>OW204004.1:16406159-21479692 GCA_934047225.1 Ypsolopha sequella | reverse complement strand
ACTATAAATGAGTGTTTTTTAAGCACAGAGTTATTCTCAAGAAATCTCAGAATATTAAAGAGCCAAACTATATAATTATAAGTATATGAATAAAGATGTGCAAAACGGAAAATTAGCATGCCTTGTATGACATTTATTTGTTCTTATTAACTTATGTCATACGTAATCAAAATGAAAATCATGGTTGATGACGATGACTGTATTATTTTTACTGCTTCTGTCTCATAGTATAATGCCAGCTCTGCAGCAAAAGTGATAGGAGACTGAGTTCTGTTATGTGATCAGTATCAGAAGGAAGTCTGACCCTATCTGCATCGACAACCACTGTTTTGTCCTTGAACTGTCACTGCTTTATGTTGCTGACTGAGGAATAAGCAGGCTGACTTATATCTTTTCTAATACTGATGAACCAAAAGGCACATGGGCTTGGCTTTCCTTCTGGAAAACTAAGCCTTGTTAATCTTTGTCCCACCTCCGCATTTCAATACAATTTGAGAAATAAGAATGCTGACTTGAAAATTTACAGTGACCACTTACCCATCTTTTCCCCCAAATAATTCTCACTACTGACTGAGAAATAATAAGGCTGGCTTATAAGCTGATAACCTTATCAATGTCAGAAGAAAGCCTGACTGACCTCATCTGCTTCGTCGTCCTATCCCTATCCCGCTAATTCTTTTTGCTGCCGGCTAATTTATAACTCTTACCTCATCAGTGTCAGAAGGAAGGCTGACCCCATCTGCCTCGTCGACCACCGTCCCGCCCTTGTCACGCCAGTGCTTCTCGCTGCTGGCTGAGAAGGTGAACCTCCTCTCTCGTCGAGGACTCAGCAGAACTCCTGCTGGCGTCCTATAAAATAAAAGACATTTGGTGTGAAGGTGCAAATAATATATCGATTGTGTGACCAGCGCAGTGGCGTGCACAGAACTTTTTGCTGGAAAAGCAAACAATTGGTCAAGAACAACAATAAAAAAATATGAAAAAATTTAAACATCACTTTGAAAAAAAAAATTTTGTATGAAGTCAGGGTAGACAATGTCTACCCTAGAGTGAAAATTTCCTATACAAACTTTTTTTTTTCAAAGTGATATTTAAATTTTTTTATATTTTTTTTATTGTTGTTCTTGACCAATTGTATGCTTTTCCAGCAAAAAGTTCTGTGCACGCCACTGGACCAGCGTGATGATTAAGCCGAACTCTATCAGCTTAGGACAGGACTGCATCACAATGAGAGCTTTCCTTGAGTCAAATTTAGTTTTTAAAAGTTTCCTAGATGGCGCTGTCGTATACTTTAGCAACAGAATCAAAGACAAAATTTCCACAAAAAACAATGAGAAAAACGCTTATTGCTGTATTTTCTGACGCAAACACGAGACTGAGTGCGTATAAGTGACAAAAACCACGCAGATAAACGAAACTTGGAAAAACAATTTAAAATTATTATTTACCACATAAATCACTTGCTACGTGCAAAATTATCAAAAATCAAGGTAACTTCTTCTTATTCTAGGATTCTTTGGCATGTAGGAAGTGCTCATAAATAACGCAATTAATAAATAAATAAATTATGTTATACCAAGTTTCGCCTACGAAAAAGACATCTATGACGTAAAGGTCAGCTTACGTAAAGGTTAGCACCAGATTAGCACTGCATAGGTACCGTAATGCAAGTCTGTTGGACAGATAACCATTACAAACTAATAAAGATGATATGTTTTCTAGATTTTTATTTACTTACTATATTTTTATCTTAATAAACACCTCGGGGCAGATGATATTATACGTACAGTGGAGACCGCATCAAGTAAGACACATTGGACTTTGTACCTATCTTATATTCTTCTCTATAGGGGCTATTGTTGTACTGCAAGTGTATAGCTTGATGTGGTCTCCACTGTACCATGTTCCATAACGCCAGTATAAATCACAAGGTGCCATAACCTAATTTTGTCATAGCCTTACTTTGAACTTGAAAGTTTCTATACTTACTCAGATTAAGTTACGTAACGAGCTAGCTAAGATTAATCAGAGAAACAAACAGATGTAAAAAAAAAAATTGCTAATGAATTTTATAGTAGTCTAAAGTTTCCAATTCTCGAACTTACCTTGGACTCCCGAACCGTCCGCCAAAGATCTCCATACTTCTCGTCGCGAAGAGATCGTTTCCGTTCTCATATCTCGGGCTGACGAACACGTCGTCTTCCAACTCCTCATCCAGGTGCAGCAGAGGGGGAGGATTGATGGCTGAACCTGGTCTCCTGCGGGGCGCGGGGGTGATGTCTGGGAGACCGGAGAACGTGGGCCGCTCGAGGTCGGAGTCGGAGAACGGACGATCTGGAAGACGAGTAGGAGGTTACGGTTTGACTTCTTGTTGTAATGCTTAGAGAACTCAAGTTCCTTAGTGAGCCCAATTTGAAGAAATATATTTATAATAAGAAATGCAAACATAAATTGCTATGTTGACGAAGCAGTAAAGATTTGAAAATCAAATACGTGGTTAGAGGATGGGGAATCTTATTTGATTCGTGGCTTCATTTTTCTCATTGTAATGAACTTTCTTTGATCTTCTAGAAAAATTGCCAACATTAATTCCACAGAAATGCTAAACTTCTGTCATTGAATCTAATAAGAATAATATAAAACATTCCTCAAGAATGCCTCAAAAATATCGTCATATGTTGCTCAGGGCTAAATAACGAAACTTTTTGAAGACGTCACTTTTTTTTATTATGTAAAAAAGGATTCAAAGAAAGAATACATACATACATATACTCACGCCTGTCTCACAGAGGCAGAGACTACAGATTTACATCTGCTACGATCCTGACACACCACTTTCGCCTCTTCCACATCCAACAATCTAGTCATACAAGCTCTTCTATTCTTGGTACTTTCGACGTTGCCCTTCTTCAGAATGTCACCAATTTGGTCAGCATACGTCTTTCTAGGGCGGCCTGGTCAAGCTGTACGTTCCATTGCACACCACATATTTTTTTCTTCACTCTACCTTCATTCATCCTCTCTACACGTCCAAACCACCGAAGCATTCCTTTTTCTATTCTTGTCACTACATCTTTTTTCAGGCTGCAACGATCGCTTATGGCCATTATATTTAACTATATAGTCAAAGAAAGCTAATTTCATACCAATTTACGTTTTAATTACAGTAGTTATACCTACTTAGTAGATGAACTTTGTATGGGAAGAAGCTACATAGTGTAAACCGCCTGTATCTTGGCTAAATCTCCATTTTCAGTATTTGCTGCCCTCGTTCCTACTTATAATACTCGCGATTTATTACCTAATAGTCGTAAAAAAATATCTCGAAGGTGCTCAAAAATAAGCAATAACTACTTTACAACTAAAAACATTCGCTAAACACAAGTTGACCCGTCGCGTGCGCATCTCGCGTAGGCGAAATGGCTGTAGCTAATAAAGATCATGATTTATGTTCACAGATTAGAGAGAGACACGTGCCGCTAACCCATTGTTCTGTGTAACTATTGTTTTTATGTTTATGAGGTTGGAGAAATGGGCACGCAATATGAAAAATCCTAACACGCTAGCTATTGTTTCTTATGAGAAAATAACCTTATTGAGAATAATAAAGTTTTGTAGGAAAAACATGGTCTTCCACTCAGTAAACAATATAGGTAAAATCTGTATTTATCATTCGTTAAAACTGTAAAATTATACCGTTTACGAAGACTTTTATGTAATAAATGTAAGACTAGGTTTGCCAAATTTTGGATTATAATTGTAGGCCCACTTGCACCGTGTACTTTCACATAAAATTATAGAGATGAGGACAAAGTATACAAAGTTAGTAATCAGTAATTTCAAAGTCAAATAGAACTTTCAAATATCGTCTAAAGCTTGAAAAAAAATACGCAATATAGTTCGAACCTTTATCTAGGTCTTCCACGCATGTGTTACACGATCAGATAAACTTTGCTCGATAGAAATAATTCACGAACGCAGCATGTAATAAGACCTTTCAAATCATGCCATTTCCATAATTCCACTCTTTTATTAACGAAACATATCTGGTAATATTGCTCTTTAAATTTTCTAGGTCGAACACGTAAGTGGGTTTTAATAAACATATCCCTTATTTTTAAACAATTTAAAAACCGATAAAAACAACGAAAAAGTACAAAAGTGTGGTTATTTTCTTTACTCCTTACACGTAAAGAAAAAGACAGAGAGTCACTCTTCTGGGATAAGAGCGCCTTAACCTAGGTTATGTAGCCTTACACAGGCATTAGGGATAGTCGTTTCTAAAATCTACCAAAATTAAATGTTGCAGATGTTGCCAGTTGGTTTTGATGTCATGTCAGTGAGATGGGTGAGTCAAAAATAGTCAAAGTGAGTCAAATTTAGTACTTATTAACAATATATGAAAATTACTAATATGCATCATTGTGTATAATAATATAATGAGCTTAAACCGTTATTTGCTGTGAAAACATCCCGTGTCAGAAATAAGCTCGCCTTTTACTGTCTTTATTTACAGGTTCGTTAAAGGATTTCGTTCAAGGAGGGCTTCAATTAAAAAAAAATCGGCTAGTGGGGTATTAATGACGATTACGAAATTTTGAAATTAGTGACACTTATGTATAGTCGGTTCCCTTTGATATCCATTTGAATCTGTCAGTAGTGTAATGGCCTCCTGTACGTACACGTTATCTAGGGGACCGATGGAACTTCATTCGTGGTTCAGGGGGCTAGGCAATTGCACCGATTGCCCCCCCTCCCTAAGCTGCTGTTTATAGACGTCCTGTATTACGCGTATTGGAACAAAAACCATGGAGCTTAGTTCTAAGGAGATTCTGTAGGGAAATGTTACTGTACCACTTACGAGGTGGGTATCGATGACTTTTCAATGATGATTATTTCGTCCCAGCGTAATGCATTGATCGCCGTACTTTGAGCACAAATCAGTCCCACAGCAACCGAAGACAAATAATGTATACCTACCTAAATTTGAACCCACGACCTCCAGATTAGTAGTCGGTACTTGATCCACTAGACTAGACCATAGAGGTGATCAAAATGATGTTTACATTGCTAGGTATACGTGCAATAAATGGCAATATACAGTATGTTACTTTAAAAATTATTAGCTCCCCATTTACACTCTTTATAGGTTTTTGTTTCCAACACCTTAAAGGGTGTTTTTTTTCATGTTCTCAAGAAGCACGTAACAAAACAGTGGCACATGTGTCTTGTTTCGTTTTGAATGTTTCGCCACGGAACACTAACAGCCTTGTGCGTGTCGAGAGTGCATGCGTGTGCGCAGGTCGACGGAATAGTGTGGATATGGCCTTCAAACTACAAAGCTCAATATTGCAACAAAATCGCAACTATATTACCTTATCAAAATTAATAAATTACGTATGAATTGTGGGTTAACAAATAAGGTGGGAAGGATTTCTGTGATATTGCTACTTTTGGTAATGTTTCGTGGTTGCTTGGTGGGTATGCGTAAGAAAAAGAAGGACAGGGATGAAAATTAGTTTGTTTGTAAGAGCTAAAAATTTGTCGTGCTGCTTTACACAAAATTGTACAAACAAAGGTATACTGCGAGAACTAGCTAAGTGCAAGTTTTATAGTTTTGAGAAAATCCAAAAAGCCTCATTTAACTGGTGTCACCAGAAGAAAGACCACAAAAAAACTGAGTTTAGCTGTTTTAGTAACTCATTTTCGGCCATTTTGTCACTTAGTCGGTTCTCACACCCTAAAAACACGATTAACGCGTAACGGTGGAATAAATGGCTTATTGTCTTTTATTTTTTTTTTCTCGCCTTCATCCTCAATTTTTACCACTATTCCTATTGACCGTGCATAGATACACTAAAATGGGAAATGTTTTCTTATGTTATGTCCATGCTTTTCTTATCGTTGCAAGTTGCAGTGCTTCATAAAAACGAGATGCCGATATTATCCTTCTCCCTCTCTTGGCAGCCGGTCTGTGCACGTGTATCGTGAAAGAAAAACTATTTTAACTCTGAAATAACCCCTAAACCTTATATAATTAAGTTAGAGTTCAAAATGTAATGGCCGAGCGGTAAAGTAAATGTGGTGGTAATGAAACGGGTTTTGTCCACGGACAAGACATTATTAATTTGTGCTTCTTTATATAATATGTACTTTGTAGTATTTATTCACTCCTTAGAGTCTTGCGCGCCTGGTCTTTGGTATCGATTACGTTGATAACAAATTAGTTTTATATTGTGTATCACTTTGTTTATGGTTTTTGAGGAAGCTTTCTTTGAACTTTGTTATAGAAAAAGCATGTTGACACTGGTCTCTTTTTCACCCCACCTTTTTGTCTAAGACATTTTATCTCGTATTTTGCTCGCCAGTCCAGCAACTCATGCACAAAATCATCTGATTCTCTAACTGTCTGATGTCCTTCTCTTCGCTCTGTCATTATCTAGTTTGGAAGCAAAATATGTTTCTATGCTTCTTCTTCTTCGTGTACCATGCCCTAACGGGCGTCGGCTACCATCTCTCTAAACTTTTTCCGATCTTTAGCTAGTCTGCAGATCTCCGTCGCTTCCTTAATATTAGTCCAGGTCTTTAGATTGTCAGTCTACTTTGTCCTTCTTCTGCCTCTTCCTTTCTATGCTTTGTAAAATTAAAAAAAATGTTTTTACAACTTGTACATTTTGATATTTTTTAGTTTTGCGAAATGGTAATTTTTAGAATTAGACATTTTTGCTACTTGGTAATTTTACAAATTTACTTTGGATTTGTAGACAATGGTATCGATTCAGTGCAGCACACCTTAGCTTATTTGACAGGACTAAACTTAATTTAAGCATTCTGTCCTTGTCTTTTCCATAAATAAAGAAAAAGACAGGACACATAAAATAAGGTTAATTCTGTCAAATATATTAAGTCGTGTTACGCCGAATCGACACCAATATAGCCGATTATGAAGACCTTTAATTTTAGTTTTAGTGCTGTTAAAACTAAATACTCTCCATTGCAAAATAGTCCTTTAGTGTCAGGAATATATTGTATAAGCTAAATTGCTTTAGAAAAATTTAAGTTTTGAAAGCACTATAACTAAAATTAAAGCCTTCAGAATTGGCTTTATTGTGCTATTAAGACAGTCTGAATACCGATCCAAAAGTCGTAATATTCATATTTTTGGGCCCAAAGACTCATTTCATCAATAGCTTTGCAAGCTCAACTTCTCTACGAAAAGCTCTCAAACCAGATCACTCAAATATTAAACATAATCTTTCCAACATTAAACCCAACTAATACTTACTCCAAGCCAAGCACGTACCTAGGATTTTTGATGGGGGGGGGGGGGGGGATCCAGGTCCAGGTAAATAATTCAAGTACCTATCACGTGGACACATAAACGTTTCTTAGAAATAAAAAGCAAATCAATTTTCACAGCTTATTCAATAAATAAACACAGATAGAAAAGCAGCGCGGCAGTAGCTCTCAATCTTGAGACCCGGGTTCGATCCCCGTTTTTCGGAATTTATGTTCATAGTATTTGTATTACCTAATACTTATCATTTGCTGAACGGTAAGGGAAAACATTGTGAGGAAGCCTGCATGCCTTAAAAAGCGTGTATTTGTAGCCGAAGAACGGCAATAGGGCTCACTACCCATCACGTTGGGACGTTATAATCGTTGGTGAAATGTGGGTGTGGACTGTGATTTGCATTTCACAGTTCACACTCGGGAACACCTCTGACACTCCCTCGAGGATACATGACGTGACGAGAAAGGCATTTTTGGCGCCGTATTTAGGGATCTTGTCATTTGTGTGTTGTATCTACGTTTATTAACGAAAACTGGTGATAGTACTCGTCCATGTTATGAACAACTTTTACTATGAAGCCAACTCTGAAATCGTAAAAAAAAACATCAGCTCGTCCATAGAAACGTTAAATACCTACTCGACCCAAATTTATGAAACAGCTGATTTTTTTTTTCACGATTACAGGATTGGCTTCATAGTAAAAGTTGATCATATGGACGAGTACTATCTCCAGTCTTCGTTAACAAAATGACTTAAATTTCACGTTGTATAAAATTTTTGGAAGGAGGGGTGTGGACCAATTGAGCCCCCCTGGGTACGTCCTCGTTCCAAGCAACCTGATTTCATCACGACATCATGCGGTACCCTAATTCGATAATACACACGCAATTTTCAACCTAATGACAGCTGAGACCGTTTACTAGGAAAAGGACTTTGACGTAATTCGAGGTTTGAGCAGTTGTACACTTGTAATTTTAGTGATTTTCATTATATCGCGTGTTGTAGAGCTTTCTGCAACTGTAACTGTTAATAGTGCTGAATGACTTGATGTCATGTGCAGGCTGATTTAGTCAGTTTAGTTGGCTAAGTCAGATAAGAGACTATGCGAATTTTATTTTTGTCACTAGTCATTCTAAGCGAAAAATCGCGCAGTGCGAGAGGGGTGGATTCAGGACAAAAGGGAAAAAAGTTGGTTTTATATTTTTATAAAAAAAAAAAAAATAGCTAGCAAAATTTCAAATATCAAATCTGTAGATATTGTTGAAACATACCTAATAAAATATGTTTGAGTTATGTATATGGTTCCTATTCGTCAAACGAGGAGAGAAAGTGTGTTTGAAGACCTCATTTCAACAATTATTTCTATCGAGGAAAATATATCTAAACATGTTTTCCAATTTCAAAACCTTAGATTATATAGTAAAAATGCATATACCAGAAATTTATTAAAATTTTCCGTGTATTTCATGAAATACACAGAAAAGAAACACCCGTATTTTTTTCGCATATCGCTTTAAGTCGGCTCTTCCGCGTCATCCGAAAATGACTCTATTGATAAAGTTATTTCTCCCAAATTCAAATATTATTGCATTCATGTTGCACAATATAGGGTGTTACAATATACATAAGTGGTATCAAACATGACCCTGTAAGGGCATAGCAAATTAAAGCAAATTAATTATTAAATAATATCACATCATAATATTATCTTATCGCATAATATTGTCTTATACTTTATGTTAAAAAATTATGAAAAATGTGTATAATTATTGTATCAATTCGACGTAACACAACTTAACAAATTCGACAGGACTAACCTCATTCTAAGCGTCCTTTTTTGTCTTTTCGATACAGAAAGAAAAAGACAGAAAACTTAAATTAAGTTTAGTCCTGTCAAATAAGTCAAATCGTGTTACACCGAATCCACACTATTGACAGATAAACTATATAAAACAACATTATTTTAGGGAATTATTCTCGCGTATAAGAAACAGCATGAAAATATTGTTCAAAGTCAAGCTGTTTTTAGACAAAAATTAAGGCAATATGTAAAAGTTTTAGCGTCCCTGTTACTCCATATGCGAAAAAACCCTCCGTGCGAGTGTGACGGATTCGTGGAAAAGTAGCAAAAAGTCGTTTTTTTAGTAATATAAAATGTACTAAAGTTGCTATCATAATTTCGTTTAAACAGCCCCCCTATTCTGTATCTTAGGTTGCCAACTGGACAGGGTGCCTATTGTCAAAAACATAGATAAAAACTGAACTTTCAAAATTGCCTTTAGAGGGTATCCAACTATTTACGAACTGTGATGTCACTTCAAATGCGAACATATCCTTAGACAATCGGAATTCGATAGTATGTCTATGTTTTTGATGATAGGCACCCAGTCCATTTGGCAACTAGAGATACATAATAGGCCCGCAGGTCCTAGATACCATTAACACCACGGATATCTATGATTAAAACCCATCTAATAAAATAGAATTGCAGTCCATATGTCATTCTAAATTGTCAAACCAGGAGAATTGGTGTCGAAAAAGACCTTATTTCAATAAATATTTCTATCGAGCCGAATTTCTCCAATCGCGTTTCTGTTTTAACAGATCCTTAGAAAAAGATTTCAAAAATAATGTACCATTTTATCAAAATAATACATAATTTACTGAAATAGATATGCAAGTTCTTAAAGTGTCGATTTTTTTTCCGTAGCGCCTTAAGTAAAATTGGTTATTTCTTTGAAAGCACTAATGGTATTTGTATGGTCCTTGCACTAAAATACAAGGAAAATATTGCTTAGAAAAATTGTTTGTGTAATTTTTTTTCCGTTCATGTGAAAAGTGTTATTTTCTCTTATTTTGAGCTATCCGGAGACCCAGCGACGTCTCGTAATGCAGTGCGCGCTGATATGAACGTTATTTCATTATAGTTTCTGTCGATATTTGTACCGACAAGACGGCGATTACCTCCCCCTTAAGTAGCCTATTTTCAAGAGATTACAATACGCCTCTTACTCTGATTTCCAAAATATTTTTATATTTTTATTTCTTTACCATACCAGTACCCGTAGCATAAGGTTTAATCCCGCGCGACGCAACTTAGTTAAATAAATATAAAACATAAAAAGTATTTATTTTCCAACACAAAGTCACAATTGGTTTAAAGCAATTGGCTCCCAAAAAGTTAAAACTGAGATTCAGGAGCCAGTTTCTCCTCTTATTTATCAGATCAGAATGCTTTATTTTAAATTATACAAATCAAAGTGTTAGCATAATAATTATTTACAAAAAAAATACAAACAGGAATGTGGTTAGTAGGTACATAGAAATCTTATAATATCATATTAGTGGGTTAGTATTAAGGTTTTAATTTTTCCAAAAAGAAGGTAAATCACAAGTACGAGGAGCGTAACACGATGTTTTTGCGATTAAACAGTATGTCACGCTCTTCGCATTTGTGATTCAACTAAGTCGCGTCGCGCTTCTTAAACATTGTGCTACGGGCGCTGTACAGTACAGTAAGGTTATTGAACAACATTTTCACGATTTCAGGCTAGGCTTCAAAGTATTATGAAAGTAAGTAGTAATACATACCGTCAAATCAGATTTCCAAACTCCTACGCGGTTTGTATCAATCATAAGTCAAACCAACACTTAGACTGTCAAAGATTACAATTATGATCACTCCGGTAATGTATCATCATTTTGACTACATTGTTACAGTGTTATCTTTCCATGCTATAATCTTCGTGTTTTATATTTGTCTGTAAAAGACAGACTGTACCAGTGAAACCTAAAAACTTTCCTGATTGTACATACTGTGTCATTTTAAAATTGTAATTTATATTTTATGGAAATATTGAACCGGAAACCGCATTCAAATTTGTTGTGTGGTTCTCGAATGAAAACGGAGCATATACCAATTTATATAACATAATGAGACAAAAATTACAAAAATTGTACGTAGTTTTGGCTTAAGTACAATACTATGAAGCTAATAACGATGGAAAGCTCTATAAGATCTAGGACGAAGCGCACTAGCCTGGAAAAAAAAAGTTAAACTATTGAAGAACTTGTCAAAAACTTCTTGTGTCTAGCAAACGTAAAGACTTAAGTATCTTTTAATAAAAAGCGCATAGGACTTCAATAAACGAGTTCCTATTTAGACGGAACCCAATCGAAGAAAGCGGTTACAACTGTAACCCTTAACTCAGTAAGAACTTAATCCCATCTTCGTTACCACAACCTGTATAACGGGACGTTACAACACTGGCTACTGCTCAAATAATTACTGTCATTTACAGACGGACGGACACACCAGTTCGAATGAGGATATATAGGTACATACGGGGGACATGTTGGCTGTTTATCACTATCACTACGTAGTATAAAACAAAGTCACTTCCCGCTGTCTATCCCTATGTATGCTTAGATCTTTAAAACTACGCAACGGATTTTGATGCGGTTTTTTAAGTAGATAGAGTGATTCAAGAGGAAGGTTTATATGTATAATACATGGCCGTGCAAAGGCGGGGCGGGTCGCTAATTAATAAATAAATTCCTCCCCTCCTCCGAGGAGTCCTGATGATGATAAGTCATAATCTCATTGAAAACTCGACCTGAACCTACTTGCACAGTAAAAAAAGCGAGTTAAATCCATTATTAAAATATATTGCTGTCAAACTACGAGTATGTATGAAGAAACCAATAGTTTCGTCATCGTACATTTGTAAGAAATTTTATGTAAGTTATATACGATTAAAATTATAGGTAAAATATTATTATACAAGGTGAAATCCAATCAACCGCCCGAACCCATACCGGAGACCCGGCCAGGGACCAGGAACAGTTCAATGATCACCAACCGAGCCCCCAGCACGAATCCAGGCGGCCGACCAAATCCCATCCTATATACTACATAGTAATAGGTTACATATATAAATACATGCCTACCTCCGCCCATTCGATTAGTCTTGCTAAGAAGAACGGGCAAGAAACTTGGCAAGATCATGTCTTTTTTTTTAACATAAACTTATACTATACATCAAATTACTTATATCTACTTTAACCAAGGGATAAGAAAATACAAGACAGCAGGAGTTCAGGTTAATGAAACAAGAAAAACATATATATCTTTGCCTACCTGTCTCATATAGTCTATTTCCTTTTACAGTCTGTAATTAATTAATGTTAACTCCTAAGAGGAATCAAAAGTTAGAAAATTATATTAATTAATTAAATTATTACCTACTATCATCAAAATCAGTATCACTATAACACCATGCTTCACCATCATCCGAAGAAAGTTTAGTTTAGTTATTGTATTGATGTTAAAACTATAAGTACAGAGTTCAGGTCTGACCTTCTTTCTCTTAGTTGTGTCAGTATCGACAGTTGGAATAGTACTACAGTAAAAAAGTCAAAATTATAAAAATATAATATCGCTATAATACAACATTTAGCGAGATAATGCAAAGCGAATCATTCCCTCGACTGACACCTGCCACCACGTCAAATCAAATACTGCCATCTCAACTCTCGACACAAAAGAGCCGCCTGCTTCTGACTGCCCGTGACCTGACCCTCGTACCATAATAATCACGTGTAGTTGCATTTTTTAACAGAAGTCATACAAATTGGAAGTATTGCTTTCTAAAATTAAGTATCATACTGCTGAGGGGTGAATGGACCGCTTTGCATCGTCTCGCTAAATAAAGTACATTTGCAACGCGAGCAAAACAATGTGCGATTGTGAAACCGTACAACGTACTGTACGTATGCAACATGTAACAGAATGGTGTAGTTTTGCTTGTAAAAGCACATGCAGTCAATAGAATAAAACAACTTTTTCTATGAAGCAAATGCTGAAACCACGAAAAAGAAATCAGCCAATTTCATAAAAAAAACGCAATACCTCTACTCGGTCGAAACGTATAATAAGAGAGCTGATATTTTGTTTGCAATTTTGACCTTGGCTTCACAGTAAAAGTTGTTCTATTTTGATTTGATTGCTTGATTGATTGATGTTCTTTTTCATTGACTGAATGAGCTCTTCAAATATGACCACAACTTTCTGTTACACGTTGTATAATTCGTGTTAGCTGAGGTGGCGGGTCTCTATTGGATTAATAGTTCTTAAAAAAGGCATATACCGTATACTTGGAATACCAATAATTGTTTAGTTCTATCAACATTTGCAAGTGAATCTTAATCAAAACTCAGCCAACATGTATGCCCGTGAATGCTCCTACGGAAAGACGCACAGTACGTCGAACGAGAAATTATCAACGAAGCTTCTGATTGAAAGTTGGTATAATTTGTAGTAATTAGTATACTATACTATGCGGCAGTACTTATGAATGTCATTGCCGTAGGACTGAATGATGATACTGCAAAGATCAAGGGTATGTAAATGAGGAGTAGCAATCAAGCCTTAGGTTATCAAGAGATTTTGCTTATTTTATTTGCAAAAAGGAAAACATTGTAAGGAAACCTACATGCCCAAAAGCTTGTATTTGTGCCCGTAGTACGGCAATAGAGCTCATTACTAATCACGTAATAATCGTCGGTGAAATCGTCGGTGAAACGCGGGTGTACCGAGTGTGGACTGTGGTTTGGATTTCACTCCCTCGGGGATTCATTTCGTGATGATATACAAGGTGACTTTTTGATCATCGTCCAAATTCATACTGTAGGCTTGGTAAGTGATCAGCATCATGAATCGATAACAATTTTTGTGAAATTCGTATAATGAAATTTCGACTTCCCATAGTAATTCACTCAGAGTCCTGAGTGAATCACTATGGGGAGTCGAAATTTAATTTTATGTATTTTACGAAAATCGTTATTGGTTCATGATGCTGATCACTTACCAAGGCTCCAGTATGAATTTGGACGATGTTCATAAATTCACCTTGTGTATACACGTGATAATATTTTTGCAAAAAAGTAAAATATAGATTTAAATGTACTTAAAATTGGTTGCGGTAGCTCAGTTGGTGAGACGCCTGACTCTTCTTTATTGAGACCCGTTTTCGAATCCTGCTAGTTAAGCATGCACCAATGAGTTTATAGGAATTAATATGCGTAATATTTGTACCAATTGTTAATGGTAAAGGAAAACACAGTGAGGTAAATCAACATGACCTATTAAGCGTCCGTTTGTGTCTGACGTACGGCGGTATGGCTCAATCAGGTTGGGACGGTAAAGTCGTCGTTGAAAAATTAAGTGATGATTTTTCTAGTGACAGTTCACCCTCGGAATCAATCAACTTTGACACCTCCTCATGAATATATATGTCATGATGATATAATAAATACAGTAAAAATCATAGATAAAAAGAAAGATAGGGTCTTGTATCGAATTGCCCGCAACGCGAGACGCAACTTCGTCGCGGAAGCGTCTTCACTCACCCAGAAGAAGGCAGTCTGAATCTGCTGAAACTTGTCGGCCATCCCGATTAAAAATACTTATTGAGGTGAGCCGTTTTGCAATAATCACAATTCTTTTATTGAATATAGTTTTGAAACTAATAACAAAAGAGATCTAGTACGCATAAGACCGGTTAACAAAATAATAAGATGTGTCAGATTTGAAAAAAATGTTTTGACCGACGGTCAAAAACAAGATGCAGACAAAGATGACTTAACAATCATCACCAAAACTTATGAACATAAAAGAAACAAATTAATGGAAATCCAAACAATCCTATTGAAATTGAATCTTCCAACTGTGACATCTTCTTTGGGAGTCATGAGAAAACTAACCGAAATCCAAAAACTAGTTTAAGGTATGATCACGATTTTTTAATCGATTAATCATGCAGTCGAGATGAAGTAAATGATCGTTTTATGTTTAGTCATCGAGTCTGCCACCGGTGAGATGGAATAATCACTTTGAAATCCTGCTTCTACACAATGGGGTACGAACACTATTGTAGGGATGGTAGCTGAAATGGGCCATGAAGTTTTTTTTTTATAAACGTAATGAAGCGTCGATATGACGATGAGATGAAGCAGAACAATCACCCAGGAAGTGGGGGAGTGAGCAGGCGAGGTGTAAATCAGTCTGCTTAGAGACTTCCGTAAAATATGAAGAAGTTGATAACGGACAAATGATTGATATTACTCTTCATCTGTAACCACTCTCCAGCAGGCACGTAGCTAGAGCGGGGGGGCTTTAGAGGCTGAAGTTCCCTCCGAAAATTCAAATCTTGCTGCAAATATAACAATTACAATTTAGAAAAACAGTATTATTTTATCAAATTCCAGCAACAGGCCCTTCTCGAAACATAATCTGGCTATGTGCCTGCTCTGCCCATTAGACTCCTCATGACGGTAAGCCGGAACACGACTTGTCGCTTGGCGGCATGGTTTTGGTATGAGGATAGTGACATTAAACCACGGCTGAAGCTTACCAGTTGAAGTTAAAGGATTTTTCAGTTTGTTGGGTCTTGGTGTATCTAACTAACCAGGGTGCGCTACTCATGAATAAAAAACTGGCCAAGTGCGAGTCGAACTCGCGCACGAAGGGTTCTGTATCTATAAAAACGGCAAAAAAACATGTCTGTTGTATGGGAGCCCCTGAAATATTTATTTTATTCTGTTTTTTAGTATTGTTGTTATAGCGGCAACAAAAATACATCATGAGAGAAAATTTCAACTGTCTAACTATCACGGTTCATGAGATACAGCCTGGTAACAGATGGACAGACGGACAGCGGAGTCTTAGTAATCGGGTCCCGTTGGTTACCCTTTGCGTACGGAGCTCTAAAAAGAAATCACGCTGGGACTTGCACTTCCTTGTCTATACTCTGAAACAGATCTGACACCTTTCAGGAAATCGAAATCGATGCTATATTATATTTAACTGTAAATAGTATAAACTCCCAGTTAATATTTTGAAAATGCCACTTCGTTTATAATCTAACTATAGTTCATAAGGTTTCGTTAATATTTTTTCTTTAAACAGTCCTGCAACAAAAATGTGCTTGGTCCTTCAAAGTACTACGCACATAATACAATAGATATTGTGACAACTCATCTAGTCTTTCACAGGGATTATTATCACATAAATGATTATGTCCAGTGTTGTGTAAAAGAGGTTTGATGTCCAAGATACCGTGTTTTATGAGAAAATCTAGTGAGTTGTCTAGATGGTCGTCTTGCCGTAGAGATTTAATGGCCATGTCATACACCGATACTTTGATTTATGAGTCATACCATAAATCTAAGAATTTTATGAGTTTGATGAGTGAAAGTTGTGTCATCTGCACCAGTGAGTGTGGCGTGCCTTGAACGTTTGATGGAAACAGGAAAAAAAATGAAAGAATTAAAATACAATCTGAAAGAAAAAATTAAGATATCTGCTCTGTTACAAGCCAATATAAAAATTCATAAACAAATGTTTTTTTTTTCCAAAGTGGTATTTTCATTTTTTCATATATTTTTCCTAGTCATACTTGATATTCTCATAACTTTTCAAGCAAATAGTTCTGAGCACGCCACTGTCTGTCATCTGCTGATAAATTGGTGATATTTATTTTTTGTAGCTCTGAGTTATAAGTATTTAGTTTTTATTGACTGTTTCTCTGGCCTGGTGGTTCAACACAACCACTAATCTGGAGGTCAAGGGTTCAAATCCCAGAGGGCCACATTAGTGTTCCTTTTGCGTTCTTTGGATGGCACATCTGGGGGTCCGTATTTGTGCTCGAAGTATCGCGATAAAGCTCATCATACTTCACCCTGGGTCGTAATAATCGTCGATGAAATGTGGGTGTATGTGTGGACTTTAAATTGCACTTCACAGTCCAGGCTTAGAAAAACCCCTGACGATCCCTAGGGATTCCTGTCGTGACAATGAATTATTTATTATATAAGGTGAAATTTAATCAACCGCCTGAATTCATACTGGAGACTTGGTTAGTGATCAGGAACAATGTTTAATGACACGTCCAGTGAAATTTGAAAAAAAAAATTTTTTTTTGGCTAGACTTAGTGCGGGGTCTGCTGTAATATCAATTATTATGTACCTCTCGCTCAAAT
This sequence comes from Ypsolopha sequella, assembly GCA_934047225.1. Lineage (NCBI taxonomy): Eukaryota > Metazoa > Arthropoda > Insecta > Lepidoptera > Ypsolophidae > Ypsolopha > Ypsolopha sequella. The sequence continues at coordinate 21,462,357 of OW204004.1, read as the reverse complement.
GTTACAATATTTTAAGTAATAATTCAATAGTCTGTCGCAATACTGTACACTAAACTTACTCTTTTTGTGTTTCTAAAGTGGGTATTTTTGTAAATCTGTGTGAATATTGTGCTTTGAGAAATAAATATTTTTGTCTTTGTTTTTGTCTTTGTCTCCGAAAGATTAATTTTCTGCTATTAAACGCGAATGTCCACAGAGTACAAAATAAAGTGCTGTTAGCTCCTATATTGCCTATACTAGTTGTTATACAACGTGTAACAGAAAGGTGTAACCATATTCGAAGAGATTATTCAGTCAATGGTATAGAACAACTTTTACTATGGAACAAACCCTGTATCTCGAAAAGAAAATAACTTTTTTATTGAAAAATGCAATGCCGCTCGGCTGAAATGTATGAAAGGGCAGATTTTTTTGAGATTTCAGGGTTGGCTCCATATTAAAAGTTGTTCTATACCATTGACTGAATAAGCTCTTCAAATATGGTTACAACATTCTGTTACACCTTGTATATTTGAACTAGTCCAGTGTGAATGGGAGCAAAATATTTTTTTTATGATTTCGGAAAAAGGGATCATTGAACCTTGTTCCTGATCACTAGCCAAGTCTCCAGTACGAATTCAGGCGGTTGATTCAATTTCGCCTTAAATAATAATTGATTTTTATTTGTCTGTATTCTGAATTAATAATTTTATTATTATTATTAGATCTTTGCATACCAAATTGCTGTTTTCTATAGAGAATTTGAAGGAAACTCGATTTTCAGTACTAACATTTTTGCATTTTTTTAGGAATGACAAATCAAAATTTTGTAATTTCTTATGTGTATGAATGAGACAACATTAAGCTAACAGGAATATTAATAAAATTAAGTGTCAGCTGTAAAAAATTATTACAAAATCATAGAAATGGATGGCATTTAGGACAAACTGTTTTTCAACATTTAATTTTTATAATCAAACATGAAATAAAAACAAAATTTTATACGTAAATGTGAAACCTTGAAATCAACTTTCAAACAAAAAACAAATAATTTAAATAGCTGTCGAATTACAGAAATTATGAAATCATGAATCGGTAAGAAAATTTTGGCAATTTCATATGTAAAAACCTATTGTTTTAAACACCATGAAAATCATACTTTTTTACCTGTAAGTGTAATAAAAAATAATCATTCCAGACTAAAGCCGAACAGCTTTTTTATCCAATTACCGGTTATTAACTAAATTGTTACCCCATTATTGTGAAATATCTAATTGCGGATGCTACTCTGTATTAAATGCGATCAAACCATCACTTTGACCATAGACAAGATGATGTTTAAACGTAGACCAGTAATACCAAAGATTTATTTAATGACCCTTAAGAACAATAATACATAGTTCCTATATGGCTGTCAATCAAATACGGATCTCTAAGTGTTACGGTTAATTTGGGTTCCGTAAGATAATATGGTAAAACAAAAATGTTTAGTTATCTGATATTCAGAACTATACAAAAAAAGTATCTTCATGCTTTAGGTTAATAAAATTGTAAATATTGTATCCTAGCTTTTGCCCGCAGCTTCACCCGTGCTCATTTCGTTTGCATTTTTCTGGAATGAAAAGTACGCTATTACAACAAGGGTCAAAATATTGACATATTCGCTGTTTTTCGGCACATTTTCCGACTAATACATGAAACTTGTCAAATGTTTCGGACACCTACAGATACATCAAACCTTCAACTACAGGGCTGAGTTTATTTTTTCCGAAAAACACTGTTTTTAAGAAAGTAAAATCAAATTTCCCTACTCTTCTCTCGTAAAAACAGTGAAAACAGTGTACAGATATAACTGGAGGACTTTCACCAAAAACAAAATTTCCCTATATAAAATTTTATGTGTAAAGTGAAACAAAATTTGAAGTTGCTTGAACAAACAACAAAAAAAAAATACTTCAGTAAGTTTTCTCTATAACGAGAGAGATCTTGTCTATTATGGAATAAAGTAGAGTTAAGAAAGAGATTTATGGTAAGCAAGTTGAAGGTAGAGCTCGAACTGGCCACCCAACAAGGACGTATGCTGACCAAAATGGCGACGTATTGAAAAAGGGCAAAGTCAAAAGTACCCGGAATAGGAGAGCTTGTGTGATTAGATTGAGGGATGTGGAAGAGGCGCAAGAGGTGTGTCAGGATCGTAGGAGATGGAAATCTGTAGTCTTTGCGTAACAGTATATGTATGTAGTAAAATTTAGTTCACTCAGTCATTTTCTCAGATATAGTGGTCAACGAAAGATAGTCGTCCACTTATCGCGATCCTTTCGTCACTTTAATATTTAATTCAGTACTGTTTGCTTATTTTATAGTTTATTTATAAATTTTACATTAAAATTATTATTATTATTATTTAATATACAATGGTATAGATTCGACATAACACGTCTTAACTTATTTGACAGGACTAACCTTATTTTAAGCGTCCTGTGTTTTTCTTTCTTTATCGAAAATACAAGTTGAGTAAAGTTGAGTCCTGTCAAGTAAGTTAAGATGTGCTTCACCGAATCGGTACCAACGAGAACTATACATAATCTCATACAGGACATACAACAAAACAATATTTATAATAGACTTGTCGTTATTTTTATTAATCGTTATGAAAAAAAAATAAAGTAGGTATATGTATGGTACATTTATCTGCATCTATGATTTTCAAATACCTAAATATTAAGTTACATAACATTGTGTCTCTTGAAATATTCGGTAAAACTATTTGTAATTCTATTTCTTTTTCTGGTATTTATTACACTTACGGAACCTACTTGCCTACCCTGGTTTCCACTTGATCACTTCATTTTAATTCTATTTTCATAAAAGAGAAATATCGTTTCTGATATTATTTTGATACGTTTGTAGCCTCTGGTGGAATTTGTTTAATTGGGTAAAATATTTAATTTGTTAAACTTACAACAAAAGTAAAATATATGTGGGATTTGTAATTATTATTTTTTATATTTTGTTTTTTTTTTAATGAATGAATGAGTAGCCTAAACTAAGAACTGTACTCGGTATACTTTTGGTGCCTATAGTCCGATAAAACGTGGGGCTTCAGGGGGCTAAACCCTTGGGTTAATTCGTTAATAGAGTCCGGTCAAGCCACACTGGGATCAGTGCATCTCATTCATTCATTAATTCCAAAAATGATTATGAAATTATAACAATAATCATTGGCATTCTAAGAATGGATAGTTTTAGTTAAATTTATTATGCAAACTTATCAGGGCTGCGTTAATAAACTAGGGGTCGCGACACGGGTTCTAATGCCATCTCTGTTGCACGCGTTGAAAATTGTCTATGCTATCGTGCTGTCAGCGTTGGAACCTGACGAACTAAACCTGCGAAAAAAATCAACAAGAACTGAAATAATTGTACCTTTGCAAAAGTTTCTGAGAAACTTTATAGCTTTGATTGCTTTATACAATCAAGATCAGACCTCAGAACTGCACATTTAACAACCGTATCGAATCTGTCCTTTATTTGTCTGATACATATCTGAAGGTTATTTTATATTAGCTTTGGGTAATTATGGTCAATAGATACGGTGTCTGTCAGTTTAACTTCGTAGTAATCGAAGAATATTTTATTACCTTTTGAGTCAAAAGTTTTGACATCAAATTTTATTTATCGATCGCATGATGTTAAAAAATATGCGAAAATAAATATGGGTGTTTCTTTTCTGTGTATTTCATAAAATACACGAAAAATTTTAATAAATTTCTGGTACATGCATTTTGACTATATAGTCTAGGGTTTTGAAATTGGAAAACATGTTTGGATAAATTTTCTTCGATAGAAATAATTGTTTAAATGAGGTCTTCAAACACGCTTTTTCTCCTCATTTTGACGAATAGGAACCATATAAAGAACTCAAACATATTTTATTAGGTGTGGTTCAACAATATCTACAGATTTCATATTTGAAATTTTGCTAGCTATTTTAGTTTTTTTAATAAAAATATAAAACCAACTTTTTTCCCTTTTGCCCTGTGCCCCTGCACTGCGCGATTTTTCGCTTGGAGTGACAGTGACAAAAATAAAATTCGCATAGCCTCTTAATTTTAACTCTTCCGATTCTTTTTCTTTTTTACTAAAATATAACTAATTGCATTGATTGTCACAAAAAGGAATTTAATTTTTGCTCAACGAACACCCCACACCAATGACCATTAGACCAAATTTTATCCTTAAGGCGATTACCGTCGCCAAATTAGCAGCTCGATGTTTGTCTGTATGAATATCGACGGAAACGACATTGAAATAACGTTCAAATCAGTGCACAATGCGTGGTGGCTGTTACGACGCTTGCTGCGTCCTTGATAGGGCAAAATAGGAGAAAATAATACTTTTCACATGGGCGTCATTGTTCGATTGAATAATTCTATGTTATATTTTTAGCTATCAAGTTTATCTATTTATCAAAGCATATATGAATTAAATCACCTAAGCCGCTTAGGAGCAGTAGGAAATTCAAGCCAAAAAACACCATTCAGTTGAAACAATTTTTCATATAGAAGTTTTGGTGCTACGAAAAAGAAAAATGTTGCATATGTTGTCCTAGAGTTGATAATCCATAATACATTTTTCAATATTTTTGGTTTCGCCATAAAAGAGGAGTAGGCTTTAGAAAGTACACATTTGGCGGTATTAAGGGCCTTAATGGCTAGTTTACACGAGTAACATGGTACTAAAGATAGCAGAGTGTAGAGTAGAGTAGAAAACGCATGTGGTAAAGTAGTCGGATAAATAGTACGCTAGTTACGCTACTTCTAACTATTCTAAATGTAAACCCTGCTTAACCTGTAAGATGGAACGAGCCGCGATATGAACTGCGATCTATTGTTTAATTGATAATGAGAATAAGAAAGGTTAAGGGTCGGTATAATGTCAGATGCACAATTTCAAATGAGCATAAAACATTGTGTAACTTGGTCAATCGGTTTAATAAAAATAATATAGATAATAGACTATAGGGCTAATATTCGTGCAGAAGCAAAAACGCAAAAGCTTTAAGTTCGCTCGATAGAAAAAAATTACGAAGTTACCTCTATATTTCATGTTTTTCGAGTGTTAAAGGACCTTTCTTAAAACAGTTTGCCTTGAAATTTGTATTAAAAATAAGAAAACAAATGACCCCGTATAATTGCACGGGGATTTTGAATAATTCTGTTTCGTTTTCATTTAATTTAACATCTAAGAATTGGCGCTTACGTCGATTTATTTTGAGACAAGGCGGCGACAAGATATCTCGGTCGCACGCGCTTTTTGTTCCATGCTTTGTTTCGTCACTCACCCGTCGGTCAGTTGTGATCGCTCCGTTGAGACGGGAGGGCTACGTTTTTGCGCTCTCGACGTCCCGGTTTCGTAATTTAAATAAATCTCGTAATTTGAAACATGGGAAATAAATGCAACCAATGTAAAAAATGGAATAAAAATGTTTTACGAGTGAAAATAAAGCAGTGGATGAAAGTAATGCAAAGGTACGCCATTACTTAACAAAATATATTATTAATATATTCAATAAAAATATTTTAGTATTAAGTTGAATGTTTTAATGTTAAGTAAAATATTTTGACTGTAAAGCTAACCTTTAACACATATATAATCATAACATAATATAAGATTACTAATAATGTAAATTAATTGACGTGTAAATACTTTTATTTATCAATAAATTGAGTTTGAGTTTTGAGTTTAATAAGTAGATAGGTCATGTTTTATTAAAGATGTTGAAGTAAAGGTTGTCTCAATGGACTAATAATAATGAATATCGCTATGTTTTTCGTCTGAGGTATTTTTTTTAGCTTACAATTTAGTATCACAATAAATATGGTTGATGGATGTGGAAGAGGCGAAAGAGTTGTGTCTGGATCGTAGCAGATGGAAATCTGTAGTCTCTGCCGAGCTGCCTACCCCTCTGGGAGACTAACAAAACCTTATCTCACCATCACCATCGGCGTATCGACGTATTCTCGTATCGACGTATCCCCGTATCGACATATCGACGTATCGACGTATCGTCGTATCGACGTATCGACGTATCGGCGTATCGACGTATCGTTGTATCGTCGTATCGACGTATCGGCGTATCGACGTATCGGCGTATCGACGTATTATTGTATCGACGTATCCCCGTATCGACGTATCGTCGTATCGTCGTATCGACGTATCGTTGTATCGACGTATCGTTGTATCGACGTATCGTCGTATCCTCGTATCCCCGTATCGACGTATCGACGTATCGGCGTATTGACGTATCGTTGTATCGACGTATCCCCGTATCGACGTATCGTCGTATCGACGTATCCCCGTATCGACGTATCCCCGTATCGACGTATCGACGTATCGTTGTATCGACGTATCCCCGTATCGACGTATCGTTGCATCGACGTATCGTTGTATCGACGTATCCCCGTATCGACATATCGACGTATCGGCGTATCGGCGTATCGACGTATCCCCGTATCGACGTATCGACGTATCGGCGTATCGACGTATCCCCGTATCGACGTATCGACGTATCGGCGTATCGACGTATCGTTGTATCGACGTATCCCCGTATCGACGTATCGTCGTATCGACGTATCGTTGTATCGACGTATCCCCGTATCGACATATCGACGTATCGACGTATCGGCGTATCGACGTATCCCCGTATCGACGTATCGACGTATCGGCGTATTGACGTATCGTTGTATCGTCGTATCGTTGTATCGTTGTATCGACGTATCCCCGTATCGACGTATCGTCGTATCGACGTATCGTTGTATCGACGTATCCCCGTATCGACATATCGACGTATCGACGTATCGGCGTATCGACGTATCCCCGTATCGACGTATCGACGTATCGGCGTATTGACGTATCGTTGTATCGACGTATCGTCGTATCGACGTATCGACGTATCGGCGTATTGACGTATCGTTGTATCGTCGTATCGTTGTATCGTCGTATCGACGTATCGGCGTATCGACGTATCGGCGTATCGACGTATCGGCGTATCGACGTATCGTTGTATCGACGTATCCCCGTATCGACGTATCGACGTATCGTTGTATCGACGTATCCCCGTATCGACATATCGACGTATCGGCGTATCGGCGTATCGACGTATCCCCGTATCGACGTATCGACGTATCGGCGTATTGACGTATCGTTGTATCGACGTATCCCCGTATCGACGTATCGTCGTATCGACGTATCGACGTATCGTTGTATCGACGTATCGTTGTATCGACGTACCGTCGTATCCTCGTATCCCCGTATCGACGTATCGACGTATCGGCGTATTGACGTATCGTTGTATCGACGTATCCCCGTATCGACGTATCGTCGTATCGACGTATCCCCGTATCGACGTATCGTCGTATCGACGTATCGTTGTATCGACGTATCCCCGTATCGACGTATCGTTGTATCGACGTATCCCCGTATCGACGTATCGTTGCATCGACGTATCGTTGTATCGACGTATCCCCGTATCGACATATCGACGTATCGGCGTATCGGCGTATCGACGTATCCCCGTATCGACGTATCGACGTATCGGCGTATCGACGTATCGTTGTATCGACGTATCCCCGTATCGACGTATCGTCGTATCGACGTATCGTTGTATCGACGTATCCCCGTATCGACGTATCGACGTATCGACGTATCGGCGTATTGACGTATCGTTGTATCGACGTATCGTCGTATCGACGTATCGGCGTATTGACGTATCGTTGTATCCCCGTATCGACGTATTGTCGTATCGTTGTATCGACGTATCCCCGTATCGACGTATTGACGTATCGATGTATTGGCGTATCGACGTATCGTTGTATCGACGTATCCCCGTATTGACGTATCGGCTTATTGACGTATCGTTGTATCGACGTATCCCCGTATCGACCTATCGTCGTATCGACGTATCGGCGTATCGACGTATCGTTGTATCGACGTATCGTTGTATCGACGTATCGTTGTATCGTCGTATCCTCGTATCGTCGTATCCTCGTATCGACGTATCCTCGTATCGTCGTATCCTCGTATCGACGTATCGTTGTATCGACGTATCGTCGTATCGACGTATTGCCGTATCGTCGTATCCCCGTATCGACGTATCGTCGTATTGACGTATCGGCGTATCGACGTATCGGCGTATCGACGTATCGTTGTATCGACGTATCGTCGTATCGACGTATCGACGTATCGGCGTATCGACGTATCGTTGTATCGACGTATCGTTGTATCGACGTATCGTTGTATCGACGTATCGGCGTATCGACGTATTGGCGTATCGACGTATCGTTGTATCGACGTATCGTTGTATCGACGTATCGTCGTATCGACGTATCGTTGTATCGACGTATCCCCGTATCGACGTATCGACGTATCGTTGTATCGACGTATCCCCGTATCGACGTATCGTTGCATCGACGTATCCTCGTATAGACGTATCGTTGTATCATCATCGTTATCATTATCTTTGCAAGTATGACTTTCGAAAAATAAAATTTTGAAATATAAAAATTTTATGCAAACACAATTACGCAAAAAAATGCCATTGCGAACAAACCGTTTTGTCAACTGGGTTGAATTTTATACATCGTAGATGCATTATACTTATTATTGAAAACTAGCACGAGCACGGGTTAATGACCGCGGATCCACACCGCTCGTGGGAGCTAAGAAATAGCGCTCGCGGCCGGTGACGGCCGGTCGCGCAAACAGTTGAGGTGCGGGGATGCGGGGGCAAAATCACTAATTTGTCCAGGTTTATACGCAGCCTTAAAGACCAACATAACTGCAACAAAAGCTTATTACTTAGTACGCAAATCATCTCAACTAATCGGAGTTTATTTTCAAACACTCAACTACAGACGGTTGCATTGTATGTAAATTCGCTTCAAACCTCAAACTTATTAATTATTGTGGCCTCATACTGTTATGAATAATAATTAGTTATTCTATCAGCATAAAGCTTAGGCTAGGCATAAACGTTGCGACAGAATTTGAGGGGATTTTGACAATGGAAAATAAAAATAATAATGCAACCTCGCATGAAAATTAAAATCAGAAAAATTCTGATTTACAAATTTTGTAGTATTTACCGTTCAAACTCTTTATTTAAAGATATTTAGTTGGATATCCCCCGCAAATTCTTTTTATTTTTATTTCTACAGTGTGTAACAAGATATAGGATGAAGTACGCTCGCCCTGGGGCCTTCTTGTCTTACTTCAACATCTATTGCCATCGCTTTTAAGTGTTTCGTGATTGGCTAAAAATTATGTGTGATGTCATTTCTAGCCAATCACGATACATTTCAAAGCGATAGAGATAGATGTTGAAGTTATATAATAAAGCCCCAGATCTAGTAACTCTTCTTTTAAAGGAATCTGAGTCTTAAATATTCGTTTAAACGGACTCCAGCAGGCAGTTCTACATCTCAGCTGTCTTTGTCCTTAACTTTTGTAAGGAACTAAGATGGATTGGTGGTAATTTCAGAAACATTGTGACCTTAAACTCTAAAACTTTGTCGCGTGCCCGAAATAACAAAAGAATACCTATTGTTTTATACTTCTGAAGAAACGTCATTTGTTTAAAATTTTCTACTTTAGTAGCTTAAACAAATTATGGGTACAAAAACAAGTAGCTACCGAAATTCGGTCGCTCGTTTACTCCAAACTTAAGGTTGGCTTAAAAAAAGTCTTCGCTACTGCCTTACGCGTTCTTTCTGATGGAAATCATGTTAAAACCATTGTTATTGATGATGTATGAGAGACTTCACTTTAGTAGGCGTTTAACGACAATCTTTTGTTGGTTTAACGTTTTAAAATATTGGTTTTTCTAACATAAATGTGGCCATCTGTCATCGTCATCGAAGATATTTGTCCAAGAAAAATTGTTTTGGAACTGTAAAATATAATGACCTTTCGATATTGCGTATAAGATAAAAGATCACTCTCATCTTATACTATTAAGAACATTAAAAAAAAGTTTACTTTCATCTGAGTTTAAATAAAAAAAAAACAGTATATCAGATTATTTTTTCACAAATCTACAGCTCTTAGAAAAGCAGCGATGTATCTCTTTTATGCTAAAACCAGAGATGTACAGGGTGCTTGGAAATTCGACCTATTCCTTGAAAGGAGTTATACTAGAGATCATTTCCAACAAATTGAGCCCTATCAACTAGGGGTCGAAAATGAATGGTCTCCGAGTTACGGAGCTTTTTAAGATATTTTTCAAACTTTCAGACTGGTAATTTTCGACCCCTAGTTGATAGCATTATTTTATGGAAATGATCTCTAGTATAACTCCTTTCAAGGAATAGGTCGAATTTCCAAGCACCCTGTATACATGGAAATAAGTCTACGCTGGCATTAAAAGGCATACTGACTAAGAAAATTATTTATTTTGACATTAAAATATGTTATAAGATTTATACTCCTAAACGGTAAAATTGCATGGTATATCTGAATTCATACTGGAGACTCGGTAAGTGGTCAGAACCAAGGTTCAAATTCCCTTTTTGCAAAATACGAAATCTTTTGGTTTTTGTATGCAAAAACAGGCTAGAATAAATTATTAAAATTTAAATAATTTGGAAGTTTTTTATTTGTTTAGTTTTTTAGTTGTATTTTGTTTATTTCATCAGTAATAGAACTCATTTACCTTGGTCCTGACCGCTTACCGAGTCTCCAGTATGAATTTGGCTATATCATGCAAAGTCACCTTATACACATAACGAAAGTCAAAGTTTGGAAGCTCTAAATATAAATTATTAGAGTGCAACATTTTTTCCTAGGAAATTTGTTTCTAGTTCATCTTTCATCTTATATTACACTTATATTCAAAGATATACATATTTTTGTAGTACTTATATATTATGTGAGTCAATATTTTTTTCATCTTATTCAGAACGACTTTACGATACGATATGTATAAAAGTACGTTTGTACGAGATATAGCGGTAGCCCAGAATACCATCAACCCGTATTGCCAAAAAAGCTATTTGTGGCCAACGAATTCGTTATTCGGTAGCTGCTCTGGACTTATTTTTTTTGTCATGAATTTTATTATTTGGGCCCGTATCGTGGCCGTCAATTCAAGGAGCCCAAAAAGTGGTTTTGGTGGTTATTTGGGTTTAACGATCGGTATTAAAATTCAAAAGCGAGAGTCTATCCGTGATTTGTGACGTTCCGAGATATCGTATAGTGTATGGGACGTGCAGCTACTGTGCGCTAGAGATGGGGTATGTTCGATTTTGTGTTGTATCGATAAAGGAGAAAATAGTGGTACGTACTTCATCGGGCGAGCTCTTTATACGCAATCCTTACCTACGCTAAGACTACAGTATTTTTTTTCTCAGCTTTTTTAAATTTTGTACACCTTTATAAAATCAGACGCATAACGTTCGAAAATTTATATAAAATATATTTATTTGAATATATATTACAATATATAATATAATATTATAATATATTTGTTTTAATACTTTTGACTAAAATTTGCATGCCTAAATCAATAATAATGTTAGAATATAATTTGCACTCATTTTAAAATATACAATAATCGGGCATACCGCTATAATTTTTTTTTACCTATTTACGAAAAGAACACCCGACGTTTTGGCAGTTGCATGTTTCGTGGTCTATGGGAAACTACGGTTTAGACCACGTGGTGGTAGACCACGAGGTCCACGAGACATGCAACTGCCTCGAAACGTCAGGTGCACCTTGTTACGGTAAAAAATTTGATCACGGTAGACCTGATTATGTATATTATAATGACTGAGTACAAAACGCGAGAGTTTAAAGTTATAATTCGCACTCAATCATGTCATCTTCTAAACAACTAAAATATTTAATACAAATAGTCCAAAAGCATAAAATACCACAAATTTGCTTAACACTTCAGTAATTAGTTTCAAATCATTTACATAATATTTATTAATAAATGAAATTTCTCTAAAAGCAATTTGTTATTTAACAGTGGTCAAATGAGTGTACATAAAATAAACATAAGTAATAAAATTTGCGAAATAAAATAACAACAAAAGAACGTAAAAATCATATTGCCCTTTGCACAACTTTCCTTCCAACAACGATGTTCCTAATTTAGAACTTTTACGACTTCATTTCAACAAAACGCAATCGACTATCGATAAAAGTCGAGCGAACGTCACTAAAAAGGCCGCTGACCCAAAAAGGTTTGAAAAGAACAAAAAAAAAGATAATATTTTATTTTTCGAGATACAAGTACTATCGTGGCATAAATTAAAGGGTTTATTATTTTCTTCTTTTCTGGCTCACGTGTTTTGAATGTGGCCAGTCGTACGGAGGCTGTGCGAGCGCATGTAGAGTTTGCAGAAAAACATTTTATTTTAAATAATTTGTTTTAAAATACCAAGTGAGTATACCAAATGTAAAAAGACAGGTATATATGAAAACTACTGAATAACTTCCCAAAAACGCAAATCCACGCAAATGAAGCAATTTTACATATAATCCGTATTTATGAGAATGACAGATATCGTCAGTTCATCAATTTCACGCAGCGGAACTTAAAAACAACTCATACTCATACTTATACTCATACTCATTTATTCATAATTTATCAATACATGTCTAAGATTATTATTACATTATTTCAATAGTATTACATTATTATTAAATTATTATTACATTATTATAAAATTAAAGTAGGACAGTAGGTTATATTCTATATTTCTATCAACAACGTTGTATTTAATGGCGTAAACTTTACATTTACACATTACATTCTTACCAAGCTATAGTATACGGTGTACACCCATGTAAAATTCATAGTAGTTTTTCAAATCTTGTAAGGAAATGGGTAAATATACCTATGTATTTTTCCATCAAGATCCTCGATAGAATCTTTGCATAATCGATTCAAAATATGTTGTTTGTAAACACGAAATACCGTACTTAGTTTGAAGTGTGTTTACAACTCCAGTAAGTTTTTTGTTTTCTTAGTTATTTTTGCTAACCCTACACTACAATATAAAGATTATTACCGTTCAGTTACGTATAAACTGCTCGCCACTGGCTTTACGCATCGTCTTTGTCTGTGTTTCCAAATCACAGCACGCACCCACACTAACACATTGACAATTTTGTTACACCTTAAAACTATTCAATTTTTACTTTAATTCTAAAGACAGAGAGTTGATTTTTCAAACAATATTAGTGACAGTTCACAACGGCAGAAGGATTTGAAATTGGTAAAGTGATACCAGCACCTGTGTATTTTCTTCTGGCATTTGTGTGGGTAATATTGTATTGAAAACTTGATTGCTTTTGCTGTCTGGTTTCTTTGTGTTATGTTGAATGTTACATTTTATTACTTTGACGATGTTGAGACCTGAAAATGAGAAATAATGCTGGCTTTAAAGAAAAGTTTTAGTTGATTGTTGTTATTGCAGTATTAAATTTTCTCTGATTAAATAAATAATAACATTATTTAATACATTATTTAATAAAATCAAATAAATTCAATAAAACCCAACAAAGCAATGTAAAACAAAATTTAATTATTGTGTATCAACTTCACAGCACATCAAATCACTCTTAATTTTTTAAATTTGAATATGTCTATCATTTGTTGATTTTTCTTACAACTTACACCATATTAATCACCAACTAAAGACTTCATATACACACCCAAAAAGCTCCAAACGAGGCTAAAACTAATGCGTACAAATCCATCACCACTGCATCATCATACGTCTATTTACCATAATTTTTGTGAAGCAACCAACGAAACCAGTACCGTTAGCAAAAAAGAAGACAACAAATATATTCCACGTTTGGTAATGGAAATTAAACTCTAATGTTACACTAATAGAGTCCACGATGTCTTTAGAGGATCTGGGTATGTCCAAAGGTGCAGGCGCATTGAAATATTATATACAAATTACGTAATCATAGTGATACTGCTACAATACGAGTATTGTGTTATTATGATGCACTTATGGGATAATGCTTCTAAGATTGTGTAGAAAGTGTAGGCACCACTATTAAAGATTTTATAAGAGTATCTTTTGTATAAAAAACAAATCTTATACATTTCAAATAACAATTTTAATAGAAGATTTTGGATATATTTGTTGAGTACTTTGACTTGGCTCATTTACAAAATGTTGCCAAATTGATTCGCCTTTCTTTTAGAGTGACCTGATTGAGCTCTTTTAGAGTGACCTGATTGAGCTCTTTTAGAGTGACCTGATTGAGCTTTACCTTCCATTTGTGCTTTATATATTTCTCTTTTTAATTTCCTTCATAATATAATATCTATAATCTCTAAACCAAATAACAAAAATTTTACTATCTATAGTCTATACTCTAGCAAGTTGTACGAAAATGCGCACATAAATAATCTCCAATAACGCAATTTGTCGCCTACAAATCATTAGAGCGGTATAATATGATTTTATCCCGAAATAATAAGGATAATACTCAGCTTTTGGTTAGGTATGCAGAAATAATGAACAATAGGATTTCATTCCCCTCTGTGATTAATTCTCAATACCAGATAATGCATACCTCGTGCTATTCAGTACTTGTATGACTAAATTGATGAACGTGGAAGATACAAAAGAGGTGTGTTTGGATCGTAGCAGATGAAAACTTGTAGTCTCTGCCTACCCCTCTGAGAGACAAGCGAGAATATATGTATGTATTTATTCAGTACTAACCATATTTTACAAATTTCCCAAGGAAAAACGACCCGCAATTTTTATCTTTCTCTTTGCTGAGAATGTTTTATTGTAGTTACGCTTATAGGTTATATTTGCAAGTGTATATCTTTAAAATGGTTGTTCAGTGTTATCAATAAAATCTGTGGTTCAAATAAAATTAAAATGTTTTTCTACAGCCTGTGTATGGTATATTTATATTTCTTTTAAAGTAACCAATCTCAAAATATTTGCACGCACATAAACAACAAAAGTAAAAAAAAAGAAAACCTGCAACATCAGTAAAACATTGCGCAAACGCACTCGCTTTAGGACTACTAAAAAAAAACACCCAATTAAACTTACTCTAAAATATAGCTAAAAGAAAAAAACAACAAAAAGGTTCAGTAAAAGCAACAAAACAAAAAGAAAAAAAAAAACCCGTCACTAACATAGGCGAGGGCGAGCAAAAAGAAAAAAGCACAGTACACAAGTTCAACGTTTATTTTGGTTGCGTCCTTTTCTAGCACACACTATTTTCATGTTTTTATCTCTTTCACTTGGACCGAACGCTGGACACCTGTGCTTTAGTTTCCCCTGAGTACCAACGACCTCTGCTGGCTTTAAAACCAAAACGTCTTAAGAAGACAAAAGTCAACAAGCAAAACTGTAGTCTTCTTTTTACTCCAACGGTACACAATTCCTTGCCACGCGTATTTTATAAGACTTTTTGTTTTAACATTATAATCATTGTCGTATACCGATTTGATTCGAAGCAAGTTCGAAAGCTTAGAATATTAGTGTTCCTTAGGAAAATAATAAAACCGTGATCTTTGTTTGTTTGTCTGTCTGTTTATTATCGTAGTGTAGATGGAAGTTTTTGCGATTTGTATAGGTTATTGACAGTACACCACAAATAAGTTAAGAAAATCAAAAAAGATTGCAGAAGTTTTGCAGCTTTTGAGGTTTTAGTTGTATTCGAGAACAGCTGAGGCAATTTGAGTTAAATTTTCGGAAAATATAATGAGTTATACAAAACGAAATGTATATACTTATGTGTTTACGTTTTGAAAATTAAAATTGAGTATTAAATGAAGCGCATTTTCGTATATATCAAAGCCGTACAAAGTACAAAGTACACTGACAGTTTTTTTTTAACAGTGAAGCTAATGCATCAGATGCATCTAATCCTATTGTTAATATCTCCAAACTAGAGGTAAATTGTCGATCCATTGTGTCAAAATTACTAAAGGTTTTTTTTCCTATTTTGGGATGAAATTGGAGCACAAAAGTGGGACATTAGGGATAAGCTTTTTTGTCAAATTAGGAAAAAACTAAACACACCTGTGCATTTTGGAAGTGAAGTGGATAGGGCTTGCTAAAATGTTACGGAAATCAGTTAATAATTCACCTGCTTTTACAAATATGTTATATTATTTAGATTTTATGCAAGTATACGGTAACCCAGTCAGTAGGACGTCAAATCTTGAGACCAGCCCCCTATATTATACCTTTGGTTGCCAATGGACTGGGTGCCTATCATCAAAAACATAGATAAAAACTGAACTTTCAAAATTGCCTTTAGTGGGTATTGAACTTTTTACGAACTGCGTCACTTCAAGTGCGAACATATCCTTAGACAATCGGAATTCGATAGTATATAATATGCTTATGATGATCGCCTACCCGTCCAGATGGCAACTAGAGATACATAATACGCCCGCAGTTCGAAACCTGCCTGTCCACAATGGGCCAATTAGTTTTCCTAATGCATAGTGTTTTAACACTAACATTGTATTTTTTCCCGAATTATGGCGATACGTAAAAGTTTCCCTGTTACTCCATAATTATGCGAAAAAATCCTCAGTGCGAGTGGGACGAAATCGTGGAAAAGTAGCAAAAAGTCGGTTTTTTATTAATATAAAATGTACTAAGCTATTTTGTCAAAAGATTTTCAAGGAGACTTTACATATACATTAAAATCCACATTTTGAATGCAGTTTCACAATGAAATTAGTTAGAAATTTCAGAATTACAGGAAAAAATTAAACAATTTAGAGTTTTTTTCGGAATTAAATTCTATCGCGAAAATTTCATCCAATCGCGTTTTTTTTCAGTGGGAATCTTAATCAAATACTCAATAAACATTTACCAAAAAATTGAATACGTAGATGACGTTATACCATAAATGGATTCGAAAAAACCCTATTTTTTTTTGGTATTTCTACAGACAGTCCACACTCGGAATCACCCTTAACTAACCCGTTGGGGAAATATGTGTCGTGAAGATATAAATGTATATTTGTTTTGATATTTTTAGTTCTTTCGATATAAACGAAGATGTATTATTATGTTGAAATAAATGCTCGACTAAATAATATTCTTAAAGACGTAAGAATGACGTTTTTTTTATTATTATCTACGTTCTTAGAGCAACCCTAGCAACTTTTTTTATTACCAGTCCACCACAATAAGTCCAATTGCAAAGATCTTATTTGCTTTCGATAGAGGCGATTATAAGTTGGCTCATTGGCCTCTGTTTCTTACACGCCTACTAATTGGTACTAATGATCACGCAGCGAAACAACAAATTGGTGTGTTTTTAGCTAATACTGAAATATTTCGTATTGAAATAAATATTTGATTGAAGGAGAATCCCTTCATATTTTTATTAACTATTTTATATAAAAAAAAAACAATTTAACCGCGTTTTTGAAACTATCGTTTGTAAACCAAAAAAAGAGGGTGAAATACATTTTTTTTTTTATAAAAGTATAAATCCTAAAACATTGTTTGTAGAATCCTTAGATAAAAGATTAATAAATCAAATATATTTTTCAATGCATGTGCTCGTAAAGGCCCACATTTTATGCATCAAAACCGAACAGAAAGTCGGTTATTTTGCCCTAGGGCTTTATTATTATTTATTTTTTTTATTTGTTTGCAATGGTTGGCTAACCTGCAGCCTTTCTTGTGAACCATAGATGTTACACTTTTTTTCCACTGTTTAACGGCTCTGGATACAATTCTTTTGAGCCAATCATAATTTAAAGTTCACAAGATTATATTTGTTTTCATTTCCTCACACTAGGCATTGAAAAACGTAGTATGATACACAAGCGTAAAAGCAATAAATTACGAGGACGATTTAAAACACGAGCGTAGCGAGTTTGCGCTTTTGTAGCATAAACTACTATTTTTCAATACAATGAGAGTCCAAAATTCTGGCGTTGTTCATGCTCTAGGGTCAATGAAGTACAGTGTACACACGGTTCCACGCTGCAGTGTACCTTTTTGTACGATTTTCATATTTATGCGCACGTAATAAGAACTTTCACGGCATGAAGTCACACGATTGACTACACACTACTGATTTGAGATAACAATACTACCACCTAACTATAAATCATCTATTGATAGTCTAAAAATAAACTGCAGTAGCAATTATTTATTAATCAACAACTCCGAAAGCATCACCACGTCATTTAACACGTTGACCGCTCAAATGGGAATTGTTGGTTTATTATTGCCAGTGCCAGAAATAGACCGTCAGTTGTCGAGATAGGAGGGATGCTGACAATGTAAACAGAGGGACATGACATGGACACTTTGTAATGAGCTTTTGAGAAATAATTTGGAAAAGAGAAGAATGTGCTGCGAAAATAAATGTTAAATGTTTCGTATTACTCGTGACTGTCGGCATTTTCTGGAACTTGTGTTTTTGTTGAAACTTTTGACAAGAACATGTTTTTATTTTATGGGTTCCACAATGCTTAACATCAGTTTTGTATTAGATTCAGTTCCGCCAATGTAGGTGGAAATAATTTGAAATATCGTGTTTTTTGACTCAAGACAGTTTTCAATTACACTATAAAATAATGTAATTCGACTGATGACCGAAATACTTTTTTTATTTTATTTTTTTAATATTATAAAATATTAGTATAATTAGAGAAAAAGTTTCTCGCACGAGTTTCGTATAATTTTTTATAGCACAAGTGCGGAAAATGCCGACTTTAAAAGCGGTCATTTTACGCACAGTGTGCTATAAAATATTTTATAACAGTTTCCATATTTCAAAACCGATTGAAACGAAACCAACACACAGATACTTACTAAAAAAAAAAACAATCTTTATTACATACTTAAAGAAATTATAGTTAATGTCCTAATGGAGCCGCGATT
The DNA here is from genome assembly GCA_934047225.1 of Ypsolopha sequella. Classification (NCBI taxonomy): domain Eukaryota; kingdom Metazoa; phylum Arthropoda; class Insecta; order Lepidoptera; family Ypsolophidae; genus Ypsolopha; species Ypsolopha sequella. The sequence continues at coordinate 21,443,455 of OW204004.1, read as the reverse complement.
TCAGAATAACTTATAAAGTTTTGCGTGCCTGGCATGAGACATCTGATTAGAGCACATTTTAGCATTGTGCAGCCCCTTAAATATATGTTTTTTGTATTGTTATTTTTTTATCTCGACTTTCCTTTTTAATGGGAAAATGTACGGTACAAGTAAGCACAGTACAAGTACAGTAGAGTAAATGTAAGGTACTTGGTACCTATTTGTGATAGCTAAGCTAATCTGCAACATTCAACAAAATGTGCATTTGTTGCACATTTTGTTGTAGTAAAAGAACAGCACGGACACTTATTAAACCCGTACGACTTGACTTGTATTTACTCTCGCGTTTTGAGAGCCCTTGCTAGTGCTCGGTCCCAAACTAACGCTCGAGGAAGTAACAAAATCCTTTCCACCCGATATAATCATTAAAAAATTAAATCTGTAAGACGACGTCGTTCAAAGTGTACAGGTTCCAACAACTGTTTGACAACGCTTAATAAACTAATTTCAAAAATTTATTCAAAAAGTATATAATGACGTCACCAAATATTTTCCGTATTTCTCAAACTTTACATACATGCCAAATTTCAACACGTGGACACACGCCAAACTTTTAGATTTCTGTTTTTGAATAACCCTAAAGAAGACAGGCGAACAGACAAACAATATCCAAAGACAATAAGAAAGTAACACAAAGTAAACTTTACAGTTCAAGCGATGACTGAAACGCCTTGCTAATGCTTTTGCGTTTTGACAAGTAGAATGAAGCTGATTTATTATCGTTCGAGTTTACGAGAAAAGGCTTGACTGCGTTTCGCAACTTCAAATCCTTAATTAATGTTCTATTTCTGTCTAACTATAATAGATCTTTTGTCAAAATGGTTTATTTTGACATTTTTACAGTTTAAAAAAAAAATATTTTACTGGAAACGATGAAGATATTAAACCACTAATAAAATAATATAAGTTCAGAAAAAATTATTATATTCAAACTTTTTGAGTATTTTTGTTTATTAAATAAGTTGAGGCTAAATTTTAAAGGAAATATGTTTTGTGCTTTAAATTGGCTATTCTTTTGTTTGTAGGTAAAATAGGCTTGTTTCTTTTTGTATTTTTTTACTACGATAAGAAAGTAAATTAGTGGTTTAAATCTAAAAGGATTAATTTTTTTACATTTCCATGAATTTAATTTAAAATTTGAAATTAAAAGACTCTCTTAAATGCTTCACGGCTTTACCCCGATTTATATTTCATAACAAAGAAAAAACTTGTATTTCCAAAAAACTACACATTTCTAACCAAATAGCCCCATTACAGCCTATTTTCATTGGATCCACTTGCCTTTAAAACCTGTCGTTTATAAAATTTATGTTCCTATTCAGATTTAAAAAAAGAACAGCTTTTTAAGGGTCGCTTCGGTAGCAGTTGAATTTCGAATAACTTTTTTTCGAAGTATTTTGAATATTTAATGTTATTGGATACCACGATTATAGTGTGAATGATAAATGATGTAGGCATAATAAGATGCGGCCGTTGACGTCGAAGTGTTAAAGTCTAATTGATTGTGTTCTAAAATGATTTGAAAAAAGAACACAGTTTGAATTTTATTAAGCGTGTCTTATGTTAATGTGTTAGTGATATTTTGATAGTTGGGTATGTGTTACTTGAAGGAATAATTTTGTAAGGAATATAACCCCCTCGTCAAAAAGTATCAAATTCATTATTCTTCAATGTGAAATTCTCCACATTGTGAGGGTGTAGCATAGATATTATACTACTATCATTGTAGTACACATCAGTGGGGTCGAGGCATCTAATTTCATTTGAATTTGATGAACTTGATTTCATTGATAAAACGGCGAAGATACATAGAGGCACATTCGCTTGTCATCATTATCAAAAGTTTTTATATAATAAATATTTTTACTATTTGTAAGCTTTTATTTTTATTTTGGATATATAGTAAACATTTATACGTATAAAAAGAGGAGATTTTTTTTTTGACATTTTTGTCGAATTATGGGTCGAAATATGTATCAAAAATGTTTTTCTTATCTAATTATGTTTTTATACGTATACATTTTTAGATAGAAATTGAAATATTAATTCAGGACAGCTCGATCAAACTGCGTTACATGAAACTGACTCAAGATTTGTACGCAACATATGTATCGATAATTAAAAAAGGGATGTTGGAGATCTTTAGTATCCACCTAACTAAGTACCTCTTCCATCTGGGAGGTGGGCTTGAGTATACTCGTATATGTTACAAAAATCCACTTCATCATAGCTAAACCAATAAATGATTCAATAAAATAAAACAATTTATCTTTATCTTTAGTATCCCCCTAAGTACCTCTTCCATCTGGGAGATAGGTTTGAGTATATATGTTACAAAAATTCTCTTCATCATAATTAAACAAATAAATGAAATAATAAAATAAAACAATTTACCTTTATCTTTAGTATCCACCTAAGTACCTCTTCCATCTGGGAGATAGGTTTGAGTATATATGTTACAAAAATTCTCTTCATCATAATTAAACAAATAAATGAAATAATAAAATAAAACAATTTACTTTTATCTTTAGTATCCACCTAAGTACCTCTTTCATCTGGGAGATAGGTTTGAGTATATACTCGTATGTTACAAAAATTCTCTTCATCATAATTAAACAAATAAATGAAATAATAAAATAAAACAATTTACCTTTATCTTTAGTATCCACCTAAGTACCTCTTTCATCTGGGAGATAGGTTTGAGTATATATGTTACAAAAATTCTCTTCATCATAATTAAACAAATAAATGAAATAATAAAATAAAACAATTTACCTTTATCTTTACTATCCACCTAAGTACCTCTTCCATCTGGGAGATACAAAAATAAACAAATAATATATTATAATTATGTTACAAAAATCCGCTTCATCACAGCTAAACCAATAAATGATTCAATAAAATAAAGCAACTTATCTTTATCTTTAGTATCCACCTAAGTAGGTACCTCTTCCATCTGGAAGATAGGCTTGAATATATATGTTACAAAGATCCGCTTGATCATAGCTAAACCAATAAATTATTCAATAAAATAAAACAATTTATCTAAATCAATTCCCATGGGATAGCAATGGGGTGTCAAGTTTCAATAGAATACTGTTGTTTTACTCCTTCACACCGTACCAACTAAACTTGGGTTTTATTTTAATATTGTGATAAAACTTTGCACAAATGAGGTTCTAGACCCGGATTTGGACATAGGATACTTTTAGTTTCATTTAATCAGCTCCCTTCCGATGATTTTAATGGCTTTTCATTGATACCTGTCATAGAATCTGTGCTATACGTAGGTAAATATTGACAGATTCGACAGGACTATACAAAATCCTAATGAAGCCGCGGGCAGGAGCTAGTAATCCAATAAAAATAAAACAATTTGGAGAGAAATAAAGTCCACTTAATAAATCGAAATACGCAACCTAATTTTCCTGACCACGTGCAAAAAGTACTGCGTAAAAAGCCAGTGTAAAAACCGGTAGCCGTTTCCAATTTGCAATCAATTTGGGCCAAAAAAGGGTCTTTTATCAGGGCCAGAAAACTAATTAACGTGCCATCGATATTGATATTGTAATACATTTTTCAATGCAAGTGCTCGTAATGGCCCACTTTTTATGCATCAAAACCGAACAGAAAGTCGATTATTTTGCCCTAGGGCTTTATTATTATTATTTTTTTATTTATTTACAATGGTTGGCTAACCTGCAACCTTTCCTGTGTACCATAAATGTAATACTTTTATTTCCATTGTTTAACGGCTCTGGATACAGTCCTTTTGAGCCAATCATAATTTAAAGTTCACAAGATTATATTTGTTTCATTTCCTCACACTATGCATTGAAAAACGTAGTATGATACACGGGCGTAAGAGTGATAAATTACTCGGTTACGTTTAAAACACTCGCTACGCTCGTGTTTTAAATCGTCCTCGTAATTTATTCCTTTTCGCCCTTGTAGCATAAACTACTATTAAATGGACGATACATGAATACCTTGGCCATTTAAAAATAACAATGTGATTTATTATTGCGTGCACCAGTATTTGTCTTATAGGTAAAAAAAAAACATTATAAGGACATTAAGGACAGCTGATGAAATATTCAAAAAGTAGGCAATCTAAAAGAATCTATGGATTGATAAACCAAACCAAAATTTTTTTTGCACCTTGTTTAATTTAAACCTATGTAACTAAGTGCATAATATTTAACTTTTATTCTGTAAAATATCCGATATTTTTTTACATTTGTTTGTTAGGCGGCAAGTTAAAGGTGCGGCACATATAAGACGAATCGTTAATTATAAACAAACTGAGTCGGGCGCCACAAGAACGCTCACTATTTATCAAGCTGGAAATAACTTAAACTTAAATCGTTCCAAAGTTTGCAGAAAAAATGATTTGAATCATAATACCTACACATAAGATATATTTTTCAATAAATAAAAGGTTTGCTTTACTTTGTGAAAGTAAAGTAAACAATTTTGTATGAAACATTGATGTAGGTTCGGAACGAAACATCTGGTTATGTCGTATTTTTAATATACAGACTGGATTTTTAGTCGCTGAGTAGCCGAAAACTGGTGATAGTACTACATATAGTAGTGTTCATCTGTACTATTATATTATAGTATTACTATACGAACAACTTATAGAGCACAGGCTGAAATCACGCAAAAAATAAGTATTTTAAAATCAAGCTCGAATTTTTTTTGTTAAATTGTTACTAACAAAAAACTTTTAACAAAAAAAAGGCATGATCTTGCTAAGTTTCTTGCCCATCTTCTTAGCAAGACTAATCGAATGGGCTGAGTTAGGCATGTATTTATATATTATGTAACCTATTTGTATGTAGTATATAGGATGGGATTTGGTCGGCCGCCTGGATTCGTGCTGGGGGCTCGGTTAGTGATCATTGAACGGCCGAGTCTCCGGTATATGGGTTCGGTGGTTGATTACATTTCACCTTGTATAATTATAGATTTCACCTATCATTTTTATCGTATATCTACACAAATTGCTCTAAAAATAAATATATATATATTTTTTAATTCAGCTAGGTAAGGTAATTGCGTTTAAACAGCTACAAACAGTAGATACATTATTTTTTCTATATCTCAAAACGTTACAAGTCATCGGCAGGCATGTCTTGTGACGTCATCTGACACTAAATTTGATAAATATCCCTATCCCTGACTGCGGTAATAATAGGAATTTATCAATAATTCAAAAAGTTTTGTGCATTGCTATAACTAATTAATCAGTTACTATAAAAAACATACAGATATTTCACTACAGGTGACAGACAGACGTGTCCATTATTTACTTTGTTTTGGGCTCGGTTAAAAATACTGCTAATGGCTAAAAAGCCTTACGAATTGGTTTAAAGAAACTTGCTAAAAACCTCTTAGAGATGTCTAAGTTGTGTCCAATATTTGTTCAAACAATTTTCGAATTCACGACCACCTACAGGCGGGAGTACGAGCGATTTCATACTGACAATGTATGTACTCGCCCGCACTCCCGCCATGTCACGTACTGTACGTGGGTTTACATTTCAAATGAACTTGTTCTGAAGAGGTTCAATTATTTCCAAAGGTATTTTCATAAATGTATTAAGAAATATTCTGATTTTTCATGACTGCAATTTTTATTTATAACACTTTTTGCACATTTAAACAAATAACTCAAAAGACAAAAGAAACAATTAAACATGGTGTACAAGGGTGGCACTTATTGCTAATAGCAATACCTTGCAGGCAACTCAATACTCAATACTAAATACTCAATATGTTTATTGACATACCTTGGTAGCTAACAGAAAGATGAACAAAATAACATGTGAGGGTGTAAATACTAATCAGAAAATAATAGGGAGATCAAGATTAAACTATAAACCTAAATATCTAAGACATAAACTTACATATAAAAATACATGAACATAAAGTATACACATAAATAAAATGTTAAATGATTAATAGTAGTTTATGCTACAAGGGCGCAAAGGAATAAATTACGAGGATGATTTAAAACACGAGCGTAGCGAGTGTTTTAAACGTAACCGAGTAATTTATTGCTTTTACGCCTGTGTATCATACTACGTTTTTCAATGCATAGTGTGAGGAAATGAAAACAAATATAATCTTATGAACTTTAAATTATGACTGGCTCAAAATGATTGTATCCAGAGCCGTTAAACAGTGGGAAAAAAAGTATAACATCTATGGTACACAGGAAAGGCTGCAGGTTAGCCAACCATTGCAAACAAATTAAAAAAAAATAATAATAATAAAGCCCTAGGGCAAAATAATCGACTTTCTGTTCGGTTTTGATGCATAAAAAGTGGGCCTTTACGAGCACATGCATTGAAAAAATATTTTTGATGAAATTGAGAGAGTAATAAACCTTAATTTCTTATCCACCCAAAGCGTGGTTTGACAAAGTTGCATCAACAAGGACGTCAGCTATTTGCCAGCTCCTTCCTATACATCGATCTCATTCTTGTCTAATTATTTGTACAATTGCTGGCACATTACAAAACGTTAATCGCCACTAAACACCTTTGACGAGTACAGGGAGGCTTTCAAGGAATGTTTGACGTAACAATGCGGCATTTTTGTGAAATTAGTACCAGTCCTAAGCTAATAAGTCCCTCTAAATGGACGGTCAGGACTTAGGTAAGTTTGTTGGATGTTTGGAATGCCGATACTGAAAGTGAAATGGTTCACACGGAAAATACTGATTTATTTTTTTATTTATTACTTAACTTTTTTTGTTTTTTTTTTAAGTTCGGATTTTTTGATATTCTAATTTAAAGAAACCAATGGAAACTTTACGATGGCAACATATATATAATACATAGGTAATAAGGTTTTGTTGAATAAACTGTTGAGTCAATTTTGAATTTAAGTGTACTGTTTCGATTAATTAGAAAAAGACGGGTTTTTCACAATCCGGCTCTGAAACCGCTCTTAACCGCTCGTAGATATTAATGTGTTTATGATAGAACGTTGCAGTTTTTTTGTTAGAAAGGTAATACAATAGGATATTAAATAGGAATAAAAATATGGTGTAACAGACGTTAAAAAAGACAGAAAAATTAAAAAACATATATCCTTTAGGATATTATTTTTATGGTAATGGTAGTTGATAATGGTATGTTTTTGATACAGCAATATAGGAATAAAAATATGGTATATATAAAAATATGGTGTAACAGAGACGTTAAAAAAGACAGAAAAAATAAAAAACATATATCTTTTAGCATATTATTTTTATGGTAATGGTAGTTGATAATGGTTTGTTTTTGATATAGCATGGCAGGCAAAAAAAAATTAAAATATCTTTCGGATAAATAAGTGGCGCAACCGCCATACATTAACTTCGTTGTTATTTTTCTTATGACTACCCAGAACCACTTTCACTTCGACCAAAATAATTTGTCCTAAAATCTTGGGTTCGGCCTGTAACATATACAGGTTGTTACGATAAAGTTGCGGAAGCCGAAAACTGGCGATAGTACTCGTCCAGACGAACAAATCCGTGAACAAAAAATTGAGAAATAAAAAAAAAAAATGTTTCATACGTTTTGGTCGGGTAGCTATGTAACTTTACTATGGAACATCTGATTTTTTTTTCGCGATTTGAGGATTGGCTCTATAGTAAAAGTTGTTGATATGGAAGAGTAATATCGCCAGTTTCCGGCCTCCGCAACTTCATCTTAACACCCAGTATAAACGAATACCCTGACTGACTGACTGACTGACTGACTGACTGACTGACTGACTGACTGACTAACTGACTGACTGACTGACTGACTGACTGACTGACTGACTGACTGACTGACTGACTGACTGACTGACTGACTGACTGACCAACTGACCGACTGACCAACTGATCGACTGACTGACCGACTGACTGACTGACTGACTGACTGACTGACTAGAAACATGAAATTTAGGCTGTAGGTTCCTCATATGACGTAAACATCTGATAGGTAGGGATTTTTGGAAATTCCCACGGGATCGGAAGAAACGGGATCCATGCAAGCAACGCCGCGGAGCGTTCTCTGTCTTTCATATACTTTATAAAACTAACTAACTCTTTATATATCTCAGTGACATAAACAAATAAATTGATTCCTTATGGTTTTCTTACAAATCAAATAAGGGCATGTGATTTGTGATTGGACTTTGCAAAACTTTCACACGTACATTATCAACCGAACCAGCTTTTATCAATAACCTCCTCACATAAATATTCTATACACGACTATCAGAATATTCTGCTTTATTATTACTACCTTATTCTACAATATCAAACTCTAAACCACCTTTATGACCATGCATTAAAGTTTATTATCAAGCTCGTTCAAAATCTGCAGACTGCACCGCAACGTCCAACCAACTCGGACCCTTCAAAATATTAAAAGTTTAAGCGACTTCTGGTCTTCATATTTTGGTGGGTAGATTATAATGTCATCCACGTACACTGACAATCGGTCAGTCGCCCAAAGACTGTCGGTGGCGATAGACGTGTCCCTGCATTGATATGAGGCGCCAGATCAAGTGATATGAAAGCTAAGTGGGTTTGTTTTGATGATAAATGTACTCGTAATATTTTGATATAGTGATCTGTCACACACACGATGCTATAGTCTGCTCCAAAAGGAATATACATACATAAATTGTAGGTATGTTGTTTGCAAAACTTGCTATTTGAACTCGTAATAAGAAGGTTATTTTATCTTAAAATACGTTGTAAGTACTTAGAGTACGATATAAATCTTGAATTAAAACACTTGTACTTGTATTTTCACTTTATTTGTGTTAACTCCCAACCGGTTTCGGATTTTACTCCATTTTCAAGGGAAGATCTTAATTAAAATATTTTACATGACTCCAGGCACTAGCTCTGAGCAACGTAAACAATGATAATCTAGATGTGTTTCAAGTTTCACCACGTGCCGACAATCGCAAGTATAAATTTTACGATATAAATATTTGAAAATCCAAATCCGTAGAAAATAATGAAAAACGTACAATAAAATTACTATGTAGTAATGATTTCTAGACTAATCTTATCTAATGCAATACAATGAAAGTTAATGAAAATCTTATTTTGCCTAAGTTTGTTGTTATTAATGAGGTTGTATTATTTAAACTAATAAACATAGGGGTCATCCTATAGGGAAACAACTTTATTCTAAGGGAAACAAGTGATAAACTATAAATAACAAAAACATATGAACGCTTTTAAGATATGCCTCAAAAGCTATTTTTAATTTTGATACAAAGGAACGAAGTCCAAAAATAAACTGTAAATAAACCAGAAAACGTTATTCTTATAAACCAGTCTCCGATAAAAGAAAATTTAGCTGATCGCATGACCAAATTGGGCGATCCCGTTAAATGCACTTGGACGCACCAAAATGAAACATTAGGATTCAATTCAGGTTCCCAAATTTGATTGTTGATGCTCCTTAAATGGTGAACCCGATGAGTAACTTATTTTGGATGCCGAAGCAGATTGTTTTGAAATTTTTAAAAAGGTAGCATAAAAGATTAAAGCAAAAAACTTATACATTTTCTATTATACTTGCAACGAAATAGTTTCTTTTGTCTTTGGCACAAAACTCGATATAACAAATAAACTTGAACATAAACTAAAATTAACCAAACTTAAACTAAAATAGAAACCAGCGCCCCACTGGAAATCATTCACATATAAATTCGTATTGAAACGTAAACATAGAGTTGACATTAAACTTGCACTCTTGCAGACCTTGATCAGATCAATGCAGGCCTATACCTGACCAACGATTTAATGAAAACACTAACATAGAAGTCACATCTGAAAATGAATCTAAAGCTACAGAGACGAAAGATGAGAATGCATTGACAGAAACAGAAACATATAACCTTTTCGAAATGAAAGAAACAAGTTCATATGTGGAAGTTGAATGATACGAACTTGTTTTTACTGAAAATGGAAACTTGGAAATCGGTTTGATCTCAAAGTGTGCCGAGCCATGCCCTTGGCATTACTTGACACTATGCTCTTTCATTTGAAGATGGAAATTAATATTGTTGTCTTTTAAATAAAGACCACACTGGTTGCTAGCAATAATTACTGTAGGTTGTTTTAACACAAATAAACTATATTCATGTGGACTTGATGAGAGCTTTAAAATCTGGCAGTAGGTTTGTCCAATATTTTCACAAAATTTAGGTAATTCTTAGTAGATCCATATAGTAAGATCCAGTGGATCTACTGAGACTTTCTTTTCTCATTAGATCCATATTTAATATGGATATTTATTTTAAATATGGATCTAATATTTAATATGGACCTACTAAAACTTTTTTCTAATTAGATCTATATGGATCTATTGAGAAAATTCAACCTATATCAAAAATTTTTCAACTTTATGTTTTATGTTTTCCGTAGGTTTTTTGTTCCAGATTTTACTATATGAATCTACTGAGAAGCCTAGATAAAAAATGGATCTGTAGGAGTGACAGGTGTCAAAATTTGTCAAAATTGACAAATGTATATTTTAAAGATTTTTTGAAAGATGTGAAAATTGACAGATACACACAGAAGCAGCAAAAAGCCTCAGTAGATTTGGATCTGACTTTATGGATCTACTGAGAATGATCAAGAATTTAGAGTTTTTAATTTTGTACTGACAGACTTGTAGTTAAATTTCGAGATGCTTAAAGAACATCGTTTTTGTGATCTTTCTAAAATATGAGTAATGAGAATCATATGGTAAATATACATATTTATATATGATATGCCCAATTCTGTGATCTGCCGATGACGTTACGCCCGCAGTCTATTAGAAAGAAACGCTAATTCATTTCTGCGAAGTAGTAAAACATTATACATTATCATTATAAATGAACACAATACGAAATAAATTCTGCGCCCGGTGTTGGCCACTCTGTACTTATTTGGTACTAAAGCGATCGATTATGATTATTAATTAGATTTATTAAAGTTGCACAGTGTGCAGGGTAATAAATTCTTTCGTCTGTTATGGACAAAACTACTACTGAATCATGCATTAGTTTTGTATTAATGTTTGTTTTATCACTTTATTTACCAGAAGACATAGGCATCTATTTAATTTATACTGTAACATAGCACAATATAAATACAAACTGTAAATACATGTAATAAAGAATCAATAATAATTAGAAATATAAACATATTTATTTATGTAATATAGGTATATGAAATACACTCATTATAGGTCGGTTTTAATGTAATATAATTATATAATCTGTGTCTATATGTAATAGTTTTATATATATAATAAATAATAATATGGGGAAATACACAATGAAATAATAAAGCTTAGGTTTACTTAAATTTAATAAAAAAATACAGTTGAATAAAATAAAAAATATAGGAACAAATAATATTATAAATATATGCCTAACCGTCCGTTCGATTAGTGTTGCTCAGAAGAAGGGCAAGAAACTTACCAAGATCATGTCTTCGGGCAAAAAGACTACTAGGTAAACGACTAGTGAGTATTTGATAATAAAAATACAGCCAAAACTGTTTGATATCTTCTTGAATGATTTCATTTCAAAATGAATTAACGGCTTAGTCATTTGATACAGTGTAATAAAAAAGATAACAATTTTCGTGATTTAAAAAATCATACACATAGAGTTGTTCACCGTGATCAATTAAACAATGTAGTTTATTTTAACGCGGTACGGATGCACCTGGTATTGTTTGTTGAAACAAGGCCTTCCCCAGGCCTTGAGGTTCAAAGGGCTATTCACAACCAGGAGCTGGACGTGAGGGTAACTCAAACAAAGGATCAGATTACAGTCGCCAAGCCGTCTCGGTGGATTTGCGCGGCCGGTTTTGCTGCACTACGCTTAAAATAGTTGGAGGCAGAGCTTGAAACTATGATATAACAAATTTCTATATTTTAAACACTTGGCGATCTATCCATCGAAATGCAAAAGAAAAGTAAACCTGGATGTGAGGAGCTTACGGTTCAGAGCTTTTGATATCTAGATTAACTTTTTTTCTGCGTTTCTATACGGCAATGATATAAGTAAGATCACTTTCTCCATACTTTTACCACTGAACTGGGTGTCTGGTATGTACATGAAAGCTAATAAACTGTGCTGATTTGAAGCGCCACCGGTGAAGTTCCCAGAAACCATTTATGACATATCATACAAAAATCGTCTTCTATTCAGAGATTCTAAGTATTTTGATTGACATCACATCACATCACCGTCGACTGGCGCACATCGCTAAAATTTTACTTATATGAAACTTCGTAGATGCTTACAGCACCAAAAGGGCTAAAATCAAATAGGTACAAAAATTACTGAAGTAACCTGGCTGTTCTTCGAAGGATGCATGTATGTCGAAAAAAGTGCCAATACTGAGGATAGAAAGCTTGAAAATCAATTTAAGAATGTGGAAGAACTAAAAGAGGAGATAATACTGAAATAGTTAGGAAATAGTGAGATTTGTGATACAGTAGGTGTTTTATTCATCCATGATGATGTTTCCTAATTAGAATACCCGGAATAGAAGAGCTTCAATGACTAGACTGATGGATGTGGAAGAGGCGAAAGAGGTGTGCCTGGGTCATAGCAGATAGAAATCTGTAGTCTCTGCCTACCCCTCTGGGAGACAGGCGTGGGTATATGTACATATATGTATGTATGTCTTCAGTAGACTTTCTTCACTCGATCAGTTCTATGCAATGCTGTAAGGTAAAAGGATAAGCAAACAAAGAAACTACAAGACTTGAAATTGTTTTAAGATGAGTTGCGTGTAACAATGGTACATTGAGGTATGTTGTACATTTATACTTCAATGAAACGTACCAGAGGGCTGTTTTTCCGTACATTTGTCGGTACATAATTAAAAGTTTATAGATATAACTTGGAAAAATATATAATAAATACATTTTTATCTTAAACGCGGTCTATAATAAATAACTACTTATTTAGTTCAGAATTGTATAAATAAAGGATAAACGTCGCCAAGCGGTCGCCTGTGGAATTGCACGTGTTTTGTACTATCAGAAAAACTTACTTTGACTCACTTTTCTTTGTGTTCCCATGGTATGTCAAAAAGTAGGTCTGTATAATTTTCCCCCATAGTATATCTTTTTGTGGAGTTTATATCCAATATAGGGTGAGGTCTGACTAACAACTCCTTGTTGAGTCAGCATACTAGCTACTGAGAATTATGTGAAAAATTTATGAGTAAAGAACATTCATAACTGTCATAAACTATACAGAGTGTAAAAAAACATGTAACAATCTGACCCAGTGGCGTGTCTACAACCTTTTGCTGGAAAAGCAATAAGAATTTCACGTATGACTAGGAAAATACTAAAAAAGTGAAAAACAACAGTGAAAAAAATATTGGTTGGCGCCAGGGTATGCCTTAGAGCAGACATTCTAGTAAACATTTTTTTTCAAAATATTTTAGTTTTTTTAATATTTTTTTCTAGTCTTATATGATATTCTCATTGCTTTTCCTGCAAGAAGTTCTGGTATGCTACTGATCTGATATACCAAAAAACATGAATATATTTTAATATAATTTACAAATAAAAGGACTTTCTCATACAAACTATTCAAAATGTTCCTAAATTTTCAATACCCGCTTCTTTGTGTTTTGTATGGGCAAGTCCACAGTCATTTTTAGGTGGGTTTCTTAAAAAAATAAAGCTGTTTTGGTTTTATTTCATATTATGAATACACAAAGTTAATATTTAATATTATTTTATATTAAATGACGGGTGTTAAAAGACCTTTAAACAAAACCACATACTCTACTTATCGTGTTGAATAACTTTCCTAAAGAAACATATACCTACCAAAATCCAATATATAAAAAAATTATGAAAATAAAAATTTACTTGCCCATACAGATTTTGCTGTAGGTTCTTACAGTTTGTATGGAGATGAGAACATTTTTTTTTTCATTAGCACTGGTAGTTACTGGTTTTGAACTATTCTGTATGTTCAGGATCTTTGTGTGGTTTTATTGAAAGATACCTGTCCATTTATACCCAGTTGAACATAAAAAACTACGCGTTTTAGGTATCTCGAGTATCTACTATTCATTTATTTTCATATATATATTTTTAAATGTCATATATTATGTTTTTAAGTTTACTAAAGCTTGAATACGCAATAAAATGTCGTCAAACTTCTCTTTTGTAGCTGTTTCTGCTACCATATTCATTGTTCCAGTCACAAAGCTCAACCATTAATCATAACAATCGACTACTAGGCCAAAAAGTCAATTAATATCCCAAACATTCCACTCAGGACCAAGTGTGGCAAGTAATCCGAAAATAGAAACAAGAAACATGCCATTGCGACAGATCACTCTGTATAAACTATCACAAGCACACTATTCCAAGGTTCTATATTACATGAAAGTTAAATATGGCATAGAACCTGGTTATAGTAAGCACACGATGTGTCATTTGATGCTCATAGCATTACAGAAATATCTGGACTAAACTACGAGACTGTATGGCGACTGTGCTACCAAATTGGCCAGTGTATGACTCTTGATACAATCTAATACACATAAACTTAAAATGAACTTTATTTCCAAAGGTTTATGATTGAAAGTAGGGCTGCTTATGAATGCAATCGGTTTTATATTAGCTTTAACTGCAAGTACTATAAATAATCAAAGTTGTAGGCAAAACTGCAATTGTGAATTAAAATTTATATTTCCCGTCGGGTTGATTAGTAGCTGGTTTTATAGTAGATATAAACGAGTCAATTGTGTATCGGTTGAGTAAAATTCATAAAGGAATAAGAATTATAGATAACAAAAAACCAGTCAAGTGCGAGCCAGACTCGCGCATCTAGGGTTAAATTTTGGGGAAGGTCAGGAAAATGGTAGTTGAAATCTTACCCATCACTGTTCTTGATGAATGAAAAAAATATTTATTGTACTAAATAAATATAATATTATTTCAAAATCTATTGTTTTTATTTGATTTGTTTTCAATTAACATTATATCATTGCAGTATAGAAACGCAGAAATAAAAGTAAATCTGGATGTGAGGAGCTCTAAACCGGTAATCGAACCCGGGACCTCTCGCGATGCGATGGATAAATAAGTGTTCAAACATAGAAATTTATTTCTGTCATAGTTTTGATTTGTGTTCCTTTAATTTTCCTCTAATACTTGGGAGTATTATAATTATAATTGCAAAAGTTTGGATGGATGTATGGATGGATGGATGGATCCTTCACGCCGTAACTACTGAACCGATTGGGCTGAAACTTTGCACAACTGTAGTTCTAGATCTGGAATAGGACATATATTACTTTTATCCTATAAATCAGTTCCCATGGAAACAAGAAATAGTGTCGTGCAGAGACGCGGCTTTGCCTTCAGCCTCGCCAAACTTACTGTACTAAGGGATTAAATTAGTTATCAAAGACCGCCAAAGACACAATAGCAGAAGATTAATTCAGAGAACAAAAAATAGTATCAATCAGAAAAGCGGCTCAGCCTTCGGCTTCGCCAAAGACGGAAACGTGTCTTGATCTTGGCCTCGCCAAACGCATTTTTCGTGGGGATCAATGAGAGCCGAAAATACTCAAAATACTCAAAACCACAATCAAGTCAACTACGTACTAAAAATTAATGTCCTGAAAAATATTTACAGATTCGATAAGACTATACAAAAACTTAATCAACGGGGATGAAACCGCAGGTAAAAGCTAGTTCGTAACAATTTATTGCCGTGATTATTTTCATATTTTTCGATCCTCTAGTTTTGGAGATATAGGGACATACGAGTACAATATTTAGTTCTTTTTCAAAGATTTCTTGAAATAAACTATATACCTATTTTTACAATCAGATCTTTTAAATACCTACAATTTGGCTTTCATATTGTATTTTTACAAAAAAACATTTTTAATTTAAATTTTTGATTTCTCAGTACTGTCCAAATGTGTTAACAGTGTTTTTTTAATCGATATAGTTCCTTTAAAACTATCACGTAATACCCTTTAATCGAGAATTTATTCACATTTTTCGGTCCACCGATTTCGTATATAAGTGGAGGATAGATTTTTTTTGTAGTTTTTCATATTGGTCTTAAACTGTACATAAAGTTACAGCACAGTTTAAAACCAGGAGATGTACAATATGTACATGTGTCATATAATTAAGTTAATTATATTATATTATATATGTCAATGTTTATTTATTTTAATTAATAATGATGCCAGGTCCATATAAAATATATCTTGAGATAACAGTATTTATATTTTAATTATAATATCTATCAGTACCTATTTATATTAAAACAAAAATCATTAAAAGCTTTAACAGTGTATTTAATTAAAAAAAAATTAAGTTAAAAAATACTTGTGTATGTATATATACCACACATAGTGCCATACTTGGGGCGCTACTCAATCGACGCTTAAGGTCATTCATAGTTTTAGAAAAAGGTAGATACGATTTTAGGTGTAGCCAACACCCAATGTTGCCAACCCTAAGTCTTTTTGCGTAGATCTACGTATTTTGGGCCTTTCCCGCGAACCTACGAACTTCAGTCCCTGAACCTACGTACTTTCCTTCAAATATTCAAATTAGCAAGATGAGGTACTACATCATGTCTGGCTGAACTGAATAGGCTCCTTCAGAAAAAAGTTTATAACCCTTCCTTTCCATATTACCCACGGATTGACACTACCCTTGAAGCACGCCACCACAACCTGTTATACTAAATCCCATTATACCCAATTTGACAAGGCTTTTTGCGTGGATATAAACTTCAACAGACTGTATGAATACTTTGTTATTTGAATTTCACAAAATCCTTTCATAGCGGATGCCTTTGTGGCATAAGGAACCTATCTACCTACCAAACAAGTTTGTAGGATATGTATTGTGCAAAACGTGGGCAAAAGACACTTGAATCCATATGCCAAAAGAGACGTGTGAGAGAAAACCTAAAATTTTCCAATATATATCATTTGTAAAAGACCAAGCCAGAATTTAAGATAAATTTGATATGCATCATAAGCATAACACTAAGACCAAGCCAGTTAAATTGTACATGCGCAATCTTAAAGCGCAAAATTCCAATGTCAAATGCCTATTCATATAAGACCTGAACAAAATAAAAATAAATGCGCGAAGTTGTATAAAACTTACCTTTTACAAAACATGAAAACATGACAGATTAAAATATCATTTTATTATAACTACTTATAATTTAGTACATAACTATCTAATTTATAAAAAAATAAGTGCAACTCCCTCCCCACAGACAAACCCAATTTCTACTTGGTTTGTAGGATGAATTTTGATTAGTTATCTTTGAAATGAATAATCATATTCATTCATTCATTCATGAGTTCATTCATATTCATTCAATCATGCATTATAAGCATAACACTTGTTTTATTTAATAGTATATTATTTATATTCCCAAAACCACGAATTTAAATAATTACGTAGATCTACGCACATTTGTAATATGCAAATTTTACTTAATCTACGTAATTTTCAACACTGCCAACACTTTTATTTTTAGTCCTTACGTATTGTGTCTTGATTTGTATTGAACACAATTCTGAAAAAGAAAGCACACAACGTCATTTTCAAGAATGTTTTGTTTTAAAACGATCTGTCATGTCACATTTCAATGGACACATTCCTCTCATTTCAGAACGAAAACATAGTAAAAGCGATCCTGAATGTCAAAGATCTTGAAGAGGGGAACTCCATGTCAATTATCCGAAAATTAAAACGTCGAAAATCGTCGTCACATGTCAATGTCAGATGTCAAAGGGAAGATAGTCATGGTACTGATGTTCCCAGTAATAGTGAGTTTTAAAGTGATTTCGCTGTTTATTTAAATAGAAGGAATATTTTGTCTTAGACACGTGATGAGATGATGAAAGCGAGACAAGAAAAAAAAATCGAATAATAATATACATATACATACATAAAATATTTGTTCATTATACAAAACAATCTTTCAACAACCACATCTAAATTGGGGAGAATAATATTCTTAACCCTACTTCGCAGTTAAAATATTTGTCTATAGTCCTGCCACTAATTGTCAAATACAAATCGACACCAATATGTCAAGCATATTTGACGAAACAACTACATTTGCAAGACAAATCACTGTTTATAATTTAAGTTTCAACTCCAAAAATAGTACCATAAAAAAAAAAGTTCAAAAACTATTTTTCCCTAAATGAATATTAATATGGTCGTGACAAAAGATCTCTCCCCAGTTTTTAGGCTACTTAAATAAGTCACCCTAAGACCAAAAGTCGTTTTAACTCGACACTCAAACGCTTAGATTAATGTGTGTTTTTTCAACGTCAAAGATTTTTTGTTAAACTGACAAAAGAAGTCGCCCGAGTTAGGCAGTCAATAAATTTTGGAGTAATTATAGAAGAGGCTATTTGTTGACAAGCAATTTGAGTTAAGAATAGGGATCCTGTGGTAATTTATTTGTAAAACAATTAGCTTGGAGAAAAACAGATAGGAGATGAATGTTATAAGATCAAACGTATTGATAAGCTTGTTACTTTAAAATGTATAATTATATATGTTTATGTTAGTTTTGTTCGTAACTGAATTACTAGCTACAATTCAATACTTACCTTTTAATCTCGCCATCGCTAAAACAATAGTAAAACACTAGAAAATATTGTTGCAAAAATATTATTGCCACGATTTATTTTTCATATAACTTCGTTAATCGCGTGATAATTAAAAAGACACAGAATTCGGGCCAAATGTTTTTATTTTTTTTTAAAAACATTTATGTATAAAAAAGATTCTTAAAATCACCCGCCTTCCACCTTCGCAAATTTTCGCATGTGTCAGAATTGCCGTCGAGGTCTTGTCTCGGATTCAATTATTAGTTTAATTATAACATAGAGAACTATGCTTGATTAACTTTACTGAAGTTTTTTTACCAAAATCCCTATACCACCTTAAACTTAAACGCGACAATGACCAGCATATTGTTCAAATTCAAAATACATTCAACAATTTCAAAAATTCATTTTCCTTTTAAGTGACACTCAAGTTCCATTGATAGAGTCGAGTGAAGCATTAAACTGGATACAATCTTGTGGAAGTTCACTCATATAGATGTCAATTTCGCTCAATGATGTCGTTACATTAAAAATAATGAGCCCTAGAGATAGACTAAAGCCTTCTTTGGTTTTTGTTTTATGCTGGAAGTTCTTTTAAGGATTGTGAAGCTTAGAAGGATTCAACTTTACGTTTTCTAACAGGCCATCTTTGGAAACTGACGATTATTATATACCTTTCTAGTTGGTTACTAATATTGTATACCTTTCTAGTTGGTTACTAATATTATAGACCTATCTAGTTGGTTACTAATATTATAGACCTATCTAGTTGGTTACTAATATTATAGTCCTATCTAATTGTTTACTAATATTATATACCTATCTAGATGGTTACCAATTCTATAGACCTATCTAGTTGGTTACTAATATTATAGACCTATCTAGTTGGTTACTAATATTATAGACCTATCTAGTTGGTTACTAATATTAGAGACCTATCTAGTTGTTTACTAATATTATAGTCCTATCTAATTGTTTACTAATATTATATACCTATCTAGATGGTTACCAATACTATAGACCTATCTAGTTGGTTACTAATATTATATACCTATCTAGTTGGTTACTAATATTATAGATCTATCTAGTTGGCTACTAAGTTTTTTAAAAAACAATAATCTGGTTCGTGCAATGTTATTTTTATTGTCTTTGAAATACCTTTAATTGTTTGCAATTAACTATCCTTTTTATTTGTTTATAGTCATACATAAACATATACTAACGCTTGTCTTCCAGAAGGATAGGCAGATATGCAGATGCTAGAGGGTTTGCTTCCGAGAGTTGGCTGCAATACATTTTCCATTGATCTATCATCACCAACTATACATTTAATATTTTCCGTTATTCTATCATCTTCAAATACACATTTAATATTTTTGCCTAATATCGAGTACAGTTTAACAATAGTACAACAACCCAGTTGGCTTTATACTTTGTAAAATAGGTTTTCTATGAGTTTTCAAAACAAACGTATTTTAATGCAATTTACAAAGCTATTTTATCAAGGCTATCGTCTATTGACCCATAACTTGCAAAAATAACTACCTATTCGAGCTCACTTTGTTTATCTTAGATATTGTAAGCTAACAGAGTGTGACTAAAGTAGAGACTGTCTTAATCTTTATTGACTACAGTATAGCTATCTTCACAGAGCTAGACATTTTGTTACTAAATCTAAGGAAATAGATTCCTTCAAGTAAATATTTTTTTATTGTGGTTCCAATGAGAAATATTTTTTGAAAAACAGAAAACAAAATGAAATGGAATTATAGAAGTAAATAAAACAAAAGTTTCCAAAATTTAAAGGAATACACAGTTTTGCAAATTTTTTTGCAAACCTTGAAATTTTGCAAAAAATAAATAAAACTTTAATCTTGTACGATTGAAATATTAATTTAAAAAAAAATCAGAGAAAAATTCAGAACTATTTCTCAAGAAGCTCACTACACGACAATGAAAACCTTATCAAAATCGTAACAAATAAACGAACATACATCCAGACATTGGACAGACAGTGACATTTTGAAATACTGCGTGAAACGGAGAGCTTACGGTGGCCACAAAACTTCTAAAATAACTTTTCATGACACCTCAATGGTGTTTGCCTCAAGCCCACCTCATTATTTGAGCTTTTAAGATTTAAAAGCGATTCGAGAAACATTTCAAGTTAAGCACCCTGTAAAACAATGTAATGAGGTTTTTTGATCACCTCGCTAAGAAGTCAGGGGAAGCGGAAGACGAATGTGTATGCTTTCTTTAGTCGGATTCAGAAGTTTCTCAAAGGAAATATAATGCTTGAAATTTTAGAGTCATCAAGTATAAACCTATTATTGGTATAGAGTCGTCATAACCTGTGGGTTAAGTACACGCAACGAGCCTACAACGTCCTGCGTGTGCAATATAACAACGCCTTTAGGATGATGTTGCGGCTGCCGCGATTCTGCAGTGCTTCTGGCATGTTCGCGGAGGCGCGTATAGATGATTTCTACGCCATAATGCGCAGGTAAACTGCCTTTATTCTACTTAGACTACAGGGCAGTGGCAACGGCATCCTGAAGATGATTGCGGACCGAATGGATTGTCCCATCCAGAAGTTCTGGATGGAACGATCCATTGGGTTATTTAAATAATAAATTTTATACATGTTTCCTTTGTTTTACTAACCTAGTTTTAAGCCTAACACTAACCTACCTATGGATTTCTAATCTGAAAATAAACAGTCATTTATTTATTTATAACATTTTAAGTATTATTTCTCGCCAAACGCATTTTTCGTGGGGATCAATGAGAGCCGAAAATACTCAAAATACTCAAAACCACAATCAAGTCAACTACGTACTAAAAATTAATGTCCTGAAAAATATTTACAGATTCGATAAGACTATACAAAAACTTAATCAACGGGGATGAAACCGCAGGTAAAAGCTAGTTCGTAACAATTTATTGCCGTGATTATTTTCATATTTTTCGATCCTCTAGTTTTGGAGATATAGGGACATACGAGTACAATATTTAGTTCTTTTTCAAAGATTTCTTGAAATAAACTATATACCTATTTTTACAATCAGATCTTTTAAATACCTACAATTTGGCTTTCATATTGTATTTTTACAAAAAAACATTTTTAATTTAAATTTTTGATTTCTCAGTACTGTCCAAATGTGTTAACAGTGTTTTTTTAATCGATATAGTTCCTTTAAAACTATCACGTAATACCCTTTAATCGAGAATTTATTCACATTTTTCGGTCCACCGATTTCGTATATAAGTGGAGGATAGATTTTTTTTGTGGTTTTTCATATTGGTCTTAAACTGTACATAAAGTTACAGCACAGTTTAAAACCAGGAGATGTACAATATGTACATGTGTCATATAATTAAGTTAATTATATTATATTATATATGTCAATGTTTATTTATTTTAATTAATAATGATGCCAGGTCCATATAAAATATATCTTGAGATAACAGTATTTATATTTTAATTATAATATCTATCAGTACCTATTTATATTAAAACAAAAATCATTAAAAGCTTTAACAGTGTATTTAATTTAAAAAAAATTAAGTTAAAAAATACTTGTGTATGTATATATACCACACATAGTGCCATACTTGGGGCGCTACTCAATCGACGCTTAAGGTCATTCATAGTTTTAGAAAAAGGTAGATACGATTTTAGGTGTAGCCAACACCCAATGTTGCCAACCCTAAGTCTTTTTGCGTAGATCTACGTATTTTGGGCCTTTCCCGCGAACCTACGAACTTCAGTCCCTGAACCTACGTACTTTCCTTCAAATATTCAAATTAGCAAGATGAGGTACTACATCATGTCTGGCTGAACTGAATAGGCTCCTTCAGAAAAAAGTTTATAACCCTTCCTTTCCATATTACCCACGGATTGACACTACCCTTGAAGCACGCCACCACAACCTGTTATACTAAATCCCATTATACCCAATTTGACAAGGCTTTTTGCGTGGATATAAACTTCAACAGACTGTATGAATACTTTGTTATTTGAATTTCACAAAATCCTTTCATAGCGGATGCCTTTGTGGCATAAGGAACCTATCTACCTACCAAACAAGTTTGTAGGATATGTATTGTGCAAAACGTGGGCAAAAGACACTTGAATCCATATGCCAAAAGAGACGTGTCGCATTAAACCTAGTTGTGATTGTGTGATCGTGTCTCAAACGAAACGTTTCGTTTCATTCTATTAAGTCTGTCTGCCTACTGAAAACCTAAAATTTTCCAATATATATCATTTGTAAAAGACCAAGCCAGAATTTAAGATAAATTTGATATGCATCATAAGCATAACACTAAGACCAAGCCAGTTAAATTGTACATGCGCAATCTTAAAGCGCAAAATTCCAATGTCAAATGCCTATTCATATAAGACCTGAACAAAATAAAAATAAATGCGCGAAGTTGTATAAAACTTACCTTTTACAAAACATGAAAACATGACAGATTAAAATATCATTTTATTATAACTACTTATAATTTAGTACATAACTATCTAATTTATAAAAAAATAAGTGCAACTCCCTCCCCACAGACAAACCCAATTTCTACTTGGTTTGTAGGATGAATTTTGATTAGTTATCTTTGAAATGAATAATCATATTCATTCATTCATTCATGAGTTCATTCATATTCATTCAATCATGCATTATAAGCATAACACTTGTTTTATTTAATAGTATATTATTTATATTCCCAAAACCACGAATTTAAATAATTACGTAGATCTACGCACATTTGTAATATGCAAATTTTACTTAATCTACGTAATTTTCAACACTGCCAACACTTTTATTTTTAGTCCTTACGTATTGTGTCTTGATTTGTATTGAACACAATTCTGAAAAAGAAAGCACACAACGTCATTTTCAAGAATGTTTTGTTTTAAAACGATCTGTCATGTCACATTTCAATGGACACATTCCTCTCATTTCAGAACGAAAACATAGTAAAAGCGATCCTGAATGTCAAAGATCTTGAAGAGGGGAACTCCATGTCAATTATCCGAAAATTAAAACGTCGAAAATCGTCGTCACATGTCAATGTCAGATGTCAAAGGGAAGATAGTCATGGTACTGATGTTCCCAGTAATAGTGAGTTTTAAAG
Organism: Ypsolopha sequella; assembly: GCA_934047225.1. Lineage (NCBI taxonomy): Eukaryota > Metazoa > Arthropoda > Insecta > Lepidoptera > Ypsolophidae > Ypsolopha > Ypsolopha sequella. Next base: position 21,419,604 of record OW204004.1, on the reverse strand, counting down.
TGATTTCGCTGTTTATTTAAATAGAAGGAATATTTTGTCTTAGACACGTGATGAGATGATGAAAGCGAGACAAGAAAAAAAAATCGAATAATAATATACATATACATACATAAAATATTTGTTCATTATACAAAACAATCTTTCAACAACCACATCTAAATTGGGGAGAATAATATTCTTAACCCTACTTCGCAGTTAAAATATTTGTCTATAGTCCTGCCACTAATTGTCAAATACAAATCGACACCAATATGTCAAGCATATTTGACGAAACAACTACATTTGCAAGACAAATCACTGTTTATAATTTAAGTTTCAACTCCAAAAATAGTACCATAAAAAAAAAAGTTCAAAAACTATTTTTCCCTAAATGAATATTAATATGGTCGTGACAAAAGATCTCTCCCCAGTTTTTAGGCTACTTAAATAAGTCACCCTAAGACCAAAAGTCGTTTTAACTCGACACTCAAACGCTTAGATTAATGTGTGTTTTTTCAACGTCAAAGATTTTTTGTTAAACTGACAAAAGAAGTCGCCCGAGTTAGGCAGTCAATAAATTTTGGAGTAATTATAGAAGAGGCTATTTGTTGACAAGCAATTTGAGTTAAGAATAGGGATCCTGTGGTAATTTATTTGTAAAACAATTAGCTTGGAGAAAAACAGATAGGAGATGAATGTTATAAGATCAAACGTATTGATAAGCTTGTTACTTTAAAATGTATAATTATATATGTTTATGTTAGTTTTGTTCGTAACTGAATTACTAGCTACAATTCAATACTTACCTTTTAATCTCGCCATCGCTAAAACAATAGTAAAACACTAGAAAATATTGTTGCAAAAATATTATTGCCACGATTTATTTTTCATATAACTTCGTTAATCGCGTGATAATTAAAAAGACACAGAATTCGGGCCAAATGTTTTTATTTTTTTTTAAAAACATTTATGTATAAAAAAGATTCTTAAAATCACCCGCCTTCCACCTTCGCAAATTTTCGCATGTGTCAGAATTGCCGTCGAGGTCTTGTCTCGGATTCAATTATTAGTTTAATTATAACATAGAGAACTATGCTTGATTAACTTTACTGAAGTTTTTTTACCAAAATCCCTATACCACCTTAAACTTAAACGCGACAATGACCAGCATATTGTTCAAATTCAAAATACATTCAACAATTTCAAAAATTCATTTTCCTTTTAAGTGACACTCAAGTTCCATTGATAGAGTCGAGTGAAGCATTAAACTGGATACAATCTTGTGGAAGTTCACTCATATAGATGTCAATTTCGCTCAATGATGTCGTTACATTAAAAATAATGAGCCCTAGAGATAGACTAAAGCCTTCTTTGGTTTTTGTTTTATGCTGGAAGTTCTTTTAAGGATTGTGAAGCTTAGAAGGATTCAACTTTACGTTTTCTAACAGGCCATCTTTGGAAACTGACGATTATTATATACCTTTCTAGTTGGTTACTAATATTGTATACCTTTCTAGTTGGTTACTAATATTATAGACCTATCTAGTTGGTTACTAATATTATAGACCTATCTAGTTGGTTACTAATATTATAGTCCTATCTAATTGTTTACTAATATTATATACCTATCTAGATGGTTACCAATTCTATAGACCTATCTAGTTGGTTACTAATATTATAGACCTATCTAGTTGGTTACTAATATTATAGACCTATCTAGTTGGTTACTAATATTAGAGACCTATCTAGTTGTTTACTAATATTATAGTCCTATCTAATTGTTTACTAATATTATATACCTATCTAGATGGTTACCAATACTATAGACCTATCTAGTTGGTTACTAATATTATATACCTATCTAGTTGGTTACTAATATTATAGATCTATCTAGTTGGCTACTAAGTTTTTTAAAAAACAATAATCTGGTTCGTGCAATGTTATTTTTATTGTCTTTGAAATACCTTTAATTGTTTGCAATTAACTATCCTTTTTATTTGTTTATAGTCATACATAAACATATACTAACGCTTGTCTTCCAGAAGGATAGGCAGATATGCAGATGCTAGAGGGTTTGCTTCCGAGAGTTGGCTGCAATACATTTTCCATTGATCTATCATCACCAACTATACATTTAATATTTTCCGTTATTCTATCATCTTCAAATACACATTTAATATTTTTGCCTAATATCGAGTACAGTTTAACAATAGTACAACAACCCAGTTGGCTTTATACTTTGTAAAATAGGTTTTCTATGAGTTTTCAAAACAAACGTATTTTAATGCAATTTACAAAGCTATTTTATCAAGGCTATCGTCTATTGACCCATAACTTGCAAAAATAACTACCTATTCGAGCTCACTTTGTTTATCTTAGATATTGTAAGCTAACAGAGTGTGACTAAAGTAGAGACTGTCTTAATCTTTATTGACTACAGTATAGCTATCTTCACAGAGCTAGACATTTTGTTACTAAATCTAAGGAAATAGATTCCTTCAAGTAAATATTTTTTTATTGTGGTTCCAATGAGAAATATTTTTTGAAAAACAGAAAACAAAATGAAATGGAATTATAGAAGTAAATAAAACAAAAGTTTCCAAAATTTAAAGGAATACACAGTTTTGCAAATTTTTTTGCAAACCTTGAAATTTTGCAAAAAATAAATAAAACTTTAATCTTGTACGATTGAAATATTAATTTAAAAAAAAATCAGAGAAAAATTCAGAACTATTTCTCAAGAAGCTCACTACACGACAATGAAAACCTTATCAAAATCGTAACAAATAAACGAACATACATCCAGACATTGGACAGACAGTGACATTTTGAAATACTGCGTGAAACGGAGAGCTTACGGTGGCCACAAAACTTCTAAAATAACTTTTCATGACACCTCAATGGTGTTTGCCTCAAGCCCACCTCATTATTTGAGCTTTTAAGATTTAAAAGCGATTCGAGAAACATTTCAAGTTAAGCACCCTGTAAAACAATGTAATGAGGTTTTTTGATCACCTCGCTAAGAAGTCAGGGGAAGCGGAAGACGAATGTGTATGCTTTCTTTAGTCGGATTCAGAAGTTTCTCAAAGGAAATATAATGCTTGAAATTTTAGAGTCATCAAGTATAAACCTATTATTGGTATAGAGTCGTCATAACCTGTGGGTTAAGTACACGCAACGAGCCTACAACGTCCTGCGTGTGCAATATAACAACGCCTTTAGGATGATGTTGCGGCTGCCGCGATTCTGCAGTGCTTCTGGCATGTTCGCGGAGGCGCGTATAGATGATTTCTACGCCATAATGCGCAGGTAAACTGCCTTTATTCTACTTAGACTACAGGGCAGTGGCAACGGCATCCTGAAGATGATTGCGGACCGAATGGATTGTCCCATCCAGAAGTTCTGGATGGAACGATCCATTGGGTTATTTAAATAATAAATTTTATACATGTTTCCTTTGTTTTACTAACCTAGTTTTAAGCCTAACACTAACCTACCTATGGATTTCTAATCTGAAAATAAACAGTCATTTATTTATTTATAACATTTTAAGTATTATTTTTGCCAATACCAATTTATTAAACGAACAAATCAAATACAACAGCGGTACAGATTTTCAATCCTACGAGGTCCGTTTTGCTATGGTCGAAGTAGTGATGTGTACAGATTTATCTGCTTTATAGCATGCACTACTACAACCATAGCCAAAAGTACTTTGTAAAAAGAATATCTGTATACCTCAGTTGGCAGGACGCTGGCCTTGTCTTGAATTTTTGAAATATACAAGGTGACAATAATTTTTACAGAAAAATTGATACTGAAGACTCAAAGCTCAGGTACGATGTCCTTTTTTTGTGAAATTTGTAGTTAGTTTTTTCGTGATCCCTACAAACGCAAGCCTGATCAGGTCGAAGGTCAACATTTTTATTTTGCAAAATAAGCGAATTGTGTTATTGATACGTGATATACTGATCATGATCACTTACATACTAAGCTTCCAGTATGAGTTTGGTGTGAAAGTTAATGTTATCTTACAGAATATAATGTTTACATATCACTTGCTAAATAATATCTCCGAGTTCCAAATGCGAACTAAATAAGCATCAAAATTATTTGTGAAAAGCAACATGGTGTTGAATTAAGCATTAAAATTAAAAAACGTATTATTACTAAACTATAAACATTTAAAAATAAACCAATAACAAAAGCTAAACTTATTAGTATTAGAAACATATTTCCACACAATTCAATCCCCATTTCTAAATGAGACACAAAACATTTCTTCTATTTTTACCAACATGGGAACTATTCTAGCCACTCAAGGTATATTATTGAAGTTTCAAGTACTCAAAAATGTAATCGTATCGAAGAATAGCTTCTATTGGTTACACAAATAGTCTAACGAGTTTCGAGTAGGTACGTTGTTAGTGGACTTAGATGTAATTAAACGATTTATTTATAAAGCTGTGGGAAAGTTTAAAGTAGTTTCTGAATTTGATCGAAGAGACTTTTTTTCAGTTTTAATTAGTATTTAATGGGTATAGAGGGATTTAAGAATTAATTTTCAGTAAGTTCAAGATGCAATGCAGCAACCTGGATATGGGAAAGGCTGCGTGAAGATTGACATAATACCAGAAGTCTACATGTCGGAATAATGTAATTTGTGCTTTTAATTTGCTGACATTTCTTTAGGGGAATATTCATTAAACCTACTGGTAAACCAAAAAATATTATTGACACTATTTTAATCATAGGTCATTTCTGCTTTGTATTATGGAAGAAACAATCTACGGATTTTTCTTTCATGGATCGTCTCGAAGCTTTTTCAGGTTGATATAAACTGGGGTTAAACTGTCTTGATTGACCTAATTTGTTGGGTAATAGAGGCAAAGGGCTTATTACATGGTTACCCTGAGGTTAAATGGCTGTGTCAGTAGAGCTTTATTATATTTCTTCATTTGTCTATGGTTTTGGTGGCTTTTTGATTGCTTCTATGTCTTTATCCACCATAAGGTATTCAATCACGTATTTCAGAACCACACAATTCCGGTACAAAAAAGTTTCGGGAAATAAAAAAAAACTGAACTGTGTAATAATTTTCAGGACCTTGTTTTGTTAATTATGATAAGAAAGTTTCTATTTGATGTTGTTAAAAGCTTGGGAGTCTTAAAATATGTCATGTTAAAGATGCGTTCAAAAGTTGTGTCGCAAAAACACCAATACTCCAGGACTTTTGGAGTTTCTGCACAATATGAATTATTGACTTAAATATTTTTATATGGGACTTGGTGGACTATTAATGTTTATGTTTGATTTACGTATATGTCCATGCGCACAGATTATAACATAGACAAAAAGAGAAAATCGAAAAGAGTGTGAAATTTGTGCTTTTTGAAATACAAAGTTACAAAATATTTAAAATTTTAATTAATTAATGAATGAATGTGCTGAAGCAAGGCACGTTAAAATAAAAGTTCCCGAAAAACCCTCAAATTTGCCCAATTTATTCTTCCTTTGAATAATATAGCAGTGCTACATGTTAAAAGATACATTATTTCTGCCATGAATATAATGCACATGTCGTATCAGATTATATTGAAGTCCTTCTGACATTGAGAGAAAAAAGTCAAAGATGGCTCTAATAGTAGTTTATGCTACAAGGGCGAAAAGTAATTTATTGCTCTTACGCCCGTGTATCATACTACGTTTTTCAATGCATAGTGTGAGGAAATAAAACAAATATAATCTTGTGAACTTTTTTTTTTTTTTTTTTTTTTAGCTTGACTTTTGTTGATATTATAATTTTTAAAATTAACTTATATTATAATAAAAACTTAAATAACATAAAAAATACTAAATTATAAATAATACTTAAAATATACACTAACTACAAAGCTTAAAATAAACCTACTATAAAAACAAAATTAACTTACAAATAAAACCCTAACTATGAAAAAGACCGCCCCTCATCGTACCCGGCACAAAGGTTCCCATTACGCTCGCTGCGTTCCCGCGTTGGATTGCAATGGAAATCCTTTGCGCCAAGTACGACATTGAGCGGTGGTCTTGCCATCTGTCTTTTATTTTTCTTCCGAGTGCCCTCAGAAATGTCTTGGCCTCAGAGCCCCATACGCCGGTCGTTTCAAATGCGGCGGCAATAAAAATGTAATTTTGTTTCAGATCTTTATATCTGGTATGTTTTTGTCTAGCGGCGCTCTCAGCCGCAGATCCGGCGGTTTTGACTGTGGAGGTTAGATGGCAACTAGCATAAGTGCTGACGCAGGTTGCATCCCATAGCAAGCATCTACCTCTCTCCCAGGGAACGAGGGTGAGACCGTCTGGGCGCTTACCGTCTGTCCGGCTAAGGCCAGGGGGCTCCAGGGTGCAAGGGATGTTGGCTGAGACGAGTGCTAGGCGGATGATTTCATTTAAGGCATGGTGCCGTGGAAATCTACCTGCACATCTTATGCAGCTCAAGCCGTGGTGACCTTTTGTGTCCACCGTAGAGTTGAACTGTAAATTATGATTGGCTCAAAAGGACTGTATCCACAGCCGTTAAATAGTGGAAAAAAAGTGTAACATTTATGGTACACAGGAAAGGTTGCTGGTTAGCCAACTTCTTGTAAATAAATAAAAAAAAAATTATAATAAAGCCTTAGGGCAAAATAATCATCTTTCTGTTCGGTTTTGATGCATAAAAAGGGGGCCTTTGCATTGAAAAAAAAAACGTTTTGATGTTGAGATATATGATTATTTGAGCAAAAACCAAAACATATTTTTTATGGATAATCTTTATGAAACTCTGAAACGAAAAAATTGTTCATAAACCTTTAGTTTTAATTTTTATATCATAATAGTGATTATTACTAGTGAAGAAAATCGACATTTTGCTATTTTGCCGGAATCTGTCCCTCTCGCACTACCGGTGTTTTCGCATGGAGTAAAGTTGATTGTTGCAAGCGTTTTCGCATGGAGTAAAGGTGATTTTTGCAAGCGTGATCTATCTGCTTAAACTTTTGGTTCATTTGTGCCCGGGTACGGCGATGGGGCTCACGCGACCCATCACGTTTGAGACGCAATAATCATCGGTGAAAATCTGGTCTACCGAGTTTGGATTGTCACTTGCACTTCATCACAGTTCACATTTGAGTCGAGACGATATGTTTTTCATGCTTTATGTTATGTTTTGTTTCAATATCTGTTTAAGAGACATCCTTACAAGCGAAAATTTCAAGAAAATGAAAAAAAAACCAGTATGAATTACAAAAACTCTTAAGCACAGAACATACAACACGAAGGAGGTAAAGTTCGCATTACCATTTACTATGTCATAGTAAACAGAAACGTAAACAAAGCAATAGTATACAGTTTATTATGTAAAGGCAAAGGACATGCGCGTACGCATCGCATAATAAACGTGGTCGGGCTCGCACGATCCGGGCTCTTGCGATCCGACTGTGTGGATACGATTCAAATGCTATTCTTATTATTTATTATTTTTTAGAAATAACATTCAAGTTTTTTTTTATAGTTTGATAATAATACATGCGAAAAATAATGAATACCTATAATAAATGAAATACCCTTTCAATCACTTTCTCGTAGTATAAGTATCGAAATTCTGTGCATGAGACATTTATTTTACTTCGCCGATATTGTAATTAGCAAAATAACAAAAGTACAAACCGGTCTATATAAAAAATTGTACAAAACTGATTTCAAGATAAACTACTAGTTGGATAAATAAGTATAACATTTTGGAACCTTTTTATAGATTTTTGTAGTAAAGGAACGCGATTGAAAATCTCGTCGTAAAAACTTTCACTCGATAGAAATAATTATTAAAATGACGCCTTCAAACACACTCTGTCTTTTAGTTTGATGAATAAAAATCATGTACAGAATCCAAACCTATTTTATTAGATGGGCTTTAACAATATCTACATTTTGTAGTTGGAAGTTTTGCTACTTATTTTAGATTTTAATATAAAAACTTTTGTTTGGTCCTCAATCGGTCCTACTCGCACTGCGAGTTATTCCGGTTGGAGTAACACAGACAAGGGTATGAAGTATTTTGGAGTACCTAACTTTGAAAACTCGATGCCTCACTTAACTTTATTTACCTACCGTGATTTATTTCCTTCGCATTTTAAAAGGCTTGGCAGTTTGAGTGACACACGATTTTTTAGGTACTGCTCTAACATTCACCATGTCTGGGTCAAAATGGAACCACCCGTGGTCCGAGGTAGTAAGATATATTCCTGAAGATATGTTAGACGAAACCGGTTCTAAATTGCAGTTTTACTGGTTTAGAACGATATTACGAGGGTCCAGCATAAAAGCTTTGCAGATTGCTGCCCAAGTTTAATTCCTAGTTAGTGGCTTGAAGAATACTTACAGACCCGGTTTCGCAACTCAGAGGACCTAGTTTGAGATACATTTAAAGTATGAAACAGTGCACTGAGCACAGCTTCCTGATATAAGCTTAGTGTTATACTGCCAAAAGTACAAGATTACATGCACCTTTTTATGTAGATTTAGAATCTAAAATTCCATATAATCATTACGTCATAATAAAAATCGTGGTCTTTAGCCAATCATGCATGGTCTTAGAATTTATTTATTCTATACTAGCTGTTGCTTGCGACTTCGTCCGCGTGGAATAACATAATGCGGCCACAGTGTAATATCCCGCAATAAAAAGTATCCCAGTTTTTAAGGCGATATGCGAAAAAATACGGATGTTTCTTTTCTGTGTATTTCATGAAATACAAGAAAAATGTTAATACATTTCTGGTATATGAATTTTGACTATATAATCTAGGGTTTTGAAATTGGAAAACATGTTTGGATAAATTTTCCTCGATAGAAATAATTGTTGAAATGAGGGCTCCAAACACACTTTTTCTCCTCTTTTGGCGAATAGGAACCATATATAGAACTCAAATATATTTTATTAGGTGTGTTTTAACAATATCTAGAGATTCGATATTTGAAATTTTGCTAGCTATTTTAGTCTTTTTAATAAAAATATAAAACCAACGTTTTTCCCTTTTGCCCTGAATTCGCCCCTCTCGCACTGCGCGAGTTTTCGCTTGGAGTGACAGTGACAAAAATAAAATTCGCATAGCCTCTTAAGTTGGATTATAAGTTATCGAACTGTGATCTCTTTCTTCTTCCTTATTTCTTTGTAATTCATGTCTCACTGAGGATCGTACAGTGATAACCGCTTCAAAACCCGTTCATTAGTTTTTGCGTGATGCATGAAATTCCGACAAAAATTCCGTTTTTTTTTGTTTAAGTATTTTGCACCGCTATTTTTTTTTTTTTGGGATATCGTACAGACAGACACAGCTCTTTTCTATCGATTTAAAATTTTAACCTAGCCCCGTTCATCAAAGAAGGTATCACAATCTGTTATACAATTGCTGCAACTAATTTCGCATTAAAACTTTTAAGGAGATACCAAAAAAAATATCCATTTATAAATAATACTAGAACGTCATATACGTATTTCATTTTGGGTAAATGTTTATTGAGTATTTGATTAAGATTCTCACTGAAGGAAAACGCGATTGGATGAAATTTTCTCGATAGAATTTAATTCCGAAAAGACCTGTTCATTTTTTCATTTTTTCCTGTAATTCTAAAATCCTAACTAATTTCATTGTGACATTGCGTTCAAAATGTGGATATTATGTATTTGTAAAGTCTCCTTTTTGACAACATAGCTTAGTACATTTTATATTAATAAAAAACCGACATTTTGTTACTTTCCCACGAATCCATCCCACTCGCACTGAGGATTTTTTCGCATATGAAGTAACAAGGACGCTAAAACTTTTACGTAGCGCCTTAATTTACCAAAATAGACGACGCTATTTAAACAAAATAATTAAATATTTATTTATAATAATTTCGTGCTAATAATTAATTATATAATATGTTTTACTTTAAATACGTGCTTTATAATATGTATTGATTAATGATATTGATTGATTTTCTTCAATGTACAGACACACAAATTAATTTTCAATGCAAGTGCTCGTAAAGGCCCACTTTATATGCATCAAAACCGAACAGAAAGTCGATTATTTTGCCCTAGGGCTTTATTATTATTATTTTTTTTTAATTTCTTTGCAATGGTTGGCTAACCTGCAGCCTTTCCTGTGTACCATAGATGTTATACTTTTTTTTCCCACTGTTTAACGGCTCTGGATACAATCCTTTTGAGCTAGTCATAATTTAAAGTTCACAAGATTATATTTGTTTTCATTTCCTCACACTATGCATTGAAAAACGTAGTATGATACACGGGCGTATAAGCAATAAATTACTCGGTTACGTTTCCTCGTAATTTATTCCTTTGCGCCCTTGTAGCATAAACTACTATTACAGTGTCAGCAATTCGCCTACCTTCAAAACCAGAGTCTTTCTACACCTACATCTACAGACTCATTCACGTAACTTGTTAAATTCACATATCCCATGCATCATTTTCTTTTTCGTAACTACCAATGTATTTATGTATTATATACATGTTTATATTTTTTATCACGAATACTTTGTGTATTTATGGGTAGATAATATGTACATGTAACTACACAATTTGATGTAAGTTAATATAATATATAAATATTATTTATCCGTATAATTAAACATTATATTTGATTTCGTTAATTGATAAACTTATCCGGCAGTACCCTTGAACTTTTCACATCACCAAAGGTTAACTGGAGAATGCAACTAAGAATTAAGTTTGCTTTTGTGCATTGTTTATTTTTGTGCAATAAGGTATTTTTTTTACATACATAGGAGTACGTACATACCGGGTTCTACTCTTTTATTTATGTAATAGATTCATTGATAATCGTTACGTAATACTGTGCTAATGTACTGTGTAACATAAAATCGTGCATTGTGTCAGATAATGGTCAGCTTTCATGGTCTTAGAATGTATATGACAAAGGAAAAAGATATTTAAACACCATTTCGTCGCCAACCGACCATTGAGCAAATTTTATAGCAGAGGTTTTATTGCGTTTGTTACGAATATTATTTATTTAATGTTAATTTATTATTTATTTATGTAATTATTTATTCGTTTGGTACGAGTATTATTTATTTATTTAATTTTACTTAGTTTGGTACGAGTATATTTTATTTATTTTATTATTTATTCGTTTGGTACGAGTAATATTTATGGATATAAGAAGTTTATTACAACAAACGATGATTTAGGAATCATGTAATTTACGAGTACTTTGTTATAAAAATGTAAAATTGGAATAAAATTATATATGTTTTGCTAATCCAGAATGTAGGGGTATGACAAAGGCAAAATATTTTTTTCAATGCTAGTGCTCGTAAAGGCCCACTTTTTATGCATCAAAACCGAACAGAAAGTCGATTATTTTGCCCTAGGGCTTTATATTTTTTTTTTATTTATTTACAATGGTTGGCTAACCTGCAATCTTTCCTGTGTACCATAAATATCACACTTTTTTTCAATGTTTAATGGCTCTGGATACAGTCCTTTTGAGTCAATCATAATTTAAAGTTCACAAGATTATATTTGTTTTATTTCCTCACACTTTGCATTGAAAAACGTAGTATGATACACGGGTGTAAAAGCAATAAATTACTCGGTTACGTTTAAAACACTCGCTACGCTCGTGTTTTAAATCGTCCTCGTAGTTTATTCCTTTTCGCCCTTGTATCATGAACTACTATTAAAACTAGGTATTTAGGGAAATTTTTTGCTTCATTATGATAAAGATAATGTCTTACTCAGTCAAAACATTTAACATGTAGGTTATTTAGATACTAAATTGCATTGAAAAATATGTCATGATGAGTTTACTTGTTTTATTCGAGTTATTGTTTATTGTTTAATTGGCTTGCATGTGTTTGGATTGGCCTTGACTTTTCAACCTCTGACAACCAACAACCAATGCGTAGTATACTCCCTATGCAGAATAAAGTAAATAGTCAACGTTACGTCGCAGTACGAGTATAAACGTAGTTCATATTATGACCACAAAATTATGAGAATTCCTACAAAAAAGCACAAGTATTAATTAAGGCGTTAAGAGACGTCGTTACGCGCAAACCTCCATACAAACGCTGTCAACATATTGTAGAGTGTCTATGGAATGTTTTGAATCGTATATAAGGTCTTTCAATTTAAATGGAAAGTAATTTAGGAGTTGATTCAGTATCATTAATACATCACATTTCACTGCAAAGTACTTTTTTTTGCGCGAACTTTTTCTTCACTTGTCCATACAAACTGAGTTAACTGATCGGACCACTTTGTACGGAGAAGTGAAAAAAAAGTTCGTTAAAAAAAAGTGCTTTGCAGTGGAATGTGATGTTTTAACGATACTGAATTACCTCCTAAATTACTTTCCATTTAAATTGAAAGACCTTATATACAAGGTGAAATTGTGAACATCGTCCAAATTCATACTTGAGCCTTGGTAAGTTATCAGCATCATGAACCAACAACGACTGTTGTAAAATTCAAAAAATGAAATTTCGAGTCCTAACACTGATTCACAAAGGACTGGGAGTGAGTTACTATGGGAAGTCGAAATATCATAATACGAATTTCAGAAAAATTGTTATCGGTTCATGATGCTGATTACTTACCAAGTCTCCAGTACGAATTTGGGCGATTACATAAACTTTTAATTTAGTTTATGTATGTGCATTATTTTAAAAGGTTAAATTTGACACGTAAAAAGAGTATGATGTGTACCTACTTTACAAAACAAACTATTTGAAATTTAATTTTGAATTTGTGCCCTATGTAGGTCGGAAAACTCACTCTTATCACGTAAAAATCGTCGGTGAGAAGAGGGGATACGAGTGTTGACTGTCTAGTAATAGGGAACCAATATTTTATTTTATCGACGCAAATATGCAAATAAATATTAATAATCGCGCCGCAAACTCACACTCGTCAGAAAACGTTTCATCGCTCTCGTATCGTAATGTACTATACCATTAGACGTAAGTAAACTAAAAAACTATACTAATAAAACGTAAATAGGTATTTATAAAAAACGAAAAATAAATTCATGTATTACTGTTGTTGACTATATGCCAACTGTTTCACCGATACAATTTCGACATTTTCATTATTATTATTTTTATTATTATTAAAAATTATTAATTGCACAAAACAAAAATATGTACATAGGCGGCCTTAACGGTAGTTAGCATTTTCTTCCAGCTAACCTTTGGCGATGTGGAACTTGTCAAGTCTACCCTTGCGTGCTTCGATGAGAAACAGTTTTGTGAATATATTAAAATAAAATTTATTTTAACTAAAATTATTATAAAAATACAAAACATAGGTAACTTATAATCAAATACCTAAAATACCTCTATATGCTAATAATACATTCACTGATACATATAAATATACAGGTTGCTTGGTAATTCGACCTATTCCGACTATATTCCAAAACTAGGTGTCGAAAATGAATGGTCTCCGGTTACGGAGTGGTCATTTATAAAAAAATACGTGCTCTGTATTGGCATAATCTCAGAATTAAAAGGTCTTATGTGGAAATAAAACCTTTTGTATTTTGTAATTTTTGAAATATCGACGTGTTTAACTTGAAAAAAAATTATCATTTGCGACCCCTAGTTGATAAGCATTATTTATTTAAATGATCCCTAGTATAACCCCTTTAAAGGAATAGGTCGAATTACCAAGCACTCTGTATAAACACAAATAGTATCTACGAGAGGTTAAGACTTAATATTAAACAAAGATTATAACCTTAAACACGTATTTTTGTTAACTACAGTTGACCCAACTGTTTGTTCTGTAGATCAAAGTAATGTTCTGAATACCGTGTTCTTAAGAGTAGTCACCGACGTAGCCTCGCGTATATCAAGTGGAAGATTATTTCTTAGTCAAAATACAGTAAAAGAATTTGAGCAGAATGTTCTGGAGTACGAAGAAGCAGTGCTTTACTTGGACGTAGAAGACATCCAAAGGAAACTCAGGAGATAAAACAGATAGGGAGGAGAACAAGAGTTGTTCAAAATATGGCAAGTGTCGTTCACGCGGCGTTCACCGTTCTCAATGGTCACACACGAAATGGTTTCAGTGAAACAGTTGACATATAGTCAACAACATTTAATACGTAAGTAATATATTCCTTTTTCAAAATTTGTTATTATAGCGAAGGAACAAATGATTTAATTGCATTATTTATTGTTGTAGATTGTTAAATCACAGGCTATAATTATCGACTCATAAAACTGCTTACAGATGGATTACTGGGATAAGTAGTAAATAGTTATACTACAGTAAAAATAATTATAGGGTCCAGTATTTTACTATTTTGACCACCTCTGCGGTCTAGTCGCAGGCCCAAATCCTGTAGAGGCAAATAATGTATTCCGGGTAATGTATTAGCGTTTAAAAAGTCAAAAACTTTTTCGATAGCTCAAAAAATTCCGTTGGCAACCAAAGTGAGCTTAACGGCATGTCTCTTGACGTCATCTAAAATAATTTTATACTAAAATGTAGTATATTTCATACTCAAATTTTAACAGTTTTGTGCTTTGCTATGATTAATTAATAAGTTACTATAAAATATATACTGATATACTGAGGCAAATTTATAATAAAATCACAAACCTAAAGCTTCACCCATAGCCAAAACTTACCTGAAAGAAAAAAAAATATATTAGATTCATCAATAAAGCAATTTTTTATATACGAAAGAAACTGACAGTTCGTTGTAGTGGAAACTGCAACATTCAAAAGTTCGCGATAATGTTAAATGACTCATGTCATGCAGCAGCATAGGGGTAAACGATGGTCATCATGACGCGACCAACTCAGTTGTGGGCGTGGCCAAATGTCATGCTGTTTGATTTTGCTATACATAAGGTGCACGCTCCACGAAACTTGCAAGGACAATGCAATCGTGCCGATTTCGTCCCGGCGCAAAATTAAAATTTTGTTTCAGGAGAAACCACGTTTTGGCATGACTGTGGACGTTTTTAAACATTATTTTTGGTTATTATTAATGTAGATTACATTTTCGATGTTTGACTCGCATTGACTTTTTGATTTTATCTAAAACAATAAAAGCACATTCGGCTACTTTTTTAGTGAAAAACCGTTAAATTTACAAATTTTAGGGGTTTGTTGTTAAGATATTACTCAAATTTACTCAGGTTTTTAGTTCGACTTAAACATAGATCTAGATAGTGTAAATGGACTCAGCCTAAAGTATTATAATAACATTCCATAGACACCCCACAATGTGGTGACAGCGTTTGTATGGAGGTTTGCGCATAACAACGCCTCTTAAAGCGCATTTTCCATTTTGACTGACTGTCATTTTCCTCCTTCGTGCAAACAAATATAATTAAGTTTCCCGTTTAGGCGCTACGTAAAAGTTTTAGCGTCCCTGTTACTCTATATGCGAAAAAACCCTCAGTGCGAATGGGACGGATTCCTGGAAAAGTAGCAAAAAGTCGGTTTTTTATTAACATAAAATGTACTAAGATATTTTGTCAAAAAGATTTTCAACGAGAATTTACAAATACATAATATCCACATTTTGAATGTAATTTCACAACGAAATTGGTTAGGATTTCAGAATTATAGGAAAAAATAAAACCATTTAGAGGTTTTTTTCGGAATTACATTCTATCGAGAAAATTTCAGTGAGAATCTTAATCAAATACTCAATAAACATTAACCCAAAAATTAAATACATAGATGACGTTTTAATGGAGTAAATGGATTCGAAAAAACCCGATTTTTTTTTGGTATCGCCTTAACTGCCAAATGCTATGCCCATGCGGGACCATGGCCACAATTTGCATATCGAAGCAGCATTTATCAATTAATATCTTTGAAAACCATCGTCGAGTCAGCCATAAAAGCCACAAGATAGAAATATCTACACTATAATCTATCGTAATCCGAGAAACGGACATTTTTCATTCTCTCTGTGTGCGTGAGTAATAATTGCATTGGTATTGCATGTGTGCGTTTGTGTTTGCGCTTTATTCTTGTGTGATCAAAATAAATGGTCATCAAAAATAAATGTAAATATAAAATATAAATAATGTCACGACATGAATCCCCGAGGAGATCAGAGGTGTTCCCCAGTGTGAACTGTGAAATAAAAGTCACAGTCTAAACTCGGTACACCTGCGTTTCACCGACAATTATAACGTCCCAACGTGATAGGTCGCCGTTCTTCGGGAACAAATACACGTCTTTTAGGGCATGCAGGTTTCCTCACGATGTATTTCTTCACCATCCAGCAAGTGGTAAGTATTAGGTGCCACATTCCAAAAACTCTTTAGTGCATGCCCGACCAGGGATTGAACCTGGGATTCAAGATTGAGAGGCCGCAGCGTTCTACTATCTGAACTGCCGCCGCTTTTTATTATCGGTAATTTTTTTTTTTGTATATACAGAATATAAGATTTAATCAACACAGACCAAAGTTATAAATAGCCATTCCAGCAAATAGACAAAAAACAAACAGCTTTTACTTTTTAATAAAATAAATTAATAGTTTTAATATTTGTGTTTTTTTTATTATATTTTATTTCCATGTTACTAAACACTGTTAAAACATTTTTGCTGATATATTTCGACTATTTTTATAGTCGACATTAGTGGCGTTGTAACAATTTATTAAGTTATGTTTCAGTATAATATTATGGTTATTTATCCTTTTAAAGAGATTATAATATATAAATAAAAAAGTATTAATTACGACTGACGACGGCCACAAGTTTGCCAAAATATATTTCGAAGCCAATTAATACTTTTTATTTCTATATTATAATATAATTAAAACAATAAAAGGCCAAAGAAAAGGCTTAAAAACATTATTTATTAGGTTATTAGGTATATAGAGTTTATTAGTCAGATAAATTTATTGTTAATATAGTAACAGGTAAAAAGGGTTAAAAACATTATTAGAGCATATATCAATATAGAAAAATCAATTAAAAACAAATTCTCTGAGATAAATAAATCACGGACGGGTCTCGAACCCGGAACATCGACTCGACTTATGCGGTTTATCCACCAAAGTCTACTACTGGCTCTAGTAATTTGCACTTCACAGTCCATTTTGGGAAACACCCCTAACACTTCCTCGGGTGTTCATGTCGTGAATATATTTTTGTTTAAAATTTATAAAATACTTGTATACGTAATAAAAACATTTTATCAAAAGTTTTCTTGTTGATGTGACCGGAATAACCCGATTCTTAAATTGTTTAACAGAATTGTGCAATACACAGTGACGATGACCGCCTGCGAATGGGTCTAGAAATCTAGGTTTTAGCTTAGGTCACAATAATACTGATACACAATGGAACCTAAATTTAGATAGGCGTAACTGATTTGACATTTGGAGGCTGTAGATAGATTCTAGATTTAATAATACTATTATTTATGAATTAAAGTTACACCCACACAAACAAGGGTACGATTTCTGAAGTCCAAATTTAGAAATGGTCTTACGAATCAAGGACTCTGTTAGTTTCCTTATTTGAGTTTGTGAACTGGGCTTTATGTTAATTTGAAACACTTAGATAAACTTGGTTGTAAAATAATATCATCATAAAACCTATGTAAGCTTTCCATCAGTCGCATTAGTGTGATAGTGTTGAAGCGTATGTATAAAACCAACCAAGTGCGAGTCGGACTGGCGCACGAAAGGTTCCGTACCATTATCTATAAAAAGGGCAAAAAAAAAATGTCTGTTGTATGGGATATTTATTTTATTCTGTTTAGTATTTGTTGTTATAGCGGCTATGAAAATTATATATCTATGAAAATTTCAACTGTCTAACTATCACGGTTTATGAGATACAGCCTGGTGACAGACGGACAGACAGATGGACAGACAGACGGACAGACATACAGACAGACGGACAGCGGAGTTTTTGAGTATGGAACCCTAATAAAAGCAAGGTCGGACTGTCCTTAGAGTCAGGGTTGCGATTGCCATACGGGCCCTCGCCTGCGAGGGCCCCCTCTGGCTTACTATACTATTTACACGCAAAATAGTTCACATAATATATAAGAAGAGAAATTTTCAAAGTTTTGAATTTCTTTCTATTTTCAATTTTGTCTAAAGGTTTTGCAAAGCTACCTATCTAAATCATATCATATCAATAAATGTAGCGTGTTTTTCTAGATATTAGAGTGAAAAACTAGATTTTTTTGTAACAAATATAAATTGCTGAGGTGATGAAAATTTGCATATTATTGTCTGAGCTCGTCATTTTGCGTATTAAAAACAAAAAACTCCCCCGGCCGAATAAAGCTTGCCTAGGAATTAAAAAAAAAAATTGCCATCCGGGCCTTTCAGGCTCAGTCCGACGCTGTATAAAAGCACACAGAAAAAAAAGCTTGCTTACGCGAACTCTTGCTTGCTTTATTGTTCCTGAAAGGTGAAAACTCTACACCGTAAAACTCTATCATATTTTACCTTCTTTAGTTCCTCTGAGAATACTAATCTTTTGCCCGTGGTTTTACCTGTTTTACCACGTCTTTCTCCCTAGGGAACTGCCCGTACCCGGGAAACAAACCATGGCCTATGTCTAAGTAATTAAAGAGTCTAATAATTAAAACAGTGATATAATTTTCTAAAGCGGTTTAGTAGTTTCAGAAATTACCCCCTAAATACAAACAGAGACGTCAAACAAACGGTATTCGATTTCAGTAAGACCTAAATCTAGACTTCCTAGATAATATTTTGTGTCTCTTTTCACAGTGTATAAAAATTATGAAAAATCTTATTACAAATAAAGGCGTGTACACAAATATATAAAAATAGCTTTTTGTGTAATTATGAATATGGGCCCAAGGGATAATTGATAAATGATTACTTTTTTCTTTCTTTTAAGAGTTCCTCCATCCAAAGGTTGTCTACATGATATCGCTTTTTAGTGATAAGACCGCTAATTATACCCTACTTTTACTTTTCGAAATTGTCTATTTACTTTGTTTTTGGTGTGCAATAAAGAATTTATTTTATTTATTTACTTACTCATAGGAAGATTAACAGATAAATAGGTACAGTAAAAATTTAGAATAAATAACTAAATGCCGATAAAAAAATTTCAACTATTGGATGACAAAATTAAATAGAAGTGAGCCGTAGGGGCATAACAGTTTAAGGCGCTACAGAAAAAAAATCGACACTTTAAGAACTTGCATATCTACTTCGGTAAATAATGTATTATTTTGATAAAGTATAAAATTTTGAAATCTTTATTTAGGGATCTGTTAAAACAGAAACGCGATTGGAAAAATTTGGCTCGATAGAAATATTTATTGAAATAAGGTCTTTTTCGACACCATTCTCCGGTTTTGACAATTTAGAATGACATATGGACTGCAATTATGTTTTATTAGATGGGTTTTAATTTAACGGTATCTAGGACCTGGTTAAATGAAATTTTGATAGCAACTTTAGTACATTTTATATTAATAAAAAACCGACATTTTGCTACTTTTCCACGAATCCGTTCTTCTCGCACTGAGGGTTTTTTCGCATTTGGAGTAACAGGGACGCTAAAACTTTTACATATCGCCTTAACTTACAGTTTTAGCTTACAAATAAGTAAGCCGAATATTGCATTGTATTGTAATTGATATTGACAATGATAAACTATTGGTCTCAAAAACCTGCCAAACTACTGCTTAGATTCTTATTTATTAAATTGATTATAGCACAGTAGCTGGTATTATATCGTTATATTTACGATAGTACACTTTGACAGTACTAAGTGGTAATTAAGTAACCGTTGTCCATAATCTAGTAAACGTACTTTGTTGTTTGATTTTTATATAAAGGATAGATTCATTCAAATTGTTGTTACAAAACTAAAGAATCGACCTTTAAGGCGATATGCGAAAATAATACGGGTGTTTCTTTTCTGTGTATTTCATGAAATACATGGAAAATTATAATCAGTTTGTGGTATATGCATTTTAACTATATAATCTAGGGATTTGATTTTGGAAAAAAATTTTAGATAAACTTTCCTCGATAGAAATAATTGTTGAAATGATGTCTTCCAACACACTTTTTCTCCTCGTTAAGCGAGTAGCAGCCATGTACAGAACTCAAACATATTTTATTAGATGGGTTTCAACAATATTTAGATATTCAATTTTGGAAATTTTGCTAGTTAGTTTAGTTTTTAATAAAAATATAAAACCAAATTTTTTCCCTTTTGCCTTGAATCCGCCCCTTTCGCATTGGGCGATTTTTCGCTTGGAGTGACAGTGACAAAAATAAAATTCGCATAGCCTCTTAAAGAGATTCTATCTACACTCATATTTTATTAAAAATAGTTAGTAATGTCTAATGTAATGACATATTTTATTTACAAACGTCGCTAATATAAAAAATACTAAAGCGTTTTTTTCTTAATAAATTAAAATACTATTACACCATAGACTAAATGGAAAGGCAAAGGAATTTTAGCCCATGCAGCCATATAATGGTTCGAAAGATGGGTATACTTATGAGTCTTATGACTAGTTATGACCGAACTTTTTGCCTCACCTGCGAGTCTAGATGGACAACCGTTCGGGGCGCACTCGTCTCGTGAAAGACGAAAAGGACAAATGTATACGAATAAGCGAGACACATAACATTTATCCTGCTCACTCGCGTAGGTTTGACCCTTTATTCTTATTCTTTTGTTGTTTGTCGAAGACAAGACGAATAAGCCCCGAACGACAAAAGGGTCGAACGTATGCGAGTGAGTAGGATAGATGTTATTGTCTCGCTTGCTTATATACCTACGTCGTTTGACGAAGACGAGACGAGTTGCGCTTCTAGACCCAGCTTTGCTTCTAGATCCGTAGCGCGGTCGACTGCAAATGATGGTCGAACTTGTGACCGAACCCTATCACACATGCACTGCTGGATTTTGGCACCACTTTTTACAAAATATATACTTGCGATTTTCGGCACTTGATGAAACTTGAAACACATCTTGAGTTAGTACAGTATTTTCACTTTATGTATGTTTTCTCCCAACCGGTTTCGGATTTTACTCCATTTTCGAGGGAAGATGTTAATTAAGATACACAATACATAGGTAATAAGGTTTTGCTTAAATAAATATTCAGTGAATATTGAATTTAAGTTTTTTGTTTCGATAAATTAAAAAAAGGCGGGGTTTTCACAATCCGGCTGTTAAACTGCTCTTAAAAGTTATCAAGTTTTATTTCACCACGTCAACCAATATCCAAACCAATACTGCGGGTCTACCAAGTAATTCTGATTTTCATCAACATCAACTTGAGATTGAAATTTGACGTGCGTGCGACGACGCCCGCCTAACATGCCATCTCTTTTGCACGCACGTCAAATTTCAATCTCAAGTTGATGTTGATGAAAATCAGAATTACGCGGTAGACCCGCTGATCTCTCATTTAATATTATTCTACCATAAATAAGTTAATTTTAGGACCGCAGTTTTCGATTTGTAAAGCAATCAATTAAATTATCTATAGATTATTATTTTTGAAGCACAAAATCTCAATATAATTAAATCAGAACCAGAAACATTACACACACATCCTTTTGAAATAAAATAAATACTAATAATAAATACAAGTGTTCACTTTCAACAAAGACGAGACAAAGGATTTTACTAAATCTATGTAAATAATACAAATAATAACAAATTTCATTGTATGTCATCTTTTGCCCTAAACCTTAAACTGATGCAATGTTGCCGAAGACCCTGATGTCGTGATAGGCCAAAGCTTTCACAATTCAACGATGGTTTACACACGGTCTGGAATTTACAAATCTTTAGTTGTATATATACAATACCATTAATACCAGGGTGTATTAATGAAAAATAAAATTTAGTCACATCCACATAATTAAAACATCTGATTCACAAATATATACAGGGTGCTAGGTAATTCGACCTATTCCTTGAAAGGGGTTATTATACTAAAGATCATTGCCAACGAATAAAGTTCTATCAACTAGGTGTCGAAAATGAATGGTCTCTGAGTTACGAAGGTTTTTATATTATTTTTCAAACTTTCGGACTAATAGCCAAAAATAAATAATTTAATAATAACTATTCCTCTCTCAGCACTTATTTATTATATATCTGATCAATGATAGATGAGTATTTATAAAAAAAATGCGTGCCCTGAATTCTCGTAATCTCAGAATTTAAAGGTCTTAAGTGAAAAGAAAACCTTTTTTATTTTGTAATTTTTGAAATATCGACGTGTTTTACTTGAAAAAAAATATAATTTTCAACCCCTAGTTGATAGGCATTATTTGTTGGAAATGATCCCTAGTATAACCCCTTTAAAGGAATAGGTCGAATTACCAAGCAGCCTGTATATACAACGTGTAACAGAAAGGTGTAACCATATTTGAAGGGCTTATTCAGTCAATGATATAGATCAACTTTTACTATGGAGCCAACACAGAAATCTCAAAAAAAATCTACCCTCCCATACATTTCGATCGAGCAGCATTGCATTTTTCTATGAAACAGTTAATTTTTATTTTCGAGATACAGGTTTTGTTCCATAGTAAAAGTTGTTCTATATCATTGACTGAACGAGCTCTTCAAACACCTTTCTGTTACACGTTGTATATATTTTAGATTTCTATAGAAAATCAGTAGGTATTGAAATTTTGTACGGGGAAGTGATTTTTAATTAGCTTTATTAAAATAATTTCTATGAAAGAGGTCAAGTATAATCATTAAAGTATGTGGTTTAAAAAATGTTAAGCCATATGGGTATGATGCTGTATCCGCATTTTCTTCTAAATGAGCGTTTTTCTAGTTGTTTTGTTTTTTAGTTCTTAGCTTTTTTCCAAATGTCTCTGTCCATTGTCACCATAGATAAAATGTGTTTCGTAGCAATCAATGTTAAAGTGGTTTTTTGTTTGTTTGGAATCGGAGCAAATGTTGTTTTTGATTATGTTGCTAAAGAATACGACATTGCCATCTAGGAATCTTATTTAACACTAAATTTGACATAAGGAAGAACGCTCATTATAATAAAATTAGGGCAGCCAAGATCCGAACGAAAAAAAACACTATGTTTGTTTATATGATAATTATCATAAAGGTAGACAAAGCCCACCGGCCTTATAAGTTTCAGTATAAGTTATGTAGGTAGGTATCTATACCTTAATAGATTTATTTAAAGCTTTATACACACAACCCGCCAGATGCGCACAAATCCCAAATTTTTATGACGCGTGCGCGACAAAACACGTGCCCTTTTTCGGGTGAACCTTGTTTTGAAAATAAATAAATATGACATTAAACTTGACTGGTGCGTACTGTAAACACACCCTAAGGTTATTGTTTTCTTCAAATTTCCTAAGTAAAGACCACTTGGTGTGGGGTTAGCTGCTTTGATGTAGGTAAATATTTAGGTAAAAAAAATTGTTAGTCTATTTTTGTTTAAAAGCTGTTAAAGAATTGGTTCCTTTGTTTTAGGAAAAAGTTTAACATAGAATCAGAAATAAACTTATGAGGTAGAAATAAGTTTCTAAATCACGAACGAAATCTAAATTGAAAAGACCAGACATAATAACAACACGTTAAAGTATCAAATCAATCTTTAAAGATACCTTCAAAATAGAACAAACTTAACTCATCACTTTATTTTACTGGCAACCCTTGAAATTACAGAAATAAAGTTTGTTTTAGCTTACACGAAGTGCATATAAAATTTGTAAGAGTAAGAAAGACTCTAGCGCAGGTGTGCAAGATGCAATTATGATCACGGTGCTAAGGTCCTCTATAGTATTAGAATCTGATCTAACTAGATACCTGTGCCAGACAAATGTGTACCTTCAGCTTAAAAAATAAGGTCCTATTCAGGTGCCAAGAAAGGTTGACCGCCTGTACTGGTCTCTCATACGATACATGTCAAGGATATTGTATGAAAAAATGCAACTATTGGCCAGTTGGAAACTGTTAAAGATTTTTGAGCACTTGCTAAAAAAGGCTGTTAATTTATTATATATCGTCACGACATGAATTCCCGAGGGGTTGTCACAAGTAAGCTTAAATAACAATTTATATCTAAACTTAACACATTCAAAATTAAAATTAAGTACCTAACATTAAAATATTATATTATAAAACTAAAATGAAATCTACCTAAAATATAAATATTACTAACAAATAAAAAAAATAAAAAAAATGTTCGGCACCTATTAAGCTGAAGTTAAAATCATTTATCAAACAGGCTCTCTGTATAAATAAAAATGTGATTCATGGATTTTTCAAATAAAACTTTATATACTTTTTTTTATACTTTAACATTTAAAATCTTAAATTAAAAAAATAATTTAACTACAAAGAAAAGCTGAAATAATAAATGAATATCAAAAGGTACAAAAACTTGGGTTCCCTAGATACTGGCGACACTGCTTTGATGCATTGCCTCAGTCTTTGACCGAGGTAAGATCAGGGGATCTAAAAAGGCCGAATTGGATGAATTACAAAGTGATTTGAAAGTAGGATAGAGTCAGAGTTTTATCATGCGTGCAAAAGAGACGGCATTAGAACAGAATCATAATGTGATTCATGCAAAACGGCCTTTTTAGAGGACCAGTTAGGATGCTTCTAAGAATCGGTTCTTCAGATCTCAAAAAAAATCACAAGAAAATGAAAATCCAAAAATAGGTCTGTAATATATTTATCTATTATCTATCTACTACTGAGTTTTGGACAACTATCAGTAGATAAACAATACTCGTGAAAATAACGAAAATGACGTGAACACTTTCACCAATTCATCCTCTTAAGAAGATGGCATACTCTAGCAACTTTTTTTATTACCCGTCCAGCACAATAAGTCTAATGGCAAAGACTTTATTTGCTTTTCATAGAGGCGATTATGTGTTGGCTCTTTGGCCTCTTTTTCTTAGACGCGTAATACTAGTGATCACGCAGCGAAACAACAAATTGGTGTGTTTTTAGCTAATACTGAAATATTTTGTAGGGAAAAAAATATTGAATTTAGGTGATATACCTTCATATTTCTATTACCTATTTTATGAAAAAAAAATTATGTTGATCTCTTAACCGCGTTCTTCAAGCGAACGTTTGAAAACCAAAAAAGGAGAGGCTGCAAAACATTTTTTTTTGAACAAAAGTATAAATCTTAGTAAATTGTTTATACGTAAGATCCCTAGAGAAAAGATTAATAAACCAAATATATTTTTTTCAATACAAGGAGAGTCCGAATTTCTTCAAACGAATCCTAGATAGACTGGAGTTGGTCATGCTCTAGACTCAGGTACAGTCTTAAATATTTTTTTTATTGTATAAAATAATTGAAATAATATAGTTATAAAATAAATTATCTTCTGCAAACTAACAATATTTCTATTATCAAACCCGAAGCTAAAATTAGAAGCTTTCATTCAGTTAATACGGATTTTGTAAAGTATAGAATTGACCTGTAGTTTTCCTATGGTTTTGTCAAAATACTGAATTATGTTGTTTTGTTATCAGAAAGCTGGACCTAATGAAAAAGGGTGTTGGCAGTGGCGTGCACAGAACTTTTTTCCGGAAAAGCAATCAGAAGGTCAAGTACAACAATAAAAAAAATATGAAAAAATTTTAATAACACTTTGAAAAAAAAAGTTTGTATGACGCCAGGGTAGGCACTGCCTTTCCTAGAGTGAACATTTTCATACAAACTTTTTTTTTTCAAAGTGTTATTTAAATTTTTTCATATTTTTTTTATTGTCGTACTTGACCTTCTGATTGCTTTTCCGGAAAAAAGTTCTGTGCACGCCACTGGGTGTTGGTATTGTAAAAATTATAATACTAAATATTATTAAAGTGCATTACATGATAAAAAATCTGTTAGAAACAAATTCTCTGACAAAAATGCACTAATATTAGGTGAGTTTCCCAAGCGAAAGATCTCGCTATTATCATATAATCTTAATTATATTAATTTTGATTTTTTGACTCTGAAAAGCCAAAAACTGATGGTAGTAAGGTGGTAGATGTCTTTAGATAACTTTTAATGGGGCCAACCAATGCTTTTTGCTGTTTCTGGTTTGGCTCCAAGGTAAAGGTTGTTCCTATAGGAACATTTTTTATATGAGAATTCTAGAATTAGTGACAGTTTATATATGAACTATTTATATAGAAACTATCACTCCTTCTTAGCTTTTTAAAATGCAACATGTATTGGTATATTTAAGTAGGAATTTACGTCTTTCACATTAATATGAATAAGTTTTGTTGGTAAATTGTAATCCTTTTTTATTTAGACTACATTCAATCATAGCCTGACTCCGTTTATCAAAAAGTGTACAAAAAGTTGTTGGCAAAGCCAGGTCTGAATCTTTTAAGCGAAGTTTTCACTTTTACACTAGTATCGAGTTACCAGATATCATCCATTTCGAGTTGTGATGCCTTGTTAACTGGTAATAAAGATGATTTTAGCTAATTTAAAATGTCTAATAATGATGGTAGTATAAAACCATTCGTTCAAAGAAGACTACTGTTTCAGTTGCATACGTGTTTATAAACCTGCACATTTAATTAATTAATTTGTAATTAGTTTTTACTTCAAGTTTGCAATGAGGTACTGTTTGTTTTGTAAGCAGATACTCGGAGATTGTGGTAGAGATAAAGGAAGAAAGGTTTAAACATAGAGATTGTAATAAAAATTTAGTTTTGCACTAACCAGTTTATTTTATTAATTCAAACTACATGATCACAGCCAAAAAAGCATTTAATTTTCTTACAAACATATATACTCACACCAGAAGGGCAGGGTAGGCAGTGACTACAGATTTCTATCTGCTACGATCATGACACACAGTCTCCTGTTTGTTGTTCCTTGATGATGCCGTTGAAAGTCGAAACCGGTTGGAGTTGTAAATATACCAGTGATATTGTGAAACATGAAACAGTGCATGTGTCTTTATCAAAATTATGCTGATATTATGCTAATCTCATTCGACTCTTCCACATCCATAAATCTAGTCGTAGAAGCTCTTTCCATCTTCTACGATCGTGATAAACTTCTTCCGCTTTTTTACATTCATCCATCGAGTCATACAAGCTCTTCTACTTCGGGGGCATTTGACTTCTTCAGTATGTTATCAATTGTCCTTCTAAAGAGTTTATATATTTCTTTCGTAACTTTTCTTTCATCAAACTGAAAATATGTTTTTTTTTACGTATTTTTCAGTTTTCACTTTTTGAGAACGTTATAAAATGCTAGAATATTTGAATACTATGGTATCAAAACAGCACAAAAATAGTATCAGCAGTGAATAAGTACAATTTTCAGAAACAATTTTACATCCATGAATGTGCAATTTATTCACATAATAATGCACTTTACTGTATCCTAGTTTGGTATAATTACTTAATATCCTCGTGAGAACACTACTTGAATCTTGGAAAAAAACATAATAGGTAAAAAGGTAAAGTAAATCTTAATAAATTCAAGGACTTGGTTGCTGAGTTGTATGAATTGCTAATGGTCGGTCGGTAGAGTACTAGGAACTATACGTAATAACGCTATAAAATTCAAGGTTTTCTAGCCCTTTGTTGGATGCACTAAACACAGAGTATACGAAAATATAGAAGCCTAACGAAAAAACCTTGTAATTTTTTTACAGAACTCAACCAGGTTCTGATGCGTCCGAATAACTTTTTTATTGGAAATTTGTATTAACAATAGTATATATTACCGTTGGCTTTGTTTTCTTCTCTACCTACATGTATTAATTCCTTACTTAATTGTATTCATAATTATTAGCAGCCCCATGCAATTATATTATATGAATTCATTCAATAATAATTTACTCTACTCGTTTTACGATTACTTTACATGAGCTAGATGATAATTTTTATCATCACCATTAATCGTTATGATCCTCACAATTATTTATCCATTAAAATGTACCATAAAGGCCTCAAAATTGCTTTTGTTTTATGATAAGATTAAAGTATGAAGATGCGGATTTAACTTAAT
This sequence comes from Ypsolopha sequella, assembly GCA_934047225.1. Taxonomy (NCBI): domain Eukaryota; kingdom Metazoa; phylum Arthropoda; class Insecta; order Lepidoptera; family Ypsolophidae; genus Ypsolopha; species Ypsolopha sequella. The sequence goes on along the minus strand of OW204004.1, from coordinate 21,391,571 downwards.
TTAAAGTGATGGTCAACTCCAAAAATTCCAAGTTTTTTTATTTGTGATGAAATCTGTTCAATTTTAAATATTAGCGGATGGATTTTTTTGCGCTTTTGTCAACGTTAAGTGCGAGTCGAACTCGCGCACAAAGGGTTCCATACCACTACATAATACGGTTACGGAACCCTAAAAACCTTATGGTAATTGATTCCACTTGTTCCAATTCTATACTAACGATCTATTAAACTCTATGTATCTAAAGGGTCTAATTAAGTTGGCCATTAATAACTTCCTAAACAATGAAATATTTGTAATCTTCAGATTTTTACCTATGAGTGTACTTATACGACCTATTTTTAAATGAAATTTCAAGTTTCTAAAACAACTGTTCAAAGTGCCCTATAGGTTTTCATGAGGAGTAAATTTGTATATGAAATTGATTATATACAGTGTAATGACCTTTTCAGCGTCAAGTAAGAAGCTTGATTTTTTGCAACGTTACGGGGCTGTAGATTTCTATAGGAAGTATTCGTTTCAACTTTATATCTCCTACGAGGCCCGAACAAAAGGGTCTTGACTGACAGACAGACAGACACACGGACACAAAGTGATCCTATAAGGGTTCCGTTTTCTCATTTTGAGTTACGGAACCCTAAAAATACCTATTCGACCAAAAAAGTTCTCCAACTAGGACAATAATACGTTATTTCTGTGATGATTTTCAACGTGTTTCTAAACTCAATCATCTTTGAACTACTCCACGAACTTGAAATCTTATCTCCTTATCACCGCTTCCTCACAACACAGCACTATCATCAATCTATAGCTAACAACTGTTACGTAAGCAACCAGTTGCACTATTACCAGCATAATAATAGTCGCTACTACCCATAGTAGCTTCTAGTAGTGTCCATCTGAACCCGCCGGCAGCGTTCACTATCGTTCCTCTACACTGTGATCAAAAATGGACTTTGTTCGTGGAGGATAAGAATTGATTTTGAAGATAAGTTGAGGGTATCTGTAGATAGTTCATCATGCTCGTGACTAGCTTTGGGCCGTCACAGCTCCCGTGCTACTGGTGTATAGGGTTGTCTATTTACTGCAATACAGGTATAATATGAAGAAATCTTAAGAAGGAACAATAATATATTATATTTATTCTTGTTGCACACAGAAAACTTAATTCTAAATTATATAATAAAAGTTATGTACAATGGCGTGCTTGTCTCAATAATGAGATTTCTTCCAGCAAACCAAGGGTGATAAGGATATTTGAAATAAATAAGATATTCATATTGTGCACGATAATATTTATACAGAAATAAGATTAAATTAATAGTAGATTATATTAATTTAATCTATATATTAAAGAATATGTCTTTTTTTGAACAAGGCGTCAATGAATCTACATTTACATTTTCTTCGGATTTGTTACAAAGTTTTAAGAGACATATCATAATAAAATGATGTTAATATGAAATTGCGGAAGCCGGAAACTGGCGATAGCACTCGTACACACGAACAACTTTTCGTGAAAACAAATTGAGAAACCGAGTAAAAAAATTATTTGTTTCATACATTTTGGTCGGGTAGCTTTGTAACTTTTCTATGGAACAGCTGTTTTTTCTTTCACGATTCGAGGGTTGGCTCCATAGTAAAAGTTGCTCTTATGGACGAGTACTATCGCCAGTTTCCGGCTTCTGCAACTTCATCTTGACACCCAGTATATTACAAGTATACTTAGATCATTATCAAGACTACAATGTAACTCTTAGATCTATAGCTAGAATATTACAGAACTTCCTCAACTGCTACGCCGTAGCAATTTCGTAGCCAAATACTATTTAACAAAAAATACATATTTTATACAGGTGGTAGAGAACTGATGCCAGGCTCAACTGTGGAGGTACCACCATCATACTTGGAGATCCCCTCGAAGTAATTCGGGGGAGAGTAAGAGCACAGGTCACAGGCAAAAAACCAGGAGGCCCACCATGCCTGGGACCGATCGATGGTTGGCGGTATATCCATCCCTAATAGCCGGGCCTTATATGGAGCAGACTGGTGACAGGCCGCGGCGTCACTGGTGCGAGAGTTGCCCAGCGTGTGTGAGTATGGGCAATTCTTCCAGGATGACCGCCGGCAGTGGCAAAGTCCTGGAAAGGCTTATGTGCAACAGTGGACGAACTAGGCTGATGGATGGATGGATGACATATTATCATGACATATCTCTCCGTTAGGGTTAAACGTCAGTAGCTTAGCGCAAAGTACATAACTTAACCTTGTTTTTCTTGCTTAGCAATTTAAAATTGACAAGCATTTTGGTACGTGGCATTAGACGCCAATAGTTCGGTATTAGTGACGTTTATAAAGCAGGAGTTTGAAATTGTTTAAACAATTAGTCATGATCTTCTCAAAACCAGCTAAAAATGCTGTTTTAACTTTGTTTGGACCAGATCATGACTAATTGTGCATTCAATTTCAAACTAATGCTTTATAAACTTCACTACTACTGTAATATTGGCGTCAACTTTCACATACCAAAATATTTTAAAATTTTTAACTTCCAAACAAGAAAAACAAAGTTAATTTCTGCACTTTTCTCTAAGTGACTGACGTTTAACCAGGGTGTCAGAGGTGTCTTACGTGATACGGGGTGAGCTTGATCGCAGTACTTTCGCACAAATACACGCTTTCTAGGGCGTGTAGGTTTGCCTTGCAGGTTTCATTTCTCCATCCGTAAGTAGTACAATACACAAAAGCAATAACTTCCAAATAACTAATTGATGCTAGCTCAACTCGGTAAGATTCGAACGCAGGTCCCAACTGAACTACTGCTACTTCGAGCGTTTAAAACATCAATTTTCTTATCAAAAGAACCTCTCGATAGCCCTACTCTACGCCCCGTGGTAGATACAAGCAGTAACACGTTTTGCCTCCAATAGTTAATGACAAAGGCATCATTATCAAATCACGCTTGTCGAGCTTTTTACAGCACTCGGCTGCCAGATACAAATAATAAGGCACAATCTGTATGGTTAACCATAGAGTTAGAAATGTCGTAGACAGTAAAGTAAGTAAACAGTTGTTGAAGTCTTAAATGAAAAAATTCTTGTGTTGTTTTCTTATCTCAGATCTGACGATAAGTAAATTTTTTTACAATAAATTGCTTTCCAACCCCGTCAGCTACTAAATAGTAGCATACTGTGATAGTAGTAAATATTGCCCACACGTGCGCCATAAATCACATACTCCAAGATCATTCATACAAGAAACTCCATTGGACTACAATGGGCGGGTGCGTTATTTAGGTAAAGTGTATGGATTTGTCAACAGGACTTTAGATTTCTCTATATAAAGTTTTAGTGCATGGAAAGCTAACGTGTTAAAAACCACCCCGAAAATGTGGTGTTGGCGATGTATCAGTTAAATAATTTCCGATTATTTTACCTTTGACAGGTCATATAGACACCATGTAGAGGGGCAGTAAAAGCAGATGAGGGCCATAATCAGTCTGTTCAGGGACAACCCAAAATCTACGGAAGTTGGTACGGGACGAATGAATGATGATACTATGCAACTGCCTGAAACCACGGACCTATTGTGGCTGAATAAAATTAATTGCTGCTAAATTAAGAAATGTCTTCTAAAGCTGTTGTTTTTGTAACTATGTATGTGTCAGCATAGCGTATACTTACTTATTTAGTCGTTTTTTTTTCATTACTCTTTGGTATATTTATCGGTATTAATAAAGGTAAAAGTTGCTATATTTTAATTTTTAATTTGATAGATTATAAAATTTGATAGATTATATTAATTTATTTAAAAAAATAAGAATTTTCAATATAATTTCTGCCTCTTCATTCGACTGATGTGATGACGGCCTCATTGACGCAAAATCACAAAAAAAAATATTATTATTTATATTTGCCTTTTAAAGTATCTATACATTTATCTACCTATATTTATGATATGGTGCCAGTAAATATGGTTCAATTACTTTAAAATGGCTTTTCCTTATATAGGGTCACTTTAAGTATCAAACGAAACAATCTATGATATAATCACAACTATTTTCTTACACTATTGTCATATCTTTCAATTTCTTACATCAAATAACAGTACGTAATCAGACAACATAATAATGTACCATACGTATTCAACGCAATTATTTATCAATTTATAATAATGGGAGAGGCTCAATGAAACCAGTGTCTACTGCAATCAGATTTTAGTATAATTCCTCTTTTTATATCATTGTAAGTAAAAAAGGACCACCATAATTACCCACAGATTGGTCAGTAAAACATGACTATGGTAGAAATAAATGCATTTATTTTTTATACTTTGCAATTTATCCATCCAAATAAACAATATCAATGCAGTATAAATACGTGGAAAAAAAACGGCCAAGTGCGAGTCAGACTCGCATACCTAGGGTTCCGTAATTGTAGATTATAAATTTAATTTTTTCATTTTTTTTCGTTAATTTTTCAACCGATTTATTTGTCTTGTAATCTTTACGTAAACACATACAACCATGATTTTTTTCATATTTTTTGGTCCACCATTTTCGGAGATAAAAGGCCCCATATATTTGTTTCATGGTTTTTCAAGGATTTCTCGAAATTAATGCAATTAAATATAGCCAAACTATATATTTATACAATAAACTTTTTTAAAAGCTATAATTTAATACCCATATTGTATTTTTATAAAATATTTTTTTATTTTTTTATGTTTCTCATTTGTGCTCAACTTTTTTTGATTCGCTATAGTTTTCCTGTAATTGGCCAGCTATGTTCTATAATCGACATTTTTTTCATATTTCGGAGATAAGGGAGAGGGGAAATACATAACTTTATGATTTTTTAAATATTTCTCGAAACCAGTGCCATATATTTTTACAATCAGCATTTTAATATCTACAATTTGACATCCATACTGTATTTTTAAAACTGTATTTTTTGTTTCTTACTTTTGTTTTAGAAATATTTAGAACAATTAAAAAAAAACATCTTTTTTTACACTGTGATATATTGGGCAAATTAATGCTATTTTTGTGCCAAATTTCATGCCTTTATATTTAACAGTGCTAAAGTTATAAGGCTGTGACGTACGGACGGACAACGGAGTCTCACTATAAAGGTTCCTTTTGTACCTTTTAGGTACGGAACCCTACAAAAGATAATCTGGATGTTAGGAGCTCGGAATAGGGATTTGAACGGGGGGGGGGGGTTCTCATTGCAGTTACCGGTACTTATGAGAATGAATAAATTCGCAAGTTGTGTAGTTGTATATTGTATAGTTGTTGAGACATGGATAGCATAACAACTATACAATGTTAGTCTTGCCAAAAAACCTTGTTTTGGATAGCAAGTCTTATCACCACTTTTAATTATTAAGGGTCGGTGTTCCGAGATTCGGGGTTCGGGGTTATGGCTTTTTAAGACGGTAAAAATTCAAATTTCTGAACAAAATAAATACCACTTGTTACCTTACAAGATGAAGTGCAGGTTCATTAAAAAAAATCACGGCAATAATGTATAGTAACTTCAGAAAAAAAACAGGAATTTCAAGAAAATCTCTTGAATAGCATTGCAGCGCTACGGGTGTAGTCTGAACTTGAAAATCCTGTTTTTTTTTCTGAAGTTACTATACATTAGTGCCAAGATTTTTTTTAATGGACCTGTACTTCATCTTGTAAGGTAAAAAGTGGTATTTATTTTGTTCAGAAATTAATATTTTACTATCTTAAAAAGCCATAACCCCGAACCCTGGTTTGCCCAATCTCGGAACTCCGACTCTTAAGTAAGAAAGTTATTATCAATATTAAGTAAGAAGACATCAAGCACTTTTAATTGGATGTTTTTTAACGGACAATCGGCTTACGCGTGGCCATTACTGCGCCTGGTGCAAAGCGTCGACAAGACCTACGATAAAAAACCAAAAAACTAGTAAAGTGACAGCAGGTGAGGTTTTGATCAGTATTTTCAGGAAGTGCAAAAATTTATGGAAATCTAAAATGAAATGAAAAAGTGAAAAAAATCTTTAATGAAAATAAATGTTACAGTTATTGGTTCCTGGATCCCAAGCTAGAATTATCTGTCCAATGAGTAGCCAGATTTCTTTCGTACAGTACCTTTAAAACCAGAGTCTATCAACACTATCCACGGCTACTAATCAGTCACCACACCTGTAATTTTCACTTTGTCCCCTGAGTCATCCTTCTCGTAACTACCGATATATTGTTGTATATTTATTTATGTACAATATATACACTGTCTACCTATAACCATAGACTAAGTATTACTACGTATAGACCGACAACTCCCATACATCAAGGCGTAGCAAACTTTTTACGCGCCTCTAAGACAGTAGGTGTCGCCAAGTGTTGCAAATAAGCATAATTTGTTTAATTGGCTGCAAGTAAACTCTTATGGTAAACATGTGGCTATAATTGTTTTGCTTAGAAAAACTAGATGACGCTAATTTGACAACACTAACAGTGAATATTTCAGCGCCATCTATTATCGAAGTAGGAATTATTTTTATGTTACGTGACATCGCTTTGCTATTAGCGACACCAATCGGTCTTTTTTAGCATCGTGTTCGTTAGAAGATTTAGTAACGCCATCTAGATTTCGTTAGAATTTCACACGTAGTGATACAAAGCCTATGCTATAACCTAACCCTATACCAACAACTCATGGCTTATTATCTTTTCAACTACAACAGCACAAAACAGTTATAAAGCCGTACAATCGTGAGCAATTAGCTATTCTAAACCTATCTAGATAACCAATAGGTACCCTGGACACGTCCTAGGACCATGTCGCCTAGGACCTAGCTTTGAATGACAATGGCCACCGTTATGCCGTCGTGACAGAAGGTAAATTGCTGACAAGAGCTGACGTTCCATATTGGACATAATTCTCACACTCTGAAAGTGGGTGAGGAAGTGTTAGTCAGAATCATGGCCTTCATGTAGGCCTTGGAATGTGTTGTGACGTACATAAACGAACGTATCTTCATGGCATATATTCTCAAAAGGGTTGTTCATCCTCACAAAACATTTTCGTTCTACATGACATTCACACAACATTCCTCACAAAACATTCTCACTCTGATGTGGAACTATGAAAAAATAATAATAATAATGACATGACGGACATATTTTAATTTTGAATACGGATGTTAAATAATACATGATGAATAATTAATAGAGTCTGAAATAAGAGTTTATTGAACACTGACCTATCAGAGAAGCATATACAATTGTAATGGACAGACAAATATGGCGAGTTATCTTTCACGAGATCTGACTATAATTATTTCCTAGTCGACTGCGCACGCGCGAATGCACATCATATCTAGGTCAAGACTGCATAAACTAGCCTGTATATAACAAAATCGCATTCAAAATTCAACTCTTTGTAGGGGCTATAAAGTATGTTACAGTTTTAAAGGTGTGTTGGTCATATTCACGTAAATTATGAATCATTTTTCTGTGATCCTCGCCATTATATTTGCGCAATCGCATTATTAGATGTTTCGATTTGATTACCTTAAATGACTTTAAATTGCATGGTTAAGTAGGTGCCTCTTTAGGAATCATGATTAAGTTAAAGATTGTTACGTAAATAAAACCCTATATAAAAAGTTCCAAAACTGTTTGTTAAAATAGATTTACAAGAATGGTGAAAGATACATTTTATTAAGAAAGAAGCTTGAGTTAAATTGTGGCCATATGAAGTGACCAAAACTTACCTGCTTTATGAAAGAAGCGGGCCAAATATAATACTTTCAGTGGATATGTGGATAAAATAAATAAGGTATAATGTACAATAGTATGTATGATATACTACCCAACTAACACACAAGCTGCTTTATTCGCTTCTGTAAATCCTCTTGGACGCAAAAGAGGGTTATAAAAGCGGTGAAATTTACTTGTAGACATAGAAAAACGTTAGCTAATGCTCTCAGCAATTGTTGAAGCTTTGAGGTGCAGAAAAGAGTTAGTAAATGCTATTTTAGCGATTTACAACTCCAATAGGCAGTAATAGTATGCTTAGGAAATATAAAAGTGTAATCATAACGCCAATGTATGGCAGCCGTATATCCGATATTACTAACTCCGATACAAGAATTAAGCACGTACAGTTGAGTTTAAATACTCTCGTAGAGTTACATAATGCTTAAATGGAGTCTATTAGAGTTTATGTTCTCTTAATTCAGTTAGAATTTGCCATTTTAGACCAGTGACACAAGAGCGATTTATATTTCTATTATACGTGACATCGCCGTATAGGTGCGAGTAGGACTCGTGCCTTGAGTGTTCCGTACACACTTTATCAATGAAATTCATGTTTTTTGTTAAATTAGCTTTTCAAATAATTTGTAATAGTTTAAAATAATAATAATATGATGATGATGATGATGATGATGATGATGATGATGATGATGATGATGATGATGATGATGATGATGATGATGATGATGATGATGATGATGATGATGATGCTGATGATGATGATGATGATGATGATGATGATGATGATGATGATGATGATACGATACGATACGATACGATACGATACGATACGATACGATACGATACGGTACGATACGATACGATACGATACGATACGGTACGATACGATACGATACGATACGATACGATACGATACGATACGATACGATACGGTACGATACGATACGATACGATACGATACGATACGATACGATACGGTACGATAAGATACGGTACGGTACGGTTCGGTATGGTACGGCACGGTACGATATGATACGGTACGGTACGGTTCGGTATGGTACGGTACGGTACGGTACGATAAGATACTGTACGGTACGGTACGGTTCGGTATGGTACGGTACGGCACGATACGATATGATACGATACGATACGACATGGTACGGTACGGTACGGTACGAAGAAGTACGGTACGGTACGGATACGGTATGGTACGGTACGTTTCGGTACGACATGGTACGGTACGAAGAAGTACGGTACGGTACGGCACGATACGGTACGGTACGGTACGGCACTATACGGTACGGTACGGTACGGCACGATACGGTACGGTACGGTACGGCACTATACGGTACGGTACGGTACGATACGGTACGGTACAAAAAGTACGGTACGGTACGGTACGGTACGATACGGTACGATACGGTACGATATGATACGATACGATATGACATGGTACGGTACGAAGAAGTACGGTACGGTACGGTACGGTTCGGTACGGTACGGTTCGGTACGGTACGGTACGGTACGGTACAATATGGTACGATATGATACGACATGGTACGGTACGGTACGGTACGGTACGGTACGGTACGGTACGAAGAAGTACGGTATGGTACGATACGGTACGGTACGATACGGTACGGTACGGTAGTACGGTACGATACGATACGTAATATAACCGACACAGACCCGAAATATATAGATGAGATAACAGTATTTATATTTAAATTATCATGTCTATCAGTACCTATTATTTATATTTATAAAACAAAAAACATTAAAAGCTTTTATAGTGTATTTCATTTTAAACCATTATATATTTGCTACCGTACCCTAAAATTTTATGATCGATTGCTATCAAGGCCATGATTTGGCTTTATACACCGCTATCATATTGCTCTAAAACTTAGTCACCTACTTTCTACGTCCTAACGACGTATGAAATGCTCAGAGAAGTTACATACTCCTAAGAAATATTCCGCCATTGTTATTTTTATTTTGTTGAATTGGTTCATCGAAATTATCGTTTCGTTACAGATATTGACGACAAAGAATGAAAGAATTTTTAAAAAGAATGAAGGAGTACTACATTGCTGCAGTTGCAGCCGATAATTTAGAAAATAAACGAAATATCTAACCTAACCTCTTTGCACATTTCTCTAATTTTCAATCTTCTTTCACATTATTAGGAAGGCGTATTAAAAACGAAGTGGAAAACTATATATAGAATACCAGTAAAATTATCTTCGTAAGGAAATTTCACTCACAACACACATAATACTATACCATGGAAAAAATAACATCCAATTTATTTGCGTCGCATATCGTTCACTTTATTTGTATCTTACACCATTTTAGGTTAAGTTTTAAAATGAAAGAGTTCGCAAATTAAACATTTCAAGGAAAAAAAGAGATGGAACATGACTCAAATCGCAAATAGAAATACAAGGTAGTTAGTGGACTCCCAATGACGTATAAATCGCTCTTGTATTGCGTTTTGGACTCCTCAGTGTGTATAAATCGCTATTGTAACCCTCTTATGTTGACAAAATCGCAAATAGAAATTAAAGGTAGTTAGTGGACCCCGAATGACGTATGAATCGCTCTTGTATCGCTTTTTAAGCCCCTCGGTGTGTATGAATCGCTATTGTAACCCTCTTGTATTGACGAATGCCGCTTAATTTGTGCCCAAATGGACATATAGCGAAGGTATATCGGGAATATATCCGGATATAAAGCCAGTTCGTATTTCATCAATACTTAACGGCTTACGCTCTATCGCTCATGTATTTCTCAGTTTGGTTAGTTGGGTAAGTAGGTCACGTATATATCTGAACTTCAAGCTAATATGGCTCGCTAATTCGACATCCTCAAAAAGATTCCCATCTATAATAGTAGTTGATGCTACAAGGGCGCAAAGGAATAAATTACGAGGACGATTTAAAACACGAGCATAGCGAGTGTTTTAAACGTAACCGAGTAATTTATTGCTTTTACGCCCGTGTATCATACTACGTTTTTCAATGCATAGTGTGAGGAAATAAAACAAATATAATCTTGTGAACTTTAAATTATGATTGGCTCAAAAGGACTGTATCCAGAGCCGTTAAACAGTGGAAAAAAAAGTACAACATTTATGGTACACAAGAAAGGTTGCAGGTTAGCCAACTTCTCGTAAATAAATTTAAAAAAAAAGCCCTAGGGCAAAATAATCGACTTTCTGTTCGGTTTTGAAGCATAAAAAGTGGGCCTTTACGAGCATTGCATTGAAAAGAATATTACCCGTCTCTCCACTAATCCAAGAAGAACTCTAGGATGCATATCCGGAGCTCTCTACTATCCTATCCACATCCTGTCTTCCCTACCATTACACATTACTGTACCCCCCGGTCTACTCTTGTATATGCATTGGTTCCGGTAGTCACATAAAACATGGGGCTTTTTAGTGTAAATTAATCGAGTCTGGTCAAGCGACGCTGGGGTTGGTGCATGTCATTTATTTTCATTTTCATTCATGAAATTTTCATTTTTTTTACCATAACCTACGCCCCTAACTGGGCTTGTAGATGTCGTCGGCACATCGTAGAATTGGGCATATCGTTTATCGGCTCCCCGAACTTATTTAGTTACATGTAAACCTAACACGCTCGTCCTCGCTCCGCTCGACGTCGCACCTATTTTTGACTTATGGCATAGATAAATAAAAGAAGGATAGATTGCTCACTCCATACATTAGAACAAAGCCCGCGTAAAACTTATTATTTTCACCGGTACCTAGTAGTTCGACTTATTATTTTTGATGTCGCTACTATACTAGATAATTTGTGACATACCTAGTGCCATCTATCGAACAGCTGATGAAACGAAATTCGATGTTGTGTGTGTGTTTGTGTGTGTGTGTAGCAACTATACTGCGCCCACAAAAACAAAAATTTTGCTAGAATACGACAATACGTGTGACAATATGTGCGCCATCTACCGGAATTCAGAATAACCATCTGCACGCTTAGTTTGATTGCCACCTTACCACCGAAAGTTTAATGAAAAAAACGTTAAAAACACCTGATTAATAATTCGCTATAAAATAAATAAATATGATGAACCAGAACAGTAAAATGCTATATTTCGTCGATTTCAGACAAACTTTATTTCCAGCGAGACAGTAACGCCATCTAGCAACGTTATTTTTAGTATTGCGAACAGCGGGTCTACCGCGTAATTCTCATTTTCATCAACATCATAACGTGCGTGCGACGACGCCCTCCTAACATGCCATCTCTTTTGCACGCGTTGAATTTCGCATGCATTTGCTTGAAGTTGATACAAATGAGAATTACGCGGTAGAGCCCCAGTACAAGGAGATATCAATCTATCTTTCCTTTGTTTATCTATGCTTATGGTGAAAGAGTTTGATTTTATATATACTTTAAGATGTGCCCACGACATAGATACACTCGTCTTATGAGCCATTGGTGCAAATATAGTAGCTTATCAGAAACTTACCGAGTATCAGGCAGTAGATTACAGTTTGAAGGTGTTAATAAAATAAGAAAATTATAGGATGTCATTTATCGCCCACCAATTTGCTATTAAACAAACCTATGTTTATTAACCCAGCACTTAGCACCAAAATTACCTTGAAAGCAATTACGTTTAGTGCTCAATAAAATTGTAAGACATTGGCAAAATTAAGTTATAGTGGGTGATGACTATTAATTTTGCTGCTTTTTAAGCTGTATTTTTGGCTTACAACTGAAGCTAAACGTGATTAATACGTAAAAACTAAAGAAAAATATATCATACTGTGCGTAAAATATAGCTTGAGCCCTCTGACAGCAAGACAGCGCTATACAATTTGTATTTTCTAACTCTCTTTGTCATGCTCAAAAATGTATTGCGCTGACAGCTGTGACTGGGCTTGAGCTATATTTTAACGGGACACCTGACGCTAGAACATCAACAACACCGGGTTTTCAAGGGTTCATTGGAAGAAACTAGGTCTATCCTCATATTGAAGAAAATATATTTGATTTATCGATCTTTTATCTAGGGATTCCACCTATAAACAATGTATTAAGATTTATACTTTTGTCAAAAAAAAAAAATGTTTTCCACTCTCTTTTTATTTTCAAATTTTCGTTTCAAAAACGCGGTTAAGAGATCAACTTGAGTTTTTTTTTATAAAGTAGGCAATAGAAATGAAGAGATTTTACCTAAATCCAATATTTTTTCCAATTTGTGGTTTCGCTGCGTGATCACTAGTAATATGCGTCCAAGAAAAAAGGCCAAAGAGCCAACATAATAATCTCCTCTATGAAAAGCAAATACAGGTCGCGGCAGTAAATAATGCGCATCGGCTATCTTCGGCTTTGTAGAGCGTCGTCTCTCTCACCGGACTGTTAGTGCTTCGCGCGACAGAGATGGCGCTACGATACGATGTGCATTATTTACTGCCGGGACCTGTAAAGTCTTTGCCATTAGACTTATTGTGCTGGACGGGTAATAAAAAAAGTTGCTAGGGTATGCCATCCTTTTAAGGGGTGTAGAGTATTAAAAAAAAATGTTAAATGTAGTTCGCGGTAAAGATCTTTATACAGCGACGATATGCATATAATTCATTGAGAGGTCTTTTATCTGAGAAGAATAATCTATGCTTGACAGTTTATAGTTTAGGTTGCAAAATGTGTCCCTGTAACTTCAACCCACATTCGTAAAATATATTACCTTTTCACGTGGGACGAACTGGTTGTTTACTTTGCTACAGGTAGGGGCTTAACATAATCAGGTAGGTCAGGGCCTGCTTGACAAAGATAGCGATCGCAATCCCATTGATTTCGTTCGTTTTTAAGTAATAAAAATAAAAAGTTATTTAACAATAAAAAAATTTATGGTTTTAACAACAAACATAACTAACGAAATTTTTATACAAATTTCATCCCATATTTTACCCTCTCAGGGAATGATTTTCCGAAAACGCTACAATACATCATTGTTAATTTGAAACTAAAAGGCTCTGTATCAATTTTATGGATTTAACTACAAATCTGACTAAAATCCCATACAAACTTTGAACCCCCTATTTTACTCCCTTAAGGTTAAACGTCAGTCGCTTAGCGCAAAGTTCATGACTTAACTTTGTTTTTCTTGTTGAAACAATTTATATTTTCGCATCAACTTTATCCATCGCTCGTAACGAATTTTAAAATGTTTACAATGATATTAAAAGAAAGTGTAGATAGTTAAGATGGCTAATTTGCCAACCTAAACTCAGTATCGCGTCGGCGTCAGCGCACGACGGACGTCGCAACGGGACGACGCACAGCAACAAATAGGTCTTTTCGCTCGCGATAACTATGACTTCCACGTGTCAATGTAGTATTGCAATACTATTACTACGTAATTTACTGAAGTTTTTGTATGTTGTGTGCCGTTTTAGAAGATTGATTCTTGTGTAGGTAACCTATCTTCACTTTGTTCTTATATATGAAGTGTCTATGACCCCAATTTAGTGTAATCTGTCTCTCCGTAAATATTTTTATTACTTACTTTGTTTCTTAAGCAAACCTCATTGTGAATTATTTAGACAAAGTTCTAACGCATTAGCAATTTGCCATGGTAGTATTCATAGAAATTTCGTACGTTTTTCGGAAAATACATTGAGCGACAGTTTTTTTTATCTTTGTTGAAATTAAGCACTTTCGCTTGTCCACAAAATTATTATTTTTCTCACTCCACCCAACCAGTTTCACTTATAGGTATTTGAGATAAAGTGAAACTAAATCAATCACAAAAGGGTTATTTACATATAATACATATTACATGTTTTAATACCTGATATTATTTTTTCAAGAAAATTTGATGATTAAAGATGGTCACAGACGGACGGAGTCTACATTCAGTATGGTTAGAGTTCATAAAGCACATGTGTAAACCAATTCGTCGCTGTGTTGAGACCTGGATAGCTCAGTTGGTAGAGCAATCACTCAATAAACGAGAGGTCCTGGGTTCGAAACCCGGTTCAGAGCTCCTCACATGCATTTATTCTTCTTTTACGTTTTTATACTGCAATGTTAATTCAGTCAGGTTCTCGCAAAACCAAACTTTACTTTATTGATTTAAATAACACGAATTTGAAATTCAAAATCGCTTTCGAAAACCCCGTACTTTGTGCGTAATACTCAGTTATTACATTACTCTTTCATGGCTTGACCATCCATCAACCACTGCCTACTTGGCTTCAAGCGGGCAGGTGCAAAGAAGTTTCGAAACCTAGCCAATACTAGTTGTACTGAGTCTGGGATTATTAGCGCAAGTACTTTTTAGCGATGTTGTAAACCAGGGGTTTTCAAACGAAGTGCTGACATGGGATTTCTGATGGACACCACTCACCAGTCGACAAAACTACTGAAAGAAATACATTTGAGTAGTTTTGTCGAGTGGTGTGCTTAGAAAATATCCATAAAGCCAGACTAACAGCTGGAGAATTAAAATATTTTAAACAAGGATTGTAGAGTCACGTATTATTATTGTTGACTACATGTCAACTATTTCGTCGATTAGATTTTATTATTTTCAAGGCGAGTATCGTTCTAAGGACGAAAACGCGGCATTATTAACGTTGATATTATACCTGAGTATAATATCCGTTTTTTCAATATGTTTAGTATGAAAGGTCAAGTATTAAAGCTGAAGACCTGTCACTACATTACACAAAACTCGCTTAGTAAAAGCATATTTTTAAACCGTTTCAAAAGGGTAACCAATTTTTATAAATTAATTTAAACTAACATAAAAGGTTAGGCTGCTTCCTTAATTTTTTTTTAAATGTTACTATAGTTTACGTGACCAAATTTGTTTTGAGAAGAGGAAGAAAAGTGGGGGCGTACTGAGAAACTGAAATCATAACGTTGATTTCGAATTTTGTTTGCAGACGCGTGAACGGACACCGACATCATGTTCTAAAAGATTTTAAACTTCCATGAAACCATTTTAAGTTTTATCTTGCCTAAGCCTAAGCAAGTTGAAAACCTCTGCAGTAATAATAATATCTGTGAGTTAATGTCGAGTCATTTGTTTACGATTGCCGTTCGATTGTTATTAGGTGGTTTATGTTTGGAACTTTTAATGGATACTATCTAGGTAGTAGCTTTAATGATGTTTGGATTTGAACAGTAGTCCAATTTTATGCCTTTTGCGACTAATTGTATGATCTTACGGATTGTTGATAATTATCATACGATGGCTCTTAATAAATAAAGTTAAAATATATCACGACATGAATCTCCGAGGGGAGTCAGAAGTATTTTGAGCATGGAATCTGTGGTGCAAGTCACAACCCGCATTTCACGGACGATTATTACGTGCTATGGTGGCGAGGTATCGCCGCACTTCAGGCACCAAATATGGGCCCACAGCTACTTTCCAAAGCACGCAGACAGACCACAAATGTGCGTCTACGGTATTTGAACCCGCGTCCTTCCGGGTGTAGGAAAGCGTCTTTGACAACGTGATAACGAGCGGAGCGAGAAGAAGCGTGTTAGGTTCACATGTAAGTACATATTGGGAGCCGAGAGAAGCAGAGCGGAGCGAGGCGACCCTCAAAACTTCTAACAGAATTACTGTTATGGCGATTTGCCCAATTCATTATAACACCACTAGAGAGCCAATCAACAACAGAGACGAGAAATAAGTCCCAACCTTATTTCTTAAGCCCTTTATTCTGATTGGCTTTCAAGGCAGCATTACCGGGACAATGCATCCGAGGTTCATGAACAAGTGTTCTTCTTCTCAATTTTCGTGAAATTATTAGTTTTAAATATTATAAATAAGGTCGTAAAGTATCGTGTACAATTAAACATAATTAGACATTGGGACACACGTGCAAAACTATTACAAACTTCGTTCGTTTCGTAAACAATCACTTGTGTCCCAATGTCTCAAATTATGTTACAGTTGCACAAAATACTATTTACACTATGCTGCCATGATGACGTCAGTAAGATGCAAAATTTCAGAAGTCACTCTTTTCTATAGGATTTATGTATTGATTAATAATTCATTTTCTATCTGCACGTCAGGTTTTGTCATCTAAGATGCTAAACATAAAGCTTTCTATAAATATAAAAAGTAAGCAAAAGCTACTGGACATAAGCTACGTAATTTTATACTGGTATTGTTGAAATAAAGCTCTTTTCTTTCCTTATTTCTAAGTAAAAGAAACGCTTGCTTAATCGACGGATGAGCTGCAAGAGATGGTAACAATTATGGATGATGCCTTTAAAAAAAGCTCGACCAGGCCGCCCTAGAAGGACGTTTGCTAACCAAATTTATGAAATATTGAAGAAGGGCAATGTCAAAGATACCCAAAATAGAAGAGCTTGTATGATTTGACTGATGGATATGGAAGAGGCGAAAGAGGTGTGTCATAATCGTAGCAGATGGATATCTGAAGTCTCTGCCTATCCTTCTAGGAGACAGGCGTGAGTATATGTATGTATCGTATGTACTCTAGGGTGGTCCAAAAAATTTTTTTTTCAATTTTACTTTCTCCACAAGCTTCTTTCTATTCAATTAGACGTTAAACCCCCCTCTGCAAAATTTGAGCGAAATCTAACAATATTTAGGGGTAGCTATGATTTGACGATTTTTTGGGTCTAAAGAAAAATCAGGCAATTTTGTAGGAAGTAAGTTTTATTACAATATTAAAAATTAAACTATCCGTGTAAGTAAAATTAGGATGAAATAACATGAAAATATTTATGGTCAATCAAATCACCTTCCCTTCCTTATCACCCGAATTAATTTTCAGGATATTTTATTTTGAGGCTACTGGATATATTTTTCTGTGAAGGTCGACGACGCGGAGAAGATATTGTTTTTATTCTTTGCTTTTTGTGATGCTGGAATTGTATTTTTGGATTAAAGCAATACCTCGCTCTGCGCAGTCATTAACAACTTTCATTTGGCGGGCTGCTTTCTGCATTTCAACATAAATTTCATTAGTATGCCATTGTAAAGGATCTTTTACTAAAAATGCTTCCGATTTTTCTTGACCACCACTGATAAGCAAGTCAAAAAGCGCTTTGGTTCGTTGCGTGAAAAAAAATGTAACGGAAACGGGTCTTGTAATTGAAAGGTTTTGCCCTCTGGTCTTTTCAGAGCCTTTTTTGTTGGCGGTTTCTGAAGGTTTTGAACCATTATTCTTTTGCTGTCGGGAGTGATTCTCAGATCGAATAAAGAAAGACCAATCAAATGCTCGGAGAAGTACCAAAGATGGCGGCGAAATGCTTTCAGGGCGTTGGTGCTGATCGTCTGATTTGGATAGTTTTTGATCTGTGTTAGGAAGTTAGCATCGTTCAAAGGGGCTTTTTCAGCCAGCGGGGCTTCATTCCAATATCGTCCGTAAATAAGACTAACAAACAGTGATAACTCTGTAACAGATCGCTTTTCTGCTGCAGTCAGGTTAAATTGGTCTTGAAACAAATACATTTTCAAGCAGTAAATAGCCTTGGCCATCCAACGAGCTTGATGTAAGGCCCCGGGCGCACGAAACTTGGCTTCAGCAGTTGCTTCGGAACTTCCAAGGAAGATGCGACACAAATGCAGCAATTCGAGGTAATCATCTCTGGGCTGTTGATTTTTATTGCTTCCTTGTAATAATTTGTCATTTCTTGACGGAGTGAAATAAGTTCCGTAGTTTTATACACATTGTTACTACCAACTGTAATTTTCTGTTGATCTATTTCTGACCATTTCTTTTGGAAGCGTTTGAACAGACTGATATCCGGTCCACTGCTTGATCCGAAAAACGCTTTGAAGACATCGGACAGAATAACTTCGAAAACATGGTGTCGGCAAGCAATCCGAACCAGTTCCTTATCTAGAGCTTTTTCAATCAGAGAACAAGCCTCTAAATTCATACCAGTGTTAGAAGAGGTCGTGTCAAAGCAGAGGCCACGCACCGGATCTCTTAGCTGCCACTCATCAACGATCTTTAAGCATGTGGTAGCTTGTTCCTTTCCTGTGCCTTTTTTGATTGCTGGAACCGCCAAGAGTTTTTCTACTCCACTTCCACTTACAATAACAGCCACACGGTCTACTTTTTCTACGCCACCGACAATATCGGGAAGCAATTTACCGTCCCAGTGTAAAATAAGAGGATTTGATGGAGAAAATGACGCCTTGTCGGATTCCGCTACAAAGTCACGAGTTTCGTTTCTTTTGCGACGGATTGTGCTTCTTGATAAATAAATGTTTTCCACCGATGCCGATGCCACCCGCACACGCGCACACCGCATCTTGCTATATACACAGTTACAGGATAGACAGCGCGCGCGAGTATTAAAAAATTGGAGCCTTTTTGTTAAATAATATTTTACTTGCAAATCATAGCGACTTCTAAACGTGGTCACAGAAGGCTCAATTTTGGTATATAACCTTTTTGTTGATAACCGAACGAGAAAAGACTTGTGGAGCAAGTATAAAATAGCAAAATTTTTTTTTCATACAAACTTGGACCACCCTAATGTACTCGTATGTATGTAAAAGAAACTTCGTTCCAAACGCAACCAGTACACAAATCTCTTAAAGAGGGACGTAAATTGAAGAGACTATCCTCAAAACAACTTTTAATACAGAACCCATGCTAAAAGAAGCAAGGTATGCTCAATCTTCACACGTTTTTGACACGACTTGGTTTGAAACTTTGAGAATGTCAGAAATTGTGGAAAATCTTTTTAGAGCGAAATATGGGCTTAATTTGTTTGTTTGTATGTATTTCTCTGACTTCCGACTTTCTTCAAGTAAGAGAACAGCATCCCAATATTGGCATAACTAGCATTTTTGTCTAGTGGGCCTAGGACCCCTAGAAAAAATCAAGTATTGATCTAAAAAGAAATATAGGTACGAGAATGAAGTAAGCTATAATGGGTAAGTGAGTACCTAGTTTGTCCGGAACGGTGCATATTCTATAATATTGTACTACTACTGTTTTAAATGTAACGTATCCTTTTTGTGAATGGTATTGACAATTTTAGGTTGGCCACTTAGCTGCCTCGAAGCCACCAGGGCTTTAATTAAAAATTTAAAATGTTTGACCAAGTTTTGCCTGTCGTGGCAAAACAGAGTGGAGATTGGACATACCTGTTTTCTTGTCTCATGAGTGAACCCTATTCGAGAAGGCGAACTGAACACAATATATAGTATCGCGAGACAAGAGGTAATAAAGACGCCGTACAGCAAAATCCAGCATCGGGACGAAAAATCTTTAGAGTAGAGTCAAATCTTTTAGAGCGTCTGAACTCTGAACAAGATGCGGGGTTATAAACATACTAAAGTATATACAGTACTCCCAAAGTGAGAATGCGAATAAAAATCTTCGCCACTGTTCGGCAAAATTCGTATTTCCTTACACTTTCTATACAATCAATACGGTGATGTTGTACGTCCGGTCGCTCGGCTATAGATTTGTATGCGCATTATTACTTTGGGTGCACTGTACGTGTGACGTGCCAGCAAAATGGAGTTGAGTCGAAATGAATTTAAACTGCAAACGAAGAACAGAAAATAAAATGTGTCTAAAATGAGAATAAGAAGTAAATAATAAAGACTTGAAATGGCCTCTGAATGTCAATCACGTCACAGAATGTAGTTGAAAAAGAAAGTGAGAAAGAAAACTATAGGCAATCAGCACTAGAGCACTCCATAGTTGTAAATCGATTTTGTCTGGAAAATATAGGTCACTCCGACTTCTCAATTATCTCCTTACCCCATAAAGCTGATTCCATGACATAAGAGTATTAAAATATGTAACGAAAATAACATGATTATTATCATTGTATTTATTACTTAAGTATATTGGTATAAAAATCTTCGTTTTTGACAAAAATATTGTTGCTCCACGAGCGACTCTACGACTCTATTCCTAGAGTCATCGTACAGTATTCTCCAAACCGGTTTCAAACCAGCTTCTGCTCCGATGCAAGGGTACATACATACATTACTACATATTATATATAGGTACTTATAGCGTAGGATGACGTTGAAAACAGTAGCTCTTTCCTATAAGTGCTTATTTCATGAGCTGTAAATTTAGCTTAGCTTTACGCCTTTAGAACAATGTCGGGTGTAAATAAATAGAAATATTACATGCAATTTAACATTGATCTCTATTGATTATACTGAATAACTTTTCTAAAGAAAAACATTGGACTTATACATACTAAATTATTCCCAAGTAGGTATTTCAAATTAATAGCAAGTGAAGATGTTTTTTAGTTTGCTTATATTTAATAATTACTTTTTTCTTTGTGAAGCTGCATATGCTACATGAAATATGACCATAATATGTAGTTTCATTTAAAAGGACCGTTTAATGACAAATGCACAACTTCAAATGACCATTTCATATAACATAACTTGGTCAACCAGTATCATAAAAATAATATAAATAATACTTCTGATGGGCTCGTTTTGGAAAAAAATCAAAAGCTTTAAGAAGTTCACTAGATAGAAAATCTTTTTAGGATTCCGTAGTACCTACAAGGAACCTTTATGGTGAGACTCCGTTTTCCGTCCGTCTGTATGTCACAGTCTCATAACTGGTACAAAAATAGCACTATTTTGTCTACATATCACGGTGTAAAAAAATATGAAAAATTTTAAGTTGTTTAAAATATTTCCAAAGCAAAATGAGAAAAATAAAAATATTATCCTAAAAATACAAGATGAATATCAAATTGTAGATATTACAAAGTTGATTGTAAAAATATATACTTTTAATATATTTACTGGCACTGATTTCTAGAAATCTTTAAAAAACCACAAAAATATGAAAAAAATGTCGATTATAGTTCATAACTGGCCAAATACAAAAAAACTAAAGCGATTAAAAAAAGTTGAGCACAAAAGACGTAATATATATATATATTTTTTATATAAACATACAATATACCCAAATTATAATATATAATAATATGGGTATAAATTGTAGGTATTAAAAATTTGATTGTAAAAATATAAAGTTTGGCTATATTTAGTTGCATCTATTTCGAGAAATCCTTGAAAAATCATAAAAAAATGTATGCCCCCCCTTATCTCCAAAACTGGTGGACCGAAAAACATGAAAAAAATCATGGTAATATGTGTTTACGTAAAGATTACAGGAAAAATAAAGTGGTTGATAAATTCATGACAAAAAAATGATAAAATTAAATTTACCATCCACAATACGGAACCCTAGGTACACGAGTCTGACTCGCACTTGGCCGGTTTTTTTACAACTATTGCCTAACTTTGCGTAAAAACTAGGCAATATTCACGATATCCTGACAGCTATTATGATGGTGTTTCATCAATAGAGACGTAGATGTCGCTAGATAATACTTATGAAAAAAAAGAAGAAAATGAGCTGTTTACTTCACATTCAGTTTTTACCACTTGTGTAAATTTTAAGAAAAATCCAGGCGTAAAGGGGCCTCTTAAGGGTCCGTTTCGCAAAACATGCTCTCGCGTTTGGACAATTTAGCATATTAAAACAAAATATGTTTAACAAATAAAATTTGTGTAGGTAGTTAAGGGGTTGAACTACATTATGATTTTTCAGATTTGACACAAGCATCACAATCATTGAGAAAAAAAATCGGAAAGATCAGTAAAATCACGGAAAACGTAATTTGGCTTTGGAACTAATATGATCAGTCTACTGATCTAATTACAAACTAAAATATTTTTTTATAGAGCAAAGAAATAAAAGTAGCCTTTAAGGATTTTTATTATTTTTTTATTTCCTTTCGTTATTTTAAAAGAAATACTCAAACATTCTACATTTTTCCTGTACAGAAAAATTACGCAAACAGAATTTGGAAGTTTTTGTATTTCTTTTCAAATAACGAAAGGAAAAAAATATTAATATTTTATATGAATAAGGTACTTTGAACTCTTTACGTAAAAAAAATATATTTCAATTTGGAACGAAAAAAAGTTTTTTTTTTTATGATTTTAGTGATCTTTCCGATTTTTTTTCCCGATGCTTGTGATACTTGTGTGAAATCTGAAAAATTATAATGTAGTTTAACTCATTAACTACCTACACAAATTTTATTTGTTAAAATATTTTGTTTTATTATGCTAAATTGTCCAAAAGCGAGAGCATGTTTGGCGAAACGGACGCTTAAGAACAAATATCTCGTTTCAAACATATTATTTATACAAGTATTTATATACGTCATATATTCTGAGAGCGGAAAGTTACTAAAGCTTTAACTTTGTATACTTCTTATAATACCTTATACTTGTAGCATAATGACATAATGTATTGACTGCCTTTGTATATATGTTATGGACCAAGTGATAAATTGGGCATTATACATAATGCCCGGTCATTATGAAAAATGCCCAGTATGAGAGTGTAATTTGATAATTATTATTCAAATAATCAAATTGACCGGGCATTATACATATTCTCCGTCAACTTTTGGGCAAAGTAATACAAACATATTAAATTACTATTTTTTTATTTGTATTGTCATTTAACTTAAAATAAACTAAATGTTAAACATTTAAATAATCAGACTCATTATTAAGATTAATAAGCAAGGACTTCTACATTAAGAATCCACTAGTTTTTGCATTTAAAACTTAAGGAAAGTCATATTAAAAATATAGGTAACACAAAACATATAAAATTTAAAACTAAAATTTCACAATATATCTTTGTATTATAGAAGTTTTGACATATTATTATAAAACATAAATAAACTAAAGTTTAAGCAATCAGGCTCATTGTTTGGCATAATTAGCATCTAATTGTTTTCCCTCCCGCTAAATATAGCTTCATTATCAAATTGCCCAATTGTCACGTAGCAATATAATAATGACCGTGCAATGTGATAAATAATGAAGTTTAGATAGTAATTAATCACTTAGCCCGATAGAGCTAAACAATATTCATAATGCTCACACATTATGAATAATGCCCGCATTAATTACTTGGTCCATAACATATATACCCTATGTATATATTATATAACTATATTGCGATTTGCAATTCGCTTAGATAAAATTATGTTAAGGTATGTTAATTCGAAAACCATTTCAAAATGTTTGTTCAATAAGCCATATTTTAGAACTTTTGGTCTAAAACACGTCATGATGATGAATATTTTTACGAAAAAGCGATAATTTCCATTTGCCATCTTGTGACGTCATTTGAGAAAAGGCTGTTTAGAAATGTGTCCTTTGCTATCAAGATAAATTTGTAATAATTTGCATCCGACGGTTTTCACAGATGGATGACGGATGGGTACACTGACAGTGACAAACCACTTTTTGGATTTCCATAGTACCTCAAAGGTAAAAAAGGAACCTTTATTACAGCCTCATATATGTATTTAGAACCGTTAAAGATAAAGACATGAAATTTGGTATAAAAATAGCATTAATTTGCCCACATTTGACGGTGTTAAAATGCATATGAACAATTTGAAATTGTTTAAAATATATTTACTTATATTTTCGAGAAATCTTAAACAAACCACAAAAATATGTACGTCCCCCCCCTCCCCCCTTATCTCCGAAACTGGTAAACCGAACAATATGAAAAAAATGTCAATTGTAGATCATAGCTGGCGAATTACAGGAAAACTATAGCGATTAAAAAAATGAAGCACTAATGAGAAATATAAAAAAAGAAGTAAAATAAATAAAAAAATATATTTATAAAAATACAATATGGGTATCAAATTGTAGGCATTTTAAAAGCTGATTGTAAAAATATATAGTTTGGCTATATTTAATTGCATCTATTTAGAGAAATCTTCTTATCTCCAAAACTGGTGGACTAAAAAATATGAAAAAAATCATGTTAATATGTGTTTACGTAAAGATAACAGGAAAAATAAAGCGGTCGAGAAATTCACGAAAAAAAATTGACAAAATTAAATTTATCATCCACAATACGGAACCCTAGCTACGCGAGTCTGACTCGCACTTGGCCGGTTTTTTCTTTCTGTATCGAAAATAAAAAGAAAGGAAGCTCAAAATAAGGTTAGTCCTGTCAAACAAGTAAAGTTGTGTTGCGCCGAATCGACACTATTATCTATCTAAAATCAAAACTATCAACCCATCGAAAACTAAAACAGAATAAATGAAATGAAAAGTGTGAATATTAAATAAATCCCTGACCGATTATAAAATAAATATTTATCGTAGGAGTGTCTAGAGTAAATATGCAATAGATAAAACATATTCCCACGATGCACATGCGCAATGCGATTCCGTATTGACATAGCAAATATTATGGCGGTATCTTTAGTAAACAATAAAATAATAACTAATAATAATTATCTTGACACCCTGTTTATTCAGAAACAAAAAAAAAAAACTATTTATAAAAAGAAATATAAAACCCTTCGTCACTGTGTAAACTATTTTCAATAACTTTTAATCAAGAATTGAATGCATGTCGTTGTTATCGAAGCCAACGCGATGCTCGACGCATACGTTACCAACCAAAATAGTGGTTGCAAAAAAAGTCAACCTACCCACCGTTGTTATTGTACGTACTTGACATAATATGTATATAAATATATATATTTTTTATTTATTATTAATTGATTTATTTATTTTTCTTATATATAAATTATCATTTTTAGTGAAAGAAACAAAGAAAATAAATTTTGGCGCGTTTACAAAAAAGAAACTTATAGCTAACACAGTAGAAAAAGGTTTACTTAAGTAGGGAGGAATCTATAGATAAAAATAACAACACGACAAAAGGATGTAGCTCAGCTATGTGCCATTCAAAACATGCTTTGGTTGGCGCTGGTTTTCAGCTACCTCAATTGACGCACTTTACACAAAGATACTTATCTTGTTTAAACGTATTTGTCACATTTTTTTGGTCTGTTTAAGAGAGTCTCTTTAATCAAACTTTCTGCGAAATGAAAAAAAATATATATAATTTTGACTTTACTTAGTATTGACTCGGAGCTAGGCTTACGTTTGTAGTGAATAGGAAAAAAAAATATTTCCAAACAACGGTAATCAAACCTTGACCCGACCGCTTACCAAGTCTTCGGTATGAATTTGGATGACTGATAATAAAACATACATTTTTTCAGACCTTTATTTTGCTATGCAAAACCTAATTGGATAAATTTCACGCAATAGAATAAATTTTTGAAAATTATGATTTTTGTAATGATTTAAATTTTTTCTTTTATGTGACTTGAGTTTTATGTCTAAAATAAATACTCACAGTAAGAAAGCTTATTAAAATCTTCATAGAAAAAAATTACCTAAATAATTTATTATAATTTAATCAATTTTAATCTTGAAATCTGACTTATTCTGAATCATTTCGCGCGCATTTTGGCAAACGCGATTTTCAACTAAAGGCGTTACAACGTACAAGGTGCTATGCCTCTTAAGAAAAAAAAAAAAAATTCTTGCTAAAATAATTATTAAAAACCGCTCAAGTAAGTGTCTAGAAATAGCTATGAACTATTTATACACAGCATAGTTTTCATAGAAAAAGTCCTCAATGAGCTAAACTTTTAAGAGTCGGAGTTCCGAGATTCGGCAAAACAGGGTACGGGGTTATGGCTTCTTAAGATAGTAAAATATTAATTTCTGAACAAAATAAATACCACTTGTTACCTTACAAGATGAAGTACAGGTTCATTAAAAAAAATCTTGGCACTACACTACTACGCTACTTGGCAAAAAAAACAGGATGTCAAGTTCAGGTTACACCCGTAGCGCTGCAATGGTATTCAAGAGATTTTCTTGAAATTCCTGTTTTTTTTCTTAAGTTACTATACATTATTGCCGTGATTTTTTTTAATGAACCTGCACTTCATCTTGTAAGGTAACAAGTGGTATTTATTTTGTTCAGAAATTTGAATTTTTACCGTCTTAAAAAGCCATAACCCCGAACCCCGAATCTCGGAACACCGACCCTTAAGCAACTTTTTTGGCAAAAGTTAAAATTATAGCTATAAAAATATGTTGTTTCTTAAAGCTTTTACTTGAGCAGATTTTCAATAATTATTCAAGCAAGCAAAAAAATATTCTTTTTTCTGAAGTGCACTTTCGCTTAATATATTTTAATGCCTTAAAGACCGTCTCCGGGTTATAAATGTTATAATAGCAAAACTACTGTGTGCCGAAGGAAGGCTTTCTCTTAAAGTCGCACGCGCACAAGATCACAAGTACGCAACTCTTTTTACTCTTAGTTATAAATCAAATGTTAATAATGCGTATAATTGCCAATAAAGTTAAAATACAAGTGTGCTTCTCAATGCATAGACTCGTATTAATTTTAGTATCTAATAGGTATAAATAAACGACAAGGAAAACAATAAAATTAAATCACTGTTGATTAACAATTATTATTATAGAATTACTCGATACGTCTAGTTAGCTGTTAAAGTTACAAATCTGTTTGTCTCTTATGCCCTAACTTATAACCTAACACTAAACCCTATACATGAATTTATATTTTTGTATAAGTAACAGTATTTGACAGTCACCGGCACCGTTACCCTCTAAATGTCAGTTTTTGTTTTCTTTTTGGAGAAAGGTTAAGAGGATAAGTTCCGCTTGCATACTACCCTGTTACTCCATGCGGAAAGACCCGCAGTGCGAGAGGAACGGATTCTGGAAAAAAGTCAAAATGACAACTTTTTTCACAAATTTAGTTTTTTAAAATAAAAACAAAGGTATATATGTCCTGCTAAGAGTTTAATAAAGTTTATACAGAATTTAAAACATAAATAATATGGACGGGTATTTACTTAAATAAACTTATAACTCAATATGAAAACTTTATTTAGAGCCATCTTTGGCACTTCATTTCTCAATATTGGAATGACTTCTGAGGATTCTGTTTCGATATGAGTGTGTATTATATTCCCGAAAGAAATACACATTTTTTTCTTTTTTATGTAGTATTGCTAGATTCTTCAAACCAGGAAGAAAAAATAATTGTTTTGAGGAAACTATCCTCTTAAATATTTACTTATAAACTCACTGACATCGTCGCAATTATTCTTACTTCCCTTTCTATGTCCAAATAACCAAAAAAACGTACCGGTTCACGATGTCCTGCATTTACGTTGAGACTCGTCTCCTGTAGTGAAATATTTGTTTATTTTTTTTATAGTAACTACCTAATTAATTAGTTAAAGCAAAGCACAAAACTCTTTGAATTTTTGAAAAATTCCTATTATTACCGAAGTTAGCGATAGTGATATTTATCACTTTTAGTATGAAATCGTATCAGATGACGTCACGAGACATTCAGCTCACTTTGATCGCCAATAACTTCGTAATTATTTTATATATCGAAAAAATAATTATACTACTGTTTTTAGCTTTTTTAACGCAATTTTTTTTTCTTTTGTTACATATTAAATACATTTTTAAGAATTTAAAGCCATCCGACTAAAACCACATGGTTTGGCGAGATCGCAAACTTTATGCTAAACTATTCTAATCACAGAACTATGATTCTAACTTATATATAGGTATTATGTTACATAACATCAAGCAGCCACAGGCTGCTGATGTTGAAGAAAATAAAGCTTTATGGCACTTTTTCGCTTTTTAGGGTTCCATAGTCAACAACAAGGAACCCTTATAGTTTCGCCATGTCCGTCTGTCTGCCTGTCTGTCTATCTGTCTGTCTGTCTGTCCACGGCTTAGCTTAGAGACTATTAATACTAGAAAGCTGTAATTTGGCATGGGTATATTGGGTATACATATTTATCACGCCGATAAAGTGGTACGGTTTTTTCATTATTATTTAAGTTTTTTAGTCGATCTATTGTATAGGTAGGTATTTCATTTAGTATTAAAGGAAGCATGTACTCCCATGTACTCATACCATATTATTATATTATTATGTTATTATAGTTAGGTAGTTTATAAGTAGGTAGGTAAGTTAGGTTTCGTAAGTTCTTAGGCCTAGTTTTTTTAATAAGTTTATCTTCATTATCATATTCTTCACAAATAATAGCCATTTTTATTTTACTATAGATATTAATGATTTTACAGTAGTCAAATAAGCCTTTTTCGTCGCCATTGTATTTGTTTTTAATATTGTTAGGCACAATGACTTTTAATATTCTAAGTTGTAAGATAAAAATAAAAATCTTCACGTAGGAGACTGGGTCTACACTTTTTATGTTGACTGTACGTACTCGTATAATAGTAAAGTATAGTAAGTAACAAGATAATTTTACTCACTACAAGTACGCATGCGTGGAGCATTCGAGATAAACTTGTATTGCGTTGCATTGTATGATATTAAATTTGTAATTTTAAGCTACAAACGCTTCAGTGTTAGCGAGTACTTTATATTTTGCATGCATCTGGTTCATGTATATGTCTAACTTAGTTGAACGGTCATTGTCATTTATTATCGACTAGCGGACGCCATTATTCCTG
This sequence comes from Ypsolopha sequella, assembly GCA_934047225.1. Classification (NCBI taxonomy): domain Eukaryota; kingdom Metazoa; phylum Arthropoda; class Insecta; order Lepidoptera; family Ypsolophidae; genus Ypsolopha; species Ypsolopha sequella. The sequence goes on along the minus strand of OW204004.1, from coordinate 21,362,365 downwards.
ATACCATGGGAGTTCTCTTAAAATCTTTCTTAGCGGATATCTAGAGGTACGTCATAAATAAGGAACCTAGTCTTTTCATGTCCAGGTCCGGCCGTTTGGTCTGGGTGTTGATATATCAGTCAGTCATTCAGTCAGTCAGTCAGTCAGTAGACTGCATTTTGACTTGCATTTCGCAGTCTTTACTTGAAAATACCTCTGACTTCCCCAGCATTCATTTCTTCCCCTTAGGCATTCATGTTTTCCCCTTAGGCATTCATGTCTTCCCCTTAGGAATTCATGTCTTGACGATATACAGGGTGTTGGGACAACGATGTAAATATTTTGAGGGATGATAAAGGATGATTTTAAACATTTTTGACTGAATTTATTATTATGCAAAGTTTTGTAGTTTCCGAGATATACCTAGACCCTGTATATTATTTTGAAATTAAGCACCACTATTAGGTAGCACGAATCTGGGGTGTAATTGGCTTCTTCTTTTTTTCGTCAATATTTACGATTCGAAAACCGTTTCGAGGAATAACTTTCCTTAACTGTATCGACCACAGAATTATTAATAAGGAAGTATCTACCAATATGAAAATAAGCATGAATATCCTTTGTTAAATAAAAACAAGTGATGTCTTTCATTCGACCTTCAGTGACGTCATTATCACACATTTTAATACGAAAAAATATATTTCTTGAACGCATCTTTAAGTCTGACAAGGATTCGACTATTCAACCTAATACAATTACGTCACTTCCTGTAAATAATAAAATACTTGTAAAATCGGTTTCAAAACACGAAAATATGTATAATTGAAATTACATACCTTATATAAAATCGCACACTGAAGTTAAAAAAAACCGGCCAAGTGCGAGTCGGACTCGCGCACGAAGGGTTCAGTACCATTATCTATAAAAACGCCAAAAAAAGTCCCCTTAAATATATATTTTATTCTGTTTTTTAGTATTTGTTGTTATAGCGGCAACAGAAATACATCATCTGTGAAAATTTCAACTTTCTAACTATCACGGTTCATGAGATACAGCCTGGTGACAGACGGACAGACGGACAGACAGACGGACAGTGGAGTCTTAGTAATAGGGTCCCGTTGGTTACCCTTTGGGTACGGAACCCTAAAATACGACCAAATGGTGTAAGAAAATCGTACTTATTTACAGCTTAAAAACTGTTATTCGCCTAAGAAAATTATCCAGTTTGACAATTGAAATCTTACGTTTTACGTCATACGTTTCTTACACAGTGCTATTTCAGGAATTATTAATACTTTCAATTTGATTTTATTAATATTTGCTTTCAAGGGATTTTCATTAGCATTCAATCCGATTCCAATTTCAGCAATAAAATCCCCAAATAAAATACCAGAATATGGTAACCACAGCCAATAATATAAGTCAATAAAATCAAACCAACAGCTATCCAAAACTTTGCAATAACTCATTTTATCTAATCATAAAGTTAAAGCTAAACAAATGTGCTCTACTTTATGGATAAACAACCGCCCACCAGGATTTGGTCAAGTCTGTTCCTAGAACATTTTGACTTGTAGCATAATCCTAGATTATGTTAATGAGCTTGATTAGTTCAGTAACTTTTGTAAATCTGAAGATTTGTTAAAATTTGTATTTAAATTATTTAAAAAAAAAAGTTTTTTTGCTGTCGAGTGGTCGGGCTGACTACACATCCCGAGGATGCCTCGTTTAGAGGCGAAACACGGGTCGATAAGGGTTCTTGCTTGTGCATGTTTTATGCGGGAGGGCGGGCGGTGCTTGAGTCTGCATTTTGAATAGCATGGTAAGAGTGTTTAGCGGAATATTGCAAATTATTAATATATCCACAAATTCATGATGGACTTCCGCAAAGTAACGCCTTTTTCAATAAATTTCAAGTTGGTTTTGAGATGATCTTGACTAATTGTGTATACAATTTCAAATTTTTGCTTTAAAAACCTCATTAATACTGTACTACTGGCGTCAAATGCCACAAACCAAAATGCTTTTACAATTTTTAACTTCTAAACAAAAGTTAATTTAATTTATAAACAAAAAAACAAAGTTAAGTTATGCACTTTGCGCTAAGCTACTGTCTTTTGACCTGAAATGGTCATTTGAAGTTGTGCACCTGATCTTATAGGGACCCTTAAACGCAACTACTCCACTCCTACTCCACGTTTCACCTACGATTATTACATCCCAGCGTGATGGGTGAACCTTATTGCCATACTTCGGGCACAAATATGGACCAATAGCATACAGACCGAACACAAATTATTGTGCACCGCGGGGATTGAACCCACGACCTCTGGGTTTAGAAGGTGAGCGCTCTAACACTCGGCCACAGCAGAGGCGCTTAAGGCGATATGCGAAAAAAATACGGGTGTTTCTTTTCTGTGTATTTCATGAAATACACGGAAAATTATAATCAGTTTCTGATATATGCATTTTGACTATACAATCTAGGGATTTGAAATTGGAAAACATGTTTGGATAAATTTTCCTCGATAGAAATAATTGTTGAAATGAGGTCTTCAAACACACTTTTTCTCCTCGTTTGACGAATAGGAACCATATACAGAATTCAAACATATTTTATTAGGTGTGTTTCAACAATATCTAGAGATTTGATATTTGAAATTTTGCTAGCTATTTTAGTTTTTTTATTAAAATTTTAAAACCAACTTTTTTTATCTTTTGCCCTCAATCCGCCCCTCTCGCACTGCGCGATTTTTCGCTTGGAGTGACAGTGACAAAAATAAAATTCGCATAGCCTCTTAAAACTATTACCACAGCATAGATAATAATGCATTTAGGATGCTGATGGGTCTGCCCCACTTATGTAGTGCGTCAGGGATGTTCACGGAGTACCAAACAGATGGCTTTAGAACTATAATCCGTAAAAAGACCATATCCTTGATCCGCAGGACACGGGACAGTCCCAACAGCATCCTGGAAACCATAGCCGACAGATTTACGTCGCCGCTATGGAGGTGTTTTGTGCGGAGAGTGATCGTGGAGACCTCCTCATCTCCTTGATCGCTCCTGGTACGGAGCACATAAGTTTTGTGTAGTTAATTTAATTTAGTTTTCTTTCTTTGCTACTAACCAATTATTAATAAGTCTTACTAACATGCTATGGATCTAAGTTGTCCGAAATAAAAGATTTTTATTTATTTATAGGGATATACTGTGCTATTATGTTTCTAGAGAACAAAACAGCTAGAGATCAATAAAGCTGAATCCAAAAAAGAAACAAAAAACTGACTGAACGAGTTTCAATATTAGATTACCTTTCATCACATAATGTCGGTTATAGGGAAGCTACGGTAAAATCAATAAAATGCTTTTTTTTTCATCAATATCTGTTTATAATATTTTTTCAATGCAAGTGCTCGTACTCGTGAAGACCCACTTTTTATGCATCAAAACGGAACAAAAAGTCGATTATTTTGCCCTAGGGCTTTATTAGTATTATTTTTATTTATTTACAATGGTTGGCTAACCTGCAGCCTTTCCTGTGTACCACAAATGTTATACTTTTTTCCAGTGTTTAACGGCTCTGGATACAGTCCTTTTGAGCCAATCATAATTAAAAGTTCACAAGATTATATTTGTTTTATTTTCTCACACTATCCATTGAAAAACGTTGTATGATACACGAGCGTTAGAACAATAAATTACTCGGTTACGTTTAAACACTCGATTCCTTTTCGCCCTTGTAGCATAAACTACTATTATAGTGTGTAGGTATTTTTACCAATTATTTTGTAAAATAAAATTATTGAAATAATATATACCTCAGTGGCGTGCACAGAACTTTTTGCTGGAAAAGCAAGCAATTGGTCAAGAATAACAATGAAAAAAATATGAAAAAATTTAAAATATCATTTTAAAAAAAAAATGTTTGCATTAATAGGAAAATTTCACTCTAGGGTAGACATTGTCTACCCTGGCGTCATACTATTTTTTTTTTTCAAAGTGATATTTAAATTTTTTCATATTTTTTTTTTATTGTTGTTCTTGACAAATTGCTTGCTTTTCCAGCAAAAAGTTCTGTGCACGCCACTGAATTATATCTGTTCTTTGAACACGTTTACATTACATTTTGTTGTTGTTTCCTGGAAGAAATATCTTTTTGGAGATAAGCACGCCAATGTAAATATTATTTGATTTTTGATTTATTCTAACCGTAAATATGTATCTTTGCAAAAAAGAATACACTCATACAATATTTAGACTTCCAAAGTGATGGATGTGGCAAAAACAATATTTTAATGGAAATAGACTGAACAGCCAGGACTTCTTCGATTTCATAAAATCTACTGATGCTGAGGTAACCACAAAACCGTTTGTTTGATTCTAAGACAAACCGAGGACTGGTGGTGATGTGTCTAGTTTGAAACGTTGTGTTATCGATAAAGCAAGCTATTGGAATTTTTTTAAATTTAACTGTTATTCCGTAAGAGCCGGAATAATACGGAAATTATACTTACTCGTACATGGGTAATTATTTTACTATTTATTATATTATTGTACTTAAGGAAGCTGCTGAGACAAAGGATGAATGGCGCTCACCCAAAAAGTGATAGAGGGAATTCCGCAAAATCTAAACTGTGCCCGTTTGACAACGACGGTGAACGCCGCGTCGTCGTCCTAAGAACTACACTCGCCTTGAAAATGCCGAAACTGTATCGATGAAGCGGTTGTAATATATAGTCAACAACAATCACACGTGAGTATTCAAGCCGTATATAATAATAATTTTGTATGTCAGCTTATGCGAGTTTTAATAATATTAAATCTAAACAAAATTATACTCTACGCATATGCTTATAACCACCCTCCCGGTATGGCTTCTCATGAGGCCATGAACACGGCGAGTCACTCAGCGGCATGGTGATTTTGCTATGTCTGAAGCCTACTACCAGTTGAAGTGAGAGGATTGGTCAGTTAGTTGGGTGCGCCAGGCGTATCAGTGGTTGTATCTTAATTTACGACTCTCGAGGAGGGTCCTTCGAAAATGGTAATCGATATCCGCTAAAGGTAATCGATATCGACATTATTCCCCTCACCTATTTCTCCAGATACGACTATATTGCATTACGTTCCGCCGCACGCGCCTATCACACTTACTCTGGTTTGTAACGTAATTCCGTGGTGTTATAATAATCTAGGGTTATAATTTTAACCTGAGGTTATAATTTTAAACCAAACTTGCAATTAGCCGCGAGTATTGGTGGAAATTATTGTCTCTTAGAGCTGTAGCTGAATAATTAGTGAAGTAACTGGTGGATAAACTGCGAAAATGATTTGTGAGCTGATTGCTAGTGAGCAGTGTAATGGGCATTTCAAATGCCGGCAAGTGCTGATACTTCTCTTATTATTTATTTATTTATACAGCATTACAGAAACATTCTTCCAAAGAAATGCACATTTTAAACATATTAATACCATAAAAATAAAATTTGAGCAAAACATAAAATAACAATAAAAATGGCAAGAAAAAAAAGATGGCGACGGCTTAAACAAGCAACACTAAAATTATCATCATCATCATCATCATCATCATCATCATCATCACCATAATCATATATATATATATATATGATAATATATCATCATATAAGATCACATTAAGAGAGATTGTAAATAGTCTAGGTTTTATATGTCATTATGTCATGTGCTCTTCTATCATATATTATGTCAATGTCTATTTATTTTTATTAAAACTCAACTGATGCCGGGTCCAGGTCGGACCCGAAATATATCTTGAGATTACGTTATATTTGTGTTATCATATTTATCAGTATATTTACATTTAAAAAAAAAGAAAAAATAGAAAAATAAATACAATATTTACATAATGAAGTTACTGGTACTTATCTACGGACATCTTTAGTGATTCTTCGCTTTCACAGTGTTTTAGGCATTCTTTCATCACACTAATCGGTCTATCATTACCAAGATCACACTGTGGTGCTGTGACCAAGTTAGAGTTCACTATGTTTTTTGATCCCACGTATAAAAGGAGATGAACTGATGTACATATCTTCAAGCAACCCGGTTAGCGGTCGTTGTTCAGTCGGTAGGATGCTGGACTCAAAATCTTGGGGCCCGGATTCCAATCCTGCCGTCAACCATGCACACAAGAAATTTTTGGAATTCATGTGCACAGTATTTGTATTGCTATTTGCTCAAGAAAAACATCGTGAGGAAACGTGCATGCCCTAATAAGTATGTATTTGTGCCCGAAGTACAGCGATATGGCTCGCACACTCGGTAACAAGTCTGAAACCCCTCGGGGATTTATGTCGAAATGAAATTTCAGTTTTTTGCTGTGATATCTTCTCTTATTATAAATATTTAAGAGCAATATAACATACATATATACATATATTTACGCCTATCTCTCAGAAGGGTAGGCAGAGACTACAGATTTCCATCTGCTATGATCCTGACACACGCTCTTTCGCCTCTTCCACATCCATCACCTCTTCTATTCCGGGTACTTTTGACATTGTCCTTCTTCTATATACAAAACCCGATTATTTTTTACTAGATTTTGCCCGCGGCTTCGCCCGCGTTGATTATGTTTTTGTATAGTCATATTGAATCTGTAAATATTTTTCAAACCATTAATTTTTAAGTACGGAGTTGACCTGACTTTGGTTTGGAGTGTTTTTAGTTCTCATCGTATCTAATATGATCCCCATGTAAAGTGTCTTTGGCGAGGCCGAAGACCAAGACACGTTTCCATCTTAATCCTTTGCTAATATGTCTTTGGCGGTCTTTGATAACTTGTTTAATCCCCTAGTATAGTATTTATGGTGAGGCTGAAGGCCGAGCCGCTTCTCTGAACAACACTATTTCTTGTTCCCATGGGAACTGATTTATGGGATAAAAAGTTCCAATCCAATCCAATCCATCAGACAATATCGGTCCACTGCTGGACATAAGCCTCTCCAAGGGCAAGCCACATTATTCTATCCTCGGCTATCCTCATCCAGCCACTACCGGCAATCTTTTTTAGATCGTCAGTCCAGCGAGCTGGCGAGCGTCCTACACTGCGTCAGCCGGTTCGTGGTCTCCACTCGAGAACGGTCGGTTCTTCGGCTGATGTAGCCAGCCCACATAAAAAGTTGCCTATGTCCTTTTTTAGGTCTAGAACTACATTTTTGCTAAGTTTCAGCCCAATCGGTTCAGTTGTTACGGTGTGAAGGAGTAACAAACATCCATCCAAACTTTCGCGTTTATAATATAAGTGAAGTGATGATAAGTGATTAGTGATGATTAGTGAGATGAGATGAGATATAACGACTAACAAATTTGCAAGAGGTATAATTTTTTTAAACGGAGTACATCTAGCAGGTATGGTCACTACACGATAAGATGGTCCATGTTGATAGGCCAACGTAAAATATAAAAAAGAAAATAATAATTTGTTTGTTAACTGATAACCAACACTTCAAAACATTATTTACTGACACAATAAAATATCAAGAAAACCAATTTAACGCATCTCAAATCTCCATTCGTGACCGACCGCCATTAAAAAATTTACACCAAACAATTAGAAAATCACTTAACGAAAAACAAATGCAACTAACTCACTCACGTTATTGCGTAAGTAATTTCGACATTATAGTTATTCATGAAGCCCGTTAAAACCGCACTTTGACGCGTCAAAATAATCTCGGGTGTACCGTTAGAGAGTGCTTTTACATTGTCAGATTTTATTTGCGTTCTAAACACCCATTAGAAGTACATAAAGTAGTTCCTATCTAACACCACTTTAGATGTCTATAGATGGAACAAAGGTTTATAATGTGGAGTAGATACTTTTACTAATATTATTGTTTCATGATTTCCTCACAATAACTCGAATTAAATTAATTTTGAATACAATGTCATCCATTTTTATTGTAGACTTTCCTTAAATTAACATTATATCATTGCACTATAGAAACGCAGAAAGAAAAGTAAATGTGGATGATCCACAGTTACTTTTCTTTCTGCGTTTCTATATTGCAATGATATAATGTTAATTTCTATAATTTCTATATTTATATATATAATTTCTATAATTTCTATACTGCAATATAAATTAATAATGTTAATTTATATTTCCTTGCGATTGATAAATCGCCAAGTATTCAAACATAGAAATTTATTTCTGTCACAGTTTGAGGAGACTTTCCTATTTTACGAGTATATAAGAAATTGCAAACTTTCAGTCTTTGTCGTATATTTTACACTTCTTTTTTGGAAATCCTGCGATTAAGAAGATAATGCGGCCACAGCGGGATTCCCGCAGTAGAAAGTATCCAGTTTTTAGTTAGATAATAAAACCGATTCTGAAGGCTTTAATTTTAGTTTTAGTGCTGTCAAAACTAAATTTTCTTCGATACAAAATAGAACTTAAGAGTTATTGGGGTGGTACAAAATTTTACCTTTTTGTCGTTTGTTGTAGCCGTTGATTTTCTGATTTTTGATTTGGTGGTCGTGTCGCAGTGGCGTGCACAGAACTTTTTGCTGGAAAAGCAAACAATTGGTCAAGAACAACAATAAAAAAAATATGAAAAAATTTAAATACCACTTTGAAAAAAAAAATTTTGTATGACGCCAGGGTAGACAATGTCTACCCTAGAGTGAAAATTTCCTATACAAACTTTTTTTTTTCAAAGTGATATTTAAATTTTTTTATATTTTTTTTATTGTTGTTCTTGACCAATTGTTTGCTTTTCCAGCAAAAAGTTCTGTGCACGCCACTGTCGTGTCGTGATGTGTAAATGCCCTCGCTAGTTTAGCTCTCTTGATACGCAGTACACCAATAAATCATAAAGTTAAACGCCAGTTTATTCGTGGTCGCTGCTTTAAGCACGTTTTAGTTCATTTAAGCCTCTTTTGTGTAAATTTGGAGGCACACAGAACGAAAACAGGGGTCAGTATTTTTTTTGGTTTCTTTTACACACTATGGTATAGAACAACTTTTACAATGGAGTCAACCCTGAAATCTCGAAAAAAAATCTGCCCTTCCATACATTTCGGCCGAGCGGCATTGCATTTTTCTATGAAACAGTAATTTTTTTTTTCGAGATACAGGGTTTGTTCCATAGTGAAAGTTGTTCTATACCATTGACCGAATAAGCTCTTCAAATATGGTTACACCTTTCTGTTACACGTTGTATATACTATATTAAATACTCGTCTTCTTTTTTGCATTCAGTCCAAACGAAAAAGAGATTTAAAAAAAAATTACTAAATCAGCAAAAATTAAAGTTTTTGATAAATAATATATCTCGGTAAATTTTTTTATTAAATAAAATTTTCGCGTTTTACATTTATGTATATAACATAAACATAAACATAAAAAGTATTTATTTTCAAACACAAAGTCACAATTGTTTTAAAGCAACTGGCTCCCAAAAAGTTAATACTGAGATTCAGGAACCAGTTTATGTTGTATGTTATATGTTTGTACAATTTATCAGTTATTGCTAGAATTGTTATATTAATTCCTTTTTTCAAGTTACTAACGTGTATTTTTTCAATAAATACAAAAACCGGCCAAGTGTGAGTCGGACTCGTGCAGGAAGAGTTCCGTACCTTTATTTATAAAAACAGCAAAAAAATCAAGTTTGTTGTACGGGAGCCTCCTTAAATATTTATTTTATTCTATTTTTTTTTATTTTTTCTCATAGCGGCAACAGAAATACATCATCTGTGAAAATTTCAACTGTCTAACTATCACGGTTCTGAGGTTCAGCCTGGTGACAGACGGACAGACGGACGGACGGACGGACAGACAGACGGACAGAGAGATGGACAGTGAAGTCTTAGTAATTATATTATTAGTAGTCCCGTTGGTTACCCTTTGGGTACGGAACCTTAAAATTATGCCAGAACTATTTTGCTAGATTTAACCCTAATGTGTATTATACTTCATATGAGTCTAGCGACAGGCTTTTATGGATCAGAGTTTTGTAACAACAAAGCTAGTTACAAAGGGATTTTATGTAGTTACCTGTAGTCAAGCAAAAGTTGGAATACTTTAGTTTAGCTTTATGATATTAGGGTCTTTACCTATGAGATTGCCGTTTTATTAAATGAACTAAATTAAAATACTGCCAGCAAAGGTTTAAATGTACCTATTTATTATTTACTTTGGTTAGCTTTTTTATTTCACTCCGATCGGTCTTCCTATGAAGTAATTATTGGACTTGCTTTTATGCAAATAAACTATCGATTTATAAAATTACCTGTCATCCCATTATCACAATCAACATGTCATGCGCGACATAGATCACGACATACTTAACGATAGCCGTAGATCATTTCATGCTGACTTTAAAATTCGAAATTATAGTTATATCTTCCATTAACTGGGTATAAAAATTATTACTCGTTTTATAATCACCGGGCATCATCAGCGTCGCCATTACGAGTTGCTGTCACGGTGACACTGCGCAGGCGCAACGGGCTTTTCTTGTATGATGCAAAGATTAAGATGGACTAGGGTATACTTTTCCTTATGACATAAATTCCTCCTGTACTTTGTGTAGTATAAGGTGTGAAACAGAAATAAAGAAAAAAACTGAAAATGGACATGATCTTGCTAAGTTTCTTGCCTTTCTTCTTAGCAAGACTAGTCGAATGGGTGGAGTTAGGTATAATATTTATTTATTTAAAGTATTTGTACTTATTTTATTGAATAACATTAGTTATTTATTCCTTTATTTTAATCATTAATTGTTTATAAAAACCAACTGTTTTTTCCTGTATTATAGGTGATTTTTATTTATTTTACATCAAATCTGACCTGTAATAAGTGTATCTAATTTATACTTATATAACATTACTAAATATATTTAATTTTGTTAATGTTCGATAATTTACTTAATTTAAGATTAGTACGTCGAATCTGGTATATACGGAAAAATGGTGAGGGCAGACATTGTCTATCAGGAGCTATCAGGACGTCACAGACACCTTAAGCATTTATATGGCAGCTGAGCGGGATAGGCGTATGACCACGCTAAATAAGCAACTCCATGTGTGTCGGTACAAATATCAACGGAAACGACATTGAAATAATGTCTATTTCAGCGTGCCTTGAAAAGTGGCTGTTACGACAACCACTGCGTCTCCGGCTAACGCAAAATAGGAGAAAATAATTCTTTTCACATAAACGCCATGAGCGAAAAACAAATTTTGAGCTTAAGTTTTTTAGATCTAAAAATTTCCTATAATTTGGTGAAATAATAATTAAAATCGCTTTAGGCGTTTGGAAGGAGTAAGAGAATTCTTGTGTTAATCATGTGAAACTTTCGAAGACTTTTGATTTTTTTTGTCAAAACTTACAATAGACAAACATTTTATGAAACTTAAAATTTATTTTGGACTCTAAAATGCCTATCATATATTTTTATGAAAGTTTTTGGACCACCCGTGTGGGAGGAGTAGGCCTTCAAAGACAGGTCCAAATTGCAGTTGGCGTATCCATTCACCTTAAAAGATCAGATAGGAAGAAACTCACAAAAGTAAAATCTCGCAGTCGCGTGTGGTTTACGTATGTCTCGTCAGTTTCAAGTGTCAATGCCTGCGCGCGCGCTCTACTTTAACTCTCTTTATGACCATAATCGATTACGATAATTTTTTAAACGTAGTTTTGGTTGATGGTTAACAAATGCTCTTTCTCTTTGTCCGTTAGTAACTACTGGCCTAATTGACCACAAAGTTATTGCTGAAGGAGTGTTTCAAATAAGTTAGTTGATTAGAGATTCCACGTCTTATTTTCTTTTAAAATGCTGGACTGGTTAAAAAATCGTTATTGTGTCAAAAAGAAAATCATATCGTCATAAATGATTACGGCATATATTTTGGAGGGGTGTCAGAGATTATTCATATATTTATTTAATTATAAATTAATATATAACATAACAGCATAATACTAACGGTGTTTGAGGTGATTGCGAATGTGAAGTGTCACGACATAAGGTAAATATTCGTAACACCCTCTTTTTACCAACGATTTCAACGTCCCAACGTGATAGGAGGAAATCTTTATCGCCGTACTTCGAGCACAATACTCGCTACGTATAAGGGCATGCAGGTTTACTTGCCAAGTACATAAATATTATTTATTTGTTTATTTAGAAAACACACTACATAGCATTACAGTTTATATAAACCTTATCGCTACACAAAGGCATATGTATATAATTATTGCTTATAATCTAGGATATTATAGAATTAAATGAGACATGAGGATAATTCATGATTTATACAAAAACGGCTCACCTCAATACGTGTTATGATTGGGAAAGCCGACCAGTTTCAGCAGATTTAGACTGCCTTCATCTGGGCGAGTAAAGACGTTTATGCGACGACGTTACGCCTCACACTGGATAATCTAGGAATAATCTAATTATGTACACATATTTCCGAAAAACTCATTGGCATACTTGACCGGCAAGGATTCAAACTGGGGTCTCAAGATTGACAGTCCGGCATTCTACCGACTGACGTACCAGGCATGCAGAAATATTAAAAAAAGCTACTGCTGTTCTTGATAATGATTTTATTCTAGACTGGACTAGTGCTGGTACATGATTCTTCAATGTAAGTATTTTATCTAATTATTGTACCAGGGATTCTTGAACTTTTGGTAGACACGGACCCCTTGCAAAATTTCAAAAACGAATGGACCCCTTCCAAACCTGATTACAGAGAAAGGAATTACTACGTTTTAAGAAATGAAAAAAAAAGTAATAATGTTTTAAACTTACATTCCCATTGAATCGAGCACAAACTATCATGAAAAGCAATATTTTACTTCCACTTGTCACCGAAAAGTAACAAAGGTTTGTTTGTAAAGTTTTTTTTATTGTTTATATTATATAGCCTAATGTTTTGTTCATATTAAATCAATTCAAGTTTTCGTTTTATTTTCATTTTCACATGAGACACAATGCGGCGTTCGGTATCAGACATCATGTCACGGACCCCTAGCACTCACGCTACGGACCCCTTTGGGGTCCATGGACCCCAGTTTAAGAAACCCTGCATTATTTGAACCTTTTCTCAGTATCTTGCGTGCTATTTATCACATGTTTATACCAACACGTCGCGCCATCATAGTTCCAATAAAAGTATCATAAACCACTCAAAACATCTCAAAACGATAGATAATTTGAATGTCACAAAACCAATTGAGTGGATCGTGACGGCTTGTAAATGCTTCTTCCATTAGTTTTGCATAATGGCTACTTGGTGATGAGTTAAATGAGATATACGTATGTCATGGAGCAGACAAAGGGCTGGGCTTTTAACATTCTAAATGCTTTTGGTTTGATGCTTCTGGAAAACATTTCCTACTGTTTATAAGATAATGAATCTCTGGGTTTGTATTTATGAATGTGTCGCCATATGTAATTGTAGTCGCCATTGAGTTCTATGAAATAACAATGCCATCGGTTCCCCGTAGGATATGGGTAACCATAATGTTTATCAGTTTCATAACGAGACACACGTGTAACTTTCATACACGTGTTATTTTCAGTTTATGCAGCATTATCTTTATCAAATTTTAGGGGTGCATGAAAGATGGCGTAAACAGAGATACAACCATTGATTAGTATAACACGCCCGCTGGCGTATTTACGTTTACGGGTTAAGGCTGCGTATAAACCTGGACAAATTAGTGATTTTGCCCCCGCATCCCCGCACCTCAACTGTTTGCGCGACCGGCCGTCACCGGCCGCGAGCGCTATTTCTTAGCTCCCACGAGCGGTGTGGATCCGCGGTCATTATCCCGTGCACGTGCTAGTTTTCAATAATAAGTATAATGCATCTACGATGTATAAAATTCAACCCAGTTGACAAAACGGTTTGTTCGCAATGGCATTTTTTTGCGTAATTTTGTGTTTGCATCTAATTTTTATATTTCAAAATTTTATTTTTCGAAAGTCATACTTGCAAAGATAATGATAACGATGATGATACAACGATACGTCGATACGACGATACGTCGATACAACGATACGTCGATACGCCGATACGTCGATACGCCGATACGTCGATACGACGATACGTCGATACGGGGATACGACGATACGACGATACGGCAATACGTCGATACGACGATACGTCGATACGAGGATACGTCGATACGCCGATACGTCGATACGACGATACGTCGATACGAGGATACGACGATACGAGGATACGACGATACAACGATACGTCGATACAACGATACGTCGATACGCCAATACGTCGATACGACGATACGTCGATACGCCGATACGTCGATACAACGATACGTCGATACGGGGATACGACGATACGACGATACGGCAATACGTCGATACGACGATACGTCGATACAACGATACGTCGATACGCCGATACGTCGATACGTCGATACGACGATGCGTCGATACAACGATACGTCGATACAACGATACGTCGATACGCCGATACGTCGATACGCCGATACGTCGATACGACGATACGTCGATACGGGGATGCGTCGATACAACGATACGTCAATACGCCGATACGTTGATACGTCGATACGGGGATACGTCGATACAACGATACGTCGATACGACGATACGTCGATACGGGGATACGTCGATACGCCGATACGTCGATACGCCGATACGAGAATACGTCGATACGACGATACGTCGATACGCCGATACGTCGATACGACGATACGTCGATACGGGGATACGTCGATACAACGATACGTCGATACGACGATGCGTCGATACGGGGATACGTCGATACAACGATACGTCGATACGCTGATACGTCGATACAACGATACGTCGATACGCCGATACGTCGATACGTCGATACGCCGATACGTCGATACGCCGATACGAGAATACGTCGATACGTCGATACGACGATACGTCGATACGGGATACGTCGATACAACGATACGTCGATACGCTGATACGTCGATACAACGATACGTCGATACGCCGATACGTCGATACGTCGATACGCCGATACGTCGATACGCCGATACGAGAATACGTCGATACGTCGATACGACGATACGTCGATACGGGATACGTCGATACAACGATACGTTGATACGCCGATACGTCGATACGCAGATACGTCGATACGACGATACGTCGATACGGGGATACGTCGATACAACGATACGTCAATACGCCGATACGTCGATACGTCGATACGGGGATACGTCGATACGCCGATACGTCGATACGTCGATATGTCGATAGGGGGATACGTCGATACAACGATACGTCGATACGACGATACGTCGATACGGGGATACGTCGATACAACGATACGTCGATACGCCGATACGTCGATACGCCGATACGAGAATACGTCGATACGCCGATGGTGATGGTGAGATAAGGTTTTGTTAGTCTCCCAGAAGGGTAGGCAGCTAGGCATAGACTACAGATTTCCATCTGCTACGATCCAGACACAACTCTTTCGCCTCTTCCACATCCATCAACCATATTTATTGTGATATTAAATTGTAAGCTAAAAAAAATACCTCAGACGAAAAACATAGCGATATTCATTAGTCCATTGAGACAACCTTTAGTTCACCATCTTTAATAAAACATGACCTATCTACTTATTTTGTTAAGTAATGGCGTACCTTTGCATTACTTTCATCCACTGCTTTATTTTCACTCGTAAAACATTTTTATTCCATTTTTTACATTGGTTGCATTTATTTCCCATGTTTCAAATTACGAGATTTATTTAAATTACGAAACCGGGACGTCGAGAGCGCAAAAACGTAGCCCTCCCGTCTCAACGGAGCGATCACAACTGACCGACGGGTGAGTGACGAAACAAAGCATGGAACAAAAAGCGCGTGCGACCGAGATATCTTGTCGCCGCCTGGTCTCAGAATAAATCGACGTAAGCGCCAATTCTTAGATGTTAAATTAAATGAAAACGAAACAGAATTATTCAAAATCCCCGTGCAATTATACGGGGTCATTTGTTTTCTTATTTTTAATACAAATTTCAAGGCAAACTGTTTTAAGAAAGGTCCTTTAACACTCGAAAAATATGAAATATAGAGGTAACTTCATAATTTTTTTCTATCGAGCGAACTTAAAGATTTTGCGTTTTTGCTTCTGCACGAATATCAGCCCTATAGTCTATTATCTATATTATTTTTATTAAACCGATTGACCAAGTTACACAATGTTTTATGCTCATTTGAAATTGTGCATCTGACATTATACCGACCCTTAAGGGGCTGCACAATGCTAAAATTCAGTCCTGTTTTAACGCTTTTGTGTTGTAACTGTCTATCCTGCTCTAATCAGATGCTGCGCACGCAAAACTTCAATTATTTTGAAATCGCGGCCACATTAGGACATCAACTATAATTTATTTATGTAATAAAGTTAGTTTTTTCTAGGAAGTATCTGTTTGTATTGGTTTGGTTTCAATCGCGATTGAAATATGGAAACTAAATCGCTTTTTCGTGAAATTCGCTCCTTTTTTAAAGTAATATAATCAAAAGAAGATTGAAAGTATGTTTATTTATAAAGTGTAATTAATAAATGTGTTGAGTCAAAAACACGCCATATTTTACCAGTGGCGTGCACAGAACTTTTTGCTGGAAAAGCAAGCAATTGGTCAAGAACCACAATAAAAAAATATGAAAAAATTTAAATATCACTTTGAAAAAATAAAAATTTTGTATGACGCCAGGGTAGACAATGTCCATAGAGTAAAAATTTCCTATACAATCTTTATTTTTTCAACATGATATGTAAATTTTTTTATAGTTATTCTTGACCACTTGCTTGCTTTTCCAGTAAAAAGTTCTGTGCACGCCACTGTATTTTACATATTTTTACCATCTACATTGACGAAACTGAATCCACTGCAAAACTGATGATTAGCGTTGTAGAGCCTCTTAAGTATGAGGTATAGGAGGTACTATTATTCTTCTGTATTACTGCCTTGAAACCCGCACGCGTTTGATGAGTGTACGGTACGTACACAACACAATATCGCTAACAGCGCGTCAACCGGAGATTTACCTAATTACCACAGTACAATTCACGTTTGAGCCTACATCACGGCGGACGGGTTCTCACCTCCCATATCAGTTATCAATATCAATACCTTATCAATATAATCTATAGTGGACATCTAGACTTATCTTATCATTTATCAACCCCAAGGGATACACCCTACAATGAGCTAACTCGCTTTTTAACGAACCCGTGGTCAATAATACGAGGGCGACACTGAAAGTTTTTAGAATGGGCCACTTGTAAACGATATAATAAAAAAGCAAGTTAAAATGTTGAAAATGGAACTCTTTGCTAATATGATTGTGTATGTATTTCATTAATTTGTCATTTGTTTTACGATTTGGCGGCAAATTGAAAATTGTCTGTGTCACGTCAGCATGAACTTAACGCGAGAAAATTTTCGTGCAATTATTTTTTATGACTTTCGATGTCATTTAAGTCAACAAGAAAGTTATGATAGATTTCGATTGGCCTTTCAAGATGAAGCTCCGTCTCGTGCCACTGTTTACAACTCGAATGAGTTTAAAAGTGGTCGCACTAATCTCACCGATGATCTGCGTGAGGGATGGCCTTTTACAGAGATGACTGAAGATAACATCAGTGTTGTGCGGCGTATGATAGAGACTGACAAAAGAGTGACCTATCAGCAGATTTGGACAAGCTTAGGCATCGGTATGAGTCAAGTGCACAAAATCCTCCATGAACATTTGGCGGTCAGGAAGCTTTGTGCTCGGTGGATACCTGATAATTTGACAGAGGCCCAAAAACTCCGTCGTGTTGATTGGTGCCGTGAAATGGTTCAAAGCTTTAACGGAGGTGACTCAAATGCTGTGTTCGACATACTTATGGGTGACGAAAGCTGGATTTACTGTTATGATCCTGAAACTAAGAGACAGTCTGCTGTGTGGGTGTTTCCTTTCGAGGAGTCGCCAACTAAAGTGAAGAGAGGTCGAAGCGTGGGAAAAAAGATGGTGGCCTCGTTCTTCGGAAGGACAGGTCATTACGCAATAATTGTTTTAGAGGGTCGAAAAACAGTTACTGCAGAGTGGTACACTAAAAATTGTTTGCCACTTGTCTTGGAAAAAGTTCGGGAGAAACGACCTCGCAGTAGGATCCTCCTTCGCTACGACAACGCCTCGTCGCACACCGCCAAGCAAACGATCGACTATTTGGCGACGTCAGACGTGGAATTACTGGGTCAGCCGCCGTATAGCCCCGACCTCGCACCTTGCAATTTTTAGTAATTCATGAAAATAAAAGAAAAACTTCGAGGAAAACATTTTATGGACGCCGAGGAAGCAGTGGCTGCGTTTGAAAAGGCCGTCGAAAAGACCCCTAAAGACGAGTGGGCAAAGTGCTTTTCTCAGTGGTTCCATCGGATGCAGCGATGTATTGATGTGAATGGACACTATTTTGAAAAGATATAATAAAACTGATAACTTGCTAGTTTGTTCAGTTTTTGATTTTCTAAGAACTTTCAGTGTCGCCCTCGTAAATAATCTTTAAATAACCTTCAATAACTTAAGTAACTTCCTAATGGTAGAAAATTTGTTTTTGTTTTTAACTTTAATATTGCCACCGGCTCTTAGCAATTGTTCACCTATTTTGTATATATAGCATAAGGTCGGTTTTGGAAACGGGCCTCAACTGAAAATCAGCGCAGTGGCTTGCCTCTGCATTATGCTGAGTTGAGGACCTTTTCCACTACCACAGCACTTACATTATTTATTAGTTTTAGTTGTGTTATTATTTTTTTTTCTTTTTAATTGTTTAATTGTTAAATGTGTATTTTTTGTTTTCTTTGTCGTGTAATGCTGTGGAAATGGAATAAAGAAGTTATCTATCTATCTATCTATCTATCAATACAAGGAATACGTCCTCCAATAGCGCACGAGTTAGACAAAGACTAATGACAAACCTTTTAATTTCAAATGGTAATAACGAATAAGCAAGCCACTCTACCATGGCTGTGACTTGTCAAGGACCTAATAACGGAACCATGCGGGCAAACGACTTGTCGTGGTCCAGCAAGACACCCTGAAAAACCGTGGGTTAGAAGCTATTGCGTGGTATTTGTCAATCGTCCGTTACTTATTTCTCTTGATTTTGCGGAAGTCCCTGGACTCTTTTCCACGTTTTGGGCGAGCCCGCTTTATCCTAGATTTCATCCACGCTTTCCACCAACCGTGCTGCTGGCCAAGCGTAAGACCTATTAAAGTGATATTTAGTCCGTGCAAAGATCCCCGTTACTCCAGGCGGAAAGACCTGCAGTGCGAGAGAGACGGAATCGGGGAAAATTGTCAAAAAGTCGGTTTTAAAATTAACTAAAATAGCTAAGAAAATTTTAATAAAAGGTAATTTAGGTATTGTTAAAACCCATCTGAATAAATATTTTTGAAGTCTATAACTATGCAATCCCAATTTGTATATATTACAAATATTAAATAACCAGTAATTTAGGTATTGTTAAAACCCATCTGAATAAATATTTTTGAAGTCTATATGCAATCCCAATTTGTATATATTACAAATATCAAAAAATTGTATTTAGATCTCATTTCAATAATTATTTCTATGGAGTGAAATTCCTCAAATCGCGTTTCTGATAGTCTAAAATCTAGAAAAAGGTCCCAAAATTGTAATACTAATTTATTTAACTTTGGGCTTCTTTTTAACAGCAGATAAATAACTTCAAAAAGTAACGGTTGAGACAATATACCCCCTTAAAAAAAGAAGAACTCCGATTAAAAAAACTGTCATTTATATACACAGAAAATATACGGCTAAGTCAATATACTGCAAATTTATAATAAACTAATATCATTAACGGGACACCTGACGCTGGAACATCAACAACACCAGGTTTTCAAGGGTTCATTGGAAGAAACTAGGTCTCTCCTCATATTGAAAAAAATATATTTGATTTATCGATCTGTTATATAGGGCTTCCACCTATAAACAATGTTTTAAGATTTAAAATTTTGTCAAAAAAAAAAAATTCCACCCTCTTTTTTTTGTTTTCAAACGTTCGTTTCAAAAACACCGTTATGAGATCAACTTGATTTTTTTTTATAAAATAGGCAATAGAAATATGAAGGGATGTTACCTAAATCCAATATTTTTTCCCTACAAAATATTTCAGTATTAGCTAAAAACACACCAATTTGTTGTTTCGCTGCGTGATCACTAGTATTACGCGTCCAAGAATAAGAGGCCAAAGAGCCAACATATAATCGCCTCTATGAAAAGCAAATAAGGTCTTTGCCATTAGACTTATTGTGCTGGACGGGTAATAAAAAAAGTTGCTAGGGTATGCCATCCTCTTAATGAACAACGTATATTTACATATTGTCAAAACGTTATCAAAAGCTGTTCATACTTCTTTCGCGTAGTCTCGTCATGAAATTTCGGACCAACAGACAAGCAACGGCAATTCATCAAGTGTCTGATTTTTTACGGAACCCTAAAAAGGAGGAGTCATATTGCTTTTGTTTCTCATAAAGAGTAGAAACTCATCGAAAACAGAAAACACTTCCGTAAACAAACACTAGGATTGAAATAAACTCAAAACATTTAACCGAACAAATTGCTTACGACACTTTTAAAGTGCCAATACATCAGAAAGTAACGCACAAAGTGCCATCATCTCACAAAATGTTATCTTAGAACGCAGCCATTAGTTCTAGTACAATTTTTACTTATAAAAACATATTGTATTCAGACAGCAAAGATCCATTCGATACACTTTTGCTAAATGAAGCGTAACTCCCATCCAGCGGTGCAGCGCTTACTTGCTAAGCTTTAGTTTTCTTATTATGTTTTGTATCAGATAATGTCTATGGAAGCGCTCTGTGTTGCTGAAATGATTAATGTTGGTTGCTTTTTTTTTTTATTCTGTGGAATATGTTGTTGGAAATGGTAATGAAAATGTGTTAGCTTTATAAGCGGAGCTTTATCTAATGCAAGTGAACATTAATCTAGAATAAGGCACTTAGAGAGAACCGTGTCAAATATACAAAAAAAAAATTGGTTTTACAGACTTGTTGACATTTAACCTATAAATGGTAGCAAAACTAAACGGACAGTTTTCCAGAGAGGTAGGAGAAGACTAAAGATTCCCATCTGCACAGATCTTGACACCCTATAGGATCTTCTACATCCCTCAATCTAGTCGAGCTTTTCTATTCCGGGTGCTTTTGACATAACCCTACTGCAGTACATATATCGCCAATTTGCTCGGCATACGTCCTTTTAGGTCGGCCTGGTTGAGTTTTCCCATCTAACACATAAGCAACAAATGCAGCTTATATTGTAGCTCATAGGTATGAAGAAGGAGTATATGGGTGAAAAAAAGCAGTGAAATTATGCATTAGCTTTCACTACTAATAAGGCCAAAAGCCACTCAAAGTTGCATTTTTATAGTTAATGCCCCATCAAACTTTACAGTAGGCGCATTTGCGACTAATTTACCACTGACAGTATTACATTGCAAAAAGCAGATCAAATTCACTCTTAATACAACTGTCGCATATGATCATCATTATACACTTTATGGTCACTTGAGGTAATATTTAAGCGTCACGTGGTATATTAATTAAGTTTATGTTTTCAAAAGATCCATTTTTTAACAGCCTTAAAAAAAGTTTTTTGATAGCTGGAGACGTTATACTGGAGACTCGAAAATACGTAGTAGAGCCTAAACCTCTATTTTTTCCTTTTATAAAGTCACTGTGGAAGTTTAAGTGGCAATACAAAGATATTTACAGATGTTAGTTTAAGAATAGGGAATATCGCGACTGCACAAAAGCCAAACATAACCTCAAAAATACCACCTTCAGTTGCAGACGGATTGGCTCTGAAGCTCTTATGCAGTAATTTTGTGTTGGTTGGGTTTAATTGTTTTTCTCCGTATGTCCAAAACTGCAAACCACCGAAGCATTCCTTTTTAGGTTCTGTACCCAAAGGGCAAATCGGAGCTCTATTACTGTCACTCTGTTCCATTTAATCACTATCTCCTTTCAAGTAAACCTTTTAAGTAACACATACCGATAAAAACACTCAATGAAAATCAAACATTAAAAACGCAGACAATTACCAAATCGAAAACAACAGTAAGCCATCTCAGGTTCAAACGGTCATTATAACGTCCATATACCGTCGTGTATACCATACAATTTCTCCGGTCAGACGATGGCCCGGTGTCACATTACATCTCGGTTAAAAAATACAAAAAGTGGTCGTAAGTTAATCTGACGTTTAATAAAACGATTTGTGATGGATCGATCGGGTTTGGGCTGGTGAGAGAAGACCAGTTTTTGAGGTTTAGAAAGGGTTACAGAAAACTAAGAAAACCTTTGATTTTTACGAGAAAGTCGAAAATCAGAGTTAGTCTTAGCTCTTGTATTTCGTTATTATGTTTACAATTTAATTTAGAATGTGTTTTGGAGTTTAGGTGTTTTATTTATTAGACTATGAATACACCCATAAGCAGTCTAAATTTAAAGAATATAATAATAATCCAAAATTTTAGGCACATCTTGTGCTCGGTCTGCGTGCTTCAGAAGCACGTTATTCTGTGACCCCATAATGTGTGCCATTTTAAAGCAACAATCGTCGATAAAATGTGGGTATGGGAGTCTGGACTGTGACTTGCATTTTGTAAAGTCCATCCTCGCAAACACCTCTAACACTTTCTCTATGATTCATAATGGTGACGATGTATTTTTTTTTACTTGTGCTACGGATAATAATAATTGTAGAAAATCGTTTACCAATCAATTACCAATAGATAGGCATATAAGCATAAGGCTAATCCATCCATTTTTGATTATTTAATTTTTGACAAAGATTTCAAAAGTTTAGATGAGCCCTTCTATTGCATTGTTTTTGAATGCGTGCGTTAACATAATGCCGATGCCGACGCGCGCACACTTATGAATGCGAAATCTGTCTACTTACGGTCAGCAAACTGATCAGACTACTAAAGTTGTTGAAATGGTTAACTTTAAGTGCACTTAAGGCATCCAACTATCACTGTGTTCAGATGAGCACTGATTCCAAACGTGTGAGCGTCACCCACTTAAAGGTGGAAACATTTTGGTGCTGTCATAGTACGGTAAGGGCTTATCTTTACTTTTGAAATCTTTGATTTTTGATGGATGATTTGAAATCCATCCAAAGTTCAAGAGCTACGGCGGTCTTATCAGTTGATTGTGTAGGCCAACATTCACAATGATTTTTTATGATACTCGTATCTACAATACGATGAGTATCGAGCACGTGTCGGGTCATATCTTCTTCATGCCAACTTAGTAGAATCTAATTAGCACGCAATGCTCCAACAGGTTGCGACTTGTATGACTTCCAACGGTACCAAGGCTCTTTTTTGCTGATTGTTATAAATATTTTCACCGTAAACGACATACTTATCTTGTCTATTGTTGCAGGGAATCAGACTGGAAAAATACATACCTGAAACAATTTGAAAGTTGAAAATATTATTGATGTATGAAATGTAAAAAACTGAAGAAGAAGTCTAAACTTAACAATTACTAAAGTGGCTGTTTATGGGTCCCTTTCTTGGACAAATATCCAAGGTCCCTTTCGCCAAACACCTACTTGTGTTTGGACAAGTTAGCATATTTTTAACAAATAAAATATTTGTGTATGTACTAGAAGTTAATAATATTTTTTAACAAATAAAATGTTTGTGTATGTATTAGAAGTTAATTAAATGGTTTAAACCAATTACAGGTACATTAGTGTTGATTCTATGTAACACGACGTAACTTATTTGACAGGACTAACCTTATTTTAAGGGTCCTGTTTTTGTCTTTTAAGGGTTCCGTAGTACCTAAAAGGCACAAAAGGAACCTTTATGGAGAGACTCCGTTGTCCGTCCGTCAGTTCGTATGTCACAGCCTCATAACTTTAGCACCGTTGAAAACAAAGTCTTGAAATTTGGCACAAAAATAGCATTAATTTGCTCACATATTACGGTGTAAAAAAATATGAAAAATTTGAAATTGTTATTTTAAAAAAACTTAAAAATATGTATGTCCCCTCCCCCACTCTTATCTTCGAAACTGGTTGACCGAAAATTTTTTGATTTTAGATCATAGCTGGCCAATTACAGGAAAATTAAAGCGATTGAAAAAAAGTTGAGTATAAATGAGAAATTTAAAAAAATAAGTAAAATAAATAAATAAAATATGGGTATAAAATTATAAGTATCTATTAAAGAGTTGATTGTAAAAATATACGGTTTAGCTACATTTAGTTGCATCTATATGAAGAAATCCTCGAAAAACCCCAAAAAAATGTATGTCTCCCCTTATCTCAAGCGTACGCGAGACTGACTCGCACTTGGCCGGTTTTTTAAAAAGAAAAAATAAGACAGAACGCTTTGAGTAATTAAGTTTAGTTTTGTCACCACAAACACCGACACCGACTCAACACTATTGGGTATTTTTTATAGGTAGATTTGACACAAGACTACAATGTTGAAAACCAGGATTTGAAGGGGGAATACCAGGATATTTCGATATAAAACAGGAGGCAATATAAGAGCGGCAGTAATTAATATATTACCATTAATTACGCAATTAAACTCAACTATACCAATTACATTTGGTATCTTCAATTTAAGTTTCCAGGGCGCTTTAAAAAGCCCAGGATGCTTCCTAAAAGCTGTCCAGGATCAAAATACAAAAACATGTCCGGGCAAACAGGACGGTTGGCAACTCTATAGGCGTGAAACAGGACTGTTGGCAACTCTATAGGCGCTACACAGGACGGTTGGCAACTCTATAGGCGCTAAACAGGACGGTTGGCAAGTATATAGGCGCTAAACAGGACGGTTGGCAACTCTATAGACGCTAAACAGGACGTTTGGCGACACTGTAGGCGCTAAACAGGACGGTTGGCAACTTTATAGGCGCTGAACAGGACGTTTGGCAACACTGTTGGCGCTAAACAGGACGGTTGGTAACTCTATAGGCGCTGAACAAGACGGTTGGCAACTCTATAGGTGCTAAGCAGGACGGTTGGCAACAATATAGGCACTAAACAGGACCGTTGGCAACTCTATAGGTGCTAAACAGAATGGTTAGCAACTCTGTAGGCGCTAAACAGGACGGTTGGCAACTTTATAGGCACTGAACAGGACGGTTGGCAACTCTTTAGGCGCTAAACAGGACGGTTGGCAACTCTATAGGCGCTAAACAGGACGGTTGGCAACTTTATAGGCGCTGAACAGGACGGTTGGCAACTCTTTAGGCGCTAAACAGGACGGTTGGCAACTTTATAGGCGCTAAACAGGACGGTTGGCAACTTTATAGGCGCTGAACAGGACGGTTGGCAACTCTATAGGCGCTGAACACTGCCGTCATTACAAAGAAGGGCTTAATTACAGAAAAGTGGCTTTCGAGAAAACGGCGAAAAATTGTCAAAAATTTCTATTGTTCTGCCGGGTGTTAAATTAGGGGATTAATACATAGTTTTTTGGTAAATTAGGTTGCTTACATCATGTTTTATTTTTATGAGAAAGAAATTTAAAAATATTTATCACTTAACCAGTAAAATCCTCAAAAATCCTTTTTATGTTCATATTACAGTCGAAACTTTTCATGAATTTTGAACAATAAGGGACGTAATTGGCTATTTAAGCCCTTTTTTATTAGTAAAATGAAATTAAGGTATTCTTTCTTAAGAAATACTCATTTGAAATCAAGCTCACAAATACAGTTTAGGCCCTAATTTTTGAAGAATCGTTTGCTTTCGTTCTTCTGTTATCTCACGTGGTTCTGCTTTGGCAATTGGTTAAGTCATTCCTTGTCTGTGTAGTAAGTCTGTGTCATCATCATCAAATTTTTTCTTGTAAAATAGTGATGATTGGCCTCTTCAAAAAGTAATCTCATAAACATCGTGTAAGTATACACGGTTCTTTGAATTTTGTATTTTATATTGCGAAAAATAATCTTTCAATTCTAAGAAATTTTTGACACTCATCGTTTTCACGATAGTCTTCCCCATATTAATTTCACGAACAGTGTCCAGAAAATCATCAAAATCGTAGACTTTTTTTATTGTCTTAAGCTGTCTTTCAACCTGATAGGCGCTTAACAGGACGTTTGGCAATTCTGTAGGCGCTGAACAGGACGGTTGGCAACTCTATAGTCGCTAAACAGGACGGTTGGCAACTCTATAGGCGCTGAACAGGACGGTTGGCAACTCTATAGTCGCTAAACAGGACGGTTGGCAACTCTGTTGGCGCTAAACAGCCGAAAGCTAAAGAGTACTCGTCTATACGAATAACGTTTACTATGGAACCAACACTGAAATCACATAAACAACGACAGACTTTCAAGGATTCGTGTGAGGAAGTTCTGACTCTCCGTGTATTGAAAAAAAAAAAAAATTTTTGTATATGTTACCCAAAATGGCGCTTGAATTAAACTGTTGAAAAGTGAACCAGTTTAATAAATAAAAATTTACATACTCATAATTAACTGTGTCCCCACGAGCAGAAGCAACTGACTTTGCCTTACTAAGGGTCGTTTCTCCGGATTTGTAACAAAATATAAAGGAATAATTATAACCGCCAAAATACAACTTTTAGCTGAAAAAAAGTTTGCTATATGCATAAACATATTTTTAATGAAATTATGTTAGCTTCAAAATAATTGGATTTTCCATAAGCGTGATAATATAATTTAGGAATATACGGGTACTATCCCGACCATGGAAAAGCCAATTGTTGTATAGCTATTGTAATATCATTAAAATCTATATGTGTTTATGCATATAGCAAACTTTTAATAATACGTTTTTTTGGCTTAAATTTGTATTTTAGCCGTTATAATTATTTCTTAATATTTTGTTACAAATCCAGAGAAACGCCTCTTAAGTTTCAGCCTTAGCATGACTCTTAGCCTTAACAAATAAATTGTTATTTTTAGATTAAGGTTTTGATTCAATAAATAATATACACTTAAGTATTAAAATTGCATAATGTTCACGAGGAACAATAATACATACATACATACATATACTCACGCCTGTCTCCCAGTGGGGTAGGGAGGCAGAGACTACAATTACCATCTGCTATGATCCTTAAATTTAAATTTAATAAAATAAAATAATGGTTAGCTACAGTTTTTAAAAAGTTTTCAGGATATATCAGTAATCAGTAATCAGTAATTATTTATTTACCATAATTATAACGGATTTTGTTACATGGCAGGTCAACAATATCATAATAATGTTCTACAAATACTAATCTAAAAACAATAATATCACATTGATATTAATATCTCAACAAATAACATTCTTAATCTAAATTAAAATAAAGTACAATAAAATATCTATATCCTAGCAAGTGTTAACCTGTGTCCTGCGTGTGTATTGAAGAACGCCCAAAACCGTGGCAGCAAAAAAAAATTATAACATAATGAAAAAAACATTGACTGTGTTACTACAAAAGGACGTTTAAACGATGTTTAACTTTAGACAGTGTTTAAATCTGTTGCTGTCACTTTTTTACAATACGAAACAAAACGCGACAACAACAGATTTAAACACTGTCTAAAGTTAAACACCGTTTTGTAGTAACACCGTGAGTGACTACGCAGCAGACACAAGTGGGTTGTATTTAAAAGCACAACAGACAAACTAGGACAAAATCGTTAGTGTAATATAAAGCACAAAGCATTATCTAATCAAGCTCTAGGGTCGTACTTATCAATCAGTTCAACAATTTGTTGCGACCGCCATTTTGACGGGGTCTTCCTAAATGATCAATCACCGAACGTACAACAAAAAAACATCCTCACGATATAAAGGTATCTTCGAAGTAATGACAGAAATGTTTCCGAGTGTGGATTGTCACTGAATTAGTCAACACTCGTACACCCTCTTTCCACCGACGATTTTTACGTCCCAACGCAATAGGAGTGAGTGTTTTTGCCGTACTTGGGGCGCCAAATTCATGCTTTTGTGGTATGCAGGGTTACCCCACAGTGTTTTCCTTCAGCGCGTGGTAAACATATAATTTGCACGTAAATTCCGAAAAACTCATAGTAAATTATGCTCGATACTCGTAGTATGCTTGACCGGCAGGATTCGAATCCGCCTCTCGAGATTGATTTTACTGACTGCTCGTCAATGGTCAATGATCTTTTTCTTTACAGACACTGCTTATACAAGGTGAATTTTTGATCATCGTCCAAATTCATACTGGTGGCTTGGTAAGTGATCAGTATCATGGATCAATAACAATTTTGGTGAAATTCGTAAAATGAAATTTCGACTCCCCCCCCAACTAACAAAACTGAGAAATACAAGAGCGATAGAGCGTAAGCCGTTAAGTATTGAAAAAATACGCACTGGCCTTATATCCGGATATATTCCCGCTATACCTCCGCTATATGTCCATTTGGGCACAAATTAAGCGGCATTCGTCAATACAAGAGGGTTACAATAGCGATTCATACACACCGAGGGGCTTAAAAAGCGATACAAGAGCGATTCATACGTCATTCAGGGTCCACTAACTACCTTTAACTTCTATTTGCGATTGCGTCAATACAAGAGGGTTACAATAGCGATTCATACCCACTAAGGAATCTAAAAAGCGATACAAGAGCGAATTATACGTCTACCTTGAATTTCTATTTGCGATTTGAGTCACGTTCCATCTCTTTTTTTCCTTGAAATGTTTAATTTGCGAACTCTTTCATTTTAAAACTTAACCTAAAATGGTGTGAGATACAAATAAAGTGAACGATATGCGACGCAAATAAAACGGATGTTATTTTTTCCATGGTATAGTATTATGTGTGTTGTGAGTGAAATTTCCTTACGAAGATAGTTTTACTGGTATTCTATATATAGTTTTCCACTTCGTTTTTAATACGCCTTCCTAACAATGTGAAAGAAGATTGAAAATTAGAGAAATGTGCAAAGAGGTTAGGTTAGATATTTCGTTTATTTTCTAAATTATCGGCTGCAAATGCAGCAATGTAGAACTCCTTCGTTCTTTTTAAAAATTCTTTCATTCTTTGTCGTCAATATCTGTAACGAAACGATAATTTCGATGAACCAATTCAACAAAATAAAAATAACAATGGCGGAATATTTCTCAGGAGTATGTTACTTCTCTGAGCATTTCATACGTCGTTAGGACGTAGAAAGTAGGTGACTAAGTTTTAGAGCGATATGATAGCGGTGTATAAAGCCAAATCATGGCCTTGATAGCAGTCGATCATAAAATTTTAGGGTACGGTAGCAAATATATAATGGTTTAAAATGAAATACACTGTAAAAGCTTTTAATGTTTTTTGTTTTATAAATATAAAAAATAGGTACTGATAGACATGATAATTTAAATATAAATACTGTTATCTCATTTATATATTTCGGGTCGGTGTCGGTTATGTTACGTATCGTATCGTACCGTACTACCGTACCGTACCGTATCGTACCGTACCGTATCGTACCGTACCGTATCGTACCATACCGTACTTCTTCGTACCGTACCGTACCGTACCATGTCGTATAGTATCTTATCATATCGTACCGTATCGTACCGAACCGTACCGTACCGTATCCGTACCGTACCGTACTTCTCCGTACCGTACCATGTCATATCGTATCGTATCATATCGTACCGTAACCTACCGTACCGTACCGAACCGTACCGAACCGTACCGTACCGTACCGTACCGTACTTCTTCGTACCGTACCATGTCATATCGTATCGTATCATATCGTACCGTATCGTACCGTACCGTACCGAACCGTAGCGTACCGTACCGTACTTCTTCATACCGTACCGTACCATGTCGTACCGTATCGTACCAAACCGTACCATACCGAACCGTACCGTACCATACCGTATCCGTACCGTACCTTACTTCTTCGTACCGTACCGTACCGTACCATGTCGTATCGTATCGTATCATATCGTACCATACCGTACCGTATCTTATCGTACCGTATAGTATCGTATCGTACCGTACCAAACCGTACCGTACCGAACCGTACCGTACTTTACTGTATCGTATCGTATCGTACCGACATCGTATCATACCGTATTGTACCGTATCGTACCGTATCGTACCGTATCGTATCATCATCATCATCATCATCATCATCATCATCATCATCATCATCATCATCATCATCATCATCATATAATTATTATAAATTATTTGAAAAGCGCATTTAACAAAAAATATGAATTTCATTGATAAAGTGTGTACGGAACACTCAAGGCACGAGTCCTACTCGAACCTATACGGTGATATCACGTATAATAGAAATATAAATCGCTGTTGTGTCACTGGTCTAAAATGGCAAATTCTAACTGAATTAGGAGAACATAAACTCTAATAGACTCCATTTAAGCATTATGTAACTCTACGAGAGTATTTAAACTTAACTGTACGTGCTTAATTCTTGTATCGGAGTTAGTAATATCGGATATACGGCTGCCATACATTGGCGTTATGATTACACCTTTATATTTCCTTAGCATACTATTACTGCCTATTGGAGTTGTAAATTGCTAAAATAGCATTTACTAACTCTTTTCTGCACCTCAAAGCTTCAACAATTGCTGAGAGCATTAGCTAACGTTTTTCTATGTCTACAAGTAAATTTCACCGCTTTTATAACCCTCTTTTGCGTCCAAGAGGATTTACAGAAGCGAATAAAGCAGCTTGTGTGTTAGTTGGGCCCATAGTGCTTCACTCGGGAGTGGAACTGAATTTCTATGGGAAGCCGAAATTTCAATTTACGAATTTCACAAAAATTGTTACTGATCCAAGATACTGATCACTTATTAAGCCTCCAGTATGAATTTGGACGATGATCAAAAAGTCACCTTGTATAGTCCACTTCATGGCGATGTTTTTTTTTTCTAAAATGGTCTTTCGATCTTGAACTTTTTAGTAAGATTAATCAAATTACGAGTCATTTTTCTAAATACTTTTTGTCAATATGACTTATTCTTTTTAATACTATAACATAACAAAAATATTTAAAATAGTTATTTTTGTTGTGTCTATAAATATTCAACTTAATGAAAGGCTTATTATAGCAAAATATAAATATCTATTTAAATATTATAACAGTTACAAAATTAAGGCTAAAGTTTAATTCAACGTTCATTTAATATTTTAAAATAAACTTGTCAGTAAAAATTTTTATTTTTTTATTTTAATGCTGTCAGGAAAGTCGAGTACGATTTCATTGTAGTGTAGATTATTTGCTCAGTTCGTATAGCCCCGTTTTAATGCAGTTGCAGTCGGCGAGAATCGTGACGTGTCTACCATTATGACTCCTACATTTATTGTTTTGTTTATGTTCTGGTGTTGCTGTATTTTTTGTTAATTGCCGCGGAAATGCGAAATAAAGTGTTATTTTCTTGATATTGGTCCGCGGGATCACTTACCCGAGTATTGTGTTACAGAATAAAATGTAATGTTTTATTTAGGATTACTTGTAGTTTTTACAGTGATGGCAAGTTGCCATGGCAACGAGCGTTTTTCTTGTTGTTTTTTTTCTTAGTTCTTTGTTTTCCTCCAGATGGCGCTGTCCATGTCACCATAGATAAAAAGTGTTTTGTAGCAATCAATGTCAAAGTGGTTTTTCGTTTTTGTCTTTGATTCTGTTGCTAAAGAATATGACAGTGCCATCTAGGAATCTTATGAAACACTAAATTTGACACAAGGAAAAACGCTCAATAATGTTTTTGGTTTCAAATGTTCTTGGAACTCATTTGGTAAACAAGTATTTAAAATAATACTGGCCACTTATGGCTACTCTAATTCTAAACTTACTAGACTACGGGCGCTCCGTGGGTAACGCCTATCGAGTACCAAGATGTGACCAATTTTGAGATGTGTAGAAAAAAATACTAAATTAAAATAAACAGGGTTGACTGGGCGCAACCTGGATAAAATTCAAATAGTTTATTTTGTAATGTACATAATACACATTTTACTAGTCAAATTTAATCTTATAAAAATATATTTAATAAAATAATAAACGTACCTGAACTAAATTACAGGTTTATTTAATTAATGCAGTTTGTACAGTCAGCAAAAAAATAAATTTTGTTCTGAAAAAAATAATCACGTCTATTTAAACTCCGGCCGTTCATTCGAGAGAATGGTGACGTTTGCAAATGTCAGGGGATAAAACCTTTGTTTTACTGTTTTGCATTTCAATATTTTATATATATCATGATGATTTTAGGGTAGATTGTATATCGTTAAAAGATTCCATTTGTTAATAAAAAGTATTTTTGTCGTATATATTTTCCACTTCCTAGTACAAAACTTAATGAATCAGCTGACTCAATTTCTACGTAAAAGTTAAAAAAAAGCGCAAAAAATATTATTTTTGGTGAAAAGTTGTCTATTAGCGATACTGTCAAGTTATTTCTGTCAAATCAGCAATCATAATGCCTGCAGTATGAATCCTCGACTTTTTGAATCGACATTTCAGAAAAAGGTTTATAATATCTGCGGTGTAAGGCAGTGTTGTCGTATTATAAAACTGATATACCTTACCAAATAATAAGATCGTATATATATTCTATTCCAGGGTTTTTATTTATAAAAAAAGTTTAAATAATCATGATTTGGATTTATTTCGTCCCATTTGTTGTACCGTTGATATTTTTTTAACGTGCCTTTATTTATTTTTGTCGTGAAGAAGCTCTTGTTGACTTGTAGTATTTTTTCGAGATATCGCCACTCTCGAATTAACGGCAGCAGTTTAGGCTAGGGGAGAGGGGCGCGGCGGTTGTCTCGCTTGTGGCCCACCAGTAAACAACTATTACGGTTGCTTATAAAATTAATAAATAAGCTACCAGATTGTGTTGTAAATGAGAGAAAGCTTTCTTAAGGCCCTTAATACCGCCAAATGGGTACTTTCTAAAACCTACTCCTCCTTTATGGCCAAACCAAAAATATTGAAAAAATGTTTTATGGATTATCAACTCTAGGATAACATATGCAACATTTTCCTTTTTCGTACCACCAAAACTGCTATATGAAAAATTGTTTTAACTGAATGGTGTTTTTTGGCTTGAATTCCCTACTGCTCCTAAGCGGCTTAGGCGATTTAATTCATTTATGCTCTGATAAATAGATAAACTTGATAGCTATAAATATAACATAGAATTATTCAATCCAACAATCACGTCCATGTGAAAAGTATTATTTTCTCCTATTTTGCCCTATCAAGGACGCAGCGAGCGTCGTAACAGCCACCACGCATTGTGCACTGATATGAACGTTATTTCAATGTCATTTCCGTTGATATTCGTACAGACAAACATCGAGCTGCTAATTTGGCGACGGTAATCGCCTTAAGCTAAATATTTGCTAGAAAAGTATAACCTGTCATAAATAATTAACTAACTTCAAAATTAGGTCTCAGTTTCCAAGTATTATATTTATAAGGTGTATTTATAAAAGTAGTTAGGGTTAATTTAATTTAAGTAAAAACTATTAAAGCTGCAACGTTTTCGCAGACAAACTGCAAAGTTTTGCGAAATATATGTACCTAGTATAAGTGAACTTACTATGTGTTAAATAAAAGATAAAAAAAATAAGTAACAAGTAGGGCCCTACTACGTTTGATCGAGCGGATCAAAAAGTGCTAAAAAATTACGGTGTTACTACAAAGCGGTGTTTAACTTTAGACAGTGTTTAAATCTGTTGTTGTCACCTTTTTTTTCATATTGTAAAAGAGTGACAACAACAGATTTAAACACTGTCTAAAGTTAAACACCGTTTTGTAGTTACACCGTTAAGGTTTACGCGTCCGTTGTTGGTACTAACGTGAGTCAGCCTGATTTTATTGAACATCGATTTATTTGAAAATATCGATTCAGCATCATTTTCAGTAAGATATGAGTGACCAATTCGTAGTTGTGTAGAAACAAAAACTATATCAAAATAATAATAGTTGACTGGTGCAACTTGGAGCATTTTATAAAGTCAGCAAAAAAAAAATGCTCCAGGTTGCACTCAACCAACCTTACTTATTTATTTATTTTTTTCCTATACAACCACAAATTGGTTCCATCTTGTTTCTCGATACATAGGGTTACCGACTGTACGCTTCTAGTCTATAAGTAAAAAAATTCGGTTTTATTTGCAGTTTCGTTATCTCTAAGCGAACTTCATCTTTTTAGGCGTTCAATATATATAATAATATTTATATATATGTCAATTATAATTCCTTTAAGGTTGTACTCAACTCCAGCCATAAGAAAGTTATTTCGCCCGATAAAGTTTCCTTCTCAACCACTTTATCCTCTTGTAATACAGTTGATTTTAGCATGAACCTTGGTCCTAATCATACTAAATTTAACTATGATGAGGTCCATGATTTATATCGACATTAATGCTAAACGATTGTATTGTCTTAGTATTATTATTGCCTTTCATAATTAAGTTCTCTTTGATATAATGCCAATCAAAACCCTACGTTGAGCGTGGGAACGCTATATGGTTCATCGAATGAGAAAATCTGTTTTTAAATTGCTAACCAAATCATAAGATAAAGTTATTATTCCCAAAAAACAACTCTCGGCCGAAAGCTTTGCCCCTTAAGAGGCTATGCGAATTTTATTTTTGTCACTGTCACTCCAAGCGAAAACTCGCGCAGTGCGAGAGGGGCGGATTCAGGGCAAAAGGAAAAAAAGTTGGTTTTATATTTTTATTAAAAAAACTAAAATAGCTAGCAAAATTTCAAACATATAATCTGTATACATTGTTGAAACACACCTAATAAAATATGGTTGAGTTCTGTATATGGTTCCTATTCGTCAAACGAGGAGAAAAAGTGTGTTTGAAGACCTCATTCCAACAATTATTTCTATCGAGGAAAGTTTATCCAAACATGTTTTCCAATTTCAAAACCCTTAGACTATATTACCAAAATGCATATACCAGAAATGTATTAAAATTTTGATGAAATACACAGAAAAGAAACAACCGTATTTTTTTCGCATATCATCGCCTTAATCGTTCCTTAAATAAGTTGAAAAATAATAATAGCAATTTGCACGTAACATTTTAGCTTGTTTTAGAAGCAGATACTTTTTTTAGTGTCTTCTTCTGTG
This sequence comes from Ypsolopha sequella, assembly GCA_934047225.1. Taxonomy (NCBI): domain Eukaryota; kingdom Metazoa; phylum Arthropoda; class Insecta; order Lepidoptera; family Ypsolophidae; genus Ypsolopha; species Ypsolopha sequella. The sequence goes on along the minus strand of OW204004.1, from coordinate 21,327,148 downwards.
TACACAGTATTACATTTCATTAAGATTACAATAAAAAAGTGGTTTAAGCCATCAAAAAGACTCGTAAATGGTTTACCAAAAGTTTAATAGTGACAAAATATCCCAGAGGGTTTTTTTTTATACCCTCCAAGAAAATCGTGACTTGTTACTAATTTCGGTAAATTACGGTTTCGTCGGATAAAATCGAGTCTTAACCCTTTATTACGAGTTAAACTGTTGTTTTTTGATCATCAAAAACCAGTTCGAAACCGGGTCAGCCATAAAGGTTGCGTTATATTTTTGGAACTTTTTTTCTTTGCTTTTTTTGAAGATTCAACACAAGTCTTCTTAGAAAATTTTAATGGATTTCGAATGAAGGAAATATTATCCTTTAACGTGTATCTTATATCAATGCCATCGTTTTAATAATTTTAATATATATTTTTAATGACATTTTCGTAACATAAAATGTGCATTAGAAAAAAAAACGGCCAAGTGCCCGTAGTGCTCGTGCCCTAAGAGGTTCCGTACTCCGTGCATTATTTTAAGAGTATGACATAGCCAAAACAAAAACCAGTTCCGGGCGTGGCTTATTCTATTTTACGATAGCGCGCGGGGGGTAATTCGTCCCGGTCTCTAAGCTCGCGTCACCATAGCAAAAATACGAATAGAGTGGACGAGGCAGGGTCAAAAGTAATACGTATTTTATTTTATCTAATTTATTAGTGTATTTCGATCATCGTCACACGGCATTTATCCTACTTGCTATCACGTCGGGACGTAAATTTATTATGGTCGGCTAAAAGTGGTACTCATAAGTGTTTGATTTATCAGTTGACACTCGGAACATTTCAGACACTCCTTTAGAGATACATAATAGTATCGTGACGGTTAATTGTCACCATTACCCATTCTTTAAATATTTTTCGCCCGTTGAGCTGGTTTTACACTTGGGGGAAAATAAATTGGACCAAAAATTTCTTTACAAAAATTTTTTACTAAAGTTGTTATTACAAAAAGTGGAAACTAACAAATATTCTCAGAAGGAATGCACCACGTCAATATCTATCTCACTGTAGCCTATATCAATTATGCCTCTCTCATTCAACTACGTTTAACTGCGTTACTATCTCATTCCAACTCATTTTAAATAGCGTCACAATTTATCTCACTCTAACGCGTATTAAATGGCATTTCTAATGAACGTCAAATATTTTTACTGCCCGCCACTCTTTCATTCTATATTCTAATTATTTAAAAAAATACGCAGCTCCTTTGGTAGTAAAATAGCAATAACTTTTTTTTCAAAAATTGCCAGATCATTTGAAAAACAATATTTGATGAGCCGTTATTTAAGACAATTTGCAAAACTAACATAGAACATTTTTTTTCAGGGTGTGGTGTCGAACTAACCTAATTACAAAAAATTGCTCGTAAAATTAGGTTTTTATTTTTTCTTCCTGATGTTACAGCATTTCAAGGTTTATTTTTGACTTTATCAATAGCAGGACTATTCAGAGTTGCGCAACAAAAATTTTATTCTTAGAATTTAGAACTGGTTAGTTTTGACTCTCAAAAATCTATTCGAATTTATAAAAGTACCATCAACTCGAAGACTATCTACTTTTTGCTGAGGTCATAATTTGATATTCTGGTCAGTCATGAGCTGGCCTACCAGCCTTCCAAGGGAAAGCGTTGACTTTTGGGACACCTGTTTACCCTTGGGATAAATCGCCAAGTGTTTAAAATATAGAAATTTATTTGTATCATAGTTTGAAATGTTCAGGTCTCTTTACGCAAAATGAAAAAACAAAACTCTTTTAGGATTAATTTGTTGTCCCTATGTTTGTCTGTTTGTCCGTTTGTCTAGGCAATTTTTCTGGGTAAAATCAATAAATGCTAATATTTACAGCCCTGTAAAACATACATATTATAACATTTTTATGGCCTTTTGTTTAACTTTTTCATACAAATTTTCTCCTTATGAAAATATAGAGATCAACACTTGACATAATATTTTGCATATGAAAGAAAGCACAGAAAGGAACTGTAGAACAAATAATGTAAAAAATATAAAAACCATATCGTTCTATTCTAAAGGGATTAATAATTTACTGTTTGTTCAATGTGGCGATAGCTTTGTTTATTATTATTTTTTTCTTTGTTACAAAGATAACAAATATTTTCATACAAGGTTTTCCTTAAGGGCTATTTCTCCGAATTTGTAACAAAATATTAAGAAATAATTATAACGGTAAAGTACAACTTTTAGCTAAGACAATTTATTGTTAAAAGTTTGCTATATGCATAAACATATTTTAATGATATTATGGTATCTTCAAAATAATTGGGTTTTCCATAAGCGTGATATCAGATTATTTAAGAAATTTACAGCTGATATCACGACGACGGACAAGCCAATTATTTTATTTCTATTGTAATATAATTAAAAATATGTTTATGCATACAGCAGACTTTTAACTATAAGTTTTCTTAACTAAAAGTTGTATTTTTACTTATTGAAATTGTATTTCTCATCAAGAAGTGCAAGATGACAATATATTCAAAATAAGTTGTGAAATGGTTTCAGGTAAAAACAGTTTTCCATGAAACGGTAACTGTTTATACTTAGCAAAGTGTGTAAACTTAGTCATCTTAACATGAACGACGCCTGTATTTCTCTCTTTTTTATTTCCAGTATAGATAAAAATATACAAACTTGTTAAACTTTGCGTAAAAACGAGGCAATATTGACGATATCCTGACAGCTATAATGATGGTGTTTTATCAAATTTTGCTTTTTGGGCTGTATAGAGACGTAGTTAGATGTCACTAGAATATACTCATGAAAAAAGATATGAAGAAAATAAGCTGTAGACTTCACATTCGGTTTATACTTATTGTATGAATTTTAAGAAAAATACAGGGGTAAAGGGACTTCTTAAGGAAAACCTTGTATTAAACTATTTGTTATCTTAGTAAAAAATAATTCAAGGAAAAAAATAAACAAAGCTATCGCCACATTGAACAGTAGATAATTAATCCCTTTAGAATAGAACAATATGGTTTTCATATTTTTTACATTATTTAATCAACAATTCCTTTCTGTGTTGACTTTTAAACGCAAAATGTTATCTCAAGTGTTCATCCCTACATTTTCATTGTGGGAAAATTTGTATGAAAAACGTAAAAAAAACGTAAAAACCTAAAACGTAATATAAATAAAAACGTCAAAAGTATGTTTTTACAGCTCTATAGAGGGCCGTTAACATTGGTATTTATTAATTTTACCCAGAAAAAATTGTCTATACAAACGGACAGACAGACAAACAAAGGGATAACAAAATAATCCTAATAGAGTTTCATTGTTTTCATTTTGCGTAACAGAACCTGAACATGTTTCGACAGGATTATCTACGATCTAATAATTTTGCCATGCACTGTAAATATTTCAAAATAAATTTCTATATTTTAAATACTTGGCGATTTATCCCAAGTAAGTGTACCTATATAATTTGCAAAAAACTTCACTTATTATCATTTTCCCGCATAAAAGTATGAATTCATTCCAAATTCATTCAGTTTTGTTGTTATGACTATGGCACGATGTAGCTAAATCACTCATACGCATATTTTGTTGAGTTTTTAACGGCAGGAATATGATGCTCCTCGAAATATTACTTTATAAAATTAATTTCAATGTGTTTTGAAGTAGTTTTGGGAGATATTTATAGCTTGCAAAAAAGGGCACAGGTTCCACGTCTTACGGGCGCCAACGCTAGGCGTAGACTGACAATATCTTGCTGCCGCTGACTGCATCAGTGGATTTACGTATTTTTGAAAAAAGGGGGTGCTTTTTTTGACCCGAATAACGTGGTATTTGGAAAATGAATAGATATCATTCACACTAATTTTATTTAAAAAAAACCAACAAAATCGCGAAAGCGATACCTGAAACAAAATCGATAAGAAGTGTGCAATAGAGGGTTACAAAAAAATTCATTGACAGTACAAATATGAATCGATTAACGTGGTTTGTGGAAAATGAATACCTTAAAGTTCAACCAAAAACATGTATTTTTTTTATGGCTATACGTAACCTAATTATTGCAACAAAATCATCCGAAAGCTGACATTTTATTTCTGTTTGTATTTTCGTTCCCCTTAACCAACTTAATTATCGTTATGTACAAAATTAAGTTGGTCTTATGCCACAAAGAATTAGAATTTATTGATACTCGGATTCATTTCTTTACTCAGATGGTAGAGCTGATGCTGGGCTCGACTGTGGAGGTACCACCATCTTACTTGGAGACCCCCTCGAAGTAATTCGAGGGAGAGTAAGAGGACAGCTCACAAGCAAAAAACCAGGAGGCCCACCTTGCCTGGAACTGATAAATGGCGGTACACCCATCCCTAATAGCCGGGCCTTATATGGAACAGACTGGTGACGGGCAGCCGTTGTCACTGGTGCGAGGGTTCCAGCACCGCGCTTACCAACCCGCCTGCCCAGCTTGTGTGAATATGGGCAATTCTTCCAGGGTGACCGCCGGGAGTGGCAAAGTCCTGGAAAGGCTTATGTCCAGCAGTGGACGAACTAGGCTGATGGATGGTGGATGAGGATTTCTTTACTTGTACCCAAAAATCTTCCTTATCGTATCAAACTTTAAGATCATAGGTCACCGGAAAGCTCTGAATAGGTTTTAATAATTAGTTAGAGAGCGCATTAAGAAGGTATATACGTTTATTGTTAAGGCGATATGTTAATGTTAAGGTTGATTAAAAAGTCTGTATTGTCTTTTACTCAGACGTCAGGTAGACGGTTGGCTTGCTATCAAAATGTAATAATGTTTTCCTTTATTCTTTCGATTTAATAAAATACATTGAACCCTAGTATCCAGTTATTTCTCGTCTCGTCTCGTCTCGGACGTTTTTTAGCGTCCCTGTTACTCCATATGCGAAAAAACTCTCAGTGCGAGAGGGACGGATTCGTGGAAAAGAAGCAAAAAGTCGGTTTTTTTATTAATATAAAATGTACTAAAGTTGCTATCAAAATTTCGTTGAACCAGGTCTTAGATACCATTGAAACCCATCTAATAAAATATAATTGTAGTCCATAATGTCATTCTAAATTGTCAAACCAGGAGAATTGGTGTCGAAAAAGACATCATTTCAATAAAAATTTCTATCGCGACGAATTTCTCCAATCGCGTTTTGTTTAACAGATCCCTACAAAAAGATTCCAAAAATAATATACTATTTTATTAAATCAATACTATAGTATTATGTGAAGATTCGGGAGTTATAAATGACAGGACATCTTGGTTTGAAATCTCTCTATTTTATGATCAATAAACATATCTAAAATAACAAGTATAAAATTAACAACTAAACACATTATTTGATAACGACATGACCCAGATGGGTAACTGTTGCGAAAGTCTTTACACAGTATGTCACAATACATTATTTACTGAAGTAGATATGCAAGTTCTAAAAGCGTCGATTTTTTTTTCGTAGCGCCTTAAATGCATTTAGGCAGAAACAGAGAAAAAGTGCTTAGACACACACAACGAGACGTTCAACGAAGTGATCCTATAAGGGTTCCGTTTTTCAATAAGGAGGCACGGAACCCTGATTAACTTATTTGTTTTTACGATGAAAGGTTTTCTTTTTGTATCAATATACTCATACAATAAATAGTTCTCTCTTACAATTGAAACATTTTCCAGATTTGCAATTTTGCACTAAATATAGGTATACCTTTTACCTACCAATTTATTTAAACAAATGAGCATAACATTAGTTTAAAAGATAAATCTGGCTAATAACCGTTAGTTTTAATATCGTCTGGCTACCGGGCTTTGACTAAACCAGCCATTTTGTTATCTGACTGGAATATCTCGGTTCTGATTATTGCCTAAAGCGGAGATCAAATTAGGGATAAGAATTTTTATTATATTCGACATACAAAAAAGAAAACGGCCAAGTACGAGTCGGACCTTACTCTATTAGGGTTCCGTAACATCTCAACGACACGTAAAAGAAAATAATTCTTGTTGGTTTTCATCACAGCTTACAAGCAACATTATGAATCGGCGTTTGCAGTATTTGTTTTTTAAATACAGTATATAATAATATGGTATATAAATGATAACAGATTTTCCGAACACGGTTTGAACACTCACGTGTGATTGTTGTTGACTATATGCCAACCGTTTCACCGATACAATTTCGGAATTATCAAGGCGAGTGTCGTTCTGTCGAGTGTCGGTGATACGGTTGGCATATATATGTTATTTGTAAAACGTGTGCACCTGTAACGTTACAACACACGGATGCTAACCCTACATATTTAATAGTATTATACTTTTTTGTGTATGTAACATTGGTGCTCCTAATAAATAAATTAATAAATAAATAGTCAACAACTTGAGTGTTCAAGCCGTATGTATTAATAATTTAGTATGTTAGCTCACTCGAGTTTTAATAATATTATAATTAGACCAGTCTTATAGATATACTACGCAACAAAAATTATCTTAAACTGACATAATGCTGCAGGCATCAAAAAAATCTTAGTTTGCCAAAAACGGGCAGTTAGAACATTATATGGACTTCATAGGCGCACATCAACACGAAAGTATTTCAAATCAAATAAGATAATGACCGTCTTATCGCTTTATCTGTATAGCTCATTAATTGAAATTCATAACGAGAAAAATAATCTTCCGAAAAGAATGGATGTACATAATTTTAAACGCGGAATAAAGGAAAATTATGTTTACCAAGGATACGACTCACAAAAACAGAAAAGCAAGGAATAAAAAATAAAATAAAAATGTATAACAAATTGCCTATAGAACTAGCCATATTAACATTATTGGAATTTAAAACAAAGATTAAATATTTTTTCGAATGTAATCCATTTTATACTATAAATGAATTTATGAATGAGAAACTTACAAAATGTTCATTTTCAATATGATTTGACTTAATTATTTATATTCAATTTGACATTTATAAAAAAATTATGTTTTATTTTATTGTACTTTATTTTAATTTAGATTAAGAATGTTATTTGTTATTTGTATCAATGTGATATTATTGTTTTTATTAGATTAGTATTTGTAGAACATTATTATGATATTGTTGACCTGCCATGTAACAAACTGCGTTATAATTATGGTAAATAAATAATTACTGATTACTGATTACATATTTCACGGAGCCCCATTTCTTTATCTTTGAAGTAAAAAATTTTGTACTCTACTTAATAAGTTCTAGAAATCTAGACAACGCACAGACCAAAGTGATTGCGAGACAACGGCACATCATATGCTTAGGAAAAGAAAACACCATTCTATAGTCAACTTTCTGACACAAAGTCAAATTTCAAGTCTGTAACTCATTCTGTCTCCGAGCTAGAGAGCCGTCACATACAGATGGACAGACAGACAGACAAACACAATAATAGTGACATTATAGGGCTCCGTTTTGCCCTCAGGGTACGGAACCCTAAAATTATAAGTAATTGTCTAAGAATTTATATAAGACTCGATATCATTTCATTATCTATGTTATGTGGTATTCATTCATTATTCATTATTTCGAAATCTATAAGGTGTCCTTACCTTGTCCCAAAAGGGTCAGAAAATTGGTTATGGGCATCGTCCTTCCGTTTCGCAGGTAGATATTGGGGTTGCATGTTGAAATCAGAACCAGTGAATTGCTCACAGAAACACAGTTCCGTAGTACCGAAAATTACTAAAATGATTAAAATACTCCATTGTCCGTCCGTCCGTCCCTTTGTCACAGCCTCATAACTTTAGCACTGATAAAGTCATGAAATTTGGCACAGAAATCTCATTAATTTGCCCACATATCAAAGTGTAAAAAAAATATGAAAAATTTGAAATTGTTTAAAATATTTCCAAAACAAAAGTGAGAAAAATAAAAAATATTATCCTAAAAATACAATATTGGTATCAAATTGTAGATATTAAAAAGTTGATTGTTAAAATATAGAGTTTGGCTATATTTAATTGCATCTATTTCGAGAAATCCTTGAAAAACCATAAAAAAAATATGTCCCCCCTTATCTCTAAAACTGACGAAACCAAAAATATGAAAGAAAATCATGGTAATATGTGTTAAAGTAAACATTACAGGAAAAATAAAGAGATTGAGAAATTCACGAAAAAAAATGGCAAAACTAAATTTATCACCCACAATACGGAATACATCCAAGGGGGTACGCGACTCTGACTCGCACTTGGCCAGTTTTATTTTCTTTAATCTTTATGTAAACGTCTATTTCCATGAATTTTTTCATATTTTTCGGTTGTCTTGTTTCGGAAATAAAGGACATAATAACGTTAAAAAACACGATTTTTTCGAAGCTTTTTGTATCGTATTTCAATGTTTTTTGTTATTGTTGCCGTGGTAGAATCTATAGTAATACATATTTTGTGAAAATTTCAACCAGCTACCTATAACGGCTAAAGCTGTAGAACCCTGTGACAGACGAACGGACAGACAGACAGCGGAGGCTTAGTAATAGGGTCCCGATTGGCACCCTTCGGGTGTACGGAATCTTAAGAGGATGGCATACCCTAGCAACTTTTTTTATTACCCGTCCAGCACAATAAGTCTAATGGCAAAGACTTTATTTGCTTTTCATAGAGGCGATTATATGTTGGCTCTTTGGCCTCTTTTTCTTGGACGCGTAATACTAGTGATCACGCAGCGAAACGACAAATTGGTGTGTTTTTAGCTGATACTGTAATATTTTGTAGGGAAAAAATATTGAATTTAGGTGATATACCTTCATATTTCTATTACCTACTTTATGAAAAAAAAAAATCAAGTTGATCTCTTAACCGCGTTATTGAAGCGAACATTTGAAAACAAAAAAAAAAAGAGGTTGCAAAACATTTTTTTTTAACAAAAGTATAAATCTTATTACATTGTTTATACGTAAGATCCCTAGAGAAAAGATAATAAACCAAATATATTTATTTCAATACAAGAAGAGTCCGAATTTCTTCAAACGAATCCTAGATAGCCTGGAGTTGGTCATGCTCTAGGCTCAGGTACAGTCTTAAACGAAATATATTAAAGAAGTGAAAGAGGTATAACAGGTCACTGTCTACTTCTATCGGAAGACAGGCGTGAGTATATAAATGTATGCATGTCAATGATCTGTATAGTATATTTACATGAAGCAAACGAAGCTGTATGTACGAAACATAGTAGCCTGCAGCCTAATAGATGTTGTAAGTTTCCAACCTCATCAATGTATAAAGTTCACTGGGGTCGGCTCTGTTGTGAATCCTTGACATTTTCGTACATGTCTAGTCTAGGTATTAGAGCTAATGATGCTTGAACTAGTTACCTAGATAATGGTACTATTATTGATTGATGTTTATGTTCACGCCGGGCTGTCTGAATTGATTCTGTGTCGTCATTATTGATGACTGAAGCATAATCAAGGTTTGACTCTCTATGGACTCTTTAAGTAAAGACATTTACTTAGGGTTCTGGAACTCATAATGGAAAAGCGGAATAGTGAAGTGAAGTAAAGTGAAATAAATTTGTGGATATATTAATAATTTGCAATATTCCGCTAAACACTCTTGCCATACTATTATATGCTTTATATTATTATTATTTTGAGAATTTTTGATCTCGTCTCTCCCTCTTGGCCAAATTATTATTATTATTATTATATCCTTTATTGAAATATAAGTATAAATTGAAAATAATATGCACAAGGCGAGCTAACCTCTGCAAGAGGTTTCTTCCAGCCAACCAGTGTTGTGGTGAAAGTTAAAATTAAAGAGGTTGGCAGCAAGCATACAATTTAAACATAATTGTCAATGAAATAAATAACATTGCTATTCAAAATGCAGACTTAATTGAATTTGAATTGCATGAGTGTTTAGCGGAGTATTGCAAATTATTTATATATCCACAAATGTACTAGCCATATTTGTCGCTGACGTGATAACCGTTGGGGCCGTAAAGCATTGGAATGGAGACCACGTACAACAAAGCGCAGCGTAGGCCGCCCTCATGCCCGCTGGACTGACGATCTGAAGGACTTTGCGGGTGGCGGCTGGATGAGGATGACTGAGGACCACCAAGAATGGCGTAATATTGGGGAGGCCTATGTCCAGCGGTGGACGAATACGGGCTGATGGATGGATGGATCCACAAATTCATGATGGACTTCCGCAAATTAACGCCTTTTTCAATAAATTTTATGAAGTGAAATAAATTTATTTGCCACATAACATATAAAAGAAAAGAACACACAGAACAACATAAAATAAAAAGGCAAAAAGTAGCAAACTCAGCAAATGCTACAAGTTGAAGAAGAGGTGAATGCTGTGGACGCAAACCACTGAAGACACACCCGCTCGCTTGAAAATTATTTTGGAAAGAAATTGAAATACGTCGCGTATCGCAATGTAAATTTTATGTAAGGATAGTGTGTATTTATTCCGATTTCATTAAAGAATTATGTAGGTTCCCAAATATATATTAAATAAGAACACTGATTTAAACATAAAATATGAGAAAAGTAAGCTTTCTATGGAAATTTTAAATTGCTTATTAAGTCGTATTGAAATCAGTGTCCTTTCAAAATATATATTTGGGAACCTAGATATTCTATGATTTACAAATGGTTTTGGTATTTAGTTTGTATGAACTAGGGTTGCTCCGCCGGCATGCTAAGCTGCGGGTGAATATTTGTGTCCAAAGAACGGCTTATAGGCCGTTACTTGATATCTTCCAACTGGGATGTTATAATCGTCGGTGAAAAGTAGGTATACAATTGTACAGCCCATACTCGAAAACACCTCTGATACCCTTTCGGGGATTCATGCCGTGATTTTTATTATACATCGGACACATTCCAGTTCATTCCACAGGTCGGTCAGTACTGAGTCTTCATGTTTGATTAATCTAAGACTCTTTTCTAAGGGAGCATCACAAAATAAACCAATAGCTTTGTAAATAATTCCATTACTTTCAGCAGAAGTGCCAATTTGTCTTGTACCTTACGCTATTAATACTTGCCAGGATCTGCTTGTCTGATATTTTAAATTTATAGCACCTGTACCATCCCCAAGACCTTTGACTTCAATGACTTCTTCACATATATTGTGGTACACCACCCTATGTTTGAAAATATATCATGTCCCCTATTTTAAAACACAAACGAGACACTCAAGATTTGAATTTAAGAGATCACAATAAAAAATATAATTATGGAAACATTTATGGAGCCTCTTTACAGCTTTTATGTAGCGTTAAATTGGTTGTAACTTGTAATGTAAAGAAACCAGATACTTTTGTGTAAGAGCAAGTCTTAGTAATGATTTGTTTAAAAATATTTAGAAGCACAATTAATAAAAATAACAACTAAACATGTATAAAAAATACTATTACCTGATATAAATGTCCTACAAATGTGATTTTATTTAAAACTTATATTTACACCAATTGAGATAAATATTTAGATGATATTCTTGGGAGTTGAATTTTCAAGGAAAGATTAAATAATCACCATTGTTAGTATAAAGGGCTTGAAATAAAAAAAAACGATAACATTTGCGCAAAAAATATAAATAAAAACACAAAACGTAAACCCATCGCAATAAATTAGAATCGGTTCCACAACATTCGAATTTTAAAGCCCAAGAAAAGGTTAAACTATAAACCAAACCAAAGAAATAGAGCGTTCGCTCCCGAACAAAAGTCTATTGAACATGTCCGGACTCGCTTCGAAAAAAAAAAGAAAAAATGAAAGATCCAGCCAGCCAGGCACCTGTTCAGAGTAACACCTGTGGAATATTATTATATCCTGATGCATCCGTACGATGGTTTTACTCAGGGTTAGTGGATGAAAAAGTTTTAAAATACAGTTATAGGTAGTTGCATCTTGGTAGTAAATGTGGAAGCTCGTGATGGTGAATCCTTTAGTATCAAATGCTTAAAATATTACATTTGAAAAAGCCTTTTCAAGAAAGTTTTAGATTGTGTTTTATATGAAACATACACTTATGAAAATATATTTATATTGGCAATACTAAGTGAAAATTTATTGTTGAGTTTGTTGTTCATTCAGATATTTTCCACAACAGAATATCAAAAAAGTTGTAAAATATCAAAGAATCCTTTTTTTCTAAATTTCAAATTATCTTAACCAAAATAGAGAAATATATTGTATATAAATGTATTTCTTATTAGAATACGCAGGGCTTCAATCTTAGCTAAAATATCAATGCAATACCAACTGAGCCTTAAATATGACTTGTCTCAGAACAAAAGTTCTAAACAAATAAATAACAGAATTTGCATGCTTCAGAGTAACAAACGTACAGGTTAAGGATTGCTGCGTTCCAAAACACACAAAAAGATATAATAAATCTGAAATTCAAATCTTTGAAGTGGTCCAACCAACCAACAGGAACCGTATGAATAATACAACTTTTTAGTTTTTACAAATCTTAGCAATTTAAACTCGTTTTTTTGTCTTCTCGTTGCGGCTTCCTATCAACAAGAGAAATCTTCTCAAAATATGGAACGAACCCTAGTTTAACTTAATTTAGTTTATCCAAATAGTGAATGTACTTTATCACTTGGAAAATAATCAGAGTTACTGTCGCATTGTCCTTGTAACAAATTGTGGTTGTTTTATGCAAATAATTCGTGACTCTTGTGGGATTTTATTTTTAGAGCCCTAAGCTCTGGGTCAGGTGTGAAACTAAATTGTGGGGTCCTTGGGCAGCTGTTATTATTTCAGATTATAAATATTGTATACTCGATGCCCAAGAGCCTTAATATTATCTTTTCTTGTTGGCCATGCATCAGTTTAATTCTCTAGGGATTAAATTGATACTTGATACTAGTTGATACATACGTAAAATCGTACATTTGTGTTTTCTTAGGTTAGAAGATAATTGAAAAGCCTTTCAAAATATTTATGAGCAAGATTTAAAAATCTTTGTACACAGAGTTTTCCTAAAAAAATAAAAGAAAAGTAAACTTGAAAATAATTATTCTTATACTGCTTGTGAAAAAAACTTGAAAACCAATTACTAGCGTTACAAATGACAAACTACAAAGAATAGTTTGACCGAATCCCGACAAAATCATTATGATCATTATAATCATTGAAGCGACACTGAAGTTTTTTTATTCATCAAAACAAGTTAATTTAATCTTGACATCAACCGCTTAAATTAAATAAAAGAAGGGTTGCACTTGAAAAAACTTTCTTTGGAGTAAAGGATTAACTCCGTGACTTACTTTTCGCTAAACAATACGATAAGACCACACGGGTGCTGAACTTTATTTTAAAATTCTTGAAAAAAATAATGATGAGAGAATTTTTAATATAACTTTTAATTCCACTCCTTGCAGTGTTTATTTTTAACAAAAAAAAAGTGAATCAGTTCGTTTTATTTTAATGATAGAGTATAAACAAGACAAAAAAAAATACAATACTCACCATGGCCACCATTTCAACCACAAATAAGAATAGCTTAGTGCCCGCCATTCTGACGATCACTACCACCACGAATGTATTCCAATAGGCGTCTATGTATGTACTTTAAAGTTTTAGAAATTGAGTGAAGTTTGACAAAATTTATAGATTTTTTCCTTTGTTATTTTACTTTTGTAAATAATAATTCACAGTGACAGGTTCTCACCTACTTTTTTAAAAGTCCAATTATTGTCTAAATAGAAATAAGACTGTATGATAAATTCTATAGTTTTCTACTTTATCCTATTAAATATTTAATTCAATGATATTGGATTTTACAATTGATGTAATACCCACAATACCTATACTTTCAAAATTAATCTGTTGGAAAACTGCTTTCATTCTTCTATTTCACAGATTAGTTATTCTGTGCATCGTCTTTTATGGCAACAAAGACCAACAATCGCCGGTTTCGTTTTCGAACGTCACGACTCGTTTCGTCGAGATCAGTTTTCGCTTTCCGCGATCGGGTTGTAAGTCTGTTCTAGTGCAGCCCATTGCCAATGTTACATCGTGACTGTTTCCTGAAATCACCATCTTTACCTAAGGCTTCGTTTTCATTCTTATTTGCAGGGAATACAGATGATTATTAAGTTTCCGCAAAGTCTATTTATTCTGGTTGTTCAGAAGCGTGCCAAGTTCGTTCCACTATGTTGAATGTTTATCTCTGGATAAATGCATGTGCAAGACAATGAATTTTGTGAGGCTTAGTGTTTTGTTTGCTTGCGTAAAGGTAATATTTATATATTTATGTCTAATCTAAACTAACAGCAAATTTCAACACATTTGAATTAATAAGATTTTGTTAAATCCTGTTAGACTTAAAGTTCCAAATATATAATTTTTTTCATTGCTTAAGTTGACTTGATCCTGACTTTCTAATGATAACAGATAAAACAACATTCTCCAAACAAGATATTTATCTCTGTATTAAACAGAAGGTTTCCAACCAATTTTATTATTAAATTGTTGCATTTAAAAAAGGTTTTTGATATAGAATATGTCATATTGAAAGAAATCACGTTAAGTTTTTACAAAATAATATTTATTTCACATTTTCCCATTATATCGAGGGATTGGCTTTATGAAACATAATGTAGGTTATGTATGAAGAAGGTAGGACTTACGGCACTTAACTATGCATAGGTGAAAAAAATAATATAAAATTGAGAATCCTTATTTGTAAATCACAAACATATCAAATGCAATTTATTTACAAGTTGTAGAAAAATTATAATCTAAAGCAGTATTTATAGTCCTTTATACACTGATAACATTTTTATCATTATTTTCATTTACAAATCCAAACAAAACAATAATGTCATAAAGAAAATTAGTTTTCATTCTTAATCATTTTTCACCACCAAAATTACAGATTATATAATATTTACAATTAAATTTTGTTACAAATAATGGAACAAACCAGACAACAGTGTCGTCCACATAGTCATTTAATCTTTCTTTTAGACTTTTAAAGAATTTCATTAATTAACTAATATTTGGTGTCTAATGAAATCAAAATTTTGAAAAAAGCCCACTCAACCTATGACTATCGAGATTATTTGGAACTAAAATATAATTTGAGATCCATTTCCATACAATTAAAATATTAAAATGATTCCGCTAAATGCTATTCGTTGAATACGAAATTTTTTTTGAAGTGAAAAAATAAAAGTAATAAATAAAACTAGTTTTAATCTGTTTTAAAATTGATTAAACAAAATAAGAGATCAAATGAAATGTAACTAAAAGTAAAACTTAACAAGTCTAACTATAAAATTCACACCATTCTTTTGAAACGGCAACTAGAATAAAATTATACAAGTATTTCAAAATTTTAAAGCAAATCAAATAGAAATACATTATTTACGTAGTTGACATGTAAATTATTCCAAAAATATTTGTATCAGAAAAATCACTTTTATTAAATGCGCAGTGTATCAAAATATTGTACCTACGTATATTCATGTTGGCAATTCAAGTAGGTAATTTTAAAAAAGAGACCATTTTGTCGAACTTCACTCAAATTTTCTTGGGAAAAGCATTAAAATTTAAAAGCAGAAGTAATGTTAGCGGGACCAGCTCAAACAAAGTTTAAACTGGTCTTAAAACCACCATCTACAATTTAAGTGCAGTTTGACACAACATCTCCACCATTAAAACTCCAAAAAAGAAAAAACACGGATGGACTTAAAAATACATAACAACAGTCCTCTGCTTTGCAGTATCACCGTTAACAATACTTATCTAGAAATCGTCCATATTTTTTTATCTGATGGTATTGAAGAGTGAAGAGGCGAGGGAAACTTTGATGATGGCGACAACCATGACAAGGTTGACGATGTAGGTCGAATTGCATCTTAAGTGGTAAGGTGGCGTTGGGTTAGCTTCGCGAGGGCACTCACCTCGCCGGCTGTCCTGTGCCTCTGGGCTGGGCTGCCTGGCTACCAGGATATGGCAAAGGACTTCGTAGAGCTCAGTCAAGAGCCTGTTCAGACGCGAGAAGTTCTCTTCTGTCGCCTCTCTTTCGCTTGGCAGGTTGAATGCTATAGCCATTTTTCTTCGCTCTGTCGCTCGAAGCGCCCTTTTCTACGGAAGAAGCGCGGACAGATCGCCGTTTCTTTTGTATGCATAAAGCCTGCGGTGCCTTGAGGGCGCCGTTGTCCTTAGTTTTCTGATCACGGACGCCAGATTTTTTTCATGTACTGATTTGTGTGGGTGTCTCAGGTTGTTGGGATGTTTTAGAGACTACTTCCCAATTTTTTCTGCCTTTACGGAGTCCGGAAATTTAGATAAAAAGTTTGACTTTTCAGGTAGTTAAAAAGTTTTTTCACTCTTGGCACTTTTTCTACAAATGGCACTTTAGGTCCTATCAAACGCACTGTCTTCAATTTGGCCGAACTGAGATCACCAGTTGGAGTCTTTTAAAAAATCACAAGTCCGCACAAAAAGTTTTGACGCCAAAAAAAGTCCTCACTATTGACATTGTCTGTAATTCACTTGATAATTCGATTCGATTCGATGCGAAAAATGAGATTCTCTATGCACGCTGCGCCACCTTGATCGGAACTTGATGTAAACAAACTCCAACTCCGCGACAAGACAAACCGCTCGGCGCAAAAGAGGTCTCCAGACAACTATTGCACGTGCAGCCGCCGCGGAAGCGAGTCGTGTAATAAGGGATAATACGTCGTGCACATCATTGCCTCGACGCGGGCCCTCGCAAGTGTGAGTCGGTGCATCGCGTGCATACACACGCACACAGACTAACCCTATTTGATTATAAATAGTACAACGCACGGTAGCACGTTCCCTTCACACTACAATCAGCGTCACACGCCACTTCCGTCCTCCTCCCTCCAAGTATCGACTCTATGCTGTCGTCTCATTTGAAATGGGTTACATCATGTAACAACAGCGCCTGAGAACTCAATACCTTCTCGTTCTGGCTTTGTGTTGACCTCCGTTTGTGAAAAAGAAGGGGAGATGGTAGAGCTTTTGAATTTGGAGTTGAGAAAGCGCGGCAAAACGAATTGGCCAATCACGGGGAGTTGTTGCGATGGGGTGAGATGACGTCGAGTTGCACGGGGTTGATACTCGGAGAGTAGAGTTCACTCGGCTAGCGGCTCGCTACCGGTGTTCATCGAGTACGTAATCATCGCGCGTGAGCTGTTCAAAAATAATTCTCCACTGACGCGGTTTTAACGATTCTTTGTTCTCGCGAGATAGACGTATCGGTCGGCAGGTTAGTTTGAAATTCGAATTTAGAATACGGCCGTTCCATATTGTGATAGAGTAGCCTCAAATGTGTGTTTAGACGTTTTATTTGCAGTAATTTGGTTGGAGTTTCGCGTTAAAGGTTTTATGGTTTTTCGTGGTTTTGCCGTAGGTGGTTTGGTTTGTGAAACCGGTGTGTTTTTGGGTTTATTGCTATTTAGGGCTGAGTGAAATCCTTTGTTTGTTTGCTTTTAAAAACAATAACCTAGAGCTATTGATACAACGCAATTTCACATTGCGCAAATGAAAAAATATTTGAAACAATTAATATCAAAAAACTTGTGTGGATAATATTAATGCGTTTTTAATTACAAGCTGTAACCAATAAAATATAAAGTGCAACAAAAAATTTTAATCTCGGGATAAAAATAAAATGCATTTGCCCAATAAAATTATGTATATAGTATACGAAAAATGAAAAAAATATTATAAAATAATTATAACACTTTAAAATATTTAACACATTAAAACAAAAATATTACTTTTGGTAAGAAAATAAATTATTTTGTGCATAAGCAGACTTGCAGAAGTCATTGCTTTCACTTTCAGCAAAAAAGATAGCATTTCGTTTTTAAAGGAACCATCCAAAATTTTCATGTTTTTCAGATACAAACGTATGAAAATGCACGTCAAAAGGCACAGTAAGTAGTAAATGGTATGAATCACTCAATTTCAAAAACACACACCCTTAATCTTATAACTTAACACTCACCTTCAAAACTTTTCACAAATATTTTTATAGTTCTCTGGAATGATTGACATCTTTTCGCAAATCCAAGACAGAACACAAGTGTCCCTGCTAAAATCTTGGATACCACTACATCGTCCATGTACCTTACAATCAGTTTTGAACCTAAGGCCTCATGGTCAATGACATGTTGATTATTAGTCATCTCACATTTAAAACCAAATCGCCAAGTATTACCCAATATGGAACTAAATATATTTTTAAAAGCTCTGCTTAGAATATTGTGGTTTAGTGAATAAATATTATTCTATGTCACTTCCGTGAAGACAAATACTTTTTAGAAAAGGAAAGATTAAAAAAAAATACAATAGACAGGTATTATAAACTAAATAATAAAGCCGATTCTGAAGGCTTTAATTTTAGTTTTAGTGCTGTCAAACATAAAATTATTCCAAAGTAATTTGGATTCTGTTCCTAACTTTTAGGGACTATTTTGCAATGAAAGAAACTTAGTTTTGACAGCACTAAAACTAAAATGAAAGCCTTTAGAATCGGCTTTAATGTCAATGTAAATTAATAAATGTAAATTTGTAAACAAGCTATAAAATTTACAATCTTTATCTTCATATTCCATCAGTAAAAGCAGTTATTATGATACTCGATCTGTAAAAGATCTTCATTTAAAATTGAATTAAAACAAAGTGCCTGCCATAAACTAATAATACATGCTAACGCTATTGGCCAATTCAAAACATAGTTACATCAGTTTCAACCCAAGACTATCACCGCAGAATAAAAATGAGGCAGTAATAATTTATTATTACTTGAGTTGATCAAGTTTCATTGGCAGTCAAGTTCAGACATGTTTTGTAAGATATCCGATTAGTAAGAGCAGAATTTTTCACTACTAAACATGCTGGAGAGAAAAACTCTACATTTCATTCCAACGTTTCAAGTTCGTTCAGGACGACGACTTCGCCAATCCATTGGTTAAAACAGTTTTTGCTCAGAGGTTTAGCTTCTTCACGTTTCTTTTCTTCCATAAACAGGTATGCAAGTTGTGTAACCTCAAAAAATGTACAGTGCAGGAAGCAAAAATTTAAATGACCAAATGGTTGTTGACTTTAAATTATATTCCACCGAAGCCATTTTAGTGATCCCGAAATAATTAGTGGGTAGCCAACATCCCTGTTCTTATTTATAATATATACCTTACTATGTTTATATTAATAGTGTGTATAAATAAATACTTTATTTATAATAATAATAAATTTTGCCACTTTACATATAATATACATTTTACATACAAAATTATAATATTTATTATATATTCATAATATTTTAAATAAACATTTGCTTATAATTTGGAGCCTAGTAGACATTTTCTAGTTGTTTTATGTTTGTTGAGAGTTATTAATTTGTACAACATTTATCTAAGCCCAGTTGCAAACCTCTCTATAGTAACTGGTGTCTAGCCCTTTAACGGGCATAAGGTTTTCGTATGAAATATTGAAATCATAAATGATTTAATTATATATTTAAAGTAATAAATAAATTTAAGATTTTTTTTATACACATTGGTACAATGTCAATAATTAGTGCGAGTGTGTAAAAAATAAGAAGAAAAACAAAATAAATATAAAATATATAACCTAGATAAAAGCTAGAAAAAAAATTGGTGGTAAAATATTCCCTCTTCCTTAGAAAGGGCTAGACTCCGCGTAGAAAAGTTAAATTTAGTGCGGGGTCTGCTTATATCAATTATTATGTACCCCTCGCTCAAATGTTACAATATTTTAAGTAATAATTCAATAGTTTGTCGCAATACTGTACACTTTACTTACTCTTTTTGTGTTTCTAAAGTAGGTATTTTTTTTGAGAAATAAATATTTTTGTATTTTGAATCTCAAGTAATACAGCATCCTTAGTTAGAAGCTCAACCAGAAAATATTTTACCGCACATATAACGCTCTTGTCGCTGGAGTAATCGCCATCATTCTCTTTCTTCTGCTAATTATTTGACCTCTTGATATGACATCACATAACATTAACTTTCTCCTTCACTCGAGTAAAGTAGGTGAGTCTATGTCTTCTTCTTACTCTTTTCCTCTCGACCTTACATTTATAACATATTAAGTCAATATATCAAGCCAAAACCAACGTTTTGTGTAAAAAATTGATAACATCATTAGTTGGTCTACATCAGCCTACTGTTTGGTTTGATGTTCTCTTACCACACCACTGTCTTATCACTTTGATATACTTACAAGAAGTTTTCACATAAATAGGCTTTATAATACAAGTTGGAGAAGCAAGAAATGCTCAAACATATCCAGCGTGTTTGTCAGTAAATGTTCCAATGAGTTAGCGTACAGAAAGTAGGTCATGCTTGATGACTAAGCCTTTGGAGATGACTAAAAAATAATTTAATGCCGTTTAACACGTGCACTCATTCTGGTAAAGGTATCAGTTAAGTTGTTACTGAAGAGATTAAGTACATTTGTATTTTTTTTATAAATAATAATAAAATTATTCTTGGTTATGATTTTAAGAAAATACTAGTAGGTACTCATTCACAAATTGTACACATAACTAACTCAGTTTCACTATTTCAGCATTATCAAGGGCTTTAATAAACGTGACTGTTATGCGTAGCAAAACCGGTTAAGCACAATAAATTTTTATAAAATTTACTGTGCCATATCATAATAATATAACATTTGGAGATGACTAAAAATAACTTCATTCCTTAAAATAACATCAAATTTCTATTCTAAGATACCTGAAAGCGGTCTCGATGTGAGGCCTGGTACTTATGGTTGATGGTAATCGTTCTATATTTAGAGAGCCCAGTGGACAATCTCCTTTAAAATCGAATTCGTCACGTTGACCACTAAAAATTGTGATGTTACCGACCTCACGCCCCGTCTCTTATTTAACTGATTGTACAGACTTTGATACTATCAATATTATATACAGTATGAGAAGACAAGTAACCACTTACATTACTAATCATATTGAGAAACTTTCCTAAATAACATAAAACAAATTGGACTTGCGTATTTCTTTATAACTTTTTGTTTTTGTTGGTTTAATTTTAGAAATGTATTTGGTTTCTTTTAATTGTTATTTATCTACAATACTAAGTATAATTTTTATGATAAGCAGTGTAAAAGAGCTGACAATGTAGAGAGAAATTGACAAAGTATCGACATAGATAAACAATGTTTTGCTAACAACAGTTGCAAAATTAGGAGGGTTCCATGTTTCCGTGTTATTGCCAATAGAGGGCGATAGGAGTATTTTAGAATCGTTTTCAACCTTCGTTTCTGTATTACTGATAAAATTGGGGTGAAATAATATCAGATATGTATTTGAACGCGAATTTTCATATTTATTAGTTATACTTTGAACTCTTCTTGTTGTTAGACTTCAAATTCTTTTGTTTTTATAAAAAAAACAGCTATCATGTCCTTGTTTAACGTACGTCACTTTATTTATAATAATTGGCAATTTAAGTTTTAAATAAATTGCAAGCAAGTTACTAATATCTGTAAGTACAGTGTACTTTTTATCTTTTTCTTGACAGTATCAAGAAAAGGGCCAGTTTCTTGTCGTCCTTTCAACTTTAATCCACCGTAGCTGCTACTGCAGCTTGATTTCATGCTTCGGATTGACTCCCTGTGATTGGCTTTTATGTTACCTCTGGTTGAAGGTTGGCGACCCATTGTAATTACTACAAGTTTACGTATATATCAATTTATATTTGATCTGGACAATTTTAATAATACCCAGAATCACAATCGAAAACCAAAATAATTTACCGTAAAACTGGTGTCAATGACTCCAAGGGTAAGAAACCCAGACGGTGTTACACTAACCTTTAAAAGGGCACACGAATTTGTTTGGTAATATTTTAGAGCATCTTTACTGGATAAGGTTTTAACGGAAATATATTATAAGTTTCACAAATATTCATTTTGCATATTGGCTATTAATTTAGGTATTGAGCTGTGACAATCAGGCTCTATAAATTGTTATTCGTTTATTGTTGTCTGATTACAATTGACACTTGCATGGATTACGTCATTCATTTTGCTATTGAGCAAGGCTCTAAACTTTGAACGCTTTGTAACAGTCTTGTATGTTTGCTATCGTTCTCTGATTAGTTTTGTTTTTCATTCACTTGAGATGGATCAATAGGTGGAAAATTATTATTAATTGATTTTATAATGTAAAACAATTATTTTAAAAGAAAAAATGTAATTAATTACAAAAACTAAAAGTTTCCTTTGTTTTTGACATAGTTTTTCTTTACAAGAATAAATCCTTAATGATTAATAAAGCTAGCTAAAACAATATACTTATTGTAGTTCGGGGACCTTATTGCCGAACTTCAACATCTATCACTATCGCTTTCAAAGGTACGAGTGATTGGCTAAAAATGATTTATCACGTCATTTCTATCCAATCACGATATTTCTGAAAGAAGTAGCAATAGATGTTGAAGTTAGACACATTTTTTTGCAAAATTAAAATATTCTATTCCAGTCTAAAGTAAACTGTATTAGCTAAAATTTTCACCATACTTCCCATCTCAAGTAAAAGCCTATGTAAATGTTAAGCGAACAATATATTCCTCTATCGTAATCTGAATTTCCAAATCAGACGAATAAAATGCATTTCACAAACATTCACGATAATGAATCTGATATCATAAAAGATAACAATGAAACAAAATGGCAACACGCACTCTAATAGGCCGCAGCAACGGTAGAACAAAAAGCTTTTTGCAATGATAATCATAAATTCCACCGTTAATGGAATTTCCCAGATCATGATATATATGTAATTATGAATACATAGATTGAGTTTCATAAATTAACCCGCTTAATTCTAAATATTACTTAAATAATAGATCTCAGTCCAGATCGTGTCTCGGATCAATGTTTAAGATAAATATGTTTTTTGTTTTGGTTGGCATGACCATAAAACTCAATTCCTATAGCATAATTACGAATACAAAGAAGTTTTAACGGATAAGGAATGATCAAACTATTAGAAAGACCCGTGGATATTGGTGAGATATGCAAAACAAAGAAATGAAGGTAGAGAAAAAATCTCGTAAAAGATCTTAATAACGGTAACGTCAACTACAATCGTCATATTTAGGTTTAATCAAAACTGACAGTCTACATTACCTATCCGGATGCAGCCACAAATTACAATGCAACTATATTGGAAATTGGAAGTAAATGACAATGTCCTTTACGGCGTGGACAAACTATTTAAACAACTCAATAGCTTCGAGTATAAAATGATTTGTATGTACACAGAAATTAAGTATCTCAGTATTAATTCTTTAAGATTATTTTCTTGAGAGAGAAATAAAAACGTTTAGTCAAAGTTTTGCTTGTGACACTTATCATACTGTAAAATAATATTAGGTACAAATACAATTCATGATTGTCTTGCAAAAAGGTAGGCAGAGACTACAAATTTCTGACTGCAACGACCCACATTGCCTTTACTTAACTTATAATTATCGATAGTGTCAAAGACAATCATATTACTTACTTAAAGTAAGATTTAATAAAATTTTATAAATAACCATGATAAAAATGTAATTCGTACTAATGGGAAACTGTGGTTGGTTTCTTGGTTTGTCCTTCTTTCACGCAACTACAGAGCAACGGATCGATGTGGTTTTTTGCATAGAGGTACATTGCTCATGGGCCGAAGAGTAAAAATTCAAACCAAATCAGCGCGATTTCGCACTTTCCAGAATCGCCGTCCTACGGGCCTATTATGTATTTTTAGTTGCCAACTGGACTGGGTGATATGTTCCCATTTGAGTTGATGACACAGTACGTAAATAGTTCAATACGTAAAGGCAATTTTGAGTTTTCAGTTTTAATCTATGTTTTTGATGATAAGCACCTAGTCCAGTTGGCAACCAAAGATACATAATAGAGAGGCAGGTCGTGGCTCAGATCCGCCTTACAGATTAAAACCAGTAAGCAATGAACCCCTAAATAAAATTCTTTCCACAAAAACATACCGAGGGAGACTAATATCCATATTGACGGACGGATACAAAAGCTGTTTCCGATACATATGAGTATGACTTCGTTTAATGACCTTTTTCGTTCACCGACCGAATAGGTTTAAAAAACTATTAAAAACAGCTCGGACAGCAACTATGTTGGGGATGTAAACCTGACCGGGAGGGTAGGAATGATTGACAAAACTGATCATACCGTTAAA
Organism: Ypsolopha sequella; assembly: GCA_934047225.1. Classification (NCBI taxonomy): domain Eukaryota; kingdom Metazoa; phylum Arthropoda; class Insecta; order Lepidoptera; family Ypsolophidae; genus Ypsolopha; species Ypsolopha sequella. Next base: position 21,302,876 of record OW204004.1, on the reverse strand, counting down.
GTTAAAAAATACCAAGTGATCAAACTAATACTGGGGATCTAAAACGGCCGACTTGGGTGAATCATAAAATTATTTGAAAGTAGGACAGAGTCAGAGTTTTTTCACGTGTGCAAAAGAGATGGAATTAGAACAGAATCATAATGTGATTCATGCAAAACGGCCTTTTTAGAGGACCTGGAGTCTTGGTGGAACCAAGGATTAATTATGGATTTTTGGTTCCCCAGTTTAAAATTGTACAATATCCTTTTTAAATAATTTTGTAAAAGAAATATAATATAATATTGGCATTCAAATTGAGCTTGACGGCATAGATCGTGACGTCATCGTACACGATGGCGTAGGTACTATCCCTAACGCGAACTTACAAATACAAAACATGTTATTCCACCAAAAACACAAAAAATCTTAAATTGCATACAACTTTTCAAAGATATAAAAGCTTCTATCATTCATTACAGTTTTTAAATTAATTTTAAATTTTTAACCATGAGGTTTTAGTAATATCATTGATACCTAGCTTTAATAGAAGAAAAAAATCAACAAACATAAAGATAACTTTAGAAAAAATTATATTAAATAAATATTAAAACTATGTGTACATGATGCACCTACATTGCATTAATAAAATATTCAAATAAAAATATCTAAATATGATCCGATAATACAAATACAGTGGAAGGTAGTGAAATGAGAGTTTTCCATATTGATCACTATAGCAAATTGAATAGTGGGGGTCGGCTGAGTGCGGTGATTAAGACAAATACTTTTCAGCGGGACAGATGATAGACAATTTATTTGAGCAGTGCTATAGTTTTTGCCATAGTTGTTTTTGAGGGTGTAGGGTGCAGCAAACAGAAGACTCAATATTTCATTCCGACTTCAGGTTAAAAATATAAAACGTACAAAAATACTGATATGCTAGTACATATTTATACTTTTTCTAAACTTTTTGGTTCTTTTGTACAAATACAACTGATTTATTATAATAAAAAAAAACTGAGATAAATGGCTTACTAGATAACGTTATTTTTAAAGTCCTTCAGTACAGTATGTGCTTTTGTAGACAGTCTTGCTAATATACTTGGTGAGTTGGTGACGTCATAGGAGAGTTTTTTTTTTTTTCGGAAGCCCACATCAGTTCTCCACCTCCATGCCAAATTTGAGCTTAAGGCCCCAGACTCTCTTTGCAAAATTTCGCTTTCATCTTACCTGAGGCTTTAGAAGTGGCGCTGCCCCCGCTGCATTAAGATGTTAGAGACCGCACCTGAATGTTGCTCTACTTCGTTAAATGAGTGTACGATTACTTAAAATTTGACATGTAAAGATTTTTAATTATTCAAGTAACGGTAATTAACAAAGTTTGGTTTGTTTATCGGAACAAACAAAATGAATTTGCAAAAGCAAAATAAACAAAAGTAAATCTACCTGGAATAGATGGCAAATTGGTAGCAGTAAGAGTGATTAGTTTTAGACACAATACTTTATAGGTCATGCAATTATTTGCAGATTTTTACCGAAGGGGTGTCAAGAGGTGTTCTGAGTCTGAACTGTGAGATGCAAGTCATAAGTCCACCAATGCCTGACATAAAAATACCTTTATAAAATTTGGAAATGTAGAAAATTAATAATCAAATCGTAACAATGAAAACTTTTAAAATTATGAATTCCTAATACTCACACACATATTATAATCAGTTTTTTAAGTAATATAATATCAAAAATAGAAGCTCTTACGGTAATTAAGTGTCTGTCAGTTTGTGTGTCCATGATTATGACTAAGGTGCAATAAAAAAGGTAAAAAATGTAGTTTTAGAAATGTGATGTTTTAATGATAAGAACCGCAGCTGCGTACGTTCTTTTGTTTTGATGCATTATTGTCTAGCACGTTGTTATCTCGACTGTTGGTTTTAGTGACTTCGATAGCTTTTTAAGATATTTTAAATAAAAGTAAGTAAAGTAATAAAAAGGATGTAGCTTCTGCTTTAGTTATTCCAAAAAGTGGCGACAGCCGTGCCGGTATAAAATTTGTGTCACGCCATCCCCGGTCCCCGTGAGTTTTTTAGACCACAACTTCTAAAATACGGCTTTAGGGGTTTTCAAATTAACACACATTAACATAACTTAATCTAAGCGAATTAGGGCATGCAATTATTCGCAGATTTTTACTATCCGGATAACGGATAATGTATTATCCGGATAACCGGATACTTATGGTAAAATTTAAGGGTAGTAATAAAAGCTCCGAAAACTAAATTAAAACCGCCCAAAAAAACGGCCTACCGCAAACATCTTGAAAAAAAAACCGGCCAAGTGCGAGTCAGACTCTAGTCAGAACCTAGGGTTCCGTATTGTGGATGATAAATTTAGTTTTCTCATTTTTTTTCGTGAATTTCTCAACCGCTTTATTTTTTTTGTAATTCTTACGTAAACGCATATTACCATGATTTTTTTCATATTTTTGGTCCACCAGTTTTGGAGATAAGAGGGGGGACATACATTTTTTTATAGATTTTCAAGGATTGCTCGAAATAGATGCAATTAAATATAGCCAAACTATATATTATTACAATAAAATTTTTAATACCTACGATGTGATACCCATATTGTATTTTTAAAATTTTTTTTTTTATTTATTTTACTTTTTTTATATTTTTAAATCACTTTAGTTTTCCCGGTTATTGTTCAGTTATGATCTATAATGGACATTTTGTTCATATTTTTCGGTCTACCAGTTTCGGACATACACATTATTGTGGTTTTTTTAAAGATTTCACAAAACCAGTGCCAGTAAATATAGTAAAAGTATATATTTTTACAATAAGTATTTTTAGGATATTTTTTATTTTTCTCACTTTTGTTTTGAAAATATTTTAAAAATTTCAAATTTTTCATATTTTTTTTACAATGTAATATGTAGGCAAATTAATGCTATTTTTGTGCCAAATTCCATGTCTTTATCTTTACGGTGCTAAAGTTATGATGCTGTGAAATACGGACGGACGTAGATTAGACTTTATTTTATCGAAACAGGGATTTCTTAAAATATTCAAAAAATATTTATAAACAACTGTTTACTTATTAAATGATAAGTGCAATATTCAAGTAGAGCAACTTTCATGATACATTTCGCCTCTCCATAAGAATCTACGCGAGGGAAAGGGAGCAACCGTGCGAGCGAGAGGTAAAATGACGTCGAGCTACACAACACACGTCTGAACGCTGCGATGTCCCAGCGAAACTGAGGGAAATATCGACGCGTTTTGTGTTTTAAACTCTCGATAAGTTTCGATTTGACAAATGTTCTTAAAATAATTTTTAAATACCGTTTTTTGTTATTTCACTTATTAATAGTTCTATTCTACGTGTTTTAAATTTGACTACGCTAAACGATAGTTTTCTAGCAGAAAAAAAATATTTTATCAGTGGTTGAATTCATAAAATCACAACTACTTAAAGCACACGAAATAAGAAAACTAAAGTATTATCCAAAAAAGTAACCAGGTAAGATTATTGTTGAAGATATGGGAATAAATGTTACCTGAATAAATGTCTTGTTTTTGTCATAATTTTTACGTGACGTGTGCATGAATGAGACTCTCAACGCGTAGAACATAAATAAAGGTATGTTTAAAGCCTAAAAAACCTATTAAAAGTAGCATTAAAGTAAATGAAAAAATGTGTTTTGGAATCTTCAAATTCCACACTATAAATTAACGTAAAATGTATTTTATTTATTGCTTTCTTACTAACTAAAATAAAATCTTTCTTTTCTGATAATTCTGCAAGAATACTGATTTTTAGGGGACTGGAGCCTTAATCTGCCAAGTCGTTATCGAGCAGAAAACACAGGTGGACACCAAAGCTTCTTTAAGTTCTCTTTTTTTTTACAGAACCCTAAAAAGTTTCGTGAACGTAGAAATGTGATTTCATGTAATATTAAATGAGTTATTTAGAAAACTTGGAAAACTCTAAATAATATTGAATTGCATACATTACATAAATAAACCGGCCAAATGTGAGTCAAACTCGCTCACAAAGGGTTCGGAACCTTAAAAATATGATGGTAATTAACAACGCCATAGCAACATATGGGCGACAAAAAACAAGGCACTAAAATTGTATAGTCTAACAAACAATACGGTACTCTATGAGTTCCCAAACCCTAATTTTTATTATTTAATTTGGAGATAATAAATAATACATCGCCACGACATGAATCCCCGAGGAGGTGTCAGAGCTGTTTCGAGTGTGAACTGTGAAATGCAAGTCACAGTCCACACTCGATACACCCGTGTTTCACTGACGATTATTTTGTCCCAACGTAGGGGGTGGTGATAGCCCTGTTGTTGAAACTTTACTGTTTTACGGTCGTTAAAATAGAGCTAAAACCAAGAAACACCCCATAAAAAAATTCAACTGGCTAACTATAACGGCTGGAGCTATAGACCCTTGTGACAAACTGACAGACGGACAGCGGAGGCTTAGTCATATGGTCCATTTTAGCACAGTTCGGTTACGGAATCCTAAAAATCGTTCAGAAACAAATTAAAAGAAACACAATTATTGTAGAATAACATAATATAGTCCAAGATATATTTCGTGTTTGTGATTAGTTGGCAAATAGTAACAAAATTCCGAGGAGTCAAGTAGATCTTATTTGACTAACCGAATTTATTTTTCTCAGAGATGTGTTTCTTTTTTTTTCCATATTGTAATGCACTGTTAGTAGTTTAGCATTTCAAATATATAAACAGACATTCCGAACGAATTTTCAACATATTTTCAAATGTCATCCAAGTATTTTTTCCTTGTATTATTTATTATATATAAGTATTTCACCGACATGCCAAAAAGCTTTAATAGTAGTTTATGCTACAAGGGCGCAAAGGAATAAATTACGAGGACGATTTAAAATACGAGCGTAGCGAGTGAATGTGAGGAAATGAAAAAATATATAATCTTGTGAACTATAAATTATAATTGACTCAAAAGGACTGTATCCATAGCCGTTAAACGGTGTAAAAAAAGTAAAACGTCTATGGTACACAGGAAAGGCTGCAGGTTAGCCAACCATTGTAAATAAATAAAAAAAAAAATAATAATAAAGCCCTAGGGCAAAATAATCGACTTTCTGTTCGGTTTTGATGCATAAAAAGTGGGCCTTTACGAGCACATACATTGAAAAGATATTTACGTGCCACACAGCCAGTTGCAGAAAGGGTTTTTAATTTCAATGAACCTTTAAAGTTGATGCCATTCCTTACATTGTTCTTGACAACGAAAGTGACAGCATTCATTAGTTTCATTAAAATTAAAAACCCTTTCTGCAACTGGCCGACAGACAGACAGACACTGAGATTTTAAGGGTTTAAATTCTCTGACAAAACTCTAAAAAAGCTAAAATTTCCCAACATTTAGCTCAGGCCACGGTAAAACCAATGCAAGTTAGTCGCGTGCAGGCAGGACACATGTCCCGAGTTTCACTAATAAATTGCAATCCGGCTGATGCGCGAAGATTAGCGGCCGCCGCCCGTGAACGAGGTCATTGCTCGCTGTGGAGTATGGATGCGGAGTTTGTTTGCAGATTATTGTGAGAGTATTTTATTGTGACCTAATTTTTGTATAGAGTACGAAATGTACAAAATGTTTGTACAGTAATCAGAACTTGAATTTTTTTACTTACACCTTGGACGAATAATTATTCGTCAATGATTTAGACGCAAAAATGTTCGGCTGTTACTATTTTTAGCTAAATTTTTATGTCAGCTGCAAGGAGACGACCATCGTCTCAGTTGTGGGCGTGGCCAAATGTCATGCTGTTGCATTTCGCTATAAGGTGCACGCTCCATGAGACTTGCGAGGATAATACAATCGTGCCGATTTTGTCGCCGGCGCAAAATTGAAAACTTGTTTCTGGAGAATCCACTTTTTGCAAGACTGGTTGTTTTCAAAAAATTTTTTTGGTTATTATCAATTTAAGTAATATTTGTGATGTTTGCCCATTCGGCTACAATAAAAGCTCATTCGGCTACACGTTTGGTACAGTGCGCGCCAATCTTTTAGTCGCCTCTGAAGATAGCCCCAAGAATCGACGCATTAGCCGTTTTACGGTGTCAGGGGGACGTTACAGGAGCGAGGGCGCGGAGCACACCCGCCTGCGTGCCGCACCACACCCCCCGCTCGCCATGTAGCAGGTGTCAACACTATGCGTTAGTGTTAGTGCTACGTCCGTACACTACACACGCGCGCGTTGCTTGAAAAGTACGTTCGTGGAAAAAATTCTATGATTCGTTAAGTTAATCGTTGAATCTGTTTGTGTTGCCTTTATTTGTTGTTTTGTTGATTTAGTTTGTTAAAATTTATTGTTTTTGTTATGCCTCGCGGTCGTTATAGCGTTTTAAGGCGACCACGTAGGAAAATGGTGTTTATATTAATTTGTTTTATTTAAACAGTTAAGATTGCACTAAAATAACAAATATATATTAAATAGGTAGGTACAACAAGTACACCTTCCCACTTATAGTAAACATTTAATAATCAACCGTTCATATTATTGTTTCCTTGACTGTACCTGCGCAAGCTTGCACTCGTAACTCAATCAGAGGCGACTAAAAGATTGGCGCGTACTATAAAAACCGTTTACGTATTTTAGGGGTTTGTTGTTAAGGGCCATTTCTTACTATTAGCGATAAATCTTAAATTTCAAGCGCCTAATTTACCAAATTAAGAAAATGTTTAATGCTGATGAATACATGATAAACATAAACCAATCATTCTTATTGACAGTTAACGTACCACATTTTAAAATACTACTTTGTATTTTTAATAGTGATCAATCTCCCACACCTTGTTTACGGAAAACTAATCACATTGTCAACTTTAAGGATCTAATACCTAAAAAAAAAAAAAAACTGAAACATCCGACATATAAATTTGGTGACACATAATTTACCAGAATATGTATTTTTTATAACACTATTTATGGAAAAAAAAATATAATTCCGTAAATTTTCCCGATTAGTGCCGCCAGTTTACCATGATTTTATGCAGAACACGTTGTAGAACCTTTCTGAGAGCTACAGCAAAACCTGTAGCTCATATCTATAACCTTTCTATCTATTTACTCAAAACCCAAATATAACCTTTACAACCTTAATTTAACGTTAATATATTCATACAAGACAACTAATAGGTTCTACATTAGTCTTGGATGTAACTCTATGACAACTTAAAACCTTTTTGATGGACATGAATAATGCTTTTCAAGGACTTTCAGATCTTAAAATGTTTCTGTTTAAGATTTTTTGTACGCAGAAACACTAATGGTGGGTTTAAATTAACGTGCCATTCCCAGTTTTAAAATGGCTAGATAAGTAAGTGTTGTATTCTTAAAAAATAGTAAGTAGCATGTTAAAGTCAGATAAAACTCGAATCATAGTGCGATTGGTACATTATCGTGAAACTTTAGGATAATAGTGCTGTATGCGAGACGGGCCTATAAACATTTTCAAGACATTTTATATAAAAAAAATTAAACAAATAAGGTGTTTGATGGTTAGTCGCTAGAGAAATGAAGGTTATAATCATATATAAAAACGTATATTTGAAATTGTATAGAACATGTAATTTAATTTTGTTTTGTTGTATTAAAATGTTATTTTTAGTAAATTTTTTTTTTATTTTAGTAAGTAAATATGGCTGGCGTTAGGAAATGACTAGAAAGCATTAAAGTTAACCTTTTCAGAACTATAACAGCTATAAACTCTTAATTTTTGCCAAAGTAAGAGCTAAAGGTAATTTCGCGGAGCTATTTAAAACGGGAAGGCTGTTTTCACAGCTTTCAGGTTATCGTCAGGAGTAATTCAATACTTGCCAGTCGCGACCACAACTATTGAGCAAAATCAGTTGTTCGACAAGTGTTATCAAGCAGCTACAGGCTGCTCCTTGAGTGCAAGTAAGTTTCTATTTCTTTTTTCAATTATGTTTAGTAGATAGGTACTTGTCTAACTTATGTTTTACCTTTACTACTGAATATATTTAAATTTAGCCTTAAGTAGTCCTTAACAGTCACCAGACTACCTATCTTGAAAAAAACGGACAAGTGCGAGTCGGACTCACCCGCCAAGGGTTCCGCACAAATTTGTATATAAAAGAATACCCTGACTGACTGACTGACTGATTGACAGACTGATCTATCAACGCCGAGACCAAACGGCTATACTTAGGAACATGAAATTTTGCACCGTAGGTTCCTTATATTGCGAAGACATCCGCTAAGAAAGGATTTTTTGAAAATAAATTCGTAATGAAATGGGGTAGAAACTTGTTTGGAAAATCGTAATCCGTGGGAGTATCAACATACTCTTTAACATATTTCGCATAAATACTCTGTATAAAAAATTATGAGAAACCTGTAAGAGGGTTTTACAAAACTCATCCCCCGAGGGGGTAAAATAGCATGTTAAGTTTCATATCGAAAATGGCATCCCCTGAGTGTATCAACTTAAAAATTGGCATAAATATTCCTTAAAACATATGAGACACATGTAGTAAAGTTTTCAAAAATTATCCATCCGCTAATGGGGGTGAAATGGGTTCAAAACTTTGATATGGAAAATCACGATTCTTGGGCATTTAAAAACTTATATATTAATAACTTATATAAACACTTACTTACAACTTGGCATAATAAACCCTCTTCAGAAAAAAAGACACGTATAAGAAGGTTTTTTTTTTAAAGGAAAACCGTACAAATAACAGGATTCAGCGGGATGTTGAAGCTTTTATTGTAAAATCTGAAACGCATTACATACTAAATCCACGTGAACGAAGACGCGGGCAACAGCTAGTTATAAATAGTTCAGACTATTTTTTTATGATTAAATTACAAATGTATAGTTTTAAGATTTGTTTCTGTATTTGCAGTATAAGACGCTACTACTTGCTTTTCATAGTTCTAGGTCAACGGAAAATACCCTATACATTTTGACTCTCTTAAGAGTGTCAAAATATACGTTTTTAGTGGCATAAACAGCCGTATTTTTTTTCGCGTCATCATTGGAATTTGTTTTTTTCGCAACTTCAAGTAACCGTTGACTTAAATTCACCTTAAATGGAAAATAAAATAAGTGCATTTTTCCAAAACACGTTTTATTGCATTTTCTAAACGTCCAATTTTTTCTCCATCTTTTGGTCTGGGAATCGTTTTCCTACTCCCTTTATTTCCTGAGATAGCTGTTTGTGGCCAAACTGGTTAATCCGGATAACTACTAGAAAACTGATTGGGAAAACTATATTAAAATTACTTAAACAAAAAGTATTAAAGAGATTGACTCTACCTGTAGTTTTTTCATTAGGTTAAAAGAAATAACTCACCTTATTGAATTTTGGCAATAAACATATTTCGAACTGATGATAATAACCGAAAGACAAAAATATATAACAGCTCTTATTGAAATGGTGTAAACGAATATTTAAATTGATGTTAACCGTACCGATGTTAACCGGAAAAAACGAATAATAGTCTTTTTATTTATTTTTCGCTTGTAAAGGTTATCTTGATAGATGTAATTGACCTTTTTTTGTGTGTTCATTTAATTTTAGTAAGCAGATTATATTTGAGCTTAAGTAATTAATAACTTTTTATTGGAATTTCGCAAAAATATTTAAATTTTATAAGACAGAGCTGCAATACTAAGTTGGTCAAGTTTTTGGCCAGGAAACCCTGAAATCACATTATTAATTGGAGCTGTTGTGGTTAAAAAAAATTTGCGTCCGAACCAAATCGATGAAGTGATATCAGCAGAGCTGCCCGACCCCAACTTGGACAAACAGCTATGTGACACGATCACTAAGAGCATGAGTCCTTGTGGAGCACTTAACCCTACGTCCCCTGTACATGTGGGACAGGGCATGCACAAAAAATTATCCTCGGGCGCTGTTAAAAGAGACGTAAACCAACGAGAATGGTTATCCGTTGTACAGGCGCAGGGCACCCGAGGATGGAGGACGTACGGTCACAATTAAAATGAGAGGTACCACGCAAGGCAATGTAGTGGACAACAGCTGGGTGGTCCCGTACTAACCTCTCCTTTCGACTATTTTTAATGGTCACATTAATGAGGAGTTTAGGCAATTAAATACATTTGTAAGTACATAAACAAAGGCATTTACCCGGCAATATTTATTGTGCAGCAGCAAGGCAATGCTAATATTGACCCACGAGACGAAATGCTAGTATTTACAGCTGGTCATTACGTGAGCAGCAACAAAGCGGCATGGTGGATATTGGGCTTGCCGCTTCACGAGAGGCACCCGACAGTGACACGTTTTACGGTGCATCTTCCCAACGGCGAGCGCGTTTACTTCACGGACGCTCACCTGTGCGATTGAATAGTGAACCTCCCACTACCACACTCACAGAGTTTTTCCTTCTGTGCCAGACGGACGAGTTTGCCAGAACTTTGCCATATGCGGAAGTGCCAAAATATTACGCATGGAAAGCGTGGAAGCGTCGTGTGCAAGGCAACCCCGTCGAAGGCTGGCATGATGTGAAGACGTCAGATGCCCTGGGCGGAATTGATACCGTGCACTTAACACACTTTGGGTGTTACTGCTTACGGTTGCTACTGACCCGTGTCCAATGTCCCATCAGTTTTCACGCCCTTAAAACATTCGAAGGACAGGAAAAAACTACGTTCCGAGAAGCCTGTGAGGTAATGGGACTTTTGGAAGATGACGGCATATTGAACTCTATGATGGAGGACGCCGTATTGTGTAGATCAGCGGCCAAGTTGAGAGAGCTTTTTGCTATCATGTTGAGCACCAGTGGATTCTCAAACCCCCTGCAACTTTGGGATAAGTATAAACTGCTATATCGGAAGATATCGCACACAAGTACCAAGGGACAGCACAGGCCATCGACGATATATATTTTAACGAAGCGCTAAAATTTATTGAGGACAAAGTTTTCTCAATGGTGGGTAAACGGCTGCCTAATTTCGGCATGGCTAACCCACAACAAACAGGAAAAGTAGCCCACTGATTTGCTCAGGGAGCTCAGTTACGACACCGCAGCCTTGGGGGCTCAAGTCTCTCAAACTGAGCCCCAGCTATTATAAGAGCAAAGGCAAATTTTCAATAAAATTGTGAGCCGAAGCAATGGACGTGAGCAATGGATGCGGAAGGCCTAATCAATTTTGAAAGCCGCTTCTGCAATGTTGTAACTTTGGAAGATAACCTAATAAATGAGGTTTTTCCAAGCTGATAACTGATTTGTTTGTTATTCTTATAATAATAAAATTGTGTTTTTATAACCAAAAGATCTGTTCACCTCGATGTGGTACTGATGATGTTCTCCATCCATGCGATGCATGTAACTGTATGCAACTTTCAGTTAACTTACCTAAGAAACTACGAGTTGATTGTTGTTTATTTATTGGTTCATATATTATTATTTTATAAAAAAGGTTATGTACGACTGATTTGTTTTGTTATTCCTATATTAATAAAATTATATTGCTATAACTACAAAACTTTACAGTGCAATGGTGTCAGAATATACTATTCATCCATGACAGCTTAAAACGTGCGATTTCGATTTTCAACGGCAAAATTGAATAACAAACATGTAAAACTAAATGACTGGGCATAATTTTGGAAAAGTATTTTGGCAAAAATGAATATACGGCAAATCATGGATATAGAAAAATATTTTCCAATATTATAAAATGTACAACTTAAGAACTTTCTAAAGCCCACAACATATAAAGAAATTTGAATTTTAGCTTTCTTAATAACGGAGATATGAATTTTCTACCGAAAAAAAAAACACAAAATTGCGATTATCTCGGAACTTTTTTTTGTTGGTTATTTAATTTTCCCTTTAAGGTGACGTTTTTGGCTTTAAGGTGATATACCGTGCTAGCAAAGGTCCCCGTTACTCCAGGCAGAAAGACCCGCAGTGCGAAAGGGACGGAATCGGGGAAAATTGTCAAAAAGTCGGTTTTAAATTAATGCAAAATTAACTAAAATAGCTACGAAAAATTCCATAACCAGTAATTTAGGTGTAGTTAAAACCCATCTAAATAAATGGTTTTCAAGCCTGTATGCTTTCCTAATTTGTCAGAATATCAAAAAAAGTGTAAATTTAGACCTGATTTCAATAATTATTTCTATCGAATGAAATTCCTCCTATCGCGTTTCTGATAGACCAAAATCTAATAAAAGGTCCCAAAATTGTTATACTAATTTATTTTACTTGGAACTTCATTAAAAGAGCAGATAAATAACTTCAAAAAGTGTCAATTTTCACGGTATAGCCCCTTAATTTCAACGCGATAACTTTACGCGTTCCTGAGATAAAGGGTCTAAACAGACAGACGGACATACGGACAGACGGGCAGACAGACGGACAACAAAATGATCCTATAAGGGTTCTGTTTTTAGGGTTCCGTACCTAAAAAGTACAAAATTAACCTTTATGGTGAGACTCCGTTGTCCGTCCGTCCGTTCATCCGACCGTCCGTATGTCACAGCCTCATAACTTTAGCACCGTTCAAGATAAAGACATGAAAAAAAAATGAAAAATTTTAAATTGTTCAAAATATTTCCAAAACAAAAGTGAGAAAAATAAAAAAGATTATCTTAAAAATATAATACCGGTATCAAATTGTAGATATTGAAAATTTTATTGTAAAAATATATATTTTTACTATATTTACTCTCACTTGTTTTGAAAAATCTTTAAAAAATCACAAAAATATGTATGTCCCCCCCCCCTTATCTCCGAAACTGGTGGACCGAAAGTAATAAAAAAAAAATCAATTATATATCATAACTGGCCAATTACAGAAAAACTATAGCGGTTAAAAAAAAATGAGCAAAAGTGAAAAATATAAAAAAAAAATTATAATAAATAAAACATATTTTATAAAAATACATTATGGGTATCAAATTGTAGGTATGAAAAAGCTGATTATAAAAATATATAGTTTGGCTATATTTATTTGCATCTATTCCGAGAAATCTTTATCCCTTATCTCCAAAACTTGAAGACCGAAAAATATGAAAAAAATCATGGTAATATATGTTTACATAAAAATTACAGGAAAATTAAGCGGTTGAGAAATTCACGAAAAAAAATGAAAAAATAAAATTTATCATCCACAATACGGAACCCTAGGTATGCGAGTCTGACTCGTACTTGCCGGTTTTTTTCCGTTAGAGGTACGGAACCCTAATAATATCAACTAACCGCTGTCTTCATTATTCGTAGGAAATTTTCCGCACCTTACGTTTAAAATTTCCACTCCGTTATTTTGAAATCACTCTGTGTTGGTTTATCTTGCAAGACAACGTAATGTTTTGAAGTCGCGGAGACAACTTATAATTTTTGAGAATGCCCAAAAATGAACAAATCATGCCTTCAGCTCTGAACTAAAGCCTTTTGGTCTTGGTTTTCACCATGCTGTCCTAATTTGTTAGCCGAGACAACTTTTATACAGCCTAAGGGCTTAAGGTAGGTTTTAGAAATAACTTCTAAATAATTTCAACATTCCATAACTTTGTGGTTATATCAAAGTTAAGAATTTAACCTGTAGATCTCACTTAAGCATAATGCTAGCCTTTCCAAAACTTAATCACGAGTCTACAACAACTATAAGATCCTAGGACTATATGGTCTTGAAACACAAGTCAAAATAACGTTAATTTAAAGTCTTGTCAACGGCTTAAAGGTTGTTATGATAAACAATTAGTTTTAGAACTTGATAATCATTCTCAAGTACTTAATATGCCTAGATAGAAAAGCATTAACCTTTTTGCGACCCTAATACAAACTAAAGGCAGTTTTCCAAACCAAGGCCGAAATGAATTGTTACTTGGGTGTATTGTGATAGACATACCACAAGTTGGTCGAAATATATATCGATAATAGTTAATACTTTTTCATTTATATTTATGATCTGTATCAAAACAGTTATATTATCTGTGCAATACTTCGATATTATTTTCAAATATAAACGAAAAAGCAATGTAAACATTGCAGCTCTAAATATTTCCACTCATAATCCACCAGCGTAGAGTTATGATGGCAGATTTTATCGCAGAAACAGCACCTGTTATTTCGCGAATCCATATCATTTAGTATTAAACGTATGTCCTTCTGTACTATTATACAACTTTTGCTTTCGAGCCTCCGATGTGACTATGGAAAGTGTGGGAAGATGTTGACAAGGTGGTCAGTGACATCCGTCCAACTCATATTGAACAACTATTTTCTTCGCTACAGCTTTGAACTACTAATGTACATCGACATTTCAAACTTAGAAGTACTATAGTGGAGTCATATCCATAGTGGGGTCATATCCAGACTCTTTTCGTTCGGGACAGGGGGGGGGGGGGCATTAATTTTAACAACAAATAAATCGCTGTAATTACTGTGCCATATTATTTTTTATAGAAAATTGGGTTCTATTTTCGTTCCAATAGTGCCATCAAAACTGTGTATAAATCTCGTCCCGCGTGTGTTACGCTAGATTTCAAGACTAATCGAATGGGCAAGCTTATGCATAATACGTATTTGTATTTATTGTATTGCATTACATTAATTTTTATTATTGTAAGTTCCTATATTATTTTATAAAACTAAAGTAAGCCAAACTTTAATAGATTTTTAAGGCGCTCTTATCCCAAAATCAGTAATTTCAAAGTCAAATGGAACTTTCAAATATCGTCTAAAACTTCCAAAAAAAATACGCAATAGAGTTCAAACCTTTATCAAGGTCTTCCACGCATGTGTTACATGATCAGATAAACTTTGCTCGATAGAAATATTTCACGAACACAGCATGTAATAAGACCTTTCAAATCATGCGATTTCCATAATTCCACTTTTTTATTAACGAAACATATCTGGTAATATTGCTCTTTAAATTTTCTAGGTCGACCACGTAAGTGGGTTTTAATAAACACATCCCTTATTTTTAAACAATTTAAAAACCGATAAAAACAACGAAAAAGTACAAAAGTGTGGTTATTTTCTTTACTCCTTACACGTAAAGAAAAAGACAGAGAGTCACTCTTCTGGGATAAGAGCGCCATAACTGTTTTTACCCGTATTATACTTAAATTGTTTTTTTTGTTATTTTACATTAAAACCGACCTGTTATAAGTGTATCAACTGTCTTATATAACAAAATAAATATTTCATTTCATACTTCGTTTCGAGCGTAGCGGCCACAATTACCCCCCCCCCCCCCCCTCCTTGATACATGCTTGGCATTGAAATTACCAGTTTATAGGTTTTTAAGCATTTGATTGCTTCGTTTGTCGAAAGAGAAACAAACTAAATAAGTCTAAACGTATAGTATATTTACTCAAACTACAAAAGTCAAGCTGAGGCTCTAATTCCTTTTATTTTCCATTCCCCTTTTTTGTTTTAGATTACAAACACATCGCTTGATAAATGGATCCAAAACAATCTCCATTATCGTCAAACCAATAACCGAAAATTCTCTATACCTCGCACGGAACTTTGAATTTCTGCTCAATTTTAATTTTAACAGACCCACCAGACCCACTGTTTTTTGATCTCGAATGAGCTAACCGTAGCATTATGTTGATCCAGGGCCTTTTTCTTGCCACAACACATCTCCATTTTCTTTTATTTTAAATAACCTGTAGGTACTTTTTGTTATTACGACAGTGTCGAAATTGTATTGTCTTTCTTTACTCTTGCAATTTTTTGTGTTGTATTGTATTGTTAATAACTTAGCTTACGAGTTGGTGAAAGTCTCTGTTAGTAGGCTAAGGTTCTAAATAAAAATAAATAAATAAATAAATTTTGGCAATAAATATTTATATCTGTCATAATAATAATACCTTAAAAATTTAAAAAACAATAATTACTATAATTAACGTTCCATTTTAAACCTATGTTCACCACGCTCATAAGAGGCCCTTTATATTTCTTCCACCAGGTAATCCAGGTATCACCCAAGAGAAGAATTAGTAAATAAAAAAAAAAAAAAATTATCTCTTCGTCCAAGCAATAAATCTGTATTGTCCTTTAACTTAAACTCTCATTTTCAATAGAGCTAAACAAAGCTTCATTTTTCTTATCTATAGGTAGGTAAGTACTCAACCGCTAAAGGTTCGAAACAGCATTATCAACAAGTTTTACTTCTCTACCTACTGTCCTACTACGCAGTTACGATTTGCTACAAAAAATACACCCTGCGCAGAGGTACCGATAAAAAAAATGTAAACAACTTTTTCTACAGACAGGTCTGGACATGTGGTGGACTGTACTAGGAGATAAGGCTTAGTTTTGGTGAAAATTTGGTTTAAGTTTTGGTTGAAATTAATGGATTTGGTTACTGTGATAATATTTTGTGAGTTTTGAAATGTCAAGTCAGATTGATGATTTGTGCTAAGATGAGACGCGAAACGCCTCCTAAAGAAAAAAATCTTATCGTTTTAAAGAGTAAGAAAAAAATATATATGGGTATATTATGGAAATTACTTGTAAATCTGGATGCATAGTAACATGACCTGAGTAAGACCAGCAGAAGAAAAATTTATGCATTTATTTTTGTCTCTTTTGTTAAAAATAAACAGTTACTACACAAAATAATCTTAAATTATTATTACATACGGCTTGAACACTCACGTGTGATTGTTGTTGACTATATGCCAACCGTCCTAAGAACGACACTCGCCTTGATAATGCCGAAATTGTATCGGTGAAACGGTTGGCATATAGTCAACAACAATCACACGTGAGTGTTCAAGCCGTATGTAATAATAATTTAGTACGTCAGCTCACGCGAGTTTTAATAAAATAATCTTGTTATGAAATCTACGGAGTGAGTTTATCCGATTAAAGTTGATGGGTACAAAAATGAATCATTTCATAGAATCTTTGAAATTGATTATTTTTACAACCTACCTACACTACAAGCTACAACTCACAACTGAGATAAATAAGACTCCACCTACACTTGCAAGCCCAAAGGGTCTTCACATAAAAACTGAAAAGAGGACCTTTTCACTACAAAAGAGACCTGCCAGCTGAGTAAACAAGAAACTGACATAAATATATTCTGCTAAAACACAAAGAAATATAGACTCTATAGAGAAACCGATAAGGCTCAAGTTCAAGTTAGAATGCGTTCAACCTGTACCTAAAAGTAAATTTATGGTGAGGCGATGATGGATAGTTGTGAAAATTGGCACGTTTATTATAGT
Source organism: Ypsolopha sequella (assembly GCA_934047225.1). Taxonomy (NCBI): domain Eukaryota; kingdom Metazoa; phylum Arthropoda; class Insecta; order Lepidoptera; family Ypsolophidae; genus Ypsolopha; species Ypsolopha sequella. The sequence continues at coordinate 21,285,626 of OW204004.1, read as the reverse complement.
ATCAGATCTAATAGGGAACACATTAGTAAGTTAATTAATAGATGTACTTATCTTGCTTAAAAAAATTAGTTTGCTTTTGGGCGATTGCAGAATAAATTTTAACATAGTAGATGCTAGTGATTGTTGGCACTTGGTGGAGTTTATAAAACATTGTTTTAAAAAACACTTGTACTTATCCACATATTACGTACAACTTTATTATGCCCGACCGGTTTCGCTGTAAAGCATTTTCTAGGGCTTTTTACACATCCTAACTAACAAATAAATCATTTAAACTACAATCATGTCTAAAATGACGTGCAATAAATGAAACAACATTTAACAGGTTTTAAAAATTTATCAGCTTCAAAAAATAAACAGTAGCGAACATGAAGTGGAAAACTTCAAAAACAAATAGACAGTTGTCATCAAAATCGGAGATAGAAAGTGTGAAGGGATATTCAACCCAAAGGAGTATTTCTAAGTGGACAAAGATAAATAACTTGACAGAAGATATGCTAACATAGCGTTACACTAAACAGCCTCCTTATTGTCTAACCTCAACTTCTAGCGATAGATGTAGAACTTAGAAAATAGGCCCCAGGACGGCGATTCTGGCAAGCGAGAAAAAATTTGCGTATTGCAGATTTCGAGTGATTTTACAAGGGATTTTCTACGGAATTTATTGATTTTTCTGCTTTCGCAATATTTTCGCACTTGTCAGAATAAACCATCCTGGTCCACAATTTTCTGCAACTTAACACTAAAGAGAAAGACTGAAGTTGCGGTGTACCTAAGGCGAGGGTAGTCAGAGAAATAACGCTTTCATTTAAACTTGTCTATCCTGCTCAGTGGAAGCGGGCCGCTTAGAAAACTCAAGACGAGGTGTTTTTATTTATTAGTTTGGAATAAGAGGGATGTGTTTTTGATATGATGGCCGTTTTATATCAAATTTTTTTACGACTTTTAGTTTTATTGCCAAAAACCTAATATAACTACAATAAAATTATATTATATTTTTTTTTTCTGTATCGAAAGGACAAAGACAGATGCTTAAAATAAGGTAAGTCCTGTCAAAAAAGTTTAGTCGGGTTACACCAAATCGAGACTGTTATGTTCCTTTTGTAAAAGCACATGGGACAAACCTTACACAGAAAAAAAATTATAAGTACATATTTCACTAATTTATATTAGTTTTTTTTCTGCAGATATCTGTGTCAGACCTTTTAACGTCAACAACATCTTCACAAGTTTTGGAACACATCAGTCAATGCGTGACCCTTTTCTGATGTTTATTCGTGTTGATTGAAAAGTTTGTACAAAAAATCTGAAGCAGGCGTTAGAAATGTTCACAGTGAAATGATAATTGGCAGCATCTATAGTTACATTTTACAAAAAAAAATATGCCTTGTCTATGCAATCTATATATACCTTCAACTTTACCATATTATTAAGGCGATTACCATCGCCAAATTAGCAGCTCGATGTTTGTCTGTACGAATATCGACGGAAATGACATTGAAATACCGTTCATATCAGCGCATAATGCGTGGTGGCTGTTACGACACTCGCTGCGTCCTTGACAGGGCGAAATTGGAGAAAATAATACTTTTCACATGGACGTGATTGTTCGATTGAATAATCCTTTGTTATATATATATAGCTATCAAATTTATCTATTTATCAAAGCATAAATGAATTAAATCAAAAAAGCCGCTTAGGAGCAGTAGGGAATTCAAGCCAAAAAACACCATTAAGTTGTAGAAGTGTTGGTGGTACGAAAAAGAAAAATGTTGCATATGTTGTCCTAGAGCTGATAATCCATAAAACATCTTTTCAATATTTTTGGTTTGGCCATAAAAGACGAGAAGGCTTCAGAAAGTACCCATTTGGCGATATTAAATGAAACCATTTAAATGAAACCACTACCTCTACTGATCAGAGTAGGCAAGTCAAAGAAAATACCCAACGGAATAAGAATTAAAGTGTGTTTACGCACTTTTTTTCGAGGACATACATATACAGTGTGTCCCTCCTAAGAGTGCACATCTGAAAGGGGGTGAAACTAGATCTAAATATATCGATAAAAACAATGAAAAAATGAGTCTCGATTTTTTTTTTTATCTTAAAAAGATGCTCCGCCTGAGCATCTTTGTATGGGACGCGAACGCGGTGCCTTTTGTTAACCGCTTGTAGAAATTATTGTATGTATAATAGAATGTTGCATTTTTTTTGTAAGAAAAGTAATGGAATAAATGTATACTGAAATTAGGACATTATTTTGAAAAAAAAATACTATTACTGAAAAGGGAGATGGAAAAATTAAAGAAATAATTATTCAGGATAATATTTTTATGGTAATGGTAGTTGATTATGGTTTGTTTTTGATTTTGTATGCAACGTCTATTCTTAAGGATAATAACAATTTTATTTCATTGCATTACTCCGAGTTAAATCAAAAGTTATGACATATTTTATACATAGTGTCATTGGTAGGCAACAACATTTTAAAACGTAAATTTATAAAACAAAGATTTTTTCTAAAAAACTATTTCCATTTTTTTGTCCATAAAATAGGGTCTAGTTCCACTCCCTTTCGGATGTGCCACGGAGGAGTCTTGGGATGTGCACTCTTAGAAGGGACACACTGTATTATACAATGGAGTTGAAGTACCTACAAAATTAATAATTTTACAAACATTTTATTTGTTCAGCATGGTTACAGTGATTTATTTAATGTTAAGGTCAGTCGCTTAGCACAAGGTGCTTAACTTTACTTTGTATTTCTTGTTTAGAGGTTAAAGATTAAAAAACATTTTGGTATGTGGCAGTTATCACCAATAGTTCAATATTAGTGACGTTTATAAAACATAAATTTGAAATTTAATGCACAATATTCTCTGATATTTGATATTTTTGATTCAATGATCTGGTCCAAACAAAGTAAAAACAGCATTTTAAGTTGGTTTTGAGAAGATCATGACTATGTGTATACAATTTCAAACTCTTGCTTTATAAACCTCATTAAATGTCACAGATCAGAATGCTTTTAAATTTTAAATTTCTAAACAAGAAAAACAAAGTTAAGTTATGCACTTTGCGCTAAGCGACTGACGTTTAACCTTAAGTTGCTGTCTTTTTACACTTGGATTGTACTTACAGATATTCTATACTTTTAGCTTGCAGTTGGTTGGACACAAAAAACACAATAAAGAATCCATAAAAAAATATATTGGACATTGTTTTAAAAAACACTTGTACTTATCCACATATTACGTATTAAAAATGGTTTTTTCATTTATTGCACGTCATTTTAGACATGATTGTAGTTTTGTGATTTATTTGTTAGTTAGGATGTGTAAAAAGCCCTAGAAAATGCTTTACAGCGAAACCGGTCGGGCATAATAAAGTTGTACGTAATATGTGGATAAGTACAAGTGTTTTTTAAAACAATGTTTTATAAACTCCACCAAGTGCCAACAATCACTAGCATCTACTATAAATATATTGGAGTTTTGCACCTATCATATCTGTTGTGTTAGGAATTTTTAAAGTATGTACAATTTTTATTATTATTGAATCTTACATGTATTAATCTTCCTATAATAGTAATATTTAGAAAAAAAATTGCAAATTCTTTATTATTGACTAGAATTTTTATTGACTTCTATTTAGAGATGTCTGTAATAGTAGTTTATGCTACAAGGGCAAAAAGGAATAAATTATGAGGACGATTTAAACACGAGCGTAGCGAGTGTTTTAAACGTAACCGAGTAATTTATTGCTCTTACGCCCGTGTATCGTACTACGTTTTTCAATGCATAATGTGAGGAAATAAAACAAATATAATCTTGTGAACTTTAAATTATGATTGGCTCAAAACGACTGTATCCAGAGCCGTCAAACAGTGGAAAAAAAAGTATAACATTTATGGTACACAGGAAAGGTTGCAGGTTAGCCAACTTCTCGTAAATAAATAAAAAAAAAATATTAATAATAAAGCCCTAGGGCAAAATAATCGACTTTCTGTTCGGTTTTGATACATAAAATGTGAGCCTTTACTTGCATTGAAAAATAAATTAACATAAAATAGCAATGGGCATGTTTTTTGCAAATCCTCTGCGCTACTTCAAAATAGCATTTTGTAACCATGACAACTAGGTTCCTAATCTGGAACACGTGTATGAAAACACAATGGATGTTTTTATAAAAATTGCCTTTCAAGAACACATTGGGTCAAGTAACGCGCTTTTGCAAAAAATGCATTATGCCCCCCCACATCAAAGTACGGTTTCTTTCGCTAAAACTTTTATTGCATTGTAATAGGAATCAAAATGCTATGTTTGGCCCGTATTATGCTTTTTGTATTTGGGTTCAGTACCTGTTATGTTAACAAAAAAAAGTTTGGATAAATTAGGTAAGGGTGGCAGGTTATAAGGTACAAGTTGCCCTATTTTTAAAGTTTGCGGCTTATTTTGTAGTTTGATTTTTCTTAAAGCGAATTTTAAACTTATACAATTCCTTTTGATAGAAACAAAGACAAGGGTTTAAAAACAAAAAGTTAAACATATTTTTGGTTAAAACTAACATAAGTAACTCTAAAACTTTCTAGTGATAATTGTCTAATTTCCTTTGTGGTTATTTATAATTAATTTAGAATAGCCAAGATTTGTTTGCCGTTTGTAGGAAATACAGATATTCTCAAAATTATGGACTTTCCTAACGATCATATAAAATTTATTGTCCATATTGCCAGGAAACACTTAGGAAAACTACAGTTCCTGGAGATACTCAGATTCGATTAATTAGTTGACCCACTTTTCACCTCTATTAAGACTTTAGGACTGTGATACGATCGCAAAGTGTGTCAACCAAGCTTTCTGCAATGTTACATAGCGTCGCTCCAGTGTTTGAATGGCAAACCAACCAACTTTGTTTTTTTTTATGTAAATTTCATTACACATAACGTTTAATATACACGACATATTTTTATTTTCATGTTCTTACGTCACGTACGTCATGTAAAAACTATTTGAAAAAATAGTTGCTTGGCCATTCAAGTACTGGAGCGACGATAATACATAATACCAAACTACACCGTATTTTAAAAGTTGTCATCTTAGTATGTAAATAAAGGAAATAATTTAAATAAAAGGTAATGAAATAAAAACATGTTTCACCAACCCTTATTAGATCTTTTGCTGCTGCCAGCGACTTCGTCCGCGTGGAAGAAAATAATGCGGCCAAAGTGTAATCCCTTGAGAATCTCGCAATAAAAAATATCCCTAAATATTATTAGAGTGCATTAAAAACTAGTAAATATTAATCAGAAACAAATCCAAAGTCAAGAATTTGAAAAATTCCCCGGGCCAGTATATCAAGCAGATGCAAAAATAACAGTGGACAAGTATGATGGGAGAATTCGCCGGTCTAAGTAGGAACCTCGGTGGCGCAATTAATAGCGCGCTTGTCTTGATAACAAGAGGTCACAGGTTCGAATCCTGGCCCGGGGAATTTTTTCATTGGATTTGTTTCTGATTAATATTTTCTAGTTTATAATGCACTCTAATAATATTTAGAGTATTCATAGCGATGGATTTCGCAAAATAAACATAAAAAGTATCCCAGTTTTAAAGTTAAATAATAAGTTATCGAACAGTGATCTCCCTTCCTTCTTTCTTTATAATCCATGTCTCACTGCTGAGAATCGTACAGTGATAACCGCATCAAAACCCGTCCAGCAGATTTTGCGTGATGCTTGAAATACCGGCTAAACATCCGATTTTTTTTTGTATCATTATCCTACACCGCTAGTTTTTTGGAAGATCATCAACGAAGAGACATACACAGCTCTTTTCCTTTACAGTTTTTAATAGAATTTAATATACTTAGCATTACAATTTTCAGTTTTTAATTTGTTTTAGCACCTAACCCGTTTCATCAAAGAATATATCACCATCTCTTATACAATTGCTGCAACTAAATTCGTATTAAAGCTTTTTATTTACCTGAATAGATGACGCTATTTAAACCAAATAATTAAATATTTATTTATACGCCACCTGGTGATTATTTATGTACTACAATTTTATACGCTACATAACCAAAGTTTTCTTGTTTTTTTTTTATCAATCGTTCGTGACGTCTATAGGCCTTCATCGCCAGGAATTATCATTTGCTATGTAACTTCTAACAGTGGAAAGGTAAATTGCAAAAATCTTTAAATGACAACTTTTGTTACGACACCGATTTTCATGAAACAAAGCCTTTATTCTAATCCAAATTAAGCTCTGTCCACTTGTGAAACAAAAAAAAAAAAAAAACAGACAGAATGATAGAAAAGAATTCTAAAAATCGCTGATTTGTGTTCTTTTTTTTGTCACCCCCGTTCTATTTTTATAACTATTTTCAATGTACAGACTCACCGGGTTCTACTGTTTTATTATATGTACCTATTGATAATGTATTGATATGTATTGATATTGATTGATTGATGAGTACTCATGACACGATTAACAGAATTCTTCGCTGAGCAAAGAGACTTACTCAATTAGGTGTTACCAAAGTAGGCGTCTTGTTCGTTGTCTTTTAAAACGGATGCTAGAATACAAGTTAAAAGCTCATTCCTTATTACAATTTCAGAAAATTAAAAAAGTCTCTGTATATAGAAAAAAATGGATATAAGAACTGCACTATTTAGGCTTCAGATTTAGATGGAGCCCAAAAGGACGGTACTAAAATACCAACTAAGATCCAAAAACTAATGGCCCCTTAGCGTGCCCCACAGTTTACAGATGATCGTGTTAAAATAAGTAATGGTGATCTGAATTGATGAAGAAGTGTATTGATCTTCTTACAGCAAGAGCTTTCTATCATTTGAAATCGTTTGTGTCTGGGACCTGGGGCTGATGTTCAAAATCATCCTGAAAACGAAGAAAATCCATGAAGCAAACACCAACGGCTCTGCGCAATAGACGCAACGTAGTTTCTTCGTAGTTGTTTTTCGTAATGAATCAAATGGACGCTACTAAAACCATGAGCAAATGAATTAGTAGAGCCTTTTTTTACAAATTTAAACGATGTAGCGCAAAAACACTATAACGTAGGTTAAGGCGATCATCCATCCATCCATCCATCAGCCTAATTCGTCCACTGCTGGACAATAAGCCTTTCCAGGACTTTGCCACTCCTGGAAGAATTGTCCATACTCACACACGCTGGGCAGGCGGGTTGGTGAACTCTCGCATCAGTGACGCCGCTGCCCGTCACCAGTCTGTTCCATATAAGGCGCGGCTATTAGGGATGGATATACCGCCATCTATGGGTCCCAGGCATGGTGGGCCTCCTAGTTTTTTGCCTGTGAGCTGTCCTCTTACTCTCCCCCGAATTACTTCTAGGTGGTCTCCAAGTAAGATGGTGGTACCTCCACAGTCGAGCCCGGCATCAACTCTATCACCTGCAAGGCGATACGTAAAAGTTTTAGCGTCCTTGTTACTCCGTATGCAAAAAAACCCTCAGTGTGAGTGGGACGGATTTGTGGAAAAGTAGCAAAAAGTCGGTTTTTTATTAATATAAAATGTACTCAGCTATTTTGTCAAAAAGAATTTCAAAGAGCCTTTACAAATACATAATATCTACATTTTGAATGCAATTTCACAATGAAATTAGTTGGGATATCAGAATTACAGGAAAAAAAAAATTTAGAGATCTTTTCGGAATTAAATTATGTCAAAAAAAATTCATCCAACCGCGTTTTCCTTCAGTGTGAATCTTAATTAAATACTCAATAAACATTTACCCAAAAATGAAATACGTAGATGACGTTATAGTGGAGTAAATGGATTCGAAAAATCCCCATTTTTTTTGGTATTGCCTCTAGTAACCGGACCGAATCGATTCTTATTGATATGAAACATGAACAAATGGTTGAAAAAAAAATATTTTCCTACATACAGTATTTTAGGCAAAATTATAGGCAATATTCCAGGTACATATTGAAGTTACCCTTTTTGTCAATTTGTTGATTTTTGTCAAAACAAAACAAAAATCAGTCTCTAAGTAGGTTTATTGCTATCCATTATCTAAATCACCTGATCCGGTCCCTTTAAAAACAGGATATGACATCATATTTGTCTAATGACCTCTAATGAATCTCATTTGGGGAAAAGTAAGTACAAATATAAAACTATAGGATATTGGTAGGCAATTTCCGGAGAGAAATTAGTTTGTCCCATAAATACAGAATGCGAATAACCCTCCTTTTTGCTTCGCCGTAGTCGGGTAAAAATATACCATAGGTACGATTTAGGGCTCCGTTAAAAACAGATGTTATCTGTCTGTTCGTCAGTCTGTACTAATAGTGAAAAACCAGGCAAGTGCGGGTCGGACTCGCGTTCTTCCGTACGTGCGTACATACGTTAAAATTTGTCGGTGAAAAGATGGTGTAAAGAGTGATGACTGTTCTGCATAATTTCTGAAACCCCATCGGGGATATATACTTAAAATGTCGTGGCGATATGTTAAAGTTTAACATATATTGACGAATCCCGTCCATTAAGTACAGTCGCATGCAGGTCAATCTCCTTATTAGTCGGCTATGACGATGCAATAAGAACTGCTAACAAGTAGCCTGTCATACTGGTGTCCGTAGAACAGCTTACAGACTTTTCTTAATATTTAAACGATCATTTATTCATGTTTGGATCAGAATCATTCTTGGTCATTATCGCTGCAAAACACACAAAAAGCTTACCCCAAAACATAAAGTGCCGTATACACTCTATGTCGCGATAATGACGGCCGCCCGCCCATAATTATTTAAGGAACGATTCCTCAGATTTAGAATGAAATCACAATAAATAATTATAAAGCTAAAACAATCAAGGACGTCCCCAGGGGATCCAAGGGATTACAGATACAACACACAAATGACAAAATATTTTAAATTTATTATTGTAGCATGGTTTATTTTGTAATTTATTACATCATATGTGCAAATTGATTTGCTTTAAATTTCCGAAAAACTTTTACGTGTCCGCGCAATATTTTAATCAGTTTTATTTACTCCCATACTGCAATAAGGCAATTGCAACATCAAAAGCAGTTTTCTAAGTACGATTGTTTATCCGATGTTATAATATTACATTAAAAAATCGCGATTTTGCGCTGCGATTGGCCCAATTTATTTTAAAAGCGCTTGAGACCCAACCAACAACAGAGACAAGAAATAATTCCCGACCTTACCTTTTCCTGATTGGCATTCAAGGCAGCTTTACCGGAACGACGCACCCGAGGTTCATGAACGAATGTCTTCTTCTCATTTTTCGTAAAATCGTTAGTTAATAATAATATAAATAAAGACGATATTTTGATGGTAATTTTTTTGCATATTGTCAATTATTTGTAGAAGAAATACGTATGCCGATGAAATTGTCAACATATAGCTTGTATGATGAGATTGATGGATGTGAAAGAGGTGTGTCAGAATTATAGCAGAAATATATTGTGTCTGCCTTTCTTCGCTTCTGGGAGATAGGCGTAGGTATTATGTATGTTGTATATATTAGTATTAGGGTTGTTTTTTAGGCATTAAAATAATTATAAAACAGACTGGTGACGGGCAGCGGTGTCACTGGTGCGAGGGTTGCAGCACGGCGCTCACCAACCCGCCTGCCCAGCATGTGTGAGTATGGGCATTACTTCTAAGAGGACCGCCAAGAGTGGCGAAATCTTGGAATGGCTATATGTCCAACAGTGGACGAAAAAAAAAATGCTGATAGATGGATGAAAATTATTAAATTACGATCCAGCTACAAAACTGAAGAATCGCCCCTTAAGAAACAGTATAATCGTCAAAGATTTAAACCTCATAAAGAGGCTCAAACGTGAGTGATTGGGGGCCGTCTTTTATTGGATCTAATAAAGTGTTGTGTTTGTTTCGCCCATTTTAGTAGTGTTGTTTTAGTGTGCAAGCTTCTTTAATGAGTTTGGACTGTTAAGTCGCTTTCTTTTGGAGATTTGTGTGGCTGATCTTCAATCTTTGTCTTAAATAATGGGATTTACCATTTGTGGTTACAACGGACGTATTTTTATACATAGCTATGAAAGTCTCTTGAATCTTTGATTTAAAACGCAGAAATCAATGAAATAGTTTATTTAGTAAATTAATGGTTAATTAAATAACCTTCTCTTTCTCCCAAAGATTGCCTGGTAGATATTGCTATAAGCAATAAGTGCGCCTTTGTATAATATCAATATTTTAAACGTCCTCTTTTATGTTTTTTTTTGTAAACGTACATTAAGTGTAATAAATAAAAAAATAAAAATATAAACGATTTTCAAATAAAAATTACTACTACTAATAAAGATATTATAAGGTGACTTTACATGATATAGTCAAATTCATACTGGACGCTCGATAAGTGGTAGGACCAAGGTTTAATTACTCTTTCTGTGGAAAACGCTAATACATTGAAAATATTATGGAGTTTATCATATTTGTTGCTATCAGTGGGAATAAGTGGGGGGACCACGAACCTAAAACTGGGGGGACAGTGAGTGTGGGTTGTTATAGTCGCCTTGATATTTATCAGTCTTTTTGTCTTCAGATGATTTCCTTAAGACTGTACTCATGAGCCTAGAACATGAACAACGCCAGACTTTCGAGGATTCATTTGAAGAAATTCGGACTTTTCTTGTATTGAAAAAAATATATTTGATTTATTGATCTTTTATCTTAGGATTCTTCTCATAAACAATGTATTAAGATTTATACATTTTTCGGAAAAAAGTTTTCCACCTTCTTTTTTTTGGTTTTCAAACGTTCGTTTCAAGAACGCGGTGAAGAAATAAACTTGTTTTTTTTTTATAAAATAGTTAATAGAAATATAAAGGGATTCTAATTAAATCCAATATTTTTTTCCCTACAAAATATTTCAATATTAGCTAAAAACACACCAATTTCTTGTTTCGCTGCGTGATCATTAGTATTACGCGTCCAAGAAAAAGAGGCCAATGAGCCAACATATAATAGACTCTACCAAAAGTAAATAAGTTCTTTGCTTTATTGTGCTGGACGGGTAAAAAAAAGTTGCTAGGGTTGGCCTCTTAATTGTAACATTTAATAAAATACATGCATGATAGCTTTCCGACTAACCTTAATTGACCAAACCTGCATGTGAAACTATTACACCCAAATACAAACTAAAACACGGTTCATTAGGTTAACGATGTCCTATAATTGTGTGTCCCATGCGATCGGATTATTACTGTACCGATAAAAATACTGTTTGATTATAAGAGAAACCGTTAAATAAATAAGTGATGCCCCGGATTTCTGCTATAGTCCTACAAGGCCCGGGCTTAGAGGCCCAGTCAGCCTAGGGGCCCCCCATTCACCCAGCTACCCCAATCAAGGCATGTAGCATAGTGTTTAATCGCGCGCGACGCCACTAGTTGAATCACAATTGCAAGGAGCGTGACGTAATGTTTAATAGCAAAAACATCATGCCACACTCCTCGCACTTGTGATTTAATTAAGTCGCATCGCGCGCGATTAAACACTGTGCTACGCGCGCCTGACGGCAGGCGGAAATAGAATTATAGAGAAAAATGATAAAAAAACATTTATAATGGGGCATATTGTACGCCACGTATGACGACCGTTGACTTAACTATAGTGACATATATAGCATATACTACATTATTTCTGATGTTTATTTATAGCAGGGTTTCTTAAACTGGGGTCCATGGACCCCCAAGGGGTCCGTAGCGTGAGTGCTAGAAGTCCGTGGCATGATATCTGATACCGAACACCGCACATTGCTATTGTGTCTTTACCGCGCAAGTGAAAATGAAAATAAAACGAAAATATTTATAACAAAACATTAGGCTGTATAAACAATTTTTTTTTACTTTGTAAGTAAATATTGCTTTTATTGCTAATTAATAGGAATCCTTATATAATCCTTAATAGGAATGTAAGTTTAAAACATTATTACTTAATTTAGTTTTTTATTTATTAAAAAGCAATAATTGCTTTCTCTGTAATCAGGTTTGGAAGGGGTGCATCAGTTTTTGAAATTTTTGCAAGGGGTCCGTGACTACCAAAAGTTTAAGAACCCCTGATTTATAGTAATGAAGGTCGGTAAAAAATTATACTTTCTGTACTAGTGCAATTTATTTGCTAAATTTCCAAACAGGCTTCGGGAGGGGGGCCCCAAATATTAAGTGCCTAGTGGGCAGTGGCCCCGGGTCTCTAAGTCCGGGCCTGGTGATGCATGAGCTTAACAAACAATTCAAAATTTTGACCATATGAAAGTAAACGATCTGATTTTCTGTTTTTAGAGTTCCGTACACCTGATAGTTTCCAAATGGAACCCTATTACTAAGCCTCCCCTATCTGTTCATCCGTCCGTCCGTCCGTCTGTCACAGCTAGGCGTCTAACTGGTAGCCAGTTGAAATTTTCACTGAATATGCTTTACTATGGTTACTATGGCTGCATATCATAGCAAATAATAATAAAATTAAAAAAATTGTAAGCCCCTTGGCATCCCCATACAAAAATCTTGAAAAAGTAGCGTTTTTTCCACGTTATCACATCCGTAACCCCGCTTATCTCCGAAACAAGACAAAAGAAAATTATAAAAAAAAAACATAGTGATTGGTGATTAATTACGTAACCCAGAAAAAGCTGACAAAGCCAAATTATACTGCTCGCAAGATCTCGCTGCACGTGTTGTGCTTGCGTCGAACAACTATCGATATAACTAAAATAGTGAGTAACTTCAAAACAATTAGAAGACGATCAAGAGATAACGGTCACTTTTATTATTTATATTTTAATGAGTGTAATTACGATAACGATGACTATTAATGTTATTTAATGGTTAGCAATCATTAATCAGTTATTGTCTTTGTTTATCAACGTTGTTTTTTATTTTAAAGTTTAATAAATATATATAGTATGCCTTAATTAGCTTTTTATTTATAATTACACAATATAACTTGAAATATATACAATAAATAAAAGAAAATTATAACTTGAAATATATTTCGGCCCTTAGTGGGCCGTCATCAGTCAAGTATTAAAAAATTACGAATATACCATAGTAATAAAAAATAAAAAATAAAAAATAAAAAAGAATATATTTTTCTTAATCAACCTCTTATGATTTAAAAGGTACTTTTACTTGTCCACAAATTCTTATATCAAATAATAAAAGTTTGTGGACAAGTACAAGCACCCTTCAAGTACTAAGGGCCGAAATATATTTCAAGTTACAATTTTATTTTATTTATAGTATATATTTCAAGTTATATTGTGTAATTATACATAAAAAGCTAATTATTTTAAAGTTAATACAATAAAATTCAATGCAATAAATAAAAAAAAAAATAATAAGTGCACAAACAATAAAATTAGAGTTATTGTTTGATTTTAATTTTGTAAACATTTACCGATAACATATCGCTACATTGTGCTTCACTACGCGTTGCGATAAGACCCATAAGTGAGAGTGAGCACGCAATATGCTTCACTGTGCTCGCACATTTTATTGCTCCACGTGCAGCGAGATATTGCGACCAGTTTAGAAGAAGAAGAAACAAAGAAGCTTTTTCACCAAAAATAACTAGTTTAAAAATACAGACTTATTTCACGTCCCAATGTGAAAACGAACACAATAAAACCGCAAAGTGATAGCATTAGCAGGTGGCAAACTTTAAAATTGACACTAAAAGGACGTTTCTTCAAAAATAAACCCGATAATAATACCTGAAAATGCCATCGTAACAAAGTAATAAAGCATTTTATTAGAAACGCAGTTATCACTTGCTTTAAGAAAGATAATTAAAACCATTGTCTTACCATAACAAAAATTACGGTCACTATAAATTCCAAAACCGACGTCGTTTACCACGCATATTTAAATGGTACTATAAAAACAGCCCTAGAAAAATGCCACCTAAATTGACCTCCCACTCCCCTACTATCCTTTAGAAATCCAGATACAACAAAGTAATGTCCATATTGTCGAAACGGTCTTGACAAATTGGTTTCAGAGTTAAAAAACAGGGGACATCAATAATCCAGCTACTCTTGCGCTTGACGGCGGTAAATATTTTATTGGCAGTTAAACCTTGGTTTATTATGCGACCGTTCTAAGATTAAGATAAAGTCAAACAAAGGAAGCTGCTCTGAAACTCCAGATTTGAATAGGTCAAAAATGGTGGTGTACCAGAATAGATTTTTATTATTTACAATTCCTTTTGTCCTGTACCTTCTATATTTTTACTAAAACACTGTAATTATAATACTCGTATTAATGGACAGAAGAAAAAGATATAATCTTGCAGTTTCTTCCGTTCTACTTAGCAAGACTAATCGAATGGGCGAAGTTAAGCATGTATTTATATATGTAACCTATTAGTATGTAGTATATAATAATAGACGTTACATATCATTTGATCGTACACTTAAAAAAATATGGCCAATCAAGTTTAAATTATGCTTGATTGAAAAAAATATGACTAAATCGTTTAAGAAAATATCAAAAATAATTAATGATGGTTTATTGTCACAATAAAGCTAAAATGATTGCAATTTTATCAAATCGACTATGTTCAATTTTATTAAGTTACTTTATTAATTTCAGGAATATAGTGAGTTCTATCAATCACTTGATTAGATCTATCAAGTTGCTTTATCAACGTTACACTTGGCAAATAATTGATATAATAAAGTAACTTATTATGTTACATAATTAAGCCTATTTTATTTAATAATCAGATTATTATAAAATGATCAACATCTTATTTGATTTAATAGATAGATAATAGTTTTAAACATACGTAAACATAGATCTTATCAAGTAGGTTAATAGCTCTTAATAATTTTATGTCACATTCTAATAAGTTAACCAATATATTTAAAAAAGTTATATTTTAGGAAATCGGTTTTTGTATGGATTCCTGCATCGCGATATCATAGTTTTTCTACTTTGTTAGTATAAGTATCAGTGGGTTGTATCCGAGAGTATAGAGACTAACGACATACATATATCGGTTCTCGTTTGGACTCACATTCGGTTTAACACTACTTCCTGCTGCATCACGTCGTGTCACAAGTAAGAGCGTAAGTACATGCAATCAGGGTAAATATATAAATAATAGGTAGAACAAATAGGACAATCAATATATGTCACGTTTCATTCTAGTTACAAATATAATAATCAAAAATCAAATCAAAATCAAAATCATTTGATTTATCTACCAGAAATTGCTAAACCTAAAAACTTTACTTAAAAAAAGACAATTTAACAATATAACATTATAATATCTATCAAGTCACTTGATTAAAATTATCAATCTTTTAGTTATATGTATCAAGCTGAGGTTATCACTATATCAATCAGACTTGATTAAGTTGACAACTACTTATTTGAATCTACTAAGTCTGCTTGTTACACTTCTTAATCAAGATGACTTTATTGCCGGAAATATAATACTTTATGTGCTCGTATATAAATAAGTAACTTGATAGTCATAAACATTTTTATGATAAATGTTAACAATTTTTTTTTCAGTGTATACTTTACGGTAATCTTCAATTAGACATTTTAGATTTTAATTGTGAATGTTATTTAAGTTTAATTTATGTACCTCTTCAATTTAGTTCAGTACGTTTATTATTATATCAAATATAATTTTGTGTTGTTAAATGGTATATTTAATAACATTTATTACTTATGACTTGCGATAAATGTTATATGATGTACAGTGGAGACCGCATCAAGTAAGACACATTGGTCTTTGTATCTATCTTATATTTTTCTCTGTAGGGGCTAATGTCGTACTGCAAGTGTATAGCTTGATGTGGTCTCCACTGTACTTATATTGCAAAATAAATTATTAATTCTCATTTTCCTTTGAATAGCCAAGGCCGACACGGCTGTGGATTTGGCAGAAAACTTTCTAAGGAATTCACTTAGATTAAATAATGTTAAGGTGTGTTAATTCAAAAACTATTTCGAGATTTAGGTTTAAAAAGCCATATTTCAGAACTTGTGGTCTAAAAAACCTCATGATGATGAATATTTTTACGAAAAAGCTGCAACTTCCATTTGGCTTTGTGTTACGTCACTTGAGAAATGGCTCTTTAGAAATGTGTCCTTTGTATCAAGACAAATTAATAATAATTTGCTTCCAACTAATTTGACAGCTTGAAGACAGATGGTTAGACACATACAGACCACTTTTTTGTAAGCAATTACACATGAAAATCAGTATAATATCTAAAATTCTCAATTCTCACGTCATTACGGACAATTATTTAAAAATGATATGGTTAATTTATTTACCAAAATACTGAAAACTATATCATAAAATGACGTAAGTTCTCTGTTTTTTTTTAATTTTTTTTAATTGGCCATGGGCGTGCCTGGTCGTCGCCTTTGGTGACCCAAGAGCTGGAGCTTACCTCGGTCAAAGGATCGTGCAGTTTAGCAATCCAGCGAGGTAACGCTGGTAGCATCTTGTACCCTTCCCAAAGGCGTCGAATTAAAAACATTTATTGTTTAATGTATGATTTATTTTATATGATGTATATACAACGTGAAATTTAAGTTATTTTTTTAACGAAAACTGGTGATAGTACTTGTCCATATAAACAACTTTTACTATGGAGCCAACCCAGAAATCGTAAAAAAAATATCAGCTGTTCCATAGAAAAGTTAAATACCGACTAGACCCAAATGTATGAAACAGCAAATTTTTTTTTTCATGATTGCAGGGTTGGCTTCATAGTAAACGTTATTCATATGGACGAGTACTATCACCAGTTTTCGTTAGCAAAACGACTTAAATTTCAGGTTGTATAGGTATATTTATCGTAAGGTTATTTCAATTTAGAATTAATTGAGTTTTCATTGTTGTTTGATTTGTTTTTTATTAATAAATAAAACACATTCTTGAGACAGACTCTTAAAAACTAGGTGTATTCCAAATTGCGAATAAGCTTTATCCGTTGAAGTAAAATGAAGATAGTGATAGACGGACAAACGGGTCACACTTTAGGGTTACCGTTTTTGAGTATGTCTGATTTATTTATCAGTAACATCACAAATATAAAAAGCATTAGTTTTTGTTACTTTTGTGCTAAGTCTAAATATATGTTGCAGAAAAATAGAAAAAAAAAGAAAGAAATACAGTCTAAAACGAGTTCCATTGAGCAGGACGCGCATCCTAAATCTACACTTTTCAGTGATTGATTTTAAAGCCTCATTAGTTTACGATTATATTTGTTTGGCCAGTAAAAGTCCTGAAAACATTTGACTTTAGCACTTGGAGATCTAAATATTGGAATTCCTGAATGTTTCGGTTTCATTTTGTTGTGACAATGAAATTTTATGAAAGGGTATTTTCATTCCTTGTAAAATGTCATATGTGTTTACTTTGTTTAAACTGAAAACGAAATGATATATTTTAAGCTTTTGTTTATTTTTAACTATGTATGTATTTAGCTTTTTGTAAATAACAACAAAAATATGTACTAAATACTGATATATTATCTCCGTATTTTTAGAAGCCGATATGTTTAATTTTTAGGTATAAAAACATGACTCATTCGGAAATTTTTTCTTTAATTATTTTATTATAGGTCTTATATTATATTATACGTCTTCCTATTAAAGTTAAAATAATTGACTTAGTCCACTATTGAAGGGTAATAATTGGTAACAAAAAAAAAACATAAATAACTCTAACTAATAAATAAATGTATTAGTTTTGAAATTGATCTCGATCATAAAGTACACACACACACACCCTTACACTATTACACCCACATACACCCTTACACACCCTTGTTTGCTGAATCCTAGATGTGAGGCGTTTGATTTACACCCGGTGTAGTACCCAAAAGCGAGACCTCAGTGATCTATGCATATTTTTTACTACTTATACATTGTTTAAGCTTGCCTAGTGTTTTCTCACTCTAACTGTCTATTCCATGTATGTCTATCACGTTTACAACGAAAGATATAAGTGAAAAGGTAAAAGTGCTAACACACCCAAACCCGAGGCGTGCACAATTGCGAGACTCCGCCTCACATTTATGTGTTTAAACATACGGTGTTTGTAAACCGCCTCGGTTTTGAGTGTGTGAATACGACTCAGTTTTGGTATTGCCAAAATCACAAAATCGAGACCGCTTCATTTTAAGCTATTGTTGTGTGTAAGGAGACTCGGTTTTGATAATGTCAAAAGCATAAATATGAGGCCGTCTCTTAATTATGATACAGTTGTATGTTAAGTGTGTACTATTTTCCAACACGCCAAAAGAAACGATTATTCACACCAGTTTGTTCACAGAGCATATTTTTTATTCTTGGAGTTTGTTGCTATTTAAGATTCAACATTCATTTATTTTTATCACATAAATAGTTATTTTAAAAAAAGCACTTTATCAAGTTAATCATTTCAATTAATAATGTCTAAATTAAAAATGAAATGATATTATGCAAATGTCAGAAATTTATTCAGGAAAAACTGTGCCCGATATAGCATTCAACACTTAGCACCCGGACAACGTACAAAGAAATAAAAAACTATACATGAAAATTTAAAAAAATATTTTAAAATATAATTATTTTTAAATATAAGGCAATTTTTAAAAATTTTTTTTTTTTTTCGTTAACTATTAGTTTATTAATAACAGTTTAGGGCGGAAAGCCATCAATTTTAGAGTACGATAATGATGTTGCGAAAACCGGAAATCTACACGTCCATACAAATATTTTTTCCAAAAAATAAATCTAAAAGTTAAAAAAAAACTATTGTTTCATACATTTTGGTCGAATAGGTATGAAACTTTCAAATTCAAATTCAAATTCAAATAGTTTATTTTGCAAAGCAGGTATAGATATATACACTTTTTACACGTCAAATTTAATCTAATAAAGAAAATATATGTAATAGAATAATAAATGTACATGAACTAAATTAAAGGTTTATTTAATTTATGTAGCAATATATTTACGATTAAAATGATAGGTAAAATATATATTATACAAGGTAAAATCCAATCAGCCGCCCGAACCCATACCGGAGACCCGGCCAGGGACCAGGAACAAGGTTCAGTGATCACCAACCGAGCCCCCAGCACGAATCCAGGCGGCCGACCAAATCCCATCCTATATACTACATACTAATAGGTTACATATATAAATACATGCCTACCTCCGCCCATTCGATTAGTCTTGCTAAGAAGAAGGGCAAGAAACTTAGCAAGATCATGTCTTTTTTTCAATATAAAACTAATACTATACAATATATGACTTATATCTACTTTAACCAAGGGATAAGAAAATACAAGACAGTAGGAATTCAGGTTAATGAAAAAAAGAAAAACATATATATCTTTGTCTACCTGTCTCATATAGTCCTTTTCCTTTTACAGTCTATAATCAATTAATGTTTACACCTTAGAGGAATCATAAGTTAAGAAATTATACTATTTAATTAAATTATAACTTACTACGAGTATCATTATCACTGTAACACCATGCTTCACCATCATCCAAATATTCATTTATTTTATAATATGCCTTTTTCAATAGGCCCTGCTTAATATACAGTTTAAACTTATTCTCTGACAAAGTAAGGACCTCCTTTGGAAGTTTATTGTAAAATCTTATACCATGTCCTACAAAAGAGGTACTCACCTTAGCGAGTCTGATTTTTGGAAAAGCCAGTTTATGCTTATTTCTGGTCTCCTTACAATGTTGCTTACCAAGCCTTGGGAAAGACTCAACATTTTTTCTGACATATCTAAGGACTTGGTAAATATATTCACAAGGAACCGTTAATATATTAATTTCTTTGAACTTTTGTCTAAATGAATCCCGGTGCTTCATATTATAAATAGCCCGAATTGCTCTCTTCTGCAAAACAAAGACTGCGTCTGTATCCGCGGCTCTACCCCATAACAGCATGCCGTATGACATAATGCTGTGAAAGTAACTAAAATAGACTAGTCTAGCAGTATCTACATCAGTAATTTGTCTTATGCGTCTAACAGCGTATGCGGCCGAACTAAGTCTACCACATAGGGCTTCTATGTGGGGACCCCACTGAAGACGAGAGTCTACCGTAATGCCTAAAAACTTTGTTTCGTTAACTAACTCCAGCTTGGACCCCTGCAAAAGCAAATTACCATCCACTTGAATTACATTTGGTAACGTAAATTTTATACACTTTGTCTTTTTTGCGTTTAAAACTAAATTATTTACAGTAAACCAATCAAGCACCAGTGATAAAGTTGTATTCGCGCCGTCAAGGATATCTTTACGTCTATTAACTTTAAAAATAAGTGACGTGTCGTCTGCGAATAATACTATCTTCGTTAAGTCTTTAACTAAATATGGAAGGTCATTTATGTAAATTAAAAACAGCAAGGGCCCTAATATGGAACCCTGCGGGACACCCATTTTAACTAATGCTCCACTTGATTTTACCCCGTTAATGTCTACCTTTTGAATACGATCACTAAGATATGACTTCAATAACGCCAAAGATTTGCCCCTCACTCCGTAGTGATCCAATTTACATAAGAGTGTTTCATGATTAACGCAATCAAAGGCTTTCGAGAGGTCACAAAATACACCAAATGCATCTTGCTTTTCTTCCCAAGCATCAAAAATGTGCTTAACTAAAGCAACTCCTGCATCTGTGGTTGACATCCCTCTAGTGAATCCATATTGTTCACAGTGAAGTAACTTATTTAAATTAAAATGAAATAACAATTGATTAAAAACTATTTTTTCAAAAACCTTACTCAATACCGGTAAAACTGACACAGGTCTATAGTTTGAAGGGTCCCCGTGGTCGCCTGATTTAAAAAGGGGGATCAATTTACTAAACTTCATTAAGTCAGGAAAGATACCATCATCTACACATTTATTAAAAATTAATGCCAAATAAGGAGCTATTAAATCAATAACAGAACTTATAACTTTCACAGATAGGCCCCATAAGTCCTCGGTTTTTTTCAAGTTAAGCGATTTAAATGCTTTAATTACAGTTAATGAATTAATATGTTTAAAAGCAAATACAGAAAGACACTGAGGTACGTGATCTATTAAAAGATCCTGCGCAAGCCTAGGGCTTGAATTTAAATCTTTAGTTGTTAAGGAAGGAATTTCAGTAAAGAATTGTTCAAAGGCATTCGCAACTTCTTTATCTCCTGTAACGACTTCATTGTTAATACTTAACTTAAGTTCGTTATCTCGTTTCTTACTTTTCCCAGTTTCAGTATTTATGATGTTCCATACTGTTTTTACTTTGTTATCGGACCTTTTAAGTTTTTTATTCAAGTAGATACTTTTTGCTTTTAAACACACCAATTTAAAGATGCGTGAGTAATTTTTCACGAATTCAGTAAATTTTACATTATTATTGTAGGACTTTATGTCGTATAATTCGTATAAATGATTTCTGCTTTTATAAATACCTGGTGTCGCCCAGTCACTGAAGGTGATTTTACTTTTGTTAGAAAGTTTTTGCATCTTAAACGTATTTTCGAACTCTTTAGAGACTATGTTGAAAAGGTCTGTAAAGAGAGCGTTTGGATCGTCTTGGAGAAGATTAAAATGTGCTAATTTAACTTCTAGATTTGCTTTGAAACAATCTACTTTGAGAGTTGTAATAGGTCTGCAAAAGACTTCTTTGGGCAGTTGTTTTACGCTTTGTTTAATGGTTATAGTTTGGCCACTGTGATCGGACTGCAAGCGGTTGATTACTTTATTGTCTGAATACTCACAATCACAGAATATATTGTCGAGGCATGACGCAGTATCCCGAGTAATTCGAGTAGGTTCTAAGAACACATTAGACAAATTAAATGATTTGAATAAATGTAATAATTTTGAGCGCATAATCGATTTTTCTAGTAAATCTACGTTAAAATCTCCACATATAATAACTTTTTTCTTTGTATCAAATAATAATTTTAAAACCTCTTCCATTGCTTTTTCAAAAATGTTGTAATCTTGTCCTGAGGGTCGGTAAACACAGAGAATAATATATGTACTCATTTCTATGCAAGCTAATTCTAGTTGATGTTCTACAGAAAGTTTTACAATGTCTTTTCTTTCCTTTGCTTTTATACTATTTTTTACAAGAATCATGGAGCCACCTTTTTGTATTTTTAATCTATTGTAGCAACTAAGAACACTAAAATTATTAACATTAAAATGCATATTATGTTCATGTAGATGATGTTCGGTTACACACAAAATATCTGTTTTTGATTCCTCTAAGAACAACTCGATTGAAAGTATTTTGCTGAGAAAGCCGCCTTGTATGTTTTGATGTACCAACTTTAATACAGGCGGCTTTCCCATTGTCTTCAATTCTAAAAAGAATTTTTTACAATTTTGTTAGTACTTGTACTAACCGTGTCAATAGGGACAAAATTATGTAAATAATTAACATTACAAATACCATCAATTATAACTGGTATTGGAAAATTTCCTGTTACACTCTTTGTAACAGATTCACTACCTTCTAAAATGCATGCTAACTTAGTAGCTAATTGTTTTTTATAATAATTTGCAAGGTACAAAGTACCTTCTGTCAAAAAAAAATCACGAATGTAGATATTCGTATCTAAGTAGTGCACCTTGTCACTGTGACCAGCTGAGAAGTTGTGCATGCACATATTCAAATTATATAAAGTAGTTTTTTGTGACCCTGTAAGTAATTCTGAATAAGGGAATTCACAAATGATGATTTTTTTAACAC
Source organism: Ypsolopha sequella (assembly GCA_934047225.1). Lineage (NCBI taxonomy): Eukaryota > Metazoa > Arthropoda > Insecta > Lepidoptera > Ypsolophidae > Ypsolopha > Ypsolopha sequella. The sequence goes on along the minus strand of OW204004.1, from coordinate 21,262,846 downwards.
TAAGTTGTAACATTAGCTCGAGATATTTTATAAGGTCACTTTGTGTGATACCTGTACTATTTCCTATTAGCAGAACAATTGTAGTATTTAATTGATATTCCATTTTGAGCAAACGCTCTACAATTTGTATGAAAGATGCACCTGGCATACAAATATTGGTGACTTTCTGCATAAGTTTATTTCCTAATAAGGGCCCTAAGTTTTTTCCAATAGAGTCTGTAAACACAACAGTATTATGTCCTTGCGACGCCGAGGATTCAGCCGCTGACGCAGCAACCGACAAGGGCTCAGAAGGCTGAGGGGAAGAGCTCGGCGTGGGCAGCGCGTCAGACGTAGGTGCAGGGTCTGACGCGGTTTCCACTGCAGGAGTGGATGATGGTTCTGCGCCATGACCGGAGCCACGACGAAGGCGAGCAGAACGGCGACGTTGCTTTCGACGGGTAACCTTGCTCTTAGGTTCAGGTGTGGAGACTGGTGTTTTGGGACCCTGGTAAAGCTGACAGTCCTCACTTACGGACTCGGACGGAGGCACTGACACTCTAGGAGAGCCTGGGGATACTCTCAGACCAGTGACAGAGACGTGCTCCTGTGCGGGGGGTGTCATAGTCATGCCAAGTGGACTCTGAGATGGTGAGAGGCCCACGGACGTATGTAGATCCTGAGGGGTCAGTATAGGCGGAGTATCTGGCGAAGCTGGTGTTGCAGATGATCCACATAGCAGGCAGCTACTGTGTATGCAGCTAGGTTCCTCTGAAGGCTGTGTCGCTTTTACAAGTAACTGTAGTTTTTCATCATTGCTGTCTATAATTTCACCCATGGATTCAGCAATTTTCAACATTTCTCCAAACGTTACATCCTGCTCAATAAGCTCGTCCCTTGCAGTATGATATTTTTGTCGCATGGTCTCTAGCTCCAATCTCAATTCGGTGATTTCGCTCGATTGGTGTGTTACATTCAAATCAGTTGAGTCGATAGTATGAAATGTTGAACGAGATTCAGCGCAGCTAACTAATTCATCATATAGTACCATTGATTTTTGTAGGGCTTGCTCTGCTTCATGGTTTTCTCGTTCCATGGTTACTTGTTGCAGTTCATTATGGGCCTTTGCAAGCTGCTGTTCAAGGTCACATATCTTTTGTAGTGATGCTTCATGTGTTCGGATGCACTCATTGTAAGAAGTGATTTCCTTGTGCAATGAATCTCGTTGAGTATGGAATGTTGCACGCTCCCTGTCAATGACAATCATCTCACGTTTTAAAAGAGTGTTTTGAGTGTTCATATTTTCTATCTCTTGTTCACTCTCTTTCCGCTCTTGGAGAAGCTGAGCATTGAGCTCTCTGGCAGTCTTGAGGTCCTCAAGGGTGGTCGCCAACTTCAGCTCCAATTCTTGATTTAGAGCCCTGCTCAGTTGGCTCCGGGTCATCATTTTGACGGATTGACCTGAAATGATATGGGGGAGAACGGTAGTATTTCCACAAACAAAGCCAGGAAGTATGAGAGCCCTGTATACAGGATTGTGTTATGCTTGTAATGTGTAGGTTTGGTGCTTGAGTTTTGTGGGTGATGTGAATTAAACAAGTAATTTAGTCAAGCGTTCAACTGTGCTTCCACTATTCGTCAAGCACAGCGAGCCAAACTAACACTTGTGTGTGAAACTGGACGTTTCTCACAGAGTGAGATATGTATTTTAAGGAGTTGTGTATGTTAAATGTAAGTATATAATGACTCAAAATAATCAATGGAATTGCAAATAATCTCCCAGTTACAATCATATAAAAAAAAAAAAAAAAACGAAAGTTGAGTAAAGTATGTAGAATAAAAGGTGATAAGTAGTTAAATAAAATTAAGAATACAAAATAAGACTGTGGAAAATAAATTAACAGGTAAGTGAGAAAGAAAGGCTAAAAATTATAGAGAAAATAAGCAATAAAACAAGAAAAAATCTAAAAATAAATTAGTCAGTGCTAAATATGACGAGAGATTTGTCAGGTACAGGCAAGGTACAATATTTTACTAACTAATAGGTCCTACAATAAAATGTGAATTACATTAAAACATAAAAACACGATATACTCGCCTTTAGATTTCTTTGTTCTCCGTGACCGTTACTAACAAACTTTAGCCAAAATTTTATCAGTTTTTGGCGTTTTCACTAATAAATAAATATACCCCCTAGGTATTTTATACACTAATTAACAATAAAACACTAATAATTTATGAAATTAGGGGGATTTAAACTAATATTATAAATAAAAACAGGAGCTGCTGTTTTTGACAGCTGCTCAGGTCGCGTTCCGATTTGCGTTCAGGACTTTTCTATAGAGCAAATTTTTTCTCGCGGTTTGAGGTTTAGTTCCATTGTAAAAGTTATTAGCATAGACGAGTAATATTTCCAGTTTCCGGCTTTCACAACCTCATATTTAATAAATTTAAAAAGTGAAACTAGTGCTATTTGCACCAAGCTGTTAAAACATATTCCGAAAACGAACATAAAATGAGAAACATACGTAATTGAAACACTTAAACATATCCTGAGAGCAAAAAACGTAGTTAAAATTTAATTATAATTAAACTGTAACACCGAATTATATAACACGATGTTATACAATATACAGATCGTGACTAACTTCTAGGTTGCTCTAGATACGAGGCGATTCAACAAAAGGTTTGGTGCAATCTATACAATTATTGTATAATTATTGTAGATATAGATTGCACTAAACTTTTAGTTGAATCGCCTCGTATCTAGAGCAACCTAGAAGTTAGGCGCGATATGTTTGAATAACATTGTGTTGTATAATTTGGTGTTACAGTTTGAATTATAATAAAATTTTATTTACGTTTTTTGCTCTCAGGATATGCAATTATTGTATAGATTGCACCAAACTTTTAGTTGAATTGCCTCGTTTCTAGAGCAACCTAAAAGTTAGGCACGATCTGTATGTTGTATAACATTGTGTTATCTAGCTTGGTGTTACAGTTTGAATTAATATTAAATTTTAACTAGGTTTTTTGCTCTCAGGATATGTTTAAGTGTTTCAATTACGTATGTTTCTCATTTTATGTTTTATTTTCGGAATATGTTTCAACAGCTTGGTGCAAATAGCACTAGTTTCACTTTTTAAATTTATTAAATACTAGCTTCTGCCGGCGGCTTCACCCGCAGATTTAGTTTTTGTGTACTACTTTTTATTTATTTATTTATTTAGGAACACCAACAAGAAATACAATAAACTTACTTAAATGGAATAATCTTAAAATGTATACAGCTATTTGTTTTCTTAATTAAAGGCATCCACATCATGCACCAGTTAGGACAATTATGAACAATTCTTATACTAATAGGAGCATTTACTACTCGTATATTCTATAAAATATGAAATTAAAACTAGGTTAACAAATTTTGTGCGAAGATTTTTAAAATAACAGGGTAGGTACCTACTTATTTTATGCTTTGTGTTTATTTGTGCGTGTAGTTTTTTTGGCTAAGTATTTACTGACAGAGGACTTGAAGGTGTTGAGCCCGGAGAAAATATCAATATCTGCTTTGGCGTATTTGGAAATAGCATTGTACTGGCGGCAAGATCTCGTTAAAGGAGCGTTGGTACCTAGGTTATTCTTAGCAAAGGGTATATTAAAAAGAATGTAGTTGGATCTTGGTAGCCTTTTAGGGGTATTAAATGACAGCTTACTTAAGAGATCTGGACAGTCAAGTGCACCGTTGACTAACTTATGTAGAAAAGCTAAGTCGTGGACCTTTCTGCGATCAGCTAAAGGGCACATTCGGTAGTGAGCTAGCCTTAAGGCTAGCGTATCTGTATCCTTATAGAACGTATCTGGTTTAAATCTGGTTTGAAGTGTTTTAGGTACAATTATTTGATCTCCAGGTAAAGTCTCTTTGGCGGGGCCTATTACCTATTAGTTTTTTTTAATTCATACTTAAAGTACCTCTTTATATACTACATTAGAAGTTTTGCCCTCAGCTGTTAACACGACCAGGCTGCTAGGTGAGCTCACTCTCGAGCAGGCTACGTAAAACTGGCCGTGCGAAAAGCAGTCCCCCCTAAGATCAATTCCTGCTGTTTTCAGTGACTGACCCTGAGACTTATTAATCATCATTGTGAAAAGGAAAAAATGGAATCCTAATAGGATCACTTGTATGGCTGTCTGTCTGTCCGTTTGTTACACCCGATTTGCTCTGGTACACATACTTTCAAGAATTGTCATGTCCAATATATTTTAATGTCAAAATCGATGCAATTTTCGTAATTAACGTCCAAAAAAACCATTAAAACGACACCCGTATTAATATTTACACATTTCAACCCCATCACACCCCAACAGGGGATGATAGTATTTCCCGTTCACTACGTTGGATTTAGAAATCATTGTTGTTTTTGTAATCAGCGACCCAATAAACCATACAAACGATACCCATGTTGGTTTTCAGACTTGGTCACCCCATTTCTCCCTTTAAGGGGTTGAATTCTGGAAAAGCCTTTTTCACGTCCACCACGTTGGAATTTAAAATCGTTGTTGTTTTCGTAATCAGCGACCCGATAAACCATACAAACGATACCCATGTTGATTTTCAGACTTTGTTACCCCATTTGCCCCTTTTAGGGGTTTAATTCTGAAAAAACCTGAAACACATGTTTACTTATTTATGGATAGGAGTACTCCTGTCATGTCTCGAATGAAATAGTCTAACTTATATTGTTTTCCCATACAAACTCTGGTCCCCCGTTTCACCCCCTTAGAGGTGGAATTTCGAAAAATCTTTTCCTTTCTTCCTTTCTAATTCCTTGTTTACATTACAAAAAAAAATGAGTGAGTCAGTCAGGACTTCTCTTTTTATATATATGATGATGATGATGATGATGATGATGATGATGATGATGATGATGATGATGATGATGATGATGATTATGTTGTGAAAGCCGGAAACTGGCAATATTACTCGTCTATGCTAATAACTTTTACAATGGAACTAAATCTCAAACCGCGAAAAAAAAAATTTGCACTATAGAAACGTTTCATACCTACTCGACCAAAATGTATGAAACAATAGTTTCTTTTTAGATTTATTTAAAAAAAATATTATTCAGCCATAAGCAACTTGAAAAGTAGAACATTTTCTGAGATCAAAATACTAAGTAAAAATAATATAATTAAATAACAATCATTCAAACCGTAACACCAAGTAATAATACGCAATGTCATGCAATATACAGACCGTGCTTAATTTCTAGTCCACTTTGAATTTGAGGCGATTCAACTAGAAGTTTAGCGCGATCTGTCCACTTATTTAACGGCATCTTCAAATGAGTGTAAATATTCGATACACAGACATAGACGTGTTTTAAATTCCGAGGCGCTTTCGTTTTTACACCGATTTCACACAACAGCCTCAGAATTAGGATCAGAACTTACACTCTTGTGACTCTTATGCCACCTAGCGGGCACACTCTGGTACTACCTATTTCGGGATTTTTTTATAAACACACACACCACCTGTCAAAGTTACCAAAAGCGAGGCGAAAATTTGAATGTCTCTGATTTGGTCGTCAAAAGTATGTTTTTGACCAATCAAAGGCCGTAGATTTTGAAAATAAAGTCAGATTATCCATGAAAAAATGTGAGACCGCCTCGCTTTGACAGGCGCCTCACTTTTGGGTCTGTAGACGGACAAAACGTCTCACATTTAGGACCACACAAACACACACACATACACCCTCTTTCAATACCTATCCTATTCCAAATAAATTGTATCAGGGTGAGCTTCAAAATCTTAATTTTAAATTTGCAAACTGTAATTTTATTTTATTTTAATTATTACTTTATTTTTATTTTTATTTTGTAATCCTAATTTTGTATCTTAATAATTTTTTTTTATCTTAATTCTGTGATTAATTTATAATTTGATTGACATTTTTAACTTAATTTTTATTTAATTTTAATTCAGTAACATAATTCATATTAGATGTAAATTCATATTTTAATCAATTTATTATAATTTTAAATTTAATGTAATTAATGGTAACTGAGTAATTTATTATAGCTAAGATCTGTGTTTTTGATTTTGTATAATGCAGCATGAAACACCAAATTTATGAGACGAGTAAAGGAAGCTAGTCCCCACCACCCAGGGAATCCTACTGTGGGGACTAGAGAACGCCAATCTTTGTTTTTAAACTGTAAATAAATAAATTTGAATTTGAATTTGAATCTAACATAAGTGGATGGCATACCCTAGCAACTTTTTTTATTACTCGTACAGCACAACAAGTCTAATGGCAAAGACTTTATTTGCTTTTCATAGAGGCGATTATATGTTGGCTCTTTGGCCTCTTTTTCTTGGACGCGTAACACTAGTGACCACGGAGTGAAACAACAAATTGGTGTGTTTTTAGCTAATACCGAAATATTTTGTAGGGAAAAAAATATTGAATTAAGGTGTTATACCTTCATATTTCTATTACCTATTTTATGAAAGAAAAATAAAGTTGATCTTATAAACGCGTTCTTGAAGCGCGCGTTTTTTTGAAAAAAGTATAAATCTTAGTACATTGTTTATACGTAAGATCCCTAGAGAAAAGATTAATAGATCAAATATATTTTTTTTCAATACAAGGAGAGTCCGAATTTCTTCAAACGAATCCTAGATAGCCTGGGGTTGGTCATGCTCTAGGCTCAGGTACAGTCTTAAGAGGTGTGCTCTTGTCGGTGGAGTCCTCTCCGTTCACTTCTTCATTCCGCCTTTTTTAACTTCTTGATATGACACGGCATTTACTTTCTCTTTCACCTGATTCATGAATGTTCTCCTAGGCATTCTTCTCTTTCTTTTCTGCTCGACTTTGAAACTGATGTTTTGATAAAATTGTTGTATCAAATGTCCCTAAATTTCCCCTTCTATTATTTATCTAACAAAACTCTCTCTTCGTTTACAATTAGGACCTCTTAAATTAAACTATTGATCTAAAATTATTAACTAAACTAAATAACTAAAAAAATGAAAAAACATACACATTAAAGATAGCTTAAATTACATAGAAAATTTGCAATTTGGGGAGGGTAGGTGGTACTCAAGAGACTGGCAGCCTTACCTCGTTGGATCACCAGACTAATCGTCTGGCCGAGATAGTCCAGCCCTTGGATTACCAGAGGCATCGACCAGGGCCAAATGAAATGATTTGAAAGTAGGATAGAGTCAGAGTTTGTTCATGCGTGGAAAAGAGACGGCATTACAACATAATCATATTATGATTCATTCAAAGCGGCCTTTTTAGAGGACCAGACGCGACGACAGTTCTTGAAACAGTTCATTTATTTATTTCCACTATTTATTTGGCCTGAATTTATTAACGTTATTGCAAAATACATTTTTCAAACGCAGTATATTTGGACTACTTTCTTTTTACGTACAAATTTATTGTATTTTACGAGAATCACATTTTGTATAGGCATTTTCAAACTTCCCCCCGTAAAAACTAAGTAGGAATGCAAAACGAGCTGTCGTTAAAATTAATGCACCGATTTCGGGTCAGCACGGTTTTTAGTAAAATTTACAACTTTTACAAGTGCGTGTTCTGTTTTGTAATTTAGCTATTATGGTGGGCTTCAGGATTTTTCGTTTGATGACGTTGTTAAAATTTGCAATGAACAAAGACTGTTTTGTCGTTTTGATAATATTTACCTATATTGTATTGTGTTATTTTTAAATCCTCATTGTTTACATTTAATGAAACCACATGATCTACTGATCATAGCTAACAATTTGCTCAAAAAAAAACAGACCGGCGGAAATTATTTCTTTTTACACTTCTTTGCTAATTTTTAAGACTTTCTGTGCATTTTGAATGGGCATTTTGGGCGATTATGTTTGTTTTGAAAAGCTGTTCAGTATGTTCAGTAAAATTACGTGGTTTCGTTTAAAGATACCTGTCCATGTGTACCCAGTATATTGTACAATATATTGTATTTGTATTTTACATATTATACTCAAGGTTATATAGCGCAAAGGTTATATCTACCTACGTATCATTAATAGGTATACAGATACTGCTATTTATAGTTAAGTACTGTTCTTCAAAACAATATGTGAAATCAACCCTCAACCAACGAAAGTTATTTATATCTGTCCCCCTTCCCCCTCAAATCGGAACCATAGCTCGTCCAAATGACCGTTTATAATGATTTCACTATTGTCCTCTCTCCGTGTTTGGGAAGGCTCATTTATTTTTATTTGAATGCGGCTTTTTAATAAAAAAAAAAAATGGACAACAGTGATGATCGCCAGAATTGATGTCTCGTGACGATGTTTGATTTTTAAATGTGACGAGTTTTATTTTGTGATTTTTTCAATTCTCTTCTGAGGGGAGGGTTTGCAGTTTAAACACAAAAAAAAATTTACATTATATCATTGCAGTATAGAAACGCAAAAAGAAAAGTAAATCTGGATGTGAGGAGCTCTGAACTGGGATTTACTTTTCTTTCTGCGTTTTATACTGCAATGATATAATGTTAATTTATATCTACTTGCGATGGATAAATCGCCAAGTGTTCAAACATAGAAATTTATTTCTGTCATAGCTACAAAAAAAAAGGGAAAACATTAGAATAAAACTGTGAAGACAATATTTTTATCAGTTTTTTCAAGGTTTACTTTATCATAAATATCACAACAAACTCAAAAACTCTGTTTATTGACACTCCGGTAAATATAATTTATATTTTTAATAAAGGCACCTAGACACACGAAAATGTTATGATGATAGGATTGATTATTATTATTTATTGTAAAGATTCGGAAAATAAAAGAGTATAAAAATTAAAATAACTTAAACTAAAAACCATAATCCAGCAGCTTTTCCTCTCAAAACACCGGACAAAGGGCACTTAAGGGCATAAAACTGTCGTCGTGTCGCCCAATTATTTTACTTTCCGGCTGAATGTTTGCCTAGGTCTTCATCCTATCTGCCCGAGACTTGGATGGCACTCCAATTTTGCATAACCAATTAGTTTTCACAAACTAAAACAGACATTCCTGTCTTTGAGGTCGTAGAAATAAATGGAGGGGAAGAGACGAGTGGAGTTGTTGTTGGAAAGTTTTTTTTAGAACAAAAATAATTACCTATAGCAAAGTTATTTTTTGGTTCTCTATCCGTTTCATTAAATTACACATTTACATCATGGTACTTCTTATTTATCCGCGTAATGATAATAATTATTACAAATAGGTATACAACAGCGCGTAGCGTCGGTGTTCGAACATTATCATTAAAAGATTTTGATGTAGTTTTCACTGATAAATAAATAAATTCCAAACAAGGAGCTGAGATAAGGAGAAAAGATCCAAAAGCACTTATTAACTCTTAATTCAAGTGGAGTCACGTGTTATAAGATTAGTTTTGACACACTAATATTTAGTATATTCATATTTTTTTAGTATAAATTAAATTTAGTTCATGTTTTTATATTATGTTACTAAAATATAAGTAAGCCTCAAAACTCAATTTAATTTGTTTTATTTTCCCGATTCATTTAGTTTAATTATTTCCTTAAAAATAATAGACGTCCTTATTTAAATTGCACATTCTCGTTCTCAAAACATCTAATTCTTAGAACAATGAAAATTTCACAAAATTAGATAATTGAAGAACAATTCCATGGTTTTCCCAAAACTGTGTCCTTTAATTAGCACACTAGCTAACAAGATCCTATGTCGCTAATTATATGAAACATTTTCAGTTTAAAAACCCCCTTATTCTTTAGAGTTTGGGGTCTGTTTTCCATTGCCCTGAAGCCAATACTAGATAAAACAACATTGTACTGAAGACACTGCCATTCGCACACTGTTTGTGTATGCAAAGAGCTATGTCAAGTGTTTTTCTTATTGATTAAAACTGGAAAAGCAGTGGAATTGTCATTAAAATTTTTGCTGTATACCCTCTAATGTTGTATAAAGTAACAAATAATATGTTATTATGTAGCCGATCTTTTTATTGATTTTTTTGAACCTTCATGCAATGTAAATTTGCAAGTAACTTCAAGTTTTGCTGATATTATAAAATGTAAATACTTAAAATTCTTACAACGCAATTCAAATTTTGCATTTTTTTACGCTTTCCTATTTTACTTTTATAAAAAAATGTAACTATCTGAAATTTGTTAAGGAAGTTAAACTATTTGTATTAAATTTAGAAGTCACAAGTCCTTTTAATTCCTCAGATTTTTCTTGACAAGGACAAAACTAGTTAAAATTATATTAGAAACTGTCACCATTTCACTGTTTGTTCAAAGCAGACCAATTCTCTAATGACTTTAGATTGTCAATTACACACGAAGTGGGGTCATGTGTTTTCATAGGACGTTCTGTAGTTTAGTTAGCGTTGTTTATGTTAGTGCTAAGATGTTTTGTCACAAAGCTAGTGAATTGTTTGTAGCTTGCCTAATAAATGGACACAGTTTGAATACCTAAAATGGCTGTACTGCAGAGCGTATGAAGGTAGATATAATTTTGGTCATCTCAAAAATTATCAGAATTCCGTAGTCAACAACAAGGAACCCTTATAGTTTCGCCATGTCCATCTGTCTGTCTGTCTGTCTGTCCGTGGCTTAGCTTAGAGAGTATTAGTACTAGAAAGCTGTAATTTGGCATGGGTATACATGTCATATTTATCACGCCGATAAAGTGGTACAGTAAAATCTTGAAAAAGATTTTTTTTTTTGCGTAACGTGAGGATGATTCTTTTTCTCGTCTATCCCCTAGTGTGGGATGTCGTTGGATAGGTAATTTAAAATATTGGAGGTATGAGAAGACTATTTTTCGATCCAGGGTTCTGTTTGCAAAATATTAAACTTAAAATTGTTAATTTTTGTTAGTCAAGTGTCCCTCCCCCATTGCCGGCGAAACGGTTGTATTTGGAGACGTGAAAAAAATCACGGCAGTAGTATACATAACGAAAATAAAAGGAAAACTATCACAGCTAAGTAATCTTTACAAGTTAACGAGTGCAGATCGCGCCAAACTTTTAGTCCCCTCTAAACACGGGGCGATTCGCATCAGCAGGAACAAAACGTACTAGAAGTTTGGCGCGATCTGTATTAGTCGACAAACTTATAAAATGTAGTGGAAGAAGTCCGCATATTGTGCAGGGCAACTACGGAACGGATTTTTATTATGAATAACTTTATTTACGTTACTTACCACCTGTATCTTCGTGGGGGTGTTAGAGGTGTTTCTGTGTATGGATGTCACTCTATGGCCCGAACTGGGATAAGCCTTTACACAGGGTGTTAAAATGAAGTTGCGGAAGCCGAAAACTGGCGATAGTCCTCGAAAACACGAACAACTTTCCGTGAAAAAAAAAAAATTGAGAAATTGACAAAAAGAATCAGTCATTTCATACATTTCGATCGGGTACTTTTCTTTACTTTTCTACGAAATAGATGATTTTTTTTTCGCGATTCGATTGTTGGCTCTTTCGTACAAGTTTTTCGTATGGACGTGTACTATTGCCAGCTTCCGCCTTCCGCATATATCGACATACTTCAGGCACAAATACTTACTTCACGAGACAAACAATTATAATGAACTTTATTTTCAAGTAAGAATATAATGAAAACATTTTTCTGACATCAAAAATGTTGTATTTTTCAATTAGTATTATCCCTAGCATAAGAATTTTGTACTCACGTAACCTTTTGTCACTGCAATACTTTGTTTACTCAAAAATAGATTAGTTGTTGAAACTTGTCATTGGCTGAAATTATGTACAATTATACTTAGATGTAAGTGTTTAGTTAAGATCAGCTGTAAGTTTCCTTAGTAAATAAATAAATAAATATAAAGTGTAAGGAAATACGAACTATGCCGAACAGTGGCGAAGATTTGTATACACATTATTATATTGGGTACCTATACAAATACTCAAAAAACTCCGTGCAAACTCCATTGGTATGGTTCAAAACACTTACCGAATTCAGTAAAGTTCGGCTTCGCAGCAGCAAAAGACAAGACTGAGAAACAAAACATTAAGGGTTTTATTGTACGGAACCCTAACGATCTTGATGGTGTTTGACACTTTTTAGCCTGGCACAGACATAAAATTAAATCGATCTTACAATTTCCCCTCCAATTATCGAATTTCAAAGAAAGTTTCGATTAAAATTGATGAATCACTTATGGCTACCGGGAATTATGAGGAGTTTGAAGTTTTAAAGTGATATTAATATGAGTGATCACCTGTTACTTACAGGCTATAAGTAACCAAGTTTGAAAGAACTTGAAATTTTCTTTAATTTATAAATTGACACGTTGAAAAATTAAAGCTACACAAAATATAAAAAATGATATATTGTCACGTCGTATTTTTTTCACCTAAATATTTTATGTTTATTGTTTTACGTCGTAAAATTTTTAACATTCTAAATTTGTCTATTCTGTATTTATTTTCCAAGATCTCGAAAGCGTGTATTGCACCCGAAGAACGGCAGGACTCACGATCCATCATGTTATACCAAGCGGGTATACCAAGTGTTGACTCTGGCATGATTCATGTCGTTTTTTATATTTGGCTTACAAATGATCCAATAAAGGCAAAAATCAATGATTTAAAAATAAATTATTATTACATACGGCTTGAACACTCACGTGTGATTGTTGTTGACTATATGCCAACCGTTTCACCGATACAATTTCGGCATTATCAAGGCGAGTGTCGTTCTTAGGACGACGACGCGGCGTTCACCGTCGTTGTCAAACGGGCACTGACATCATCGTCCTAAGAACGACACTCGCCTTGATAATGCCGAAATTGTATCGGTGAAACGGTTGGCATATAGTCAACAACAATCACACGTGAGTGTTCAAGCCGTATATAATAATGATTTAAAAATAAAACAAATATTAACTTCACTACATAATTTCAAAGTAAATACCAATGCACATTTCGCTCCAACCATCGTATATTTTGATTTCAGCTCCCCACCATATACAGGTGGCTCTGTTTTCACAGATAGGCCATTAAACCTTGATGTGTTTGCGTTACAATTATACAGGACGACGCAAACTGTAAACATAGAGGCTGAGTAATTTACAATTATTGGAAGCCAGTTTAAGCTTAACGAGTGCATGGATTTATCAAGATTTATGCTTGAAAAATAGACATCAGTAGACATATTCTTTACGAGTATCCAAATATAGATGACTTTGTTGTGGAAAAAGAGTTGGGAAAAAATTCATCATAGCTACTATAATAATAGATCTTTACATATGAAATTGCTGAAATTTTCTTGCAGATTCACGAGTTCATAATTCCTGTAATTTAATAGATATTTCAATAATTTGTTTTTGTTTGAAAATTTATTTCAGAAAGAAAGAAAGAAAGAAATTTATTTGGGGACAAAAAGAATACATGGAAAAGCAACATATAGGTACATAATAACTATTAACTTAAAACCAGTACTTATAATTAACATATTAATCACAATAGTCTAAGATTAGGATGAAACTATCCCATGCATTCAACGTCACCAAATTGGCCATAACTCAGCATGGTGCTGTGACGCAATAATACATACTTAATGTATGTATACTACGCCACAACGCTGGTATTCTGTTACAGCCAATTTCAAGGTTTTATATCTATGTATTAAATTTTGTTTTTATTTTCAGTTTAATTATAAAAATTAAATCTTCAAAAACAGTTCGTCCTAAATGCCATCCATTTAAATGATAAGATTCGTATTTTTTTTTTTCAGCTGGCTCTTTTCAAAAATTAATGTTGCTGTTTGCTTAATATTGTCTTATTCATACACAACAGAAATTACTTAATTTGGATTTGTCATTCCTAAAAAAAATGCAAATATGTTAGTACTGAAAATTGAGTTTCCTTCATATTCTCTATAGAAAACGGCAATTTCATATGTAAAGATCTAATATGAAGTGTTAGATAGGGACTCAAAATGTTTTAGTTTATTCCCAAAATAATCAACAATCGGGCGCGTCTCTATCGTTAGTGACTGATAATTATTTCAAAAGAATACAAAATATGTCGCGTATCGTGGTAGAAGCAATCGTTAGTTCATATGTGTATTTAACTAATAAAATTAAGTAAAATAAATGTAATAAAATAAAATAAATTCTTGAACTGATATGAATCTAACTTATTTTGAATAAATATTATTTTAAAGCCTTTTTTGCTTTTAATTATTTTAAAACAGATTATAAATATAAATGAAAAAGTATTAACTATTATCGATCTATATTTTAACCAACTTGTGGTCGTCGTCAGTCGAATTATCAATATTAACTTACTTTAGTATTCTTAAGTCTAAATTTGAGAATCAGGTCGAATAATTTTTATAGGCAAGTACATGAAATACAATTATTACACGTCAACTTTTTATTTAAAAATTAAACTTATTAAATTTTAAGCGGGAAATGACAAAAAAATGTGTTGAGCTCACTTATATTTTTTTTAAATATACGCATATAAACTAAGTTAAAGGTATACACGTTGTAATATACTAAAATACTATTACGTTACATAATAAATACATGCCTAACTCCGCCAATTTGATTAGTCTTCCTAAGAAGAAGAGCATATAGCAAGGTCGTAAATTATTATTACATGCGGCTTTAACACTCACGTGTGATTGTGCCACACTCACCTTCTGCCGAAATTGTACCGGTGAAACGGTTGGCACATAGTCAACAATAATCACACGTGAGTAATTGAGTAGGTATATCAGCTCACGCGAGTTTTAATAATATTAAAGCAAGATCGTGTCTAAATTCTTTTATTTTAGTTTTTTCTGTCACTATATTGATTACAGAATTTTAGTAAAGAGTTAAAAATTACGTTTAAAAGGAATTAGGATAATCAGATATTTTTTTAAATAAAATAAAATTCAACAGATATTAATAGATCATATATCTTTCCTCTCGCCTATCGCCTTTTACAGTCAGAATTGCATAGGTATTATATATACTTATAAACTATTTAACTTAAGTAATAGACTTTTTAATGGTTGCTTTTTGACTTGACTTTCTTAAAGTTAATGTAAAAATTATTATACCTTCAAATCAAACAAGAGGACTAACGTAACAATCCTAACACTTTCTACTCAGCCTTCCCTATAAATCATCCGGTGAATCTAAACGTCTTAGAAGCTCCTATAAAAGCCATAACTAAGCTAATATCTCGCTACTACATCTGAGTACGGACTGGGTTACCATGCTCTAAGCTTGTAACTCTTTATGGCGTAGTACGGCAGCAATTTATTCCTGTTTGCTTTGCTTGCTTTATAAATTCTCATGACACTCCTATATCGCAAGAAGTAACATACTGGCTGGATTTTTAATCACTTAAAAGCCAAAAACTAGAAATAGTACCCGTCTGTTACATTTAGAATGGCGCCAAGCCTGAAATCTCAAAAATAAAATCAGCTGTTTTTATGGCCATATTTTGGTCAAGAAGGTACGCTATGTACTCGTACTTTTTTACGCGACAGCAAATTTTTTTCAGCCTGTATAATCCTTAATGGAAATTTTCAAAATTGCATAATGTCAAGAAAAATATTTGCTTTTTAATGATATGACGTTTATTGGTTGACAAAAATAACAGGTCGGGAAAATCTACCCTATTATTTGAACATTTTACGACTCGAAATTTAAAAATACGTTTCAAAACAAAATATAAAGAAAAGAAAAGAAAGGTTTTTTAAAACAGTTAAAAGGTGCGCAACATTTTCCAATAGTGCAAGAATACTTCCCACAGCAGATGGTAACACCAAGCAAGACAAAAACAAAAAGACCACTGGACGGTCCCGCTAGGTACACGTGCACGACTTGCTGCCATATTCATAGCTATAATACATCTATAGGTTGTAAAGTGGATGTTAGCAAGTGGTCATGGTAAATGGAAAATCTTTTTCGGATATAGAAATGCTTTTCTACGAAGAAACGATAAGGGTCGGTTGCGCCAAACATGCTCCCGCGTTTGGACAAATTATTATTTAGCATAGGAATCAAGAAATCGTTTTGAACTCTGTATAGTTTAGCCATAGATAAATAAAATCTATGGTTTAGCCAAGCAAAGTGGCAAGTAACATACGAGTAGCTAGGTAAAATTAGCTTACGCTACGCCTTCTAGGCGTAAAATTATCTTAGACAAGATACTGTTTACCGAGTCATCTAGTGCATCTCGTACCTACAGTATCTGTAGTAAATGTCAAAGCCTTTTTTACAGGTTTGACCAGATGTCGGAATCTAGAACCTCTTGCGAAACCAGTTTTCACCCTCCGAGAATGCTACATACAAATACTGTCATTAAGGAGGGGGTCGACTTGCAGGTGTACTTGACGGTAATTTCTTGCATGGATTTTATATTGCCAGTTGGAAAATATAAGGTTTAGAAAATAGGTTGAAGCTTAGTCCAACCTATTTGTTTGTTTTTTTTTCTATGTCGTTCTTGAAGCGAATTAGAAAAGTTGTTGAACGTTGGAATATATATGTACTTGAAGTGAACTTGACTTTCAGTTGATATAACTTATGCAAGCGCCGCTATGTATACTAACTAAAGCTTCATATGTATTTATTTTATAGCTATTGTAATTTCAATCATGTGTGAGCTTTATTAGCAATTACCTTTTCAAATAACTTTCTATTTGTAATAATAATCACTACCCAACGTTTTCTATTCTATCCTATCATATATTTTTCATAATTTTGTTTAATCCCTTATTTATGTAAGTACCTGTAGATGTGCAGTTTAGTTTCTTCTGGTGTTAGTTCACTTAAGGGCCTTACTATTGCCAAATGGGTACTTTCTAAAGCCTACTCCTCGTTTATGGCCAAACCAAAAATAATGAAAAAATGTATTATGAATAATCAACTCTTAGACAACATATGCAACAGCTTTCTTTTTCATACCACCAAAACTTCTACATGAATTTTTTTTTTTTACTGAATGGTGTTTTTTGACCTCAAATTCCCTACTCCTCCTGAGTTGCTTGGCCGATTGAATTCATCTATGCTTTGATAAATAGATAAACTTTATGCCTATAAACATAACATAAGATTATTCAATCGAGTAATCACGTCCAAGTGAAAAGTATAATTTTCCCCTATTTCGCTCTATCAAGGTCGCAGCGAGCGTCGTAACAGCCACATATGCATTGCGCGCTGATATGAACGTTATTTAAATGTCGTTTCCGTTGATATTTGTAGTGACAAATATCGAGCTGCTAATTTGGCGATGGTAATCGCCTTAACATTGCCAAGATAGCTTGTGCTGTCATGTTGCAGTATTTTAAGTTACTACCTTGGTCTTTGTAAGATGCATTGACTTTAGCTTGTACATATCTAAATGTATATTTATGTAAGTCGTAGTGTAAGCTGCGCGTACTCCGAGTGGGTACTTGAGTGTACGTGTCTGATTGCTAAAGGTGTGTCTATGATGTTATGGAAATTATTGTCTTTGTTATTATTATATCCTTTATTGTACACACATAAACAACTCAAGATAAAATTAAAAAATCGGAAATAATGTGCACAAAGACGAACTTACCTCTGCAAGAGGTTTCTTCCAGCCAACCAGTATTGTGGTGAAAGCTAAAATTAAAGAGGTTGGCAGCAAGCGTACAACTTAAAGATAATTATCAACTAAATAAATAATCTACTTTAATTTACACAACACAATATTGTGTATAAACAATGAATAAAATAGATCAGATAACAAATATAATGGACATAAATAAATATACAAGGTAACTTTTTGATCATCGTCCAAATTCATACTGGTGGCTTGGCAAGTGATCAGTATCATGCATCACTAACAATTTTAATGAAATTCGTAAAATGAAATTTCGACTCCCCATAGTGATTCACTCGGGACTGGAACTGAATTTATATGGGAAGCCGAAATTTCATTATACGAATTTCACAAAAATTGTTACTGATCCAAGATACTGATCACTTATCAAGCCTTCAGTATGAATTTGGACTATGATCAAAAAGTCACCTTGTATATGTATGTGGTTATATATATATACTATATATAGAGATATCTATTAATAGATACATAAATAATTTCAAATTTGTTTAAAATTCTGAACGTTTGTTTTGTTCGATTTGCTATCTTCTTTTAAAATTAATTATTTTTAATTTGTTTGTTTTCTTGACAGTGACAATGCTAATAAATGTTTTCGTAAAGGCTTTCTTTGAAGTTAAAGTAATTACTAAAATATAATTAATAAAGGTTAGGTTTTTGCCGGCTTGAAACATTGAAAATTTTTTTTAATATGTTCAATCCCTCTCTTAAGAGCACTACTTTTTTTGCTAAAATACACTATGAAACTAAAGAGTTATTTTCTAACCAACAAAAATCAATAAGTCACTTATTCTCTAGCCACTTGCAACTTGGTGTGACTACTCCTAGACGAACCATTTCCATTAAATTATTCAAATACATATTAAGTTTCCTATGACATACTGACGTGGCGTTCTGGGAAAGTTTATTCTGAGTCACAACCTCGAAGAAAATTCTGCTGCTTTCCAATTAACTCCATAATATTTGTCATCACAATTTGAAAAATTGTTAGTCAATTTTTTTTTTAATAATCATTGTAGAAGCGTTTTACTGGTACTTTATTGTCATTTCAAAAGCCAGAATGGTACAAATTATTATTACAATCAACCATGTTTAAGGTTGTACCATTGTAGGTTAAATCAAGTCAAAGCATTCTTTATTCTAAAGGTTGGCTGGAAGAAATCGCTTTAAGTGATAAGTCCGCCTTTGTACAAAATTATGTTTTCAATACTCTGTTTTCTTTTAAATGTCTTTTGTGTACAATAAAGTGTCAATTCATTAATTCAAGGCTCTAGCATATTATTTAAGTAATTGTATTTCATTTTTAATTTATTTTTGTTTAATATGAATCAGGTTAGGTTTTTAACTAGGTATCTGTTTTAAGATTTTAGTTTTGTGTTTATCTGTCTGATAACTATGTTATTACCATCTCTCTTTAGCGAAACACTTCTACAACTAAATGTACAAGTACTTAGCTAAATGGAACTTTTAGATTTTTTAGAGCCTTCAAAACACAGCCTCTACCATACCCAGACCCTAACCCTGCGCAGGCGCAGCTGCACGAGCGATGCGTACTCGCTACCGGTTTTGTGGCCTAACGAGAGCCTTCCCCCCTACACCCACCTCCCCCCTCTAACATATCGATCCGTGGATCATGACGCCCCAGGCAAAATGGACAATTTTATCGTCAGGCTTTTGGTTTCGATTAAGGCTTTGATTTTGGGCTGTTATCGTTATTTGATATTTTAATTTGCGTGTTTTTTCATCTTATTTTTAGATGTACCTTTTGCCGTTGCGCGAATCTTTGCTATGGACCATTTTTTTTGACCCAGCGCATTAAAGCTTTCTCAACAAACTGTCTTGCTAACAATGAAAATCGCATTAAAATTTGTTTTGTAGTTATCAAGTCATATACACTAATACGCGTATTTGTTAAAGTGTGAAATAAATTTTGATTGTACAGTGGAGACCGCATCAAGTAAGACACAATGGACTTTGTACCTATCTTACGAGTATATTCTTCTCTGTAGGGGCTAATGTCGTACTGCAAGTGTATAGCTTGATGTGGTGTCCACTGTACATTGTATATAAAATATCAGTAAGTACTGTTGGTTTATAAAAATAATTAGGTATATAAATAAATAAATAAACACATAAGAAAAGGCTGACAGTCTGCAATTGGATCAAAACCTGTGTTTGAGTATAATATTCCCAATTATAATATTTATGAAACTATGATTGATTTATATGCATATTTTATAGCAACATGGTAAATCAAAATTACAGTGACGCCCGTAAAATATTCAGTTATTCATAGAAAACAAGACTAGTGTTTTAATTATGAAGATTTTCTCCAGAAGTGGAAGAAAACATATATTGCAATTATTAGAAATCTTAGAACCGTTGTCGCTGATTCTAAATTTAAATATCATCGTTAGAGCGAGATAGATGGTGGAGGTGCTTGTGCGCATGGTAATGGACGTAACAATCACTGGATTGTATGAAAGATAAACAAATATTTAATAAAGTTAATAAAATAAATATATAAAATACATAATAAAGTAATCGTTAATAAAATTAATATTTAAGATAAACAAATATAAACCGTTAAGTGTTTTGTAATTACACAAAAATATCAGCAAGTAGAATGACTGACTTCGTAGAAATTTGAGAAAATTTATTTAATAAAGTAATTGTTTTTAGGATAATGAAAACTGAAAAGATTCAAATAAAAATAAAATTCTTGATTACTCTTTTACAGTCAAATATTTATAAAGTAAAAAACTGTATAACAGAATAACAGTATAAATTGAAACTTATGAATAAGGCGATATGTTAAAAAAACGGGTGCTTATTTTCTGTGTATTTCATAAAATACAAGAAAAATTGTAATCAATTTCTGGTATATGCATTTTAACTATATAATCTAGGGTTTTGTTTTTGGAAAAAAGGTTTGTAATAATTTTCCTCTATAGAAATTATTACAAATAATTGTTAAAAATGAGGTCTTCAAACACGCATTTTCTCCTCATTTGAGGAATAGGACAAGACACGACAAATAATCTAATTGTACACCAAAATAAATAAAACAGGGGAAAGAACGAAGTCATAAAAGAAGATAAAAATTACCGACCTTATCACTTATGGCGATTTTTTGCCCGACAACCTGTGGTTGGAAATTAATTGTTGAAAAAAAATAATGCGAAGTTGGTGCACAAAATAATTAATAATTAATAATAAACACCTAAAATAAATACATAACATTATATTATAGGAATCATGTAAAGAACTCAAATATATTTTATTAGATGGATCTAATGATGGACTAATCGAATGGGCGGAGGTAGGCATGTATTTATATATGTAACCTTATTAGTATGTAGTATATAGGATGGGATTTGGTCGGCCGCCTGGATTCGTGCTGGGGGCTTGGTTGGTGATCATTGAACCTTGTTCCTGGTCCCTGGCCGGGTTTCCGATGTGGGTTCGGGCGGTTGATTGGATTTCACCTTGTATAATATAATATTTTACCTATAATTTTAATCGTATATATATTGCTACATAAATTAAATAAACCTTTAATCTAGTTCATGTACATTTATTATTTTATTTGATGTATTTTTTTTATAAGATTAAATTTTGACTTGTGAAACGTGTATTTTATAAACCTACTTTGCAAAATAAACTATTTGAATTTGAATTTGAATTTGGATTTCAACAATATCTAGATTTTTGTTTTTAAAACAAACTTTTTTCTCTTTCACCCTGAACCGCGTTTTTTCACTTGGAGTGATAGTGACAAAAATAAAATTTACATAGTAATTTTAGAAGTTATGACCTTTTCTCCCAATCCAATGACTTCTACGTCCAGGACCAAGACTTGTTTAGTCCCCCGCCCCTCACTTCCCCTCTACGCTGCCCGCGTGCGTAAACGTGACCCCAGCAGATGAACTCGGAACGCCTTCTTGTTTTATTTGTCTTTTTACTATTACACCATGTGTTTAAGAGACTTGGAGCGATCTAAAGTCAACTGAATTGCCAGTCAACAAGAGTGAAGTCATGAGTCTAAAAAGCGAAGGGATAGTACTTGTGCAGTTGATAGTCTAGCGTAGCGTCTGTTTGGTTTTGTTTGGTTGGTGTATTGGGTTCTGAGTTTTTGCTTCTAGGCTTTTGGCGTGTGCTTTAAGCCAAGAAAAAAATATTTTATAAATTTATAGGTATTTTTAGAAGCTGTTGGCCTCTTGCTATATTTCTATCGTAAGTACTTTAATGTGATTTTTGTTTATATAGCCAAGATCGAACTGTAGACACGGTAAACGGTCAGAACCAAGGTTTAAAACCACGCCACGGACGTAGAGTCAATGTAGGAAGCCTATTTTGCGTTTTTCACTAAAAGAATCATCGAACCTTGGTTTTGACCACTTACCGAGTCTTCAGTATGAATTTTGCTATATAAACAAAAGTCAATTTATATATGTAGTAGTTATATACTTTTATGCCATCATTTAAATAACTTAAGTTTAAATAAAAAGGGTTATTATTTTGGGGGTTAAATATTTTGTAAACAAATATACATAACATAACTTGGCGGTTAGTTTACCCAATGCTAGTAAATAATTACAATAATAATTCAATAAATAATTAAGTGTAGGTTAAAATAACCATGTTTTTAAATAAAAACAAAAAGCTTGTCAATCTCGAACTGTCAAAATTAACAACAAATTCAGTTTGGCTAAATAACCTTTTTGATCAAAATTATGACTTCAACAATCTGAGGAGAATAATACGATGTTTATTTTGAAGTCGACCTTTTGGTCACTTCAATCAAATCCATCAGCTTCACTTCACATTCCTGGCGTATAAAAATTAAATGTAAGTTTTTTGGCTATATATTTTCACTTCCGGGAGTAACCATAACGTGTAGTCAGTGAAATGAAAGGATTGCTTTTTCTTAAAAAAAGTTTGCTGATACGGGTGCTCTAAATCTAATTAAAAAATACGTTAATCAATTTATCTAAATGTTTGACTCATTATTTATCGAATTTATCTAAGTTAATTATATATTGCTTCCACAGTGATGAACCATGGAGCAAATATTTATGATAGAGATTTTTGCTAAGAGGATAGTAGTAAAAATAGAACCACCAGTGAAAGATGCGGATGATCTGCTAAGAGAAGCAGAAGAAAGAAAAAAAGCGGAAGAAATTGCAGCAGCTGCAGCTGCTCTTGCAGCCAAAGGGAAGAAAAAGAAAGGCAAAGGAGGGAAAGCTAAAAAAGGTAAAGGAAAAAAGGGTAAAAAAGGCAAGACAGGCAAAGAACCACCGACACTATCAGAAGAAGAACTAAAATTTATGCAAACATGTACTATGCAAGTTGACTGTCTACCCATTTTTGATTTTTATGTTGCTCATGATAATTTTGTTGCGCCACCACCTCCTCCACCACCTGCTAAAGCTAAGAAAAAAGGAAAAGGAAAAGGGAAAAAGCAGCCTTCATTAAAAACAAAGAAAAAAGGTAAGAAAGGTAAGAAAAAGAAAGCTTTACCACCAAGAAAATTAGTACTACCTTCCGAGCCTCTGCCACAGCCTCCCTTCTTTGGTGTTGGCAATTCTGTTATATTTATCTCGCGGCCATCAAAACTAGAAGAAATTTTAAGAAAATCACCTGTTAATATCACGGTATGGAACAGAGACCAAGATATGAATTGTATGGCATATTGTAGTGTTGTGTGGCATGATTCATTCTTCGATACTCTAAAACGAGCAGCTGAGTTAAACCCTGTCAATATGGAAGCGGTTGAATACAGGTTTACTAATAACACACAAATTATTTCAAATACTGTAGTTCTAACGAGGTATTTACATTGCCAGGAAGATTTGAGAGCTTCTGGAATGATTGAATTCTTCATCAAGTTGACGTGTTTAGGAAACAAACTACTGACACATTTTGTTTCGTTACCAGAAATGGAGAGACTACCTGGCAGAAAGTATCTCAATGATGAAAAGAAACTAAAAGATGTTGAAATTGTTAGGCATTGGGATGGTACTCAGATAGAGACTATTCCACCTGTTGCTTATTTCTTTAGTGCCCCAGATATAACTATAGAGCCAATCAAACCATTTGAAAAAAAAGTAGTTTACAAGGAATATGTCGCGCCATTTACTCAAAGTGAACTTGCAATTCTTGCTATGGGCTTTCCGAAAGGACCTTGTGGTGGAACTAACTGCCGTAAAAGGATGGATTTCAGGGGTAGCCAACATCAATTCATCTTTGGCGATAAGACGAAACAAGGGAAGTACCAGCCAGGTCAGTTTGTTAATAAAAGGGATGTACACGGTCCATGTGGTAGACTAGATTGTCCATTGGCGAAAAAAGTCCGTGCGTATTTATGTTCGGAAGGAGCTTACAAACCTTGTATGAAGCCTTGCTGTAAATCATACTATTGATATCGTGAAAACTACATGTCAGTTTGGTAAAATTTGAACAAAAAACGAAGCAATGGAAGCCAAACAAAATAAAAACAATACGACTTGCGTTGTTGTTTTGAACTTTCACTTTTTTAATCCCACTCACACCTTTTTAAGGGAACAATTAATGAATTTCCGAAACATGATTCATTATAATGGTCGATTCTGGACTGATAAAGTATCAATTTTGAGTGTTGCACACAAATATTTGTACTGTTATTTTATTAAAACTGCTTTGAGTTTATATTCGTTAATGCAATTGGGAGAAAATTGTATTTTATTTATATATGATAAGAATAAGATAAAACAACGTAAAATAAAATATTTTGGGCCATTCGGGCTCAGCATCAGTCACAATGAAGTAAAAGAAAAAGTAAAATACAATACATAAGTAAAAAAAAATAAAAACTATTTACATCTAACCTATTTACAAGATATTAAAAAGAATGTTTGTACAGTACTCTTAAAAACACGTTTTTGGGTTCTAATAGTTAATAATAATTTTTTTATTAACAATGTATAGCAATAGATAGTTAGCAATCTTAAAGCAAACAATAATTATATCAAATCAACTATTATTATAGTACTTTTCTTAAAAATTTGGGTAAGTGCAAGTTGGAGTCGCGCACAAAGGGTTCCGTACCACTACACAATACGGGTACGGTAAAATATTATGGTAAATAACAAAAATATAGCTGCCATAGCAACATTAAAGTGTCGAAAACAAGCCGCTAATCTTAACCGCTATATTGTTCCTATAATCTTTAAATTTTTCGGTCTTATTGTTTCGGAGACAAGGGGGGGACATGACAACGTTGAAAAATGCAACTTTTTTGGGGTTTTTTGTATGGGGTGGGTACCTAGAGTTTATTTTTTTTATTTTTTGTTGTGATGGAGGCTTTATATAAACGTATTCTGTGAAAATTTTAAGTGGCTACCTACCAATAGCTGAAGCTGTAGACCCCTAGCTGTGACAGACGGGGATGGACAGATAGACAGACAGCGGAAGCTTAGTAATACGGTCCCGTTTGGCATCCTTCGGATACGGAACCCTAAAAATAGTAAATAAATAATACCGGGTGTCCCAAAAGAAAGTTTATATTTGTTTAGCTTCCTACGTGAACGTAACGAATCCGGGGGCGCGGGGAGTATGTCAATCGGTAGCCTAGCTTCTGGGAATTTAGCGTTCTGTGTGTTAACATTTTACAAATACCCTAAAAACGGTGATTCAGCGAAAAAGCACGGAGAAAACTTTGCTCTCATTGTGGTTTGAGTATCCTAAACGATGTGCTAAATGTACGCCTCATTCGAAAATGGGTTAAAAAGTTTAAAAAGACCGCTTTAGCACTTCGAATGAGGAGAACACCTTTCGGATCATTTAAGTTACGCATACCACAATGACTTCAAAATTTTCTCCGTTTTTTTTTTTTTGCTGAATCCCCGTTTTTAGGATACTTGTAATAGCCTAGCACAGAGAACACGCGGTCCAACCCTGAAAAAACCTCCATAGTGTCTAGATGTCCAGAAGCCAGGCTATCGATTTTTTGCGTTTACGCAGTAAGCTAACCAAATATAAACTTTCTTTTGGGACACCTTGTACGAGTTTACATATCTTTTACATCTATATTTAAAAAAACTGTCTATAAAACTATTTCGTTCAGTACCTACGCTTTGAAATATAATTATTTTCTAACGAATTTAAGCAAAATATATAAGTGTAGAGAGAAAAAATGTAGATCTATTAAAATACAAATCTAAATATATTATTTATTCAATAATTTTCGTAGCATTGCTTAGTTTCCTTGCTGGTTGGTATTCTTTACAGAATACTTACCAAATCCGACTCATCATCGCCAGGAGAAACCGAGCACTTCCTCGAAACAATTATTCTTGAACACAATGCGTCTGATTCCTTTGGCCCATGTAATTATCACCGCATATTAGCAAGACTTTTGACACTCTTGCATTTTGCGCGTTACGGTGGGTGCACCAGAACACTGTAGGTACCGTCGGAGAAAGTTCTTCAGGCCCTCTTATTGCTTTTATTACAATCGAATGAAAAGTAACTATTTTATTTATTACATGTGTCTTGTTCATGCAATGTTTATTTATTTTATTTGTATGTAGCTCTATATTTTTGCTATGCTATCAAGAAACAGGTGCCTAGTTTTTTTTCTTTTATTAGGGTACTAATGCCAAAGTACTACTTTTTCTTCTGTGGCCAAAGGACGAAACGGAGCCTTATTATTGTTTTTATGTATTGTATAATGTTGACCCAAAACCGAATTTTGAATTAAAAAGTAAATAAACAAATTTTTCAGGGGCAGTACCCGGTATATATCTGATTTATTTTTGTTTATATATTATTTATGTATAGGTATGTTTAAATATATACATATGTATGTATATATGTATAATTGTATCTATTTATTCTGTACCCCGCCTCTATACATTTTTTCTTTCTTTTAAGCGTTCCTCAATCCAAAGGTTACCTGGAAGAGATCGCTTTTAGTGATAAGACCGCCAATTGTACCCTATTTTTACTTTTGAAATTGTCTAAATACTTTGTTTTTGGTGTGCAATAAAGAATATTGTATTGTATTGTATTTTAATGTATATCTGTATTGAAGGACCCCGTACATTGTGTGGAAGTTACACACTTGATTTTTTGAGACATTTGCAAATTGCAGGTTCCAGTGAATAAGCACGAATAAGGCTCCCTAATTAGGACTTCGGATTTACGCATCTTTCGTAATTCTAATTATTCGGTTAATGGGTTTTTTGATCTGATACTATGTTTTATGGTTCGAAAAGTTGGATTCAAATAATAATTGCCTTTGTTAGGGAATTAAAAAAAAAACTATCTCAGGATATTAAAAGTTTATTTGAAAAGCGTCTGTGTTACTTTAATATACTTTGTTATCTTTTGATTTATACATACCTATATATCGTTATAACATGAATCCCCGATGGGTGTCAGAGGTGTTCCCAACTGTAAACTTGGAAATGTAAGCAACAGTCCACATTCGATACAATTCAAGCGTCGATAAGACGTAGATGATAAAGGACGCTAAATTAACATTATATCATTGCAGTATAGAAACGCAGAAAGAAAAGTAAATCTGGATGTGAGGAGCTCTGAACCGGGATTCGGATTTAGATTTACTTTACTTTCTGTGTTTCTATACTGCAATGATATAATGTTAATTTATATCTCCTTGCGATGGATAAATCGCCATGTGTTCAAACATAGAAATTTATTCCTATCATAAAGGACGCTCTTAGAGAAAATACCTTAAAAGTATATATTTATATACTATACTCTGTATACATAATGTATATACTAAACTCTGTATACTTAAGGCGTTACGGAAAAAAATAGACACTTTGAGAACTTGCATATCTACTTCAGTAAATAATGTATTATTTTGATGAAATAGTATATTATTTTTGGAATCTTTTTCTAAGGATCTGTTATAACAGAAACGCGATTGGAGAAATTCGACTCAATAGAAATATTTATTGAAATCAGGTCTTTTTCGACACCAATTCTCTTGCTTTGACAATTTGAATGACATATGGACAGCAGTTATATTTTATTAGATGGGTTTTAACGGTATCTAGGACCTGCCCCTCTATTCTGTATCTTTAGTTCCCAACTGAACTAAGTGCCTATCATGAAAAACATTGCTAAAAACGAAACTTGCAAAATTGCTTTTAGTGGGTATTGAACTATTTACGAACTGTGTCGTTACTTCAAGTGTGAACATATCCTTAGACAATCGGAATTCGATAGTATAGCTATGTTTTTGATGATAGACACCAAGTCCAGATGGCAACTAAAGATACATAATAGGCACTCTGGTCAAACGAAATTTTGATAGCAACTTTAGTACATTTTATATTAATAAAAAACCGACTTTTCGCTACTTTTCCACGAATCCATCCCTCTCGCACTGAGGGTTTTTTCGCATATGGAGTAACAGGAACGCCAAAACTTTTACATATCGCCTTAAGGTATATAATTATACTCTGCAGGAACGGCTTCTCATGATTTTTAGCCGGATAATACTTGCGAATACTAGTTAGTAGCAAAAATAAACATCACATTACTTAATCCTTTTATTGGTTTGTTGGTTTGTCCTTCTTTCACGCAGCAACGGAACAACAGATAGACGTGATTTTTTGCATAGAGATTTTTTATGGACCGGAGAATGACATGCACTATGCTAAAACTCGGTCCCGCTCTAACGCGTTTGTTTTTTAACTCTCTATCCTGCTCTAATCAAATGCCGCGCACGCTAAACTTCAGTTATTTTAAAATCGTGGCTCCATTAGGACATACAGAAATAAAGTAGTAAGTCTTTTTTGTAGATACTAATTAGATCTTTTATTGTGTGAAAGATTCATTTCAAACGCATATTCCGTGTCCGAGCGAATTGAATGTACAGAATGAAATTGGTACCTACAGATATATATTTATTTGAGTAAAGATATAAAATTTCGATAATCTATAAATGCTTAATTCGTCAGAAAAACATGATTAAGTACGTATATATTTCCCAGAATTTTCTAGTAGCCAGTTTGGCCTTCAAATCGAGCTAAATATACGCAATTTTACCAAATCCACGCTTATTCAAGCCTTATCCCGAGAAAATGTAAACGAAATCAGCGCGGGTGAAGTGGCTGGCAAAAGCTAGTGCACTTTAAATGTGCATGAGCATATTAAATTCACAATCATGATTATTCGTGATGTTTAAGAAATACGGAAACGGCTTCAATCATTTATTAGTCAGCACTACTATCATTGTAGTAATTATTTTACTCATTTGCATCACTACAACACTAATTTGCATCGATTATGGGTGCACATGTAAGTTGTACCTCATTGTCTATTGTAAACCTACTGGTTACTACTTAAGGCTGCGTATAAACCTGGACAAATTAGTGATTTTGCCCCCGCATCCCCGCGCCTCAACTGTTTGCGCGACCGGCCGTCACCGGCCGCGAGCGCTATTTCTTAGCTCCCACGAGCGGTGTGGATCCGCGGTCATTAACCCGTGCACGTGCTAGTTTTCAATAATAAGGTATAATGCATCTACGATGTATAAAATTCAACCCAGTTGACAAAACGGTTTGTTCGCAATGGCATTTTTTTGCGTAATTGTGTTTGCATCTAATTTTTATATTTCAAAATTTTATTTTTCGAAAGTCATACTTGCAAAGATAATGATAACGATGATGATACAACGATACGTTGATACGACGATACGTCGATACAACGATACGTCGATACGTCGATACGCCGATACGTCGATACGGCGATACGTCGATACGACGATACGTCGATACGGGGATACGTCGATACAACGATACGTCAATACACCGATACGTCGATACGTCGATACGTCGATACGGGGATACGTCGATACAACGATACGTCGATACGCCGATACGTCGATACGGGGATACGTCGATACGTCGATATGACGATACGTCGATACGGGGATACGTCGATACAACGATACGTCGATACGTCGATACGCCGATACGTCGATATGACGATACGTCGATACAACGATACGTCGATACGCCAATACGTCGATACGTCGATACGACGATACGTCGATACAACGATACGTCGATACGGAGATACGACGATACGACGATACGGCAATACGTCGATACGACGATACGTCGATACGAGGATACGTCGATACGCCGATACGTCGATACGACGATACGTCGATACGAGAATACGACGATACGAGGATACGTCGATACAACGATACGTCGATACAACGATACGTCGATACGCCGATACGTCGATACGACGATACGTCGATACGGGGAAACGTCGATACGACGATACGTCGATACGGGGATACGTCGATACAACGATACGTCAATACACCGATACGTCGATACGTTGATACGGGGATACGTCGATACAACGATACGTCGATACGCCGATACGTCGATACGCCGATACGTAGATACGACGATACGTCGATACGGGGATACGTCGATACAACGATACGTCAATACGCCGATACGTCGATACGTCGATACGTCGATACGTCGATACGGGGATACGCCGATACGTCTATACGTCGATATGTCGATATGGGAATACGTCGATACAACGATACGTCGATACGATGATACGTCGATACGGGGATACGTCGATACAGCGATACGTCAATACGCCGATACGTCGATACGCCGATACGTCGATACGACGATACAACGATACGTCGATACAACGATACATCAATACGCCGATACGTCGATACGTCGATACGACGATACGTCGATACAACGATACGTCGATACGCCGATACGTCGATACGCCGATACGTCGATACGACGATACGTCGATACGGGGATACGACGATACGGCAATACGTCGATACGACGATACGTCGATACGAGGATACGTCGATACGCCGATACGTCGATACGACGATACGTCGATACGAGGAAACGATGATATTCATTAGTCCATTGAGACAACCTTTAGTTCAACATCTTTAATAAAACATGACCTATCTACTTATTTTGTTAAGTAATGGCGTACCTTTGCATTACTTTCATCAACTGCTTTATTTTCACTCGTAAAACATTTTTATTCCATTTTTTACATTGGTTGCATTTATTTCCCATGTTTCAAATTACGAGATTTATTTAAATTACGAAACCGGGACGTCGAGAGCGCAAAAACGTAGCCCTCCCGTCTCAACGGAGCGATCACAACTGACCGACGGGTGAGTGACGAAACAAAGCATGGAACAAAAAGCGCGTGCGACCGAGATATCTTGTCGCCGCCTTGTCTCAGAATAAATCGACGTAAGCGCCAATTCTTAGATGTTAAATTAAATGAAAACGAAACAGAATTATTCAAAATCCCCGTGCAATTATACGGGGTCATTTGTTTTCTTATTTTTAATACAAATTTCAAGGCAAACTGTTTGAAGAAAGGTCCTTTAACACTCGAAAAACATGAAATATAGAGGTAACTTCGTAATTTTTTTCTATCGAGCGAACTTAAAGCTTTTGCGTTTTTGCTTCTGCACGAATATCAGCCCTATAGTCTATTATCTATATTATTTTTATTAAACCGATTGACCAAGTTACACAATGTTTTATGCTCATTTGAAATTGTGCATCTGACATTATACCGACCCTTAATGTATTTAAATGCATGCAAATGTAACACTTAGCGACTCGGTGCGGTATGCGTTTTGTTTTTGCAGTATTGTTGCAGTTTTTCAAGGTCAGCACTTTGGGTCAAAAAAGGAAACAAAGAATTTTACTTTTAAATGGTTTGTGTCATTTTGCTCACCAAAAGAAAGTACAAATATTATTAAACTAAGTATCATTATTTTAACGTTTCATGGTACCTTTTTGTCGGATACGATATTTTTGTCGTTTCGTAGTAAAAGTAGAACAATATAACTTTTGAAATTGAATACGTTCGAGTACGTATTCCGAACCTCAAAATGAAAAAACGGAACGTTTATAGGATCACTTTGTTTTCCGTCTGTCTGTCTGTTTTAAATCAGGTTTCTAGCTCGATGCGAAAAAAAAAGTTATTGCATTTTAGATAATTAAATTCATACAAATTTACCCACTTGGAAAACCTATAAGGGCACTTCCAGTTGACTTGGAAACTTGAAATTTCGTTTACTGGTAGGTCTTATAGCATACACATTTGAAAAATTTGAAAATTACAAATATTGAATTATTTAGGAAGTAATTATGCATTACTTAGACTCTTTAGATACATAGTGTTTAATTGATCGTAAGTGTTAAGTTAAGTTAGTTATATTTAACTGCAAGTAGAATTATTTACAATAATGTTTTTAGGGTTCCCTACCCGTATTGTGTACCTTTCTATGTGAGTCCAACTCTCACTTAGCCGGTTTTTATAGAATACTAATACGAGCTAAAAACGCCTGTTTCTTTAGAATAGCAACGAGTCTGACACCGTGAAAGCCTCAAAGTTTTGTATAGCCTCTAGAACGGAGCTTTTGAGATTTGTCGTGTTTCGAGTTCGATCAAAAATGATAACCATTTTAAAATATCTATTATATTTATATTTATCTATTAACTTCTGGTCCTCTTGGTCAGTTTGATAAAATATATAATGATTTGAAAGTAGGATGGAGTCAGAGTTTGTTCACGCTTGCAAAAGAGACGGCATTTGAACGGAATCATAATATAATTCATCCAAAGCGGCCTTTTTAGAGGACCAAGTTGGCCTTTTTAGAGGACCAAGTTGGCCTTTTTATGTCCCCTGTAATAAGTGTATGTTATACTTACTACATAAATAAATACATTTCATTTCATATCGCCCTTACCGATTGCCATCAATTTCCAAATCGCACACTGACCATTAGGCTGAGTGTACGTGATAGACTCAGTCTACCGATGATTAGCCAATGATGATTCATCCATCATCCAAAACGTCTGTGCATTACGTGGTTTGTGGGTGTGGTCTTAATTACTATTGGAGACGCGTGCTTTGAATATATGACACTTGAATTTAGTAAGGTTCGTTACTAATTTCGTATCTTAAGGCGATATGTACATGTTTTTGCGTCCCTGTTACTCCATTTCCAAAAAACACTCAGTGCGAGTGGGATGGATTCGAGGAAAAGTAGCAAAATGTCGGTTTTTTATTAATATAAAATGTACTCAAGTTGCTATCAAAATTTCGTTTGGCCGGGTCCTAGATACTGTTAAAACCCATCTAATAAAGTATAATCGTAGACCATATGTCATTCCAAATTGTCAAACCAGGAGAAATGGTGTTGAAAAGGATCTCATTTCAATAAATATTTTTATCGAACCGAATTTCTCCAATCACGTTTCTGTTTGACAGATCCCTAGAAAAAGATTCCAAAAATAATATTCTATTTTATCAAAATACTGAAGTAAATATGCAAATTCTAAAAGTGTAGATATTTTTTCCGTAGCGCCTTAACGGGCTTCGCCAAAGGGTACTTTCTAAAGCCTACTCCTCGTTTATGGCCGAACCAAAAATATTGAAAAATATGTATATGAATTATCAACTCTAACACAACGTATGCAACATATTTCCTTTTTATACCATCAAAACTCCTGTATGAAAAAAAAATCGAACCGAATGTTGTTTTTTGGCTTGAATTCTCTACTGCTCCTATGAGGCTTTGTCGATTTAATTCAATTATGCTTTGATAAACTTGATAGCTATGAACATTACATATGATTATTTAATCAAACAATCACGTCCGTGTGAAAAATATTATTTTCTCCTATTTCGCCGTATCAAGGACGCAGTGACCGTCGTAACAGCCAACAAAACGTATTGTTTTGATATTTCTAAATAAGTCAAAATTTTTAAATCCTCAAACTCAAACATTTATTGCAATCTTATACCAATGATTGGAGTCTAAGTGTTTATTTTACCGGCCAAACCTGATTTTAGGATAAACTAGTTTGGCCTAGGAAACGTAATGGCGCGACCGCCATAACCAACGTCGTGGTTATTTTTTTATGACAACCCAAAAATTTGGTCTAGTCCAAACTAGTTTATACTAACATCGGGTTTGAACTGTAAGATATACAATAATTATTATTTTTAATGTTTTTTTGTGCTTATAATTTAGATGCCTATAATAAAAGCCTATATAGTATATGTAAGCAGATATCATACACAGATATCATATTATGTATGAATAATATTACATTGTCTACAAGATGAAGTATATTTATGTAGCCAAATTCATACTAAAGGCTCTAAGTGCTCAGTATCAAGGTTTGACACTTTATGTAAAATTCGTAAATTATTTATTTCGTGCGCAATTGTTATTTATTACGCAAGCCCTGACCTGAGTCAGTTATTATGATAGGTCAACATTTCATTTTGAGAAATTTGCAAAAAGTGTTATCGATCCGTGATACTGATGACTTACCAAGTCTCCAGTATGAATTTGGCTGTATGGGAATAATGTCATGGGAATATACATGGGAGCGTTAAAAGGTTGGATATTTTAAAGCAATCTTGCAGCTTGTACTGGAGTATATATGAGCAAGGATTGTATCGATTGATTGTTCGTTCCTTGTGTTCTTGACTTCTTGCTAAAAAATAAAGGCGTTAATAATTATTTACAGCCAAATTCATACTGGAGACTTAACTAATAATAACAAGAAGTGACACCACACAAGGAAATATGAAAAATATTATTTTACTACAATCCCAACCAAGCGCTTAATATGAAGTAGGTAGGTATTATATTTACAGAGTAAAAGAGATGGCTGTTTCAAAATTAACGCATTTTTTATTTTCTTTCTCATACTCTGAAGATGTTATTCAGAAACAAATTCAACTATATTTAAGCACCAAGAGAAAATAATAAAGTAATACAAAGTGTAGTTCACGCGTGCAAAAGGCTAATAAAATTCAACAAAAGCCTTCGTCACAGCCTAGTTTATGATGTAACATCCCGCGCTTGTTACAGGATGAGTCACCAATGTTGACCCCTCTAGGGTACAGAGTAATGCGAATATAGAGACAAATTCTTCAGAGCTTTGCATTTTGTTAGTCAGTCGTTACATGGTTGTTTGTATTTATTTGAGAACTTCTTTTGAGCTCTTATTTCTTGCAATTTATTATTTACTTCACGTAACTATTCCATATTTTACACTTTTACACTATACGCTTTCAATGTTGTGTACAAAACCGAAATACTAAGTTTACGCCACTCAAAGTGCTATAAAAATTTCATTTTCCTATTAAAAATTTTTAGAGAAAGGAAGAGGAATACTTTACTCAAGTGAAGGAGAAATTTGGTGTTATGTCATATCAAGAGGTCAAATCATTAGCAGACGATAGAGAAGAATGGCGATTACTGCACCGATCAGAGCGTAGATCTTATTATATGTAGATAGATAGAAATGAGATTTCAATTTATCGCAAGAAATTTAGCGTATTGACCTCCAAAATTCTGTTTGGAGATACCGTACCATTTGCAGTCACTCATTGAATATAAACGTACTTTTATAGATGTACCAAAATTCAGCGATATAATTTGACTTCTTTATTCAGTAATTTGACTGATAAGGATCCCACCAAAGGGGTCGAAATATGTGTATAAATAATGTACATTTTTGTTGTATATGTATAAACTAAAAATACATCAAAACTAAAAGCCGTTAATTTATAATAGTAAAAATTTATTTATTTACACAATCATTACATACATACATGACTTTTCAATTAAAAATTGTGCAAGCGCCTTGTTTTCTAAACATGTATTTCAAATAACGGATTTACTGATGAATCATTATTGTAATGAGGTGAGTTTCCAGATAAAAATCAAAAAGAATACCGGACTAAGTATTGTTCACAATTTCACATGGTCACGCTGCACTGCTGATCTGTACACAGTGCCACCATCTTAATTGTTCAGGCGGACAAAATTGGAACTAAAGCTAAATATACCGGGCGTAAAAAGACAGGTGTCCTTCAATGAAACTGCGTAATCTGCTGATCATACTGAATAACTTTCCTTAAGAAACACAAGCGCGGAAATGAAAAAAATAAGTGTCGCCCATTTCCATTCAAAACACACAGCGATTTTCAAAATTAGTAAAAAACGAGTAAATATGTATTTTTTTTACTTCCACAGGTATTGTTTATTGTATTTTTAGGAAAGTGGTTGAGTATGATCGGTAGATTATATTGCTCCATTTAAAGAAATCTCTAGAAATCCTGGTATGTCTGAGAGGCTCAGTGACGTTTTACACCAGAAGAGTACTAAAATATTTCATACCAAATTTCTCACTAGCGACACCATCAAATGCACATGTAAGATGGTGGTGATACGTCAGTACTATATTAATTTACTCTGTGACTACTCTGTGCTCACTGATGAAGAACCTGCTGATGACACATGGTACTGGATCTCGAGTGGGCCACTTTTGTTGGAGAGCAACCTGGCGCTGTTGCTAAGCGAAACTTTATTGGTTCGTTATAGTCGTTTGATAGAATCTTGTTTTAGGTTGATATTATTAACAAAAAGATATACAAGGTGTAACAGAAAGGTGTAACCATATTTGAAGAGCTTATTCAGTCAATGGTATAGAACAACTTTTGCTATGGAGCCAACCCAGAAATCTCAAAAAGAAATCTGCCCTTCCATACATTTCAGCCGAGTGGCATTGCATTTTTCTATGAAACAGGTAATTTTTTTTTCGTAATACAGGTTTTGTTTCATAGTAAAAGTTGTTCCATACCATTGACTAAATATAAAAAACATATCTTTACACAAGGGAATAAAAACTTTAGATCTCTAATAGTATTTTTTGTGTCTAAATAATGATAATACAGAGAAATATTTTAAGGTTTTAAGGTTATCTTTTTGTAAGTTGTCTTTTTCTGAGTTTATTTTCATCAACTTTGTCTGACAGGAATCCTTTTATTTTAATAATTAATAAGTTGTTGCTCGGCAAGTTTTCATGACGTCCTCCTATTGATTTTTTTTTTGTGGCAGTGTGTGGTGAGTACCTAGAGGGCAGATCCTTTTTGTGGCAGTGTGTGGTGAGTACCTAGAGGGCAGATCCTTTTTGAACTAAAATATTTGTTTAATTTATTGACGTCAGAAAAATACTCACTTAGGATCCTTACTTCTTAAAATAAAGCTAATTATTGCTTTTATCATTTTGTTTTACCCAATAACTTTATATCATACTCAAACCACATTGGTTTTAACTATATTTTTAATTATTGGTTAAAGTTCAAACAGTATTACGTTTGAAAAATCCTACAACATGTGTCCAAACGTAACTTGAACCGATACTTGTATAGTCTGTCTCTATTCAAAGTGTTATAATTATAATATAAGAGAGAACCACTTTGTCAGTTTGTATATCGACATGATATATTTGATTTGTCATACAATCTGAAGGAACAGACGATGCGGCACCCTTTCATTTGAATGGTAAATATTAGAAGTGTTAAGACTGTACATGAGCCTAGAGCATGAACAACGCCAGACTTTCGGGAATTCGTTTGAAGAAATTCGGACTTTCCTTCTGGTGAAAAAATATACAAGGTGAAAATTTCGACTCCCCATAGTGATTCACTCGGGACTGGAACTGAATTTATATGGAAAGCCGAAATTTCATTATACGAATTTCACAGAAATTGTTACTGATCCAAGATACTGATCACTTATCAAGCCTCCAGTATGAATTTGGACGATGATCAAAAAGTCACCTTGTATTAGATTTATTGATATTTTGTCTAGGGATTCTACTTATAAACAATGCATTAAGAATTATACTTTTGTCAAAAAAAATATGTTTTCCATCCTCTTTTTTTTTGTTTTTAAACGTTCGTTTCAAGAACGCGGTTAAGAGATCAACTAGATTTTGTTTTCATAAATTAGGTAATATAAATATGTAGGGATTTTACTTAAATCTAATATGTTTTTCCCTACAAAATATTTAAGTATTACCTAAAAAAAACACACCAATTTGTTGCTTCGCTGCGTAATATTACGCGTCCAAGAAAAAGAGCCCAATGAGCCAACATTATAACCGCCTCTATCAAGAGCAAATCAGATCTTTGCCATTGAACTTATTGTGCAGGATGGGTAATAAAAAAGTTGCTAGGATAGGCCATCCTCTTAAAAGCAGAGGTTCCTAACCTTTCCTATTTTGTTAACTTTATCTTATGTTACCTAATAAAGAAATACTTTTATCTACTCCTTAAAATAAACGATTAAATCTAAAAAAAACTTTATTATGGAAAGTGTCGCAGTTATCATCAAACATTCGTTATTGCTAAATATTTTATTATGAAGTCCATAAAAATAAATGTAAATTGTATGAATTATTACTTAATTAGTCGCGATAAGGCACCTACCGTTATTTTAATTCCTGTCAATATTGTATTGTTTCGTATTTTCCGTAATTTGGAAAGGCCTTTCAGCCTTACAGTCTATTCCGAAGGGAGCTGAAGAAAAGGAAAGCATCAAAAGAAAACGATACATCAATCTCGCCATAAAATTATCGCTTGACGCAAATTACTGCGTTTCGTGGTACGGGGTCCAGTTCAAAATGGGCAAAGGTCATTGACCGATTTTCCAGCTGCCCTTGGAATAGACTTTTCCTCCAGTAAATACCCTTTCGGGGTAGTTACCCCAGGTTACGAACCGCTGTTTTAAAAGTTGACTTTAAAACTATCGAACGAGTTTTTATTCCTTTACATATTGGAGAACCAAAAGCATAATCAATCTATGAAAATGTGCGTAAATTACCTAAATCAAGATGCCATGTTTTTTGTTAGAAGGCTCAGTAAATTTTCATGAGTCTAATAAAAATATGCCTTCAGTACCATTAAAGAAAATACAAGTGTCTACCCGAGGTTTACTTAAAAATATGGTCAAAAATGTTGAGTTGAGTTTTTGACAGATATCAAGAATGACACATGTCAAAAATGACAGATGTCAAAAATGGTAGTTGTTTCTTTAGGCTGAGGCGTGCATTGCAAGTGGCTTTATGGTACCAAAAAAGTTTCAAATTACGTTACTTTGAAAACTACTTTGACTTTTTAAGCAGTTTACTTCTATAGGGACGAACCCCCTGACTTCACCTATACTGTATATTGTGTAGTCACAATAAAAGCACTAAGATGATCGTGAAATTTGGCAATCATATTATTTTATGCCACGTATATTATTCTGTATATCTACTGAAGAATTAATTCACACCGCCACTATCTACACCAAAGAAAAAAAACCGGTCAAGTGCGAGTAGGACTCGGGCCCTGAGGGTTCTGTATATATCGTTTAAAAGACAAACTTATTCCACTTGCAGTTATCGACGTCCTACTAAACTTGACACTTAGGATCTATTCAACTCTATGTATCTAAAGGGTCTCATGTAGTTGGTTTTTAGCATCGTTTTAAATAATTTTAATATAAGTTATGTACAGATTTTTCCTATACGTGTGCTAAAAGATCTACTTGTGAAAGAAACTTCAAATTTCTAAGTCAACTTTTCATGTTGAGTATGAAATTGATAATGTAAAGGGCAATAACTTTTTTTGCGATAAGGTATTAGTTTCAACTTTTCTCTCACATGCAGCCCGAGCAAGTTCTTGACAGACGGTCAGACAGACAACAAAGTGAACCTATAATAGTTCTGTTTTTTCATTTTAAAGTACCGAACCCTAACGCGATCTTTATTCCATAGTCAAGCATATAATTATTTTTATAATTATGTATTATTTATGTTATTTAGGTTTCTGATAAATAAATTACCATTGTTATTTACTTAGTAGCTATTGCAATAAAAAGAAAGACAAACACTTTGTTTAATACATAAAATCAATGAGTTTATATAATACTAAACCTTCTTCTTATTATTATTATTAGAGTGCATTACAAACTTGCAATAAATCAGAAACAAATTTAAAAGTACAAATATTTTTGAAATCTTCTTTTTCTTCTAAATTCTTACAAAACAACAGTTAAACGTACAAAAGGTGGACTTATAAAATATATTTCGAAACTAATTAATACTTTTTTGTTTATATGTTACAATCTATTTAAAACAATAAGAGGCCAAAGAAAAGGCTTAAAAATATTATTTATGCATATAATAAAGACGATTCTGAAGGCTTTAATTTTAGTTTTAGTGCTGTCAAAACTAAATCTTCTTCGATACAAAATAGTCCTTAAGAGTCAGGATTAGAAGCTAAATTTATTTGAAAAATTTCAAGCTTTGATAGCACTAAAACTAAAAATGAAAGCCTTCAGAATCGGCTTTAATATAATTACAGACGAGAGTAAATTACTAGTCGTTAAATTTTCAGCTTGCTATGTAACATGAAAATTTGATGAAAACCTCATTGCACAAAACCTTATCTGATGGATAGGAGACGAATAATTCCAATATTAAATATCTGCTCTTCGTTAAATCCAAAATGAACATAAAATTCACAATTCTGTTTGTAACTTTAAAGGTAAGCCACAAAATAATTCGCAAAAAGGTCGTTTTACAAAGTTACCCTGTTTTAATATGGAAGTTCATTTACTCACAAATTTGTATGTAAAATATTTTCAATTAATATGTGAATTGATTAAGGTAGCTCTGAAAGTTTCACAATAAAGTCACCTTTTTGGCTCTCTTTGATATTTTCAACCCTCTTTGTTCATGAGTTAAAAGGTTAATTGAATAGTGGATGGCTACATAATGGTCTCACAATAAACCTTCAATTGATATTCATATTATTCATACTTGGTATAACGTGATCTGAAACAGACAAATTTATAATATAGACTCGCTAAGTAATCAAAAATTAAATTGAATATACTTGAACTTAATTTCAGATCGATCAATTCAATCGATTTAAATCGATAGTGGTTTATATTTTTCTGAATAATATTATTATTATTTCTATTAAAGTTAGTAATAGGATATTAAAATATTCGATAATTTATTCATTAATTACTGAATGGGAATGATTTACGGTACTAAATAACTCGGGTAAAACAATGGGGGCACGAAAACATTTTTCATATTCCAAAAAAGGGTATTGAACCTTGTTTCTCATAACTTAACACGTCTCCAGTATGAATTTGACTAAATCAATCAGTCACCACCTTTATGGGTATACAAATGTATAAATGTGTATAATCTTGGTATTATTATAGACGAAATTGTAATGATTTATAGAATACTTCCTGTTTAATTGCAGATGCGTTTGGCTTATTGGAATTGGATTATTGGAAAATGGAATCATCAGCGTCTCTGATATGTCAAGAGTTGCCACGGGATATCTCCGTGATATTAACTTTATTAATCATTTTATTTATTTTATTTTATTATTTTTAATGCATATATTGATTTGATGGCTTCCAATTTATTTATTTTCTTTGACAATTTTTTATGTTTGTTTTCCGTTTTAATTTTTCTTCCAAATGTTTCTCTGCACACCTTTATCCTATCTTGTATAGTTATCTCCTGTCGGGTTGTCTAGGAAAAATTATTTTAGCATGAAGTACATTAAATTTTTGCATCTTCAGGCTCTATGAGAAGGCTGCGTAATTTTCTGCCTACTGCTACAAAGATTGCTCTTGCTCAATCCCTTCTTTTACCCATTCTTGACTATGCTGACTCATGTTATCTTGACCTCATCCAGGAGCAATTTGACAAACTTGAGCGACTTCAAAACTTTTGCATCAGATTTATATTCGGCCTCCGCAAGTTTGATCATATCTCCGAATTTCGTTCCCAGCTAGGGTGGCTTCCAATTCGTTCTCGTCGAAATGTTCACATTCTTTCTCTTTTATACACTGTGCTGTTTGATCCTTCTTCCACAACCTATCTCAGCTTCAGTCGCATGAACGGCCACTGCGGTCATTTGAAAGTCTGAAACTGAAGACACCACCTCATACTTCAACTTTCTACAGCAAGTCTTTCACAGTCGAAGCTGTTCGGCTGTGGAATGCTTTGCCTGTTTCAATACGACGTGTTCCTACTTTGGCTGTTTTTAAAAGACTAATTAAGGAGCATTTTCTATCCCTTTGATAGTTTAAGTTTAATTTATCTCTACTTATTACTGTACTGGTACTTATGTACATATATATATAGTATTTTTGATTATAATAGATACACCACCTACGACTTCACGTACATCCAAAATATTTTCCACCCAAAGGTTGTTGTATGGAAGAAATCGCTCTAAGCGATAAGACCGCCCATTGTTGCCTATATTTTTGTTTTTTTCCCAACTTTGTATTGTTCTTTTTGTTGTTTTTCTTTTGGTGCAAAATAAAGCGTATTTATGTTATGTTATTAATTTTAACTTTATTTTGTACAATAAAGAATAAAATAAAAATTAATAAAGTCCATCAGTGCACGAGAATACATGAATTGCGAACAAATTCTCCAATATTTCACACCAAAGCGTCAGTAACGGCTATCTCCAGCAATTTCAATACGAGTTCCGATAACGACTTCTCAGTTAAACTAACTGGAACTAATCAACGAAACGGCAGTTCTATTCTAACTGACTACTGAAACTGCTGAAAGTTTCACATGTACTGATTAAATTGAGAGTTTCAGTACAAACTGCTCTAATGAATGTACCGCTGGGACATCACGGTATTAGTAAGGAGATTGTTGTTGTAGATTTTAGGCTTATTGTTTTCGGCAAATGGAACTCTCATAGACCTAAAAATATTATTTGTCCATAAGAATAATTTTTACTATGGAGTCAACCTTGATATCGCAAAAAGCCAGCTGTTTAACTTTTCCAACAGTAGATTTAAAATCTCCTAGCAAGAAAACATAGGTTATGGGTTTCACGCATACATTTGTGTGTATTAATGTAAGTTATATGTTTGCTTGTATGTTTGTACGTCTCCTAAAAAAGAAACCGATCCCAAAGCGGTTTTTTTGATATGACGGAATACTAATTAATTTCTCAAATACATACTATATATATAATCAAGCTTGCTCTAAAGATAGCCGAGCAGTAATAATAAAATTGATCTGTTTTACAGCGACATCTATCGCTTGGATACTGTAAAAGTTATTTGTTTCTTAATTGATCTTTTCTAGTTTGTAATGCACACAAATAATATTTAGAGTAACATAGTACCGAAAAATTTTGGAATAATTGCTTATTCTAAAACTATTTGAGGCTTTCTCTGGGGTCGTAAAATTTTTCAACAGAATAAGCCTTCGAACTACCTTTTGACCTATTTGTGCTGCGCTCTGGTCAACTAGAGAAAAAACATTATAATGCATATTTTAGTAAGCAAAATAAGAAAGAAATAACCAAAATTTAAACCTATTGGAACCAGAAGTCTTTTCAAATCAAGGGATTAAAATTGACCTACCACACACCGTCAAATAACTTCAGCCATTTACTTGTCACTTCATGTCCAAATTGTCCAACGATGGACATAAAAAATAAATGTTAATCCAATCCATCATTGTCAAGAAGCCACTATTTTGAAAGTCATCTAAACGGCCTATCTGACCCTCTTCTACTGACTAAATAATAGTTAATAAACATTAAAGAAATCCATAGGCAATCTAACAAAAGAGGACATTTTCAAGATTAATATTGGTCATTTAAACCGTATTAACATTGTCAGCGTTTGGTCGTAGGTTTGAAAAGGTTCTAATTATAATTTGAAATGTTTGGGAGTTAAATATTTCGATAGAAAAAAGAACTGTTTGAGGAACTTCGGTTAGAGTTTGGTCAACAGAGCGCAAGGCTAAGAAAGCTGTAGAGTTATTTTGTATTTTTGTATTACCACTAAACACATCCAGTCCAGATCATGGCTCGGATCAATCCTACAGATAAATTGGACATTTATTTTTTCTCAAACCATTAAAATAATAAAATACTTTATTGCACAAAATACAATTGTTGTACAGAGGCCGTACCAAATTAAAAT
This sequence comes from Ypsolopha sequella, assembly GCA_934047225.1. Lineage (NCBI taxonomy): Eukaryota > Metazoa > Arthropoda > Insecta > Lepidoptera > Ypsolophidae > Ypsolopha > Ypsolopha sequella. The sequence continues at coordinate 21,219,313 of OW204004.1, read as the reverse complement.
AATTTGTATAGTTTTTCTTAGCCACAAATTAGCCTTTTCTAACTAGTCAGCATTTAAAAAATGAATGAATGAATGAATGAACACTTTATTGCACAAAAATAAGAAGATAAGATACATACAAAGAACAGATAGAAGGCAAGGGCGGACTCATTCCTATAAGAAATTTCTTCCAGTCAACCTTGAGAAAACATAAAAACATTTTTACCTTACAAATTTCAATCTAAATCAGCGCATAACATAATAATAAAAAGGTATTTTAAACCTTTAACCTAAACATAAATATACTACATACAAATATATACATAAATACACCGATACATATATACAAACAAACAGTGGCTTATTTATATAGTCAGTAAGTCATTCAGAGAGAGGAAAGGTACATTTTTTTTAAGTTGTATCTAAAAGAGGACACAGAAAAAAGAACTTCGAGGGTTTGCGGAAAAATATGTGTATCATACTTTTATTTTAACCCATGTTCTGCGACTTTATAAAAAATATGTCTATGGAATCAATTGTTTCGATACTCAACTACCCCGACGAGCAGTTAAGCATACCACTTCTACTTACACTAACAAACCCTTTGCAAGACAAACATGACATACTTTATAAAAATTTTAATGCATAGTAAGTAAGTTAAAAGCTGGTCCACAGCACTCATATTCCAGCATGTCCCAGAATGAGTCACCGCTCGCAGAAGTAGAATGGTGGTACGCCCCGGCACCGTTGAAACGACACTCGATTCTAACGATAATAGTTTCTATTGCGTATTAATACAATTTATTCTCTACGTGTTAAAGTTGTGGTAGTACAGTTTCCGCGGTAAAGCGGTGGCTGGCGGCGCGGCGGCGGCGGCGGCGCTTGAAAAAATGTCTGTGTGTACACGCGCTTATCTGTTGCATCTAAGCTTATACAGCATGTTCATTTTGAATTTATTATTATATTGGCGATATACCGGTTCAAATAGTGACAGCCTCTGTGATTCGAGTACTTGACCACTAATCCGAGGTTATAGGTTCAAATCCTCTAGGGCCACATTTGTGTTCGGTCTGCGTGTTTCGGAAGGTACGTTGAGCTGTGTGGGTCCATGTTTTTGCCCTAAGGGCGCCCAATACTCATCGCACTGGGACATAATAATCGTCGGTCAAATGTGGGTGTACGAGTATAGACTGTGAATTGCAAGTCACATGGAAACACCTCTGGCACCCCGTCGGGGATTAATGCTGACGATGTGTTTGTCGATAGAAAGCTATATCATACTTAGTTCAAGTGGCTAAGTCTCAAGAGTATTTATTTAGCTATAAATAATACATGTTTATATTTCGTCATCCGTTTTGCACAATATAGGTTATATTTTTATATAAGGTACGTATAATTTCCTGTATTCGTAGTTGGCTAGTATATTTTAAAATAATGTGACAGTGTTATATTAAATTTCTAATATATTACAACTAATCTGAACTAATCTTCAAACAACAGATGCTTCAAGATAAGTAAGTCACAATACAGGCTGCGAAATGAACCCCAGTTTTTCATTCCCCGTGAAAGTCTAATAAAGTCACATTTACAGCTTGTCATCAGACTAAATTGGAGCTAGCTCCTAATCAGACGACCTGTGTACATTGTCTAGACTCAGATCTGTATATCTGTCTGTGTCCACATGGATGGCTACATTGCTCTTTATAGCTGATGCAACAAGTGAATAAATTCGAAATCTGGGTGTGATTTTGAATAATAAATAGCAAACTTAAAAAATAGTGTATTTAACTTCATACCAATCTTTACAAATAATTATAAAAATAATTAAAACAAAGTATATTTAATAACATTGAAAAAGAAAAAGATAAAAATTTTTGAAAAGATATTTTGTTTAAGTATTTCCAACTTGGTATAGGTAAGTGTTTCAATTGGATTAACACCTGAACATTTGAAATTCCAGATAAACCCACTTTAAAATTTATCAAAACGTCGACTTCTTAACTCAATCCGGAATAATTATAGCTTGAGAAAAAATCAGACTATAAGCAAACTGATAAGTCAGTCTTCGCCCGCGTCGTTACAGGGGCGCGGGGAATGACGACAAAGGGAATCGCTTGGGGCACGGGCGGCAGGGTTGTGACCTTGTGAGAGTACCTATATACTCTCTCACACACATTCTCAATGCAACATAAGCCAGCAGTGTTGCCAGAGGTAGTTTTGTAAATTTCCCGCGTCAAGTTAAAAATTCCCCTTTTTGTTGTAAAATTCCCCTTGGTGTTTATATTTCTTGGAAAAGAAATACAATATTTAACCATAGAAAACTTTATTTATTACACTTGTTTTTTTTGCAGGTTCGCCTTTAGCATATTTTGTGCTGGCCCAAATTTTACACATTCATTTATGTAATCTTTTTTTTGCATGATGTCATTTATCTTAATATTTTGAAGTGAACTAAACACGCGTTCAACAGAGGCATTTGAGAAAGGTAACTCTAACAAAGTGTATTTATAACGCCTTATAAATTTATAAACAAACTTAGGCCGAGTACATTTTTTAAATGGAAGACTTTAAGCAAATCGGTACTGTTAAGAGTCATCTAAAGGATGAAAGTTGTAGATTTTATGATCAAGTATAGCGTGTTCTCGCCACTCATCGTCAACAGTCTGGAGATTGTAATAATCATGTACTGGAAACCTTACAGCGAGCGGTTACGGAGAGCGGAAGGAACGAGCGTATCCAAACCACCCACGCACCTTTATTCACGTAAAATTCGTGTTCTTTCTCGGATTTCAATAATTATTTGTAAATGGATCGAGACCGAATACCCCTAAAATCCCCTTTTAGTCTCATTCCCCCTTTTTGCCCCGCATATATTTGGAATTCCCCTCAAATCGGCAATGCTGTAAGCCAGTCTCATCCCTGTAGCGTCGTGGGCGGCCGACTTATCCGGCCGTTCTATAGTTTTGTGACTATCTCATAAAATCATCAACCTGTATGGCAGCCGCCGCGTCGATGACTCACAGGTAGAGTAAACTTGTCAAACACTTTCTCATATAACGTGCACTATTGTGTAACAAACGGAAGAGTTGAAAATATTATCGGTCATTTATTTTTTTTGCATCAAATGTTTATGTAACGCTTGCTGTCGATTCCATAATGTTTTTAAATATTGCATCGTTAATTCTGTAAAATCAAATTTTATTTGACAGAGTATTAAATTGACTGTATACTAAGGTAAATGCTACCATGGATGAATCGTCCATGATGCTACATAACTAACATTTTGTATGTGTCTTTATTTCATGTTTTGATGTGATAAGCACTATCATATAAAAGAACCGTGGTTGGGTAATTTGCTTGGTGCAAGTGGCCCTTGGGAATTGTGCCCGAAACGTTAGGCGGAAAACACAGACAAACTTCAATCTGTAATCAATCATGAATGATACACACTGCTTGCAAGTTGCAGTGACGTGCATATAGAACTATTTGCTGGAAAAGCAATGAGAAGGACAAGTTTGACAATAAAAAAAATATGAAAAAATTTAAAAACCACTCTGAAAAAAAAGTTTGTATGAAAGTTTTCACTCTATGATAGACAGTGCCTACTCCAGCGTCATATTTTTTTATTGTCTAGTCTAACTTGACCTTTTCATTGCTTTTCCAGCATAAAGTTCTGTGAACGCCACTGACTGCTTTTCAATATATTAACGGACTTGTTTGCAGCTAGTTTTTTGATTTTGTAGTTATTACTTGTGATTTAATTACAAATCTCTAAGAATATATCTATTGACAAAACCCCTTTAAAAGGTGGTAATCGTAGGCATCTAAAAGCACATAATATATGGCGCGGATTTTTTAGCTTTGATTTCCTTTTTGGTTGTGGAAGCGTTAGAATTAATATTTGATTAAAGGTTTGGTTGTATGTACACAAAATTTCAATGATCTATTTACTGCTTATGATTGTTATTTTAACCATTTATTCCGTGAGATCCTCCAGCAGATGTTAACTCATAAAAGATCTATTTACAGTATTTTATGTCATTTTGTCTCTATACCATTGCAAACACTGATTATTAAAAATGCTAGCAGATAAAACGCGTCTTACATTTTGCTTACAATGTCAAGAAAGTAAAATGTCCAAAAAATTTACGACAAAAGTCATTAAAATAACGGTTAATTCTAAACGTGACGTTTAAGTTATTGCTCTATTTAACGATTTGAGTCAACGTACAATAGGAATCTATTTTATTGCTAAAGTTCGTAAATCAAAATGGTTGTAAATTAGAGATTTCTTCCGCGCGTTTTAGTATGAGAAATATTTTGGATCTGTGTTACTTTGTTGATTTTGAACATGTACGCAAAAAAAAATTAACATGAAACATGTAATAAATGTCATCGGCACATCATAGAATTGGTCATATCATGATCTGCCTAGGCATATCAAAGGGTTGCCTCGCTCCGCTCGTCGTAAGAAAGTAAGTAAGGAAGCACATCGTTTATTTGTGAGAATTCGGGTTTACAATTGGATGTTACATATAATTACAATCCCAACAAATTCAACCATGTCATGGCGTACAAATATTTGGATGTATATTTAAATCATGCATTAATAAAAAACAAATTGAGAATAACTATACTTATACGTTCTTAGCTATTGGTGAAAGATTTTCGATTTCATACTTTACGATCTGCGCGTGACATTTACAATATGAAACCTTAAGGGTGTGTCAGATCTGTTTCCGAGTATGGCATGTGAAATGTATGTCACAGCACACACGTTTCACCGACGATTATTAGATACTGTAACATATAGCTAAGCAATATGTTAGGTTTAGGTAAGGCTAGGTTTTATAGGTAGGTTAACGGACTATTTGTTCGTGTTTAGTTGGCAATCGATAACCTTTATGGATCGACATACGTCGTATTGACTGATTTATTTCGTGTTTTCCAAAAATAAATACAGATCCAGTATAAAAGATCTTTCAGACAAAACACGAGCAAGATTCCTTAGAGAATCCCATCGGTGTAAAGGTGGCTCTCCATAAACAAATATTCTAGAGTCTTGACGAAGTAAACGTGACTCCATAACATTCCTTCGAGAGTCCTGCTGAAGTATAGCTGACTCTCTATAAGATTCCTCCTGGAGTCCTCGAGAAGTAAAATACCTCCAACACGATAAGCGAGTGCCCTACGAAATTCAGAGCTCCCTCCCCCCCTTAATGTGCATCTGTTAATTAGGAACAAATATAAAAAAAGAAATAATACAAGATCTCAAATTGGGATAAAGTTGTATAATTTAAGAAGATTTCTGCTAGATCCCTAACAAAGTGACCGTCCACGTCACAGTATGTCCCAGATTGATGGGTGGTGCACCCTATTGCCATACTTCAGGCATATGGACCCTCATCTTAACATGACGCTGATTTCGAACAACATTAATTAATCGATAAAGTATTAAATCTGAAAAAAAAATTTATTAATAAAGTACAAAATGCTAAAACCTAAACATTTTCATCTATTCGTCTTTCTATAATTCTCTGAAACTCTCTCTTCAAGCACCCTAAAGAACTTCCAACTTCTTTTTACCAATAAAATACCATGATGTTGATGAGCTGTAGAATTGGCTACCAGAAGTGGCTAGAATGCAAACACACACGCATGTGCCGATGTAGACAGACTTCAGAACTCCATGTGCTTCGACCTTGCAACATCTCTTTTGCTTCTTCCCATTCCTCGATCGAGTCATTTTCTGTTTGGAAAGCTTTTGACTTGACCTTTCTTCAATATGTCACAAATCCGGTCGGAATAGTACATTGTGTAACTTTGATGTTTTTTATACGATTTTTGTAATTATTTCCTTTACCTTCCAATTTTTGTGTCACAGCTTGGCGTCATGACCATGTAAGCCCATATATCGATCCAAACTCGTATCCATAGGAGGGGATAGTTAGGATGTATCCCCCCGGAATTTTGATTGACATATAAAGGACAAAAAGATTGGTGAAACATTAATAATGGCGGTGTAGTCTATGGTGAGCGAAACAATATAGACCCGTATGCAGTATTGAAGCCAGATCTTGATACTATATTTGATGCAATGGCTAACAGCGGAATAGAAAAACTTATAAAAGTATTTATACAAAATAACGTGGTAATGTTACAAGTATTCTTTTACATTGTTTTTTAAACAAATATCCCCCCCCCCCGAACCTAAAGTCTGGATACGTGCTTATATCGATCCATCCATCGCCAAAATCGTTGCTTTCACTACCTCACTGACAGAATCATCACTGGATCACACATAACCCTCAACTTCTTTACGCAATCATTCACTTACGCAGCACCGTAATGATCTCCTAGACCCCATCTTAATGGCCAATAAAAATCCTTCGTCCATTACTCTGTGCGTTTAAAAGAGAATAGAATAGAGCTACAATGTATTTTAAGTATCGATTAAAAGCAGTTACTCTTTCTTCTCTTGCATGATTTATTGGTTTTCGTAATGTTTGTCGGTTCATTAGTTATGGGCGCTAGTGTGAATGTTTGTTGTGGTAGATTGCGAGCTTTGGTTGCTTTTTAGGGTTCCGTATTCAAACCCTACAAATATCACTCTTCTGTCTGTCCTGATGTCACGGGTCTCTAGCTAATATTCATGTGACGCAAGTTGTAGACCAAATTTACATCCTGTACATAATAATTTATTAAGTAGGCTGTCTTAGTTCTTTGTATATTTGTGAATATGGTTTTATGGGCATCATCTAAAGTCTCATCATCGTCCTCTTCATGTTTTGTTTTGTTTTTTGTGTTATTTTAACAAACGGTACAAATTCTTTGTATGTTTTTTTACAGAACCCCGAAACATTTACGAAATTGGTCTATACAAACATTTAAGTAATATTTCAATGCAAGTGCTCGTAAAGGCCCACTTTATATGCATCAAAACCGAACAGAAAGTCGATTATTTTGCCCTAGGGCTTCTTTATTATTTTTTTTTATTTATTTACGAGGTGTTTGCTAACCTGCAACCTTTCCTGTGTACCATAAATGTTATACTTTTTTTTTCAACTGTTTAACGGCTCTGTATACAGTCCTTTTGAGCCAATTATTAACTTGTAAAATTGTAACAATGTAACTTTCAACTTTAATAATTAAATTTTTTTATTTGTTTATATTTGTTTTATTTCCTCACACTATGCATTGAAAAACGTAGTATGATTACACGGGCGTAAGAGCAATAAATTACTCGGTTACGTTTAAAACACTCGCTACGCTCGTGTTTTAAATCGTCCTCGTAATTTATTCCTTTTCGCCCTTGTAGCATAAACTACTATTATGTATATTATCTGTGATTATGTCAACATTAATAATGTCCTCAAGACGCAGTTTTTTCTTGATTGTATGTTTTTCCATGTTGTTTCACAGAATAAATATATTTTGTCGTGCAGGAAAAGGCGATTACTTACTTCATTGACGTCAAAAAGAACAATGAGTTTTCCAAGAAAAAAAATAAACTACTGTAGGAGTTTTAATATATTACGCATTTTAAGCTATTTGCCACAGGTGTTTCAGGGTTCTGTAGAAAATCGAAAGCCTTTACGTTTTTATAGATAATCATACGGAACCCTTCCTGCGCGAGTCCGACTCGCACTTGGCCGATCTTTTTTATTTTTTACCTCCTTGGAAGATGATTTTCTGAAACAAATCATTCTCAATGTCTTACCAAAACGTTCAATACCAATTTCCATTGTTCTTTTTATCGTGTATATTTAAAAAATATAATGGGTATATATTGTGTTTCAGTGTATGTATACGTTTACTATTTATTATCAAACTCTCACACCATAGTCATATTTCTTAAATTGGTCTTTAGACACATCATAACTTGGAAATACCGTGTGTAACCGCGCGCACCCGCCCCCTTGCGTCCCGCAAAACTAGGAAAGGCCAACCTTAGGACGGTCAAGGTATAGTTACCTATTATTAATCTAAATAACATTTTCGATGTTTGACTCGTATTAATATTTTGATTTTATTTTAAACAATAAAAGCACATTCGGCTACACGTTAGGTAAAAAACCGTAAAATTTAAGTATTTTAGGGGTTTGTTGTTAAAATATTACTCAAATTTCACGATTTTTACTTTTAAGTTCAATTTAAAATAAATGCAGAAAATGTTAATTGACTCAGCCTAAAATATCAAAGTAATATTCTATAGACACCCCACAATGTAGTGACAACGTCCGTATGGACGTTTGGGTGTGATGCCGCCTCTTAAGAAAGAAGCCTGTCACAATCAGTCACAATCAGTTAGAAAAGAAAGCTACACTGGAATTTTGGGAAAAGAAATTACATGAACTTTAATAGTAGTTTATGCCACAAGGGCGAAAAGGAATAAAATACAAGGACGATTTAAAACCCGAGCGTAGCCGAGTAACGTAACCGAGTAATTTATTGCTCTTACACCCGTGTATCATACTACGTTTTTTAATGCATAGTGTGAGGAAATAAAACAAATATAATCTTGTGTAATTAAATTATGATTGGCTTAAAAATACTGTATCCAGACAGAGCCGTTAAACAGTGGAAAAAAAATATAACATTTATGGTACACAAGAAAGGCTGCAGGTTAGCCAAACATTGTGAATAAATTAAAAAAAATAAATAATAAAGCCCTAGGGCAAAATAATCGACTTTCTGTTCGGTTTTGATGCATAAAAAGAGGGCCTTTACGAGCACTTGCATTGAAAAAATAAAAATATTTCGAGTGTAAATAATTGTTGTTTGTAATAAAATTACATATATATGTTTGACGGGACATTATGTAGATAATTTAAAAAGACATTATGTAAGAAAACACATTTAAAGTTAACTCGTTTGTTTCGTAAACAAGCACTCGTGTTCCAATGTCTCACATTGTATTACAGTTGCACAAAATGCTATTTAGAGCACAAATATTGTGAACAAAGAAAATGAAATACAGAGACAAAAATTTCCATCCATTTTCTGATCCCCATACACCCATGACTCAATCTTTTATCAGAAAAATGACAATATCGAGTTCAGAAACCTGTTTATTTTATCATTATCTGAGTGGTTATTACACGCTCCGGCAAGCAAGGTAAATTACGGTGACATTATTTAACTACCGCATTAAGTTCGGTTTAGTAATTACCTGAATTTCACTTTTATATTGAATAAAGAAATTGGACGCAATAATTGGGATGTTGTTTGCGTTTTCTGGCGGGATTATAATGTTATGGGTGTTCTATTAAGGCTGTATAGGTATATTTTTAATGCCTTAAGGCGATTACCGTCGCCAAATTAGCAGCTCGATGTTTGTCTGTATGAATATCGACGGAAACGACATTGAAATAACGTTCAAATCAGTGCACAACGCGTGGTGGCTGTTACGACGCTCGCTGCGTCCTTGAAAGGGCAAAATAGGAGAAAATAATACTTTTCACATGGGCGTCATTGTTCCATTGAATAATTCTATGTTATATTTATAGCTATCAAGTTTATCTATTTATCAAAGCATAAATGAATTAAATCACCTAAGCCGCTTAGGAGCAGTAGGAAATTCAAGCCAAAAAAACACCATTCAGTTGAAACAATTTTTCATATAGAAGTTTTGGTGGTACGAAAAAGAAAAATGTTGCATATGTTGTCCTAGAGTTGATAATCCATAATAAATTTTTTCAATATTTTTGGTTTGGCCATAAAAGAAGAGTACGCTCTAGAAAGTACCCATTTGGCGATATTAAGGGCCATAATGGTGTCGATTCGGTGTAACACGACTTAACTTATTTAACAGGACTTGCCTTATTTTAAGCGTCCTGTCTTTGTCTTTTCGATACAGAAAGAAAAAGATAGGACACTTAAACTAAGTTTAGTCATGTCGTGTTACACCGAAATGACACAGATGCCGACCAAATCGGCGACATACTGAAGAAGGGCAAAGTCAAAAGTATCTGGAATAGAACATGACTAGATTGATGGATGTGGACGATGCAAAAGAGGTGTGTCAGAATCATAGCAGCTGAAAATCTGTAGTATCTGTCTACTCTTCTGGGATAGAGGCGTGAGTATATTTATGTATTTTTAATGTAGAGCTGAGCAATACGTTTCGTAAAACTAAAACATAGATATTCATTGGAACTGTAAGATTCAGAGATATGCAAAGACTTCATAAATAATTCTAATTATATAAATTTAGCTTATTAACTAGTTATAATCCCCGTGATAAAATAGATAGATAGATAGATATAATCTTTATTTACTCAGCACTATCAACGAATTAATTCAAACACATTTTAGACACAAAACAAAATGAAGTTTCAAACACATTTTAGATATAAAACAAAATGAAGTGCTGGGTAAAAAGGCCCTGACTCAGCATGTGTTGCAGCCAGTAAGTAGACTACAACGCTGTTATTATGCCAGAACCATTGTTTTGTCACGCATACTTCCGACATTTTAATGTACATACTTACATAGATACAAATAGTTACAGTATAATACATACTACTATTTTAATTATATAACATTAGTAATCAACAATAAAGGTGTACAATAAACATACATAGATAATAAAGCCAATTCTGAAGGCTTTAATTTTAGTTTTAGTGCTGTCAAAGCATAAAATTTTCCAAAGAAATTTAGCTTCTAATCTTTACTCTTAAGGACTATTTTGTATCGAAAAAAATTTTGTTTTGACAGCACTAAAACTAAAATTAAAGCCTTCAGAATCGGCTTTATTAAGCGAGTAAGTGAGTAATCAATTATGTTGCCATACATACAAGTTATAAAATAGGCAGAAAAACTATAGGTAGAAAAACTATCTACATAGATAAATAAATATATTAGGTCACATTTATTTTTGTAGCCAAATTCATACCCGAGGCTTGGTAAGTGATCAGTATCACGGATCAATAACACGGATCAATAACAGTTGCTAATAAAAATGTTAACCTCCCATAGTAAATGGCTCGAGGCTGGGCTTGCGTTTGTAGAGAAAATGAAAAAAAAACTACGAATTTCATCGAACGTTCATACTTAACACTTACCGAGTCTTCAGTATGAATTTTGCTATATAAATACATGTCCCCTTGTATACGTACAACGACAACGTGTTATTTTTTCTTTATGTTTTGTGTCAAATATTTATATTTTCGTGTTTTTTTTTTCTTTTATTGGTGTATTTTGTGGCTTTGATTTTGTTTGTGTTTTTATATAGATTATTTATATTTATTATAGTTACATACAATTGGTATTATAAACTTAAATAACATATAAATAATGATATTTTGTTTTTATAAAACTAACTCGTAGATTATCTTATTTTTAGGTATTTAAATTATTGGTACGCCTTACAAGGCAGAGGAGCCTTGACTGTACCTTGGTTCCACAAATAAACATTTTGAACTTTGAACTCTGAACTTTGATCTTTATTTTGTTCTCTGGCACTACCAATTTTCCATGTTTTCTTAAACAACCAGAAAATATGAGCATTCAAATAACTTTTTGTACACGCTATGGGCTCACGCTGACCATTACCGAGCCTAAAGGTAAGCGTCGATAAAACCAAGGATGGAGCGCGCTCGCCCAGAGACAGGGAAAGTGGCAGCAAGCAAGGCTTTAATTAGTATTTCAAATATTTTTAGGGTTCCGTACCCGTATTTTGTGGTGGTACGGAACCCTTTGTACGCGAGTCCTACTTGCAGTTGCAAAAAAATTTAACTCGTCTTATATCCCAATATAATCGTGCAACAAGATGAGCTGAAATGTTGCACACAAGTTTAGGCTTGCTTGCTTTTTGAAAAGAACAAATAATTCAACATAAAATATTGAATCCGTTTCAGCGATCTAAACTCATAATATTTATTAGCCTTTTTCAGTCTAAGTCTTTGATGAAAGCTTACTTTTAAAAGTTTTTTTCCCTTAATATTTTACTCATGTAACGGTCAGACTAAAAATGAGGTCAATCAACTAATACAAGTAATTTCATTGTTTCCAGTGATTATTACAATGTCCTGTTATCTGTCGAACGAAACAAAGTGGAACATAAAGCTCTTAGATAAAGCTAGTTATCGTGTGACGAAGCTGAGTAACACAAGGTTCTATTGTTTACCGATGATAAGAGAAGTTTGGTAAATTGCGTGGTGCAAGCAGTAAGCATAAGTCGATACCAAAAAAAAGGTTTTTTTTTCGAATCCCTTTACTCCAATATATCGTCATCTACGAATCTCACTTTTGGGTAAATGTTTATTGAGTATTTGATTAAGATTCTCACTGAAGGAAAACGCGATTGGATGAAATTATCTCGATAGAATTTAATTCCAAAAAGACCTTTACATTGTTTTATTTTTTCCTATAATTTTGAAATCCTAACTAATTTCATTGTGAATTGCATTCAAGTGTGGATATTATGTATTTGTAAACTTTCCTTGAAAATCTTTTTGACAAAATAGCTTAGTACATTTTATATGAATACAAAACCGACTTTTTGCTACTTTTCCACGAATTCGTCCCACTCGCACTGAGGGTTTTTTCGCATATGTAGTAACAGGGACGCTAAAACTTTTACGGCGGTTATGAGAACCCAAAATCTTTGTCAAGTGAACGTCGTCGTGCTATTATACAGTTTAGGCCAGTACAATGCGTTAAGAATACGAATATGACCAACACTGAGCCATTTTGCTGTCGCTCTCTCTCGCACCATAGCTAAACAGAGCGAGAGAGAGATATGGCTAATCTACAGGCTAACGAGTGAAGTTGGCCGAAAGCCCGTCCTATTCTTATTCTAAACGCATAGTACTACATGAGGCAGCCGTGAAATTAGTCACAGATAGCGTTGCAGTTGCGCGTTCTTGAGGTTTCGATCAGAAAGGGGGGTGCGCGGGGGGATACCGCGCATGCGCAGGTAGGGTTACAAGCCTGGATTTCTCATTTTGAGGGGCAATACTATTAAATATATGGTATTCAAAGTTAAAATAAGGGACAAGATATTTTTTTCTTATTTATAATTAAAAACAAACATTACTTTGCTTTTTGGAACAAAAATGTAAAAAAATCAACCAGCAAAACGAACTCCGAAATTCTTAAGAAAGGACCTTAAAAGCAGTTTATTACATTAGGTAAAAACCAAATTTCTTATTTACGATAAGTACCTATATTTTTCATAACAGTAGGATACACCGTTTCGTGCGAGAAATAAAATATTCCTATGGAATGATAAAATAAGGGACAATATACCGTGTCGTATTGGTGTCGCCAAATTCATGACTGAAAAACGGAACATCCCGTAATATACGGGAAACCTGGTCACCCTATTCGTAAACCAGACGTAACCTAGGACCAGAACAGAAGGTAAAGTTAGCGTATCAGCTAACTTTACCTTCTGTTCTGGGCCGAAATGTTTTAGTAGTTTATGCCACAAGGGCGAAAAGGAATAAATTACGAGGACGTTTTAAACGTAACCGAGTAATTTATTGCTCTTACGCCCGTGTATCATACTACGTTTTCCAATGCATAGTGTGAGGAAATAAAACAAATATAATCTTGCGAACTTTAAATTATGATTGGCTCAAAAGGACTGTATTAAAATAAAAAAATAAAAAATAATAAAGCCCTAGGGCAAAATAGTCGACTTTCTGTTCGGTTTTGATGCATAAAAAGTGGGCCTTTACGAGCACTTGCACTGAAAAATTGCTTTAAACTATGCTTCAATTTACACTCATATAAATCTCAATACATGCGTATGTTTTTTAACGTATTTAAAAGTGATGTCAACAAGGAACAAATAGTTTTTTTTTTATCAAAAACTCAACATAAAATACCCCAAAAATTTTACTTTTAAACAACATTTTAGTTAATAATTAACTATAGATGGCCATCGCGATATATCAGTTAGATTTCTCCTGAATAGTTAGGAATATAAACTATTTAACGGTCTTACCACAAAACTGTGTTTAACTTTAGACAGTGTTTATATCTGTTGCTGTCACTCTTTTACAATATGAAAAAAAAGGTGACAACGACAGATTTAAACACTGTCTAAAGTTAAACACTGTTTTGTAGTAACACCGTAAATCTTTTAGTAATAAAATTCGATATATTTCGGCCCTCGGTATGGGGCCGTCATCAGTCAAATGTAAAAAAATAGTGACATTTAATTTAGTTATCATATTATAAAAAGAAAGAAAAATAAAAAAAATAAAAAAAAAAGATACAAAGTAAAAAAAAACATTTAATTGTTTTAATAGTAATAAATAAATAAAAAGCTCATAAAAGTAAAATATAATATATTTATAAACGTTAGTAATAAAATACATTTTAAATCTCGAAATCTATGGATTTTCTACTTACTTATTTAAGCAATATTCCCTCCTTCTTTTCCTTTGTACCAAAATCCAACAATAGATAAACAATATGGGTTGTAAAAAATTAATATAACTTGTAATTTCCTTTGCATTTTACGAGTTGTAAACTATCAGTTTTTATAGTGTCTTTTTCACTGTTTTTTAACGTTATTGCTCAAAAAAGCTGATAAGAAAATTTGTTTTTGTATTTTGCCTTTATTCTAAAACTTCTATTACACAATAATGTTAACAATAAAACTATTGCCAAAACTTACTGTTTTTTCTTCGTAATATTAAGAAAATAGTTTATTGAATATAAAATAAAATAAAGCATGCATTATTAATAATTAAATTTAAAAACCTATAACAACGGCATACCCATATAAAGTAGAGGGGGTGTGGTAATAGTCTCCCAGGTTGACAGCCTTTCTGGGAGATTCTAAAATTATTATAATTGTATAAATGACGTCAGCCGAATATATCGAGCAAAAACGTATTTTATTGTTTTGATATTAAAAAGGAAACCAAAGAAAAAAATAAAGCTTAAGAAAGCACAGTATACATTTATTTACATATAAATAAACATAATATATAAGGTCTTTCAATTTAAATGTTAAGTAATTTAGGAGGTGATTCAGTATCGTTAATACATCTTACATCACATTCCACTGCACTTTTTTTTGCGCGAACTTTTTTTTACTTGTCCATACAAACTGAGTCAGCTGATTGGACCAAGTGGTAAATTAAATATTTACCAAATATTTACAAAGTTGTACTGAGAAGTGAAAAAAAAGTACGCGCGAAAAAAAGTGCTTTGCAGTGGAATGTGATGTAGCAACGATACTGAATCACCGATCCTGAATCATTACTGAATTCAATTTAAATTGAAAGACCTTATAAAGAAAATCTACATATTTTAATTATCATACAAAAGAGCTTTCCTGAAAAAAATACAATATAATTATCTATTCTTGGGAAAATTGTTCAGTATGATACGTTTAGTACATCGATTTATTAAATGTTGCCTATATGTAGTACATATATTTACACTTAAAAATAAACGCTGTTCAGGCTTCTTTCATTCCTATTAACAATTGGTGATTTGATTATAAAATTATGGTTTTCTAATAAATGGTTACAGTATGCTAACCAGTGTTCGTGATTTTCTACACTGTGTACAAGTAAAAAACCTTGACTACTATTCCATTTAAAATGCAAACAATACTAAGCAAATCAACATATTTTTAGGAAAAATTCAACCCATATACATCACATATGTCATAAAACATAACTTTTATTGCAATAGAGGTGCGAGGTCGGTGTTAATTTTACAAACATATCTTTGCTGTTATTCTTAAAACCTTAATTCGTTTTAACAAAGGTGATATTTGTTTGACGAGCGTTTTAATGTATGGCATATAACAATCGTGTCATCGTAATATAGAATACAAGGTTTCTTTTGTTACATTTATATGAATCATACATTGTATGCGGGAAGTAATGGCGGAAATACAGGAAAATGAGAAGAAAATGTTTTATATTGTAGTTTATTTTTATATTGTTTATACAACTATATCGATATGAAAATATTTTTATGAAAATGACGAATTGTACTCACATCAAATTAGGCATCCATATTCTAATGGTTTAATAATATCAGCGGGTCTACCGCGTAATTCTGATTTGCATCAACTTCAAGCAAATGCATGCGAAATTCAACGCGTGCAAAAGAGATGGCATGTTAGGCGGGCGTCGTCGCACGCACGACAGATTTCAATCTCAAGTTAATGTTGATGAAAATCAGAATTACGCGGTAGACCCGCTGTTTACCTCTAATTAAGGCGATTACCATCGCCAAATTAGCAGCTCGATATTTGTCACTACGAATATCAACGGAAACGACATTGAAATAACGTTAACGTGGCTGTTACGACGCTCGCTGCGTCCTTGATAGGGTGAAATAGCAGAAAATTATACTTTTCACATGGACGTGATTGTTCTATTGAATAATCATATGTTATGTTTATAGCTATCAAGTTTATCTATTTATCAAAGCATAAATGAATTCAATCGGCCTAGCCACTTAAGAGCAGTAAGATATTTAAGCCAAAAAACACCATACAGTTAAGTAAAAAATTCATGTAGAAGTTTTGGTGGTATGAAAGAGAAAAATGTTGCATATGTTGTCTAAGAGTTGATTATTCATAATACATTTTTTCAATATTTTTGGTTTGACCATAAACGAGGAGTAGGCTTTAGAAAGTACCCATTCGGCAATAGTAAGGCCCTTAACACGCCGTCGTCGTCTCGATTCAGTTCCGATTGGAACGGGTAGGGCAAGTTCCTATAAATATAATATTTATGAGTAATTATTAAAGTATATGTATAGTAATATGGTTTTTGTAGAAAGCTAGAAAGACAAGCAACAATAATAAAAAAATATATAAAAAAAGTTACGGGTAGTATTTGCTGACCCTATTTTAGGCCAATTTTTTTTATTTTTTTTTTATTATTATATTTTTTTTTATTATTTTTCTACAATATTATTATATTTGAATGAACATTTACATATATGATGTATAAATTTATATTTACAATTTTTTTTCTGTACACTTTCACTAGTACGTTTTTTATTTTATTTTATAGTAAATGTTTTAGAAAAATAAAATCGCATTAGATTCTGACAACTACTTTCGGAGATATAGCCAAATATTAAATTGGCGGCAAAAATTGGAGGGAAAACAAAAATCATCCAGAATTATACGGGGTTTACGATAACTAAATTTGTGTAGGCATCGTGAGCACTGTAAGATTATTTAAATTACCTAAAACTTAACATATTACTAATTTTGACGAGGATTTCTTGAAGAACTAGTTGTTTTCAATTTCAAAATTCCTTAATTTTTAAAAAAAGAAGTGTTTTTCGATGTCAATTCACCTGTTTATTTTGTGTAATCGGCAACGCATCTCTTTTTTTTGTGCTTTATCTACTGTCATTATTGAAATCATGGTAACAAAATTTAGTTATTTGAGCTACTGTATGCAATCCTTTCATTCCACTAAGTGACTTGACAAAAACTTACTACCTTGTATACTGACTCACAATGCAATGGGAAATGTACCTAAATTGAAGAGAAACAGAGTTCAAAATTGATTTATTCAAAAAATAGTCCATCAATTTAACCAACGCGTATTGAAATCAATCACAGGTGTTCGAAGTGATTCGATTGTGTTCCCGTGATTTTACTTTTTTTTAACGCGCTTCTCCAGTATCGTAATGGTCCCTACGAGATGCGTAAAAGGGGTATATTTTGTGCGTTGTTTTCTTTGGAGGAGATGAAAAGCTGAATACAGTAGTTTTTTTTAATACAATTCCCATAGCTTTTATATGTAAAATACTTTTTTTAGAGAATTTACGCCACTTTAGGACATATTTTTCATTGTTTTGGTATATAAATTAACCATTATTTTTTATGAATTTTTAAAGAACTGTCGGATAAGTCAACACTTGGGAATTTAAGACATTATACTGATTGTGAATTCTTGAATTTCTTGATGTGTGATTGCTTATAAAAAAACCGGTCAAGTGCGAGTCAGACTCGCGTACCTAGTGTTCCGTATCGTGGATGATAAATTTAATTTTGTCATATTGTTTTCGTGAATTCCTCAACCGATATATTTTTTCTGTAATCTTTACGTAAGCACATATTACCATGATTTTTTTTTTATTTTTCGTTTTACCGGTTTTGGAGAAAAGCGGGGGAGACATAATTTTTTGTGGTTTTTCGAGGATTTCTCGTAATAGGTGCAGGTAAATATAGCAAAACTATATATTTTTACAATCAACTCTTTAATACCTACAATTTGATATCCATAATTATTGTATTTTTATGAAATATTTTTTATTTATTTTACTTTCTTTTATGTATTTCTCATTTTTGTTTAACTTATTTGATCGCTGTACTTTTCCTATGATGGGCCAGATATGACCTATAATCGAAATTTTTCCACCAGTTTTGGAGAAGTAAATTTTTTTCTAATAAATTTTTTGTGGTTATTCAAAGATTTCTTGAAATCAGGGCCAGTAAATATAGTTATTAAGGTATATACTTTTACAATCAGCTGTTTAATATCTACAATTTGATACTTATATTATATTTTGACCACTTTTTTGTATATTTTGAATTATTTTTTTGTATATTTATGTATATTTTAAACTATTTCAATTTTTTTTTACACCGTGTTATGTGGGAAAATTAATACTATTTTTGTGACAAATTTTAACTCTTTATCTTTAACGGTGCTAAACTTATGAGCCTGTGACATACGGACGGATGGACAGACCGTCGGAGTCTCACCATAAAGGTTCCTTTTGTACCTTTTAGGTACTATGGACGGAACCCTAAAAATTGTTAGAATTATAAGAAGTAAGAAGAAATATTATATTGCAAGCATTGTATTCAGATAATAATTAGTTTGATTGAGGACCAAGAGAAAATGCCCCTGTCCTTTTAAAAATTTTAGTATGAAAGCAGACGGCGATTGTCGTACAGTGCAATATGACATCTTTTACAATTATTGTTACACAATTGTGCAAAAACGATATCGCGATGTATTGTCGAGCAGCGCCATCTAGTTTTTAAATCGCCTACTAAACATGAATCTTAAAATTCAACATTCCATTCTAACCGCCTTCTTAGGTTGAATTTTTTTTTTTACTTCCTGTAGACTCGACGTTTGACTAAAAATCTTTTTCCTGGGAAGTGAAGTGGATGATAAATTTAATTTTGTCATATTGTTTTCGTGAATTTCTCAACCGATATATTTTTTCTGTAATATTTACATAAGCACATATTACCATGATTTTTTTTTATTTTTCGGTTTACCGGTTTTGGAGAAAAGCGGGGGAGACATAATTTTTTTGTGGTTTTTCGAGGATTTCTCGTAATAGGTGCAGGTAAATATAGCCAAACTATATATTTTTACAATCAACTCTTTAATACCTACAATTTGATATCCATAATTATTGTATTTTTATGAAATATTTTTTATTTATTTTACTTTCTTTTATGTATTTCTCATTTTTGTTTAACTTATTTGATCGCTGTACTTTTCCTATGATGGGCCAGATATGACCTATAATCGAAATTTTTCCACCAGTTTTGGAGAAATAAATTTTTTTCTAATAAATTTTTTGTGGTTATTCAAAGATTTCTTGAAATCAGGGCCAGTAAATATAGTTATTAAGGTATATACTTTTACAATCAGCTGTTTAATATCTACAATTTGATACTTATATTATATTTTGACCACTTTTTTGTATATTTTGAATTATTTTTTTGTATATTTATGTATATTTTGAACTATTTCAATTTTTTTTTTACACCGTGTTATGTGGGAAAATTAATACTATTTTTGTGACAAATTTTAACTCTTTATCTTTAACGGTGCTAAACTTATGAGGCTGTGACATACGGACGGATGGACAGACCGTCGGAGTCTCACCATAAAGGTTCCTTTTGTACCTTTTAGGTACCATGGACGGAACCCTAAAAATTGTTAGAACTATAAGAAGTAAGAAGAAATATTATATTGCAAGCATTGTATTCAGATAATAATTAGTTTGATTGAGGACCAAGAGAAAATGCCCCTGTCCTTTTAAAAATTTTAGTATGAAAGCAGACGGCGATTGTCGTACAGTGCAATATGACATCTTTTACAATTATTGTTACACAATTGTGCAAAAACGATATCGCGATGTATTGTCGAGCAGCGCCATCTAGTTTTTAAATCGCCTACTAAACATGAATCTTAAAATTCAACATTCCATTTTAACCGCCTTCTTAGGTTAAATTTTTTTTTTTACTTCCTCTAGACTCGACGATTGACTAAAAATCTTTTTCCTGGGAAGTGAAGTTCAATTGAGCAAAAATCATGTTGACTTATGGATGATGTCAATTAATTTCAAAAGCCTCGACTACTAAATAATATTAATAAGGAAATAAAGATAAAAAAAACTGGCCTAGTACGAGTCAGACTTGCGTGCCTAGGGTTCCGTATCGTGGGTGATGAATTTAATTTTGTAATGTTTTTTTTTTCGTGAACTTCTCAACCGCTGTATTTTTCGTGTAATCTTAACGTAAACACATATTACCATGGTGTTTTTCATATTTTTCGGTCTACCAGTTTTGGAGATAAGGGGAGGGGACTTACATTTTTTTGTGGTTTTTCGGAGATTTCTAACCGTATATTTTTACGATCAACTCTTTAATACCTACAATTTGATATCAATATTGTATTTTTATAAAATATCTTTTTATTTATTTTACTTCTTTTTTTATATTCCTCATCTGTACTTGACTTTTTTCAATCGCTATAGTTTTCCTGTAATTGGCCAGCTATCATCTATAACCAATTTTTTTTTCATATTTTTCAGTCAACCAGTTTCGGAGATAACTAGGGGGGAAATAAACGGGGGGACATATATATTTTTGTAGTTTTTTTAAGATTTCTCGAAACTATTGCCAATCAATATAGTAAAAGTATATATTTTTAATATTAGCTATTTAATATCAACAATTTGATACCCATATTGTATTTTTAAGATAATATTTTTTATTTTTCTTACTTTCGTTTTGCTAATATTTTGAACAATTTCAAATCTTTCCTACGTTTTTTTACACCGTGATATGTAGGAAAATTAATGCTATTTTGTGCAAATTTTCATGTCTTTATCTCTAAGGGTGCTAAAGTTATGAGGCTGTGATATACGGATGGACGGACGGACAACGGAGTCTCACCATAAAGATCTTTTTGTACCTTTTAGGTACTACAAAACCCAAAAAAATGGTCTTTCTCTGTCTGTCTGCTTATTTGTCATCCTCAAATAACTCGGAAGCAAATTATTATAAATTTATCTTTTCTAAACAGCCATTTTTCAATTGACGTCTCACGAAGGCAAACGGAAGTTGCAGCTCTTTCGTAAAATTATTCATCATTATGAGGTTTTTTAGACAACAATTTCTCAAGGCCCTTAATACCGCCAAATGGGTACTTTCTAAAGCCTACTTCTCTTTTATGGCCAAACCAAAAATATTGAAAAAATGTATTATGGATTATCAACTCTAGGACAACATTTGGAACATTTTTATTTTTTGTACCACCAAAACTTCTATATGAAAAATTGTTTTAACTGAATGGTGTTTTTTGGCTTAAATTTCCTACTGCTCCTAAGCGGCTTAGGTGATTTAATTCATGTATGCTTTGATAAATAGATAAACTTGATAGCTATAAATATAACATAGAATTATTCAATCGAACAATGACGCCCATGTGAAAAGTATTATTTTCTCCTATTTTGCCCTTTCAAGGACGCAGCGAGCGTCGTAACAACCACCACGCATTGTGCACTGATTTGAACGCTATTTAAATGTCGTTTCCGTCGATATTCATACAGACAAACATCGAGCTGATAATTTGGCGACGGTAATCGCCTTAAGGGTCGTCGTCCACACGGCTCGTTGTCAAAAGTAGGCATATAACGCTAAGCTCTCATTCTTAGGCCGCGCACGCACACATACATAACTTCAGCAGTGGTACCATGAAGTGCCGCGAACTTGCATAAGCGAGCGAATTCCTCAACACGATAACATCTCGATAATTAAGTATAAATGTAATATTATTAAAAAATAATTTACTGACGACCCGTACAGTATAGTTAATAGTATCTGCCTTCTGCGCCGAGGGTCTCGGGTTCAATTCTCGGCTGGGCAGATTTGTAATTTATGATGAATTTAAATATCGGTCGGTTTGGAAACTCTTGATATAATTTGGTTTGTAATCGATATTACCAGACTTCAAAAAAATTCTCAATTCGACACATATGTATGTAATAATCATGACGATATATTTATTCATTTATTTATTAATTAATTTATTATTTAAATATGCAGATTTTATGAATATTTAAGTAGATATTAAATAAAAAAGAAAACTTTCGATATATATTTCGACCCACTAGGGGGCGTCGTCAGTCGAATATGAAATATTATATAATTATATAATTTATTTATATAATTTTTGAATAAACAAGGTGACTTTTTGATCATCGTCCAAATTCATATTGGAAGCTTGGTAAGTGATCACCATCATAAATCGATAACAATAATTGTGAATTTCATTTTATGAATTTTACAAAAATCGTTATTGGTTCATGATACTGATCACTTACCAAGGCTCAAGTATGATTTTGGACGATGATCACAAATTCACCTTGTATATAAAGCTACAAAACGGTAACTGACTCACTCACTGGTTGACGTGGTAGTTTAGTTTGAAGGAGTCGTTTGACAGGGTAGTGATGTACGTATGGAATATAGAGTGTCTAATACTGAGTGGGGAAAATATCGAAAATTTGTCCAATTTGATTCATTAAGGGTCCGTTTCGCCAAACATGCTCTCGCGTTTGGACAATTTAGCATATTAAAACAAAATATTTTTAACAAATAAAATTTGTGTAGGTAGTTAAGGAGTTGTTGAACTACAATATAATTATTCAGATTTCACACAAGTATCACAAGCATCGGGAAAAAAAATCGGAAAGATCACTAAAATCACGAAAAATGTAATTTGGCGTTGCAAACGGAAAAAAAAATTTTTTTTTGTTCTATATTGAAATATATTTTTTTTACGTAAAGAGCTCAAAGTACCTTATTCATATAAAATATTAATATTTTTTTCCTTTCGTTATTTAAAAAGAAATAGACAAACTTCCAAATTCTTTTTGCGTAATTTTTCTGTACAGGAAAAATGTAGAATGTTTGAGTATTTCTTTTAAAATAACAAAAGGAAATAAAAAATAATAAAAATCTGTGAAGGCTACTTTCGTTTCTTTGCTCTATAAAAAAATATTTTAGTTTGTAGTTAGATTAGTAGACTGATCATACTAGTTCCAAAGCCAAATTACGTTTTCCGTGATTTTACTGATCTTTCCGATTTTTTTTTCTCAATGATTATGATGCTTGTGTCAAATCTGAAAAATTATAATGTAGTTCAACCCCTTAACTACCTACACAAATTTTATTTGTTAAAAATATTTTGTTTTACTATGCTAAATTGTCCAAACGCGAGAGCATGTTTGGCGAAACGGACTCTTAATGCTTTGAGTAATTGATAAACTACATAGTTATAAACGTCACATAGGATTATTCAATCAAACAATCACGTCCATATGAAAAGTATTTTTTTCTCGTATTTCGCCCTATGAAGGACGCCAGCGAGCTTGATGAACCTTATTTATAGACATATTTCCGAATTATTTCAATTATATTTTTTTATTATTTACTTCTCCTACAAGCTACCTAGGGACTCGTATACACTTTTCCTCACCACATAAACACACCTTCTCACATACAAACACATCTCTAATTTATTTTTGTTTTTCTTGAATTGCATGCATTTTTTTTCTGTTTTTAGTCTTATATAATTGTTTTTTGTAAATATCTGTTTTTTTTTTCATATGCTCTGCTCTACACCAAGAGTCGGGTAGCCAGTACCTTAGCTGAGCCCTCTCCCTTTCTCAAATACGTTGTTTTGTATATATTGGTGTTGTTTTAATGTAATTTTGTCCCTAATTAGTGTTGTTTGTGAATACCTATATAATACCTGTGTCTTTTTGTTTTCTGTATTTTTGACAATTTCAAATATATACTCAATATATACAAATATATTTCAATGTCGTTTCCGTCAATATTTGTACCGGCAAACATCGAGCTGCTAATTTGGCAACGGTAATCGTCTTAATACACAACTACCTGTAACCACACCCTGGGTCCATATGGCTACATGAACATGACGATTCGCTTGGCAGCATAGTTTCGTCATGAGGATGCTGACAAGCTATGGCCAAAGATTTTTACCTCTCATGCGAGCAAATGGCGCGTGGAAGTTTCAATTCCAAAAATTATATCGTGAAGGTTTCACATTTCCTGATTTCTGCAGGACGTTTTCGTTTTTCAGTTTCAACTTTTTGTCAAAAAATAGTCCAGAAATAGTCCACCCAATTAATACCAATTTGGACATAGTAGAAATATGTCAAAACACCATGTAAACTTTAAACTTTTACATACTAGGGAATGATCCCGGGAAATCACGGTCCCGAAAGTCCCGAGATACCCTGGGAATTGGCGTAGACTTAAAAACCGGGAACAGATAACCTCGTACAGAAAGCTTTTGATACTTTCGGGACTAACTTTTGATACTTTCGGGACTTTGCCGTTCGGCAAATTGAAAAATGCCCGCCGTTTATAAAGCCAAAATCGAAAGTCTTTCACCAAAAAGTGAAAAATAGGTGCGATGACGAGAGTGTTAGGTTTACATGTAAGTATATATTGGGTGCCGAGCGAAGCGGAGCGAGGCGACCCTTAATACTTCTAACAGAGTTACTATATGCTGAGGCAAATTAGAAAAATGACTAAAAAATTCTAATTAGTCCCTCAGTTAGATTATCAGAAAATATTGGACACCTATTTTTCTTTTGTCAATTAAACAAAAAGTGATGAAGATATAGCCCGCAAAATTTCCGCGTGACGTTTTACCTAGGCATGACATCACCAGCCCCCACTCCCAAACTTTGACGCGCTTTATCTGTCATTTTTTGTTTGATTGACAAAAGAAAAAATACGTGTCCAATTTTTTTTTTAATCTAAATAACAGACTAAATAGAATAATATTTTGTTTACTCTGTCATCTTCCTTATTCTATGAGCGTTTAGACATTGACGACGCCGTTTGTAAACGGCAGAATTTATTATTTGCCTACGACATGTATATAACAAATCATCACTGTCAAATCTAATCCCGTCTGATACCACAAACTGCAACAAACACTCAGGTTTACTCAACTAATTGCAAGAAACTAATCCTTAATGGTTCATGAATGAGACGCTTCCTTAGAATTATGACTCTACATGTCTACAAATCGACCATTTATAAGACCAACCAGGTACTCAAAAATCTCCTTTATTAAAAGACTTTAAAGTTCAAAATCGTGGTATAGTTGTGGGCCATGCAAATGGAAACACAATACGGGAGCTAAGTTTTGGAAACAATGGAGAGATGACACTTACTGGCGACGACAAAAGTAATCTAAATATCATTTTATTAATTCATTAAATGGATTTACTATGTAATTGCCTCATGGAAAATCAGAGGAAATGATTATCTGGAAGTGAAGATCTCTGAATTGGGAGTTAAACTCTTTCAGCTGAGCTATCCAGATGCCAACAAAACTTGCCAATTTTTTAATTGCAAACTTGCAAACTTTAATAAAAGTTGATTTTTGAGTTAGTAAGGTGCAGTTGGACATCATATTCCGTAAACCTAAATAAATTATATATTTTTTTAAAAATCCATAAACAAATAAGTGGTTGTTATTATACAAGTATGTAAGTATGTATTGGTTATTAAAATAATGTTGCGGAAGCCGGAAACTGGCGATAGTACTCGTCCATACGAACAACTTATACTATGGAGCCAACCCTCGAATCACGAAAAAAAATCAGCTGTTCCATAGAAAAGTTACATAGCTACCCGACCAAAATGTATGAACCAACAGATTATTTTCTCGATTTCTCAATTTTTTTCACCGAAAGCTGTTCGTATGGACGAACACTCTCGCCAGTTTTTGGCTTCCGCAACTTCATCTTAACACTCTGTATAAACGTATGTATCTAATCCACATTGGTTTCAAATGCGATATAGACCCTTATTCATCTGAAAACTAAAAAAATCACTCAATGTATGGTATGGACCCTTATACAAGGCACCAATTCAATTTAACATTTTTTATGTTTCTTACAGTCTTATACTTAAGTCACATCCTATAAATAATTTTAATTATATATAATATGCATACATTAATTAGATGATACTCTTTAAAAAAAATTAGAAAGCTTATTATTACAGTGAATGCCACGAAACAAGGCCCTTGTCGAAGTACTAAGGATCGATCAAAAATGCCTTATATTGTGAAACTTTCTCCGTGGCTCGTTTATTCGTTTACTTTATTACTTATTTCAAAATGTATTTAGCCTTTTGTCTTGCATTGTTTAATATTTTACAATAATTTTCTTTTCTCATGATCTTCAAACCAAATGGAAAATAGTCGCTTGTAGTCCTAAGAATATTGTTTTGGTAAACAACTTTTGACTCAAACAGTACCTTACACTGCAAGCCAATATTATTGTATCACACTAGTCTAGCCTTGCATCAGTCAGCCGCGCATTTGGCTGCATTCATTAAAGGTGGCTTAGTAACTATGGAACTATTAATTCGCGCCACAGCAAATGCACGCCATTGTACCGAGGTTTCGTACTAACTTCGTGATAGTGCAAATTGGGGTAGGGCTGATGCTGAAAATAAAGCGGTCACAGTTCAACATTTTTCTTTTTCGTACCACCAAAACTTCTATATGAAAAATTGTTTCAACTGAATGGTGTTTTTTTGGCTTGGATTTCCTACTGCTCCTAAGCGGCTTAGGTGATTTAATTCATTTATGCTTTGATAAATAGATAAACTTGATAGCTATAAATATAACATAGAATTATTCAATGGAACAACGACGCCCATGTGAAAAGTATTATTTTCTCCTATTTTGCTCTTTCAAGGACGCAGCGATCGTCGTAACAGCCACCACGCATTGTGCACTGATTAACGTTATTTCAATGTCATTTCCGTCGATATTCATACAGACAAACATCGAGCTGCTAATTTGGCGACGGTAATCGCCTTAAGACTATGCGCCCAATTTTATGGTACCACTCTCTTCCCCTCCCGCGGAATTCCGTAAATTTGAATGTTCCGTAGAACCTAAAAGGAAGATTTATGGTGAGACTCCGTTGTCCGTCCGTCCGTCCGTATGACACAGCTTTATATCTTTCGCACCGTTAAAGATAAGACATGACATTTGGCACAAAAAAAGCATAGCCCACATATTATGGCGTAAAAAATATCTTAAAAATTTGAAATTGTTCAAAATATTTGCAAAACAAAAGTGAGAAAAGTAAAAAATATTATCCTAAAATTACGATATGGGTATTAAGCACACTCAAGGAAAGGTTGCCGGTTAGCCAACATCCAGCAATTAAATAAAATAAAAAGTTTTGATGCATAATAAAATAAGTCTTTACGAGAATCATTGAAAAATTAAGAAACTTAATTCTAACATTAGTAAAAATCTTCTTGTATAGCTCCGCTATATACATTTTTTTTATAAACATCTATGACATCTAAAAAAGTATCTTACTTTGTTTCTAATTGAGATATAATTTTGTATTAATAAGGCTTCAAAAATGATCAATGAAGATAATACAACAGATTAAATAAATAGTATTCACTATAAAGAAAGTGCAGTAACAGCCCTACCAGTGTGAACGGGTCGCTTTTGTTACACGCTGTCAGACGGACAATGATTAATTACATCTATAGAACCTCGTTATTTCCACCTACGAAGCCGCCACCGATATTACGTCGTGAAAAATACTGAAATACATAAAAAAACTATGAAAATAATATTCAATATTTTTTTTTTCGCTTTGCCTTACAACACCTCATACATACATATACTGACTTTTGTCTTCCAGAGGGGTTGGTAGAACGCAGATTTCCATCTTATCCAACTCTTTTGCAAATGCAAAGTTTGTTCGCGTTGTTCTGTCCCTTTCTGTCATCTCATAATAAAATAGTTTACATGTATAGTGAAATGTATATAAATTCGACTGATTGATCGAAATATTTTTTTTCTTTCTTTCTTTCTTCTTTCTATCAACATAGTCATACAAGCGCTGCTAATCCAGGTGCTGTTGACGTGAGCCCTCGCAGTATATCGCAAATTTGCTTCTTCAAACAGTTGAACACCTTCCTCTTGTATTAAAAGTTGCTGTGAAAAAATAAGTGTGCCTATATTTAAGTATGATCGAAACATAAAAAATCTTATGTAGAAAATGTTTTACCTTCTGTACTTACACGTAAGAGCAAATTCAAATTCAAATAGTTTATTTTGCAAAGTAGGTATATATAATACAATTTTTACACGTCAAATTTAATCCAATAAAAATATATGTAATAAAATAATAAATATACATGAACTAAATTAAAGGTTTATTCAATTAATGTAGCAATATATATACATATATAGGTATAATAATATGATTAAAATGATAGGTAAAATATATATTATACAAGGTGAAATCCAATCAACCGCCCGAACCCATACCGGAGACCTGGCCGATATATATACTACATACTAATAGGTTACATATATAAATACATGCCTACCTCTAGCCATTTGATTAGTCTTGCTAAGAAGAAAGGCAAGAAACTTAGCAAGATCATGTCTTTTGTTTTAACATAAAGCTTTTACTGTAAAAATGACTTATATCTACTTTAACTAAGGGATAAGAAAATACAAGACACATAAACTTGATACAAAAACTCTTGTACCAGATTATAACGATGTACTCAGAAAATAAACCAAACGCTATATTGTTTATACTGAACCACTTCCAAAGAAAAACATTTGTAACAACGCGAAATATAATTCACTTCACCATAGAAAATGACGAGTAGACATTAAACATTTATATGGAAGAGTGAACTTTCTTTTCGCGTTGTTTAAATAGATTTTCTATGGAAGTGGTTCAGTATGATCAGAAGATGATGTGGTTTTATTTTCTGAGCACGTCCTTAATACACCGCGTATGATTTCTATTCAGCCTCATGACTCAGTAGACTGTCATTGCTAACTTAGCAATGCAAAGCAAAGACCTCCTGCTCAAGCGTAAGGATATCTCCTTGTCCTGATTACACATTTTATATCTGGTCACCCATCACCGGAACTGCATGGAAATGGGTTTGATATGTGTTACGGACCTGTTTATCTCTAAAAAACTTCCTGTCCCTTTGAACATGACCAACGGAGAAAATGACCTTAGGGACCAAAAATTACCTAATGGACCATAAATGATGACCTAGTAAGACCATGACCAACCAAAACCATAACCTGACGCACGCAAAACTTAAAAAATGGCTAATGTATTCACTGTCATGGCGGTTAACCTGTTCACATAACGTTTTACTCATACGTACCCAAAACTATACAAAATACTACAGAATGTTTGTCAGGCCTACCAATGATTAATTACATCGTTTTTTCAGTCAGACTGTATCGCAGCAAACCACTGAAAGCCACCAAATAAGCTGAAAACTGAAACTTTAATTTAATATATGAAACCCCGCCTTTTGGCTGTAACTGAAGGCTTTCAATTATCGCCCTGAAAAACTTTTAAAATTTTGTTTGTTTACTCACTTCAGGTTAAAATTAAATCGCGCAAGCTTTTGTGACAGGCTTCAGTAGTTTAACAATTTATTTTCTGAAATATTTTCTGAACTGCGAGTACTTTTCATCTACAAACTTGATTATTATTGCACTGCTGCATCAAAACAACGACAGGCAGGTGAACCACAAGTAAATATTCAATCGGAAATCCAAAATCAACAAGATTCACACACTTGTCAAAGATACTAATAATCTTTTTGGTATGATAATCATCAAACATTTGAATATGTCAATAACACCTCGATCAAACAAAATCTGCATACAAAAACATTTCTACGTGTTCACACTTAAAATAACACTTGCAAATAACACCTTGTTAAAAGATAATATGACATTTGCAAAACAAATGTGACCATAGATTTAACACAAATGATTCGAAAAAAGACTTTTTCAATATCTTCACACGGTCAATTTGATGGTACCCTAAGTGAAAGTAAAATTATAATATTCAAATATCTATAACATTTGTCACAGCTAAATTATTCAAATTGTCCCTGATTTTACCAGAAGGAACCGGCATGGAGATGCAAATTTGCAACGTTGCAATCCAAGATGATCAGGGGCTAAATGAGAATTTTATACAAAAATGTACGGCAGGGATTTCGCTGCATTTTAAGGTAGGAAATTTTTGCGTTGCCCATTTTTGCTTAGCTTTTCGTAGGTGTAGGAATTGGAGATAAGGTATATTTTGGCTAAAATTGTGTAAAGAGAACAAATATTTTGGAGAAAAAAAAAACAATTTATTCAGAAATTCAGACTTTGGCGATAATTATATTAATAATATAGGTACGTTATTTTTTTCAGAAACAACATTAAACGAGATGATATTACCATAGACGAACAATACGAGAAGACTGACAACCCCCTACAAAAAAACGTACTCTGCTAGAAAGCCAAAATCCTGTATTATTCCTAGATGTCACTACTATCTCGCCCGCTAGCTGTACAAATAATGGATGCTTGGTACTAAGGCAGAAGGCGTAGTATAATTCATAGTAATATCCACGAGTAATCAGAGATGGCGCTTTTACTATTTTATGTTGTTTACGAGCGAAACATCGCACACACATAAGTGTAGTACACAACACAATACAAATGCATGTGCACGTGACGTGTCGCATCGCAGGTATAAATGCGCGCGCAAAGAGAATGGGATAAAGATAAGATAAAAGAATACCTAGCATAGGTTACGTTCCAAAACTAGTTAATATACTTATTAAAATTAAAATTTACCTCACAAGAGTCTGTCCCTTTCACACTTTATACATTTACCATACGCTATCTTGTTGTCAGGGTAAAAATTAATCTCCTGGATGTCTTTTGGAACGGCTTCCAAATTGAAAATTACAGTACTATGGAATATCATATCATTGTTTTTAACATTTATTTATTTGTACCATATTTACTCATACTAATATATGAAATAAATTGTTTACGTTCGGTGAACGTAAACAATGCGCGCCTTTTAATCGGCACCGCTTATCGTCCGGCATGGGTGACAGTGGATGATTTTATAGACGCTTTGACAGAATCACTAGCCTCTTTCTCGGGGTATCAAAATATAGGTATTAAAATGCTTATTGTAAAAATATGTAGTATACTTAGCATTTTTCAATGCATGTGCTCGTAAAGGCCCACTTTTTATGCGTCAAAACCGAACAAAAAGTCGATTATTTTGCCCTCGGGCTTTATTATTATATTTTTTTTATTTATTTACAATGGTTGGCTAACCTGCAGACTTTCCTGTGCACCATAGATGTTATACTTTTTTTTACACTGTTTAACGGCTCTGGATACAGTCTTTTTGAGCCAAGTATAATTTAAAGTTCACAAGATTATATTTGTTTTCATTGCCTCACACTATGCATTGAAAAACGTAGTATGATACACGGGCGTAAAAGCAATACATTACTCGGTTACGTTTAAAACACTCGCTACGCTCGTGTTTTAAATCGTCCTCATGATTTATTCCTTTTCGCCCTAGTAGCATAAACTACTATTATTGCACCTTTTTCGAGAAATCCTTGAAAATCCATAAAAA
The DNA here is from genome assembly GCA_934047225.1 of Ypsolopha sequella. Lineage (NCBI taxonomy): Eukaryota > Metazoa > Arthropoda > Insecta > Lepidoptera > Ypsolophidae > Ypsolopha > Ypsolopha sequella. The sequence continues at coordinate 21,187,540 of OW204004.1, read as the reverse complement.
TATTATGTTCCCCTCCCCTTATCTCCAAAACTGGTGGACCGAAAATATGACAAAAGTCATGGTAATATCTGTTTACGTAAAGATTACAGGAAAATAAAATGGATGAGAAATTCACGAAAAAAAAGACAAAATTCGCGAGTCTGACTTGCACTTAACCGGTTTTTTAAAACTGTGATCTCCACCCAGTTGAGGTACATGGGATTACTTCGGGAATAAAGTGAACTACCAAATTGGTTGAGCCGCGTCGAACTTAGTACTACCAACATCTGTTTTTGAATTCTGACAAAAATCGGAACTTCGATACTTCTCTACGTGTTTTATTACATTTACAGTAGGCGCACTTTGTGTAACTCATTTTACACGGTCGGAAATTACGAGGATATGTTCCGCTTGCATACTACCCTGTTACTCCGTGCGGAAAGACCCGCAGTGCTAGAGGGACGGATTCTGGAAAAAAGTCAAAATGACAACATTTTTCACTAATTTTATTATTTAAAAAAAAAGAAAAGTTGCTATCAAATATCTGTCTCGTTAAGAGTTTAATAAAGTTTATACAGAATTTAATTCATAAATAATATGAACGGGTTTTTACTTAAATAAATTTAAACCTCGACATGAAAACTTTTTTTAGAGCCATCTTTGGCACTTTATTTCTCAATATTCAAATGACTTCTTAGGATTCTGTTTCGATATAAGTGTGTATTATATTCCCGAATGAAATACATATGTTTTCTTTTTTATCTAGTATTGCTAGATGCTTCAAACCAGGAAGAAAAAATTATGGTTTTGCAGAAACTATCCTCTTAAGGGTCGGTTGCGCCAAACATGCTCTAACGTTTGAAAAATTTAACATATTAAAACAAAATATTTTGAAGAAATAAAATTTGTGTAAGTAGTTAAGAAGTTGAACTACATTATAAATTTTCAGATTTGACATAAGTATCAGAATCGTCGAGAAAAAAAATCGGAAAAATCACTAAAATCACGAAAAACGTAATTTGGCGTTGCAAACAGAAAAAATATATTTTTTTTGTTGCAAATTGAAATTTTTTTTTTTTCGTAAAGATGTCAAAGTACCTTTTTTTCTTTTCGTTATTTAAAAAGAAATACACAAACATTTAAATTCTTTTTGCGTAATTTTTCTGTACAGGAAAAATATAGAATGTTGGAGTATTTCTTTTAAAATAACAAAAGGAAATACAAAATAAAAAAAATCTGTAAATGCTACTTTTATTTCTTTACTCTATAAAAAAATATTTTATTTTGTAGTTAGAATAGTAGACTGATCATACTAGGTCCAAAGCCAAATTACGTTTTCCGTGATTTTAGTGATCTTTCCGATTTTTTTTTTCGATGATTGTGATACTTGTGTTAAATATGAAAAATTAATGTAGTTCAACTTCTTAACTAGGTACTTACACAAATTTTATTTGTTAAAAATATTTTGTTTTAATATGTTAAATTGTCCAAACGCGAGAGCATGTTTGGCGCAACTGACCCTTAACTCTGAATCAAAAGTTCTAGCACAAACACAAGCACTGCTGACCTCTCATAAACAACTATAAAAACACACGGTTATTTGCTTGTCGCTAAGAAAAGTTCATCAGGCAGGAACCATCCGAAAACGGCGATGTTTGTAGGTAGCAAAAATGCATTCAATCAAATTAAGACATTATTTCGTCAAAATAACATTCAATGTCAGTTGTATACAATCGTTATTACATCCAATTGGAACTGACCTCATAAACAAAGACAGTGTGATCAGATCTAGTATTATTAATCAAAGGTAGGTGTTATATTACCTTTTTAGATGTTCCGAACAGTACGCGCCATTTCTCGTATATATAGCTATGCCTATCGCCATTGAGTAGGCGCGTGCGAGCGATGTTAGTTTCATTCACTCTCAAGTATTTGATTACCGAAAGAGAGGTACGATAAAACGGGCACTGTCGCGGTGAACAAGTTGTTTGTTCTTAGGAAATCAAATTGATTTAAACAAAATCTTGATTGTCAAAAGTAATAGATAGATTACATTTAGTAATTTTGAAAGAATAGGCAGCGGCTGAGCGCGAACCAAAGGGCGCGCGCGCTTATACCGCCATCTTTCCGAAATTAAGCGGAACTACTACGAACCTACCTTTACTAGGAAAGAAAATAATCTCCACTTGAGCCGTGAATCCGATTGAATTCGATTGTTTTGAACCAGTAGCTCTATCTAGCTACAAATTTGAAACTAAAAATCGAATTACGCTCCAAAGTATGGCGGTTGTCAGTCCTCTAGTATTTCGTCCATGATATTACGTTCAATTAAAAGAAGATACGAAAAAAAGATAAGGTCAAAAGGTACAAAAGCGAATAGGAAACAAAATGTAAATTATGAGAAAAAGTCTACAAGGGTATCACACAAAAAAACAAAACTTTATCAATAAGCCATTGATGATTTCAACCCTAATTTGAATAATGCACGGTCAATTTCGTGAGTAACCAACCACACAAAAAAATACAACAAAAGATGCACAATTTGCTATATTGCAAATTCATTCAAATGAAATGCAATGTTTAAACAAGTCCTTATAAACAGATCGTTATGCTGTCTTCAAACATGTTGAAGGTATATGACAAGCTAATTTACATAATGTTTTACTCAGTATTTCTGCAATGATCAATAATTTAGAAAGAGTTAATCTTGCAGCATGAGAAGGTGATGTTGGCTGTGTTCACATTGAGAAAAAATCGTTTGTTGATGTAAATAATAACGATTCTTACTTTGATGGTCTTGTTGATTTTGTTCATCATCTGTGATAGTGAAAATTTGTATTAACATACGAATATTCCAATAAAATATACACAAAGTAAAAACTTTTTTTTAAAATACACAGTGGGTTTTCCTGTAACCACTACCAGCCTTAATGTAGAAGAGTAAAAGTAGACAAACAAGGCGCTAATCAGTCTGTCTAGAGACTTTTGCAAAATCTACGGAAGTTGGAAACAGACGAACTAGTTAGACTACGTAACTGCCTTTGTAACCACTCGCTGGGTACAGCTTCCCATGAAGTCATACCGGAACATGACGAATCAATTAGTGGCATGGTTGCGTCATGAGGATAGTGAAGAGCCGTTGTGGCTAAACCGAAGCATGCCAGCAGTTAAATTGTCAGTTAGTTGCATCTTAGAATGTCTGATTAGGGTGCGCCGACGCACGGGCGTATTTGGTTACTTGAATAGTCTCTTTTTATGTAAAATGATGCTTATAAAAATTTAAAAAGACCAAATGTCTACATAACATACAATTAAAAAATAATAATTAATCTCATTCGCTTATGCATGACGTGACGATAATAACACTGAATGTAATTACGAGTATAAAACCCATGAATACCTTTGCAACCTTCATTGCCCCACATTAAAACGGCAGACAACGCTATATCCTATGCCAAGGATTTCTTATACAATATGGGTCACAATTGACCCGTATTCAAAGATGCATATATCCAAGGTAAATCCTCATCAGGGTTACGTGTTACATTTTGCATTATTCATTTTGTCGCGTGTATGTTCTATAAAAAAATGTTTGCGTCAATTCATCACTTTACAAGTAGAGCACGTGGTTAAATATATTTAAAAATCAGTGCAGAGGACAATCTATTGAAGACTTTAATTGTAAAGTAATGATAACTCATGATATACAATACAATATATACAATACAACATTCTCGAGGTGAAATGTCTTTTTAAAGAAATTTCCTCGCGGCTGGTTGACGTTTTGGGGGACCCAAGAGCTGGCGCATACTTTGGACAACGCCTTAGTTTGGCAATCCAAAGAAGAAATGCTGCCAGCATTCTGGGAATCCTGCCACAAGACGGCGGCGATCTGGCAAACATTTTCTACTTAGTTTAATTTTGTTTAAGGAGACATTTCAGTTTTATAGGTAAATTTGTAAGGTTTAATTTTAGTTTTATTTAATGTTATTTAAGTTTTTATGTTTCTGAAAAAGCTTATACAATAAAACATGCTTCAGAAAATAGCGTGTATTTTTTAGTATAAAGACCGCCTCCGTGGTCCACATTTTATGTCATAATCGTCGGTGAAATGTAGGTTTGCAAGTGTGGACTGTGACTTGCACTTCATCTTTGACTACCATTGAGGTATTCATGTCGCGGCTATGGATATAGTATATTTAAATTTGCATCCTATCTTTCTCGTGAACATCGAAGTGAATCGTTTTCCTCAACCTTTTTCGCTTCCTCAGTAACTGGATCGATGGCTAAACTTGTTTCTGTTTTTTTTTCTTACAATAATGGTTTCTGCGGATCCAGGGTCAGCTTTGTTATGGTTTTTTGCTATCTCCAAGCAGACGATCAGGTAGTTTGTAATGTATTGGTCGTCCTTTTTTGAGAGCGAATGAGTCATACTATTTCCGACGGTTCGGTTGTCAGCAACAGTGATTTTTTTGAAGATTTATCGACAGGTTTAGAGATTTGTTTGTGTTATTATCAATTTTATGTAATATTAAGTTGTAAACATGAGTTTATATATTATGTGTATCTATGTTGTGCACGATATAAAAATTATAATATACAGTTTTTTTATTTTATTTTACAGGCTTGGTATCTCGGTGAATGTGCACATGAATTACAAGATCTCTTTCTTCTACCATCGACCAGAAGAGTCGTCACGCAGCAAATCACCTTTATATTGTCAACTTAATGGTTGTCAATATTCCGTTACTTTGAACGCAACGTTTGAAATCTTCGTTTATCATCAGTATTCCGTACAACAGAGATGTGAACCCTCTAGCAGCGTCCGCTTATCCGGATATTAATAACCCAGATTCCTTTAAAAGAAGAGTCACTGGTACTCTTCCTGGGCTAGCGCCTTCCGTCCTATATCTCATCGTATATTTCATCAGGCTCGGTAGTGGCCAAGAGGGAGAGACGAGATCAAAATTTCCCGAATAATAATAAACTAGTAGGTATTATATTATCTTTTTCAATGCATGTGCTCGTAAAGGCCCCCTTTTTATGCATCAAAACCGAACAAAAAGTCGATTATTTTGCCCTAAGTCTTTATTATTATTATTTTTTTAATTTATTTACAATGGTTGGCTAACCTGCAGCCTTTCATGTGTACCATAGATGTTATACTTTTTTTTCCACTGTTTAACGGCTCTGGATACAGTCCTTTTGAGCCAATTATAATTTAAAGTTCACAAGATTATATTTGTTTTCATTTCCTCACACTATGCATTGAAAAACGTAGTATGATACACGGGCGTAAAAGCAATAAATTACTCGGTTACGTTTAAAACACTCGCTACGCTCGTGTTTTAAATCGTCCTCGTAATTTATTCCTTTGCGCCCTTGTAGCATAAACTACTATAATGTAGTTGTGGTTGTCACACCTCGTTAACCTTTTTATTATTAGTTTTTAATAAACCAAAACTACATTAAAAATCTTATAAAAAAGAGACAAATATATATTTATCAAAAAATATTATATTATCTGTGATAGATAATAATAAGCATATAGGCTCGTATTGTTTGTCCATGATATAGGTAAAGATGATGTTCTAGATTTCGTCCTATGTTAATATAACACAGATTAAAAACTTGTTATACATCAAACAGCTTAGAATAATAACAGGATAAGATGTCATAGGTGGTAAACTACTTTCAAACGATATAATTAGTAACAACCGTGGAACTAATATTCTTGGGACCCTCACCGCACCCCAAGTATTACGTTTACCTTTTTTTTTTGCTATACCATCATGCACCAACAAAATTTGCGTAACCCAGTGAAGACACTCAATAAAAAAAAAACAAAATACAACAATTACTTGTTAGCCAAAAACCACTCTTTCTGCTCTATAAACAAAGCAAAATTGTGGTTAAAGTTTGAAGAACGTAGGTCCTTTTGATGTCTGATCATAACAAAAGCACCCAAAGCTCAATGGTGCAGGTGTCCGCAGAACAAAAGGGTTTAGGTTCGATCCCTGTCTCGATTTCAACAGCGGTGTGTAAGGAAAAATACGTGCATCATATTGAAAAAAAAAAGCGACTTATGGTGGAGGGTGTAAAAATATCGAGTGTCATAGATTTTTGCGTTAGGGTTTCTGTTTTCTCTTTCGATTTGAATTTTGTATGAAGTAAGTATTACATTGATGAGAATGAAATCGTGTTTTGATAACAAATTTATTTTCTTTATTTTAATGTTTCTGTTATGTTACATCAACGAAACAATAACAATGGGTAATACTCGGTACAATAAACTAAATATACAATGGTGGGACTTGGGACCAATACTGAATTGGCTTAGATTAAGTGTGTTAATTCGAAAACCATTTCGGGTTTTAGGTTTAATAAGCCGTATGATGATGAAATAATGATAATAATGAAAAAATCTCCTAACGATGAATATTTTTACAAAAAAGCTGCAACTTCGTTTTGCGTACATTTGACGTCACTTGAGAAACGGTTGTATAGAAATGTGTCCTTTGCTATTAAGATAAATTGCTGCCGACTGATTTAACAGATGACAGATGAGTAGACAGACAGAGACAGACCACTTTTTTATAAGCAATCACATGTCACAATCAGTATAGTGTCTAAAATTCTGAAGTGACGTCATAACGGACAATACTATATAAAATCATAAAAAATAATGGTTAATTTATATACCAAAATATTAAAAACTATGTCCTAAAATATTCTCCGAAAAAAAAATTGCATAAACATAATGCCATAAAGTCATTATATGCCATAGATTTAAACAAACCTTTCGTCCAACTAATCAACCATTTTGAACTTGATTATGTTGAATTTTTACGTATTTCTAGGGCAGGTAGTTAAATGAATACAAATATTTTGATATAATTTTACGTTTTAGAATTCTACGGAAACTCTAATACGAAGTCTCTATTTATATCCATTTTTGGAACATTTATATGATTAGTATCGTATATTATATATTATTATATTATATATTTGTAAATGAAAATTTTAAATCATTTTGACATGACATTTTTGGGCATACTCTTATGTAAATACATGTAATATTTCTGGCCTTTATATATATGGAAGGAAAGTTGTATGTGTTATTTTGTATTGTCAAATTGTCTTTTTTAATTAATATCATAAATTTTAGGTTAAAAGCTGGTAAATAATAACCAAATTGATTGTTATTGTTCAATAGACTTGTTTTTGCAAGAACTAAACCGTCGAATAACTAATCAAAGCACCATATCAACCAATATATTAAAACCGGTCAAGTGTGAGTAGGACTCGAACCCTGATGGTTCCGTACCGTTGTTTATACTAAGCTAGTAGACTTGTATAATACGCACAAAAATACCTACAAAATGTATGTAAGAGACTGACTATTTCTTATTAATCTGTTCTGTGAAGAAACTGCAAAATTAAGTTGTTCAAGTATCATTCCATACATAATTATAATTTTTTCATATTCATATTATTTTTTTGATTACGTTAGACTTGTATACGTAGACATATATTGAGACTATATAGACTTTAGTATTCGATTATTTGATAGCTTACCACTCTGCTTCCTCGCACAGTTCTATAAGTTGCAAGGCAGCAACGGTACCCCTTAACTCCGCTAAAGTCGTGCTGATATATTTACATTAAGATAGCCCTGATGGATGACCATGATTCTCCAGATTCACCCGTCGTCTGAGCTGATGACTTTTTGTTGCAACCTTTTTATGATCCCGGTGCGGATGCTATTAGGTCGTGAAGGATGTTTTTATTAGGGCTGCGCCAAAAATGAAAACTTGGTCCTCAATGCTTCATTAAGAAATCGGACTGTAACGTTCCTCGGTTTTTTATTCTCGTTCGTAAATATTATGTGCGGTGTCCGTAGTTAGTTACGTTTAAAAATATGAAGTGAGTAATTAGATTTATATGTTTTTGTAGCGACATCCACCGCACCGAGAAAAAAATTCTGGTTCCGTTAACCTGAATATAATTAATTTAAACAGAAAACATTGTACTTTATGTGATGTCTATATTTATTGTTCAGTTTACTTGAACAATCTTAACAATTAATCAGTTATACTCAATAAAAATATTCGTAGGATGTATTAAATCTGTTTGTAGACCTTAATGGTTTTTTTTTTAAACATAGGTATGCTTTATTTTCATTTCAATTTGCAAAAATATTTAGTATTTAGAACCAATAATGCATTTGGCCAATTCATCATATGTATGGTTGGTTTACTTAAAATTAGTAAGTATATATAAGATCCCCAAACCACAATGAAGAGCCAATGTTGTATGTTAATGTCGTACATTTATTTGCTACATTTTAGACCTAACTGCTATACTTGTACATTTGAACACAACGATATCGCGATACATAAGACAACCAGCGCCATCTAGTGTCATAATCAATAAGTGTTGTATTGTATTGATTAATAATAACTAGGTACATACAGCCAACAAATAACTGAAGTACAGGTGTAAGATTAAATAATACCAAAAATACATATCTCGCCTTACAATAATAACGTGTATTAATAAATAGTTTTATAGCACACCATGCGTAAAATGACCACTTTACGCACGCTGCGCGTGCGTAAAGTCGGCATTTTCCGCACTTGTGCTATATAAAATTATACGAAACTCGTGCGAGAAACTTTTTCTCGACTCGTGTGATTGCAGCACTCGCCTTCAGCTCGTGCCGCAAACTCACACTCGTCAGAAAACGTTTCATCGCTCTCGTATCGTAATGTACTAATTTGTGTTGCTTACTAAGAAAGATTAAATTCATAAAAATTGATGATTCTAGTAAACATAACATAATTCTGTTTTTATTCACAAAACGATCTGTTTGTATTGTAAAAATATATTTTCTCCATGCGCTTAGAATACTCGAGATGATTGTAACAACTTTAATTATTATTCTATTAAAAACTTGTTAACTTTCTTTGTTCTTACTATAGAAAGAAAACGTATAATACAAGGAATTTTTGAATTTGTGTGAAGTGGCTTGCTTATCTCGAAAATGGGATTTCTTCCAGCAAACCAACGATGACATAGGCATAATATACCTACTGGTGGTGTATACATATAATAATGTAATAATAGGTCTTTACATATGAAATTGCCGTTTTCTATGGAGAATTTTAAGGAAACTCAATTTTCAGTACCAACATTTTTGCATTTTTTTTAGGAATGACAAATACAAATTAATATTTATTTATTTCTTTTGTGTATGAATCAGACAACATTAAGCTAACAGGAACATAAATTCAATTTTTGAAAAGTGTTAGCTGAAAAAAATTATTACGAAATTATCATGGAAATTCATGGCATTTAGGTAAAATTTATGAAAATTTAATTTTGGTTATCAAACTAACAATAAAAATGTAATACATTTAATAAACATTTAATACGTAGATGTGAAACCTTGAAATCAACTTTCAAACAAAAAACAAATAATGGGAATAGCTATTGAATTACAGGAACTATGAACTCATGAATCTGTAAGAAAATTTTGGCTTTATCATATATGTAAAAACTTATTATTTACGTTCACATCATAAAACTTTAAAAGATACAAAACTAATAATTAATAGAACTTATTCTTAGACATATTGGCTTAAATAAATATTTTTATACCAATAATAAAAAAAGGTTTGCATCCTATTAATCAGATAATGAACCGTAGATGAACAGGACCAACGTATGAAAAAAAAAACCGGCCAAGTGCGAGTCAGACTCGCATACCTAGGATTTTTTTGTCATTTTTTTTCGTGAATTTCTCAACGGCTTTATTTTTTCTGTAATCTTTACGTAAACACATATTACCATGATTTTTTTCATATTTTTCGGTCCACCAGTTTTGGAGATAAGAGATGGGATATAATTTTTTTATTGATTTTCAAGGATTTCTTGAAATATATGCATTTAAATATAGCCAAAGTATATATTTTCACAATCAACTTTTTAATACCTACAATTTCATACCCATATAGTATTAAAAAAAAAATTTTTTTTTACTTATTTTACTTATTTTTTTATATTTCTCATTTGTGCTTAACTTTTTTTAAATCGCTATAATTTTCTATAACTGGCCAATTATGATCTATAATCAAAATTTTTCTCATATTGTTCGGTTTACTAGATAGGAGATAGGGTAACATATACATATATTTGTAGTTTTTTAAAGATTTCTCGAAACCAGTGCCAGTAATTATAGTAAAATTATACACGTTTATAATCAGCTTTTTATTATCTAAAATTTGATACCAATATTGTATTTTCAGGATAAAATTCTTATTTTCTCACCTTTGAAATATTTTGAACAATTTACTACGGAACCCAAAAAACTGAGGAAGTCTGTAAAACAGAAAACGGAAACACTTGTAATGAAAGTTCAAATTAAACAATTACAGCGAGAAGCGATGTTTTAGGAGCATATTTCCTTGTGAAGATCTGCGATGTAACAGAAGCGCACCTGCTCTTTCGAGATGTCTGCAATAATAACTTACTATTCAACTGTTCGTTTGTATTTTCATTAGAGAAACGGTGTATTTAGGGTACAAGTGTGATTTTCTTTTAACTACGTAGGTAGGCGCGGCAATAGCTCAGGCGGTAGGACACTAAATAGCCTCTCAATCTTGAAAACCAAGATCGGTCCCCGGTCGGGTATGCACCAATGAGTTTTTCGGAATTTATTTGCATAGCATTTTTTTAACCCAATACTTACCACTTGCTGAACGGTGAAGGAAAACATTGTATTTGTACCCGAAGAACGGCGATAGGGCTCACCACCCATCACGTTGGGAAGTAAAAATCGTCGGTGAAACGCGAGTGTACCGAGTGTGGACTGTGACTTGAATTTCACGGTTCACACTCGGGAACAATTCTGACACCCCCTCGGGGATTCATGTCGTGAAACAAAAGAAGTTAAAGTTGCTTATCTATCAAGTTTCGAATAAAGAGTAAATTTGCATAGTTTTATTGTAAACTTACCGCACATATCAGCAGCTCAATTTACCTTATTTCTCTGACAAGAACGCGGGACTGAAAACCGTAGGGCTTTATTTGGTATTTTTTTTTGTCTTGGGGACGGCTTCTATTTTAAGCGCCAGTAAAAAAAACTTAGTAATATTTTAGTGTTATTTGATAGGATAAATTTTGCTAGGGTACAGATATATTTTAGTAGGATTAGATAATAAATATGACATATTAAGAACCCGGTGCAGGACGACGCCAACTCCGCTGCGAAGCGAGACGTATAGCGACAATAAAGCGCATATTTGGCTGGCTGATCTAAACAAGCGCCTCACGCTTCGCCCCACGCCGTTCGAACTGTGCTGAGCGAGTCTCGCCCTTCGCGTTGGAAATAATAATTATTTCCGAATACCTTAATTGTGTCTCGATTATTTGTCATGTTTTATTTGGTTTTAAATAATTGATTCGGGGGAAAACCCATTATTTTAAATATTTTTTTGGTCTTTAACGTGATGTTTGTGATACAATCAGGGACATAAACCACTTCATATTGACCGTCTAAATGAAAGCCTAAAATTTATTTGATTGAATTGTTCCACTGTCGCGAGTTATTATGGTTTTTAGATATGCATGAAGTACGATTCGGAGCGGGTTCTTAATAACGGGAAGAAAGGCATTAGATTCCATTAGACTGGGATAAATAGGAGGACAGTTAACATTAATAAAAAATACTCCACCTACGAAAATTACATTTATGTCATACAGCGTGATCAGCACCAAATTTTGCATAGAATTAGATTCACAGACCTATTAGCTAAGTCATCAACTATTAGCTAATCTCTAGGTTCTTATTCTATGCTCAGAATGCAGTATTAATCTTACCAGCCAGTATTTTTTATACTTTATCGAAAATGCTGAAGAACAATGACTTTACATAATACTAAATTAACCTCATTGCTGAAGAAGGGCAAATCCAAAGATCACAAAAAAAAAAACACCCAGAACAGAAGAGATTGTGTATACCTTACTGATGGGTGTAAAAAAAGCGAAGGACAAGAGTCAAGATCGTAGCAGACGGAGATCTTAAAAAAAAAATATGGGTTTCGCCTCTATAGTGCTTGATAGAAAGTGTCGATGAGAAAAAGGATGAAGAGCTCTCCCAAAAGGTACCTATTTACACTTCTTTCCAAAGAAATCTGCGGGTTATATATATCCGGATATACGGACGCCGAATAGTTGCACATTTCTGTACCGTTGATAATGATAAACGAAGATTTATGGTCTCTTCTTACCCCTCTGGTACACAGGCGTGAATATATATGTAACATAATCATTAAAAAACTGTTAGTTTGTAACGAGTAAGGAAAGACACAATTCCTGATGCTCCAACATTTTCCATTCCAGACATAAACACGAACTGGATGTTAACAAATAAACATAACAATAAACAGACGCTGGCGCAGTTACAATTATTTGCGTTGATCAGAGGTCCCCAACCTTTTATCATAATAATAATAACATAATAATATATTGTCACGCACGACATAAACACCCACGTTTCACCGAAGATTATTTCGCTCGGATAATATTAAATTACTTATCAAAAATACTATTTTGCACACTAAATATCGCCATCAGAAATCCTTCAGCGCAGAAGAATGCTGGTAGGTTAGGTTAGAATGGTTTGGCGGTGATTTTTACTATGATATCCCAGAAATTCTATAAGAGCACAGTTAGTATTTTTGGTATGCATTTAGTATGTTTTTGATGCACAATTAGTATTTTTGATAGAACACTGTAGTAGCATGTTTAGTATTTTCTCTTGTGCATTTAAATACAACCTATTTCGTTCCAGTGTGATGAGTGCTGAGCCCTATCGCTGTACTTCGGGCACAAATTTCATTAAGGCGCTACGTAAAAGTTATAGCGACCCTGTTACACCATATACGAAAAAACCGTCAGTGCGAGTGGGACGGATTCGTGGAAAAGTAGCAAAAAGTCGGTTTTTTATTACTATAAAATGTACTCAACAATTTTGTCAAAAAGATTTTCAAGGAGACTTTACAAATACATAGAATCCACATTTTGAATGCAATTTTACAACGAAATTAGTTAGGATTTCAGAATTACAGGAAAAAATAAAACAATAAAGAGGTCTTTTCGGAATTAAATTCTATCGAGAAAATTTCATCCAATCGCGTTTTCCTTCCGTGAAAATCTTAATCAAATACTCAATAAACATTTACCCAAAAATGAAATACGTAGCTGACGTTAAAGTGGAGTAAATGGATTCGAAAAAAATCTCTTTTTTTTGGTATCGCCTTAACGTGCCTTCCGAAGCACAAATAGGCCCTACGGGATTTGAACCCAGGACCAACGAATTAGTACTCGAGTATTCGACCACAGAAGTGGTCTTTGTACCGATAATTATACTAAATACTAAAAAACTTAACTCGATGTCGTCCACGTTGGGTGATTGATTGTTACGCGACCGATTTTCAAATATTTGTTTTTTATTGTATTTACGCTCATATTCCGAATATAACTGATTTTCAGTATTTTTTTTTGTTTCATACAAACTCTAATCTATTATCGTATCAACTTAACTGGCTCTCTATTCGTCAGCGCCCTGATACTCACATCCTGTCTCTATTATTTTCCGTGTTGCACAATCATGAAATTCCTTCCTACCTTAAAATTAATTTTCAATTTCTTCGTGATACTCATGGTTGTTCCTTACGTTCCTCTCACAATCTCCTTTTGGCAACACCATCTCATTCATTGTCATTCTTCACAAATTCCTTTTTAGTCCAAGCTGTTCGGTTGTGGAACGATCTTCCTTTGCCAATAAGGAGAGCTCCATCACTGCCTTTCTTCAGAAAATTAGTCAAGGGTTATTACTTGTCACTCTAACTCTTCTTCACCATATTTTGTATTCGGAGCTTTTATATTTCATTTTTGAAATGTATATTTGTTAAATGTATCTCTTATGTTTGAAATTATTATTTATATATGTAGGTATATATATGTGTAGTATGTATTATTATTTATATAATTTGGCTTCTACTTTATTTACACCTAAAGGTTGTCTGGAAGAGATCGCTTTAAGCGATAAGACCGCCTATTTGTACTTACCCGTTGCACTCGTATTTTTAAGTTCAATTAATTATATTATTTTTCTTTTTTGGTTTGACAATAAAGTTGTATTGTATTGTATTATATTATATTGTATCGTTGCTAAAACTTCAAATGTTGACCAAACATTTACAAATAATAAAAGTATTTATGTCAGGAAAAACGTTTCTACTTTGAGTATTTTACTTGTTACAATTTCGCAAGATAAGTATTTAAATTTCTTTTGGAGCAAGATATGTTTTATATCACAAAATAAAAAGCTCCAGAAAGGTTGACAACCTCTGGCGCAAAGCTGCAACGGTAACGTTAGTGGCCTTTCTTGTGCTAATTGAAGTTTATTTGAGTTGCCATCTAGATGAATATTTGCTCCAGTATCCTTTGTTGTGACTTGTGCTTCATGGAGCTAAATGAGACGAAAGCAAACTTTTCGCAACACTACATAATCATCAAGATGGTGTCAGAGGTTCCCAAGTGTGAACTGTGAAATGCAAGTCGCAGTCCACCCTCGGTACACCCGCGTTTCACCGACGATTATCTATAAAAACGGCAAAAAAACATGTCGGTTGTATGGGAGCCCCCTTAAATATTCATTTATTCTGTTTTTTAGTATTTGTTGTTTTAGCAGCAACAGAAATACATCATCTGTGAAAATTTCAACTGTCTAACTGTCACGGTTCATGAGATAGAGCCTGGTGACAGACGGATAGAGGGACAGACGGACAGACAGACGGACAGGCAGACGGACAGCGGAGTCTTAGTAATAGGGTCCCGTTGGTTACCCTTTGGGTACGGAACCCTAAAAATATATAAAAGTTTTTACTTAATTACAAATTTTTACTCTTGGTAATTCAATCTGAAGCCTGAATATGTTAACGATGAGTGAAAATCATAATTCTGTGTGGTCTTAAAATTAATGGCCATTAAAGAAACTCGTGCACTGGAACTAACATTGTGAATCTGCCACAATAATTCCTCGTAAAATTTACACTGATAAAAATCTAATGACTAATGCAGGAAAGAGGTAAAATTCCGAGAACTGACGGTCACAGACTTGTTTGATAAATATTATAACTGCATTTATAACTTCTTGGTATTTCATGCTAATGGTCGATATCGGAAAATTATCATCTGTTACTAGCTTTAAGGCTGTTAGGGCTGTTATAGACTGATGAATTTTGAATTGATATTATTTCAAATATTTGAAAAAAAAACGGATTATTTTTTACTTGTTTTGCAAACATTCTCAGCACAGGTAAGGGCTGGCTCAGCTGCTGCCAGTGGCTGTGTGACAAAAGTTGGCATGTAGTCAACAACAAGAAAACATGAGTGTCATATACGTGTTTGTAAAAATATTTATTACGTCAGCTCACTTGAATGTATAATATAAACTGAAAAAATAACCCCAAATTATTAAAGGCATGTGTTACCGTCAAATCAGATAAAAGATAACAGAAAAAGTTTTGAATATGGTGCAAAATAAATCATGATTTACTTTATTCAGAAAAATGTCCGCTCATAAAACAAAACGCAAGTCTACATTTGCCCTTATAATGACGAATCGTGTGTCGACCTAGACATTATTATTTTCATATTAGGACCAGAGGATCAACGTACCTTAGTGTAAAATGATTCTTACAATTTGTAAAGCTGAGCGATTAAAAAAAGATACATTTGCAAAGGCAATGTATACGGATTAATTTTGAATGAAGATATGATATGTTATTCCAATAGAAATAGATCCGCAACAACTTTTAATTCAAAAGTCGCTTTTTTCCGTTTTAATATGTATATAGAGTTTACCAAGTTTATTTTAGTATGTCAAATATTTGAAAAAAAAAACGGATTATTTTTACTTGTTGACTTTAAACCAATAGCTTGCAAACATTCTCAGCGTAGGTAAGGGCTGCTCAGCTGCTGCCAGTGGCTGTGTGACAAAAGTTGACATGTAGTCAACAACAAGAATACATGAGTGTCATATACGTGTTTTTAAAAATGTTTATTATGTCAGCTCACTTGAATGTATAATATAAACTGAAAAAAATAACCCTAAATTATTAAAGGCATGTGTTACCGTCAAATTAGATTAATTACCTCATTCTTGGGACAGAAAAAGTATTGAAAGAGTTGCAATAAATCATAATTTACTGTATTCAGAAAATTGGCCGGTCACAAAACAAAACGCAAGTCTACATCTGCCCTTATAATGACGAATCGTGTGTCGACCTAGACATTATTATTTTCAAATTAGGACCAGAGGATCAACGTACCTTAATGTAAAATGTTTCTTGCAATTTGTAAAGCTGAGCGATTAAAAAGCGATACATTTGCAAAGGCGATGTATACGGATTTGTAAAAGGAAATTGATTCATTTTGAATGAAGAGATGATATGTTAGTTCAATGGAAATAAATTCGCAATAACTTTTAATTCAGAAGTCGCTTTTTTCGGTTTTAATAGGTATATAGAGTTTACCAAAAATTATTACGAAAGAGATAAACATATCTGAAACAATGCGTGTCTGAGTAGTGCGGTGTATCAAGAAGTGATTTGATAATGCTGTTTTTAATGATTAAAATTTAATATAAATCCAGAAAAGAGCGTTTGTGAAAATCATCGCTAAGTTACGTTTCTAGATAAATGGGTTTATATTATTTATACAACAGCCATTATTGTTGTTTTGGACTGAAAAAACAGCCTTCAATTTGCATTTTTTTTGGGTTCCGTACCCAAACGGCTAATCGGAGCCCTATTAATATAACTTCGCTGTCCGTTTGTCTGTCTGTCCATGTGTCACGGGTCTCTAGCGGAATGAGATAGAAACCTGAAATTTTTATATGTTGTGCAAAGTGTTGAGCCAAAACCGAATTAGGAATTTAAAATGTTATTAAATTATTTTTAGGAGGGGCGATACTTGAAAATGGAGCCGAAAAAAAATAGTTTTTTCTTACCCTAGCAAGTGGGGAGTCATTGTCTAGAGCTCATTAAATTTAGAGTATAAATATATTTAAAAAAAAATTATCTTAAAAAATTAAGAAATGGTGGGCTATCAAAGTTGCCATTTTTAGACCATTTTTGTTACGGGGTTTATCTCAAAGACCAAAAGAGCTAGGAATTTGAAATTTCTGTATATAATTTATCATATAAAAACGCCAATTTATAGTATAGTTTTAGGGTTACGTCCTCGAATACTCAACCAACTTAATTTTGCAGTTTTTATGTCTGACAGAATTAGAGCATTACCTAAAATTAAATAAATATCTAGTTTGGAATAATTGGTCACATGTACGGAACCCTAAAAGAGTGAGGCCCGTCTCGTACCTGGCCGGCTTTTTTTTTTTCGATGCAGCGAATTTTTGTCTTTTACGTTTTGGGCTATGCTTTCATTTTGAAAAAGACCTTTTTATAACATGTCTGTTTTCAGAACCCTGTCTATTTTAGTATGGGAGTACTATTGTTTCAAAACATCATTTCTTAGTAGACTACGTCGTCGTTATTCGTCAGTTAGAAAAGTATATATTTCGAAAATAGCCATAAAAGTCGTTAAATTAGTACATACTTATAGATAAAAAAAACTTAACTCGTTTTTTATTGATTTAATTTGTATATCCGCAAGGCTTTGTTTCTGAACAGTTAATTACTAGTTTGCCCATTTTATGTGACAAGAAATGGGCCTGTTGCCATATGTGGAGCAAAAAAAAGAGCACCTACGACTTTATTACCTACCAATTAATGACTTAAATAAAATATATCGTTACGAAAAAAATACTCGAAGGGATACCAAGGGTTTTCGAGTATTAACTAAGTATACAAACGCATATAAATTCTTACCAAAAAACCCATTCGTGAATATTCGACCGAAGGATTCGAACTCGGGTCCGTCGACCTTCCGACTGAGCTACCGTTGCTTTGTATCATTTCTTGAGTAGTTTCACTTTATTTATTTTTTCTCCCATGTGATTTCAGATTTTAACCCATTTTCAAGGGGAATATGTAAATTAAAATACAGAAAACATAAATAAAGTGAAGCTACTATACAAGTGCTTTTAACTCAAGATGTGTTTCAAGTTTCACCAAGTGACGACAATAGCAAGTATAAATCTTTTCACTATTACTACTGACATCCATAATCAAAAATTTCCTCAAAATTGGCTTATTATTACCACGTTAGCGCGAAAAAATTAAAGTAATTCAACTGCACCAAACGGACCATAGAGCAACCAAACGGTTAAACGTAATAAAAGAAAAAACGAAAAAGGAAAACTGCGGGCGTTCTATGACTCACACTGAGGTACACGACCGTTGAAGCCTGCCCAGTTTATATAGACCTCTAAAAACCCTTATAATCACCCCGATGAATCCACACATCAAGGTTTTCTAAGGAGGAAGGGAAGGTCTAAGTATAGGTGGTAACCGTTTGTTCGGCGAACGGTCAAGGCATTTAGCTGCACAATGCAGAGTTGGGTTAGGTTAAGGATGGATTCTATTGTTGGCCTTTGTTTGGGTGTTTGGGGTGTTTTATGGTGGAAAGTTCAGGTGTCTGGGATGTAATGTCAATATGTAATGTAATGTTAAAAGAAAGACAACTGCGAAAAAATAATGCAAGTCATCAGTTTTCAGTTTACTTACTTACTCGGTTGTAATACACGAAAGGACAAAATTTTAAACTTACTTGAAAACAAAACCATTTGTTGTGATCTTATGAATGTAATTTTTTTTTCGTTTATTGTATTATGTTTTTTTTGCAGCGAATGAAGACTACTCTTGGCATCAAATAAATCGAAGACACAACCACTTAGCACCTGTTATTTTCAACTTTTATGACATGTTTAATCTTTTTTAACACTTTTATTAACACGAATAGACAAACAACAATATACTGAATAAACTTTAAGCTTCAAAAGTGAGAGCTTTATTATCCTTTTGTCCGTTACTCATTAACGATATAAACTTAAAGTCATTCTTTTACGATTCATAAAACACTTGCAAATTAGGTAAAAGCATAATTTACTTTTTACTAATAATATAGGAAGCTATAAAACTGCTACAAAATTAGAATCTTCGTACACCCTACAATTTACGATTTTAGATTCTACTTTACGAGTTTTAAATTAGTTTTTTTTCTGATACTTCTTGAAGAAAAGCGTTTATTATTGTAATTTTGAACAAAAAATAACGTGCTATCATACACTTTTTATTTGACGCTTTGTTAATTTTGTGCTTGTCGTACAACTTTCATAATGTACTTTTAAAAGTCTGTTGTTGTGAACTTTCTTCAAACTTTTGTTAAAATTGAGGCTATCCGTATATTCCGTATCCGTATATCTATTGTATAATTATAATATGTATGCAGGTAGCTATCATTATCAGTATTTATTTGTTTCTACTTTTGTGGGCATAATCTCATGCACGAATATGAGTATTATTCACGAATTGTAGTATCAATCAGGACAAACTGATGTGAGTTTATTGACCATGTAATAAAATAGTGTAAAATTAAAAAGAAAGGTTGAAAATGAACCCTCTAGCTCTATTGTATATGAATCAGAATCACTAATAGAAAAACTTTTTTTTTTCTGATAGTTTTTATTGTCGATGAATTATTGGGAATATTTTCCAAATGGCTAACCTACGCGATGTGATATGTGACTGACCATAGACTACGCCATGAGCCTCCGATCCCCAGCCATCAATGTAAAAATTCTTGACGCCCTTGGCGCCCGCTCCCACAATCCACCCTACCGCTATCGACTTTGACGGTCGATAACTTTATTTTTTAATATGAAACAAGACAAAAGTAACAAAACACATATTTTTTATTTCGAACATAGAATAGTTTCCTTTGATAGGGGTTCATTATCAACCTGTATACAGTGTGTCCCTCGTAAAAGTGCACATCCGAAAGTGGGTGAAACTAGATCTAAATATATCGACAAAAACAAAGTTTTTTTTTTTTTTTAACTTTTTTTTTATCTTGAAAAAATTATCCACCTGGGTATCTTTGTATGGGACGCGAGCGCAGTGCCTTTGGTTAACCGCTCGTAGAAAATATTGTATTTATGATAGAATGTTGTATTTTTTTTGTTAGAAAGATAATGGAATAGGCAATGACAAATAGCAATAAAAGTATAGTGAAACGGGGACATTATTTTGAAAAAGTTGATTATTATTGAAAAAAAAGACGGAAAAATTAAAGAAATAATCTTTTAGGATATTATTTTTATGGTAATGGTAGTTGATTATGTTTTGTTTTTGATTTGGTATGGGACGTCTATTTTTTAAGGATTAACATATTAGTTTTATTTCATTGCATTACTCGCGGTAGATCAAAAGTTATGACATATTTTATACATAGTCTCCACGGTAGGCAAAAAAAATTTTAAAACGTAAATTTACAAAACAAAGATTTTCTAAAAAAAAAAAAACATTTTTTTGTCGATAAAATAAGGTCTAGTTTCACCCCTTTTCGGATGTGCACTTGTAGGAGGGACACACTGTATAGGAGTACGCCTTTACATAAAGCTTTTCTTTAACAATAACATGAAGTGCATTATATTTTATTTGGCGTCATTTTATTTTATTTTAGCTGAGTCTACTTTGTACGAGACAACTTCTCTATGTTCATTAATTTCGCGACACATTAAAACACCACTTCCATAATGCAAAAGCTTGAGAGCGTGGCCATGAAATAAGCTTTCAATCATCCTAGGAACCTTGCAATAATATAAATTATCTTATTGGAAGATATATTATTTTTGTTTATATATTATTTATAATTTATCATTTCTTTATAAATTACAAGTGTTAAACGCAGGGGAGGTTTTTTAAAAACTGTACGTTTTTATAGTGTATTTTATGGTGCAATAAGGTGAACAATTTATAATTATATCTAAGTTACAACTATTGGGATCGCGATGATCACACGACCTTCAGCTTAAGCGATTTAAGCACAAAGACATCGAGTCACTTCAAAACCTGTCTCACGAAATATGTTTTCACTGTGTCAGCACATGTGTAATATTCACTTAATTTAGGTTTCGTAAAACGTGGAGAAGCAATGCGGTAGGTAGGTAGAGTTCACTCGTAACATATATCTTTAAATATATACAAATAAGTGTATTTTAGTGTATGTATAATTGTGTCTATTTATTCTGTACACCGCCTCTACACATTGTTTTCTTTCTTTTAAGAGTTCCTCCGTTCAAAGGTTGTCTGGAAGAGATTGATTTTTAGTGATAAGACCGCCAATTGTACCCTACTTTTACTTTTTAAATTGTCTATTTACTTTATTTTTGGTGTGCAATAAAGAATTTGTATTGTATCGTATAGTTTCCCAATCGTTGTGATCTGAGGCCCTACTTATATTTTTTTTCTAGGAAAATCTATGCATTGTTATTATTTATCACATTATCAAATTGTACATTCATTTAATTACATTTTCTATACTTGAACCAATAGGGTTTGTGTGTGTGATGGATGGATCATGAAAGGAGGTGTTGACAGCTTATTAGCTGACTGACTGACCAACTTGCTCGCAACCAATGCCTTTATGGTATAACCTATACAATGGTAGGTATAAACATATAAAAGCCCAAAAATGCATTTTTATTATTTGATTTATACCATTAAAAGGATGAAAATATTTGTTTTGACTATATTATATTTTCTCCGTTTAAGACAAGCAAGTTTCATAAAGCTCCATAAACCCGTTGCTCGTTTCATGGCCCGATCCGAGCAAGGATTAAGATAAGCGGATTCATGGCCACTTTCATCAAACGTCCACATTCGGGAGAAAATTCAGGAGACATGTGAGATATTAGCCACTCAGACTGTGTTGCTTCATTATTTAAGCCTCTACAGATTAGTCTGTGTAAGGAAAATTCTATATCAAAATAGTATTTTGTACAACTGTCGTAATAGACTTGCAGGAGTGTCCCAATGTCTAATTATGTTCAGTTGCACACAACGCTTTATCCACGACCATCCATCCATCCATCCATCAGCCCGTATTCGTCCACTGCTGGACATAAGCCTCCCCAATATTACGCCACTCTTGGCGGTCCTCAGTCATCCTCATCCAGCCGCCACCCGCAACGTCCTTCAGATCGTCAGTCCATTGGGCACGAGGACGGCCTATGCTGCGCTTTGCTGTACGTGGTCTCCATTCCAATTATCAGTTATCGCTTGTGATTTGGTTCTCTAGCGGTGTTATAACGTAACATCATAACATCGATCAAACAATGTAAACCTATAAAACAGCTTCTGATGTTGTAATTACCTTATTGCAGTATTTAAGTAAATAAAAGTTTATTTGCCTTTGTATAGATTTTAAAATATATCTAAGCTTGGCCTTCATAGTATTTAACTCTATTGTAAATCTAAATACTGTCACCGGACTGTTAGTGCTTCGTGCGACAGAGATGACAGTAGGATACGATGTGCATTATTTACCGCCGCGACCTTTATGTACAGTGGAGACCGATTCAAGTTAGACATCTTATATTGTTATCTGTAGGGGCTAATGTTGTACTGCAAGTGAATAGCTTGATGTGGTCTCCACTGTACATTATATTTGTATTTTTGTCATTACTTACATGGGTTTAGTAAATTGGAGAAATATAAAATTTTTATGGTCTACCATATTAAATCTATATTATTTCAATGATTATGTCATATTAATGTGTTTTGTTATTATATATTTTTTATATTTTGAAACTAGGTAGGTTATAGGTTACTCTTTTTTATCATAAAAATATTTGCTTAGTAGCCCGATCTTAGTTTCCTTTTCTTGCGGAATAAATACGAGTAATTACTATACTATAAGGCAACTTCAGTAGAAACTAGTGTTTACATAATTTGTATCGTATTTTCTGAAAATAAAGAATAATTTCTTAATAAATAATAACAAATAAAGAATAAAAACAAAGTAGTTGTATAATAAACAAATGATATCTCCAGAATTCTAGGGTTCCACACCCATCATCACAACACTCACAATATAACACCCACTCATTAGATTATGCTCATTATTACCTTCGTTTTATGGTTTAATTTCCTGAATGCTCCTCCCTGATTTCCGAGGAGTGTATGTTGATACGTGATATTGGAGTTTTACGGTTTTAGACGCCGCGTGAAAGTAATTCAGTTTGTGTCGGAATGTGCTAAGTTTTGATTAAATTATTTGTCTAATACGCAGTTTTGAGACGAGTCAAGTATGATGGTATGAAAGTATAGTTAATATTAGGTCATTACCTATGAAATTGCCATTTTCTATGGAGAGTTTGAAGGAAACTCAATTTTCGGTACTAACATTTTTGCATTTTTTTTTTAGGAATGACAAATCCAAATTTTATCATTTATTTTTTGTGTAAATAAGAGAACATTAAGCTAACAGCAACATTCATTTAATTTTTGTAAAGTTTGTGCTGTAAAAAATTAACGGATGGCATTTAGAAAGAACTGTTATTGAAAATTAAATTTTAGTTATCAAACTGACAATTAAAACAAAATTTAATACGTAGATTTAAAACCTTGAAATCAACTTTCAAATAAAAAACAAACAATGGAAAAAGCTATTGAATCACAGAAATTATGAACTCATGAATCTGTAAGAATATTTTGGCAATTATAAAGACCTGAATATTACTGAATATTACAATAAAAAGTTAACCATCTTCTAAATGCTGTTTGTGAATAACATAATATATATTCCCGGAGGGGTGTCACAGGTGTTTCCAAGTGTGGACTGTTACTGAGACACTCAATGTGCGTACACCC
This sequence comes from Ypsolopha sequella, assembly GCA_934047225.1. NCBI lineage: Eukaryota > Metazoa > Arthropoda > Insecta > Lepidoptera > Ypsolophidae > Ypsolopha > Ypsolopha sequella. The sequence goes on along the minus strand of OW204004.1, from coordinate 21,163,652 downwards.
TCTTTTAACCGACGTTTTATACGTCCCGATGTAATATAGCGGGCGAAATATATCACCGTACTTCGAATTTTAGGGCATGTTTTTGTTTTTTGTTTTCAGTGTTTTTATTAGGGATGCAACGATTACGAAACGGTGCAACGTTTTTCATCTGAAATCGTAATAACGATTCATAACGAAACGATGCTTCGTAGTAAGAATCGTGGCGATTATTAAATTGAAAGTTCTTCAGCCATGGGTATGGGTTTAGTTCCCTTTGCCTTCCCACATAGTGAGAGAATAAAAAAAAAATCAATTTGGTTAAGAAACAAGGGGTTTTACAAGTGAAAATTGGTGTTTGCCAATTAAATTATTTAATTTACTAATCAGTTAGTGAATAGTCCGGCTTTAAAAATTGTATTCTGGCGTGAAGCTGATAGCCATAATGCAACAGAAAAAGGAACAAAGTAGTAATATCTGGAAATATTTTACATTTTTTTTTTATCGATCGTAATGCATCTGTTATCGTTATGTATCACGATTATTGTCATATTATGGTAATCGTAATCGAAATCGAAATGGTCAAATCGTTGCATCCCTAGTTTTTATTCACAGTCAGCAAACTATAAACATAAAGTCAGCAAGTGGTATTGTCGCAGATAAATTGTCAGATCGATGAAATCATAATTTTACTAATGAAAATTATACATTTCATGGTAGGTTTGTGTTAGGTTTTCTATAATTTAACCTAACCAAACCTAGTGAAATTATAATTTTACGGCTTGATAATATAAATCATGACCAAATTGATGGATGTGGAAGAGACGAAAGGTGTGTCAGGAACGTAGCAGATGTAAATCTGTAGTCTCTGTCTACCCCTCTGGGACACTGGCGTGAGTATATGATATGACGTAGATTACGCGAAACGCTGTTCCCAACAGTTAAGAATTCTTCTCAGGGATAAAAAATGCCTTGTTCATGATACTAAAAGCAGAAATGTAGTATTCAACATCAAAACCAAAACGGCTTATTAAAATAGTTCATCTCATGCAATTCATACAAAGACCAGGATTCTGCTACAATTTTCTGTCATTATAAACGATACAAAAGAGATCGCTACAAGGAGGTAAATTGAAAAGTACTGCCTGAGATATTTAAGGGGTATGTTATTTAGAAACGGGTTAGTAAAATTGAAATTAAATACTTGGGTTAAATTATAATATTTATATCTAATAGTACATTACTGCTGAGACCAAGTAAGTGAGTATTGTAATACAATATAATTTTTTCAATAATATTTTTGTTTTTAAATTTGTTTCTCATTGATTTCTAGTTTTTAATGCATTCTAATAATAATAAGAGTATTCAAAGCGATGGATTTCGCAATAAAAACATAAAATCTTAGTTAATGAGAACTGTGAATTTCTTAACTGTCTGATGAAACAGGTATTGTAGCGACGACAGCGCCTTCTGTTCTGAATGAGCAAGGCGTGAAATCACATAACGCCCTTGTGAGCGTTCAGTATGTGCATTACAAGTTGGTATATCAAGTAGTTACAAAAATTCTGTGTACTGATATGGTGGAAAAATTCGTCGTTCCAGATAAGAACATCGGTAGCGCAGTCGGTAGCGCGCCTGTCATGTAAGCAGGAGGTCGCAGGTTCAAATCCTAGCCCTAGAAACTTTTTAACAAATAATTACCTCAAAATGTTAAATACAGAAAAGATTCGTTTCGAGTCAAGCACTTGTAGGCGGAAAATTCGTTTCATCAACTAATTCGATTCACGATGCAAATTACACATTTTTTTTCACAACCCGTCTTGTTTCTTTTTCTCAAACTTGGACGTTAGTGTTGTAAAACCGGTAAATGTCAATAGGCCGCATTCAGTTTGATCGTCGGACGAAAGCCTGCCTTACACTGACTAGGATAGCATATACTTAAGTTTCAAGTGTTTAATGGTTGCAAATATACAACGTGTAACAGAAAGGTGTAACCATATTTGAAGAGCTTATTCAGTCAATGTTAAAGAACAACTTTTACTATGGAACAAATCCTGTATAACGAAATTTTTTTTTACCGTTTCAATGAAAAGTTTCGTAGAAAAATGCAATGTCGCTTGGCCAAAATCTATGGAAGGGCAGATTTTTTTTTTTTGAGGTTTCAGGGTCGGCCCCATAGTAAAAGTTGTTCTAAACCATTGACTGAATAAGCTCTTCAAATATGGTTACACCTTTCTGTTACACGTTGTATAAAATCAACGAAATTATAAAATAAAGCATACATCTCCAAATTCTGAACCTGAAATTGCAATTCATTTTATTTTTATTTTTAAACTTATGATCGCCAAACTTCTTTGTCTCCTAAAAACATAGACACGGATAGTTTTAATAAACATAATTATGAATTTAACTGGACACTTATTGAGACACTTACTGGAGACTTGAAACAGTTCTCCACTGGCTTGTCTTTACGGTATGAAATGACAACATTACAAGTACTTTTGAGAAAAATAGATTCTTCAAACGAATCCTCGAAAGTCTGACGTTTTTTTTGTTCTAGGCTCAGTTCCTGGACAAAAGTTATTATCTGAGCCTTAACTAAGCTGTAATTATCCACCGACGAGAATATAAGAGTAATAGCTACAATTTAAACGGAAACCCTATTTAATTTCTGTTTGGAATAACAAAACGCAGTTTAATCATGGTTTTTACAGCAGTGTCGCGATTTGTAAGATTGTTTGAGAAACTTAATGAAACTCTTGATTTAACTTTTTATTGAATTGTTCTTTGATTATTAAGATAACATCTGCCAAGCGTGCGTCGTACACACATTACGGATTACGTCAATAAACCGTGTGATTTGATTGAAAATTCACCTTATTTCATAATACTAATGTTTACCATTGGGCGGTATAGCATAATAATATGTTAAACTTTATTAAATTATTTACATAGTAACTTAACTAAAAACTTAAATAAAATTCAAAAACTTAAGTAAAGATGATCTTAAATAAAAAATCTAACAAAGTAATCCTAAAATAATTATAATAAATAGAAAATGCTGGCCAGATCGCTGCCTTCGTTAGAAAGAGTGCCCAAAAGGCTGGTGGCGTTGCCACGTTGAATGGCCAAACTGAATCTTTGGCAAAAGTAGCTTCCAGCCCTTCAATCCCCTGAAGCGTCGACCAAGCGCGACGAAATATCGCCACGCTTTCGAACTCCATGGCCCAAGTCGGGGCGTTATAACTGTTTATTTCTTAAGATTTTGATACAAATCTAAAGAATCTACCCTTAACACAATTAGCGTCGATGTTTTATTTTGGATACGTCATCAGCATATCGTAGAATTGGGCATATCATGAATTATCATGAACTACCAGGGGTGGACTCGCTCCGCTCCACTTTTTTCTGCTCCCCAAAATGTATTTACATGTAAACCTAACACGCTCTTCCTTGCTCTGCTAAGCTTCACTCGTAACCGCATCAAGCTTTGATTTTTTGTAGAAAGACTATCGATGTCATACTTTATGATTGCCCATTCTACGATTATACATTTTGTTTGTGAGAAACCATGGTCGAGACTATCTTTTTAGTTTGTTTGGGATGGGTATCTAATGAAACGTTTATAATTTATAAGAAAATAAAAATTTTTATATTTGTGATCTGTTAATTAGTTTGCAAAAATTGCCATGGCACTGAGCGTTTTATTCTTTGACATTTCAAAATTTCAGTCTACTTCTAGGCCTACTTGCAGCATGATCGAGAAAAAATTCCTAACCCTCGGGTTAACTAACCCAAGGGAAGAGTTAACTAACCCGACATTTCATAAGTCCTATTGCACCATGATAACATCGAAGCGGGTTAGTAATCCCGAGCTAAGCGATTGTTTGATATTTTACATTTTATTTAGAATGTTACCATAAAGTAATTAGTTGCAACCAATGAGGTATAGTATCTATATAATGTCATTGGAAACAACACAATTTAAGCTTCGCTAACCCGAGTTTAACTCGAGGCGAGAGTCGGGTTAAATTCTCATGACTTTTTCTTAATTTAACCATAGTTTACCCGAGATTTTGATTGGTGCAAGAGATCTTTTTCTTAACCCTCTATTTTTTGACTTAACCCGAGTTAAAGTCGAGGTAAGAACATGCTGCAAGTGGGCAAAATGTCAAAGTATGACGGAAAGGCAAAGCATAGTTTTGTATTTTATTAGACCCTAAAAAGTTAGGTCAAATGGATTATGTATGACGGTTACTATCCAGAAAGACACGTTCAAGATAAATTCGAAACAGACACATACAATTCTCGCAAACAAATTAATCTGCTAAGGAGATTTTTAATATGCACAATGAGCTTACGCCTAATGGAAAGCGCCGATGAGAGCTAGGATGAAAAGCGCTGACATAGAAATTGGGAGAGTAAAAGCAGGCAAGGCCTTTATTAGTATATCCATATCCCGGTACTTCCGCTAAATCTACGAAAGTCGGCAACTCTGAAAGTATTTTGTACGACTACAGAATGTTTTTTTTATGCAACTTTAATTCTCTTGTTAAATAATCTTTCAAATATTGACATTAAAACAAATAAAACCGCCTTCGTATTCGAGTTTTAGAGCGCTTAGAGGTCGTGGGTTTAATTTTTGTTTGACCTTCGAAAGGTACCTTAAAGCGATACGTAAAAGTTTTAGCGTCCTTGTTACTCCATATGCGAAAAAACCTTCAGTGCAAGTGGGACGGATTAGTGGAAAAGTAGCAAAAAGTCGGTTTTTTATTAATATAAAAAGTACTAAGCTATTTTGTCAAAAAGATTTTCAAGGAGACTTTACAAATACATAATATCCACATTTTGAATGCAATTTCACAATGAAATTAGTTAGGATTTCAGAATAACAGGAAAAAATAAAACAATTTAGAGGTCTTTTCGGAATTTAATTCTATCGAGTAAATTTCATCCAATCGCGTTTTCCTTCAGTAAGAGAATCACTGCGAGAATCTTAATTAAATACTCAATAAACATTTACCCAAAAATTAAATACGTAGATGACGTTATAGTGGAGTAAATTGATTTAAAAAAAACCCTTCTTTTTTTTTGTATCGCTTTAAGCTGTTGGTTGATTTGTTCCCGAAGTGCGGCGATAGGGCCCACCACCCGTCACGTTTGGGACGTAATAATCGTTGGTAAAATGTGGATCTACCAAGTAGATTCATGTCGTGACGATAGGTGTATGTAATGTGTATTGATATTAAAGCGACTATCCTTGTGAAAATGTTAAATTCAACATTATTGAGAGTGGAATACGTCGCATCCTATCAATTTGGGAACTTGAAATTCTGCATACATCCTTGATCCTTAATCTAAGGTTTCATATCCAGCGTTTTTACATATTTATCAGTTTATAGCTAAAGTACGCTTCACGCCTAACTACTCGTACAAAAACACGAAAAAAAAAAACCCTTTTCTCGTCAAATACGGGATAAAATGCAAGACTAATCTCATAAACAGATGCAGTTTCTAAAAATTAAGAGAATCATCTCAATTTTTTTCATAAATTTATTATTGTTATTTATTTTAATATAATTGAATTAGCATGTTGGAATAATTCCAAATTCCAAATACCCCAGTATTTCGAAAATTATTGGGAAATTTATTTCCTAGTACCTTATTGGAATATTGGCAATACTTTTAGTCTAACAAATCACTGCAGTTACGGAATTTCAAATATTTGCAAAAAACACGGATTTTAGGGACTTAGTGCATTTTACAATTTTCCCGCAAATTTCACAGTGCTATTCGCCCCAACATAAATAAAAGACATAAAAGGTTTAAAGTAAAAGCAGAACAACACGTAGAGAAAAATTACCCTTGAACTCTTCTTAAATTGATACAAATGATAAACACAGAGATTTGAATTTTATAGTCCTCAGACCCCTAAATAGCACTCATGTTACAAACAATAAAAACAATCAACTTAACTAAATAATAACCGGGTACCCGAAACCGGTAACTCATAACTAGTTGTTAAAAATATTTAAACGGAGGTTAAATTTCCATAAACAGTGGTCATTAATTAATGAATGTGTAATAATGATGGTTAAAATCACATTTCTTCGTGGGTGTGCTGCTATGAGTTTATGAGATAAATTATTTAAATTATTTGGGTTTGGAATTAATATTTTTTGGTTTGGAGTGTGGCCCGCAACTTTGTTTTTAGTGCCAAAAAATATTTGAAACATGATATCTGTATTTTTATTATGCTTTGAAGAATTTGAAGAGATGCACTCACAGACAGAAAAATTAATTCTTAATTACATGACAAAACTCATCTACAATGGCGTGCTTATCTCATTAATGAGATTTCTTCCAGCAAACCAAGTGTGATAGGGATATTTGATATAAATAATTATTTTTTAGGATTATTATTGTTCTTTTATTTGAACAAGGGGTTAGTTATGTAATTCAATATTATATAAATAAGATATTCATGTTGTGCACGACAATACTTATACAGAAAGAAGATTAAATTAATGATAGACACCTAATAGTTAAAAATATAATAATAACCTACATAAAATTTACATGCAAATGCCTACATAGTATCAAAAAACATAAATATACATATTCAGTAAATAAATACATATTGAATGATATACCTATATATACCTAATATATACATATATACATATACCTACAGGATAGGTTGTCGAAGATAGTGATAATTTATTTCCTTTTTGTATACACCAATGGACGGACTATCCCTGATAGCGTGTGGAAGGGAGTTTCACAGTTTGATGGGCCTATCAGTAAAATATAATCCATAAGCCTCGGTGTTATGTGAAGGTGTTTGTAAAAGTGAGACTGTGTGAGACCTGACTTGCTTGTCTCTAAGGAAAATATACTCATAACGATCGCGGAGGTATGCAGGAGAAGTGGGACTTATTAAAATGTTGAAAAGGCAACAGAGGATATGAACATATGACGTTGTTTAGTGGGAAGCTATTTTATCTGTTCACGATACTGAGATACGTGATCATGGTCCATAGATAACCTGATTCCGAGATTTCGTAAACGTAGTTTACCAAGCAGCTCCTGACTGGCATCTAGGAAACGAGGTTTTTTACGAAGAATATTTTATTGCACTTCAAATATACTAATTGCAAATCAAATTCAGCGCAGAAGCGAGCCAACAGGTTGGATTAGAAAGTTAGGTATGGCGAGTCACAGAATATAATATAACTTTCGTGGTTATTTTTTATGACAATCCAGGGCGGCAATTTCCAGTCTGTCGAACCGTAAAAACCTGTTTTATCTGTCGAACTGTATACATTTTTAGCTCGAGTTTTAGAAGTCTCGCTTCGACTGTTTCTCCGGAATAGCCCCCCAGAAGACCTTCAGCACATAAGGTTTTTCCCTCTATCGACATTCTGACCTTTGATGTATTTTTGTGTATTTTGGTAAGACATTACAGTTTATATTTATGATATTTTCTGATGTGTGATTGATTAATTAATACTACACATTTTTACCACTACGTAGCAATGGATGCAATGAGAGTAATTATTTTTCAATGGCAGAACGCGACGCAAATTGTAAATTACTTATTTTTACCCTTACTAGATTTTGACTCGTGATAAGTATGCCAGAACTAGACCATCAGACCACAAAGTCTGTGAATAAAATAGTGTTAGTTAACTCATTTATATAAAAAAAACACATTTTTATTATGCTAGATAAGATAAGTTACATTCTTTAATTTAAGAACTAGTGAATACATGATTAAATTGACGTACAGTACCCTAAAAAAGGCGGTAAAATAGGCGGCTAATTGAATAGATAAGAAAAATATTTCGATGCGTATGCGTGTGCCCCTATATGTCAGTTTTGTGACGAGATGGGTGATTTGATGCTAGGTTTTTTATATTTTTTAGGTTATTAATCGTGTTGAACTACGATACTATATTTTATATTGGCAATTCTCTTGCATAAAACATGATTACAATCCAAGTAATTACCGTTAAAACTGCGGTAGTAAAAATTAAAAAGATGCACCTGGTGCCGTCAAAACCGTTCTCACGAAAAAGACGTACCCCAAAAAGTATTTAACTCTAAAAGCCGTCATAAAACATTGTTTGGGAATCGATCGTAAAAAAATCGCAGAATCACTCTCAAATTCATCGATTATTTCAATGGGACATCACTTTTTTATTGGCACTAATGAATATTTTTTTTAAACCCCCTTTTTTAAAAAGAGAATGCAGTTTGTGCAGTTTATTAAATCATAAAGTTTTAAACTTCGAACATAAAAATTTGTAAACGGCATTTAGCCGACGCTTTCTTCTTTTTTCTGATTATTTACGGAATGGGGTACAAAAGTCCGTGATTCTCTATTTGAACTTGCCCCTTTCTATTGCTAAACTTTGACAGTTTGACATGGTTTAACCGGTAACCGGAACCGGTATTGTTCGAGTTGACTTCTTGAGATGAAGTGCGTTTTTATTGAGGTTACATTGTAAATAAAGCGTTACTAATTCGTGACCGAAAATGAGAGCGTGTCATTTTGTATACATTTTATATTGTGTTTCCTCATTCGTGTACTCGACTACCTTATTTTGTATAAGGTCTGCAACATTCGGAAGGGTTGATTCATGTTTGTGCCCGAAGTACGGCGATAGGGTTCATTACCCATCACTGGGATATGACAATCGTCCGTGGAAAATTGAACAATGCATACTCAGAAACATCTCTGAAACACTCTTGGGGATTAATGTCGTGATGATATTTTTTTTATATTGTTGCATATCTATTCTTAAATTAAGGATAGATTTTGAAAATATTGGTACAGTGGAGTACATATTGAGTTAAAATCATAAAGATAGCTTGAATCACAGGCAACGGTACACGCATATTTCCATAATTAAATACCAAGACCCGTATCGCAAACTCAAATTGCCTTTACAAATTAACATTCGACGGACAAATATGAAAATTCACCGACGACTTGATTATCATCCATGCAAACAAGTGCCCATCACTGGTATTAATCAATTCCCTATTTAAACCGAATTACAATATTCATATCTCGGTTTTGATGGGGTACCAACGGGTTTTAGTTAATTTTCGAGTTTGGTTATTATTTTTCAGGCAAATAAAAACTGCTTTTTTAGGATTCCATACCCAAAAGGATAACCAACGAGACCCTATTACTAAGACTCCGCTCTTCATATGTCTGTCCGTCCGTCTGTCCGTCTGTCCGTCTGTCCGTCTCTTCGTCTGTCACCAGGCTGTGTCTCATGAACCGCGATAGTTAGACAGCTGAAATTTTCACAGATGATGTATTTCTGTTGCCGCTATAACAACAAATACTAAAAAACAGAATAAAATAAATATTTAAGGAGGCTCCCATACAACCGACATGTTTTTTTGCCGTTTTTATAGATAATGGTACGGAAACCTTCGTGCGCGAGTCCGACTCGCACTTGGCAGTTTTTTTTTTAACTATTAACAATATCACAAAACAGAAGTTCCAATTTGAGTCCGCTGTTCTGAACAATGTTGTTGTTATAAAAACTGTTTTTTTTTTTTACTTTCCGTCTACATTTCTTGTATGTTTATTTTTAATTTTATATTCTTTTGATTTATTTTTATCGTTCAACAACAGAAGATAGCAATTCTATATTAAAATTGTAAAAATTAAAAAAAACATAGCACTGGAAAATATAGCGCTGGAAAAGTAGGTATATAGTTTTTTTTTCGAACCAATCTCGACGCAACTCTGTTTTCCTGGATAGCCTACCTGATTTAAATGCAAACAGGCGGTTAATTAAGACATTAGCATCCAAATAACACTAACAAAAGGTGTGCCCCCCTCCATCCCCCTGTATGCTGAAATCATGTTAACGTGTGTACTACCGGGGACATCTGAAGTGGTTAGAGTGTTGTATTCACTAGAATATGGTGTGGTTTGCGGAAATATTAGTAATTAAAACTATGAAAAGGGAAGAACTTTTATCAGAGCTCGTTTCGTTGCTATGTTTGCAGTTCCCAGAAAAGCAAACAAGCAATCGAGTAAAAAAAACAACATTTTTCTGCACGTAAGCAATAGCGATAAGTAATTCTATACAAGGTGACTTTTTGATCATCGTCCACATTCATACTGGAGGCTTGGTAAGTGATCAGCATCATGGATCGATAACAATTTTTGAGAAATTCGTATAATGAAATTTCGACTTCCCATAGTAATTCATTTCCAGTCCTAAGTGAATCACTATGGGGAGTCGAAATTTAGTTTTATGAATTTTACAAAAATTTTATTGGTTCAATTTGCTGATGAATTACCAAGGCTCAAGTATGAATTTGGACGAAGTTCACAAATTCACCTTGTATAGGTCGCTTAGATTAAATTATGTAAAGGTGTTTTAATTCGAAAACCATTTCGAGATTTAGGTTAAATAAGCCATAAATTAGAACTTGTAGTCTAAAAAACATAAGGGTGATGAATATTTTTACGAAAAAGCTGCAACTTCCATTTGCCTTCGTGTGACGTCACTTGAGAAAAGGCTGTTTAGATATCCTTATATCCTTTGCTATCAAGATAAATTTATAATAATTTGCTTCTGACTGATTTGACAGATTAATTATTTGAATTCAAAATTTTTGAAATTCTAATTTGAAATTCTAACTTTGCGATAGCAATAGCATTTGTATTTGGGATAGAATTTGTGAGATGCACAATACCTACATATGTTGTAAGATTTTGTTGAATAACTAATGAGTGAAATTTGAATTTAAGTGTTCTGTTTCGATTAATTAGAAAAAGGCAGGTATTTCACAATCCGCCTGCGGTACCGCTCTAAAACAAAAGATGCGCACTCTAATTCTTCAAATAGACCATCTCAACCCGCTTCTCCCGTAGAGAAGTGGCCTGATTACGCCATTTACTCTATTATGCCTGTAATTGTTTACTGAGTGGGTTCGGTACAGACCACTCCGCCATTTGCCATATTGTGCGCCATTGTGGCGACGAATAGAATATCTTTGATATACGAAGGTTTTAGAATGTCAGACACATGTGACTGGTTTGATGGATCTGAAGTTGATGGTAATTTTGCCTTTTGTTTGTGTAAACATATTTTTTCTTTTATTTTGGAATTCGATCTCTTGACCTGATACACAAACTAAATTTAAATTATTAAAAACGTTATAAACGAAAGTATTTGACATGTGATTATTGTTAATATAGAATATTCCTTGCACACAAATTTAATGTGTGGGTTCCATCATTTGATATTTTTTCCGGACTCCTCATCTTCTTTTGCACTGCTTGCTGAATAGTTAAATGGACCCAATTGTTTTTTGACGGCCAGGAACACAGACAGATAGACCTTATCTTTAAACGTTTTTAGTAAAACCCCTCAAAAATCTTATTATTAGCTATAATACGTTTTAAATTTATTTAAATTAGTTTAATCTAAATTTGTAAAACAAGTATATCCTTGATATCTGATCTCTACTGAGGGGTATTGATATCTATCTATCGTACATTTTTGACTAAACTTAGGCATCAAGAAATAATCTATTTAAATTGCTTTTAAACTGTATTCAATTATTTGTTGAAACATTTTGTACCTTATTTTTCCTTTTGTGTTAATAATAGTAGTTTATGCTACAAGGGTGAAAAGGAATAAATTACGAGGACGATTTAAAACACGGGCGTAGCGAGTGTTTTAAACGTAACCGAGTAATTTATTGCTCTTATGCCCGTGTACCATCCTAAGTTTTTCAATGCATAATGTGAGGAAATAAAACAAATATAATCTTGTGAACTTTAAATTATGATTGGCTCAAAAGGACTGTATTCAGATCCGTTAAGTATAAAAGTATAACATTTATGGTGCACAGAAAAGGCTGCAGGTTAGCCAACCATTGTAAATAAAGAAAAATAATAATAACAAAGCCCTAGGGCAAAATAATCGACTTTCTGTTCGGTTTTGATGCATTTAAAGTGGGCCTTTACGAGCACTTGCATTGAAAAAGTTTCTTTATAGCACACTGTGCGTAAAATGACCGCTTTACGCACGCTGCGCGTGCGTAAAGTCGGCATTTTCCGCACTTGTGCTGTAAAAAATTATACGAAACTCGTGCGAGAAACTTTTTCTCGACTCGTGTGATTGCAGCACTCGCCTTCGGCTCGTGCCGCAAACTCACACTGGTCAGAAAACGTTTCATCGCTCTCGTATCGTAATGTACTATTTTCCTTTTGCCCTTGAAGAGGTTATTTTTTGTGTACAAAGGGCTGACACTTGGCCACTACTGCATCTGATGTAAGCATCAATGAAACCTGAAGGATGAAGCTTACTTCCCCACTGTCTAGAAAGTAGGAAAGTAAAGCAGGGACTTCTGCAAAATCTACGGAAGTCGGTAACGGACAAATTATACTACGCAACTGCATGATGTATATTCCAATCAATCTTAGAATATTTGTATTGAGATGATTGAATTAAATGTACACTTGTTGAAAATCACTATCACTACATAGTATTAAACAAATTCGCTTCCCGCTGTCTGTCTGTCCCTACGTATGCTTAGATCTTTAAAACTACTTAACGAATTTTGATGTGTTTTTTTTTAATAAATAGAGTGATTTAAGAGGAAGGTTTATATGTATAATACATGCCCGTGCAAAGCCAGGACTGGTCGCTAGTTAGAAATATACTAGTAAACTAACTGAAAAATTAAAATTCGAAAGAATCTCTGACAAATATAAAAAGAAAAAAAATAACACATTAATTAGACCATGGCGAAGAACAATATAAGTAAGATCAGGAGTCTAATTATTTTGGAAAAGTATAAAAAAATTTGTTCTTCCGGAATTAGTTTGTTAAATATTATTGACAATCCCCCCGTGTCAATAATATGAAAATACTATTATTTCGAAGTCATTTTACTAGTGTATCTTTAATTACACCTCAAATCTTTAATTGACTAGACTAGTAATGTCTCTCCTGGTATAACTTCTAATGATATCATGCCGGAACACGAGGAAAAATAATACTAATATGAACGAAAAGTACGCAGCACGTTTACAGCACGTAGTATATACAAGGTGAATTTGTGAACATCGTCCAAATTCATACTTGAGCCTTGCTAAGTGATCAGCATCATGAACCAATAACGATTTTTGTAAAATTCATAAAATGAAATTTCGACTCCCCATAGTGATTCACTCAGGACTAGGAGTGAATTACTATGGGAAGTCAAAATTTCACAATATGAATTTCACAAAAATTGTTATCGATTCATGATGCTGATCACTTACCAAGCCTCTGATATGAATTTGGACGATGATCAAAAAGTCACCTTGTATATATACACATATATTTATTAATATTTATACTATATGTAAATATACATAATAATAATGATATAATATACAAATTATACACATGATATTTATATTTGCATATTCTGTTTGAATGTAATCTTCAAAATAAAACTCAATGATTTTGTCTAAATAAAGTGTGAAACAGTGTTCAAGTGCATTTTCTTCGAGATGCTTTCCAAGTTTCATCAAGTGCCGACAATCGCAAGTAAAAAGTGGGCCTGCAGCACTTTTTCTGGTACTACGTACGTATGTCTGGATGACAATTATTTTTAACTTTCCCAAGTTCCCATGAAGAAAGAAGAACGATTCCAATCCCCAAGAGATAAAGGATTAATCCAAGTAACGGCATTCTATCATTCTCGCAATAGCTTACCCTATTTAGCAATAAAATGACAATTCGGGTAACCAATAAAAAAAGGAATGTCATCATTACAACAAAAAATACATTGGGTACCATAATGGGTTTCGCAAATTTATATTTTAACATTTCTTGTAAAAAATGAGATATCGGACCCGGTAAAATGGATCTTTAAATCAAATTACATTATCTACTGATAATTATTCTGAACAACTTTGTCAAAGTTATATTACAAAGCGAACGAAAAAAGAAATGGACCCGCCGTTTACACAGAAGGTTTTTAAAATTAGGAAGGAAAAGTGAACTTATTAAGTATGTTTATTTGTAAAATTTGTTCATTGTTATCAATAGATTATGTGGTTTTATTATACATCGACTATCTGCACATAGTAGATATAACTAGATATCTTAAGAATGAAAGGAATAGTTATCTAGTTGCAGGTAATTATTTCACGCTTGATGGAAGCTTAACTTTTACGTTTTAAACATTATTGTTCATTATAATAAACGTAAATATTCCGAAAGGAATATTTCTCCAAAATTACAGCAAGTAGCATACAAGTTTAAACTAAATTTGCCTGTAACTTTTAATACTCGATGAATTGTATTAAAATCTTCGTTATCACCCTTGCAATTGGGTTACTTGCGCAAAAATACTTGCTAAGGAACCCTAGTAGCAAAGTATAATTCTCACGCCATTACCGTCATGCTCATCATTCCAATCAAAAGGAAACATAAAATAGTTTGACATTTAATGACGGACGAACCTAACAATCGACACAAAACATCATTCAGAAAAAAGCTAAAAAAGAGACAACCAATATTTACGAGTCCAAACCCTCTGGTAAAAAGAGCAAAACTTTTGGGGGAAAAAGAAAAAAATGTAACCGCAAAATCGAAAATTATTCCGATTAAGAATTTAGGGTCCGCTTTAGGGCGATTTTTTGGGATACGACGGGAATGATTAGATTATTTTCGGATCTCTATTTGACCCTTCGACTTTTGTTTAAAAATAAATTAACATATAAAAACACACTATTAGTTTTTTAGTTTGCGATAATTTGATATCAACAAAAAAATATAATCAATCAATTTAATTAAATTCCATTATTTATAAGCTACTGGTTATTTTCTGATTGTTGACCTTTGAAATTCTCACAATTTCAAAAACAATAGAACGCTGGCCAAATATTGGCTTGGATCCATAAATAATGTTTTAGCAAGTCGTATTTTTAAGTAAAAAAAACAAATTTTTACTTTATTTCAATTCCAATTTATAAAAAAACATGCGTTACTTTTATTATTAGTATTTATATTATTACTTTATATTTATATATAAACAACAAACAAAAAAGTAATACGATATATTTCGACTCCTTATATGAGTCGCCATCAGTCGAATAAAGTATAAATTAATGACAGATATAGAATATAAAAAAATTAAAAAGTGACAGCTGTTGAAAAATTGGTAAGAAGGAACATAGAAACTCTTTGGGAGAAGATGCAAAAGAAACAGAAGAAGAAGATCATTATTCTGATGATGACGATGATGATGATGATGATGGTCGGATAGTCGGTTAGTTATGGTCAGGTGAGTCATGTCATGTCAGTTTGTCAGTGCTGTTTATTACTAGGTTATTTAGGCCAACTTGCAGCATGGTCTTAACTCGACTTTAACTCGGGCTAAGTCAAAAAATAGAGGGTTAAGAAAAAACTATTTTGCACCAATCAAAATCTCGGGTTAAACTAGGGTTAAACTAAGAGAAAGTCATCAGAATTTAACCCGACTCTCGCCTCGAGTTAAACTCGGGTTAGCGAAGTAATGTTACCAGTTTGACTTAAATTGTGTTGTTTCCAATGACATTATATATATACTATACCTCATTGGTTGCAACTAATTACTTTATGGAAACATTCTAAATAAGTGTCAAATGTCAAACAATCGCTTAGATCGGGATTACTAACCCGCTTCGATATTATCATGATGCAATAGGAGTAATGAAATATCGGGTTAGTTAACTCTTCCCTTGGGTTAGTTAACCCGAGGGTTAAGAATTTTTTCTCGATCATGCTGCAAGTGGGCCTTATTGTAATCTTGTTGCCCAAAATAAAGAATTACAGATTAAATATTTTTTTCTTTTTTCAATAATTTTTTTCAATAATTTCAAATGTTTATAATCATCATGACTCGGTCACTGTAAATTAGTTGTAATGTAAATCATTAGAAAAAAAAGAAAGTTGTATTTATTAAACCGTTTACAATGACTTGAATGATTGTAAATGGTTTAATAAATAAATAATAATGAATTAATAAAACTTTCTTTTTTAGGTCATCACGTTACCAAAATAGATGATAATTTCCCAAAAATTCCAAAAAATATAAAAAAACAAGCACCATGTGCCCTATACATATACATACATTCATAACAATGGTGTTAATAACTTGTATAAATAAATAAAAAACTATTTTTAACAAGAATACTGTACACATTGCAGTACTTCATAATACTACGATGATAAATGATAAATGACTGTCCTATAATAAATTGATTCGTGTAACATACAGGTTGATCAAGTTGTCAAGTATGAATAGGTACCTGATTTTAAATAAAGCTAAAAATAAATATTATTTGTCTAGCCTTTTGCCGATACCTACGCCCACGGGAAATATCAAATTACAAATTTATACAGATACATCCTAAAACTAAGTTTTGCTTCCTCCCATATCCATCAATCGATTTAATCTAAGCTCTTTCGGAATATGTTTTATCTTAAGAGTTTAGAACATCAAAAATGGCGACTTTCGAGGGTACTTTGGAATAAATAAGGACTCTCCTTAAATTAAAAAAATATTTATGATCTGTTGATATTTGATTAAGACAACGTAGCAATATCTTAAGATATATATTTTGCCTGAAAATATATATTTCAAACCTATTTATTTGGTTTTTAAACGTTCCGCAGAAGAACGCGGTATAACGAGTGGCCTTGATTTTTTTTTACAGAATAAGTAATAATAATATGAAGTCAATCTACTTAAATGAAATATTTTTTTGCCGACAAAATATTTCAGTATTAGCTAGAAACCCTCTAATATGTTGTTTTGCTGCGTGATTATTAATATTACCCGTCCAAGAGAAAGAGGCCAATGAGCCAACATATAATCACCTCTACCAAAAAAGTCTTTGCCGTTGGACATATGGTGCTGGACGGGTAATAAAAAAAGTCGCTAAGTTAGGCCATACTCTTAATTTATGCTTATCGCATTAAAGAATACCTACTTTGGGATACTATCGAATGGCTTTCTGGGATTTTTACTAACGAGTATTACTTAAATTATAAACGGTCTGTATTTTTCATGCTCTTCAAAAATGCTATGGACATTTTGTAACCATCCTATAGAATGCGTGTGCGTGACTGCAACCGGTTTACAGATTATACGATCAACTCTGTCGCCGTGTAACAGTACACATAGCATCGATTATGTCATTAAATGTGTGCAACTACTGTCTTTGTCGATATGCAACTAGGTGTCGATGACCCTCGTGGGAAGAGCTTTTAGAGAACCTATAATAGAATTCAGCATATCACGATCTGCTGCACACGGGTCGCCTTGCTCCGCTCCGCTTCGCTTGGCCCCCAAATTTATTTACATGTAAACCTTACACGCTCCTCCTAGATCCGCTCGTCATCACACCTGTTTTATTTTTCACTTTTCGGTAAAATACTTTCGTTTTCATAATCTACGATCTGTCGGGGTAAATGGCAAATCGTGACATACCGAATTCCATGCCGATGACATAATATACGACAACTCTTTCTGTTGTTTGTTGTACTTATAAAGGACCGCATAAACTCGAATTTTTAAATATCCGAAATATAAAAGCATGTTGCTTATTTCCAAGCAGATTGCATATTATTTAAGGGAAGCGTTATATAGATTTTTTTTCTATTTATTTTTATTGCCTCTTGATTTTCATCATCACTAAGACAATACAAGGTGTAACAGAAAGGAAAAATCCTGTATATCGAAAAAAAATAAATCATTTCATAGGAAAATGCAATGCCGCTCGGCCAAAATGTATGGAAGGGCAGATTTTTTTTTGAGATTTCAGGTTTGACTCCATAGTAAAAGTTGTTCTATACCGTTGACTGAATAAGCTCTTCAAATATGGTTACACCTTTCTGTTACACGTTGTATATCGCAACCCAGATCGTGGCTCACTCAGGTCCATCTTACAGATAAAATGACTATAAAAACTGCACTATCGTGGTGCATTATTTTAAATATTAATGTTAACAAGAGCTACTCGTACCCGCATAGCTCAGTTGGTGTAGCAATCGCGCGGTAAGCGGGACGTTCTTGGTTCGGAACCCAGGTCATAGCTCCTCACATTCAGATGTACTTTTTCTTCTACTTTTTAAATAGGTTTTCGTACGGTTCCGTGCCAAACGGGACCCTATTACCCTTCGCTGCCTGTCTGTCTGTCCATCCGTCAATCTGTCACAAGCGTCTACAGTTTCAGCCGTTATAAGCAGCCAGTTGAAATTATAAATAAACAAATAAAAATAAATATAATACGTGTTACTATAAGGCCCCATAACACGGCAAATAATAATAAAAAAAATGAAACCCAAGGGGAACTCCCCTTACTCATGTAAAAACCTCGAAAAGTACCATTTTTTAAAGTAACCATTTCCACCTCCCCCACCCTTGTCTCTGAAACAAGACGACCGAAAAATTTCAAATAAATCATGGTAATGTAATATGCTATGACATTGTTGTAATTTACCATGTATTTAGGAATCCGTACCACCAAACAATATGTATACGGAACCCTAAATACACATATTATGTGGTGGTACGGAACCCTTTGTGCGTGAGTCCCAGTCGCACTTAGCCAAATTATCAACCAATCTGCAATGATATTTTCACCGCCACTAATCTCGCGTCAGACAAAAACAATAGATCATAGATCGTCGTGTGTTGACGGAGCCTAAGGCTAGATGGCGTGCATTAGTTCAGTCAACATTCAGTCGGCTTAATCTGTTCGTCGTAGGGGACTCGAGATATGTAAGTGGCCGAAAAGAGTTAAAAATGTATGTGAATAGTGTATGCCAGTTTATAAATGTACAAAAATATAATTGGCATAAAAATACTCACTTCATTTAAAATATAAAAAATTTTTATTTGCCTAAATTTTTAAAGGTTAATCTCCCTTTATTCAACTTGTAGCATTGCGACATGCACTTTCGTGCGTCATTAAAGTTACGCTTAGTCAGTAAGTTAGAATTAAGGTATTTTTGTACTAATTAAATATATTCATTCATTATACGACCATCAACCAAACAACATGTTTCCTTTAACTTGTCCCTGACATCAGTACACCTACACGTATCCCCACATGGCGACCCTCAGCCACAAGAACCCAAGGACTTCGTTATAAACAGGAAGATCGAAACGAACATGAAATTGAAGAAGCCACTATGACGAAGCCACTTTAAAGAAGAAGACACATAGCCACTATCACCGTAGCATGGCTGACAATCAAGTAATCATAAATCAAACAACTAACATAGCTGACATCACCAATCATAAGAAGAACTTATAAGAAGACTTGAAGCGTACGAGCGGTGTCCAGGGTAATCCCGGCCCACGGAGTCCAGGGTATAGCCCGGCCCACCCTCAGCGGACAAGGAGTCGAGAGCTGCCAGACCAGCCGATGCCCGCTGACGCCCGCCGCCCGGCGCCGCCCGCCGATGACCGCTGCGAGCCGCCGCGTCATGCCACGTGTCGCCCCTCACCGTCAAGTCATAGCCGCGGTGCCGATATTTTTTTAAGTACAGTCTACTAGACAAGTAAGTCACTATCAATGTACCTAATGTTTTTATGTACTTCCCTATATTTTTGAAACGATTTCCATCGTCTAGTTTGTTATGTCTGAGTTAACTGAGTTACAAATTATTTATGAGAAATTAATTGAAATAAAAGCATATCTCATTAAAGTCGGACCAGCCAGAAGGCAAAGTTCAGAGACAGCTCAGCTCAAGTTTCAAGAAGCTCGAGAATTATACAGTCGTTTGGAGTCTATTTCGTCTGATATAAGAGTAAAAATAGAATCGAGTGTATTAAATAGTGAAGAAATATAAGCATCTAACATATTGATAGGAAATATACGAGGGATTTACCAATATATTTTAAGTTTAAATATTCCCTTATATGTAGATAAGTGCACAGAAACCGTAAATATGGCGCAAGATAATTTCGATTTAAAAACAGCCATCGCCCTGTTGCCTATTATGACAGGTCATGAGCAGGTTACCTCTCAACTGATAGACAGTATCAAATTATACAGCTTTCAACGCAGGGAAACAGTACCAAATGAAACGCTGTCCCATGGGTCTCAAAACAAGTGCCAGTGTTTTTTCGAGGCTTATGACCATAGCAATGGCAGGCCTTAATTTTGACAAGTGTTTTATTTATTTAGATGATTGCGTAGTAATAGGAAAATCCATGGAACACCATAATAAAAATCTCGTAAGCGTACTGAACCGATTGCGTGAGGTTAATCTTAAACTTAACCCTATAAAGTGTGAGTTCCTTCGACAGGAAATAATTTACCTAGGACATCAAATCACATCCGAAGGTATTTTTCCAGACCCAGATAAAATTACAACGATGAAAAATTATCCAAGGCCGAATAACGCCGACGAAGTAAAACGGTTTGTTGCATTCGCGAACTATTACCGACGCTTTATATCACGTTTCGCTGACATCGTATTTCCGTTACATGCATTAGGCAAAAAAGGTGCAAAATTCGAATGGACTATTGATTGCGAAAATGCATTTCAGAAATTAAAATTGGCGCTCTGTAATCCGCCTGTGTTGGATTATCCCGACTTTTCCAAAACTAACATCTTCCGTTTGCAAACTGACGCCTCGTTTGTAGGTTTGGGTGCAATTCTCTCAAACAGTAATGGCAAAGTCATAGCTTACGCCAGTAGAAATCTTAAACCAGCAGAGACTAGGTATCCGATAATAGAACTTGAACTGTTAGCTATAGTATGGGCCGTACGCTACTTTAGACCATATTTGTATGGTAGAAAATTTAAAATCTTTACCGACCACAGACCTTTAGTTTATTTGTTCGGCTTAACCGACCCCTCCAGTCGACTGACAAAGTTTAGGTTATACTTAGAAGAGTATGACTTTGAGGTTGAATACGTTCCGGGTCGAAATAACGCAGCTGCAGACGCGTTAAGTCGACTTCCGGTTTCGTCTAAAGACCTTAAAGACTTACAAGAACATGTAGTTTCCGTGTTGACAAGAGCACAGACGAAAAGACTAGAGAGTCAGGGCACCCACCATGACCGACCCACCGAGCCTTTTACTTCCAGTAGGCCTGATCAACCTACAGCAGTAGAGGTGCTCAAACGACCAAATGAGATAACTGAATTAATTTTCTTAAACAATTTTAATGACAAAAGTTTGAATATTTCAGAGTATGTTTCAAGTGACGCTAACTATTGCACTTATATACCATCGCAATCCGCGATCATTCTTGATACCCGATCGTTATCGACCGAGTTGGTGTTAGCGAGGGATCTCGAAAAATTGTGCCAAAAGTTAAATATTGTAGAGCTACTCATCATAAAAAATAGGAGTAACGCTCGATTTATTAAAAGTATACTGCGCAGTATCAACAAATGTAAAATCGCGTCACCAAAATTCCTTATTACAAGAGACATAGATCGTATTTCAGACAGGGATGAAATAACGACAATTTTAAATGACTTTCACCTTTTGCCCACAAGTGGACATGCAGGTATGAATCGCATGTTAAATAACATTAAAAAATACTATTTTTGGCCTGGTATGACTAATGACGTTATGAATTATGTAAAACGTTGTAAGAGTTGTCAAATTCAGAAACACACGAACAGACACATCAAAGAGCCTATGGTTATAACCTCCGCTGCCAACTCGGCATTTGAAAAAATTAGTTTAGACATTATGGGCCCACTAGATATAGATAATCATAATAAAAGGTACATCCTTACTATACAGTGCGATCTAAGCAAATATGTAGAGGCTTATCCTTTGGAGCGAAAAGACGCTGAAACTGTGGCCAAAGCTTTTGTTAACAGTTTTATATTGCGTTACGGTATCCCAAAAGAGATACTGACCGATAGAGGTACCGAATTTACGTCATCAGTGATGAGTGAGGTGTGTAGGTTACTAGGTATCGAGAAATTAATATCTACCGCGTACCATCACGAGACTTTAGGAGGCATAGAAAATACGCATAAGCACTTAGGCGCCTACCTTAGGATTCAATGTGAAAACAACAGGAGTGATTGGAGCGAGTGGGTTCCGTTTTGGTGTTTTTCTTTCAACACTAGTGTACATTCAGAGACGAAATACACTCCATACGAACTCGTGTTTGGCAAACTTTGTAACCTTCCATCCAATTTATGTAAGGGAGTCGATCCTTTGTATAACTTCGACGACTACCCCAAAGAGTTAAAATACAGATTGCAAAAAGCTCAGTTAGATGCTAAGCAAAATCTTTTAAATAGTAAATCCTTAAGAAAATTTTATTTTGATAAAAATTGTAATACTATTAAATATAAGCCAGGAGATCTAGTTTTAGTGAAAAATCAAGTAGGTAATAAGTTGGATTGTGTTTACGAAGGCCCTTTTGTAGTTTTAGAAGATTTATCACCAAATGTGAAGATTGATAAGTTTAATAAAGAATATTTGGTTCATAAAAATAATACGAAATTATTTCGTGATCGTATTTAGTTTAATTTTTACAATTAAGCAAAAATGTTTTCATTGATTTTATTTTAAGTTTTTGTAATGTAAACATTTTTTTTTCTTTCAAAGGGATGTGTAACCATATACTTTCGGGGGAGATGTAGCATTGCGACATGCACTTTCGTGCGTCATTAAAGTTACGCTTAGTCAGTAAGTTAGAATTAAGGTATTTTTGTACTAATTAAATATATTCATTCATTATACGACCATCAACCAAACAACATGTTTCCTTTAACTTGTCCCTGACATCAGTACACCTACACGTATCCCCACAAACTTTATATTTTATTAAAATATATTTGTTTAAAATTTAAAACTCACAAAACTATATAGAACCTTTTGGATTAGAAACTTGAACAAACAAATCAGATTTAAAAACGATTGTTATTTGAAAAATATCGTCGGGAAGGACAGAGCCACTCGTCCATCATCATCGTCCTTTTGTCATTGGGGCCAAAAAAAATGCAATGGCCGAAAATTAAGGCCGAAAGACTAAATTCTCTATTTCTATTGGCCAAAGATTAAATAAGTTTCAGTATCAGTCCATAGTCTATTCACTATTTGCTTCAAACCTTATGCTACTGAATTCAGGAGTACATTTTGTATATAGCCTATAATGAGACGTTATGCTAGGTATTCGCAAATAGGCCGAGTAGAGGGTAGTCAGTTTGGACAAATATGCAATAGGCTTCAATCGAGCATGTTATACCCTAATAAGCGAACGGTCTACCTACGGTACAGTTGCCATATAAATTGTTTGCTTTAACTTTACATGAAGATATTAAGTTGTCAAATTTTTCAAAACAAATGCCCAAAATACACAATTTTAATGGAAATACCTGATTCTTTCATTGCATGAATTTGTCAAAAAAGATTGTTTAAAAAGCTCTTGTCCTTATCCACATATACAATAAACTTTATTATGCCCGACCGGTTTCGCTGTAAAGCATTTTCTAGGGCCTTTTACAAAACCTCACTAAGAAACAAAATAATGTTTATACTTAAACCATGTCTAAAAATGACGTGCAATCTTAGACATGGTTTAAGTATAAAATTATTTTGTTTCTTAGTTAGGTTTTGTAAAAGGCTCTAGAAAATGCTTTACAGCGAAACCGGTTGGGCATAATTTTTTTTTTTGTATATGTGGATAAGTACAATTGTTTTTTAAACAATGTTTTATAAACTACAAGTGCCAACAATCACTAGCATCTACTATGTTGTCAAAAAAGCTTTTTTTTTTAATCCATATGTACAAATTAACTTCAATGTTGTTAGTACAGACTGAAAAGGGAACTTATCTGTTACGGTAATAAATAACCTTATCTAATAACTAAATACAGACTCTCAAGGCTAGGCAAAGACCCCAGATCTACTACGATCCTGACCAGTCTATTTCACTTCCTCTATATTCATCAATTGAGTCATAGTAAAGGTCTCCTGTTCCGGCTGATTTTGATTTTGCCATCCGTTAGTATATCGCCAATTTAGACCCATTTGGGTCTGGCCGATTGTAACTTACTCTTGCGCACTAGATATTTCTTTAGTCATTCTACTTTCATACATTTTCTCTACATGCCCAAACCAACAAATTAATACCTAGAACATAAAAATAACTTTTCAGAATTTTTGCAAGGTGTGTAAATATATTTTATACTACACCTGCTCGGAAAGTACCTTCTTTCTTTGTTGAAAACGATGCAGAAAATACGTCATTACTGTCATACAAATATGCGGGCGGCAAAAGTGTATGAAAATTCATTGTTAACGTGCTTGAGCGGGCAGAAAAAGTATATGCAAATCCATTGTTAACGTGCTTTTTTTTTTTAAATAATATAAAGAATGAGCAAGTGGCCAAGTGGCCAGTATTATTTTGCGAACTCGTACATAAAACTCGAAAAATGATACTGGCCACTTGCTTTTCCTGCACATAATAAAAAATAAGAAGGAAATAAAAGGTTGGAAAAAAGGCGCGAAAACGTGACGGCGTCGTTTTTTTTTTAAAAATATTGCATTTTGGGTGTTTTGATCAACAATAGTGATAGGATATTGTGAATTAAAATCGCCGTAACCTGTGTAGTGTGTTGTTCAATGGAACAAAAGTGCGGGCTGTGCCTTTTCGTGTGTTTTTTCTAACCCTGTTGTATTTGCGTTATAAGGCTATCATTATAGCGGAAACGACAGGACAGTGACTTAGACAGGACAGACCTTTCAGATGATCCTCAACAGAAGAAGATACTGCATATAAACTATAACGTCAAACATGGCTGTATGGGCTAAGATCCCTTTGCCTTTCCACTTAGTGGGAAAATGAAAAAAAAAGAAAAGGAAATAAAAGTGACAATCGCACGCGAGTCAGTCGGTTTATTTTATTGTATCTTAATTAAAAGTAAAATGATACTATTTCCTTGCAGGTGTAGTATAAAGCACTATGTATCACTCGGGAGAAAGTGCGATTCCCAACTCGTGTGTATTGAGGCCCTTGGCTTCGCCTCGGGCCTCAAACTACACCCTCGTTGGTAATCTTCCCCTTTCTTCCCTCGGTGAACAATGTACTATTATACTACACCTGCTCGGAAAGTACCTTCTTTCTTTTTTGAAAACGATGCAGAAAATACATCATTACTGTTATACAAATATGCGGGCGGAAAAAGTGTATGAAAATTCATTGTTAACGTGCTTGAGCGGGCAGAAAAAGTATATGCAAATCCATTGTTAACGTGCTGTTTTTTTTTTTTTAATAACATAAAGAATGAGCAAGTGGCCAAGTGGCCAGTATTATTTTGCGAACTCGTACATAAAACTCGAAAAATGATACTGGCCACTTGCTTTTCCTGTACATAATAAAAAATAAGAAGGAAATAAAAAGTGACAATCGCACGCGAGTCAGTCGGCAAAGACAAATAATCACTTCGTTCAGTCGGTTTATTTGATTGTATCTTGATTAAAAGTAAAATGATACTATTTTCTCGCAGGTGTAGTATAAAGCACTATGTATCACTCGGGAGAAAGTGCGATTCCCAACCCGTGTGTATTGAGGCCCTTGGCTTCGCCTCGGGCCTCAAACTACACCCTCGTTGGTAATCTTCCCCTTTCTTCCCTCGGTGAACAATGTACTATTTAATGGATTCCTCGTCGAATTCTGTATTTAACAACAGAGCGAATCTCAGTTCTGTTGTTCCAGTGATTTTTTTGTCACGCGCCGCGCCGTATTTTATTGTATTATGTTTTTAGGTAAAAACCTAAAATTTACCAAAAATACTACCTGGCACTGTACTCATCAGTATACTCGGTACAAATCTGCATACCTCCCTCTTTGTACAAGTGCAGCAGTGTACTCTAAGCCTGCTCGATATTTGTGCGGCGGCTTACGGACTTACCGTGCAACGTTGCGGAAACGCGGTATTTGCTGAAGGATCGGTAGGCCTCGGTGATTTCCGGTCTGACATGTCAAAATACTATGGGCACTTGTGTTCTAAGAGGATATGGGCCGGAAATTTGATAATTTTGATCAGCCTGATATGCAAACTATGGTTTATATATAGTGCCTACTAAGCGAACGTAACATAGAGCTCAGTAGTAGCTAGGTTTCTATGTAATTTGTAGTAGAATATATAGATCAATAAAAATCAAGTTTATAGATACCTACATAAATAAAACAGTGTTAGGTGAACTCGGAATGTTCAGTACGTGGGTCAAAACTGACTGATATTGACTTACTAACTTTTGCCGGTGGCTTCGCCCGCGTTTTTTAAGTCTTTGTATAGTCGTATCGAATTCCATCCCATCTCATCCCACTAATGCCACTTTCCAATCCCATCCCATCCTCACTATCCCATCCCACTAATATTCAATGGCGTGAAGGAGTAACAGTACATCACTTTTCTGTAGGGACTTGGAACCCCATTGCCTTCCAATGGGAACTGATTTATGGGTTAAAAAGTAGCCTATCTCATATTCCAGGTATTTGTGCAAAGTTTCAGTCTAATCGTTTCAGTAGTTTCGGCGTTAAGGAGTAACAAACATCCATCTATCCATCCATCCATCCAAACTTTCGCATTTATAATATTGGTGGGATAGTGGGATGGGATTAGTGGGATGACGACGACGACGCCAACGTTTGAAATAAATGAAAACCCCAAGCATATCAAACAAAGCAAAGCAAATTACGTTACATATAAATGTATGTCTATGTTATGTTGGACATATTGGATCCGAAATGGTGGTATTTAAGAAGAAGACGATAGATATATTCATAGACAATCTAAAAATGTATAGCCCAGCTTTTAGTCTTGTACAGTAGGTTCATAGGTGAAATTGTTTGATATAAAATGCAAAAACCTCAAATCATCTAACGTTTCTACTTTTAAGACCAGAAATATTATCTGCTTTTTTTTTCTATTGCAGGGCTGGATAGTGGCAAAAACATGTTCCAGTGAAATCGTATTAGTGATGATTTATTTGTCAGAAACTGCTCCAAGGGTGGCAATCCACAAGTCATTGTAAATAATGCTCGGACAGTATATCGGACTTAGACATGTTTTATTTATTGTATTTCTGTTCAATGTGTTGACATTTTTTTGTGTCGCTGGTGAAGTATTAAAACTGTAGGTACCTATTGCTTTATTCGTACTAAATAAATGTATCACTATCAGTGATAATCTATCACTATCGAAAAATTACTATCGACTATAAAAAAAATATGTTAAAAGAAAAAGTTCCCTTACGGAATGTTTATTCCGACGAAAAAGATCGCTATTAAATCGAAATTATTATAAAGCATTCAGTAAAAATTAAATTTATTGAAACTACAGCGATTTGATATCCTAAATATTAAAAACAGATAAACTTTCTTTAAAATCTGTATTTTATAAGGTACAGATCGAATTGTATACGAGATTATCACTCATAATGTGTAACCTCAACAATCTTTAGCACTTTCTTCGTGTCAAAAAGACCTCAACCCATTTTGAATAAGGATAGACTTAATCGACACTTTTCGACCCATCCCCGTGCTTTTAATGCCGCACTTACGGAAGCCACCATCCGACAAATATTATCTGTTCCTTTTTCTTCTAATTCTAATGTTTTCCTTTTCATTAGCTTCTGTTTCTGATATTGAGAAGATCATCCTCTCCATCCCAAGTATTTTTTTTAATTTATTTGTTTCTATTATAATACATTTATACATTTTTACAATGATCGCCAAACTGCAAAACAGTTTGTTGGCGAAGCGCTTATATAGTTCCGGGTGTTTACTTATGTCTAATTAATGTATAATAATACAGCAAAATTGCAATTTAACAATCTACGAGTACATCTATCTATCTGTTTATATCTTGTTTATTAATTTAATTTTAACAATATACTTTTGAGTTTTGGTTTTATGGTGCTTATTTTTATTTTGTTTTTATCCAGCAAGCACATAACTTCGGGGTCAAGTACTGTCTAGTTCTTTCCCCGTAATAATTGTTTGCTGATGGTTGTGTCAATGTACCTTTCTTAACAGATCTAGTGCAATGGCGGCGTGCTACTGGGGTTTTATATTTTTGATTGAAATATGAATCTAAAGCAAACAAATCACCAAATTTTCCCTGTCGTCTAGGATTTTGCCGGCCCTATGGAAATTTATCTACATGGTCCCTGTCTCCAAACATCTGATCCAACCGAGTTCAAGCACTATAGACTAAACTACTATTTCTCTCCAAAGTGCTTGAACGCGTAGCTCATCGTTAATTCTTGTATTACCTTCACAATATCAGTACTGCACTCAATTTCGTGTCGGGTTAAATTGGCTATCGTAGAAAATCACATATTTTTTTACTCCTTAATAACGCTCTCAACAGCCCCTTCTCTCCTCTCTATCTTCGAGATCAATCCCTTGGCCACCTTTAGCAAGCGAGTTGCTCCTCCGATTTCCCGAATACAGCATCAACATGTATACAAATTATTTCACAATGTCAGCAATCCACCTGTGGATCAGCCTTCTTCTGGTCATCTGACAATCTCCCATCATCTCTACTTTTAAAACCAGGGTCTATCAACATTATCTACAGCTACAGAATCAGTCACCACATCTGTAATTTTCACTTTGTTCTCTGAGTCATCCTTGATTATTTATTACCGTATGAAAAAGGAACCCAAACTATATACAACTGACAAAATCCTATACAAAAACTTAAGCATAAAAAAATTACATCAAATTAGAGAAATTAGAGAAAATGTTATTTCCAGATAAAATTAAAGATAACACTAAATGGGGAAGGTTGTATAATTTAGACTACAATGATTCATGTCAGCTAATTAACATGGTAATTTTATTCAAAAACCTTATGTTCCAGTTTAAAACAGTACTCAACATACATAGTAAAAAAAAAATTTACAACTTGTTAAATATTTTTAAAAATTTTATAAGTATTAGCTTTTGGCCGTGGACCTTCTAGTACGTAAAAAAGTGTTAGCCATCAAGTTATTTACCCCATGGACCAATTATTGTAAAAGGGATATTGATGTAAATACACGTAGCACCATCTAGCGGAGTGACAATCATAATTTATGATGTGTAGTTGTTTCCTTGAATTTCGAGCATTGTCATTTTTTTTTAATAATACTTATCCAACCAAACGAAACAGAAAAAGACATAATCTACTTACCGCATTAAATTAAACTGCGCCATACTTTCAACAAATTAATCTTTTCACAACTAAAATCTCCTGTATTATCCTTCCAAATAACCACTTATTAAGTCAGCTCCTATTTTCCGGTTGCAGAACCCTAAAAATATAATCCACCCTAAAGTTTAGTTAAAGTTGAACACCTGCGGGTTCCCGACCAACTTGCACAATATGTGAGCTTTGCCACTTGTTTTATAATACGCTCTAATGATTATGGTGCCTAAAGATTTATGTAGTTTGTAATTTAGATGTTTCTATTACAAAATAAAAGACAAGTTACAAAGTATATAGGTACAGTGGAGACTGCATCAAGTAAGACACATTGGACTTTGTACCTATCTTATATTCTTCTCTGTAGGGGCTAATGTCGTACTGCAAGTGTATAGCTTGATGTGGTCTCCACAGTACTATAAAAAATGAAACTGGAAATTTCACAAGGTGTCGTTAAACGATTCAAGTAGAAATATTTATTTTGTGCAGTTTAAGAACAATCTCAGTGTTCAGAAGTTTAAATAACATTAAAATAATGTACCCTATTAATGGGATATACATATATGTATAACAATTATACATTTAATATATAAATTTAGTTTAATAATAATGATTGCCACTTAAAAAGGCTTTGCTTTAAAGTTAATATTTTGCACTATAATTTTAATACTTTCAGCTTTAAAATTTCTCTTCCTTAAAAATAATGTTGTACAACAATCAAGTATTAGTACCTATTGTAGTACATTATTTAACTCTAAACTGATAGTTATTTTAACCATTAATTATTTTTAAATAGGCAGGTACTCATTTATTAGGTGTGATGACGAGCGTATAAGGCTTACATGGATGATAAAATAAGGAGCCTTAGGACGTCCCTAGTTTTAACAGAATGCATGATATGCACAAAAAAAAACTTTATACCATTTCCTCTTACTCATTTCCATGTGTGGTTTCTTTCTATCAGCTTTCTGCTGCTTTGTATTCCTGTCTAGAGACGCTCGTCAGTCAGGGTATCGTTTTTTTTTAATGGATTAGTATCCAAAGCCGTAAAAGAAGTTAAATAAATAAAAATATATATGTTGGTTTGATTATAGTGCGTAATATTAGTTTTGATGTCACTAGTCCACTGAGAGCATTAATTTTAAAGTGTTTCAAACATTTTGTGGTCGTCGACATTACTTTATAGGCCAAACGTTTATTTTGATATGTTTGATATGTTAGTAAGTTTAAACGTATCCCCTTTTTAATCAAAATACCTACATTAAATTGCATATAAAAAAATGCATAATTAATGCAACACTTTTTGAAGCTTCTTTAGTAAACCAATGTGCGTATGTGATTTCATATCACCAAAAAAACAGCTACTTTTTATTAGTGCACACTGTTTTGTCGAATAAACTTTCCTCACCCCCAATCGTAATCGTAATGAAGAATTATTGTTTTTAACGTCACAAAACGACATGGAGTGTTTTGTTTGAAGGATTTCCCTTCGCTAAGTCTCTCGCTTTCTTGATCAAACACGTTTGCACTTGTGCCTGTTTTTTGTAGGTGTTATTGTTGATTTTTTTTCAAGTTTTTGAATTGCTCTTGTTGGTTTTAGACCCTTTTGTGTGTATCGGTTCGTGACAATTAAGTGTAACAGGTTTGCATGTGAAATAATAACTTCGTAGAGATTTGGGTTTAAAGATTTTTTATGCTTTCGGTAAACCTCTGTATTTAATTACTCAAAATAACATAAATTTTAGGCAAACTGAACTTGAGAAATCTTATAAAAAAATTTAATAAATTCAACTATAACGTGTTTTTCTACATTTTGAAAATTTACTTATATTATAACAAACGAATGTGTGTGCATAGTATTTGTATTAACAACAATTGTATTGCTGAACGATGAAGGAAAACATCGTGAGGAAACCTGCATGCCCTAAAAGCGTGGATTTGTGCGCGAAGAACGGCGAACCCATTACGTTAGGGCGCAATAATCATCGGTGAAACGCGGGTGTACCCAGTGTAGACTGTGACTTGCATTTAACAGTTCACACTCAGGAACACCTCTGACACCTCCTTGAGGCCTTCATGTCGTGGCGATATTTTTTATTATATTAACTACAAGTTTACAACCATTTATCCACTTAAACGCACAAAGCAGTAAACCATATGCGCCGAAGACAAAACGCATTAATTTTATTTTCTTCAAACACGAATATTCAACTACTCAACCATCACTCTCGACACGATAAAGCACTTCGAAAAAGGAGCAATCATCATACAAAATTGTATCGAAAAGCGTCATATGTGCGAGACAACTGCGCCGCCTACCGGTCAAATTTGATTTACGCGTAAATTACGTGTCATAACCCTGCTAGTACATGTTGGCCCAACCTCCCCTTTTTTGCGGCACAGGCTAAAAAGTATTCATAGTCTATAGTTTACATGCTTTGAATATATGGAGGCTTTTGTGTGTTTTTTTTTAGTCTGTGTTGAATATTGGATTGTTAGCAAAGGTAGGTGTCATAAATGCACCCTCAAATCAGTCAAGTGCGCCTTTGTTTCGTGTTTAGTATCGATAATGCATTAATTTGAATATTCGCGGTGTCATATGTCAAATGGTTTGTAATTTTCTGTGTGTCGAGGGCGTGGCAGCTGGACGTCTGTTCTTTTGTTCGTCATTACTATTTACCTGACATATGGGAATTGGAAACGTGACAATAATTAGGAACATTTAAGTCGTTTCGGAATTTTTTTAAACATCTTGCGTCGGATATTTTCAAATATTCATTTTGTTTTCAGATTAAAAATCCATAGGTTAGTAAAACCAAGGGGACATGTACAAAATTGATTATTTAAATAGCCCAATGGATCGATCCATCCAGAATTTATGGATGGGAGAATCCATTCGGTCCGCAATCATCTTCAGCAGGCCGTTGCCACTGCCCCGTAATCTGAATAGTAAAGGGGCAGTTTTCTTGGACATTATGGCGTAGAAATCATCTGTAAGCGCCTCCACAAACTTTCCAGATGCACTGCAGCATCGAGGCAGCCGCAACAACATCCTAAAGGCGTTTTGAATTTGAATTTGAATTTGGACGTTGTAGGCTTGTTGGGTTATGATATCGCTTATTATATCAGAAAATAGTTAAGCTGCAACAGATCAAAAATATTTTCACGCTGTACAAAACAGTACGGAAATCAGAAATGAAATACCTCGCTAAACAAAATAATACAAAATCTCGTGTTTTTCAGCTACACTACATACCAAAACTTTGTCACGTTTAACGCCACCCATCGCCCGCAGCGATTAGGTACGCAACGTCCTGATGGCTTTAATCTCAAAGAATAACTACATTATTGCACACATCTATAAATATGTTTCCCTTCAATAAGTAATACACAAAATTCTTGTACTTTTATTGCATAAATATTTATCGAAGATGATATTCCACTATGAATCATCAATCGAATCCATCACATATATGTTTTTCTTCCCCACCACAAGTTGTGTTGATAAATTAAACAAAAGACAAAAGCTACTAACCAATAAACTCTTTACCATGACTTCTAACTGTAAACTCATTCACTAATATACTCTCCTGCGCTCCCCTAAAAATATCACTCATTGTCATATACGAATTTGAATGAGCTGGCGCAGGTGAGCCCATTACAGATAACTCACGGTAATTTGCAACATTACTCGTAACGCCATCTGTTGCACAAACTGCGTATCACGGAACGTCGATTACGATCTATCGTTCTGTCATTCATTCATTCAGCAAGCCACTTTCGTGAGCGATAATTTTATGAAGTAGCGGGTAGATTGTAAATTAAAAGGTGAGATTTGGGTGGAAAGATAAGTTTCCCTTTCAGATTAAATAATTTGTGTCAAATGAGGCAATGAGAGGCAAATTACACAAATATTGGACATTTTCTGAACTAATCTAAAAACTGGAATATAATAAAATGACGATAACAAATAAGTATGCTCCATCTCCTTCTAATTCTTATAAGACCAATCTGCCCAAAATCTGGCACATCACTGCATTAATCAATCAAGTCGCAAGATATTTTTCCATCATGTTAATTCCCTTATTGAGTTATACCATTATTGAAACTTTTCTTTATCATTAAATAAACAAGTATTCCGTCCGTATGTACAAATAAGCCGACTTGATCGGCTTGGCCCTTGCATCTCCAAAGATTTCGTACCAACTAAATAGGTAAACACTCAATTTCTAGCTTGTACATATTTAATTAATATTAAATTAAATATTCGCTTTTGCTCGCGACTTCACTCGCGTAGAATCGACAGTTTCCGGTAATGTGG
Organism: Ypsolopha sequella; assembly: GCA_934047225.1. Classification (NCBI taxonomy): domain Eukaryota; kingdom Metazoa; phylum Arthropoda; class Insecta; order Lepidoptera; family Ypsolophidae; genus Ypsolopha; species Ypsolopha sequella. The sequence continues at coordinate 21,130,133 of OW204004.1, read as the reverse complement.
TTATTTTATCAACCCCCTTATAGCCTTTTTGTAGACCAGGGTCACTACGATGATAATGAAGAAAACTGAATTCAAATCCATTGAGTGGTTCTCGAGTTAAAACGGAACATTTCATGCATACATACAAACTGATTAGTAAAAATTTTAGTTTTGGCCTCAATACAATATTAATAACTCCTTTCAGACAAGACTTTCTTAGATAAGTAATATGTTATAAATAAAATATATTTAATTTATATAAAATATAACCATTTTTCACCGACATGGGTCAAAACTTTAATTATCAACGCCATAAAGTGTTACTTTTCTGTATCAAGGCTTAAAACCAACAGTTTTATTGAGGAATTTTTAAGTGCATTTCTTTTTACAGCGAAAATCTTAACAAGTAAAGTCAGTGAAATTTACTAGTTACCCAGAATATTGCAAAGTCATTGTGGCTGTAATTTTTCTTCCGCATTCTTTTTCCTTGCACCCCAAATTCACTCTCACTGAATTAGGCTTGATAATCCAATGGTTATTCATCATAGTTACTTATTTGAGGGTTTGAGGATCGACGGAAGAATCTAAATAACCATAAGCTAAGATATTTAATCTTTTTTATTAATTTTTATTATTAGTATTACCAATGAAGTCGTTACAGGAGATAAAGAAGTTGCAAATGCCTTTGAACAATTCTTTACTGACATTCCTTCCTTAACAACTAAAGATTTAAAGTGTATATGATATACCTACATTACATGTATAAATAAATATGTTTCATTTAACTCCATTTCACTGTTTACACTTATCTCAATCTCGTAAAAAGTATCAAAATTGCTCAACCTCGCACAATTAAACATATATTTTTAAGATGCAGACTTGGTCAGTAATTTCTGAAGGAAAAAAAGCACTATCGCCTAAAAAATTTAATTTTTCAAGGGAAAATTGCATGGTAGTGTAAAACGTCTCAAAGATAAACCTTGCATACTATACGTCCAAGCACTTTACTTCCTGATTCAATCCTCTTCAGAAGCCATAATTCTAACAGTCAGTCATAGACAATCTAGCACTATAACTACAGTAAGCCACCAGCAAGCATTGCAAACCAACTACAACCCTCGGTGAGAACTTGCCGACTCAGCATGATACAAGTCATAACATTTGCTATCTATCTGGTGGTATTAAGATGGGCGGTGAGATGAGAGGTGGATCAGTGTGGGGTTACATGGGGCTTGATATTTAGATTGTAGACTTTAGTGAGGATTCATATAAAATAAAATTGGGTACAGATTATGCAGTTTCTGTCTAAGCAAAAACTAGGTGAAGATTTGATTTTTTTTAAACTCAGGAAATGTTACCTCTTTATCAATGAACGCCTAACCACGGAAAACCTTCAATAACTTTAACTTAATAAATAAATTGTTGTATTTAGGAAGTGCGTGATTTCTTACATAAGGTATTTAAATTGACATTCCTATTGAGTTAGTGATGTATTACTCCTTCACACCATACCTACTGAACCGATTAGGAAACTTTGCGCAAGTGCAGTTCTAAAGGCTACCAAACCAGTTATCAAAAAAAATACTTTGTTTGGAAATGTGGCTTGGCCTTCGGCCTCGCCAATGCCGAGTCAAAGACAGAGTTTAGCAGTCAGGCTACTACGTGCTAAAAAAATTATAATCCGAAAAATACTGACAGATTTGATAGGACTATACAAAAACTTTATCAACGCGGGCGAAGCCACAGGGAAAAGCTAATAGTTACATATTATTTTGGGTTCCGAAAATTTAGTATTCTAATATAAAAAGAAAATGAGTTAGCAGCGAGGTTTTTTTTGATTCCGCCTTTCGAAGAATTTCTTTTTAAGGTTTCAATTTAAATCTGCGTCTACATTAAAATTTTTATCATTTCGGTGTAACACGATTTAACTTATTTGACAGGACTAACCTATTTTAAGCGTCCTGCCTTTGTCTTTTCGATACAGAAAGAAAAAGACAGAACATTTAAATTAAGTTTGGCCCTGTCAAATAAGTTATATCGTTTTACATCGAATCGACACAATTATCAGACAGATGGAAATAGTAACGATATTATACGTATACATAACAATATATTTTTAAATTATATCAACGCCGCAATGAATAAACAATCTTTTTCGTAAAAATGACAAGTTTCATATAATATTATTAAAAACACCGCGTCGTCGTCCTAAGAACGACACTCGCCTTGATAATGCCGAAATTGTATTGGTGAAACGGTTGACATATAGTCAACAACAATCACACGTGTGTGTTCAAGCCGTATGTAATAATAATTAAAGTATGTCAGCTCACGCGAGTTTTAATAATATTATGACAATTTTATTTTATTTTTTCGAAATATTCAATCTATATGTATACCTACATTTATGCTTAACTTGTCAGTTATGATAAATTTACCATTCTAAAAGCTAAAGAGCATTTTCATCGATGATGAAACCGATAGAGTATTATCGGAGGGTAGCCAAAATAGGGTTACGAATAGGTATGCTTTTTACTTACGAAAGTATCAATATTGTTTGCGGATTTATATTTTTTTAAGGCGATCATGTAGAGCACATATAGGAGATTATTATACATATTCCGTGTGCCAATAAGTGCTTAGGGTTCCGTACCGTAAGGTTATAAAAGGAACCTTTATGGAAAGATTCCGTAAAAATATTCGGCGTCTGTCCGTGTCTATGGATAAGCACATTATATGATAAATCATCACTATATACTTGAAATTAAGAGTAACAAAAGCAGGCGGTGTGAAAGTATGAATGTTTTTTTACACATATAGGTACATATATTTATTTTTAGAAAATGTATTATTCTTCTTACCTTCGGCCCCTGTAAAGAAGTATTTATTAAAATATAGTTTACTTTAAATAATTGAAGACTGTATTGGAAAAACAACCACGGTCCAATTTTTTAGAATTTGTGTTTTTTTTGCTCTTTGGATTCTCTTTTTACATACAATAATTATCTGGTAATATTAGAAACAGCAAAAACAACCAAAGTACATTCAAAATGTATCTACAAAAACAGAGTGCTTCCGGAAAAACCACCAACGTCAGTAACGTTTCTATGAAGAATAGCCAATAAATTAACAATTTTTTTTACTTTTTATTTACAAAATTAAGTAAGTTTACAAAATAAAAAAAAAATTTAACAAATTTTCCTTGTAACTAATTTTATAAGGTTCTATTTACCTATGCCCAACGGTTGGTAGATGTGGGCTGATTAATCTTGATATTTACTTCCTGTAAAATGTAAGAAAAGTGACATTGGTTGTTTTTGGAAACACTTTTTTAAATTTGAATCGGTCAAAAATTTTACGTGTTGACGGCAACCCACAATATGCTCAAAATGTGGAAAAACCAGCACGTGCTCTAAAAATTAGCATAAAATTGAACGATAAAACTTTTTATTAGCTATTATCTTTTACAAACACATGTCCATTCACAGGACAATTGAATTTAAATTTGAAAACGAAAGTGGCCATATTAGATGACAAATGTTACAAGCACATAATATACGAATATATACATATGTTTATTTTATAGGTATTTATGTATATTGACATGAAGATAATTTAATATTTATGTAACATAACAAATTAGATTATTTATAACGTATTATTTTCTTCACACCACCTACGCCTTATCCTCTATATTACATTATCTTCCACACAAAGGTTGTCTGGCAGAAATCGCTTAAGCGATAAGACCACCTCTTGTACCCTCCCTATTAAAATATTTTATAACTTCTTTTATTTCGGTGCACATATTATAAAGAATATTTACTTATGTTATGTTATGTATGTAGATAGATATAACACAGTTTTTGGCATGTATCAGTGGTTTAGTTATATACTTATAAATACAGTTATATACGCGGACGTTCCATGGACCTCTTTCATCGAAATCCATACTGTAGTTTAGGTTGACATTTTTTCCATTGTATACAGGGTGTTAAGATGAAGTTGCGTAAGCCGAAAACTGGCGATAGTACTCTTTTACACGAACAACTTTACAAAATGTTGTTTCATACGTTTTGGTCGGGTAGCTATGTAACTTTTTTATGAAACAGCTGTTTTTTTTTCGCAATTCGAGGGTTGTTGGTAAGGTTGATCGTATGGACATTCCGGCTTCCGCAACGTCATCTTAGCATCCAATATAGTATATAAGTAGATTGAATAACTTTATGGTGTTAATTTTTTAATTCGTATCTTAAAAACAACAAGATTTACATTATTTCAGTTTTGTTACTTTTTTATTAAAGACAATCCCATCAATAACCTTGTGTCTAATTTTATCGTATCAAATGTCAAACAAACGTTAGTTATCTATTAATTATATGCACCTAAACAATAAAAATATTCACCTCGTAAACTAAATTATTAATATATGTATCTGTACCATCAAATCGTTCGGACACTTGTTCGTCGTAAAACAACAAATGTTCCAAGTTTTTAGGGTTCCATTGAAAAAAGGAAATAGTATTAGAGCGATTCGAAAAAGAATCTGACATATGGTACTACGAATGTTTGAAAAAAGTTTCAGTCAAAATCCGTACCCCTATTATAAATTGCGAAAGTTGTTTTTTTTGGTTTGTTGGTTTGCCCTTCTTTCACGAAGCAACGGAGCAGCGGATCGACGTGGTTTTTTGCATAGAAATAGTTTATGGGCCAGAGAGTGGCATATGTTACAGAAACGAAACCGAAATCAACGCGGGCAAAAAACTAGTAAACAATATTTGAATGTACAATAACATCAACGATTTTTCGAGCCTGACACTAAAAAAACTTGCTGAACCATTTAATTATTTTCAGAAAACTGACTTAGTTTCAATTCGTTTCCCACTTTTATTTCACTTCATTGTTTTATTGTCTTTTTATGGTCAATTACATTCTTTGAGCGGTCATTATATTAGGTGTCAAAGGATACACATACTAATTAGGTTTTATTTTTGGTTATTTCCGTGAAAGACAAGACAATTAATATCAAATATGATACACCTAAGGGCAAAGATTTCAAAAAAAAAAGATAGGCCCTTACCGAGTATGACAGCACCAAAATGTTTTCACCTTTAAATGGGTGACGCTCACACGTTTGGAATCGGTGCTCATCTGAATACAGTGATAGTTGGACGACTTAATGAATTTTTACGGGAAAAAAGGCCTCAATATAGTGTCGTGTGCATTTTTAAAGTGCAATAACATTTCAATAAATACTAATGAAGCCAAAAGTGTGACATTTCACATTCAAAAACAATGCAATAGATTTTAGGTGCCAGGGCCCATCTAAACTTTTTTGAAATCTTTGCCTAAGGATGTATTGATCCCAATTTGTGGGCCAATGTATGCAGCCATTCTTTATATATTGTCTTTTAGCGAACAAAAGTGTTGGCCCTTGAGAATATGCCAGTAGTTTTGGATTGTGAATCGGTTGGAAAATGTGGATTTGAAAAAAATACATGTTTATTGAGAAAATATCGTTGGCGCTGAGTGTGTTATAATTAAAAGACTTATAAGACAATAATTGAATTGAATATAGTTGAATTTAATGATTTTATTATATTATTACATTATATTACTAAAAGATTCAGATTACGCTATGGTTCCTGTGCCAAACGGGAAACCGTCGCGTAATGCTGTTTACCTCTGAAGAAACTGTACGATTACAGTGAATCTAGTCAGGCGAAATCTGACTAATATATTGTGACTGAGATTCAGATATATTTGACTTTGTTTTAGTATGCAAAAGAAAAACATGAAAATAATATAATTTTCAATGCAAGTGCTCGTAAAGGCTGACTTTTTATGCATCAAAACCGACTAGAAAAGATTATTTTGCCCTAGGGCTTTATTATTATTATTTTTTTATTAACTTACAATGGTTGGCTAACCTGCAGCCTTTTCTGTGTACCATAAATGTTATACTTTTTTTTCCACTGTTTAATGGCTCTGGATACAGTCTTTTTGAGCCAATCATAATTTAAAGTTCACAAGATTATATTTGTTTTATTTCCTCACACTATGCATTGAAAAACGTAGTATGATACATGGGCGTAAGAGCAATACATTATTCTCAGTTAGGTTTAAAACACTCGCTACGCTCGTGTTTTAAATCGTCCTCTTAGTTTATTCCTTTTCGCCCTTGTGGCATAAACTACTATTAATTACTTTCATTAACTAGTAATTTATACACTATATGTACGGGGACACATGTGCCAACATAAAAAAAAAGTAATTCGAAAATCGAATGTACGTAGAGCGCGAAATTCAAAAAGTCACCTTTTTTACCAAACCTCGTAAATAGCAAAAATATGTGTATACCGCGAGATGAAAACATAACAATGTATAGTAACGTTGGACGAAATTGTCCGTTTGTAATAAAACATTTATTTTCCATCCATCCATCCACCAGCCCGTATTCGTCCACTGCTGGACATAGGCCTCCCTCATATTACGCCACTCTTGGTGGTCCACAGTCATATCCTCATCTAGCCGCCACCCGCAACGTTCTTCAGATCGTCAGTCCAGAGGGCACGAGGGCGACCTACGCTGCGCTTTACTGTATCAGAGATCATTTGATGGATATTTATTTTATTATGATTTTATATTAAAAATAATATAATACGTGTATCGTGAAACTGTTTATTACTGAACTAATAAAATAAATAATAAAGTTACCACCATAAATAGAAAAACCTTTTCAAAAATAAATCAAAATTACGTTGCTTACGAGCATACCTTATAGCCATATGGTGCTGACTTATGCAAATGGAGCAATATTTATCAAAAATTAAGTTTAAAATCTCTCAACACTTATTTTGTGTCTAACATTTGTTTTGTTGACAGTCCACATTAATATTTGGGACATTTTGGGGTGATTTTGTGTTATTTGTGGTGATTGTAACTGCTATGCCTACGACGCAGAAGAACGAGTGTTTTTTTCTTACGGACTGCAAAAAAAGAGTATTTAATATTGTTGTTTTGAAAAGGGTTAAAAAGGTATGTTTTTTTAAAAGTCACAACCCAAAAATTTTAAAAATTTATGAATGTTCATAAAACTAGAAGTGTAAACGAAAACTGTAAAAAGTTTTTAAATGAACTGGAATAAGCAATATTTATTGCTTATTTATTGCTTATTGATATTGAACAAAATGAACAACTTTTACAACGAGACCAATCCTGAAAAATAAATCAGCCGTTTCATTCATTTTGGACGAGTAGGTATTTAACTTTTCTATGGAACAGCTGATTTTTTTTTCGCGATTTCCGTGTTGGCTCCATAGTAAAAGTTGTTGACATTCATGGGTAAAACACCCTATTTTTAGAAAATGAAATTGACACCATTATAATAATACATAAAAATATCTTCTTTTAAAATAAACGAATATGAGTTTAAATTATTATTATAAATATAATATTCATTTATTTCAAATAAACTAATCCATATTTTACAAATTAACATTAAAATTATAAACATATTGATAAGATTGAAATTCTAAAATTCAATTTAATTACTAAAGGAACACAGAAATAAAAAAAAACAAATTTAAAACACACAGAAAAACACGGGTACAAAACTACAAAACATATGATAATTACAAAGTGAGTACAAAATATTATTATTTCCGGCTTGAATACTCACGTGTGATTTTGTTGACTATGTGTCAACCGTTTCACCGATACAATCTCTGCATTATCAAGGCGAGTGTCGTTCTTAGGACACGTGAGTTTTCAAGCCGTATGTAATAATAATCTAGTATGTCAGCTCACGCGAGTTTAAATAATATTCGAATATGAGTTTATTCGTGCCAGACGAGGTAATAAATACCACTTAACCCTAAAATGACACATCACAGTGCAACTTGATTCTGCAGAAAACCTCACGGTCGAAAGATTTATAAGGTTAGTAAACCACTAAGAATGCATTGTCTTTGTTAAATACCGGTTATTTACGGTTTAATGAGTTCATGAGTCGAGCATTACCGTTTTATAGAAGTCAATTACCTTTGAAAATGAGGAACTGCCTCAATTAGCAGGAAATTGCAAAAAACTGCGAATTTTGGAAACCAGTTAATTGGCTTTTTTTGTATTTTGCGAGTTCTTTTTGTTTTGCATTGCAAGATATATTGATTTTGTGAGTGACTTGCTGTACTGTTTGCCTTCTTTGTCTGGCCTTTACAATTTTACCCGCACAAAACGAGAGATGGTCAACATAATATTTGATGACCCATTACACCGTTCTTTCAATCCATCAGCTTAGTTTGTCCACTACTGGACAAAGGCCTTTTCAAGACTTACCTACTCTTGGTGGTCCTCCTGGAAAAAGTCATAGGTAATAAGGAATAAATAATATTATAAATATATGCAATATATATATATAATAAATATATGCCCAACTCCGCCCATTCGATTAGTCTTGCTAAGAAGAAGGGCAAGAAACTTAGCAAGATCATGTCTTTCCACCATCCTATGATGACAGATATACCGCCATCAATCAGTCCTAGGCATGGTTCTCCTTTCTTTCCCCCAAATAACTTTGGGGAGGTTCTAGAGGTAAGATGGTGGTACCTCCATTGTCGAGCCTGACGTTAGCTCTATCACCTGCCAGTATCAGCTCTACCAACTGCGTTCCATTTTTGAATTGTTACAGTTACAGAAATATAAATGACTTGATCAGTAAAATGCATTTGACCCACGATCTTGCTTATTGTTTCAGCAATGTTTCCTATATTTGATAACCCACATTTTTTTCCCAGTGTTGGTTTACGAGTATTAAATAATGAACGTTTCAATTGTTCTTCAGTAACACTGCGGAATGACACCAAAACACCAATATTTTTCAGCAGGCCTCTAAAAAGCTAACATTAGTATAATGATTGAACCAATATCAATATTTATTTCTCCCCTACAGTCAATTACGAGATACTGACGAATTTTCAAAACGAGCCAATTATTTATTTAAACATAAAAGAATTTCGTGACACGTAAATGAGGATAAATGTAAATGACGTTTCTTTTACACGACAAACCCTCACAAAGTTATATTTTCAATTCATTTAAAACTGTAAACTACCTTAACTGAAAACAATAGAGTACAATTTCAAATGGCGAGGCGACAGTGTCAGTTTTTGTCAGTGACACGTAGATATTGACACAGGAATGCGTATGTTTATTCAGAGGGTGTTCAGAAATTGTCTTCGTCGTATGATTTACTTTTGGTGATTATGTTTGGAAGTTTGTAAAAGACAAGGTGATGAAAAAATAATGATTACTATTGCTGTATAATCTAATTGTTTTATAATATATTTTATTGATTTATTCTTGTTCAAAACCTTTATTAAGACTATAATTTTCATAACATTTTTATTTGTCCCTATTTCTAGGTATTCTGTGCTAGATTTTTATTTATTTATTATATTTATACACCACTCTTCCTTCACGGTCCTAACGAAAGACTGAGAAGGAAAGGAAAGAGATTTGATACAATTTTGTACGATATGCCAATGTTGTTGGATATGCCAGATCTTTAAAAGTAAAATTGATCTGAACTACCCTATTTTGTCTTACATTCGTTATTTTGTCCAAGTATCTAAATAAGGAGAATTCATATAAAGATGAAGCATTGACTAGATGGTAACAGGTGGTAGAGCTGATGCCGGACTCGACTGTGGAGGTACCACCTTCTTACTTGGAGACCCCCTCGATGTAATTCGGGGGAGAGTAAGAGGACAGCTCATAGGCAAAAAACCAGGAGGCCCACCATGCCTGGGACCGATGGATGGCGGTATATCCATCCCTACAAGCCGGGCCTTATATGGAACAGACTGGTTACGGGCAGCGGCGTAACTGGGTTCCAGCACCACGCTCACCAACCTGCCTGCCTAGCGTGTGTGAGTATGGGCAATTAATCCAGGGTGACCGCCGGGAGCGGAAAAAGTCCTGGAAAGGCTCATGTCAAGCAGTGGACGAACTAGGCTGATGGATGATTGACTAGATTCAAACAGCATGGTTGCATAAAACACAACGTATGGCAAGCGGAATACATAACAAGTCACGTACTAATAGTACTAAATGAATGAGCTAGTACGTTTTGATTTTTGTACGAGATCGGATTGAACCACGCAATGACCAAGAAAGCACAAGCTTATGTTATTATAATACAAATAGGTCCTAACAAAATAAATGGGGCAACCAAAATTTATATTTGTCTGAGATTTTCACAGATTTTTAGGATTCCATAGTACCTAAAAGGTACAAAAGGACCCTTTATGGTGAGACTCCGTTGACCGTCCGTCCGTGTGTCACAGCCTCATAACTTTAGCAACGTTTAAGATTAAACATGAAATTTGGCGTAAAAAAAATATTTGTTTAAAGTTTTTCCAAAATAAAAGTGACAAATATCCTATGAATACAATATAGATATCACATTGTAGATATTAAAAAAAAGATTGTAAACTTAAATACTTTTACTATATTTACTGGCACTGGTTTCAAGAAATCTTTAAAAAAACCTTTAAAAATATCTATGTCCTCCCCCCCCCTTATCTCCGAAACTGGTAGACCAAAACATATGAAAAAAATATGAATTATAGATCATAACTGGCCAATTACAGGAAAACTATAGCAATTTAAAAAAGTTGAGCACAAATGAGAAATATATAAAAGTAAAATATTTTATAAAAATACAATATGGGTATCAAATTGTAGGTATTAAAAACTGATTGAAAAAATATATAATTTGGCTATATTTAATTGCATTTATTTCGAGAAATCCTTGAAAAACCATAAAACAATATATGTTCCCCGCTTACCTCCAAAACTGGTGGACCGAAAAATATGAAAAATCTCATGGAACCCTTCAACCAAAGTAAAATGAAACCTACGCTTTTAGTGCTCACATTTGCTACGACGTAGCAAAAAAAAGACCTCCTACGCCACGCCGTAAACGCGTAGCTTTGCGTAATTTTTTTTTTTTACTGATCTGGTCATATTTATTTATTTATTTACTCAGGTTATTTTAGAACTTTGTCAAATATTTCATACTTCAGAGATTCCGTAAACCTTTTTCCCCTAAAGATACACGTAATAGTTAATAAAACTGATTACTATCATCATGTGAGCGGACAAGTGGCGGGATAGACGGACGGACGGGCACACTGACGGTCGGTGTCCGACGTTGTAAATAATCTGCAGATCGACGTTTCATACCATGCGGGCTTACCTTACCGGCTAATTACGTCGAATTATGTGTTTGTAATTTGAATGTGACCAAAATAAGTAAAACGAAACCTTTTTTTTTAAAGATAGCCTTGATTTTTCTTTAGAATATGCCAGTCTGATACCATATAAACCAAAAGTTTTTTAAATACTCACGTATTTTTACACTGTCTATACAACACAGCAAATTCAAAGGGGTTTTTATGTACTTCATATAAGATAACTGTAATATCAAAAGCTGTTTTATAAGTACCTATATTGTTTGACCGATAATTTAATTTTCAATTCTGCGCTGTAATCGTCCAAAATTATTATAACACCACTAGAAAACCAGTCACAAACAACGGTATAGAGGGTACCCCCTCTATAAGGCTTAAGAAATTATATAAATATATACATATTATTATTATTTGAAAAGAACGACAAAATACTATTTTTACTAATATTTTTAAACAAAGTTGTTTCAGAGCAAAAATATTATTTCAAAACAGAAAACCACCATAACAAGCCCGCACATCAAAACGCAGGGGAAGTGTTTTATTATTGCTTTTATCTTTGTAAATCTACCTTTTTTCCTTCCATTTTGTGTCCGTCATTTATATCGCAACTCTAACAATTAATTTAATTAAACCGTATCGTTATGACCCACGCATTTTAGGTTTTTTTTTTCTTTTCCAAGCTCGTTGTTTTTGATGTAATCATTTGTCACTTCCTACATTTTTTTTTGGAGGGTGTAATGTCGCGTAAATGGCCCATTGGGAGTGGAAGAATGGGGAACTGAAATTCTTTTGTCTTAAATTACCTACAATATTTTCTGTTAATTGGTGATTTTGATTCTAAAGGCCGCTCCTGGTCTAGAATAAAAAAATGCTATAAAGTTAAGATATGTTATGTTAGTTGTTGGCTGTTGACTTCTACGGACGGTTGAAACTATGACTAGCAGACGCCCGTGGATCCCGTTTTTCCCAATCCTATGGGAATATCCTAAAATCCTTTCTTAACGGATGTCTACATCATACAACGTTATACATCATACAAGGAACACTGAGAGTCAGTCAGGGTATTCTTTTACATATATGAAGATGATATTGAGGTGGGACGCCTGCTGGACACAGGCGGATGGTCAGCTCTCCACTTACAGCTATTCCATTTAATTCCCAATTAAACTGTATCTTAAACTAGCTGTTTCCCACGTGGAAGAAGATATAGCGGACACAGTGTAATCCCTTGGAAATCCCGCAATAAAAAATATCCCAGTTTTTAAGTTGGATAATAAGTTATCGAAAAGTGATCTCCCTTACTCCTTTCTTTATAATCTATGTCATACTGCTAAGGATCGTACTTATACTCACAATCGCATCAAAACCCGTTCAAACCAGACAAAAATTCCCTTTTTTTATGACATCTTTCTACACCGCAAATTTTTTGTAATATCATCAATGGACAGACAGACGTAGCTTTTTTCTTTTACAGTTATTTGGTAGAATTTAATATACTTAGCTTGATCGTTCTAATAATGAACAGCGCCACCTGTTGACTTTTATGTTCCAAAATTATATGTGTATAAAATTCTAATCAAAGTTTTCTTGTATTTTTCTTATAAGGTGTTAGTGACGTCTATAGACTTTTATCGCCAGGAATTATTATTTGCTTTGTTACTTCTAACAGTGGAAACTTAAATTCCGAAAATCCCAAAATGGCGATTACTTTTACAATTTTTTTTTTGGCGAAAGCCTATATTCTAATCCAAATTAAGGTTTGTCCACCTGTGAAAACTACATAATAATCCGTTCAGTGGTTTCGGAGATGTGCACGAACAAATAGACAGACAGACATACAGACAGAAAAGAATTCTACAGATTGCTGATTTGTCTTGTATTACTCTTTTTAAGTCACCCCTTGTCTATTTTTATAACTTTTCTTCATTGTATAGACAGACCGGGTTCTACTTCTGTATTATATGTATTGAAGATAGATAGATATATAGAAGATAGATACATAGTGTAAATGAATAGTTATCTTTAAATTAAATTACATTAATTCCTGATCATACTGAACAAGTTTCCCAAAGAAACATACCAGCGGAAATAAAATGTTATTTATACTTGTTATAACGCCATTTCAATCTGCAAACGATCACATTTCACTACATACTATTAAACTTCCCATATCCTATTATTCTTTGACAGGTGACGTTTTTCCCTAAATCATGAAAAAGGTAATTTGACCCCAAAAGATGACCTTTAATCCCTATTTAATAATCCTACGTGAAAGTAATTGGGAACGAATAAACTACACATGAAAAATAATAAAAAGCAAAAAACCACAATCGTTTTGATCCATTAAATTGCGTGCATTCCCACGGCATATTGTTTTAGTAAAAAAAAAGAATTTAAATTGATGATTCATGCATGATCGTAATGGACGGGGCTGTACAGTCAACGACACGTTTTGTGGCAGTCCTTATTACGTCCACGTAAAAGGCGTAATCGTACAAAAAGATCGATCTAAGCCATGATCTGACTGCAATCTGTTTTTTAGGGTTCCGTACCCAAAGGGTAACCAACGGGACCCTATTGCTAAGACTCCGCTGTCCGTCTGTCTGTCCGTCTGTCACCAGGCTGTATCTCATGAACCATGATAGTTAGACAGTTGTAATTTTCACAGATGATGTATTTCTGTTGCCGCTATAACAAAAAATACTAAAAAACAGAATAAAATAAATATTTATCCCCCATACAACAGACATGTTTTTTTTGCCGTTTTTATAGATAATGGGACGGCACCTTTCGTGCGCGTGTCCGACTCGCACTTGGCCGGTTTTTGTACCTTTGTTTTGTCGATGTTGAGAATTAACAGGGGAGTCTTTGACTAAGTCTTATTATCCTAGATACACCTTTGTTTTAATAATTATAAAACAACTTTAGTAAATGTTATAACGTCAAATTACGATACATCTTTGACAAAGGAACCAAGGTCGTGTCAATTGTCAAAGAAGAAAAAATTATATCATTAAAATAACATTGAGTTGAGATAATAAATTTCAGGTTAACCTCAGTTCAAAATCTGTGTAAGTGTTCTATCAAAGTTTATCCTTTGTTTTGTTCAAAAATCTGTGTAAGTGTTCTATCTAAGTTTATCCTTTGTTTTGTTCAAACATCTGTGTAAGTGTTCTATCTAAGTTTATCCTTTGTTTTGTTCAAACATCTGTGTAAGTGTTCTATCTAAGTTTATCCTTTGTTTTGTTCAAAAATCTGTGTTAGTGTTCTATCTAAGTTTATCCTTTGTTTTGTTCAAAAATCTGTATTAGTGTTCTTTCTAAGTTTATCCTTTGTTTTGTTCAAAAATCTGTATTACTGTTCTTTCTAAGTTAATCCATTGTTTTGTACAAAAATCCTCATGAAAATGGTTATTTCGGAGAGTTATGTTCTGAAATCATCCATGACATATGACAGACATTTAATGCATATCGTTTAGCGGGAGGTTGACTTGTTTCCATCTTAGTTGCTGCATAATGCTTAGCTTGTATTCATAGTCCCCTTCGAGCTCGAGTCTAGCACCCCCAAGTGTCAAATTATATGGAAATAAATATTTTATTAATAAATAAAATAAAATAACTTGGCTCAATTCGATTTCGAACTTTAGGAGTCTGAATATCAGCTTTAGATTTATGCAATAGTTTTAAATTTAACGGTGCTACAATAACAATTTTAGGACACCTATCTTCTTAAAAATAAGTTTTTTTAATGGTCCCATGAATGCTGTGACGGTAAACACTTGATACAATTTAAAGTATGAAGAACTGTTGAACTCGCTTTACAATATACTTTATTCCCAAATGGTCCGGTCTACTACTGATTTTCAAATATTTGCTTATTCGCACAGCTGAAATATGAACTCCCTGCCAGCCTTAGAGCATGAACTAACTACCAGCCTCCGTTTATCTGAATATTTGAATCACAGATTCTATAGGTACTTTGTTACCCAACCTCCTTCATTTTAAGTAGGGCCATGATGTTATGTCAATACAAAAAAGATTATTGAAGAGAGAGTACCACAATGTTCTCAGGTTATAATACTGCACTGAATTATTCTCAGGTTAGCAGATTATGCAGCAACTAAGAAAGTATGATCATGTATCTCAGTACCGCGAACAATTAAAATGGCTTCCCATTAAACAGCTTCAGTATGTTCATATCCTCTGTTGCCTTTTCAACATTTTAAAGAGTCCCACTTCTCCTCCATACCTCCGCGATCGTTATGAGTATATTTTCCTTAGAGACAAGCAATTCAGGTCTCATACAGTCTCACTTTTAAAAACACCTTCTTATAATACCGGGGCGTATGGAAACTATTTCACTGTTAAGTCCATCAAACTGTGGAACTCCTTTCCTCACGCTATCAGGGATAGCCCCTCCATTGATGTTTTCAAAAGGAAAATAAAAGAGCACTATCTTCGACAACCTATCGTGTAGGTGTATGTATATATATAGTTTATTGTGTATTTATTTACTGAATATGTATTGTTATATTTATTTATACTATGTAGGCATGTACATTTTATGTAGTTTGTTATTATTTTTAACTAATTAGGTATCTACTATTAATTTAATCTTGTTTCTGTATAAGTATTATCGTGCACAATATGAATATCTTATTTATTTCAAATATCCTTATCACCCTTGGTTTGCTGGAAGAAATCTCATTATTGAGATAATCACGCCATTGTACATACATTTTATTATATAATTTAGAATTAAGTTTTCTGTGTGCAATAAGAATAAACATATTCTTACAAGATAATAAAAATAATATTTTTATCGTAACTCGCTTATTTTCTGTATTTTATACAGTGTTAGGAAGCCGGCAACTGGAGTAACTACTAGTGCACACGAAGAACATTTCAAAAAATTTTTTTTGAGAAATCGTGAAAAAAACATAGTTTCATATATTTTGGTCGAGTGGATATGTAACTTTTCTATAGAACAGCTGATTTTTTTTCGCGATTTGAGGGTTGCTTCCATAGTAAAAGATGTTCGTATGGATGAGTACCATCACCAGTTTCCGGCTTCCAACATGATATTAACACCCAGTCAGTGGCGTGCACAGAACTTTTTTCCGGAAAAGCAATCAGAAGGTCAAGTACGACAATAAAAAAAATATGAAAAAATTTTAATAACACTTTGAACAAAAAAAGTTTTTATGACGCCAGGGTAGGCACTGCCTTTCCTAGAGTGAAAATTTTCATACAAACTTTTTTTTTTCAAAGTGTTATAAAATTTTTTTCATATTTTTTTTATTGTCGTACTTGACCTGATTGCTTTTCCGGAAAAAAGTTCTGTGCACGCCACTGCACCCAGTACACATAGAAATATTTTTAAGAATTTTATTGACACTTTCCTGTTAAATGAAGAGCTATGAGAATCGTTCCCGGTACGCCCACTGTACCGTTACCGCTATTTTTCTAGTTAAAAAAAACAAAATAAACAAATGAGTGTCGTCATAATGTGTCGGTCCGCGTGTGAAGTAGTGACACCTGTGCTGTTGATGCCGTGAAGGGGCGCTAGCTGAGACTGCTCGATGGAGAGTACTAAAAATTCAGAGAAAACGATCGTTTCATAAATTTTTTTTGAAAATTAGTCTTATCTTAAGATTTTTCCAGATATTCATACATAAGGTAAAAATTTATTGAAGTCAACAGCTTATTTTCTTCATATTTTTTGCATACAGCCCAAAAAGTAAGATTTGATGAACCTGACTTGAGGACCTGAAATAATTTACACTGAAATGGAAATAAAACCATGTCTTTCTTGTAGATCTACAGCTATTTTAAAGACAGTCTTTTTTAAAATTCTGTTTTTATAAATATTCAGTATATTCTAAAAAACAACTGACTAAAACCTCAGCATTCATAAATAATTTGTTTTAATAACTTTTCTGTGAAGTTACAAAACCCTTGCTTCTTTTTGGAACGAATTTTTTTATACACAACAAATATTTTTGTACTCTATAAAATCACCCGCACACGGTTCCAAATAATGAGCCGTCACAGACAAAAAAGCGCACCGGAAACGTTCGGAAACGTGACGAACACAATTTCTTAGCGATTTCTCATTTCGCCCCCCACACAATAACCATTTGATTTGTGTAATCAAATGCGGGCACTCAAATTAATTAGTTCGTTATGCACCTGAGCTTTTACAATGTTTTTGATTGTTGCTTTTTAACAGGAAATATCTTATTTTCACTCTCATAAAGTCAAAAATGGTTTGGCTTACTTAAACGTTGTATTTGTAACACTGTGCATGATCCTTTGTGTTCAACTGATGATGGGTTTGTATTCTTTTTAATTGTACGTTGACAGTAAAGTTGTTAGTTATTGTAATGTTTAATGATACGGTTTGAGTTTGGAACTGAGCTGAGCATTGACTCTGATTATAGACTTTCGGCTGTTTGTTTGCTTTGATTTTTGCCACCTGTGTCTATGTTTCAATGGTTCGTAAAATAGAAAGAAAGAAAAAAAGAAAATAAAGTTATTGGCGCGTTCACAAAAATAAAAAAAACTTATCGCTCATACAGTAGAAAAGGTTTACATTAGTAGGGAGTAATCTATAGATAAAAATAACAACACAACAAAAGGATGTAGGTCAGCTATGTGTCATTCAAAACATGCTTTGGTTGGCGCTGGTTTTCAGCTACCTCCGTTATAAGGCATTTACAAATCGTTAACAATTTTATTTACTAAATTGAAAAATCAATAACAATTGGCAGAAATGGCTTATAATTAAATTAAAGAAAATAAAAACAAAACCAAAAATGCGTAACAAGACAAAAATAATAATAAAAAGGTAATTAGTATATACAGATATAGACTTATTAGTAGGGTGTATAGTCTTAAGCATTGTAGGCTTTCCTAGGAAAATAGCTACCTTTGTTAATTATTTTGAGTCAAAACGGTTTCACAAAACATTCAACACACCGCTATTTAAACTATAGGATATTTACAATTGAAGTCCATAATATATCATTAAGTATATTAATAACTTGAAATATTAATAAGAATTCTAGGATAATTTTGTCGCCGGTATTATATTCAAATTATATAATACCAAGTACTAAACCTCATAGTCCTATTTAAAATCATGAATAATACAATTGAAATATACATTCTTTTCAAATCATGTACTTACATACTGATTAATTTAATCAGCAACCCTTAAAGGGTTTCTACTTAGAAAAAGAAAAGGAAAGATTTAAATTAAATCCTCATCTTATTTCGAATCATTATTGACAAACTTTATTTTACTGGGTTTTTTGTAGAGTAATATTTTTATTAATAATTTCTATATAATAGGCCTTACCTATTATATAGAAACCATATGTTTGTTACATTGCCAAAATTTTCTTACAGATTCATGAGTTCATAATTCCTGTTATTCAATAGCTATTTCAATAACTTGTTTTTTGTTTGAAAATTCATTTCAATGTTTTACATCTGCGTATTAAATTTTGTTTTTATTTTCGGTTTGATTATAAAAATTAAATATTTAAAAACAGTTCTTCCTAAATGCCATAAATTTCCATGATAAGATTAGTAATATTTAAATTAATGTTGCTGTTAGCTTAATTTTGTCTCATTCATACACAAAAGAAATTACATAATTTGGATTTATCATTCCTAATAAAAATCCAAAAATGTTAGTACTGAAAATTGAGTTTCCTTTAAATTCTCTATAGAAAACAGCGATTCCATATATAAAGACCTAATATTTTCAGTGCTACGTAAATACCAATATTGGTATTTTTCGGACTTTTCGGATTGTACAACTTTTCTTTCAATTATATAAAAAAATACATGAAACCACATTAAACTAGGATTTTAATCAAACATCAACATTCTTTGTATGAAAGTTTACTGTCTCGATCATAAACTTTCGTAGTTACGTTCTTCTGAAAATGTCCCATGACGAAACTTCTCGCTATAAAATGGCTTTTACACCAATTTCTGCGTAACTTTAACATCCTTTTTCTTGTTTTAAATCTACTTTATGATGGAATTTTTAATCCTGACGACATAAACAAGTTTATGTATTATGTGTGGTTTTTTATTGTAAGAGTGAGTAAGTCTGAAATAAACATTTATTTTGTCCTTTACATTTAAAAAAGGACATGAAAGTTCCTGATGGTATTTAATATTTTAGTGAAAACCTATATTATAATTGGCCTTTTTATTTCTTTGTAAAAGCAAATGGTTGAAATGGCGCAAGAGTAATGGCCTTTATTGCAATGGTGAGTGAAATAAAAAGTGAAAATGGATTGGTAGAATTTTCCACGATAATATTACTGCAATCATATTTCGTAAATACAATACAATATAAAACAATATTCTTTATTGCACACCAAAAAACAGAAATAAGGACAGTTTTATAATAGTAGTAGGTAAGTACATTGGCGGTCTCATCACTAAAAGCGATCTCTTCCAGACAACCTTTGGATGGAAGAACTTTTAAAATAGAAATGTATAAGGGCGATTTTCAGATAACGTATTGCCTGCCCATATCGCCCTTTACCTTAAAATCAGCATTTATGTAATAAGGCACGTAAGCTACCACAATTTTACGACTCTCCTAATCCCGTCGCCGCCTACATGCTAGGCTTAGATTTTACGTCTTATTTGTTACATTTGCATAGACGTAAAATTTACTACCGCTATGCATTTTAGCTGCTAATCCAAGCAATTGGTACACTGTGCGTAGATAAATAGATTGACGAGCCATAATTTAATTTATATACCAAAACCATTTTTTTTTTATCGTATGTTTGTCAATCCAATAAAACAGAAAAAAATAACAAAGGCACAAACGTAACGTGACTGCACACATTTTGCGGTAGTTTTTTTTTCTGAAATCTTTGGTGATGCCTAGTTTTTAAGAAAATTTTATCAAACAAAGGATACACGCAACAAAAAAAAAACAACTAAATTTAGAATAGTTTTAAATTCCAAAAATTTTTCCTCTTTCAAATAATATTCACTTGCCAGTGTTAGAAAATATAAATTTTTATCCCCTTGGCAAAAACATTAACAACTTTAAGTGTTTTAAGCGAATGAAATTTGGTAGCTTCCGGAAAAAAATAAATAGATATACAAATGGGCAAAGATAGACGGACTTTTTTCTCTTTTTGAATTAGGATCATAAAAGCGCTAGAAAAGCTGAAAAGCTGTAGTAAGCGGCTAAAAAAAAAACGGCCAAGTGCGAGTCGGACTCGCGCACGAAGGGTTCCGTACCATTATCTATAAAAACGGCAAAAAAAAACATGTCTGTTGTATGGGAACCCCCTTAAATATTTATTTTATTCTGTTTTTTAGTATTTTTTGTTATAGCGGCAACAGAAATACATCATCTGTGAAAATTTCAACTGTCTTACTATCACGGTTCATGAGATAAGCCTGGTGACAGACGGACAGCGGAGTCTTAGTAATAGGGTCCCGTTGGTTAGCCTTTGGGTAAGGAACCCTAAAAACGTAAAACCACGACATGAATTACTGAGGGTGTGTCTAACGTGTTCCCAAAAGTGTAAACTGAGAAGTGCAAGTCAAATTACAAACTTGTTACACCCGCTTTTCACCGACGATTGTTACGTCCCAACTTTACGTCCGTACTTTGGGCACAAATAGACCAACAGCTGAACGTGCCTTCTGAAGCACTCACCCAGAACCTACGACCTCTGGGTTAGAAGGCGAGCGCTTTACCACTCGGCCACAGAGGCGGTTACTGACTTTATTTTCAGAAAAGTGTCCAAGTTCCTTTTTGCTACACGCCAACTTCTGTCAGCAAAAGTGACGTATTTGAAACGCTTTTAGTGTTAAAATCACCAATTCGGTTATGTTACCTACAGATAAGACTTTTACGTCTTGTTTACCTTTGGTGTTGTCAGAACATGGAGAATAAAACTCTTTGTTGCTCACCGTCGAATGTGTAACGACAATGGTACTACAAAGTGTAACAGTTACAATAGTTTTATCTATTTTTGTAACGTTGCCAAATCCCGTTTTAGTAATAAAGGCTAAGTACTAAACGTAAAGTAGGGGAAGTATCGGTTTTGGAACAAAGTATTCTGTTATTTTTTATCTTACTGCTAAATATAGACTTTTCCTAAAATATTGCAACGACTTTCGTAGAAATTATGCATGAAGGCAAGATATTCCAAGCCAAAGATTTCAAAAGTGTAGATGAGCTCTGGCACCTAAAATCTATTGCATTGTTTTTGAATGCGTGCGTTAACATAATGCCAACGCACACTCACTTATGAGTGCGCAATCTGTCTACCTACGATCAGCAAACTGATCAAACTACTAAAGTTGTTAAAATTATTAACTTTAAGAGCACTTAAGGCGTCCAACTATCACTGTGTTCAGATGACCACTGATTCCAAACGTGTGAGCGTCACCCAGGTGGAAACATTTTGGTGCTGTCATACTACGGTAAGGGCTTATCTTTACTTTTGAAATCTTTGTTCCAATCTACAAAAGAGACAAAAAAGTGCGGAAATTCTTTTCAGTAAACAATGGTTTCAACTTACTGACATTCAATGTTTGTAATAAGGATTACAAACGAACAGCGTTACACAGAACCAGATACCTATAGTAACTCCCTACCCTCATAGTGCATAAAGGGCTAACAACCTAAAGCGTGTACTCAACAACGTCAATAAAGGAGATTTCAAATTACATCCACTCGTAAAACCATGGCACAGATGAATTTCATGCAAATGTCACCGATAGTAAAATTTCGAGTGCATTAACGTTCTGACTGATGAATCGTTTTATGAGTTGTTCTTTGTTCTCATTGCAAGAAAGATTATTTTTGCGTGGCCGCTAGAATTTAATGTGTGAAAATAGTAATTTAAGATCATGACGAAAATCTTTTTAGAAATATATGAATCAATAGTTTGATCTTATTTTAAAAATTATCAACAAAGACCACTTCACGAATGAATACACGCGCAAAGTTATATTTTTCAAATTATTCCTTGACTTACACCACAAATTATAAAGGGATTCTTGACTTACACTTACTTTAACTTACTTTGAAAAGGGAATTTTTTCTCAGATTGCTCTCTATTATATTTTCTATGCTTATGTCCCAAAGAAGAACTAATCATTCATCGTTAAATCAAGTATAAAATTTCCTCCAATAGCTTTTCCGATGAAATCTAGGATCGTAAACTATGAATGGGGGTATTGGTAGGGCGACAATGCAAATGAGCCTATTTGTGAAATCTTCCTATTTCCTCACGTAATTTTGAAGGAACAATCTTGTGTTTTGTGTCTTTTTTACGACCGAAGATATTTGCATTTTTTGTCCATGCATCGTAACGTCATTTTACACTGTGCGGAGCAAAATCAAAGCGGTGCAAAATGAATTGTGTGCAAAACCGCTATAAAAATAATTTAATAGTATGTGTATGATAGTGGTACATAAACAAAATTAAAATGGTTTTGACTGAAAATGTTATTACTCTGTTAGCAAATATTTAATTGATAAATTAATGTAATTGTATTGTTATTTTATTGTTTTAACTTTGTTACTGATATAATTTGACATTTTAGTGATTTTAGTGTAAAAAAAAACTAGAATAATATCAATGAGAATTATTTAAAAATATAATATTGTCATGCGTGTGCGTGTCCCATTATTTGCAATACCGACAAGTTCAAATATGTGCCTTCTATTTGCAATACCGACAAGTTCAAATATGTGCCTTCTATTTGCAATACCGACAAGTTCAAATATGTGCCTTTTATTTGCAATACCGACAAGTTCAAATATGTGCCTTCTATTTGCAATACCGACAAGTTCGAATATGTGCCTTCTATTTGCAATACCGACAAGTTCAAATATGTGCCTTCTATTTGCAATACCGACAAGTTCGAATAAATGCCTTCTATTTGCAATACCGACAAGTTCAAATATGTGCCTTCTATTCGCAATACCGACAAGTTCAAATATGTGCCTTCTATTTGCAATACCGACAAGGTCGAATATGTGCCTTCTATTTACAATACCGACAAGTTCAAATATGTGCCTTCTATTTGCAATACCGACAAGTTCAAATATGTGCCTTCTATTTGCAATACCGACAAGTTCGAATATGTGCCTTCTATTTGCAATACCGACAAGTTCAAATATGTGCCTTCTATTCGCAATACCGACAAGTTCAAATATGTGCCTTCTATTTGCAATACCGACAAGTTCAAATATGTGCCTTCTATTCGCAATACCGACAAGTTCAAATATGTGCCTTCTATTTGCAATACCGACAAGTTCAAATATGTGCCTTCTATTTGCAATACCGACAAGTTCAAATATGTGCCTTCTATTCGCAATACCGACAAGTTCAAATATGTGCCTTCTATTTGCAATACCGACAAGTTCAAATATGTGCCTTCTATTTGCAATACCGACAAGTTCAAATATGTGCCTTCTATTTGCAATACCGACAAGTTCAAATATGTGCCTTCTATTTGCAATACCGACAAGTTCAAATATGTGCCTTCTATTTGCAATACCGACAAGTTCAAATATGTGCCTTCTATTTGCAATATCGACAAGGTCGAATATGTGCCTTCTATTTTTTAACTCCATATGTACCACATAGAAATCAGTGTTTATAATCTATCTTATCCTGTCTCCCAAAACAAAGAAAATAGAGGCCTCTTCCAAATTAAGCAAACAAATGTTTATTGAAATTTCTTCGGCACTACCATGACACTAAATGTTGCATATAATTGTGAACACGTGACAATCCGTTCTACCATAGTCTAATTACAATACTTCTGTTTCTACCAGACAGAATGAGTTGTGACAAAAATAAATTAATTGTCGCGACATAGTTTTACAGTGTTGGTGAAATATGAGCCCGCCAGAAACATTTATTTGTCACTGTCGATTGTGATAAAAGTATCCACTCTATTATTGAATAACGAATGCAAATACAGATTACAGATATTCATTTTCATGAAGTCTGTTTGGTTAGGGATGTAATAGTAGAGCGTGCACACGCACTTTTTTCTAGTGTGCGTAACCTCGGGAGCGCTACAAAACGCGCAACAAACACAAAACGCGCTTATCTATGCAAATCACTACTACTAACACCATAGCCAATCAGACTTCGTGAGATAGAATATCTGTAACAGTTTTGGATGTATACTAAAGCCAATTCTGAAGGCTTTAATTTTAGTTTTAGTGCTGTCAAAGGTTAAAATTTCCCAAAGAAATTTAGCTTCTAATCCTAACTCTTAAGCTGTTTAGCTGGTTGTCTGTAAAATGTTTTTATTCTATTAAAGAGTTTATAGATCTTAGACCTAGAGAGATTATTATTGTATAAAATTAAGAATATAGAATTAATACTTATCCTATTATAATTTTAAAATAATATAATCTTACCGTTTTAAATTTTGCATGCCTATTTGGGCAAATTGTGCTGAACTATATATAATTTATAAAAACTTATGTACCACAATTTATGCAAATAAATATCTTTATCTTTATCTTTATCGTTATCTTTACCTTTATCTTTATCTTTATCTTTATATTTATCTTTATCTTTATATTTATCTTTATCTTTGTCTTTATCTTTATCTTTATCTTTATCTTTATCTTTATCTTTATCTTTATCTTTATCTTTATCTTTATCTTTATCTTTATCTTTATCTTTATCTTTTAAGAACTATTTTGTATCGAAGAAAATTTAGTTTTGACAGCAGTAAAACTAAAATTGAAGCCTTCGGAATCGGTTTTATTATCTGTGTAAAACATACCTCTGAATTGATAAGCATAAAATGTGAAAATATTTTTGTCTCTACGTTTTAATTCTTTGAGTGGGCCCCTATACATATGGACACAATACTCATCAATGCACAGAGGGCTAATCTATCCCCACTGCAGTCAAAATATTGTCATTAAGCATTATGCAAATACTTGCAAATGCTCTTTCTAATTCCTGTCAAAGTAAATTTTGCTTAATTGTTGCTTTTGCCTGAAGCTATTTGCGATATCTTGTACCGTATTTAAATACATTAGGAACCTTTGATACGCTATTATGATTCTTAAAAGACAGGTTTGTCCTTTTAGTAGATAACGCTCTAGGCTTTTTGTCATCAAAGCGAATTTAAGCACAATTGCACTTTATCTATTTGTATTTATTGTTATAATATATTAAGTCTTATACAAAGGCTTACACAGCCTATTTATTAAAACGACAGGATTTAAGTTAGGGTATACAAGGTGACTTTTTGATCATCGTCCAAATTCATACTGGAAGCTTGGTATCAGCATCATAAATCGATAACAATAATTGTGAATTTCGTATCGAGATCAAGAAAATCTTGATCAGCCAAAAGCGCTCAATAAGAATTTTAAACGGACTTCATGGACGCACATCAGCAAAAAAATACTTTAAATTAAACAAAATCATGACAGTAATATCGCTATACTTGTATAAATCATTAATAGAAATACATAATAACAAACATAATTTTCCAAAATACATGGACCGACACAAATATGACACCCGTACGTAACAAAGAAAAAATGGTTTTACCGAAAACAAGACTAAGCAAAACGCAAAAACAGGGACTTTATAACAAAATTGTTATGTACAATAAATTGCCATTAGAAATAACCAGACTTCCGCTAGCGGATTTTAAAATTAAATTAAAATTTTATTTTGAATCAAATCCGTTTTATTCAATAAATGAGTACATTGCTAAGCAATTGAATAAATGTTCATTCTCTCTTTGATATAATTAAATAATCTCGTCGACAAATCATTTCCAATTATATTTAACAATTCATATTCTATTGACATAACTTTTAAATTTAGTTTTTTAACTAATTTTAATTTAGCATATTTATTAAACCTATCTTATCATTAAGATACATATATGTAATATTTGACATGCCTCATGTAACATTCTCTGTTATAATGGTCAATAAATGAATTACTGATTACTGATATAGTGAAATTTGGACTTCCCTCGCAGTCCTGGGTGAATCACTATGGGGAGTCGAAATTTCATTTTATGAATTTTACAAAAGTCGTTATTGGTTCATGACACTGATCACTTACCAAGGCTCAAGTATGAATTTAGACGATGTTCACAAATTCACCTCGTATAATACAACGTGTAACAGAAAGGTGTAACCATATTTGAAGAGCATATTCAGTCAATGGTTTAGAACAACTTTTACTATGACACAAAAAACCTGTATTTCGAAAAAAAAAAAAAAACTTTTTCATAGAAAAACACAATGCCGCTGGGCCGAAATATATGGAAGGGCAGATTTTTTTTTTGAGATTTCAGGATTGGCTCCATAGTAAAAGTTGTTCTATACCATTGACTGAATAAGCTCTTACTCGTATATGCTTATAAGCTTAATATGTAATGTTACACGTTGTACCTACATATAAATGAACTATGTCTTATATAAAATCGTGCATTGTGTCAGATAATGGTCTGCAATAATGGTCTTAGAATGTATATGACAAAGGAAAAAGATATTTAAACACTATTTCGTCGCCCCAGTTCTTGAATGGTCGTATAAAATATAAGACAACCCAGAAAAAGTTATAGAAGGAAACATTACAAACAAAAAAAACATTCTCTGCCCCAACGCTCTTCTAAACGCCAATCAGGACTGTGATCTGTTTGCTGATGGATGGCAGAAAATATTGTCAGAGTGTTTGTGTTTTTGTGAGAAGGCCTGTTTCTGACTTTATGTGTTATTCTTATTTATTTTAGTTGATTGTACCGTTTTGTGTTTGTGTTACTAATCTTTAATTATTGTAATTGGTTTGTCCGTTTTAATTAAAGTAAATCAATAAATAAATAAATAAAATTAAGTTTTTGGGAAAAAGTATAATTTTTGAAAAGCGTTATGTTTATTTTTAGCTGTGTTATTTTTTGTAGTGCTTAATTTTTTTTTATTGATATTTCTATTAATTTTAAAGTAAGTTTAGATGTGTTTAGAAATAACGCGTAATTGACTAGACCCAGTTTTTCAAGAAAGTTTAAGCTCCATCAATTATAATGTTTCATTGACAATTCATAAATACAATATTGAATATTTTCTACCCGCAGCTTCGCCTGCGTAGCCTACATGAAACAAATGACATATATTTCTTAGAAACAAACATTGTAAGCGTTCTCACTCCCTCTCAATTGAATACAAAAACTGACAATATCCCAAACAAAGCTAGCGAGAACGAAATTTCAAGTTTCTACCTTGCAAGTGTCAAAATATTGTAAATTCGTGTCAAGTTAGAAGCTATTTCACCGTAGACTTCTGTGGGATGTATTAGTTTCAAGTTGATATCTCATACGGGGCCCGAGCAAAGGGATTTCTATGGTCGTGACAGACAAACAGACGGACAAAATCTCCTAAAAGGGTTCCGTTTTTAATTTTGGAGTCGGAACCCTAAAAAGTAACCTAAAAGCAATCATTTCTTTTTCTCTAACTTCTAATTTTAATTTTTACGTCCCAGCAAGATAACAATCCATATCTAAATTGGATAATAATCAAACCTAATCACTTATCCTATTTGGCAGTCAGATTCAGGCTTCAAGTCTATCTCTCATTAGATTTAGGACCCTCGAAATGGAGAGATCCTTACAAAAAATTTATTAACACTAATATTCCCTTACTCGTTGAAGTTTAGTTATTAGTTGGTTAGAATTTTCACAAAGATGAAACGATATCGCAATGTAACAAACAAGTAGCGCCATCTAGTTTTCCGCATCAAAAGAACGACTAGGACTCTTCAGGGCCAAGGTCGGTATTTTAGGGTCAGAGTTTAAACGCATCACAGAAAATACTAAAAATGCTAC
Organism: Ypsolopha sequella; assembly: GCA_934047225.1. Lineage (NCBI taxonomy): Eukaryota > Metazoa > Arthropoda > Insecta > Lepidoptera > Ypsolophidae > Ypsolopha > Ypsolopha sequella. The sequence continues at coordinate 21,102,007 of OW204004.1, read as the reverse complement.
TACAGTGTTCTATCAAAAATACTAACTGCACGTCAACAAAGGACTGACTTGCACACTAAAATAAAAACTGTCCTCTTAATGGATTTCTGGCTTGTCAAAAACCTTGCCCGCGACCCTACCCACTTTTATTCAACTCAGCTACATTTTTGGCTTGAGCGTTATTTTATTTACATCCCTTATAGCCTTTATGTTGAACAGGGTCACTACGATGATCATAAAAAAACCGCATCCAAATCCGTTCAGTAGTTTCGGAGATGTGCGTGAGCAAACAGACAGACAAACAGGCAGACTGAAAAGAATTCTAAAAATCGCTGATTTGTGTTCTATTACTCTTCTTTAGTCACCCCCTTTCTATTTTTCTTCTATTATATGTATTGATGATATTGATTGATTGAGTATTAAGAAAGAAACGAACTCGTATTTTATGTTGAACTGATTATGATTCTTTATTTCACATACAATAGGTATACCAGTGTGGTCAGCACAGAAATGTCTAATTCCGCATTTCATCAAATCCATAAAATACGTTTCGTTTCGTTCCAAATTAAAAATTCCTGATCAAGCAAGAAGGGGTGGATGCATGGACTGAATTAGTAATTGACTTTTTCCATTTTAATCATGAATTTTAATCAGCGGTCACTTTGCACGTATGTTGAACTATATTACACTCGGTTTTGTCTGCATTCAGCAGATTAATTAGTAAGTTCAAAGTTTCAAAGTTAATCCCCTTAAATGTATTCATACGCATACAGTATGTTTGTGGTGCTAATATATAATTTTTTATGTAGACAGGCAGACAAAAATATTGATTTTAAGTGGCAGTGGACTGGCCATATTTGTCGCTGACGTGATAGCAGTTGGGGCCGTAAGGTATTGGAATGGAGACCACGTATAACAAAGCGCAGTGTAGGCCGCCCTCGTGCCCACTGGAGTTATGATCTGAAGGACGTTGCGGGTGGCGGCTGGATGAGGATGACCACGGATATCTATGAGGATGACTGAGAACCGCCAAGAGTGGCGTAATATGGGGGAGGCCTATATCCAGCAGTGGACGAATACGGGCTGATGGATGAATGGATATTTTTAATTTTATTGTGCAGTTAGGTGCCTTTTCAAGTCACGTAATAGTATGTTTTATTATGATCGGCGGCGAGCCATTTGTATGCAAAACACTGTGCAATAAAATATCTGAAAATTGTGAATATGACTTTTTAATGGCATGGAAATGTTGATTCTTGAATATGTGAATCAATTGATCAATTATTCTATATAGTTATATTCCTTCCTTAAATATTGAAGAATTGCTCATTATAGAAATAAGTCAATTATTTAAGTGCCTAGTACTCGTCAGTGTTACGAAAGCGTCTTCGGTTCTTGGTGAAGTGCGACTCCTGCGGAATGATCCTTAGTCAGCCTGTTCCTTTTTTCCCTTCCAATTTCTTGTATTTAAATAATAAATTATGAAATTGTTTATTAAAACTTAAATAACAAAAAAGTAACTTAAATTTAAAATATACTAATCCTATAAAATATCAAAAACATGAACAAACTAAACGCCTAAAAATAAATATTATACAAATACAAATACAAATACAAATTTCTTTATTAATCCACAAGTAGTTAATGCTTAATATTATTTTATCCTAAAGTAATTAATAGCATGCACACAGAAAATTAAAAACTAATAAATTGTCAGTTATTTAATTACTTTTTAATATTTGGTAAATATAGTCATAGGCGTCGACAGGACTTTTTTTCAGAGTGGATGGTTGTTCCAGAGTATAAAAAAAAAACTCAATTTGGTCAGAAAAGAGGAATTTTTGTTATAATATAACTGAAGACTAAAACTTCTTCTACTTTTTTAGCAACTTTTGGCTGACAAGAGCCTTGACGATGTTCTTGTCTTTATTTCGTAGAGGGGGTTTCTGAACCCCTAAAACTTCCTACAAATATTTTCATGTTTTATCCTGGTTGGACTTTTCTACAGCACTTTGTAAAGAGAGCTTTGTGGTTAATTTTCTGTCAAACAGATAACCGAAAGCTCGCCTAAAGCCAAGTAATCACTACGTTGCAGCGTTCTGATTGAACGTTCGTATTTGCGACAATTTAGCCAATAAACCTGTGCACTATTGTAACTAATGACGTAGACAGAACACATACAAAAGGATTTACCCTGGCATACTAGAAGCACAGAAATGTAGTGTAACATACAGAAAGGATAGCCCTTGCTTTTGATAGTATCGGATTTTTTACAATAACCTAACGTGACTTTTTGTAGAGAATATCATAGAGTTCTGCTAGGATAGCTCTTGTCTTGAAATTGCTGAAATTTTCTAACAGATTTATAAGTTCACAATTCCTTTAACTTAATAGCTATTTCCATTATTTTTTCTTTGTCTAAAAATTGCTTCCCAGGTTTCTAAACAATTCAATTTTTTTTTATTTTTAGTTTGATTACAAAAAATTAATCTTTAAAGACAGTTCGTCCTAATCCATTTCCATGATAAGATTCGTGACATTTTTTAACAAGCGACACTTTAAAAAAATTAAATTATAGTTGCTGTTAGATTAATGTTGTCTCATTCATACACAAATCTTTTTAAGAAGTTTGGATTTGTCATTCCTAAAAAAATTGCAAAAATGTTTGTATTGAAACTCGAGTTTTCTTCAAATTCTCCATAGACAATGGCAAGTTCATAGTTTATGCTATCTATCATTCATTCATTATTCATATTTCTAGAGTATTAAAACCTCAGAACAAATAATCTTATTCTATGATTAAAACAAATAGTTTATATGCATTTTAGGCTTTGATTCTGTTCAGTGACCTAAAACTAGTCGGCAAAATTCAAATTTTATGGTAATCGCATATCTACGTAATGTCCATACTGTGACAGAAAGCTAATAAGGGTTACCTACCACCAGTAATCCCATCTACATGTCTTATCAAACTGGTTTTGCGATAACGAACTAGAATTGACAACCATGATTGACTATACATAAACGGAATTCAGAATTGGTATCTAGAGTAATTGGTTACCTAAACCTAGAATTTAGATTAATAATGCTATGTTTTTAAAGAGCAGTTTGCTTTCATAACAGCTGAGTTTGTAAGTTCTGATCTTTCTGCTAAAATAAAAACTAGTTAATTTGTGAATAATTAAATAAATATTGTTTTGTAAATTTTATCGCGTTTTATTGTTGGTTGGGTTTAGTATAATATATAATTTTTTTTATTTTTTTATTATAAATAATTTATGCACTAACCAAAAATATTTAAGACAAAAGAGATGATAAAAACTAAGATAAAAAGCCTGTATTAATATTTGTAGCAACATATCGACTTTTCAGGAGATTGCTTTATGAAGAAAATTGTATACATTGTTTGGAATTACTTCTGTTCAATTTAAACTGTTTATTATTTAAATAAAAAGTTGAAACCATTACTTACTACTATATTATTTACTTCAGTTTCCAAAAAATTGTAATATCTTTCATTACGCTTTACAATCACCTACTAAATTATAAGTTAAGACAAAAATTTAATAAAATTACCAATCCATAATCCTACTTGATTGCTTCCAAAATTACCCACAGTTAATTGCCCATAATTGCCCACGGATTGTGCTCAAAGCCCTTCAACTTATTGTTGCGTATTCAGCAGCTTTACCTACAGCTTAATTGGTTGTTTGGTTTGCAGGAATATTGATGGCGACAAGGTTCTGAAGATATTGAGCGTGCAATTGATAGACAGACAGTGCAACGCCGTAGGTACTAATACATATATACATAATACTCACGCTTGCTTCTCTGAGGGGTAGGTAGGTAGAGTAGAGACTACAGATTTCTTATCTGCCACAATTTTGGCACTCGTTTTTTCTCCTCTTCCACATCCATCAATATATTTATACAAGCTTTTCTATTCCGGGTACTTTTAATTGCTTGAAAAGCAACGAGAAGGCAAAGTTTGGAACCATATGAGAAAATTAAAATTGCACTTTAAAAAAAGTTGTTTGTACGAAAATTATTTATTTTAGGTGTTAGTTATGTGTTTATGTGTACCCTGGCGTCATACAAATAATTATTTTTGAAAGTGATAGATATTTTTTTTTTAGTGTCGTACTTGACCTTCTGCTTGTCCAGCAAAACGTTTTATCACGCCACTGATTTTCCGTTTTTATAGTATGTCGCAAATTTGGCCAGCATAATAATAATAATACCTGTCTCTTTAAAGCGGCCTGCCATTCCACTTGCGCAACATAAATTTCTTTCGTCATTCTACTTTTATTCATCTTCTCTGCGTGTCCAAACCACCACAGCACTTCTTTTTAGGGTTCCGTACCAAAAGGTCAAAGTGGAGCCCCATTATTGTCACTCCGCTGTCCGTCTGTCCGGCCGTATGTCACGGGTCTTAGACAGAATGAGATAGAGACCTGAAAAGTTGATATGTTGTGTAAAATGCTGATCAAAAACCGAATATTGAATTGAAAATGTAATTTAATTATTTAATACCGGTTACGCCCGTCCCACCCCGCATCCTTACCCCTAATGTTAGCTGGCTAATTTTCACGACTTATTAATTTTCCTTGCTAAACTATCAGATTTAATGCTTTGTGGTTGATGCAAGAATTATATTTTTTTCACGAACAGGTGTAGAAGCTGTAAAAGTTATTTAAGATACACGTGCGGAAAGTAAGGTTTTATACGAATAAGTGCCAAATTGAAAACACGAGCGCATCGAGTGTTTTCATTGGCACGCATTCGGATAAAAACCTTTTACGCTCAAGTATCTTACAACATTTTTCAATGCATTTTGCGAGGAAATACAACAAAAAAATAAGTATAATAAAGAAAGTAATTTTATTTCACCAAAGCCTATTTACAACAAAATTGCGTGCTTTCTTTGCAGAGCGCGCGTTTCATACAGTTTTTTCTTTCTTGAGGCAAAGGTACAGTATACATACAGCCAATAATGTGAAAAATATTTTTGTTTGCGGAAACAAAACACGTATTTTTAAATGAGATAATCAAGAATCTTATGTGTTATGGTGTTTATCACCATTCAATTATTGCTAGAGCGCGCATACTTATAAATAATTGTTTTTTTTTGGACAGCAAAACCTCCTTGCATCTTTGTAATTTTTTAAATTTTATGACTTGCACCATGCACCACAGAGTCAAAAACTTGAAAAAATTACTTTATTTCACGCGTGAAATAAAGGATTTCAGTACTGTTTTATTTCACGCGTGAAATAAAGAGTCGGTTTCCGCATAATTTTGTTACACAAAAAAGAAAACTTTACGAGCAACTGCATTGAAAATAAAATTTCGGTCACAAGGTTTATAATTCCCCAAACCGATTTTATTGTGTCTTTTATTTATTTTATTACCAATCTTATTTATATCAAATATTACTGGCAACTGGCACTAAATACTTTTTACAAATCATATTGTCATATTCGTCACTCTCTTGAAATGTCAAAGTGTTGCGTGAAAGTTTCGTTGAAAACTCTCCCAATTTTGTATAAAATACAAAAAAAATGTGTATGAATAGATCTGTTTTGCCATTTTACGTGACTTAGCCGTGACATGACTAAACCGGACACGAGAGATTTTGAAGAAAGGTATTCAGCTTGCTTCAAGGATTTCCTTTTAAAAACTGGTAAGATTTAACACGTAAGCAAACTTAATAGAAACTATACTTATGTATAAAAGTATAAATATTGGGTATTATTGGAAACAGTGCTGGAAAGCTAATGTTTCGCAGCAATATACTAAAAAAATATTACCCTTTTCTTGCCACGAAATTGTTTTAAATAATTCGAAGTTTTTTTTATAGACACTAATATTTAATTTTTAAAATTTGTCAGATTAATCATTATGTCCATTTATTTTGGTATGTACAGTTCATGTTTTGTTATTGTTTTAGTCATGACAGTCCCACCGTACCTCTGGCCATACCCCTGGTGGAATGTTGGGTCTTTCAAAGTTAAACGATACCGCCATATGAAGTGACCTAGTGCTGTGCCGGTTTTACATACTTACTAAAACTTACTAAATGTCCAGATTTCTGTCTGTGGTCAAAATGTTTCTGTTATCTGTTGTTTCGCCACAAGGAAAAATAACATAAAATGATAATAGACTTTTCTTGTCTTTTCGATTAAAGAAATTATATATATATATATATATACGAAAACACAAAAAAAAAATAATTAAAGGTGAGTAGTAAAATATATTTCGACCACTAATTGTGGTCGGCATCAGTTACACAATTTAAATAAAACTTAAAAATTAATAATTATAAATTATAGATACTTATGATACTGAATATTTTAATTATTTATAATAATAATCATTACAAAAATAAAATATTCAGTATCATAAGTACATATCTATAATTTATAATTATTAATTTTTAAGTTTTATTTAAATTGTGTAACTGATGCCGACCACAATTAGTGGTCGAAATATATTTTACTACTCACCTTTAATTATATTTTTTTTGTGTTTTCGTATATATATACATATATATAATTTCTTTAATCACAAGGAAAAATAGTCGACTCGTTGTTACATCGTAATATTGCAAAACACTTTTCAAAAGAATTCCTCGAGATGAATGAAAACTGCAAAACAAACAAACATAAATGACAGAAAGGGTAAAATTGTACATTACGAGACGTACTGTAGGGGTGTGAGGATAGGGGGCGGGGGTGCGAGGGTCCATCCCCTGGTACCCTCCCCCCTTGTAGCAAACTCATGGTTTCCAAGATGTTCATGGTTGAAGTTTGAGGTTTAGGCCGCTCCACATTCTTGGCGAGACTCTTACCTGAAAGGGACAAAGCTATACAAGTGTACCGACACGCAATAGAGTCTATCTCCTTTACTCATATAGCTTTGTCTCCATTATGGCGAGAGTCTGGCCACTTTTTTTACGTCATCTACCTAATTTATGGGGGGAGGGGGAATAGGAGGGAAAGGGGAGACTAACCCTGTGCAACTTTTTCTTGCTGGATACATGCAGTCATTGTTTGCAGTTACTTTACCATAAGCATCCATCTACTGCGATACTATTTCAAAATTTAAAAAGCAGTATTTCTACAAAAATACAATCCTAAATAACCTTAAAAACAAACGCAACAGATATTATTAGTCTAAAGGAGACGGTCAGAATCGACCTTAACCGCGTACATGAAATAAATTTATACTATAATTTTTGTTAGATTTATTCGTAGCTAGTTTCACTTTTATAATAACACGAATACAGATATTAAAATAAATAAGTAATGTTGCAGCCGGTCATGAGAGCGAACACCGAACGAAATGAAAGCGCGCGCCATCTACCAAGTAGTCCACAAACTACGCTTCCAGCGTGCTTTGATAAGAGTCATGCGTGACGCAATCGGCAGTTCCAGCTTTTTATTTCACGATTCATGCTTTTCTTCTGGATTTTGATAGAGATTATATTACGACTGACATTCGAGCATGACCCTTTTACATATATCAGAATCATCGTGAAACATTGTTACAACTATGAACGTTTCAAACGCGCTTAAGTTTATTTTCGCAATGCCATATGAAAATAACCTCAAAATAAAAACGATTTATCATAAAAAGTTATTAAAAGGTGGTGTCCGTTTTAAATGGATAGTCAAACCGTGTTATTTTGAATTTGTTCTTTATCACTGACCACAATATATTTGTGTACTCTCTTAAGGCATTTTGCTTATGGGGAACTGACCGTCTCCTTTATTTTTCCAGCTACAGGCTGTATCCTAGGCAGCATGGTGGGTGGCTTCTTCCTGAAAGGCTACGTGGGTCGATGGCCCTTGGCCATCGGTGGAGGGCTGGGCTTCGGGATGGCTTATAAGAACTGTGAGAACAGCTTGAATAGCTTCCTGCTGGCGCTGGATCCGAAACCTTGTGTTATCAAGTTAGTATGACGTCTTCTACTTTATAATAAAAAATATATATACTCAACTGGCTCACCCTTGGCTAGTACCGCGCTTGATGGAAAGCGTCAATGAAACCTAGGATGAAGTTCGCTCGTCAAGAAAGTAGGAGAGTAAACCAGGCGAGCCGTTAATTGGTCTGTATCCCATTCCCAAGAGACAAAAAAACGGATATCAATAACTTACTAATGACTGATACTTCGGATATCAGTAACGTACGAATGACTGATACTTCGGATATCAGTAACGTACGAATGACTGATACTTCGGATATCAGTAACGTACGAATGACTAATACTTCGGACATCAGTAACGTACGAATGACTGATACTAGTATATCAGTAACGTACGAATGACTGATACTTCGTATATCAGTAACGTACGAATGACCGATACTAGTATATCAGTAACGTACGAATGACTGATACTACTATCAGTAGCGTACAAATGACTGATACTAGGGATATCAGTAACGTACGAATGACTGATACTTCGTATATCAGTAAGGTACGAATGACCGATACTAGTATATCAGTAACGTACGAATGACCGATACTACGTATATCAGTAACGTACGAATGACTGATACTACTATCAGTAGCGTACAAATGACTGATACTAGGGATATCAGTAACGTACGAATGACTGATACTTCGTATATCAGTAAGGTACGAATGACCGATACTAGTATATCAGTAACGTACGAATGACTGATACTACGTATATCAGTAGCGTACAAATGACTGATACTAGGGATATCAGTAACGTACGAATGACTGATACTTCGGATATCAGTAACGTACGAATGACTGATACTACGCAACTGCCTGTAACCACTTTTCCGGTATGACTTTTTCATGACGTCATGTCGGAACCCGAGTCGCTTGGCGACATGGTTTCGTTAATACGGTTGTAATAATGATAAGCCATGGCCGAAGCCTATCACCAGTTGAATCCGAAACGATCTGTCAGTCAGATATGCTAGTAGTTCGCCCCGAACTGTGAACACCCGATTTGATCTTGACCGATCTTGTTCTTGTTAGAATTTAAAAATTCTTTTTGTCTCTTTTACTCGGCAACCAAATTTCATGACACTCCGATTAATAATACTTGAGTTATCGTCAGACAAACATACATACACACATAGATACATACATTTATTTATTTATTTATTTACTTTAATTAAAACGGAAAAACCAATTACAATAATTAAAGGTAGTAACACCAACACAAAATGGTACAATCAACTAAAATAAATAAGAATAACACATAAAGTCAGAAACAGGCCTTCTCACAAAAACACAAACACTCTGACAATATTTTCTGCCATCCATCAGCAAACAGATCACAGTCCTGATTGGCGTTTAGAAGACATATAACATACAAACGCCGGATTGTTCAAGTAGACTCGGAGAACTTCATTCGCATCGTTCACTCGTTCAGTTAGTTTTTACCACTGCCACTCGAAAAGGAGCTTTACGGTTCACCCATAAAACCTATTTTTTTTTTGTATATACCTATATACTTTCTGGGAAAGGCAAAGGTAACTGTGACCATATCAGCCAAGTCTTAATTTTTTTTATACCACAGAGGAGACTCCTCTCATTCACATCAGATTATTTTAATGTTTCATAAATAGTTACCTACCGAATATTATAAGAGTGCATTACAAACTAGAAAAGATCAATCAGAAACAAATCCATGGCAAGAATTTGAAAAAAAAATCCCCGGACCAGGATTCGAACCAGGATTCATAGCGATGGATTTCGCAAAATAAACATAATATTAGTTATCTACCGTTTTAAAACACAACAAATTTTTATTTAATAATGTAGGAATATAAATTTTACATGCACTTGCGTAAAAACCGCCATCTTTTAACTATTATCACATCACTATTACCTTTATTTTACATGAAAAAAGTTAATGCTGAGACCAACGATATAAATAATTGGCTGAGACACAGTCTAAAATATCTTAATCCATTACTTTTATAAACAGACAACACTGACCTACAGACAGACCAAACTTATACAAAAAACATAACAAACACCTGACTCAAAAACACAATCATTCTAGACTCAACTTAAAACACACACAATCTAACATTCTCTCTCAATCCACCACACAAATCCTCCCACATGCACACAAACACCTTCTGCCTCTACCCCACCCACACGCACATTCTCACTTCAATCAAAAAGTTTAGTTTTTAAGAAAGTAGTTTTTCCTTTTTTTATTATTTCCATCTTGTAAATATTATCTGTCATCCTGCTACCATTACTACTCCAACTGATGTCGGGCCCACAGTGGAGCCCGAAATATATCTTGGACTCTATTGTGATATGTTTTAATAATTGTGTACGAGTATCATTTATATATATTTACCTATATAATTATATATCAAAAATAAAAAAAACAAGCTGATAAAAGAAATATAAATATATTAAAATAACATATCAAATGTATGGATGCAAAACAGTTAATCTCGTTACAAGTTAAAATTTGCTGGCGGCAATTACCAAAAGGAAGCCGTAATTGCTTCCTCACTCCACAAACAAAATCTTCACACTAAAGCAAACCGCTCAATTGCGTCGAAACCAATTATACATACTGCCCTTTACCAGTGAACCTATTCCCAACCAAACAAAGAAAGCTTAGCTAATCACTAATAAAACACTGAAGAAGCCCTTTTTAAAACGAAGACTTTTATGCTACTACCCAATGGGCAGAACATCATTGTAAAAGGTTATAAATATTATGTCCACGGCGACAGAACTATCAATAAAGACGACTCAAAAGCACATTGTCGCTTGCAAATGAGTTGAAATAAATATCGGTCATTGTGTTTAAGTATAAAACCATTTCGGCGGACAATGTTGTCGAAATGGTCAACTGAGAAGGCCTTTTATTTAAGGAACAGCGGGACACTTCCTTAGGTCCTTTTGTCTGGAGAAAGGTCACAGCTTACGTGTAGTTAGGTAACTTTTATCGTTTTTTGTAGTATTACTTTTGTGCCATATTCAGGGTTCTGTCGTATATCGAAAACACTTAAAATGAAGCTGCAGTATCTGTGTGTCTGTTTTCGGCGTAACCCAGAACGGATATGCTCAGTTAGCAGATTTTTTTACATCGAGATGATCATTTGTACGTTGCCATCACAATCTAATCGATAATTTCATCGCCCTCGGTTTAATCGCCCTTTAAATTTATTTAAAATGTTGAGCACCAAAAAAAAATTGTTTCGAGTAGAGCACTTATCTAATCACTTGGTTCTAATAATCACGTAATTTACGATACAAACAAAAAAATTAGTTTTTTTCACTAATTGGCTACGATTTGGCACTATGGTAATGTACGAAATAGTAAAATAATTATAGAATTAAATGAGACTCGAGGATAATTCATGATTTATATAAAAACGGCTCACCTCAATACGTGCTATGATCGGGAAAGCCGACCAGTTTCAGATGATTTAGACTGCCTTTATCTGGGTGAGTGAAGACGATTACGCGACGACACGCGACTACGCTACGCCACACACGTCGTCGCGTAAACGTTTTCACTCGCCCAGATGAAGGCAGTCTAAATCTGCTGAAACTGGTCGGCTTTCCCGATCATAACACGTATTGAGGTAAGCCGTTTTTGTATAAATTAGTAAAATAATATTAAAATTTATAAACTTATTAGAATATATACCTTTTACACCTTTTGATATTTTTCAACCTTTTTTCCGTTTTAATGAACTTATCAATAAGGCATCCCATTCAACGATGCAAATAATATTTTGGAAACAAAATAATTGTCTGTTGGTGGAACCACTAAATTGTGTGAGACGTACGCTTTTCAGACTTTTTTGCGCTTGCTTACTTCTGTGTCATTTTTAGCCGTGGTGCCGCTTTTCTTTCTATGATTACCAGCTTACCGCCTCATATTTGCCAGCACACCGCCTTGCGCCACCCACAGTGTCCGGCAAGTCGCTATGTTTTCATTTATGGAACTTATATTTTTATTTACAACATTTCAATCGTTTGTGAGTCATGCCGGTGCGGCTTTGAAGTCGATTCCGAATGCTGTTGAAATTCTATGGCTGGGAAAAAAGTTGAACAGAGTGTCAATTACATTTTGGTATTGAAATTGCAATGTTCGTTTGTTTCAAAAGGATAGACGATGTCTGGATGTGATGTATAAAAAGCATTGTAGCTTCTAGCAGTATGGAGCTTTACAAAAGCATTGCTTGGATAAAAACGTGTTTTCTTTTTTTGCAGAAAAAAGCCCTGATTTGTCGCCATTTGCAGTAGAAGCCGTCGTTGTTTTAACATTTTTTTCCTGTATAAAGTTATTTTACACTACCATGTCTTATTTATAAATAAATATTATTTAATTAGAATTTGTTTCGTAACTTAAGAAAATCCGTTGTTATATTTTATTTTAACTAAACTGAGTCACAAACTAAGCATAATTTGACAAAAAAGAAACATTGGTTTTCTGCAAAACAAATTCATTGTTTTACTGCAGACTGCATCAAACAAGATTAAAGTTCACTGATAATATGAATATTTAGTTATTTATGATAAAGAAAATCAAACGTACACACAAGAAAAACCAGGTAGGTACCTTTTTTCTTTAAATAGTCTTTCAGAAAACGTGGTAATTCTTTCACATCGATACTTATAGTTACGTCCTTTGATCAAATTTCTGTTACCTCTTTTGACCACCTCACTAGTCTAGTGGTTGGAAGTATTCTGTATTCTTTATTGTAAACAGATACATTACATAGAATTATTTACAATTAAATACATGTATAGATGCGAGCTTATCTCTGAAAAGAGATTTCTTCCAGCAAACCTTAGTGGGAGAGAACACTATAATAATAAAAATAAGTAATCATGCATACGTGTACTACAAATAAAGACATATTAGCATACAAATAAAATAACAATATATAAAGTATGTAGTTTAAACGACTCAAACACTTAGGTCACGAGTTCAAATCCTGTCTTTGGTCTCCTTGCTTTAAAAAGAAACGTTAAAGTATGGGTCTAAATTTGTGCCCGAAGTACGGCGATAGGGCTCACCATCCATCACGCTAAAAATCTACGGTGAAACGTGGATGCACGGGTTTGGACTGTAATTTGCAACTTTTTTGCTGCGACACCTTTGCAATCAGACCGCATAATTTGAACAGGTGCACTGAACTGCAGTATTCCAGAACAACTAGCTGGAATTCACCACCAAAACTAACCATACCAAAAATGCATTTATTACCATGCTCTACAGGAGTACACTTTTGTCTACTTATGGTGGTCGGTTCAGGTGAGAGTACCAGTTAGCATGACTCAACTTGAGTAACGCGAGGTTTTGTGGGTGAATCATCGGCCTGGTTAACATATGGAAGGAATGGAGTGGGCTGCTGATGCAATATTATAATATTTTTGGCAGAGTAGAAACAAGTGAACTTTCTAAACCTATTTATTAAGTTATATAAGTTAATATTGAGTACAAATGTGTACAAATACCTACTGATTTTTGTGAAAAGTAGCTGGTATCAAAACAGTCAATCAATATATTTTTCACATAATAACGAATAATGCTTTTTATTTTCAAGTTTAAGTGGAGTTTCTAATGAAGCTTTTTTAAACACTAACAAAAAAGTTTTTATTTAGAAAAAAAGTTCAATAGTTTTTCATAACATGATGTCAATCTACATGTTTTAGGTTAGTGTTTTGTTTTAGGCAAATTTTATTTTGTAGGTAGGTTTTTAATGTTATTTTGTTTCAATAAAATAATAAATCTACATTAATTAACGAAAGCCATATAATTTACGGTAATTTGAACTTACCCTAAGTGAACTTCAACCAAAATTATACGAGTTGCACCATCCTTAAATACTTAATAGACCATGTAGTACGTTTTCTGTTGTACTGCATCATCACATGAATTTTAGATCTTATATTATAATTATTATTTTTTTATTTTTTTTTATTTTTGTACCCTATCCCTCAGACAGCGCCACCCGAAAAACCATTCGTTTCAGAGCAAGAATAAATTAGTTGTTCTGCAATTATTTGGGGATTTTAGGAAGGGTCGGATTACCTATTTAAATGGCACGGAACCCTCAGGGCTCGAGTCCTACTCGCACTTGACGGGTTTTTTAATTATTATTTTATTTCTGGAAGGCTTCTCTATTCCTTCAGGAGTGCGATGGCAAGCAAATAATTTAACCTCTTAGTAGTTGTAACACAAAACAGGTCAAACCGACACTTTTAAATAAGGTCTTAAAAGTTTTACTGCCCTTTGTGAATAGTGTGTGTATTATTTTATTTTATTTTCAATCTCAGTTCAATTTTGTATTATCATTAGATTTTGTTGCTTGTTTTCTGTGTGAATTTGCACTTGGAGTTAATTGTTTCTGAGAATCAGAATTTATACAACTTTATCCGTAATTTCATTAATTGCAGGTGTCATGCGTGATACAGGTTTTGATTTTTGATATTTTAGTATTTTTTTATGCTACAACCTAAGTATTTTCAAACAAGGATTTTTTGTATTTATGAAGTACAGTAACCACTTGTTGCTCATTATAATAATAACTCTTAAATCATGTTTTTTTAGGGTTCCGAACTCGAAGGGTGCTGGAATAATCACTAAGTCGCCGCTGTATGTCGGTTCGTCCATCCGTCTTGTCCGTCTGTCACAGAAGTCTACAGCTTCAGACGTAATAAGTAGCCAGTTCAAATTTTCACAGAATAAAGTAGCATTTATTTACGTTATGATATCCACCCTTATCTTTGAAACACGAGGACCGAAAAATATGAAAAAAAATCAAGGTTATAATTTGTTATAAGCAATGAGGTTACATTACAATGATAGTTGTATTACGTAAAGATTACAGGAAAATTCTATACTTAGGGGGAGTTGCGAGTTTTTGTCAGGCGCTACATTTTAGCGGCTTGTTTGTGTCGTGTTAATTTTGTTATGGCATCCACATATACATATATTTTCGTTATGATACCAAAATATTTTCGGGTGTATTTGGTGGTGTGCGCGAGTCCGACTCGCACTTAGCGAAATTATATATATTTTTCGTATGTTTTTATCTGTAATTTAAAACAAGGATTTGTATATTTATGGATTAGCGCTTGCTTTGCTTGTCGCCAGGGACAAGGGAATAGTCGCTCATATAATATCTGTAAAATTATGTACCTTTTATGTCAGTAATTTCTAATGCCATATTTATAATATTACGGACAAACTTTTATCAATGTGCAAGAATTAAAACAAAGATAATGGAAAAAGTTGTAATCGACTACTTTATCTAATATCGGTCTATCAAAATGCAATAAAAACGCTTACAACCATTTCCGGACTACTTTGTATTGAATTGCAAGCCAATGTTGGTCAAATAAGGTAACCAATATAAAATTTTATAGTCTTCATGCAGAAGTAATGATTTTTTTTCTCGGTTTTTCATTTTAGCTTGATAGAACAGATAACGTACGGTTGCCTAGAGTTGTTTGCAAAGGGATATATGTCATACATCCCTATCTATCTCCCAGAGGACTTAGGAAGAAACAAAAGACTTTCATCTGGTGCGATCCTGACACGCCTCTTTCGCTTCTTCTACGTCTATCAATCTGTCATACCTTCTATTCCGGGTGCTTTTGATTTGGCTCTTTTCCCGTATGTCATCAGATTGTTCGGCATCATACTAGAAGGAAAATCCGACCAATCATTGCCAATTGCCAATCATTTGATCCAACATAAAAAAGCGAATCGTCCTAATGAGGCTTTTACTCGGTGCTATCTTAGGGCGTGGTTCCAGTTATTGCTCGCTGCACATAAATGATATGGTAATATAAATCGCCACGCCATTTTGATATTAGCTTACCATTAACTGGAATCTTCTATCTGATTTTATTGCGGGTAATGCGTTGTGTAGTATGGTTTTCGCGTGCACTAGTTTAGCGATGACTTTTTATCGAAGTTCTTAAAACTTGTATAGACATTCTATCCCACAAAGGCCATTTGGCTATGGTTGTGGTAGTGGTGTGTATAGATAGGCACGTTTTGTGTGTGTTACGCGTTTCTTACCCCTCCCGAGGTTACGCACACTAGAAATAGTGCGTGTACACGTACTAATACAACCATAGCCAAACGAACTTCGTAAGATAGAATTGGTAAACCTTTTCTTCTTTCCAGTAAATATATTTATCATGAATGAAATGTCTGTCTGCTTCTACCTTGAAAACCACTAGACAAATTTCTCCTGTCTTGTATTTTTTTAACAGTGTATTCAATAGAGTATATGCTTACTTTCTGACTTTGTACACATTCATTTGTTTTTAACAAAAATAATGAAAAAAATAACATAATCTTGCTAAGTTACTTGCCCTTTTTCATAGCAAGACTAATCGAATCGAAATCGAAACTATGAATCGAATGGGCGGTGTATTTATTATGTAATGCTAATATTTATAATATTAATTATTCCTATATTAATTGTATCAGATACTATTATACCTACATTACATAAATAAATACAATTCATTTCATTTCATATTTCATTTAATTTCAAAGTAATTAGTTTTCACTGAGATAATTTGATTTAAAGCATTCTACTCAAATACAAATACGTCCATGAGATGTTCTGACTGGGAGAGGGTTAATTGAAAAAGATTTTCAATATTTATGTCGTAAAGCAAAGTGTATTTAGTGCTGTGTACATTTTTTTGCCATTCACCAGTATTCTGTTAATAAATGAAACCGCGCATTTCGGAACATTTCCACAACAATGTCACACGGGTGGCCATCCAAAAATTCTATTAGCGAGAACGCAATACGAAAAAGTACAGTACAGTACTCCCAAACCGGACGTACCACGTGACCGTATTGATTGTAAAGAAAGTGTAAGGAAATACGAACTTTGCCGAACAGTGGCGAAGATTTGTATGCGCATTATCACTTTGGGAGCACTGTAGTAATGATTTGGACATTATATAGCAAGTTGTTGGTCGCAACTTTACCACCACTAAATATACCGAATAGTTTAAAATAAGGAATGAATTGCTTATTTCCGCAGAAGAAAAAAACACCTTTACGTTGCGTGATCCAGGTTCAGAAGCAGAAGCAGATTACCTCTAGGTTGATGTAACTAAGGTCCCTGGAAGCATTGTAAATAAAAACGTGCTGTTAGCACGCAGCCATTATAGCTACACACTGTTGGGTACAAGAAGCTTATATATTGGAGCGCTTACTTCCTACAATTAGGCAACGCCAAAAAATTTTAACTTCTAATTATTTACATTTCAAGAGTTACAGAGACAGCGATCTTGAAGACAGTGGCGTAACTATACCGTTCGAGGCCCGTGGCAAATCAGCGGATGTCCGTGCCCCCCCCTCCTCCCCCCATTATAAAGAAGCTGAACTAATAATAATAGTATTTTTTATTTTATAATTGAGTAGAGATTTGTGTGTCGGTAGCTAGTCTGCCCTTATGCTTTAATCAAAGGTAATAATAAATGTAAGGAGTTGGGATTCTCCTCTGACCGGGGGCCCCTTCCGGCTGGGGGCCCGTGGCATTTTGCCGACTTGTCACCCTCTAGTTACGCCACTGCTTGAAGAGAAAAAAATGTCATAATAGAGTCATTTATGTTGGCCTGCGGCTTTCAATAGCGGTTAGCACTTCAGTCTGGTAATGTTTATTGTGTCAAAAAAAACAGGCTTAGAAGGTTCTTGAAAATTCCCACGTCTTCAGCGTCAAGCTTCAGAAATTCCTAGTGTCAACTGAATTACTGTATTTTCCCTACACAATGCACAGTGCAAGCGCAGTAAAGTGCATACAGAGGTCGTAAAGCAAGGTTTACAGGTTCGACGCCCGCCGGTCGGCGGAGCTTTGATAGCGTACACTAATATTTACGTACAATATGACAAAACAGTTTTTTTATTGAAGACAATGTAGAAGTTACAGATGAATATAAATAATAAGGCAGAAACAATAAGACATTTAGTATTTAAATAAATAGTACTTTATTTTATAAGTATACTGAGAATTTTACAAAATAGGGTCCTCTTATGACTGTATGCGCTATTTTGGTTAGTAAATATGTGTCGTAAATGTGAAATTTACTGCCTACGTTTCCTGTGACACCTCCATCCATCAGCCCGTATTCGTCCACTGCTGGACATAGGCCTCCCCCATATTACGCGACTCTTGGCGGTCCTCAGTCATCCTCATCCAGCCGCCACTCGCAACGTCCTTCAGATCGTCAGTCCAGCGGGCACGAGGGCGTCCTACGCTGCGCTTTGCTGTACGTGGTCTCTATTCCATTGCCTTACGGTCCAGTATGGCCAGTCCACTGCCACTTCAACTTACTTACTTACTTACTTACACCACAATCAATAAAATATTTGATACAAATTAAAATGTCGGTATCATAAAGGTATCACCCAGGAAAAGCATGCTATTACTTCTAAACTATCAAATAGGACAAGGACGAAGCCACAAGCAAAAATAATACCTCTAAGGTAAATAGATGACAATGAACGCATAAATTAAATCCTCCTTAACTTTTTATGGCAAATTACCTCGACTGAATCGTAAAAATGTAATTTACAAAACTAAAGTCTATACGACTTACGGCAGACATCAAAAACATGACTCACATATCGCCGGTTTCTTGACCTACCCCAACGCCATCCCACTTGTCTGTTTCATTTCAAACGGTCTCTACATCAAGTTTAACATTCGAGTAATAAAATATTACAAGTTTACTCATGTAGCTTATCCATTGTAGGATTTTAGTGGTACGGGCAGCGGAAAAGCTCACGACTTTGTAACATTGTCAAGTCCTAACGGATCTTTGTAGCTGATAAAAGGACAGTTATTGAATATTAAGGGTTTTGCCAAGGAGATGTAACTGTTCTTGTCGTGTTTATATCGGTACGTTTGTCTCAAATATTTATAAAGATCGTGGATGAAAAAGTTCGTAGCTTTTTCTTTATGTACGTTTATATAACACTCTGTAACGACTCCGAAATGTTTTGTGATATGTCAAGAATACTCTCACAATATCAAATTTTATAAAAAAATAATCATAAATTAAAGTCGGTTCTGAAGGCTTTAATTTTAGTTTTAGAGCTGTCAAAATTTTTAAATTTTGACGTTGTAATTAAGCTTCTATTCCTTGCATTTAAGCACTATTTTGAAATCAAGAAAATTTAATTTTAAGAGTCGGAGTTCCGAGATTGGGCAAAACAGGGTTCGGGGTTATGGCTTTTTAAGATAGTAAAATATTAATTTCTGAACAAAATAAATACCACTTGTTACCTTACAAGATGAAGTACAGGTTCATTAAAAAAAATCTTGGCACTAATGTATAGTAACTTCAGAAAAACAGCATGTCAAGTTCAGGTTACACCCGTAGCGCTGCTATTCAAGAGATTTTCTTGAAATTCCTGTTTTTTTTCTGAAGTTGCTATACATTATTGCAGTGATTTTTTTTAATGAACCTGCACTTTATCTTGTAAAGTAACAAGTGGTATTTATTTTGTTCAGAAATTTGAATTTTACCGTCTTAAAAACCCATAACCCCGAACCCCGAATCTCGGAACACCGACCCTTAACATCACTAAAACTAAAATGAATACCTTCAGAATTGGCTTTATTATCACTGTAAGCCATAAATAACTACGACCATATATAAAAATTTGACAAAACTCCATCCTTCTGTTAGCAATCAACGAATAATATTATAAAAATAGTCATTGTCCTACTTATTGGCCACATTTAACCCCAGAAAATAGGAAAAAAGAAACAATTTGCGAAGTCATAGGCCAAACTACGTTCTAAAAGTTTTAAAGTATTTTGATCTATATTGCTTTTGTAATCAAGAGAGGTTTCGCAGCCGTATTGTGAAAAACCCGCCATTTTCTAATTAATCGAAACAGAACACTAACTTTTGTTGAATAACTATTGAGTGAATTTTGAATTTAAGTGTTCTGTTTCGATCGAAAAAAGCGGTTTTTTGACAATCTGGCTGTGAAATCGCTCTTAAACTAATCTATCTAAAAATTCAATAAGATCTGTAAAGAATAATAACAACATAGTGACATCTCTTCAAAACTTATTTTGAGACCTGGATTTAATATCCTAGGTAATAAAGGAGAGATGGAAAATATTTTCATTATGGCGGACTGACAGTGTAGCTTAATAAGCCATTTTCATGCTAAAAGCTCAGTGTTGTTGTAAAATTTAATATTGCAGAAAGAATCACAATGTTAGTGTTGCATTTGATTAAATAATAAACCTTTGTACGTCACCTGAATATTGGAAGTTGTAATTCAGCAGATATGAAAAAGAAGAATATGAAGATTTAAATTTTTGGGGTTCCGTACCTAAAAGGATAACCGGAGCACGATTAATGTCATTCTGAAGTCCGTCCTTACAAAACTCATAGATGGAATGCGCACCTGACCTGAAATTTGTATATTTCTTGCAGAATGTTGACTTAAAACCAGTTATTGAATTAGAAATTCAAATAAAAATATTTTTCAGTGGGGTCCCACGTATGAAAAAAGGAGCCAATTTTTTTTTTCTAACCCAGGCATGTCGATTTGTCATGAGCTTTATTGGGTAGAATACAAATAACTTTTTTTTCTTTTCTCTATTAAAAAATAAACCAAAGCGGAGCAATTTGTCAGTGTTACAACATTTTTGTTACGGAGTTTATGTCAAAAACTAAACTAATTAGAATTTTGGAAGTTCTTTATATTCTGCCCCATATACTCTTTAAACAAAAAATATGCCTATTTATAATAAAGTGTAACAGAATACTTAATCAACATAATTTTGCAGTCTTTTTCATAAATTTTGTAGATATTTTGTATTTTGTAGATTTTGTAGATAGTTTGTGACATTTGTTGAAATTATTTAAGTCTTAATAAAAATAACTCAAAATAAAATTATTATTTGAATAGTACGTACGGCACCCTCAGAGCGCAAGTCGTATCGCACTTTAACGGTTTAACAAATAAGTTTTCCGTATCACTCGTATTGTATCCTACTTATTTTACAATTGTTTATATTGATTTTGTAAAAAAGCTTAATTAAATCTTCAATCACTTAGTCAGTTTCTAGTTATTTGGATGGGATTTGAGCCGCGATCTGGAAATAGATCTATTGTGTTTGTATTGTTTTAGAGATAGTAATAATTAGGAGAATTAAAGGAAAATAAAAAGTAAAACGATCACGCAAAAATTAAATAAATATCATTTCATAGCCGACATGTCGAGAAAAATATCTCATAACAACCTGAAGCCACAATATCTCAGGACTTGCCATTAGCAATCTTTTTACAGGGCAATATTTATGGCGACATTCGTACAAAGTGTAACACAACGTGGTTAGTGGATTTTTACTCTCAGCTAAATATTTCGCCGTCTTGTCTAGCTCGTAAATTATATTCTTTTCAACTACAAGGGAGACTCACGGGATAGTGAATGCTCAGATGAGAGAGCTCATTCAGTGAATGGCGTAGAAAACATTCACTGTGAAAACAAAGCTATGCGAAAAAAATGCTTAATCCACAAATTAACCCTCGACCCCCTCGAAGTAATTCGGGAGAGAGTAAGAGGACAGCTCACAGGCAAAAAACCAGGAGGCTACCATGCCTGGGACAGACTTATATGGAACAGACTGGTGACGGGCAGCGGCGTCAATGATGCGAGGGTTCCGGCACCGCTCTCACCAACCCGCCTGCCCAGCGTGTGTGAGTATGGGCAATTCTTCCAGGATGACCGCCGGGAGTGGCAAAGTCCTGGAAAGGCTTATGTTCAGCAATGGACGAACTAGGCTGATGGATAATCTTTAAATATCAAATCCTCAAACTCTCAAATATGATCACACCTTTCTTTTACACGTTGTATACTAGCTAGCCTGTTAGAAGCTGTAAAGATAAAAAAAATTACATTATATTATTACGGCATATAAACGCAGAAGTATAACCTAAATCTGACTGATGTAAGGAGCTCTGAACCAGGATTCGAACACGGGACTTATCGCTTACCTGGCGACAGTTCTACAAAAGACCATACCGCTAGATTTTTTTATATCAATATGAAGGTTTGACAACATATCCTTCCATGAATTTTTTCCTGAAGGTTATTGTGAGTCCCGTAGGTTGAGGGAGAAACAAATAGCCTTGTATGTAAGAAAAGCTTACTGCAGAATATGTAGTAATAATTTGTTGCAATAGTGGACTATTGTCCAGTTTCCTTTATGCTTGGACAGGGGAAACTTGGGTGTATTTTGGGTTTAGGAAAAGCAGACGTCTTTTTGTAAGTGCGGCATAGTAATAAAGAAGCTGACGCTTTTGGATGAAAACATGTTTGGAATATCAAATAAAAATACCAAATGAAATCTATATTTCTTATGAAAATTTCTCTCATGTAAAGATTAAATCTTTAAAAAAGAGATACCAAAAATATAGCTTTTGTGAAAATTTATTTCACAATTAATATTGAACAAATCAGTTCAAATACAAAGTTCTTAAGAAAAGTTTCGGTGTCATTCCAAAATCTTCCCTCCTGATCTCTATCAAAGCAACAGTAACGGGTTTAGAAAATAATGAAACGCCAAACGATGAAATGATCGCGATTATTACCTTGTTTAATAAACATTGCAACATTGTAATAATTATGTATTTTCTAAACCTGTTTGGTACTGTTAAACAAACGAGTTGCAGAAAAGGGGGTCATAAGTGTATTCAAAAACGAAACACGGGCGAAGACATGTAAAAAAACTAAACACACAAAAGATAACATTTTGAAAGTGATGTTTAATATCCTTGTCTAAATAAAAGGACTTGAAAAATAAGCAGTTACATTTTTAATGGTCGATAACTATGTCTTTTTTGAAAGAAAACATTTCGATGAGAATTTGAGTAATTAACTGTTGACAAATTTTAAAGTTGAACAAGGTAGTAAAATTGTAACAGTAGGTGAAATTTTACGACTGGGAAATTTTGCACTAAATCACCATACAGGTGTTATGTAATGAATACATTTTTTTTATCATGTCAGGAAAGGGGTTTAAAATTTCGAAGCGTGAGAAATTGACAAAGCCAGAAATAACGACAATCTGGGGCACTTCAAAACATACCATTAATCCAAATTTTACACACCCTGGACAATATATCTAGAACTGAACAAAGGTCATTAGAAAACAAAGACGACATCTTCTTACTATTAAGTATCACATTTCAAGCCTCTCCAAAGACTTCACAATCAAAGAACCGTTTAGATACAAAGATCACACATCATTAACAGCACAAACGGTCAGATAATGACCATGAATAAATAATAAACATTAGGGTAGGATCATCTAAATCATAACGGAAGTAACAATAGGACCCTAGATGAGGATTTGGAAGAAGCATTTGAGAAGGTAATATTAATTGCCCATGATGAGGATTGGTATGTGTGACTAAAACTTTTGTTATAAATAACATAAGTTGAATACAATAGTTAAATTTTAAATGAGTTAGGAAGTTAGTAGTATCAAAGATTATTTAAATTTTAAAGGTGAAACAAATGAATTTTAGAGCGTTGTTAGCATAGATGTAGTATTATATACAAAATCTAAATCTATCTAATTATTTGGACCACAGCATTCACCTTGGTGGATATTTTTTTTTATTTTTGGACAATGTTACATCTGCCATGGTTACGGAATGTCCTATACTTCTCATAATGTGTATAGTTACGGTGTTCAAAAATCTTAAATCATATATTTAGAGTTTTAAACGGTGTCACATATCAGTCTTATCACATAACAAAAATAAATACTCAGGACTAAAACAAAGTGTAATTTTAACATTTCATATCAGATAACCTAATAGGTTTTTTGGATTATTTTATAACTAAGCAATTTAAAGACTATAAAGTCCACTCCATATCAAATCACAAGAAAGGTCAACAATATGACACAGATGTCTTACATTTATTAAACGATAACGAAAGAATTCCTTCTGCATACAACAGATCTCATAAAAATCAAGATGAGTCACCCTCATTCTTCTTGATCTAAACACAATCTAAATCCATAAGGTCTTTAACCTTTCTCATAGATATGAGCACGTACGTTTGCTTTTTTTCAAAGGGATTCTATGGTACCACATGCCATCCAGTTCACAGGTCGTAATTTATTCAAAATATTCACCTTGTGTGGTTCATCTCATTGTTGGAGACAAGGGAAGGGACTAAAACATATTTTGATGATGTAGAACAATTCGACCATCTCACTTTTAATCTGGTCGATGAAGAAAAAATAAACAAAGAGTAGTTGTCTATTGATTCTTTTAATGACAGAAAGGGTTCATTTAAGTGTTTGGAGAAGGACAATAATTTTGTTAAGCATCATTAAGTGGATGATAAAATCTTAGATGAAGAAGTGGTTTATTGTCTTGATGATTGTATTTCAAGTGTTGTCATAGATTCACACGAAAAAACAACAATTGTAGAAGAGCCGTTAGAAATAAAAGTAACGAATTTTATATGTGAGCCACGTCTTCTTTTAGAAACGTGCTTAAAGATATTCAAATGAAAATAAATGAACAATGGTTTGAATATTAATCACGATAATTATTTCCATCAACATTATATACAGAAGATAAATAAATCTTATAATCGTCGTCATCAATCACCCGTTTGTTATCGACTTCCGTAGATATTGCGGAAGGTCCTGGATAGACCCCTGTTTTTACCCTGCCTAGACGAGCGCTCATCATCATCATATACGCCTTCCATCAGCCGCGGTAATGTCTAAGCGTAAGTCCAATGTGTATTATGTCGCTGGTAAAATTTTCAGAGTCATAAAATTATAATTTCACTACTGAAATTTTTGCTAGGTTTTCTTATGATCTAACCTAACCTGACCCAGTGAAATTATAATTTCACGGCTTTGACAACTTACCTGTGACGTATATAAAAACGAAAACTACGTTAGCCGTCATGGTAGCAGCTTGTAAAAATATTCTATGATTGATATATTTACATCAAATAGCCATTTAAAATAATGTCAGTCTTTATGAACAATACTTTGTCTGTCCCACAGAAGCAATTGAGCCAAAGCTAAATAGTAACAAGTACAATAAAAAAACTACGCACCACATATCCAAGCATAACCCTAAAATACCCGTTCAAATTTCACACAATAACTCTTCCTTGACCCATAAACAAATAGGCTCTTCGTAGGGTCTAAGAATGGCCCATAATGAGCCAGTGGCATAAATTCTAGACCATAAACTTGCGAATTTATGACCTCCAACCCAGTCCTATAACGTGCTACATGATGTCTGTCTTTGAAACGTAATGGTGTAGCTCTTTTCTTTATTTTTTTTGTGCTGCAGAGTTATGGAATGAACTTGTCTTGACTGAATGACACGGGTTCATTCTTGACCATTTTATACAATGTTGTTGTTGAGTTACGAGAACTAATTTTGAGGGGTGGTAAAGGGTTTTAAATGGCATAGAGAAGCTTTGTTTTTTATAATTTTATAACAATAGTATTTTGTGCAACTGTGAAATAATGTGAGGTATTTGGACACGAGTGCTTGTTTACGAAATGGACGAAGTGAGTTTCGTAATAGATTTGCACGAGTGTCCCAATGTCTAATTAAGACCAGTTGCACACAAAACTTTATCTACGATTTCGATCAACAATCGAAAATAAATCTACGAAAAATAACAAAAAAAAAAACACATGTCATGATATTGCACTCGTCATCATACTTAAACCTCCATTTGTAATATGTAGACGCCCGAGACCATTTAGAAGCGAGAAGAGTAAAGAACGCGAGACACTCTGATGTTATCGCTTGTGATTGGTTCTCTAACGTTATTCTAGTAAATTCGGCCAATATCAGCGCAGAATTGCGGTGTTATAATGTAATATTACAACACCGGTCAAACACTCTAGGTACTTAAAAAACGCTTTTCATGTTGTAAGTACCTTTTTGCAGTTTTGGGAATAGATAAAAATCTAACAACATTAGGTAAGATAAGTTATGAATAGGTAAGTATTATTGTAAAACTTGTAAACCTAAAAAATATTATGCGTAAAAAAAATATACAAAATTATTAATTCGCTTAGATTAAATTATGTTTAGATGTGTTCATGCAAAAACCATTTCGAGATTTTGGTTTATTAACTGTATTTACAACTTGTTGTCTAAAAAACCTCATGATAATAATGAATATTTTTACGAAAAAGGTGCAAATTCCATTTGACTACGTGTGACGTTACTTGAATAATTTAAAATAATTTGCTTCTGACTGATTTGACAGATGAATGACAGACAGAGACTGACCACTTTTTTATAAGCAAGACAAAGATCCACAATCAGTATAATTCCTACAGTGACGTCATATCTGAAAATTCTTTAAAAATCATTGAAAAAACAAGATCAAATTATATACCATAATAATAAAAATGATGACGGCCCCATATCGTTGGCCGAAATATATCGAGCAAAAACCTTTATTGTTTTAATATTAGTAAATAAACAAAAGAAATAAAAAAGGTTAAAAGCAAAAAATTACATATTTATTATCATAATAATAAAACTGATGACCTAAAATGGCAAATATTCTCTAAAAAAATAAAAAAATAAACTTTTAGAAATTAAGCTATGGGAATTGATAACTAAAGTTCTGTTTATCATTTTTAATTTACAATATTTTTGTCATTAGTCCAGTCGTAATTGCGTATATCCTGGTCATTTTAACAAATTTTTGTCTTACAAAATTGAAATACCGACTCGCAAACGACTAACATTTGTTCAGTACAATCAGTGAAACTTTTGTTTTAAGTTTCAAAACAAGACATACCTATATTACATTTTTATATTGACCTGAACCGCTATTATTCTTATATAAATTTCTAATTTGCAATATTCCGCTAAACACTCTTACCATGCTATTCATAATGCAGACTCAAGCACTGTCCGCCCTCCCGCATAAAACATGCACAAGCATAGCAAGCAGTACGAGCACAAAACAAGCTGTTATTAAGATTGCTTTATTTTGTGCTCGTACTGCTTGCTATGCTTGTGCATGTTTTATGCGGGAGGGCGGGCGGTGCTTGAGTCTGCATTTTGAATAGCATGGTAAGAGTGTTTAGCGGAATATTGCAAATTATTAATATATCCACAAATTCATGATAGACTTCCGTAAAGTAACGCCTTTTTCAATAAATATTATACTTCATATTATTTTGTTTGCCATTGAAGTCTCCACTAGAACACAGACCTGTTAAACAAGATAAGACAGCTTTATCCTAATGTCCACCAAAGAAATAGGATAACTCTAATATCCCTTCATAACTTAGTAGATCTATTTTACCGGACATAATTGACCATAAATAATAGAGATTACATGTGTTTATTATACCTTTACAAAAGCAAAACAGGGTTCAAAAACTGGCCCTCGTAGATAACATTTTTTGGAAAGTATTGTTCTTTATTACATCTTGAACAATTAGTAATAGTCTGAGAACGGACAATAGAGAAGTAAATGTGAATTTCAATACTTTAGTCTAACTTGAGGGAGACACAAATCATTTTTGGTGCCTAAATTTGTTGATACATAGAAAATATATATTTATTGTTTTTTCATTCATACAGCACTTAGCCAGCACCCATATGAAATAATAAAAAAAAAAGAATATTTATTAAACATAACACAAGTCAAGTGGAAGAGGAGAAAGAGGTGTGTCAGGTACACATGATGAACCTCTGTAAGCTCTGCCTACCCCTCTGGGAGACAAGCGTTTTATGTATGTATGTATGTAAAATGAATATAAATGAAAAAAGTATTAACTATTACTTATTGATTATCGACTCGACTGACAACGACGACCACAAGTGGGTCGAAATATACAAGGTGACTTTTTGATCATCGTCCAAATTCATACTGGAGGCTTGATAATTTATCAGTATCTTGGATCAGTAATAATTTTTGTGAAATTCGTTTATTGAAATTTCGGCTTCCCATATAAATTCAGCTACAGTCCCGAGTGAATCACTATGGGGAGACGAAATTTAATGTTACGAATTTCAACAAAATTGTTATTGATGCATGATACTGATCACTTACCAAGCCACCAGTATGAATTTGGACGATGGTCAAAAAGTCACTTGTATATCGATAATAGTAAACACCTTTTCGTTTATATTCATAATTTGTTTTTAAAATAATGTAAAGCTACAAAGGCTTTAAAATAATATTTATTGTATATATGTATGTAAAATGATATTCATAGGTATTTCACTTAGTTCAAATGGTACTCGTAAGTGTTCATTATATATATATTAATTCTATCTATAGTCATGTTTACTTTTGTTTTATATTTCACTTGTTGTTTGAGTGTCATTCATTATCATTATATTTAACTGATATTCTTAGCAAACTTTAAAATCGGTGTATCTTTTCAAATTGGTTGAAAACGAATTTGTGGTTATACTTCTAGATATGGAACTAAATATGTCTATACGAGTTAAATAAATAAGAAGAACAATGTGTCTTTATTACCCTTCCTTAGTACTTCCTGTAATTAATTGTCTAATTTCCGGTAACACGCAGTCATAGGAAGGTGGGTAATTAATAATTGAAAGGATTTGATGACCTCTGTTAAAATCTTTTGAGCTATGTCATCTGATTAAATTTGGTTATGAACACCTGCAAAGTTAAAAAGGTACCTAACCTCATAGAACTGTTTATTTAGTTTGGTAACAAATAAAACCCCCATCACCTAGCTTTAGTGTGTATGTCTGTCCGCAGTTAAATAAAATAAAAATCCAATTATGATCCGTAAAGACTCTAATATTTTAAGACAACATTTAAACCTACATACTTAAAAATACATCAACTAACAACGATATTAGAAGAAAGTGTAGATAGGTTACCTACACAAGAATCAAATTCAACATAAATGGCTTCAGTCATAAATGACAATGTCACATTGGTACGTGGAAGTCATAATTACCGCGAGCAAAAAAGACACAAGACCTATATCACAGTATAAGTTTTCTTGTACTGTGCCTATATGTTGCTGAGCGCCGACGCGATACTGAGTTCAGGTTGGCAAATCAGCCAAGTTTTAACGTGCAACTCGTAGATCGCCTATAACCTATCTACACTTTCTTCAAATATCATTGTCAACTTAATAAATCTTTTAGCTCAGACATTACAAGAAGCTAAGGCGAACAATAAAGTGTACAAACTACCCCCTATAACGTAGGAACACACAACCACTATCCGTCATTATGCCTTCTTGAAACCCATTTTCCTAGAAAAAATCAAACAAAATTTTATGAAAAATGATCTCTGAGGCGTCAGATTTTGATCCCATATTAACTAAAACTGTCAAAACGCAGCACCAAAATAGTTACAATGTAACAACAGCGATAGATATAATATGGTAGATACATTGATATTCAACGTTGATAAATCGAGTACTAGCCGAACAAAAGGCAGCCCCCGGTTCTGTATAGGATATTTACCTTTCCCCCCACTAGATGAGTGTGATTCCTCTTTCCCTTCGTAAAGGATTAGGGCTGTCATGATATTGACAGAACAGCGTTCCTAAACCACGTAATATTTTTCAAGTGAAATAGTGAACTAAACAGCGTATTTTTATTATATATTATTTATTGTACACATAAATTTAAACTTAGGTATCAAAATTATATAAAATATACTCTATTTAGAATTAGCCGCGCATCTGCAAAACGGTGTCAGTTTAAATATACTAAACGCGAAATTATTAAAAAATATAATACAAAATTTATGTTTTAATCCGATATAACAGTGGAACCTGGGCTAGATCGGACCGTTGCCCAGTAGAAAGTTTGTAATTCCGGTTCTGCCCAGCAAATATGCTAAGTATACGGATTCGAAATGGAATGAATATTGAATGGAATATTTCCTGAAATATTAATCAACTCTTTACATTTTGAGCAACGCGATAGCAATGTTAAGACACCCGATTTTAATAGGGGATTTATTTATTTATTTACCACGCTTCACGTTATTTATTTACCACGTTAATCAGGACAAAAGCGTAAATTTAGCCGGTTTTAACATAGAAAGATCGCTAAAAAAGGTTTCGTGTTTTAAACAAGGCAAAAGCAAAAGTTAAAGAGTAAATAAAAATAGTAGTTGTACAACCCTAAAAATCCCTCAGTAACCGCGGCGACGACATGGCGGCGCGGTGGTGTGGTCACCCTTTACCATCATTTTAAGTTCCAAGTTAAGGGTGATGCATACCGGGTGTTAATGCTGGGCCCGAATGGCCAGAAATATATCTCAATTTTTTTTTTATTTAACTGTTTTTTTAATGTAATTATAATCATTTAAAAGACAAAAAGTCAATATTCAATATTTATGAACAAATTTTCCAAAGACAAAAATTGACTATTCATTAGTTTTATTTTAGACATTTGCTGCTCACTTTAAATTTAGAAATCTTAAATTACACCATTGGTGTGCCTTTCAGCAGCGAATGTGTTTAATAAAATATTGGCAGCCACAACTTTTCAATGTGACAGTCTACCTACAGACTTTAGGCAGAGAATATAAAGTATTACTTTAGGTTAGGTAAGCATTAGGTGGTGATACAAAATTATACTCTTTTTTTTTCTGTTTATTTGTTAAGTGTCAGTGCGTGTAATTGATCATAATATGGACGATTTAATAATGTTTTGAGTTTCGCTTACTAATACTATTTTACCTAAGGGCAGAGGCTTCGCGTCGATGGTGATACTTGTTACTTGTTAACAATCTACAGAACGGACAAAAAATATTAAGGTGATTTCTCGTCCGTGCAAAGGTCCCCATTACTCCAGGCGGAAAGACCCGCAGTGTAAGAGGGACGGAATCGGGGGAAATTGACAAAAAAAGCGGTTTTAAATTATTACATATTTAAATAAAATTTCTATGAAAATTTTCATAACCAGTTGTTTAGGTATTGTTAAAACACATCTAAATAAATATTTTTGAAGTCTGTATGCTATCCCAATTTGTCTGAATATCAAAAAAAGTGTAAATTTAGACCTCATTTCAATAAAATTATTTCTATGTGTTGAAATTCCTTCAATCGCGTTTCTGATAATCCAAAATCTAGATAAAGGTCCCAAGATTTGTTATACTAATTTATTTAACTTGGGACTTATTTTGAGCAGCAGATAAATAACTTCAAATAGTGTCGGTTTAGACGATATACCCTCTTAAACGCCCCTAGCGGATACCTAATTTTGGAACCTCAGAAAAACAGGATTGAAAAATGCGCATGAAACTACTTCCTTACGTATAATATATTTTTCAATGCATGTGCTCGTAAAGGCTCGCTACGCTCGTGTTTTAAATCGTCCTCGTAATTTATTCCTTTGCGCCCTTGTAGCATAAACTACTAATATAACCAACTCAGAAAAGAAATCTGCCACTAAATTTCAACTTAATCGTTTATTTGTACCTGCATTCAGTTTATCACTTTTATGAATAATCACGTTTATTTATTTAGCTTTAATTATTCTAATAAAGTAATTCAATTGATTTCTCAGATTAATTACCAAAACAATTTACCTTTCCACATAATATGTATCAATTTTTTTTATAGTTTACAAATAAATTAGCATGTCGTCATCTATAGAGTCATTATCGTAAATACAGTGGTTTGTTTGCTAATTTTCACAAATTATCGTATACAAAATGCAAATAGATTCCTCAAACCCCACAACAATTTAGCAAAACAAAGAAAATTACACAAAACAAGGTACTAAACCTGCAATTTCGATTACATTCTTCAGCACGGCTTAACAAGACTTTAAATAATTTAAACCCGAGTCTAATTGGAACATAATGAATAGGGTGAAGTGTAAAGATTTCTTGGACATGTAAAAAGATAGTTGGATAAAAGAGTTGTAAAAGTCTCGCTTATAAAACCTAGACGTACAAAAATAAATTGAGTATTTATTGATTTCAAAAATTTCAACTTTGACTTGAGATATTTTGTAATCAAATATAGGTACAAACTTGTAATTTGGGGGTAGAAGTAGGTTCAGTAAGGTCTTTTGGTATCTTAAATATCAGACTTCTAGCTTTACCCACAACGAAGATACAGGGGGGTTGAAAGTGCCGTGAGTTGCTTCGAGAAAAAGATGGTACGGCATTTTTTTTTTTGCGAGACGTGCCCCCAGATCTTTTGTAGTTTATAATGCAATCTAATAATATATGTTAGTTAAGGCGATATGCGAAAAAAATACAGATGTTTCTCTTCTGTGTATTTCATGAAATACGCGAAAAATTATAATCAGTTTCTGGTATATGCATTTTGACTATATAATCTAGGGATTTGATTTTGGAAAACATCTTTGGATAAACTTTCCTTGATATATATAATTATTGAAATGAGGTCTTCTAACACACTTTTTCTCCTTGTTTAACGAATAGCAGCCATGTACAGAACTCAAACATATTTTATTAGATGGGTTTCAACAATATCTAGATTTTTATTTTTGTAAATTTTGCTTCCTTAGTTAATTTTTTTTAATAAAAATATAAAACCAACTTTTTTCCCTTTTGCCCTGAATCCACCCTTCTTGCACTGCGCGATTTTTCGCTTGGAGTGACAGTGACAAAAATAAAATTCGCATAGCCTCTTAAATAATTAATATAGTTGACTACATATTTTTAAACCTTCGCGTTAGGTACACGGCACACAAAACTCACAGTATACGGACAAAAATCTAATGACATATTATGTTCCGAATTTTGAACTTCCGGATGGGTAAAACTTGTACATTTTTTAATTTAAATATAATACCATATAAAAACCAACTGATTACAAGGGAAATAAAATGAAATACTTCATTTAGATCACAAACTAGAGTTCGTGAGGGCGATACCATCTATCGAATAAAAAATAGTAGTTTATGCTACAAGGGCGAAAAGGAATAAATTACGAGGACGATTTAAAACACGAGCGTAGCGAGTGTTTTAAACGTAACCGAGTAATTTATTGCTCTTACGCCCGTGTATCATACTACGTTTTTCAATGCATAGTGTGAGGAAATAAAACAAATATAATTTTGTGAACTTTAAATTGTAATTGGCTCAAAAGGACTAGGTATCCAGAGCCGTTAAACAGTGGAAAAAAAGTATGACATTTATGGCACACAAGAAAGGCTGCAGAGGTTAGCCAACCATTGTAAATAAATAAAAATAAAAAAATAATAAAGCCCTAGGGCAAAATAATCGACTTTCTGTTCGGTTTTGATGCATAAAAAGTGGGCCTTTACGAGCACATGCATTGAAAAATATTTTATGGTTGCTAGAATTCTTCGCTTTGTTAGTGACAATATGAAACAGTTACTGCCTAGAACATTTTCATGAAAAAACCGCCTACTTGCACGATTAAATACTCTTACATTTTATTTTCTTGGTAAGAAAAAAAAACAAGACTCTAAGTAAGGAAGGACAAAACTAAGTAAGGACAAGTAATCTTTATAAATTTGTCACTATTCCAAATTTCAACTTGATAGCATTATCTGTCTCTAAGAATCTGTGACAGACAGACTGACACATGTGTCATACCACAAGGTTCCTAATTAAAAAATTTGAGTACTGAATCCTAAAAAAAGTAAACATAACTTACCAATAAACACTTTTTCAAAGAAGTACCTATCTATAGGTATGTTAAAACATGCTTATTACAGGAAATATGAAAAGTACAGACGGTGACAAATGGTTTATGAAATTTTAATTTTAAACTGTCTCCACCAGTTTGATTCAAACTGCAAGGTAAGGGGAAAATATTGAACTTCTTACGAGTAAACTCACTTGAATTATATGTATGTTGACATAATATGCTGTAATTGTTTCTATAGAATTTTCTTTACTAATTGGCAAATTAAAATTATGAATTAATTAATCTCCTTGCGATGGGTAAATCGCCAAGTGTTCAAACATAGAAATTTATTTCTGTCGTAGTTTAAAATTATGTAGGTGTGTAACATAGAATGTAATAATGAATGACAGGACTTGCAAGATACAGAAAAAATACATATAAACCATTAAAAAAATATTTTGAGGGTTACTGACTGACCCTCCGGTGAATGTCTGTCTGTCTGTCTGTCCTTCTGTCACAGGGGTCTACAGCTTCAGCCGTTATAGGTGGTAGCCAGTTGCAATTTTCATAGAATACGTTTTACCTGTGGCATCCATCGAGGCGAAAAGAAAAAAACACAATAGGGGTCGAGAGGACTGAAAAAAAAGAAAAAAGTCAGGTGATTATGTAAACATTACAGGAAAAATATAGCGATTGATGCTTTGGAATCAGTACATATTGTTGTTATTTACCATAATGTTATTAGGGTTCCGTACCCGTATTCTGTGGTGTATGTGGTGGAGTCCGACTCGCACTTGCCCAAATCTTTTTATATACTGACATTATGTTGGAAATGGTAATAATTATCGTTCATGTTCTTTTCAGTAAGAAAGCTAATTTAATAACGTAGAACATACGAGATTGAAACTAAATTATTTTCAATAAATCAAATAGGGAAATCTTTCTGGTTAAACCACAACCCTAAAAAGTTTCTAAGATATTTAGTTTTGAGTAAAAAGACTAAAGCTTCTGCCTGCGTCTACGCATGAAACTTTTCTTCGCTTGCATCCAAAACTCACGTTTTCATGGCAGTTCTTAAGTCACCTACGAAATAGTTTTTGTCAAATAAAGCGATGTAACTTTAGGTGTGGCCGATTGTACCAGTCAAGTGCGGCACTTGGTCTTTATGACGATGAGTCATGGAGTGCCGGAGGGCAGGTTGTGCTCCCCACTACTGAAAGGCACCTCGACGCTATCTCGATAATAATTAATTCTTTTTTGTTTATATTTATAATCTGTTCAAAATAATTAAAAGCTAAAAAATGGTTTAAAATAATATTTGTTCACTTTTCATAATAATAATAGTAAAATAATTTCTTGCATAAGATAGAATTTCTGCACACAGGCAAGCTTAATACTATTAAAGTATTTTCTACCAGCTAGTCTTTGGTCACACCCCCGACACTTCATAGTCCACGCTCAAGTTATTTACCTACACTCTCACGCGCGCATCTGGCTTGTCCGCACACGCTTGTGTGTGTGCGTTAGCTAGTCTAGGGCTGGCAGCAAGCGTGTGAGCGTCGTCGATCGAGAGGGACAACATTTATAGTCAGCAACTTATATGATTCTCTTCCTAAATTTTAGCGTGGTTAATCCCTAGGCCCTAGTTCTGGTTTCCCATGGATAAATTTGTATTAAAAATATATATATCGTCATGACCTGAATGCGCGAGAGGGTGTCAGAGGTGTTTCGAGTGTGAACTTTGAAATGCAAGTCACAGTCCACACTCGGTACACCAGCGTTTCACCTACAAATATTATGTCCCAACGTGGTGGGAGGTGAGCCCTATCGCCGTAAGTACTTTAGGCACAAACACACGATTTTTAGGACATACGGGTTTCCTCACTATGTTTTCCTTTACCGTTCAGAAAGTGGGAAGTACTTACCTATAAGCAAATACGATGCGCATTATGTAAATTCCGAAAAACTTGGTGCATGCCCAACCGCGGATTGAACCTGGATCTCAAGATTGAGAGGCCTGCGTTCTACCCCTGATTTACCGCCGCTTTTTCATAACTTTAAAAATAAATTAACATAAAAGAAAATGGCTTAGTTCATCGGAAGGAAGCAAATTTGAAAAATCTCCGTTCTTTATTGGTTGCTCCGTTTTCTAGGCAATCATATATACCACAATAACGAACCATATTATTGATTAAAAATCAGTATCGTAACAAAATAAAACAAGATTTATACTTGCGATTGTCGGCACTTGATGAAACATAAAAAGCACTCGATTATGAACACAAACACTTGTACTATCTGTTTCAATAACATAAAACAAAGTGTTTGTGTTCACAATCAAGAAAACAAAACAAAATACGCGCGCAGCTAACGAGTGCTACTCGAGCTCTACGTGCCTCCAGATTTGCCACTAACTTGCGGGGGACCGCGGGGGACCGCGGGGGACCGCGGGGGACGTTAAATTCGCGCGGGGAGGTGAGTGTCGCTTCTTTACGTAGTAATACTTTATATTCTCTGCTTTGGTTATGGGGAATTGTAGAGGTTAATGCCATGTTGTCAAAATAGTATTTGAATATTTTTAAGGGTCGGAGTTCCGAGATTGGGCAAACCAGGGTTCGGGGCTTTTTAAGATAGTAAAATATTAATTTCTGAACAAAATAAATACCACTTGTTACCTTACAAGATGAAGTACAGGTTCATTAAAAAAAATCCTGGCACTAATGTTTAGTAACTTCAGAAAAAAAAACTGGATTTCAAGTTCAGGTTACACTCGTAGCGCCGCAATGCTATTCAAGAGATTTTCTTGAAATTCCTGTTTTTTTTCTGAAGTTACTATACATTAATGCCGTAATTTTTTTTAATGAACCGTCACTTCATCTTGTAAGGTGACAAGTGGTATTTATTTTGTTCAGAAATTTTAATTTTTACCGTCTTAAAAAGCTATAACCCCGAACCCCGAATCTCGGAACGCCGACCCTTAATAGACATCCGTCTATCGGCCTAGTTCGTCCACTGCTGGACATAAGCCTTTCCAGGATTTTGCCACTCCCGGCGGTCACCCTGGAAGAATTGCCCATACTCACAAACGCTGGGCAGGCGGGTTGGTGAGCGCGGTGCCAGAACCCTCGCACCAGTGACGCCGCTGCCCGTCACCAGTCTATTCCATATAAGGCCCGGCTATTAGGGATGGATATACCGCCATCCATTGGTCCCAGGCATGGTGGGCCTCCTGGTTTTTTGTCTGTGAGCTGTCCTCTTACTCTCCCCCGAATTACTTCGTGGGGTTCTCCAAGTAAGATGGTGGTACCTCCACAGTCATCAGCATCAGCTCTACCACCTGTAATATATATATATTTAATATTTATATATTACATAAATTATCAGTTAACTATATTATACTACATGCTATATAATAAACATATGCCGTACATTAATAAGTAATATATACCTACATTAAGTGATAAAATACTACAAGTTGAACTTTTCATCAGGTGTTATGTATGGTTATGATATCTTAACGGTGGTTCTTTTAGTCAAAGATTTGACAAAATAATTTAGCAACAGTCGCGGCCAAGAAGCTATAGTAAGTGCAGAACAAGGTACAGTCGCCTGCAGTTCAAGCGCCCTTCGTTAATGATTTTTAACCATATAATCCAATAGTTAGCTTTCTGTGGTAGCTGGTCATACTGGCGTCCGTACCTAGCTAATTGCAAAATTCCGAAACGCGCGTATAAGGCTGGGAATTTGATACGTCACCGTTAATCTATCTGACCGGGACTTGTGGTATTTGAAGTGGAGTATTGGATACATTTGTCTTCAGAGTTCAAGTGATACACCGATAGTCCGATACGTATTTCAATATAATGTAGGTATTATTAGATTGTTAGCAATTCAAAAACAATTTTTTTTCATCTTTATCTCTTTTGAACGGGTTATCGATGGCTCAAAACGTGAAAAATAAATGAATGATTAAAGAAAATCACATAGATAATAATTCGAGGGCATCGAACTGAAAAGGCGTATCTAAAGATTTTCTGAATCCAGAAAATTCCAAAATTTTTGGGTGAATCTCTATATTTATTAGCTCTTGATGTACTGAAAAAGTAACGGTTGCTCCACTAGTCATAGGTAATACGAGTATTACGCCTAGTCTACGATGAGAAAAGGCATTTTTATAATTAAAGAAAAATATTTATAAATAACTAGTCGATGCTTTATATTTTTGTAGACACGCCCTTTCAGCTTGAATCAATATTAAGATTTCTTACAACAAGTGTTTTTTTTTTTAATATTTGTCTTAAGGTAAGTAACAAAAAAAAATACAATTGTTCCTATCTAAAAAAGAACTGTATTTCAATCAAAAACTTATCCAATAAATCATCTACTTAAACTCAATAAATCTTTGGATTATCTCTGAGAAAATATTGTCGAAACGTTTGTTGAATTCTCAAGTTAATACTTATATTTCTTATCTACCCATTGCCCTTCGGTTTGTCCATTATTTTGGGTCAGTTTATGATGAAAATAGGTATTGTTTTATCGGATTTTTGGTGATTTATGGACGTCTTATGTTTTCCTTTTTGAAAACTGAAATAGCACTTGGTTTTTAAGACTTTTTGTGAGAAGAATAAAGCGGTTTGACCGTCTATTCTAAATCAGTTGTTCTATTTAGGGTTCCGTACCTAAAAGGTACAAAAGGAACCTAATGGTGAGACACCGTTGTCCGTCCGTCCGTATGTCACAGCCTCATAACTTTAGCACCGAAAGATAAATACATGAAATTTGGCAAAAAATAGCATTAATTTGCCCAAATATTAGGGTGTAAAAAAAAAAAAAAATTTGAAATTGTTCAAAATATTTCAAAAACAAAAAAGAGAAAAATAAAAAATATTTGCCTAAAAATACAATTTGGGTATCAAATTGTAGGTATTTAAAAGTTGATTCTAAAAATATATACTTTTAATTTATTTACTCACACTGGTTTCGAGAAATCTTTAAAAAACCCCAAAAATATGTATGTCCCCCCCCTTATCTCCGAAACTGGTAAACCGAAAAATATGAAAAAAATGTCAATTGTAGATCATAACTGGCCAATTACAGGAAGACTATAGCGATTAAAAAAAAATCAACACTAATGAGAAATATAAAAAAGAAGTAAAATAAATAAAAATATATTTTATAAAAATAAAATATATATATCATATTGTAGATATTAAAAAGATGATTGTAAAAATATATACTTTTACTATACTTAATGGCACCGGTTTTGAGAAATCTTAAAAAAAAAACAAAAATATGCATGTCCCTCCCCCTTATCTCCAAAACTGGTGGACCAAAAAATATGAAAAAAGTCATGGTAATATGTGTTTACGTAAAGATTACAGGAAAAATAAAGCTGTCGAGAAATTCACGAAAAAAAATTACAAAATTAAATTTATCATCCACAATACGGAACCCTAGGTACGCGAGTCTGACTCGCACTTGGCCGGTTTTTTTTCCTTATTGTACACAACATATTTAATTACACACGTAAACATTAAAATTAATATAAAGCGGCAAGCTTATCTCTATGAGAGATTTCTTCCAGGAAATCGAAAAAAGATCAGGTATACATAAAATAAAAGTAATCATATGTGTGCAAACTTAATACTTAGAGAATTAATAATCTGTGAAAATTTCAACTGTCTAACTATCACGGTTCACGAGATACACCCCCGGTTTCTGAAAGGCCAATCAATGTTAACAGTAGATTAAAAAATAATTATCTGCAGATTAAGCCAGAAAAAGTGGGAATTTTACATTGAAATCAAAAATTAACTAAGTTAATTACTGATTCATCACTATTCAGACTTCATGTACATGCTTTATTTTCACCGTTATTTGCGGTTAAAGTTTTTTTAATCTACTGTTAACTTTGATTGGTCTTTCAGAAACCGGGGGACAGCCTGGTGACAGTTGGTTACCCTTTGGGTACAGAACCCTAAAAAACAGATTGTTTGGGCTTAGTGTCCAAACAATGACTAATCAGTGGCTGTATCTCAGTTTATGCCACTCGGGGAGGCTTCTTTAATACATATTATGCAACTTCCCCGACAGCTCATACATACGCCTGCCGATGTCTCTATCAAAGTAAGGCTGCATCAATAACGGATTTGAGCTGCTATCGCTACTACACGTGAGACAATCAAAGACCATTAATCATGAATCCAACATACA
This sequence comes from Ypsolopha sequella, assembly GCA_934047225.1. Taxonomy (NCBI): domain Eukaryota; kingdom Metazoa; phylum Arthropoda; class Insecta; order Lepidoptera; family Ypsolophidae; genus Ypsolopha; species Ypsolopha sequella. The sequence goes on along the minus strand of OW204004.1, from coordinate 21,062,155 downwards.
AACCTTACTCATGACCCAATCCTTCCAAAAGCACCCTTAAACCTTTCGAATAAGATTTACAATGGATATGACTTCATCAGCTGATTCAGATTTCACCAGTAAAAGTACCTCCATCTCAACAGTCAGCAACTAGCGGCCGTATTGTAATGTACGAAGGACGAAATTGTCTAAATTAACGGAAGTAACGTGCCATATCGATACGTAAGCGGCCTAAATATGGGCAATGTATTCGGGGATCAGATTTCTAGGGATTTGAGATGATGCATACTGCGTATCTGCATATTCCATAAAGTGGGTTGATTAAGGATCTAGGTAGTCCAGGGCATAGCATCGCGTACTGCCCGAAGCCTATTTAAGTTAGATCTGCCTGCATATATTAAGAGGGTTTTGGAATATCAGGTCACGTTGAATAATTATTGTTTCAGCACGACATCAGCATATGTTTGCAAGTGCTGTAATAGTCTTGACTTTAGTATTATGAACTTTAGTAACTTTTTCTTTACTCATATCTAAGTCCATAATCTCATCGAAAGTTCGACTTGTGTTTTGATTTTTAAACACATATTTATTAAGAAAATATTTACAAATAAAGTAGTTACATAAAAAATATAATGTATGTTACTTTATTTGTCAATATTTTCTTCCATTCGACTAATGACGGCCCTATACCGTTGGCCGAAATTTTTCGAGGAAAAAAATATTTTTAGCAAATTTTGTTATAATTGAAAAATTATATCGAGCAAAGAGATATTATTGTTTTAATATTTAATAATTCAGCCAAAGAAATAAATACAGGTTGAAAAAAGCATAATATATATTTATTAACAAAATTAGCTATACAATATGAAGAAAACACCCAACACTTAAAACGACTCGATCAAGTGATAATATCAATTATATTATTCATTCAGTTTCTACGGAAAAAGAATCTGTATTTTAAACATTGTTTTTACAGTATGATTCATGATGCCTATTAGACTTTGTCAAAGTCTTATAAGAACACCGTTTTAAGGGGCTGCACAATGCTAAAATTCAGTCATGCTCTAACGCTTTTGTTTTTTAAGTGTCTATCCTGCTCTAATCAGATGCACACAAAACCTTAGTTATTTTGAAATCATGGCTACATTAGAGCATTAATTATAAGTTCTTTATGTAATAAAGATGGTTTTTTCTAGTAAGTATCTGCGTGTGTTGGTTTCGTTTCAACTAGTTTTGAAATATGGAAACTGAATCGCTTTTTTCGTGAAATTCATACTTTTTAAAAGTATTATAATTAAATGGAGATTAATTGTAATTAATAATTGTCTTGAGTCAAAATAAAGCCATAATTTTTCAAATTTTTACCGTCTTCATTGACCAAACTGAATCCAACGCAAAACTGATGTTTAGCATTGTGGAGCCCCTTAAGAAAGAACATTTAATAATCTAATAAGACATTTTAGTCTTAGTGCAAACACTAAGAATAGTAAAGTACCTACGTATAAATTCATTGCAATCATAAATTACTTTTAAAACTTAATTCCTGCGGTCAGTCACTCCCGGTTTTTATTACCTTAGCGCGACTAAGGGATTTTGATACATTGTTGATGGACAAAGAAGCTTTTACCAAGACTGCTTTACATTTATAAAAGCTTTCATAACTTTATTGTAACCAAAAATTACTTGGTCGTTTTCGTTTAAAATAGAATTATATAACCTTAGTATTTTAGATAAATGCCTACTGACAAATTCATAATATAAGGTATATTTTGCATGCTGTATACTTTATAGACATTTTATTAGTATGGGATGAGTCGAATGTAATTCATAGATATTAATTTCGATAGGTAATATGGTGGTTAGGAAATCAGTTGCTTCGGTACTTGAATATTTATTAGAACGCATAAAAATTTGAAAATCCATGAAATAACTCAAAAATAAAAATAGTAAGGTGGAAATTGAACCATTATAAATAGTTACTTTTTAAAATATAAGTTTTACATTCATAAATTTATTGAATAAACAATATTGGTACATCTTATTGAACGTTGATTTTAATGTAACAATTTTTGTAAATTATTGTAAAAAACGGGAAATAATAAATAAAATGTATTACTGTATATTTAATAAAATAACTCACATACATCTACAAACAAAATTAATGGTATTTCAATGTAAATAATAAAGTGTTTACGATACAGATGATAATTACCTTTATTACTAATTAATAATAATAATAATACATACTCGTATATAAAAACATACTAACACAGCCACTTCGATTAGTCTTGCTTAGACGAAGTGAAAGAATTTTAACAAGATCATGCCCCATTCATAACTTTATTGTAACCAAAAATTACTTGGTCGTTTTCGTTTAAAATAGAATTATATAACCTTAGTATTTTAGATAAATGCCTACTGACAAATTCATAATATAAGGTATATTTTGCATGCTGTATACTTTATAGACATTTTATTAGTATGGGATGAGTCGAATGTAATTCATAGATATTAATTTCGATAGGTAATATGGTGGTTAGGAAATCAGTTGCTTCGGTACTTGAATATTTATTAGAACGCATAAAAATTTGAAAATCCATGAAATAACTCAAAAATAAAAATAGTAAGGTGGAAATTGAACCATTATAAATAGTTACTTTTTAAAATATAAGTTTTACATTCATAAATTTATTGAATAAACAATATTGGTACATCTTATTGAACGTTGATTTTAATGTAACAATTTTTGTAAATTATTGTAAAAAACGGGAAATAATAAATAAAATGTATTACTGTATATTTAATAAAATAACTCACATACATCTACAAACAAAATTAATGGTATTTCAATGTAAATAATAAAGTGTTTACGATACAGATGATAATTACCTTTATTACTAATTAATAATAATAATAATACATACTCGTATATAAAAACATACTAACACAGCCACTTCGATTAGTCTTGCTTAGACGAAGTGAAAGAATTTTAACAAGATCATGCCCCATAGCATATTGTTTAATCGCCCGCGACGCCACTAATTGAATCACAAGTGCGAGGAGCGTGACGTATGTACGTTTAATCGCAAAAACATCGTATCACTCTCCTCGCGCTTGTGATTCAACTAAGTCGCATCGCGCGCGATTAAACACTATGCTACGGGCCCTGGTCTATACTTTTTTACCATTTTTATATTATGTAACGGGTAATGTTAGAAGAATCGGTAAAACTGGGTTTACCCAGATAAACCTAGGTCTACACAACGCTGGTTGGGTAATATTAGGTTAATATGGAAATAATAAAAAAAAAAACAATCGACAAAAGGTGCGACAACGAGCAAAGCAAAGCAGCGTGAGGAAGAGCGTGTTAGGTTGCTAGGATAAATAAATTCACTAACATTATCATTACATTAATTCGGTGATATCAAGGTAAACAACGATTTTTCAGCTCAGCACCTAATATTACCCAACCAGCAATGAGTAGAACTAAATTTACCCAAGTAGACCTAATATTACAATATTTTCTAGCATTACCCGTAACATATATATTATTCAATTCAGTATGTAGTTTCTAAGCCTGTAATATAACATGTCACTACAGTGCGACTAAACGATCTTAATACAATGTTGTCGAACAAAGGCTTGAGATTGCATGCGATCAGGTTATGGCCAAGTGTTAACAGTCAGTGGGGTGCTGTTAACAGGAATTCAATTATAAGTTCACTCCCGCCTGTGACATAGAATATTTAATAAGAAAATCCTAAAAGAAACCGTCAAATAAAGGGTACTGACAAATTAAGAAACCAGTTTAGTAAAGGCGTATAACAAATCAGTGCAAAAAATTGCAATATATTTTTTAAATAATCTAAAAAAGAAAAATCGAATAATGAACGTGCAAGAAGGGAAAGAGGCATATCAGGATTATTCAGGATTGTAGTAAATGAAGATATATTGTTTATCGACGCCTACCTTCTGCGAGACAGACTCATGATGAATGAATGAATGAATGAATACACACTTTATTGTACAAGGTCAAATAAAAAAATTTGAGTACAGAGTTTTGAACACACAATGTTGTACAAGGGCGGACTTATCACTTAAAGCGATTTCTTCCAGCCAACCTTTGGGTGGTGAAGAAAGTATTATTTTACGTAATGTGGAGGGGGATACCAATTTACAGAATACATAAATAAAAGAAGAATCAAAACCAATAAAGTGGATATACATAATGCCTAATATATAATATACTCCTATCCAACAAAACTTACACAATATATTTTATGTTTGATACATACATATCGTATACATACAAATAAATAATAAAAAAAAAAAAATAATAATAATAATAACTACTTAATATACTCTTAATATACTATATATAAAAATATCAATAGACTGAGTGATGAAGTGAGACTACCAACCTAAAGAAACTTCATGATGTGATTTTAAATTCTTTTTAAATATCGCCAATGAAGGCGATATACGTATCTTCGTGGGTAAATCATTCCACAGACGAACGGCCTTGACCGAAAAGGACTTCCCATAAGCAGCAAAATTGTGCCTGGGAATAGTAAGAAGGCTATTTTCCTTACAGCGTAAGGAATTTACGAGATTGTATTTAATACGAAGATATTCAGGTGCGGAGGGATCGTTTAAAACGTTGTATAGAAGACTTAAGATATGAGTATTCCTACGTAGGCGAATTGGGAGCCACTTTAGACGAGCACGAAATTCTGAGACGTGATCATACTTCCGCAATCCGAAGATAAAGCGAATGCACAAGTTTTGGAGACGTTCGAGTTTGCTCAGCAGCTCCTCAGTTATGTCTAAATAGCTTACATCCGCGTAATCAAGAATTGGGAGCAGTAGAGACTGTGCCAGCATAATTTTAGTTTGGAATGGAAGAAAGAACTGCAGCCGTTTGAGTGAATGGAAAGCTCCAAACACTTTCTTACTAACTGCTCCTACTTGAGGAGCCCAAGATAACGTGTTATCCATAAGGATACCTAAATTTTTAACACAATTGGTAAATGGGATCACTATATTGTCATACTTAATTTTCGTCACAACATTCAAGTCCAACTGTGCTAGTATTCTGGGAGTACCAAATATAATAGCCTGTGATTTATTTGGATTGAGCACCAAACCAAACGATTTTGTCCATTCGGAGATGATGTTCAGGTTATCGTTAATCAAGTCAATAGCAGTATTAATATCGCCAGGTTCAGTGCCTGTATAAAGCTGCAAATCATCGGCATAAAGGTGATAAAGAGATGAAAGATGACTAGCCAGGATATTAATAAAAAGGGAGAAAAGTAAAGGAGATAAAACGCCACCTTGTGGGACGCCAGCAAGTACCGGACACCAGTCTGAAGAACCAGTATCAGTGCGAACACACTGCTGACGACCTTTAAGGTATGACTCGAACCAAGCAGTTGCTGTCGGAGATACGTTAAGCGAGCGTAGGATACTTAACATAATGTCAAAGTCAACGGTGTTAAACGCGTTGCTAAAATCTAACAACGTAACAACAGTGATTTTATGATTATCCATATTTTCTCTTATGTCGTCAGTGATCTTAATAAGAGCACTGACCGTGCTGTGTCCTTTACGAAATCCGGATTGGAAGGGATTGAGGAGTTTGTTACAGGAGAGGTATTCACAAAGTTGTTCATGAACAAGTCGTTCAAGAACTTTTGACAGCAGGGGAAGGATTGAAATAGGGCGGAACTGAGATAAAATGGTAGGATTGTTTACCTTAGGGAGAGGAATAATGAATGCTCTTTTCCAAGAACTGGGAAAGGTGCTGGATATAAAAGAGAAGTTGAGAAAATTGGTAATGTGAGGGAGGACAATGTCAATCACAGGAGTAATCATTTTTAAGCTAATGTCATCAAATCCAACGGCTTTACTTGTAATATATAGTATGCAGCGCTTAACGTCACGATCAGTGACTTGCCTAAAATTAAAAGGAGAAAAATCAGGGGCAGGTAGACTTAAAAGGTGTGATATAGTATTGTTTTTAGTAATTACATCTAACACAAAAGGTGGAGATGAGAAATGGTTGTTAAGAGCAGTTAGATCAACGTCCACGGAAGCATTATTCTGTGATTTACCAATGCCCAATGATTTAAGAAAATGCCACAGTTGTGAGCTGTTGCTTGAATTTTCAATGCTAGAGTGAATATGTCGGCGTTTAGCGTCTCTACACACTCTATTACACCGATTTCGCAGTTCTTTATACAGGTCATGATTACCGTCTGTTGGATCCTTCTTGTACCGAAATTTTGCATGATCTCTCTTTGCCATAAGAGCTTTAATTTGATCGGTGAGCCATGGTGCTGGGAGTTGCTTAACTCTCACAGGATGATATGGGGCGTGTTTATCATAAAGTTGAATGAGTAGGTAATTAAACCGCTCAATTTTACTATCGATGTCCTGTAATAGCTCAAGCTCATCCCAGTCAATTTTCAAGGCATCTTCACAAAGTTGCTGTAAATCCATTCTGTTAAAATTACGCTGGAGAATAGTACGCTTTTTGGGTTTAGGGGTACGCACCTTGTAAGAAAGGAAGATAAGGTCATGATAAGAGAAGCAGTCGGCGCTTAGTTGGCCGTGGTTACTTACAAGGTCAGGAGAAGAGACTATCATCAGGTCTAAGAGAGTGGGAGCAGAGTTAGGGGGATGATGAGTGGCCTGTAGGGGTAAAATAATAAGATTTTTGTCAGATACAATTGACTGAAGTCGTTTAGAGCGATGGTCGTCTTTAAGAAGGCACGTGTTGAAATCTCCCATAACAATTGTATTATCAAAGAGTGGGGTAAGTTGATCTAGGAGATTTTCAAAAGATTCGAAATATTTGACGTGACAGTCGGGGCTGTAATAGACGCCGAGCAATATTCGACTATGATTTAGGGTGACCTCAAGAAGTAAATGTTCAGCCATCCCATCATATTCTCCAGGAGATTTACTAATAACCGTGAACGGTATATGACTCCTAAGGTAAATAGCCACTCCACCGCTACCAACAACAAGACGGTCATTCCGAATTAGTTGGAAACCAGGTAAAGGGTACATTGTGGAGTCGAGAGTTGGCTTTAAAAAAGATTCAGAAACTAATACCGCATGTATATTATTATTGCCAAAGGATGTAAGCATATCTGAGTGGTGGTGAGGAATACTCTGGGCATTTATGTGAACTACATTAAAAGATTTGCGGGAATTGCAAAAAACAGAATTGATCTGTGAAGATAGAGGGGCATAAGATGTGTTAAGGTCGCTGACTGATTCATCTGAGGAAGTGCAGGAAAAGTAGTTGTCGAAGCTAGCAGTTGACTCATAATCACTCATTTATATACCTATGATAATATATAGGTATATATATTTATATAAATAATTTTATAATAGTACTTAAAATACTTCTAAGTATAGATAAATACTTGAAAAATAAAATAAATACCTACCTAGTTTTAAACTTAGGTCAAGAAGATGGAATTACATTCCATCACTCACCTGCCAGTAAGACTGTAAAGACGTACAATTACACAACCAAGCAAATAATATAGTGCATAACATGACACACATAAGAAAAAGAAAGGTATTATTATTGACTACTAAGGAAATGGTTAAAGTTAATAGTTGTTCCGTAACTTTGAACATTAAAATAAAACTAATAAATTTATTTCGGAATGCAGGCAATGCAGCTGATCAAATGTCAAAAGTGAGTGACTTTGTATAAAAACAAAACACAGTACACCCTCAGAAAACCAAGAAATTACAGTAGAGGGTAGTTACATTAAGATGAGTGGAAACATGAAAACTGAAAATTTCACACTACTTGGACACTTTTGTGGCTAGTTCTTTTGACGAGGTTTCCGGTCCCTAGTGGGTGCAGTTTTCTGTTCCCTGGGCTGTCTAGCTTTCGTGTCATTTCTCGGAACCACTGTGGAGTCCTTGCGCAGGATGTCGGGATTGTCCTTTATAATCTGCGCCAGGACAGTAAAGGTATCGACCTTTTTGCGGTTACCTCCGGGAAGTAGTACCACCACACGCCCCTCCTGCGTCCAGCAACGCCTCATCTCTATCTTCTTACGTGCTTCAGCGAAGATTCTGTGTCTGTTCTTCGTAAGAAACTCAGACAGTGTGATAGTGGATCCTTTGAGTTGGGTCTTCTGACTCCAGATGTTTGAGCGGACCCCATAATCCCTAAAGCGAGCAAGTATGGGACGGGGATTCTTGGATTTGGGATTTTTACCACCAAGCCGATGACAGGAAGATATCATCTCGTTGCTGAAGTTGTCCAGATGAAGCTTGGTGACAATCAGGCCAGCAATAACATCAGGAGGAGACTCATTTTCCGATTCTGGAATGCCATGGAATAATAGAATTTTTTGCCTAGATCTAGTTTCGACATCATCCATTGCTCTTATTAAGAGATCAACTTGGGATTTGAGTAATAACACAGTGTCCTGGATGTATGACTTGAAATTTTGATAGTCTGCAGCTAGTGAAGAGAGGTTGGGAGACTGCGAGGAGTTACTATCACCGGCCAAGTTGGCTGCTCGAGCCTCAAAGGAAGCCAAACCGGTTTTAAACTGTTCACTCATGTTCTCCATGGTCCCTTGTACCTTATATAGTTCACTTATAATGTCCATTTTTACAATAATTTGTAGATGAAGTTTGTTTTGTGTATGGGGTCAAAGGTCACTTTACACAAAATTGGCTTTGTTATTGACAAAAAGCACTGCAAACACTAGATGGGATTAACTGGCAGGTGAGTGGCACTTTTAACTTAAACACACATTAAATTACTGTGTATAATTAATTAAATATTAAATTTTAATCAGAGGTTATATTTTATGACTTTATTTGTTTGGCTACCCACCACCAATGATCATTTATTTCTTATCAGATTAACTCGTATATTACTTAACTTGCCAGATTTTTCTTACAAGAATTATAATTGCGGCATTGAGAGCAAGAAAAGTTAGACAACAATTAAAAATTAACTGTGTCTGAGATACTCAGGTTTAACTTGCTCCAAATGTCTCAATTATTAAACATCTTCACATAATGTACCTTTAAGTGAATGTCAATTCTACGGTAACTTATTGCTCTTTGCAGAATATCTTGAATGAATACATCGCCAGTTGACTCATAACTTGAGATCGCTTCCAGTTAAGTTTGCGATGTGGTTTGCGCCGCCAACTTATGGCTCAAGTTATAAACTTTGAGAACAATAAAATGTATGGCATTTATCGATCATTTAAACATACGTTTATATATCTCACGTTTTAATTCTAAACGTGGCCCATTATTTTTTTTACCATTTTACTATCGGAAAACTATCAATATTATCTAAGTCAGTAACAACGTTGAATTTTCTTGCAGATAAACCAAAAGTGACGTGCTACATACCTGTGATCACATTTTCCTTTGATTATAATAAGAAAAATATTTCTACTCTCCAATTTATTATTCCGGTTTCGTAAAATGTTACATACCTATTTTATTTTCTGAGGGCAACCTACCGAGTAGCACGGTAATGTTGATTTTGAGCCGCGCGCCATGACGTCATTATGGAGCTCTCCTACATTGGTAGTACAAAACATTTTCTAGACATGAGAAGTTCTTCGTTAGACTTTACTCTTTCCTACTAAAAATAATGTCAACATGTATAGATATTCTATCATACGACGTACTTTTGGCTATGGTTGTATGTAATAGTGCGTGCACAATGCACATGCACTTTTTCTAGTGTGCGTAACCTCAGAACATTTGATTTAAATGTTCTGTGTGCGTAACCTTGGGAGCGCCACCAAACGCGCAACACGCATCAAACGCACTTATCTGTACAAGTCACACAAAAACTAAAAATGCATCCAAAGGATACCTTAGTATTTGAAAAGACGTTTTCGCTTGAACTCGTAACTTGGGCCACAGAAATAAGTGTTCAAGTTAATTGCTCTTACGGTCATACGATATGAATCTGGCGATTGATTCATACGAAAATAGTCGTAAATGTGCAGATAAATTATATTTTCAGGATTTGTATTTTTATATGTATGTGTATTTTTTTATTTGAGTCGATGACCAGAGATTCATAGGTCAAAATTATTAGTAATTCTATGAATATAGAAAGAGTTTCAATTCCTTTGAATTAACACTAAAAATGGATGAAAAAATACTTTTTCATAGCCCAATGTTTTTTACAGTACTAAATAGCATTTGTATAACTTCTTACAGTAAAAATCGCATCTCTGATAAGGCGATGAAAAAACCTTTGAAAAAAACCAATGCTTTCCATCCCCTATTTATAGCAGAGGCTTATCAAGTTTATCAATAAACTTCAATTAGAATGGCAGACGATCTTCGACAATAATAAATGACCAATACTTCATCCATCCATCCATCAGCCTAGTTCGTCCACTGCTGGACATAAGCCTTTCCAGGACTTTGCCACTCCCGGCGGTCATACTGGAAGAATTGCCCATACACACACACACGCTGGGCAGGCGGGTTGGTGAGCGTGGTGCCGGAACCCTCGCACCAGTGACGCCGCTGCCCGTCACCAGTCTGTCAAACCAATACTTAATAAACATTTCTATTAAAATTGTAAAGTTTTTTTTTTCTATGTATAACGGTCATTTTCTAATACCTCATTGACTAGTCGTAACCTAAGCTATGCCCTTTTGATTTTTTGATACAACATAAAACGATTATGACCACAAAAATTAATTATATCAGTGAAGTTCTATTATCAACATGTTGTTAAAGTGACAGGCAATCAAAACGAATATTTTGTGCACAAATCTGTCATTATCTAAGGATGACAATACAAAATGTATCACTTACTTTTTATTTGCATCCAATTTTCACACTCGCTGCCACAAGTGTTCTTTATACAGGGTGTGTCAATCAGAGGCCTCTTTTGTTGGTACTTTTCGAAGCGAAAAAATCATTTAGTCGCAATGTGTCATTGTGCGGGGGTTTTTAGCTTAAAGCGTTGCGTATTTATTGATTGTTTACAACCAATTTATTATATTCATTTTTTTATTTACTTGCATTAGAAGTCCAAGATTTTTTTGTGATTTGGGAAACAAATATTAAAGTTTCACTCAATTATTTGATTATTTTTTCAATGTTAAGTTTTTATAGACTCACTGACCTTGTATGACTAGATTGATAGATGTCGAAAAGGCATATATTATAAATATATATCATATGTATATATTTATTTTTCATGTATTGTAGGTCTATCAGATACACTTATTACAGGTCGGTTTTATTGTAATATAATTAAATAATCTACGTCTATAGGTAATAGTTTTATGTAATAAATAATAATATAAGAAAATTCACGGGGAAATTACAAAGGTTCGGTTTATTTGAATTTAATAAAAAAATACACTTGAGTAAAATTAAAAATAAAGGAATAAGAAATAAATAATATTATAAATATATGCAATTTAATACAAATGATAAATGTATGCTTAACTCCGCCCATTCGATTAGCCTTGCTAAGAAGAAGGGCAAGAGACTTAGCAAGATAATGTCTCTTTTTTTTCATAATATTAGTTACAGCAACTAAATTTAAAAGTAAAAGTTGTGTGTCAGGTCTGTAGCAGATGGAAATCTATTGTCGCTGCCTACCCTACTGAGAGACAGAATCTGATAAAGTTTCTCAATGTAGAAAGTATTTAGAAAATGTTGCTTTACAGCGCTTAAATGCACTGTTGGGGAACCGATTTCAATTCCAAACCGCGGTGTTCGGTCGAGTAATTTTTGGTGACAAGTGAATGGAAGTACAATTTTTTTAAATCATCTTATCATGTTCTAAATATCTCTTATTTAAATGCGATAAGCGCTATTTTTCAATGAATCGGCAACATGTTTGGGTTGGTTTACTCGTAAAGTAGGGATTATCATTCTTTCAAAGTGTTGAATTTGAGATTATTTAACGTTGAAGAGACGTCGAAACATCTGTTCAATTAGCTTTGTTAGATTATTTGTTGTATTTGGAATATGATATTTGATTAAATTGGTTCTGAAGGGTTATAAGAAATTGAGTGACCACAATATATATTTTTGAATTAAAAAAGGTCTTTTGAATGTGCAGTATACGGCATAGATAATGTTTAGTCTCATCTATACTGTATATAGCGAGACGGTGCAAAGCGATCCATACACCTCTTAATATTATGATAGGTATTTAATTTTACAAAACGATACTTCCGAAATGAATGACTTCTGTTATAAAATGCAACTCCACATGATTATCATGGTACGAGGGTCAGATCACGAGCAGTCAGAAGCCGGCGGCTTCTTTTGTGTTGAGAATCGGTACAGCGTGATGTATAGTATAAGTTTATGTTAAAAAAAAGACATGATCTTGCCAAGTTTCTTGCCCGTTCTTCTTAGCAAAACTAATCGAATGGGCGGAGGTAGGCATGTATTTATATATGTAACCTATTACTATGTAGTATTTAGGATGGGATTTGGTCGGCTGCCTGGATTCGTGCTGGGGGCTCGGTTGGTGATCATTGAACCTGTTCCTGGTCCCTGGCTGGGTCTCCGGTATGGGTTCGGACGGTTAATTGGATTTCACCTTGTATAATAATATTTTACCTATAATTTTAATCGTATATATATTGCTACATAAATTAAACAAACATTTAATCTAGTTCATGTACATTTATTATTTTATTACATATATTTTTATAAGATTAAAATTTCACTTGTGAAACGTGTATTATATATACCTACTTTGCAAAATGAACTTTTTGAATTTGAATTTGCGTCATTTCAAACATCACAAAGTACCCCAGAGCCATACCTATACTAAAAAGTAAATGTTTTTTTGGTAGCAATAATCTTCATAAAAAAAAATTAAAGGCAACAGCTTATCCGAAAAGCGTTATTTAGTTTGCTTTCTGTAAACAAAATATATACCCTGAAATTCGGTCCACTCAGACACGTATCCCTAACAAACAGAATTAGTGCAGGGATAGACAACCTTCTTCCTGAAAAAATATTTTTTCGGTTGAATCACGTCCGCTCTCTCGTATCTTTGTTGCAGGGACAAACCTCACGATTGTGTGTTTGTTTGCCACAAATAGCCGTTATTAGTAGTATTACGAGGGGCATGCCAAAAGAAATTAGATACTCAAAAATTATAAAATTTATTCTTTATTACAAGTATCGATCTTTTCGAAGTATTCACCCTGAGCACGTATACACTTTTCCATACGTCTGAACTAATTGGAAAATACCAATGACCACTCTTCTTTAGACACCTCAGAAATCTCGAAAATATAGGCAGCCAGTGCATCTTCTTTGCTTTCAAACTTCTTCCCCTTTATTTTTTCTTTGATTTTTGGAAACAGGTAAAATCACAAGGTGCTAGGTCAGGGGAATATGGTGAGTATGGGGGGATTGACGCATTTTTTGAGTCGAAAAAGTCAAGTGTTTTGGCAGACGTGTGCGACGCCGCATTGTCGTGGTGCCTGAGAAGGCGTCGGATTCCTGACTTCGGTCGCTTGTCACACCAAGCTGATATTACTGTTGGAGCACAAACTGTCACATACCATTCGGAGTTCATCGTTCTTTGATTCTCTAGCACTACAGTAGCAATATGATCCGTTTTGCTGAAAAACGAGGCGACCATTTGTTTCTGTGTGCTTCGTGCACGGCGACATTTCGTTGAAGTTGGCTCATCTTCAAAGCACCATACAGTCGAATATCACTTTGTTTCGGGATCATAGTTATAAAGCCATTTTTCGTCACCAGTCAGTATATCATACACATTTTTTTTCTCGCCACCGTCGAATTTATCTATCATGAATAGGCACCAATCCAACCGACGATCTTTCTGCTCATCGGTAAGTTTGTGCGGCACCCATCTCAAACAACATTTACAGAGAGAAAGGTGGTCGTGAATTATGGTTTGCATTGCTGCTGATCCAATTCCCTGTTCTCGCTCCAGCTCTACATACATAATTCGTTGGTTTTCGCGAATAAATTTTTCGACTGCACGAACGTTTTCTTCTGTGACCGCGGTTGGCAGCCGACCTGTCTTCGCTTCATCTTTGAGACATCCCCGTCCTCTATTAAATTCAGCAAACCAATAAAATACTGTTGTTCGTGAACAACCAGACTCACCAAAAAGTAGTAGCCAAAAGTTCAAAACATTCTTGAGGCTTAAAACTTTTTTATAGTCATAATAAATCATAGCGCGACAATCACTTCGACTGAGCTCCATTGCTGCAAGCGAATTCCCGCCAGATTCTCGGAAAAATGATGCTCATCCAAATAAAAAAAAAAAGAAATGATATGCGTTCTATTTTCAGATATATCAACAAACAACCAGCCTATAAGATGATGTATAACTTGCCAGTGTCAATCAAAGGAGTAAAGAGTATCTAACTTCTTTTGGCATGCCCCTCGTATATCTCGGCAAGCTTATATTATATTGGTACTTGTTTGTCGTATTTCACGAATCATAGTGTTTGTTTAATATAAAATAATATAAAATAAAATACCTGTGGTAACTCATGGAATGAACGCTGGCCTCCCAATCTTGAGATCCAGGTTCGATCGCCGGTCGAGCATGCACCAACGAGTTTTTCGGAATTTATGTGCATAGTATATCGCCTTACTTACTTACCATTTGCCGAATGGTGAAGGAAAAATCGTAAGGAAACCTGCATGCTCTATAAATCGTGTGTTTGTGCCTGAAGGACGGCGATAGGGCTCAGCAACCATCACGTTGGCACGTAATAATCGTCGATGAAACGCGAGTGTACCAGGTATGGACTGTGACTTGTACTACACAGTTCACATTTGGAAAACCTCTGGCACCCTTTCGGGGATTCATGTCGTGAGGATATATAAAATATTTTATTGGAAGTGACAACACTTCTTTCAGTTTCAAGTCAGTACAGGTATTTTTGAAGTACATATCAAACGCAGATTTGTACTCTAATTCGACCAAACTCAAAAAAATATCACTCAGTAGTTTTGATAAAAACAAACAATTGTAATCAAACTATTAAATCTTTAAATATCATACAGTAGCGTAACAGACAATTTAAAAGTCATCATCTGTTACAAACCTTTTCCAGCAAAACACGATTTTAATTAAATAATTGCCAGTTGTTACAATTTGTGTAATGCCATCGCATTTATTTTGATCACGTGACAAATGTCATATTGTTGACATTGCGCCACCAAAAACATCCCACGTATCAAGAAATTTTAGGTCTTATTCTTTTGAAATACGTTTGTTGATAAGTCACAACTTTCATGGCATGATATTTCTAGTGCTGTATTAATAGAATTTTCTGAGAGGGAGAGATGGGTGTATCATTAGTTAATAAGCTGATTGTTTTGGAATTGTATGTCATTGGATTCATCCTAATGCATCAAAATGTATGGGGGCTTATTAAATTAGTACGACACTTTGGTTTTCTTTCTGATCCTCTTCATTTAAATTAAACTAATTTGTCTAATGTTTTACGACTAGGGTCATTTTAATGCCGGTTGTCATTCTGCTTAGATCCAGATAGATTATTCATAAATTTTACTTTTGTGTGGTTTTCCCTATTACATTTGTTTTATTTATAATTATAAAAATAATTAGTACGTTAATCGGCGAACGAAAATGACAGAAGACACATTTCTGACAAATTGCCATTCGAACCAGACATTTAAAAGGGCAAAAACCTCATGATTGGTTCGTACAGTATGTCATGCGACACTAAGTCAGCCGTGATTGGCCAACACTTAAGGATAGTCGTCATGACACGACCAACTCATGTTATACTTTTTGAACAAATACTTACTTTGATGATGAATTGGCAAACAATAACTTATCGCAAACACCCTATTAAACGAGGCCATGTGGCATCGCGTGTTGTATGGAATACGGAGTATGAATATAAATACCGCACTCAAATGGTTAAATAACTACCCGTCATCGAATCCCAATGTTATTGGCTTCTGAATAATTGCACTTTGGGTAAAAGAAGGTTTGGTAGGTAACGTAATCAAATTAATATTCTAGACTTGTTTTTGAGCTTTTGCTGACTCGCGCTAAACAAGAAACTGCCGGCTCTTTTTCTCCGACTTCTTTCACTCAAATAGTCACTGCTCATGCTCAGCATCCTTTTACCATAGCGTAATGATATGTACTTTAAAACCTTTCTTAAAAATCTTACTAGCTAACAGTAAAAATCGCATCTAAATCCATTTAATAATTGTCATATCATAAGCGAAAATACACACAGACTTATAGTTTATTGCATTTTAAGAGAACAAGTCCAACATACCAATTAAAATTAATTCATAGATATTCGAAGTTTTTTTTTTCAATTGATGAAAAAAAAAGGTTTTAAGTCCTTGACTAAAAGTGCAAATTATAACGACCCAATCCACCGGTAGGTGGCAACGAAACAGAGCAGTTAATGTTTATAGTTAGACGGACGAGAGAAAAGCACTTAGCGTAATTAGATTGCGGAAAAGGTTGGCGATCTATGGAATTATGGCTAGGTTGCAGTTTATACAGGGAGATTTGGAAGTAATACCGATGATGATATGAATTTGTACAAACTGATTCTGCTAAAGAAGTTTTTATAGTAGTTATTGGAAAAATCGAGAACACTCAAAAGGTTTTTTTTTTGTTATATTTTGTTATGTCATTATTGGTATAGTATAATTCACAACGTCTGCGCCGGAAATGTATATTTCAGATGCGGACAGACACGATACAATACAATGTCACACCACAAAAGAAAAAAAATATATATTAACATCGAACCTTAAACAAATATTTTATTTAAATCTTTAAAAAAATAATATTAATAATATTTAATTACTAATTATAATATATTATTATATTTATTATAATTAATAAAAAAAATATACATTAACACTTTTGAAAAATAAGTGTGTATGGTAAGAACGAATACGTGGCTTTATCGCTTTATGGCTTCAACACTCAAGTATTATTGACTATATGTCAACTGTTTCACCAATACAGTTTCGGCACGGTGAACGCTGCATGCTCGTCCTAAGAACGACTTTCGCCTTGAAAATGCTGAAATTGTATTGGTGAAACAGCTGGTATACAGTCAACAATAATCACACGTTAGTGTTAAAGCCGTATTTAACAATAATTTAATACTTGATAGAATTGTTTTAATATACAGATTTAATATAAGAGATATTCAATAAAATAAGCTCAGTATGTCAGCTCACAGATGTATCTTTAAAACCAGATTTAGTATTCACGTGTTATTTTTGTTGACTATATGTCAACTGCTTCTCCGATATATACTCGGATTTTGTAAGGCGATTGTCGTCCTTAGCTTGACCTATAGATCAATTCGCAATTTACGTCTTCATAAAGACAATCGCCTGCAAAAAGCCGAAATTGTACCGGCAGAATAGTTGGCACGTAGTCAACCAAAACAGTCCTGTTTTTCTTTATATGTTTGAATTTCTTACCGATTTTTCAGGATTTTAATAGGGAATATTCTCATTCTGAACGCATTCCACATAACACACAAGACTCGCACGTGAAAACTGTCTGCGGAACAACAAAATAGTTTCGTAGCCGGTTAATTAAAACGCCAGTTCTACTGAAAACAACTGAAAAGCAGTTTATTTTGTAACTCGTACATTTTCAGCATTTAAGCAAGCGGTTATTTATTTTCCTTTTATTCGGGAACAGTTTAAAATAGAGTTATTTGGCTTGAATTTTATTTGGATAGAAGTTTGGTCAAATAAACAGGGTGTTTAGATTTTGTTGCGGAAGCCGCAAACTGGTGATAGTACTCGAAATGCACGTGAACAACTTTTCGCTTGAAACAAAATTGAGAAACCGTAAAAAAATATATATTTCTTACATTTTGTGGGTTGGTGCTTAATTTATAAAAGTTTGTATGAACGAGTCCTATCGCCACTTTCCGGCAATATATAAATAACACGGTAATTATTATTATATAATATACATTATAATATAGTATATAATTATTATATTCTGAAGGTATTCCTTAATGTATATCTTATTCTAAAGACCCGAGTTCGAATCTCATTTGAGCATGTAGCAATGAGTTTGTTTTGTTTTTTTTAACCCCTTGCTGAACGATGAAGTTGCGTGTTCCAAAAAGCGTTTATTTTTGAACGAAAGAAAGAACAAAATTTTATTTTTACTTCAAATTTTTTAATTGAATAATTTTGAATTCAAATTAAAACGCATAAGACGTAAATGAGTTTTCGAAATATGACGTCATCAAAGTTTTATGTATTGTTCTGGAGTGATATATTACTCTGCACCCTATAAACATGCTTTTCAAATTAATTCCCTTCTTAAGAGCCGTTTAGCAGCCGGATTGTGTAAAACCTGTCTTTTTCTAATTAATCGAAACAGAACACTTAAATTAAAATTTTGGTTAATAGTTATTCAACAAAACCTTAATACCAATGTATTTTAAATTTTAAAATTCTAATTTACAGAAACCAAAGGAAATTTAGCGATGTAAACATACCCAATACAAAGGTAATAAGTTTTTGTTGAATAACTATTAAGCAAATTTTTAATTTAAGTGTTTTCTTTCGATTAATTAGAAAAAGGTGGGTTTTTTACAATCCAGCTGCTAAACGGCTCTTAAGTAATGTAGCTATTAAAAAACCAAATCTTCAGTAGCTTCAGTTACTTCAAGGCTCCCGTTTTTTTAATTATGATACGTTACAGCCATATAGCCACATAACAAATTGACATAACGTGTTATTACGTGTCACACTCCTTACCAAAAATCCGACGAAAACAAAAAAAAATCACCCTGTGCAAAATTCGCCGATAAAGAAACACACGAGATCCCTCGGGAGGTATTTATCGGCGAGCTGGTATTTTTTGTCGTAAATCTAATTTATTTGTATTAGTTAATGACCGATCCGCGTCAGGCTGTCCGGGCACCGAATAACTCTTTCACGTAGTTTTGTACAATAAACCCACATGATCTTGATACTAAAATTTGCATTAAAAATATTGTACAGACCAGTCAGCAAAAATGCGATCGATGATTGATGCGATGTGATCTGTCTGAAAATAAAGTCTTTGATAATAAAATACTTTTTAAATATTTTCTCTATGTATTTTTCGAAGTTTTCCTGTTATCTCAAATAAGGATTTAGATACCTTTCTCAACTCAAACAGCCTATAGCTTATAGTATCTCTGTTATAACTATTCTTAAGTTATACCGTGGACAGACAGACAGATGAATAAATAGATAGACACTCTAGGGCTTTACTAAAAATGTTTCAGATGTTTTATGGAATCCCATAAAATCCAAATAAACAACATTTCATAACATTCCGTTATAATGATGTTGCGGAAGCCGCGAACTGGCAAAAGTACTCGTCCATATAAACAACTTTTACTATGGAGCACGGAGCCAACTCTCGAATCGCGAAAAAAAAATCACCTGTTCATAAAAAAGCAAAATTCATAGCTACCCGACCAAAATGTGGGAAACAACAGAAATTTTTTCTTGATTTCTCGATTATTTTTCATGGTAGATTGTTTGTATTTAACATTATTATTGTATTTAAAGTTATATATTGTTTGTATTTATTAGTACTATTGCCAGTTTTCGGCTTTCATAACTTCATCTTAACATCCTGTATATATTATGTATTTATATGTATGTATGTATGTATGTATGTAGTGTATAGTGTATATGGTGATTCAATCTTTACTTACATTAGCAAAAATAGTAATTTGTAATAAAAAAATCTTAGTATCCATCTAAATGCATCCAATACTCGTACTACGGCGTAGGCCAACGTAGCAGTTCTACAACAGATAAACCTAGAATTCCAGCTCTCTACGCGCGTAGCAAAAGCAAAACGCTACAATTTTCTGTCGCGCTGATAGCTTTAAAATTAGAAAAATCAATTTCCCGAACTTCACATTGTAAAAATACGTGAAATTTGCAGCTATGTCAGCACTCGCACAATAGGCATTCTAATTATGCATAGTTTGTACATACCTAACTAGGCCAACAGAGATAAATTTATTAGTATAAGTGTAAAATAAAAGACATATTAAAAACAGCAACAGTTGAGTTTGGAATCAACCTACATTACATACATATGCTGTACACACACTACATTAGGGAAGTCCTTATTAATTTTTAATTTCAAGTATCAAAACAATTGTCTCGCACTATTCGATACAGGGTTGGCCGGTGATAGTAGAAGCGTATTCCGAAGTAATTATTTTAAGTTTTGTTCCGTGTTCCAGCACATTTCGCGGTTTGTGTTCTGTCCGTTTTAATTAATATACCTTCTAATCCTACCAGTAGACTTGACTTTTTTATAAAAAATATCTTCACGACATGAATCTGTAAAGGGGTGTCAGAGATGTTTCCGAGTAAGGACTGTGAAATGCAAGTCACACTCGTACATCTACGTCACATCTCGTCAAGTCACACTACGTTCGCAGCAGTGCTCGATGTCGTACTGGCTGACCATCGAGGCATTGTCTTTACTTGCATTGATGAATCACCTCCAGTGTCGTGTATACAGAGTGTAACTAAAAACACTATTAATTTCAGTATCCTAAAAAAAGAACTCAAAAGTGTTGAATGGACAAAGACTAAAACTATGAATTCTCCTACTGATATTTTAAGCTTTATTTGTAACTCTTTTCACAATGCAACTAAGTCCGCAGAAAGTGAAAAAGCTACTAAACTGCTATGTAAACGTTCTAATCAATTTAGCGTACCCTGGATCGATAGTAATGTTAACCAGCTATGTAACAAAAGGGACAAACTATTTTCCGATTGGAAAAAAAGTTTAAATGATCCTAAACTAAAATTAGAATATAATAAAACCAGAAATAAAGTTCATAAAATTATTGAAAATAAACGAAATACATACTATATAAAACACATTAATGATAACTTTAAAAATACTAGGAAAATATATCAAATTGTTAACCAAATGCTAGGAAGAGTGACATTGTCAATAGACACGGCTATACACAGGGCTTTTGACGCGCAAGGAATTAACACTAAACAAATTGCTAATAACTTTGCGCATAGCTTTGATAGAGCGGTAAAAGATATAATTCCTAACTGTAGTATAAAACTATTGGATCCAAATAGTACCCGTAAACCCCTAGAAGCAAGTATTCACTTTCAAAAAGCTTCATCACGAAGCATACATAACATTATAAGAAAATTAAACTCTAAAAAAGCACCAGGTTCTGACCACGTTAAGGTTTCAGATATCAAAATGATAGGAGAGAAAATTTCGACATCTATCGCTGATCTCATTAATTGTAGTGTTAAAACTGGTATGTACCCGGACAATTTAAAGGTAGGTTGTGTAAGACCGATACATAAAAAGGGGAAACGAAATGACTATTCTAAGTATAGGCCAATAACTCTGCTCTCCTCGATAGATAAAATTGTTGAAAAATATGTCTGTGAACAAATACATGCGTTCTATAAGAAACATGAGGTAATTAACCCCTACCAATTTGGATTTCAATCCGGTAAAAATACCTCAGACCTCTTGTCACTTTTCACCGATGAAGTAAATAAGCATCTAAATGAAAGAAAACATGTCCTTGCTCTTTTCATTGACTTCTCACGTGCCTTTGACACATTAGAGCATAAGCTGTTAGTTGAAAGATTAGATGACTGTGGAGTACGCGGCCCTTTACTAACTTGGTGTGCAAATTATTTAAAAAACCGAACGTTTTCTGTTAAAATTGATGACACATGTAGTGAACCCATATTGGTGACTGAAGGAACAGCTCAGGGTTCTGTCCTAGGTCCCTTGCACTTTTTGTCCTACGTGAATGACATGAGTAACTGTATTACTAACAGCACATGTTATCAATTCGCAGACGACACTTGCCTCGTGATTGCTGACAAAAATCCACGGACCGCATGTGAACGTTTGCAATCAGACTTAAATACTCTTACAAGGTGGTGTCATGATGCAGGCCTGGTACTTAACTCAAGTAAAACAAAATTATTAATTATTAAATCCCCATACACTAAGCAATCACCCATACAGAATCTAGTAGCCCATGACCATTACTGCATACATGCCGTAGGTGTGACAGATTGTAACTGCCCATCCATAGACATTGTCAACCAACAAACGTATCTTGGTTTGATAATAGATGATAAACTTAACTGGAGCCATCACATTGAACGAGTTTGCAATAAACTAAGGACATTTCTCGCAAATATCACAATCCTCAAAAGGCGCATTCCGTTCAAGGTAAAGCTTATGCTATATAACGCACTGGCAGAATCATACATACAGTACGGTCTCAGCAGTTATGGTCGCACATATAGGACGTATCTGGACGATATTTATAAATTACAATTGAAAATCCTCAAAACCTTAGTCTCACTCCAAATAAAAAATCAGTTTTATAACAATGATAACGGTCTTTTTAACCACTGTAAAGTTTTACCAGTCCATACTCAAGTGAACTTTTTACTACTTAGAGATCAATTCTTTAATGAATCTTTACGAAATACTGTTGACCACTCTGTATACACTCGGGCTGTTGCTAAAAAACGGCTTCTCACACAGCGCGCTAACAATGTGTATGGCGAGCGAACAACCGGTTTTATGGTGCCTCGGCTTATCAATAGTTTACCTACCGATCTTTGCAACAGTTTAACTCCTATTAATATTAAGGCTAAATTAAAAAAACTTTTTCTTGATCCAAATAATTCATCATAACTATCTATTCTAATTTTTTCGCTTACCTAGCTCCAGTAAAAGATAACAAATTACTATGTATACATTATAATTTTAGCTGTTTATGTAAGCAAAGTGTCAAATTATTATTTTGCTCTCGTAGCTAAGTGTAACGTGACTCACGATAGCACAAGTTTAAACCTTTGTGGTTTTTAGCTGCTATTATTATTTTATGTTATAATTTTTTGTAAACGGTAAATAAATAAAAAAAAAATAAAAAAAAAATAAAAAAAAAAATCTACGTTTCAGCGATGATTGTTTCGTCCAATCGCCATCCTCAAGACACAAATATGGACCCACTGTCACAGATTATTATAATAGTGCAAAGATAATAATGTAAAGAAAAAACGAGTGCTTCTTGAAATACACGGAAAATTGTAATCAATTTCAGCAGCCGCAGCACAGTGTTAAAAACCGCGCGATGCGACTTAGTTGAATCACAGGTGCGAGGAGCGTGACATGATATTTTTGCGATTTATCAGCTCGCACTGCAACATGGCTGTTACGTTAGTCGCTGCGGCTGACAAGTGCGAAAATAGTGTGTTTTTAATTTATTTTAGCTGAAATAAAATGAATTTCCAAACCTGAGAAAACCATATAATTTAATATTATTTTGTCTAGAAGTTTATAAATTTTTTACTGTTTCGATAAAAACTGTAGCAGTTATATTGTTACAAGTGGACAAAAAATCGAGAAACAATGGTAATCTTAGAATTTTCTTGCTTCAGTTCTGTATATTAAAACAAAATTCAGGAAAAACCACATCACTATTTGTATCATGTAGATTACTATGTATTTTTCTTCTATTAAAAATGCTATAGTTACCGTATAAAATGGTTATAAATTTACTCAGTTCAAGATGGTTCAAGGTCGTTGGCGTTGGGAGAAACCTTAAACAGTACGTCACGCTCCTTACACTTGTGATTCAACTAGTGGCGTCATCGTGCGCGATTAAACACTATGCTACAGGCCCTGGTGTATGCATTTTGACTAAAGGTACTGGGTGTTAAGACGAAGTTGCGGAAAGCGAAGACTGGCGATAGTACTCATCCATACGAACAACTTTTACTACGGAGCCAACCCTCGAATTAAGAAAAATAAATCAGCTTTTCCATAGAAAAGTTACATACATAGCTACCCGACCAAAATGTATGAGACAACAGATTATTTTTTCTCGAATGCTCCGGTTTTTTTTTCACGGAAAGTTGTTCATATGGACAAGTACTATCGCTAGTTTTTGGTTCCGCAACTTCACCTTAAGCCTGTACCTGAGCCTAGAGCATGACCAACTCCAGTCTATCTAGGATTCGTTTGAAGAAATTCGGACTCTCCTCATATTGAAAAAAAAATATTTGGTTAATTAATCTTTTCTCTAGGGATCTTACGTATAAACAGTATACTAAGATTTATACTTTTGTCAAAAAAAAAATGTTTTGCAACCTCTTTTTTTTGGTTTTCAAACGTTCGCTTCAAGAACGCGGTTAAGAGATCAACTTGATTTTTTTTTCATAAAATAGGTAATAGAAATAAGAAGGTATATCACCTAAATTCAATATTTTTTCCCTACAAAATATTTCAGTATTAGCTAAAAACACACCAATTTGTTGTTTCGCTGCGTGATCACTAGTATTACGCGTTCAAGAAAAAGAGGCCAAATACCCAACATATAATCGCCTCTATGAAAAGCAAATAAAGTCTTTGCCGTAGGACTTATTGTGCTGGACGGGTAATAAAAAAAGTTGCTAGGGTATGCCATCTTCTTAACATCCTGTATAATCAAGGGTTTTGTTTTCGGAAACCATGTTTGGATAAATTTTCCTCTAAGAATTAATTGTTGAAATGAGGTCTTCAAACACACTTATTCTTCTTGTTTGACGAATAAGAACCACG
Organism: Ypsolopha sequella; assembly: GCA_934047225.1. NCBI lineage: Eukaryota > Metazoa > Arthropoda > Insecta > Lepidoptera > Ypsolophidae > Ypsolopha > Ypsolopha sequella. The sequence continues at coordinate 21,037,491 of OW204004.1, read as the reverse complement.
TACAAAATTCAAAATTATTTTATTAAATGGGCTACAAGAATATCCAGAATTTTGATTTTGGAAATTTTGCTAGCTGTTTAAAGTCCTTTTTTATTAGTACATTACGATACGAGAGCGATGAAACGTTTTCTGACGAGTGTGAGTTTGCGGCACGAGCCGAAGGCGAGTGCTGCAATCACACGAGTCGAGAAAAAGTTTCTCGCACGAGTTTCGTATAATTTTTTATAACACAAGTGCGTAAAGTGGTCATTTTACGCACGGTGTGCTATAAAAAAATATAAAGCTAACCTTTTTCCGTTTCGCCTTGAATCCGCCCTGATCGTTTTTTTCAGTTACAGTGACAAAAATAAAATTCACATAGGCTCTTAACATGCCTACCAAAGCACGTTTTTTTTTTTTGCAAAACGAGTGGTTTCGATAAATATATTTAAAGCTTTGAATGCAATTTTCATTTTCTCCAAAGTTTTAAAAAAATTCTTTATCTCTGTAAGTTCAGATTTTTTCCATAATGACCTATCTCAATGGCCTAGTTGTATAAGTATAATGTTGCCAGCATTTTTTTTTTCTACCCACAGGTTTGTTTACCTTTCTTTAATATATTTTTCGTACTTAGTTAAATATATTGGCTATTCGTTTGTTGTGTATGTTTGATCAAGATATATTAATAAATATATAGAAAATAAATAAAAACTGTCTACTTAACTAATTGCTCTTTACCTAAATCCATTAACGCATCGCATGGCATCTCTGTGGCGGGTCACGGCAACCCTTAAATGCACGGTCCAATAATTACATACGGTTTAAATGAAAACCTCAGTACGAGCCAGTAGGGTTGTTCCCAATTGATAAAGGTTTAAAATAAAGTAATATTTTTTTGTTTTTTACGGCCACAATCATTTAATCATTCATATGTATAGTAACCTGCATTTCAAGTTTCCTATTTTTAAACGATTTTAAGGGCTATGACGCCGCAATAAAAGCTGCCATGCTGGTGGCATCTTAAGAATTTATGATTATTGCTGTTGTTATTTTCTTGTTGTTTTTGTTATTGAACTGATTTAATTTTATTTTTGCAGTAAAAATCAACTTTATCTTCACTAATATCGGTAAAATCCTTATTATGAACTCAAATATGTATAGTGCATTATGAAATTTTTTTACGAGCGTCGGCGGTACAGAAAAAGTAATTGAATACAAGTACAGTTTTCTTTACAAAATATTGCTTTTAAATAACTTTTTCTGTCATAAAAGTACAATTATACGAATAAGGAAGGCAAAGAGAACTTAGCCCATACAGCCATGTCTGAGGTTTTAATAGGGAGTGTTTCAAATGATGGTCAATACTTGTGACAAATAAAACCAATGCGCGGTGGACTGCGATTGATTTAAACGATGGTAGAACTTGTGACCGGACCCTTGTCTCATAGACATTTAATCATTTATTATAGGCAAAAATGTCTGACAGCAGTAATACTGAGCAACAAAAATGACGAAAAATCTAAACGAACCAGCAAAATCAAGACGACAAATGTTACCAAGATCTTATGGATTGGAAAACAGGTAGGTAACCTATTGCACGAGTGAAGATAAAGTAGTGGATGAAACTTATGTTTTAATAACCTTTTTATGTGCCAGTTTCATAAACTACTGTTATGCTACTATTTTTATAAAATGATCGGTTCTTGTTCCTAAGCGAAAAACATTATCAATGTTTGAGTATTTCTTAATCTATTTCAAATTGAATCAAGTAGCATCAATTTGTATATTTGATGCTTTAATTTTATATAACTAAAATATATATATATAAAATATCAAAAAGGGACATAACGGGCAGCACCTAACTCACCCTTTACATTCAGCATTTGAATATGGTTTTTATTTCAATTGACTTCACTTAACTAAAGACAAAAAGACTTTATTTTTTCCAAACCATCCCTTATTTTGTTGGAATAAAAGCTACTTTTACTTGATTTTGGGAGTGCTTGCTCCATCGTGTGGCAAATCGGCATAGATTGATGAATGAATACGCTCTCAAAAATTGAAACTATATTTATTTGTATTGAATTGTCACTTAAAATACCAAATGTCACCCTAAGGGCTCTTGATTTCTTTTATTTTTGCAATCATTTGCAGTGAATTTTCTTAAGTGTTTTATGGGAAACTTTAGTTTTACAATAAAAAATTATAATAATGCAAAATTATTTTAATTATTACTAATACACCATCCAATATCAGGAGTCGTCTAGCACTGTGAAATTGGCGGGAAAATCGTATAAATAAATAATAAATGACTAAAATATTTTGTTTCTACAACTTTCCGTGACCGTGATTTCGTAGTGCCGTAAATGGCACTACTTAAGTACTTAGTAAAGCTACTAAGTAGTGCCATTATTCTGCATTTTATTTCATAATTGACGAGAAATGGGCAAATGATTTTTTATTTTTCATATTTTTGCAGTTTGGCGTAAATACTATAGCAACAAAATGATAAATATGTAAAAACGCTAAACCTTAGATTAAGAATCAAGGTATGTGTATGCAGAGTTTCAATGACACAAAACAACAGAATGCGACGAATTCGAAATTCAAAAATTACAAATTTTCACAATGATAGTCGCGTTAAAGGTACATAAAAATATATTAATAATAGAAATGTTATGAAATAAAATATATTTATTTATGTAATAAAGGTATATTATATATACGAATTGAAGATCAACAAAACAAAAACAACTTTAACAAATTATGATGGCGATAAGTTTGGCTTACTTAGACTTAATAAAATTATATATTTGTAAAAATTTAAATATGGGAATATAAATAACTAATATGAGGCAATGAATAAAACCGACTTGATATATAAATAAATGCAAAAGCTTCAAATAAATAAATATTATGCCAAACACCGCCTATTCGATTAGTCTTGCTGGAAAGAAGTGCAAGAAACTTAGCAAGACAATGTATTTTATCTTTAAGATGAGCTATAACTAACAAAATACTTGACTTAAAGCTAACAAAATACGTAAGCATTAAAAGTTAAAAAGACTACTAGACCCCACATAAAGCTGTATTCACAATAATTAAACAACAACAACGATAATGTGACAACATTATTATCAAGCACAACTTTCTCACGATTAAAAAGCTTCCGTCAAAAAAATCACATCGCATCACACCATTCTGATGTAAATTTGACAGTCTATCAAAACTCAGACACACTCCGAAGTCATCAAAACACGAAAATAGATAAACTTCAACAATGGCTAAACAAAAACATATAAAAAAATCCTGACAAAATAACAACCCGCTCGGGTGACAACAAAACGTGACACGTCACTCGCAAATCAAAAAGAAACATACCTAAAGGCCTATGCACACTCACCATGCTAAATGAGTGAATAAAGCGTCGCGCGCACTTACAGGGTAAATTGTATAAAAACAATCGTACGAGCCGTCTACTGTTTTAGGATGCCTTTGACAAAATCAAACCTTCGTAAATGGAAAATGTAGAAATGTTCATAGCAAAAGCCATGGGGCCGTCTTTTTGTATTTCATAAGAACGGTAACTGTTTATCTCTTTGATATTTAAAGTAAATTTTTATTAAATAAAAGTCATGTTCAATGCTACTTTTTTAAAAAATTCAATATATTTTTTAAATACTTCTTATATATTTGGCAATTGAATTGCAACAGTTAATGATCAAACTTTTATACATTTTCTGACATCTTACAATAATATTTTTGGACAAACCTGATATGACCTAGACACTGCACGTAATTTTCTAAGAAAGCAATTATTAAAGTCCTAAAGAATTCCTGATATCCATTACTCTACAAAAATCATCATAGTGCAAGCGTTGCGCCAGTTGCCGACTCTATTCCTTTCGCCTCTCGTCCGCATCAATTTTCCGGTGCCCATCACTTGGCCGTCACGTGGCGGCCACGTGACCTTCTGACGCGTGCGTGTACGCTCCCCCTAATGTGTGATGTTTGTGTGCGTAAGCTTGTGAATGTTCGGTGGTGATGGACTTTTGTTTGTGTCCATCTTTTTTGAGGAGCTGGAATAGAATTGGATAATCACATCAGAAATCACAAACTCTAAAGTTTTAAATTTTAAAGATTATCATTCAAATGCAGACAATGGTCTTTAAAAGCACAAAGGTAAATCGATTATCGTAATTATCAAATAAAAGTTGGTAAGAGAAATTATAATTATGAGTTGAAGTAAGGTTTGAATAACATAATTGAACGAGTGAGCGAAGCTTGTATTTGTATGTATGAATGTTTGTCCGACGATGACTCGAGTATCGTTTATCGAAACTTTATAAACAATAGTAGCTTGGTAATAAATATCCGACACAAACTTCTTTCGGATAAGACCTTTTACAACTGAAAAGAAATTTCATATAATTATAGTATTTGACTTTTGAAAGGAGACGGTCAGTTCCCCATGAGCAAAATGCCTTAAGAGTGTACACAAATATATTGTGGTCAATGATAAAGAACAAATTCAGAATAACACAGTTTGACTACCCATTTAAAACGGACACCATCTTATGATAACTTTTAATGATAAATCGTTTTTATTTTGAGGTTATTTTCATATGGCATTGCGAAAATAAACTTAAGCGCGTTTGAAACGTTCATAGTTGTAACAATGTTTCACGATGATTCTGATATATTTAAAAGGGTCATGCTAAAATGTCAGTCGTATCGTAATCTCTATCAGAATCCAGAAGAAAAGCATGAATCGTGAAATAAAAAGTTGTGACTGCCGATTGCGTCACGCATGACTCTATCAAAGCACGCTGGAAGCGTAGTTTGTGGACTATTTGGTAGATGGCGCCCTTTCGTTTCGTTCGGTGTTCGCTTTCATGACTGGCTGCGACATTAAGTACTTATATTATTTTAATATGTGTGTCCATGTTATTATGAAAGTGAAACTATCTACGAGTACGAATAAATCTAACAGAAATTATAGTATAAATTTATTTCATGTACGCGGTTAAGGCCGATTCTGACCATCTCCTTTGACGTTGCACACCATTTTACTATGCCAACTTCCAAGGTGCATAGTGGTTATATTGTTTATGATACTGACAATCCATAGAGAAAAGTGTGTTGAAAAACAACCGACCTCTTCGTTGTAAACTTTTATATCAAAGAAGCTGGAAATCATAATGGAGGTACCGAAGATTAGTCAAAAAAAATTCATGACACTCCTTCATATTATCAATGATTTATATTTTTTCATTTAAAAGTGGGCAAAAATTGTGTACCAAAAATAAAAAATAAATTTCACTTATGGATATATAAATTAATAAAAAGTTGATGATGAATAAATCTTAAAAAATTAAATTGAAGTTAAAAATATATCTTCGTTTTTAAATAATGGCTAAGGATGTCGCTATAATAATTAGCAAAATAATCTTTTTTTATTAAGCGAGCTTAGTTTCGTTTTAACCATTACGATGAGTACAATCTTATGAAGTCTATTGTGATGTTATAACAATGTTTATTTACTCCCAAACTGCAATAAGGCAATTGCAACATCAAAGCAGTTTTACAAGTAGGTACCTAGATTGTTTATCCGATGTTATAATATTACATTATAACACCGTGATTCTATGCTGTGATTAGCCCAATTTATTTTAAACCCACTATGGACCCAATCAACAACAGAGACAAGAAATAATTCCAGATCTCATTATGAGTAAATTTTACTATCTGTGGCCAAGTGGTAGAACACTCACATGTGGTGGCACACTAATTTGGTTTCGGTCTGTATTTTGGAAGCCTCGCTGAGCTCTTAGTTCATTGTGCACGAAATGTGGCGAGAGGGCTTACCACTCACCATGTTATGGGTAGGTAATAATTATCAGTGAAAAGCGGGTATGTACCAATAGGTTTGGACTATGACTTGCATTTCACAGTTCAAACCTGTGAACACCTCTGGCAAACCCTCGGGGAGTCATGTCGTGACGAAATGTTATTTGTAATTTTTTTTTTATCGATAAAAACAATCGGGGAACTTAATTATGCAATTTATTTATGCAGCCAAATTCATACACAGCCTGCCAAGTTTGACATAGGTATGCCGGCTTTTTTAGGAGGTGCGAATACATTTTTTTTAAAACTGATGCCGGGTCTAGGTCGGACCCGAAATATGTCTTGAGATTTCCTTATTCTATTTGTATATCCTATTCTTCAGTATATTTGTATTTTTAAAAAAGGCTTTTTTAGGAGTAACTTTATGTCCTTCTTCTCACATTAACTGTGTCATGCATAGTTACCCACAATAAACCTTCGGTCTATAAAGAAAGACCCAGTTCCTCAGACGTAATATTGAAAGTTTAATTTTATGTTGTTTTATCTAAGACCCGGCCTTATTATTTTGTTAATTTAATAAACTTAACTTACAGCTAATGCAAGCCCGTTAGTATTAAATTGTACGGATGCCCAACCTGTCCAACCACTCACGCCAACTGCACCGATGACGTCTCGCACAGCGCGAGCGCTAGCCCGCCCGCAATGCGAGGCGCAACATCTTCGCGGAAGCGTCTTCACTCGCCCTGACGAAGGCAGTCTGAATCTGCTGAAACTGGTTAAGCCGAGCCGTTTTGCAATAATCATGTTTTATCCTCAAGTTTCATTTAATTAGATAAAAGTTAAGTTAAGTTAAATATTAGGTAACTTGCAAATTTTGTATATTTCTAAGCTTGTACAATTTTTATTTTTTGTTGCTTTTACATTTTATTGTTAAGAGCATAATTTGAGATAATTTCACACAAACTCCGCCTTGCGGGAGTCCAAACTCTTTTAAAAGTAATATTAAACAATAATACATACAATTACTCGCCCTCACTGTGGTGTGCACGAGCCCTTAGGCTGTTTGACTATTGTTCCTCACTCGAAAGAAATTCAATCGACTGGCAGTAATAGAAGGTTTGGTTTGCAAAATGCACTCCCTAATTTCTATTGATAAAATTGATTGTCAAAATGTTGTGTGTTTCTTAAAAAAAATTAAATAGGCTTTCATCGAATTTTTAGGTTGCCAGAGAAAATAATTGAAGTGACTGTCACAATAAACATATTTTTTCTTGGTTAACTCACAAATATCAAAATTATTTTCAAATAGTTTGTTACTTTGATGTTAAAGACAATAAGGCATATACAATATAAGACTCGCTACTAATATTTATCTATGTTACCGACCAAGCTTAACTTTAAGGCGAACTAGTTTTGCCTAAAGGCCAAATTTGTTCTTCAGAAATCCTTAAGCGCAGGATCGAGCCGGTGGGTTAGAATACAAGGTAGACATACTAGGCATATGGCGAGTCGCGTAACGTAGTTGAACTTTTACCTTTTGGCCCAGGCAAAACTAATTTGTCCAAAATTCGGGTTTGGCTAGTAACATATACAAGCTTACATCTTTTTTTTCGAAGTGACCTTTTTCGGCTTTTATAAAAAATTTTTGCTAATACTTTCGTTTGTATACATTATATATTATGAACTTACAGGAAAATACCAACAAAATAAAAACATAGATTTTGTACGTAGAACGTAGAACAATTAAGGGTCGGTGCTCGTTGGAAATAAGTCCTGCTCCAAGGAGTTTGATTTTTAACTCTCTATCTTATCAACTGCCGCGCACTGAAAACCTCAGATATTTTGACTTTTTTTGCAACATTTTTGTGTAGTGTGGAAAAACTATAAATCGTATCGCAGAACTGTTTTTTTTTTTAACAATGTTGTCTGATGTGTTATTATAGTTCTGAAATATATTTTGTTATTGTTATGTCTATAATTAAATCATAATAGTGATAATGCGGCAATGATTTTGGAGAGCTATTCTTGAAATTCACGATTTTCTTTTCACGATTATCTTATTCTTCATTTTAAAGAGTAGATAGTGGATTTATTTTGATTAGAAATTTAAATATTTACTATCATCTAAAGTGATAACGCCGAACCCTGTTTTTGCCCGATTTCCGAACTCCGACTCATAAAAGAGGTTTTTCAGGATTGTGGCAGTGATAAATCTGTAATCTCTGCCTACTCTTTTGAGAGATAAGCGGGTATTTATATATTTTACCTAACCTACCAATATTATACACAAATCTTATAACAAACTGGACCTAAGTACTTCTAATAGTTTAACAAAACAATACACAACAAAGATTTTGCCCTTGTTAAGAGCCCACTACACCAAAATAATACCTCTGGACAATACGATACCGATAGCATCCCCTATTAATTATAATTGACATATTTCAAACGCACCGAGTAATTTGTCGATATGAGAGTGAATCTTTTGAGTCGGCACGCGGCTGTTCGATTGTTTGTTTTGATGTCCATTGGTCTATCGGACTTCGGGGCTCATTAGGGGGTTAGGGGTTTACGTGGTTGGAAATACTTCGATAAATGTAATGAAAATGCACGTTATGAACCAAATGAGGAGTTCTAACGACAAGATACAAAAAAATATTCTGAAATAAAAATACCCTATGTTTTAAGACATTCTTTTGTGTTTGGCACATTCGTGACTGTGAAGTTTTGCAGTTAAGGTAGGCCATACCGCTCAGCTGCCATATAAATGCTTTAGGTGTTTGTGACGTCCCAATGGCTTTGATTTTAATGAAACTTTGCATACCAAGGCGTGCACGATGGTGAGATATTAAAAAAGCGCCGAGTTTATGAAATGGTTTCAGGTAAAACCTTTATTTATAGAAAAGTATATAAACTTAGACTTCTTTACATGAACGACATCTGTATTTCTGTTTTTTTATTTCCGGTATTGATAAAAATTATACGACTTGCTAAACTTTGCGTAAAAACGACGCAATATTCACGATATCCTGACGTCTATTATGATGGTGTTTCATCAAATGCTTTTGTAGTGGCTGTATAGAGACGTAGTTGGATGACGCTAGATAAACGATATGAAAAAAAATGAAAAAAATAAGTCAGTTTTTACCTTTTGCGTGAATCTTAAAAAAAATCTAAACGTAAAGGGGCCTCTTAAGGGGAAATATGAGGCAAATAGGAATGAAATGACAGACTGGATGATATTTTTGCAATAATCAGGGAACAATCCACAGTCATTAAAAAAATACACCTATGTTCTCCTAACGTTTATAAAATAGGTTTGAACAAATCACGTAAATTGATTTATATATGTACTGTAAATAAAATCTTAAACCTCTATTTTAATAATTTTAGATTGATTTTCTCTCGAGTATCGATTTCAGGATTGGTTGTTTGTTTCTTTATAAAATTGTTTTAAATGATATCTAGCTAGTTTGAACAAATGTCATTTTTATTTCAACCAGAAGCCGAGCTATTTAATAAAAATGCAGTTATTTGAGCGTGCGGTTACTACGGTTGTCGTAACAGCCACGGCTCAGAGCGCGCTACTTTTATCAATAATGAAAGGTCATATAACTAAGTTCTACTCGATGCTAAATGAAGTGCTCAATCTCGGGTTACCCAAACCTTTAAGACATTTAAGTATTTTTTAATGCAAGTGCTCGTAAAGGCCTACTTTTATGCATCAAAACCGAACAGAGAGTCGATTATTTTGCCCTAGGGCTTAATTATAATTTTTATTTTTTATTTATATACAATGGTTTTCTAACATGCAGTCTTTCCTGTGTACCATAAATGTTATACTTTTTTTTCCACTGTTTAACGGCTTTGAATACAGTCCTTTTGAGCTAATTATAATTTAAAGTTCACAAGATTATATTTGTTTTATTTCCTCACACGTTGCATTGAAAAACGTAGTATGATACACGCTACGCTCGTGTTTTAAATCGTCCTCGTAATTTATTCCTCTTCGCCCTTGTAGCATAAACTACTATTTTTTAGGAATCTTTTTCAATCTACAACATTTCAGCTCATTGTTAAAGTAGTTTTTAAGTAATGTTGTGGACAGGGAGACAGATGAAGGCAAAGGACAATGCATTACCATAAGCGTATCATTTTGTTATGAAACTCTAAAAACATAAAACTTTAGACGGAGTTAAGCGTTTGCTGCAATAAACTAAGCAAATGCAAGCAGTGGGTAGACAGCCCAAAAGTATATACAGGATGTCCCAAAATTATCACGTCACACTGACACCGGAGGTAGATGGACCCAAGACGCATTTAACAAGCCTAACATGCCCATAGAAAAGTTTCGTGGGTTTTGAGTTATGACCAGTTTTAGTCATTTTTTAAAAATCACAATTTTTTTGTAATGTTTGTATCAGAGATTTTTTAAAATGCACTTTATTTTACTTTTTTTTATGTTTACTCCCTCAACAATAGTTACTTATTATGAAACAAACAATACTTAGTCGATAAGTAATGTGAAATAACGACAGTTGATAGTCAATCTCAATTTTATTCTCATATAAAAATAATAGTTTCAACTTTGTGCAGCCACCGTGAAAAAAAATTACTTCAAACATAATGAACTCAATTCAACTGAATTCAATGCGTCTTGGGTCCATCTACCTCCGGTGTCAGTGTGACATGCTAATTTTGGGACACCCGGTATATCTAAATCACCTTGTGTTCAACAAAATATAAATCAAACCCCTTCCCAACAAGCTGAAAACGATTACTTCCGCAAATTTTGTCACAAACCCTTCAGGCAACATCCCACACAAAATCTCTCACGAATAATAAATATACGATTTGCAACAATAAACAAATAAAAAAAATCCACCACTCGAGCCCCGTATTCGAAATGTTTTATTCATTATTTAAAAAGTTGTGTTCCAAAAAGTTATTGTTACAAATTTTTTGTAGTATCGCCTTAAGCGATCGCGTGGCGGCGTGTTTAACAAAATAGATGTTAATGTTTGTAAATTAGTGCAGTTAAGGGTTAATAAAATAATTTGTGTGTGAATGTTTGCTATTGTTGCCAGTAATTAAACAATTTCATCCCCTTAAGCGTTCTTTGCGTCTGCAATTTGTCGTAATATACAAAAATAAGGAAATCAAAACGCATCACTTTGGGATATCTTCTTGGAGATATATAATTTTTAAGGTACTGAAATAACTGTTTGAAAAGCTTTATATAACAGAGGGACCCAGCAACATAAAGAAAATCTTCAATGAATCAAATCAAAAAAATATGTTTTAAAAAGTAACATTAAGATGTAAGACAGACGCGTTGATGTTGTGTTTATATGTGGACTTGATTGACTTTTACAGCAAATTCGAGTATTTAGTAGTTAGCTTGACTGTAAAATTATTTTAAATCTTCTAGAAGCATATTGAGGATGGATTTATTATACCATTCCTCTCCAAAATATGCGACCCCGCCATACTTTGATCACCAAACCACAACAGACCTAACCAAAATCGTCAAAACTAGAAACATCAAAACGACACCTAAAATCACAATTTAACCCGTAAGCGGTAAACCAGTGTTATTGCAGACCCCGGAAAACTCCGCACTATTTCAAATACCCCTTGAATTTGTGTATTTTCACCCTTAGTACAATGGAATAGAATCTTCAAAAGTAGTCTTTTTGGATAGTGCTTTAAGTAGAAATTGACCGGCAGCATCTGAAGATATTTGCATAAACGCGTCAGCCCGGATTAGAGTGAGATAACATATCTACGTCAGAATAAGCCTGAGGGTTCAAGCTGCATAGCAAAACGCTCATTTATGTGATTTTAGTATAGCTAGATTTAGCTTGTAGGACATGGATTGGCATTGCAATTAAGTTATGTTAACTAAGTCGGTCTAGCGTTGGTAGAGATGAATAGTCTCGGTTTATTTTCGGTAATACTGTCAGCCCCTGTCTGTACAATTGTGACGTCATATTATGTACAAATGAACTTATGTTTTGCCACTACTGTGCTTGATGGAAGGTGTTGGTGACACCTTGGAGGTAGAACGCTTGCGTAGAAAGTAGAAGAGTGAAAGAAAGCGAGGCTTTAATCAGTCTGCCCAAGGACCTTCGTAGAATTTGCGTAAAATCTGCGGAAGTGGCTAACAAGCGAATGACTGAAACTACGCAACTGCCTGCCTGTAGCCAATCTCTCGGTTTTTAAAATGTGAATGTATAAATAATGTGCTCGATAAAATCTTTAGGAATGATGTCAAATAGAATACTTATTTAGTCAAAAATTAACACAAAAACAATATATGACATACTATATCTTGTGATATTTTTTTTCCAAATTGTTTAGATCAACGATTTAATCTTACTTTTTACGCCTAGTTTTTTCGAAAGAAGAAAAATGCTAACAAATAATTCTGCAATAATTTATTTTCTTAACAGAAATTATAAAATTTATCGAACATAAATATGGCCTCACAGTCCTTCAATTTCATCGCGCCAAGTATCCGCAAACATCTTCCCAAATTCACACGTCATTTCAAGTGTCTACAAATTATCGAATTTCCATCTTCAGTTCCCACGTTAGCTCGCCACGTGCTGAACAGTCCTTCAGAATGAAGGAAAGGGCGTGTCCTTAAAGTCCTCAACAAATATTGTCATTGAGGACTCCCTACTCGAGTTTATGTCCGATATGATGACTTGACTGTTCAAGGGTTAAGTGGTCGGTGACAATGGAAACTATTCGTTTGTGTTAGATGAGTTATTGGGAATCAAATTATTGTCGTATGGTTTCTCTTCATTACATTTGATTATATTATTATGTATAAATATTATATGTGAACTAAAGGTCCTACTTTTACTAGTTTCACAATTTGATTTTACAATTTTTCTCCCACCTTGTTTTGGATATTACACAATTTTCAAGTGATTAAACATATATCATTAGTATTATATAAAATAAAAACAATTGCATTATTTATTTCGATTTAGAAATAAAACACTTTGTACTGCTTCACAAATTTCACTATGGCGAAGCAATTTTTCTTAAAAAACCTACGCTGTCAAACAGTCCCTTTGTTCAAACGATAAAAAAATCGTGGGCATCACTCACAAAAGCATCTGAATCTAAGTGCAACGTCGCATCAACATCACAATTCGGGAGCCGATTTCAACCCGGAAGTCAAGAGTTGTAATTTTTTACAACCGGGCGTCCGGTGCAATCACTCGAAAGGGTAGGGTTAACAAATCTGTTTTTTCATCGAGAAATTCGAGAAATGCAAACAAAAACTGACAGAATTCCACTTGCAAGTTTACTTTGACACTTCAGCTTATTTTGAAGGCTTTTGTTTTAGCGCAGCTAAGACTTTTTTATTTCTAGCTTCTAGGGCATTTGAGATTTATATACCTTTGTTTTAAGACAATTTTGCAAAATTTCATTTTGGACGGTTTTAAGTAGCTTATTCTGGTATTTGAACAATAAATTATTGCTATCTTAACATGTAATAGTAGTTTATGCTACAAGGGCGAAAAGGAATAAATTACGACGACGACCGAGTAATTTATTGCTTTTACGCCCGTGATCATATTACGTTTTTCAATGCATAGTGTGAGGAAATAAAACAAATATATAATCAAAGAAAATAATTTAATAATTAAAGTTGTTACTTTTTTACAAGTTAATGATTGGCTCAAAAGGATACAGTCCTTTTGAACCAATCATTAACTTGCATCCAAAGCCGTTAAACAGTGGAAAAAAAGTATAACATTTATGGTACACAATAAAGGTTGCAGGTTAGCCAACTTCTCGTAAATAAATAAAAATAATAATAATAATAAAGCCCTAGGGCAAAATTATCGACTTTCTGTTCGGTTTTGATGCATTAAAAGTGGGCCTTTACGAGCACTTGCATTGAAAAACTTACTATTAACGTATAGTTTTTAGATTTGTAGCTTAATCTTAAAAGGTCAATAACTGTAAAATTATCTATAAGGTTTCATCATAAATCAATTAAACACTGAGCATTGACATTTTTGTTGATCAATTCGTTTGTAGATAGTGTTAGTAATCTGCAAAAAAATGTAAATCTTAAAAAAAAAATATGCTAGAAACGTGATGTGTAGTCTAAAATCAGAACTGGCTGTAAATTCAACCCATACCTTTGTCAAATTTCGTCCATCTGTACGGGAATAAGTTAAGGTGATACAAAAAAAGAGGGGTTTTTTTCGAATCCATTTACTCTTATAGTGGAGTCATCTACGTATATCATTTTTGGGTAAATGTTTATTGAGTATTTGATCAAGATTTTTACTGAATGAAAACGCGATTGGATGAAATTTTCTCGATAGAATTTAATTCCGAAAAGACCTCTAAATTGTTTTATTTTTTCCTGTAAATCTGAAATCCTAACTAATTTCATTGTGAAATTGCATTCAAAATGTGGATATTATGTATTTGTAAAGTCTCCTTGAAAATATTTTTAACAAAATAGCTTAATACATTTTATATTAATAAAAAACCCGCCATTTCGCTACTTTTCCACGAATCCGTCCCACTCAAACTGAGGGGTTTTTTCGCATATGGAGTAACGGGGACACTAAAACTTTTACATATCGCCTTAAAAAAAATATGCCAAGATTTTGCACTTCCAATTCATTGCAATTGCTTATTCAAATAAACATACTTGTAGACCCCTTTTTAGCATATTTTCCCTCAGCCTACTAAACAAACAAATACATAGAGTTGACATTCTTAGAACCCTTTCACTCTAGTTCACGATATTCGGAAGGCGATTCGCAATATCGTAAAAGTTAACGAGAGTTTCCTGCGAGATCGTATCCGTGACGTCATAGGGCATATTGTCAGGCTTCGAGTTTATTTGTAGTGCTTTTCTGATGATCTTGAGGGGTTAAAGAGATTTAGTGTTGTGGTTGATTCTCTTGTGCAATCTGAAGATTAGCAGGTTGGAGGTTGATAAGTATAATCGTTGTTATCGGTCTCATGGCCAAAAGTACACAGATTGCATCAAATGACGTGCTACAAAACTTCAATGACAAGGTCTACAGAACAAACATAATGAGTCTGAAAAAAGAGTAAAAATATATATTTTTTTCTAATAGAAAACTTAATCCTTTTGCTCAGTTGCTCTGAAAAACTGAAAAAGCAACTTGCTCAGGGCAAGCGATTTTTTTCTTCAATTTGACACGGATTAATTGATATGATCTATAAAAGATGTGATTAAAGTTGTTGATCAAGAATATTATGTTTAACTTACATATTTTATCATTTTATTAACTTTCAGTTTTTACCAACTAAATAGCTATTGATATTTTCTATTAGATAACGCAATAAAACACATCGAGTGACAGAAATTACCAAAAAGAAATGAAAAAATACTGTGTCAAAACAGCACGTGCGGTCATTGAAAATAAATAATGCCAATAAATGTTGAAAACTGCATGACGCATACACCCTCTATATTTGGTGCAATTTATTGGTGGCCCATACAAAAAACTGTCGGGTCAAAGTTAAAAACAGTTGACTTTGATCAATTAGTCAACGGTTATTGATTTTTAGGATTTTATATAAAGCTGTCTACTTTTTAGTTGCGTATTTAAAAAAAACTGCTAAACCAGTTGTGTATGTAATGAAAAAATCAATTGTACGCCGCCGAAAACTTGAAATAATTCTGATGACGTCACATTTTGAAACAATCCCGGTGGATTAAATCTTAAAAGGGATTTCTACTGTTTCGACTGATGACGTACACATAGAAGGAGTCAAATATACTGTATTTATTTGTTTTTGTTGTTTATATGTATAATAAATAGTCCATAAATAATTAAAAGGTAAATATACAAAATTTTTTTAGTTTAAAGGAATTAAATATACTTTGGCAGAACTCTTACATTGGCGCTTATAATTAAAATAAAATGTGCTAGTTACTTATAATAAAAAAAAATGGTGCTCCTACGTGCATATTGAGCGATTATGCTTCATGATTTATATAAAAATAAAAAAAAAACAATGTGAGGCGTACCGTAGAACTCGTAGAAGGCAGCCTAACTCTGCTGAAACTGGTTGGCTTTCCCGATCATAGCACGTATTTAGGTGAGCCTTTTTTTTAATATAAATCATGGATTATCCTCAAGTCTCATTTAATTTTATAATTATGCTTTATTTAAAGCCCTGAATTTATTTTGAACTTCCATTTTGTGAATGGAAAACATTAATTTGTTTTTCATAGTAATATTAATATTGTGACTTCTTTCAAAACCATTTTCCTTTTCCAGTCGCAATCAGACAAAATCCATAAACTTTTTTTAAAGCTCCGCATTTTTTAAGCGACCAAAAATTCCTAGCAGACTATTGCTCCCCCGGCTGTTATAAAGTGGGTGGTGATATAATAAATTTTAAATCCATTAGGATTGCACAAGTACACATGTTCGGGGTCGAGTGTACACTCCATTTAACTTTATGAGGCTCAAATTCGTTGAGTTGTTACCTCCATCATTTGATACGCTCTCAAATTTTGGTACCAATCTTTGTTGTGTTAATTTTGGAATATCGCTAGAAAAAGTATGTCAAGCGTATTAACAATGGTTTCTGAATTTTGTCTGGAAATAATTTTCATTTGATACCTCACGTCAAAATATAACTTCATTAATATAAGTTAACTTTTACTTATATAGCCAAACTCATACTGGAGACAGGGTAAGTGGTCAGAACCAATGTAAAATAAAATTTAGGCTCCCTGTACTAATTAACTGGGAGTGGTTTGTAAATGAGTACAGGGGCATATACAAGGTGACTTTTTGATCATCGTCCAAATTCATACTGGAGGCTTGATAAGTGATCCGTATCTTGGATCAATAACATTTTTTGTGAATACCGTAAAATGAAATTTCGGCTTCCCATAGAAATTAACTTTCAGTCCCGAGTGAATCACTATGGGGAGTCGAAATTTCATTTTACGAATTTCACAAAAATTGTTATTGATCCATGATACTGATCACTTACCAAGCCACCAGTATGAATTTGGACGATGATCAGAAAGTCACCTTGTATATATTTTTTTTGTTATCTGCAAAGTAGGTTTTGAACCTTGTTCCCGACCACTTACTTAGTCTAACGAATGAATTTGGCTATAAAAACAAAAGTCGCGTTATATTAAAAATCAGATTTGAAATTAAATAAATAAAAGACCAAAAAAAAGTCAAAATTGTTTCATAGAAGTAGAGAAATAACTGATTGTTTATTTGTTTTTTGTTCTTATTAACATCTAAAACTTGAAAATTGACAAGCCTATAAATGTTCACATAAATAGTGGAAAGTAAAAGGGAGCTTTTTCTGCCTACAAACTATTATCTAGTTTGGTAGAATTATACGCAAATATGTATGAATGTTCATGTGAAATAAACGTTTATTTTTTTATTTATTTTAGTTAAAAAACACTTCAGCACTATCATGTACTATTTATTCACTGACCCAATTTTTACCCACCTACGACCCATGGCAAGTTTATAAGAGTGAAAAGTGTCTTAGCAGAACTTTCTCTAATTGTACTGATGTTCTAATCTAAATCATTAAGAATATTCATAAGTAGCAAAACATAACTGTTTCCCTGTTTCTCCCTGTTTCTTTTCTCTTCTCACACACTCATACTTACATTTACACACCCTCTCACATATACACACACACCCTTACATACACTCATGTTAATTTTTATATAATTTTTGTAAATTTAAATACGCTTTAATAAATTGCATGCTTTTCTCTTTTTCGGCTACCTGTATTAACTAAACTGTGTTCCTACGAGCAGAAGCAACTGACTCTTAAATGACAGGCTTTGCCTTACTTAAGTTTCAGTTGAACACATAATTTTTGTGAATACCTTAGCCTTAACATTGTAATTTTTAGGTTAAGATTTTTTGATCCAATAAATAATTTTGTATTGTATTTGTATATTATATAAGAGTACCAGCTACAATAAATATCTAAACAACAATTTTGATGGATAAGCTTACATCGAATTCCATTTCATTCTTGCAGAAGGCCATAATTTTTCCCACAAAAGTGATTTAGGGGTAAACACTGTATTTATGGACATCCCTTATACCATTACCCTACTTAACGCACGAAATCTACTTATGCGGAACCCACTCGGCCGTTCTAATCCAATACTTCCATAGAATGCTTCCGCACCCAGTAATTCTGTTTTTCCTTTTGGCCATTCCAATTTCCTAATATCTTCGCGTCAAAACTCGATTTACGTAACACCCTGCGTTTATTCAATATAAAAAAAAATAAAAAAGAAACGTTTTTTTTTTGTTGCTTTCCACCCCTATCTCTAGCCGCTCAACCGTAGAAAGCATTAGCGTGTCTCGTGGACCTCACAACTCACAACCCCTTGATTCACAAATGATCGAATTCGAATAATAAAATATCGAATCCACATTTATCTTTTTTGCCAATTGTCACACTAATGTTTGCGCAGATTCTTCTGATATTAATTTCTTCTTTGATTAATCGATCTTTTTGTGGTTTTAATCGATTGTTTGTGGTAAGACGGGTATGGTTGAGTGAATTTTTGTGATTTATTGTTTTCTTTTTACGTGAATTGATTGGTAACCACACCCATTCGTTTTCTTTTATCAAACGAATAATCACCTGTTTATGATTATATATTTTTTTATATTGATGCTATCTATAAGTAGTTTTATTTTTATAAATCATAAAGACATGAATCTTCGAAGGGTTGCCAGATATGTTCGGAGTATGGATGTGAAATGCAAATCACACTCATGCACCCACATTTTACCGATGAATTATCACGTCCCAACAAAATGTGTGGTGAGCCGTACTTCTTGCCAAAATAGGAACGTAGAGCTTAGCATGCCTTCCGTTCCGAACCATAGAGACCTAACACAAACGTACCCTACGGGGTTTGAACCCGTTATTTATGGATTAGTAGTCGAGATGTTCAGACCACTAGACCATAGAGTCGGTTTTATTTTTATTATTTTCAAATATCCTGTGCTATAGAAAATCGATGTGATTTCTCAATAATTTATGTCTTTTGAAACTATACACCCACATCTTCATGGTCATTAGAAAAAACACATAAATATGTCAAATCAGAGTAGCTAAACACAGTCAAGAATGAAGTCCCATTTTACGTGGGTTCTTTGAAAATGTTTCATTTGAATATATTTCAGAAGAATATTTGTTATTCAATTAACATTACAAAATAAAATTTAAATCAATAATTTTGATAACTTATGTGTCAACAACATTACTACGTTTCTACAAAAAAAATGAATACAATTCTGTCAAAAGATTTAAATTTTCATGCCTTTGAGCCCTAATATTACTTGAGATTTTGTTATCTACGTTTTGTAAGTTCGTAGCCTATCAATTTTGTTATTTCGTTGCTGATCCCTAAAAAACACACATTTCTAAACTTGACCCCTTGTTAACTTCTTCCGGAACCAATTTTATTGCATTTACACTTGAACTTTGCCAAACGTGCTTAAAAATACATTGTCCGTTAACATCGGGGTCCAAAACGGTCACACCTCATCCGAGGGTTAACAATTACATTCTTCTAGTTATTCTCGGGTTATATATCAGCTAGATAACAATGGTTGGCTCCGTGGATGTCCAAAATATTAAGTTCTGATTGTCCATTTTGCAATGGCCCATATTCACGGATATTTAAAAAATATATTGTTTGAGTGATATTTCAATTTTGCGGTGACCACGTGCGGTCGTTTAAGTGATACGGTCAAAGTTTTCAATTAGGAATTTTGATATCATAATTTTTGGTATTGCAATCCAAGATCAAAAAGTTGTATAAATTATTAGATGACATTAAAAATAAACAGCGAACGTTGACAACCTAAGTAAACTATGTAAAAATATTTTATTTACGGTACTGAGTTCAAAATACATTTTAATGTATTAAAATGCATCATGAAATAATAACCAGCAATCATAGAGCACATCACAATATTTACACAATCACTTAATAACACGGGTGGTCTGCGATACCCCCCGAAGATTGCATGGCAACGGAAGGGTTAACAAGTAATTACGTCAAATTAATTAGTTTAATTAATCTAAGGCTTATCTTCAGGATGCATCTGCCCTTATCGTCATAAACGTCATATGAACATGACGTTTGACGTGATGTGGGCTCTAAAAGTTCGCATTTTTGTTATATTTAAACAAAATCCATATTTACTATAACCACAGTATTAAATTACATATACAGTGTGTTCCTTCTAAGAGTACACATCCGAATAGGGGTGCAACAGCACATTATCGAAAAAAAAAATAAAAAAACAACTTTTTTTTATTACCTATAAACATTGAAGTTTAAAAATGTTTGTTTGCTAACAAGGACACTATGCGTAAAATATGTCTAAAACTTTTGATCTAACGCGAATAATGTGATGAAATAAAATTCCTTATGATCCTTAAGAATAACTATTTATATTATTATATATAATTTTATATAAAACTTTGTTTTTACTTTCACAAATGAACAATAATGTGAACCGAAGCGATATTTTTATTTATTTTATAGCCGTTTAGAAACAGTACACTATAGGTATATTCAAAATGTGGTCAAAATCTTATTACATATGTATTAAGTAAACTGTCATCGCAAAATTTTCATTGGTGTCTGTAAATTAGCATTTTAAAATTTAAAGCTTGAAAATTCTAATTTACAGAAACCAACGGCAACTTTGCGACGCTCGACGGCAGCATACACAATACACATACTTACTGTAGTAATTAGAATAGAATAGAATAGAATAGAATAGAAAAAAACTTTATTGGTTAATCAATAACAAACAAAACATAAGTGACACCCAAAAGGCCTCCACTCAGCATGTGTCATGGCACTTTTCTGTACCACGACGCTGGTCTTCCGTGGACACCTCGCAGGGTAACATGCAACATAAGTAGCACCTAATATCTTAACCCGTAGAATTATTGAATTACATAGTTAATAAGTTTTTTTTAATAAATATTGACCAAATTTTGAATTTAAGTGCACTGTTTCGATTAATTAGAAAAAGGCGGGTTTTTCACAATCCGGATACTAAACGGGTCTTAAAAACATTTCGTCACGACATGCATCCCCGAGGAAATGTCAGAAGTGTTTACAAGTGTTAAAGTGTTTGAGTTTGAGAGTGTCCACACTGGTTACACCCGCTTTTCACAGACGATTATTACCGCCCAAACGTGATGGTTGGTGTGCCCTATCGCCGTACTTCGGACACAAATGGACCAACAGCATAACTTGCCTTCCAAAGCAAGCGGATCGAACACAAATTAATGTGCACAGCAGGGATTTAACCCACGACCTCTTGGTTAGCAGGCCAGCGCTGTACCACATAGAGACAGAAAAAAAAAAGTTTTATTTATTAAACCATTTAAAATTACTAAGATACAATCAGACCCTGGTTGAAGTTAAAGGTAACCTGAGATTGAATTTGAATTTGAATTTGAAGATTCAAGTATCCCGCGCTTCCTCCCGGAAGTTCTTTACAATTTATCTTATTTAACAAATAAAACAAAGATCCAACAGAGACGCTGTTGGAAGTGGAACGAAAGAAAAACATATTGAAAAAATAAAAATACATGTAAGAGGAAGTTTGAAATATAGTTACATACATCCTGTATTAAATTAAATATTTTTTTTAATAATTTAATTCTATGTGTGGAAAAGAGACGGTCAGAATCGGCCTTAACCGCGTACATGAAATACATTTATACTATATTTTTTGTTAGATTTATTCGTAGCTAGTTTTACTTTTATAATAACACGGACACATATATTAAAATAAATAAGTACTTAATGTCGCAGCCGGTCATGAGAGCGAACACCGAACGAAACGAAAGCGCGCGCCATCTACCAAATAGTCCACAAACTACGCTTCCAGCGTGCTTTGATAAGAGTCATGCGTGACGATTCATGCTTTTCTTCTGGATTTTGATAGAGATTACATTACGACTGACATTCGAGCATACCCTTTTAAATATATCAGAATCACCTGTTTGTTACAACTATGAACGTTTCAAACGCGCTTAATTTTATTTTCGCAATGCCATATGAAAATAACCTCAAAATAAAAACGATTTATCATAAAAAGTTATTAAAAGATGGTGTCCGTTTGAAATGGATAGTCTAATCGTGTTATTTTGAATTTGTTCTTTATCATTGACCACAATATATTTGTGTACTCTCTTAAGGCATTTTGCTTATTGGGAACTGGCCGTCTCCTTTGCTGGTTTGTGAAATTTCGTTGTGTATTGTTTTATGTCATGTTAAACTGTTTGTTTCCCAAATAAAAATATAAATAAATAATAAAAACGTATTTTATTGCAAAATCAGTCACGTCAAAATACTTAGCACCCTATGCCAGGAGTTTGAAGAGAAAAATTAAATATATATAAAAATGAACTGTCCCATTATTAATATCAGTCAATAAAACCCTGCCAAACATCACAGAGATGACGTCAAGTGCAAAATTCAACTGTCAATTCAATCGATTGTCAACTGTCAAACGCCATTTGAAAATGGAAGCTTAATGGTTTGTCAAAACATATAATCTGTTGTTAAATGTTGATAATGATGTAGAATTGTAACGATTGATGTAAGATTGATGGTGTGATGACATTTTTCGTTACTTCTCATGATTTTTCAACTCAATTTGAAGTCAATGGAGTCTGTTAATCATTAGTTTGAAAAATTACTTTATTTAAGGTGGGTCATTATTAAACATTCTTACTTCAAATTATCTAAGGACCAGTATTTATTTCGTCAGATGAATAATAAGCCAGGTGGTCAGAAATACATGTCAAAACAGCCAGAGAGCACTGGTTGAGACTAGCCTAGGAGGAGTGTGGTAAAGAATAACCTATATAAGGTTAAATAATATTAGTTGGCGAAACTCAAAACATAGGTAGTACTAGTCTATATGAACAACTGTTTGTATGGGAGCTAAGCGAAATTCACAACTTTTTTTCTCTTCCTCCCATACAAATTGCCCCGATCAGCTGACTGGTCCAGTATGGAAAGGTGAAAACAAATTTTAAGAATTTCGCTTAGCTCCCATACAAACAGTTGTTCATATAGACTAGTACTACCTATGTTTTGAGTTTTGCCAACTAGTATTGTTTAACCTTATATACAGTAGTGGGTTTTACTGGGCTCATAATTTATGACGTCATCGATGTTTTCCTTTATAGGGTTCCGTACCCAAAAGGTAACCAACGGGACCCTTTTATTAAGACTCCGCTGTCCATCTGTCTGTCCGTCTGTCACCAGGCTGTATCTCATGAACCGTGATAGTTAGACAGTTTGTAATGTTCACAGATGATGTATTTCTGTTGTCGCTATAACAACAAATACTAAAAAACAGAATAAAAAATATTTAATTGGGCTCCCATACAACAGACATGTTTTTTTGCCGTTTAATGGTACGGAATCCTTCGTGCGCGAGTCCGACTTGCACTTGGCCATTTTTTTTTATAAAGCAAAATAAAAAAGATATCGTCACCATATTTATCCTCGATTGTATGTCAAAGATGTTTTCGAGTTTAAACTGTTACTGAGAACAGTCAACCTTACACACTCTTTTCACCGACGATAAGCCTCGTCACCGTACTTCGGATACAGATACATGCCTTTTTTTGGGCACGCAGGTTTACTCCACAGTATTTTCCTTCATCGTTCCGTAAGTGGTAAATATTTAAGTAGTAAGTAAGTAAACAGTTTATTTCAAGCTACAATACATAAGTTATAAATAGACAAAAGTGTAACTTAAAACTTAAAATAAATAATAATAAAAAGAAACAGGATTTGTAACAAACAAAAAATGTGTAAAAATATTAACAAAGTACAAACGAAAGTTAAAAAAATATTAAAACCATTTTAGTAGCAAAGAAAAGGCACTAATGTCAGCAGATTGCTGCAGAACATTTCGCTTTGCAGTACTGATGTTCAATTAATACCCGAATGAGACGGGAGCCAGTGTGCGTTAGCAATATTCAGACCACATGTCTTGGGTAAATATGTATAGGAAGATTTAAAATATTATTAATATTATATATGAGATAGCAAGACAAATTTTATCTGCAATAAATATGTGGGTAAAACGAATTTAATAATGTGCAAACAAATTCGGCAAATAAAGAAAATTGCTTTTTAACCCTTACTTACCTGACGTCGGTCTCAGAGACTCCAGCGGCTTTTGTTTTCCAATTTCTTCAACCAACGTAAGCCATAGGAAATTGTGCGACTATGTACCTTTTCGTCGATGCCTTGCAATAATTCGCAAGCACTTGTCACGTGTATAATTGCGCGAATCCGCTATAGGTGATTAAAACAAGGTTGCAAGTCCGCATTTCCTCTATGTAAATCTCATGGGTTTTTACCACACTGAACTTATAATTTAGATATGATTTTTGTTTTGTGTTTATTATTACTCAATATTTAAGTAATATTGTATTTTATTGTTTTTAAACGTTACTAAACGATATGGATCTTGAAATACGTACATGTATAAAAATAATATTTGTGTCAACTAGTTACTATTTTAAGGATATTGACATTTGGTAAGCGGTCTCTATGACCGCAGGTAGGTGGTTATGTGACAAAAAGGGGAGGTAGGTATTTAAGGGTTAAACATAAAGGAGATTGCTATTCCGAAAAGCTCATCGGTTGCTCAACCGGTAGAATTCGAACCAGAGGTTCTAGTTTTCAGCTGCAAAGAAAAAAAAATACAAAAAAAAACTTTTACCAAAACCTTGGTGCTATTCATTGTTACAAGTTGAGACAGAAATAACAATAAACAACTCAAACTTATGTGTCGATAAAGGTCGTTTTATATCATTTTTCCGAACATGTCTTCTCCAATTAAATGAGAAAGGAAAATATTTTACAACCAACAATAAAAGTCTAGCGATAGTATTGAAGCGGAAAACTGGCACATAAAATTTTAAGTAGTTCTAACTCACTCAAAAATATGGATGATCCTAGCTATAAAAGTGGGTAAATAATACAAAATATACAATAATAAGTGACGATATTGTGGAGATGTCCGCAAACCGTGGCAGTAAGTTGAAGACACAACGGGGGTACTTTTTTAATTCATTTTATTGCTCAGAGCACACATTTTACAATTAAAACTTGTTAAACAACTTAAAATTTTACACGAATAAGGAAAATAAATTTAAATAAAATAAACTTTTAACAAAAAAATAGCAACCGACTTCAATAGTAACAACAGGCATTCACTAAAAAGTTAATAATAATTCTATAAAGACCGATGGTACCGAAGCAACACTTTTGCCGACTTCTTTCTTCCTGAAACGTTATGTTATCTAGAAGTCGGCGTTCTTATATTGGTTTTTATGTTGCTATATCGTGGGAAATACGCCGACTTCTAGATAACATAATGTTTCAGGAAGAAAGAAGTCGGCAAAAGTGTTGCTTCGGTACCATCGGTCTTTATAGAATTATTATTAACTTTTTAGTGAATGACTGTTGTTACTATTGAAGTCGGTTGCTATTTTTTTGTTAAAAGTTTATTTTATTTCACATTTTTTAGTGTTGCTGGGTTAAATTGTGAAATATGGGTAGTTCTTGCAAACGTGGTTTTAATATGAAACGAAGTTCAAGTGAGTATAAGTAGCTATGTTTGAGTAGCTTCCTGCTATCAATCTCGAGTTATGTGCTGTCATTCGTTAAAGAGTTCTACGGTGATGAAGCCAAGATCGAAGGTCAGGTGGGTACACTGGCAATTTTCAAGCAATGCCCTGCAATGAGCACCATAACACAAACTGATTGCCGCAATCCAAAGTTATGTGCTGTCATCCGTTGAGGAGTTCTATGGTGATGAAGCCAGGATCGAAGGTCAGGTGAGTATTCTGGTAATCTCCAAGTAATACCCTTGAATTAGCACCCTAACGCAGTGATTGCCGCAATCTCAAGTTATGTGCTCTGATCCGTTGAGGAGTTCTATGGTGAATATGGTGATGAAGCCAGGATCGAAGGTCAGGTGGAAGAATGATGATTTTCAAGTAATACCTTGTAATCAGCACCCAGGTACAAAGCGATTACCTCAATTTCGAGAGGTATGCCGTCATTTTCTGAGGAGTTCCACTGCCTATCTCTGAAGACCTTCATCAGATCATGACCAAACCTAAAATGGGACCTACCTGGAAGTACACTCTTTCAAACAAAAAAAGAATTGTTCAAATCGGTTCAGAAATGACGGAGTTATGGAGTAACAACGCCAAAAAAAAAAAAAAAAACATAGTCGAATTGAGAACCGCCTCCTTTTTGAAGTCGGTTAAAAACAAAATAAGATGAAAAAAAACATTCAGTTAAATAGAGAATCTGCTATCTTTTTGATGTAGGTTAAAAAAAGTAAATAACTCCATTTTAAACATCCAAAAGAAAAACATTATTGAAAAAAAAACTATTAGGTATCTGCCATAATTAGAAAGATTTAATTTTAATAAGGTTATGCTTGTTAGAAAATTATAATATATTTTTACTTATAGTACGAATATGTCTTAGTGCATGTATGTACGTTAAACATGCTACGTCTGTAGACTTTACCCGTAGCGTAGCTCCTAAGTGTGAGACTTCTGCTACGCGTGTCGTAGCAAACTTAAAAATCACTTATTCTCGGTATTGATTCATTTTCTTGAATAAAATACTATTTGATATTTCTTCCACTTGGTTATTTTATTCTGGAAAGTCGCTTCTTCCAATCAAAATCAACTCTGTTGTTTTCTTGTACAAAACCTAATTGGAATTTAAATTCAAAACTATTAAAAAATTCAGTGTTAAAGAAAAAAATATGTATAAATAAAAATAAATAAACGTTTATTTCACATGAACATTCATACATATTTGTGTATAATTCTACCAAACTATTTACGTGAACATTTATAGGCTTGTTTAATTTTCAAGTTTTAGATTTTAATTAGAACAAAAAACAAATAAATAATAAGTTATTTCTCTACTTCTATGAAACAATTTTGACTTTTACTTGATTTAAGAGATGTTTATTTAATTTCGTTTTAAATGCAGATTTACTACTTAAGCTTTTTATTTCATATGGTATACTATTGTGGATTTTGGGTACAAGATATTTTCTGTGCCGCTGGCCGTAGTAATTTGTGACTCGAGGTACAGTAATTATATTTTTTTTCTCTTTTTCTATGTAACAGTGGGTTATTAACAGGAAACTTAAAATCCTCACATCCATAACTATCCAAAGCGATTAGCATCGATACCTTTTCATGGACTGGCAATATTTCACATTTTAAAAACAAGTTATTATAATCTTTCTTACATTGAGTTTTTACCTTTTGGTCAACTAATTGTTTTAAGAATCTAATTTGAACTGCTTTAACTTTCTCTAAATATGACTTGAACGTTCTCCCATAAGTGCTTAGTCCATAAGAAAGTATGGAGTCCGTCAATGCGTAGTACACTGTATACAGTAATGCTCTGTTTGTGAAGTACTTGAGGTGGTGAAATTTTACAAGTACTGCTCGCAATTTTTCGCAAACCAACTCAACATGGCTTCCCCACGTAAAGTGGCTGTCTACAGTAAGCCCAAGGTACTTGTATTCTCCCACCACCTCAATCACTCCACAAACACAATTCTGGTAGTTCCTGTGCAAGCATTCATATGTATATATATTTAGTGCCCTACTGTGTCACCTACATTAGGCTCGTTCACACTGTGTCCACGACGTTATAAGGGCGCGTTCACACCGCGAGTCTCGGTCGTAAAAATTTATGACTCCGTCGGGATTAAACGCAAAGGTTTGTGGACAGCTTTATAAAAAAAAAATGAATTAGATCTTTGGATGCTTTTTTACGTCTCGATAATTAACGTAAGTCTATTTGAAAGTATGCTTAGCTACGGTGGTTCCTTCTCATTACTGCATAGTATAAAACAAAGTCGCTTCCCGCTGTCTGTCCCTATGTATGTTTAGATATTTAAAACTACGCAACGGATTTTGATATGCTGTTTTATAAGATAGAGTAATTCAAGAGGAAGGTTTATATGTTTTACACATGCCCGTGTAAAGCCGGGTCGGGTCGCTAATTTTAAATAAGGATGACTTTGTATTACTACGACTGCTGTCTTGTATTTTTATAAGTCATTTGTATAGTATAAGTTATATGTTAAGAAACAAACATGATCTTGTTAAGTTTTTTGCCCTTCTTCTTAGCAAGACTTATCGAATGGGCGGAGGCAGGCATGTATTTATATATGTAACTTATTAGTATGTAGTATATAGGATGGAATTTGGTCAGCCACCTAGATTCGTGCTGGGGGCTCGGTTGGTGAACATTGAACCTTGTTCCTGGTCCCTGGCCGGGTCTCCGGTATGGGTTCGAGCGGTTGATTGGATTTCACCTTGTTATATATTTTACCTATTATTTTAATAGTATATATATTGCTGTATAAATTAAATAAACCTTTAATTTAGTTCATGTACATTTATTATTTTTTAATGCATGTGCTCGTAAAGGCCCACTTTTTATGCATCAAAACCGAACAGAATATCAATTATTTTGCCCTAGGGCTTTATTATTTTTTTTTATTTTTTTGCAATGGTTGGCTAATCTGCAGCCTTTCCTGTGTACCATAAATGTCATACTTATTTTCCACTGTTTAACGGCTCTGGATACAGTCTTTTTGAGCCAATTATAATTTAAAGTTCACCAAATTATATTTGTTTTATTTCCTCACACTATGCATTGAAAAACGTAGTATGATACACGGGCGTAAGAGCAATAAATTACTCGGTTACGTTTTAAACACTCGCTACGCTCGTGTTTTAAATCGTCCTCGTAATTTATTCCTTTGCGCCCTCGTAGCATAAACTACTATTATTATTTGACTTGTAAAAGTGTATTCTATATACCTACTTCGCAAAATAAACTCTTTGAATTTGAATTTGGACATTATTTTGTTCTCAACGAATTTCAAAGCGCAATGAGAAATATCAAAATTTGCAATTCCCACCAAAACTGAACCTGATAATTTTATTAGCTCTAAATGAGATAAGCCACGCTGACCACAGTGCAAATCCTATTACATAGTGGTCAAGCAGTGGATAGTGGATTTATGGAATACGGAACCCTAAAAGGGTTATTTTGCGAGTTCTATAGAAACGGTTCGTTAGGTGTGAGAGGTGGATAATGCGGTTTGATATCGTGAGAAAAATTTGACATTTAGTTGTGTTGTTGTGTACTATCATTGCGAGTTGCTAATGCGTTGGGACTTTGTCTAAATAATTAAAAATGAAAAAAAGTAATTATAACGTTTACTGAAAGACAGGTGACACTACCTTGGGATCATAGACATTAAAAGAAAAAACATAAATATATAGGTATGTACTAAAAACAAAATACGAGTATACTCAACAGCGATGCCAACAGTACTAAGCTGCCGAAAACAAATGGCATCCGAGCGGATTCGCAATTTGCCGGGATTATAGTTATTTAAGTTCGATATCTTATTTTAGACTTGCAATTCCAAATTCAATGAGCGTTTTTCCTTATGTCAAACTTAGTGTTAAGTAAGATTCCTAGATGGCACTGTCGTATTCTTTAGCAACAGAATCAAAAATAAAATTTGCACCGATTTCAAACAAACTAAAAACCACTTTGACATTGATTGCTACGAAACACATTTTATATATGGTGACATGGACAGCGCCATCTGGGGCAAAGCTAAGAACTAAGAAAAAAAAAACAACCAGAAAACCGCTCATTGTTTTTCATCTTAGAACTACGATATTGCGTTTCAAAATAGTATTTTCTGCAACTGTAACATTATGTGAGACATTGGGACACGAGTTCGTTCGTTTCGACTGCAAGAGCAGCGTTGTCACTGTTGCCAGCACTCGTAGCACAGTGTTTAATTGCGTGCGATACCACTTAGTTGAATCACAAGTGCCAGAAGAGTGACACGATGTTTTTTGCGATTAAACCAGTTCTGTGGATTAAACAATATGTCACGCTCCTTGCACCTGTGATTCAATTAAGTGGCTTCACGCGCGATTAAACACTGTGCTATGAGGCCAGACCTACATATAAATATGTAGATTTACGAATTTTCAGTCTTGCCTACAGATCTACAGAAAAGTGTCTCAAATCTAAAGATTACCTTACAGACTTACTGCGTTTCATTACAAACAGCGTTTGTCATCGGTGCGATCAAAATTACACTGCATTTTAGCAAGAAATATTGAAATTTTTTAATTAATTAGAACGACGGAGCAGAGATGAAAGGAGCAGTTTGATTTTTGATTGAATTTATAAATTTAAAATTTGTTTTATTGATTATTATTTTCTCTAGGATGACATTTACAAAACCTTTTTCTGAGTACTGATTTGTCGTTACTTAACTTAAATAAAGGTTCGATTCCCATTTTATTGTATGGCATAGCAGACAGAACAAACATACCACATAATGATCAATGCTCTTGTTTCATAGATTATTCTTAAACTTAGATTATTGACAAAAGCTGTGGATATAGAGTAGGAAACACAGAATTTATATGGAAGGTTTGACTGCTCACATAATACCATCCATCAGCCTAGTTCGTCCACTGCTGGACATAAGCCTTTCCAGGACTTTGCCACTTCCGGCGGTCATCCTGGAAGAATTGCCCATACTCACACACGCTGGGCAGGCAGGTAGGTGAGCGCGGTGCCGGAACCCTTGCACCAGTGACGCTGCTGCCCGTCACCAGTCTGTTCCATATAAGGCCCGGCTATTAGTATTAGTAATGGATATACCGCAATCCATCGGTCTCAGGCAGTGGCGTGCATAAAACTTTTTTCCGGAAAAGCAACCAGAAGATCAAGCTTGACAAAAAAAAAAAAAAAACACCTTGAAAAAAAGTTTGTTTGACGCCAGGGTAGGCACTGCCTACCCTAGAGTGAACATTTTCATACACACTTTTTTTTTCAAAGTGTTATTTTAATTTTTTCATATTTTTTTTTATTGTCAAACTTGGCATTCTGATTGCTTTTCCGGAAAAAAGTTGTATGCACGCCACTGGTCCCAGGCATAGTGGGCCTCCTGGTTTTTTGCCTGCGAGCTGTCCTCTTACTCTCCCCCGAATTACTTCGAGGGGGTCTCCAAGTAAGATGGTGGTACCTCCACACTTGAGCCCGGCATCAGCTCTACCACCTCAAATATTAAATACAAATTATTGAAGAAAGGTTCGTTTCCTATTTTATTGTATGCTATAACTGACATAATAAACATCCTACATAATGATCAATGCGCTTGTTTCTTAGATTATTCTTAAACCTAGATTATTGACAAAAGCTGTGGATAAAGAGTAGTAAACACAGAATCTATATGGGAGGTTTGAATCCTGACATAATACCAAATAATAAATATTATCTTAAATAATAAATTTACCACAGATTTCAAGCGTAATTTAACACGAGCTTCAGAAAGCAAACATCAAGCTGTTTTTTTTTTGTCCACTTTCCCCCGATTTTAATTTTTCTGGGACCAAAACGTCAAGCTGTTAGTCAAAGTACGGCCATAGGTCTCAGCACCTATCACGTTTGGGCATTTTGTTCTGAGCGTTTGGGACGTCATCATTGTCAGTGAAAAGCGGGTGTGGGGATTTACTTAGAATCCAGCCGCTAGTTTTGACGGGTATATTACCGTTTTGGACCAGTATCTTTTGCAAAAAACTTGTTCAACTGCACTCCTGATCGAAATTGCCGAGCATGGAGTTGCAAGACGCCTGGGGACACGATGTTTTAGCGGCGGCACCGACTCGCCGTGCAGTGAATGACTACGGACATCTGCAGTCTTTTTGGAAGGCACTCGCTATCCAGATGAGGGCCCCCGGGCAAAAAAATGATTATTAAATTTGAAAATAATTTTTGTTTGAGGAAATTGACGTTGACAATAACAAATAAAGTTCTTTTTAATGATGCCGGCGCGACGCATGCATTCACTTGCTTACGAAGACATTGCAATATTTTTATTATTCCGATCAAATAAATTGTTTATGAATTAAAACTAAACTTTTAAAAAACATAATGGCCTGTAATAAAACTTTTATATTATCCTTCTTCAAAAAAAAGACTATCATAAACCTATTTTCACGAAAGAAAACCCCTGTCAAAATACTCTTATTGTCAAGCATTTAATATGAAAATACCTGAATCTGCGGAATTCTTTCTTGAAGTCGATCACAGAAGTAACGTTGTACAAGTTTTGAATTGGACGCCCTCTCTATATGAGGTCAAAGACAATATAACCACTTCGTTTTAAGACGCGGCACTTCTATACAAAACGTCGATTGAAGTTTTTACTTTTTAATTGTAAACCAGGAGAGTTTAACTACCAACCTGAGAATCAAAATTTCATTTGGCGGGCAGGTTTGCCAACATGATAAAATACGTAGTGAGGTAATTAGTGGTTGCTTATCGATATCGATATATAGATTTTATCGATGTCGATAGATTTTTGCTATCGATATTATCAAATCCACTGGTCCTGGCATTTAAATTTTTGAATTAGTGTCTATTCTCAGTTTCTGTTAGAAAATATTAAGAAATAATTATAACGTCAAAAATACAAATTTTAACTAAACATTGTTTACTATATGTATAAACATATGTTTAATGATATTATGGTAGCTTTAAAACAATTAGATTTTCCATAAACGTGGTAGCCGATTATTTTAAGAATTCACGGCTGTTACCACGACTATGGAAAAGCCAATTGTTTTATAGCTATTGAAATATCATTAAAAATATGTTTATGCATATAGCAAAATTTTAACAACGAGGTTTTTTTTGCCAAAAGTTGTATTTTGGCCGTTACAATTATTTCTTCATATTTTGTTACAAATCCGGAGAAACGAACCCTAAAACCAATAAGAACCAAATGAGTAAGTATGACAATAATTATTGGTAATAATTAGCAAAATAAATTAAGAAAATGAACACATAATTTTATTATTTTTCCTCACAACTATTTTATTATCACAAGCATAACCTAAATATTCAATTACTTATGTTAATTTTCATTTTAAGGATTCCGTAGTACCTAAAAGAGGTACAAAAGGAACCTTTATGGTGAGACTCCGTTGCCCGTCCGTCCGTATGTACAGCTTCATACCGTTAGCACCATACGCACCATTAACGCATTACCATGCCAATGGTATATTCTTTTGACTTAGAAGACAAGTTTTTAGAAGAATGTCTCCATTTTCGTGCTCACTGCAATATAAAAAAAACTGGTCAAGTGCAATTAGTCTTGCATACCTAGGGTTCCGTAATACGAGTTTTGGGAAAAGAAAATTTTATCTTGTCTTTTTGATTTCGGAAATTCCTCAAACGCTATATTTTTCCTGTAATCTTTACTGACTTATATTCTGTTCACGCACGACATAAACGTAACTAAACTGAATCTACAAAAGTTGACAAGAAAGTAAATTCATATGTAGTACAGTACCTAAATGATGGGAGCTAATAAAGGGGCGGCTTGTACTACATGGCCTAGGGCGACCAAGAAAGCAAATCCACCACCGTGTATGAATCTTGAGAAAAATCCAGGTGTAATGGGGCCTCTTAAGGTCAACATGGCTCCCCTTCGTAAAATAGTCTGAGGGTTCAGAGGATTCATTCTGCCAAAGGAAATATTTTTATCATCAAACGCCGTATCATTGCATTTTTATGTTGTGAGCACCAGCAACAGCAACTATATAAAAACGGCAATTTCATAGTTAATGAGCTAATATTTAACTATAGGTAGGATGCTAATTTCTTCTTGCTAAGAAACTCAGTACCTACATGGTAACCAAGTTGTTTTTTTAGATGCATTTCGCAACCGAAATTTGCCCAAGGTAAAAAAGTACCTAGCCCCATTTTCCTAACTTGAACCAAACTCTGGGAAAGTCTTAAATTAGTAAGCGATATGTCCCTACCCTTCGAAGTATCTCAAACAAACAATTTTTCATATCTGCGAAGATACGAAAGTATTTGTAGAGGTTTGTTTGCTTACCGTTCCAGGTGAAGAGAGAATCTGAAGAATATTTTGTCGCTAGTTCCTTTCTTTGTGCCACAGACTTCACATGTTTTATATCTACTTTAACTCATTTTAACAATAAATTCAATTTGTACATAAAAATTATTGCAGAAGAATTCAAATTTTTCCACCATTGACAATTTTATTTTAATTGCTGCCACCATGGCAACCAAATACAGAGTAATAAAAAACCTCAATCACGATATGATCACAGAACACATTACATAAATCTGTTACGTTGGTAGCAAGTTTTCCTCTCGTCCATACAAAATGAAGATTTATTAGGAGTGTCGAGGGCCTGTATGAGGTGTGCTTGAAAAAAACATAGGATCAAGTTTTCAATTTGAAGTTTCACGTCATAATCATGGCTACAGATAATAGAGAAACCACCTCTAAAGAGGTGCAGTGAAGCAAGTCGGTGACGCGAGCCTATAAATAATAATGCTTTCAGGATGTTGCTGAGGCTGCCGCGGTTCTGTAGAGCATTGACAATTGCGGAGGCGCACACCGATGACTTTTTTGCGATCATGCGCAAACGGATCGCGTCTCGATTATACGCAGAACCAGCGGCAGCGATAGGACATCCTGAGGACGTTTTCTAGTAAATTTGACAATCCTATGTTGAAGCATTAGATTGTCAAACTTTGCTTACCTAATAAAAAAATATAATTAATTTATTATTATTATTGTAAATAATCTAATTCGAATTGTGTCCTAATTTTTATGATTATTAATTTTTGTTATTTAAATTGTGTATTTTAATGTATGTAATTTCATGTGTTTTCCAATGGGTCTTCGTTACCTTAATAAAGAACTACTTCATTTTATTTATTTATATTAGATTTTCCCACTGATGCGTATACGTATTGGAAAAATAATAGTAATTTGCTAAAATTTTCATCATCATCATGCAAGTAAAACTGTAAAACTATTTAAATAAAAATATATGTAAAACACCTTGTTTACTAGAACAAAATCGATACATTTCCAACGAATATTTTCTTAAACCATTTTAGTACCTTTTATAACTACTTCCCTGTAATAAAGAAAATATACCTTTTTATATTGAAGGATATCACTTACAATAACGTGAGCGACGAAATACGATAAAAGCAGAAGGCACGAGGGTGTTCGCCTTTGAAATGAAGAAAGAAAATTGAGGATAAGATGAATAAAGTTGTAAGCCAATGAAGAGAAAAATATAGAAATAAATTTAAGGGATAAATAATGTTACAGATAGACATTAAAAGTCCAAACGTGTTTATTTTAGAAAATCAGTATACGTACTTTTTATGACTAGCCATCTCTAGTTATCTCATGATAGCCGATGTATAAATTTACCAAAATATTTAGAAAGAAAACAAATGGAGTTAACAAGTTGAGGCATATACTAATAATAAAAGTTTACAGTAAGTATACATTTTGAGTTTTGAGAATAAATTTTGGTTAAATTCAAATTTAAAATTCAAATAGTTTATTTTGCAAAGTAGGTATATATAATACAGTTTTAATCTTATAAAAATAAATGAATAACAAAAGTTCTGTAGCTGTGTTTTTGATCTTGTGGCAGCTACGCGGATGAGATTGTAGTGTATCTTGCTAAGCGGTACACTAAAGAAAGATTCTATGCGTTTAACCACGCTCATAGATTTTGCCTATTTGCATTATTTTTGGATGGACTGTTATAAAAACTAATTTCAATTTTATCACGACAAGGCCCACTTGCACCAAGCAACTTAATACAGATTACCTAATTTTTAAAATGTTTTCAATGCAAGTACTCGTAAAGGCCCACTTTTTATGCATCAAAACCGAACAGAAAGTTGATTATTTTGCCCTAGGGCTTTTTTTTTAATTTATTAATAAGAAGTTCGCTTACCTGCAACCTTTCCTGTGTACCATAAATATTATACTTTTTCTTCCACTGTTTAGTGGCTCTGGATACAGTCCTTTTGAGCCAATCATAATTTAAAGTTCACAAGATTATATTTGTTTTATTTCCTCACACTATGCAATGAAAAACATAGTATGATACACGGGCGTAAGAGCAATAAATTACTCGATTAAGTTTATAACACTCGCGACGCTCGTGTTTTAAATTGTCCTCGTAATTTATTCCTTTTCGCCCTTGTAGCATAAACAACTATTATATCCTTGTCATATCAAACCATAAAGATAAAGACAAGGGTGCTTGGTTTGCTTAGCTCAAGTGGACGTCTGAGAAATTTTGCAAATTCTTATCCACACTATTCCAAATAAAAAACCAACGTAAAGGAAAATCTTCATCGGAATGCTAAGAAAATATTGGATAGAGATTAGGCCATACACTTTTATTGAGTTTTCCACTATATTTATTTTACGTCTTTTCCTCTCAGATAGTGCAACCGGAAAATGTTGAAAGAACTTATCTGCCACTTGGAAATAAATCTTTTTGTTTGTTAACACACTTTTTTGCGGAGTGGAGGGTCTTTTATCACGACGTTCGACAAATAACTGGAGAGTCGTTTTCCGTGATAACGTCTGATTTGAGGCTTAATTTATGTTAACGTTTTCCGTTTCATATTTTTAGAAGTAAACTTCTTTTGTGTTTTTGGGAATTTCTTTTGGGTACGTTCTTGCCTAAAACATTGTGCAATTATAAAACGGAGGACACTGTATCAGAGCACACATTTTCTATTCAATAATGTGTACTAGTTGTGTAAAATTTGCAAGTGTTTTTTTTACCAAGTTAATATTAGATTTGTTTTTGTACATACTAACATATCGGAATAAATAAGTTTGTTTTTAAACTATGACAGAAATAAATTTCTATGTTTGAACACACGGCGATTTATCCATCGCAAGGAGATATAAATTAACATTATATCATTGCAGTATACAAACGCAGAAAGAAAAGTAAATCTGGATGTGAGAAGCTCTAAACTGTAAAAATGGATATCTATAAATAATATTACAGTATGGGAAAGCACATCGGTAAATTCACGAGTTGTGTTGAGACCTGTATAGCTCAGTTGGTAGAGCAGTCGCCCGGTAAGAGAGGTCCCGGGTTCGTATCCCGGTTCAAAGGTCCTCACATCCAGATCTACTTCTCTTTCTGCGTTTCTATACTGCAATGATATAATATTAAGTTTGTATTTGATACACTCGCCCCGTCCCATCTACAGGCGACCTCAGCCAGGGCTGGTGCGGCTGCGGAGTCGGCAGAAAATCTAAAGCGGCGCAAATATGCTTTCCTCGAAGAGGACTACATATTTGCGCCGTTTGGTGTTGAAACCCTGGGGCCGTGGGGTCCGAGCGCACGTCGCCTTTTTAAAGAACTTTTGACACGCCTGATCGACGCCTCTGGTGACCCAAGGGCTGGGGCATACCTCGGCCAGAGGATCAGTCTGGCGATCCAACGGGGTAATGCCGCCAGCCTCTTGGGCACCGCACCCGACGGCAACGGTTTAGATAATATTTTTTATTTAGCATAATATTTTATTTAGTATAATATTTTATTTAGTATAAGGTTTTAGGGCTTTTTCTTTTATTATTATTTTTTTTTCTTAGGATTATTTAATTTACATATAAAATTGTGCATTAGGTTTAATTTCAACTTAATATGATTATTTCAATTTATTATGTATATAAATTTATATTTTATTTAATGTTAGTTAAGTGCGTAGTATCAGAATAAAAAGTATTTTGTATTTGTATTGAATTTCGTTTGGAACTGACGCGGTATAAATTTTCATTTAATTTTTATTTTAATGTTATTGAATGTCTTAAAATTATGCAAAATTTAAGCATTTTGAGGGTCACTGTGGTTGAGTGGTCCGAGTTCTCGGCTACTAACCTAGAGGTCGTGGGTTCAGATCCCGTAGGTGAATTTTGTTTGGTCCGCACGCTTTGGAAGGCACCTTTAGCTGTAGGACAATTCATGCCCGAAGTATGGCGATAGGGCTCACTACTGGGACGTAATAAACGTCGGTGAAACGTCGTTATACGAGTGTGAACTGTGTCCTATAATATCAAAAGCTATTAGTGCTATCTCCACTTTTGATATTTTTGAGATATGATCTGTTTTTAGTTATTCATTTACCCTCGTCTTTTTTATAATATTTTATTACACTATGAAATTAAGTTTGCCATTTATTGTTGTTTTTCATTATAATAAACTGAGAAACTGAGAAAAAACGATTTATTTGAGAAAAATCGGTTTCAAATATGGAGATAGCAGGTTTTGATTATTCCAAACAAAAGAGGTGAATTTGGTGAGTTTTGATAATACTGAACTATGGAGTTGGCAGTTTTTGTCACGTTCAACATGGTTGGATGACTGGATTTGGCATGATTTGAAAATAAAAAAAAAATTTAAACAAGTTTTAACATGGTCTTCAGCTGGATTTAGCTGCTTTTGAAAATTGTAACTGATGCGTCGCTTTGAAAGTTATCACGTGGTATAACTACGTTCTAGAAGTTTGTTTTTGGATTTGGTAGGTTTTAATATTATAAGACATAACTGTGACTTGTATTTCACAGTCCTCACGCGGAAATATCTCTGACGCTCCTAAGGTGTTCAAACGAAATCGTCACGGTGTATTTACGATATTATTTTGTATTGCTTAATTGTTTTTTACAGAAAGTTGTATGCTAATTTTTAACACATCGAATGGTAATCGGCTTACTTTTTAGTCGGAACTAATATGATGAAAAAAAAGACACGATCTTGCTAAGTTTCTTGCCTTTCTTCTTAGCAATACTAATCGAAGGGGCGGAGTTAGGCATATATTTATTATTTGTATTGCATATATTTATAGTATTATTTTTTCCTTATTACTATATTTTTATTTTATTGACTTAAGTGTATTTCTTTTTATTAATTTAAAGTAAACCCAACCTTAGTATTTCCCAGCATATTTCCCCATATTATTATTTATGACATAAAACTATTACTTATTCACATAGATTATTTGATTACTTATATTACATAAAAACTGATTATTATACCTACATGACATAAATAAATATATTTAAATTTCAATTTCAGTAGTCTTTGTGTGTTATATTTTCTTCAAGAAGTATAGTTTGCACGTTACCTAATATACTAAACGAAGCAACTAAGCCAACTACACAATACTCGTAACAACATCCATTCCGTCCACCAAATCCACTGAAATCGTCACCAAATCAAATTACTCGGCTCTTTGGCACACGTTATAACCCATTAGACGATATGGTAGGTGAATATAGCCACGTTAAGTTTCAATTTTGTGTGACACAGGCTATGGAAAATTGGATTAGGCGCGTCGAAGTGTGTGACTAGCTTTAGTTGCGAGAAATGTAGATACAATCTCTATGTTGGTGTGTTATTACTTTATTGTATATGCGTTTACTTTTAAATTTATGCAAGTGGCAAAAGGCGTATTAAGAAAGAAACCTTAAATTCCCTAATAAAGGAATGTCCAAGCTGCAAGACGTTCTAGGCATTAGGCATTATTCTTGGTACCTAATTTTTAAAAAATATTAAACAAAGCTTATTTTTTTTAAATATGACCTGGACGTGTGTCCACAATAATTAAAAGTATTGATTTGTACTGAATGAAAAGCATTTTTTATTTTTGTTTTCAGGATGTAAAAATTTTATTTGTTCTCAAAATGTGATAATTCGAATGTTTAACAATTTACTGTCCCGATGATATTTGTAGTGCGTGACAATTTTAATATATATTTCGTGGAAAAAAGTATAAAAATTGTGTTTCATATGTTCAAAATGATACCCCACCAGGACTCAAAAATTTATAAAAATAATACCCATATCTTACATAAACAACTGGTAACAAAAATTTGTAAAAGTAAATTTAGGCTACTTTGGCCATAGCATGTGAAATTTCTCAACATCTATAATGAATACATCGAAAACAATTAACACCAATCATTGACGAGAAAGCGCTGTAAAAGTCTCCCGATATTTACGAGTATTAGGGACACACTTCTATAGAATTAATTTGACGAAAGAGATGTCATTTATATTTATTATTGTAGCACAATAAATGGTTTAACGAGTATTACCGCTACCACTCGGTCTCTAACACTCGTGAATCGTGTGGATTTGTGAGAATATATGGAATAAAATCGTTCTTAGAGAGAATTTGATTACAGAAAACTTTTTGTGAAATGTCGGTGCTTGTCCGCCTATCTGTCTGTTCATGGTGAAAGCTTATTACTCTTAGTACATGGATGCAAAATAAATCGTTTTTTTTTTTATTTGATACCGTAGACCTTCAAACATATACTCTTTTTGAGGTTGAGGACGGATGAAAATGGAATTCTTAAGTAAAATCAACAGTTATTATTAACAAGGTTACTTTTTGGATACTAGAAAAATGTAAATACGAAGACAAAAACTTTTAGTAATACTTTCGATTTTTATTTACAATATTAAAAAAAACCGGCCAAGTGCGAGTCGGACTCGCGCATGAAGGGTTTTGTACCATTATCTATAAAAACAGCAAAATTCACGTTTGTTGTATGGGAGCCCCCTTAAATATTTATTTTATTCTGTTTTTTAGTACTTGTTGTTATAGCGGCAACAGAAATATATCATCTGTGAAAATTTCAACTGTCTAACTACCACGGTTCATGAGATACAGCCTGTTGACAGACGGACAGACAGACGGACAGCAGAGTCTTAGTAATAGGGTCCCGTTGGTTACCCTTCGGGTATGGAACCCTAAAAATGATAATTTGATAGTTTACTTGATGATTGACGGTACAACCCTAAATCGTATATTCTAAACTGACCCAAAGAATGGTAACAAATTCTATGGCACAGTAAATGTATCAATGTATCAACATGAGTATTTGGGAAATACCTATAGAAACGTATGGTATCCTCAAAACAATCGAAAAATATTCTAAAACTAGCTCACCAATTCAAGATATCATCAGAACCGCTCCACGCCGCAGCACTATTCAAGGGGCGTCCCATAAATTGGTGGACATCATAAATATGATAGGCCATCACTGTCAAACGTTTGAGGGACGCAGTTTTACACGTGCATCGAATGTTATCGTAAATTTTTACGATTACGATTCGTGCAAAATCTGTCCGGACGACCGCGGTCCGGCTTCCGGTATTCCGGAAGTTTTGGTCGGTTTGTCGCATGTTTTATTTATATTTTGGTGGGAAACTGTTATTTTATATTTATTTTAGTTGTCGGATGAGGAATAAATAAACTTATATGTTTCATACGTTATTTTAAAATATTATTTAAATCTGGATGTGAGGAGCTCTGAACCAGGATTCGAATTTGATACAATGATTATTTGTATCTTTTTGGGATGGATAAATCGCCAAGTGTTCAAATAGGGAAATCAGGCGAATAAAAATAAAATTAACGATTTCAAGTGTCCGTAATAAATACTAAAGCGAGCTACTAAAAATACTGA
Organism: Ypsolopha sequella; assembly: GCA_934047225.1. Taxonomy (NCBI): domain Eukaryota; kingdom Metazoa; phylum Arthropoda; class Insecta; order Lepidoptera; family Ypsolophidae; genus Ypsolopha; species Ypsolopha sequella. The sequence goes on along the minus strand of OW204004.1, from coordinate 20,996,092 downwards.
GTGGGCGAATTTAAAGTATGTAATCGAAAATATTTCACCAAAAGTCAAAAAATAGGTGCGACGACGAGCGAAGCGAGGAGGAGCGTGTTAGGTTTACATGTAAGACAAAATAAGGAGCCGAGCGAAGCGGAGCGGAGTGAGATGACTTCCCTAGTTTTATTACTGAAAATTAAAATGTCACATGTTTCGCCAGAGAAACTTTTTTTGAGGACTCAACTTTAATTTGTAATTTGAAGTCGCCGTTTCCAACATTTTTATTCGCCCACAGTCTTTCGCCTACTTAATATTTTAGAACGGTAAATTCAGTATTTCTGACACCACCAATTTGAAATGTATATTTACTTTTTAAATACTACCCTTTAAATATAAATATATATATAATAAATTTCTATCATAGTTTAGTTTTTCAGTTCAAACGCAAACTTCCTTACATAAATGTGAAGTCTGTTAAATGGATTTTTAAATGAAACCACACAATCTACTGATCATACTGATAAATTTTTCTAAAATAAAAAATAAACATTTTCATGTTTACATTACTTATTTTAAAAACCTACTATAAATTTACAGTGCAATTTTTTTTTTCATTTGCGTGGTTATGTTTCTTATTGAAAGTGGTTCATTATGATCAGTAGAATATGTGGCTTCATTTGAAGATAGCAGTCTATTTATATAAGGAATGTATATTTTAGTACTAGCATGTTATTGAGTGAGGGTTGCACGTTGGTTGTTTGTGTTTTGTTGCAATAATCTTGGTGACACGTATTAAAATCTGTCACCTAGTTTACTGTAGAAACAATCCCAGTTTGTCCACAATTATCTGCTTCTTACAAGCTCCCTTTTTTCTAAGTCCATCCATCCATCCATCAGCCTTGTTCGTCCACTGCTGAACATAAGCCTTTCCAGGACTTTGCCACTCCCGGCGGTCATCCTGGAAGAATTGCCCATACTCACACACGCTGGGCAGGCGGGTTGGTGAGCGCGGTGCCGGAACCCTCGCACCAGTGACGCCGCTGCCCGTCACCAGTCTGTTTCATATAAGGCCCGGCTATTAGGGATGGATATACCGTCATCCATCGGTCCCAGGCATGGTGGGCCTCCTGGTTGCCTGTGAGCTGTCCTCTTACTCTTCCCCGAATTACTTCGAGGGGGTCTCCAAGTAAGATGGTGGTACCTCCACAGTCGAGCCAGGCATCAGCTATACCACCTGTTAATGTTTTTCTTAGTAAATGAATAAATAAATAAAACCCCAATGTAAATGACTAATGCAGTAATAAGGCGTTAATTCCGTGACAAAAAGAGCGTGCCGCGTTACTTAATTTGTGTTAGTTATCTAGATCGAACATAAGTTACTTTTGTACACGAGTTGACAGACGTGTGAGAGTGAACTGTTAGTCAGTGTCCACACTCGTACACTCACGTTTTACCAATGACTATGATGTCCCAGCGTGATTGCTGGCGAGTCAATATATACATATTTTGCCTCTTATGAGACGTCAACAGTTTAGAAATAATACTTGACATGAGCCACGATGCTGTATACTACAAAAAACTGAAATATTATAATTATTATATCTTATAATACCTATTCGTGTCTTAATTCTACAATAGAATCTAAAGCGTAAAATATTTTTCAGACATGTGCTCGTAAAGGCCCACTTTTTATGCATCAAAACCGAACAAAAAGTCGATTATTTTGCCCTAGGGCTTTATTATTTTTTTTTTTTTATTTTTTTACAATAGTTGGCTAACCTGCAGCCTTTCCTGTGTACCATAGATGTTATACTTTTTTTTTCCACTGTTTAACGGCTCTGGATACACTTCCAAGCATTGCACACATACATTACACCCTCATGTACATACACTACACATACACACCCTCCCTAGTAGTTTTTTCTCAAATACTGATCCCAAGACTTCGATCGTAGGGCTAGGGAACAATACTCACATTCACTACACTCCACACCTCAACCTTACACGCACTTTCACATTATTCTTAAGTTCATATTTCTGTTTGTTTACTTTTTAAATTTTATTTTCATAAGCCACAAATTTGTTTCTTTGAACTTAATTAAATATTACTGTCCACCATGGAAGAGCGGAGTCTCCTACTACAGGTATCTCTTTTACTTAAAAGGGGACTCCAACCACCTGTATAAACTGCAAGATTAAGCTAAGAAATAAATCATTTTGTATTTTTGTATTTGTATTTGGATACAATCCTTTTGAGCCAACCATAATTTAAAGTTCACAAGATTATATTTGTTTTCATTTCCTCACACTATGCATTGAAAAACGTAGTATGATACACGGGCGTAAAAGCAATAAATACTCGGTTACGTTTAAAACACTCGCTACGCTCGTGTTTTAAATCGTCCTCGTAATTTATTCCTTTTCGCCCTAGTAGCATAAACTACTATTCAATAATTATGATGTTCAATTTCCCCTGTGAAAGTATGAAATGAACAGCAGAGTTGGAACTAAGTAAGAAAATCGTTTTCATTTTGACAGTCCAAGACGTAGACTTTATATTCTCTGATATAGGGTTTTCATTGTCAAACGGACTAATCTGATTAATTGAATAGCCGTTTGACAATCGAATCCGTACGTTTTAAGCCGTCAAATGATTACGATTTTCTTACACAATTCCCATAGCTTAATTTATACAAGACATTTTTTTTTTTTTTTCAGATAATATACGCCATTATAAGACATCATTTTCATTATTTTGGTATATAAATTAACCATTATTTTTTCAAGAATTGTCCGATATGACGTCACTTGAGTGTTTTAGACATTAAAAAAGTGGTCTGTCTCTTTCTGTCTACTCATCTATCACGCATCTGTCAAATCAATCGGAAGCAAATTATTATAAACTTATCATGATAGCAAAGAACACATTTCTAAACAGCCATTTCTCAAGTGACGTCACATAAAGGCAAATGGAAGTTAAAGCTTTTACGTAAAAATATTCATCATCATGAGGTTTTTTAGGCCACATGTTCTAAAATACGGCTTATGAAACCAAAATCTCGAAATGGTTATCGAATTAACACACACACTGTATTTGAATGAGGGGGTTATTGATGTCAATGGAGGGGGCCGTTACAATTGCTAATTTTTTGGATTTTTGAGGAAAGGATCCTATAATTTTGAGATCAAATTAAAATAATTTCCTCACGGCTTCAAATTAAATAGACAAATTCATAAAATGGAAGGAAATCAAAGAGCTCGCAATCAAAAAGGAAAATTAATAAAATAAAATGTTAAAAAACCGTCAGATGCAACAACAAATTGCTATAATTTTCTTCCACCTTTTTTCCCCTATTTTGATGGAGAAGATAATGATTTCACGCGATTTGAGGTGTTTCTATCTGATTCTTTTTTTTCTATCTGTCCAATCACGAGGTGAAGTGTCACATTGCTATTGTTGTACAAATACGTAATTATATTGTGTTATTTTTAATTAGGTATTTAATTAGGTAGGAGTAGAGGTTGCACAGTTCGTAGGATTCCGAATTCAAAACCTACCGTTTTAGCTTGCACCTATATAAGATTTTCGGAGTTTTTGTGCATAGCCTTATAGCCTTCAAATTTTCTAAAGAAAACGGCAATTTCATATGTAAAGATCTTTTATTACAGGGTATTATATTATATACAGGGTGTTAAGATGAAGTTGCGGAAGCTGAAAACTGGCGATTACTCGTCCGAACGAAAAACTTTCCGTGAAAAAAAAATGGGAAATCGAGAAAAGAAACAGTGTTACTTACATTTTGGTCGGATAGCTATGTCACTTTTCTATGGCACGGCTTTTTAGGGTTGCGTAGTACCTAAAAGGTACAAAAGGAACCTTAAGGCCCTTAATACCGCCAAATGGGTACTTTCTAAAGCCTACTCCTCTTTTATGGCCAAACCAAAAATATTGAAAACAATGTATTATGGATTATCAACTCTAGGACAACATATGCAACATTTTTCTTTTTCGTACCACCAAAACTTCTACATGAAAAATTGTTTCAACTGAATGGTGTTTTTTGTCTTGAATTTCCTACTGCTCCTAAGCGGCTTAGGTGATTTTATTCATTTATGCTTTGATAAATAGACAAACTTGATAGCTATAAATATAACATAGAATTATTCAATCGAACAATGACGCCCATGTGAAAAGTATTATTTTCTCCTATTTTGCCCTTTCAAGGACGCAGCGAGCGTCGTAACAGCTACCACGCATTGTGCACTGATTTGAACGTTATTTCAATGTCGTTTCCGTCGATATTAATACAGACAAACATCGAGCTGCTAATTTGGCGACGGTAATCGCCTTAAGGCGAGACTCCGTTGTCCGTCCGTCCGTATGTCACAGCCTCATTACTTTAGTATCGTTAAAGATAAATACATGAAATTTGGCACAAAAATAGCATTAGTTTGCCCACATATCAAGATGTAAAAAGAAATGAAAAATTGAAATCGTTCAAAATATTTCCAACACAAAAGAGAAAAAAATAAAAAGTATTTGCCTAAAAATACAATATAGGTATTAAATTGTAGTTATTAAAAATGTTTTGTAAAAATATATACTTTTATTACATTTACTGGCACTGGTTTCTAGAAATCTTTAAAAAACCCCAAAAATATATATATATAATAAGGGGCCCCCCCCTTATCTCCGAAACTGGTAGACCGAAAAATATGAAAAAAATGACAATTATAGATCATAATTGGCCAATTACAGGAAAACTATAGCAATTTAAAAAGAAATCAGCACAAATGTGAAATATAAAAAAAGAAGTAAAATGAATAAAAATATATTTTTTAAAAATACAATATGTGTATCAAATTGTAGGTATTAAATATTTCATTATAAAAATATATACTTTTACTATATTTACTGGCACCGGTTTCGAGAAATCTTAAAAAAAAAACAAAAATATGTATGTCCCTCCCCCTTATCTCCAAAACTGGTGGACCAAAAAATATGAAAAAAATCATGGTAATATGTGTTTACGTAAAAATTACAAGAAAAATAAAGTGGTTGAGAAATTCACGAAAAAAATGACAAAATTAAATGTATCATCCACAATACGGAACCCTAGGTACGCGAGTCTGATTCGCACTCGGCCGGTTTTTTTTTTTTCATGATTCGAGGGTTGGCTCCATAGTAAAGTTGTTCGTATGGACGAGTACTATCACCAGTTTCCGACTCTCGCAACATTTTATTAACAACCTGTGTATACATACTTACCACTTGCTGACGGTGAAGGATAATACTGTGAGGTAAACCTGCGTAGGTACCGTAAAAAGCCCGAAGTACGGCGATAAGGTTTACTCCCTTGGGACGTCAAAATCATTGGCTGAAAGAGGTTGTAGGCCTATTAGCTTAGAGCATACATATTAGAAACCTCCTCGCAGCTATATGTCATGAAAGTTCTAACTACTATCATCTCAAATTGCACTTTGTGAGCGTTTTTCCTTGTGTCAAATTTAGTGTTAAATAAGATTCCTAGATATCTAGATATCCTAGATGTCGTATACTTTAGCAATAGAATCAAAGATAAAATTTGCACAGATTCTAAACAAACTTATAACTACTTTGACATTGATTGCTACGAAACATATTTTATCTATGGTGACCTCAGAATATTCTGAGATGGTGATATGGACAGTGACATCTGGAGGAAAGCTAAGAACTCAGAAAAAAAAACGAGAAAAACACTCATCGTTTGTTCATAAAAAAGTAATAAAAACATTTATCTACTGAAAGACAGATGACACTGACTTGGGATTATAGATATTATGAGAAAAACTCAAAATCTACAAGGATCTGGTGGCGCGTGGATGACAGTGACAGGGGGGCGCAGCTGTGAAACAAGGAGTATGGTAGTGACGTTAGTTTCGATTTTGAACACAACCAATCCACGTGCCATAAGATACTTGTAGCACTGCGGGTAGGTACTGTGAAGGTGGCTCTCCATCTATAAATATTCCTTCTGGAGTCTTGACGAAGTAAAATACCTCCAGCACGATAAGCGAGTGCCCTACGAGGTTCTGAGCTCCCCTCCCTTAATGTGTGTGTGATATTAGGAAGAAATAGAAAAAAATAAATAATACAAGAACTCAAAGTGAAAGCAAAGTAGTATAATTCAGCAAAATTCCTACTAGATCCCGAATAGACTGTGTGCATACAGTACTAAGATCAAAATCTACTCAACAGCAATGCTGACAGTACTAAGCGGCCTAAAACAAATGACATCCGAGCGCATTAGCTTATTAAAGTTCGATATCTTATAATTCGGGGATTATAGTTATGATAACTATGATGTTGCGCTGGATTGGTGGAAGAATCAAAATTATTTCGAATTTAATTAGTTGTATTTTGAATTTAATTATAAGTAGTTTTAATTAAAGGTTTAGTCCAGAATCAAAACCCCTAACGGCTACTGGTTTGTTTTGTAACTTGACTCTAATGTCCCAATTCAACATAGAGTTTGCCTGTTTGCATTTCAAAAATGTTATTAATTTTGATGAGAATGATACGTATATTGACAAATGAAATAATTGAACGCAAGAGTTGTGATTCAAATTAATTCAGATTCAAATTACTACAAGATTAAATAAAAATTATTATATATTCCATATTATTTTGATGACACGTACACTTCAGATTTACTTACAAACATAATATATCAACAAACAGATATACTTACAACAAATTCCCTGTAGACATTCAGCAAAAAAAATCCTATTTCAAATAAAACATCCCCAAACAAAAAGATGTATATCCCTCCTTATTAGATTCTTCGGTGTCTTAATTTTAATTCCCCCAGGAATGAGGAAGGCTATCAAGAGTAATCAGAGACGGGAAAATACCGGGAAATTGCGGGGTTCGGAAATGCTGACGTCACGGCAGAAAATACGAGGTCATTCTTGTCTTAGAATATTTATTAATCAAGACTCGAGATCTAATGGGAATGTGTCCAAGTCAGTATGACCTGACATATATGAAAGTACATTATGAACAACTTTTTCGGAAGATTTTCAACGAACCTCATTATGAGATTGTCATATTATGACATTTAGTACATTATTATTTATATTTACTAAAAATATAGATATGTCAGATGTACATTTAAAATTTTTACGGCAGTTAGAAAGCATATTTATTTCAGTGTTTATTAAGAGCGATTTAGCAGCTGGATTGTGAAAAACCCGCCTTTTTCTAATTAATCGAAACAGAACAGTTAAATTCAAAATTTTACTACCTATGTTTTGTGTAAACTGTCATCGCTTTAAAAACGGGTCTTAATTGTCTCTATTTATTTTATCCAGTGCATTTTATTTAGTGACCGAGGGGGTGTCAGAGGTGTTCTTGTTCACACTTGGTACACCCGCATTTCACTGACGATTATTACGTCCCATTCCAGTGGAATGATTCTTCGGGTTCAAAATACACGCTTTTTGGGCCAGATGTCCCCATAATGTTTCTCTTCACCGCTCGGCAAGTAATACAAATACTATGCACATAAATTCCGAAAACTCATTGGTGCATACCCGACCGGGGATCGAACCTGGGTCTCAAGATTGAAAGGTCAGCGTTCTACCGCCTGAGCTACCGCCGCTACTAAGTATAAAGCTACCCAAAAAAAAAAATGTTGTCTTCTACACATTATGTTTCAGCTCGGTCAAAAGACACAAAAGAGTTACCATCACAACCTTTTTACTACCGCAAAGCGAAATTAATTGCTGTCCCAAGAGCCGAAAACATTGTCTTGTAGGCCACAGGTTGCGTGCCACTGACAATTTTATTATCTTTGCAATGGCCGACGTAAATACGAATTAGGTCTACCAGATGTTCTTTGGTGAAGTGAAATCTCTTATATTGTTTTATTGCGTGTTACATTAAGTTGTTTAATTTCATTTATCCTAGATACGGCTAGACTGAACTCTGCAATCCATTTTTAGCGATAATGCTATAATGAAATATTTGATAATGAAAAATTCTAGTAACTTTAAATGCAATATGTAGTGAAAGATGTTGCTTGCTATACATTGCACAGCTCTGTCCCGTATTAACCCTTAAATGCATGATTTTTTTTTTTAAATGAAAGTGGGATATATGATAGAAAAGTGGTCCAGAATTATGGGAAAAATAAAAAAAAATTTTTTTTCGTTTTTAAGAGGGTAAAATGGGGTATAAAATCAAGAAGATTTTTTTTTTTCAAATTTGTATAAAAAATTGTTTATTTTTTCATTTCTGTTTTTTATCAGTTAGTACAGCCGTTTGACACTAGTTTACTAAAACCCTATTTAATAAAACAAAAGCATGAAATTTTCATGAATTTTTTTCGCGACTAGAACGCGACGCGAATTTTCAGATTGGGACCATTTTGTTTACACCTGCAAAATTATGTTTGTATACATTAAAAAAAAGCAGATAAAACTAAATTTTACATATTTTTATTTTATTCCGTAAATATTTTTCATACAATAGTCTTGCAGGAAGAAAAATATACGTAAGAAAAAAACAGTTACACAATAAAAATTAAAAAAAAATTATATGTTGCCATTTGGCAACAGGATGCATTTAAGGGTTAATAGTACGTACACAGTCAGACAATATTTATGCGTTCTTCTAATTTTGTCAATTTATTAGGAGAACGGGACTCACCGTGTTTGGTTTTTATAATTTTCCCGAAGTCATCCCGCGACCATGGCAGATGAAACTCTGCCAAAAATTCGGGAAAATATAAAAACCAACACGGTGAGTATTGTACTCCTAATAATGTTTATAATTTAGCCGATTCTAAAGGCTTCAATTTTAATTTTAGTGCTGTCAAAACTAAAATTATTCCAAAGTAATTTAGCTTCTGTTTAAGGACTATTTTATAATAAACAAAATTTAGTTTTGACAGCACTAAAACTGAAATTAAAGCCTTCCGAACCGGCTTTAATGACCATGTAAATTTAAAATCTTATTTTGTCAATTGACTTTAACCAATACTATAATTTTAGCCTTTAAGAGCTGCGAACTCATTACTTACCTACCAGAACAATTATTGAAAGTTTGCTCAGTTAAATGTTTAGAAATAACAAATATGAACTGTTTTTAAATAGCATAGTTTTCACAGACGTCTTTGACGAGTTAAAATTTAAATTTTTGCTAAAATTAGCTGCTTTGGCATAAGTTTAAATTTTAACTATAAATAGGCTTTGTTTCTGAGGACTTCGCTATCCAAAAATAGTTCATTGCTATTTCTAGGCATTTAATTAAGCAAACTTTCAATAATTATTCTGGTAAGCAAGAATGTTATTTTTTTCTAAAGTGGCAGTGCTTTCGCAGCTCTTAAAGCCTTGAATTATATTATTGGTTTAAGTAAATAGACAAAATTAGAGGAAGGCAAAAAATTATCTGACAGCGTACAAACCATTAATGTGGGACAGAGCTATAAAATAGCATAGCAAGCAACACTCTTCCATTTCATATTGCAAATAAAGTTACCAGAATTTTTCATGGTTCCTTCTTTTTTTGGTATAATGTTAATTTATTGCATTTATCTTTCCAAAAGTATATATCTGCTACCTTTATGAAAGTTTTCGACTCATAAATTACTTACAACTAATCGAGTAGTAATGGATAACTTTTCTTCTATATTTTCTAAAGTTTCAATATCTCATGGGATAATTCAGAGTTTTAGTTGAGTTAATTAAAATTTTAATTTGTTAATTATATATTTGTCTTAGTTTTCAATAAGGAAAACAACTGCGCTATCTAGGAGTTATTCTGGTGCAATTACGAAGTCTTGTTTTCACTCGTGCGTCTGTGTTTCACAATTTTTTTTTTAACTGATGCACTAATTAGACCCAACTCTTGCTTTAAGAGTGTGTCTCCGCCTAGATAGATCCCCTATAGATTTGAATGATTATTATATAAATGTGGCAGGCAAATGGTAAAATTCCGCCGTTTACAACCGACGTCGTCAATTTGTTAACGCTCGCTGTTTTGCAATTGAAAAAAATGTTCGCCGTTTGTAAAACAACTTTGTTATTTTATAAAATGCCGAAATCGAAAGTCTTTTACCAAAAAGTGAAAAATAGGTGCGACGACGAGCGGAGCAAGGAGGAGCGTGTTAGGTTTACATGTAAGTACATATTGGAAGCCGAGCGAAGCGGAGCAGAGCCGCTTCCGCATTTCTTAATATGCCGAGACAAATAAGCAAATTCCGAATTCTACTATATCACGATGATTCGTCAAATATCAAAATGGTTTTTTTCAGTGCGCATTGCTGCCCAAGCTTAACCGGTCAGTAACTTCTTCATAAGTTATGTGTTCGACCTATTTGGTTAAGGGCCTGTTTCACCACTTCCAGATAAGTGATATCCAGAAGATAAGTTTAAAAATGGAACACATTTTGTATGCGTTATATGTCACAGATAACTATCAGACACTTATCTGGAAGTGGTGAAACAGGCCCTAAATGACGCTAATCTATCAGAAGCGCGAAAGCGAACCAATCAGAAGAGAGAAAGCGCAAACTCCCATGGAAATAAGATTTACTTTGGCTTTCGCTATCCTCAAAGCAAAGTGTCGTTTTTTGAATCGGTGTGGTGAAAAGAAGATTTTCTCATCATAAAAGTTTAATTTATATTTGCACTTTAATTCGGCCACCAAGTTCATTGTCCTATAATCAAATTATTTCCATAAAGCATCTTTATTTTCATGGACAATATTCATAAACCCTTTCTTAGCATTTATATCTCTCCTGAGAGTCTAAAGCTCTAAAACAAAGGACTTATACAGCTTTTTTACGAGCTTTGCTTGTTTAATGCCAGATCCTGCATCTAATTGTGGGTACACCAATTAAATAGAAAGGATTATGAAATTTATACTCCGTTTTTGTTGTGCAATCATGATTATAACAGAAAAAACATGTTGCATTTTCTTATTGTTTAACTTATTAAAATATCATAATATTAAATAAAAATAATCATTTGGTTGGTTATGGTTAAAAATATTTGAACAGTTTGTGAGGTTACACTGTTTTGCTAGATGTAATTTGTGAAAATTTGCAAAAAAAAATACTTATACTATAATTATGCCACGATCGTGCCTAAAACACTCTTAAGGTGATATATCGTCCGTGCAAAGGTCCCCGTTACTCCAGGCGGAAAGACCCACGGTGCGAGAGGGCCGGTATCGGGGAAATTTGACAAAATGTCAGTTTTAAATTAATACAAAATTAAGTAAAATAGCTATGAAAATTTCCTTAACCAGTAATTTAGGTATTGTTAAAACCAATCTAAATAAATATTTTTGAAGTTTGTATGCAATCCCAATTTGTCAGAATATCAAAAAAAGTGTAAATTTAGACCCTATTTCAATAATTATTTCTATCGAGTGAAATTCCTCCAATCGCGTTTCTGATAGTTCAAAATCTAGAAAAAGGTTCCAAAATTGTTATACAAATTTATTTAACTTGGGACTTCTTTTAAATAGCAGATAAATAACTTCAAAGTGTTTCGATTTTGACGATATATCCCCTTAAGGGACTGCACAATGTTAAAATTCAGTACAGCTCTATCGTTTTTATCGTATCCCTCTAATCCGATCGCGAACGCAAAACTTCAGTTTTTTTGAAATCGCGGCTTTATTAGGACGTTAACTATAATTTCTTTATGTAATTTTTTTATTTAGCTGAATGTGACTGATGCCGGACCCAGGATAGGGCCCGAAATATATCTCACATTAACTTGAATTTTATTTTATTAAGTGTATATATTATATATATATATATATATATATATATTATATGTAAATAACGTTTATTTACTTTACTATTACTAGAGATATCCTCAGATTTATTCTGAAACCCGCGCAGGAAAACGCCACGCCGATAAATCTTCGAAAAATTATGCAGGTTATAAAATAGAATCATGGATTATGAAACCTTTTGATACCAGATCTTACCTCATATTTTCATTTATTTGTTGTTCATAAGGAAAAGCTCAATAAGTGTTTCACATATTTGTGTTTCATTTTCGTTGTTTGTTTCCGATACCGTCGGCTAAGTGGCAAACGTATTTTCTTTGCAGATTGGTTATACGGAACCTAAATATTGAAAAGAGTAATGTATATTTACGTTAAGTGGAAGAATAGTATTTTGGAAGACGTTTATTCTACTTTGGAAAGGTAATACATAAATATTAATTTTTCTATGGGAATAAGAAAGTTATGTTACAAGGTGGTAGAGCTGATGCCGGGTTCGACTGTGGAGGTACCACCATCTTACTTGGAGACCCCCTCGAAGTTATTCGAGGGAGAGTAAGAGGACAGCTCACAGGCAAAAAACCAGGAGGCCCACCATGCCTGGGACCGATGGATGGCGGTATATCCATCCCTAATAGCCGGGCCTTATATGGAACAGACTGGTAACGGGCAGCGGCGTCACTGGTGCGAGGGTTCCGGCACCGCGCTCACCAACCCGCCTGCCCAGCGTGTGTGAGTATGGGCAATTCTTCCAGGATGACCGCCGGGAGTGGCAAAGTCCTGGAAAGGCTTATGTCCAGCAGTGGACGAACAAGGCTGATGGATGATGATGATGAAGAAAGTTATATTGTTAGAAAGTATAAAGAGGATGAATAAAAGTGTGACCAAAGTATAGTGACCAAAGAAATTGTTGGTTCACAAGTGAAAGATAAAGCTCGAAGTCTCTAGAAGGACGTATGCAGACCACATTATAATGACACACTGAATAAGGGCAAAGTCAAATGCACCTGGAATAGAAGAGCTTATATGTCAAGAATGATGGACGTGGAAGAAACAAAAGAACTGTGTCAGGATCGAAGCAGGTGGAAATCTGTAATCTATGCCTACCCACCTTGGACAAAAGCGTGAGTACATATGTTTTTATGTTATACGAAAGTAAACAATTTTCTTACAAAAAAAAGTTCTATTCAGCTTGTATTATCGCCTTTTAAAACACATGATTTTTATTGAACTTCAATTGGGATTCATCACATTCAATAAATTTCAAACCTAACATACCGAAAATGGATTTTAAAATGTCGATACCGAACAAACAAATAGAAAGAACGCTTACCCATTGTACTGATTCAATTTGTAACATAAATCGCGTACCATGAAATTTAAAAGGGTTGGTAGGTACAACACTAGCGAATTCCTTTTTCGAAACCCTATCGACATATTGTCGATACGTAACGCACAAAAGAAGCGACATTAATTTGACATACCATTAAAAATATTGCTTTAAAAATCACCGGAGGCAAGAAGTCATGCGAAAGATATTGCTGCAAATGTGACGGCTGTCACCCTAGTGATATGACCGAATGACGTCATAAAACAGCAATTTATGATACAACCCTTCTTTTTATGCCGACTCTTTGCGCATCCTAACGTATGTATTAATTATTTCGAAGAAATTTACATAAGCGCGGACACCTTTCTGCAGTTATTGATTGATCGATGTAGTAAAAATAAATCGGGTAAAGGATTCTCTTTTTGAAAAATTTATGACGCAGTAATGTTGGCGGCTGCTTTGCATAATTTGCAAAGATGACACGCGTTTTTGTGAAAAAATATGCTAATGATAGTAAACATTAATTTGTAACGGTTGATTTGTTAATAGAAGTTTGGAATTAGCATAATCATCGTAAAAGAAAATAAAGCAAATCGCGTCAGGATGACTTTTAGTAGCTTTTTGATAAATCGCTCATAAAAAAAAACTTTTATGTGAACAATTAGCTTGAATGTCTTTATAACCGACGTTTTATAATAAAAATTAACGCCATCACTTTTATTATCTTCCATTAAATAAATCCACTGTGATTTCTTAGCGTAATTGCTGTATAAACGTGACAAAAGCGCTTTTTGTATAACCTAATCAAAAAAAGGATTATGACATAAGCTTAGGATTTCTGGGTGAATCTAAAGTTTGTTTTTGTTCCCACGACAACATTCCCACTGGTTGTCACAAAAGGGTTGGTTTAAAATGACAGTTTTAAAATTGCGTCACAATTCGTCTCGGTAGGTACTTGTAAGGAAAACAATAAAGTGTTGCGTCAAATCTGAGTGACAATTGACGCGCGTCGCAAATTGGAACTTGTGCGCAATTTACTACGTCCGATGTATATTTTAATAACGCTATTTATGAGCAACTGAAAGTTATTTCAAGGTAATTTTTAGATTCACAAAGTGCCAAGTATAAAAATTGCTGGTTAAGATATTTTAGGTTACATAGCGATCCTAGAAAAATAACAAAACTATTGGCAAAAAATTGGCAAAAGATCATTAATTTATACAGATTATTAATATTTTTAAGCAGATAGGATGGTGTTGTAACGATTTTTTTGTGGAAAAGACAGTTTTGGTCAGATATTTCATTCAAATTCCAATAAAAATAGTTTATTTTGCAAAGTATGTATATACATATATAAAGTATGTATATAGAAGTCAAGTCACTTCATAACATACCCTAAAAATAAATAAAGAACACAAGTCAAGAGGTTTTCAATCATAAATAAAATTTGCATAGGAAATGTAGAGCAGAGTACATTTAATACACTTTGAAAGATCTTGAGGAGAAAGACGGGGCTAGAAGGGCTACAAGGGCTTTTCAAGTACGTAAGTATGCGGGCATCTTGTGTTTTTGTTGAGAGATGTTTTTTAACTCGTGATTTTATTTAAAAAAATTAAAAGACAATTCATGTTATTTTTTGCTATTTTTTGTTAATATAAATAATATTGTTAAGGACACTGTTCTACTTCGTATATTTATGATTTCGCAACTAGTTTTACTTTAAAGGGCTTAAGTAAGCTAAATTAGCAGCTCGAAATGTGTCGGTACAAATATCAACAGAAACAAAATAGTAATAACGTTCATATCAGAGTGCATTGCGAAGTTGCTGTTACGACGGTCGCTGCGTCGCCAGGTAGTGCAAAATGGAGGAAATAATACTTTTTACATATATTATGTTACATTTGATATTTAGAAGTTTTAAACGTCATAATGTTAGATATTTGTATTGCTCGTGTCTGTGATCAAGTTTTAACCTTGACTCTTTTGAATTTAAAAAGTTTAAACATTTTATCAGTTCTTTAAACCATTTTTAAGCATTTGAAAGGTAATTATGCACCGGTTGTAGGTTAAAGCTTTAGAGGTTTTAAAACATCACAAGTACGGGACATGGGTCAATAAATGAAATATATTTTTTTCGATGTTTTGTAATATTCATATAGAAAGTTTAAAGCAATTAAAAAACGTATCTAAAGGCAGTTATGCTTTTGAAGCCTCTTAAGGCAATTATATAACTGAATTTACACAAAAATACGTTTCAATGTTTACATTTTGCAATTGAATGAAATGAATGAATGAAAAGTTAAGAATCCGTCAATTCTGATATTATCTTATTGTTGTCATAATAACTTAAGGTTAACGAAAAGTGAAATTGTCTCACTATTGTTTCTTGAACATCTAACTATTTAGACAAAAGACATACAAGTAATGTATAATTTAAGCACATAATTTGTATTCACAGGCATCCAGAATACAAATCAAACGGCCCTCCCATCAAAACAGACACAAAACATCACTCAACCTCTATCAAAACTTAATTCTCGACAACTGAACAATGATCCTTAAGATGGTCCCTCATCATCCACCTCAAGCCACGCGTGAATATATTCAATAAGCTTTCAAGACGGATCAACTGTAAGGACAATGGTTCCTTGATCTATTTCAATTGTACTATGACAAAGTTGGGTTAGAATTGGCGCTGTCGTCGCACTTCTAAGAATAATAATGAAATAATGAACTCTATTTTTACTTTTGAAATCTTTGTATTTTTAGGAATAAGAATATTACGTTAACATTTTTGTAATTATTTCCTTTTACTAATATTAGTATATGTATTCATAATGACACTATTCATAATTATTTTGTTTTGTAATAATATTAATTATTTTATATGTGTATATAATTTTTATATAATTTTTATTACTATTTATTTATTTGTTTGACTTTTAATTGTATTTAGTTTTAATATTTATTATGTATACATTATATACTGTATATTTATCTAGACTAAAATTTAATTGTTATTATTTTTTGTAACTCATGGGTTTTTAACAGTTTTTTGGCTTCGTGTGCACTTATAAATACTCACTTTTTGTTTAATCGATTATCATCAAGGGTTTGCTGGTAGAAATCTCTTTCAGAGATAAACTCGCCATTTGCTTAAACTTTAAGACTACTGATACTTGTAATACGTTTTATTCTTCTGTGCAATAAAGGATTTTGAATTGAATTGTATAGAAATATCTACACACGCACGTCTATCAAACGACGGATTTTAATATATCTGCGAAAAATTACATAAAATAACAATTCGACAAATAACATACAAGAAACCTTTTTTTGCAAAGTCTGTCTGAAACTGTCTGTCAGTATGACACTATGATTTTTATTTTGTACCAAATCGTTTTGCTAACGATACTTTTAGCAATAAACCGATTTGGTACAAAATGGCTACTCTTGTTTGGTCTTCAAATGTTAAACGGTTCAAAAGCAACAGATAAAAGCAGGTGTTCTCTTTTTCTCACGTAGTTATTATATTCGCTATCTTTTTTTTTTGTAGCAAATGCACTATGTATACTTATAATTAGGTATTGGAGTATATATCCAATAACTTAGACACGTTATGAGTGAGCCAATTGTATAGATAAGGCCCGTCCATTCATTTTATCTTGGTCGAAGCAAATAAAAGAAGTCAACAGACTGCTTGCTGATAGAATGTTAATGCTTTCCCCTAGATGGTGTTAGTTGTTGAAAAAATAAAACACTAGTTTGAAATATGTAATTTTGCGCACGCTATACAGGCACAGAATCTAACATATTTTGAGCAGGTGTATTAAAATACAATTAAGTGGATGCATACGAAACAATACAACACAATAAAATACACCCTAATACGTTTATTTACTACAAAATAAATGTAAGCTTTACAGGTGCTCAAACATTAAAGTCCAACAGTCAGTACCGGATATGTCATATATAAAGAATTAGTAAAATATGATATTACGGTATCCTAAATATTACATGTTAATTTGGAAGCAATTGATCGAGTCTTTCATTCTATTTTGCTAGTAAGATTAAATTAAAATAATTAAAATTGATCTTTATTAGCTTTAACTCTCTGAATGAACATTGATTTGAAATATTTTTTTTTCTGGATATAGTCCAAAATAGCTTATTTTTATGAAAATTTAAATTTTGGTTTGTCCGGAAAGAATGCGTTTGGCTTATTACCTCGATTTTTTTTGGTTAAATAATAAGTTTATTATTGATTTGATTAACCCATAAATAACATCACTTTTACGACTTTATATGCTCAGCGTAATATTTACATATAACTAAAATATTGTAGATTATTTTAATAGCAGTGGTAGCTTATTCGGTCTGATGGACTCTGAATCTTGGTAAGTGAGTTTTAATCCTACCGGTGAAACTAAACCACAGTATATAAACATAGGTAGTACATAACCACAGTATGTAACCATAGTATATACTGGGACTGAACGGTGAAAGAATACACTGGCAGGCATGCAAGATTGCAAGCCCTAAAAAGCGTGTATTTGTGTCTGAAGTACGGTGATAATGCCAAATAGTTCCATCATGGTACAAACCATGGTACTAGTGTCAATCAACCGTATACAACAAATGTAGTTCAAAATTTGGATTAATTTACCTCCACCACAAGCACGTTAGTCCAAAACATTTAAAAAAAAATTATATGTGTTTTATTAAATGCGCAAAAATGTTATTAAATATTTTGTGTTTTGTCTAATTTAATATAATTATAATACTTAAATCTTATTTATGTTTTGAAAAGTAATTATATGTCCGTATTTTTGTTTCTCATGTAATTTATTGTAATTTATTGTGTAATTTGTTCTAATTCGTGAATATTAATAATTTATTGCATCAATTTGTAAAAATAAATAATTTCAAATTAGGTCTAATTAATACAAACATTGTAGTTAAATTTAGTAATTGGTAACCGGCATAGGTTTGCATTGTTTGTAAAAAAAAAAATGGGACAAACTGAAAACCAGCGCTGTAAGTTGCTTGCAACTAGCAGCATTTGCTGAGTTTGGTCCTTTTTGCCAATTGTTTTTTTTTTCCCTGTTTATGTGTGTTTCTTTTTTGTGGCAAATAAATACTTTTCACTTTCACTATTGACAGTTAACACTTGTAAACACCTGTGACACTCCATCAAGGATATATGTCGTTACTATGAACCAATAATGAACCATCTCCCCCATTCGTCTTGTTCACCAGGCGTCACCTAACGCCGAGGAGTTCAACGGAATTGTATGCAAATTCACATGTCACTCAAGACCTTAGAGCATGTACCGACTCAAGACGCTCGGGATGAGTGGCCCCGGGCGAGGTATGATTTAGAGCTATACGGGCTTCTGAATCTGATGTTTATTATTACCCATGACCTGTGGGAAAACGAACCATTTATTACTTACCGAGAAAAAAATATTATTTTTTACATAATAAAATAATTTCTCTTAGTTTACTATAGTACCTACTTATTTTTTGTACAATAAGAATCTCGAATAGTTAACATCAAAGGTTAGCTGGAAGAAAATGCTAACTAGCATTAAGCTTGCCTATGTACCTGTTTTTATTTGTGCAATTAAGAGTTTTTAATAATAATAATTTTATTATTTTAAATAACTTCAAAAATAAAGTTCTCGATTTGTTGCGTTTGTTCACAATACTCGTAACTAGTGGGGAAAGAAAAAAAAAACTCAGCTAAAAGGTGATTTTATCTTTCCCAAAACTTAACATCCACTTGGATACATTTTTCAATCGTTAGGTGCAAGATATGTCTTTATGTTTTATCAAGTCTAACTTGTGTGAAAAATTCTACCTTCACAAAAGCCTTCGTAATATCGTGTAATATTATAGGTAAATATATATAGAAGATATTTAGCTTATACTTATACCCTTGGCATCTAATGAACTGTCCTAACAAAGTAAGCTTAATAAGTCATGTAGAAGGTCGGGTTAATTGGCACCAACTGAAAGGGTTACGATAATCTATGTGGTAGTCTTGTCTGGTGCTTGCCATTCTCAACAATTTTGTGTTAGTTTAACAATAAAACTCAAACACATTTTGGTTTTGAAGTCAAGAGGTAGATGTTTGTCACTTAAACCATCTACGACACTATTGAAATCTTTCTAGGTTATATTTAGAATCTTTAATGAGAATTACCCACACACACACCCAGGTTGCCAAGCACATCGGCGCCTCTTTTGAAACAACTCAGGTTACTCTGATTTTTGTCTGAGGAACCGACGCGTCAACCTTAGCAGTAGGCAACTCGAGACCTTGCTATTGCATCGCATTTCTTTCTAATTTGACATTTAATCCTGAACTCACTATGATAATAGTTTGGAATTCCGGCCACTTTACAATTTTTGCAAAGGGGTAACTAACTTACTTATGCTAGGACAGTCTGCACGTTTGTGCGGGCCTGTGCAGTGGCTGCATAAGTCTTCCTTTTCTTCACAGAGCCTTCGTGAGTGGCAACTGATCTGCTACAGGGCAGCGCTGGATGTCTATATGGAGGTAGCCTGAGTCAATAAGTCTTTGCTACACTGCTGTGGTTACCTCCATACCCCATGGTACTTAAAAGCATTGTGTGCTTTCCTTCAAAATTTAATTCTAGCAGAAAGTTCTACTTCTTCAAGCCCGACAGTAATATGGCGATTCTGTACTTTGATTGACTCCAGGATCTGCTGATCCGTGTTATAGGTCATCACATTTCGTACTTAAACTAAGAGGCACCGAGCCTTTTCTTCTTCCACTCTCAGTGGCGCTAAGGATTCTCGAATCTTTTAGGCTGTGGTGCCAATATCTTCCTTTGTAGAACAGGTAGCAACCACTTTCTGGTTCTTGGCCTTTCTTAACTTATCAACGCAAAGTTCACTTGCATTGTGTTGAGTTGAGTGCTAGCCAGTTGTTCGAACAAGTAATTATTTCGGTTTGGGATTTAAACCCAGAGGTGCAGGTCCGTCGAGGGAATCCGCGTGTTTTAATTAGTTTCGGATTAACCGACGTTCAGGCGATGATTAATTGGCAGCAAAGTTTAAAGACATGTGGGCTGGGTAGGTACTGTCTGTTTGATTGGACTTGCTGTTATAAAATCTCTCGAAATTTGGTTATTAATGATTAAAAAGATGGGACCTACACATTCATAACATTTTTCATCCCTTTCAATTTCTACTTTCATTCAGCAGTGAGTTGAAGATTCAAGTTAAGAACTCAAACAATTCTTGTCAAAAAACGCAAAGTGAAGTTCGGTATTTGTATATTTGGCCATCGATATCTTTGATAAATAACTCAACAATAGTTGGACTCTCTGAAAACGAGACAAATACCGTCATGATGATGACGATGTAGACATGATGACGTTACAATTTACGTAGATATTTTTTTAAATCATTTTCATGAGGTTTTTTTTGACATTTGCTATCAAAATGAGACGTTTTCGGCTTGTAAACGTGTGGCATACCTTTACCAGACTTTATTTTGGATCATAAATAAATTATTGAAAATTCTTTGTACTCAATTACCCTTTATAAATCCAATTTGTGTACGTCAACACAGCTCCACAAAGGGCAGCGTCCACTCAAATGACCAGCGCAACCACACTTCAAACCAAACCGTGTTTCAAGCAACGCAAAGCCTGTCAAATTTGGCAAACATCGCAAAAGGACCAAAGTTCAAGTGCTGGGCCGAGATTGGTTTTGATGCGTCAACGCCCCACAACACTACGCCCTGATGCTTCAGAATTCTGCCTTTGAAAAGGTCGGGTTCGGTAGGTTTTGCTTCGTCAGGCCCAAGTTGTGAACCCTGATTAAATTAATCGGTAGAACATGAAATTGTAAAACAGGTGAATAAGAAAAATGGATGAAAGAACCCAACCTGATTAATATAATTAAATACCCCGTTTAAATTGTTTTTGATATAAAACATACAAAAGTATTAAGAGCGGTTTCACAGCCGGATTGTGAAAAACCCGCCTTTTTATAATTAATCGAAACAGAACACTTAAATTCAAAATTCACTCAATATTTATCCAACAAAACCTTGTTATCTATGTATTGTGTATACTCCATTCACAGAGTTTCCATTTGTTTCTGTAAATTAGAAAGTTGAAATTTTTTCTATTCAAATTTTCGAAATTCTAATTTACAGAAACCAGTGGAAAGTTTGCGATAGAAACATACACAATACATAGGTTTTGTTTTAAAAAAACTGAGTGAATTTTGAATTTATGTGTTCTGTTTCGATTAATTAGAAAATGGTGGGTTTTTCACAATTCGGCTGCGAAACTGCACTATTCGTGAAAACTTTAAACTAATTTTTTGCCAGATAGATCCTCATCTGCCATCCACAATTCCACACCCCACTCTTCTCACGGCAAGTCTCGTTCACAAGACGCGATGTGTGGATATCCAGTGCGGAAGACGCACTGTTTGTTACAGGGTATGTCACAAGCGCACAAGACTTTGTACGCATGTGTGTAGTTACCATGACCACAAAGACCTTGACTTACGAAGTTCATTGTGACAAGACAAACCAAACAAGAATGTGCATGTATGGTAAAAAGCGATATCAGCAGCTGGAACAGGGGCCCATAAGCTGTCCCAGATCTACGTCCATGCAAATCCAATCCGCTGATATGCTACAAAGAGTAAATACAAAATTTCCTACCAGAAAATGGTACTTGATGACGTCCTCAGCACGAATTCCTTCCGCTGCAGAGTCCACAGTGTGCCGGTGTTGTGACACGTTGTTCACCTTCCACGAAGAATCTAAACACAACCCACCTACACCTGGATGCATCCAAACCCAGAAGAAATGGTAATCTGACAAAGTTCTGCAGTTGTTGGAAACCGCATTTATGCAGGTTATGTCACACACACACCGGAAATAAACTAAAAATGGCCTTCACGCCAAAATATTGTCAGACCCTGACTCACTAATGTTTTTTAAGATGTCCACATCAATTCTTTTCGTATTAACCATTAATATATTAAAATAATGAGAAAAAACCTCCGATCATCGGAATGTCGTCCCAGCAAGAGAGCGCAGTGTTACCACACACCAAAAACAAAATCGTCGACCGAACACTCGACAGATGCGTTCTAAAAATATACATTTTATTCATAACAGTGCGAATACAAATATCGTCACTTTAAAGTAATAAAGTAATAATGTAGAGGTGGTAGAGTTGATGCCGGGCTCGACTGTGGAGGTACCACCATCTTACTTGGAGACACCCTCGAAGGAATTCCGGGGAGAGTAAGAGGACAGCTCACAGGTAAAAAACCAGGAGGCCCACTACGCCTGGGACCGATGGATGGTGGTATATCCATCCCTAATAGCCGGGCCTTATATGGAACAGACTGGTTACGGGCAGCGGCGTCACTGGTGCGAGGGTTCCGGCACCGCGCTCACCAACCCCCCAGCCCAGCGTGTGTGAGTATGGGAAATTCTTCCAGGATGACCGCCAGGAGTGGCAAAGTCCTGGAAAGGCTTATGTCCAGCAGTGGACGAACTAGGCTGATAGATGGATGAAAGTAATAATAAAATTATTAACGAATGTTTAGTGCCAAGAAAGTATGAAAGTCCCACCACTACTGATTGAAAGGTAACAATGGTCCCATGGTACACTTAAATAAAGAATGGTTAAATTTTTTAAATGTAAACAAGTATTGCACCAAGTCAATGTTAAATTTCGCACTTTTTGTGACATGATTGAAAGGTTAAATAAAAAAGCTATGTCTTATACGTTTACACTTAGGAATTAAAACTAATTTTATGCTTTAAACATTTCATTAAATAAGAGAATAAGTGCCTGTTTCACAACTTGCTAATACAGAACATAAGTTTGAAAATGGAACGTATTTTATGCGAGTTATGTGACATACAACTGTCAGGCACTTTATCAGAAAATAGGGAAACAGGTACTAAGACTGGTTTAATAAGTGCATCACATTATATTTTACTCTTGCCATAATTATGGGTACGTATTTACACACACACTTACATCTATTCTGACATCCTACACTGCTTTTATAACTTCTATTGTGTTTTTTTTTCTGGTCTTTGAAGTATTAATATGTGTTGTTTCTAAAATAAAAAACCATAATTGGCATAAGATTAATATTATTAGTATTAGTAACGACAACTTATATTTTGTAGTATACAAAAATAAACTGAAAAAGAATTGGGGTGAAAATTAAAGCCTAACCAGTCACAACCCTCTAACCATACCCGTGACGTTTTCAAGTCTTTGTGAATCAGTAATGTATGCACAAGTGGTCAGGATTGTTTTGCTGATATCGTCGAAGTAAGACCAAATGTGGGAAGTGGGGAAGTGTTAACGCGCAAGGGGCTATGTGTGAAAAGGTGTTATAAATCTATAGAACGTTCAAAATGTGCAGATAGGGGTTCGATTTAAATTTCTGTTGAGGTGTGATATTTCATTAAGTAATATTGCACATGCTTTAATTTCGTTATTGGACCAAAAATATTTTTAAATCCTCTTTGAAATACATGTTTAATTTAAAACTCTAATCCTGTTTGCGTTTCTTCTTTGGATCCCATGACCCATTTGGCATTTCCTTCCTTCTTAAAAGTTCCTTCTTATCTGATGTCTGTCATACAAAAAATCTCCTATCCAAATTTCATGATATAAAGAAGAAAGAAAGAAAGATACATACATACATATACTCACGCCTGTCTCCCAGAGAGCTAGGCAGATACTACAGATTTCCATCTGCTACGATCCTGACACACCTCTTTCGCCTCTTCCACATCCATCAATCTAGTCATACAAACCCTTCTAGAAAGTTAGATATTCACTTTACGGACTTCTTGGCTACCTGTTGATGTATCCCTTTTGTTTTCAACAGTCATTTCGAAGTCCAAATCTTCATCTATGTATTCTAAGGTCCTAATACCTAATTCAGCTTAACCAAGAACTAGTTAATTAATTATCAGCATTATTAATTCCCGCCCAAATCGGCTCAGGTTTCTACTAATTGGTGCTGTTCTGCACTTAGCTGATATGATCCGTCAGACTTCATCAGTGAAATGATTTACTTCGTCTAATTAGTCCTAGAATTATGTTTTTAGACTAATTACTACTAAGGTAGTAAGTGACATATCATGTAGCATTTTTTTTTGTAGCTCTTGTTTAGTAGGACGCCCGACAGCGTTGCTCACTTGGATTTCGTCTCCCGATCACATGGAATTTCGAAAAATCCAGCTTAATTCTTGTCTACATTACAAGGAAACCTTTGTGCAAAATTTCAGCTTTCTAGATTCAAGGGTTTGGGCTGGCCGTCGATAAATCAATCAGTAGATGAATAAAGACTTGTCTAAATATTTGTATGAAGAAAAGTATATCTATTTGTATTTTGCTGTGAGAACATCGAAGAGACTAGTACAGCAAGCCAGGTTTTTGCTTTGAGCTTATTGCCACCACTCTGACCTGCTTATGCATGCAGGTACTCAAGAATAACCTCCTGAAGATGCAAGCGAAAATTGTCCCCTCTTACGTGACTCTATCTAATAAGTATATTTTGTAAAATCATAGAGAAGAAGTTGTTCTATAAAACTCTAAACTTACCTACTTAGTCCATAATCATTTTAAGTCTTTTTAAATATAACATGGCACACAAAGCCAGCCTAAAATCACAACAACACTACCAGAAAAACATTGCAATATTATTATCAAAAAGGCAATCCTTCACCGATACATTCCCTAAAAGGTTAGACGGCATTATCATAGGATTCGAAGCCTGTCCAACCATGATTTATTACCGACGAAGGATTTACCTAGTGTGTGTGTATGTGTGTGCTTTTACCCTTTTAGATTATATTTTTCCACTGTAATTTAGAGTTTTGCTGTTCCCCTTGCTTTTGCATTTTCTAGGAAAAAGTTTGTTAGGGTTGTCGCTTAGAAACGTAAAATAAAATTGTAAATGGTTCTTGTAATGGAAATTGTTGCATCTGTTTTTCTTTATATAACATAGTATATATAAAACCACAATAACATTTCAAAACTATCTAATCTTAATTAAACCTAAAAAGTACAATAAACTAAATTATAAAAAGAAACAGGTGGTAGAGCTGATGCTGGGCTCGACTGTGGAGGTACCACCATCTTACTTGGAGACCTCCTCGAAGTAATTCGGGGGAGAGTAAGAGGACAGCTTACAGGCAAAAAACCAGGAGGCCCACCATGCCTGGGACCGATGGATGGTGGTATATCCATCCCTAATAGCCGGGCCTTATATGGAACAGACTGGTGACGGGCAGCGGCGTCACTGGTGCGAGGGTTCCGGCACCGCGCTCACCAGCCCGCCTGCCCAGCGTGTGTGAGTATGGGAAATTCTTCCAGGATGACCGCCGGGAGTGTCAAAGTCCTGGAAAGGCTTATGTCCAGCAGTGGACGAACTAGGCTGATGGATGATGATGATGAAGAAAGTTATTTTGTTAGAAAGTATAAAGAGGATAAATAAAAGTGTGAGTTTAGAGTATAAATTATTACTTGTTCGTATTACATATAACCTAAATGTTTTGAAGTGGGTTTCTTGTTTATTGTTAGGTTTTCCTAATGTTAGTTTATTAAACTGTAAATAACTAATATAATATTAAAAACATAAAAATAGTACAATTTTTTATAGTACAAGTGCGGAAAATGCCGACTTTACGCTTGAAGGAATTAATGTTAGCCAAAGACATCATAGTAGCGCATTTCCTTAGGTAGTAATTAATTTTTTTTTGTTATTCCGATCAAGCATTATTATCATAACTCTTATTGAATAATAAGCGATCAAAAAGGTAACAATCTTTAATCAGACATGAAATTATCCTTCGTTAAAATAGGTCTTTCGAGATACGAGATACAAAAAAAGAAGTATCGACTTTAAAATTATTTGTGTACGAGTTAAATATCATTGGAATAAAACTACATAATTATTGAGCGTCATATACACATAGGTGCCAACCCTAAAGCGATATCCACGAGTATGACGGAAGAAGCTCAGCCAATTCTTTACCTCCAAGGAAAATGTATGCGACGAAGGAAAAATACAACTATCGCTTAGACAAATGTGCTAAAAAGACAAACGTTTTGTTGCTGCTAGCACTCGGGACATATGATAATATCCTGCATTGTGCTTGTACTAGGGTCTAGGTAGTAGGGTCTTTCGGCTAGACGAGGGCAATCGTAAAATTATTGCAAATTTAAGAAACACTACTACGTAACTTCTTTTAATTTGAATGTAAGCTGCTTGATGAGAATTCAAATAAATTTATAAGATAACATGGCATAACCGAATGCCTACCGGGTATTATCAGAGATTTTATAGTTGATAAGATCGCAAGATCTTATCGATCCTCTGACATTTGGTTGAGTAAGAATTAGTAACAATAAAATAAACTTTTGTTGCGTATTTACTAATAGAATTTAGATGCATTATAAAAGGCAATATTTGATAGAATTCATGACACAGAAGTTGCGGTTAGTTGAAATGTCATAAATAAGCGCGATAAGAATACACGCTTAACTATGGTTTCATTTGCAAGTAACATTTGTTAGAGTCAAAATTGTAAAATTGTTCACAGTCGAATTGAATATGCATTTTTGAACAATACTTGTTGCTTATATAAAGATGTCAACTATGACCGACTTTATATTTGAAGGTTTTCTTCGCAGTTAATGGAAACTCAA
Source organism: Ypsolopha sequella (assembly GCA_934047225.1). NCBI lineage: Eukaryota > Metazoa > Arthropoda > Insecta > Lepidoptera > Ypsolophidae > Ypsolopha > Ypsolopha sequella. The sequence goes on along the minus strand of OW204004.1, from coordinate 20,969,250 downwards.
GGTCAGTAAGACTAATGTTTTTTTAATGAAATACATCGTAATACATGTAACGTGTTTTTAGCCGAAAATTACAGTCCAGTTAAACTCTAGCGCATACCTTTATGCGCGCTTCAGGGAATGTCTCCCAGGAGAATATTTAGAGAATAAACTTTATATATTTCTGTCTCAAGTTTATGTTACAAGAAACGTCGTTTAGTTTGAAAGAGTTTATTCAGAAGCAGACTTCATATACAGTTTATTATCTCCTTGTCGGATAATAATATGCAGTAGTAATAAGTAATTTAAAATAACTATATGTTATTAAGAGGCCGGCGCAGTAATCCTTGTTCATACAAACGAAATACCAACATCATTTGTAAATCATAGATATTCTTAGGATAGTGTGTGTTTATTCCGATTGGATATCAGAATATCTAGGTTCCTAAATATATATTTTGAAAGGACACTGATTTAAAGACGACACTATTGTCTATTTAAAATTTCCATAGAAAGCTTATTTCTCTCATATTTCATGTTTAAGTCAGCGTTCTTATTTAATATATATTTGGGAACCTAGATATTATGTAATGCAATCGGGATAAATACACATCACCTATAAGAATATTTATGATTTACAAATGGTTTTGGTATTTCGTTTGTATGAAATAGAATTACTGCACCGGCCTCTTAATAGCTTGATATTAATAAGTGTGTGTGTCTTAGTTATATTAAATAATGTTTTCTTTTCTGCATAGTACCTTCTTAAATTTATGTAATCCCAATTAAAATGCTATGTAATTACACTTACTTGACTGTTAAGGGGGTATACCGTCAAAATGGACACTTTTTGAAGTTAATTATTTGGTGTTCAAAAGAAGTCCCAAGTTAAATAAATTAATATAACAATTTCGGGACCTTTTTCTAGATTTTGGACTATCATAAACGCGATTGGAGAAATTTCACTCGATAGAAATAATTATTGAAATGAGATCTAAATTTCGAGTTTATTTTTGAGATTCTGTCAAATTGGGAAAGCATACAGACTTTAAAAATATTTATTTAGATGGGTTTTAACAATGCCCAAACTACTGGTTATGGAAATTTTCATAGCTATTTTAGTTAGTTTTGTATTAATTTAAAACCGACTTTTTGTCAATTTTCCCCAATTCCGTCCCTCACGCACTGCGGGTCTTTCCGCCTGGCGTAACGGGGACCTTTGCACGGACGATATATCACCTTAAGTCGACTGACTGACTGACTGACTCAAACACTGCCTTACCTTTGCGAAAATTTAACTAACCGGAAACCTTTATTGTCGGCACTCACGAGTCAAGCTTGCTTAGTCTGGGGGGACAAGAATACTTTATTTGTAATAGTAGTTTATGCTACTAGTAACCGAGTAATTTATTGCTCTTACGCCCGTGTATCATACTACGTTTTTCAATGGATAGTGTGAGGAAATAAAACAAATATAATCTTTTGAACTTTAAATTATGATTGGCTCAAAAGGACTGTATCCAGAGCCGTTAAACAGTGGAAAAAAAAGTACAAAACTTATGGTACACAGGAAAGGTTACAGGTTAGCCAACCATTGTAAATAAATTTAAAAAATTATAAAAATAAAGCCCTAGGGCAAAATAATCGACTTTCTGTTCGGTTTTGATGCATTAAAAAGTGGGCCTTTACAAGCACTTGCATTGAAAAATATTGGATAGACTTTTATTTAAGGCAACTTCTTTGTATTTAGGTTTTACTTTGTAAATAAATGTTAGTAGTGTAATTTGCAATAGTTTGTAGGAAAATAAATGTTTTTTTTTTTCAATAGTAAACTTCGAACTTGGCAATTTTTATACTTACTGTTCGTACAGATCGCATGACTATTATTTACCACGGAAAAACTGAAAAGATTGAAAAGCCAAGAAGATACGAATATATATCCTCATGTGTAAGATTATTTATAGATTTAGGAGTACAAATATTTTTTTAAAGCTTAGGACGTTTTGATAAATAGTTATGCATATACATAAATAATAGTTTTTTTAGGTAAAAAATATAATATTTGTACAGGATAATGTCCGAATGTAATTAATGAAAAATATTGTTTACATTTTTTTCTATCTCTTCTAGGGAAAGAAAAACTGAAATATTTGTATGTTTCCGTACTAATTTTGAAAATCTAATATGGGTTTTGTTTGGTTAGGTCAAATTTCATTTTCTTTTACGCAGTTGTGATTCTTTAGGAACGTTGAATGAATGAATCAATGAATGAATGAATTAATTAATTAAATGACACTTTATTGTACACAAATGATATATAAAAAGAAAACAGAGTTTTGAAAACAAAATTTTGTATTTGTATCACTTGAAGCGATTTCATTATTTAGACCTACATTTTTGAAATGACGCCACACCATAGATATCATAATACTATTGTTCCCAGTGCGCCACACACAACGTTGACGTCACTGTTAACTTCTAATACCACTTTGCCAAATCCCATTCGGGGCAAATGCGTCTACATATCGCCAGGAGCAATTAACGCATGTAGAGGGCTCGTCCTAAGAAACCCCATTAACTGAATCCGAATAAAAAGAAAACAGAGTTTTGAAAACATCATTTTGTAAAGGCGGACTTATCACTTGAAGCGATTTCATTATTTAGACCTACGTTTTTGAAATGACGGCACACCATAGATATCATAAATAATCATAATATTATTGTTCCCAGTGCGCCATACACAATGTTGACGTCACTGTCAACTTCTAATACCACTTTGCCAAATCCCATTCGGGGCAAATGCGTCTACATATCGCCAGGAGCAATTAACGCATGTAGAGGGTTCGTCCTAAGAAACCCCATTCACTGAATCCAAAAAATGTTTAAGTCGTAGTACATCAACTCACCTTATAGCAGTTCTTATAGTTCCAAAAAAGTTAAAATCATATAAAAATAAGGAGGTTGAACTGCAGGCAGCTGTACATAAGCTTCGGTATGTCTGAACACATGCATTTTTAAATGTGGAATTGTGAATGTGTTTCTTATTTTTCCCGATTTCCTGTGAAAAACTACATTAATAGCTCAATAATTCGTCCAGCTTTTTTAATGCTAATTCGAAAACGAGTTCACACGTTTTTTCGTGATAAATAAATGTCTCAAAATGACTCAAAAATTTTTTTAACGAAAGTGAAAATGTTTTTTAATTTCCGCAGGTTTTTTTTTTTTGGAAATCCATTCAGTATGCTCAGTAGTTTATGAGGTTTTCTTTCTTTTTTAACCCGATATTTTCAGGAAAATATGATCACCTCTTAATGTTTTATTCCGAATTTTAGGACCTAGTTAATTTGTTTAAAATTGGCATGCTCTAAAAACATAAATGAAAAATTTTGAATTGGAACTAAGATATGAGATCAGAAACATCCGTATTGTAGGGCGACCATGACCATTCAATCAACATCGGGACATAATCATAAACAGTCCGGCACGCGGACTCGTAAATACCGTCCGCGTAACAATTGGGACTGTCCTGACATTTATGACTTAGAATACGGACAATATACTTCAAACCCTACAAACCATAATGCTCAAAAGATAAGGTCGTTTTTCGTTTAGAAAGAACCGGGTAGAAGTTATGATGCAAAACGGTATGCAAGCGGTTATAGATGGAACGAATTGGGATAGAATTGGTTCGGTTATGACTTTTGTAATATGAAGTTTGGTGTGATGAATTTGAGTGATGAGACAGAGGTATGAAAGTGTTTGAAAGGTGTTAATTGTAAATTATAGACTAACGAAACTAATTTGGAAATTAAGTAATAAACTGTCATATGCATTATAATGAATAAGTAATGCCAGAAAACAAAATACAAAATGTATAATACTGGTGTAAATAATTAAGAATGCTATTATAATTAAAAGCAAAATAGGACAGGATGATTCGAACAAAGTAAAACAATTTTACGATAGAAAGTTTTTGAAGTAAGTGCTTAATAATAATGTCCACTTCGTATCTATTTCCACATCCGAATTTTTGTCCCATTATAACAGCTCTAATGCGTAAATTACGATTATCGGCTATCGCATAAAACGGGACGACACAGGAAAAGACAAAAACAGGAAAATGGCCGCCAATAAACGTCAGATGGATAATGACGTCACGCTCGCGCGGTGCGTTCGGAAAATTTTACGAATGCGCGATGCAAGAGTCGTAAAAGGTTTATGATCAGTGCTTCCCGTGTGAGAGTAGTATTGTGAGTTTATTAATGACTTATGTACTAGTATTACCGATAAATACTACACGTTATTTTTCGTCTAAGTAAAAAGAAGCAACGCATTTTCATTTCTTTCAGAGGGTAACTATTGTTTTTTTTTTCATCTCTATGGGCTATTCCATGACCACTACAGCACCTGAAGGAAAGCCTCGACGAGACATAGGATCACATGCGCTCGCCACTACATTAAAAATGAATATTAGCTACTTTCCCGGTACGGCTTCTCTTGGTGTCATGCGGGAACATGACGAGTCACTGCGGCGGCATGGTTTTGTCATGAAAGTGATGACACTGTGACAAGCCATGAAGAAAACCCATTACAAGTTGACGTAAAAGGATGCGTCAGGCGTATTTGGAGCATCAGTGCTTTTATCTTCGTTAATACCGTTCAGGGATTTTAATGTACCCAATGTTTGCATGGAAACCATCGCAAAAAAGCAATATGTTTATCGAAAATAAATATATTTTTTCATTGTTTATTTATAACATAAACCATTTTGGTTTAAGTTCTTGTCTTGTTTTCTTTTTTTAGACGAAAGACATAGTTAAATATAGAGTGAGCCAAATTACATCCTTTTTTAATATCAGTTATAATGTTATATGTTATTAATCAATTTAACTATTTATTTTATTAATTTATTTATTACTTACATTGTGTTTAAATGAACTACGCCCTTGAAATAACAAAGATAATCCTAATTATTGAAACACTTCTAATCTTCCTTCTCATAATTTGAAGTTCTCATATTAACTCTTTCCTTACCATCCCCTACCAATTGACTTAATAGAGAAGATATTCTCTGACTACGGGACAAGTAATTAAGACTGCAATGTTGTATTTCTTATCTCAATGGCTAAAGAATCATTTTGCATTGAAAATTTTTACAAATGTCCGGCATCCTCGCATACATAATTAGAAGTAATTCAGAATGATGGGCGCATTCAAATTTAGAATCGCAAATCAAAGTGCCCGTATCTTCACGCTATGGGAAAATGGAGCGGACAGTGAATGGGCGATGATTATTATTTGGGGTCATTTCGGACACAGAACCCTTTTTAGGGTTGCTTTGTTTGATATTGGTATCGGAAAGTTCGTTAATTATTATGTTTTGTTCGAGTTTTGTCAATTAAAATTTATTAGTCTTGGAAATACCTACGATATAATATTTTTTACAAAATATATTTATTTGTTAAATAATATTAAAATTTCAGGATTTTGTTACTAATCAATTGAAAAACAATGCTTAAAGATTGATTCTTCGGATTTGTAAACAAATCTTACGAAATAACAAAAATACTCTTTTTAATTATACAATTATTTAAGAAGTCATTCATAGTAAAAGTTGTTTGTATATATATATACAAGGACTATTACCAGTTTTTGGATTTTTAGTGACTTTATCCATAATCCGGCCTATATGACGCCAAGCAACGACTTCAATGTAAAAAAATATACTTAAATTCAATGGAAATAAAGTTAAAAATTTCTCTCACTCATGTCCATTCCAACTCTCCCACACATCGAGTGGGCTTCCTCTTTAAAAATTTCGCCATTCATAATTCGAACACGGAGCAATTACAGGGGACGTGCGCCCGCGCCACATATTTTAAATATTTCTTTTATCATGCAAATTAGCGTATTGACTCTTTCGGACGCTTATTTCCTTTTAACCCCTACCATGCATCTGAATGGAATAGATTGTTAGGACTCAGAATCTGCTGAATTATGCTAAAAATACATCTCCAAACTGTTTAAAAAAAATTATAGCGCTTTAATCTGTAAGATGGATTCGAGCCACGATCTGGACTGATATCTATTGTTTTTCTAACTGATTTAGCTATAATAAGAATTAAGAGGGTTAAAATACATATTTTCACTTTCCACTTCAGTGGAACGCGCACATTCGCACAAACTAATAAATATATTTAAAAGTCAATTTTTACATACATTTTTAAACACATATAAAAATAAAAAATGTGTCCTGTTCATTTTTTTGTTCACAATATTCTTTCAGGAAAGCTACCGATATATATTTTGAGTAAAACCAAAAGATATTAACGATAAGTAACGGACGATCTACAAATCGTAGTAGGGGATTCTTTGTTTATATCAAATTTACAGTACAATTAAAAATAACTCTTATCATCTACAATTTAAAAGGTATAATTCAGTCTCGTCTATTGATAGCTTCCGTTTTTTAGGACGAAGGGTGTAAAAGAAAGGAATGGTTGAACTATTTCGCATAATATAGTTCGAGATTTTTAATAGCTCGGACATTAGACCCTTATGAGGGTAAATGACCAATATAAACATGACACTATGAGATTTATTAGTTTTTTCGTAATTAAGATGGGTATCCTTTGTGATGACCGTATCGTGAGAGTTGTTTATTTCAAAAAATTAAAAAGTTAGACTATGGTTGTTTTTGAACTTGTTGCATATGTACTAACGGACTCAAAAATGTTGTTCAATTGTTTTCTTTTGTTTCTAGTATTTTATAGCAAAACATTTTGTTTGTTTTATAAGTTAACAACACAGTAATGGTTGCCACTTTATTAAATAACAAAAATAATTTATACACAGCTCTTAGCGAAAAACTTGATGTGCACATTTTGAGGCCACTAGATAAAAAAAATAAGTGTATTTTATTTAATTTTTGGTGCCTCATATACAACGTGTAACAGAAATGTGTAACCATATTTGAAGAGCTTGTTCAGTCAATGATATAGAACAACTTTTACTATGGAGCCAACCACGAAATCTCAAAAAAAAAATACATTTCCATACATTTCCATACATTTTGGCCGAGCGGCATTGCATTTTTCTATGAAACAGTTATTTTTTTTTTTGCGATACAGGGTTGTCTCACCTTTCTGTTACACGTTGTATATATTTTATGGTTTTGATTTTTCATGTTTTAAAGAAACGTCTGAAAGTTTATTTTATCATTTGAATTTATTTTTAAAAAAATTTATATTTAGTAACAGATATTTATTTATAAAGGGTATGTTTTTGGAACGCGTATGTCTTTTGGTGTCACTACTTTATACAACTTTCGTTTGCCCATTTATTTTATAACATACCTTTACACATCACTTATTAACTCGCGTGCCATTCCCTTCGCAAAAAACTACCGTTTCACTCAATTGACCGACAACATTATTATTATCAGATAACGTTCATTCACTTTCTTACCTCATTCACACCTGCCACGCGCTAAAGATATACAAAAAATCATTCAAAGTACTAACTCTTATCTTGGTTTACTAAAGTTCAAATTCCAATAATTCAAGTGAAATGAGAAATGTGTAGGGTGACCAGGTGTTTAGCGGTTACGGTCGGTAACGCACACTAAGGGTACATAATCGTTATGACTGAGTCATAGTGTCTTTAAGGTCAAAAGAGCACTGACCATACTGACCTTTTAAGAAATGCAACGTTTGCTTGGCGAAACAGTTTTTTGCATAGATTTCAAGTAGTCACAGTCAGTTCACTTTATTACGGTGCTGAAAACTGATAAAATATTGTTTAATTTTAACTTTTGTTTTAAATTTTTAGTCACGACTCATGACATGAATCCCTCAGGGTGTGTCAGAGGTATTACTAAGTAATATATAAATAAGATATAAATATAGATATATAAATAAGAATGTGACTGCATACTATATTCGTAACAAATAATTTATCAATATCCTCTATCCTAGTTCCCTACCCTATCATACACACACACACACTTACACTTACTCTGACATCCTACACCGCTAACCTTTCAATATTACTATTTTGCTGTACATAAATGTATGTATGTTCTTTTTGGTCCTTGAATTTCCTTTTAAATGTATTATTGTATAAAATGTAAAACCATAATTGGCATAAGTTCTGATGTTCTCAGTCTCTGTATCGCATTAGGATGCATCCTGTAAAGATAGATGATAGGGGATTGTAAATAAATAAATAAATTTACGTTTTAGCTACGATTATAAATGTTTAAGGCTGTGGTTTTTGTAATAACAATAAAATAAATAAATAAATAAAAGTGTGAAATGAGAAATGCAAGTCACAGTCCACGCTTGGTACACCCGCTTTTCACCGACGATTATTATATTACGTCCTAAAGGTGAGTCCTTGTAACCGTACTTCAGACAAAAATTGACGCCGAAGCATGTAGACCGAAAACAAATTAATATGCACGGGGGGATTGAACCCACGACCTCTAGGTTAGTAGGCTAGCGCTCTACCGCCACTCGGCCACAGAGGCAGTCAATGTATTATATTATAATATATAATATAGTATTATTGTATATAATACATTAATATTATATATAATATAGTATTATTGTATTTTTTTCTATTAAGAAGATGGCATACCCTAGCAACTTCTTTTATTACCCGTCCAGCACAATAAGTCCTAAGGCAAAGACTTTATTTGCTTTTCATAGAGGCGATTATATGTTTGCTCTTTGGCCTCTTTTTCTTGGACGCGTAATACAAGTGATCTCGCAGCGAAACAACAAATTGGTGTGTTTTTAACTAATACTGAAATATTTTGTAGGGATAAAAATATTGAATTTAGGTGATATACCTTCATATTTTTATAACCTATTTTATGAAAAAAAATCAAGTTGATCTCTTAACCGCGTTCTTGAAGCGAACGTTTGAAAACCAAAAAAAAGAGGGTGCAAAACATTTTGTTTTGACAAAAGTATAAATATTAGTACATTGTTTATACGTAAGATCCCTAGAGAAAAGATTAATAAACCAAATATTTTTTTTTCAATACAAGGAGAGTCCGAATTTCTTCAAACGAATCCTCGATAGCCTGGAGTTAGTCATGCTCTAGGCTCAGATACAGGCTTAAGATGTAATACTGTGTTGGTATACCATAGCTGTATCTTCCTTAAAACTGTCATGTATACTAAATTCCTAGTAAAACAATCACATTAGCAACAGAGCACGATGTACAGTGCAATCAATTTGTCAGTGTCTCAACTTCTGTAACAATTGGACCTGGAAACAAGACGTCTGCGAGCGATGCATTAGCTGGAATCAATTATTCAAAGAGGCTGATTCGCATTTGAGTTGTACGAAATGGCACATCAATGTATGCAGTACTGTCTTAAGAGGATGGCATACCCTAGCAACTTTTTTTATTACCCGTCCAGTACAATAAGTCTAATGGCAAAGATCTTATTTGCTTTTCATAGAGGCGATTATATGTTGGCTCTTTGGCCTCTTGTTCTTGGACGCGTAATACTAATGATCACGCAGCGAAACAACAAATTGGTGTGTTTTTAGCTAATACTGAAATATTTTGTGGGGAAAAAAATTTTGGATTTAGGTAACATCCCTTCGTATTTCTATTGCCTACTTTATAAAAAAAATCAAGTTGATCTCTTAACCGCGTCTTTGAAACGAACGTTTGAAAACCAAAAAAAAGAGGGTTGAAAACATTTTTTTTTTGACAAAAGTATAAATTTTAGAACATTGTTTATACGTGGAATCCTTAGATAAAAGATCGATAAATCAAATGTATTTTTTTCAATATGAGGAGAGACCTAGTTTCTTCCAATGAACCCTTGAAAACCTGGTGTTGTTGATGTTCTAGCGTCAGGTATCCCGTTAAGCTATTCTGTACCCTATCGAAAATTTTATAATACATGTGAAGGTTTGTTTGTTTATATAATTTTTAGTAAAACTTCAAGGACGCACTCATATCTTTACGGATTCTGTACGGATTCGTGGAAAAATAGCAAAAAGTCTGTTTTTTATTAATATAAAATGTACTAAAGATGCTACCAAAATTTCGTTTAACCAGGTCCTAGAAACTGTTAAAACCCATCTAATAAAATATAAATGCAGTCCATATGTTATTCTAAATTATCAGACCAGGAGAATTGGTGTCGAAAAGGCCTCATTTCAATAAATATTTCTATCGAGCCGAATTTCTCCAATTGCGTTTCTGTTTTAACAGGTCCCTAGAAAAATAATCCAAAAATAATGTACTAATTTATTAAAATAATACATTATTTACTGAAGTAGATATGCAAGTTCTTAATAGAATAAAGTGTCGATTTTTTTTTCGTAACGCCTTAACTAAGTATTAAAAATTTCTGGCAAGCTGCTTATAAAAACGGAAAATAGAATATTTCAATAAAAAACGGAGACATCTTTTTATAACACCGTGCGATACGCTTGACTTTACCGAAGTGCCACATCTGCCGTTTAACCTTTAAGCACACGTCAGTTTATAACTGTTTGCTAAAACCACACCTTGCAGTTCATAACTTAACGCTATGTACTGAGGGGGTTAAGTAGTAAATTGCAAATGGTCAAGACACGCGCTTGAGTGCAAAAAGCTATGAGGAAGTGTAGTGGCATGTCATCACGGTGTAGGATATGAAAAGTATGAAGATAAATTTTATAAATTTTTTAAGTGTAAAGTTGACAAAAAATCTAGCAACAAAATCTCAGTGTAGCAGCGGTAGTTCATAGTATGGTGGGCTATTAGTTTCGAAACCCCCGTTAGAATCATTCCTGCCAAGCTTGCACCAATGAGATTTTCGGAATTTATGTGCAGGCAAAGTAAATTTAGTAACCACTTGCTGAACGCTTAAGGCAAACACTGAAGTTAACCTAAATGCCCTAAAAGCGTGTATTTTTGCCCAAAGCGATAAGAATCACCCCCTTCCTGTTATGTTCCATCCATCCATCCATCAGCCTAGTTCATCCATTGCTGGACATAAGCCTTTCTAGGACTTTGCCACTCCCGGCGGTCATCCTGGAAGAATTGCCCATACTCACACACACTGGGCAGGCGGGTTGGTGAGCGCGGTGCCAGAACCCTCGCACCAGTGACGCCGCTGCCCGTCACCAGTCTGTTCCATATAAGGCCCGGCTATTAGGGATGGATATACCGCCATCCATCGGTCCAAGGCATGGTGGGCCTCCTGGTTTTTTGCCTGTGAGCTGTCCTCTTACTCTCCCCCGAATTACTTCAAGGGGGTCTCCAAGTAAGATGGTGGTATCTCCACAGTCGAGCCCGGCATCAGCTCTACCACCTGTTATGTTATGTTAGGACGTAAAAATCGTCAGCAAAAAGGAAGCGAACGAGTATTGACTGTTTAAGCGAGAGGCCACATTCGGAGACACCTGTGACACCTCACTAAGTAATCTAAGTATGTTGTAATGCAATATTTAGCAATTTTTGTGCCAAATTTCAAGTCTTTATCTTTAACGGTGGTAAACTTATGATGCTGTGACATACGGATGCTCGGAAAACGGAGTCTCACCATAAAGGTTCCTTTTGTAAGTTTTAAGTACTACGGAACTCTAAAAAACGTGATCTGTATTCCTTATTCTTTATTGTGCATAGAAACAAGGACACAATTAGTTACAGTAAAATATATACATTTGTTAAGTTTATCTAATAAGAGACTTCTAAGAGCATTTAAGGAAATAAAAGTAAAATTTAAATAAGTGTACTATATATGTACAGTGGAGACCACATCAAGCTATACACTTGCAGTACGACATTAGCCCCTGCAGAGAAGAATATAAGATAGGTAAAAAGTCCAATGTGTCTTACTTGATGTGGTCTGCACCGAATGTGCACAAAAAAAAAGTGGATATGCGTTTACGGAGTATGTGTGGTTTAACATCGAATGATAAAGTAAAAAATATCGACTTAAGGTATCGTTGCGGCCTGAAAGAAGATATAGTGACTAGAATAAAATAAGGAATCGCAGCAGATGGAAATTTGTAGTCTCTGCTTATACCTCTGAGAGACAGGCGTGAGTCTTTGTATGCATGATGTGAAAAATAACGGTTGCCTGATATGCCAAAATAAACTTGAATATAAAATAATATTATATCATTTAGTATTATAAAATACCATAAACGTACATATTAAATAATAAAACATATAAATATAAATATATCAGTTAAGAGGTGAAACACGTGTCGATAAGTTTTCTTGCTTGTTATTTAAGATTGCTTTATTTTGTGCTCGTGCTGCTTGCTTTGCTTGTGCATGTTTTATGCGGGAGGGTGGGCGGTGCTTGAGTCTGCATTTTGAATAGCATGGTAAGAGTGTTTAGCGGAATATTGCAAATTATTAATATATCCACAAATTCATGATGGACTTCCGGAAAGTAACGCCTTTTTCAATAAATTTTATATCAGTTAATTTTATTTTGCAGAAAGAAAGAGGTAGTTATCTTATCACTCAAATAGACAATTTTATTTAAGTTTATATTCGCAATATCTTGCATATTCTACGTGAAAGTTAATTAAAAGTGCAACAACAGAGGGCAGATGTGCAAAACTAATGGTTAGGTGACTTGCGATTTATTCCACCAGTAGATATCGCGTCACACAAGTATTCTCAATGATCGAAGCAATTTCATACTTATTTCAGCGAAATAAGGCTTTTATCTAATGAAATTTAATGTTTATTTACGAGGACGACAATCGTAAAGTCATACGTGCATAACACGGAAGCGGACTGTCCTTTCATTATTGCTTTAGGCGTGGTCCATATCGCTATTCTATTGACTGTAATTGGTTGTAATTCTGGTTTTATTAGAATTATTTTTAAATAAATATGCAATTAAAAAATTCTCGTGTCTGATGAATGACTTGAGATTCTCAGAGAAAGCATCAACTTTTATTTCCACAGACAAACGAAATGCAAAACAGGAAAATCTCCAAGATTGTTTCAGTTCCCGCCAAATCAGCGATTCCCAACCTTCGCTCTTGCAAACTCCATCAGCCACCCAAGCAGATTAGTCTCGCCCCAAAACGAAATCCCAAATTAAATCCAGTCCCAGAAAATTGTGACAAACGTCATCCGTCATCCTACCCCTCATTTGCATGAGAAAAACTGTTGAAGAACAACTATTTATCAAATCGTGAGGGCACTTCCGGCTGCCATGACAGTAGGCGCGACGCACATCCGGCGGCCATCTTGGATTTCCTTCTATTTTACGGAGACGCGCTGATTGGGGAGTGATCGTGATTTAGATAATTTAGTGGCGCCCTCTAGATGAAATATTTGAGGTATTTTGTTGGATTTTCCTTGATTGCTGTTGATGTTGTTATCGTGATGTGGCTGTTCTATCTTTCTGTCTCGTTTGTTTCGTTTTGAGGAAAAAATGTTTGCCATAATGATTATTTATATGAAAACTGAAGTCCATTATTTACTATATTTTGCAAACAATCATATAAACTAGAGGTACGGTGTCAAAACTTAGACCTTAAACTATGGTAAGTACATACGTGCTTTCTTCTTGTTATTTTTTTATTGCGACGGAGGTGGTTAAAATTAATTCTGTAAAATGTGGTAATACCTTCCACCAATAAAAAAAATATAGTTTACCGGGTGTAAAAAGACTTTAAATTAAACCTCTTACTCTACTGGTTATACTGAAAAAAACTCCCAAGAAACAAACCCGCGGAAACGAACAATATTTTTCACCCCTTTATCCTCATTTGAATTTTGAATGGGCAGGATTTTATAATGATGTGCGGTTATATGTTTCTATAGAAAAGTTGTTCACTGTGATCAGTAGAATATGTGGTTCCATTTAAAAATAGCAATAGCACCCGGTTTTTTGCATTATATCGACATATGACAATGGGCAAACTTGTATGGGAGTTGGTCCAAGCGCCGCCAAGATTAAGATGTATGTTAAATAAAAGGACATTATGTAGTCCTCAAGCAAGCAGAACCTCATCAAAATAAAAAAACGTAAATAAAATAAAATGTTTTCCTTAAGATTTTTACATTTACAAAGGCTTTCGCCTGGACCCCACGTTAATTACAAGAACTGAAGTACGGGAGATTGTAATACATAGTTAGTCATATCTCGAAATCTCTTGGATAGATTTTGATGGGGTTCTGCTTGCTTGATGACTGCATTATGTCCTTTCATATAGCATATGTTTTGATCTTGGCTGCGCTTGGCCTGAATTTGCCCACTGTCATTTAAATAAAAACAAGGATTGCAATTTAAAGCAAAGACCAAAACCAGGAATTCCCACTTCGACTCAGCATCCTAATTTAATTAAGAGACAACATTCTTTTAAAGTAAAAAAGTTCGGAATCAAATAAGCTCAGAGTACAGTTTTCCGCCAACAAAAGGACTCCCTTGTGAAAGAGATCACTTTTTCAGGGATCCGCGGCGCAAATAAAGTTAGTATTAAATTTATTTAAAAGAAATAAGTACTCTATTAAATGTTTGGTTATAATAGTAAATATTAAATCTAAAAATTAAAATGAAAATCGGATTATATTCTATAAATTTATAATAAGAAAGAACATATAATTTTAGTTTTGCCGCTAGCGATATTTGTCATGATAGTAGTTTACAATTTAAGTTAGTAGAATAATTTTCTAATTTATGATTCCTCTAAGAAGTTAACATTAATTAATTACGGACTGTAAAAAACAATAGACTATATGAGATAGGTAGACAAAGACATATTTTCTTTACCGTAAATTCCTGCTGTCTTTTATTTTCTTAGCCCTGAACTAAAGTAGATATAAGTAATTTTTAGTATGTAACTGATATGTAAAAAAAAAGGAAATTTGCTAATAAAAGACATGATCTTGCTATGTTTCTTGCTCTTCTTAGCAAGACTAATCGAATGGGCGGAGGTAGTCCCTATATATTTAACCTATTATTATATTCTCTGCTATTAGTATGTAGTATATACGATGGGTCGGTTCTCCGGTATGGGTTTGGGTGGTTGATTAGATTTCAGCTTGTATAATATAAATTATACCTATCATTTTAATCGTATATATATTGCTACCTAAATTAAATAATTATTTAATTTAGTTCATGTACATTTATTATTTTATTATTTAGTTTATATTATATACATATATTTATATATAAACTACATTTAAAGACAAATAACGTTTTTTTATATTATTTTATTACATATATTTTTATTAAATTAAATTTGACTCGTAAAAAGTGTATTATTTGTTTATTTATTTATTTATTATATGTTTTTACGAGTATTTTATGTGTTACTTTATAAAATAAACTATTTGAATTTGAATTTGAACCCCTAGAAAATTAAGAAAAGTCACCCTTAACACATTTTTATTGACCTCCACCACAATGTGATTTGTAACTTCTTGAACCGTGTTGAATCAATTAAAGAATTCTCTAAACCCCTTCGGGAATCCCTTTTGTTTGAAAATCGTCTTAATTTAAAATTTCGAAACCAGTTTAAAAAGTTCATCAAGTATTCATCACACACAATTTAAACGGGTTTTATCTGTGATGTTAACTTTGATGCTTGATACGTACATGTGAAGCTTATTCATACATACATACATACATACAAACAAATAGTTCAGTTTTGGCCTCTGTAGATTTAGTAAAGTAAACAGCGATTACTTTTATTAAAAAATATTACATATACTCTTTCAACTTCGTTACGACTTTATTATACTTATATTATGTATATTAGATAAATATTATTTTTTAGGCTTTTTTGGCCTTTTATTATTTAAAATGGATTATAATACTTATTAATACTTATTAACTGGGTTCGAAATATATTTCGACCAACTTGTGCGTCGTCAGTCGAATAAGTAAATCATGTCTCTATATTATATCTTAATATGTAATGATATAATATTTTCATGTAGAAGATGGCTTATTCATGACGAAACGAGTAATATAATAAAGAACTAAACTCTAGGTTTTTTGTTTTTAACTGAACCCTAAAATTGAAGAGCTTAATTCCACAGGATAAGGCAAGTCGGACCAATTATATGCGAATGAATTTAACCCTTTTGATGTCATGTTTGATCCAGTGTTCTTAAGGTTAACGGAAGAAAATTGTTAATCGTTTATTGGATTTGTTGACTAGCTGTGATTAAATTATATACAAGGTGTTAAGATGAAGCTGCGGAAACCGAAAACTGGTGGTAGTACTCGTCCATACGAATAACATTCACAATAGACCCAATTATCGGATCGCAAAAAAAATCTGCTGTTCCATAGAAAAGTTACATAGGTATGAAAAAATGTATGAAACAACAGATCTTTTTTTTCTTGTTTTCTCAATTTTTTTTCACGGATAGTTGATCGTGTGGACGAGTACTATCGCCAGTTTTCAGCTTCCGCAAACCCTATATTTAGATAAATAAAAAAAAAGTTACTTAAATAACTTTAAAGAAATACGTAATTTTTTTGATAAATACTTAAAAAATAAACTTTTAACAAAAAAATAGCAACCGACTTCAATAGTAACAGCAGTCATTCAATAAAAAGTTAATAATAATTCTATAAAGACCGATGGTACCGAAGCAACACTTTTGCCGACTTCTTTCTTCCTGAAACGTTATGTTATCTAGAAGTCGGCGTTCTTATATTAGTTTTTATGTTGCTATATCGTAGGAAATACGCCGATTTCTAGATAACATAATGTTTCAGGAAGAAAGAAGTCGGCAAAAGTGTTGCTTCGGTACCATCGGTCTTTATAGAATTATTATTAACTTTGTAGTGAATGACTGCTGTTACTATTGAAGTCGGTTGCTATTTTTTTGTTAAAAGTTTATTTTATTTCAAATTTTTTTGTGTTTCTGGGTTAAATTGTGAGGTATAGGTAGTTCTTGCAAACGTGGTGTTAATATGAAACGAAGTTCAAGTGAGTATAAGTAGCCATGTTTGAGTAGCTTCCTGCTATCAGCACCCTAACACAACATGATTACCGCAATCTCGAGTTATGTGCTGTTATCCGTTGAAGAGTTCTACAGTGATGAAGCCAAGATCGAAATTCAGGTGGGTACACTGGCAATTTTCAGCAATGCCCTGCAATGAGCACCCTAACACAAACTGGTTGCCGCAATCTAAAGTTATGTGCTGTCATCCGTTGAGGAGTTCTATGGTGATGAAGCCAGGATCGAAGGTCAGGTGGGTATTCTGATAATCTCCAAGTAATACCCTTGAATCAGCACCCTAACGCAGTGATTGCCGCAATCTCGAGTTATGTGCTCTGATCCGTCGAAGAGTTCTATGGCGAATATGGTGATGAAGCCAGGATCGAAGGTCAGGTGGAAGAATGTCGATTTTCAAGTCATACCTTGTAATCAGCACCCAAGTACATAGCGATTGCCTCAATTTCGAGAGATATGCTGTCATTTTCTGAGGAGTTCCACTGCCTATCTCTGAAGACCTTCATCAGATCATGACCAAACCTAAAATGGGACCTACCTGAAAGTACACTTTTTCAAACAAAAAAAGAATTGTTCAAATCGGTTGGGAAATGACGGAGTTATGGAGTAACAACGCCAAAAAAAAATGGGACCTACCTGGAAGTATACTCTTTCAAACAAAAAAAGAATTGTTCAAATCGGTTGGGAAATGACGGAGTTATGGAGTAACAACGCCAAAAAAAAAAAAAAAGAAAAAAAAAACATACAGTCGAATTGAGAACCGCCTCCTTTTTGAAGTTGGTTAAAAAAGCAAGAAAACATTGTAAAACTTAAATTAACATTTTATATGGAAATAAGTAAAACAACAATAATAACATACTTTTGGCTACATTAGCTTTTTGTAGGTGCTACGAAAGTCTCTCTGCTACGACGGTAAAGCGCTACGCTTTTATCTCACTGAAAAAACCCTGCAAAAGCCAATTACGAAGCTCGCCATACACTTTTAATTGCTGTTAAATCGAATCGGGGTTATTCTCAAGTTGCGCCCAAAAAAATGAAACAAAAACGGCCTTAGTCCATTGTTAGTGAGTACTACGTCATTAATCAGCGGGTGGGTACAATTTCACGCCGTTGTTCGTGACTGTATGATAGGGTTTTATCTTTGATAAGTATTGCGTATTTTTATGGTAGAATTTACTTTGGCTAAGGAAGCTAGAGAGAATATTCATTTATTTTTATTCCTGTGACAGAATACGAACCTTTCAGGTGTGTGTAGAACTCACGTGCCGATGATTTATGAATATACCTAATAATATATTGCTTTAAAAAGATTTAAATATATAAATAAATAGTATTAATTGTTGTTAAAGTATTAAGTATTATTGTTAACTGACAACTCTGACCAACAGACAGACATACTACCTCATAACATACATAACGCACATATGCCATCTTTTACAACCCCTCACAAACGCTATCAATCTCTCCTCACACACACTCTTTCACACTTACTCTCGCAACTTCTCTTCCTGATATTCTTCCACCTCTTTCACATCCATCAATCTAGTCATACAATATCTGCTACTTTGGCCCTATTTTATAATTAAATCGTTTAGAATTTTGTGTCAATGTTAACATCTATAAATGTACATGTAAAGTATCTTTTTTATTTACTTATTCGACTGACGACGGCCACAAGTTGGCCGAAATATATTTCGAAACTTATTAATACTTTTTTATTTATACATTATAATCTATTTAAAACAATAAAAGGCCAAAGAAAAGGCTTAAAAATATTATTTATTTAATTATTCATAATAATATATATTAAATTATTATTACATACGGCTTGAACACTCACGTGTGATTGTTGTTGACTATATGCCAACCGTTTCACCGATACAATTTCGGCATTATCAAGGCGAGTGTCGTTCTTAGGACGACGACGCGGCGTTCACCGTCGTTGTCAAACGGGCACTGAACTGAATGGTTGGCATATAGTCAACAACAATCACACGTGAGTGTTCAAGCCGTATGTAATAATAATTTAGTATGTCAGCTCACGCGAGTTTTAATAATATTATAATATATATTATTAAAAATTGTAAAAAAAATATGTATGGTTAGGACGTTATAATTTCAAGAGCCCAAAATGGTCCAAAACGTAAAATATATGTTATATCTACGTATTTAATAGCTACATATGCGTTATCTACATCAGAGTTATGAGAACTTGTACATTCTCGTGCCTATTTCCATGCTCTGATATGTACCAACTATTTGACGATATTTTGAAATTTATCAAAATCTGAACCGCTTTATTTTTCCTGTATCTTTCCATAATTAACTCTATGAATACAAATTATTTGTTCATTAGTTTTTTAGATAAGGAAGGGGACATATTATTTTTATTTGAAAAAATCTGAAAAATTGTATAACGTGTAACAGAAAGGTGTAACCATATTTGAAGAGCTTATTCAGTCAATGGTATAGAACAACTTTTTCTATAGAACAAATCCTGTATCTCGAAAAAAATATCGACTGTTTCATAGAAAAATGCAATGCCGCTCGTCCGAAATGTATGGAAGGGCAGCTTTTTTTTTGAGATTTCAGGGTTGTCTCAATAGTAAAAGTTGTTTTATATCATTGACTGAATAAGATCTTCAAATATGGTTACACCTTTCTGTTACACATTGTATACTAGTCAATAACGGATGCTTAAAAGACTGTTCTTGAGGGCAGATGCCTTAGGTTTGTAACAAATTTATTATTTACCAAATTGTTTCTAAATGCAAGACAGTATCCTGCCGCGAAAATTAGTAGTGCAGAAGGTCAATTTTTTTTCAAGAAAACCGATCTTGTTTACTAAATTTAATATAGTTTTTCATGAAACAAAATTTTCGAAATACTGAACTAATAATTTTGACGGCTAACTTACATTTATACATTATTTTTACCTAAAAGATTTTTTGTGCATCAAAGTTATTACCTTACAATATTTTATATACTTATTTCGTTACTAATCTAAAGAATTGATCCATAAGTAGGTAATGTACTTATGTTTTTACACATAAATAAATACATCGTCACGACATGATCCCAGGGGAGATGTCAAAGCTTTTTCCGTGTATGGAGTGTGTGAAAAATAGACCACACTCCTGCACCCACGTTTAGCCAACCATTATTACAACCTTTAAGGGATAGTGACCCTTTTGCCATACTTTGGACCCACTGCCTTATAGCAATTAAATACTAAAAGCCTACCGAACCCATGGGATTTAAACAAAGCGCCCCCATGGGATTTGAACCGGCGACTTCCAGATTTAAAACACCAGGCTATAGAGGTTGTAATTTTATTGGTCATTAGTTTTTGTATAACTACATATTAATAATGTGTTTAAATTTTTTAAAAGATTAATTTTAATAGCTACTCCATGGTCTTTCATTTGTAACCCTTCTTTTGACCGGATCGGGATGAATCTCGTTAATTAATGGAAACTTAACCCTTTCTATGTGACGCTATAGTAATGATGACAGAGCTTTGTTTCTCAAACTTATTGTTTTTTTACTACCAAACATGTTTACAAATCGTTTAGAAACTTCACGTTAGTTAATTCAATTATAATGTTGACTCGGTATCACTGTTTTTTTTGAATAAAAATAATACAATAACTGGGCTGACTAGAAGTAAACATGACGAAATAATACAATAACTGGGCTGACTAGAAGTGAACACGACTAAATAATACAATAACTGGGCTGACTAGAAGTGAACACGACTAAATAATACAATAACTGGGCTGACTAGAAGTGAACATGACTAAATAATACAATAACTGGGCTGACTAGAAGTGAACATGACTAAATAATACAATAACTGGGCTGACTAGAAGTGAACATGACTAAATAATACAATAACTGGGCTGACTAGAAGTGAACACGACTAAATAATACAATAACTGGGCTGACTAGAAGTGAACATGACTAAATAATACAATAACTGGGCTGACTAGAAGTGAACACGACTAAATACCATAATATTTGACTAATCGCGGTTTTGAATTCTACATATTCTATATAGACAAGACTTTATCATTTGGTAAAGAGAACTAAGTGATTTATTTCGACCAAAACTGTTTAATAGTTGAAATACATATTTAAGTACAAAATTTTATTGTTAAAATATTAATTTTATTTAAAATATTATAGGTTGCATAAGAGGTACCTATCGATATTGTTAATGTGCCATGTTTACCTTGTAGTACCTATAATTAGAATTTATTACCAATGGTTTTAAGTTTCAAACATATCAAAACAAACACCATTTTTATTTTATATAACTTAAACAATTACATAATAGTTTTTGCACATTTACGCAATATAAATAAACCACAGATTTGTCCCCAAACCCAACAATTTCACACTACATCCATCTCACACAATATTCATCCAAAACTTTGAGCACCCCCACATTTAACCCTTTGCTGCCCGCGTGACTGGCACTGATTCATCTTAACCCGTCAACTGATGATGGATCAAGATATTAATACCAGAAGCGTGGCGAATCAAACCAAAGGATAAACCCTTTCCTATGCATATTTAATTTTGTGAACGGTGAATTGCAACACACTAAGCTTGCTAATGGGCGTGACTTTCTTTTCACGGTAAGACTGATTACTCATGGATGTGAATAGAATAAGATTTTCATTATTATATTCTATATTACATTTTCTTATACAAAAAGGTTAGATTTAATCAATTCACGCAGCGTAATCCAAGCGCCTGAAATTTTTGTTTTAGCAATGTTGCACATCGACGGCAAATCGATTTATCGATTCAATGTCTAACGGCATTTATCTGACGTTGGTAATGGTAAATCTGAATTTACATCTTGAGTTTATTTTGCATATGGGTTACTGTCCATCTCATGTTTTATTACCTTAATTGCCCGCATGGCTAATGTTACGAACCCTAGTCGGTATAGTCCATTCCGTGAAAGTTGAACGCAGGAACAATAAATATACAAAATTAGTAATGCCTGACAAGAAAAAGAGTCTTAATTATATTATTAATTTTATTCCACCTGAATATTGCTTTTCCTACATTGCATGCAAAAACAATGTATTTTCGTTTGAATTTGATCAAATAAGAATAGTATTTTCTTAATTACTTATAATTTTAACTTGTAAATTCTTATTAATTATAACTTTCTCTTTTAAACGTAAAAATTACTTGATCAGGGTCAAGTTAGGATCAAAATCCAGAAAAACAATCCACTTAACCTGTTGACCTATAATTAACATACAATTTCCTATTTTAAAGCCTGCATTACCACCTTTAAATACTTGTACAAGTACTTAAATTGTGTTAGCTACGAATAAAAAGTTATCAGAATAGAATATAATCATATTTATTTGGTACATAATAAGAAGACTTTACTTTATAAAACTTAAAATTAGCACAGAATATACCATAAAGGGCTCCGCTCAGCTTATTGCCATGGCACGCTGATTTTCAGCGGATAAATATTATTTTGCATCAAATCCATCAAACCGAACCGAATAACATCAAAACCGAACAGAAAGTCGATTATTTTGCCCTAGGGTTTTATTATTATTATTTTTTTAATTTATTTTCAATGGTTGGCTAACCTGCAGCCTTTCTTGTGTACCATAAATGTCATACTTTTTTTTCCACTGTTTAACGGCTCTGGATACAGTCCTTTTGAGCCAATTACAATTTTAAGTTCACAAAATTATATTTGTTTTATTTCCTCACACTATGCATTGAAAAACGTAGTATGATACACGGGCGTAAGAGCAATAAATTACTTGGTTACTTTTAAAACACTCGCTACGCTCGTGTTTTAAATCGTCCTCGTAATTTATTCCTTTGCGCCCTTGTAGCATTAACTACTATTAAATACTACCAACACAAGTGAAGCGGACTATACCAGCACAACTTACCACCATTAGAACCATAATCCTTGCTTATTAAGGGCATGAGCACAGAAAATTAATATGCAGATGAGCTGAATTAAAGTGAAGTTGATCGATTTGACGACGAACGTTGAGGGGACAATGTGCCCGCATTCCATATTTTCTTCTAATAATTTAAATTGGATCTACCTCTTAAATTGGCGTAAGCAAAATTATTTCACGTCAATTAGTTATTGTAGTTCACGATTTGATGTTAATCTATGTTAAGTTATTTTTTAGATCATGAAGCTGGTGATACAAAATGAGCTAACAATTATTTTAAACCATAGAAATATGTATATATTTTTTTCTTTAATTAGACTGATAAACGGTTAAGCCGTATGGCTTTATACGTCAACTAGCGACCTGCCCCGGCTTTGTATTATACATATAAAACTTCCTCTTGAATCACTCTATCTATAAAAAAACCGCATCAAAATCTGTTGCGTAGTTTTAAAGATCTAAGCATACATAGGGACAGACAGCGGGAAGCGACTTTGTTTTATACTATGTAGTGATAGTGATGATGATTGATAGTGATAGTGATGTCAAGTTTTTCACCCTGGCTCTGGGCTGACTCAGAGCAAAGAGCGGGAAATCCAACATTTTTGGAAAATGTTAAAGAAAATAGATGAAAACTGCAGATTTATGCGTTCTGTCAATCTTGTGAATCTTTTTCTGAACTGATATATGTCCCAACAACCACTTGAAAAATGACGGAAAACATCAGTTTCACGGGTAAATATAACATCGCTTTACAAAGTTTGTAAGCATAGGGACTAATGTTGGACTAGCTCTCCCTTACAGAAGGTATACGCGTGGTCTGAACGCGACAACAAATAATTACTTCATAATTCTATCGACAAATTCGAAATTTGACAAACACTTACGTTTCTTTTTTCGTATACATTCCCAAATAACCTCAAGCTTAAAATAAATTGGTATAAAGATGTCAGATATATTTCCGGGAAAACGGGTCTGTGTCCTTCATTTTAGGGTGGTAGACTACGAAATAAGAAACCCGAAAAACGATTGAAAGGTACAAGAAAAGAACGACACGAAGATAAGACAAAAATTTCAACGTATTTCCTTCATCCTCAAACTAATCGATATCGATAGTTTGTTTTTAACATATTTAGGGTAACCACTATTACACAAACATAAGTAGATGTTACACACATTGGCAATTAATTTTGGTAACACGATGTTTCCTTGGCTTTATAAATCTATGAGTTTCTGACGGGTCAACCCATCCATCAGCCCGTATTCGTCCACTGCTGGACACAGGCCTCCTCAATATTACGCCACTCTTGGCGGTCCTCACTCATCCTCATCCACCCGCAACGTCCTTCAGATCGTCAGTCCAGCGGGCACGAGGGCGGCCTACGCTACGCTTTGCTGTACGTGGTCTCCATTCCAATGCCTTACGGCCCCAACGGTTATTACGTCGGCGACAAATAAACGGGTCAACCCATGGTTTCTTATTTTTCAACTGTAACTACACTTTTATCCGTTCATAATAATCTGCACAGATAAATTAACATTTAATTCTTACAAATCAATCATCGTTATTCAATCAATTACATTTTAGAATGCCATCCATGAATGATGGATACTTATGCTAATAAAATAAGCTGTTGAAGAAATTATTAATATATATTCATGTATGTACGTTTAAATAAATCTAAATTAAATAGAAAATGCAATTTACTCGTTTCTCACAAAATCTCCAGAAACATAAGGTCTACAAACTTGAAATCTAACCAAGCAACCGTTATAAATGGATTTTTCCATATTCAAATAATAAATGTCTTGTATAGGATGTATAATTTTGTTACTTCTTCACTGCGAGCAGAGCCGTGGTCAACGGCTAGTATTTTATATGTCTTAGTAAGTTGCGAGTGCTTGCTTTACTTATTATATAAATGAAATCGTAATTATTTTGTGTTGTAAGACAACTTTTAGGTAAGACAACTTAAGACATAAAAAAACTTATTTGATCTATCAAAAAACATTTAATTAATATACCTACGCCAAAAATACACCTAAATCGCTCAAATACGCTTGTCAAATACTAAATAAAAGAAAATACGAATAGGAAAACAAGCAATTACTCAGTCGAACGACAAAATCACCCAAAATCCAGTAAATTGGTCACCAAAATTGGTATTCAACAATTTGTATGACACGTGACCATTGAAAAAGAATTTTCGTTACACGGTCGAGCAGATAAGGCACGAAAATGGGACCCTTTTTGGGAATTTGTTGCTGGGATATAAAGGATTAAATAATGAAGATGGTCAACCATGTCAAATTAACTTTGGATGTTTTTTTTCTGCAAAACACATAGTGGTTTGGTTAAGAGGCTATGCGAATTTTATTTTTGTCACTGTCACTCCAAGCGAAAAATCCTGCAGTGCGAGAGGGGCGGATTCGGGGCAAAAGGGAAAAAAGTTGGTTTTATATTTTTATTAAAAAATCTAAAATAGCTAGCAAAATTTCAAATATCAAATCTCTTGATATTGTTGAAACACACCTAATAAAATATGTTTGAGTTCTGTATCCATATTATAATCTAGGGTTTTGAAATTGGTAAACATATTTGGATAAATTTTCCTCGATAGAAATAATTGATGAAATGAGGCCCTCAAAAACAGTTTTTCTCCTCGTTTGACGAATAGGAACCATATACAGAACTCAAACATATTTTATTGGGTGTGCTTCAACAATATCTAGAGATTTGAAATTTGAAATTTTGTTAGCTATTTAAGTTTTTTTATAAAAATTATAAAACTAACATTTTTCGCTTTCGCCTTGGATCTGCCCCTCTCGCACTCAGCGTGTTTTCGCTTGGAGTGACAGTGACAAAAATAAAATTCGCATAGCCTCTTAAGGATTCACCCACTAGTCCATTTACACTCGGTATAAAAAGTTGTATATTTGTTACATTCGTATCAACTTTATTTATATTCAAACTTGTGTCAGTAGCGTGGTAAATATTTTGTAAGTAACTGTTTTCTGAACATTTGACAGCGTAGTCTTTATCCACTAATGTCCACCCCCCATGGTTTACTTCCTATTATTTAACCACTCATTCATTAACCAAATCGTTGGCTCGTTGTAGCTTTACCGCAATATTGTGATGATGTTTAATGACGTAATCGGTCACTTGATTACTGTGCTTAGGTATTCTAGAAATTTATTATTTAGTAGATTTTTAAGTCATGACAACGATTTTAAGTATTGTGATAGTTTTACTGCTTTTAGCATGATTAAAAGTGGATTCTGTATAAAAATATAGTAATCGGAAACATTGGTTGCAATAGTTGGTCTAGGGGAAGCTGCCAAACCCTGTCCCAAACGCAAACTAAGTCAAAAGAAACTGCTTATAGTTTTATTATAAACCACGTGAAGTTAGGTCAGGTTATTATCAAATAAAATTAATTAAATTATGGAACCGAAAGACTCTTAAAGACAAAGGAAGCCGTCACTCCAGTGAAGTTTAACTTCGGAGACGAATAATGAAGACTTCATCTTTTATTGTTAGCATTAAAATAGCTGATCATGTAATATAAATAATAATATAATGTAAAATAAATACAAATTAAAAAAAAGCAAAAAGCCAACGACACGTGGTGTTCCCAGGCGGTCACCCATCCAAGTACTGACCACGCCCGACGTTGCTTAACTTCGGTGATCGGACGAGAACCGGTGTTTTCAACGTGGTATGGATGTTGGCGACGACACGTGCGTAACACGTCTACTAAATATAGGAATACTGATAACGTTATCTTTTGTGTCCGCACAAAAATTATATCATGTAGTTTGCGACAGCCATCGCCAACGTCCATACCACGTTGAAAACACCGGTTCTCGTCCGATCACCGAAGTTAAGCAACGTCGGGCGTGGTCAGTACTTGGATGGGTGACCGCCTGGGAACACCACGTGTCGTTGGCTTTTTGTAGTTTTCTATTCATAAGCAGTTTTTATTTTTTAAGGTCCCTACTCTATTTAGTATCTACCAAGATTGTGCCTGATGCCGGGCCTCAAAATTTATCTCACAAATATTTTATTTTACAAAATTATAACAGTAAGTCAATATAGTCTTTACATTATTTTATATACTTTACATATCTCTTGCTCTGTAAGTACACCCTTACACCCCTGAATGCCGGGGTGTATGACTATCATTACAGCATAGGTTTTGGAATTTGAAAAAAGAACTGTCATACTCATACTGCACGAAGAATATTTTTAAAAAGTTAATATTTTTTTTCTCGGTATCGATTAATTACTTGAATCGGAATCTAGACAATTTATTTTATAAAGATTTTATTTTAAATATGGAACTATTTGTTTCCACATCGTATGTTAGATGGAATCGATTTAAAAATCAAACTGGCCAGCAAGATTTAACGCGCTTGCGTGCGTGAAAAAAAAAAGGCAGTCTACTAGTAGGCGCGAAAGCATCGCGAAAGTAATTAATTTTCTTGTTTGAGTTCTTTTTCAAAAGTTTTAAACATGTCTAGTGACAAAGACATAGATCTAACGCCCGATTTTATTAAAGAAAGGGCAAAAACAGTTGTCGAAAATATATTACCGCCGAACTCGAAAGAAAGATATGTAAAGGCATACGACGAATTTATGAAATGGCGGTCAGAAAAAAAAGTGAAATCTCTTTCTGAAAGTGTTTTTATATCATATTTTGATGAATTATCTAAGAGGCTACAACCTTCCAGTTTATGGTGCTTTTATTCCATGCTAAAATCTACAATGATGACAAAACATGACGTGAATTTGAAAGATTTTTCTAAACTTACTGCTTTCTTGAAAAGGCAGTCTGACGGCTTTAAAAGCAAGAAATCGAAGGTATTTACTGCAGAAGAAGTACAGAAATTCTTAAATGAAGCTCCGGATGAAATTTATTTAGCAATAAAGGTACCTACGTATTTACTTGCCCTTTTTAATAAGTTACCAAAATATTTCACAAAAATACTATGCGAATTTGGTGCCTTTAATACAACTTATGTCTTTTTTACAGGTTGTTCTAATTTTTGGGATATCGGGAGCCTGCAGAACCGTGGAATTGACAAACTTGACAATAGAAAATGTAGAAAAACATAACAAATTACTACTCATAAAACTGCCTAACACGAAAACTAAAATTGACCGGTCATTTGTTGTGCATGAAGAATTTGCAAATTAGGTTGAAAAATATCAAGCTCTTCGGCCTGAAAACGTGGATACAAATCGTTTTTTTCTTAATTACAGTAAAGGAAAATGCCACAGACAAGTAATAGGAAAAAACAAATTTACAGGCATGCCAAAGCAAATAGCCACATATTTAAAACTGAGTAACGTAGAGTTATACACCGGGCATTGCTTTCGCAGAACATCAGCGACTCTATTGGCTGATTCGGGAGCCAACCTCACTCTGTTAAAAAGGCACGGCGGCTGGAAGTCCAGCAAAGTGGCCGAAGGTTATATCGAAGATTCGGTGGCAAACAAAAGCAAAATTAATACTAAAATAACAGAAAATATAAACTTGAAATCACCACGTCAAAGCACATCATCTGAGAAGAAAATAGTACCAGTCAACTGCCGCCATTTACGATGCAAGAACCTCAAGTCACTCAAACTCAAGTCTTATCATCACAAACTCATACTCAAACTATAAATATTCCTAAAAAGAACGTGACCATATCTCTTACAAATTGTAATAATTTTACTATTAATTTTAATTAAATACACATTTTTTTCTTCTTAATAAATGTTCATTGAAACCTGCTGTCTTGTTGTTTACTTACCTCACAATCGATATGTAAAGCAGAGTATTTATCTCGGGCGTAAGCATCAATTGCATACTCGGGTTAATTAGCGCCTTCGCTTCGCTCAGGCGCCAAAAACCTCGTATGCAATTGATGTCATACAGCCCTTGGTTAATAATCTACTATTACATACCTAGTAAATAAAAGGAATTCTAGAGTAGAATGTACATTGTCAACTGAATACGTTCCCTCCGCAGTAACATATTTTTCTCACTTATAAGCTGATCAAACTGCTATAGAAAAGTTAAATAATATCACGCAAAATCATTAACCTCTTGTATTTTAGCTTTCATAACGTTTACAATCATTATACAAGAAGGTCACTTAAGAGGAGGCCTTCCTTTTTTAACAGTTTTTGAACGATTGTACTGAATCTGCCACAGACGCAATCAATATGAAACTTATATACATGTTTTTTCAAACCTTTATCTTTACGTTGTAGGTAACGTTACCAAATTGGAAAACTTTGGATCTATAGATTTTATTTTTGAAAATAGTCTCTTTTTGAGTGTTTTTTTGGTTTTGTGTTTAATCCATTTGATTTTTATGTGACATATTTTACTATCAATACGAAAATCTTGTTTATTAACCAATGTAAGTTCAAAAATTACTTAAATGCAATATTGTAATTTTAGTCGATTTTAATCTTAAAATTAGAGTCGTTCTGAATAGTTTCGCGCGCATTTAGGCGCACGCAATTTTTAACTTTATGAAAGTTAGTCTACGGGCTATAATTGCAAAGCCGCTGTGCGCCTAAGGAAGGCCTCGTCTTAAACGGCAAGCTATTAATGTAAAAAATATTTAAATGTAAAATAATTTTCTAAATGATGTTGCGTGTCTCTTATCAAAAAATTCTAATAGAATATTAAAAATATCCGTCAAAATAATTAGTTACAAGATTGATGCGATGTTTTAATAGTAATTTGTGAACATTACCGTCTAACTGATGGGACGAGCCAACAAAATTAATTAGCCCAAGTTTTTTTCCATGTGCCAATCAAAATTTATGTTGGATAATTACGAAGATAGTATCACAGTCATAACTTTGTCAAAAAAAGATTTCAATCAAGTTAAAAAGCAATGAATTACTTTATTTAGCTTTATTTTATTCTCACTAGAAAACTGCCCATGAAATAATGACAAATGATTTTACAAAATCCATCCATCAGCCTAGTTCGTCTACTGCTGGACTTTCCAGGATTTTGCCACTCCCGGCAGTTATCCTGGAAGAATTGCCCATACTCACACACGCTGGGCAGGCGGGTTGGTGTTCGCGGTGCTGGAACCCTCGCACCAGTGACGCCTCTGCCCGTCACCCGTATGTTCCAGATAAGGCCCGGCTATTAGGGATGGATATACCGCCATCTATCGGTCCCAGGCATGGTTGGCCTCCTGGTTTTTTGCCTGTGAGCTGTCCTCTTACTCTCCCCCGAATTACTTCGAGGGGGTCTCCAGCTAAGTACTGTATTTAGCCTTATTTTATTCTCACTAGAAAACTGCGCATGAAATAATGACAAATGATTTTACAAAATACTATGTGACAAAGGTCTCTACGTCGATATTTTTAAAAGTCACACCAAAATTCATAAACCCACAAACGAGGGTTACCAAATCTAGTGAATCTTTAGTTAAATTAAATCTTCCTAACGCTGTCAAATTGTTTATCATATAACTAATAGAAAATAATCACAAAGTAATACCATTAGTGACAAATTCGATTGTCAAGCGCTCAGTGGGTATTGGGGCTGACAATTTTGGAATTGGAATCCGTAATATATTCACCCTTGTCGCCTCTGTGTCGGGTGTTGCTATTGACGGAAGAACTAAGTATAGTAAGATATTATGAGGAGTAATTTAATTATAAATGGTAGACGCTCATATAAAACGTAATAAGGCAATTATGCAGAAAGTTGAACTCCCATGAACTGAGATCCTGAAATAATATTAAAAGACGT
The DNA here is from genome assembly GCA_934047225.1 of Ypsolopha sequella. Lineage (NCBI taxonomy): Eukaryota > Metazoa > Arthropoda > Insecta > Lepidoptera > Ypsolophidae > Ypsolopha > Ypsolopha sequella. The sequence continues at coordinate 20,938,561 of OW204004.1, read as the reverse complement.
AATCTTTTAAAATAAAATAAAATAGTCTTTATTACAGAGAATAGGAAAGAGTGTTATATACTGTTGATACAGTATATATATTCAAGTTAACTTTTATATTATATCTCTGGTCTCTGTCTGTCTTTTGGCAAAGGCCTCCTCCAACTATTTCCATTGGACTCTGTCCCTTGCCACCCTTGTCCAGAATGTTCCCAGGGTGTACCGGATTTCATCCTCCCATCTTCTTACCTGGCGTCCTATTTTTCGTTTACCGTCTCGGGGGTACCCAATCGTTACACGCTTACTCCACTTTTCCAGCTTGCATCTCAGTAGGTGCTCTGTCCATCTCTATTTTAAGCTTTTGACATAAAGACCACGTAATAAAGAACCCAAATACGTGAGTGTTAAAAAAAAAACAAAATATTCTATTGTTAATTTTCGTTAAAAAGCACATCACTTAACATAGTATCTTTAAAAATATTTTGGATCCTGTATTATCTAAGAAAGATTGACTCTTTGCGTAATACGTACTAACAACACACAAGTGGTACTATTTTCTGCGTACAATTGAAAACATTTTAAACACGTATATTTTTAAGTTAGTTAAAAATGAATTCAAACCATCTCCTACGTCACTGGCCCCAACTAGTCTATGTCAATGCTTGCTGACGACAGATTTTCATACAATACTGATACCTCAAATTTCAATTGGGGATTTGAAAAAAGATACCTATCTGTTCAGGGACAATTATTATCTAAAATTGACTAATCCAACCCAAGTGCCCTTTGTAAGAGATATGGTTACTAATTTAATAGAGAACTAGTTGGTGAATGTCTAAACAGTAGATTAGTTCGAAGTAGCCTGTTAGCTCAGTTGCTGGGATACCGGACTCTAGTCTTTAGACCCGAGTTCGAATCCTGCCACCCAAGCATTATCAGCCGATGAGTTTTTCGAAAGGGCCATGAGTAATTTTGGACCAATTACTCAACAGTGATAAATCTTATGCCATATGAAAGCTTTTAGGGTATTATTAATTTCTTATTATGGCAGCTACATAGAATTCGACCGCAAAATGGTGTTTTAGAACGATTTCAATACTGAGAAAGCCTCAAAATCATAGTATCAAAATTAAACAAAATATTTATTTCTGACATTTTGACATTTTGTTGGCGCTCGATTTCGACTTGGCTCCCATAGTAACAATTAAATAATACTCCAAAATCTTTCATTTAGAGTAGGTTTCATCAATGTTGACGATGTGGTTCAGTCTCCATACAAATTTGCCCATGGTCCTTTATGAGTTTATACTGCTGGATATTTGTAGTTACCTTACCTGTAAACGATGAAAGAAAACACAGAAGTAAACCAGCACTCGTAGTACAGGCACAGGTACAGGGTTTAATCGCGCGTGACGCAACTTAGTTGAATTACAAGTGCGAGGAGCGTGACATGATGTTTTTGCTATTAAACAGTATGTCACGCTCCTCGCACTTGTGATTTAACTAAGTCGCGCGTATTAAACATTGTGCTACGGGCGCTGCTTGCCCTATAAAGCGTCTATTTGTGCCCGAATTACGGCGTATAATCCACCGCAAGTGTGCAAAGAAAATATTGTAATAATCTAATCAATTGTGTCTGTTAACCGGAAACTTGCTCAGACATGCCAAAGGTTAAACATCGTAAAAAGAGGTTGTGTGAGTGTTGTAGTGAAAAATCACACTTAGAAAATAACCCTAAAATACCCCTGAAAATCCCTCGGGGATATGTATCGCGCCTGAAAAATTGCTATTACCTTTGAAATTGATTGAGGGCATCAAGCTGAAAGGGCGTATCTACAAAAATATAAAAGTATCGACTAGTTATTTATTAATCCATCCATCCATCAGCCTAGTTCGTCCACTGCTGGACATAAGCCTTTCCAGGACTTTGCCACTCTCGGCGGTCATCCTGGCAGAATTGCCCATACTCACACACCCTGGGCAGGCGGGTTGGTGAGCGCGGTGCCGGAACCCTCACACCAGTGACGCTGCTGCCCGTCACCAGTCTGTTCCATATAAGACCCGGCTATTGGGGATGGATATACCGCCATCCATCGGTCCCAGGCATGGTGGGCCTCCTGGTTTTTGCCTGTGAGCTGTCCTCTTACTTTCCCCTGAATTATTTCGAGGGGTCTGTGGTACCTCCACAGTCGAGCCCGGCATCTGCTCTACCACCTTATTTATTAATATTTTTCTTTAATTATAAAACGCCTTTTCACGTCGTAGACTTAGGCATAATAGTACCTAAAACCAGTGGAGCAACCGTTACTTTTTCAGTACATCATAGAGCTAATAAATATGGAGATTAATTAAAAAAAGTTATAATTTTCAGAATCCAGAATATCAGTAGATACGCCTTTTCAGTTTGATGCCCTCGATTTGATTGTTTGTAAATAGTTTTGTTCTCTTTGTTACTCTTTTTTTCACACAAATGTTGACATTTAATAACTTCACTTTAACTATTTATATGATTGTTTACTTTTTTTATTTTATACTTTTTCCGATCGATTTGTGTCAAATAATGGTTTTGCTGTGTATTTTATAAAATGATTTTGTATGCCAGGTGTGTGGCTTTAATGTCCAAATAAATTATATGATTATGATTATTATCATTATTACTGAAATAAATTCTATATAAGAAATAGAAATGATCCGTTTAGGCTCAAGTCTTAAAAAAAATTAAATATGTTCCTGACTTTTTGCATCTGACAATAAAATATATAACTTAAAACATTAATCTCTCCTCTGAGAATACTCAAAGCAAGAATTAGAGACAACTTATTAATATTCAGTCAACTAGCCGAGTGAACATGGCAAAAGGGGTGAATATTTAATATACGGAACCCTAATACGATGACAATGTCGCGTCGAAACCAGTAAAGTATGAAGAATTTGGTAATTAATACCCAGTTGGCAAATAGCGATGCTGTTTCATATTTCGAGGACCCCAAAGAGGTTTTGAACGAAAGGGTTGAAAGTGACATCTTTTTTTGTAAGCAACAGCATCCTTTGATAGATCTCCTTAGGGTTAACTGACTGATGTATCGGTGGAACTAATCTAGCTTAACCAAGTTTTGATGCATTGATTACATTTTACATGAAGAAACATATATTTCTATACAGCGAAACATGACTATAAAGGAAAGCAGAGGTAATATAAATCCAGACAATAAGGTTTTATGACTAAACATAAATGATATCATGAATAATTTGATAGTTAATGATGGTAACAAAAATCGGATTAACCATCCGAACCATTAAAATAAAACCAACCAGAGACACCAAACATCAGTACCTTTTATTCGCTCAAATAAAAACTGACGGAGCATTTACAACATATCACTTATTTATGACACCCATTAACGGCTTCGTATTGTGAGACAGTAAAAGAGTAATCAAATAAAAATATCAACGAATAGTCACATCTTCAATATTCATGAAGACATAACCGCGAATTATTACCTCACTGTACGGGTGCTATATTTTTCTCAATCACCATTAGTCTGTATCTGTGAGCCTACAGACCATTTCATTCGGAGCGATATCTGTATGCGTTTCGACATTGATATGCTGAAAACTCTCACCAATTATCACATCTCCTGCTCCAAAATCAACTTTATCTTTATCATCATAAGTTTTGTTTTTGGTTGATTGGTCATCGGCAGGTTTGGTCGTGTTTCGGCGTTGTCATTTCGCAGTAGAATGTGGAATATGTTGGCACTTCGCTTTTATTGTATCAATAATAGGGGCCCTCTTACACCCATTATCACGTGTTTGATCTAAAATGATACTTGGTTCGTCGTGCACTTTGCCAAGGGGTGCATTCAGTCTATTCTTTCTATCAATGTGGTTCAAATAATAATACACTTTCGGTCAAATAGGTGGCTTGAAAAAATATCCATTGTAAAATCTTGAGGGGAGAAAATTCAAGGCGTTGCGTTTGACAGGCGCTTTTTTTCTTTATTGAAGATTGCTATCTATTACCTTTACTTCCCTTCGACATTTATGAATTTAATAGAACGGCTTTAATATCAGTTGGCTGTGTGAGATATGATGGCTAAGTGGAATTTTATTTGAAAATAGAGTCTTCATCAAATTAATGTCCAAAAGTGTGGCAGAGGATTAAGTAGTGACGTGACTAGTGACGCAAGGGATTTTTGTTACGAGTACCTACTCTAAAGATATCAAATCACAAGACCACAAATCTTTTACATATTATTTGAGTTTTATACGACTATTATCAATTATCATATACTTTTCAAGCAGTTTAGGAAAATATATTATCAGAATCCATGTCGTACAATAAAAACAACGCTTATTTCCGTGTCATAAAAGAATTTTCCAATACAATTCCTTCAGTCTTCAAGTTTCAAACATCATAATGGCTTCCATAACCCATAGATTTCTCGCTCGGCTGCTTCCTTGAAGACAATAAAGTAAGCTAAATTGATCCAAGTAAGTTGACGGCATTCAACTTAGCTCCAGGATTCAGAATAGACATAACCATTTCCTATTCTCATAGGAAGATCTTCCGCTTTGGTGGAGGAGCTAGGATTTTTGTTGTACTTTAGAATATATAATAGTAGTTTATGCTACAAGGGCGAAAAGGAATAAATCACGAGGACGATTTAAAACACGAGCGTAGCGAGTATTTTAATCGTAACCGAGTAATTTATTACTCTTACACCCGTGTATCATACAACGTTTTTCAATGCATAGTGTGAGGAAATAAAACAAATATAATCTTAAGAACTTTAAATTATAATTGGCTCAAAAGGACTGTATCCAGAGCCGTTAAACAGTGGAAAAAAATATAACATTTATGGTACATAGTTTCCTATGGCTGCAGGTTAGCCAACCATTGTAAATAAATAAAAAAAATAACAATTATAAAGCCCTAGGGCAAAATAATTGACTTTCTGTTCGGTTTTGATGCATAAAAAGTGGGCCTTTACGAGCACTTGCATTGAAAATATTTTAATGGAAAAAGGAACACTACTAATAAATACATTGACGTATGTTATTGTGTATTTTACGCCTTTATATTTGTTTGTAACGTCTCCGGCCTCAAACTGATAATAACTTACTTTAAAGACAATTTTAATTGTTGTGGAATGGCAAAATCAAAAATTAATTCATTGGTCTCGGCGAATTACAAGGTAAAAGCTATGTAAATCGAGCTGTGAACTAAATAGGCAAATTCGTCATGAATTTATAACAAAATCGCAAAGAGCCAACGACACGTGGTGTTCCCAGGCGGTCACCCATCCAAGTACTGACCACGCCCGACGTTGCTTAACTTCGGTGATCGGACGAGAACCGGTGTTTTCAACGTGGTATGAACGTTGGCGATTATACGTGCGTAACACGTCTACTTAATATAAGAATAATGATAACGTCATTTTTTATGTCAGCACAAAAATTATATCATGTAGTTTGCATCGATCATCGCCAACGTCCATACCACGTTGAAAACACCGGTTCTCGTCCGATCACCGAAGTTAAGCAACGTCGGGCGTGGTCAGTACTTGGATGGGTGACCGCCTGGGAACACCACGTGTCGTTGGCTTTTTTACTCTTTTATTTAGACATATTTCTTAGCAGTCTCCGCAAGGGCTTTTTTTGTATGTTTGTTCCTATCTCTGCAAACTACTGTGAAACTATCCATTCCATAACTGAGCGCTTGCAATCAAAACACAATACGTTATAAATGGTGGACATTACTGTGCTGGCTTCTCAAGTTGAGCAATAACCTCCCTGCTGCGACGTCTGCTCTCCTGGTGATCTTTGGTTGGATTCTGACGTTATGTTTATGGGCTTTAGTTTGTGGTTCACGGGTTTTGATGGAGTAAATAAGTTTGAATGAAGGCGGATGATAAACCTCTATACCTATATGCCCCTTCCCCCTATTATACTGTGCAAATTAATAATAGTTTGCAAATGAAAAGGTTTATTGAGAGTACAAATCAGAAGACAGAAAATCCGATTGAAGCGATTGAAACAATTATTGATTAATTAATAAAAGGTACAAAAGGAACCTTCATGGTGAGACTACGTTGTCCGTCCGTCCGTCCGTATGTCACAGCCTCATAACTTTAGCACCGTTAAAGATAAGGACATGAAATTTAGCAATAAAATATAATTTATTTGCCCACATATCATGGTGTAAAAAAATATACTAAAAAAATTTAAATTGTCCAAAATATTTCCAAAACAAAAGTGAGAAAAATAAAAAATATTATCCAAAAAATGTATTTTTATTTTTTATTTTTCTTGCTTTTGTTTTAGAAATATTTAGAACTATTTGAAATTTTTAATTTTTTTTTGATACCGTGATATGTGGGCAAATTAATGCTATTTTTTGTGCCAAATTTCATATCTTTATCTTTAACGGTGCTAAAGTTATGAGGCTGTGACATACGGACGGACGGATGGACAATGGCGTCCACCATAAAGGTTCCTTTTGTACCTTTTAGGTAGTACGGAACCCTAAAAACACAAAGAAACGGTCTAAAGGAAAAGTATTTTTTTTTTCGGGGACTCAAGGCTTTAGTGCCAACTAAAATAGTTATTGAATGTGATATGTACTTAGTTAAAATAATAGGTTTAAGGCGCTACGGAAAAAAAAACAACATTATAAGGACTTGCATATTGTAGCATTCGCTACAAGTATTCAACCTTTTTCATATATTTTTAGTCTTTCTTTATCGTTGGCTGCTTTTCTGAATTTTCGAATTCGAATATTTAGAATGATCTTGTCAGATTTTTTTGTTATTTTTCTCATATCAAAGAAGATCGTGACAGAGGAAGGATAAATCTTTTACAAAAATAACAGAGCTTATAATAATAACTTGAAACAGAGCACATTTGCTCTGAGCATTTTGAAAGCCAGTTTTTCTGCGTTTCCTGGTAAGTTTTGTGTAATTTTGGTTTCATTCTCTGAAAATCCTTTTTGTCCCGTTTCCAATACGTTAATTTCCTTTCCCTCATTTCATAAGCATGTCTTGACGCTGTTGTTTTATTTCTTTACAGCGACCCTTCAGGTATTTTCTAAGGGTTCTGGTTCTCCCCAGTTTGATTATTCATTTCTACTTGAATTCCATCCGCCATCTCGTACGGTTGTACCTATTGAGGCCTGATGTAAGGACCACGTCCCTGGTGAGCTAAAGCTTCCGATATTAAAATAGAAATCGCCAAGCTTCATCGACTGCTCCCGGGAACACCGGAAACACCCAAAGTCACGAAGAGACCCTTACCAGGTTTTTAGTATCTGTAGCCTAATATTCAGCATCAATTATTTTTATTCCTTAGTGTAAAGCTACATAACGATTGCTCGTATCACCTTAATATTACTTTTTCTTTCGGATTAAGAGTTATCAAAACTTCCGCGCAACCTTAGTTTCTGGGATCCTAAAAACTAGTTTCGCCACCAAATTTTAAAATCCATTATTTTATGAACAAATGCGTCGTTCAAGCTAAAAGGAAATCAAAATCCTAAATAAGTGGAATTAAGCATAATTTCCTTTTTGATCTAATAAGTTCCTTTGTACCGATACTCTTTAGATATTATTGTGTTTTGTACTATATTTTTCTTACTTCGGTTTTGTTATTTTTTTGTGTATTTAAAGATAAATTATACGGTTTATTTATCCAGATTTACCTCTTTTTTTTCAAATTTAAAGTCCAAATTTAGGTCGAAATTACGTTCGTGAATATGTAGTGGCTAAAAACATAAAATTATTTTTAAAAAATAACGCTACAAAAACTTACTACTTCAGCTACTTCAGTAAATAATGTATTATTTTGATAAAATAATTTATTATTTTTGGATTCTTTTTCTAGGGATCTGTTAAAACAGAAACGCGATTGGAGAAATTCGACTCGATAGAAATATTTATTCAAATGAGGTCCTTTTCGACACCAATTCTCCTGGTTTGATCATTTAGAATGACACATAGACTGCAGCTATATTTTATTAGATGGGTTTTAACGGTATCTAGGACCTGCGGGCCTATTATGTATCTCTAATTGCCAACTGGACTGGGTGCCTATCGTCAAAAACATAGATATACTATCGAATTCCGATTTTCCAAGGAATGAGTAACAACACAGTTCGTAAATAGTTCAATACCCACAAAAGGCAAATTTTGTAAGTTTACTTTTTATCTATGTTTTTGATGATAGGCACCCGGTCCAGTTGGCAACCAAAGATACAGAATAGGGGGCTGGTTAAACGAAATTTTGAAAGCAACTTTAGTACATTTTATATTAATAAAAAACCGATATTTTGCTACTTTTCCACGAATCCGTCCCTCTCGCACTGAGGATTTTTTCGCATATGGAGTAACAGGGACGCTAAAACTTTTACATATCGCCTTAATACTACTACACATAAGATGGTATAACTACTTACACCACACAATGCACTTCACAAATTACACATTACAAACTATGTAAGCCATTGACGAACCCTGATTCGATTACACAAATTAGTACAATTATCGGATAATTTATGCAAAATTAGACAGCTAATGAGCTAAAGATAAGATCCACTTAGAATATCTAGAATAAACACGGCCTAATTCTAGTCTAGTTACTGGATAGAAAGAAGAAAGAATATATACTCTTAAAATCAATTATCCTAAGCAGATTACATTTGTGGAACCAAGTACAAAATTTTTTAATATTTTTTCAATGCAAGTGCTCGTAAAGGCCCACTTTTTATGCATCAAAACCGAACAGAAAGTCGATTATTTTGCCCTAGGACTTTAATATTATTTTTTTTTATTTATTTACGAGAAGCTGGCTAAGCTGCCAACCTTTCCTGTGTACCATAAATGTTATACTTTTTTTTTCCACAGTTTAACGGCTCATGATACAGTCCTTTTGAGCCAATCATTAACTTGCAAAATTGTAACAATGTAACTTTCAACTTTAATAATTAAATTGTTTTCTTTGATTGTATTTGTTTTATTTCCTCACACTATCCCTTGAAAAACGTAGTATGATACACGGGCGTAAAAGCAATAAATTACTCGGTTACGTTTAAAACACTCGCTACACTCGTGTTTTAAATCGTCCTCGTAATTTATTCCTTTTTGCCCTTGTAGCATAAACTACTATTCTAATATTGTTAAAATGTTCAATTAAGAAGTGACAACATACGCCATCAATCACTTAACGTAAAAAACACACTAGTTTAATACAACTTATATCAAAATACAGAATGACTCATAAGTAGGTATCTACTAAATTCAGGTGAAGAACAAGTCAGCTTCGTAAATGCTTGGCTAATATATATATTTTTTAAAGTGGTTTTGATATTGATGTTTGAATACAGTTAAAAGCGGTTTCGCAGCCGGATTGTTAAAAACCCGCCATTTCCTAACTAATCGAAACAAAATATCTAAATTCAAAATTCACTTAATAGTTATTCAACAAAAACTATGTATTGTGTATGCTGCCATCGCAAGGTTTCCTTTGGTTTCTGCAAATTAGAATTTCAAAAATGTTTAAATTCTCTTAGGTAGAATTTCAAAATTTTAAAATTTTTTAAATTCTCTTTGCGGAGACCAATGGAAACCTTGCGATGGCAGCATAGACAATACATAGGTGATAATGTTTTGTTGAATAACTATAGAGTGAATTTTGAATTTAAGTGTTTTGTTTCAATTAATTAGAAAAGGCGGGTTTTTCACAATCCGGCTGCGAAACCGCTCTTAAATAATGTTGAAAACGAAAGTAAGGTAAAGGTCACAATCTCATCTATTGGTATTAAATTAAGAGATCAGGGAAGTGGTGATAATGGAAAACGTAGATGATATGTAAGTACGATGAAAGCACTTGCCCAGAAAGTGGGAGAGCATAAAGCAGTGTGTACAAAGCAAGCTATCAGTTTGTCCAAAGACTCCACAAATTCTACGAATCCACTTTTCTGGTACAGATATTTTCTTGTTATGCTTACCTGATTCTAGGAAAATGAAAAATATGAAATCCTCCAATCAATACTTTAAGCACTTAGTGAAATTTAAAATTTACTTCACTTATCAAACAATAAACTACATTACAACAAATTGCTCCACATACCTCCTCAACTCTGCTCCCTATTCACGCTTGGATGAACTCCCTTCCTTTTCCATTAATACCGTTAATTAACACGATTTTTCCTACTAGGGCCCTTAATGATCCATTAGTCATCGCGAGATGGAAATTAATGCAGATGTGTTTTGATGCTGAACAAGATGGTGTTAAAAATAAATGGGAAGAGCAGCAGTTTGAAAATATATTTAAAGCATATCATTGTTCTGAACCATATGAAAAATTTCCCAAGTTATATTTTAATTTATTTTCTGTCATTTACAAAATGATGTAAAAACTTATCACATAATTAAGATTCTTGGTTATTGGTTTAAGTTATAGTTTATTATTTCATGATTTAATAGTAATTATAAGATTTTGCATGTTTTTATTTAAGTTTTTTTTTGTATGTTAACATTGTAACATTATGCGAGGGCTGTGTGCTCCTATAATCTGTATAACTCTGCAGGACTAATTTATAGTCAATAAGTAGATGCATGTAATCGGACTGAGCAGTTGGAGCTCCTTAAAAAATAAATAAATTCTGAAGAAATAAAAACATACTTACAATTTCTCTTTTCTTGAGTAAAGGAGTTAACATTAAGTAGAACTACGTAAAATCCTAATGAAAAACTATGTGTTTAAATTTATAATTTATACCTAGCGTAGCATCTTACAGAAAGGCAAGCTCTCCTGTATCTATATCAAATGTTTTGACTCTCACTGTCGCTAAAAAAACAATAGAATCAGTCCAAATCATGGCTCGCATATATCCTACAGATTAATCAGAAACTAGACAACACTGTAACGCTGAATAACATTCAAAGCCCAATTTCAAATTTAGCTTTACAACCAGAGATGGACGTGCACATTCAGCAAAATTGCCCTTACCCTAACGAGCTAATAAAGAACATTAGGGCATATCCACACAAAGCAACGGGTCAAGTTTCAATAGCCCTAAAAACCGTAACTTGGCCCTTAGGACGCGTTTGCATAACCTATAAAATCTTACGAGTTATGCTATGCCTAGTGGGCCAGTTTTGGTTTGGTAGAAATAAGGTATTAATTCTGGAAATTGATAAAATTTTTCATTGTAACTGATGATGACTGAAGGAGTCGAATTATATCGCCTTCAATCAATGTAATTTTGTCTTTAAAGATACCTTTAAATAAAAAGCCAATGAATGTGCAATGAATGTGCAACTGTAACATAAATTGGGACATTGGGACACGAAGTGCATATCTACGAAATGAACGAAGTGAGTTTTGTAATAATTTTGCACGAGTGTTCCAATGTCTAAAAATGTTCAGTTGCACACAATAATTTATCTACGACCATCAAAAGTATCGCCAACTAATATTATTTAGCCTTATATAGGGTCAAGAAATTTATTTCTGCTTTCTCAAATCTCCTTAGGAACTGTTCACAGTAAAACAACTTTCTCACAATCAATCTCGTAGCTAATGAAACACAAATTATGTAATCTAGTTTTTTGTTTCATTATGACCTGTATACATTTTATATTGTTTGACCTAGCACAAGGACTGTTTTTATATAGGTTGCAAATTATTTTAACCACCTTTTAAAACACCAGTCAGGTGCGAGTAGGATTCATGCCCTACGGGTTCCCTACCGTCATCATCTTAAATAAGTTTGTAGACTTAAATAATGTAAAATTTCGCAGCCATAAAGGATGTAAACAATGGTCAAGATACAATTTAAAAATTCCTGAATGCCTTAAAAATGGTGTAATAATAACCGAAAGAGGTCGGGAGCCAAGTATAAAAATAAATGTATGAAAAGTACTTCCTAGTAAATCGAGAAAAAATACAAACTAAACGTGAAGTACCAAACCTATAAAACGAACAAAATATATGACAACATGGGCTTTTAGTAAAGAAATACGCTTTGAAAGGGCGTAGGTATCTTTTTATTGCGTTGAACTAGTTATGTAGAAATTCAATTTTTTCACATCAGTGTGAGGATATAGACTAGTAGTATTTTCAATTTGATATCTCAACTCAAACCAAGTCTTGACACTCGGACAGACAGACAGATACTGTGAAAACAAAGTGATCTTATAAAAAGTGTTCAGTTTTTCCATGTTGAGGCACGGAATTTAAAAACCTTTCTATTTCTAGTACATCCCGTGGAAAGTTTGCGATTTCAACGCCACTTCTTCAGATGGCTTTACTTTATTGCAGCGGAACCCATAAAATAATTGCTGGAGGGTCCAGTGAAACCATTCTCTGTTTAAATTAAACACAGGACAATGGTCAACCATCTAAACCGCGGTTAACGGTCTTGATCCTAAGTTATGGAAGGATTAACCGTATCTTAATATTGTTACACATTAACTGGGGTTTCGAACTGGACCTGTGGTTGAGTTGTGCTGCAGGGATGGCGTGAAAATGGGCATTTTGTCAAACGGCCAGTCAGATACAAATGCAAACATTGTATCATCGATTCCAATTGTATTTATTTATTGAACAAACTTAATGTAATTAAAGGTTGGCTGGGCCCAATTCAATAAATAAACATATTTTTTAATCAAAAACTAAACAAAAGATTACGCAATTCTTGTGAATTCTCCTAAAGAACATCTAAATTACATACCTACTTGATAGTTGGATTTTTCGTTATCTTAGCTAACATACATTGCCATAACACTTTTATAGGTGTTTTTAAATGTCTAGTTTTGTGTGTAGAAAGTAAATTTTCTTATAAGCCTACATTTAACTATACCGGCTGGCTTTGCAGACCGGATACGACCTAGTAACGACCCAAATACCATTTTAAAAACTAGACACTGTAACAAATTAACCAAACTCCTACCATGTCAGTAACACATCCCTATCTAAATGATAACGGCAGTACTATACTAGTGATTGCACTCCGGATTACGACAGCAGTAGGCGATTGAGGGACGAAAGAGGGGGCACATCTAGGCCGGTAGGGGGTGAAAATTTGACATATAATCTACGTCACTCAGAGGGGCGATGATGAAATGCAATTTAGAGAAGTCATCAACATTTTGATTTTATCACGCGCACTTGACAGATGCGGTTTGGGATTTCGATTCTAGCTATCAGATTTAAAGGGTTCCTGAATTTTGTTTGAGGTGAAGCGTTAAGTTGCGTTCATGTGACTTATTGCTGTTAAAATTTTAGCAGGCGCTTATGAGTTAAACCTTTGTAACGCCCGCGCCCGCCAGTGTGATTTAAGATTCGGGCAGTTACGTCCATTTCCCCGATTATACAGTTCAGTAATTTAATTGTAATAATAATAATGTAATTAATATTTTATATGTTTGTAGTAATAATAGAGATAACATTACTGGCTTATTATTTCACATTACAAAACTTTTATTGAATCAAAGCTATGTTGCGTAAAAAATAACATGATTTCAACATAATAATTTAATCAAAATTTTAAATAAACGAAGCGACATTATCAAAACATACGACACGCGTCAAATTTAACTACACACGCCTTCTTCATTAAATCTAAATCAAATAACTTAGTTTATGCAAACATTCTCAATCCTAAATGCGACTAAAACTCACTTTATATTCTACAATATAGAGTTGAAAATGTTTTGTGATAGTTTTAGGGCTATTCCGCAAAAAATAACATTAGTGTTGGAGTCTTCACGCTTGCGTGGATTTTGAAGTCATACATCACGAGAAGTGATTTGGAAGTAGTTAACACTGTATTAGGGGATTACAGTTTTAAAACTGTTAGGCGTGTGACAAAATATTGAATTAGGTATTCGTTTGGCTGGTTCACGTGAGAATTATTCTGTGTTACTTTCAATCTAATTTCCAAAACCAACCAAATTTTTTCTGTTTTAAGGGTGACATTCAAATGAATCGTTATTTAAGAGATGTGAAAATTTATTTTTTTGATATTTTTTTGTTTATCAATACCATTTTCATAGCTTTTCATACTAACAATAACACCAGTTAACCTCAATGTTCATCTACTTACATACATTATTAACGCTTAAGGGGCTCCACAATGCTAAATATCCGTTTTGCATTGGATTTAGTTCCGTCAATGTAGTTGGTAAAAATTTGAAAAAAATAAGACTCTTTTTTTGACTCAAGATAATTATTAATTACACTTTATGAATAACATATTTTCAATGTTTTCTTAATTATATTACTTTTAATAAATCAAGAATTTCACGAAAACAGCAATTCAGTTTCCATATTTCAAAACCGATTGAAACGAAACCAACACACGCAGATACTAACTAGAAAAATCCACCTTTATTACATAAAAAATTACAGTTAATGTAGCCGTGATTTCAAATTAATTGAAGTTTTGATTACAGCAGGATAGACAGTTATAACACAAAAGCGTTAGAGCAGGACTGAATTTTAGCATTGTGCAGCCGCTTAAATCGTGAGTGTAGCTGAATGAATAGAATTTCCCCCATTAAACTGCAAAGCCAAAGCATCTCAGTATTAATGATCCTTATTTATAAACCATTGTGCACAATTATTACATGTGTCACCATCTACAATGAGTCTAAACAACGCTTTATGACTATTCGAGATAGTGTCCAGAAAATGGAGTCGGTAACAAGTTTCTTTTGCGACGAAATCGCCGTGATATATTGGGAGCATATTTTTGAAGAGTCATATCTTATCGCGGTCTTTTGAATTTTTAGGGGTGACAGCTTGATAATAAGATTTGATTTATTGAAGAAAGATAATTTATTATCATAATATAAATGAAACCAGAAATACTCATAGGATACGGAATATAAAATTTTTAATATGTCCTTTGTAATTAAAGGATATAGCTATACCCTATAAACTTTTACTCTTACTTTACAAATAGTTATCCTTTTTTTACCTATAGATTTAACAAGTATATTTTTTTTAAATCCGGATTCTAACATAACGATCTCAAATAAATTCGAATTATCCGGATTTTTTGAAATGTTGGTATTTTTTGGGATTGTTTTCAAATATTTTCAAGTAATTATACACGTAGTTTTATGCTAAATGATTTGGTGGTGTGCGTAAGAGGACGTGTGTGTGGCGGGCAGCTAGCTAGCATGGTGTAATAATATTTATGCTACGCCTAGCAGTGCGCGTGCCGAAGAGTGCTAATATTGTGCAGAATTTTGCGTCAAACTCGTCAGGGACCTACATCCACACAACATTTAATTAAAAATTGTGGTTAAAATCAACTTTTGTCAATTGTTATTAAACTTTGAAAAAAACAGAATTCATTGTCAAAATTCGGATTTATTACAGACCAAAAAATCCGGATGTTTCAGTTTTGTTCGAATTTCGAACTATCCGGATTGCATTCACAAGCACCCGGTTTCAAATGAATTAAGTTCCACTACCGGTTGGGTTTACTAAGTAATAATACAAATGTGTGCCAAAGACTCATTTCCTAGGCGTTTTGACGATTACCTACAAACCAACCAAAGGCTCACCTTTACAACAAAATATTTCAGAATAACCCAAAACCAACTTTCCTAACTCAAAATCCCCGGAGTATAAAGTTCATTCTCAATTCGCACCATCTCTGATTAGTTTACAAAGTCGCCAAGTATTAATTACAGTGAAGCAAATCCTCTAATATGCAGAGCAAAATTTTCAATCTCGCTAAATACCTAGGATTAATAGGGGAGCGTATTTTAAAGTCGACGCGCCCCATTTTGTTACTATCTTGTATTTGAGTGTTGTTCAGATTGTAACGTCATATTTATACTGTTAGGCTATATTATTTGACTGTTTTATTATATATACGCCCTCGTGAGCGTTATATATGTGCAGTACAAGCTGGTATATAAGGCAGAAGCAAAAATAACAGTGGACAAGTATGATGGAAGAATTCACCGGTCTGGTAGGAACCTCGGTGGCGCAATTGGTAGCGCGCTATCGAATATTCGACTGACGACGATCACAAGTGGGTCGAAATATACAACGTGTAACAGAAAGGTGTAACCATATTTGAAGAGCTTATTCAGTCAATGGTATAGAACAACTTTTACTATGGAGTCAACCCTGAAATCGCAAAAAAAAATCTGCCCTTCCTTACATTTCGGCCGAGCGGCATTGCATTTTTCTATGAAGCGAGTAATTTTTTTTTCGAGATTAAGGATTTGTTCCATAGTAAAAGTTGTTCTAAACCATTGACTGAATAAGCTCTTTAAATATGGTTACACCTTTCTGTTACACCTTGTATATCGAAAGTTTCGTTTTTGTTAATTTTTACTATAATATCCATAAAAGTATATATATATATATATATATATATATATAATAATACAGTTTCAAAAACTTTTATTGAGTAAAAATATTTATTGTTATATTATTTGGGGTTTTCTATTAAAAGTTATTTTATCTACTTATCTGCTGTTCAAACCAAATCCAAAGTTAAATAAATTAGTATAACAATTTTGGGACCTTTTTCTAGATTCTGGACTATCAGAAACGCGATTAGAGGAATTTCACGAGACAAACATAATTAATGAAATGAGGTCTAAATTTACACTTTTTTGATATTCTGACAAATCGTGATAGCATACAGACTTCAAAAATATGTATTTAGATGGGTTTTAATAATACCTAAATTACTGATTATGGAAATTTCAATAGCTATTTTAGTCAATTTTGTTTTAATTTAAAACCAACTTTTTGACAATTTTCCCCGATTACGTCCCTCTCACACTGCGGGTCTTTCCGCTTGGAGTAACGGGGGACCTTTGTACGGACGATATATCACCTTAAACTCTCACGGTGTTCAAACATCGTTTTCTGTGTGTAATTTAAATAACATAAATTATTTGTCGTACGTTTTAACTCTTTCAAAAAGGTACGGTCAGCAGGTAAAATATTATTTCTCCCGAAATGACATCTCAATTTTCATATCAACCAGTATAGTGTTTAAGGTGAGTGCTGACACTCGCGGAAAGACAGATAGACATACAGATTACGAAATTTATAAAATGATTTAATTTTTAGGGTTCCGTACCCAAAGGGTAACCAACGGACCCTATTACTAAGACTCCGCTGTCCGTCTGTCTGTCCGTCTGTCACCAGGCTGTATCTCATGAACCGGATAGTTAGACGGATGAAATTTTCACAGATGATGTATTTCTGTTGTAGCTATTACAACAAACACTAAAAAACAGAATAAAATAAATATTTAAGGGGGCTCCCATACAACAGACATGTTTTTTTTTGCCGTTTTTATAGATAATGGTACAGAACGCGCGTGCGTTCCGCGCCTTCGTGCGCGAGTCCGACTCGCAGTTGGCTGTTTTTTTATTACATACATATTTAAGAAGCCCCTACAAATATACAAGTCGTCTAGTTTGAACAGTGAAGGTAACAAATAGAGATCTCCGCGATAATTTACCGTAGTACCGCGGTACTGTCGCTGACAAATGGCGCTAATAAGAAACCTGTCATGTCGGGATTACCGACTGTTAATTGTAGTTGTGATTGTCACCGCGAAGTCAGTCAGATAATGATGTTGCTCTTTGCCAATGGTTGTACTTGTACTTAGAACAAACACACACAATACAAAATTAAATATTTATTTATTACTCAAAGTAAAAGAAATAAGAAAAATGTATTTACATCAAAAAATAAATGGACAGATAATACCTATAAAAAGATCTTCTGCTGTTCTAAAACTAAGCTAGGGTTGATACATAAAATACTGATAAAATTGAAAAAAAAAATCGAAGAAAGATGACGGCGCAATTAAAAATTTTAACTGCCCAAACGAAGTTCAAATATTTTGTTTTTTTTTAAATAATAATAATAATAATAATTCTTTATTTCAGGCAACACATGACAAAATATAAAATAAAATTTACCTACGTGACATTGGGAAAGTTGTTCAGAATTGCGGTTTCATTTAAAATATATTTACACCCAACTTACTCGACGCCATTTATGTCTAGTGAGTGGAATTTGATATTTATACACAAGAAAGAAAGAAAGAAAATGAAATTTATTCGTCACAAATAAAAACACGGAAAATTCTTACAATAAAAATAACTTAAAAAACTAAACTTACAAGAAAACAATTAACTTACTCGACGCCATTTATGTCTAGTGAGTGGAATTTGATATTTATATACAAGAAAGAAAGAAAGAAAGAAAATGAAATTTATTCGTCACAAATAAAAACACGAAAAATTATTACAATAAAAATAACTTAAAAAACTAAACTTACAAGAAAACAATTATATAACAGACTACAAAATGTGACGAAAAGGGGCAGACTCAGCATCTTCTGTGAGCTGTCGAGCAGCAACACAGCGCTGGTTTTCGGCCTATCCCTGTAAATGCACTAAACATAAACATAAAACTTTCCTTTTGCAGTACACTATCATCAATAAATAAATATAAATCTAAAAATACAATTAAATTGGGCAATTATTTTCGTCTATATAGTTACTTTTGTATTTTATTTTGCACCTACACGCTTCTGCAGCTCATTTGGCACATCTGTTAATGAGTTATGCTGCGAATAAGTAGACTGACAAACTGAAGCTCTATAAAGGTTTCGTCTTTTGAATGAATACAAAAAAGAAACCTCTCAGTTGACTCAGTTCATTCTGATAAGCAAATATTAAACTAAATCATCCGCATTTGGTACAGCCCTAACCCATAATTAGAAGACCGCATTTTCACCAAAGTGTCGTAAGCGGATTACATTTTAAAATTAAAACTGCAAACGCGAGGTTGTAATTAAAATATGTCATAACATTGGAGTGAAGAGTGGTATTACAAATAGTTAATCACTAGCCAGATTAGGCAGTTTCAGCAGATGGGCGATTTTGGTTTAGTGAAAGGAATACAAAAAAATCCGCCCAAATCCTCGCTATTTTAGAGTTCCGTACATATGACCAATTATTTCAAATTAGATATTTATTTAATTTAAGATAATGCTTTAATTTGTCAAACATAAAAACTGCCAAATTAAGTTGTTTGAGTATTCGGGGACGTAACCCTAAAACTATATTATAATTTGGCGTTTTTAGTAAGTATTTGTTGTTTAAATACAACATAATTATGGTATATAAAATACACACATTTCAAATTCCTAACTGCTTTGGTCTTTGAGATAGACCCCGTAATAAAAATGGACTGAAAATGGCAACTTTGATAGTCCCCCATTTATTTATTTTTTAATATGAAAAATATAATTATACTCTGCTTAATGAGCTCTAGACAATGACATCCCACATGCTAGGGTAAGAAAAACAAAAAAACACTCCGCTCCATTTTCATGTAAGAGGCCCCCTGAAAAAAAATGTTTCTACTACTTTTATGAAAAAGTTCCATAATACTCGAAATTAGTTTTGAAAATTGAACTTTCCGGGCCTCGTTGCGGAATGACCATCAGGAAATATCGTATTGAAATTTCATTTATTGCAAAATTAGGTTCTTTTTTACGTTTGTCTTCATTTCATGCTAAATTAGGTTCTTTTTGACGTCCTTAGTTTGTCTTTACAATCTAAATTCCCTGCGCTCCGATTCACGACATAATCGATTATATCGCGTCTGACACTCTTTTTTCGCAAAATGATACTAGCCACAAATAAAAGCCGCCGGCCGAAGCCTGAAAAAAAAAGGTAAAGACCGCAGCACGCTTTGCAAAGTCATAAAATACATAAAATTTAAAAGGAAAAATTAAATATTTAAATACATAAATCAGGTAGTAGAAAAAGTATCGTTCGCAACGAGTAAAAAATGGGTTTTCTTACCCTTGGAATGTAATCTTTCGACGCTCGGGTAAGAAAATCCGCCATTTTATACTCGTCACGAAATATACTATTATTACATTTTAAATTCAAAATTCGGTTTTGTGCCAACATTTTACACAACAAATAAAAATTTCAGGTTTCTATCCCATTGCTATTTATTTTATCTATTTTATAATAGATGAAGTTACTTACCCTGTCCTTAAATACGCATTTACATGTATTTACATAATAATAAAACCCAAATAAGTAAGTCAATAGGTAAGTAATTAAAGAAACAGTATTTCTACGACGCAAAGGCGAGATTAAAGTTGGAAAAAATGACAGTCTCGCGCAGGTGAAATTTTTTGTAACATATTAAGTACTGCTAAATTTCATAGTATTTGTTATATGTTGTTATATTATTTTTTCAAACCATACCACTTAATCTGATTGAATATAATAAGAAAAATACAAGGCGTTCACTTCAAGCTCTATGGTTTTTTGAAAATAGGTTTTTTTAATGAAAAAATTTAAAAATTTAAAAAAATCCTTATTAAAAGGATTTTTTTAATAGAACGACTTATGATTACTTTAAAATTTAATTTAATATCATTTTGTACAACGACATGTGAATTATTAAATCAATAAAAAAAAATGTATCTTATTAATCTATGGCTAAATTCAACTCGACGCCCTCTTTCATTTATAAATAAGGTTAAATTTTTCCCCGATTTCACATTAAAAAACTAGACTACCTATAAATTAATATAAATATAAAAAATAAAATTATATTAAATTTCACATTTGAGTTTCTTTATCAAATGCAGCGCTGTAATTGGCTCATTTTTTCACAAATCATAAAATGGGGAATATAAACTTTAATTATAATATTTAGAGCTACAAATATATATCGGAAGGAAATTATTACCTAAGATAAGATATTATTGATATATCAGTATTTTTGTTTGATAATAATATTGATTCATGATAGAGCACTTACACGCTTCTCATGATTTACAATCAGCCAGTCGGACAAATGTGACCCATCATAACCCACTACTGCACATTTGTCCTGGTCACAAAGATTGACCGTTCAGGGGTTACGCTCTAGGAATAGAGGGGATCAGCCTATGATATGACGGGCATTTGTCATGAGAAAATTAGCTGTGAAACTAGTTGTGTGTGGTTGAAGAAGTGATTGGATTATTATTCAAATTGTCTTGTGCAATTATTCAACTTTAATGAACTTTGCTCGTTAAAATATGACTTTAGAGGATGTCTATTTAATCCTTATCTATTGAAGATACTAAAGCAGCGGTAGCTCAGTCAGTAGGACGTTGGACTCTCAATCTTGAAGACCTAAGTTCGAATCACCAATACCCAATGAATTTTTCGGAATTAATGTGCATAGTATTTATATACTTACCATTTGCTGACGTTTAAGGAAAACATTGCGTGTCGTAAAAATCGTTTATTTTTGCGGTGTAAGTACGTTGGTAAGGTTCATCCTTATCATGTCAGGACGTTAAGGCGATATGCAAAAGTTTTGGCGTCCCTGTTACTCCATATGCGAAAAAACTCTCAGTGCAAGAGGGATGGATTCGAGGAAAAGTAGCAAAACGTCAATTTTTTTATTAATATAAAATGTACTAAAGTTGCTGTCAAAATTTCGTTTAACCAGATCCAAGATACCATTAAAAACAATCTAATAAAATATAATTGCAGTCCATATGTCATTCTAAATTGTCAAACCAGGAGAATTGGTGTCAAAAAAGATCACATTTCAGTAAATATTTCTATCAAGCCGAATTTCCCCAATCGAGTTTTTGTTTAACAGATACCTAAAAAAAGATTTCAAAATAATACACTATTTTTAATACGTTATTTACTGAAGTAGTTATGCAAGTTCTAAAAGTGTCGATTTTTTTCCGTAACGCCTTAAAATCGTTAGCGAGAAGAAGGTGTTACGAGTGTTAACTGTTCTAGTGATAGTCTACACTCGGTAACCTCTATCATAATAGTATTATAAGAAAGTATTACCTCTATATTAGGTACTAGGACTATTACTTAAGACACAAATATATGCTTTAACTCCTCTAATTTTATAAGTTCAATACGTGATCGCGTTACATAACTATTGTTCTTTATTTGTTATTGAAAAATGACATTTCTTTGCATTTTATTTCACTGCTCAGCTAGTGGTACAAATACTTTAGCTAAAACCAATTTCACAGGTGGTAGAGCTGAGGCTCGACTGTGGAGGTATCACCATCTTACTTGGAGACCCCCTAGAAGTAATTCGGGGGAGATTAGGAGGACAGCTCACAGGCAAAAAACCAGGAAGCCCACCATGCCTAGGACCGATCCCTAATAGCCGGGCCTTATATGGAACAGACTGGTAACGGGCAGGGCCGTCACTGGTGCGAGGGTTCCGGCACCGCGCTCTTCAATCCGCCTGCCCACCGTGTGTGAGTATGGGCAATTCTTCCAGGATGACCGCCGGGAGTGGCAAAGTCCTGGAAAGGCTTAGACTCGGCTGATGGATGGATGAAAACCAATTTGAAGCCTGCTTACTGGCAAGATTTGAACGCTGCTCAGATTGAGAGTTCAA
The DNA here is from genome assembly GCA_934047225.1 of Ypsolopha sequella. NCBI lineage: Eukaryota > Metazoa > Arthropoda > Insecta > Lepidoptera > Ypsolophidae > Ypsolopha > Ypsolopha sequella. The sequence continues at coordinate 20,916,118 of OW204004.1, read as the reverse complement.
TGTTCAACCACGGCTATCCTTGATGTCACAAGCTACCATCGGGTCATCCTATTTATTTCTTTAGTGTTCTTTTATTTTGGAAAAACAGCAGATTCATTCAATACCAATGACATGTCATGCACACAAATTGTCCACAATTTGAGTGAACCCATTTCATTCCAATAGGTATTGGTTTTCACACGGTTTGCACTTTGTATTCTCTTGATTCAACCTCTTGCAAGAATCTAAACAAAGATTTCAGTTGTACTTGAAACTGAATTAACAAATTCATTATATCATAACGAAGAAAGAAAAAAAACCGGCCAAGTGCGAGTCGGACTCGCGCACGAAGGGTTCCGTACCATTATCTATAGAAACGGCAAAAAAATATGTCTGTTGTATGGGAGCCCCCTTAAATATTTATTTTATTCTGTTTTTTAGTATTTTTTGTTATAGCGGCAACAGAAATACATCATCTGTGAAAATTTCAACTGTCTAACTATCACGGTTCATGAGATACAGACTGATGACAAATGGACAGACGGACAGACAGACGGACAGACATACGGACAGCTGAGTCTTAGCAATAGGGTCTCGTTAGTTACCATTTGGGTATGGAACCCTAAAAACATTATTTTCAAAATAATTTTATATTTATAGGACGTTAAAAGACTGATAATTAAGGCGATTGTGGCTTTCAAAATGTGAAATTTGTCCTTTGATATTCCATCCATCTATCCATCAGAGTATCGACAGCCTTTCCAAGATTTCGGCACTCTTGTTGTTTCTCCATCCTCCTCATCCAGCCGCTTTTATTGACATTATTGACACAAAAGACTGATCATACTGACCAAGGTTTCTAAGGCAATAAACAAATTTTTATATATTTTGTATATAAGTAAATATGTTTATTGTTTAAATAGTTACTTAATTATTATTTATGTAGGTATATTGTTGTTATTTATAATCATAGGGTGTAAGTATATTAACATATTTAGTGTATACGTATGTATGTCTACTTTTTGATTATGACTTCACTTTATCAATCTGGTTTGCTGGAAGAAATCTCTTTTTAGGGATAAGCTCGCCTAGGTACATGATATATCTAAGTACAATAAAGAATATGAATATGAATATTTTTTAAGTTGCTCTTTTCCAAACTGAATTCACAAAACATACACCCTTGAATCGCGGTAAAAATCTAATGACAGAAACAAATATACTAAAACATTTTCCTGGTATACATACAATCTACAAACATAAATAAAATTAATGATCCTAACAACAGGTTACACAGAATCCCATAAAACTGATTGAGAAGGGTTCCGTGGACAAAAACAAACTCTCTCTTTCAATACACTACGGGCCCCTGTCAACGGACAACGCTTAAGAATGAAAAATGAAATGAAGTGGACACTACGAAAGAAGGTCACTACGAAAATTTGGAACCTGGGTTATTTATTACGAGTTTAATTTAGTTTTAATAGTTTTATGATTTTCATTTTTTTTCTTAAGGCGACTATCCTTGTGAAAATGTGAAATTTGTCATTTTTGAATGTCGAATACCTACGTCGCATCCTGTCGATTTGAGAAATTGAAACTCTGCATACACATACCAACTTGATCCTTAATCTAAAGTGGCATTTCCGGCGTTTTATCATTTTATAGTTATAGTACGCTTTACGGCTACTACAAAAACAAAAAAAAATAGTACATTACGATACGAGAGCGATGAAACGTTTTCTGACGAGTGTGAGTTTGCGGCACGAGCCGAAGGCGCGCAGCGTGCGTAAAGTGGTCATTTTACGCACGGTGTGCAATAATAGTAGTTAATGCTACAAGGGCGCAAAGGAATAAATTACGAGGACGATTTAAAACACGAGCGTAGCGAGTGTTTTAAACGTAACCGAGTAATTTATTGCTTTTACGCCCGTGTATCATACTACATTTTTCAATGCATAGTGTGAGGAAATGAAAACAAATATAATCTTGTGAACTTTAAATTATAATAGGCCCAAAAGGACTGTATCCAGAGCCGTTAAACGGTGTAAAAAAAGTATAACGTCTATGGTACACAGGAAAGGCTGCAGGTTAGCCAACCATTGTAAATAAATAAAAAAAATAATAATATTAAAGCCCTAGGGCAAAATAATCGACTTTCTGTTCGGTTTTGATGCATAAAAAGTGGGCCTTTACGAGCACATGCATTGAAAAAAATATTATTGCGCCCATTTCTTGTAAAATACGGAATAAAATACAAAACCAATAAATGGTTCATAAAAATGAAGAGTGCTTTCTGAATGTTTTTTCTTTAAATACTATTTAACAATACTATTTAACATCACACGTGAGTGTTCAAGCCGTATGTAATAATAATTTAGTATGTCAGCTCACGCGAGTTTTAATAATATTATTAATATTATTAATTTTTTATTTTAATATTATTGAATTGGCATGTTGGATTAATACAAAATTACAATTTAATTTCTAATACTTTAAAATTATTTGAAAATAAATTTCCAAATAATTGGAATAATATTGGCACTACTTGAGCTTTGAGTGTAACGAATCACTTCGTTCGTTTCGTAAACAAGCACTCGTATCCCAATGTGTCACATTATATCACAGTTGCAAAAATACTATTATAACACAGCACGTTATGAATTAGATATTTGTACTGATTTATTTTAATTAACATGGGTTATTTAATATAAATGTTGTTTATTAGTGATCATATATTTTCTTTATTTTACATTTAAAAATATATTTACGAACTTAAATAACATATAAATAATGATATATTTTTTTATAAAACTAACTTAAATTTAAATAATATATAAAAAGAAAAACAAATACCAACCTGTCACATAGCGGGCTCTAGATTAAATAAAATATGTGAGCCAGATCACCGCCATCATCAAGGAGAGTACCCAATAGGCTGGCGGCGTTGCCTCGCTGTATTGCGAGGCTCATTCGCTGACCAAAATAGGTCCCAGCCCTTGGGTCTCCGGAAGCGTTGACCAACCTCGACGATATTTCCTTATATAGGCGCTTTGTTATATATATAAAGTACATATACCTATATGTACAGTGCTAGAAGGATCTGATGGCGCGTGGATGACAGTGATAGGGGGGTGCAGCTGCGAAATAAGAAGTGTGGTAGCGGCGTTGGTTCTGATTTTGGACAAAATCAATCCACGCACCATAAGATTCTTGTAGCACTGTATAATTATTATTATCACAGTACCACACTAAGTCCATATAATACCACTGACCACTCACTGGTTGCAAGGAGGATTGGGTTGTTTCCATTTCATAATTTAACGATTTGCAACTTTGTACTGTTAAATGTATTGTTACACGTTATAAATTATATGCTTTATTATATGTTAAGTGTTATCAATAATATTAAATAAGTGAACATAGATATAACTTTAAAACTACATTAATAAAAGAAAATTTGGAACTTTGAATATATTCGGCCTCTAGTGAAAATATTTATACTTCCAAATTTTCTTTTATTCATGTATATTTAAAGTTATGTCTAAATGTTATCTTATTTAAATAAAAAGTTAAGAAAAGCAAAGTATATGTTTATTAAAATATGTGAACAAAAACTTACAAATAACGCCAATCAATAAAATCTTCCACCACTTCATTAACTCTTTGGATATATGAATCTTGTTTCAATACTTTTATACTATCCAGACCCTTGGTAAAATCTGGGAACTCGCCATCTGGAGCCAAAGAAAAAGGCAGAACTTCTATTGCCATCATGAGACCTACTTCCATTCTTTCTTTGTAGTCTTTTTCAAATACATCTTTAGGATACACTTCCTTTATATCAATATTAAAGTAACTAAGAAAATTTGTCAATGATTTATAGTATAAATTTTTAAGAAAAGGCAGATAGTTTTTTCGGAGTTTGCGGTCTGTGGAAGTGAATATGAAGTAAAAGAAATCATTCAACGGATGTCCAAATTGAGCCATCTGATAGTCTATTGGCACCAGTTCTGTTATTTTTCTATCCTGAAAATAACAAAATGTTTATATTTTACAAAATTATAAACCAATAAACTAAGTTAAGATACAGCAGAGTTAATTGTAGTAACGGTTTTTTCTTTAGAGAAGTCTTTTAAGATAAACATTATTTTGAGGACAAGGAATAATAATAAAACATTATCGCCTACCTTTATCATTATAAAAATATTGTCAACTTTGTAGTCCCCGTGACACAGAACACATGTTGTATTATCAGTCGTCTTGTAATAATTGGTATATTTTTCCATTCGCTGATCGCAAAAGTCTGCAATCTTAATTCTAGCGTCTTCTGTATAAAGAACCTGAATACAGCCGTTATACAAACTAGCATTCCATGAAATAAAATCTTCAGTATAGTTCACTATATTCTTTTTCGTTCTTATATGATCACGATAACACTTTGGGTTTGCTTGTTCCAAAATGAATGATAATGAATGAAACTTGGCAAGTTCTTTAACTGCTATTTCAGCAAATCTTAATGGAATTGCTTGTTTTCTATCAAACAATTTGTAACCTTTCGTTCTCATATTTTCCATAATGAGCGTATCAAAATTGAATGCATCATAAAATTTCACCATTTCGAATTTTTCATCGTTTGGAATATTGAATTTATTTTGCAAATCTGTTATTATTTTTGAGAACTCAGTATATAGAAATATTTCTCTTAAATACATATCATTTCCAGAAACCGTTTTGATTACTATGTTTTTTTCATTATATTTCTTTATGAACAGATTTACTTCCTTGTCTTTAGTTGTTATTACACCTTCTATAAAAACTTCATAAAAGTTTCTCACACTTCTGCCGTTTGTAGAAATTTTATTGATTTTCACATTGTAGCTTGTTAAACCTTTGCTCACAATTATTTTATTTATTGAATTACTTATGTCTAATTCCACTTCATCTATTAATTTCAGTTCACATTTTTCTTGACCGTTGTTTATTTTATTATATTTATTATCTTTTTCCATTTTACACGGAGTAAAAAGTATCTAATAGTTTTTTTTTTCACCTTGATAATATTTTTGATCTCACTTATAAAATGCAAGTGCCTTGCAATATTAAGAAAAAATAATGAGCGTAAATAATATACTTTTTGTTTTCTCTTATCAGACAACAGCCTTGATAAATGTTTTCCTAAACAAAGTAAATATCATTACCAGTAAACTTGTTAAGATAAAGAAAATTGAAGTGTTTGTAACTTTGGGCTACAAAAAGAAGAGGTGGGGAGGGGCAATAAGTTCAAGAGGAAAAACTTGAAGAAGGCTTCGTAGATAGGAAAAGATGATTACAAGTTTAGGATTATACTATTTATCTTAACAATGTATAACATAAGTGCTCGCAGACAAAGTCGCGGACAAAAGTTGAACAAAATATTTTATCAAATTCCTTCCACTGGGTTCTGTAAATATTTGTAAAAAGATCTAGAATACTTACTGGTTTTTTTTCTGACATCAACGACCGACATACACGCAGATCACGGGACTTGGCATGTTGAATTTCTTTTATAATCTTTACGTGGCAGTGATTCATTTTATGTTTACTTTGTTCGTTGTAACTTTACCTTATCTTTTCTAATAACATACTAGTATTTTGCCTCCGGCTTCGCCCAGGCTCAACAGAGCCTCTATCATCAGATTTCTCCTGTGAAGCATAATGTCATGTTTGACACCTGCATTTCTATAAAAATGGCGCGCAATGTGCACTTGTATAACCGTGTGTTGTTTATATATACTCAGGGACATAATTAGAGGAACGCAGAAAAATTGTGAAGTTGCTCAAACTATTGAATTTATTGCATTACGTTTTCCAAAAATAACATATGGTCTTACTTTATAAAAGTTTTGGACTCATTATCATAAGTTTTATCTAAGGATATAACTTTTTTTGTCCTATTTAGGAGTACTTCTGTTGCAATTTTGAAATTATGTTTTCCTTGTTGAGTCTGCTTGTCACAATTTTTTTTTTATCAGAATCACTAATTCGACCCAGGTCTTGCATAAAGATAGCAAAAAAACTGCTTATAGAAAAGAAGTCACAAAATGGTAACACCCAAAAAGAATAAACCCAAGTGCCTAAAAATTTTAATCTTTTCTTGCGTTTCACTAAATATGTCTCTAAATATAATGTAGTATTATGTAAACATTCTCACATGAAAAAAAATATCTCTGAGTTTGTCCTGACGATATATTTTATTTGTTATACTAAATAAAATATCTGAGTAGCCTTTGATTTAAAATGATACTAGAAAGTACACACTCATGTCACAACAACTCGTGAAAACATGGAAGATTACCAATTGTCGTTGTCCGAGACGAAACAAACCTGTCCATTTATAGGGGCTCTTAGCAAAATTTACATGAAATCCGACACATGATTAATGCGACATCGCGCCATTCGTAGCACTGAATAAAGACTAAACTGCGTGTGTATTTAATATGAAGTTGATTAATTAATGTGTAGTGGCCACTGGACAGTCGAGTATAGTGTAGTCATGTCCGCTATTCAAACCCTTTAAAGATGACCCTAAAATGCCGCCAAGTCATTCGGTACGACGACGCACATACGGCAAAATGGCATATTTAGGGGGTCAAAAATATTTTACAACTTTGAATTAAATTTTCTACTTAGTACATAGCTTGAGGTACATGTTTTGAAAAGAAAATAGTCGTAGCATATTTTTTTCATTTTTGTAAATTTGTTATCAAATTTCTAAATAATATCAGTCGCAATCCGCATGTGTCTGTGTGTTCGCTCATAACTTCCAAACCCTTACATTGATTTCAATGCGGTTTTCACTATAATTTATAACATTTCATAAAAAAGGTCTGTATGTATAACACACTAGCTTTTGTTTGCGGATTCACCTGCCTAGATATCGTTTTTATGACTGACTTGACAAACAAAGCTCATTATGAGTACTTGTGAACAAATGCACATATTAAAAAAAAGGATAATTTGGAAAAGCTAGATTTAAATAAACATATTATTAAAAGACAAATCTATAAGATAAACAAGGATACAAGCAGGAACTAAGTGGAACTTTTTTTTATTTCAAACTTAAAAGTGGTCATTACTTACTTAAAAGGATAGCTCAAACATAAATATGTTTTTTTAAATATGTTTATAAGTTTAAAAATTAACGTATTCATATTTATTTATTTAAACATACCTGATGCTGCAGTTTCGATGTTAAAAAGCACCAAAAGCTACGTCAGAATTATCAAAAATGCGACTTTACCTCAAGTTTCGGTGGCAAAATTATTTAGTACATGGTTGATCGAGTACCTGGGAGGCGCTTGACGCCTTTTTTTATTAGAAATGGATGTGAAATATGGATAGAGCCATAAGTATCAATAATATGGTGTCATTAGCATCTATTCCGGTTTGTGATACATTAATAAAAAAATATATAAATTGTCTTCCTAATTATGGTATTTTGCCGTATGTGCGACGTCAGAAATCGTACCCGTAGAGCTACTTCTTAAGGTACTTTATAGGTGAGCGCACTTCATCCTAGATCTCATTAACGCTTTCTGTCAAGCGTGGTAGAAGCCAATTATTTATTTCATTGATTTTTAACAAGAGGTTTAAATAATTATGATACAAAAAAAATAAAAAACATGAAAAATAGTACAAGATGTGAGTTTAATTCGTCACGAAAAGAGAGTTCTCACCATTTTGTGGCAATGATTTTCAAGATACCCATATCCAAATTAAGCCATTGCGACAAAAATTGCAACTATAGTCATGTGTTTACATTTTATTATCAGTAAACCTGTTACGTTTTTATTATCAATAAAACGATAGATAGCACGTAGTGTTACACAAGTATTGTTATTTAAGATACAGTTCAATTACAAACAACCGCAAGTGTTTATTTTTTGTTGTTAAAAAAATAGCAGTTACCAAAAAGTAATGTAGTAACTTTTAGAATAGAACCTTTATAGTAGTTTATGCTACAAGGGCGCAAAGGAATAAATTACGAGGGCGATTTATATAATCTTGTGAACTTTAAATTATAATTGGCTCAAAAGGACTGTATCCAGAGCCGCTAAACAGTGGAAAAAAAATTATGACATTTATGGTACACAGGAAAGGCTGCAGGTTAGCCAACCATTGTAAATAAATTAAAAAATAAATAAATAATAAAGCCCTAGGGCAAAATAATCGACTTTCTGTTCGGTTTTGATGCATAAAAAGTGGGCCTTTACGAGCACATGCATTGAAAAAACGATTAAATAGAAGAAGAAATAAACTGATATGAGACGGCATAGAGCCTTCTAATGCTGGACCAAAACAGTCTACAAAACAATAATAAGAGAATCATAGAACCACAGGTGCTGCAAAACAAAGACAGGAGCAATGTAAAAACGATGACAAATACTGGAACTCGAAACGTCTGCGGGCGGAAACTGTAAATCTAATGCTAAGCTCCTGGCATTGCCTGCCTAAATAATAGATGGGTTCGGGTAAAAATCGGTAACATTTGTATTGGTCACATTCCCAAATCAACATTGGACCAAATTACAAAAATTACGTATATTCCCGAAGAGTATCAGAGTTGCTGAGTGTGGAATTTTCCTGTGACACACAGAGGTAGCGATTTTTACTTCCCAAGATGCGATCATATTGAGTCGGCTTCTTCGAGCACAAATACACCCTTTTTAGGGCATCCAGGTCTACCTTACAGTAAATAAGTCAAAAAATACTATGCACATAAATCCCGAAAAACTCAATGTTGCATGTTAAATCGGTAGGATTTAAACCCGGTTCTCAAGATTGAGACTCTGACGTTTTTTACTGAGTTCGCTTCCACTGTCATTTTTTGAACAATGTTGAAGAATTTGTTGTCACGTAATGTAGATGTCAGAAATATCTCTGTTTGAAAGAACTCAACAAGCACGTAATGTGGAAACCAATAGTAATGAAGATAGTAATTAGTAATAAAGATAATTAGGAGGATTTATTTGACTTTAGATTAAGATAGATAACAAACGAGTAGGTATCGATTTTATGCGGAATACTTGCAGATCGAAACTTCACAAAATCTAAAATGAATGTTCCTAATAATAAGGTGTGTGTAAAATAAATTCTTCTGAATAAGTGGATATAGGAACTTGCTGATTTGAGGTGTGACCGAAAAAACGTAGAGGAATTATGAAGAGACCCCATTATTCATTTCAAATTTGAAATAGTGACTTCAGGATGTAAAACGAAAATGTATAGGTATTGAGAAATGAGGAAATATGTGCGAATACTTATGAGACAGGATGTGGAATTTGCATATGTGAATAAATGTAGCATATTTCTGCTGAAAAAAAAAGCTTTGTGCGTTAATTTACGAAAGCCTTAAAGTGGGCTTGTTCGATCGAAGCCACCCAAAACGATTTTTAGGGTTCCGTACCGAAAGGGTAATAAACGGGACCCTATTACTAAGACTCCGCTGTCCATCTGTCTGTCCGTCTGTCTGTCCGTCTGTCACCAGGCTGTATCTCATGAACCGTGATAGTAAGATAGTTGAAATTTTCACAGATGATGTATTTCTGTTGCCGCTGTAACAACAAATACTAAAAAACAGAATAAAATAAAAATTAAAAGGGCTCCCAGTGGGAGCCTCCCATACAACAGACATGTTCTTTTTGCCGTTTTTATAAATAATGGTACGGAACCCTTCGTGCGCGAATCCGACTCGCACTTGGCCAGTTTTAATATGGTTTTAGAGACAGTTATAGCAGGCTTTTGAGTCTAAAAAATTACCGAGATATTGTCCTAAAGGATATCATCACTCATTACACAAAATGACAAACTTCATTCGATCATAAAAAACCAAATTAACCCTTCCATTAAGATTTAAATCTAATTTTGTAATTATTTACAATTATAGGAATATATATTTATAAAAAAAGCGTAAATTTTATGTAACGATATATAAGGCGTAAAACATTGTAAAGAATGACGTTATAAAATTTATACATTGCCTTAAACTCAGAACTTTAAAAAATTAAAAACACCTCGAAATTGCAAGTTTTCTGAGCGGTTCACTTCCACTGAGCGAAATGGTCAAGTGTAAATTGTAAATTGTAAATACTCGGCACACACGGGTGGAGCGATTTTATTTTTTTTGAATTTTTGCTTCGGCATACCTGTATAAAGTTGCTATTTTAGGTCATTACTAAATACGAGAAAGCTCAGTTTGTTTACGTTAAGTTTAGAGGTGCCCCCATCATCGTAAAGTTTTGAAAATTTGCGCAAATTCCATAAAATCGCAAACGTTGTATAAACCCGGAATTATATTCTTAGCGATGCTTTATTAGTGTAAACTAAACAAGATTGAACTTGAAACGTGTTTGTTCTGATCGGTAGGTAACGGGGTGCGGGGAAGGGGTATTTTTTATTTCACTCCCTCACATCAAAGAAATGGCATTAGTCAACTCGCGCGCGTACACGAGTTCACTTGTTTGTCGTGCACTTAGGTACTTGACACATCGAATCTGACGGCTGGGAACAAATACATATATTGTAAGTAATATTTTTCACATTCAAAACTTGCAGTTTCGGTTATAACCGTAGTACTATTAAAAGTATTCTTTGTCTTAATTACAGAAATATGTCGCAAGTTAAAACACGACAAATGTCAAGCTGTCCTGTCTTTGGTTTGCCAGAAAAGTTACCTGTTTCTCAGTTACCAACTTACAACGACATTATGAAATATTATTTATTTATCAAACATGAATTGAAGCCTGATATAACAACAAAAGAGCCAACAGTTCATGAAATATCTGAAAGGCTGGCTCAAGAAGTTTTAGAAATATGGCAAAAATCGTCGCTGCCAACTGTAAGTTTCAAAAGAATCCTACAATTGATTCGCGTTTATCATGACAAATACAGATGCTTAATGAAACCATATCGAGGCCGTCAAACGAACATTAAATACCAAGAAAAAATTTATAAATTCATATCAGACTCTCATAGTTTGTTTGATATTTGTAGCTGCAAATGCAAAGTTATATCGGATTGTAACTGTCCTAAAGAATGTCGCATTCCCAAGGAGGAAGTTGATTTTTTATTGGATCAAAGAACGATCAGAAAAATGATGATAGGCGGTGTCGATGTGGCTACAACGGCAAAAAATAAGAAAAAACAAGAAAGAAAAGAAAAAGCTTTATATCGCAGTAGAGAGGTAAACTATTTTGATAAACCTTGTTCTCGTTCATTGACTGATGATTTGGTAACAGAAAGCAGCAGCTCATGCGATAGTTTGCTTGTGCCATCTACTAGTCCTCAGTATAAAAACTCAGAACAGGTAAAACATAAAGCTTCGCCACCTAATAAAAAAAAGCGATTGAATTTAACCTCATTAGCTCTTGCATGCGATCGTACTGGAGTTTCGGATAGAGCCGCTATTATTATAGCTTCTTCTGTCTTGAAAGATGTTGGCATTATTTCATCAAACGACCCAAGTCATATCATTGATCGTTCAAAGTTGCGCCGTGAAAGAACTAAAGTCAGATCAACTTTGCAAGAAGCTGACTGCAACAAAATTCTTCGTAGTATATATTTTGATGGAAGAAAGGATAAGACTTTGGTTCGTATTGAAAAAGAAGGGAAATTTTACAGAAAACGGGTCATAGAAGATCATTACGTAATATTATCGGAACCTGGAAGTAATTATTTTGGGCATGTTACGTGTGAGTCGGGTACTGCTAAAGGTATAAAAGATACTATAATAAATCACTTGAAATCCAAGTCTGTAGAACTGAGTGAGATAGCTGTTATTGGCTGCGATGGAACAGTGGTGAATACTGGTTTCAAAGGTGGTGTTATCCGCCTGATGGAAGAAGAACTAAATAGACCATTACAGTGGTTTATTTGCCAACTGCATTCAAATGAATTACCATTACGACACTTGCTGTTACATTTAGATGGCAAAACTACAGGGCCTAAATGTTTTTCAGGCACCATGGGAACTCAATTACAAAATTGTCATACAAAGCCGATAGTCAAATTTACCGTTATACCAACAATATTACCTGAAATTTCAAAGACAGATCTGAGTACTGACCAAAAATATCTTTATGATGTGATGACTGCTATTAGTACTGGTATATTTCCTTCTGATTTAGCTAATATGGAACCTGGACCTCTTAACCATTCCAGATGGCTAACAACAGCCAATCGAATTTTAAGATTGTATGCCACTAAAACTGACCCAGAAGAAAAGTTAATAGTATTAGTCACTTACGTTATGAGGGTTTATGGACCCATGTGGTTTACGATAAAATGCAATTCTTCGTGCGTTAACGGAGCCAAGCACCTATGGCAAACCATTAGTCTTAGTCGTTATTTGGATGCCAATTTGAAGAAAATCATTGACAAGGTAATCCAGCGAAACGGGTATTTCGGGCATCCAGAAAATCTTCTTCTTGCTATGCTTGGCGATGACAGAGAGGTTATAAGGGATCTTGCATACCGAAGAATTATCAAAGCAAGATCAGAGAATGTTCAAGGACTTCGGATGTTTAAGGTTCCTACATTTAATTTTGACGCCAAAGATTATACTGATATTATTACGTGGCGAGATTGCGAGATAACGGAACCACCTCTTACTTTAAATATGTCTGATGAAACCTTGAAAGATGTGGTCAAGAACGGTCTCAGCATGTGTCAGATTATTGATTTTCCATGTCACACTCAAGCAGTAGAGCGCTGCATCAAGTTGGTGACAGAAGCATCAAATGCAGTTTGTGGAGATAATAAAAGAGACGGTTTCATTAGAGCGAGACTGCTTTCGCGTAAACGAATGCCTACTTTTAATACGAAAAAACAGTTTGATATTTAAGTTTGCTTTTTTAATGTTTAATTTTTGCAATAAATAGAAAAACTGGATTTTTTTTATTTTTTATTTTCATCTCCTCTGGGGCACCTCAAAATATTGCGACTGGTAAGTCAAATTTTGTACACTTGTTTTGAATATTATAAGACAACTTTTCATCCCTATTCCGTTGAGATGAAACGATTTTTTTTTTGCTCCATACATTTTCGCTCCACCCTCAGTATGAATGAAAGCTAATGAAAGCTAGGTCATGAGTGAGGTATCAATGTATTTATATTATTATAATATTTTTTTCCTAAATCTGTTAATTTTCATTAACAGATATTGTTCCAAACCCAATCAGTCTTGTCACCGCAAATCTTTTCTCATCTACACTAGCGTGATGAAGGGTCAGTTGAAACTCTTTCACTCACCCAAATGAGAACCTTACAATCTAAAGAACACAGTATAAATTACATTGGCTACAGACAACCTCCCATGTCACTGCAGATTGACCTCTGCATCAAACTATTAAGGGTGTGATTTCAAGAAATTTTGGTTTTCCGATTTGGCTCGGTCTGACTTTGGTACACAAAAGCTGTACGAAATCTCGAATGAATACAAATGATATGAACATCCTCGACTCCGCAGCAGGAAATGACCAAGGATTTGTCATTGTCAAATTTGAATACGAACAAACGGATGAGGAAAAACGAATATCATCTGTTATTTGGCAACTTGGTCCGTGTGGTCTATTAAACTCCTGGGGTGTGGTTTCGTATTTTGATGATTTGATGGAGCCTGTGTAAAAAGTGTTGATGCATTTGATTTTGACGATACAGTTGGTACCTAATACAAAAGAAAAATAATACATAGGGTACTAAACGTACCAACAATCCATATATCATAAATATATAAAATAAAAATACCCTAAAACAAAATAATACCAAACCGTAGATTGAATGTTTATTCTCAGAGAGCAAGGAACAAAATGTACCCTTAAAATAATCATCATCGAACTAACATGTTTTTTCCAGATCTAATAAAAACGAAAGAATAGTACTAGGAAATTATAAATAATCATAATCAAGTAAGAAACAATCTAAGATATTCCTGGCAATTATTTATGAAGTTAATAATCTAATTGTATACTGGAATTAAAATATTATTACGACAGACAGACCGCTAATCAAAATTACGATATAAATATTCTTGTGATTTCACACTTTCATACTCGTTTTCACAACACATCTCATTTTGTCATTTAGCAAATTTTGTCAGATTGAGCAACTCATTTTGCATCAATCAAATTTGAACTCTATAAAGTTCCCTTTTAATTTAAAATAGAGCGCACGCACTCACGAAAAACTGAGTTTTTATTTCACAACGCGGCTACCAGATGAAATTATTAAAACATTCTAAGACGGTGGGGGATCATTTGTTTCATTATTTTTTTACAAATATCAAGGTTGTATTATTTAAAGAAGGCCCTTTCACACTTGAAAAACATGAAATTTAGAGGTAATTTCGCATTTTTTTTCTATCGAGTGAACCTAAAGCTGTTACGCTTTTGCTAAGACATGCCCATCATAAGTATAGTCTACTATGTGTATATATTATTTTTATTAAACCAATTGACGAAGTTACGCAATATGAAATGGTCATTTGAAGTTGTGCATTTAACATTATAGGACCCTTAATAAAAACATCGCCACGAAATGAATCTGAGAGGGTGTGTCAGAGGTGTTACCGAGAATTGACTGCGATATACAAGTCACAGTCTACACTGTACATCTACGTGGTTAATCAAAAATCAAAATCATTTATTTATAACATATTTAACAGTTTTTGTTGCCGAATTCTCCTTTTAAGTTTTCACCTGTAGTAGGAGAAATTCGCTCTTTCATCCATAGTTAATAGCTTGCGTAAGCATAGCAAACGGTTTATTGATAAAGATCCTAAAATATTTGATGCTGTGGATCGCACACGAAAAGAGTCGCTGTATGAAACACATAAAACTATGCAATAACAAAAGTGATCATTCAGTACACCTATTCAGAAGTACCTGTGTAAGTCTGAGTAAAACTCAGGTTTAAGTGGTGCCACCATTAGCATAAACTTTTGATTGGCCCTCCCAGCTGTAGTAAACTGGGGTTTAACTATAAAACAGTTTATAACTGGTTCTGTATCTAAGTTTATGTGTAAACTTTAACGCTTTAAGATTATAATCCTAGTCATATAATGACTAAACAAATGGACAGTAACCGGTAACAGTAAGTTTAATTTTCGCAGTAAGGTATCCGTCGTTTCCGTCTAAAAATGGAGTAAGTTATCTGTCCCTTTTTATTTCTTTCAAATAACATAAAACAACACCTATATACCTATAGGAGTGTGTAAGCCAATTCCATTTATGAACGAAATACCAGATTTACTAATAATTTTAATGGTTAATCTACTTTTAACTTGAGTATTGACAAAACAGAGTTTTTTTTTTAGTTTGTTTTATTCAACGACAAAATATTGTACACATTAATTTAGTAAATGGATCACAAAAACCCCCCAGGGTTTATCAATGATCCATGAGATCACTCTTATCTTACAATCATAATAAATTATTATCATCACTTATAACTTAAAAAAACATACTCGTATTTGTTTAATACTGCTCTTCTCTTATAATCGGTCGTCCACTTTATTTTGCAATATCTGACACCCAGAATATTTTCAAATGCTCCACTGGGAGCCATACTTTAAAAGAAACCATAAGTAGTCGCCGTCAGACATTCTAATGGATACAAAAGCAATGGCTCCGAATTTACAATGCTTTTAGTCACACGCTACTGGTCATGCCACACGTTTGCTTGCGATTCCTTTTCCTTGATCTTTGAAGTCGTAATGGTGGATATCAAATTGGATGTGACAGAATGTTTTATTTTAGTTGAGTCTACAGATAACACATGATTAACCGTCCTGGATGAAATTGAGGAAAGCCGACCAAAAATAATGAGACTTGGCAAACGAAAAGAAGAAGAAGAAAAGATGTAATTTTGCCGAAAATTTAAAAACTAAATCCTAATAACATTAAATAAGATAAAAGTTTTTTTTTAAATGTTGTTAGATAGAGTCTATCAAATGTAAAATACCTCGGGATTATATTATTAGATATTTTATACCATATTTCGAGCTGTCGCGAGTGTCATTGAGTATTTCAATTTATATTTTCCCTGATATCTTTATTTCTTTTCATTATTATTAAAATAAACCCAATCAGTTTCAGCAGTTTGATGAGTTTTGGTGTAGATTCCAGTTTCAGGAAAGAGATTATGGAAGATATGCAATTTGCTCAGTTTTTATTGAGTTAAATAGTCTTTTTGACAGTTTGAAAAAATTTTTTTTTCGCTGAAAAGACTCCAAAATCAAGATATTTGTATATAAAAAGGGATTTTAAGGGGAATCCTAAAATCGTTTTGATGTATTTAATGAAATTACTTTTATTTTATAATATATATAAATTTTACCTTTTTTATGTTGCATGTCTCGTGGTCTACGGGAAACTGAAAATTGGGAAAATGGGAAAATTGATCGCGGTAGACCCGATAATATATATTATAATGCGTACGAAACGCGAGAGTTTAAAGTTGTATACTTTTATTTTATTTTTATATACAAGCAATTTTTGTTTGAAATGCCTTCTCCAACCATCTTTTTAACTTTTCTGCCACAACACTACTTACAAAATAAACTTCTAAAGGGGAAGATGTAGATTTTCCTTACACCATTAACATGTATATTGCCCTTAATTTATTGCGTAAAGCTTTTTGATGGCGCGACAAACATTTTATATTTACGCTAAAGTTTAGTTTTATTGGAGATATATCTGGGATTGGAATTTCTGATTGCTTTGTTTTTTGGTGTTATTGAAGTGCAGCATTGCTATTTTGATTAAAACAAAATGTATTTACCCTATTTATAATGTTTTATGTTTATTTAATGGGCTTTTTCGACGGATTTCCAGTTTCTCAACCCTAAAAAATTTAAGTAAGGTTAAATAGACAAATATTTTTGTTCCATTTCATTATACAAGGTGAGTTTTTGATCATCGTCCAAATTCATACTAGAGGCTTGGTAAGTGATCAGTGTCTTGAATCGATAACAATTTTTGTGAAATTCGTATTTGAAATTTCGACTTCCCATAGTAATTCACTCCCAGTCCTGAGTGAATCACTTTGGGAAGTCGAAATTTAATTATATGAATTTTACATAAATCGTTATTGGTTCATGATGTTGATCACTTACCAAGGCTCAAGTATGAATTTGGACGATGTTCACAAATTCACCTTGTATACAATATTAGATTAACATACAAACGTCAAGATTTTATTACTTTAATAACATTTTAATCATAGTAAAAAAAAAATTGTTTATTACACTTACAGCAATTTTAACTTGAACTTTTGCTGAGTATTTACAAAAAGCAATTAAAAAACTGGTTATGCTAAAAGGAGCAATTAATAATATAAAAAAATGCTTCTATAAGACTAGTCTATCATCGACACAATTTCCAACTAAATTACTCCAACGACTTTCCTATACTTCGCAATCAGTTTTCATTTAGCCCTTATTACCTTCAATTTGAAAATGGCTCTCAGTAGAAGCAATCAGCGAAATACGTCGCGAATAAACCTCCTCTATTGTTGAATGAGAAAAGCTCTCTGTAAAACCATTTTAACTTGACATACCCACCCCCGAATCTTTCTAGAACCAACGAACTTATAGAGAAAATTAAAGCCAGTATGAAAGATCCAAAAAAAGTGGTTGGTTTTGCATAAAACAGGGAAAATGCCGAGCATATTTCTCTCAACTCCAGCGTCGATTTATACGAATATCACTTAGCGAGAGAAAACTTGTAACAATAAATTTGCGATAAAATTTACATACGGCATCTTGAATCGGCAAGGATACCGTTTTGCCTACGGGTCGCTAAACACCGTAATGTACGGATTTGGATGTTTTCCTGTTTATTGAATAACATTTTGGGTGCTTATTGCAGGCTTCGGTGGGTTTTGAGTGGGTGGTCCTGATTTGGGTGGGCTTGGTTATTTTTATTTCGCGCCATAGATTTTTGATGGCAGTGCTTCAAATCTTTATTTGAGTTGTTGGGTTTGTAGTTATAAATATGTTATTGTAGAACTGAATATGTTTTGCTTATGAACACTAACATATACCTATCTTTTTAAATATGTCTTGAATACGAGATTAACAACCCGTGTTAGACGTAGATTGTAAAGAAACAATGCCGACCCCAAGGGGTCAAAATATATGTTTAACCTCACAAGCTGAGAAAGGTTCTATTTATCACTCGAATTCATCGTCCAAAAGTGTTTTTAACCTCTAGCGTTTAAAATTCGAGCCTTTCTATACGAAAAAGTTTTTATACCACCAGCCCACAAAAATGCATTAATACTATTTCATGTCAGTGCGCCAGCCTCATTTTTAGAACAATCGCACTGGCTAGCACAACGATTGCACGAAAAAAGAAAAAGGTTGATTTGTTATTTTCTTGCACCACAGACCTCTAATAATACAAGTACACTGGATTAGCTATTGATGACATGCCCCCCTATTCTGTATCTTTAGTTGCCAACTTAGCTGGGTGCCTATCATCAAAAACACAGATAAAAACTGAATTTTCAAAATTGCTTTTAATGGGTATTGAACTATTAACAAACTGTGTCATCACTTCAAGTGCGAACATATCCTTAGACTATTGGAATTCGATAGTATATAGATGTTTTTGATGATAGGCACGTAGTCTAGTTGGCAACTAGAGATACATTATAGGCCCGCTGATCGCCATTTTGCGCTGATCGCTACAGTGAGTGACGTGAGTGTACTTGGAACTAATGATAAAGATAAGATAATATAACGTCATCTATATTTAAAAATTTTAGTTCCTGTTACGCTTGGTGGGAGCGTTTTGAATCGGCACAAAAAAGAACTCTCATTTTGTAGGGCACAAAATGTCCAGCGTCCTTGACTAGACATCAGTGTCTTGCACTTAGCATTTTCCTCGCTGTAGTGAGGTGAAAATTGCATGTTTCGCTCGGCAGCAAAGTTATTTTGCGTCTCGAACCTTTGAAACCTTCGCTTTCTCAGGTTTCAATACAAAATAACAACTTTGCAGCCTTGCATTACAAATAACTATTATGCTTCTGTGACTTATATTCCAATCCATCGCTTGGTAAACTCAAAAATTTGTAAGGGTGCGCACACCCTTAACCCTTTGTAAGGGTTACAGGATGGAAAAATTAATTACGAGTAAAAGCAAATTCTTTTAGAAAAATTAATCTACAGGGCACGAACCCCTTATCTCTAATAGTGCTCTCTTAGAACATCTTGCGTCTATTTATTATGTTTTTACTATAGCGGAAGCCCAGCAGCGGGAATCCTGTTTGTCCCGATCCCATGGGAATTTCTTAAAATCCCTTATTAGCGGATGTCTACGTCATACAAGAAACCTGCAAACCAAATTTAATGTTCTTGGTTGTAGTCGTTCAGTCAGGGCGTTGCATTCAGTATTAACAGATATATTTTAGCTCTGTTTTTGGTTTATGAGCTGACAAAACCTAGAGAGTTCCAGAAGCTTGACAAGCAATAAACTTAGCGATTATGTACAAACTTACCGAATTTGAAATAATCTAGTATTTTCCCAAGTATTTTTGCTAATTCTAAAACAAAGCATTCTAAGGCTTTGTTATAAAAGGACCGCCCTTACGTGTTGAGCTTGTCTCCTACATTTTTATAAAAATCAAAGGCTAAAAACACTAGTAAAATTATTTTTTCGATGTCTAAAAAACAGACGAAGTTATTGGCAATCAAAGTGAGCTTAACGGCATGTATCGTGACGTCATCCGACATGATTTCATACCAAAAGTAATGAAAAATATTAAAATGTTCTGTGCTTTGCAGTAACTAATTAATCGGTTACCATCAAAAATTTACTGATATCTCACTAAAGGAGATGAGCTCAAAGAAGAACAGAGTTTATCTCAATATCATAAAAACCCAAATTCCCCAAACGCGCTGGGTAATACAAGCCCAATATCACAAAAGAACAAACCGTATAAACTCAAAGCAAAAGCCAAGATAAAAGCAAAATGTGACCACGGGCGGCCGGTTTTGTTTGTCCATCGTTATAACCAAATTCTGGTTATCAGAACTGTAACAATAACGAACGAAGACGGAAGAAAATACCCACCTATGTAGTTTTTACTGACTATGAAAACGTTTTTAATGAACAGCTATCTTTAAATTAAAGCACATCGTAGTAAAATAATACGCATAACTAAAAAAAAATAGTAATCTCCTGAAAATTTACCTTTTTTTATGTATTTTTATTTTTATTGTTATATTTCTTTAAAAAAAAAGTGTAGTTTCGCTGCCAAATAGAACATTTCTTGCCCTGTAGAACAAATAGAACATTTCTGTTTCAAATGGTTTCTCTAGTCTTGAAACTTATGGCTCCAGCTATCGTATTTAGTTGAATCACAAGTGCGAGGAGCGTGACACGATGTTTTTGCGATTAAACAGTACCGCACGCTCCTTTATAGTGGCATCGCGTCGCGCGCGATTGAACACTATGCTACACGGGACCAAGGGCTAGTTTAAATATTCGAGCCTGGTCAAGCCACGCTGGGATCGGTGCATTTCATTCATTCGAAAAAATGTCAACAAATAGATTTGGTGTACAGAATAAGACGGTCGGGCTAATGATAGGTGATGGTCCCTGGTCGAAGTTCCTATTTCTTTTTCTGCACGTTCCTCTTGTCTTCATAATGGACACAGTAGGTTCTGGGTTTTGTGTGTTTTTCCAGGGTTTGGACCTTGTTTTCTTATTACTCTGATGAGGTTGGCAACGTTATCGGATGTTAAGGTGGATGGTCCATGGAAATTTTCATACAAACTTGTTGGAACCAATAACGACGAAGGCGGTATTATAATTTCGTTTTGTTGGTTTTTTCTACAAGTTCCATTAATTTTACATCCACGAATAATCAGTTTTGTAACAAACAAAACGTTTGACAATCTAATTTTGCAATTTAAAACTTTCGTAATCCAATGTATGAACATGTTGTTTGTAAAAAAACTAATTAATCGCGAGTATAAAATTATTTGAACAGAACAAAATTATAATACTTTTATCGTCGTTATTGGTTCATACAAGTTATTGTGAAAATTGCCTTGGACCATACACCTTAAATCTTTGTTCGCAAACAATGCATGTACCTATTCTTTTTAGGACAGTATTTTATTTGGCGATTTTGGGCGGTCATTTCCATCGAGTTTGGTGTAGCTCAATCGGTATTACGTCGGTTTTTCAATCTTGGGTTTCAAATTCTAATCCTGCCGGTCAATAAAGCATCAATAATTAGCTACCTATATTTGCTGAAAAATGAAGGAAAATGTTTTTCATGTAATGTAGTTGGTGTCAATATTATCAAAAGTGTGTTTTGGTCCGAAATCCTTGGGATAAAAATGTCGTCGATAGAACATCGCCGTCTTCTTGGACACTCTTTGAAATAGAATCACGACATTATAAAATTATAAAGTACTAAAACAACTTCATATAACACATGATATGATTGAGTTTAGAGGTATCAATCATCTTCTCATATTCATAAACAAGCCAAAATCCGTACATCTCGTTTAATCAAATTCGGTGGTAACAAAATTGCATCAAAAACCGACCGCATGACGGGAAATCAAAACGTCCGCCCATTTTCACAAATCTGCATGTTTATTTACAGATTTCAGACATAATTCGGGTCAGATACGTATCCAGGGATAGTCTAGCTAGGAGGTACGGACCCCCAAAATCTCTATGCTGCATAAAACGTTGCTTGGGAAACACTAAAAGATTATTTGAATGATCACCGATTAGACGTTTGTTATATAAAGTCGTTCAATTTAAATGGAAAGTAATTTAGGAGGTGATTCAGTATTGTTAAAACATCACATTCCACTGCAAAGTACATTTTTTTGCGCGAACTTTTTCTTCACTTGTCCATACAAACTGAGTCAGCTGATCGGACCACTTTGTACTGAGAAGTGAAAAAAAAAATCGCGCAAAAAAAAAAGTGCTTTGCAGTGGAATGTGAAGTATTAACGCTACTGAATCACCTCCTAAATTACTTTCTATTTAAATTGAAAGACCTTATATATTATAGGATAGGTCTCGCTTGCATCAAACACCGTTCCCCCACGCGGAAAGTACCGCAGCGCAAGAGGGACAGATTCCGGAAAAAATAGCAAAATTACAATTTTTTCATTAAATTAATGATTTCTAAAAACTAAAGGTTGTATACAATATCGGTATGGTACGGTTAATAAAGTTAATACAGGTTTAAATCCATAAATAATTTGTTTGGGTTATTGCTCAAAAACCTATATTTGGTTTTTCTCTACTGACCTGACCTCAGAAGATTCTGTCACTTTAATACGTAGGTAGTATGCATTATATTATTAAATGAAGTGCTTTTTTAGGGTTTCGTACCCAAAGGGTAACCAACGAGACCCTATTACTAAGACTCCGCTGTCCGTCTGTCTGTCCATCTGTCCGTCTATCACCAGGCTGTATCTCATGAACCGTGATAGTTAGATAGTTGAAATTTTCACAGATGATGTATTTCTGTTGCCGCTATACCTACAAAAACTAAAAAACAGAATAAAATAAATATTTAAGGGGGCTCCGATACGACATATATGTTTTTTTTTTGCCGTTTTTATAGATAGTGGTACGGAACCCTTCGTGCGCGAGTCCGACTCGCACTTGGTCGGTTTTTTATCATGTGGTATTGCTGATTATCCCCCTCCCTCTTACACTCAATCCTAGATACGTGCCTGTTTCGGTTGGTGTTTAGGCGATAAATTCACGCTCACTTAGTCTGATTAAAGCCGATGAAGCGTTAGAGCGTTTCAAATTTTATGGACAAACGGTGCAACGTAAATATTGTGGTATTAGTGGATTTACCTGTTCTGTGTGTGTCAATTTTATAAGTTACTAACCTTTTGCCTTTGTTCGCCTTTGCTTGCTTTCTTAGCAAGTGCTGCATCGTTGCGAAATTTCAAGTTTGTAGGCATATAAACAGTTTCAAAGATTTCATAATTCGCTTAGATTGAGTTTTGTTAAGGTGTGTTAATTCGAAAACCATTTGGAGATTTAGGTTTAATCAGCCATATTTTGGAACTGTGGTCTAAAAAGCCTCATGATGATGAATATTTTTACAAAAAAGCTGCAACTTCCATTTGCCTTCGTGTGACGTCACTTGAAAAGTGGCTGTTTAGAAATGTGTCTTTTGCTATCAAGATAAATGATAATTTGCTGACGACTGATTTGACAGATGGATGACAGATTAAAGGCAATTACAAAACACAATCAGTATTATGTATAAAACTCTCAAGTGACGTCATATCGGACAATTCTTTAAAAAATCATAAAAATTATAGCTAATTTATATACCAAAATAATGAAAACAATGCCCTAAAATGGCGTAATTTCTCTGAAAAAGAATTTAAAGAAAATGTTTTAAAAATTAAGCTATAGTGATGTTTCGCTGCAGACAAGTGGTCTCTTAATTCAGAAAAAGTTTCAATAATGTTATACTAATTTAACAAACTAGTCCAATGTGCCAATACTTTCATATTAGTGCCTAAGATAAAATTCTCAACTTTTGAAAAAACCAGCCAAGTGCGATTCAGACCCGCATGTCTAGGATTCCGTATTGCGCATCATCCATCCATCCATCCATCAGCTTAGTTCGTCCGCTTCTGGACATAAGCCTTTCCAGGACTTTGCCACTCCCGGCGGTCATCCTGGAAGAATTGCCCATACTCACACACGCTGGGCAGGCGGGTTGGTGAGCGCGGTGCCGGAACCCTCGCACCAGTGACGCCGCTGCCCGTCACCAGTCTGTTCCATATAAGGCCCAGCTATTAGGGATGGATAAACCGCCATCCACTGGTCCCAGGCATGGTGGGCCTCCTGGTTTTTTGCCTGTGAGCTGTCCTCTTACTCTCCCCGGAATTACTTCGAGGAGGTCTCCAAGTAAGATGGTGGTACCTCCACAGTCGAGCCCGGCATCAGCTCTACTACCTATAAAACCCGTACTGTACATGAATTGACGTTTTGGTAATTAGGCATGCAGCTCATAGATGTTTCGTGCTGTTGGACGTTTTGCTACTTAGACTTTCTGATCGGGAGGGGATAAATTTAATTTTGTAACTTCGTAAATTTCTCAACCGTTTTATTTTTCCTGTAGTCTTAACGTCAACACATAGTTTTTCAAGGATTTCTATAAAAAGATGCAATTAAATATAGCCAAACTATATATTTTTACAATCAAATTTTTAATACCTGCAGTTTCATACCCATATTGTATTTAAACCCTTAAAATTGATGCCATTTCTTATACTATTTTTAAGTGACAGCGTTCTTATTTTAAGTTTCACTAAACTTAAAAAACTTTTCTGCAACTAGACGTTACTATTCTATTAAATTAACATTATGTCATTGCAGTATAGAAACGCAGAAAGAAAAGTAAATCTGGATAAAGGTCCCGGGTTCGAATCCCAGTTCAGGGCTCCACACATCCAGATTTAATTTCTTTCTGCGTTTCTATACTGCAATGATATAATGTTAATTTATATTTCCTTGCGATGGATAAATCGCCAAGTGTTGAAACATAGAAATTTAGTTATATCATAGTTACTATTCTACTTTTAAGTGTTTCAACTTAATCGTTTAGCCATTTTCTTGATATGGACAGATGGATGAATACACAGGAAAACTTCACTTCAAATTCAAATACAAGTATAGATAGCAATCTATACTTGTATTTGAAAAAGAAATTTAACTTTAGCCTTTCTTAAATCGACAAATCATTCATAGACAACGGCTTTGGGTCTATTTTCAAATATATACGGTAGAGCCTCACTGTGCTTGTTTAATCAAGAAAATAGCTTAAAGTGCAAATTGGTTATCATCTCATATACGTTTAGTTAAAGTTATGGGACATGCTAGGCGTGTATGCAATTTTGAGGCTTCGTGGAAAATGGGAGCCTGCATGAATGATTGAATAATGAGATTATAAAATCCGACGGTTTATAATTTAACGGTAGATTTTGTCCGGTTTCTTATAAACGAATCTAACCTAATCGAATTTACCAAGATGGAATAAATCATATATTCTATCACTAAATGTTGGTCAAAATACAAAATGCAATGTATTTTCCAATAAAATAAAAATGTCGTTACGACCTGTTAGCGCTCTTTTTGCTATCTCGAAAGTTTGTTCTTTTATTGAGCTTTTGACGCGTAGATGAAGTATAAAACTGGAGAACCAAATAATAATAAAAATGATAACTTCACATTTTGAATATATAGGTTTATTTAAATAATTAGACAAATTTATCATTTTAGTACTTCCTTTGTATTTACTTTCCTTTTTATTAAAATGTAAATAAATATTTTCAAACAAGTGTTTTCGACACTTTATTTTCGCTTACTTTTATTGAAAATAAAGATATTTCTTTCTAAGATATAATTCTAAATCCGATATTTATTGGTGTTATATTTTTATATTTTGTAAAATGTAATAAATACTGGTGTGTATGTAATCATCACATAGTTAAGTTGGGTATTAGTGTTATGTAAATATTTATGACTACTTATTTAACATTCGTTAACTTTTTTAAATATGTTTAACCTGTCACTAACAGTGGAAACTTTTAATTGGCCTTTTTAAACTAATGTAATGTACTATATTGTTACAAGTGCTGTTAGTTTTCCCAAAATGTAATAAATAAAATAAAATATTATTTTATTGCAATCAAAAATGTTATACCGGATGTAATCTTTTGATGAAATCTTCTTAAATAAATATTTTCTGTAGGAAAGTTTTAAAATATGATCTTCAAAGCATATTGTTTCTTCAAAAGATATCAGTAAACTCGCAAATAAAAAAAAAATAATCCTCTCTGCACTAAATAACTTGAAATACCTTCTATTAATTTTCTATGAGCCAGTGTATTTTTTCCAGTGCGGTTTGATTTTTTTTTGAGAAAATTATTTATTGTTATCAGTAGAGTATGTCATTTTATTAAAACGTACCAGTCCATTTCCAGTCGGTATATTTTAATTAAACTAGTACCTAAATATATTCCATACTACATCCAATGCAAAGTGATCTAATTAGCTATCTCGCCACGTGTTCATGTATTGACATTGTGCCATCCGCTACACAGTGTTATTACTGTATTAATAATGTACATGTAAATGTTAATATTGTACATGTAAATGTACATGCAGCTGCACACTACGGTATAACTTTTTGTACGATTAACGACTTTATGCTTGCGTAACAAGAACTTTCGTAGTCGACGTGTTGGAGTTTGTATAAATAGGTTATATTATATATAGGTTTGCCTTAATTATTATTCTTTTTGTTTGTGTGTGTTACCAAAGTTTATTGTATTTAACATATTTGTAAAGAAACATTTAAGTAAAATGGCAGCTAGTTGCCCCTCTTATTTTTTCTGCGCCCCTACAGGGCATCCTTGTAATTTTCCTTCATGTAACATATTTTATACTTGTGACTTGGCAATAAATAAATGATATGATATGATATAGTTCTTTCTTTATGTCCATAACCACTACAAATATTTTGCTTCTATCATAGTTTCTAAGTATATACTTATATTAGATATAAGAAACTTAGCGTAGCGTAGACCTAGCTGTAAAATTCAACAGAATCGCGGTAAAGCAAAACTGATATACCTTGTGTACAGGGTTCCCAACCCTCTCGGAATGCCGGGGAAATTCCGGAAATATTATTCAACCTCCCGAGCTCCCGGGATATAATACATTTTCCGAATTTTCTAAAATAAAATAATTGTCATTAACTAAATAGATAAATCGCGCGAAATAAATAATATAATGACGAAAAAAAATTGATTTTTCATATCAAATATGGATGATGCTTCTACAAAACAAAGAAAATTAAAATAACAAATATTACCGACTTTCATTCAATTGCTCGCCGATTTGTTTAAATCTCCTGGGTTGGTTTGTTCTTCCGAGAGTTGGCAACCCTACTTGCTGTATTACGTGCTCAGAAAATTAAACCACACGCTGTTCTGATAATACTGAACCATTGCCATTAAAAAACTTATAAAACAACGCAAAAAAAAAACTTTTCCATAAAACAATATCTGAAATATCATAAATAAATCTTTATAGGATATAGTACATTCATTGTATATAATATTATCTTTAGCCATTAGCTATATTTTTGGACTTCATTGTTTTTGATTTCGCTCGAAATCTGAAGAATATAAATCCGGAAATACATAAATCACTTTAATCAGCCCATAAACTTGAAATAAATATTTATATTTGCCTTTTTATGGCTATTCATTGAATTTAATAATTATAAACAATAAAAATAACAGTTTATAGTATTTTCGAAATATATTTCGGCTCACTTCGACTGATGCCGGCCCCAAAGTGAGCCGAAATATATTTCGAAAATACTAAGAACTGTTATTATTAATTTAATCAGCCCAGAAATTTCCAATCCCGGAACACATAATCAGTTCGTCCATTGCATCAGTGCATCGCCAGCATCACCGAAAACAAGCGCTTTCACACCTGATCCATTAGGGATGTGCACAACAATGTAATTAATTTAACACGATTTACGCTCGGAGGCCAATTTGAACGGTATGTCACCAGCCACTGTCACTACGTCACACGCATAGATGCTGTCTAATTAGGCATCTGGTGGCATCACGCTTGCATGAGGATGAAAGAAAGAATTAATTGGGTGGTGACAGCCCTGGCTCTTGAAGTGTGTGATAGGAGAAAGATGAACGTAATTAGATTGTTTGGTTAAAGATATATTGGAACATTTTCTCATTCATTTATTATGGAGGTCATGACAATTATGACGTTGAAATACCTACCAAGTTCCGTAAATATTGCTTTGTAAACTTCAACGAAACAATGCAATGCTTAATGGTTACGCGTTTCGGCCACTTATCCGAAGGTCACGAGTTCAAATCCTGTTCAACTTTTTGTTCAATCTGTGGCTCCTTGTTTTTTACCAAATTTTGATAAGAGAAAGATTGTACAATTTGTTTCATGAATTCTGTTTCCAAAATTACAAGGGAAATACGTTTTTCATACAATAATTTGTTGACGTACGATTGTTTTTTGTTGATGTTTAAATAAAATTTAGATATCTGTTGTATCCCCGATGGATTAATTTCCGAAACCCGTTGGGAAGTATACAATGAATTCATTAAAGAAATTGTAAATACCTTAATCATATTTTAGACTCACATGTTTTAGAAACAAGCCATCACAGTCAGTGTATTATTTCACAGTGTCCTGTAACTAACTGGACCACAGCATCCCATAATCCGCCCTAAATCACCCATAAGAAGTCCACGCCGTTTGTCTTCGCCCGATGACAGTTTTATGTGCTGGGGAGCGCTAGTGTGAATAGTTACATAAAATATTAATACACAATTTGTCCGAGTAGTCAGCGGTAGTAGTTAATCTACTTTTATAGCCGGTTTAGGAGGCTTTGATGGGATTTCTTTTTGGACATTAATTAATGTGGCGTGAAATAATATAAATCTATCCCTATACACGGTCAAGGTGACTGTACTTAAGGTGGCTGGCACTTTGGAAAAATCATACTGACCCTCAGACAAAATAAAACTGGCACTCTTGCAAAATTAAATGGCACTCTGGCAAAGTAATACTGGCACTTTGGCAAAATAAACAAAATTATTATTGACGTCATGTTTAAAAAAATCACGTGTAGTACCAAATGCAGCATCATCGCATCGAAGTCGTCATAGAGCCATGAAACCCAGCTACCCAATCATTGCTAAAAACAAACGGTATTTCTGCATTATTAAAACATTTTTAACCGAAGTTCTGTCTTTCAAGCCTCAGAGTATGAATTTCCGCAACCTAATCAAAAACTATGAAAGCTTCTATTCAGTTTATCCAGAACGAATTTAATTACTCTCAAAACAAAACTAAAATATCCTAAGACCTTTAACACCAAGGCTTCGCAGCAGGAGGTCTACTTCAAAGAAACAAAAGACGTCCACACACGTCTCTCACACAGCCATCTCTACAAATTCATTTCATATGTCTTTATTAAGCCCAAGTTAACCCTTTGCCGTTACAAAACAAAGTCTTCCTACGGCCTTTGGCCTTAACGGAATCGAGGCGAGACCATTGTCCATTCCGTATTGCCTGAAGCTTCGTTCTACCATCCAGTATCCAAAGACCTCTTTATAGAACCAAATAGTCTCTTGTAGCTTCTCCTATACCCGGTATTGCGAGGGCAGTGCGAGAGCAATGCAATCTGGTTTGCGTCAGTATAAACTAGTATAAACCGGTTTGAGCCGAATGTAAGGGTAGTGCACAGGAATATTATACTAGGAATATGGGAAACGTGTGGTTTCTATTTGACATTTGATAGCTGGGTGACGGTGTAGGCGTATTAACTATCGTGCGTTGCGTGGTATAGTGAGGGCTAGTGTTTGAAATCGACAATTCCATTTAAGCCGTCTTATTTCACATCTTTTTGTCTCTAATTATTTTTAAAATTCGATTACTGATCTGATATGGTACAGTAACAAAGTGCATATTATAATGCTACGTCATATAGTAATTAAATTTTCGTAGGGGCATTTAGGTACCACCCGGGCAGATTTTAGAACATATTTCTCTGTTTGAGGTGTTAAAAAATTGTTGTTGTACTAATCATTGTTGTAAAAATAGCTAACGGCAGAAGGGCAGAAGGCTGTCAAAAATAAGATATGGTATTTATTAAACAGCAGCAAAACGATAATCTGCTATTAAAAATTTTCAAACCATGACTTACTAAATGGCTCTGTCTACTAGCTTTTTCTGTTTCTTTGTTATCGATATATCCAGTTATCGATATCGTCAAGGTCACTACCCTAGCCTATCTACGTTGCAAACAGTCTTCAAACACATTTACAGCGGCTGGGTCACACGTATATATCTACCTCCAAACATACAACATACATACATATACTCACGCTTAATTCCTACAGGAATATATATTCCTACAGGAATATATTTATATATTTATATTATTATTTATTCCTTATGTATGTAGTGATGTAGTGATAGTGATTTCATTCCATTCCATTCATAAATTCAGTCGTGAAACCTCATCTGTTATATATCGTTCATAGGTTACCAGTTAATGTTTAGTTAGAGGCTAAGGTTTTTATGATTGTTGTTAATTAACACCTTCCATGGGTATGAAAATATATATATAGTTATAGGGCAGCAAAAAAATTAATAAGTTTTATTACTACTGCATCCAGGGATAGTTCAAGGTACATGACGTCAAAATGTTGGAACAACCGAAAAACGAGCATGCGAGGACGGAGAAGGCCGAGCTGGCCACTTTCGTAATTCGAACATGCGACGGATTTCTCAAAATAGAAGCAAATAAATATGCTCAAGCTATATTTTTTACAATTAGCTTTTTAACACCTACAATTTGATATCCAAGTTGCATTTTTATTTAAAAAAAATATTTTATTTTCTTCTTCTTTTTTTATATTTCTCTCATTTGTGTTCTACTTTTTTTTTAAATTGCTATTGTTTTTCTGTAATTTGCCAGTTATCACCTATAATTGTCATTTTTTCCATATTTGTCGGTCTACCAGTTTCGGAGAGAAGGGGGAGACATATTTTTTTTTTGTGGTTTTTTAAAGATTTCTCGAAATCAGTGCCAGTAAATATAGTTAAAGTATATGTATTTACAATCAACTCTTTAATATCTATTATTAGGATATTTTTTCTCTTTTAAGACTTGAAATTTTTGTTAATTATTTCTAATTTGAAATTTTTTTTTTGTTGCTAAGCACCGTGCTATTTTGGCAACTTAATGCAATTTTGGGGCCAAATTTCAAATCTTTGTCTTAAACTTTATGCTGTGGCCTACGAACGGATGGACAACGGAGTCTCTACATATTCCTTTTGTACCCTTTAGGCACTACGGAACCCTAAAAATACTGTTTTACGTTTCCTTACTAATTTTAAAAACTGTGAAGGAAAACATCGTAAGGAAATCTGCATGCCCTAAAATAGCGTGTATGTGTATCTGAAGTTCGGCGATAGAGCTTACCAAGTTACCACTCATCTTGTTGGGACGTAATGATCGTTGGTAAAACGCGGGTGTGCCGAGTGTGGACTGTGACTTGCATTTCACAGTTCACACTCAGAACACCTCTGGCACCCCCTCGAGGATTCATGTTGGGACGACATATTTTATATAATTTTCATTAAAAAAAACTGTTATTTTGATTGCGGCCCAATTTTCCTTTTTGCTTTTATATTTCTTTTAGAACTTTGTTTCAGTAGATTATGTGGTTTTATTCAAAGTTATTTGTCTTTTTAATTTTCATCTTACATTTAAAAACAAAAAAAAAATGCCGTAAGTACATAACTGTTAGTAACAAGTAAACTTATTATTTGAAGCGGCACACTGCACTTTAGGCGGTAGAATGCTTGCCTCTCTCTGGTGAGGCATGCATCAATGAGTTTTTCTAAATTGATGTGCATAGTATTTGTAAAACTCTAATACTACCCACTCGCTGAACGGTGAAGAAAAGCATCGTGAAGAAACCTGCATGCCCTAAAAAGCGTGTAATTGGGCCCGTAGAACGGTGAAAGGGGGCTCACCAACCATCACGTTGGGACGTAGTATTTGTCGGTGAAACGAAACGCGGGTGTACCGAGTGTAGTCTGTGACTTGCTTATGTTTACACTCGGGAACACATCTAACTCCCCCCCTGGGATACATATCGTGATGATATATTATATATATTAGTTTTATTGTAACAGAGACAAGTGCAAATACCTACAATTTCACACCTCTCCCTCACTGCACTCCACACGTCAGCTTCAATATGCCTCAGGGTTACACTCGACACTAATTAAATGCCTAAGCTCTCCGCAGCAGCTCATATGTGGCTTAGGTTCTGTATAGGTTCTCGTTTGGTCTGATCGAATTCTATAGTTAATGTTGTGTGGGCCTGTGATACAATATAATATTAATAACATTAAGAGGCTATGCGGATTTTATTTTTGTCACTGTCACTCCAAGCAAAAAATTGCGCAGTGCGAAAGGGCAATTCAGGGCAAAAGGGAAAAAAGTTGGTTTTATATTTTTATTAAAAAAACTAAAATAGCTAGCTAATTTTCAAATATTAAATCTCTAGATATTGTTGAAACACACCTAATAAAATATGTTTGAGTACTGTATATAGTTCCTATTCGTCAAACGAGGAGAAAAAGTGCGTTTGAAGACCTCATTTCTACAATAATGTCTATCGAGGAAAATTTATCCAAACATGTTTTCCGATTTCAAAACCCTAGATTATATTGTCAAAATGCATATGCCAGAAATTTATTAAAATTTTCCGTTTTTTTCATGAAATACACAGAAAAGAAACACCCGTGTTTTTTCCGCATATCGCCTTAAGTATTTACGATAACTGCGTTTATCTGAAAATTTATTTGACAAAAAAAAACGATATAATATGCCTTCATCAAACATTTTAACTTTTTTTCCGTGTGTTAAATGGAGGTGGGTCATGCAAATCGATCATCTTTAGCCATTCTTGTGTTATGCTATGGACAGACAGACGGACAGATTTACAAAAAATGCGCTATATGGCGTAAGTTTAAAACTTTTTCAGTGTATAGGTATTGTACACTGTTCTATTTATTTTTGACCGCGGGTTCGCTCGCGTGGATCAATCTTTTGATCTCTATTAGATCAAAAGATTGATCCACGCGATTGATCCATTTATTCTAATAGATTGACACACGTCGAACTTTTCTCGTAAAAATCAAATTGAGTCCAAGCTCTAGTATCTATTTCGTTATGATGGACACTCACCCTAATTTTAGCAATATATCAGCTACCAGTTTCATTTATAAGATATCATCAGTTTTATATACGTTTGCCTAATACTACGCAAATTGTCTTTAACTGCTCGCCTAGACTGCAAGTTCTTGTACCTGTTTTACTAATCCATCCATCAGACTGTGTTTGTCCACTATGGCATTATTTTGCCATTCTTGGCAGTCGTCCGTCATCCTCATCCAGCCGCTCGCTACCCGCGACGTCCTTCAGGTCGTTGGTCCAGCGGGCACGAGGTCGGCCTATCCTACGCTTTATGTGGTCTCCATTCCAACGCCTTTTGGCCCAAACCGCCATCACTTCGGCGAAAAAAAAGGCCATGCCACCTGAACTTACCGATTCGACGGGTCATGTCGGTTACCTTCGATCTCTGACGGATCTCTTCGTTTCGGATTTTATCTAACAGAGTTATCCCAAGCATACATTAATTGACATCATCTAAACTATTGGAATAGGTATAAGAACAACAATAACTTCTCTAACGCAACTTTCGCTCATTGTTACTGTACCCATTATACAGCTATTAGTAAATTGAAACAGGAAGCCCTGATCTCCATATATGCAACATCTCACGCTACATAAGTTAGGGTGTCCCGTAAATTATGTATGTTAGCACTTCGGGAGCAATTACCAGGTTTCCATTACATAACTTAGCGATGACTGCTCACTCAAGTTACGGTTAGATAGTATGGATTCATGAACTGATTTTCGTGGCGGCTTTTTTGTTTTGTTTAAATTATTTCAGTGTGTTAGGCATAGTTTGTGATATTGGTAATGTAGGTAATTGATAAAAAAACATCACTATACATATACACATTAATTTTAACAGGTTTTTCATCCAACCAATTTAAACAATTTATCAATATCTAGATTTTCTCAAATGGGTTGCTTTTAGGAACTATATGACTAATTTAATTATGTAATTTATCACTTAAAACGTCTATAAACATTCTCGATTATGTTTTTCCTTTTTCAAACAGTTACAACAAACTTGTTAGTTTTACAGTAAGTATATTTAAGTACCTTTATAGATTTACTAGATAACTGTCTTTCTCCTGAAAATAAAAGAGTCCTTCTCCATCCATTTGCTACTCTTTCACTAATTCCTTGTCCAGTCGTCTACCTCTAATAGCGGTCTACTGAATAATAATCAAACGCACATAAAATTTCAATAATGGCGCCCGTAACGGCCTCTCTATGCAAATGTAAAGATTCACTTGTTCGGTCCACCCTTATAAATATAGTTCCGAAACACAGCGTTGGTAACTTTTAATTGTCTTGTGAATTTATTTGATGATGTAAGTTGAGATTTGTTTCTTTGCGTAAGGATTTATTATTCTTTTCTGTTTCTTGAAATAAATATTTATATTGTGCTATAGTAAGCTTTTAATTAAATTTAATACTTATACATGTATACACAACAGAGAGAACAAGTTTTTAGAAGTTTTTAACAGTTATTTTCGGGATATATTTTGGCCCACTTTGGGGCCGGTATCAGTTGAATGAGTGAAAAATTTGAACAGAGAATGACATGAGATGATGGAGAAAGAAATAAAAATAGAACCTGTATAACCTTATGACTAATTAGCGTTACCTCCTTTTGAACAAAAAAAATAAATAAAAAAATCACTATTTCATTAATATCATCATGATTTATGCACGGACATTTGAAAGTCAGTGGATTTATGAGATACTTTTTGTTGGTGCAGTTTTAAGTCAATGAGTTCTTTTTGTTCCCAATTTCTATTTAATTTTGTAAAATATATTTATTTTCCATTGTGTTAGTTTTGTTATTTTAACAGCTATGTAAAAACTTCTCAAAAATATCTCAGAAGTATCTTTGTAATCTGAAAAAAGTAACGAGTTTCTTTGAATTATTGATAAAAAATCTTGCTTTTATTCTTTAAAATAATCAGAGTAAATAATAAACAAAAACACACCATTGTAATTGAAATAGTCCACGAAATCCACCCACTTTGCCGTAATCCACACGTCGGACCGCCAGAAAACTTTTTGTCGTCCCTAAATAATTCTCTCCACTAGTTGACCACAGTGACAAACAACCATGTTCATCCAAAAAGACTCTTTTTCCAAGATATTACATGCTTCCAAAGCGTCTATTTACCGTGGTTATTTGTAACAAAAACACACATTTCGGCGTGGACTCACGTAAAGAAATGTACGTGTATAGTCTGCCTCGATAATAAAAGTCAGTGAGGAAATCTAGAACCGTGAAAAGCACAAGCCTTATATTTTATTATAGTATTAGAATAAGTGAAGGTACATTTCTTTTGGCCTGATAAACTCTTATTGGGACATAAATAAAATTAAATAAACTTTATTCACAGAAGTAACGGTGCAATTACAACAATGCACTAGCTTCCACCCTAATTTATAGTGTTTTGTGAGAGCTAAGCTTAACCCAACCAAGTTACAATTAATTACAAATGTGTACAAAAAAAGGAGGAAATTACAAAAAAGTGAATAGTTTAAAAAAATATGCATATTATTTTTCTGGCATAGTTTTATTAGTTAACAGATGACTCAAGCTTAGTAACATATGCCTTTCATAAAAATCCAAATCATATTTTTCTTTTTGATTATTGCGTGGGTACTAAGTTTTTCTATTAGAATTTTATTATGGAAACTATTTTTATCAAATATTCGCAATCCTTTTTTTATTTAAGGGGATCGCCCAATAAGAAATCTGCATCACATTCTAAAATAGTTTTTTAAATAAGAGTTTTCTTTGACATAATACCCTTTGAAAATAATACACGAGCGCCACCCTCAACGACCAAAAATATCTAATCGAACAACAGCTATCGCCTCGTATCCTTTCGCAGGAATTAGCGGCGACAGTGATGGATGGTCCTGCAGCTGACCCTCGCGGAACGGAGACCAGGTCCTGGTGACTAATCGGCCGTGTTCTATCTACTTCTGGGATGGAATTGCTGAGAACTATTTAGCGATTGGTGTTTTTGTTCAATGTTAATTGGAGGTGAATTTAATAAATAATTTTGCTACATGAACCTACCCAGGCTGGGCCTATGTGGGGAAAACAAAGAAAGGTTATTTTTGTACAATTCTCCAAAAGGCCAATCTCGGGAGATCAAATCAAGAATTCTGCAGCAATGTGGCATACCTGCTATCAGCAACGATGTCCATCGATAGCAGACACAA
This sequence comes from Ypsolopha sequella, assembly GCA_934047225.1. Lineage (NCBI taxonomy): Eukaryota > Metazoa > Arthropoda > Insecta > Lepidoptera > Ypsolophidae > Ypsolopha > Ypsolopha sequella. The sequence goes on along the minus strand of OW204004.1, from coordinate 20,880,046 downwards.
AACTATATTTAAAGATACCCGATATATAGGTAAACTATAGTGTTTTATATAAAATCGTATTTAGATTATATGCTTTTATTGCGAAATCCATCGCTTTGAATACTCTAATTATCATTAGAGTGCATTACAAAGTTGAAGTCAGTAATTGTGCTTTTAAATTTGTTCCTGATCGATTTCACGTTTGTAATGTAGGTACTCTAATATTAAAATCAAAATCAGTAATTTCAAAGTCAAATAGAACTTTCAAATATCGTCTAAAACTTCCAAAAAAAAAATACGCAATTTAGTTCGAACCTTTATCTAGGTCTTCCATGCATGTGTTACACGATCAGATAAACTTTGCTCGATAGAAATAATTCACGAACACAGCATGTAATAAGACCTTTCAAATCATGCCATTTCCATAATTCCACTCTTTTATTAACGAAACATATCTGGTAATATTGCTCTTTAAATTTTCTAGGTCGACCACGTAAATAAGTTTTAATAAACATATCCCTTATTTTTAAACAATTTAAAATCCGATAAAAACAACGAAAAAGTACAAAAGTGTGGTTATTTTCTTTACCCCTTACACGTAAAGAAAAAGACAGAGCGTCACTCTTCTGGGATAAGAGCGCCTTAAGCATTCGACATGTTTTTGCGAGCACCAAAATTGAGACACTTTCTATCACCAGTCTCGGAGTGGTGTTCTGTCGAGATTTTAGCATAGGTTTAACTAACTTATTATAACAGATTATAGCATATGTTTAACTAACTTAATTACTTACTGCAAATATAATAATTTTTAAAATACATATCTAACTACCTATGTAAAAGAGTTTTTATTTGTGCCTTCTTGAATACCTTTGTCTTTTAATTACATGTTACACTTACAAGAATGTAGCTTAGTAAGTAAGTACACTTAAATTTTAGTCATGAATAAACACTCTTACAGTATGTATGTACGAGTATATCTGTAATAATTCAATTTTAATATTATTAAAGCACAGACATTCTCATTCAATACTGAAGCATCCAACGATTCCCAGCTTCCCCGACAAAAAGCCACTAGCACCATCAATCTCATCTCAGAATTGCTTGAACCCATTATTTCCATCTAAATCACCTCCGCTGTAAAATGCTTCAACCGTCCGATTTCCAATCCTACAAAACGGTTGTCCATCCAGATATATGTGCTTAAATCTAGAAAACTGATTCTCGAACCCTGAAAACTGGACTTTAGAACTTCAGTTATAGAGGTTGATTTCGAGTGGTACATAAGGTTCACTTGGTCAGATTTCCTCATGAACGGCGGTTCTGAAGAATCAGATAGTCGTTAAAAAACGAGCCCAATCATGCTGGTCTTATCTTTAGGTCTTTACTCCTCAAACGTCAAGCTTTTTATAAAGCTTAGATTAGAATTGGTAAAACGCGTGTCGGTTGGAATAGCCTTCCAATTAAAATGTAACGTGACGCTCTTTGTTCCTTTTTCTGATTTTTGTTTTTAAATGTTTGTTACCCAATTAATTTACATGTTTTTAAATTAGGGATGTTATAAATCAATGAATAAAAAAGAATTGAAAAAGAAATATAGTACAAACGAGGATTTTTGTAACTAATTATTTAATTAAATCGGACCCTGTTTTGATATTTAATTTGTAAATTATATATCCATCCATCCATCCATCAGCCCGTATTCGTCCACTGCTGGACATAAGCCTCCCCAATGTTAGGCCACTCTTGGTGGTCCTCAGTCATTCTCATCCAGCTGCCACCCGCAACGTCCTTCAGATCGTCAGTTCAGCGGGCACGAGGGCGGTCTACGCTGCGCTTTGCTGTACGTGGTCTCTATTCCAATGCCTTACGGCCCCAACGGTTATCACGTCGGCGACAAATATGGCCAGTCCACTGCCACTTCAACTTACTGATTCGGTAGGCTATGTCGGTCACCTTCGACAACTTTATATTCTCTGCCTTCGATCTCTGACGGATATCTTCGTTTCGGATTTTATCCTCTGAAATTATAGATAAAAGTTCAAAATTATATTCAAAGCACATCATTTCACATGTTTTGTAAAAATATGTATCTTTTTCATTTTTTTTACAAAATAAACATCTGAGTAAAACCCGACCTTTCTCGGTCACTAGCTGTAAGAACCAATTTAAGTCCAGTTCTTATCTAATTTTCCCACACTCTGCCCTAATTTTCATGTTAACTTGTAATGACAATTTAAAATTTACACAAAAGTACGAGTACAGACCCATATTCTTCCTGTTGAAAAGTTTATTAATGTGCTCATCATCTTTATTAATGTGATACGATTCAAGGTCAATTCACTGTTATGAAAACCATTTAATACTCCCTAAATAATAGTTGTTGACTTCTCCCGTTGTCACACCCTTAAGCATGTACATTTTTTGCATTTAAAATTTCTTGAATCTTCAATTAAAAATACACCGTATTAAAATGAAGTAGGGTTGACTTTTCTTTTGACTTTATAGAAATATTTAATTTAGTTTAAAGATTTCGCACGCGTCTTCACACATGAGTGGATTACAGTAGTTTGTCATACTTAAATGTTGAATTACATGTAATTATTTGCAAATGTACGGGGCGTGAGAATGTTTTGTATATTAAACTATCATTTTCTTATTTTCAAATATGTTTACTTTAATAAAAAATGGCTGGTAGTCACACCTGGAAAAGAACCTACTTATATGAATTTTTAGGCTTCCGTAACTCAAAATGAAAAAACGGAACCCTTATAGGTAGGTTTGCTTTGTTGTTAATAGACCCTTAGTTATTTACCCTTTACCGTACTTAATTAGTTAATTAGTTAATAGAAATGAATTAGATCGTAATTGATAAGTTAAGTTGGTTGTTAATAAATGTAAGTGGAATAAGTTTGTCTTTTAAACGGTATACACCGATTTCTACTCGCACTTGACCGGTTTTAGTTACTGATATCAATAAAAATGTTGAAGAAAAATAAATTACTAATTTTAGCTACCAGTTGTTACTTTTCACTACATAGTACAGGTTTCGTGTCGCTGCGCGCTGCAAGTTTCGCTTCAATCTGAGTTAACTATATAATAAATACCTTTGTTAAAATTTCTCGGCAGTACCATTATTGTTTTCTTTTTCTTTTTTTAGCTTACACTTACAAACTATTTTTATGTTTTTGTAATTTTGTGTACCCTTAAATTCTAAATTCTTAAATTCTAAAATTTGTTTCAACATATAACGTGCATTATGTTACATTTGCAAATTATAGTTATGCAAATTACCTAATAAAGCATTAATATAATATTATAATAGGTTATCATTTTAAATATTGCTTGTTGTGTTTTTCGTTTGTCGTGTTTTTTATATGTACATTTTTTATTAGTGGAAACTGTTTTGGTTTTAATATTGGCTATCAGATGTTATCAAATATGTAATAATAAATAAGCTGTTTGTTTCCCAATAAAGAAAAGAAAAATAAATAAACTAACTGACCTTGAGCCTAGCTTTAAAACTCTCTGATTATAACTATTACTCAAAATTTTACAGTCTGGCTGCAGTCTAAAAAGTTAATAAATCATCTAGTTTAAGGAAGTTATCTTCTATTGTTTAATTTACAAGAAGAACAGAATGAAAAAGGAAATAGAATCTAATTTAAGCAAATAATATTGTTTTCGATCAAGTGATAGATGAAGACATTATTATAAATTCCCGGGCATCGGACATTACAATTATATTTATCACAGTGTCGGGTCATTATGAACATTGCTTTGTGATTGTTGGGCAATTTGATAATATAGGTCCTTATTAGGCGGCGGGATGCTGGGATCTCAAACCCGATTTTAGAACAAACTATAGTCTAACTTAACCTACCAGAAAGATTTCCGAAAAACTAGTTTGGCCTAGGCCAAAATGGTTTTGGGTTGTCATAAAAAATAGCCACGAAGGTTATGTAGAGCGTTAGACGTACCGGCTCTCTTCTAGGCTGAAGACATTAAAAAAACATATTTTTATAATCCTGCCCAATAACTGAAGGACATTATTCATTAAGTCTGATCAATGTTATATTTTCAATAAATATTATTATATTGTCCTGCCATTTTGGGCATTTTTCATACTGTCCAGACATTATGAATAATGGCCTATTAATCACTTGGTCCATGTATTAACGTACGTTATTGAACTATCCACTCTATTAATCTCAAACACTAAATTAAATTCACTAGATACAAGATCAAAGCTCATGACCGCCCGTGGCTTCTCTCACATGCCCAAGATTCTCCGAATATCAAATACGTTAAACGCGTACCCATGTCAGACAGATTGGCTGTCCATCCTCACAATACCTTCAAAGGTGGAAGTCCATGTGGAAGTCCATTCCAAGATCTGAATGGACGGGGCTAATTGGATTATTCGAGTGCAATATTAGTTCAATATCTGAAGCTTGATTCTGGATCGTAAATTGTAAGGAAACTGGTTAATAAGTACTACACAAGTTTCTTTTGAAACCCTTACTTGTATACACCTATCGTCACTAGATGTCTCTTTTCACCAACACTGTAAAAAGGGGCTGTAACCTCTTTAATGAGGTTAATAATAATAATATATCGTCACGACATGAATCCCTGAGGGGTGTCATAGGTGTTCCGAGTGTGAACTGTGAAATGCAATTCGAAGCCCACACTCGGTACAACTGCGTTTCACCGACGATGACTACGTCTCGACGTGATGGATGTTGAACCATATTTCATGCACACAATCTTTTTAGGGCATGCAGGTTTCCTCGCGATATTTTGCTTCACTGTTCAGCAAGTGTTAAGTAAGAATAAATACTGTGCACATAAATTCCGAAAAACTCATTGGTGCACAAACGACCGGGGATCAAACCTGGTTCTCAAGATTGAGAGGCCAGCGTTCTACGGCTTGAGCTTAACTCTGTACATGAGCCTAGAGCATGAACAACGCCCCAGACTTTCGAAATTCTGTTTATAAACAATGTATTAAGATTTATACTTTTGTCAAAGAAAAATGTTTCCCACCCTCTTTTTTTTGTTTTCATACGTTCGTTTCAAGAACGCGGTTAAGAGATCAACTTGATTTTTTTTTTTATAAAATAGGTAATAGAAATATAAAGGGATTCTAGTTAAATCCAATATTTTTTTCTCTACAAAATATTTAAGTTTTAACTAAAACATACCAGTTTGTCAAATAATGTCAGTCCTGTCAAATAAGTTAAGTTGTGTTGCTCCGTATCGACCTAATTGTATGACAACGGGTGGTGACAACGGGTCCCAAAATCACGCAGAGGAAGACGCGGGCGTCCTCTGGTTCCATATAATATTTTGATTCACAGAATAAGTCACGTAACTAAGCCACAGTCAAAGTCCAGTGACCCTAGCCCTTCAGAATCGATAGAAGACCCCTCGGTTGACGCCCTAAGCGTATTGTGCGTGTGTGGGGTTATTAGCAGATGTCACTGTGTAGACCTTTTGATGATATGATGGTGTAAAACGCGGTCAGTACAAGTTATCATTTGTACAAATATGTTCATTTGTTTAAATGTAAACAGACTGCTTTCTTTAAATCAAACCGAATGAACTATTGGACAACTTTCTCAACAACTTTCCAATATCAAATGAAATTTTGCTTTCCTATACAAAAGATACAGTAGGTTTTTTAAAAATAGTATGGAGAGGCGAAAAGTGTGTTCATTTGATATGTTTCTTTGAAAAATGTAATTTTATTTTATTTTTTATTTTATTTTATTTGGGACTTCAACAGCACATGCAGTTTTAATGATAATACAGAAAAAAGGAGTACAGTAAATATCGCCAGTGAGAGAAATCCACCGTAAATACAGTTAACAATAATAATTAAACAAAAACATACAATGGTGACTTAATCTAGAGATTTAGGTTTCATCGCTTAACAAAATCATGAGCACACAACATATACACCGTGTAATGATGTAATGTAATGAATGTAATTCAGTAGAGTATGAGGTAACATTTTAAAATAGCAATCTATTTTCACCCGGTAAAAGAAAAATTTGCTCTGAAGAAATATTAGATTACACAACAAGTGAAAAAAATAAGAATTCTCTTCGTTGCACAAAGTTGGATCCTGGGAGCAGCGAAGTTGCAATAGCCGAGATGGAATTATTTTTTCACGAATTATGTACTCTACTTTTTACTTATTAGTTACTTGTTTTATGTTCCAGCCTGATTAAAGCAATGTTTTGTATGATACATAATATATTATTACAGTCAATGTTTTTTTTTCTTATTTACTAATCATTTGTAAAGCATAGTAAAATATTATTGAAATTGTTATCATATGTACTATGTACTATTTCTTTTCTCTTAGTCAATGGTTAAAAAAAAAACATCTCGGCTATTTTATCCCTCGCTCCGCTCAGGATTCTAGGATCCAACTTTATGAACGGAATTATTATTTTATTCACTTGTTGTGTAATCTACTATTGTTAGCAATTTTAAAACTATGAAATAAAAAAAAAACTTTACAACATATATCCCCCTAGAGGTTGTCAGATGTTTCCGAGTGTGAACTGTTAATATATATTTCAATGCATGTGCTCGTAAAGGCCCACTTTTTATGCATCAAAACTGAACAGAAAGTCGATTATTTTGCCCTAGGGCTTTATTATTACTATTTTTTTTTTATTTGTTTTCAATGGTTGGCTAACCTGCAGCCTTTCCTGTGTACCATAGACGTTATACTTTTTTTTCCACTGTTTAAAGGCTCTGGATACAGTCCTTTTGAGCCAATTATAATTTAAAGTTCACAAGATTATACTAGTTTTCATTTCCTCACACTATGCATTGAAAAATGTAGTATGATACACGGGCGTAAAAGCAATAAATTACTCGGTTACGTTTAAAACACTCGCTACGCTCGTGTTTTAAATCGTCCTCGTGATTTATTCCTTTGCGCCGTTGTAGCATAAAGTACTATATTATGAAGAACAGCCATCAATCCCTCCTTGATATTACGAGATAGGGGTAAACCCAAAAAAACGCTGTAATTCGGGCACAAATACATACAATCTTTTTGGGGCATGCGGGTTTATCTCGCAGTGTTTTCTTTAACCGTTTAGCAACTCCTAAGTATACGAGTACAATTTTTTTATTTTTTATTTTTATTTATTTATGATTTAGGTACCACATGTTTAATACCTTTTCTAATCTCAAAAAAAAAAAATGTTGTTACATATTTATGAAAAATCTATATAAAAATAGGACGATTTGGTACGAGGTATTTGTATATTATAGGGTACTTGTATTTCTTAAACATGTCGATTACCTAAAATTTTAAGAAAGATAGGACGGTTTGGCGGTAGATAAAGTTTTTTTTTTCGATTTTATGCATTAGCATATAAATGAGACTACAAACGTATTTGTGTGACCACTATTATTCTTCTGTGGTATGGCTTCCTAAACAGAGAGATTTTTTTCTTACAAACAGAATGGCAGAAATTCATCATACTATGTCAAATTTCTTAAGAAAATAAACTTCTCATAGTTTATTACTATTACTACTTTAGTCCATCTTAAAGAAAATTATTAAAATAAAAGGGCGAAAATTCAAAACCAACGCTTCTGAACTATTCAAACAAATCCAGATTTCCAATCTACCATCAAATTGTATTGTAATTAGTGTAAACGTTGCAATCCTTTGATCCATGTTCACGGGTTGGACAAGCAAATCCCCTGAATGCAGCTTAGTCTTGTTTGAAATGTCTAGATTGTGTCTGGATTTTGTTGTTTTGGTGTAAAATGGGAATTTAAACCACATTCGATAAGGTTATACAAAGCATTAAACCTCATACGTACATAGTACATATTTTAATGTAATCGTTTTATTATATATTTTATATAACTTTAAACTCCCGCGTTTCGTACACATTAAAATATAATATATTATATAACCGGGGTCCTTATCGTCTTAATTTAAATCTATAGCGATACCTATGATATTGACATTCAAAGTATGGTACGAATGTCAAATTCAAAGCTATCGTGATAGATTTAAAGTTAGATTTTTTTTTATCGTTTTTACAAAAAAGATACCTGTCGATTCAAGGCAGTCGTGTCTTGTGGTCTAAAGGAAATTGGCAAGTATGACGAGCCACAGTGATGAGATGCAGGTGACGACACAAGTATTTCCCTTGTACCCGCAAACACATTTTAGTCTTTAAAATTAATTGTAATCTGTTTCACGCACAGCACACAACACTAACAGTATCCGGAGATGCAATAAAAGAGATGCGTCTCCACGATTTAAATTTCCCGATAATTCGACTCCATATGGGAGACAATTTGAAAACATGTTCCCGATTGAAATTAATTTGATGTTTTTTGATTTCAATCGCTTCACGCATAATTCCAGGGTAGTAATGGCGATCGGTGGAGAGAGTTTTCGGGTCATGCATTTCTATCCAGTGGTTGGTCCCGGATTCTAAAAGATGTTCCGCTATCGCTGATTTCTTTATCTGCCAGTTTTTCACAGCTGCTATGTGTTCCTTGACCCTTTCCTGTATGCTGCCTTTTGTTTGGTTAATGTAGGAACTTCCACAGCTGCATTGTATCTTATAGACACTTAGATTTTGTTGGTCACTACAGGAAAATCTACTATAACGATATTCCTAAAAATAACACATTTTGACAGAAACACCCGGAACACCATTTAAATACGAAAAGGTATCAAGCGCACACTTGCCTTTGACCTTTTTAAAAACACTCGAAAGCACAGAGATTATTCTGAAAACCAGTAGAAAGTTTTCGAATGAGCGATGGTTCAGCCGGACACAAAGTAATGGATGGGGTGATATGTTGTACACAAGACTCGCTTGACCGACGATTTATCAGAGCAAAATTTACATACATTTGAGAAGATTAATGACGTCTTGTCTGTCGGTTTGTTTGCTCTGTCGGCATACACTGATGCTAACTAATGCAGTCCTGATTTGATACGCTGAAACCCTTTTTAAAATATTGGAGCCCCTGCAATCTACGCAATAATGATGCATATACAGGATGTTATGTACTGGTATCGTTTAATTAAACCACATACTTAACTGACCAGACTTACCTAACAACTTGTTCAAATAAATTCTATTTATTGTCAAACTCAACTAAAAACTTAAATAACATTAAAAACTTAACTAAAGATGACCTAAAAGTAAAAAATCCAACAAAGTAAACCTAAAATAATTACAATAAATAGAAAATACTGGCCAGATCGCTGCCGTCGTTAGGAAGGGTGCCCAAAAGGCTGGCGGCGTTGCCACGTTGAATAGCCAAACTAATTCTTTGGCCAAAGTAGCTTCCAGCCCTTCGGTCACCTGAAGCGTCGACCAAGCGCGACGAAATTTCTTTATAAAGTCGCCGCGCTTCCGAACCCCACGGCCCAAGAGTTTCTACAGCAAAAGGCACAAATATGAAGCCCTCGCCAAGGGCTCCATATATGCGCCTTTTTAAAACTTCAGCTTTTGCGGCTGCCGCGCCTGCCCTTATTGCGGTCACTTGGACATGGGACTGTGCCAATGTGTCAACGCACGTTGCGTCCCATATCAGTGATCGCCCGTTTTTCCAAGGAATGAGCGTCATTCCGTCGGGCCGTCTGCCGTCATCGCGTGCTATGCCCTTTGGCTCTAATATAGCCGGCACACTGGCCAGACTAAATATTATAAAATATATATATACCTATATATATATATACCAAAGAAAATGAAAAAAAAACTCCTCTTCATATTTATTTGGAAAATAACTATATGCTAGATAAAATTTTATTTTTATTAATGCGGGTAAGTTTCTTTGGAAAAGTTGTTTATTAGGGTTAGTAGCTTAGAAAAGTGTAAAAGGTGAAATTTAATCAACCGCTCATATTGATACTGCAGACTCGAATAGTGATCAGGAACAATGTTATATAAATTTATTTAATAATAATTTAATTAATTTCCTAAACTTATGATTCCTCTTAAGTGTTAATATAAGTTGATTACGGAACGTAAAAGGAAATAGACTTTATGAGACAGAACTAAGATATATTAATATTTATTTTTTTCAGTACCGTAAATTCCTGCTTATATTGTCTCATCCCTTAACTTAAGTAGATATAAGTACTTTGTATAGTATAAGTTATAGTATGTAACAGAAATAATAAAAAAAAGACATGATTTTGCTAAGTTTCTTGCCCTTCTTCTTAGCAAGACTAATCGAATGGGCGTAGTTAGGCATTATATACATATATGTAACCTATTAGTATATTTAGTACAAAATTATAAATGTTGGCCTGTCATTTGAATCGTATATACAGGATGGTAAAAATTAAAGGGCCTTGGAGGGGAACTACCTTAAATCCTTCAGTTAGCTCATAAGTTAGCTCAAGTGTAAACTAATGTTAATTTTATTTTATCACAAATACGAAGAACACATTAATATGATTTTTTTTAACGAAGCTTGATATTAAGAAGAGAAAAGAATCTTAATAATTTAACTGATAAGTTGCTCGAAATGACCCCCTCGTTCCGATTACACAAATTTAGTCTACGTTGAAATTCATTACGTGTAGCCTTCTGTACAGCTCCTAAAAACCTCTAGAAATCCATATAAAAAAGGATTTACACGAATTAAAAGAATAACGAAAATTCTTTATAAGTTCCCCGGGGTCTCACTCCCAATACCACATGTATAATTAATTTAATTTGTTCGAGTGATAACGAGGACGATAAAACAAAGAGATAGACAGAAATCGAGCTTTATTGTTTAAAATTTTAACGGTAACCTAAAAGAATAAATTTTACAAAAATCTAATTTGTTTTGTCACAATCATAAATTCAATAAACCCAAAACATTCAATCATGCTGATCCAGATAACACGAAAATTTACAAAACTACAAAATAAAAACACTTTTTGATGGATCACAGGCACGCGTTCAGGACGATTCGTTTCCGGACTCGATTCAAATGAATCGTGAACGATGATGAATCTCGATGCGGACTCGATTACGACTCGATTACTAAACGTAGTCCGTCGTTCAAATAGAACTTTATGAATCTTGTGAAATATGAAATTAATATTACAATCTAATTTTATTGATTTGCGATGCTATGAAAATGTTTAGAAATAAATGTAACAAGAAAGTGCCTTGAACCAGCATTCAGGATGCCTGCAAAAGACATCAGCACTAATAAATAATTAATGTACCCACAATACGGTCTGGGAAAAATTGTACGCTGTTACATAATGTATTTTTCACCTCAATAGCTCGAAAAACGGGCCTTTGTTGCTTAAAAACAGTGAGCAAACTCGACTTTTGCTCACTGGTTTTAAGCAGTGAACTAAAGTGTTTCAAATTAAGAACACTGCGAATTGTTCAAAAACTCCATATCCTTTGCTCAATAGAAAGAGAGACAGCAAACATCAATATGGCGGCTATCTCTTTCACTGTTTATGGATTCCATATACTTTGGGAGGCTATATATACACGTCCCCACAGCTTTTCGGATACCATAGACATAGACAAGGTAAACTTCACGAAACCCTGTGTATGGTCTCCCAATGTGTATGGAGTCCGGAAACGGATAGATAGAGTAAAACTCATCATAAAATATAATAGATTAAGTAAATCCCTGTTCAAACAAGCTATATTTGAAATTCCCGCTCATTTCAAGAATCGAGAAATATAAATACGTGTTTATATATATATATATATACATATATGTAGATTAGTGTGAAGGTTTATGATGGGCATTCCCTAAATGGCGCTACCGGTAAAGAAATATTGTCGCTTTTTTTTTCTACCGAGTTTTCATTCTTCTCCTGGTAAAAATGTTCTGTGGTAAAACTTCTGCGTGATGGTTATGTTTTGCGTTTTCGATCGGTTTATAAAAGATTTTCCGATTTTTCGCGGCTTTTCGGATTCAATTAACACTCCTTACATTTTATTTAATGTGCAATATTTTAATAGAATAATACCATTGAATTCTTATAAGTTCGTTCGAAAAGATGGTGTCTTTACTGTGTTTTCTTGCTAGTGAGGTGAAAAGTTGTATATGTCACATGAGAGCAAGTTTATTTTGTTTCTTGTGCCTTTGAATCCATCACCACGCTCAGGATTCTAACTTAGAATCACTCGCTATAAAAATTCAAAATTCAAAAGTTCATTTTGCAAAGTAGGTATATATAATACACGTTTCACAAGTCAAATTTTAATCTTATAAAAATATATGTTATAAAATAATAAATGTACATGAACTACTTAGATTAAATGTTTATTTAATTTATGTAGCAATATATATACGTTTGAAATTATAGGTAAAATAATAATAATAAAGAAAGTTTCTATGTTCTGGACGACAGACTAAAGTTTTCGCATCGATCACGGGATGATGACGAATGACGACACGACTTTATTCAATAGACTTGAAGTGCGTGGAAGAAGATTGCTCAAATGTTTTATTTTGGAAAATGGTAAATAATAAGGTTTTCATCTTCTTTCTTCTCATAAAATAAGAGCTTATTTTGTATAGATATATTTAAAACGATATTATTACATAAACACCAAAATTACACCTATCAATTTAATATTCTTTTAGTTAATGGAATATTTTGATAGCATTAAAAACCCTATACGAGTACGTTGCTTTTCTTTGCCTCAAATAAAAAACCAAACCACTTCAACGCGCAACCCGAATTCTTAATGAGGTTGGAAATAATATTGATATCTTTTCGTGTTCGTTGAGTGAATTCAGAAGAGCAACATTGTATTGTTATCTATAATTTGTGTACATTTTTAAAATTTCATGTTTTATTTAATTGTTATGTTATATTTTTGTGTATTTTAGATTTCTCGTATTTTTTATTGTGTCTATCTTTTATGCCTGCACTGTTGCATTAGGTTTTTCAACCTGTAATAATAGTGTAAGGTGTTAAATTAAATAAATTAAAATATAAATAAATTTTGACATATTGGTATAATATTAGCAATCTTTATTCATCTATACTTGCAATGAGCACGCAGATAAAGCAGCTTGTGAAAACAATAATATCTCCAATCAAAATCAAAACACAATTTCAAGACGGGATATGTAACACAATACTGTCAAAACGAGCACTTACTTCTTAAGATATACATAACTATTCATCATGAAAGGCTTACCCTAGTAGGTACAGCTTACCCTGGTAGGTATTACCATAACACCCGATAAATTTGTCCGAAACTGTCAAACACTCACAAACATCTTACCAAGTTTAGTAGGCAATGCGAATGTAAATGGGCTGAGAATAGTCCCTCCTTAGGGCGTTTCTACTGTGATTCACTTGAATTTATTTTTAATTTTTATTTGTTAATCTACTCAAAAATTTTATTTAAAGCTTTCTAAATTGAAAATGGTATCAGTGATTTACGACACTTGAAAAACACTAATAAAATTCATCTGAATAACAGAATGTTGTTTTCTGAAAATATAAGGTTAAATTTAATCAACTCCCCGAATTCATACTGGAGACTCAGTTAGTGATCACTGATCAGGAACAATGTTCAAACACTTCAGACGAACATCGAAAACAAAAAAATTTTTGCTCCTTTCTTACTGCCTAGGAATTGTATTTTAACTAGTTTAGTTCGTACGGCCTGAATTCCGGCTGTTGATTAAATTTTACCTTGTATTGTGACATTTATAAATAAAAATATTATGGGTTGCATTAAATTATTAAGTCATATCACTAATAAACAGAGGCGTAGAGCACTTTTAGCCGAAAAAAAAGGAAAATATAAATTTTGACACTATAAAATAATAAAAATTCAAGATACCATTTTGAAGAAAAATATATTTTTGGAGAAGGTAAGTGTGCCACTTTTGAGCTCTAAGCGCATGGGTGAAATTTCTTATGTTTAGGTCTTTAATTTTACTTTTCCTTTCCCTGTTCAGTTCCCTGTATCTAACAAGAATGCCCCGTTTCCCCTACCATCTCATGGTTTATTATTATGGCGAGATCCGCGACGTCTTTCAATACGAGCTTCAAGCGAACCGTGGCTAAGTGCTATGCTGATTGCGATATTCCAAATTCAAAATAGGCTGTTCGCTTTATACTAAAGCCTCGTTTTATGGAGAGAATTTTGAATTTTATCGACAGCTACGTGATTTTTTTGCTGTCTGTACTTATGTTGATTCAATATTTCAGGGACGAATCGTAATTTTTTGAGTGAGAGTATTTGATGACAGAATGTTTGACTCTCATTATTTAGATAATTAAACTATTACAGTGCTCCCAAAGTAATAATGCGCATACAAATCTATAGCCGAGCGACCGGACGTACCACGTGACCTTATTGCTTGTGTAGAAAGTGTAACCATCGGGACCCTATTACTAAGTCTCCGCTGTCCGTCTGTCTGTCCGTCTGTCCGTCTGCCACCAGGCTGTATCTCATGAACCGTGATAATTTGACCGTTGAAATTTTCACAGATGATGTATTTCTGTTGATAGACATGTTTTTTTTGCCGTTTTTATAGATAATGGTACAGAACCCTTCTTGGCCGGTTTTTTCTCCCTAAAGTGGCAGTATTTTCGCATGTGATAACGCCTTAAAAACTAAATTCTAAAGAATTTAGAAATTATAGTCCACATCAATAATCACAGCAATTTTCCCCGTCATAACAGCAAACGGGACCAAATATCTCAATGTACACAAACGACCTCATCTATTCTCCTGTCCTCTCTAAGAGCAACTCATTGTGACAAATATCAAAAGCAGGAGTAACAAACTGTTCCATTACACAAATTAATTATGTACCATCTCGGGACAAACGTTCCTTCCTTTGACCATATTGTGGAAACCTGAAGTTAGGGTTGAGTGATTGTCAATTCGAATAAAAGCTAAGTTGTCGATTCCGCTTCTAGTTGCCATTAATTTTGGAAACTGGTGAGCTGGAATGGAACGTTGACAATTGTTTTTGCTGTTCTAAGGTTGAATAACGTTTGGTATGGAAATTTCCCATAATTAATGACTATCGAATGATATTTTAGTTCCATCAAGAGTCAAACGGTGTTACTACAAAACCGTTTTTAACTTTAGACAGTGTTTAAATCTGTTGCTGTCACTCTTTTACAATATGAAAGAAAAGGCGGCAACAACACATTTAAACACTGTCTAAAGTTAAACACCGTTTTTTAGTAACACCGAAAATGTTTAAAGTGTAGCTGTCAAAAAATGGGATGGGCTAACCGCGGTAAATTTGAAAAAAATAAATGATGGTTACAATGGATTTCAGCCATAGACAATATGACACGGATAAAAAACATGACACGGATAACCAACATTTTGTGTGTCAATCTTTCAGTTGAGAGACAAAGACGGTTTTCACGACATTGGTGTCCACGGGTTGGATTCGGGTTGAAGTGGGAGTCACACAATATATTTGCGGAAATTCTACGGAGTAAATAATTTCTAACAGGTGGTAGAGCTGATGCCGGGCTCGACTGTGGAGGTACCACCATCTTACTTGGAGACCCCCTCGAAGTAATTCGGAGGAGAGTAAGAGGACAGCTCACAGGCAAAAAAACTAGGAAGCCCACCATGCCTCGGACCGATGGATGGCAGTATATACATCCCTAATAGCCGGGCTATATATGGAACAGACTGGTGACGGGCAGCGGCGTCACTGGTGCGATGGTTCCGGCACCGCGCTTACCAACCCGCCTGCCCAGCGTGTGTGAGTATGGACAACTCTTCCAGGATGACCGCCGGGAGTGGCAAAGTCCTGGAAAGGCTTATGTCCAGCAGTGGACGAACTAGGCTGATGGATGAATGGATGAAATAATTGTTGGGGTAATCAGCTAGTTTACAGAAATAAAACTCCGCCTCGTTTTTCGATAGCCAGACTCTAAACGTCTTTCCATACGTCAGGACGAAGTTTGTTCCAAAAAAAAGCACAATAATTCTTGCTGATGCTGATAGTGAAATTATTGCTGATAATTTTGAGAACTAAGCTAAGACTCGTATGGAGTGTGCGTCCGTTCAAGTCAACTTTTACTGTAATCTATTAATGCAACAAAATTCAGGTCAAGTTACTTTAGCAGCATACAAAACAATCAACAACCTTTGTAAACCCTAAAATGCTTGAGCCATTTTCATTGAAACAGTTTCTATCAGTGACGATCAAAAGCTAAGAATACAAGAACAAAAGCATGATCCTCTCAGATTTCCATCTTTGTGAATAGTTTTACAGTGATAGGAATGGTCAGAACCCGGCATCGAATTTTGCCAATCGAGCATGCACCAATTAGTTTTTCAGACTTTAAGTAAAAGACGAATGGTAAAAGAAAACACTGTAAGGTAACCTTGCATGCCTTGAAGCGTGTATTTATGCCCGTGCGGCAACAAAAAGCCTACTTCATATCCAGTAGGACGTCAAAATCATCGGTTGACTAGAAATAGCGACAGTCCACACTTGGAATCATCTCTGATATTTGCCGTGAATAGCGTTTACATATCTACTTGAAAGACTTCCCTTAAAATATCACCAACATTATCAAGTTTCATTTTATTGCGGGATTCTCAAGGGATAACACTGTGGCCTTACTATTTTCTTCCACGCGGACAAAGTCAAGGGCAACAGCTAGTGTATAATAAAAAGGTTCCACCAAGTTTTTGTACACGTTGAAGTAAGACTGCTCTACTCATTGACTAAGTACACGAATTAATTCTGCTTCAAGCTAAAACTAACACATTTAGCATTTTAAAAGCAACATTTTGCATTTTTTATTATTATTACTAAAGATTATGAATCCATCCCATCCACTCGTAAGCTGATTCTTCTACTGCTGGACATAGGCCTTTACAAGATTTCGCCACTCTTGGCGGCCCTCCTGGAAGAAATGCCCATACTCACACACGCTAGGCAGGCGTGCTGGCGAGCGCGATACCGAAACCCTTGCACCAGTGATGCCGCTGCTTATCATCAGTATTTTTTGTCTAAGAGCTGGCAATGAGGGAAGGATATACCAGCATAAATCAGTTCATGGTGGCATGGTGGGCCACCTGGTTGTGTCTGTTTGAGAGATGTCCCCATACTCTCTCCCGAAAAATTTTGGAGGGATTTGCGAGTAAAATGTTGGTACCTCAACAGTCGAGCTCTACTCTACCACCTGTTTATGGATATTTAAATATTACTGGTGGGCATCATAAGGTATAAAAAATAATTACAAACAAGTTAGACATCCCGATTCAAGAGTGTGTTCTACAAAGTCAGCGATTGTCAAGTTAGCATATCGCTTGCCGCCGGCTTATAATCGTTTCCTATTTCACGTTGACAAATTGCAGTTTGAGAAATGCTATTTGAATTTCTAGTGGTTTCCAGAATAATCATTTTGCTGTCTCGGACAGATTCTTTCTTTGTCCTTGGTCTTGGACTTAAGAGGTTTCACAATAAATTGCTAAATAAATATATACAAATATAAACTTTGCGTCTTGAATTCTTATACCGGTAAGTAATGTTATTTCACATTTGAATAAACACCGTTAAAAAAGCAAAATTTAGAAAAAAATATTTGTTTAAATTTTACTTCTTCAGATTTAGTCATAAAAATATTTTCAATCTTTGAGATGGAAATATGCCTTTTGAATTAACTCCTCTTTAAACCTAGAAATAGTTCTTGGACTTAAGGTTTCATATTAATAGTTCTGTGGTTTCACATACGCAGTAAAACAGATTTATTTAACACAATTTTGGGCAAAGGTAGACTTTTCAGTTGAAGCCTTTCACTTTTTTACCATTGTTGAAGCCTTTTCTGATTATGCGAAAAGTGAAAGTAAAATTATAAAAATTTTATTGCTGTACAATTTGTTAAATAAATAATAACAATTTTATATATAATATTAATAGAGTATTAAAATAAAAATATCTAAAAAACATATATTTATAGTATTCTATATAGAAAACAGCCAAATTTATTGTCTTAAAAAAAAATTACACATATATACAGCTTGTTTTTATATTATTAATATTCTATTCCATTTCAATCATTAAAAATACAGACAGATAGGAAACCCGGATACAAGTTGACACTGATGTATCACTTACTCCAACTCACCCTTAGGGCAAAGGACTTCGCCAATACGCGCCCCAACATCTTCGAGCAATTATGTGCCCTTGCGTTGGCACTCTGTATCGGACACAATGGATAGTACTGGTGTAATAACAGAACAGTCGTATACTGCATAGAAAAATAAGAACTTTGTAATATATTTTGGTAGTTTATACTACCACCTGTATTGAGAAGTCACTTATTTTTAGCTAAGCTTGCCAGAACCAGAATTGGCTGTAAGAGTAATCTTAGTACAAAACTAAGTAAGATTATGGCTACACAAGTCAAAGCTATGTGTGATTTGTGATGAACTGTAAAAATCGTTAATTCCTCATGATACCACCGAAACGGCACCTCCAGTAGTGTTGCGGGCAATCAATATTTCATATGACACCACAGACTGTTAGCAATCAAGTTAGTGATCCCTTGAAGTCTATGCCAACGGGTACTTACATAAAGACGCAACCAACTCAGTTGTGGGCGTGGCCAACTGTCATGCTGTTTCATTTCGCTATAAGGTGCACGCATCATGTAAATTGCGAGGACCATACAATCGTGCCGATTTTGTTGCGGGCGCAAAATTGAAAACTTATTTCAGGAGAAACCAGATTTTGGCAAGACTGTGGACGTTTAAAAACATAGTTTTTGGTTATTATTAATAACACTTTCGATGTTTGACTCGTATTAATTTTTTGATTTTATCTAAAACAATAAAAGCACATATGGCTACACTTTTGGTAGAAAACCGTTTAATTTACGTATTTCAGGGGTTTGTTGTTAGTATATTATACAAATTTCACGATTTTTAGTTCGAGTTACACATAGTTTTAGATAAAACTAATGGACTCAGCCCAAAATATTATAATAACACCCCACAATGTTATGACAGTGTTTGTATGGAGGTTTGGGTGTGATAACGCCTCTTAAGCAGGACTACCGTTCCATATAATTCTAAATCGTTGGCTAAACTATATGATAACTGATAAAAATCGGTAATTTGAAAACCAATATTGTTGCTTGGCTTGTATGTAGGTACGCGTTTTTGTTACCGGAGAATTTTAGTAATTTAAAGTCATTTTAATTGTGTCCTTTTGTAAAATAACAAGTATTTGACAGCTTAGTCCAGCCATTGTACTCTCTTCTGTACAATATTTCGTTCATCTTTGTTTTTTGTATTTAAAAGCCAATAAAAAAAAGTTATTCAGGTAGATCAATAACAGTTTGAGTTTTGTAGCAGGTGACAGAAACAGCCGGTTCATAATTACCAGTTCAAAACTTACTACAATTTTCTAGGTGGTATATCAACTGTTCTCTTATTTCTGACGACACAATGCCTTTAGAAACACGCCGATTTATCGGGGGATGTTGATTCAATCATAGATCCTTTTTAGAGTTTTGATATTCGCCACCCAATTTAGAATTATGATATTAGGAAATTTGGAAACCATCTTACTCAACACTTTTTGGTTAGCTTAGTATTTTTATTTACAGTGCGCGAAAAGAAACATGAAAATAATTCCTATATCTTATCTTATATATTTTTTGTAGTAAGAACAATTCGCGGAGTTCTTGTTCATTATTTAACATCTGGAGAAAACTGACTCGGACATACATATATTTGTATTTAAAGAGAGTTTTATACAGAGAAACACCAAAATCAGTTATTTAAAATAAAAAAGCTTTAAAAGGAAAGACTAAAAGATACTTTTGTTAGGTAAACACCACCAAATAACATCACAATACATTCATTAGTAAATGAAAATATACTCCTCATACTCGTAAATAAAACACGAAAACAAAAACGGCTCAAAATCATTGTTTATTCAAGCGAACATTAATTAATTACGAGTGGAAGATTCGAATAACGTCGCAAAAAAGAGAAAAATAATAAAATCAGATAAAATAAGGACGGGATGATCCAAAATTTTTAACAATAGCTAAAGAGAATGGCATACAGAAGGGACGAAGCAAATTAGCAATTATATTGTAAAAAATTCATAGAAGAGGCTTGTTTTAAAATCGTATCATGTAGCCGTTTTATTTTTGCAATATGAACCTTTGGAAAATGGGGAAAGTAACGAATAACACAGGTATCTTTTAATGTAAAATAATAACATTGAGTTTAGGCACATTATAAGGTATACTGTGGTTTAGATATCGAAAGAAAATATGTTCCTACAAAATAAATATTCTTTGGCAAATAAAATTATAGACTATGACAGAAATAAATTTTTATGTTTGAACACTTGGCGAGTTATTTATCGCAAGGGGATATAGTATAAAAACGCAGAAAGAAAAGTAAATCTGGATGTGAGGAGCTCTCAACCGGGATCACAGCTTCCGGTTCAGAGCTCCTCACACCCAGATATACTTTTCTTTCTGCGTTTCTATACTGCAAAGATATAATGTTAATGTTAAAATTATAGATAAAATTTATAACAGAATAATGCAATATTGGAATATCCTTTGGTCGCGTACAAGTGAGACATCCGTTAAGATCTTATAGGATAAATTACCAACTGTCACTACAAATAATTTCGTATAAAACTTTCCCACAAAATCCCAAAATCTAAGGCTTTGCGTAAACATGTCCCCCTTAGATATTTTGTATCTTATAAATATTCCATCGAGTACCGTCGCCGGCTGCCGAACCATTCAAGTGTCAGCCGGTACTCGAGTGGACCAAAAATTAAGACAGATGGCTGTGATCATGCATCTCTTGGACACTTTGGTTGAATTAGACGGAGTATATCATATTTTTGGTAATTGTTTATGTTGGTATCAAGTATTTAGTAAGAAAATAAGCTACGAATTGCAGAGTACGTAGTTCAGAGCAAACTTTTTATTGATGACAAGTTTCTGAAATAATTTTTCGAATTTACATAACTAAAAAATTATTTGCGGAATACTACTTTTTTGTTTCCAGCTTAGAACAACCATCTTAAACACGTTTATTTTCGAACAAATAAAAAAAGTACTTTTCATTGAAGGCTTATTTTTAGTAGTAATAGAAATAACAAAAATGTAGGTATTTTACACATCGTCATCCTTAATGATTCGAGAACAAATAAATTTCTTGGGGGACCTTTTATCAAAGTAATTGACAAAAAATAACGCAGAATATCTGAATATGAGGATGTCCGGTTCGGTAGTCTATATATTTTTCCTTAAAACGGGGTGTTCTAACCATTAATATGAATAACTTTTACTATGGGGTTTTTTAAATTATTATAATTACATAGGAAAACAGTTAAATTAAATTTTAGTGAGATATATTTCGGGCCATTCGGGCCCGGCATCAGTCACAATGAAGTAATGAAAATATAACAGATAGGTAAAAAAAAAAAAAAATTACATTTAACCTATTGACAAGATATAAGAGTCACATAGCGCCATCCCACCGCATCGATGCAGACCTTTCTGTTCTTAGTTATCATTTTAATATGGGGCCAATCTTGAAATCGCAAAAACAAAATCAGCTGTTTCATACATTTTTGTCGAGTAGATATTTAACTTTTCTATGGAACATCTGATATTTTTTCGTGATTTTGGGGTTGACCTCATAGTAAAGTTTGTTTATATTAATGGGCAGAACAACCTGTTTGAAGAAAAAAGGTAATTAAATTAACACCCAATTTTCGTGTTCATATCCATTATTTACATGATATTTTATAGGTAGTAACCTATGTTATAATTCAATCTTCTTTCAATCCATTCACTTATCACCACTTCCCTGATCCCTAAATCCCAACGGATGCATTTATCTCTGACCCTTAGCTGACTATAGTTTTCAACATATTTAGCTGTATTCAAATCCCATATATCAATTAAGCTAAAAGTCACACCGTGTTTTGCATGCTGGCTTTAAAAATCTATCAGCAACAACAAACCGATCAAAATTAGCTTCTATTCCAAGGTACTAAGGGTGTATACAACAATGCAAAATAGTTGGTTATTCATAATTTGCATACAGTATGTGAGGACATTGTATTGGTGCGTGCTTACCGTGACTGTACGCGGATTACATTTATATTCAATTTTCCTTCTTGATTGAAAGAGAGATTTTGAATGAAGGCATTTTGGTTACGCACTTAGAAAATAAGTTTTGTTTGGTCTTTGTCTTGGAATAATTTCTTTATAATCATAGACTAAGGATATATTAGTGCCGATTCGGCGTAATACGATTAACTTATTTACTTACTTACTTACTATATAACTCTTCAAAACGTATATACTCTAAACTTCATTTGAGCGTGCCGTCTATTTCTTTCTGTATCGAGAAGACAAAGACAGGGCGCTCAAAATGCGGTTACTTCTGTCAAACAAGTTAAGTTGTTTCACTGAAACGACACCATTATTTGTTTATTTAAAACATAATGTATCATACGTAAGTTCCAACAAGGGCTGTCAATCACAAGTATCAACTAGAGATAGGTGTTGTCTCTATTCTGCAATCAAAAATAATCTTTTCACATTAAGATTATGAAAATAACCAACTTAAGCACCAAAATAAATTTATATTAATTGATGTAAAATCAAAACAATTTCAAGCGTTGTTTAATGAAGTAAAGTCAAATTTTGCACCTCACATTGTAATCACAATGTAAGACACGATACGCTCGTGAAAAAACTTGATGAGACGGGCATTAGAGGTCCACTGCTTAATTGGTGTAAGGACTATCTAAAAAATCGACAGTAAAAATAGGAGAGACATATAGTGACAGAGTTTATACAGGTATAGGCACGGCACAGGGGTCAGTTCTGGGACTGTTGCATTATCTAACATATGTAAATGATGTTAATAATGTGATAAAAAATTGCTCATTGTATCAGTTTGCAGATGACACTTGCCTTATTTCTGCTGATAGAGACATCACCAAGGCTATTATGAGACTGCAGAAAGACTTTACTGTGCTAAGTATGTGGTCACATGATGCTGGCCTGGTTTTAAATTCTCAAAAAACAAAAATAATGCACATTCACTCCTCCCATAATACAACAGACAAGGAAATCAAGCTCATTGGACATTCTCATGATTGTCTTCATAGTGAAAATAAAACTCACTCGTCGTGTTACCCAATAGAACATGTCAATAAAGCTGCATACTTAGGACTTCAGGTTCAACTGGACCGATCATGTTGAACTCGTTTGTAATAAGCTTCGAGCAGGGCTAGCTAAGTTCCAACTAATTAGGTATAAAGTTCCATATAGTGTATTAATAAATATGTACAATGCGCTTGTCGAATCCATAATTTCATATGGTTTGTCAAGTTATGGAAGAACGTACAAAACGCACCTTGACAAAATATATCCCATCAAAAACATAAAATGTACAAAAATGGCAAGTCTCGCAACGCAATCCTTCCACCGTAAAAAGTTGTGAGATCTTATGTAAAGCCAAGTCTGCTATTTTAGTTTTTATGGAAGCACCTTTTCATTTAAGTTAGTATGGGAGCACCTATTTAACAAATTTATCATAAATTGTTTCCTATTTAGTTACCTACCAACATTAAGTGACTGTATTAATATTAGTCATCTTTATTTCCTAGTAAAATATAGTGACTTCGCAATCGCACAGCAACATATACAACATATCAGCTACCTAATACCAATTTATTAGCGATTTGAGAAGATATTTCTACGCATCAGTGCTTTATTTGTGCTCTGCGATTGCAAAGTCACCATATTTTATTAGGAAATAAAGATGACTAATATTAATACAGTCACTTAATGTTGGTAGGTAACTAAATAGGAAACAATTTATGATAAATTTGTTAAATAGGTGCTCCCATACTAACTTAAATGAAAAGGTGCTTCCATAAAAACTAAAATAGCGGACTTGGCTTTACATAAGATCTCACAACTTTTTACGGTGGAAGGATTGCGTTGCGAGACTTGCCATTTTTGTACATTTTATGTTTTTGATGGGATCTCATTTCTTTTTGTAGGTAGTCCTCCTTTTGTTCTTCTCGGGTAATATTTCTTGCACGTCTGCTGCGGATTTTCTTAAAACCCACTCCCTTTAACTGATCATTAGGACATACTCCTGAGAAACTACTATCGGGAAGGAGCATTTCATAATGACCACCTAAGAAACTACCAGAAAATCGTAAACGTTTCACTGGCATCCCAGGATCGCCACCGAATGATCCTCTCAAACGGCCATTTTCGTAAACCTCGAACGTAAATGGATACAAAGCGGTGGCTGCCATAAGTTCGGATACGGAACCGTAGGTGGTAGTTTTCATCATTGCTGTCGAGTACATGTGTCTCCACGCTCATCACTCGTATAAAGTTGCATTTCATCCCAATGCGCTACCACATACTCGACTACCGCACACCTAATGCCATATGAAGACTCAATGTTCCCATACATAGAGAATGACAAAGAATGGAACAAACATTTTCCATCTCCAGGTATAGGGACAACTAGGTGTGGACAAGGATTTTCATTTATGTACAATATTTCAGGTTCCATTGCAATATTAATTTTTACTGTAAGTTATTATTACTATTATCCACAATTAGATGCAACAGGCAGGTTAAAATTTCTTTTGACCATGAAGTGAAAGGCAGGCTTGTCAGTCTTAACCACAGAGTACATTATTATGTCTAAACCTCTCAGAATAATGAGCTAAACCTGGTATTTTTTTGAATGACACACGAGTACATAGACATTTCAATATACCTACATCATAGAGGATGCATATACAATTAAAACAACATTAGCCGCTTTATTTTTCCTTTAATATATTTAAAGCTTTACTTGATAAATAATCTTTTACCTTGATTTTTAGGGTTCCGTATCATTAGGTTCCGTGACCCTATTACTAATTCTCCGCTGTCTATCCATCTATCACATGGGTCTACAGCTTCAGCCGTTATAGGTAGCGCGTAAATATTTTCACATAATATATGTTACATTGTCCTCTATCACGGCAAATAATAATGTGGCCCCTATCACAGCATAAAAAGTTCAATAAATGGAAATCCAAGGGGGGTCCAATTATTCGATGTTATTTGTTTCAGCTCTATCTTTATAAAACAACAATTTTGGGCATATAAATATTAGAGTTCCGTATTCAAAAGGTGCTGATTTGTTTGTCAGGCGCTACCATTTTAGCGCCTTGTTTTTTGTCGCCTTGATGTTGCTATGTCATCTTTATTGTTGGTATTTACCATAATGATTTGGGGTTTCGTACCCATATTTTGTGATGGTAGTAAGGAACCCTTCGTGAGCGAGTCTGACTTGCACTTAGCCGGTTTAATAGCGACTTAATTACGAAATGTTGATATTTATCTGCTTAAATAGACTAAATGTGTTTTAGGGTTCCTTACCCAAAGCACAAATTATTATAACAAAGGCTCTATCGTTAGAACGGTTATACATACAAGTTGAAAATTTAGGCAGACTACTTTAAAGTAAAATAATAAAAATTAGGGTTGCTTCCTAAAAAGATACCGAATTGTTTGTCAGGCGCTACCGTTTTATCGCTTTGTTTTTTGTCGCCTTGATGGTGCTATGGCATCTATGTTGTTGCAATTTACTTTTAGGGTTCCATACCCGTATTGTGTAGGGGTACGGAACCCTTTATGCGCGAGTCGGATTCGCAAACTACCGTTTTTTTAGTGACTTAATTACGAAATGTTGATATTTTCTTCTTAAATAGACTACTAATATTGTGAATGTGTGGAACATTATAAACCACCCTTTTTAGGGTGCCTTACCCAAGGAACAGATTATTATAACAAAGGCTCTATCTTTAGAACGGTAATACAACAAACAAGTAAAAGTTTAAACTTTGGGCAGTCTGTAGTAAATACTTTAAAGTAAAATAATGAAAATTTGGGTTCCGTACTAAAAAGGTACCGAATTGTTTGTCAGGCGCTACCGTTTTATCGCTTTGTTTTTTGTCGCCTTAATGTTGCTATGGCATCTTTATTGTTGTTATTTACTTTTAGGGTTCCGTACCCGTATTGTGTAGGGGTACGGAAATCTTTATGCACGAGTCAGATTCGCACTTTACCGGTTTTATTTTTTAGTTTTCGCACTTTAACTTTAACGTAGAATTTTTCGTTTTAGGCGTCTTTAATGCAAAGCAGCATACCACCAACGTCATCTAGTGTCATACAAATTTATAGATGCAGCTGGAAACATACAGTTTGTATAGACTTTGTATGGAAATATTAAATTACCAACCGCAAATAACATTTTTATATTTTTTTGTTGCAATGTACACTTAACACTAACCGCATGCAAAATTTCAAGTTTGTAGGCCTGCTAGAACACCTTTAGACTTTTGATGATGTGTCAGTCAGTCAGTGACAAAATAAGGGAACTTTGACTTGAGATATTTCGTAATCGAATATAGGTACAAAGTTGTAATTTGGGGTCAGAAGTAGGATCAGTAAGTACTCTTGGTTCCTGAAATTTCAGACTTCTAGCTTCACCCACAACGAAGATACAGGGGGGTTGAAAGTGCTGTGAGTTGCTTCGAGAAAAGGATGGTACGGCCGTTCCGCG
This sequence comes from Ypsolopha sequella, assembly GCA_934047225.1. NCBI lineage: Eukaryota > Metazoa > Arthropoda > Insecta > Lepidoptera > Ypsolophidae > Ypsolopha > Ypsolopha sequella. The sequence goes on along the minus strand of OW204004.1, from coordinate 20,853,425 downwards.
TTTTTTCTGCGAGACTTTGCGGGGGCACTGCCGTGCCCCCAGATAGTTTGCAACTTAGAATAATAAAAATAATTGTACCCCCTAACATAAAAATTACAAATACTGACATGTACCATAACCTTTTTAATTATTGTAATATAATACCAATTCATGACAAAGTCAATTATGCCTTATTGATAGAACAATATTTTAGTAACAAGGATATTCAAAAACCCATCTCCCATAAAATAACCACCAGACAAATTACAACAAAAAAATTAATTACAATTCGGTCAAACAATACGTATGGGAAGAGAACATCCGAGTATTTAATACCACGTTTGGTTAATAAATTACCACAAGAAATAAGGTCCAGTCTTAATCCTAAAACTATTAAAAGTACGCTAAAAAGTCACTTTATACCTTTAATTAGAAAATGAAATTGGAACATTCTGTATAAGTCATTCCATTGCTACCTGCGCCGCGATAAGAGCATCTTTTCATTGTATACCATTGTCCGATCGACTGCTCATTTACCTTACAATTGTATACCTCCTAATTCTGTTTTGTAATTTAATTCCTATTTACATGAAGTCAAGATCGACTAAATTAATTTATTTGCCTTTACTTATTTTTGTAACAACTATTGTAACATTGTAGTAGCAGCCGTTCGACAAACAATTTCTCTCGTCATCTATTGTATAATTATAATATGTATGCAGGTAGCTATCAGTATCAGTATTTATTTGTTTACTTTTGTGGGCATAATCTCATGCACGAATATGAGTAGTATTCACGAATTGTAGTATCAGGACAAACTCATGTGAGTTTATTGATACTATTCACCATGTAATAAAAAAGTGTAAAATTATGAATAAATAAATAAAAATAAAAAAAAAACGATCAAGTGACTACTGCTCTTCTTTTCTCTCCACCATCTATTAACCAAGAAGAGGTATTAAGATATATTAAGATTATGTTTATTTTGCGAAATCCATCGCTATGAATACTCAAAATATTATTAGAGTGCATTACAAACTAGAAAATATCAATCAGAAACAAATCCAAAGACAAGAATTTGAAAAAATTCTTCGGGCCAGGATTCGAACTTGTGACCTCTTGTTATCAAGACAAGCGCGCTACCAATTGTGCCACCGAGGTTCCTACCTAGACCGGTGAATTCTTCCATCATACTTGTCCACTGTTATTTTTGCATCTGCTTAATATACTAGCTTGTACTGCACATATAAAACGCTCACGAGGGCGTTATGTGATTTCACGCCTTGTTCTTAAGAAACAGATGGCGCTGCCGTCACTACAATATTGTTGCTTCAGACAGTTAAGAAATTCACTGTTCATATTAACTAAGATTATATTTATTTCGCGAAATCTATCGCTATGAATACTCTAAATATTCTTGTCTTTGGATTTGTTTCTGATTGATATTTTCTAGTTTCTAATAATATTTAGGTATTATATTATTTATTTTTATTAAAGTTGAAAGTAAGTATATAACAATTATGTTTTAAATCATGTCTAATAATGTAACAAAAAACGACTTAAATAAATAACATTATTCATCTAAATACATAAACAACTTAAAAATATCAATAACTGAAACTAAAACTACTATAAGATGAAAATGTTAAGAGATAAATTATGTATATTTTCTCGGTCACATTATTATTATCATAAGCTGCGATAGTAAATCTTTTCCAATATACGTTAAAAGCATTTTCCCCATCCTCTAACGTTTGAGCATTGATTTTTCCAGTACTGGGGGTCAACTAAAAACCCTAAGCAATATGATACATATCTAAAGCAGTTTGTCTCCATTTTATGTCATGTTTATAGCTTGGGCTTCCTGTAATTAACCAGATTTTGAAAATAGTAAAAAGTGCATTAAAAAGATGTTTTAAAGCCACAACAAATTATTGTATTCACGAAAAATTACTTTGTAGGTAATACGAATGTCATATTATTTGTTACACAACGAAATCACAAAAAAAAAATACTTCGCTATAAAAATTGCTTAAAGAAAAACATTTTAACATACACCTACAAGTAATTAGTCTCAATGCAAAATGTGACTTCCACCATTGTCCATACAAATACCTATATGTAATGAACTCAATGCAAAATCTGATTTTTCTAAATGATAAGATATACATAAGGATCTTTTTATGACATTAAAGTTGCTTGAAAATAATAAAGTTTTCTATAGGCATGAATTTACGACACAACTAAAGTTTTTTAGCTGATAGGCAAACCAATAATTTCGTGCAATTGGTCTCAATAAACTAAACACGATTGCTCTTCAAAGATTTTTAATAAACGTCCCTACACATTGTCCCCCAACCAGAGGGTCAAGCAAAAAACCGCAGTATCAAGATCACTACAGCAAGATGTCCGATGCAGTTTGTCTTCATTCTATGACAAGTTTATGGCCGAGGGCTGCGGTAAATAATATCGGCGCGAGAAAGACTTCATGCAACATTCATAGGTATGTGATCTACAGGGTGGTTTAAATATCGGTTAAATTTAGTTGCTTATAGGTATTTGCATTTTCCAGGGTTTCATAAAAACAGGTAAACTTTGTAAGTAAGCCAGTCTTATCGGTACGTTTGTCTAGGGTTGTAACTTGAAACAGAAAGGTTTATCAGGCTGAGGTCTTCATTTGTAGGTAAAAAATTTCAAGAGAGCCCAGGGATAACAGGAACAATTACACAGTCCCGGAAAAACAGGGAAAATTGCAAGGAGGCCCTGGAAAAAATACATATGAGCCGCGGGAAAACAGGAAAATGAAAGATGATGACACACTTTTATTAATTCTGAATGTCAAGTGGAGTTTAATTCCATGCAAATGAGGATAGTTTTATTGTCATCTAAAGTTTCATAAGTTAGATGGCGCTGATATATTTTTCAAACAGAACTGGACTCATGTCTGATTTTAAAATCTCATGATAGATCATCATGATTTTCCTAAATTTTGCATAGCGCCATATCTATGGAAAATTAATAATTGTATACAAATAACACTTTTAAAAAACATACTCTTAAACACCTACTTAAATCATCATTGACGGAATCCGTACATTATATTATAACTAAGTAGCTTGTACTGAATTATAAAAAAAAATATTTGTCCATATAGTTAAAATTATATCTCTCATAGAGATAAGCTCACCGCTGTACACTAATTTTAATGTTTACTTGTGTAATTACATTTTTTGTGTACAATAAAGAATAAAAATAAGAATTATAACATTAAAAACCACTTAATTTCAGTCGCATTTCCGAATCCACCCTGTATCAAAATATCCTGTAAGTGGATTTCCCGCAAATACCTCTGTGTGAGAATTATCTTTGTTTCTATTGGGGCCTAACAAGAATTATAGCTAGCCAGCTGGCGCCAGACCTTGGGTTCTGAATGGTCTGTTCACTGGATACTGGCAAAGGAGATGGATATGAGGAGAATTATTGTCGTAGTTGGATGGTGATGAATTTGTGATTACCGTTGGCGAGAATTCGCCATCTCTGGTAATTTTCACCAACGACGTAGAAAAGTAGTTGGTATTTTATGTGGTCACACAATGGACTGATCATACTTAATGAATTGAATTGTCGAGCGAAGGAAACATTGGTACCCCCGCAGAAGTTTTACTGAAATTAACAGAAATCAAAAGAAATTAAAATCTGAGTATTTTGTAACATTTATTTCTCTCCTGTAAACATAGGAATTAATAATTATATCTACTATTATTATGTTACATAATTTGTGATCTGGTTTGAATGTCTCGTCCATTAATCTGGAGGGCTTGAGTTCAAATCTCGTAGATTGCACGGACACACCTATGACACTCCCCTCGGGAGTTACGTCGTGAGGGACGATGTTTTTTCTTTATTAAGAAGATTCTTGGATGAATTTTTAACTTTCCATTTTTGCTTTCAATGTAACCGTGCCTTATTCAATATTTTTTGCGGGGCAAATTACGAGTATGTGTAAAGACAATATTACAATATAATAATACTTATTATTATTAATAAATTCGATTATAATTTTATTATTATTATTATATTAATAAAAGTTAATTACGAGTGTTCGAGTTCCACTATTAAATTTATTTAATTATTGTTGCGACTAGTTTCGTCTGCTTGACATCGTCGACGTGCTAATTGGAAGAGTTAAACATACAGTCAAAGTCTAACTAAGTCTAAGGTAGATAAATATTGCAATAAAATTAAAAGTAAATGAAGGTTGATGAATATTAAAATATGGGTATGTTACATATATACATACGTATACTCACGCCTGTCTCCCAGAGGGGTAGGCAGAGACTACAGATTTCTATCTGCTACGATCCAGACACACCTTTTTTGCCTCTTCCACATCCATCAATCTAGGGTATGTTGCGTTTTGATAAAAATATTCAGTGATAATTAATAAAAGGAAAGTAATTATTAAAGTTTTTATATAAATGATAAATTTGTCGACTTATTTTTATTTTAAACTGGCAATGTTTAACAGAAAACTTACAATTAATTACAATATAGGTATTTGTAACAAGAACTGAATATTTTTGACAGCAGATGCGTTACATGTTCTAAATGCGTTACATGTTCCAAATTTCCAATACAAATGGTCTTAAATCTCAATCAAAATGAGATAGAATATCACATAAAATAATTATGATAATGAAATTTGCGAGCAAGATGAAAGGAAAAATATTCACCCCAAAATCGTTTACTAATACCAGAAATTCGCCCCAAAATGTGGTTTCATCGAAATACAGTCGCTAAATTGAAGAAAAAAGGGACTTAATCCAATCATAAGGATGCGGGAATAGAGAAATGATCAAATAAAATGATTCACTTAGTTTTTTACCGTAATGGATACGAGAACGAATGTCTTTCGGATACAGAGAGATGATCGATGATACATAAATCATTTTGTTTAGTTGAAATAAAGAAATTTATTTTCAGAAGTAAGAATACCATGTAAATAGTAGGTTTACATATGAAATTGCCAAAATTTTCTTACAGTTTCAAGGGTTTATAATTTCTGTAATTTAAAAGCTAGTTCCATTACTTGTTTTTTGTTTGAAATTTGATTTGAAGGCTTTATATCTGTTGCAGTCAAAACTCATAGCCGGTCAAAAGTAGTTTTGACTGCGAAAATCAGCCAAAACTAGTTTTGACTAAGTTGGTCTGAAGTAATTTTGATTAAAAAGTATTTCTGGGTTGTCATAAAAAAATAACGACGAAGGTCCGCGACTTGCCATACCTAACATTCTAACCTAACTTACCGGCGCTATCCGAAAAACTAATTTTACCTGCGAATATCAGTCAACACTACGTCCTTAGTCAAAACTAGTTTTGACTGACTCATTCTCGCAGTCAAAAGTAGTTTTGACCAGTTATGACTTTTGACTGTGACATATCTAAATAATACATTTTGTTTTTATTATCGGTTTGATAACCAAAATTTAATGTTCAAAAAAAGTTCGTCCTAAATGCCATCCATTTTCATGATAATTTTTTTACAGCTTAAACTTTTCAAAAATTAAATAAATGTTGCTGTTAGCTTAACTTTGTCATACATAAGTATTACAAACAATTGTATATAATTCAATTATAATGTAATATAACATAATTTATAATTATGTTTTATAACAGAAATGATAATTGAAAGCAGACAAAATAATCACACAATATTTTAGAATAATAACATATAAAAACATGATCTTTCTTCATCAGAACACTTGAAGCATACAAACAATTTGGCTTATAAGACATTTTGCTGAATGACACTAAATTCTATTTGCGGGTAATAAATCATGTATTACCTGCAAGAAGGGATTACTTTGAAGCGTAAGGGTTGAATTGTAGAGTCAAAAATGTGGTAGAAATTCCATATTCAGAGAAACGGATTCGATCCATGATCTTGCCTGCTATTTATTGTTTATTATAGTAAAGTAAATAATAATTTTGACATTAGGGGACGTTTATTCAAATAATGATACAAAAAAACTGGTTAAAACTATCTTATAAATAAAATAAATCTATGAATTAAACAAAATCTGAATTAATATTCACTAAAATGACAAATTAAACTAAAAACCTAGAAGTCCTAAAATAAAAACTAAACTATAAATAAAACGACTAACAAAAAAAAAATAAAAAGAAATAAGAATAAATGAATTAAATATATTACATTATTATAGTTACAAATTAAAATTATTGTTTATTCTGATCATATAGTATTAAGTAACACTTACAATTTAATAGACATCTTACTTTGTATTTTATTTGGTTTTTTAAATTAAATTATAAAATTGTTACTCTCATAGTTTTTGTGCAGCACAGCCTCACGATAGCTCAGTGGGGTCGGGCCGTACTGCACTATAATAGATTGCCGGGTTGTGAAAGCCAACAAAAACACCGCTTTGTGGACCCAAGGAGTGCAGCCAGGAACTAGGTAGAGTGCCAGATCTTCTACTGTTCTATTTCCTTTTCGGAATACTGCTCGGAATGTGAATGAATGTGGACGGCGCTCCACCCGTTTTTATAGCACTTTCTCTGTACGCACACATAGGCATTCTACCTCACCCCCTGGAGCACTATTTTATTATTTATTCATGCTTAATCATTCTATTTACAATTAATTCTTATTTCTAACTTATTCTAGATCCTTAGGTCTACACATAGGTACTACGATCATTACGCTACGACGTCTGGGAGCGGACTGGCGGCCGAAAATGTGCTGCGCGGGTATTTATACTTCCTCAACCCCCACCTCAGGAGTATAAATACGCGCCCTCTATGGCCAACCGTCCTTAGTCTGCTTCCCACCGTCGTACCGCTAACATATCATGCTGTTATGCCTATTTACAGACTACTTAGGTATTTTCTAGCATACCTAAGTACCTAGATTGATGTATAGCCTATCTTATACCTAGGTCTTATTCTAAGACCTAGCTAGGCGTATTAATGAAACACTCATAGGAAATCATCTTTATTCTGCAAGTTCTTAATATTACCTTGTAACTATTTATTGTATTCTATTTACTAAGCTATTTTAATGCTTATTTATTCAGAGTCGGATAGCTGTTTTATCTACTTATTCATGCCTGTACTATGTTGCAGCTATCCGAGTAAATAACACACGGGACTAATTTATTTATTTACCTAAACTTAATACTATGCTATTTACATACTTATTTACATGAAAAGTCCGTGATATTTTCATGAAAAACGCGAAAATGTGTGAAAATGCGTCTGTTAGGTAACGCCGCGCAACTATACCCTAAATTCGCGTAGTTCACATATTTGCCGCTAGAGGCGCGCGTGTCTCGTCGTGTACATTTCTCCCGCCGTCGCAGCTTTGCGATTCTACTGGAAGCACGACGATCTTCTTCGTGGGTCTCTTCAGCGTGTGTCCGTGTCGCGTCGTGACGTCGACGACTCTAACCTCGCCGTCCTTTCCAGGGTAGACTCGGCTGACTCTTCCTCGCGGTCATGTGTTCCTGGGCAGGTTCGGGTCGCAGATGATCACTAGATCGCCGATCTTCGGTGCTACGCCGGTCGTACGAGGCTCCCGCCGGTTCTGGAGTGTAGGGAGATATTCTTTCATCCAGCGGCTCCAAAACATGTCGGCGAGTCGCTGCGCGCGTCTCCAGTGCTTGCGCGCGTCCAAGTCCTCTTCCGTGAAGACGCCGGGAGCTGGGACGTGGGAGTTGGGACCCAGCAGGATGTGGTTTGGTGTCAGTGCCTCGGGCTCCTCCGGTGTGACTGATACGTGAGTGAGAGGGCGAGAGTTCACCGTGTTCTCCACCTCCAGCAGCAGCGTGTGCAGAGTCCCGTCGCTTGGATACTTCTCGTGCAGCGTTTCTCGCAGGGCTTCCTTGACGGAACGGACCATCCGCTCCCATGCTCCACCTTGAAATGGGGCCCCAGGTACGATGAAGCGCCACTGGATCCGTCGAGAGGAGGCTTCTTCTTCAACTGCCTCCAGCACCTCTTGTCTGGCTGCCTGTGTGAGCTCCTTGTCTGCAGCTCTGAAGCAGGTGGCGTTGTCTGACCACATCTCCTTGGGTACACCTCGTCGTGCGATGAATCTTCTAAGTGCAGCGATAGCGGAGTCCGCGCTCAATGATGCAGCCACTTCCAGGTGTATGGCTCTCGTGGTCATGCAGGTGAAGAGTGCTACGTATCTCTTCTCGTGATGCCGACCGACCGTTACTTCCATCGGTCCAAAGTAGTCGACTCCGGAGAACGTGAAGGGGCGCGCGTGATGTGACAGACGCGCGGGCGGTAGGTCTCCAGTCGCGGGGCTCGACGGCTTCGCTTTCTTCAATCTGCAGACTAGGCAGGTCTTCAGGACTCCACGTACTGTTGGACGTATTCTCGTAACCCAGAATCGCTGTCTTATCTCGTTCACTACCATCTCGACGCCGCCGTGATGTAGTTTCTCGTCTACGTATTGTACATACATCTTCGTGTAGCGATGATTTCCGTCTAGTATAGCGGGACTCGCCGTCTCTTCATTGATTTCCGTAGTCGCTGAAATTCTGCTACGAAGTCGTAGCAATCCGTCGACACCGATGATAACGCTTAGTGACGATAGTTTGTCTCCAGGGGGCGGGGGTGTGCATCGTTCTATTCTTTCTCGCTCGCTCGCGTATATCTTTTGTACTGCTTGCACCCATAGGCGTTCCGCTTGTACTACGTAGTGAGCTTCTAATGAAACAATTTTTCTTTTTTGACTTTTCTTCGGTGTTGCTGACGGGTTTTTCTTATTTTCTTTTTTCTTATTCCAGGTAGGATCTTCCTGTGCGTTTTCTCTTGTTCGTTTGCGTCTCGCGGCCGCCGTAACATGTATTTTTCGACGACAAAGCTCGATGAATTGTAGAACGCGCGCCGTAGTTCGTACGAGTCGTTCCCATTTACTGAAGCGTTCGATGCTTGGTAGGTGCACATGCACCGAATAACTGTGAGTGAGGCCGCATCTATCTCTTTCTTCGCCGGTGATCTCGTGTGTTGATGTCCTCGTCTCGGTAGGCCATTCATTTTCTGATAGTTTCAGGAATGTGGGGCCCTGAAACCACCGATGATTCCCACTGAAGTCGGCAGGTGTCGCTCTCGTAGCGTCGTCGGCGACATTTTCTTTTGTAGGGAGGCAACGCCATTCATTTTTCTTCGTAAGTTCTTCTATTTCTGCGAGTCGATGTGCTACGAACGTCTTGTAGTCGCGTGGTTCTGCTCTTATCCATGCTAGCACGGTGCGTGAGTCGCTCCAATAGGTTTTCTTGACGATTTCGAAGTCGTGTTCTGCTATGACGGTTTTCGTAAGTCGCGCTCCCAACAAAGCTGCTTGCAACTCAAGACGAGGCGTAGAGACTGGCTTGAGGGGTGTGACTCGACTCTTTGCTGCTACGAGGGCTACGTGTATGCTTCCGTCGGCGCGCTGTGTTCGTATGAAGATAGCCGTAGCATATGCCTCTTCGCTTGCGTCTACGAAAGTGTGTAGTGTGCGCCGGCTCTACGTCGTAGCAGCGTGGAATGCGTAGCTTGTCGATAGTTCGTAGATTTGCTAGCCACGCCGTCCATTTATCTTGTAGTTCTGCCGGTAGAGGTTCATCCCATCCGGTTCCGTAGCGCCATGTCTCTTGCATAATTCTTTTTGCCGGTGTGGTGATCGGTGAGACGAGGCCAAGTGGGTCGAATAGAGACATGATGATGCTGAGGGCTTCTCTCTTCGTCGGCGGTCGCTCGTTGTTAAATATTTCGTTTGGTGTTTTATTCTTGTTTAACTGGAAGCCGAGGCAGTCTTCTTTCACGTCCCATAGCAGGCCGAGTGTTTTCTCAGTTTCGCTCCCGCCGATAGGGATTATTGTGGCTTCTGGGTGCGGTACTAGGGTGCGCTTGTTTGACACCCATCCTCGTAGTTCAAACCCGGCTTGACGATGTATGAAGTTCACCAAGCAGGAGATTTTCTTAGCTTCTTCTTCGGTCGGGAAGCTGCAGATGAAGTCGTCCATATAATGATTCTTCTCGATGGCTTTTACGGCTTCTGGGTAGTGTGTAGAGTAGTCGGCTGCGTTCTTGTTCTTGATGTACAGCGCTGTGCATGGTGACGATGTTGCTCCAAATATTACCGACGTCATTTGATATTCTTGTGGTCGGGCGTCGCCTCTCTCGTTTCCTCGCCATAGAAATCTCAGCGCGTCTCTGTCTTCTTCTCTTATCTTGATTTGCATGAACATTTCTTTGATGTCAGCTGAGATTGCATACGGATGTTGACGGAATCGCATGATGACCCCCGGAAGTGATTGTAGCAAGTCGGGACCGGAGAGTAACATGTCGTTGAGACTTCGACCGAAGGACCGGGCCGCTGCGTCATGAACAAGACGAATCTTCGGCTTTGACGGGTTGACGACGGCAAAGTGTGGTAGATACCATGTCTTCTCAGGTGTCGGCGCTGTAGTGGCTTGTGTCGCGTATCCCGACGTAAGTAGGTTTTCTATTCTCTCTTCATACTTCGTCTTCAGTTCTGGGTCGCGATCAAGCTTCTTCTCTAGATTTCGTAGCCGCTTGTATGCATCTTCGTAGTTGTTAGGTATCTTCATGTTGTCTTCTTTCCACAGGAGCCCAGTTTCGAAGCGACCATCTGGTAATCGACGACTTCTTTCTTCCAATATTTTCAGTGCTCTTTCTTCTGAATCATTTTTCTGTTTTCTCGCTTCGACGCCCAGAGATTCTAAGTCGAAGAACTTCTTCATCATGGTTTCCATATCTTCATTCCTGTCTGTAGCTGTGATGTGGCCACAGAATGCGACTGGCTCGCATTGTGATGTACGGCAGCCATGTAGAACCCAACCAAGTCGCGTGTAGGATGCGACAGGTTGATCTCGTCGTCCCGCTCGCACCTCAAGAGATATTATGAGGTCCCAGTTGTCTTGTCCGATGAGGATCTTCGGACTGGCTTCTTCGTAGATTAATTGTTCCTCGAGGCCTCGTAGATGTGTGCAATCTTCTAAATCTTGTTCTCTGACCGATTGGCAGGCGAAGTTCAGTCGTCGAACGGTGCGTGCGTTGTGCATAGTGTACTCGTCGCTTGAGTGTCTGCCTCGTATCTTGATCTTGACCAGCTTGCTCTGTTCGTGTTTGATCTCTGTTCCGCTGACTCCTTGGATCCACATTGTAGCTGCGGGTCCGTCGATACCCAGTGCCTCGGTGATAGTTTCGTCGATGATAGTGACGGTGCTTCCTTCGTCGAGCAGGGCATATGTGTTAATCGTGGAGCCATTTGGACTTGTGAGCGTGACTGGTGCGATCTTCAAGTATACTCGACGTGCTCTCGTACTGTCGCTGGTGGTGTTAGTGAGCTCGACGGTAGATGCGACTTCTTCTGGTTGTGGCTGCGGTGGCTCTGGTTCTGGTGCCAATCTGTTGTGATGAAGCAGGCGGTGATGAGCCATCCGACATCCTTGCTGCCCACAGGTTCTTGCTCTGCAGTTGCCCCGGCGGTGGTTGCTACGCAAGCAACGGAAGCAGGCGTGTTGTTTCTTCGCTATTTCCCAGCGCTTATTGATGTCGGCGTTGAGAAACTGTCTGCAGTCGGGCAGCTGGTGGTCTTGTTTACACGCAGGGCATCGTTCGTTGCGTCTGTCTTCGGTGGTGAATGTGCGCTCGATTTTCTTCTTTATGACTCTGTCTTGAGCGGTGACGTCTTCAGGTAGTGCGTATGCTCCGCACTTGTCGGCCTCTTCGTTCAGGAACGTAGTTAATCTCTTGAGGTCGGGAACATCTTCTTTATTCTTTGCTGCGTAGTCGTACCATTTGTTCTTCATAATAGGCGTCAATTTCTCGATGATTGACTTCACCATCTCTGGATTGTAAAGATAGTGAATCTTCTTCAGTGCTTCTATTGTAGCGACAATGTTGGCTACTCGGTTGGCAAATATGCAGACTTCTCGTGGATTGTCAGCTAATCTCGGGAGCATCTTCATCTTCTCCATTTCATTCATCGCGAGTGCGTCCGGACGCCCAAATCTTCTCTCCAGGGCTTCTATGATGGCCCCAGGCTCCGGCTGGCTGATGAGGAGACTGTTGACAGCTTCTAGTGCTGCTCCCTTGATGCTTCTTCGTAGTCTCGCCACGTTTTCTGTCTTCGTAAATAAGTCTTCAGTTTCTCTGTAGGCGGCTTGAAATTGAAGCCAACTGCTACACTGCCCGTTGAAGATAGGCAGTTCCTGTAGATATCTCGGCGATTCTCTCGTAGTCATTCGTACGGCCTGAGTGAGTGCCGCTGCCAACGATGCGATGTCTGTATTCTGTGGCTGACGCGCAGGCCGGAGCTGTTCCTGTTCCTTGCTCCGGTGCTCAGGTGCTTCTTCTCCCTGGGCTCCCTGTCCTCGTCCTTGTTGCCCTTGACGCGCAGGCTTCGCTGGTACTTCTTCCTGCTGAGATAATGCTACTGGATCCTTTGAATTTTCCTTTGCAGAGCTTTCCTGATGCGTCTTCAGGTTTTTTTCCATTAGCGGAGAGCTTTCCTGTTGCTTCTCCAAATTTTCTTCCATTGGCGGAGAGCTTTCCTGATGCTTCTCCAGCCATTGTTCTACTTGTGCTGATTTTTCCTCTTCGTCAGCATCTTCTTCGTCCGACGATGATTCCTCGACACGAAGAGCACGAATTTTCTTCAATTTTATCTGCGCGAGTTCCAGCTTCAATTTAGCCAGCTCTTCTTCTGCCTCCAACTCCGCGACGAGTTTCTTGCGGGAGGATTCAGAACGGCGAGAATGTGGGCGCTTCGGTTTCAACGTGGAATTTATAGATTCGACATCGTTGCTGGCCTTGGTTTTCTCCGTCGAACTGGTATTTTCGGTGCTGTTGGTAGTCGTGGTATCTTCGCTCGTAGTTCTCTCTGTGTCGGAGCCATCAGTCGTGTTCACTTCCTTCGGCGGCTCTTCCTTGCTGGACTGGCTCCGTGTCGTCGGCATTTTCGTAGACTTTTCCGCTGGTATTTTCCGTTGATCCGGCTGTCGAAGGACCATGCAATGTGCAGCACAGCCTCACGATAGCTCAGTGGGGTCGGGCCGTACTGCACTATAATAGATTGCCGGGTTGTGAAAGCCAACAAAAACACCGCTTTGTGGACCCAAGGAGTGCAGCCAGGAACTAGGTAGAGTGCCAGATCTTCTACTGTTCTATTTCCTTTTCGGAATACTGCTCGGAATGTGAATGAATGTGGACGGCGCTCCACCCGTTTTTATAGCACTTTCTCTGTACGCACACATAGGCATTCTACCTCACCCCCTGGAGCACTATTTTATTATTTATTCATGCTTAATCATTCTATTTACAATTAATTCTTATTTCTAACTTATTCTAGATCCTTAGGTCTACACATAGGTACTACGATCATTACGCTACGACGTCTGGGAGCGGACTGGCGGCCGAAAATGTGCTGCGCGGGTATTTATACTTCCTCAACCCCCACCTCAGGAGTATAAATACGCGCCCTCTATGGCCAACCGTCCTTAGTCTGCTTCCCACCGTCGTACCGCTAACATATCATGCTGTTATGCCTATTTACAGACTACTTAGGTATTTTCTAGCATACCTAAGTACCTAGATTGATGTATAGCCTATCTTATACCTAGGTCTTATTCTAAGACCTAGCTAGGCGTATTAATGAAACACTCATAGGAAATCATCTTTATTCTGCAAGTTCTTAATATTACCTTGTAACTATTTATTGTATTCTATTTACTAAGCTATTTTAATGCTTATTTATTCAGAGTCGGATAGCTGTTTTATCTACTTATTCATGCCTGTACTATGTTGCAGCTATCCGAGTAAATAACACACGGGACTAATTTATTTATTTACCTAAACTTAATACTATGCTATTTACATACTTATTTACATGAAAAGTCCGTGATATTTTCATGAAAAACGCGAAAATGTGTGAAAATGCGTCTGTTAGGTAACGCCGCGCAACTATACCCTAAATTCGCGTAGTTCACATATTTGCCGCTAGAGGCGCGCGTGTCTCGTCGTGTACAGTTTTAAGTCTAAATATAACACAAGAGTTAAGTTAAAAACATTTGTATGCTGTTATGGCAAAAGCATTATTTACTTCATGTATTTTATAAGACCTAGATTATGTTAAATGCTTTACAACAAATAAACGATTTGATTGATTGATTGATTGAAATCTATAAGAAAAACTTAACAAATAATAATGCAAGTGTTGCTATAATATAAAGCAAAGACAAGACAGTAAATATTCCAATTACATCTGGGATTTCAAGCGGTATAACGAAAGACTATTTAAAACAGTTTTAAAACAAAAAAGTTTTACTTTGACAACGTTTCTATTTGACTCTTAATCAATAATAGATCTTGAGGACATTCTTTAGAAAACTAGTAAGGATTTTATTCTGAAAATATTTTAATTTCAATCGAAATCATCGATTATATTCACACTTTTCATCAGGCATGGTAAAGCGCAAGACAATCGTATGTAAAAAAAAAGAATAATTAAGAACATTCTTTAGAAAACTGTTTAGAGTTTTTAAAGTTTTTTTTTTTTGTGATTTTGACAGCTTGATTAATTGACACAAAATTAATAATAAACATTGCGACATTCTCTAGAAGACTAAAACCGTCTTGCTACGGCTGGATGTAGACTGCGTTGTGCGTATGCGCTACGCTATGATATACTACGGCGCGGCGTAGCAACTTGAACAAAAAAAACTATGAGTAAACTTTCGGCGCTTGCCGTAAAATAAACTTATAAATTTATTGTATCTCTAAAATAAACTTATAAATTTATTGTATCTCTACATAAAACTACAATCAGATTTTTGGAACGAAGTTTCTTATCGCACGTTTTCTCCAGATAATTGGCGAATGGGAACTAGACCCAAAAAAGTGTGGGACTTCAACCGTCACGACACTTTTGCCATTATATGTGTGTTTGTGTGTTTACAAGCATAATATGGCTATATATAAGTATAATACTGCAGTATAGACGCGGAGCGTGCGCGTCAGTAGCGAAACTAACTTCGTTCCTACCAGGTGTCCCATGTCCCATGTGATTCAGAAATCACACCACAAAATATCTTGTCATTTTTTTTTTATAACACAGTTCTATCTCAAAAACTTTCTTAACTCTTCAGCCAGCGTCGTCGACAGGCAATTTGTCATCTGACCAGTCAGGCGAAGAGCGCCGAGATTCGTCTACGTTTGGGGTTACCATTTGAATTTATTTATTGTTACGCTGCAGCTTAGGGTTATTGTGAAGACATGTGAAGGTAATTTTAGAAAGAAAATGAATGTGGTTTTAATAATGGTTAGATTTGTTTTCGTAATAGTATATTGCGTGACGAGTATAAAATGGCGGATTTTCTTACCCGAGGAATGAAGCTAGTTTCGACGTGAGCCGAAGGCAAAAGTCGAAAGCTTACATTCCGAGGGTAAGAAAATCCATTTTTACTCGTTGCGAACGATACTTTTTCTACTACCTGATTTATGTATTTAAATATTTAATGTTTCCTTTCAAATTTAATGTATTTTATGACTTTGCAAAACGCGGCGCGGTTTTCACCTTTTTTTTTCAGGCTTCGGCTGGCCACTTTTATCAGTGGCCAGTATCATTTTGCGAAAAAAGAGTGTCAGACGCGATATAATCGATTATGTCGTGAATCGGAACGCAGGGAATTTCGATTGTAAAGGCAAACTAAGGACGTCAAAAAGAACCTAACTTTGCAATAAATGAAATTTCCATACGATATTTCAAACTGACCTGATAGTCATGCCGCAACGGGGCCCGGCAAGTTTAATTTTCAAAACTAATTTCGAGCATTATATGGAACTTTTTCATAAAGGTAGTAGAAAAAATACCTATGAGTACTGAGGACTTAACCCATTTAGTTATCGATTACAAGAGTATGGAATGCGATTGTGAAAACAAACTAGGTACCTAATCTTCTATCATATAAAACTGAAAAGCTAGAAATGAACGAAATTCAGGGGAAAGAGTGAGATGGCGCTCTACACACCTTTGTGTGCGCGTATCACTCACACCAACGTCAAAATCACGAAAAAAATTATGCAATTCAATTCCTTGAATTGTGACAATGATGAACGGAATAAAAAATATGGGTTTGGATAAGCGATCGCTTTTAATTAAATCATGAAATTATTTCTTTTTTAGTTTTTTTTTTTTTACTTAAATGGTTAGTATTACAGAAAAAACTTAATTAGGCCTATCCTAGGGTTAGTAAAATACAAAAATAGAGAAAAAAAAATTTGGGACTAACAATACCCAAAGCAGGCTTCCGACACATTAACAGATTCTTTCTTAGACTGTAAAACTAACAACTTAGCACATAATAATAAATTCGAATATGTGTGCTCCGATACTAGAATTCTCCGTAACACGGAAGCACTATGAAGTTATTTTCGCCAAAGGGCGCCCAGTGCTATAAGTAATATAAACAGTTATTTTATTTTGTAAATTGTATCTAAGTGTACGATTAGTTTATGATATCATATATAAATATACGATATATGATATTTGATATCATATACATATAAATTATGAAATCAAAGTATTCCGCGTTTCAGAAAAATCAGATCTGTATGGCATGTCTAAACGACCGTTCATACTGTTTCTGCATTGCAAAAACTTAACATCATACAACGCAACTTTAAACGTAAATAGAACATCAAATTATTTTTTCAGAAAATTAATTTTATATTAACTATTTAATTATAGAAATTACCTCCTACTTCCAACATCACTCACAACCATCTCCTCTCCATGATTCAAGATTTCAAGGTGTTTTTTTTTAATAATAAATTCAACGTGGGCAGAGCCGCGGGCACATCTAGTATTAAATATTGAGCCAATGTCCACCTTCTACATATTTTAAACAATGTACCGGGATCGTTGCGGCCTGAAAGAAGATGTAGTGACTAGAATAGAAAAAGGAATGCTTCGGTGGTTTAGTCATGTAGAAAGGATGAATGAAATTAGAGTGTCGAAAGAAATTTATGGTGCGCAAGTCGAAGGTAGAGCTTGAATAGGCCGCCCTAGAATAAGGACGTATGCTGAACAAATTAGCGACATTTTGAAGAAGGGAAATGTTAAACAAAAGTACTTACCCAGAATAGATGAGCTTGTATGACTAGATTGAAGGAGGTGGAAGTGGCGAAAGAGGTGTTTTAGGATCGTAGTAGATAGAAATCTGTAGTCTCTGCCTATCCTTCTGGAGACAAACGTGAATATTAAAACTATTTACGTATAAATTATCGATTAAATATATTATTTACACCAAGTGAGTATATTATAGGTATATTACATTACATTACACTGAATGTTTTCTTATTTATTAGGCAGTTCACAAATCAACTGTATTTATATTAAATTGTGAAAACTATAGGCTACTTTGCATTACCATGTTATGTTTAGATTCGATTTAAAGCTAATTGTTTTCCTATCATAAATAAATAATATATGTATGTAATGCCTATATGCCCGTTCATGTAATTTTCTCCCAAACAAAGAACTCAGGAATGACAATAACGATGAACAAAAAACACATTTAATACGGCAAACGTCACGAAAGCACCGTCCAAAGGTCGTTTATTTAATTTTATAGTCTGACCACCAACTACCTATATTCGAGCAATGAGGTAGATGAAAAATATAAAAAAATATAAAAATACATTCAATATACCCACTTTAATTTAAAAAAAAAAAACTTTTTGGCATTCACTATAAAAAAACATCAAGATATGTCCTCACGACATGAATCCCCGTGGGAGTATCAGAGGTGTTTCCGAGTTTGGACTGTGAAATGCAAGTTACAGTCTAAACTCTTATACCCACGTTTCTCCAACGATTATTACGTCCCAGAGTGATAGATGGTGAGCCCTATCAACGTATTTTGGCCACAAAATTGACCCACACAGCTCAATGTGACTTCCGAAGCACGCAGAAAAAAAAATTACACTTTTAGAACTTGCATATCTACTTCAGTAAAGAATGTATTATTTTGATAGAATAGTATATTATTTTGATAAAATTGTATATTGTTTTTGGAATCTTTTTGTAGGGATCTTTTTAAAAACAGAAACGCGATTGGAGAAATTAAGCTCGATACAAATATTTATTGACACCAATTGTTTTTCGACACCAATTCTCCTGGTTTGACAATTGGAATGACATATGGACTGCGATTATATTTTATTAGATGGGTTTTAACAGTATCTAATTTAATTTTGGTAGAAAATTTAGTACATTTCATATTAATAAAAACCGCTCTGTTGCTATTTTTCATCGAATCTGTCCCTCTCGCACTGAGGGTTTTTTCGCATATGGAGTAACAAGGATGCTAAAACTTTTACATATCGCCTTAAACCACTGGATTGAAGGGACAAGACGTTTGATCTACTAAACCATAGAATCGGTCGCTAAATAAGTGTCTAGTAGTATTTTAATTTTTACCAGAACTTCATAACGCATGTTTTAAAGATAATCCTTGTCTAAGAACCATATTAACGGATAGCGTGACTAAGCTCAGTTTGTTAGTATCTGGACACAGTTCAGTGTTCATTGCGAACCGTTCGCTATTGCACGCTGAGGTAAAGATAATTCCATCCCAAAAGCATTCTTTTATATTTCTTATTTCCTTGCAATAAGAATTAAAATGGGTCAATACAGGGGCAACATCCGCGGCTTGATTCGTAACTGGATATCGCAAACAAGCTTTTGAATGAAGATGCATTGCGTTTGGAATTGATAACGCTGGAGAGAATGAGTTTAAAAATAAAAAAACAATCTTATTACGTCGGGCTATTACTAAGAATTTAATTTAAAACAGTAAACAGGTTGGTTTTATTAAAACAGGTTGGTTACAATAAATGTGCAATAAAAAAAAATTGTCTTCGTGTGGTGGTCCACTTCTGAGAGACTTTGCTATTCTTAAGAACGAAGTCATAAATTTAATACCCGCACAACAGGGGGTTGGTTTTGTCAATCATATATTTTTTTTCTCGCATCCGCTTAAGTAATTCGACACGTTCTGTAAAGATAGTCAATGCTTTCTTAGAATGGGGTAATAGACGTCTGCAGCAAATAGAGTTATGCAATACAGATGTGAAGCAAAGGAAAAAAAACCTAGGAAACGAATTCGAGTAGAGACGTAAACGACATTCATTGTTATTCATGCAAAATGCAACCTTATAGACGACATCTTAAAAAGGTATAATTTATGCTCAACGGATACTGTACTTGTGAAAACGTGTGTTTCAGAAAGGCTAATTGCCAACAAACAAGGACTTTAGGAAGAGATGCAGGCAAAGGTCAGGTCGAGGTGATGGAGCTATTTATTTCGTAGGGGCTAGGTTTTGGGATATGAAAACCTAGGCCTTTCGTTAACTGCAGTGGACAACGGCTCGTGGTTTGGCGGGAATGGTCAACGCGCGAGACAACTTCGCGGTCGTTCACCGTCCAATCAGAGATCAAGAGAACGTGACGTCACAGGCACGAAGATGTGTTTGAGTGTTGCATTTGGTTCTGTGCCAAACTAAATTGGACATTATTTGTGCAGTGATAAAAGTGGAAATAGAGTAATTAGATTATAAGTTTTTTGTTTTTGTCAAAATTTAGTTTTAAAATTGGGAGAACGAGAGTTTGATGAGGCATTCGAATTTTGTACGCGGAAGAAATTGGTCAGATGGACGCAGAGAAAGAGATCATAAATTTTTACTGTGAAACGTGAAGTTCGATTAAATAAATAAAGTTTCTAAATTGTAGCTGTAAAGGCTATCTGTTCGAGGGATCAATGACAAGCTAAGTTTCTTTTATAATATCGATCGAAGGTCAATATTGTGGTGGGATAATTTTATCTATTAAAATTAATATTGAAGTTAAATGGCGTCATAGCATCATTTAAGAGAGATTGGACCATTTTTTCGAGCAAAGGAAGGGTAAAATTTTATAAAATAAAATTCCACAATATTGTAATTTTGTCGGTAATTGTTTTGTATATTTGTATTGTCTGTTGGAGTACGCAAGGATATTTAACATTTAGACAGTTGACAGAGTGTCCAAGTTAATATCTAAAAATAAAACAATTAATAGCAAAAATTGCGTACTCTCACAAATTGTGTGTGTTCTTTTTTGTTTTTTCCTTCTTTTAAATTTCTTTATGTGTTATTCTTTGTATTGAGATAGTTTTCCGGATTGGTTGGAAATTAACATTTTATACGTATGTGTGTGTGTTGTATAATTTAGGTAATTTGATGGCCAAAAGAGGTTGTTGCATTTCACAAGACGTTCTCCTCTTTTATAGATTTGTTTGGGCCTAGGAACGCCGTGAAGCCGTTTTATCGCATCTTTAGTGATCGTTAAGACCGGTTTAAATAGTCAAAGAGTTTCGACTAACGTAGATTCAAATTTAAGGCGAGGAATTGGGTTTAATACGGTCACTGTGTCGTTCCGAGCGTTATACGCGGAGAGACAGAATTCAGACCGAAATTGACGAAGGTAGCTTGTTGTTTGATTTTATTGTACAAATCTAACAAAACCTTCATTTCATTTCATTTTTACTAATTATATCTAGTTAAATTTGCTACTATTATATTAAAGATATTGGTAGTAATTATTATATTTCTGTTCAGTGGAAACCTTTTCCATAGTGTTTGATTAGTATTGATTGGTTGATTTGCATACGAAAATTTAGGAAAAGGTTCCAAACATGTTTTATTAAATTATCAGATTAGAAGTTTCAAGCTGTGTAGTCAAACCGATTACAAAATAAAGCGCCAAACATCCCAATTCTGCGCCTTAAAACATATTATTTTTCAAGGAATAAATATTTCATTTATCCTGATTTTGTGCATTTATTATTTTTTTCCTTTACCCATGTAGGAATAAAGAATTTAGTATACTTTATTTTTCGTAATCAAGTAACTCTACATCTAGAGATTTTCCTAGCTGAGATTCAAATAAAAGTAGACAGAATACTTAGACAGGTCCTACTCTAATACCTAACTGGACAAACTTTGCATACTGAATCACAACTTGATTAATTATCACTTTATACTCATTTAATGAAACATAAACGTAGCCATTTTGGTTCGTATTGCTTGCCACTTTAAATATTTAATATCATAAACCGAGTTGTTTATGCACTCGTTGAACAGTGGGTGACGAGTTTTGTTGGCAAATTGAGTCACCGAAAAACGGGACTCAATAGTATAGTATATCCTTTAATTCAAGCCAGCGTGCTGTTCCTAACATAACATTGTACCTTAATTAAAACCTTATTGATTAGCTGATCAGAGCGGCCGCTCATATTTATCAAACTGATTACTGAATGCATTCATAAAGGGGGGTAAAAGTTATTCATACACACAAAAGTCTGTGTATTCGACAACGAAAGGATCAGCTAATACAATTCAATCAAAGCAAATTGATTTCGACGATATAAAAGGTTAAATACACAAAAAGGTACTTTTTTATGTTGGGTTAACACATAGCACTCTCTTTGGGGTTATTCCAGGTAATTCATTTAGCTACTCTGTGCTCTCGAAATCTGGAGATATTTACAGGTAACCTATGTTATTTTGTAACCTAGATATCCTGAGGAGATTCCAGGTAGTTTTATTGATGTCTCTGTGCTCAGAGGGATACGGAGTCAAATCTGTCTGGATTGGATAAAGGGGATGCTGATATTTGATAAATCACAAATTATAAATATAGGACATTCGCACAGGTATATGGATATATATATATATAGATATATACATATACACATATTATTGTCCCATCATTAATTTAGATTTTAACACGATAAATAGAACATAATCTCGTTGTTTCTCAGATGATCGTAGTTGTTCAATTACTATTATTGTACTAGACTTTCACATCATATATACCGACACGACAACAATCAGGGGGGGGAAAAGCAGGGGGATACCATCACACGTGGAGCCGCGGACCAGATCTTAGAAACTTGTGTTGTGCTTTAGCAAACACAGCTGAGAGAAAGGACCTAATTTTATGATAAAATATATTCAATAATTACTTTAATAAATAAATTCACAACGTAGGGGTGTAAACACTCGAATAGAGCGGTTTGCATTAACATTGAAAGTAATTATTTACGACGTTCGGTAAATTATATGATAGTCATTCAGTTGAATGAACTACGTTCATAAAGCACGAAAGATCCGGAAAACTATGTCATTATTTGTTGTGTTTCTTTTGTGTGATTTACAGGGATAAAAACTCAAGTGAGTTTATGGCGTTACATTCCTTTGCTTCACATTTGTTGCGATTTAAGTAAAATATAGAGCGGAAAAGTTAGTGCGGTTTATCTTAAACATAGTTGCGCGAAAAATTAAAGAATGGCAGACCAAGTTAGGACGCGACGCGGACGCGTTGCCAAGCGAGTTGTGGAGAGGGAAGCTATCGTTTTAAATAAAAACGTTACAAAAAAACCCAAGAAAAATAATAAAACGATGACTAATACAGAAGACGATGTTATGAATGCCGGGTTTCAGTTATTGGCGGGAAAGTTCGATGATTTGTTCAAGCGTATGGAAGTGTTGGAATCACGATCGGCGAGCGTACAAGGTAGCAGTTCAGATTTATTGCCAGCACAGGTACGAGATAATACGGCTATTAGCACGATGGAGCCAAGTCCTGTTACGAGTACGTATGGTGTAGGAAATTTTGGACGGAATATGGGCAACGTATTTGTTATGCAGCCGACAATAGAAAAACCCATTTTCAGCGGTCGGGGAGAGGTTAACCCGATGCGATTCATTACGAGATTAAAAAAATATATTAATTCTTTAAATGCACATGATAGGGCACTAGATATCGCGACTGAATGTCTTACGGGGACCGCGCGTAAAGTGCTGGAATTAAACAGTAAAAATTGGAATTCGTTAGGCGATTTTGAAGCCGATTTTCGGAGCACGTATTGGGCAGGTCAACATCAGGAAGTGGCCAAATATAGGTTGATGAACGCATCATTTAATAAGGGCGGGACCTTATCTATGATCGAACATTTTGCGGAACAAGTAGACACGGTAAATTCGTTAACGATACCGTTGAGCGAGCACGATCTAGTAAATTGTATCATGCGGCATTTCCCGGACGATATTCAAAAATTATGGTTCACCAGGAGTGGTGACGTCACAATTATGGCGGCTTCCAATTTTCTCAGGAATTTAGAACAAAACATTGTACGTAGAGATAGGAGCGATGTGTTAGTGTTATCGAATCGTGGCAATAATGTACACAGAGGACATCAGAATCAACAGAATAGGCGAGGTGTGGATTTTAATCGAGGCGGTATGCCATTGGCCGCGTGTATTGAGAGTAGACCGTTTTACGACAATCAAGGTTCAATCAGGGGTCGCGGAGGACGAGGTAGGGCCCGAGGTAGGGGCATATTCCGAGGCAACTATCGTGGAAGCGATTTTCCAGCAATTAAGTGGGATAAAGAGTCGTCTTATACATCGGTTATACCTAGTTTTAATTTGGATAAAGGCCCACCCACGGATTCGAGTACCACCGTAAATGAAACTATTACGGGAAACGATTCGCAGTCAAACAAGTAGGTCCTGATTGTGAGACTGCAAGTATAGTGTTAGGACAAGATAGAATAAACAATTTAAACAGCAAAAAGAACGCGAAAAATAACGAGCAGTCGTTACAGAATTATAATTGTAGTACTGGTAGGGAAATGAGTGAGTATTCAACTGTTATAAATAAAAAGAGCGAGATAGCTTACAGGATTATGGTTAAAATGGGATGGAGTGCAGGTCAAGGGTTAGGGAGGCAAGGAAACGGATGCAGGAACCCAGTAGGTTGTGTGGCCATCAAAAATAACGAAGATACAACAGGTGACATAGGTAGATTGCTAGGGGATAGGAACGACGTCGTCGAGATATGCACAGAGAGAGGGAGGCCTTGTGTGTCGTGTGACAGACGTAGAGTGGGAGTGTTCACTATTTTTAGTAGCTTGAATGATGACGTGGATGAGGAGGAACCAGTTCATTCATTACCAAAATTACCGGAAATTACAATAAAGTTGTACGGACGACTAATAAATACTTTGATTGACTGTGGTTCTCAAATTTCGGGTATTTCCTCCGAATTATATGAGTTTATTAAATCTCAGGTGGGATCGTTGGCTGAGATTGCCATACCTACTGTTCAAATACGTGGAGCGTTTGGCTCTAGAAGTGAAAAGGTGCGGAGTATGGTTTTAATAAACGTACAACTGGGTAGCACACAAATAGAGACACCTGTATTAGTTTTACGGCAGCTTCCTAGGTCAATGATCCTGGGTTTTGATTGGTTAGAGAGAGTTAAAGGAGTAATTAAATGTGGGACGGAAAAAACATTATTAATAGAGCACCTAGGGGTCACTACAGAAATTAAAATAGGTTCTCAGGTTGAAAGTGAAAAGTTAGGTGGCATTTTAAATGCAATCGAAATCGAAAAAATTCTTAGACAAACTGGAACCGAAGCGTCAACAATAGGGTCCATAAAACCCATAGAAAGGGTAAGTCACTCGGGATCGTGCGGAACCACGAGTAAAGCAATAAATTCTTTAGAAAGTGAAAGTTTGCCCAAAATTGGAGATAAAGTGACAGAGTTAACGGTTGAGGGTTATGTAGATTGTATGGGGATAGAACCGGAACAAAAAGTTTTATTGCTGCGCGTATTACAGAAAAATAAAGAGGTATTTTCTGAGAAGTTAGGGTTAACTGACAAGTATACGCATGTTATTAAATTAACGGACGAGACACCATTTTTAAAACGTAGTTATCACGTGCCATTTGCGCATCGAGAGCAGGTAGAAGCTAGGATCGAAGAATTAGTAAAATTAAAAGTAATAAAACGACAGGCTACGCCTTTTTGTAGTCCGCTGACTTACACAAAGAAAAAGGATGGCACGTTAAGAATCTTATTGGATGCGCGAGAATTGAACAAAAAGATGGTGGGTGATTCGGAGACCCCGCCTCTTACTTCAGAGATTTTACAGTCATTTAATGGGGTAAAATGGATTACACTGATAGATTTGAATAACGCTTATTTTCAAATTCCCTTAAGTAAAGCGTCCACAAAATACACAGGATTTACATTTATGGGCAAAGTATACACGTATAATGTCTTACCGCAGGGGCTGAAGACTTCAGTGGCAAGCTTCACGCGTGCTATGGATATAATACTAGAAGGGCTTAGAGCCTTTTGTAATAATTACATCGACGATTTAGTAATTTCGACAAATGGAAGTTTAGACTTGCATTTACAACACCTAGATAAAGTATTAGGACGATTACGTGAAGCAAACCTGACTTGCAACTTAGCGAAATGCAAATTTTTGCAGGTAGAAGTCAGATTGTTAGGTCACATCGTTAGTACAGAAGGAGTTAGAATGGACCCCGACAAGACGAAGGCTATACAAGATTTTCCGGTGCCTAAAACGGTTAAACAAGTGCGAGCTTTCTTAGGACTCATGAATTATTTTCGTAAATTCATACGGAATTACGGAGAGGAAACAAAACCATTATGTGACATGTTACGTAAGGACATTAAGTGGAGCTGGACACAGGTACAAAATGATTGTTTCGAACGAGTTAAAGGGTTGTTCTTAGAGACCGTTATGCTTACCCACCCAGATACAAACAAGACTTACTATTTACAAACAGACAGTAGTGCTATAGGTATTTCCGGTTACGCTTATCAATTATCAGAGACAGGAGAAGAACAGGTTATTGGGTTCTGTAGTAAGGGTTTGACGGAAGCCGAGATGAGGTGGACAGTAACAGAGCAAGAACTGTGGGCTATAATATATAGTTTGACAAAATTTGAGACTTATTTACGAGGGGCAAAATTAATAATCCGTACAGATCATAAGAGCCTAACGTTTCTATCATCAACGGTTGGTTTACTAAGTGCTCGGATGGTTAGGTGGGTGCATTATCTAGGTCGGTTCGATTATACCATAGAGCATGTAAAGGGTAAGGAAAACATCGTAGCAGACGTATTATCGCGACATATACAGGGGGTCACAGATCTTTCAACGTCTAAAAGCCAAGGGCCACAAATGAACCTTTTCAAGACGACTAGTTCACGCTCAATACGAGGAAAACTGAAAGAGCTAAGCAAACACCAAAGCGAAGATGGAAATTTAGGAAAAATAATCAAAGTCTTACGTGATTCTAACAGCACGAGCGGAAATGTAGGCGGCCGGAAAAACTTCTTATTAGAAGATGGGGTCTTATACTATATAAATCCTCGAACCGAAAAGCGGAATTTAGTGATTCCTGAAATCATGCAAAGCGAATTAATACGAGATATACACGAAGAAATTGGTCATTTCGGTAGATACAAAGTACTCGCGTTATTGAAGGAACGGTATTATTTTATGAAAATGTCAAATAAAGTTGGTAAGGTGTTGAGAGAATGCGACGTTTGTCAGACTTCAAAGTGTGAGTTAGCTAAACATTCCGGAGAAAGTAAACCTGTGATAGCTACTGACGTAGGGCAGAAAGTCTTTGCGGACTTGTACGGACCTTTAGTTCCCGGAAAATTTGGGAGTAAATACATTTTCGTAATACAGGACTCATTCAGCAAATTTATAAAATTATATCCATTACGGAGAGCGACCGGGGGAAGCGTGATAGCGTGCGTTAAAAAATATCATGCCATAATAAAGATCGAACATATTATAACGGATAATGGGGCACAATTTATCTCTAGGACTTGGGAAAATGGTTTATCGCAATTAGAAATACGATTGTCTCACACATCGGTACGACACCCGCGGCCCAATTCAACTGAACGCGTAAATAAAGAATTAGGCCGTATGTTTAGGACGTATTGCAATAAATCACATAGATCATGGGTAGCGTTACTCCCAGAGATTGAGGACTGCTACAATAAAGTCATCCATACCACAACAGGTTATTCGCCAATGGAAATTGTTCGGGGGCACAGCACCAAACTCGCGACTGATAGTGTTTTAGCAAGCTATGGGTCATTCGGATCAAACGTTTTGGAAATAAATGAAATTAGAGACAAAGCTCGTGAAAATTTGCTCAAATCAGCTGAGTATAGGGTGACCATCTATAACAAAAATCATCGGCTGGTACAATTTCAAATAGGAGACTATGTCAAACTTAGAACTTTCGCTAAATCGGATGCAGAAAAAAAACTGACAAAGAAGTTCGCTCGGTTATACGAAGGGCCTTATAAAATTGGCGCAATACCTTATAAAAACGTGTATACACTTATTTTCCCAGATTCCAATGAGATAAGAGGGAATTATAATGCTATACATCTGTTTAAATATTATATTAATGTTGGACAAGTCAGCAATTAAGATAACATTGTCTGCTAGAACAGGTGGGGTTCCGACTGGCGCTAAAATAGTTCGGTTTAAAAGGCTTTAACTGCCGAGTTGCGGTCGGTTTATGGCACCGTTTAGTAAACAAAGGAATAATAACAGTTCAAAAGAAATAGAGAGTTGATAATAAATAATAGGTATCCTTTAAGAAAAGATAAGAAGTGGTTAGTAGATTTCGTAGCGGTTTAATACAATTATAGTGAAGAAAGTTTAATTTTCGAGAAAATAAAAAGCCTTTTCACTCTAGGTGGGGCGTGTGGTGGTCCACTTCTGAGAGACTTTGCTATTCTTAAGAACGAAGTCATAAATTTAATACCCGCACAACAGGGGGTTGGTTTTGTCAATCATATATTTTTTTTCTCGCATCCGCTTAAGTAATTCGACACGTTCTGTAAAGATAGTCAATGCTTTCTTAGAATGGGGTAATAGACGTCTGCAGCAAATAGAGTTATGCAATACAGATGTGAAGCAAAGGAAAAAAAAACCTAGGAAACGAATTCGAGTAGAGACGTAAACGACATTCATTGTTATTCATGCAAAATGCAACCTTATAGACGACATCTTAAAAAGGTATAATTTATGCTCAACGGATACTGTACTTGTGAAAACGTGTGTTTCAGAAAGGCTAATTGCCAACAAACAAGGACTTTAGGAAGAGATGCAGGCAAAGGTCAGGTCGAGGTGATGGAGCTATTTATTTCGTAGGGGCTAGGTTTTGGGATATGAAAACCTAGGCCTTTCGTTAACTGCAGTGGACAACGGCTCGTGGTTTGGCGGGAATGGTCAACGCGCGAGACAACTTCGCGGTCGTTCACCGTCCAATCAGAGATCAAGAGAACGTGACGTCACAGGCACGAAGATGTGTTTGAGTGTTGCATTTGGTTCTGTGCCAAACTAAATTGGACATTATTTGTGCAGTGATAAAAGTGGAAATAGAGTAATTAGATTATAAGTTTTTTGTTTTTGTCAAAATTTAGTTTTAAAATTGGGAGAACGAGAGTTTGATGAGGGATTCGAATTTTGTACGCGGAAGAAATTGGTCAGATGGACGCAGAGAAAGAGATCATAAATTTTTACTGTGAAACGTGAAGTTCGATTAAATAAATAAAGTTTCTAAATTGTAGCTGTAAAGGCTATCTGTTCGAGGGATCAATGACAAGCTAAGTTTCTTTTATAATATCGATCGAAGGTCAATATTGTGGTGGGATAATTTTATCTATTAAAATTAATATTGAAGTTAAATGGCGTCATAGCATCATTTAAGAGAGATTGGACCATTTTTTCGAGCAAAGGAAGGGTAAAATTTTATAAAATAAAATTCCACAATATTGTAATTTTGTCGGTAATTGTTTTGTATATTTGTATTGTCTGTTGGAGTACGCAAGGATATTTAACATTTAGACAGTTGACAGAGTGTCCAAGTTAATATCTAAAAATAAAACAATTAATAGCAAAAATTGCGTACTCTCACAAATTGTGTGTGTTCTTTTTTGTTTTTTCCTTCTTTTAAATTTCTTTATGTGTTATTCTTTGTATTGAGATAGTTTTCCGGATTGGTTGGAAATTAACATTTTATACGTATGTGTGTGTGTGTTGTATAATTTAGGTAATTTGATGGCCAAAAGAGGTTGTTGCATTTCACAAGACGTTCTCCTCTTTTATAGATTTGTTTGGGCCTAGGAACGCCGTGAAGCCGTTTTATCGCATCTTTAGTGATCGTTAAGACCGGTTTAAATAGTCAAAGAGTTTCGACTAACGTAGATTCAAATTTAAGGCGAGGAATTGGGTTTAATACGGTCACTGTGTCGTTCCGAGCGTTATACGCGGAGAGACAGAATTCAGACCGAAATTGACGAAGGTAGCTTGTTGTTTGATTTTATTGTACAAATCTAACAAAACCTTCATTTCATTTCATTTTTACTAATTATATCTAGTTAAATTTGCTACTATTATATTAAAGATATTGGTAGTAATTATCATATTTCTGTTCAGTGGAAACCTTTTCCATAGTGTTTGATTAGTATTGATTGGTTGATTTGCATACGAAAATTTAGGAAAAGGTTCCAAACATGTTTTATTAAATTATCAGATTAGTAGTTTCAAGTTGTGTAGTCAAACCGATTACAAAATAAAGCGCCAAACATCCCAATTCTGCGCCTTAAAACATATTATTTTTCAAGGAATAAATATTTCATTTATCCTGATTTTGTGCATTTATTATTTTTCCTTTACCCATGTAGGAATAAAGAATTTAGTATACTTTATTTTTCGTAATCAAGTAACTCTACATCTAGAGATTTTCCTAGCTGAGATTCAAATAAAAGTAGACAGAATACTTAGACAGGTCCTACTCTAATACCTAACTGGACAAACTTTGCATACTGAATCACAACTTGATTAATTATCACTTTATACTCATTTAATGAAACATAAACGTAGCCATTTTGGTTCGTATTGCTTGCCACTTTAAATATTTAATATCATAAACCGAGTTGTTTATGCACTCGTTGAACAGTGGGTGACGAGTTTTGTTGGCAAATTGAGTCACCGAAAAACGGGACTCAATAGTATAGTATATCCTTTAATTCAAGCCAGCGTGCTGTTCCTAACATAACATTGTACCTTAATTAAAACCTTATTGATTAGCTGATCAGAGCGGCCGCTCATATTTATCAAACTGATTACTGAATGCATTCATAAAGGGGGGTAAAAGTTATTCATACACACAAAAGTCTGTGTATTCGACAACGAAAGGATCAGCTAATACAATTCAATCAAAGCAAATTGATTTCGACGATATAAAAGGTTAAATACACAAAAAGGTACTTTTTTATGTTGGGTTAACACATAGCACTCTCTTTGGGGTTATTCCAGGTAATTCATTTAGCTACTCTGTGCTCTCGAAATCTGGAGATATTTACAGGTAACCTATGTTATTTTGTAACCTAGATATCCTGAGGAGATTCCAGGTAGTTTTATTGATGTCTCTGTGCTCAGAGGGATACGGAGTCAAATCTGTCTGGATTGGATAAAGGGGATGCTGATATTTGATAAATCACAAATTATAAATATAGGACATTCGCACAGGTATATGGATATATATATATATAGATATATACATATACACATATTATTGTCCCATCATTAATTTAGATTTTAACACGATAAATAGAACATAATCTCGTTGTTTCTCAGATGATCGTAGTTGTTCAATTACTATTATTGTACTAGACTTTCACATCATATATACCGACACGACAACAATCAGGGGGGGGAAAAGCAGGGGGATACCATCACATTAGGCCACCATCGATGACGTTCAGATGTTAAAATCTGTTTCAAAAAATTGCATAGCTACTTAGTTGGGCAACATATATCAGTATTGTATGAACGTAGGTGCAGAGTGAACAATAAAAAAGGAATATTCTAAGGAACGGCTATCAGCTACAGGCCATGCTCGATAACTTTAAGATCTGTTATAATAACATGGTTGGGTAGTACGAGTATTATGAGTTTGGGATGCAGCGGACAAAAGCAGCATTTTTTTTTAACATTTTTCTTAGGGCCACTGATGGCTTTCAAGTTTTGGTATTTGTAAGAATCAATGGCTAACATAATTTTTCTCGAAAAATCAAATTCCTAGAGGAGGTTAAAACTTGTTCATTTGTGTTTCCTGAATTCTAAAATTAATCTTTGCTTACCAAAATAGGGATTATATGCTTATATTAGAATTAGCGGTTTTATAAAATTCAAAATGGCTGCCGCATGTTCCTACGAAAAATTTAAAGCTACTAGCACTATGTGAAAAAAAAAAATTACTTTATTACAGTGTAAGCAGGAGTATTTCAATTGTGATGCTAAGTTACCATGTTTAACTAAAATTACTTCTAAGTAACAAGAAAAAAACACGTTATACGATGTTTACTCGTGAAAATTCCACTCACACTTTAGCACCTCGATTATGAAACCCAGGTGGTTGTTCTCCCAATATTACCTTATTCCACAAGATAGCTGCAGAAATGTCTTCCAATACAAAAAACCCACGGCTCGAAGACCAAGCAATTGTATTAAAATAATTCCTATTGCCAGGTCTTAAGGGTCATACAAAGGGGAGGTGTAATGGTGTAATCAAATGACATAATTTGTGGGACTCATCTGCTCTTAAATTTAAAGTCTCGTTAAGGATCTATGGTGAAAATTAAGGGGATTATGCAGAAATAAAGGTTTCTAATTACGGGGATAGATACACAGGAGAAAAATAAAAGTGTGCTTTGAATATTTCAAATGAAAAGCTTTGATGAAAAATGTAAATTGGAAATTTTTAAATATTGGACCAGTTTTTACCAGCCATATAAATAAGTGGCATGTATCTTCAATACTAACGAAACGCAATGTGATCCAATACAAAATACAAAAATGTTTATTTACGCACCAAATTATTTCTTATTTACAATATTCCAGGAACTTCATTTTAAGTATAAAAATACCTGTAGCAGGAAGCCCCGTTCTTCCAAGTAACGTTGACATGAAATTTAACGAACACGAACAACAAAATAGAATTAACTTATATAGGTACATTATCTAATGTTATGTTTGTAAAACATGCAAAAACCTTTTGAAATGTAATTCAGAAGGTATGTATTTTGCGAGTGTGAGAGAGCACGTGTCAGGGTGAGGATGTGTGTATGTGCTCGAGAGGGTGTATTTGTGTGGGTGCTTAATCAAGTTTGGTTTGTTCGAGATTGGGTGTCCTGTTACAATTGCTCTGTTTCGTCATTGTCATATGGTTTTACTATGTCATTGTTCTGATTTTGCAGCCATTTCGACAATAATTTCGTGCAGTCAATGTGTCGCAACGGATATATCTTCAACATTCTATTTATTTTGTTATATAGATAGCTAGACAAGTTGGTCATATTGTCGACCAGTTAAACATGTTTTGACACTTTTACACGTTTTGACACTTTAAATTCCATATTAAAATACTATTTAGCACACTAAATATCGTCATCAGAAATACTTCAGCGCAGATGAGAGTCGGTAGGTTAGGTTAAAAGGTAAGTTAACTAGAAGGTTAGGAACTACGTTCCGTGACCCACCGTTCATAACCGACGTGGTTATTTTGTTTATGACAACTCAGAAATCCCATAAGAGCACGGTAAGTATTTTTGGTATGCAGTTAGAATTTTATTGTGTGCAGTCAGTATTTTTGAAAAGGCATTTAGTATTTTTGATAGGACACTGTAGTAGCATTTTTAGTATTTTCTGTTGTGCGTATAATTACGAGTACAACAAATAAATGGATGTAACGAAACAATCCAAAGCAAATTATGAATAAGACATAAAATATTTGACATGAATACAAAAATTTACATAACGTTGATTAGTAATGATTTATGTGTTAGGACAAACGAAGGGACTTAACTCCTGTAACCCTTTGCCCCGTATCGGGGTAAAATAACAAGCATGGGGTAAAAATAGGTCACCCGTGTACATGCGCCGTAATCTGTTTAATTAACATGGACTTGTGGAGAAAAATCGGTCAAGTAGTAGCTTGGCTTTTGAGGAGTGGGTTCTTGACGTTGAAGTCTACGTTTTTAAATGTTTTATTTTGTTGGTGTTGCTATAAAATTGGAAAATATCACCTTTTGATCTGTAATTTGGATCTGAGCAACGATTTGAACTGTTTTCTATTGTAGAAGTGCTAGTTAGAACTCACAGGGTTATGTTATGTTTTTATATTTGGGTTGTTTATACTTATTGCTTTTGTTTTAGCATGTTTAATTAATGTAAATTAAATAAATCAGTAACAATATCCATCCGCACCGCAAATAATTGTAAATTAATCAATTTGCTGTTCAAAGTAAAATAATTAAATTATAATTAATATCTGTAAAGCATAGCGGTGGCTAGAGATTATATTGGCAGGCCAGATGTAAAAAAAATATTTTTTTGACATGTTATTTGACTACAGAACCCTGTAAAAGGTTCGATTCTACCCCAAGGGGATTCTAATCCAAGCTAATGATGTGTTAATCTTTTATGAATAAAAAGAAGAGACAAATACACATATGAACAAACATATATATTCTAGTTTTTTTTTCTTTGAGTATATCTTGTGTGTGAATGTATTGTAACTTTTAAAAAATAAACTTCAATAAACTGAATTATTGTTAAATTTAAACTTTACTCAAAAGTATTTGTAAATATCAATTTATATTTAGTACTAGTAATTATTTTCAGAAACTTTGAGCAAAGTCGGTCGACCTTCCGGCGCCTAAATTCTGGAACAAAACTCAACAATTAATCGATTTCCAGATGCAGTTGCTGGTGGCTAAAACTCACCCGCAATGAAATTCCATAAGTTGTATGGAATTTCATTGCTGGCAAGTTTTAGCCACCAGTAATTGCATCTGGAAATCGACCAATTGTTGAGTTTTGTTCCAGAATTTAGGTGTTCCTTTTCAAACTCTTCTCCTTGAGGCGGAACATTCAAAATTCAAAATTCAAAAAGTTTATTTTGCAAAGTAGGTATATATAATACACGTTTCACAAGTAAAATTTTAATCTTATAAAAATATATGTAATAAAATAAAAAATGTACATGAACTACTTAGATTAAATGTTTTTTTAATTTATGTAGCAATATATATACGATTAAAATTATAGGTAAAATACATATTATTATACAAGGTGAAATCCAATCAACCGCCCGAACCCATACCGGAGACCCGGCCAGGGACCAGGAACAGGTTCAATGATCACCAACCGAGCCCCCAGCACGAATCCAGGCAGCCGACCAAATCCCATCCTATATACTACATAGTAATAGGTTACATATATAAATACATGCCTACCTCCGCCCATTCGATTAGTCTTGCTAAGAAGAACGGGCAAGAAACTTGGCAAGATCATGTCTTTTTTTTTTTAACATAAACTTAAACTATACATCAAATTACTTATATCTACCTTAACCAAGGGATAAGAAAATACAAGACAGCAGGAATTCAGGTTAATGAAAAAAGAAAAACATATATATCTTTGCCTACCTGTCTCATATAGTCTATTTCCTTTTACAGTCTGTAATTAATTAATGTTAACTCTTAAGAAAAATCAAAAGTTAGGAAATTATATTAATTAATTAAATTATTATCTACTATCATCAAAATCAGTATCACTATATCACCATGCTTCACTATCATCCAAATATTCATTTATTTTATAATATGCCTTTTTCAGTAGGCCCTGCTTAATATACTGTTTAAACTTATTCTCTGACAAAGTAAGGACCTCCTTTGGAAGTTTATTGTAAAATCTTATACCATGTCCTACGAAAGAGGTACTCACTTTGGCGAGTCTGATTTTTGGAAAAGCCAGTTTATACTTATTTCTGGTTTCCTTACAATGTTGCTCACCAAGCCTTGGGAGAGACTCAACATTTTTTCTGACATATCTAAGGACTTGGTAAATATATTCACAAGGAACAGTTAATATATTATTTCTTTGAACTTTTCTCTTAATGAATCCCTGTGCTTCATATTATAAATAGCCCGAATTGCTCTCTTCTGCAAAACAAAGACTGCGTCTGTATCCGCGGCTCTACCCCATAACAGCATGCCGTATGACAAAATGCTGTGAAAGTAACTAAAATAGACTAGTCTAGCAGTATCTACATCAGTAATTTGCCTTATGCGTCTAACAGCGTATGCGGCCGAACTAAGTCTACCACATAGGGCTTCTATGTGGGGACCCCACTGAAGACGAGAGTGTACCGTAATGCCCAAAAACTTAGTTTCGTTAACTAACTCCAGCTTGGACCCCTGCAAAAGCAAATTACAATCCACTTGAATTACATTTGGTAACGTGAATTTTATACATTTCGTCTTTTTTGCGTTTAAAACTAAATTATTTACAGTAAACCAATCAAGCACCAGTGATAAAGTTGTATTCGCGTCGTCAAGGATATCTTTACGTCTATTAACTTTAAAAATAAGTGACGTGTCGTCTGCGAATAGTACTATCTTAGTTAAGTCTTTAATTAAATAGAGAAGGTCATTTATGTAAATTAAAAACAGCAAGGGCCCCAATATGGAACCCTGCGGGACACCCATTTTAACTAATGCTCCACATGATTTTACCCCATTAATGACTACCTTTTGAATACGATCACTAAGATACGACTTCATTAACGCCAAAGATTTGCCCCTCACTCCGTAGTGATCTAATTTACATAAGAGTGTTTCATAATTAACGCAATCGAAGGCTTTCGAGAGGTCACAAAATACACCAAATGCATCCTGCTTTTCTTCCCAAGCATCAAAAATGTGCTTAACTAAAGCAACTCCTGCATCTGTGGTTGACCTCCCTCTAGTGAATCCATATTGTTCACAGTGAAGCAACTTATTTAAATTAAAATGAAATAACAATTGATTAAAAACTATTTTTTCAAAAACCTTACTCAAAACCGGTAAAACTGACACAGGTCTATAGTTTGATGGGTCACCGTTGTCGCCTGATTTAAAAAGGGGGATCAATTTAATAAACTTCATTAAGTCAGGAAAGACACCATCATCTACACATTTATTAAAAATTTATGCCAAATAAGGAGCTATTAAATCAATAACAGAACTTATAACTTTCACAGATAGGCCCCATAAGTCCTCGGTTTTTTTCAAGTTAAGCGATTTAAATGCTTTAATTACAGTTAATGAATTAATATGTTTAAAAGCAAATACAGAAAGACACTACGGTACGTTATCTATTAAAAGATCCTGCGCAAGCCCAGGGCTTGAATTTAAATCTTTAGTTGTTAAGGAAGGAGTTTCAGTAAAGAATTGTTCAAAGGCATTCGCAACCTCTCTATCTCCCGTAACGACTTCATTGTTAATACTTAACTTAAGCTCGTTATCACGTTTCTTACTTTTCCCAGTTTCAGTATTTATGATGTTCCATACTGTTTTTACTTTGTTATCGGACCTTTTAAGTTTTTTATTCAAGTAGATACTTTTTGCTTTTAAACACACCAATTTAAAGATGCGTGAGTAATTTTTCATGAATTCAGTAAATTTAACATTATTATTGTAGGACTTTTTGTCGTATAATACATACTCAGGTGCACAAACATTTTTGAGAAACATAAATAAAGCACTATTTCTGTAGGTAAAAAACTTAGGCTACGACTACGAGTAAAAGTGTCTACAGCGTCGTAGTAAGTGAAGTGAATTAAAAGTGGCTACAGCGACGTAGTAAGTGAAGTGCATTAAAAGTGGCTACAGCAACGTAGTAAGTGAAGTGCATTAAAAGTGGCTACAGCAACGTAGAAAGTGAAGTGCATTAAAAGTGGCTACAGCGACGTAGTAAGTGAAGTGCATTAAAAGTGGCTACAGCAACGTAGTAAGTGAAGTACATTAAAAGTGGCTACAGCGACGTAGTAAGTGAAGTGCATTAAAAGTGGCTACAGCGACGTAGTAAGTGAAGTGGGTAATAAGTGGCTACAGCTTCGCAGATAGAAAGGGTAAAAAAAATGTCTCCATTACTTGCTACAACCTGTAGCAATAACCAAACTTTCGTAAAACCTTTTTAGCAATATAATCCAAATAAAAATATGTTAAGTGTCAGATGTAGTACACTGCTAAACCGTAGAGAAGATATTTGTTTTCCTCTATGGGTAAATCAAGCCTTCGCACCTTATACAAAAACTGAGTTGTTTGATCTGGGATTAATTTTATAAACCAAATACTTAAACACATCGTTCCATTCTGTTCAACTTTCTCATAGCCCTTAGCTAAGTATTGTTCAACCTTAACTTCGCACTAAATTTTTTCAGGTCCGGGACCAAATTTGGGTTATCCCAAAATTCAAAGGAATTATTGACTACCCACCTGCATATTCTTGTGTTGTAGCTGGTATCTTATTAAATTTAGTATTAGTAGATGATTACATAAAGCGCCGGTAGCCCAGAGGTAGAACGCTGACCTCTCAATCTTGAGATCCAGGTTCAATTCCTGGTCGGGCACGGTCAATGAGTTTTCGGAATTTATACTTACCACTTGCTGAACGGGGAAAAATAACATCGTAAGGAAACCCGCAGATCCTAAAAAGCTTGCATTTGTGCCTGAAGTACGGCTCACCACCCATCACGTTGGGACGTAATAATCGTAGATGAAACGCGGGTGTACCGAGTATGGACTGTGACTTGCATTTCAAAGTTCACACTCGGAACACCCCTGACACCCCCTCGGAGATTCATGTCGTGACGATGTATTTATTTACATGATACAGCAATACATAATAGCAGTGGTAGCTCAGGGGTAGAACGCTGGCCTCTCAATTTTGAGATCCAGTTTCGATCCCCGGTCGGGCATGTGCATAGTATTTGTCTCACTTACCACTTGCTGAACGACGAAGGAAAATATCGTAAAAAAACCTACCTGCATGCCCTAAAACGTGTATTTGTGCCCGAAGAACGGCGATAGGGTTCACCACTCATCACGTTGGCACGTAATAATCGTCAGTGAAACGCGGGTGTACCGAATGTGACTTGTATTTCACAGTTCACACTCAGAAAACTACTGACATCCCCTCGGAGATTCATGCTGTGATGATATCCATCCATCCATCAGGCCGTATTCGTCCACTGCTGGACATAGGCCGCCCCAAAATTACGCCACTCTTGGCGGTGAGGTCGCGGCTGGATGAGGATGACTGAGGAGTCATCCTCATTCAACCGCGACCCACAACGTCCTTCAGATCGTCAGTCCAGCGGGCACGAGGGTGGCCTACGTTGCGCTTTGCTGTACGTGGTCTCCATTCTAATACCTTACGGCCCCAACGGTTCTCACGTCGGCGACAAATTTGGCCAGTCCACTTCAAATTACTGTTTTGGCAGGCTATGTCGGTCACCTTCGATCTCTGACGGATATCTTCGTTTCGGATTTTATCCATCAGAGATATCCCAAGCATATGTGATGATATAGATATTTTTAATTATAGTTTTACATACACAATACACAATATAGTTCAGCCTAGACACTAATCAAACAGAAGCCATTCAAAACTCAATACCCCACTTTATGACCTAAGCCATACGAATACACCTATAAATACATCTACACATTCAAATCCACCTACAATAATCTCAATACAAACAGTCTAGGTACGAGTATTCCATCACACTCCCCCGCCATCCCCAGTTTGGCATAAACAAAAGATATAAAACGGGCGAAGTGGAACACCCTTTAGCATTTCAGCCGATTCAGCAGATCGCTCGTCATGCTTGTCATGAGAATACAGGGAGGTCTGTTACGGTTTTATGATTTTTGATGAAATAAAATATTATGCTTATAGCTGAAGCCTTGTTGAAAATACTTTAAGACTTGCAGATTGGCCCGCAATTTTTTTTTAGCTAAGTTTTATTAATTGGCTTATTTCATTTTATTAAATTTTAGCCTAGACGTAGCTAAGGTAAGAAACCCTCATCATTTTGTTATGCCTGTAAGTTGAACTTTTCAAATCTCAAATTCCGATTGACTATGATATGACTATAGAACTAAAATATTAAAATTTTGCTTAGACATACGTAGGTATTTTTTTGTCGTTCCTTTTAGATAAAGTGATTTTTTTATCTGTACCTTTTGGTCTCAACGTATCGAGTAGTGACTCGTTCAATAGTAGATTTTTATACTAGTGCATAAAACGAGCCATATTACCTGAGATGTTAAGCTGCCATAACCTTGGCGAATTTAGAATAATATCGCTCGGTCGTAGCCGAGTTCAACACTCTATTTTTTACTTTGATTGCGAGGAAATGAAACATTATTATTTCACCATCGCTGGATTTTATATCATCTCTCTCTAAAGTCACTGTATACATCCCTGAGCATAATTTGAAACTTCTGTCCTGTCAGTTCGCGTTAATCTTAGCGCGAACATTATTAAGTTTCAAAAAGTTTGTTTATGAAGTTGTACTGTTTATCTGGCTGTATGGCCTATTGGCAGAGTCTTAATAGAAGTAGACACTTTTGCGCACTAGAACATAAAACGTAGTTTTAGTCCGCTTGTAGCAAGCATAAACCAGTACTTGTTAGAGCATGAGAACTGAATAATAGTTTTGAGGTTCTTTAAGTATTATAGAAATATATAAGACTACTTATGAAATAAAAACAAAAAGTGCCAAAATTGCAAATAAATACACGTAAATAAAATCAGTAAAACTGTTCCACCCTGTACAAACCAATACACATTTCATACATTTGTACATGTGAACTAGCTGGTCGAAATCAATCACTGGCTTCACCCGACACCTGATGCCCTGCATTGTCCGTCTGTCTCTCCCTTTGTGCACTGAAGACCTATCAATAAAAATGTTTTACGGCTTTTCATGTAACTGTTTTTTTTAAATCTAGTGAGGCTTCGTAGATAGGTTCTGAAGTAGAAAAGAGTAATCGTTGAAATTAATTATTTGCATTGACATTAATAATGAAATTTCTCGTTTGAAGCTCCAGTTTTCATCGTTATTTATTTATTTATTTACTTTAGAATTTTAGCCTATTAATAGTGATTTTCACCAACTCGTACTTATGAAACCAAATGCTTAAAAAAATTCTAACAAGAAGAACAAATTTTGATAGAATAATATTAAAAATGTCAATTTCTGGGTATTTATTCAGGAGCAGATTTAGCAGTGTACACGCGTAGAAGATGGGCGCAAAACAAGCATGCTTTGTACGTACCAAACCCGTCGCAAAGAGCAGGCGTGACCGCATCATCGCGTACCTGCTCGGTGCCGCCAGCTCGCAGCCCGCGAGGGCAGCGGGGTCGTCCACTCGGTTGTGTAACAGCAGATAATAGTGCACTAATAGCACTAGCATACGTCTCAGCTCTAGGGTGTTTACCTCCACCATTCCGACCACGAAAATGGATGGGAATAAGTAGGGATAATACGCAAATATTTTTTATATAGATATCGAGCAAATTTACGTTGGACTTGTTCCACCATGAGCTTGTATTTTTTCTTTAATTGACTGGTGGTTGCTTCGACCGTAAGTTGTCAGGCATGATGTCATAAGATACCTTGCCGTATAAGTCACTCGCAGTTACAGACTTTCGTGGATTTTGTGAGCTCCATACCGACTGATCAATGCCTCACCTATTTTCTCTCTCCTTCTTTCTGGGCAAGCTCTTCATCTTAGATCCCATCGATGCAGTTAATCAGGCGTGGCATTGGCCAAGCGAAAGGCATTTGTGCATAAAAAAATAAACTAAACCTTTTACTCTTATATGTATATCAAATTAATAACGTCAGTAAAGCCGATTCTGAAGACTTTAATTTTAGTTTTACTGCTGTCAAAACTTAAGTTTTCCAAAGTAATTAAGCGTCTATTCCTAACAATTAGGGACTAATCTGCAATGAAAAAAATGTAGTTTTAACAGCAATAAAACTAAAATTAAAACCTTCAGAATCGGCTGTATTATCTACCGGATCTACGTCGAACAATTAGTTGATATTTTTCATGTATCTCAGTAATTTGCACGGAAGCTCTTGAAAAATAAGACAAATGAAAAAACGTCACTTTTTAAAAAAATATGTGGGGTTTTTAAATTTAACTGGACCTAATTAGTTAGATTTAATAAGGAATTGACAGACCAAGCCTTATTTATGACAAACTCACTTGTTAACTTTTCTAACGACCGCACAGTTTGGCGAAAAATCATTATTCAATCAAATTTCAACATTCTTAATGTTTCTTCTTTTAAGATTTACGTAATGAGGTAATATTCTACTATTTAACATAATTTAATTCAGGTATACTGAATTAGACCCCAACCTAAAGTAACCCTTAAATCCAAAAGTAATTAATGAGACTTCTCAGCAATTAAGTTCTTGACCGAAATAGGTTAATCTTTCAAATTTAATAGTCTCTTAACTTCTGTAATCTCATCTTTGGCATCTACCCCGTGACGAAATTACGTAAAGTCTTTCAGCAATAAAATCGTCATAAAAACGATTTTATAATAGGATCGTAAACTCGACTATTTGAGTGGGATAAAGGCAATGGTGGCCCCCCTCAGGCAGTTTTTCTAAATTTTATTACGTTTGTTTTTTCTGCCTCGTTGTTTGAATATAATAAATTCTGTTAGGGAGGACACCTGCTTTTTTATGTCTTTAGCGATTAAACTAGGATTTTAAGATTCAGGTTGAAACTCTTAAGTAGAGATAACATTTAGGACCGCTTTCGTAGTCGGATTCAACAAAACCTTATTACGTATGTATTGTGTATGTTGCCATCGCAAACTTTCCATCGGTTTCTGTAAATTTGAATTTAAAAAAATGTGTACTTAAAAAAGTGTTGAATTTAAAAAGTTTTGAAATTCTAATTTACACAAACCAATTGGAAACGTTGCGATGGCAACATAAACAATACATAGGTAATAAGGTTTTGTTGAATGACTTTTGAGTGAATTTTTAATTTAAGTGTTCTGTTTAGATTAATTTACAAAAGGCAGGTTTTTACAATCCAGCTGCAAAACTGCTCCATTGTTTTATTTCATGACACATCCGCCGAAAAAAATGTTTATGTATTATAAACATTTTTTCGGCAGTGACAAATTTCAAAAAGGAATTCAGGTAATTGTCTCATTTTTACATCACGATATAACCCTTTCAATTAATCACGCAATAATAAACTCGGTACTTAATCACAAAAATATAGCCTATGTACAAATACAGGATTAATATGCTTCTATTCATGAATTCCTGTGATGCGTATGAGACAAATTATCACGGTCAGTCGCACATTTGAAATAGACCCGATCTTCGTGGCTTCCGGTTGATTTTTCATTAACGCAACTAGAGACCAGCAATTTTTTTTGTTTCGGCTTTACTTGCAGTTTTAATAAATAAACGTGTACTAAAAAACTTACACCTCGAGCTAATAAAAAGCTATGTTATAAAAAAAATGCATTTAGTAAGAATATTACATAATAAGGTGTTTAGTTTATTCTTGTTTTATCTGTGCAAACACTCAATACTTAAAGGTTTTGGAAACTGAATATAACAAAATTATAAATTAACTAACACAGTTTATGTCTACTTTATGATTTTTTTTAATTCTGTTACACGTAATTAAAATAATTATCCAGTTTAAACACAACTCGCGAATTTATAGTACGCGACATGGTGGTAGTGCGGGCAATTTCATACATGTTAGTATGTAATATACTCGTACTTATGTGACTTCCCTGTCAATTATATGGAGTAGGTACCCATTTTACAGTAACGAGATTTCTGTAGCTTAATAATATTCAAAGCTAGTCAAAGACCAACACCATCACCTTACAGCTTACAACATCAGATAGTGAATAATTCACATAACTTTTGTCAAACCTATTATAGAATCTAAACTTTATTATTCGATACCACAATTATACGATATTAATTAATGCCATTGCCAAATCGCCAACTGACAAAAATATACAAATTTATTTCTGTCATAGTTTGCAAGCAATTTAAATTCAGCTAAGATTATTCCAAACTTGAACCAATAGCCGAAGCCGTTTCGGCCAGATTGCGACTCTACCAGCGACACACGGTCGAGAGAACGTGCGATTATTGAAAATTATTCATGCGATTAATTAGTCGCCGAGAGCGAGAAGGGTCGCTTTAGACGGCCTTTGTAATGACTCTACTAATTGTTTTAGATGTTTGACCTTTGTCCTGAACATCCTTATATGCATCTAATATATTATTTTGTTATATAACATGCAAAATACTTTGGTTATAAAGAAAATTCAGGAGAAGTTTCAATTCTCTCAGTTGAACAACTGAAGGACATTTTTTCGCAATTTGTCAAGCTTAATTTGCATTTTTTTATGCAGCTAAGTTAACTCGATAACGTTTTCAGATCAGCAACTTTCTAGAACAGGGATGGGCAAACTACGGCCCACGGGCCATTTCCGGCCCACGAACGGTTGCAATCCGGCCCGCGACCATCGACAACATAAATAGTGCACTTGCTTATATGAATAAACCTTTGTTTCTATTTTATAAATTACCTGCGATTTCCCTATTTCATAGTGTATCTACCTAATTTGAAGGTATTTAGTTCATATAATTTAATTTAGCATAAATAAGAGATCGTTTAATTTTGTTGAAAATTGCTTTATTTCGAAAAATACAAATATTTTCATTTTAATAACGCATTATATGAAAGCCAAAAATTCAAAAACCTGGCCCCACATTGATACTGTTTATAGATATTGGCCCGCGTAGTAAAAAGTTTACCCATCCCTGGTCTAGTATATATATTGTAACATATATTTTGCTTGTATTTGACATGCGTTTTTTTTTATTTGGAAATCTCATGCTGTCGTTTTTTATACACTAATGTTGGTTTCTCCCGCACCTGATGTAAAGCTTTGATGAAAACGAAAGCTTTCTTTCAGAAGTACCTAAAAAGTTGAGTAAACCACTCGTTACGGATAATTATAACGTCATGCCGGAACACGACGATTCGCTTGGTGGCATGGTTTTATCACGAGGGTGGTGACAAAGCCACAGTCAAAGCCTACTACCAGTTGAAGTGAAAGGATTTGCCAGTTAGTTGGGTCTAACTAGGTCGAACGGTCCAGTGCCGTATGTATGTGGAATGGATGTATCTCAGTTTACGTCACTCAAGGATGCTCCTTATGCACTTTAGATATGAAGAGGAAGACTCGAGTTGCAAATTCCTATTCATATCTCATTTCAACGATACTTCACGACGTTTAAATGTATGAAACTAGAAACAGTATCTTACACCAGACCAGGACTTACACTAGATAAATAGGAAATTCATGTATACTTAAATATTATGAACAAGGTGCCATAATTATTGGCGGTGCCATCTTGCGAGTTTAAGGTTCTTGATAGTGTACATGCTACAGTTAAAACCTAGTAAAAACTAGTTCTAACTGAAAGCCTTTGTTACAACTAGTTTTGACTAGTTAAAACTAGAATTTACTTACTGAGTGATTTTAATTCTAGTTAAAACTACTTTCAACTAGGAAGAACTAGTTCTAAGTAGGAAACGCTAGTTCTACATAAGTAGGAAAAACTAGTTCTAACTAAACGAGTCTTTCACCAAAAATTGAAAAATAAGTGCGACGACGAGCGGATCGAGGAGAAGCGTGTTAGGTTTACATGTGAGTACATATTGGGAGCCAAGCGAAGCCGAGCGGGGCGACTTTCAACACTTTCAATATATATTATTATTAAAACTCGCGTGAGCTGACATACTAAATAATTATTACATACGGCTTGAACACTCACGTGTGATTGTTGTTGACTATATGCCAACCGTTTCACCGATACAATTTCGGCATTATCAAGGCGA
The DNA here is from genome assembly GCA_934047225.1 of Ypsolopha sequella. Taxonomy (NCBI): domain Eukaryota; kingdom Metazoa; phylum Arthropoda; class Insecta; order Lepidoptera; family Ypsolophidae; genus Ypsolopha; species Ypsolopha sequella. Next base: position 20,808,619 of record OW204004.1, on the reverse strand, counting down.
GTGTCGTTCTTAGGACGACGACGCGGCGTTCACCGTTGTTGTCAAACGGACACTACTTTCAATATAATTACTTTGTTTTAACTGAATCATTTGATTAGAACTAGTTTTTCCTAGATTTTAGCAGCGTTAGCTCAGGGATAGAACGCTGGCCTCTCAATGTTGAGATTAAGGTGCAATCCCCGGTCGGGCATGCACCAATGAGTTATATACATAGTAAATACTAAACAAATGTTCTTACTAACCACTTACTGAACGGTGAAGGAAAACATTTTAAGGAAAACTGCATGCCCTAAAAAGCGTGTATTTGTGTCTGAAGTATGGCGATAAGGTACACCACTCATCACGTTGGGACGTAATAATGGTCATTGAAACGCGGGTGTACCGATTGTAGACTGCTATTCGCATTTCACAGTTCACACTCGGAACACCTCTGACATCTCCTCGGGGATTCATGTCGCGACGATATATTTATTAGTTTTTCCTAGTTCAAGCTAGTTTTATCTTGAATCAAATTTATCTATAATTAAAGTCTAGTTTTATCTAGTCAAAACTTTCAAACAAAGGCTTTCAGTTAGAACTAGTTTTTACTAGTTAAAACAGGTTTAAACTGAAAACGGGTTTCACCACTAACATATATAAATGTCAGTATAGCGCGCGTAGTGCCCGCGAGATGGCTTCTCTAACGACTAAACTCATTCCGTATTACTACAAAACGGTGTTTAACTTTAGACAGTGTTTAAATCTGTTGTTATCGCCTTTTCTTTCATATTGTAAAAGAGTGACAGCAACAGATTTAAACACTGTCTAAAGTTAAACATCGTTTTGTAGTTACACCGATTATGTTTATTTAAAGAAGGTTATTGTAATTAGTCATAAGGTTGTAAAGAATTTATTTTTATGTCACAAATAATTAAAATAAGATTATAAACAGTGAAACGAGTGCAAGTGTATTTATTCATCATGTTGTCATAAATAATGTCATTCATTCAACTGATGCCGGCCCCAAAGTGGGCCAAAATATATCATGAGAATAATTATTTATCATTTAGTTTTTTGTGAAAATAAGTACCTAATATACATATAACTGTGTAAAAATAACGATTCATTTTCAAATTTCTCCCTCACTTTTGCGAACAGAAAATTGTTCCATTTCATCTGCAAATTCTTCCTGAAACTCATTTCAGAATTGCATTTTCACGAATAAAGTAACTTTGGAACCAGTTAAAATAGCATCTTTGTCCAGGCAATTTAGAAGAATGGACCAATGAAGCTGCACCGTTAAATTTAATGTACACTAACCTTCAGCTATAAAAGCAGGTTAATCTCAATACACCGATAGCGTTTATTATCCGTAGTGATGGAAGTTGTCGATATCGATATAGTTTATAGTAACGGGAGAGTGGTTGCAGGCAGTTGCGTATAAATTAAAAAACTTTCATAGATTTTGCGAAGGTTCCCGGATACATTGATAAACGCTTCGACTACATTTGATCTTCCTCTTTCTGAACGAGCACTATTCATTCTAGATTTCTTTATCCACACTTTTCATCAAGCGCGGTAGTGACCAAGCTTAAGTAAACAATGCTAAAAAAAACAAGTCAGTCATGAAAAGCCATAGTCAATTCAAGTTGTTTGAATGTTTCGTAGGTCAGCGGAATAATAGCTTTTGAGATTTAATTTACTAAGCTTTCACTTCTTTTTTGCCTCTGCCTCCCGCGATTTGTTCGGCGTGGGTTCAAATCCCACCAGAACGGAAAATTTGTTTTCTTATTGGTAAATTGCTCTTATTTTATTTGGATTTTTACGATATTCTATTCGCTGTTATATTGTATTTGTATTTTAAGTGACAAAAATACCTTAATTTATTTTTCATCGATAAGTTTCACATTTTCATCGACACTTTATCAATTACATCCCAAATACAAACCTGTCCGGAAATAAAAATCGTAAATGAAGCCATTCAGACGCGGCGGCGGTCCTGAAGCGCGATTAACTCGCATTTTTCGTGGCCCCAACCTTTATTGTCCTTTTATTTCTCCTAGTTACAGCTCGCTCCTGGCTTCTCTTGCGATGTCGCCTCTTTATCAAGGTATCAGGGTGTTTATTTTTGAATGATATAAACACGTCAGTTATATTACTAAAACTCACATTTTAACTTAAAGCCAATTTAATGTATTTATTTTCAAAATGCTTTTGAAGAATGATCTCAAAAAACTGACATTAATCCAAATCATCGGTGAAAAAAGTATTTACACTCGGAAATAACCTCTGACAGCCCCTAGAAAGGATATACAGCGTGTTTTTTATTTATTTATAACACTTTTTGCATATAGATTGCATAGTGTACATATCCAATTTAATCCAATAGTGGCAATATCTTCCAGGCAACCGTTGCAAGCAAACAGAAAAATTAACGAATTAGTAAAAGGAAGGTTATGAAGGTAAATGCTCATCAGAAAATAATAAGGATATTGAGATAAATATAAATACATATATTCCTAAATAGACTTATCTTATACATTCTCGTAAACTTACATATTGTGATATTTAGCATATAATACATATTTTCACATAAAATAATACGATAAAAAAAATTTAAAAAAATGTCTGTTAATGTTCGTGATCTCTCATAGAAACAAACAGATTTGGCAACTTGAGAAGTACAATATCCGGTGAAAACATTATTTATTTATTCACTGCCCTGTTGAAGACAAGTTTTATTTGGAATCCATTGTCGTAAAACGTGAAGACATAAAATGGATCTTTTGTTGAAAGAAGTCGCATGTAATTGCTTGTGTGGGACATCAGATATCATTACTGAATTTTGCCTGTGTTTTATGGTTCCAACTAAATTAGAAACCATAAATACATATACTCACGCCTGTCTCCCATATAGGTAGGCAGAGACTATAGATTTCTATCAGCTACGATCCAGACACATCTCTTTCGCCTCCTCCACATCCATCAATCTAGTCATACAAGCTCTTCTATGCCGGGTACTTTTGAAATTTCCCCCTACTTCAGTATGTCACCAATTTGGTCAGCATACGCCCTTCTAGGGCAGCCTGGTCGAGGTTTACCTACGACTTGCGCACAATAAATTTCTTTCGTCACTCTACTTTCATTCATTCTCTCTACATGTTCAAATAAATTAGAAACCCTTATATTATAAACTCTATATTACAACCATTGGTTAGAAGGGTTAAGAATTCATGATTTATCTGTTTGTCTGCCTCCGTGGTCTAGTGCTGAGCCTTGGGCTTTCAATCTGGAGGTCCCATAGTGAAAAGTAAATTTTTTATTATTTTTTGTACACTTCTTGTACATTTACATACATAATAAACAACATCTTTTCACATTTTTACATAGAGAACAGATAAGATTGCGGCACTAATTGTTAAGAGCAATATCTCCCAGGCAACCTTTGGGTGGAATGAAAAAGATGTTAGAAAATAAACTTTTTTAAAGGAATAGTGTTAATGCGAACAAAATAAGCAGAATACTAATTTCAAGTGAAACGGTATGATAATTAACATAATAATCTAATACATAGTTTATATTACTTGAAAAAACTACATTAACATAGAAAAATAAAATAAAATTATAAGTCGTTACGCCAGGGCCACAGCTTCAGGCTTCTGGCGGCGCTTCTTGCTGCGCTTCCAGGCGGTTTTTGCGACGGGGTTTGCCCTGCCACGACACCCGTCGGCGCCTTCCACCGCATTGGATGTATAGCGCGCTCGCTCAAAGCGCTCGACACTAGGTTCGTCCTGTACGCTCGATTACTGTTTCAACCACCCGCCTCTCCGCACACCGCCGTCTCGAGAGCGCAAGTCACTCGAAGCCGGACAAGACGCGTGAGCGGCGACCCATGGTCGACTTTATACAACTTCATACATTTGTTCTCTCCGCCGGCACCGTCGCAAGAAAAACCGCTTGGCGCGCCTCTCGAAGCCTGCAGCTGTGGTCGAGGGGTAAGTCCTTATTTTCTAACTTCAACATATATCACTATCACTTTTAAATGTATTGTGATTGCCTAAAAATTATCTGTGATGACATTTCTACCCAAACACATTAAAAGGTGATAGATACTTTCTAGTGGTCGTTACGTAAGCCAAGTCAGAGGCAGTAAGGTAGTTTAAAATCTCTGATATCAGGGTTGTTGGGTCGAAAGGCCTTGTAGCCCACATGATAAGTAGAAGCTGCATACAAAAAGCCGTAGCTGTTTGTAACGTCATGGCTTAGACTGATGTCTATATAATTTTTACGTGTCCGTTAATTGACATGTGTATTTTGTAGCACAATAACGCCATTCAGCTACTGTCTACCTGGGTATGTATGTATAATAAGGCTTATTAAAAAAATACTGCACCAATTGGCATAGATTTAATTATTTTAAGGTGTGTTAATTCGAAAACCATTTCGAGATTTAGGTTTAAAAAGCCGTATTTTCGAAGTTTTGGTCTAAAAAACCTCATGATGAGGAATATTTTTACGAAAAGGCTGCAACTTAGATTTGCCCTTGTGTGACTTCACTTGATTAATGGCTGTTTAGAAATGTGTCCTTTGCTATCAAGATAAATTTATAATAATTTGCTTCAGACTAATTTGACAGCTAGATGACAGATGAGTAGACAGACAAAGACAGACCACTTTTTTTATAAGCAATCACACATCACAATCAGTATAATGTCTAAAATTCTCAAGTGACAAGGTCATCGGACAATTCTTTAAAAAATCATGAAAAAATAATGGTCAATATATAAATCAAAATAATGAAAACCATGTCCTAAAATGACGTAAATTCTCCGAAAAAAATTAAAAATAAAATCTTTTAAAAATTAAGCTATGGGAATTAATTACAAAATAAAAATTATAAAAAAATGTTACGATTAGTAAATAATGCCTAACCGGCAGCGATCTACGTAATATTTTTATAAATAAGTCTACATTTTTAAATTATGTTCATATTATTCATAGTTTTTAAGTTTTTTGTTTATAAGTATAATAATTAAGCATATTAGGTAAGTGCAATTAAAAAATGTTTTGTATGGAAATCATGAGAACAGTGTTTATTTGACTGTATTGTATTATGTAAAATTCAGGTTCATAGGAACATACAATATGTATCCTATTTAAAGATGAGTGCAAAGTTATCTATCAAGAAGATATCTATACAAACACTGAATTTTTCTTCTATGGCAGCTGAGCAAAATTAACCGTATACTTGCTATGGCGTAGCAAGCGCTGCGCCGTAGCTACTATACGATCTACGACTGTAAATTGTTTCCGATTTGTAGTCATGCTACGTCGTCGTAGAGCAATAAGCGTGTAATCTATATTGTATGTGGTTGAAAAATCATCTAAAAACCCAGGAAAATTAGAATATTTGTGATGACAAAATTTATGAATTCTTTTTTTATGTTTTTCATTGACAAAAATTTAATTGTTTTTTTTTTCTATTAATTTTGACAAGACAGTAAAACATTACTTTCAAAGTCAGAAAGTCATGGTTTTATTATTCTTTATTACTTATTATTTTCGTTCACATATTTACCAGTGTAAAATAATGCGACATGGAAATTTACGTTCACTTTTTACTTTTAAAAAATTATGGTTATGATTTCTAGCTTTTTAATACAAGACTTTACAACCAAAATATCGGTTGCTACTCAAAGTATGTTTCTCTAATAATTGTTTCTATCAAAAACTATAGGCATAGACTACTATGGTCAGCGAGAACGAAGATTTTTTTAACTTTTATCAAGCAACCTTATTTATAAAGTTGGATCAATATAAATTAAAATATTATTTTATTACGTAATAAATTTTCTGAAAAACTTTTCTTTGATAACTTTAAGAAAGGGAAACTTCTATTTCTTTTTTAAATTTGGTTTTATATTTCCCTTCAGTTTTAAATCCGTATTTTTAGCACAATTACATTGTAGATAGTTAATTTAATTATACTTATTATTTTTATAATGTTTATTGATTCAGATATTCAAAATTTCATTTTTATTTTGCATGTAAATTTACACGTATCAATTGAATTATATAATTTACTTACATTGTTAATGGATATTGCTAATAACTGTAAATGTTTTTTATTATTATTTGCATGAAAACTGTTTTTAACCCAATTTGGGAAATAAAGGCTTGATAAATATTATTTATTATTGTTATTCTTTTCCGATTTTTTTGTGTTTGCAATGCGCTATAGTAACATTTAAAGTATCAAAGCGATGAACGTTTATCTCAGAAAGTGTTATTGATAACAACATTCGGTGCAAAAACGTCTAGCAAAATAAACCCTACATTATTTTATTACATATATGTTTTCATGCCTTCAAAACGGTTTATGGGCCTCATCCTGTCCATTTGCTTTGGGTTAGAAACCGTATTACCACAATTTCCGTCCAAATTGCGGGTAGTTTATCGAATTTGCTACCAATTCCTTGAGGTTGAATGCAGGAAATGTACTATTTCTGCAGATACATACCTATATAAATACTTTTATCTACATTTATATACTATAATCATAATTATGAACTCAAAAATATTGCACAATGACATTTTTTTTACAAACCTTTCTTATACAGAAAAATAATTATTTAAAAGAACAGTTTTCTTAAGAAAATAATGCTTTAAAATGACTTTTTCTGCTATAAAAGTAGAGTTACATGAAGTTGGCAGGCAAAGGGAACTTAGCCCATACAGCCATGTCTGGGGTTTTAATTGGGAATTGTTTGAATTATGTACATATTTACTTATGACCAAATCCATGCGCTGTGGACTAGGATTGATTTAAATGATGGTACCCGTGTCTCACAGGGGCGGTGAACTGCTGGATAGATTTTATGCATTATCTTTTAATTTAATATTTACTGCTTTTTTTTTTGTTTAGTGTTTTATTCTGGGCAAAAATGTTTGACAGCATATACTGAACAACAAAAATGACGACCAATCAAAACGAACTTGCAAAATCAAGAAAAGCTTACGAAAATTGTTACCAAGATCTTATGGATTGGAAAATAGGTAGATAACCTATTGCATAATTTTAGATAATGTAGTGTATGAAACTAAACATAACTAGGTATTAAAACAATCGTGCTCGGCTCGTTTTTTAAACTCACATTCGTGACCTCTTTATGTGCCAGTTTCATAAACTACTATAATATTAGTATGTATTGATATATTTTATACATTGATACATTTTAACTAGTGTGGAAGAACTATATTTCTTTACCTACGATTGATATTGTGAACTTTTTACGTGCATTCGTGATAAACTATGATAAATATTTTATATGTTTGGAGTCACATACAAAAACTACAAGGTTCACCTACATGTTAACCTAAAAATTACATAATTTAAAGACCTATAGTTCCACTTATTGTTACGGTTACAATAAAATTATCAATTAAATACCTTAATACAGTAAAGAAAATTAAGAGAAACAAAAATAAAACATCAAACAAATTTACACATATAAAAGTAACGTCTCTGCTTCCGCCAACTGGCGTCACACGTCACTCCTCTCATTTTTATAGCATGCAGTGTTTACCTGTTATTGGAGTTACACTCTATTCCTACTGTAAGCTAGATTAATTGTTTGTTGTTAAGTGTATCATCTGTTGGTAGACCAAATAAATAAATAAGCGCTTACTTCAGAAGAAATTTTGTTAGCTACATCTTTTTTGTACTTTGTCAAGGATGTACTAAACGGATCAACATCAACAAGTTTATCATTTTAATAAAGTGACAAACTTTTACCTCAAAACGTAAAAGGGCGTTTATTTAAACGCTGGACAACCGCTCGCAGGTCAGCGGCTTCCTGCCAGCCTACTCCCTCAATAGACGTCCTGGAATTAATAACAACAAACCGCATCTGTCTGATACTACAGAGATGCGTTGTGTAGCAAATGTTATGGATCATATATAAAATGCGCGCTGTTTTTCGTAGTGTAGACGCTACGAAAAACAACGCTCTTTTATCATCTATTCAAACCACATCAAACTGCGGTACCAACCGTAAATCACTCACAAAAAATAGACAAGAATTCTCTCCGCTCAGCGAAACATTTAACATCCGGTTACTCATACCTTTACCCACTTGTTCTCTGCATGTTTACCTGAAAGTCACCCTTAATACCTTAAAATAAAGTCTGTATTGGCAGTAACTAAACCTTGGCCGGTTAGTAAGGCAGTAATCGAGTCCTTAACTCAATTTTCCGCGACTCGTCACGGGTCTTCCGATGCGTTCACGTGGAATTTATTTTCTTACCGATACTGCGGTGGGTATATGGTTCAATAAAGTTTTTTTCGGTGTGTTTCAAGATGCTTTTTTTATTTAGAGATAAATAGCAAATAGCAAAAGTGTTTCATGATTTTTAGTCCAATATGTTAAACTTTATTAACCGCTTCTTATAATCATGTAATTTATTTTTCAACAGAGAAAACCTCAGATTTATATTTTGTAAACAAATACTTCTCTCTCAGTTACCTTATCAAAATAAGTAGATTTCAAGCTTCTTATAACACAAATGTTATAAATGCAAAAGAATAAGTTCTCCAAAATCTAAAATTCATACATCGAAAAACCAAACAACCGCCAAAAACAAAACATCCTCATATCCCCCCCTATTAGTCTTCATAAAAAACAATGAATATTATTATTTCTGAACGCAGTGTTTCTTACTTCATTAAAGGTGCATAAGGCGGAAACAGACGCCGCCGGATGCCTTTTCGCGGGTTTTTGCTTTGGCGGCGAGATCAATGGAGCGTGGGTAGACTGGCCATGAAATAATGGCAATGTCGTACATTTTAACTGAAATTTTGTGGTAATTTTTACTAAATTATTATTACATACGGCTTAATTGTTGTGTTTGTTGTTGACTGTATGCCAACCGTTTTACCGATACAATTTCGGCATTATCAAGGCGAGTGTCATTCTTAAGACGAAGTCGCGGCGTTCACCGTCATTGTCAAACGGGCACTGGCAGCCGCCAATCACGCGAGTTTTAATAATATTATAATTTTTGCTGCTATATAAAACAGGATTTTATGACTAAACAGTGTCAAAGGTCATTTATATTTTGTGGTCCACATCATTTTCTGTTCATAATGTATTCCAAGTTCCACCAAGAGCCAATCAACAGTAAAAACATTCACTTAATTTTGTTTTAATCACAGAATCTAAGTTACTTAGAATTTAAATTTAACATCCATTTGTGAAAAAAGAAAATTTTCTTGTTCAATATATTATTTTAAAAAATATGAAAAAAGCAATTTAAAGTACAACATTAATTAAAACATTATAATTCTGAATGAATTTATTTATTTATAAACTTCACAAATTACAAAATTTAACAGTCATTCAGAAAATGTTAGTGTTTATATGTGATTTGCTGGAATATCACAAAATGAGGGGCTCGTTGGCACGTAATATGCAGTATTATATTGTGGTAGTACAGATTTGAATTTAGTCCATGTTTTCTTGGACTTTTTTCACCACTGGCTATTAAGTGTTTTTACTTGTATTTTTGACTAGCCTTTCACCCGGATTGTTTTTATCAGCACCCCATATATACTATATATTGACCAGGGTCATTACGATATGATAGTGAAGAAAACCGCAACCGAGCAGACCGACAGACAGTATTTTTTTTTAATTGTTTTTTTCACCTCAGTACAATACTAATCACCCATTTCATTTCAATGCAAAAATGTTCAATGTACAGACATGACTTTTTTACTACCTACTTTATTATTACTAGCATAGACATAGATAGTAACTTACAAGTGGTGAAACAGGTCCTTAAAGAAATTGATTAACTATTTCATATAAAAAATATGAATTATTATTCAAAATGCAGTACCTTAACTTTCAAATTGTAGGTCCCAATTATTCCTCAATAACCACAGCCACCCTACCGCATGCGCCTTTGATGTCCCTGCATAAACAATTACGGGTAAACTGAAAACATTTCAGTCCTCGGGGAGACGCTTTGTCATCTTCGAAATGATCAGCCGGATGACAGGTCTCAATGGACCAGAATACTCAAAGGCTGGTAGTGGTTGCATCATTGGTTTGATATAAGTATCCGGAAAAAACAGTTTTGGATATCCGAAATGATTGCCGCCTATTCAAATTAGGAAAGAGCTGAACTGTGCACCACTCAAACCCGTAGACTTCGGGTCAAAACGGGAAATGCTCGGTTCTGTCAGGAAATGCTCGGTTTTTTATGGTTTGGTCAAGCCCGAGTTGTCCGTTTGTATTCGTATACGAATGAATAACTTCTACGAACCCGAGTCTTACAATTCTACGTTGACTGTAGCACGTATTACGTACATCAAACATACAAATTTATTGATTTATATATTTTACATAATCCAAGTATCTTGAAATCGGGTGATGTTAATACCTATGCACAAACTTTATTACTATTTAAAACCACATTAAGTGCTTCTTACTATTTGTTATTTGTGTAAACAAATTGTTATGCGAAATAACTTTTCCCCACCCTAGAATGGTGCGTTTCGTTAAAAGGTAGAAAATGATTTTCTAAAAAGGTAGAAAATTAACGAGATGGTGGTAGATTAACAAGGATTCGTTCGTTTGATGGCTTTGCTTATAGTCTCTGTTTAGCGAACAAAAATCTTTGTTCTTGCTTAAAAGTAGCCTATGAATATTAAAAGTTTGTGTTTCGGATTTGAAATTTTAGTGTAATGAATGCGACTTATTTGAGTAAAGATAGATAAATTATTTGCCTACTGTAAAAGATAAGATTATACGATTTAGAGCAAAACCTGTAGCGAATAAATCGTTGGCCCGTAAAAGGCAGAGATAAGGATTCGAAACGAATAGGCCACACTCATACACCGTATTTTCACCGACGATTATTACGTCCCAACGTTGGAGCGAGCTTTAAGCACAAATACGGGGTTTTTAGGACATGCAAATTTACCTTGAAGTGTTTTCCTTCACCATTCAGCAATCAGTAAGTATACACATAAATTGCCAAGCACGTTTGATTGGTTCCGTACCATAAATAGGTTAATATACTTAAATAATTTGACCAGAAATTACAAACTTATCACTTACAAATACAACTGCAAAATTAAGTTGGTTGAGTGTTCCTGGACGTAACTCTAAAACTACAGAAATTACAAATTTCTAACTACTTTTTCTTTGACATAGACCCCGTAACTTTGATAGCCTCCCATTTCTTTATTTTCGATGATTATATATATATAATATATATATATTGATACACTCTACTTAATAAGTTCTTGACAATGACACAAAAATTTTGGGGTCAGAAAAAAAAAATTCACCTCCATTTTCGTGTATGAGCCTACCCCCCTCTAAAAATATTTTTAATTTATTATTCGGTTTTTGGTCAAAATTATACACAACATATCAAAATTTCAGGTCTCTATCTTATTCCGTCTAAGAGCTAGAGACCCGTGACATACGGACAGACAGACAGACAGCGGAGTGACATTAATAGGGCTCCGTTTTGCCCTTTGGGTTCGGAACCCTAAAAAGCTGCGGGGTTTTTTCAAAGATACAACAGTAAATAATATAAGTGGATACTTCTTATGTTGCCTTTTCACTCATCACAGAGGAAGGACATGGCGGCCCTATGATATCTATATATCATAATAATGTCAGTGATGGCATGACAGCGCATTCGCTTACAAGTTATTTCCAACATTTTCATTATTCTAAGATAAGCATTTATTAATAATGACTAGTGGGGTCTTCTGGCACAGGCTGCTCTCAGCTTAAAAGAAGAATCAGGTCCCCACTTTTCAAATTTTTAAGAGCTTATAATTACCAATCAACCATTTTTCATTTTCATTTCACTAATTACTTAAATAACTAATAACAAATAATGAAAGATTAAAAAAACGTAAAAATCTATAATAAGAAATTAAACAATCCATCGTCACAGAAATCGTACCGGAAGTAACGTACACGGTACACGTAACGTAACGTACAAAGAAGTAGTAAAAATGAAAAATTTCAACACAATCACCATTGTTATTTAATTTACCATAATATAAAACACATACAGCACATTATAGCACAACATTAATTTTATAATAAACAGTTTAAACTGGTGTGACTGGCCAGTCGCAGGTTTTCGGTCGTGTTTCTGTTTTTCGGAGGTTCTTCATGAATTCGAATATGTCGATTAGTTGGTCCGAATTTATATACTGAAAAAATAAAACACATTTCATATAAATCAAGAACTAAAAAATTTTTTTTGTTACACTTAATGTACATTTACAAAAAACCTAAAACAGGACATTTAAGAAAAATTATGCAAAGATTATTGTTAAAAAAAGAAAAATTTATAAATTTATACTATTTATTATTTATTTATTTATTTGATAACTAAAAAGAAATTCATATTTTACAATAATAAGGTGTATCAGAAACCTGTAAGGGTTTTTACGTACACCGTCATTCCCGTCTTATGCAAGCATATAGAAAATTAGATGTACAGGTAGTCTAAATAAATATTGATAATGCCTTAAGATATCGAAATGCTTTGCGACAAATTCGTAATAATTATATAATTTTAAATTTTCATTGTTAGTAGGGCTGGATTTTGAATTTTAAGTAAATTTTTTGTAGATATTTGACGTATTCCTGTCACATAGTATAGCTATGACAAAAATTTCCAGTAACTGTAGTTCTGCATACTTGAATAACTGACTTCCTGAATACATGGATGTTTGGAATAAATGACTTTGGAATCGCTTACTTTTTGCAATCCAAAAATTAAAAAATACCGGTACTTTTAACATCAAGGTAAAGCACTTTTTCCACACGGAATACCCCTCAAAATAAAACCTCATTTAAATATCCAATATAGTTTATCTATATTTCTGTATAACTTGTATTTAATTATGTATTACTGTTAATTTAAATTTATGTATTATTTACTAAGGCATGACTATGGTAAAACAATTTGGGATATTTATTGTAATTTTTACTAATTTATTGCAATTTTATTTTTAAAAAGTAGCATTTTGAATTTTTTCATTATTTGTTATCATTTTACACTATCCTCGCATAATTTCATTATAATATTTTTCTTTCCATCTAAACTTGCCTGGAAGATATTGCTATTAGCAATAAGTGCCGCCTTGCACACGATTTTTTTTTTATTATAATTAGGTAGTTTATTTTTTTTCTTTCTTTAATACTTTTTATGTAAATGTGCGAGAGTAAAGTAAATAAAAAAGAAATATATATATATACATGTACAATACGTTTGTCATCAACGGGCGCTCATCTGGTCCTCTAAAAAGGCCGCTTTGGATGAATCATATTATGATTCCGTCCTAATGCCGTCTCTTTTGCACGCGTGAAAAAATTCTGACTCCACCCTACTTTAAAATCATTTTATGATTCACCCAAGTCAGCCTTTTTAGATCCCCTGATCTTATGGATATATATGCCGAAGTTAATCAGGGATCTGGTCTTTCCAAAACTCTTTCTGCTGCCCTTAGATCTAGGTACTGCAATCGAATCTAGTATATTCAGTTATGCTGATAATAAAATAACACTGTCAAATGTAACATGTCTATTGCGCAGGCAAATGTGAACAGAGAGACCACGGAATTTATAAACAGAGAGACCACGGAAGAGCAAATTAATACTGCCCTTGAGGCGGGATTCAACTGGGGCGATGCCAAATTGGTCAATTTTAAACCACCAAAACTTATAAGTGTCTGTTTAAGGCACAACCTACCTTAAAAATATTAGCACATTTTGAAGTCCTGTTACTACTTAGTATAATAAATTAATATGACGTTTTTGAAACATTTTTCTAGATTCCAGCTGAACAAAAACGCGATTGAAAAGCTTTTTCTTGATAGAAAAAAATATTGAAATTATGTCTTCAAGCACACTTTTCTCCTCGTAAAGAACTTAAAAACATTTTTTTAATGGATTTTAACGATATCTAGATTTTGGTTGATACAAATTTCACGCACCGGGAAAACTCGGTGCTCCCCACAGAAAAATCGATCAAATATATTTAATATTTAACCAAGCAAGTATAAGCGTGACCGGGTTAACATGAACGATTTTAAGTGTTAAATGATTCGATCCCATGGATATTCCATTTAATAAACCATAATATTGAACATTCGAGGTGGTAGAGATGATGCCGGGCTCGACTGTGGAGGTACCACCATCTTACTTGGAGATCCCCTCGAAGTAATTCGGGGGAGAGTAAGAGGATAGCTCACAGGCAAAAAATCAGGAGGCCCACCATGCTTGGGACCGATGGATGGCGGTATATCCATCCCTAATAGCCGGGCCTTAAATGGAACAGACTGGTGATGGGCCGCGGCGTCACTGGTGCAAGGATTCCGGCATCGCGCTCACCAACCCGCCTGTCAAGCGTGTGTGAGTATGGGCAATTCTTCCAGGATGACCGCTGGAAGTGGCAAAGTCCTGGAAAGGCTTATGTCCAGCAGTGGATGAACTAGGCTGATGGATGGATGGATGAATATTGAACAAAACCAATTTTGAGTCAGGCTGGCCCCTACTAGCTCCTCGCCCCCGTAACCCTCCCACAAGAAAACCCTTACGCCAATAAGTGGCCTCGCAAAAGACCATTGTGAATAAAAGAGAAAAGATTTGCCCTTAGAGCTCAAATTTTTTAATGGCATAAAGTTTGGTTTAATACGCTTTTTACAGAAAAACTAAAAAGAAAAATGTTCATATAAATACTTACTTGTTTTCTGCTGTAAATAATAGCACTGATATTTTTACTCCAAAGCATTTGTAGTAATATTGGACTGGGCATGCTCGTATATTCAGTTTTCAGTAAATGTAGCTGCATTGTAGCGTTCTTCGATTTAGCGCCATCTTGAAAAAATAATTATTGCAATTCACAGTACGCGCACGAACTGAATGCAGATCCACAAAATAACCACTCACAGAAGGTTTACTCCTCACAACTAGCGAAAACAGGCGCACGCACACATAGACGCGTACGTACAACGATTTTGGATGAAGTTTTCACCCTGGTGAAATCAAAACTAGACTATCTAATTGAAATATGGGGTTGTGCTGCAGAATCTAACCATAAACACCTTCAAACAACACAAAATAAACTTATAAAGGTTCTTCTACAGTTTGAATACTTAACACCTACACGTACATTATATAAAAAGACCAAATTATTCAATCTTAAACAAATATACACATATAATACTTGTATCCTTATATGAAAAATCCTAAATAAACAAATTCATACAGAAATTAACCTGGAGAAAAGAACATTTAAACATAATCTCAGAAGAAAAAATATACTAAAATCACATTGTCCAAGGACTGAGTATGGTAAAAAATATTTACTATATGGTGGATTGCAACTTTATAACAGATTACCAAATGACATAAAAGAATGTGAATTGATATCTACTTTTAAAACTAAGCTCAAAACTTACATTGCAACAAACGTGTTTTAAAGTAAAATATTACCTACCAACATAATATGTACACTGTCGACAAATCATAGAATAAACTAAATTTTATTTAAGCAAAATCTTATTTTAAGTGAACTATGTTCTTATGAGAATAAAGATCTTAACCATAAAAGTACGTACCTATATCCTCTATGTGGTTAGAATGGTTCAATGCAAGGACTTCTTTAAAGCATCCGTTGACACCTTCTACGGCTTTCGACCATACATCGAAAGCTTCCTTGGTGTAGAACCTTTGTCTGACGGATAGACCCTTGACGCTGTCCAGTTGTTTATGATTTTTTGTTTGATTGACCAGCCATCTGAGCCCTGCCTGAAGAAGGAAAATATATAGGCACATATTGTCACGGCAAGTATTCCCGAAGGGACGCCAGAGGTGGTTCCGAGTATGAACTGTGAAATGCAAGTTCCACCCTCGTACACCCAAGTTTCCCCAACGATTATAACGTCCCAGCGTGATGGTTGGTGAGCCCTATCGCCGTACTTTGGGCACAAAAATAAAACCAACGCGCAACGCGTGTCATTCAAAGCAGGCAAACCGAACACAAATATCCCCTACGCGATTTAAACCCATGACCTCTCTTCTGAATTAGTGGTCGAGGTGGTTCGACCCACTGGATCAAAGGGATGGTCATATTAAATCTGACCGTTTTTATTTCAAAGTTTTATACACAAAAAGCAAAAAATAATTAGGTGAGTTTTTAATAGTATACCCGAGTATTTGAATACCCAGATATGTGTAGTTTCATACATTACTTTATCTAGACTCATGCACAGGTTACCTAACTATTTTCCAATTCATAAGATCTTGGTAACATTTGTCGTTAGCTTTTTTTGATTTTACTGGTTCGTTTTGATTGGTCGTCATTTTTGTTGCTCAGTATTACTGCTGTCAGACATTTTTGCCCAAAATGAACTATTTACAAACAAAAAAGCAGTACAAAATCCAGCAGTTCCTCGCGCATGTGAGACAATGGCCCGGTTACAAGTTCTACCATCTAAAATCAATCACAGTCCACCACACATGGGTTTGGTCACAAGTATGACCATCGTTCGAACTATTCCCAATGAAAACCTCACACATGGCTGTATGGGCTAAGTTCCCTTAGCCTTCTTACTTCGTATTTGTACTTTTATAAAAAAGTAAATTTAAAACATTGTCAGGAAAACTATACTATTATTTAATTATTTTCTGTGTAAGCGACGTTCGTAAAACAATTTTCATTGTGGACTACTTTTGAGTTCATAACCAGGATTTTAAGATATGAGTGTTGTAGATAAAAATACTTAAAGCTTCGGCATACACGAAGCGACACAGTAGCGGAGCAGAAGCGAAGAGCGATGATAGCGCGGCGTGATAGCGTGTCTCGCTTTCTGTGTGCCGAAGCCTTTAGGTAAATGCAACACCACATATTAAGAGTTATCAAACCAAACCTATCAAAGTAAATAAAACTAGACCATACCTCATCAGTTTCACTGAAATCAACACTGAAGCATGGAATAATCTCCCTTTCCGGGAAATCTTTCCCCGGAACGATTCCGGCGACGTGCCACAAACCTGTCACATTCCTGACCACAAAGTCCGCTTGGAACCCATTACATTTACCATCGTCCTTTAGCTCGAAACTTTGGGCAGTGATGGCAAAGACGAAAATTGGGACTAACTGCAACATGGTGTTAACAGCACTAGATTACTTGTGACACTGAGC
The DNA here is from genome assembly GCA_934047225.1 of Ypsolopha sequella. Taxonomy (NCBI): domain Eukaryota; kingdom Metazoa; phylum Arthropoda; class Insecta; order Lepidoptera; family Ypsolophidae; genus Ypsolopha; species Ypsolopha sequella. The sequence goes on along the minus strand of OW204004.1, from coordinate 20,791,390 downwards.
TGAAGTGTTCGCGTAAATTTTCGAACAAGTAAAGCATGAAGTGTGTTGGTTAGCGATGGATAGAAGGAGCATGATTTGCCCATGTTCATAGTTACTGTCTGAATGTTACTTACTGTGTTATTTTTTGTGGTTAATTCGTTACTTTAAATTTATTACATTTTTTACCGATCTTCGATGAAACATAATAATAATTACTATGTATACATTTATTAATTGTAGCTGTTTGTTGTAAACGAAGTGCCTAGTTAATATTTTTCTCGTATCTACGTGTAACGTGACTCATGAAAGCACAATTTTAAACCTTTATGGATTTTAGCTACTATTATTATTTTTTGTTATTATTTTGTGTTTAAATGGTAACAAAATAAAAAAAAATCTACAGCAGCTATTGTGGGGACCCGAGGGCTGGCGCATATCTTGGCCAGCGAATAAGTCTGGCCATACAAAGAGGAAACGCAGCCAGCCTTCTAGGTACCCTTCCACATGACGACGGCGATCTGGCTAATATTTTCTATTTAGTTTAATTTTAATAAACTTGTAATTTAATAGAGATTTTAGTTTGTTTAAGTTTTTATGTTTTATAGGATTATTTGGTTTTAAACTTAAGTTACTTTTTTGATATTTAAATTGTGTTTTAGTTTAGATATAAATTGTTATTTAAGTTTTAGTCTACCTAATTATAATACATGCCACTTAAAATTAAATGAAATATATCAGGTATAAAAGTAAGACTAATTTAAATTTTAAAGTACATTTAGAATACTTCTTGAAACTTTAAGCTTCTGTAAGCCATCTCAATGTTTAGGGAAGCTTTCTGTAGTTGGCTAAATTTTTTTATGCCCAAAGAACGAGACTTTTTTTATTTTTTTGACTTCTACATACATACATATACTCACACCTGTCTCCCTGCGGGATAGGCAGATACTGCATATTCCCATTTGCTACCGATCCGGATACACCTTTTTCGCCTCTTCCACATCCATCGATCTAGTCATACAAGCTTTTCTATTGACGAATAAATTCATAATCAATTTTGTTGGATGTCCTGATGTTTTGTATTTACTCGTGCCCCTTCTATAATCTTCATAACTCTTTATCTCAAGATACGACGTGTGGGTAGAAAATTATCATTCTTGGTTTCCAGAACATAGGATATGAGTGTCTGACCCAATTGGGTTATGTGGCTAGGTGTAATGAACCTTAATATAAACCAGTATACAGTTTTGGCTTTACCTAATTTTAAATTGCTCTATTTATTTGAATCACGACACGAAACTGGTTCATTTATGGTATTTAAGCAAATCTGGTCGAATATTTTATTCAATTTAGAAACGAGTATTCAACCGAATTAAAAAATAGAGCTTTTTTTTTTCATTTAAACATGATCTCGAATATTCTGTTTTATCAACTTATCATTATTGTATGGGAATGTTATACACTTATAAAAAATGAACTGTCTTCTTCAAAGGACATGAGAAAGAAAGTTGGAATATCTTTTAATTTTTATTTTACCGGAGTTTTTCAAAGGTATGGTAAAAATCCCTTACATAAATCGTAGCTCGGATATTCAGCAACATTGAAACCCGCTTTTGACCAATGAAAGCTCAATTTTCATTAAATTACAATATTTCCTCCGTTTCAGTCTGCGGAAATTTTCCCAAATACCTTTAAAATTATCCTTGTAGCCACACAAAAATACGGTCATTGTTTAAAAAGTCAGAACGTACATACTTTTTCCCGAACAAAGGCAGTAAAAACGGTTTATGGACTTGTTATTGCCGTTCCGATGGACAAAAGTACTGGTTTAAGTCATAAGAAGAAAGCAGAAAGGGTTTACCCAAGTCATCCAAATTAGATTTGCTCCAAAAGCTCAATTTGTTCCAAGTCAAAGTGAGGTACCTACCAATTATGCAAAAACGCAAGAAAAGTTAAATAAAAAAAAAATGTTGCAAAATAATTTCAGGGCCATCAACTTTTTATTTCTTAGTAGATGCTAGTGATTGTTGGCACTTGGTGGAGTTTATAAAACATTGTTTTAAAAAAACACGTACTTATCCACATATTACGTACAACTTTATTATGCCCGACCGGTTTCGCTGTAAAGCATTTTCTAGGGCTTTTTACACATCCTAACTAACAAATAAATCTTATAAACTACAATCATGTCTAAAATGACGTGCAATAAATGAAACAACAAACAGACAGAAGGGGAATTTCAAATCAAAAATGGTCGGTAAACGATGGAACTAAGTTGAGTCAAACGTTGTGATGGAATTCTATACAATATATTACGGATTATGTCTCATTGGTCAACGTTGTGTAAACAGTTGGATTAGTAAGAGTTTAAGTGATGGGGATGTCATATTAAAATATTTTTACCCATAATGGTGGAAATTTGGAAACAATAAAAATAAAAAATATTACAAATTAAAATGTATGTCATAAGAATTGTATAGAAACAAGATATTAAATATGATTGGGTGAATATAAATAATTAAGAAATGTCAAATGTTATAAATGAAAATTAGATAACGTTGTGTTAGATTGGTTAGATGTCAAACTGATAATAACAATAAATTAAAATTATTTGAAATACTGCAATAATGGAGAATTATTTATGTCCAGTTGATGATTCAAAATGTCGGTTGGGTTCAAATGGATCAGTTTGTTTATTTCCAGAGCTTCTAAGGCTGATAACTTTCTGCCCTTTCCACAAACATGCAAAGTTTTGAAATTTTGTACCGAATCAAAGGTGTGATTTTCGTTGATTAGATGTTCAGCAAAGTTTGAGTTGGTTTTCTTTAAACGCCAGCTTCTGGAGTGCTCGCCTACTCTTGTTTTGAACGATCTTCCAGTTTGGCCGATATATTTTTTATTGCAATTGGCACAAGTGAGCTCGTAAATGCCGTTTTTTTGATCAAAATTTGTCTTATCTTTATTGTTACTTAATAGTCTTTTTAATGTGTTGTTTGTATAAAAGGCAGGGTTTCTATCTTTCAGTATCTTACTTGACTATTGAAATATGCAAAATTTTTAATTTATACAAAAATTACATGAGTACTAACTCCTACTATTCAGTTGTAAATGGGTAATAAATAAATTAGTTTAAATTTAAATTAACATATGTTTGGTTTTAGGTTAGTTTTATTTTATAGGTAGGTTTTCAATCTTATTTAAGTTTTATTTTGTTTCAATAATTATTCATTTTTAATTAATAATATTAATACGAAAATGTTTAACCTGTCTAATTTCACTACGTTGCGCTATACATCTACTCTGTTCTTCAATTGTTATCGGAATTCGATAACTAAACGGGTGAATCTGAACATGACATCAAATAAGTGTGGCTAGAAAAACCCGAGTTCTTTATGAGTCATCTAATAATTTCGGTTAATGCAAGAAACTTGATTTTTGAGTTTTTTTCCAAAACTCCGGTGTAAGTTTAGGGTTCAGTTTTTGCGCAATTAATCTTCTATATTCTGATATGAATATATTTGTTTTTACAGTTTGATCGCGAAAAAACCGCTATCTCTTGAATTTTTTACCACAAAAAACGTAGGACTGGTTGAAACAGATTTTAACGTATCCTATGAAAATCCTGCTCATTCTCTCTTTGAATTTTAATATATCTTCAATCTGAACTTTATTAGCGCTGGAAGAAAAGAAAATTTATTGAAGTGAGAGAATCTATCCGTTTTCCATGAGTTCCAATGCAACCATTCTTGTAAATCTGTCTATGTCTTCTCGAAAATAGAGAATTCATGCAATTTTACGATAATGTTCTGTTGTGATCTTTTTCTAAGGAAAAGGATGTTAAAAATTTATATGAATGGTAAAAGTAGCGTACAGATTTGAAGAAATGGTTGCCGCCTAAATAAGGTTTAAAGTATTTTCAAAATATGAGGTCATCTCAATTTTTTTTTTGGGTCCCCCTGTTATTTTATACTTCGTTTTTGTATTTTTCCGCGAGAAGACAGAGTTTGGTATTTTTCTTTAACTAACCCTAAATACATCATAATTCCCCTATTATCCAAAGATATGCTATTACCTATTTATGCTTTATAGTTATATAGCAACTATTATATATAAAACAATCTGTCTACTTTGGCCAAAATGGGAGATACCCATGTCACAATACCAGAAATAGGGAAAAGTTGGCTCTTCCCAGTCGCAGACTGGCTAAATTATCTAAAAGTTACTTATGTCAAGGTATATATATATATATGCTCTGAAACATAAATTATTTTGCAATACAATTAGAAAACAACTTATTGACAAGACATATTATACAATGAACGAGGCTTTGGCTGATATTAATGTTTTAATTTCTAATGTAGAAAGTTAAAATTACACATTTTTACTTAAAATAAATACGTTTTATTTATAAGAATTATCAGAATGTATAAAAGTTTTATTATTATATCAATGTTCATATTTTAGTTATTGTATAGCATCATATTATACAAGATAACAACAAATACTTATTGTATATGAATTGACGTACAGTACTCTAAAGCATATAATGCACATACAAATCTTCGTCACTGTTCGGCAAAATTCGTATTTAATTACAATTTCAACACAATCAACAAGGTCACGTGGTACGTCCGGTCACCCGTTTATATATTTCTATGTGCATTACATTTTTGAGATTACTTTATCTAAGTACATGATAATGTCGAAAGATTAATAACTAAATTTAATTGAATTTACGGCAGTAATTAATTGCATAATTTTTCATAAAAAAAACTTAATAAATATTCAAAATATCAAATGTCAGTAATTAATCTTACCCTTTCACGAGTAGTTAGTCCGTTCCGTCAACTAACAAGAATGACGGCACGGCAGAGTGTGCCAAAAAGGGTTAAAACTTTAGGCATCATTAACTAGGAATATTCATAGAGAATTAGTTCAAAAGAGCAGGGTAAAATAACCATAAAATTCTTTCAAGTTTGAATATGACGCGTTTAGTCACTTTTTTTTAATACAACAGAACATTCGAAGATCAAATCTTCAGTAATTTCTGCATAGAGGAAAACTACTCTATGAATTTTTGTCATTAGGAAAGCGAAATTGAGATTTGTATCAATCAAATTTGAAAAGTATTAGAGGGAAAAGTATTTGTTTCAATTTAAAATATATAATTTTTTTACAGCAATTTTTTGTGTGCTTTATTGCTTTATTAGTTTGATTATTAATATGAATAATAAGTGTTAGTTATTTATCGTGAAACGTGTTATTAATCAGGGAACTCTTACATATAAAATAAATTATTTATTGGACATTTTTCGATAGCTGTACAAACACGACATGACACTTGTTTCTTTCTCTCTCTCTCTCTCAACCAAAGACAAATTTTAAAATTGCAACTTTATAACAATAAGTATAATATAAATGCTGAACTAAGGAGAATCCTTATTTATTTGTAAAAACTGTATCTGTGATCTTTTCTGAAATTTGAACAAACTATTCTACTGATCAAAATTGACAACTTTTATTCAACGACTTTTAAAATTACTCTTTAATTTGTACCCCATTTTAATTTGCGAGTAGGTTTTAAGAGCCTTTTAATAAGGAAATTTGACTTTGGCATAATTTCTAAAGCCATAGATCAAAAATTGTTCAGCATAATCAAAAGAATATGCACATCACAGATACAACAGGATTCTTCAATAAGTATATTAGAGAAAAAGATTTATTTTTCCAATCTATAACACGTTCATAAACTATCGAGTGAACATCCCCACTCAAGCCTTAATATTCTCACTACTAGTCTTTACATCTTAGAAAATTTGCAATCAATAAGCATAGATTCTAAAATCTAGGTGACAAAACCTATTTTAGGTTGCAAATTGTACGGATAAGTTTGAAAGGGGGTTATTCCCATAGACGAGATTGCGACGTTACGGCCTCCGGTAATTGTGTCGGATGCGAGTCGTAAAAGTTTACGAACTGGCGCCCTCTCGACCTATCGGCGACAATCATCGGAGACGGTACAGAGTAGTAGCTTGGTAGTGGCTAAGCATATATCCAATGTGTAAATATAAAAAACACGAAATGTCATGGAACACCTGGTTAGAACGAAGTTCCTTTCGCTACCGATGCGCCCGCCGCACGTTTATACTGCAGTTTTATATACCTATACCATAGACTAAGTATTACTACGTATAGACCGAAAACTCCCATACATCAAGGCGTAGAAATTTTTTTACGCGCCCCTACGACACTAGGTGTCGCCAAGTGTTGCAAATAAGCATAATTTGTTTAATTAACTGCAAGTAAACTATCATGGTTACCAAGTAAACATGTGGCTGTAATAGCTTTGCTTAGAAAAACTAGATGGCGCTAAACTGGCAACACTAACAGTGAATATTTCAGCGCCATCTATTATCGAAGTGGGAATTATTATAATGTTACGTGACATCGCTGTGCCACTAGCGTCACCAATCGGTCTTTTTAAGCATCGTTTTCGTTAGACGATTTAGCAATGCCATCAAGATTTCGTTAGAATTTACACCTTTTTTGTGGCTACAAACTGATGTATGGGAACTGCTAGTCTATACGTAGTAATACTTAGTCTATGTCTATACATATACATACGCTTGTAAACACACAAACACATACACGTATAACAAACGTGTCGTGACGGTCAAAGTCTTACACTTTTTTCGGCCTAGCTCTCATTCGCCAAGTATCTGGAGTGTAACAGGCGAGAAGGAACTTCTTCCCAAAAAAGAAACCAGACAGACTAAAATATTGTTCTTTACGAGAGAATATATCAATATAAAACGCGCAGAAAGATGTTAAATTAAAAAAATTTGCATTAAAAAATTAAGTGATGCGGTAAATATGTATAACTTCTAAGTAGTGCAAGTTAGTTGTAATACAGTAAATTGCGCGTTAGAAGTATGCAATCTTGTCTACCACCTGTATAGATAATGTTCTGCAGTCTCTATATTTTGTTAACTCTACATGGTTGAGGGTAGAGCAGATTTCAATAAGCGGTATCGGTTCTTCACTCGCTGATTGCGACTTCAGACGTTCCTCGTAAACTGACGTGAACGTCATTCTGTCAGTCGATGCAACTATTGTATCCGCTTATTGAATTCCCCAGGGATAATAATATTGGTCGCTGATCGAGCGATTGCGGGATTTGATATCAGTGTTTTTCGGGAATAGGGCCCCATAAATTTATGCAAAGATTATGTTTGGTGTGATTTTATCTTTAAATTTACTGCAATTCGTTTGAGATGTAAAAGTTGAAGCTTTTTCGTCAACATATTCATCATCATGAGGTTTTTTAGATCACAAGTTCTAAAGTACGGCTTATTAATCCTAAATCTTGAAATGGTTTTAGAATTAACACACCTTAACATAATTTAATCTAAGCGAATTGGCAAAAAATACAATTCACCGTCCACACATTATTATGTCTCAGGATTACGGGTGGTTAGCTCTATTTTCTGTGGTCACAATTTAATTATTTTATGGACAGCAGCTTAACGTACCTTCCGAAGTATGCAGACCCAACAAGACCGGATTATATGGTCAAGAGTTCGAACTACTAGATCAAAGAAGCAGACATTATTTTTCAATGCATGTGCTCGTAAAGGCCCACTTTTTATGCATCAAAACCGAACAAAAAGTCGATTATTTTGCCCTGGGGCTTTATTATTATTATTTTTTTAAATTTGTTTACAATGGTTGGCTAACCTGCAGCCTTTGCTGTGTACCATAGACGTTATACTTTTTTTCCACTGTTTAACGGCTCTGGATACAGTCCTTTTGAGCCAATTATAATTTAAAGTTCACAAGATTACATTTGTTTTCATTTCCTCACACTATGCATTGAAAAATGTAGTATGATACACGGGCGTAAAAGCAATAAATTACTCGGTTACGTTTAAAACACTCGCTACGCTCGTGTTTTAAATCGTCCTCGTAATTTATTCCTTTGCGCCCTTGTAGCATAAACTTACTATTAAACTGTCCGCTTAAGAACCTGCTCCGAATCGTACTTCATACATATGTAAAAACCGTTCGCGAAAGTGCAACAATTCAATCAATAAAATTTAGGCGAAACTCGCTCAGCACAGTTCGAACGGCGTGGGGCAAAGCGTGAGGCGCTTGTTTAGATCAGCCAGCCAAATATCCGCTTTATTGTTGCGATACGTCTCGCTTCGCATCGGAGTTGTAACAAAAAATTAAGAAATAATTATACCTGCCACAAAGACATTAGCTATAAAACAACAGATTTTTCCATAGCGGTGATACCAGCCGTAAATTCTTATAATAATCTGATATCACGCTAATGGAAAATCCAATTACTTTGAAGTTACCATAACATGATTAGAAATATGTTCATGCATAGAGCAAACTTTTGACAGTAAGTTTTCTTAGTCAAAAGTAATATTTTGACCGTTCTGATTATTTCTTAATATTTTGTAAAAGACATAGAGAGTCGACCCTGATATCAAAGACAAAACGCGACAAATCATTGCAGAAAGATAGCATCACTGAACACCGCACCCTTAAGGTTTGTCCCGCACAGTGATACCACACCCATCCTCAGTGGACATTTAAATTCACGTTGAAATATGTGCAGCTCTTTATTACTGGTTCAGGTAAAACTGTTTTAATCTAGAGCTTTAAAAAGGGCGAGTTCAAAAATATTACCAGAAAGGTAAAAATTCCAAGGTAGATAAAAATTACATAAAAGCACGACATCAACAAACAAATTATAAGAAGAGATTTTTTTTTACATGGTTTATTTCAAAGTAGCAATAAACAACCGAGACGGAGGGTAGATTGCTATGTTTCCTCGCTGTCATCTTTGCTGCACCAACTATAGTCATCCCGCGACCATAACAGATGAAAATCTGCCGAAAATTTGAGTAATATAAAAATACTAAAAATGGTGTGTCCCATACTTAATTTCAACAAATTAAAGATTTACAATATGCACAAAAAGTAATAACCATTTGCAATGACATACAAGTTAAGAGTTCTTACAGAATGCAAATACTTAAGGTGATATGTAAAAAAATAGAGGTGCTTCTTTTTTGTATACACAGAAAATATGTTGAAAATTCTGTGTGAAATACACAGAAAATTTTAATAAATTTCTGGTTTATGGATTTTGACTATATAATCTAGGGTTTTGAAATTGAAAAACATGTTTGGATAAATTTTCCTCAAATCAAATAATTGTTGAAATGAGGTCTTCAAACACACTTTTTCTCCTCGTTTGACGAATAGGAACCATATACAGAACTCACTATTTTATTATATGTGTTTCAACAATATCTAGGGATTTGATATTTGAAATTTTGCTAGCTATTTTAGTTTTTAACTAACATTTTTCGCTTTCGCCCTGAATCCGCCCCTCTCGCACTGAGCGTGTTTTCACTAGGAGTGACAGTGACAAAAATAAAATTCGCATAGTCTCTTAAATTACTAGCATTTGCTGAATCTACATCATACTTAACAAATGCCTCAAAAAAGTTCAATGTTTTTTCCTTTGGACTGTGCTTGTGAATTATTTTTGAAAACCCCTTTTTTTTGTAACAATCATCAATTGAAATATCATAGAACATCTAGTTCAAGTAGCACCTTAAATGTTGTCAAAATTAAATGAATAACGATGATATTCTATCTAAATGACCACCCTAGAACCAAAGGAAGGAAACATCAAAGTTTTTTTTTTGTGTTTAAGCATTTTGAACGCAGCCCAAACCCGCCCAGTAGTTTAGTCTACTTTCATCGCATTAGATCCTTGCACTCACGTCATACATCATGTCGTCTTGATGAATGCAATAGACAACGCACCATGTTACATGTCTCTGCCAGAAATCTTATATCCTGGCATTAAGAACGAAAATTTCTTATTCCTAGGAATCTACGTATTGCGATATCTACCTTCACCACCCAAGCCGCGCCTGGTATGAAAGCAGCGGCGTTTTGTATCCAGCGGATAATATCTAACGACTGTCGTTTATTCTGTTTAGTTTGCACGAACTTAGCAGCTAAAGCGCTGTATATGGCACTTTATGCTTAATGCTAACAAATGTTCGTCGATATCTTTATATATATATTATAAAAAAAATTAAGTATTTATATAGGCTAAAGATAATAATCGTACAATATTGTGTACTGTAGTATATGGCCGTATTAAACGTACATACCATAAAGCTAGTTAGCCCCTTACAGATAATTTATCCTTGATTACTATTTCCTTTCAAATGGCAAAATTAATGTTTGTGAACAACTTTGTGACCTAAAAGTGAAAAAACATATTTAAAGGTATTTCAAAAGCAATAATTTTTGATTTCAACATTTACTGTAGAATTCAATAGCTCAGTTGGTAGAGTTAGAGGTCCCGGTTCGAATCCTAGTTCATCTCACATCCAGATTTCTTCCTGCTTTTCTATACTACAATGATAATTATTTTTAGTATTAAAACAATGAAAAAAGATATAACTCGATATATTTCTGCCCTCGGTATGGGGCCGTTATCAGTCGAATGATAATTATAAATTCCATTTGAATATATGCAAATTTCTTCACTTTGAGGTTATAAAGTACTTAACAAACATAAATTTCGCTTTCGGAACAGATTTCAATACTAAGTAATTCATGTGTTATTGAATTGTGTTCCTGAGAATTTTGTTTTATTTCCAAAATGTGACGTACTTAAGGGGCTTACAATCGCTAAATGGGTACCTTTTATAGCCTTCTTCTCGTTTGTGGCTAAACCAAAAAAATTGAAATAATGTACTATGAATTATCAACTCTAAGACAACATACGCAAAATTTCAAACGAAAGGTGTTTTTTGGCTTAGTACTGCTCCTAAGTGGCTTGGCCAATTTAATTCATTTATGCTTTGATAAATAAATAAACTTAATAACTATAAACATAACATTGGCTTATTCAAATTTCAAATTCAGATTTCACATCCATGTGAAAAGTATTATTTTCTCATATTTCGCCCTATCAAGGACGCAGCAAGCGTCGTAACGGCCACTATGCATTGCGCGCTGATATGAACATTACTTTAATGTCGTTTCCGTCGATATTCGTACTGACAAACATCGAGCTGCTAATTTGGCGACAGTAATCGCCTTAACTTAAAAGATATTGAGGCTTTTGTAGCGATAAAGTTGCTAAATTGTGTTCAAACTTGGCGCACCCAGTAGTAGCATTCTGCAAATGTGCGGAGCGAGTGACGGTTGATAGGTGCATTATTATGAGCTGTCTTGTCTACGTGCTGTTTTTGTGATATGACACGCCCTTGCTTTTCTGCACGAAGAATCTTTTAGTTTGGTAATTTAAACAATCTATTTAAACAGTATATCGATTCATGGAGGGAAAAAATGGCAAAATTTTCGTTTATGTTAGAATTTCTACTACTTTTATGATAGCGAGAATATTTTAGTAACTCATACCACTCGAGTTTAGTAACAAATACTATACTGGTTTTTAGCCCTAACAATATATTTTTGTTACCATTATCAGAATAAATCATTTAGTAAATGAATTCCCCCTCGTCGGGTGTGAACTGCCCAATGATATGCCCAAGTGTAAACTTTGAAGTGCAAGCCGCAGTACACCCGCTTTTTGCTAAAAACTATTACGTCCCAGACGTGATGTGTGGTGAGCCCTATCGTCGTACTTCGGGCACAAATGAAGTAACCTTAACAAGTTTCTTCTAAAATCGGGTTTTATTACCGATAACAAATATATTGCTATACAGATTGACAGAGTATCATAATTATGCAGTGGTTTCTAAATACCTTTGTTGTTCGGGAGTCAAATTGGCGTGTTTTCCACTGGCCAATCATATTGCATAATCTGTATAACATAGTTTCGGGTTATTAGGCCATATTCTCATTTAGTTTTTTACTGAAATAATTGTTTGAGTTAATCCTAGTTTGATTTAAATAAAAGTCTCAAATGACCAACAAAATATCCTTGTTGAAAGATTACCTTTCGTTTCTAGTTTAGACTTTCGCTATGTCGTACATAAATTGTTACGATCTATAAATAAAAAAAATTACGCGGTTAACTAAATTTGTTTATTTAAGGCATTCAGTAGACCTTAGCAAATTTCCTAGCTTTATTATATTAAAATGCATAATGACACTTGTTTATTCGGAAACTTTTATCACTGTACATTACAGTGGACATTCAGCAAGTTTACGAGTAGCTCCGTGCAGAACTGAGTGCGCCACTAGAATTGTTAATTTGGGAAAACTAAGCAATTTTTGTACCTATATCGTTGGTTAGGTTCGTGATTCACTGGGCGGGGATTCAGTCACACGCATATCTTTGATAAGATTATTATATTGTAATTGGCAGTTAAGCTGATGCCGGGCTCGACTGTGGAGGTACCACCATCTTATTCGCAAACCTTCTCGAAGTTATTCGAGGAAGAGTAAGAGAACAGCTCTCAAGGCCAGGTCCACTTGCTTGGGACCGATTGATGGCGGTATATCCATCCCCAATTGCCGGTCCTTATATAAAACAGACTAGTGACAAGCAGAGGGTTTCGGCACCGCATTCACCAAACCCAGCGTAAGTGAGTAACGGCATTTCTTCCAGAAGGACCACCAAGAGTGGCGAAATCTTGAAAAGGCCTATATCCAGTAGTGGACGAAGACAGACTGATGGATGGATGAATAAATAAATTTGGATTAACTTGCTATCCGGGCTCAAACGGGGTGAGCACTTAGCTTAGATTCGCACTTGAAATTTGAGAACAATTATCACTCGGCTCTTGGTCAGTTGGCCGATTCCACAACTTCCAAACTTGAGATGAGGTTTTTTGTGTTTTTTGTAAGAAATTGAGTCATCTTGAGTGTAATATCGATACTGCTGCCACGTCGTCGTGTGGTAGAGTTGACGTCAAATGTGGACGATGACGTAACTTTTTTTATTTATAATCCGAACGACATCATCCGCCGGGTCCTCGCCAGCTGTAGCGTCCCAGCTACTACAGAACCGTACGGGCTCTCTCGGGACGACGGGAAGAGGCCCAACGGAATGACATTGATGCCGTGGAAATGTGGCAGGTCATTGGTGTGGGATGCAACTTGTGTTGATACACTAGCCTCATCCTACTTACCAATGACCTGCTCCACGGTGGGCGCCGCGGCGGAAGGAGCTGAAAAAAAGAAGCGGCGCAGATATGTAGCCCTGAGTACGGACTACATGTTTGCGCCCTTCGGCGTTGAGACACTCGGACCGTGGGGACCGAGTGCACATTCTTTATATAAAGATCTATCAAAACACCTGGTCGATGCCTCCGGGGACCCTCGGGCTGGAACTTACCTCGGCCAGAGAATCAGTCTGGCCATACAACGAGGTAACGCTGCCAGCCTGCTAGGTACTCTCCCGCACGACGGCAGCGACCTTGATAGAATTTTTTATTTAGTTTAATTTAAAATATTACTTAGTTTGATTTTTTTTTTTTTGTTATCTGTTTGATTCAGTTCAATTCAATTTTTATTTTATTTCAGACAAATATCTATAGAGTGTTAGTAACAGTAACTTAATTGGTATGTTAGTAGGTACAAAATTCTTAATTAATTATGATATAGTGTCGAGCTGCATCCATCTCCGTAAGAGAGGAGAGTCCAACAGATCTAAAAATACCTTCAGAATGCCGTTGGTCCTACCGCAAAGGTAGGCAAGTGCAGAGGCGCACCTCTTTCTCATGATCGCGGCGGCAAAAAAAAAATACTTGTCTGTACCCATAAAAATGACGCTGGACCTTTCTATTTATCACGTTTAATTCGCATACACCAACTTAATTTTTTAATTTTGAGTTTTTCTATTTTTTGGCGTAGATATGCAATGGCTATGTATGTCCTCAGAATTAGAGCATTCCACTAGCAGCTCACAAAACCCGTAAACCCTCAGTATCAGTGCCCGTATAAAATATTTTAATTATATTTTATCACCACTAAAACCGTGTAAATGAAAAACTGGTTTCGTTCCTTTATGAAGCCGTAAAAACTTGTATCTACCCGCGATTTTGAATGGAAAACTTTTCATGGTTTCCATTCCATTGTTGGAATTTCATTAAGTCGTTTTTATGATGAGTTCTGCTTTAAGAAACGGATTTGCAAACATTTTCTTTTGTTATAAGGTTTGCGGTATTATCAGTTTAAAATTTTATGGTGGTTTTGAATTTTACAATCAGAGCTTCCATATTTAGGTTTTCACCAAGATGGCGTCTTTGAACGGACACGTAGCACAATATCAAGAAATTTTCGCCATCAGCACTGAAACTTTATTATGTTTAGTCTTAACCTATATCTTTGTTTCCTATTCATTCTCGAGAGATTTGAAATGAAATTTAATATATTTATTTACGTAATGTAGGTACCTATACTAAAATTAAAAACAATGCAATGAAACAATCTATATCTAATAGTTTTATGTAATTAAAAATAACATGGAAAAATTCACTCAGAAATAATAAAGGTTAGGTTTACTTAAATATAATAAAATAAGATAATTTACTTAAATAAAATATACAGGGTGTTTAAATGAAAACTGGCAAAAGTACTGGCGAACAACGTTCCGTTGAAAAAATTTTGTAATCGAGAAAAAAAAATTGTTGTCTCATACATTTTGGGTTTTATTCTACGAAGTCTACTTGGCTATGGTTGTAGTAGTGCATGCACACGCACTTTCTTGTGTGCTTAAACTCGGGAGCGGTTACAAAACGCGCAACACACACAAAACACGTGTATCTGTACACGTCACTACTACAACCATAGCCAAGTAGACTTCGTAGGATATAACATCTGTTGGCTCTATAGTAAAAGTTGTTTGTATGGACGAGTACTATCACCAGGCCCGGCTGTCGCAACTTCATCTTAAAACCCAGTATATATATTTTTTATTATTTAAAATAAAAAAAATAAAATATTTTTTTTTCATTATTTATAATAAATAAATATATATATGTTTATTAACATCATTTAATTTAATAATTATAAACAACAAAAATAACAGTTTTGAGTATTTTTGAATACTTTGGGGTCGGCAGCCTTATTACTAATTAAATTTCCGTAACCTACTTTTGAACAAAAATAATAAAATATTAAAAAAATTTCAAAGAATATTCTGTCTGTATAGAAAATTCATCTATACACCCTGGTCTTCATATACAGGATGGAAAAAATTAAAGGGCCTTGGAGGGGAGCTACCTTAAATCCTTTAGTTAGCTTATTTTACTGAAAGGAAGCATTCCTTTATTTTTTAAACGAAACAAAACTGCATTCAAAGATCTTATAAAATTCGCTTGTCTCGCCCGGGAATCGAACAAACTAAAAATTAAAAAAATAAACCCTCGCTACTTTATTATACAAATCGGTAGGATTATTGTTTAGGATAAAATTTGTCTAATAAACATTTGGTCTGACACTAATCTGTTGTACGAGATACCCATGAAATTTAATATTTATTACAAGTTCTTTATTAACAATACCTAGTACTGTTCACTTGTAACAAGTAAATGACACGTTATAATTTTCTTATCTCTCGAACATCCAAAGACATCGTATGAAGTACAAGCTTGCCAATTTGAAATTGGAACGATAACTTTCAAAATTTTTAAAATCGATAAAAGTACGTATTCGTTCCAATCTCAAATTTTGTTTTGTTTTGCTTTAACTTATCAGGATTGTTTTCTCTTCTTAAGGGTCCGTTTCGCCAAACATGCTCTCGCGTTTGGACAATTTAGCATATTAAAAGAAAATACTTTTAACAAATAAAATTTGTGTAGGTAGTTAAGGGGTTGAACTAATAATATAATAATAATAATCTTTATTGATAATTACACACAGAGATAAAACAACGACACACAAGAAATTACAAAAAAATATAAAATGTTTCTTATTGCTAAATACAGTGCTTGTCTTATCTAAATTACGCTTGACTGGCGGTCCTCACAACTAAGCCGAGCTTGTCTCGGGAGGGCCTTTGTTAGTGTGCACACATGTTAATTTGTACAGAATTACGTCGATAGATTGGTTGTTATTTGTTGTTTAGTGCGCTTTTGGGATGTTACTATTACACTTCATCAGTTTATTAACAAATAAGAAGTTATATTTATGAAAATATGTACAATTATAAATCTAAGATTGCTTATTGCATGCTAAACTACAAACTTTAAAAGAAAATAAAATATATAATATAATAATATAAAAATATATATAAGGTAAAAAAAAATACATAACGTAAAATAGTGACAATATACATAATTCGATAAAGTTACATACTACCTTGGTATATGGAGTAAATTTTCAGTATTATCATAATTTAACGAAAGAAGATACTTTGTTACAATTTTTTTAACATGCAAGCGAGTCAACCCCGAACATTTAAAAAAGAGTATTAATTTGATTGTATAAATAAGGAAAGATGAAATGGGGGAAACGTTGTGCAAATTTAGTTTTACATGTCCGTGTCGGGATTCTTGGCTCACGTCTCGAAGGTGCCAAATTCTGGTAAAGGGACAGTGTTTTATGCGCTGTAAGAACAGCTTTAAGTATAAAGAGTTGCTTTACGCGAAGGACGTCACTTTCTTCATATAGCTTGTTGGTAGAATATTGGAAAGGTTTTTTAAACATTACCTTAAGGACCGATCGCTGAGCCCTTTCGACCTCAATTAGGTAAGTTTTGGCAACGCTGCCCCAGACTGCGATGCAATAGTTAAGTAAAGATTGACTAAGAGCCCGGTAAACATTAATTAGGAGTGGTTTGGAAACTGAATTTCTTAAAAGTTTCATAATATAGGCTGTTTTACGTACACGGCTAGTGAGTGCGGATATATGAGGAGAGAAAGACGTCTAAGAGTAGTCCCAAGTATTTAATGTTTGCTACCTTTTCAATCGATGGACAGGTGCAAGCTTCATCATTGCAGCATCTGTAGTGAACTATGATAGGCGAAGACAACGGTGGCCGAGTTACTTTGGTAATATGAAAGTTGAGATACTTGGACTTTGCCACATTGAGGGTAAGCAAATTGTTATCAAGCCAGTTGGCAACAGTCGCAAGGCCGGACCTGCCCCCCTATTGTGTATCTTTAGTTGCCAACTGCACGAGGTGCCTATCATCAAAAACATAGCTAAAAACTGAAATTTCAAAATTGCCTTTAGTGGGTATTGAACTATTAACAATCTGTGTCGTCACTTCAAGTGCGAAAATATCCTTAGGACATCGGAATTCGATAGTTTAACTATGTTTTTGATGATAGACACCCAGTCCAGAAGGCAACTAGAGATACACAATAGGCCCGCTGGCCAGAGAGAACGCATCATCCCACGTGGCCCCATAAAACAGGAGAGCGGTATCATCTGCATAACAAATGGTGTCGGAGTTTGTGAAAGAGAGGTTCAGCAAGCCATTTATGTATATGGTCAACAATGTAGGACCTAAAATGCTACCTTGTGGGACTCCAAATTTGATAGCAAGTGGTTCACTACTATGATAATCAATTTTTACACACTGTCTCCGTCCTGAGAGGTAACTTTTAAACCAGTCGAGGGATATTCCTCTCACCCCAATGGCTTCAAGTTTTTTTAGCATGATAGGAACGGAGACAGTGTCAAACGCCTTTATAATTTTTCAACTACATTATAATTTTTCAGATTTGACACAATCATCACAATCATTGAGAAAAAAAATCGGAAAGATCAGTAAAATCACGGAAAACGTAATTTGGCTTTGGAACTAGTATGATCAGTCTACTGATCTAACTACAAACAAAAATATTTTTTTATAGAGCAAAGAAATGAAATTAGCCTTTACAGATTGTTTTTATTTAACGAAATACATAACAACATCTAAGACTCACTATGATTTATACCAGAAAAACTCGCTATTCAGTCCTCGTGAGTGTGTCGCACGCGCTGGAGCACCTCGCGAAGCCTGATGAAGGTCACTCTTAAGAACCCGCTCCGTATTTTTCGTCCGTTTGATGCGAAGTATTTTTAAATATATTTCTAATCTTTACCGCGATGTTTTTGTAAAAACCAGGGACATACACCAATTCATATTGGCTGTCTTAATAAAGTCCTAAAATTTATTTGATTGAATCGTTTCTCCTTTGCGAATTGTTTTGGTACTTAGACATTATGAAGAACTATTCGGAACGGGCTCGTAAGTACCAAAATAATTTGCAAAAGAGATTAATTCAATCAAATATTTTTAATATAATAATATATAATATAATATAATATATAATTAATATTTAATAATCAATACGAAGTGGTGTATGTCCTTGGTTTTTCCAAAAACATCGCGATAAAGGCCAGAAAAATGTTTACCAAAATACTTTGCATCAAAACTGTCGTCATCGCGGACCGAGTTTTTAAGTTGACTGAAACGTTGAGTTTTTCTCGCATAAATCATAGTGAGTCTAAGCTGTTGTTATCTATTTCATTTAAACAATTTCATTTAAAAATTTTAAATTTTTAAATACTTTTAAGAATAGAAACCTAGAAGTTTCCATAACTCTCCGGGGTTAAAATGACAACTTAATGTACTATCGTTTAATTAACTGAAACCCCTAGTTATCTTGCAACCAGAATATGCACCTTGAAGACAGTTCCACAAAACCACCACAAATCTCACGACGCCACTAATGTATCACAGTATCAAACAATCTCATCCCCCACTGACAACAGATCATCTATCATTCCGGACGGAACTTTAATTTGAGACATCTTGGATCCAATTTAAATTTAAATTGTTCAATTTGATTACATAATCAAATTAGGTTTTGTCACTTCACTTGTCATGCCTTTCGGAATTTAAACATTATAGGTATGTTCACTTCTGATAAAACGGTTAACTGCCTTAATAATATTGTTAGTACAGAGGATGACGGACAAAAATGTATGGGGCCTTGCCCAAACTCTGTCTCATCATATTTCATAACCGTTGCTTCCTTTAGCAAAAAAAAGCTATGTTAAAAATAGTTAATTGCAATGTGATTGCCCAAAATCAACAATTTGAAATGCAGAAGCAAATCATTTTTACAATTTTCTACCAAAAACTTTCAAATACGAACAAGTTTGATTCAATAAAACTGCGAAGCTTTTCCCCTTGAACTAATCGAATTACTTCCTTCCTTTCTTCTTCCATTTAAAGAAATTATCTCTTGCAGATTTCCCTTTAACCCGTATAACGCTGATTAAAAATGCGCTCTTTAAGTGCACGTTACATTTCACCCTTTGCGCCAAAGGGTTAACTCAGGTGTGAAATTAGTAAAGTGCTGCAGTTGCCAGGTTAATTATTGAATTAATTGTAGCCTTTTTGTGGATATCTCCTAGCTTTGAACATTTGAATGGTTGGTTAAGTTCCCGTGGTTAGAGTTAAAGAAGGTTGATCAAAGGAGGTTCCGTAGTTTTAATTATCCGTGACTATTATTACTAGTGATTATTTAGAAAATTTAGGATTACATTTTTTGTAAGTAGGTAAGTAAATCGTTTATTTGTGAGCATTCTGGTTTACAATGGATGTTACATTTAATTACAGTCCCAACAAATTCAACCATGTCATGGCGTAAAAATTTGGTTTATATCTTATCATGCATTTACAAAAAACAAATTGTGAATTACTGTAATTTTAAAATATGTATGTCAATTAAATAAAAACAAAAATGTCACTATATAAAAACATATATGTAAAAAAAAGTGTCCGATTCCAAAAAAAAGCAGCAGGTTGTGTCGGAGATACAACCGTATATTATTTAAGCGGATACTTCTTGCCATGTGGTACCTTTAGCCGTCATGTTCAGCTCTGGGACAGCAAGAAAAATTCTTGGTATTCTTTGTACTATTCAGTATTTCGGTTTCAGACGCACGCACTACATGTTGCGACATTTGATGTCAATCACAGAGAAAAGCAAATTCAAATAATTCATTTTGTAACCTAGGTATACATACTACACTTTATACGATTCACATTTAATCTTATAAAAATATATGTAATATAATAACAAATGTACATAACTGTAATAAATGAAGCGTATACAATTTTAGTTTCTAAAAATCAATAGGTGGCGCTGTTCACTTTCAGAACGCGCATAAATAAATATTTAATTATTTCGCTTAAATAGCGTCATCTATTTTGGTACGTAAAAAGTTTTAATGCGAATTTAGTTGCAGCAATTGTATAACAGATGGTTACACCTTCTTTGATTAGGTACTATAAATAACTGAAAATTGTAAAGCTAAGTATATTAAATTTTATCAAATAACTGTAAAAGAAAAGAGCTTTGTCTATCTGCACATTGATGATATTCCAAAAAAAATCGAAATTTTTGTTGGTATTTCATGCATCACGCAAAAACTACTGAACGGGTTTTGATGCGGTAACAACTCTAATACTCGTACATAACGATTGTCAGCAGTGAGACATGCCCCCCTATTCTGTATCTTTAGTTGCCAACTGTACTAGGTGCCTATCATCAAAAACATAGATAAAAACTGAAATTTCAAAATTGCCTTTAGTGGGTATTGAACTACTAACGAACTGTGTCGTCACTTCAAGTGCGAACATATCCTTGGGAAATCGGAATTCGATGGTATATCTATGTTTTTGATGATAGGCACCCCGTACAGAAGGCAACTAGAGATAGATACATAATAGGCCCGATGGATTATAAAGAAAGACGTAAAGGAGATCACTGATCGATAACTTATTATGTAACTAAAAAAACTGGGACACTTTTTTTTAAATTTATCTAGTTATCATGTTTTGTACATATTTTGATCTTATAAAAAATCACGTAAACCCTTCGGGGGTTTAAATGTGATTTCTGAGCCACTTCTTAGCGGTACAGTACATAACAAAAAAATACAAGTAAATAATAAAACATTTAACTAACATAATTAATTAGTTCAAGACAATAGATGTCTTTTCATGATTTGATGTCTCTTAAGGATTCCCAAGGGATTACACTGTGGCCGCAATATCTTCTTCCACGCGGACGATGTCACGGGCAACAGCTATTAATTATATACAGGATGGAAAAAATGTAAGGGCCCTGGAGGGGAACTACCTTAAATCCTTTAGTTAGCTCATTTTACTGAAAAAAAACATTCCTTTATTTTTTAAAAGAAACAAAACTGCATTCAAAGATCTTCTAAAATTTGCTTGTCTCACCCGGGAACTGAACCAACTAAAAATAAAAAAATAAACCCTCGCTATTTTATTATACGAATCGGTAGGATTATTGTTCAGGATAAAATTTGTCTACTAAACTAAAGTCTTACACTCATCTGTTGTACGAGATACCCATGAAATTGAATATTTATTACAAGTTCTTTATTAACAATACCTAGTACTATTCACTTGTAAAGTAATATTGATGCGCCATTATTACACAATGACAGCACGGAATGAAAGCAAAACAAAACAAAATTTTAAATTCGAACGAATACTTTTATCGATTTTAAAAATGTTGAAAGTTATTGTGCTCTGCATAGATTTATTATTACCATTTAACGATTTCCTTATTGAAGTCTTCAACAAGGTACTTAAGATAAATAACATTAGCAAGCTTGTACTTCATACAATGTCTTTGGATGTAAGATAGATAAGAAAATTATAACGTGTCATTTACTTGTTACAAGTGACCAGTACTAGGTATTGTTAACAAAAAACTTGTAATAAATATTTAATTTCATGAGTATCTCGTACAGTATATGAGTGTAAGACCAAATGTTTATTAGACAAATTTTATTCTGAACAATAATCTTACCGATTCGTATAATAAAATAGCGCGGGTTTATTTTTTTCATTTTTAGTTTGTTCGATTCCCGGGTGAGACAAGCGAATTTCAGAATATCTTTTAATGCAGTTTTGTTTCTTTTAAAAAATAAAGGAATGTTTCCTTTCAGTAAAATGAGCTAACTAAAGGATTTAAGGTAGTTCCCCTCCAGGGCCCTTAAATTTTTTCCAGCCTGTATATCGTGTAGAATCCCCGTGGGGGTGTCAGAGGTGTTCTGAGTGTGAACTGTGAAATGCAAATCACAATCCACACTTAGTACACCCGCGTTTCACCGACGAATATTACGTCCCAAAGTGGTGCATTATTTTAGTACAAATTTTGTTAATTTATTATTATTTTTATTTCATATTACTTTAATTTGTTTTCATACCATATTACATAAATATATTAAATATAATATTCACTCATAAGTGTTACACTCACATAAATATTATATGTATAACCATATATTATATTATTTATTTCTTATTATTTATTTCTTAATTATTTATTACATATTAATTAATTACATACTTACTATATTATTTATTTCTTAATTAAGTTACACAAAATTAAAAGTTCAGCACGTCGCGGTTCCGGCAGAATGATCAGTGCTGCATTGTGAATCTTTGCAGCAAATACTGAGTCTACCCTTTTACTATTGTAATATGTCCATAATTAAGTATCTGTCTCATTATTGTTATTGTTAAAACTTGTTCCGTGTCTTTTATTGCTAATGTAAATATTTAATTGTGTTGAATGTGAATTGTGTACGTATTATCTATCTATCTATCTATCTATCTATCTGACTAGTGTTGAGCTCTATAGCCGTACTTCGGGCACAAATACACGATTTTTTAGGACATGCAGTTTTCCTTACTATGTTTTCCTTCACCAATCAGCAAGTATTACCTAAGTATAAATACTATGAACATAAATTCCAAAAAACTTAAAGGTTCATGCCCGATCGGGGATCGAACCTGGATCTCAAGATTGAGAGGCCAGCGTTCTACCACTGAGCTACCGCTGCTAATTCAATGTTTATATTCAATGTTTATAATTCTAAAATAATCTTTTTCAAACAAATTTTGTTCTAGTTAAGCAAAAAAGAGACAATGAGGGCAAAGAGTAATGATCTCTTACTTGGATTGATGTCTTTCTTAAAAAATAATTATATAGAGCTGCTGTTATAGCATATAATCAAAAAGAGACATATAAAGTCTTTCAATTTAAATTAAAAGTAATTTAGCAGGTGATTCAGTATCGTTAATACATCACATTCCACTGCAAAGCACTTTTTTTGCGCGAACTTTTTTTTTCACTTCTCAGTACAAAGTGGTCCGATCAGCTGACTCAGTTTGTATGGACAAGTGAAGAAAAAGTTCGCGCAAAAAAAAAGTACATTGCAGTGGAATGTGATGTATTAACTATACTGAATCACCTCCTAAATTACTTTCCATTTAAATTGAAAGACCTTATATACATATATTTTTAATTAAACCACGATAGATTGGTCTTCTTAGTCTATCAATTAGTTTAAATTGTGATATGAACTCTTTATTTGTGTATTTTAGAGTAATACCATAAATTAAAAACAAGACATGGAAATGATTAAACGACTAAAGAAAAGATGGTTGCTTATATGCATGTAAGAAACTTTTCGTATTGATAATAATCAGGTCCAGCTGTATTTAATTTTAGGTAGACACCTGAGACCAATCAGAAGCGAGAAGAGAAAAGAGGGCGTGGCTTGATAAATTAAGACAGACTGTTATCGCTTGTGATTCAGTTTCAGTTCAGTTTATTTATTCTTCAAACAATTTACATTGTATTAGAAAAACAATCTTATAAGTAACTTATTTTACAAATCTTAAAATTATAATGACATTGTATGTATCAGGTTCTTAATTTGATGCAATGTTAATAAATAATAGTAATGGTAATGGTAATAAAATGTCTATTAGTTATCAAATTTATGTCAAAAGTATAAGGTAAAGGACAAAGATCCAGGACGTCAAGTATTGTCAAAGAAAAAAATCATCCAGTGAGTACAGACATTTCGCAAGCAAGAATTTTTTTAGATTAGTTTTAAAAATACCAGTTGAGTCAATTAGCTTCAAACTTAAAGGCAACGCGTTGTAATATCTAACAGCTTGGTAGCAAGCACTGTGTTCCGCAATTTTCAACGAGGGAGGCACAGTATTGATCCGGACATCTTTGCGCCTCGAATTTAATCTTTGTACTTTGTCATCCGGAGTTTCTAGCCTAGTAATATGTTTGAAAAAATCGGATAACAATACGTATATGTATAAAGAAGGTACGGTTAACACACCCAGCCTAGCGAAATGATCCTTGCAAGATGTCCAAGGTGGAATTCTGACTATAGTGCGTATTGCTCTTTTTTGCAATACAAACGCTTTTGAGAGGTTATACTTATAGCTGTTACCCCAAAATTTTATGCTATAACGTAGTCTGGATTCTACTAAGGCGTAATAAACTGTTAGGAGATGTTCCTGTGCCACTTCATCTCTTAAACTTCTAAGTGCATAGCAGGCTGAACTTATGGTACTCTCTATCGCTTGTAGTTCCGGTTTCCAATTTAAGCATGAGTCCAATCTAACGCCTAAGAATTTAACCTCATCAACTTGTGTAATAGTGATGCCATTTATTGAAATTTGTAGTGTATCATTATTTCTAGCTGTAGTTTTGAACAACATCACATTAGTTTTATTTGCGTTTAATTTAAGATTGTTGCAAACAAACCATGCCTGGAAAGCCAACATAGTGTCCTGTACTCTATCATTGAGATCATTTATGTTGTCAGAACTGATTACTGCATTTGTATCATCAGCAAATAGCACTATATGTATGCCAGGGACTTTGTTTTTTATGTAGTCTATCAGATCATTGGTAAAAATTGTGAAGAGAATAGGCCCTAATATAGACCCTTGCGGTACCCCACGCGTTATCGTTCTGACATTAGATCGCGCCATATTTTCCATCCCTTTATCTGTACATTTGATCTCTACATATTGGCTTCTATTTTTTAAGTAGCTTTCCATTAAACGCAGTAAGCCTTTCCGGACACCATAATGTTCCAATTTGCCCAACAGAATGTGGTGGTCAACAGTATCAAACGCCGAGCTAAGATCTAAGAAGAGCGCCGCAACCTTCTTTTTTTCCGAAAGATATCTCACCGTATCATCGATCAAAGTTTCTACCGCATCTGCAGTACCAATACCTTTTCTGTATCCGTACTGTCTATTGTTTATTACTTTGTTCAAAGATAAATGCGTACAAAGCCTATGTTGCAGTAGTTTCTCAAATATTTTAGATGTTGTTGGAAGAACAGAAATTTGTCTATACATTTTGGCGTCTGTTTTGGACCCTTTTTTGAAAACTGGTATTACTTTTGCCAACTTAAGTTGTTCTGGAAAAATCTCATTTGCAACACATTCATTAAACAAATGTGTGAGGTTCTCTAGCGGTGTTATAACAAATTTGGCCAATATTAGCGCAGAATTGCGGCGTTATAATGTAATATATTTACATCGGTCGACCAACATAGGTACTTATAAAACCTTTTTTGATGTTGTAATACTTATTTACAGTATAGTAATATAAATAGTTATGATTTATATAAAAACGGCTCACCTCAATACGTGTTATGATCGGGAAAGCCGAGCAGTTTCAACAGATGAAGGCAGTCTAAATCTGCTGAAACTGGTCGTCTTTCCCGATCATAACACGTATTGAAATGAGCCGTTTTTTTATATAAATCATGAATTATGTTATAACTGTTCTAACTACTCTAAATCATTATTTTCCTCTACTCCGCCAGCGCCAATCTTCACTGATGAGACACGATAAGGACCAGACTGTATTGTCCTGCAGTTTTTCTTACTATTTCACCAAACCATTCAATACTTGTGTGACTTTTATACTCTTACCAATAGAGACGATTTTCGATGAGTTCATGCATCTAAAACCGTGGGAAAAGCTTTGTACCTTATTTATTAATCCTGGTCACTGACAAATGTGGGTATAAATGGGACTGCGAAGTTTTTTTAGCTTGAGTGCATAATGGGGTGTTTGGAGATCATTTGGTAAGCAAATTGTACGGAATTTGATTGTGTTTTGTTTAATATGTATGCGCTTTTTTGATACAAATTTTGGTAAAAACGAAATCAATATCTTGATTTTGAACATAAACACTTGTACAATTTGTTTCATAACACAATTATATTTGTTGCACACTTCCCAACCGGTTTCGGAAATTAATCCATCTTCAGGGGATACAGAATATTTATTATTTTAATATACGAGCCATAAAACGACAAACGTATGTCAACAATTGTTGACAATTGTGTTATGAAACAAATTGTACAAGTGTTTATGTTCAAAATCAAGATGCTTTCTATGTTTTATCAAGTGCCGACAATCGCAAGTATAAATCATGTGAAATCAATATCGTTTAAGTCTAATTTTAAACACGTTTTTGAAAGAAACTAAGCATATATTTTTAATTATAACGGGTTTAAACTTTACAGTTAAAAAGTAAATTTATGCAAATAATTATTTTATATAATATACTTAACCTGTAAAGTGGATTCCAGCCCTGAACTTCCCTGCTATTAGCGATATTGCAAACTTAAATTAAATAATTGTAAGTAAATAATTTTTATTCATAAAAAATCAACATTAATTAATTACAATACAGCTTAAAAATAAAAAAAAACTACTATAAGATTAAAATGCCTAAAAAATAAACCTAATTAAGAAAATTGTACAATAATAATAATAATAATAATAACAAACTTACCTGACATTTTATTCATAAACTGAAAATTTGGTCGCTGCCCTGCGGGAGGGTCCCCAAGATACTGGCGACATTACCTCGTTCTATTGCCAGGCTTAGCCTTTGGCCGAGGTACGCGCCAGCCCTAGGGTCCTTTGACGTATCGATAAGGCGCAGCGAGATTAAATAAAATAATTATATAACTTAATGACCGGCCTTAACTGTCCCGCTAAGTAATAAATAAAAAATGTAATAGTTCAACGGGCTGTGCAATATAAAAAAATACAATTCCTCTTAATACATACACACGCCTGTCTCCCAGAAAGGTAGGCAGGGACTACAGATTTCCAACTGCTCTGATCCTTTTACATCTCTTTCACCTTTTAATAATCGCTAAAATAATAGTAAAACAATGGGGATGTTTACTGTCAAATTAGTTCCGCATAGAGGGCACTGTGTGTTTGTGTATGTTAGCTTGTCAGATCACATACAAATAATTGAATAATTTCTTATTTTAATTGAAAAGCTAAAGCAATGGGTGTTTGTGTGGCTTTTGGATGTAAAGGAAAGGGAACTTGAACGACAAGGTCTCCTTTCTTTCCTCGCAGCAAAAAACCTCTTTTCTTTAGCTCCTCCTTCAACTGAGCGATGAACCAGGTAGAATACATGATAAATACACCAATAAAAAAGGCACAAACGTTTTTGGAAATTTGGAATGCAAAAATAACATCTATCAGCGTGATAAGACACAAACACACAGCGCCCTCTACTGTAAAAGCTTATGGTTTTCTTTCCCAATGACATCACAGTCCATACTGTGGTGGCTCGAATCCATTATAACATAAAAGAACACAGAATTACTAAACCAAAGATTTCTACGCAGAAAAGCAACCAAAAAACCTGCTCCTGAATTATGCATATAAAACACGTCCAAAACAGAGCACTGTAAACATGATGTCCAGTCAACCGACCACTCTAAATGGACCTCAGGCTACAGAACCCTTTGCTCTGGTCAATATTTATGAGATGGAATACTAAATCTTGCGGAAGAGGAAATAAGTGGTTAAGAATTTTGTTGCCACACAGTTCCGAAAAAAATCGTTTTAGTCTTTAAGATGTTACCAATCCCATTTGGACTGTTATCTGTTGTTTTAGCAATAAATAGAGTTAAAAAGGGTTAATTTGTTGGAGCAAAATTACAATGAATTAATTAATGAGAAAGTTATTATAGAAAACGACAACAAAGTGCAGTTTAAAAATATTAAATGTAATGCTACTTTAAAGATTTCGTATAATTTTATTCTGAGTTCCAGTGCAGTTTACTGCTGCCAAATTTCAGTTTTCAGTCAGATAGACTGATACCAATGCTACGCCATAATATGTGCATGTGATGTCGTATTGGCGAAATTTTCATGACCTTTGTACTTGTCCACAATATTTCTTTTATCAATTCGCCCAACCGGTTTCACTATAAACATTCTCAATGGTATTGGAGGCAAAATCAAATTAAATAAATTGCAAAAATAACTGCTGCTGGTAATATTAACTGTCGTTGGCCTTTTTCGTTAAAGTGTTTGTGAATTTTCGATGACGTTGTTGGTGATGAATTTAGATGACTAAAAGGGATTCACCCCATTTGAAGTGACCAGATGGGGCGTGAATGAAGAAATGCAAAGCACATAGCCTTTTGTGGTCAGTTTAGGTTTCCTATTGAAGATGTTTGAAGGTACAGCAGCTTTTAACGTATTTAGAATGAGCTCAAAAGTTTTTGAATATTTGTACAGTTCGGACGCCACAATTGAAGCAAAATTGCTCATTTGTTGGATCTTCGACGAGAAATATAACTGTCTGCCCAAAATTGTAACCGATAGTTATTTAGTTATTACTTTTTTGAATACATCCTAGGGGCTTGTTCAGAACGTGTACGTCACTTCCGGAACAACTTCTTTAACGAAGGATAATTTAAGTTCTGGATATAGATTATTACTTTTTTAAATCTCTTATTGTTTGTAAATTAGTTATTTATTATATTATCTAAGATGAGTTAATGCTTATTTGATCGGAATATTAAAACCAATTAAATGCCCTCGTAATATGCAAATACGCCGCCATTAATAACTAAGAGGCGGCACAAAGTGTATCCACTTAAATTATTTAAATATATTTTATTTATGTCACTGACACAACCTTTGCTTTTTTCTATTTTAGAGAAGAAATTTAGTTTACAAAGTATATATTAAACTCAAGAAACTGGCTATATACCTATTTATTGATGCTCTTTTTTGTAAACAACAAAAATTATATATCTTGAAATTTAATTTAATTTATTTATTAACAAAAAGATACAAAATGTGTTAACTTAAAAATATTATTTGTAGATACTGCCAATAAAGCCGATTCTGAAGGCTTTAATTTTAGTTTTAGTGCTGTCAAAACTAAATTTTCTTCGATACAAAATAGTCCTTAACAGTTAGCATTAGAAGCTAAATTTCTTTGGAAAATTTTAAGCTTTGACAGCACTATAACTAAAATTAAAGCCTTCAGAATTGGCTTTAATAACAAGTTGTTACTAGGAACAGCATAATTATTTCATTTTATAACATACGATGACAAAAACACAAGACTCAGCAAAACAATGAAGGATGTATAAAGGTGTGTGTGTTGTATGTGAATAAGCGTGACAAGGTCTGCATGACGGTGTGTAAGTATATTTGAGGGTGTGTGTGTGTGTTTGTGATTCTCACTGAGTAAATGAAGTCACAAACTACTTGATAAAAAGTAATAATCAAGAATATGCAACTACCTACATGATAGAATAATTAAATGTTTGTCGTTGAATAGGCATGGACCTAAAGGTAAATACAAACACTACATTTTTATTACAAACCTGAGACAGAGATAACTATAAAATCGTTCATTTACGACAACTTGAGGAAAAACTCTGCAAGATTAGGGACGACAGAAGGTAAATTGTTTAAGACTGCCCATTAGTCACTTGGAGGACGATTCAGCCGATGCTCTCACGCTATTAAATTGTTATAGCTGGTGTATCTGGAGCGTGGATGTGAAAATGAGGCTGAGATGTGGTACTTTTGGGTTTATTGCTCTTAAAAAAACATTTAAAAAATAGTTTTAGCAAGTTTATTTTCAGAATTCAAAATCAGAAAGATTCAGAAAGCTATTTTTTTATTTGGTAGGATATAGGTATATAGGTATACATAACTTTAAAAATACATAAACAAAATAAAGTCAAAGTACTCATATAAAGTAAGTAGGTCGTCTTAAGTCAAGTTATTTTTAAGTTAAAAAAAAGTAGCTTGGCGCGTCGTTTAGCTACCGCTAATCTACGTAGTTTTGTGTTTTGCTACGGTAGCGTAGCTTCGTAGCAAAATGCATTTACGCACTTGACTTTTGTAGTGCGTAGTTTTGATTGAGTAACATCATAGCTCTCTGTCCTTTAAATTGTTACTAGATTTATGTACTTTATGAGTGTTATGTATTGTTAGTGTGCGTTTTTAAGTAAATAAAATAAAATAAATAAAGTTTATAACGTTGTCGTCAATTAGTTTAAAATTAAGAGACTAAAATTTATTTATTTTACAAGTTTTATGTTATACTGTTATATAATAGTAGTTTATGCTACTAGGGCGAAAAGGAATAAGCTCGTTTTTTAAACGTAACCGAGTAATTTATTGCTCTAACGCCCGTATATCATACTACGTTTTTCAATGCATAGTGTGAGGAAATAAAACAAATATAATCTTGTGAACTTTAAATTATGATTGGCTCCAAAGGACTGTATCCAGAGCCGTTAAACAGTGGAAAAAAAAGTATAACATTTATGGTACACAGGAAAAGCTGCAGGTTAGCCAACTATTGTAAATAAATAAAAAAATAATAATAATAAAGCCCTAGGGCAATAAACATCGACTTTCTGTTAGGTTTTGATGCATAAAAAGTGGGCCTTTACGAGCACTTGCATTGAAAAAGTCTTAAATAACGTGCTACAAGTCTCATCTATATAGAAGAGTTCAACTGATCTGATGATGCCGACAACTATTGAAGTTAAATAAATCAACTTATTAGAAAACACAAATATCTGCTCTAGAACTTACGATATAAGTTTGAGTAACTAAAACTCATCTAATGTTGACTACGATGTCTATGAAATACATACCATAGGTTTGGTATAAAAAAAATTGATAAACATCCGTAGAAAAAATGTCACCGCAAGTCTGCCTTCACAATTTTTAGCACGTGCCAGAATAGCTGCCTTGGTCAGACTTATTTAAATCTCTTAGAACAAGATGTTAATTGACCGAGAGAGCGAAGCGAACAAAACTCTCCTATTTTACTTGAATAATCAGGCGTTTTTTTTTTTGCTTCCTTTATATGTAAATGAAGATGTATTTTTATTGACCGAAAATAATACTTAAATAACATAAAAAATTTGACTATACCTATAAATACAAATAAAGTAAGCTATATACATGCATAATTTTTAAATTATTAAAATTAATAAATAATCAGGCGTTTTTATGGATGTATACATGTATATATCTATCGTTTGTCCGACAATAACTTGAGCATGGTTGATCGAAAAGTTATGAAAAAAAAGTAGGCGAGTAAATGAGACAAAAATAATTTTTAAGATTGAACATGAGCCAAATCGGTCAATGGGTTGCCGAAATATGGGGTTGGAGGGCCACGAGTTCACAGTTTGGGGCCAACTACTAGTTTATTAACCCGCTTACCGACCGAAAACATTAAACAAGAGATGTTTATGGTTACATTGGACGAATTGATTCGTTTGTAAGTAAACAGGCAATTTTTTTTATCAACAGAAACATAAAAACTTAAATAACATGTAATAAAACTAAAATTAAACCTTACAAATTTACCTATAAAACTAAAATGTCTCCTAAAGTAAAATTAAACTAAGTAAAAAATGTTGGCCAGATCGCCGCCGTCTTGTGGCAGGGTTCCCAGGATGCTGGCAGCATTTCCTCTTTGGATTGCCAAACTAAGGCGTTGTCCAAAGTATGCGCCAGCTCTTGGGTCCCCCGAAACGTCAACCAGCCGAGAGGAAATTTCTTTAAAAAGACATTTAGCCTCTTGACCCCACGGCCCAAGGGTTTCGACTCCAAAAGGCGCAAACGCGTACTCCGAACTGAGCTCTGCATATTTGCGCCTTTTGGATCCCTCGGCCGCTGCCGCTGCTGCGCCAGCCCTGGCAGCCGTGACTTGGATGTGGGACGCAGCAAGAGTATCAACGCATGTTGCGTCCCACACCAGTGACTTGCCGTATTTCCAAGGAATGATTGTCATACCGTTAAACAGGTTAGGTATAGTTGACGGTGAATGTTGTTGCTTCTTGATGGAACGTCATCTTGCAAATAAATAAAACTCGGTTCCACAAATATTATTATGTTTATTTACCTTTTTAGGGTTTGCTACTGGTTTCGTCATTTTACGACATCATCAGGCACTGTATTTGTACAACAACTGTCAAGCACTGTATAACACCTCAAATACAGTGCCTGATGATGTCGTAAAACGACGAAACCGGTAGCAAACCTTTAAAAGGTAATTAAACATAATTATATTTGTGGAACCGAGTACCAAGGAGTTTTATTTAATTGCAGGTTAAGTCACATCCATCCACTGTTATTTCGCGAAGTCTTTTGTACAAACTAACCCGTAAGTATTGGTCCCCTACGCGTATCTCTATTCTCGTTAAGTTGAATGATTGACAACTTACGCTTTCGACATCATTGCACTCAATTTATCTACTGGTGAGGCCGAAAACGAGCATGCGAGGACGGAGAACGCGCCCGCGAGGCCGAAGTATCTAAACTACGTATTTAGTGCTGTCTTACGTACGATAAATCAATTTTATTTCCCACTTGATATCACATTTAAGACAAAAATCAAATCATCTGACAATATAAACACAATTTGTTAAGTTTTATTTTAATTAAATCTGTTGAAAATGCTTTATAGCGAAACTGGTTGGGCAGAGTTGGTTATGTAGCTGCAGTTTACTATTTACATTACATAAATAATGGTAACCTTGTGTAAAATTACAAGTGTCCCTTTTATTATTTTTTCATACAAATCAGGAGTATTTGTTTGGAATAAAATCAGATTAAATTACATCAAATTTGCGCACATACATACGAGTATAATGTAATGTGACAAAAATTTCAAAGAGTTCGAAATTGCTAAACAAATTGTTAATCGTTCAAATTTTCAATCGTTCATTTACAAATATTCAAAAGTTTAAATACCTTTTTCCTAACATTTCCCAAAACTGATGAAATGAGGAACCCTAGAAGTGCGAGTGACATTCGGTTTTCTAACTAAACCTTTGAAAACTAAAGAAATTGAAACAGACATTTTGTATAGATGAAAATATAAAATCCTTTAGGTTTAATCTTTGTTCCATTATGTAACATTTCAGTCTGTGGCCTTTGTGTCCAGTTTGTCACATTCAGTAATAGGTCAATGAAAGCTCCTTTGAAGTTATTTTGACGTTTTGGTCACTGGTCAATACTGATTTTAACATGGATTTTGACAGCCTTTGTAATGCTCAGGGAAAGTCTCATTTTGGAAACTGCACTTGATATTTACCAATAAGAGAATATACAGGACATTTCACCATTAATTTAAGTTTCTTCAATACACTTTAAAGTATCCGCTTTGTAAGTCTCCCTTTCCTTAAGGATTTCCTTAAGGATAAAAATGCCTTCACAGACTCTTAACTATATATATTAATTATTTCTGACATGTTCATTTTATTGTAAGGTATGACATATTTATTATTTTACTGAATACTTTTTACAGAATGTATCGTCTTTTATAATGTCTAGCTTATAAACAGCTAATTCTACGTTTTATGTATTGACTTGCAAGAAATAATGTTGTTTAGTAATTATTTTATTAATTGTGTACACATATTTGTAAATTTTAACTTGTATAAGTGCGAATTGTTTCACCTATGTACTAAAATAAATGAATCTATCTGTGAATCTATCTATGAATCTTTCAAAATCAATATTGATCAAACGCGCTTATCGACCGTTACCAAGTTTAGTGTCAGGATAATTAGTGAAATTAATAATTTGTTTATGTTATTAATGTTAATTAATTTAAATAAAAATATTACATTGTTAGGATTAGGACATAAAATGTAATGCTATTGTTCGTGAGCGGCATGAAACCAACTGAATTTTCTAAATGTATTAGAAACTGCCTAACTAGGTGTTGCTGGCAGTATCGGTTGGATTTTGTCAATACCTGCCGTTGCCGGGTAAGCAACCTTGACTTAAAGGGCATGTAGCCACCATAGACCTTTAGTTGACATGTGTCGTTACAAAAGACAACAGAAACTATATTTCGAAATAACGTTCATATAGCGAGCACAGCATTACGATGTCGCTGGGTTTCCAGATAGCGCAAAATAGGATAAAATAATATTTTTCACATGGACCCGATGAACGGAAAAAAAAATCATTAATAATTTTTCTAAGCAATATTTTCCTTATAAGTTCAAGAACTATACAAATACCGTAAGTGATTTCAAAGAAATATCCATTTTCACTTAATTTTAGTTAATAATTTCGAGAATAATTTCTTAAAATGAAGTTGTTTTTAAAAGAACTTCTTTTTAGTTTAACGAACAATAAAAATATTTTTTAAGAGAAATAACTTTATTAATAGAGTCATTTTTGGATGACACTTGGAAGAGGCGCCCCAAGTAAACTATGTGATTACGAAATATGATTTGTTTCAAGTTGACCTAAATGTCTGGACAATGTTCGTTCACGCTCTTTTACTGTATTAGTTTCGTTCAAAGATATTCATACATGGTCTAAGAAAATTTTGCAGAAAGTATTTTATAAATGTAGTCTTAGAGAAGTTAAATGTAGTTGAAATCAATGACAGCAATAAAAAGCGCCTACATTCTGAATGAGCAACAAAATCAAATGCCTAAATTATAACCCAAAAAAATATTTGAGAGTTATACGCCAGTGTGGATCTACGAGAATTTCTTCAAAAGTTTTCGTCACTATGGATATAAAACCTTGTGAAACTTCTAAACTGAAGAAGTGCAAAAACTTACCTTCTCTGAAACCCATGTTGATCATATTATTCTGTTTCGGTTACAATTACGACTGTTTCGGCTGGAGGCCAATTCTGAGAGTGTTTTCAAAATTTTATTCTGTTTTTGTTGCAATTTTTTTGTCAGTATCCACTTTTACTTGTTGTAACGGATCGGAAACAACGGTTTGGATATTGACAGAATATTTATCTTCTGTTACCATCGTTTTGTTTTGTAACAAACAAACTCGATTATTTTTCCATACTATCGATGATATTGACTCTATTATACGCGTACCAAGAAAACAATATACGATTACAAAGTATATTTTACTTGCAGGAATATTATTCAGTTGCTTCTTAAGGATATTGTACACGGTGTTTTATTGTAAGCACCATGAGTGTTTTAATTCTCTGTATTTATACATCCCATATGTGCTTTCATTGTCCGGTTTAGATTTGTACAGATTTTGGAGAACTATGCTTTTCAATTTGATTAGGCTTAGACTAAACATACTGAGACAGCGTTTGGAAGAAAGCCCAAGAGATATGTTTATGTACGTCAATCAAAATAAGACGTTACTGGGTAACAAATTGAAGCTGTTTCTGCAACTGTATAAAAGATACGCTGATGCTGTTGACCAAATTAATATTGAACTTCATTCATCGGTTTGTAATATGTTTCAGATTGCTTTTAATGATATTATTTTACCATTTAAGCTTTGTTTCTGACAAATAGCAGCATAGCTTGACGCTTTCCTAGTTCGGGTATGAATGAAATGAGTTTCAATGAAATTCTTTATTTTTTTTTCAGATTTTTGTCAGCGTTGTCTGCAGTCTGCCTAAACTTATATTCTATTCTTACAATATACTTAGGGTTGTTGTACATGATGTAAGTTATTTTTTTACTTCTACAGATTTACGTGAGCTATTTTTTTTTTCTTTGTTATTTTGCTAAACTTTTAGAATTGTGTGTTATGTTTAGCTTATGTGTAATGCTACAAAATTGTTAAAACTGGGTTTACCCACGTAAACTTAGAATAACACAAGCTCCTTAGGTAAAGTCCGGAAATTCAGCATTTACCTTTATAAACCTAGATCTGATTTATAAAGGTAAATGCTGGTTTGGTAAAGGTGATGCGTAATTTTTGTCGAAATAAAGGGGTTGCCTCGCTTTGCTCCGCATTTATGATCACGACCAACCTAACACGCTCCTTCCCGCTTTCGTCTACGCACCTATTTTTAACTCATTTAGTTATTTTCATTTTAATTCTGTTTGGTCATCGTAAAGAGTAATAGTTATTTAAAATACACGTGCGGAAAGTAAGGTTTTATACGAATAAGCATTGGCACGCATTCGGATAAAAACCTTTTACGCTCTATTATCTTACAACATTTTTCAATGCATTTTG
Organism: Ypsolopha sequella; assembly: GCA_934047225.1. Lineage (NCBI taxonomy): Eukaryota > Metazoa > Arthropoda > Insecta > Lepidoptera > Ypsolophidae > Ypsolopha > Ypsolopha sequella. The sequence goes on along the minus strand of OW204004.1, from coordinate 20,755,283 downwards.
CGAGGAAATACAACAAAAAAATAAGTATAATAAAGAATGGTGTTTATCATCATTCAATTATTGCTAGAGCGCGCATACTTATAAATAATTGTTTTTTTTTGGACAGCAAACCTCCTTGCATCTTTGTAATTTTTTAAATTTTATGACTTGCACCATGCACCACAGAGACAAAAACTCAAAAAAAATACTTTATTTCACGCGTGAAATAAAGGATTTCAGTACTGTTTTATTTCACGCGTGAAATAAAGGATTTCAGTACTGTTTTATTTCACGCGTGAAATAAAGAGTCGGTTTCCGCATAATTTTGTTACACAAAAAAGAAAACTTTACGAGCAACTGCATTGAAAAAGTCTTTATTTAATTCGAAGTAAACATTCTTAGTGTATTGCATTAGGGTCAAATATGGATTAGCACAATATAATATTATATTTAACAAAATAACGAGTTTGATAACATTTCGTCGATAAGTAGGTAAGATCTAGGAGGGCTGCGCGGGGCAGCTTTCCGCTCTGTTGCGAGCGGTTGGAGGGTCGGCAGAACTTTCCCCGATAAGATATTATGGTACAATTTTCTTTGTGTTTGTGGGCTTGTCTTTTGTGTGGTGGTGGTTCCCTTTTCTCTTTCTTTATATTTGTTATTTTTATATGTTCTCTTAGCTAGGCGACGCTCGCGGAAGATTTATTTATGGGTCATAGGCCTCTTTAAATCTGAAGCTCACAAATTTAAATTGCGTTCTTGCTACACTAATAAATCTTATGTTACAATACAAACATTCGTAATTATTTAATTTGTTCTAGTAAAACTATGTAATAAGAATTGCAAACATGTAAATCTTTAAATAAATAAACAAATAATAATCTAAAACTACTTAACAAGCGTTTGGTAGACCTAGGTGTAAACGTTTATTGGGCAAACTTAGTTATACTCATTATTTCAGCATTATCCGTGACATATAGATAAGTAGGTAAGTTATCTATTACGCATGTAGCTACAAATTGTAAATTTTACTTAATTAAATCGAATCTGTAATTGAGGGTTTAACAGTTATTTATTAGATAAACTGAATATTTTTCTTCTAATACATAATAAAAACCACGTGACATAAGTAAACTTATTACCTGGTTATGACTGATTGGATAAATGATAAACCCTTTGTTGTGTATTTGCCGGTTCACAATTTTTATTTAGAAAATTTTATTGCTATTTTTACAATTTCCTTATTTTTCAGATAACATACGATACTATTGGATTCTTCGTGACTAATTTGTTGCAAATAAGCGTTTATCTCTTCATGCCATTTATTGTTGCTGAATTTTACGCAATAGAAGTAGAGAAGATCAAGTTATTTCTCACGGACCAGTTACTAGTGGCAAAAGGTAATTTTACGACCCATCAGTCTTCATCCAATGTTGGACATAGGCCTATCCAAGATTTTGCTATTATTTATTTTATTTAATTTTTTTAATTTTTTGGAGTGCATTACGAAATATAAAAATCAATTGGAAACAAATCCTTTGGAAAATAAATACAGATATGACTCCATCTCTGCCTGTTGCCTTCGTGAGTGTATATGATGCGCTGTATGGCAAATAGTTATAAATATATAGAAACATAAGAACAAAATAAAAAACCAGCCAAGTGCGAGTCGGATTCGCGCGCGAAGGGTTCCGTACCATTAAATCAGCCACTGAGCGTGAGTTTATGTACGGACGCCATCATGACAGGCTACCTGTTGGCAGATTTTATTGCGGTGTAGGCGACTGTACGGTGTACATATACATTTGTAACTACTAAGACACTTTATAAACTTTTGTTTCCAGATGAAACAACAAAGCAAGACATTGATCTGTTTCTGCGCTACATTGAGGTGCGCAACTTCAGATACAGGGTGTGGAGAATTATGCCAATCAACATTACCTTCCCGCTAGAGGTTCTAAACTTGTGTACCACTTACGTCATCGTGTTGATTAATTTTACTCATCTGTATGATTAATGTGGTTTTGGATGAAATAAATAAGAAAATGAAATATCTTAGTAAATAATATCTACATCGCTGAATCTATAGTTAACAATAGATCGCAGTCCTGGACGGCGGTTCTGACCTGTCAAAAAATTACGGCGGATTTTCTACGGAAATATTTATTTTTCTGCTTTTGCAATTTTTGTGCACGCGCCAAAATCACCGTCCAGAGGATCTAAAAAGTCCGACTTGTGTGAATCATAAAACGATTTGAAAGTAGGATAGAGTCAGAGTTTTTTCACGCGTGAAAATAGACGGCATTAGAACGAAATCATAATATGATTCACCCAAAGCGGCCTTTTTGGAGGACCAGGGCATCTAAAAAGGCCAACTTGGGTGAATCATAAAATTATTTGAAAGTAGGATAGAGTAAGAGTTTTTTCACGCGTGCAAAAGAGACAGCATTAGAACAGAATCGTAATATGATTCATTCAAAGCGGCCTTTTTAGAGGGACAGATCGTGGCTCCGATTCATATAACTAACAGATTAAAAGGATAAAATTTCAGTCAGTTTAGTTTTGCTTGAATGCCTACAAAATGTAAAGTTATACCCCTTTGTAACTGGATACCGGTAATATTTTTTAAACAATTTCGTTTGCTGACAAGTCTTTGAAATTATCGTGTGATGAAACAAATGCACATTGTTTTAAAAGTAAATTCTATAAGCTCCTGCTTGCTTATTAACTGCACTGTACCATATTTGACGCAAATAAATTTATCTTTATCTTTATTAAGATTCATTTGTAAACAAAACAAAATTATTATTTAGCAATAAATGTTTAACTATCGTTGCATTTTGAATCACTACTACCATATTCATGGGTTATTATACGTATAAACAACAAAAACAAATAAATATGATAAAAGGGGTCTTTATATATATGAAATTACCGAAATTTTCTTATAGATTCATGAGCTGATAGTTCCTGTAATTCAATAGCTATTTCCATTATTTGTTTTTTGTTTGAAAGTTGATTTCAAGGTTTTACATCTGCGTATTAAATTTTGTTTTTCTTGTTAGTTTGATAATCAAAATTAAAATTTCAAAAACTGTTCGTCTTAAATGCCATCCATTTCCATGGTAAGATTAGTAATATTTTTTTACAGCTGACACTTTTCAAAAATTAAATTAATATTGCTGTTAGCTTAATGTTGTCTCATTCATACATGAAAAAATTACATCATTTGGATTTGTCATTCCTAAAAAAAATGCAAAAATGTAAGTACTGAAAATTGAGTTTCCTTCAAATTCTCTATAGAAAACGTATGTAAAGACCTAATATTTCGACTCCTTCTATGAAGTTGTCATCAGTCGAGTCATTATATTATATTCAATTCAATTTAATTTATTTATTGCGATAAATTACAATTTCATTGGTGTTTCTACAAATAGACAATACAAGTGGAGTTTTACCGATAGTGGCATAGCAATATTATAATAATAATTATTAATATTATAAATCTTACTTTAACCCATCAAAAAATAAAAAGAAATGAAAATTTTAGTAATTATTAAAGGGATGTCGGTAAAATTTTAAAACCTAATAAATCATAATTTAAAGATAATAATAACCTATTTACAATTATCATAGAACTCATTTAGAGTAAATGGACACATAAGCAATAAATATTGTGTATCGATGCTTACCTGATGAGGCGTCAGCTGCGCTGGTGTGGCCACATGCGACGTACGCCAGAAGATAGAATGGCGAAACGCATTTTATATTGCGAGCTTCGCAATATAAAATACGTTTCGCCATTCTGGTTTATATCGTTTCGCCATCCTGGTTTATATATTATATGATGAACTCCGATGTAGACCACCAGCTGCCATACATTTCAACTACTACAATGGAAAAGTTACATGTAGCCTGTGCAACCGCACTTTCACAAACAAGATAGGCTACATAAGTCACATGAGGGCACATGACCGACGCTCTCCACAGCCGCAACAGTCGCCGTGACCGTCGGATGAATCATTATCATCATCATCATCATCATCATCATCATCATCAAGTATTGTGTTAAAGACCTTAGGAACCGATCACCCGAGAAACGTTTAATGTTAATAGGTAACTTATTATAAATGCAAATTGCCATTTGACTAGTGCTTCTACTGTAAGACGTGGTTCTACGTGACTTTTTTTGGATGTCATACTTATTATATTTGTCGTATCCGGTCATAAGAGAGAACACTGAACGAAACGCAAGCACGCCATCTAGGGGGTATCCGTAAAAACTACGCTTCCGGCGTGCTTCGGCAGAGTCGTGTGCGACGCAGTCGTTGTCAGTTGGAGCCGCCACCAAAGAGTATAGTAAGTGTCCTATGGCCGCCACTACCACGAAGTTAAGACGTCACCACGGAACTGTCCTACGTTTCGCATAGTGTTTATGTCTAATTACTTAAAGTGCTTAGTGCAAACTATTATTCTGATTCATAGTAGAATAAACAGTGTTAAAATTCATTATAGCACGATCCCTACGCCTGCCCACGAGATGTCTCACGGGTCAGGCCAAGATCCTGATAACCCTACATATTCATATCTTCTTCTTCTTGTGGGTGCCATATCCTAGCGGATGTCGGCGACCACCACACGAAACTCTTCCAAATTCATTGCCAGTCTGCATATTCATATCAATATATCTTATATATTATTTTCATATCAATTATTGCATTCTTATGTACTGAAAGTACTTAAAAATAATGTACAGTTTACATATGATCCTGTTGGGGCACAAAAACAGCAGCTGTTGCTTTAGTCACACCACATATACTGAGATGTCTAAAGTAAGCTTATATATTATTGTTCATTAATTCATTAGTCCTTATCGTCTTCCGTTAATAAATGGTAACACCAAACAAACACAAATAAATGACTGTATAAACTGGACATTTAAATATCAAAACATTAACAAAGGACTTGAATTTTCATTCAAAATGAGCGGCACTAACTTTGCTCCATACAAAACAATTAAGCAGCATTTTCAGGTTTTGTCTGGAACTCGACAGGGCTTCGCCGGGTAGAGTTTCAGTCAAAATGTAAAATGTCTAGTTTTACACAAACAAAAGATACGGTTCGTTAACTTTCTAGGGATTTAATTATGACAATGAGTTAACTTTTAAGGTTCCATACCTCATTTGCGTGAATTGCTTTAAATCACATTTAATACGCACCTACTATTTAGGGTTCTGAAATACTAATTTATTTATAAATGTAAATTTATACGTCAAATTCTAAAAACACAGTAAACAAAGTCGGGTTCCGTACCCGAAAGGTGACAAACGGGACCTTTTTAATGAGCCTTCGCTGTCCGTCTGTCTGTCCACCCGTCTATCTTCAGCCGTAATAGGTAGCTATTACGGCAAATAATAATAATAATAAAAAAAAAACCAACGAGGGTAACAAAAAACCTTGAAAAGTTTAGACATATTCTTGTCCAAAGAAAATTAAAACAGTACTTGAAGTTAGATTTAAGAAGATCATGACAAATTGTGTAAACAACTTGAAACTCTTGCTTTATAAACCTCACTAATACTAAACTATTGGCGTCAAATGCCACAGCCTAGAAGGTTTTTTTAATTTTTAACTTCTAAAAAAGAAAATCAAAGTTAAGTTATGCACTTTGCGCTAAGTTACTGACGTCTAACCTTAAGGGTAAACACAGACCACCCCCAAAGCAAAGGGTAAAGGTTGCAAACTAATATAAAAAAGCAGCTAAAAGGTACCATTCAGTAAGTAAAAAGTATTGCCTTCCTAAACCTAAAACTATCTGCGGAAGTAATAAGAGAGAGCGTGCCGACTTAAATGGGATATAAACCAGGTGAAGCCATCTCTGACGTGTTATTATCACCATAAAGGTTTATCTTTACAGCCTGGGTATCAGGCCAGGGCGATAAAAGCTGGGCTATGATAAATTTGCATTCCGTGTCATTACATATCGTGTAATGCTACCTGTGACATCGGCTTATTTATAACCAGGTTATTAAAAAAAACCGGCCAAGTGCGAGTCGGACTCGCGCACAAAGTGTACCATTATCTATAATAATACAGATCGCGCCAAACTTCTAGTCCGCTCGGAAGTTGTTCTTCCCAAGAAAGGCCTATACATTTTGATCCTGCTGATGCGAATCGCCCCGTGTTTAGAGGGGACTAAAAGTTTAGCGGGATCTGTACTCGTTAACTTGTAAAGCCTTCTTAGCTGTGATAGTTTTCCTTTTAATTTCGTTATGTATAAATACTACTGCCATGATTTTTTTCACGTCTCCAAATACAACCGTTTCGCCGGCAGGGGGGAGGACACTTGACTCTAACAAAAATTAACACTTTTAAGTTTAATATTTCGCAAACGGAACCCTGGATCGAAAAATGTTCTTCTCCCACACCCAATATTTTTAAACTACCGATACCCTACACTAGGGGATAGACAAGAAAAAAAAATCATGCCCACTTTACGTGTAGGGGAGGTAGGTACCGTAAAAAAAAATATTTTTCAAAATTTTACTGTACCACTTTATCAGCGTGATAAATATGTATACCCATACCAAATTACAGCTTTCTAGTACTAATAGTCTCTAAGCAAAGCCGCGGACAGACAGACAGACAGATAGACAGACAGACGGAAATGGCGAATCTATAAAGGTTCCTTGTTGGTGACTACGGAACCCTAAAAACCGGTGAAATGCGAGCAGGACTCGCGTCCTGAGGATTCCGTAGCATTCACATAAGTTATTAGAATTAAATTATTTGAAAAAAATTACTAACTTATCATCACCTACAAAATATATGAAACAAAACTGCAACACTAAGTTGGTCGAGTATACGTACGTCATACTGAAACTAAAACAGAAATCGGCGTTTTTAGTATTTTGTTGTTTAAACACAGTATATGGCACATAATTAACAGAAATTAAAAAGTCCAAACTAGTTAAGTTTTTGAGATAGACCCACTTAACAGGCAGGCTGAAGCGTGTTGTGTGTGCGGACCGACCGTGATCACCACCCAGCTATGGTTGTGAGATGCTTACCTATTGCTACTATAATTTAATATAAGTACCGAACTCCGCAATCACTGATAAACCCTATGGGTTTTTGTTGATTGTGCATTTTTGTAACTAGGTTAAGATTTTTGAAAACAAAGAAAACATAAAAAAAAAAAAATTGTCTGAAACTGACAACTTTGATGGTACCCAACTTGTTTATTTTTAAGATAAAAAAATATATAAAATATTTGTAATTATGACTACTTAATGAGCTTTAGAGTCAAGACAATGAAACTCCACATGCCAGAGAAAAAAAGTTGATTTTTGGTACACCTACTCAAAATATGCTATATTTTGTGCCTGAATAGCGTGCGCAAAATTACATATTTTAAACTAGTGTTTTTTTTTTAACAACTAACTTTAAACTATTTATTTCAAAATTTGATATTATTAAATACCAGGCAACGCAATATGTTTTGCGTAAAATAGTTTTTATGTATGAGACACTAGCCAGTTAAATATAATTTATTTTGAAAATATAAAAATACTAACATTCCAAGTTCAAAATTTCACTACAAATTTTTTACGAGCTAAATTGAACTAAATATCGTGGTCTCATTAAAAAAGGGATCTGTGGCGGGAATATTTTCGCGCGATGATTTTTACGATTTCAAATGTCGCCTAAAGCCGGATATCACTTCAGATAGACTTCAAATGGCAATTATGGATAAAAGCCCTTCTAAGGTAACCGTGTACCGCTGGTATAACGAATTTAAGCGCGGTTGAGGGTAATATAACTTTGAGGTTTATAGAAAAAAGTGGTCGCCTTTTAACGGCTGTTACAGAAGGAAACGTGCTAGCACTGAAAAATTTAATTCAAGAGAATAGGCGATTTACGTATGAAGAGATTTCATCTACGTCTCAGCAAAAAAATCAGTCATGACTTGAATATTGACCATCTCGCACTAGAATAAAAAACTACTATTATTTTCCTATTTTATGCATGAAAAAATATTTAATTCAATATTCGGATTTGAGTTTTAATCATACACAAAATTTCTTAAGGTCTGTAACTCATTCCGTTTACGAGCTAGAGACCGGTGACATACGGACAAATTCATAGGGCTCCATCTTTTTTTGGGTACAGAACCTTTAAAATTATAAAATTTATATATATATATATATATAAATCTATATATATATTATTATAATATCATAAATATTATTAGAGTGCATTACTAACTAGAAAATATCATCATCATCATCATAAATTCTTTATTGCACAATTAAAGTACAAAATGGCGGACTTAATGCATAAAGCATTCTCTATCAGTCAACCCAAAGATGGTACAGGAAATATAAATAGTAGTTAGTAGGCGTGCAGGAGAAATTAAAAACTACAATGCCAAAGTAATTAAGTAAATAAAAATATCAATCAGAAACAAATCCAAAGACAAGAATTAAAAAAAATTCCCCGGGCGAGGATTCGAATCTGCGACCTCTTGTTATCAAGACAAGCGCGCTACCAATTGCGCCACTGATGTTCCTACCTAGACCGGCGAATTCTTCCATCGTACTTGTCCACTGTTATTTTTGCATCTACTTGATATACTAGCTTGTACTGCACATACAGAACGCTCACGAGGACGTTATGTGATTTCACACCTTGTTGTGTGTCCACTGGTGGACGTAAGCCTTTCCAAAATTTCGCCACTCTTGGCGGTCTTCTTGGAAGACTGGGCAGGTGGGTCGCTGAATGCGGTGCCAAAACCCTCGCACCAGTGACACCGCTGCCCTTTACCAGTTTGTTTTATATAGCGCCGGCGATTGGGGATGGATATACTGTCATCAATCGTTACCAGACTTGGTGGGCTACCTAGTTGTGCCTGTTTGAGAGCTGTCCTTTTACTCTCCCCTGAATAACTTCGGGGGGGGGGGGGGATGGTGGTGGTGATGGTGGTGATGATGGGTACATCCACAAGTCCACAGTCGAGCCTGGCATCAGACCTACCACCTAAATGTGATTATTTAACAGGCCCTAATTATGATAATGAGTGACCTATCAAAAGGGTCAATCAAGGGTAATTGACACTTAAGAATACCTATGACGTTTTCTATAAACAATGCTTCCGTGTCATAGGTACCCACATGGTGCAATAAATGTCTGATCTTTACAACCCCCTATTCGTTCGTTGCCTGTCGTTCGGATTCCTTCAAATAGACTATTATTGCACAATAAAACGGTTTATTTGTACCTTCGAGCTGCTGATGTGAGGAAATTTAACTGCTCTTTGTTTTGATCCAAGTTGAAAACAGAAATTTGTTTATAACAAACTTTTTTTCATCTTCTTAATTCTCTTATAGCTAAAACAATACTTTTTCGATATGCGGCGGTAGCTCGGGTGGTAGAAATCTGGCCTCTCAATCTTGAAACCCAGGTTTGATTCCGGACGGGCATGCTCTAATGAGCTTATTAGATTTACTTATGTGTATAGTTTTTGTATTACACTACACTCACCACTTACTGAACGGTGAAGGGAAACATCGTGAGGAAACCTGCATGCCCTAAACAGCGTTTATTTGTGCCTGAAGAACGGTGAACAGGCCCACCGCCCATCATGTTGGGACGTAGGTAATAATCGTCGGTGATACACGGGTTTACCGAGTGTGGACTGTGATTTTACAATATGAAATATGAAATTTAAAAAAGTGGAGTTTTGATCCACCCTAGTAACCATACAAATACCGTATGCATATGAATTCCAAAAAAACTCATTCGTGCTGAAGATTAGGAGTTCGTATAGATTGCTTCAAAGTAATTCCACTACAATAATATGAAATTTATTATAAATTTTGAGCCATGCTAATACCCATGTGTTGAAGTACATAAACTATCTTTATAGGTACTGAAAATACCCTTTAGGTCAGCGGTCGTCGAAGTGCGGCCCGCGGTCGCTTTTTGTGTGGCTGCGCCGCGCCGCCGGCCCGCCGCATAGCAAAACAATTTTGTTGGAAAATTAAGACAAAAACTGATTTTACGAAAATTATACGGAGAATACTCTTGGTATTTTGAAAATTATGACATGAAATTATTTAGCCAATTTGGATTTCCTAAAACTCAGTTGATGAACGAAATCATCGAACTAAAATACGAATCACAACTCAAAGCTCAGTTTATCGAATATCGTGAAAAGCAGGATAATATTGAATTTTGGAAAAACGTGCCTAGCAACTACAAATACTTACAAGATTCCCTTCGATATACCTCTGTGAAGCTTTATTTTCGAAAATGAACTTTTTAAGTAATCATAATTATCTGCCGTAAAAAAATCTTTTAATCAAAAAGTTGTTTTTTTTTTAATTTATTTATGCTGGATTTAGAACATATACATACATACATTGGTAGTTTAATATAAAAATGCGGCTCCCCCGATGTTACCCCGCATTATCCTACGTGGCCCTTGACCAGCAAAGTGTGACCATCGCTGCTTTAGGTACATATATTTCAAAGTAATTGTAGTCCAAGAAGCAATGGTGGCCGGGCCAGGATGGATCACACCTTAATTACCAGTAACTTACAGAAATTAAGACCTGGGTATTTACGAAGGTCATTCAGGTGAAGTTCGGCACAAATCATAGCCGGATTTATACATAATATAGCGTCAACATTCGGAAGATAGACAATTTTTGGTACTAAAGTGGTTAACAAAAAACTAAACAGATTTTAATTTCTTACCAAAAAACGCATTTAATTAGCTCTTTTAATTATATATGTTTACTTTAAATCATAACCACTAGCTAATTAGGTAGACTATTATTTTGGCTCTTCATATGTTACTAGCGTGAAGATAATTAATGTTTTTTTTTTTTGTGAAAGTCTTGCAAATTGTATTACTAATTTGTAAACTTGTACATAAATAAATAAAGTATTACATTGTCTGTGATGAAGGTAAGAGTTTGTTGTACAACATTTATGCACCGTAACTCTTAGGTCTCAAAAAGAACTTGAAAAAATTTGGTATTTTTAAACTTTTGACAAATAAACATAACAAGGCGCTAGCGCACCGCATTAAGAATTGTTTTAAATAAAAATAAAATTGCCGTTATATATTATTATAAGTATGTAAATATAGTATATAAATTGAAACCAAAATTATTTGTTACTGATTAATTTAGTTGTTGTATGGAGCTTTCACAAATAACCCCACTGAATATAATCATCGACTAATTCGTTAACTCTCTCAAAATATTCAATATTCCTTGGTACATCAAGCGAAGACATATCATCTTTGGTTACATCAACTACTGCATCATCATTTGCAAGAACAAAAGGCAAAAATTGTACACCTACAATAAGACCATAATCAAACCTATCTTTGAAATCAAATTCAAATAGTTCTCGTGGATAAACATCTTCAGAATCAATTTTGAAGTAACGAAGAAAGTTTTTCAAAGTATCGTAGTACAAATTTTTCAATTCATAAAGGTGATTTTGACGGAGTTTCTGATCTGAAGACAGTGATATGAAATAAAAGAAATCGTTCAAAGGGTTCCCATAATGAAGTAACTGATAATCCACGGGCAACAACTCGGTGACAAGGCCATCCTGAAAAAATTAAAATATGTGTGTTATATATTTAAATATTTTTATTAAAAACAAGTTTTTATATTTTTGATTAGTCAAAGATGAAGGGAAAAACTGTGAAAACTTAAAATTATATTGTGTCATATTGTCTGTTTCACTGACAGACGACATTCTGAAACACTTCTGACACTCCTTTGGGAATATATGTCATGATATCATCATTAACGGGTCTTGTGTGTTACCTGTCGTTGCAACACTTTCCATCCCTCCCTATTCTGGACTCCCTTCTTCAATTGCTGGTGCGACTGGCTCCCACTCCGTTCCGCAAACTGTTTAATATAGTCCCTTTTAGGCCTTCCCCTTCCCCGTTTCCCCTCTAGTTAGTTACATTATGATATTTTAATAGTCATCTATCAAAGTACGTATTTTTATACGAGTTTTCCATTATTTTAGTACATATAGAGAAATAATATTGCTTCTTGGTAGGTATAAGTCCATTTCAAGAAACGAGCTTCTGATAATGAAAAAATATTAATGATGTCAGATATTGTGAACTTAGTAGTAAGAAAACGTAAAAGACGCCCTTTTTCGTCAAGAGAAAAAAAAGCAGTTTAATATAACATCAGAGTTTTTGGAATGGAAATATGGCCAAACGTGTATGCAATTTTCAAAAGTAGCGCTCGAAGGAATTCATGTCCCTTAGAAACTGCTAACAGTGAAGTACCACGAAGTATTGCTCAATCAATGGGTAAAAATATAAGTATATATATAAAAAAAATATGTATAAATGCATAGTAGTTTCTCGCCAGTATGTAGACGTTTCCTTTTAAGCGGACCATCTTCGCTTATTGTGTCATTTATCTCTAGCCGCGCTCATTAGCCAATTAGCTACGAGTTTTTTGTTTCATAGGAGTTCGACTCGTGGAATGGAGAATAGGTCTACGTACATGGTAGCGACCGTACATACAATAATAAAGTCTATTATATAGGTAATATGTATAAAACATACCGTTTCTTTCATGAGGATATTATTAGGTCGGTAGTCACCATGACTAAGAACACAGGTCTTTGAATCTGATACCTTGAAAATAGAGGTATGTTTTGCAATAGCATTCTTTGAAAATTTCCTAAATTTTTCCCTTGACTGAGCAGAGTTTAATCTATCAAGTGTTTTCATATAAACATTTTCAAGAAAGTCGTCAAACTCTTTGCCAAAAATATATAAACAGTTCAAAGATTTAACTTTTGTTTCATAAAAATCTGGTCGCAATTTTTGCATAACAAACGAAAGCGAATGAAATTTTGCTAGTTCTTTTACTGCCATTTCTGCGTATTGTAGAGACACAACTTTCATTCTATCAAAACTTTTGTACCCTTTCATAGTCATATTCTCCAGTATGAGTGCATTTGACATGCCACTACCATAGGACTTAACCATTTTGTATCTTTCATTCACAGGTACGTTTGCTTCTATTTGTAAATCGGCTAATATTTTTGAAAGTTCATAATATGCAAAAGTTTCTCTTTGGTATACGTCTTTTATTGACAAAAGTTTCATGCTATCATCGTTCGCTAACATTTTCTTGATAAACAGATTTGTTTCATTGTTCCCGTTTGCTGTTTTTCCTTTGATATAGACTTCAATCAAATCTCCCAAATAGTTTCCTCCGTTTGTAGAAATAGCTTTTGTTTCACATTGATATGTTTTGTAACCTTCTTCTTCGATGATCTTATTGATAAATTCTTTTATATTTGCTGGCAATCCTGTATCTTTTTCATTTCGAACACATAATGTGTCTAAAATATTACACACTTCTGAAACATCCATTTTGAATGCTTATAAGTACCTCTAAAAATACTGATAGATGTGCACTTAAAAGAATTTCAGAACTGAATGTTAGTCAGTAAAAGGGGCAATTAAATAACCTGTAAGAGATAACAAGGTAAATATTATCAAACTGATTGGACTGTAATTTATTTTTCCTGTAAATACGCTTATCTTTGTTACATGATCTAAGACGTATGATGACGAGAAACATTAACTTTATTAAATAGGTACTGGTTGTTTTCCATTTAAATTGGATAGTATAAAATTTGTGTTTTATTACATATATTTTTTCTTGTTACTTCTGATATATTGGAATAGTTTTCTTTAGAAGTAAAAAGGAGTAGGTGACACATTTTTACATTTTAGTGATACTTGAATAAAATAATGTTAAGAAGACGAAACTTAAATAACGTAAAAATAACATAGATAGCATATTGTCATGACAAGAATTTATGAGGGGGTCAAATTCAAATTCAAATAGTTTATTTTGCAAAGTAGGTATATAAAAACACTTTTTACACGTCAAATTTAATCTAATAAAAATATATGTAGTAAAATAATAAATGTAAATGGACTAGATTAAAGGTTTATTTAATTAATGTAGCAATATACAGGGTGGAAAAAATTTAAGGGCCCTGGAGGGGAGCTACCTTAAATCGTTTAGTTAGCTCATTTTACTGTAAGGAAACATTCCTTTATTTTTTAAAAGAAACAAAACTGCATTCAAAGATATTCTGAAATTCGCTTGTCTCACCCGGGAATCGAACCAACTAAAAATTAAAAAAATAAACCCTCGCTATTTTATCTTACAAATCGGTAGGATTATTGTTCAGAATAAAATTTGTCTAATAAACATTTGGTCTTACACTCATCTGTTGTACGAGATACTCATGAAATTAAATATTTATTACAAGTTCTTTGTTAACAATACCTAGTACTGTTCACTTGTAACAAGTAAATGAAACGTTCTAATTTTCTTATCTCTCTTACATCCAAAGACATCGTATGAAGTACAAGCTTGCTCATGTTATTTATCTTAAGTACCTTGTTGAAGACTTCAATAAGAAAATCGTTAAAAGGTAATAATAAATGTATGCAGAGCACAATTACTTCTTGCACTAGACGAAAAGTTTAAAAAAGGAACGTATTTTTTTTGCAACGCGGAGCAACAAATTTGAAGTTCTAACCATAAATTTCGTTCGAAATTAAAATTTTGTTTTGTTTTGCTTTCATTCCGTGCTGTCATTGTGTAATAATGGCGTATAATTATTACTTTACAAGTGAACAGTACTAGGTTATGTTAATAAAGAAATTGTAATAAATATTCAATTTCATAGGTATGTCGTACAACAGATGAGTGTAAGACTTTAGTTTAATAGACAAATTTTATCCTGAACAATAATACTACCGATTCGTATAATAAAATAGAGAGGGTTTATTTTTTTTTTTTTTAGTTAGTTCAGTTCCCGGGTGAGACAAGCAAATTTTAGAAGATCTTTGAATGCAGTTTTGTTTCTTTTAAAAAATAAAGGAATGTTTCCTTTCAGTAAAATGAGCTAACTAAAGGGTTTAAGGTAGTTCCCCTCCAGGGCCCTTTCATTTTTTCCACCCTGTGTATACGATTAAAATGATAGGTAAAATATATATTATACAAGGTGAAATCCAATCAACCGCAGAGCTGACAGAGGTGTTCCCGATTACTAATGAAATTTAAATCACAGTCCACACTTGGTACACTCACTTTTCACCGACGATTATTACGTCCAATCGTGATTTTTTTTTTATTTATTCATCTATCAACAGTTTACATGAGTATATTACATAAGTAGCACTAATAAAACCCAAAAGAGTTTATCTTGGTAATGGTATGGGGTGAGCAATATCGCCGTACTTCGGACACAAATGGACCAACAGCCTAAGGCGATATGTGAAAAAAAATATGGTTGCTTCTTTTCTGTGTATTTCATGAAATGCACAATAAGTCACTGACGACATTGAAACTGAAATTAAAGATAACACATTTGCCAACCGACTTCAAACATACCTAAAAAGTAAAAGTTAATACACAATGGAGGAATTTTTAACCGAAAAGCTATAATATTTCACTAACTCTTAATTAAGCAATCAGGTGCGATTGTGTAAGGAAATAGTCATGAAATCGTCCATCGCTATTGCTTTAAAGGTAACGTGATTGGCTAGAAATGGCGTGACTCATCACTTCTAGCCAATCACGCGTACTTTTGAAAGCAATAGCGAAAGAAGTTGAAGTTAGACAATAAAGAATCTGGTCTAATATAAGATTAAGAATAATTATAATTTGCAAAAATTAACGTCATAATTGCGAGTAATAAACAGAAAAATACTTTTCTGTCAAATTATTGAATTCATTGTTAGTTAATTTGAATCAAAAATCACTGCAATTAATTTATGCAAATTTTATGTAATGTAAATTGTAACTATGCCTAACAAAGGGTATCATGTAATTGAACTTTATAATACATGTGTTATACATGGTACTGCCGTCCTTACACGTTTTGCCGTATGTGATTTCAATTAGCCAAGCAATAATCGCCGCTACTAAATACTAATAAGCTTTTGATAGAGGCGATTATTGCTTGGCTAATCGAATGCAAATACGGCAGATCGTGGAAGGACGGCAAGTTATACGTGTACACTAATAGTAGTTTATGCTACAAGGGCGCAAAGGAATAAATTACGAGGACGATTTAAAACACGAGCGTAGCGAGTGTTTTAAACGTAACCGAGTAATTTATTGCTCTTACGCCCGTGTATCATACTACGTTTTTCAATGCATAGTGTGAGGAAATGAAAACAAATATAATCTTGTGAACTTTAAATTATAATTGGCTCAAAAGGACTGTATCCAGAGCCGTTAAACAGTGGAAAAAAAAGTATAACATCTATGGTACACAGGAAAGTCTGCAGGTTAGCCAACTATTGTAAATAAATAAAAAAATAATAATAATAAAGCCCTAGGGCAAAATAATCGACTTTTTGTTCGGTTTTGATGCATAAAAAGTTGGCCTTTACGAGCACATGCATTGAAAAATAATTTACTTATATGTATACATACCACAAACTAAAAAAGCTATCGGTTTTACTGATATCATATTTTGTTATTCTTGTTAATTGTATAAGCTGTTCTATCAGTCCTCCAAGAGTCGACGTTGACTTTTGGGACATCCTGTACAAATATAAAACTTTTGGGACATCCTGTACATAAACAAAACATTTGAGGTGCTATTAACGCCATCATAACGGTACATTAGACACTACACTCTCGGGTACTTCCGATTTGATACTCGTATCAGTCCTGCCTTTTCTTTGCAAGTGAAAAATGAATCTGTTACAGGGCGATCAGAGGCCGATCTAGTATCATTTCCTGTTCCGGTTAGCTCCTTGTGAATCCATCTTAGTCGGATGTTTGCGACACCCCTTAAATGATGAGCTGCTAATGGTACCACTGGTGACTGTTTAGATACATTGATGCATTATTAGGGCCATGGACGAACCATGTTAGGGCTAACATTAAAATTTGTAAAAAAGTATAAAAGACGCTGTTAAAATACAAAACAAACATGTCGTCACGACATGAATACCCGACGGGTTAACAGAGGTGTTCCGCAACAGTCCACACTCGCTACACCCGCGTTTCACCGACGATTATTACGTCCCAACTTGATGTGTGGTGAGCCCTATCGCCGTTCTTCGGGCACAAATACACGCTATTTAGGGCATGCAGGTTTTCTTGCGATGTTTTCCTTCACCGTTTAGCAAATGACAAGTTAAGAGGCCTGCGGAGCAATCCTAGTTCATACAAACGAAATACCAAAACCATTTGTAAATTATAGATATTCTTAAGATAATGCGTGATTATTCCGAATGCATTTAGAGAATACCTAAGTGCCAAAATATATATTCATATATATTCACCAGGACACTGATTTAAAGACGACATATAAGCTATTAAAAATTTCCATGGAAAGCTTATTTTTCTCATATTTCATGTTTAAATCACTGTTCTTATTTAATATATATTTGGGAACCTAGATAATCTGTAATGCAATCGGAATAAACACACACTACCTTAAGAATATCTGGTTTTGCTATTTCGTTTGTATGAACTAGGATTGCTTCGCAGGTCTTTTAAGAATAAGGTGCTCAAATACTATGCATATACATTCCGCAAAACTCATTAGTGTATATCGGACTGGGATTCGAAGCTGGATCTCAAGGTTGAGAAGCCAGCGTTCTAACTCTAAGCTACTGCTGTTTGTTAAACTATGCTACAACATTATGAATAAAAATAAATACACTTGCACTCGTTTCACAGTTTATAAGCTTATTTAACCCGACCGGTTTCGGTTTTACACCATCATTAAGGGTTTAGTTAGACTGATTGGATGTTATTCCGTGCAATAAATGATAGATATCATTTATTCTAACCCTTAGATAGATATAATTTATTCTAACCCTAATATAGATATAATTTGTTGCACGGAATAACATCCAAGCAGTCTAACTAAACCCTTGACGATGGTGTAAAACCGAAACCGGTCGGGTTAAATAAGCTCATAAACTGTGAAACGAGTGCAAGTGTTTTTATTCATCATGTTGCTATCCAAGTTTCACCAAGTGCCGATAAAAATGAAGTATTAATCATAAAATATGCAACTGTACCTACTAATAAATGCTCCAACCTAGCTTGTTAATTCTCCATCTAGACTTGCCCTATCCAATACTATACAGATAGAGCAATAATTCATTGAGCACATAGCTCACAATTACACTGGACCATATATCACTGTAACTCTATCCAGTCCTAAACCTGAGGACAGTCACTGTTTACCAGTAATTCATCTACGTTATTAGAATCTACATTATTACAAAAATGTTCCTACACAATTGAAGAATACTTAAATAACTATAATATTAAGATTTATAAATATAAAAGAGAGAAATTTTATTTACCTAGATTTTAAGCACAAATGCATGCCTTGTTTGTGATACTTACTTACTTAAATATATGATGGATATGTTCCTTTATATCACATATGTATGTAGATAATTGAATAAGAATAATTGTGTTAACTAGCTTTAAGTTTCTTTGCTGTGCCCGACAGGGTCCGTAATTGATACTATACTAAATGAAGGGTACAAGGAAAGAACAAGGATTATCACATCGTAAGGAAGGGCTGAAATACATGTGTAAATAATAACAACTTCTTGTTTTTTTTTCGTTTTTTAAAGGGCAAAGTAACACCTTAAATCAGAGTTTAGCGAAAATGAACACACAATCTTATTTTCACCAAGTGACAAAAAAAAAACCTTTACAAATTATCCCCAAATTTATTTTAACCCGAAAATAAAAGATCTATTAAAGTTATTTTAGCCCTTCCTTACGATGTAACATTCCTTGTTCTTTCCCTGTACCCTTCAAATATTATTTAAGACCTTTCGAACATTATTGTGCAAAAAAAAAAAAAATTTTAAATAACGATCACCGGTAGCGATTTACCCTAAGCCTGTCACCATCGTTGCACCAACTCATTCGGGTAAATATAATAAACCAGCCAAGTGCGAGTCGGACCTAGCTCTTTTAGGGTTCCGTACATATGACCAACTATTAAAAACTAAATTGGAAAAAATATTTTATATTGTTTAATTTATAGGTAAGTTTTTCTTAATTTATTTTTTAGTTAGGTATCATTTTATCTTTTATATTTATATTAATTTATAGGTAGTCTAGTTTTTTAATGTTATTTAAGTTTTATATTGTTAAATAATAAATAATTGGTAAAATATTTATTTAATTTTAGGTCATGATCTAATTCTGTCAGATATAAAAACTGCAAAATTAAGTTGGTTGAGTATTCGGGAGACGTAACCCTAATACAACATTAGAAATTGGCGTTTTTAGTATTTGTTGTTTAAATACAGATTATATATACAGAAATTTCAAATTCCTAAATGCTTTGGCCTTTGAGATAGACGCCGTAACAAAAATGGTCTAAAAGCGGCTACTTCGATAGCCGATTATCGATTTTTAAGAAAAAAAAATATATATTATACTCTACTTAATGAGTTCTAGACAATGACAACCCATATGTTAGGGTAAGAAAAATAATTTTTTTGGCTCCATTTTCATGTATGATGACCCCCCTGAAATATAATTTAATTACATTTAAATTCAAAAATTACACAACATATTATGCAACGTGTAACAGAAAGGTGTAACCATATTTGAAGAGCTTATTCAGTCAATGGTATAGAACAACTTTTACTATGGAGCCAAATCTAAAATGTCAAAAAAAAATCTGCCCTTTCATAAAATTGGGCCGAGCGGCATTGCGTTTTTCTATGAAACAGTAAAATTATTTTTTTTTGAGATTTCAGGGTTGGCTCCATAGTAAAAGTTGTTCTATACCATGGTCTAAATAAGCTCTTCAATTATGGTTACACCTTTCTGTTACACGTTGTATAACTTTACAGTGTTTGAATAGTCCTTTTCTTAAATGTTTAGGTACTATATTTTTAAGCAAGCTTCGTTGTAGTTTGTAAATGTTATTTAAATAAGTTTTATAAGTTCGACCGTAACTATTTAAACCGTAGCTTATGATAGCGTCTGCTAAGGACATGTATAGTAATCTTAAAATAGGAAATGGTAATTTATATTTAAGTATTGTTAACTTAGATAGAACAGGTCTCAATTTTTTACATATGTACTCGATATGGGGTCCCCAGTTAAAGTGTTTGTCTATAACCAATCGTAAGTATTTATGCTTTTCTACCAGATCGAGTGACTCACATATACAGTTACCAAGATTATTGTGATGCTCGAGTGACTCACACATAGTTACCAAGATTATTGTGATGCTCGAGTGACTCACACATAGTTACCAAGATTAATGTGATGCTCGATTGACTCACACATAGTTACCAAGATTATTGTGATGCTCGAGTGACTCACACATAGTTACCAAGATTATTGTGATGCTCGAGTGACTCACACATAGTTATCAAGATTATTGTGATGCTCGAGTGACTCACACATAGTTACCAAGATTATTGTGATGCTCGAGTGACTCACACATAGTTACCAAGATTATTGTGATGCAAGCACAGGTGATCGTGGGCGACGATGCGTAAATCTGTATATGCTTTTAAACATGGCGAGTACGACTGTACAATACTGCTCATGTATCAAGCATGCCCTACAAGTCCTAACTGCAAACGGATATTGGCATTCGGATTGACGCTGTCATCTCGCGCCGATTGTGGCACAGGAACCTTAATTAAATGCCTAATGAGTATTGTTATACTATTGTGTCAATACATACCTTTAACGTATCTTTACATAATCACAATACTCTATAGATCATTGTGTATTTTGAAAACCGGGATTAGAAGGGGGAATACCAAGACATTTCAGTATAAAGTAGTCTATTTTCCGGCGGGAATATCCTGGGGAATATTTCTACTGTTTCCAATTTGTGCCATGGATACATGAACTAATAATACGATTATTAATACGATCAATAAGATTACTATTATTAGTTATATATAATTATTAGTTATTATTAGAGTCCATTACAAACTAGAAAATATCAATCAGAAACAAATATTATAATATTTAGAGTATTCATAGCGATGGATTTCGCAAAATAAACATAATTATTAGTTCAATTAAAAATTATTATGTCCATACTTAAAATATGAATTAAGGCACGGAGATCTTTATAAAGTAAAAAAACTCAATGTAGGTACAATGTATTTTTTGCAAAACATTGTTAAGCCCACAGAACATAAAGGTAGACAGACATATTTTTTCAAGTAAATAGCCTAATAAACGTAAACTCAAATGAAATTGTTATCAGTGCAACAGCAAACTCGCAAAAACGATAATTTATTACATATTTACAGAAGTCATGTGTAAGAAGTTGTTATCAAAAGTAAATAAATGTGAAGTAATTAATACTGTCGCGTAATAGCGAAGATCGGCATACCGCAAAAATAAAACAAAGATACTTTTTTTTTATAATTCTTTTAAAATTTGCTATTATAATGCACAATAACAAATTAAACTATTGGAATGAAATAATATTTTTAACAATAATAAAAAGATGTTCTTTTTATTTTCAGCACATTAATCTATTTGATTGATGTTTTTTACGTAAAAAGGACATAACCGTAGTTTTAAAACCAAATATGAGGATCCATTGAAGTATTTTCTTAGCATTTTTGGGAAGAGGCAAGTTTGACCGTGTGCCTTTAATTAAGTGGTAAAATTTGTGTAAGTACACTAAATCGATCAAAAAATAAATAATAGCCAATTGAAACTTTTTATTTACGTGTACACATTAACATGTAAAGACAGACTTCAAAGATAGAGCTTTGTTTTTCCTGATTTCAAATATACAGCTACGACCATCGAACTAAATCATATATGTATTCTACTAGAAATGGTGTTCCGAACTAAAATTTTGCGTTTTAAGTTACGGTTACGTGACTTCAACTTATTTATACCTACTTAACGCTCTTATTACTATTGCAGTGCGGGCGATGAGTGGGACGGCGGGCTTTTCTTCGATGGTGCATTTTAATGTCTTGCTTTGTTTAAATATTAATTTATAATTCTGTCGCAACTATGGATGAAAGAGCGAATTTCTCCTACTACAGGTGAAAACTTAAAAGAAGAATTCGGCAACAAAAACTGTTAAATATGTTATAAATAAATGATTTTTGTTTTTTTTTTTATGTATTTGCTTGCAAGTAAGTGAGAAAAGTGGTCGCTAGTTATAAAAAACCGCCACCGTTGCAGTCGACAAAATACAAGCTGTTTTGTTCTCATTTAAAATAAATTACAGTGCAAATGTATAAAAAGCGGACCATATATAGCCATTTAATTTTTATTTTGGTAATATGTTTTGTATTTATTTTGCAATAAAACCGTATTTTATCGTACAAGAGGCCAGTAGCCGTTTAGTATATCCATCTCACTTACTGTTTTTGCCCTTATCGCGCGCAAAATCCCTGGGCTGCGTTCAGATAGAAGGATAGCAGATACAAAATTCTACGCGTGCAAAAGAGATGGCAAGATAAACGGGCATCATCTGGCGATCAAACGGAACGAAGCCCTGACTGTAGCATGAATTTAACTGGGAACTGCAAGTCTAGTAGTATAATGACTCTGGCTACGACACAATTTTGAAAAAAGAAGATAATTAACACGCCCTCTTTTCGCTACCAGTTTTATCTTCTATATAACAAAGTTGTTTTGTGAATTATAGATTGGCAACCATCTATAAGCGTCTAAAAATACTGTTTTGCCGACCATATATTACAAAACAAGCAACAGTTAATATGACTCGGCATCGTGATTATTTTGCATTTTGTGGCTCACCACCGATCACGTTTGGTACATAATAATCGGCAGTGAATAGCGGGTGTATATATAAGTGTGGACTGTGACTTGCATTTCACAGTTCACACTTAGAAACACCTCTGAAACCCCCTCAGGGATTCATGTCGTGAAGTTATGTATGTTTTTAATTTAATCTCTAGTAATTCTATCGTATATATGGTCTCTGTCCTCGGCTGTGTTGTGCAATCAGCCATTTTACTGCCCTTTGTCTCCTTAAATCGCAGTCAGGAGACAAACGCTGGCGACTCTCGTTCTGTCATTTGAATTTGACACTTTTTCACGGTAACAATTAATTTAACTAACAAATGGTAGTGCTTGACAACCTCAGATAGCTGTTCATAAATTTACATATTTTTCAGGTTCCAACACCGACAGCAAGATAGCGTGTACAATTTTCGACGCGTGCGACAAAGATGGCATTGGAACCCGTATCGAGAACCCTAGTTAATAAACGCGGCCCTGGGTTAACAGGCAAGCTCTTTACTACTCGGCTATAGAGGCGAAGTTCAATACTTAGAACAAATCGCCAGTAATAAGCTTGTATCTAAAAATGAGGTCATGACCGCCATCGCGGCCTGTCAATTCCAAAACTGTTTAAAAGTATACACTGAGAAAAATGAAAGTAGTGAATACCGACAAAATGACCGGAATTCTTTTATTTTCTGTTATTTGTAGTTAATAACGAGAAATCATCGGTACGTACCCTCAATTTGTAGTTATAACTACAATTTTTAATAAATGTAAGCAAATTGAAATTAAATACCGATAATTTGTCGTTATTAACTAAAAATTACAGGGAATGTACTGTTGGTCGGTTTTTATGAGGAATGGCGTTGAAAATAAAGGAATTCCGGTAATTTCGTCAGTATTAACTACTTTCATTTTTCTCAGTGCATAGTTTTCTATTGTTTCTAAAAAAGATAGGACTCTCTGGTTCTTACGGCCTCATTTTATGAGCTCATATTAAATTACCGACGAATTGTGACGTACAAAACGAGAGTACCCCAGAAAGGTGGACGAATGTCGGTATCAGATTTTTCTCGGTCGCTCGTAAACTTCGTCCGTGTACAAATTAGTGGACCACTGTGTAATGTTGTGGAAGCGACGGATGTAGTTTTGTAGTTATTGTAGTTTTCTTTTGGCCGCCTCTGTGGTGTAGTGGTTCGATTGCCTCTACCGGTCGTGGTTTCAAATCCCGTAGGGGCACATTTGTGTTCTGTCTGCATGCTTCAGAAGGCACGTTCAGCACCCATCACGCTGATGGGAAGTGATAATCGTTGGTGAAACGTGGGTGTACGACGTGTAGACTTCGATATGCACTTCACAGTCCATACACGGAAATACCTCTGACACTAGGCTAGACCTACAACTTTCATAACCAGTAGTTCGCTCCGAACTGTAAACTCGTGATTTTGTCTTGGCCGATTTAAATCATATTCCAACTTAAAAATCATTTTTGTCTCATTTACTCACCAAACTAATTTCATGACGTTCCGATCAACGATACATACTCTAGTTATCGTCGGACAAACATTCATACATACATACAAACGCGGAATTGTTGATGTAGACTCGAAAATATTTGTTCGCTTCGTCCGCTTGTTCAAAAATTTGCAATACATTTTACTTGAACTTTTTACATTGATTTAATGACATACTGAAAAATATCCAAGTCAAAAGCATCTGAAATTAAAGAAATTGTGTGACTGTACTGATTAACTTAAAAGAAGCAAAAGAACTATGTAAGGATCGTAGAAGTTGAAGATTTATGGTTTACTTTGCAATGGAGTAGCACTAGAAATTTGGTGGACGAATAAACGAAACATAAAGAATTTTTAAGTTCGAACATGAGCCAAATCGGTCAAGCTCGAATCACGAGTTTACAGTTCGGGATGAAATATAATAATAAATTTAAAAATAATAGCGGCAGTATCTCAGATAGTAGAACGTTGGCCTTTCATTTCTTAAGACCCAAGCTCAATCCCCGGTTAGGCATGCACCAATGAGTACCTAATTTACCCAATACTTACCATTTGCTGAACGGTGAAGGAAAACATCGTCAAGAAACTTGCATGCCTTAAAAAGCATGTATTTGTGCCCGAAGTAAGGTGGTAAAGCTCACCACCAGTGGGCTTTGGTGGGCCTTAGAGCGGGGGTTCACTTCCTCCTGTCTCTGTCAAAAGTTATTTTTAGTGATTTGAAAAAATTATGAGCGTCTAATATGCAGTGAACGGTGACAACGCTGCTAAGCAAGACACTTGCTTAATGAGGTGTGATTGTTTCGGTTCGGTACGGCTCGGCTAAATTCGGCGCATCTCGGCTGGAGCGGCGCTCCGTATTCAGTTTAATTTGCTAATGAAATGCCCCGTCTCACGCGTACGGGCCTTGGTACCTCTCTTTCTTTTCTACCTACAAATTTTCACCACCCATCACTTTGGAAAGTAATAATCGTCAGTGGAACTCGGGTGTACTGAGTGTGAACTGTGACTTGCATTTCACAGCTCACACTCATGAACGATATATTATTATTTTAAATTTTTTTTAAAGAAATTTCTGCGCGCCTGGTCAGCGTCACGGGTGACCCACGGGCTGGCACATTCCTCGGGCAGCGATTAAGCTTAGCGATCCAGCGTGGGAATTTCGCCAGCATACTGGGCACCTTGCCGCAGAGCAGCGATTTGGACGAAGTTTTTTATTTATAATATAGTTTATTTTTTAAGGTGTTTTAGTTTATTTTTTAAGGTGTTTTAGTTTATTTTTAAGGATATTTTTAGTTTAGTTTAGATGTATTTATTTTATCTTTAATGTTATTTAAGTTAATTGTTGTAACAATAAATATATAAATTTTAAATTTAAGAAATATGCATGTCAATCCTGTCAGTATTTAAGATCATTTTCACAGAAAATTCTGCAAACAGAAACGAGCTACCAACAAGCAACTAAGCTCTGTAACAAAGATTAATGACTCACAGATAAGACTCTCAACTCGTCGGAGACACATCGCATAGTAATTAGCACCCAAAACAAAACCGCCTTGATAAATATCCTCAAATTCGCAGTCACAAATCATTATACGAGTACTTAGTGGACTAGCTTGATGTTTTCACCCGGTTTCACCTGATATTGTTTTTTTTTTATAATCTTTAATTAAAGGCAGATTATAAAAGTGAGTTTGTTTATTCTGTAAACAAAGTTTACAAGACATCCATTTTTAGGGTTCCGTACCCAAAGGGTAACCAACGGGACCCTATTACTATATAAGACTCCGCTGTCCGTCTGTCACCAGGCTGTATCTCATGAATTGCGATAGTTAGACATTTGAAATTTTCACAGAATCTGATGAATCAGAATCAGAATCAGAATCATCTGATGATGTATTGTATTTATGTTGCCGCTATAATAACAAATACCAAAAAACAGAATAAAATTAATATTTAAAGCGGCTCCCATACAACAAACGTGATTTATTTGCCGTTTTTATAGATAATGGTACGGAACCCTTCATGCGCGAGTCCGACTCGAACTTGGCCGGTTTTTAATTATTTTACGAATTTCGGTCACCTTTGTTTAAACTTGTTTTTTCCTTATACAAAACACAATTAAAAAATTCGAATAACACTAATGGAATGTTTTTGAGGAAACTTTAATATACAAAACCATGATAGTTTTTACTATGGAAAATAGCATAAACGCAACAAAGCAAAAACAACACAGACACATATACGTAACATTTTATGAGTCCACAGTAGAAGAGAATAATTAAACCTAAATCCCTAACATAAATCAAGAACGGGCTACTTAGCACTCGATTAGCATCGAACAAGAGGGGATAAATCATTGTGCCACCCGCGATGTAAGTACTCTTTGTGTTTGCAGTCACATGCACAGGTTTTGGGGAAATTTGATATTTGTTGAGTTGATACTTCCAGACGATATAATACGAGTAAGTTATTATTTATTGCTTTTGCATGACTTAAAAAGAGTGTATTTGTGCCAAATATACAGAGACAAGACTCACCCCCTGACTCACCCCTGGCAGTGAAAAGCGGGTGTTACGTTTGTTGACTTTTTTAGTAAAAGTCCACTATCACAAACACCTCTGGCACCTCTACAGGGATATACCTAATCCATACTTATATTCATCAAAGCCTATAGAGACACAATATACTAAAATACCGGTTTTTTTAACCGGTCGATTATAATAGCTAGTTGCAGAAAGGGTTTTTAAGTATAATGAACCTTTAAATTTGATGCCATCCCTTACATTGTTCTTGACAAAGACAGTGACAGCATTAATTTTAAAGTTTTATTAGACTTAAAAACCCTTTCTGCAACTGGCCGTGAGTAGCATAAATAAGTAATGCTTTGATTCTCCTGAATTATTTATATTCAAAGCTAAAGATAGACACCATATACTAACATCCGTTTTTTTTTTACCGGTCATATAACATCACTTATTAAGTACTGCTTAGAAGCTAAGCAACTAAATCTCTTACTTACAAACCCTAAGATTTATAAAAAGAAAAATAGAATACCGTCTATAATATTTGTATTGGCTCGTCTCTTATAAGAGTATACGTACAAAGGTACCTTATTTTTTTTCTAGAATAGCTCTTGTTATTGTTATTAATTTCCCGAAATTTCAGTTACCGGAAATCAATAGTTTCCTCAAAAAAAAATTTTCAAGTTTCGTAAAATAACCTCAAAAATTGTCTTAAGGTGCAATTTTAATTTATTTAATGGCTTGACTTTTTTTTTGGTTGTGTTCCGAAAATGCTGTGAGTCACGCATTAAAATTGACGTAATTTAATTTTTTTTGTTGTATTTCGCTAAAAATTGGCTAAAAGGACTAGTATAAAACCAATGCAGGCATTTTGTTTTCTTTGTGATTTCATTCAAAGTTTATGCATGTCTTTTATTTAGCTTACCAAAAATAATATTGCCTTTTTGTTGTATCTGTGCTGATTAGTGATTTAATAGAAAAAATAGGTCGAATCTGTTGCAAAACCGAATCAGAGCACCTGACTCCATGCAAAAAATAAGTTGAATATGTTCCAAAACCGAATCAGAGCACCCCGAATTTGTACAGTCTTGTGGGTACTCCCCCTAGAGTGTATATAAAAAGCCGTAGGCTTGGAGGAAGGGCAGCCCTCGCCTGCCGTAACAAAGCATAGGCACCCGTGCGAGCTGTAGCGGCTGAAGCTGGTCGCCGAAGGTACAAGCCGAAGCTGCGAAGGTGAGCATGGGTGACTGTACTTTGTTACGCAAGGGCGAAGGGGCTGCACTTTCCGCAACGCCGAAGCAATTGCAGAAGTAATTTTGGGTCTTTAAAGTCATAGAGACAAAAAAGTGAGGTTTTGTTTTAATTTTTTTTTTAAAGAAGCTAGTTTCATTACCCCCCCTCCCACTATACGTATACTTAATATTCGAGTGATCTTACCTAAAATAACCTAGAAATTTTAATTTTGAAAAAAAAATATTAAAAAAAAACTTGATTTCCGGTACCCCCCTTGGGGAGAGGAATTATACACCCCTCCCCCCCCTTTAACATATAAATAGGTACATATACTTATATAAGAGTCCTTCCTTTGTATTTGTATAAATCCTAGTTTTTCTTAAAAATTGCACCACTGCGTACCAAGTTTGTGCAATTTATAATATGATTTATAATATGGAATCAGAAGATAAGTTCCATGATGTGGTTGCCTCCGTAGTAAAAAAAATGTTTTTTATCAAATAATTATCTTCACAGATATCAATGTTATACAAATATGTCATTCAACAACTTTGAGACCCAGTCACTAACTGCACTATACCCCAATTCAGAAATCGAGAGTATCGTTTGACGTTTACTGTGATACCAGATGACGACGAAAAATAAATAGAGATGTCCTAAAGGTATTAATTAAATTCATTCACTTAGTGAACGAATGAATTATTTTTGTTTCATAAAATAATTAATTAACTTAGCGAATGAATCGATTGACATATTATTGGTTTTTGTTGTTTCTACATTTAATAACAATAATTATGATAAATAAAACAATCGAGCTTTTAAGTGTCTAAATTTATTAATCTGAAAAATCTGTGTCACTGTCAGTGCTGGTTTCATCATTAACATTGATTATAAAACTATCCAACACGCCATCAATTAGGTGGTCGAGACGGCACATTTTGTCCTCTTCTTTAATAACATGAGTCACGCAGTCACTCCATTTTTGGGGTGTTACTTTTTTTATCCCTTCTTCTAACAGGCCTTTTCCTTCCGCCATTTTAAACGTTTTGTTATTCATGGCAACATGACTTTGTACCTGCGCCCATACCAGCTCAATGGGATTGAGTTCGCAATGGTACGGAGGCAGGCGTAAGATTGTGACTCCGTGCTCCGCTGCCATCTCGTCCACAACATACTTGTTGACACATTGGTCTTTGTTCTGCCGTACGATATCTATTAGAGTGGCTTTTGTATTTGTAGCATCGAATGCTATATTTTTGCTTGTTAGCCACTCCTGTATTCTTCCTTTAGTCCATGACATCGCAGGCAGCAACTCCACTTTTGGCATCAAGGAGGTAAAGGTAGGAGATAAGTATGTGAGGTAGGAAGGAAGAGGTAAATCTCTGCTCTGTGTAGTGTAATGAGTCACATACAAGTAGGTTGCGTTTATGCTGGCAATGTATGATGTCTACTGTAGTGTAGATGTCCGTCTACTTTGTATTAATTTAAAAATAGGTTTAAAATATGGAATTCCATGACAGCGAACCTTAGTCAATAAGTAGGAATGAAACAAATAAGTTAAAAAGAAATGTTAAAGAAATCAAAAATATAAATCTTATTAAAAGTTATAGGTTTTAATTTAAACAAAAGGTGCAGAGCCGCTACCAACGGTCTTGTTACAGTAGTTCGTTGGAGGCAACTCGTATTAAAACTCTTGCCACCCACTAAGAGGGAGAAAAAGCGATTTTTTGCATTACGTAAGTGCAAAAAACCGCCTTTTTTCCTTGAAATCGTTAATGGTGAAATGATCAGAACAGAAGCATGAATGTTTTCGCAGATGTCGCCCAATTTTTACTTTTAATATCTACCCTAGTTGCTTTAATCCACTTGGTTCTCAAAGTCTAAAGTGCGATGTAATTTATCATTGCAACCTACAACGGTACACGTACGCATTTTGTATGTATTTATATACGTAACCTATTACTATGTAGTATATAGGATGGGATTTGGTCGGCCGCCTGGATTCGTGCTGGGGGCTCGGTTGGTGATCATTGAACCTTGTTCCTGGTCCCTGGCCGGGTCTCCGGTATGGGTTCGGGCGGTTGATTGGATTTCACCTTGTATAATAATATTTTACCTATAATTTTAATTGTATATATATTGCTACATAAATTAAATAAACATTTAATCTAAGTAGTTCATGTACATTTATTATTTTATTACATATATTTTTATAAGATTAAAATTTGACTTGTGAAACGTGTATATATACCTACTTTGCAAAATAATCTTTTTGAATTTTGAATTTGAATTTTAGTGTCCAAGTGATAAGAGTGACGAAATATTTTTTTATATCTATTGTCATGTATAAAAACATATTAATACGTATACTATTTACTTAAAAATACTTTTCAATGCATGTGCTCGTAAAGGCTCACTTTTTATGCATCAAAACCGAACAAAAAGTCGATTATTTTGCCCTAGGGCTTTATTATTATTTATTTTTTTAATTTATTTACAATGGTTGGCTAACCTGCAGCCTTTCCTGTGTACCATAGATGTTATACTTTTTTTTCCACTGTTTAACGGCTCTGGATACAGTCCTTTTGAGCTAATTATAATTTAAAGTTCACAAGATTATATTTGTTTTCATTTCCTTACACTATGCATTGAAAAACGTAGTATGATACACGGGCGTAAAAGCAATAAATTACTCGGTTACGTTTAAAACACTCGCTACGCTCGTGTTTTAAATCGTCCTCGTAATTTATTCCTTTTCGCCCTAGTAGCATAAACTACTATTATAGGGCCAGTTTCTGAATTAAAAAAACGTCGCCAAGGATCAGCCAATCACATAGCTGCATTTCATAGTTAAGAACCGCTTATTTGAAAGTCTCAATAGAGAAATCGAGGTAAAATTACATATTCACATGTTAATTTAATTTATATCTCCTTGCGATGGATAAATCGCCAAGTGTTCAAACATAGAAATTTATTTCTGTCAGTTTTAATATTACGTATTCTTGTAGATATGAGCCACATAAACAGAGGCCTGTAAACAGCAACGTGCGGCCTACGATTGGCTTTTGGATTGGTGACCATTGGTGGCATTAACTCCTGGGAAAACACGTAAATCTGATGGTCCTGGCTAATATCAAAAAATAATGTCAGAGGCCTATATGGACAGCTCAGACACAGGACCTCAGAATTTTTGAAATTTCTTTTGGATAAAAAGTAGCCACAATAATTAACTTTTGTGGAAGTTTCATACATCAGTTGTGTTTTTTTTTCAATATATCAAATCAGTCGCTCGATTTCAATACCGTGGTGTGTAATATTTGAGGTGTGGTTAGTTTATGGTCACGGTTCAGTCAGTACGGGCAACCGTTTTGAATCCCAAAGTCTAATAATATGGGTAATACCCGATTTCAAAACAAACCAAGGAAAGAAACACATTCCTCTGCTCTATCTGTGATTAGCAGAAATTTCTTTTATCTTTCATTCCTTTCATCTATCCAGCCCATAACGATAACATTTTATCTCCATACTTATCCGGGGACTATTCAGCCAATTTAACCCGACATTCGACTCGAGTGGGAAGTTGAATTAGCGGGCGTCTTAACACACCCCATCTCTCCCACCCGCATTTTTAAGGATAGGGATTATGTCTGTGACGTAAGGCAAATGAAAAGAATTATGTTAATTTTTTTTTGTTTCTTGCCATGACATAACTCCTGAGACTGTTTGTCTCGCGGTTGTACACTAAAGAGTCTATACGTACCTGACATTGAGCATCTCATTTTGCATCAAGTGGAACTGAACTCTATGACGTTTCATTATTGTTTAAACATACATATACTTACACCTGTCTCCCAGAAGGGTAAGCAGAGACTACAGAGTTCCATCTGCTACGATCCTGACACACCTCTCTCGCTTTTTTCACATCCATCAATCCAGTCATACAAGCTCTTCTATTCCGGGTATTTTTGACATTGCCCTTCTTTAATATCTCGCCAAGTTGGTCAGCATACGTCCGTTCCGTTCTACTTTCGACTTGCGCACCATACATTTCTTTCGTCAATCTACTTACATTCATACTCTCTACATGTCCAAACCACTGAAGCATTGCTTTTTAGGGTTCCGTACCCAAAGGGTAACCAACGGGACCCTATTACTAAGACTCCGCCGTCCGTCTGTCTGTCCGTCTGTCACCAGTCTGTATCTCATGAACCGTGATAGTTAGACAGTTGAAATTTTCACAGATGATGTATCTCTGTTGCTGTTATAACAGCAAATACTATAAAACAGAATAAAATTAATATTTAAGACATGTTTTTTTCCCGTTTTTATAGATAATAGGACGGAACCCTTCGTGCGCGAGTCCAACTCGCATTTGGCTGGTTTTCTATTTTAGTCCCGACATCTTCTTTAAATTATTCTTCTTTATTTGATTGTTTAAAATGGCGAAGTCTGTATTGAGGGTCATAAGGTCATCGGATCTTGGCCTCATCTGTACAGACGATGAAGTATGTACCTCTTTACTGGTGGCTTCGGCCGCGGCTGTCACCACCCTCATGACGAAACCATGCCGCCAAGCGACTCTTTATGTTCCGGTATGACAAGCGACTCGTTATGTTCCGGTATGACCAGCGGCTCGTTATGTTCCGGTATGACAAGCGACTCTTTATGTTCCGGTATGACAAGCGACTCGTTATGTTCCGGTATGACAAGCGACTCGTTATGTTCCGGTATGACAAGCGACTCGTTATGTTCCGGTATGACAAGCGACTCGTTATGTTCCGGTATGACAAGCGACTCGTTATGTTCCGGTATGACAAGCCGCATCAAAGAGTCGTTTCCGTAGATTTTGCGAAAGCTTCTGAACAGACTCATTATCGCTTCCCCTGCTTTGACTCTCCTGCTTTAGTGTGAGTGCGCTACATTTTAAGTCTCAACGAAGCATTTTCATCAGGCTCGGTAATAGCCAAGCAAACAAATTAGACTACCCAAACATAGACATATTCTTTCACACTTACATACACCCATATACCATCACACACAGTACACATCTTCCCTAGTAGTTTTCTGACACTGATCCCAAGACCTCAATCGTAGGGCTAGGGAAACTAACACATACACAAACATCCTCACCTCCTACACACACCTACACACCCTTAACCTTAACCTGTTATTTGTTGCAGCAATATCTTTGTAGTTATTTATATTTTATTAATTAGCTTTTGGTTATTTATTAGCATTAAAACAATTTAAAAAAATTATAACTCGATATATTTTGGCCCTCGATATGGGGCCGTCATCACCCATACCGAGGGCCGAAATATATCGACTTATAATTTTTTTTTATTGTTTTAATGCTAATAAATAACCAAAAAAATTATATCTCGATATATTTCGGCCCTCGGTATGAAGCCGTCATCACCCATACCGATATATATCTTTGTAGTTATTTATATTTTATTAATTAGCTTTTGGTTATTTATTAGCAATAAAACAATTAAAAAAAATTATAAGTCGATATATTTCGGCCCTCGGTATGGGTGATGACGGCTCCATACCGAGGGCCGAAATATATCGAGTTATAATTTTTTTGGTTATTTATTAGCATTAAAACAAAAAAAAAAATTATAAGTCGATATATTTCGGCCCTCGGTATGGGTGATGACGGCCCCATATCGAGAGCCAAAATATATCGAGTTATAATTTTTTTGGTTATTTATTAGCATTAAAACAAAAAAAAAAATTATAAGTCGATATATTTCGGCCCTCGGTATGGGTGATGACGGCCCCATATCGAGAGCCAAAATATATCGAGTTATAATTTTTTTAAATTGTTTTAATGCTAATAAATAACTAAAAGCTACTTAAAGTAAAATATCATGTATTTATAAACGTTATATACATATATGCAATACATGTAATAAATATTATATTAATTAGTACATATAACTAAGAAATTAACTTTGTAATTCCAAGAGAAAGTGCGGGGTTCCCGTACTTCAGTTCTTGTAATTAACACGGGGCCCCGACAAAAGTTCTTAAATATTTAATTTTTTTTAAAGAATAAATCTATTTTATTTTTATTATTTTTAAGCGTTAGTACATTATGTACAAAAGAAAAAATGGGTAAGTATATATTATTTCCCACAAATTCATCAAACAAAGCAATCGAAACCGTTCCAGGTAATTGTGACGTCATTCAACTTCAAGTGGCATCTTGAATTAGCTTCTTCCTTAGGGCCCCCTACCTCGCTGTCTTAAGGCCCCACCCGCCTTTTTATTTCCTCAATCAAAAGTCCAAGAGGCGTTCAGTCGAGGGACAACGACCTAATGAATTCTTGTCTTCTTTTACTTTTTCTAAGGATAAGGTGGTAAGTGAAAATTCTTGATTGGCTTCCTTAGTCCATTCAATCTAAGAATGTTTGTACGGAGAAGATTGAATTAAATGTACTCTGGGTGAAAATTGGGAATATATAAGTAAATTAACTGAAAAATTTAAATTCAAAAGAAACCCTGACAAATATTTAAAAAAAATGAAAAATAATAGTAAGATTAGGGGTTTAATAATGTTGGTAAATATTAAAAAAGCATATCCTTCCGGGAGGGGGGAGAATGTCAATGATATGAAAATACTATTATTTCAAAGTCATTTTAGTAGTGTATCTTTAATTCGACCTCAAATCTTTAATTTACGCTATGCTGTGGATAATTTACAATTTTTGTTTAGACAAATGTATTGTGTAAAAGAGTGATATTACATTCTAATACATAAAATTAAGGTGAAGGTTTGAGGATGGTTGATCTACTTATGATTAATTTTCTAGACACCCTTAATTAACAGTTTTCTAGTTATATTTCATAATAATAATCTAGACAAAAGGTAAGCGCTTTTTAAATGCTATAAATGTGAACTAGGCTAACCAAGTTCTACAATATGAGGTAAATTATATCAGATGATATCACCTAAAGGTTAAACGTAAGTAGCTGAGCGCAAAACGCATAACTTGACCTTATTTTTCTTGCTTAGAAATTTAAAATTGAGAAGCATTTTGGTCTGTGGCATTTGACGCCTATACTTAACTATTAGTGAGGTTTATAAAGCAAGTGTTTGATTTGTATACACAATTAGTCATGATCTTCACAAAACCAGCTTATAATGCTGTTTTATTTTTGTTTAAAAAAGATCATGACCAATTGTGGATTAAATTTCAAACTCATGCTTTATAAACCTCCATCCATCCATCCATCAGCCTAGTTCGTCCACTGCTGGACATTTCTTTTTTCAGCCTTTCCAGGACTTTGCCACTACCGGCGGTCATCCTGGAAGAATTGCCCATACTCACACACGCTGGGCAGGCGCGTTGGTGAGCGCGGTGCCGGAACCCTCGCACCAGTGACGTCGCTGCCAATCACCAGTCTGTTCCATATAAGGCCCGGCTATTAGGGATGGATATACCGCCATCCATCGGTCCCAGGCATGGTGGGCCTCCTGGTTTTTTGCCTGTAAGCTGTCCTCTTACTCTTCCCCGAATTACTTCGAGGGAGTCTCCAAGTAAGATAGTGGTACTTCCACAGTCAAACCCGACATCAGCTCTACCACTTGATAAACCTCACTAATACTAAACTATTGGTGTCAACTGCCACACACCAAAGTGTTTTTCAATTTTAACCAAAGTTAAGTTATGCACTTTGCGCTAAGCGACTGACGTTTAACCTTAGTAGTCTTTTTATAGCAAAAAAGAGAAATTTCAATAAAGCAAAAAAAACTACTTATCTTACCGCCATGCCAAAGAAACATACATAATTTAAGCCATCGCCAATTTAAGGGGCTATACCGTGAAAATTGACACCCTTTGAAGTTATTTATCTGCTCTTTAACTGAAGTTCCAAGTAAAATAAATTAGTTTAACAATTTTGGGACCTTTTACTAGATTTTGGTCTATCAGAAACGCGATAGGAGGAATTTCATTCGATAGAAATAATTATTGAAATCAGGTCTAAATTTACACTTTTTTTGATATTGTGGCAAATTAGGATAGCATACAGACCTGAAAAATATTTATTTAGATGGTTTTTAACTACACCTAAGTTACTGGTTATGGAATTTTTTGTAGCTATTTTAGTTAGTTTTGCATTAATTTAAAACCGACTTTTTGACAATTTTCCCCGATTCTGTCCCTTTCGCACTGCGGGTCTTTCTGCCTGGAGTAACGGGGACCTTTGCTAGCACGGTATATCACCTTAATAGATTTTGTGTTTTCAAAATAATAGGGTTTATCCGCAAAATAGTAGATCTGTCGCCAAAATGTAGTCATCAAACAATATAAAAGCAATTCCACAATAAATCACCTAAAATCATCGGAATATATGATCAAGTGCCAAATAAATGTTTTTGTATTTATTATAATAGGTTTGTCCTGATCACTGTATAGTCAAACTAATTGAAAGATGACATTAAAAAATGATCATCGTCGCCATCGTTTCAGCCAAAAGACGTCTACTGCTAGATATAGACCTCCCCCAAGGATTTTAATTTT
The DNA here is from genome assembly GCA_934047225.1 of Ypsolopha sequella. NCBI lineage: Eukaryota > Metazoa > Arthropoda > Insecta > Lepidoptera > Ypsolophidae > Ypsolopha > Ypsolopha sequella. Next base: position 20,718,654 of record OW204004.1, on the reverse strand, counting down.
CACGGGTAGTATATATTATTATCTAAATATATTTAATTAATAATTTCTAGGAGATTAGTAAATGAAACACAAAATTCATTTTTAGCCACAATAATCAATGTTTTGAACATTTTTTTATTAAATTTATAAACTGATCTATTAAATTGGTAACGAATAGTATTATTTTCAAAATTGAACGAAATAAAATGTAACTACTGTACTGCTGACAAAATTACTAATAAAAAGAAGTCGCAATCTGGGACCAATAATTCGATTTATTTGGCGACAGATCTACCATTCTGCGGACGAAGCTATTATTTAAGGAATAAAACTATTATTCTAAGAACGAAGTTCTTATTCATCTGATGAACTACGATTTTATTGGTAATGCATCTTTTATTTTAGATACATATTGACATTCATTTGATAATTCATACCTGCGAACACGTTTTATTTATCTGAGAATAAATATATTTCGTGGCCATAGATAAGAAGATACAAGTTGATGTTAAGGCCCTTAATACCGCCAAATGGGTACTTTCTAAAGCCTACTCCTCTTTTATGGCCAAACCAAAAATATTGAAAAAATGTATTATGGATTATCAACTTTAGGACAACATATGCAACATTTTTCTTTTTCGTACCACCAAAACTTCTATATGAAAAATTGTTTCAACTGAATGGTGTTTCTTGATTTAATTCATTAATGCTTTGATAAATAGATAAACTTGATAGCTATAAATATAACAGAATTATTCAATGGAACAATGACGCCCATGTGAAAAGTATTATATTCTCCTATTTTGCCCTTTCAAGGACGCAGCGAGCGTCGTAACAGCCACCACGCATTGTGCACTGATTTGAACGTTATTTCAATGTCGTTTCCGTCGATATTCATACAGAAAAACATCGAGCTGCTAATTTGGCGACGGTAATCGCCTTAAATATGAACTTTGCTGACAAAAAATATATTCCCCTTTGTTATAATACAATCTTACATTTTATATTTTGGTCTATATGGCTAGCCTTTTCCACATCATTTTGATATACCTAAGTAAAAATATATATAAATTGATGACTTTATTTAAATTAAATGCTCAGTAAATAGAGAAAAACTAAGAATAAGAAGAACCGGGATTTGAGTTACTCGTACGTAAAGAAAGATTTGCACCCTTATCCACAAACCCCGACAAATCTCAGGACGATCATGGCAACAGAACACAATGCGCTCAAATTCCTTATAGCGGATGTTTCCTGCACAATATGGCGCTTATATAGGGTGCTACATTTTCCGTATTAGACGGGCAGGGCTCGCAATTTGCCTCAATAATGCGGGCACTTGTCCAAGCACTTATTGGGGATACAGAATTTATTATTTGGGGATTCTTTTCTTCTTTTGGGCTGACTTTGAAGTGGCATGATGTAATGGTGATATTTGTAGATTACATACTTACGCGTAATTTGAGAATGACTGTCTATTGTTGGGGACATTGTCACGAAAACTTACTATTTATGTCGGTACATACTAAGCTTTTTGTTCGCGCTGAATATAATTATTGCCCTGCCTCATTATCTCTGACTTGTTTCGTTGAAGAGCAGCCTGTACGCGCGACTGAATTGATCGCTACGTAAAAAGTCTTAAGGGGCTCCACAATGTTAAACATCAGTTTTTTATTCAGTTCCATCAAAGTAGATGGTAAAAATTTGAAAAAATATGACGTGTTTTTTGACTCAAGACAATTATTAATTACACTTTATGAATTAACATACTTTAAATCTTCTTTTCGTTACATTACTTTATAAAAAGCATGAATTTCACGAAAAATGCGATTCAGTTACCATATTTCAAAAACGATTGAAATGAAACCAACACAAGCAGATACTAACTAGAAAAAAACATCTTTATTACATGAAGAAATTATAGTAATTACTGTCCTAATGTAGCCGTGATTTAAAAATAACTGAATTTGTGCGTGCGCGGCATCTGATTAGAGTAGGATAGACAGTCAAAAAACAAACGCGTTATAGCAGGACTGAATTTTAGCAATGTGCAGCCCCTTAAGTGCTTCTGACTTTATCTCCAGGCTGATTTTTATAAGTTTTTCCTAGTGTTTGTTAATTTTGTATGGAAATCATAAAAAGAGTCCTTATGTTGTATTGTATTATTGTAAATATCAGATTCATACAAACATACATCTAACTTATCTTAAGATGAGTGCAAACTTTCACTCAGATCAAAGCTATAAAGATGTCACAAACATCTAAGACTTGTTCTATTTTGACACCCCTTTCACTCTAAAAAGTTTTCATGACATCTTTGTGAAGAGCTTAGGTGAAATGATGAATCCTTGTCGCACGCACGCACTCAATTTTCAAATCCTCATCAAATACATGTTTACCCTCACATACACCAAATTGACTAAATCATTACAGCCCCAAAGGTAAATTAAAATAAACTTGAAACATGGAATAAAGTCATCAAACTCGTATCAGTGGCGTTTCATTATAGTAAGGATTGATCGATTCAAATTATAGCTTTTGAACGAACTTTCTAGTTTGAAATAAGTGATTGCTTTATAGGGGAAGATTTTGTTACACTAACTTTTTTAAAACAATGGCATGAATTACGATTCCATTCAAATATTTTTGGTAAGTATTTAAAGGCTTCGAAACAAACTTCGCTTTTTTAAGAAGACATGATGGTTAAAAAAGGGGTCATATTAAATGATCTTCAAACATTTATAGCAAAGATAAAACAAACGATATGATATAGCTTCATTCGTATTTTTCATTCTAAAGCCTTTAAAAAAAATTTAAACAAGTGAAACTCGACACTTGTTTCTATAGATTAATCTATAAGATCTACCAAGTTGCAATAATCACATGAACTTTCTTTCAATAATTTTATGAGATTGATATTATATGACCTGCATCCGAATAAAATCAGACCTCATAAAATTATAACAGTGTTTAGGGTTCCACACATCAAAATGAAAAAACTTAACCCTTATAGGATCACTTTGTTGGTTTGTCTGTCAAGACCATTTTACTCGGACCCTATGAGAGATATCAAATTGAGACTGCAACGCAAAAAAAGTTATTGCCCTTTACAAAATCAATTTCATGCAAATTTGCTTACCATGAAAATCTATAAGGCACTTTCAGTAGACCTAGAAACTTGAAATCTCATATAGCCATAATAGGTCTTATAAGATAACACATGTACAGGGAAAAATCTAAAATTACCTTTGTATAAATATTATTAGAGTGCAATACAAACTCGAAAATATCAATCAGAAACAAACCCAAAGACAAGAATATGAAAAAATTCCCCGGGCCAGGATTCGAACCTGCGACCTCTTGTTATCAAGACAAGCGCGCTACCAATTGCGCCACCGAGGTTCCTACCTAGACTGGCGAATTCTTCCATCATACTTGTCCACTGTTATTTTTGCTTCTGCCTGATATACTAGCTTGTACAACACATATAGAACGCTCACGAGGGCGTTATGTGATTTCACGCCTTGTTCTCCGGGAATTCACCGGTCCGGGTAGGAACCTCGGTGGCGCAATTGGTAGCGCGCTTGTCTTGATAACAAGAGGTCGCAGGTTCGAATCCTGGCCCGGGGACTTTTTTCATATTCTTGTCTTTGGGTTTGTTTCTGATTGATATTTTCTAGTTTGTATTGCACTCTAATAATATTTAGAGTATTCATAGCGATGGATTTCGCAAAATAAACATAATCTTACCTTTGTATGTTTAAATATTTAAGAAATTATAAAGGACCAACCTAAAATACCCTTTAGATACATAGAGTTGAATAGATCGTAAGTGTCGGTTAAGTTCGACAATTAAAACTGCACGAGGAATGAGTTTGTGTTTTAAACGGCTTGTATACGAAACCCTTAGGGCCAATGTCCCACTCGCACTTGACCACTTGAGCGGTTTCTTTAGTAAATATAAAATGAAATGAAATATGAAGTAAAATATATTAATTAATAAATATATAATATATATATAACAGATAATAAATATATAAATACATAACAGATACACTTATTATAGGTCAGTTTTAATTTAATATTAGTAATTAAATAATCTAAAGGTATAAAGAATAATATGGGGAAATATGCAGGACATTGCAGGAGAATAATAAAGGTTGGGTTTACTTAAATTTATAATAAAAATATAGGAATAAGAAGCAAATAATATTATAAATTTATGCAATACATATAATAAATATAGACTTACCTCCGCCCATTCAATTAGTCTTCCTAAGAAGAAGGGCAAGAAACTTAGCAAGATCATGTCTTTTTTTTCATAATATTAGTTACAACTAAAAAGTAAGCCTATAATTTAATTGAATAAAGAGATAATAAATTGTCATATTTAAGAACATTAACCGATCCACGCAAAAATCAAAAAAACCGGCCAAGTGCGTGTCGGGCCACGCGCAGTGTAAGGTTCTGTAGTTGCCCTGCACAATATGCGGACTTCTTCTCCAAGTACATTTTATAAGTTTGCCGACTAATACAGATCGCACCAAACTTCTAGTACGCTCGGAAGTTGCACTTCCCAAGAACGGCCCATACATTTTGTTCCTGCTGATGCGAATCGCCCCGTGTTTAGAGGGGACTAAAACTTGTGAAGCCTACTTAGCTGTGATAGGTAGTTTTCCTTTTAATTTCGTTATGTATACTACTGCAATGATTTTTTTCATGTCTCCAAATACAACCGTTTCTCTGGCTGGGGGGGGGGACACTTGACTCTAACAAAAATTAACACTTTTAAGCTTAATATTTCGCAAACAAAACCCTGGGTCGAAAAATGGTTTTCTCACACCCCCAATTTTTTAATTACCTATCCAATGATACCCCACACTAGAGGATAAACGAGAAAAAAAAATCATCACCACTTTACGTGTAGGGAAGGTACCCTAAAAAAATCTTTTTTAAAATGTTACTATGACAATTTATCGGCGTAATAAATATGTAATTACAGCTTTCTAGTACTAATAGTCTCTAAGCTAAGCCGTGGACAGACAGACAGACAGACAGACGGACGTGGCAAAACTATAAGGGTTCCTTGTTGTTAACTACAGAACCCGAAAAAGTATCAATACACTCGTAGCACTGTTATACATATGCTCAACGTACTCAAATCCCACCCTTCCATATCGTTCGTAATTAAAACTATTAGTTACCAGACGTGTACTAAACGTATCCATGAATTAATTACACGCAGCGCATGCAGCACTTTTCCGTTGTATGTGTGTAAAAATTCAGTTTTCAGTTTGAAAATCTTGTTATTTGTTCGCTGGCTGGTGAGCGCATATTTTTCAGCCGCTGCAATATTTTTGTAGGGCTTGAAATGCTGACGTTTTTGCAATTGAGATTTGAAGTCGATGGTTTTGTTTCGTGTTCGAATAACTGGTATTTTTTGCACTGTGTAAAATTCAGATTTAATTCCTTTTGAGGATTATTTGTAACTTATAATAAAATTTTAAGCTTATGTAGTGGAGTTTGTACTATTATTATTGAAAAGTATATTCCTTTGTGCTCGTGAAGTCCGTAAAATTAAATGAAAAATATTTCTCATTTGTATCTGTGTGTATAAAATTAACATAAAACTGCTTAACAGATTTGAATGTATTTGTGCAATTATAAGCAATCTTAAATAACAAGCAAGCATTTCTTGCTTGTTATTTAAGATTGCTTTATTTTGTGCTCGTACTGTTTGCTTTTCTTGTGCATGTTTTATGCGGAAGGGGGGGCGGTGCTTGAGTCTGCATTTTGAATAGCATGGTAAGAATGTTTAGCAGAATATTGCAAGTTATTAATATATCCACAAATTCATGATGGGCTTCCGCAAAGTAACGCCTTGTTCAATAAATTTTAGATTTGAATGTGGATTTCATTGTTCTATGGTTAAGTAATACGGTCACTAAGACTAAATGGCCTTGACTAGATATTCAAATAAACCTCCCCAAGTCATGAGTTAAAATAATAATTTATATCTGTATTTAACGCAGACAAAATCTAGTAAAAAGCTAGTATAAAATAATAAAGTAGCAGGTAAAAGTTAGAAGTATTTATTAGCTATCGTTCCTTATTCAAATAAACCTAGAGTATTGCGTTTCGGAAAGCGTTGCCAAGTCAAACACTTATCCAATATTAGTTGCGCACTACTTTCAATTAAAGCGAGGGTAGAACAATGCGGCGGGTAATGGAATAGTAATGCATTTAAAGTGAGGGATCATCGTCATCGCAGCCGGTGATTAGAGTCTGTGATAGGGATGGGATCAGGGCCCTTTTTGTGTAACTTCAACATCTATCACTATCAATTTCAAACGTATCGTGATTGACTAGAAATGACATCACAGATATTTTTTAGCCAATCACGACACCTTTTAAAACGATAGTTAAAAATTAGACAATAAAGCCCCTGGCTGGTGTTTCAGACAGATGAGACTTGTTTCCATCAAATTGTTCTGCAGTACCTTCGATGAAATAATACCCTGCTCACCGGTCGGAAAAAAAACCGGCCTCGTGCGAGTCGAACTCGCGCATGAAGGGTTCCGTACCATTATCTATAAAAACGGCAAAAAAATCACGTTTGTTGTATGTGAGCCCCCTTATATATTTATTTTATTCTGTTTTTTAGTATTTTTTGTTATAGCGGCAACAGAAATTCATCATGTGTGAAAATTTCAACTGTATAACTATCACGGTTCATGATGACAGACGGACGGACAGCGGAGTCTTAGTAATAGGATGCCGTTGGTTACCCTTTGGGTACGGAACCGTAAACAATAACAATACGGAAACTTGGAAAAGTTGTCTTCTTGTCTTTTTTTGCCTACAGCTGCAGCGGTTAGACAAAACTGTCCGGATAAACAAAGTTGTTTAAGACCTGGGTCGTTTCAGGAACGTGATTTTTTTTTTTAATAATCACATATTTTTTTTATTCAAAATGGTAGCTAAAATGTAAAGTTGGTCCGATTGGGGTCATAATTTGATCGTAGAATATAATTCAGAAAATATTTTCTGCTGGTTTGTTGGTTGTTGGTTTGTTGGTTTGTTATTCTTTCACGCAGGGATGGAGCAACGGATCGACGTAATTTTTTTGCATAGAAATAGTTTATGGGCCGATAAATGACATAGACTACTTTTTATCTCGAGGAAATGCAAAAAAAAATCAGCGTGGGCGAAGCCGCGGGTAAAAGTACATTAAAAAACTTACAAACTGCAACAAACCAATCCCTAATGATCATTACCCCATCCCTACCTGTACGTGATGATGACGAAGCTAGAAAGTGGTGGTAATAATCCTGTTTTAGTTCGAGACTATTGAGTTATAGTAGAGTCATGTATAGGTAGTGGTGCTGTAGCATGTCGGCTAGTCACGCGATGATTGTATAATCCACTTTGAAACTACGAATTTTTACCGTCTGCTTCACAAATTAAAGGATAAAAGTGAGTTGGTATGATGTTAAGAACCTTTAGTGTTGTTTACTTTAAAAGTGTTGTTTACTGCGGGCTGTGTCCGAGATACAACTGTAAATTATTCAAGTACTTCTTCTCTTAAGGTTATAACCGTTAGTCGCTTTGCACAAAGTTTGTAACTTAACTTTGTATTTCTTGTTTACAAGTTAAAAATTGAAAAACATTTTGGTATGTGACAGTTAACAATAGTCTAGTAGTAATGAGGTTTATTAAGCATGAGTTTGAAATTAATGAATTAATTTGTTATGCACAATTAGTCATGATCTGGTCCAAACAAAGTTAAAACATGATGCATTAAATTTCAAACCAATGCTTTAAAAAACCTCACTCGTACTAAATTATTGGTGTTAACTGCCAAATAGGCAAATACCAAAATGTTTTTTAATTTTTAACTTCTAAACGTTTAACCTTAAGTAGCTTAATTTGTTACTCAATCAAAGAGGAAGGAATTGATGATGGCCATTGATATATTAATAATATATCAGTGATGGCAAAAATCGTAATCGCTCACGAGATAAAATCATAATTTTCATTATTCCGATCAAATAATATTGAATATCTAACTAATAACAAATAATGAATGAATATAAAACTTTAACTGTAACAAGAGATACAATTATCCTTCTTAAAAAAAATGTAAATAAACGCGCAGATCAATTCGTTTAGCTGATTCTAAGTTCTTTTCACGAAAGAAAGTAACGAAAAGTAAAAATAAACAGTCCGTATAGTTGATTGCTGAAAAATTTTGGTAAGTTTAGTTGCATTTTATCTGCAACAAAGAACTTTAATGCGGAACTAATCAAAAACTTGTGGCAAAGACAACAAAGGAATGCAAATAGAAATGGATAGGTTGTGTTCTCTGGCGTTGTGAGGAATTCCCAAAGAAAGCCTTGATATCTGCAGCAATATATCTGAAGATAGAAGATGGAGACCTGGCAGACCACGAGAGGCTTGGCAGGGCATGGTGAAGAGAGAGGCTAATAGCAGGCGGGGATGGCATGGGCGGACGTCCACGGGCTGCTGAAAGATGATGGTTGGCGGCGCTATGCTTTGGTCCTTTGCTCCCTGCAGATATTGGGAAATATGTAGCCCCGAATCAATGAACTGTTTCTTCTGAAAACGGTGTTTGGTCTTTTACTACCAACAATTGCTACGCCGTCATTCATCCATCAGCCTGGTTCATCCACTGCTGTAGGTTTTTTCAAGACTATCACTTTTAGCTGTCCTCCGTCCTCCTCACCTCAGCCGCCACGCGCAACATCCTTCTACTAGTCAAATATAGCAGCAAGAGGTCGGCCTACTCTACGTTTTACTGTAGGTGATCTCCATTCTTACGCCTTTTGGCCTCAACGGCTGTCACACGTTATGTTTACGCCGTAGTAATCTTAAAAACTTCCAATTCGAAAACCCACTACGCCGAAAGCACAGGGTGAATATGTAGTTTAGTTTTTCTACAAATATTTGATTTCAACATTATTATATTTGGCTATATTTCATGTAATTTAAGAAATTAATTTTATTAAATTAAATTAATTTAACAATATTTATTTTATTTAGATTTTGTATTGTTTAATTCGTTACAGTTAAAAGATAAATTCGTTTAAGTAATTCTGGTTAATATTCGTTTTCGTTTACACGCTCACATAAAATCCTACATTTCGCGTCACAATGCAAATATTATCATAATGAAACAGGTTCACTTGTCGGGTTGTATTTACATGTAACATTGTAATTTGTACATTCGGCCACACCTTTAGTCCACATATTGTTTGATTGTCACCCTTACGCGGGGTAAATATGACCTACCATGGTATGTATATTTTACGTGTTGGATGAACTCGCTGGTCTGCTAATAACTATTGGCACAAGCATGGCCTGGGTTTTGGCCCTAATGGATTATCTGTGATTTGCATTTAGGTAGCTTAAGAGAATGGTGTTATGCAATATGTTACTTTGTTAGTTTATTTTTCACCTAACTTTTAACCCGAATTATCAATATCACTAGCCATGTCTCAAGGCAATATCCATTTTTATTATATGACATTTTATTGGACATGTTATATTCTCTTATATTGTTTTTAGATCGGTTTGGTGTAGTGTCAATAATGTAAAATTATATCCATTACCTTCGCCGAGTACTAAAAAAACGCTACAAAATGCCTTTCATTCTACTTCCAAAAAGGACACATATAATATTATTAAAACTCGCGTGAGCTGACATACTAAATTATTATTACATACGACTTGAACACCCACGTGTGCTTGTTGTTGACAGCTGCCAGTGCCCGTTTGACAACGACGGTGAACGCTGCATCGTCATCCTAAGAACGACACTCGCCTTGATAATGCCGAAATTGTATCGGTGAAACGGTTGGCATATAGTCATATAGTTTGTTCACACGGTTCACGGCACATGGTTCGTTGTATATGATCAGTAAATTGAATTGATTACTCATTATGATTAGTTTTATGGTTTAGTCACAGGTCCGAAGGACTTTAACGCACACTGGCTCCCGTGAGTCACTTCATTCGGGTATTATTCGAAAACCAGTGCTGCAAAGCTAAATGTTTTGCAGCTGTTTCGGATAAAATGATTGTTTTTGAACGTATCCGATAGTGGCCTATGGTATTTTGTCTATGGACACTTGGAGCTGTCACAAAAAAGCCTCGGAAAGGCCTACATTGAAAAAGATCGCGGTCGATTTTATATTTTGATATATTAATGGATTAATACAAAGAAAATTGATGTGAATATCATAAAAAACATTAGTGAGTCAGGGTCTGACAATATTTTGGCGGGAAGGCCACTTTTAGTTTGATTCCTTTGTGTGTGACATAACCTGCATACATGCGGTTTGCAACAAGTGCGGAACATTGTCCGGTTACCATATCTTCTGGGTTTGGATGCATCCAGGTGTAGGTGGGTTGTGTTTAGGTTCTCCGTGGAGGTGAGCAACGTGTCACAACACCGGCACACTTTTGGACTCCGTGTACAGGAGGAACTCGTACTGCGACATCATCTAAGTACCATTTTCTGGTAGGAAATTTTGTACTTACTTTTGTAGAATATAAGCAGCTTAAATTTGCATGGACGTAGATTGGGGACAGCTTATGGGCCCCTGTTCCAGCTGCTAATATCACTTTTACCATACAGCAGCAATATGCTGAAATAATACCTTTTTCTTGCCACCAAATAGTTTTTATTTTTGTACATATTTTACTTTATTATGGTAATAGTGTAAGGTTTTTATTATATAATTGTTTTTCATTTTAGTTTTTTAAGTTACCATTCTGTGTTATGTATGTGTATTATGTATATGGTGGCATGAAATAAATATATTACTTACTTACTTACTTACAATCACACGTCAGTATTCAAGCCGTACGTAATAATAACAAAGGACACATATTATACCAATTGTTGTATAATAATTATGATAGTAATAAATAAGTAAATCTTTGGCTCACTGTTGCATTTCGTAGAAAATTTTACAACAATCAGGGGAATAGATAAAGGGTTCCGAGGTTCGGTTGAGTTGAAAATAATTGTCTCGCTGATAGAAGCTGCGCTGAAACTAATTCAGTATTGTATGCACAGCACCGTCGGTGTGTAGTTTGTATTACACACACATAACGATGGCAATCGTACAAAAATGTATATGTCGTGGTCATATCGTAGAATTGACCATTTCATGATCTGCCCCCCTATTTTGTATCTTTAGTTGCCAACTGGACTAGGTGCCTATCATCAAAAACATAGCTAAAAACGGAACTTTCAAAAGTTTTTGTTGAACTATTTACGAACTGTGTCGTCACTTCAAGTGCGAACATTGCCTTAGACAATCGGAGTTCGATAGTATATCTATGTTTTTGATGATAGACACCCAGTCCAGATGGCAACTAAAGATACATAATAGGCCCTCTGGTTGGCCATATCGTATTTCTGTTAAAATTGGGAGGGTAACCTTGCTCCGCTCCGCTTTGCTCGGCTAAACCTAACACGCTCGTCCTCGCTCAGCTTCGCTTCGCTCGTCGTCGCACCTATTTTTTACTTTTGGTGAAAGATTTTTGATTTCATACTTTACGATCTGCCCCACCAGATCATGAAATAGTCAATTCTACGATATGGTCAAGACGTATATAATCCATCGTGTGGCCGTGTATGAAAGTAAGTTGAATGGACTATACCCTCCTGAGGCCTAGGATATTTTTGTTTTCATTATTAAATTCATAGTGTTCGTATGAATAAATAGATATAAATGCATACTAGGAAAAAAAATCGAAGTAAGAAAGCTGGATATTTTTTCCATGAAATAATAATATTAATTGGTTCAGAGGCTGCACAATGCTAAAATTCTGTCTTTCTCTAACGCTTTTGTGTTTTAACTGGTTATCCTGCTCTAATCAGATGCCAGGTACATTAGGACATTAACTATAATTTCTTTACATAATAAAGATGGTTATTTCTAGTTAGTATCTACGTATGTTGGTTTCGTTTCAATCGGTTTTAAAATATGGAAACTGAATAGCTTTTTTCGCGAAACGTATGCTCTTTAAAATCAACATAATTAAAAGATGTTTAAAAGTATGTTTATTTATAAAGTGTAATTAATAATTGTCTTGAGTCTAAAAATAAGCCATAATTTTTTCAAATTTTTACAATCTGCATTCACGGATGGATTCGGCAACGCAAAACTGATGTTTAGCATTGTGGAGCCCCTTAATTGACTTGCCATACGTAAACTGTAAAATTTGTGAAGATGTAATAATTTTTTTGTTTATGTATTTATATATACGACGCCAGGCCCCATGAGGGGTACATATAAGTGATTCCAGTTACTTCCAATTATTCTGCTTTTTGGTAATGGATGGAATAGTTTTCTTTGATAATACTTTCCGTGGTGTTTTTTTTTATTTTGTCCTGTAACCAAATTCCGAAGAAGATTTAAGAAAGAGTAAAGTTTTCTTATGAAGCTGTGTTCACTGCTTAGTTTGTATGTTTAAGGATTCATCAAAATTGAGTTAGGTATCAGCTGCGAATAGCATAAATAAGCAAAAATTTGTTGTTGTCTTTAAAATTAATTTGTAACCCCGAGTTAAATACCAAACAACCTAGCAGATCATTGACTTGCCATTTAGTCGTATTATTTATGTTTGTTCATGGTGTAACTGTCTAACTGTCAATTTGGGTTTCGACAGGGTAAGTCAACTGAAGATGCTGTATCTGCACTTACTTCTTTAATTGCTGAAAATCTTGACAAAAGTAATACAAAGTGCATGTCAGTATTCTTAGATCTAAAGAAGGCGTTTGATACCGTCTCTCTCCCTATCCTTATACACAAGCTAAAAATGATAGGTATCAGGGGAACCCCTCTTCTCTTGTTCACAAATTATCTATCAGAACGATATCAAATGGTAAGATTAGACAGCTGCACTAGTGGAAATGAGGAGGTGTCGACCGGTGTGCCTCAGGGTAGCGTTCTTGGTTCAACTCTATTCTTAATATATATTAATGATTTATGTGATACCCAGATCAAGAACGCAAAAATCTTTGCATACGCTGATGACACTGCCGTTGTTTTCACTGGAGACTCCTGGGCTTCTGTACAGGACAGTGCTGAAAAAGGACTCAAGCAAATATCTAAATGGTTACATAATAATATACTCACACTTAATGCCTCTAAGACGAACTATATCTGCTTTTGTAACTATGCTAATACCCAACCAAATAATGACTTTAAGATAAGAATTCACAGCTGCAATAAAACAACTACTTCAGATTACTGTGACTGTCCAAGTATACAAAAGGTCGCGCAAACTAAATATCTTGGTATCATCCTAGATCAGAGACTATCATGGTATGCACATCTTGAAAACGTGACATCAAGAATCCGGAAATTAAGTTGGATCTTCAAAAATGTAAGATATGTAGTACCAAGAGTAGCTGATAGTCAGAGAAAGACCACTAGAGATCTTCTCAAAGAAATATATGTAGCACTTGTACAGTCTATCATTACATATTGTATTCCAATTTGGGGTGGAGCGGGAAAAACTAAGTTTCTTGTGGTAGAACGGGCTCAATGTAGTTTGATTAAGGTCATGTATTTTAAAAAAAGGAGATACTCTACAGAGAAACTGTACCAACTGTCTAAGCTGGCTTCAGTTAGGAAACTATATATAACCTATACAGTACTAAAACAACACAAAAACTTGCCTTTTGTCGCTAACATAACAAAGAGTAGAAGGAAAAAAAATGATGTGACGGTGCCAAAAACAAACACGACCTCTGCTAAAAGACAGTACGAAAGACGTGCGGCTCATCTGTACAATTTACTTAACAAAGAAATAGATATATATCCCAAAACATTTCACGATTGTAAGAAATTTGTTACTTTATGGTTGGAAACAAAATCTTATGATGAAGTAGAAGATATATTGGAAAGTTAATGACTGTAATACTTACACAAATACTCTTACACATACCCTTACGACCCCTTATTCACATGAACACACTCACTCACACACACCCTTCTACACCCTCTCACGCACTTCTACACACTCTCACACATCCTCCCCCACACACGAGCAGGCATAAACTAAATTAAATTAAACTAAATAAAACTCAATGCTTAAATTTAAATTAAACTCAATTTCACCTACTTATTTGTATATTGTATATCTTTTGTTATTCTTTCTTGTTGTAGTTTTAAGTGGTATAATGTTATATTTATAATAAGTGCTTTAAAGAAGAGCGGTGCCTCCTGACACAGGCCTTTTAAAGCTTAAAGGGAGACACTAGCCCCTACCATATAATGTAATCCTATTAATGAAAATAAACGTATTTGTATTTGTATTTGTATTTATTTGTAATCAATTTGTCCTATTTTTTCTATCTGGAGTCTCGTCTGGGATTATTTTTCGCAGAGAAATTGTTTCTGATGATTTTTTATGTACTTAAATAATATCAGAGTTTCCCAAATAATGAATTTCGTTTGAAATTAAAGGATATTATGACAAAAGTAAACATGTTAAAAACATCTTGAACATTCCATAAAAGCTAACTCAAATCCAAAACTAAAACTGAAACTTCAATCTACAGTTCCCAAGCAGATTACTCCATTTCTTTTACCTTTTTGTTTATAATTGGAACGCTTTGTGAAAAACTGAAAAACGGTAGAGTTTGAAAGTTCCGCTTCGGTTTCAGTCTCAACGCAGCTTTATGCGGCCAGTGGTCGATGAGGCTTCAGTGTGAACAAGGCTTAGGAAACGTAGAGCTGGTATATTCAAATAATAACTATTGTAGATTTTTGCGAGGAATTTCATTTAAACCATGTAGTTTTTATTTCAAGCTTTCTTTAACTTTACTAATGTTAGTATATCTGGGTCAAGACTTGCAACTGAATTTTAAACCAATTCCCCAGACCGATTTAGCTGATATTTACAGACGTTGGTTTTTGTGACAATGATGAAAAGTTAAGTGACATCATTCTAAATCCAATATGGTGGACGCCCCAAGATGGCGATTTATTATTTCCCTATTCCCGAATACTCGCGAATTCTTCTAATACTCAATACAAACCAGTACGAAGACAAGTTTTATAAAAAAAAAGTTTTTAATCTAGAATTAATCACCAAGCATTACCTACTAGGACAGCAGACTTCAATGAGTATTACGTTTTAATTCATAAGAACGAACTCTTTATGTCTTGGAATGCATGTCAATATAACAAAAATGTTTGTCGTACGACAAATTCAATGAATATGATGTCAAATGACATGTCATACAAATTAATGCTGGGGACAAAAATTCTATCATCTTGGCATGCCCAATGATTTCGTGCATGAACGTTTATCCTCGTATCGCTTTTTTTAAAGATTCGTTTATCTTTTGAGAGAGTTTCAGAGAATAATAGAAGAACGAATGGATGAAAATGTTTAGTTTTAGGCATTTTATAGTTTAATAATGTAAAATAATGAGTTTAATTGAATTTAAATCTATCGCGTATATTATAGTCATGCTGAAGCATGTGCTGAAGATTTTAAATTCAAAACTGTCAAAACAGAAGTCAAATCATTGACAGCATAACCGACGAATCTTCATCTTCAAGTGGAGCTAAATGAGACTTCCAAAAATACCACCTCCAATCACCAACATTCATACACGTCCAATGTAATCCGCCACTTGCCGTCCAAGTAGAAAATTGCTCGGACTACCTACAAACATTCTTTGTCCGGTCACCGACAGGATTTTTTACTATTAAATTCACTATTCACTTGGCAATGCGAGTGGCTTCCACAAAAAGTAAAATGTAAGAGAACAACAGTAATTTTGAGCTCTTTCCGAGTCGGTTCGCAAAATGTGAGGATCCTTTTAGATGTTTGAAGTTGGAGAAGCACAAAAAGCTCAAGTATAAGCTTAAGTTAGGGCTGGATATAGTAAATGTAGGGGTGTGTCTGTCTGTAGATGCAAGTTTTAAAATATCAACTACGTAAAACCTCTCGTGGAAGGCGGTGAGATTCACCAAATCTGAAACTATTGTGTTCATATAAGTCGAGGTGGTTTGAGTAAATATGCCAAAAACGCGTTCACACAAGTAAAGCGCATGCTTGCAAGAACTATAACAAATTTATTATAATAATATTTATAATAAATAACATAATAAAGGTTTACTTAGAAGAAAAATTTGTACCAAAAAAGGTATTGTGCGAAAGATACAATGACGATTTTAAACGTTTATTTATACATATCATAATACATTTATGTTAGAAAACGGTTTTGACGATAATGTTAACTCAACAGATCAACAGTTGTTTAATCTTTCTTAATAAAATTTATCACTAACCAGTAAGATAGATCCAAACCACGATCTGGACTGTTTTACGATTGTTTCAGTGATAATGAGTGAAGAGGGTTAATGTATGAAATGATTATTTTTGAAAACACAAAGTTGTTTAAATGGAAGTCCTCTAAAAAATATTTATGTAGATGAATATTTTAATAAATAGTTTATAAATACATAGTTTTGATGTTGTAATTACCATATATTATACCATAATAATATCATACATGGTAATTACCATAATAGTATTGCACTCGCTTGTACGCACGAGCCGCACGCAAACATACAAAAAACATAAGACAATCAACCGCCATTCTGCAGCAAACCTTGACCAGCGAAACGAGCTGACATGGTACTTAAAAATATTCGAAAATGCCATCCTGCGTAGTCAAATCCTGCAGAAATAATAACGGATTTATGAAAAAAACCTTTCATAGGTAAGTTGTTCAATTTATGACGTATTTCCATTTTTTGAACGTTTCTTTACATGAAATTAATCTGCTCAATTCGGAAGTCAAAACATAGAGTCCGCGCCACCAATGAAGTCCTGCGTCGAAGTATTTATTGTGAAAGAAAGAAAGAAAGAAAGAAAATAAATTTATTGGCGCGTTTACAAAACTATAAAAAGAACTTATAGCTAACACAGTAGATAAGTTTATTTAAGTAGGAGTAATCTATAGATAAAAATAACACGACAAAAGGATGTAGCTCAGCTATGTGCCATCCAAAACATGCTTTGGTTGGCGCTGGTTTTCAGCTACCTCCGTTATAATTGCCTGATAAGGTATTAACGAGTTGTTAACAATTTTATTTACTAAATTGAAAAATCAATAAAAATTGGCAGAAATGGCTTATAACTAAATTAAAGAAAATAAAAACAAAAAAATGCGTAACAAGACAAAAACAATAAAAAAAAAAGGTAATTAGTATATACAGATATAGACTTATTAGTAGGGTGTATAGTCTTAAGCATTGTAGGCTTTCCAAGGATGTTTCAAATGTCCAGTGTCCATTTGCTTTTTCATAAGATACTGTTTATACCTAAACTTAAATGTATGGGCTGAGCACTTTTGTCTCAAGGGCGGTGGTAAATTATTCCATATTTTTGCACTTCGGTATGAAAAACATCCTCGGAATCCTGCAAGTTTATGTTTAGGAGTATACAGTAGGTTTTGATCCTTTGATCGTGTTCTAAAACAATTAACATTTTTCAAAAATTTTAATTTTTCAAATAGGTAATTAGGACACTGTTTGTAAATAACTTTTTGGATTACGCAAGCCAAATGCAACTCCCTTCTAGCTTCCATGTTTAAAATTTTATGTGCGTTTAGATAAGGAGTGACGTGGGCGCGCCTCGGTATCTTATAACAGAACCGCGCACACGCATTTTGAACTCTCTGTATAGCATTTGCTGTTTTCCTACATATTCGATAACCATAAACCGCACTGCAATAGTTAAATGGAGACAATACCAGGAGCTCGACCAGGGTTTCTCTTATGTCTTTGGTTAGGTAATCTCTTATCCCATATAGAACTTTAAGTTTGAAAAAGGCGTACCTAATTTTTTGTCTAAATTGTGTCTAAAATATGATCGAAAATGCCTTAATCCATGAGACTTCAGTTCAATTGTCATACTCTTGACAATTGGCCAGTGTTGCCATTAAATACAAATGCAAATTACTCACCATAAAATGCCGGAGATAAATTTGCGAGTGAAAGTGATAATTTTTATCTTCGTTTTAACCGACTTCAAAAAAGAGAAAGTTGTCAACTCACCTGTTTTTTTTCTACACATATTTTTTGTGTGAGTTGCTTCATAACTCCGTCATTTCTTAAACGATTTGGATGATTATTTTTTTTGTTTAAAAGAGTGTGTCGATCAATAGACGTTGTTTCAGTTAGTCATCTCTTATCTATAGATATGATGAAACGAAATGTCTGTCTGTTTGTAAATTTTTTCCGCTCAGATAAAAAATACCCGTGCCACCAAAGGGCTTGAGCTAAACAAATTTCGACACAGGCATACACGCACAAGTTAGGCAGTCTAAATTACATTAATTATTAAAAAAATATATAAAGGTGTGTTTTTTTTTAGACTTCCAAAAAGAAACCAAGTATGGAAGAATGATTGGTTAAATAATCAGAGAGAGCAGAGGTGAAAACGACTGGGTTCCCTCCAAATCCCGCTCGTTTGTAGGACTTGGTTTAGATTCGTATTACAGCGCCATCAAGCGACAATAGTATTATTTAGAGCGCTTACCTATTTTCTGGGGAAATTGGTATCAGCTGGCAACCCAGCACGCACACATACACTTTGAGCCGCCGCCATTGTTGTGAATCAGTTATTAGTTAGCGACACGGTGTCCGACCCTTCTTACGTTCATGGTACCTACATTCTTTGACCGATGTTACAATATTACATTATAAAATCGCAATTCTGTGATTCTGTGATCGAAGGATGGGCGAAATTTATTAAAACACCGCTAGAGAACCAATCACAAGCTTATGCGTTGCTCTAAGATCACAAGCAATAACGGTCTGTCTTAATTTCTTAAGCCACGCTTCTTTACACTTCTCGCTTTTGATTGATCTCAGGCATCTACATACAAATTCCGACATGAACAGTTGACTGTCGTGATCGATATTGTCATGACGAGTGTTCTTTTTCTCATTTTTCGTAAAATTATTTTTGATGGTCGTAGATAAAGTATAAGTGCAACTGGACATAGTTAGACATTGGGACACTCATGCAAGTATATTACGAAACCCATTTCGTTCGTATCGTAAACAAGGACCCGTGTCCCAATGTGTCAGATTATGTTACAGTTGCACAAAATACTAATATAAATTTTCCAGCAATACAAAAACTTTATAAAGCCTCCTATCGATAAAAGGTGAAAACATTTTCCACGTTATTACATTCTCATTATTTTTCCCATATCAAGCCCAATTACGGAGTCTCCGTTGCTATGTTATACTCAATTACGGACGGACAGACGGACAAAACGGAAGTCGATATTGTCCGTTTTAATGACCGCTATTATCCATACTTGAGCCTCCTATTGTGCTGCAGTATAATGATTGATACTTGTGAGATAACTTTGTGGTACTTACTTGAAATAAATACGTGCTGTTTTGTGTATTGAACTGTTCGTTTGTTAGTGGATTTAATATTATGTGAACTTTTTTTCTCTCCTATTTTAGTGATTGGTTTGTTCTTTTACCTTTTTTACATATAATCTAGTTCCATTTTGGTAACGGCACAGGCTTTTAAATAAAATAAAATAATCATTCTGAAAAATTAATTCAACGGAATGTAGTTTACACAGCTGACACGAGTCAAATTATCAGCAGAAATATGTAAGACGCGTGATAAAAAAAAATATTCTGAAGAAGAAAGAAGTAAAGAAGAAGCAAGAGTAAAGAAAAAAGTTTTATAATTCAGCATCGTTTTCAGCAAGATGTGACCGATGCGTAGTTGTGTAGAAACAAAAATAACATTAAAATAAACAGGGTTGGATGTTGGCTGGAGCATTTTGTACAATCAGCAAAAACAAAATGCTTCAGGTTGCCCAGCCAACCTTCTTCATTTTGGTGTAGTTTTTTTTTATACAACTAAAAATTGGTCCCATTTTGATACTCAATACATAGGGTTACAGACTGTACGCTCCTAGTTTATAAGTCAATCGCCAGCCCGGGTCCAACCTTAGGCAAAAGATAAATTACTGCTGCAAAGATTTAATTTATGGAGTCGAAGACCATTTTCAAAGATTTTCCTTACATGATAAGAATGAACAAACAAAAGAGCGATAATCGCTCTCAGAAGTCTCCGGTAAAAACATGATACAAAACATGCAAGAATTTAAACTTTGCAATCTGTCCCACAATTTTAATAAACTGCCAGCAAAATTACCTCAATCTTTTCCAACAAAGCATACAGCAACAAAAAGCAAAAGCACGCAAGCTCCATATATCCCGTACGTGATTCATGCACTCCTGGTAATCACTGCACCGCGATGCACGTATGGGACCAGGTTAATACAACCATTAACAAAGGAATCTAAACCTTATGCGGACACCTTATGAGCTAAGTTTGTAGAAGAGGTAACTTTGTGGGTGAATTTCATCGAGACATGACAAATTGCACGTCCGGCTAACTCTTTTCGCTCCATGAGATGCTGGTACTTTTCACACGGGTTCTAGTGATTTATCTTACGTAAAGTGATGGGAACTATCGTATTTATTTTATTTAGATAAGTTTAAATTTTTTTAATCGATAGGTTTATTTTATTTATAGGATATTTTTAACTTGTTATTATATTTTGTATGTTTTTGTGTTCAAATAAAATATCAAAAATTATTGTGTAAAGTGGCAAAAGTGTTATTTTTGTACAGTCGGTTAGTATATATAGTAATAATTATATACCAACCGATGGTAAAAAAATAACTAAAATATAATATTAATGGTATCTAGAAGTCAACGTATTCCCTACTATATAGCAATATAAAAACCAATAATTTAAAGTGGACGCCGACTTCTAGAGAACATATGTTTCAGGAAGAAAAAAGTCGGCAGGCAAAAGTGCCATTACATTATTAATAATTTAAACGTTTTAGTGATGACAATTACTTTAAAAGTCGGTTACTATCACAGATATATTGAATGTCTGTGGTTACTGTTTAAAAAGTTTATTGTATAGATCTAACATCCAGAAATTTAACTTAAAACGTGTACAATAAAGCCGGACAAAGAAGAAGCCGCAATTAATTTCCCATTTGTCTGTCTAAGATAAGCTCCGAGTTGATGTCGCATTTTTTAATAAAAGTTTTAATATAATAATAATATTTAAAATTCTTACATATTTAAATTTCATTATTTTTGACTTTAAATATTCAATTAAGTATAACTTATACATGCGCTACACATTGGTCGCAAAGGGATAAAGAGAAAGCTATCCCTTGAAAGCTTTTGTAATATTAAGGACCCCGAAAATATAAACCTAACAAATCGTAAGACTACTCACCTCACGAAACATAGTTACCACAAATTGCATTCGTCCTGCACGTCCACCATTAAAACCCGATAAAGAAAATAGCCGAAAAACTCCCTTAACCAGTCAGTTCTTATTGCGTTGTCATAAAAGCTATTATCCATTGCATTATGGGAAAAATGCGAGTGTATGACAATTCAATTTGAGCTCCAATAATATCGGCTTACACAATAATGGACAAAAGAAATCGGGAGGTGGCCGCGCGGCAACCTGAGGGCTGCATCATGCGTGTTCAGAATTGTGATATTCTCGATGAATTTGTATGAGCACTAGTAATATTGATACAAAAATGACTATTGCTATCTTTTAGACAAAAAAAATACATTCCTACTATCCCTGCTTCGTGCTGAATCGTAAAATTTGTTTGATATTTACTTTTCAACTTTGCTTTAAAACTACGAAGTGGGTTTCTTTTAAAAACCAAGTCAACATTAACGTTACTTCTTATACTGGGTAAAAGAGATACCAAAAAAGTCACGAAAAGCTTTTACGATTTTAGATCAAGACAGAAATGAATCTTAAATAATAGAAAAGCATCAATTATACGAAGAAATAAAATAATATTAAATTGATATAATATATCATAGAACATGCGTGCCACCGTTTGTATTGCAGATTTTGTAGATGTATACGTTCTACGATGCGCCGTAGCATAGTAGGCCTACGAAAAATTACCACAGGTTTCGGCTTGCTACGCCGTAGCAGACACGTGCAGCAAATTTTTGTTCTATGCAAATTACCATTAGGCGAAAAGGGTGTTTTAGGATTGTAGCAAATGAATATGTAAGTGTCAATTCAGGCATTGAAAAATAAAAATCACTTTAAAATAAAAAAAACGATTTTTCTTAACAGAGTACCCATCTTAGAACTCAAATATCCGATATTATTATAATTTTTGTATGTTTATTTATTATTTATATATATAGGGTAAAACCACCAGTAACTGTCAGTCCACCAAAAACTGCCATTGTCAACTTTTAATGAAAAAAATAAGCCTTTGTCACAAGTAACGCTATCTATATTTCGATTGTGGTATTGCTGAGTTCACGCAGAGTTAGTTACGTCAAAAAAGTTTCTAGTTTGGTCCACTAGGTGGTCATCGATCGATACCGGAAATTCAGTCGCGACGCGGAGTCCAAGCGGTGTGATTGTGTGTTGTGAATTGCGTAAGGTAAGGGTTTTACTCATTCAAATATTTTTTTATGAAAATTCGAGTGTTCGATCTAAAAAATTAGTTAGTTTGTTGCCTTAAGTGTTCCTTAGAACAGTGCGTGTTCTTTATTTGTCGGATTTTGTCCAGATCAAGTTTTAAATGGAGTTGCTAATAACTGGAATGAATTTTTGCCAATTTCCAGTAACAGTCACCCCCTGTCAGTTATTGGTAAAACTAAAGACATTGTTATTTTGATGAAAATACAACTCTAAGTTATAGAATATTAAGTGTAGAATTGTTTGTAAAAATCACATGTAAATATCTCGACGTTTTCCAATAACTGTCATGGGTTGATGGTTACCGGAATTTCGACCTGACGGTTACTGGTAGTGTAAATGCGATGACTTTTTCCAGGATTCAGAAACATGAAGAAGCGACAATATGCAAAGGAGAACATCGAAAAAGCCGTGCAATTCGTCCAAAACAAGCAGGGATCGGTATCGCTTGCAGCTAAAACGTTTGGGGTGCCTAGAACAAGTATAACTTTCAAAATAAAACATCCGGATACAAAGTTTAAGTCAGGGCCCGATACTATTTTAACTTCTGCTGAAGAACAAGATCTTGTCAACTACATTGTAAGTTTAAGTCGACGCGGCTTTCCTAGAAAGAAAGATGACGTTTTGGACTCTGTACAAAGTTTTTTAAAAGAAAACCCTCGCAGCAATCCATTTAAAGATGGACGACCAGGTAATAAATGGTTTGCTTCATTTTTGAAACGTCATCCAATTCTTACGCAAAGAACTGCTGAAGGAGTAACGAAGGCCAGTGCTTGTATTTCTGAATACGACATTCGAAAGTGGTTCTCGGAGATCGAAAATTATTTCAAAGATGCAGGCTTAATGTCGGTACTGGAGGATCCTACACGTATATACAACGCAGATGAGACTTGTTTTTATATATGTCCGTCTACGGGAAAAGTGATCTGTGAAAAAGGTTCCAAAAACGTTTATGTCATCGACAAGGGTTCGCCGAAAGAAAACATCACAGTGATGTTTGCCTTCTCTGCTTCTGGTAGGACATGCGCGCCTATGATTATTTATCCCTACCAACGTATTCCAGAGA
This sequence comes from Ypsolopha sequella, assembly GCA_934047225.1. Classification (NCBI taxonomy): domain Eukaryota; kingdom Metazoa; phylum Arthropoda; class Insecta; order Lepidoptera; family Ypsolophidae; genus Ypsolopha; species Ypsolopha sequella. Next base: position 20,695,003 of record OW204004.1, on the reverse strand, counting down.
GAATAGCAGAATCCGTACCGACTGGTTGGGGCATTGGCCGCAGCGAAAATGGCTGGATGACTGGACCCGTATTTTATGAATATATATCAAATGTATTCTACCCCGACTTGATTGCCGCTAAAGTTCAATTTCCAGTAATTCTATACGTCGACGGCCATAAAACGCACTTAACGAAAGAAGTTTCAGAGCTATGCAAATCATTAGAAATACATCTGATAGCTTTGTACCCAAACGCAACACGGATACTGCAGCCTGCTGATGTTGCCTCGTTTAAACCCCTCAAATCCGGCTGGAAAAAGTATTTGAGACTGTGGAACGCAGAAAACGAAAGTGGAGAAGTGCTTAACAAGCAAACCTTTGCACCGTTGCTGAAAAAAGTAGTTGATTCTACTACCAACCCTACTACTGCTGTTAACGGCTTTCGGACTACAGGCCTTTTCCCATTCAACCCTGATGCGATAAACTACGAAAAATGTCTCGGAAAGCAGCAAGATGAGCCATCCTCATCTGCCACGCAAGACTCCATTAGCCATGAGTCTATGACGTTTAGTGAATTTAAAACTATTGTTGGCAGTGATCGGATTTCTCTTTTCGAACAAGCACAAAGCATGACACACTTTGAAAATGAGGAGGCAAAGGTCATTTACAATTTGTGGAGAAAGTTTTTGGGTTCCAAAGGAAGTCCTTCGATCGAAAAACCGAAATGTACTGATAGTGGCGTAGAGCACGGAGAGACATCACAGTCATTTTTACTAGATCATGTTACAGAAGAGCTACAGCCATCTACAGTCACTGCCGCTGAGCCGACCATCATTGAAGATGATGAGCCCCAACCATCAACATCACGGGCTGAATCAAGTAAAAAAGTAACAATTTTATCTAATGAATCAATGTCTAATTTTCTAAAGAGAAAGATGTGGCCCTCCTCGCCTAAACGGAAGGGTAAAAGGCAAACAGAGAGAGCTCCATATGCGTTAACTTCGGACAAGTACATGCAAATGATCAGAGAAAAAGAATATAAGAAGCAACAACTAAATACGGAAAAGGAAAATAAAAAACGTTTGAGAGAAGAAAAGAAGGTTCTAGCTGAAACTAAAAAAAACAAAGGTAGGGGAAAAAAGACTCGACGAGAAGTGATTTCCAAGGATGATTCTGAAAAAAACTGCGACAAATTATGTTCCATAGATGATAGCACAGATTTGATACTGAGCAACGTTAATAATAATTCAAATAATGAAAAACGGTGTGACAGCTGTTTCCGAAGAATTTTAGGTTTCAATGACATAGAGTGTGGTATGTGCCATAAAAAATTCCATGTTAATTGTGTGCCGACAGATCACCAAATCCATATACCTATAGACGAAGAAGATGATTTTGTTTGTCATGTCTGCTATCGATTAAATACGTCTGGATCGTCAACTGACGAGTTTTTTGAAAGATTTCAGGAGGAGACCAGAAATGATGGTTTTATTTAATTACAATATGTTAAAACAATTATATCAAGCATAACAAAGCTCTTGTATAAATGGGATTATAAAATTTTGTATTTTGGAAGAGACTGATTTAGTAAAGACTGAATGTTATTTTGTTCGTTTAGTTAGTTTAGGTACCTAGCTGTTAGCTTTAAGCTCTAGGTGCAAAAAAAAATCCAAGTTGTAACAACTTCAGAAATGTTTATGTTTTATTAGGTATAAAGTTGCCATTTTGTTCTGTTTCTTAATATAATTATTTTAAAAAAATGTGTTTTTATTTAAGTATTATCTGCCTACACTTTTAGTAAATTTTTTGGGGTTATAAGACACAAGATTCTCTATTTAAATGAAATTTAAATAGAGTGACAGTTATTGGATTAAACTCTGTCGGTTATTGGATTTTATGTGACAGTTACTGGAAATAAAAGGTTATTTTTTTTAATAAGTATTCTGGGCGAAACCAAAATAAGTAAGCTTGTCATTGAATTTTGCCTTAAAAGCCTTTTTATTTCTTAACCTCTTCACGAAAACAGATAAAAAAAAAGAAAAACAAAAAAAAAGTTATGGACTGATATATGCGCGATTCCGCTTAATATGACAGTAACTGGTGGTTTTACCCTATGTGTATTTTATAGGTATGTATTCATTTGTTTCAGTATGTTCATATATTTTTATATGTAAGTTTATGTCTTAGATATTTAGGTTTATATTTTAATCTTGATCTCCCTATTATTTTCTGATTAGTATTTACACCTCCACATGTTATTTTGTACATCTTTCTGTTAGCTATCAAGGGTTGTCTGGAAGATATTGCTATTAGCAATAAGTTCCGCCCTTGTACACCATGTTTAATTGTTTTTTTTTGTCTTTAAGTTATTTGTTTAAATGTGCAAAAAGTGTTATAAATAAAATTAAAAAATGTCTACCTACCCCTCTGGGAGACAGGCGTGAGTATATAGTATGTATGTATGTATGTATGCGTATTATTTAGACGCACCTAAGTATCTGTTGATACATCGGCAGCCTAATTCAAAAATTTCGGGGAAATTTTATGTAGCATCTAGGTGTGAATGAAATAAAAAATGTAAATGACATATTTTTGGAAAATTCATCAAATTATATATTTCGTCTACAGTCATATTGTGACAATTTTACTAACATAAAGTTACACAAAGAAATAATTTGGGTACCTTAGTTTGGACAGGACGCAAGGGTCTCATAATAATGTGAAAGGCACACCACATGAGACGTATCACGGCATAAACTAGGGCTTCCAAATTGTTACTGGGCTCGGACACGAATAAAAAATAGAGGGTTCTTAAAATGTGATTTAAAGATATGCCAATAAAAAAGTATATGTATGAATAAATTTTCAAAAAATTAATCCCCTTGTCAACGGTGTTTCTTTTGAAATCAAAAATATTTACTTATAATCTAAATTAACCATAGTGTAAAAATCAGTTCACAAATCATAAAAAATTTCCAAAAAACGAACCACTTTAAAAATAACACAACTGTAGAAATTGGATAAATACGAGATGAAAATATCAAAGTTTAATAGCAAAACAGCAGTATTATGGTATAAAAAAAATTGGGTGTAATTGTAGCACTGTGAAAAATGAAAAAATATAAAGAAACGTCAGAAAAAAGTCACTAAATAAAATTAAGATTCAGTGATATATTATTATAAAATTAATTTAAATTGTGAATAAATAAAATAAAAATAGCCTTTATTTCCCATTACCATATAAATGTTTCCTAATAACCATAATTATATATATATTGAGTAATTAAAGAAATTAATATTAATATACTTATTGTAATTCATGATCATCTTATTAATCTATTAATTAAACTAATTTCTCCCACTTAATTTAATAAAGGAGGTGCTGATATATTTGAAAATAATAATAAAAATCATCATATACTCGTATCAAAATCGTAAAAAAGGTACTGTAAATTTAAATATATTTACTGTATCTGCTTTGTTTTACTGATTTTAGTAGCACTTTTAGCTAGTCATAGGGAATTAAATTTTGGATGTAGGCCTCCTCCAACATTTTCCACTTTATTCTGTTCTTTGCTCGACTAGTCCACGTATTTCCTGCTGTCTCTACTATCGGTGTCAAGGTCGTCCTCTGCTTCTATTGTGAATAGGTCACGTAAATTTGTATTTTTGTTTATTTTCGAATGTTCAAAGGTTTGCACTGTTCCTGATTTCATGGTCCAGATAACTGAAAATTTTTATGCCGGTACAGTCAAGCAAGACCAGCACTCGTAGCATAGTGTAAAACACACTGCTTTGAGTGTTACTTTCCAGTGATAAAGTCTATTCTAGTCACAAATCTAACAACAGGCAATTCTAGTTAACAATAACACCGATTCGGTGTAACACGTTTTTACTTATTTGACAGGACTAAACTTAATTTAAGAGTTCTGTCTTTTTCATTCTGTATCGAAGAGACAAAGACAGGACGCTCAAAATAAGGTTGACAGGCAAATAAGTAAAGTTGTGTTTCGCCGAATCGACACTACTGTCTAGTTAATAATTAAAGCCATAACTTACTATATTATTGAATAGGAACAGAAGTACTAAGTTATGGGCATTTACGGCAAAACCTACAACTTCTCTCTCGCACTAAGGCAGGGTGCGTTGCTCTGAGCGAGACAACTAATCCAGGGTGAAGTTCATCCCTTGATTCGTGCTTCTGAAGTACATAGACCTTACAAAAATTTGCCCCTACGGGATTTAGTGGGCGAGACGTTCTAACTATTAGACCTCAGAGGCAATACTGAAGGTTTTTATTTTAATTAAATTAAATCAATTAATATGTAACCGTTCAAGAATTTATGTTGATTAAAACACACTTTGCATCTAGGTAGGTATTAAAAAAAACGTTTATTCAATATTCATAATGACAACTTACTGCAATTTCAGTGAGTTCTTATTCAGTATTTATTTTTCAACTTCTGTACAACTGATATCACATGCATAAATGGTCAGCAAGGAACCCTAAACGGTGAAATGTATTTATTACTTCCTAACATGCAAAGACAGAACCCAAAAGTAATTTTGGTCATTTTATCGTTTCATGGATAGTTGTTATTGCTTACGTTACTAGAAATATTAAGGGAAAAGCGTAAAGCATTTTGTTGATAGTATTGACTTAGTCGAAAAATAATATTGGTACAGTCGCCCGCACACTAGCCTACTCAATGAATGTCTTTATAAAAGTACTTTATCTTCACTGTTTAGATAGAAAAAAATAGTTATTTGTGTTACAAGGGGCCCAAGTAGAGAAGAAAATAATTAGAAGTTAATAGATCGCCGCCACTTCATTATTTTAATTAATTCCATTTAATAATTTAAATTATTACATTTTTATCTGAACTATTATGACTTACTAAACGAAATAATATCATGTGTCGATAAAGGTAGTCCAATATGTGCTTTATATATGGACATGACGAAAGCATTCGACTTTGTTGATCATAAAATATTATTGAATAAACTTCACTCATATGGAATAAGAGGAAACATTCATTGCCTGATTAAGTCCTATTTAAGCAACCGGCATCAAAGAACTGAAATTAATATAGTATGTCCTATTACAAGAAAACAAATTAAATATTTGTCTCGGAAAAGGGTTATCTCCTGTAGAGTGCCACAGGGCAGTGTGCTTGGACCCTTATTGTTTTTGACATATATAAATGACATGCCCAAAAATATCCCACATCCTATGGTGCTGTTTGCAGACGATAGTACGGTGACAATAAAATGCATGAATCATGAGAATTTTGAAATAATTATTAATAATACTTTACATGATATAATCAATTGCCTTAGTAATAATAATCTCATAGTAAATCTTGAGAAAACGAAATGTATGAATTTTTATCAAAGAGTAAACAGAATTGGCAACATTGAAATAAAATATAATGGTAAATCAATAGAAACAGTACATGTTACAAAATTTTTGGGGTTACAGATTGATCATAAACTAACACGGAAGGCTCAAAACTCTGAAATATGTGAAAGAGTGCACAAATATGCATATCTCTTATACAAACTGTCTCAAATTGTTAATCGCGAAACAGTTATATCTGCATACCACGGCTTCGTTGCCTCCGCACTTCGATATGGTATCATGTTTTGGGGCAACTCAACCGAAAAAGAAAATGAATTTAAAGCCCAAAAACGATGCATTAGGTCAATATGTGTACTAAAAACCACGGACTCTTGCCAACCTTTTTTTAAATCGCACAAGATACTGACTTTTTCGTCTCTATACATTTATGAGATGGCAGTTTTTGTGAAGTCAAACCCTAACTTATTTACTAAGGTCTCCGAGTCGCACCATGCTAGTACTGTAAGATCACAATTTAGACATGCATTATCTCTTCGATCAGGAAAAACTGCCTTAATGCACAAAAGTGCCTTCTGTATGGGACCTAAAATTTACAACGCAATTCCAAATGACATAAAATATTTGGATATAATTTTATTTAAGAATAAATTACTTAATTTGCTTATTGATAAGTGTTATTATACAATTAATGATTATTTAAATGCTAATTCTTCCTTTTGACATGTGTAATATAGTAATTTATAATTGCTTATTGATAAGTGACATTGTACAATTAATGATTATTTAAATGCTAATTCTTTCTTTTGACATGTGTAATATAATCATCTATTGCAAATAATATTCATAACGTTTCATAAGTGTCTATTTTTTTTTTAATGAGCATGTTTAAAGTTGCATGTGTTGAATATTTGTATGCTCTACTTTAAGGCAGAACATAGCGGTCAAACACGAAACAACCACCATCCTGTAAAAAATATATGATACACCTATGTTTCACAAATAAACGATTGATTCTGATTCTGATTCTGAACTAATTTGACATTTATGCTTATTGCGACTTATCTGACATTTAAACTGATATTAAATAAACATAATATTTTATTGTTATTAAAATGTAACAGCATTAAACAATTCCTAGAAAATTCCCCATTTTCCGAGTAATTTTACCGCATGACATCACTGATAAATTTTCGACTTACCTACTTAATTATATTTTCTGTCAACATTATCATTGTTTACGTTGCTCAGAGCTAGTACCTAGTGGACTCAGTGAAATATTTTAATTAACATCTTCCCTTGAAAATGGAGTAAAATCCGAAACCGGTTGGGACAAAACATAAATAAGGTGAAACAATAATGTACAAGTGCTTTTAACTCAAGATACATTACTCGTATCGTCATGGTCTCCATAAAAAACATCCTCGTTAATTTCTCAAATGAATAGCTTATTTTCTTTGCATTTTCCCGAACACCATAACAAGCAGCCAAGAGGCCATAACAGCATCATAACAAGATACCACGTATCACCAAGCCCAGTAGCACCACTTCAAAATGAAATTAACGGTTACCCAGAGCCGGCGCCATAAACTGTCCAATTCTCTATTTAAACGGGAAGTTAACTGCCGTATCGTTAACGTGCCTTCAATCTGCTTAATTGGGAATGGTTTTACTGGACGTTTAATGGTGACTTACGGACATACGTGTCGGGGTTTGAAGCCCGATTTATAGGCGGGCTTTTATGATTTTCAGCGGATTTTGCTATGTGGATTTCGGAGGGTTTTATGACGTCAGTGTTCGACAACAGGAGGTTAGATAAAACTAGTAGTCTATTATTTCGAAGGGTATTTGTGTCAGCTTTCGTAGTATACTAGAATATATTATATTTAAATTGTTTATTTAATTTTACATTTGAATTTTGTATTTATTCTTGAGAGTACTGTTTTTTTTACAAATTTAATTTTATTTTATTGGTTCCTTTTTTATATATGACGTCCCCTAAAAATGTATAATTAGTATTTTCGGTTTTTGGGTGAACATTCCACACAAAATGTCACAATTTCAGGTCTAACCCACTCCGTCTACGAGGCAGAGACCCGTGATCTACGGATGGACAGACAGCAGAGTGACATTATTAGGGCTCGTTTTGCAGTTTGGGTACGGAATCCTAAAAATGATACTTTCCTGCGAAATATGTTCTCAAGGAAATGTCAAAGTTATTCCGTGGAGCAAGAAGTAACTACGGAGTAACAATAACGAACTTTTTGTACTCAACTCGAACCTTCCATTTGCATTCGACGGGGAATTCCCTGTGAGAGCTTCAAATTCTAAATGTTCAAACTTCTCCATATTTTAAAGGTGACTGCAAAAGTTTTTGCACGAGAAATGCGACTAAAGGGACAATTCTTAGAGTTACTAGGTATGCGGGGTTTTAAATTATAATTAAATAGTTAAGTAATTTGGCTAAGTCGGTCACGCGCACAAAGGGTTCCGTTTACCACCACACAATAAGGGGACGGAACCCCTGAAAACATAATAAATTACAACAATATGAGGTTGTCTTTAAAACAATAGACTGGAATGGACGAGGCATAAACGTGAACGGAGAGTACATTTCACATCTTCGCTTTGACGATGACATCGTGATGATGGCTGAATCGCTGTAAGAACTGGAGGACATGCTGTGCAGCCTAAGTGATTCTTCCAGACGAGTGGATAAAACTAAGTGCCAGTAATCTTCGACAATCTCAGCATCGAAGTTGTTCCAAAATATGTTTACCTGGGTCAAGTTATCCAGCTGGGTAAAAATAACTTTGACGCCGAGGCTGACGAGGCTTAGGATCCTAAGTCTATGGTTTGTATGGAGGTTGGCGCGTAGTGAAGCTTCTTAAGATCGCTCAGCGAGCTATGGAGTAGGAAATGCTTGGGATAACTTTGATTGATAAAATCCGAAACGAAAAGAAGAAATCTGTCAGAGATCGACAGTGACCGACATAGCCTGCCCAATTAGTAAGTTGAAGTGGCAGTGGGCTGGCCATATTTGTCGTCGACACGATGGCCGTTGGGGCTGAAAGGCGTTGGATGGGAGACCACTTACAGCAAAGGGCAGCGTAGACCAACCTCATGCCCGATCGACCGACGACCCGAAAGATGTTGTGGGTAGCGGCTGGATGAGGATGATGCAGGACCGCCAAGAGTGGCGAAATATTGGAGAGGCCTATGTCCAGCAGTGAACGAACACAGGCTGATGGGTGGATTAATGGATACAAAAATATTGGTATCATAGTAACATTAAAGTGACACAAACAAGCCGCTAAAATGGTTACGCTTTAACCGCGTAATGGGACTGCTTACGCCATAGTGCCATATATTTTCAGCGCGCTTTTTTGCGAAAAAGCAGTTTTCGCCATCATACACAGACATAATCTACCTTCACCAAAACTATATCACGCCATACATTGCTCGAGAATCGGCACCTCGTTCTAAGTGATTGGTCCCATTTGAGATTGAGCACAGCCTGAACAGAATTGAACCTGAATTCAGACTGTATTGTTAGTGCGAGCTTCGATAATATGAAGTTCGCTTGATTAAAATTTTGCAATTAAGTTTAAGGAATTTGAGAGCAACTAAAGGACCAACTGCGAATCGGAATGACGTACAAAGGGTTCCTTATCACCATACAATGTAAATTAGGAGCCCCCTCAGGTTTTGACGTTTGGCACCTTTAGAGTACGGAACCCTAAAATCATTACGGTAAATAACAGCGATATGGATCCCATAGCAACATCAAGGCGAAACAAAACAAGGGGCTAAAATAATAGCGCCTGACAAAAAATCCGCACCTTCTGAGTACGGAACCCAATTTTTTATGATAATTCTAGTTTTACTTTGGAGTATATATTATGTACTACAAACTGAACAAATTTACAAGTGCATGTATTACCTGGAACTTAATAGAGATGGAACAAAAAAACGTAGGAAAAATGGTTAGTGTAAGTCTTAAGACATTTTTATAGTAGTTAATGCTACAAGGGCGAAAAGCAATAAATTACGGGGACGTAACGTAACCGAGTAATTTATTGCTCTTACGCCCGTGTATCATACTACGTTTTTCAATGCATAGTGTGAGGAAATAAAACAAATATAATCTTGTGAACTTTAAATTATGATTGGCTCAAAAGAACTGTATTCAGAGCCGTTAAACAGTGGAAAAAAATATAACATTTATGGTACACAGGAAAGGCTGCAGGTTAGCCAATCATTGTAAATAAATTAAAAAAAATAATAATAACAAAGCCCTAGGGCAAAATAATCGACTTTCTGTTCGGTTTTGACGCATAAAAAGTGGGCCCTTACGAGCACTTGCATTGAAAAAAAAAAAAAAACATTGTTTATTCTAAACAAAACATTGTATCATTATTCATTACGAAGGGTGACATTTCATGATCAAGAGTTTTAATGATATACGTAAACGAAACGCTCATTTAAACGGAATATTGTCTTAAGGTTTAACTTGCAAAATTCATTCGTCATAAAGTAGCGAGCCTATGATGGAATTTTAATTGCAGTCTTTAACAATCATTATCACCCACCACGGCAAAGCTTCTTAAAAGTTTCTGGTCCAAGATAGTAGCGAAAGCGTTAAAAAAGTTATGTTACATGTAAATCGCTTCACTCGTCGTTACACCTATTTTTGTCCTTTCTTTGGAGGACTTTTTTAATCGTTTTAATCTCGCTTTTTCCTGAAAAAGCTGTTTTTTTGTGAAAAAGCGGAATGATTTCGTATGATCGCGTAACCAGTCGACCTTTACGCCGTAATTCGGTTTTGTACGAAAAAGCAGTTTTTACGCGAAAAAGCAGAATTGAAACAAGATAGATTCATTACAATAGTAGTCTTATAAATTTCCCAAATGTTACCACGCCATTCAAAATAGTTACAACAGCAAGGAATGCTTTCCTTTTGTAACATCCCTAAAATTCGTTTTTAAGCAGACTGTATGTTTCTTTAAGATTTTTTTTCATGTATTTTGTTTATTTTCTGAGTATTTTTAAATGTTTTTTTAAAGCAACTAATTTTGTTAAAACTCCTGTGTCTAACTGGTATTTTGCAAATCTGGTCTTACGCTACGGAAGGATCCGACCGCAACTTGTTGCTTTAATTCTCAGAGTTTGAGGTATCACTGACAACTCATAGTTTCTGACTTAGACCAAAGGCCAAGTTTTAAACAAACGATCTGTTGACGATGAGTTGTAACTTGTAAGAGTTAATGCTACAAACAGACATAACATTTTATCTTGTCATGAAAACTTGTACGAGTTTTAATGGTGATTAAAGAACGGGTGATTTGCTGTGTTGTGGGTTATCGTAAAGTTACCAGAAGTGTAAAAGTGTGTAATTGTGTAAAAGGATTTATAGACATTACAAGCTAAAGTCAAATTAATGCAATAATACTCAATATATATATATATTTTTTAGACTATAGACTACTAGCTTTTGCCCGCGGCTTCGCTTCCGTTGATTTAGTTTTTGTATAATCGTACCGAATCCCATCCCATCCCATCCCACTAATGCCACTATCCTATCCCATTCTCACTATCCCTTCCCACTAACATTCAACGGCGTGAAGGAGTAACAGTACATCACTTTTATATAGGAACTTGACACCCCATTGCCTTCCAATGGGAACTGATTTATGGGATAAAAAGTAGCCTATGTCTTATTTCAAGTCTAGAACTATATTTGTGCAAAGTTTTAGCCTAATCGTTTCAGTAGTTTCGGCGTGAAGGAGTAGCAAACATCCATCCATCCAAACTTTCGCATTCATAATATTAGGGGGATGGGATGGGGTAGTAGGAAGTGGGATAGCGGGATGGGATACTTACTATAAGAGTATTAGGAGGTGCTATTAATAGAAATATCATAATAATACCAGACACTATAGGTATACTCGTAATGGGTTAGATGACTTTATTTTACGGGTCAGATTTTCTTAGATATTCACTAGGGCAGTTGGTGGGCAATGACGAAGATGCCCATGCCCAACATATATTTGCTTTATTTGTCATGCTTTAACTCCCAAAAACCTGTCAAAAGCTTATAGAAATTTACAGAACAATTGGTTAACTTATCTTGAAAACTTTTTAAAAGAAGAATAAAGAAGAAAGAACATAAATTATAATAGACTAGTACTAATATAAAATATAAATAATAATACTAGTTAGAAAATAGCCTATAAAAGGCTGAAATAAATAACAAGATTACTAACAAACAACATGTGACAAATATAAAAATAAAAAATAACAGATGGCATGAAGCAAACACATCTACGTATATATACGTATAGATATATTGATTTATTTAATCTATGCCCAACAGTGAGTGGATGTAGGCTGAATGATGATGATGATGATGATGATGATGATGATGATTCACTAGGTACGCCAAATTTCTAGCCAGTTTCAGTTCAGCTGACGAACTAAAAGGTCTAGGTAAAATTAAATATTCAAACTGCTATACCAAGCAATACTGAATGAATGAATACAGCAATGAAAATATCAAGTCTTTATGTACTTATTTTTAACAAACAAAACAGACATTATTACACTCAATTACAAAAGTGCCATTATTAAAGATTTTTTCCACCAAGTACCATCAATTTTTCCACAAAGAATCCATGTCACATTGTTAATTAGGGTTCAAAAATACTAATAGCGAAACATCGGTGTCGGTCCAACCATCTGTCTGTACATGGCATAACTCTTGAACCCGAAAGGTAGGCAAAATATCTGAATCCCCCAAAAAAAAAACTGTAAAACTCATTGCATGCAACCGGGGATTGAACCTGGATCTCAAGATTTAGAGGCCAGCATTCTATCTCTGAGCTACCGCCGCATAGTCCCCTTACTTATGCCCCCAAATCATCAACTGCACAAGACTTTCAAGATTTTAGTAACGTTACGTTTATTTGTAACATAAAACGTTACCACGTGTCAGTTAGATAAGGTTCTAACTGGAGTTTAAGGGTGTTTTAACAGTGGCATGGATTAGTACACCAAGCAGACGTGGCTGTAATGTTAATGGTTTGTTTTTAATGATTTTCTTTATGTTTTATGTCGCTGAAGATTTTACGTAATGCTGACCGGGTATCAATAATAATATTAATGTTGGTTACCATCTGGAAAGAAAGTTATAAATGAAACTTATTACGAAATTGTTATTTAGGTGGTAGAGAATCAGTCTGGCCATTCAAAGAGGAAACGCTGCCAGCCTTGTCGGTACCCTTCTACATGAAGATGGCGATCTAGATAGGATTTTTTATTTAGTTTAGTTTATTTTTATAAGGTATAGGTTTTATAAGGGTTTTATTTAGGTTAGTGTTTTCTTTTAGGTTTATTTTGTAGGTAGATTTTTAAGTGTTTGATTGTTATTTAAGTATTATTTTATTTATGTCGCAATATCTTATAATCTTCATTTAGGTGGTTAATCTAAATTAGATCTAGACATGTTATGTTAATATAAGTACTCGGCATTCGCTGAAAATCAGCGCTGTGGACCCGTCATGGCATTAAGCTGAGCGGAGACCTTTTTGGTACATTCTATGCTAATTTTAAGTTTTAACTATAATGTCATGTAAATATTATGTATCAAATAAACATGATTCAATTCTATTCAATTCTTTTCTATTCTATACATGAAAAAACACTTCTGAATTAATATTCCCAGAATCAGAATTAATTACTCCATGAGCAGCTAAATTTATCTGTGGGTCTACCGCGTAATTCTCATTTTCATCAACATCAACTTGAGATTGAAATTTGTCGTGCGTGCGACGACGCCCGCCTAACATGCCATCTCTTTTGCACGCGTTGAATTTCGCATGCATTTGCTTGAAGTTGATACAAATGAGAATTACGCGGTAGAGCCCCTGGTCCTTACAAAATATCAAACGTAAAATTATATTTTTTACCATAAAATCATACATTTTTTTCTGAAACTGCCAACTTTTAAATATAAAACCTTATACTAAATAAGGTAGTAAAAAAGACGTATGTATATATTTAATACAATTTAAAAAAATTAATAATATATTGTACCGATGCCATCTAAACTGAACGTATTTTGTTAAAACGAAATAAATATTTCAGCTTGATTTTACGAGATCTCGATGTTTCAGTCAAATTTAAATAGTAATCTTTCTCTGTTACACAGTCTTTGTCTATGTACACTTACCTTATTTTAATATTATGTATTAGCTATTATTTATATAACACATAACATAACAAAAACTATCTAACAGCAAGTGGTAAAATATGCCCTAAATACAATATACTTCTTAAAACAATACATAAATAGGTACTTATTGTATCTAAATAATCTTAACTAAATACCTAATATATGAATGCCCCCAGATACAACAGATCTTTATATTATCTATTGCAGTTAATATGGTTAGTTTCCATCACCACTTTCATCACCAGATCCACATTGGCTCGGAGATGGAGTAACTGAAAGATGGACTTCCAAATCCAAGTACTCTTGAGCAGCCAACATTGTCAAGGTCCGATCTAGATCATTCACCAACTGCGTGAAAGTAGGACGACCTTCAGGTTCAAATATCCAGCATTCTGACATGATATTATATCTGTAAAGTAAAAAAGTACAAAGATTTAATTATGCGTCATATATTGTAGCGTGGTAAGGTAATACCTCGGACTTACATACTTAAGGCGATATGTAAAAGTTTTAGCGTCCCTGTTACTCCATATGCGAAAAAATCCTCACTGCAGATGGGACGGATTCTTGGAAAAGTAGCAAAAAGTCGGGTTTTTATTAATATAAAATGTACTAAGCTATTTTGTCAAAATTATTTTTCAAGGAGACTTTACAAATACATAATATCCACATTTTGAATGCAATTTCACAATGAAATTAGTTAAGATTTCAGAATTACAGGAGGAAATAAAACAATGAGGAGGTCTTTTCGGAATTAAATTCTACCGACAAAATTACATCCAATCGCGTTTTTCTTCAGTGTGAATCTTAATCAAATACTCAATAAACATTTACCCAAAAATTAAATACGTAGATGACGTTATAGTGGAGTAAACGGATTCGAAAAAACCCAATTTTTTTTGGTATTGCCTTAAGACTGTACATAAGCCTAGATCATGAAGAACGCCAGAATTTCAAGTATTCGTTTGAAGAAATTCGGACTCTCCTTGTATTGTAAAAATATATTTGATTTATTGATCTTTTATCTAGGGATTCTATTAATAAACAATGTATTAAAATTTATACTTTTGTCAAAAAAAAAATTTTTTCCACACACTTTTTTTTTGTTTTCAAACGTTCGTTTCAAGAACGCGGTTAAGAGATCAACGTGATTTTTTTTTTTCATAAAATAGTTTATAGAAATATAAAGGGATTCTACTTTAATCTAATACTTTTTTTCCTACAAAATATTTCAGTATTAGCTAAAAACACACCGATTTGTTGTTCCGCTGCGTGATCTAAAGATCTAAAGATACTAAAGTATCACAACGCGTCTAAGAAAAAGAGACCAATGAGCCAACATATAACCGCCTCTACCAAAAGCAAATAAGGTCTTTGCCATTAGACTTATTGTGCCGGACGGGTAATAAAAAAAGTTGCTTGGGTAGGCCATCCTCTTAAGGTTTCTACCAACGCCAACGACCTTGAACTAAGTAACTTTGTAACCATTTTATACGGTAACTATTGCAGTTTTTAATAGAAAAAAAAAAATATAGTAATCTGCATGATACAAATAGTGATGTGGTTTTTCCTGAATTTCATTATAACATACAGAAGTGAAGCTAGAAATTTCTAAGTTTACCCTTATTTCTCGATTTTTTGTTCACTTGTAACAACATAACTACTGCAGTTTTTATCGAAACAGTATGAAAATTTATGAACTTCTAGACAAAATAGTATAAAATGATTTGGTTTTCTCAGTTTTTGTAAATTAATTTTATTTTGGATAAAATAAATTAAAAACACACTATTTTTGCACTTGTCAGCCGCAGCGACCGGCAGCCATGTTGCAGTGCGAGCTGATAAGGACTTTATTTTAATATGGTTTTGTTCGAAATTTCAACCACCACGAATCGAGTTGCTAATTATTCCGACGGAGCCACCTTAAACACAAACATTTTCTGGTAGCTCGGTTGGTACAATGCCAACTCTCATTCTTGGGATCCGGAGTTGAGCACACAGCAATGAGGTGTCGAGAATTGATGTGCAAACTATTGTGTACTTAGTATTTACTCTTACCACTAGCGGAACGATGAAGGAAAACATTGTGATAAAATATGTATGCCGTATTTAAAAAACAATGCAGGGTTATTTTATTAAATGCACAAAAACATTTAATTTTATACCCTGTGTATTGTGCTGTTAATAAATATAATCATAATACTTTAATCAATTATTATGGTATAATTTATTATAAAATGTAATCATTTATTACATTAATTATTGTACTATTACAATAATTTCAAATTGTATGTACATTAGCAATTATTTTTATGTTACCTACCTGCAAAGAATACCACTTGCAATGAAAACCAGCACTGTTAGTTGTTTGCAATTATTTTTTATGCGTGTGTGTTTCTTTTTTGTGGCAAATAAATACTTTTAATTATAGAATTAAATGAGACTTGAGGATAATTCATGATTTATATAAAAACGGCTCACCTCAATACGTGTTATGATCGGGAAAGCCGACCAGTTTCAGCAGATTTAGACTGCCTTCATCTGGGCGAGTAAAGACGTTTACGCGACGACGTTGTGAGGCGTAACGTCGTCGCGTAAACGTCTTTACTCGCCCAGATGAAGGCAGTCTAAATCTGCTGAAACTGGTCGGCTTTCCCGATCAAAATACTTTTAACTTTCACTTTCACTAAAAAACATATAATTGTGTCCGAAGTAGAGCGATAGACCCATCTTATTATTTTGGAGTATATAAAGCGTTTTTTTTTTTATTGCCAGATTACGAATACTTACATTTCATCACTACACAAAGGAGGTTTCTCCATCCGATGGCCAGCACTGAGATGTTGGTACATGTACTGTCCCGGCACCGTCGGGTATGGGGTTCCGCCGAGGGTCATGATCTCCCAGAGCAACACGCCGAAAGACCAACTGGTAGAGGGTTAGTATTAATTTTGTGATTCATTATTTTCATAGCCCATTCATCGCCATTTGATAGTCAATCTTACATGCCCTAAACTTATGTAGCAACGCAGATATTCGGAGATGATGAATTTTGCTAAAATTTGTCTAGAATATTCCTTGTTTCGTGATTATTGCTAAGCATAGATATCATAATACTATTGTTCCAACAGTGTTGCTTAGTTTTGCTTCGCTAATCTTTCGTTCTTTTAACATGTGTCATATAAATTTAATACCTGCTACTGCTAGCATAAAAAAATATAAAACTGCCAATCTGTCAGACTAGAAAACAACCGGTGGAGTGTGTTTGAGTACCAGGCCAGACCAGGTCAACGTTTAGTGTGCAAAAAAATCTCTTGATTACGTTCTGACGTCATCAAGTGTCCATCCATCAGCCCGTATTCGTCCACTGCTAGACATAGGCCTCCCCCATATTACGCCTCTCTTGACGGTCCTCAGTCATCCTCATCCAGCCGCCACCCGCAACGTCCTTCAGATTCGTCAGTCCAGCGGGCACGAGGGCGGCCTACGCTGCGCTTTGCTATACGTGGTCTCCATTCCAATGCCTTACGGCCCCAACGTTTATCACGTCGGCGACAAATATGGCCAGTCCACTGCCACTTCAACTTACTGATTCGGCAGGGTATGTCGGTCACCTTCGATCTCTGACGAATATCTTCGTTTGGAATTGTATTTGGAGATATCCCAAGCATAGCTCGCTCCATAGCTCGTTGAGCTACCTTAAATCGGTGGATCAAGCTGTACGGAATCTCAATATTTTTTTGTTTCTCTTTTTTGGTTAGGAGGATGTTCAGAACTCATTTCAGGAAATAGTATTTTATGTAATTGTTTATGAAATCTATGTATTTGATATATGTCAGTCACAGACGTAAGAATGAAAATAAAGGAATTTACAAAAACATAAAAAGTGAATTTCTATTCCAAATATTAAATATAGACGTGATGTGGTAAGATTCCGTTCAACTGGCGACCGTAAAATACTCGTAAAAATCACCCCGCGTAATGGAGAATAAGCAAAAAGAACGACGGGTGGTGAGGCGACTTTTTACCACATCTGCCAATAATTTTGAGACTGTGTTAAAAAGCAACAATCGAGATGACATTGCAGCCATTTTAGAGAAGTTGCAAGATTTGGTCTCAAGGCTTCACGTCATTGATGCAAGTATAATAGAAGAAATGCTGGTCGCAAACTGTGATGAGGCCAGCTTGGAGGCAGAATTTGAAAAAACCTTTGAGTACTCTGATAGATGGCGTTTCCTGAAAATAAGGTATAATAATTATATCATGAATGAGTGCTCTGGAGTAAATAATACTGCTACCAGTCATTTCGAAAATAATAATAAACATAAACGCCACCCTAGACTGCCTCAACTAGAATTGACAAAATTCAATGGAGATATAAAAAATTGGCTTCCATTTTGGGGACAGTTTAAGAAAATTGACGAGGATAAAGATGTAGATGATGACGACAAATATCAATACCTGCTTCAATCCATGACACCAGAATCAGAGGCGAGAAGTGTACTTGAGAGTTTCCCATCAAACGGTAGAAGCTATAGAGATGCGATTAACCAGCTCAAGTCACGTTTTGCACGAGATGATCTATTGATTGAAGTCTACGTACGCGAACTACTTCATCTTATCCTTTTACAAGCAAATGAAAACCACAAAATGGCAATCACTCCTTTTATATGACAAACTGAATACTCAAATTAGAGCTTTAGAATCATTGGGTGTCACAAAAGACAAGTTTTCGGCTTTTATTCATCCGATGATTGAGTCAGCCTTATCGAGTGACATATTAAAAGCTTGGGAAAGAACGAGACCGCACACTTCAATAGACAGCTCTGATGCTCAGTTAAATGACTTATTGTATTTCTTGAAAAGAGAAGTTGATAGTGAACAGAGGATCAAGATTGCTCAGAACACGTTTGCTGATTCTGATGGAAACACAAGCACTATCCAAATAACAGAACCTTCCGCTGGATGTCTTCTTACAACCAATCGTCTGAAAAAGAAATTGGTTGTCAAAACCTGCATTTTTTGCGAAAAAGATAACCATGCCAGCACTGAATGTTTTAAAGCTTCGAGGATGACGCTGGATGAGCGTACCGAGTACCTCAAAAAGAAAAAAGCATGCACAGTATGTTCAAGAGCTGGACATGTCGGAAAGTACTGTAAATCATCCAGTAGGTGTTTTATTTGTAAAGAGCGTCACTCAACCATCCTGTGTACCGGCAAAGCTAAAGAAAAAAGCAAGTCATTGACAGAGAAGGACACGGACACGGTCAACAATGTTTCAGAGGTACACAACGTGACGTTATTGCAGACTCTTCTGGTGGACATCGTGAACGGCGACAAGAGAATGACCGTCCGAGCACTCTATGACAGCGAAGCTCAGCGATCCTATGTGAAAAAAGAGATTGCTGAAAAATTAAACATCCAGCCCACAGGTAAAGAAGTATTGAGCCATTCATTATTCGGCGGAGTCCAAGTGAAGTCAACGGAACATGAGGTATATGATTTGGACATAGAAAGTGTTGATAGTTCGTTCAAAATCAATTTATCAGTTTTAGCTCGATTTATGATTTGTGGCACGATTCCAACCTTTGACAAGAAAGATGTAAATATGTCCAAGTTATTGAAAAAATTCAATGTGACACTGACAGACCATAGTGAAAGCCCGCGCAAAATAGGTTTACTGATAGGCGCTGATTTTGCTGGCTTGTTGATGACTACTGAGTCCATTAGTTTTGAGAACGGGTTAGTCGCTATCAAAACAAAGCTAGGCTGGACCTTACTGGGAAAACAGAAAAGTGTCCGTACAAATGTAAATAATATAAATACGTCTTTATTTTGCTCTACCTTTGACATTGCAGATCTCTGGTCACTTGAAGATATTGGTATAAAAGATCCTACCGAGTCAAAGAGTAAGACACAAAATGAGGCTGAAGTTATGATGACGTTTGAGGAAATGGTAACAGTCAATGCCGAGGGTTGTTATGAGGTAAATCTCCCCTGGAGGTATGACTATGAAAAATTGTCTCATAACTACGATATAGCTAAACGTAGATTGAGAAGTATGACAAAGAGTTTGATAATATCGGGAAAGTTCAATACTTACGATGTGGTATTCCATAAATGGTTAGATAAGCCCAAGATTAACTCCCCATTTCAGTCAAGTTTGATTTTGTCCAAATATACCAAAAAGCTTAAATAAACGTCATTGTATGTATTACAAAAACTTAGGGATGATTCAAGACATCGGTTAAGAACCGAATATTTGATTTTTTGGTGCAAAGAAAAGACAAAATATTAGCTGTTGGTGACGAAGTTCTGGTAAAAAGCGACCAGAAAAGAGTTAAATGGCCTTTAGGTGTAATAATAGAGATCTACAAAGGTAAAGACGGCATTAGTAGGACAGCGAATGTTAAAACGGCAAATGGTAACAGAGTCCGACCATTTCAACGCCTTTATCCCTTAGAAATATCTGCGGCAGATGTAGAGACTTTATTAAAGACGAACTAAACTTTAGTTTTACTAATATACGACCTCGTTTGACAGATTTTACGAACTACTCGTATTATAAAAAGTACATCTATGGTTTCAGCTGTCGTCTGTCGCTGTCAAATATTTTTGTGGTCAAGGGTAAATTTTTCAAATATTTTGGTCAAGTACGAGCTAAAGTTACCAAAGTGAGTTCTGTATAATAACAATAATATTATTTTTTATTGTTTGTTTTTCGTGCGGAAGATGTACGGAATCTCAATTTTTTTTTGTTTCTCTTTTTTGGTTAGGAGGATGTTCAGAACTCATTTCAGGAAATAGTATTTTATGTAATTGTTTATGAAATCTATGTATTTGATATATGTCAGTCACAGACGTAAGAATGAAAATAAAGGAATTTACAAAAACATAAAAAGTGAATTTCTATTCCAAATATTAAATATAGACGTGATGTGGTAAGATTCCGTTCACAAGCCTTTGGTGAGAGATCACGTCTCAGCGCCGTACATCATCACTGGAAGGACGCACTGGTTGTAAACTTTAGCCTTTAAGCAGTCGTCGTCACGTTTTAGTCGTCAAGTGTGCTAGAAGTTAATGAGATTGATGTGATGAAGATGACGATAAAACTTACACATCACTTCTTATAGAAAAGCATTTATCAAGCAATGCCTCGGGAGCCATCCACCGCACTGGCAATTTGCCCTCAGTCTTCTTCCGGTAGTAGGAATGGCTGTGAACATCCTTGGCTAGGCCAAAGTCTGCGATCTTCATCACATAGTTTTCTGACACGAGTACGTTGCGTGCGGCCAGATCTCTATGAATACACTGTAACACAAAGTCAGTGATAAATAACTGCAGCAAGAAAACCACAGAAAATAATAATAAATAAAACTCATAGTTTAGGGTAAACTTCAGTCACTAATAAGATAATGGAGAAAAAGGCCTCATGGAATGAAAAGAAAAGAGGTGGCAATGCCAACTTTGATTGAAAGTTGATCAGAAAAAGTATCGAATACAAATTTGAGATAATTTTATTGTGATTCAGGACAAATAATCTTTGGCCTCTGGAGTTTTTATTTATAATAAATGATCAGCCAAAAATTTAAAAAAATTTCAAAATTCTACTCATGGATGATCTCAACTCAATTAAATGTAGAAGATTGGAGACGAATCTGATTCTAAAAGACTACAGCAGGACTTCTGTACACTTTCGCAGGAAAGTAGAATAAAACCAGTAGAACAGTCTTAACTTCAACGTATTGAAGTGCGCGGTAATGGTGTACAGTTTGTAACCGGGCTAGCTAGCGGGAGCAGATTAAAAGGTGGATCGTAGTTCAATTGATATATTTACAATAAGGAAGGAGGAAAAGATCAGGTTTATAAAAGTATTTACAAAAAGGCAGCACTGGTCTCGATTTAATCCTAGGTGAGCGCAGGCGGCTATCAAGCTCGAGTGGCACAGCGTCCAGATACTTCCATAAATTGTTGAAGATAGTGGTCGAAGGTAGAACAGGATAGGAGAGGAGAGTAGGAAGATAGTAGTCCAAAAGGAAAGGCTGCAGTTAGGCAGCCTTTCTATTTCAGCAGTAACAAATTTTTATCAGTAACAATATGGTAATAATAATTAAATCAGATATTTATAATTTTCTTATCTGCAAGGATGCTTCTTTGGAAAATTCTCCCAAGAAGTTATTCTTTTGTTTTAGTTTTACGAAAAGAGAAAATTTTGAATTTAGATTTAAAAAGTTACATTTGGCTTCGAGTGCCAGCAAAACCAAAAGAGGTTATCGAAAAATAAGGATCAAGAAGTATTACAAATATTGCAATGCTACAAGTTGCGCGCGCAAACTTGTCACCGTCAATACGAGATGGTGGCTCCATTGGTGTCCGTCGAGCGCACTTGACCATGCTAATGAATGCCAAGCTAACGCTCCGAGATCCCATTGTGACTATTTGTAAAAAGGCTTTTTTGCAGTTGGGCTTTATGCTGGGGCCGGTCAGGACTTAGGTATCCATACAATTTGTAATAATATGGGTTGTACTATTAATTACAAAAAACTAGTCAAATATATAAAGGCTTACCTTTTTATTTGTTATATATTCCATTCCTTTCGCAACTTGATAAGAATAAGAAACCAAATCTTTCATCGTCAGGATTTTGTTTTCTATATAAAGTTCTTTGCTGCAAATATTTGCATGTTATTTGAAGAGTTTTTTTTACAATTTGTTTTTAATATCCAAACTACCAAATAATACGTTTCATGTTTATTTATTATCCTTGTACCGTTCAAAATAAAGTAAATTAAGCATTGTTTTAATGTGAAATGAAATACTGATATCAATTTATCAGATACATAATAAACTTATTTGATTATGTTTTCTCACCTATTAGCAGTTCGATGTCTTCTTAAGAAATCTTTTAAACTTCCATTAGCTGCATATTCCATAATGACGTATAAAGGTCCATCTTGCGTGCAACAACCCAATAAGTTAATGATGTTCATGTGTTGTCCGATGATCTTTAACATTTCCATCTCGGAAACCAGTGCCAATAAATCGGCTTCAGTGTGATCTTCTACAAAATAACTGTAAAATAGATAGCAAAATCGAAAAGTGTAACTGAGTTAAAAATATTTGTCAGTAGATAAGTACCTTTTAACATTTTGACAGCTACAACAGATCTAAGCCCAGGTTCCAAAATGCCACAGCAATGAGCCTTTAAAACTTTCCCAAATTCACCTTCACCAAGTTCCCTAACCAGTGACACAGTCTTTCTTGGTACTTCCCAATTTAAGTCAAGCGGTAGTTTGTATTGTATCATCATTGTCATATCCACCGTATTAGCTTGCACTTGATATAGTTTCTGTTTTTCTAATTTTACCACTGGCATCTGCAATGGTTGTAAATAGTTTATTTTAATTTATTATGACTAAAATATTTAAATGCTGTTGTTAACTTACAGTTATTTCTCCATCAGTAATAGATGATTTTACTGTTATATTGCTTTACAGCTTTATCTTTCTCAACATCAAATTCTCTTTTCATCTTCTCCTGTTTCAGTTTCTTATTAAAGATAAATATGGCCATTAAAAATACGACAATCAGAAACGCAAGAGTAGAGGATAAAGTGTAAACTAAGGTGGTTGTTTCATCAGAAGTTTTAGTTTTGAGAACAGTTTCGGAAGAAAATTCTGTGAAAAATAACAATATCCTCATTTTGTTGCATAACAGGTAAGAGCAATTAATTTAATTAAAAAAAAAATTTGATTAAAGTGACCTACGTTCGTTGCGTTCAATCACAGTAAGATATCCTTCACCTTTTGCTTTTGCCTCTCCCAAATTATTGAAAATCACGCAGACGTACCAACCTTGGTCTTTTTTTGTCACATTATTTATTACTAGTTCTCCTGCTGGAGCATCTGAATTTTTCAAATATGACTGAATACTGTCATACTTCAATGCAATCTGGATAAGGAACACAAAATAAAATACTTGAATTGAAATTAAAAACGCTTGCTTTATAAATTAAATTTAATTTCTAAATTTAATTTTGTCAGGGATTAAAATAATTAAAGTTATTCTTACAAACCTCGGCAATTTTCCTAATGTTTTCAGTTGAAGCCTTGATCCAAATTACATTTGATTTTTTATCAAAGTTAAATGGGCAGGTAAACCTAATTTGATCATCAGTCTGAACAGTAAAGTTTCCTAGAAAACTTTTTTTTAAAAATCGATCTGAAAATATTAATTCATAAATTGTATTTCAAAGTTAAGTTGAAAATAATACTAATAAATCTATCAAAGATGTTTTGGTAGATCATGGCTCAATACAACTTTGAATTCTTATCCAAGTTGAATCATAGACTATGCTTGCTTATATCAGAATCATTATCACAACAGGAAAAGACTTATACCTTGAACTTTGAGTTCAGTGGTATGGTTAATGCAGGCAAAATTGTTACAAATAATACAAGTGTAATTTGCAGTGTCTTCCTTAGTTAATTTTAATTTAATGAGAGACCACTTTCTGTCGGTTTTCCAACCATCTTTTGTATTAATACGAGTGGTGTAATTTTGATACCATAATATTTTCTGTTTTGTTTGACCTGAAATTTTTTAAATTGTTATTATTTTCAATGCAGTGTCTATATTACTCAAGTGACAAGTATGTGCAATGAATGTTCTTACTTTTAGGAAAACAACGCAGTCTTACAGAATCTCCTACGAGTTTTGATATAGGAGATTTCAGACTTTTTGGATTTTTAAGCTTGGGTGCTGGCCCGCGAAAAAAATAACCAAAGTAACTATGTATTACTTCCATAATACTTTTCACATAGATGTTTATTGCGTTTTCTGTAAAGGTACTGTTTGTTAAAGTATTATTTATTACTTCTATATATTCTTTCGCTTTCTTCTTACTTTTGATAGTTTTTGTTTCTAGCATTTGTTTCGGCACTTCCCTTGAGTAAAAGTCCACAACTTTGAGAAAACTTTGCCAATAGTAGTCTATATTTCTAGTTTTTATCTCTTCTTCTCGATAGTCTTTAACTTGTTCTTCATCTTGGTAGTCGATAATTTCTTTTTCAACATATTTTTTATCTAAGTCAATTGTGAAATTTTTTAACCAATCTGGAAAGTGTGCAGAAAATAAATCTTACTAAAGCTTTTGTACCATTCCTCGATGAATTTTCACAGTAAAAAATTTAAAACTTACCATTTTTATTCAATTGACCAGCCAAGCAAACATTTATACCTAATAATAGTAAAAACAAACATGACATGACCTTGGTTAAAACAAACATATTGAGGATCACTTTGAACTTGAACAAAAGCGAAATATTGCTTTAAAGGCTTCCTTGCGTCAAGCAAAAAAAGTTACTTATTGATTGACAAATATCAAAAATTTTAAAAACCTTTACAAAACACAAACTATTCTCTTTTGACTTTACATTTGATGCAAATCATTCTGTTTGTACTTGTAAATGACTGATTGATGATTTATCTGTTGTCCTTGTTGTCGTTTTTTGTTACACAAAAATAGTCTCTATTGATACAGAAATTGTAGAATGCACGTAGATACGTTTCAGATCTAAACAGATGTTTCATTTTATTAATGAGTAATCGACCAACATGATATCAATAATAACAAACGAAACAACATACCAAAAAATATTTTTTGTCTCTGTTGCACACTGGATATGGTAAATAACTCAAAGGATACATTTTTTAACCGTTTTTCGTGCACGAGTTCAACTCGCACTTGGCCGGTTTTTTATTGATTTTATTTGAATGTTGGCCATTTGGTCTTTGCAGGGAGGGACAGAAAGTACCCAGGCTTGGAAATTATATAGTATCATGCGTTTTAAATTGTTGATGAAAGAAGCGAAACAGCAGCTCTCTGTGACAGGATCGTAACAAATGGATATCTGCAGTCTTTGCCTTCACACCTGAGAGACAAATCTGAATATTGTGAGTATGTATGTGAAATGTGTATAAACATGAAAAAAGAAAAAAACTATGTCACATTTCGTGTAAAAATTAAAGAAATTTATATTGCCTTTATCAGCCTGTTTCTTTTATTTTTGATATAGGTAAAAATATAAATAAATGAGACAGAATTATTAAAAAATATCACAGTAGAGTCCAAGATATATTTCGGGCCCCATTTCAACTGATGCTGGGCCCGGTGGGGCCCGAAATATATCTTGTACTCTATTGTGATATTTTATAATAATTGTGTCTCATTTATATATATTTATCTATAGATTCGTGTAGAAATATAATTGAAACATTTACATTTTTATAGTAAAGAAATATTTATTTTCCATTTATAACTAGTATTAGGGTTCCTCGTATCGTTTTAACAAAATTGATATGTTGAGACGTCTTACGGTAGGACGCTCCCCCATTTATCATTTTATAAGTAAGGGTCCACTGAATAAAAAATCAAAGGGAATCTCTGGTCATGTTGACAAATATTCGTATTATTTTGATCCTTAAACCGATTTATTGACAAATCCTGCATGTTATTTAGAAGGTTTTTGTATATGTTTGTTTATGAAAGGGTATTTTTGTAAGCTTCTTATTTGTCTAGGGCAAAGGTCAATCTTTGTAAAAGGATTTCAAAGGTACCCTTCGAGATTAGATGCATTAAAAAAAATGAAACAAAGTATGTTTAAACATCAAAACTACACAAATAAATATTAAATTAGTACGTAATATATACCAAGTGTAAAAGTAAATTTAAATCAAACCACATAATCTTATGTTCATACTGAAAATATTTTCCAAAGAAACATCCCAGCGAAATAGAAAAAAAATAATGTACCTTTCTTTTTCTTCACCGTTAGCAAGTGGTGAGTATACAAATACTATGCATATAAGTTTTAAAAAATTCATTGGTGCATGCTAGACCAGCTTTATCAAGTGGTAGAGCTGATGCCGGGCTTGACTGTGGAGGTACCACCATCTTACTCGGAGATCCCCTCGAAGTAATTCGGGGGAGAGTAAGAGGACAGCTCACAGGCAAAAAACCAGGAGGCCTACCATGCCTGGGACCGAAGAATGGCGGTAAATCCGTCCCTAATAGCCGGGCCTTATATGGAACAGACTGGTGACGGGCAGCGGCGTCTCTGGTGCGAGGGTTCCGGCACCGCTCTCACCAACCCACTTGCCCAGCGTGTGTGAGTATGTGCAATTCTTCCAAAATGACCACCGAGAGTGGCAAAGTCCTGGAAAGGCTTATGTCCAGCAATGGACGAACTAGGCTGATGGATGGATGGATAGATGGACCAGGTGGACTAGAATTCGGTCTCAAGATCGAAGAGATACACTGCTCCCCTTAGATACCCTTGTATAAAGATAACAATCTATATCTATAGGTAAACTTATAATAAAATTGAAAATTTCAGATGGGTTATAATATTGTATGGAGACCAAAACCACAATTTATAGAATTCTTGTCTGTCAGTCTGTATGTATGTATGTTCAGTTTTAACTCGAGAACCACTCAACGGATTTGAATGCGGTGCTCTACATTGTTGTCGTATTGATCCTGGTCAACATATAGGCTATAAGGAGTGTTGATAAAATAATAGCAAGCCAAAAACTGGACAAAGATTGAATAAACGCAGGCGGTGCCACAGGTGAAAGGCTAGTTATAAATAAATTGTGCCCGAGGAATTTAAATAACATAAGCCTCAATTTTTGCATGGCTTATAATAAAGTTGTAGTGTTAACCAAACAAAATTCGTTAGTCAAAATTATGTACATTGTTCTAATGTTTTAAACATGGACAGAGGTTGGATTAAATATCCTCGCGAATAGAAATAAGAAAAAAGTTTACTGGTAAGAGAGAATCGCGGTTAAACACAGAGGGTACTGCTATAATATTTTT
Source organism: Ypsolopha sequella (assembly GCA_934047225.1). Lineage (NCBI taxonomy): Eukaryota > Metazoa > Arthropoda > Insecta > Lepidoptera > Ypsolophidae > Ypsolopha > Ypsolopha sequella. The sequence continues at coordinate 20,667,550 of OW204004.1, read as the reverse complement.
TTCAATGCAGTTGCTCGTAAAGTTTTCTTTTTTGTGAAAAAGAAAATTCTTGATTATCTCATTTAAAAATACGTGTTTTGTTTCCGCAAACAAAAATATTTTTCACATTATTGGCTGTATGTATACTGTACCTTTGCCTCAAGAAAGAAAAAACTGTATGAAACGCGCGCTCTGCAAAGAAAGCACGCCATTTTGTTGTAAATAGGCTTTGGTGAAATAAAATTACTTTCTTTATTATACTTATTTTTTTGTTGTATTTCCTCGCAAAATGCATTGAAAAATGTTGTAAGATACTTGAGCGTAAAAGGTTTTTATCCGAATGCGTGCCAATGAAAACACTCGCTGCGCTCGTGTTTTCAATTTGGCACTTATTCGTATAAAACCTTACTTTCCGCACGTGTATCATAAATAACTATAAAAATACAAGTTAAATTGAAAATCAATAACCTATCAATAAATATATGAATAAATCTCGAAATATTATTTGCCGTATTAATATACATATATTAATACTTTTTCGTTGCGTTACAATAACAGAACCGCTGAAACAAAAAATAAAATGGAGTAAACGTTCTTGATACATTACAATGAGTTCAGGAAGTCCAGCCAGGCCTGGACTGAGACCCAGAGCCACTAGGCACTTGATATTTGAGACTCCCCATCCCAAGTCCAGTTTGGAAATTTAGCAATTAAAGTCTATGCTATATATGTCACTATATTTACGTCAACAGTCGTCATACGTGGCGTATAATATGCCCCGTAATATTTTTTTTTACATGTTTTCTCTTTAATTCTATTTCCACCTGCCGTAAGCTAGGTACCTTTTTGATATTTCCTGAACACCCAAAAAAAAAATTATATTCTATAAAAAATAGTTTTGAATCATTGCCATGATCCGAATAAATAACAATTATTTATTATTATCCTTAACCACTCACTATATTCTCCGGACTTAGCCTCCAGAGGTTTTCACTTATTCCTAAAATTAAAACAGCATATCCGTGGAACTAAATTTGACGATGATGACGCAGTTTTGGCTGCCGTAAATGAGTTTTTGAGTCTGGAAAATTATTTTTTTTCGGAATGAATAAGAAAGTTAGAAAAGTTGTATTCTAAATGTATTGAATAAGAAAAATATTACGCAAAAAAAAATAATTGTCTTTATTTTTTTATATTTTTATAGTGATTCTATTTTTTTTATTATTTATTATTTATATTTTTATTATTTTTATTATTATATTTATATTTTATTATAATTAAACTGCCAAAAAGCTTTCCTTTCGATAATTTATGTAAATTTTGTTCTATTTTAAAAATTGAAACCCTGCATAGAGCTTATCTGAGGCTAAAAAGAACAGGGGCTCTACCGCGTAATTCTCATTTGTATCAACTTCAAGCAAATGCATGCGAAATTCAACGCGTGCAAAAGAGATGGCATGTTAGGTGGGCGTCGTCGCACGCACGTCAAATTTCAATCTCAAGTTGATGTTGATGAAAATGAGAATTACGCGGTAGACCCACTGGTCCTCTAAAAAGGCCGCTTTAGATGAATCATATTATGATTATGTTGTAATGCCGTCTCTTTTGCATGTATGAAGAAACTCTGACTCAATCCTACTTTCAAATCATTCTATGATCACCCAAGTCGGCCTTTTTAGATCCCCAGCACTAAATTTACTCAGGAAACGGTTAGGACCGGTCAAAAAGACCCTTTCGAATATTTCGTCACAAAATATTTGAATAATTAATTTATTTATTTTATTTAACAACTAACATATTATTACAGGTTGTAAAACCTAATGCAACAGTGCAGGCATAAAAGATAGACACAATAAAAAACACGAAATTAAATTTTAAAATTAAATAAAACATGAAATTTAAAATCTTATTTAAAATTAAATTATCTTCGGAATCAACTTTAGTAGTCCTATTTAAAGGATATCACTCATAACTGAACCCTAAAATAGTGAATATTTTTGTATTCGTAAACAATAAAGCACCGTGAGCGGTTTTTTGACGGATGACTGGGTACATAATTCAAATCGTGTAGGTTCATTCTCCAATACATCACGCAGTTCTTACTGCGTCGGTTTAATGTTGATAGTCGTACAACAAGGTATATTGTAGAACGTGGCCACGGTATATGTAAGTATTGATGCGATATGTCAAGCGTGACGAAAAATGTTGTGTATGTTTTTTACGCTTGCATTTTCTTGATTTTTTTTTAGTTAAACGAGCGAGCGAAGCATACGAAGTTCTCCGAGTCTCCTTGAACGATCCGGTGTTTGTATGTATGTATAAATGTTTATCCGACGATAACTCGAGTATTAATAGATCGGAATTATTCGATATTGGATCAGAAATTTAAAAAAGGAAATAATACAAGAACTCAAATTGAGATAAAGTCGTATAATTTAAGAAGATTCCTGCTAGATCCCGAACAAGGTGCCTGTACGTCACAATACTGAAATTTGGTACGCGAGTAAATTAGACATAAAAAAATTCAAGTTTAAACATGAGCCAAATTGGTCAAGGGGTCGCCGAGATATGGGGTTGGGGGGTCACAGTTCGGGGCGAACTTCTAGTTACAAAGTCGTACGTACAGTTTTTTTCGTACACAGATTAATTTATTTTCTATAATAAATCTTCTTTTATCATCCGTACCACTGAGCTGTGGAACTATGCCAGCATCCATTCATCTGGGTCAGATTTTGCTGCCATACAAAAAAAAATCATCTCGTTTGTACGCTTATGTATAAAATCAAATAAAAATTAAAATAACTTTTATCACCTTAAAATTTCAAGTATCAAAATGTATCTTATATTTAAAGCTCCAAAAAGTTCCATTTTCACATAGGTTTTTTAAAATAACTACGTATTTTTCTTAAATTTGCAAACATTTGAACCCTGCGGTAGTTTATAAATATTTAAAAAATGCAGGAATATAGGATAGCAATAAAACGCTAAGATTCGAAATCGCGGTAAAAAAATACTTTAGTTAAATAAAAATGGCTGCTATTTTTCTGTGTATTTCACGAAATGTGTATTCTGGTATATGTATTTTGACTATATAATCTAAGGTTTTTGTTTTTAGAAAACATTGTGTTTCGATAGATTTTCCTCGATAGAAATAATTATTGAAATGAGGTTTTCAAACACACTTTTTCTCCTCGTTTGACGAAAAGGAACCATTCATGTACAGAACTCAAACATGTTTTAGTTTTATTAATGAAAATAACAAACATACTTTTTTCTCTTTCGCTCTGAATCCGCTCCTCTTGCACTGTGCGTTTTTTCGTTTAGAGTCACGGTGACAAAAATTAAATTGACATAGCCTCTTAATACCCAGATTCCTTTAAAAGAAGAGTAAATATGTACTTTCTGGGTGAACGCGCTTCATCCTTTATCTTAACGACGACGCTTTTCATCAGGCGCGGTAACCACTTAAATAAAAAAGGTCAATTGCTGATTCATGAACTACTGAACGGATTAGAATAAAGTTTTTAGTGTTGTTAACATCAATGTCAAGGGAGGATAAAATAGGGACGTAAAATTTGACAAAAATTAGGGTAACCATTTTTTGACAAAACCTAAAAATCAATCCTATAAAATAAAAATTCAAAAAAAAACCAATCCCATATGAAACAAAAATCTCCGTATTAAAATTGAACATTAAATCGGATCAGTTTTCAAAAACCAATCCATGTTTCGCAAATAAAAAATCACAATGCAAACAGAATTCAGACTACTGTGTTCTGCTAATAGAATTACAGAATTAAAGCGGTATACAACCGTCGGATGTACAGAACGATTCTATTCTATCTGAATTTCTGCATCGGACACAGAGTAAAGAAAGAAACAAGCTATGCTTGCCTGAATACAAATCAATCTATTACAATGGACACATGGGTTAGCAGTTTGTTGAGCAATCTTAGTTGACATGCTTTTTTGTAACGAGAAGTTTTCATTGAGTTTAGGCGGTAAAACATGCGAAAGTGCTACCACTTCAGAAAAAAAACGTTTCACTTGCTAGAAGTCTTGAAAGAGCAATGAACTGTTTTTACATAGCAAAGTTTTCAGAAACGATGTCTTTTGTAGCTAGAAATTTAACTTACGCTAAAAGCGGCCTTTTTTAGCACAAGTAAAAATTTTAGCTCATCGAAGGCGTTGTCTATGAAAACTATGGTATGTAAAAATAATCCATTTCTGTTTCTAGACATTTACTTGAACAGATTTTCAATCATTGTTTTAGCAAGTGTTTTTTTTATATGTTATAATTATAACGCCTTTAATGAAATATCTATCTATGTTGTTTATGTAATAAATTTTTTGATCAATATATATTTGTCTCTTTTTTATAAGATTTTTAATGTAGTTTTGGTTGATTAAAAACTAATAATAAAAAGGTAAAAATAATAATTTAACTCAAGATATATTTTGGGCCCCACTGGGCCCGGCATCATTTGAGAATCTGACAATTAATTAAATATGACAGATAAGTTATTTACAAAAAAGAAAAAGGTAAAACAGGTTTATTTACAATTTATCTAAATTTAATTTTCATTCAAATTCATTCATTCATTCATTCATTATAATTTATTTAAAGAAATTATTACTAGACAGTGGTACCACCCCGCAGCCGCGATAGGTATGTGTATTGCGTTGATTCCTGCGGCTGCTAGATGGCGCCACCGTTGCCACACCTTGGTCTTGGTTTCTCGTGTAATATGTCGGAGTCGTCAAAGAGTTTTTTTCTCACTTTTATCTGCTTTTGAGCTCAGTAGACTTTATCCTAACTACATCCACCGCTCATATTTATATCATAAATGAACTCGAATTTATGGTACCCTATGGCACGGACCTAAAAAGTCTAGTATAGAGTACTAATAATCTATGTACATCTTACCATATTTTGTAAACTGTAAAAAAGTCATTGTGTACTCTTGTAAAGATGTTTTTCTGTCTGCATAATTATATTTAATCAATAAATTTAAACTATATTCATCAGCTTATTCCCGCAGTCTATTATGTTCTAATCACGTCCATAAACCACAATAACGTCACCAGCTTTCCACGATTAGCTTGACAATTTATCAACCCGTATATCCGATGCAAAGCTTGATAACAGCAAACAGGGATGGCAACTCGATCGAAGTCGCGTCGTTTACATACTGTTTACAGAAACAGAACAAAACCACTCCATATTCAATTGCCATACTGTACAGAGGGTAAGAGGAATAAGGTTGCAGATTTTTGTAGTTCCACAGCAATGTATGTTGGCAGAGATCTAATATTGAACAGGTAACTGGGTGTAACTTATTGAATCTGCAAATCATGAAATACTACGAGAAGTGGCAATTTGTATCATCTTTAGCTTTGAAATGGTCATACATACATACATATATACGTATACTAACGCCTCTCTCCCAGAGAGCTAGGCAGAGACCACATTTATCCATCTGTTACGATCCCGACACACCCATTTCTTCTCTTTCAATCTATTTGTGCAAGCTGTCAGTGGTTCCATTGTTGTTCAGACCTTACATTTTCAATAAAAATAGGCGAACAGTTTTCCAAAGCGTTGGAAGTCGCTGGACTATAACTATGCCAAGCTTTGATAGCAAGAAATTAATGTTGCGGAAGTTAATCTCAAAAACATATATTTAACTACTTACTTTTTTCCAAAACAAATTCCAAAAACATATCTTAAAAAATCTATTTTGGGTGTCACCGCGAGATCGCGCGTGTTAAAACAGCAATGATTTCAGCAATTATCAAACTTGCATATCTGTCTCTTTAAGTAGCTGGTTGTTTTAACTTGATCTTTTGCAATTCCGTCTAGTGTACTTGGTACAGGTGTTCTCCTTATCAGACCTCTGGTGTCACCGTGACGTAAAGTCGGTGTTAATGTTTGGTATTGTACATTTCTTGTAACTACCTTAAAAATGCTTATTTAGTCTTTTTTTTATATGTACTTCAGGAATTAGCCGTAAAAAAACAGCAAATCCAAGAGTTTTTTGCAAAATCTTGCCAGAAACAATACATAATAAATTATTTTGGTTATAGTGCCTTTGAATTGACGTGTCTATCTTATTCACTTGCAAGCACGTATTTTGGTAATGATTTGATACCCTTAGAACAAGATAACCACGTAAAAGATGTGGTCTATCAAAATGAGGAAGTTGTGTAATCTAAGCTCAAAGGGAAAACCCAGCATCGGTGACCAAGTGAAACATATGTCTCCAATGTTCCCAAAAAGTGTGCCAGGTTCGAGCCAATGATGTTGCTGATTTATAATTTTTTTTTTTTCTTGTCCAGCAATGTTTAGTTTTGCTAATTCTAAAAATAAATGTTCTTGTATCTTGATATTTTAAGATTTTAAGATAACCTGAAAATGTGCTATTCTTCTAATATTGCGATAAAAAGGCAATTTTTATTTATTTTTGGTTAATTCATTATTGGATCTTAATCTTTGATAATTAATCTTTCAGATGAATCTAGGTTTCATAAGGTTTTAAAATAAAAATTACAAAATAATTACACTTCAAGTAGAGTGTCACTGTGACATTACCTCGGCAACTTTATTACGTACCAAAAAGTAGGGTCGGTAAATGGTACGTAGATTTGCCTACTCAAATTAAATAGCCGTACAAAACGATAACATGAAAAACCAAAAACATCTTTTATTTACAGACTTTAGTGAAAGTTACGTAGATACTATAAGTTCCGCGTGTTTATCGTTGTTTGGTGACACTCCGGTGATTAATAACGCAAGCCCGGAAGTAACTAATTGTGTACCTAACCCTACTGGTCCGAACACCAATATCATCTGCATCGATGTCATCCCGAGCCTTGCGGGCCGCAGCCCGTAGTGTGAGGCGTAACTTTGTCGCGTAAACGTCTTCACTCGCCCAGATGAAGGAAGCTTAAATCTGCTGAAACTGGTCGGCTATTTAGATCATAACACGTATGGAGATGAGCCGTTTATATAAATCATAAATTATCCTCAACTCTCATTTAATTCTATAATATCTTTTATTTTCAAGAATAGTAACACAATAATCGTGTTGTCTATTTTTCTATACGCATCATTGTGCAACATTGTTTGCCGTCGATGCAACCAATCCACTTATTTACTTTTGCTTATGAATAACTTACTGAACTTGCACATTTTCATGATTATAGTAGCTTTCGTAGCTCTGGCAAAACTAGTTTTGTGGACTGAGGAAAATGAAAAATAAATTTCCTTTGTATTGAGAATAGTTTTCTCCATCTTCTTAGTAAAAGAAATAAAGCATCGAAGAAAGGGTGAAATAAATAAGAAAATAATAGTTATTATCTTAAATACAACAAACGTTTTCAAAAAAAAGGAACACATTTAAACATACTTTGAAATTTATGGAAATAATAATAAAAAAATGTAAAGCACTACAAAAAAATAATACAGGTATAAATAAATATAACGCCCTTCAAAAATAATACTTTCCACTACAAAATTAATGTTTTGCACTATAACCTTTATGGATTGTCGTAAAAAAATAACCACAAAGTTACTACGTTCCACGACTCGCAATACCTAACCTTCCAACCTAACCTAACGGCTCTCTTGTGGTTTTCTATAAAAAGCTTATAGTGGAAACCATAATTTTTCAAGTTCATTTATACTGGAAGTATTAATATTATTGTGCAAAATATTAATATTTAAGCTAAGCGTTTTAAAGTAGGAACCACTATCTATATAGTTCATTTGTATAAAGGTATATCCCAAAAAGAAATATCGCCCAAAACATGTTCCAGACATTTCATATTTCAACCCTTTTTGCGGGAAAAAAATGAAAAGCTTCCATTAAAAAGATCATTTGGGATCTTCGTTAAAAATGGCGACTATTAGATGCAGAAACGTAGAAACAGATTCATTTATCATACGTCCAAGACCATTAGGCCAATAAGCCAGCCAATAATCGCCTCTATCACAAGCGAATAAAGTCTTTACTTTTAGCCTAACTCTGTTGGGCTGGTAGTAAAGTAGGTACATACATTTTTCCATTACATATTTTATTTATATAGGTTGTAAATGGGTAAAACCGCGAAAAATTGTATATTCAATATTTTTGTACGTTCTCATTTTGTTTTTCTTACAGCATCAACGTTTGTTGGACATTTAACTGAATGTAATGCTTGTGTTCTTTTAGTAATTTCATTAAATTCAAGATATTTCTTGCAAATTTGCTTTTTTTTGTAGTTTATGCTACAAGGGCGAAAAGGAATAAATTACCAGGACGATTTAAAACACAAGCATAGCGAGTGTTTTAAACGTAACCGAGTAATTTGTTGCTCTTACGCCCGTGTATCATACTACGTTTATCAATGCATAGTGTGAGGAAATAAAACAAATGTAATCAAAGAAAACAATTTAATTATTAAAGTTGAAAGTTACATTGTTATAATTTTGTAAGTTAATGATTGGCTCAAAAGGAGCCATTAAACACAATGTAACTTGTATAACAATGTAACTTTCAACTTTAATAATTACATTGTTTTCTTTGATTATATTTGTTTTATTTCTTCATACTATGCATTGAAAAACGTGGTATGATACACGGGCGTTAGAGCAATAAATTAGTCGGTTACGTATAAAACACTCGCTACGCTCGTGTTTTAAATCATCCTCGTAATTTATTCCTTTTCGCCCTTGTAGCATAAACTACTATTCTATAAATGACGAGTGAAGGAAACTACTCCCCACCACCCATGGAATCCTACTGTGGGGACTAGAGGACGGTGTCGCCAGACCCTGTCGCGTATACGAAATAAATTCATGTAAGTTGATCTGTCTTTATACTAAATTATGACAACAAACTTATAACTAAATAATAGGTCCTTACATATGAAATTACCGAAATTTTCTTACAGATTCATGAGTTCATAATTCCTGTAATTCAATAGCTATTTCCAGTATCTGTTTTTGTTTGAAAGTTGATATCAAATTTTTACATCTACGTATTTAATTTTGTTTTGTTGTCAGTTTGATAAACAAAATTAAAATTTCGAAAACAGTTCGTCCTAAATGCCATCTATTTCCATGATAAGATTCGTGATATTTTTTTACAGCTGACACTTTTCAAAAATTAAATTAATGTTGCTGTTAGCTTAATGTTGTCTCATTCATACACAAAAGAAATTACATAATTTGGACTTGTTATTCCTAAAAAAATTAAAAAAGGTTAGTACTGAAAATTGAGTTTCCTTCAAATTTTCTATAAAAAACGGCAATTTCATATGTAAAGACCTAATATAACTACACAGCTAATGTGATGACGACCTCTAATAGATTCCAGTAGACTGATTTGCATCATTAGTCCCGCAATTAGGTGCCCTAATATTGTATTATTATATAATATTGGTGATCACGCGATTGCGTTACATATTCATGCGTAAGTTCGCTAAACATAGGTACATAATATATCCGCGTGCCTGATTAGGTTATCGATTTGGCGTGGAAAATATCTGTATATAAACTATATACGTCAGTAGTGCATAGCTAACTGGAAATGCTTTTCGGAATAAATACAATAATAGTAGTTTATGCGACAAGGGCGAAAAGGAATAAATCTCGAGCGAGTGTTTTAAACGTAACCGAGTAATTTATTGCTCTTACGCCCGTGTATCATACTACGTTTTTCAATGCATAGTGTGAGGAAATAAAACAAATATAATCAAAGAAAACAATATAATTATTAAAATTGAAAGTAACATTGTTACAATTTTGCAAGTTAATGATTGGCTCAAAAGGACTTAAACAGTGGAAAAAAAAGTATAACTTTTATGGTACACAGGAAAGGTTGCAAGTTAGCCAACTTCTCGTAAATAAATTTAAAAAATAATATTAATAAAGCCTAGGGCAAAATAATCGACTTTCTGTTCGGTTTTGATGCATAAAAAGTGGGCCTTTACGAGCACTTGCATTGAAAAAATCTTAAAGAAAAACGCAAAACTAAATTTAAAATGATAACATTATTTATTTTTAATAGAGAAAATTTTAAGTTTGTTATGTGACTACATCTGTTCTTTTTATTTTTATATATAAAATATCATAATATTTTTGTTATAAATACGTGTTCATCTTGAGAATCAGTTAATGAATGCGGTATTCGCGGTCAAATAAAAGTTTATTGTTTCGTTATAACTAGAATCAGAAATATCTATTTATATAAACATAGGTAAATGGTTGTTATAACATGAAATATAATCCCATATGCTTTGCCATATTCGGTACATAAATATTTAACTTAATACCAAACAAAACATAAACAGAAAGAAAAAAAATATCATAAATTAAATTAAATTGTCAAATATGAATTCTATTAATATTATACAATTCAGAAAATGTTATGAAAAAATGAAAATGAAAAAATCTTTATTGACGCAAAAAAATACAAGTACACAGAATAATTGGAACTCTGGCCATTAGGGTAGGCTGGAACCTGAATTCCAACGGCCAGCGCTCTCCGTATAAGTTTACACATTTAAAAACTTAATTATGTACCGGCTAATGTTTTGTACAAAAATTATAATAATTTAAATACATTTAAATTACATTACAATAAAATTAGATTTAGATTCAACATGAAAGAGATTTTATATTAGCTAATGTTAAATGACACCAGTATTTTTCACCTATAGAAAACAAATAGCTATAGTTAAAATCTTAATAGATATCGAATTATATTGTGTCAGCGTGAGATTGCACTGTCAAATACGAAAGTTTACAATTTCACTGGCTTAGGTTAGGTTAGTAAGAAACTGCTTTTTGGGCTTCAATTTTGTGCCATATTCGTAGTATTGTACCAAAATAGAGATTATAAAACCAAAAGTGCTGTTATGTGCAATTACGTCCCGCAAAAGAGCAATCTAATGTCTAATTATTTCTAAGGAAAGCTGGATTTTAACCATTTTAGTTCAGAAAATCGAAGAAAAAATAGATAAGGGGATAGTCTCATTTTAATATCAACAGATACTTGCGAAGTACGTTATTGTCACTCGGCTCTTGAATGCAGTGTTGTAAAAATGGCGCTAGTGGAACTACCGATAAATAAAAATCATCATAAAGATGTTTAGTGTAGACTTGGGTAACGAATTGGATAAGGCGCTGGAAATAAACTGTCATGAGGTAAAGTTACCTGAACTCTGTGAAAGCGTTCTTAGACCTGTTTACAATTTCAAAATAATGACATTCAATGTTAGAAGCATAAACAAAAATCTGGACAGTCTTTTGGTGACAATTGGTAGAATGAACTTAGTGCTAGACATTATCGTACTCACTGAATGTCGTATTGATGAGACATCAGTCATCGATCAGATTCCTGGCTATTCAGCATTTAAAACTCTGAATAATATTAATCAAAACGGTGGAGTCGTGGCTTATGTCAAAAATACTTGGAATGCACATGTCTCCGAACCTAAATTCAATGACGCTTGTTGTCTCACTCTAGAAATTCCTTATCATGCAACAGTAATCTGCCTATATAGATCTCCATCCTTCCAAAATACTTCCGTCTTCCTGACGTCCCTAGAAGAAACAATAATTAACTTCAAGGATAAGCCAAACGTCATAGTGACCGGGGACATAAATATAGATATTCTCTCAACTGACGTCACGGTAGTCGACCCGTCTAAGTATTTATGCTTAGTTGCTGAATTTGGTCTCTTGCCCGCCATTTCTGTACCGACTCGGATAAAAACCTGCTTAGATCACATTTTTGTAAAATCCAGATCACAGATGGTTGCATTAGTTTGTGAAACAGATATCACAGATCATAGCATCGCAATATTGGGAATGAATTTTAAACCAACCATCAAAAAAGAAGATAGGATCAAAAGCGTCATCCACTATGCTAGGGTAGCTGAGGAATTAGCTCTGGAGAACTGGACGGCGGTACTTGGGCAGACGGATGTAAATATTGCTGTTAAAAACTTCCTCGACATTATCCACAAGAGCGTAAACAAGCATACTGAGAAGATGAAAATTAGCAAGAGTCAGTATGTGCTCAAGCCTTGGATTACACCTGGACTATTGAGGTGCAGTCGTCATCGCGACAGACTCCATGCTAGAGTTAGGTGCCACCCGAACGATGAAGCACTTAAGCTCACATACCGCCGGTATAAGAACTTTTATAACGAGCTAATTCGGAAGCGTAAAGTCGAGTATGAGAGAAATGAACTGGAAACAAATAGTACAAGCACAAAGTCTCTCTGGAAGGCTATTAAAAATGTCTGCAGCTTAAATAGAGAAACATCCAAAAACTCGGATCTTATGTCGATTGCTAGTGATCCAAAAACTTCCCTTGATCACTGCAATAACTTCTTTTCCTCAGTGGGTGGTAAGCTAGCAGATCAAATATTAGCTGAGTTAGCTGTCTCCGAGGACGAGCTAGCAGCGAGAGTGAAAGTCACGTCCAGTCCACAGGTATCACTATTTCTTGCGCCTACAGACGAACAGGAGATAATAAGCGAAATAAATAACTTGAAATCTAGTAGTGCACCAGGTCTTGACGAAATAAACAACGTGTTACTGAAACACATAGGATATTTAATTGTGACTCCACTCGTGTCAATTTTCAACCTAAGTCTTAACACGGGTTGTTTTCCTGATACCTGGAAGGTGGCTGCTGTTACTCCCGTTCATAAAGATGGCCCTAAGGACTCGCCAAATAACTACAGACCAATCTCACTACTAAGCACACTTTCTAAGCTGTTGGAAAGGATTGTCAATAAGAGACTGGTACGATTCCTGGAAAAACATAATCTTCTCTCTGTGAATCAATTTGGGTTCCGACGACGCCGATCCACAGAGGATGCTATCGCACTTCTGACGGAACTGGTGTCCACATATCTTGATAAAGGTCAGAAGTGCGTGGGCGTTTTTCTTGACCTAGCAAAGGCCTTTGATACTGTGTCAACCCCGATTCTTCTTAAAAAATTGGAGGCGTTAGGTATCAGAGGCACCGCCTTGTCTTGGTTCCACAGCTATCTTACCATGAGAAAACAGATGGTCAAGATTGGACAGCAAAATAGCGACCTAGCGGAGGTTAAATTTGGCGTCCCTCAGGGCAGTATTCTGGGCCCCACACTGTTCATCATCTATATGAATGATATTCATAATCTCGACTTGAGTGGGTCTGAAACTATCTGCTACGCAGACGATACTGTCGTATTGTTCCATGGAAGTACATGGAACGAAACGATTCGGGCTACCGAACAGGGAATGTCTACCATTATGAAATGGCTTCAAAACAACTTACTGACCCTTAATAAAAATAAAACAATCTATCAATGTTTTCATAAGACAGCCGCTTCTCAACCTTATGAAGGCATAAAAATACACGTTTGCAATAATAACAAAAACAGTTCAACTCCGTGCACCTGTGCAGTGATCCATCGAGTCACAAGTCTTAAGTACCTTGGGATTATTGTAGACGAAAAGCTGAATTTCAGGGAACACATCCTGTGGCTTTCGAAACGTGTCCGTAAAATCATTGGAATAATGAAAAAACTAAGAAATGCCGCAAACTTCCAAATACTGAAACTTGTTTACACTGCTCTGTGTCAATCCTTAATTACGTATTGCATTTCAGTTTGGGGCAGTGCCTGTAAAACTTTTATGATTGTTATCGAAAGAGCTCAAAGATCTGTGCTGAAAGTCATGCTACGTAAGCCATTCCGTTTTCCGACCATTATACTGTACAAAGAAGCTCAAGTTCTCACTGTAAGACAGCTTTATATACATAAAATTTGTTTAAATTCACATAAAAGTATCATAACTTCAAACATATATAATCATTTACTCAAAAAGCGCGTGTTTAGAATGTCAGGCTCAAGGACGAACACAGTTTTTGGAAGCAAGTTCGGAAAATGCATAAGCTCTCGCATTTACAACAACATCTTGATGCACTGTAACATTAAAATGTGTAGTCTTTTTGAGGCGAAAACATTAATATCTGATTGGTTAAAAACAGTGGACTATGAGGATACAGAAAAATTACTTGAGGTTTGTTGGTCTCTTGCAAAATCTTAAGTTCTAAGTTTATTTTAAACACCTTACGGTCTCATGCCGATTATAAAAAATTTTTGTTTTATGTTTTATATTTTCTTCCTCTTTTAGCTAAGTATATATTTATTATGTTGCACAACGATGTAACTCTGGATATAAAATTGTCATTTGGTACCCCAAGTTTCCTGCAAAGCAGAGTTTGGGGACCCCTGGAAAATGTTTTTTACCTTCTCTGCGGATTTATTTGTTATTTTAATCTCTGTTGTGTTTTAACTATGTCCAATAAACTTATATTTTATTTTTATTTATTGTTATAGATGACATAAAAATATCAAGTGATCTGCCATTATCATGTAACAAAGCAATTAACGATTCAAACAAAGCCTATTTCACACTGCCCGGAGTGAAAAATAAAATCAAAGCCTAACAATAATTTTTGAGGGTCGGGTGTTGGGGGTCAAAGGAATATTCACTTTGACACGGTCACGCTTCGTCGCATCGACGATCCAATGGATGGAACCTTTGATATTGCGTTCCATAAAAATTTTAATAATTTTAAATTTAGAAATGATTTGTATAAAATTAAAAGATGTTAGGCGTTGACTTTTTAAGTGAATGAAATCAATGTTATAAATTGCTATCTGACTGTAAGAAAAGTTAGTATCATCTTCTAAGGCTTATTTACATTTGGACAAGTTAAGGCGATTACTGTCGCCAAAATAGCAGCTCGATGTTTGTCTGTACGAATATCGATGGAAACCACATTGAAATAACGTTCAGATCAGCGCAAAATGCGTGGTGGCTGTTACGACGCTCGCTGCGTCCTTGATAGGGCGAAATACGAGAAAATTATACTTTTCACTTGGACGTGATTGTTTGATTGAATAATCCTATGTTATATTTATAGCTATCAAGTTTATCTATTTATCAAAGCATAAATGAGTTAAATTGACCAAACTGCTTGGCAGCATTAGGGAATTCAAGCCAAAAACACCATCCAGTTAAAACAATTTTTCATATAGAAGTTTTGGTGGTACGAAAAAGAAAAATGTTGCATATGTTTTCCTACAGTTGATAATCCATAATAAATTTTTTTCAATATTTTTGGTTTGGCCATAAAAGAGGAGTAGGCTTTAGAAAGTACCCGTTTGGTGATATTAAGCGCCTTAAGGACAGAAGACAGTTGGCAGGTTAACTCGTTCGTTAGTAAACTAGTAAATACCGTCCAAAAAATTGCTGGATATATTTTGTTCCAAGTTACATTTGTTGCCAAGTATGTCACTGTGAAACATGTGATGTGATGCTTTATGCATTATATATACAAGTAGTCATGCTTTAAATACTCACTGAAAAATGAGTAAGTGGTCGAATCCTTTTTAAATGTTTTGTAAATAACCTCAAAAGGTAACCTCAAACACAACGCGCGCGTTTTCACTTTGACAACAAAATGACCGTCTCTTTAGATGGCGGGGGTGCGGAAGATGCGCGGGAATAGGTTTTTCATACTTAACTGTGCAAAAAATAGAAAGCGATTCTATTCGCGCAACTTAACTTGTAACTTACTACTGAACTCGTTCTTTACAGTCCAAACGAAGACAGTAGCTTAACTCGTTATTAAACTCTTTCAAATGTAAATGAGACTTTTTAGTCAAGCAATATGTATATTTTGCAAAACATATTTGTAGAACTCTTACAAACAAACGAACTCTTTTACTAACCTGCCAAGCGAAAAAGTCCAAACTAGAAAAATATATTTTCTACAGAAAAGGTAAAAACGTGTTCCGATGATACCCAACTACTGTTTTGATGAAAGGAAAGTGCTTAAGAGGATGGCATACCCCAGCAACTTTTTTATTACCCGTCCAGCATAATAAGTCTAATGGCAAAGACCTTATTTGCTTTTTATTAGAGGCGATTATACATTAGCTCTTTGGCCTCTTTTTCTTGGACGCGTAGTACTAGTGATCACACAGCAAAACAACAAATTGGTGTGTTTTTAGCTAATACTGAAATATTTTGTAGGAAAAAAATTTTGGATTTAGGTAACATCCCTTTTTATTTCTATTACCTATTTAATAAAAAAAATCAAGTTGATCTCTTGACCGCGTTTTTGAAATGAACGTTTGAAAACAAAAAAAGAGGGTGGAAAACTTTTTTTTGGCAAAGGTATAAATCTTAAAACATTGTTTATAGGTGAAATCCCTATATAAAAGATCGATAAATCAAATATATTTTCTTCAATATGAGGAGAGACCTAGTTTCTTCCAATGAACCCTTGAATACCTGGTATTGTTGATGTTCTAGCGTCAGGTGTCCCGTTAAGGGGGAACGTTTCGTATCCTCTACGAAACGCACAACTTAAGGCTCCAGTCCCCTAAAAATCCGTATTCTTGCAGAATTATCAGAAAAGAAAGATTTAATTTTAGTTAGTAAGAAAGCAATAAATAAAATACATTTTACCTTAATTTATAGTGTGGAATTTGAAGATTTCAAAACACATTTTTTCATTTACTTTAATGCTACTTTTAATAGGTTTTTTAGGCTTTAAACATACCTTTATTTATGTTCTACGCGTTGAGAGTCTAATTCATGCAAACGTCACGTAAAAATTATGACAAAAACAAGAAATTTATTCAGGTAACATTTATTCCCATATCTTCAACATTAATCTTACCTGGTTACTTTTTTGGATAATACTTTAGTTTTCTTATTTCGAGTGCTTTAAGTAGTTGTGATTTTATGAATTCAACCACTGATAAAATATTTTTTTTCTACTAGAAAACTATCGTTTAGCGTAGTCAAATTTAAAACACGTAGAATAGAACTATTAATAAGTGAAATAACAAAAAACGGTATTTAAAAAATTATTTTAAGTACATTTATCAAAATCGAAACTTATCGAGAGTTTAAAACACAAAACGCGTCGATATTTCCCTCAGTTTCGCTGGGACATCGCAGCGTTCAGACGTGTGTTGTGTAGCTCGACGTCATTTTACCTCCCGCTTGCACGGTTGCTCCCTTTCCCTCGCGTAGATTCTTATGGAGAGGCAAACTGTATCATGAAAGTTGCTCTACTTGAATATTGCACTTATCATTTAATAAGTAAACTACTATGGATAAAATATTTTTTGAATATTTTAAGAAATCCCTGTTTCGATAAAATAAAGTCTAATCTACGTCCGTCCGTATTTCACAGCATCATAACTTTAGCACCGTAAAGATAAAGACATGAAATTTGGCACAAAAATAGCATTAATTTGCCTACATATTACATTGTAAAAAAATATGAGAAATTTGAAATTGTTTGAAATATTTTCAAAACAAAAGTGAGAAAAATAAAAAATATCCTAAAAATACAATATGAGTATCAAACTGTAGACACTAAAATGGTGATTGTAAAAATATATACTTTTACTATATTTACTGGCACTGGTTTTGTGAAATCTTGAAAAAAAACCACAATAATGTGTATGTCCGAAACTGGTAGACCGAAAAATATGACAAAAATGTCCATTATAGATCATAACTGACCAATAACCGGGAAAAGTATAGTGATTTTAAAATATAAAAAAAAGTAAAATAAATGAATTTTTTTTTTATAAAAATACAATATGGGTATCACATTGTAGGTATTAAAAAGCTTATTGTAATAATATATAGTTTGGCTATATTTAATTGCATCTATTTCGAGAAATCCTTGAAAATCTATAAAAAAATGTATGTGCCCCCTCTTATCTCCAAAACTGGTGGACCGAAAAATATGAAAAAAATCATGGTAATACGCGTTTACGTAAGAATTACAGAAAAAATAAAGCGGTTGAGAAATTCACGAAAAAAAATGATAAAACTAAATTTATCATCCACAATACGGAACCCTAGGTTCTGACTAGAGTCTGACTCGCACTTGGCCGGTTTTTTTTCAAGATGTTTGCGGTAGGCCGTTTTTTTTGGGCGGTTTTAATTTAGTTTTCGGAGCTTTTATTACTACCCTTAATTTTTACGATAAGTATCCGGTTATCCGGACAATACATTATCCGTTATCCGGATAGTAAAAATCTGCGAATAATTGCATGCCCTTATTCGCTTAGATTAAGTTATGTTAATGTGTGTTAATTCGAAAACCCGTAAAGCCGTATTTTAGAAGTTGTGGTCTAAAAAACCCACGGGGATGGCGTGACACAAATTTTATACCAGCACCGCTGTCGCCACTTTTTAGAATAACTAAAGCCGAAGCTACATCCTTTTTATTACTTTACTTACTTTTATTTTAAATATCTTACAAAGCTATCGAAGTCACTAAAACCGACAGTCGAGATAACAACGTGCTAGACAATAATGCATCAAAACAAAAGAACGTACGCAGCTGCGGTTCTTATCATTTAAACATCACATTTCTAAAACTAAATTTTTTACCTTTTTTATTGCACCTTAGTCATAATCATGGACACACAAACTGACAGACACTTAATTACCGTAAGAGTTTCTATTTTTGATATTATATTACTTTAAGAACTGATTGTAATATGTGTGTGAGTATTAGGAATACATAATTTTAAATGTTTTCATTGTTACGATTTGATTATTAATTTTCTACATTTCCAAATTTTATAAAGCAATTTTTTATGTCAGGCATTAGTTAAATGAAAATCTTGATGAATAAAGAAATTTTCGGGCACAACTAAACGCTTTTTAGGGCATGCAGGTTTCCTTAGAGCGATAGGGCTCATCACATTGAGACGTGAGACGTCAGAGAAACGCGGGTGTACTTATAGGTACACGTATGGGTGGACTTATGACTTGCATCTCACAGTTCACACTCGGAACACCTCTTGACACCCCTTCGGTAAAAATCTGCAAATAATTGCATGACCTAAATGTATTGTGTCTAAATACTAATCACTCTTACTGCTACCAATAAGCCATCTATTCCAGGTAGATTTACTTTTGTTTATTTTGCTTTTGCAAATTCATTTTGTTTGTTCAGATAAACAAACCAAACTTTGTAAATTACCGTTACTTGAATAATTAAAAATCTTCACATGTCAAATTTTAAGTAATCGTACACTCATTTAACGAAGTAGAGCAACATTCAGGTGCGGTCTCTAACATCTTAATGCAGCGGGGGGAGCGCCACTTTTAAAGACTCAGGTAAGATGAAAGCGAAATGTTGCAAAGAGAGTCTGGGGCCTTAAGATGGTCCTTCTTATTTTTGAATTAAAGATATTAAATAAACGCGATTTTCGGCATTTCGTAAACATAGTTTAATGTCAGTTGGGCTTTTCCGGCAAAGTTTTGTTATTTTATGCATTACGTTGTAAATAAATAGGCACACAAACTTATACAAGGTGAAATTTAATCAACCGCCTGAATTCGTACTGGAGACTAGGCTAGTGATCAGGAACAAGGTTCAATGATCCCTTTTTTCGAAATCATAAAAAAAATATTTTGCTCCCGTTCACACTGGACTAGTTCAAATATATAGTTAGGTAACTCCTAGTACCTATAGGCAATATAGGAGCCCAAAATTTTTTTTTTCGAATTTCACTAGACGTGTCATTAAATATTGTTCCTGATCACTAACCAAGTCTCCAGAATGAATTCAGGCGGTTGATTAAATTTCATTTATTGCATTTTTCAGAAAAGACTCATTTAGCATAATAAAAAGTTGTATAAGACTTTTATAATTTGTAATTGGGTAAATCTTAAAAGTGTTGCCGTGACGCCCAATATACAAAAAAACCGGCCAAGTGCGAGTCGGACTCGCACATGAAGAGTTCCGTACCATTATCTATAAAAATGGCAAAAAAAACTTGCCTGTTTTATGGGAACCCCCTTAAATATTTATTTAATTCTGTTTTTTAGTATTTGTTGTTATAGCGGCAACAGAAATACATCATCTGTGAAAATTTGAATTGTCTAACTATCACGGTTCATGAGATACAGCCTGGTGACTGACGGACAGACAGACAGACAGACGGACAGCAGAGTCTTAGTAATAGGGTACCGTTGGTTACCCTTTGGGTACGGAACCCTAAAAAGACAATATACCTAGAACTGTCACATAGGACCTTCACGCTTAGCAGGGCAGTGCAAGTGTTTGGAGATAATAAAATAAGTAGGCAATCATAATTACGTACATACATATACTCACGCTTGTCTCTCAAATGGGTAGGCAGCTTCAATAACAATTACCATATTCATTTTTGTTTAGTCTAAACTACCCCCAACGCAAAGATTATCCAAAAAGTACGGCAATGGAATTTCAAAAAGCTTTTTCCTTTATATCACGTCAATATGTCCGGGATTTCATTCAATAGACTGTCCTTCTAAAATTAAATTGTATTGGGGAAGCCTTTTTAAAGGTCTTCACATGTCCGCCTTTCTTTTAAAATATCACGTTACAATGTGGACGTGGGTTTATTTTTCTTTCTTTTATTATTTTTTATTGCTTTCATGTTCCTCTAATAAGGGAAACCTTAGAACGTACGTGTTTTTATTAAAATAGGAAAAAAAGCTATTGTGAAATCGGGGTTTATTTTTATTCGTGAATCAAGTAAAATGATACGGATGAAATCAACATTTAAGAGAGGGTAACTTTTTTTATATTCTATTTTATGGGTTTAAAGTGTCGATAAGATCTAGGATGAGGCGCGCTTGCCCAGAAACTGAGAAAGTGACAGCAGCCTTTACGCAAAAATCTGCAGAAGTCGGTAACGAACAAATGACTGATGAAACTACACAACTCTCCCGTACGGCTTCTCATAACGTCTTGCCGGATTAAATTCAAATAGTTATAATTTTTGATATTGTTGTAACTTACCTATAAGTTATATTTCTTATAGCCATGATATCTTTTAAATATTGTTTATTTCTATTTCACATGTACTTGAAACAGCATTTTAGGGTTGTTTGGACAAAATCGTGACTAATTGTGCATTATATTTCAATCTGTTGATTTATAAACCTAACTTATACTGAACTATTGGCGTAAATTGCCACAGACGAATATCTTTTTCACTTTTAACTTCTTACCAAGAAAAACAAAATTAAGTTATGCACTTTGTACCGAGCGACTGACGTAATACTATAGGGACATAGGTTGTTGTCATACCTTTTTATAATCCCTTAGTCGTCTTTTACGACATTGGAGTGACAATATACTTTTAATTCAACTTGTTTTGTTTTGATTTCTTATAAGTTATCTGTGTGTATACCAGATGTAAATGAACTGTTAATAGAACCTTTAATAGAAACCATATACTTTACTTATCATATTAAAAACATTCCCAAGGAAAACACAACACAAATGAAAAAGATCTCCTTTCTTTGCCCACTGACGCGTATTTGAGTTCGGACTATAGCGTAGCGGACACAGACTACTTACACACAGGTAGATCATGAGATCTCAAGATCTTTTTAAGTGTGTACATATTTGTTGTAACAAATAATATAATTATGAAAAAAAAAAACATTTTTCAAAAAAAATTTCATTGCTAATTTTTTGCCCTTCTTCTTAGCAAGACTAATCGAATGGGTGGAGTTTATTATATATTTTTAATATAATCTATTCCTTATTCCTATATTTTCATTTTATTCCAGTGTATTATTTTATTAAATTTATGTTAACGTTGCCGTCATAATTTTTTTGTATTTCCCCTTTTTACATAAAATTATAAGACATAAAATATTTAATTATTTTACATTAAAACCGACCAGTAATAAGTGTACCTGCGGGCCTATTGTGTATCTCTAGTTGCCTTCTGGACTGGGTGTCTATCATCAAAAACATAGATATACTATCGAATTCCGATGTCCTAAGGATATTTTCGCACTTGAAGTGACGACACAGATTGTTAATAGTTCAATACCCACTAAAGGCAATTTTGAAATTTCAGTTTTTAGCCATGTTTTTGATGATAGGCACCTCGTGCAGTTGGCAACTAAAGATACAGAATAGGGAGGCTGATATAGCTACATTACATAAATACATACATTTCATTTCATTTCAACCACGGACAAGTGAGACTTTTTCCCGCCACTGCTGGGTGTTGCGGGGTAATGCGGGGAGGGTACTTAGTAAGGAAATAGAGATAGGATAGTATGGAATGACATTTTATTTATCAGTGAAATTGCACTGATGTGTTGGCGAAAAAGGTTTGCTCTCCTGACGACGTCTAATGGCTAAGTGGTATGTGGTCTACAAAGTGGAAGAGCTATAGAATCATAGTACTTGCTACGCCGCGCCGTAGCAAAAGGTGGATAAGGTGACTAGCACTGCGATTTTTTTTTTCACTTTTTATTTATTTTGTTTCAATCTGTAGATTATCAGCTACAATAAGCAACTCTTCTGTCATCCACAAGGATATTTGTAGGTTATGTGACCAATGCAGAGTGAGATCCACCGACCCCATCCTCTTGGCTTAATGAAATTGATGGGAAAATTGTGAAATGCACTAAATCACTAAAGTCCGTGTTTTTTGCAAATATTTTGTACTTAGCTACGACTTCCCGTGACCGTGATTGTTTCCACCCATCCATCCACCAGCTTAGTTCGTCCACTGCTGGACATAAGCCTTTCCAGGACTTTGCCACTCCCGGCGGTCATCCTGGAAGAATTGCCCATACTCATACACGCTGGGCAGGCGGGTTGGTGAGCGCGGTGCTGGAACCCTTGCACCAGTGACGCCGCTGCCCATCACCAGTCTGTTCCAAGGCCCGGCTATTAGATATGGATATAGCGCCATCCATCGGTCCCAGGCATGGTGGGCCTCCCAGTGTTTTGCCTTTGAGCAGTCCTCTTACTCTCCCCCGAATTACTTCGAGGGGGTCTCCAAGTAAGATGGTGGTACCTCCACAGTCGAGCCCGGCATCAGCTCTACCACCTTGTTTGTTTAGACTCTACAATATTCCAATTATTTAGAAATTCAAACCCTAAAAAATGATAAAAATCCAATTATTTGTAAGCTATCATAAAAAATACTGTTTTTGTAAATAAAATATATTTTGTTTGCGTTGTTTTTAACTTTTTTGGGTGTTTAATTGTATCAAACGATTTCGGTGTATAATTGCAGTGTATATTTCTTCATTCAAAACAAATAACCGTTATCAAAATATACTTAGAGCAGACGATATAGAAACTGAACCCGACATCGTCCACTGCTTTTATCTCACAATATTAAAACCAAGTTCGAGTCTTCACAGTGTAATATCTGGAGCTTTTCCTTAGCTACGATTATTTCATAGTTTAGGGTTCCGTCAAAGAATCTTTTTTTTGAAATTTATTTATGAAAAAATAAAACACAACTGACAGTGGGCAGATTCGGTCCGATCGCCGCCAAGATCAAGACATATTTTAAATTAAAGGATATAATATAGTCCTCAAGCAAGCAGAACCCCATCAAAATCAATCCGAGAGATATCGACATGTAACTAATTATGTTTTACAACCTCTAAAATCTTAGCGAATACATTTTATTTTAGTATCCTTTTTTTATTTTTCCTTCTAAAGTTCTGCTTGCTTAAGGATTACATAATGTCCTTTTATTTAACATACATCTGAACCTTGGCAGCGCTTGGTCCAACTCCTATATTCCCATACAAGTTTGTCCACTGTCATTTTAAGACCAAATGGAGTACAGCATGCAAAAGAGATAAGTAACCAATGTACACGTAGAGCCCATGACATACAGACGAATAATGATATAACGAATACTTGACCAACACATACATACACGCACGCACACTTCTAAAACACGAAAACAATTATGACTTGTTTTTATCTGAATCTATATCAAGATTTCGCTCATATAAAAAATTTTGCTCGCAATTTATATGGCTCCTGTGGCTCAGTTGATCAAGCGTTTGAGTTATGGGTTACAAATAAATATGATAGATGTGAGTTCAAATCCATGACGGAAATAAAATTGTTCTTTAAATAAATTTTATTTATAAAGTAGACTACTTACAGTTAGATTTCTAAGACATTTATTAATTTGGATTGGTTCTATGAATGATTCTAACCCTTCTTAAGTAGAAAATAAAAATATGAATAACAGAACCCGTGCTCTGTGAAAGGGTAACACTTGACTTGTTCTTAGGTACGATTGTTTCATATTTTTTTTCTTATCGCGCTACTTTCTTTTCATTACCCTCTATTAGGTGGAGGTTTTTGTCGTCCGAATTATTCGCAAAGAAATATAAACTTCGCTTTTTCTTTTGATAGTTTGGTAATGGGAAGAAAAACTGTTCTTGCGATAAGTGCAGTGACGGGATTCAAGGGGCAAGAAGCTCTATAAAAAGATAACTAGATTTCCCTACCCAAAAAACTTTTGAAGTAAAATAAAGGAAACTTACAATTATTTATTTATTTCACATGATAAAACTGTTGTACAAATACTTAAGATATAAATTACTTTATTATGTAAAAATTTATTGAATCAACATTGTGGTGTGATTAGTTTTAATGTAACAAGGTTCCACTGTTTATCGGCCATAATTAATTTATGATCAGTTGTGAGTTAGGCATATTTTTATTCGTTTAACATATTTGAGTTTAGATATATATTATTAAATTTATATAAGCCAAGTATTATTGTACGAGTATTTCCCTGTTTTATATGTAGATCAATTGCTTTTTATTTTATATTAAACTTTACGTGTAATAAGTGTATATAATGTACCTGTATTGCATAAATAAATCTAATCAGTAAGCAGGCGTGGAGCCAGGACCTGTCCGTAATTCCCATTAATTCCTAAAAAACTTTTTTTCAACGAATTAAACGCCATTTTAGATCACAGTTTTCATTATTATTGTATATAATTTGATCCACGACACAGTCAGGGACTAGACGCCTAATCTAAATAAATTAATTTATCAAAAATGTAGTGCGAAACCCAAACTCTAATCGAGTGATCTTGTGAATATGTATTATATCAATGACAGATTCGTCGTGAGATCTGTATAAAATAAAACACATTAGAAAAGTTAAGGTGTTTATTACTTTTTTATTGATATAATTTGTTAAATGATAACACAAAATATGAGCAAAACTGAACAAAATAACTGTTTAAACAAAAATGCCCATAATTGATAATATAGTATAGCATGTATAACTAAGAGTATTAATTGATACATAAAATAATGCTCCATGAATTACCCTGTTTAATACATTCGTATAATACAATACACTTTATAAATAGGTATTATAAAGTAGGCCGATAAAGCAGATTTAATGTTTAAAAAATAGGTACCATGAACTGCAGAAACCGTATCATCTGTTGAGAAAAAAATCATTTACCTATTTAGCGTACATAGATCTACATAGATCGATTACTGTCGATAATTTTATGCTCTATAAATTTGCACCTCTAGCGTTACACGGCGCCGACAAAATAAGTGAGAAGAAAATACTAAATAACACGAAAAATTAAGCGATAGATTGAAAGACATCGATGGGGTGCGCAAGCTTTGATCATGGTGTAACCAGTTTAAGTTGAACCGTGAAGATTTTTGTAAACATATTTATATTAAACATTTATGTAATTAATACCTATGAAATGTGAAATATACTTTTTGAATTTACTGTTTCTACTGGCTTTTTCACACCATTTCACAGCACAAGCAGGCATTTTAACCACTTTTACTTATTTTACGATTTTATTCGTAGAAACAAAGAACGTGCTTTCGTTTAAGAGAGCAACTAACCAACGAATATCAACTAACACTGGTTTTGATTGCATACCTAGCCGCAATTTTATCAATGTCTTACAGAAAGTAATTGCCGTGTATAGGATGTCTATTCAGGTTGGTCTGTGATTTGATATTTAATTTTTCATGATTTTTCAAAGATTTCCCAGATATGACGTCACTTGGGGCATTTAAGGCATTATACTGATTGTGGATCTTTGCCTTGCTTATAAAAAAGTGGTCTGTCTTTGTCTGTCTTCTCATCTGTAATCCATCTGTCAAATCAGTCGGAAGCAAATTATTATAATTTTATCTTGATAGCAACTAATCAACACACACATTACACAAGGACACATTACTAATCAACCTTTTCTCCAGTGACGTCACTTGAGGTCAAATTGAATTTGCACCTTTTTCGTACAAATATTCATCATCATGAGGTTTTTTAGACCACAAGTTATAAAATACGGCTTATTAAATCAAAATCACGAAATGGTTTTCAAATTAACAAACCTTAACATAATTTAATCTAAGCGAATTGGGCAATTTTTTATCTCGGTGAGTGCCAATTAAATTAAATTGTTGACCTCTGTGAGGTCACAGTTTATTCACATTTAAAGATCGGTGAACTATTGAACCAACAAAAAGTTTCCTTTGAAAATGGACTGAATACTCAATATTACTAAGCAATAAAATAATCCCCTAATTTTGCAGTAATTATATAGAGTGCTCCAAGAACGAAGGTCTCACAAAAAGAGGTGATTAATAGCAGCTTGGAGGATCGGTCTAGACGCTAATGCATCCTGTATACAACCTCATTTTACTAACAACCTCCTTGCGCCGTGATGCAGCGTTTTCTTGAGTCTGAAACGTATCCATTATCTTTACGTACATACTCGTATCTTACATAAATATATCCGCCAAAATTAAGTCCCACATCCTCTAAGCTTATAAATAAGTAAGTAATTCGGTATGATTATTATTTTGTTGTCCCAAAAAAAGTTATTTTTAATAAATTGAGAACTATTACAACTCTAAGGTTTTAGTGAAAAGAAACCATCAAATTTTCAACCCATATCCAATGATATTATAGTATAATAACCTAATTACCCACATCAATACACAGGGTGGAAAAAATTTAAGGGCCCTGGAGGGGAACTACCTTTAATCCTTGAGATAGCTCATTTTACTGAAAGGAAACATTCCTTTATTTTTTTTAATAATAAAAACTGCATTCAAAGATCTTTTAAAATTTGCTTGTCTCAACCGGGAACTGAAACAACTAAAAATTAAAAAATAAACCCTCGCTATTTTATTATACGAATCGGTAGGATTATTGTTCAGGATACAATTTGTCTACATTTAGTATTACACTCATCTGTTGTACGAGATATCCATGAAATTTAATAATTATTACAAGTTCTTTATTAACAATACCTAGTACTGTTCACTTGTAAAGTAATAATGATACGCCATTATTACATAATGACAGCACGGAATGAAAGCAAAACAAAATTTTTAATTCGAACGAATACTTTATCGATTTTAAAAACCCCCCCACGGAGAGCGGCAGTTAGTCGTAAATTTTGAATCTGACGACCCTACCAGACCGTGTGGTATATGGTTGCTTAGTCGAACTGGCAGGATCTGCACCCGCAGCAGGAGTCACGGGCAGAGTCGAAGTCGCCTGTTGATCAACAATGTTATCCTGAGCAGACTTCCGCTTATCCGGTTGTAAAAGTTCGGAATGTTCGACGAAGGCTGGCTTCACACGGTCGACGCTGACTACTATCTTCTTACCCTTGTAATCAATGCTGAGGGTCTTGCCATCACTGGCGCGATCTATCACTTTGTAGGGGCCCGTATACGGAGGCTGAAGTGGTCGACGCACAGAATCGTCGCGTAAAAATACGTGAGACGCGGATGGAAGGTCCTTAAATATGAAAGGTACTGGTTCCGAGTGTCGAGATGCTGGAACGGGTCGGATTTTCGACATTTTACGTTTCAGCTGTATAACGAAATCGGTAGGGTCTTCGAGTTTGTGAAGGATGGGTGCTGGTACCAGTAACTCTCCAGGAAGTCGAAGAGTCTCACCATAAAGCATTTCAGCCACCGTGGCCTTCAAATCCTCCTTAAAGGCAGTACGCATCCCAAGTAACACTAACGGAAGCGCCCTAGTCCATGAATCATTATGACACATCAGTGCAGCCTTGAGTTGCCGGTGAACACGTTCAATCATGCCATTCGCGCATGGATGATATGCAGTCGTCCTTATGCGCTTCGTGGCGTACTGAAGCATCAGTCGGCTAAACAGGTTGGACTCAAATTGCGTGCCCTGGTCGGTTGTTATGGTCGAGGGTACACCATAACGTGAGATCCATTCTCTGGTAAAAGTTTCGGCTACCTCTTCTGCTGTGATCGATCGCATAGGCCAAACCTCGGGCCATCTGCTCACTCTATCTATCGCTGTCAGGCAGTAACGATATTCGTTACAGACAGGTAGAGGTCCGATAATGTCAATGTGGACATGCATAAATCGACCAGATGGATGGCCAAACTTGCCTATAGGAGCCGAGATATGTCTGGAGACTTTGCTACGTTGACACGCTTGGCAAGTGCGAGACCAGTCTCTGCAGTCTTTTTTGACAGAAGGCCATATGTAACGATCTGTCACGAGGCGAGTTGTAGCTCGTGCGCCGGGGTGGCTCAAATTATGTAGTTTGTCGAACACCGTACGGCGGAAAGGATGGGTCAAAAATGGGCGGGACTTGCCAGTGGAAACGTCACAAGTTACAGATATGTTTGTGCCTGGAATGTTAATTTTCGATAACTTCAGGCCAGATTCAGAGTCAGAGATTAGGAAGCTGGAAAGTTCCTGATCAGTCTCTTGTGACTTAGCGAGAGCCTCGTAATCTTGTTCTAACGAGATCGCTTCAATCCGCGACATAGTGTCCGCTACTACGTTCGTTTCACCTTTAATGTACCTAATGTCAGTAGTGAATTGGCTTATAAAGGACAGTTGATTTAACTGAGGAGGTGGTAGTTTTTCTCGTCGCTGTACAAAAGCGTATAGTAACGGTTTGTGATCTGTGTACACAGTAGCATGTTGGACTTCCAAGATGTAACGAAAATGCTGAATGCTTTCGTACACCGCAAGTAGTTCTCTGTAATAAGCTGGCCACTGAGCCTGCTGTGGGGTCAGCTTCTTACTGAAAAATGCAAGAGGCGACCATTCTCCGTTTGCTTGCTGTTGTTGTAAGCAGGAACCCACGTGCACACTCGAAGCGTCGGTGAAAAGGCCCAAAGGCGTGTTGCTAACAGGATGTTGCAGTAGCGTGGCGTCAGATAGGCTCATCTTACAGGCTTCGAATTCTTGCAGCAGCTCGGGTGTCCAAGGAAATGGCTTTGCCCCTTTTCCGTTTATCAAAACCAAGGCATCGATTAATGGTGCCTGAAACCGCGCAGCATTTGGCACAAAACGGCGATAATAATTTAACATGCCAAGAAATCGACGCATGCCTTGCACAGTCTTGGGTGGAGGGAAATCCAGCAGTGTTTGGATACGGTCCTGAGGGGGTCGAGTACCTTCGGCACTAATATGATAGCCTAAGAACACGACCTCTCTAGCACCTAGGATGCACTTGGATGAGTTAATAACAACTCCATAGTCTTGTAGTCGCTTGAATAGGATCCTCAGGTGTTCCACGTGACGAGCTTCGTTTTCTGAATAGACCAGTATATCATCGACGTATGGAAAACAGAAATCGAGACCCCGCGTGACCTCATCGATGAAGCGCTGGAAGGTTTGTCCAGCATTTCGCAAACCGAAGGGCATAAAAGGAAATTCGAAGAGGCCAAACGGGGTGACAATGGCTGTCTTCGGGATATCCTCTTCAAATACAGGGATCTGATGATATGCCTTTACCAAATCTATTGTGCTTAACACTGTGGAACCAGCAAGGCCATGAGCAAAGTCATTAATGTGACGAACCGGGTAACGGTCAGGTACTGTTCTGGCGTTCAGGGCGCGGTAATCGCCGCAAGGGCGCCAGGCGTTGTCTTTCTTCGGTGTCATATGCAGTGGGGATGACCAAGCGCTCTTAGATGGTCTTGCAGTACCACATCTCACCATATCTTCAAACTCTTTCTTCGCTGAGATCAGTTTCTGAGGTGCCAGGCGTCTAGGACGACAGGAAACTGGGGGTCCATCCGTGGTCTTAATATAATGCAGAGTGTTGTGCTTAATTACTCTGGGAAGGCCAGGTGGTCGTGTTATCTCAAGAAACTCAGCAAGCACCTGTGCATAAACTGAATTTCCAGCAAAAAGAGCCTTGACACTCGCCTGTCCAATGTCAGCAGTGGAGGCTGGCGAAGACAAACCAGTTGTACCATCAACCAATTTCTTGTTGCGGCAATCAGGTAAAAGATGGTAATGTGCTAAAAAATCTGATCCTATTATTGCAGTGTCAACATCAGCAATCACAAACTGCCAAACAAAGGCACGGCGCAGCCCCAGCTTCAAAGTCATGTTAATAGTTCCAAACGTCTTTATACTGCTCCCGTTAGCAGCACTAAGCTCAAAATCAGAGGTTCGTTTCCGATCTGGGAGCCAGCGGTGAGGGTAGCAACATAAGTCCGATCCAGTGTCTATGAGAAAACGACATTTGGAACTTTGTTCTGTAATGAATAGGCGGCAGCCGTAGGAGGAGCAATCAGTTGCCGCCGCTATTGATTGCTGGCAGGGTTTTTCGTATGCCAGTTACATGGGCTAACGCATTTGGATGCTTTGGCACCAAACCTCTTGTGATACCAGCACTCCTTCGACTGTCCTTCCAGTGTAGGGCTCCTTCCACGTGATACTGAGGTGGAGCGGCTGCGTGACGAACGGCGGCTATCAGTCCTGGACAATGCTGCTACTTGTCGGGACAGCTGGGCGACTTGTCGGGTAAGTACCTGGATTGGATCCTCTTGAAACTGTGGTACGTTTGCAGAACAGACAGCTCTGGAGCCAGGCGAGATCTCAATGATACGATCGGCCAGGTCTGCTATCTTCTCTAAAGTAAGATCAGGGTGAGCAGTTAGGATTGCCTGGATGTGCTCAGGTAGCCGCCTCAGCCATAACTGCCGAAGAATCGAATCATCCCGCAGGTTGGAACCGGCTAAGGACCGAAGGTGACGGAGGAATTGTGAAGGTTTCCTTCCTCCAAGCTCCTCCTCGCTTAGCAGCTGGCTGACCCGCTTCTCCTTGCATAAAGACAATCTGCGTACAAGTTCAGATTTTAAATATTTATATTTGTCATGAGTAGGTGGGTTAGCGATGATATCCTCAATTTCCCCTGCGATGCGTTCGGATAGATTTCCTACTATGTAGTTGTATTTGGTGGCATCAGTTGTTACTCCAGCTAAATCAAAATTTGCTTCTGCTTGGGCAAACCAAACATCTGGGCGGTCAGACCAGAATGGGGGTAGTTTAACTGATACTTTGTGAACCTGAGGTTGTTGCTCCATTTTTGGCTCAGACGTAATCTGGCTCAATTGCGATTGCAATGCTGTATTTTGAGCAAGTAGCATTTGTACTTGTGCTTGAAGTTCTTCGGTCATGGTAACTAGTTAGATTATGTGTTAATTGTTAAACGAAACCACAGACAACACAGTTTAGGCAGAATAATCAAGAAACCCTATGCCGATTAAATTAAATCCTTGGGGTAAGGGTGTGACGTTCGCAAAAACACAAAACAAGGTATTAAAAGAACTTAAATACAATCACCAGAGAATTATGTAAAAGTATCCGAAAAGATTATTTTAAGCAACTAAGACAAACTCAATAAAATTAAAATTACATAATTAAGTACTAAGATGCACTAAGACACATGTTAGATGTTAAAGTTGCAAGAGTATTCCTACAAGTTTAGCAAAACATTGGTAATCACACAGCTATTAGGCTAAAATAGTTAAGAACTGACCCATAAAATGTTAGTATGATTAATCAACAGCAGTAAATCAGTAAGCATTAGTACATAAAATATAAACAAGACAAAACAACTGAACAAACGAAAAAATTAAGATCACATTACACGCAGAAAATATGCAAATTAAATTGTGATAGCTGAATTGGTACACTGTCGTTCGAGGCTTTTTTCGATAACACGAGATAGTGCAGAGTTCCAAACAATCGTGTTCACAAATCAGGGTTGGAATGTAATTCGGACTGTAGTGGTTGAATCGGGAACGATTTTTTTTGAGAGTCCAAATTTTTGTTTGAATCGAACACGATTTCGTTTGGTTGGCTGACTTGAGTTATGTTTTTCGCATTTTCACAATATATGCTCACTTATGACGAAAATGCACCATTATATCACAGAAATTATACTTTTTATCTTTCACAACTCCTTCCCGTACGCAATTTTACTGCCGATGGTCGCTACAGGGAAACCAACTGAGCCGGCGTCGATGGACGATAACGGGGCAATCTGCAGTTCACTGTCGCTGGGTCACCACTTTGGAGTGTTTTATATGGGCCTCCAGTCCCAAAATGAAATACCAGATTGCTCATCATATGCGTGTGCTTTTTATAATAAAATTTTATCAACAAAACAAACAGTCAATTCTCCGACGTCAACAACAAAAACCTTTTATGTCAAATCTATTGACAATGTTGCCTTTAAGAAGGCGATCATAAACGCCACAAATTAAACGGATTTTTTCATTAGTTATTTCTCTGGATTAGTTCCAGTAATTTAGAGCAGGAGTGCTCTTTGTACTGTATTCTAAAATTTTCAAGCAGATTACATTCACATTAACGGTATCCATACATTGTGTTGTTACGCTATTTTTTTAGGGTTCCGTACCCAAAGGGTAACCAACGGGACCCTATTACCAAGACTCCGCTGTAGACGAACAGTCCGTCTGTCTGTCCGTCTGTCTGTCCGTCTGTCTGTACATCTGTCTGTCCGTCTTTCTGTCCGTCTGTCTGTCCGTCTGTCACCAGGCTGTATCTTATGAACCATGACAGTTAGACAGTTGAAGTTTTTACAGATGATGTATTTCTGTTGCCACTATAACAACAAATAAAACCGAATCAAATAAATATTTAAGGGGGCTCCCATACAACAGATATGTTTGTTTTTTTCCGTTTTTATAGTTAATGGTACAAAACCCTTCATGCGCGAGTCCAACTCGCACTTGGCTGGTTTTTTTAACTCATAATAAGTACATAAATATAAGTACGGAACCTTAAGGACTTTAATATCGAATAGTATCAAATAACATCAATATCAGACACCAATCAATTTTGCTGTTTAAATTGTGCTATATAATTTGATGAATTTGATTGAAGGTCAAAGATAAAGCAGCGTTTGATTTAGTGTTTTGTCTGGATCACACGAACTGATTTGCTGTGATTTAAATTCGTATTTAAAAATCTTATAATCTTAAATCGTAAATTATGAGGTTGGAAGTAATTTTCGTCAAATTTGTGTGCCACTGTTATTTTTTTAAAGTGATAATTTTCTTAACAAACATTTGCAGTTTGCTATCAGATCATATTGGTAATGGTAAGAAACTAAAATTATAGTAAATTAACATTAATTGTTAACAATTTTAAAATTACTACTTTAATTGTTAAGTGAGAGTCAGACTCGCGTACTAGGGTTCCCTATTGTGGATGATAAATTATTTTTTTCTTTTTTTTCGTGAATTTCTCAACCGCTTAATTTTTTCTGTAATCTATGCGTAAACAGATATTACCACGATTTTTTTCATATTTTTCGGTCCATCAGTTTTCGAAATAAGGGGAGGGACATTCATTTTTTTATGGTTTTTCAGGGATTTCTCGAAATATGTTGAATTAAATATAGCCAAACTACATATTTTGACAATCAACTTTTTAATACCTATAATTTGATACACATATTATATTTAAAAAAAAATTTTTTTTTGTTTATTTTACTTTTGTTTTATATTTATCATTTGTGCTCAACGTTTTTAAATCACTGTAGTTTTCCTGTAATTGGACAGTAATGATCTATAATCGTCATTTTTTCATATTTCTATCAGTTTCGGAGATAAGGGGAGAGACATACAAATGTTTGTGTTTTTTTAGAGATTTATAGAAACCAGTGCCAGTAAATATAGTAAAAGTATAATATATTCTTACAATCAACTTTTTAATGTCTATAATTTGATGAATAAATAATAAATTTTTTTTTTTTTTTTTAGTTTATTTATTCATAGTTAAATTTATTTACATATTTAAGAGTTTAAAGCCATCCGACTAAAACCACATGGTTTATGCGCGGTATGGCGAGATCGCAAACTTTATGCTAAACTAACTAAACTAATTCTAACTTATATTATGTTAAATAACATCACGCAGCCATATACCCATATTGTATTTTTAGGATAATATTTTTTATTTTTCTCACTTTTGTGTTGGAAATATGTAAAACAATTTCGAACATATTTTTTTTACACTTAAATATGTGGGCTAATAAAACATATTTTTGGATCAAATTTTATGTCTATATCTTTAGCGGTGCTAAAGTTATGAGGCTATGAGATACGGACGGACGGACAACGGGGTCTCACCATAAATGTTTCTTTTGTACCTTTTAGGTAGGTACTACGGAACCCTAAAAACCATTTTTTGTTTATTGGACTCAGACTACGTCACACACCACACACATCGGAAGCTTTTAATTTTTTCTTAATTTTTACATCGTAGTTAGGAAGTTTAAACAAAAAGTCAAAAAAAAGATAGGTGCGACGACGCGACGAGCGAAATGAAGCGTATCGAGGAGGAGCATGTTTTACATGTAATTAGGGAGCCGAGCAAAGCGTAGCAGTTTTAACAGAATTCATGATATACGCAAAAATTCTGTACCTGTTTCAATAATCCAAATTCAAATTCAAATAGTTATTAAATAGTTTATTTTGAGAAGTAGGTATATATAATACACGTTTCACAAGTCAAAATTTAATCTTATAAAAAATATATGTAATAAAATAATAAATGT
Organism: Ypsolopha sequella; assembly: GCA_934047225.1. Taxonomy (NCBI): domain Eukaryota; kingdom Metazoa; phylum Arthropoda; class Insecta; order Lepidoptera; family Ypsolophidae; genus Ypsolopha; species Ypsolopha sequella. The sequence goes on along the minus strand of OW204004.1, from coordinate 20,632,800 downwards.
ACATGAACTAGATTAAAGGTTTATTTAATTTATGTAGCAATATATATACGATTAAAATTATAGGTAAAATATATATTATACAAGGTGAAATCCAATCAACCGCCCGAACCCACACCGGAGACCCGGCCAGGGACCAGGAACAAGGTTCAATGATCACCAACCGAGCCCCCAGCACGAATCCAGGCGGCCGACCAAATCCCATCCTAGTATATACTACATACTAATAGGTTACATATATAAATACATGCCTACCTCCGCCCATTCGATTAGTCTTGCTTAGAAGAAGTGCAAGAAACTTAGCAAGATCATGTCTTTTTTAACATAAAACTTATACTATACAAATGACTTATATCAACTTTAACTAAGGGATAAGAAAATACAAGACAGCAGGAATTCAGGTTAATGAAAATAAGAAAAACATAATATATCTTTGTCAACCTGTCTCAAATTTCCTTTTACAGTCTGTAATTAATTAATGTTAACTCCTTAGAGGAATCATTTATTAGGAAATTATACCAGGTACTCAATTAAATTATAAACTACTATCATGACAAATATCATTATCACTGTAACACCATACTTCACCATCATCCAAATATTTATTTATTTTATTTTAAGCAGAGCTTACTGAGCCTATACAGTTACTAAGCCTCTACAGTTTAAACTTATTCTCTGACAAAGTAAGGACCTCCTTTGGAAGTTTATTGTAAATTCTTATACCATGTCCTACGAAAGAGGTACTCACCTTGGCAAGTCTAATTTTTGGAAAAGCCAGTTCATGTTTATTTCTGGTTTCTTTACAGTAATGCTCGCCAATCCTCGGGGAAGACTCAATATTCCAAAATTCGCTGTCTGTAGCCCCCACCTGAGGCACTAGCTTTTTTTTTGTTTTCAGAAAACCCAGTGTATACCTTAAGAAACGATTCAAGATATTGGAATATAACTGTAGGTCCTAATGAATTGAATCATTTAGTACCAAAAAAAACATTTGGAGATTCAATTCCAAAATTCTTAACCCGAGGATTAACATATTTGATTGAGGAAGAAGGTAAAACAGTTAGACTTATTTGTCCTGTTAAAGGTATGAAATAAACTTTTATGTTTTTAACCGTTCGTCATGCTTAATACTACAATTCAATCAAACATAATTCTAATACATTACAGCTTTTTTTTCAGCACATAATGGAATAATGAACTTTACATGGTACAAAAATAATGCTACTATAGAAAACAAACCCTACGGAAATTGGGGGGTAGTAACAAAAAATCTTAGAAAGGAAGACCGCGGAAATTACACTTGTGTCGTTTGTAATCATGTTGGCTGTGCAAACCGTACCACTCAACTAATAGTCAAAGGTAAAAATATTTGTTTTATTAAACCGTTTACTTACAATGTATAAAACACATCTTATCAACAGGTATCCCCGAAAGGGTATCAAAGGTATTTACGGCAAATATCAGCCAAACGTCGAACACATTATACCGTAAACCAACTTTTCACTGACAATTTTATGATTTTTACACGGTATAAGGATATATAGGAAGCAGGTATAATTCAGGAAATATAATCAGATTCACTTTGGATAACAATTTAACGATAGAAGCTAGTGCCGTTATGACTCACGGTCATGACTATCAATAAACTGTCGATACTTCTTATTCTCTTAGAATTAAATAAGAGAATTGTAAGAAAATGAGTTACTTATATACCCAAAAATTTTATCTACAACCCACACAGAGCTATGTACGAAATAATAAAAGAAAATTAAAAATGCACTTAATTTGCTAATATATATATATACAATAAAAGATGAAAAAATGGAGTAATATATATATATATATATATATATATATATATATATATATATATATATATATTGAACACCAGCACTCATTAGAACGTATCAAGATCTTTTACTCCATTTTTTCATCTTTTACTGTATTCCAATATATTTTATATTTTGTTAAGAATAGTATTACCACAAGATTATAAATAAAAGATATTACAATAAAACAACGCCATTTAGACTTATTCTCGTACATATATTTCTTTATACTTAATGAATGTGGTACGATAACCCTACCAAATTACTTTAATCAAGAAAATCCCCGTGGCAATGTAATTTATATAACTTTGTTAATTATTAACATAATGTTTTGATAATGTACAGAGATATCATCTCGGCAAAACAAATGATGGAACTAAATGGCTAAGCCCACAAAATGTAGATGACCCTTAGAATAATTATGTAGCTACATCTTACATACTTATCTTGGTGCACTAATTGTTATAAAGCAGATATATACTCATCTTTAAACAAAGCGTCGGTATTGAAATTGGATTAGTAACACATATCAAGGAGTCATTAATGATTCAATCAGATTTCCAGCAACAATAATTTCAAATGAAGTAATATTTCGTAATTATAATAAATGATTATTGAAACATAGAAATAATCCTTTCTAAATGACGAAAAGAACAACAATAACAAAGTACAAAAGTATAAATTTGGAAAGCTTCGCTTATCTTGAAGATTATAAAAGATTATTTTCTTTATTTTATAAGTTCTCCTTTTTCCGTCCAATGCGTCAAAAGTCATCCACGAGACAGACATCATGTTCACAGCTTACGCTGCGAACAGGCTTCCGACAAGAGTCGACCATCCTTTTTGAGAGAGAACGTCATGTTTACAGGTCACGCTGTGACCAGGCTCCCGACAGTCGTCCATCCTGACACTTATTTGCGTCCCTGCAAATAAAAGGTTTTAGTTGGTTGTAATAGAGCATTTCTCATTTTTTTTCGTAACTTGATTTTTTTGCTGTCCCACAAAGTTATTTATCATTATTGTGTACAAAATGGTCTAACAGTATTTAACTGTAGACGGTGTGGTTTTCTTTATTTATTTTTGAATACGAAAAAAAATACTGAATGTCTAAAATAATTATATATTAATTAAAATTAAGTAAATAAAAAACATTCCCAAATTGTAATGTATGAAAAGTCACGTGTCCCATACGACTTACTGATACTTTGATCGCTAATATTTCGGAAAGTGCAAAAGCATCCTACGTATTTTTTGATTTTAATTGCTTAATCATTATGTCGGGGTTCATTTCATATTATCTTTGAGAAGAGACTAGTGCATTATTTTTTCAAAAAACACATTTTAATCTTGTCCCAGAAAAGTTTCAAAAAGTGACATCCTCTTTTGTTACCAATTCTAGCATATTACTTTTGTGAAATATACCAATAAGTTGATATTTTTAGTTTTTGGCAACACTCTACGTGACATTTCAGTATGCCATTTTGTTGAGCAATCTCTCTCTGCTGGATGGCGTCTTAGAGTGTACACGTGCCTACTATTGCTCAATTTCTGTTCAGTTTTTGTTACCAGATTTTACAGGTAAATTGTTAATATCTCATAAAACCATTGTTGGTTTTTGAAAGAGAATATTCTAAGTTACATTGGAGTTGAATTTAAATAAAACAGTTATTGTTTTTACTGTGATGAATAAATTTCAAAACATAAATTATTCTCGTTTCGTTACTACTTCTTTTGTTACTTTGGCATAGTAATGTATAAGGGGAAAGTTAGGTAACAAAAAAGGAATTCAAACAAAAGTAGCAAAAAGGTAACAAAAAAGGAATTTTGTTACTCTTATTTTGTTACTGTCCCAAAATTAAGCAACATTAATTTTGAATTTTCCTGGGTTTTAATTGACTTAAAACACCTAAAAATGATCGTTAATAATGAAAAATAGAAACATGTCGGGATAAATAATATTATCTTTCTATAATTAATTTTGGTTTTCATAAAATAAAAACTTTTGCCTTTATGTTTGTACCAATGGTAACAAAAAATGATTATTGCAGAGTTTTCGTAAATATGTTTTTATTTAAAGGGATATTTTTGCTGAAATTATTAAAAGTATAATCATGAATTTAAAGAAACAATGTTTCCTACTGGTATATCTACAATAACTTATCCAATTTTCACCAAATAAGTAGTAACAAAATAGGACGCTTTTTTTTCACCCCCTAATTGGATTTTCACAATTTTATCACTGAAACGGTGAAATCACATACGTGCTAAACCAATATTATCAATCTAAACATAATAAATTATCAGATTTTCATGTTATATACATATATTTACGATATTTTCATTTTGGACAAGTTTTTGAATTAGTAGCAAATTTTTTGAGAAATGCTCAATAATAAATTTAAGTTGATATTTATCATTCGTTACCATTAGGTAACGGCCCAGTGAGTGTCAATCGTTACTATTGAGTAACGGCCCAGTGAGTGTCAATCGTTACTATTGAGTAACGGCCCAGTGAGTGTCAATCGTTACTATTGAGTAACGGCCCAGTGAGTGTCAATCGTTACTATTGAGTAACGGCCAAGTGAGTAGCAATCGTTACTATTGAGTAACGGCCCAGTGTTAATAAACGTAAGTATATTTTACTATAGCGCACTGTGCGTAAAATGACCGCTTTACGCACGTTGCGCGTGCGTAAAGTCGGTATTTCCCGCACTTGTGCTATAATAAAAATTATACGGAACTCGTGCGAGAAACCTTTTCTCGACTCGTGTGATTGCAGCACTCGCCTTCGGCTCGTGCCGCAAACTCACACTCGTCAGAAAATGTTTCATCGTTCTCGTATCGTAATGAGTAACGGTCCAGTGAGTGTCAATCGTTACTATTGAGTAACGGCCCAGTGAGTGTCAATCGTTACTATTGAGTAACGGCCCAGTGAGTGTCAATCGTTACTATTGAGTAACGGCCCAGTGAGTAGCAATCGTTACTATTGAGTAACGGCCCAGTGTTAATGAACGTAAGTATATTTTATTATAGCGCACTGTGCGTAAGATGACCGCTTTACGCACGCTGCGCGTGCGTAAAGTCGGTATTCCCCGCACTTGTGCTATAAAAAAAATTATACGAAACTCGTGCGAGAAACCTTTTCTCGACTCGTGTGATTGCAGCACTCGCCTTCGGCTCGTGCCGCAAACTCACACTCGTCAGAAAACGTTTCATCGTTCTCGTATCGTAATGTACTATTTAAAGACCAACATTTTATTTTATTTGTTTTATGTTCCCGTTTTAAATTTAATCCGTTTAATTGTCAAACAAAATTGTTGTGTAGTAAGTGTACACTCATTTTATGATGTACTTGAATTTCATAAACAAATTTTGCATTTCTATTTTAATTGAGTAACAATCTACTGTCATTCGCTATCATTTAGCGGCCCAATCATTCGTCACAACGGCTCACCATTCAATACCATTAGGTAATAGCTCATCATTCGTTACCATTAGGTAACGGTCCATTACATGTAAATTTGCATAACTCAATTACGGAATTTACCAATAACCGATATTTGATAACAAGCTGTACATATCAACGTGGATATCTTCCAAAATTATTTATCCTTCCAATAAATATATTAATGTTGCTCTTGTTTTAGGATTTGTCAAGTCACATTGTATCTTCTCAACGTCTAGTGTTAGAATAATTCTAATAAAATTCTAATAGAATTTGATCTTTTATCCCTACATTTCCATCAGCTAAATGATTAACAGAATTTACACGTTGTATATAGTCTAGATAGTAATATACCCTGCTATAGCAAAAGTGGAGATTCCGAATAATTGCGTACTTCAATTACTGCAGTTTAAGTGGAGAGTAATAAGGGAGGTATCGAATAATCTTTATCATCATCATCATACACACACGTTCTAGACTCAACAAAAACAGCTTCATCATCGCTTGTACCTGCGGTCTGGACATTTACGAGAGTTGAGGAGGGACAATGATGTCTTCGTTGTACCAGACTGCTATACGATTATTTTTTGAATAGGTATCATTTATTGTTAGTACATTAACAATATATAATATAGTATAGTTCTTCTGTATTTCCTCTTATTTTCAGGGTATAACCGGTCACAGTAAGATTGATGTTAATATTTTTAATTACCGACCGATATCCTTACCGTCTATTCTTCCAAAGGTCTTTGAGAAATTGTGTAAATCTCTTACTTCCCACAAAATATTAGCTAAATAAAAATTTGGATTCCAAAAGGGTAGCTCTGCTATTGGTGCCATTTTTGACATGGCTAACTTCGTATCGAAAGCTTTGGATTGTAAAATAACATAGTAACAGTTCTATTAGATCTGTCCAAGGCATTTGATCACGTAGATCACAACATAATGGTTTTGATGTTGAACCGATATGGTATACAGGGTAGAGTCAATTTGGTTAAATTCATACCTCTGGGACCAACAGTAAGGTGTTTTACGAGTACTTTCTATTATAATTAAAAACAGAGTTTTGATTAATAATACTATCCAGCTGGCGATTCTCACTGTTATTGGTTGGTGTAGACGTTAACGATTCCATACCAATGCCAATAAAACTAATATGATTAACTTGAGGAACTACAACACTCCCATTGTAAATGCAATGTCACTATTGAAGGTTAAACAATTGATTTTATAACGGAAGCTAAATTCTTAGGTGTATAGATAGATGAACGTATGAGCTGGAAAAGATACATCAAATCTGGAAAGAAAATTAAGCAGTTTTTGTTATGCCTTGAGAACATTTACTTATATAGTAACTAAACGAGCTGTACTCCAGGCTTTCTTCTAAATCAAAGGTGCTTTATGCCATGGCTGTATGGGGTCAAAGTACAGATACCATAGACGAACAATCATCCATGCAGAATGCAGATACAAAAAAATTTTTATAACATAGAAGCGCCGTATAAGGATTATAGAAGCTTTTAATTCTGACATGGAATCTTGTCGAAATTCATTAGTCAAATTAAAGGTTCGCACTATAACAGTACTTTAAATTATTGAACTTTGTAAGCTTTTCCGGAGATATCCAAATAAATTTTTCAGTCTACCACCAAGCTAAGTATAGTGATCGTTTAAATAAGCGTTACGAAAATAATCTTAAAGCACATAGTAATAGAACAGTATCTTAAAGTAAAGCTACAAAAAGGACTGTAATAAAAATATATAATTCACTGCCTTTTAAAATAAAACTTCTAAATAGTAATTAATCCTACTAAAAACCGAAAGGTGCTTGTTAAATATCTCTCCTTATGAACTCAAGGAATTTTATAAGTTTCAACAATGTTTATTTTATATGTAATACGTCTACTCAAGTATTGTTGAATTGACAATTCGTAATATTGGTAAATGTTAAATTGAATTATTGTTTTTTTTTTTGGTTGTGTAGATTTTTAAATTTTGCATGTAATAGTATAATTAATATTGATGTTTACTGTGGGTAGAATTGGATTGGAAGTTATGATTATTATTCCTACCATCTATTATATAATGTAGTGACATGTAGTTAATTGCAGCTAAACATTGAATGGACCACAAACTCTGCACGTTGGCCGGTCTGCATTTTAATAGCGCCTAACTGCGTGGCTCTGTTCACCACATAAAAAACACGTGATATTTCTCTCGAAATTAATGTTCTGGTTCCCGTTGTGTGGATCAGCATCAGTTCTGCACTGCTCGAACCGATTCCTAAATATTGGGTAAATGTATTTCAGTTTGTCTTGTCAGATGGGGATGCTTTCAGTAATTCTAGTTTCCCCTCACTCCAAGTCAGATCATAATCGGGCTGAGACGAGTACTAGGTACGCGTCATACCTTGTAATCGAGACTGTATAAACAAGCTCACCATTATGTCAGCCTCCGCCGTGAAGTTGCCGTGATACTTTGGATCGGGCTTACCGGTATCCGGTACTGAGGGTTGTGTGCTGTTCGGTGTTACCAGGGTGTATTTAGGCTCCATAGCCTTTGCTTCAGGTTCATGAATTGGATCCCCGACGGTTGTGTTAGGACATGGTGCTGAGCTACTCCACCGCCACGGCTTGGGATCAAGAACGTCAGGGTATAAACCAAAAGTCCGTCTATCGCTTAAGCTTGGGCATTATGGATCCCACTTCTGAAAATTGTTAAGAATAGTATTACCACAAGATTATAAATAAAAGATATTACAATAAAACAACGCCATTTAGACTTATTCTCGTACATATATTTCTTTATACTTAATGAATGTGGTACGATAACCCTACCAAATTACTTTAATCAAGAAAATCCCCGTGGCAATGTAATTTATATAACTTTGTTAATTATTAACATAATGTTTTGATAATGTACAGAGATATCATCTCGGCAAAACAAATGATGGAACTAAATGGCTAAGCCCACAAAATGTAGATGACCCTTAGAATAATTATGTAGCTACATCTTACATACTTATCTTGGTGCACTAATTGTTATAAAGCAGATATATACTCATCTTTAAACAAAGCGTCGGTATTGAAATTGGATTAGTAACACATATCAAGGAGTCATTAATGATTCAATCAGATTTCCAGCAACAATAATTTCAAATGAAGTAATATTTCGTAATTATAATAAATGATTATTGAAACATAGAAATAATCCTTTCTAAATGACGAAAAGAACAACAATAACAAAGTACAAAAGTATAAATTTGGAAAGCTTCGCTTATCTTGAAGATTATAAAAGATTATTTTCTTTATTTTATAAGTTCTCCTTTTTCCGTCCAATGCGTCAAAAGTCATCCACGAGACAGACATCATGTTCACAGCTTACGCTGCGAACAGGCTTCCGACAAGAGTCGACCATCCTTTTTGAGAGAGAACGTCATGTTTACAGGTCACGCTGTGACCAGGCTCCCGACAATTTGTTATTGTTATTATTTTATCAATTTTAATTTGTTTTTTTTGTGAATAAATTAACATCATTATTAAAGCAACCTGGTACGGCACACAAAGGCGTAATTCCAAGAAATTAATCAAAAATCATAAAAAACCACGCAAAAACCGTAAAATGTACTGAAATGATAGACTTTCATGGCTGGATCGAAGATGCGCCATCTATAGGCATAATTTGGCAGTGTGGATCACCATTATTGTCTCTTTCTCGTCAGTTTAATGTTTAATTCTCAGAATAATCCTTATTCTGAGGTTTAATTAATGTTCTATGATTTTGAAATAAATGATGAAATAAAAAAAAATAAAAAAATTACATTGAAATTTACAGGTGTTCTGACAGTATTATCCCACAATAGATAAGCTGTCTCATTCATAGGTGCAAATTATATTTTCTGAACTATACGGGCACATATATTTTTTTTAGAGCGTCACGTTCCTAAGCCCTACATAAAAAATGGTTACCCTGGAAACAAAACTGTGCTGGTTGATAGCAATGTGAATCTCCATTGTCCAACTGTTTCCGTAGGTATACCATTTGTGAATTGGATAAAACTTCCCACGTTCTTTTCAAATGGAGATTTTATTGAAGATATTAAGGTAAATAAGTGTTCAGTTCTTAATTATTTCTTATTTGTTTTGTAAACATTTTTTACTTCCTACATACTACTGGCTAAGTGCCATAGGTGGCATTTTCGGAAAATTGCACTATTTAATTTTGATAAAAATGTATCAAATTTTTCGTATTTTTTTATATTTTAGAGCAGTTAGTTGTAAAGTTATGCAGATAGAAATTTCCAAATTAATTTAAATTGGCAGGTTTTAAAACATTGACTTAAACTTATTTCTAGTCAATGACTGAGAAACGCAGCAAAAATATGACAAGAATCTTTTATAGAGGTTTTAATAACTAATGACTTTATATTCGACTCACAAGATAAAGCAAACAAATAATCATCATATCTACATGAATATTTCCAGAAACCAATTACTTCTGAAAATCCACATGATTTACAAGAGACTTTAACAATACTCAAAGTGAAAAAAGAAGATGAAGGGTGGTACATCTGCACGGTCATTGACAGTTTCGGAAATAGTTCGGCTTTTGGATACCTCAAAGTGAATGATTGTACGTACATTTTGACGTGTAATTTGTGAGTAAAATTTTTTTGTTCCCTACCAGTAAGGTAGGAATGCTTATAGAATTACACTCAACCATCATCACCTAGCCAATCTGTTTTAGACTTTCAGTCCATCGAGCAGACGGACTTCCTACAGTGCATCTACCTGTTCGTAGTGTCTACTCAAGATATTTTTTCCTCAGAATTACCTCGTTTTTGATATATGATCCATAGAAAAGACTCGCTGAGCCACTTTGAATCGAATGACCGGTCCTGTCGTCATGACTGGTTGGATGCACAAATGGCCTAGGATAACACCTGGCAAAATTTCCTGAACGCAGCTCAATTCAGCTGCATTCTCTTTTCGGCTTCATTTTCGAAGTTGCCTCTACCCTTCAACCAAGATAAAATGAATGGACGGCCTTGTCTTTACAATTTACTTATTCATAACGACTCTAAGCAATTGGATATATACTTCAATACCTAATCGATACAATATCCGAAGCACTTTTGGAGAAAGTAACACTTAAAACCCCTCGCATTTCTTCACGATCTAAAGATACGTTTTATACCCATTTATGTTCAACAAATATGGCAAAACATTCATTTTTCTGGCGAACCCTGTATCTCTACAATAAAGGCCTTAGTGATGTCGATATTTTTAATCTTTCCTTGGGCGCGTTTAAAAAAAGGACTGGCGAAATATTGTTTAATCTTTAAGGTTTAATAATGTATCTCTATGTTATCAGTGTGTATTTAATGTTTATCGTACCTTTGTGTTATCAGTGTTTATTTAATGTTATCAAAACCACCCCTGTTGTTTCCCACATTATTTTTGTAAACGATCTTTTAAGGAACTGTAGGTCTGTTTGTGTGTCTTGTTTATTGTTATCTGTTATGTTTGTGACTGTGTGTTTCCTGAATAAAAAAAAATGAAATAAAAAAATATATATATGCTACAAAAAAAAAAAGATAGCGAATATAATAACTACGTGAGAAAAAGAGAACACCAGCTGTTATCTGTTGCTTTTGAACCGTTTAACATTTGAAGACCAAACAAGAGTAGCTATTTTGTACCGAATCGGTTTATTGCTAAAAGTAGCGTTAGCAAAACGATTAGGTACAAAATGAAAAATCTGTACATTTTTTGGTACAATTTTAAAATTGTTAGGGTTCCGTAGTACCTAAAAGGTAAAAGGAACCTTTATGGTTTTCATTTTATCTTGGTCGAAGCCTCTACCTAACTGAACTGTAGCTACCTGAATTGAAGTGGCAGTCGGCTGTACATATCTGCCGAAGAATCAATAATCGATGAGGAAATAAAATCTCGAGTAAATCTCGAATAAACCGGCAGACGCATTGTGGGACTCTATGTTTGTTTTTTTTTCTTCTGTTTGACGTCAGTAATAAAAGTTTTGTTACGGAGTCTTACCGTTGGCAAAAGCTGGTTTTGATCCCAAACCCTTAAAGTGATAATTGTCCATTTTATATTCAAGTCGATACGCCCATCGTTGGTATTTTGATAAAAAATAACATATAATTATGCTTGTTAGCTTCATTTTTCAGTTTTAGTCGCTCATACAATTCAAACAGCATACCTACTTATTGTAATATTTTTCGCTAAGTAGGTATTTGTGCAAAATTTAATTTTTGATTGATTTTCTATTTCATTGCTTTTGAATAGAAGCTAAAACGGTAAAACTATCATATTTTTTCAGCACTAACCAATGACGGTGATAAAATCACTGGCAAAGAAACTAACACAGTGTTACTCTACACTTTATCAGCAATTTTTGGCACTTCATTTTTTATTTTTACAATTGTCATGGTCATTTTTAAGAAGAAAACAGAAAAAAGTAAATCAGAAGTTGAAATAAAGACGCACTGGATGAAAAAGATAACTGTAGAAAAAGTACCACCACATTCTTGTGAGGAAATTCCGGTAGAATATGTTTCTTATTTAATTACAAATACGAGTGATGGCATCTTGATAAAAAGAGATAATTATGAAAAATAAATGAAATATAATAAAAAAGATAATAACATGAAATTTACAAAAACGAAACAATTTACATTGTTCAAACAACTAATTCAAAACACTTTCATATTTCAGATGCCTGAAGTAAAACTGGAAAAACATAAACTTACAACAAACATGGGTATGATAGTAAACTACAAATTTCCAGTTGACCTGGACTGGGAGGTATCCAGACGCACGCTATTTCTAGGAAAAGTACTCGGCGAGGGTGAATTTGGAAAAGTTGTAAAAGCTGATTGCGTTGGTATTTTGGAACCTGGACTAAAGTCTGTTGTTGGTGTTAAAATGTTAAAAGGTGATTTTAATATTATTTATTCTCAAATGACTATAAAAAACCGATCAAGGGCGAGCAGGACTCGCGCCCTGATAGAAAGGCAGACAGACAAAAGAGTGAAATTAATAGGACTCCGTTTTTCTTTTGACTATGGAACCCCAATAAAATGAAATTTAACAGGGCGCAATCTTACGTAAACTATATTATTCTACCTCTACAAAGGTTAATTTCATCAGGCATCATCACCCAAATACTTTACATAAACGAGTACGTACTTGTGGTTGAAATTTGAATACTTTCATTTAAATTAGAGTGAGTTGACATCATATGTTTGTTACGGATAGACTGACTTTTTTACCGTGCAAGAAGGCACAGCTCGAGCTTTTTATGAGATTTTAAAACGTTTTTACACAACTGAACGCCGCGCGCGCCTGTACTCCTGAAGAGTCCTGATGATGATGAATCATGATCTCAGCGAAAGCTTTACCTGTGCCTCCTTGCACTGTAAAAAGGAGAGTATTGTTGTATTACATACAATTGATTACTTCACTCAAACACTACATAAACACAAAAGTTTGATTTCAATTAAATATTATCAGTTTCGTTTATTTAAATCTAAATCTATAAGACTTTTTTGCACTTCCAACCTTTTTTTACAGCAGCAATATTTTATTGAAAATTATTTCAGATGATCATACAGAAACCGAGCTATTGGCACTAGTATCTGAGATGGAGATAATGAAAATGATTGGGAAACACGTCAATATCATCAATCTGCTAGGGTGCTGCACGCAAGATGGACCTCTTTACGTTATAGTGGAATATGCTGCTAATGGCAATTTAAAAGACTTTTTGAGAACATGTCTGTCCACAAAAAGGTAAAATCAAGAAACTTATAAATTCTTGGGTTGAATTTACATAGATCTGATTTTTGATTTTGTTTTGGTAGCCAAGGTCTCAAGCCATACCTTGGACATTCAGGTACATTCTGTTCTAAGAGCACCATTCATGAACTGACTGGATATGTTGCTGCAGTGTAGAGTACAGTGATCAGTTATGTCATGAATAGCAAAGAACACCTTAAGGTCTTCCACATTGTCTTACAAAAAGTTATTAATCTTAATTCTTTGCACAAGATTGTATATAAAAATTACAAAAATAACGGACCCAAGTGTGATCCTTGAGGAACACCCGCTCTTACTAAAACAAGAGTAACCTGGTAAACACTTTAAAGCGTTATAACATGCAAAAGAACTGCCACTTTGGAAAAAAAAAACATTTTTTGATTGCTAGAATAATTATTGATAATCTGCTCAAGTAAATGTATAAAAATAGCAATTAACTATTTTTACATAGCAAAGCTTTCAGGAACAACGTCTTTTTATAGCTAGAATTTTAACGTATGCTAAAAGAAAGAAAGAAGAAAGAATGAAAGCGGTCGTTTGTGGCAAATGTAAAATTTTTAGCTTATTAGCAAAAAAAGATTTTTTTTCTAAACTGGCAGCACTTTCAAGGCCTTAAAGCAACCAACTGACTAATTCTATGATGTGTTATGTAGGATTCTATCCTGCTCTATAAACTTTAATGGGCTACATAATGAACTAAACAGAGTATGCCATGATTGACTTTGTATTATGAGATATTTCAGCAGCATTATGAAATTACTTAATACTTAGTCACGTCACTTGTGACATACTGACGAACCTCGTATAACTTTTTATTTTTACAGTAAGGCGCCCTCAACAAGTTTTTACTTGGGAAAGCAGAAGCTAACTCCTATGAATTTGGTATCTTTCTCATTACAAATTGCAAAGGGAATGGAATATTTGGCAAATAAAAAGGTAATTGTTGCAAAGAGGAACTCCTCCATGTTTGTTATTAAAATTGTATATATTTATTCTGTACGCCTTTAAACCCTTTCGTTTTTTTTAAGTGTTCCTCCATCCAAAGGTTGTCTGCAAGAGACTGCTTTTTAGTGATAAGACCACCAATTGTACCCTGTTTTTACTTTTTTAAATTGTTGCGTTATTTTGTTTTTTGGTATGCAATTAGTAATATTGTGTTGTATTGTGAACCTCATTGCTTTTGTCCATACAGCAGATAGTCACTCTACGTGAGTCGTGATCTTGAAAAGTTGGTTGACGGTTTATTCCACCACGACATTTGGCACAAGAACTATATCGAAATCACTTCTATCGCTTGTCATTAAAAGTCAGGGCAAGGTTGTTCAAACTTTGGAAGCTTTTCGTTTCTCATCAAAAATCATTCTAATGCTAGTAGACCACGTTCACACCGTTGGTAACCCTATGTATCGAGTAACAAGATGTGACCAATTTGGAGATGTATTAAAAAAAAAACTACATCAAAATAAACAGGGTAGGCTGAGCGTAACCTGAAGCATTATATACACACAGCAAAAAAAACTGATGAGAAAAAAATCATGTCTATAGGTATAAGTAACATCTATGTATCGTATCAAAAGGTGCTTAAAAAATAAGGTTTGCGCGCCTATGTTGGTACTACCGTAAGTCAGCTTGATTTATAGAAGATCGATTTATTTGAAAAAATCGATTCAGCTTCGTTTTCAGCAAGATGTGAAAAGAAACGGCAGAGGATAGATGAGATCCCGGCTCAAGTACAACAGTATTACGCTTTCAAGCGTAATAAGATGCAGGAATCGATAGTCGATTAGGATCATAATACTCCATTCACTTCATTTCATGTATTTATATTGGTCTATTTTTGTACTATATTGGAAATAATTGTTCTAAGTTTTTGATGAATGTTACCCTTAGGATGACATGCTTTGAAAATTTCTTCTCAGCTGTCAATTTATTGTTGTTTTTAGTGTATTCATCGTGATCTAGCAGCTCGTAATGTCCTTGTATCTGAAAATTACGTGATGAAAATTGCTGACTTCGGTATGGCCAAAGATGTTCACAACAGCGAATATTATAAGAAAATAACAGGAGGTAAATTTCCGGTACGATGGATGGCACCAGAGGCGTTATCTGAGAAACGGTTTACTACCCTGAGTGATGTGTAAGTCTTATCCTCAAATACTGTAAAGATCACTTCATTTTAAACATCTATTACTAGATCATTTAGTAGTATTTTTATATTGTAGCTGATTCGGATGTACCTTAGTTTTGAAGACAGTAATAAAATTTCTAAATTTAAAATATCTTTCAAAAATTTAGTTTTATCAGCACAAAAACTAAATTCTCTGGCTTTATCGAGTGTGCTATTGTCATAAGTCCATTAACCTTTTTCCTTGCAGAAGGACAAATTTGTCCAGAGTATCTTAGATTTCTTTTGTTATATTTGTTTCGTTAGAAAGTTTACAATGTTTATTCCCTAGTTTATTCCCTTCAGCTGGTCTTTCGGCGTGTTGCTCTGGGAGATCATGACTCTCGGCGGAACCCCATACCCGACGGTGCCGGGACAGTGCATGTTCCAACATCTCAGTGCTGGACATCGGATGAAGAAACCATCTTCTTGCAGTGATGAAATGTGAGGAAAATAAATATAAAATTATATTTAAGGCGAATATCCTTATGAAAATGTGAATGTCGAATACATTGCATCCTGTCGATTTGGGAGTTGATGAAACTCTGCATACGTAACCTAAGATACATCTTTTTACATAGTTATCAAGGTATAGTACGCTTTACGCCTAACTAAAAAAACATGAAACATAAAAATGTTTTTCACCCTTTTCTCGTCAAATACGTGATAAAATGCAAAACTAATCACATTAGCAGATGTGGTTTAAAAAAATGAAGACAACCATTTGAATATATTTTTTTAAATTATTATTTTGAATTATTTATTATTTTGTTTTATAAAATAAATTTTAATATTATTGAATTGTCATGTTGTAGTAATTCCAAATTCCGTTAAGGGTGTCGATAAGTGGGCAAATTTAAACTCCAATATATTAATTTGGAATATTGGCACACTACTATATTACGCAAAAAAATACAAATTTTAGTAATTTAGTGCATCGATTTTCCCATCAATTTCACAGTGCCAATCGCCTTGATAGCGATACAACGTGAAAAAAAACACATGGAACTTATATAATAGGTATTTAATTTAGCCCCAGGATATAAGGGGGTTATAAGAGCTTTATCTGAGTGTGGATAGTCAACACCCGTACATCTTCTTTTCAGCGGCGATTTCGCGATTTTGTTTTTTTCTTTTTGGGTTGATCAATACGAGGGGCATGCCAAAAGAAGTTAGATACTCTTTACTCCTTTGATTGACACTGGAAAGTTATATATCATCTTATAGGCTGGTTGTTTGTTGATATATCTGAAAATAGAACGCACTTCATTTTTTTTTTTTTCATTTGTATGAGCATCATTTTTCCGAGAATCTGGCGGGAATTCGCTTGCAGCAATGGAGCTCAGTCGAAGTGATTGTCGCGCTATGATTTATTATGACTATAAAAAAGTTTTAAGCCTCAAGAATGTTTTGAACTTTTGGCTACTACTTTTGGTGAGTCTGGTTGCTCGCGAGCAACAGTATTTAATTGGTTCGCTGAATTTAAAAGAGGACGGGGATGTCTCAAAGATGAAGCGAAGACAGTTCGGCTGCCAACCGCGGTCACAGAAGAAAACGTTCGTGCAGTCGAATACTTATTCGCGAAAACCAACGAATTATGTATGTAGAGCTGGAGCGAGAACAGGGAATTGGATCAGCAGCAATGCAAACCATAATTCACGACCACCTTTCTCTCCGTAAATGTTGTTTGAGATGGGTGCCGCACAAACTTACCGATGAACAGAAAGACCGTCGGTTGGATTGGTGCCTGTTCATGATAGATAAATTCGACGGTGGCGAGAAAAAAAATGTGTATGATATACTGACTTGTGATGAAACATGGCTTTATAACTATGATCCCGAAACAAAGTGACATTCGACTGTATGGTGCTTTGAAGATGAGCCAACTCCAACGAAATGTCGCCGTTCACGAAGCACACAGAAACAAATGGTCGCCTCGTTTTTCAGCAAAACGGATCATATTGCTACTGTAGTGCTAGAGAATCAAAGAACGATGAACTCCGAATGGTATGTGACAGTTTGTGCTCCAACAGTAATATCAGCTTGGTGTGACAAGCGACCGAAGTCAGGAATCCGACGCCTTCTCGGGCACCACGACAATGCGGCGTCGCACACGTCTGCCAAAACACTTGATTTTTTTGACTCAAAAAATGCGTCAATCCTCCCTCACTCACCAAATTCCCCTGACCTAGCACCTTGTGATTTTACCTGTTTCCAAAAATCAAAAAAAAAAATAAAGGGGAAGAAGTTTGAAAGCAAAGAAGATGCACTGGCTGCCTATATTTTCGAGATTTCTGAGGTGTCTAAAGAAGAGTGGTCAGTGGTATTTTCCAATTAGTTCAGACGTATGGAAAAGTGTATACGTGCTCAGGGTGAATACTTCGAAAAGATCGATACTTGTAATAAAGAATAAATTTTATAATTTTCGAGTATCTAATTTTTTTTGGCATGCCCCTCGTATTCCCGATTTTAAGGGAAGGTTTTGCTAAACAGTTTTTTCATTCACCGTTCAAAAGGTGGCTAGTTTAAAAATTAATTTCAAAAAACTCATAAACGGTACACGGTACACGCTCGAATGGCAGGCATAATTAGAAAAAAAACTTTGTTCATGGCATGTTAATTGCCCAGATCACACAATGAACGTCACACGTGTGACAAAATTTAAATATCTGGGGCATAGATTGCCGGCGACCTTAAAGGCGATGATGATATTGAACGCAGGGCGCTGGTGGTTAGAGCTAACATGCTGGCCTGCAGATTGACCCCTTGTACAGAGGAAGTCAAGGTAACGCATTTTAAGGCATACTGCCAGAGCTTGAAAAAGGGGAATCTGTGGGTCAAGTATACCAAGAAATCGCTGGACACCCTGCGCGACCAATTTAATAATGTATTTAGGATGTTGATGGGATTGCCCCGCTTATGTAGTGCGTCGGGGATATTTGCTGAGTATCAAACTTATGGCTTTGCAGCCATCGTTCGCAAAAAAAAAACATATATCTGGTCCACAGGACGCAGAACAGTCCCAACAGCATCCTGGAGACTGTAGCCGACAGATTTACGCCACCACAGTGGAGGTGCTTTGTGCGGAGAGTGATCAGGAAAACCTCCTCAAAACCTTGATCGCTCTTGGTACAGGCCAATTAGTTACATCCATCAGCCCGTATTCGTCCACTGCTGGACGTAGGCCTCATATTACGCCATTCTTGGTGGTCCTCAGTCATCTTCATCCAGCCGCCACCCGCAACGTCCTTCAGATCGTCAGTCCAGTGGGTACGAGGGTGGCCTACGCTACGCTTTGCTAAACGTGCTCTCCATTCCAATGCCTTACGGCCCCAACGGTCATCACGTCGGTGATAAATATAGCCAGTCCACTGCCACTTAAACTTACTGATTCGGCAGGCTATATCAGTCACCTTCGATCTCTGACGGATATCTTCGTTTCGGATTTTATCCATCAGAGATATCCCAAGCATAGGCCGCTCCATAGCTCGTTGAGCGACCTTAAATCGGCGGATCAAGCCTTTGGTAAAAGACCACGTCTTAGCGCCACGTGTCATTACTGTTACATACATATAGTGTCTTTATTATAGTTAGGGTTTTGTGTTTTGCATTCAATTAAGTCTTACTAATATGCTATGGATTTTGAGTTCTCCGAAATAAAAGATTTGTATTTATTTATATAATTCGAACCCGGGTCTCAAATTGCGAGTCCAACTTCCTATCGACTGAGCAACCAACTTTTGTTTTATTTGACAGATACAATCTTATGAAAAAATGCTGGTCATTCAAACCGGAAGAACGTCCTTCTTTTTCTGAGCTAGTGGAAGATTTCGACAATATGTTAACTGAGTTGGCCGGTCAAGAGTATTTGAATTCAGAATACATTTATCACCCTGAAGATAGTCCAACCATGGAGGTATCTGATGACGAAATTGATAGTACTAGTATACAGTCTGGTAAAGCCATAGATGAATACAGCCTAGAGACTCCTCATAACAGGCGACCGATTTCTGTCAACACATCTGACTGAACGAGCAGATATAATTCGCCTCTCAAAAATTATCTATTTTGGTAGGCCAAACAAAAATGACTTCTATATTCATTACATGAGAGGCTTCGTCTTCGGGAAAGATAAGTTAGTGGCGATATACGTAAGATAGAATGACCTTGGAAGAGCCAATAGGATTGCAGTATCCAGTTTTTCATGCCTCGGCTTGTTGACAGAATTATTTGTACGCAAGATATTGAACAATAGACGTCTTTCTGGGCTGTATTGTCCATGGGTAAAGCGTCTAGTATAAATACGGAATGAGTTCATCTTTTTAAGTTTTAAATATAAATATTAATATAAAATGTACAAAATTAAAATACTTGTAACCTTTTTGTCATATAATAAGTGAATTAATAAATCGACACTTTATTGTGCAAAGACACATTAAAATAAGAAAAACAGAGTTTTAAAAACATAATTTTGTACAAAGGCCAATTAAAATTATCATCAAACGATTTCTTACAGCCAACCTCTGGGTGGTGAAGATATTATTATTGTAAGAAAAGTTGAAGGGGGATAAACAATAAAAATATAAAAATGTAGAAATTAATTAAAAAATCAATCAAGTGAGACCTCATAACGTAACGAATTATTAAAATCTTCTATTACTATTAATATCTTCTATCACTAATCACTATTAATTATGTTAAATTGGTAAAAGGTTTTAAGGGTTCCGTACTGAAATATTAGAATAAGAAAACTTTGTAGATGATGTTTCCTGTGTGTGTCTTTGTGTCTGTCTGTCTATCACAGCCATTTTTCTCCGAAATGGAAAAAACTATCAATTTGAACTTTAGAATAGTTAGAAATTTTCTTGTCACTACTGTTACACGAGATTTTATACATTTAGATTTTACCCGTGTAAGAAAACGTTTGTATATCTTCTCATTTTACTTTTTGTGTTTCCTTCTTTTGTACTTATTATCTATGGATTTTCTCAAAATTCAAACTATGAAAGAATGGTGAAGTAAGGGTTAGAAAAGAAATGTCAGAAATAACAACTAATATTTTATCGAAGAAATAATTTTAAAATGCTGAATTGTTTAGAAAATTAATCGAAACGGAGTATTCGAAAATTGTTTTCCAAGAAGTTAACTAAGTTCAATTTTAGAAACGGACGGCAGGTAACGTTTTGATATTATTTGTTTTGTTACTTGGTAGCCTTGTTTATATTTAGGGATAAACCTATTTAAGATGTGCATTTCTACATTGCAGCGTGCTGCCGTCCTTTAATTCATTAATTTTAATTGAAAGATCGAGAGCGAAGGAAGAAAGTTGTTCGAAAACATCTGGACCGTTTTGTCCTATATAAAGGATGTACAGGAGGTTCAAGACGAGTAAGATAAGTACTCATGGTGCAAGATAATGTAAATAATAATATTTAGCCGAATTTAAGAATTGTCCTATATAAAGGACATTACAAAATATATTTTGAGAAAATTCAGGATTGAATTTTGATGTAAATATTATTTAGATTATTCAATTTTTTTTAAACTTAACATCTATCTTTATTTTATACTAGTAGAGTTGTTTCTTTTTTTTTTTTTAATTCTGAAGGAGAATTTTCTTTTTTTTGTGTATAAAGGTTTTCTTAATTTTTACTTAATAAATTAAGTGGCGCTCAACGTTTCTTTTGTTTATACATTCTGTAGCGTAAATCCAAAATTAAGTCGAACCAGAAGTAGTAATCTCGTAACATATTTGGCGCATGCAACGTGGGGCTTGGTGGCTGTATAAACAAAAGAAATATTAGAATAGAACTGTACATACATTTGAAAGGTTATTTGTACATCTTTCTTTAAACAATGGCTACAATGAACTTTAAACATTTGTTGAAAGACGAACTAAAACATGAATTATTGATTCGAGGAATAAATGAATATGATACTGTAGAAGAAATGAGAAGAAAATTAGCCCAGCTAAAGAAAGATGACAAATTAGAAATAGAAAAACAGTATTGTGATAATTTAGACATTGACTCAGAATGTATCACGTGTAGTTCCAAGATTACTGACATAAAAAATTTGTTAGAAATATCTAACAATGAATTGTCACTGTTGAACAGGTTAAAATCCCGAACTTTACACGTTCAAGCTAGGCTAAGTCATTTATTGACAGAAGACCCCATGATTTGCGATAGGATTACCCTTTTGAAGAATGATTGTGAGACGATTTTGCAATCCCTTTCGGTGAACCAAGGATCGGTTGACGTTTCTAATAACGATACAGAAACCAACAAGATGATTGATAATCTTGAGAATACAACTCGAGGGCCTTTTTCGAATGTCCATTCTCATGAAGCATGTAGCAAAGAAACGGTAAAAGTTTTTGTGGATGTGAGCAGGTCTATTGACAACTGGAATTTAAAATTTTCCGGTAGAAACAGCCAAATGGGTGTGATTGCATTTACAAAAAAAGTTGATGAGATCAGAGCATGCAAAGGTTTGACTGAAAAGGACTTATTGAATGGAGCGTATGATTTGTTTGAAGGGGAAGCACTAGAGTGGTTTAGATTTTATGGACGACAGTGTGAAAGTTGGAGCTCGTTAGTAGAAAAGCTAAAAGAAGAGTATCTACCGATTTCCTATGATAGGAAGACTTTAAAAGAAATTTACGTACGTACACAACACGAACAAGAGAGTGCTTGCGCGTTTATTTTCGTTATGATGACATATTTTGATAGGTTGACTAGCCCACTTCCAGAACAAGAAAAGGTAGAAATAGTAAAAGGTAACTTAGCACCTTACTATAAGTCCAAGACTTTCGCAGAAAAGTTTCAAAGCTTGGACGAGTTAAGAAAAAAATGCAAGGTTTTAGAAGACTTAAAAGCAGAGTGCGCAGCCCATGTGAACCCTCCAATTAGAAAAGAAAATATTCTTCATAGAGATCTTTGCTATGCATTCGAAAGTGAAGTTAGAACTAAAAATAAAGAAAATAATGTCACTGAGTTGACAAACGAAAGAAATAATAGTAGGGTTTCATGTTATAAATGTAAAGCTAAAGGTCATAAACCGGAAGAATGTAAATTCAATAAAAGAGTATACTGTTATGGTTGTGGGAATGATGGTGTCATTCGCCCCAATTGTGAACGGTGTAGGCCTGAGAAATGTTTAAACTCAGCCGAAGCCTCGAAAGGAGATCCAACTTAAATGTGACAGAATTTAACAATATAAATAATAGAATAGTACACAATAAGACGTTACAGAAAACTACTAAAGAAGAATGGTTGGATTGGCTATCTCATGTTAAAAACTTTTTAAACTCGAAAATAATAAATGAGGTATATTTCAACCCAAAACAGGGCGAATCTAGGCCATTCATAAAAATAAACATCCTAGGCAAAGAGTGTATGGCCCTGTTAGATTCGGGAGCTGTTTGTTCCGTTTTGAACACATTTGCTTTTAGAAAACTTCAAAATTTTGGTGCTCAATTAAACAGTACTGAACTAACGCCTGTATATACTGCCAACGGTACACAATGCATGAGCAAAGGTTCCACCGATTTGCTTGTTGAGTACAAAGATTCATTTAAAGTGGTAAGATTTTTAATAATAGACGAAATCAAAACTCCTGTTATCCTAGGAATTGATTTCTGGAAAATGTTCAAAATAACTACAGAAGTAACAAAATTATTATCGATAGATTCTTTGTCGAATAATAATTGTTTTGTAGCACCTTCGTCAATCGTACATTCAAAAGATGATTTATCAGAAGATCAGAAAAGGTTAATTGAAGAAAAAATCAAGATGTTTCAGACTTTAAAAGCCGATGTGGGCCTAAGCAAAACAACACTGGTTAAACACACTATCAATACTGGTGATTCCCTCCCAGTTCGGCAAAAGAATCACCCATTCTCTCCAGCTATGTTAGAACTTATCCATAAGGAATTAGACAAAATGATGTCCCTTAATGTAGTCGAGCCATCAAATTCTCCATGGAATAGCCCACTCGTAATCGTCAGAAAAGCTAACGGTGAACCCAGAGTATGTTTGGACTGTCGCAAACTCAATAACATTACTAAGTTTGACAGCTACCCTCTTCCAAATATCAATTCTATTCTTAGTGGACTTCGTGGAGCTCAATATATGACGTCATTAGATTTGAAATCTGCTTACTGGCAAATAGAATTAGAACAAGAAAGCAAAGAGAAAACAGCTTTTTCAGTTCCCAAAAGAGGACTTTTCCAATTTTGCAGAATGTGCTTTGGACTGTCAACAGCAGCCCAAACTTTACAAAGACTTATGGACAAATTATTCGGGCCCGAGTTCCAGAACTCAGATTTATCTTATTCAGTGTTTATTTATCTGGACGATATTATCTTAATATCTAAAACATTTGATGAACATGTAGAATTATTAGACAAAGTGTTTAAGAAGTTAAAAGAAGCTAATCTCACGATTAACACAGAAAAATCTCATTTCTGTCGGGATCAGTTAAATTACTTGGGATACACAGTTGATAAACATGGACTTAGAACCAACCTCGATAAAGTAGCAGCTATTACAAATTTAAGTCCGCCTAAAACAGCTAGAGAGGTAAAGAGATTCTTAGGAATGGTAGGTTGGTATCGACGTTTCATTCCAAATTTTTCAACTATTGCGTCCCCTCTTAATGAACTAACTAGCAAGAAGAAATTGAAATTTGAGTGGACAGAAGAAGCCCAGAAAGCATTTGAACAACTAAAAAACCATCTTGTTACTTCACCCGTGTTAATTTGTCCAGATTTTACGAAAGAATTCTTCATACAATGCGATGCTAGTGACAAAGGCTTAGGGAGTGTGTTGACTCAGTTGATAAATGGAGAAGAAAAGGTAATTGCGTACGCCTCGAGAAGCCTTAATAATGCGGAAAAGAACTATTCCGTCACAGAAAAAGAATGTTTAGCGGCACTTTTTAGCATCGAAAAGTTTCGAGGGTACATTGAAGGGACACACTTTACTGTGATAACGGATCATGCTTCTCTGAAATGGCTTTATAGTATAAAATCACCAAGTGGCAGATTGGCAAGGTGGGCCATGAGGCTCATGCAGTTCGATTTTGATATCGAACATAGAAAAGGACATTTACATGTTGTCCCTGATGCTCTAAGTAGGTTAGAAATGGCAGAACTCGTAGTTAATTTTCCTACAGGAGATAAATGGTACGATGATGTATGTGAGAATTCTACCAATTTTCCCCATAAATATCCAAAATTTACTGTAAGTGAAGGAAAATTATACAAGTACATCCGTAGTCGTTATGGCTTAGAATCTGATACTTCCTGGAAACTTGTAGTTCCAGCATCAGAAAGGTTAGAAATATTAAAGAAAAACCATGACGAGCCAACTGCAGGTCATTTTGGCGTGCAAAAAACTCTAAAACGTATTGCTTTACGATACTATTGGCCAAAGTTATTAGTAGATGTTAAAAAATTTGTTCGTAATTGTGAAACATGCTTAGCGAATAAATCAACAAACAAAGCAAAACCTGGTCTAATGGGTCAACCTAAACTGGTAGACAAACCATTTCAGACTATTTCGGTCGACTTGCACGGTCCTATGCCTCGATCAAAAAATGGTAACACATTTATCTTGGTCATATGTGATTATTTCTCGAAATATACTTTTATTTTCCCATTACGCCGAGCAACTACTTCAACTATAGTTAAAAAAATGGAAGAGGAAGTATTTTTAGTACATGGCGTCCCAAAAACTGTGATTTGTGACAACGGTAGTGTGTTCACATCAAAAGATTTTAAGGAATTTATAAATAAATATAATATCCCAAATCTATTCTACACATCTATTTATACCCCTCAAGTCAATCCTGTCGAAAGGGTTAATAGAGTGGTAGGGGACGCGATTTCATGTTTCCTTCAAAAGGAACACACTAAATGGGACAAACATCTAAGAAGTATTCAGTGTGCTATAAATAATAGTGTACATGAGGCCACTAAAGCAACTCCGTACTTCCTGGTCCATGGTAGGGAAATAATCTTAGATGGAGTTTTTCATAAAAGTTCTCGGCTAAATGAATTAGAGTTGGTCTTTCCAGACAGAAGTAAATATTCAGAAACTCTTAAAGAGCTTCAGTCTGTTTTCGAAAAGACGAAAGAATATTTGAAGAATGCTTACGAACGTAGTAAGAAAGTTTATAATTTAAGAAGAAGACCATTAGAATTGAAAGAAGGTCAGGTAGTCTGGAAGAAAAACTATGTTTTGTCTAAAGCAGGAGAACACTTTGCTAGTAAATTAGCTCCTAGAAATATAAAATGTATTGTTCAAGAACGTGTGAGTCCATTGACTTATCGTTTAGTAGATGTGAATGGGCGTTTGATAGGATTAACGCACATTAAAGATATTGTACATGTAACGCCTTAATTAATATTTGAAATACTATGTACAACTATTCAAAAATTTGGCTAAACATATACCAGGTATACTTGTTACTAAGCGATGGCAACAGTATATGAATATTAGTACTCGCTTGCATTCTATACATGTTTACCTTTTAATAATCTAGAACTTATATTTGTTTGCCATAGACTTTTTGTTCAAACAAATCTTTTCAGAATTGTTTTCACTTTAAAGAAGGGGGCGATGTTACACGAGATTTTATACATTTAGATTTTACCCGTGTAAGAAAACGTTTGTATATCTTCTCATTTTACTTTTTGTGTTTCCTTCTTTTGTACTTATTATCTATGGATTTTCTCAAAATTCAAACTATGAAAGAATGGTGAAGTAAGGGTTAGAAAAGAAATGTCAGAAATAACAACTAATATTTTATCGAAGAAATAATTTTAAAATGCTGAATTGTTTAGAAAATTAATCGAAACGGAGTATTCGAAAATTGTTTTCCAAGAAGTTAACTAAGTTCAATTTTAGAAACGGACGGCAGGTAACGTTTTGATATTATTTGTTTTGTTACTTGGTAGCCTTGTTTATATTTAGGGATAAACCTATTTAAGATGTGCATTTCTACATTGCAGCGTGCTGCCGTCCTTTAATTCATTAATTTTAATTGAAAGATCGAGAGCGAAGGAAGAAAGTTGTTCGAAAACATCTGGACCGTTTTGTCCTATATAAAGGATGTACAGGAGGTTCAAGACGAGTAAGATAAGTACTCATGGTGCAAGATAATGTAAATAATAATATTTAGCCGAATTTAAGAATTGTCCTATATAAAGGACATTACAAAATATATTTTGAGAAAATTCAGGATTGAATTTTGATGTAAATATTATTTAGATTATTCAATTTTTTTTAAACTTAACATCTATCTTTATTTTATACTAGTAGAGTTGTTTCTTTTTTTTTTTTTAATTCTGAAGGAGAATTTTCTTTTTTTTGTGTATAAAGGTTTTCTTAATTTTTACTTAATAAATTAAGTGGCGCTCAACGTTTCTTTTGTTTATACATTCTGTAGCGTAAATCCAAAATTAAGTCGAACCAGAAGTAGTAATCTCGTAACACTACTTTGTTCAGGAGTCTTTGCTCCAATTCATTTTTCTGTTTATAAATGTATAAGGGTCCAAAAATATATATCCTTCCAAGTGGTGTATCATACGAAAAGTGCCGATTATAAATTATTCTAAGACTGTTCTTGTTATGTATTACTCTGGAAATTTGATAAAATGTATGTAAAAACTATGTAGGTAACTAAAAAATCTAAAAAAGCTCCCTGATACATATAGAGTTATTATATTTTATCTACTATGGAGTAGAGAACTCTTTTCGCTCAAATTAAATTCACACTTGTGTTATTCTTTGGTTCAGTTTTATCAATAGAATTTGTGATTTGTTGTTCCTGTTTTTTTTCATGTACCGTGTATTTGCAATCCTCCTATTTCTCCCAATGACCTATTTTTAGGTCAAAAACTAAGTATGCCTTTATGCCCCAATGATGACCCCTAACCAGTCTGACGTGATCTGTTTATCTTCCAGATTCATTTAATAAACTCGATTTAAACTTATTCTATTCAACCAAAGTGCATGTACTAAACTCGACTCTATTGGGCTGATAATAGAGGTAACTGTGGAATAGCTCTAGTGTCTCTAAGAATAGGTGCTGTGCAGGGTTCACATGTGAATTAAATTGTCTTTTCTTGTTAAGTCCTCGTATAAATCCTGCACACGTAACTCGGTTTGTTTAGTTTGGGAAA
Organism: Ypsolopha sequella; assembly: GCA_934047225.1. Classification (NCBI taxonomy): domain Eukaryota; kingdom Metazoa; phylum Arthropoda; class Insecta; order Lepidoptera; family Ypsolophidae; genus Ypsolopha; species Ypsolopha sequella. The sequence goes on along the minus strand of OW204004.1, from coordinate 20,605,331 downwards.
ATCTGCTGAGAATCAACGTTTGTAATGGTCTAAAATATAGAGACAGCGTGTAGGTCGTGCGGTTTTTTGTTCTGTACTCGCCACTACAGATAAGCCAATTGGCTTTCGCTAGTAGCTATATCTGTAATTGGGATTAATAAAGATCGTGCAGGTCGTGCGGTTTTTGATTGTTTATTACTATTCTGAAGGTAGTGGGAGGTAGGTGCGGGTGTCCTATCAGCCATCACTGGACGACACTACACGTTAAATAATGTTTAATGATCAAAATTGTTTTATACTGATATTCTACGAGTTTTAATTTTAATTTTATTGACATTTTATTTTATTTTATTTTATTGACATGCTGTTGGTGAAAATTTTGTATTTTTCTTTTCTGTGTAGTGTTTTTTAATTTTTATTTTTATGGAACCCAGTTCTGCAATAAACTATTTTAATTAATTTAATTTAATTACTTTTTATAATTTCTGTACTTGCCACTACAGATAAGCCAATTGGCTTTCGCTAGTGGCTATATAGTTTAGGTCAAGATTAATAAAGATCTATAAAAAAAAAAGATAAGAATACAAATTTGTTAGAGCCTTCAAAGTAAAAGGTGAATCCTTAAAAAAGTACGAGCTGTGTCGTGGGACACCCGGTTGGAATGAAATTTTTTTCGCTACTGATGCGCATGCCGCACGTCTATACTGTAGTAATATACCTATACATAGACATACGCCTGTAAGCACACAAACACATATACTGGTTTTTGTGCATTAGTGTCGTGACGGTCGAAGACTTACACTGTTTTCGGCCTAGATCTCATTTGCCAAGTGTCTGGAGTGTTACGTGCAATAAGTAACTTCGTTCCAATAATAAAATATACCTTTCACCTCACTCGCTCGAAAAGCGAGCCTTTGTTGCTTAAGAACAGTGAGCAAAGTCGACTTTTGCTCACTGGTTTTATGCAGTGAAGAAAAGTGTTTCAAATTAAGAACACTGCGAATTGTTCAAAAACTCCATATCCTTTGCTCAAGAGAAAGAGAGACAACAAACATCAGCATGGCGGCTATCTCTTTCACTCTATATGGATTCCATACACTCTGGGAGGCTATACAGAGCCCCACAGCTTGTCGGATAACATAGACAAGGTAAACTTCTCGAAATCCTGTGTTTGGCCTCCCAATGTGTATGGAATCCGGAAACGGATAGATAGAGTAAAACTCCCGCGTGACGGTTGTTTTGCGTTTTCGATCGGTTTAACAAAGATTTTCAGATTTTTCGCGGCTTTTGGGATTCAATTAATAAGGAAAGTGTCTTTACATCTGTGTTTTCTCGCTAATGAGGTGAAAAAATGTATGTGTCACACGAAAGCAAATTGAATAAATTGTTAAAATATTTCTTATGCCTGAGGAATTCCTCACCATGCTCCGGATTCTAACTTGCTCGGGATTCAAACAAGGCACTCGCAACAAAAAAAATTGTTGCTCTCTTGTTGCGCAAATAACGATTAAAATACCTATGTCACTCACATGTGATTGTTGTTGACTATATGCCAAACGTTTCACCGATACAGCGACGGTGAACGCCGCGTCGTCGTCCTAAGAACGACACTCGCCTTGATAATGCCGAAATTGTATCGGTGAAACGGTTGCCATATAGTCAACAACAATCACACGTGAGTGTTCAAGCCGTATGTAATAATAATTTAAGACGCTTTTCTATAAAATTGTACTACAAAAATGATACCAGACACAAAAGGGCAAAACGCTCATCATTTGGATTCATTCGTTCATGATTGATATGTTTCGTATGCGACAGACACTGTGCCAGCCGTGATTGGCTGATTCATAGCGACGACATGAACGCCATAGGAGCAGACGCTATACTACATGTGCCCGACACAGTTTTCATGGGTTCAACTTTCAGCCCTATTAGACTTCTGTTTTTTAAATTAGGCTTCCTCTTTTAATTATTGAATCAGTATTGTTCGTAAATTAGTACAAGAGGCATCAATATTTGTTTGTATTCTGCAAGAAAGGTCATTGAACCTTGGTCCTGACTACTCACTGAGTCTACAGTATGTATAGGTATATGGCTATATAAACAAAAGACACCTTATATGTATACGCTTTTAAAAGGGCATTCGTTCTTGAACAAAAACAAAATCCTCACACTCCAAACCTAAAGATCCATTACAAAAATAGAACTCGAAGAGAACAAAGACGCTGGCTGGCTGTCAGCGAATTTCCGTTTGAAAATGGAATGCGGTGATCTGCCGTGTCCAATGGCCGCTCAGTCTGTCGAACGGAACGATTTTAAAAATATACACGTAGACGGTTTTAGTTGAACAAAAGTGAGGTTCTTGTTTTTTGAGTGTTCTTTTGTTTTAAATTTTACTTTGTAATCCTATTTGCTTGGTTAAATTCATGTTGTTTTTATTGGCATAAATATTAGGTCTTTACATATGAAATTGCCGTTTTCTATAGAAAATTTGAAGGGAACTCAATTTTCAGTACTAACATTTTTGTATTTTTTTAGGAATGACAAATCCATATTTTGTAACTTCTTTTATTTATGAATGAGACAACTTTAAGTTAACAGCAACATTAATTTGATTTTTGAATGGACACCAACAACCGGAAGAAATTATTAATTTTAATTTTAATTTTAATTTTGGTTATCAAACTGACAATCAAAACAAAATTTTATACGTAGATGTAAGACCTTGAAATCAACTTTCAAACAAAGAACAAATAATGGAAATAGCTATTTTAAAAGAATTACAGGAACTATGAACTTAAAGTGAATGAGTGAATGAATGAGCTCATGAATCTGTAAGAAAATTTTGGCAATTTCATATATTAAGTAGGTCTAATTATAATAAATACGAAAAATGTTCTTAGCATAATTGTGATGCATTTTGAAAGATTATATGTGAATTTTAAATTAATGATGATTTTATCAAATAATGTCTGAATGGAACTGAATAAAGTAGATACGCTTTAAAAGAATTTGTTTTGTAATTTATAACAATATTTACTTTGTTATATTTGTAATATTTATTAATATTTACAAAATGTAAACAATAAATCCATCAGAGAAGTAAATCAAACAAATGAAAATATCAAAGCCATTCAATATTTACTTTTTTCCAATAACCCTTTGCCGGAAATTGCGATTGTAAAAAGAAATTATTAACACTTCAAATGCCAAGCGTCGAAATGCAATAATTACAATATTTCAAAGTCGCATTTTCAAAAGAAAACAATAAGTTTAAAGAATTTACGAGAGCATAAAAGGCTTTGGGGTATTAATTTTTTCACCCCTTTTCAAATGAAAGAAACCCTTTTCGCGTCTGCAGTAATTAACATGGGAGTTCAAAGATTTTTAATACTTTGATGCTGCTTGTTTCGTTTTTTTTTTTGCTTGCGTTCGTAATTTATTTGTGTCAATTGTTTGTAGATACCTTCCTACTGACTGACAATCATTAGTTTTTCATCGTTATCGTTATACTAGCTATTGCTCACGACTTCGTCCGCGTGATAGAAGATAATGCGGCCACATTGTAATCCCTTGGGAATCCCGCAATAAAAAGTATCCCAGTTTTTAAGTTGGATAATAAGATCTCCCTTCCTTCTTTCTGTGTAATCTATGCCTTACGGCTGAGGATCGAACAGTGGTAACCGCATCAAAACCCGTTCAGTACTTTTTGTGTGATGCATGAAATACCGATGAAAATTCCGAAAAAATTATCAACATCTTACACAGCATTTTTTTTTTGGAATGTCATTAAGGCGATTACCGTCGCCAAATTAGCAGCTCGATGTTTGTCTGTATGAATATCGACGGAAACGACAATGAAATAACGTTCAAATCAGTGCACAATGCGTGGTGGCTGTTACGACGCTCGCTGCGTCCTTGAAAGGGCAAAATAGGAGAAAATAATACTTTTCACATGGGCGTCATTGTAAGATTGAATAATTCTTTGTTATATTTATAGCTATCAAGTTTATCTATTTATCAAAGCATACATTAATTAAATCACCTAAGCCGCTTAGGAGCAGTAGGAAATTCAAGCCAAAAAACACCATTCAGTTGAAACAATTTTTCATATAGAAGTTTTGGTGGTACGAAAAAGAAAAATGTTGCATATGTTGTCCTAGAGTTGATAATCCATAATACATTTTTTCAATATTTTTGGTTTGGCCATAAAAGAGGAGTAGGCTTTAGAAAGTACCCATTTGGCGATATTAAGGGCCTTAATGTACTGACAGACAGAGACCTTTTACAGTTTTTTAATAGTATTTTTTATACAATTTTACAGTTTTCTTATAGTACCTAGCCCGTTTCAACAAAGAAGGTATCACCATCTGTTATGAAATTGCTACAGCTAATTTCGCATTAAAACTTTTTATTTAGACCAATAGATGACGCTATTATGCGCGTTCTAAAACAGTTAGACAAACAGACAGACAGAAAATTATTCTAAAAATGTATGTGTTACTCTTCTTTAGTCACCCCCTTTTTAGTTTTATTACTTTTTAGGGTTCTGTACCCAAAGGATAACCAACGGGACCATATCACTAAGACTCCGCTGTCCGTCTGTCTGTCGGTCTGTCCGTCTGTCACCAGGCTGTATCTCATGAGCCCTGATAGTAAGACAGTTGAAATTTTCACAGATGATGTATTTCTGTTGCCGCTATAACAAGAAATACTAAAAAACAGAATAAAATAAATATTTAAGGGGGCTCTCATATAACAGACATATTTTTTGCCGTTTTTATAGATAATGGTACGGAACCCTTCGTGCGCGAGTCCGACTCGCACTTGGCCGGTTTTCTTCGATGTACAGACACACCGGGTTCTACTCTTTTATTATATGTATGTATAGGTTTATATTGATTATTTATATTGATATGAAAATTTATATTGATTATTTTATGTTTGTCATCGTCATATTACAAGTTATAACATTTATAAAAATGAAAATAAAATCTATTACCTAATAACGACATTTAAAAAAAATGTTTTTTCGTCCCAACTTCCTTTTAAAAGGACGTCAAGTTAAAAGCATATTTGGCTTTTCTGAAATAAACCGAGGATGTACCTATATAAAATAAAAAATCGGCCAAGTGCGAGTCGGACTCGCGCACAAAGGGATCCGTACCACCACACAATGGGGGTACGGAACCCTAAAAACATTATAGTATGTATTTCCATATGCAGTGATAGAAGGCCAAATTAACTTGACACTTATGATCTATTAAACTCTTTGTATACAAAATGTCTGATTAAGTTGGTCTTTGATTACTTCCTAAATAATAAAATATTTGTAATTTTCAGAATTTTTCCCATGTCTGTGCTATAAGGCCTACCTGTAAGCGAAATTTCAAGTTTCTAAGTCAACTGGAAGCGCCCTATAGGTTATAATGTTATATGCAAAATGGCCTTTTTAGTCTAAAAAGGCCGCTTTGGGTGAATCATGATATGATTCTGTTTTAATGCCATCTCTTTTGCACGCATGAAGAAACTCTGACTTTATCCTACTTTCAAATCATTTCACGATTCACCCAAGTTGGCCTTTTTAGGTCCCCTGGGGATCTAAAAAGGCCTACTTGGGTGAATTATAAAATGATTTGAAAGTAGGATGGAGTCAGAGTTTTTTCACGCGTGCAAAAGAGACGGCATTAGAACAGAATCATAACATGATTCATCCAAAGTGGCCTTTTTAGAGGGTCAGGTCTTCTAAAAAGGCCGCTTTGGATTCATCCATGATTCATCATGTTATGATTCTGTTCTAATGCCGTCGCTTTTGCACGCGTGAAAAATCTCTGACTCTATCCTACTTTCAAATCATTTTATGATTCACCCAAGTCGGCCTTTTTAGATCCCCTGGTATTTCCACTACGAAATGATATTGTTCTTTTTCCGTGTGTGCATGCCTTTCTGTCGCTTCCTGTAACATCGTTTTAATCCAGAAGACTATCGAGCTAAGGCTTGGGGCGTAGATAATACGAGTTATATTTCACAATGGTCGCACGTTCACTGTAAAAATCAGCTACGTCAGCCACGTGAGGGCTCATCAGCGCCGCTCTCAGCAGTGACAGTCGCTGTGACCGAAAACGGCCTTGAAGAATTGATTCATTGATTTCACAATAATGTGACTACATATTTCTGAACAAAAATGAAGATTTAAATTTTCAACACAAACACCAATAAATTACTGAACAATTCGTTCTAATCCCCACATAAATTATTTCAACCCTGCAACGGTTTGATTAAACAGCGATCTGTTAATAATCGGCCGCGGTCCGAATTGGTTTATTGCTCGTGTGCAATATATATCTTTGACGATTAGTATTTATGGGTTATTGTGTGCTGTCGAGTTATTGTGTGCTACGTGGTTTTTGAAGAGTTATTTATTATTTGACATGTTTGGCATGACGAAACTTTTCCTTTAAAACACACATGCAAGCCTTGTACCTAATATGTCCTCGGCACATCTTAGAATTGGGCGTATCATGATCTGCCTAGGCATTTCGTATTTATTTTAAAATTAGGAGAGTCAACACGCTCCGCTCGTCATTGCACCTATTAATAATAATAATAATGTTTTTTATTTCAGACCACAATAAAACGAATGTGTTTTTTACAGTCCATATTCTCAACAACGATTCAATTTAAAATTTAAAATTGAAAAATTTCCAATATAAAATAAACAATAATAAAATTGAAGAATTAATTTGCACTACTTAGGTCTATTTGTTTATGACTTTTAGTGAAAGATTTTCGATTTCATACTTTTCGAATCTGCCCAATTCTACGATCTGCTCATAACATAATGAGCCATGCAAAGAATTTTCGCAGTAGTCCAACAAAAAAAGAAACTGAAATTTTTTCACGCACTGTAATCAAACTCCATTATCGAAGGACACCTTGCTTTATCCGATTGTAAACATTTATAACTGAGTACGAAACTTTTATAAAAGTATCACTTCTTGATCAATGAGTTGGAAGTAAGAATACCACGCAATATTTTTTTTATATTACTCCCAGTGCATTAGACGAACTAACAAAAAAATCTCATCCAAATCCATTCAGTAGATTTGACGTGAAATAACGAAGATACAGATCGACAAACAAAAATGTCTGAGTTATGGGTCTGAGGCCTCAAAGAACTTTTTTTTTCTTGTAGCCGTACGACATAGCTTGCAATATCCAATTGTGAACTGAGTGCACAACTAAAGGTGCTAGGTTAAGCTAGATCATGCTTAGACTGTATCCTATATACAGGGTGTACAAATATCCAGCGCCGTGATTAACGAGGACCTGACGATGACAGCCGCGAGGTGCTGAGCGATCCATTTATGTACAGGTCGCTGCAAAGTAACCCTGGTTTTTAGAAGAAAAAATTTTAATGTATTTTTCCACAGTAGGGAATAAAACATTATTTATTTGATTAAATAATTTTACAAAAACAGTCTGATCTTGATATATTTTGGATGGTCAAATGTTTTTACAATGCCATTTTCAACTTGTTAAACTACGAGTATTTAACTCATTTTCTATTTTAATGACTTTGATCTCAAAATGGATTTATTATTACCAATAGATATTATTATTTGTTAATTTTTATACGATGTCAGGCCCCAGTAAGTTAAAAAAATATCTATTACACATTGTAAAACAATTCTGCAGGCATGCTTGAATTACTTTCAACTCTCTCAACTCTATTATTACTAAAATATAAGGTAGTCCAGATTGTGGCTTGGATCCATCTTACAGATGAAGTCATTGATTTTACACTTAAATAAACCCTACTCATTTCGAAACCCCCTGTAGACGAGGTGTATCTTGCATGACTCTGCACGTCTAGCTATCGCCACTTGAACTGTCAATTAGAAGATATCGCCGCGATGATTGACGACCCTGCACGCTAGCAATCTAGACTTCCTTCAGACATTCTCAACACTTGGGCTAAGAGCTAGCTTGTTCTTCAAATTTGTATCAAAATTGTAAAAAAAATCATTGTAACGTCCAAAAAACAACTCTCTCATCCAAAAACAATGTACGAGTATGTAAGTAATATACTAAAACCAAAAACTCATTATGTAATTTAAAAAAATATTGGATTTTCAAACACGAGAATTTAAAGCTACATTCACGAGCATGAAAAATCCAATTATTTTTACCTACTAAATAAATAAATTTTTATAGACCTACCTCACAAAATAATTTTCTCTGCAGTAAGAACCCGTTCTTACTAAGGCAGTTAGGTAAATGCCTAGGAAAATGATTATATCGGCTCTTTACTTCACTTAAAATCCGTTTTCAATAAACGCACATCCGTAAATAACCGAACTGAAATATCCGATACGGCTGTCACGAAAAGTTTCGTTCCAAAACATAATTATGGTGGTTTTGTTGAAAACCAGTTATGTTCGATACTAGGGAAGGCAAATGTACTAGATTGTTATACAAGGGAAGTAAGTAATCAGTTACACCCGAGCGAGCAAATTGGTATGATAAAGTACCACTTATCTCGTTTGCTTATTGTTTTTACAAGATATTTTTGTAGTTTTTCTCAAGAAATACATATTTCATATTTTTTTTGTATATTGTATTTTATATAAATATAAATACTTAATTAAATAGTTTTAGGCGCTATATTTCGACCCCTTAGTAGGTCGTCATCAGGCAAATAGAAAAATATTATATGACATATGTATATTGGTAGTTGAAGCTAGAAAACCACTGGCATCTACTGACATAAAAATATAAAAAAGTATATTTTAAATCATGAACTAGACTTTTAAGAGGAAAAGTTTAGTCAGCTGGCGCCAGGTGGCGTTATCATGCAGAGTACTCTGATCCTTAACTTAGATTTTGGTACATGAAACTGTACATTCAGATATGATTGTAAATTTAGGTTTGAGTCGTTTGTTTAATAGTCATATTATTATGAGTCAGGCCAGGTCGTAACCATCAGTCAGTGTTGTTTGTTAACAACCTTCAATATACAAAAAATTAAAAGCTCTTAAACGGTATTTTATAAAAATATTTTATTAACATATTAAAGCAGATTCTGAAGGCTCTAATTTTAGTTTTAGTGCTGTCAAAACTTGAATTTCTCCAAAGTAATTTGGTTTCTGTTCCTAACACTCAAGGATGATTTTGCAATGGAGAAAATTTAGGTTTGACAGCTCTAAAACTGAAGTTAAAGCCTTCAGAATCAGCTTTCTTATTTCATTTATCAAATTCGTCTTTGCCATCACGCACCTTACTTTATTCAGCTCCTCACTCGGGCTCTCGGTAATATTCTACGAACAAAAACGGTTGAGAAGCTCTGACTTAGCCTGTTCTAGACCTGGTCCTAGGATGAAATGACTCGTATTAATCGTCTGCTCTGACTTGAGATTAATCTTAGTTTGGAAATGTTGGGTTTTCGTGGTCTTGTTTGTGATAGTTGGTTCCTGAAGCTAACGGTAATGGCTATTGCATTTGGTCTATTATGCAATGGAATCTTCTACTTGTAGATGTCGTGGCCATATCGTAGAATTGACCATTTCATGATCTAATTGGCCATATTGGATTTCTGTTAAAATTGGGAGGGTCGCCTCGCTTAGCTCCGCTTTGCTCGGCTCTACAAATGTATTTACATATAAACCTTACACGCTTCTCCTCGCTCCGCTTTGCTTCGCTCGTCGTCGCACCAATTTTTTACGTTTGGTGAAAGATTTTTGATTTCATACTTTACGATCTGCCCAACCAGATCATGAAATGGTCAATTCTACGATATGGTCACGACATAAACAAAGCCTGCCTGCCTTTATGTCAATACATAGTAGCAATCTACTATTTTTATTTTAACAAACTAAAGAACACAAAAGTTTGCATCGATGCGGTGGGATGGCGCAATAAGACTCATTTACTCTCTCTTTTTAATATCTTGTAAATAATTAATTAGATTTATTACAAGTTATATACCTACATTCACAATTTTAAATTTATCAAAATAAATAAAAAATGCTGGCCAGAGCACCACCGTCGTCCGGTAGTGTAATGTAATGTAATCTTGTAAATAGATTAAATGTAAATTGGTTTAAATTTTTTAGTTTTTCTATCTAAATGTTATATTTTCCTTTTTACTTCATTGTGACTGATGCCGGGCCTGAATGGCCTGAAACATATCTCACTAAAATTTTATTTAACTGTGTTTTATCTAATAATAATAATTTAAATAGACAACAAAGTTTAAACATGCATAAATAATTGGCATGATAGCTAAAAAATTCTAATAAGTCCGTCAGTTAGATTTATCAGAAAATAATGGACATGTATTTTTTCTTTGGTCAATTAAACAAAAAATGATGAAGATATAGCCCGCTAAAGTTCAGCGTGACGCCACGCTAAACTACACTTTTTACCTAGGCGTGACGTCACCAGCCCCCACTCCCAAACTTTGACGCGATTTATATTTATTTATTTTTGTTTGATTGCCAAAAGAAAAAAATACATGTCCAATATTTTTGATAATCTAAATGACGGACTAAATAAAACAATATTTTGTTTACCCTGTCATCTCCCCTATTGGCTAAGACTTGGCTACTACCGCGCCTGATGAAAAGCGTCCATTAGAAATATGATGAAGGGCTCTCGCACAAAAAGAGGAGGAGTATTAGGTGAGAAGGTAATCAGTTTGTCCAGGGACTTCCGCAAAATCTATGGAAGTCGATAACGGACGAATGACTGATACGCTACTACCTACGAAAAATATATCGTTAAATTGACAAAATTATAAATTAAAACGCAAAAAAATTAAAATTAGTAACGAATAAACATAATTTATACAAAGGATTAAGAAAATTAGGTTTAAGTTGTAACATTTGAATGTTAATTTTATTTATTTCTGTTTTTTTTTTGCATATTCGACTGACGACGAAACCAAGGTAGGTGTAAATGTCAATAAATGATTCTTTCAATGTTATTTTTATTTACAAAATAAAAATACTAAAACATCATAATAGAATAAAGTAAAAATATAAAATTGATACTATAACTTTTTATTGTTTACACTCTATTTATTATTTATATCTTCCATTTTTCAAATTGACTCAGTATTTATTTTACCCAAAAACCACGTCCAAAAACAACGATCAGCATCGTGCAACTGGGTAGTCCAGAAATAATTACAATAAATCGACCCCCAAAATGTCCACTTTTCTTTTCTAAAACCACTATAATGTGAACAAACTGCTACGTTTAGAGAGAAAACTATAGATCCCCACTGTGTGATTAGATGTTACGACACAGTTTGAAAATGTGAAGCGAGCGTGACCTGAAACTGTTATTTTGAAGAAAGACGTAAATTCAAGTGTTTACCGTAACATACTTGGAAGTTCTTTCTAGCACGGCTGATTTTGTTAAGGAGTCTTTTACAAGCTTATTTTAGGAGATAAGCTTTATGTTAGATATTATTTATAATTTTGATATTATATTATTTATTATTTATGATATTACACGTCTACGAAGTTTATTATGTAACGGTCATGTAGACAAAATGGTAGTTTTTTGGGTTCCGGGCCCCAAGGGTAAGCAACGGGACCCTATTACTAAGACTCCGCTGTCTGTCCGTATGTCTGTCCGTCTGTCTGTCCGTCTGTCACCAGGCTGTATCTCATGAACCGTGATAGTTAGACAGTTGAAATTTTCACAGATGATGTATTTCTGTTGCCGCTATTACAAAAAATACTAAAAAACAGAATAAAATAAATATTTAAGGGGGCTCCCATACAACAGACATGTTTTTATTGCCGTTTTTATAGATAATGGTACGGAACCCTTCGTACGCGAGTCCGACTCGCACTTGGCCGGTTTTTTCAAATAATTCTATCAAATGTACAATTTATTTACAAATATGCATTGTTTCATTCCAAAGATATGTTAAAATAAGTAATCAGGGTTTAGTATATGGTTGCCATTCGTTTCGGTACACCGGGACAGCCGTCCCGGTTGATTTACCAAATGTCCCGATAAACAAACCGTTTTGTAATCATCCATCCATTCATCAGCCCGTATTCGTCCACTGCAGGACATAGGCCTCCCCAATATGACGCCACTCTTGGCGGTCCTCAGTCATTCTCATCCAGCCTCCACCCACAAAGTCCTTCAGATCGTCAGTCCAGCGGGCACAAGGGGGACCTACGCTGCGCAAGGTAGGTTTTGTAATATGTAACAATATTCTTTTTAATATATACAAGAGTGGAGTCGCCCACTCGAGACATTTTCGTGGATAAGTATGAGGTACCATTTATTCTGAAATTGTCTGTATTTATAGGTAGCAAATAAGCTTATTTAATAGGCTTTGCGAATTTTATTTTTGTCACTGTGGCTCCAAGCGAAAAATCGCTCAGTGCGAGAGGGACGGATTCAGGGCAAAAGGGAAAAAAGTTGATTTTATATTTTTATTAAAAAAAACTAAAAAAAGCTAGCAAAATTTCAAATATTAAATGTCTAGATATTGTTGAAACACACCTAATAAAATATGTTTGAGTTCTGTAAATGGTTCCTATTCGTCAAACGAGGAGAAAAAGTGTGTTTGAAGACCTCATTTCAACAATTATTTCTACCAAGGAAAATTCATCTAAACATGTTTTCCAATTTCAAAAACCTAGATTGTATTGTCAAAATGTATAAACCAGAATTATTTTTTAATTTTCCGTGTATTTCATGAAATACACAGAAAAGAAACACCCGTATTTTTTCGCATATCGCCTTAATTGTCAAAGAGTCTTGATGTGATTAAATGAGTTCTGTCAAACTTACAATTGAAAATTTTACTCATTCTTTTGTTTGTAACATAGGTATACTTATGACATATATATCGGCATCCACTGAAAATCAGCGTCATGGCGCAAGCCATACTCATGACACATGCTGAGTGAAGCCCTATTTGGTATTATTATTAGTCTCTAGTTGTTAGTTTTAAGTAATAATATTGAAATACCAAATAAAGCTATTCTATTCTTTTCGCTACAAACAAGTAAATAAATAAATAAGTAGCAAATAAGTCCTATAAATATAAGACATTTGCAATATAGGTAAAATTTCGTTTGGATGATAAAATTGAAATTCGTTTCGATTTTTTGGATAAATCTTGCACTGCAACGGCGAAATGTTGAGCAGACAATATGTTAAACTCACAAGAGCCACAAAAGAAGGTATAGTTATTGCGTACACTTGTTTTAAGGAAATATTATATTTCAAAAACTTTATGTGTAATCAAAGGCAATGAAGATAAAAAGGTTATAAATGTTTTATTTTTTCGTATTGGAATATTTTCGAGTCCATAACAAAATGGCTCGGTCAGTAATTGTACTATTATGGCAACCCTAGTATAAATGTATAAAGTGTCCTGGACACATAGATAGTGCACGTCCAGACAACCAGAATGACAACCTTAATTACTTCAAGGCTCGATTTTTTGCACATGTTCTGCAAATGACTTTGCAATGTTTAGGGCTCTTGCAGTTTATGATGCAGTCGTTTCCGAGAATACGAACGCGAAGAGATAAATGCGTATTTTAATCTTTATCAGATCTGTAAATTTCTTTTCAATGCAAGTGCTCGTAAATACCCACTTTTTATGCATCAAAACCGAACAAAAAGTCGATTATTTTAACCTAGGGCTTTTTTTTTTTTTTTGTATTTACAATGATTGGCTAACCTGCAGCCTTTCCTGTGTACCATAAATGTTATACTTTTTTTCCACTGTTTAAAGGCTCTGGATACAGTCCTTTTGAGCCAATTATAATTTAAAGTTCACAAGATTATATTTGTTTTATTTCCTCACACTATGCATTAAAAAAGTTGTATGATACACGGGCGTAAGAGCAATAAATTACTCGGTTACGTATAAAACACTCGCTACACTCGTGTTTTAAATTTTCCTCGTAATTTATTCCTTTGCGCCCTTGTAGCATAAACTACTATTGTGTACATATATGAAAATCGGTACCTTCACACTATGAAAATATAAAATTCATAACCCAAAGCAAAGTAGTAGTTCCCGATGTTTTTGGCAACTAAACACAATTTACCGTAAGGTGAAGGCACCAGATTTCACACACCATTTATTTCATCCTTCACCTCGCTTGTTTCTAGGATCCATTTGTCAAAAACTCGGATGTCACATCTCACACTGATTTATGAGCGAAACGGAACGCAATCCTTATAATGGATAAATATTGTATTACTTTTTTGTTCATCTTTAGTGGGACGGTGACCAGAGTTTTACAAGTTCAAAAACTAGTTGATAGGGAAACGAAAATGTCGTCAGGTCCCCTAAAAAGGCCGCTTTGGATAAATCATATTATGATTCCGTTCTAATGCCGTCTCTTTTGGACGCGTGAAAAAATTCTGACTCCATCCTACTTTCAAGTCGGCCTTTTTAGATTCCCAGGTGAGAATTCTCGTAGCATTATTGTAGAATATTGGAGCTCATTAGGTAGTGTTCACAGACAAAATTTTAGTGCTACAAATCCCGTTGGTTTTTTTGTTAACTCATGTACCAAGTTTTATCGGAGAATAATTTTCTATTTGTAAGAACGTAGGTATGCCTTCTTATGAATAAATTTGAATCGTGATTTTCTTCAACGTATCTAATATTTGTACAATTTCATATCACCGAAAATATTTGCATGTATTTTAAACAGCTGAGCATGCTTTTATTTTGCATCAACCTTTTTCAATCTAAATAAAGGACACCCTAATCTTGATTTTCTGTAACTGAACTATTTTTAAATTTATCCATGGAATACATATTTCCGATTCTACAAGTAAAATATAGGTCTCTTTGCGTTTCAAATTCATTTACTTTAGGGTCTCTTGGAAACTAAATATAAACATAGAAATAATACTTTTTGTATATTTACATACTTAATGTAAAAAATTCTGTACACCTAATTTGCGTTCATATACATTATTCAATTCGTTTTATCATCATATTTTTATCGCCTCCCGCTGTCTGTCCCTATGTATGCTTATATCTTTAAAACTACGCGACGGATTTTGATGCGGTTTTTTTAATATAAAGTGTCGAGAATCCGAAATATTATAGTAATGAAAATGCGTTGCTTCTCTTGTATGATGTATAATAATTTCCTTGAATTGAATATAATTAATCGGTACAATAGATTTTAGGTGAATATGGTCAACAGTGTCGTGTCTTCGTCGTTCTGGATAGTTCTCTCGATGTTCGCTCGGGCGTCTTGTCCCTGCCCCCGCACCGGGGGGTGAATAAACCAGTTCTGTTATCTATTGGGCCGCAACAGAAAGAGTGATTCAAGAGGAAGGTTTATATGTATAAAACATACCCGTGCAAAGCCGTGGCGGGTCGCTAGTTAATTTATATTGCGGTCTCTTGAAAACTAAAAATAAACACAGAAAGAATACTTTTTTGTAAATTTACATACCTAACGTAAGAAATTCTCTAAACTTTATTTGCGTTCATAAACATTATTTAATTCGAGTTATCTTAAAACTAAACAGCACAGTTACCCTACTCTAGAGTTATTCGAGTAAATTCGGCGCCCACCAAATTGAACTGTCGGTCCCGTATCATTAGTCAAACCATGTGTAATGATGTAATGTAGATGTGATACCAAGTTTTCTAATTTACTTGAGTATGTGTACTGTAAGTTTATGTATATTCAGAGAAAATTGGTTTACAAACAACATGGCAATAACATACAATTCCATCAAAGATATAAATAAACCGGTTTTGAAAGGATAACAATATACCTAATACACATATATGTATAAAGGTAACATTTATGTATCTACTACATGTATACTTAAGTGCTAAAACTGAAAAGCTTTTATACATAAACATTACAAAAATTTAATAAAAAAAAACATTTTCTTACCAATTTAAATACGAACTGAGAATTTTACATAGGTAATACAAATTTTGTTTGTTATTATTTTAGGTAAATTTGTACTGTATGATACATTGTGAATATGGGCTTGTTTCACATTATCTTTCTTTGTATTTATTGCAACGAGGTATGTTACCGCCCAAACTAGATTTTAGAATAAACTAGTTTGGCCTAGGCCAAACTAAATTATCGAAAATCCTGCAGCGCAAAAAAGAGCCGGAAACACAAATTAATGTGCATCGCGGAGATTGATCCTACGACCTTAGCAGACGAGCGCTCCACCACTCGACCACAGAGGTGGTCTTTTGAAAATTAGTGGCTTATCTTTTGATAGAGATGTCAAGTACGTACGAATTGAATAAAGTCAAATAGTACCAATACGTAATATCTCCCAACATATTACTTCCATGTAAATGTACTATTTACCATGTATTAATGCAATTACCTTATACAATAATATATTTGACATTGACAACCGTTAATTAGGGTTCCGTAATCCCAGTATAATTATGTACGCGGAGACAATTAGTGTGTAATTTCGCTATTGACGAAACCTGATTTAATCTATGATTGGCTATACTGTGTAGTGAAATTGTGTATTTCGATGATTTTGGACAAGTTACGTCAACATAAATATGATTTATTTAGTTTTTTATGAACACTCTACTTTTTTGTAGCTTAGAATATTTTTTTGTTGATAATCTAAGGATAAAACGTGCTTAAAGACATAAATCCAGATCTGATCCTTATACTCAAATAAAGGTTAAATGAACAGAAAATCATTTGTATATATTTATGTCCTGGGTAGACAAAGTATGAAATCGAAAATCTTTAACCAAACGTCAAAAAAAAGGTGTGATAAATGGAGCGGAGCAACGTGAAGCAAAGAAAAGCGTGTTAAGACGAGGCATCAAGTTTTCAATGGGCAGTGTCACTCCAAGCGGAAAAACGCGCAGTGCGAGAAGAACCGAATCAGGGAGAAAAACGAAAAAATTGCCTTTTTATTTATATAAAAAAATTTCCTATTACTAAAATGTAGGTATTGTTAAAACCCATGTAATAGAATATGTTTGGGGTCTGTACATGATAATTATTTTGTGAAACTATGAGAAAGCGTGTGTTTGAAGACCTCATTTTAATAATTATTTCTATTGAGTGAAAGATTTTAATCGCGTTTCTGTAATCCAGAAATCAAGAAAAAGGTTCCGAAAATGTTATACTTATTTATCAAACCAGTAACTTCTTACTGAATGTGGTAAAATGACTCCAAAAAGTGCCAATTCTTCGTTTTTAAGTTTACATAAAAATAAATTTGGGGAGCCGAGCCAAGCAGAGCTGAGCGAGGCCACGCCCCAAGTTCAGGGCAGACCGTGATACGCCCAATTCTACGATCTAATCTACGATTATTACTATCTCGAAAATTTATTGCGTATTTCCTGACTGGTTTCGCCTTTATGGCTTTATTTACTGGTGTTATTTTTATTGCAATTTTTACCGCATATAACTATAATTTTTTTTTCAATGCGTGTGCTAGTAAAGGCCAACTTTTTATGCATCAAAACCGAACAGAAAGTCGATTGTTTTGCCCTAGGGCTTTATTATTTTTTCATTTTTTTATTTATTTACAATGGCTGGCTAACCTGCAGCCTTTCCTGTGTACCATAGACGTTATACTTTTTCTTCCACTGTTTAACGGCTCTGGATACAGTCCCTTTGAGCCAATTATCTGTAAAAAAATGCTCTAATTAATCAATAACCGATTAAAGTAAATGTTTTTACGTACTTGTTAATCCATATGCGAAAAAAACCCTCAGTGCGAAAAGGACGGATTCGAGGAAAAGTAGCAAACGGTCGGTTTTTTATTAATATAAAATGTACTCAAGTTGTTATAAAAATGTTGTTTAACCATAGGTCCGAGATACTGTTAAAACCCATCTCATGAAATATAATCGCAGTCCATATGTCATTCCAAATTGTCAAACCTGGAGAAATGGCGTCGAAAAAGACCTCATTTCAATTAGTAGTTTATGCTACAAGGGCGCAAAGGAATAAATTACGAGGACGATTTAAAACACGAGCGTAGCGAGCTCTTATGCCCGTGTATCATACTACGTTTTTCAATGCATAGTGTGAGGAAATAAAACAAATATAATCTTGTGAACTTTAAATTATAATTGGCTCACAAGGACTGTATCTAGAGAAAACAGTGGAAAAAAAAGTATAACATTATGGTTTACAGGAAAGGCTGCAGGTTAGCCAAATATTGTGAATTAATAAAAAAAATAATAATAATAAAGCCCTAGGGCAAAATAATCGACTTTCTGTTCGGTTTTGATGCATAAAAAGTGGGCCTTTACGAGCACTTGCATTGAAAAAATATTTTTATCGAGCCGAATTTCTCCATAGTATTTTATCAAAATACTACTTTACTGAACTAGATATGCAAGCTCTAAAAGTGCAGATTATTTTATTTATTTCGTTAATTTTAACTTTTCAACGTTTCAATTTACAGTCGATTGACGTACCCGAAACGATGTAATCAGTATAATTGTTTTCATAACACTTGAAAAGCTTTAGCACTGTGTATAGTCCCGCGGGGCGACGCGTAGGTACTGCCCAATTCGTTTAAAATAGTGATGTTACCGATATGTATATTTGTTTTACGGTTTTCGGCAAAAAGTACAAACTTATATAGCGTAAGTAATATGTTTAATATATTTACACGGTACTTACGCCAGGGTTACAGCTTCAGGCTTCTGGCGGCGCTTCTTGCTGCGCTTCCAGGCGGTTTTTGCAACGGGCTTTGCCCTGCTACGACATCCATCGGCGCCGTCATGTATAGCGCGCTTGCTCGCTCTAAGCGCTCGACACTAGGTTCGTCCTATGCGCTCGATCACTATTTCAACCACCCGCCTCTCCGCACACTGCCGTCCCGAGAGCGCAAGCCGGCTCTATACAACTTCATACATGTGTTCTCTGCTGGCACCGTCGCAAGAAGAACCGCTTGGCGCGCCTCTCGAAGCCTGAAGCTGTGGCTGACCGGTTAAGATGTCTTTTTTTTGTTTAGTTTCTCCGTGCTCATGGTGAATGCACTGAAAAATCGGGAACTCACAAAAATTAATTCTTTCGTGGGTAGAACCATTAGTTTTAGAAAAATAAAGGAAACTTCTTATTGAAGCAAAAACCTTTGTATTCTTTATTTTTTTTTAAATAAGAAGACGTAGAAATCAAAGTTCATGTTTTGGTCAGGGCAATGTATGCAAAAGGTACGTAGAGAATATAACTAGAATTAGTACTAAAAATTAACTGTTCAAAAGGTTTGACCTTATATATTATGATTACCACATATCTTTTCATAAAAATTTGATCCTAATCTTGAAACGAAATCATACCGAATAAATTAAACGAATACCACTCGTATATTCGAAAACTTATGTAACATCACTAGTGTGTAACCAAATTCCCTTAATCTAAGTGCTACCCTATTAACATGTTAATTCATTATTCAAACTGGACAATTGGACATTGAAGTGACCAACAATAGGCGCACTTACCCTACCCGCTGTCCACTAACAAAAAGATGTTAACTAAATACATTCTGTATGCAGATTGAACAATGTTATTTTGACTTAATCTGAGTAAAGTGATAATGGGTTAACTGTTTTGGGGAATTGATTAAATCTATTAAAATTAATGAGGTTTGAAATCTATGCAAATGACATCGTTAGTTTTAAGTGGCACTGGATCTTTGGGTATTTACTCCTGACCATATATCAAAGTGTTAGTATTAGTTTTACCCTTTTAATCATATTAAATATATAATATATATTAGTTCTTTCAATTTAAATGGAAAGTAATCTAGGAGAGGATTCAGTATCGTTAATACATCACATTCCACTGCAAAGTACATTTTTTTGAGCTAACTTTTTTTTCACTTCTCAGTGCAAAGTAGTGCGATCAGCTGACTCAGTTTGTATGGACAAGTGAAGAAAAAGTTCGCGCAATAAAAAGTACATTGCAGTGGAATGTGATGTATTTACGATACTGAATTACCTCCTAAATTACTTTCCATTTCAATTGAAAGACCTTATATATATATTATCATATTAAATAAATAATATATAAATATAAAAATATATAAATATATCGTCAGGACATGCATCCCCGAGGGAGTCTCAGAGGTGTTCCGAATGTGAACTGTGATGTGCAAGTCACAGTCAACACTCCATACACCCGCGATTTACCGACGATTATTACATCTCAACGTGATGAGTCGTGAACGCTATCGCCATACTTCGGGCACAAAGACACGCTTTTTAGGGAATGCAGGTTTCCTCACGATGTTTTCCTTCACCAATCAGTAAGTGGTACGTTAATAAATTCCGAAAACTCATTGGTGCATGGCCGACCGGTGATTGAACCTATATCTCAAGATTGAGAGGCCAGCGTTCTACCACTAAGCCACCGGAGTAATCATATTAAACTAAAGAATAGAAAAAAAAAGTTGGAGAAGAGGATTTTTTTTTCTGTTTGTTCATAAAGTGTTTTGGATTTGTACCTATTTGTTATACATTTTTGCTGTATTACAAAATATACAAATACAAATAGTTTATTGCACAACTTAATCTTATAAAAAGTTAACAGTGTTTGGAGTCTCCATTTAAGCAAATATTTACTCCAAAGCTTATACAGAGTTAAGAAATAAGTTGAAAGATTTACTTACTTAACTTAGATTTAAACAAAATTTATTTAATTTACAAAAGTTGTTGAAGTTGTATGAAATGTGTATTGTGAGTAGTGAGCGAGGGTAAGTGTGTAAGTGTAAGTGTGTAGAGTAAAGTTGAATAGTGAATGGAGTGTGATGTAGTGTGTAGTGAGTGTAAGAGTGAGGTTATGTACATATATGCTACTATTGTTATTGTGAGCAACTTATCTAAGAATTATATTTGTAAATAGATGAATTATTACATAATAATATTTTATTAGGTTATGAAAGGAGCAGGCAAAGGAATAGAATAGATTATCATAAATAACAATAATTAATATAGGTAAAAAGTTTAAGTAAAAAGAAAGTAAGACGGCAGCTAGCTGGTTGTGTCATACAAAGCCGTAAATTATTTAGGTACTATTACGTACATAACTTCTTATGTCGCTTCTATACTCAATCACAGAGGAACTAATAAATGCTGGCCATAAGTGATGGCAGCGCATTTGCTTACAAGGTCATTTCGAAATAAGCATTAAATTTAAATATATAAATCTAATAAGCACTTATCATGAATTACAACTGTTAACAAATAATGAAAGATTAATGAACGATTAAAATACGTCGTTCTGGAAGTGACGTATAAATTTTTTTGCGAACAAAGAAATATTCACTTAAAAAAAAACAATTTTCACAACGATATCAATTAGCCATAAAACGCCAAAATTTTAAGTTCCATTGCCCACCGTGAGAAAAAAAATCTCTAACTGAGATGTCAGATCGCCATAAAAAAGCCAAAATTACAAAAAATTTAAATCCACTCTTCACCCACCTAACCCTTGAATGCGCATCGAATTTACTACAAGTTTATTGCTTGGAAAAGGCGCGTTAGACCCCACGCAAAAAATGCAAAACAGCCATTTTAGGAAGACCTCTTTTATAGCATTTTCTCTACCCTCTTCTCTTGAGTTTTATGATTTTTCGGAGGCCATGTTCAAGTGGTTTAGTATTACTTGAACTGTCACCCTTCTCGTCTATTCATAAGGAAATCAGTGAGGAAGAGGAAACACAAAGGCGGGAAAATATCGCGATGTCCGCCGCAGAACCCTCTCGAATGACCAGTTCCGGCGGGAAATTTGATGTTTTTTAGGGTTCTGTATGGAAACATAAACAGTGTTTTTATATTTTTATTTGAATATATTTTTTAAGCGCTGGAAATTTTAAGGAAATGACAGCGTCATCACATCAATAGTGTAATATCCTTCATTTGAGTTGTTTTATTGTTTGATCATTATTTCTAAGCGATTATTATATAAATGTTGGTTAAATAATAAATAGAAAAGAAAGAAACAAAGAACGGAATTTATTGCCAAAAAAAATACAGTAAAAAATAAAAAAATAAAACAAGATATTATATACTAACTTAAATTCTAACAAATTAACCAAGAATGCAAGTAACTTACAAAATAAATAACTTACAAAATAACTTATAAATAAAGTGTTACATGGTTAACCATACATCCTTAAGCTAGCATACATTGTACAGCTTTTGTTTGGCAAAAGGTGGCCCGCTCAGCATTTGCTGTCGGAAACTTGTCGAGAGTTCCTACAGCGCTGATTTTCAGCGAGCCCCTTGGTGTGGATACGAATAGGCTTGTGTCTATTAAAATATCATATAAAATGTATGTTATTAAACGCGCTAAACTTGCAAAATAATGCTTTTAGTCTAGTTAGAAATGTTAAATTTGATTCATAGCCTTAACCATATTTTTATTATTTCTAAGTGCCCACGGAACCCAAAACCACAAATAAAATGTCTCACTGTCAAGTTGGTTTCGTTGCAAAGGGTTCACCCCTTTTTATTTTTCTATTGAACTAGCCAAAAAGCAAAGTCGTATACATATTTAGGGAATAAAAATGAGTGTTAGGGCTTCTGTGATATTTTCCTATTTTTTTTTGTTTTATTTATTACGCTTTTGACCAATAAATCGTTTAAGGAACATTAGCTGCTTTTTTATCCATTTCAAAGAGCTGTTAGGTAGATTTAAGGCTAGGGTGCACCTCGATTATTGAAGAAATGACCAAGGGTGACCCTTTAGCAGAGACGGCTTAGTAAATCAACTTCAAGTTCAGTGACATATTTATTATGTTCTATAGGGTTGTAAGTAACATAAAAAATGGAATAAGGGAGCTTTCTAATCCACAAAACTACAAGGTACAATTTACACTTGTGCCACATAAAAAAATGTTTTCAATGCAAGTGCTCGTAAAGGCCCACTTTTTATGCATTAAAACCGAACAGAAAGTCGATTATTTTGCCCTAGGGCTTTATTATTATTATTATTTTTTTTATTTATTTACGAGAAGTTAGCTAACCTGCAACCTTTCCTGGAACCATAACTGTTATACTTTTTTTCCACTTTTTAACGGCTCTGGATACAGTCTTTTTGAGCCAATCATAATTTAAAGTTCGCAAGATTATATTTGTTTTATTTCCTCACACTATGCATTGAATAACTTAGTATGATACACGGGCGTAAGTGCAATAAATTAATCGGTAACGTTTAAAACACGATCATATGTTGACAGGTTAAAATACTTCAAAATGAACTCTTTAGCTGATCGCAGAATTCTGATTGATCTGTTATTCCTTAGAAGGCTAGCACGAGGCGAATATGATTGTCCTCAATTATTACTCAAATTGCAATTTAACATACCCAGAAGAGTACCAAGAGGTAAAGCCATGATTTTGCGGCCGACACCATCTAAATCCAACTTGGGGCAACATCACTCTCCATTGAACAGGATTCTCAGCACTGTTTAATAAACACAGTGCATGTCTCGATTTATTTCATGGTAGTGTTTGTAACTTTAAAAAATCCGTCTTTAAACAATTCATAGGTCACTAGGTGTTAAAATACTAGGTCACTTGTATTAATTCAATAATTAGTTTTTAGTTAATCTCAGTAATTAGTTTTTAGTTAATCTTAGTTATATCATGTCATGTTCCTGTAATTTAATATTCTGTATTTGTAAATAATTTAACATTGTTCACTATATCCTTTTTTGCATGTGGTTCTCACCTGTAATTATCTGGGCATATAGCTTGAAACCTTATGTTATGTTATTAAAATGTATTTATGTATCTGATGTTGGTGATCCAAACAAATAAAATTAAATAAATAAAATTATCAAAACGATAAAACTAGTCCGAATAGAATGTCCAGAGGCCTTATTGTGACGTCATTTCTAGCCAATCACGACACTTTGGAAAGCGATAAAGATTTTGAAGTAATATTATAAGGCCCCAGACCTTGATATGTCGCTATATTTTTTTTATTTGCAAATTGTCGTTATTAATATCCATATACAAAATTAATGCATGTCAAATACACACCAGTAAATCTGTTCCTAGGAGAAAACAAATACTATTAAAATATTGAAAAAGATTCAAGGAGATTTCACTGTACTCTCGTATTTCATCATAAAATTGATGATACGTGTACGATGAACATTAATGAGGAGCTTCATCGCGCCGCGCTTTTATTTTATTTTCGAACATCAATCACAACAAGATGGCGTCGTCTTCATGCATCGGTACCTCGAATGTGATTAACAGTCTATCTTGAAAGTTATCCACACAAGTACAAGTACCTAAGGTGACATTAATTTATGCAGCCAAATTCATACTGGAGGCTTGGTAAGTAATCAGTATTACGGATCGATAACACTTTTTGTTAAAATGTTGTTAAAAATAAAATGTTGACCTAACATAATAATTGACTCCGGGGCTTGCATTTGTAGCGAACTTGAAAAAGGTAATTTATGAATTTCACAAAAAGGGCCATCGAACCTTGATACTCTTACTGAGCATTCAACGAGTCTTCAGTATGAACTTAGTTTTATAAATTAATGTCACGTTGTATACTACCGTGTTAAGATTATAGGATATTTATTTATATAAGGTTAAATAATATTAGTTGGTGAAACTCAAAACATAGGTAGTACTAGTTTATATGAACAACTGTTTGTATGGGAGCCAATCGAAATTCGCAACTTTTTCTTAAAATTTGTTTTCACCTTTCCATACTGGTCCAGTATGGAAAGGTGAAAATAAATTTTAAGAATTTCACTTAGCTCCCATACAAACAGTTGTTCATATACTTAGACTAGTACTACCTATGTTTCGAGTTTCGCCAACTAATATTATTTAACCTAATATAGCAAAATCCATCGCTTTGAATACTCTAATAGTTATTTTATGAGAGTTTTATGAGCACAAATATTTGTGCTTTTAAATTTGTATCTGGTTGATTTCTAGTTTATAATGCACTCTAATAATATTAAGATCAAAGATTTCGTTAATATGATGTTGCGGCCAGTTTTCGCCAGTTTTCGGCTTTCGCAACTTTACCTTAGGACCCAGTTTATGTACACAAATATAATAAATAACATTATCGTCAAGACATATATCTCTGAGGGGTTGTTAAAAGTGTTTTCAAGTATGAATTGTCACTGCAACAATCAAAACTATTGCACTGACAATTTTTACGTCCCAACGTGATTGGAAGCGAGTGAGTCCTTTTATTTTTTTATTAATTTATTATTTACATTTATACTACACAATCCTTACAGGCTAACCTAGTTCAATTGGTAACAAATTACATTTTGTGAACTTCGTCAGAGAACAACTAAACAAATCGGTATCCGTAAGGTTGTCGATTCTGTTGAAAAGATGGAGTGCCTTTACAACAGGTGACTCTTTAATAACATTAGTGCGCGCATGCTGTACGCAAAACATCTTGTGATTTCTCGCGCGAAGATAGTTATCCGGCACAAACAGCTTCAAGGACGCTAGCAACCGCGGATTGAATAATATCCAAGTCTCTCCTCACTTCCAACTCATTATATCCAACCATACCTATAAATTAAAGCGTATTTCGTAAGCCGTACTTCAGGCACATACCCACATGGGTATGCTTGTAATAATTAAAGACCCCTTCGTAAAACATTTTTATGACTATTTTCTGACTTTTCATTAAACCAAATTTTCGTTGTACGCAAAATTGGCCAAATACGAAATGGCCTCTTTTTTTCGCCAATATTTCCGATTCGAAAAGTATTTCAAGAAATACCTTTCCCTTAACAGTTTTAAAAAAACTGATTTTAAAATAAGCGTGCATTTTATTAAATGAAAAAATCCTTGTCTTTCATTTGACCTTCATGACATCATCAACACACATTTCTACAGGAATATTTTTTTTTTTTTTAACGACAAGTTCAACAAGAGTCCGACCATTATACCTAGTATTATGACGTCACTTCCTATAAATACTAAAATTCTAATAAGAAAGGTTTAAAAGCACGAACATATTTATTATTGGAATGACATATTACATACTGTAGCGTTATTTTTTAAAAATAATTTTATGTTTTTAGCCACTACATATTCACGAACGTAATTTCGACCTAAATTTGGACTGCCACCAGGCAAGCCTGGTGACAGCCAAAAAAAGAGGTAAATCTGGATAAATAAACCGTATAATTTATCTTTAAATACACAAAAAAATAACAAAACCGAAGTAAGAAAAATATAGTACAAAACACAATAATATCTAAAGAGTATCGGTACAAAGGAACTTATTAGATCAAAAAGGAAATTATGCTTAATTCCACTTATTTAGGATTTTGATTTCCTTTTAGCTTGAACGACGCATTTGTTCATAAAATAATGGATTTTAAATTTGGTTGTCGAAACAAGTTTATAGGATCCTTTAAACTAAGATTTCACGGAAGTTTAGATAACTCTTAATCCGAAAGAAAAAGTAATATTAAGGTGTTACGAGCAATCGTTATCTAGCTTTACACTAAGGAATAAAAATAATTGATGCTGAATATTAGGCTACAGATACTAAAAACCTGGTAAGGGTCTCTTCGTGACTTTGGGTGTTTCCGGTGTTCCCGGGAGCAGTCGATGAAGCTTGGCGATTTCTATTTTAATATCGGAAGCTTTATTTCACCAGGGACGTGGTCCTTACATCAGGCCTCAATAGGTACAACCGTACGAGATGGCGGATGGAATTCAAGTAGAAATGAATAATCAAACTGGGGAGAACCAGAACCCTTAGAAAATCCCGAAGGGTCGCTGTAAAGAAATAAAACAACAGCGTCAAGATATGCTTATGAAATGAGGGAAAGGAAATTAACGTGTTGGAAACGGGACAAAAAGGATTTTCAGAGAATGAAACCAAAATTACACAAAACTTACCAGGAAATGCAGAAAAACTGGCTTACACAATGCTCAGAGCAAATGCGCTCTGTTTCTATTTTTCAAATACCAAATTTGTTATTTTGTAAAAGATTTATCCTTCCTCTGTCACGATCTTCTTTGATATGAGAAAAATAACAAAAAAATCTGACAAGATCATTCTAAATATTCGAATTCGAAAATTCAGAAAAGCAGCCAACGATAAAGAAAGACTAAAAATATATAAAAAGGTTGAATACTTGTAGCGAATGCTACAATACATACTAAATTCATTTAATTATTCCAAAAAGGAGACAACCACCGAATTCCGTAACTTTTATTATTTTAGACCTCACACTAAATTATTATGTATTATAAGGGTCAAGCCACGAGGCTATGGTCAAGCCCGCGTCTACACTTTGCTGGTGCGAGCTGGCAACGTTGGGACACCGCGTACTTGACGTTGGCAACGTTGCGGTCAATTGCGGTGGCGTTCGAGACCGAATTCGAATACACCTGACGCGCCCCCCCTCAGTCCCCGCGTAGCGACTCGTTAGTGTTTTTGTTTTTGAAGCGCGTCCTCTCGCTAATATCAATACTATTTCGGTTTTCTTTACAACTAAAAGCTTTTTTTTGTACAAATATAAAGTTTGTGAACTAGCTGCTTCATTGCATTGTAGTTATCGTTCATAGTATTGATATTTTATACAACAAGACATAATACAAAAACAGTTCTATTTAAATTTAAAACTATACAGTAAATTAAAATAACTTTACAAAAAACCTAAATAATACTCAAAAATCTAACTAAAGTAAACCTAAAATAATTATAATAAATAGAAAATGCTGGCCAGATCGCTGCCGTCGTTAGGAAGGGTGCCCAAAAGGCTGACGACGTTGCCACGTTGAATGGCCAAACTAATTTTTTGGCCAAAGTAGCTTCCAGCCCTTTGGTCACCTGAAGCGTCGACCAAGCGCGACGAAATTTCTTTATAAAGTCGCCACGCTTCCGAACCCCACGGCCCAAGAGTTCCTCCAGCAAAAGGCACAAATGTGAACCCCTCGCCAAGGGCTCCATATATGCGCCTTTTTAACACTTCAGCTTATTAATTATTCATTCTTATCGCAACAATTAACTTACATAACATTAAAATTAAAATAAAAAGGACTAAAATATATATATATATATATATATATATATATATATATATATATATATATATATATAATGTAGCCGATTCTGAAGGCTTTACTTTTAGTTTTATTGCTGTCAAAACCAAAATTTCTTGCCTGCGAAATAGCTCTTAGGTGTTAAGAACAGAAGCTAAATTACTTTGGAAAAATTTCAGTTTTGACAGCACTAAAACTAAAATTAAAGCCTTCTGAATCTGCTTTAATACATCTAAACTAAACTAAAAATATCCTTAAAAATATACTAAATCACCTTAAAAAGTAAACTATATTATAAATAAAAAACTTCGTCCAAATCGCTGCTCTGCGGCAAGGTGCCCAGTATGCTGGCGACATTCCCACGCTGGATTTCGCTGCCCGAGGAATGTGCCAGCCCGTAGAATTTATTCTTATCTGTGGAAAGTTTTGGTAAATTGAAAAGCAGGGTTAACCATGGGTTAACAATTGTATTACCAAAATATCGTTTCACAAGCAAATGCGTACTTCCAAACTGCTTCCGCTTACATGCAACACCTATAAAACGCATCTCAATAATCCCGCACAAAAGCCAAATAAATGAATTCAAACCTGCGGGTCCCATTTGCGAAAACTCGTCAACCCGTAATCTTCTACTTTGCTTTTATGCGACCTCGGGCCATATCTGTCAATGCCCGATTCAATAAGCAAACGACGTCATTTGACGGTTACTCGCAGGCGTCTATAATCCGCCGGTGGATGGGACCCCATCTGTGTCGAAGGGTTAAGTCCCGACAAATAGACCATTTGCAAATAATAAGACGCAATGAAAGAATAAATTAAGGGTTTGGGGTGATTGTTACGGCGCGGCGGTTTGTAAATAAGAGTTTTTCTGCTTAGAGTCTTGGGAGAGGTACAAAAAACCGGCCAAGTGCGTGTCGGGCCACGCGCAGTGTAGGATTCCGTAGTTGCCCTACACAATATGCGGACTTCTTCTCCAAGTACATTTTATAAATTTGTCAACTATATAGAACGCGCCAAACTTCTAGTCCGCTCGGAAGTTGCTCTTCCGAAGAACGCCCATGTTTAGAGGGGCCTAAAAGTTTGGCGCGATCTGTACTCGTTAACTTGTAAAGCCTACTTAGCTGTGATAGTTTTCCTTTTAATTTCGTTATGTATACTACTACCGTGATTTTTTTCACGTCTCCAAATACAACCGTTTCGATATCTAGGAGGGGGGGGGGACACTTGACTCTAACAAAAAGGGTATGTTCAAAATAAAAATTATTCAACATTTTTTAACAAGAATTATGAACGTGCTCAGTAAATTTAGCTACATGCTCTACTGATAATTAATAAGGTGGCATTAATTTATGTGTAGCCAAATTCATACTGAAGACTCAACAAGTGTTCAGTATCAAGGTTCGACAACCGTTTTTGTGATATATATTTTTTTCGTGTTTTCTTCAAACGCAAGCCCAGTGCCGAGTCAATTCCTATGGGCTGTCAACATTTTATATAATGAAATTAGCAAAAAGTGCTATCGATAAGTGACACTGATCACTTACCAAGCCTCCAGTATGAATATGACTGCATAAATTAATGTCACCAGTCTTTTAATGGTTTTATGGTTTTTTCAAATAACATGTTTTGTTTTCCACTTTTCCTTTATAAAATGAAAGCGAAAAACA
This sequence comes from Ypsolopha sequella, assembly GCA_934047225.1. NCBI lineage: Eukaryota > Metazoa > Arthropoda > Insecta > Lepidoptera > Ypsolophidae > Ypsolopha > Ypsolopha sequella. The sequence goes on along the minus strand of OW204004.1, from coordinate 20,575,625 downwards.
AAACGTGTTATTTGAATGTATGGAATCTGGGAAACCGCTCCAAGCGGACAGTAGCGGAACTAACAGCTACGTATGGAAACCTAAGTTTAGTTTTAAACGCAACAATACGGAGATGTTTTCATGCTTAGGCATTCTGGTTATTTATGAAAATCTTAGTAACTTAGCAATTTGCTATGTTAAATAAATAGATGTTACATTTTGAGCACTTTGTTCTACTTTTTTTTTTACAACTTGGTTGGCGACACCTATTCTGATTAGATGTGTTTATGGGCATGTGATTGACTTTTTGGGATCTTTAAATTTCTGATGGTAGTGGTACGATAGCCACCTTCTTTCAGAACTCGATTCGCCCAAACAAGGCACATCTTCAATCTGTATTGGCACAGTAATAGTAGCGTTGTCATCTTCAGAGCTTGACTCTTAGTCAGTTCTACGTGTCGGTATAGCTATTTCTTCATTGTCACTGTAAGACAATGAAAAAATATAAATAAAAATAAATAAATAAAAAGATTTTTATTCAACAGAACACAACACAAAACACAAAACAAGTATTAAGAACTGATGTTCTTAAACGAGGACATATAAAAACAAAAATATTAAGTATTTAGAAATGATGTTCTCGTACTAGGACATAAAAATAAACAATCATGAACCTGATGATTTTTATATTTTCTTTCAAATAAAGGTTAATAAATGTAGTTCAACGTTCTCTCTTACTGAAATATACATAAAACAAGCAAATAAAAGAAAATATTTAATGATTCCGATGGATGGGAAAAAATAATACTCACTTTTCGACATGATGGCTCCTTTCGCTTACACTGTTACTGACGCCATTACGGATAGGGGTTTCAAAATCATTTTAAGTATATTTTTTTCATATGGCAACATTCTTACCTTTTTACCAGAATAAACAAAATTTAAATCTTTAACTATGGGTGCTGTCGTGATTTTGTTGAATTTAATGTCCTCAAATGAGCACGCAGGGTCTCAGGAGGTTAAGATGATAACCTTTTTCTTTAAAACTGAGTGTTTTACCATTAATATAAACAACATTTTCGATCAATCTTAAAGGTAATGCTTAAAAGACCATATCAGTATCCCACAGCAGATTTATTTAGGGAAACTAACATTTTAACGGTGAGACAACTTTATATTTTACGAGCATCACTTTTTTATCACAAGCATATAATTAGCTCCCCACAATACTCATCTTTGCTCAGTAGGAGAATATACAGAGTTGCCCTTCCGGAAATTAAAACATCATTTGCAAAACATTTTTCCTCATTTTCTTTTCCGTTTATATATAACACTGCCTGCAGATACAACGATATAAAAACGTTAGCAACTAAAGAAGCTAAAACTATTATAACGAAATGGTTACTAACATTAAATTATGAAGAAACAGAGGTATTATTGCTAACAGTGTCCTAAATCAGCCCTTAAACAAACATATAATTGCTACTGTCTTTGTGTTGTTTTACATTCTATTAAGTTTAATAGCTGGAGTTTTGTTACAATGATTAGAGTTTTTAGTTCACACTTATATGTATATTAGTTTAGATTTAAGCCTTGTGCTAATTTTAAAATGTCCAATTATTTTTTTTATTCTTATTATTCTGAGTGTTAAATATCTTCCTTCTTGTTTTTAAACCTCGGATTAATTAATTAATTTTGATAGTCAGTCTTGGATTCCACCGGACAAGTCAGACTTAGCGTGGGATCCACAGTTATTCTCATCACTATACATGCACACTAATTTTAGTTCGTAATTAAGTAAGTTACCTTAAGCATGTAATAAAATAGTGTAAGCTTTTTGGTAAATAAAGATATTGTATTGTATTGTATTGTATTTCTTATTAACCCAACCCTGAAATCGAAAAAAAAAACAAAATCAGCTGTTTCATCCATTTTAGTCAAGTAAGTTTTTAACTTTTCTATGTAACAGCAGATTTTTTTTCGGAATTTCAGATTTGGCCCCATAGTAAAAGTTGTTCATATTAATGGGTAGAAAACCCTTGTATGATAAATATGCCTAATTCTACCTTGTTTTTCACAAACATTGAAGTGATCCTTTTGACGGGTAGTTTTGAGTGCGTGCGATCAGCGCCCTCCGCGGACAAACTTTAGTCTGCGACATAGAGTAAATTGGTCTGCGACGAAAGCCTGCGCCGTGCGCATCGATATCTGTTTTCGTGATCAATACCGTAAACCCAAGCATCAGTGCCAATTATCTCATCACATTCTGGAGAAGCTTCATACCCAACCCCAGCTGGAGGAGTCATACTGGAGATCTGCAAGGTGAGTGAGTGACATTGTGGAATTTGGTGTAGACTCATTATAACCCTTTATCATTCCGATATTACTATTTCCAAAACAATACTTTGGAGTAGATATCGAACAACCCTGTTTGAAGGAAAAAGGTTATCAAATTAACACCCAGTTTATTCATTGCTTTCGTATTGTATGTATAAATAATTTATTCTATTATATTCTAATTCCTAACAAAACCCAATTCACCATAACATAGAAACGATATTAATTAAAGTCGTCAGTAAATCATTTATTACCGGACTTCCCACTGCGAAAATGTCTCAAGACCGATACACGCTGTCTAGAGAATCGCAATTAATAATTATTGCACCTTCTTCCGGCTACTTCCGGTTTCCGGTTCACTTCCGGCGCGAGACGCCGAGGGAAGGCGGGAAAGACAATAGAGCGGGTTGTTCACGGATCAAATGTTTTGAAAGTTTTGAGAAAGTGCGCCCTTCTGTTAAACGGATCTGATGAATTAATCAAAAAAGCATTTTTTACTTTTATCCAGATACTAAAAGTTATCTTAGCATTGACGTAATGTATCTTAGTAAATAATCGTAAATCTCTATAAGTTTTTCTACCCTGTGCAATCAATAGAAACATCGATGTATGGTTTAAAATGTCGCCTAATTAAGAGTAAAATGAAAAGGATACAGAATTGTCAGTTTTGTGAGATGACAATATCTTCAAAGGAAACTCTTTTTTTTTTTGTTTTTTGAAATGTTAGATGCCATGCAGTGTAAAAGAATTCATAAAAGACCATATTATACCTATACAACGTGTAACAGAAAGGTGCAATATTTGAAGAGCTTATTCAGTAATGGTATAGAACAACTTTTACTATGGACCCAACCCTGAAGTATCAAAACAAAAATCTGCCCTTCCATACATTTCGGCCGAGCAGCATTGCATTTTTCTACGAAACAGTTAATTTATTTTTTTCGAGACACAGGTTTTGTTCCATAGTAAAAGTTGTTCTATACCATTGACTGAATAAGCTCTTCAAATATGGTTACACCTTTCTGTTACACGTTGTATATAATCGGATAGATTTTTATAATTGATTACATTTCATCAACGACAAGACAAAACAAATACTCTTTAATGTACACAAAAATAAATAAATCAGGTAAAAGAAAAAATTTATAAATGAAGGTAACAATTGGCAGCCTTATAGCGATTTCTTCCAGACAACCTTTGGGTGGAAATTAAATTGATGGAAAAAAAACGCGAAGGTGGTACACAAAATAAATAATAATAACAATAAAGTTATTTTGTTTATGCTTATATTAATGCTTCTACTTAAGAGAATGGCCTACCCTAGCAACTTTTTTTATTACCCGTCCATCATATTTAGTCCAATGGCAAAGACCTTGTTTTTTTTTTGACAGCGGCGATTATATGTTGGCTCATTGGCCACTTTTTCTTGGATACGTAATACCTAGTATTATATTATCTGTGGTAATACTAATGATCACGCAGCGAATTGGTGTGTATTCAGCTAATACTGAAATATTTTGTAGGGCAAAAAATATTGGATTTAAAAAGAATCCCTTCCTATTTCATGAAAAAAAAAACGAAACTACTCGTATTTTATAAGTTTATAAGTATTTTATAAGTTTTTAAACGAAATTATATTTTATTTGACTAATACCTACTTAATGAAAAAAAAAACGAAGTTGATCTCTTAACCGCGTTCTTGAAAGGAACGTTTGAAAACAAAAAAAAAAGGTTGGAAAACATTTTTTTTTTGACAAAAGTATAAATTTTAATATTGTTTATTAGTAGAATCCCTAGGCTCATGTACAGTCTAAAGTCTGGTATTTTTCATGATCTAAGCTGATGTAAATTCTCAAGCCTGGCGTTGTTCATGCTCTAGGTTCATGTACAGTCTTAAACCTGGCGTTGTTCGTACTCTAGGCTCATGTACAGTCTTAAGTCTGGTATTTTTCATGATCTAGGATCATGTACAGTCTCAAGCCTGGCGTTGTTCATGCTCTAGGCTCATGTACAGTCTCAAGCCTGGCGTTGTTCATAATCTAGGCTCATGTACAGTCTTAAGTCTGGTATTTTTCATGATCTAGGCTCATGTTCAGTCTCAAGCTTGGCGTTGTTCATGCTCTAGGCTCATGTACAGTCTCAAGCCTGGCGTTGTTCATGATCTAGGCTCATGTTCAGTCTTAATATAACAATTACTAAAATCGTATGTACAACTTACGAGGTGTGTAAATGTAGACTAAGCTTCCATGCGTACAGTGTAAATCACGTCAAGCTAAACATTTGCAGTACTAAATTAGCCCCTATTGTTAAGGCACAAAGTCCATTGTGTATAGCTAGGACATACTCGTACACACATGCAAAAAAGTTAGACAAATCTTTGGAGATCGTCTACACAAATATAAGTATTTTTATTTATTTATTTATTTTCTCATAGTCGCAAACATGAGCAGTCCCGTTTCGATATGTGTACAAAATAAATAAAGACATCTAAAAGCAAGTATTGCGCAATAAAATCCAAGGCGTGAAGCAATAACTAAGACAATATTAATTACTCTTCACGGAGCGTTCCTCTGGAGGGGCAGACAGGAAGAATGCCTAATATATGGTGTTTTAGGTAATTAAATGTCACATAGATCTACGATTAATGATGTGTTACGTGATCTGAGGGGTGTGATTACAGAGCACATTTCGTGACGAGTATAAAATGGCGTATTTTCTTACACGAGGAATGAAGCTAGTTTCGACGTGAGCCGAAGGTTTGAAACATTAGCCGACGTGAGCCAAAGGAAACATGATTTTTTTCGTATTTTTTAGTCGTCTTGTTTTAGATATAAAGGGGGTGAACATGATAACGTTAAAAATTGTATATTTCGTGACGAGTATAAAATGGCGGCTTTTCTTACCCGAGGAATGAAGCCTTCGGCTCACGTCGAAAGCTTACATTCCGAGGGTAAGAAAACCCATTTTGTACTCGTCACGAACGATACTTTTTCTACTACCTGATTTATGTATTTTAATATTAAATTTTTCCTTTCAAATTTAATGTATTTTATGACTTTGCAAAGCGCGGCGCGGTTTCACCTTTTTTTTTTTCAGGCTTCGGCCGTCGGCTTTTATTTGTGGCCAGTATCATTTTGCGAAAAAAGAGTGTTAGAGGCGATATAATCGATTATGTAGTGAATCGGAACGCAGGGAATTTCGATTGTAAAGACAAACTAAGGACGTCAAAAAGAACCTAATTTAGCATGAAATGAAGACAATTGTCAAAAAGAACCTAATTTTGCAATAAATAAAATTTCAATACGATATTTCAAACTGACCTGAAAGTCATTCCGCAATGGGGCCCGGAAAGTTCAATTTTCAAAACAAATTTTGAGTATTAAATGGAACTTTTTCATAAAGGTAGTAGAAACAAGCTTTTATCTATTCCCATACTACAATAAGGTAATTTATTTATAAAAAGGAAATACAAAATAACAACACAAACATGCAAAAAATCACAACATTATCTTAATTATTCATTAAATTTTAAACATCAATCAATTTCAATCTTTTCATTCTTTACGATAATATTCGAATAAAATAAAAAAAATACATCATCATTACGGAATATAATGATTTCAATTATAACAAAAATATATTATAAAAGAATCATGTTATAAGTAATTGTAAGATCAAAAACGGTTTTATAAGTACGTACATTGTTTATCCAATGTTAAAATATTATATTATAACACCCCAATTCTGGATTGCGATTGGCCAAATTTATTATATCAGCGCTAGAGAACCAATCACAAGCGATAACGTTTGTCTTGATTTCCTAAGCCACGCCTTCTTTACTCGTTCTCGCTTCTGATTGGTCTCAGGCATGTATATACTAATTTCCATAGTCAGGTAGCAATACGGTATCATGACGAGTATCATGACAATGTAACGAGTGTTCTCATTCAAATTTTTCGTGAAATTATAAGTTGAAAATATTGTAAATAATGTCACAGGAAGACGATAATTTTGATGGTTGTAGATAAATTATTGTGTGAAACTGAACATAATTAGACATTGGGACACTCGTGCAGTCTATTACAAAACTCACTTCGTTAGTTTTGCACATCACAGAACAAGATAAAATAATTATAATAAAACAACAAGAAACAAATTACGTAATCACAATCAGGCAGCCTTATCGCTTATATAGCGATCTCTTCCAAACTACCTTTGGGTGAAAGAAGCATGTTTGAAAAGGTCTTTTTAAAGTCGGTGCACTTATTTAAAAATAATTGTTAAAAGGTTATTTAATTGTAATTGAAAATCGATAGAGGATAAACAATAGATTTTAAATGTAAACTAAAAACAGTACAATATTCGGTTTTGTAGAGCGTCTTCTCTGTCACTGGATTATTGTGTGCGCGTCATGCGACAGAGATGACGCTACGAGTCCACCTTTTTCTACGCTACCGCGGCGTAGCAATCCCGTAGTTTTTCCGCTTCGTAGACCTGCTACGTCGTTGTAGTCTAAACGCATATACGCTGCAGAGTCTTTGCACGTAATGAGGTTTCTGTAACCTTTTTAAGGGTGCCAAACGAGACCCTATTACTAAGCCTCCGCTGTCCGTACGTCCGTCTGTCTGTCCCAGGAGTCTACCGATTCACACTTTATACGTAGCTAGTTGAAATTTTCACAGTATACGATTTAATATGGCCTCTATCACAGCAAATAATAAATAAAATCAAATTAAAGTAAGGGAGGTCCCTATACAAAAAAAAAAACCTTTTTCTACTACCTTTATGAACAAGTTCCATTTAATACTCAAAATTAGTTTTGAAAATCGAACTTTCCGGGCCCCGTTGCGGAATGACTATCAGGTCAGTTTGAAATACTGGCCATAAATAAAAGTCGCCGGCCGAAGCCTGAAAAAAAAAAGGTAAAAACCGTGCCACGCTTTGCAAAGTTATAAAATACATTAAATTTGAAAGGAGAAATTGAATATTTCAATACATAAATCAGGTAGGAAAAAAAGGATCGTTCGCAACGAGTAAAAATGGGTTTTCTTACCCTCGGAATGTAAGCTTTCGACGTGAGCCGAAGGCTTCATTCCTCGGGTAAGAAAGTCCGCCATTTTATACTCGTCACGAAATACACTTTTTTTAACGTTATCATGTTCACCCCTTTTGTCTCCGAAACAAGACGACTGAAAAACACTAAAAAAAATCATGGTTACAGATGATTGCCAGAGGTCAGAATTAGGTAGTGTGATTTATGTACTTGTGCTTTGTTGATTTTAATATGGATATTCTCGGGATTAGAATTCTGATCGGGTTTCGTTATATTATATTGTTTTATTTATCGGCTTATCCATATTGATTAATTATCGTACCTTTATTCTCTGAATATTATTTATTAAAGTAATTTACCAATTATGCCTGCTACTATATTAAAAGGAGAAAGGGTGATATTTCAACAAAAAAACGTGATACAAAGAGATTTGAATACATAAATTATATTAGTTATATTAGTGGTCATTATATTAATTATATAAGGGAGTGCTTTAAAATGTGTGGTAGGTAATAAATAAAGAAAAAATGTAAAACCAAGTTGAAAATGACTACATCAAACATATGGTTGATGTAAGCTCCAGCATGATTTAAACTAAATTAGCGCTGCATATAAATAGGGTAATGGGTAGTTGTCGTAGCTTTGCGAGATGCAGCCGCTGCATCCAACTCAAACAAAGCACGAACACAATCTGATGGAACCAAACTCTCCTATAAAATCAAAGCTTCCGAACATTTCACACAAATGGGAAATATTTACGTGGCATCGTAACCGTAGGGTATAGGTACATCTCACTAATTGAAACTAGATTTAGGATTGTATTGCCGGAGGTGGTAAATTCGTGGATAACATTTTAGAATACAATACGACACTGCCTAGCTGGGTTTTGTGTTGTTTGTCTGTGTCTGGCTGGATTTCACCCAAGAAATTAATTGAAGTTTGGCATGTATGACGCATGATTGAGGGAACCATGCATTAAGTTGAAACAAAACAAATGTTTGAAACATATATTTTACATTTCTGTTAATTACGCTGGAGGTTTGCTAAGCATGAAAACCTGTTATTACCTTTGTATAAATATCGGATCTGTTTCACTATTTTCTCGCTTGTTTTTTATATATAATTATATAGGTAAATACACATAAAAAAACACAATTATAGTAGCATAACATAATATAGTCCAAGATATATTTCGGGCCCCACTGGGCCCGGCATAAGTTGGAGTAATAAAGACAGGATGACAGATGATATTGACAAGATGACAATGAGAATAATATAATAAAAAAATAAAAAATATTAAAATAGGAAAAACTACTTCCCTAAAAAACTAAACTCCAAGTTCAAGACCCAACACATCCACCAGCGAAGATAGTAAAACTAGGAATAATGTTTCTTGCACACAATATTTTCTTCGAAGGGCGAGTCTTCTGAAAGTGATTCCTGTTATAAAGAGAGCCTGCCACCAAATTCAACCTCATTGCACGCAATATCCTGGAGCCAGTCTTCACCGAAGCCTATAAAGATTGAGGAACAATGGTATCTTGAAGACACGACACTGGAACAACAACAGCACCAGAAGTTTATTCACTTTGTTTTGGATGGTCACTTTTCTGCTTCAGTAGAAAACTCTCTTCTCCTTTTCTTCGGATACTCGGAACCACTCCATAATATGCGTTTTTACAAGTTATTAGCGTGAAAACTTATTTTTGTTGGTTATATCAAACATTTCGTGACAGAACTTCAGCTCCTAAATATCGGATCTATTTCACTATTTTGTCGCCAAATCACTGTTTTGCAAACAATATAATAATAATATTTATTTATTTGAGTAAAAAGAACTTAAGAGTAGTATATTCAAAATAACATCTTACGGCTAATAAAAGGTTATTGCCTAAAATAAACTATGAAAGTAGCCTGTACTTAAGGCATTAAAAATATGTCAGAATATAAATAAATTATTATTACATACGGCTTGAACACTCACGTGTGATTGTTGTTGACTATATGCCAACCGTTTCACCGATACAATTTCGGCATTATCAAGGCGAGTGTCGTTCTTAGGACGACGACGCGGCGTTCACCGTCGTTGTCAAACGGGCACTGGCAGCTGCCGATCGGCGAGCTGCACGCATTGCTCGTGCGCTGAGCGTTGGCTGCGTCGTCGATAGGGGTGGGATGGTGGATGCACTTGATTCCTTTGATTGTTCCAATTGTTTGTTATTAGGGGCGGTTATTAAACAAAACGAACTCACAACATCGTCACTGTCACTGGGCACTGTCCTAAAGTTGCTCGATCCATCGAGAACCGGTTTCCAAGACGGAGCCAGCTGCCAACCATGATCCCTGTTGAAGTTGGGGTTACGACTTATCTCGATGGCTTCGTGTATTTTGCGAGGAATGGTATATTTCTCCTTCACTAATACTGTAGCCTTGTCGAAACGGATGAAGTGGGTCGTATCCGAACTTAGTGCATGTTCTGCTACAGTAGCAACTTTAGGACAGTGCCCAGTGACAGTGACGATGTTGTGAGTTCGTTTTGTTTAATAACCGCCCCTAATAACAAACAATTGGAACAATCAAAGGAATCAAGTGCATCCACCATCCCACCCCTATCGACGACGCAGCCAACGCTCAGCGCACGAGCAATGCGTGCAGCTCGCCGATCGGCAGCTGCCAGTGCCCGTTTGACAACGACGGTGAACGCCGCGTCGTCGTCCTAAGAACGACACTCGCCTTGATAATGCCGAAATTGTATCGGTGAAACGGTTGACATATAGTCAACAACAATCACACGTGAGTGTTCAAGCCGTATGTAATAATAATTTAGTATGTCAGCTCACGCGAGTTTTAATAATATTAGAATATAAATAGGTCAGATTAAAGATAACAATTTGTATACTTGAGAATTAATTAAATGTTTCAGACAAAACCTTGAAATTAAATTAGATAAATTATGTACTTAAATTAATTATAGCATTTTACAACATCTAATTTACCACAGAGAGTAGGTTTTCCGTCTTATCGTAGGACAGACATTGTAACCATTCTGAGACTTTATTTTTGTATTATAAAAATTACCGTATAAATAATTATGACAAATTAAAATAAACATTATAAGGAGTTAGTATGAGTAACAGTAATCAAGAAAATAAGAAAAAAAAAGAAGAAAATAATGAAATATAATAAAAACAAATACGGTGAGTCTCGTTAATCTTAACCTAGTTACATAAATGCACAATCAACAAAAACCCATAGGGTTTATCAGTGATTGCGGAGTTCGGTCACACCCCCAACACTTCATAGTCACGGCTCAAGTTATTTACCTACACTCTCACGCGCGCATCTGGCTTGTCCGCACACGCTTGTGTGTGTGCGTGAGCTAGTCTAGGGCTGGCAGCAAGCGTGTGAGCGTCGTCGATCGAGAGGGACAACATTTATAGTCAGCAACATATATGATTCTCTTCCTAAATTTTAGCGTGGTTAATCCCTAGGTCCTAGTTCTGGTTCCCCAGACTAGTCACGTCATGACACAAATCCTTTCAGAGGAGTCAAAGGTGTTTTTTACGTACATAAAAGAAAATGGCTTAGTTCACCGGAAGGAAGGAAATTTGAAAAATCTCCGTTCTTTATTGGTTGCTCCGTTTTCTAGGCATTCATATATACCACAATAACGAACCATATTGATTAAAAATCAGTATCGTAATAAAACAAAACAATATTTATACTTGCGATTGTCGCCACTTGATGAAACATAAAAAGCATCTCGATTTTGAACACAAACACTTGTACTATTTGTTTCATAACATTTATGTTCAAGTGTTTGTGTTCAAAATCAAGAAAACAAAACAAAATACGCGCGCAGCGAGCGAGTGCTACTCGAGCTCTGCCTGCCTCCAGATTTGCCACTAACTTGCAGGGGACCGCGGGGGACGTTAAATTCGCGCGGGGAGGTGAGTGTCGCTTCTTTACGTAGTATAATACTTTATATTCTCTGTGTCGGTACTTATATTAAATTATAGTAGCAATAGGTAAGCATCTCACAACCATGTGTATGTCAAGTAGTTACAAAAATTCGGTGTACAAATATGGTGGAAAAATTCGTCGTTCCAGATACAAACCTCGGTAGCGCAGTCGGTAGCGCGCCTGTCATGTAAGCAAGAGGTCACAGGTTCAAATCCTGACCCGAGGAATTTTTTCAAAAATATTTGTGCTTTTATAGTAGTTTATGCTACAAAGGCGAAAAGGAATAAATTACGAGGACGATTTAACATAACCGAGTAATTTATTGCTCTTACGCCCGTGTATTATACTACTTTTTTCAAATAAAACAAATGTAATCTTGTGAATTTTAAATCATTATTGGCTCAAAAGGACTGTATCCAGAGGCGTTAAACAGTGGAAAAAGTATAACATTTATGGTACAAAGGAATGGCTGCAGGTTAGCCAACCATTGTAAATACATTAAAAATATTATAATGATAAAGCCCTAGGGCAAAATAATCGACTTTCTGTTCGGTTTTGATGCATAAAAAGTGGGCCTTTACGAGCACTTGCATTGAAAAATTTGTTCTGATTGATTTCTAGTTTGTAAAGCATTCTAATAATAATTCTGAAACAACTCCTTCGCCTCTTCTACATTTATCAATCATACATCGTCATACTATCTATGTCTTCTATCTCGTTTTATATCGTGGGTGCTTTTGACTTTGTCCCCTAAAATATACAAGGTGACTTTTTGATCATCGTCCAAATTCATACTGGAGGCTTGGTAATCAGCCGCATCATGAATCGATAACAATTTTTGTGAAATTCGTATAATGAAATTTCGACTTCCCATAGTAATTCAATCCCAGTCCTGAGTGAATCACTATGGAGAGACGAAATTTCATTTTATGAATTTTACAAAAATCATTATTGGTTCATGATGCTGATCACTTACCAAGGCTCAAGTATGAATTTGGACGATGTTCACAAATTCACCTTGTATATTCCTAGTCAAAATCCGTGTAGCGTTTACAAATCAGCGTGCAGTAACAAATACTCCACATTAGGAGATTCTCGTCCTCTTTGTGCATGCTCTTATCGTGGTGAAGGCGATCGCCAGACTGTGAAATGTACTAGTATTTGTCACCTACTCTACACATCAGCAGGATTTGTTTGCGGAAATAAACTACATATTCTAAGAATAGAAGATTTAAAAGGGTTGCAAATGAAAAGTACTGTGAAGTTTTTGCTATCATATGTTTTCTCATGTTTTGGAGTGACGTTAATAGTGTTTTTACGGGCACTGCATAAAATCGTACGACATGGACACAATGGCCGAGTGCTTGTTTTAGGAACGAACGAAGTGAGTTTCGTAATAGGCTGCGCGAGAGTCCCAATGTCTAATTATGTCCAGCTGGACACAATAATTTATCTACGACCATCAAAAATATTATCTTTGTGTGACTTTATTTATAATAATATTTTCAACTAAGAATTTCACAAAAAATTAGGAAAAAAACACTCGTTTATTAACCCCAGGTCCCGTAACATAGTGTTTAATCACGCGCGACGCAACTTGTGCAAGAAGCGTGACATACTGTCGCAAAAACATCGTGTCACGCTTCTCGCACTTGTGATTCAACTAAGTCGCATCGTGCGGTTAACACTATACTACGGGCCCAGGTTATCGTCATCGTCAGAAGGAACGACGCGAAAAATAGGCGTGGAACTTATTTCTCGATGCTGTTGTTTATTGGCTCTCTAGTAGTGTTATAATAAATTGGGCCAATCACGGCGCATATTCGTTGTGTTATAATGTAACATTATGACATCGGACAAACAATGTAGGTGCTCATACAACCGCTTTTGATGTTGTAATTACCTTTTTTATTAGAGAAAATAAAAGTATTTTGAAAACGGAGATTACACTCACATACTATTATTGTTGACATGTAGTCAACTATTTCACCGATACATTTTTGACATTGAGAGACAACGAGATGGGGCGTTCACTGCCCTTATCAATATTTAACTTAATCAATGACATTTCAACTGTCTGTATATTTACATTCATAAGTATGAAAGCATATATAGTTTTTAAGGTAAGGTTAACTTACCCAGTCATTAGTTTAGATTTAGAGTAACTTTAATTACTTTGTTATTGTAGTTTTAATATTTTTAATATGTAACATCCATTGTAAACCCGAATCCTCGCAAATAATCGATTTACTTACTTAATTTTAATACTTAATTTCTCCTGCACGCCTACCACCTACTTTTTATATTTCTTGTACCATCTTTGGGTTGACTAGTAGAGAATGCTTTATGCGTTAAGTCTGCCTTTTTGTACTTCTTATTTGTGCAATGAAGAATTTAGGATGATGATGATGATGATTTACTTTAAAACCAAATTAAAAAATATATAAGTAGTTCCAGAAAAGAACAAGCCAAACAAATGTACGTACAGTGGAGACCGCATCAAGTAAGACACATTGGACTTTGTACCTATCTTTATTCTTCTCTGTAGGGGCTAATGTCGTACTGTAAGTGTATAGCTTGATGTGGTCTCCACTGTACAAAAACAAGTACTTGTTATTTGTTACTCAAATCTCGGGCTCATGAAGCCGTCCTGGGGCCGACTTGGGTGAGTCATAAAATTGTTTGAAAGTAGGATAGAGTTTTTTTAAAAAAAGTAGGATAGATTTAGTTTTTTCACGCGTGCAAAAGAGGTAGCCTTAGAACAGAATCATAATGTGATTCATGCAAAACGGCCTTTTTAGAGGACCTGTTTCCAAAAAAGTTTACGAACAGTTTCTTAAAAATAAAATCAAAATAAATCGCATTAAAGTTCCATCGTCGCACAGTGCACATTTATCACAGCACACGGCGAACATCAAATAAATGTCCGAAAGAGAAGACATTTTTCACTGCAAAGGATATCGATGTCCTCACGATGAAATGTTTGCTGATATTTGTAAGCTATACTGGTTTATACTGGCTTTTTGTATCAAATTTTCATCGAAGTTTACTAAAAATGTAACTCGAACATTTTGAAGTGACTACTTCTTTGTTCAGAACTTGTAGGTAAATACATCACTTCTGGTATGACTTTTTTAAATAATGTTGATTTCTGATTATAGATTATTACGTTTTTTAATTGTTAATTATTATTAATTATTCTTTTAAGTAATGACCAATTAATTTAATCACTAAAATATACCTATTATGATATCTATGAGCGCCATCGATTCTCTCTGTTATTGAGTAAAGAGGCGACGTAAGAAGTATCCACTTCAATAATTTACGGTAGGTACACTTAAGCTGGGATATTTTCGCCATTTTTGTCCCCATCTCTACTAGTATTGAAGAATAGTATAGTTGTACTTTCTGGGTTTAACTGTCTTTAGAAATACGTAAAACATAATCATAATCAATTATTTCGTAATATAAATTATATGTCACTTTATAAATACTTATATCTTAATAAAATACATAATTGTACAAAATTACATAATCACAATCTTGAAAATTGTTGTAGCTACACATTGCGCTTGTTACAATAAAAAAAAAAAACTTTAATCAAGTAGAACGCTTGGTCGACAAGCAAGGCGCTTGAACCGGGATTTAAATATTTGTACATTTGGAGAAAATTATAAGATTTTATTAGCTAATTATTTATCCTCTTAGTCAGATCTTCATATAAAGCAGCAGCAGCCCAGTGTGCGACTGACGCCGACGGACTCTGAATCTTGAGTGAGATCTGGGTTCAATGTCTGCCTAGTCGAGCATACATCAATGAGTTCTTCGGAATTTATGTAGAATTTATTTGCGTAACACTTGAACGAATGAATGAACACACACATGAAATAAAAATAACTTATACAACGTAACGAATAAACAATTGTTTACAAAGGTGGGTTTATTAATTAAAGCAATTTATTCCAACCTTTTTCTTTGGTTAGTGCAGAAATTATTATTTATGTTGTATAAGGGACAAACAAATAAATATTTGGTAAGGAAAACAAAAACCAATAAAGTGAATATAACTTAATGACTAAATATCTTATTATTATTTGTATATTGTACTAGTATACTTCCTAATTTTATAATTTTAAATGTGTTGAAAATTGTTTATACTCGTATATTTATGTATATGAAATATAGCGATTTAGCGTAAGCTGTTATGTTTTATTTTTATATTAAATAAATAATACACAATTATATTATGTCAAAATAATAAACAAATATAAAGTATATAAAATATAAAAATATATACTATATAATATATATAAATGTATAATAAGAATACAAATTTTTTGCGATAGAGCTCGTCCACTGTCACGATGTTTATAAATATGCGAAAACAATACGGGTGTTTGTTTTCTATGTATTTCATGAAATACTCGGAAAATTTTAAAACATTTCTGGTGTATGCAATTTGACTATATAATCTAGGGTTTTGAAATTGGAAAACATGTTTGGATACATTTCCCTCGATATATATAATTGTTGAAATGAGGTCTTCAAACTCACTTTTTCTCCTCGTTTGACGAATAGGAACCATATACAGAACTCAAACATATTTTATTAGGTGTGTTTCAACAATATCTAGAGATTTGATATTTGAAATGTTGTTAGCTATTTTAGTTTTTTTAATAAAAATATAAAACCAATTTTTTTCCCTTTTGCCCTGAATCCGCCCCTCTCGCACTGCGCGAATTTTCGCTTGGAGTGACAGTGACAAAAATAAAATTCGCATAGCCTCTTAAAAAGAAAGTGTACAAGTATTGAGTGTTTATTTGACCTCTAACACCCCTTCGAGGCTATTATGTCGTGGCGATATGTGTGTTGTTTTTATGTTTTGTTACACAAAGAAATATGAATAAGAATGGCATCCAAATAATTGAAAAAAAAAATGGATTCGTTGATTTTGTTTGAATATGCCATTATGACGTCTGCATTGTCCAGTTACGCTATTATTAAGTCTTTTCAGAATTAAAACAATTAAAAATAACCCTTATTGCAAGAGGATAAAGTACATCTGAATTTAATCTTGTGCTTAACGAACGATAGACAATCTACTTTTTGGCAAAGGCTGAATTTAAACGAGCATGCAACTCAAGGGTTAAATTAAAAGAGAAAAATGTGTAGGGGTCTGTGGCGATGATTATCTAAACTTTAGGGTTATTGTTATGAGACTTTTTTATTTAATTAAAATGTTGGACCTGTTGGTGTAAGAGTATAATTATTAAAACGAGGCATGTTTTGGCTTTCTTGCATTACGGCAATTAATATTTATTTACAAGAACAAAGCAGCAGGGTGGTAGCTCAGAGGTAGAACGCTGGCCTCTCGATCTTGAGATCCAGGTTCGATCCCCGGTCGAACGTGCATCAATGATTTTTTCTGAATGAATATGCATAGTATTTGGGGCACCTAATACTTACCACTTGCTTACTTACTTACTAAATACTTACCACAAGGAAAACATCGTGAGGAAACCTGCATGTCCTAAAAAGCGTGCATTTGTACCCAAAGAAGGGCTCACCACCCTTCGTCTGGGGACGTAATAACTGTCGGTGAAACGCGGCTGTACCGAGTGCGGACTACTTGCATTTCACAGTTCACACTCGGAACCCCTCTGACACCCCTCCGGAATTCATGTCATGATGATATATTATGTAATATTTTTTTTAAATAATATTAAATTAGTAACATAATTCAAAGGTAGCTCAAAATTGATTTACTTAAAATAAAGTGATTGAAAATTTAATGATATTAAAGAATATCGAACTGAATGAAAGTTGAGGATAAAATATGATTAATGCAAAACGGCTCACCTCATTCAGTATTTTTGATCGGGATAGCCGACCAGTTTCAAACAGATTCAGGCTGCCTTCTTCTGGGCGAGTGAAGACGCTTCCGCGACGACGTTGTGTCTCGCACTGCGAGCTAGCGCCCGCGCTGCGCGTAACGTCATCGATGCAGTTGGCGTGGGTGGTCGGACAGGTTGGGTGTCCGTACAATTTATTACTAACGGGCTTGCGTTATCTGGACTGTCACCGAACAGCGATAGACACGCAGATATGTTATCCATCATCCATCCATCCATCACCCTAGTTCGTCCACTGCTGGACATAAGCCTTTCCAGGACTTTGCCACTCCCGGCGGTCATCCTGGAAGAATTGTCCATACTCACACACGCTGGGCAGGCGGGTGTGTGAGCGCGGTGCCAGAACCGTCGCACCAGTGACGCCACTGCCCGTCACCAGTCTGTTCCATATAAGGCCCGGCTATTAGGGATGGATACACCGCCATCCATCGGTCCCAGGCATGGTGGGCCTCTTAGTTTTTTGCCTTTGAGCTGTCCTCTTACTCTCCCCCGAATAACTTCGAGGGGGTCTTCGAGTAAGATGGTGGTACCTCCACAGTCGAGCCCGGCATCAGCTCTGGCTGATACCTGCCTGCTAGATATGTAAATGAATATATAAAGATAAATTATTTATTAATAAAATTATATCACATTGCCTATGACAATCTTTCTTGTACTCCTTTATCTAAGCTAAATATGCAAAACCCGATCATGAGGCAGTGGTTATAATCAACAAATAGTTTGAATATACTCCTCCTTTACTCGGAGATAACAAAAACTACCATGCTATACCTTGGTCCCAATATCTTAAAGAAATTTGTACCGGTAGGTTTTTTTCGTAATATTTCTTGAAAACAGCTTTTAGTTGTATCTCAGAAGCGCAATTGGTCTGTAAGTTTTTGTTCCTTTCATAAAGAACAAAATGACCAGACTATTGCTCCACTCCTTTGGCGTAGTTCCGGTGCGAATCCTTTATGTGTAGCCTTTGTGGACTACGAGACAACTTTTGACTCCATCGTAACTTGGTCTGCTCTGCAGTCCTGGCAGCGATGCCAAGTTAAAAATAAGTGGAGATGCTGAAATGTCTATATGACTCCGCTACCAAGAACCACCGTCCAAGGACCGCCAAGAGTGGCAAAATATTGGAAAGTTCCAGCAGTAAACAAACACAGGTTGATAGATGAATGGACAGGTATGTCCAGCAGTGGACGAACACAGGTTGATAGATGGATGGATAGGTATGTTTTTTTAGAAACGTACCTATACTTTGCAGCCAGTATTTTGCAACTGGCTGTATAATCTCAATGGAAACACTAATCCAAAACAACTTAAAATTTTAAACCACCAGATCACTACACATGTTAGCCGTCTGTCCGAAAAAAATACAAATAGTTTTCTCTACCCTTTTCACGTCGCGTCCGGTTCTTGCCAATCGTAAATTTATCTCAAAGGCTATTAGTTCGATAAATTCTTGAACAAACCATAAATAAAGGCCACTGATGGATGACCAGCTTCCCTTACAAACTATCTTTACTTTCACAACCATAGCCTTTCTGCTACTTTAGACTCTAAAATGTTAGGTTTAAAAGCTATTTTTGTACGTAAAACTGAATAAATAATCTTGCATGATTGAGGCTATGTCACTTGGGAGTGTTTTGTCCGAAACTAAACTTATTTATTCTACACTCACTGAATAAAATATTAGGACGAGAAAGATGTTTTTCAAATCGAATTGACCGGATGATTTATGTTCGTAAATAATTTTATTTGTTTTGCTCTTTTATCAACTTGATTATTTGTAAGTACTTCAGGAGCTTTATCACGAAACTGACAGTGAATGGAGTACAAAGGTATATTTGAAAAAAGCCACAACTTAGTATACAATACTTGAGGCCCAAAAAATCATTTAGGCCCACATTTCTTGAAATAATTATCTTTTTACCTTTTGTATGATTTTTTTTTTCATGAAGCCTATCGTGTTTTGTATCAAATGGAAGGGCTTCATGAGCTGATTGTAAAAATATAATACAACATGATATTTCCACCACTTGTTTTCTAAAAAACAATAACATTTTTAAAATACGCCAAGTTTGGGATCTTTCTGGTATGCAACAGTTGATTATTTTTTTATAACACTTACCTAAAATTAATTGTTATGTCCCAATACCCAACGTCGACAACGAAAAAAATAATTGTAAACTTAATAATTCAAAATTTCAAAATCCAGTACAGTGGTGTGTTTTGAAAATGTTTTTAATGGTTCCGTACCCATAGAGCAAAACTTAGGGAAGCCCTATTAATGTCACTCCGCTGTCCGTTTTTCTGCCTGTATGTCACGGGTCTCTTAGACGGAATGAGATATGATGAATGAGATAGAGACCTGAAATTTTGATATGTTGTATAAAATATTGACCTGGAACTGAATAAATATTGAGTCAAAAATGTAATTAAATATTTTTTAGGGGGAGCCTTATACATGAAAACGGTTCCAAAAGAAAACCTTTTTAATTACCCTAACATGTGGGTTGCATTGTCTAGCTAGAGTTCATTGAGTAGAGTACAGGTATTTTTTTATTTTTTTTTTATCCTCAAAACTAAAAAAATGGAATGCGATCAAAGTTATAATTTTTAGACTATTTTGTTACCGGATCTATCTCAAAGACCAAAGTAATTTTTAAAGAAATTTCAGTAGATGATGTACCATAATTATGCTATATTTAAACAAAAAAATACTGAAAACATCGATATGTGATGCAGTTTTAGGGAATTACGTCCTCAAATATTCAACCAACTTAGTTTTGCAGTTTTGTTTTAATCCAATTTGTAGGTAGTGATAAGTTTGTAATTACTGTTTAAATTAATTAAGTATACTTGCACAATCTGGCATTTATATGTATGTTTGTGTGAATATTTGTCCGATGTAACTCAAGTATCGTTGATCGGAATGTCGTGAAATTTAGTAGGCGAGTCAATGAGACAAAAAGAATTTTTAAATTCTGACATGAGCCAAATCGGTCAAGGTTAAGGACGAACTACTAGTTAAATGAGCGAGTGAAGCGAGCGATGTTCTCTGAGGCTAAAATGAAAAACCGGCCAAGTGCGAGTCGGACGAAGGGTTCCGTACCATTATCTATAAACATGGCAAAAAAAAACATGTCTGTTGTATGGGAGCCCCCTTAAATATTTATTTGTTGTTATAGCGCCAACAGAAATACATCATCTGTGAAAATTTCAACTGTATAACTATCACAGTTCATGAGATATAGCCTGGCGACAGACGGACAAACGGACAGACAGACGGACAAACAGATGGACAGCGGAGTCTTTGTAATAGGGTCCCGTTGGTTACCCTTTGGGTATGGAACCCTAAAAACCACTGGACGGCGGAAGAGTAACGTCTACAACGCTATTCCGCCAGCGGACGTTGAAAAAATTTAGTATTATAACATGAAAGTGAAATATATTTTTCACTATATTTACATACAAAATATTGCTTCTCTACGTACAATTAAGTACCTATGCCTCTACAGGTTTTTATTACTACCAAAAGAAACTTCGTTTTCAGAATAAACACGGTTGTAAAGCAAACGTGTCATAAACAATATTAAATTCTGGAACTTATCCAAGCCAAAACCATAGTGTAGACAAAGAAAGTAGTAACAATTACTTATTTTATATTAATTTGCAGTTTTTAATTTTCAATCTTTCACTCGCTTGAGTAAAAAAATCAAAATTAGTTGTCAAATGATTTTATTACATTAATCTTTAACGGCCCGTTACATACACATAAGTGCAAACGTACGATTAAAATGCATAATCTCGCTCTATCTTTGATGCAATTAACCCAAGACCTTCACGAACTTGCTCTTTTGACACAGCGTTACCTATTATACAAATTTCGTATGAATAAAAAAAAAACTTGAAGTCTGAATATATTAATAATAAAAACCGGCCAAGTGCGAGTCGGACTCGCGCACGAAGGGTTCCGTACCATTATCTATAAAAGCGGCAAAAAAAACTTGTTTGTTGTATGGGAGCCCCAATAAATATTTAAAAAAATTCATGTGTTTATTACAAAGAGTAAAACTAAATGTAACAGACAAATATGTGATTGTGACGATGTCAATTAAATCGTTGAAACCGGTAGCGTAATCGTGCTTAAATATATTAGTGGAACATATATTCCAATATATATATTTGGAAATCATGGTAGTGACCCCAACAACTTCCCCATTGCCAAAGGTTAGCTGGTAGAAAATACTAAATAGTATTAAGCTCACCTGTGTACAAAATTTAACTTGTGCAATAACGAATTTTACTATTATTATTATTATTATTATTACACGTAAAATGTTCTATCACGAAGTATATGACCATTAATTCGTATAACAAAGAGGTCGATCTTTACGTACTTTGCTCAGAATATGTACGAAAGAGATAAGTGGTGTAGCTACTGTAATAAAAATCAAAGCAAACCAATTTTTTTATTGATTGAAATGCGACTTGCGACTTTTACGGACAGCAATTCGCGAACAATAGTGTCAAAGATCAATTTTCTTAACATATCTGCCTCTATAGAGAATATTGATAAAGCGTTGAGCCTCTCTAGTAGCATTGTAGTCCATTTGTAATACCTTGCTGACTATTAG
Organism: Ypsolopha sequella; assembly: GCA_934047225.1. Taxonomy (NCBI): domain Eukaryota; kingdom Metazoa; phylum Arthropoda; class Insecta; order Lepidoptera; family Ypsolophidae; genus Ypsolopha; species Ypsolopha sequella. Next base: position 20,553,753 of record OW204004.1, on the reverse strand, counting down.
AAAGATTTGCAAATCATGGGTCAACGCAACGACATCTCAAACTCAAATTCAAATATTTATTGAATTCAAGTTGTACAATATAGGGTGTTACAAATACATAAGTGGTATCAAACATGACCCTGTATATGCAAGTTCTAAAAGTGCCGTTTTTTCCGTAGCTTCTTAAAATCTCCAAATCATCAAAAGCTAACTGGTAGAAAACGCTAATAAGCATTAATTTCGCCTTTGTGAATTCTGTATTTTTGTGCAACAAAGTAATTACATACATACATAAGCAGAGTAAACTAAAAACCTTTTTTTTTTTCCGTAGTTCAATATCACACTCATTGTTTTTTTTCTGCTCTGTGCTCCGAATCTCGCAAAACTAGTCTTTTGAATATTAGCATAGTTCGCTTCGACGTACGGAATCCGACTTTTGCATTAAACTACGAAGAAGTAAATTTTACTTCGAAGATATTTCTGGAATATGTTAGCGATGATGACTTAAGAGGCCCCTCTACGCCTGGATTTTTTTAATGATATATACAAAAGGTAAAACTGAATGTGAGGTCAACAGCTTATTTTCTTCATATTTTTTTTAATTATTTTCTAGCGACATCTAACTACGTCTCCTTACAGCCCAAAAATATCATAAAGCTGTCAGGATATCGTGAATATTACCTCGTTTTTACGCAAAGTTTTGCAAGTTGTATAATTTTTATCTATACTGGAAAAAATTAAAAGGAGAGAAATAAAGACGACGTTCCTGTAAAAAAGACCAAGTTTATACACTTTTCAATAAATTAACAGTTACCATTTCATGGAAAACGGTTTTTACCTGAAACCATTTCACAAGTTCGGTGCTTTTTGAATATCTCGCCATCTTGCACCCCTTGATGAGAGATGGGTCGGAGTAAGGTGTGGGGGGGAGTGTAACATATATAAAGATGTTTGCAAAGTTTCATTGAGATCAGAGCCATCAGGACGTCACAATCACCTAAAGCATTTGTCTGGTAGCTGAGCGGGATGGCCCACCTTAAGGCGATATGCGAAAAAAATACGGGTGTTTATTTTCTGTGTATTTCATGAAATACACGGAAAATTTTAATAAATTTCTGGTATATGCATTTTGCCTATATAATCTGGGGTTTTGAAATTGAAAAATATGTTTGGATAAATTTTCCTCGATAATTGTTGAAATGAGGTCTTCAAACACACTTTTTCTCCTCGTTTGACGAATAAGAACCATATACAGAGCTTATACATATTTTATAAGGTGTATTTTAACAATATCTACAGGTTTGATATTTAAAATGTTGCTAGCTATTTTAGTTTTTTTAATAAAAATATAAAACCAACATTTTTCCCTTTTGCCCTGAATCCGCCCCTCTCGCACTTCGCGATTTTTCGCTTGGAGTGACAGTGACAAAAATAAAATTCGCATAGCCTCTTAAGTAAAGACACTTCTATTATACATTTTATACGTGGAATGAATGATAAATATCATTGCGTGGAATATACTATTCATATTCGATTTATTTTGCCAATAAATTTTATTGTTTAAACGCATATATTTTATTTGATATAATTATTTATGTATATAGGTATATATATATATATATATACTAATATTTAATTAACTTTGCTACTATTTATATACATTATTTTACATGTAAACCGCCTTTTCAGCAATCCTATCGTACAACTTCTTCCACCTAAAGGTTGTCTGGAAGAGATCGCTTTAAACGATAAGACCGCCTATTTGTACTAACCCTTTGTACTCGTATTCTTCTCTTTTGTGGTATGACAATAAAGCTATATTGTATTGTATGGACTGTTACTTTCATTACACAGTTCGCACTCAAACCATCTCTGACATCCCCTCGGGGATTCACGTCGTGACGATATTTTACTAATATTATTAAATAAAACAAAATAAAATAAAATAAAATAAAATTTCGTATTTAAGTGTAAACAAGTAAGGCCATAAATAAGGCTCACCTCCTATTACGTCAAGACGTAAAAATCGTAGGTGAAAAGATGGTGTTGCGAATTCTGACGGTTCTTTACACCCAGAAAAACTTCTGACATCCCCTCAGGATATAAACCGTAACGGTATGCTGTGTAATCAAGTGTTTCAATAAAAGTGCTTCAGCTTGAAAATACATTAACAATAATTTTCCATGGTAAATTTAATTTACATAAAGTATGCTAATTCAAAAACTGTTCCGACCTTGACTAATTTTAAACTACACTTTGTCATTTTATTTTTGCAACGTAATACATGTATTCGTATAACTTATACATTCAGTTAAACAGTATGACATCATTCATAAGGCTGAGGAAGTATTGTCCAAAAAATTCTTATCGTTTATATAAGTTAATACCTTTTGTTAAATACCTACATTATTGGTCTAATTTTAAACTAAGGCCCTTTAGACGATGATCAATATAGACACCGAATCAATCACAGTCACGCTAGCTATGGTGATTGCGAGTTTGAACGCCTTAGACCAGGGGTCTCCAAACTACGGCCCACGGGCCAAGACCGGCACGCGAGCACCACCAATCCGGCCCGCGGTCGCTGGCGAGACATGCCCGGTTTCTATCCCACTATAGTTTATTTAAAATTCACAAACATATAATATTAACGTGATGCTATTTATAATAGGATCAAAATTCACAACCCGTTATCATGCGTATTTGTCTAAAAATTGCGTTATTATAAGTATGTTATTTACAACCCTATTTCAAGGTCTCTGCGCACAGCACGCGCTGCGGCTAACTCCGTGGCAATGGTTAATGTGGTAAGTAGGTGTGGTACCTACTAGGTGGTAGAGCTGATGCCGGGCTCGACTGTGGAGGTACCACCATCTTACTTGGAAAGCCCCTCGAAGTAATTCGGGGGAAAGTAAGAGGACAGCTCACAGGGAAAAAACCAGGAGGCCCACCATGCCTGGGACCCATTGATGGCGGTATATCCATCCCTAATAGCCGGGCCTTATATGGAACAGACTGGTGACGCCGGCACCGCGCTCACCAACCCGCCTGCCCAGTGTGTGTGAGTATGGGCAATTTTTCCAGGATGACCGCCAGGAGTGGCAAAGTCCTGGAAAGGCTTATGTCCAGCAGTTGACGAACTAGGCTGATGGATGGAAGGACTCAGAAACATACCATGAACTATTGAGCTTTTTACGTCAATGCCGTGAACATCCATTTACAAAATCAGTTTTCGTAAATCCACGTGCTGAAAACTTTAAAATTCGTTCTGAAATGAGAAACCTGGCATCGATGAGCTCTGCGCTGTATTCGTATGCAAAACTTATGATTTATTAACGCAGCGAATGTGAAAGGCGGCATCGAAACGACAACCTGCCAGATTCTGCTTAGACAACGTACTGCATCACTTATCCCACAGATTACAGTATTTGCACCCGTATTACAATGTGATAAGTGCTTTTGTGTCAGACTTTAAAGGCGACAGTAACTTGATCTGACATATTATTTGCATTTTTCCCGGATAGAGAGAATTTGTGAAGATAAAAGCTTTTGTAGGCAAGAATACTAACTAGACATATTGATGTTGACGTTTGAAAAAAGAAATATAAAGTGTTACTTACAAGTTGTAGGCAAAAGGTGGGTTTGTTTGATTTTCAAGTTACAATTTGAAATATCTCTGATGGCTTTAAGGCAGGGTTTCTCAAATTGGGGTTCGCAAACCCCCGGGGGTTCGTCAGTTAATAGTAGGGGGTTCGCAGTTGACTGGCTACCTCGCGCGGCCAACACGAAAATTGAGCAAAATTTCTCCGAAAATCGACTCAATTTGCGACAAGAAACAAGCCCACCTATCACATTAATTAATTAAAAACATTACTTTATGACCGTAATATCTTTAATATTTAAAAAAAATCATTGTATGGCAAGTTTTTTCTAAAGAGGTTCACAGTCGAGTGGGAAATTTTATAGGGGTACGTGGTTCTATAAGTTTGAGAAACCCTGCTTTAAGGGATGCAACATAATTTTAGACAACATATTTTTTCTTACTTATCAAATTTCACTATTTTTTACCTTGTGGACGACGATAACAAAATTTTTTTTTCATCACCATTGCTCTGGAAGTAGGTCGTATTTTCATGTTAGTTAGTTCGCATTTACGGGAGAAATTTGATTTACAGCACTAGGGATGTAAGATGTGTAACACTAACTAAGCTCTTTTACATTCACTAACTGGTAAGTCACGACTCGTCTACGTAAATGGTAAGTCACGACTCGACAACTCACTAAATGGCAATGGAAAAATATCTTGTTCTGTCTTTTTTCTTTATTTTGTTATTCTGTATTTTATATTTATTAACAATACGGAAAAATGGGACTTTCTTATAAATAAATACAAGATATGAATTTAATGTTTTTATTTTGCGTATAATTCTAATTAAGGTGTTGCAACATGCGACCAAAACCAATTATGCCGCTTTTGGCATACCTAAGTTAAAATTTCAGCTATAAAAAGACGTTGTTTCTGAAAACCTTGCTACGTAAAAATGGCTCATTGCTATTTCTAGACATATACTTTAGAAGATTTTCAATAATTATTCTAGAAAATTGGTCTTTCGCATGTTGTAACGCCTACATAAAAATAACATACATAAAATAACATACATAAAAATTACACATTACATAAAAATTAACATACATAAAAATTACACTGTAGAATGGTTTTATTGTAAAACAATCGCACTGGCTAGCACGAAAACCGCACGAAAAAAATAAAGTTCGTATAAAAAAAGATTGGAAGTTACTGCAAACATATTTTTGTAAAAGGTATTTCTTTTTCATTTCCTCGCTTTTGTGATGAAATTCATTTGACTGATATCGGCCGTATAGCGTGGGCCGAAATATATTGAGTTTAAATATATATTTTTATTTATTATTATCTCTCCCAAGTAATGAAAAAGCATAAAAATAACTAAGGGAAATTTTGCCCCTCCCTATTTTAAAAGTTTGTCGTAGCGAGTAAAAATGGATTTTCGTACATTTATTTTTCCGCTAGGACATAAATCGACAATTGAAGAAGATATATCAAGAACAAGGCGTGAAATCACATAACACCTTCGTGAGCGTTCTGTATGTGCAGTACAAGCTAGTATATCAAGCAGATGCAAAAATAACAGTGGACAAGTATGATGGAAAAATTCACCGGTCTGGGTAGGAACCTCGGTGGCGCAATTGGTAGCGTTCTTGTCTTGATACAAGAGGTCGCAGGTTCGTATCCCGGCCCGGGGAATTTTTTCAAGTTCTTGTCTTTGGATTTGTTTCTGATTGATCTTTTCTAGTTTGTAATGCACTCTAATAATATTTAGAAGATATACGTGTCCATTTAAACTGGGTATTCATATAACGATTTTGTAGATACCATTTGTACATACTAAAAACAGATAATACGGAGCGAAACTATAAAGGATTCTTTTTTTGGCGGATCCCTAAATAGAAAGATTTAACACAAGTAAAATTCTGCAGACCAATCACATACCTATTATACTTACATAGACGTCACCCTTCCAAAACAGGACTTAATTCAATCATATCGCCTGGGGCCATACCACATCATCGATCTTCGCAAACAGCATGGTATCAAACAAACCTGGTGGTATCAAACGGGCCTGGTATCAAAGAGCATTGACTAACACATTGCACATTCCCACGGTAAATATGTGTAGCTTTGATACAAATATCAAATATGATACGTCAATAGAAGAGGCAAATATTGTATAGGATTGAAAACAGATAGGTATAAAGCATGGAATGTGAGTAATTTTTTCTCAGGAACAAAATGAAAAGGGTTTTTAGGTTAAGCTCATCACTAGTCTTTGTTACAAGGAAAAAGAATATGAAAATATGCAACATATTGAGGCCTCTCGTTGGATAGCGTTGGCAGAAAAACGCTCGGAGTGGAGAAGGATAGTGCCAGAGCTTGAAAGTGGTTAAGGTAATAAGGTTACCTACGCTACCATAATGGTAGCACTTTGTTTTTAAGATAGACCAAAAGCGGTTCGGATTTAGGGTAACGCTACCGGAACATTACGGTAGCGAATTCACAGGAGAGCGTGGTACAGTAAGGGTAGCGGCGGCTGCGGAAGTGCCGTTGTATCAAATAAAACCTTTTTTGTCTTGGGCTTCGTAGCGTCAAAATAACGGTAGCGGTATTTTAAGAATTTGGGTACCGTAATATTAAGATATCGCTATAAACTTCACTTTTCGGCAGTTTTTAATTCTAGCGGCATTTTAGGTAACATTTGGCCAATTGAGATTTTTTCTCTGCTGAAACGAATTTCGATGTTAGCATGCCCAATTTTTTTTTGCAGAGTTAGCCTTTTTTCGAGTATTTTACATACTAAGAATAAAATTCTAAAACGATTACTATTGCGTTTTACGATAAAAATACTCGAAAAAAGCATCCGGGATAATATCATACTATTAAGGAAACATCCGCCATCTTGAGTTCTGAACTTGCGAACAAGATTTGGGCCTGCCAACATCTAAATAAATTTGTAAAAATTGCTCATTTGGCCAAATATTACGCTAAATGCCTCTTGAATTCATAAAATTGCCATTATAGAGAAAAGTGAACCGGTATTTATGCAAGCCTGGGTGCAACAATTACGTTTGAAATTTTGAAGATCAGAGACGACGCGATGTAGGCCAAAGACCTGTAGACTTAAAAATGGACTGCTTTCGAATGTAACGTACAACTACGAAAACAATACCCTAACGTGCCACTACTACAAACGTACTTTTAATTTAAGAGCACACCAGTAAAGCTCTTCCGTTTAGTAGAAATTAAGTCGCCGTAGTCAAAACCGGCCATCATGATAACATAATCATCATTTAAATGTTACCGAGTCCGTTTTTGAGTGACTTAAGTACTACTATTAAAAAATACAAAACTCCAATGAGGCACAGCGCTTCTGCGCAAAAGCATTTTTCATATATTTCTTCAAGATTATTTGACAAGTTGCCTAACGATTTGAAAAAAATAAAAGATTCATTCGATACTCCACATATAGATACAAACCAACATAAAAAAAGCGCGCGCAAGAGACTAAATTTTAAAATAAAAAAAGATAAGATAATAAAATTAATAAGATAATTAATAAGATAAGATAATAAAATAACGATTTCAATGATTTTTATAATAGCATTATAAAAGTAAACTATATATAACTATTTCTAACGGTTTATTATAACTTAAAGAATAATTTATACCGAATAATTATATGTAGACATCGGATTATACAATCTATTACTATTATATGTTATATATTACTAACGAAGTTTCAAAATATGCATGCAAATATGCACTAAAAAAGGCCGAAATATGCACTAAAAACTGTTGATATGCCCAAAATATGCACAATGCAAAATCAAAAAACCATTTTTATTTTTATATATTTTACTTAAAGACGGTACAAAAACAGCTAAATATTCTTAAAATAATGCATAGTTATTGTGACAATATACAATTAAGTATTTTTCCAAATATTCGAGCACAAATTTGTAACGTTTGTCACCCAATAAAAATTTGTACGCCGAAAACGACCTCTCTACATCAACTGACGTCATTGGACAAAACGCACGCACTGGTCAGTCAGTTTACTCAACCACTGCGCTTGCGCCCTTCACGTCTTCGCACCTAGGTCCCTATACGTACCCCCCGCTACTAAACGAAATATGCACGATTGAGAAAAAAGGCTAAAATATGCAAATGCATAAAATCCGATGTCTAATTTTATGTATATATTTTATACCTAGTTATTAAGATTATCCTTTAATGTCGCAAAACCGCTATCTTAGACGATTTTATAATGTGAATGTAACTAGCCCTACCACAGACCCTGGTCTTTTTGGGCTGTTACAGCACACCATGAGCAGACATGCTTGCCTGTTCTTTGAGCCAATTTTATTTTAAAATGGTGAAATGCATACTTTTAACTGTGCATGTACCGAATAAATAAATAAATACATATTAATTGGTATTGACCGCCTTTGAGGCCTAATGGTACCAGTACTAGACCACTTATCCGAAGATCGTAGGTTTAAGTCCTACAGGCCATGTTTGTATGCGGTCTGACAGTCTCCATGCTTCGGAAGGCACGTTAAGCTTTGGGTACATATGTGCCCGAAATACGGCGATAGGGCATGCATTAATTGTATCACTGGTGGACAACTATTATTGGATTATTATTACATATGGCTTGAACACTCACGTGTGATTGTTGTTTACTATATGCCAACTGTTTCACCGATACAATTTCGGCATTATCAAGGCGAGTGTCGTTCTTAGGACAACGACGCGGCGTTCACCGTCATTGTCAAACGGGCACTGGCAGCCGCGCCGATCGGCGAGATGCACGCATTGCTCGGGCGCTAAACGTTGGCTGTGTCATCGAAGGAGGTGGGATGGTGGATGTACTTGATTCTTTAATTGTTACTATTGTCCCATATATCAACAACAATCACACGTGAGTGTTCAAGTCGTATGTAATAATAATTTAGTATGTCAGCTCACGCGAGTTTTAATAAAACTATTATCGGCTTCATTTACTGTATGTTTTATTTATTAACTTAAACATAAGTTGTGTGGTCCAAACAAAAAAATAATAATTTGAATTTAAACCTATCAAGCTGGGACCGGTACGGTAACCGGTACAAGCATAGACTATGACTTGCATTTCATAGCCCATACATGAAAACACCTCTAACTCCTCCCTCGGGAATTCATGTCATGACGATGTATTTATAAATTTAATTTCTTACGTTTCTATGAATTGATTTGGTTATATTATTTTGTTGAGAAAAATTCCATCCCATCCCACTATCTCACTATCCCATCCCATCTCATTCCATCCCATCCCACTATCCCAATAATATTATAAATGCGAAAGTTTAGATGAATGTATGGATAATACCTGGATGGATGGATGGATGTTTGTTACTCCTTCCTGCCGTATCTACTGTCACGATTGGATTTTGCACCAATGTAGTTCTAGACCTGGAATAGGACACAGGCTTTTTGGCTTTTTGACTTTTCGTCCGATAAATAACTTCTCATGGGATCGCAATAGTTAGAGACGATGAACTTGGTTAGAGATGATGAGAACGAAAAACACTCCAAAACCGCAGTCAGGTCAGTTGACCTAGTTACGTCTAAAAAATTAATGGTCTAAAAAATATTAATAGATTCGATACGACTGTACAAAAACTTAATCAACACGGGCGAAGCCGCTGGTAAAAGCTAGTAAGTACATAAATCTTACGTCAAAATATAATGTTTGCACAAGTGTCTTTTTGTGTCTTGCTAATTTCTTGGTTAGTACGTCTATTTTATCTTTAGTCTTTTGCACGTGATTTTACCCACGCAAATGTAATTAACTAGCTTTTTCCCGCGGCTTCACCCGCGTTGATTTAGTTTTTGTGTAGTACTTTTTATAGAACGTATTTAAACCTGGTTTGGAGTGTTTTTGATGCAATTATTTGATCTCCAGGTAAAGTCTCTTTGGCGGGGCCTATATTACCTATTAGTTTTTTTAATTCATACTTAAAGTACCTCTTTATATACTACATTAGAAGTTCTGCCCTCAGCTGTTAACACGACCAGGCTGCTAGGTGAGCTCACTCTAGAGCAGGCTACGTAAAACTGGCCGTGCGAAAAGCAGTCCCCCCTAAGATCAATTCCTGCTGTTTTCAGTGACTGATCCTGAGACTTATTAATCGTCATTGCAAAAAGGAAAAATGGAATCCTAATAGGATCACTCGTGTGGCTGTCTGTCTGTCCGTCTGTTACAGACGATTTGCTCTGGCACACATACTTTCAAGAATTTTCATGTCCACTATATTAAATGTCAAAATCGATGCCATTTTCGTAATTAACGTCCAAAAAAAACATAAAAACGATACCCATATTGATATTTACACATTTCAACATTTCAACCACATCGCACCCCAACAGGGGATGATGGTATTTCACGTCCACTACGTTGGATTTAGAAATCGTTTGTTGTTTTCGTAATCAGCGACCCGATAAACCATACAAACGATACCCATCTTGGTTTTCAGACTTGGTCACCCCATTTCTCCCTTTCAGGGGTTGAATTCTGGAAAAGCCTTTTTCACGTCCACCACGTTGGATTTTAAAATCGTTGTTGTTTTTGTAATCAGCGACCCGATAAACCATACAAATGATACCCATGTTGATTTTCAGACTTTGTCACCCCATTTCCCCCTTTTAGGAGTTGAATTCTGTAAAAACCTGAAACACATGTTTACTCATTTATGAATAGGAGTACTCCTGTGAAGTCTCGAATAACTAATCTTGTTCTCCATACAAACTCTGAATCCCCGTTTCACTCCCTTAGAGGTGGAATTTCGAAAAATTCTTTCTTATTCCTTGTCTACATTACAAAGGGAAGCTCTGTACAAAATTTCAGCTGAAAGGTCCAAGGATTTGGGCTGTGCATTGATGAGTCAGTGAATGATTGAGTTAGTCAGGACTTCTCTTTTTATATACATGATGGCCGTGTTCCTAGGGAACTACATGTCTCCAGGGAACAAACTATAGCCTTCGTTCCAGTGAAGAGTCTAACCGTTAAAAAAGTGAAAGAATTTTAAGAATCGGTTCATTAGTTCCAGAAATTACCCCTTGCATACAGAGAAACAAACTTTACGTTTTCATAATATTATATGCTCTTTATAATATATGTACATTATTATATAAATGTACGAGTAAGGAAACTTCTCGGTGTAATTTGTTCGTCTAGACGGCGATTTCACGGGTAAAATAATTATTAAAGAATAAAATTATGTTTGTAATCGTCCAATGAGTAGAGATATAATAGAAAAAAATGTCTAATGAAAAAAAAATGAAACACTTCCTTACATTTTGTAAAACTTTACATTAAATGCGGGTACAGAAGATGTAGTTCCATATTTTTAATTTTTTATCTGGGCTTTTTATAGATAGCTTAAAATTAATTCAACTAAAATAAAAGAATAGTTGAATTTTGAGATACCTTTTTTTACGATAGTGTCGATTCGGTGTAACACGATTTAACTTATTTAACAGTACAAAACGTGTTGTTTTTGTCTTTCTGTCTTAAAGTCATCGTTGGATAAAATGGTTGCAATAATTTTATCATTACCATTTTATTTTATCTATAAAAAGCCCAGATAAAAAATGAAAAATATGGAACTACATCTTCTGTCCCCATATTTAATGTAATTTTTTACAAAATGTAAGGAAGTATTTCAATATTTTTTCATTAGACATTTTTATTGAATTTTTTGTTTTGTATGCATTTCACAAAAAAAGGTAAAGGTATTTGTCATGATAGTATGTTATAATTTGATTAATTTGTATAATTTCCTAACTTATGATTCCTCTAAGGAGTAAACATTAATTAAATACAGACTGTAAAAGGAAATAGACTATATGAGCACAAAATAACCACATGAGACAGGTAGACAAAGATATATATGTTTTTCCTTTTTTCATTGTCCTGAATTCCTGCTGTCGTGTATTTTCTTATCCCTTAGTTAAAGTAGATATAAGTCATTTGTATAGTATAAGTTTTAGTACATAACTAATAGTTATGTAAAAAAAAGACATGATCTTACTAAGTTTCTTGCCCTTCTTCTTAGCAAGACTAATCGAATGGGCAGAGGTAGGCATATATTTTTATACAGGTAACCTTTTAGTATGTAGTATATAGGATGGGATTTGGTCGGCCGCCTGGATTCGTGCTGGGGGCTCGGTTGGTGATCTTTGAACCTTGTTCCTGGTCCCTGACCGGATCTCCGGTATGGGTTCGGGCGGTTGATTGGATTTCACCTTGTATAATAAATATTTTATCTATCATTTTAAGCGTATATTTATATTTATATATATATAATTTATAAATATATATTGCTACATAAATTAAATGAACCTTTAATTTAGTTCATTAACATTTATTATTTTATTACATATATTTTTATGAGATTAAATTTAACTTGCAAAAAGTGTATATTATATACCTACTTTGCAAAATAAACTGAATAATTTGAATTTGAATAAAAATATAATATAGTTTTATAACTAATATTGACTAAAAGAAAAAAACAAGAAAACTTGGTTAGCGGCGTAGGATACTGGCTTAATAATAAATTATAGCTTTAAATATAAAAATACAAAATGTATATACTGAAAATGATCTAATCAGAATAAAAGTTATATCACATTTAGTAGCCGGATTGTGAAAAACTCGCCTTTTTCTGATGAATTGAAACAGAACACTTATATTCAAAATTTACTCAAAAAATTCTCAACAAAACCTTATTACCTTTGTATTGTGTATGACGCCATAGCAACATTTTCCATTGGCCTCTGTAAATTAGAATTTAAAAATTATAAAGTTTAAAATTCTTATTTACAGAAACCAATGGAAACTTTGCGATAACAGTTTACACAAAACATACAGCATACACAATATAGATACATAGATAATAGGGTTCTGTTGAGGAACTATTAAGTAAATTTTGAATATAAAGTATTCTGTTTCAATTAATTAGAAAAAGGCGGGTTTTTCACAATCCGGCTACTAAATATGATATTACTTTTATTCGGATTAAATAATTTTGAGTACATACATTTTGTATTTTTATATTTAAAGCTATAATTTGTTATTAATAAAGCAGATTCCGAAGGTTTAAATTAAAAAAATAATAATGTAATAATAAATAATAATAAAATAATTTTTATTATTTATGCTTAGGGTTTAGAAATATAAGCTAAATTACTATGGAAAAATTTGAATTCAATCCTAAGCGAGTGATGTCGCTATAAATCTTATAAATAAAGCGTCCATAAAATGTATTAGTATCTCAAATACTCTTTGGCCGCCTCAATTATTCATGCATACACACTCCGTTAACACCTTCATTGTCCAAATTTTAAATATGCCAATTTATGTTAGTATAAATTAAGTTGACTTGTTAAAAAGTACGAATTTTTGTCAAGCCTCAGAAAAGAGTAGACACTTTCAATATAAAATACATATTTCTTTTTATAATGGCTGTAATTTTGAAGTTTATTTTACTTCTACATGGTCTGATCGCCCTTTCAAAGGCATTAACTGTTGAGGAACAGTTTATAAATGCAGGTTATTTGCAAAGTATTTGCGAATCTGCTCCATCTTTAGTTGCTGGGGTAAGTTAATCTGAATCATAAAAACTGGTCAAGTGTGAGCCATACTCGCGCGCTTAGGGTTCCGTATTTCAGAATATGTTTAATATGATAAAAAAAAATAGCAAGTTTAAAAAGGTTAGAAGAGGTTAAAAACAAAATCAATAATCAATTGAAAAAGTTAGGTTTATTTCATGGTTAAATTTAGTAAGAACCTTTTTTATTCCGTTTCTTCTCGTAAATTTCTTAACCGCTATATCATTCACAATACGGAACCATAGGTACGCGAGACTGACTCGCACTTGGCCGGTTTTTTTTAGTTTAAAATAGTTATTATTTTTAGTTTTAAGTTAGAACAGGCGGTGATGAAATAACAGCGTCCTCTTTGCATTTGGGCTTTCGGGGCAAAAGCTGAGTCACCCTTTTCACTTCTGACATTTCTGACATCCCCCGGGGACTGCCTTAAACTTGTGTTTTTCCATATAATATCTTTGATAAAGTAGTCCAGTACTCGAACCATCCGTACCTTCGTACCCCTAGTTTAATGCGAAAGTCAGTTTATTGCGTTGTTGGTTGTTGGTTTGTTGGTTTGTTATTTTCTCCTTTAACGCAGCAACGGAGCACCGGATTGACGTGATTTTTTGCATAGAAAAGTTTATTTGCCGGAAAGTAACATTAAGCTACTTTTTATCCCAAAAAAATGCGAACTAGCTAAATCAGCTCTGGCGAAGCGGGCAAAAGCTAGTATGTTATAAATTATGTCAAAACGCTAAATTTTAATGTGACTTACTCAAAAACAATTAAATGTACAGGTCGAGTTTGACGATGGATTTGTAGCCAATTTTGGTAACAGTGCGACTCCACAAACAGTACTAGTCAAGCCGGAAATCACGTGGCCCGCTGACTCTAATGAGTTATATACGGTTATCATGTTTGGTAAGTAATTATTTTTCAATGCAAGTGCTCGTAAAGGCCCACTTTTTATGCATCAAAACCGAACAGAAAGTCGATTGTTTTGTCCTAGGGCTTTATTATTATTATTCTTTTTAATTTATTTACAATGGTTGGCTAACCTGCAGCCTTTCCTGTGTACCATAAATTTTGTACTTTTTTTTCACTGTTTAACGGCTCTGGATACAGTCATTTTGAGCCAATCATAATTTAAAGTTCACAAGATTATATTTGTTTTATTTCCTCACACCATGCATTAAAAAACCATGCAATAAATTACTCGGTTACGTTTAAAACACTCGCGTCCTTGTAGCATAAACTACTATTGTTTTTTTTTCTTTGTTTTAATAACTCCTTTTCGCATGCTTAACACATTTAAACGTTCATGACAATGTTAAGAATGATTTTTCCAAATATCAGTTTTCCCGACAATTCTTCTAAGTCATAAAGCTTCAAAGCAATATCTGAATTAATAAAGGTGCAAGGTCCAAGCGTGAACAATGAACTTGTCAATCAAATCATAAGGCTTTAAGGCCCTTAATACCGCCAATTGGTACTTTCTAAAGCCTACTCCTCTTTTATGGCCAAACCAAAAATATTGAAAAAATGTATTATGGATTATCAACTCTAGGACAACATATGCAACATTTTTCTTTTTCGTACCACCAAAACTTCTATATGAAAAATTGTTTCAACTGAATTGTGTTTTTTGGCTTGAATTTCCTACTGCTCCTAAGCGGCTTAGGTGATTTAATTCATTTATGCTTTGATAAATAGATAAACTTGATAGCTATAAATATAACACAGAATTATTCAATCGAACAATGACGCCCATGTGAAAAGTATTTTTTTCTCCTATTTTGCCCTTTCAAGGACGCAGTGAGCATCGTAACAGCCACCACGCATTGTGCACTGATTTGAACGTTATTTCAATGTCGTTTTCGTCGATATTCATACAGACAAACATCGAGCTGCTAATTTGGCGACGGTAATCGCCTTAAGAGTATGGCCTACCCTAGCGACTTTTTTTATTACCTGTCCGGCACAATAAGTCCAATGCAAAGACTTTATTTACTTTTGTAAGAGGCGATTATTATGTTGGCTCATTGGCCTCTTTTTCGTTTTCGCAGCGAAACACCAATAAAATAAAAATAAAAAACTAAAAACGAAACCATTTATTTATAACATATTTAACAGTTTTGTTGCCGAATTCTCCTTTTAAGTTTCACCTGTAGTAGGAGAAATTCGCTCTTTCATCCATAGTTGGATTACTACTCTAACTGATGGTGGGCCCAGTGGGGCCCGAAATATATCTTGGACTCTATTGTGATATGTTTTAATAATTGTGTCTCATTTATATATATTTACCTTTATAATTATATATCAAAAATAAAAGAAACAAGCTGATAAAAGCAATATAAATATATTTAATATAACATATAAGATAATGATATAAGTCTATAACTGAGTTAATTTTCTCTTCATAGTTATTTTCTTTTAGCCACTTTGTGAAGTGCTTTTTGCACTCTCTGTATGTTTTAGTATAAATATTGATTGATCTGTTGATATTGTTGTACAAACGTATAGATAGTAAATAAAATTGTCTTTGGGCGAAGGAAGTTCTGAATGTAATTTAAGGTATTACCGCATAGGGATTACGTTTCTTTAAAATTTTAGGATCTATTTTACATTTTTGTGTAATTTAAGAATGCAGTTCAATATTTATTATTGTCTAACTTTGTACCTAATTTTTTTGCATAATAAAACCTTGAGAAGTTTAGTTTTATATGAGCCACCCCAAATAGGTAAACAATAAAGCCGATTCTGAAGGCTTTAATTTTAGTTTTAGTGCTGTCAAAACAAAATTTTCTTCGATACAGAATAGTCCTTAAGAGTTAGCATTAGAAGATAAATTTCTTTGGAAAATTTTAAGCTTTGACAGCACTAAAACTTAAATTAAAGCCTTCAGAATTGGCTATAATATAGTACTTTCGATTAAACTAGTGTTTTGTAAATATATATTGGTAGTTCTTTATCTGAGATGTGTCTTAGATACTTAAATAGATAAATAAATTATAGTCAACACAATTAAAAGCGCTACTAAAGTCAAGAAGAGTGAGGATTGTAAGTTGCCTTTCATCCATAGCATCACGAAAGTCATCAGTAATCTTAATGAGAGCAGTACATGTACTGTGGGATGGATGAAATCC
Source organism: Ypsolopha sequella (assembly GCA_934047225.1). NCBI lineage: Eukaryota > Metazoa > Arthropoda > Insecta > Lepidoptera > Ypsolophidae > Ypsolopha > Ypsolopha sequella. The sequence goes on along the minus strand of OW204004.1, from coordinate 20,537,397 downwards.
CGACTGAAGTGCATTTAGAAGTTAATAAGAGTGAAGGATATACATAAGTTAACGATTGACTACCCGTTCTAGAATTTTAGAGAGGAAGGGAAGTATAGAAATTGGCCAAAGGAAGAGGGTTCAAACATTTTTGGGACTGGAACCATGTACGCCAGTTTCCAAGAGGCAGGAAATGAATCAGATGTGAGAGAGAAGCTTACAATGTGAGTAAGGACAGGGAAAATAACTTCCAGAATAGAGAGGAGAAGATCTCGGCCAATAGCGTCGTGGCCAATGGCTTAACTGAGAATATCCGAGATATCAATATCCGAGACTAAAACTGGTGTGAAATCAAAAGTATGATGAGATAAAGAAGGTGCAGCTGCTCTATTATGTTGGGAGGGGAAGAAAAGTGGCGGTTTAAACCATTGATGTCCAAAGCAGGGTTAAGATTTTCCCGACAATTTCTGAAGCCGAGAGTATGGAGGAAGCGCGACAGGTTATTGGGAGCACATTTTTCAATTGAAGAGTGATATGGCGTCGTTTGGCATTTCTAACCATTTGGTTACAACGGTTCCGAGCAGCCCTGAACCTGTTAAAGTTTTCTTCGGTAGGATGTTTCTTAAGGGGAGCGAAAATACAAACAGAAATAAAATGTCAGCTTTCGGATGATTTTGTTGCAATAATTAGGTTACGTATAGCCATAAAAAAAATACATGTTTTTGGTTGAACTTTAAGGTATTCATTTTCCACAAACCACGTTAATCGATTAATATTTGTACTGTCAAAGAATTTTTTTGTAACCCTCTATTGCACACTTCTTATCGATTTTGTTTCAGGTATCGCTTTCGCGATTTTGTTGTTTTTTTTTAAATAAAATTAGTGTGAATGATATCTATTCATTTTCCAAATACCACCTTATTCGGGTCAAAAACAGCACCCCCTTTTTCCAAAAATACGTAAATCCACTGATGCAGTCAGCGGCAGCAAGATATTGTCAGTCTACGCCTAGCGTTGGCGCCCGTAAGACGTGGAACCTGTGCCCTTTTTTGCAAGCTATAAATATCTCCCAAAACTACTTCAAAACACATTGAAATTAATTTTATAAAGTAATATTTCGAGGAGCATCATATTCCTGCCGTTTAAAACTCAACAAAATATGCGTATGAGTGATTTAGCTACATCGTGCCATAGTCATAACAACAAAACTGAATGAATTTGGAATGAATTCATACTTTTATGCGGGAAAATAATATGTGTTACTCTAAAAGAATAATTTTGTGATCGTTATTGAAACCCAAATTAATTTACTTATACTTACTGAGATCTGTAACAAAGGTCAATGACCTTTTCGTGAAATTACCCTCTAGTATTGGCTCACCATTTCAGGTCCAATAAGTGAAGTTTTTTGCAAATTATATAGGTACACTTACTTGGGATAAATCGCCAAGCATTTAAAATATAGAAACTTATTTTGAAATATTTACAGTGCATGGCAAAATTATTAGATCGTAGATAATCCTGTCGGTACATGTTCAGGTTCTGTTACGCAAAATGAAAACAATGAAACTCTTTTAGGATTAATTTGTTATCCCTATGTTTGTCTGTCTGTCCGTTTGTCTAGACAATTTTTTCTGGGTAAAATTAATAAATACCAATATAAACGGCCCTCTATAGAGCTGTAAAAACATACTTTTGACGTTTTTATTTATATTACGTTTTAGGTTTTTACGTTTTTTTTTTTAACGTTTTTCATACAAATTTTCTCACTATGAAAATGTAGGGATGAACACTTGAGATAATATTTTGCATTTAAAAGTCAACACAGAAAGGAATTGTTGAACAAATAATGTAAAAAATATGAAAACCATGTTGTTCTATTCTAAAGGGGTTAATTATCTACTGTTCAATGTGGCGATAGCTTTGTTTATTTTTTTCCTTGAATTATTTTTTTACTAAGATAACAAATAGTTTAATACAAGGTTTTCCTTAAGAGGTCCCTTTACCCCTGTATTTTTCTTAAAATTCATACAATAGGTATAAACCGAATGTGAAGTCTACAGCTTATTTTCTTCATATCTTTTTTCATGAGTATATTCTAGTGACATCTAACTACGTCTCTATACAGCCCAAAAAGCAAAATTTGATAAAACACCATCATAATAGCTGTCAGGATATCGTCAATATTGCCTCATTTTTACGCAAAGTTTAACAAGTTTGTATATTTTTATCTATACTGGAAATAAAAAAGAGAGAAATACAGGCGTCGTTTATGTTAAGATGACTAAGTTTACACACTTTGCTAAGTATAAACAATTACCGTTTCATGGAAAACTGTTTTGACCTGAAACCATTTCACAAATTCAATTAACTTATTTTGAATATCTTGTCATCTTGCACTTCTTGATGAGAAATACAATTTCAATAAGTAAAAATACAACTTTTAGTTAAGAAAACTTATAGTTAAAAGTCTGCTGTATGCATTAACATATTTTTTATTATATTACAATAGTAATAAAATAATTGGCTTATCCGTCGTCGTGATACCAGCCGTAAATTTCTTAAATAATCTGATATCACGCTTATGGAAAACCCAATTATTTTGAAGATACCATAATATCATTAAAATATGTTTATGCATATAGCAAACTTTTAACAATAAATTGTCTTAGCTAAAAGTTATACTTTACCGTTATAATTATTTCTTAATATTTTGTTACAAATTCGGAGAAATAGCCCTTAAGGAAAACCTTGTATGAAAATAGTTGTTATCTTGGTAACAAAGAAAAAATAATAATAAACAAAGCTATCACCACATTGAACAAACAGTAAATTATTAATCCCTTTAGAATAGAAAGATATGGTTTTATATTTTTTACATTATTTGTTCTACAGTTCCTTTCTGTGCTTTCTTTCAAATGCAAAATATTATGTGAAGTGTTGATCTCTATATTTTCATAAGGAGAAAATTTGTATGAAAAAGTTAAACAAAAGGCCATAAAAACGTTATAATATGTATATTTTACAGGGCTGTAAATATTAGCATTTATTGATTATACCCAGAACAATTGCCTAGACAAACGGACAAACAGTCAAACATAGGGACAACAAATTAATCCTAAAAGAGTTTTGTTTTTTCATTTTGCGTAAAGGGACCTGAACATTTCAAACTATGATACAAATAAATTTCTATATTTTAAACACTTGGCGATTTATCCCAAGGGTACACAGGTGTCCCAAAAGTCAACGCTTTCCCTTGGAAGGCTGGTAGGCCAGCTCATGACTGATCAGAATATCAAATTATGACCTCAGCATAAAGTAGATAGTCTTCGAGTTGATGGTACTTTTATAAATTCGAATAGATTTTTGAGAGTCAAAGCTAACCAGTTCTAAATTCTAAGAATAAAATTTTTGTTGCGCAACTCTGAATAGTCATGCTATTGATAAAGTCAAAAATAAACCTTGAAATGCTGTTACATCAGGAAGAAAAATAAAAACCCAATTTATGAGCAATTTTTTGTAATTAGGTTAGTTGGATACCACACAAAAAAAATGTCCTATGTTAGTTTTGCAAATTGTCTTAAATAACGGCTCATCAAATATTGTTTTTCAAATGATCTGGCAATTTCTGTGTATTACTTTTGAAAAAAAAGTTATTGCTATTTTACTACCAAAGGAGCTGCGTATTTTTTTAAATAATTAGAATTTAGAATGAAAGAGTGGCGGGCAGTAAACATATTTGACGTTCATTAGAAATGCCATTTAACACGCGTTAGAGTGAGATAAATAGTGACGCTATTTAAAATGAGTTGGAATGAGATGGTAACGCAGTTAAACGTGGTTGAATGAGAGAGGCATAATTGATATAGGCTACAGTGAGATAGATAGTGACGTGGTGCATTCCTTCTGAGAATATTTGTTAGTTTACACTTTTTGTAATAACAACTTTAGTAAAAATTTTTTGTAAAGAAATTTTTGGTCCAATTTATTTTCCCGCAAGTGTAAAACCAGCTCAACGGGCGAAAAATATTTAAAGAATGGGTAATGGTGACAATTAACCGTCACAATATTATTATGTATCTCTAAAGGAGTGTCTGAAATGTTCCGAGGGTCAACTAATAAATCAAACACTCAAAAAAACACTTTTAGCCGACCATAATAAATTTACGTCCCGACGTGATAGCAAGTAGGATCAATGCCGTGTGACGATGATCGAAATACACTAATAAATTAGATAAAATAAAATACGTATTACTTTTGACCCTGCCTCGTCCACTCTATTCGTATTTTTGCCAGAGAATATGAAGTATTACTACGTAAAGAAGCGACACTCACCTCCCCGCGCGAATTTAACGTACCCCGCGGTCCCCCGCAAGTTAGTGGAAATCTGGAGTCAGGCAGAGCTCGATTACCACTCGTTTGCTGCGCGCGTGTTTTGTTACAAAGTTTTATCACGATACTGATTTTTAATCAGTATGGTGCGTTATTGCAGTGTTTATGGATGCCTGGAAAACTTTTTTTCAAAAATTAGAATTGCGTGATCAAACCTTACAATTTCGTTCAGTAACGCATTTGGAACAATAAAATCAGTATTTATAACTTTCCATGTTTTGACAAGTTTTCATTTTTTTTCCAAAATTTATGTTTGAGTAGTTGTTAATTATATGATGATCATTTATGCATACACGAAACTATATAGGTACCTACTAAGCTTAGGCATACTATATATATATATATATATATATATATATATATATATAAACATAGTAAGGAAACCTGCATGCCCTAAAAAGAGTGTATTTGTGCCCGAAGAACGATGATAGGGCTCACGACCCATCACGTTGGGACGTAATATTTGCAGGTGAAACGCGGGTTTACCGAGTGTGGGTGGACTGTGACTTGCATTTCAAAGTTCACACTCGGAACACATCCGACACCCCCCGGGGCATTCAGGTCGTAACGATTTATATACATATATAAGGTTAAATAACATTATTTGGCGAAACTCAAAACAAAGGTAGTACTTGTCTATATGGACAACTGTTTGTATGGGAGCTAAGCGAAATTCTTAACTTTTTTTCACTTCCTCCTGTACAAATTGCTCCGATCAGCTGACTCGTCCAATATGGAAAGGTGAAAACGAATTTTAAGAATTTTTCACTATCCTATTAAAAAAAGTTATTCATATGGACATGTTCTTCATATGTTTCAAATTTCGCCAACTAATTGAATTTAACCTTGTATATATATATATACATATATATACATAAATTTTTTAATACTGATTAATCCACGGGGAACCAGAAATTGGACTACGCTAAAATTTAGGAAGAGAATCACATAAGTTGCTGACTTATATTGTGTCCCTCTCGGGCGACGACGCTCACACGATTGCTGCCAGCCCTAGACTAGCTCACGCACACACACAAGCGTGTGCGGACAAGCCAGATGCGCGCGTGAGAGTGTAGGTAAATAACTTGAGCCTTGACTATGAAGAGTCGGGGGTGTGTTTTTGCTATGGTGACGCGAGCTTAGAGACCGGGACGAATTTCCCCCCGCGCGCTATCGTAAAATAGAATAAGCCACGCCCGCAACTGGTTTTTGTTTTGGCTATGTCATACTCTTAACCCTAAAACCCTACACTATTCAGCGTACTAGTCATTCCTACACAGGGGTCTTAAGTATCCCATAACAAATTATCTTTAAATTATTGAGACCAATTATTAGACCAAACCAATTATTGAGATTATTTTTGTTATTAAGAAATTGTAGTATCTTGATATTACAAATCAGTCGTAAAAATCTAAATTAAAATTAAATAATTTGAGTACTATTTATAGATTTTTACTTGGTAATCCAAATAATTTGGCATTTTACACTTATGGCATGTCATCTTGCTTTTTCTGTCCTTATTTTGTGGGCAAAAGCCACAGACACCCTGTGTCTGATGTACAGGAACGGAACATTGACTACCTAGCCATAGGTTTTTTTGAGGATCCCTGCAATAGACTTAAAAAATAAGACTTATGGTATTCTTAAACTGGGGCATTGAGGCACCCCCTGCCACTCGTAGAGACGTTCACACAGTGCAACTGTCGCCATAAGCCTGATTAATCAGTAGCGGGTGGCACTAAACTAAAATACACGGACGCTCAAATATGTGGGTATAACATTAACAAAATAAATTAAAAAACAAAACGTCCTGGGGTGCTTCAGCACCCCATGTAGGGTTCTAGGGTTAAGTTTTCGTCTGTAACTATCCCTTATGGCCATGGCTCTCCGGATATCTTCAGTTAGCTATTGAATGTATGGGAACATGGATATCATATAGCTCAATCACAAATTTATTAAATAATTCAATTTTATGGTCAATTGTCTCGGATTGCTCCACTAGGCCCCAATCTATAGCTCTAGCATCAGCTATAAGTTTTTTAGCGTCTAGTTTGTCGAAATTCCGCTGGAGCAAGATCCTAGGTTTTGGCTTAGGAGTTTTTAATTTGTAGGACGCAAAAATAAGGTCGTGATGTTAATTTGAATATGCTTTCCTGCTGTCAATGTTAGACGGGCGTCATGTGATTGTCAAACTGAACGCATTTGAAGTTGAAGGAGATTAATTCTTCCCACTAAAAAAACCGCGTTCACCAGGTGCGTATTTTGAAACTGGACAAAAATTTATCATTTGAGTGTCATATATAACAAGTTACATCGATGTAGCTGCACCGTTAGCACTTTTTTGAAAAGCCTTAAGACAATTTAGCCAATTGTAAGGCAGTGCATTTTTACAGTTTGACAGTACTACAATGAGATATTTTGACATGAAATTCCACTTTTTTCATGACTGTACACAACCTGCCAAGTTTCGCTAAGGTCTAACGGTGTTTTTAGCAGTAACTTTTTGTCCTTCTTCTCACAGTAACTGTGTCATGCTGGTACTCGATGAGGTATAGTTACCCACACTGAACCACCGGTCTGCTGCCAGTGCAAAGTTTCCATTGGTTTAAGTAAATTATAATTTTGAAGTTTAAAACGTTAAAATAAAATCTGGCTGCTAAACGGTTCATAAGAACTACGAAGCCTGTGAAAATGAATTTATATTCGAAACCGGTTGGGTGTAGTGTTGAGAAAACAAAAAATAATAGTGAAACTGTGTAAAAAAACATTTTTTTCAAGATTCTTTAGAAGTTTAACCAAGAATTATAGCTAATAAGAAGTACCCAATGAAACTTCATAAGACTGATAAGATCACGGCACAATGATTATCTGCACTAATATTATATAGTGGTATTTTTTTTTTTTCAGTGGAACCAGATGTGAAACCGCCAGGGACGACTGTATTCGTACTTTGGCTCGTAGTGAACATCAAATATAATAACATGGATAATGGCGGAACTATTTATGATTTCTTACCTCCATCTCCTGCGCCTGGAACTCATCGTTTCACTGTATTAGTGTTGAAGCAGGATGATACAATCAAAGATGATGTTCTAGCTAAGGCTAAGCAAAAGTGAGTTTGTTTGAAGTACATACGGAGGTTTGTTTAGAACACGTGTAAAATTACATCAGATCTGTAGGTAGATTGACATAAAGTTGCCGGTCTGCTCACGGGAGCATTATGTGCATACGGGTTTGGCGTGAACAGATTACAGATTGCTGCGGAACAACACATAGTTCTCAAAGTAATAATGCACATACAAATCTATAGTTGAGCGACCGGACGTACCACGTGACCTTATTGATTGTATAGAAAGTGTAAGAAAATACGAACTTTGCCGAACAGTGGCGAAGATTTGTATGCGCATTATTACTTTGAGAGTACTGTAGTTGTTTGCTATTTTGAGGCGTTACTATCGTTTTAGGAGCATTTCTGTTAAATAAACTTGTGATCGGCTGATTTTGAGAGCGAACCCTACGATAGTTTTTAGTTGTTCTAGAGGATTCACTGCCTTTTGTTGACTTTCAAACTTTGAGGAATTTTTGACCTTGGAAGAACAAGTGGTGGTACAATCTAGACGTCCCTGAAGTGAATTCCAGATTCGCGAGATACAGAATATTTATTATTGATTTCAGTAGTTTATTTGTGTATGTCATAGGCAGGCAAACAGTAGAATTCAGCATTTTACAAAGGGATTCATCAGTTTCTAAACGCTCGCTATTTTGCTATTTCGTAATGTAATTCGTCATTTAATCTTCGTCATATCATTCGTCAAATCGGCGTTTTATAATTTGCCTCGGCATAATCTGTAAGAACCATTGAGGGTCGCCTTGCTCCGCTTAACTCGACTCGATTGGGATTCGAGTTCTATCGGGGAGTATTATTGGGGATAATTACACCTGTCATAAATTGGATTGTAAAAGGTTTATTGGGCTCCGTGAACTTTTGCGGATGGTATTCGAGAAACGCGAAACGACCCGGCCATGCGGCGGCGACCGGCAGGGGGCGCTGCGTGCACAGAGTTTCTATAATAATCAATCTGAATATTAATCTTTAAGGAATTGAACAATTTGACTTGTACAAATGTACAGTTCGACAATTCTTTTTTGACGCGTGCATATAAACTTTAACACTCAGTATCATGCCTTTATAATTTGAATTTAACAAAATCCTTTCTAAGCTAATAATGAACCTATCTACCTACCGAACAAGTTTGTAAGATATATAGGTATATTGTGCAAAACGTGGGCAAAAGAAACTTGAATCCATATATGAAAAGAGCCTTGTCACACTGTAGAAAAAAATATACCGCTAACTTCGCAGATTGAATTGAGAGATTGACATTTCTAAAACGAAAGCAATCAAAACACATTGGAAGTTGGAGCCTATGTTCGAAAATAACACAAATTTTTGCTTAAAACAACACGTATTTTTTTTATAACACCTTTTTTTTGTCCACAGTTTGGTTTCCCTCAAAGGTTTTTTAAACCTGCAAAATTACATGGATGAAAACAACCTAGTTCCTCTTGCGGGAAACTTTTTAACAACCGATTTCAAAGATCTTGTAAAACCAAAATTGTTTTAAAAGAACAAAAGAAAGAAAAATCCGTCTTAGATTGTAAAGTTCCATCAAGAAAGCAATGCCTTTATAGAAAAAAAGGTGTCAAGCCGTTCTGGTAGAAGATAAAATATTGGACCCACAGCAAATTAGTGTAAAAAATCGTATACATTCAAGCATGTTACATCTACTAAGCGTTTGAGACGAGAATGTTATTCAATGTTAAATTCAATGTAAATAATGTATGTAAAGTTTTCAATTTGCATGCCAATACTACTGAAACATGTCTCGTGCTCTAATATTTTTGTACTATATGTTCGCAAATAAATAATCGGAATCTGAATAAGGATGCCAATTCCTCTGGTCTAATTTCCGTATGCAGAGCGGGCGTAAAGGAGGAAACACACACATAAACCCTCACTCACTCACACAACCGCACTCGAAGAAGACATAAGCGGAGCGTGGTTCGTGGAAGTGGGAGGTGAGGTGAAGGTGAGGCAATCTTGAAATATACACCCAACTAGTTTTTAATTCGTTTTTTTTTCACCATTGTGAGCATTTTCGTATTATTTTGTAACAAACAAAGTATTACCCGAGTCAATAAACCTCGGGAATAAAGATGGCGGTCCGCTCATGCTGTACCGTTAGTATAAACCAAACGCACACCTGACATATTTACGTCAGAGTGTGGAATTTGAGCGATCGACATTGTACACATTTGTGTCGATTCGGTGTAAGACGTTATAACTTATTTGACAGTATTTTTCTTTCTGTATCGAATAGACAAAGACACGGGGGCAATTCCCAGTCTGTCAAATTAGCCTTCTCGACCGTAAAAACCTGTTTTATTTGTTTCTGGAATAGCCCCCCAGGACGCTTTTTAAAGGTAAGTCCTGTCTAATAAAGTAAATCGTATTACACCAAATCGACACCATCAGTTGCTATTGTTTTTAATGCTATCTGTATTTCCATGTGCGAATATAGACTGAGATAGTGTGTAAGTGAGAGATGGATAGGACGATCGCCATTTCTATTCCCAAGATCGATTGACACAACTCATACCATTTCTGACTATTCATGAGGTTTATAAAATAAAGTAATATGCACGTTTCTGTGACTTTTATTTCGACTAGATTTCCTCTTGCGAACGAGTCAAAATACCAAAGGTACAAAATCCACACAGTTATCCAACGAAAGTGTCTAGAGACAAAACGCGGGAGGTATGCGTCCGAGCCACAACGAGTTACTCCTCGGGTAACATCTCTCAAGCACAAAATAACCACTTACAGAAGGTTTACTCCACATAACTAGGGAAAACAGGCGCACGCACACATAGACGCGTACGTACGACGATCTCGGATGAAGTCGGTCGAATGCCAATATGAAATTCTGCCGAGATCATCATACGTGCGTGTCTATGCATGTGTGCGTCTGTTTTCGCTCCGTCGTCAAATCGGCTTTCTGGTAGTTAAGTGTCTATTTTGTGTCTCGGGGCAGACACGCATCGCATTTTGTAAATTTTTCAAAAATGGTGCAAATGATTTAGGGCTATTGGAGACTGCATTAAAATTAATAACAGATATTTAAAACATATGGCAGTAGCACATCTATAAATCTTCCTTATGTAACTTTAAAATATACGTATTTACTTACATAAAATTATGAAAATTTAATAATAATGATAATAAAATATTTTTTTATAAATTAATGTTTAAGGGCTTTTAATTTTTTGTTTATTGTATTTTACATAAATAAAAACAAATAAATAGTTTTTGGCGCAATATTTCGACCCCTCAGTGGGGTGGGGTTGTCATCAGGTGATAATGGGTCGAAAATCCATTTCATTTTTCTATCCTCCCGATAGAAAACATGTTGTCTGATAATATTTCTGGTGCGGGACAAGGACAGCATTTCGCGACGATAACGAAAAAATCCGGCCAAGTGCGAGTCGAACTCACGCACGAAGGGTTCCGTACCATTATCTATAAAAGACCAATGAACCTTAGAGCTGACAACTTACCTACCGAGTCTCTAGTATGAATTTGGTTATATAAATAAAAGTTACATTATATTTACTACCTGTTTTAAACAACTAACAACTTCGTTTAAGAAATTTTCAATGGAATTTGTAAGCAATTTTCATTTTAGGTTGGTCGACTATTACTCGTAAACTTGTAAGCCTACTTAGCTGTGATTTTTTAAAAATGAGTTATATACCGTTGGAATCAGAAATAGAACGCGCATCTACTGAACTAACTCATATTTTGCTAGAATGTCACATAACAGAGATAATTATACCAAGTAAAAAAGGCGCAATTGCACAAAAAATGCAACATACTAAAATAAAAAGGCAAATTTCCTTTGCTCAAAAAAAGGTCACATTTACAACAATCATCAAGGTTAAAAGGGCATAAATTTAAAGGCATCCTTAAAATGCTTAGAAATAAAGACGTTTCAAATGAAATACTAAAGTAAAACGTTCGTATTTGTTTATATTTTAAAACTATTTGCTAGGAAAAAAGACAAATATTTGTGATGACTCAAAAAAAAGGGCATTTACACCTTTATTCCTTAGTGACCAGTCTATATTTTATTCTAGTACTAAGCAAATAAGACGCGCGTGACGCCAGCTTATTATTTTTGTGAAATTGCGCCTTTTTTCCCTTGTGGAATTCGTAATTTATTTGACACAAAAATAGCATATTATTAAAAAATAGTTTGCCCACATATCACGATGTAAAAAAAATATGAAAAATTTGAAATTGTTCTAAATATTTCTAAAACAAAAGTGAGAAAAATAAAAAGTATTATCCTAAAAATCCAATTGTAGATACTAAAAAGTTGATTTTAAAAATATATATTCTTTTACTATATTTACGGGCAGTGGTTTTGAGAAATCTTTAAGGCGCTCTTATCCCAAAATCAGTAATTTCAAAGTCAAATAGAACTTTCAAATATCGTCTAAAACTTCAAAAAAAAAAAAACGCAATATAGTTCGAACCTTTATCTAGGTCTTCCACGCATGTGTTACTTACACGACCAGATAAACTTTGCTCGATAGAAATAATTCACGAACACAGCATGTAACCTTTCAAATCTTTCAAATCATGCCATTTCTATAATTCCACTCTTTTATTCACGAAACATATCTGGTAATATTGCTCTTTAAATTTTCTAAGTCGACCACGTAAGTGGGTTTTAATAAACATATCCCTTATTTTAAAACAATTTAAAAACCGATAAAAACAACGAAAAAGTACAAAAGTGTGGTTATTTTCTTTACTCCTTACACGTAAAGAAAAAGACAGAGAGTCACTCTTTTGGGATAAGGGCGCCTTGAAAACCTCAAAAATATGTATGTCCCCTCCTTATCTCCGAAACTGGTAGACCAAAAAATATGAAAAAAATTACGATTATGGACCACAGATGGTAAATTACAGGAAAATTATAGCAATTCAAAAAAAATATAGAATTAAATGAGACTTGAGGATAATGCATGATTTATATAAAAACGGCTCACCTCAATACGTGTTATGATCGGGAAAGCCGACCAGTTTCAGCAGATTTAGACTGCCTTCATCTGGGCGAGTGAAGACGTTTACGCGACGACGTTACGCCTCACACACTGCGGCCCGCAGGACTCGGGATGACATCGATACCGATGGTATTGGTGGTCGGACCGGTAGGGCGTCCGCACAATTAGTTAGTTCCGGGCTTGCGTTATTAATCACCGGAGTGTCACCAAACAACGATAAACATGCGGAACTTACAATATCTACGTCACTTCCACCAGTAGATTAAGGCAGTTACTGCGTTCGCCGAAGAATAAAGAGCCACTAAATACACCCGGTGTTTATTCCATCTCATGTGACTGACATTGATCATCTAGACAAAGGTCAAAAATATATCGGGGAAAACCCCGAGGAAAACCTCGATCTTGCAAAAGTTTTTGATACCGTCTCTGTTCCTATCCTCTTAAAAAAAACTCGAGAGATATGGTATAAGAGGTGTCGCACTTGCTCTTTTCACCGATTACTTAGGAGATCGACAACAACGCGTGAAAATAGGTGAATACACTAGCATGGACACTTACATCACATACGGCGTACCCCAAGGCAGCGTACTAGGCCCCACTTTATTTTTATTGTATATAAATGACCTGTGTAACATAACCCTAAAAAACTGCCATATAATCTTGTATGAGGATGACACAGCACTGATTTTTCACGGGAAAACATGGAACCAAGCTTATCTGATAACAGAAACTGAACTACACACCGTTGCAAAATGGCTCAGAAATAACTTACTCACACTTAATATTTCCAAACACATTATTTGACATTTTCAATCCGTGGTAACACACAACGACCCACAGACTTCTCCATCAAATCTCACACAAGCATGGATATCTTGAGTGGAAACTGTATATGCAAAAAACTTGACAAAGTATCAACAGCCAAATATTTGGGCATTTTAATCGATCAAAATTTAAATTGGCATCCACAAATTGAAAAAACTAAAAAAAACGCATCCACAGGCTGATCTGGGATTTAATCATAATAATCTTAATCATAATCATTTTATTCATAAGTTACATTACATAATGAAAATAACGTGGGTACCGTAATATTAAGATATCGCTATAAATTTCACTTTTCGGCAGCAATTCTAGCGGCATTTTGGGTAACATTATGGGGATGCTTACTGTCAAATTAGTTCTGCATAGAGGGCACTGTGTGTTTGTGTCTGTAAGCTTGTCAGTTCACATACAAATAATTGAATAATTTCTTATTATCTTTGAAAAGTTAAAGCAATGTGTGTTTGTGTGGCTTTAAGATGTAAAGGAAAGGGTACTTGAACGACAAGGTCTCTTTTCTTTCCACGCACCGAAAAACCTCTTTTCTTTAGCTCCTCTTTTAACTGTGCGAAACGCCAGGTAGAATACATGACGAAAACACCAACAAAAAAAGGCACAAATAACTTTAGAAATGTGGAATGCAAAAATAACATATATCGGCATATTTTACAAGAGCGTAATAAGACACAAATACTCAGCGCCCTCTACCGCTTTTTTTAGCTTTTGGTTTTCTTTCCCATTGAGATTTTTTCCCTGCTGAAACAAATTTCGATGTTAGCATGCCCAATTTCTTTTTTCAAAGTTAACCTTTTTTCTAGTATTTTACATACTAAAAATTCTAACACGATTGCTATTGCATTTTACGACAAAAACAACCGAAAAAAAAAATCTCGGGTAATATCGTACTATTAAGGAAAAGTCCGCCATCTTGAGTTCCGAACTTGCGGACATGATTTGGGCCTGCCAACATCGAAATAAATTTGTAAAAACATTTGAAATTTTGAAGATCAGAGAAGACGCGATCTAGGCCAAAGACCTGAATACTGAATACTAGGCCTAATGATACCAGAAGATCGTAGGTTTAAGTCCTACAGGGCACGTTTGTATGTTTGTTTGTCTGCATACTTCGAAAGGCACGTTAAGCTTTGGGTCCATATGTGCCCGAAATACGGCGATAGGGCATACATTCATTGTATCACTGGTGGACAACTATTATTGGCTTCATTTATTGCATATTTTTTTAATTTTTATTTATTAACTTAATCATAAGTTGTGTGGTCCCAAACAAAAAAAATAATTTGAATTTAAACCTATCAAGCTGGGTCGCCTTAATCGTCGGTAACCGGTATGACTTGCATTTCACAGTCCATACTTGAAAACACATCAATCAATCAATCAATCAATCAAAACGTTTATTTGCTTCAGAATTTGGTACATTAAAGATAACAAAATTATAATAATAAATTGATTCACAAATTCGACCACATTGTGGTGTGCAAATATTAATTCCTTAAAATATATTAGTCAATAGTAAATTAATTATATACATTATTATAAAAACATGTCATCATTAATTATTTATTACAATTCATTGATCAAGAAATTTATTTACGCTATAATAACATTGATCTGGTAAATATAATTTAAGCCTGTGTTTAAAATTTGGCATACGATATTCTTTGAGATCATTAGGTAATTTATTATACAACTTTATACACATATAAAAAGCATTATTACTGAATAATTTTAAATTAAATTTAGGGGCATACAGTTTATGATGATGACGAACACTCCTGCATCCCTCTTCAGCCCTTGTTTTAAATAGGTAAGAATATTTTTTAACAAATATACAAATTTCCAGGATGTATACACATGGCAAAGGAAGTATACCAAACTTTTTAAATAATGGCTCACACGGTTCTAAATAATGCGCTCCACAAATAGTCCGGACACATTTTTTTTGTACTTTAAAGGCTTTATCAATGTCTACTGAATTGCCCCACAACACAATACCGTATCTAAGTATCGATTCTACGTAACCATGATAAGCGGTAACAGCTGCTTCTTTGGAAATGATCTGTCTGATTCTCCTTAACGCAAACATAAACCTGTTCACACGTTTACATAAACTAAGTATATGTGCTTTCCAACTCAGGTGTTTGTCTATTTTTATCCCTAAGAAAACTGTGGTGTCCACTTCTTCCAGTTTTTCGCCATTATGAACAATATTTAATTTTGGCCTTTCTGATTGGTAGGTGTGAAATTGTAATAATTTCGTTTTATTAACGTTAATTTTTAGATTGTTTATTTTTAACCAGTCAGTTACATTGTTTAAAGATTCATTTATTTCAGTATCCATTTTAGTTACGTCATTACATTTTACAGCAACAGTAGTATCGTCAGCGAACAAAATACAATTTTGACTTATGTTTTCAGGCATGTCATTAATGTAAATCAAAAACAAAAGTGGCCCCAAAATACTCCCTTGTGGTACTCCGTAATTATTAAGCCTAAAGTTTGATCTAAATACACATTTAACGTTGTTTTTCATCCTGCTTACCTCGGTGCACTGTTGTCTATGGTTTAAGTAACTTTTAATACATTCATGAGGTGGACCTCTTATGCCGTATTCATAAAGCTTTGAAAGTAACTTACTATGACATACAAAGTCAAATGCTTTACTCATATCAAGAAATAATCCCGTCACGGGTTGTCGATCATCTACACATTGTGATAATATTTTAATAAGAGAGAAACTTGCCAAAGATGTTGAACAATGTTTTTGGAAACCAAATTGACATTTACTCAAAATTTGGTTTTGATTTAAAAAAGAAGTAATTTTTTCATAAACTCCTTTTTGAAACACTTTAGACAGTACCGATATCAATACAACAGGTCTATAGTTAATCAGGTCTGTCTCTATTCCTTTTTTGTACAAAGGCTTTACAATTGAGTACTTAAATCTCTCCGGAAATACACCTTGTTCTATCGATAGGTTAATAATGTAGCATAGTGGCCTCGAAATTATCCTTGAGCAAATTTTAATTATGTGAGTACAAATATTGTCAATACCAACTGCAGAGGTATTTTTTAATTGTAAGATCAACTTTTCTATTTTTTCTTCACTTACTGGAGAAAAGAATATAGAATTGACAGATGTTTTAATGAATGGCGATTTTTTATTACTATTCGTATGGACATTATTTTCAACAGTTTCAATAAAAAAATTATTAAATAACTCGGCAATCTCTTTTGGCTTATTAAATTCAATATTATTATGTATTATCTTAGATATTTCTTTTTATTGTATTTGAGATTGTACATTTTTGTTAATAATGTTCCATGACGCTTTGCATTTATTCCTGGCATTTCTTATATATTTTGAATTACATAGCCTTTGTGCGGCAAGCATTGTGTTTTTTAAAACATTGTTAAAATCAGCATATTTACTCTTATTATCTTTTTTATTGTGTTTTTCATTCACATAATTGTGGTACAGTATTCTTTTGGTTTTACAACTTCGCTTTATACCTTTTGTTATCCACTTCAATGAACATTTTTTGTTTAAAATTTTTACTTTTATGACTGGGAAGCAAAGATTAAAGAACAACGTTATGAGGTCATGGAATGCATTAAAAGCTTCATTTGTGTCCGAAATTTCAAACACTTCAGAAAACGATAAAGAACTTATTGCATCATGGAATTTCCTTATATTTTTAGCATTATAATCTCTTTTATATTCAAACCAGTATTTTATCTCTGATTTTTTTTCTATTGGAAATGTAAGGAATTGTCCTGTGTTATGATCAGATAGTCCAAGCTCTTCTACAATTCCAATTGCATTTCGTATGTTGCTGATAAATAAGTCAAGGCATGATTTTTTTCTGGTAGGCTTTTTTATATGGATGTTTAAATTATGTTTAAGAATTGTACTTTTCAAATCTGCTGAATGCACATTATTTTTAATAATATTTATATTCCAGTCCCCGCAGATAATTATTTTCTTGTTACATTTGTTGGAGATATAATGAAGTAGATTTTTAAATATCTTTAGAAACATCGAAGCATTTGATATACCTTTCTTGTCAGGTATTCTATAAATACAAACTATTATGACTTTATGGTCAGTAAGCTCAACGCCGCATACCTCAAATATATTGACGGTTGCAAATTGTGATAAATCTAATGCCTTATAGTTTAAAGATTTTTTTAAAAGAATGCAAGAACCGCCTCTTTTTTCTGATTCACGTGACATCTGACACCTCCTTGGGAATTCATGTCGTGACGATGTATTTATATATTTAATTTAATACGTTGCGCTGAATTGATTTGTTTGTATTGTTTTGTTGAGAAAAATCCCATCCCATCCCATTATGTCATTATCCCATCCCATTATTTATTATTTATTTATTTAAAAAGTAAGTATAATATAACAGTTTAAAAACTAATGCAATATAATACTTTTAAAATAAGTAAATCTACTAACAATTATAGACAGCTACAAAAAAGATAATTACAAAACAAATTACAAAATAAATTGTATCCCATCTCATCCCACTATCCCAATAATATTATAAATGCAAAAGTTTGGATGAATGTATGGATAGATACCTGGACGGATGGATGTTTGATACTCTTTCATGCCGTACCTACTGTCACGATTGGATTTTGCAACAATGTAGTTCTAGACCTAGAATAGGACACAGGCTTTTTGGCACTTTGACTTTTTATACGATAAATAAGTTCTCATGGGATGGCAATGGGGTGACAAGTTCCTACTGAAAATTTATCTACTGTTCTTCCTTCACTCCGTCCCTACCAAACTGATTGGGATAAAATTATGCACAAATGTAGTACCAGACCTGGGGGACTATTCCAGAGAAAAAGTCGAAGTGAGACTTCTAAAACTCGAGCTAAAAATGTATGGAATTCAACAGATAAAACAGGTTTTATGGTCGAGAAGGCTAATTCGACAGACTGGAAATTGGCTCCCTAGGTTAGGATATAGGGTACTTTTTATCCCGTAAATCAGTTTCCAGGGAACAAGAATAAGTATCATTCAGAGACGCGGCTTGGCGGTCAGCCACGCCAAACATACTTATACTAGGGGATTAAATCAGTTAACAAAGACACATTAGCAGAGAATTAATTCAGAGAACAAAAAAATTTTATAGATCTGAAAAGCGGTTCGGCCTTTGGCTTCACCAAAGATACTTTACATGGGGATCAAATTAGAGATGATGAGAACCAAAAACACTCCAAATGTTCCAAACCACAGTCAGGTCAACTACATCTTAAAAATGAATGGTCTGAAAAATATGTATAGATTCGATACGACTAAATAAAAACGTAATGAACACGGGCGAAGCCGCTGGTAAAAGATAGTAAGTGCATAAATTTTACGTCAAAATATAATGTTTGCACAAGTGTCTTTTTGTGTCTTGCTAATTTCTTGGTTAGTACGTCTATATTTAAGTATTAAAATTGTTAATATTTAAGTAAGGACGTGGTTTCACCCACGCAAATGTAATTAATGACTGTGTCCCTAGGGAACTGCCCGGCTCCAGGGAACAAACTATAGCCTACGTACAAGTGAGGAATCTAACCATTAAAACAGTGAAACAATTTTAAGAATCGGTTCATAAGTTACCCCTTGCATACAGACAAACAAACTTTACATTTTCATAATATTATAATAATATGCTCTTTATAATATATGTACATTATTATATAAGTGTACGAGTAAGGAAACTTCTCGGTGTATTAGTTCGTCTAGACGCCGATTTCATGGGTAGAATAATTATTAAAGAATAAAATTATGTTTGTATTCGTCAAATCAGTAAAGATATATTTTATCCAACGACTATCTTTAGTTTAAGAAAAGACATAACGCTTAAATTGAGTTTAGTCCTATCAAATGAGTTAAATCGTGTTACACCGAATTGACACTATCGTAAAGTAGAGTGTCTCGAAATTCTTTTTTTTTTATTTATATGAATTACTTTTAAGCTATCTATAAAAGCCGCAAGCAAAAAATGAAAAATATTGAACTACATCTTCTAGCCCCACTTTTCATGTAAAGTTTTACAAAATGTAAGGAAGTATTTCAATATTTTTTCATCAGACATTTTTATTGTATTTTTTGTTTTTCTTTACGTATGCATTTAACAAAAAATTAAATTCTGTTTAGTTCCAAAAATCTGATAAAAATGTTTCAAATGAGAAATTTTATGACCTTAAACAGTTTTGATTTAATTTTAGAGATGTTAAAGTGATGAATATTTGTGAAGTATTTTTAAATGATATACTTACATAATTTTGTAACCAAAAAAAAGTCCAAAGCTAAAGGCGAATTCTTTTTTCTTTATGGTTTTTTTTTTACAGATCGCATCAATCGCTCAGGTGGTAGAGCTGATGCCTGGCTCGACTGTGGAGGTACCACCATCTTACTTGGAGACCCCCTCGAAGTAATCCGGGGAAGAGTAAGAGGACAGCTCTCAGGGAAAAACCAGGAGGCCCACCATGCCTAGGACCGATGGATGGTGGTATATCTATGCCTAATAGCCGGGCCTGATATGAAACAGACTGGTGATGGGCAGCGGCGTCACTGGTGCGAGGGTTCCGGCACCGCACTCACCAACCCGCCTGCCCAGCGTGTGTGAGTCCATACTCCCATTGCCCATGCAAATCTTCCAGGATGACCGCCGGGAGTGGCAAAGCCCTGGAAAGGCTTATGTCCAGCAGTGAACGAACTAGGCTGATGGATGGATGGATGGATCGCTTCAAAATAATTCTACTATTACAATATGAAATTCAAAAAAGTGGAATTTTGAACCTTCTGTACATAGTTGAACTAATTAAACTTGGTGACACTGTGACTTGGTGATAACTAAAATCTGTATATATAAAATTCAAAGTCCTGACTGACAGACTGACTGACTGATATATATCATCGCACAGCCTAAACCGCTGTTCCTAGAGACTTGAAATTTTGCACATGGATACCTTATATAGTGTAGGCATCCACTAAGAAAGGATTTTTCAAAATTCCCCCCTAAGGGGGTAAAACGTGTGTCCAAAGTTTGTATGGGGAAACAAGATTAGTTAGACTATTTTATTCGAGACTTCACAGGAGAACTCCTATCCATAAATGAGTAAACATGTATTTCTGGTTTTTTCAGAATTCAACCCCTAAAAGGGGGAAATGGGGTGACAAATTCTGAAAATCAACATGGGTATCGTTTGTATTGTTTATCGGGTCGCTGATTACGAAAACAAGATTGATTTTAAAATCCAACGTGGTGGACGTGAAAAAGGCTTTTCCAGAATTAAACCCCTAAATGGGGAAAATGGGGTGCCAAAGTCTGAAAACCAACATGGGTATCGTTTGTATGGTTAATCGGGTCGCTGAAAAACGATGATTTCTAAATCCAATGTAGTGGACGTGAAATGATTTGTAAATCCAATATAGTGGACGTGAAATACCATCATCCCCTGTTGGGGTCCGATGGGGTTGAAATGTGTAAATATCAATATGGGTGTCGTTTTTATGGTTTTTGGGACGTTAATTACGAAAATACTCGTAGCATCGATTTTGAAATTTAATATAGTGGACATGAAAATTCTTGAAAGTATGTGTACCAGAGCAAATCGGCTGTAACAGACGGACAGACAGACAGCCACACAAGTAATCCTTTTAGGGTTCCATTTTTTCCTTTTGAGGTATCTATATATCTATATATCCACAACCTATCTATCTGTATATCTAATCTATCTATCTATATCAGTGGCGTGCACAGAACTTTTTTCCGGAAAAGCAATCAGAAGGTCAAGTACGACAATAAAAAAAATATGAAAACATTTAAATAACACTTTGAAAAAAAAAAGTTTGCATGAAAATGTTCACTCTAGGAAAGGCAGGCAGTGTCATACAAACTTTTTTTTTTCAAAGTGTCATTAAAATTTTTTTATATTTTTTTTATTGTTGTACTTGACCTCAGAATAAGGAATACAAATAGAAGCCTGACTAAAATAAGAACTGGGCATTAGCCATTGTACTCATCTAACGTAAATTACTCCTGTGTACGATGAATGAAACGACGAACCGCACTTACTTTATCTTTTTTCCTGGTGTGTCACTAGATTGAACCAAACAAATGTCAGATGGATGTAATTTGGATGTATTTTAAAAATTATAACACCATCAAATTAAATATGTCTCATCATTGTATCGTTGTGTTGTAATATCGTACGTTGCGTGCATCACATCTTAATTTGGTGGCATCGCAATGTCTATTGCATTTTGCGAAAGTTTACAGCTTCACCGAGAGAAATTAAATATTTTGGTGCTCTTCCTCTCAAAATTCGTGAAAGTGTGATTTATTATTGTTTGTGTTGATTGTTTTTTTAACATTGTAATAAAATGTCTTGTGCGATTGAAGGCTGTAAAGCGCATACAGGAAGAAAAGAAAACAACAATGAAGCAATATCATTTCATCGGTGAGTTCTGATAGTTTTTATGTTAATAAGTTGCAGGATCATACCTAAAACTCAGTAACAATAATAGTAGTTCTTGTAAATCATACTCGTGTTCAATTCTACACCGATATTTGCCTGTTTTATGTAGATTTTCTGCCGACTACGAGAGGTTATGTTTTTTCGTATAGTGATGTACTAAAGTCCGTGTGGCAAACTATCGAACATTGGTTCCCGCGGCAGCCGTGCATAAAGGATAATAGATTAATGAGAGGTTTTCTTTTTGAGTATTAAAAAAAAACATAGTTTCCCAGAAGTCTGTAGATGGTGTTGAACTGACTACGTTGCTAGGTGCCAAAGCCAAAACGATTGAAAAAAAAACATTGCGTCACGTCACGTCACATACGCTCGTTGGTTGATGACATGTGTGCTGAGCATATTATGTGCAAATGCTTTGGTATGGTCCGTCCAGGTTTAAAATGTACCATGGCTTGTACTCATTGCGCTTTACGACTTTCATCTTTAGGAAAAAGATGTATGCCTCCATTTTTATACAAATCCACAAGGCACAGACTTCTCTTCTTTTTCTCTTGGGACATTTTCTTTCTGGCTTAGAAAACTCATAAAAAGACTGCTAATTATTTTTTTCTTTTTCCTTGTTGTTATTATTTATTTATTTTCAAAATGTCATTGTGATGTGATGTGACAATGACATTAATTACTTTTTTATGTACGTTTCGTTTTACGATCTCAAAATTACATCCAAGTGCAATAATCAAAAAATTATGTGACATTCCGTTCCTTGCAGTAACTTACCAAGTTCAGCGCCATCTATCCAGCGACTAGGGAAGAGTAAAAAAAAAGAAAAGAAAATCCCTCATTGCAGCGCGAGTTAAAAGAAAAATAATGCCGAATAAATATCGCTATATTTTTTGTTACAGATTTCCAAAAAGGGAAGAATTAAAAAGTGAATGGCTTAGACGAATAATTTGACCAAATTGGGCAATTAAAAAAAGCGGTCATATTTGTTCGAAACACTTTACGTCGGATTCTTTTAGACCAAACGAAAATTTAAAATGGAGACTTTTAAAAGCAGATGCCTTACCAACGTTATATTTACCAGATACAGACACATTGGTAACCTTTAAATAATTATGTATAATTGCATTATCAATCTTGTTTGAAGGTACGTGCTTGTACTTTACTATAGTATATTAACTCGATAATTTTTCAATTTTAGGCAACAGAACCAGTACCTATGGATGTCTGTGGTTTAGAAAAGTGCATACTTCTATGTTCGCAAATCGTTCTGAAAGACCTGTTCGTTCACGTTACTGCCGTGATCGACTTCACGAAGAAATTCCGCAGATCAAGACATTTTCGTACTTAGTGGTTGACAATAAAAGTACTTTGACAGGGTAGTTCTATCGTGAAATTAATTTTGGGAATGCTTATTGACTTGAACTGCGCATAATTTGATTTCTTATAACAGGTTATTAGGTATTTTAATCGTTCATTATTTGTTATTAGTTTTTATTCAAGATAAGTTGATGTTTATTTGATAGAAATAAAAAAAAATGAAATTACCTCTGTAGTAATTGCGCTGTCATCGCTCATCATTGACATAATATTATTATTACGAATCCTATAAGTCTATGATTATTATGATTTCTATTGTTGCGATTAATTCCTTCTTCCTTGATTGAACAAAGACGCGACATCAACGAACATCTATTTGATTGAGTTAAGAGGCGACTTAAAAAGTATCCACTTAAATAGTTTACGGTTGTATCTCTGATACAAGCTACAGCATTTTTTGTACTAGAAACAAGCACAATTTTGGACTTAACTTATGTACCTACCTGCCTACGATATAGCAATTTGTACTTAATAAAAAATATTATGCTAAACGAAAGATATCCTTTTATTAATTCCTTATTTACACAATATAACATGTGTCCCACTGGGGTAGACAGAGACCACTTTGCTTTTAATTCTCTTGGCCTCCTTCCAAAGCAAGAGGATGTCACCAGAAAGGTCGGTGCCTCCTGCATTCTCTTTTTTTTCACACTTTGATACGATATGATGTGTGGTAAGGAGATTGGTCGCGGTTCATTTCGATTTGGTTTATTTATCGTAGTCAAAAATTGACATTGTTACATCACTAGCAAAGCAACGAACTAGTGACAACCTACCTAATTAAGAAAAAACTAATACATATCCATCTCTCTCTAACGCACTAAAATGTCGTAAGAAAATCAAGGATAGGTGTCTTTCTCCGCGTATTATTTTAGCCAGGTTTCTATTTGTATTCCTTATTCTGAGTACTTGACCTTTTGATTGCTTTTCCGGAAAAAAGTTCTGTGCACGCCACTGATCTATATCCCAGCAAAATATCTTTGGAACGGAAGGTGGTACATCCCTAGGGGTTGGACTATGGGGCGCCAAAAAAAACTTTTTTATGTCAAAACTTTGACGGCCTCTATCTCCCAAGCGGCTGGAGTTAAACCCATGTTGATGGGTGTCTAGGAAAAGGTCTCGACGAGATCTACCTGCTGAAAGTGTCAAAACTTTACAGACCCGTATCTCCCAAACAGCTGATGCTAGACACATGTTCATGGTACTCTAAGAAAAAGGCTCGGCGAGATCTAGACGACGGTAAAAAAAAAATCGAAAAAATAAATTTGCCAAAATTTTTATTGGCCATATCTCAAATTGTAAGGAGTTTGGGTTTTAACTATAGTGATCGGTCAACTGGGACTACATGACCAAAAAAAAATTTGAATTTGACAGGGTTTGACAGTTTTTTGACAGATCCAAAATTTTTTTGAAACTTTTGTATTTTATGTTTTATATTTTGTATTTATTTGATTTGTATGAAACTCGGTATCAAGGGGCATTTAGGGTCGCCGATTACGCTGCCTTATTCAAATTTGACATTTTTTGACAACTAATAGGGATTTTGACACTTTTTCGGAAAAACTTTAATCGGTGAGTCCCGGTATTTGGCACGAGGCCGAAAAACGAGCATGCGAGTTTTTCGGCCGAGCACTACACTTTGACTCCCAGAGGGAGTGAGAGCACTTAAAATGTTTATTTCTGAAAAAAATGTAATTTGTTTCCTGTAGGCCACGCGGGCGAAGCCGCGGGCAGGAGCTAGTATGTTTTAAATATAACACTAATTGGTGGTAACAACTACTAAGCTGGGTTTGGACTGTACATCTTAGGTGAAATTTAATCAACCGCTTGACTTTATACTCGAGACTTGGTAAGAGATCAGGAACAAGGTACAAGGTGTCCCAAAAGAAAGTTTATATTTGTTTAGCTTACTGCGTAAACGAGAAAAATCTGAGGGGTGCGGGGTAATTTCAATCGATAGCCTGGCTTTTAGGAATTTAGGCACTATGGAGGTTTTCTCGGGGGTAGACCACGCGTTCTGTGTGCTATCATTTTACAAGTACCCTAAAAACAGCGATTCAGCGGTAGAACGCAGTGTGCCTGTGCATTGAAGAAAAGTAATAAAAATAGACGACGGTGACTAAAATAGAGTAATAGAACACAAATCAGTGATTTTTTGAATTATTTTCAGTCTGTCTATCTGTTTGTTTGTTCACGCGCATCTCCGAAACTGCTGAACGGATTTTCATGTAGTTTTCACAAGTGGAGAGAACTTAATTTGGATTAGAATATAGACTTTTTAAAATTAAAATCGAGTGTCGAAAAAAAAGTAATAATCACTTAAAGGCTTTTGGATTTTTTTTTCTACTGTTAGAAGATAGACTAGTGGCGTGCACAGAACTTTTTGCTGGAAAAGCAAACCTTCATCGCCGGGAAGTTTTATTTTCTATGTAACGTTTGTATAAAAAAGTTTGTATAAGAAATTTTCACTCTAGGGTAGACATTGTCTACCCTGGCGTCATACAAATTTTTTTTTTCAAAGTGATATTTAAATTTTTTCATATTTTTGTTATTGTTGTTCTTGACCAATGATTCCCGGCGATGAAGGCATAAAGACGTCACGAACGATTGTTTAAAAGAAAAAAACAAGAAAACTTTGGTAAAAATTATGTAGCGTGTAAAATTTTAGTAAATAAAAAAATCAACAGGTGGCGCTGTTCATTATTAAAATGCTCATAAATAAATATTTCATTATTTCGTTCAAATAGAGTCATTTATTTTGCTCTTATTTTGCTGAATAAAAAGTTTTAAAGCGAAATTAAAACTTTACTTTACTTAACAAATGGTGATATCTTCTTTGATGAAACGGGCTAGGTAGGTACCTATATTAATAACTGCAAAGCTAAGTGTATTAATTATTATTAAAAACTGTAAGAGTAAAGAGCTGTGTCTGTCTGTACATCGATGATATTAAAAAAAATAGCGGCGTAGAATACTGATTTAATAATAAATTATAGCTCTAAATATTTAAAAAAATGTATGTACTGAAAATGATTTATGAATTTAAAGCAATAATTTATTATTAATAAAGCAGATTCCGAAGTTTTTGATTTGAAGGTGCTGTCAAAACTAAATTTTATTATTAGTCCTTAAGTGTTAGAAATATAAGCTAAATTACTATAGAAAAATTGGAAATTAATCCTAAGCGAGTAATGTCGCTATAAAAAACATATAATCTTATAATTAAAGCGTTCAGAAAAGTTATAAGTATATTACATACTCTTTGGCCGCTTCAATTATTCATGCATACACACTTCGTTAACACCTTCATTGACCGACTTTTAAATATGCCAATTCATTTTAATATAAATTGAGTTGCCTTGTTAAAGTACGACTTTCTGTCAAGCCTCAGAAAAGAGTAGACACTTTCTATAAAAAAAAATATATTTCTTTTTATAATGGCTGTAATTTTGAATTTTATTTTACTTCTACATGGTCTGATCGCACTTTCAAACGCATCAACTGTTGAGGAACGATTTATAAATGAAGGTTATGAGCGAAGTGTTTGCCAATCTTTTCCATCTTTAGAAGCTAGCGTAAGTTAATTTATTTTATTTTATTTAATCTGAATCATAAAAACTGGTCAAGTGTGAGCCATACTCGCGCGCCTACGGTTCCGTATTTCAGAATATGTTTAATATAATAAAAAAATGTACCAAATTTAAAAAAGTTGAAAACAAAATCAATAATCAATTGAAAAAGGTAGGTTTATTTCATGGTTAAATTCAGTAAGAATCTTTTTTTTATTTCGTTTTTCTCGTAAATTTCTTCCTATATAAATTATTCCTATAATTTTTACACAATCAGCTATTACCATGATTTTTTTCATATTTTTCGGTTTTTACATTTTCACAGATAAGGGGGGCTTAAATGTTTGTTGTTTTTCAAAGACTTCTCGAAATTGATGAAAGTGAATATAGAAACTATATTTTTACTCAACTTTTTATTACCTACAATTTAATATCCATATGGTATTTGTATAAAATACACAAAAACAAAAGGATACAATTAAATTCATCATCCACAATACGGAACCCTAGATACGCGAGACTGATTCGCACTTGGCTGGTTTTTCTTTTCAGTTTAGAATAGTTATTATTTTTAATTTTAAGTTAGAATAGGCGGTGATAAAATAACAGCGTCCTCTTTGCATTTTGGCTTTCGGGGCAAAAGCTGAGTCACCCTTTTCACTTCTGATATGTCTGACATTCCCCCGGGTATTCATGTCATGACTATGTACTTATGTTTTTTTTAAGTAATATCTTTGACTAAGTAGCCAAAGTAGTCCAGTACTCGAACCATCCGTACCTCCGTACCAGTGGCGTGCATATAACTTTTTTCCGGAAAAGCAATCAGAAGGTCAAGTTTGACAATAAAAAAAATATGAAAAAATTTAAATAACACTTTGAAAAAAATAAGTGGGTATGAAAATGTTAACTCTAGAGTAGGCACCCCCGGCGTCATACAAAATTTCTTTTTTCATAGTGTTATTAAAATTTTTTTTTATTTTTTTTTTATTGTCGAGCTTGACTTTCTCGTTGCTTTTCCGGAAAAATGCACGCTACTGCTCCGCACCCCTATTTTAATGTGAATGTGTTTTTATTGGGTTGTTGGTTGTTGGTTTGTTGGTTTGTTATTTTGTCCTTCTTTAACGCAGCAACGGAGCACCGGATTGACGTGGTTTTTTGCATAGAAGTAGTTTATTTGCCGGAAAGCAACATAGGCTACTTTTTATCCCGAAAAACTGCAAACTAGCTAAATCAGCGCGGGTGAAGCCGTGGACAAAAACTAGTATGTTATAAATTATATGTGACTTCTTCAAAAATAATTAATTGTACAGGTCGTGTTTGACGATGGATCTGCAGCCAATTTTGGTGACAGTTTGAGTCCACAAACAATACTATTCAAGCCGGAAATCACGTGGCCCGCTGACTCTAATGGGTTATATACGGTTATCATGTTTAGTAAGTAATTATTTTGTGTACTTTACTTTGTTTTAAAAACTCCCTTTCGCATGCTTAACACATTTAAACGTTCCACAAGACAATGTTCAGAATGATTTTTCCAAATATCAGTTTTCCTGACAATTCTTAGTTGTAAAGCTGCAAATTAATAGAGGTGGACGGTCCAAGCGTAAAACAATAAACGTGTCAATGTTAATAGAACGAGGCTGTAAATGTGTTAGCATCCCTGTTACTCTATATGCGAAAAAAACCTGAGTGCGAGAGGGACGGATTTTTATTAATATAAAATGTACTCAAGTTGCTATCAAAATTTCGTTTAACCAGGTCCTAGATACTTTTAAAACCCATCTAATAAAGTATAATCGTAGTCCTTATGTCATTTCAAATTGTCAAACCAGGAGAAATGGTGTACCTCATTTCAATTAATATTTTTATTGAGCCGAATTTCTCCAATCGCGTTTTTGTTTAACAGATCTCCTAGAAAAAGATTCCAAAAATAATATTCTTTTTTATTAAAATAATACCTTCTTTACTGAAGTAGATATGCAAGTTCTAAAAGTGTCGATTTTTTTTCCGTAACGCCTTAAGAGTATGGTCTACCCTAGTGACTTTTTTTATGACTTGTCCGGCACAATAAGTCCAATGCAAAGACTTTATATACTTTTGTAAGAGACGATTATATGTTCGCTCATTGGCTTCTTTTTCTTACGCGTAGCAAAAACGCAGCGAAACAACAAAACGTTTTTAGCTGAAATATTGTATAGACTAAAAAATTACATAGATTGGAAATATAGGTATATATATTTTTTGACAAAAGTATATATTTTAGGACATTACATATAAGTACGTTGCCTTGATAAAAGACCAACAAAACAAGGGTCAGGTCGATCCATAATAGTGAAACTGTGTACAAGAGTGTTTTTTTTTTCAAGATGCTTTAGAAGTTTGACCAATGAAACTTCATAAGACTGATAAGATCACGGCACAGTTTATCTGCACTAATATTATATAGAGTTAAAATTGTATATATTTTTTGTTTTAGTGGAAACAAATGTGAAACCGCCAGGGACGACTGTATTCGTACTTTGGCTCGTAGTGAACATCAAATATAATAACATGGATAATGGCGGAACTATTTATGATTACTTACCTCCATCTCCTTCGCCTGGAACTCATCGTTATACTGTATTAGTGTATCAGCAGAATGATACAATCGAAGATGATGTTCTAACTAAGGCTAAGCTAAAGTGAGTTTGTTTGAAATGCATACGGAGGTTTGTTTAGAATTCGTGTAAAATTAGATTGACTAAAAGTTACCGGTTCGCTCACGGGAGCATGTGCTTACAGGTTTGGCGTGAACAGATAACAAATTGCTCTGGAACAACACACAGTTCTCAAAGTAATAATGCACATACAAATCTACAGCCAAGCGACCGGAAGTATCACGTGACCTTAATGTTTGTATAGAAAGTGTAAGAAAATATGAACTTTGCCGAACAGTGGCGAAGATTTGTATGCGCATTATTTCTCTGAGAATACTGTAGTTGTATGTTAATTTGACGCGTAATAATCGTTTTGGGAGCATTTTTGTGAAATGAAGTTATGATCGGCTGATTTTCAGAGTGAACTTTATGATAGTATTTCGTTGTTCTGGAGGAATCGCTGCCTTTTGTTGACTTTCAAACTTTGATGAATTTTTGACCTTGGAAGACGTGGTAGACCAATCTAAACGTCCCTGGAGTGAATTGCAGACTCGGGAGATACGGAAGTATAATATTGATTCATGTAGTTTAATATGTCACACGCAGGCAATAGTAAAATTTGGCGTTTTACAAACGGCGTCATCAGTTTCTAAACGCTCGCTATTTTGCTATTTCATCATTTCATTCGTCTTTTAATCTTCGCCATATCCTTCGTCAATTCGGCATTTTATAATTTGCCTTGACATAATCTGTAAGAACAATTGAGGCTTGCCTCGCTCCGCTTAACTCGACTCGATTCGGATTCGAGTTCCATTGGGGAATATTATTGAGGATTGGATTGTTTAAATAATATTTTATTTTATTTTATTGTATTTGGCTCCGCGAACTTTTGTGGATGGTATTCGTGAAACACGATACTGCTACGCGGCGCCGACCGACAGGTGGCGCTGCGTGCACAGAGTTTCTATAAAATCAATCTGCAATACACTCTAAACCTGAACAACAACCAGTTTTATATTTCCGATAAAAAGAATGAAATATAATGAAATAATGAATAATGAAAGAATGAAATATAGATCGCGATATAGCGTTCGTCTGCTAACGTTAATTAAATCCCCGCGGTGCATATTCATTTTTTGTGTTCGATTTGTTTGCTTCGGAAAGCTAGACCAAAATGCTGTTGGTCCATTTGTGCCCGAAGTAAGGCTCACCACCCAACAGGTTTGGGTCGTAATAATCGTGCACTAAAAGTGGGTGTACCAAGGTGGAAATACATTTTAAAGTTACTTATATCTCAAAAACACCTCTGATCTGACACCACCTCGAAGACTCTTGTCAAGACGAAAATACAAGGTGACTTTTTGATCATCGTCCAAATTCATACTGGAGGCTTGATAAGTGATCAGTATCTTGGATCAATAACAATTTTTGTGAAATTTGTAAAATGAAATTTCGGCTTCCCATAGAAATTCACTTCCAGTCCCGAGTGAATCACTATGGGGACTCGAAATTTACAAAAATGATTATTGATCTATGATACTGATCACTTACCAAGCCAGCAGTATGAATTTGGACGATGATCAAAAAGTCACCTTGTATGTTACATACGAAGACGGCGCGCGGAAGTGGCGTTAGTTCGCCACCACCCCCGACACTCCGTACATTCCCACCAATTTATTTTTTTATTTTATTTTTTATTTTGTTTTATTGAGAACACAAACAGTCACACAGAAATCTTAATACATTTAAAAATAGTAAAGAATAGACCTGGAGGTTCCTGAAATTAACAATCAAAACAAATACACTTAATTAAGAAGCAAAGTTACAAAAATACGTAAACAACATAAGACATAAACACAAAAGGCACATCACACAGACATCAAAATGGATTTTGAATACTAAATATTATGACAAAGTGAATATTGTAGTTTTAAGATAAGATTAACACATTATAGTTTAGATATTGCTTTAAGAGCATTTATTTTAAAACATTGGTGGCTTAGGGCGAACAAGTCTAAGTCTTGTAAGTTCTTATTATAAAATTGTAAGCTGCGTCTGAAAAAGGTGTGTTTAGCGTAATTTGTACCAGCAAATTTAACATAAAACAGGTTACCAGAACGTGAGTAGGACTTAAGAGAGACCTTAAATAGAACTTTCTCAAGTAGTGTAGGTGAGTCAACTTGGTTATTGACAAGTTTGAACAAAAACGAGACATCAAGTAATAATCGTCGGTGCTGTAAAGATGGCAAGTTATTTCGCTGGGCACTTTCAACATAACCCTTAAAGAAATGTCCAGTACGATAGTCCAGAATTTTCAGAAATTTATTTTGGACTCTTTCCACTCTAGTAATGTGCACTTTATACATAGGACTCCAAACAATGCAAGCAAATTCAAGGACACTACGCACGTACGCGAAATAAAGCATTTTGTATGTCATTATCTTTTTAAAAGCTCTACCCAAACGAAGAATCATGCCAAGATTTTTAAAAGCCTTAGTAACGATATGATCAATATGGGCACAGAAATCTAGTTTGGAATCCAAAATTACACCTAAGTCTTTAATTTGAGATACTCGTTTAAGAATTTTACCGCATATCATATAATCATAATGAATTATGTTGAGTTTCCGAGAAAATGATATCGTATAGCATTTATCTACATTTAGGAATAAAACATTGAGGTTACAAAAATCAATAAATTTATTTAAATTAGCTTGGAGCATGATGCAATCACTAGGCTTAGACACTATTTGATAAAGTTTTGCATCATCAGCGTACAACAAAAAACCAGATGGGTCAATGAATTTGTCTAAATCGTTAAGGTAAAGGGAAAATAAGAGGGGACCCAAATGAGAACCTTGTGGGACTCCAGAACTAATAATTTGATAATTTGAGGTATATCCTTTAAGCGAGACTGCTTGCGAGCGGTTTTCTATATAAGATTTGATCCAACGAAAGAGGTTACCGTGTATACCGATCTGGGAAAGCTTTTTTAGTAAGGTAGAATGTTTAATTTTGTCAAAGGCTTTCGAGAAATCCGTATACACGGCATCTACCTGAAAACCATCATCCATTGCATTTAATACGTAGTCTACAAACGTAATGAGAAACGTAATTTAATTACCTACAACTCTCACACGCGTAATAGCTTGTCCATACACGCTTGTGCACACACACGCGCAGCGAACAAGCGATACTGAGCCTTACCGAGTACCTTACCTCATCGTTCACCTGATTTGCGGTCGAGGATAAACTCGCGGGGGGAGGTGAGTGTCGCTTCTTTACGGAGTAATAGTTTATATTCTTGGCCACTGGCATAGATAAATAAAGGAAGGATGGATTGCTATCTCCTTGTAGTGTTCGCAATACTAAAAATAACGTTGCTAGATGGCATTACTTGTCTCGCTGGAAATAAAATTTGTCTGAAATCGACGAAATATAGCATTTTACTGTTCTGGTTAATCATATTTATTTATTTTATGAATATGAATAAATATAACCTTAGCTATATAAGCTTTTTATTTGTAGGTTTAAGTAATTATAATAGTTAAAAAAAGACAAACTTTATATTTTTTCGAAATATTTCGGCCTCATCACTCATCATGAACTCGACTGATGACGGCCTCACTGATGAGGCCGAAATATTTCGAAAAAATATAAAGTTTGTCTTTTTTTAACTATTTTATGAATAAAAACACAAAATTTTCATAACATCGCATCAGAAAATAGTGAATTCTTAATCAGGTGTATTTAACATCTTTTTCATTAAACTTTCGGTGGTAAGCTGGCAATCTAACTAAGCGTGCAGATGGTTATTCTGGATTCCGGTAGATGGCGCACAACGATCAATTAAACAAAATATGTACATTAAAATACGCTTTATTTACCTAACACACACTACTCATACATACCGGTATATGACATTACTCTTTGACTCAACTGTCATGCACGGTTGAACGATTTATCCTCAGATTTATCGTATTCCATGTGTCGCTTATTGTCGTATTCTAGCAAATTTTCGTTTTTGTGGGCGCAGTATAGTTGCTACACACACAAACACATCGAATTTCGTTTCATCAACTGTTCGATAGATGGCACTAGGTATGTCACAATATATCTAGTATAGTAGCGACATCAAAAATAATAAGTCGAACTACTAGGTACCGGCGAAAATAATAAGTTTTACGCGGGCTTTGTTCTAATGTATGGAGTGAGCAATCTATCCTTCCTTTATTTATCTATGCCACTGGCTAACTTGCGCCTGTAGAAATGTACAGTTCGACAATGCTTTTTTGACCCGTGGATATAAACTTCAACACTCTGTACCATGCCTTTATAATTTGAATTTCACAAAATCCATCTGCTTTATTAAGCAGGGCCTATTGAAGATGGCATATTATAATAGTTATTTAAGATACACGTGCGGAAATTAAGGTTTTATACGAATAAGTGGCAAATAGAAAACACGAGCGCAGCGAGTGTTTTTATTGGCACGCATTCGGATAAAAACCTTTTACGCTCAAGTATCTTACAACATTTTTCAATGCATTTTGCGAGGAAATATAACAAAAAAAAAAGTATAATAAAGAATGGTGTTTATCATCATTCAATTATTGCTAGAACGCGTATACTTATAAATAATTGTTTTTTTTTGGACAGCAAAACCTCCTTGCATCTTTGTAATTTTTTAAATTTCATGACTTGCACCATGCACCACAGAGTCAAAAACTTAAAAAAATTACTTTATTTCACGCGTGAAATAAAGGATTTCAGTACTGTTTTATCTCACGCGTGAAATAAAGAGTCGGCTTCCGCATAATTTTGTTACACAAAAAATAAAACTTTACGAGCAACTGCATTGAAAAATAAATGATAACTTAGACGATACTAAAGCATGGAGTTATGATAGTGATCTTTGTCATAATAATAGTTAGTATAATTTCCTAACTTATGTTATGATTCCTCTAGAATTAACGCTAATTAGTTAATACTTGAAATGACTGTAAATGCAGATGGACTAAATGTGACAAGACAAAGGTATTATATTGTATTTTTTTTTTTTGCCTTCATGACATAATTTTCCCTTGCCTGTCTTGTATTTTTTATTTCCTTATTCAATTAAACTATAGGCTTATTTTGTTAAATTTACTTGTTACTAATATTACAAAAAAAAAACATGATCTTGCTAAGTTTCTTGCCCTTCTTCTTAGCAAGACTAATCGAATATGCGGAGTTAGGCATATATTTATTTTATTCATTGCATATATTTATAATATTATTTATTTCTTATTCCCATATTTTTATTTTATTCAAGTGTATTTTTTATTAAATTTAAGTAAACCCAACCTTTATTATTCCCCTGCATATTTCCCCATATTATTATTTATGACATAAAACTATTACTATATACATAAATTATTTAATTACTTATATTAAATTAATACTGACCTATAGTAAGTGTACCTGTTATACCTATATTACATAAATAAATATATTTCATTTCATTTCATTTCATATTGCCTTTCTAAGCGGATAAGGAACCTATCTACAAACCTAACAAGTTTGTAAGGTACATAGGTATATTGTGCAAAACGTGGGAAAAGAAACTTGAATCTACACGTAAAAAAAGCGCTGTCGTATTGTAGAAACAAATACACCGCCAACTTCGCCTTAACTCCTGACACAGATTGAATTGGGACATTGACATTTCCAAAACCAGAGTAATCAAAACACATTGGAAGTTGGAGCCTATGTTAGAAAACGACATAATTTTTTTTTTAAAACAACACGTTAATTATAATATTATTAAAACTCGCGTGAGCTGACATACTAAATTATTATTACATACGGCTTGAACACTCACGTGTGATTGTTGTTGACTATATGCCAACCGTTTCACCGATACAATTTCGGCATTATCAAGGCGAGTGTCGTTCTTAGGACGATGACGCGGCGTTCACCGTCGTTGTCAAACGGGCACTGAAACGGTTAAACGGTTGAAACGGTTGGCATATAGTCAACAACAATCACACGTGAGTGTTCAAGCCGTATGTAATAATAATTTAACACGTTAATTTTTTTTAATATGATCTTTTTTTGTTCACAGTTTGGGCTCCCTTGGAGGTTTTATACACCTGACAAATTATGTTAATGAAAACAACCTAGTCCCTCTTGCGGGAAACTTTTTTACGGTCAATTTCAAAGATCTTGTAAAACCAACATTGTTTTAAAAGAACAAAAGAAAGAAAAAACCGTCTTAGATTGTAAGGTTCCATCAAGAAAGCAACACTTTTATAGAAAAAAATGGTGTTGGGCCGTTCTGGTAGAAGGATTAATGTTGGACTCACAGAAAATTTGTGTAAAAAATCGTGTGCGATATTAATCAGAGGATACGCTCAAGCAAGTTACATCAGCGTTTGATACGAGAATGTTATTCAATGTTAAATTCAAAGTAAATAATTTATGTAATGTTTCAATTTGCATGCCAATACTAGAGAAACATGTCTCTTGCTCTAATATTTTGTTCTATATTTTACACAAATAAATAATCGGAATCTGAATAAGGATGCCAATTCCTCTGGTCTAACTTCCGCATTAAGAGCGGGCGAAAAGGAGGAAACACACACACAAACCCTCACTCACTCACACAACCGCACTCGAAGCAGACATAAGCGGAGCGTGGTTCGCAGAAGTGGGAACAAAGGTGAGGCATTCTTGAAACATACACCCAATTAGTTTTTAATTCGTTTTTTTCGCCATTGTGAGCATTTTCGTATTATTTTGTAACAAAGTATTACCCGAGTCAATAAACCTCGGGAATAAAGATGTCGGCCCGCTTATGCTGTACCGTCAGTATAAACCAAACGCACACCTGACATATTTACGTCAGAGTGTGGAGTTTGAGCGATCGACATTGTACACATTTGTGTCGATTCGGTGTAGGACGTTTTAACTTATTTGACAGTATTTTTCTTTCTGTATCGAATAGACAAAGACACGGGGGCAATTTCCAGTCTGTCGAATTAGCCTTCTCGACCGTAAAAACCTGTTTAATTTGTTTCTGGAATAGCCCCCCAGGACGCTGAAAATAAGGTAAGTCCTGTCCAATAAAGTAAGTCGTGTTACACCGAATTGACACCATAAGTTGCTATTGTTTTTAATGGTATCTGTATTTCCATGTGCGAATATAGACGGAGATAGTGTGTAAGTGAGAGGTGGATAGGACGATCGCCATTTCTATTCCCAAGATCGATTAACACAACTTATACCATTTCTTACTTTTCATTAGGTTTATAAAATAAAGTAATATGCACGTTTCTGTGACTTTTATTTCGACTAGATTTCCTCTTGCGAACAAGTCAAAATACCAAAGGTACAAAATCCATACAGTTATCCAACGAAAGTGTCTAGAGACGAAACGCGGGAGGTATGCGCCCGAATAATACTCCTCGGGTAACATCTCTCAGCGCAGACACATAAAGGAGACTGTTCTTTTTTGTATAGAAAGTGGTCTATGAACCAACAGATATAATACTGTGGTTTTTACATTAGGTAACCCCAACTACACCTCTGTGCGAAAGGGCATCAAAGTCTGACCCGACAGTTTTTTCGGTACTTTTCGGACAGAAAGAGGTGGCGTCAGCGTCTTCAAAGACACGGTGTGTAATTTATCAACGCTAGTATAACAGGTCACTTATTTATAGTTCTTATTTTGGCGTCATTGTAGTCAAAATGTAATAAATGTAGCTCATTGCAAAATCGGAGTTCTTATAAGTTCCTTACTTTAATATAACATTATTGTAATAAAAATACTTGATTAAAATAAAATAACACTAATATATTTGACTTGAAATATCTGAAAACTGTCGGGTCAGATTTTGATGACGTCATAACAAAAAAATACCGTCTAAATGTGTAATTCCTAAAAAAAATTACTCCATATCTGTTGGTATATAGACCACTTTTGCCCAGTCTCCATATAGTTTAAAACAGTCAACTATGTTTGCTGTTAATAAATCTGATTAACTTATGATTAAAAACCCGGAGATTGTACGGTTAAACTTTTGATACAGACACAAACGCAAAGTTAGCGATATTTTACTAACTTATTCTAAACCAGGATAATTAATTGTTTGTATGAAGCGGGTATTTTATGATATATGGCGATTTTCACTAACTTTCAGGATCGCTTTGATACTATTATAGTACCGTATTCCTACTCCTTTGGGAGATAGGGGTATCTTTGTGTGACATAGAATGGTGGTTTTCACTAACTTTCAGGAATGCTTTGAGCTCGTCGGGCGGACTTCGCGGCAGGGCAGCACTGAATTAGATTTCCTACAATAATTTAGATGATATAAAATGGTGATTTTCACTAATTTGCTGGAACGCTGTGAGCTCATCTTACCATAAAAATGCATTTTCATCAGAATTGAACCAATATGTAAAAATTCAATTCCGTAGAATAAGAGGAAATGTTTTTAATTTAGCTTGCAAGATTTCGCCTAAACAAACAAACTAACAAGCTTTTAAATTTTGAAAATAACAAACTATTACGTTAATAAAAATTTTAAATATGTTTTTTTTTTTTTTATTCTTTTGGGTACAAGAAATTAATAATTAACAAAGCATACTAGTATACATGCACGCAGATACAGAAAAATATTTTTGTATAAAAGTCTACTACTTGTCAATAACAAAATTTATAGTTTATAATAGTTCATATTAAAAGTTGCCTGTAAAATTCCCTGCAACCGGCCCCTGCAGGCTATATTTTTCTTCGTAGCTTGCAATGTCCCCGGTAGGAATTCTGTAAAAAGAAAGTCATCAAGTTATACCAGGTATAGTTGATAGACAATAAATTAAATGAAACTCTGCTCTACGTAATTCAATTCAATTCAATATTTTTACGAGTATTTCAGACAAATGTCCACAGAGTATTAGTAACAGTAACATAATTGGTATGTTATGTTAGTAGGTACAAAATTCTTAATTAATTATAATAAAGTGTCGAGCTGCATCCATCTCCGTAAGAGAGGCGAGTCCCACCGATCTGAAAGTACCTTCAGAATGCTGTTGGTGCTACCACGAAGGTGGGCAAGTGCAGAGGCGCACCTCTTTCTCATGATCGCGGCGAAGCCAGCAGCGGTCTGCAACTCCGCAAACATTTCTGACGCACTACCCCGCCACGGCAGCCCCAACAGTGCCCTAAACGCATTATTATATTGGACCCGTAGGTTGATGTATGCCCTCTGAGTAAAACTAACCCACAGAC
Organism: Ypsolopha sequella; assembly: GCA_934047225.1. Taxonomy (NCBI): domain Eukaryota; kingdom Metazoa; phylum Arthropoda; class Insecta; order Lepidoptera; family Ypsolophidae; genus Ypsolopha; species Ypsolopha sequella. The sequence continues at coordinate 20,498,698 of OW204004.1, read as the reverse complement.
AACACGTGTAGAATGTCTGACAGTAGGCTTTTAAAACCGTGACTTTGATTGGTGTAGTACAACGCGAGAACCTGCGAGCCAGCATGTTACATCGGACTTTTACATCGAATACTTTTTTTTCCACTGTTTAACGGCTCTGGATACAGTCCTTTTGAGCCAATCATAATTTAAAGTTCACAAGATTATATTTGTTTCATTTCCTCAAACTATGCATTGAAAAACTTAGTATGATACACGGGCGTAAGAGCAATAAATTATTCCTTTTCGCCCTTGTAGCATAAACTACTATAAATGGATATTTATCCACCTTTACCCAATCACAGAGGCACAAAATAACCACTTATTTTGTGACAGAGGTATGAATCAATGTCGGATATAGATATCATAATACTATAATTATATCAGTGACGGCAGCGCATTCACCTACGAGGTGCCTACAGTAAATTGCCTACAGACGATAATAACCAGTCATACCTTGTTTAAAAATAAGCTAAAACAGTTCTTGTTGGAAAAATGTTTGAGTGTAACTTGTAACTTAATATAATTACTTAAAATATTTTATATCTGTAAATAGAGTTATGAACAAGTTGTAATTTAGCTCATAAGTACGTAGTATTAAGTATAATTTAATTATTCAAATGTAATATATTTTTGTTAATAAATTAAATAAAGGGATGAATGAAATGAGGTCATTTCAAATATTTTATTCTTTTGATCAAAAGAGCTTGAAGTAATCATAAATTTAAAAAAAATACTAATCTATTATTAGAAATCAAATCATCCTTCGTTAAAAAGGAAGGAAGTGACGTACAAGTTCTGAACAGGCCCCCCTATACGAGATGTGGACAAGAAAGTATGCACTTTAAAAAAAACCGGCCATGTGCGAATCGGACTCGCGCACGAAGGGTTCCCTACCATTACACTGGTAAACAGTAGTTTTGTTTTATGAAGTTTCATACTTGATTTCGTATGATTCTGCCACGCTGATCCCAAATCTGTTGTCAGTTTTTTTCTAGCAGCTCTAGTTTTTGAAATATTAACATATTCAATTTTTAGCGAAAAATACTCGAATTATAAAATGAAAAAAATTGTTTCTCTAACCTAACATTAAAAAAACTATCTTTTGTAAGATTTTCTCACATGAATCGAAATTTCAGCCTTGTTTTGAATGCTCCAGCAGTTATCAGCCATCATATTTGCATTCCAACGACCCTGGTATCGCTCTTCCATCGTGCTAATTTCCTGATGAAAGCGTTCGCCTTGTTCATCGCTTAAATCACCTAAATTTTCTGGGAAGCGGTCTAAATAGCTGAAGAAGAAGTGTATCTTGATGCTCATGTTACATCCTAGTCTTTGAAAGTGCAACATGAGCTGCTCAATGTGTTGAATGTAGTCTGGAGACTTTTTATTTCCTAAGAAATTTTGCACAACCCAAACAAATTCAATCCATGTAGGTTTCTCTTTATCTGTCATACAGTCAGTAAAATTTTAATCCTTTATTAGTTCCCTGTTTGAGGACCGTCAAAAATACCAACTTTTATTTTTTCTGTGCTCAATTTCAGGAATATTTTACTGATATATTTAAAACATTCCCCATCCTTGTTGAGAGCTTTTACAAATTGTTTTATCAGACCTAATTTTATATGGAGAGGGGGTAATATAATGCGGTCTCTGGCTACTAGAGGTACATTTATCACATTCATACCACCTGGCACTAAATCCACTCTCAAAGGCCAAACTTTTTTAGTCCAGTGTTCTGTTTTGGCTCGGCTATCCTACAAGCACATAAATCAGGGGTATTTGGTATATCCTCCTTGCTGACCCAAAAGAAAATTGACCATTTTAATGTCAAAGCATATCAGCCAGTTATGTTCTATGTATTTTATTTTCTCCATAACCAAGGGGATATTCCTCTTTAACTTTTGTTGAAATTTGGGATCCATGGCTTACTATACACTTGTAATGGCGTCCCAAAGAAGTCCAAGTAGGTCTTTTTTATAAAGTCAGACGCACTTAAACGACATTCTCGCAACATATATTCACCACAAACAGCACAAAAACCATTTGAATCGTTTAAGCAAGTTCTTCTTAATGTAGACATATCGATTTATTTATGGAATTTAATAATTTTGTGCACTAAAAAAAATTATTAGTAAGCCGCGTAACGAAATTTTAAGAAGTACCTGTGTCACAAAAACTAGAGCTGCTAGAAAAAAAAAAACTGAGAGTAGATATGAAATCAGCGAACTCAAATTACTAAGAAACAGTTTGGAAACTTCATAAAACAAAAAAAAAAGTAAAATTTTGTTTACCAGTGTTACCTATCTATAAAAACGGCAAAAAAACATGTCTGTTGTATGGGAGCCCCCATGAATATTTTTTTTATTCTGTTTTTTAGTATTTGTTGTTATAGCGGCAACAGAAATACATCATCTGTAAAAATTTCAACTGTCTAACTATCACGGTTAATGAGATACAACCTGGTGACAGACGGACAGGCGGACAGCGGATTGTTAGTAATAGGGTCCTGTTGGTTACCCTTTGGGTACGGAACCCTAAAAACATGAACTTGTCCTTACAAAATTCGACAAGTGGAATTTTTAATGAACGCTGTTTCCTTATTTAGTGAAAGTTCTACAGTACGATCAGTAAAATTATAAAGATTTTTAGATAAAAATCTAAATTATTATTAAGTACATGCGGCTTTAACACTTACGTGTAATTGTTGTTGACTATATGCCAACCGATTCACCGATACAATTTCGGCATTGTCAAGCCGAGTATCGTTCTGGATGACGACGCGGCGTTCACCGTAGTTAGGGTTTGCACTATTCGTTTAATTTTACTATTCGAATAAAATGAATACTTCTAGAGCCAAATATTCGAATATTCGGATATTCGAATATTTTTAAACATTGATTGAAAACAATACAATATCAATTCAAAACAAACAAAAGCAGCTAGACTGTGGTTTGGTTTGATTGCTGCATAATTTTATTCAAATAAAATCAAGTATTTTAATTATTTTTCTTGTTTGTGTTAACACAAGTTAACACAACACAGATGCGTGCGCGCTGTCGCTGGCCGCGTGACTGACTGAGTGAACGAACGAACGAGGCTGAACGAGTAAATGAACACAAGGTGGGGTGGGACTCAGGGGCAGAGTAAGAATAAGACCAAAAACAAAAACTTTATTATTATTCAACTATTCGAATAATTTAAATGAATTATTCGAATTTGAAATTGGAGCGGATATTCGAATAAAATGAATATTCGAATATTCGAATTGCAAACCCTAACCGTAGTTGCCAAACGGGCTCTGAATGCCGAAATTGTATCGGTGGAACGATTGTCATATAGTCAACAACAATCACACGTGATTGCTAAAGCCGCATGTAATAATAATTTAGTATGTCAGCTAACGCGAGTTTTAATAATAATTAAAACAACTTATTACGAGGGTTCATATTAAAGGTAACTTGGTATGGATCACTCGCGGTTGAGATTTACAGGAAAAAGCATCTATGTAAAATACCCGACATGACGGGAATGTGGGCGATTTCATACATGTCAATATGAAATCACCCGCACTCCCGCCATGTCGCGTACTAGGTCATCTTTTGGCTAATGCTTACATTTGCTGTCTGTCAAATTACACCTGCTATGCGAGCACATACGCGTCGATTAGATAAATTTGACAGATAGAATCGATAAATTCTAAACGATAATCCTTATTGCAATGAAATAAGAGTTACATTTTTATTTATCGAATCGATGTCGAGTCGATACCAAGTTCATGCTAGTACCCCTGGCTAGTCTTCACCCAGCGCAGCAAAAGGAATTGCTATATAAATCATATCATTAGTTTGCAAGTATGGCAATTTACCGAGCTAAATACTGCGCTTTGAGTTTAGACCTTGTTGCCATGTGTACATGATGGTTACAAATAAATTGTGTTTTCGAAAATAAATGACAATTACAGAGGTTTATTTCATACTAATGTATGCGCATGCAGCAGCCCAACCACTGTATTTCAAACATGTATGTAAAAAGATAGTCACCGCGCAAGTAAAACTGGGTATACTCAAAAAATAATTCAATGATTACAGTTATTTTTTGGAAAAAATAATTGCTTTGTAAACTCTAAAGTTTGAGAACTGTGAATTTCTTAACTGTCTAATTAAAGCAACAGGTGTTGAAGCGAAGACAGCGCCATCTGTTCGGAACAAACCTGAAATCGTTTAACGCCCTCGTGAAAGTTCAGTATGTGCATTAATGGCTGGTATATCAAATAGTAACAAAAATTCGGTGTACAGGTATGATGGAAAATTAGTCGGTCTAGATTAACGCGCCTGATAGGTACGAATCCTGGCCCTAGAACTTTTTCTTAATACACGTATTTGTTTACTTGAAGCATCTTAAAGTTTGCTTCTGTTTGATTTCTAGTTTGTTTACTTGTCACTTTAATATTATTTACAATGTAATTGCCTTGTTATGGGTAGTTCTTGCAAACGTGGTTTGCAAGAACGAAGTTCAAGTGAGTATAAGTTGCTATGTTTGAGTAGCTTCCTGCTATCAGTACCCTAACACAACATGATTATATATAATATGTGCTGTCATCCGTTGAAGAGTTCTACGCTGATGAAGCCAAGATCTAAGGTCAGGTGGGTATTCTGATAATCTCAAAATTCAATTCAAATTCAAAATTCTAAAAGTTTATTTTGCAAAGTAGGTATATTTAATACACATTTCACAAGTCAAATTTTAATCTTATAAAAATATATGTAATAAAATAATAAATGTACATGAACTACTTAGATTAAATGTTTTTTTAATTTATGTAGCAATATATATACGATTAAAATTATAGGTAAAATATTATTATACAAGGTGAAATCCAATCAACCGCCCGAACCCATACCGGAGACCCGGCCAGGGACCAGGAATGATCACCAACCGAGCCCCCAGCACGTAATACTCTCCAAGTAATACCCTTGAATCAGCACCCTAACGCAGTGATTGCCGCAATCTCGAGTTATGTGCTCTGTTCCGTTGAGGAGTTCTATGGTGAATATGGTGATGTAGCCAGGATTGAAGGTCAGGTGGAAGAATGTCGATTTTCAAGTAATACCTTGTAATCAGCACCCAAGTACAAAGCGATTACTTCAATTTCGAGAGGTGTGCTGTCATTTTCTGAGGAGTTCCACTGCCTATCTCTGAAGACCTTTATCAGATCATGACCAAAACTAAAATAGGACCTACCTAGAAGTATATTCTTCTAAACAAAAAAATAATTATTCAAATCGGTTCACAAATGATGGAGTTATGGAGTAACAAGGCCAAAAAAAAACATGCAGTCGAATTGAGAACCTCCTCCTTTTTTGAAGTCGGTTAAAAATACAGTAATTGGGCTGCAGAAAGGAACTAACTTTGTCTGTAGGTCACAGTCAGCGATCCAGGCATTCTGTTGATACAACAGTTGTGTGTAACGATGAGTTCCTGGCAGTACGGGAATCGAACTCGTGTACTCAATAATAGTTTTGCCCGTTGTCAAGTCACCTCCTTTTATGTTGATTATAAGCCAATGGATGTATACTTGCTGTTTTGGTGGCAATGATGGCACATCGGGATCTGTTCATGGGCAAAAAAGACTATGAGTGTTCGTCGTTTGAAAACACGCTACATTAGACACAGACTTCCAAAATATTTTTTCAATGCAAGTGCTTGTAAAGGCCCACTTTTTATGCATCAAAACCGAACAGAAAGTCGATTACTTTGCCTTATTTGTCGATTATTATTTTTCATTTATTATCAATGGTTGGCTAACCTGCAGCCTTTCCTGTGTACCATAAATGTTATACTTTTTTTTCACTGTTTAACGGCTCTGGATACAGTCCTTTTGAGCCAATCATAATTTAAAGTTCACAAGATTATATTTGTTTTATTTCCTCACACTATGCATTGAAAAACGTAGTATGATACACGGGCGTAAGAGCAATAAATTACTGGATTACGTTTAATCGTAATTTATTCCTTTTGGCCCTTGTAGCATAAACTACTATTAACATGGGATTGGGGAACTTTGGTATTTTTTCTGACGTCCCAGAATAAGAAGTCATCTACATGCAAAATTTAAGCTCAAAACCAAACGGACCGACATAAAAGTTTCTCATTTAGGTTAAGGGTCGGTGTTCCGAGATTCAGGGTTCGGGGTTATGGCTTTTTAAGACGGTAAAAATTCAAATTTCTGAACAAAATAAATACCACTTGTTACCTTACAAGATGAAGTGCAGGTTCATTAAAAAAAATCACGGCAATAATGTATAGTAACTTCAGAAAAAAAACAGGAATTTCAAGAAAAACTCTTGAATAGCATTGCAGCGCTACGGATGTAACCTGAACTTGACATCCTGTTTTTTTTTTTTCTGAAGTCACTATACATTAGTGCCAAGATTTTTTTAATGAACCTGTACTTCATCTTGTAAGGTAACGAGTGGTATTTATTTTGTTCAGAAATTAATATTTTACTATCTTAAAAAGCCATAACCCCGAAACCTGTTTTGCCCAATCTCGGAACTCCGACTCTTAATTCCTGTTTTTTACTGAACCCAAAAAAATTTTCCAAGTAACATCCTTTGTATATTATCAGCAAAAATGTTAATTTATAATTATTAGCAAAATAAACGGTGGTCGTTCAAGGATACAACGATAGCCTCTCAATCTTGATATTCAGGTTCGATCCCCGGTCGGGCATGCAACAATGAGTTTTGCGGAATTTATGTGCAGTAATATTCTTATTTACTACTTGCTAAACGGTAAAGGAAAACATCGTAAGGAAAAATGCATGCCCTAAAAAGCGTGTATTTGTTCCCGAAGTACCCATCACGTTAAGATGTAATAATCGTCAGTAAAACGCGGGTGACTTGCATTTTACAGTTCACACTCGGAATACCTCTGACACTTCCTCGGGGATTCATGTCGTGACAATATATATATTAGCAAAATGCAAAAAAAGTGATCAGGTGCGAATCAAACTCTGTGAGCCGAGGGTTCCGTACTATAATTTAAAAGAAGGATAATGTAAATGAATTTATTACTGACCGAATAAATTTTACTGTTTTGCTTCGTATACATTACAAGAAAATTCCATGGAGCAAAACAGCAAAATTAAATTGGTAGGTAGTAACTTCACATAGAATTAAATATTCAGATGTTTTCCTTTAAAACCTTCTAATTTGCCCAAGTTGTAAGAAGATTCTTTCATTCTTTTGGAATTGAGCTGAGGACCTTAACACTTAATACTTGGCATACTGCTGAGACGTTATAGGCATCGGTAAAACGTGGGTGTACCGACTTGCATTTTACCGAAATTTTACCGACTTGCATTTTACAGTTCATACTCGAAAACACCTCTGACACCCCCTCGGGGACTCATATCGTGACGATATATTTATTTTATACTTTTAAGTTTAGCCAGATCACCTCCACACTCTCAATCAAATCATAGAAACATTTACTAAGATTTCGTAGACTATTCGAAGCCATTCGACAACCTTACACAATCAACTATACCTATTTAACCAAAATATTCCTTCCACATACGTTGATTTTATCTAACTTTCTTACAATAAATATTACAACAGGCCAAAAAATTATCCTTTAAAATTTTAAAAGCAAATTCCCTGTCCCCCAAACTTTTCACCTGCACACTTGAAACATTTTTCCAGAAGCTGACGGGCCCTGGACTAATACGAGCGTGTAAGTTGGTATCAGAAGGCTCTCGGTTTAGCTGATGAGCATCAAAATTATGAAACATTTCTATTATATAGGTGACAAATTTAGTATTACATTAAGGCGATTACCGTCGCCAAATTAGCAGCTCGATGTTTGTCTGTATGAATATCGATGGAAACGACATTGAAATAACGTTCAAATCAGTGCACAATGCGTGGTGGCTGTTACGACGCTCGCTGCGTCCTTGAAAGGGCAAAATATGAGAAAATAATACTTTTCACATGGGCGTCATTGTTTGATTGAATAATTCTATGTTATATTTATAGCTATCAAGTTTATCTATTTACCAAAGCATAAATGAATTAAAACACCTAAGCCACTTAGGAGCAGTAGAAAATTCAAGCCAAAAAACACCATTCAGTTGAAACAATTTTTTTATATAGAAGTTTTGGTGGTACGGAAAAGAAAAATGTTGCATATGTTGTCCTAGAGTTGATAATCCATAATAAATTTTTTCAATATTTTTGGTTTGGCCATAAAAGAGGAGTAGGCTTTAGAAAGTACCCATTTGGCGGTATTAAGGGCCTTAACGGGCAAGTAGCTGCCAACGACCTTGAGTCACACAGTAACTACCTATATAATTGAAATAACGCCGTTCATAAAAGCGCGCACTGCATAACGACATCGCTGGGTCTCCGGATAGCGCAAAATAGGAGAAAATAATGGTTTTCACATGGACGCGATGGACGAAAAAAGAAAGTCTATAAATGATTTTTCAAAGGAATATTTTTCTTGCACTTTAGTGCAAGAATCATACAAATATCGTTTGTAGTTTCAAAGAAATAACCAATTTGAGTATAAAACAGCTTGAATTTGAACAATATTTTCATGCTGTTTCTTATACGCAAGAATAAATTCCTAAAATGAAATTGTTCCTGTTAGTTAAAATAAAAATATACATTTCATAATTTTTAAACATACCATTTAAAATAAATAGCTTTGGTTTTATTTTTAGTCAGTTGGCATATTTTTAGTCTGAAATACGTTTTTCCAGAAGGTAAATTAAGGCTATGGCACCGAAATTCAGAACTTGGCCAATTTTTTTATAATATTTATGGTGTCATAAACTTATAGACCTGACTAAGGATCGGACAAATTTTTGAAGGATGGTAGCCGACGCACGTTAGGGCATGGAACAAGAAGAAGAAGAACTTACCAAACATGAGAAGCGTGTAGTAGACGTCAGGGTCAGCTGGCCAAGTGATGTTCGGCTGGCATACCGTTGATATGACTTTCAGATAGTTTCCAAGATTGGCTTCGGAGCCATCTGAAAAACGGACCTGGAAATGTCATGATTTAAATCATATTCATATTATACTTTATTGTACACAAAAAACATTATACTTATATTTGTACTTAGACATTGTACATTGTACTTAGAGACATTTATCATGTACATAGGCGAGCTTATCTCTAAAAAGAGATTTCTTCCTGCAAACCCAGGATTGATAAATAGAAGTCATAATCAAAAAGTATATAGAATATGTGATTATAAATAACTACAATATACTGACATAAATAATAATTAAATAACTACTTAAATAATAAACACCATCCATCCATCCATCAGCCTAGTTCGTCCACTGCTGGACATAAGCCTTTCCAGGATTTTGCCACTCCCGGCGGTCATCCTGGAAGAATTGCCCATACTCACACACGCTGGGCAGGCGGGTTGGTGAGCGCGGTGCCGGAACCCTCGCACCAGTGACGCTGCTGCCCGCCACCAGTCTGTTCCATATAAGGCCCGGCTATTAGGGATGGATATACCGCCATCCATCGGTCCCAGGCATGGTGGGCCTCCTGGTTTTTTACCTGTGAGCTGTCCTCTTACTCTTCCCCGAATTACTTCGAGAGGGTCTCCAAGTAAGATGGTGGTACCTCCACAGTCGAGCCCAGCATCAGCTCTACCACCTTTAACAACTAAACACATTGACATAATAATTATAATAAATAATATAAAAATAAATCATGTCAAGATTCCCCGCGAGAAAATCTATTTTTAAAATAGGGTATTTTGAATTTTTTTATTTTTCTTGATATATTTATTTATTTATCAAAAATCTTGCACAGCATTACAGATATATCCAATACGCTTTAAAAATAAAACGTCAACAATTAATAATAATAATATGCATAGGCCATTTACAGAAACATAAAAAACAACAAAAAGTAGGTAACCAAGATAAAAATACATTTTTTAGTTAAATTAGCTAAGGACATCGTCATTGAGGCTTCACTCTCACAGAATTTCAAGCATTCCCGCCACCACATCCGTCATTCTGTCAGAGAAAAGATCACATAGTGGTTCTGATACCAAGAGTGCGTTGAGTTTTATGGGTGCGCGCACTAGTGGGGACTCCCTCCGCGCCACGGAGCAAGAAGAGGACGTTGCCAGGAGCCTGTGTGAGCGGGCACGGGCATAATTATTTGGCACAAAAAATCGACAGACTTTTGCTACCAGCTCCGGGCAGGCAGATTTTTCACGAAGTAGGCAGCATGCAGTCACCATCAACTCACATGCTCGTCTGACCTCAAGAGAGTTGTATCCTAGCACGCCCAGGAGAAACTTGGTGGGAGAGCGGTACATAAATTGATAACAACTATCTAAAATTAAAAAATGGATCTAATAATTATGGTTACACTTTAAGCTTTAAATCAACGCGAACAAAGTTGCAGGCAAAAATTTTTTTTTATATAATTTGGACCAAAAGTGACAGTGAAAATATACTTAAAAGTTATATAATATATTTTTCAATACAAGTGCTCGTAAAGGCCCACTTTTTATGCATCAAAACCGAACAGAAATTCGTTATTTTGCCCTAGGGCTTTATAAATTTTTTTTTTATTTATTTACAATGGTTGGCTAACCTGCAGCCTTTCCTGTGTACCATAAATGATATACTTTTTTTTCCACTGTTTAACGGCTCTGGATACAGTCCTTTTGAGCCAATCATAATTTAAAGTTCACAAGATTATATTTGTTTTATTTCCTCACACGTTGCATTGAAAAACGTAGTATGATACACGGGCGTAAGAGCAATAAATTACTCGGTTACGTTTAAAAGCTCGTGTTTAAAATCGTCCTTGTAATTTATTCCTTTTCGCCCTTGTAGCATAAACTCTTATTATTCACTAAATAAGGCTTTTTATTTTTTGTTAAATAAGAATAATACATATGTAGGCGTTTGTTTTAAAGTATACTACTTAAGAGACCGGCGGAGGATGCATAGTTCATACAAAAGGAATACCAAAATCATTTGTAAATTAAATTTTTAAGGTAATGTGTGTTTATTGCGACTGGATAACAGAATATTTAGGTTTCCAAGTGTCTATTTTATATGAATACTGATTTAAATAAAGATTTTTTCTCATATTTCTATTCAGTATTCTTATAAAATAGATATTCGGGAGCCTAGATATTCTGTAATTCAATCGGAATAAATTAACACTACCTTAAGAATATGTTTAATTTATTAATGATTTTGGTATTCCAAAATATGGAATAAGGAATAGTGGAATATTGTATGAACTATGCATCTTCCGCCGGACTTTTAATTAAAAAATAAATAACTACAAACCCAACACAATATGTGAAGTTTGCAACTAGGTAAAAGATAATAAATAATAATGACTGCTTCGATTGTATTATGTTTATACCGGATTGTTTAATTTAAATCATTTGAAACAGAAAAAAGAAAACAAATTTCAATTTTTTTTTATTTTGTTTTTTTTTCTGATACAAACTATTTAAATATCGGTACAATCCGGTACAAACCTAGAACAATCAAATAACAGTCATTATTATTAACTAGCTTTTGCCCGCCGCTTCGCCCGCACTGATTTAGTTTGCATTTTCCCGGATTAAAAGTAGCCTCTCTCCGGTAAAGAGTAAAGTCACTCTCCGGCCCATAAAATATTTCTATGAAAAAAATCACGTCGATCCGTTGCTACGTTTCTGCGTGAAAGAAGGATAAACAAACAAACAAACACACTTTTATAATAGTAATGATATACGGATTATCGTTTAATTTGCAAAATTAAGAATATTACTGATAAACATGGCAATAATAAAAAAATAATTTCGAGCTACAATGACTCATATAGCAAACATAAAATATGAATACAAGAAAATAGGAACATTAAAAAAAGAGCCAACCCATACTAATACATATATTATATACAAAACTACCCACCACCGCCAACTACATGCCTGTTGCAGCAGTGGCGAATATAGGGACAGAGGTATAAAAAAATCTTACCCGAGCTTCTGAAGTTGGAGCTTTTTCAAAACAGTTTGGCACAATTTCAGAATTTTTAAACGCTTCTTCAACATTAATTGCTGTAGATAGTGCCATCAGACTGATAACAAATAAAAATATTTTTAATACGACAGTCATCGTGATAATGTTCTTTTATTGAGGAATCGTCTTGTTGCGCTCGGCGGGAAGTGACAATGACAAGAAATGTTTTTCAAACTTCAACTTGTCATATTTAAGCAGGTGGCAATGAATTCAAATTTAAACACAGACAGTTCTGTGAATTTAAATATTTATTGCAACTAAGTGTATACAGGTGGTAGAGCTGATGCCAGGCTCGACTGTGGAGGTACCACCATCTTACTTGGAGACCCCCTCGAAGTAATTCGGGGGAGAGTAAGAGGACAGCTCACAGGCAAAAAACCAGGAAACCCACCATACCTGGAACCGATGGATGGTGGTATATCCATCCCTAATAGCCGGGCCTTATATGGAACAGACTGGTGACGGGCAGCGGCGTCACTGATGCGAGGGTTCCGGCACCGCGCTCACCAACCCGCCTGCCCAGCGTGTGTGGGTATGGGCAATTCTTCCAGGATGACCGCCGGGAGTGACAAAATCCTGGAAAGGCTTATGTCCAGCAGTGGACGAACTAGGCTGATGGATGGATGGAAGTGAATACAGGTGTTACATTTTTAAAAGAACTTAAAAGGCTTATGCCAATTTTGTCTCTTTTCTGATTTATTTTAAACCATGAAATTGTGATAATCTGAAAAAATATATAAATCTTAGATACATTCTTTCTGCAGATTTTTTTGCGGTTCAAAATGCGATACGTTTAACTTTGTTTGATCGAAAAAAAAAACCTAACTTGGACAATTTTTCATGTTTTTTTCGTTTTATATAAAATTTACATTACTAAATCATAGGAAAATTACAAGAAATTAAGGAAAATGTAATTAAGTAAGTACTTTTGCGGATAGTTTTCTAAAAATTTCTCATAGAAAAAGCTCGCCGCTGTACACTAATTTTAATGTTTACGTGTGAAAGAAATATTTTTGTGTATAATAAAGAAAAAGAAGATTCTTATATATATTTAATATTAGTTTATGCTACAAGGGCGTAAAGGAATAAATTACGAGGACGATTTAAAACACGAGCGTAGCGAGTGTTTTAAACGTAACCAACTAATTTATTGCTCTTACGCTCGATACTACGTTTTTCAATGCATAGTGTGAGGAAATAAAACAAATATAATCTTGTGAACTTTAAATTATGATTGGCTCAAGAGGACTGTATCCAGAACCGTTAAACAGTGGAAAAAAAAAGTATAAAATTTATGGTACACAGAAAAAGTTGCAGGTTACGAGTACGAGTATGTATTGGGTCGGATGACAATTTACTTAAGAGTCGGAGTTCCGAGATTGGGCAAAACAGGGTTCGGGGTTATGGCTTTTTAAGATAGTAAAATATTAATTTCTGAACAAAACAAATACCACTTGTTACCTTACAAGATGAAGTACAGGTTCATTAAAAAAAATTTTGGCACTAATGTATAGTAACTTCAGAAAAAAAACAGGAGGTCACGTTCAGGTTACACCCGTAGCGCTGCAATGCTATTCAAGAGATTTTCTTGAAATTCCTGTTTTTTTTTCTGAAGTTACTATACATTATTGCCGTGATTTTTTTTAACGAACCTAAGTTGTAATCTTGTAAGGTAACAAGTGGTATGTATTTTGTTCAGAAATTTGAATTTTTACCGTCTTAAAAAGCCATAACCCCGAACCCCGAATCTCGGAACACCGACCCTTAATAAAATATGAAATGAAAAATATTAAAAATAATCTGAACAAAACGTGATGTCTACAAAGAAACCCTTCAAGAGACATTCGCTGCGGGGGACCCATCCGGATGACCACTCCAATTTAAAATATGGACTTTTCCTTAGGAAGATATTATAGGGCTTTATTCTTATTTTTGTAGATCGGCTCTTATTTCATTGTATTAGGAGGTAGCAACAATATTTTTTATCACATGCCAAAAATAGTAGTTTATGCTACAAGGGCGCAAAGGAATAAATTACGAGGACGATTTAAAACACGAGCGTAGCGAGTGTTTTAAACGTAACCGAGTAATTTGTTGCTCTTACGCCCGTGTATCATACTACATTTTTCAATGCATAGTGTGAGGAAATGAAAACAAATATAATCTTGTGAACTTTAAATTATAATTGGCTCAAAAGGACTGTATCCAGAGCCGTTAAACGGTGGAAAAAAAAGTATAACGTCTATGGTACACAGGAAAGGCTGCAGGTAGCCAACCATTGTAAATAAATTAAAAAAATAATAATAATAAAGCCCTAGGGCAAAATAATCGACTTTCTGTTCAGTTTTGATGCATAAAAAGTGGGCCTTTACGAGCACTTGCATTGAAAAGGAATTAAAGCTATATCAAAAATATTATTTTCTCAAAAATATGTTGTAATGCTTTAATTACATATTGCATAGACATGCCAGAAAGTACTTCATCCTGTAGAGCTATTTCAAGTCTCCAGGAAATCTGAATAACTGTCCAGGAAATTCGTATGAAAATCCATTACATACCATGTTTTTTTTTTAAACTATCCGTGTCTATGTTTTAATTGACTAAGGAGTTTGGCGATCATACGGTTTTTAGCGGCCAGTATAAAAAGAAAAAACATTACAATTTCGTGTTCAGAAAACGTTTGCTATATTTTATAATTGAAAATATATTATTTTTATTGATTTTATTATATTTAAAACCATTGAACACTTAAAATTTAACCTCAATTTTATGAAGAGGGCTGGCCGTATACATATGCCCAACGAAAAAAAAAAAACGAAAAAAAAATTAAAAGCGGGAAATTATATTGTTGCATAATATTTTCATTTAAAGTTTTTTGTGTAAATAAATTACAAAATGAGTTCAGAAGGAGGCTCTGATATATTCTGATATAGATTGTACTCCTCCAGATCTAAAAGCGGAAGCGGAATTAGCAAAAAACAACTTGTTCCGCCAAAATCTAAGGAAGGATATTCAAACATATTACGAAAAGTTCATCAAGTGGAAAGCAAATAAACACACGAACAGTTGGTCGGAAAATGTGTTTTTGGCTTATTTCAGTCACCTTAGCCAAACAAAGCAGCCTTCCACTTTATGGGCGATGTATTCCATGCTCCGATGTGTTGTGCTCAATAAGAATAAAATAAAATTGAAAAATGACAACAATTTGACGGCATGGCTAAAAAGGCAATCAGATGGCTATATAGGTAAGCAAGAAATCTAAAATATTTCAAGCCAACATATAGATGATAAATATCTAGTTATAAAGGTAAATAAATGATGTAATATTATTTTATGGCGCTAAAGTTATAATAGGCCTTTAATTCATTATTAAAATTGAGTTTTTTGTTGTAGGTTGTTCTTATCATGGGAGTAAAAACGGTGCATGTAGAAGTCTGGAGCTTGGGAATCTAACTACAAAAGACGTTAAACACCGCGATAGCATTATTTTAGTAAAATTGCGTGACACATAAAACAAACTCGATCGATTGTTTGTTATTCAAGATGAGTTTGTTAACGTAATAAAAAAACTTATATAATTTGAAAATATCTCGTTTTATTTTTGAGAAAAGCACTATACATGCTTCGACCATAATTAGCTATCCTGGACTCGTATATAAAAGTCCTCGCCCTACGGGCTCGGCCTTTTAACTTACTCGTCCAGGATATCTTTAATTACTGGTCTCAGATGTAATGTACTATTACATTACAAGTTAACATTATATCATTGCAGTATAGAAACGCAGAAAGAAAAGTAAATCTGGATTTGACTAGCTCTATACCGGTTCAGAGCTCCTTACATCTAGATTTACTTTTCTTTCTGCGTTTCTATACTGCAATGATATAATGTTAATTTATATCTCCTTGCGATGGATAAATAGCCAAGTGTTCAAACATAGAAATTTATTTCTATCATAGTTTTTACATTACAAGTATTCAATAAAATGCAGTGAAAATAAATAAATTTAGATTAACAAATGAAAATATAAAAGGGATTTTTTTACAATTTTGGCTGTTTTTTTTTGTTCCGTAGAGCTCCCGCTGACTACGGAACCCTATTATCTTAAACGCTTTATTTCCTCCTCACTTTTCAGAGAAAAGGAAGCGGGAGCATCATAACGTTAAAAATGTTACTTTTTTGAGTTTTTTTTTGTATGGGGACCGCCATCGGGTTTCTATTTTTTTTTATTATTATTTACTATAATCGAGGCCATAGTAAAACTGTATTCTGTAAAAACTTCAACTGGCTATACCTACAGCGGCTGGAGCTGTAGGCCTGTGTGACAGACGGACAAACAGACAGACATACAGACGCATAGACAGATAGCGGAGGCTAAGTCATTGGGTAAAGTAAGCCCGCCTTCCACTGCAAGCGGACCGGACTCCGTACGCTCTCCGCTTGACTCGCAATGGTAAACTTCATAGAGGTGGTTCCACTGTAAATAAATGAGCGAAGCGAACTGAACGAGCACAAAGAGACACAAAAGTGGTCGAAAAGTTGACATGATGACCGTGGCCGGGTCTCCGGCATGGGTTCGGGCGGTTGATTCGATTTTACCTTGTATAATATATATTTTACCTATCATTTTAATCGTATATATATTGCTACATAAATTAAATAAACCATTAATTTAGTTCATGTATATTTATTATTTTATCACATATTTTTTTTATTAGATTAAATTTGACGTGTAAAAAGTGTATATATTTATACCTGCTTTGCAAAATAAACTATTTGAATTTGAATTTGATTTCCATAGGCCTCCGTATGGACTTCGCTTGACTTGCGACGGTATACTTCGTAGAAGTGCTTCCAATGTAAATGAGTGAGCGAAGCAGACTAAACAAGTACAAAGAGGCAAAAAAAGTGGTCGAAGAGTCTAGCGGATTTCCAACGACATCCGTATGGATGGACTCCACTTAACCAGCACCAGTAAATTTTATAGAAGTGCTTCCACTGTTAGCGGAGTGAGCGGAACGGACTGAGCGAGTTAAAAAAGTCCGCTGTGTCATGTGCTCGCTCGCTAGTTTTGAACGGAGTCCGCAAGCCTCTTATGCTGATTTTCTAAATATTCGTCTTGTAAATCACAGAACATTCGTAAGAAATCGCGTGTGTAAGATCTCCCTCTAACTTGGTTGCTCATCCAAAGTCTTGGTGTTATACGATTCCTTATATACTAACTGTACCAAGCATGTGCTTATCGTATTTTAAATATTCATCTTCACCGAAATCGTCTGACATGTTTTTCAAAAGTTTCAAGAAAGCTGCAACTGCGACTTTCGCGACCACCCGTATCCTTCTGCCACTTTGTTCATTCAGCAAAGCTCGCTGGTATTGGAAGTCCAACAACTCGCCCATCTGACCCATTTTATTTTCCGCCTAGCTCTCCCTGTGAAGTCAGCTCGCACTGGAAGGCAGGTACAAAGCTTTTTGTAAACATCTGTAGTCCAGATTCAATTATTATTATAAATACAAATTATATATATATATACGAAAACACAAAAAATATAATTATAGGTAGTAATAGTACATTACATCTGAGACCAGTAATTAAAGATATCCTGGACGAGTAAGTTAAAAGGCCGAGCCCGTAGGGCGAGGACTTTTATATACGAGTCCAGGATAGCTAATTATGGTCGAAGCATGTATAGTGCTTTTCTCAAAAATAAAACGAGATATTTTCAAATTATATAAGTTTCTTTATTACGTTAACAAACTCATCTTGAATAACAAACAATTGATCGAGTTTGTTTTATGTGTCACGCAATTTTACTAAAATAATGCTATCGCGGTGTTTGACGTCTTTTGTAGTTAGATTCCCAAGCTCCAGACTTCTACACACACCGTTTTTACTCCCATGATAAGAATAACCTACAACAAAAAAACTCAATTTTAATAATGAATTAAAGGCCTATTTATAACTTTAGAGCCATAAAATAATATTACATCATTTATTTACCTTTATAACTAGATATTTATCATCTATATGTTGGCTTGAAATATTTTAGACTTCTTGCTTATATAGCCATCTGATTGCCTTTTTAGCCATGCCGTCAAATTGTTATCATTTTTCAAGTTTGTTTTATTCTTATTGAGCACAACACACATCGGAGCATGGAATACATCGCCCATAAAGTGGAAGGCTGCTTTGTTTGGCTAAGGTGACTGAAATAAGCCAAAAACACATTTTCCGAACAACTGTTCGTGTGTTTATCTGCTTTCCACTTGATGAACTTTTCATAATTTGTTTAAATGTCCTTCCTTAGATTTTGGCGGAAGCAAGTTGTTTTTTGCTAATTCCGCTTCCGCTTTTAGATCTGGAGGAGTACAATCTATATCAGAGCCTTCTTCTGAACTCATTTTGTAATTTATTTACACAAAAAACTTTAAATGAAAATATTATGCAACAACAAAATTTCCCGCTTTTAATTTTTTTTTCGTTTTTTTTTTTTTTTTTTCGTTTGGCAAATGTATACGGCCAGCCCTCTGCATAAAATTGAGGTTAAATTTTAAGTGAGTGTTCAATGGTTTTAAATATAACTATAAAATCAATAAAAATAATATATTTTCAATTATAAAATATAGCAAAACGTTTTTAGAACACGAAATTGTAATGTTTTTTCTTTTTATACTGGCCGCTATACTGGCCGATACCGTATGATCGCCAAACTCTTTAGTCATTTAAAACATAGACACGGATAATTTAAAAAAAAAACATGGTATGTAATGGATTTTCATACGAATTTCCTGGACAGTTATTCAGATTTCCTGGAGACTTGAAATAGCTTTACAGGATGAAGTACTTTCTGACATGTCTATGCAATATGTAATTAAAGCATTACAGCATATTTTTGAGAAAAATATATTTCGACCACTAATTGTGGTCGGCATCAGTTACACAATTATATATAAAAGTTAAAAATTAGTTTTATTGAAGTTTGCATTGAGTTTGCATTGTTTCTCGTGCTGACTCCTCGTAAATATCAATGCTGCTTGTTCAGGCCCGGACCGTAGTGGGCACCAAGTGACCAACTATAAGATCCTTCCCATGTCCGTAGTTGAGTGTCTGTCAGTGGAGGTGAAAATGATTTGATATATTTTTTGTGTTTTCGTATATATATATATAATTTCTTTAATGGAAAAGACAAGAAAAGTCTATTATCATTTTATGTTATAAATACAAATGTGAGTTTGTTATTGTTTCAAGCATAACCGAATATCACTGACATTTAAAACAGAGCTAAAGTAGAAAAACGGACAAGGAAATAGGATAATTTTTATTCAGAAAATAGGCGGGCGAATTACAATACATTTCATTCCATTGCAACATTCAAGACAATAAACTTGTTTACTAATTTGTCTCTAAATCCCATAGTAATTTAGCCTAAACTAATCCTTTACGAAAATTGCCAATAAAACGAAAACCATAAACTTTACCATAACCCCATTTATTACAGGAACAAATGAAACATTATTACTTTAGTTTATTATTACACATATCTTTACGCTATGTCTTTAGGGGGCTGGTTTATTAGGTAGGCGCTATTAAGACATAGTAATACTCAAAGACGGTTGGGTTACATTTATAGTTTTAGATTAACTATGATATTTAAGGGGCTCCACAATGCTCAACATCAGTTCTGCATTGGATCCAGTTCCGTCAATGTAGATGGTAAAAATTTGAAAAAAAATATATCGTGTTTATTGAGTCGAGAAAATTATTAATTACACTTTATAAATAAACATACTTTCAATCTTCTTTTCATTACAATACTTTCAAAAAAGCATGAATTTCACGAAAAAATGTATTTACTTTCCATATTTCAAAACCGACTGAAACGAAATCAACACACAAAAAGAATTTATACTTAATGTCCTAATCTAGCCGCGATTTCAAAATAACTGAAGTTTTGCCTCTGATTAGAGCAGGATAGATAGTTAAAAAACAAAAGCGTCAGAGCAGGACTGAATTTTAGCATTGTGCAGCCCCTTAATAGTTGCGGAGGATTTTGGCTCTCGTACTAATTAAGTCGGTTGGTTAAGTTCTAGTTTTATGTGGTAGTAAAGTTATATCATGTATATGTATTTCCGAAATTTTAAGTGAAATGATGCGCACTACATTTTTTTTAGGGTTCCGTAGCCAAAGGGCAAATCCTCCGCTGCCCGTCTATCTGTCCGTATGCCACGGGTCGCTAGAGAGCTATTAGACAGAATGAGATAGAAACCTGAAATTTATACATGTTGTGTAAAATGATAACCTAAAACCGAATTTTGCATTTAAAATGTAAATAATTATTTTTCAGCGGGGCTTGATACATGAGCATGGATGGAGCGGAAAAAAAAAGGAAGGAATTTGAAATATACGTATATTATGTACCATACGCTGTATTTAAACAACAAATACTAAAAACGTCGATTTATAATGTAGTTTTAGGGTTGCTTCCCGAATACTCAACCAACATAATTTTGCAGTTTTTATGTCTGACAGAATTAGAGCATTACCTAAAATTAAATAAATATCTAGTTTGAAATTATATGTGCGGAACCCTAAAAGAGCGAGGCCCTTCTCGCACTTGGGCGGGTTTGTTTTAATTTGTCTGTCTGTCTGTATGTTCCGCCACGTTTTGACTCGAAAACCACTCAACATATTTGGATGTGGTTTTCTTTACTATCATCGTAGTGACCCAGCACTCGTAGCAAAGTGTTTAATCGCGCGCGATGCCACTTAGTTAAATCACAAGTGCGAGGAGTGTGACACGATGTTTTTGTGATTAAACAGTACGTCACGCTCTTTGCACTTGCGATTCAACTAGTGGCGTCGCGCACGATTAAACACTATGCTACCAGTGCTGGTCAGCATATTATAGCATGTATAGGGGTGTTGATAAAATAACTGCCAAGCCGCGGGTGAAAAGCTAGTCCTAATATAAACCGCTGAGGTAGTAAGTACTTCGCATAGAGCAACTATTGAATTTAATAACCTCAAATTCGGTCGTGCACAATTTTTTTACTTTAGTCGTTCATTGCTTGGAATATCGTTATCGCTCTTTCTAAATAATTCCATAAATTTTTCAAACGGTTTTTCTTCAAGGAGTACTGTAATTTATAATATTAAACTTCTTGGACAATTTGTGCCAAAAGGGTATCAACTCAATTTTTGATAGCCAATGCTTGACAAACAACGCGATTTTTGGACTTCAGTTGAGAAAAAAATTATAAATTAAAAAGTTCTTTGGGTTTTCTATTAATTTTTCAATAGTGATTGATAGTAATTTATTTCAGCCAAATAGCCCGTACAAAACATATATATTAGGTCTTTACATATGAAATTGCTGTTATCTATAGAGAATTTGAAGGAAACTCAATTTTCAGTACTAACATTTTTGCATTTTTTTTAGGAATGACAAATCCAAATTATGTAATTTCTTTTATGTATGAATGAGACAACAAAAATCTAACAGCAACATGATTTAAATTTTTGAAAACTGCCCTAGGGCTTTATTATTTTTATTTTTTATTTATTTACGAGAAGTTGGCTAACCTGCAACCTTTCCTGTGTACCATAAATGTTATACTTTTTTTTCCACTGTTTAACGGCTCTGGATACAGTCCTTTTGAGCCAATCATAATTTAAAGTTCACAAGATTAATCGTCCTCGTAATTTATTCCTTTGCGCCCTTGTAGTATAAACTACTATTATTGTACACACGCATAAATATAAACATAAACAAAATTACAGTGAAAAAAGATGCACATTGGCGACTATGTTGGCGAGCTTATCTCTAAACAGAGATTTCTGACAGCAAAACCATCACAATAGGAAAAAGTAACATAAACGAAGTAATCATACACGTGTACACAGAGAAGAAGAACATACAAAGAATTATACAAGTTTAATAACAAAATTAAAATTGATATTAATACTTACTATAAATACAATCTATAAAATATTATAAATATACATAGTGTGTAATAAACTACATAAACATAAATATATAAGGTTAAATAATATTAGTTGGCGAAACTTAAAACATAGGTAGTACTAGTCTATATGAACAAATGTTTGTATGGGAGCTAAGCGAAATTCGCAACTTTTCTCTTCCTCCCATACAAATTGCCCCGATCAGCTGACTGGTCCAGTATGGAAAGGTGAAAACAAATGTTAAGAATTTCGCTTAGCTCCCATACAAACAGTTGTTCATATAGACTAGTACTACTTATGTTTTGAGTTTCGCCAACTAATATTAATTAACCTTATATACATGTATAATATTATAATAAATGTATAATATTTACCTATACAGATTAAGAGAGGTAGTGTTTTTAAGCTTTTTCTTCTTCTTGTCGTGTCGATGGCAATGGGCAATCCTAAATTTGCGCAGCCCAATGAGCCGCCACGTCTTGAGAAGCTCGTCCAGGGTGAAGGTCTTGGGACATCCGGGACAAGACAGCAAGTGCGCCATGGACTGTAGGGAAGCGCCACATGCACAGGTTAGCCACCGCGATTCTTAGCTTTTTTTTAAAGGAACCGATAGTTAGACACGAATACTATGTGGAAGAGCATTCCATAGTTGGACTGATTAGACACTAAATGAGTTTCCATAAGCACAGGTGTTATGTATAGGTGTTTTAAGGAGGGAGAAAGCCCTGAAACGTAAGGGTCAAAAACTGGAGATCAATAACTCAAAACAATGAATGAATGAATGAATGAATGAATGAATGAATGAACGGTTTCTACTGACATACTTACTATGTCAAACGCGAAGGAAACTTTACTGGCTTTTATCCTTTCCATCGGTGACTATTTAGGCTTACACACCACAGACACATCTTAACCCTCCAGCCACGTGACAAAAACACCCCAAGGACTGTAAACTTCTTTTAAACACCTCTCATTATTTGCAACGGCCGCATTTAACCCTTCATTGCAGATGGGGTCTGGCTTAACAAGTCGCCCTCGCCTAGCCGTGAAGTGACGTCATTTTAACAAATCCACATTTTATTGGATTAGGTTTTGACAGATATTGCTAAACGTCACATAAACTACTTGCAGCTTAACCCTTATAGTTGCCTTGTTTGAAGATAATGTGATGTGAGTAAAGAGTTTATTTTAATTGGTTTATTAATTACACGTGATTATGTTTGTGTTAAGCTATGGGTCTTAGGTCTGATTAAATTACTTATCATTTTTGCTTAAAAACCATATATTTAGTTAAATTAAAAATAATCATATGCATAACATGTGATAACGTTAGCTAGTTTATGTTTGTTCGGAGAATAACCTTCTTCGACTGTCATTATTATTTGACATGAAAAATATCTCAATTCGACACGTATGTTTGTGATTTTGTGGAAATAAAAAAATATTGTGACATAAATCTTTTTTATTAATTATTCCTTTTATAATTTCTACTCCACAGTTGGTGTAGCTTAAAATGTACCGGAGGATTTGTAGCCACTGAAATATCGTCTGGTTTTCTGTTTTTCAGCTACTAAAATTTCAGCCAGTATTAAATATCTTTACCATTTACAAAAAGTCAAACAGAACACTTATATCAAATAATTTTTATTGAATTAATGGCTGGCTGAAATTTTAGTTGCTGAAAAAAAGAAAACCAGGCGGTATATTGTTTTAAAAAAACACTTGTACTTATCCACATGTTAATTATAACTTTATTATGCCCGACCGGTTTCGCTGTAAAGCAATTTTCTAGGGCCTTTTACACATCCTAACTAACAAATAAATAATTTACACTACAACCATGTCTAAAATGACTTGCAATAAATGAAACAAAAGGTTGTTTCTTGTATTGCACGTCATTTTAGACAAAAAAACACTTGTACTTATCCACATATTAATTATAACTTTATTATGCCCGACCGGTTTCGCTGTAAAGCAATTTTCTAGGGCCTTTTACACATCCTAACTAACAAATAAATATTTTACACTACAATCATGTCTAAAATGACGTGCAATAAATGAAACAAAAGGTTGTTTTAAAACAAAAGGTTTTTTTAAAACAATGTTTTATAAATTCCACCAAGTGCCAACAATCACTAGCATCTACTAGGCGGTATATTGTATAGTTATAATCAAACAACCTCCAATCATGCCAAATAACAAAAATTATTCAAAAAGTCATTCCTCCGTGTCTATACAATAAAGAACAGACACCCTATCAGCAGTCAGGACGCTCTTTATTTGTCAATGTCACATCGAAACGCGCACGAAATAATGCGGACAAAAAAAGAGAACTCGTGACATTTTTCTCGCAAATGAACCGTGTCGACCGGCATGCCTTGCTTATTAGATTAACAGGTCGATTTGCAATTCTCTATGTGGTTCCGTATGAACATGTTTATTTTACGGAAATGAATCGCAATTTACTAGGAGAGGGGGTCGCGTTTGTTGACTCAGCGAAATGTGATATTTATTTACGAATTCTGTTTGTTATGATATGTTTGTTTTGATGGAAATGTTCTATCAATTGGAACATTTCGATGAATTAACCGTGAATATAGTTTACTATGTTTATTTTATTTAATTGGAATTATTTTATTGCTATGACGGTCAATCAAATCTCACGTTGGAGTGTAAGGGTTAAGGTGGATGGTCCAAGGCAGATTTTATAAAAAGTTTGCGGCAACCAATAACGACGACAAAAGTAGTATAGTTTCATTCTGTTACTTTTTTCTACACGTTCAAATAATTTTATACTCGCAAATAATTGTTTTTTTTTTAACAAAATGTTTTGGCAGTATAATTTGCAATTTAAAACTTCCATACATTGGATTATGAAAGTTTTAAATAGCAAAATTTGATTGTTAAACTGTTGGTTTGTAAAAAAAAGGATTAATCGCGGGTGTAAAGTTGATAAAACATTTTGGAAAAGGTAACAGAATGAAATAATAATACTTCTGTCGTCGTTATTGGTTCCCACAAGTTTGTATGAAGATTGCCTTGGCTATTGAGTTTTGAAAAAGTCTGCGCTATTGCAAACAGAATACTATAAATAATACTCAAATTATGTTTTAACAAAAAGGACAGGACTTTATACAACTAATAAAATAAATATCTTTCACTAGACCCTCACAGCGGGCCACGTGACCATTTGATTGGTTTTCAGCATGATTGTTTAAGATAACTACAAACGCAACCCAGAAAACCAACCCTGTTCCATAGATCTTTAGGTTCAATATTGTTGAAGACAATTCTGAAAACTTGAGGGATTCTAATGCAATGTTCACAATCAAATTACGAGAGCTCCCGCTGTTTTTGCTACTTCGGTAAGAATGGACCTTCCGTTCAGTATGGATCTTTTGAATAGTGCCGTGTATTTACAGAATACCCTGGTGGTTGCTTTTGTGTGCTAATAATGCTTTTAAATGGATCGTATTGAAGAATACGTTTTAGATCATATTTTATTATTAATTCAATGGTAAAATTGGATTCTAATTTATTTATTTAAGGTGAAATTTAATTATACAGCCAAATTCATACTGAAGACTCGGTACGTAGTTAGTATCAAGGTTCGAGGACTCTTTTCGTCAAATACGAAAATGATTTTTGTTCCTGTTCCCCACAAACGCAAGACCAGGAGCTGTATTTTTGAATCACTCGCCGTGAATCATATATTCACGCACGAAATAAAATCACGTGCGAAATTCAATTCGATTGGTCACGATTTTACGTATTTTTGAATATGTAGAAATCAATGCAAACGGTTTTCGTTTCGCGCAGAAAAAATTAAAACCGGAATGCAATATTTCGTTGATTTAAAAAACCGGTAACGAATGGAGGTGAACGGAACGTAAATTAAAAAGTTATAATGTCATGTCAGTCTCATCGATGCATAGACATCGACATTTTCTTCTTGTCATTCTTGCATAGTTAGTTTCTACTAGTAGAAATCGGAAAACGAGTGGGTCAGACCACTCGTTGCAGAATTCACGGAGAGAATTTTCAAAAATACTGATTTCAAATTTTCGTTTGCGAATCATGCGGATTCATATGCGAATTGAATTTCGTATGATTCAAAAATACAGCTCCAGCTTCGAGTCAATACTATAGAAAGAAAATGTTATACAAGGTGTAACAGAAAGGTGTAACTATATTTGAAGAGCTTATTCAGTCAATGGTATAGAACAACTTTTACTATGGAGCCAACCCAGAAATCACAAAAAAAAATTGTAATGCACTCTAATAATATTTATGGTATTTATTGCCAAAAATAAATCAATATTACGAACTAAATATAAACAATAAAATTGCTTAAAAGAAATATATTTTTTCGGCAACAGGTAGCACGCTCAGCGGTGTTGCCAGATTAAAAAGAAATACTAACAGCGCTGTTTTTCAGCGTATACCTCAGACACCAAAAATTCGGGAGAAACGTCATCCACACGAATAATGCTGTTGGGCGTCGTCGTCCGCTAGTACTGTATATCTGAATGCTGTTTATTTAAAATTTCGTCTATAATTTAGCTAAGGGCAAAATCGGTCACTTGTATAAAAGCAAATGCAATTGTTTGATATAATGCAAAAATTCAGTATTTATTTATTTTATTTGTTTATTGATATAATTTATTACAACGGTTAAACCTGTTACAGTAATTAATAAACAATACTAATACAAAACAGTAAATGGTTAAACACAACTACAAACATTGATACTTGTCGTTGGTGGTTCTTGATGGAACATTTGGAACATATTGTTAATAAAAACAAATTCTTGGTAACTGTTCCACTTTTTATATATATTACACTAGCGACCGGTTTCGTTATAATAACATCGTCAGGCTTTTAGATATCGCTACGAATCATGAGATGAAACATTTCGTCTTTGTTTACATTTGTTAATTATAATATTATTAAAACTCGCGTGAGCTGACATACTAAATCATTATTACATACGAACACTCACGTGTGATTGTTGTTGACTATATGCCGCGTCGTCGTCCTAAGAACGACACTCGCCTTGAAACGGATGGCATATAGTCAACAACAATCACACGTGAGTGTTCAAGCCGTATGTAATAATAATTTACAATATGATTACGTTCGCAATATTCAGAGCAAACTATCAAAATTTGGTCCAAAATTTGCACGTTAGATAGTCTAGGAATAGGAATTGCAAGAAGTGTTCGTATTCACTCTCTGATCGCATGTTGGTATTTTACTTGTCAGGGACATAAAGTCGACACAATTGGTTATGTAACTTGGGGCAGTAGTAATTGAATTTCAAGGGCGGATCCAGTTTACGAGCCAGGGGGGGGTCACAGGCTCGAAAATTCAAATGAAAAAAAGCTTCGTCCCACCGGGTGTCTCACGACATTTCTCGCCTTTTTTTGTCAAAATTTTAACGGTTTATATGTCCGGAACGGCTGGTCTAGCCTGCACGCCTCGATCCTGAGGTGTAAAAAAGGCTTTTTTTTAGCTGTCAACGATTTAATTGCCTATATCTACTAACGGAAACGGCATCGAACGAAGGGTGCTTTTAGTAACTATATTATGTATGGTTAAGTGTAAGTAATTTTAAGTCAAAAAAAAAGGTTGACCTAGGCCCAGGGGGGGTCATGACCTCCATGACCCCCCCCCCCTGGATCCGCCCTTGTTGAATGTCTAGATATAACCTCCTTACCCAACGTATACGAGTGATATACCTAATAGTAGCTTTTACGTCCGAAGGACAGTGCAACAGTTACTCGGGTGTGCACCATTGCAAAACGGCATTAGTATCCTGTTGTAAAAGTTCGCAATCCCTCTCACAGTTAAATTCCATGTGTATTTTTAAGTCGTCTGCATAGAGAAGACTGGCAGAATTTAGTACAGGAATATTGTTCTTACAAGCTAATAAATATTGATACGAGGGTGGAGGCGCTGAATGCTTAAATTCAGGCTTACAACCTACTTAGCAGCAGATGCTCCTAATCTCTTACACAATGCCAAAATTGTTTAAACTTCTTTGTAACTAACTAGCATAAATTGTGTAAACATATACCGTTTTTGAAAATAAATTACTTATTATTTTTTCGAGAATTTTTGATCTCGTCTCTCCCTCTTGGCCAAATGAATTTAAAGAGAGAGAGACGGTACATCCCTCAGTGGAAGCACAGTCGACCGAGGCAGAGCCCCAGGGAAAGAAACCGGCGAACGGTGCGAGCAGTATCGAGCAGAACCGCCTTCTGCATCCGCGCTGGAAGCGAACTGCCGCGGAATCCCAACCGTCTCAGGTTGGTTTCGAGACTGGTTGGTATTAACCCGTTTGCGGATAAAACAACTGGGATTATTTCGGTGGATGCTACGCCCCACATGTCGGTAACCTCGTGAGCCAGGTCGAGATACTTATTATTTTTATTATTATTATTATTGGTAACGGGCTTAGCAGTATTTTTGAGTAGGGCAATTTTTTTGCGTTATTGCGTTACTGTAAGAGTTAGATTATGTTTTTCTTTGAGTATTGATTCGACTTTCGCATCAGGTGACAGGGTTGCGGATTTTTTCAAGTTGTGATCTGTAATACCTAAATCAGTTTGGTTGTTTGTGGTAAGTTTTTCACTAGTACAGCTCACCTTGTTAGATATGATTTTATTCTCAAACTAGTTAAGTCTTCTGTCGAATTAACCTTATTATCATTTAAAGTGTTCTTTTGTTCATTATTGGGTACAACTTCATCAAATTTTCATTCCAGTACAATCAGTCTTCGACATATTTCATCAAATTTATTGCAAAAAGAGTTTTGAAGATATGCAAATTGTATCGCCAGGAGTCTTTCTAACTGTTCACACATGATATCACCATGCTTGTTACTTTCTCTTTATAGAGAAATAATAAGTATGAAGATTTTCGTTACGTCTTTTTATTATACTCTTGTCATAGTTACATAATTACATGTATTTTCCAGAGAATTTTCAACATCTTCATGCCCAAAGTTTGTGTACGAATTATCCGCAGAAGCTTCGTTTATAATTATAGTGGTAGGTATTTTTGAGTCGTCATTAGCTTCCCGGTCCATAGTTGTATAATTAGAATCGGGTATTGTTGGGTTATTGCTTCGGCGTGTTATCTTTTCTTAAAACGCGAGTTTTCTGCTTGCAATTTGGACAATTTCAGAAGCGATCAAGACTTTGACGCTCTTTGTTTAAGTATTCTTTGGAAATACCGACATAATCGGAATGGTAATAGATTCTACAAGTATTACATCTAAAATTTCGATGCATCTTAATCTTTTATGATATTTGTGTGAAATTCGTAAAAAAAAAAATATTTTCTAGTCAAGTGTCAAATATGTCAAAGATTTTAGTTGTCGCTACCACTTATAGTTAGTTATTATTTGGGAACTTTTGTCCTACTTTTCGGTCTTACTAACATTGCATAGTGGTGGATCTGCGTGGTATTTCCCAACAGTAGCTTAAACTTCTTTGCGTCGCATTAAAGCATAGATTGACATATTTATGCAAAACACTAATTATTCACTCCCTAAGAAAATTAGTTTCACACCCTTAAAATTAAAACAATCATCCATGACATTTCCCTAATCCACACGCAGAAAGCTACCATTACTTTTAGCGCAGTAGTTTATCAAAAATAATAAGTATTACTAGGAACTAAGAGTTAATGATATGTCTTGATGATGCAGTCGTATTGTAGGTATCAAATGTATTCGACGGGTCCGTAATGAGTCGGTCGCTCCTTCATTAAATTTAATACAAACTGTTGCTGCAAGACGCTCGCTTCGCAAGGTTACATAGACCAATAATATGGATAGAAGGAACTTAATTGTTCCTGAAATTATTTTGAATGTAAGCGATATTTCTCTGGAATGGAGAAAAGCAGCGGGCATTACAGGTACAACAGAAGGTCTCCAAGATCGGCACGAAACACCAGCGCCGTATCGACTAGGAGTCGAAGTAGTCTTCACGACCGAAACCAACCGGAGCCGATCATCATCATTATTTATTAAAATCTTATATTTACATTATACAAGTTAATACACCCTTAAGTAGACATATTATGGCTCTATATTCTTCATAGTCAATGTTCAAAGTCTTAAATTAACACATTAACGCGGCCCGCACTACAGGTAGTGTACGACACGCGGTCCACTTTGTGCTGTCTTGAGCAGACTTAACACATTAACGTGGCTGGCACTACAGGTAGTGTACAACATACAGCCCGCATTGTGCTTTCTTGAGCAGATGCGCTAAATATGCGGTTGGATTTACACGATAAGTTAATACTCTCTAAAGTAGACACATTGTCTATTTATATCTTTCAGAGTCTATATTCAAAGTGTTAAATTAACATATTAATGCGGTCGGCACAATGGGTAGTGTATAACGTACGGCTCGCACTGTGCTGTTTTGAGCATACTCGCTAAATTGGCGGTCATATTTACACGACATAAGTTAATACTCTCTTAAGTAGACACATTGTCTATCAGAGCTGTCACATGGACTAAAAAAAGTCCGAAGTCGGTCCGTTTAAATAGGACTTGGACCCGGTTCAATGGACTTTTAAGATAAATCCCAAACTCAAGCGAACCGAGTGGACTAGCCCGATTTCAGTAAAAAGCCGGTACGGTCCGAGTTGATCCGAAAAAGTCCTTTTAATTACTTCAAGAGAGTTATGCAATAAATACAGTGTTACAATTTAATATTTCGATTCCTTTAATAAAGTCGGTATCACATCCGTCGAATAACATTACATGATATAAATGCATAAAACCACCATAATCGTTTCGGTAAACAAAACGGACTAACGGACTGAACGGACAAAGCCCGAAATCCGAAAAAAATCTAAAGGTCCGCAGTCCGCAGACTCGCTCACGGTTGAAAAAATCCTATTTGATGATTAAAAACTTTTTATACATTTTCAGTTTTATTCATAACTTATATTTAGTCAAGTTTACATTATATATTTATATAAAAAAACTTATTAAAATAATTATTTCATTATTTAATTAAATAATATATTAATATCTGGAAATAATTATTTTAATAAGTCTTTTTATATAAATATATAATGTAAACTGAATAAAAAAAACAAATAAGTTATATTTAGTCCATGTGACAGCTCTGTTGTCTATCTATATCTTTCAAAGTCTATGTTCAAGGTCTTAAATTAACACATTAACGCGGCCGATACTACGGGCAGCAACATACGGTCCGTATTGTGCTGTCTTGAGCAGACTCGCTAAATGTGCGGTCGGATTTACACGACATAAGTTAATACGGTCTTTAGCTGTTTGGGTAAGACGGGGCAACTTTAGATTGAATGTCTAGGATGTGGTTTAATATGAAACCTATGTTAAAGGGGTGTCTTGTCTTTAGTAATGGATGTTAGAATAAAAATCGGAACTCTAAAAAACTCAATCCTTTTTAAAATACTTCTGATAACAATAAGTGAAGCCCTGTTGTAGCATGAGCTTTAATATTTTATAAATGATTAGACATACATGACATACGATATAAAATTCAAGAATTTCAAGTTTTTGAAACGTCAAACACTGTTTTTGACTATGAAATGCAGTGCTGTGATTGGCTCATTTGTGGCCTAAATACCGCCAATGAGAATTTTTTTATTCAAAAACTAGGGGATAAAATTGAACAAGTACAAACGTCAACATTCATTCTTCCAAATCATATTACAAACCCGCTATTGTCTTACATAATGCAATCAAGAGCTGAAATGGGATAGCATCTGCATACCCATTCTAGTTACAAACCAGTCGTTAAAAAGTAACCGAATTAGAGCTCAAAACTCAATTAACGGCGATTGTGCGCTGAATCAGGACGGGATTTATTCAAGTGACATGTCATTTAGCCCTTTTAAACATAGTTACTTGTAATTTAACCCTTTATTGCTCATTAGAAACTGACACTTGAGGTTGTAATGACCTCGTATTTTTCAAATTAAACTATGAATGTTTATTTATTGAGTACTTACACGAAATAAAATAAAAAGCTTGATTGTACTCTTATTTTTGTTGGCTTTTATCTCTAGAACCACGAAATGGATTGTAACCCTCTTAATTCGTATTATCGCTATGACAACAGATCGCAGTCCAGATCGTGACTCGGATACATTTAAGAGATTAAAGTAGTTTGCATTATTGATATTACTTTAAGGGGCAGGTAGCCGCCAACGATCTTGACCAGCTGTTTGTCTCCAGATAGTGCAAAATAGGAGAACATAATGCTCTTCAAATGGACACGATAGATAGAAAAAAAAACATAAATTTTAAGCAATATTTTCTTTTAATTTTAGTGCAAGAATCATACAAATAGGTATAGTACATTTCAAATACCATGGCCCGATTCCACTTGAAACTTAACAATGGGGCTCATAATGTTTGCTTTTTGTTATCTAATTTGGAGCACTTCAAATTGGCACGCGTCGGTGCAATCTGTATGTAACTAAATACCACACCGCAAAAGGGTCTGGCCAGGTATCTTTTGTTATCACTAATCCTATTGTTAACACCTAATGACCGTCTTAAGTGGAATCGGGCCATGGTATTTGAAATGTACTATACCATCAGTGGTTTCCAAGATATAACCAATTTTACTTAATTTTAGTCTAAAAACAGCGTGACTTTGAACAATATTTTCGTGCTGTTTCTTATACGCGAGAATAATTTCCTAAAATGAAGTTGTTGTTTATAGTTTAACTAACAAAATGTAGGTATTTTTTTCATAATTTTTAAACATACCGTTTAAGAGAAATAGCTTTATGAATAGAGTCATTTTCGGATGACGCTGGGAAGAGGTGCCTTAAGGCGATATGTAAAAGTTTTAGCGTCCCTGTTATTCCATATGCGAAAAAACCCTCAGTGCGAGAGGGATGGATTCGTGGAAAAGTAGCAAAAAGTCGGTTTTTTATTAATATAAATTGAACTAAAGTTGCTATCAAAATTTCATTTAACAATTGCCTTTAGTGGGTATTGAACGATTAACAATCTGTGTCGTCACTTCAAGTGCGAACATATCCTTAGGAAGTCGGAATTCGATAGTATATCTGTTTTTGATGATAGACACCCAGTCCAGAAGGCAACTAGAGATACATAATAGGCCCGCAGGTCCTAGATACTGTTAAAACCCATCTAATAAAATATAATTGCAGTCCATATGTCATTCTAAATTGTCAAACCAGGAGATTTGGTGTCGAAAGAGACCTCATTTTAATAAATATTTCTATCGAGCCGAATTTCTCTAATCACGTTTCTGTTTTAACAGATCCCTAGAAAAAGAATCCAAAAATAATATAATATTTTATCAAAATAATACATTATTTACTGAAGTAGATATGCAAATTCTTAAAGTGTCGATTTTTTTTCCGTAGCGCCTTAAGAAATCTTAAGGATATCGTATAGTAGCGCTGTGACTAAAGCAAGCTGAACAATTCCCATAGTTTAATTTCTAAGTTTTTTTTTTACAGGATACACGCCATTTTTGGACATAGTTTTCATTATTTTGGTATATTAATTAACCATTATTTTTTATGATTTTTTTAAAGAACTGTCCTATATGACATCACTTGAGAATTTTAGACATGATACGGATTGTGATGTATGATTGTTTATAAAAAAGTGGTCTATCTCTGTCTGTATACTCATCTGTCATCCATCTGTCAAATCAGTCGGAAACAAGACACATTTCTAAACAGCCATTTCTCAAGTGACGTCACACAAAGGCAAATGGAAGTTGCGGCGTTGTCGTAAAAATATTTACCATCAAGAGGTTTTTTAGACCAAAAGTTCGAAAATACGGCTTATAAAACCTAAATCTCGAAATGGTTTTCGAATAAACACACTTTAACATAATTGAATCTAAGCGAATTGCAAAAAGTCGAAGTAAAATAAATTTGATGAAAAATCATAACTTTCTACGACTTATTATTTGGGCCTGAGATAAGATTTACAATAAGTAAGTGAAAGGCAAAGCTCAACCAAGCCGCCCTAGAAGGACGTATGCCGACCAAATTGGCGAGATATTGAAGAAGAGCTACAACAACAACAACAAACAACAAAATTATTTATTTCCAAACACAAGCACAAATATATTTCCGTTTATAAAAATTGCCTTAGGTAGGTAGGTACTTTGTATTTTGACATTTTGTAATACATAGTGTTCTTGTGGCCCCAGACTAAGCAAGCTTGACTCGTGGGTACCAACATAAGAGATTTCCAGTTGTATTATTTTCGCACAGGTAAGGATAGGCAAGTGTTTGTCATTCAAAGTTAGCATAATATCAAACAAAAAAACATCTAAAAATAAAAATACAAGAAATATTAATTATTTACACAAGGCATGCACATTTAAAATTTAAACTTAAACATAGCAAAGTTTGACCACAAACATATTATTTTTATTAATTATAAAATAAGATAAATAAAATATATATATATATATATATATATATATATATATATATATATATATATATATATATATATATATTTAAACAATAATATATAATTATTTATGTATGACTATTATTTTATTGATTATATGTGAATACTACGAACAAAGGAGCTTTATATAAAATGTTACTGTATATATTATCAGATTTGGTAAGTAAATAGGATTTAATTGATACATATTATCTCATATCTATCTATTTTTATGGACAGCTAAGTCTGAAGCATCGGAATAGAAGAATTTGCAATTATGGGTGCAGAGGGTGTCATAATAGCTCTGCCTACCAAGCAGTTAGGCGTGATACTGTATACTAGGTTGGCAAAGCTACTCATCGGCTTGTACAAAACGTGCAAAATACAAAGATTCACTGAAATGTACACACGTAAACATCAACAAACCATATTGAATGACAACCCAAGCATCTAATCACACATCTGATATCCCCAGACAGCAATACATCAAGTTATTGCAAGTAATATCATTTTAATTGGCCGTATTGACCATCTGCGTCCATTTTGGTCAGACCTGTAATTTCCGAGCATTAGTTACCGGTGGCGCTCATTAGGGTTGATAAAACTGTGATGGCTTCATTAGTTGTAGTTCTAGCATTATTTATGTATAAATAGAGTAGGCGGTAGCTCAGGTGGTAGAACACTGGCCTTTCAATCTGGAGACCCAGGTTCAATCCCCGGTCGGGCATGCACAAGAGAGTTTTTTGGAATTTATGTACATAGTATTCGTATTTTACCACTATAATTTTACATTATTTTCATTTATGTATATAATATATAAAAAAAATGTATCATCACGACATGAATCCTTAAGGGGTTGTCAGAGGTGTTCCGAGTGTGACTTGTGAAATGCAAGTCACAGTCCATACTCGGTACCCCCTCGTTTCACCGAGGATTATTACGTCCCAACGTGATGGGTGGTGAGCCCTATCGCCATACTTCGGGCACAAATACACGCTTTTTAGGGCATGCAGGTTTCCTTACGATGTTTTCCTTCATCGTTCAGCAAGTGGTTAGTAAGAACAAATACTACGCACATTAATTCCGAAAAACTCATTGGTGCATGCCCGACCAGGGATCGAACCTGGATCTCAAGATTGAGAAGCCAGCGTTCTACCTCTGAGCTACCGCCGCTTTTTATTTACTTAGACAAATTACAGTTTGTATATAATGTAAATTTTCATTTATATTACATAATAACTGCAATTTGTCTAGTTAGTGAGTAAACTAGACTGTATCATTATTTTGTACATAGTAAATGTAATTACTTGTCATTTTGCTTATTTTAGGGCGGATTAGTAATTATTAAAAACTAGTTTTTCATCCCTATCAGTGACAAATTGACAGCTTAGTGTAATACAGATAAGAGCTTGTTTGAAAGGACGATGGTAATTTTATAGTGTCTGGTAGACTATTATAGTAATTAGGGGTCCATGAAGTATAATATTTATGAGTGTAACGTACTGTTCTAATACTACTGATTTATTTATGTAAGCTAGTAGAAAAAAAAAAGAAATCGATGGTTGGCAGGATACGTGAGGTTAAAAAGGCCACTTTTTAAAGCCCTTGATCGAACAATACTCAAGCGACATTTGTATTTTTTTTTAAATAATTTGTATTGCTAGTTTTTTAGGGTTCCATAGTACCTAAAAGGTACAAGGAACTTGTATGTTGAGACTCCATTGTCCGTTGGTCCGTCCGGCCGTCAGTATGCCACAGCCTCATAACTTTAGCACCGTTAAAGATAAAGACTTGAAATTTGGGAGAAAAATAGCATAAACTTTCCAACATAACAAGGAGTAAAAAGAAGTTCTAAATTTGAAACTATTCAAAATATTTAAAATACAAAAGAGAGGTGAAAAAAGGTTTCCTGAAAATAAAATATGGGTATCAAATTGTAGATATTAAAGAGCTTATTGTAAAAATATATTTTAAACTACAATTACTGGCACTGGTTTTGAAAAACTCCGAAACTAGTGGACTGAAAAATATTTAAAAAATGTAAATGATAGCATAACTGGATGATTACAGGAAAACTATAGCGATTAAAAAAACGTTGAATACAATAGAGAAATATTAAAAAAGTAAAATAAATAAAAATAAAAAAATTATAATAATGAAACTTGCGTATCAAATTGTAAGTAGATACTATATATATTTATGAACTTTTAAAAGGTGTGTCGCCTACGCTTTAATGTCCAAAAATGACGAAAAATATGAAAAAAGTCATGGTAACGTTCTTTTGTAAAGATTACAGGAAAAATAAAGCGGTTGAGACATTCACGAAAACAAAATGACTAAATGCCCAAAACTGTCTAATTACGGAACCCTAGGAACGCGAGTCTATTTTTTTAAACAAGTGTTATGTCTTAAAAACCCCTCTCTCAAGTATAGATAAATCGTGGTTTTACCCCATACCCCAACTTATTAAGCTCCTTAACACCATATCTTTGCTTAAAAAAAAACACTTGTACTTATCCACATATACATACAGTAAAATTTATTATGACCGACCGGTTTCGCTGTAAAGCATTTTCTAGGGCCTTTTACAAATCCTAACTAACAAAGAAAATAATTTTATGCTACAACCATGTCTAAAAATGACGTGCAATAATGTATATCATATCTTTGTAAATATTACGTAACTAGAATACCTGTTGTTTACTTTCGTTTAAAATTTAATAAATCAAATAAATTTGCAAGCTATGATAGAAATAAATTTCTATGTTTGAATACTTGGCGATTTATCCATATTATATGGAGAACACATCCTTTGCCAAATCAACATTCTGCACACATTTACGCTAAAGAAAAAATGCCCCAATAAAAAAAATAACGCTTAGATTACTTATTTATAAGCTTTATTTAGATCAAAGGTCAACTTCAAATTAAATTATGTTTTTTTTTAAACCTTCGTCGATCAATTCCAAAAACTGTAAGAATATCCTAGAGTGGACTCTATGGTTTCCAGAGCCTAGAGTACCTAAAAAAAACGAAAAAATGTAATTGAAAACACCTCACCAACTCCGATGAATATGGCCGGTATTTAAAACCTTCATTTTACCGGAGGGTTCCGTAACCGATTCAAATAAGCGTACAGACTTTTTGATATAGACCGTTTATGCAAATATCCTTTTTTCCCGAAAAATTTGCATTCATTTGAGGCCTCGTTTTTGAGTTCAATGATACGTATGAGATATAAATATTGTCTCTGGTCTTTTTTGTTTTTTAAATGACGCCATTTGCATTAAGGGTATGGTTGGCTGTTAAATTATGCATATCGCTTTGCAGAAAAATTGTGGAGAGTTTATCTTTTATAATTAATACGGATAACCGTTTTTAATTCAGTTTTTTGTGTTTTAATTACAGCGTTTTATTTTAATGTTGTTAATAATATCAGCTTAGAAGCCATTAGGTTTACACGGACGGTTACACAGAAAAATAAAATGCAAACAGTGTTTATTCTTTCGATGTTTCGACTACCATATTTCTGTGTCACAAAGACGTGCTAGAGATACAGCGTCTACATATCCTACTTGCCCTTTCACTTTTATCGTGTTTGTCAATGTGCGAGAGAGCAAGTACGATGGAAAGACACTGCATATCAACGGCGCGTGCTGGACTCCCTTGAAACAGTTGCCTGGATCTTTTCATGGATCTTTTTTAACCATCTTAAGGGTACATATAAGGTCATATTGAGCACCTCATTTTACATCAATCAGAACTGAACTCTATGACGTTTCCTTTTATTTTAAATTAGCGCGCTCTTAGCTGTGGGTGTTTACACGAAAAACTGCGTTTTTATTTAATAACTCAGCTTTTAGGTGCAATTATTAAAAAATTCTAAAATATTTAGACGGTTGTTCACTTATTTTGTATACAAATTTCAATGCTGTATAATTTAAGGAAGGCCCTATTACAGTCGAAAAACATGAAACTTAAAGGTAACTTCGAATTTTTTTTCTATCAAGTGAACTTACGATATTTATGTTTTTTCTTAAATGTTTGATCAGCCTTATAGACTTCTATCTTTATTATTTTATCACACCAATTGACTAAGTTACATAATGTAAAATGGTCATTTGAAGTTGTACATCTGACCTTATACGGACCCTTAATTCTCACTATCATTAAACAATAATAAAATAATAGATCACAGTTGAGATCGTGGATACCTTACAAATAAAATAAAGCAACAGATAAATAATAAAAAACTCAATACCGCTATACCAGTGGCGTACATTGAACTTTTTTCCGGAAAAGCAATCAGAAGGTCAAGTTTGACCATAAAAAAAATATGAAAAAATTTAAATTAATTTTTTTTTTTTTCTAAATTATGTCCTCTGTCTGGGGTATGCTGAAAATCAGCGCTGCTCGATTTCTATGAGATCGGCAGCTTTGCTGAGCATGCTACCATTTGCCAGAAATGTTTAAAACTTGTTTTTTCTTCTATTTTAACCTTTGTATAATTTTAATGTGTTTAGTTTTAAGTATTTTTTTGGCAATAAACCTTTTTTACTTTACTTTACTTTACTTTACTTTACTTTAAATAACACTTTGAAAAAAAAAAGTTTGTATGACGCCAGGGTAGGCACTGCCTGCTCTAGAGCGAATATTTTCATATAAACTTTTTTTTTTCAAAGTGTTATTTGGATTTTTTCATATTTTTTTATTGTCAAACTTGACCTTCTGGTTGCTTTTCCGGAAAAAAGTTCAAAGCACGCCACTCCGCTATACAATTCCACTTTTCAAGATTGTTATGATTTCAAGACTAAGAACGTTTAGGCACAGCATTGATTTGTAAGCATGCTGAATATATCCAGCAGAACGAAAAAAAAATCTTCACGGAACCCTAAAAATCTTATAATCCTCGATATCAAGTAGATTCTTTACTACCCTTCAAAAAAATTCAACGTAGCATTTTTCATCCCTAACACTTCATTCGCAGTTACATTTTTTACACTGGCTTCCTTGCAACCCTTCTCTACATAATCCTACTGACCTATATGGGGTCTATAAGACCCCTCCTTGGGCGTCCTTTCAATTATTCAAAGTACACTTAAGCTCAACCCTATGGGTGAAGAAAAAAGGGAACTTTCTGTACTTAGAATTGTAAATACTGGTACACTGTCAATGAAAGCCTGGAGTTTTCCATTTTGCGCTAACAATTTTTTTCTGTATATAATTATCAATGTTCTTCATTTACCTTTCAAACAAGTTGAACTACGAGTAGTTTTAAGGGGTTATCGGCTCTTAACTCGTCGTGTTTGGCGTCGAGGCCAGGTCTGCGCTATTTCTCAAAATTGCGTACTTCATCATTAATTCTTAATTGCACAAATAAAACATACAAAATGGCGGACTTAATGCCTAAAATATTATCTACCAGTCAACCTAAAGATGGTACAAGAAACACAAAAAGTAATAGGTAGGCGTGCAGGAGAAATTGAAACTAAAATAACAAAGTAATTAAAGTTACTCTAAATCTAAACTAATGACTAGGTAAGTTAATCTTACCAAAAAAACTATATGTTTTAATACTTATGATGTACTTACATATGCAACTCTATATATATCTTACATAAAGAATGGCTTGTCAAGCCATACCTACCTATTTATGTTATTAGAATACTCAACTGATGCCAGGTCCGGATCGGACCCGAAATATATCTTGAGCAGTTTAATTTTGCAATGTAAAGTATTTTATTTAATTAATTGTTCCTATATATTAATAAAACAAGTGAATATATTTTGTAACATTTACATATAGAATACATTAATAAAAATTAATATATAAACATAAAATTTAATAGTTTATCTATATTAAATACATTAAAAAATAAATATAATGACTGCAAAGTACGAGCAATAAGAAAGAAACTGATCATACCTATGTCTCTGCGTCTCTGCTCTGAAGGTGCGGGCCAGCCGCAACAACATCCTTAGAATGTTCGCCAACCGGTTGGATGCATACTACCTTGGGCACTGTTCCAGCCTACATATAAAGTAAAATATATTATGTAATCAATTATAAAATGACTGTATGTAATTATTAATATTTGTATTAACTAATCCTAGATAATTAAGCCTTCCTTGTATATAACTAACACAATGAGTTCCTTTTTGTTACTCGAATAAAGAAATATTATTATTATTATTTCTTTTTCCTTTTTTTTTTCTCGGCTTTCACCGGTTTACTCATATGCACGGGCCTAGGCCAAGTGCATATTAAGAGCCGGATTCGGGAGGTTCTGGGGATTAGGAGGCTGCGAGATGGGACCCGAGATGATTTCTGTGGATGGCTCGAGCGTGGCAGCCAGGGGCACAGACATACGGTATGGTTCATTTTGCAAAAAATTTCGAACTATGCGGCATGTGTTCAAGATGACAGCTTTCTGCAAAAGTTGGTAGGTGTTAGGTGGTAGGTTAAGAGTCTTAAGTGACTGGTGCAGCTGTTTTTATTATTATTATGTTTGCTTAGGAAAATAGTGTATGTGCACATAACACTTAAAGAAGTTACGAAAGGGAGCTTTTCTGATATATTCGGGAAGTTCGTTTGAGAAACGCACAGCAACAACAACAAAAGAATGTACTTGCTTCTGTTCAAGGTCTACGGTGGAAGTAGACCATCATCATGATCAGTATTATAGATAGACATTTTGTACAGTACTATTATTTATTTTTGTATCAAATTCAAATAGTTTATTTTATAAAGTAGGTATACATAATACACTTTTTAAAAGTAAAATTAATCTTATAAAATACATGTAATAAAATAATGTATGTACATGAACTAAATTAAAGGTTTATTTGATTTATGTAGCAATATATATATATATACGATTAAAATGATAGGTAAAACCTATAATTATACAAGGTGAAATCCAATCAACCGCCCGAACCCATACCGGAGACCCGGCCAGGGACCAGGAACAAGGGTCAATGATCACCAACCGAGACCCAGCACGAATACAGGTGGCCGACCAAATCCCATCCTATATATGTACTACATACTAATAGGTTACATATATAAATACATGTCTACCTCAGCCCATTCGATGAGTCTTACTAAGAAGGGCAAGAAACTTAGTAAGATCATGTCTTTTTTTTACATATCAGTTGCATACTAAAACTTATACTATACAAATTACTTATATCTACTTTAACTAAAGGATAAGAAAATACAAGACAGCAGGAATTCAGGGTAATGTGTATATTATAGTAAGGTGTATAGTGTAATCGACTACTAAACTGGAGGTCACAGGTTCGAATCCCGTAGGAGCACATTCGGAAGACACGTTATGTGGGTCCTTTAGTATGCCGATAAGGTTAAGAGGCTTCAGTAAGCTAAATTAGCAGCTCGAAATAGGTCTATACAAATATCAACAATAACGATATAGAAATAACGTTCATTTTAGAGTGCATTGCAAAGTGGCTGTTACGACGATCGCTGTGTCACCGGGTAGCACAAAATAGAGAAAATAATGCTTTTCACATGTGTTAAGTTTGATATTTAAAAGTTTTAAACATCATTGTGTTAGATTTTTGTATTGCTCGTGTGTGTGTGTGTATAAGTTTTAACCATGTCTCTTTTGAATTTAAAAAGTTTAAACTATTTAAGTTTTTTAAAGCATTTGAAAGGTTATTAAAGGTATTTATTTTCTCGTTGTAAGTTAAAGCTTTTGAGATTTTAAAACATCACAATTACGGGATATGGGTCAATATGTGTGATATTTTTTTTTCAAAGTTTTGTAATATTCATATAGACAGTTAAAACCAATTTAAAAACGTCTGTAAACGCAGTTTTGCTTCTGAAGCCCCTTAACCAGTCACCCATCATGCTGGAAATGTGGGCTGTTACTTGCCCTTCACAGTCTATACTCAGAAACGCCTCTGTCACCCTCTGGGGAATTCATGTCGTGAAGATATATTTTAATTCATAATGATTAGTTTTCTTTTTGAGGCTTTGCCTTGGCTAAAGGAAAATGTGCATTGAAACTTTTTTTACAAAAATTATTATTGCTCAGCTCTTTTTAGTAAGAGCGCAATGATACTATATACCCTACCCCATTGAGGTAAAAAAGGCGGACGGAGTTGCAGCTAAGCAACTACCGAAGCAAAGCCATGGCAGTTTGTAAGTGTGCAAGTGAACTTACTATCGAAATTGGCTTACTATGATGTGATGTGTGCATGCCGGGCTGATGCGTACAAGCGGATCGGCATACTATAGGTACTTCAGTTTTTTGTTAGCGAAACTCTGTCCGCATTTTTTTTACGTCCATACCATACTTGAATTATAGTGGACAGACGGACAGAGAGTGAAGCTTTACTGTATTTTAGAAAACCCTTAAAGATCTTCTTTTTTTAAACCCACTTACTCCATCAACCAAAGAGTTTACACAACCATCAACAAACGTCCAAACTCAATTAATAAGAGTGCTTAAAAAAATTACCGTTGAGCCTATTACAGATTACTAAACCACCATCCAAGAAACAATAAACCTTAACTACTTGAAATAGATGTGTTTTTTCTCCAAAAAGCCTTCTAAATATCTTAGTTTTGTAAGCGTTATCTTGTCTTGTCTTTTCTCTGTGTGACAGGCTGACATCGATTTATCACTGCCACGTCTAGGGTTGCCAACCATCCGATTAGGACACGACATTTTCATTTTCTGCCCCCTCTTGTTTTCTTGGAGATTTACTTATAATTCGCCTTTTGACTTGAGCTTTGTATTATTAAGCTTGTGCATCATTAATTAACTTCAGTTTAGCTTATTCATTGGAAGTCGTGTTACGAATCTTGTTATTTGTTGTTGTTTCAATTTGGAGAAGAGATAGAAAGTTAAGTGATTTCCTTCGAGGCGTTGGTTGTACGCTTAACATATTTTTACAAAAATATACTGTGGAAAATATTTTACCAGACTTTTTTGGCTATTTATTTTATTTAACCTTTAATACGACTTTACATAATATATAAATCGTTGATGACATAAGTATTACATATATGCGTTGTCTTCTTTACCGGTTAAATAAATACTTTTTTATTGATACAAATTTATTACTCATATATTAAAATATAAAATGTATAAATAACAAAAAATAAGCGATACAATTTCCAGCCCTTTAGGGGTTCTTCATCATTGAAATTAAAAAATATTTTTCAAATTTATAATAATATAGATAAAAAATTAAACGTGAAATATATTGACAAAATGAAAAATTTGAATGACAACCAGAAATATTTTTCTTTTAATTATTTTGATTAAGATATATGCTTGTTTTTCGTTTTATGTATATATATTAGTATATATATTTATGTCTATGACCTAACTGCTCGAATACTTGACCACTAATCCGGAGGAAGCTGATTCAAATCCTGATAGAGGCATATTTGTGTTCAACCTGCGTTGTTCGGAAGGCACGTTAAGTTGTTAGTTTTAAGTCCATATTTGTGCGCGAAGAACGGCGATAGAGCTCACCACCCATCACGCTGGGACGTAATATTCGTCAGTTAAACGTGGGTGTACGAGTGTGGACTGTGACTTGCATTTAACAGATTTACTCGGAAACACCTCTGACAACCCTGAATTCATGTCGAGATGTAAATGAAATATTTAAAAAACCGGCCAAGTATTTAACTCGCATTTTTTGACTCGCACTTGGCCGGTTTTTTAGTATTTGTTGTTATAGTGGCAACAAAAATACATCATCTGTGAAAATTTCAACTGTCTAACTATCACGGTTCATGAGATACATACAGCCTAGTGACAGACAGACAGACGGACAGTGGGGTCTTAGTAATAGGGTCCTGTTGGTTACCCTTTGGGTACGGAACCCTAAAAAACCACGCCTTACTTACAAAAAAAACCTTTTTCTAGAACTCGAATACAAATTCACAAATATTGCTAATT
This sequence comes from Ypsolopha sequella, assembly GCA_934047225.1. Classification (NCBI taxonomy): domain Eukaryota; kingdom Metazoa; phylum Arthropoda; class Insecta; order Lepidoptera; family Ypsolophidae; genus Ypsolopha; species Ypsolopha sequella. Next base: position 20,454,222 of record OW204004.1, on the reverse strand, counting down.
TTACAGTATGTGGATCGATTATAATGAACCAATATTTTCTTCTGAAAAAATATAACACATTAAATGCACAGTTAATCATATGCCCTGGTAACTTTAACGATGGCGCAACTCCTTAAAGATTACTCAGGCATAAACACTATAAACAGGCAATACTTATTTTATTATTCTAAACCCATTTCCTTTACACAAGAATGCACTTTTCAGATCAACTCCCGGTCTAGATGGCCAATAAAACTGTCAGAAGGATTGAATCGTCAATACGGCGATCGGTAAAAAAAGGATTTTATTTTTATTCCCGTGTTCGGAAAGAATGGTGGCGGGTGATTGGGTTGAAAAGATATAAAACGGGAATTGGTTTAAATTCTGTACTTGCACATATTCGTACAAAATGTACACTCAAAAGGTACATAATATACTTTTCACACCACCTGCTCGACAATGTCCAATTACATATCATGCAACCTCAACGTAAAGTAACGCATTATATCTCAAGGGATATAAAGTTATATGAAAATCCCTAGCGATCAAAGTGATTCAAATTTGGAACGTCAAATTCGTGTGGAAACTTGTGGAAAACAAATACCCACATGAGATTGTAAAGAGGTTTGTTCGAAAATCGAACTGGCCACTGTAACCAGAATTCAACAAAAAGAAAAAAAGCGTTTACAAAGAATGTGAAACAAAAGACGGTGTTTGGTGCTGTGATTGTCAGTGAATTTTATTGAATTATTAATGTTGATAAAAAATGTCGAGCTTTTTATTGTCTCACAGAAGGTGTGAAAAGTAGAGTATGCTCCTCTGGAATAAAGCCTGTCTTTGTCTTGGGCAGCTTGAACCCCTCGCTATACTCAGGACTCTATATAACTCGTTACGCTCAGGGTTCAATATGCCGCCCGTGACGTAAGACACTGCTTTATTCCCTTAGTGCATAATCTACTATAATGTCAAACGTCCTTGTTGATTGTTCAAAAAATAACAATATTTGCAGTGATAAGTAGCTGAAGCTGGAAATCGAAACTGGGAATCGAACTCTGAATCTATTGATCTTCTTGCCATAAATAAACAAATATTCCGAAATTCACAGAAATGCTATATTTCATTCATCGATTTATAAAGTATTCAAAGTGTTTAAAGTGAAAAGGACGGCAAACTATTTGCGGGGAATTGTAAAACGAATAACATGGCCCGCCAGCTACGGAAACCTTGTCGAAAGTTTAGTTTTGATGATATCAAAGCGAAGTTTTGACTGACGAATTCCCTCCATAGACGAAAAATATAGTTTTGTTTATAAAAAGCTACCTTTTTATAAAGATAAAAGAAAATACTCCCACTAACCTGTATCATTTTGTAAGAAGATAAATCCTTTTAAGTTGTAAAAGTTAGTTCTAAATTTAGTGAATAGAATAGAGAAGGGATTGCTTGGATTAAGGAATATATCTAGGGAACTCGCAAATCTGGATTTGAGGAGCTCTGAACCAGGATTCGGACCCGGGACCTCTCGCTAACCGGGCGATTGCTGTACCAACTGTGCTATCCAGGTCTCCACACAACTTGCGATAGACATGTGCCTTTCAATACCGCAATGATATATTAATATATAAGTACTTCGTGTACATTTCTCTTTATAATTCCAGTGGCATGCATAATTATACCATCACGACATGAATCTTCTTCTGGGTGGGACTGCAAATCACAGTCCTCCCTCAGTATACCCACGTTTCACCGACGATTATTACGTCCCAACGTGATGGCTGTTGAGTCCTATCGCCGTTCTTCGGACACAGTTATACGCTTTGTAGGGCACGCAAGTTTCTTCACGATATTTTCCTTTACCGTTCAGCAAGTGGTTAATATTAGGTATATTGGTATACCATACAAATACTATACAAATAAATTCCGAAAAACTCATTGTGACTTGCCCGACCGTGGATCGAATCTGAGTCTCAAGTTTTAGAGGCTAGCGTTCTACTGCCTGAGTCACCGCTGCTTAAGAACTTCCTCTGAAGTATTTTCCTTTTTCAAAAACATTCATAATGGCTGTTGGAGTGGTAATAAAACGAACATTATTACAGCTCATTAGGTTAAAAACACAATATTTCTACACAGTATAGAAACGCAAGAATAACGAGTACAGTAAAAGCTATTCTTTGTTATTATAAGTCAGCTCTGACCTTCAGTGAATGTCAGGGATATGACCGTGGTCTATTCCCAACTTGGTATATAAATTCATCTGAAATGTTGTTCAGGTGATATGTGATTTTTGAACGGTTACTTTCACTCCAAGAGGAAGAACGCAAAGTGTAAGAGGGACTGATTCATGGCTAAAGAGGAAAAAGTAGCTTTTTTATTTATATAAAAAGTAAAGTAACTAGCAAAATTTTCTCAACCAAAATCTAAATACTGTTTTAATTCAGTACATGATTCCTATTCATCGAACGAGGGGAATAATCTATTTAAAGACTTCAATTCAATAATTATTTCTATCGAGTGAAAGTTTTTCAATCGCATTTTAGTTCAGCAGGAATCTAGAAAAACGTTCCAAAAATGTTAAACTAATTTATCAAACTGGCTACTACCACTTAAAAGGACTCCAAAAGCTACCAATATATTCATGATAGCACCTTAAAAACATGGACTATATGGAGAAAGATTCATATAAAAATTGTTATTTCCAAATTTATTTTTCTAACTGTATGCATAACTTTTACTTTAAAAATCTTAGTTAGTATGTTAATTCCAATTCCGTTTTTTTTTTATAGTCGGTCATCTATGAGACGACGCCGAAATCGATGAATTCGTAACACTTGTTATAAGATGCATAGCACTTGCTACAAGATTCGTAGCGCTTGCTACAAGATTCATAGCACTTGCTACAAGATTCGTAGCGCTTGCTACAAGATTCATAGCACTTGCTACAAGATTCGTAGCGCTTGCTACAAGATTCATAGCACTTGCTACAAGATTCGTAGCGCTTGCTAAGAAGATTCATAGCACTTGTTACAAGATTCGTAGCGCTTGCTACAAGATTCATAGCACTTGCTACAAGATTCGTAGCGCTTGCTACAAGATTCATAGCACTTGCTACAAGATTCGTAGCGCTTGCTACAAGATTTGTAGCGCTTGGTACAAGATTCGTAGCGCTTGTTACAAGAATCGTAGCTTGCTACGCTGAAGCTAACGAGATCAAACAAGATGTCGTAGCAATTAAAAAAGAGTTCGTTCATATACTTAAATACAATTATTTTACCAGTTTTCAGGACAAGTCACATTAACCACATACTATAAGGTTAAATAATATTAGTTGGCGAAACTCAAAACATAGTTAGTACTAGTCTATATGAACAACTGTTTGTATGGGAGCTAAGCGAAATTCTTAAAATTTGTTTTCACCTTTCCATACTAGACCAGTCAGCTGATCGGGAAATTTGTATGGGAGGAAGAGAAAAAAAGTTGTGAATTTCACTTAGCTCCCATACAAACAGTTGTTAATAATGACTAGTACTACCTATGTTTTGAGTTTCGCCAACTAATATTATTTAACCTTATTACTAATTTTAATGAACATTTTTCGCAAAGGAAAATTAAAAAAGCTGCGGGTTTCATTTAAGGCGTTAGTACACGCCAAAGCGATGTCATTTCATAAAAAAAAATCTTCTTTGCTAGAATAATTATTGAAAATCTGCTCAAATGTCTAGAAATAGCAATGAACAATTTTTACAAAGCAAAGTTTTCAGAACAACGCCTTTTTTATAACTAGAATTTTAACTTACGCCAAGGGGCTGTTTTTAGAAAAGTTATAATTTTAGCTCATCGAAGACGTTGTCTATAAAAACTAGCGAGGCCGAAAAACTCGCATGTTCGGACTCCGAACGCTGCCAGCTCGGCCTTTACGTTTTTCAATGCATAGTGTGAGGAAATAAAACAAATATAATCTTGTGGTTTAAAAAAAAAAGTATAACATTTATGGTACACAGGAAAGGTTGCAGGTTAGCCAACTTCCAGTACATAATATAAGAAAATTATAATCATAAAAAAATAAGCCATAGGGCAAAATAATCAACTTTCTGTTCGGTTTTGATGCATAAAAAGTAGGCCTTTAGTAAAGTAGGTTTTGATGCATAAAAAGTAGGCACTTGCATTGAAAAAATATAAAAAGTATATTTTAAATCAATATATAATCTAAACATACTCTGACCGCTGACTGATTGGCTTATTTTATCAACGCTTAGGCATAAGGGCTGGACCTAGGAACATGAAATTTGGACTGTAGGCTAATTGTAAGTTGTAATTATCCGATAAAAAGGGATTTTAGGAAAATCTCACGGGATCGGAAGAAACAGAATTCACATGAGTAACGCTGTGGCGCGTCCGCTACACAGTAGAAACCACTTCAAGCAGTATTCGGACAAAATATATTTTTTGATAATTTCTTTAATTAAGCGGCAGTAGCTCAGGGATAGAACGCTGGCCTCTTAATTTTGACCCAGGTTAGGACATACACCATAGAGTTTTTCGTAATTTAGGTATTACCTAATACTTACTACTTGCTGAACGGTGAAGGAAAACATCGTAAGGAAACCTGCATCCCCCTAAAAACCACGTCTTTGTGCCCGAATAACCGCGATAGGGCTCACCACCCATCACGTTAGGACGTAATAATCGTCGGCGAAACGCGGGTGTACCGAATGTGGACTGTGACTTGCATTCCACACTTCACACTCTGGAACACCTCTGACATTCCACGGGGATTCATGTCGTAAGGATATATTTATATTTCTTTTATTATTCGCGTTAAGCCAACACTGGACAGAAACAATTTTAAGTTAAAAACTTAAAATCATATTATTTTGTTGGTTTTCTAGTTGACCGTCGCGTTAAGAAATACCCAAGTTTATGGTCAAGGACAAGGTCTCTCTGCAAGAGATCTCTGGATATCCATTCAGCTTTGTAGCAGTTCAAGGTTTATTATCATACTTGTAATAAAGTTGAGTTTGCAGTGGCAAATTTGTGTTACATGATGAAGAAATTTCATAATTTATGCATGAATTGGATACTGAGCAGAATTGGCGACGCTACATAAGAAATTAGGTAGTTTATTTTATAAGTAGACATATAATTGACTTCAATATTAATAAAAGTCACGTAAGCTGACATATTCAAATCGCATAGCTTAGTTTCAAAACTTTTTATTTTCCACAAATATACGCCATTTTAGAATATATGTTTCATTATTTTGGTATATAAATTAACCCAGTTAAGTTAACAAGCTAGTAGTTATGCCAGGAAAAAAATAGACAACCCAAAGTTTGTATATTCTAAAGGCTTCATACTTTCGGTTGGTATTAAATTTATTCGTGAAACTCATGAGTGCAATATTTAATAAAAAATCTTTTTTCAATTTTTAATTAATCATAGTCTTGCCAGGAATTTTTTACACAACACACTCGAGATATATTTTCTAACATATTCAATTTGATATAAAATACTTTTCAATGCAAGTGCTCGTAAAGGCCCACTTTTTATGCATCAAAATCGAACAGAAAGTCGATTATTTTGCCCTAGGGCTTTATTATTTATTTTTTTTATTTACAATGGTTGGCTAACCTGCAGCCTTTCCTGTGTACCATAAATGTTATACTTTTTTTACCACTGTTTAGCGGCTCTGGATACAGTCCTTTTGAGCCAATTATAATTTGAAGTTCACAAGATTATATTTGTTTTATTTCCTCACACTATGCATTGAAAAACGTGGTATGATACACGGGCGTAAGATCAATAAATTACTCGGTTACGTTAAAAACGCTACGCTCGCTACGTTCGTGTTTTAAATCGTCCTCGTATTTTATTCCTTTTCGCTCTTGTAGCATAAACTACTATTTCATCCATTAAACAGATGGGTGAAGGTCGTTTCAAATTCGGATCTTAGACTATTAGAAGGCTTTAATTTACAGTCAATTTACATAAGTATAACGTTTGTTGCCTACAGTTTTGTATGCATAAACGAAAACAATCTACGAATCGTTGAATATGTTTAACTTTATCTTACCACGATGCCCAGCCCTTTCTTTTGCGGTCCATTCCTGTCAAGTGAAGCAATCAACACCGATCCACCAATTTCCTGAAGATCCTGTTTGCGTGAAAATATTTACACTACACATTGTTAACCGACCGTGCCTTATCCGGCGCAATCCAAACCTTTGCCCGGGCAAATAGCTGCGGGCAATAATCAGCGTAATGGTTACCAAACACATAAACTGGGCATTATACCGAAGTGATGGCTGAGGTAAGACAATATTGTCTTAAAATGCTGAATTAATGATCAGGTACTTGGTTTGTAGTAATAATGTTATATTGTGGAAATTCAATCGTTAAAACTATCGTACAACAATCGGTAGTTTAGTAAACAAGAAAACTTACAAGTTGTTTTCTATATGAAAGAGACAAGACAAGGCAAATACTTAAATATAATTAATTTGTTAGAGAAAAATATTATGTTAATAGCTTATATACACTTATTGAACTAAAAACACCTACTCCCAAAATTTTTACATTCAATACATATACACAAATATGATAGACTACCTAAATACCAAAAATGTTTTAAATTTTGCATGCCTACTTGGGCAATTTGTGCCGAACTATAATAACCTTTATATAACAACTTATGTACCACAATTTAAGCAAATAAATATGTTCATATTTGTCTTTATCTTTTAATACCTAGTACTGCTGAGAAGACAAATAATGCTTCTTCAAACTGTATTTGAAAAATGCAACTGAGGGAAGTTTTCTAAGAGAGGATGGGAGTTTGTTGTTCCAAACTCGGACAGCGTCCACTGTACAGGACCCCGAGTAACGTTCAGTATAATGAACTGCTAAAAACCTGGGTGTTATATTCGACAGCAGCTTGTCTTGGGCTCCTCACATAAATGGGATCAGTAAAAGAGTGTTTGGAGCATTTCATGCTTTGAAGCGCCTCCAGAATTTCCTTCCCTTTAAAACTAAAATCTCCCTTGCACAATCTCTTCTTCTTCCCTTGATCGATTATGCCGATGTCTGTTTTCTTGATGCTAATGAAGAGTTGCTAAATAAGCTCGAGCGCCTTCAAAATCTGGCTATTCGTTTCATCTATGGCTTACGTAAATTCGACCATGTATCCTGTTTTCGCAAAGAGCCCTATCCGTCAGCGTCATCATTTTCATATCCTTACCCAGCTTTACAGCATTCTCATTTACAGTAATTATTATGTATATAAGTAAATATGTTTATTGTTTAAATAGTTCCTTCATTATTATTTATGTAGGTATATTGTTGTTATTTATAATCATAGGGTGTAAGTATATTAACATATTTAGTGTACACGTATGTGTCTACTTTTTATTATGACTTCTCTTTTTCAATCCGGGTTTGCTGGAAGAAATCTCTTTTGAGAGATAAGCTCGCCTATGTACATGATATATCTAAGAACTTTGTAAAAATTGATGTTTCTTTTGTGTACTATAAAGAATATGAATGAACTGGGATGGATAAAATTGGATTATGAAAATCATTCATCAGGATAGCTTAATTTTTTTTTTCGTAGCATTCATCAGCGGAACCTAGCCACGACAAAAGGGGACCTTAATTTCTAAATGCAATGTCCCTTTCACCACCCCGTCATTGCAATGAATGACGTCATTCCGTCCAGGGACCTACGAACCCTATAATTCCTGAATACAAAACCTTACACCAAGCAGACTAAGTGTTTGATGTTAATTCTTGTAAATTGGCATACATTGCTTGTCGGTCTAAAGGGTTAACATATGGTCTTAATAGTAGAACGGTAATAGACATAAAACATAAAGATTTTGTAGTCATTTGGTGAAAGTGTGAAAATAGGTATTGTTGACTGACACATGCCATTTTAGGGTTGTGATGGGATGACATTAGGCTGTCTGCATTGTTTGCCATTTTCATTTGAAAAGGGTTTTTTTTTTTTTTTTTGCGAAATTGTAATTTTCTAAAAGAATGTGACGTATGTTCTGAATAATTATAGCAATATCCTGCACACGTCAGGATAATCATATAAAAAAAATATATGGTAACCTATAATGAAAATTGTCACTTGTTCTGTTTAATATTTCCTCTGCTTTTCGTTTTGCTATATTTATCGTCGCATATTTTACAACTTCAATCAAACTAACTCAAAATACTATTTCCCTCCGTCACCATCCGATTTATTTTGCCGTTTAGTGATCAGCAGTTAGCTTACCATAAGTTTGGGTTTCAGCTTTAGCGACTGCGTAAAATATTTTGTATTAAAACTCTGTTCATAAACCGCTAGGGGCCATGCACAATTTCTCATATAAATATTTTATTATTAAGTCTTTACATATGTAATTGCCATTTTTTATAAATAACTCAATTTTCAGTACTAACATTTTTGCATTTTTGTTTTTGAATGACAAATCCAAATTTTATGATTTCTTTTGTGCGTGACTGAGACAACATTCAGCTAACAGCAATATTGTTTTTTTTTAAGTGTCAGCTGTAAGAAATTATTACGAATCTTATCATGGAAATGAATGGCATTTAGGAAGAACTGTTTTTGAAGATTTCATTTTAGTTATCAGATTGAAAATAAAACGAGACTCAAACTAAAAACGATATTTAATACGTAGATGTAGAACCTTGAAATAAACTTTCAAACAAAAAACAAATAATTGAAATAGCTATTGAATTACAGGAATTATGAACTTATAAATATGTAAGAAAATTTCGGCAACTTCATATGTAAAGACCTATTATTAGATAAAAACAAGACCACATTTTGATTCTCTGTCTATGTAAATTCAAGCCCTATTCAGTCATCTCAAGGTACTATAACTGTGTAAAACATGACAGCCTGCACAAAAGCCCGATAGTTTCCCTCCAAGGGGCTGCGCCCCAGCATTTCCTATATACAATGTATACAGGGTGCTCGATAATTCGAGCTATTCCTTTAAAAGGGTTATACTAGTGATCATTTCCAACATATAATGCCTATCAACTAGGGGTCGAAAATGATAATTTTTTTTCAAGTAAAACACGTCGATATTTCAAAAATTGCAAAATAAAAAAGGTCTTCTTTCCACTTAAAACCTTTTAATTCTGAGATAATGGGAATTCAGGGCAAGTATTTTTTTTAATAAATGATCACTCATCTATCATTGATCAGAAATATAATAAATAAGTGCTGAGAGAGGAATAGTTATTTTTTAATTATTTATTTTTTGTTATTAGTCTGAAAGTTTGAAAAATAATACATAAATCTTCGTAACTCGGAGACCGTTTATTTTCGATACCTGATATCAACTGATAGGACTTAATTCGTAGGAAATGATCTCTAGTATAACCCCTTTCAAGGAATTGGTCGAATTACCAAGCACCCTGTATATAAAACACAAGGAGCACGATGTAGGTATGTCTGTACGTCTGTACCAGGTGACGCTGGTGATCATCCATAAAGACTAGGGTACTGTAGTACAGGGAGACTAGGTAGAGCATAGACATGGAAATTATTTGAAACCTTGAATAAATAAACCAGCCAAGTGCGAGTTAGACTCGCGCACGAAGGGTTCCGTACCATTATCTATAAAAACGGCAAAAAAAATCACGTTTGTTGTATGGTAGCCCCCTTAAATATTTATTTTATTCCGTTTTTTAGTATTTGTTGTTATACCGGCAACAGAAATACATTATCTGTGAAAATTTCAACTGTCTAATTAGCACGGTTCATGAGATACAGCCTGGTGACAGACGGACAGACGGACAGACGGACAGACAGACAGACAGCGGAGTCTGAGTAATAAGGTCCCGTTGGTTATCCTTTGGGTATGGAACCCTAAAAATAACCCAAAAGCCGGCAAACTAGGTGATTTTCATCCTATTAGAAAAGTATCTATACTGTGTCTTTCTGAATAGGTAATTTGAATGATTTTTAGTTTGTAATAATGCATTCTAATAATAATTTGAGTATTCAAAGCAATGGATTCCGCAATAAAAATATATAATCTTAGTTAATGAGAACTGTGAATTTCTTAACTGTCTGATGCAACAGGTTGTGTCATTCTGTTCAGAATGAGCAAGGCGTGAAATCACATAACGCCCTTGTGAGCGTTCAGTATGTGCATTACAAGCTGGTATATCAAGTAGTTACGAAAATTCGGTGTACAGATATGATGGAAAAATTTGTCGTTCCAGATTCGAACCTTGGTAGCACAGTCAGTAGCACGCCTGTCATGTAAGCAGGAGGTCGCAGGTCCGAATCCTGGACCGAAATTTTTTTTCAAAAATATTTGTGCTTTTAAATTTATTTCTGATTGATTTCTAGTTTGTGATGCATTCTAATAATAATTTAGAACATTAAATGTAACTGGAACTATTATACGTAACAACTTCCCCAAAGAAATATGCACAGTATAAGCATAGACTAAGTATTACTACGTATATACTAGCAGTTCCCATACATCAGTTTGTAGCCACAAAAAAGGTGTAAAATTCTAACAGAATCTAGATGGCGTTGCTAAATCCTCTAACGAACACGATGCTAAAAAAGACCGATTGGTGACGCTAGTGGCACAGCGATGTCAAAATAATTCCCACTGCGATAATAGATGGCGCTGAAATATTCACTGTTAGTGTTGCCAATTTAGCGCCATCTAGTTTTTCTAAGCAAAGCTATTACAGCCACATGTTAACTTGATAATCATGACTGCTTGCAGCCAATTAAACAAATTATGCTTATTTGCAACATTTGGCGACGCCTAATGTCGTAAGCGCGCGTAATAAATTTGCTACGCCTATGCTACGATGTACGGGAGTTGTCGGTCTATACGTAGTAATACTTAGTCTATGGTATAACGCACCAGTAAAAAATATACCAAGGCATTTTCTGAAGTTAATGTTTTATATATGTGCGTTTTTTTTTTCCTTAGGTTTGATAGTATTATTTATTCCTTATTCCTATATTTTTCATTTTCCAACCCTTTATTATTTCAACACTAATCAAAGTCTTCTTGTACGAGTTCCACTATTTTATTTCCTTAATTATTGCGACTAGTTTCATCGATCTATATATCAGCCCAACGATGTCAAATAGACGAAACTAGTCGCAATAATTAAGGAAATAAAATAGTTACTCGTACAAGAAGACTTTGATTAGTGTTAGAATGAAGTTGCATCAAGGAGTCACACTTTACAGTATAAATTACTTTATTATTTCACTGCATATTTCCCCAAATTATTATTTATGACATAAAACTATTACCTATACACATAGATTGTACACATAGACATGTAATATAACACCTTTGTCTACCTGTACCATATAGTCCATCTGCTTTTACAGTCATTTCATCTATTAACTAACGTTAATTATATTAATAAATTAATGAACAGTGCAATAAAAATTCTAACTACTCATAACCTCAGTCACCGAAGTCCTAACTCTCGTCACTCACAATCATCGCCCCTCCAGGGCTGAAGGGACGCACCACAAAGCCTCGGTAAGTAATTACAGAAAAATGCCGGTATCTAGGTCACTGAGTCTGTGTGCGACGATTATGATGGGGTTCATATTCCATGTTGTATACCGATAGGTGTTTGTGGTGTTTGTAATGAGGGAGGTTTATGACAAGGAAGTTATGTAGGTACAGTGGAGATCACATCCAGCTATACTCATTGGACCTTATATCCTTCAGTTTAGGGGCTTATGGACTACAGCAAGTGTATAGCTTGAAGTGATATCCATTGTACATGTGTCTTGGAAAAACTGGTAGATAAACAAACTTTTTACTTGCCGGCTGGTGATAAAGTTATATTCACGACATGAATCCCCGAGGGAGTGTCAGAGGTGTTCATAAGTTTGAATTGTGAAATGCACCACAGTCCACGCTTGGAACACCCGCTTTTCACCGATGAATATAACGTCCCAAACTTGATGGATAGTAAGTCCCATCGTCGTACTTCGGGTACAAATTGACCACCAGCCGTGCCTTCCAAAGCACGCAGACTGAAGTCAAATTAATGTGTACCGCAATTTTTTTTTTAACTCTATTATGTCACGATATATTTATATTTTCACACATTATTTTTATTTTAAAAACAACGCAATAGCAGTATGCTACCCGATTGTACAAACCGAAAAATGAATACCAAGCCATACGTATAATTTGTTTCATTTGAAGCCCCAAACACTTTACAAAACCGACCAACCTTTCATACCTTTTAACTTTTCACTCAAACATCAAATGGCCTTTTCACCGGGACAAATGGAAGCCTAATATAATAAACGCCTATTTGACCATACATTTACACACACGATCCATACAAATGAATGAGCCATCAGTCTCTTTGATCAACCCACAGACCGACCCCTTTTGGGTAGAGTATTGAAAATTTTAATCGAAATCAAAGGTTGCTAGATCGCAGTTTCATCTTAGTTGATTACGCACAAACCAAGAGCTGACTTAGTCACTGAAAAAATAATACAAATTACTTAATTTTCCGAAGTAAGAATAACATGTAAACATTTTACGTCAAAGACAAACAAATGGGAAAAATATTACCTTACCTACCGGCTCTCTTCAGCGCTGCAGGACTTCCAACCTAAAATCAGGTTTGACCGTTATACAAGTTTAATGGGTTTATTTGGGTTTCTATCGTATTTCGTATTATTTCGTATTTCGTACACATTAGACGGATTCCGTCAATATAATCAACTTGAAAAGAGGCTTTAAAACTTTATTGAATATTTTCTGTATTTCTTTTTGAAAACACTTTATTTTAAAACATTCAGATTGATCTCTATACAAGGTGACTTTTTGATCATCGTCCAAATTCATACTGAAGGCTTGGTAAGTGATCAGCACCATAAATCGACGACAATTTTTGTGAAATTCGTACAATGAAATTTCGACTTCCCATAGTAATTCACTCCCAGTCCTGAGTGAATCACTATGGGGAGACGAAATTTCATTTTATGAATTTTACAAAAATCGTTATTGGTTCATGATGCTGATCACTTACCAAGGCTCAAGTATGAATTTGGACGATGTTCACAAATTCACCTTGTATATGGAGTATTAGAATGTATATGAATAAAGAGAACCAGGAAACTCTACTACAGATTTTATTTTCCCTCACAAACTAACGAATGTTTCCTAGAAAGGTAGGCAGAGACTACAGATCTCCGTCTATTACGATCCCGACACACCTCTTTCGCTTCTTCTGCATTCATCAATCGAGTTTTTAATCGAAAAAAATAACAATCAGAGCAGTTTTAGGTATAGGAATTATCTACTAAATAAAAGTCAAAAACATATATTTTTTGCTAACATTTTATGATACAGGATGAGCCCTAAAATGCAGCATCCACCACTCAATCGCCGCCAATACGTTCGCGTGATAATTCATAAATTAAGCTTTAAAGAGAATACTTAAGTGCTTTCAAATAAGCTTTGACGTGTTGATACAACATGAAATGTCTTTTAATCAATCCGATAATCATTTGACTGCGAGTGATTTAAAATTAAAAGTCAATATGTAATATATTTTCCAACATGTACCTTCAAACCCGCGTGTGCTATTAGTTACAAGAGTGGATCTAGGTTTCTGTTTTACATGGAGCAGAAAACTGGTGACAGCCAAAGTTGTTCCAAAAACCGGACAACTTAATTTATGACTTCATTGTACAAACATTTTTTTGTTTTATAAAGAGATATTCGCGTTATTCATATATCTTTTTGTTTGCTTTTGTGGGCAAAACTTACTTTTTACACGATAATTTTGAGGGACGGTTAACCATATCAAAATTTTAATCACATCCTGATGTACTTTTTTGTGTCTACCGAGCTATCTATTTAGCAATAATATAAATTATAATATGATTAATACTTGCGATTGTCGGCACTTATTGAAACATCATCATAATCTTGATAAAAACACTTATACTGTTTCACAATATCTCCAACCGGTTTCGCCTTACGGCATTATCAAAGAACCAGATTAGCCATCTGCAATGTAAACAACCACTACATATTTTATTGTTTAAATATAATAAACAATAAAATGTGTAGTGGTTGTTTACATTGCAGATGGCTAATAAATTATAAGTTAAAATAAATTATTAGTCATACAACTTATTACGTAAATCTGTAAGATTAATTGGATACTCGTAAAGTCATGTAAAAGCTCTTAGAAACTTAACAACATTGTTGAAACTTGTTCCCGTACAAACTGCGTGGTATGCCATTTCTATCTTTTTCTGTGATTATGCGTGCATGTTGAGATATTTGAAACCACAGGGGGTCTGAGTGACAATCCGTAATTCGTTGAATAATGAATCGGCAACATTGTAACAGATACTGCAACATAAGACCGCCATAAATAGACCTAAATATCAATCGATAGCCACTCTTACTTCCAGGAGTTAAGGGTCATGTAACAGTTCTAATCAATGTAGTATTTTAGTATTGCAACATCCCACCACAATAAAACGTTGATTGCTTTCCAACACTGATGACAAATTGTCAATTGACAGCAATCTGGATGCATATAACCTGTTATGAAAACAATGTTGAAACCTCCTGAAACTAGCTTTCTTACAGACAGACAACATTTTTTTTTCTTTTTCCATTCCGTCTTGGAATAGGCAAATGACAGCCAAAGTAGCCCGTACAGCCAAGTCCTTTTTTTTTTTTTCATTTTTCATGTCCCGTTAAATATAAGGCCATAGCCAACTCTTAATGAATTGTCTTCATCTTAGATCAAAATAGTAAGGCCGAATCCAAGTCTTGGTTTCAACATCTTCTTAGTGTTTTAAACGGGTTTTATGGCCACAGCCAAATCTTATTTTGGTAGTCTTCTTTTCAATGTCATATCATTTTAATTGCCTTATTTAGTCCCTATATATTATCTTGATTTAGATACTTTGAATAGTCGTAGATATAAAGCACAGTGATTCTATAAAAGTTCAATTTTCTTTTTTCACAAGGAAGGAAACGAGAAAATATATTAGCATAAAATAGATTAATTAATTGTGAATTCCAAAAATCTAGACTTTGCGGAACAATTATACTTCAATCGAGAGTGCTACGACCTACGAAGCGTAGCAATTTTACAACGCTTTATGCTACGGCGGTGGCGCGTAGCAAATTTTGACAGCAGACTGAAAATAAAACTTTCAGTCTATGTCTTTAGTTTTACACTAAATATACAGAATGTGAATAGATTGCTAACTTAAAATGAAACGAGATACTCTACTGATCATACTGAACAACTTTCCAAAAGAAAGAAACAACCAAACAAATTTTTCAGTTGATTCTTAAAGTTAAGTATGAGGGAGTAATTTTTCAGGGTGCTGTACACCCGGAGGGTGCCAAGCGAGATCCTATTACTAAGCCTCCGCTGTCTATCTGTCTGTCTGATGGTCTGTCCATCCATACATCTGTCACAGGGGTCTACAGCTTTAGCCGTTATTGGTGGCTAATTGAAATTGAAATTAAGATATTTAGGTTCCGTAACCAGCAGGAGCCGCGAATTACTAATAATAATAATAATAAAGGCGTAGGGATGTGACGACCCTATCGCCCTCTGGTACGTTCAGTACGTCCAGTGCAATCAGTCACTGCAGGGCGGCTTGTGGCGAGCCGATGGTGAGTGGCGACACCACGGACCCTACCTCCAGGGGACACTATCACACATACGCTTACACACACGCATACACACAGCAACACACCCCCCGCCTCTGCGCTTGCCTTAACCAGCCGGCCAGAGTGGAGATGCAAGAGCGGAACCTATACTCCAGGTTGGTAGTGTAAAATGTCATAACGTCGGGGGCACTTGACTGTATAAGGATCTTGCGCCCCGCAGACTCACCTCTCGACAACCTTAGCTGCTTATATAGTGTTGCCCCCTAGCCCACAACGGCTAATATTGTTGAATAGTTATCAAGCAGCAAGTCACCATCTGCCATACTTAAATTTGTGAGAGATTTTCGAAGCAGATGTCCGTTATCTCACTCCATAGCCCTGTTATCCGGCCCATTTAGCATCCCATCCTCATAGCCCACTCCAAGTCGCTTCCTTCCTGGCAATAGTTTGGCAACTGTGGAGGACTGAAGATTATAAGAACTGAAGATTAGTACATTCAAAAGGAACTTACGGCTAGTCAAAATGAGTTTTTGCCTAAACTAAACTACAAAAGTAGCTTGTATTTTAGGCATAGCGTTAAAAAAGAGTATAAAAGGATTAAAATAACAATTTGATGCTTAAAAATTGGAAATTTTATGCTTAAAAATTAAATAAATGTTAAAGAATTGTTTACTAAGCGTTATCAATTTAGCGGCTTGTTTTGTTCCCTTAATATTACTTTGGCATCTATACATATTTTTTTATTTTACCAAAATATTTTGAGGGTTCCGTATCCGTATTGTGTGGTCGCACGGAACCCTTTGTGTGCGATTTAAAATACAAGTCCATTTACACCCGGTCTAAACTGTTATTTCATACTGTTTGAAGCCCATTTTCTACTCATCAATCATAATATTTTTAAACCACATAACCAGATATTTTTCGTAATTCGATTGCAACATTCAAAATGGCGGCGAGAGAGTGACTTTAAAAGGGGATCGGTTTAAACCTGTCGAGTTCCGGTTTGCAATTTACACGTTTGATTGATGCCCGGGTTGGGTGCGGTGTGGGACTATTGTGGACAGAGAGGTAGGAATGTTGACCAACGTCACTTAACATATACATACATGTATGCGAGATAATGAAAAAAATACTTTAATTTAAAAACATAAGGTTAAATAATATTAGTTGGCAAAACTCAAAACAGGTAGTACTAGTCTATTTGAACAACTGTTTGTATGGGGGTTAAGCGAAATTCGTAACTTTTTTTCTCTTCTCCTATACAAATTGCCCCGATCAGCTGACTAGTCCAGTATGGAAAGGTGAAAACAAATTTCAAGAATTTTGCACAATCCTAATAGGAAAAACTGCTCATGCATATAAACATGTTCTACATTATGTTTCAAATTTCGCCAACTAATTTAATTTAACCTTGTATACGTAATATTTTAGTTTAAAAATATAAACGTATTAAATATTCCGGTTGTAAAATGATCTTTAAATGAAAAGAAGAAAGTAGGACCGCCTATTGTTGCCCATATATTTTTTTCCTAACTTTGGATTGTCCCTTTTTTATTATTTTTCCTTTGGTGCACAATAAAGAGTATTTACCTATATGTTATGTTATATTATAAAAGTACAAAATGCACTGATCATACTGAACAATCTTCCAGAAGAAACATACCAGCGAATATATTCCAGTTTCGTTGTAATCGATGAGTTTATTAAGGAACTACGATTTTTAGTATACTAATCGTTTGAAAAGCCTCTGCAGCTGTATTTATAATCGGTGTTATCATCTACATCGTCAGCCTAAGCCCACTGTCTTCGTTTTACCCTTGGACCAAGTTTTTTCCGCAATCTTTGTGTTTTTCGACCATCTCTTAAATATACTCGTAATCTAGCCAGACACAACCTATCAACATTGTTTTAAAAACACTTGATTTTTTAGGATTCCGTACCTAAAAGGTACAAAAGGAACCTTTATGGTGAGACTCCGTTGTCCGTCCGTCCGTCCGTATCTCACAGCTTCATAACTTTAGCTCATTAAAGGTAAAGACATTAAATTTGGCACGAAAATAGCATTAATTTGCCCATATATCACAGTGTAAAAAGAATATGAAAAATTTGAAATTGTTCAAAATATTTCCAAAACAAAAGTGAGAAAAATAAAAAATAGTATCCTAAAAATACAATATGGATATCGAATGGTAGCCATTAAAAAAGATAATTGTAAAAATATATACTTTTGTCCCCCTCCCTTATCTCCGAAACTGGTAGACCGAAGAATATGAAAAAAATGGCGATTACAGATCATAACTGGCCAATTAATTACAGGAAAACTATAGCGATAAAAAAAAAGTTGAACACAAATGAGAAATATAAAAAAAATTGTAAAATAAATAAAAAAAATATTTTATAAACATACAATATAATATAGGTATCAAATTGTAGGTATTAAAAACTTTTAGTATATTTACTGGCACTGGTTTCGAGAAATCTTTAAAAAACCGGCCAAGTGCGAGTTGGACTCACGCACGAAGGGTTCCTTACCATTATCTATAATAATACAAAAACTATCACAGCTAAGTAGGCTTTACAAGTTAACGAGTACCTACAGATCGCGCCAAACTTCTAGTCCCCTCTAAACACGGGGCGATTCGCATCAGCAGGAACAAAATGTATGGGCCGTTCTTGAGAAGAGCAACTTCCGACCGGACTAGAAGTTTGGCGCGATCTGGATTAGTCGACAAACTTATAAAATGTATTTGGAGAATCCGCAATGCAGGGCAACTAAGGAACCCTACACTGCGTGTTTTTATTTTAAGCAGCACTCCTTATAAATCCACCCTCAATGTCGTTTGCACAATAGCACCGCGACGCTATTATCCATCGCTAAACAACAATAACATCGTTTACATGATCCCTTTGCGGTTACACCGATGTAAACTTTGATTTGAATTTTAACACTGGCCCGAAATGATTGGGTTTTCATCCAATATTGACTTTTTTAATGCCGATAAAAACGTATGCAGACACAAAGAGTTTTTAATCAAGATCTGATATTGATGAAGCTGTTACATAATGCTGTTATGTTTGATAGAAATTGTCTGTTTAATTTATTTTTGGATATATTATTGTAGCGATGCGGCTTCAATTCACGTTCAAGCTAAGATTCGTTCGTCTGTGGTCAATTTCGATTTTCTAGCTGCAATTTTTGAAACGAAGTTCATCATTACACTTCATAGTCCAGACACTTTTGCTATAGTACGGTCAGGACCAAAAATATATATATGTCGTGCCCAGATCGTTGAAATGAACATTTCATGAAATGGTCCCACATTTCATGAAATATTCATTGTTTGTTGACCATTTCATGATATGGATTGACCAAATCAATGAATAGAGATCGTTTGACGATATAATCAATTAGACACAAGACCGTTTCATAATCTGGTCAAACATCGTATGATCATATCGTAAAATAGTTACATTTATTCACCACTAGCGGCGCTGATGGCGCATTGTTATTGTTTGTGCGATGCATCATGGCGGCGCTACACAATTTTCTTGTTTTAAATGTTGTTAATAATGTAACAACTGCGGAAAAAGTGTAGTGAAGTGTAATTAAGTTCCTGAAACAACTAATTCATTTAATTTAAGCCCAGATGGTTGTGATTATTATTACGTATTATTTAGTAAAATAAGTTCCATAAAAATATCTAATCCTTATTGATTTTTCTGAAAAATTAACCTTAGTGGGTATTATTGATTTTGTAACATTCAGTAAAATAAGTAACTTGAAATACGTCCTAATTCTTTATAAGTTGTTAATTTTGTAGTTTATAGAACAATAAACAAGTTAATAATAACAAGATTTCGAATTTCTAGTATCAACATTTGCATGGACACCCTACATAAATGATATAGTCAAACGTCGCTGACCAAATCGTTAAACGTTGAACATTTAATGATCTGGTCAGTGATACTTGACTATTTCATGAAATGTGATCATTTCATGAAATGGTCAATTATTTCATGAAATGTTCAATTCTATGATCTGGTTACGACATATACATCATTAACGGGCAAAAATAAGTATGCATGCCTAACGGCCACAAATGTATTAAAGCCAATAATGTATTAAATATTAAAAGTTACAAATATGATTCAGCTGTGAACATAGGAGTCTACTTTTTGTAAGATAGGTACTATTTAAATACACAAACACGCACAAATTAATTGAAACACTATCTTTGACCTAGACTTCTTTTTTAATGTTGAACACAACCTCAAATAAAATGAGGTTCTTTACAATGTATCTATGCTATCTAAGCTAGGTATTATACCATGAAGCTTATAATAGTTGTAGGATATAATGGATATCCTAAGTCTATGGTTGTAAGCTTCTTGTATTACGAGTATACGCAGTATAAACTGTCAGTGTATATACGCTGTCAAAGTACTTATTGTCTAGGAATACGGATGAAAATTCTTTAATCTGCGGAACTTATTCTATACACCTTCTTTGACATGCTTAGATATTTCTGGAATTATTTTATACAGGGTGTAATCGTTAAGTGTGACCAAGCGATTATTTCGTAACTATTACAGATATCAAAAAATTTTAAACTGATATCGAAAGTACGTTACCTAATCAGTAAAATAACATCAATAACTTTTTCAAAATCAAACGAGAAGTATCCAAAATTTTGACATTAAACATTCCCATACATTTAGTATGAGATTAGTAGAAAGGTTTTAGTTTCCTTATTTTAAGTGGTCTAGTACTCATTTTACCTTAATCTCATTTTATGATTACGTATGAGATGATAATAATGATTTTCAAGTAGAAACACGTGTTGATTAATTACGTTACCACTTCAAATTAGTAACAAACCATGTTTCAATATCGCATTACTACTAAATGTATGGGAATGTTAAATGTCAAAATTTTGGATACTTCTCGTTTGATTTTCAAAAAGTTATTGATGTCATTTTACTGATTAGGTAACGTACTTTCGATATCAGTTTAAAATTTTTTGATATCTGTAATAGTTACGGAATAATCGCCTGGTCACACTTAACGAGTACATCCTGTATACATATTATTGGACAAGTGTTGTTCAGATATGTATGGCCTCTGGTTGATCAGATTAAATTGGCATATTTATACATATTTATGGCCCTTTACAGTGCCCATATATTTTAGAGACATGCATTGTTGGCATATTTTCGAACTACTTTTTGTGTAGATATATTTGGACGGTTGGGAATGTATATATATTTATGGTCTTGGCTGTACGTTACAGCCATGCATGTACAGTGGAGACCGCATCAAGTAAGACACATTGGACTTTGTACCTATCTTATATTCTTCTCTGTAGGGGCTAATGTCGTACTGCAAGTGTATAGCTTGATGAGGTCTCCACTGTACTGGAGTGTATGTGTGTGTTTACAAGCGTATGTCTATGTGTAGATTATGTCTAATGCTGTTAGTTTATTTCATTGTGCCTGTTATTTAATACTTGAAATAAATATTTATATCAATAAGCTTTTCATTTAATTTTATACACAAGAGAAATAACAAGTTAAATATATCTCGAAAATATTTAACTTGTTCTTTCTGTTGTGTGTATAAGTATTAAATTAAATGTTATTTAATAAATAATATATAGTTAAAGAAACTTTGTTCCAACCTTTTGTCCCAAGAAAGCTCTCGTTTTTGTAAATTTAGATATTTCAAAACATTGTGTCTTTTAATATTGCAAATATTAGAATGCCAATAACACACCATTGTGTTTTCGTCTTGCAAGTACAAAATACTGCTCAAAAGCCACATCTTCAAAGATTGGTATCTGGTCCCAAACATCACGCACCACTTCTTCAAATAGTATGGAAATACTGAATATGATTCCATTTTCCAAAACTACGCACTATTTAAAGGGCCCTATTGACGTACATCAAAGGGTGAAGTGGAGTTTCTCCATACATCATAACTGTACGTTTTTGCTTAAGAGTTTTCGATCTTATGACCATGAATATAAAAGTTTTAACGGTATATAGATAAATTGGTAGTTGCTCACTTCACATGTGTTCAGCATTCATGAAATTTCAGGAGGTTGTTGAAGACTATCTTGATGGTCGGTTATTCTTTTGGCAAGTTCCGATTTTATGGCTATAGATTTGTATTCATAGATATTTGAGCCAGTTTTGGTGAATATGAATTTTGATTTTGGCGTGATATGTTTATTTATAGAAACGACTTAACTTATTTGACGGGACTAACGTTTTTTTTAATAATTCTGTCTTTCTCTTTTTGATAAAGAAAGAAAAAAACGGAATGCTCAAATCAAGTTAAATCGTGTTACACTGAATCGACAGTAAGTAAGGTAAAGACAGGTAAGTTTATGTATTTAAATACATACATAGTCACATAGTCATAGTTGTAGTAGGGGTGTTAGAGATGTTTTCGAGTATGGACTATGAAATGCATGTCACAACGTACACTCGTACACCCACGTTTCACCGATGATTATTCCGTCCCAGTGTGATTAGTTGTGAGCCATTATTTCCACAGACAAACACAAGCGTGCTCCTAACTAATTTGATCCCGCTACCTTTGGGTATAATGGTCGAGTACTAGAACCACTGGACCCAGAGGTGGTAACGGCTGAAGCTGTAAACCCCTGTGACAGATGAACGGACAGACATACAGTGGAGGCTTAGTAATAGGGTTCCGTTTGGCACCCTTTGGGTCCGAAACCCTTAAAATCAGTAAGAGTAACGATAATATGATTTCAAGAAACATCCAAATAATTTCAATCGGGAAGATGGTTTCAAATTGTCACCCACATGGAGTCCAGTTATCGGGAAATTTATATCGCGGGTTTCTTCTCTTAGTGCATCTCCGGATACTGTGAGTGTTGTGTGCCGTGCGTGAATTAGATAACAATTAATTTTAAAGATTAAAGTTTGTATGCGGGTAAAAGAAAGGAAGTTCTTTCCAATAACTGCCGTGGAATTGGAGGGCGGGGTTGGGGGGGAGGTGGGGGGGGCTATAGTACCCCCCTTAAAGGGGGGAGGCTCGGAACCCCCCCTTAAAGGGGGGAGGCGCGGAATCCCCCCCTTTTTGAGAAAAAAAAATTTTTGAGGTTGGAATGCGCAAATTGGGACAAAAAATGGAAGGAATTTACAATTAGCCTCAGCCGCTACGGCTCACACGGGTGCCTGAGCTTTGTTACAGCGGACGGGGCCTGCCCTCCCTTCGCGCCTTCGGCTTTTTATTTACACTCTAGGGGTAGTAGCCACAAGACTGTACAGAGTCGGGGTGCCCTGATTCGGTTTTGGAACAGATTCGACCTATTTTAACTATGAAGTTGGGGTACGTACACAAGTGTATTAGGCAAAACGAAACGCAACATCAGAACTGTCAATTAAGAGACGTCTTTTCTATGGTCTTTACTCGCCCAGATGAAGGCAGTCTAAATCTGCTGAAACTGGTCGGCTTTCCCGATCATAACACGTATTGAGGTGAGCCGTTTTTATATAAATCTCAGATATACTGTTCATATTTCGTTTGAATTTCTAATAAGTATTGAAACGTGTAAGTACTTCTATATTTTTAGTAATAGTAAATTTGTAATTATATGTTTTTTTTTTCACAAATGAACAAAAATCCTAAAAAAGCATGGCAAAAAACGTCGGTGGTGGTTCGTTATTTGTTTTACCATCAAAATAGCACTCTAACAGGCATCGTTAATGGATTTCAAGCACTACATTGTTTTCAGATACATCAAGTGTGGACAGCTAATGGAAAAGTCTATGAATATTGAATAGAGTACCCAAACATGAAACTTTGATCCAAGTATTTTTTGTTGATTGAAGTAGTATTATTCTATCATCGGTAAAACGGTTGGCATATAGTCAACAGCAATCACACGTGAGTGTTCAAGCCGTATGTAATAATAATTTATTATTATATTATCTGTTGAAGTAATGTGGAAATAAATCAAAGCCATTCAGTTACAGTAACTATAACATGAATAACTTTTCTAAATTAAGGGGCTATATCGTGAAAATTGACACTTTTTGAAGTTATTTATCTGCTTTTTTAATGAAGTTCCAAGTAAAATAAATTAGTATAACAATTTTGGGACCTTTTAGTAGATTTTGGTTTATCAGAAACGCGATAGGAGGAATTTCATTCGATAGAAATAATTATTGAAAAAAGGTCTAAATTTACACTTTTTTTTATATTCTGACAAATTAGGATAGCATACAGACTTGAAAAATATTCATTTAGATGGGTTTTAACTACACCTACATTACTGGTTATGGAAATTTTCATAGCTATTTTAGTTAATTTTGTATTAATTTAAAACCAACTTTTTGTCAATTTTCTCCGATTTCGTCCCTCTCGCACTGCGGGTCTTTACGCCTGGAGTAACGGGGACATTTGCACGGAAGATATATCACCTTAACTACACTGAATAATTGAAAAAAGAGTGCTTCAGTAGTTTGAGCATATAGAATAAATGAATGAAAGTAGAGTGACGAAAGAAATTTAGAGTGCGCAAGAAGAAGGTAAAGCTTGACCGGCACTCGTAGCACAATATTTAATTAATCGCGCGCGATGCCACTTAGTTGAATCACAAGTGCGAGGAGAGTGACACGATGTTTTTTGCGATTAAACAGTATGTCACGCTCCTCGCACGTGTGATTCAACTAAGTGGCTTCGCGCGCGATTAAACACTGTGCTACAAGGCCAGGCCATCCTAGAAGGACGTAGTCTGACTAAATTGGTGACATACTAAAGAAGGACAACGTGAAAAGTACCCGGATTAGAAGAGCTTGTATGACGATGGATGTAGAAGAAGCAAATGAAGTGTATCAGGATCGTAGCAGATAAAAATCTGTATTCTCTGCCTACCCCTCTGCCAGACAGGTGTGAGTATGTATGAAATTATTATTATTAAAAAAGATAATTATCAAAAAAGTGGAATTTAAAGGTATATTGTGATAAATTATTTTTAATTTGTCTTATCGAGGGAACAGGTTAATATGTAAATTATGCGAGTTTATCTATAGCTATAGGTTAATTTTGTCAAATAAAATGTTTATGAGCATTGTATTTTATTTCTTATTCGTCGAATGAAAGGCTATCCATCTTATCCATCCTAAAAGAACAGTAAAAAAATAATCTCTTTCACTAAAAAACTAAATTAATTATGTATTTCAGTGGAACCTTTGTGTTGTCGAAACAAAGGCCCTAAGTTCATTAATTTAAAATCTTAGTTCCGTAGAACAATACAGGGTTCATTAGTTGAAAGGGTTCCGTAGCTCAGATACTGTGCAGCGATAGTGAAGATGCATTAATCATTGCCGCTAAATAGAAAGCAACTATTGTACGAAATGAAAGCTAAATAAATTTTCTAGACTTATTATTTATATTATCATTAACATTATTATATCATTGCAGTATAGAAACGCAGAAAGAAAAGTAAATCTGGATGTGAGGAGCTCTGAACCGGGAATCGAACCCGGGACCTCTCGCTTGCCGGGCGATTGCTCTAACCTCTGTTTTTTTATACTATCATCTCTTGATTTTTTCGGTTATGTTATGAGGTCTAGGACATGAGCTTCGAATCTTCCATGATCTCCCACAACAGCCGTCTTGTCTAGCAGTCAAACATTTATTATTCAATAATACACATATAACGTCCAGCGAATGCTTCTTTGTTCGCGCCTCGTCTGGAGCCATGAGGCACAATTCAGAACCTACACGACTGACTTCAGGAAAGGATTTCGCAGATCAAGGCATTTTCGTATTTAGTGCTTGACAAGAAAAGTATTTTGACAGGGGATTTCTATCGTGAAAAAACTTTAGGATAACCCTTTTATTTTTGATGAAGGATTAAATAATTTCTTATAGAATCAGGTGGTAGAGCTGATGCCGGGCTCGACTGTGGAGGTACCACCATCTTACTTGGAGACCCCCTCGAACTAATTCAGGGGAGAGTAAGAGGACAGCTCACAGGCAAAAAACCAGGAGGCCCACCATGCCTGGGACCGATGGATGGCGGTATATCCATCCCTAATAGCCGGGCCTTATATGGAAAAGACTGGTGACGGGCAGCGGCGTCACTAGTTCCGGCACCGCGCTCACCAACCCGCCTGCCCAGCGTGTGTGAGTATGGGCAATTCTTCCAGGATGACCGCCGGAAATGGCAAAGTCCTGGATAGGCTTATGTCCAGCAGTGGACGAACTAGGCTGATGGATGGATGGATGGAATGAAAAAAATTAAAGACTCCGTAAACTTAATGCGCGCGCTGCTACCAGGAAGTTTACTTAATTCTGTATGCTCTTCTCTGTGATTGACATCTAATGCCAAAACATGCAGTGTCGAATAATAATTACTAAAAATAGTACATTTAATACTGTTTCAAGCAAGCAAGATCTATAATAATGAAATGAGAAGTGTGTCGTATAATCGTATAATGTGCAACGGACCTAGATGGAAATTAGCTTTTTGCAAAATTTTGCTGATTCAAAACGATAAATATCAAGAAAAGAATAATGCTTCTCCAAAGCTGAACATGATGGCTAAAGGTAGCATATGGCAAGAAGTATTCGCTTAAATAATATACGGTTGTATCTCCGACACAACCCCCTGCTTTTTTATTTAGGTTGCTAAGACTCTGCACTTTGAACCTATTTACCACTTGCCAAACGGTGAAGAAACACACACACTGTGCCCTAAAAAGCGTGTATTTATTTCTGCCTGAAGTAATGCAGTAAGACTCACCCCCTATCATCGTTGGGGCATAATAATCGTCGATGAAGAGAGGATATGCAGGGATTGACTGTTCCAGTGACAGTCCGCATTCAGAACCCCTCGTAGATATATGTCGTAACGATTTCTTTTCTAAATTAACTAGACAATATCACCATCAAATTTATAGGCACTCTCTGAACTAAGTAATCCATCTGACACTCACAAAGGCGATCTCATCCCTACAATTAAATACCACTTTAATTACAGGTATTACAGTACGTAGAGCCTCCAATAGTAAATCCCGCACTATGGACTGCGTTTGTTTCAGCATCGGACCCTTTAAATCCTACTTTAATGACCGTTCTTTCATAAGGTATTCTCGTTTAGGACAATGGATTTGATACAGTGAACGAAAAAATGTAGAAGGATCATTTCTAATCAATTATAACTCGAAGATGGTACAGACCTCCTCGAAGTAATTCGGGGGAGAGTAAGAGGACAGCTCACAGGCAAAAAAACCAGGAGGCTCACCATGCCAGGGACCGACGGATGGCGGTATATCCATCCCTAATAGCCGGGCCTTATATCAAACAGACTGGTCGGGCAGCGGCGTCACTGGTGCGGGGGTTCCGGCACCGCGTTCACCAACCCGCTTGCCCAGCGTGAGTGAGTATGGGCAATTCTTCCAGGATGCGCCGGGAGTGGAAAGTCCTGGAAAGGTTTATGTCCAGCAGTGGACGAACTAGGCTGTTGGATGGATGCTACCAGACACTCAAAATGGCAAAGGGCTCATGATCGGAAGTTTTTTTTACAAGGTTCACTCCATATAAATAACGAAAACAGGCGCACGCACGATAGACGCGTAATTACAACGATCTCGGACATAGTCGGGCGAATGCCAGTCACGAGTGCACGCGCTTTGGCGATACCTGTGATTATTGTTTGGAGTGACGTATTTTATGGTATAAAATATGAGTAAAGCCTATCGAAATTGTTGCGTATTTGTTTGTTTGAATACAACATTAAACCGAAGGGAATTGACTTTTTTTTAATTACCCATCGTTGCAAAAAGGTTAACGAATTTATAGACTTATAGAGTAATTAATTGTGATAAAAAAATACGTTGTAATAATATATATACTTTTTTATTTAAATAACTCCCGTTAACAGTGCCCGTTTGACAACGACGGTGAACGCCGCGTCGTCGTCCTAAGAACGACACTCGCCTTGATAATGCCGAAATTGTATCGGTGAAACGGTTGGCATATAGTCAACAACAATCACACGTGAGTGTTCAAGCCGTATGTAATAATAATAAAATATGTCAGCTCACGCGAATTTTAATAATATTAACAACAGGTTATCAAAATTAGTAAGGTAACGTAAAAATGTTACTTTCGAAAAGTTGATCTGTATGATCAGACGATTATGTGGTATGATTAAAAGATACGAGTCCATATACACCCGGTATAGTATCGAATATGAGCATCGAATCTGTTGACCATAACAAAAACACCAGAAACCAACGGTATAATTTTCACATACGTCTGTCTGTCCGTCCACGCAATAATGTGTGATATTTACATACGACCCCAGTTTGACGAATAATTAGATACCTTTTGCGACCGTCTATTCAAACTAGCTTGAGATATTAGAGGATTAAGTAGAGGCCATGCCTCAGTTGTTGATTACCCAGATTGTGTCCTTAGATATACGTGTAGATAAGCTGTCTATTAATGTTTGTCATCAAAGGGTTTTCCTACAACTGACTGAAAATCAGCGCTGAGGGATTACACCTTCAGCACATCGCTGAGTCAGTTGCCATTTTCAGCAACAGCCTACCGTATAGTTTTAATGTAATTTTAATTAAAATAGATGTAAGTAGAAATATTGTATGTATTGTATTGTAAGTGTGGCTGTTGCCGGAATAAATGTGTTTCTTTCTTTCTTTCTTTCTTTCAATGTTGTTCAGTTATTTTCAGCATAGTTTGATGTAAAATATGCATAATTGTTAATCCAATTAATGCAACCGTTATAACGTTTTAAAAAATGCTGGTGTAAATAGGTTTAAACATTTTGATTAACTAGATTCGTAAAAATAACGAAATAATTAAGTATCCAAAACGCAATAAATAGCGATACCAGAACGTTATTTCTTAATGTAATACATTAATAACGCTATTTCAAAATCGTTTTGGAATAAAAAAAATCCCTGTACTCACGATACGATTGATGAAAGTGAAATAGAAGATAGAAACTTTGCGATAACTACATACACAATACATAGGAAAATGAAAATGAAAAAAATGAAAATTTCTTTATTTCAAAATAAGTTACCTAAATTATTAAAACTCTAGTTCCCACAGAAAGTTTCCTTGTGTAGTGGAATCTAGGCTCCTCCCAAAATATATTTAAACATAAAAAAATTAAGACGTTAATTTACAGTCTAATAAGCTTAATAGGTATATCATATTTATATAATAAAACAATATAAAATCTACTTATTTACATGAGTATGGCATAAAGACATAAAGATACTTATTGTTAATAATGTACGACTTTGTGTTGTATTAGAGATAGTTAATAAGGTTTTGTTGAATAACTATTGAGTGAATTTTGAATTTAAGTGTTCTGTTTCGATTAATTAGAAAAAGTTCACAATCCGGCTGCGATACCGCTCTTACTATCAAATATCAAACCATCCTAACCCCTTGGGAATTCCTTCACAAAATAGTGTACCCAATTTAGGAAAGCATCCCTAACATTCAATTGTGCCCCATTTCTGAGTAAACGGCTATTCAAACACAATCTTTAGATAAGATTCCATGTTTGCTTTCTATTTCACCAAAATTTCTTTTGAAGGAAAGTGGAATACAAATTGGTATTTTATTTTACAAATAAAAACGTGTCCTTATTTTTGGTATATCTTATTCATACTATCCGCCTTATGTAAATAAAGCTACATTTAGTAACTATAAGGAAATGTAGTGACTAGATTTGTATGAAAATAGAGTGACGAAATTTGTGTTGCGCAAGTCGAAGGTAGAGCCCGACTAGGCGGGCTATTCCAGAGAAACAGTTGAAGTGAGATTTGTAAAACTCGAGCCAAAGATTTATGCAGTTCGATAATTAAAACAGGTTTTTGTGGTCAAGAAGGCAAATTCGACAAACTCGGAATTACCCCCCAGGTCTCTCTAGAAGGACGTATGCTGACCAAATTGGCAACATATTTGGGCAATTTTAAAAGTACCCGGAGTGGCAGAGCTTGTGTGGTTTGTCAGGGTCGTAGCAGATGGAAATCTTGCCTACCTTTTTGGGAGACAAGCGTGAATATATTAATTATGTATATAGTAACTTTTTTTATTAAGTAACCAATAGAAATATGTATTGATTATCGAACACTATCAATTTATAATTAGGCTTCCGGCAGGATTGTGCCTGCTGCCACTTCGCAGGTATTTTTGTCAAAAATCTCCGACAATCTTGCCACATGATTAAAATGACGCGACCAACGCAGTTGTGATCATGGCCAAATATCATGCTGTTTCATTTCGCTATAAGGTGCACGCTCCATGAAACTTGCGATGACAATACCATCGCACCGGTTTCTTTGCGGACGCAAAATTGAAAACTTGTTTCAGTAGTAAGTAGCGGACGTTTTCAAACATTATTTCTGGTTATTATTTTTGATGTTCGACCCGTATTAATTTTTTGATGTTATCTAATACAATAAAAGCACATTCGGCTACAGTTTTGGTAAAAAACCGTTTAAGGCGATATGCGAAAAAAATACGGGTGTTTCTTTTCTGTGTATTTCATGAAATACACGGAAAATTTTAATAAATTTCTCGTATATGCATTTTGACTATATAATCTAAGGTTTTGAAATTGGAAAACATGTTTGGATAAATTTTCCTCGATAGAAATAATTGTTGAAATGAGGTCTTCAAACACACTTTTTCTTCTCGTTTGACGAATAGGAACCATATACAGAACTCAAACATATTTTATTTGGTGTGTTTCAACAATATCTAGAGATTTCATATTTGAAATTTTGCTAGCTATTTTAGTTTTTTTAATAAAAATATAAAACCAACTTTTTTCCTTTTTGCCCTGAATCTGCCCCTCTCGCACTTCGCGATTTTTCGCTTGGAGTGACAGTGACAAAAATAAAATTCGCATAGCCTCTTAATTTGCGTATTTTAGGGGTTTGTTGTTAAGATATTACTCAAATTTCACGATTTTTAATTCCACTTAAACGTAGATGTGTTAGTGTTAATGAACTTAGCCTGTAATATTATAATATCATTCCATAGACACCCCACAATGTGGTGATAGCGTTTGTATGGAGGTTTGCGCGTAACAACGCCTCTTAAGAGGCCCCCTTACGATTAAATACGATTTAAAGACGGAATAAACCAAACCTACACGTTTTACGGCTATGGTAACGCTCATAATATACTTTCAGACAGAATTTAATTTACCCAAACAACCACCTCGATATTGAATTCCTGGATATTCTAGCTAGCAGGTATTCGGCACAAACGCATTCTGTACGCTGTACATCACGACGAAAACGTGTGGACGACTGTACTGGCCTCGTGTTAATTTTGGAACGTAGCAAACCGTCGAAATAGATTGACCATTTAACTCATTTAAAATGACTTCAGCTACAACGCAATAAGAGTTTGATCATGTGTCTTCTTGTTTTGGTCAGGACGTAGGCTCTTGTAGTTTATTTCGAAGGCTATAAGCTTCAGTGAGTTAAGGAAACTACGAACAAGCCTGTGTTATTGGGGATAGAAAATGGGTTATATTGCTATGGAGATAGGAAGGCTATGTTCGCATGATACTCAGAACAACAAAAGGGTTGATGAGGAATACAATAGTTTGCTATGGAGGCAGCTTTAAGAACATGCAGGCTTTCATCTAATCCATCCATCAATCCATCCAATAGGATCAATATTTGTATATAGCTAGGTCTCATCTCTATGAAACGTCGATGTCTGCGATCAATTTGCCCATGTAGTTTTGCTTTTTACAATTTTGAAAATTTCGATCGTTTTCTACTCAAGAAGCTGAACAATGCTAAAATTCAGTCCTGCTCTAACGCTTTTGATTTTTAACTGTCTATCCTGCTCTAGTCAGATGCCGCGCACGCAAAACTTCAGTTATTTTGAAGTCGCAGCTACATTAGGAAATTAAAAAAATGACAAAAATGTATACCGTTTATCCCGGGTGTAAATAGACAGGTATCTTTAAATGAAGCCACATAATTTACTGATCATACTGAACAATTTCCCTAAGACACATACCCGCGCATATTAATATATGAAATTGATTGACTGTGATCACCTTTGTGAAGAAGTGAAAAAAGTGTGTCAGGAAGGTAGCAGGTGGAGATTAATAGTCTTCGCCTACATATATAGGAGATAGGCGTAAGTAACAGGCCAGCAAACATCTTGAGCAAAAAAGCGGAGTAGCGGGGAAAGCACATAGTCTCTATCTGAAGGACCCTTGGGCAAAATTCGTGTGCCAACTTTCCCCACTACGCTATTTTATTAGTCAAAATGTTTGCCGGTAGCTGTAGTAGGTACGTACGTACGTACTCTTCCATTTCATTGGGTAATACAAAATGACGTCATATACAGAATGCTTGAAAATTCGACCTATTCCTTGAGAGGAATTATACTAGAGATCATTTCCAACAAATAATGCCTATCAACTAGAGGTCAAAAATGATTTTCTTTTTTCAAATAAAACACGTCGTTATTGCGCAAATTACAAATAAAACAAGGTCTTCTTTCCATTTAAGACCTTTTATTTCTGAGATTATGGGAATTTGGTGCATTTTTTTTTATAAATGATCACTCTTTTATCATCAATCAGAAAAATAACAAATAAGTGCCGAGAGAGAAGTAGCAATTTTTAAGTTATTTGTGTTTGGTTACCAGTCTGAAAGTTTGAAAAATATCTTAAAAACCTCCGTAACTCGGAGACCCTTCATTTTCGACCCCTAGTTAATAGGGCTCAATTTGTTAGAAATGATCTATAGTACAACTCCTTTCAAGGAATAGGTTGAATTTCCGAGCAGCCTGTATAAAAAACCCTTTGTTACATATGACTAGTTCAATCAACAAAGGTGGTCAAACAGACCGTCAGCTGCACTGTGCGTTGTGCTGCAACGGGTTAATTTCATATGCTAATATCGCAGGTTGCAGGGATTTTATTAAACATACAGATTTTACACCGGTTGGCTTTTTTGCATTTTGTGTAGCAGTCGTTTTTTATTTAATCCGCTACGCTTTTTTTTTTCAATTAAAAAGGGTTTGGCCTTTGGCATGTCAGTTTTAGGCAAGCAGTATATTTTTCCAGAATAGGTATATTCAGTTGTGATCTCGTATCTTTTATATGCTTTATTTATTTTTTATCTCTATACATATAAAACACAGTAAGTTGTCCGTCTTGCTCTATGTAATATTCGCTTATAACTAGACTCCGCAATGTTGTCGCACTGACGTCACAATAGGGTAGATGGGGGAATAAATGGAACAGCCTAATTTAAATAACAAAAACTGTGCTTATAATAAGTAGAAACTATTATGAAATTGAAATACTAACTTTATTCTCGGTAATGCGTTAAGAACACACTTTTACATTTTATACAAATTACATTCAAAACTGGCCATCCACTCAAATTATTTGCGATATACTTACTGATAGATAACAAACTTCTTTTTCTTCACCTCCTGTCATATTTTAACATATTAGAAAACACGGCCAAAAAATAGAAAGTGAGTCAAACTTAAATTTGACGAAATTTATGGCGCAATTGTCGGAAATGAATGAATGGATGGATGAATGAATATTTCAAGTATGTCATATAATACGAGGAGGTACTTGAAAAATCATAAAGTCCGCCATTTTGAAAATAGGACTCTTTAATCCTTTGGTTAACAACTTTGGTTCTGAAACCGTTTTCATAGGCTGTTGGCGAAAATATTATAAAAACCAGATTATCCAATTTTAATGTTTTTCTTTGGCAAATTTCACGTTTTCATCATATCTGGAAGTATGCATTCTATAAAATCGCTAGATCATCTGAAATGAGCAGTTTTAGTACCTATATTAATGATTTGCATAATTCGGTCACATATGTTGGACTATAATTAGGTAGTTACTGAATATGAGGCTCACCCCGAGTAGATAGTTCCCATAATCTCACTAAAGACCATTGTTGAATTTATAAATATGAAGCCACAATTCCACAAAAGACGAACCGAATCAAATCAACTATGGCGGAAAACAAAATTTTGAAAAGCCAAAAGCTCTCAAAGCCCATCCATTGTTTCTTTAAAATTAAGTCCCTGTGGTAATGAAGTTCTTGCGATACAAAAGCAGTATTTTATTTTGTTTTCTGCTACAGACGCGGAGAAAAGTGGCATTAGCACAAAACAGTGGCGGGGAGTACAGTTGAACACATAAATCATAGACGGTGACATTCTGAACACACCCCTGCATTATGATAGCGTTCTTTTTGCCTTCCTGATGTATCATTTTAAAATAAAATAGAGGAAAATTACGGAGGTTAAATAAAAATCTTTGCGTGTGGAGAAATTGTTGAGTTGGCCAAGAAATCTTATGATTTAGAAGAGAAAAAATGGCTGAAATGCAGCAAAAATAGTCCAAATACATTCCTTAACAGCTTTATTAAAAAAAACATGTTCTGAATTCCCATAATCTCAGAAACAAAAAGGTCTTAAGTGGATGACGATGCAGTTTTGCAGTAAATTGGCTGGATTTTTGGTCGCAAAAGAAAGATGAAAGAGTAAAGAGATTATTTAATAATTACAACCTTGAAAAATTATTGAACCTTGTTCCTAATATATTAGTGATTAATCACTAACTGAGTCTCCAGTATGAATTCGGGCGGTTGATTAAATTTCACCTTGTATATGTCACAGGCAGATCGTAAATTATGAAACCGAAAATCTTTCACTTTGGTCAAAAATAGGTGCGATGACGAACAGAGGCAAGCGGAGCGAGGCCGAGCGTGTTAGGTTTACACGTAATTAAATTTGCGGAGCGGAGCGAGGCGACCACCATAATTTTAACAGAAATATGATAAACTATAATAGGTCTTTACATATGAAATTGCCGAAATTTTCTTACAGATTCAT
Organism: Ypsolopha sequella; assembly: GCA_934047225.1. Classification (NCBI taxonomy): domain Eukaryota; kingdom Metazoa; phylum Arthropoda; class Insecta; order Lepidoptera; family Ypsolophidae; genus Ypsolopha; species Ypsolopha sequella. The sequence goes on along the minus strand of OW204004.1, from coordinate 20,419,614 downwards.
ACGAGTTCATAGTTCCTGTAATTCATTAGCTATTTCCATTATTTGTTTTTGTTTGATAGTTGATTTCAAGTTATTACATCTACGTATTAAATTTTGTTTTTATTGTCAGTTTGACAACCAAAATGAAAATTTCAAAAACAGTTCGTCCGAAATGCCATCCGTTTCCATGATAAGATTCGTAATACTTTTTAACAGCTGGCACTTTTCAAAAATTAAATTAATGTTGCTGTTAGCTTAATGTTGTCTCATTCAAACACAAAAGAAACTACACAATTTGGAATTGCCATTCCTAAAAAAAAAAATGCAAAAAATGTAAGTACTGAAAATTGTGTTTCCTTCAAATTGTCTATAGAAAACAGCAATTTCATATGTAAAGACCTATTATATACCTCAGTGGCGTGCACAGAACTTTTTGCTGGAAAAGCAAACAATTGGTCAAGAACAACAATAAAAAAATAAAAAAAAATTTTAATATGACTTTGACAAAACAAAATTTGTATGACGCCAGGGTAGACAATCTCTATCCTAGAGTGAAAATTTCCTATACAAACTTTTTTTTTTCAAAGTGATATTAAAAATTTTTCATATTTTTTTTATTGTTGTTCTTGACCAATTGTTTACTTTTCCAGCAAAAAGTTCTGTGCACGCCACTGATATGCCTAATTATAGTATGTGCCGAAAACATTACGTATTTACAACTATACTACCGGATTCGTCGTGCCAACCGGTCGTGTCACACAAGCGGCTCGTTCGCGGCAGTTTGAACCATTGATCTAGTAAAAAACTAGACTCCGCATACTATGGCTGAGACACAAGGAGCAGGTAACTTATTACCGCAAAAACCATCTAAAGTAGTATCACCTTCGTCCGCTCCTATGAATGTGACATACCGGAAGGGACAAAATGAAGATATGGCACACAAATTCAACGATTTTAAGAAGGATATGGAAGGTATGTTGAAGAAAATGTTTAATGACTGGCAAAAAAAGCAGAAAATTGAGTTCCAAAAAATCAATGATTTCATGCAAGAAGCGAAAAAATCCAGTGAAGAGACAACGAGATTCATCGAAGCTATAAATAAAAAACAGGAAGAAATCGAACTTACTCTAAATACAATGGAAAAGGAGAACAAGCAACAAATGAGCTATATTTCATCCCTTGAAGAGAAGTTGGACGATGTGCAGCGTAGTTCCCAATTGACATCGGCCGAAATAAGAGGAGTTCCTTATAAGAAGAACGAAGACCTATTTGGTATTGTCCAAAAATGTGGAAAAATGATGAAGATTGACATACAGGAAACCAACGTTCGAAACATATACCGTCTACCCGGGAAAGGTGATGAAAAGCCTATTGTCATCGAGTTCCAGAGCGTATTTTTGAAGGATAGGTTGATTAATTCCTATAAAAATTACAACAAGGGAAAGGGAGCGGTCAAACTTTCTGCAGCTGTGCTGGGTTACGCTGAGAGTAAGACTTACATATTCATTTCTGAATTCCTTACTAAAAAGAACAAAAGACTTCATTATCTGGCCAGACAATTTGTCACCGAAAAGCTGTTTAAATTTTGTTGGACCAAGTTAGGTAGAGTTTATTTGAGGAAAGATGTTAACGACCCATACATTCTTGTTAAGTCTGAATTACAGCTGAGTGAAATTAGAATTGCTACGGTCTGACTATCTTCAATGTATATATTTATACCTACCATATTGACTTTTACATGTCAGAAAAATATATATTACTGTAATATGCATATATATATCTATCTCATTCTATTATTTATAAAATTTTATAACATATTTATTTTTTGTTTGTTTGAATTATTATTATTTTGCATTGCATTTATTTTAATGAAAATTCCTCCTTTTCCAGTATTAAGTATCAAAGAAACGTGCTCAAACATTTTTCCTACTAATACTCGAGAGCTGTCCCAATCAAACCTAAGAACTACTCTTTTATGGTGCCTCCTTGCATTAAAAATCAAATATGAGTAATACAATCACAATAATAAATGACATCGATCTGGTTGATACCCCATCAGCTGTTACTTGTATACCCGAAGACTTAAATACTTATATAAAACCAGTTACTGATTCCTTAATAATAATGTCCCTAAACATAAGAAGTGTAACCTGCGCTCACAACTTTAATGAGCTTGTAATCTTACTTACGAGACTAAATAGACGTGTTGATATAATTACACTCACTGAATGCTGGCTTGATGACTTGAAAATTATTCCTAAAATTCCTGGGTACCAAACTTTTTCAACTAAAAGATATATTAATCAAAATAATGGAGTAGTTCTATACGTTAAAGACGATCTAAGGGTCAATGTATACGAACCAAAGTTGGCGGAGTGTGATTGTTTGGTTTTAACGATAAATGATAATTACACTGTGGTATCAATTTATCGACCACATGAGTTTAACAATCCAACCAATTTTATTCACTCTCTGGATAATTGGCTACCATCAATTTCAAACTGTCCAAACGTGGTCTTGATAGGAGACATTAATATAAATATATTACCATCTAAACTGACAAATCCTTCTTTAAAGTATCTAAATATTGTTGCTGCGCATGGATTGATCCCATTACATTACCTCCCCACTAGAGAGGAAAATTGCCTCGATCACGTTCTTGCAAAAACTAATCATGCAACATCAACGGCTGTCATCCAAACTCATATTACTGACCACATGGCTGTTATACTGAGTTTATCAAAAGTTGCTTTAAATTTTAAGAAACCTATACGTTATTATAAAAAAATTGATTATGAAGCAGTGCAGGAAGATATAAAAAACACAGATATGTCTATTATTCTTAATAATACCGACGCTGAAGATGCAACTAATACTCTAATACAAATATTACAAACTAGCGTTGAGAAAAACTCGGTTACCTTAAAATTACCTAGGTCAAAAAACAATTTAAAAAGTTGGATAACACCAGGTCTAATAAAATGTATTAAAAAACGTGATCGATTGCACACTAAAGCTAGAAAAAACCCACTTAACTTTGATACATGTAAAAAATATAAAGACTACAGAAACGTTTGCAACAAGTTACTTAAAAAAATAAAAAGATTACATGAAAAGGAAGAAGTAATGAAAAATCGAAATAATCCAAAAAAACTATGGGATACTCTGAAGGACATATGTCATATGAAAAGGTGTGCTGTAGAGCCCATGGAACTATTAAGCATAAAACACAATAAAAATGAGTCTGTAAACCATGTTAATGAATACTTCATTGGTGTAGGCAAGAACCTGGCTGAAAATATTTTGGCAAATCACTACAAGACTGAGGCTGAGTTAGTTCTCTCAAACGTACCCAATTTCCAATGTAATTCATTTATGTTAATACCTACTGATATAAGTGAGGTACAAGGTGTTATTAAAGGTCTCAGAAATAACTGCGCGATTGGTTGGGATGGAATATCCACCAGACTAATAAAATATGTCAGTGAATTTATAGTTTCCCCCATAACCCACATAATAAATTTGTGTTTGGATGATGGTACTGTGCCTTCTGCTTTCAAACGGTCTGTAGTTCGACCTATTCATAAGGGTGGGGAGAGAGACAGTGTTGAAAATTATAGGCCCATCTCAATTCTTACTACACTCTCTAAAATATTTGAAAAAATAATCAATAAGCGACTAGTAAATTATTTAGAATTTAACAAAATACTATCCAACAACCAATTTGGCTTCAGAGCTGGTCTTTCAACAGAAGATGCAGTTACCTCGTTAACAGAATTTATTATTAATACTAATGACAAACAAAACAAATGTACTGGTGTTTTCCTGGACTTGGCAAAGGCTTTCGACACTGTTTCTATCCCTATCCTGTTGAAAAAGCTCGAATGTATTGGAATACGAGGAACACCTCTTAACTTACTCGCTAATTACCTCACAAACAGGGTACAAAGAGTCAAAGTTGAAGATCAAATTAGTGTGGACCTACCGGTGACTTGTGGAGTCCCACAAGGAAGTGTGCTTGGACCAACTCTTTTTCTTACGTACATAAACGACCTATGTAACCTTAATCTACCGAAAGCTAAAATCATAACTTTTGCTGATGACACTGTTATTTTGTTTTCTGCAAAAACGTGGGCAGAAACACAACACTTCTCGAACGTGGGAATGGGGAAGCTGTATGATTGGCTTAATTCAAATTTATTGACCCTCAATTTAAATAAAACAAAATATGTAAATTTTTGCATAAACAATTCCACACATCCCCCTCTCGGTACGTTTGATCTAACTATACACTCCTGCAATAATCGTGATAGCTGTAGTTGTCTTCCTTTAACGGAAGCTACTTCTATTAAGTATTTAGGAGTAATTATTGATCACAGACTTACTGGACTTGAACATATAAATCTACTTACCTCACGTATAAGACGATTTATTTACGTCTTTAAGACTCTCCGCCATGTAGCAGAAATCAAGGTTTTACGCCAAGTGTACTACGCGCTATGCGAATCCATTATGCGATACTGTATATCTTTTTGGGGTAGTGCAGCGAAAACTCATCTAATTAAAATAGAACGTGCTCAAAGAGCAGTATTAAAAATTATGATGTTCAAACGTTTACGATTCCCTACTATAGAAATATACGAATTAACTGGTATACTTTCGGTAAGAAAACTATACATTAAAACCATTTTAATTCGCCAACATGGTAAACTATCTTACTGCCTGGAAAAAAATGCCAATATTAGACGCAAACACGCAGTATGTAAACCACCTAAAGTACGAACACAATATGCTCGGTCAAGTTTTGTATTCCATGGTCCGTATGTCTACACACTTGTAAACAAATTACTAAATATTTATTCGCTCTCAATGTATCGACTTAAAATTGCTGTCTCTCTTTGGCTTTTGCCAATGACGTACGAACAGAGCGAAGAAATTCTTAAAATAAAAGAATAATACAATTATATTAATTACCTTAAATAGTAATCTATAAAAATAAAACAATTACCTGTTTATATTTTGTTGTATCTAGAACATCTTTAGTCACTGGCAATTTGTTTGCGAATTACGTGCCACCGGCTTGCTGTCGTTAAAAAGTAGCAATATGACCCATCATGCTCGATGATAAGGTTCTTTCCAGCTACTTGTCGATCTTTGTTAACAGATCCGTTGCATATCTTTGTCAACGACAAAAAAGCAAGTTACCCACATTAAAAATAAATAATAAAATCTAATTATCCTTTTGTTTCCACACTAAATAAATGAATGTTATATCTGTACTTGTATGTATATATGTATGTGTAATTGTTATGTAAGTACTTCTATTTATTGATATGTTATTAGTAGATATATTTAATACTTACGTATGTCATGTATGTAATATAATATATATATATAGGCTGTAGGGTTTAGTTGTTTTATAGTGGTATTTTTAGATTTTAGGCAGTATTGGTTACCTTAATTATAATTTTTCATTGTTTTTGTTTGTTTATATTACGCCAAATCTGATCCATCGATCGGTAGGACACTGGCTGTCATGCGGACAAGGCAACTTAGTTTGGCAGACAGGGTAACATCCATGCGGATACCTACACTTAGCAGATGTATGCTCGTTCCCTTTCTCTAATTATAATTTAATTTTGTTTGTTTAAGTCTGTTGATTTGTTGAGTGTATGTAAAAAAGATTTTGGTGTGAAAATAAATTATGTTTATGTTTATGTTTATAACCAATATAGACACAGAATCAGGTTGAAACTAATGAAGTGAAGACCATATATCATAACCGGAGCCATATATTAGCATCCCGGAGTATTGACATCGGACAGCGGCCGCCCATTTATCAAATAACGAATCTGCAACTACATATATTATTATATGTATGTATATGTATGTCTGCACTAAGTCACTTATCTCTTAATAATTCATATAAAATGCAACTTCTGTCTCTCTATCTGAAATAATACCTGGTCAAGTGCAAATCGAAGATGCTTCGAATTAAGAGGATGGCCTACCCTAGCAACATTTTTCATTCCCCATCGAACACAATGAGTCCATATTTGCTTTTAAAAGAGGCGATTATATGTTGGCCCAATGGCCACTTTTTCTTGTACGCGTAATACGTCACGATCACGCAGCGAATCAATAAATATATATTTTTTTTCAATACAATGTGAATCTTAATTTCATCAAACGAATCCTTGAAAGTCTATCGTTGTTCATGCTCTAGGCCAGGGATGGGTAAACTACGGCCCACGGGCCATTTCCGGCCTGCGAACGGTTACTACCCGGCCCGCGAGCGCGACCAGCGACCACTTAAATAGTGCACTGCTTACATGAATAAATCTTTGTTCCCATTTTTATAGATTACCTGCAATTTCCCTATTTCATAGTGAACTTGATTTGAATATCTATAGTTTGTATAGAAAAGAGATTTTTTAATGTTGGTTGTAACCACCAAGTCAATAAATTACTTTATTTCGGAAAATATGTAACTGGCATAGATAAAATTATGTTAAGGTGTGTTAATTTCGAGATTTTAACAAGCCGTATTTTCGAAGTGTTGGTCTATGACGAATATTTTTACGAAAAGGCTGCAACTTCCATTTGCCCTCATGTGACGTCATTTGGGTAATGGCTGTTTAGAAATGTGTCCTTTGCTATCAAGATAAATTCATAATAATTTGCTTCGGACTAATTTGACAGCAGGATGACAGATGAGTTGACAGATAGAGACACACCACTTTTTTTTATAAGCAATCACACATCACATTCAGTATAATGTCTAAAATTCTCAAGTGACAAGGTCATCGGACAATTATTTAAAAAATCATAAAAAGATAATGGTTAATTTATATATCAAAATAATGAAAACTAAGTCTTAAAATGGCGTTTACTCTGATAAAAAATAAAAAAAATATCTTTTAAAAATTAAGCTATGGGAATTAGTATTTTTATTTTAATAAAGAATTAATTAATTAAAGCCAAAACCTGGCCCCCTGTGATACTGTTTGTAAATATTAGCCCCTATTGGAAAAAGCCTATCCCTGCTCTAGGCTCATGTAAAGCCTGACCAAGAAAATAAAAAACCTCGCCGTATTCCGGGATTAATTTTTTAACTAATTTTTTCTACTGGCAACCTCAACTTTTAAACGTCATTATGTCGATTGCTGTCAAAGTGTGGTGTTCTTTTTTCGTGTGTGCTGTCAGAGTGTTGCATTCATAAAATAAAAATCATAAAAGCAAATGAGCTGCGGGCCTATTATGTATCTCTAGTTGCCTTCTGGACTGGGTTCCTATCATCAAAAACATAGATATACTATCGAAATCCGATTTCCTAAGGATATTTTCGCACTTGAAGTGACGTCACAGTTCGTAAATAGTTCAATACCCACTAAAGGCAATTTTGAAATTTCAGTTTTTATCTATGTTTTTGATGATAGGCACCCAGTTTAGTTGGCAACCAAAGATACAGAATAGGGGGGCAGGTCTTTTATTTTCCTGCCCCCCTATTCTGTATCTTAGGTTGCCAACTGGACAGGGTGCCTATCGTCAAAAACATAGATAAAAACTAAACTTTCAAAATTGCTTTTAGTGGGTATTGAACTATTTACGAACTGTGTCGTCACTTCAAGTGCTAACATACCCTTAGACAATCGGAATTCGATAGTATATCTATGTTTTTGATGATAGACACCCAGTCCAGAAGGCAACTAGAGATACATAATAGGCCCGCAGGTCAGGCTTTACAGTCATAGGACGGATAAGATCGCGGCTCAACTATAGTTGAGAGTTGAGACGAGACTTATTGTTAATCACAGTTCTGTTTCGCCGACCATACGAACAACAATCGACACAGATAGTAAAGTATAGATACAAATGCGAGTCCCCAACAAAACTTGTCTGGTGGAATTATTCGTACATTCGATATGAATTTATTGCCGTATCCGTGAGCCCAGATTTAATATTGAATAATTTGAAATTAATGTTCGGTTGTCTCGACGTCTCTCTCGCAGTCGATTGTAATTAATATAAGCTGGTCTATTGACAGCGCTATTTTTACAATATTTTAATAAAGTTTAAATAGCTTTTGAATAATCTTTTAATATACATTTAAAATCTTTTGACATAAATACAGTACCCTCTCGCTAATCCGCCACCAAAAAATCCAGACTACCGGCGGATTACAGAAAACGGCGGATTATAATGTACAGGAACATCAAATTTAGGAAAACAACAAAAAAACATAGTAATTTTGTATTAGTACTTATGAAGGTAAGTACATACATATGTACATTTGTACTAAAATTTAAAAATGAACTGACACATTAACTGGTTACTCAGGTTTTGAAGAATACTGCTCTAAATTGGCTTGTTTTTTACCAGAATAAATCTTCGTAATGACATGATTACAGAAAGACATCGACTTGCAAAAAATGGGCGGATTAAGTAGTTGTCGGATTATCAAGCGGCGGACTAGCGAGAGAGTACTGTATTTTTATTTATACTACACCTGCTCGGAAAGTACCTTCTTTCTTTGTTGAAAACGATGCAGAAAATACGTCATTACTGTCATACAAATATGCGGGGGGAAAAAGTATATGAAAATTCATTGTTAACGTGTTTGAGCGGGCAGAAAAAGTATATGCAAATCCATTGTTAACATGCTATTTTTTTTTAAATAACATAAAGAATGAGCAGGTGGCCAAGTGGCCAGTATTATTTTGCGAACTCGTACATAAAACTCGAAAAATGATACTGGCCACTTGCTTTTCCTGCACATAATAAAAAAATAAGAAGGAAATAAAAAGTGACAATCGCACGCGAGTCAGTCGGTTTCTTTTATTGTATCTTGATTAAAAGTAAAATTATACTATTTCCTCGCAGGTGTAGTATAAAGCACTATGTATCACTCGGGAGAAAGTGCGATTCTTTATTTCATTATAATCTTCCCCTTTCTTCCCTCGGTGAACAATGTACTATTTCATAATTTACCCATTACAATAATCATTTATTAACACTACCACAAGAAACAAAGGATTGTTTTATTTGATGCTACCTTAGTATTTGAAACGTAATTTACTGATCCTTTACCAGATTAAAATGGGAACTAAAATAAACTTTAAAATTACGAATAATTATTTTACTCCACTACTAACTATTTTATATTAGCTGTGAATTTTAGGTGGTAGAGCTGATGCCGGGCTCGACTGTGGAGGTACCACCATCTTACTTGGAGACCCCCTCGAAGTTATTCGGCGGAGAGTAAGAGGACTGCTCACAGGCAAAAAACCAGGAGGCCCACCATGCCTGGGACCGATGGATACCGGTATATCCATCCCTAATAGCCGGGCCTTATATGGAACGGACTGGTGACGGGCAGCGGCGTCACTGGTTCTGGCACCGCGCTCTCCAACCCGCCTGCCCAGCGTGTGTGAGTATGGGCAATTCTTCCAGGATGACCGCCGGGAGTGGTAAAGTCCTGGAAGGGCTTATGTCCAGCAGTGGACGAACTAGGCTGATGGATGGATGATGATTAGTTACTTAGTCGACCATCTATTTAGATGAAATGAGATCTGATTTTAATAAAGGTGTATATGTCGTAATATTTATATGTCGCCGCATAATGGCGAAAACTGCTTTTTTGCGTAAAATCTGCTTTTTCATGAAAAACCGAACTATGGCGCAAAGACTGACCCGTTACGTGATCATACGAAGTTATTCCAATTTTGGCAAAAAAGCAAAGCGAGGATAAAACATTTACGAGAGTCTTTCAACAAAAAGTTAAAGTATGTTTTGCGACAACGAGCAAAGCGAAGCGGAGCGAGGAGAACCGTATTACTTTTACATGTAAATAAATACATTAAATCGCCCTTATTTTAACACAAAATAAATTCATTATGATTGCTTAATGGGACTGTTTAGATAATTTATGCTGTGACTCCTTGATGGAACTTCATTCTAATATTAATTTAAGTCTTCTTGTACGAGTACCACTATTTTATTTTATTAATTATTGCGCTTAGTTTCATCTAATTAGGTTTACTTCTTCTTATTAGCCCGACGATCTCAAATAGACGAAAAGAGTCTCAATAATTAAATAAATTAAATAGTGGAACTCCTACAAGGAGACTTTTATTAATATTGGGACTGTTTACGCCATAATTTGGTGTTTCACGAAAAATTGCGCTTTTTCGTCAAAAAACAGTTTTTGCCATCATACGACGATACATACATATATGAATACATATATATTTAAGTATTAAGCAAATGTAGTATTCCACAATTTTCATATGAATATACACGTAATATTGTAAAAACGAATTAAGTTATCAGTATCAAAATTGAGAATAATGTGACATCTCATCAGCTTGTCGAATTTTGCACGAAATTATATGAATAATTTATATGGCAACATTTGCTCATAACCAACCATTTTTAAGACCTATCCCTGCCTTGCATCACTTCAGTTTTATGGGTTCAATATAAACTGGAAGGTAAGTAATCTCATTCAGTCATACAATATCGGGGTATACAAACATCAATCATGCTTTAAGATTATTTCTTCATTCACATGGCATTTTCGAATCAATACGATATAAGGGGATTTGAGTGTAAATTTTGAATGAGCTTTTTGAATCTTGCGTTTTTATTTGTGGTGTCATAACAGGGTTTAGCATCAAAATCAAATATTGTGTTATGTAAATTGAAATAAACACTATTTATTAAGTAGTTTGTCTTTAAATGTAGTTTATATATACATATATTTTAAACTTAAAAAATATGTAGTCACGCCATAAATCCCGAAGGGGCTGTCGGAGGTGTTCCCAAGTGTGAACTGTGAATTGTGAAATGCAATTTACAATCCCAGCGTGATGGGTGGTTAGCCCTTTACAATACAATACAATATTCTTTATTGTACACCAAAAACAAAGTAAATAGACAATTTAAAAAGTAAAAGTAGGGTACAATTGGCGGTCTTATCACTAAAAAGCGATCTCTTCCAGACAACCTTTGGATGGAGGAACTCTTAAAAGAAAGAAAAAAATGTGTACAGGCGGTGTACAGAATAAATAGATAAAATTATACATAAATACATACATATGTATATATTTAAACAAACCTAATTCTTCTTCGGGCACAAATACATGCTTTTAGGGCATGCAGGTTTCCTCACGATGTTTTCCTTCATTGTTCAGTAAGCGGTAAGTATTAGGCAAAACAAATACTATGCACATATATGCCAAAACTCATTCGTGAATCCCCGACTTGGAATTGAACCTGGGTTTCAAAGTTGAGAGGTCAGTGTTCTAAAGTTGAGAGGTCAGTGTTCTAAAGTTGAGAGGTCAGTGTTCTAAAGCCTGAGCTACCGCCGCTTAATGTTAAACTAAATCTGTAAGATGAATCGGAGCCACGATTTGGACTGCGATCTATTGTTTTACTATTGTATCAGAGTAATGAGAATCAAAAGGGCTAAAAGCTATTTAATTTCCGGGAAATATGATAAACAGTTGCAAAAATTTTACGACCATACAGAACGGACTCCTAAAATATATTTTTATTACTAAATCCAATCGATCCAATTTAAAATAAACATTAAGCTTGGTAATAAAAACATTCAAGAACAATAATTCTAACGAAAACATAAATAAAGGCGATCCTACTCGCAGTTAAAATATTTTATCTTTTATGAATATAATCCACGTTTTATAGCTCTTTTTGAAATTTAAGGGCAACAATAAAGAAGGTATTAAAATAGGCTAAGAAAACGTCTGAAAGGATTATCAAGGAACACCCCTTAACTTTTTTATTTTTATCGTCTTAATTTAACACGGCCTTTTTCCCCCTCAAAGTAGTAAATTTTCTTATTATTTGCTGCAGTATCATTCAATGATTTGAGCAAGTGCGAGTAAGACTCGCGCACAAAGGTTTCTGTACCACCACACAATACACCCGTAACCCGAAAAACATAGTAAATAAACAATATAGATGTCATAGCGACATTAAGGCGATTACCATCGCCAAATTAGCAGCTCGATATTTGTCACTACAAATATCAACGGAAACGATATTGAAATAACGTTCATATCAGCGCGCAATGCGTAGTGGCTGTTACGACGCTCGCTGCGTCCTTGATAGGGCGAAATAGGAGAAAATTATACTTTTCACTTGGACGTGATAATACGTTTTTTCATTATTTTTGGTTTGGCCATAAACGAGGAGTAGGCTTTAGAAAGTACCCATTTGGCAATAGTAAGGCCCTTAAGGCGATACGTAAATGTTTTAGCGTCCCTTTTATTCCATATGCGTAAAAACCCTCAGTGCGAGTGGGACGGATTCGTGGAAAACTAGCAAAAAGTCGGTTTTTTTATTAATATAAAATGTACTAAGTAAGCTATTTTGTCAAAAATATTTTCAAGGAGACTTTACAAATACATAATATCCACATTTTGAATGCCATTTCACAATGACATTAGTTGGGATTACAGAATTACAGGAAAAAATAAAACAATTTAGAGGTCTTTTCGGAATTAAATTCTATCGAGAAAATTTCATCCAATCGCGTTTTCCTTCAGTGAAAATCTTAATCGAATATTCAATAAACAATTACCGAAAAATTAAATACGTAGATGACGTTATAGTGGAGTAAATGGATTCTAAAAAGCCCCTTTTTTTGGTATCACCTTAAGGTCATACAAACAAAGCCGCTAAAATGGTAGCGTCTGACAAAGAGTTCACGGCTCCCGCTTTTCCTGTAATCTTTACCTTAAGAGGATGGCCTACCCTAGCAATTTTTTTTATTACCCGTCCAGCACAATAAGTCCAATGGCAAAGACTTTATTTGCTTTTTATAGGGGCGATTATATGCTGGCTCATGGGCCTCTTTTTCTTGGACGCGTAGTACTAATAATCACGCAGTGAAATTTAGCTAAAACTTAGATATTTTGTAGAGAAAAAAATATTAGATTTAAGTAGAATCCCTTTATATTTCTATTACCAATTTTATGAAAAAAAAAACAAGTTGATCTCTTAACCGCGTTCTTGAAACGAACGTTTGAAAACCAAAAAAAAAGAGAGTGGAAAACATTTTTCTTTTGACAAAAGTATAAATCATAATTCATTGTTTATAAGTAGAATCCCTAGATAAATCAAATATAATTTTTTCAATACAAGGAGAGTCCAAATTTCTTTAAAAGTTCTTGCTCTAGGCTCATGTACAGTCTTAAATCATGGCTATATACCTATTACCATGATTTTTTTTTCATATATTTCGGTTCTCTTATTTCGGAAATAAGGGGGGGACATGATAGTGTCCCCCACATGACAGTGTTTAAAAAAACGCTACATTTTTTAGAAGTAGGGTTGTATGTTCTACGATCTTATCAAATATGAAACCTGTATGTATAACCGTCTTTAAGACAGAGATGAAATAAATTACGAAAAAAAAATTGCAGCTTTTCAGGTTTTTTGTATAAGAACTCCCCTTGGATTTCATCTTTTTTTAAATTCTCTACTATACAGGCCAAAATAAAAAGTATTTTGAGAAAATTTCCACTGGCTACCTAATAAAGTCTGAAGCTGTAGAGCCCTGTGACAGACGGACGGATGGATGGATGGACAGCGGAGACTTAAGGCACTTTATGCTGCGAAAGATCTCTTTAGAAAAAAAAAACATTATTTACTTACTAGAATAATTATTGAAAACCCGCTCAAGTAAATGTGTAGATATAGCAATGAACTATTTTTAAATAGCATGGTTTTCTATGATGAGCTAAAATTTAAACTTTTGCTAAAAACGGCCGCTTTTGTCTGTGGTTACAGGTTTATGCGCTACTCTCTTTTTGCATGTGTAGTATTAGTGTGCGTGAGGAATATGAATATGTGTGCCGTACTTATAGTTTTTGTGTTTATGTCGGTGAAATAAGTGGTAGGAAACGTGGAGATATCTGAACACGAACAATTAGAGTAACAAAAAGGAAAATCTTCTGATATCTGTGATTAAAACATTTGGTGCTCGAAAATTGCTATTAGAACTTTTTATGTAAAAATCAGTCAAAGAATCAACAAGTCACCGAAAACTTGATGCGTCAGCGCAATAAAACGCAAAGTTCCGAACTCTTTGGGTAGTTTTTATTACATCTGCTTCCATATTCCTCCTGAAAGTACATTTACAGGATCTCCACCAGATCTCTTTATCTGAATCCTTCGCAGCAGCTTGTACGTGGAGCTGCCATTGTTGAATGGGAGCCAAATTATGGAGTAAGTTTCTACGTTAAGGCCCCACGCATCCAACACAATAATCATATTAAGTAATTTTGAACTCAATGATATTGTCAGAAAGTCTACATTAGAACGCTCGCTTCGTGCGCTGCGAGCACGCATAATCAGTGAATTTGCGAGGTTTTTCTGGAATTCCTGAAAAAGTATTGAGAAATAAATAAAAATGGGTCTATAAGTGTCTTTAGTTATCTGTAAAAAAAAATCAGGAAAAGTTTTGAGTCTCTCCGTTGAACACCTTTGCTATAAACACATTTATTCGCAATTTGAGGAGCTTACTTTGTGGTTTTTTTCTATCGAGTGAAGTTAACTCAATTACGTTTTTAGATCAACTTGTGTTTAGAGTATATCCTCTATTGTAACATATATTTAACTTGTATTTGAATGAGATATTGAACTGACAATATTAATTAAACAAAATGCTCATTTTGGAATGGCAGGGCCTTAAATCTGTTTTGTCCAAAAACAATCATCTCGTATTTCCAATAAACGTTCACGAATTAATTTCGTAACTTTTAAACTTTCTACGGCTAATCGTCATATCTAATCTTCCAAAATATCCTAACACACCAATACGAGTTATTGCCATAATATAGTTTGTATGCGGCTAGCCAAACAAATATTGACATCAATAGAAAGCCATTTAAAAACCTGATAGAATGCATCGATAAAACCTCAGATAAGTACCTAAAAAAGTGCAGTAACCACTGTTCCAATACGGCTTGTCATGACGTCATGCCGGAATATGAACAGTTGTTTGGTGGCATGGATTCGTCATGAGATTAGTGACAAGCCACGGCCAAAACTCACCAGGGATTTGTGAGACAGTTGGCTCTTGGTCTAACTATATCCCTGGCACTCAGTACAAGGACGCCGATTTAATTACCTACTACTCTCATGCACGTAACTAGCATGTCCGTACACGCTTGTGCACACACAGACGCAGCGAACAAGCAGTACCACAGAAGAAATAATAGTGGCAGTACTCAAGTACTACAGCATCTGATTTGCGGGCGACAATAAACTGGTGGGTGAGGTAAATGTTGCTTCTTTATGGAATAATAATCTATTATATAAAATAGAAAAGCTAGAAAGAGACAAAATTCACGGGAAAGAGTGAGATGGCGCTCTACACACATTTGCGTGCGCGTGTCACTCACACGAACACCAAAATCGCGAAAAAAAAAAGGTGCAATTCGATTCCTTGGATTGTGACAATGATGAACGACATAAACAATATGGGTTTGGACAAGCGATCGCTTAATAATTCATGAATGAAATTATAAAATCAAAATGCTCCGCGTTTCAGAAACGTCAGATCTGTATGGCATGTCTAAACGGCCGTTCATACTGTTTGGGGTTTGCAAAAACGTAACATCATGCAACGCAACTTTAAACGCAAATTGGACATTTAATTATTTTTCCAGAGAATTAATTTGATACTAATTAATTAATTCCAGAGATTATCTCCTATATCCAACGTCACTCACAACCATCTCTCTATGGTTCGAGTGCTTCGGGTTTTTTTATTATTAATAATAATTATATTTTCAACGCGGGCAGGGCCGCAGGCATATCTAGTAGTTTATATTCTTTGGTCTAACTGTCCATGCGCCGGGCGTATTTGAAAAGTGGTTATATCTCAGTTTACGCCACTCGTTGAGGCTTCTCCTATGCAACCAATTTTATACTTCCAAAATTTGAAACCAGATGCAGATACAGATTTTATTAATAATGGTAAGTTACAGGTCATAATCATGTGGTATTATAAAAGATATAATACCTACCTTACATATCATTATATAATAATAATATACTTACTCTAAGTATGATCTTAAAAGTAAATGTCATAACAATTCATAATTCAATAATTAAATAATAACGAAAAAAAAATACCATGAATTTATAAATCAATAATTATAGTCACTTATAGTATTATATTTTAAGGAATTCGTCTACAGTGTAAAAGGCCTGCTGGATAAGCAACTTTTTTAACTTGTTCCTAAACGAAGCTGGGGAATTGGCTTGTTTAAGGCGCTTAATATCGCCAAATGGGTACTTTCTAAAGCCTACTCCTCTTATATGGCCCAACTAAAAATATTGAAAAAATGTGTTATGTATTATCAACTCTAAGACAACATATGCAACATTTTTCTTTTTCGTACCACCAAAACTTCTATATGAAAAATTGTTTTAACTGAATGGTATTTTTTGGCTTGAATTCTCTTCTGCTCCTAAGCGGCGTGGTCGATTTAAATAATTTATGCTTTGATAAATAGATAAACTTGATAGCTATAAACATAACAAAGGATTATTCAATCGAACAATCACGTCCATGTGAAAAGTATTATTTTCTTCTATTTCGCCCTATCAAGGACGCAGCGAGCCTCGTAACAGCCACCCCGCATTGTGCGCTGATATGAACGTTATTTCATTGTCTTTTCCATCGATATTCGTACAGACAAGCATCGAGCTGCTAATTTGGCAACGGTAATCGCGTTAATCTCGTCCGGGAGTTTATTATAAATGCTCGGGCCGCACACGGAAACAACACTGAAACTGACTCCAAAATAGCACCATCCCTTCGTAGCTCTTCGTAAACCAGTCGTAAATTATGTATTCGAGTTATAAAAGCATCCTAGCGCGAATGGCTGAGATTCAACGGATCTACGTGTTTTAATGCCGCCCGTTCGAACGGTGAAGTTATCCAACGTACCATGTAACTTACCCCTTAAATAAAGAAACTTTAGCCCTTATGACAAGACGTAAAGGACTCTTATTGAGTAATTTAGGAATGGTGCTATCTAAGAGTAGCTAGTTTTGCAAATGCATTGCATATTCGTAGAGAGAGTGTACTTGCATACGAAGGATGGCTCATGAATTTTGCAAGGATTTACAGATGCTGATTAGAGGGTTAAGGAAAATGGGTTGTGAAAATTTTGTGGATAGTGCTTATTGGTAAACTTTGGACGTTGATGTCAATATTTTTTTATATACGTATCTAATTAATAAATGTAAAGGAGTTGTAAAATAATTTCATGAAAGCAGTTTTTGAAGGAATTGTTTCTTAGCTATCTATCTCTAACTTAAGAGCTAAGCTCTTGTCGCTGGAGTAACTGCCATTTAACTGCAAGATTATTATTTTTTGTCATGTCATATATGCCTATATTTTACCTGTAATATTATAGAGAAAATAATTAGAAAATATTTGAGATAGAAAAAATTTGATTGACAGACATTGATTTTAGATAATATAAATAACACATCAAAAATATTTTCGTAAAATATAATGTCCATGTAATACATCTTGTTTTTTTTTTTTTAAGCTGACACTAACACAATTAATATTTCACGTAAAAACAATGTTTCCCTAAAAATTTTAAGTATTTCTGAAATATTAAAAAACATATTATATTTTGCTTCAATCGTTTATTTAATAATTTTAAAACAATAAAATAGATTTTTGCTCGATATGGGACCTTCATCATACCGTGGGTCGAAATATATCGAGCAATATTTTTATGTAAAGTTATATCAGATACACTTATTACAGGTCGGTTTTTATGTAATATAATTAAATAATATATGTCTAAAGGGAATAGTTTTATGTAATAAATAATAATATGGGGAAATACAAAGGGAAATAATATAGGTTGGGTTTACTTAAATTTAATAAAAAGAGACCCTTGAATAAAATAAAAAATATAGGAACGAGGAAGAAATAAAACTATAAATACATGCAATACATATAATAAACATATGCCTTACTCCGCCCATTCGATGAGTCTTGATAAAAAGAAGGGCAAGAAACTTAGCAAGATCATGTTTTTTTTTTTTTCATAATTTAATTACAACAACTAAATGTGAAAAGAAAGCCTATACTTTAATTTCGGTCCAAATGGTAAATTAAATTGGAAATCTCTAGTCCTTTTGAAATTGTAATATTTATATATATTTAGGATTTACATATATTTAGGTATATAGAAGTTTAAAAAAACATTTAAAGAGATATATTTCGAACTTTATTGTTCGGCATCAGTCTTATAAATTAATTATAAATAATTATGTATAAATTACTATCGCAGTTTAAGTGAAAATTTTAAATTATTTCCTTTTAAAAAGAGTCTTGTAAGTTCATATTTTGATAAGTTCATATTTTGATAAGTTCATACTTTGATAAGTTCATATTTTGATAAGGATCTCAACAGCTTTTTTTGGTAGTTTCTACCACACTTTTACAACATTATACTTATTTTGTACTGCTTGAAACTACTGCAATTTTTATCCAACTTTAAACATTGAATACGATACAAACCGCACACAAGTTTTATCAATTCGCAGCAAATGGCTTAGCTTTCCCATTAGAGTTGAAGCGAAACTGTACCGTCGACAAAAGCCAGGCTCTCAGGATAGAATATCAAATTATCCACTTCAGGAACACGAAGGTTCTATACGTATTCCAGACCTCTTTAGTTATACTAATGAGTGGGATGGAAAGGTTTTGTCACAGACTGGTCAATAAGTGCACTTCGTCGTCGACACCCCAAAAATTCTTAATTCTATATTGTAGACACATAAATATAATAACAATTGCACTTCGAAGTAACATGTAATCATAGGTGAGCTTATCTTTTACAGATATATCTTCCAGCAAACCCTTTTGATAAATGAAAATCATAATAAATAAGTAGATATATGTACATACGTGTATACTAAATTAAATTTAAAAAAATATACATACACAGTATAAGTATGTCATTTTTACATAAATTACATAATACAACTATTTTTTATATACATTCTGCATCAATTTAGTTATGAAAGAGAAGATGCTCTTTTAGTCGCTTTTTAAAACCACTGATCGTTCGACAGTCACGGATGTTCTGTGGAAGTGGCATAGTCGATTAAATTATGTTACGGTGTGTTAATTCCAAAACCTTTTCGAGATTTAGGTTTAATAA
This sequence comes from Ypsolopha sequella, assembly GCA_934047225.1. Taxonomy (NCBI): domain Eukaryota; kingdom Metazoa; phylum Arthropoda; class Insecta; order Lepidoptera; family Ypsolophidae; genus Ypsolopha; species Ypsolopha sequella. The sequence continues at coordinate 20,400,400 of OW204004.1, read as the reverse complement.
GCCGAATTCTCTAAGTTTTGGTCTTAAAAACCTCATGATGATGAATATTTTTACGAAAAGGCTGCAACTGTGACGTCACTTGAGCAATGGCTGTTTAGAAATGTGTTCTTTGCTATCAAGATAAATTTATAATAATTTGCTTCAGACTAATTTGACAGCTAGATGACAGATGAGTAGACAGACAGAGACAGACTGCTTTTTTTATAAGCAATCACACATCACAATCAGTATAATATCTAAAATTCTCAAGTGATAAGGTCATCGGACAATTCTTTAGAAAATCATAAAAAAATAATGGTTAATTTATATACCAAAATAATGAAAAGTATGTCCTAAAATGGCGTAAATTCTTTGAAAAAATAAAATTAAAAAAATCTTTTAAAAATTAAGCTATGGGAATTTGTTATCTGTAATGACTTAAGGCTCCTTACTGTACTCGGAGATCTATGAAACTGAATATCGCTTACGCGCGCACCAAAATTATTATCCCCAAAATTCCTACTGTTTTTGAGCATGTTTTATTCAATTTAATTAGTGATAGAATTGACTTATTATATTCCAAGCGTAGTGAAATGATAAAACTTTTTGCTGATGATTTTGTAAACTCATCAGCCAACTAAGTAAACTTCTCTTTCCATCCATCCATACATCAGCCTAGTTCGTCCACTGCTGGACATAAGCCTTTCCAGGACTTTGCCACTCCCGGCGGTCATCCTGGAAGAATTTCTCTTTAGTACTAGATAATCTTTATTAGTACCAGATAACCTGTAATAGTTTTAGAGCAAATAATTTGTAACCTATACTATATGTAACTGAATACCTGTTTTCTTCCAAGTTTCAAATATCTTTCTGTGAAAAACGCAAAATAAAATTGAAGCTTTATAACTTTCTATACTAATTGACTCAGTATAGGGGCACAAATATGTTCTTCTAGTAAGACTAATCGAATGGGTGGAGGTAGGCATGTATTTATATATGTAACCTATTAGTAGGTAATATATAGAATGGGATTTGGTCGGCCGCCTGGATTCGTGCTGGGGGTTCGGTTGGTGATCATTGAACCTTGTTCCTGGTCCCTGGCCGGGTCTCCGGTGTTGGTTCGGGCGGTTGATTGGGTTTCACCTTGTATAATATATATTTTACCTATAATTTTAATCGTATATATATTGCTACATAATTTTTTTTAATTTTATTTAGTCGCTTCTTTATTAACGGAAACATAAAAACTTAAATAACATGAAATAAAACTAAAATTAAACCTTACAAATTTACCTATAAAACTAAAATGTCTCCTAAAGTAAAATTAAACTAAGTAAAAAATGTTTGCCAGATCGCCGCCGTCTTGTGGCAGGATTCCCAGAATGCTGGCAGCATTTCCTCTTTGGATTGCCAAACTAAGGCGTTGTCCAAAGTATGCGCCAGCTCTTGGGTCCCCCGAAACGTCAACCAGCCGCGAGTAAATTTCTTTAAAAAGACATTTAGCCTCTTGACCCCACGGCCCAAGGGTTTCGACTCCAAAAGGCGCAAACATGTACTCAGAACTGAGCTCTGCATATTTGCGCCTTTTGGATCCCTCGGCCGCTGCCGCTGCTGCGCCAGCCCTGGCAGCCGTGACTTGGATGTGGGACGCAGCAAGAGTGTCAACGCATGTTGCGTCCCACACCAGTGACTTGCCGTATTTCCAAGGAATGATTGTCATACCGTCGGGCCTCTTGCCATCGCTGCGTGCAAGGCCTTCCGGCTCTACGATAGCTGGCACGCCGACGGTGACAAAGGCCCTCCGGATGACATCATTAAGGCTGGCATGCCACGACAAGGGACCAGCACTACGTTGGCAAGATAGGCCGTGGTGCCCAAGCTGGTTGACGTTGGTGCCACACCGACTGCGATGTGGCTCGTTTGTCCTTGCGCCGAGCCGCAAGCTGACGGCCAGAGTAAATGTTACTCTGTCCAGCTGGGTGCCGATTTTCACAGATGGTAACGTGTGTAGCCAATAACCTGATTCCTGCTCGCCAGAAGCAAGGAGACGAGCTCGATCTACAGAGTCGGTAGCAGTTTCCAGCAGGTGTTTCTGTATCTGGTTGCAGATCGCCTCGTCCCATAATCTTTGGGAGTTTAAGTCGGTAGGCAGATTCTCACCGGGACAGGCAAGCGTCCATGCATCTCTGGTCTCCACAAAGCACGAAGCCTCAATATCACTAAGTGATGGGCGTATTAGGGTACCATAGAGGTCATTCGTACTGTGAACGGAAATTTTGCGGATCCTCAGGCCACCATGTCGAACTGGAAGGGTGGCTTGGCTCCAGCAACGATCTGTGAGTGAGCAGTTTAATATTGTCTCTAGGGCCTTATGTAGGATATTGTCCAAAATAATAAGGAGCGTTTCATGTTTCCAGAGAGGGCAGCACCGGAGGACATATGTTAATTTAGGTACAAAAAGACAGAAACGAATTATAAACAGCGCAATATGCGGATTGATTTTGGTCAGGCGGTCGGAAATTCCATTAAATTTAGCTATCTGCTCACTCACATAGCCAGGGATCGAATCACTTAGAACCGGAGCTCCAAGGAGGCGCAGCGAATCGTTGTCTACATTTTTTATATTAGGCGCTATACTGTTAAATTTCTTAATAATTTCATATTTTTTTAATGACGTTACAGAATTTGAAATAAACAGTTCACATTTAGAAGAATTTATTTCTAGACCAATATCTTTAAACATGTCAATTCCAGGTCATTAAAAATAGATATAGCGTCGCCTCCAATAGTTCCGTCATCTAAGTACCAAACGTTGAATTTTGAATTTAGTGATGTTATGATCGGATTGATAGCTAAACTGAAAATTGCGGGTCCTAGAGGGTCGCTTTGCTGAAAACCTACTGCGGATTGAAGTAAGTGATTTTTATATATTAAATTCGATGTTTTTCCATAACACTGGTACATATAACTATAAATCGCGGGTGCATTGTTTTTTATTTCGGTCAGCAAGGCTCCTCTGTCCACCGAGTTAAAGGCATTCTTGACATCAACCTTCAGCAGAACCTCGCCCGCATCATGCTCAAGGAAGGTGCGGGCTGCGTGAACAGCTGCCTCGCAACCTCCCTTGCTTTCGAATCCTAATTGAACAGGTTGAAATTTTGGCGTTAGGTCGTTAAGGATATTTTTGCAGCATATTTTAGATGCCAATCGACGAAAAGTATTTCCCACTGCGATAGGTCGAATACCCCCATCTTTTTTTTTAAGGGCACACAGATTTGCTCCATAGAGCAAATCCGTGATATCCTCACACACCTTGCCTGAAAGCATCAGATTCACAAGCTGCGTGATGCCCTCCAGAAGGGTTCGACCGGTGGGCCCAGTGGCGCCGCATAATAGATCTTTCAAATGTTGAGGGCTTATCCCATCTAGGCCACCAGCCGATCCGTTCCTGAATGACATGACTGCAGCTAACGTCTCATCAACTAAGGCCTCGGGTGTGTGGTCAGAAGGATGGGGCGGATCCGGTAGTGGGCAGGTCGCAAGAGCAAGCGCTCTGAGCGGCAGGTCATTCCGATTTGAGTGTTCAAGCAGTGAAGTTGTCAGTTGGAATAAATTCCTTTGAAATGATATAATTTTGTGTCTGATAAAAACGCAAGCTAACACATAAGACATAATTTATTTCCTTAAAAGTGTTAGTTTTACATTTACTTAAAACCAAGTATTCAATACAAGAAAAAAAACAAAAAGTCAAAACTAACTTAGCACATTTTATTTATTTATTTTATTTATTGATTTAAGCTTTTTAATAAAAAACGGAATTTGACTGCTTGTTAGTAACTATTGGTTACTCAATTTGATCACGAGTGTCCTTTCTGTGTGCCGTGCTACTAAAATTCTATGGTTGAGTGAGGTAGATGCGTGATCATGAGAGAAAAAGGTAGCTGGTTGAGAGGTTTTTATAAAATGTATTTGAAAAACTGAGCAAGTTCAAGTGTAGAGGAGAAAACTTAGAACGGAATACAACGGTAGTTTTGGTGAGTGCTTTCATCAAAAAGCTTTTTGCTTTTTTAAATAGAAAAATACCCGCCAACACTTGACATATTATGTAAGTAAACAAAAGGGCAATTCATCAAATTCTTTTTCAATGCAAGTGCTAGTAAAGGCCCACTTCTTATGCATCAAAACCGAACAGAAAGTCGATTATTTTGCCCTAGGGCTTTATTTTTTTTTTTTTTTTTGTTTTTTACAATGGTTGGCTAACCTGCAACCTTTCCTCTGTACCATAAATTTTATACTTTTTTTCCACTGTTTAATGGCTCTGGATACAGTCCTTTTGAGCCAATCATAATTTAAAGTTCACAAGATTATATTTGTTTTATTTCCTCACACTATGCATTGAAAAACCTAGTATGATACACGGGAGTAAGAGCAATAAATTACTCGGTTACGTTTAAAACACTCGCTACGCTCGTGTTTTAAATCATCCTCGTGATTTATTCCTTTTCGCCCTTGTAGCATAAACTACTATGGTTTTCTTAAAGGACATTATTTTGTTAATTGTTCTCTATATAAACTAAACCATTACATTGTACCTTTTCTAGAGGAAGGAGTTTGTTTCTACAGACCCCTCTTCAACACCAGATCTCTACCAACTCGAACTAATCTAATAACCTAGAGCTCGTAACGAAATGTGACTCTCTAAGGACGTAGAGGTTCCGATGTCTGTGAATTTGCTTCCTTCATTGAACAGTGTTATTGCAGCGGTTATCTCTTAGGTGGAGCTGATCTCCTGGTAGTTTTAAACAGTACCACGTTTCTAGGGTGCTCTTGATAAATGGAAACCTTTTTTAGGTTCCCTTACCAAAGGGTAACCAACGGGACCCTATTACATATTCTCTGCTATTACTAAGACTCCGCTGTCCGTCTGTCTATCCGTCTGTCACCAGGCTGTATGTCATGAACCGTGATAGTTAGACAGTTGAAATTTTCACAGATGATGTATTTCTGTTGCCGCTATAACAACAAATACAAAAAAAACAGAATAAAATACATATTTAAGGAGGCTCCCATACAACAGGTACGGAACCCTTCGTGCGCGAGTCCGACTCGCACTTGACTGGTTTTTCGTTTCTTTCTTTATTCCGTTTTATCGTTAACCATACATAACTTAAGTGACTGTACTTGAATTGCACTTAATTACAAGTATATGTAGCTCAGTGGCGTGCACAGAACTTTTTGCTGGAAAAGCAAACAATTGGTCAAGAACAACAATAAAAAAAAATATGAAAAAATTTAAATATCACTTTGAAAAAAAAAAATTTGTATGACGCCAGGGTAGACAACGTCTACCCTAGAGTGAAAATTTCCTATACAAACTTTTTTTTTTCAAAGTGATATTTAAATTTTTTTTATTTTTTTTATTGTTGTTCCTGACCAATTGTTTGCTTTTCCAGCAAAAAGTTGTCTGTAGCTTCTTCTACGCTCTACAATTAACGTTTATTGGTGTAACATATTTACGATAAAAAAAAGTATTGCCTGATTTTCGAGAAATTACCCCTTTCAGTGTGCAGTGTTCTTAAATTTTCAGTCAGCTTCAAGATAGATCTGGGGCTCTACCGCGTAATTCTCATTTGTATCAACTTCAAGCAAATGCATGCGAAATTCAACGCGTGCAAAAGAGATGGCATGTTAGGCGGGCGTCGTCGCACGCATGTCAAATTTCAATCTCAAGTTGATGTTGATGAAAATGAGAATTACGCGGTAGACCCACTGTTCTCCTAGCAATTTTAGTTTCTTAATGTATTAAATATCGACCTTTTAAGAAGGAATATAGTTTTTTTTTTCAGATGAGAAAAGGAAACAAAGAAAATTTCTTTAAAAAGCCGGCCAAGAGCGAGTCTAGCTCGCACAAATAGGGTTCCGTGCATAATTAATATCAACAGTAGGCTAAAGACCAAATTAGACTTTCATATTTATATTTATTTATCTTATCTTTTGCTTGTAATGTAATAACTGCATGAAATATGCACGAATCAAATGAGTTTTCCAGTAATTTATTGATCAATATTTAATAGCTGTATTGAATTTTAAATTTTCGTTTTAGATACCTTGAAGTTCAGGAGGAACGGACATTTTCAGCAAATTTAAAATTTCAAGACTACTTGACCAAAAACTAAAAAAAATCTGTCTAATAAAACCTATTCTAGTAAAAGTATTTTTTTTTTCAATTGATGCATCAAACAATATATCAAAAAAATCCTTTTTTTTCTTTGGACCATGCTAACCTCCGATTATTTCAAATGTTGACATCAAGACCTAGCATTATTTATGCAAACATTTAAATTCCTAGGTTACATGGTTTTCGAGAAAAACCTCTGTGACAGATGAGGATGAGGAGAGTTATTTTTATAGGTTCCGTATTTTTCTTTTAGGATACGGAACCTTGAAAATATTGTACATAATTAACTATAACAGATACACACATACCTGTCTCCCAGATAGACAATGATATCAGCTCTTCTTCGATTCCACGTCTTTCACTTTTTCCATATTAGTCCAATCAAAACAATTAGTAATGTGTAATCATAATCAACACAAATTACATCATTGTAATTGGTATAACCGATAGAAAACAAATAATATATCTATTCTATTGTATATAGACAAGCAAAATGTAACCTCTTTCTTTCTTGGTCTCAGTTTTCATTGTTATCTAGGAGGTTTATTGAGGAAGGCTTTGAAGAATGTAACATTGCATAATAATGAAAAGAACATATATAAGGTTAAATAATATTAGTTGGTGAAACTCAAAACATAAGTAGTACTAGTGTATATGAACAATTGTTTGTATGGGAGCTAAGCAAAATTCGCAACTTTTTTTCTCTTTCTCCCATACAAATTGCCCCGATCAGCTGACTGGTCTAGTATGGAAAGGTGAAAACAAATTTTAAGAATTTCGCTTAGCTCCCATGCAAACAATTTTTCATATAGACTAGTACTATCCATGTTTTGAGTTTCGCCAACTAATATTATTTAACCTTATACATATGTATATGCGTTTTTTTCTAATAACGTACCAGCAGGGAAGTTACTTATTTAGTTAAAATTTTAAGAAATAAAATAAAGCACAATTAAAACAAACATTTTCGATATATATATTTATTTTGTATTTTTTTGTTTTATCCAGTTTACATTATATATATTTATATATTCCTATAAAAATACTTTATTATTATTCATTCCAGATATATGGAATGAATTATAATTATATGGAACTTAAGAATAAAATTAATATAATATATTTAAATTAAATAGTGAAACGTCTTAAAATTGCAGAATCTGCAATTTTGCAATTTTGCAAATGAAAACTGGATGAAAAACAAATAACTTTCTCTTAATATATTTTTTTTATTTTATATATTTATAATTTGAATAAATAAAAAGCCCATATAGCAATGATTTAGGTATTTTCTAGGAGAACGACTCATCTTAGGTGCGGTAGTAGCCTATCGAAAATTAAATAAAACTGGCCAAGTGCGAGTCGGACTCGCGCCCGAAGCGGAACCCTTCGGAACCCTATATAATATAGTAATATAATATATCTATAAAAACGGCAAAAAAATGTCTATTGTATGGGAGCCCCCATAAATATTTATTTTATTCTGTTTTTTAGTATTTTTTGTTATAGCGGCAACAGAAATACATCATCTGTGAAAATTTCAACTATCTAACTATCACTGTTCATGAGATACAGCCTGGTGACAGATGGACAGCGGAGTCTTAGAAATAGGGTTCCGTTGGTTACCCTTTGGGTACGGAACCCTAAAAATAGATTCCGATATACTAGATTCCGGTGCAGTTTTCATTATACCTAGGGAACTTCCTAAGAAACGTCTGGGAGTATAGTTGAGAGTTAGGTGAAAAAAGTCGGAGAAGAGTGGCCGAAGACAGAGATTCTATTTAGCACGAGCGGAGCCGTGGGCGCTAAGCTAGCAATTATAAACAACTGATGCAGTGATGCAACAACCGGTGAGGTAATTAAAAGTGAATTAATTTTTAACTAGAATTAATTACCAAGATATTTTGTGAGGTGTGTCTTTTGGTGATAGACGTGTTTTTGGAAATATGTTAATTTAAACTATTTATTGAATTTGTGTGTGTTTATTTGTAATTAATACATCTTGAAAACTAATAGATTGATGTGTTTGTTTTTAAAACCAGTTGATTCGGATGTTATCATAGCAACGTAAATATCGTGAAATGTTGCTCTATCGATTGGGAATCCAAAGGTAAGTTGTTTTGATATCATGAAGACAGTTTTGATTTAGGATAACCTTCTCCAAAGATGGTTCATGTTTAGAGATGTAGCAATAAATTTAATGTTAATGATTCATGATTTTATTTGTGTAAGCAAGGTGAAAATTGTGCTTTGTTGTTTACTAACGACAGACCCTCGCTCGCTTGACAACGAATTTGGAAGGAATTTGAAACATGTCGCGTATCGCGAAATAAATTCATGGGGCTTTTCTTTATAAATATTGATATATATAGTGTTTTTTTTTATTATATACATTAATAGAAGCAAGATATATTTCAAGTCCTCGTAGACTCGGCATCGGTTGCATTGATTGATAATAGAGAATGTGACATTATAATTATAAAATATAATACTATTTGGAAAGATGCCCAAATCATCCCGCTTCCTAAAAAAGCGAATCCTTCTTCTTTCTCTGAATACCGCCTAATCTCCATCCTACCATTTCTTTCTAAAGTCTTGGAACGCCTAGTCCATTACCAACTGAACTTTTTCCTTTCCCAAAATAAACTCCTGAATCCTTTTCAATCTGGTTTTCGTACCGGCCATAGTACTACTACAGCTCTTATAAAGATCACCGATGACATACGGTTGGGCTTAGATTCAGGGCAACTTACAGTACTGACATTGTTAGATTTTAGTAGCGCATTTAACAATGTGGATTTTGACATTCTGTTGGGCATATTGCGTTCTCTTAATATATCTCCAACGGTAATTGACTGGTTTCGTAGTTACTTGAATGGACGCCGGCAGCGTATTCGTATTGAAGATTCACTATCCAACTGGTGTGATACCACTGCCGGTGTTCCTCAAGGTGGCGTCTTGTCCCCTCTTCTTTTTGCAATCTTCATAAATAGTATTTCTAATCTGATTTCTTCTTCTTACCACTTATATGCAGATGATCTCCAAATTTATACGCAGGCAAAACTTAAAGATCACCCAGTGCTATTGCTACTACCAATAGAAATCTCACTCGTATATCGGATTGGAGCAGGCAATACGGGTTAAAAGTAAATCCAAATAAGACCCAAGTGATAATCATCGGAAGCCCTTACTTTATGTCCAGAGTGGAATGGCACATACTTCCACAAATATTCTTTGATGGAATACACGTGCCATTCAGCGATAAGGTGAAGAACTTGGGAATAACGATGGATAATTGTTTACACTGGATACCTCAAATAGAAGAAATTAGCCGGAAAATTTTTGCATCTTCAGGCTCTATGAGAAGGCTGCGTAATTTTCTGCCTACTGCTACAAAGATTGCTCTTGCTCAATCCCTTCTTTTACCCATTCTTGACTATGCTGACTCATGTTATCTTGACCTCATCCAGGAGCAATTTGACAAACTTGAGCGACTTCAAAACTTTTGCATCAGATTTATATTCGGCCTCCGCAAGTTTGATCATATCTCCGAATTTCGTTCCCAGCTAGGGTGGCTTCCAATTCGTTCTCGTCGAAATGTTCATATTCTATCTCTTTTATACACTGTGCTGTTTGATCCTTCTTCTCCCACCTATCTTAGAGAACGCTTTAACTTTCTCCATCAGTTGCATGAACGGCCACTGCGGTCATTTGAAAGTCTGAAACTGAAGACACCACCTCACTCTTCAACTTTCTACAGCAAGTCTTTCACAGTCGAAGCTGTTCGGCTGTGGAATGAATTGCCTGTTTCAATACGACGTGCTCCTACTTTGGCTGTTTTTAAAAGATTAATTAAGGAGCATTTTCTATCCCTTTGATAGTTTAAGTTTAATTTATCTCTACTTATTACTGTACTGGTACTTATATATATATATTTATATATATATATATATATATATATATATATATATTTCTATCTATCTTTATACACAAGTATATATTTTGTATTTAATTGAATGTAATATTTATTTATTTTGTGTCTAGTTTACGTATTGAGTTAATATATACATAAATATGTTCAGATCATTATTTAAGTATTTTTGATTATAATAGGTACACCGCCTACGCCTTCACGTACATCCAAAATATTTTCCACCCAAAGGTTGTCTGGAAGAAATCGCTCGAAGCGATAAGACCGCCCATTGTTGCCTATATTTTTGTTTTTTTCCAACTTTGTATCGTCTTTTTTGTTGTTTTTCTTTTGGTGCACAATAAAGCGTATTTATGTTATTTATGTTATGTTAAAAGACAAAAAAGTATGTTTTTTTTTTAGGTGTTTTAATGTTGTTTGTTAAGGCCTGGTCCAAAGTAAATTCATGTAAGTCGAACCGTCTTTATACTTAATTACATTTCTTTTGCGCTAAAAAATAAAACCGCAAAAAAAGTTTCATTATTAAGGCGCTCTTATCCCAGAAGAGTGACTCTCTGTCTTTTTCTTTACGTGTAAGGAGTAAAGAAAATAACCACACTTTTGTACTTTTTCGTTGTTTTTATCGGTTTTTAAATTGTTTAAAAATAAGGGATATGTTTATTAAAACCCACTTACGTGGTCGACCTAGAAAATTTAAAGAGCAATATTACCAGATATGTTTCGTTAATAAAAGAGTGGAATTATGGAAATGGCATGATTTGAAAGGTCTTATTACATGCTGTGTTCGTGAATTATTTCTATCGAGCAAAGTTTATCTGATCGTGTAACACATGCGTGGAAGACCTAGATAATGGTTCGAACTATATTGCGTATTTTTTTTTTTTTTGAAGTTTTAGACGATATTTGAAAGTTCTATTTGACTTTGAAATTACTGATTTTGGGATAAGAGCGCCTTAAATAATTAATGTTATTTTAATAAAGCGCACTCGGAAAGTACATGAATATATAAAACTCAAAAAAGTTGTTTAAAAACATCTTTTAAAAATCTAACTTTTAAGTAAAGTCTGTTTCTAAGGCAGGTGGAAAAACTGTCAATCTCTCCATAGAATATTTATCGCTTGACGCAAATTACTGTGTTCCGTGGTACGGAGTCCAGTACAAAATCCGCAAAGGTCATTGACCGATTTTTTTACTAAAAGTCAGATCATTAAAAAAATACAATTTAATTTCCAGGCTCATCCGGCGCCTAAAACTCCAAAACCCGAACACAGCGCTCCTCCACTGCAGAAGAAGGGCTTGCGATGGTCCCTGCGCGCAACCCAAGGAGTCCGAACCTAATATCTACGTGTCTATGGTGCTTTCCATATTCGGCCTCATCCTTTGCCTGACGATGCCTTTTGTAATGCTGGAATCACCCTGTGAATTGTTCAAGGAGCAAAAGTTGCACACTGTATACAAGGTAGCGAGCTGGTTGCAAGAGAATACCGATTATGTTGACAAGGTTGTACGGGATTGTTTGGTTAGTTTGCGTAATACTTCAGCTAGGACAGTGTGTGCTTGTATCTGATTTTGTTTCCCCATAACACACACATTCCCCTATAACATACATAGCATACACTTCCCCCATAACATCCATAGCATACACTCGTCATCTCTTACAACCCCTCACAAATCATATCACCGCCTCCTCACAAACATTCTCTCTCGCAACTTATCTTCCTGTTATTCTCCCAACCCTTCCCAATAGTTTAGAATTAAGTATTTGTTTAAGTTTTCATCGTGTAAGTGTCAATATCTGTCTTTATACAAGGTGTAACAGAAAGGTGTAACCATATTTGAAGAGCTTATTCAGTCAGTGGTATAGAACAACTTTTACTATGGAGTCAACCCTGAAATCTCAAAAAAATAAATCTGCCCTTCAATACATTTCGGCCGAGCGGCATTGCATTTTCCTATGAAGCATGTAATATTTTTTTTCGATATACAGGATTTGCTCCATAGTAAAAGTTGTTCTATACCATTGACTCTAAATGTTAAATAAGCTCTTCAAATATGGTTACACCTTTTTGTTACACGTTGTATATTACGAGTATATGTCAAATATCTATTTTTGTAATTCGACTGACGACGACCATAAGTTGGTCGAAATATGTCTCGATAATCATTAATACTTTTCTATTTATATTTTTAATCTGTTTAAAATAATTTTGAGTAAATTTAACTATTTATTTTGGTATTGTTTTACTTGCAATAGTTATAGAGGTATACCCTCCTTAAACTACAAATTAGTTATACATCGTCATCATATAAATCTTTGGGGGGGGGGGGTATTAATCACAATCACACACGTTTCACCGACGATCATTACGTCCCAGCATGATTTTGGGCCTTCCAAAGCCGTCGAAACTACTGCCACAGGGCTATATCCATCGATTTCTTCTCTACTTCCCTTTTCCTTCCCTTCCCTATGGGAACATGCGTATATTCAAATTCAAATAGTTTATTTTGCAAAGTAGGTATATATGTCGTGACCATATCGTAGAATTGACCATTTCATGATCTGGTTGGGAGATCGTAAAGTATGAAATCAAAAATCTTTCACCAAAAAAAAAAAAAAGAAGCGACAACGAGTCAAGCGAATCGGAGCGGGGATAAGCGTGTTGGGTTTACATGTAAATACATTTGAAGAGCCGACCGAAGCGGAGCGGAGCGGGGCGATCCTCCCAATTTTAACAGGAATACGATATGGCCAACCAGATCATGAAATGGTCAATTCTACGATATGGTCACGACATTTATAATACACGTTTTACAAGTCAAAATTTAATCTTATAAAAATATATGTAATAAAATAATAAACGTACATGAACTAAATTAAAGGTTTATTTAATTTATGCAGCAATATATGTATATACGATTAAAATGATAGGTAAAATGTATGTATTATACAAGGTGAAATCCAATCAACCGCCCGAACCTATACCGGAGAACCGGCCAGGGACAGGAACAAGGTTCAATGATCACCAACCGAGCCCCCAGCACGAATCCAGGCGGCCGACCAAATCCCATCCTATGTACTACACGCTATGTAGTATATAGGATGGGATTTGGTCGGCCGCCTGGAATACTAATAGGTTACATATATAAATACATGCCCACCTCCGCCCATTCGATTAGTCTTGCTAAGAAGAAGGGCGAGAAACTTAGCAAGATCATGTCTTTTTTTAAACTTATAATACTATACTAATGACTATATCTACTTTAACTACGGGATAAGAATATACAAGACAGCAGGAATTCAACTTAATGAAAAAAAGAAAAACATATATTATCTTTGTCTACCTGTCTCATATAGTCTAATTCCTTTTACAGTCTGTAATTAATTAATGTTAACTCTTTAGAGGAATCATAAATTAGGAGATTAAATCACGGCTATATTAGGATATTAACTATAATTTCTTTATCTAAGATAGATGTTTTTTTCTAGTTATCTGCGTGTGGTACTATCGTTTCAATCGGTTTTGAAATATGGAAACAGAATCGCTTTATCCGTGAAATTCATGCTTTTTTTAAGTAATATAATTAAAAGAAGATTGAAAGTATGTTATTTTATAAAGTGTAATTAATAATTTTCTTGAGTCAAAAAACCTGCCATATTTTTTTTTCAAATTTTTACCATCTACATTGACGGAATTGAATTCAATGCAAAACTGACTTAAGGGGCTCCAGTGATGCACTTTACTCTGCAGCGAATAACTTCGGGAGTATTTGCGAGTGAGATGGTGGTACCTCCACGGTCGAGCGCAGCATCAGCTCTACCACAAATAAGTAGTTAAAAGCTGTTTTATAGTTCTTTAAATAATGAATACATTGGTGTCGATTCTATGTAACACGACTAGGGAATGCAATCTCGAGTCGAGATCGGAAATTCGAGATCTCGCGTGATAACCCTGGGGTCGATATTGGCCATTCGAGATCTCGTCAAACAAACTGGCGAGATCTCGATTAATCTCGAAAATATCTAGATTTCGCTATGCGCTATTTAATCAAAAATTGTAATACTCAATGAACATTACCTACTTATGATATTGCTGTTATATTTTGCAAATAAATCTCGTGTTACACAACTTAACTTATTTCACAGGACTAACGTTATTTTAAGCGTCCTGTCTTTGTCTTTTTGATACAGAAAGAAAAGGACAGAACACTTAAATTAAGTTAAGTCCTGTCAAATAAGTTAAAACGTGTTACACCGAATCGACACTAATATCAATCAAGTCTAATGACTAAGGCTATTAACCGTTTAGGTTCAAATCGATTGACCACAAAACTAACCCAATATTCTCAACTCATATTTCATATTAATATTAGTTCTTTACATATGAAATTGCTGTTTTCTATAGAGAATTTGAAGGTAACTCAATTTTCTGTAATAATATTTTTGCATTTTTTTAGGTATGACAAATCCAAATTAAGTTTTTTTTTTATATAAATGAGACAACATTAAGCTAACAACAACATTCATTTAATTTTTGAAAAGTGTCAGCTATAAAATATTATTACGAATCTTATCATGGATATGGATGGCGTTTAAGACGAACTGTTTTTGAAGATTTAATTTTTATGATCAATCTGAAAATAAAAACATAATTTAATACGTAGATGTAAAACCTTTAAATTAACTTTCAAAGAAAAAACAAGCAATTGAAATAGCTATTGTATTAGAGGAATTATGAACTCATGAATTTCAGCATTTCATAGGTAATTTACCTATTATTTCATAGAGATGTTCCGAGTGTGGACTGTGTGTGATACATGTTTCACATTCCATCCATCCATCCATCCATCGGCCTTGTTCGTCCACTGCTGGACATAAGCCTTTCCAGGACTTTGCCACTCCCGGCGGTCATCCTGAAAGAATTGCCCATACTCACACACGCTGGGCAGGCGGGTTGGTGAGCGCGGTGCCGGAACCGTCGCACCAGTGACGCCGCTGCCCATCACCAGTCTGTTCCATATAAGGCCCGGCTATTAGGGATGGATATACCACCATCCATCGGTCCCAGGCATGGTGGGCTTCCTGGTATTTTGCGTGTGAGCTGTCCTCTTACTCTCCCCCGAATTACTTCGAGGGGGTCTTCAAGTAAGATCTGCAAATGTTTCACATTTGAACTGTGAAATAAAATACAATTCGCAGTCCATACTCGGTACAAACACGTTACTGCGCGATAGGTGTTGTAATACACACATTTTAGGGTATCCAGGTTTCCTCACAATGTTTTCCTTCATCGTTCAGAAAGTGGTAAGTGGTGAACCCTATCGCCGTTCTTCGGGCACAAATACACGCTTTTTAGGGCATGCAGCAGGTTTCCTTGCGATGTTTTTCTTCACCGTTCAGCAAGCGGTAAGTAAGAACAAATACTTTGCACATTAATTTCGAAAAACTTATTAGTGCATGCCCGACCGGGGATCGAACTTGGGTCTCAAGATTGAGAGGCCAGCTTTCTACCCCTGAGTTACCGTCACTATACTTCAACATTTGTTTTCTCTATTCAATAAACTTTTCCAATAATTCCCGAGCTTGTAGCAATAACAATAAAACTGAACCTTCAATATCTGAACTTCGCAAATAACACGTATCAGACCTTGGCACCGAGGCGACCTTGCCCTTGGATACCTGGGTGAGGAGGTGTCTCCACTGTTGTGGTGGTGAATCTTATTGTAGAAATGTAGAGAAATTCAGTTTCATTTAATTGAAGTGAACGCGCAGTTAAGGGCAGGATTTTTAAGGTTCTCTCAAATTGGAAAACTTTATTTATTTACGAACTCGTTTTTCAGTTGTTTTCTCAAATACTATCTGCCAGACGGGTTACCAAAGTCCTGGGATCTAAGATATATTTTTAGGGTTCCGTAGTACCTAAAAGGTACAAAAGGAATCTTTATGGTGAGACTCCGTTGTCCATCCGTCCGTCCGTATGTCACAGCCTCATAACTTTAGCACGGTAAAAGATAAAGATATGAAATTTGGCACAAAAATAGCATTAATTTGCCCACATATCACGGTGTAAAAAAAAAAGATTTTGAAATTGTTCAAAATATTTCCAAAACAAAAGTGAGAAAAATAAAAATATTATCCTAAAAACACAATATGTGTATCAAACTGTAGATATTAAAAAGCTGATTGTAAAAATATGTACTTGTACTATATTTACTGGCACTGGTTTCGAGCAAACTTTAAAAACCACAAATATATATATATGTCCCCCCCCCTTATTTCCGAAACTGGTAGAACGAAAAATATGACAAAAATTTCTATTATAGATCATAACTGGCCAATTACAGAAAAACTATAGCGATTTAAAAAAAGTTGAGCACAAATGAGAAATATAAAAAAGTGTAAAATAAATAAAAAAAATATTTTATAAAAATACAATATGGGTAGGTATTAAAAATTTAATTGTAAAAATATATGGTTTGGTTAATTGCATCTATTTCGAGAAATCCTTGAAAAACCATGAAAATATGTATGTGCCCCCTTATCTCTATAACTGGTGGACCGAAAAATATGAAAAAAATCATAGTTTACGTTTACGCACAGATTAAGAGAAATTCACGAAAAAAAATTACAAAATTTTATTTATCATCCACAATACCGAATGCGAGCCTGACTCGCACTTGGCCGGTTTTTTTTATGAGGCCTCATTCATTGCGTATGAAGCAATATGTTATATTTTGGCCGACTGACTGACTATGTAGACCTAAAAGACCTAGGAACATGAAATTTGGTCTGTAGGTTTCTTGTGTGACGTAGACAACCACTAAGAAGGCGTTTTAGAATTTTCCCACGGGATCGGGAGAAACAAGATTCACTCGAGCATCGCTTCAGGGCATCTGCTAGTTATACAGGATGTGAAGGTGATGTTGTGGAGGCCGGAAACTGGCGATAGTACTCGTCCATACAAACAACTTTTCGTGATTAAAATCGAGAAATCGTGAAAAAAGAATCGGTTGCTGAAACTTATTTTGGTCGAGTTATATGTTGCTTTTCTATGGAACAGCAGATTCTGTTGTCGCGATTAAAGGGTTGTTTTATAGTCAAATTTGTTCCTATGTAAAAGTACTATAGCCAGTTTCTGGTTTCCGTTACATCATCTGAACACCCAGTAAAATAAAATTTAATTGAAAAAGGCGTTACTTTCCGGAAGTCCATCATGAATTTGTGGATATATTAATAATTTGCAATATTCCGCTAAACTCTCTTACCATGCTATTCAAAATGCAGACTCGAGCACCGCCCGCCCTCCCGCATAAAACATGCACAAGCAAAGCAAGCAGTACGAGCACAAAATAAAACAATCTTAAATAACAAGCAAATCTGTCGTGCGGTTTTGCTGTCGAGCGGTCGGGCGGACTACACATCCCGCGGATGCCTCGTTTAGAGGCGAAACACGTGTCGATAAGTTTTCTTGCTTGTTATTTAAGATTGCTTTATTTTGTGCTCCTACTGCTTGCTTTGCTTGTGCATGTTTTATGCGGGAGAGCGGGCGGTGCTTGAGTCTGCATTTTGAATAGCATGGTAAGATAGTTTAGCGGAATATTGCAAATTATTAATATATCCACAAACCCCGTAAAATGTTAGTGCAAAAAATACAAATATTATTTTCACCAGCACAACCTTGCTTGCATCTAGTTTTAACTAAAGTTTAAAAAGACTTAAAAGGAGTCCTCCCACAGGATAACAAAATAATGCACTCATCTAATGTTTTATCCACTTTCATTTGGTTTTGCTCCGACAGTTAGACCTTGACCGTGGCATTGAAGATTGTCCTATTCTGTGACCTTAAACTGTTACGAAAACTAAAAGGAAGCCGCAACAAAAACAAAGAAAAAAAGCAGTTGGTTGTGTCAGAGATACAATCGTAAATTATTTAAGTGGATACTTCTTTTTGTCGCTTCTTACTCAATCACAGAGCTAAAAATCAATGGCAGCCATAGATATCATAATAATATGTCAGTGATGGCAGCGCATTCGCTTTCGAGTTTGAATTTTATTATTATTCCAGTAGAATAAGCATTAGTTTATCATAAATAATAACTAATTTAATTGTAAATAGAGAACGATTAAAAATAATCAGAAAATAAAATAATTCTTAACGAAATAGATAAAAACAGCTAAGACTTACATTGATTTATGCGAGAAAAACTCGACGTTTCGGTCAACTTAAGAGTAATTTAAATTTTAAAATGAAATTGTTTAAACGAAAAAGATAACAACAGCTAAGACTCACTAAGATTTATGCGAGAAAAACTCGACGTTTCGGTCAACTTAAGAGTGACCTTCATCAGGCTTCGCGAGGTGCTCTGGCGCGTGCGACACCCTCACGAGGTGTGGAAAAGAAAAAAAATATTCTTCGTTAAAAAAGTTCGTACCGGAAGTGACGTACAAGTTTTGAACATGCACCCATTTACGAGAAAATAGTTTACCGTCATTTTCAGTTTTTCGTTAAAACCTCGATTTTTTTGTATGAAAGGTGACAAAAACATGAAATTGTAATTCTTCATCCTTAATTTATACGAAAATGATACCAAATATGTCCTTGTATGAGATCACGACGCATTACTATACTGGTGGACATAAAAATCGACTCAAGCATTGTTGTCCTACATTCAAGGGAATAACCCAATCATACAAACAAACATATGAAATATATATATCATTTTAAAGGTATAGGCCTCCATCTTTGAATAAATGCATTTTGGGTTAAAAGTATTCGCTATACAGGACGTGAAATTCATTTAATTAATTAAAAACTTATTAGGTCAATGAAGAACCGGCTGCAAGCAGTTATAAGGGCTAAAGGGGGGAACACGAAGTACTAATGTTAAACTTAATTAATGAATAAATGAATGATTTTGTAAAAGAAGGTTTTTTTTTTTATTTTTCGCTATTTGATTATTTCAATATTTATTAATACATCACTTAAAAAAAATTACAGCCTGTATAGCAAATGCTTTAAGACAAAAATGCATTTAATCAAAGGTGGAAGCCTATACCTTTAAATTGATATGTTATATATTTCATATGTTTATGTTTGTATGATTGGGTTATTTCCTTAAATGTAGAACAACAATGCTTGAGTCGATTTTTATGTCCACCAGTGTATTTTTTGGTTACGGAGCGACAGGAGAATACTCTAACACCCATGTCCCCCTACCCGAATAGTGTAACTGCTGGGGGCAGGCCTAAATCTGATTATTTTGACCTATGCTACACCTGTAGCAAGTTTCATGCTTCGGTCACTATCTGAAGGGTCTCCATACAAGAGCTGGCAAAAGAACCTCGTGTATAATCGTATCGCGAGTCTATTGTATTCAATTGTCATCTCAATTCAATAATTCTACGGGTTAAGATATTAGGTGCTACTTATGTTGCATGCTAAATAATGTTACCCTGCGAGGTGTCCACGGAAGACCAGCGTCGTGGTGCAGAATAGTGCCATGACACATGCCGAGTGGAGGCCTTTTGGGTGTCACTTCTGTTTTGTTTGTTATTGATTATATTGTATTTTAATTGTGTGACACCAATAAAGTTTTTTTTATTCTATTCTAGTCTATAAACTTGCGTTCTAACTTTATATTTATAAAAATAAAAAAGTTTAATTACGTTTCTAACAGACTGTTAAAAAACGATATTTCTTCAGAAATGCCGTTCATCAATTTAAAAACATGATTGTAATAAATGATCGCTGTCTATTTAGACCCAGTGCAATGTTTCTGTTAAATTCTCAAAACATGTAAGAAGCTGAAACATTTTCTTGCAGTCTTGATTCTCAGAATTGTTCCTGTCCTTGCTCAAGTTCTAGGTCATACCGCCCACGCGCCGGGAGATGTTGCTGATGTAACTCTGTTCTTCAGACATTGTTCGAACTCTAGTTTGAATTTATGCTTGAGAAAATGTTATTCAAACACAGAAGAAAATGTAGAGAAATTTTCTGTGAAGTAGTTAGACTATGGGCGTACCGTCCGTAACCCTATGCATCGAGTTACAAGCTGTGACCAATTCGGAGATGTGTAGAAAAAAAAACTACATCAAAATAAACAGGGTTGGCTAAGCGCAGCCTGGAACATTTTGTAAATTAAGCAAAAAAAAAACATTTTTAATGGAAAAAAAAACCACGTTCTTATATTGGTTTTTATGTTGCTATATCGTAGGAAATACGCCGACTTCTAGATAACATATTGTTTCAGGAAGAAAGAAGTCAGCAAAAGTGTTGCTTCGGTACCATCTGTCTTTATAGAATTATTATTAACTTTTTAGTGAATGAATGAATGAAGTCGGTTGCTATTTTTTTGTTAAAAGTTTATTTTATTTCACATTTTTTAGTGTTGCTGGGTTAAATTGTAAAGTATGGGTAGTTCTTGCAAACGTGGTGTTAATATGAAACGAAGTTCAAGTGAGTATAAGTAGCTATGTTTGAGTAGCTTCCTGCTATCAGCACCCTAACACAACATGATTACCGCAATCTCGAGCTATGTGCTGTCATTCGTTGTAGAGTTCTACGGTGATGAAGCCAAGATCGAAGGTCAGGTGGGTATACTGGCAATTTTCAAGCAATGCCCTGCAATGAGCACCCTAACACAAATTGATTGCCGCAATCCAAAGTTATGTGCTGTCATCCGTTGATGAGTTCTATGGTGATGAAGCCAGGATCGAAGGTCAGGTGGGTATTCTGATAATCTCCAAGTAATACCCTTGAATTAGCACCCTCACGCAGTGATTGCCGCAATCTCGAGTTATGTGCTCTGATCCGTTGAGGAGTTCTATGGTGAATATGGTGATGAAGCCAGGATCGAAAGTCAGGTGTAAGAATGTCAATTTTCAAGTAATACCTTGTAATCAGCACCCAGGTACAAAGCGATTACCTCAATTTCGAGAGATATGCTGTCATGACCAAACCTAAAATGGGACCTACCTGGAAGTACACTCTATCAAACAAAAAAATTGTTCAAATCGGTTCAGAAATGACGGAGTTATGGAGTAACAACGCCAAAAAAAAATAAAAAAACATACAGTCGAATTGAGAACCGCCTCCTTTTTGAAGTCGGTTAAAAATGAAGTTTGTGCATTCTGTGTTAGTACTAACGTGGGCCAGCCTGATTTCGTCGAAGATTGATTTATTTGTAAAAATCGATTCAGCATTGTTTTCGGCAAGATGCGACAAATGCACAGTTATACAATAACTAAATCAAAATTAATAGGATTAGCTGGGCGCAACCTAATGCATTTTGTACAGTCAGCAAAAACAACCCTATTTATATTGATGTAGTTTTTTTTTCTACACAGCTACAAATTAAGTCCCATCTTGTTAATCGATACATAGGGTTACCGACTGTACGCTTCTAGTCTAAGCACCTATAAAGGGGCTTCTTGGACGAGTTACGCTTTATTTTATTATACGTGACTAGTTTATACAAAACTAGTGTTATGAAGGTATAATAAAAATAGTGGAAATGACTGAAATCAGAAGCATTTTACTAAACCGAGATTGAAGTTCCCATAGGAAATAAAAATGGCAAGTGAATGAATTACTGAATGGTATAATCCGTACTAATTACGTAAGCAACATCTTCGGAGCATTTCCTTAGGAAATGAGTACTTTTTAAAATGACGTATGTTTTATTCACATACCACGGTTTATTAATTTTACACTAATATAGTCACTTCACAGCATAAATAAATTTTTACTACAGGGTATTATTGGTGCCGATTCGGCGCAACACAACTGAACTAATTTGACAGCACTAACCTTATTTTGAGCGTTCTGTCTTTGTCTTTTCGATACAGAAAGAAAAAGACAGAACGCTCAAATTAAGTTTAGTCCTGGCAAATGAGTTAAGTCGTGTTGCGCCGAGTCGACGCAATTATCTTTTTTAAAGATATTTATTGAATACATTTTGTACGGATTACTAATAAGTAATAATTTAAAGTTACGTTAACTGAAAATGTTGCATAGTAACTGTAACACAAATAATTAATAATTTTTATTCGGAAACCCAACAGTCAATTACAATAAGCTTATTTAAAAAAAACATCGTAATTTTAAATAATAGTGGTAAACTTATAAGTATACAAACTAAAACCAATTTTAGGGTTTCAGAAAAGTTTTTAACTGTCAAAGAGTGTTTAAAAGTAGTCTAATCTAGAAAAAAACTAATTACATTTTGAAATAAAACATGGGGCGGTTGCATTATGTTCATTCTAAAAAAGAAATATATATATCAAAATATTCTAAGACGATTTTGATCTAGGCAGTTAGTCAGATTATTCTTTAATATAAATAAATAACATTTAAATTATTAAACTTAATAAAATTACATGAAAATTAAAGTGAGATATATTTCGGGCCCTATTCTCAATGATGCCGGGCCCAGAATGGGGCCCGAAATATATCTCACTTTAATTTTCATGTATTTTTATTAAGTGTATATATATATGTATATGTATAAACTATATTTAAAGACAAATTAGTCAATTAATAACGTTTATTTACATTATTTTTTTTTAAAGGAAAACCATTCAATCATTCAACCATCAACTTTTCATAATTTTTTGAAAAAAGGAAAACTATTTTATATTTTTAAACATCCTGATTAAGGTAACTTTTATGTAAATTGAAGTCTGTCGAAAATACGAAATAAATTAAATCCACTCGTATTTTCGAGAAAACTAAATACATGAGCAATAAAACAAAATCACAACTGTTAAAATGTCACCCTGCCTGGTATGAGCAATTAAATTGTAATTAATTGTGACTATTCAATTCTCGCATCAACGCGATCGTATAAATGTCGCCCGGGGCCTTAATTTAAATTGTAATTACAATTTTGAAACTATTCCTATCTGACACATACATACAAGCGAACTTATTTCAATTCAGGTGTGTGCTACTTGTAGCTTAGGTATTTCAGTAGCTTAGAACTAAAATTAAATGAAAAACCGGTCAAGTGCGAGTAGGACTCGTGCCCTGAGGGTTTTGTACCATTTAAATTAGTCCTTTAATAAATATATATAGTATGCCTTAATTAGCTTTTTATTTATAATCTGTATATATAAAATTCAAAGTCCTGACTGACTGACTGACTGACTGACTGACTGACTGACTGATATATCAACGCACAGCCTAAACCGCTGGTCCTAGAGACTTAAAATTTTGCATATAAATACCTTATATAGTGTAGGCATCCACTAAGAAAGGATTTTTCAAAATTCACCCTCTAAGGGGGTGAAACGGGGGTCCAAAGTTTATACGGGGAAACAAGATTAGTTAGACTATTTTATTCGAGACTTCACAAGAGTACTCCTATCTATAAATGAGTAAACATGTGTTTCAGGTTTTTTCAAAATTCCACCCCTAAAAGGGGGAAATGGGTTGACAAATTCTGAAAATCAACATGGGTATCGTTTGTATGGTTTATCGGGTCGCTGATTACGAAAACAACAACGATTTCTAAATCCAACGTAGTGGAGGTGAAATACCATCATCCCCTGTTGGGGTGCGATGGGGTTGATATGTTGAAATGTGTAAATATCAATATGAGTGTCGTTTTTATGGTTTTTTGGGACGTTAATTATGAAAATGGCATCGATTTTGAAATTTAATATAGTGGACATGAAAATTCTTGAAAGTATGTGTGCCAGAGCAAATCGGCTGTAACAGACGAACAGACAGACAGCCACACAAGTGATCCTATTAGGGTTCCATTTTTTCCTTTTGAGGTATCTATCTATATATATATCCACAATCTATCTATCTATCTATCTGTCCATCTATCTATCTATCTATCTATCTATCTATCTATAGCTTTCAATATCCCAGCAAAATATTTTTGGAATGGAAGGTTGAAGGGGTTGGACCACGGGGTACCAAAAAAAGTTCTTTTTTATGTGAAAACTTTGACGGCCTGTTTCTCCCAAACGGCTAGACTTAGACCCATGTTGATGGGTGTCTAGGAAAAGGTTTCGACGAGATCTACCCGCCGAAAGTGTCAAAACTTTACAGGCCCGTATCTCCCAAACAGCTAATGCTATAGACCCATGTTCATGGTACTCTAAGAAAAGGGCTCGGCAAGATCTAGAGGACGTTAAAAAAAAAGTCGGAAAAAAAAATTGCCAAACATTTGATCGGCCATATCTCCCGAACGGCTAATCGTAGGGAGTTCGGGTTTCAACTATTGTGATCGGTCAAGCTGGGGCTACATGACCAAAAAAAAATTAAACAGTTTTGACAGTTTTTTGACAGGTCCAAAAAAAGTATCCCGATTCGCATAAAACTCAAGGGGCATTCGGGGTCGCCAATTACGCTGCTTTATTCAAATTTGAAATTTTTTGACAACTGATAGGGATTTTGACACTCTTTCGGAAAAACTTTGATCGGTGAGTCCCCGTGTTTGGCATTCTGGTGAGGCCGAAAAACGAGCATGTGAGGACGGAGAACGCGCCCGCGAGGCCGAAGGCCGAGCAGGGCGCGTTCGTAGTCTGAGCATGCAAGTTTTTCGGCCGAGCACTACACCTTGACTCCCAGAGGGAGTGAGAGCACTTATAATGTTTGTTTCTGAAAAAAATGTAATTTGTTTCCTGTAGGCCACGCGGGCGAAGCCGCGGGCAGAAGCTAGTTACACAATATAACTTGAAATATATACAATAAACAAAAGAAAATTATAACTTGAAATATATTTCGGCCCTTAGTGGGCCTTACTTGACTGATGACGGCCCACTAAGGGCCGAAATATATTTCAAGTTATAATTTTCTTTTATTTATTGTATATATTTCAAGTTATATTGTGTAATTATAAATAAAAAGCTAATTTAAATTAGTCAAAATACTTAAATAATTTACACAGAAATTACAAACATATCATTACCAACAAAATTCATGAAACAAAACTGCAAAAATAAGTTGGTTGAGTATTCTGGGACGTAGCCCTAAAACTACATTATACAGTGTGTAACAGAAAGGTGTAACCATATTTGAAGAGCTTATTCAGTCAATGGTGTAGAACAACTTTTACTATGGAGCAAACACTGAAATCTTAAAAAAAAAAAATCTGCCCTTCCCTACATTTCAGCCAAGCGGCATTGCATTTTTCTATGAAAAAGTTAATTTTTTTGTTCGAGATACAGTGTTTGTTCCATAGTAAAAGTTGTTATATATCATTGACTGAATAAGCTCTTCAAATATGGTGACACCTTTCTGTTACACCTTGTATATCGGCGTTTTCAGTATTTTTTGCTAAAATACAGCATATGGTACAATCAGCGATCTATACATTACAGTAATGTAGATCGCTGGGTACAATATACAAAAATTACAAATTCCTAATTGCATAGGTCTTTGAGATAGACCCCATAACAAAAATGGTCTAAAAATGACAACTTTGATAGCCCCCATTTCTTAATATCAAAAATGAAAAAAAATACAATTATACTCTACTCCATCAGCTCTTAAGGCGATTACCATCGCCAAATTAGCAGCTCGATATTTGTCAGAACGAATATCAACGGAAATGACATTGAAATAACGTTCATATCAGCGCGCAATACATAGTGGCTGTTACGACGCTCGCTTCGTCCTTGATAGGGCGAAATAGGAGAAAATTATACTTTTCACGTGGACGTGATTGTTCGATTGAATAATCATATGTTATTTTTATAGCTATCAAATTTATCTATTTATCAAAGCATAAACGAATTCAATCGGATAAGCCACTTAGGAGCAGTAGGAAATTTAAGCCAGAAAACACCATTTAGTTAATAAATTTTTTTATATTGAAGTTTTGGTGGTATGAAAAAGAAAAATGTTGCATATGTTGTCTAAGAGATAATTATTTATAATACATTTTTTCATTATTTTTGGTTTTGCCGTAAACGAGGGGTAGGCTTTAGAAAGTACCCATTTGGCAATAATAAGGCCCTTAACAATGACACCCTAAATGCTAGAGCAGGTATGGGTAACCTTTTAAAAGTTGCGGGCCAAACTTTAGGATGGAAATCGTGGGCCATAGATAATGGGTAGTCGTGAAAAAAAACGATTTATACATTTATCAAGTTAATGCGATAACATTGTGGCTATCGACTTGTAAGTTATTCATTGCTTGCACACACCGCAATCTAATATGTAAGAAGTGTGCAAAAAAAGCAGTGGATATAATTTATGATGAAAGTATAAGTTTTGTCGCTTTATTATGCTCTGACTCACCTCTCTTGTAGCGTGTACTAAAAATATATCGATTTTTGGTGCGCAGTTTTAAAATGTTCTGCGGGCAAAAGCCGGGGCAAGCCGCATCCGGCCCGCGGGCCGGGCGTTGCCCATATATGTGCTAGAGCACAAAAAAATGTTTCGGCTCCTTTAAAAATAATTGAATTACATTTATTTCAATATTCGATTTTGGGTCATCAATTTACACAATATATCAATACCCAGGTTTCTATCTCATTTCAGCTTAGAGCTAAGATGACCCGTGACATACGGACAGACAGACAGACAGACTTCAATTTGCCCTTTAAGTACGGAACCCTAAAAAGAGCAAAAAGAGTCCTCTAGATTCTCGATTTTATTTAAATTTCGGATAATATCGAATGTTTGGTTTCAATTCTGTTGCATCTGGGCTTTTACAATACATACAATCTAGTTAGTAACCTAAACAAATAATATAATACCATAGCTTGTACTAAACTGGATTCAAATTGTTGTTCAACTATATAATGCCACTTAAATTTTATTGGGTTATTTGGAGCTCAAAATTCAGGATTCCATATTTGAAACTACCTATAAAATCCGTATATTTAAGACTGTACATGAGCCTAGAGCATGAACAACGCCAGACTTTCGAGGATTCGTTTGAAGAAATTCGGACTCTCCTTCTATTGAATAAAATATATTTGATCTATTTACCTTTTATCTAGGGATTCTACTCATAAACAATGTATTAAGATTTATACTTTTGTCAAAAAAAAATGATTTCCACAATTTTTTTTTGTTTTCTAACGTTCGTTTCGAGAACGCGGTTATGAGATCAACTTGATTTTTTTCTCATGAAATAGGTAATAGAAATATGAAGATTAGATTCAATACTTTTTTCGCTATAAAATATTTCAGTATTAGCTAAAAACACACCAATTAGTTGTTTCGCTGCGTGATAATTAGTATTACGCGTCCAAAAAAAGAAGCCAATGAGCCAACATATTGGACTTATTGTGCTGGACGGCTAATAAAAAAAGTTCCTAGGGTAGGCCATCCTCTTAAGACACTTACAGCACGACAATATCCTAAACAACGAACAATTATACCACGGGTCGAGCACAATGGTATGCAAATTAGTCATCTCCGTGTCCCATACGAGGCTCATTCCCTTCGGTGCAGCCATTACTTTCGTGGACTCATTACCGTACCCCGTTAACTTGGGAGCATAAACAAACATAATGAAGAACCAACTGCAACAAAAACCCTAACAGAAGAGCATACCATTCGTAGCATATACAGATAATATAATACGAATACTACAATATGTTTTGTCACACCTCTCGGAGTAAGTGTCATCAATACGTATACGCTGTTTGCGTCCACAGAAGTATGATTGAAACCACTCAGCAGCTGCATCCGATAAGTTGAGAGAACGGAGGATAGCGATAAGGATATCATGGTCCATGTACTACTAAATTCAAAGGGGTTACGCCAGGGCCACAGCTTCAGGATTCTGGCGGCGCTTCTTGCTGCGCTTCCAGGCGGTTTTTGCGACGGGCTTTGCCCTGCCACGACACCCGTCGGCGCCATCCACCACATCGGATGTATAGCGCGCTCGCTCGCTCAAAGCGCCCGACACTAGGTTCGTCCTATGCGCTCGATCACTGGCGTGGCTCCCCGCCTCCCCGCACACCGCCGTGGAGAAAGCGCAGCAAGTCACTCGAAGCCGGACAAGACGCGCGGGCGGCGTCTCATGGCCGGCCCTATACAACTTCATACATTGGTTCTCTCCGCCGGTGCCCTCGCAAAAAGAACCGCTTGGCGCGCCTCTCGAAGCCTGAAGCTATGGCCAACCGGTTAGGATAGTAAGTCGCCTATCATCCATGGCTACACGAATATCATCAGTGATTTCAATGAGTGCAGTACTTGTACTGTGTGATGGACGATACCCCGACTGAAGAGGATTTAGTAGTTTGTGAAAGTGATGGAAGTATAGAAAATGGTATATAGACAGCTTGAACTTTGTCGGATCAGATGTTGATCAGATGTCAGCCAAAGAAGAAAGAAGATTTAAGCAAGGAAAACACAAATTATGCATGATAAACTTCCAATACGAGGTATGCAAAAACGTGAGTTTACAGACTTATGATATATAGTTTAGTTTAAATTATATATATCTATAAAAAACACATTATCATAATATCCAGATATATTTCGACTTTTGATGTCGGCCTCAGTGGAATTAGTTAAAATAAATATAATATGTTACAAATGTCATAAAATGGAGTAGATGATTGACAGACAAATGAAGTAAAAGACAAAAGGGAAAAAGAAAAAAAAAGTGTATATGTGTATTGAGTAGGTAGGTTTTTAAATATAAGTGTGGGGATGGGTAGATGATCATTTATCTTTGTCTGTTAAGACCCGGACCGTAATGGGCACCAAGCGACCAAATATACGACTCCTCCCATGTTCTGAGTTGGATGTCTGTGAGTGGTGGTGAGAAAGATTTAATGATTCGTGCGGTGAAGCAGTTATTGAATGTCTTGTTGTGAAATCGTGTGTGCGTTGGGATGGGTAGTGTGTTGTTTGTAATAGAGTCCGATGTATGTCTGTGTTGGTTGAGTCTGATGTGAAGATTGTTTTTTGTTTCCCCGATGTAAAAAACAAATAAGTTTTCTTTAATATTTAATTCACTCGCAAAAGCGATATATAGATATATAGTTTGCAGACTCATGGTGTATAGTTTACAGACTTATGGCATATATTTAATCGGTTTGTTGTTTCAAATATTCTTATTTAATATTAGTATATTTTTGGGTGTACAAATAGACAAGAATAGTCACCAAAAAAAAATCATGATGCTTTTGCTCTTTTGAGTGTCTGGTATTATTTTCTAATGACAATTTGTTAGAAATGCGTCTTCTATGTTTTTTTAATTTCGTGGTTAGGACCTTATAAAAGATACATAGCATATTCGTACAAAAAATATCTAAGCAACACTTTAGATTTGGATACTCTAACCCCCGGTTTCTGAAAGGCCAATCAATGTTAACAGTAGATTAAAAAATAATTATCTGCGGATTAAGCCAGAAAAAGTGGGAATTTTACATTGAAATCAAAAATTAACTAAGTTAATTGTTGATTCATCACTATTCAGACTTCATATATGCTTTATTTTCACCGTTATTTGCGGTTAAAGTTTTTTTAACTTTGATTGGCCTTTCAGAAACGGGGGGTAAATATCGTTAGAATGCATTACGACTAGGCAAGCGCACGCATTCCCCTCTGCCGAAGTACATGCACAATTTGAGCTCCATACAATTGTATCGACTTTTTGATTCGATTTGAGTGCACTTTTACACAGCATAGGTATACATAGGCTTGCCTAAAGTGCCTAAACGCTTAAGGTGCCTGAAAACTTGCTTTTTTGCTTTGTGGTAAACCTTGTCAGAACGGCCCCCCAAAATCAAATCCTGGATCCACCCTTGCAGAATGAATTTAGTACAAAGAGTTGCGCTTTGCCATGTCCCGTGTTAAATGGTCTAAGGTTAGAAACTTTCATGTAAGAAAAATATTTCGACTTGCTAACAAGGCAAAGTGCTTGCCCTGTAATCAAGAGGTCGCAGGTTTAAATCCAGGCAAGACTATTTTATTTAAATATTTATTTTACTTGAAAATTCGTTTCTAATTGATCTTTTCATCTTGCTAGACAGTTCAGTACTAAAAAAAAACGATATACATAATGGTACAAGAAACAAACTTACACTAAAACTTTATAAATGTCTTAATATGCTTTTTTACAGCATGATCTTATTAGCAAGAATATCCAAAATGAAAAAAGCATTAAGGCGGCTACTAAAACTAAATATGTGAAAAACAAACAAAAACTACAGAGTGGCGGACAAGAAGAAGACTATGACGCTATGGATCTTTGCGGTAATTTGACAAAATAATACTCCTACACCATCAAAAACAATGCGAAAATTTGAGGCATCCTTATGTGGTTAATTTTCTTACTAACATTACTAGGAAAAAATGTTATAGCAAATACACACTCTAATTTTAAATCTAACAAATATTCATCCTCATACCCATATATCGTCTCCTCACATAATACTTCACACTAGAAACACTGTACAAATACTGCTTTTGTTATTATGCTCCTACCCACTGAACATAATATTAAGAGGATGGCATACCCTAGCAACTTTTTTTATTACCCGTCCAGCACAATAAGTCTAATGGCAAAGACCTTATTTGCTTTTCATAGAGGCGATTGTATGTTGGCTCTTTGGCCTCTTGTTCTTGGACGCGTAATACTAGTGATCACATCACGCAGCGAAACAACAAATTGGTGTGTTTTTAGCTAATACTGAAATATTTTGTAGGGGAAAAAATATTATATTTAGGTAACATTTCTATTGTCTATTTCATGAAAAAAAATCAAGTTGATCTCTTAACCGCGTCTTTGAAACGAACGTTTAAAAACCAAAAAAAAAAAGGTGGAAAACATTTGTTTTTGACAAAAGTATAAATCAAAAGACATTGTTTATAGGTGAAATCCCTAGATAAAATATTGATAAATCAAATATATTTTCTTCAATATGAGAAGAGACCTAGCTTCTTCCAATGAACCCTTGAAAACCTGGTGTTGTTGATGTTCTAACGTCAGGTGTCCCGTTAATTATTATGAATTGGTTAATTGTTTAGATAATTTATATAAATGCCTTAATTAGACTTAGCTCCGGTAGGATATCGTGGTGTACTGCATCCACCAATAAATTTTGAAATTACTTCGACGAACAATAGAAATAAAAATGATGGGAACAATTCAATACTGTTGACTTGGGTCCCACCCAAAGAACTCGTCGATATTGTTACACAATACCTGGTTGAATATGCAGAAGAAAACAGCGAAAACTGGCTGTCAGCTGGAGAAACACCCATGAACGAATTCACAGAATATTTTCCCCTGGAAAAATTCGATCGAAACACACAATATCGGTTTAGAGTAAGATCGAAAAATAGCTGGAGTAATTCGAAGTTATGCATCAGTGAACCAAGCAATTTTGTTTTCTGGCCAGGTATTATTTGTATTGTCTAGTTTTTATATTTTTTTTTACTTACAATAAAATATATAAAAGTTGTCCCTCTCTGATAAATATTGTTTTCTAACTAGTGAGTTGTTTATGTCTTGATCCATAATTCATGATTTTTTTGCATCGTGTTATGTGGGCAAATTAATGCAATTTTTGCGCCAAATTTCATGTCTTTATCTTTAACGGTGCTAAAGTTACATACGGACGGCTGTGACATACGGACGGACAACGAAGTCTCACCATAAAGGTTCCTTTTGTACCTTTAGGTACGGAACCCTAAAAAAGCTGAAAGAACATTACCTGTCACTGATATATATATATATATATATATATATAAGTAAATATTTGCTTAAATGGAGACTCCAAACACTGTTAACTTTTTGTAAGATCAAGTTGTGCAATAAACTATTTGTATTGTATATATATATACATTTGTATTGTATATATACAAATGTATGTATTCTATTGTATAGTTATCTAAACTTTAATATTTTTATAGTGTGTATTTTTAGTATTTTATCAATATTTTGCCTTTAAATTTGTATAAGTAATTAAATCTTTTTTTTTGCATGTTGTGTATGATGACTCTGGCTTAATGTTTCTTTTTAGGGTTCCGTAGTGGCTAAAAGGTACAGAAGGAGCCTTGTTCACGCTACACTACGTTACCAGCATGACGTTAGAACATGACGTGTCATTCGCGTGCGCATGCGCGAACGACCACCCCCTCCCCGCCGCGCGCCGGTCGAGGCGCGCGCGGGCGCTGGCTTCATTCTGTTGCGTCCGAACTCTCGAGAGAACGACACACGTGTATAAACATTCGTGCCGCCGATACAAACAATCTCGCGTATTCACCGTGTCTTGTGAACATATAAGTGCTGTGTAATACTTCAAGACATCCAGCTCATCACTGCCCAAAGTGCCAGCATTAATCAGCTCAACGAGGGGAGACGACACGCGGCGCGTTTCGTCGGCTCACCGAAAACACCAAGAACAACATATAACACAGGTCAGTCAGTGCACCCACATTGTTTCCACAATTCTCCTGTGTCAAATCCCATCCGCCCTGCAGTTTCTGTAATCCCGCGATTACATTTTGGCCCTTCGAACCGTTAGAACCAGCCCCTTTTCAGCCCCTACAGTCCATTTTCAATACAAGAAAAATTTTGGTCCGTCGAGCGGAAAATTTTTGGTTTATATCACCCCCCGCCTCCCCCCCGCCGGCCCGTAACTTTGTTTGAACCAGCCCCCGTCGATTTACTACAGTCCATTTTCACCAGGTTACATATTTTGCCCCCTTTCCCGGCAAAAAATTTTTTGTGGTTTCGAATACCTATCGCGGGTAGATAATTTGAACCGCCGCCTGGAACATTCCATTTATCGGTTAGAACCGACCCCCCCCACGCCCCTTTACAGAATAACTCATTTTCATCACGGTTGTAATTATTATTCAGCTCAGATAACATAAGTATATTCATTCAGCCCAATTGTTTATTACAGTCCACTATACTTCTTTATTAAACCCAAATTTTACGAGATTTTGCGAGATATTTTTTCGGTGCGAGTATTTGCTTTATTTCGTGCACATACGTAAAACCCACGTATACATAAGTTATTACGTAACGAACGTTTACGTTTACGAATTATTACGTTACCAAAGCTTGATCTGCATCATTTGATTGTCCGCTCATTTAGATCCGATTTCTGCCAGGTAAACACATTCTTTGTTTGTTTTCGCTCTCAAAGCAGTAGGTAGATATTTTATTCTATAAATAGAATGTTCGACGACTTATGTTGTTGTTGTAAAGGTACTTTCGTCTAAACAAGAACCAAAGCGTATTGTCGGCACGTGATTTCAAGGCAAATAACATAAAAGTGAACAGGTTCATCAGCCCTTTTCGATATTTTTGTGTTGCGGTAATCTCACGTCGCAGTAATATATTGCCGGACCGTTTATTTGTGTTATTGTCTGCTTTTTTACCCGGGTATATATATATAGCACAATATAGTAAACAATTTGTTTTTTTTTTTCTCTTCTCATCTCTGATCTTGTTGTTTGTGATACACATATAGGGTGTTCCACGTTGGTTTATCAGCTCATATACAGGTTGTTAAAAAAAAAAAAATTTTTTTTTTTTTTTCTCTGTCGTGTTTACTTAAGAGTTCCGTGTTCCATTTGAACATAGTCATTGTTACTTCATCCGCGCAAGTATCTCAGCTCTATTCATCGATCTCATCAATTGTTTTAGTTGTACGTCCGCTCTTATAGTTTAGCTCAAACTCGTTGAGTATTTTATCTTAGTAATCAACCACCTACTTTAACAAGATTAAAATGCCTTCGAAATCACAAGCCGCGATGTTTCGTGAGGCCGTAAAGGCGATAACTCTGTTAAAGGAGATCGGTGAGGCGGTAGAGGCAGGCGACAGAAAAACTTATTCTGTGGCGGACTTCACCGCTCGTTACGCAAACATACAAAGCGTTAAAACTAAGCTGGAAAACGTATATTATGAGATCCTTGACGATGAGGATTTGTCCGACGAAACTGAGGCAAACT
The DNA here is from genome assembly GCA_934047225.1 of Ypsolopha sequella. Classification (NCBI taxonomy): domain Eukaryota; kingdom Metazoa; phylum Arthropoda; class Insecta; order Lepidoptera; family Ypsolophidae; genus Ypsolopha; species Ypsolopha sequella. The sequence goes on along the minus strand of OW204004.1, from coordinate 20,366,417 downwards.
ACACAAAAAATTTTCAGTCGGCACTTAGCAATTATGATGCTATACTAGTAGCATTCGAAAATTTAAAAGTAAAATCAGCCCTTCCGGACAAGACGCAACCCCTCAGCTCAGGTACACCCGTTGGTGTTTTACCAAAAATACCCATACCGGAGTTTCATTCGAATGTTGAAGAATGGCCCTCATTTATTGCCGTTTTTAGGAGCCTCGTCAGTGAGATGGCTACAGTCTCGGATGCTGTCAAACTGCATTACTTGTTAGGCGCCCTAAAGGGTGAGGCACATGATATGGTGAAACACCTCTACCCTACCAACGAGAATTATCCCATAGCCATGGAAATTCTAACCAAGCGTTACGACAATCGTCGTGTACTCATTGACCGGTTTGTGGACATTATAATGAACCTTCCGCACATCCACATGCGCTCGGATATCCGCACATCATTCTTAATTCCGCTTATCTCAGCGCAAAGCGCTCTCCGCAATCTCGATCTGCCCATGAAAGATTCCGACTATGTTTTCGTGTCCATGGTGGTGCGAAAACTACAAGGCGAGCTCCGCACTCTTTTTGAGCGGAAGTACGGATCTCGTGCAACTCTGCCCACGCTCAAGAACCTCATTGAGTTTCTGGAAGAGCACGCACGCTGCAAGGAGAATGAGTCATCGTTCCTTGCGTCACAGGAGGCTCCTTCTTCATCACGGCTCGGCCCGTCAGAAAGGCTCGCTCAGCTCAATAAGCTGCTTCAACCCACTCGAGGTACTCCACGTCAGCCCTACCAGGCTCATCAAGAGTTCCGCCCCATAGCTCCTCGGCAGGACAATCGCTCCCCCCGTCCTATTCGTCAACCATTTATGGCATTTGAGACAGCGCCAGTTTACTCGGCCCGATCATCCCCATCACCCACTCGCCGACAGGATTATTCGGCTCAACCTTCTTCCCCTACTGGTGGTATGCCATGCCCATACTGCAGGAATAGGGGACACAAACTCATCGCATGCCCAGGATTTAATAACCAACCGGTTCAAGGTCGGTGGGACTTTGTGAACGCACGCAACCGGTGCCGACGCTGTTTGGGTCCTCATTATGAGAACGAGTGCAGGTCTACACGTGCATGCAAGGAGTGTGGGCGGTCTGACCACCATACTTCACTGCATCGCCATGGGGCCATGTCTCCGACACGCTCATCTGCTCATTTGTTGCCTCCGTCTCTACGTGAGCAGCCCAGACAGCGCTCAGCGCATGAGCCTCAATACCATTCGGCACATGCTACACAGGCATATACGTCCCATCCCAACTCGCCCACTCAATCGCGATCGCCAAGTAGGTCTCGGGTAGGTAGTCAACAATGACTACCTACAATAACAGAGCACTATGAAGGCGAGGACGACCAGCACTCAGCACACTCAGCACACTCAGCACACTCATCACACACTCAATCAGCACATACACACTCAGTTCATTTTCACTCAATGACTTCAACTCCAACAGAAGATTCCTGTAACTCCGCACAACGTGTAGTGAACGTCACTAACACACCAATTTTGTTGCCAACCGTCTCACTTAAAATAGCAGACGTACATGGTCAATTTCACTCAGCACGAGCACTGTTAGACTGTGGAAGTATGCTAACTCTTTGTTCTCAGCGCATGGCCACAGTTTTAAATTTACCATCAAAACATACATGTCTAAAAATCGCAGGAGTTGGAAATCAGCACACACAAAACTCAAAGGCATCAATCACAATTGTATGCCGACCTACTCACCGTGACACACCTATGATCACGGCCACAGCCCATATATTGAAGAACGTAACTGGGTACCTACCGTTGGAAAAGGTTCCAGATCTCGCTCAGTTAACAGGTCACCCACCGATTCCTCTTGCTGATCGAGAATATCACACACCAGCTCCGGTTGATCTAATACTAGGATCTGACATTCTTGGTCAAGTGTTAGACGGAACCAAGGTTTCGCTCGGCCCTGGCAAGCCTATAGCCTTCGGCACGATATTTGATTTTACGTTGATTGGACCTTTCGAAAATTTACACACCTCACCCACGAATCAGGTCAATTCCGTTCACATTGTCGGCTCTCACACGGACTCAGAGCATTCCACTCATGACATTCACAAAAGTCTTGAGAGGTTTTGGGAATCTGAGGAACCCCAAACCTACAAGCATACCAGCCCATTAGAGGATCAGTGTGAGGACATTTTCCGCACCACAACTACTCGTGAACCATCAGGTCAATATGTGGTTACACTGCCCTTTCTACACAACGCGCCGACATTAGGTTCCACTCACGCTATTGCTCTGCGCAGGTTTCTCAACTTAGAGAAGAAGCTGCAAGCGAACCCGCCCTTCCGCTCGAAATACGTAGAATTCATGTCAGATTACATAAAATTGGGACATATGTCGCCGTGTCACCCCAATACCTTTGCTCATAAATCCCATTTCTATATCCCACATCATGGCATATTCAAGCCAGGATCAGAAAAGTTGCGCTGTGTGTTTGACGGAAGTTGTAAGAGCTCAAACGGCGTCAATCTAAATGATTGTCTTCATACAGGTCCAGCTCTTCAGCAAGATATTGTTGACATTATCATGTCCTTCAGGACCCACTCACAAGTTTTCAGCACAGACATCCGAATGATGTTCCGAAATATACTCATTCACCCAGAGCAAAGACGTTTTCAACTCATTCTCTGGCGGTCTTCACCCGACCAGCCCCTGCTCACGTATGCCCTTAATACCGTCACATATGGATTAAGGTCCAGCCCATACCATGCCATCCGCACTTTACTCCAATTGGCTGATGACGAAGGTCATCGCTACCCCCACGCTGCTCAGGTCCTCCGCAAATCAATATTTGTGGACGACATTCTCTCAGGTGCAGATTCTGTAGAATCTGCTCAGTCGCTCCAAAGCGAACTGATCGAGTTACTCGCCCTAGGTGGCTTTCAGCTCAGTAAATGGACCTCCAACTCGCCCCAGCTCCTTGAACGATTCCCAGATGACCAGTGCGACATGCCCAAGGACTTTGACTTCAGTCCCGACTCTAATTCCATTAAGGTTCTGGGAATACAGTGGATTCCTCAAACTGATGAGTTCACTTATCGCATTTCTTTGCCCACTCATGCTCAAGTCACAAAGCGCTCCATTCTCAGTACAGTAGCGTCTCTCTATGACCCCAATGGCTGGGTTACTCCAGTCATCTTCCGCGCAAAGATTCTTCTCCAGAAGCTTTGGCTTCTGAAAATAGGATGGGATGAGCCTATCTCTGAAGAAGTCCACACAGAGTGGCAACACATCTCAGAGGATCTTCCTCAGCTCTCAAACCTCCGTTTACCTCGGCACATTTGTAAGTACAAGCCCACGTCTACTTACTCACTTCACGGGTTCGCGGACGCATCAGAGGCTGGCTTTGGTGCCGTTATCTACCTTCATGAGCGCAATACCACTGGACATGTCAATGTACACCTAATCATTGGCAAGTCCAAGGTCGCACCCATAAAGACTCGTCTCTCAATCCCGAAATTGGAGTTGTCAGCCGCGACTCTTTTATCTCAGCTCATGACTCGAGTGTCAGCCCAACTGTCAGCTCATATAGCCATTCAAACACACACATGCTGGTCAGATAGCACAATAGTGTTGGCATGGCTCAACACTTCACCTCACCGATTACAGACTTTCGAGGCCAATCGAGTGGCTAAGATTACAGCTACTTCAACTAGCCATACGTGGAAGCATGTACCCACGAACCTCAACCCTGCTGACTGTGCAAGCAGAGGCATGTCTGCCCAGTCCCTCTCACTTCATGACCTTTGGTGGTCACCCAGTTGGCTCAAAGAACCTACCTGCACTTGGCCCAAGATGCCACCCGCTCTAGGCCATCACGCTCTCCCAGGCCTTAAGCCCAAAAAGGTACCAGCACACATAGCAGTCCCAGATATCGATCTGGACTTGCTCACTCGCTACAGCTCACTTGACAAGCTCGTCGGAGTGACGGCTTGTATTAAAAGGTTCATATTCAATTGTCGGCACAGCCCTGATGCACGGCGCTCTGGTCCGTTGACAGCTAGTGAACGCAGGGACGCTCTGTTGCACTGGGTCCGCTCTGTTCAGCACAATGAGTTTGCTGAAGACATTAATCGTATCCAGACTGATAAAGTTTGTCCCGTTCGGCTCCAGCGTCTCTCGCCCTTCATAAAGGACGGCCTCTTGAGAGTCGGTGGTCGTCTCTCTCACGCGTCAATTAGGTATGACGCTCAACACCCACTCATTCTACCCAGCTCCAGTCCGCTCGTAGATCTCATTATAGATCACTATCACACAATACACTGCCACCCTGGAGCTGACACATTACACGCCATATTACGCCAGCAGTACTGGATTCTGTCCGCTCGTCGTATTATTAGACACCGCGTGTTTAAATGTATTAGATGTTTCCGGTGCCGCGCTCAGCCTAAGGCTCCGCTCATGGCTGATCTCCCAGCAGACAGAGTTACTCCTCAGCCAGTTTTTAGTCACGTCACGACGGACTTTGCTGGCCACTTCTTCGTTAAATCCAGCACGTTGCGGAACGCGAAACTCATAAAAGCGTACTTTTGTATTTTCGTTTGCCTCGCAACAAAGGCGGTTCATTTGGAACCAGTCTCTGCACTCTCAACGGAAGCGTTCTTTGCGGCATTGCAACGTTTTATCTCACGTCGCGGTACTCCGGTTCTCATTCGTTCAGACTGCGGCACAAACTATGTAGGTGCTAGGAATCAACTCATTGAAGTTCAGAACTTCCTCAGGTCAAACAATGATGCAATCACTCACAAGCTCGCGAATCAGCACATAACTTGGTTACTGAACCCGCCTAAAGGGCCTTGGTTCGGCGCACTGCACGAAATAAACGTAAAATCCACCAAGCAACTACTTTATCGTGTGATAGGTGAACAGCACCTCACTTTTGAGGAATTCTCTACTCTTTTGGCTCGAATTGAGGCTGTACTCAATTCAAGACCCCTCTGCCCAATTTCATCCGACCCTACGGACTTTGAACCTCTCACGGCCGGACATTTCATTATTGGTCGTCCGCTCACCGCTCTACCTGAGCAGTCTTTTGACGACAGACCCATATCTGCTCTTAAACGGTTTCAACTCATTCAAGCGCTCTCTCAGCGCTTTTGGACTCTCTGGTCCAGATCCTACCTCCATACCCTGCAAACCCGCTCCAAATGGCTCTCCCCTTCTTCCCCTCCTCAAGTGGGTGAACTGGTACTCATCAAAGAGGATGACCTGCCTCCGCTCCAATGGAAGTTGGGAAGAATTCTCCGCACGATACCTGGCAAGGATGGAGTGATACGAGTTGTGGATCTGGACACAGCTCATGGAAATCTGCGACGACCTGTGTTCAAGATAGCCAGGCTGCCGTTGGATTCAGCTCAAGAGGAGCCGCAGCCCCGGCCCCCCCAGGATGTTCACGCTACACTACGTTACCAGCATGACGTTAGAACATGACGTGTCATTCGCGTGCGCATGCGCGAACGACCACCCCCTCCCCGCCGCGCGCCGGTCGAGGCGCGCGCGGGCGCTGGCTTCATTCTGTTGCGTCCGAACTCTCGAGAGAACGACACACGTGTATAAACATTCGTGCCGCCGATACAAACAATCTCGCGTATTCACCGTGTCTTGTGAACATATAAGTGCTGTGTAATACTTCAAGACATCCAGCTCATCACTGCCCAAAGTGCCAGCATTAATCAGCTCAACGAGGGGAGACGACACGCGGCGCGTTTCGTCGGCTCACCGAAAACACCAAGAACAACATATAACACAGGTCAGTCAGTGCACCCACATTGTTTCCACAATTCTCCTGTGTCAAATCCCATCCGCCCTGCAGTTTCTGTAATCCCGCGATTACAAGCCTTTATGGTCAGACTCCGTTGCCCGTCCGTCCGTCCGTATGTCACAGCCTCATAACTTTATCACCATAAAAGATAAAGACATGAAATTTGGCACGAAACCAGCATGATTGTATGATTGTTTTAGTTTTGCTTATGTCATAAATGATCATTTACGCTACATTCCAGTGAAACTTTTGTGTCCCAAAAATGCAAACATTACAAGTTTTAACAGTAAGAATCACACAGTAACAATGAAATGGCAAAAACCTGACCACACGGGCAATTCTGATCCAATTCAATACATCATAAAGTACAAAAATCGCAAAGATGGTAAACAATGGGAAACGGCCACTGATATGAATTATATAAATAATAATACTATGATATCTATGGATAGCCCACTCTCCACATACCTCGCGTTTATAGTAATTACAGACAAAATGCCTTTTTTTCAAGAGCTGCTAAATCATTTAATAGCTTATGTACAGACAACAGTGACATCGATTTATTTTGTAATAGTGTTAATAGTATTTGTAAATGTATAACTACTAAATTTTGTGACTCTGTCAAATAGATTGTAAGATTCTGCATTGTTTTTGGGTTAAATCTCTTCTTTGTTTTTACATTGTTATTTACGTTACTCTTTCTTCATCTCTTTATTACTGCTAAACTGTGACTAACTGTATTGTACTCGTAACTATTTTATTTTTTTTGTACCTTATGTTTCCAAATTTGAACCTATCTGTGAAAACTTGTAATTGGCTTTTCTGTTACAAAGTTTGTATGTTTTATATATATATTATAGCTGTAAGTTTTCCTTAAATAAATAAAACACGGCTGGGACAGTAGAAGCTGATCAGCTCGAAGCAGTAGTAACCATAGATGCAAAGGCAAAAATGGAACAACAGTTATTTATGGTTGTAGCCGTTTACAACGAAGGCATGAGTGATAACTGCCCAACAGATTACATTGGTACGTATGATTTTATGATTAATAATAATATGAGGAATGTAGCAAAATATAGAAAGTATTTCGAGTACAATAATATCGAGAGTATTTATATACAAGGTGACTTTTTGATCATCGTCCAAATTCATACTGGTGGCTTGGTAAGTGATCAGTATCATGGATCAATAACAATTTTTGTAAAATACGTAAAATGAAATTTCGACTCCCCATAGTGATTCACTCGGAACTGGAAGTGAATTTCTATGGGAAGCCGAAATTTCATTTTACAAATTTCACAAAAATTGTTATTGAACCAAGATACTGATCACTTACCAAGCCACCAGTATGAATTTGGACGATGATCAAAAAGTCACCTTGTATATTTATAATAATTCTGCGACTCAACATTGAGGTTTCTAACTACCTGAGTAGGGTTGCCATTCGTCCCGATATATCGGGACTGACACCGTTATTGAGTCATCTGTCCCGACGTCCCGACAAACACTAAAATGTCCCGATATCTGCGCCCAGTGGAATGGAAGAAATTATCTGCTGCCACAAACTGTGAAGTTTATACATATAGTCGACAGTGGTATCAATTCGGCATAACACGTCTTAACTTATTTGACAGGACTAACCTTATTTTAAGCGTCCTGTCTTTTTCTTTCTTTATCAAAAAGACAAGGACTGTCAAATAAGTTAAGATGTGCTTCACCGAATCGGTACCATTATGAGATGAACTTGACTATGACTTGCATATTTTTATTTGTATTTTTATTTCTATATTAATAAACAAAATTACTTACTCAGAAAAGTATAATACTCATAACACATTTGCAACAAATACGTAAATGTGTATACTGGGGTATTAAGCTGAAGTTGCAGAAGCCGTAAACCGGAGACAACCCTCGAATCACGAAAAAAAATCAGCTGTTCCATAGAAAAGTGACATAGTTACCCAATCAAATTGTATGAAACACTTGATTTCTTTTTTCTCAATTTCTCAATTTCCTTTCATGAAAAGTTGTTCGAATGTACGAGTAGTATCGCCAATCTCAGGCTTCCGCATCTTCATTTTAACACCCTGTATAACTAATAAACATAGCGAATAAGCGAATAAATGTTTGTCTTGTCTTAAAATCGCGTATTATTTTCTCCCCATTCCAGAGCGTCCCGATGAGACCCTAGCAAAATATGGCTACCCTATACCTGATCCATAATAATTTGACAGATGATTTTAATCCTCTCTTCGAAATTGTTATTTAGCATCTGCAATGTAACGTATTTATTTCCGGTATGTTGTTCCTGTGAGGCGAAACCGGTTGGTGTTATAAATATAGTGATATTGAAAACAGTACGAAGATGATATCGAAAGTATTTTCTTACCTTGAAATTTGTTAATTTATATTTAGTACACTTCCCAACTTGTTTCGAAATTTTCAATACGGCGGCGTGCGGACCGTAAACAAAGCAGTCGTATCGTCAGTTGTTTCCGTAATTACCTGTTTAAAGTGTCGTTTAAGCTTAAATAAGTGCACAAATACTATTAATTACTATTAATAGGTACATTTTAACGGTTTTTTGAAAGGTCTAAACGAGAATTCGGAAAAACCTGGCAAATGTCAATTTTTTTGATTGCGACACGTAGCCCCTGCCAAGTTATTTACAACAGTCGAAACCCGGTGTCTCTAGCACCAGCTTTTTGGGAGATATAGCCGATCAAAAATTGCGCAATTTTTTTTTTTTACTTTTTTTCTTTTTTATTTTACCTTTAGGTAGATCTTGTGAATCCCTTTTGTTAGAGTAACATCGATATGGTCTAGCTTCAGCTGTTTAGGAGATACGAGCCTTTCAAGTTTTGACACTTGGGGGGGATAGATCTCACCGAGAACTTTTCTTAGACACCCATCAACATTGGTCTAACTCTAACCGCTTAGGAGATAAAGGCCGTCAACGTTTTGACACTTGGGGGGGGGGGTAGATCTCGGCGAGACCTTTTCTTAGACACCCATCAACATGGGTCTAACCCCAGCCGTTTAGAAGATACAAGCCGTTAAAGTTTTGACATTAAATATATATATATTTGACCCCCTATGGTACAACCCTAAAGGGTGTATGTAGTACCTTCCGTTCCAAAGATATGGCCAAAAAAAAAACATTTTTCGCTTTCGTCCTGAATCCGCCCCTGTCGCACTGAGCGTGTTTTCGCTTGGAGTGACAGTGACAAAATAAAATTCGTATAGCCTCTTAATAAAAGGATAAAAAACGTTACTCCTAGAAGTCGACTAAGATGGCTGCGGGCGGGCGCGTGCCATCAAAGAATACCGACAGGCACGCGGCGACGCGTCGCGGCGTCTACAAAGAAACGAGCCGAAGCCAAGGCAAAATAACGGTAGCCGTTATTTTATCGGTACCGCAACCCGAATGACGTCAAACCTAAATTTTACGGTAGCCCTTATTTAACGGTTGAGCAATTAAAGGCTACCGAAATACAACGGTATGACGTCAAACCGATCCTTTACCGTAGCCCTTGTTTTGTGGTTGAGCAATCCCTGCCTTAAATAATATAACATACACATGAATAAAAATTTGCATAAGGGCGAGCTTATTTCTAAAGAAATTTCTTCCAGCTAAACTTCAATGTGGTGAAAAGGTAGTGAGAATGGTGGGCAAATAATTGTGCACAACTTCAAAAACAGAAAACAAGAAATTTAATAAATAAGCTATAATACATGCAAATATACATAATATACTTTTACATAATATATACAGGGTGGAAAAAATTTAAGGGCCCTGGAGGGGAACTACCTTAAATCCTTTAGTTAGCTCATTTTACTGAAATTTTATTAAATGTTTATTAGACAAATTTTATCCTGAACAATAATCCTACCGATTCGTATAATAAAATAGCGAGGGTTCGATTCCCGGGTGAAACAAGTGAATTTCAGAATATCTTTGAATGCAGTTTTGTTTCTTTAAAAAAATAAAGGAATGTTTCCTTTCAGCAAAATGAGCTAGCTAAAAGATTTAAGGTAATTCCCTTCCAGGGCCCTTAAATTTTTTCCACCCTGTATACTTTAATCCAATAAATAAACAATACTTAATTACTCAAAATAAACATACGTTAAATAACATTATTCAATAATAATATATTAATAAAACATATTAATAAAACATATTAAATACATAAATATTCCAACTAATAAAATGCAGATAGGTAAAAACAAAAATTTACTCTGAGAGAAAATGCTGTTTAAGCTTTCTTTTAAATGACGATACTGATGGGCTGTCTCTAATATTACTAGGTAGACTATTCCATAATGTATAATTATTTATTACTTACTGTATTATTATGTATGCTTATGTATTTAGATTCAATATATATTGTATATATACAACGTGTAACAGAAAGGTGTAACCACATTTGAAGAGCTTATTCAGTCAATGGTATAGAACAAATTTTACTATGGAGCCAACCCTGAAATCTCGAAAAAAAAAATCTGCCCTTCCATACATTTCGGCCGAGCGGCATTGCATTTTTCTTTGAAAACAGTAAAATTTTTTTTCGATTTACAGGTTTTGTTTCATAGTAAAAGTTGTTCTATACAATTGACTGAATAAGCTCTTCAAATATGGTTACACCTTTCTGTTACACGTTATATATTGTACAGTGCAGTCTATAATGCTGTATAAATAATAATAAATAAGTTAATTAATTAATGAATATTTAATTATTATAATTACATAAGTACGTAATTAAGGGGTTACTCTGTTTTATTATTATCCTTAAATGTGTGTTTATCTCGATTTTCAGAAAAATCAGATACACCTAGAGATATGCAAGTTGCAAGATATGACAAAGATCTCGGGCGTATAGCATTGAAATTTCTTCCACCTGCACACTGTGGTAATAGAGATTGCATTGTATATAACGTGCATATATGGCCGCATTTTGAACAACATCTCACTCATTACGTCCATTCTTCTGACTTTCTGGAGGAAAATGGTTATATTTATCTTACATTTGAAACGTCTGATTTGCACATGTCTAACTCGAAACAAACAAAAGGTGATGCTACCAATCTTAAAGTTGACTTGACAAATGGCCTCACTTATACGATGCAAGTATTTGCTGGCATTGGCAAACATACTTCTCATCCTACGGGCACATTTAGCACCGATTGATTTAAAGATAATGTACAAGTATTAAACATGTTAAAGTAACAAAAGGGAAAAAATATAATGACTACCAAAATGAACTTTGATATCCCATACATTTCGACCAAAAATAATATAGTGAACACCAAAATTTGTAAATGCCGGTAAAAAATAGGTGTGACGACGAGCGGAGCGAAGCGAAGCGAGGAGGAGCGTGTTAGGTTGACATGTAAGATAAAATAAGAAGCCGAGCGAAGCGGAGCAGAGCGAGGCGACGTCGTTAGTTTTCACAAAAATATGATCTGCACGGAAGAATCAATTTGGCAATTTAAAACATTAAAAATGAGGTTAAAAATTTGATGATCATTTACTAATGTTGGTGTTCATTTACTAATTTTAATGGTGGTCATTTATTAATTTTGGTGTTCATTTAAACACAAGCCGTAACAAAACATAAAATATGCTTATATTTTAAAAAAATATAGAATAAGGAGGTCACTGGTTTCAATCAGGAAGTTTATATGTAACTTTGATTAGACTTCTTGGTGTTGTTAATGCGTAACGTCGCCAGGAATGAGTGCATACTGTTTTAAGCGTTAAATGCATGCTGAGGTGATTTTGATAGTTCCGCTTTGTCAAATTGCATCGACGCGTTTCATGCAAAGAAACAAATCGGAGTAAATATTGTGGGGAAAGCTGGTGGAAAGAGATTTTAAACACTACCTAGACGTTGAATTCATAATTCATTATTTAAAAACGGATAGACTTACATGAATTAAGCACCTGTTCCAGCGTCATCCGAAAATTACTCTTACTGATGAGATGTCTAAAATTATTCTTTCGTTAAGAAAACAGTATGAAAATATTGTTCAAAGTCAAGCTGTTTTAGACTAAATTTGGTTATTTATTTGAAACCACTAATGGTATTTGTATGGTTCTTGCACTAAAGTACAAAGAAAACATTGCTTAGACAAATCATCTATTTAGCAATAGTATTTCGTGACGAGTATAAAATGGCGGATTTTCTTACCCGAAGATTGAAGCTAGTTTCGACGTGAGCCAAAGGCGAACATCGAAAGCTGACATTCCGAGGGTAAGAAAACCCATTTTTACTCGTTGCGAACGATACTTTTTTCTACTTTTTTCTTTTTTTTTTGTGAAAAAGTTCCATTTAATACTCGAAATTAGTTTTGAAAATCGAACTTTCGGGCCCCGTTGCGGAATGACTATCAGGTCAGTTTGAAATATCCGCGTACTGAAATTTCATTTATGGCAAAATTAGGTTCTTTTTGACGTTTGTCTTCATTTCATGCTAAATAAGGTTCTTTTTGACGTCCTTGGTTTGTCTTTACAATCGAAATTCCCTGCGTTCCGATTCACGATATAATCGATTATATCGCGTCTGACACTCTTTTTTCGCAAAATTATACTGGCCACAAATAAAAGCCACCGGCCGAAGCCTGAAAAAAAAAAGGTGAAAACTGCGACGTGCTTTGCATAGTCATAAAATACATTAAATTTGGAAGGAAAAATCAAATATTTAAATACATAAATCAGGTAGTAGAAAAAGTAATTTTCGTGCTATTCGTGCCCTCGATATCTCGATGTCCCCTCGTCACCATCCTACCACCAGCGTCATTCATATGCCGAACGGCGTAATTACCGCACGAACAGAGATGGATTCCCGCCATAACTCTTTCGTGTGACTGTCCGCTGAATGTGGGGGTGATTGTTATCTGTGTATTTAGAAAATAGGCACATAATTTATAATGAATACTTGTAGAATATAAGATTTGGTTGAGCAACAACTTAAATAATTTACTTAAATAAATCTTTGTGTAAAATATAAATATGTAGAACTAACAAATCACAACACAGAAATGACAAAACGGAAACATTAAAAAAATATAAATTAAACTTAGAGGGTTTCCCTTTATTCACTTTAGAGCAGATAAGATTTTCTCAAAGAGGTAACGTTATTTTTACCATTTTGCGTAATTTTTAGGGTTCCGTACCCAAAGGGTAACCAACGGGACCTTATTACTAAGACTCCGCTGTCCGTCTGTCTGTCCGTCTGTCACCAGGCTGTATCTCATGAACCGTGATAGTTAGACAATTGAAATTTTCACAGATGTATTTCTGTTGCCGCTATAACAACAAATACTAAAAAACAGAATAAAATAAATATTTAAGAGGGCTCCCATACAACAAACGTGATTTTTTTCGTGCACGAGTCCGACTCGCACTTGGCCGTTTTTTTAACCCATCAGATACCTCTCAGGAAAATATTTTATAAAGGGGCTGCCATATGCGAATGTTGAAATAGTATTTACGTTTTGCATATTTTTTTTCGAGATTACTCAAACGCACAACATTGACCTGTCGGAAATATCTAGACACCCGAAACCCCCCACCCGTTTGCGGGTAAACTGAGTGCAGAGATATTTCCGACGGGTCGTATCTTGTTGTATTTCCTCCAGCCATCGTTAGAATATCACAACGTTTCCTTCCACAAGAATAAGGAGCAACATTGACTCGAGATATGCAGAAACGGTGACATTTGCGACGTCTTCAAACGGTAACAACATAAGACGCTCTGAAAGTAGCGAGCTTAGAGCACTCATCCTAACGCGGTTCTAGTTAGCGGGAAGATACGTACACACTACACGGAAATGTCCATTTTCCACGCGATTAGCAAATTTCGAATGATTGACATACAAGCGAAAAATAGTGCCAGAATTTCCGTCACGGTCCGGTATGAACTGGGCCATTTATGAGCAAAATCAAACTGAGATTTCGATTTTAAAGTGTTTATCTATTCCCATACTTTAGGAATGAAATTAAAATATCAAAAGCGGTTTTATAAGTATATATTCTTAAGCCACGCCCTCTTTAGTCTCCCGCTCAGGATATCAGGTCTATTTGTCTATGGTCGTAGATAAAGTATTGTGTGCAACTGGACATAATTAGACATTGGGACACTAGTGCAACAAGCTCTGAAGTCCCAATGTCTCACATCATGTCATAGTTGCACAAAATACTATTGTAGATGCCTTGTTATACCATTTTAGTTCAACTTCCGAGAAATTTTCGTGGTGTATATCCTCACTTAGTAACAGTTACCAACAGCTACTGTTACGTTAATTCCGGAAACATGCCGACCCGAAGTTTCGTCTCTAACGATATCGCCTCAGTTTGTACGACTCAATTCAGGGAGTTCCGGCAATTTGTGCAAATTGCATCTTGTAAGAGTTACGTACTATGGCGCCTTATCGAGTTGAAGTGAGACTCTTTGTGTGACTGCTCTCCTAGTACTTGGTAATAATTGGATTTGAATTTGATGCGGTTTTCAATAAACGATCGTGAAATTAAAGTTAGTTTTAGTATAAGATTTCTTATTCGTTGTGAGAAGCATGTTCTTTTCTACAACTTTTTAAGCCGCGTCCACACTAGCTGTAACGTAACATGTAATGTAACATGCAATGTAACATTTTCCATACAATTTTGTGTGCTCGCGAGCAACTAAGTTCCTCTTACACGCCTCTTACGTGCATTCGTAGCGCGCACGCAGCGATCCGTCCATTGTCAGATTTTCAGGAAGGAGGCGCGCAGTGTATAAGTACTTTGGACGGGTATTCGCGGCAAAGATGCTCGTCACGAACAAGTATACATACTTCCTGAACTTTTTATAGCAATATGAATAGATGATGAAGGTTAGGACGAAGAAAAATGTCTGTATTTAGTCTCTCTCTACAAACAAAAATATGTATTGTGGCATCCGAAAAATGACATGAAAAAACATGAAAGCGGATGCATGGGAAGAAATTGCACAAATCATTAAAATTCCCGCAGACTCCATCACGTGCGCGCGAAGACTGGCAGAAAAGGATGTTCGTAGGAATTGCGCGTAAGAAGCGCGCAGGCCGTCCAAAGCATTCGCATTACATTGCATGTTACGTTACAGCTAGTCTAGACGCGGCTTGAGACTTCATTTCATTTCATTTTTATTGCCATAAATCATAGGATATCACATGAGGTCTTAAAAAACAGTGTTACTTTACATATAAATTGTGCCGATGTGACTTTACCAACAGGTGTAGCAAAGAAAAACTTATAAAGATAATAATAAATAATAGACTTAACAGACCCTTGACACTTTCCAATAAAAAATTTAATTTAATTCTTTAGTTCATTGGTGCAAACTGTGATTTAATCGAGCAAACGGACGAAATCAACCGTTCGCTTGCAACAACATAATTAGTAATATTGCATGAACAATATAGAACCTAATATCTCTATTATCCATTGGCTTTCCTTTGTTTGCTGAAACCAGAGAACCGTGTCACAGATCACATTATAAGTGGATCACCACTGTCAACAGATTGCCTCTATGTAGCATATGAGATGGAAACAGAGAGACTGGAGGGAAGAAGAGTGACAAAAGATGTACTATATCGGATGTAAAAATTAAATAACTCCGTCCTCCTCATCCAGGACCGCCACCCGGAACGTCCTTTAAGTCGTCGTCGGCCAATGGGGCACGATGTCAGCCTACGCTACGCTTTGTTGTAAGTGGTCTCCATTCCAACGCCTTTCGGCCCCAACGGGCATCAAGTACCTGCCCCCCTATTCTGCATCTTTAGTTGCCAACTGAACGACGTGCCTATCATCAAAAACATAGATAAAAACTGAAATTTCAAAATTGCCTTTAGTGGGTATTCAACTATTAACAATCTGTGTCGTCACTTCAAGTGCGAACATATCCTTAGGACATCGGAATTCGATAGTATATCTATGTTTTTGATGATAGACACCCAGTCCAGAAGGCAACTAGAGATACATAATAGGCCCGCAGTAGCCTGTTATAAAGAGGGAATGTTAAATTTTAAATTACGTTTGAGTATTTATATCCTTAGAATATTAGTAAAAACATAGAACCTGGCATGTTTTTTGTGATTCAAAGTCCTTAGAATAAAATAAATTTGCCCATAATTGCCTCAAAGGTAGATAGATGAAAAATAATAAAAATCTTCGATGAAGAATCATTCTTAATTTTTACATCTAAGATCTTAGCACTCTGTGTCCTTTCCACCTTATTAATTAAACATTTATCTTGCAATAAATTCATTTAAGGGGGTATATCGTTAAAGTTGACACTTTTTGAAGTTATTTATCTGCTGTTCAAAAGAAGTCCCAAGTTAAAAAACAATTTTGGGACCTTTTTCTTGATTTTAGTCTATCAGAATCGCGATTTGAGGAATTTTACTTGATAGAAATAATGATTAAAATTAGGTCTAAATTAACACTTTTTTGATATTCTGACAAAATGGGATAGCATATAGACTTCAAAAATATTTAATTAGTTGGGTTTTAACAATAACTAAATTACTGGTTATTGAAATTTTCAAAGCTATTTTAGTTAATTTTGTATTAATTTAAAACCAACTTTTTGTCAATTTTCCCCGATTCCATTGCCCTCGCACTGCGGGTCTTTCCGCCTGAAGTAATAGAGACCTTTGCACGGACGATATATCACCTTTCGTGACCAAAAACTTCTGCTAGCTCTCCGCATCACCTTATTGTTTCTGGTATTGTCTATAACAAGTATAGTATACCAGCTAGCTACGTCGGCAGTAATTAATCCAGAACAGTTAATGAAGGTCATCCACTGATCGCGTGTCAAGACATGGTTAGTATTGGATTTATTGGATCATATGTCAATAGTGACAGCTATAGGTATTTGGCAGTGTTTATGCAAATGGGTTTGGATAGTAGACCCTGTGACTAGCTTCAGATTCAGTAGGCCTACCATCAGGTTTGCACTCGATACACGTTAGCGACTTCGTAAAATATTTTGTATGAGAAATTCTGGTTCCTCTCGTAGGGCCGCTGTACAATCTCTCATCTCATATAAATATTTTACTTAGTCATTAACGTGTATCGAGTGCAAAACTTATGGTAAGCCTACTGATACAGGATTTTTACACATTGTTTATTATTAATAAAGCGGCGATAGCTCAGGCCTCTCAGCCTTGTGACCCGGGTTCAATCCCTGGTCGGGCATGGACCAATGAGTTTTTTGGAATGTATGTGCATCGAACATCGTATTTGTATAACCACTTGCATGCATGCTCTAAAAATAGTGACGTACGGTGATAAGGCTCACCCCATAGACGAAAACAGCATACAGACTCCTTATAACAGGCGACCGATTTCTGTCAACACATCTGACTGAACCAGCAGATACAATTCGCAACTCCAAAATTATATGTTTCGGTAGGCCAAACCAAAATGGCTTCTATATTCATTACGGAGTCTTCGTCTTCGGGAAAGATAAGTTTGTGGTGCTATACGTAAGATTGGATGAGCCAATAGAATTGCAGTATCCCGTTTCGATTGTTGAGAGAATTATTTGTACGCAAGATGTTGAACAATAGACATCTTTCTGAGCTGTTTTGTCTATGGCTCACCCCTATCACGTTAAGCGATATTGAATCGTTGGTGAAAAGTAGGTTTTACGATTGTTGATAATTATAGTTACAGTTCACATTCGGAAATACCTTTGACACCATGTCGTGACGACATGAATTACTTGTTATCGTTTTATTTCGTTTAATATTAAATTGATTCATTAATATATACAACAGAAATCTTCGGCCCTCTCATGATCTTATGTTATCTATACCAACTCATTACACGGAATGTTACTCTGGATCTTTTACAGTGGACGCTGTCCGTCTTTGGATGATCTTCCACACTCCCTTAAAAGTCTTCCCTCAATCGCTTCCTTCAAATTCAACTTGAAGAAACACTTTTTGTCCTCTCAGCAGCTCTAGCTACTAGTATGTATGTATCGTACATATTTATGTAGTGTATCATATTTAAATACATATAATATACATATTATTTTAGTACCTACTCTTTGTTTAGTTTTTAGACCGTTAGGTCGTTAGGTATACTTTTAGGTTAGTAGTGTATGTTGACTATTATATTTATATCACTCTTTATGCACTCAATTTAAATTTCAATAAGCCAATGTATAGTGTTTCTTCATCTCTGTCATTTATGGTTGACTGGAAGAAATTTTTTTCAGAAATAAGTGTGCCTTTTCCCTGTATTTCTCTTAATTCTAATCTGTATTAGTCTGTGTTTTGGTGAGCAATAAAGTGTTTATTATTATTATTATTTTCCCACTTTTATAATCTTTAAAAATAATATGGTAACTAAACGCATAACTAACATATATGCACTATCTTTGAATATTTATTTCAGTACCAACTGTATCCCTCATTACTCTTACAGACATAACATATCAACTACACACATCAGCCACAGCTGAAAAAAACTCACGTTACATTTAATGTGAACTGGAAAAATGTATATGTTTTTTTTTTTCCTTATTTTACAATCTGTGGCATCGCGATGACAAAGTCACAGTAATGAAAAGTGATACCAAAGGGATTTCTTCTCAGCAAGGCATGGTTATGAATAATTGGTGCACTAGGGGAACAGTTCAATGCACCATAAGGACTCGTCTTTATAATATGAACCCTCCATTTGCAAGCAGTCGTTAGATGGTGGCATTTAGACTTTAGATACGTGTAAACGTGGGAGAGATCTTATATGCTTGCATTAAGGGTGATAGTTGCTGAGCAAAAAGTCTAAGTGCTTTAGAAGGTATTGTATATCTATCTAGGGTGTTAGTATGTCAGTAGCATAAAGAGGGGAGGTAAATACGGTATGATCTATATTTCAAAAGAACGTGCAATCAGATAGTTCGAGTAAATTCCTTTGAATCAAGCTTTCTGTGTACAATGTTTTCTGTGAAACCTCAATAGTAATTGTTGGCGCTGTAGCAAAAACATGCGTTCTAAGTGGTGTAGCTACGGCGTAGTGGGTCTACGGTGCGGAAAGCTACGGACTTGTAGCGCTGGCTACGTCGCGCGTCGCGTCGTCGTAGCAAATACGGGCAGTCACGTTCAAAATATCAAACTCAGGTAATATTTTTCCTCTTACTTATGTAGTTTTCTTGGCAGAATAAATCACACTCAAAAAGATTATTGTAATAAATTTATAAATAAAAATATACAATATAAAGAATTAATAATAATGAAGAAGTGGTGGTAGCCAAGAAATAGCAGAGCTGACCTCTCAATCTTGAGATCCAGGTTTAATTCTCGGTCGTGCAGACACCAATGAGTTTTTCGGAATTTGCATACTGTTTAATACTTACCACTTGCTAAACGGTGCAGGAAAACATAGTAAGGAAACCTGCATGCCCTAAAGAGCGTGTCTTTGTACCCGAAGAACGGCGATAAGGCTCACCACCCATTACGTTGGAGCGTAATAATTGTCGGCGAAACGCGGGTGTACCGAGTGCGGACTGTGACTTGCATTTCACGGTTTACACTTGGGAACACCTCTGAAAGCCCCTCGGGGATTCATGTCGTGACGATTTTTTAAAGACTTGATTGGGGGTGGTCCCCGGGGATCCATATCACGATATCACAATGTATTTTATTCACAAGTTTGGTATTATTATAGAGACTCCAATTATTCTGGTTTTCTATTAGCTCTTCTAAATAGAAAATATGGCCAAGTGCATATTGAACTCACGCGTTGTGGTTTCTATACTACCAATCACAAAAAAATGATATTATGTATTTATAGATAGCTGCCATTTATATAAGTGTTTTCAAATCTTACAAATATCTTTCTTCTTCATTTTTACAGAACTGTCTATATTAGCGTGATTTCTTCAAAAGTTTTAGTCCATTTTCCTACGTTTTCAAAATTAAGAGGAGGAGATTTGCATTTTTTGCCTGTATTTTGAATATTTATGCATACCTATGGCATAACTATACATTTTTATAATAAGTCATACAATTTCTATTATTTATCAACAATTTGTATTCGTTCAATATTTGTATTTATTGCATTTTGCTTACTAAGATTATTAGTATTTTGCTTTTACCCATAAAAAAATAATTTACAATACAACATAAATTACGATGTCGGGAAGATAAAAATACGACTAAAATAATACTTACAATTGAAAACTGTTAATTTAATATCAAAATGTAACCCATAGCGCCATCTATGGACAGTTCTATATAACTATCTAAAACATGATTGATTGTCTATTGAATAAAAGTAGTTCCCTCTGGTCACTAGCTGGACAACGACGTTTCATTTATTATCATAAATATCAGGTTATGGGCCCAGTGTAACGCCATTTTGTGATCTCCACGCGGTAATAGTTTTATCTCGCGCTGATTTTACTGTGCTATAAAGAAGCTTGGATTGAATTAAGCGGATTTGGTTTGCAGTAATTGCGACGCAGTTTGAGAAAAACATTAGTATTACAGTGAACGGACATGGCTTCATCGAATTACGTTGTCAGTGTACCTAAGTTGAAGGGACGCGAGAATTATAGTGAGTGGGCTTTCGCAGCAGAGAATTTTCTCGTTTTGGAGGGCATGCTGTCTTGCATCCAGCAGGCGGCGGCATCAAAACCAGAAGCTGCAGATGATGCGAGAACCAAAGCAAAACTTGTGCTAACCATTGATTCTTCGTTATATGTTCATATCAAGGATGTGAAAACGACAAAGGAGTTATGGGACAAGCTTAAAAACTTATTTGATGACTCGGGATTTACAAGAAGAATAAGTTTATTAAGGAATTTAATTTCAATTCGTCTCGAAGATTGTAGTTCCATGACCTCGTATGTGACACAAATAACAGAAGCAGGTCAGAAATTAAGTGGAACAGGTTTCAATATCAGTGACGAATGGATTGGCTCGCTTTTGTTGGCAGGATTGCCAGAAAAATTCTCCCCAATGATAATGGCTATAGAACATTCAGGTATGTCAATATCGACGGACGCCATTAAAACAAAATTGCTCGATATGGAAACAGACAGCAGCGCCCCCGGTGGTGCTTTTGTGAGTTACAAGAAACAAAAGTCGGTGTTGTCTATGGTTGGTAAAGATGGCGCGCATACACATCCGCATCCGTCACTGTCAAAGACAATGGCAAGAAGTGTCAAATGCTACAAGTGTAAACAAACTGGTCATTATCGTAACCAGTGTCCGAATATTGGTAAAAATTCTTATGATTCAAGAAACAATGAACGTAAACAAACAAATGCGTTTAGTACCGTGTTTCTAAGTGGCAATTTTCGGAAAGATGACTGGTACATAGATTCTGGCGCAAGTGGACACTTGACGGCCAATGAACATTGGATGAAAAATGTGTCGTACGAACAAAATATCAAAGAAATTGTTGTTGCAAACAAAGAAAAAGTGTCAGTGTTATGTTCTGGCGATGTGCAGATTACGACATCAACTGATAAATGCGAGTATGAAGTACTAGTGGAAGGTGTTTTGTGTGTTCCGAGCTTGACAACAAATCTTTTGTCTGTCAGTCAGTTAATCAGCAAAGGCAACAAAGTATCGTTTTCAGATAGTGGTTGCAAAATCTTCAATAAAGAAGATGATTTAGTGGCTACAGCGTGTTTGGTCAACGGAGTATACAAGTTAAATATGCCAGAGTACTTAGCAGCTACAGCAGTGATGTCAAGTGACATTTGGCATCGTAGATTAGGACATGTCAACAGTAAATATATGAATAAGATGCAGAACGCAGTGGAAGGGTTGACACTTGATAAGAAAGCCACAGTAACAAAGGCGTCATGTGTAGTGTGCTGTGAAGCCAAACAGACTCGTTTACCATTTCCACAAGAGGGTAACAGGTGTAATGAATTGCTGCAAATAGTGCACACAGATATCTGTGGTCCCATGGAGAATGTTTCGATCGGAGGATCAAGATATTTTATGTTACTAGTGGATGACTACAGTCGTATGACCTACATTTACTTTCTGAAACAAAAAAGTGAAGCATTTGAGAGCTTTAAAAAGTTTCAAGCCAAAGTGGAAAATCAGTTATGTAAGAAAATCAAGATTTTGCGGAGTGATAATGGAAAAGAATTCTGCAATATGGAATTTGATGGATATTTAAGCAAAGCAGGTATAATTCATCAAAAGACAAATCCCTACACTCCGGAGCAAAATGGTTTAACTGAGCGCTTCAATCGAAGTGTGGTTGAAAAAGCCAAATGTCTTTTATTTGAAGCTGGTCTAAGAAAAGAATTTTGGGCTGAGGCCGCTAACACGGCTGTTTATCTGCAAAATAGGACGGTAGCTTCAGGTCTCAATGATAGGACACCTTATGAAGTGTGGACGGGCACCAAGCCAGATATAAGTAATCTTAGGATCTTTGGCAGTTTAGTGATGGTGCACGTACCTAAGGAAAAAAGACTAAAATGGGACAAAAAATCTGAAAAATGCATTTTAGTAGGCTATCCTGATGACATAAAAGGATACAGAGTTTATAACCCTAACACAAATAAGGTCACAACTAGTTGTGATGTGGTTGTCTTTGAATCTGAATGCGTAGTACTAGTAGAGGAGAATAAGAAGTCCGAGGCAGTATTGGAAGAACATCCAGATTCAGTGGGGGATGGTAACCAGGCAGGTGGGTCAGAAACTTCAACAGATGAATCTCTGACAGATGGAATGCTGACATGTGATGAAACCTACTTGCCAAGTGATGACTCAGAAAATGAAAGCTTGAGTATGAGTAACATTAATACCAAGATTGGTACTTCTATAAGAAAAAAAGAGAAGAGAAAAAGACGGCAGCCAGAAAGATATGGTTACAGCAACATCTGTGTTAATAACAGTGGACTGGAAGATGCTGGCCAGCTGACTTTGCAGGAGGCGTTAGAAGGACCAGAGAGAAAACAGTGGTTAGAAGCTGTGCGGGATGAACTGCAGTGTTTTAATGAAAATGATGCATGGGAACTTGTGGACGTTCCTAAAAATGGTACTATAGTGCAGTGTAAGTGGGTACTAAAAAAGAAATATGACAGTGAAAACAAAGTGCGTTATCGTGCCAGGTTGGTGGCAAAAGGTTTTACACAAAAACAAGGTGTTGACTATACTGAAACTTTTTCGCCTGTTGTTAGGCACAGTACTTTGAGACTTCTATTTGCATTGTCTGTGCAACTTGGGTTAGATGTAACTCATTTAGATGTGAAAACTGCATTTCTTAATGGAAATTTAGAGGAAAATGTTTATATGCATGTACCAGAACAATTCAGTACTCAGAACTGTGAAAATAAAGTGTTAAAATTAAAAAAGGCTATTTATGGTCTTAAACAAGCATCCAGGGCTTGGTATGACAAGGTGGATGGTTGTTTATTAGAAAATGGGTATCAACGATCAAAGTTGGAACCTTGTATGTATTTAAAAAATAATGATGTCTCTCGAACAATCATTACTCTGTATGTTGATGATTTCTTTATTTTTTCAAATGATGTAAATGAAACAAATAATTTGAAGAATGTACTGAGTAGTCAGTTTAAAATAAAAGACTTGGGACAAGTAAAGCAATGCTTAGGAATGTCTGTAAACATTAATAAAGAAAAAGGTTTTGTAACTTTAAGTCAAGAAGACTATATTGATCAGTTGTTATGCAAATTCAGTATGACAGATTGTAAAACTGTAGACACTCCAATGGAGAGTAAATTGAACTTGGTTAAAGGTCAGAATATTACACATCAAGTGCCATACCAGCAACTAATAGGTAGCCTGATGTATTTGGCAGTGCTGACTAGGCCTGATATTGCTTATTCTGTTGGATATTTGAGTCAATTTAATAACTGTCATAACGATGAACACTGGTTGTATGCAAAAAGGGTACTTAAGTATTTAAAAAAGACTAAGAATTTTGGTTTGAAGTATTCTAAAGAGGGTTGTACTGAAATAAAAGGTTATGTTGATGCTGACTGGGCCAGCAACAGTTTAGATCGAAGATCATATACTGGTTTTTGTTTTGTTCTATCGGGTTGTGTAATTTCTTGGGAATGTAAGAAACAGAAAACAGTGGCTCTATCTAGCACTGAGGCAGAATACATGGGTATTACTGACGCTTGTAAGGAAGCAATTTATATCAGAAACCTGCAATATGAAATTACAAATGAAATGTACACAATATCTTTGTTTAATGACAGTCAGAGTGCACAGAAGCTGTCAGTTAATCCAATTTTTCATAAAAGATCAAAGCATATTGATGTGAGGTATCATTTTTGTAGAGAATGTATAGCTAACAAAATTATAAATATAGTTTTTATGCCTACAGCTAATATGCCAGCTGATTTGTTGACAAAAAGTCTGTGTACAGTGAAACATTATACTTTCTTAAAAGGATTGGGTATTGTTATAGTTTAGGGTGATGTTTGTTGCATGTTTTGATATAGTGGGGGTGTTAATTTAATATCAAAATGTAACCCATAGCGCCATCTATGGACAGTTCTATATAACTATCTAAAACATGATTGATTGTCTATTGAATAAAAGTAGTTCCCTCTGGTCACTAGCTGGACAACGACGTTTCATTTATTATCATAAATATCAAAAACCCATTTGGTATATCTGTTTTGAGTCTATTCCTTAAATGGCGCCAAAATTATGAATTTATGATTATCTAAAAATATCTACCATGACCTTAAGAGTAGCTACAAATTCTAAATTTTTTTTAACTGTCATTATAGGTATATCATTGCAGTTTAAAACCGCAGAAAAAAAATCAAATCTATTAAATAATATTAATTTATATCTCCTTGCGATGGATAAGTCGCCAAGTATTCAAACATAGAAATTTATTTCTATCATTGTTTTTAGAGTTCCGTACCCAAAGAGTAACCAACGGGACCCTATTACTAAGACTCCGCTGTCCGTCTGTCACCAGGCTGTATCTCATGAACCGTGATAGTTAGACAGTTGAAATTTTCACAGATGATGTATTTTTATTGCTGCTATAACAACAAATACTAAAAAACAGAATAAAATCAATATTGAAGGGGGCTCCCATACAACAGACATGTTTTTTTTGCCGTTTTTGTAGATAATGGTACGGACTCACACTTGGCTGTTTTTTTTTTTACTTTTGTTTCAATATCATAAAGGCTTCCCCACAATAACCCGCAAAGCTGATCGCTATAAACGGATGGACACTTTTAACGGTCAGTTGATCTCTTTCAAACGCATCTGCCCGGATCCTTGTGATTTTTTTCTTTGTGATTTTTTCTCTAATATCAATTGCCCAGCGGCAATTAGTGGTATGGACAGACCAGTGATGCGGCAAATTGCCTTCAATGTGCACATATTCTGTTCCTGATATAGACAGTGGTTATAATGAGGGGATTGATTTGGTGTAAATACATATATATACTCGTATGTGTAAAGCTATAGCAAATAAGTTTGCAGGTAGATAATTAATTACTCGACCTTTACATAGGTGTATAGTAATTAACATAATTAGGTAGATTGGTAGCTATGTACATGTATATTTTTGTGTGTATGAATAAAATACTGGAATAATTAATTCATGCAGTAAATGTTAATGTAACAATTCAACAGGCCGGTGCCCGCTGCACACCTTCTCACGACTAAGATAGCTGATCATTATTTAATTGGTGTTTCGATCTCAACAGATGAGGACTTGAGAAGAGATACTAATAAACATAAGCAGACAGTGATAATATCTAATAGGTTGGTACGTGAAAAATTGGATGAAGTGAATTGGGATGAACTTCGACATTGTAAGTGTCCTTTATTATTATACGAAAAACTGTGTATAATTCTTAGTAATATTTATGAAAGTTCAAAGGTAAAAGTCTCACTAAGGAGTAAGCGCGCTCGACCATCATGGATTGATGATAAGCTTAATTCAATGATAAGCGTTAGGGATGAGCTGTTTCGAAAATGGAAATCCAAGCCAAATTGTATGAGTAATAGACTAGAGTATACAAAATATAGAAATAAAGTCAATAAATTAATTAATGTAGCAAAAAACAAGAATAGACAGGAAGAATTAAAAAAATAAATAGATGGCTGGGCAGGGAGAAACCTAGTTTAGATGATGTTATTTTAAAATATTTAGGTAAAACTGATAATCTCGAAAGAGTATGTAGTAAGTTTGCTGAAACATTTACTGAAGAAATACATAATATTAAACATAGCTGCGATAAGAAGTTTTTAAATAGAAAAGAGTATGTAACAGAGAGTGATGTATCATTAAGATTTCGAAAAATTTGTGCGTCTGAAGTAGAAAAAGTTATAGATAACATGAGTAACGAAAAGTCACCCGGCTCGGATGGTATTCGAGTCGAGGATATTAAATACATTAAGAAACAAATAAGTCCTGTTCTCGCTAATTTTATAAACATGAGTTTACAAAAAGAACTGTATCCAGATGAACTGAAACTAGCACTAATTAGACCTATATATAAGCAAGGTAGCCACCTGGACTACGCAAACTATAGACCTATAGCCATTTTGTCCATCATCAATAAGATAACAGAAAAACTAATTGTAAGACAAATCACTAATTTCCTAGATAAGCATAATATTGTCTCAGATAGTCAACACGGTTTCCGACGTGGCCGCAGTACGGCGACAGCTCTTAAACAGTTTACGGATTATATAAACAATTCATTAGATCAACGAAAGCAAGTAGTAGCTCTTTTTATTGATTTCAAAAAAGCGTTTGACACTTTAGACCATAACCAGCTTTTACAAGCAATGAGTGAATGCGGAATACGAGGTCCTTTAAACAGCTGGCTGCAGGCTTACTTGAAAAATAGAACTATGCAGACTATAGTAAATGGTACAAAGGGTACAAAGGCAAATATAAGGTATGGTGTTCCCACCGGCTCCGTGTACGGTCCGGTTGGGTACATCATGCACGTCAATAGTGTGTGTAATGTAGTTAAACACTGTAAAATGTTTATGTACGCGGACGACACGTGTCTATTATATGCTCATAATGACTTAAATATAATCCAAAACTCAATACAAAAGGACCTTGAAAACATCATCAAATGGTCGCATGATAATGGTATTATTATTTACTTATCTAAAACTAAATGTATGCACATCTGCTCCCCCTATAATAAACCTAAAATTAATAATCTACAGATAATTGGGCATTCTTTTTATTGTTTACATCGAGACCGCTTGAATTGTAACTGTTCTGAAATTGAATTTGTTAATCAGTACAAGTACCTGGGACTTACCATAGATAAAAACATGTCATGGAAATCACATGTAAATAATGTATGTTCAAAGCTGAGATCAGTACTTTGTAAACTGTATCATCTGCGAGGCGTAGTAAATAGAGCAACTATGTACTCTGTTTACTATGCACTCGCAGACTCGATCATATCATATGGTTTGAGTAGTTACGGGTGCACTTTCCAAACTTATTTGGATCAGATCAATTCGATACAGAAAAGGCTGTTAAAATTGTTAGTCGACAAAAAGACAAAGAAAAAATGTCGCCATAATTATGACCAACTTCATAGTATTTGTAAAATCCTACCGGTCCAGGAAAAAGTGAAACTATTCATTGCGTTAGAAGAGTATAATAATAATGAGTTTAAAATCCCTATTTCACATTGCATTAATACTAGAAATGTCATTAACAAAAAGTTAACTGTACCGAGAATATGTAATTATTATGGTTCACGGACCAGAAAGTATTTGGTGCCAAAAATTCTAAATGATCTCCCGAACGATGTAAGAAACATTACCTTTACTAAACCAGTATTTAAGAAAAAAGTTTTAAAATCCTTATTAGATACTTATGTATTCAGTAAAAAATTGAGTTGTCAAAATTAATTAATTATATGTATATTTTACCTACCTACTTACAAAAAGCATAATAATGCTAATATATACATATATAATGATTATATAAAGGTTAAGTTTACTTCGAAACGGTGGTTCCAATCAATAAATAAACAGTCGGATAGGTATAACATGTAGATACATTTCAGTGCTCATATCTACTTGTACTGGCGTTTGCTTGGTGATTGGAGGAACCGGTTCTTGTTAGAGTGAGAGCGTAAACTGCCAATAAACTGCCTTGCAGTTTGGCGGTATAGTGATTAAGTTTATACTGTATTATTTATTTGAATAAACTATTTGAATTTGAATTTGAAACAAACAAGAGAGACAATGCAACAAACTAAAATTGAATTGTGGGCTTTTTAGGGTTCCGTACCCGAAGGGTAACCAATGGGACCCTATAACTAAGACTCCGCTATCCGTCTGTCTGTCCGTCTGTCACCAGGCTGTATCTCATGAACCGTGATAGTTAGACAGTTGCAATTTTCACAGATAATGTTTTTCTGTTGCCGCTGTAACAACAAATACTAACAAAACTAACTTAACAATAAAAACAGAATAAAATAAATATTTAGGGGGCTCCCATACAACAGACTTTTTTTTTTTTTGCCGTTTTTATAATGGTACGGAACCCTTCGTGCGCGAGTAAGACTCGCACTTCGCTGTTTTTATTTATTTAATCTAGAAGATAGATCAAAGCCAGGATCTGGACTGCAATCTATTGTTTCAGAGATAATGATAATTAAAATGGTTAATAAAAACAGTACAAGTACAAGAACTTAATTAGATTTAATTACGATACAAATGATAGTGATATATACTTATACTAAATACTAATACGTTACATAGATCATGGAATAACTTAAAAGGATCATGCCAACATTTTTTTCACCTCATTGATTACAGAGTTTTAGTAAAGAAATTGAAAGCTGTACTTTACAAGAGGAATTGATATAATCAGACAAAAAGTTTATTAATATAATGTTCGAAACTAAATCAAAAGCTCATCTATTTGTCCTCCTGTTCTGTCTCACTTATCATCTATTACAGTCAGAATATATGTTATATTTATATAATAATATAAAGTCAAAAGAAAAAATAAAAAGGTATACAAGCAATATTTAAAAGGATCCATGACACCATTTGCGTTACATAAAAAAGTTGGCTTTTCATACTGGCTAGGGTTTGATCTGGAACTGGATATTTTGAACATGGAAATATTTTTTAATTTTGCAAAAATAGGTAATTGAATTTGGGAACCACTTCCTGAGTGTAAGTTTTCTTAACCTATTAAAATAACTTCATTTTTTTTTAACTAAAATTAGGGTAAGTGTCCGTCATAATGAAATAAATATTACAGCTAAGACTCACTTTAAGAGAAAAAAAAACAACACTTAATATTTATTTAGACATTTTTGTATAAACCCTAAATTTATTATATAATTATGTATAAAAACTTGTGAGAAGGTAACAACTGTTCTTAAACCTAAAAGTAGGTATGTATTTTTATTTCAACTTGAGCAATTTTTATGCACTACTCATACCTTCCTAGTTTTATGATTTCAAGAAATAATTTTCAAAATGTCCACTCTTAAAACATGACACTACTAGAATGACCAACCAGGGCTTAGTTTAGAATACGAGGACAGTATAACTACCTTATAGTAGGCCGACGAAGGTACCCAGGAGGTCCCTGGGCAACAACGAAGTGCCTTCTTTGATTCAAGATCGATCATATATCCGCTGTTTCCATAAGTGCTCATATGTATTACTATAACAAAAAACAAAACTAAGAATACCCACAATAAAATTATCTTATTGTTATAATTCATGTTTTTTGGCAATTGTGTGATAAAACTTGTTGAATAACAAGCTTTCCAAATTTTTATATCTGTCACGCCATTATTGTTCGCCATTTTGACGCTTCGCATGCAGTCCACTAAAATCAATATTTTTAATTTATTGGCGGAGCCACTATTGTGGGGGCCCCGGGGCTGTAGCTCCGGTTGCCCTCCCCTAAATCCGGCCCTGCCCACAACACAATCATGCGTTAGAGACGAGCGTGATGCGGGAAAGAACACGACGTGTCGCTCAGCGACATAGTTTCGTTATCCTTATAACGTGACAAGCCACGGCCGATTATTTGTCAGTTAGTCTGTCTGACATAGACTACGGGCGCACCGTGGGTAACCCTATGTATCGAGTAACAAGATGTAACCCAATCTGAGATGTGAAGAAAAAAAAATTACATCAAATAAACAGGGTTGGCGAACGCAACTTAACAACTATGTAGAAAAGTAAAAAAAAAAATGTCTGATATAGAAATCACGTAACCAACAGGACAACCGCAAACTTATTGATTTGAAAATGTAAAGGCCGTGATGGTTTCACGTCAACAATATCCCATGCAGTCTTGAAATGAGATACCAGGTCGTGATTCTGTTTTAATGCCATCTCTTTTACACGCATGAAGAAACTCTGACTTTATCCTACTTTCAAATCATTTCACGATTCACCCAAGTTGGCCTTTTAGGTCCCCAGGTCTTCCCCAAAAACCTTTTCAATCGGATGCGCTTTATATTTCGTTAATGAAACCTACTTCTGCGATGACTCGATTCCAACTGAAGCTTCAAGAAAATTTGTAAATGAAAAAAATGAAGATACCGCAATATATGCAGTTGAAGATTGTTGTGCCAGATCTGTAGCTGCAACGATAGCCGACCTCCGATAGGAGATCTTACTTCAAGAAAAAGACGAACCCTACTAAAAGCATCTGCAAGACGTCGGCATTGTGCTCGAGATCAAAGGTGTCCGAGCACTGTAAGAAGTTACACCGTGCTACGAGCGCGGGATGGAATATATAATTTACGACTACCGTCTGCCGTGCTGTGATACCACTGTACCATCAGCTAAATAAATGGTTTCGTAAACTTTGTGGTTTAAAGTTGCTGAATTGAATCTGGGTTTGAATATGAATAGTCAAATTGTTTTGTAGAAATTCTATTACCTACTCATCAGTATTTATTTTAATTCACTTAGCTACACAAGTTTCTGAAAATTTGAGCAACGTAAAAAATACATAAGGCATACATATTTGGCCATATAAATTGTTTAGGAATTAGGAAGTACTCGATGAAACCTCGTAAAAATTAGTTTATTTGTTGGAATGAATCATAAATTAAACTGTTGTATTCTTGTATTGTTGCTTACTTTCGTAAAGATTTGCAATTCCCATGGCTTAATTTTTAAAAAAAAAATTTTTCGGAGAAATTGCGTCATTTAAGGACAAAGTTTTCATTATTTTTGTATATAAATTAACCATTATATTTTTATGATTTTTTAAATGATTGTCCGATATGACGTCACTTGAGAATTTTATACATTACACAAATTGTGATGTACGATTGCTTAAAAAAAATAGTATGTCTCTGTCTGTCAACTCATCTGTCATCCAGCTGTCGAATTAATCGAAAGCAAATGAATATAAATTTATCTTGATAGCAAATGATACATTTCTAAACAGCCATCTCTCAAGTGACATCACACGAAGGCAAATGGAAGTTGCAGCTGTTTCGTAATAAAAATATCCATCATCATGAGGTTTTTTAGACCACAAGTTCTAAAATACGGCTTATTACACCTAAATCTCGAAATGGTTTTCGAGTTAACACACTTTAACACAATTTAATCTGTGTGTAGGTGTTCATTTCACGGGGCGACTGTACTTTATACATGAGTATATCAGTTAAACTGCAGTTTAAGCTCTCCAACGGTTCACTGAACTGGAGTTTAAGGTTATGCTAATTAGATGTAATGATAAAAGCGTATGCATACGAGTTGGGATGGAAATGAGTGATGTGGAGGTAGGATTTGAATGTACATAAAAAGCGGCGGTAGCTCGAAGGGGTAGAACGCTGCATGGCCTCTCAATCTTGAGATCCAGGTTTGATCCCTGGTCGGGCATGCAACAATGAGTTTTTCGAAATTTATGTGCATAGTACTTGCTTGACGATGAAGGAAAACATCGTTAGGAAACCTGCATGTCCTAAAAAGCGTGTATTTGTGCCTGAAGTACGGCGATAGGGCTCACCACTCATAACGTTGGGACGTAATTATCATCGATGAAACGCGGGTGTATCAAGGGACTGTGACTTGCATTTCTCAGTACACACTTAGAACACTTCTGACACCCTCTCAAGGATTTAGGTACATCCATCCATCAGCCTAGTTCGTCCACTGCTGGACATAAGCCTTTCCAGGACTTTGCCACTCCCGGCGGTCATCCTGGAAGAATTGCCCATACTCACACACGCTGGGCAGGCGGGTTTGTGAGCGCGGTGCCGGAACCCTCGCACCAGTGACGCCGCTGCCTGTCACCAGTCTGTTCCATATAAGGCCCGGCTATTAGGGATAGGATATACCGCCATCCATCGGTCCCAGGAATGGTGGGCCTCCTGGTTTTTTGCCTGTGAGCTGTCCTCTTACTCTCCCCCGAATTACTTCGAGGGGGTCTCCAAGTAAGATGGTGGTACCTCCACAGTCGAGCCCAGCATCAGCTCTACCACCTGCTGTACCTTTAGGTACATGCACATGCATAAATACATAGATACATCGTCTCGACATGAATCCCCGAGGGCTTGTCAGAGGTGTTTCCGAGTGTAGACTGTGAAATGCAAGTCACAATCCACACTTATACACCCACATTTCACCGACGATTATTACGTTCTGACGTGATGGTAGGTGGTACCACAAGTACTAGGATTTGAACCCGTGACCTCCGGATTAATAGTCGAGACCTTTGGACCACTGGACCACAGAGGCGGTGTAATAAATAGAAGATATAAAATATAATAAAACTGGGATCAAACTTGAGAGAGTAATTAGCACAAGATGAGATCCGACGGACTAAGCCGTGATGAGAGAACATAATTATATTATAAAGTCAGGGTTTGTACAAAAATGTCTAAATAAATATAAAGTGTTTTTTTTTTCCAATCTTAGCTGTAATATTTATGTCATTATGAGGGACACTCACCCTGATTTTAGTTATATAAATATAAAGTTATTTTAATTGGAAAATAAAACTTACACTCAGGAAGTGATCAGATCCAAGATACATAAACATAAACATAAAACATAAAATATCTTTATTGACCACAAAACATCATAAAATACAGTGAGTATCTGACTCCTAAAAAAGTTTTAACTGTAAGCTAGGAGTCAGCACATTCCCATAATTTCAGTTTGTTATAATAATAGCCAAAAAGGTACATACAAAACTATGAAACAATTTTTAATTATTTTTAACTTAACTTAATGTTAGTATGTTAACAAAGAATAAACAAATTAATAACTTAATAAAAGAGGCATTACGGTTAACAATTACCTAGATTAGAAAATGAAGGTTTAACATTTGGCCAGTTTTTTTTGTGGTAGTAGTGTTAGTAATTGCTAAAATTAAACTTATTTATTAATATTAAAAAAGTGAAAAGAGGGTGTATACTGCATTAGAAGTGAGGGTGTGTAATTAAGTGTATTATGTATGAGTGTGATTGTGATATAAGTTGAGTGTATGTGTGTGCGTGGAAGTGTGAGAATACAAATAAAAGTATATATTATTAGTCCTAGGATTAACCTACAACAGCATTTCAGTCTGCTCGTAAGTTAAGTCGCTTAGCCATTGGAAAACTTTGGAATACAATGACAATTTTTGCAAAAAAAAAAAAAAATCATAGCCCAAATATCTAATCCCGTAACAAACCCTAGTCAGTATGAAAAGCCAACATTTTTATGTAATGCAAATGGTGTCATGGGTCCTTTTAAATATTACGGTAAGGAATCGAATTTTATAAAAAATCTAGTCAACAATTTTTGTCAAATATTATTTATTATATTTTCAGATGGCATTTCAAAAGAAAATTACCAAAATGACAGCCCTAGTGTTTATATCATAATGCCACGTATTTGAAAGTTTCTTAATTACCCGTCTCAGTTCCTTCTTGAAGGTTGCATTTATTTTAATTATGCAAGGTTTATGTTCAGATTTTATTAAGTTTTGCATAAAAAATCTAAGGAAGTTTTTTTTACGTCATTGTTTTCAGAGACAAAGAAAATACTCAAGACCTGAATGTGAACTTAAATTTCTTACTTTTATTGTCAATGGCATTTTTAGGGTTCCGTACCCAAAGGGACCCTATTACTAAGACTCTGCTGTCCGTCTGTCTGTCCGTCTGTCTGTTGCCGCTACAACAACAAATACTAAAAAACAGAATAAAACAAATATTTAAGGGGGCTCCCATACAACAGACACGTTTTTTTTGCCGTTTTTAGTACGGAACCCTTCGTGCGCGAGTCCAACTCGCACTTGGTCGATTTTTATTTATCTATAATAATGCAGAAATGTAATACTAGTGAATTGAATAAACGTAAAAAATATATTTAATTCTAACCACACTTTTGTAAACAAAATGAGTATTTTTCTTGTCTTTTTAACGTGTTAACTGAAAAAAATCATTTTATAATTTTCAATTTACATATTTGGAAATAAGAAAATACATACAAATGAAGCCTATTTAGATTTGGCATAGTTTTTAGAGTTAAATATTTGCAAGCAGAGTCTAAAATCAATTATTTTTGGAAAACTAAAGGTCATGCCTAAATCAAAACAATTGTAGATTATTTTATATTTACATTTAGAAGTCACTTTATTCGTCCTAGACCTTTACGTTCATTATTACTCAATAACAAATAGACAACACGAGTACATGAATATATTTTCTAAGCAAGTCCACTCATGAAACCGTATACCCGGGAAACCCTATCCCGGGAAAACATAGGAGTATTCTAATTATTCTGCCCGCCAGCCATTTTCCATTTCGACGTTTGTTTCCCTCCGAAATGTAGTAGGTAGAAAAATATAGCGAGTCATAATCCGAGGTAAACAATCTAGGACGTAGAAAAACCTGATGGTAATTAACATTATATCATTGCAGAATAGAAACGCAGAAAGAAAAGTAAATCTGGATGTGAGGAGCTTTGAACCGGGATACGAACCCGGGACCTCTCGCTTACCAGGCGATTGCTCTACCAACTGAGCTATCCAGGTCTCAACACAACTCGTGAATTTACCGATGTGCCTTCCCATACTGCAATGATATTTAGAGCTTCAGAGCTCCTCAAATCCAGATTTACTTTTCTTTCAGCTTTTCTATACTGCAATGATATAATGTTAATTTATATTTCCTTGTGATGGATAAATCGTCAAGTGTTCAAACATAGAATTTTATTTCTGTCATAGTTTCTGATGGTTATTGGTGGTGATTCAATGTATGAAAGAAGTGAAAATTTAACAAGGTCACTTTTAACCTCTTAAACCTCTTAACCTTTTATCCTTTTCTGTGTATTTCATACAATATCCAGAAAATTGTAATAAATTTTTGGGATACTCACTTTGACCATGTCTAAAATCTAAGTTTTGTTTTTGAAAAATAAGCTTGGTAAAATTTTTCTCGATAGAAATAATTTATCTATTGAAATCGGTTCTCCAAACACAAGAACCGAAAGAAATGTGTCAGGATTTTAGCAGATGGAAATCTGCAGTTTCTAGTTACCCCTCTGGGAGACAGGCGTGGGTATATGCATGTATGTGCCATCGAAGAAATTGCCGCAGACCCACTTTTCGCTCTTAATACCATTGCAATATGGACAAAATGTGGGTCTGCGGATATTTCCTCAATAAGACCTACATAATTACATATTTCGAACGACTTTTTGTAAAATTTGAAATTAGAACAGCAAAGTGCAACTGTACTGAACTTTAACGTAATTTATTGCTCTTACGCCCGTGTATCATACTACGTTTTTCAATGCATAGTGTGAGGAAATGAAACAAATATAATTTTGTGAACTTTAAATTATGATTGGCTCAAAAGGACTGTATCCAGAGCCGTTAAACAGTTGAAAAAAAAAGTATAACATTACTGTACACAGGAAAGGCTGCAGGTTAGCCAACCATTGTTAATAAATAAATAAAAATAATAATAAAGCCCTAGGGCAAAATAATCGACTTTCTGTTCGGTTTTGATGCACAAAAAGTGGGCCTTTACGAGCACTTGCATTGAAAACAAACAAATCTGTTGGTGCGAATATTATTGCAAATAAGACTTTACAGTAGATACAAACTAGTTACGTCAGATTCTAATGACAAAGGAACTTTGTCATCCATGGCATAGACTGACCATTTTGCCTGCCTTCTGGGCATAATTAAACTACTATCGGGTCACTATCGGTATTTAACAACTTTAATTAATGGAATATTGAATCAAACCAAAATGGCCTTTAACCCTAGCAAATAAGATTCCACGTATTGTTCTAAATTAACGGTCAATTTTTCGTACGATTTGTACCAAACTATTACAAAATGCTCAAATTTGCAAGGGATTTTGGAAAATTGGTCCTGGATATTTCGCTGTAATTTGGATCTGTTTATTTTATACTGATCATAATGATCCACTCCGACCGTTTTCGGTCATGACGACCACTTAGACTCTTAGTCAGCACGACGCCGAAGATGGGTAATGTAGCTGACTATTGATTATAAATTTAATTGGGGATCGTACATTGAGCATATATGCAATAAACATAGGTCTATTTTGTCTAAGTTGTCAATTCTTAAGTATAAATTACCGTACAATACACTCCGAATGTTATACATGTCACTGGCTGACTCTGTAATTAGTTATAGCCTTAGTAGTTACGGTAGAACATACAAAACATATGTTGAAAACATTTATACAATGCAACTTCGTTTACTTAAAACTATTGTGCCTTTGTCTATTAGACATAAATACAAAGAAGACGAATTATTTAAATACTGCAAAGTCATAAATGTTTTCAACAAAGTAAAAATGGACACTATTTGTGAGGAGTACGACAAAGTTGACCAAATACAAAAAAAAAAACAAGACCAAATCAATTTCGTAAACTGACATACTTACCGACATACAAACTACCCTCATGCAACAATAACTATGGTACTCGCACTTGGGAGTACATGCTACCAAAGATATTAAACGAGCTACCAAGTGAAATTATAAGTCAACTGAATCGTTATCCTCACAAAATAAAAACTGTTTTTAAAGTGTCACTATCTCGATAAAAAAATTGATAAAATTAAATAAGTACAATTTTAGTTGTGAGCGCTTGCAGCGACACATAAACCTCTTTATGGTTTCCGTTAGCTGTATAAGTTTTATAATATTGTATATTTTGCTTGTATTTACTCAATAAACGCATAAAAAAAATTATCTTCCTATAGTCCGTAACATATAGCTTGATTAGAATGACAGCTGTAAGGATTACCAACGCCACAACTTTGTACCAACGGCTAAAATTATTGTTCACTTGAATAAATAATGTTTTTAAGCCTTTTTTTGGCCTTTTATTGTTTTCGATAGATTATAATATATAAAAAAAAGTATTTATTAGTTTCGAAATATATTTCGACTAACTTGTGGCCGTCGTCAGTCGAAACATATTTTGAAACTAATATATGCTTTTTTATTTATATATTATTGTTCACTTATTTTTAATACAAATTTCAAGGCTGTATAATTTAAAAAAGGCCCCTATCACATTGTCGGGACGTTAATCTTCGGTGAAAAGAGGTGTTACAAGTGTTGACTGTTCTACCTCTGAAACACCTCATGTCCACTTATATCAACTTATATTCCCTATAACCCCTGCAATTATAATAAAATAATAAAATTCAAAATCTGAGAGTGGATCAAAGTGATAGCAAAAAAACAAAAAGCGGACGCACAAAAAGACACACCGTGCTGTATAAGGGATTTTCGTTTATTACTGATCCCTAAGAACTTAAAACGGATATGTAGTATTGACAAAACTATTTTTATAGCCAAAAAGGACATAAATAAAAAGTTCATGCTCAAATAGCACTAAATCGCTGACTCTGCAAATATATCCCAAACTCGCTATTACCTTTATAGCTGCTATATATCATAACCCTTCGATAAACAAAATGGTTCAACATTACCTGGTATAACGAATCTGTAGTTTTGGAAGCAATAAATGTGATATATTTCATAATATAAATGTTGTTTGAGCAATTTAATAGCTGATATCTAATGTTGGAATTTAGATATATTTTATATTTTGAAAGTTTTGTCTGGGTAATGAGTTAGGTAGTAGTTTTTAAACATTTTAAAACTTTTGTTTAGGTCTTGTAAATAAAACACAATCTTGGTAACTGTTCCACTTTTTAAATCATGTTTGTCATCACATCACAAATGTAAACAAAGACGAAATACATATTCCATCTCATGATTCGTAACCATATCTAAAAGCCTGACGATGTTATTATAACGAAACCGGTCGCTAGTGTAATATACATATAAAAGTGGAACAGTTACCAAGAATGTCTTTTATTTACAAGATGTTTTAAGTGTTCCATCAAGAACCAACAACGACAAGTATCAATTTTTTGTGTATGTGACTCATTTGCAAAAAAATGTTTATTTAGTCCTATATATACAGCATTTGTTATAAAAGTTGGTTCTGGGACGCTAATATCTACAGTTGATTTTATAAGCAAATGCCAAATATACGATTATATACAACGTGTAACAGAAAGGTGTAACCATATTTGAAGAGCTTATTCAGTCAATGGTATAGAACAACTTTTACTATGGAACAAACCCTGTATCTCGAAAAAAAAATTAACTGTTTCATAGAAAAATGCAATGTCGCTCGGCTGAAATGTATGGAAGGGCAGATTTTTTTTTTTGAGATTTCAGGGTTGGCTCCATAGTAAAAGTTGTTCCATACTATTGACTGAATAAGCTCTTCAAATATGGTAACACCTTTCTGTTACACGTTGTATATGTCGTCGTCATATCGTAGAATTCTGTACAATTTGTGTACGCTCCGCTTCGCTCGGCTCCCAAAACACGCTCCTCCTCGCTTTGCTCATTGTCACACCTATTTTGTACTTTGTGGGAAAGATTTTCGGTTTCATACTTTACAATTTGCTGGATTCTATAAAATGAAATGACGACAGCATAATAATATAGGCACATTATAATGTAAAAAGGTCATTTATATCAATAGGAGTAGGTAAATTAAAAAAGACAGTAATAACCAGATTTTTTCTTTCTCTATATCCCTTTTAACCTAATCTTATACCTATTTCCTCAAACGAATACCTGTACACTCAAGTAACACCTCAAAACAGATAAATCACCTCTTGAACACCTTTGAACTCCCTCGTATATCACTAGAGACCCGTATATCACTTTACACTTCAAAATCCTTCCTATTGACTTGGATGAGTTTCCTTTAACTCTAACTACCTTCTATCTGAGGATTTACAATAGGTAAGCTGGTGTTATTAATGTTTGTCTACCATCTATTAACTTCAAAGAGGGTATAACTTCAATAAGTTATACTGTAGACTTTAAAGTGTATGCCAATGTGCAGATAGTGTTTACCAAAATGTAAAAGTTTTAGCGTCCCTGTTACTCCATATGCGAAAAAACTCTCCGTGCTAGAGAGACGGATTCGTGGAAAAATAGCAAAAGGTCGGTTTTTTATTAATATACAATGTACTAAAGATGCTATCAAAATTTCGTTTAACCAGGCCCTAGAAACCGTTAAAACCCATCTAATCAAATATAATTGCAGTCCATATGTCATTCTAAATTGTCAGACCAGGAGAATTGGTGTCGAAAAGGACCTCATTTCAATCAATATTTCTATTTCTCCAATTTCGTTTCTGTTTTAACAGGTCCCTAGAAAAAGAATCCAAAAATAATGTACTATTTTATCAAATAATACATTTTTTACTGAAGTAGATATGCAAGTTCTTAAAGTGTCGATTTTTTTTCGTAGCGCCTTTTTCTTTTGAAATAATTGTTTTACATTATAAAATTAATTAATTAATTTATAATAATTTTCCACCTATTGCTCCATCTCAAGTGAATGAAAAACAAAACTAATCAGAGAACGATAGCAAACATACAAGACTGTTACAAAGCGTTCAAAGTTTAGAGTCTTGCTCAATAGCAAAATGAATGACGTAATCCATGCAAGTGTCTTTTTTCTTTAGAATTTTGCAACATTTGCAATTTAGTAAAACGTGTTTGCTCAATGAAGACGTTACAACAAGCAAAAGTGCTGCCATATTAGAAAAAAGTAATTTTTACTTTCTATAATAATTATTGAAACTCCGCTTAAATATTGTAGAAATAGCAATAAACTATTTTTACATAACATAGTTTTCATAGACAATTTATTCGATGATCTAAAATTTCAACTTTTGCTGTGTACGAGACGCAAAAAGTTGATTTTTATCAATATGCAACCAAACATTTATTACTTGTAGAAAAACTAAGTTTTGAAAAACTCAGTAAGAATTCAAAAATAAAAAATAAAAGTAAAATACTGACATTCCTTGTTCTTTTCCCAAGGTATTTATTTCAATTAACATTATATCATTCTGCGTTTCTATACTGCAATAATATAATGTTAATTTATATCTCCTTGCGATGGATAAATCGCCAAGTGTTCAAACATAGAAATTTATTTTTCTACTACCTTTATGAAAAAGTTCCATTTAATACTTGAAATTAGTTTTGAAAATCGAACTTTCCGGGCCCCGTTGCGAAAAGACTATCAGGTCAGTTTGAAATATCGTATTGAAATTTCATTTATTGCTAAGTGCAACTTTTGCTGTGTACGAGACGCAAAAAGTTGATTTTTATCAATATGCAACCAAACATTTATTACTTGTAGAAAAACTAAGTTTTGAAAAACTCAGTAAGAATTCAAAAATAAAAAATAAAAGTAAAATACTGACATTCCTTGTTCTTTTCCCAAGGTATTTATTTCAATTAACATTATATCATTCTGCGTTTCTATACTGCAATAATATAATGTTAATTTATATCTCCTTGCGATGGATAAATCGCCAAGTGTTCAAACATAGAAATTTATTTTTCTACTACCTTTATGAAAAAGTTCCATTTAATACTCGAAATTAGTTTTGAAAATCGAACTTTCGGGCCCCGTTGCGGAATGACTATCAGGTCAGTTTGAAATATCCGCGTACTGAAATTTCATTTATGGCAAAATTAGGTTCTTTTTGACGTTTGTCTTCATTTCATGCTGAATTAGGTTCTTTTTGACGTCCTTGGTTTGTCTTTACAATCGAAATTCCCTGCGTTCCGATTCAAGATATAATCGATTATATCGCGTCTGACGCTCTTTTTTCGCAAAATGATACTGGCCACAAATAAAAGTCACCGGCCAAAGCCTGAAAAAAAAAAGGTGAAAACCGCGCCGTGCTTTGCAAAGTCATAAAATACATTATATTTGAAAGGAAAAATTTAATATTTAAATACATAAATCAGGTAGTAGAAAAAGTACCGTTCGCAACGAGTAAAAAATGGGTTTTCTTACCCTCGGAATGTAAGCTTCATTCCTCGGGTAAGAAAATCCGCCATTTTATACTTGTCACGAAATATACTATTCTGTCATGGTATCTATTTCAGATTTGAAAAAATTGTTCTTCAGAAATCAGTTTTTATAATATTCAAAGTGTATTAATTAACGTCATAAAACTAATTTAACAAACAATCGCACTCATACTTACGTATTTGATGTTCCTGCAAAATATTTAAATTCTGAATAATAAATATTTTAGCTAATTACTATTTGCTTAGGCGAAAACGGACTGTGGTCAGAGCTTTAAATTAAAATTTATAATGTTTTAGAATCTTCTTCATTATTTAAAAGCGCTTGTCTTTCTGTATTTACTCCAGCAAAACCAGTAGAGAGAATAAACATTGTTTTATAATATTAGGACCTTACATATGAAATTGGCGTTTTGAATGGAGAATTTGTAGGAAACTCAACTTTCAGTACTAACATGGACGACAAGGAATGACAAATCCAAATTTTATAATTTCTTATGTGTATGAATGAGACATTAAGCTAACAGCAACATTAATTTATTTTTTGAAAAGTGTCAGCTGTAAAAAATTATTACGAATCTTATCATGGAAATGGATGGCATTTAGAACGAACTGTTTTTGAAGATTTAATTTTAGTTATCAAACTGAAAATAAAAAGAAAATTTAATGCGTAGATAAAACCTTGAAATCAACTTTGAAACAAAAAGCAAATAATGGAAATAGCTATTGAATTACAGGAAATATGAAGTCAGGAATCTGTAAGAAAATTTCGCCAATTTCATAGATTAGCTCCCAATATAAACATACCAAGATATGAGCGGTAGCTCAGTTGGTGGGACGCCGGGCTTTCAATCTTGAGATCCGGGTTCAAATCCTGCCAGGTCAAGGTGCACTCCTGCACAAGTGTTGACTGTTCTATTTTGACAGTCTACATACACTCTAAAACACCTGTGACACCCCCTCGGTGATATGAGTCTGGAAGATACGTTTTTAGGATTCCGTAGCCGAAAAATGTCAAACAGGTACTAAGCCTCCGCTGTCTGTCTGTCCGTCTGTCACAGAGGTCTACAGTTTTAACCCTTATAGTAGCCAGTTAAAATTTTCACAGAATACGTATTACTATGGCCTCTATTATGGCAAATTGTTAAAAATATTTAAACCCAATGGGCGTTCTCTTCTTCAGGCTGATGCCGGGCTCGACTGTGGAGGTACCACCATCTTACTTGGAGACCTCCTCGAAGTAATTCGGGGGAGATTAAGAGGACAGCTCACAGGCAAAAAACCAGGAGGACCACCATGCCTGGGACCGATGGATGGCAGGTATATCCATCCCTAATAGCCGGGCCTTATATGGAACAGACTGGTGACTGGCAGCGGCGTCACTGGTGCGAGGGTTCCGGCACCGCGCTCACCAACCCGCCTGCCCAGCGTGTGTGAGTATGGGCAATTCTTCCAGGATGACCGCCGGGAGTGGCAGAGTTCTGGAAAGGCGTTCTCATTAAAAAAAAATTAAACCAATGGGCGTTCTCATTAAAAACATTTAAACCCAATGAGCGTTCTCATTAAAAACATTTAAACCCAATGAGCGTTCTCATTTAAAACATTTAAACCCAATGGTCGTTCTCATTAAAAAAATCCTCTAAAAAGTTGCATTTTTTTTAACGTTAAAGTTCCAGCTCTATCTTAAAGTCGGTAATATTAATTATATTTTAATATATATATTAAAATAGTAATTTCAAAGGAGATTGGTTTTTTCTTGGACGGAGCTCAGGGACTACAAAAATAATTTTTGTTCAATTATATGATGCAAAGCTAAAATTATTGATAATTATTTTTTAATTATCATTCCTGTAATTCTTTACCTCCATTACAAAAAGAACAATCTATTTTGGAAGTTATGTTTACATATTTTAGGTTAGTCTTGCTTGTCTTTATCAATTAGTCTTTATCCATAGAAATGAAGTAAAAAATTCCAAAAAAAAGCTGGTCCCCAAAAAAATCAATCTCCTTTGGACACATTGTTATACATGCTCTAAATTAAAACAAATAAAAATTTGGGTTTCGTACTTAGAGTGTGCCGAGTTGTTTATCGGGCACCTTGTTTTTGTCGACTTAATGTTGTTTTTGCATCTGTATTGTTGTTATTTACTATGATGTTTTTAGGGTTTCATCCCCGTATTGTGTTGTGGTACGGAACCCCTTGTGCGCCAGTCCGACTCGCATTTGGTCAAACATTTTTTTTTATTGAATTTAAAAATTCATATGTAAATAAACAAAATGAAATATGCGATCATGCTTTCAGATTTGAGATAACACATAGAAACAACTATAGCTAGATACATACACTTTAAGGCGATTACAGTCGCCAAATTAGCAGCTCGATGTTTGTCTGTATGAATATCGACGGAAACGACTTTGAAATAACGTTCAAATCAGTGCACAATGCGTGGTGGCTGTTACGACGCTCGCTGCGTCCTTGAAAGGGCAAAATAGGAGAAAATAATACTTTTCACATGGGCGTCATTGTTCTATGAAATAATTCTATGTTATATTTATAGCTATCAAGTTTATCTATTTATCAAAGCATAAATGAATTAAATCACCTAAGCCGCTTAGGAGCAGTAGGAAATTCAAGCCAAAAAAACACCATTCAGTTGAAACAATTTTTCATATAGAAGTTTTGGTGGTACGAAAAAGAAAAATGTTGCATATGTTGTCCTAGAGTTGATAATCCATAATACATTTTTTCAATATTTTTGGTTTGGCCATAAAAGAGGAGTAGGCTTTAGAAAGTACCCATTTGGCGATATTAAGGGCCTTAAGTAAGCTTCCCCTCCTTTCTCATATGTTTTGAAGAACCAAGAACCGCTTGAAGTTTAAACCGATAATGTCTAGCGTTTTCATATTTCAAAACCCAACACTTCTCTCATTTCTGAGGACTGAGGTAGATGACTAAGGCCTAAGTTTATAATCACCTGTTTTCTTTTAATATATCTTACAAGCAGTCATTTATGTACATACATATGTACTAGGGTTCATGTACATTGTACATGTTTTGTTATATTATGGCTATGGGCTAAATGTTAGATAATTGGAGATTTGATTACACGTGTTAATTATGGATAACATTATCTAATTTGACATTGATATAATGATCTAAGCGTGTTTGCACTGTTCTTAATTAAAATTTAATGTTTTACGTCACGATTAGTCGAAAGTATTTTATCCTGAGTTGTTCCCACGCAGCAGCCAACACCTTCACCTCAATATCTTTTTCCTGATGTGAAAACTTCTTTAGGTGCATATAGTTATATTTGGTAGGGGAAAATCATATGGGTTCGCGTCACCGACATGCTATGATGTATTGCGCTTGGCCAGCAGTGAATAGTTTTCACTTCTGTCGGCATTCCTCATGAATGCCTAAGCTTTT
This sequence comes from Ypsolopha sequella, assembly GCA_934047225.1. Classification (NCBI taxonomy): domain Eukaryota; kingdom Metazoa; phylum Arthropoda; class Insecta; order Lepidoptera; family Ypsolophidae; genus Ypsolopha; species Ypsolopha sequella. The sequence goes on along the minus strand of OW204004.1, from coordinate 20,321,750 downwards.
TCTTTAGGACATAGTTTTTACGAACGTAACGCCCTCAAGACGAAAATATGTGCATTACATATTAACATTAAAATTTTAATAACTGTATATAAGTATAGAGTGTATAATTTGTAATTCTTTTTTTACTTTATATTTTTCTGAGCATTTTTTTTTCACACTAGTGTGGGACGGTGTGGATGTCTAGATGCTGATTCATTTCTAGATCTTTGTATGGGGACCCTGATGTAATTAAATTATTTACTAAGGAGCAAACTTATCCTAATTTTTCAAATTATTTTAGATTTTATTTTTCTCAAATTGTTGTTCATTTTATCTTTAACTTAATGAATTTTAATTCCTTGTAACTTTAATATATTAAAATTAAATTTAGGGTTATTATCCTTTTTTTATAGTTTTTTTTATGTTTTCCCTAATAGAAGCCCTAGTACGTGTGAAAATTACAACTAGCTATCTATAACGGCGGAACTTAAGATCCCTGTTACAGACGGATGGACAGACAGACAGCGGATGCTTCGTTAAATGATTCCGTTGGGAACCCTAAAAAAAAAGTACCTGGTTTTAAATTTTTAATACACATATTTCAACGCCTTCAATGAGGTCGGCCGTCATATGTCGAATTCGAAGCGGTAAATTTATTACAAAACTACTACTTTTCTTAAATTTTACATAATGTGTATTTATTAGACAATACACAACTAAGTAAAGTCTATAAATAAAGCCTTTATCCCAGCGTGCCTGCGGCGAAACATGCATTATGTATAACATTTTATTTTAACTCGTTCAGGAAATGCAATTCCCAACAAAGTATCAAGTTAAATGCAATTTGAGATTAGAAGTGGCGGGAAACGAGTTATGATAAGAAGAAAACCTTCTGGTTTTCACTTTGAATAACTATGACACCTCCGTTTCTTCAATTCTTTTTTTTATTGGATACTTCGTTTTTCGCACCTCGTGTAGGGATCTTCAGAACTTGTACGTAACTTCCGGAACGAAATTTCTTTCTTTCTCTCTTTCAAAGAATTTTTAAGGGATACATTATTATAATTTTAATCGTTCATTATTCTTTTTTAGTCATGATAAGTTTTTAACATTTTAAGTTTTTAAATTTTTAACACAAGTTAATGCTTATTTAATCGGCATAATAAAAGAAATGAAATTAACCAGCAAGCGAATGCGCCGCCATCACTGGCTGACATATTATTATTTATTTTGTTGACTGAAAGAGGCAGCCTAAGTAGTATCCACTTAAATAATTTACGATTATACCTCTGACACAACCCGCTGCTTTTTTTTTAAATAAAATCGAGTATATTAATATTTATTGTGCAGCTTCGAAATTTAATTTCCAATCTTTTCCTGGGACTGTTATTAATTTTAAAAATGCACTCGGTAATTAAAGTGTAATCCCTGAATAATATTTTATTTACTTTTCATTTTTAACGAGACTCTTCTTTCATCTCGTTCAGTTAATTCTCAAAAAGAGAGTACAACAATATTTTTAATTGTTTCCATTAACTAATGCCTTGTTATTCCAGCGTCTGCTCTGTACAAAAATATTTTATTATTTCATTTAATCTCCTCGTTTTAATCCTTCAGGCGTACATCATCGTCAAACTGAGTGGAGGAAAAATTCAAAATGGCCGCCGCAGGTGCAGAAGTTGATGAGGATTTTATTACTACAATAGGTTGATTTTATTCATATTTTCTGAGTAAAATTTATGAGACTTAATATGTTTTATTTTTAAAATAACAATGTAGAAAAAAGTTATGAAACTTTTGACTAATGATGCTATCAATTCGTTTAAGGCCAAGCGTCCTATTTTAGAACGTGATTTTCGGTATCACCGTGAAATAGTTATTATCGGGTAGATTGACGTTCAGGCAACCGTATATGCATTATTTGTTATTATACAATATAATTATTATATTAAGGTTAAACGTCAGTCACTTAGCGCTCAGTGCATAACTTAACTTTGTATTTCTTGTTAAGAATTTAAAAATTTAAAATCTTTTTGGTATATGGCAGTTGACGCCATTAGTTCAGTATTACAGTAGAGCCACTGAGTGATGGCGCCTATGACGTTTAAATGCCTACAAAGTATCGTAATTATTTATAAGCAAGTCTGAATTAAAAAATGTAATACTTCATTGTCGATAGTGATGTACTACTTGTTTCGGTTATTATTTTTAGATTTGAATGTTGCTTTATTGTGCTATAGAATTTGTATAGAAACAAAGATTTTTTTTTAAAAAGTTTCTCATTTTTTACAGGTCGTGTTTGAGGTCGCCAAGTTACGTAATAATATTTAATTAAAAACAAAACAATGACGAAGTTAAACTAAACGAAAATAAATGATAGTAAAATACTTTTTTCGATTTAGATATTTAAACATCGCTTGGGGGCCCCGGGGCACTACACCGCATAGCCCTCCGATAGCTACGCCACTGGTTTTGGCACATTTTCCTTTTGTATCATTATGTTGAATGTTGAATGACGTGTCTAATGTTGAGTAAACGCACACTTGATTTTTATTTTTAACCGAAATTTGAAATGTACCTCATCACTAAATGCAGCTGTTATAAGTGCCATCACTCAGTGGCCCTACTTTAGTGAGGTTTGTAAAGCAAGAGTTTGAAATTCATGATCTTCATGATTAGTCATGATCTTGTCCAAATAAAGTTAAAAGTTAACATTATTAGTTAGTTTTCAGAAGATCATGACTAATTGTGTACATAATTTCAAATTCTTGTTTTATAAACCTCACTAATACTGAACTATTGGCGTCAAACACCACTGACCAAAATGCTTTTAATTTTTTTTTTATAAACAAGAAAAACAAAGTTAATTTATGCACTATGCGCTAAGTGACTGACTTTTAACCTTAACTGTACAAGGGTTGGATAGAACATTTAAAATAAAACAAAACAAAGTGCTACGGTGTAATGCAACTACAAAACCCTACGTCACAAAACAACTACGAAGCGCTACGAATCGTAGAGCCTCTATAGAGTACTACAGCGTAGAAGGTATTCAATATTACGCCAAACTCAAGTATAAAATATTTTTCATTGGCCATATTTAAGCTTTTATATATTCTTTGGAAAAAAGCCAAAAAGGAAACCTCAACCTACAGTTTACAGACAAAAATACCATCCATATTCAAATTAATCAGCCCGTTAAAAATGCCCAATACACAAGCATTTAACATTTTCAGCACTTCACGAGTCACTGCTTTCCATAAAACTGTATGAATAGATGGACCTCTCCATCGCGTTGAAAATTCACGTTTTACGATATTCAGCTTTGAATAGAAGGTTTATGGGGTTTTTAAGTTGATGTAGCGTTCTTAACGTGTGTGTTTTACTATTATGAAGAAGATTATTAATGCCTTGGTCTGTCTGTCTGTCTCTTTAAAGGATTCTTTACACCTGTTTTTTTTAAGATTCATAGAAAAGGTAAAAACTGAATGTAAAGTCAAAAACTTGTTTTTTTCATATTTTTTTCATAAGTATTATCTAGTGACATCTAACTACGTGAACTGTGAAATGCATTAACAGTCCACAGTCGGTACACCGGCATTTCACCGACGACTATTCCGTCACAACGTGCTAAGTCGTGAGCCCTCTCGTCGTTCTTCGGGCACAAATACACGCTTTTAAGGCATGCAGGTTTCCTCACAATGTTTTCATTCACCATTTAGCAAGTGGTAAGTATTAGGTAATACTATGCACAATCATTAGTGTATGCCCGACCGGAATCAAACCTGCGGCCCTACCACGTAATTCTGATTTGGATCAACTTCAAGCAAATGCATGCGAAATTCAACGCGTGCAAAAGAGATGGCGTGTAAGGCGGACGGTGTCGCACGCACGTCAAATTTCAATCTCAAGTTGATGTTGATGAAAATCAGAATTACGTGGTAGACCCGCTGGGTCCCAAGATCGAGAGGCCATGCACTTGTTTATATAAACACAAATTGTTACAGTATTAAGTTTCCCTTCTCGGTTCGTTTTAGGCAAACATGTTATGTTTTAGCCTTTTGATTAATTAATCTTAACTAAATAATTAAAGTTAGTCAATCCATTAGACAATTTGATATGTTATGTTGTTCTGACCGCCTCGGGCTGTAGTTCAAAGGGTTATTACGGCTTTAATTGAGCTGAAATGTGGTTATGCTGTACGCACTATACCTCTATCTTATTTAAGGTGTGCGTACTATAGCTACAAGGGTTATAGTGAACAGGTGTATTCAGTTTCTGGTACTGATGTTTACATTGTAATAATTAATGACAGCTTATTTGATGTTAATTATATCAGTGTTTATTTATCTTTAGTTATTTGGTAGGCATTGGTGAATTTTATTATTTAAATTGTTCAACTACGAGTCATTTTGTAGATGAAATATCTTCACGACATAAATCCTCGAAGGGGTTTCAGAGGTTTTTCCGATTTGGACTGTCAGACAGTTAATACTCGAAGAATGTACGGGATTTCGACGTCCCGGGGTAGTAGGGGGTAAGGAATATCGCCGTTCTTCGAGCAAAAAGATGCACTTTTTTAAGTCATGCAAGTTTATTTCACAATGCTTTTTGTTCACCCTTCACCTGGTGCAAATACGCTCACAAATTCCGAAAAAGTCATTGATGCATTCTCAACCGGTTGGATTCGAATCCGGGACTAAAGTTTAAGAGTCCGTCGCTCCACTGACTGAGCTACCACTCCTTGTTGTCTCAACATGGTCCATGTGTCTGTTTCAAGAAGGAACTAAAAATCTGCAGGAAAAATCTCTCAGAAGACACTCGCCCGTTTTCTTATAAAACAACTGTTGTTAAATTGAAACATGTTATAATAAATAGTTTACCTTCTTTCTTTACTGTGTCTATTACATACATACATACTTACATCCATACAAACATACATACATACACACATACATACACATACATACATACATACACATACATACACATACATACACATACATACATACATATGTCTCCCAGAGGTATAGGCAGAGACTACAGATTTCCATCTGCTTCAATCCAGACACACCTCTTTCGCCTCTTCCACAAGCTCTTCTATTACATAATATTACGAGTATTAACCATTTAGCAACACTCTATCTAAATATATGGTATGGTAGCTATAGTGGTTATATCACAATCAGAGTCGCAGATACAAAGCATAGGCAATCAAATAAAACGGTAAAGGACCTCGGGGCATAATTGAACTGATTGTTAACTAAAACTAACACGGGATAGGTTAACTACTAAACTGTGATAAGTAAATGCTACAATTTTCACGGTACCTACATCAGAAGGTTTTCTGAAGGATTTCAGCATTGTTCTTGGAAAGGATCGTAATTTGCTGGTTTTTCTTAGCAAAATAAAAAGATCTTGCATTTTGAACATTATTAAACCGCCTGAATTTCTATGGGTGGTTCAGTAGGTGATAGAGACTACGCATGTGAAGTTTCAGGTGGATCAAATACGTCGATGCCTTATCTGGTATTATCTGGTATTCACTTGGTATCGACTCGACATCGAGTTCCCTACCCTACCATACACACACACACTTACTTTTACTCTGACATCGTACGTCGCTAACTTTTCAATATTACTATTTTTCTGTATATAAGGTCTTTCAATTTAAATTGAAAGTAATTTAGAAAGTATCGTTAATACATCACATTCCACTGCAAAGTACATTTTTTTGCGCGAACTTTTTCTTCACTTGTCCATACAAACTGAGTCAGCTGATCGGACCACTTTGTACTGAGAAGTGAAAAAAAAGTTCGCGCAAAAAAAAAGTTCAAAAAGCACAGGAATTCGGGGGTTGAATAAATTTTACCTTATACTGGGTGTTAAGATAAAGTTGCGGAAGCCGGAAATTAGTGATAGTACTCATCCATACGATTTTTTTTAAATATGAAGCAAACGCTCGAATCGCGAAAAATAAATCAGCTGTTCCATAGAAAAGTTACATAGCTACCCGACCAACATGTATGGAACAACAGAATATTTTTTCTCGATTTTTTTTCATGGAAAGTTGTTCGTATCAACGTGTACTATCGCCAGTTTTCGGCTTCCGCAACTTCATCTTAACAGCCCGTATGTCGCCGAAAGATTGTAAAATCTGGTCGTTTATAAACTATATAACTAAGGCTATTGTAATTTTCCTATATTGATAAATTCCGATGACGTATATACAATACAAGGTATATTAATGACGTGCTTAGAAAGTTAAAACACATGCTGTACTGTACATACTAAACCACTTCCATAGAAAATATTCTGAACAAAGGGAATTAAATTACTCACTTCCCCATCGAAATTTTAATACCTCCTCGTAATTTTCTATGGGAAAGCGATTAAAAAATTGTATTGTTAAAAGTCATAAAACAAAAGCTTTTCTGTATTAATACACCTTGAATATTGTAACAAGTACAATAAGAGACACAAACTAAGTACTTTCAACTTATAGTTACCCATACAACAAAAATTGTATTGCCAAAAGTCATAAAACAAAAGCTTTTCTGTATTAATACACCTTGAATATTGTAACAAGCACAATAAGAGACACAAACTAAGTACTTTCAACTTACAGTGACCCACACAACAAAAATTGTATTATCAAAAGTCATAAACAAAAGCTTTTCTGTATTAATACACCTTGAATGATTTAATAACTACAAAAAGAGACACAAACTAAGTACTTTAAACTTACTGTGACCCATACAATAAAAATTGTACTGTCAAAAGTCATGAACAAAAGCTTTTCTGTTTTAATACACCTTGAATAATGTAAAAACTACAATAAGAGACATAAACTAAGTACTTTAAACTTACTGTGACCCATACAACAAAAATTGTACTGTCAAAAGTCATGAACAAAAGCTTTTCTGTTTTAATACACCTTGAATAATGAAAAACTACAATAAGAGACACAAACTAAGTACTTTAAACTTACTGTGACCCATACAACAAAAATTGTACTGTCAAAAGTCATGAACAAAAGCTTTTCTGTTTTAATACACCTTGAATAATGTAAAAACTACAATAAGAGACACAAACTAAGTACTTCAAACTTACTGTGACCCATACAACAAAAACTGTAGTGTCAAAAGTCATAAACAAAAGCTTTTCTGTATTAATACACCTTGAATAATGTAAAAATACAATAAGAGACACAAACTAAGTACTTTTAACTTACAGTGACCCAATCAACAAAAATTCTCTTCAAGTGCTAAAACAAAACTCATCCAATTCCATATTTCAAAAAATAACAAAGACTCGTATGATAGCCGCTCATTCGTTCACTAGATGTGACTGTATTATTATTTGTGAGACAAAAGCGTGAATATAAATGGCGGACATCAATCCCCTTCGAAACGTTGCAAAATGAAAGCCTAATGTGGTACCATCGCATTTGCACAAGTTGGAAGCAATTCCATTTCTAACGTGAAGTTGCGAAACAGAACCCCTGGACAAGTCATCTTCGCCCGCGGCGTTACGGGCGCGGGCGAGCTTATGTTGTACTGAAAGGTTGTTCTTTTAAATAGTTTGTAATGTATATAAATAAAAAAGTATTAATCAGTTTCGAAATATATTTCGACCAACTTGTGGTCGTTGTCAGTCGAATAAGTAAAAAATATTTGATTTTTAAATTGATATTTATTATTTAATCTATTTAATTGATCTAACTTAATATTTTTGATTATCAAAATAATATTAATTACTTAATTGATCTATTTTACTTATTCGGCTGACAACGACCACAAGTTGGAAGAAATATACTTTGAAACTGATTAATACCTTTTTATTTATATACATTATAAACTATTTAAAATAATAAAAAACTTAAGAAGGCTTTAAGGCGCTATAAGATGCCACTTAGAAAAAAAAAATTTTTTACTTGCTAGTATAATTATTGACAATCTGCTGAACTAAATGCATAGATATAGCAATGGACTATTTTTAAAGCGCCTAAAGCCTAAAGCGCCTGCATAAAGCGCCTTAAAATGATATTTATTTAATTAAAAGGTTGTGTGAGAGAGAGAGTGACAATCATACTCTGACAAGCTTATCGCGATTTCCTTTGCCCAAGTTTGCCCAAGCCCTATTCTGAGGTTTTGAGTTCTTGTCAAATTCGGGACCGTGTAGTATTTTATTCTGTGCCGTGAATCAATTCAGGACCGTAAAAAATCTTTTTTTGCCATTTCAAAAGTTCGCGACATTGTGAAATGGCACATGCATGCACCATAGGAATTAAAAGCGCAGTTCTCACTATCATGAACTGTCAGTTTAAAGCACAGTTCTCACTATCACAAACTGTCAGTTAAAAGCGTAGTTCTCACTATTACGAACTGTCAGTTAAAAGCGTAGTTCTCACTATCACAAACTGTCAGTTAAAAGCGCAATTCTCACTATCACAAACTGTCAGTTAAAAGCGCAGTTCTCACTCTCACGAACTGTCAGTTAAAAGCGCAATTCTCACTATCACAAACTGTCAGTTAAAAGCGCAGTTCTCACTATCACAAACTCACAGTTAAAAGCGCAGTTCTCACGCTCACGAACTGTCAGTTAAAAGCGCAATTCTCACTATCACAAACTGTCAGTTAAAAGCGCAGTTCTCACTATCACAAACTCACAGTTAAAAGCGCAGTTCTCACGCTCACGAACTGTCAGTTAAAAGCGCAGTTCTCACTATCACAAAATGTCAGTTAAAAGCGCAGTTCTCACTATCACGAACTGTCAGTTAAAAGCGCAGTTCTCACTATCACGAACTATCAGTTTTCTCCTTCGTGCAAAAAATATACTTCACATAAAACGACAATAAAGTTAATGTTTAATATTTATTTATATAATTTTTATTGTAATTTGTCGCTTTTTTACCACCTGCGCTGCCAATGAACTCTCGCACTTTTGCCTCTGTTTCAAGGGTTGTAGTTTAGAGGTCAAATGCTCAAGGGCATTGGCGATGTTTCCAGCCCTAATACTTTCATTCCCCCGCATTTGCACCATAGTGTCATAATGTTTTAATAAAAATAACATCGCTTATACATTTTAGTGCCACAAAACATACAATCCAATTTCCTTTTTTTAATAACCGGACGTGTAACGTTTTCCTTGCCTTCTCCAAAACAAATACTAGCTCTGGTACCTATTTATACGAAACAAATAACCTTCAATATTTCAGACGTGTATCTCGCAAAATTATTTATTTTCATCGAGCTATCTCCATCATCGTAGTTGCAATATTTCTTCTTTTTCGCATGTTGTTTTATTTGTTACAGTTTTTTATTTGAAATCGACACATTATACGGCATCATCATATGTAATATAAACTATGTATATAAGTAATTGTGAAAAATAAATATATAATGTAATAATAATAAAAAATATATAATTATATATTTTTGTTTTATATTGTTATTGTTTAATTGTAATATTTATTGTTTTTCTAATGAGATGTTTGCAGTCTCTTTGGTTATGTGTAGCGCACTGTGAACATTTTAAACATCCCTACCTTTATGTAGTCGAAATTATAGTTATTATTATAGTTTATTATTAGTTTAATTTTCATTTTTGTTTGAATTGTATAGCGAATTGGTGTTAACTGTAATGCTGTACAATTTATTTAAGTAAATAAATAAAATAAATAAATAACTTATTATTGTAAAGGTTATTTATTATTATTGTAAATAAACATGTCAAATAGAAATTTAATTATTTACTTATTCTGATCCAGTTTAAAAACGAAAGAATTTAAACAACCAGAGAAATAAATACTTTTGAACATATTTCGATTAATTGAAGTTAAGGAAGAATTTGGAAATTCAAGGCTTATTTGTAGTAGAAGGGGTAGTTTACAATAAATTTTTACTGATACTAAATAATTTTCAATATTTCATTTAATTAGTGTTCTCAGCATGCATAGCATTTCTTGAGGTCTAATCAGTAACAAACCCGCCTTAACATATTAACCGTTCAACTTACATAAAACTTAACAATTTGAGATAGTTTATTATGTAAATCCACTTTATTGGTTTTTGTTTTCTTGTTTTCTTTATCAAATATTTATAATTATATGGATGTTTAAATGTATTAAATTTCAAGTTTTACAAAATCTTAAATATTATAATACAACTTAAAAATTTTAAACTTAAAAAATAACTAAAACTACTATAACATTAAAATGCCTAAAAAATAAATCTAATTAAGAAAAATGTACAATAATAATAATAATAATAGTACCAAACTTACCTGACATTTTATTCATAAACTGAAAATTTGGTCTAAATCGCTGCCCTGCGGGAGGGTCCCCAAGATACTGGCGACATTACCTCGTTGTATTGCCAGGCTTAGCCTTTGGCCGAGGTACGCGCCAGCCCTAGGGTCCCTTGACGTGTCGATAAGGCGCAGCGAGATTTCTTTGAAAATTCGTTGCGCCTCCGGGCCCCACGGGCCCAAGGTCTCGACCCCAAACGGCGCAAATATATAATTGTTTCCGAGGAAAGCATACCTGCGCCGCTTGTTGTCCTCAGCGCTGTCCGCTGCCGCACCAGCAGCCCTACTGGTTCGGATTACGTGGGAAGCCGCTAGTGTGTCCACGCATGTAGCATCCCACACCAGCGGCTTACCATTCTTCCAAGCAACCAGAGTCATACCATCAGGTCTCCTGCCGTCGTCACGTGACATTCCAGACGGTTCAGGTACCGCTGGCACGTTGACGGTGGCAAGAGCTCTTCTGATGATATCATTAAGGGCTGCATGTCGCGAAAAACGGCCAGCACTGCGTTGGCACGAGAGCCCGTGGTGCCCAAACTGATCGACATCCGCTCCGCAAGGGCAGCGATGAGGCTGTGTCAAATAAGTCCCTAGTCGCAAACCGATGGCCGTGGAAAAGGATAAATTATCCAGCAGAGTCCCAAGGTTGGGTGATGGGAGAGCCTGCAGCCAGTAGCCCGACTCTCGCTCTGCCACAGCAAGAAGTCGGGCACGATCCCTGTCACTGGTGCTCGAATCAAGTAGCTCTTTTTGTCGCAGTTGGCAAAGGGGCTCATCCCATTGTCTTTGAATTGCCAAATTCTCTGGAAGGTCCTCGCCTGGGCAGGTAATCAACCACGCCTGTTTGGCTTCGCCACAGCACGAGACCTCAATTTCACCCAAGGAAGGATGAATAAGTTTCTTATACAAGGTCTCTGTGCTGTGGCAGGAAGACAAAAATGCAGGTAGAGCCACATCCGAAACGTTTCTGATACCTAAACCTCCAAAACGAATGGGAAGTGAGGCTTGGAGCCAATTTCGGTGAGATATAGGCAAGTTCAGGATCTGGGTCAAAGTCGATTGCACCATGGAATCGATGCTTAAGAGGAGTGTTTTTAGTTTAAACATTGGGGTACTTCTGAGAGCGTATGTGAAACTAGGTACAAACAAACAAAATCGAATTATTTGGAAAGCCATATGGGCACTGATTTTAGAGAGGTGAGGAATTGTTTCAAAAAAGATTGCTTTTTCGTCATCTAAATATTGTGGCATCGCGTCTTCTAGGACTGGCACTCCTAAAAGGCGAAGTGAAAATTTATCAATAATTGAAACGTTTGGGGCCAAAGAATTAAATTTGTTAATAATTGTGGTTCTTCCAGAGTCACATACCTTTTCAGAGATAAATAGCTCGCATTTGGCGCTATTCAAAGCCAAACCAATACTTTTAAACTCCTCCTTTATAACCCCGAGATCATGCAGGACGGTGTCCGAGTCACCCCCCAGAGTTCCATCATCTAGGTACCAGATGTTTAGTTTAGATTTCAATGATGTTATAATCTTATGTATGGCGAGGCTAAAAATGGCTGGCCCTAGTGGATCCCCTTGTTGGCAACCTGCTGCGGATAATAAAAGGTGGTTCTTGTAAAATAGTTTAGTTGGATTGCTGTAACATTGCCACACAAAGGGAAATATTTCAGGGATGATTTCCTTCACTTCCGACAATAAAGCGCCTCTATCAACGGAATTAAACGCATTTTTAATATCGACTTTAAGGACCACCTCACCCCCATCACCTTCTATATACGTACGCAAAGCGTGGACTGCAGCTTCACATCCTCCTCTAGAACCGAAACCCAGTTGTATTGGTTGCAAATAATCAGTGAGTGTTGGGAGGATGTGACGACAGCATATCTTTGATACAAGACGACGGAGTGTTGCGCCAACAGCTATCGGTCTAATACCGCCATCTTTTTTAATTAAAGCACATAGCTTTGCCCCGTACAACAAGGATGCTATCTGAGGATGAACCTTCCCAGCAAGCATAAGATTAACAAGGGCCGTGATGTTACTCAGAAGTTTATTACCAGCTTCACCGGTCGTACTACTCAGCAAATCTTTTAAGTGCTGCGGGCTAAGGCCGTCGAGGCCGCCGGTAGATCCATTCCGGAAGGACATCACGGCTGCTAGGACATCCTTACCTAGCACCTGAATAGTGGGGTCATCGGGTTGTGGAGCTTGAGGAAGGGAAAGTGAATCCGGGGGGAATGGGTGTTTTTCTTGGAGAGCAAGCAGGGTATCCGGTGTGTCAGGAGCGACACCATCGCTAGAAAACAAAAGTTTCGCAGCTCCCCTAAGATCTCCATCGCTTATTTTATTCTCCACTTGTTTATACTTATTGCTTTGGTGGTATTTAAAAAAATTATTGTTATTATTGTTTTGTAATGTAGCTGGAGTCTTACAATTGTTTTTAATGCCTTGTGTAAGGGAGCTGCGCTTTCTATCTCTCTCGTCGACATATAAAGTCTCAAATGAGAATCTGAACAGCGACTCCCAAGCATGTTCTGTGTTATCCTTCACAACATTGCTTATCAGCTCTGACAACCTTTCTGCGACGCTGATACGAGCACCACGCGGAATTCGCTTCACAATGGGACGACATTCTTTTAATTTTACTAAAGTCTCGTGAAACGGTTCAGTTTGTTGATGTCCAGTCGCTAAATCAACCAAAAGAGAATCAGTTAGTTGGGATAGTTGTTTTTTTGTGTGCTGTCTTGTAATATGTATTCTTAGTCCCTTCTGCCCTCTATATAAGCGTGATGACTGGGGACACAGTGAACATTCAAGCAGATCGTTTTGCGATGACTTATCATTCTGGACTTCGGCTCCCCTCCTTTGACTTGCGACGTGAGATGGACCAGCGGTCTGCGACATTCATAATATTTACCTATTGATAACCTACTGTAACAAATTTGTGTTTGAATCTTAAATATAAATGTAAATTACTTAATCATAATATGCATTAAAAAGTAAAAATAAATAACAAAGGAATTTCACACATTTACAACATTAAAGTCGTTTGTTCACATGCACGAAGAATTAAAATCAAAAGGCCAGCTTATAAGGCATCAAGAAAAGTAGCAATCTTCAAAATCATATCTTCTTGATAAAATCTTATGTGTATTTCTCAGCCGCGAGGTGTTTGTAAGGCTTAATTTGTTTATCCCGCATGTACATTTCATGAATAATCATTTCTTCACCACCCAAACGTTGGCTGGAAGAAATTGCTTTTAGTAGTATGTAAGTAAGTTCACCTTTGTAAAATATTGTGTATTCCTAACTTTGTATTCTTTATTTTATTGTGTGTGTACAGTACAATAAGTGTAAATCCATACATTCATTAATTTTGTTTTTTAAAACACTAGTAAATATAAAGTATCTGTGAAAGAGATAAAATTAAGTTGTCTTTTTAAACAAAATACAAAAGAACACAAAAGAAAACTACAAATATATTTGATAAAACATAAAGAACTAAAACCGAGGCCCCCATTTGTAGGTAATTCAATAAGTCAATATAATGTATCTTTTTATTGCTCATATCCAGAAATAATAGCGCAATGATACGTGTCGTGACTTCGATGGCCTTTTATATTGATTTACTTAGATTATAAACAATGTGTTTTGGAGTTCCTTCAAAAACGACTTGTCTAGAAGTTTCTATTCTTCTCCGTGGCATAGCCGTAAAATGGCTCGAACTACGTAGGCAAAGTTACATGGGATAAGTTCCTTGATAAAGATAAAGATAAATATAAAGATAAAGATAAAGATAAAGATAAAGATAAAGATAAAGATACGATACGATAAGATAAGATAAAATAAGATAAGATAAAGCTTACTTGTATAAATTGTGGTATACATAAAGATGGTGAGGTACACAAAATTGGTTCCGCACAATTTACCTTATTCAGGCATGCAAATTTTAAGGTATACATTGACATTCGATAAGAAGGGATTTTTTTAAATTCCCACGGTATTAGTAAAAACTGGATTCAACTAGGCTGGATCTAGTAACATGTAACTTGGACTGTTGTTATAAGGGTAAGCTGCGAAGTGACCGCTATTTATGTCAAGTTTATTAAAATTCAAATAGTTTATTTTGCAAAGTAGGTATATATAGTGCACTTTTTACACGTCAGATTTAATCTAATAAATATATATGTAATAAAGTAATAAATGTACATTAACTAGATTAAAGGTTTATTTAATTTATGTAGCAATATATATACGATTGAAATGATAGGTAAAATATATATTATACAAGGTGAAATCCAATCAGCCGCCCGAACCCATACTGGAGACCCAGCCAGGGACCAGGAACAAGGTTCAATGATCACCAACCGAGCCCCAGCACGAATCCAGGCTGCCGACAAAATCACATCCTATATACTACATACTAATAGGTTACATATATAATATGTTAATTACATATATAAATACATGTTTACTCACCTTAACAAATTATTAAATACTTGGTTTATATTCACATTTTTAAGAGTTCCATACCCGAAGGGTGCCAAGCGGGACTCTATTATTATGCCTCTGCTGTCTGTCTATCTGTCCGTCTGTTCGTCTGTCACAGGGGTCTACAGCTTCAGCCGTTATAAAATTAAAAAAATTAAATTAAAATTCATTTATTTCAAGTGACCAAGACTCATATAGGAATAAAACATAAAACAGATTAAATGAAATATAACATTAACTTGTACTAATAATAATAATAATAAAACACACAATATATATAATAACTGCTCACCACGGCTACACACACATGCCTGTCGCATGCCTGTTGCAACAGTGGCGTATGTAGGACAATCAAGCCTGTCCGAGATCATTGCCAGGATTGTGTTGGCGCTGGCCCGCACTCTGTGTAGCAGAGACGCGCATAGTAGCGTAGTTATAGTAGCCAGTGAAAATTTTCACAGAATACGTGTTACTCCGGCGCAGAATATGGTTACTACACAATGACACACGTTACAATTACGTGCCCGGTCGGTTTTCACCCACACATACATCACAGCCGCCTTAGGTGTCACCTTGCCCCCTTGGGGACATACCATGTAAATAAATATTAATTAAGGCTGAGTACTTCCTGTACCACTTACTTTAAAGGTTAAGTTGTAAAGGCCAAAAGGCCAACAATAATATAAAACAAAAGCAAAAAAAAAAAAAAAAAGAATACGTGTTACTATGGCGTCTATCACGGGAAATGAAAAATCCATGGCGGAACGGAAATCTAAATTGGGTGTTCCTTTTTGTCCTTATATCTAACTTAAAAAAAAGTACTGACCCATTCAGGCAGTTTGTTCGTATCATCAATTTGATTGTAAGTGAAGAATTAGATTTCGTGAAAAGAGGCATTTAAAAAAAAGTTAAAACTTATTCGACTTGTTTTATAAATTTTTTCAATGCAAGTGCTCGTAAAGGCCCACTTTTTATGCATCAAAACCGAACAGAAAGTCGATTATTTTGCCCTAGGGTTTTATTATTATTATTTTTTTTTATTTAGTTACAATGGTTGGCTAACCTGCAACCTTTCCTGTGTACCATAAATTTTATACTTTTTTTCCCACTGTTTAACGGCTCTGGATACAGTCCTTTTGAGCCAATCATAATTTAAAGTTCACAAGACTATATTTGTTTTATTTCCTCACACTATGCACTAAAAACGTAGTATGATACACGGGCGTAAGAGCAATAAATTACTCGGTTACGTCCTCGTCCTCGTAATTTATTCCTTTTCGCCCTTGTAGCATAAACTACTATTATAGACGTCTGATATTTTATCGCGGAATTAATAAATAAATATTACTGATGTTAAATTTAAGTACATAGTACACACAACAAGCAAACAGAAACAGGTAATAAATAGCATAAATAATGTATAACTTGATGACATGGCAAATGATATATTTACTTTTCGCTCTTTACCTCCATTGCCCCGTAATCTTTCATACGTGAAGTAAATACAGGCTGTTTGTAGATTTATTTTATCGGGGACTAATAGTCTTTTGCCCGTAGCTCCGCCCGAGCTTCAAACAATGCTTGGTTCACTAAATGGCTTTTGCTCAGCTCCAATTACAGCGTAATACATACATTTTTAGTGCGAATTTATATTGTACAGTGGAGACCGCATCAAGTAAGACACATTGGACTTTGTACCTATCTTATATTTTTATCTGTAGGGGCTAATGTCGTGCTGCAAGTGTATAGCTTGATGAGGTCTCCACTGTACATACAAACAGAAAGAAAGACATTTTTTGTGTGAGGAAAATACGGTTATGGAAGTCTGTCTTGTCTATGTAATACTTAATTGTACTGTCGACTACGACATTAGTGCAAATTATATTTAAAATACTTATATGACACACGAATAGAATTTGACACGCTGTTTGATTTTTTAAATGGTTTTTTTTTTGTTTGTAACATACAACCCTTATTTCAGCTTAACCCATCTTAAAGTTTTGCCAAAGATAAACCTTCAGTCTTACAGACAAAATAACTCGTATAAAATTTTATTGCTTACCAAAAACAACAAAAGTAAATTTTAGCAGATTTCTTACACGAGTTAAAGTCAGCTAAAAACGAACATCCCCCTGTAAGTGAACCGATTTCGCTGACAAAAAGCCTGAGTGTATCAGACGGGCGACGCCCCGGGCGCCGACTACTATGCTAATACTTGCACAAATATTAGGGGCTGCAGGACGTAATGTACTGGTAATTCGATATTAATACAAACAATATTTTAATAGGGTGTGGGATGAGAAAGATCAAGTTGTTTCTAAAAACGACTTTGGAAAATATAAAAGAACTTTTACCTTCAGCCAAGGCTTTAATCAGTTTTTAAGATGGAAAAAGTTAGAAAACTTTAATACTTTTGTAGTATCTAGTAGACACAAAGTACAATTTCTATTAAAATATGTAATTGAAAAGTAAAAGTTTGTGTTAGCAGTGCTACGCAATAATAGACGAAAATATTTTTTTAATACAGTTGCTCAAAAAGTGGCGTATTGCAGGGACGTATAGCGTTCGGGATGTGGGCTATTACATACTCGAGCTTTTTCTTTACCTTTTCCGAACTCGTGCGTTCTCTTTCCCAACTGTCAAAATAATGTCTATTAAAAAGAAAAAACCAACCACGAAGTTTTTACTAAAAAAAAATTAAAGAAGTTTTTATGATTCATGCAAATATTTCTAAAAAGAAGCTACTATTTTGTTTCAATATCAGATTTAATGATTTGATTCAATGAGTTAGGTTAGGTTTCATTTTCATTTCATATCAATAAAAAAAATCTACTGAAGACTTGGCTGTATGGGCATAGTTCCCTTTGCCTACCCAGAATGGGTGAAGAAAACAAAAAAAAAATCTCTGCTTATATTCTTTTACGGTTGGCGCCATTTTCCAAAAATTTTCTTTGCGCGTTTAGTTGTTGTTGCACAAAATGAGTAATTTCGACGATATTTTATTTGAATTGACACCACCGGAACTCAGTATAATTGCACAAAATGCTTCGGAGAACATTTTACCGGAAAAGTCAAAAAGTCGCTACATATCTACATACTACGAATTTATTGCGTGGAGTATTAGTAAGTTGAGTTTATTGTGATTTTATTATTTTATTAAATTGCTTCATTTTTTCGCAACTGTATTAAAAATAGTTGTTCAGTACACGTGCGGAACCGTCATTGCAACTTGTTCCGACTGTCAACCCTCACCTTCGGCTGCGCCTCGGCTCGGGTAGACATTTGTCGGAACTCTTTGCAATGACAGGCTTTCCGCACTCGTAATGAAATATACTATTTATGTTGTCTATAAAATGTCTTACTGCTGATCAAAAGCCTCCTCTTAAAGTTATTGATTAAAGGGATTATGATTAAATATTTAAAGATTGCAATGACCCGACAAAAGAAAACAATTACAAACCATTCCCAAAAAAAATACTCCAACTGGTCTTGAACCCGTATTTCTCAGAAAATTCGTTTTTTGCTTTCGATCTTTGATCTATGCACTCTTTAAATATTTTAAATTTCTAAAGCAATGGATTACGCTAAAAATCAGATCATTTTAATTTTTTTTACGTTATGAACAGGGAGACTAAAGAAAACAAGTTTTATTATTAGAGTGCATTACCAACTAGAAATCAATCAGAAACAAATCTAAAAGCACAACTATTTTTAACCGACTTCAAAAAGGAGGCGGTTCTCAATTCGACTGTATGTTTTTTTTTTTTTTTTTTTGGCGTTGTTACTCCATAACTCCGTCATTTCCCAACCGATTTGAACAATTCTTTTTTTGTTTGAAAGAGTATACTTTCAGGTAGGTCCCATTTTGGGTTTGGTCATGATCTGATGAAGGTCTTCAGAGATAGGCAGTGGAACTCCTCAGAAAATAACAGCATATCTCTCGAAATTGAGGCAATCGCTATGTACTTGGGTGCTGATTACAAGGTATTACTTGAAAATCGACATTCTTCCCCCTGACCTTCGATTCTGGCTTCATCAACATATTCACCACAGAACTCTTCAACGGATCAGAGCACATAACTCGAGATTGCGGCAATCACTGCGTTAGGGTGCCGATTCAAGGGTATTACTTGGAGATTATCAGAATACCTACCTGACCTTCGATCCTGGCTTCATCACCATAGAACTCCTCAACGGATGACAGCACATAACTTTAGATTGCGGCAACCAGTTTGTGTTAGGGTGCTCATTGCAGGGCATTGCTGAAAATTGCCAGTGTACCCACCTGAATTTCGATCTTGGCTTCATCACCGTAGAACTCTTCAACGGATGACAGCACATAACTCGAGATTGCGGTAATCATGTTGTGTTAGGGTGCTGATAGCAGGAAGCTACTCAAACATGGCTACTTATACTCACTTGAACTTCGTTTCATATTAACACCACGTTTGCAAGAACTACCTATACCTCACAATTTAACCCAGCAACACTAAAAAATGTGAAATAAAATAAACTTTTAACAAAAAAATAGCAACCGACTTCAATAGTAACAGCAGTCATTCACTAAAAAGTTAATAATAATTCTATAAAGACCGATGGTACCGAAGCAACACTTTTGCCGACTTCTTTCTTCGTGAAACATTATGTTATCTAGAAGTCGGCGTATTTCCTACGATATAGCAACATAGAAACCAATATAAGAACGCCGACTTCTAGATAACATAACGTTTCAGGAAGAAAGAAGTCGGCAAAGGTGTTGCTTCGGTACCATCGGTCTTTATAGAATTATTATTAACTTTTTAGTGAATGACTGCTGTTACTATTGAAGTCGGTTGCTATTTTTTTGTTAAAAGTTTATTTTTGAAAAAATTCCTCGGGCCAGGATTTGAACCTGCGACCTCCTACTTACATGACAGCCGCGCTACCGACTGCGCTACCGAGGTTCGTACCTGGGGTACTAGCATGAACTTGGTATAGACTCGACATCGATTCAATAAATAAAATAAAAATGTAACTCTTATTTCATTGCAATAAGAGTTATCGCTTAAAATTTATCGATTCTATCTGTCAAATTTACCTAATCGACGCATACGTGCTCACATAGCTGGAACGATGAATTTTTCCACATCTATACACCGAAATTTTGTAACTACTTGATATACTAGGTTGTAATGCACATGCTAAACGCTCACAAGGGCGCTATGTGATTTCACGCCTTGCTCATTCTGAACAGAAGGCGCTGTCGTCGCTACAATACCTGTTGCATCAGACAGTTAAGAAATTCACAGTTCTCATTAACTCAGATTATATGTTTTTATTGCGAAATCCATCATCTTTAATAAAACTGTACACTATTTCACACATTTAATTAATAGTTATACACCCAACCGGTTTCGAATAATCAATTCATTTTCAAGGGGTTTTATTTATTTATTACCGAACTACGTGCTGTAAATACCATTTTTTTTTTCTAGTGATCAAAATTATGTAGGTAATATAGCGAAATCCATCGCTTTGAATACTGTAACAAGTTTAAAACAAGTTTTCTCTCAGATTTCGTATTGAATCGAAACCATTTACATTCTACGTCTAGATTCCCACTAAGAGCCTTCGGCGTTGAAATGCGAATAACAAAGCTTCTCAGATAATAACATGCGACGGGATAATAAAAAATATTAGAAAAAAATCGTATCTCTTTCCAATTGAAATGCAGAAATGGAAGAATTACCTGAAGGGTTTATGTGGAAAATAAGCTTCTGATTTGTATGGGGATTGTTTGCTGGTTTTGTTTTTAAAATTTTCCTTGCTGCAGAGTTATTATGGTAGATTCATTTGAACATGGAATTGAATTACTGTTTTTTCATATATATTCTTAACTAGCTTTTGCCCGCGGCTTTGCCCGCGTTTATTTAGTTTTGTGTAGTACTTTTTATAAAACGTATTTAAATCTGGTTTGGAGTGTTTTTGGTGCAATTATTTGATCTCCAGGTAAACTTTGTCACCCCATTTCCCCCTTTTACGAGTTGTATTCTGAAAAAACCTGAAACACTTGTTTACTCATTTATGGATAGGAGTACTCCTGTGAAGTCTCGAATAAAATAGTCTAACTAATCTTGTTTCCCCATACAGACTCTGGACCCCCGTTTCCCGTTTCACCCCCTTAGAGGTGGAATTTTGAAAAATCCTTTTTTATTCCTTGTCTACATTACAAAGGGAAGCTCTGTGCAAAATTTCAGATTTCTAGGTTCAAGGGTTTGGGCTGTGCGTTGATGAGTCAGTGAATGAGTGAGTCAGTCAGGACTGATGATGATAGCTAAATAACTGCTCTATAGTAGGAATATAATTAGCATCCATGGCTTTTTGTAGCAAATTTGTAGCAAATGCTCTTGCTTAAGGGTCGTTTCTCCGGATTTGTAACAAAATATTAAGAAATAATTATAACGGCCAAAATACAACCTTTATCTAAGACAACTTTTAACAATAGTTTGCTATATGCATAAACATATTTTTAATGATATTACAATAGCTATAAAACAATTACCTTTAACCAGCCGTAAATTCCTAAATTCGTCTAATATCACGCTAATGGAAAATCCAATTATTTTGGATTATTAATACCATATTACCATTGAAAATATGTACGTTTATGCATATAGCAAACTATTGTTAAAAGTTTTCTTAGCGAAAAGTTGTATTTTGGCCGTTTTAATTATTTCTTAATATTTTGTTACAAATCCGGAAAATTGTCCCTAAACTTAAACCATTTATAAAAACTAAATAAAAGCTACGCTTTTTCGTAGACAATTGCTACGGATGTTGTAGTTCATACGAACTTGATAGCAGCTACAGCTTTTTGTAGCACATTTGTACAAAAAAGTATCTACTTGTGTCGATTAGGTGTAACACGATTTAACTTAATTAACAGGACTAAACTTAATTTAAGCGTTCTGTCTTTTTCTTTCTGTACCGAAAAGACAAAGACAGGACGCTCAAAATAAGGTTAAACCTGTCAAATAAGTTATGTTGTGTTGCGCTGAATAGACACAAGTGTCTGTCAGAAAAAAAAACTGTCACTGGGTTTTTGCAGCAGCTATTGCTTTCGTAATATTCGTAGTATGTACGAAAGATGCCTTCCCGAATGGCGTAAACTTAGATACAACCACTGATTATTCCAAATACCTACGAGTAAATCTGCCTGTCATGTAAACAGGAGGTCGCAGGTTCAAATCCTGCCCCGAGGAATTTTTTCAAAATAGTTGTGCTTTTAAATTTGTTTCTGATTGATTTCAAGTGTGTTATCCAATCTAATAATAATTAGAGTATTCAAAGCAATGGATTTCGCAATAAAAACATATCTTATTAATAATTATTCATAAGTCACATTTATTTAATGCTTTTTATTCAAAAATAAGAAATACAATAATAATTTGTGCGTTTGGAAACGAGCCCCACGCAACCACCTTAAGGGTCGGAATTCCAAGATTGGAATTCTTATGGCTTTTTAATATAGTTAAAATTTAAATTTCTAAACAAAATAAATACCACTTACTACCTTGCAAGAGAAAGTACAGGTTTCTTGAAAAAAATCATCTCAAGAAAATCTCTCAGTTGTGTAGAACAATGTCCGTTTCCGACCTCCGTAGATTTTGCGAAAGGCCTTGGTCAGACTGACAAGCCCCTCGCCTGCTTTCGCTCCTCCACTTTTAAATGGCCCACATTAATTAAAAAAAAAATTAAAAAAAGAAAGCCCAGCGCCTCATCGACGCTTTTCATCAGATGCGGTAGTGTTTAAGCGGAAGCTTAGAAGAAACTTCCTTGGTACAGTCAACAAAAGGGATAAGTAGATAACTAGGCCCAGCGCAAATACTTTGATCCTACGATGCAAAGGAGATTGATAGATGAGGTGAGGATTTGGTCAATACATAAATGTACGCACTATTTATCAAGTATTCTTCATTTCACTCGTCTGCGGGTCTTAGGAACAAAATTTTTGGGCTGGATCTGGTCACTTATCTGTTTTGTAAACCGTACTTGCACCTCAATACTATTCGTATATGTAAGAAATAAATAAAATTTCAAACCCGTGTTCAGTTAAGTCGAGTCCGGTGCAAAATGCACTCTTATTTTTTAACTAAATATGTTTAATGAATGTGATTCATGGCATTTCGCAAGCATAGTTTAAGGCGATATGTAAAAGTTTTAGCGTCCCTGTTACTCCAAATGCGAATAAACCCTCAAAAATTTGGTTTTTATAAATATAAAATGTACTAAAGTTGCTATCAAAATTTCGTTTAACCAGGTCCTAGATACCGTTAAAACTCATCTAATAAAATATAATTGCAGTCCATATTTATTAGTTATTCTAATTTGTCAAACCAGGAGAATTGGTGTCGAAAAAGACCTCATTTCAATCAATATTTCTATCGAGCCGAATTTCTCCAATCGCGTTTCTGTTTATCAGATCCCTAGAAAAAGATTCCAAAAATAATATGCTATTTTATCAAAATAAAACATTATTTACTGAAGTAGATATGCAAGTTCTAAAAGTGTCGATTTTTTTTCCGTGGTGCCTTAACAAAATTTTGTTATTTTGTGCATTACGTACATTAACAGACACACCAACTTAAAGGCGTATTTTAAGTTGTGCATTCTGATAGATTATTATGTTATTCCCTTGAGAATGCCGATAATGCGAAACTAGTTGGGGTTAATTTTGCTATAAATTAAATTGTGAAACAGTACAAGTGTTTGTTTTCATCCATTAAGTTGTGCATTTTGAACCAAACTCGACTACCTCTGTCACTTATTCCACCCTATAAATCGGGCCAACGGAACCCGTTTAAACCATCAACTTTAACGTTTCACACACAATTAACCCGCCATTCCACATATTCAAGCATGCAGGTATAGACGTAAAACAATCATAAAAATCTCGATTCAAATCCTCACTATAAAATACGAAAAATTTAAATCGCCATTTTCTATTCTATTCGTAAGTATTTTATAGTTCGAAAGACGGACCGAGGATCGTATAAAATATTGATCTTCCTGTTTATTTTTATCACCTTAGTTGTTATTCTGGGATATTTACAAGGATTGAGACCTGTATTTTCAATAGAAAAGCTTCTAAACCTAGCTCAAGGAGAGGAATATCTACTAGAATGGTTTCTTGAAATGTTTCGAGATCGGGCTCGGATGATCGTAAACACAGATCGCGTAAGGTTTACAATTTTCCTTGTCCTTCTGTAGAACGTATGGTCATATTGCTCATTTAAGGTGGATGCGCCTGATCAGGTGCCCAAACGCAAAACGTATGGTAGTTTTTCATATTTTTTAATAAAATGTACTTGAAAATTGGTATTTAGGACATTACGCGACATTAGTTTAAGGCGATATGTAAAAAAAATAGAGGTGCTTCTTTTTTGTGTATTTCATGAAATACACGGAAAATTTTAATAAATTTCTGGTAAATGCATTTTGACTATACCTATAATCTAGGGTTTTGAAATTGGAAAACATGTTTGGATAAATTTTCCTCAATAGAAATAAATTGTTGAAATGAGGTCTTCAGACACACTTTTTCTCCTCGTTTGACGAATAGGAACCATATACAGAACTCCAACATATTTTATTAGGTGTGTTTCAACAATATCTAGAGATTTGATATTTGAAATTTTGCTAGCTATTTTAGTTTTTTATAAAAATTATAAATCTAACATTTTTCGCTTTCGCCCTGAATCCGCCCCTCTCGCACTGAGCGTGTTTCCGCTTGGGGTGACAGTGACAAAAATAAAATTCGCAAAGCCTCTTAATGTCAGTTGAGATTGTTTAGCAAAGTTGTGTTGTTTTATGCATTTCCTTGTAAATTATCCTGAATAACAACTTTAAGGCTGGACCATGAACATAAGGCTGAGCCCAGAACATGAGCAACACCAGACTTTTGAGGCTTCGTTTAAAGAAACTAGAACCCTTCTTGTATAAAAAAAAATGTTAGTCTTTTATTAAGAGAACGTACCACGTACTGTCTAAAAATATAGAAATTTCAACCCTAGTTTTAATGCTTTTTAGAAGAACGCGGTTTCAGGATCGACTTAATTTATTTTCATAAATTAAGAAACACAAATATAAAGTGAATATAATTATAAAGTTATGAAGAAGACCTTTTTAAAAACTTTGGAAATTATCGTTATAGAGTTACGGTCTTTAGCAGGGATGGGGAAACTACGGCCCGCGGACCATCTCCAGCCCGCGAAGCGTTGAAATCTGGCCCACGACCATCAAAAAAAAATCAAGTGAAGTTTTCGTATTGTTAGAAATTTCGCAGCTAACTTGAAAATATTATTTAATTGCAATTTGCAATTTTTTCCTTATTTCAATAGTCATTTTGTAATATTGCACAATAAATTAGTGTTTCAGAAAATACATACTAATATTTTTATTTCAGTAAATAATGGTACCGATTCGGTGAAGCACATCTTAACTTATTTGAAAGGACTAAACTAAATTTAAGCGTTCTGTCCTTGTCTTTTCGATAAAGAAAGAAAAAGACAGGACGCTTAAAATAAGGTTAGTTCTGTCAAATAAGTTAAGACGTGTTATGCCGAATCGGTGTTATTATAGCCAAAAATGCAACGACTTGGCCCGCCATATATTTCGTTGGTAAATATTGGCACGCGAAGGGAAAAGTTTCCATATCCCTGTTCTATAGTGATTTGGATCTATCTTGTCACCTCTTTTGAAGCGTGACTTGACTACCTATAGACATTTTAAGTATTTCAGGAAATATATTCCTAATTGGTATACCATGACTAAGCGAATAGTACATTACGATACGAGAGCGATGAAACGTTTTCTGACGAGTGTGAGTTTGCGGCACGAGCCGAAGGCGAGTGCTGCAATCACACGAGTCGAGAAAAAGTTTCTCGCACGAGTTTCGTATAATTTTTTATAGCACAAGTGCGGAAAATGCCGACTTTACGCACGCGCAGCGTGCGTAAAGCGGTCATTTTACGCACGGTGTGCTATAAAGGTTATTAATATGCGTTAGAACTTTTAAAATGTAATTAGCACATTTTTTGAGAAGCTTGGTTGGAAATTCATCAAAAGCCACCGATTTGTCTTCCAATCTTCGGATAGTCAGTAGTAGAAAGGGATACCTTGAAAACCTATTTTTATTGTTGCTGAAAACTTTGCCTAAAAGAAGGTCATTATGTAGACATAATTTTATTATTAATTAAATAATTATTCTTAATTAAAGGTAATTAGTAGACGCTATAATTATAAGAGTTCTATTAATTAATACTACAGTAATTATTTATGTTATTATTTTAGTTCACAGACACTAAGTGTTTTAGTTCAATATCTGTTAAGGCGAAGTAAGTTTCCTCTTTTTTTTTTGTTTTTCTGTGTTAAGAAGATGTTCTGAATTCAAACACTGACACTGATGATTAAATAAAGGGTTGTCTATGGTAAACCAAAAAGATGGTGTCTGTCTTGTTTTATTTACTGGAAAATAATTAAATATCAAACGAAAGAGACTTCTAAAAACGTAAATAAGTCTAAAATTTAACAATTTGTTTCTTCAGAATCCTCACGCCTCAATCTCAGTTTATGCTTCCAAAGAATGTTCATATCAAGATACCTAGCTAACCATGACTCATCCGTGTCATAACCACAACAAATCAGCCGCAACTTTAATCTAGCAAAACCTTCATATTGGCTTGACGCGCTAAGCTATGCGCCACAATTTTTCAAAGTCCAAAGCCTCGCCTTCCCGTGTCAGCTAACCCCGGTTTAAATGAAAACTAATTTTAATATTAATGTTTTCCGTCATTTGTTAGGAAAATGGCGGCTAGACGGCGCGAATACCTAGGTTTAGCGAGGTTTCTTTTCAGCTTCGTAAATAGGTGGAGTCAGCCAAAGTTTTTGTTTGTTTTTATATTCACTGAACTTCTTCACGTTTTGTAATAGAACATAGATTTTTGCATTTACAATGTTATGAGTAACAAGAAAATTAAATAAATTATAGAATAGAAAAATGTAGCTTATCAATAAGGTTTATGATCTAATATGTAAACATGGACAGTACCCTGAGAATCAGAATAGTCTAGTCCAGGGTACAATTGTAATTCAATAACATTTGTAACTGTTTTTATTCAAAATTCAAAAATTCAAATTTAAAATTCAAAAAGTTTATTTTGCAAAGTAGGTATATATAATACACGTTTCACAACTCAAATTTTAATCTTATAAAAATATATGTAATAAAATAATAAATGTACATGAACTACTTAGATTAAATGTTTATTTAATTTATATAGCAATATATATACGATTAAAATTATAGGTAAAATATTATTATACAAGGTGAAATCCAATCAACCGCCCGAACCCATACCGGAGACCCGGCCAGGGACCAGGAACAAGGTTCAATGATCACCAACCGATTATTTCATTCAATAAACGTATTTGTAGGTATTTGTATTTGTTTTGGGTGGAGGCGCCTTTTTATTTGAAGACAGATATTTGTGTCGATTCAGTGTAACACGTTTTAATTTAGGACGAACTGTTTTTGAAGATTTAATTTTTACAATCAAACTGAAAATAAAAACAACATTTAATACGTAGATGTAAAACCTCGAAATCAACTTTCAAACAAAAACAAATGATTGAAGTATGTAGCTATTGAATTGCGGGAATTATAAACTTGTGAATCTCTAAGAAAATTTCGGCAATTTCATTAGTAAAGACCTATTATTAAACTATGGTCAAGAAATGCCACAAATCACATTTATTTAAGGGTCCGTTTCGCCAAAAATGTTCTCGCGTTTGGACAATTTAGCATATTAAAACAAAATATTTTTAACAAATAAAATTTGTGTAGGTAGTTAAGGAGTTGAACTACATTATAATTTTTCGGATTTCACACAAGTATCACAAGCATCGGGAAAAAAAATTGGAAAGATCACTAAAATCACGAAAAATGTAATTTAGCGCTGCAAACAGAAAAAAAATTTTTTTTTGCTCCATTTTTTTTTACGTAAAGAGTTCAAAGTACCTTATTCATATAAAATATTAATATTTTTTTCCTTTCGTTATTTAAAAAGAAATACACAAACTTCCAAATTCTTTTTGCGTAAATTTTCTGTAGAAGAAAAATGACGAATGTTTGAGTAATTCTTTTAAAATAACGAAAGGAAATAAAAAATAATAAAAATCTGTAAAGGATACTTTCATTTCTTTGCTCTATAAAAATATATTTTAGTTTGTAGTTAGATCAGTAGACTGATCATACTAGTTCCAAAGCCAAATTACGTTTTCCGTGATTTTACTGATCTTTCCGATTTTTTTCTCAATGATTGTGATGCTTGTGTCAAATCTGAAAAATTGTAATGTAGTTCAACCCCTTAACTACCTACACAAATTTTATTTGTTAAAAATATTTTGTTTTAATATGCTAAATTGTCCAAACGCGAGAGCATGTTTGGCGAAACGGACCCTTAATCATAGATATCATCATAATATTTTTCCAATATTTAATACTTGTTATTCAAAAAAAAACCCTACACTCTGTATTAATACAGATGGAGTCATAGCTTAGCATGCGTAAATACATACAATATTTTAAGAGCCCTACCCACAAATGCACATTGAGAATTTTATTTAAGGCGCTACGGAAAAAAATCGACACTTTTAGAACTTGCATATGCACTTCAGTAAAGAAGGTATTATTTTGATAAATTAGCATATTATTTTTGGATTCTTTTTCTAGTGATCTGTTAAACAGAAACGTGATTGGAGAAATTCGGTTCGATAAAAATATTTATTGAAATGAGGTCTTTTCCACACCATGTCTCCTGGTTTACCAATTGGGAACGACATGGATTGCGATATTTTTTTAGATGGGTTTTAAGAGCACCTAGGAAACGGTTAAACGAAATTTTGATAGCAACTTTAGTACATTTTATAATAATAAAAAACCGACTTTTTTCTCGCACTGAGGGTTTTTTCGCATATGGAATCACAGGGACGCAAAAAATGTTACATATCGTCTTAATATATTAATTTTAGAATGTTATTAGCTGATTCGTCGCCTGAGTATTGCATTAAGTACGTGATTTTCTTAAATTTAGTAAATGTCCCATATTCTTGTCCCATTTGTATGATTGTTCGACGAATAGATTTGACGGATTATTGTAAATCTATATCTCTGTAAGTCAGTGGCGTGCACAGAACTTTTTGCTGGAAAAGCAAGCAATTGGTCAAGAACAACAATAAAAAAAATATGAAAAAATTTAAAAATCATTTTGAAAAAAAACAATTTGTATGACGCCAGGGTAGACAATGTCTACCTTACAGTAAAAATTTCCTATACAAACTTTTTTTTTTCAAAGTGATATTTTTTTTTATTGTTCGCTTACTTTTCCAGCAAAAAGTTCTGTGCACGCCACTGCTGTAAGTACCATCTCAAATTAGTATAATTTTATATTATTTGACTGATGACGGCCCCACACCGTGGGCCGAAACATATCTTGTGAAAATATTTTATTTTAGGGTTTTAATATTAACATTAAATAAATAAAGAAGCTTGAAAAAACCATATTATATATTTACTCTAATTAAATTAAATACCTTAATTTAATTAGAATTTTTAAATATAATATAGTATTTACGAATATAATTTTAAGGTTAATTCAACAGTGAGATAAACTGTAAAATTTTCTATTCATCGAACATTGCAAAAGGAAGCTTGAAAAAGCCATATTATATATTTACTCTGATTAAATAGGTAAAATACCTTTATTTAATTAGAATTCTCAAATATAATATAGTATTTACGAATATAATTTTAAGGTTATTGTATTCAATACATAATAAACTGTAAAGTTTTCTATTCATCGAACATTACAAAATGCTATTGATTTTGAAACGTATTGCTGCGAAGCGTTTACCCGATAAAACGACTCCAAGTCTGCATACCCTTCGTAAAAAGAATTATTATTTGAGGTGAGAATGAAAAAAAAAATTAAAAACATTTTAAAATATAGGAGTTTATTACACGTACGTACACCAGTAAGCATGTAATTCTTTAACAAGACGCGTTATTTAGACGTATTTTACAATCAAAGTGTAAAATCTCATGATTTTTCTCTATCACTTCATCTTTTTGAGAAAGAGACAGCACTAATCCATTATTTATAAACAAAATGCGTACCAAATTATTATTACATACGGCTTGAACACTCACGTGTGATTGTTGTTGACTATATGCCAACCGTTTCACCGATACAATTTCGGCATTATCAAGGCGAGTGTCGTTCTTAGGACGACGACGCGGCGTTCACCGTCGTTGTCAAACGGGCACTCACGGGCCGTATGTAATAATAATTTAGTATGTCAGCTCACGCGAGTTTTAATAATTATTATAAAATGCGTACCTATTATTTGAGTACAGAAACAAGAAATAAGTGTATAAACCTACATAATATCATTTAGTAACAAAATTTCCTACTTACTTAAAATATTCTAGTAGCTACGCCTAAAAATTTCCTGTATAAATTGATTGTAATTAAAATTAAAAATATCTATTCACAAAGTTTGCATTGACAATTAAATTAAATACAAATCAAC
This sequence comes from Ypsolopha sequella, assembly GCA_934047225.1. NCBI lineage: Eukaryota > Metazoa > Arthropoda > Insecta > Lepidoptera > Ypsolophidae > Ypsolopha > Ypsolopha sequella. The sequence continues at coordinate 20,291,333 of OW204004.1, read as the reverse complement.
AGACGGATAATAAGAAGTATAACAAAATCTTAAACAAATACCCGATTTAGAAAATATTAACTTATAAAATAAACATTCATATTAAGGTTAAACGTCACTCGCTTAGCGCAAAGTGCATAACTTAACTTTGTTTTCCTTATTTAGAAGTTAAAAATTGAAAAACCTTCGGTATGTGGCAATTGACGCCAATAGTTCAGTATTAGTGAGGTTTATAAAGCATAAGTTTGAAATTTAATCCACAATTAGTCATGATTTTGTCCAAACAAAGTTAAAACAGCATTTTAAGTTGGTATTGAAAAGATCATGACTAAATGTATACAATTTCAAACTCTTTGTTTATAAACCTCACTAATACTGAATTTTTGGCGTCAGTTGCCACAGACCAAAATGCTATTCAAATTTTTATTTCTTTACAAGAAAAACAAAGTTAAATTATACACCTTATGCTAAGCGACTGACGTTAACTTTAATACCGAGAAGTTGTTAAAACGACTAAAACAAGGCTACCACTCTCCTCCAATTATCTCGAAAAAGATTGAATATTGTTGCCCATAAATTATGCGCAATGACATACAGGCTGAACCAAACGAATGCCACCTATATATCATTATTACCCTAAATATTCAAGATAACAAATTTTACTAACAGGAACATTTCTTTTATTTTTAAATTTGGTTCTTATGATTGAACCTTTCGATCGGTATCATAAAAATACAGTTTTTTTTTTCACATTTGTCCGGTTCGATTCCCGGTTCAGACAGGTGATTTTCCAAAATTCTTTAAATGCAGTTCTTCTTTACCTTATATTTAAAAAAAGTTTCCTTTGAGTAAAATTTGCTATATTCAATATTTAGGGCGCTTTCCATCCAGAGGGCATTCGTTTATTTCACTCTGTAGAACCCTAGTGGACAAAAAATTCCCAATAAAATACATATTAAAATCCCTCAAAACACACCGGACTTACAGCAAAATAAACAAGGACGATTGTACCTGTTGAACCCGAATGCCAATCTCCGAAGTTTATATTTGTGCTATGTATTGATACCTTATGTCCTCTTAAGACTTTTCCTTTAGCTCTATGCTAAAAGGGTTTGTACATTTTTATATGGAGGCTGGCATGCCGAAAATCCGACAGCTTGATTTTTTTTTCAAAGTTCGTCGCACATTGGGACCTGTATACTATACTATATGTATACATATGTATATAGGTACTATATGGACATATATACGGCCAAAAAATGTTATATAATATAATGTTCTAAAGAGGCACGTTATCCAGATAATTAGAGTAAAAGATTTCCAAATGACTTTACCAATTTGTCGCATTATTTTTTTATCTGTCGCATTATATTTATGTTAAAAAAAAACAGTACGTCGTAATGATTTCAAATATTTAACTCTAGTTAACTTGATATTGTAGCTGATTCTGAAGGTTTTAATTTTAGTTTTTGTGCTGTCAAAACTAAAATTATAGCAGAGTAATCTAGCTTATGTTCCCAGCAATTAAGGACTATTTTACAATGAACATAATTTAGTTTTGACAGCACTAAATCTAAAATTAAAGCCTTCAGAATCGGCTTTAATGTGACGCTTTAGACCATTATATTATATATTATTCCTTTGCGCCCTTGTAGCATAAACTACTATTACAGTCACTAACGTGTATTGTGACCCACACTCGTGGTATGCCTGTAAAAAATAATTATAATTTTGAGCTCAAATGTAACATTTTACAGTATAAAAAACATTGTGCGTGGTGGCTAGTCATTTATTATAGCGGGGGTATAATATTATATTATAACACCGCAATACTGCGCTGTGATTGGCCAAATTTATTGTATGTATAGCCGCTAGAGAACCGATCACAAGCGATAACGGTCTGTTTTAAATGTCTTAAGCCACTCCCTTTACTCGTTCTCGCTTCTAACTGTGGGTCTACCGCGTAATTCTCATTTTCATCACCATCAACTTGAGATTGAAATTTGACGAGCGACGACGCCCGCCTAACATGCCATCTCTTTTGCACGCGTTGAATTTCGCATGCATTTGCTTGAAGTTGATACAAATGAGAATTACGCGGTAGAGCCCCTGATCTCGGTCATCTACATCCTTGGGCTTAGGTGTCATGAATCATGATATATAATGACGAGTTAACACCAATGACACATACCTACATGCGCAAATTAAAAAAAAATATATATTATATCATTGCAGTATAGAAACGCAGAAAGAAAAGTAAATCTGGATGTGAGGAGCTCTGAACCGGGAGCTCCTCATATCCAGATTTACTTTTCACACCCGTGAAGCTTCGTCCATGTCAGTCTTCAAGAGTTCAATTAAACAACACTTTCTTAATTTACAGAATGTTTCTTAATTTCTTCTTATGACTGTTATTTATGAGTTATTAGGTAAATTCTCATCATTATAGACATTTATGTACGGTATATGTAAACTTTTAAGTAGTATAAGTAGTTGAACTTATCAATTATTAATTTATTTTGTGTATTAGCATGTAATTTAATATAATTTATTGAGTATTTAAGTATATATATATTTGGAAATCATGGCACTACCCCAACAACTTCCCCATTGCCAAAGGTTAGCTGGTAGAAAATACTAAGTAGTATTAAGCTCGCCTGTGTACAAAAATTTAACTTGCGCAATAAAGAATTTTATTATTATTATTATTATTTTCTTTCTGCGTTTCTATACTGCAATGATATAATGTAAATTTATATCTCCTTGCGATGGATAAATCGCAAAGTGTTCAAACATAGAAATTTATTCCTGTCATAGTAAAAAAAATACCTTCCCCGTACAAAAATCACAATAGGCATTCATTTTATTAACAAATCAAAATACTGTGGCTGGATGGAGGGACCTAGGCAGTGACGTTAACACTAGAGTGGACGCGTGGGCTACAGGTGTAGACCAGGGTATATTATTGGTGCTTCTTTCTCAAACGCGTCACACTACTGCGCTATTCTTCCGTGTATTCTTCTACTATGGACCCCCGCGTCGCTCAGTAGCGTGTCGCTACCCTCAGTACACGGACTTCAGAACAGAACGACTAATAAAGTGAATGGGCTGCGTATGTAGCCCGCGCGACCGTTCAAGGAATGTGATAAATCCCTATTATTTATGCAAAAATTGTACTAATATTTTAAGAGTACTTCATTTTCGTGTAATTTTTGCATGTTGCATACCGTTTCATAACAAATATACTTAGTATTAATATCTTTTTAGGAAATCATGGCGGCGTCTGCGTGTCATGTTGATTATTCCAAGTATTCTATTGTTTCGTTAAAAAGTACCTAAAAAATTCATGTTTTTTATTATTTCATTATTAAACGATAAAAATAAAGATGATTATTCATTAAATTAAAAACTTTTTCATTCTACCTAAAGATGACCTAAAGATTTGCATTCAAAATGGGCTACACATGTACCCCGCGCGACCGTTTCAGGAGTCAATTTGGGCGCGCCTACTCTAGTGTTAAATAAGTTGTCGAGTGGGAAAAGACTCAAAAATTAAATCAACAACCCCAATCAGAATATACAGAACGATTGTACTTTTTTTAAGTTTAAAAAAAAAACTTAAAAACATTTAAAAAAAGAACTAATTATAATCTAAATCATTATTGTTATTACTCTCTGCATTCGAACCGTTCTGCCTATTAATACTTTCAGAATTCACTGCGTGTACCGAAACAGCGTTAACCCGTTGTACCCTCGACAAATCTAAAACGGGCAGCCTTAGAACATAATCTTGGCTGTCAAATGACCTTTCCCTAGGTCTTTCTGACCACGGAATGACTCTAAAACCGTCATTCGATCCAGACGACGAAGAGGAAGACGGGCTCTGGTTTGTAGAAGTCGTTGCAACTATAGGGTTAAGTCTAGGTATCCTTTGGGCTAGGTTTCTAAGTCTAGAGCTCTCTGGTTGGCTTCTCTCCGGTCTGTCAGGGACGAAGTTTTGCAGGACAGTGGACAAATCCGCGGCCACTCTTCGGTTGTTTTCGGCCCTCTGTTGGCTCTGTGATTGGTTCGAGGCGAACATGTGTTGGTATCTGGCTATTTCGCAAGACAGTAACGGGCGAGCGTCTCGGCCTATTCGTTGTACTGTAATCTGAAAAAAAAAAACTTGAGGATATTATTGTGTATTTAATGACGTACTCAGAAAACTAAGGCACACTCTCTTCTAACCATACTAAAGCACATACATTCATACATATACTCACGCCTGTCTCCCAGAGGGATAGGCAGAGACTACAGATTTCCATCTGCTACGATCCAGACACACCTCTGTCGCCTCTTCCACATCCATCAATCTAGGCATACAAGCTCTTCTATCCCGGGTACTTTTGACACTGCCCTTCTTCTTCAGTAATGCGCCAATTTAGTCAGCGTATGTCCTTCTAGGGCGGCCTGGTCGAGCTGTACCTTCCGGCAGAGACTACAGATTTCCATCTGCTACGATCCAAACACACCTCTTTCGCCTCTTCCACATCCATCAATCTAGGTATACAAACTCTTCTTTTCCGGGGACTTGGCCCTTCTTCAGTATGTCGCCAATTTGGTCAGCATACGTCCTTCTGGGGCGGCCTGGTCGAGCTGTACCTTCCGGCAGAGACTACAGATTTCCATCTGCTACGATCCAAACACACCTCTTTCGCCTCTTCTACATCCATCAATCTAGGTATACAAACTCTTCTTTTCCGGGGACTTGGCCCTTCTTCAGGATGTCGCCAATTTGGTCAGCATACGTCCTCCTACGGCGGCCTGAGGGCCTATTATGTATCTTTGTTGCCATCTGGACTGGGTGTCTATCATCAAAAACATAGATATACTATCGAATTCCGATTGTCTAAGGATATGTTCGCACTTGAAGTGACGACACAGTTCGTTAATAGTTCAATACCCACTAAAGGTAATTTTGAAAGTTCAGTTTTTAGCTATGTTTTTGATGATAGGCACCTAGTACAGTTGGCAACTAAAGATACAGAATAGAGGGGCTGGTCGAGCTCTACCTTCCACTTGCGCACCATAAATTTCTTTCGTCACTCTACTTTCATTCATCCTCTCTAATACTACATCATCGCATGTTGACGAGGTTATAAACTATCAATTAGTTTTTTCTTTCTATAAATATAATATTCAATATTTGTTTGTCTGTCTGTTTTTTGTATATGTTTTAAATTCGAAGTGGGTGTGATTGATGGCCCGCACTGACTCTCCGCCTTTTCTTTAGACTTTGTTCGTGGCCGTGGGGAATAGCTCGTCTTACCCGTAATAACAATTATTAATTTGTAACGCGCATTGTAAACACTAGACTAAATTCGCCGGTTATTACATCAGCCCCTGTGCTCGAGCGGTTATAGCGTCCGGATACATCGTCTTCGTAATCAACAGGTACGAGATTCAAACCCGATACAACCCCCCTCACTTAAGTGCTTTTCAATTTGGTCTTTTGAAAAAAAGCCATCTTCTAAACCCCATTTAAATCAAAACTACGGTCCCTCCATATTTGTATGGAGTCGATGTTCTTCTTGTGAGTAAGTAAATGTGCTCTGTGCAACTATCTGTATTCTGTATGTTTTCCACGAATATGGTATCATCACGCTAAAACTATCAGGAGCTGAGCAGTGACACATATGTATGTATATTACCTGTCGTTGATTGTTTTGATTCGGTGACGAGATGGTAGAAGAATCCCCTACAGTGGGGATGTTGATGTTGGCTTGAACTCGCGTCGGTGAAAAGTTTAGAGCTAAGAAGTCGAGAGGAAGCGGCACGCAGAACACGCCTACCTCCTCCTAGAAATAAAAGAAGACTTGGTTGAAAAAAAATGTGCTTTTCTAGCAACTACTGTGAAGATAAATGAACGACACTGTTTAATGTGGCTCATCCCGCTCAGCTGCCATATAAATGCTGTAGGTGTTTGTGACGTCTTGATGGCTTTGTTCTCAGTTAAAATTTGCACACATCTTTATATATATATGTTTCCCTTCCCCCCACACTGCACTCCAACCCATCTCTCATTAAGAGGTGCAAGATGGCGAGATCTACCTGCTCAAACACGGTTATGTATGACATCTTGTTACAACTACAGGAAGGCGCTGGTGACTGTAATACAGTTCAAACTAAAACAGTTGCCAACGCAACATTTTACTGTCTCTAATATTAGACAATTTGTACACAAAACTCGAAAAATGATACTGGCCACTTGCTTTTTCTGTACATAATAAAAAATAAGAAGGAAATAAAAAGTGACAATCGCACGCGAGTCAGTCGGTTTCTTTTATTGTATCTTGATTAAAAGTAAAGTTATACTATTTCCTCGCAGGTGTAGTATAAAGCACTATGTATCACTCGGGAGAAAGTGCGATTCCCAACCCGTGTGTATTGAGGCCCTTGGCTTCGCCTCGGGCCTCAAACTACTGTAACAAATAGATTCTGGGTGGATAGTAGTCTGTAAGGAAACAATTGCGATCCTGGTCACGAGTACTATCTGTAATAAATATGTTCTTGGACTATTTGTCTGTAAGAGAGAATAAATAAATACCCTGCTTATAGATGTATATACATATGTGTTATGTACAGTCATATGTACGTACAGTACTTAGTATGTATCTATTTAATAATTAAAAGATGACCGCTGGAAGCGATACCATCCGTAGAATGAGGTTATAGTAATGTATATACCTCTCTACGTCTCCTACATTATTATGACATACTTGAGGAGTACATCGATTTATTAATTACAAATAAAATCATTGGCCGTGATTTATTTGTGTGATCGTCTAGTAGATTAGTACACTACGTTATGTTACAAAACGGTTGTGCTCAAAACAATGTATATCATAATTCAACAAAGAAAAATAAAGTAATCAAGAAAAGCTAATGTACTAGTTATTGGTTAAATGATACGACTTAGCTGTATTCTGGAACTCAGCTATATTTCAAGACTATTATTGCCATTGAAAATCCAAGGGAAAACGAAACACATTATGACTAAATCACTATGTAAAACCACTTTTGATTCGACACTCCGTGAGACGTTTAACAAATAACAATTTCATTACTTCGTATGTTACGCGCGACATTATATTTTTAATTAGATAAATGATTATGTAATTATCGGATAATATAGTAAAATGTGTGTGTGTGTAAAATATGATATTGCAGTTGTTTGGGTTAGAAAAAGGGATTGATGAACCGTAGATACTCGACGATCGGCAGCTGCAAGCGCTAAGGTGATTTAGCTAGATGTTTAATATTTGAGGGGATTCTAGACCCAGATGAGTCCAGAATGAAGTGGGGGCCCTACAAAATTAGACGGTAATCTCCCTGACCAACCAAATAATTACCCCCACGTTGTCACACAAAATGACACCGCTTCCGAACAAATTCCTGCGAAACAACCTAGACTACACCTTATAACCTAAGTGTCCCTAGAAATTTACACAGACATACCAAACCTCACAAAAACTGCCTCCAAAGCATTCATTCATCACACCTACGACTTGATCAAGTCAATTTCTAAATTTCTAAGCTTGACCTGTGGACGGGATATTGCAGGTGCAACCTAAGGAGCCCCTGAAGCAGAATTCACCAACTCTGGTTCCGACACAAGCACTGGGCAAGGCTTCCCATCAGAGTTAACAGCCATGTGAACACCCGGACGTCTCCAGAGACCACAGTCCACAAAGACCCCGCCCCTAAACCAGAAAGGGTTCCTAACATAAGAACTAAATATTCATATATCATTCACAACAAAAATCTAAATTATGAAGACCTAAAAATGGAAATTGAGAAAAGTCATGTGAGAAATTATATGCAGAAATCTCCTTCCTGTACCTGTACCTAAAATCCTGTAGAAGTGGATAAGTGAGAGGGGAAAGAAATAATATGGTGGTGTGACACTCGTAGCTCGCAGTACCTATAAAATCTCGAATTTCTCACAGACTTTTTGTAAATCGAATATAAAGCAGCACAGCTAGACGTAGAAACTCTAAAGGTCCAAAATTTTGGATAGGAATGAGGGACATAATTATATATTATTCTTTACATAAATAAATTGTGACACAAATAATTGATATATAAAGCTAAATCGCGTTCGTGTTTAACACTGAAAATATACTATTTACTTCACTCCCGACACTTAATTTCAGAGCTCTGAATTACAACCGTGCACGTCGCTAGTATAAATTACTTCAGAACCGACGCTAAAACTTTAAAACACAAACAAAGACGACACTTCGACACGATTTCTTATAAACGTTCCGCTTCGCCCGTACTAGTGAAAGATCTAGACTTCAGGTGACCTATGACCTATGACCTAGAGGTGTTTATTTTAAACTAAGAAACCAAACTGTACGCGACGTGTTTCCTAGATCGACCTGTTTCCGAGCGTCCCGTCACCCAACTGTCCACTCTTTCTTTGTCCCCACCTATGGTTTTTCCTAAATTTTGCATAGTTTTAAGCTCCGCCTTCCTTCCAGACACATTATTTCGTAAATTAATTAGTTGTCAAACACTACTTGAGGCCTGTTTAGCTAAAACTCAACAAAAACAGTCAAGAGCGTGAAACACATTAAAACTAATCTCTTTTTCAACTCGTGAAACATAGATCTACAATAATTTTAGATGTGCCATTCAAATCTATAGAAAATAAGTAAAGAAACATTTAAATATAGAATGCTGAATAATTTACTAGTCCAAATACTGCTATATTAATCTTATCTATGATGCAAATTATTTCGGGCCTTTTTGAATTTTATGAAATCGATTAATTGAAAGAAAATGAAGTAGAACACGTTTTATTTTATATGTTTGTGTTCCAAGTCATTTAACCATTATCACTACATCAGACCCAGCCTTCGAACATGAAATGACACACCTTTCATAATTCAAGTTTTTAAACAAATTTTATCAATAAAAACACACCACCTCTCCGACATTTGTAGATCTGTGGCTTCTTCCAAGATTTTACAAGTTTCACAAAAAATACGAACATGATTTCAACATCATAAAATTTGACACATTCTCTAGGACCAAACTTATGTTTGTTTTATTGCATGGGAACTCTAAAAAAAATCATACTGGCGCCAATTGCTAAGTAAAATATAGATGAAAGCATTTCCATGCCATGTAGCTTGACCCTTGTGACGCTGTGAAATAAGGTCGCTAATACGTCCTAAATCCTTTACCTTATCTTAGGCTGTTATTAATTTGTTTCTGGAATCCACATGACATTCCTTCCATAAAGCTATAAGTGCATTCAATTTTGTTTAAAATTGAACTTAAACATGAAGGCATACGAACGAAATATCAATTAAATTATTAATATTTGGCTACGCCCACTTATTCAAAATAGGTTGGGTCTAATTCTAAATTGCTGAAGTTCAGATCATAGATGGAGTTACTGGTATAAAATAACGAATAAAAGCAGTATAAAGTAATTTATATATTTCTGTATGAATGAAGGAACTTCAGTCGTTACACTACACCCTCGTTGGTAATCTTCCCCTTTCTTCCCTCGGTGAACAATGTACTATTGTACACTGACTTTGTCAAATGGTGACCAATAAATGCATTTTTTTTTTATATATTTCCATGAAACGGTAACTATTTATTTAAAGAAAAGTGTATAAACTTTGTCATCTTTACATGAACGGCATCTGTATTTCTCCTTTTTTTATTTCCAGTACAGATAAAAATTATACAACTTACTAAACTTTGCGTAAAGACGAGGCAATATTCACGTCAGCTATTATGATGGTGTTTCATCAAATTTTGCTTTTTGGGCTGTATAGAGACGTAGTTAGATGTCGCTAGATAATAACTAGGAAAAAAAATATGAAGAAAATAAGCTGTTGACTTCACATTCAGTTTTTACCTTTTTTATGATTCTTGAGAAAAATCTAGGCGTAAAGGAGCCTCCTAAAGCTGTTTGTATCAAGTCTCATCTTAAAGCTGTTTGTATCGAGTCGCAATGTGTGGAAATGCATAATTTGACTGTCGATTTACCGCATGGCTATTGGCCACCTCTGATCCTCTAACCAGCCAGTATATTTTATACTCTTTGGACGTTAAAACAGAAATGTTAGAGAGCTATTATAAATTTTTCAATGGAAGTGCTCGTAAAGGCCCACTTTTTATGCATCAAAACCGAACAGAAAGTCGATTATTTTGCCCTAGTAAAGCCCCATTATTATTATTTTTTTATTTATTTATTTACAATGGTTGGCTAACCTGCAACCTTTCCTGTTTGCCATAAATGTAATGCTTTTTTTTCCATTGTTTAACGGCTCTGGATACAGTCCTTTTGAGCCAATCATAATTTAAAGTTCACAAGATTATATTTGTTTTATTTCCTCACACTAAGCATTGAAAAACGTAGTATGATACACGGGCGTAAGAGCAATAAATTACTCGGTTTACGCTACGCTCGTGTTTTAAATTGTCCTCGTAATTTATTCCTTTTCGCCCTTGTAGCATAAACTACTATTTATACAACATTATTTCCCAAGGCAGTTGTTGTGCCATATTTGATATGTTATTCAGGGTAATTATTCTATCAGTATAAGCAGATAGGATGTCTATATTAGTGATATAGTAAGGAGGTCAGTAGGCATGTATTTATATGTAACCAATTAGTATGTAATATATAGGGCGGGATTTGTTCGGCCGCCTGGATTTGTGCTGGAGGCTAGGTTAGTGATCAGTGAACCTTGTCCCTGGTCGCTGGCCGGGTCTCCGGTATGGGTTTGGGCGGTTGATTAGATTTCACCTTGTATAATTATATATATTACCTGTCATTTAAATCGTATATATATTGCTACATAAATTAAATAAACCTTCAATTTAGTTCATGTACATTTATTATTTTATTACATATAATTTTATCAGATTAAATTTGAATGAGTGTTTTTCCTTGTGTCAAATTTAGTGTTGATTATGATTCCTAGATGGCACTGTCGTATTCTTTAGCAACAGAATTAAATACAAAATTTGCACCGATTCCAAACAAACGAAAAACCACTTTGACATTGATTGCTACGAAACACATTTTATCTATGGTGACATGGACAGCGACATCTGGAGGAAAGATTAGAACTAATAAAAAAAACAACGAGAAAAACGTTCATTGTAAAAAGTGTATTATGTAAACATGTAAAGTATTTGAATTTGAATTTGGTAATTGTTTTATAGGCCCAATAATGGTTCAATGGTCTGTTCCCGAGGCAATGAAAGTAATTTTTGTTTTTTAAAACTGCCAATTCAGAATCAGAATCAGAAAACCGTAAAAACATAAAAATATAGCATGCATAATAGATTATTTAATTAAAAATAAACTTATAACTATACCGGCCTCCCCATCTAGAGTAGAGGGGGGTGTGGTAATAGCCTCCCTGGTTACCAGCCTTTCTTTAAAAAAGGGAAATTATTAGTCGCGCGAACAAAAATTTAACTAGCGACTTCAAGTGTCCAGAATAAATACCAAAGCGTGCGACTAAAAATACTGAGTGGGCCGACTTTAAAGTATGAAATCGAAAATATTTCACCAAAAGTCAAAAAATAGGTGCGACGACGAGCGAAGCGAGGTGGAGCGTGTTAGGTTTACATGTAAGATAAAATAAGGAGCCGAGCGAAGCAGAGCGGAGCGAGGCGACGTCCCTAGTTTTATTACTTAAAATTAAATTGTCACTAAAATTGAAAACTCGACTCAAATTTGTATTTTCAAGTCGCCGTTTTCAACATTTTTATTCGCCCAGTCTTTCGCCCACTTATTATTTGAGTACGCTATATTCAGTATATTTGACACTTTAAATTTGAATTTATATTCGCTCGTTTAAATACTACCCATTCAAAATCATCAGTATAGAACTCACATTCCCATTAGGCGTCCTTTCTCCTTCCGGTACAGTGAACGGCCTCCGCTCCTCACCCGTTTCTTTATCCGGTTTATCCTTCACCTCCTCATCCAGGGGTACGTCAGGGACCACTTGTAGCTCCTCCGGGGGGTTGGGCACGGTCACGTATGACGCTATGATTGTTGACAGCTGGTCTAGTACCTGGGGATGACATTGTGCCAATTTTAGTACTCCACGCACGTGTTGTAATAAATGTAATCGTGTCGTACGGGTCGATACAAATATGTTTTGAAATGAGGCCTTTTTCGGCACCAATTCTCCTGGTTTGACAATTTGGAATTATGAGATGGGTTTTAACAGTATCTAGGACCTGTGGGTCTACCGCGTAATTCTCATTTTCATCAACATCAACTTGAGATTGAAATTTAAAGATAAAGATAAAGATAAATTTATTGATCTTCAGTAAGAGTTATTACATATAATGGTAGATTGCAGTAAGTAGGTAAAAACCTATATTAAATACAATACTATAATAATATTATTTATAGAAGTACCTCGGGGAACTCTGTTCCCTACACTAAGTACTAAGAGTACCTGTACGGTAGGGTTACAGTGATTCTCTTCAGTCGCTGCACATTACATTTACATTTCCAGATAAAAAGAAGACAGCTACTGAATATAATAATAATTTTAAAGAAAATAATAATAATAACGTGCAATTAATTATAAAAACAAACAACAGACGTTAATTATGTAAAAAGTAAAATAAAATAGAACATAAAAATACAATCATAGATGCATGCAAGAACATCATCAATATTTATTTATAAATTTAGGCGTCATTATTGTTTAATATTAATAATAATTAAGGTATTGTTTCTGTATTTTGTAAAATTGTAAGTCGTTTATTAGTTTGTATTTGTTTATGTGTATTGCTTTGTGATTAAAATATGTAGTGAATGATTAATGTAGATGTGTGTGTGTGTGTGTGTGAGAGAGGGTGAGGGTGTGTGTGTGTGTAGCAAGTAGACACATTACGGCATAGTAGAATATAAGTATGAATAGAATACAGTACATCTTGAGATATAATTATCATGATTCTATTTTAAATAGTGTTTCTGTGTTAACATAGTTTAACTTCAGTAAGTATACTGTAATTATTTTTATAAGATCATTACTGTTTAGGTGGAATATTGGTAAACACATACTAATTTTATTGTAGATGTAAGGTCCTATAAAGTATTTGACGTGCGTGCGACGACGCCCGCCTACATGCCATCTCTTTTGCACGCGTTGAATTTCGCATGCATTTGCTTGAAGTTGATACAAATGAGAATTACGCGGTAGAGCCCCTGGTTAAACGAAATTTTGATAGCAACTTTAGTTAATTTTACACTAATAAAAAAAAAATTTTTTGCTACTTTTCCACGAATCCGTCCCTCTCGCACTGAGGGTTTTTTCGCATATGGAGTAACAGGGACGCTTAAAATTTTACATATCGCCTTAATGTGAATTTGAACACACAAAATCGGGATAACCGGTAAGTATAGATGGCGTGTAATGTCAAGTTAAAATAATTTTTCAATGCAAGTGCTCGTAAAGGCCCACTTTTATGCATCAAAACCGAACAGAAAGTCGATTATTTTGCCCTAGGGCTTTATTATTATTTTTTTATTATTTTTTACAATGGTTGGCTAACCTGCAGCCTTTCCTGTGTACCATAGATGTTATACTTTTTTTTCCACTGTTTAACGGCTCTGGATACAGTCCTTTTGAGCCAATTATAATTTAAAGTTCACAAGAATATATTTGTTTTCATTTCCTCACACTATGCATTGAAAAACGTAGTATGATACACGGGCGTAAAAGCAATAAATTACTCGGTTACGTTTAAAACACTCGCTACGCTCGTGTTTTAAATCGTCCTCGTAATATATTCCTTTGCGCCCTTGTAGCATAAACTACTAATAAAATAAATAAATAATAAATCACCTGATCAGCTAGCAGACGATGTTTCGGGTCCTTGACTAGCAGCCGCTGGATGAGGAACACTGTGCTGTCTGACGCCTGCACCGTGTTGCCATCACTGGAAGATGTGGTTTGAAAAGTTGCACCCTTATTTATTTTATTTAATACAATAAATGTACGTTAAGGATCGGTTGCGCCAAACATGCTCTCGCGTTTGGACAATGTAGCATATTAAAACAAAATATTTTTAACAAATGAAATTTGTGTAGGTAGTTAAGGAGTTGACATTATCATTTTTCAGATTTGACTCATGTATCACAATCATCGAGAAAAAAAATCGGAAAGATCAGTAAAATCACGGAAAACGTAATTTGGCTTTGGAACTAGTATGATCAGTCTACTGATCTAACTACAAAATAAAATATTTTTTATAGAGCAAAGAAATGAAAGTATCCTTTACAGATTTTTATTTTTTTTATTTCCTTTCATTATTTTAAAAGAAATACTCAAACATACTAAATTTTTCCTGTACAGAAAAATTACGCAAAAAGAATTTGGAAGTTTGTGTATTTCTTTTTAAATAACGAAAGGAAAAAAATATAAATATATTATATGAATAAATGAACTCTTTACGCAAAAAACATATATTTCAACTTGGAACAAAAAAAAAATTTTTTTTCTGTTTGTTACGCCAAATTGCGTTTTTCGTGATTTTAGTGATCTTTCCGATTTTTTTTCTCGATAATTGTGATACTTGTGGCAAATCTGAAAAATTATAATGTAGTTCAACTCCTTAACTACTTACACAAATTTTATTTGTTAAAAATATTTTGTATTAATATGCTAAATTGTCCAAACCTGAGAGCATGTTTGGCGCAACGGACCTTAACACAAAAGCGTGGAACAGAACATTTTAAATATGTTTTTGTATATAAAGTCTGCACTTATTGCTCACGTCATGGCAATATCTCCGAGGCAATCTTTGTGTGAAAAATAAGGTGAGTTAGAATATAGAAGAGAGAGAGTATATAAATGTAAAAAAACTAACTTCATGGAAGGGTTCCTAACTCTTTAAAAGACTAATACATACACTTACACAAAAAATATAAAATTAATAAAAAAACTTCTAAAAATATTAAATTTACACAAATACAATAATTTATTATAAATAAATTATAGGTGGGTTAGGCGTGTTATTCATTAAATTAGCTTTGATTTTAGTTTTAAAGGTGTCTAAAGTATGACGTCAATAGATCACGTGGTTTCCTTTACAAATACACCCGGTATAACAATACTTACGGAGGTATATTATAGTTAGCGGCTTGAATCCTACTGAACAGCTGCGCGAGGCTGGTGTGTCAGAAGGGGAACTGTCCGTAGAGTATCGTAAAACAAGGGAATACTTACGGAGGTATATTATAGTTAGCGGCTTGAATCCTACTGAACAGCTGCGCGAGGCTGGTGTGTCAGAAGGGGAACTGTCCGTAGAGTATCGTATAACAAGGGAATACTTACGGAGGTATATTATAGTTAGCGGCTTGAATCCTACTGAACAGCTGCGCGAGGCTGGTGTGTCAGAAGGGGAACTGTCCGTAGAGTATCGTATAACAAGGGAATACTTACGGAGGTATATTATAGTTAGCGGCTTGAATCCTACTGAACAGCTGCGCGAGGCTGGTGTGTCAGAAGGGGAACTGTCCGTAGAGTATCGTATAACAAGGGAATACTTACGGAGGTATATTATAGTTAGCGGCTTGAATCCTACTGAACAGCTGCGCGAGGCTGGTGTGTCAGAAGGGGAACTGTCCGTAGAGTATCGTATAACAAGGGAATACTTACGGAGGTATATAATAGTTAGCGGCTTGAATCCTACTGAACAGCTGCGCGAGGCTGGTGTGTCAGAAGGGGAACTGTCCGTAGAGTATCGTATAACAAGGGAATACTTACGGAGGTATATTATAGTTAGCGGCTTGAATCCTACTGAACAGCTGCGCGAGGCTGGTGTGTCAGAAGGGGAACTGTCCGTAGAGTGTCGTATAACAAGAGAATACTTACGGAGGTATATTATAGTTAGCGGCTTGAATCCTACTGAACAGCTGCGCGAGGCTGGTGTGTCAGAAGGGGAACTGTCCGTAGAGTGTCGTATAACAAGAGAATACTTACGGAGGTATATTATAGTTAGCGGCTTGAATCCTACTGAACAGCTGCGCGAGGCTGGTGTGTCAGAAGGGGAACTGTCCGTAGAGTATCGTAAAACAAGAGAATACTTACGGAGGTATATTATAGTTAGCAGCTTGAATCCTACTGAACAGCTGCGCGAGGCTGGTGTGTCAGAAGGGGAACTGTCCGTAGAGTATCGTAAAACAAGAGAATACTTACGGAGGTATATTATAGTTAGCAGCTTGAATCCTACTGAACAGCTGCGCGAGGCTGGTGTCGCAGAAGGGAAACTGGCCGTAGAGCATCGTGTATAAGACCACGCCAAGCGCCCACATGTCCGACGGCTTTCCGAGGTACGGCTTGCACATTAGCACGTCCGGGGAAATGTAGGCTGGAGACCCTGGAAAGATAAGGAGTAAGATGAGGAAAAAGAACCAAGCCAAGCCTGAAAAATATACCTGTTCAATTCCCATGGCTTAATTTTTAAAAGATATATATTTTTTTTTTCGGAGTATTTACGTCATTTTAGGACATAGTTTTCATTATTTTGGTATATAAATTAAACATTATTTTTTAAAGAATTGTCCGATGACCTCGAATGTCACTTGAGAATTTTAGATAATAAACTGATTGTGATGTGTAATTGCTTATAAAAAAAGTGGTCTGTCTTTGTCTTGTCTACTCATCTGTCATCTAGCTGTCAAATTGGTCTGAAGCAAATTACTATAAATTTGTCTTGATAGCAAAGGACACATGTCTAAACAGCCATTACTCAAGTCTCGTCACACGAGGACAAATGGAAGTTGCAGGCTTTTCCTAAAAATATTCATCATCATGAGGTTTTTTAGACCAAAACTTCGAAAATACGGCTTATTAAGGCGCTACGGAAAAAAAAATGACACTTTAAGGACTTGTATATCTACTTCAGTAAATAATGTATTATTTTGATAAAATAGTATTATTATTTTTGGATTCTTTTTCTAAGGATCTGTTAAAACAGAAACGCGATTGGAGAAATTCAGCTCGTTAGAAATATTTATTGAAATGAGGTCCTTTTCGACACCAATTCTCCTGGTTTGAAAATTTAGGATGACATATAAACTGCAACTATATTTTATTAGATGGGTTTTAACAGTATCTAGGACCTGGTTAAACGAAAGTTTGATAGCAACTTTAGTACATTTTACAGTAATAAAAAACCGACTTTTTGCTACTTTTCCACGAATCCGTCCCTCTCGCACTGAGGATTTTTTCGCATATGGAGTAACAGGGACGCTAAAACTTTTACATATCGCCTTAAACCTAAATCTCGAAATGGTTTTCGAATTAACACACCTTAACATAATTTATTCTATGCCTATTGAAAAGGTACATACTCTTGATCAAAATGTTTGGAACAGGTGATCATTTTCGCGATTTCAGTAAAAGTTGGTAATATAGACAAAACAAGTCCAAATCTGCCACAGGTATAATGCGCGCCAGTTTTCATATTCTCGAAAATAGCCGAATCATAAATTGTAAAAGCCTTAGGGCTTTAGCATTTTCTATTTTCTATCTAACTTATTAGATATAAAATAGGAGTTAAAGTAATTTTAGAACATGCACAAACAAACGGAACCGGAAGCAATAAAGTGTCATTTTCGTGGACTGTTCCGGAAAATACGTTCGGAAATAACACTTCTGCCGAAAATTGGCGCAGATTTGCGCATTATTTATATGGTACTACGTATACTGTACTATTTCTAGTTTTAGGCTTTTAAGCGACTTATATAAGATTTATACAATGGCGCGGTGATGCCCTGAATTATTTTAGTGTTAGTCTGAAGTTGTAGTAAACAAATTACATGGAAATTGCTAAATATATGGGTATTCCTGATAAAGCTTTTGGAATTGAGATTCCCATTCTTCTTCTTTTGTGATCTGGTTCCTATTTCAATCCACATAAAGTCGGCATTTGTGTACTTATCTCACTGTTCATCTGTTTGGTCATCGTAAAGAGTAAGTCTTTATTTAATTCGAAGTAAACATTCTTAGTGTATTGCATTAGGGTCAAATATGGATTAGCAAAATGTAATATTATATTTAACAAAATAACGAGTTTGATAACATTTCGCCGATAAGTAGGTACGATCTGGGAGAGCTGCGCGGGGCAGCTTTCCGCTCTGCTGCGAGCGGTTGGAGGGTCGGCGGAACTTTCCCCGATAACATATTATGGTACAATTTTCTTTGTGTTTGTGGGCTTGTCTTTTGTGTGGTGGTGGTTCCCTTTTATCTTTCTTTATATTTGTTATTTTATACTTTCTCTTAGCTAGGCGACGCTCGCGGAAGATTTATTTATGGGCCATAGGCCTCTTTAAATCTGAAGCTCACAAATTGAAATTGCGTTCTTGCTACATTAAAAAATCTTATGTTACGATACAAACATACATAATTATTTAATTTGTTCTAGTTAAACTATGTAATATGTTTTATGTTATTATTACATTATGTTGTATTCGTCTATGGTTACGTAGCAACATCCATAATTACTTACTTTATGTCAGAATGCAAACATGTAATACTTAAAATAAATAAATAAATAGTACTAAATAGTATATAAGTTTTTAAATTTAATTCTATAATTTTAAGCGACTACAAATTTAGCGAGTAATATTATACTTTTGTGCACAGAGACCTTTCTAATTATAAAATAATAAATATGGCCACCAGGCCCCGTAGCATAATGTTTAATCACGGTGCGACTTAGTTGAATCACAAGTGCGAGGTGCGTGACACGATATTTTTGCGATTAAGGCGTATGACCACTCGTGTGTCGGTACAAATATCAACGGAAACGACATTGAAATTATGTTAATTTCAGCGTGCCTTGAAAAGTGGCTGTTACGAAAACCACTGCGTCTCCGGCTAGCGCAAAATAGGAGAAAATAATACTTTTCACATGGACGCCATGAACGGAAAAAAAAATTTGAACTTGAATTTTTTAGATCTAAAAATTTCCTATAATTTGGTGAAATAATAATTAAAATCAATTTAGGCGTTTGGAAGGAGTAAGGAATTCTTGTGTTAATCATGTGAAACTTTCGATGACTTTCGATTTTTTTTGTCAAAACTTATAATGGAAAAACAGTTTATGAAACTTAAAATTTATTTTTGACTCTATAATGCCTATCATATATTTTTTGAAAGTTTTTGGACAACCGTGTGGGAGGAGTAGGCCTTCAAAGACAAGTTGGCGTTGCAAATTGCAGTTGGCGTATCCATTCGCTTTAAACAGTACGTCACGCTCCTTGCACTTGTGATTCAACTAGTGGCGTCGCGCGCGATTAAACACTATGCTACGGGCCCTGGAACTCTGACCTAAAACCAAAGTTTTATATAGGGTGCCATAAATAGTACTGCCATCTTGTAAGTTATACAAAATAAGTGGGCAGCAAGGAGTCGTCTTATCTTAAAAGCATAATTTGGATATATCTGTATTTAGTTTTTATTATTTTAATACTTGTGCTGAAATTTAAATGATATATATATTTTAATTTTATTATATTTTTAAGTAATTTGTGTTAACTGTCTGTCTAGATTTTAAGTTTAGATTTAAGTTAGTTTATGTTTATGTTTAAATTGTTAATATTGACTAGTTTTTTGTAATTTCTCTTGATGCTAATGTTTTCTGATAATGCTGTGTTCACCTGTCATTGATGGCAACACCAGAACAAGGACCAATGTATACCTATATGTAGTTTGTGTTGGCATTGTTGGTGTACCTTTTTTATAAATAAATTAATTAATTATATTTATGAAGTACTGGCCATTTATATAAATTGTTTACAAATAAGCATTTACGTCTGATTTACTTATTTTTTATCCTAGGCTTGTTTCATTGACATTTTAAACATTCCATATAGCATTTAATAATTAATTGTATTTTTAATCGTATTTGAATTTTTTCGTATTCTCCATTTGTCATTACATCTCTAGTTCTGTGGATTATATATTGTGTTGTACATATTATTATTTTCTTCTACACGAATATTAACTTAAGTATTCGACTTAGCCTCAGAACAACTTACATCAATGGACTTAGCTGACAATTATTCCAAAATTTTAGTTTTCTCGCATACAATGTTCTCCGATTTATTTCTGACCAGCGACCCGCCCCGGCTTCGCACGGGTGCAATGCTGATACTAAATATACTACAGAATGTCTTTAACCGCTTAAATTATCAGTGTTTCTCTACTACATTATGCATGTATTATACATATAAACCTTCTTCTTGAATCACTCTATCTATTAAAAAAAACCCGCTTCAAAATCCGTTGCGTAGTTTTAAAGATCTAAGCATACACAGGGACAGACAGACAGCGGGAAGTGACTTTGTTTTATAATGTAGTGATGCTCGCGGATTAGAACCATGGCAAAGTCGAATTTATGGTCTTGTAAGGGCTGTTTGATTAAGTTATTAACACTGCCCATCATTCAATTCAAATGATCAACATAAATATCGCCGACACATCGTTTGATAGACGTTAATTAGTTACTAAAAACAAAGTAAAAATAAAATGCATTTAATTATATTGCAACAAATTAGCTTGATTTTATTTTTTATAAAAGATAACATTTTCTTATAATTTTATAAATTACCAAACAATGTATGAAATAGTACATTACATCTGAGACCAGTAATTAAAGATATCCTGGACGAGTAAGTTAAAAGGCCGAGCCCGTAGGGCGAGGACGTTTATATACGAGTCCAGGATAGCTAATTATGGTCGAGGCATGTATAGTGCTTTTCTCAAAAATAAAACGAGATATTTTCAAACTATATAAGTTTTTTTATTACGTTAACAAACTCATCTTGAATAAAAAACAATCGATCGAGTTTGTTTTATGTGTCACGCAATTTTACTAAAATAATAAAATAAAATAAATTCCCAAGCTCCAGGCTTCTACATACACCGTTTTTACTCCCATGATAAGAACAACCTACAACAAAAAAATCTATTTTAATAATGAATTAAAGGCCTAATTATAACTTTAGAGCCATAAAATAATATTACATTATTTATTTACCTTTATAACTAGATATTTATCATCTATATGTTGGCTTGAAATATTTTAGACTCCTTGCTTATATTATATAACCATCTGATTGCCTTTTTAGCCATGCCGTCAAATTGTTATCATTTTTCAAGTTTATTTTATTCTTATTGAGCACAACACATCGGAGCATGGAATACATCGCCCATAAAGTGGAAGGCTGCTTTGTTTGGCTAAGGTGACTGAAATAAGCCATAAACACATTTTCTGACCAACTGTTCGTGTGTTTATCTGCTTTCCACTTGATGAACTTTTCATAATTTGTTTAAATGTCCCTCCTTAGATTTTGGCGGAAGCAAGTTGTTTTTTGCTAATTCCGCTTCCGCTTTTAGAAATGGAGGAGTACAATCTATATCAGAGCCTTCTTCTGAACTCATTTTGTAATTTATTTACACAAAAAACTTTAAATTAAAATATTATGCAACAACATAATTTCCCGCTTTTAATTTTTTTTTCGTTGGGCAAATGTATACGGCCAGCCCTCTTCATAAAATTGAGATTAAATTTTAAGTGTTCAATGGTTTTAAATATAACTATAAAATCAATAAAAATAATATATTTTCAATTATAAAATATAGCAAACGTTTTCTGAACACGAAATTGTAATGTTTTTTCTTTATATACTGGCCGCTAAAAACCGTATGATCGCCAAACCCTTTAGTCATTTAAAACATAGACACGGATAGTCAAAAAAAAAAAAACATGGTATGTAATGGATTTTCATACGAATTTCCTGGACAGTTATTCAGATTTCCTGGAGACTTGAAATAGCTCTACAGGATGAAGTACTTTCTGGCATGTCTATGCAATATGTAATTAAAGCATTACAACATATTTTTGAGAAAAAGTAGTTTTCACACCACCTGCTCGACAATGTCCAATTACATATCATGCAATCACAACGTAAAGTAACGCATTATATCTCAAGGGATATAAAGTTACATGAACATCCCTAGGGATTTAAGTGATTTAAATTTGGAACGTCAAATTCGTGTGGAAACTCGTGGAAAACAAATGCCCATATGGGATTGTAAAGAGGTTTGTTCGAAAATCGAACTGGCCACCATAAGCAGAATTCAACAAAAAGAAAAAAAGCGTTTACAAAGAATGTGAAACAAAAGACGGTTTTTGGTGCTGGGATTGTCAGTGAATTTTATTGAATTATTAATGTTGATAAAATATGTCGAGCTTTTTATTGTCTCGCAGAAGGTGTGAAAAGGGCAGCTTGAACCCCTCGCTTTACTCAGGACTCTATATAACTCCCTCGCTACGCTCAGGAGTTAACTCTAGAGTCCCTCGTTACGCTCAGGGTTCAATATGCCGCCCGTGACGTAAGACACTGCTTTATTCCCTTAGTGCATAATCTACTATTTTCCAAAGGACCAAAAATGTTTTACTTCGAAAGTAGGTTACCCAATCTAAGACTAACGCTCGAGAAGATAACAAATCTTTCCACTTGAGATATTACCTAACCTACTATGAACTATTTGAATGGCACTCAGAACAACTGCAACAGGAAGCAAACAGCACAGTACAACAATTAAACAAACCTCTCTGGTCCTTCAACAAATCCCGGTCGCTGCCGAGATGTGTGCCCAAACAGAAGTTGGTAATAACAACACGCCCCGTTCTTTGATTCAGCACAATATTGCCTAACTTCAGATCTCTGTGGACTATGTTTCTCTGGAAAATTAAAAACAAAAATATTGTTTAATATAGGTATAATAATGAAAAATTTAATTCTTTTTTTAGAAGGATTTTTCAAAATTTTTCTTACATCAAATAATTTTATTACCAATAGTCTGAAAACTTGAGCCCGCACCCACCCATAACTAGAATAAAAAGTAGCCTATGTTCTAATCCAAATCAAGAACTAAATTTGTGCAGTTTCAACCCAATCGGTTCAGTAGTTACGGTGTGTAGAAGAAACAAACCTTCATCCATCCAAACTTTCACATTTATAATATTATAAATTATAATAAATTATAATTGTATTATACATAGTAAGAAGTTGTTATTCAAGTCTGGCATCCTAAATATATATATATTTTTTTTATATTGCTTTGAACTCATCCCATAAAAAGCAAAAATAGTATCACATTTTACTATTGTTTGATATATGGTGTCCACCATTTTACTATTGTTTGATATATGGTGTCCACCATTTTACTATTGTTTGATATATATATATTGTTAATTGTTATTGTTAATTGTATAATATATATTGTTTGATGGGGTGTAGTGGCGTGTCTAGTGGTGATAACTTTTTGAATCTGTTAGCCGCTCTCTGAAATGAGACAGATTCACTCTGGTCCACAGACACTCCGCAATCTCTCACCAGTGGCTCCTAGAAGCTGCAGTACACGTGGCGGCCACACCCTGGGACACCACGTCGGTTCGTGGGCTAAACCTGGTTGAGGGGGACCTATACAGGTCTTACGCGGTTACCTCCCGCTTTTCTGTGTACGAAGTCTGACTTGGCGTGGAAGGCAATTCTGCAGCTGATAAGCGTAGGATATTGGCGGACGCGGCAAGTCAGCACGGCCTAAGTGGAAGGCCTAGGGCGGCGTTAGAGGTCTCAAGTGAACGTCGGCCAGAAACTGCATCTGAACCTCTTTCTGGTTGTAGCGGTTACACGTTCCATCAGGCACAGAGAGGTTTAGACGAGAGAGTGCACCTGTGTTTGCGCACACACTTGTGCACTATAATATGTCCTGCGTAATTGACTGTTTCTGCTACTGGACCTCCGATTTTAGAAACAAGTCCTGTGGCGATGGGCAGCGGCAGAGAGGTCTGATTGTGATGCCAATCGGGCTTTGGCTAATGTCTGCACGCAGGCGACTCAAGGAGAGTGGTCGCTTTCATGCTGCACAGGGTCATCAGTGTGGATTCGGCAGCACCTTGAGTGACGGAGCAGCCCTATTTAGGGAGGCCCTGCTCGCCCCGAACGGGGGAGGGACTAGAAAAGGTGTCCTAAACAAGGCTTGACCCAAACCCGCACAGAAGTAGTAACCACGGCTGCTTCTGCATCACCTAATTCGTGGTCGAAAGCACAGAGGTAAAAATAACATAAAGCATTCGGATATGACATTCGGCGCATGGAATGTACGCACTCTTCTCGATCGTAGTACAAACCAATGTCCTGAGAGGAAAACTGCCATCGTAGCCCGAGAACTCCAACGCTATGGTGTGGACATCGCAGCTCTCAGTGAGACTCACCTGGCTGACGAGGGGGAGATGGTGGAATACGGCGGTGGGTATACCTTCTTTTGGAAGGGAATCTCTGCCTCAGAGCCTAGGAGATCTGGCGTTGGTTTCGCGGTAAAAAATACGATCGCTTCGAAGCTGGAAGAGTGTCCAGTACACACCTCGGACCGCGTTACTTCCTTGCGTCTTCACTTGGCCAACAACAACTACCTGACTGTCGTTAGTGTCTATGCGCCGACTATGGACCGAGATGACGATATCAAGGACAGGTTTTATGAGGAGCTCACACAAACCCTCACTAAAGTTCGCCCTCGAGAGCAACTGCTCTTATTGGGTGACTTTAATGCTAGGGTTGGTCGTGACTATGAAGCCTGGCCTAAGGTCTTGGGAAGACACGGTGTTGGTAATATGAATAGTAATGGACGGTTACTGCTCTCATTATGTGCCCAATTCAATCTGGCAATCACCAACACCATGTTTAGACTCCCGGCTAAATATAAGACTACATGGATGCATCCCAGGTCCAAACATTGGCACCTCATAGACTACGCTATAGTCAGGCAGCGGGACATCTCCCAGGTCCTTATCACCCGTGTCATGCGGGGTGCTCATTGCTGGAGTGACCATCGGCTTGTCTTGACCAAGCTGAAACTTCGACTTTTTCCTCCGCGCAGATCTCAAGGAGTGATGCCAAAGAAGTTAGATCTAGGGAAACTCCAGAACCTGGAGACCCGGAAAATCTACTCCCTGGCGATCAGTGAAGTGGTTCAGACGCTGGATACTGAGAATGGCGATCCTGTAGCTATCTGGCAAACGCTTTCGTCCAGTCTTGTCGATGTAGCCACGCAGAAACTTGGTATAAAACCTCGTCAATGCGAGGATTGGTTCGACGAGAACAACGAAAGCCTAGCCGAAGCAATAAGGAAGCACCGAACTCTCCTCCGTAACCACCGCACTGAACAGTCGAAGGAAGTCAGGCAGAGTAGTGCTCAGCTCAGAGGTAAGGTCAGAGAGATAAAAGACAGGTGGTGGCAGGAAAAGGCCAAGCACATACAGTGGCTTGCAGACACGCATCAAATGGGCACATTTTACGAAGAGGTCCGTCAATTAGTAGGTAAGTCAGCCCGCAGTAGTGTTCCATTAAGGTCATCTGATGGTACATTACTACTTACAAGCAAGCAGGACGTGCTCCAGCGCTGGCGGGAACATTTCAACAGCGTACTGAACGTTGACCGAGATGCGGATCTGCATCACATCAGCTCAATAGCAGTATTGCCAGCCTGCACTGAGCTTGACAAGCCACTGTCACTAAGTGAGGTCGTTCTTGCCATTAAACAACAGCAGAATAAAAAAGCGGTGGGCATTGACAATTTGCCCGGAGAGCTACTTAAGTATGGAGGTGACGAGTTGCACGGTACAATCTGGAGGCTCTTTGTTGAGATGTGGGAAAAGGAGCGGGTACCGGAAGACTTTCATCTGTCTCGTATCTGCTCCTTGTACAAAAACAAAGGAGATCGCTCCGACTGCAATTCGTACAGAGGTATATCTCTCCTTACCTCTCCGGGAAAAGTCTTTGCCCGGATATTGCTTAACCGCTTAGTGCCCCTGTCTGAGAACATCCTGCCGGAAACCCAATTTGGCTTTCGCCCGGAAAGAGGTACCTGCGAGGCTATTTTCTCCATACGTCAACTCCAGGAGAAAAGCAGAGAACAGAGTCAGGAACTGTATATGTGTTTTGTTGACCTGGAAAAAGCCTTCGACAGTGTGCCTCGGGAAGCTTTATGGGTGGTGATGACGAAACTGGGATGCACGGATAAGTTTGTGAGGTTGGTCCGGCTACTGCATGATGACATGCAGTGTTGTGTCGCGGTAAAGGGCGAAGATACAGAGTTCTTCAATGTCAGCTGTGGAGTCAAGCAAGGCTGCGTGCTGGCACCCACTCTCTTTGCCCTTTACTTTGCCGTGGTAGTTCGGGAAGCCTTGCAATCAGTGCCTGACGGTATCCGTATTCGTTTTCGCACCGACGGCGGTGTTTTCAACTTAGCCAGGCTGAAAGCATACACCAAAGTGTGTCTTACCACCATAACGGAGATAATGTACGCAGATGACCTGTGTTTCGTGGCGGAATCCTCAGATGATCTACAGCGCTTAATGTCGAGCCTCGATGAGATATGTCGGCGTTTTGGCCTAAAAATCAGTGTTAAGAAAACCGAAGTGATGGTTCAAAACACTCTCAGTGCGCCAGTCGATATAAAACTCGGTGAGGCATCGCTGAAGCAAGTAGATAAATTCAAATATCTGGGGAGCACGATTACATCCAAGTGCCATCTTGACGATGAAGTCAACAGCAGAATAGGAGCAGCTGCTGCAGCCTACGGCAAACTTCGTCCCAAGGTGTTCCGGTCACATGACCTAAAGCTCCATACAAAGGTCTCTGTGTACATGGCGATAGTTTTGCCTAATCTTCTCTATGCCTCCGAATCGTGGTGTCCATACCGGAAGCATATTCGCACATTGGATAGGTTCCACCTCAAATGCCTGCGTGACATCCAGAACATCCACTGGTCGGACCGTGTGAGAAACACGGAAGTTCTGCGACGTGCTGATGTCGGTGGGATTGAGGCCTATCTAATGAGGCGTCAGCTGCGATGGTGTGGCCATGTTTCCCGAATGTCTGATGCCAGGGTGGCTAAGCGCATCTTCTACTCCGAACTGCAGGAAGGGAAACGGAAACAGGGCGGCCAATTTCTGCGGTATAAAGATGTGCTTAACCGCCACATGAAGAAATGTGCAATAGACCCAGCACAATGGGAAACACTGGCAGCAGACAGACCACATTGGAGGCAGGCTGTGAACACTAAGGTGTATGCTTTCGAATCGATTAGACGCGCTGAGCTCGACACAAAACGAGACCAGCTTAAGGCCCGACCACCAGTGGCCATCAATTATAATATAGTTGGAGGGGTGCTGACGTGCAGTGAATGTGGCCGCACGTTCACTGCAAAAATCGGCTACGTCAGCCACGTGAGGGCTCACCAGCGCCGCTCTCAGCATTGACAGTCGCTGTGACCGAAAACGGCCTTGAACTGATTGATTGATTGATTGTTTGATATATGGTGTCCACCATTTTACTATTGTTTGATATATGGTGTCCACCATTTTACTATTGTTTGATATATGGTGTCCACCATTTTACTATTGTTTGATATATGGTGTCCACCATTTTACTATTGTTTGATATATGGTGTCCACCATTTTACTATTGTTTGATATATGGTGTCCACCATTTTACTATTGTTTGATATATGGTGTCCACCATTTTTCATGCCACAAGGATGTTTTTCATTATTTTCCCACGGATTTGCATTTACTATTTTAAAATATTCTAATCAAAAAAAAAAAAACAAAAAACAGTTTCATTACCAAATCTATATTTTATTATTTAAAATTAGATTCTTTTTTATTTTAATCCTTTTAGTAGGATTATATCATGAATGAAATCAAAATATATTAAAATGAACAAATTAAAACTTAATAAGCCATCAACTTGACAAAAACATATTAATCTAACATAAAATAAATGGAATAATCCTACTTCTGCAGACAGTCCCAAATGTAAATTGCTTAATTATTAACATTATAATAGGTCATTAACTAAGAAATGGCCGAAATTTTCTTAAAGATTCATGACTTCATAATTCTTGTATTTTAATAGATATTTTCATAATATTTTTTTTTTAAGTTTCTCTCCATGTTTTATATCTACGCAATAAATTTAATTTTTATTTTCAGTTTGATTGCAAAAATTTAATCTTTCTATAATAATTTTTTAATTTTTTAAAAATTATATTAATGTTGCTATTAGCTTAATGTTAGCTTTCATACACATTATAAAATTTATAAAAAAATGTTTGTACTGAAAATAGAGTTTTCTTCAAATTCTCCATAAAAAACAGCAATTTCATAGTTAATGACCTAATATAATGTTGTACATTATTAAAATTGAGGAGCTCTAAACCAGGTTTGTATCTAGGTTTGATTTACTTTTCTTTCTGCATTTCTATATGTAATGACATACTTAATGTTAATTAATTTCTCCTTGCAATTGATAAATCATTGTTTAAAATATAGAAATTTATTTCTATCATAGTTTAAATTTTTTATGCTTAGGTAATCCAACATTTAGACCTACTAACTCAATAGAATACTGGCTAGTTATCAACTTATCAGATAAAACTCACCTTATGCAGTTGCGAGACTACTCTAACAATATCATAGAATATCAAGATGGCCTCCTTTTCTGGCACCTTCTTGACTTTAGTCACATACTGCTG
Organism: Ypsolopha sequella; assembly: GCA_934047225.1. Taxonomy (NCBI): domain Eukaryota; kingdom Metazoa; phylum Arthropoda; class Insecta; order Lepidoptera; family Ypsolophidae; genus Ypsolopha; species Ypsolopha sequella. The sequence continues at coordinate 20,262,690 of OW204004.1, read as the reverse complement.
TAAGTTTATCAGTTCAGTTCCCTTTTCACTGAACTGATGTGAGCTCACGCAGTCCAGGACTAAGAACAGTCTCTGTCGGACTCTACCTGTGTATATGTGGCCCGGACCTGCAGGATTTGGTACTTCTTCTAAAGCATGATCCTGGAAATAAAATATGAACCAAATGTTATAGTGGCTTTAATATTTGAAAAGGTTTGGGTAGGAGACTGAGAATAAGAAAACAAATACTATGAATTGTTTTTTTTTACTTTGGGTCAAGCTATAAATTTTTGCTTTTTAACAACTCATCTCATGCAAGTAGCAAATGAACAAAAAGGTATGAAATTTAGTCCAAAAATGAATCAAGAACAAGCAGTTCAAAAAGCAATGTTTTACCAGCCCCTTTTCAACATTTTGTTTAAAAGGATAGTTATACAGGGTGACTGGAAATTGCTCTTATTCCTCTCGTGGGAAGAAACTACGATTAATTTGGAGTGATTTGATCCCTATCACTTGGGGGTCGCAAATCCGCCATTTTCGAGAAAATTTTTATTTTTAAAGTTCAATTTAAATTTTTTGTTATCGTGATTTTAGACATGCAGCATAAGGTTTTGCAATTATTTGAGTGATTTTTAGCCTTAAGGAGATTGATCAATCAGTAAGCTATCAGTTCATGCCAAATTTCAGGCCAAAAAACAACAAGATTTTTTTTGGCGTTTTTTATTTGCCAAATTTCGCAATTTTATAAATAAAGCAAAGAATGTCGATTATCTTGAAAATTACGGATTTGCAACCCCCAAGTGATAGGGGTCAAATCACTCCAAATTAATCGTAGTTTCCTCCCACGAGAGGAATAAGAGCAATTTCCAGTCACCCTGTAGTAGCATAGTCGGATTGAGCAACTTAGCATATAAGAGATGAGGTTCAGCGTAGCATCAATAACTTAAGCGTGAGTTTTCAGTTTATTCATACATTGGCTGATATACATATATGTAATTCAAAATTCAAAAGCGTGCAGTGCGACATATCGCACGAGTTCCTGTTGACATGCATGCACGACCCTATTTTATAGAGCTGGGTATCCTGACGGTACCTAGTTTATTTATTTTGGAGGTGCTGAAATATGTAAAGCAGAACTCTGCCGAATTTCGTAACTTCGAATCTGGTGACCGTCGTTACCCCTCCCGCAGACCGAATGACCTACATGCCGTTAAGCATCGTCTCAGCAAGACAGGTAACTCCTTGCACTGCATAGCTCCGTCTTTGTTTAACAAGCTGCCCGATCACATTAAAAAAGTGCCTACGTTGCGAACATTTGTAAGCAAAGTCAAAGCATTTCTTTTAGAAAAAGCATACTATTCCGTAAAAGAATACCTATCGGATGATGTTACATAAAAACTGTATTGTTGAAATATAATAATTGAAATATAGAATATAACCTACTGTCCTACTTTAATTTTATAATAATGTAATAATAATTAAATAATAATGTAATACTATTGAAATAATGTAATAATAATGTTAGACATGTAATGATAAATTATGAATAAATGAGTATGAGTATGAGTATGTACAACAGAAGAGAAATTTTCATTGGCAGAGGCAGTTCATTGGCCATATGGCCCTCCCCAAAAAGCCCAGGAATTCCATGTATTTGACAATTTGACTTGACTTTTTGCTTTGATTTGGGTGCACTTTTATACAGCATAGGTATATAAGGTATAGATAAGTTTGCCAAAAGCAGCTTAAGGCTTAAAGCACCTAAAAACTTAATTATTTTTACTTTGTGATAAACCTTGTCAGAATGGCCCCCTCAAAATCAAATCCTGGATCTTTGGAAATATTCCTTGCATTCATATTACCTATATATGTGACCAAAATAACCAATATAAGCCAGTAAAGAGGTAGGAGGCACAACCATGCCCGAAGTCTATTGTAAATCAATTGTCATTGATAATCAATAATTCTACAGATTAACCTGTAACATGGATCCAAACCACTATTGTGCTGGATAACTATTATTATTGTGGATCAACAATTGAACAGTATGAGAGAAAAAAGACCTTACCTTGAAAAGTCCATGATGATGAATAACACCATCCTGATCTTTTAACAAAGACAATAAAGAGTATTCTGTATGTAGCAGCATCTTGCCTTGACGGTCATCTTGCGTTTCGGGCTGCCCTTCATTCCTGAGAGTCAATATTTTGATCTGATAAAACTCATCAGTCTTTTCTTTCCTAGCTAAGCACTGTACAATACTTTTGACAGGACTGGGGCCCAGTTTTGGGCCTAATAAGTACGGCCCAGCTTTACGAATTAGCCTATCAGGTACCAGGGTTCCATAGGCTGGCACGTCATCTCTATTATATGTTATCTTCGATTTCTTAGGAGAACTTGGACCATACTTTTTGGAACTCTTTAAAGAGCCGTTAGGCGAGGAACAAGGGTACGGTGAGGTCTTAGACATCTTAGGGCTCGGCTGCAAAAGCAAAGGCCGTGTCCTCTTTCCATGATTAGAACTGCATTCTGGCTTCTCAGGGTCCATGATATTATACTTTTTTTTAAAACGATGGAACACTTAATCGAAGAATTTTTGCGAGGGAGTTAGATAACATTTATTAGCTTCTAAAATAAACCTTTATTTATTTATTTATTACCAATAAGTAACATAAATTATTTAAAAAGCTAAGCTACAGAAAAAGAGAAATTTTTATTATTTTGTATTGTGGATTGGTGGAATCAGTCGCGTTTAACAACTGAGCTGAGCTGAGCTGTGCAGTGCAACGGGTTGTGACTTGCGTTGCGGCGATGCATTTGTGCGGATTGCGGATAAACTGTTTTATTTGCTAAGTGGGATAAACGACGATTTGTTGCTTGTCATGTCAAAATGACACGGTTTATTAGTATAAAATTACTCTGTGGATAACTAATATGAATACGATGCAGTAGCCGTTGATAAATTAACATACTCTTTGCAACCCATTGCTCATTTCATCACTGCGGCGATGCAAGACCGTTAAACGTGACAATATTTCCTTAGGTATAAAGCGTTCTAGCGTTCCAATCCAATACCAAACCCTCAGAATAAGGAATTACCTTATTCTTATTTTTAAATCAAACCGCTGTCACCTGTCACCGACCAATACCCATAGCTTAATTTTTAAAAGATCTTTTTTATATATATTTTTTTTAAGAATATACGCCATTTTAAAACATAGTTTTCATTATTTTGGTATATAAATTAACCATTATTATTTTATGATTTTTTAAAGAATTGTCCGATGACCTTGTCACTTGAAAATTTTAGACATTATACTGATTGTGATGTGTGATTGCTTAAATTTGCTTTTAAAAAAAGTGGTCTGTCTCTGTCTGTCTACTCATCTGTCATCTAGCTGTCAAATTAGTCTGAAGCAAATTATTATAAATTTATCTTGATAGCAAAGGACACATTTCTAAACAGCTACTACTCAAGTGACGTCACACGAGGGCAAATGAAAGTTTCAGCCTTTTCGTAAAAATATTCATCATCATGAGGTTTTTTAGACCAAAAGTTCGAAAATACGGCTTATTAAACCTAAATCTCGAGATGTTTTTTGAATTAACACACCTTAACATAATTTAATCTATGCAAACTAGTCGGATGAGCGATACGTTTTGGAGCCTGTCTTAATAAAATAGTCTTTGGTGAGATTCGGAACGGACATGGACAGACAGACATACAACCACTACACTCAACACTTACACATACATCTCTTACACTCTCACTCTCACATTATCAACATACTTTTGCTCAATCTATTTATTTATTTGCTCAGTAATTAATTAATTAGCTAGACCAAGCATTGTCAATAACGAAATATGTAAGTGTAATTTTATTATTTTCTTTGTTTTTTTTTTCTTTTGTTTTATTTGTATCTACCCTAATGTAACTTAAGTTGTAACACATAGGTACAGAACACTAATTTAAGAATAATACATAAAATTTTGTAACATGCATCTGTGGTATTGATGAACAAATACTTTACGCATTTAGCTTAGGCATCAATGTTTAATAAATGTGTGGTACTTGTTCTATTTATGTATTCCTTAGATTAAGACTAAAATTTGTAGGTACCTTTTCTTTTAGGCAAATAAATGCTTTTTCATTTTTCATAGAGTAACATGTCAAAAAAAAAGTTTGGCGGGAAGACGAAAATGTTTAAATGATGGATGAGATTTTATCTACAGGTTTTATAATTCAAAGAAAAATTATAGATAATCAAGTTGCAGACTAAAACAAACCAATGAAATTGCGTGGCATAAAAATATCGTGCTAGGCGATAAAATAGGAATAGTTCTCATGTATGACTGAGATGTGTTCAAACGTTTAACACTCTTCAGTTCATGTTTTGTAATTTTTAATATCATGTCTAGAATCATGCTTTTGACAGAAACAAATTCCTGGTGATATTCACAAAGTAAAATATTGGTCGTGTCAGTAGAAAAGTTGCTCGGGTTTCATCGTTTCAAAACGATCTCACTTGAGGTTTATATACCAATATTGAGCTACTTTTATCTAACAGATAACAGATAGCAATATTTTCTACTTCATCGGAAAACATAAGGCGTTTTGGAACGCTACCTTACTTGACATTTCTTTTTTTTATCTGAGGAACCTTGTCAAAGCGTTTCGAAGCCTCATAGTTTCGGCCGTGTAATACTAGAGAGCTAAGATTTTCAGGATAAGATGTAGTTAGCAGACTTTTGAAATACACTAAGTTTCTTTTGTCTAGATTTTATACATTGAACTTTATCAATATAATCCGCGCAATCAAAGAGAAGAATTGAAAATGGCAGCATGTACTCACATCTGCATTAAATTGTGATAGAGTCAGCATAAAAATGTGTTGCTTTAGTATTATTTTGTATGAGAGTAAGCCTGAGCGGCAATATCAGAAAACTGTTTTCGCATGCAGTACGCAACGTGCGTACAGCGTACTGCATGCAAAAAAAGTAGTTGGAATTTGCCGCTCAAGCTTACTCCGTAGAAAATAATACTAACGCAACAAATTGTTGTGCTGACTCTTTCACAATTTATTGCAGACATGATGCCATTTTCAATTCCTTTCTTTATTTGCGTGGGTTATGCTCAAAATACGTTGATTTCGTCACTGAATGATTCACTCATTCACTGACTCACTCATGATCATCAAAACCTCTAGGGTACTTCCTGAAGTCCAAAAACCTGAAATTTTATTTTATAGTAGTTAAGTATAAGACATATTTGAAAAAAAGAAAAATACTAAAATGATTTTTAACATAAAGATATAAGCAGGTATTGCTTGCCTACGTACTAGAAAGCAGGCGCTTAAGTTTATTTTTTTAATTGGGGTTTTGTTAAATTTGTGACACAAAATCCCTGACGGTGACGGTAAAAAAATCGTGTCGTGCCGTTACCGACCAAAATTATATTAGCGCCTATTGGCAACACTCAGTCAGACGACCACGTCTCGTCAACGCTATAACCAAGGTTTGTTTTTAAAAAAGCTGTCGGAAAATCCATCATTTTTCGGAATGACTTATAAAGCCATTTAATGTTTGTCCCGTAAATAACCCGCCTTTACAAAGTGGCCGTTCCTAAACGATTAGTAAGCTTCCGTTTCAAAACGAGGGTTTTCACGGAGTAATGCAAATTTAACACTACAGCATTCAGAAATCGGCACGAGTGAATCCAAAGGGTAAACGAGCTGTTACTCGACAGATGCACGAAAGTGTTTTGAAATGCGTCTGGGGAAATTCTTACACTGTTTGACACCGTTAAAATTCACATGACAGTTGAAACTTCGGTGTTTTTTCTGCTTTTCGACAGAATTCAAAAGTTTCAAAAATGTATTCAATATTTCTGTAGGTCTGTAGCCTGTAATGTCATATTTTTAGTTTAGAGCACTTACTTTCCTTTCCTAGCATTTACAAAAAGCATTTCCGTTTTCCTACCCTTGAGTTTCATTTGAGGTTAATTTGACTTTGATGGTTCACGAAAATCATTCGCCAGCGTTTCAAAACCAGGTTTTTCTTTCTCTTTCTAGTATATAGCTATGTCTCTTTCTTATAAACGAGTGAAGTTTCTCACGATTATCACAAGTTTCGAAACGGAACCTATTAACACCTGCAACTTTACGCCACAGGGCCGCATTCATAAATTAGGGATCGCTACACGGTCTCTAGTGTCATCTCTGTCGCACGCGTTGAAAATTGTATACGCTATCCTGCTGTCAGTGTTGGAACCTAACAAAAGTGTTAATTTATGAATGGCTAGCAGACGTCTGTGTTTTACACTAATTTGGAGATTTGTGTGTGTCATTTTATCCAGGTGGTAGAGCTGATGCCGGGCTCGACTGTACTGTACTCGAAGTAATTCGGGGGAGAGTAAGAGAACAGCTCACAGGCAAAAAACCAGGAGGCCCACCGATAGATGGGTATATCCATCCCTAATAGCCGGGCCTTATATGGAACAGACTGGTGACGGGCAGCGGCGTTACTGGTGCGAGGGTTTCAGTACCGCGCTCACCAACCCGCCTGCCCAGCGTGTGTGAGTATGGGCAAATCTTCCAGGATGACCGCCGGGAGTGGCAAAGTCCTGGAAAGGCTTATGTCCAGCAGTGGACGAACTAGGCTGATGGATGGATGGATGGAGCTTTGTGTCAGTCACAAGGCGCAATTTTACACAAGTTTTTCAGAGTTTGTAGCATTAAAATAAATAAATAAATTATACCCTGACGGACACATAAACTACAAACAAAAATATTTGTCGAATATGCAAACTTTATGGATTTATCTGACAGGAAAAGTATTTGGCACTGTACATTATGTACAGTAAGATTGGTTCTTATTCTAACAAAAAAAGGTACCAGTGTCCTGTCCTGTCTGTGAAACGAATGCAAGTGTGTTTATTCATCATGGTGTTATCCAAGTTTCACCAAGTGCCAACAATCGCAAGTCATATAACCCAGAAAACAGAAAAATACCTAGGTAGCGTTCCGCCGCACGGTGACCCCAATTTGAAATTTTATGGACATAGGGCCACAAGACAGCATATCGACCTGATGATTTTTTATATGATGGATATTTATATTTCAAGTGACAAATACTGTTTGTTAAATTTCTGAAAAGTGATAGTTTTCGAGATAAAAGAATAACTTTTTATTTTTTACACTTATTTTTTTTTTCTCAAAATGTTGCAAAGTGTCGCGGGTTTCGCTTCCATATTATAAATAATCAAGTGATCCTCTAGCAAAAAATACAAATAACGTTTGCAGCCACACGAGAAATTTGCGGTTATTTTCAGTAGTTTGTTGAACTGATACCATTTTGGTAAAATTATAATTTATTTTCCGTAAGTTAACATTTTATTTTAATAGAATTTATTTAAGAAATCCAGAAAAATCGTAGAATACCAAAATATAGTGGCCCTAGATTTAAATTTTATGACCATAGGGCTTCAATTCAGAATATCGACATGATAAAATAAAATAAAAAAAATAAGAAAAATTTATTCGCAGAAAAAAAAACAACATTACATTTTTGATTGTTTCCGCCAAACTTTAAAAAAGTTTATTGGCAGATGTTACTCTCTTAACTTAACTACTAGCCGACTAATACTACAAAAGAAAAATTACTTATAATTAAAGTTAAACAGATTTTCAATTTTTTTTTTATTTTTGTTGTGTAGTCATCCAAATGATGACTATAAACATATTTTTTTAAGTACGCTTAGGTACATTTTTTTCCTTGCTTCTTATTGTTACAGGCATTTCATTCAAAATATGATGATGATGATGATGATGATGATGATGATGATGATGATGATGATGATGATTTCTTATATGACAGATATTTATTTCAAGTGACAAATACTGATTGTTAAATTTCTGTATAAGTGATAGTTTTCGAGATAAAAATGGGCACAATTAGACACTAATTATATTTATCTAAGTAGCTAGTTTGTATTTAGCTACGACCACCGGTAAAAAAAAACATGCCGCTGGTGCCTGAGGTAACGTTACTCCATCGGAATCTGTTTTTTGTGAATATCTTTGGATCGGCTGAAGGCGCTAGGTTTAAATTTCGGGCACAATTATACGAGCTGAGGTACTAATTTTCTGTGAAGCCGCAGCAGCAGCGTGGGCCGTCTTCGGCCGTTCGAAGGTGCGAGCCTTGATGACGTCATCTTTGCCCGGGCTTCATCTCCGGGGCTACTATCCGCGGGTCCGGGGTGGGCTGCTAGTATAATATTACTAGCTGCCTTTGTGAGTGAGGTCCTTTAGTCTTCATGGCCACCGGTGGTACGTCACCAGTGGCCCAGTCCGTCTTGATGACCTCACTCACTGTCTTCGGAGCTGCTGACAGATGTGTCGCTCAGCAGCTCCCTGGGGTAGGGACGTCCGGAGGGAGGTTGGTCGTAGTTGGGGGCGAGAGCTCGTAGATTCTCGTGTGGGCTGTGGTCGGCGCGGTAAAATAGCGACCGCGCCAGTCTGCACACGACGAACTCACCCACGGTCTCAACCCCCGTGTCGGCGGCAATCGTCGTGTTTCTGTGAAGCCGAAATGCTGAAAAGCGACAACTTGCCGCTGGCGTTACGGAAACGACGTCTTTATACGTCTGTGCGTGGAAGACTCAAACAGAACACGTTTTTCATAACATGGTAAAGTCAAATGACCTCACCTGAAGGAATTATTATTAGTTGCCGTTCACCTCGTTCCATACTGCTTCGATATTGTCAACTCGCGCCTCCCCTTGGCTCACTCTACACCCACCAAGTGGGGCGCGCCCCACTGATTGGTAAACCCTGGTCTATACCATGGTCGTTCGTAGTGGCCTGAAGTTAGCTGCAAAATCACCTTATTTCCAACGATTTTTGACGTTTGTTGGTGTATGTTGGTTTTTGGTTGGAATTATTGGTTTCATGACCATCCCCCTAAGTACGTACATTCTGAAACTGTATTTTTTCATTGAAGTTTTTACAATGCGACAAAATTTGATGCACATATAAATTTCGTGTTCCTCCATACTAAACAGTGCTTTTAAATTTTGTAACATACACTGAAATTTCACATTCGACCTAGATCTTTTACAATTTTCTCACAAATCTTTGACAAATATTTTTTTCTAACCATGTTTATCACGACCTAGCTCCTGACGTTATTTGTGATCCAATATTCTCGAAAATTGTGTAACAATATTTAAAACATTGTTTGTGAATAAAGGTGGCACTGTATCAGCCCGCAATATGTGGAAAGGCCTTAGTTTAACCCAATCTCAACTAGTAAAATTGCATTTCAACACCTACAAATTCCGTACCGCCGGTATTCCAGCCCTAGATTCCGTCTTGAACCAATGGTACGAGTTCTGTAAGAAACCGCCAAAGGGCTTCGAGAAGTATTTTCAGCCAGGTACCAGTCAAAAGCAGTCAAAAACCCCCGAAAAAGATGGGTCCACTCCGCCGTCGAAAAGCGCCCCGCCGCCTTCAAAACCTAGTTCCCCTCAAGATAAATGGAACATGAACATGTTCAACCCTGCAGGAAGTAGTAGGGGTCCTGGAAGAGGCGGATTTGAAGGCCAAGGGGATAAGGAAAAATGGATGATGTTTGGAGCGATGGGTGTAATGGCACTGATGGCTTCAGTAGCTTACTTCGAGTTTAGATACAAAGAGATAAGCTGGAGGGACTTCCTAAATCTATATTTAAACAAAGGTGTAGTAGATAAACTTGAGGTTATCAATAAAAAATGGGTTAGAGTGAAATTACAGCCAGGTTCATCTATAGAAGGCAAAGTTATCTGGTTCGCGATTGGCAGTGTGGATTCTTTTGAGAGGAACCTGGAGAATGCTCAAATTGAGCAGAATATAGAACCACCAAACTTTGTGCCTGTGATCTACAAGACTGAAGTTGAAGCGTCCAGTCTAACTGGCATGTTGCCTACAATATTAATAATAGGCTTCTTAATATACATGATGAGACGATCCGCCAACATGATGGGCGGTGGAGGCCGAAAAGGTGGTGGCCTCTTTGGTGGTGTTATGGAATCAACAGCTAAAGTCATCAACCCAACAGACATCCAAGTGACATTCCAAGATGTTGCTGGCTGTGAAGAAGCTAAAATTGAGATTATGGAGTTTGTGAACTTCTTAAAGAACCCACAACAATATATTGATTTAGGAGCTAAGATCCCTAAAGGAGCTTTGCTTACTGGACCTCCTGGTACAGGAAAGACTTTGCTGGCCAAAGCGACGGCAGGAGAAGCAAATGTCCCATTCATAACAGTTTCAGGGTCAGAGTTTTTGGAAATGTTTGTGGGTGTTGGTCCTTCAAGAGTCCGTGATATGTTCTCTATGGCTCGTAAGCATGCCCCTTGTATTCTGTTCATAGATGAAATTGATGCCGTTGGTAGAAAGAGAGGCGGAAGAAGCTTTGGTGGTCATTCTGAACAAGAAAACACTCTTAACCAGCTTCTAGTGGAAATGGACGGCTTTAACACTACAACAAATGTTGTGGTCCTGGCTGCTACAAACAGAGTTGATATTCTGGATAAAGCTTTGCTTAGACCTGGTAGATTTGACAGACAAATCTTTGTCTCAGCTCCAGATATCAAAGGCCGAGCCTCAATTTTCAAAGTCCATCTGGGTCCTTTGAAGACAACTTTGAATAAAGATAACTTGGCAAGGAAAATGGCTGCATTAACCCCAGGTACTTTTTATTCTAAATTCATATTTTTCCAGGAATTATAAAGTTATTACTTTGGGTCACCATGCGAAACCATGAATTTATGTATTTTTGTTTTTATAATATTTCTAGCTTTTGCCCACAGCTTCGAGTGCGTTAAAGTTTCTTTCAATTATCAATTGTTTTCGGCTTGTTGGTCATTTTATCAACACCCCTTAATGTTGTCCAGGGTTATAAAGAAAATTGCATCCAAATCCATTGAGAGGTTCTCAAATTAAAACGGAACATACAGACAAGAGACATGGCTCTCATCCCAAAAAACCGGTTTTTGTATGCAAATTTTAAAACCGATTGATAACCTATTTATTTAAATCTTCGCTAAAATATTCAATGTACCTATACAGACGCACTTTTTTTACTACTTTATTTTATTATAGATTTATCAACAGAAAACTGTAATTTGGTCAAAATATAATATATCGGAAAGTTCATTTTGCCTTTTTATTCATATTTTAATACATATAATTCACACAAAAAAAAACAAAACTCAAAATATTGTCATGTATTTTTGGGGTAAAGACAAATATGCTTATTTAATTTGACTAACTCAATATTATCTCCCAATTTCAGGATTCACTGGTGCAGATATCGCCAATGTGTGCAATGAAGCTGCCCTGATTGCTGCCCGAGAGCTTGCTTCTGACATTAACATGAAGAACTTTGAACAGGCCATCGAGAGAGTAGTTGCTGGTATGGAGAAGAAATCCAACGTTCTGCAACCAGAGGAAAGAAAGATTGTCGCTTACCATGAGGCTGGACATGCTGTTGCCGGTTGGTTCTTACAGCATGCTGATCCTTTACTAAAAGTCTCTATCATCCCAAGAGGAAAAGGTCTTGGATATGCCCAGTACTTGCCCAAAGAGCAATACTTATACAGCAAGGAACAACTATTCGATAGGATGTGCATGACTTTGGGTGGAAGAGTCAGCGAGGAAATATTCTTTGGTAGGATCACAACTGGGGCCCAAGACGATTTGAAAAAGATAACACAAAGCGCGTACGCTCAAATCGTACATTACGGTATGAATGCTAAAGTAGGAAATGTGTCTTTTGAAATGCCACAACCTGGTGAAATGGTAATGGATAAGCCCTACTCTGAAAAGACAGCTGAATTGATCGATTCAGAAGTCAGGGTATTGATTGATACAGCGCACAAACACACTACTGAACTGCTGACTAAAAACAAGGACAATATCATCAAAGTTGCAGAAAGGTTGCTGAAGCAAGAGATATTGAGCAGGGACGATATGATTGAGCTATTAGGGCCTAGGCCCTTCCCTGAAAAGAGTACATATGAGGAATTCGTCGAAGGCACAGGGTCTTTGGACGAAGACACAACTTTACCTGCAGGTCTACAAGACTGGAACAAAGAAAAACAGCCAAAAACACCACCACCAAAAAGTATACCAACAGAAAGTCCTGCTAAATAAGAACTAAAGGTTTTGTTATGTAGATCGTTAAATATTAGTATGTTTTATTTTATGTGAATAAATGTTTTCTTACCTCTACGCCTCAAGGGTTCGTTTAGTTTGTTACATGACTTATCGAAATCTGGATATAATTGCAGTATTTAAGCGAATTTGATACTTACAGTTATGAGATACAAAGGCTGTAAAGTATTTTTTCTGTGCATTTTGTTTTTCTAGGTGTAGCAGTGACTAGTTGGTGTAAAAACGCTTATTTTGTAAAAATAAATAACTTTTAACTAATTTTATATTTTTTCCTTGTTGAACCCATGGTTGAGTATTCCTTCCTAGGTGTTTCTTATAATAGATAATTATAGGCTTTTGCCCACGGCTTTACTCGATTCCATCCATCCATCCATCAGCCTAGTTCGTCCACTGCTGGACATAAGCCTTTCCAGGACTTTGCCACTCCCGGCGGTCATCCTGGAAGAATTGCCCATACTCACACACGCTGGGCAGGCGGGTTGGTGAGCGCGGTGCCGGAACCCTCGCACCAGTGACGCGGCTGCCAGTCACCAGTCTGTTCCATATAAGGCTCTGCTATTAGGGATGGATATACCGCCATCCATCGGTCCCAGGCATGGTGGGCCTCCTGGTTTTTTGCCTGTGAGCTGTCCTCTTACTCTCCCCCGAATTACTTCGAGGGAGTCTCCAAGTAAGATGGTGGTACCTCTACAGTCGAGCCCGGCATCAGCTCTACCACCTACTCGATTCGATACCTAATCGATTTTCGGCTAGCTGTTATTTTTTTTTAACACCTTATAGCCAATTATGTTGACCAGCGTCGCTACGATGATAATAAAAAACCGCATCCAAATCCATTGACTGGTTCTCGAGTTTGACAGAACAGACAAACAAAAATTGTAGCATTGTCCTCGGTACAATAACTCTAATTTAAAATTTCGTATTAATATTAAATGTACAGAACTACAGACACGACTTTTTTACATTATTGTATTAGTTAAATCGAATAAGCAACTTATTTAAAAATCAAAATTGCCCTACTAAAAATCCCATAGTATCGTCGTCGGCGCAACCGAAAATGTATTAATGGTATCGATTCGGCATAACACGTCTTAACTTATTTGACAGAACTAACCTTGTTTTAAGCGTCCTGTCTTTTTCTTTCTTTATCGAAAAGACAAGGACTGAATTAGTCCTGTCAAATAAGATGTGCTTCACTGAATCGGTACCATTATTAGCCGTTTTATCTGGCTTCTTTAAACGTGTCTCCGCACATTAGTTCCGCCAATAACTCATAGGAAGCTTACAGTAGAATCCCCCCCCCCCCCCTAAACTTGAATTTTCAAGCGTGAAACTACAAACATAGAATATAGACATACACTTCTACATCTATGAGTACAACAAAATAAATAAATATTTATATACTTAGGTAACAGTAATGAATACCAAATACCTATATATATTATGTATATTAAAAAAATTATATATACAAGGTGAATTTGTGAACATCGTCCAAATTCATAGTTGAGCCTTGGTAAGTGATCAGCATCATGAACCAGTAACGATTTTTGTAAAATTCATAAAATGAAATTCCGACTTCCCATAGTGATTCACTAGAACTGGGAGTGAATTACTATGGGAAGTCAAAATTTCGTTATACGAATTTCAACAAAAATCGTTATCGGTTCATGATGCCGGTCACTTACCAAGCCTCTGGTATGAATTTGGAAGATGGTCAAAAAGTGTATATATTAATGTATATATTAAATTGTATATATTATATATATTGTATATATTAAAAAAGAAGCATATATTAAGTACAATTCTTTTTATAATTTAATATTATTTAATTTACACAACGTATATATAAGAGGACTATTTACAAAAGTCAGTAAAAAGTTGAAGTTGATGGGACGACGGATTTGTCCAACTTCCAATAAATAACTTAAATTATTTGACAGGACTAACCTTATTTTGAGCGTCCTGTCTTTGTCTTGTCGATACAGAAAGAAAAAGAAAGGACGTTTAAATTAAATTAATTAATATTAACTTTGACATCCATTTATATTTTAGAGATTTGTAAATTCGTAAGAAAATACAAAGACTTTTACACAAGATTAGGAGATATATCAAATCGCTCAATAAGACATAAACATAAATTAATACTGCCACAATCAAAATTAAAATTACACAGCTCAGCCCCCCTATTCTGTATCTTTAGTTGCCAACTGTACTAGGTGCCTATCATCAAAAACATAGATAAAAACTGAAATTTCAAAATTGCCTTTAGTGGGTATTGAACTATTAACAATCTGTGTCGTCACTTGAAGTGCGAACATATCCTTAGGAAATCGGAATTCGATGGTATATCTATGTTTTTGATGATAGGCACCCAGTACAGAAGGCAACTAGAGATACATAATAGGCTCGCTGGTCCCTATGCAATGTCTATAAAAATCTATAACCACCTACCCGACACGATAAAAAATGAAGACAAAGACAAAACGTTTTTAAAAAACCTCAAGCACATGCTATTAGATAAAACCTACTACACATTAGACGAATTTTTCAAAGATTTTAAATAACTTCGGTCTGCCACAGCTCCCCTTCCTTGTATATTGTTATGCCCCAGCGGGGTCATATGTGAACTGTACATTAATATTTAAGATCCAACACTGTACATATGAAAGCAATAAACGATTGAATATGAATATGAATATAAGTTTAGTCCTGTCAATTAAGTTAAAACGTGCTATACCGAATCGGTGTTAATATAATGCAATATACTATACCTAGACATCGTCACGACATAAATCTCGAAGGGGATCCCCCCAGAGATGTCGCTGAGTGCGGATTGTCACCAACGATCAAAATAAACTGGTTGTTCAAGGTGACGTGAACACCGCTGCTGCGGGGTGTCCAATGCAGGTTTACATACATAATATGTATACTCACGCCTGTCTCCCAGAGAAGTAGGCAGAGACTATAGAGAGTAGGCCCGGATCTAGGGGGGAGCGAGAGGGTGCACTTGCACCGGGCGGCTAGGCCAGGGGGCGGCAAAAGCCTCTTCGCCCTCATATCATAAGTTTTGCCGTCAATGTGCCTGCAATAAGACTGAGTCACGCACGTCGATCAAGGCGCGCTCTGGACCCGTAGCATAGTGTTTAATCGCACGCGACGCTACTAGTTGAATCACAAGTGCAAGGAGCGTGACGTACTGTTTAATCGCAAAAACATCGTTTCACACTCCTCGCACTTGTGCTCCAACTAACCATCGCGCGCGATTAAACACTGTGCTACGGACACAAGTATCGAAACTTCATACTAAAACCAACTTTATATTCTCTGCTAAAACAGTCGGAAATAATCGCTGATCCAACGTGTTGATTTTTTAAATAATAATTTGAACGATATAATAAATGATTTTGCGGAAAAAAGTGTAGGAAAATAATATTTTGTTTATTTAATTTTTTACTTACTTGTTTGGTGTAGAATGCTCACGAACTTGTTTTTTTTTAATTAAGTAAACTAAAGATTTTTCTTTTTTTTTCACAAGGGCGCCAAAGTAGCCCTTTGCATCACCTGTAAAAATATGTAGATCCGGGTCTGATAGAGAGATTTCCATGTCTACCAGCTCTTCTATTCCTGCCGATTTTGACTTTGCCCTTCAGTATGGCGCCAATTTCGTCGGCATACACGTCCTAACCGGTCGGCCACAGCTTCAGGCTTCGAGAGGCGCGCCAAGCGGTTTTTGCGTCGGCGGCGCCGGCGGAGAGAACAAATGTATGAAGTTGTATAGAGCCGGCCATGGGTCGCCGCTCGCACGTCTTGTCCGACTTCGAGTGACTTGCGCTATCGGGACGGCACGGCGGTGTGCGGGGAGGCGGGTGGTTGAAACAGTGATCGAGCGCACAGGACGAACCACGTGTCGAGCGCTTTGAGCGAGCGAGCGCGCTATACATCCAATGCGGTGTTACATTCAATTAGTTGGCGAAATTTTAAACATATGTAGAACATGTCCATATGAATAACTTTTTTTAATAGGATTGTGAAAAATTCTAAAAATTCGTTTTCACCTTTCCATACTGGACGAGTCAGCTGATCGGAGCAATTTGTATAGGCGGAAGTGAAAAAAAGTTAAGAATTTCGCTTAGCTCCCATACAAACAGTTGTCCATATAGACTAGTACTACCTTTGTTTTGAGTTTCGCCAAATAATGTTATTTAACCTTATATATGTATATAAATCGTTACGACCTGAATGCCCCGGGGGGTGTCGGATGTGTTCCGAGTTTGAACTTTGAAATGCAAGTCACAGTCCACCCACACTCGGTAAACCCGCGTTTCACCTGCAAATATTACGTCCCAACGTGATGGGTGGTGAGCCCTATCATCGTTCTTCGGGCACAAATACACTCTGTTTAGGGCATGCAGGTTTCCTTACTATGTTTTCCTTCACTGTTCACAAGTGGTAAGTACCTATTAGCAAATACTATGCACATTATGTAAATTCCGAAGAACTCATTGGTGCATGCCCGACCGGAGATCGAACCTTAATCATCTCAAGATTAAGAGGCCAGCGTTCTACCCCTGAGTTACCGCTGCTTTTTCGTTACTTTAAAAGTAAATATATAGATACTAAGCTTAGGCATACTATATATATATATATATAGTATGCCTAAGCTTAGTAGGTACCTATATAGTTTCGTATGCATAAATGATCATCATATAATTAACAACTACTCAAACATAAATTTTGGAAAAAAATGAAAACTTGTCAAAACATGGAAAGTTATAAATACTGATTTTATTGTTCCAAATGCGTTACTGAACGAAATTGTAAGGTTTGATCACGCAATTCTGATTTTTGAAAAAAAGTTTTCCAGGCATCCATAAAAACTGCAATAACGCACCATACTGATTAAAAATCAGTATCGTGATAAAACTTTGTAACAAAACACGCGCGCAGCAAACGAGTGGTAATCGAGCTCTGCCTGACTCCAGATTTCCACTAACTTGCGGGGGAGCGCGGGGGACGTTAAATTCGCGCGGGGAGGTGAGTGTCGCTTCTTTACGTAGTAATACTTTATATTCTCTGCCAGAAGCCTGAAGCTGTGGCCCTGGCGTTAGGCTCGGCGGCGGCCCAGTCAAGCTTTTAGCTTCCACTTGCGCACCATAAATCGAATAATAAACCTTATTACGATTGTTGACCAGATAATAAAGAAAACTGCATTCAAATCCGTTGAGTGACAGGATACTACACTAGACAAAAATTGTAGTTTTGGCTTCAGAAAATAGCAAAAAAAACTTAGAGGGGTTTTGATAAAGTAACTGCCAAGCCGAAAAATTACGATATTTGAAAGACACTTCCACTTGTTCGAACAACGGTTGATATACCTACTTTTTTAGGCCCTAACCTACACATAAACAGATAGGTCAAATAGTTGTGGCACATTATAACGTAGCATTACTCAAAAAACTACTGTGTTTATCTTATCGAGATAACGCATGCAGAACTAAGAGGATTCCAGGAAAAATACATATTGAGGGTAGCTGTGCAAGCTTTATAATTTTTTTACTGAAATATATGGATTGACAGTTGGTATCAGTACCTACCTAGATATCAATGCTGTATCTATTTACGTGAGTACCTATATTATGTAAACTCGCAAAATATAAAATAACCGCTTTCCCTCACGAAATACCTACCGGAACTATAGACCTTACATGGTATCTCTTATGAGCAGATAATGCTGTTTTAACATTCCACGACAACCCATTACAAAGATCGTGAAAGGACCCCAGACCAGAACCAACACAGGCACACACTCCCCCATCAATAGAATTTGCCAAAGCTACACAACCATTGACATCGATATTTTCTCTGACTCACTCAATTATTACAAACAGAAGATTGCAAAAGTTATGCCATTATATTAATATTTCTTTTTCTTTTTTTTAAGTTCACATATATTAAAGCCTATTCTAAAGGCTTTAATTTTAGTTTTAGTGCTGTCAAAACTAAGTTTCTTTCATTGCAAAATAGTCCTTGAAAGTTAGGAACAGAATCTAAATTACTTTGGAATAATTTTATGTTTGACAGCACTAAAACCAAAATTAAAGCCTTCAGAATCGGCTACATTATATACATATTTTTTTAAATTCATATTTTATCTTAAGCTCTTTTGTTATGTGTAATTTTAGAAGTTACCGATGTTTTCTTTTATATAGTTTTAAATATTATTTGCGAAGGATGTATACTTACATTTATAAGGAACATACAAAGTACATGCATTGCTTCAACACCCCTCATAGATAGCCCTTATTTATTAGTTATTTATATACATTATATATATACATATACATACTTATTATTACTATCTAACAATATAACTAGTTAATTAATTGATTTTTGACTTACTTGTAAAAATAATAACTATTCATGTATGTACCCACAAAAATCATTTTACTGTCACAAAACTTTTGCATTTTATAACCCTGTCAAAACTCGTACTTTAGTCTGGTAATCATATTTCTGGATCCCACGTGACAAGCCCGACTTAGTTTGGGGTCCACTGGAAAACGTAGACACTAAATAATTTGTTTTTAATCATTTATTATAACTGTTTTCTTTTTATGTTTCTTTTTATGTTTAGATTAAGGATTTAATTTGATTTAATTTAATTTTAAAGCATGTTTTAGTGTAAGTTTTCAAGAAATAAATAATTTGTATTTGTATTGTATTTGTACAACAGAACTGTACCTTTAATCTCGTCCACCATCAATGTTTTTTGTATCTTCTGCATAAATAACATGGACATACCCTGTCATTTAATGGTAGTTGTCCCAATGTGTATTAAATACTAATGAAATTATTTTGCACAGCGCCGTTGAATCCGCAATAAAAAGTTGGATAATAAGTTATTGAACAGTGATCTCCCTTCCTTCTTTCTTTGCAATCCATGTCTCACTGCTAGGGATCGTACAGTGGTAACCGCATCAAAACTCGTTCAGTAGTTCTCGCGTGATGCATGAAATACCGACAATTATTCCGATTTTTTTTTGTATACTATTATATATATTATTATATATTCTACACCTCTGTTTTTTTGGAATATCATCAATGTACAGACAGACACAGCTCTTTTCTTTTACAGTTTTATTAGTATAGGTAGGTAGCTAGCTTTACAATTTTGTTATGATATTATAGTACCTACCTAGCCCGTTTCATCAAAGAAGGTATCACCATCTATTTACCATAATGGATGACGCTATTCAAACGAAATAATTAAGTATTTATTTATATATAAATACATATTTATTTCTAATAATGAACAGCGTCACCTGTATGTAGATTTTTTATGTACTAAATTTAAAACGCTACAAACCATCGAAATAATAAGGGAGGGAAGTATAAACGCGCTTGAAAATTGACGCCACTAAATAATTGCCACGGTGGGCATGTGCTTAGTTATAAGTGCCGCACGTCAAGCAGTCTCGTGACAGCTGTGCTAGAACTAAGTCGTCGAGTTTATACATGTAACGTTTAAAAAAAGCCACAATATGCCTAGTTGCTTTGTGAAATGGTGTCTAAGCAACTCCACGAAACATTCCAAGCGTGATGGTATAAGTTTCTATGCATAAGTATGAAAATTGACATAATTTTTCAAACATTAGTCGAAAATAAATAACCTAAGAATAATTTAAAACGAACCACATAAGTTTATAGTCGGTTGTAGCATTTTCGTCCCTATCACGTTACTATAAAGATAACAAAAGAGTCTAAATTGTGTGGGGCTGCCGCCGTAGACGTGGTACATGAGAATTGGATGGTGTTATGCACGAAAGAGTATGCATGCAGTAGGTACGAAGTCGTAGATATATGACAACAGTACTGAGTATATTTTGAGGTTTTATTAAAAGTTTCTTTTATTATTTTATTATTATGCTGTTATGATCACGTGAAATTGCAATTTTCCCAAATTCTAGTAATAAAATATATACATGAATATTAGTTCAAATAGTCAAATAGTACAAAATCCCAGATTCAGCACAAACATTTCTAAAAGCATATCTAAAATTATTTCAAGTATTCACAAAAAACAAGTTATCTTTGTTGATCAGTGTTATTTATTAATAATCTTGATCCCTGCCGAATGTTGCATAAGCATATCCATTTTTATGACGAATAATCCTGCCTATTCGAGTTTTTTTGCTTAGAGCGTCATTCGACTTTGTTGTCTTGTTTCGTTCACACACAGCATATTGGTAGAGGACCACGATAATGTCGCTTACTTGCTGATTGTCAATTGGTTTTGAATCACTGTGTTGAAGGTGTACAACCATGAAAAAAGTATAAAGTTGCGAAGTAGTAACATGGTACGTTTACTTTAAAAAACTTTTTTGCTAGGCATACAGAGGTGGGGAGATAACATCACGTGATTTTTGCTGCCCAATGAGCTAAGCGTCTGTCGTACACCAGAAAGCACACAACCTTCAAAATGTGGCGTCACGTTTTAATGGCGTTTCCTACTGAGATTATACTTCCCTTTATAATTATTTCGATGGCTACAAACAAAGATTTTTTGAGCCGTGTGCAGACTAGTTGCATTTAAGTAAATCTATGGAAAATCGAACCTATTATAGCTCAGAGGTCATGCTTCCGGCCCAATTCCTGAAAAATAGTAAGTAGGTAGATAGGTACCCATAACATAACAAAGTATGTCGTCACCTTAAAGGGAAAATTAAATAACCAACAAAAAAAAGTTCCGAGATAATCGTAATTTTGTGTTTTTTTCGGTAAAAAATTCATATCTCCGTTATTAAGAAAGCTAAAATTCTAATTTTTTTATATGTTGTGGGCTTTAGAAAGTTCTTAAGTTGTACATTTTATAATATTGGAAAATAATTTCCTATATCCATGATTTACCGTATATTCATGTTTGCCAAAATACTTTTCCAAAATTATGCACAGTTATTTAGTTTCACATCTTTGTTATTCAATTTTGCCTTTCAATAAAGTAAAAATTGTGACTTTTTTGCATGATTTAAGTAGCCTTATTTATGTTTGCCATTTTATAGTTTGCCATTTTTCATGGTTGTTGGATTTGCTAATGGACCTTTTCTGGTATTTAGAATGACTTAAGAATTAACTTCAAACCTAATATTTTAATAAGAGCTGATCTAAAATTGAAATCCATCACTAGGGAGCTAATTAACATACATAAAGTCTTTTTATAGTTTTATTTAAAGAAGTTTTTACGTTAATAAGACAAGAAAAATAAATTTATTTTAGAACCTGTTTTGCTATCCTGAGGGGCTACTCCGAAGTGACAAAATTCGATCGAATATCGTATCTCCGTATCGGTCGTATATCCATCTCTATCACACTCTCTAGGCGTGCGTCAGAGATGGACGTATGCTTGGACGATAAACGATCTACCGAATCTTTTATGGAGTACTGGGCCAGTACCCGGTTGGGATATACGATTAAATAAATAAATAAAAACTGCAAAACCTTCGTGATATAATTGTATTAATTATACCTATTAATAGAAATTGCGAAACATATCAGTCATAATCTCTTTTATATAATAATTTGAACAAATCAACAAAAAATAATAATCAACCCTTAATTTGTTAACTACAGTACGCGGCGATAAATAATGCACATCGAATCGTAGCGTCATCTTTGTCGCACGAAGCTCTTGGTCCGGTGATAGAGAGGACGCTCTACGAAGCCGAAGATAGCCGGTGCGCATTATGTACCACCGCGTACTGTAAGTTCACTGAAAGTTGCATACAGTAACATGCACGTATGTGGATGGAGAACATCACCAGTGCCACATCGACGTGAACAAGTAGAATTGTGTAAGAAAAGCGGATTCACTTGACAGCTCAAAAAATACATACGGGTTTAATTGTCAAACGGGCTAATTTGTTCCGTTTGAAAATTGAAATCGCACGTTTTAAGCTGTTATGGATGGATACTATATTCTGACACAATTGCACCCTAAAGTTTTGTGGTTATAGCAATATAATTTTATTAATATAGGAACAACAAAACAAATCAGTCATACATAATCTTTTTTATAAAATAATAATATATGAACCAATAAATAAACAACAATCAACCCGTAGTTTCTTAGGTAAGTTAACTGAGAGTTGCATACAGTTACATGCATCCAATGGATGGAGAACATCACCATTACCACATCGAGGTGAACAGATCTTTTGGTTATAGAAATACAATTTTATTATTATAAGAATAACAAACAAATCAGTTATAAGCTCGGAAAAACCTCATTTATTAGGTTATCTTCCAAAGTAACAACATTGCAGAAGCGGCTTTCAAATTTGATTAGGCCTTCCGCATCCATTGCTATGCGGCCTTTGCCAATCTCGAGGTTGTAGAGCTGGACTCTCATATTTGTTGTGAGGTGCAATCTCTCTACCTTTGCCCACATTGGCGAAGCCTTGGGACAATCGTTGATCTCGTCTGCTGCAGTGCCTAGTTCGATGACTGGCAGCGTCTGCCGGAAGTCACCTGCGAGCAAGACGACAACTCCACCCATCAACATTCGGTGGCCGCGGATGTCTTGCAAGCTGCGATCGAGCGCCTCAATCGCACGCTTGTGAGACATCGTGCATTCGTCCCAGATGATAAATTTGCAGTGCTGCACCAGAGCACCGAGACCACTGCTTATATTGCAGGTGGGCGTTTTTCACCCGCAAGGTTAAGTGGAATTTTGAAGACCGAGTGGGCAGTTCTACCTCTACTGAGCAAGGTCGCGGCTATCCCAGAGGACGCAACAGCTAGCGCGACATTCCTATCCTTGCGCAACTGTGCCAGCAGCAAATTTAGCAGGAATGTCTTGCCTGGTGCGTCTAAGAAATAAAGACCCCTTCTCCGCTCTTCACCCGGGTCACAATTTTATTGAAAATTTGCCTTTGCTCTTGTCATAGCTGGGGCTCAGTTTGAGCGACTTGAGCCCCCAAGGCTGCGGTGTCGTAACTGAGCTCCCTGAGCAAATCAGTGGTCTACTTTCCTGTTTGTTGTGGGGTAGCCATGCCGCAATTAGGCAGCCGTTTACCCACCATTGAGAAAACTTTGTCTTCAATAAATTTTAGCGCTTCATTAAAATATATATCGTCGTTGGCCTGTGCTGTCCCTCGGTACTTGTGTGCTATATCTTCCGATATAGCAGTTTATACTTGTCCCAAAGTTGCAGGGGGTTTGAGAATTCGCAGGTGCTCAACATGATAGTAAAAAGCTCTCTCAACTTGGCCGCTGATCTACACAATACGGCGTCCTCCATCGTAGAGTTCCAGTGGCCGTCATCTTCCGAAAGTCCCATTGCCTCACACGCTTCTCGGAACGTAGTTTAAGGTACGGTTAACATCGATTTAAATATTCGTTTACACCATTTCAATAAGAGCCGTTATGTATTTTTGCCTTTCGGTTATTATCATCAGTTCGAAATATGTTTATTGCCAAAATTCAATAAGGTGAGTTACTTTTTTTTATCCTAATGAAAAAACTACAGGTAGAGTCAATCTCTTTAATCCTTTTTGTATACTTAAGTGATTTTAATATAGTTTTCCCAATCAGTTTTCCGGATTAACCAGTTTGGCCACAAACAGCTATCTCAGCAAATAAAGGGAGTAGGAAAACGATCCCCAGACCAAAAGATGGAGAAAAAATCGGACGTTTAGAAAATTCAATAAAACGTATTTTGGAAAAATGTTACTTATTTAATTTTCCATTTAAGGTGACGATATGCTCAAATGAAACCCCCCTCCATATTGATACTTTCAGCTCTAAGCTTTTCAGACTTTGAATATCGATTCAGTACGAAATATACTTCGTACTGGCTATTCGTAGGTACCCGAAGTTTTAAAAAATGGAATTGATTAAGTACCCTCTTTATGCCGACTTTCTTCCTTTGACTTTTCTGAAATATCATGGTCAGCAATAAACTGTTCAAGTCAGATGTAGATGTCGCTACTAAGAACTTAACCGCTACCTACTTGTTCAGTTATTTTAGCAGACGCCAGAAGAGAAGCGCTATGGCCAAAAAGTAAAGTTATGGCCCTTTGCTTGCCAGCAGCGAATAAAAGGTGAGCCGATTTGGGGTATAAAATGATTCAAATCAGTTTTTCAAGTACCAATAGTGTTTAATTGGCCGCTGGCTGAAATCAAAAACTTTACATTGCCTCCCATTTAGATGTAAATTGAATATTGTACATAAAATTGGAGGAACAAATTCAACAAAAGAAAAAAAACAGGGTTATATTAAAATTATATGAAAATATTATTCAAATATTAGCTGAAAATACATCCAGCCTTCTTTCTGTTTATTTAAATAGTCACTACATTACTTTATACATCACCAATTTCTTAAGTAAATTCAGTTTTTGTACAATATAAAAAGAATCTTACATTATTACCATCTATGTTTACATGCGAGTATGTGTATAACACCCCCACAATAACTTTACTCTTGATCTAACGTGCGAAAGAACGCGCCGACAAAATTAGAGAAAATGTAACAAAATATTAAAGTTATGGTAATTACAAGTAACTACACTATTTATGTTCAACATTTTATGTCAATATTCTTTTAATTATTATCTATTCTTACATCTAGCCTATGAAATAACATTATAAATGATGAAAACATTTTCTTCATGATATCATTCAACAAGTAACCCATTTAACAAGTAGCATTCCATTTAATCACGTCTATCGAACAGAAAATTAAAACTAATCTCAATAACAATGAAAGTTCCATATCAATTGCAGTCTCTGACTTTTTCTCCTTTAGGTTTCCGGCCACGCTTTCTGGCAGATGGGACGCCAGCTATGACCATGGCCGCTCGCTTCGCAATACAGGACTTGCAGAACCAGTCTTCTTTGGAGCCTGGCTCTTCCGTGATGCCGACACATACCCAATGGTACCAGCCGTCGCAGCCATCGCACCCGATCATGGGGGAACCGTTGTCTGGTCGCCCACAAGCCGGGCAGACCCAGATTTTATTGCCGTGTTCGTCAATGTAGAACGGCGTCGGTAAGGGGGCATTTGCCGCTGCCGCGATGGCCACTGTCGACGTAGGCACAGCCACCACCGGCGGCTCTTCAGATATTGACTCGATGTCATCATCGAAGTGCTCTCCGTGCCCTTTCTTCGTTAAAGACTTGAACAGTATCCTCTTGTATTTGCTCGACGAAGGAGGGCGGTTTTTACTCGGCGGCGAACTGCCAGAAGGTGGCGGCGATTTGGGTTCCTCTGTCGAATTGTTATGCTTCGAGTGCTTTTGCTTTGGCGGTCTCGTCACTAGGGCGGAAAATTGGGCTAATTCTGGTGAGCGACTGTGTTCTCTAGAGACCGGTTCTTCTTTGAGAGGCGGACTTTCATCTTCTTCCTTTTTGATAATGGGTTTAATGTTTAGTTTGAATATATCGGGCGAACTCGGCGGCATAGGCGATGCAGACCCCAACTTTAAAGTCAGTTTTGGGACTAAGCCATCAGCTGGAACTGCCTTTTCCTTCTTTTTCTCCCGTTTTTCTTTCTTTATTCTATCCTTCAGCTCTTTTAACTCGTTTTTGTCATCTTTATCTTTCTTCTTTTCAGACTTATCTTTATTTTTATCCTTCTTATCTTTTTTCTTTTTGATCTTCAGTCCATCTTTATCTTTCTTCTCTTTTTTATGGGCTTTATCTTTTTTCTTATCAGATTTATCGTGTTCTTTTTCCTCCGTAACCTCGGGAACTGGTTCATCTATAGATATTGGTTCAGGCTCTATTTTCGGTTCAGGGGCTGGTGGAGGAGTAGGGGTCCGAACTCGCGGAGGGGGCTCGCTAGGGGGTTCAATTTTCTCAGGTTCCTTTTCTTTAGGTGGATTCAGTTCTATCGTTATGTCTGGCTGTACAGGAGGCATTTTGTAAATGTTAGCTTTATGATGATCTTTATGCGATTTTTTCTGTTTCTGCAATATATTTGGAATGGTCGGAGTTTTGTGCTTCTCTTGCCTGTCCCTTTCGCGAATAGAGATCGGCGACTTATGCAGGCCTCCTCGATCGTCATCGTTGTCTACAGGGATCACTTCTAAGCTGGGACGACGTAGCATTGGAGGTATTTTACTAGAAGAAGAACGGGAGGAGTGGCCGAAATTGCCCATCGACATGAGAGGATTCGGCATGCCGGGCCCGAGACCTCCTGGCAAGAAACTCGGGCCAGGAATTAAGCCTGGACCAGAAGCACCTAAGGCAAACGGATTCGCGAGTAAATTTGGATTCGGCAAACCTCGTAAAGCGGGATTATTCGCCAAACCAGCAAGAAAGTCGCCACCTGGTATAAGACCTGGATTTGGGATAAGTCCAGGACCTGGCATTAAACCTCGTCCAGGAGGCATATTGTGAAAGAACGGGAAACCAGGAGGCATTTGCGATAGCTTTGAATCATTCTTTGGCTTGCTTACTTTAGGAGATTTTGCATTTGCCAATTTGAGACTCTTTTTTTGGGCTTGGAGCATTTCAAAGGCTAGCTGCTTCTGTTGTTGCTTAATAAGTTTTGCTTCAAGTTTTGCAGCTTTTTCTGCTGTTTTATCCTTCTTCTCTCTGTGCTTTTTTTCTTTTCTAATTTTTGGACTCACACCAGCTATATCTTTGGAATAAGGAAATTGCAAGGCTTTGTTGATGGTCAAAGGATTAGGACGTGGATTGAAGGGAGCAGGCTTTGAATGTGGCATGGGATGCATATCAAGTGAGTCCTCATCTACGCTGATCACTTCATTGGTTGTCAGGTCCATTTCCTTTGATAAATCTAATGCACTATTATCATTATTGTTCACAAGTGATTCATGAGACTTAACTTTCAAATATTCTTGTGGCTTACTTTGACTTGTGCTCTCTTGTGGGTCAGAGCTGGGTAATCTAGAGATTGTAGCATTAGAATGAGATTTTTCGGGTACAACCTCTGGAGTGATTTTATCTTCTTTTGATTTGTTCGATATTCGTTTAAATATATTTATTTTTGATCTGTCAGGTTGAGATGCTAGTTTTTCCTCTTCGTCTATTATTTCTTTCTTTATTTCGATATCTGGTACTAGAGAATTTGTTGCAGTCTGAGGCTTATTTACAGGCAAAGGATTTGATACAAGTGGGGACTTTGAGATTGGTATTTTCCTGGGAACAGGAATAGCATCCTCTCCAGTCAATTGGTGTCTCCCTACTGGAGTTGGAGATGGTAGATGTTCAATAGGTTCTTGTTTTATGACTGGTTTGCTAGTGTCAATGACTGGTTTGATGGTGTCAATGACTGGTTTGATGGTGTCAATGACTGGAGCTGGTGGTGGCAACATTGCTTTTGCCATAGGTGGCATCGTAGGTGGCAAAACCTTGGGCGCAGGCATAGTGACATGATTATGATGCATCGGATGAACATCTTTACTTTTCGGTAGGAACCCTGGTGGATACTTGTCAGATTTACTGCTATCTTTTGAT
This sequence comes from Ypsolopha sequella, assembly GCA_934047225.1. NCBI lineage: Eukaryota > Metazoa > Arthropoda > Insecta > Lepidoptera > Ypsolophidae > Ypsolopha > Ypsolopha sequella. Next base: position 20,235,013 of record OW204004.1, on the reverse strand, counting down.
TTACTACTTTCACCTTTATGACTCTTATCTTTCCTTTTGCTTTTCATAACCTTACCATTTAACAATTTCGATTTCTTTGATTTCTTATCACTCTTATCTAACGATGTATGCTGGGGTACTTTCGTAAGATTAGAATGGTGTGAATTAGTTTTATGCTTCTCATGATGTCTTTCTGACACTATGGTGGGTACCTTTGCTTCAGGCAACTTGCCTTCTCGCGCTGGTGATAGAAAACCTGACATGGTCATCATAACACTGCTAATTTCTCTAGTTCTTTCCTCCTCCTCCAATCGTAGCCTCGGACGTTTGCTGTTAGGTAATGAGACCGGGTCAATTGGTCTTTTGAATATATCCTTAGATTTCTCCGGACTGTCTGTGACAGAGATTTCAGGACTGGTACATGTGGCATTGCTTGTTCCTCCTGTGTCAATGCCATTTTGTCGTATTTCAACTGTGTCTGCAACAACTGGAGTTTCTCTTTCCTTTTCAGGGTACATAGGTGGCAGGTGTTCGTGAACATGCATTGGTCTCGTAACAACTTCATGGCTTCCAGGTTTGAGGAAATTAAGATTTGATTCTTTAGGTTTAGGAAACCTCTCCGAAGTGACCGGGGTTGGAAGGGGAGGCACACAGCGTGTGTACTCAACCAGTTCAGGCAGTTGCACATGAAAATCCCGGAAAACTAATCCTAAATCGTTCAAATTTGGTTCAGTCCTACTGAATTGTTCGGCATAGTTGCTGGCCTGTGTACCAAGTGACCTGATGTATTTCTCCAAAACGTGAACCAGAATGTCCAAAGGCGTGGAGTTTATACCATTCCATCCAATAGTCTGGCATATTTGCGCAACATTCCTCCGCAGTATCTCACGGGCGTACGCCTCTGACATTGTGACACCAACAAAGTTATCTGGAACAAACGGCATTACCGCTTTCATTACTACAAATTACGTGCAAAATTAACAAAACATCATTTATTGGGTATTGTTTACGCATTCTCGACAATACATTATCATGTTTCATGGATAAGAATAGCTAAAACAGCAAATCTCACGAATTTAGTACCTGCAAGTGTCTAGTGAGAGAGATGATGTTGCGAACTGGAGAATATCTCAAACTTGGGAGACACATGTATGCTTTATTACGGACCCAGAAACTTACGGATAATTTATAAAAACACGTAAAGCCGTTCTATTGCAAAATAACGAAGTATTTACGTAAAAACTACTCAGCATTCTAAAAACACAGTACCCCGTGCGCCATGATTGCATTTTGGGTTGTCAATGCTTGGTGTTGCAAGTTGAAAATAAATTAATGGCGGAATTCTTATTCTTACTAAGCTGCGTTCATAAAAAAACATTAATCGAGTTTTGGCTTTAGCTAAACACAAGACAGTAGGCAAATTTACGAAAATAACGTGTGTTCTCTAGATAACGCTACGTTAACACAAGCCTGCTTCCTTTCCAGGAGAAGGAACAAATCTACGCGAGTAAATATAAACAAGTTTTACAAACTTCTTTCGTCAGTCTGGCTCACGGAGTTAGTCTGGCTTTTACTTTCTCATATACCTACTTTTTCCCATGAACCAAATTATTTGGTGATATGAAACTTGCTCAACTAATATGTCATCTCTTTTGCACGAGTTGAAATTGCTATTATTATCATTGTTTTCTGGGGTCGTCTGACAATCAAATTGAACGCAGTCCAGGACGGAATTTGGGTCCTACGAAATAGGTAGGTATGTAGATAGATCCTGCGAGTAATGCGTGTTGGTGTTGTTTTGTGGATAACAAAGTGCCGCGCCGCGCCATATTCTGAAAACAACCTCATCAATTTTATACTAGCAACACTGATTTCCGTTTGTCATGTCAGTTTTGTCAGAAACCGCTAATGGTTGATGTGCTTTTTGTTGAGCGAATTTCTTATTTCGTCACGTTTTTACCAAAACAAAGCGTTATTATAGCGAAATAAATATTATCCTGGTTATTTCCGCTGTGAAAATGACGTGACTAGTCTAAAAATAGATTTAATAGGCTCATCAAATTTTTCTTGTGGGGGTACATTATTTGCCAGAATTTTTACCATTTTCTCATAAATTTCTTACGTATCCCCCTCAAAAAGCGTTGCATCTGGCTGATTTTGTAAGTTAAAAGCGGTACGATAGGTGTAAGAAATGACTACATCATCAGAAGATGTCTTGCTCAGTGTTGGGCATGTCAGGTACAAGAAAGGTGATGGAACTCTTTACGTCATGAATCAAAGGCTGGCCTGGATGCTAGAACATAGGGACATAGTTGCCGTGTCCCATAAATACGCTGATATTAAAAGTAAGTGAAACATTCTTGTACAAACTACCTATTCTTTGTTTTCATCACCATCAATATGGAAATCAACTCTACCATAACCAGACACTGTCAAGTTCAATACAACATTGCCTAATGAATTTTGGCAGTCTTCTTTTCTTCACAAGTGCAGCCAGTTTTCTAGAAGCTTATTAATAATAACAAAACTTTGACGCTAAATGCTTAGTTTACTTGGGCAGTAACCCTGGTAGGGTTAAAATATTCCTAGCATTAAAAAATAGTACTAAAGATAGTAGTTTCTAGAGTAGAGTGGATAACGCAAGTTGTGAAGTAGTTGGCTAAATAGTACGCTAGTTACTCTACTTCTAACTAGCCAAAATGTAAACCCAGTTCTCACAGATTTTCAGGCTCGGCATTTGATTATTTCCTAGTTGCTACGTACTTCATATTTTTATGTTAAATAGTTCTTGCTTACTAGATACATTCCCAAGTAACACAAAAGTGCTGTATGATAGCATTATCACAGTTCACTGTGGAAACTTGAGCTGTATAAACATGCTAAATAACAGCGTATGCAGCACATCCTCTGCTGATATAACTCTGATTTGGGCACAAATTATTCAGCACATAGCATTATATCTACGGTTTAGTACCAAATACTGTTATCTTCCATTTTATAGATTTTGAGGTTTTAGTGAGAACCCATTTAGCCATTAAAATTGTTATATGTTTTTGAATAATATTACTATTATAGCTCATTTGATTTTATCCAAATAAAACACTAATCTTTTTTTCTTCTCCTGTAAAATTTACTTTTTGTAGACAGCAGTATTTTGTACTTGACACTCAATATATTGGATTATATCAACATTACATCAGCATTAATAAGTGTAACAGTTACCCCAAGCGCTGAACAATGACTGATTAACAAGGTATGTGTTACCTATTACTGCTATTACACAGCACTTACGGAAAATGTGTACATAGTAGAAAGTACACTCTGAGCGAAATTGTTAAAACCTATAAGTTTATTATTTGATATTGTTCACAACATGACATGTTGTGTGTCATCTTGGAATGTTATGAATAATTCAGGTAAGTAAAACTCTGATTTCTTCCTACATATATGAAATCTTATCAGGGATGTAACTTTACTGTGACAGATTGCGTATATACATATAGTTCAAAATTTTAAAGTGCTCTCAATTTAACACTGAATACAAAAAAAATCTAACTGAAATGTGTAAACAAATCCTTTTTTCAAACAAAATCTTTCTTTTCTTCAAGAACAGTGAGTTTTAGGAGACAGGTGCCTTAAGAGATTAAGCAAAATTGCATTGAATTTCTTGAAACATTTTTGTGAAGAACCCTAAAGATTTGGTTTAAATAAAATAAATGTGTTTTACAAATTTATGTATTAAGGCGGCACTTACCTACAACTAGTAGCAATATCTCCCAGGCAATCTTTGAGTGGAAAGAAAAAATATATTTTTGAAATTAAACTTCAAAAGGGGTAGTGCAATGCTAACATAAAATAGGACTATACATTATTACAGCTTTCCCTTGTCTGCTCCACCCCAAAATAAAATCCTGGTTATGCCCTTGGGTGGTCCCATATACAAGGTGACTTTTTGATCATCGTCCAAATTCATACTGGTGGCTTGGTAAGTGATCAGCATCATGAATCGATAACAATTTTTGTGAAACTCGTATAATGTAATTTCGACTTCCCATAGTAATTCACTCCCAGTCCTGAGTGAATCACTATGGGGGGTCGAAATTTCATTTTATGAATTTTACAAAAATCGTTATTGCTTAATGATCCTGATCACTTACCAAGGCTCAAGTATGAATTTGGACGATGTTCACAAATTCACCTTGTATATGCCAAATGTGATTTAGGAATATGTATGAATGGGATTTGCAGATGTTTGTCATGTGTTTGGATGAAGCTCAACAGTTCATCCAGACCTAAAACAATGCTCACTATAAGTATATGAAATTCTTAACCCACCTACTGAAGGGTTAAACTCATAACCAAAAAACTTAATTTCTTTCAGCACAAAAAATCTCACCAGCCGGCAAGCCAAAAGTCCAGCTGCAAGTGGTTTTACATGACGGCACATGTTCTACGTTCCACTTTGTAAACCCAGCAGGAGCGGAGGCACAAGCTAAAGACCGGGACCAAGTCAAGGGACTCCTGCAAGACTTACTGCCCAAGTTTAAAAGGCAAATTGATGGTGAATTGGAGATGAAATCTAGGTTAGTTCTTATATGTTTCTTTTTTTTTTTTCGCTAATGTGAAGGTTTTTTATGAAAGGTTTTTCATTTATTTTTATTTATTTATTTTTTGTAGAAAAAAAATACATTACTGTTGTTTGCTCTTAGTTTTCATGCAAGAAGTGGTACAGGCATCGGCACGGTTTTTGAGGTACGAGCAAAATTAGTGGGGGATAGTTGCCCAACTGGCAAAAAAAACCACACTTTCAACCGGTTCCTTCGTTAAAAAAATTTACATTCCCCCCCATATCTCTGCCCTGTCCATTTGGGGTCTATTCGGCCGGTAAGGGGGGGGGGGTCGGTATCACTTCAAGACCCAGATTACCACTCGCCATCCGGTGGCCTCTCCGGTTCAAATTTTATGTGCTATTGCTTTAAGAGCCGTTTAGCAGCCAGATTGTGAAAATCCCGCCTTTTTCTAATTCATCGAAACAGAACAGTTAAATTCAAAATTTTCTCAATAGATATTCAACAGAACCTTATTACATATTGTGTTAACTGTCATCGCAAAATTTCCATTGATTACTGTGAGTTAGGATTTTAAAATTGTACGATGAAAGATAACGATGGTATACACAATACATAGGTACTAAGATTTTGTTGAATAGCTATTGAGCAAATTTTGAATTTAAGATTGGATTTCATCTTTTATAATTATAGATTTTACCTATCATTTTAATCGTATAAATATTGCTACATAAATTAAATAAACCTTTAATTTCGTTCATGTACATTTATTATTTTATTACATATATTTTTATAAGATTAAATTAGACTCGTAAAAAGTGTATTATGTTTACCTACTTAACAAAATAAACTATTAAGTGTTCTGTTTCGATTAATTAGAAAAAGGCGGGTTTTTCATAATCCGGCTGCTAAACGGCTGTTAACTAAGTGTCCGACTAACAAACCAATCACAGCCGCGCGGTGCATGCCCTCCCGTCGCTCTCCACAAACAGCCAATAAATGACTTCTCCCCCACTACTTTTGCTTGTACCTCAAAAACCGTGTGTGGCTTGGCTTGGCTTGGGCATTCACGATTGTTACATAATATAATATTATATATCGTCACGATATGAATCTCCGAGGGGATGTGAAATGCAAGTCACAATCCACACCCGGTACACCCGCGTTTCACCGACGATTATTACGTCCCAACATGATGTGTGGTGCGCCCTATAGCCGTACTTCGGGCACAAATACACGTTTCTTAGGGCATGCAGGTTTCCTCACGATGTTTTCCTTCACCGTTAACCAAGTGGTAAGTATTCGGTACTACAAATACTATTCACATAAATTCCGAAGAACTCATTGGTGAATTCCCAACCGGGGATCGAACCTGGGTCTCATGATTAAGGTGGCTCCGTCGGAATAATTAGCAACTCGATTCGTGGTGGTTGAAATTTCGAACAAAACCATATTAAAATAAAGTCCTTATCAGCTCGCACTGCAACATGGCTGTTACGTCAGTCGCTGCGGCTGACAAGTGTGAAAATAGTGTGTTTTTAATTTATTTTATCTATACTAAGGTTAATTTCCAAGAATTGAGAAAACCAAATCATTTTATATCAATTTGTCTAAAAGTTTATAAAGTTTCATACTGTTTCGATAAAAACTTATGTTGATACAAGTGAACAAAAAATCGAAAAATAAGGGTAAACTTAGAATTTTCTTGCTTCACTTCTGTATATTATAATGAAATTCAGGAAAAACCACATCACTATTTGTATCATGCAGATTACTATGTATTTTTCTTCTGTTGAAAAATGCTATACCTACCGTATAAAATGGTTACAAAGTTACTTAGTTCAAGGTCGTTGGCGTTGGTAGAAACCTTAAGAGGCCAGCGTTCTACCGCCTGAGCTTCCGCCGCTTTAGACAGAATTTTTTGATTTCTCCGAAATGTAGTGAAATAAAATTTTTGTATTTCAGGTTACTATCCCTGCATCCTATTCTAAAGCATTTATATGAAGACTTAGTTATATCAAAGGTGATAAACAGTGAGGAATACTGGAACACCCCCACACTCAAGCACTATACTGAATCTAATACTATTAAGCAAGAAGTCGGTAAGTGAAAAGTTACTAATTTGGTACCAAGCAGGTTACTTACTATACTGGTCGCAATATCTCGCTGCACGCGGGGCAGTAAAAAGTGCGAGCACAGTGAAGCATATTGCGCGCTCACTCTCGCTTATGGGTCTTATGGAAACGCGTGGATGTTATGTTCACAAAATTAAAATCAAACAATAAGTCTTTACTTTTTTGTATGTGCATTTATTATAAATAAATAATTTTATTTAACTTAAAAATAAAAACTATAATGATAAACAAAGACAAATAATAATGATTGATTAATGATTGCTAATTAATAAATAACTTTAATAGTCATCGTCATCGTAATTACCCTCATTAACAAATAAACAATAAAAGTGACCGTTATCTCTTAATCGCCTTCTTATTGTTTTGAAGCGCATACGCTACTCACTATTTTAGTTCTATCGATAGTTGCTCGACGCAAGCACAACACTACGCAAAACACGCTTTATGACCCCGCGTGCAGCGAGATATTGCGACCAGAATAGCTGTGTTCCTAGATACTTAAATCGATAATATACATCGCTAATATTTAATATAAACAGCTACTCACGATATATTAGCATAGACCAAGTATTACTAAGTAGTCTTTAGGTGGTAGAGCTGATGCCGGGCTCGACTGTGGAGGTACCACCATCTTACTTGAAAACCCCCTCGAAGTAATTCGGGGGAGAGTAAGAGGACAGCTCACAGGCAAAAAACCAGGAGGCCCACCATGCCTGGGACCGATGGATGGCGGTATATCCATCCCTAATAGCCGGGCCTTATATGGAACAGACTGTTGACGGGCAGCGGCGTCACTGGTGCGAAGGTTCCGGCACCGCGCCCACCAACCCGCCTGCCCAGCGTGTGTGAGTATGGGCAATTCTTCCAGAATGACCGCCGGGAGTGGCAAAGTCCTGGAAAGGCTTATGTCCAGCAGTGGACGAACTAGGCTGATGGATAATGATGGATGATGAATACTTAGTCTATGATATTGATCAGATTTCGCCTGACTAGTTTCACTGTAATTGTACAGATTTAAAAATCTGAAGAAACTAAAGCCGATTCTGAAGGATATTGTAAATAAAACAAATTCTTGGCAACTGTTCCACTGTTTTTTATTACACTAGCGACCGGTTTCGTTAAAATAACATCTTCAGGCTTTTATAATATGGGTACGAATCATGAGATGGAATCTTTTGTCTTTGTTTACATTTGTGATGTGAAACAAAGACGAAATATTCCATCTCATGATTCGTACCCATATTATAAAAGCCTGAAGATGTTATTTTAACGAAACCGGTCGCTAGTCTAATTAAAAACAGTGGAACGTTACCAAGTATTTGTTTTAAATACAATATGTTGCAAATGTTCCATCAAGAACCAACAACGACAAGTATCAATTTCGATTCTGAAGGCTTTAATTTTAGTTTTAGTGCTGTCAAAACAAAATTTTCTTCATTGCAAAATAAGTGTTAGGATTAGAAGCTAACTTACTCTTATCAAAGCACGCTGGAAGCGTAGTTTGTGGACTACTTGGTAGATGGCGCGCGCTTACGTTTCGTTCGGTGTTCGCTCTCATGACCGGCTGCGACATTAAGTACTTATTTATTTTAATATCTGTGTCCGTGTTATTATAAAAGTGAAACTAGCTACGAATAAATCTAACAAAAATTATAGTATACATTTATTTCATGTACGCGGTTAAAAGGCCGATTCTGACCGTCTCCTTTCAAGTTTTGACAGCATTAAAACTAAAATTAAAGCCTTCAGAATCTGCTTTACTGTACGATTACAGTGAGACTAGTCTGACTGACTGATGAGTAGCTATTTATATTTATATTTATATTTATATTAAACGTCAGTCGCTTAGTGCAAAGTGCATAACTTAACTTTGTATTTCTTGTAAGATAAAAATTTAAAAACTTTTTGGTATGTGGCATTTGACGCCAATAGTTCAGTATTAGTAAGGTTTATAAAGCATAAGTTTGAAATTTAATGCACAAGTAGTCTTGATGTTGTCCAAACAAAGTTAAAACAGCATTTAAGTTGGTTTTTAGAAGATCATGACTAATTTTGTATACAATTTCAAACTCTTGCTTTATAAACCTCAATAATACTGAACTTTTGGCGTCAATTGCCACATACCAAAATGATTTTAAAATTTATAAAGAAAAAAAAACCAAGTTAAGTTAAGCACTTTGCGCTAAACTATTGCAGAACGATTCGTGTCTGCTACGAAACGCACAGATTAAGATGGTTCTTCTTATTTTTGAATTAAAGATATTAAATGTGATTTATGGCATTTCGCGAACCTAGTTTAATGTCAGTTGGGCTTTTCTGGCAAAATATAGTTATTTTGTTGCATTAGCTTGTAAAAATGTAAATGAAGGGGCATAAAACCTTAAAGCGTGTTTAAAATCAAGTTGTTATATTAAGTTTTGTATAAAATTACCATATACATAGTACATAGTAAAAATGTACGATTTTTGTTTATTTTTTTTACCTTGTCTAATTATTTATTATGTCGTTTTACTTTACTATGCACTATGACATGCATAGTGACTATGTGATATGGTAATTTATGTTTTGTATAAAACATAAGAAAAGAAACGTTAATAAATATGATATAATACGACCTTCATATTAAAAACCCATCCCTCTGATGCTAAAATAATAAATAAAAAACACCTCGAAACATCGAGTTTTCTGAGCGATGCGCTTCCACTGAGCAGGTTAGACTAGTGTAAAATGAAAGCGTTGGAACGGGACAGATTTGTCTGAATACCCTCGCCTTAATTGCCCAATCTGCCATTTCTTTCCCAGGAGTATCTGGCGCCTTCCTAGCAGATATCCAGCCTCAAACCGATGGCTGCAACGGTTTAAAATACAACCTTACCCAGGACATAATAGATGCCATATTCAAAACATACCCAGCGGTCAGGAAGAAACACATAGACTATGTGCCCAAGAAAATGACTGAGGCAGAATTCTGGACCAAGTTCTTTCAGTCACATTATTTTCATAGGTAAGTTCTTTAGGTGTAATAAGACAGGTAACATAAAATTAAATACATAATGTGCTAACCACCATCTTACTTGGAGACCCTCTCGAAGTAATTCGGGGGAGAGTAAGAGGACAGCTCACAGGCAAAAAAAACAGGAGGCCCACCATGCCTGGGACCGTTGGATGGCGGTATATCCATCCATAATAGACGGACCTTATATGGAACAGACTGGTGATGGGCAGCGGCGTCACTGGTGCGAGGGTTCCGGCACCGCGCTCACCAACCCACCTGCCCAGCGTGTGTGAGTATGGGCAATTATTCCAGGATGACCACCGGGAGTGGCAAAGCCCTGGAAAGGCTTATGTCCAGCAGTGGACGAACTAGGCTGATGGATGTGTAATAAAAAGCACTTTGCAGTGGAATGTGACGTATTAACGATACTGAATCACCTCGTAAATTACTTTCCATTTAAATTGAAAGACCTTATATATCCATATTAGCGAGATGATGCAAAGCGGGTCATTTCTCCGACTGACCCCGCCGACGCGTCAAATGAAATGTCTCTACTCTTGACACAAAAGAAACCGGCCTCTGACTGCTGGTGACCAGACCCTCGCACCAAGATAATCATCAGTTGCATTTTATAATAGAAGCCGTACATGTCGGAAGTATCGTTTTCTAAAATTAAGTATTATAATACTGAGGGGTGAATCGACCGCTTTGCATCATCTCGCTGAATACAGTATAACGTCTTCATTGTTCAACATAATCCTATTAATATAATAAATTTCACATCTTCAGGGACCGCATAGCGTCATCATCAAGTAAGGATTTATTCGGTGAATGCGCCAAAATGGACGACCAAGCCATTGCGTCGGCGATGCGGCACACGACGCTGGATCTCACGGTAAATCATTCTGCTAACAGACCTAAGTCATAGAATTAAATGAGACTTGAGGATAATTCATGATTTATATAAAAATGGCCCAACTGGTCGGCTTTCCCCATCATAACACGTATTGAGGTGAGCCGTTTTTATATAAATCAAGACCTAAGTCAGTCTTAGAAATAAATAAAACTCCTTGGTACTCGGTCCTCCACAAATATAATTATGTTTAATTACCTTTTAAGGGTTTTCTACCGGTTTCGTCGTTTTTCGACATCATCAGGCACTGTATTTGAGGTGTTAAGAATACATTTTGTAAAACCACAAATTTAATGTGTTTACATAAACAGGATTTAGTTTGATGATCATAAAGTGCATTAACACCTCAAATACAGTGCCTGATGATGTCGTAAAACGACGAAACCGGTAGCAAACCCTTAAAAGGTATTTAAACATAATTATATTTTTGGAACCGAGTACCAAGGAGTTTTATTTATTTGCAAGATGACGTTCCATCAAGAAGCAACAACATTCACCGTCAACTATTCAGTCTTAGAAGTAATGAGGATGTAGTAGAGAAATACGTTGTCTCTAAAACGATTGTTGTTTAATGATCCCTCCTTGCTCACGAAGAACATTGTTTAAAAGATCAATTTTCTTGTGTTACCCCCTTCGACCAAAATAAAATAAATGGACGGGCCATAGCGTACAGATTTCTGAAGTCTGTAAAGTGAGCGCCGGCTCTCACTTCATCTCTGTCTCTGTCTGTTAGAAGAGTGACACGTACGCTTATTATTACATGCCATCCAAATAACTGACGAAAAAATACCTTCTTGTGCATTTACAAAGTGCAAAAAGCAAAATAAACGTAAAAATAAAAATTAGGTATTGAAGTATATATCCAATTGCTTAGACTCGTTATGAGTGAGCAAATTGTAAGGACAAGGCCCGTCCATTCATTTTATTTTGGTCGAAGGTTACCCCAACACTGACAGTTGGAGCTCCAACCACTTTTTCAATGCGCGTTTGAGCCATTTGAGCTAATTCAATAGAGGTGCTTCTTTTTTGTGTATTTCATAAAATACACGGAAAATTTTAATACATTTCTGGTATATGCATTTTGATTATATACTCTAGGGTTTTGAAATTGGAAAACATGTTTGGATAAATTTTCCTCGATAGAAATAATTGTTGAAATGAGGTCTTGAAGACACACACACTTTTTCTCCTCGTTTGACGAATAGGAACCATATACAGAACTCAAACATATTTTATTAGGTGTGTTTCAACAATATCTAGAGATTTGATATTTGAAATTTTGCTAGCTATTTTAGTTTTTTTTATAAAAATTATAAAACTAACATTATTCCCTTTCGCCCTAAATCCGCCCCTCTAGCACCGGGCGTGTTTTCGCTTGGAGTAACAGTGACAGAAATAAAATTCGCATAGCCTCTTAATATCTCGTGTTTAATATAAAGTTTTAAGCAATTATAATAGTTAAAAAAAGACAAACTTTATATTTTTTCGAAATATTTCGGCCTCATCAGTGAGGCCGTCATCAGTCGAGTTCAATTCGACTGATGACGGCCTCACTGATGAGGCCGAAATATTTCGAAAAAATATAAAGTTTGTCTTTTTTTAACTATTATAATTGCTTAAAACTACAAATAAAAAGCTTATATAGCTAAGGTTATATTTATTCATAGTTTAATATAAAGGTAATTTTTAATATTGTTCTTGAAATTGTTTTGTTCTCTTAAGTTAATAATATCTCATCAGTAAGTGCTTTCACTGTTAATGTCTCCTAATTTTATAAATAACATACTATGTAATAGTTTTTGAAAACCTATTTTGTCTATAATAAGTACTTATACATTTAATGTTTAGGTTTCTCCGTCATGATTAACCCAAAACTAAAAACTCGAGTGAACAGACTCATGATTGTGCCTTTACTATTTCATGTTTAATATCAAGTTACATAATATAACAAGTTACATAATAAAACAAGTTACATAATATTACAAGTTACATATTGGTATCGATTCGGCATAACACGTATTAACTTGTTTGACAGAACTAACCTTATTTTAAGCGTCCTGCCTTTTTCTTTCTTTATCGAAAAGACAATGACAGAACGCTTAAATTAAGTGTAGTCCTGTCAAATAAGTTAAGATGTGCTTCACCGAATCGGTACCAATGACGTACTTCTTGAAAATGTTTTGTTTTTTTAAGTTAATAAGTCTGTAAAGCTTTAACTGTTAACGTTTCGGTATTTTTATAAAGATATACTGTGTGATAGTTTTGGAAAAACTATCTGTCTATAATAAGTCTACTTATCCTTTCACTGTTTGTTTTTTCTTGTAAGACTGTATTTTTTTTTTAAATAAAATAAAATATAATTAAAAAATTTTGTGCCAGAGATCGACAGATACACGTCCGTTCACATCGAGCGTTTAGTTCACGAAGGAGGGTATACGAGTATTAAATTAACTGTTCTATTGATAGTTAAATGTTGAGTCTTTCCCCAGGCTTGATGCGCAACACTGTAAAGAAACCAGAAATAAGCATAAATTGGCTTTTCCAAAAATCAGATTCGCCAAGGTGGATGCCTCTTCGTAGGACATGGTATAAGATTTTACAACAAACTTTCAAAGGAGGTCCTTACTTTGTCAGAGAATAAGTTTAAACTGTTTATTAAGCAGGGCCTATTGGAGATGGCATATTATAAAATAAATGATAACTTAGACGATACTAAAGCATGGGGTTATGATAGTGATCTTTGTCATAATAATAGTTAGTATAATTTCCTAACTTATGTTATGATTCCTCTAGAATTAACGTTAATTAGTTAATAGATGAAATTACTGTAACAGCAGATTGACTATATGGGACAGGCGGACAGGTAGACAATAAAGGTATTAAAAAAAATTTTGCCTTCATGACATAATTTTCTCCTGTCTTGTATTTTTTTTATCTCTTTATTCAATTAATGTATAGGCTTACTTTTTACATGTAGTGGTTGTAACTAATATTATAAAAAAAGTCCTTATTCCTATATTTTTTATTTTACACAAGTGTATTTTTTTATTAAATTTAAGTAAACCTAAAACCTTTTAGAATCCGGCCTTTTATATGTTCAGAAAAGTACTTATATCCGACAAGCCACTAACAGACATAATTTTGCTTCTCAGGTGGACTTACCACAATTCAACGAACCGTTACCACTGCTCCCAACGTTAGAAGACGAGACTCCGACTGAGAAAGACCGAGGTGACAGTGGCAGCATACATAGGAACATGATCAAGAGATTCAATCAACACTCTATTATGGTAAGTTATCAAATCCCATCTTCATACTGTAAAAAAAAAATGTACTATGCTCAGCTGGCAAGTAATTTTAAATAATAGGTATTTTATTAAAACTCGCGTGAGCTGACATACTAAATTATTATTACATACGGCTTGAACACTCACGTGTGATTGTTGTTGACTATATGCCAACCGTTTCACCGATACAATTTCGGCCTTATCAAGGCGAGTGTCGTTCTTAGGACGACGACGCGGCGTTCACCGTCGTTGTCAAACGGGCACTGGCAGCCGCCGATCGGCGAGCTGCACGCATTGCTCGTGCGCTGAGCGTTGGCTGCGTCGTCGATAGGGGTGGGATGGTGGATGCACTTGATTCCTTTAATTGTTCCAATTGTTTGTTATTAGGGGCGGTTATTAAACAAAACGAACTCACAACATCGTCACTGTCACTGGGCACTATCCTAAAGTTGCTCGATCCATCGAGAACCGGTTTCCAAGACGGAGCCAGCTGCCAACCATGATCCCTGTTGAAGTTGGGATTACGACTTATCTCGATGGCTTCATGTATTTTGCGAGGAATGGTATATTTCTCCTTCACTAATACTGTAGCCTTGTCGAAACGGATGAAGTGGGTCGTATCCGAACTTAGTGCATGTTCTGCTACTGCTGATCCGTTAATGTCCAGTTTGTCAATAAAAACAAGTTAGCTGGATTGACAGAACATTTGAATAACATCCATCCAAAAATTTCCTTTACGGTTGAGTGTGAGAGGGATGGCAGGTTAGTATTTCTGGACGTCTTAATCATTCGTGGACCCAACGGTCGTTTGGCGCATACCGTTTACAGGAAGCCCACACACACGGATCATTACTTGAAAGCAGATTCTCATCACCACCCTTCTCACCTTGCGTCAGTGCCTCGTACTTTAATAAATCGAGCGTTGCGGTTATGTGACCCACAGTATGTGGATGCTGAATTGACCCACGTAAGACACGTACTGGAGGCCAATGGGTATAATTGGAGACAGAGTAACCGGCTTGCGACTCCATCAACCCACCATCGTCCATCCGTTGTTGAGAGGGCTCCGATCTACTTGCCCTTTGTGAGAGGCGTAACTGATAGGATTGGACACCTGCTTCGCCGGAAGTACAGTGTGAAGACTATCTTCCGAGCCCCCACCAAACTACGGAACTGGCTGAGATCCCCAAAGGACCGAGACCCTCTCAACACACCTGGAGTTTATAAAGTCCCGTGCGATTGTGGAAAAAGCTACATAGGAGAAACCAAGCGCAACGTGTCCACAAGACTGTCTGAACATATTCGATCCATGAAGAAACTGGACATTAACGGGTCAGCAGTAGCAGAACATGCACTAAGTTCGGATACGACCCACTTCATCCGTTTCGACAAGGCTACAGTATTAGTGAAGGAGAAATATACCATTCCTCGCAAAATACATGAAGCCATCGAGATAAGTCGTAATCACAACTTCAACAGGGATCATGGTTGGCAGCTGGCTCCGTCTTGGAAACCGGTTCTCGATGGATCGAGCAACTTTAGGACAGTGCCCAGTGACAGTGACGATGTTGTGAGTTCGTTTTGTTTAATAACCGCCCCTAATAACAAACAATTGGAACAATTAAAGGAATCAAGTGCATCCACCATCCCACCCCTATCGACGACGCAGCCAACGCTCAGCGCCCGAGCAATGCGTGCAGCTCGCCGATCGGCGGCTGCCAGTGCCCGTTTGACAACGACGGTGAACGCCGCGTCGTCGTCCTAAGAACGACACTCGCCTTGATAATGCCGAAATTGTATCGGTGAAACGGTTGGCATATAGTCAACAACAATCACACGTGAGTGTTCAAGCCGTATGTAATAATAATTTAATAGGTATTTTAGTGTAGTTTCTTAAATAGTAAAACAAATGCCATGTTTTACTCTAGAAAAAGGTATATTGCTATTCTACTGTAATAGGAGCTCATCTTGAAAATATTTTAACACTTAGATATTCGAATGAAAACACTTGTTGAATTAAGTGACAGGTATTTATAAAAAAACAATTGAAATTAGAAGCAGGTGTTCAAACTGCCTGCCTCGGCAATTTTTTAGAAAGGAGCGATCCGTGTTTTATTGCATGAATCTGAATCATGAATAGCCTATATATTGACCAGAGGTGCGATTGTGTAAGGAAATAGTCATGAAATCGTCTCTCGCTATTGCTTTAAAAGGTAACGTGATTGGTTAGAAATGACGTGAGTCATCACTTCTAGCCAATCACGAGTACTTTTGAAAGCAATAGCGATAGATGTTGAAGTTAGACAATAAGGCATCAGGACCCTACGATGATAACAAAGAAAACTGCATCCAAATCCGTCGAGTGGTTCACGAGTTAAAACGGAACACACAGAATTTTGTATATTATAAATTATAATTGTATATTATTTGGCTTCAGTACAATATTGCTATAACCCATTTCATTTAAAATTTCTCAAAAATATTCAGTGTAGACCAATTATGGAACTTTAGGTCTGTTTGTTATTGTCTATTTATTTCTTATTATATGTAAATGACTGTTTGTTTCCTAAATAAAATAAAAAAAATAAAATAAATAAAAAAATTAAAAAAAAAGGTTCTTCAACCCGTGGCCCGCCAGGACATTTATTGCGGCCCTCAGAGACTAAAAGAGATATTCGTTTAGAATTTACGCGCCTCATCTCTAAAATCAAACGCTGTTCGGTCACAAAATAAAACCAGATATCGACAATCTGGTTAAAAAGAAACAAGTTCAATCCTTACATTAATCTGTATCTTGTAATTTTTAAACAAATAAAGAATTTCAATTCATTTGTTTGTTATTTAATGTTCACGTGCTGCAATGTGGCCCTCCGACAGACGTGGACCCAATTTTTGGTCCTCGAGCTAAAAAAGGTTGAAGACCCCTGGTGTAGACTGCACATTCATGACTTTTTTGCTGCTCTTAATTTACATGTCTTTCTCTTACTTCCAGGTGCTCAAAGCTAGTCAGAAATCAATTAATTCTAGTAATAATAGTAAAACGAATAACAAAATTGTCGAGAATGGTGTGAAAGAGACGAACGGTGTTACGGAGAAAAGGCCAGCAGAAGATAGCAATACTAGTGAAAAGAACAACGAACCTCCTGAAAAGAAAAGAAGAATATTAGAAAAGATTCATTATGAAGACTTAGAGGACTCGAATAAGGCTGATGATGTACAGGAATTGAAATTATCTAAGGTAAGGAAATATTTTGTATCTTTTTCCCTTTATACAACGTGTAACAGAAATGTGTAACCATATTTGAAGAGCTTGTTCAGTCAATGGTATAAAACAACTTTTACTATGGAGTCAACCCTGGAATCTCAAAACGCCGAGTGGCGTTGCATTTTCCTATGAAGCAAATAATTTTTTTTTCGATGTACAGGGTTTGTTCCATAGTAAAAGTTGTTCTAAACCATTGACTGAATAAGCTCTTCAAATATGGTTACACCTTTCTGTTACACATTGTATATGAACTAGTTAAAACCTTTATACACGGTGAAATGTAAGTGGTTTTGGAAACGAAAACTGGTGATTTGACTTGTCCATACGAACTAGTTTTACTAAAGGGTTTTCCCGATTTTGTATCTTTTCGAATTAATTTTAAACCGTGAAATTGCAATAATTACAAAGAAAAATGTATGTCATATTTCACTTTTTGATCTTACGGGCGCACCGAGCGTTTGCTTTTGTCTCTGTCTTTTTCTTTACGTGTAAAGAGTAAAGATAATAACCAAACTTATGCACTTTTTCAACGTTTTTCGTTGTTATTTCCATTATATTGTTCTTAAATAAAAACCATCGTGTATAAACGCTCCAGCCATATATGAACTTTATTTTAGTAAATGAATCATAATATCAAATTACTTATTTATATAAAAAAGTAGGGAAATAGAGGAAAAAATTACTCGAGAAGAGGTAATTTTGGGAATTTATTATATCGAGCTAACTTTATCAAATCGTGTTTCCATCGTGTATACAGTCTAGTATATATACCCAATAGTAACAATATATTTCCCTAGATTTAAATTTAATTGTTTACTACTTCAAACAAGGGTTATAAAAATGTGTTTGACTGTGTAAGAAGCTCGGTGCGCTCTTAAGAGTGGTTTCGCAGCCGGATTGTGAAAAACCCACCTTTTTCTAATTAATCGAAATAGAACACTTAAATCAAAGTGAGGCTTAGCTGTTTTTACCTATTTCGTTCAGAACTCTTAAATTCAAAATTCACTCAAAATTCATTGAACAAAACATTATTACCTATGTATTTTGCTGACATCGCAAAATTTCATTTAGTTTCGGTAAATTAAAATTTCAAATTTTTTTATTGCTATAATACTTTTCTAGGTACCATTAAAAATAAGGCAATATAAAAGAATGACAAAGGAACTCATTTTATATGGCAGAATCTCCTTACGTACCGTCCTTAACGCGCTACGGAAAAAAAATTGACACTTTTAGAACTTCTATATCTACTTCGGTATACGAGTATAATAAATAAATAAATAAAATAAAATAGTTCTTTATTGAGGTTACGAAGACCCATTGTAAAAACACATGAAAATACATTAAAAAATACACATTTTAAATAACAAAAACTAAATGAAAAATAAAAAAATTGTAAGATAAGATTATTTATAATTATTATACTAAATTAAATTAATTATAATAAATGTATAATTTTGATAAAATAGTATATTATTTTTGAAATCTTTCTCTAGGGATCTGTTAAAACAAACGCGATTGGAGAATTTCGGCTCGATAGAAGTATTTATTGAAATGAAGTGTTTATCGACACCAATTCTCCTGGTTTGACAGTTTAGAATGACATAACGGACTGCAATTATATTTTATTAGATGGTGCAATTATATTTTATTAGAACAGTATCATAGATAAATAAAGGAAGGATAAATTGCTCACTCCATACATTAGAACAAAGCCCGCGTAAAACTTATTATTTTCGCCGGTACCTAGTAGTTCGACTTATTATTTTTGATGTCGCTACTATACTAGATAAATTGTGACATATCTAGTGCCATCTATCGAACAGTTGATAAAACGAAATTCGATGTGTGTGTGTGTAGCAACTATACTGCGCCTACAAAAACAAAAATTTGCTAGAATACGACAATACGCGACACATGGCATACGATGAATCTGAGGATAAATCGCTCAACCGTGCATGACAGTTGAGTCAAAGAGTAAAGTTATATACCGGTATGTATGAGTAGTGTGTGTTAGGTAAATAAAGCGTATTTTAATGCACATATTTTGTTAATTGATCGTTGTGCGCCATCTACCGGAATCCAGAATAACCTTCTGCACGCTTAGTTAGATTGCCAGCTTACCACCGAAAGTTTAATGAAAAAAATGTTAAAAACACCTGATTAAGAATTCACTATTTTCTGATGCGATGTTATGAAAATTTTGTGTTTTTATTCATAAAATATTTCGTCGATTTCAGACAAATTTTATTTCCAGCGAGACAAGTAACGCCATCTAGCAATGTTATTTTTAGTATTGCGAACCGTACAAAGAGATAGCAATCTATCCTTCCTTTATTTATCTATGACAGTATCTAGCACCAGGTTAAAGGAAATTTTGATAGCATTTTTAGTACATTTTATATTAATAAAAAACCGACCTTTTGCTACTTTTCCACGAATCCGTCCCTCTCGCACTGAGGGTTTTTTCGCACATGGAGTAACAGGTATGCTAAAACTTTTACATATCGCCTTAATGAAGTAAATTTTTATATTTTTGCAGGTAGAAAGATATTTATTAGGTCCATCTTCACAAATAAACCAGACGAGTACAAAGACAACGAATCCGCCGCCAGTCTCCGCTTTAGCTTCCATATGTCAGGTAATAAATTGTATATACATTTTTTGGGTTACTAAGAGGGGATAGCTGCTGCTTATGTACAGCAATCATGCGCAAACGTCCATACAAAAGCAAACACAAAATTGTGAGTTGTCTATGGAATTTATAATATTTTATAGCACACTGTGCGTAAAATGACCGCTTTACGCACGTTTTCCGCACTTGTGCTATAAAAAATTATACGAAACTCGTGCGAGAAACTTTTTCTCGACTCGTGTGAATCGCAGCACGTTTCATCGCTCTCGTATCGTAATATACTATTATATGTATGCCGCATTAGCCCTGGCAGCTAGAATCTATAGCATTGTTTTTGAATGCGTGCGTTAACATAATGACAACGCGCGCACACTTATGAGTGCGTAATCTGTCTACCTACGGTCAGCAAACTGATCAGACTACTAAAGTTGTTAAAATGATTAACTTTAAGTGCACTTATGACGTCCAACTATCACTGTGTTCATATGAGCACTGATTCCAAACGTGTAAGCGTCACCCATTTAAAGGTGGAAACATTTTGGTGCTGTCATAGTACGGTAAGGGTCTTTTCTGATTTGAATCATATCTTAAACAACAAACCAAATGTAATCTAGTTTAAATTTAATGTGTTGGAAAACCTTCACAGTATTGTTAACATTTTGTTTTTCGTGACATACGTTTTCAGTTTTGTGTCTGGCATCCAGGCTTTCACCTATGAACCTAATAGTAGTTTATGCTACAAGGGCGAAAAGGAATAAATTACGAGGATGATTTAAAACAAGAGCGTAGCGAGTGTTTTAAACGTAACCGAGTAATTTATTGCTCTTATTACGCCCGTGTATCATACTACGTTTTTCAATGCATAGTGTGAGGAAATAAAACAAATAAAATCAAAGAAAACAATTTAATTATTAAAGTTGAAAGTTACATTGTTACAATTTTGCAAGTTGATGATTGGCTTAAAAGGACTGTATCCAGAGCCGTGAACAGTGGAAAAAAAAGTATAACATTTATGCTACACAGGAAAGGTTGCAGGTTAGCCAACTTCTCGTAAATAAATAAAAAAAAATAATAATAATAAAGCCCTAGGGCAAAGTAATCGACTTTCTGTTCGGTTTTGATGCATAAAAAGTGGGCGTTTACGAGCAATTGCATTGAAAAGTAATAAACGTACACACAAACGTGTGCAGACAGACTGTGGTTATAGTAGGTGATTCAATTTGTTTGCTTGTATTATGTGCCAAGGGTTTGCCAGCGTGGTGATTACAGCAGTACCTCCCAAACTGTTTAAATGTATTATGTGTCAATCTATGTGTCAATCAATTTATACGAGCTAACGCACACTTATGCATTTTACTCATACATGTAAATTTACCTAATTAATACAATTTGTCAGCTTGCACTTTATATGTAGCAATTTGGTGAAAATAATATTCAAATAAAGCAGTGTTCGATCATCACTTGTTGGATTTGGTTCTTACCTCTCTTCGGAGTCACCATGCCTTAGCAGCAACTCTTAGCATTTAGCAACTCAGCTTTACTAGTGTATGGATTCATCACACAGCTAATTGGTCTATACATTAAATGGTCCTTCGAGCCGGATATGAACTAGCGACTTATGGATATACAGTCCACTAAGCTAAATGGTATAAAAAATGTTTTTAGTGTTACAAGGTGAAAACAATGCTAGCTAATACTCGTACTATGCTTAAAATATTTGATTGCTTTAAAGTAAATACGAGGGCGACACTGAAAGTTCTTAGAAAATCAAAAACTGAACAAACTAGCAAGTTATTAGTTTTATTATATCTTTTCAAAATAGTGTCCATTCACATCAATACATCGCTGCATCTGATGGAACCACTGAGAAAAGCACTTTGCCCACTCGTCCTTAGGGGTCTCTTCGACGGCCTTTTCAAACGCAGCCACTGCTTCCTCGGCGTCCATAAAATGTTTTCCTCGAAGTTTTTCTTTTATTTTCATGAATTGCTAAAAATTGCGAGGTCGGGGATATACGGCGGCTGACCCAGTAATTCCACGTCTGACGTCGCCAAATAGTCGATCGTTTGCTTGGCGGTGAGCGACGAGGCGTTGTCGTGGTGAAGGAGGATCCTACTGCGAGGTCGTTTCTCCCGAACTTTTTCCAAGACAAGTGGCAAACAATTGTTAGTGTACCACTCTGCAGTAACTGTTTTTCGATCCTCTAAAACAATTGTTGCGTAATGACCTGTCCTTCCGAAGAACGAGACCACCATCTTTTTTCCCACGCTTCGACCTCTCTTCACTTTAGTTGGCGACTCCTCGAAAGGAAACACCCACACAGCAGACTGTCTCTTAGTTTCAGGATCATAACAGTAAATCCAGCTTTCGTCACCCATAAGTATGTCGAACACAGCATTTAAGTTGCCTCCGTTAAATCTTTGAACCATTTCACGGCACCAATCAACACGACGGGGTTTTTGGGCCTCTGTCAAATTATCAGGTATCCACCGAGCACAAAGCTTCCTGACCGCCAAATGTTCATGGAGGATTTTGTGCACTTGACTCATACCGATGCCTAAGCTTGTCCGAATCTGCTGATAGGTCACTCTTTTGTCAGTCTCTATCATACGCCGCACAACACTGATGTTATCTTCAGTCATCTCTGTAAAAGGCCATCCCTCACGCAGATCATCGGTGAGATTATTGCGACCACGTTTAAACTCATTTAACCAGTTGTAAACAGTGGCACGAGACGGAGCTTCACCTTGAAAGGCCAATCGAAATCTATCATAACTTTCTTGTTGACTTAAATGACATTGAAAGTCATAAAAAATAATTGCACGAAAATTTTCTCGCGTTAAGTTCATGCTGACGTGACACAGACAATTTTCAATATGCCGCCAGATCGTAAAACAAATGACAAATTAATGAAATACATACACAATCATATTAGCAAAGAGTTCCATTTTCAACATTGTAACTTGTTTTTTCATTATATCGTTTACAAGTGGCCAATTCTAAAAACTTTCAGTGTCACCCTCGTATTAAAAGTATACAAAGTTAATTTCATTATTACGTTTGACATCACTGGCAATCACTGAAATCACTTGGTAAGTTTACATTTATTAGTAAAATGCATAAGTGTGCGTTAGATCGTACACAATAATTATTATTACCTATTGTATTAATGTCTGGTGTGGCTCCTGTAAGACTTATATTCTGTTATTAGAAAGGGCTCGAAGAGCCATATTGAAGACGATGTATTTTAAACCATACCGTTACCCCACAGATAATTTATATGATGAAAGAGTCGGAGTTCCGAGATTGGGCATAACAGGGTTCGGGGTTATGGCTTTTTAAGATAGTAAAATATTAATTTCTGAACAAAATAAATACCACTTGGTACCTTACAAGATGAAGTACAGGTTCATTAAAAAAAATCTTGGCACTAATGTATAGTAACTTCAGAAAAAAAAACGGAATTTTCAAGTTCAGGTTACACCCGTAGCGCTGCAATGCTATTCAAGAGATTTTCTTGAAATTCCTGTTTTTTTTCTGAAGTTACTAAACATTAGTGCCAAGATTTTTTTTAATGAACCTGCACTTCATCTTGTAAGGTAACAAGTGGTATTTATTTTGTTCGGAAATTTGAATTTTTACCGTCTTAAAAAGCCATAACCCCGAACCCCGAATCTCGGAACACCGACCCTTAATGTAAAAAAATTGTTTGTCAGGAATCTTCTCGTATATTCTAAAAGTGGGCCTTTACGAGCACTTGCATTGAAAAGTTCTTTTGAGTTTGAGGTTATAATCGGGTCTACTGCGATATGAATTGTTACCTTCTTTTTGACACTTCATGTCGCGGCAGAGCCGATTAAATATTATAATGTGTAAGTAAAGTTGTATGTTTGAATGTTATGTGTCATTTGCCAGGCGTGGTCGCACGGTCAGCAATGTCAGCGACCAGTGAGAGTGTCAGCAGCGGCAGCGGTGGGCGCGCTCGGAGAATTGAGTCCCGGAGGGGCCTTGATGAGGCAACACCATGCGGCTTCTATGGCGCGTGAGTATCTTCAGGGTTCTGTCAGTAAACCGTCAACAAAGTCAGCTGCCAGCGAGAGTGTTACAAGGTGGTGGTGCGGTGGGTGGAGCGGTGGGCGCGCTCGGAGAATTAAGACCTGGAGGTGCCTCGATGAGGCGGGTTCTGTCAGGAATGTCAGCGACCAGTGAGAGTGAGCAGCGACGGCGGTGGACGCGCTCGGGGAACCGATTCCCGGAGAGGCCTTATTGAGGCAACACTATGCGGCTTTTATGGTGCGTGGGTATCTTCCGGGTTCTGTCAGTAAACTGTCAGCAATGTCAGCGACCAGTAAGTCAGTAGCGGCAGCAGTAAGCGCTCTCGGAGAATTGAGCCCCGGAGGGGCCTTTATGAGGCAACACCATGCGGCTTCTATGACGCGTGAGTATCTTCAGGATTCTGTCAGTAAACCGTCAACAAAGTCAGCTGCCAGCGAGAGTGTTACAAGCTGCAGCGGTGGGCGCGCTCGGAGAATTGAGACCTGGAGGTGCTTCGATGAGGCGACACCATGCGGCTTCTATGACGCGTGAGTATCTTCAGGATTCTGTCAGTAAACCGTCAGCAATGTCAACTGCCAGCGAGAGTGTTAGAAGCTGCAGCGGTGGGCGCGCTCGGAGAATTGAGACCTGGAGGTGCCTCGATGAGGCGACACCATGCGGCTTCAATGACGCGTGAGTATCTTCAGGATTCTGTCAGTAAACCGTCAGCAATGTCAGCTGCCAGCGAGAGTGTTAGAAGCTGCAGCGGTGGGCGCGTTCGGAGAATTGAGACCTGGAGGTGCCTCGATGAGGTGTCGACCATGCGGCTTCTATGGCGCGTGAGTATGACTATATTAACTTGTACCGAAATTCGTATACAGTTATAAACCGTTTAAACTGTACCGAAAAGAAAATAGAGGAAGCCCCAATTGTGAAAAGACCCTATATGTTGTAATTACTATATTTATATACTAGGGAGCTACATACTTACCTAAATTCTTAATAAGGACAATAAGATAATATGTGTTTACGTAAAATAATTATCATACTTTTTATTAGTAATAATTAGAAGAAAACCAGTCCAGTACATTAATTTGAGATTGTTCGTATCACAATATCGTATCACGTATCACTCCGTTCACTAAAACAACTGTAGCTTCGTTGTTTATTACTCGATTGCAACGATTTAAAGTTTATTAAAAAGCTGATAAAAGCAGCAATACGGTTTATATGAAGCTAAATTTCCAAAATCCTAACGGTTACCGAGCTATTTCCATTGTGAAAAAATGCATATTTTCAAAATGTTTTTTTTTTTTTAATTATTTCATTTGATATTAGCTTAACACAAACGTACCTATAAAATTAAGTAATTGCATTTTATGGTCTTTCATTCGACACCTCACTTAAGTAAATCGGTTCAGTGGTTATCTAGAAATACCGCTTAAAAGAATGGGCCGGCCCGCCATATTTGCTACGTCACAGCTCCCCCCTCCATACCCCTAGGAGGTGAATACTGCACTTTTTGTATTCAGGAAAACATACCAAACAAGTACATACCGGTAGTCAGTATCGCAGAGCTGAGTCTCACGGGCGGGAGCTTGATGTCTATTGGGGACGGGTCTAAAAGTAGGTTTATGATAAATGATAAGCGAATTGTTTTTTTTTCTAGAGCTAATTCCGGCGGACGTGAAATCGGAGTTGCACAGAATCTACCTCTCGGGCGGTGAATTGTTGAGGGAATTGTGGAGATGCTTCCCACAACCTGGCTCTAATACGGTAAGGAAAACAATAATAACGTTAAAAAGCTTGTTGATTGATTTGATATTTCAAGATAATTTCAAGGAAGCACGGTAAGCTGTAGAGGTACCACCATCTTACTTGGAAACCCCTTGAAGTAATTCGGGGGAGAGTAAGAGGACAGCTCACAGGCAAAAACGAGGAGGCCCACCATGCCTGGGACCGTTGGATGGCGGTATATCCATCCTTAATAGCCGGGCTTTATATGGAACAGACTGGTGACGGGCAGCGGTGTCACTGATGCGAGGGTTCCGGTACCGCGCTCACCAACCCACCTGCCCAGCGTGTGTGAGTATGGGCAATTCTTCCAGGATGACCGCCGGGAGTGGCAAAGTCCTGCCCCCCTATTCTGTATCTTAGGTTGCCAACTAGACAGGGTGCCTATCGTCAAAAACATAGATAAAAACTGAACTTTCAAAATTGCCTTTAGAAGGTATTGAACTATTTACGAACTGTGACGTCATTTCAAATGCGAACATATGCTTAGACAATCGAAATTCGACAGTATATTTATGTTTTTGATGATAGGCACCTAGTCCAGTTGGCAACTAGAGATACATAATGGGCCCGCAGGAAAGGCTTATGTCCAGCAGTGGACGAACTAGTAACTAGGCTGATGGATGGATGATAATTTAAAAACTTTCAATATGTTTCGTTTTTAAGGATATAAATATAGCGATAATATAATTTGGGGGTTCAAACCACCCCCCTCCCCGACATTTTTTGCATTATTATTATAATATATTTAAAGAAACAAAATATATTAATTTTAAAGTAAGTTTTAATGTATCCCTTTCATTTTGCAGGTTGAAAGCGAAGACAACACGGCGAGAGCGAATAAATTCTACGACGCGTTACTGCGATTTAGAAATGTTAAATTACGACCTTTTGAGGTAAGAAATTCGCGTACTTTCGGTGAAAAATATAGATGGCGCTGTCAAAGAGTTCCCCAAATTTTAGCCTAACACATTATAAAGAGAACTAGACTGCACTACGACACGAAAAACGAGCCGAGCGAGAAGGGCGCATGCACTCGTTTGTCCCTTTTTTACTATTATGACCGCACGTTTCGCTCTTGGTTATATAGGTACACATAATATATATATACTGGCACCTTACTAAACAAGGACACACGAGTGGCGATTGCTTCTCTGACTCGGCTCGTTTTTCGCTTGAATATGCTATAACAAAAATAACAACCTTATTTGTAAGATAATACAATCTAATTTACTTGAACAGACATTTGACAGTGCACAGTCTATAGGTTGTCAACTTCGTGCTTACCGCGCCCACGGGGTACAGGGGTTGGCGGGTACGAGGTAGCATGCGACTTAGTGTGCAGGGCCGTGCGCAAGGTATTCCATGTACACAAGTATGACATTGACAACTTTAAAATATCATACAGTCTACAAAAGAGATCCATTATACCTTATCTATGGAGCGACCTCCCCGGCGACTGGCCAATCGCCTTGGTCCGCCCCACGCGTCGTGCTCGCTCACCCTCCCGCCACACCATCCGCATCCCCTCCGAGACCCCGCCCGCCAACCCCTATACCCCGTGGGCGCGGTAGGCACGAAGTTGACAAGGTATAGTTCTATGTATAACGTCTTTGATTATAGCGAGCTTAAGCGCGTTTACCTTAGACATTTTTACCAAATATTTTTCTGTTTGGCCTGCGTGGTTTGGAAGTCGGAAGGCACGCAAGGTGTGGATCCACATTTGTTCCAAAAGTATAGGGCTCACCACTCATCACGTTGTTGTTTTTACGTAATAATCGTCTATGAATCGTGGGTGTAGAACATACGAGTGTAGACTGAATTTCATTTCACAGTCCGTACTCGAAAACTTCTCTGACAACGTGAAAGTGACGAAATGTAAAGATAATCTTAATAGTCTTACTGCTGAACTTAAAGAAAAATTTTCTTCAACAGGAAAAAATGCTCCGCGACCTCACCCCACTAGCGACATCTCTGACCAAACACATGAACCAGATGATAGACACAGCGTGCGCAAAGTACGCAGTATGGCAACAGAGACAGTCTAAACTGCGGTAGTAGAGGGGTATTACTTGGAAAATTAATTAGAGAAGTGTCGAGAAGATGAAATGCTGAATAGAACCTTAATTTCAAACAATAAAGTCCGTTTTCTTATGGTAAACTAACTTTAGATACTCTAGCGCCATCTCTGATCAAGAACATGAATCAGTGTGCCAAGTACCTAGTATGGTAATAGAGACAATCCAAACTGTGTTAGTTGAAGATTACAAGCTAAATTAAAACCTAAATATGAATTAACTAGGTAAAACGTACTTAGGACAAACTAACATAAGCTGCACTAGCGCCATCTCTTACCAATGACATTAATTAGATGAAAGGCAGCGCGGAATGGAAACAGCCAGGCCTAACTGCGGTAGCAGAAGAATATGTTAGTATACTTAGGAAGTGTCGGGAAGATTTCAAGCTACATTGAACCGTCACGAGACTAAAGACTTTTTAAAAGTATAACTTAACTGTGGGTGAATCTTCTAGGCGTTATCCTTTTGTTAGGTAAAGTTGTGAAGGCAAAATTGCCAACAACACAAAAGTCAGCAAAAAAAAGGTAGCATGCATTTTATTTTTACAGATACTTTACTAAAACTTTTATGATTTCCGTTCAGTGAATCATTTAGTTTTTGTTCTCAGTAATGCATTGCACTTTTTTGAGGCCTTGAGTCTTTTCAGGGACCTTACACTTGAGGTCAAAAAATTAACAGCGAATGTGCCTTGTTATATAATTATTCTATAGTTCATTTCTCATTTCTTCCGACACTTCAACAAATAAATTGCTAATAATATTATGTGACAGGCTTCTTTATGTACACTTATTGGCCTACGTCATAAAATATTTGTGCATAAAGACAAAGCTTCGTTTGTAAAATAGTAAAAACAAGAACTGTGAATGCACTATCACGTAAATCTAGGTATTGAACTATTGGTAGCGTTCCTAAACGCCGGGGTAAAGGTAAAAGTGAACTGTCATCCGTTCCACAACCGTTCGTGTGAAAACGAACAGCTCGTGTAAAATTCACTTTGGCATGATTTATATAAAAACGGCTCACCTCAATACGTGTTATGATCGGGAATACCGACCAGTTTCAGCAGATTGAGACTGCCTTCATCTGGGCGGTGTGAGGCGTAACGTCGTCGCGTAAACGTCTTCACTCGCCCAGATGAAGGCAGTCTAAATCTGCTGAAACTGGTCGGTATTCCCGATCATAACACGTATTGAGGTGAGCCGTTTTTAACTATCCTCAAGTCTCATTTAATTCTATAATTCACTTTGACAGTTAAATTTTACATTTACCCGGGCGTTTAGGAACGCAACCATAGTTTGGGCGCCTTAACTTTGAATTTATACTTTTCGTGCGTATGTAAAACGAAAGTAATCTTTACTCTCATGAGTATAAAGCACATTTTTGTACAATGAGCTCGTCTCCTTTAGTTAAATATCAGTATATATTTTTATGTTAACTGAGTAATTAGTTACTGCAAAGCACAAACCTTTGAATTTTTGAAAAAATCCCATTATTACCAAAGTTAGCGATAGTGATATTTATCACTTTTAGGTGGCGTTCCTAAACGCCTGGGTTAATGAAAAAATGTAAACTATCAAAGTGAATTTTACATATCTGTCAAGGTTTACGAACTGTTCGTTTTCACTCGGGTGGTTGTGGAACGGTTGACGGTATATTTTTAAAGTATGATAGAAATAAATTTCTATGTTTGAACACTTGGCGATTTATACATCGCAAGGAGATATAAATTAACATTATATCATTGCAGTATAGAAACGCAGAAAGAAAAGTAAATCTGGATTTGTGGAGGTTCAGAGCTCCTCACATCCAGATTTACTTTTCTTTCTGCGTTTCTATACTGCAATGATATAATGTTTAGTATATTTTTAGCTTTACCCCGTAGTTTAGGAACGCTACCTCAGTATGATCATGATGACGTCATGATCATGCCGTTAAGCTAACTTTGATTGCCAATAAGCTCGTAATTTTTTGAGATATCGAAAAAAAAATTTTTATTACTGATTTTAGATTTTTAAACGCAATTGATTTTAATAAAAATCTTCATATAGGAGACGAACACAATGAGCTTTTGATAATGAAATATGCGTAGTTCCAAAGTTTCCAAATTTTGATAATGAAATACGCGTAGTTCCAAAGTTTCCAAATTTTGATATTGAAATACGCGTAGTTCCAAAGTTTCCAAATTTTCGTTTATCCTTATTCACTAATGGAAAATAAATTGATTTCATAGTTATGGCGTCCAAAATGTTGTTAGGTATTTAATAAATAATTTAGAATGAAAGTAATAAATGCATTTTGATAAACCAAATCAGAATAATTATTACAAATCACGCCGTGAAAATGGTATCAAGTTTGTATTACAACTAATTTATTTATCATTTCGTACATATCATAATTTTTGATACGAAATTCAGACGTTACTTTTGAAATAAGTTACATCACGCTTGAAAAGCATTAGACTGACTCTTTGATTTTAGATTCTGAAATCAGCATTGTAAGGTTCAATTTACATTATACTATTTAGTTCCCAAGAAAATAAGTCGAAGACAATAAAAAAAAATTAGAAAATAAGAAAAAATAATGTTTAGTTACCATTTGGGCTGAGTTATGATTGGTAAAATAAACTCTTTAATTTTTGTATGTTATTTTAAAATAAAGAAAAGACCTTTTTGGCATTGGATAAAGCAATAAACATAAACAATATATTTGTGTTTTGTCATATTTATTTGTAAAATTTCCGTGACAAATAAACGAATTTCTTGTAACTTTCACCATGTAATTTAATTGTAAATATTGTTTGTATGGATCAATAAAATAAAAAGACCAAGATTTTAAAATATTAATGATGAACGCCAAGAAAAAAAAACAATAAAGCAACTTTGTTTTTCTAAACACAACTTGATATATTTTAGATTTTATACAACAAAACAAGACGTCCCATAGTTTGTTTTCAAAAACAACCAGCGGGCCTATTATGTATTCTTTAGTTTCCAACTAGGATGACTGGATGCCTATCATCAAAAACATAGACAAAAACTGAACTTTCAAAATTGCCTTAGTGGGTATTGAACTATTTACGAACTGTGTCGTCACTTCAAGTGTGAACATCCTTAGACAATCGGAATTTGATAGTATATCTATGTTTTTGATGATAGACACCCAGTCCAGTTGGCAACTAAAGATACATAATAGGCCCTCTCCAGGAATAAAAAGAAATATTTTTACTTTGAGATTTTGTTCCTGGTTTTGTGGCAAAAATATGGCAATAGTTGTTTAGGCATGTTTTTCGTGTCCCATTTTTTCGTGTGCCTCTAACCGACTGATATTCAATATTATGAAACATTTGTAATTGTTTAAAATTAATTTAAAAGGGTAAAAAACACATTTTTCCATACAAAATGGGTGTTACTCGGTGTGGTAGGGTTACGTATCTTGAAATCTTGGTCTAAATTTATTTTATTGGCTACAGAGCATTTTGGTATATTTATGCGTTCTACTTGTCTGTTACGAGTATGTTCACAATAAACGAAATTCAAAAACATACTATCTTTTTTTCTCCTAGTCCTAACTTGAAGTACAGCAGAATCTCGATAGTCAGAACGATCCCCCAGCCTCTGCGAAACCGCGGTTTCTCAGCAACTTCATATCAATATAATTATAATCGAAGAAATCAATTAAGGCGATATGTAAAAGTTTTAGCGTCCCTGTTACTCCATATGCGAAAAAACCGTCAGTGCAAGAGGGACAGATTCGTGGAAAAGTAGCAAAAGGTCGGTTTTTTATTAATTTAAAATGTACTAAAGATGCTATCAAAATTCCGTTTAACCAGGTCCTAGATACTGTTAAAACCCATCTAATAAAATATAATTCCAGTCCATATGTCATTCTAAATTGTCAGACCAGGAGAATTGGTGTAGAAAAAGACCTCATTTCAATAAATATTTCTATCGAGCCGAATTTCTCCAATTGCGTTTCTGTTTTAACAGGTCCCTAGAAAAAGAATCCAAAAACAATTTACTATTTTATCTAAATAATACATTATTTATTTTTACATTAATATTATGAAATAGGGAGAGAGAAAAGGTTTATTTAATTTATGTAGCAATATATTTACGATTAAAATGATAGGTAAAATATATATTATACAAGGTAAAATCCAATCAGCCGCCCGAACCTATACCGGAGACCCGGCCAGGGACCAGGAACAAGGTTCAATGATCACCAACCGAGCCCCCAGCACGAATCCAGGCGGCCGACCAAATCCCATCCTATATACTACATACTAATAGGTTACATATATAAATACATGCCTACCTCCGCCCATTCGATTAGTCTTGCTAAGAAGAAGGGCAAGAAACTTAGCAAGATCATGTCTTTTTTTTTCAACATAAAACTTATACTATACAATATATGACTTATATCTACTTTACCAAGGGATAAGAAAATACAAGACAGCAGGAATTCAGGTTAATGAAAAAAAGAAAAACATATATATCTTTGTCTACCTATCTCATAATATAGTCCTTTTCCTTTTACAGTCTGTAATCAATTAATGTTTACACCTTAGAGGAATCATAAGTTAAGAAATTATACTATTTAATTAAATTATAACTTACTATCATTATCATTTTTTAGTTTTCGCACGTTAACTTTAACGTAGAATTTTTCGTTTTAGGCGTCTTTAATGCAAAGCAGCATACCACCAACGTCATCTAGTGTCATACAAATTTATAGATGCAGCTGGAAACATACATGTTGTATAGACTTTGTATGGAAATATTAAATTACCAACCGCAAATAACATTTTTATATTTTTTTGTTGCAATGTACACTTAATACTAACCGCATGCAAAATTTCAAGTTTGTAGGCCTGCTAGAACACCTTTAGACTTTTGATGATGTGTCAGTCAGTGACAAAATAAGGGAACTTTGACTTGAGATATTTCGTAATCGAATATAGGTACAAAGTTGTAATTTGGGTTCAGATATAGGATCAGTAAGTACTCTTGGTTCCTGAAATTTCAGACTTCTAGCTTCACCCACAACGAAGATACAGGGGGGTTGAAAGTGCCGTGAGTTGCTTCGAGAAAAGGATGGTACGGCCGTTCCGCGTTTTTTCTGCGAGACTTTGCGGGGGCACTGCCGTGCCCCCAGATAGTTTGACTATATTTACTTACATCTATTACGAGAAATCTTCAAAAAACACAAAAAATGTATGTCCCCCCCGCTTATCTCCAAAACCGAAAAACATGGAAACCATACGGAACCTTAGGTACGCGAGTCTGACTAGCATCTGACCGTTTTAAAGGGTAACCAACGGGACCCACATTGCCGCAGTGAGAGTAGATATTTATTTAAGAACCCGGTGCAGGACGACGCCAACTCCGGTGCGAAGCGAGACGTACCTATCGCAAAATAAAGCGCATATTTGGCTGGCTGATCTAAACAAGCGCCTCACGCTTTGCCCCACACCGTTCGAACTGTGCTCAGCGAGTCTCGCCCTTTGCGTTGGAAATAATAATTATTTCCGAATACCTTAATTGTGCCTCGATTACTTGTTTTTTTTAATTAATTAGAATATTGATGATACTTCCAAGTGGTGTATGTGCTTACTTTGCTTGTTAAATGTTCATAATTCATTTAACGAAGCCTTGTAAAAGTACTCGATTTTAGGGCGAAAACCCATTATTTTAAATATTTTTCTGGTCTTTAACGCGATGTTTGTGAAAAAATCAGGGACATACACCACTTCATATTGACCGTCTAAATGAAAGCCTAAATTTTATTTGATTGAATTGTTCCACTTTCGTGAGTAATTATGGTTTTTAGATATGTACGAAGTACGATTCGGAGCGGGTTCTTAAGGCGAATGGATACGCCAACTGCAATTTGGACCTGTCTTTGAAGGCCTACTCCTCCCACACGGGTGGTCCAAAAACTTTTATAAAAATATATGATAGGCATTATAAAGTCAAAAATAAATTTTAAGTTTCATAAACTGTCTTTCTATTGTAAGTTTTGACGAAAAAAAATCGAAAGTCATCGAAAGTTTCACATGATTAACACAAGAATTTTCTTACTCCTTCCAAACGCCTAAAGCGATTTTAATTATTATTTCTCCAAATTATAGGAAATTTTTAGATCTAAAAAATTTATGTCCAAAATTTTTTTTAGTTCATGGCGTCCTTGTGAAAGGTATTATTTTCTCCTATTTTGCGCTAGCCGGAGACGCAGCGGTTGTTTTAAGGCGATTACCGTCGCCAAATTAGCAGCTCGATGTTTGTCTGTATGAATATCGACGGAAACGACATTGAAATAACGTCCAAATCAGTGCACAATGCGTGGTGGCTGTTACGACGCTCGCTGCGTCCTTGAAAGGGCAAAATAGGAGAAAATAATACTTTTCACAAAGGCGTCATTGTTCGATTGAATAATTCTATGTTATATTTATAGCTATCAAGTTTATCTATTTATCAAAGCATAAATGAATTAAATCACCTAAGCGGCTTAGGAGCAGTAGGAAATTCAAGCCAAAAAACACCATTCAGTTGAAACAATTTTTCATATAGAAGTTTTGGTGGTACGAAAAAGAAAAATGTTGCATATGTTGTCCTAGAGTTGATAATCCATAATACATTTTTTCAATATTTTTGGTTTGGCCATAAAAGAGGAGTAGGCTTTAGAAAGTACCCATTTGGCGGTATTAAGGGCCTTAACAGCCACTTTTCAAGGCACGCTGAAATGAACATTTATTTCAATGTCATTTCCGTTGATATTTGTACCGACACACATCGAGTTGCTAATTTAGCGTGGTCATACGCCTTAAGTGTCCTTGAACAGAGAACTTTCTGTACGTAGTACTACTTTTCCTTCTGTGCTGTCGGTTCGTCGTCCGCCGCACCTTTTCCCGCCATTTTGTTCTGTCTACCATTTATTTGGCGTGGCGTCTCTTTGATCATTGAAATGGCTTTCAAAATATCTACTACATCGCTTCGTAATATCAAAACAGGGTATAAATTTAGGGTGTTCGAATCATCGAGGCACTACTGTATCTAAAATTTCTTGTAAGGTAAAAGAAAATCATTAGCTATGACATGTTTGATAGTATTTTTATTTAGAATACATAAACAAGTAGAGATTACAAGTAAAACAATCAGTTTTTGACAAAAATAAATATTAAAACAGCGCAGTGCATAATCTTAGAACCGAAGTTCTTGAATATTGTTCATGAATTAGAGTATTTTTGATATTAACGCTGGCATTAAATTAATGAGCCAAAATTTTAGATCCTGTTACTCGTATATGGGTAGAAAGTAGAAAACTAAGTGGAGCTTCAATAACATTTTAAAATAAATACCTACAGAATGTGGACCACTTTATCCATATTTCCGTTCTACACATCTGTGTAGTGTAGACAAGACAGCGATTCCCAAACTAATTATTGCCCTTGCCAGGTAATTTCTTTTCTTCCCCTTCGTGACCCATAAAAAAGATTTTTGAATTTGATGGTATATTGTAGATTAGAATCTTTAACACGTTGAAGGACAGAGACGCTGGACGGCGTCCTATTAGAT
Organism: Ypsolopha sequella; assembly: GCA_934047225.1. NCBI lineage: Eukaryota > Metazoa > Arthropoda > Insecta > Lepidoptera > Ypsolophidae > Ypsolopha > Ypsolopha sequella. Next base: position 20,199,755 of record OW204004.1, on the reverse strand, counting down.
ATGCCAATTTGAACACGACGCCGTATGGCGTCATCGATTCCCTGTAGAATTGTGCCAGAACGACCAGATAGTCGTTCATAAACTCACACCGAGTTGGGTTTCCTACCCGGGTCGCAACACTAACCCGTTCAAAAATTAACTCGCGTCTCAACACCGACCGTTCAAAAATGACAGTGTCGCTACACTGGTGTCGACTTTTTCAACATCAACTCTGAGCAGGGTTCGCAAGGTTCGTATAGGATCCAAACGTCACCTGACATTCACGTTAATTTTCGTAAATGAAATGACGTTAATTTTCGTGCCGAGGGGGTCTTCTCAACGTTATAGTTGATATATTTACGTTAATTTTCGTGTAGAAGAGGTGCTCTCAACGTTATTATACTAAATATAATGCAAAAATGACAACTGACGTTTGGAGTGTCGTCACACGACGAAACCCGTTCAAAAACTCAGCGTTACAACCCCAGTGTTCCTACCCAGCCCAGGGTTATTTAATGAACGCACTTCAGCAGCGTCGAGATTTCTCTACAAACCAGTGCAAGTGTTGTTTATTGTGTCACAAAGTGAACATTCAAATGAGATCTACTGTCAATCAGTTTCCCCTTCCTCTCTACTACAATGTATCACAAATTCACAATACAACTTGTATGAAGGCAATCTCTGTCCTTCAATGTGTTAAATAAAACTATATAATCGACTGACATAACCAATTACTTTCCCTTTCTTTTGGCCTCGCCACTAAAATAACCACAATGTGTTTTTAAAATTATTAAGATTATTTCTTATTTTTTGTATGTATTTGGTATAAAAGTTGTTAAGTAACTAAACGGATGTACGAGCACTTTTAAAAATAGTAGAATTTAGAGAATAAAATAATACCCATCTGGCAACCCTGCGCGTCACTCACCGATAGTTGCAGCTTCCTGCCGCTAATGTGTGTCACCCAAGAAGTGTATACCAAACTGAAGTGATAACCTCTATTGAAACGCGCACGCTAAATAATTTAAATTCATTCTCTTGTCTCTTTTACTAATGAAACTTGGAATTTCAAGGTTATTTTTTTGGCATGTTCTTGTTATAGCAAGTTAACGCCGCGGGCTGCGTTCATCAACTAGGGGTCGCGACACGAGTTCTAGTGCCATCTCTGTCGCACGCGTTGAAAATTGTATTCGCTACCCTGCTGTCAGTGTTGGAATCTTACGAAATTTTCAATTTATTAACGGCTATCAGTACGGTTATATTATAGCTTCTTGGTGTCATCCGCGCACGTCTTGTAAATCTAAAGACATATGTTTCTATGGGGCCTTAGTAGAGATCTATAAGATTGGCTCATTTATTTGATTTCACCTGTATCACAGTAGAGAAAAGTAACAGTATTACGTCTTCACATAAAACGGCCGAAACGCGCGCTTCCAAATCTCGGCATACCTCTGTAGTAGGGGTCCGCCGCAGTTAACTATGGACGTGGAGAGTAAGACGCCACCCGACTCCCGCAGCCCTAACCCCTCGGCCATAGCTTCAGGCTTCGAGAGGCCCACCAAGCGGTTCTTGAGAACAAATGTATGAAGTTGTATAGGGCCGGCCATGGGTCGCATCACGCGCGTTTTGTCTGGCTTCGAGTGACTTGCGCTCTCTCGACGGCGGTGTGCGGGGTGGCGGGGAGCCGCGCCAGTGATCGAGCACATAGGACGAACCTAGTGTCGAGCGCTTTGAGCGAGCGAGCGCGCTATACATCCGATGCGGTGGAAGGCGCCGACGGGTGTCGTGCCAGGGCAAAGCCCGTCGCAAAAACCGCCTGGAAGCGCAGTAAGAAGCCTGAAGCTATGGCCGACCGGTAATGCGTGCGTCTGCCGACTACAGCCGAGCGTTTTTTCAAGGACACTGCCCAGACGTAATACTGTTACATTTCTCTACTGTGCCTGTATTTTACGAGTCCAGTTTCGTTCGAGAACTGGCATTTGGCATTTCGAAGAATCCCAATTACCATTGTCTTTACGCATGCAGTGAAGTTATTATTCTTACAAGTTTACAACACAATTCAATCTTTGGAATGTTTTCAAATGAAGTTTTGTGAATTTTTATCTTATATTCTACACATGAGATTATGATTATGAATTAACAAAAAAGAAGTTATAATTATAATATATTCGTTTCTACCAAAATGAAAAACTGATCAGTTTCAATTGTGATCAGTTGTTCATTTTAAATGTAACATATTCTATTTTTAAATCCTAACTACATTGGATGTAAATAACACATATAATTCTCTACATTACATAAGGCCTTATGCACAGCGATGATAATATAAATATGTATTAATTATTATAAAAAATCGTTATAATACTTTAAGATACAACAAAGAAAAAAGTTTCAACGAAATACTCTAGTGAGGTACAAAAAATATTTAATTCAATGTTACACAGTTCCTATAACATTGAAAATGACTTGAGAAGTGTTAAGCATTTAGGCTGAATTATGCCGACCAAAGGTTTTTTGCAATATTTTGGTCAATTGTAAAGTCAGCCTTATTTTGAATCACAGTTTTTAAAGATTTTTACACAATTAAATATCAATTAGACAATTGATAGAAAAGTTGCAAATCTTATAAGAAGTACATACGAGTATCTATACAGTAGACACAAAAAGAAGATTACAATCGAGGGTTTTTATTCAAAATTAATAACTATAGACCGGAAAAGAAAGTCAAGTCTTCGTCTGTGAAGCTACAGGGATGTGGGCCTCACAACAAGGGAACTTAAGAGCTCCATGCTTATTGGCTTGAAGTCAGCATGCGATCGCTTTAGCTTGCTATTTCATTCTAAATTAACACTCGTAAAGAGCGAGCGAGAGGCACGATAATGCGTTTCAAAATTCAGCTCTTGAAAAACTTGTAATTTTTTTCTTATTTTTGAGTAAAAAGTATTAAATAAATGTGATTATAGTTTAATGTTAGTTTAATGACAACTAGGCCCCCCACACGATTCCTTTTGACGTCATCCCCCGCGTCCCTGTAACGACGCGGGCGAAGCTGACATATACCAGAGGAAATATATTTGTTGAGTAGTGAATCTTAGTAAAGCGCTCTGATTCAAACTCACGCACCCAGATGCGTGGTCTACACGCCGTCTAAGCGAAGTAGAGCACGCGTTTGCGTGTGTGAGTTCGAATCTGAGCATTTGTACGAAGATTCTCTACTGCTTATACGGTTTGTCTGAAAGGTATAATTTATTCGCGACATAACTACATAAAACATAAAGGTGTAAGTAAATGGACTTTAGCAGTATATAGGTATTTTAATTACGAAGAATAATTTTTTTATTTTTACATGCATTATGGACAAAATTCCGTTTTAGGGTTGCGTTCCGTTTTGAGCCCTAATAAAAATAATAAGTTTGACTTCGTCAGTCCGTCCGTATGTCACGGATCTATTAGCCCGTAGAAGGAATGAGTTCGACATCACCTGTATGGAGGCCGTCAAAGTTTGTTAGCTTAAAATCATTTTTGTTAATCAAACTGACCTTGTTATAAATTTGGAATTTCTGTATACAAGGTGAAATTTAATCAACCGCCCGAATTCATACTGGAGACTCGGTTAGTGACCAGGAACGAGGTTCAAAGAGTAAAGAGTAAAACTAGTTTAAATACAATTCCTAGCATATGCAGTACGATAGCAAATAAAAAATTTTCTTCGTTTCACTTGAACGGTCATTAAACATTATTCCTGAACACTAACCGAGTCCCCAGTATGAATTTGAGCGGTTGATTAAATTTCACCCTATATTATGATGAGCCATATCTGTATTTCAACGACAAAATGTACTGAAAATGCAAATTAATTTCTCATTCTATGTGGAATATTACTTGATTTGCACTTTTGGTTTTGTTACAATTTTATTCAAGCCTACTGAATATTAGAACGGCACGGAACCATTAAGGCGCGAGACCTACACGCACTTTTTATAGGAATAATACTCAAGGAAATGTTAGTATGGAATAGCAAGATCAATTTAGATACTTCCAAGTGGTGCCAACGTAACAGACAAAAATCTGGCAAGACTTCACTTCGCCCTTACTAGGAAATGAATCTTAACAGAGGTTACTACAATTTAAAATAGGGTTCAAGTTAGTAATGATAATATATTCACCGACATATAAAAGCTCTGTTGTCAGTACAATCTCCTAGATGACGTTTACATCCGATGGTATTCGGTACACAACTTGATATTTAAATCATTTCACCATCCAAAATCAGACCTTATTACCAGTAATTATGATTCAAAACCCAACATCCTTCATCTCAAATACCACCTCAATCCCACTTCCGATGCCAACCGGCAGAAAAGACCTAATAGAGTCCCTGCGTATTATCTGAAGGCTTTCACAACCCAGACAATGAAGATGATGGCTAGAATGAGGCCGATGATAATGAGGATGAACATTTTCCGTCGGTATCTTCGTTGATATTCGGCTGCTTTCGCCAGTTCGTCGACCCCAGTCTCTACGTCAGCGCTGGCAGCTTCGATGTGACTTTCTACCGTGTCTGAAAAAAAAAGTGAGGTTGGAAAAAAAGGCGCGAAGATATAATGACGTCACTTTTTGTTTTATTGAAAAAAAATTGCATTTTGGGTGTTTTGATCAACAATAGTGATAGAATATTGTGAATTAAAATCGCCGTGACCAGTGTAGGCCGTGCCTTTTCATGTGTTTTTTTTAACCTAACATTTTTTTCGTGTTATGGATCTATCACTGTAGCACGAACTGACAGGACAGCGACTACGACAAGACAGTCCCTTCAGGGGATCCTCAAGATATATACAAACACAGAAAAGAAAATAAACTAAAGTAAGACCCGGCAGTATGGGCTTTAGCCTTTAGCCTTTTCCATAAAGGAAAGAAAACGACAAAAAAAAAGAAAAAATGTTTTATTGACATCTAGGGTTGCGTTCCTAAACGCCCGGGTAAATGTAAATTTAACTGTCAACCGTTCCACAACCAAATGAGTGAAAACGTACAGTACATAAATCTTGTCATAAATGTAAAATTCACTTTGACAGTTTAAATTTTACATTTACTTAGGCGTTTAGGAACGCTACCTAGATATGGTCTAAGGCAGTTTTTATATAAAAAAAAAAACTTGTGGAAACAAATAACTACGACTAAAGTAGTATAGTTTCGTCACAGTATATAGGTAGATTAGTAAAACAATAGTAAACTTTAAACTTTCGCGATTTTCACACATTATGAGTATAAGATTCGGGTCTTAGTCGCGTAAACATACATTGTACTTTTGGCAAGACTGTGGACGATTTCATTACATTATTTTTGGTTATTATTAATCTAGATAACATTTTCGATGTTTAACTCTTATTAATATTTTGTTTTTATCTAAAACAATAAAAGCACATTCGGCTACACTTTTGGTAAAGAACCGATAAATTTACGTATTTTAGGGGTTTGTTGTTAAGATATTACTCAAATTTCATAATTTTTAGTTCGACTTAAACATAGATCTAGAGAATGTTAATGGACTCAGCCTAAAATGTTATAATAAAATTCCATAGACACCCCACAATGTGTTGACAGCATTTGTATGGAGGTTTGTGCATAACGACGACTCTTAAGTTACGTTGTTCCTCTACAATTTTGACCATTACACAGAGACTTCTTTAAGAAGCAAAAAGCGCCAACATACCAACACTCTGCGCCTGCGCATTGACCATCTCTGACAGTTCCTGCATGATCTGGTTGACGTCCAATACGTCCGCTTCTATCTTGTTTATGTAAGCTTCTTTCTCTAGCAGCATTGATGTTTCGAATTGGATAAGACGCGCCTGAAAAAATAGAGAAGACCTTGTTTTAAAAGGGTTCGAACATTGTTGTGTGGACCTGCCGGCCCCATTCTTTTTTAAATCAACAACCTTTTATGAAACGTCAAAAAAGATTTTTGGAATGAAAATACTTAGAAGTGACGCCATAACTTTGTATTTTGTCAGAAGGCAAATTAATAACTTCTGATTTGTCTCATTGGATAGAATTTTTTAAATTGCAATTTATGCAAAATTATGAAATAAGTAGGCACTATTTTTAACCCGCCACTGGTGACGCTATATATCTGTGAGACCGGGTAGTTCGAAAAAATCCAATATTTTTTTCACCATTCTTCGAATTACAGTGCGATTTTGAGTAGCTGCCTTATTCCACGCCCCTTACCGTTCTCCTGCATAATGTTGCTAGAGTTGTTTGGCTGTTGAAGATGAGTTATTTTAGTATTATATATTTTTTTTGGTAGAAGTATTACCATTTATGTTTCTTTATTTTATGTTTCCAATGTCATAAGACTGACTTAGACTGATTTCATCGTTAAATATTTAAGATTGTTACGACATCTTTTAGTTCAAATAATATTGTTAAAATACCTTATAATTTTAATGCATCTAATGTTAATAAAAGAGAAGTGATTTATGAAATACCTATGTTTTATCGACAAAAAAATATATATCTAATTGTATAACCTTTCCAATGAAAAGTAGCATGAACAGTAAATTGTAGAAAAACTCCTTGTCAAAACCCCGGTGCTTGAGGCCGGGGTCACCAACAATGTAAGTCAAACACGTCACCAGTGGCGGGTTAAATATCAATTATATCAGTTTCTGGACTGTATTGTCTATGGATGGATGTATGGACGTTTTTAATAATCAAAACGCTACAAAACCTTCTATCCTGTTTTGTTCAACGTTGGCTATGGTGCGTTTTTTTTTAAACTGATAATATAATTCTATACATCGTCACGTCATGAATCCCAGAGGGAGTGTCAGAGATGTTTCCAAGTATGGACTGTGACGTTTCACCAACAGCGTACTTCTGGCACAAATATGAACCCGCAGCTTAACCTTATGCACACGTAGACCCAATATAAATGTGCCACTACGAGAATTGAACCCGTGACCTCTGGGTAAGTAGTCTTGGTTTGCTAACCTGTGCCTGTTGATTCTGCAACAGCGTGGCTTCTTCATCATCAGCGATGGCTTGTTGCTCCATGGCCGCGGGATCGTACTTAGGGCGAGGTTGCTTCGGCATATGGGCCGCCATCTTTTGTGATAATTGCTGGAATAAAAAAAAAAACTTATTATCGAAATTTAATTAAGAAGGGTTTCTAATTCCCATAAGTAGACGATTGATGTGACCATGTTCTAAAATCTTTTAAAGAGATTTACCCCTAGTTCCTGAAAACGTCACTAACAAAGTAATAAGCCGCCTAGCTTTAGAAGAATCAGCAGATGTATGGAGGAACATCGAGGGCTGCCGACAGTCGAAGATGTTTCTCTCGACTATAGTCTACAAAAAAGTAAGGTATATTCTTAACCTAAGTAGAGACAACCTAGGTACGTTGGTAGGTATTCTAACTGGCCACTGCAGGCTGAACAGACATCTGTCAACAATGAAGGTACAGGAGGATTCCTCGTGTCCGCATTGCGGCGTGGAGGAAACGACTAAACATTACTTAGGAGAATGCTTCATAAACTCTGGCTTAAGATGGGAGATACTTGGTGATGACCACATCAAGGAGGAAGATCTCAAGTATCTTAAGTACTCAGATATACTTAGATTTATTAAAAGAAGCGGAAGATTTGAGGAGGGAACGCCCCCGGGACATTAGGATACCAAAGCTCAAGCAATGGGAATTGGATGGAATAGCTCCAAATAGAGAGCCAACCATCCGCCTGAGCCCAGCAGGCGTCCCACCTCAACATCATCATCATCATCATACCCCTAGTTCCACGAAACCAAGATTAGTTTAACGCAGACTTTAAATTAAGGGTGTTAATTAACACGCCTTCTTTTAAATAGCAGTTTTGTCTTCTATGTTGCACACAAATAGTAAAATTCGGCATTTTATACAGACGGCGTCATCGTCAGTTTCTAAACTCTTTAAATTATTTAAAAAGATTATTTATTTCTCTCTCCTCCGTTATGTTTATATATTGTTTTTTGTTTGGCAATATATTACATTTTCTTTCTTTCTAAATGATACAAAGGCGAAGAATCAGCCAATCACAGCGCTGCATTTCATAGTCAAGCACCAATTAAGAAATCAGCAGATCTTACCAATTTATTAACAGATCGCGTTCTCAAACGCAAAATTTATGATTGTTATTAGAGATGTACCGACTAGCCGGGAAAGCCGACTATCCGACCACATTTGTTAGTCGGTGACTAGTCGGCGATTAGTCGGCAAAAGCACAGACTAGTCGGCCCTTTATTCATATTTCAATGCTTAAAATAGGGTGATCGAAATGAAATCGTAACCTTCATTGTTAACAATTTTTATATTAGTTAGAATCAGTCTTACAGTTTGTAAATAATCTAGGAATAAGACCTATTCCTTTGGTAAAAATTTTAACTTACATCAAGAAGACTATCATCCATCCATCAGGCTAGTTCGTCCACTGCTGGACATAAGCCTTTCTAGGACTTTGCCACTCCCTGCGGTAATCTTGGAAGAATTGCTCATACTCACACACGCTGGGCAGGCGGGTTGGTGAGCGCGGTGACGGAACCCTCGCACCAGTGACGCCGCTGCCCGTCACCAGTCTGTTCCATATAAGGCCCGGCTATTAGGGATGGATATACCGCCATCCATCGGTCCCAGGCATGGTGGGGCTTCTGGTTTTTTGCCTGTGAGCTGTCCTCCTTACTCTCCCCCGAATTACTTCGAGGGGTCTCCAAGTAAGAAGACTATAAATTTATTTAAAAAAAAATCTAAACGCGTGTTTTTACAACACCGAATAAAAAACATAAGTCGCATATTCCTTTTTATATACCCGAATTATTTTTATATGCCAGAATTCCACCGAAAGCAATGATCAGCTTAGCCGACAAGTCGGCATTTTTTCAACCGACTAAGTCGGCCATGATGATGCCAATGAGCTAAAGTCGGCTCATCTCTAATGTTATTCTTATTTTTAAATAAAAAGCATTTAATAACAACGATTTATGGCATTACGCGACCATTGTTTAATGTCAACGAGAATCTTATAGCAAAGTTGTATTATTTAATGCATTACTTTGTAAACAATCCCGCACAACTACTTTAAAAACGTGTTTATAGTTGTTGTACAGGATCATTAAAAACGAAAAGTAGAAAATAGTGCAACTTTGCTGGAATAAGCTAATTGACATTAAACTAGACTCGCCAAATGCCATAAATATAATTATTTTGTAATATAATAAAATATAATGTTACCATTCGGCTTTTATTTATAAATATTGATATACAAGGTGTAACAGAAAGGTGTAACCATATTTGAAGAGCTTATTCAGTCAATGGTATGGAACAACTTTTACTATGGAGGCAATCCTGAAATCTCAAAAAAAAAATCTGCCCTTCCATACATTTCGGCTGAGCGGCATTGCATTTTTCTATGAAACAGGTAAATTTTTTTCGAGATACAGTGTTTGTTCCATAGTAAAAGTTGTTCTATACCATTGACTGAATAAGCTCTTCAAATATGGTTACACCTTTCTGTTACACGTTGTATTTATACATCGTTTTTTTTTTAAATTATACACATTAATTAATGAAAGCAAGATATATTTCGAGTCCTCTTGGACTCGGCATCAGTTGCATTGATTGACAATAGAAATTGTGACATTATAATTATATAAGACATAAAAAGTATAGTTTTTTTATATTTGTAGCTTTGTCTCTGGCTAAAGTGTGGCGCCCTCTAATGACTTTTTGAGGCAAAATGTTTTTGGCAGATATGCTAAGGAGCGCAATGGTTTGTTTTGTAACTTTTATACAAAAATAAGAAAAAACAGTCATTAGCTTTGCGTTTGGGAACGCGATCCATCGCATACATTTTAATGCACTAACTCTTTGGTATTTCAAAGTAACAGTGAAACACTAAATACAGCGAGCAATCCAGAGTTTTTGGCCTGATATTGAACGATAAGCTTCCATCTCAATTAGGGTTACCAGATCCGAAAATGAGTTTTCCTGAAAAAATCCCTGACTCAGCAATTAATTTCCTGACATTTTGGCAAAAAAGTATCTTATTTTAACCCATATGTACTCAACTTTTTTTTCGTAAAAATTGGTATTTTTTTTTAGTCCTATTATCGTAAAAATGAGAAGGTAAAATCCGTCAGGAAGAACTAAATAAAATTTGCCGTTTTGTGTTTGCAATTCAAGCGCAAAATGCTAACGTCGAACGAGTGTTTTCATTAATAGATGCGCAGTGGACAAAGGAGAGAAATATACTGTCCATAGTTTCTGTTAAGTTGAGGCTCTACTGTTGACACAGTTCAATCTGAAGAACACATCATGTGAAGAGTTTCATAGAATTATTATGAAAGACCAGCAGTTCCTGAAAACTACATCAGCTACATCTAGCAATAAATTACGAGGATCAGATGAATAATTAATTAATCACATTGGTTGTTAATTATTAGATTTCATTCTTTGATTATAATTTAATTTCTTATATTTTTCTCTTTTCTTGAAATTCCTGACAATTTCCAATTTTCCCTGTTTCCCTGACAGACATCTAAAATTCCGGACATGTCAGGAAAATTCCTGTCATCTGGTAACCCTAATCTCAATACAAACACCGAGGCTCATAGAAGTCATAACGAGTTATAATTACATCGGCTATCATCGGCTTTGTAGAGCGTCGTCTCTGTCACAGGACTGTTAGTGCTTCGTGCGACAGAGATGACGGTACGATACGATGTGTGTTATTTACTGCCGCGACCTGTACTTACCCTCTGCGTTTCGCTATATTTAGCAAGTGCATCTTTGAACGCTTGCGTTAACCTCTCCACTTGAAGCTTCTGCGGCTTATCCCCGCGACGGACGACGACGCCTAAGCGCTGTATGTCTCTAGCTGTGGCCGATACGCAGCTGTTTACTGTTTGTTGGGTGTTATGGCTGTAATGTGAATATTAAGGGCCTTAATATTGCCAAATGGGTACTTTCTAAAGCCTACTCCTCGGTTATGGCCAAACCAAAAATAATGAAAAATGTATTATGAATAATCAACTCTTAGACAACATATGCAACATTTTTCTTTTTCATACCTCCAAAACTTCTACATGAATTACTCGTATTTTTTTTACTGAATGGTGTTTTTTGACCTCAAATTCCCTACTGCTCCTGAGTGGCTTGGCCGATTGAATTCATCTATGCTTTGATAAATAGATAAAATTTATAGCTATAAACATAACATAAGATTATTCAATCGAGTAATCACGTCCAAGTGAAAAGTATAATTTTCTCCTATTTCGCCATATCAAGGACGCAGCGAGCGTCGTAACAGCCACTATGCATTGCGCGCTGATATGAACATTATTTCAATGTCGTTTCCGTTGATATTTGTAGTGACAAATATTGAGCTGCTAATTTGGCGATGGTAATCGCCTTTATGCGGAGTTATAGAATTAAATGAGACTTGAGCATAATTCATGATTTATATAAAAACGGCTCACCTCACAGCACAGCTTACGCACACAGTGTGAGGCGTAACGTCGTCGCGTAAACGTCTTTACTCGCCCAGATGAAGGCAGTCTAAATCTGCTGAAACTGGTCGGCTTTCCCGATCATAACACGTATTGAGGTGAGCCGTTTTTATATAAATCATTAATGCGGAGATCAAATGCAAATTCAAATGATTTATTTGCGTTATCACATACATAATAAAGATTACAAGTTTTTTTTTGAGATCATGTGATACCCTGTAGGGGGAGAGATAATATTCTTTTTTTTTTGCATGTTTTTATCAAAGATTGTATGAAAGTTATGCAAGTTAAGGCCTGATATATAGGACAAAACCGTCCTATTTAGTGATTCTGAACTTAATTATATCATCAGAAAGTCAACATTAGAATGCTCGCTTCGTGCGCTGCCGGCACGCATAGTCAGTGAATTTTCGAGGTTTTTCTGGATTTTCCGAAAAAGTATTTGTTGTAGGAAATATTTGTCTTGACAACGGAAAATAAACCTTGTTTTTTTGTTAAAGCAGTAATTTCAGATAAAAACTTAAGCCGCTTAGACATGAAACGTATTTATAACTTAAAAAGGCGTCATTTTCAAATGTAACTGACTTGACAACGGAAAGATAAAGGTCTGAAAAAACATATCTGTGAGTTTAAAATTGATCAGGTAAGCAGTTGACTCAGCAAATTCAAGCAAAACTCTTTAAAATACCAAAGGCCTTTCCTTAATACAGCATAATTATATTTTCAATGCATGTGCTCGTAAAGGCCCACTTTTTATGCATCAAAACCGAACAGAAAGTCGATTATTTTGCCCTAGGGCTTTTATTATTATTATTTTTTTATTTGTTTGCAATGGTTGGCTAACCTGCAGCCTTTCCTGTCTACCATAGATGTTATACTTTTTTTTCCACTGTTTAACGGCTCTGGATACAATCCTTTTGAGCCAATCATAATTGAAAGTTCACAAGATTATATTTGTTTTCATTTCCTCACACTATGCATTGAAAAACGTAGTATGATACACGGGCGTAAAAGCAATAAATTACTCGGTTACGTTTAAAACACTCGCTACGCTCGTGTTTTAAATCGTCCTCGTAATTTATTCCTTTTCGCCCTAGTGGCATAAACTACTATTATAAAGATCAGCCTCGAAGGTGTGACGTCACAAACACCTTAATCTTTTATATGGTAGCTAAGTGCAACCAACAATTCAATACCCAAAGTATAATAGTAGATTGTACAACAAGGGCATAAAACAATCCATTTTATCAATTTTATATGCCCGAGCCGAACGGCAAGGGCATATATTGAGTCGAGGATAAAATGGGTTTTATGCCAGAGTTATACACTCTGCTTTTCACTTCGATTGCGAGGAAATGAAATAGTGATATTGCTAGCAATTGACATATTTAACATTCAGTAGGTAATATTTAATGCAAATTTAAATAAGCAACTTAATATATGTACCTATTGAGGAAAAACAACAGCTCTTTCCCGCCAAAGTATTTTTTTTTTATTTCTTCCACCATTATTGAGTTTTAAAAAGTTTGTCTATGATGTTGTACTGGCTGTATGTACGTTGTTATAAGAAGTAAACACTTTTATGCACTAGACTAGAGCATAAAACGTAGTTTTAGTCCGCTCGTAGCAAGCATAAACAAGAACTTTACGAGCATGAGAAGTGAAAAATATATTTTTATTGTTACTTTCATGCTACCAAAATGATGGGACAATGTTTTTTAGTTACTTTTTTTGGGCAAGTAAACAATTTTCTAGTTACACAGTTTAGATTGATAAGAAAGAGAGTCTCATCTTGTTTCCTTTTTCACCTTTTGTGCACAAGAATCTAATTTATTAAATCTAATATATTAAAATTAATATTATTAAATAAATTTATCAAATGCATAATTCTCTATTATCATTTTCGTAACGGTAAAAGTTATTTCCTTTTTAATTATTTGTTTAGTACATTTTAATCTTCTTATAATGTGTTTGTAATGAGCTTTAAAAAATTATTGTTTTCCGTAAATGGTTCTTTAGGTTTGTTTGTGTTATTTGTAAGTGGTCATGTTTTATGTTGTAACTGTTTGTAATCTAAATAAAATAAAAAAATTGTAAGAATCTAAATTCAAGCACACTTACATTTTCTCCCTCAAGTGCAGACTATCATTATGGCCCCCCACTTGCTTCATCATCTTCTCCAATGCCTTCAGCCCTCCATTGATGGAGTTCACATTGTCAGCGATACCCTCGCTGAGGTTATACAGCTCAGTAGGGCTGAAGTCAGCGAAGGCAACAGTAGGGGGTGCTCCAGTCGCACCATAGTCACGGCTAGACCCGCTTATAGGTTCGCGTTCTGCCATTTTGATTACTGAAAAAACAAAAAGGAGTTTTGAGATTTACCTTTTTAGGGTCCCATACCCAAAGAGAGCCAAAGGGGACCCTATTACTACTTACTCTGCTGTCTGTCTGTCCGTCTGTCACAGGGATCTACAGCTTCAGCTATTATGATTCTTATTATGATTATGATATACAAGGAGAATTTGTAAATATCGTCCAAATTCATACTTGAGCCTTGATAAGTGATCAGCATCATGAACCAAAAAAGATTTTTTTAAAATTCATAAAATGAAATTTCAACTCCCCATAGTGATTCACTCAGAACTGGGAGTGAATTACTATGGGAAGTCGAAATTTCATTATACGAATTTCACAAAAATTGTTATCGATCCTTGATGCTGATCACTTACCAAGTCACCAGTAAAAATTTGGACGATGATCAAAAAGTCACCTTGTATATACATATAATTATGATATTTTCTTCAATGGTACATTTTAATGTCTTGCTTTGTTTAAATATTTATTTATAATTCTGTCGCAACTATGGATGAAAGAGCGAATTTCTCCTACTACAGGTGAAAACTTAAAAGGAGAATTCGGCAACAAAACTGTTAAATATGTTATAAAGAAATGATTTTGATTTTTTTGATTATTACAGGCAGCCAGTTGAAATTTTCACAGAATACTGCAAATAATAGAAGTGAAAAAAAATTAAACTCTGGGGTGGTCCCCATACAAAAAACCCAACTAAAAAGTAGCATTTTTTAACGTTATCATGTCCCCCTCCCCTTATCTCCGAAACAAGAGGACCGAAAAATATGAAAATAAAACATGGCAATAGGTGATTACGTAAAGATTACAGGAATAATATTATAGTGGTTAAGATATTAGGGTTCCGTACTTAGTGGGAGCCGTGAATTGTTTGCCTGGCACTCCCATTTTAGTGGCTTGTTTTTGTCGCTTGAAGTTTGGCGCATCTATATTATTGATATTTACCATATTTTTAGTGTTCCGTACCCATATTGTGTGGCGGTCGTCACCCTTTGTCCAACTCGCACTTTCGCAACTTTGCCCAAACTCAAAAATATTTCTTCAAGAGATGATTTTTATGGGCCAAGTCAAAAGTAACAAACATAAGAGCTTGTATGACTATTGGCAAATATACGCCTACCCCTCTGGAGGACAAGTTTGTATCATGCCAAACTTTTTTTTGTATGGTCCTTTACACAGCTAAGTACAGTTTCTAATGAATTATAATTATTCTATACTTTTCTTGATAAACTTTTTGTACCAAGGAACTCTGATATGGTGTTGCACGAAAATCTTTGGGTATCTTCAGCAAACTTTACGCCAACTCACATTCGAAGAAGCGAGACGTATCGCGACAATAAAGCGCATATTTGGCTGGCTGATCTAAACAAGCGCCTCACGCTTTGCCCCACGCCGTTCGAACTGTGCTGAGCAAGTCTCGCCCTTTGCGTTAGAAATAATTATTATTTCCGAATACCTTAATTGTGCCTCGATTACTTGTTATTTTTTATTCTGTTTTAATTAATTAGAATATTGATGATACTTCCAAGTGGTGTATGTGCTTACTTTGCTTGTTAAATGTTCACAAGTCACTTAACGAAGCCTTGTAAAAGTACTCTATTATAGGGCGAAAAGCCATTATTTTAAATATTTTTCTGGTCTTTAACGCGATGTTTGTGAAAAAATCAAGGACATACACCACTTCATATTGACCGTCTAAATGAAAGCCTAAAATTTATTTGATTGAATTGTTCCACTTTCGCGAGTTATCGTGGTTTTTAGATATGTATGAAGTACGATTCGGAGCGGGTTCTTAAGAGAAAAACAATTTTTTTGCTCCTTCTAAAAAGTTGCATAAAATCACATAGGTAGTGGATTTTTAAGGCTCAGGGACAACTTTGCTTCAACTATATTGGCAATTTATGGAAAAGGTTGTTGTGCAAGACCTATAAATGTTTGTACTTATTAATTTGCCATAGAAAGCTTTTTAGCATATAGTTGGTTAACCCGGAGCAAAAAAGAAAGGAATCTTAGATGGCGCCCATCATCATCCCCTCTCACTCGCACAGTATATCTGTCTTCAGTCACACACCTGCGTACTGCATGCAAAAAAAATAGTCTGGATTTGCCGCTCAAGCTTACTCAAATTTCGCCGGTGGTGTCAGTACACATTTTTCCTGATCACTAACCGAGTCTGCAGTATGAATTCTGGCGGTTGATTAAATTTCACCTTGTATATTAAAATAGACAAAAAAAATATTAAAGAAATTACTTTTTATGCTGTCTGTATCACTGAGCAATAAAATCACAGGTACATGCCGCCATTTTAGATTCCTTTCTTTAATGCTCCAGGTTATAAATAAATCATAAAATTTTAATTTTAATAAAGGATTTCTTGTGCAACACTGCAGTGCTGTTACTAAATGGCGAGTAAGTTGTTAAATTGAAAGTTGCAGCTCTGAATGTGTTATGTATAAATACAACAGTTTTCCATATAAAAAAGCAGAAAAATATTTTGTGCAGAAAGCCAAGTATGTTATTGGTTGTGCAAGAAACAATGAAATTTCAAAACAAATTTTTATACATTATAAAAACAATATTGCATCTGTGAATCATTCCATGCTTGTGTAAATAGCTTGTTTTACAAAGCAGGTAGATGATTCACAAGATGAGTGTGGCTGTTTCTGTAATAACTTGTAATAACGACAATCTATACATGTAATTAACATTGTCATTATGAGTTTGACTAGTCAAGCTACAAATACCAATTCAATAAAGAAAATGTGCAGATTAAATAAAACACTTCTCAACAAAAAAAATCGAAACACTTTTCAAGTTTACATCTTTAATGGATTATTAGAAAAATATTGTATTATACGGAAATAATGAAAATGTTATAATTATATATAACAGCAGGTAAGTAGGTAATACAAGGTTTTGAATTCTCTATGTTAATGTTCCAAATTCAAATTTTATAATAATCCATTAAAAATGTAAACTTGAAAAGTGTTTTGGTGAGAAGTGTACTTATAAGCAAGGGTTAGAGAAAATTGGAATTAATTATGAAAAGCTAGCTACTGCATGATATGTGTTTGATATAATCATGATGAGTCTATTATTATTGCTATACGGCTCAAAAAGTTTTGTATAGGAATCTTCTGGATGTTAAAGAATTAAATGGAAGCTACAGAAATATTATAGATTCAAGATTAGGTAAAAAAACAAAGAAAACTTGATATAAGAGTTATTCAACTCCACGCTAACAGTCTGTATAAACTGTATTGTTCACCTCGCGCTTAGTAACAATCAAAAGAATTGCGTCGGAAAAGAAACGCATAAGCGAGGCGTGAACTTTTCTATGAATAAAATTTTCTAAAACGACGTTTTCACATTAAAAATCCTCACAAAAATTAGCCTAGATGCGGAGTAGGTTGTTGTTATGATTAATACATTACCATGAATCACCACAGTGTACAAATAATGCACAAAAGAACCGACAAACCTTTGTGAAAAAGCGAGATTAAAAATACCTTTACTTCTGCCTATGCCGCATTACACAACCGAATACGTGTATGTTTTAGAAAGAATACTAATTGGATAACCGGATTTTTATAAACTTACCTTAAAATGGAGTTTGCAGCTAGCAAAATTCAGGTTTTTTAGAAAATCTTTATTCCTATCCTATTATTCCTTTTCTTTCGTAGCTGACAGCTGTCATTTGGTCGGTGTTGCCAGCTTAGCTAGAAATAAATAATTGTCAAATCTAAAAATCAAATCTAACCCTGTGTTCTGAAAATACTAAAATTCTGCTCAGTTAAATGGTCCAACTTTAAACAAGATTTGCCATTTAAAATTGCTTCGGGGCTTCGGGGTTATGTAACGGGAATAATAACAATAAATAAATAAATATACTGAATAAAATTCGTGTAAATTTGACAAACTTCCTCAGATATTTGAATTTTATACGCGTTTCTTTTTTAAAGGTTCTGGACTAGGAGTAGAGCGAGTAAAACTATAGAGCATGGGACATTATCACCGGCTTTGTGTCGATGAAAGTAATTTTGTTATTGTGTGTAAATGTTACTTGAGTAAAAGTGAATTCCCAAGAAATAGGGAAATTCACAGACTAAAAACAGTCAAACATTAGTACACGCATTTATTTAATATTAGACGGCCGCCAAAAATAAAAGGCATTATGCATTCATCACAATCATGTATGTTACCCATACTTAGCCATAAACTAAGATTTTTACAACCAGGCTGGAGTACTGACTGACCTCTCTTGAAAACTGCAGGCAAAAATAAATGACCTTTATTTGTCTTTCATACTATTTATTATTCGTTTAACTTTTTTCTCTGGGTAGGTATCGCTGTCTCTATTTCTCTTAAAAGGTTATAAATTTAAAAGACATTTTTTTTTTAGTATACTAACTTGAATGAATGGGAGTTGAGCAATGGCGGTAACCGCTGCTGGTTTGATGATTCCCGATCTTCCATCCATCCATCAGCCTAGTTCGTCCAATGCTGGACATAAGCCTTTCCAGGACTTTGCCACTCCCGGCGGTCATCCTGGAAGAATTTCACATACTCACACACACTGGGCACCGCGCTCACCAACATTTATACTATAGGTAATAATTGATTGACACATAATACATTATCTCTAGTCAAACAATCATGTCGATCTGTTGTTCCGTTGCTGCGTGAAAGAAGGACAAACCAACAAACACACTTTCGCATTTATATAAGAGTGCGGATAACGTTTGTGATTTTAGATATTAAAAACATAATTAAAAATTTTGCCTCGATTTTGATGATTTCACATATACAGATTTACCTACTACACTTTTAGAAAAAATAAAACATAGATTTCGATACTAAAAAATTTACCCCTACTACAAACAAATAGCAATTTCGTACATTTAGCCTTCGAATTTGATAATGCCTCATATACATATTCACTTACCACATTTTTAGAAAAAATATGACACACATAACTTTTGCGCTGGGCCTGGGTTTTTTCTCCATACATTTGTAGTTATGCAATTGTGTTTATAGCAAAAACTATTCTCTAGTTTGTGGGAAAATCACCGAGTTGGTAACCTTAACAATAAGTGCGTTCATTAAAATCAGAAAACGGTGGTGCAGCGATCACCTTATTTTATGTTGTTTACCATTGCAGCCAAGAGATGGCAGCAGTGATATAAAGTAACGTGAGTATTGGAAGAGGGACTTTTAACTGCTCAAGAATAACTTACCAAACACAAATGTTTGTTTATAATAAAATAATAAACACATATTTGAATCCACAACCTTTTTATTAAAATAATGTATAGTATAAATAATAGGTAGCTGTTTAGAGCCTGCCTGAGCGGTTCAATAGAACTCCTCAACGGGCATCGATAAGGTGATCCGTGTTTGGGTTGTCTATGGGGCGGCGTTTTTCGATATATGTGCTCTTTCAAGTTGTCTTTACAATTACAATATTGTTGTGGCCATATCGTAGAATTGACTATTTTATGATCTGATCGGTCATATCATGAAATGTGTTAAAACTAAAGGGGTCAATTAAAGGTTTATTTAATTTATGTAGCAATATATATACGATTAAAATGATAGATAAAATATCTAAATATATAAAACAAAGTCGTGTTAGTTACACCACTTATAACTCAAGATCGGCTGGATCGATGTTAGTTATCTCTTTTTTGGTGTATTCTTATCCGCTCCGAATAGCAGGATAAGTAATAAAGTATCGGATAAGTTATCGAATAACAATAAATAAATTAATTAATTTTACGAATGCAAACAGCATGTGGTGCCATCTGTTGACAAAACTACGCATATAAAAGAAACCTATTTATGTAGCGTTCTGATATCATTAAATAACATCTAAACCCCAAGTTTTAAAAATAGCTTAGTTATTCCAAGAACTATTATTTCTGCATATATTCAATACCCTACGCTAAGCCTAACAACGGTACTGAATCTACATGGGTCTCTGCCATTCTTCTTTCGCAATGGCAAGCAATAAAACATTTCTGTATTTGCAAAAAAGTTGTATTAATGTTATTACCTTAACGAAATCCTAAAATAAGTCTAACTAAAGTTAACACGATATTATTAGACTGTTTGGCGGAACGAAGTTCGCCGGGTTAGCTAGTATATTATACAAGGTGAAATCCAATCAATCGCCCGAACTCATACCGGAGACACGGCCAGGGACCAGGAACAAGGTTCAATGATCACCAACCGAGGAGCCCCCAGCACAAATCCAGGCGGCCGACCAAATCACATCCTATATACTACATACTAATAAGTTACATATATAAATATATGCCTACCTCCGCCCATTCGATTAGTCTTGCTAAGAAGAACGGGCAAGAAACTTAGCGAGATCATCATGTCATCATGTCTTTTTTTACATAAAACTTATACTATACAAATGACTTATATCTACTTTAACTAAGGGATAAGAAAATTCAAGACAGCAGGGATTTAAGTTAATGAAAAAAGGAAAAACATATATATCTTTGTCTACTTGTCTCATGTAGCCTATTTCCTTTTACAGTCTGTAATTTATTAATGTTAACTCCTTAGAGGAATCATAAATTAGGAAATTATACTAGGTACTTAACTAAATTATAAACTACTGTCATGACAAATATCATTATCACTGTAACACTTTAATAAATATATATAGTATGCCTTAATTAGCTTTTTATTTATAATTACACAATATAACTTGAAATATACACAATAAATAAAAGAAAATTATAACTTGAAATATATTTCGGCCCGCAGTGGGCCGTCATCAGTCAAGTATGATTATATTATATATATTATATTATACTTGACTGATGACGGCCCACTAAGGGCCGAAATATATTTCAAGTTATAATTTTCTTTTATTTATTGTGTATATTTCAAGTTATATCACTGTAACATGTAAGTCATGTAACACCATGCTTCACCTGGTGCTTCACCATGCTTCATTCGCTGTGCAACTTCCCTAAAGAAAGATACACGCAGAAATGAAAAAAAAAAAAATAACCGGCCAAGTGCGAATCGGACTCACGCACGAAGGGTTCCCTACCATTATCTATAAAAACGTCAAAAAATACATGTCAGTTGTATGGGAACCCCCTTAAATATTTATTTTATTCTGTTTTTTAGTATTTGTTGTTATAGCGGCAACAGAAATACATCATCTGTGAAAATTTCAACAGTCTAACTATCACGGTTCATAAGATACAGCCTGGTGACAGACGGACAGACATACGGACAGCGGAGTCTTAGTAATACGGTCCCTATTTTACTTAGTTACCCTTTGGGTACGGAACCCTAAAAATGGATGCCCCATTGAGCTATTATACTTCAATGACTAGCCCCTATAAAATTTACAATACTCAGTAATTAGATAAAAGAAGATGTTACATTCTGCAATTCTGCAAGAGACGAGTATAAAATTCAAATGAGCACAAATAGCAGAAATATTTCTCACACCTTCCGTGGGCACGCGCAGGACGCATAAATACACAACTCCTGCATTGTGCAAAACTTTGTGAATAAAATACTGAGAATAAAAGAAAAATTAAATTGTTAGAGAACGGAACTATGAGTGCCATGAAATGAATGCAAATTACCTTGAGCTTGCATGTTAATAGTTTGGTTCTGACTTTTAAACTAATAATTTGGACAAGTTGGACTCGCGCACTCGAGCTAATCTGGTAGATGAAAGTTACCAAATATGGAATAGTATCCCTATAGAATACCACCATTTCTCTTAAACTAACACTTCAAGATACAATTCAAAGTATTTTTTTATCTCATTCACTCACTTTAGTGTTGCACTTATTTTGTCTGAAAAGTCAGGTGCGCGGCGTGGCTATGGCAGCCGTTTATTGTTTTCTGAAGATACTCAAAGAAAAACATGGGTCAAAAGTTTAATGTCTTCTGTCTGGGTTCATAATGTCTGTGCAGGTCCAGAGTTTGATACTCGAATTTGTGATTTTTGTAAGAAGATTAAGTTTCTCAATATTTTTTCCAAAATTTCCTTACTCATTTAATTTTTTCTAACTAGGAATCACGTGTATTTTTCTAATATACCATATTTGGGTAGCTATTCCATAAATAGCTACCATTCTGAAAATTTGACTTTTGAAAAATAAAAAATTGTTAAATAATATTAAAAACAAAAAACGAATACTAGGTCAAGAAAAAATGTATGACTGATTATAACTACTAATAAACGTCTTTAATATTTGTTTTTTTTTATTATTATTTTAAAACATAAAATCAAAATTGTATATTTGATTACTTTCCTATAGCGCTTGACAAAAAATTCTGCACCCTCTGAGTACGAAACTCTAATTTGTATGATTTGTTGTTTTACTTTAGAGTATGTACTTCGATCGACAATATACTAGGCCACACAATATGTTGTGCGAAAAACAGTATTTTTATGTTTCAGACACGGGCCAGTTATAATTTATTTTGAAAAAACAATTATTTAAAAGTAAAAATACGAGCATTCCAACTTCAAAATGTCTGATTAAGAAATGGAGCTGCGTCGGGAACATTTTCACACGATGATTTTTTACGATTTCAAATGTCGCCTAAAGTCGGAAAAGTATACAAAAAAAAAGTATAGATGTTTAGGGTTCCGTAGTACCTAAAAGTTACAAAAGGAACTTTTATGGTGAGACGCCTTTGTCCGCCCGTCATTCCGTCCGTGCGTATGTCACAGTCTTTTAGATAAAAACTTGAAAAGTGTAAAAATAAATTTGAATAATTTGAAATTGTTCAAAATATTAAGATTGATACCGAACATAACTTTAATGTTATGTTATCAAATATTATTCAAATATTTAAAGACATTTAACGACAAACATTTAAAGAAAAATTAGTCAATTAATAACGTTTATTATCAGAATATTTCCAAAACAAAAGAGAGAAAAATAAAAAATATTATTCTAAAAATACAATATGGGTACGAAATTGTAGATATGAAAGAACAGACTGTACAAATATTTATGTTTATTATATTTATTTGAACTATATGGGGCCGTCATCAGTCGAATGTGAAAAAATTGTGAGATATAATTTAGGTATCATAATAAAAAAGTAAAAAGTAAAAGTGACACTTGTAAACAATTTTAGTTAAAACTATTTTCTAAAAATAAAAATAAAAAAGTAGGTTTCTGTAAAGGTGGTGTTGGTTATTTTTGATATTATTTATTCACTGCTCTTCTTGGATGATGGATGATTGATGGTGTTAGGTGGTTGTGCGACATCGCATTTTACTTTTTTGTTATGATACCTAAATTATATGTCACATTCTACTGATGATGACTTTTTTTACATTTTTTTACATTCTACTGATGACGGCCCCATACCGAGGGCCGATATATACAAGGTGACTTTTTGATCATCGTCCAAATTCATACTGGAGGCTTGATAAGTGATCAGTATTTTGGATCAGCAACAATTTTTGTGAAATTCGTAAAATGAAATTTCGGCTTCCCATAGAAATTCAGTTCCAGTCCCGAGTGAATCACTATGGGGAGTCGAAATTTCATTTTACGAATTTCACCAAAATTGTTATTGATCCATGATACTGATCACTTACCAAGCCACCAGTATGAATTTGGACGATGGTCAAACAGTCACCTTGTATATCGAGTTACAATTTTTTTAAATTGTTTTAATAATAATAAATAATCAAAAGCTCGTAAAAGTAAAATATAATATATTTATAAACATTTATTTGAACTGTTGTCGATAAATCTATGAAAAACCACAAAATAATGTATTCCTTTATCTGCGAAACTGATGGAACGAAAAATATTAAAAATTGATGGTAATATGTGTTTACGTAAATATTACAGGTAAAATATAGCGGTTGAGAAATTCACGAAAAAAAAATGGCTAAATTAAATATTTCATCCACGATACGGAACCCTAGGTACGCGAGTCTGACTCGCACTTGACCGCTTTTTTTATTAACACGGTCAGACAGCGGAGGCATAACAATAGGGTCCCGTTGGGCTCTCCTCGGTACGGAACCTTATAATGAAATTGGTATATTAGTCTAATTACTTGGAAAAATTACGAGAATGGACATCATTGGGCTTGTGCGCGGGAAGGCAGGATCATTTTGAGTTATTTTACTTGGCAAAACAATGGTACAGTGGAGACCACATCAAACTATACACTGACAATACGACATTAGCCCCTACAGAGAAGAATATAAGATAGGTACAAAGTCCAATGTGTCTTACTTGATGCGGTCTCCACTGTACCTAATATATTTGTATATCGTATCTTTTCTTTTTTTTAATTTCTTTTTTTATATTATATTTTTTTGCACAAGTACACAATATTCGCCAAACTGTGAAACACCTAGTTATATGTACAACTAAATTAAACAACTAGATAGAACTTAATACATTGTAACTATTAGTATAATTTAGTATATATTATAATATAATAGTAATTTTAATATTATACATACTAGGTACAATATATACAGAGTAACAGCGTCCTCCTTGCTTTGGGACAAAAGCTGGGCACTGACCTTTTCAACAGATTCACACTAAGTTTCCACTAACATCGGTTAAGCAACTTGTATCGTACCTATATTACAAATTTGTGTGATCTGTTGAATATATTTTTTTCAATTTTTATTTTTTTTAGGCACGTAGTGCTTAAAAAATTCCAGAGAAATGTTAATGTTTTCCAAAATGGTACCTAATGCTCATGCCAACTGTTCAACACAGACGTAAAATATAAAGCAATAAAATTCAATTTTATCTGTGGAACTAGTCCATGCTCTCTGCTGAGAAATGAACAGGATTATTTACTGTTGAAAGGTGCCAAGCCTTTACCGAGAAGAAAAAAAAAAGCTTGACAGAAAATGTGCGTGCGAATATCTTGCAACTCGGCGTGAAAGTAAAATAAAGATGTTAGACTCGCAAGGGAGGGTATCTTTGTCATAAATTGCACAAAGAGAGGCATCTGAGAAATTCTGGACTGAAGTAAAGCTCTGTGTCATACATACTCATCCATGTTATTGCACAGTACCTAATTGTTTTATTATTGGAATTATTAGATTTCCAGACTGATTATTGATTGGGTCAAGTTTCACCAGTTTTGTATCCATTAACACTAATAAAACTAATGATTAGAATCGTCACAAATTATAAAAATCAGATATAATGAATTATCATCACAGATATTAAACAACTATGTTCCAAGAATACATTTATTAGTTTTAGAGTTCCGTAGTCAACAACAAGGAACCTTTATAGTTTCGCCATGTCCGTTTGTCTGTCTGTCTGTCTGCGGCTTAGCTTAGAGACTATTAGTACTAGAAAGCTGTAGTTTGGAATGGGTATACATATTTATCACGCCAATAAAGTGGTACAGTAAAATTTTGGAAAAGACATTTTTTTTATAGTACCTCCCCTACACGTAAAGTGGGGATGATTTTTTTTTCTCGTCTATTCCCTAGTGTGGGGTGTCGTTGAATAGGTAATTTCAAATATTGGGGGTGTGAGAAGACCATTTTTCGATCCAGGGTTCTGTTTGCGAAATATTAAGCTTAAAACTGTTAATTTTTGTTAGAGTGAAGTGTCCCCCCCTCCCCCTGCCAGCGAAACGGTTGTATTTGGAGTCGTAAAAAAAATCACGTCAGTAGTATACATAACGAAATTAAAAGGAAAACTATCACAGCTAAGTAGGCTTAACAAGTTAACGAGTACAGATCGCGCCAAACTTTTAGTCCCCTCTAAACACGGGGCGTTTCGCTTCAGCAGGAACAAAATGTATGGGCCGTTCTTGGGAAGAGCAACTTCCGAGCGTACTAGAAGTTTGGCGCGATCTGTATTAGTCGACAAACTTATAAAATGTACTTTGAGAAGAAGTCCGCATTTTTATTATTTTTTAATTTTTTATTTTAGTCCACTTTTCCCAGATTTAAATTTTTCAGGGACTTTGTTTTTTTAATTTATTATTATTATATTTATTTGCGTCATTATACTTTTACATCATCACTATCGTAAAGAATATATAGGGACTTGTTACGCCTAACTTATGTTGATTCTATAGGTTTTTAATTATTATAGATCTTTAACAAATTGCGCCATGACATGGCAGAGCAGTCTACGCTCGCCCGAGTCACAAAATAGATACAACCAGAAGGCAGACTCGAGACAACGAGCGAAAACAGACGCACACATGCATAGACACGTACGTATGATGATCTCGGCAGAATTTCGTATTTGGCATTCGACCGACTTCATCCGAAATCGTCGTACGTACGTCTATGTGTGCGTGCGCCTGTTTTCGCTAGTTATGCGGAGTAAACCTTCTGTAAGTGGTTATTTTGTGCCCAGCCCCCCTATTGTGTATCTTTAGTTGCCAACTGCACGAGGTGCCTATCATCAAAAACATAGCTAAAAACTGAAATTTCAAAATTGCCTTTAGTGGGTATTGAACTATTAACAATCTGTGTCGTCACTTCAAGTGCGAAAATATCCTTAGGACATCAGAATTCGATAGTATATCTATGTTTTTGATGATAGACACCCAGTCCAGAAGGCAACTAGAGATACACAATAGGCCCGCAGGTGGCGTAAACTGAGATGCATGTATATGCAACCACTGATTACCTCAAATACGCCTGGCACACCCTGGACAGAGAACAAGAACCAACCAACTGACACATTTTTCACTTCAACTGGTGGAAGGCTTTGGCCACCACTCACCATGACGATACCATGCCGCCAAGCGACTCGTCGTGTTCCGGCATGACGTCATGAGAAGCTGTACCGGGAAAGTGGTCCACAGGCAATCCACAAGTTTTCATTTCGTGTAAGGTAAGATAATAAAAATCATTTGAGATGTCTTTATGTCCTTAGTGCTAAACACGTTTCAGTGTATTTTTTTATTCATTAGGTTTAGAGATATTTTCAAAAAAAAATTGAAGTGTAAGGCTGAAGGGCTACAATACCTTTGCCAAGCAAATAAAAAAACTAACTGTCAATATCAAGTGTCACTGACCCTACCTCGGACTGGTCCAAGGACCCTACACTGACACACTCTATGGCTCGGACCTCAGAATAAATACCTACTATTCTGAGGCTTCTTATTCTGTCTGAGGCTCGGACTCAGAATAAATATTAAGTGTTCTGAGGACTCGGACCAACTCTATGGTCACGCCCGCCATTTTGTTTTTGTTTTCAATACAAACAAAAATTGTTAACGGCAAAGGCTTTTCTTTAAAAAAAAATACATGTGTATGAGAAAATCAAAATTATGGGTAAAGGTAAAATAGAAATCCCTTGGATTTTTACTTACTTTCATTTTAGCTATTAAAATTAGCGGGTTAATAGTTTGAAATGTTTAGAATTGCGTAGTAACAGTCATATGTGCGTTGCCGAATTCCGTAGATTTTGCGGAAAACTCTGGACAGACCTAATAGGCTGTTCTGTCTCCTCTAAACCCTATATCCTCTATGACCTTTTCTGTGAACATAAACCTCCGTTAATAAGCCGTATTTTCATTGTGATCTTATCGACTTGCCCTTTAATCCAGAAGGTATTTCCAATGGCACGCCGGTAAATACCTTAATTGGCACTTTTGTGTGGTTGGCACCTTAAAAACTCCAAAGAACAATGGACAAAGCTTTTGCGGATTTAATTCTTGGTGAAATCGTTGAGAGCTTTTACATTCATTTTATTTTATTGTAGATTTAACTATTTCTTTTGCACTAAGTAGCAAGTCCGTTTTTTGAAACCAGTAATTATGTATATTACTTATATTCTTAAATTCAGTACATAATAAAGCAGTTTATTAATACTTCAACAACTACAATAACTGAAGTATATCACTTCCTTATTCTTGAAGAAAATCCTCTTGTGCACAGTTTCACTATTATTTTTTATATTTCCTCACACTACACCCAACCGGTTTCGAATATTAATAACTTATTTTACTGTTTTTGGTTTGGGTTATTTATAGTCATAGCATAATTTATTCAGCAAAATTGTTATCGAAATCGGTTCAGAGTTTTAAGTCAACAAACAAATTGACAAACCGACTTTCGAATCTATTGTAATTGTTTATTTTTCGATATGAAAATCGATCCACCCATCCTCATCAATCGTGATGGAAACCTTTTAAAAATTCAGTAGGAAGGAAGTGTTCTTTTGGAATTTCCTGTTTCAACGGTATAAGCTATTTTTGAAGCTCAGACCAAATAAAAACTCAAGACGGAGCACTGTCAACACTGAAGCACAAAATAGATACTACCAGAAGGCCGACTCGACGACGACGGAGCAAAAACAGACGCACTCATGCATAGAAGCTTACGTATGATGATCTCGGCAGATTTTCGTATTGGCTTCATCCGAGATCGTCGGCGTCGTACGTACGCGTCTATGTCTGCGTGCGCGTGTTTTCGCTAGTTATGCGGAGTAAACCTTCTGTAAGTGGTTATTTTGTAACTGAAGTGAGGCCGTTTTTGTAAACGTGTGTACGCTTAGTGAGTGTTGCCGCGCAGTAAAAACTGAGACAGATTGCGCATGTGTGAGTTTCAAGACGTGTACGAACATGAAACTGTCTCACCTTTGGACTGCTTCACCCGTTACAAGGAGTGCGCTCCGTCTTGATTTTTTATTTGGTCTGAGTTTTGAAATATGTAGGTAGGTAGACAAACTGCTGATCAACGAGTATTGTACATAGATTTTGTAAAGCACGCGTTGTTAAGTATGATCAGTATCAGATTATGTGGTTTGTATACAACTTGATCAGCACTTTGTCTATACATACCTGTTTCTGTTTGCACATAATTTTATACCGGATCATAACTGGATCCGGTATATCCTATATCTCTAGTATTATTTAGACCAAAGCTATGAGGGTTCGAAAATATGACGAAACGCTTCGAGAAAAGGTACGTAGTGCCCCGTTTCCTTTGGCTGGTCTTGGCGGGGGGCACATGTGCCCCCAGATAGCTGTCGCCATAAAATGGCGTAAGCCAATTTTTTGCAAAAAAGTGCGCTTTTTTGAATTACGGCGTAAAAATAAAATAAATAAAATAGTTATTTACTAAGATAACGAAGACCCATTGTAAAACACATGAAAATATACAATTTAAATAACACACATTCAAAATAAAAATAAATTAGGACAAGATTAATGTAAAGTAACGGGACTGTGTTTACGCCATAATCAGTTTTGCCCAAAAAACGTGCTTTTTCGAATTATGGCGAAATATAATGGGACTTTGTTTATGCCATAATTCGGTTTTTCACGAAAAAACGCGCTTTTTCGAATTTTGGCTTAATGTAATGGGAATGTGTTTTCGCCATAATTCGAATTTTTGCGGAAAAGCCGTTTTGGCCATCATGCGATGAAGTATCTACTTATACCATAAAGTTATATAAAGACGAATACTGGCGAAAGCGCGAACATATTCACAAGTGCTGAGAAGGGAGCTAAATCATATGGATTTATGCGTTTATTTAGCAAATAACTAGACGCTAATTTAGCCACGCTTCGTTTACACCAGAAATATACCCGTTTGACTGAATAGCTTGCTTTTATTGACTTAGGACTTCAAATGTGTGTTGCCTGCTTTATTTTGGGAGAGGACCGCGGATTCCCTTTAGATGATAAATATGATAATAAACATTTTTCTTTCTTTTTCTTTCTTTCTTTGATGTCTATTTTATTTACTTACCTGCAGTTTTTAATCCATCTACTTTAAAACCCGACTTTAAATGTAGCTTTCTCGGTCACCAGGTGTAAGTTAAACCTCAGTAGCTTAGCGTAAAGTGCATAGCTTAACTTTGTTTTTCTAGTTTAGAAATTTAAAATTGAAAAGCATTTTGATCTGTACCACTTGACGCCAAAATTCAGTATTAGTGAGGTTTAAAAAGCAAAAGCTTGAAATTGTATACACAATTAGTCAAGATGATCTCAAAACCAACTTAAAATGCTGTTTTAACTTTGTTTGGACCAGATCATCACTAATCGTGCATTAAATTTCAAACTCATGCTTTATAAATCTCACTAACACTGAACTATTGGCGTCAACTGCCACATACCAAAATGTTGTTCAATTTTTAACTTCTAAACAAGAAATACAAAGTTAAGGTATGCACTTCTTGCTAAGCGACTGACGTTTAAGCTGAAGTCCGTCTACAAATAAATACATTTAGATAGATAGATAGATAGATAGATAGATAGATAGATAATATTTACGATACGTCATGTTCGTACGACGAACAAGAGACTTGTTTTGGTTCTTGATGACAAACAAAATAAGATTGAGGTTTCGAGGACTTAATTGGCAAATATTATGGAGCCAATGGGATAGGCCTTATCTGATAGGGCAATGAGATTCATCTTAAAAATAAATTCACGCAAAAAGCATTTCCAACTTCCAATGGGGATCCACAGGCAAAGCTAATTATAGATGGCGCTAGCATAGGTATGGCCAAGAAATACTACGGTCCGACTATGTCAAACTTTGTTGTTGCGTGTGTTCCGGTATTCCTACTGTTTTTCTACAATATCTCGCATTTTTTTTACTTCCTCTTATCACCTTTATCCATTAATATGTTATATTTGTTATTAGTTTTTAATATGGGGGTTTTTGGGAATAAATTAACACCATAATTAAAGCAACCTGGTACGGCATACAAAGGCGCAAGAAATTAACCGAAAATCACAAAAAACTGCTCAAAAAGCAACAAAAAAGTACTGAAATGACAGATTTTCGTGTACCGATCGACGATCCCTGTGATAATTTGGCAGTATGGATCCCCATTGCCTCTACGCATGCTGAACTGAATGGAAAGAAATTGTCTCTGGCGCACTTTTCGTGGCTAAGTTGAGCCTGAAAATCATTCTTTGATAAAATGTAACATAGCATTATAGCATACATGCCCCAGAGGATGTCAAAAATGTTTCTGACCCTATTTTTGCCAAAGAATTTCATTCAAATGCGAACCT
The DNA here is from genome assembly GCA_934047225.1 of Ypsolopha sequella. Classification (NCBI taxonomy): domain Eukaryota; kingdom Metazoa; phylum Arthropoda; class Insecta; order Lepidoptera; family Ypsolophidae; genus Ypsolopha; species Ypsolopha sequella. The sequence continues at coordinate 20,168,861 of OW204004.1, read as the reverse complement.
TATCGCCGGACTTCGGGTACTCGGGTTCAGTTTAGAGAATATAAATTCCAACAAACTCACTGGCGGGATTCCCGTATCTCAAGATTCTCTTTGATTGTACTTTCATTCTACAATAAGAAAGTCGCTCATAGTTTCCCACCTAGCTGGTCACGCGCAGGATGTTTATTCCACTCGCGCGCATTCGGTTTCCTCGTTCGCAGGATGTTTTGCGCTTGCGCGAGTTATTAGCGTCCTTCGAAACCCTGTTGGCTTGGCAGGCGCGGCAGATCTGAAAAGTGGTAGGGATTGATCGGAAAATGTAATCGTTTTTTGTCGTGTTTAATGTCTCCGTCAAACTTTCTCTCGTGCGTAAATAGCCAACCCAGATGGATAAATTAGTTTACCTGTTGCAATTCTTCCTTTCCAATCTTAGTCTTGTATTCATTGATTAGAGAGGGCTCTAATAACCAAAATAAATTATTTGATTTCATAAAACCATTTGATAAACCATAGAGCTCTAAATTTTTTCATCCTTTCACATTTTCAGCTAAGTGCAAAGCTTTCTGTTTAATTTGTAAATTTCAGTTGAAATGGTTCAAAATATTTCACTATGCTTTATTTAGATGTACAATCAGCCAACCAACCAGGTGACTCTTCGAGACGGGGTCATTTCAAACTCGGTAAAAAAGATCGTAGAAAACATCCGTAGACCTATATCGTATATTGTAAACACGCCATACGCTTTTGCAATGGTGCTATAGTATTTTAAATTCAGAATGCGGAGGCGAAATGATTGTCAGCTATTTTTGCTATTTTAAATCCAACAGTTGGAGAAGCTGGGGGGGGGGGGGTACCTTATTAAGAACCCGTTATTAAAAGACGAGTAGTTAAGTGGGAAATGTTGACAGGTTAAGTAAAAAGTAGGTTCATTAAAAGTGGATATTTCAAGAATTCACACTAAACTTAATGTTTTTTCCACTACATAACACTTCATTTAATGTTTTTCCACGACAAGGTTTACGGCAAATAACTTGGTTTACAAAGTTGATGTTTGTAATGATCGGAACTTGGTGGAATTTATCACATATATTATATCTTGTTAAAAAGCATTCATTGCACGTATCAAAACAACGTAAATTCAAAAACAGTAACACGAAAAAGGTTTCAAGTTCGGTTCAATGGGTGTTAAGTTTTCTCCTTTTCCTTTAGAAATGTAACATTTCATAAATTGTTTGAAAATACAAATCATTACGTGTTCGCTCAGTCGCTCACTACCAAATCGTTACCTTTCAATATTTTATTATTTTAATTTTTTTTTTCGCAGGAACTATGCCATTGTATGGCATAGTTTTAATTATTTTGTTATATAAATTAAATATTGCTTTTTTATGATTTTTAAAGAATTGTCGGTTATGATGTCACTTGAGAATTTTAGACATTATACCGATTGTGATGTGTGATTGCTTATAAAAAAGTGGGCTGTCTCTGTCTGTTTGCTCATCTGTCGTCCATCTGTCAAATCAATCGGCAGCAAATTTTTAAAAAGTCATCTTGACAGCAAAGGACACATTTCTAAACAGCATTTCTCAAGTGACGTCACACGCAGGCAAATGAAAGTTGCAGTTTTTTCGTAAAAATATTCATCATGATGAGGTATTTTAGACCACAAATTCTAAAATACGGGTTATTAAACCTAAATCTCGTAATGGTTTTCGAATTAACACACCCTAAAATAATTTATTCTAAGCAATTGCATAACATTAAAGCTAACTAATTCGTTATACAATTAACCCAAATACTAAAACACTGTTTTATTTCAACAAGAACATGGTTGATAATAGCAACTTTTTTTTTAAAATTCTAAATTTAAATCAAAATGTGAATTTTATTAGCTGAGTTTTTGGATGCGGTATTTGGAAAAAAAGACAGACACTTATAATTATTATTAGAGTGCATTACCAACTAGAAATCAATCAGAAACAAATTTAAAAGCACAAATATTTTTGAAAAAGTTTCACACCATCAAGGAGTGAAATCACATAACGCCCTCGTGAGCGTTAAGTATGTGCATTATTACAAGCTGGTATCAAGTAGTTACAAAAAATTCGGTGTACAGATGTGGTGGAAAAATTCGTCGTTCGAGATACGAACCTCGGTAGCGCAGTCGGTAGCGCGCCTGTCATGTAAGCAGGAGGTTGCAGGTTCAAATCCTGGCCCGAGGAATTTTGTCAAAAATATTTGTGCTTTTTAATTTGTTTCTGATTGATTTCGAGCTGGTAATGCACTCTAATTATAATTGGAGTATTCAAAGCGATGGATTTCGCAATAAAAGAACATATAATCTCAGACACTTATAATATATAATAAGAGATTGCGTCTGTTGACGGAAGCGTAAAACCAAAACGTAATAAACATCGTATAAATCTAATAAAGGTGCTTGTACAGATTGTGCCGACGTCTGCAGTTCAAGCTCCCTATTTGTAAACGATTTTGACGGCTATGACTCTGCAATAAGGACTGCCAATAGGGACCCTGCCATCACAAAATAGATACTACCAGAAGGCCGACTCGACGAACGGAGCGAAAACATAGGCACACATGCATAGACGCGTACGTATGATCATCTCGGCAGAATTTCGTATTGGCATTCACTCGAGTAGAGTCCGCGCCACCACTCATTGCCGACGGGAACCTTGGAACTACTGGGAACCCTGGAGCACTAGCAACATCTTAGTGCGCCACGCTAGCGCCGCGTCTATCGGCAATCAGTGGTGGCACAGGGGCTCTACCGCGTAATTCTCATTTGTATCAACTTCAAGCAAATGCAAGCGAAATTCAACGCGTGCAAAAGAGATGGCATGTAAGGCGGGCGTCGTCGCACGCACGTCTAATTGCAATCTCAAGTTGATGTTGATGAAAATGAGAATTACGCGGTAGACCCACTGTATAAAATTATGTGGTGGTGGCAAGCACTCTATCTCCGAGATCGTACGTACGCGTCTATGTGTGCGTGCGCCTGTTTTCGCTAGTTATGCGGGGTAAACCTTCTGTAAGTGGTTATTTTGTGCTGCCATGCTGGCGACCGTACCCGTCTACGTAAGTATTCTACGTAACATTGTAGGTAGCCCACAGGTCACTTGTTCAATATGTATATTCATTGTTCTCTAAACCTACACATGTCGTGTCGTTTGCTTCCGTTTTTAGTTTCATAACGGTGTTATTTTTTGAGTGCAACGTCGAAACAACTAAGGTGAAGGAACGAAATATATTTGTCGAATATTGTAGGTACGTGTTCCAGTGAACAAAACAAAAAGAAAAAAGCTATGATGCTAAAAATATTGCTCCCTGCAAATTTCACAAATCCCCGACGCAGGTGATCTTCGCAGGGAATTTGTGAAATAAGCCCCTATAAATGATGTATAAATGTAACTTTAACAAAATATAATAATCTAGTATAAATTAGTCTGCAAAATTGTTGAGCTTTCCGTATTCGTGAATTAAAGTTATTAAATTATTTGTTAACATTGTTTTTAATCATCAATTCCCATAGCTTAAAATTAGTAAAAGACCTTTTTTTTTCAGGGAATGTACGCCATTTTTGATCACAGCTTTCATTATTATGGTATATAATTTAATAATTATTTTTTATGACTTTTAATGAATTTTCAGATACGACGTCACTTGGGACATTTTAGGCATGATACCGATTGTGGACCTTTGCCTTGCTTATGAAAAGAAAGTGGTCTGTCTCTGTCTTTGTTCTCATATTATTTCATCCATCTGTCACATCAGTCGAAAGCATATCACTATAATTTATCTTCATAGCAAAGGACGCATTTCTTAACAGCTTTCTCAAGTGACGTCACACGAAAGTCAAATGCATCGTCTCATGAGGTTTTTTAGACTACAGCTCCTGAAATACGGCTTAATAAACCAAAATCTCGAAATGGTTTTTGAATAATTTAATCTAAGCAAAGTATATCAATGAATCATCATTGCTTTTAGCTTAGAGTAATTTTTGGGCGTCTGAAGTCTATTTTTGAACGAAGTTTTTCGTTCTGCATAGAAACGGACTCCCAGTAAAGCAGTAATGGGGTTAGAGCTGCTCTAATTCTACCCCAACTATGATTGAAGCAGAATTGCCTGAGTTAATATTGTCTGTATCTCCCCATAAAACAAACAAAAAGTCGAGAGGTGTCGTGGAACACCCGGATGGAACGATGTTACTTTCAATGTTCACGCCCGCTCGCGTTTCTCACCCACTACCATGAAATGCAGTAAGAAGCGTTAGCGATAAAGAAATGTATGGAAAGCGATACAGCAAAATGTTACACGTTAACTGTTACACTTTCATCTTACTAGCTTCCATTGGCCAAGCGTTTGGAGTACAAAAGTGCGAAAAGGAACTGCGTTCCAAAAGAGCCATTGATTGTTTGTTTCAAGTAATTTTGAGGATGTTGCAAGCATCCGACTGGAATTGTTACGACATGAATCCCCAGGGTGTCCATCCATCCATCAGCCTAGTTCGTCCACTGCTGGACATTAGCCTTTCCAGGACTTTGCCACACCCGGCGGTCATCCTGGAAGAATTGCCCATACACACGCTTGGCAGGCGGGTTGGTGAGCGCGGTGCCGGAACCCTCGCACCAGTGACGCCGCTGCCCGTCACCAGTCTGTTCCATATAAGGCCCGGCTATTAGGGATGGATATACCACCATCCATCAGTCCCAGGCATGGTGGGCCTCCTGGTTTTTGCCTGTGAGCTGTCCTCTTACTCTCCCCCGAATAACTCCGAGGGGGTCTCCAAGTAACATGGTGGTACCTCCACAGTCGAGCCCGGCATCAGCTCTACACCAGGGTTTATGGACTGTAAAATGCAAATAACAGTCCACATTCGTATACTCACTATTTACCGACGATTATTACCTACGTCCTAGCTTGGTGGTAAGCCGTAACCTTCAGGCGCAAATATTCCAAAGCAAACAGACCTAACACGAATGTGTCCCCGGGATTTGAACTCGCGACCTTCAGAATTGTGATCGAAGCATTCAACCACTAGACCACTGAGGCGGTAAAATTTAAAAAAAACAAAGAAACATAATATCTGTCCTCATTTAACGCCCAATTCCTACTCTTTTAATTCCTTTTATAACTAGGAGTCCATAAAACAATATTAACCTAAAGCCCATAACCCTTTCTTCTGTTTACCAAAAACGAAAACAATCGTAAAATCCAATAGTTACGAGTTCGTTCACGCAAAGGTAAGTAATAAAGGGCATCGAAATTAAAAAGTATTTCGATGGAAAAGGGTGAATCAAAACAGAAATAGAATCTCACAGTGCGTTCCTGACGATTTGATATATGAGAGGACGATTATGAGCATGTGGCTTGATATATTAACGTTTGTGTTACAGTCCTTTTTTGTGTTTTATTTGCTTTATTAATGGTTATTTCTTTTGAAAGGCCGTATCTGAAACCAGGGAGTTACTTCGAAGTGAAATATTCGTTCGATTATCGTTCGGTCGTATATGTCCATCTCTATTGCACTCTTACCGGTCGGCTACGAGTTTAGGCTTTGCGACAAGGTGTCCTTTGCGGCGCCGCGCTTCTTGCGAAGGACTTTGCCATGCCACGACATGCCTCGCCCAAAGCCTAAACACGTAACCTCAGAACATATTAATAAGGAATAGAAATGCCATGAAAGCCGTGACTGCGACGCACCGATTTGATCAATACGTCAAGACATAACGCGCGGGCCTCTCATTTCTCAACCGAACGCTTTTGAACAAACATATTGTAAAAATGGTGTATTGCAGCGTGGCAAATTGTTCTTACTCTTCAAATAACGCAAATAAGACATCCAAAGGAATTTCATGTCACTCGTAAGTAATTTAAACATGTATTTACTGTGATATTTATTGAATAAACCTTGCGGTGAATAAAATTTCAACCTTACCATGAAATATTTAGCGTTGTAGCGAGTAGTGTTGAAATTAGACAATATTTTGTCTATTGCAGGTTATAAAGAGTGTCACACATTGAGTTCTGGCATGGCTTTTAACACACATGTGTAATAGCTTGGCACTGTGCCATGACGTGTTTGGTATTTTACATCTAAGCTTCATAGAAATGCGGTGTTATTTTGGCTGAATGAAGACAGGTGAATCTATGTGTGCGCTGCGTATGTTTACTAACTAGGTAATACTACGTTATTCCAAAAAGTGGCGACAGCGGTGCTGGTATGAAATTTGTGTCACGCCATCCCCGTGGTTCGGTCGTATATGTCCATCTCTATTGCACTCTTACCGGTTGGCCACGAGTTTAGGCTTTGCAAGGTGCGCCTTGCGGCGCGGCGGCGGCGGCGCTTCTTGCGACAGGCTTTGCCATGCCACGACATGCCTCGCAAAGCCTAAACACGTAGCCGACCGGTTAGTTCGTCTGTCAGAGATTGCTCAAAATGCTCAAGCAATAAATACTCGATCGAATTTTTTAGGAGTACGCACTCTAATACACATGCAAAAAGAGAGCGGCGGTTCAACACAACAAATCACATATCTAAAAGGTGAAATTTCTTTATACAGCCAAACTCATACTGACGACTCGGTAAGTAGTCAACAGTCTATCTGTAGAAATAGAAAAGTTATCGATTTTTAATCCGAAACAGACCTCAAGTTTCTTACCGTTTCTCCTGATATTTGTGATGATATGTTCTACTGTTCTGCTGTAGAAAGGAAGTCTATACTTTTATTTTCACTTTAATCAGTATTGATTAGTCAAATGACCAACCCTCTCGGTACCAGGCTAACAGAATGATCGAGGCAATTGTCTTCACTTCCGCTCGGCTAATCACTATCAAATGAGACTAACTAAAACTACTATGCGCACATTAGATTGCCTTTCGTTTGTCCTATTGGTAGGTTCAATAATATACTCAATATACCGGGTATGAATGAATCAGTATAGTTAAAGAAGACCACATGATTTACTGATCATATGTAACAATTTTCCTGAAGAAACAATTGTGCAAACAGAAGAAAAATTGAACCGGCCCATATTAAATTTATTTATTAATATCATATGATAGCAAAAACGGAATCCTTATAGGATCACTTCGTTGGCTGTCGTTTTTCCGTGTCGAGGCCTTTTTCTTTGAAACGACTTGATGTATCACAATATTAAGGTCTATTATATAAGCGAATTAGCTAATAAAATTATATATCTATACTTACTCCCGTACCCTCTTCCGCATTTACACACACAACACATACACTCACACACTCAACTCATATACACTCTCTCTCAAACACAAATTGTTAAATTTAGGACATGTCTGTCCTTAACTTTATTAGTTTATAGTTTTAAAAGTTTATTCTAACTGATAAGTTAACGAATTGTTTGCTATAAAGAGCGAGACCACCTGGTACAGGTATTCTTATACTTAATAGGTGGTCTCAACCTTGTTCTATATTAGTTTAAGAAGTTATGAAATAAACATTATTATTATTATTATTATTATTGCCTCAAATTACTGCAAAAAATCAAATTTCTAGTTTAACGCACTAAAAAGCATATCTTCATACTAAAATTAACTAACTGACTGATTGATCGTTGATCAATCAAAAAACTATTAAGTTATATCGATCAAAAGTTCTGCAAACCAATAAACATTTCAATTGTAAATTGTTGCAGGAAGGACAACAAACAAATAACAAAGTCAATTCCAATCAGAATTGTAATCTCAATGTCTGTCTGTAAATACAGTGCTGACATTAACATAAATTATCAACAATAAATCGTTACAAAACTGCACATAGCAATTAAGCTAAGTCTTTATCTATCACGAGTTTATTCTACTTGTACCGGTGAAGATATAAAATAAATGTTAATATGTTATAAGTTAAATAAATGATTAAAATTCTCACTGAAGGAAAACGCGATTGAATGAAATTTCCTCGATAGAATTTAATTCCGAAAAGACCTCTAAATTGTTTTATTGTTTCCTGTAACTCTGAAATCCTAACTAATTTCATTGTGAAATTGCATTCAAAATGTGGATATTTGGTATTTGTAAAGTCTACTTGAAAATATTTCTGACAAAATAGCTTAGTACATTTTATATTAATTAAAAACCGAGTTTTTCCTACTTTTCCACGAATCCGTCCCACTCGCACTGAGGGTTTTTTCGCATATGGAGTAACAGGGACGCTAAAACTTTTACGTAGCGCCTTAAGTTTACCGGAACCTCGAGTTTTTCTCGCATAAATCATAGTGAGTTTTAGCTGTTGTTATCTATTTCGTTATGATGGACACTCACCCTAATTTTAGTAATATAAATACAAAATTATTTATTTCAAAACTTGTACATACAATATCGTATACAGTGATTGGAGTCTCCTTTTAAGTAAAATATACCTGTAATAGGAGGCTCCGCTCTTATATAAGTAACAGATTGATATATTATATTATGTTACTTTAAACTTAATAATAAGAAAAATTAAATTCAAAATCAAAAAACCAAGACTTAAAGCAGATGTAGAAAAATTAAGTAAAATGTTGCCGATATTTAATAGTCTGAGGGTGTGTATGCGTGTGGAAGAGTGAAAATATAAGTGAGTATGTATGTTACTTGACTTCAGTGTAAATTCCCAAGTCCAAAAGCAGAGCATTCCTATCTCAGTCGCACCAACAAGTCAGATACATAATAATTAAGAACGCACTCTCCTCTCATAGTACTGGCCATAAATCTACCATAGACTAACAAACTTATCTTTTGAAATTATTCCTACACGTTTCCCTTGAAATAAGGGCTAATATTCACTGGCATATCGAGGTTTTGCCTTAGGTTTATTCTGTTTTGTCTATTTGCTTTTTGCTCGGTTCGCGCATTGAAGTATGGTGGGATGAAAATAGAGATATACTGTCAAGCAAATAATATTGGGGCAAACCTATGAAGTTGCCGAAATTTACTAACAGATTCATGAGTTGAGTATGAATTCTTGTAATTCAATAGCTATTTCCATTAATATACTGATTGTAATGTATAATTGCTTATAAAAAAAAGTAGCCTGTCTTTGTCTGTCTTCTCATCTGTCATCCATCTGTCAAATCAGTCTGAAGCAAATTATTATAAATTTATTTTGATAGCAAAGGACACATTTCTAAACAGCCTTTTATCAAGTGACGTCATACGAAGGCAAATGGAAGTCGCAGTTTTTTCGTAAAAATATTCATCATCATGAGGTTTTTTAGACCACAAGTTCTAAAATACGGCTTAATAAACCTAAATCTCGCAATGGTTTTCGAACACACCTGAATATAATTTAGTTTAAGCGAAATCCGCCACACGCCACTCGCAACAATTAAACAAAACAACGTATGTGCATATTAAACTCAAAAATTGTTTTAATATTTTTTTTTAAGTTTAACTAATAGAATGATTTTATTTGAACACAAAAACTTACAAAACATAATAACAAGATAAAACTCTTAAAAATATTGAATTACAATTTACATAACTAAAGGGGTTAAAATAACAGAACAAAAATAATCCTAAAAAAATAATTATAAAAAGCAAATTGCAGTTACTTGATTTTGCTAATTAAAGTTTTGGAACAAGGAATTTTTGTATATACCTCAATACAAAAATAAAATTATATAAAAATAATAAATACAATAATATATACTACATATATAAATAAATATAAATAAATAAATAAATACTAAATGCAATAATTAAAAAAAAAATACAATACAATAATACAAAAACGAAGCTCAAATTATGCTCAATGATAAGTGTGCCCTATTTATTTTGCTATAAATATCATAATTTTTAGCGTATTCAGTGTTGTTTCTTTTATATGTAACTGTCACGCAAAACATGCCATATTTTTTTGTTGATCCTACATTACAACGTTTTTCTTTTATACTAAAATATTTTAACCCTTTATTGCTATTTTTAACAGATACTGGATACAAAAAGTAATTATTTGACGCTAACGACTGCGGTGAAAAATTATTATCTCTCCGATTGCAACACTGCGCTGCGCTTGCGTCGGGATTTAGAGATATTATTGAAATCGATAGAACTTTTTTTTAAAGTTACTCAGGATCTTTCATTTTTAGGGTTCCGTGCCCAAAGGGTAACCAACGGGACCTTATTACTAAGACTCCGCTGTCCATCTGTCTGTCAGTCTGTCTGTCTGTCTGTCTGTCCGTCTGTCCGTCTGTCACCAGGCTTTATCTCATGAACCGTGATAGTTAGACAGTTGAAATTTTCACAGATGATGTATTTCTGTTGCCGCTTTAACAAAAAATACTAAAAAACAGAATAAAATAAATATTTAAGGGGGCTCCCATACAACAGACATGTTTTTTTGCCGTTTTTATTGACAATGGTACGGAACCCTTCGTGTGCGAATCCGACTCGCACTTGGCAAATTTTTATGTAATATGATTTATGGAGTAGGCCGTATTCATCCAAATCTGTGACTCCAAGCGGAAAAACGCGCACTGAGAGAGTGACGGATTCAGGCCGAAACAGACAAAAGTAGCTTAATTATTTGTATAAAAAGAACTAAAATAGCTGGAAAATTTTCTAATTATAAAATTAAAGATATTGTTTAAAACTTATAATAAAATATTGCTGAGGTCTTTATGTCACTCCTATTAGTCAAATTTTGAGAAACTGTGTCGATGAAGACCTCATTTAAATTATTATTTCTATCGAGTGAAAGATTTTCAATCTCGTTTCTGTATTACAGAAATCTAGAAAGAGGTTCCGAAAATGTTTTATTAATTTATCAAACGAATAGCTTCATATTGAAAGTAGTCAAAACGACTCCAAAAAGTGCCAATATTCCAATTCCTCGCCTTAAAAATAAAGACGATATATATAAGACGATTGAAAGAAATAAAACTTTTTTGGTTTTTATTTTATTTTTATTTATCAATACCCGAGTGCTAGAGGTGTTTTACGTCATGCAAGTCACAGTCACCCGCGTTTCACCGATGATTATTAAGTCCCACGCAGCACGATAGGTGGTGCTGGTGAGCCCAATCGCCTATTTCAAGCACAAGTATTATATATCAGTTATATAATACTCGTACTTGTGCTTGAAATAGGCGATAGGTATTATAATATAAATTATATATCAGTAAATAAATGTATTTTTTTACATTTTATTTGCTATTTAAAATATAAAATTGTAAAGCCTTTTTGCACACCTGCCTCTGTAACTTTCTTGTACTTTCTGTCGGGTTGACTGGGAGAAAATGCTTCTAGCATTAAGTCTACCTGTTGTACATTAAACTGTGTTTTGTGCAATAAAGAATTAAGAAAGTATGGACAGAACACAAATGTGCCCCTACGACGGGAATTGAACCAGCGACCACCACATTAGTGGTCGAGACGTTTAAACCACTACACCACATATACGGTCATCTTAAAATATCTGATAAAAAGCTGTGAAAAATTTCCTTTTAGATCAAATACCACATAAAGTATTTTTTTTTGCACGGATTAGTGAAATAACAGTTCGTGATAGTGGAAGATGCACTTTTAACTTGTATGGTGCATGAGTTATCTCACTTTGCAACATTTAAAAGTTGGCTTATGAAACATAGGAGTTAAGGTGAATACATACTCCAACTGCAATTTGGACCTGTCTTTGAAGGCCTACTCCTCCCACACAGGAAGTCCAAAAACTTTAAAAATAATATATGACGGGCATAATGAAGTCAAAAACAACTTTCAAGTTTAATATTTTTTTTTCGTTGTTATATCTTATAAAAAAAAAAACGAAAGTTATCGATATTTTCAGATGATTTTCGCAAAAATTATGTTACTACTTCCGAATGCCTGATGTGATTTTAATGATTCTTTCACCACATAATAGACAATTTTTATAACTACAAAATTATTGATTAAATTTTGTTTCCCTTCATCGCGTCTTAGTAAAAAGTATTATTTTTTCCTATTTTGCCCTATCCGGAGACGCACCAATCGTCAAATGCAACGCGCGCTGATATGAACGTTATTTCAATATAGTTTTGGTTAATATTTGTACCGACACAAGTCGACTCAAGGTTGTTGGAGGATACATGCCCCTTAAAAGCGCATTTCCCAATAACTGTCAATTTCCTCTTTAAGTTTCGTGATATCCAAAGCCTTAAAATATGCGAGGGCTGAATATGAAGCAATGCCAAAAGCTTTCGATTTATTTTCACAGTCGAATAGACTACAAAATCGAAAGACGAGAATCAAGAAGTATAGTGAGGACGTATAAACATACATAAAAACTAATCGAACTATAAAACTGATTCAGTGTTATTATTAGTACCAGGATTAAATCTTTTATATTGTCGTGAACAGTCCAGCGTTGGGTTTTCATAGTAAACAATGTGACATAACTGTGCAGGTTGCAGGAGCTTCTTGATTAGTTTTATGAGACAAGAAATTGGTGCTAGAAAATTATTAGCTTTTAGAACGAATTTCCTTGTCGCACGTTACAGTCCAGACATTTAGCTAGGCCGAAAAAATTGTAAGATTTCGACCGTCACGACACTTTTAGCGAAAGGAACTACGTTACAACCGGCAACCGAATAGCAAATCTCCCGTATACATACGTAAACCATAGTATAATAAACTTCTCATCGCGCGCAGCGCTATGTTTGCACAAAATTGGGAATAGGCCGATTTATTATAGCCGTACTTGCATTGTTGCCGCTTGGTGCACACTCCTTACCGGTCGGCCATAGCTTCAGGCTTCTGGCGGCGCTTCTTGCTGCGCTTCCAGGCGGTTTTTGCGACGGGCTTTCTTTGCCCTGCCACGACACCCGTCACGTCGGCGCCTTCCACCGCATCGGATGTATAGCGCGCTCGCTTGCTCAAAGCGCTCGACACTAGGTTCTTCCTATGCGCTCGATCACTGGCGCGGCTCCCCGCCATAGCAGCTTCCAGATGAAATCCTTTTACACGGAACAAACACAAGCGTGTGCCCACGACTGCTGCATATCACCTACATGTGTCTTTGTGGTAATTAGAAGGCATAAATGCCATTTATTAAATTTAAAAATACGACTTTTTAATTTGGTCGTGCTATATTAAAACCGGTTCGTTAAAAGTCGTTCGTTAAAAGTGGTTCGCTAGCTTCACTCAGGTGCCTCCCCACACACCGCCGTCGAGAGAGCGCAAGTCACTCGAAGCCGGACAAGACGCGCGAGATGCGACCCATGGCCAGCCCTATACAACGTCATACATTTGTTCTCTCCGCCGGCGCCGTCGCAAGAAGAACCGCTTGGCGCGCCTCTCGAAGCCTGAAGCTATGGCCGAGGGATTACAAGTCCATGACGACACCTTTCGTTTTCACCTTCTCGACTAGAGATATATACGTGAGGTACATATAGGTCGCTGTTCTCGACACCCCTCACACGGAAAACCTGATTTATGGTACCTACCTTTATCTCTAAAACCGTGCTCGATCATACTGAGTTTAATCGAAAACGAGGTTAAATGAGGTTAATAAAAAATATTTTGCGTTGACTATAATAATAAAAATTCTTTATTGCACAATAACAAGTTAAATGTCTGTACAGAGGCGAACTTAATGTTATTTAGCATTTTTTTTCAGTTAACCTGGGGCGTTGTCGAAAATGTAGGATAGTGCCCAAAAAAAAGATAGCTTATGAATACAATAATACTATACACGTATACGTATATATGTATAAAACAATATATTTTTACAAAATTGTGACTTAATGAGTAATGTATTCACAAAATAAATATTCCTATATTATGATTTATTATTTAATAAAAACAAAAACAACGTAAATAATAAAGAATTTGTAACTAAACTAATTATAAATTAAAATAACCTACCAATAAATATATGTACATCAAAAATAAATAGAAAACCCCTAAAACATTATAACAAATAAAAAATATTCTCTAACCATCTAAACCTAAGCCTTACTAAAGTAACAATTTCTATCTATCCAGGCGTTTTTACGTTTCAATAACGCATGGATAGATAGCAAGGTCAGAGAATATAAAGTGGCAAGGTCGATCTTTTCTTGCTATCTATCCTTGGGAGGAGCTACCGCTTACTAGAGATAGCTTTTTCTATGGAATGGCGCGCAAACCCGTTTCAATAATGGTTTTACAGCTATCTGTAGATATGTCAAACTACCAGAGATAGCATTTCGCTGTATCGGTGATTTTCTGCAGTTTATCTTACAATCTATCGATTTGAAGTTATTTATTTTTCATTATAAGACCATTTTACATAACTATGGCATAACATTTTGTAGTTTTTTGTTAAGGGGGCGGGAACATACATATTTTTGGGGTTTTTTAAAGATTTCTTGAAACCAGTCTCAGTAAATATATAAAAAAAATATATATTTTTACAATCAAATTTTTAATCCCTACAATTTGATACCCATATTGTATTTTTAGGCAAATATTTTTTATTTTTCTTACTTTTGTTTTGGAAATATTTTGAACAATTTCAAATTTTTCATATGTTTTTACACCCTAATATGTGGGCAAATTAATGCTATTTCTGTGCCAAATTTCATGTCTTTATCTTTAACGGTGCTAAAGTTATGAGGCTGTGACATACGAACGGATGGACAACGGAGTCTCACCATAAAGGTTCCTTTGTACCTTTTAGGGACTACGGAACCCTAAAAACTTCGAAATCTAGTTATTAAAAATTGATTGTCAAATGTTTCATTTGTAGTAACGAAACACATGGGAGGGCACGGATAGGACGGCTACCTATCCTTTTCGAAAGATAGTTAAGTGTTACTTAAGCATGTGAAACGCATTCTGAGGATAGATACAAAGCAACCGCTTACTTAAAATAAAATAAAATAAAATAAATTGCCATAAAAAAAAGAATCATGAAATTGTTAATTGATAATAAAACAAAGAAGAAATGTCACCATGATTATGATCAACTTTATAATATCTGTAAAATTTTACCTGTCCAAGAAAAATTTAAATTGCTTATTCTGTTAGAGGAGTTTAGTAATAATGAGTATAAAAATCCTATCTCGCATAGCATCACTACAAGAAAGGTTAGTAACAAAAAATTAACTGTCCCTAAAATATGTAATTACTATAGTTCCAGAACCAGAAAATATTTAATTCCTAAAATTCTCAATGATCTTCCGAATGATATTAGAAATGATACCTTTTCCAAACCTGTATTTAAGAAAAAAGTGACAAATTCCTTATTAGATTCGTGTGTAAAATAAAATATATGTTTACCAAAAGAACTATAAAATTAAATACCTACATAAAAATGTCAATTTGTAAAAACATAATATAATATAGTTAAAATTTGGGCTGGTTCGTTCAATCAGTGAACTAACTGCGAAAAGCATATATATATACCAGGATGTTGTGATGGTATCCGTTCAAGGATTGGAAGGACCGGTGGGTCTACCGCGTATTTCTTATTTTCATCAACATCAACTTGAGATTGAAATTTGACGTGCGTGCGACGACGCCCGCCTAACATGCCATCTCTTTTGCACGCGTTGAATTTCGCATGCATTTGCTTGAAGTTGATACAAATGAGAATTACGCGGTAGAGCCCCAGTTCTTACAAGAGTGAGAGCGCCAACTGCCAATAAACTGCCTTGCAGTTTGGCGGTGCATTTGAAATTGCTATTTCTGTAATGTTTTTTATCCTGAATAAACGTTTTTAGAATCTGAACTGTGGATATCGATCTATCTGTAACCCGAGGTAGATTATTGAAAACGGCTGTAAGCCGTTGCTGTCGGGTGTGGTTCCCATGAGACTGGCAGCATTACCTCACCGGGATTGCTAGACTGATTCTCTGGCCAAGGTAAGCCCCAGCTCTTGGATCACCAGAGGCGTCGATCAAGCGCGTCGACGGTTCTTTGAAAAGACACCGCACGCTGGACCCCAGGGGGGCGCGGAGGGCGCCCAGAGTTTTGACACCGAACGGCGCAAATACGTAGCCCTCTCCGAGGAACTGACTCCACAGCCGCACCAACCCTGGCTGAGGTCGCCTGTAGGTGGGACGGAGCGAGTGGATCAGCACATGTCGCGTCCCCATTAAGGCGTATGACCACGCTAAATAAGCAACTCGATGTGTGTCGGTACAAATATCAACGGAAACGACATTGAAATAATGTTCATTTCAGCGTGCCTTGAAAAGTGGCTGTTACGACAACCACTGCGTCTCCGGCATAGTAAAACCAGAACAGTAGTTTATCTTCAACCAAAGGTACATCGCGCGGCTAATATGTGTGCGTGCTAGTACGCACGAACTACAGTACGCACACAACAGCAATATCTCGGTATACAAGGAAGGCGCTAGTCGGGGTCACGCCGCGATCGCGCTCAGTCAAGTTTCTCGAACAAGCCGTTTGTTAATTATTCAAGGTGTTTTTAAACGTGGAGCTGATATGGTTGAAATCGCAAAGATTTTTTAATTTTAGACTAGGAGCCAATGTTTGATTAGATACTTAAATTTTGTTATGTACTTTAATGTATTTAACTAATTAATTTTTGTAAGAATCACAAAGATTTTTAAGCAAAGTCGTCGCCAGGGGGGGTAAGATGACATACATTTTTAACATAATCTTCTTGGGTTTCTCGCCAATTTTTCGACTGCTTTATTATTAAAATCTCAAAAGTTTTTCGAATCTCTATGGGGGGACAGCTACCCCTTTCCCCTCTTTGACGATGCCCATGTTTTTAAAGTAAAGTTCAGGAGCCAATATTTTTTCTTACAATAATTAAGATAAGCAAGTAAGATTTCTTTATGAGTTATAGTGTCTATATTTATGTTTATTATGTATGATATGAATGTATGTTTGTTTGTAGTAGGTATGTATGTTTGGATGTTCCACTACGTCGTCGATTGATAGCTCATTTGTTATAATTGGCTTCAAAGCATTTTAAGTATTGATTTTTTTATTAGCTACGAAACTAAAAGAAGGGACAACCCTGCAACAGTAGGTATTTAAGTCTCGTACGGGGCGTGAGTTAAACTACTGTTCTGGTTTTACTATGTCTCCGGCTTGCGCAAAATAGGAGAAAATAATACTTTTCACATGGACGCCATGAACGGAAAAAAAATGTTGAACTTAAATTTTTTAGATCTAAAAATTTCCTTAATTTGGTCATAGATAAATGAAGGAAGGATAGATTGCTCACTCCATACATTAGAACAAAGCCCGCGTAAAACTTATTATTTTCGCCGGTACCTAGTAGTTCGACTTATTATTTTTGATGTCGCTACTATACTAGATAAATTGTGACATACCTAGTGCCATCTATCGAACAGTTGATGAAACGAAATTCAATGTGTGTGTGTAGCAACTATACTGCGCCCACAAAAACAAAAATTTGCTAGAATACGACAATACGTGTGACAATATGTGCGCCATCTACCGGAATTCGGAATAACCATCTGCACGCTTAGTTAGATTGCCAGCTTACCACCGAAAGTTTAATGATTAATGACACCTGATTCACAATTCACAATTTTCTGATGCAATGTTATGAACATTTGGTGTTTTTATTCATAAAATAAATAAATATGATGAACCAGAACAGTAAAATGCTATATTTCGTCGATTTCAGACAAATTTTATTTCCAGCGAGACAAGTAACGCCATCTAGCAACGTTATTTTCAGTATTGCGAACAGTACAAGGAGATAGCAATCTATCCTTCCTTTATTTATCTATGATTTGGTGAAATAATAATTAAAATCGCTTTAGGCGTATGGAAGGAGTAAGAGAATTCCTGTGTTAATCATGTGAAACTTTCGATGACTTTCGATTTTTTTTTGTCAAAACTTACTATAGAAAAACAGTTTATGAAACTTAAAACTTATTTTTGACTCTATAATGCCTATCATATATTTTTATGAAAGTTTTTGGACCGCCCGTGTGGGAGGAGTAGGCCTTCAAAGACAGGTCCAAATTGCAGTTGGCAACAAGCGGCCTGTGGATTTGAAGGCTTCTCTGTCCTCGTAAATAGTTTGAAAAGTTGCATTCAGGACACCGTACTAGTTCATCCGACGACGTGGCAGGGCCGATTGAGGCATCAGTACCGGTGGATGGACCTGCGGTCTGCGACATGACCCTGTAACTAATAATAATAATAAAACAACCAAAAACATACATACCCCGGTTTCTGAAAGGCCCATCAATGTTAACAGTAGATTAAAAAATAATTATCTGCGGATTAAGCCAGAAAAAGTGGGAATTTTACATTGAAATCAAAAAGTTAATTATTGATTCATCACTATTCATACTTCATATTATTATATGCTTTATTTTCACCGTTATTTGCGGTTAAAGTTTTTTTAATCTACTGTTAACTTTGATTGGCCTTTCAGAAATCGGGGCTTAGGCTACGAAAATCCGTTTACATGTCAACATGGAAGGTTCTGAAATTATACTAAATCAAAATCTGCAATATAAAACAAAAATAATATGGACTCAAACAACTTCTTCACATGTAGTAAGCAGGTGGAGTAACTTGAGTTTGAAAAAAATTGCTTTTTTCATCAAATACTCTAAAAGAAGTTCCTTGTATTTGATTCTGTATTATGTGGTGATTGAATTATTCTGTATTATGTGGTGATTGAATTATTCTGTATGTTAGGTTTCTTTTAAATTTATTTTAAAATTAGATTGTTCAACTTCGTTTGATTCGATTATGATCGGTTTTCAAGACTATGGCAACACTAGTAGTCGACTGGGTCGAGCGGGGGCGATATAAAAATGGCGGACGAGACGGCCGCGGCCTCTTTTCGTTGGTAGCACGCGTCAAGCAAGGTGTATCCTGTATTCAAAAGGAAAATACAAAGACTACCATTTAAACTGCAGATAGTTTCATTGTCTACGCTGATCCTGGGGATTCTACTACATTTCAGAAGCGGTAAGTGCACGCCCATAAACAACTTAGTACTCAGAATGATTTTATTTTATTTAGTAAATTTTAGATACTATAATAGAACTGGTCACGCTTAATTATAATATCTTCAGTGATATTGTTTGAAGATGGGACTTTCTTTTCTTTTTCTTGTGATTTGCTACCGTAAAAAGTACCCATACATGCGTGTTTAGCCTTTACACTGTAGGAAATCAACCACGTGGTCGACCACACTGACCGACACGTGGTAAACCTGAAGCACAGAATTAATAATAATGAAAATAGGTTAGGTTCTGAAGAATAAATATACCGAATCAACCACGTGGCTGATATTTACAAGAGGCTCAGGATAAGTAATAAAAAATAGGATAGGTTAGGTTTTTTTTATGTCGATGATGTCATGTCAACTTCAACTTCATCGATGACGTCATCGGTCACAATTTTCAGATATCACGCTCCCTGTGTTGGGGTTATTAAAAGGGGGGCAAAATTTCATTATTTTTGAGCTACGACGTCCCGTTTCCAAGATATCTTCACTTTTACTTCGCCAAACTAACTTCGTTGTTTTGTTTCGAGCGTGGCAATATGCCACCTATGAGGAGGCGTTTAACAACGCCTGATCAACTAGAATCAAGCTCTGATCGGGATTCTACAAGGCGTAGTCGCAGTCGCACTCGTCGAGAAAGCAGTGGCCATCGAAGTCGCAGCCAAACCCGACGCACCGCGGCAGGGAAAGAATCTCGTAGCCGTGATGAACGTTGGGGACGACACCTTCGAGAGCACGATGCAGTCGACGGCAGCATGGACCGCGAGAGAAGCAGTCTTCGCGGGAGAAGCAGCCTTCGCGAGAGAAGCAGTCTTCGCGGGAGAAGCAGTCTTCGCGAGAGAAGCAGTCTTCGCGAGAGAAGCAGTCTTCGCGAGAGAAGCAGTCTTCGCGAGAGAAGCAGTCTCCACGAGAGAAGCAGTCCCCGCGAGCGCAGTAGAGATGTTCGCTACCCGCAAGACGAGCAACGCAATAAGGAGGACACACCGTTACCTAAGCGACCGGGCAGGTCAGATAGTCCAACTTTTACTTCTAAGGATATTGTGAACCTTATAAATTCATTGAGTCATATGAAACCTCAAGCTCACCCATCGACAGTGAACACTTCAGCACATTCTAATAGTAACACGCATAACAAAAATATTATTCCTGATTTCGATCCCTCTTCGAAAAATCAAAGAATCGATATCTGGATTAAGAAAGTCAATGAGTGTGCCACTGTGTACGGGTGGGATGAGAAAACGATTATACACTTTGCTATGCAGAAACTCCAAGGGTTGGCCAAAGTTTGGTATGAAAGTTTAAACTCGATACTGTTCAGCTGGGCCGAGTGGCAAGAAAAATTAATAAATGCTTTTCCGTTTGAGCAAAATTATGGCCAATCGTTGGAAGAAATGCTTAAAAGAAAAAAGTAGGTTTAACGAACCCCTCGAGATTTATTGTTATGAAAAGTTGGCTTTGTTAAATCGTTGTGATATAGAAGGCAAACGTGCTGTAGAATGTATTATTCATGGATTAAGTGACAAAACCGTGCTATCCGGCGCTGATGCATTACGTTGCACTCAGTCTCATCAACTTCTTCAGTTTTTAATGAGTAATAAAGAAACACCGCAACTTTTTGATCGCCCCAATTATAAAAATAAATCGTTTGATGTTTCGGTACGCAGTAATGTAAACCAAAGACCATTTAAGACCGCGGTAAATTCAACGTATGAAATATTTTGCTTCAATTGCAAAGAAAAGGGCCATCCTTATCATAAGTGTCCTAAACCTCTAATTCTATGCACAAAGTGCCGTAGGTTCGGACATAAAATAGAAACTTGCACTTTTAGACAAGTACATGATGACAAACGCAGTGATATCCCTAAAACAATGCGAATATTAACCTCCGAATCCAATTCGAAATTCATTAAGGAGAGCAGAATAAATGACGTCCCGATAACGTCTTTTATCGACTTTGGTAGTGATGTTTCACTCATACAGCGGTCGGCAGCGTCACCCCGTGGGTTAACCTGTGATCATTCCCCAACCCCATTAAAAGGTTTCGGCAATAATGTTATAAATTCTATCGGTGGGGTCAGAGTTAACGTGACCATTGATAGCATTAGTGCTGACATCGTGTGTCATGTGGTGGAAGATAAATTTCTAGATACTCCCTTATTGATAGGACACTCTTTTACGGAACAATCCCATGGTTAAAAATGCCGATACACTAAAGTTCTATTGTATAAACGATGAGCTTCCTTTTGCACGACCTGATAATATCGATGATGCAAATGTTAGGGTACTGAACATTGCAGATACCAAATTATATGGTCAAGCCATGGTTAAGGCCTGCATTATCGGCAAGACCGATGGAAACATCTTATTAAGTGGTAAGGTTATGGGAAAACCAAACCAGGAGTTTGCCATCACTGGTGGGGTATATCAGGTCAAAGCAGGTCAAATTTATGTCCACATTACTCCATTATCGGTGTTTTGTCAGCTTGATGAAGGAGATGTTATGAGCAGAGGTACAAGGGTTCAGGTAGTTAACCGAATTTGTACACAAGCTGCAGAATCTGCAATGTTTGAACTCTCTGATATAGACCCGAGTCAAGTACGTTTGGGTGACACGGTCGATGAATCTCAGAAACTGCGACTCATGGAAGTATTGACAAAATATAAACATTGTTTTGCTACATCATTAAAAGAACTTCGCTGCACAAATTTAACTGAAATGATCATAGAGTTAAATAGCAAACGCCCCGTTGTTTACCGTCCATATAGGTTATCACACAAAGAGCGAGAGCATGTAAGGGAAATGGTAGGCGAAATGATGGATGCTGGGATTGTGCGAGAGTCTGTTTCAGAATACGCAAGCCCTATAATCTTGGTACGCAAAAAGGATGGTAAACAGAGATTTTGCGTTGACTATCGGCTTTTAAATTCTATTACAGTGAAAGAGCGGTACCCGATGCCAGTGATCGAAGATGAGATTGCTCGACTTTCAGGACAGTCTTACTTCATAACCTTAGACCTGGCATCGGGATACTATCAGGTGCCAATTTCAGAGGATTCCAAACCACTAACATCCTTCGTCACCCCGGATGGCCAATACGAATTTAATCGTATGCCATTCGGGTTGGCAAACGCACCTGCTGTATTCCAGCGACTAATGAACAAAGTGCTAGGTTCTGCTAGGTTTTCAGAAGCCACCGCATATATTGATGACGTCCTCATCTACGGAAAAAGTGTTGATGAGTGCTTGGAAAGGTTTGAGAAAGTAATGCAGTTAATAGAGCAAGCGAACTTAACTCTCAACTTATCAAAATGTGATTGCCTTCAAAGCCAAATTAACTACTTAGGCTATGAGATTAGCGCAGCTGGCTTACGCCCTGGAGACAGTAAGATTCAGTCGGTTTTAAATTTTCCTCTTTCGACCAATCCACATTCAGTCCGACAATTTCTGGGGTTAGTGGGTTATTTTAGAAAAATTATAAGGAATTTTGCAGCGCTATCTTACCCATTAAATAAGCTGCTGAAAAAGGATGTAGATTGGTCATTTTGGCGTGGAGAAGACTCTGGAGCGCATAAAAAGAACTTACTGGTTCCCCAAACTGTCAAAATTTATAAAAAAATATGTCCAAGCCTGTCTTGAATGTGCGTACTATAAAAAGTCTAGTACAAGCGATGGTTTATTACACATAATCAATAAAGTGGAAGTGCCATTTCACACCTTGCACATCGACCACCTTGGACCCTTTGTGCGCTCGAAAAGAGGAAACTGTTACCTTTTGGTGATAGTAGACTCATTTACTAAATTTGCGTTCATAAAGCCAGTTCGCAATACCAAAACACAGACTACAATGCGGGTGTTAGACGATATATTTTATACGTTTCGTAACCCTGACCGTATCATCAGTGACCGCGAAATAAGTTTTACGTCTTACGCATTTAAACATTTTTGTTCAGAGAAAGGGATTCGACATGTTTTAAATGTGGTGGCCTGCCCAAGGGCTAATGGGCAGGTTGAGCGATATAATCGCACTATCCTTAGCTCCTTGATGGCTCAAAATCTAAATTTTGATGAGAAAGACTGGGATGATAAGGTAGGTAGGGTGCAATGGGGTATGAACAATACTCGTCAAAATACCACGGGAAGGACGCCGGCTGAAGTAATGTTTGGATTTAAAATGAACGCAGAAATTAACCCGATGTTAAATGAAATAGTACGTGAAACTCAAGAAAATACTGACTTGATAACTATTCGGGAATCGGTCAAAGATAAAATAGATGAAGAACAACAGAAACAAAAACAACACAATGATAAACACCGGCGTCCTGCTCGCGTCTATCATGAAGGAGAACTTGTCAAAATTTCGCGAACTTCTTTCAATAATGATGGAAAGAGCAAAAAGCTCATCTCGCCATATATAGGCCCCTACCGGGTTGTTGCAGTTTTAGGTAATGACCGTTATAGAGTTACTGCCATACCTGGTCTTAGTAGTTCCAAAAATAAGCGTAAAACAACTGTGGTTTCCGATCGTATGTTACCTTCACAAGATTGTTGTTGTTACCTGTGAGAAGGAAGGGTTCACAGCTACCAACTGTAATCAGGATAGTTTTAAATCTTGTGAGAAGGAAGGTTCACAAGATTGTTGTTGTTACCTGTGAGAAGGAAGGGTTCACAGCTACCAACTGTAATCAGGATAGTTTTAAATCTTGTGAGAAGGAAGGTTCACAAGATTGTTGTTGTTACCTGTGAGAAGGAAGGGTTCACAGCTACCAACTGTAATCAGGATAGTTTTAAATCTTGTGAGAAGGAAGGTTCACAGGAATATTGTTGTTATCTGTGAGAAGGAAGGGTTCACAGCTACCAACTGCAATATCGTGTGAGAAGGAAGGTTCACATGTTTATGTTATTATCTGTGAGAAACTAGAGTTACACAAACTGATTGTAATGTACCGTGATAAAGAATAGTTTGCGGACTGTCATAGTCATTGAAATTTTAGTATGTTGTATTTGCTGATAGAAGGAAGGGTTTATAGAGAATAAATACTGAATTTTGCAATGCAAGTACATAATATGTCAATAGTATAGAACAACTTTTACTATAGAACAAACACTGAAAACTTGAAATAAATATTTGCTCTTCCATACATTTCGGCCGAGTAGCATTGCATTTTTCTTTGAAACAGTAAAATTTTTTCTTCGAGGTACAGGTTTTGTTCCATAGTAAAAGTTGACTGAATAAGCTCTTCAAATATGGTTACACCTTTCTGTTACACGTTGTAAAGTATTATTTACGTATGTATATTCGATTAGTATGTATTTGTATAGCTTTATGTAGATTTACCATTTGTTTGTATTTATACTATACCCCCCCCCCCCCTTCTATTTTATAGTATGTATAGTGGAGACCGCATCAAGTAAGACACATTGGACTTTGTACCTATCTTATATTCTTCTCTGTAGGGGCTAATGTCATACTGCAAGTGTATAGCTTGATGTGGTCTCCACTGTACATGTCGCGGCTAGTTTTGCATTGGAGCTCACTCCCGGTGCTCCCTGAGTATGCAAAATCAATTTTATGATTGTAAGTAATCCTGGTAAATTTTATTTTTGAAAACAGCAATAGTTGGCGAATCTCGAATAAACAAAGGTAGACTATTCCAGAGGCGGATTGCGGATACTGTAAAAGAATAGGAGTACATGTTTGTGTTGTGTGTAGAGGTACGAAGGAGCAGAGATTTACTAGGTCGCTGAATGCGGTCGTGGGGAAAGAGCTGGATCTGAATAAAAGGTATATAAATGTAAGAACCAAATATGATAATGCATCAGTTTCAGATCTCGGGATAATATATATTTAGTTTTAACTATATATTTCTATAAAAACACATTATCACAATAATTACTTCCAGATATATTTCGACTTTTGATGTCGGCGTCAGTGGAATTAGGTAAAATAAATATAATATGTTACAAATGTCATAAAATGGAGTGGATGATTGACAGACAAATGAAGTAAAAGACAAAAGAAAAAAAAATATATATATATAATATATAAAAACAGAAATGAAATCACATTCATCAAAGAAATTTAACTGGTTTTGTAAAGTTAACATTAATTAATCTTTTTTCAACATTTTCATTCAATTCTAGACTTGAATTTTATATTTATAGGTACATGTATTATATTCATACACCAAATTATAGAGAAATTACCTTAGTATTTTTAGATTCTACGGACAGTCACTTAAACTTTAATGGTCATAATTTTTAGACGGAACTCTAAATCAAACAAAGATGGCTATACGGAACCCTAGAACCTGTGTCCAAGTCTATATGACCTCAAGGTCCCTAGCAACGTGATGATCAAACAAGCCCCGTATCCACTCGACCCGAGGCTACTATTGTGACGATTTGTGTATCGATAAGTGCCTCTGATTTAGGGATGGGCTGTTTGTTTATCGATGAACTAGCAATAATTTGTAAATATGTAAATGTATTTAATCTGTAAGTCTGCATATTAATACTGCATCATATGTTGAAGGGGCTGCACTATGCTAAAATTCAGTCCTGCTCTAACGCGTTTGTTTTTTAACTCTCTATCCTGCTCTCATCAGATGCCGCGCACGCAAAACTTAAGTTATTTTGAAATCGTGGCTGCATTAGGATATTAACCATAATTTCTTTGTGTAAAAACAGTTGCTTTTTTCTAGTTAGTATCTGCGTGTGTTGGTTTCGTTTCAATCGGTTTTGAAACATGGAAACTGAATCGATTTTTTCGTGAAATTCATGCTTTTTTAAAAGTTACATAATTAACAGAAGATTGAAAGTATGTTTATTTATAAAGTGTAATTAATAATTGCCTTGAGTCACAAAACACGCCATATTTTTTTCCAACCATCTACATTGACGGAACTGAATCCAATACAAAACTGATGTTTAGCATTGTGGAGCCCCTATAGAAAAATTATATATGAAACTTGCAGAAGCTTATTTGGTCTCATTATCAATAAATCACTTCCTCAGGATTTCCTCCTCAATAAAATTGTTGAAAATACACAGTAATTTGAGCTTCAATAATTATAATGTGTTCTCATTGTTCATCAAAGCTTTTTCAACTACCTATACCAAACATAAAAAAGAGAACTGAAATTTTCAAATTAGAAAAAATTTCAAATTAGACTTAACGGAAAGAAGGAAATGTTATAATTAAAAAAAAAAAAAATGTTACGAAGCAAAAATATTTATTTGTCAAACAACGTTATAATAGTAGCCGAGATTGGCACGTCATTTGATTCAAAGATAAGCTCTGATCGATCAGAAAAGTGATGCTAAGCTTAAACCAATTGGTCAAAACACTCCAAATTGGCCGAAAGTTAGAAAAAATACGTCACTTCCGGTGTAAAAAAGGAAGTGATATTTACGTCATTTGATACAGAAACGAAACTTATGGCATCAGTTACCCCTTCATTGGTGTTAAATTAGTTGCAGATGTTGGGTATCGACCCTATGTATAATATAAAAAAATGTAAATGTAAATATAAAAAAACCTGCCAAGGCTATTCCTGCTGAAACTAAAAATATGTCTAAAAATTATCGGTGATTATGGCCCCACTTACTTTAAGATGTACGCCAGTTTGGTCGGGTATTTCTGGCAATTTTTCTTTATATTAGTCAAGTTTTCATGTTTTGCCAGTGATCATATTTAAAAGAAAAAAATTATAAACATTTTTTCATATACAAATATAGAAAATGTCTTAGTTTTAAACTAATAAATACAAATACAAATACAAATAAATACAAATAATTTATTTCTGTAACTTAATCATAAATATTTTTACAAGTTGTTGGAGTCTCCTTTTAAGTAAAGAATATACCTGTCTTAGGAGGCTCCGCTCTTCCATTATTTACATTGATAGTATATTATTAAAAAGAAAATATTCAATACATTTAAATTTTGACAAATTTAAGAATAAGAATGTGGAGGTATGTACTAGTGTGTGAATTATGGTCTGTGTCAGGGTGAGTGTAATGTTTGTGAAAAAACCCTGTAAAACTCTGTAAAAGCTCATAACATGACATAAATTATTCTCCAGCCAAGCAATTACGCCAGCATCAGCGATGCATTTTTGTACCAGATGACGTAAATTTGGAGGTTGGATCTTTACCTTTGAGACCGTCTGCCAAATACTTTCGGGCAACCAGGAACTGACAGATTCAATTTTTGTCACTACCAATGAAGGGGCAACTGATGCCATAAGTTTCATTTTTGTATCAAATGACCTGCCAATCTTGCTGTCCCCTCCCCTCCCCTACTACAACATCAACAAAAATAAATGAGTTTTCATTTTCTGCCACTATCTTATCATTTTTCTTTTAAAACTGGGTGTTAAGATGAAGTTGCGGAAGCCGGAAACTGGTGGTAGTACTCGTTCATATGAACAACTTTTACAGACAACCGTCGAATCGCGAAAAAAAAAACAGCTGTTCCATAAAAATGTTACATAGGTACCCGACCAAAATGTGTGAGACAATTGTTTTTTTTTTCAATTTCTCAATTTTTTCACCAAAACTAAGTCGTGTGGACGAGTATTATCGCCAGCTTCAAAAACTTCATCTTAGCCCCATGTGTTATTAAATTATGTTATTAAATATATAATATAATGTTAATTGTAATTTATTTTTATTTTTAGGTATCCAGAAGCTAGGAATTGGGTTCTTTTCCTGATCAAATTAGATTGTCTTTCCATTTTGCAGTAAATATGGGTGATTTCCATACAAATAAAATAAACAAATAATAAAACTGTAATTTAAATATAAAAACAGACAACATAGATGACACTGAAAAAACATCAAATATTTTCGAGTTCTGTTGAACGGACATACCTAGCTCTGCTTTCCCGATGATTATCGTCTGCACGTGACCACTTATCGACACTATGTCCCAGCACTATCATTTTGGACCCCTGTCCACCGTGGGCACATTAAAATCGTTATTCAATTGAACATCTTGTATTGTACCCTAATGACAGCAATTTATCTGTAACGTCTATTTGGTGAAAACGTTGCGGAGTTTTTTTTCTGCGGTGTTTGAAATCGTATAGAATAAACATAAGTTTGAAAACCTACTGTGAAAAAAAGTTACATCTTAGGCAAAACAAAAGGAAATACTTCCCGCGCGTGGTGGAGGTTGACCTAAAAATACAAGCCCATGGACCTGTATTTACTCGCTTCGTCTCTCTCGCGTTACTGTCGAAGCTCGTCGCTTTATCTCTTTCGTTCGGTGGCGCTTATTCAAAAAAGAGGTCAATTTTAAGGGTTCCGCACCCAAAGGGTAACCAACGGGACCCTGTTATATTATCTGTGCTATTACTAAGACTCCGCTGCTGTCTGTCTGTGTGTCTTTCCGTCTGTCACCAGGCTGTATCTCATGAACCGTGATAGTTAGACAGTTGAAATCTTCACAGTTGATGTATTTCTGTTGCCACTATAACAACAAATACTAAAAAACAGAATAAAATAAATATTTAAGGGCGCTC
This sequence comes from Ypsolopha sequella, assembly GCA_934047225.1. Classification (NCBI taxonomy): domain Eukaryota; kingdom Metazoa; phylum Arthropoda; class Insecta; order Lepidoptera; family Ypsolophidae; genus Ypsolopha; species Ypsolopha sequella. Next base: position 20,140,380 of record OW204004.1, on the reverse strand, counting down.
CCATACAAAAGACATGTTTTTTTTTGCCGTTTTTGTAGATAATGGTACGGAACACTTCGTGCGCGAGTCCGACTCGCACTTGGCCGGTTTTTTGAGTTGACAATATAATATCGTACCACATCTCCTCTTTATTTATATCAATAGTTTATTGTTATTCGTTTCGGCAGACAAAAGATGCATTTTTTAATTATTTGTTATTTTGTCTGTTGTAAAACTTGGCACTGATACAACTAGGTATTGAATGAGAATTAAAATAAAAGGGTTCGGCAAGCATACGCTGTAAACAGGGTTCGGGTTCCGTCAATTATGTAAGCTCCTTAAGGCGATATGCAAAAGTTTTAGCGTCCCTGTTACTCCATATGCGAAAAAACCCTCAGTGCGAGAGGGACGGATTCGTGGAAAAGTAGCAAAAAGTCGGTTTTTTATTAATATAAAATGTACTAAAAATGCTATCAAAATTTCGTTTAACCAGTTCCTAGATACTGTTAAAACCCATCTACTAAAATATAATTGCAGCCCATATGTCATTCTAAATTGTCAAACCAGGAGAATTGGTGTCGATAAAGACCTCATTTCAATAAATATTTCTATCGAGCCGAAATTCTCCAATCGCGTTTCTGTTTTAACAGATCCCTAGAGGAAGATTCCAAAAATAATATACTATTTTTTCAAAATTATATATTATTTACCGAAGTAGATATAGAAATTCTGAAATTGTAAATTTTTTTCCGTAGCGCCTTAAAAACAATTTATTAGGAAGCAACTTGGCTTATGCATTTCACATGTACTCGTATAATACGAGAACAATTTTTTTCTCTGATAGTTTTTTCTGAGTTGTCTTATTTTTATTACAATTTTCTGACAGGGATCTTTTGCATGTCGCTGGTGGTCGGGCGGTTTTCCTGTAAATTTCTCTAAAAATAAGTATTTTTAGTGAGAGTGGGGTGGGCGTGGATGTCTTTGTCGGTGTGCGCGAGCGGATCCTTTTCGGACTAAAATACATGTAGTTGTATAATTTTGACGTCAGCAAATTGTAAACATTATTTTCTTACTGCTGAAAATAAATAATGAAATAATGAATTCAATTTTTATTATTATTTCAGCACGCATTATTTAAAATATTTCGAACAAGTAACGCCATTGAATATTTTTTTGACCTGTTGGCCTTACGTGACTGGTGACAAATTATTAGTCTTATTCTAAGTTTCTTGAGCTCAACTGCGACATAGTTAGCCATTGGAACCATGGAACTGTTGGGAAAACCTCCAACTCAATCCTGGGCTACGTCGTCGTGGTTGTGGAAACCGCCAACCTATGTCCACGTCATGGCTCCGCAAGGGTCGACGCTGTCGATGGCAGGGTCGCTGTTTCCTGTCAGTAAGTTGAATCGCCTGAGGACTATCCTATGACATGATGACTAAATACACTTGCACTCGTTTCACAGTTTATAAGCTTATTTAACCCGACCGGTTTCGGTTTTACAGCATCATCAAGGGTTTGGTTAGACTGAGTTATTTCGTGCAATAAATGGTGTAGTGAGCAGTGAAGTGTGTCGTCAAATTCAGTCTAACCCTTGATGATGGTGTAAAACCGAAACCGGTCGGGTTGAATAAGCTTATAAACTGTGAAACGTGTCATGTTGTTATCCAAGTTTCACCAAGTGCCGACAATCGCAAGTATTGACTGTAGGTATACTATGGCCAACGTCGAGGGCAGCAAATAAATTTTCAAATCGTCCTTACGCAAAGACTCAGAGCGGCCAAGTGGGGGATAACTTTTACTAGGTACAGGTTGTATGACTTTGTTGCTGAGAAACGCGAGAGAAGAACTCGTGCAGCCCACGACGACGCGACGGTTGGCAGTGGGCTAGAACTTTAGCTTCACTAAAAGGGCTTCCATTGGATGACCGAACTCTGACAAATAATAAAATTCACAACGCAAGTATTTATTAGCGTTTTATCTCGCAATCATATCTCGATTTCCCGGCAAATCGATCATTCGATTTGAATACTAATTCTTTGACAATGGCGAATAAGATATTTTTAGTATTTTTTGGAGGCCGGAATGAATTCTACAAACTTGTTTTAAGATTTTTTATGGCGTATTGTTGTCTGTCCTTCAAATTGTAGTGTCAAATACAGGATTTCCTTAAATGTATAGTAAAAATAAAATAAATATTTATTGTGGGATAGGCCATGTACCGCGTGAAGTTAGTCACAAATTTATTACATGTTACTTAAGTATATTTACCCTTCCGATTCAGAAATGGCTAATGTTCAAAGAGTCACGGAAATTAGTAATTGTAGAAATTGTCTTTTGGTAATACAATTTTATAACTTCATTATCTTAATTTGATTAACCGACATAGATCTTTTTAATGCATGGTACTGGTAGAATATCAGTGTCACAGTTTATTCTGTGGCGTATGCTGAGCCAGCGCCCTTTCAGCCTCTGTGTCAAAGATTGATTATGAAATATAAGATTATTTTAAGGATTATTATGTATTTGTTATATTTAAAGCTAACTTACCCCCGGTTTCTGAAAGGCCAATCAATGTTAACAGTAGATTAAAAAATAATTATCTGCGGATTAAGCCAGAAAAAGTAGGAATTTTACATTGAAATCAAAAATTAACTAAGTTAATTATTGATTCATCACTATTCAGACTTCATATATGCTTTATTTTCACCGTTATTTGCGGTTAAAGTTTTTTTAATCTACTGTTAACTTTGATTGGCCGTTCAGAAACCGGGGGTTAGTGTAGTACTTGTTGTGTTTTTTTTTTTGCAAGAGGTATTAAATAAAGTTTTTATCTCTCTATCACAGATGGCGTTACAATCGTTATTTCTCGGGATTTCGACGAGGAAGGGGGGAGGTGTGCGGGGGGATACGCATAGATGACAGTTATTTTCACGAGCGCCTTCTGTACTGGCCCGAACTGTAAGCAATAGTGCCCCTTGGAACAACATAATTTGGCCAAGTGCGAGTTGAACTAGAGCACAAAGGGTTCCGTACACGGGTATAATAATTCCACTTGCAGCTAGTGACCAAATTAACTTGACACTTATAGGCTGAGAAATGAGTGCTCTCTAAGGGTATGTGGATGGAAAAGTCGAAAGCAGGGTCTTTGACTTAAGAACTTTGTTTGGACTAGTTAGGAAATAAACATACTAAAAGTCCTTATCCCTCCGAGTCGAGCCCGAGGGGGGGGGGGGCACAAAGAAGATCCCGTTTTTTGGTTTTTTGCTTACATCTCGAAAACCGTGCATTGTACGAAATTTTGTTTTACTACATAATGAAAGCTGATAAAATTTTCTACAACTTTAGCTTTCACACTTTTTATCTAAATAAATTTTATCTTTATAAATCATGAATAAAGAGATAAAAAATACAAGACAGGAGAAAATTATGTTATGAAGGCCAAATATATTTATCTATCTACTGATATCTATTGAGCTGCGGAATCCGGAAATTAGCGAAATTACTCGATCATTCATCCATACGTACAACTTTTTTACTATGGAACCAATCCTCGAAACACGCAAAAAAAAATCAGCTGTTCCATAGAAAAGTTACATAGCTATACCCGACCAAAATGTATGAAACAAAAGATTTCTTTTTATCGATTTCTCAATATTTTTCACGGATTGTTGTTCGTATGGATCGTATGGACGAGTACTATCGCCAGTTTTCGGCTTCCGCAATTTCATCTTAACACCTGGTATACAACGTGTAACAGAAAGTTGTAACCATATTTGAAGAGCTTATTCAGCCAATGGTATAGAACAAGTTTTACTATGGAACAAATCTTGTACTTCGAAAAAAAAATTTTGCTGTTTCATAGAAAAATGTAATGACGCTCGGCCGAAATGTATGGAAGAGCAGATTTTTTTTGTTGAGAGTTCAGTGTTGGCTCCATAGTAAAAGTTGTTACTGTTGGCTGAACAAGATCCTCAAATATGATTACATCTTTCTGTTACACGTTGTTTAAATATGAACAATAGTCTGAAATAAAATTATTATTATCATTAATAACGGCGGTAGCTCAGTAGTAGAACGCAGGCCTCTCAATCTTGAGATTCAGGTTCGATCCCCGGTCGGGCATGAACTAATGAGTTTTGCGGAATTTATGTGCATAGTATTTGTTCACTTACTACTTGCTGAACGGTGAAGGAAAACATCGTAAGGAAACCTGCATGCCCTAAAATTTGTGCCCGAAACACTTCGCTAGGGCTCACCACCCATCACATTGGAACGTAAGAATCGTTGGTGAAACGCGGGTGTACCGAATATGGACTGTGACTTGCATTTCACAGTTCACACTCGGAACACCTCTGGCAACCCCTCGGGGATTCATGTCGTGACGATATACAAGGTGTAACAGAAAGGTGTAACCATATTTGAAGAGCTTATTGTGTCAATGGTATAGAACAACTTTTACTATGGAGCAAACCCTGAAAGCTCAAAAAAAAAATCTGCCCTTCCATACATTTCGGCCGAGCGACATTGCATGTTTCTATGAAACAGTAAAATATTTTTTTCGATATACAGGGTTTGTTCCATGGTAAAAGTTGTTCTATACCATTGTTCACGCTACACTACGTTACCAGCGTGACGTTCGAACATGACATGTGCATGACTAATATCGCGGCGCTGCGCTGGCGCCACCTGGCGACACAATAGACTTGCGTGCTGCCAACCCGCGGTTCACTCACTCTCTTCGGCTCGAGACGCCTCCGCAGGCGCACGTCTGCGCTCGCGCGGCCGGACTGTTCCGTCAGAATCGTCTAGAGAACGACACGTGTATAAACATTCGCGCTCCCAGCACAAATAATATTGCGGACCCATTATTTAGATTGTGAAAGTGTAGTGTTCACGTTACCAAGATCCAAGACATCCAGCTCATCACTGCTCATCACCGCCAACTCAATCAGCCCAACGAGAGGAGACGAAACACGGCGGATTTGCCAGCCCATAGAAACATACCAACCAGGTCAGTGCACCCACATTGCTTCCCACAATCTTTTCTTCTCCTGTGTCAATTCATCCATTTTCCCTTTATCATCAGCTCTGCAGTTCTGTAATCCCGCGATTACATTTTTGATCCTTCGAGACCGTTTTCGAAACATTTTTGGACCTTCGAGCCGGTAGTGACCAAATTTTTGGTCACTTCGAGCCGTGAAACCCCGGCCCCCCCCAGCCCCTCGATTTACTACAGTCCATTTTCACATTTTGATAAAACATTTTGGCCCTTCGAACCGTTAGAACCAGCCCCTTTTCAGCCCCTACAGTCCATTTTCAATACAAGAAAAATTTTGGTCCGTCGAGCGGAAAATTTTTGGTTTATATCACTCCCCGCCTCCCCCCCGCCGGCCCGTAACTTTGTTTGAACCAGCCCCCGTCGATTTACAGTCCATTTTCACCCGGTTACATATTTTGCCCCCTTTCCCGGCAAAAAATATTTTGTGGTCTCGAATACCTATTGCGGGTAGGTAATTAGAACCGCCGCCTAGAAAATTCCATTTATCGGTATAGAACCGGCCCCCCCCCCGCCCCTTTACAGAATAAACTCAGTTTGTTATTATTGTTCGGCTCAGGTAATATAATTGTATCCATTCAGCCCAATCCCAATTGTTTATTACAGTCCACTATACTTCTTTATTAAACCCAAAATAGTTTACGTATTTTGCGAGATATTTTTTTTTGGTGCGAGTTTTATTTCGTTTTATTTCGTTTTATTTTGAGTACATACGTATACATTGCATCATTGGATTGTCCGCTCATTTAGATCCGATTTCTGCGAGGTAAACGCATTCTTTGTTGTTTACGAGTTCGAGGCAGTAGATAGGTATTTTATTCTATAAATAGAATTTTCGACGACTGATGTTTTGTTGTAAATATACTGTTATGACATTTTGGTGAACAAGTTGATCAGCCCTTTCGATATTTTTGTGTTGCGGTAATCTCACGTCGCAGTAATAGTATTCCGGACAGTTTGATCGTGTTATTGTCTGTTTTTTAACCGGATATATATATAGCACAAATATAGTAAAGAAAAAATTTGTTTTTTTCTCTTCTCATCTCTGATCTTATTGTTAATGGTACACATATAGGGTGTTCCACGTTGGTTCAGCTCATACACAGGTTGTTTTTAAAAAAAAAAAAAAATTTTTTTTTTTTTTCTCTCTCTGTCGTGTTTATTTTCCGTTTGAACATAGCCTTTGTTTTTTCGGCCCGCGCAAGTTACAAGCTATCCGCACGTTGGAGTTGGTAGCGCTCAAGTTTTAATAACTCATTTTCACATATAGTCACACTCATCACACATTCAATCAGCACATACACACTCAGCTCATTTTCACTCACACATTCAATCAGCACATACACACTCAGCTCATTTTCACTCACACATTCACTCATCACATACACACTCAGCTCATTTTCACTCACACATTCACTCATCACATACACATTCAGCTCATTTTCACTCAATGAAACCAGCACTCAGCGCACTCAGCACACTCATCACACACACACTCATCACATACACACTCAGTTCATTTTTACTCAATGACTTCAACTCCAACAGAGAATTCTTGTAACTCCGCACAACGTGTAGTGAACGTCACTAACACACCAATTTTGTTGCCAACCGTATCACTTGAAATAGCAGACGTACATTCACTCAATCACACTCAATTTCACTCAGCACGAGCCCTGTTAGGTTTTATCTCACGTCGCGGTACTCCAATTCTCATTCGCTCAGACTGCGGCACAAACAATGATGCAATCACTCACAAGCTCGCGAATCAGCACATAACTTGGTTCGGCGCTCTGCACGAAATAATACTCAACTCAAGACCCCTCTGCCCAATTTCATCTGACCCTACGGACTTTGAACCTCTCACGGCCGGACATTTCATTATTGGTCGTCCGCTCACCGCTCTACCTGAGCAATCTTTTGACGACAGACCCATATCTGCTCTTAAACGGTTTCAACTCATTCAAGCGCTCTCTCAGCGCTTTTGGACTCTCTGGTCCAGATCCTACCTCCATACCCTGCAAACCCGCTCCAAATAGCTCTCCCCTTCTTCCCCTCCTCAAGTGGGTGAACTGGTCCTCATCAAAGAGGATGACTTGCCTCCGCTCCAATGGAAGTTGGGAAGAATTCTCCGCACGATACCTGGCAAGGATGGAGTGATACGAGTTGTGGATCTGGACACAGCTCATGGAAATCTGCGACGACCTGTGTTCAAGATAGCCAGGCTGCCGTTGGACTCAGCTCAAAAGGAGCCGCAGCCCCGGCCCCCCCAGGATGTTCACGCTACACTACGTTACCAGCGTGACGTTCGAACATGACATGTGCATGACTAATATCGCGGCGCTGCGCTGGCGCCACCTGGCGACACAATAGACTTGCGTGCTGCCAACCCGCGGTTCACTCACTCTCTTCGGCTCGAGACGCCTCCGCAGGCGCACGTCTGCGCTCGCGCGGCCGGACTGTTCCGTCCGAATCGTCTAGAGAACGACACGTGTATAAACATTCGCGCTGCCAGCACAAATAATATTGCGGACCCATTATTTAGATTGTGAAAGTGTAGTGTTCACGTTACCAAGATCCAAGACATCCAGCTCATCACTGCTCATCACCGCCAACTCAATCAGCCCAACGAGAGGAGACGAAACACGGCGGATTTGCCAGCCCATAGAAACATACCAACCAGGTCAGTGCACCCACATTGCTTCCCACAATCTTTTCTTCTCCCGTGTCATATCCTCAAATCCTATCAGCCCTGCAGTTCCTGTAGCCAGCGGCTACAACCATTGACTGAATAAGCTTTTCAAATATGGTTACACCTTTCTGTTACACCTTGTATATATTATTATCATTATTCGTTTTCACTGGCGCTCATTTTATGTTTGCTATCGATTTGGTCCTAAATAAACTATTGGTTTATGATTTTGTCAAAGATAAAATGCAATTCACAGAAAATTTATCTTAGAAAAACATTTGGCTCGTGCATCAAGACAAACAAGAAAGGAAAAAAAAAACTTGAAAAGATACCTAATAAACTTGTTATTGGAAAAAAATAACGCATGGCTAGTCTTCTATTTGTTGTTAGAAATTGGGACAGCGGAGCTAGATGGTATAGCCAATGGTATAGCGATCACCCTTCTCCGGATTTGTAACAAAACCAGCCAATTGCGAGTCGGACTCGCGCGCGAAGGGTTCCGTACCATTATCTATAAAAACGGCAAAAAAAAACATGTCTTTTGTATCGGAGATTTTTTTTATGTTCGCGAGCAGGTTTGATTTTCAGTACATGAACCATTGTACGATGATTCATGTACTGAAAAATAAAAATATGTAAATATAGGTTTATGTTACTAACAATAGGTTAAGCAGTTTTATTTTTCTAACTAACACTATTGTAGATACTGGTACCGATTCGGAGCAACACAACTGACAAGACTAAACTTATTTTGAGCGTCCCGTCTTTGTCTTTTCGATACAGAAAGAAAAGGACAGAACACTTAAATTAAGTTTAGTCCTGTTAATTAGTCAAGTTGTGTTGCGCCGAATTGGTGTTATTGTGTGTGTTATATGGCTTTATGGTGGCCGAAATAAATGAATTATTATTATTAGTATTGTACTAAAGCGAAAACTAATTTTTTTCGAATTTTTGTCGTTCTCTCTGTTCTGTTTTAACTCGAGAACCACTCAACGAATTTGGATGCGATTTTCTTTATTATCATCTTAGTGACTCTAGTCAACATATACGTTAATAGGAGTGTTGATTAAATAACCGCCAAGCCAAAAGCGAGGCAAAGAATTATAAGTAATTGTTCTTAACACATAACTTTTTAACCCCGTATTTCGGCATTTAAACATCTTTTAACAAAACAAAAAGTTTCCCAAATTAATTAACTCGAATTAACATTGTTGCGATTTTAATTGATTGCAATTGCATTGTCCTTGCTTCTGCGAACAGATGTCACATGGTACAGTCAGCAAAAGATATAGGTACTCGGAACCAGCCTAAAGACTTCAATCCTAAGATCCACAGGTGAGTGATAGATGACATGAATAATACTTAATCATAGTCCAGTAAATGAAAGATTTGAGGTCGAATTAAAGATACACTACTAAAATGACTTCGAAATAATAGTATTTTCATATTATTGACACTCCCCCCCTCCCGGAAGAACATATTTTTTATATTTTCAGAAAATTAGACCGGTCTTACTAATATAATTCTTTATTTTTAAGGATATTTTTAGTTTAGTTTAGATGTACTTATTTTAGTCCTTTTTATTTTAATTGTAATGTTCTTTAAGTTAATTGTTTTATTTATTGTTTCAAATTTAATGAAAAATATAAAAAAATCAGTAAATTGTGTCATTGTAAAAATATATACTTTTAAAAATAAAAATAAAAAATATAGTTCTTAGCCATCGTCTAATTATTATGGTAATTTAAAAAATATATTTATCAGTATTTCTTTTGAATTTTAATTTCCCAGTTAATTTTCTGATATACAAGGTGACTTTTTGATCATCGTCCAAATTCATACTGGTGGCTTGGTAAGTGATCAGTATCATGCATCAATAACAATTTTGGTGAAATTCCTAAAATGAAATTTCGACTCCCCATAGTGATTCACTCGGGACTGGAACTGAATTTATATGGGAAGCCGAAATTTCATTATACGAATTTCACAAAAATTGTTACTGATCACTTATCAAGCCTCCAGTATGAATTTGGACGATGATCAAAAAGTCACCTTGTATTTCCAATTTTCACTCAGTGTACATTTAATTCAACCTTCTTCATACAAACATTCTTAGATTGACTGTAGTATCAGTAATGCAGTAGACCAAGTTATTCATCTACTGCACTCACTTGTGGGTCTTAGGATTCTTAGGATCGAAGTGTTAGCGCCGGGCTATATCTATATCTATATCCATATATCTTTTGATTTATCCTATATCTTTTTTGGGTACCTATATCTTTTGCTGACTGTACATGCTGACTATTGTTGACATACCTACCGATCAACTAATTTATCAATGGAAATATTTACCAACTCTGTGGTCTAGTGGTTCGAGAACTCGGCTGCTAATCCGGGCGTCGCAGGTTCAAATCCCGTAGGGTCACATTTGTGTTCGGTCTGTGTTCGTTAAGATGTGGGCCCAATTTGTGGCGATAGGGCCCACCACTCATCACGCTGGGACGCACTTTGGCTTACATAAATTTAATAAAGTTATACACTTGCATAAACGAAAAATATAGGAATGTAATGCCATAAATACAACAAAGTTGTTATATATAAATAGTCTATAAATAAATACAAATAAAATAAATACGTTCCTAACTCCGTCTATTAAATTTGTCTTGCTAAAACGAAGAGCAAGAAACTTAGCAAGATCATGTCTTTTCTTTTCTTTTCATATGAAGGGTACAATAAATCAATAAGTAGTAAAAAAGTCGTGTACATTCATGATTTTTTTTAAGTTATCAATTCCCATAGCTAAATTTCTAAAAGATTTTTTAAATTTTTTTTTTCAGGGCCGGAACTACCATTTTTGGATTTTTTTGTCTTCTGTTTGTATGTATATTTGTCCGTTTTAACTAGAGAGCCACTCAACGGATTTGAGTGCGGTTTTCTTTATTACCATCGAGTGACCATGGTTAACATATATGCTATAAGGAGTGTAAATAAAATAACGCCCAAGCCGAAAACGGACAGAGATTGAATAAATGCGAGCGGAGTCGCAGGCGAAGGGCTAGTCAAGTACTAAAATAATGAATCCGTCATCTAAAACCACAGCATTGTCTCACAATCGCGTGTCGACCAGCATCTAGGGTAAACAGGGCAACTATTTGCCGAAGGAATGTGATATTTATATCTATGAGACATAAGGAAGGAAGGGCTGTAGGGAACCGGGTCACAGAACGTTTACTGTAGCCGTATTCTGGACGACGACGCGTAAGAAATATTTATTTATTTATTTATACTGCTTTTCGCTATTGTGCTTCGAAATGTTGGAACGATATCTCCCCTCCGATTAAGTTAAAACGATCTTTATTTACTTTTAAAAATAATTATAAAAATATACCCAGATAAAGGAGGCCAATATAAATTCTAAAATGATGCAAAACAAATAAACGATGGCAAATAAACGTTCATTCATTCATTCATTCATTCATTCAAAAAGACTTTCAAGGCAAAAGTAGAATAATACCGACTTACGATAAAGTATGTAGTACGTATATATACAAGGTGACTTTTTGATCATCATCCAAATTCATACTGGAGGCTTGATAAGTGATCAGTATCTTGGATCAATAACAATTTTTGTGAAATTCCTAAAATGAAATTTCGGCTTCCCATAGAAATTCACTTCCAGTCCCGAGTGAGTCACTATGGGGAGTCAAAATTTCATTTTCCGAATTTCACCAAAATTGTTATTGATCCATGATACTAATCACTTACCAAGCCACCAGTGTGAATTTGGATGATGATCAAAAAGTCACCTTGTATAACAGCTATAATGTAAATACAGTAGAAAGAAAAAGACAGGACGCTTAAAATAAGGTTAGTCCTGTCAAATAAGTTAAGTTGTGTTGCGCCGAATCGACACCATTTTGTGATAATTATTAGTGTGATATAGGTTATATATTGGTAAAAGTATACACATATATATCCAAATTTTATATCCCGTAACTACTCAAAATTAATATTTTATTCTATTGCAATAATATTTTATTATTCGTTATCATTTTAGTGGCTTTTTTTATTTCGTCTTGATGTTGCCATAATGTTTTTTTGTGGTAGCACGGAACCCTTTGTGCGCGAGTCCGACTCGCACTTGCCCAAATTATTTAAACGATTGCGATAGCAACTTTGATCAACAATGTTGATTGAAGGATAGCAACGGGAATTTGAGACCTTGTTCACATTTAACCGTATTTTTTTACAAAGATTGAAATCGACTGGAGACTAGGTAAGTGCATGGTTACTAGGACCAAGATTCAATACCCTTTGTGTAAGAAACGAAAAATAAAATTAAGGCTTCCTTTATCCATTAATAAACTAAATGTATATTTTGCAAAAAGGAATTTTAAAACTCAGTCCTGACCACTAACCGAGTCTCCAGTATGAATTTAGCTATATCATGCAAAGTCACCTTATACAACGTGTAACAGAAGGTGTAACAGAAAGGTGTAACCATATTTTGTTGATTTAGTTTGTTAAAGTTTATTGTTGTTGTTATGCCTCGCGGACGTTATAGCGTTTTAAGGCGACAATGTACGAAAATGGTGTTTATATTAATGCGTTTTATTTATATAGTTAAGATTGCACTAAAATAATAAATAAATAATTAAATTGGTAGGTGCAACAAGTACACCTTCCCACTTATAGTAAACATTTAATAATCAACCGTTGATATTATTGTTTCCTCGACTGTACCTGCGCAAGCTTGCACTCGTAACTCATTCAGAGGCGACTAAAAGATTGGCGCGCACTGTATAGAACAACTTTTACTATGAAACAAACTCTGCATCACGAAAAAATTTTTTTTACTGTTTCATTGAAAAATCAATGTGGCATATTTTTTTTTGTGATTTCAGGATTTGTTCCATAGTAAAAGTTGTTCTATACCATTGACTGATTAATCTCTTCAAATATGGTTACACCTTTCTGTTACACCCTGTATACAACGTATTCTATATTGAGAAAACTGCAACATATACGTTCTTTTTACACAGGATATTTTGTATCGATATCAAGATCGATTATGTTGCATTTTTCTCAATAGAATCAGTCGCTTAGTTTATTTACGAGTCAGTCCACTGACACAACACTTTTGATACAAAATATCTTTGGTACATTTTATAGGAGTACAGTGGAGATCACATCAAGCTATACACCTGCAGTACTAAATTAGCCCCTATAGTGAAGGACATGAGATAGGTACAGTGGAGTTCGCATCAAGTAAGACACATTGGACTTTGCACCTATCTTATATTCTTCTCTGTAGGGGCTCCAAAGTCCAATGTGTAGATTGATGTGATATCCACTGTACCTATACTGGGTGCTAAGATGAAGTTGTGGAAGCCGGAAACTGGCGATAGTACTCGTCCATACGAACAACTTTTACTATGAAGCGAACCCTCGAATCACGATTAAAATCAGCTGTTTTATAGAAAAGTTACAAAGCTACCCGACCAAAATGTATGAAACTACAGATTCTTTTTTAATTCTTCTTTTTTTTAATTATTATTTTGTATTTCTACCTGTTCCTTTTATATTTACACTGATTGATTTTTGTTTATATATTATTTATGTATACGTAAGTTCAAGTATGTATTTATATTATTTAGGTTTATTATATATTTATCTGAAAATTTTTATCTATTTATTCTGTACACCGCCTCTACACTTTTTTTTTCTTTTAAGAGTTTCTCCATCGAAAGGTATGTAAGAGATTGCTTTTTATTAAGGTTCCGTACTCAAAGGGTAACCAATGGGACCCTATTAATTACTAAGACTCCGCTGTCCGTCTGTCTGTCTGTCCGTCTGTCTATCTGTCACCAGGCTGTATCTCATAAACCGTGATAGTTAGACAGTTGAAATTTTCACAGATGATGTCTGTTGCCGCTATAACACCAAATACTAAAAAACAGAATAAAATAAATATTTAAGGGGGCTCCTCACATACAACAGACGTGAACCTTTCATGCGCGAGTCCGACTTGCACTTGGCTGGTTTTTAGTGATAAAACCGACATTTATTGTACCCTACTTTTACTTTTTGAAATTGTCTATTTTTTTTTTTTTTTGGTGTGCTATAAAGAATATTGTATTGTATTGTATTGTTGTATTGTATTGTATTGTATTGTATTCGTGTGGACGAGTACTATCGCCAGTTTTCGGGTCTTAACACCCTGTAGATAGATTATTGCAAATAAATACCACTATAACGATACGTACGTAAGATTTTTGAAACATTTGTGGTTAACTATATCAAAACATATTTTAATGTAATAAAAAACATGGAAAAAAAACACAAACACATCGTCACGACATGAATCCCTGAGGAGGTGTCAGATGTGTTTCTATATTAGGTAACTATTATTATTGGATCGACTGTTTCCATGCGTTGTGCATATTTAGAGTATTATAGGTACATATTTATCTGGGTCTAATTTACTATGTACTATTGAGGGAAGTTCCAAAGACCGACTATTCGTTCTTAGTACATGGGTCTGCACGAATTTCCGCGATGGTAGGTACATCGTTGCGTAACCTAGCCTAGTAACATGCAAACATGCATTTGTATGCATGAGCAGTCGAGTGCAAATGCAACTATCAGATCTCAAATATGGCATGACTTCAGGTGCGGTCCGAGGAGAATGGTAGGGGGGGGGGACCCTGAGGTCATAACAAATTTGGAAACATAAGAAATAGTTGTAATAAAATTCCTGTATAAAAAAGTCTGTCGATTCGTCGCAACACTGGATTAATCTTATTTTGAGCCTCCTGTCTTTGTCTTTTCGATACAGAAAGAAAAAGACGAAACGCTTAAATTTAGTTTAGTCCTGTCAAAGTAGTTAAATCGTCATCATAATAAATCATCCATCTATCCATGACATTGGCCTCCCCCATATTACGCCACTCTTGGCGGACCTCAGTCATCCTCATTCAGCCGCCACCCGCAACGTCCTTCAGATCGTCAGTCCGTCCAGCGGGCACGAGGGCGGCCTACGCTACGCTTTGCTGTACGTGGTATCCATTCCAATGCCTTACGGCCCCAGCGTTCATCACGTAATAAGTGCATCAGTATAATTCATAAATAAATAATAAATAATTTCTAACAAAAATGAATCCATTACAATCAAACGTACTATCGAAGGAGGTCATTAATAAGAGACAATTTAAAGTTATCTGAATGCAACCTTCTCGTCGGCTCGGAATCCGATCAGCAACACATCCCCGGCTATAAACTAATCCTACCTGCAGCATGTCCAGTCTTCAGAGATATTATGTTCTACGGCAGTTTGGTGGAAAAAATCAACCCGATACCGATGCCAGATGTTCATCCAGAACTTTTAAAGGTACTTCTAAGCTACTACACAAATGAGATAAAATTAAGCTCGCTAAGCTTCGCCAAGCAGTTCTTGTCGCTCCCACATCACATGCCCCCCCTACAATTAAAAGCTAAGTCCGCCACCGCGTGTCCTCCTTGGAAGTCGTTCGCATTGTTCCATGTCGAAGGTGTGATGATGCTGGCATATCAGGGTCTGACATGATGATGGGTGGTGCCTGCAGGTATTTTGTGACCAAATAAGTTTATGGCTCAGACACACAATGTATGGTTTCTCTCATTGTCGGTGTAAATAGATGAACATGGGTTTCTTCCACTGAAATCAGTTTTATAAAAATTAAATTTAGAGAAGTATCAATATTTTATAACCGATTTTCATAAACAGAATCCCTTTCCAATTTTAGTTTCATTTGGTTGCCTTTAAGGTGGTTGCGACGGATTTTGTTCCCAAACGCACATTTATGATTGTTTTACTTAGTTTTGAATTGAATGTTATTATTACTACTTAACTAATTAAGATCCTGCACAACGACTATAAACACTCTGGATTATTTAGTGCATATATTTTATAGTTTATAATGATGGACGTAATGCATTAAATAACACAACTTTTCTAGAAAAACCTAACTGTCATTTTAACTTTGTCGTGTAATATCATTAATCACCTTTATTTAATATTTTTTTTTAATAGCAAGTATAAATAGCAATATAGTAAACTAGTTGATAATTTGTAATTTGTTAATATTATATTGGCCTAGAGCCGACATAAATAAATGAATTGAATTGAATTGAATTGAATAATCGTAAGTTATATGTCAAAATTAAAAAAGCGAAAATAAATAAGCCCTCGTATATATCTTGGGCAAGATTATTGATTAGTTTTTCGCGATTTCAGGGTTGTCTCTGTCTTCATAATAAAATTTGTTTACATATACAAGTACAATTGACTGAATGACCTCTTCATATATGCCAAATAAATATACCTTTACGTTACACGCTGTATGCCGTCGTCATATCGTAGAATTCGGCATTTTACAATTGCCTAGGCATATCGTAACTCTGTTAGAACTACTGAGAGTCGCCGCGCTCCGCTCCGCTTCGCTCGGCTCCCGAAATGTATTTACATGTAAACCTAACACAGTTTTTTGGCCACTTCAGACAAATGTCATAACATAATGTATGTAGGTAATTCGAAGACCATTTTCAGATTTAGGTTTAATAAGCCGTATTTTAGAAGTTTTGGTCTAAAAAACCTCATGATGATGAATATTTTTACGAAAAGACTGCAACTTCCATTTGCCCTCGTGTGACGTCACTTGAGTAGAAATGTGAACTGTTTAGAAATGTGTCCTTTGCTATCAAGATAAATTTATAATAATTTGTTTCAGACTAATTTGACAGCTAGATGACAGATGAGAAGACAGACAGAGACAGACCACTTTTTTATAAGCAATCACACATCACAATCAGTATAATGTTTAAAATTCTCAAGTGACAAGGTCATCGGACAATTCTTTAAAAAATCATAAAAAAGTAATGGTTAATTTATATACTAAAATAATGAAAACTTTGTACTAAAATGACATAAATTGACTGTAAAAAAATAAAAAATAAATAAAATCTTTAAAAAAATTAAGCCATGGTTACAAGGGATACGAGTAGGTACATTTGCACGCCAGGGCTGTGGTTCAGTATGCTCATCTATCGTATAACAGTAGCCAGTGGCTGTAACGCATAACTAATGACTTCCTACGACGACTGTCTGTCTGTCACATG
Organism: Ypsolopha sequella; assembly: GCA_934047225.1. NCBI lineage: Eukaryota > Metazoa > Arthropoda > Insecta > Lepidoptera > Ypsolophidae > Ypsolopha > Ypsolopha sequella. Next base: position 20,123,494 of record OW204004.1, on the reverse strand, counting down.
CAGTATGTACCTATTGGTGGCCTTTTGATGAGGTTAGCTAGGTATGGAGAAGGAATTTTGAATGGAACAATTGAAGCATAGATATGTTTTACCACGCTCACAGCATCCAAGCTCTCCTTTTTGTTTAATGTTTTTTGTGTTTAATTATGTTGTGTTGCTTTTATGTGTGTTTTTTTTAGACAAATACACTTTTTCTATAACTAAAAAAAAAAAATTACTATGACTGAGGTCGAGACAAAAAAATCTCTGAAGTTTCAACCTAAAAAGATTTCAAATAATTAAGAAAATTAAAAAGATTTTTAGTGACAACTGTTTGACAATATAGATTTGGGTTTATTTAATTTTATATAGTTTAAAAACTTAAAAGTTCATTATGTACATTTTATCAAGAATAAACTTATATACTAATGATTTAAAATTAGCCATTCCATTTGTGTCTAATATTTTTTTTATTGTAAGTAATAATTTTTCTATCAAGTTTGGATCAGCTGTTTTTATTAAATAATTTTCTATACGCTTTCTGCAAAATTCTAAAATATGTAACTATCATAATTCTCATTATCTCTAAAACAGTTCTTTTCCATACTCACTTATCTTTGCAGGACATCATTATGCTTCGGCCCAAGCAGTTATTTTCACTCTATCCTACCAATATCGCCGTTAGCTTCCGACGAAAAAACTAACTTCTAAAAGTAGCCGAAGAAAAAACTCCGGACAAAACTGTTCTAAGTTTAGATAGGACAACGGATATGTCGATGTCGCTTCTACTTAAAGTATTCACTCTTTAGACAATTAATCGTTTCCTTGCTTTGACATGTACTTCCTAGCCGTGTTCAATTGACACAGAATAAGTATATTTGGACAAGTGAAAAAAAAAACACTCTGTGTGGTCTCGTGGTTCGAGTACTCGACTTCCAATCCCTAGGTTACTGCGGGTCTACCGCATAGTTCTGATTTTCATCAACATCAACTTGAGATTGAAATTTTAACATGCCATCTCTTTTGCACGCACGGTAAATTTCAATCTCAAGTTGATGTTGATGAAAATCAGAATTACGCGGTAGACCCTCAGGTTCCAATCTCTTTAGGCTGTTTGGACTGCATATTCGGAAGGCACGTTGTGGTTGCGAGTCAATTTGTGCCCGAGATACATCGTTAGGTCTTGCCACTGATTGCGCTGGGACTAGGACCATCTGACCGGATAAAGCCGGTCTTGACCGGCTTTTTAGAGTTAAAACCGGACTCCGGCCGGATTTTAATCAAGACCGGCTTTTTAACATTCCACAATGGACGAAGGAAGGAAATACATTGGCAGTTGAGTCAATGAAAGCAATATTACTCACTCAATATAAATGAAAGAATATGACATATGCACAATTTAAGAGTGAATTTTTTCAAAAACAAACTTGTTGAAAGCCGTTGCCAGTGGACAAAAGTATTAAGTGCAAAAAATGTAATTTCTGTTAATAAAGTTTAATTATAATCTCCTGAGTTTTATTTTCAGCAAAAAGCCGGACTTTTTTACAGAAATCGGGATTTTTTTAACCCCTGGTAACCCTAGCTGGGACGTAAATGTCGGTGAAACGTGGGTGTACGAGTGTGGACTGTGACTTGCATTTCACAGTCCATACTCAGTAAAGTAGCACATCTGACACCCCCTCGGGGCTTCATGTCGATTTAATATGATTTAAATAAAAATTCTAGGTAGAAGGTCCAGTCAAAAACACCCAGAATAGAAGAGCTTCTATACAGGATGTTAAGATGAAGTTGTGGAAGCCGAAAATTGGCGATAGTGCAAGTCTATTCTCCATAAGAATCATAACCGGCATGCCGCGTTCTCATTAGGCGAATTATCGCCATTTAGGCTACCTTAGAGGGTCAAATGGCGACCAAAAAATCAGATCGGCTACCAGTAGCCATTTAGGCTACCTAGGAAAAAAGAACAGGCGATTTAGGATATTTCAGGATTACTCCAAATTTATTGAATAATTCCATAAAATGCTTGTAACAAAACGTAATATAGTACGTCCGCAGTTCTTTCACGCTGCTTGCGTTCCATTGCATCCACTAAATTTGTAGGAGTGAGATAGACAAACGCGTGTATCATAGAGAAAACAATCTTTCTAACTCATTTTAACTCACATTTTAAGAAAGTGGCGCCCCTATTTGTTTCATGACTTTATAGTTGCACTGTACGTTTCTTCTTTATTTGGGCTAAATTTAGGCTACATAGCTTAAAATGTTAGGCGAATTAGGCTACTTGACAAAAATAAATAATTAGGCGATTTAGGCTACTCGGGAGTCAAAATTAGGCGAATTGAGGTAGCTGATATCTGGCAGCCCTGCTCGTTACGTCGTGTTTCTGTATCGCGCGTTTCTTTTTGTAGATCGCGTTGATTTTTGTGAAGTATAGTCTGAGAAAAGTTCAAGTATTTAGGTAACTGCTCTTAATTCTCTTTTGTTTGTTACGTTGCTATATGTTTCAGAATAGTAGAACTAGTGAGACTTTTTATTCCCACTAGTTCTTCTGTCCACCAACATTGTTCTACGGTAGAACTAATGGGAGTTTTTGTTCTCACTTTTCTATGATTTTCAGCAAACATATTTTTCCATACGAACAACTTACCGTGAAAAAAAAAATCGAGAAATCAAGAAAAAAATCAGTTGTTTCATTGGCCGGGTAGCTATTTAACTTTCTATGGATAGCTGATTTTTTTTTTTTCGCTATTCGATGTTTGGCTCCATAGTAAAAGCTGTTCGTATAGACGAGTACTGTCGCCAGTTTCTGGCTTCTGCAACAGCTTACTGATGAATGTAGAAAAAGCGAACGAGGTGTGCCAGGATCGTAGCAGATGAAGATCTGTAGTTACTATCCTCTATAGAAAATTTACTCGAGTATATTGTGTTAATGAAAAGTTTTTTTAAAAGATATAAATGTACTGATAAATAGGATACACAAATATAATTAAATCTCAAGATATATTTCGGGTTAATTATAATTATAATTAATATATAATTAATTATAATTAAGGTACTCAACTGATGCCGGGTCCAGGTCGGACCCGAAATATATCTTGAGATTTAATTATATTTGTATATCCTATTTATCAGTATATTTATATCTTTTAAAAAAACTTTAAAAGCTGTTATAGCGTATATAATTTTAAAAAGTGTTAATAAAAAAAGATCAACGCATTTTATTTCAAGCGAGAATAACAACAGGTTTTTTGGATTCGTACAGAAATTATTCACTGAGATAAGAATTGCTGTACGGAATATTTTAAATAGACGACTTTTTTTACCTGTTCCTACTATACTGCATAGTGTACCTTTCGCCCACGTGAGGTTCAACGTCTGTGTTCTGCCTAGGGTTGCCAACTCTTAGAGGAACCAACCCGGGAGATTTGACTAGTTCAAATACAAAACCTAGTATAGGCAGTATAGGAGCAAAACAATTTTTTTTTCTAATTTCACCTGACTGGTAATTGAACATTGTTCCTGATCACTAACCGAGTCTCCAGTATGAATTCAGGCGGTTCATTAAATTTCACCTTATATAAGCACAATATCACGGGTAAAGGGTCCAGAGATATTTTTACCATTTTTAGTCTGCATTAAGGCGCTCTTATCCCAGAAGAGTGACTCTCTGTCTTTTTCCTTACGTGTAAGGAGTTAAGAAAATAACCACACTTTTGTACTTTTGCGTTGTTTTTATCGGTTTTTGAGTTGTTTAAAAATAAGGGATATGTTTATTAAAACCCGCTTACGTGGTCGACCTAGAAAATTTAAAGAGCAATATTACCAGATATGTTTCGTTAATAAAAGAGTGGAATTATGGAAATGGCATGATTTGAAAGGTCTTATTACATGTTGTGTTCGTGAATTATTTCTATCGAGCAAAATTTATCTGATCGTGTAACACATGCTTGGAAGACTTAGATAAAGGTTCGAACTATATTGCGTATTTTTTTTGGAAGTTTTTGCCGATATTTGAAAGTTCTATTTGACTTTGAAATTACTGATTTTGGGATAAGAGCGCCTTAAAGGAATATATTGGTATAAGCTAATGTCTTGTCACTCAAAAATATATATAAAATAAATATATATACATATGTATGTACATCGGGACACTTCTTTTAGTTATATTCTACCAGTTACCTGTTTAAAGTTCGAGAAATAAAAGCCCACAATCAAACAAAAAATCACACAGTTTTTATTTATTTGTTCCAAATCAACATTGGCAATGGTAAAGAATCAAATGTGCTACTTAAGAGTTACAAAGATAATAACAAAAAAAATTGCTTTCAAAAGAGGTAACAAAATTATACAAAATACAAGATGGCGACGACGTCGCGACAAAATCTGTTCTATCTACAAAAAAGCCAGAATATTCTGGTCAACTTACAATGGGTTCGTAAGTGAATTTCAGTAGCTTAGCGCAAAGTGCATACTGGGTTACTTAACTTTTTTGTTTTTGTCTAGAAGTTAAAAACTGAAAAAAATATTTAGTTTGTGGGAGTTAACACCACTAGTTCAGGATTAGTAAGGTTTATAAAGCAAGAGTTTGAAATTTGAGTCGATTCGGCGTAACCCGACTTAACTTATTGGATTGGATTATTTAAGCGTCCTGTCTTTTTCTTTCTTTATCGAAAAGATGACAGAACGCTTGAATTAAGTTTAGTCCTATCAAATAAGTTAAGATGTTCTACACCGAATCGACACCATTGTATACACAATTAGTCGTAATCTTTTCAAAACCAACCTTATTTGCTGTTTTAACATTGTTTGGACCAGATCATTACTAATTGCGCATTAAATTTCAAACTTATGCTTTATATACCTCACTAATAGTGTGATTAGTCACTATTGGTGTTGACTGCCACATACCAAAATGTTTTTCAATTTTTAACTTCTAAACAAGAAATACAAAGTTAAGCTATGCACTTGGTGCTAAGAGACTGACGTTTAACCTTAAGTAATTATTTTTTAAGTATAACATGGGCTCGTAAGTGAACTCTAACTTACGTAATTATAAAAAAAAGTGAGTGCAACGACGGTAAGTGATCTCGAACTTAATTACAAAAACGATTTGAGAATGTATTTTTTTAAAAAGAACATTAACAGTTAAAAATACGTAAGTGAACCTTAACTTAATAAAATTATCATGCATAATGAGATATGAAAAAGTGCAAGAAAATAACTTAATTATCGCGTAAAGACAGTGAGACGAGAAAAAGTGCAAGAAACGTATGCTAAACCTTGTAAAAAATAACCTATGATACAATACAATACTATTTTTTTAGCCAATAACCTACCCGTATGTGATCGTGTACATGAAACATTAAATACACAACTATAAATGTCAATGGTAACCGCCTAGTGATCAATGCTGAAATATTATATGATTGCTCACGTTGAAGCAAATGATGTCTCTGTAACAAAAAAAAAATGCAATTATTTATTAAATCTCGCTCAGGTACAAGTTCAAAAATAAGAGCACGTATTTAATTTTTTTTTCTCTGTGTACAGGGAGTTTTATCAAGATCCAAAAACAAAACAAAAAGTGGGGTATTGACGACTCAAACAATTTATAAAAGGCGACATTAATTTATATACCCAAATTTAAACTAGAGGCTTGTTAACTGATCACTGATCAGTATTACGGCAGCGGATTAATTGTTATTTTGCGAAAATTGACAAATAAAATTTTAACTTTCCATGACTCAGGCTGGGCTTGCGTGTGTACTTAGAGAACTCACTTTGTGATCCTCTAATAAAAAGGCCGATTTGGATGAATCATATTATGATTCTGTTCTAAAACTGTCTCTTTTGCACGGGTGAAAAACTCTCACTCTGTCCTACTTTCAAATCATTTTATCCAAATCTGCCTTTTTAGATCCCCAGGAAATATATAATTCGAATTTGCCAAAAATATGTATTTATAGTACGGAACCTAACAAGGACGATTTACAATGAAAATCTTCATTGTACGGGCACTTCATAAAACGCAGAGTTAAGAGGTTATGCGAATTTTATTTTTGTCACTGTCAATCCAGGCGAAAAATCGCGCAGTGCGAGAGGGGCGGATTCAGGGCAAAAGGGAAAAAAGTTGGTTTTATATTTTTATAAAAAAAAACTAAAATAGCTAGCAAAATTTCAAATATCAAATCTCTAGATTATTTCTATCGAGGAAAATGTATCCAAACATGTTTTCCAATTTCAAAACCCTAGACTATATAGTCAAGATGTATGCACCAGAAACTGATTATAATTTTCCGTGTATTTCATGAAATACCTATATAAATTACATACCCTATATAATAGTAGTTTATGCTACAAGGGCGCAAAGGAATAAATCACGAGGACGATTTAAAACACGAGCCTAGCGAGTGTTTTAAACGTAACCGAGTAATTTATTGCTTTTACGCCCGTGTATCATACTACGTTTTTCAATGCATAGTGTGAGGAAATGAAAACACATAATCTTGTGAACTTTAAATTGTAATTGGCTCAAAAGGACTGTATCCAGAGCCGTTGAACAGTGGAAAAAAAGTATAACATCTATGGTACACAGGAAAGGCTGCAGGTTAGCCAACCATTGCAAATAAATAAAAAAAAAATAATAATAATAAAGCCCTAGGGCAAAATAATCGACTTTCTGTTCGGTTTTGATGCATAAAAAGTGGGCCTTTACGAGCACATGCATTGAAAATTACATTTTTTGCAAAATTATCGCCACGACACGAATCAATAACGGTGTCAGAGGTGAAATGAAAGTCACACTCCACACTCGTACACTCGCGCTTCACCGACGATTATTAGTCCCAGCGCAGCGCGGTGGGTGGTGAGCCCTGTCACCGTACTATGGGCACAAAATATGGGCTCACACCTTAAGGTGATATAACGTCCATGCCAAGGGTCCCTTTACTCCAGACGGCAAGACCCGCAGTGCGAGAGGGACGGAATCGGAGGAAAATTTACAAAAAGTCGGTTTTAAATTAATACAAAATGAACTAAAATAGTTATGAAAATTTCTATTACCAGTAATTTAGGTATTGTTAAAACCCATCTAAATAAATATTTTTGAAGTCTGTATGCTATCCCAATTTGTCAGAATATCAAAAAAAGTATAAATTTAGTTTAGACCTCATTTCAATTATTGTTTCTATCAAGTAAAATTCCTCCAATCGCGTATTTGATAGTCCAAGAACTAGAAAAAGGTCCCAAAATTGTTATACTAATTTATTTAACTCGGGACTTCTTTTGAACAGCAGATAAATAACTTCGTGTCGATTTTGACGATATATCCCCTTAAGGTGAATACATACTCCAACCGCAATTTGGACCTGTCTTTGAAGGCCTAACACTACCACAGGTCTGGTCTAAAAAAAAATTTAAAATAATATACAACGTATAACGGAAAGGTGTAGCCATATTTTTGAAGAGCTTATTCAGTCAATGGGATAGAACAACTTTTACTATAGAGCCAAGCCTGAAATCTAAAAAAAAATTCTGCTATTCAATACATTTTGGCCGAGCGGCATTGCGTTTTTCTATGAAACAGTAAAAAAATTTTTTCGAGATACAGGTTTTGTTCCATGGTAAAAGTTATATACCATTGACTGAATAAGCTCTTCAAATATGGTTACACCTTTCTGTTACACGTTGTATAATAGTTTAACATTTTATTTTCTGGAAAGTTTCATATGATTTTTGCAAAAATACTTTTACACCCTGAAGTGATTTTAAAGATTCTTTCTCCAAATTATTGTCAATAAGTCAACATTTTTGTCCCTTCGTCACCTCCTTGTGGAAAGTATTTTCCCCTATTTTGCGCTATTGGGAAACCCAGCAATCGTCCAATGCAATGCGCGCTGATATGAACGTTATTTCAATATAGTTTTTGTCGATATTTGTACCGACACAGGTCGACTCAAGGTCGTTAGCGGATGCATTCCCCTTAAGGCGCTACGAAAAAAAAATCGACACTAAGAACGTACATATCTACTTCAGTAAATAATGTATTATTTTGAAAACATATTATTTTTGGATTCTTTTTCTAGGGATCTGTTAAAACAGAAACGCGATTGGAGAAATTCGGCTCGATAGAAATATTTATTGAAGTGAGGTCTTTTTCGGCACCAATTCTCCTGGTTTGACAATTTAGAATGACATATGGACTGCAATGGACTGCAATTTTATTAAGGATTTAACGATATCTAGGACCTGCGGGCCTATTGTGTATCTCTAGTTGCCTTCTGGACTGGGTGTCTATCATCAAAAACATAGATATACTATCGAATTCCGATGTCCTAAGGATATTTTCGCACTTGAAGTGACGACACAGATTGTTAATAGTTCAATACCCACTAAAGGCAATTTTGAAATTTCAGTTTTTAGCTATGTTTTTGATAATAGGCACCTCGTGCAGTTGGCAACTAAAGATACACAATAGGGGGGCTGGTTAAACAAAATTTTGATAGCAACTTTAGTACATTTTATATCAATAAAAAACCGACATTTTGCTGCTTTTCCACGAATCCGTCCCTCTCGCACTGAGGGTATTTTCGCATACGGAGTAACAGAGACGCTAAAACTTTTATATATCGCCTTAAAGTGCTTTCTGAAGCACGCAGAACGAAGAACAAAGATGCCAACGAGATTCGAACCCGCGGTCTCGAAGTCATGACAGAAATACAGTAATGTCGTAATAGAAAAAGTTACTTACATATTTTAACATGGTCGCGTGACTTGTAGACGCATCCGCTGCCAGCCGGTCGAGCAGTTAGCTGAGCGGTGGCAGCCGCGTGGGCCAGTAGTGCGCTGGGCGACGTCCGGCGACGTCAACTCTCTTGACGTCGGTTGACGCCGGCAGTGCTGGCACCGGGCGCGCCGTGGCCTGCTGCCGTTGGCAGTGCCCCCTGCCTGCGAAATTTAAAGATAATCAGAACATGACTTTTTTATCAAGATCCGTGTAGCGGCTGGTCGTTATTTTACGAGACTTTATTAAACTAAAATTTTGCTTGGTACTCGTATCAGAGTCGGAGCAAGATTGTCAGAGATGAGCAATTTGTGAAGGAAACTTTATGTCGAAGAGACTGCAATGATCTATTGACCTTTATTAGAATATTGAGGCTATTTGGTTTCCATTGACTATTCTACTGGTTAACCATCAATATCAAGTAGATAACCCACCATGTGCTTTCAAAATATAAATATCCTCACAAATCATTGAAAAAATAACCACGCGAGGTGTCCTAACCTAAAAAAAATAATTTTACTTTCACGAGTAAACATACGAGGTTGGCAATATCTCCTGCGTATACGAAATTCAAATATTATCAAAATATGCTCGTTATTTATCAAGATCTGATGATGTTTATTCTAAAACTGAAATTATTAGATTTCCATTCACCATCAACATTAAGCAAACTACCACGTGCTTTCAAAATATCGATATTCTCACAAATCATTGAAAAATAACCACGCGGCGTCTTAACAAATTAAGAATTTCACTGTCGCTGTGCCGTTGAAAACAATACAGCATATGAGTGAAAAGACGAGGTTAAAATCAAGAATACCAAACTGCCACGTGCTTTCAAAATATCAAGATTCTCACAAATCATTGAAAAAATAACCACGCGGTGTCTTAACAAATTAAGAATTTCACTGTCGCTGTGCCGTTGAAAACAATACAGCAAATGAGTGAAAAGAAGAGGTTAAAAATAAAGACTACCAAACTGCCGCGTGCTTTCAAAATATCAAGATTCTCACAAATCATTGAAAAAATAACCACGCGGTGTCTTAACAAATTAAGAATTTCACTTTCGCTGTGCCATTGAAAACAATACAGCATATGAGTGAAAAGAAGAGGTAAAAATCAAGACTACCAAACTGCCACGTGCTTTCAAAATATCAAGATTCTCACAAATCATTAAAAAAAATAACCACGTGGTGTGTTAACAAATTAAGAATTTCACTGTCGCTGTGCCATTGAAAACAATTACAGCATATGAGTGAAAAGAAGAGGTTAGAATCAAGAATACCGATGCACATGGTCATAAAAATGGCTACAATATTGTTTGTACTCACCATACCGCAACAGGCCGCGACGAATCAAGGAATCCTGGCTCACTGAAACAAAGAAAAAAAAAAACATCAGCTACAAAAAAACAGGCTTATTATACTCCCACGCGAAGAATTTCCTTTTAACTAAACTAAAAAAGCAAAAGAATTTTCACAAAATGTTAAAGACAGCCACGCGGTCACAAGTGAAAATGGTGGCGATTCAAAATGGCGGCGATTCACAATAGCTAGTCTTCAGAATTAATTAGGTAATACTCACGTCCCCTGTCATCGCCCAAATGCGAAGAGCGCAGGCACTTCGGGGGTTTATATATTGACGCCATCGGTGTAAAGGCAAAAGGGTGCATGTTGAAAACTACTATAATTTTAAACAGCGGTAACTCGGTCGTTATGATGCTGGCCTCTCAATCTCGAGACCTGCATGCCCCAAAAAGAGTGTATTTGTGCGAGAAGTACGGAAAAAAAGGGTCACCTAACATAATTTATAAAAGCTATGACAGAAATAAATTTCTATGTTTGAACACTTGGCGATTTATCCGTCGCAAGGAGATATAAATTAACATTATATCATTGCAGTATAGAAACGCAGAAAGAAAAGTAAATCTGGACGTGAGGAGCTCTGAACCGGAATTCGAGAGAATGTTGAGACCTGGATAGCTCAGTGGTTAGAGCAATCGCCCGGTAAGCGAGAGGTCCCGGGTTCGAATCCCGGTTCAGAGCTCCTCACATCCAGATTTACTTTTCTTTCTGCGTTTCTATACTGCAATGATATAATGTTAATAATTTATAAAATTAAAATCGTCGGCGAAAGGACAGTGTTACGAGTGTTGACTATTCTAGTGATTGTATACACTCTAAAACACCTCTGACACCCCCTCGAGGATATATGTATGTCGTGACGACATGTTTTAGGTATTATTAATGTTTAATAGTAGTTTATGCCACAAGGGCAAAAAGGAATAAATTACGAGGACGGTTTAAAACACGAGCGTAGCGAGTGTTTTAAACGTAACCGAGTAATTTAGTGCTCTTACGCCCGTGTATCATACTACGTTTTTCAATGCATAGCGCGAGGAAATAAAACAAATATAATCTTGTGAACTTTAAATTATGATTGGCTCAAAAGAACTGTATCCAGAGCCGTTAAACAGGAGAAAAAAAGCATAAAATGTATGGTATACAGAAAAGGTTGCAGGTTAGCCAACCATTGTAACTAAATAAAAAAAAAAATAATAATAATAAAGCCCTAGGGCGAAATAATCGACTTTCTGTTCGGTTTTGATGCATAAAAAGTGGGCCTTTACGAGCACTTGCATTGAAAAAGATTTTACGCACATGTGTCACGGTACATAATAATAAAAATTAAACTAACGGTATTCATATAAACGGATAAATGTTAAGGAATTTATTTATTTATTTATAAAATGATTAACAATTTAAATATACGCAAACATACACTGACTTAAATCTTAACTTAAAATATAAGCAGAAAATTTACACAAATTATTTAAAAATATTATAAAATTAAAAACCATTTAAATTTCACCATAAGTCTCAAGAGGGCGTCCATAAATTACGTGAAGCTAAGTAGGGGTGGGGGGGTCGTCAAGTGTCACTTTGGGTCACGAAGAGGGGAGGGGTGTCTGAAGAAATGTCACGTGACAATTTGCTATTGTTGATCCGTTGGAGTGGATAGGCAAAGAGACTTCTCCCGTTGTTGCAAGAGAGTTTCTGTAGTCCATGGATGGATAAATTGTAAATCTTCCTTTTGATTTTTGTGTTCTAGAATTTGTGTCCTTCTACATTTGTATAACAAATATTTCGTTGATTTTATTTGCCTTTCACTCATGATAAAACTCACGTTACATTACGAAGGTGGTTACGGGGGGGTTAAGGAGAATGTCAAGATGTCAGTAGAGGTGGTGAGGGGTCAAAACTCAGCCAAATATGTGTCACCTAATTTATGTACGCACCCCACGATGAACAGCAAAAAAAAATAAAACAAATAAAAATATGTAATTACAAGTCAAGATATAGATATATTTAAAGAATCGCAAAATAATTTAATTTAAGGTTGTAATATCTTATTTTTAAAATTATGAGCTTTATCATTAAAAATATCAAGGGAGTGAGACTTCCACATTTTGTTGTAAGTGCTACAGTATCTTACATCTAAGAATATCAGACACATTCTACATACTAAGCAATCAAACGTCAATGTGTACAATGACAGTTTCCATCCATCCATCCATCAGCCTAGTTCGTCCACTGCTGGACATAAGCCTTTCCAGGACTTTGCCACTCCCGGCGGTCATCCTGGAAGAATTGCCCATACTCACACACGCTGGGCAGGCGGCTTGGTGAGCGCGGTGCCGGAACCTTCGCACCAGTGACGCCGCTGCCCGTCACCAGTCTGTTCCATATAAGGCCCGGCTATTAGGGATGGATATACCGCCATCCATCGGTCCCAGGCATGGTGGGCCTCGAACAGTTTATTGCAATGTAGTGGTAGATGACGTTTAATCTTTATTTGATACCTGACAAATTTTCTATACGACGTCATCGATTTCAGGACAATTGTTTTTTTCTGAAATCCCCGTGTAATGCTGCACCAAAATGTAAATCACAATGTAAACAAAATGTTAGCACACTCGGTTCTTGAGTTATGCCAGAGACAAACAGACAGACAGACAGACACCTCAGTTTTACTATAATAGCAACCCAAAATAATACAAACTGATTTATTTTGTAGTAGACTTTTGTTTAAATAACACGTCACATTTTGAAAATAAAGAAATCTGAGGTTAGCACACTTTGTTTCCTGACGGAAACCACAGATCGTAGTACATAATAATTTTTCAATGCTACCTTCTTCAACACGATTTTGTTTAGACAATTAAAACGTAAACTACAAAAGAAAGTAAAGTAAAGATACAATGAAATGATTCTACACCAGACATGAATGTTCCAAATATTTAGGAAATGTGTGATGCGAAGATTTCATTCGTTTTCCCGAGGCCCCAGTATTTTCCAGTTACCCGCCAAATTGATTAAATCGGCCGAGCAAGCTGTTCCAAAGTTATTTTGATTGCTATCCTATATTATGGTGACAGTAGTTTATGCAGCCAAATTGATACTGGAAGCTTGGTAAATGATCAATACCACTTTTAACTAATTTTGCAAAATAAAATGTTGACTTCCCATAGTAATTAAGGCGATACGTAAAAGTTTTAGCGTCCCTGTTATTCCATATGCGAAAAAACCCTCAGTGCGAGAGAGACGGATTCGTGGAAAAGTAGCAAAAAGTCGGTTTTTTATTAATATAAAATGTACTAAAAACGCTATCAAAATTTCGTTTACCAAGGTCCTAGATACTGTTAAAACCCATCTAATAAAGTCCATATGTAATTCTAAATTGTCAAACCAGGAGAATTGGTGTCGATAAAGACCTCATTTCAATAAATATTTCTATCGAGCCGAAATTCTCTAATCGTGTTTTTGTTTTAACAGATCCCTAGAGCAAGATTCCAAAGTATTGTACTATTTTATTAAAATTATACATTGTTTACCGAAGTAGATACAGAAGTTCTAAAAGTGTCGATTTTTTTCCGTAGCGCCTTAACTTGGGACTGGGCTTACGGTTTTCGCAAAAAACGAATTTCACAAAGTGTCATCGAGCACTTACCGACCCTTCAGTATTAATTTAGCTAAAAATTAATGTCGCCTTGTATATCCTACATACTAAACTACTGAATTGTTCTAATTTTTATGGACTACCACTACCACGGGGTTAATGTTTTCAAATCCAAGGAAAATAAATTCTTGAACGTGTTGATCATCCGAAATTTTAAGATGATAGGAAGTAGGTTGGGCATTAGATAACGTTGTTACAATTTTTAGGGTTCCGTACCCAAAGGGTAATCAACGGGACCCTATTACTAAGACTCCGCTGTCCATCTGTCTGTCCGTCTGTCACCAGGCTGTATCTCATGAACCATTATAGTTAGACAGTTGAAATTTTCACAGATGATGTATTTCTGTTGCCGTTACAACAACAAATACTAAAAAACAGAATAAAATAAATATTTAAAGGGGCTCCCATACAACAGACATGTTTTTTTGCTGTTTTTATAGATAATGGTACGGAACCCTTCGTGCGCGAGTCCGACTCGCACTTGGCCCGTTTTTTATTATTAGTTTTTATGCAGTAGCGTACAAATGAGACGACAGATCGATTTGTATGCCATCAAAACCTTCCCTGTTTGTTTAGCAAAATTAACATAAAATACGATCAAGGGCGGATCCAGGATTTGATTTTGGGGGGGGGGCATTTTGACAAAGTTTATCACAAAGTAAAAAAGGGAAGGTTTTTGGTGCCTTCGTTAGCTTTAAGGTGCCTTTAGCAAACTAATCTGTACCTTATAAACCTAACTATACTGTGTAAAAGTGCACCCAAATTAAATCGAAAAGTCGAGTCGAATATATGAAATTCCTGGGCGTTTGGAGGGGGGGGGGGGGGGGGCATGGCTCCTTGTATCCGCCAATGATTACGACACAAACACAACAGAAATTCAGGCGGATTAATGTAAAAATGAATGAATCTCTTTAGATTTATCCCAGTCCGTCTAAGACCCGATCTTTTATTCATTTAAGGCGATATATATTGCAAAAATACGGATGCTTCTTTTGTCTGTATTTGATGAAATACACTGAAAATTGTAATCAATTTCTGGTATATGCATTTTGACTATGTAATCTAGAATTCTTTTTTTAGAAAATATGTTTGGATAAATTTTCCTCGAAATAATAGATTTCAGTCAGACACGCTTTTTCTTCTCGTTGTACAGAACTCAAATATATTTTATTAAATGGGTTTCAGCAAAATTGTATATTTTGGAAATTTTGCTAGGTATTTTACAAAAGGAACCTCTATGGTGAGACTCCGTTGCCCGTCCTTCCTTCCGTATGTCACAGCCTCATAACTTTAGCACCGTTACATGAAATTGGGCACAAAAATAGCATATATTTGCTCACATATCACGGTGTAAAAAAATCATGAAAAATTTGAAATTGTTCAAAATAATACCGATACAAAAAATCGTTTACACATCGTTTTATCACTTTTACAATAATATTTTCATTCAATTTACAGTTTATCAACTCATCAAATGTTACCAGAACTGAAAAACTGCATTTTTTTCCGATACATCAAAATAATACCACAACATTCCTACAAGCTGGAACAAGCAAAATTGTTATACCAATTTATTTTACTTAGAACTTCTTTAAAAGAGCAGTAAAATAAATTAGTATAACAATTTTGGGACCTTTTTCTAGACTCTGGACTATCAAAAACGCGATTGGAGGAATTTCACTCGATTGAAATAATTATTGAAATAAGGTCTAATTTTCACTTTTTTTGATATTCTGACAAATTGGAATACCATACAGACTTCAAAAATATTTATTTAGATTAGTTTTAACATTACCTAAATCACTGGTTATGGAAATTTTCTTAGCTATTTTAGTTAATTTTGTATTTATTTCAAACCGACTTTTTGACTATTTTCTCCGATTCCGTCCCTCTCGCACTGAGGGTTTTTCCGCTTGGAGTAACGGGGAATTTGCACGGACTATATATCACCTTAAGGCGATATGTAAAAGTTTAAGCGTCCCTGTTACTTCATATGCGAAAAAACCATCAGTGCGAGAGGGACGGATTCGTGGAAAAGTAGCAATAGGTCGGTTTTTTATTGATATAAAATGTACTAAAGTTGCTAACAAAATTTCGTATAATCAAGTCCTAGATATTGTTAAAACCCATCTAATAAAATATAATTGCAGTCCATATGTCATTCTAAATTGTCAAACCAGGAGAATTGGTGCCGAAAAAGACCTCACTTCAATAAATATTTCTATCGAACCGAATTTCTCCAATCGCGTTTCTGTTTTAACAGATCCCTAGAAAAAGAATCCAAAAATAATTTTTTTTTTCAAAATTATACATTATTTACTGAAGTAGATATGCACGTTCGTTTTTTTTTTTGTGTCGTTTTTTTTTTTCGTAGCGCCTTTACTTAAAGCCAGGTCTCGTTGCCAAGATAAAGTAATTTATTTACTTTGCTACAACCTTTTCATCATTAGACATAAATTAATTTCACCACGACCCAACGCAAACTACATTTACATAATTGCATATATAATTTGCAAGATGCTATATCTTTACTGACCTTCACCTTCCTACAGAACTCCGTTAGGGGAATCTATGTAGAAAATAAATCACTTTTAAGGGCCTTACTATCGCCAAATGGGTACTTTCTAAAGCCTACTCTTCGTTTATGGGCAAACCAAAAATAATGAAAAAATGTATTATGAATAATCAACTCTTAGACAACATGCAACATTTTTCTTTTTCATACCACCAAAACTTCTACATGATTTTTTTTTAATTGAATGGTTTTTTTTGGCTTAAATTTCCTACTGCTCCTAAGTGCCTTGGCCGCTTGAATTCATTTATGCTTTGATAAATAGATAAACTTGATAGCTATAAACATAACATATGATTATTCAATCGAACAATCACGTCCATGTGAAAAGTATAATTTTCTCCTATTTCGCCCTATCAAGGACGCAGCGAGCGTCGTAACAGCCACTTTGCATTGCGCGCTGATATAAACGTTATTTCAATGTCGTTTCCGTTGATATTCGTAGTGACAAATTTAATATCGAGCTGCTAATTTGGCGATGGTAATCTCCTTAATGAGGATATGAGCTGATGCCAGGCTCGACTGTGGAGGAACCACCATTTTACTCGTAAACCCTCCCTAAATTATTCGGGGGAGAGAAAGAGGACAGCTCCTGAACAGGCATAATCAGGTCACAGTATAAGTACTGTGACCAGGTGGCGCACCATGCCTGGGACCGATTAATGAATGAATGAATGAATATGTTTATTTATTTCAAAGATATCATTTTTCACCATCTTACTTGGAGACCCCCTCGAAGTAATTCAGGGGAGAGTAAGAGGACAGCTCACAGGCAAAAAACCAGGAGACCCATGCCTGGGACCGATGGATCGCGGTATATCCATTCATAATAGCCGGGCCTTGTATGGAAGGAACAGACTGGTGACGTGCAGCAGCGTCACCGATGCGAGGGTTCCGGCACCGCGCTCACCAACCCGCCTGCCCAGCGTGTGTGAGTATGGGCAATTATTCCAGGATGGCCGCCAGGAGTGGCAAAGTCCTGGAAAGGCTTATGTCCAGCAGTGGACGAACTATAGGCTGATGGATGGATGGATGATTTCAAACATAACTTAATCTAAATACATCCCACAAAACCAAGTAGAAATTTGGTTTGTCTGTGGGGAGGGAGTCGCACTTCTTTTTATATAAATTAGATAGTTATGTACTAAATTATAAGTAGTTAGGTACATTAATAGTAAATAATAAAATGCTATTTTAATCTGTCAATGTTTTCATGTTTTGTAAAAGGTAAGTTTTATATAACTTCGCGAATTTATTTTTATTTTATTCAGATCTTATATGAATAGGCATTTCAATATATAATATTGGAATTTTGCGCTTTAATATTCTGCCGCCAAAATAGTTATTCACTTGTACAGTTTCATATATACCTTGCGCAGCAGCTCTCGTGTTGAGCCCATGCTGTATCTTATGATATAATGGCGGTATGTCTATTGCAGATAAATTGTTCAAAGGTCGTGACAGACAGACGGACAACAAAGTGGTCCTATAAGGGTTCCGTTTTTTTTTTGAGTTACGTAACCGTAAAAATGGATGTCCCCCCAAAAACGAATCCTGATGCCTGCGGGTCTGGGCGCTCTTTTCGCAAACTTGTTTTAATCCGTGCTCAGCTTCCTTTAACAAAAAAAATCCTAAAATGAATGAATTATCAAGAAACTGTATAGGTAACCGTGAACACCGCATTAAAGTTTCATTAAAAATCGCATTAAAAATTAATAAGGGAAGAAGTTTCCGTACCATTATCTATAATTACGACAAAAAAACATGTCTGTTGTATGGAACCCCCTTAATTATTTATTTTATTCTGTTTTTTAGTATTTGTTTTTAGTATTTATAGTGGCAACAGAAATATATCATCTGTGGATATTTCAACTGTCTAACTATCACAGTTCATGAGATACAGCCTGGTGACAGACGGACAGACAGACGGACAGGCACAGACGGACAGGCCCAGACGGACAGCGGAGTCTTAGTAATAGGGTCCCGTTGGTTACCCTTTGGGTACGGAACCCTAAAAACGGATTTAACTCACTTTATGCAAGGAGGCACAAGTCGAGCTTTAAGCTATTAAAGCTATTAGCTTGTAGCTAATAAAAATTGGCTTTTAGCTAATAAAAATTGGCTTTTAGTTAATAAAAAGTGAGCCAAATCCGTTTAAAAAAAAAATTATGATCTGAACTCACCCTAATTTTAAAGAAGAATAATGTTGATAAGCAACAGCAGGAAGGTTTTTTATTTCGCAAGTTTTTTGGATCTATCAAAAATTCAAACCTTCAATTCTTTATTTTCTCAACTACAAAAATAGTAGATTATTGTAACAAGTGGGAAAAAATGCTTTTTTTAAAGCCTAGTAAATTAGAACATTAAAGATATCATAGCAACATTAAGGCGACCTGCGCCTGACAAACAATTCGTGGTTCCGGCTGATTCCTTAACCGCGATATTTTTCCTGTAATCTTTATTACTATCACCTATTACCATGATTCCTAGTGAGATGAAGTGCCATTTTGAGCAAGGTATTTAGGTTCATCATTATCACTACATAGTATAAAACAAAGTCGTTTCCCGCTGTCTGTCTGTCCCTATGTATGCTTAGATCTTTAAAACTACGCAACGGATTTTGATACGGTTTTTTTTTATTAGATAGAGTGGTTCAAGAGGAAGGTTTATATGTATAATACATGCATAATATAGTAGAGAAATACTGATTATTTTAGAGGTTTGTAATGTGATGTCGTAAATAAACATATTTTTTTGCGGTAACATTGCAAACGCTGGCTGAACCCTACGAGATAGATCAAAATAATATACCACAGTATTGTACACCCTAAAAAGGTCTACAAAAAAGTCTGGAATGGTATATGTCTATCTCTTAGGCATAACCCACAATAACCATTTTTTATCCTTTACTTTTTACGAGAAATAATGGCTTATTTATGAAGCGATTTTAAGCAATACAGCATTAATCGTTATCCAATTAAGTACCTTAAATAGTTACTGTAGTATATTTAGTATCAGCATTGCATCCGTGCGAAGCCGGGGCGGGTCGCTAGTAATTTATATAATAAATATTGTAGTTGGACTACACATTGCCTACTAATTCTCTCAAATAACACCCTTAGTCCGTAGTAGCATTGAGGCAGTCTAGACAAATGACTTTGACCTAACATCCACAAATTACCTTTGGGTTTAAATAAATTTTGACGCTAGTCTGAAATAAATTAGCTCTGAAGCTAAAACACGGTAATTGTACAGTTGGACGTGTAGCTAGTTACAGCCGATGTGGCGGATTTATTGGGGTTATTAGCACTGTGTGATGATGCGGTACTATGATTTACACACTAGATTTTTAAATACATAGAGTGTGGTCATCAGATTAAACAAAATGTTTGAAAGTATGTTTTATTTAACAATATAAAACTTAAATAACATTAAAAAACTAGACTACCTATAAATTAATAGAAATATACTTAAAACATAAAATTATACCTAACTAAAAAATAAATTAAGAAAAACTTACCTATAAATTAAACAATATAAAATATTTTTTCAAATAAAATTAAACAAAATAAACACACTCAGCTATTGTGGGTTAGTCGGTTATGTAAATAAGCAGAATAAACCAAATAAATCTACCACCATAGTACATACCATGGTGGTTTATAGTGGCCTGAAGTTAGCTGCACGTTTGGGAGCCAATTTTCCCCTACGATTTTTAATGTTTGTTGAGGGTCATGACCGAATCGTGGGTGTTTATTTATAGTCGAAAATAGTAGTTTATTGTGATCTGATGACCGTACCCATATACTCAGGGTCTTACGGCTGAATGGACCAAATCGAATGGACCGTAGTCCATTCGAACGTAAATTGAAATCGACTACGTTCCAATGGACCGGTAATTTTTTCATTTATTTACTAACAATAATTAAGTACAGTCACCTGCAAAAATGGAGTAATACCACCAGGGAATAATTGTTTGATATAACATAGTAGATGCTAGTGATTGTTGGCACTTGGTGGAGTTTATAAAACATTGTTTTAAAAAAACACTTGTACTTATCCACGTTTCATTTATTGCACGTCATTTTAGACATGATTGTAGTTTACATATAAGATTTATTTGTTAGTTACGATGTGTAAAAAGCCCTAGAAAATGCTTTATAGCGAAACCGGTCGGGCATAATAAAGTTGTACGTAATATGTGGATAAGTACAAGTGTTTTTTTAAAACAATGTTTGATATAACTTTTTTTATTATACACAGAAAATAACACAATGTTTTTTTTGATCTTTATTATCTTCATTGTAAAAATAATCAACAAACAATTGAAAGTATAAATCAGTCTTATTTTAAAATAATAAATCAACTATAAAAAATGTTCTGTATACATTCGGTCGAGTTCTGTATACATTTATTCTGTTTCTGTACGTATTTGATTTCAGCTAAGTATAATGTATGAGTAGTGTAGTAATTCTTACTGATATAATGATATTTATGATAAAAAATAATATTGCCAAATGTTAATGTATTCTTTAGGAGACTGTACCAATTTAAAATGTTTATTACCGGTCCATTGGGACGTAGTCGATTTCAATTTACGTTCGAATGGACCGTAGTCCATTCGATTTGGTCCATTCAGAGGTAAGACCCATACTCAGTTCTGTCTCCTAGAGAAGGTGGTAGAAGAAGAGGAGAAGGTGGTATTATGAGTTATGCTTATGACCCAACAGTTTATTTTTTTGCCATACAAAAATAATAACATATTCAAGAATATTAGCCTTCTATAATTTGTTTTTATTCGAATAAAAAACTGCCGGATTAGGAAAAACATATTATTCAAAAACACTCTAATTTCTAAATCCGACATTATATGTGGGTATGTTGGCACCCCAGGGACCATAATAAATAATAATTTTATTACTCAGTTATAAATTGACACAGAATATGACAATTTTTAAAATGTTTTGTTGCACTAGGCATACTTACTAGCTTTTTCTGCGACTTTGTTCACAATTTTATTTATTCAAAAATTCTGATCGATCTTTGCCTATTTCAGATATTTATGTAATTAACTCTTTCTATCCCCAAAGCCTTAGCAAGCAATATATCTTTTTGAACTTGGAAACAATTAACTACGATATAAATTTGTATACAACCCAAATCTATCTTATGTTATGTCTAGGGCTCAAACTCAAACTCAATTTATTGATAAATAAAAGTATTTACACGTCAATTAATTTACATTAATAGTCACACTACATCTTATATTATGTTATGATTATATTTGTTAAAGGTTAGGTTTACAGACTTAATATTAAAATATTTTATGAATAACATTCGTTAGGTAATTACAGTATTTTACATTATTTTCTTATTATCTAAGTATTTCATTTTTGGTTTATTTTGTATTTGTTGAAGTGTAATATTCCTTAATACCATAGAACGCTTTTTTAAGTAGCCATGCTCTTAGTTTAGTTAGGAATGTTGTGTTTTCTTTACAAGATTTGATTTCATTAGGAAGTGCATTGTATATTTTAGATCCTGCTATATAGACGGACTTGGTGGATATAGATAAATTCTGTTTTGGTATATGGAGTTTATTAGAATGACGGGTTAGGTAGGATTGGAAAGTTGCCTTTGTTGGAAATGTATCTGGGTTTTCTCTGACAAACTTTGAAACGTTGTAGATGTATTGTGAAGTGATGGTTAAAATTTTCAGTTTTATAAACAAAGGTTTAGCGTGTTCGTCCAGGGGTACATGAGAATTAATATGTAAACACATATTTATTATTTGAATCATTTGCGTTAATTATTTGGTTTTCTACATAAATTATGATAGTTTGAGCTGGAAAATGAGGTTTTTAAAATCCATATTTTTCCATATTTTAGGGGTAAGACCATATTTTTAGAATTTAATCACATTATTCCATATTTCCTATATTTAGTACTTAAACTAGTAAAAACTGCATAATTTTTGCTTTCATAGCGCCGCGCGAATACATCGTCGTTGCGCAGCAAACATGAATGTAGGTAAACTCGTCAGCCATTTGAAGAAACATACCTATATTGTTGTATACTGTTACAACTCGAATAAAGAGGCAGACTAAATTTTAGCCAAGCAATTTAATTTCGTTGATTTTTTAAATATTTTTTTAAAGCAATTACCTATATTAAAATAAAGTGTTTTATGTTTGGTATTACTATTAGGTGTCAAGCTATTTATTAGAATAAAGTGTTTATGTTTGGTATTAGTTGTCTTTTTAGTCCATATTTTTCCATATTTCCGTTTTTTAGATCCATATTATATGTATATATTTTGGGATTTTTAGCACATATTTATCCGAGCCCTAGTTATGTCATACTCCCTCTCTATCCTAAAAACCTTCCTACTCGCTTCAATCTGGTTCACCTTTCACCTTCACATCTCATCCCCATTCATTTTCCCCTTGTAAATTGATAAAGATTGACGAGTTCTGACCAGAGCTTCAATTCGAGTTTCAATGTTACCCCATGCAGCATCCCACATAATTTGAACCGAACACAGGTACGTGGGTGCAAGGCGCCACAGTGATCGATTTGAACTTGGTAACAATTACCAACCAACGACATTATACAACGTGTAACAAAGAGGTGTAACCATATTTGAAGAGCTTATTCAGTCAATGGTACAGAACAACTTTTACTATGGAACATACCCTGAAAACTAAAAAAAAAAAATCTGTCCTTCCATACATTTCGGCCGAGTGGCATTGCATTTTTCTATGAAACAGTTAAAAAAAAATTCAAGTTACAGTGTTTGTTCCATAGTAAAAGTTGTTCTATACCATTGACTGAATAAGCTCTTCAAATATGGTTACACCTTTCTGTTACACGTTGTATAAGATAGATATCTATATCTATATAAGAATCACATAACCAGATTTCTTAATTTAGGAATATAAAACATGACATACTTGGTCGAGAAAAACCTAAACGCATAGTGCCTTTTGAGAAAAATGCAGGACTATAATCATAATAGTAGTTTATGCTACAAGGGCGCAAAGGAATAAATTACGAGGACGATTTAAAACACGAGCGTAGCGAGTGTTTTAAACGTAACCGAGTAATTTATTGCTATTACGCCCGTGTATCATACTACGTTTTTCAATGCATAGTGTGAGGAAATAAAACAAATATAATCTTGTGAACTTTAAATTATAATTGGCTCAAAAGGACTGTATTCAGAGCCGTTAAACAGTGGAAAAAAAAGTATAACATTTATGGTTCACAGGAAAGGCTGCAGGTTAGCCAACTATTGTGAATAAATTTAAAATAATAATAATAATAAAGCCCTAGGGCAAAATAATCGACTTTCTGTTCGGTTTTGATGCATAAAAAGTGGGCCTTTACGAGCACTTGCATTGAAAATAAACTAAAGCTCAATATTTACTGTTATGATACTGCAAGTATCCAGTGTTAATTTCACCACATATTCTGCGGATTATTGGCATAGAAAACGATCTTCTCGATGAAGGTAATCTGAAGGTATGCAGGTCATAAACTTTTAACACCCACTAACGACGAAGGTAAGCTAAGGTATCGACTGTGTAAGTACCTATAAATAGGTTTGTTCTGCCGTGCAGAAGATCTTTTAGGGTACCTTAAGAAGTCTCGTATTTCTGCATATTATAGGGAAAAAAGTAATTAAAAAGGAAAAGTTATATTGAATCAGTTTTTTTTCATTTGAATTAAGTATTGGAAATTATTAATCGGGCGAATAAAAATATAATTAGTGACTTCAAGTGTCCGGAACAAATAATACTGACTAAAAATACTGAGTGGGCGAATTAAAAGTATGAAATCGAAAATATTTCAGCAAAAGTCAAAAAACAGGTGCAACGACGAGCGAAGCGAGAAGGAGCGTGTAGGGTTTACATGTAAGATAAAATAAGGAGCCGAGCGAAGCGGAGCGGAGCGAGGTGATGTCCCTAGTTTTTGTCACTAAAAGAGGAAATTGTTCGCCTGTGAATTATTCAACTGGACTCAAATTTGTATTTTCAAGTCGCCATTTTCAATATTTTTATTCGCCCACAGTCTTTTAGTATTTAAGTACGCTTTATTCAGTATTTAAGACGCCTTAAATTTGAATTGATATTCGCTCGTTTAAATACTACCCTTAAATATTAACCCAACTTTATAGATCGGTAAAAGTGTTACGAAAAATTATTTCTTACTGACAATAGTAATAGTTTAATAAACTGAGAATGTATAAAAAAACGTGGTATGAGTAACAACCGACCTCTCTTATTAAAGAAGCTAGAAATACTCATTCAAATATCAGAACACCTACCGGACAAAATGGAATAACAAGTAATAATTATTATCTAATACTTCATAAATAAAAATACATGATTGGCATATTCATTCGAATGTATATGTCGAAGTTGGATTGTAGAATCAGCTGTTTTACAAAACCACTAGTTGTTTTATAAAATAGCTCCGTTGTGTAAAAAAGCAAAATTTGGTTCAGCTGGATTGTCATTGCGTTACGTTCGACAATACTGCTATCCTCGTTTAGACGTAATGTATAGTTTTACAACAAAAGTCAAAAAAAGGTACGAAGACGAGCGCAGGTTTACAATTTTACATGTAAGATAAAATATGGAGCCGAGCGAAGCGGAGCGGAGTGTGGTGACCCCTGTAGTTTTTAACAAAATCTACATTCCAACGTTTAATTTGACGCTGTTTTATAAAACCGCTGAATTGTTTTACAAAACCGCTAAACGTTGACCTGCTGCATTGAGTAACGCAAAACGTTTATACAATATCAGATGAAGGTTGTTTTGCTGTTTTACATAACGGAGCTGTCTTGTAAAACGACAATAGTTTTGTGAAAGCGGCAGATTTTACAATCCATCTGCGACATGTAATATCAAACGAATATGCTATCAGTCGCGGGCAAAAGTAAGTGAGTATAAAAGTAACACTAGATTCCTCAGAAGATTACCATGGCACATTCAAATTTAACATGGCATACCTGACATAAATAGCATATTCATGACATTTAGCAAGAATTCAAAGCCGAGAAGTTATGGAGTAGCAACTAAGTTATTGAGTTAAACGCTTGTAAGTCAAGTGATCAGATAAAGTTATGCTATTCGGTGTCGTACATACAGTAAACACGTTGGAATGCTCCACCTTTTCATTCGAATATGAACTCTCACCGGGTTAGAAGAACTACCAGCCCCCCTATTCTGTATCTTAGGTTGCCAACTGGACAGCGTGCCTATCGTCAAAAACATAGATAAAAACTGAACTTTCAAAATTGCCTTTAGAAGGTATTGAACTATTTACGAACTGTGACGTCATTTCAAATGCAAACATATCCTTAGAAAATCGAAATTCGATAGTATATTTATGTTTTTGATGTTAGGCACCTAGTCCAGTTGGCAACTAGATATACATAATAGGCCCGCTGGTTTAAAGTAGCTGCCTGTACTGCAACTTGGCTTTCATAACTGTGATCGGAGGGAAGATACCGCGTTGATGTTTATGTACATATTAGGGTTGCCAGACGTCCCGTATTTCCCGGGACGTCCCGTATTTCAGGCATAATTTTAAACGTCCCGCCGGGACAGACTCTGTCCCGTATTTCAACATTATTCGATTAATATTAGGCACCGCGTCGCGCATGACCGAATTATTTCAATATATTTCAAATTATTAAAAAAAGCCTGGAAATTGCAATGTTGTTTGATGACCAAAGCATTTTATTCTGTGACCAAAGTATAGGTGCAATTGAGAAGTGAAATAAAATAATGGAAGGGTTTTCCAGGAATGAAATCCCTAACATTTTTCTAATTATATCGTTTATCTTCAGTATCCCTTGTTCCAATTGCTTTGTAGAGAGGATTTTTCCGCAGATGGCATTGAAATGAACTGATGTCAGGGGGTCTCACTTGACCACGTGACCCGCGATAAATACCTACCGCGACGCAACCCGTCGTCGGCACTAGAGTCAGTCGAGTGTTACCCATACTCACGCTCTGTGATACACGTTCTCACTTGTACCTACGCGTCTCGACTTTTCATGTTCTGTTCTGGCTATGGATAGTCAAAGAAAGCTTACTTACATACATACTTGATACTACTTTTATTAGGTCCTCAAAATATGAATATATAAATAATTTACTCTCAGTCAAGATGCATGTCAGGTCTATTTATCAATAAGTATACAATACAGTTGTCGTATAAGTACAATGTATGAGTAATAAAACAAAATATTACATCATTCATTCATAAATAATTTTACAAACTAAAATATATGGTGACATTAATTTATGCAGCCAAATTCATACTGAGGACACGATAAGATGTCGGTATCAAGGTTCGATGACCTTTTTTGGGAAATTCGAAAATTATTTCCCTGTTCCCTACAAACGCAAGCCTAGCGCCGAGTCAATTACTATGGTAGGTTAGTTAACATATTATTGTGTGAAATTTACAAAACTTGTTATCGATCCGTGATACTGATCATTTACCAAGCATCCAGTATGAATTTGGCTGCATAAACACCTTATAAAATACCTCTTTGACGCGTCCAACATTTTAAACAACCCTACCGAGTGAACAGTGATTTATGACCTTTAGACCGTCACAGTAAAAGAAGCTCTAGCGCGTAGTAATTCCATACATTCTCGCTTGCACGAACGTGTGGTACCTGACTGTAGGCAATTATAAAAAGTTGCCGAAAGGCGGGTGCGAGCTAGTTTGTACTTTATTGCTGCTTAGCGAGAGTAGCTATTTATTTCAATGTTTTTGCAAGGTGATTCTTCTGTACGTAGTATAGTATTTTATTCTGTGCTGACGTGCGCAAAAAATGTCTCAGATTTGATAAAATATGAGAAATCGAACAAAGATATATTAAAACTTAACGATCTTGTTTAAAATATAACTAGCAATAAAAGCACATAAGAATAAGAACGTAAAATACATGTTTTTAATTTGTCGCGGGGAAAAATTTCAAATCCCGTTTTTTTTGCCAAATTTAGCATTTGTCCCTTACAGGATCAAAAAATATCTGGCAACCCTAGTACGTATCCACAATGATAAGCGCGTGATAGTGGGAGAAATAGCCGCTGACTTTTTTTTACAAGGTGCAGGGGAGATGACATGGTAAACAACATATTATTCTATTTAGTCCGTCATTTAGATTATCAATAATATTAGACACGTATTTTTTCTTTTGTCAATCAAACATAAAATGACAGAGATAAAGTGCGTTTAAGTTTGGGAGTGGGGGCTGGTGACGTCACGCCTAGGTTAAAAGTGTACTTAGGCGTGACGTCACGCGGAACTTTAGCGGGCTATATCTTCATAATTTTTTGTTTAATTGACAAAAGAAAAAATACGTGTCCAATATTTTCTGATAATCTAACTGACGGACTAATTAGAATCGTTTAGTCAGCATGCCTAACTCTTTTTATTTTTTAATAGTTATTATTTAATCACTAGCTTTTGCCCACGGCTTCGCCTGCGTTGATTAAGTTTTTGTATCGTCGTATCGAATCCCATCCCATCCCATGCCATCCTCACTATCCCATCCTACTAATATTCAACGGCGTGAAGGAGTAACAGTCCATCACTTTTCTATAGGGACTTGACGACCCCTTGCCTTACAAAGGGAACTAATTTATGAGATAAAAAGTAGCCTATGTCCTATCCCAGGTCTAGAACTACATTTGTGCAAAGTTTCAGCCCAATCGTTTTAGTAGTTTTGGCGTGAAGGGTTAACAAACATCCATCCTTTCATACATCCAAACTTTCGCATTTATAATATTAATGGGATGGATACAGAATAAGCCCTTAGAATAAAACCACTGTATTCTATATACAGTGACCTACGGGTCCAGTATAATAATGCTTTCAGGATATTGTTGGGGTTGCTGCGATATTGCAGCGCCTCTGTCATGTTCGCGGAAGCACACACATATGGTTTCGTGGCAATCATGCGAAAGTACTGTGCGTCGCTGCTCAGTCGAATTCGAGCCAGCCCCAATAGTATCCTGAAGGTGTTATCTGATAGGTGGCACTCTCCCCTTTTTAAAAAGTGGATGGAGCACCACAAAAAATAATTTAATTTGATTAAATTTGATTTAATTTATTTTAATACTACTTTTACTCGCCTGTTCTCTTACTAACACTAGTCCATAAGTTATTTTGTATTACTAACACTTTATGGACCCTGTCTGAAATAAATTATTTTATTATTATTATTATATATTTTGTAGGTATTATAAAACAGCAGAGCTTGAAATGTCGAGACAACCAGACAATGGTTTACCTGAATAGATAGATCACTTTCGAAACCGCCATAAATCCAGGGTAGGCCGTTGTGAAATTGCGAAAGCTCTGAAACCACTTTAGAAGGTAAGACAAAACTTACACCCTATAAAACTTGTTACAGCCTATTTTATTACCTTTGATAAAACGGTCGCAATTTCCAAGCTTATGAAATATGACTAAAGTACATGAACGAAAACTGAAAGCTTGAAAATTCTGTTTTTCGAAGCTATGTCTAGTTCTTTCGATAGAAGGCTATCAACTTTTAGGGTTCCGTAGTACCTAAAAGGTACAAAAGGAACCTTTATGGTGAGACTCCGTCGTCCATCCGTCCGTCCGTCTCATAACTTTAGCACCGTCAATGATAAAAACATGAAAAAAATAGCATTCATTTGCCCACATATCACGGCGTATCAAATTGTAGATATTAAAAAGTTAATAGTAAAAATATATACTTTTATTATATTAACTGGCACTGGCTTCGAGAAATCTTTAAAAAACCAGAAAAATATTTATATCCCCCCCCCCCTTTTCTCCGAAACTGGTCGACCGAAAAATATGAAAAAAAAATTATAATTATAGATCGTAACTGGCCAATAACTGGAAAACTACAGCTATTTAAAAAAAAAATTTGCACAAAACAAAAAAGTAAGACAAATAAAAACTTTTTTTTTATCAAATTACAATATGGGTATAAAATTGTATGTATTCAAAAGTTAATTATAAAAATAAATAGTTTGGCTATATTTAATTGCATCTATTTCGAGAAATCCTTGAAAAACCACAAAAAAATTTATGTCCCCCCCTTAACTCCAAAACTGATGGACCGAAAAATATAAAAAATATCATGCTAATATGTGTTTACATAAAGATTACAGGAATAATGAAGCGGTTGAGAAATTTACGAAATAAAAAGGATAAATTTAAATTTATCATCTACAAAACGAAACCCTAGGTATGCGAAGACTCGCGTCAGACGACTCGCACTTGGCCGGTTTTTTCAACTGTGCTGACTCTGACTGGATATGTGTTTGGTAGAAAAAACAACAATTTTGTACTTATTAAAAGTTGTCTAAAGTTATTTATTACTTTTCATAAAAACGCTTTGCTTTTAGCAGTACATCGGCGGGCGTTTAGCTGTACATTAATTTTACTTCAAACTTTGATTGTTAATATCTCTGTAAGTACTTGATATTTTTCGATGATTTAAAAACTTTTATCCATGTAAAAATACTACTAACGCTATCTGCTTACCCGTAAACATAAAATTAAATAAGTTAGAATGGATAAGTCTATTACTGAAGCATAGCAATAGCGGCGATTGATAAGTGTGTGGGTGGACTTACTATTGAAATCGGTTACTATGATGTGAATGTGTGCATGCCCGGGCTCGCCCGTACAAGATACTTGGCTTACTAGGGGTGCTTCAGTTGTTTGTTAGCGAAACTCTCTCCGAACATTTTAACGTTCCGTGGTACCCACGTATGGGAAGTACCAGAGTAAGTGTATTTAGAACTGTTTTCTATTGTTTGAATTAGAAATTTCAGTTTTTTTTTTGTAGATCGTGTTAGTAAAAGGTATTTGGTGTGTATTTCCGGCAGGAACTTCAAATGTTTGTTAAGGTTAGTATAAGTGGATTATGGTTCCGAAATGAAACGGAAAGCTTTTAGAGTACGGAAGTAGTTCTATTGTTTGTTTTTCCATTTTCACATACACACAAAATTACAATTTGGTTGTGTGATAATTTAAAATCGGAACATAAAAAATCAATCATATTTTGAAAAAAAAAAATATACAAAAATGTAAAACTTTCGTCGGGGCCGAACTGAAGTACGGGAGGTTGTAAAACATAATTAGTCATATCTCAAAATCTCTGTGATATATTTTGATGAGGTTCTGCTTGCTTGAGGACTACATTATGTCCTTTCATTTAAAATATGTCTTGATCTTGGCGGCGCTTGGACCGAATTTGCCCACTGTCATTTACGTGATTATTTGATTTACTTAGATTAAGTTTTATAGCGACTTCTATCGCTTTGGATACTTTTAATATTATTTAAATGCAAGTGCTCGTAAAGGCCAACTTTTTATGCATCAAAACCGAACAGAAATTCGATTATTTTGCCCTAGGGCTTTATAATAATTATTTTTTAAAATTTATTTACAATGGTTGGCTAACCTGCAGCCTTTCCTGTGTACCTTAAATGTTATACTTTTTTCCACTGTTTAATGGCTCTGGATACAGTCCTTTTGAGCCAATTATAATTTAAAGTTCACAAGATTATATTTGTTTTATTTCCTCACAAAAACAAAAACGTAGTATGATACACGGGCGTAAGAGCAATAAATTATTCCTTTTCGCCCTTGTACCATAAACTACTATTAGAGTGCATTACAAACTGGGAAATTTCAATTAGAAACACATCCCAAGTAAACAAATATTTGGATAATAATCCTCGGGCCTCGAACCTGCGACCTAATGTGATTTCCGTTTATCAGATGGTACTAACAAATCGTCTCTGTCAAAAATACACTTGAGGCCGACAAAAAAGTACCAATCCCAGAATAATCCGCACGTGCCACTTGAAACTAGGTATTTTGTAACTAGTGGTTCCGCCGGATGCATTTCTTACCAATCATATAAGAAAGCTGAGCTGTTCAATAACCATCTCTATTTACAGGACATAGAAGTTTCTACAGCTTTTAAAGTATTTTAGTCAATTATAAACAAACTTTCATTGAGCATTGTGGTTTTAAAAAATGGTAGCCCGTGTTGTTTGGGGATAGAATCGCCTTTGCAATGGCAAGCATTTGCATATAGCTTTTGGAGATTTGAACGAATCGCAGCACGCTTCTGAATCGAACTATTGACAGATTGATTGATTTAGTTTGAGTAAAAGTTGGAAATGTCAATTGGGGTAACGAAATATGGCGTTTTGTAAAGTTTTTGGCTATTAACAGTGCAACAACGATCTTTAGGCCCACTTGCAGCATGTTCTTGCCTCGACTTTAACTTGGGTTATGTCAAAAAATAGCTGGTTAAGAAAAAGCTCTCTTGCACCAATCAAAATCTCGGGTTAAACTAGGGTTAAACTAAGAGAAACTCATCAGAATTTAAACTGACTCTTACCTCGAGTTAAACTCAGGTTAGCGAAGTAATGTTACCAGTTTGACTTAAATTGTGTTGTTTCCAATGACATTATATATGGTCTTTCAATTGAAATGGAAAATAATTGAATAGGTGATTCAGTATCGATAATACATCACATTCCACTGCAAAGCACTTTTTTTGCGCGAACTTTTTTTTCGCTTCTCAGTACAAAGTGGTCCGATCAGCTGACTCAGTTTGTATGGACAAGTGAAGAAAAAGTTCGCGCAAAAAAAAGTACTTTGCAGTGGAATGTGACGTATTAACGATACTGAATCACCTTCTAAATTACTTTCCATTTAAATTGAAAGACCTTATATAAATACTATACCTCATCGGTTGCAACTAATTACTTTATGGTAACATTCTAAATAAATGTCAAATGTCAAACAATTGCTTAGCTCGTGTTTACTAACCCGCTTCGATATTATCATGGTGCAATAGGACTAATGAAATTTCGGGTTAGTTAACTCTTCTCTTGGGTTAGTTAACCCGAGGGTTAAGGATTTCTCGATCATGCTGCAAGTGGGCTTTAGGCGCGTGGATGACAGTGACAGGGGGGTGCAGTTGTGAAACAAGGAGTATGGTAGCGGAGTTAGTTCCGATTTTGGACACAACTAATCCACGCGCCATAAGATCCTTGTAGCACTGTATTTCTCTTTAGTTTCACGTTTACCCCGCTAATGAATTTTGATCTAAAAATTCACGAAAAATCGTAGGGATGTTGTTCATTTATATTTGTAGTACTCATACTCATTTATTAATTTACAAAAACATACGGTGTAACTACAAAACTGTGTTTAACTTTAGACAGTGTTTAAATCTGTTGCTGCCACTCTTTTACAATATGAAAGAAAAGGCGACAACAACAGATTTAAACACTGTCTAAATTTAAACACCGTTTTGTAGTAACACGGATATTATTTAAAAGCAACATTGTACAACTAATAAATCTAGAAGTTGCTATTGCATTGTCTTTACGCCAGGGCCACAGCTTCAGGCTTCTGGCGGCGCTTCTTGCTGCGCTTCCAGGCGGTTTTTGCGACGGGCTTTGCCCTGCCACGACACCCGTCAGCGCTTTCCACCGCATCGGATGTATAGTATAGCGCGCTCGCTCGCTCAAAGCACTCGACACTAGGTTCGTCCTGTGCGCTCGATCACTGTTTCAACCGCCCGCCTCCCTGCACACCGCCGTCCCAAGAGCGCAAGTCACTCGAAGCCGGACAAGATGCGCGAGCGGCGACCGATGGCCGGCTCTATACAACTTCATACATTTGTTCTCTCCGCCGGCGCTGTCGCAAGAAGAACCGCTTGGCGCACCTCTCGAAGCCTGAAGCTGTGGCCGACTGGTTAATGTACTCTAATAATATAATTACACATTGTGTAGTTCTTATAGTTTGTCTCTTTAATTTAAGACATCAACTCAAAAAGTCTACGTACAGTGTGTTACATAATGTACAGACGCCTGCTGTTCAAGCTCCCTATTTGTAAACGATTTTATCTGCTATGAAGCCGCAATAAGAACTGCAAATTGGTAGCTTTGAGTTACTTTTAAGCCTGAATGGCCTGCGTCAGGAGGCACCGCTCTTCTTTAAAACACTAATTCTTATAATAACAATATTGAGGAAATACATTAAAGTAGGTATATTTTAGTTTATATTTAATTTATGCATTAAGGTTATGTTTAATTTAGGCATGTTCGTATGTATGTCAGTCTTGCCGTAGTGCTCCCGTCATAGTTTTAGTACCAACATAAATCATAAGCAACGCCATTTTGGTCTTTTGGTAGAATTTGAGCTTGTTGGAGCTGAGGTTGCGGGTTCAAATCCACCAGAAACGCAATTAGTCCTGCTTAAATAGTTTTTGATAAAAAAGAGAGGACAGCTGTTGCTTTTGTCCGTAGAAGACCCTTGAGTACTTGAATGTGTCCTTATAGAGTGGTTACATTAGCTTTTGCTTACACCTAAAATAAAAGATTGGTTGTTAAGGCGCTTAGTATCGCCAAATGGGTACTTTCTAAAGCCTACTCCTCTTTTATGGCCAAATGGATTATCAACTCGAGGACAACATATGCAACATTTTTCCTTTTTTGTACCATCAAAACTTCTACATGTTTTTTTGTTAACTGAATGGTGTTTTTTTTTGACTTGAATTCCCTACTGCTCCTAAGCGGCTTGGTAGATTTAATTTATTTATGTTTTGATAAATAGATAAACTTGATAGCTATAAACATAACATAGGATTATTCAATCGAACAATCACGTTTATGTGAAAAGTATTATTTTCTTCTATTTCGCCTTATCAAGGACGCAGCGAGCGTCGTAACAACCACTACGCATTGTGCACTCATATGAACGTTATTTCAATGTCGTTTTTGTCGATATTCGTACAGACAAACATCGAGCTGCTAATTTGGTGACGGCAATCGCCTTAATAAATCATGAGGTACGTATTTCATAATACAGAGTAACAAATTGACAAAAAAAAAAAAAAAAAGTATTTTTTTTTATCTTGAAAAAATACTCCACCTTGGTATCTTTGTATGGGACGCGAGCGCGGTGCCTTTGGTTAACCGCTCGTAGAAAATATTGCATTTATGATAGAACGTTGTATTTTTTTTGTTAGAAAGATAAATAAATAGGAATAAAAATATAGTAAAACGGGGACATTATTTAAAAAAATTGACTATTACTGAAAACAAAGACGGAAAAATTAAAGAAATAATCTTTTAGGATATTATTTTTATGGTAATGGTAGTTGATTATGTTTTGTCTTTGATTTGGTATGCAACGTCTCTTAAGGATTATAACAGTTTTATTTTCATTGCATTACTCGCGATAAATCAAAAGTTATGACATATTTTATACATAGTCTCCATGGTAGGCAAAAAAAAATTTAAAACAAAGATTTTCTAAAAAAAACATTTTTTGTCGATATAATAAGGTCTAGTTTCTTCACCCCTTTTCGGATGTGCACTTGTACGAGGGACACACTGTATAATGTTTTTTGATATAGCAAATTTAAACTTTTTTTAGTACGTAAACCTTTTGTACCTGATACAAATGGATTTTCAAGTTAAATTACTGATCATACTGAATTCCTAAAATGAACATAGTACAAAAGATCTCCACTTTTTTTTCTAAATTTTACTACCTACTGTAAATTTTGTATTAGCAAGTCCATTAAATGGTCCATTAAAATTTTGTTCAACCTATTTTATCTCATTTCAATCCAATACTGGATACGGAAGCACATAACTGTGGCAGACAGACAGACGGGCTTCAAGATTTATTTTCCACGAACGATATACAATATTGTGAAGGAAATTCATTTCCTCATTACTCTATATCATTATCTGGTGTTTCTCCGAAGACTACATCCTCACCCAGGGCATTTCGTAGGTGAATTACTTTCACGATGTGTGGTCTTTAAAGAGCTAAGGCGCAAATATTTTCTCGTATATAAATCCAGGAAATTATATTACCAAGAAAATCCCGCATTAAAAAACTGTTTTCGAAAATTTTCCCCGAATTTTGCCTTGATCATCACCTACTTCAACTAAGCAAGCTCACAAATAAAAACAATCGAAACAAACATCAATCACGATGAAAATAAATCATCCATAGCGTCCATTACGCAATATGCCGCTATCGTTCGAAACGCTACTCGTTACCGCGTACTTTTCGTTAATTTTCACCGCGACAGTCCGAGCGAGAGAGACAGACGTAAAAGTCCAATCGCACATTTTCTTGACGCGAGATAGAGATAGCTACACTCTGCGCGTTTCGTAGTGCTAAGAGAATTGACGGCGCGCGCGCAGCCCTTGTAAACGCTGATCTGAAAGCTTCAGTCCAGCAGTTAGTTAGTTAGTCAGTTATAAGAGCTTGAGTCGCGCGGACGTGTCACCGCGGGGCGAGTTTTTCAGGAAAATTGTTCACTGATCATTATTTTATTTACATTTTAAATCGAGATTGTAAATCAGTGCAATTTTTTTCTTCTACAATTGATTGACATTTCGGTGACATTGACAGTGCTGTGTTGTTTTTACTGTGACAGTTTTTCTCGCATTTTCATTGGACAGTTCTCGCATTTGCGGATGCGACTCGACTGGGATTCTGTGTTTATTCCAAGAAGCTGGTAAGCTTTCGCGTTATTTTAAGATATAATTAAATTTAGAAACCGAGCTATAAGTAAAGCGTAATTAGTTTCATATTTTAATTAAAATTATGATTCACGTTTCTAGGAAACACTTTTTTGTAAACATCTGTTTGTTTGCTGCGGATTTAGTTTTATTTGGCGGGAAAAATAGACGCTCGTAATTTTGGCGCTAAAATTTTGACAGTTTGCCAACGATTGGTTCTCGTTACTATCATGTTATTTATTTACCCTCGTTTGGCAACAAATTGGTAAGTAATAACGTAATTTATTATTTTTGGACTTTTGATACTATTTATAAAAACCAAAATACTAGTTTTAGTTAGTAACATATTTTAAGTTTGTGCTCGTTAAAAACTAAATTCAAGTTTACATTGTATGCTATAAATTTTACTACATATCTAAAAATACACATTTAAAATTTCGGTTGGGGTGCAGATAAGGAAATTGAAAAAAATATATATTACTTAGTTGCCGCAAAAATGTTTGAAAACGAATAATTTTTAAGTCCTGGATTTTGCCCCTTATTGCCACTCTGAATCACTCTGACCGCTTTCCCGAAAAACGTTTGAATTGACGTGACTTCAAAAACTGACTTGCTTTTAAAAAAATATGAGGTAGGTATTTAAAATAGGTTTTTATTTTATTTAATATGATCAGTAAATTATGTGGTTTGAGAAAAATATATTGCTTAATTTACACGCCGGTACCTACCTCCTTCCATATTAAATATTAGAGGTAAATAAATATAACAAAAATACACAGCAGAGTTGCAAATTTAGTACACAAACGTTACTCGTATGTATTTAATATTCGAACTATTGTAACTTAAACTTTGGGTTTGTAACGCGAGCCTTGCTGGGCGGGAATCGAACCCGGGTCCCTTAGCATTCAGGTCGCATCCTAACGCGTAACACGTGGCAAACAATAAGTTTTTGTTGCTACTCCGAACAGAGGCGTCTATGGATGCGGCCAAGTATATTTTAATTTTAGATATTTTTAAGATGATGTTATAATTTTATATAATATTGAATAATCCGGTAACAATCATAAATAAGACAAGACAACTCCTAATTGCGCATCAAATAAAAAGAAAACTGACAGGAGAAAACCAGTTAAAGGTAGGTTACACTTATTGGCTGACTTATCATCAGGGATAGGATAATCGGATCGATATATACCTAAAGTAGGAAAAACTGACAGTCTGTAGGTGTGGAGTCGGTTTTTTATAATATTATTTTGATAGTAAAAATCCCGGAATTACGGAATTACTTAAAACGTTACGATAATGTAATATTTAATAGATATGCTACCTACCGGCAATCTAAATAAATAAATTAATAAATAATAAAAAAAAAATAGGAATTTAATACAATTCCTAGGAAATTTATAAAATGCCAAGCTTATTAAGGCTGAACAGAGCAAAAGGCAAAAATCTGCTTGGCATTTTATAAATTTCCTTACAAATGTTAAAAATTTCTAAATAATATAAATTTACGGTAACATCTATTAAGTATTAGATACATCATCGTAACGTTTTAAGCAATGCCGTAATTTCCGTATTTTTCACTATCCAAATAAATAATATTTTAAGAATCCGACTCCACACCTACAAACTTTTTAAAGGATTTTTCCAACTTTAGGTATATACCGATCCGATTATCCTATCCCTGCTTATCACTTAAAACGGTTTCTTCCAGACTATCTTTAAGTGATTGGATGGATACCTTATCTTTACTTGATGTAAATTGCAATCGGCCTAGAGTTAATTACAATATACGAAAGTTAAAAGATTGGAAAAAAGTAAGCGCGCTTTTTATGTAGTTAGAATTGATAAGGTCTAAAAATTTACCTTTAATTATTAAACCAACTGAATAGCACCAAAGTTCTGTAATATGAAAATTAAGGCTACGATTAAAAATAAATCATAAACAAAATGAGCACAAAGTTAAAAGGCCCGAATTGTTTTCGCATTAAGTAGTCATAATCCGTTTAAGTTTTAAGATTTATGGGAGGATAAGGGTAATGAACAACAAAGTTATTATTTTTATTATTAGTTATTATTATTTTATAATAATTTATTTTTCTTTTATATAAAGCAAAAGGTAGAAAAAATGTCGACTCCACAACCAACCTCGATCCCTGTTCCAACGGATAAAGTGTACAACACATGGTTTCGAAGGTACAAAAAATATATTAGAAGACCAAAATGAAGATGTTTCTCTTAATTTATTGTTGTTTGTCCGTCCGTCTGTCTATCTTTTGACTGTCCTTGGATGAAAAGTGGACACATGTTTTTTTATTGAAAGGGTCTTTTATTATTTTTGTCAGAAATTCAACTCATTTTGTTTTGAAATGACAAATTGCTTATTTCATTTAACATTTAGGTGGTAGTAAATAGACATGAATCTTTGAGGGGAAAACAACTGTGACCTTGAAAAGCCGCGATTATCAAATGTTTTGGATCATAATAAAAATAAAATAAATATACAAATATCGTCACGACATAAATCTCCGACGGGGGTGTCAGAGGTGTTCCGGGTGTGAACTGTGAAAGGCAAGTCACAGTCCACACTCGGTACACCTAATAACAGTAAAAAAGAAAAAAATATGTAACAAAATGTGAATAAACATACATGTATACTCACGCCTTTTTCCCAGAGAGGTAAGCAGAGACTACAAATTTAGTTTTATAATTGAAATATAATTTCTATAATATAATTTAGATGATAGAAATATAAATGCTTAATTAAAAAGTGTAAGCCTTTATATTATATATATATAAAACTATTTAATTAAGACTTTAATTTGATTTATTTTTTATTTTTAAGAACTTTAACTAAATAAATACCAAAACAAGACTAAGATCTGATTTAGTTAAATATGTATGCAATGAAATCCAAAATTAAAAATATTGGTCTACCCTATTTCTTATATTTCTTTCTTTCCGGGGAGTTGGGGACCATATCAGACCATATCCAGCTTTAACTGCTCGATACAACATGTCTGTCTGTTCCTCTCGAGGTAGAGCAGAACAGAGAGAGACCAAAATCTAGAAAAAGGTTCCAAAATTGTTATACTAATTTATTTAACTCGAGACTTCTTTTGAATAGCAGATAAATAACTTCAAAAAGTGCCAATTTTGACGATATACCCCCTTAAGAAAAGCTTTCAAAAGCTCTTTGATGCCTTCTTTACAGGTCACTTTGAAAATTGCCAAAATATTTTCTCAATAAAAATATGGGAAACAAAATACTCGTTAACATAGCATTGCTCAGATGTTTCTTAGAACTTCATGCGATCTGTATGATGATGACTAATATGTAAGGGACTATTTTAGTAAATATTACTAAAAAGTTTGAAATAACTAAAATTGTTCAGTTTTACTATGATGCCATCCTTAGAAACGTACTAAAATAATACACACATTAGTACGAGTGTATTTCTATCGAATCAGCCGAATAAAAAATACCTGCCAAGTGCGATCGGGCCTCGCTCTTTTAGGTTTCCGTACATATGATCGATTATTTCAAACTAGATACCTATTTATTTAATTTTAGTTAATGCTGTAATTCTGTCAGACATAAAAACTGCAAAATTAAGTTGTTTGAGTATTCGGCGACGTAACCCTAAAACTACATTATCAATCGGCATTTTTAGTATTTGTTGTTTAAATACTGCATATATATTATGTAATATACAGAAATTTCAAATTCCTTACTGCTTTGGACTTTGAGATAGACCCCATAACAAAAATGGTCTAGAAATGGCAACAAGCCCCCCATTTCTTTATTTTTTAAGATAAAATATATATGCATATATATTTATACTCTACTTAATTAGCTCTAGACAACAAAACCCCACATGCCAGGAAAAAAAATATTTTTTTCGTCTCCAATGTCATGTAGCCCCCCTAAAAAGACGTACAGACAGACAGACGGACAGCAGAGTGACATTAATAGGGCTCCAATTTGACCTTTGGGTAAACCCTAAAAAACAGGTACCTACCTATAAAAAACAAAAACAAAATCGTGTCATAAAAATCAAACGCATTCCAAATTCAAAATATTTGATTTCACTCCCTTTTCATTGTCACCGCGGCCGGTTTATTTTCGTCGAAGTAATTCTAAACAGCCAGCAACTTCGCCCTTCCATTCTATCATGCATGTGTTTCCGAACTGTATGCGTGATTGAAAATGGATTTCTATTTTTGAACACAGTTAAAAACTATTGTCGCGATCAAAATTTAAAAAAAAAACATATCTTTTGGAGTCATTGAATCTCCTTGAATTTAAATTTGTAATGTTTTGTATGTACGAGATCGGTTACATTCACGTTACATTAGTTTTTATTCCCTCT
The DNA here is from genome assembly GCA_934047225.1 of Ypsolopha sequella. NCBI lineage: Eukaryota > Metazoa > Arthropoda > Insecta > Lepidoptera > Ypsolophidae > Ypsolopha > Ypsolopha sequella. Next base: position 20,083,159 of record OW204004.1, on the reverse strand, counting down.
GTAGTTCAGGGGACATGGTTTGAATAAGAATTAAAGGTATTTTGTAACCCGATGTTCCTTATTTGTTCGACTGCTACAAGAGAATACCAAAGTAGGTACTTGGACATAGTATAACCAATCTTCTGATAGTTTTCATTATGTGAATAAAACCTATGAAGATTTAAAATTTTTAGAGATCAGTTATAAATTGGAAACCCTGTGTTAAAAAATTGACATCGATTTTTCAAGTATGCATCGTACATTTTGGATCGGATTATATCGATTACGTCCGAGATATCTCATTTTATCTATCAAAATCAAATCTCTCACAATTTCCGTTCGATGTTGAATAATCATATTTTAAGGCGCTACGTAAAAATGTTGGCACTTTTTGAAGTCCTGTAAGTACTTACAAGAAGAAGCTATTTTTGTAAAAATTTTTGTAACCTCTTTGAAAAAACCTATGAAGTTTTAACATTTTTAGAGATCAGTTAAAAATTGGAAACCTTCGTGTTAAAAACGTGACATAGACTTTTCAAGTATGCATCGTACATTTCGGATCGGATTATGTCGATTACGTCCGAGATACTTATCTTATTTTATCTATCAAAATCAAATCTCTCACAATTTCCGTTCGATGTTGAATAATCATATTTTAAGGCGCTACGTAAAAATGTTGGCACTTTTTGAAGTCCTGTAACTACTTACCAGAAGAAGCTATTTTTGTAAATTTTTTTGTAACCTCTTTCTAGATTCCTGCTAAACAGAAACGCGATTAAAAAACTTTCGCTCGATGGAATTAATTATTGAAATGACATTCAAACACATTTTCTCCTCGTTTGACAAATAGGAATCATGTAAAGAATTCAAACGTATTTTATAAGATAAGTTTTAATAACAGGTTAAAGAAAATTTGCCCTGATACTTTAGTTTTTGTATGTAAATAAAAATCCAGCGCGTTTTTTCGCTTAGAGTGCCAGTGACCGTTGAAAAACTCATATCACCTCATCACAGATAACAAAAAAACCAGCCAAGTGCAAGTCGGATTCGCGTACGAAGGGTTCCGTACCATTATCTATAAAAACGGCAAAAAAAATATGTCTGTTGTATGCCCCCTTAAATGTTTAATTTATTCTGTTTTTTAGTATTTGTTGTTATAGCGGCAACAGAAATACATCATCTGTGAAAAATTCAACTGTCTAACTATCACGGTTCTTGAGATACAGCCTGGTGACAGACGGACAGACAGACGGACAGACAGACTGATACAGACAGACGGACAGCGGAGTCCTAGTAATAGGGTCCCGTTGGTTACCCTTTGGGTACGGAACATTAAAAAATGAGATGTCTAAAGAACCGTCTCGACCACATGCCAGTTATGTTTCTAAATCAATCAATTATTCAACACAGACCAATGGGTCAACGGCGACAATAGATAGTAATATTATCGCCATATCCTTCTCACTTCCTGGTGCCATTGCAGAAAGGCCCTCTTACCCTCCTTTCACCCCTATAACCACGTAGGAAAGCCCAAAATGGATGAACGGCAATTTCTTTGATACATCTTCAATGACAGTTATCGGTTTCTCAAAGGAAATGGCTACTGGATGGACACAGGTCCTGTCATTGTGATGATATGACGTGATAGACTATCTTGACATCTATCTGAACGTATGAATAGAATAGCATAAGACACGGCATTGTAGTATATGCACTGACCTCTATTACATAGTGGAAATTTTCAAATAACCTCGTATGTCAGCCTTTCAAGAGGCTATGCGAATTTTATTTTTGTCACTGTCACTCCAACCGTAAAATCGCGCAGTGCGAGAGGGGCGGACTCGGAGAAAAAGGGAAAAAAGTTGGTTTTATATTTTTATTGAAAAAAACTAAAATTGCTAGCAAAATGTCAAATACCAAATCTCTAGATATTGTTGAAACACACCTAATAAAATATGTTTGAGTTCTGTATATGGTTCCTATTCGTCAAACGAGGAGAAAAAGTGTGTTTGAAGACCTCATTTCAACAATTATTTCTATCGAAGAAAATTTATCCAAACATGTTTTCCAATTTCAAAACCCTAGACTATATATTCATAATGCATATACCAGAAATGTATTATAATTTTCCGTGTATTTTATGAAATACACAGAAAAGAAACACCCGTATTTTTTTGCATATAAAAAGATTTCAGATTTAAGACGAATCCCAAAAAATAAATATAATAAATAAAAATAAAATGAATTATTTAATTACCAAATAATAGTCAAAAAATTGTAACGAGATTACTTTATTACAATTAGATAAAATTAAAAAATAAAGAAAAAAGGTTGGACGTACTTTACAGTTTGTGGAGCGGGTTCGCTTGCAACTCTTGCAATAATGCCTATACATATTTGTAACACTTAAATGACTTTTAAATGGACCTCAAGTGCGGTAGTGGTACCGGCCCAGAGCAATTTTTTTTGACGTACTGTGTTTTTATTCCCATTACCCGGTACCTTTTAAAGGCACCAAATATGCTCTTCGAAGTTCTTTTAAGAGGACTTGGGGTCATAAGCACATTTTTTTGCAAATTATCAATTTGTCTGGTCTTTATGAGACATGTGTGTACAAATAATGCATGCAGTTTTTTCATTTTTTTATGACATTTGTGTAACTTCAGTCCAATTGGATCTGCCATCAACGTGAATTTAGCTATGAATTCCTAAAAAATACAAAGTTCACGACTTTAGCAATTATCCAATGAAATTATTTTTTCGAAAAATGGTTTGCAAGAAAAGAGAAGTTAAAAAATTTCAAGTGTATTCGCCTTACCAAATCTAATTCCCATAAAGTTATTTTTTCCTTGATAAGTAAAACCTGTGATACTTGATCTTTATAAACTATACTGTGAAAGCTTTTACTCGGTTGATCGAGCCACATCACAAAGCTTTTATAAGACCAACAAGCTTTTTAACAACAGAAATAGCCATGCACTAAATCATAGCACAACGTCTCCACGTAATACAAAAAAAGTACAATAAATTGATTTATAAGATCTCTTAAAATATTATTTCGTGTTTCCAACTAAATTATGATTTCATATTTGAATGAATCGCTTATATCTTAATTTTTACTGTTTCTTCTGTGACTAAAGTAAGGTAAAAATACTAGTATTTGTACAGGTGGCAATTTATTATGTGAACAAATTCGGAAATCTTTTTTAAAATAACGGTTAGCAAATGGAAAAATCAATAAGAAATTGAAGAAAAATATTTCCTAAACGTGATGAGAGCAGGTTTATATCCTAAGAGACAACAGATTTTTTGCTTTGATCTGTTTTTTTTTTGAACGGGAGACCAGCCTTGTTCACTCTTACCAACTTGGTCTCGTTAAAGGAGGTCGTTTGATGCTCTTTAGTAATAATAGTAAGCATTATAAAATTCCCTCTGAACTACGTTGTAAACACCACATTACTGGATAATCACCGAAACTATTTTGGTCACATCGAAAAGAACAAAAGTGAAACCACAAATGGGTCTTTAATGGAGTAGCACACGTCCTTTAAATCTACTAACTTACGGAAACAGGATTTTGGACTTAGTTACCTAATGATAGAGTTCAGATTACAACAAGGAAAAGGATTATTTAAGGTGAGTGCCTATGACATCTTGTAGCTTCTTGACATTGTCGTTAATGACATGAAAAGTCACGATTTTGGTAAAAAGAACGTTTAGTCGAGTTTCTAAAACGTATATGGTATCTCAAATGGTCTCAAGAATGTGTAGAATGGTACTTTCATTACGTTATTTGAAAGTTCTTCGTGATAACAATGCAATGCCCTTCAAAAATCTTATAAGCCCTACTTATATTATATTTCTAACGCATGATGTCATATAATAATAATAAGGTCAAATAATAATAAATAGTTTTTTTAAGCTTGAAGTTATCCGTAAGATTCGTAAGATATGTTTTTATAATTACAAGATAAAATATTCATAACTACATATGAACGACTATTCGCGTAATTCTGTTTGCCTCCAAATAAACTGTCGATTACAGTGAAACTAGTCAGTGATCTGACTATATATCCCGTTATCAGTAATTTATGAATGATAATTGTGTCGATTCGGTATAACACTACTTATTTGACAGGACTAACCTTAATTTAACCGTCCTGGTTTTGCCTTTGCGATACAGAAAGAAAAATGTAGAACGCTTAAATTAAGTTTAGTCCTGTCAAATAAGTTAAGGCGAATGGATACGCCAACTGCAATTTGGATCTGTCTTTGAAGGCCTACTTCTCTAATACGGGTGGTCCAAAAACTTTCATAAAAATATATGATAGGCATTAAAGAGTCAAAAATAAATTTTAAGTTTCATAAATTGTTTTGCTATTGTAAGTTTTGACAAAAAAAATCGAAAGTCATCGAAAGTTTCACATGATTAACACAAGAATTCTCTTACTCCTTCCAAACGCCTAAAGCGATTTTAATTATTATTTCACCAAATTATAGGAAATTTTTAGATCTAAAAAATTAAAGTTCAAAATTTCTTTTCCGTTCATGGCGTCTATGTGAAAAATATTATTTTCTCCTATTTTGCGCTAGCCGGAGAGGCAGTGGTTGTCGTAACAGCCACTTTTCAAGGCACGCTGAAATGAACATTATTTCAATGTCGTTTCCGTTGATATTTGTACCAACACACATTGAGTTGCTTATTTAGCGTGGTCATACGCCTTAAAACGTGTTACATTACACCGAATATATCTAATGTTCTTCGTAACGAAACGTAAATAAAATTGGCTGCAAGAATGACAGTGCTAATATTATTAGTAGCTTTCTACTGGAAATATTATTTTCAATGCAAGTGCTCGTAAAGGCCCGCTTTTTATGCATCAATACCGAACAGAAAGTCGTTTATTTTGCCCTAGGGCTTTATTATTATTTTTTTTTTATTTATTTACAATGGTTGGCTAACCTGCTAACCATAAATGTTATACTTTTTTTCCACTGTTTAACGGCTCTTGATACAGTCCTTTTGAGCCAATCATAATTTAAAGTTCACAAGATTATATTTGTTTTATTTCCTCACACTATGCATTGAAAAACGTAGTATGATACACGGGCATACTCGTAAGAGCAATAAATTACTCGGTTACGTTTAAAATACTCGCTACGCTCGTGTTTTAAATCGTCCTCGTAATTTATTCCTTTTCGCCCTAGTAGCATAAACTACTATTTTAGAAGTAAAGTGTACACTAAACGAGCTTTTGAAAACAGTTCAAAAATATTATAAGTAAATGATTTTGATATCATATCAAACAATACACCGTCTTGAAAAAAAAATGACCCCCCTTCCTCTCAGCAAAAACTAAACAACAAATTAACTAATTCAATAACAAAATCGGTCGGCGATTGTCTCAAATCAAATCACACAAGTAGTGCACTGGCGAGCATTATCTTTGATTGTCCACTAACAATAAATATTACTTCACATACACCACTCAATAGAAACTTCATAAAGACTTTATTACAGAGCCATAAAGCATTTTATCCGATACCATAAGTTACTCGAAATGCAACGTCAAAATTGACTCGCTGCGTTTGAGTTCGAATCCCCATCAAATGATTTTTAACTCTTTTGTTTGTGCATAAAGTTCAAATTGAATTATTGTGGAAGATGAGACAAGAACCATTCTTCTTTCCAAAACGAGTATGAGACGTAATAAATTTCAATTAATATAGCGACGACAAGACAACTGGAATAGTATTTCATGAGAGATTTGGCTAACAACACTTATTTTTTTTGGTTGACAAAATTAATATTGTTTTTGAATAACAGTTGTAAATAATTTATCTCGTTCGTTGTGTTCGTTTCGTGTTATTTTGAATAGTCCCTACGAATATAATTCATAGGGCATTAAAGTTTTTTTCAATGCATGTGCTCGTAAAGGCCCACTTTTTATGCATCAAAATCGAACAAAAAGTCGATTATTTTGCCCTAGGGCTTTATTATTATAATTTTTTTTAATTTATTAACAATGGTTGGCTAACCTGCAGCTTTTCCTGTGTACCATAGACGTTATACTTTTTTTTCCACTGTTTAACGGCTCTGGATACAGTTCTTTTGAGCCAATTATAATTTAAAGTTCACAAGATTATATTTGTTTTCATATCCTCACACTATGCATTGAAAAATGTAGTATGATACACGGGCGTAAAAGCAATAAATTACTCGGTTACGTTTAAAACCCTCGCTACGCTCGTGTTTTAAATCGTCCTCGTAATTTATTCCTTTGCGCCCTTGTAGCATAAACTACTATTGTCGCCTCCGACGCACTTGTAGAACATAATTTATTGCGAATACATTTTTAAAATCGTTATACGACAACGTTATTTGAATAATTTGTCTTATAGTCATTAAAAAGCTAATTTTAACTAGCAAACGACAATTTAAATGTAGCGTGTAAATATGTATAAAAACACTTAGCGTTTACAATAAATTTAAGCAATGATACGACCGTATAAAAACCGCAAAATTTCCGATAAATTACAATATTCCGGACGTTGAAAACCATCCTTACCCCATATAAATGTAAATAAAACTCATTTGATTACAAATTCACTATGTTTCGTTATTTATTGCATATTCGGTGCGCACGCGCGTTGTTGCATATATGGGTGACCAGCCCTCAGAAATTTCCCGTAATCTAAGGAATTATAAGTCTTCGTTTTCCTCACCTGTTTTTCTAAACATATTAAATAAAACTTAAAATACATAATAATATTGCATTTGTGTAAATAATAAATATGTGTAGGAGTTGCCATGTAACCTCATAATCAGGGTTGGATTTCGTAGTATAATTACACCATTTGTACCATATTTTCATGACATGTAGTATCGTAATGGAAATATACTACTTAAAATACCATAATTTTATCTTCAGGCCAACTAACTTGTTTTATTGGTTGAGACGTTTTGCTTGTTAACATTTATCCTACAAAATAGGGATTTCTGACAGAAATTTCTGTGGGTTATGAATATTTTTAGTATTTTTTTTTAAAATTTCACCAACAAATAGGCTATTTTATTTCAATTCAAAACAAAAATCGACGAAAAACGAAACGTAGTATAATTTTAGCCAAGTAGTATATTTTTAATTCCCATAGACAATAATTTTCCGAGGGTCTGAATCCAATCCTGCTCATAATGAAAATAATATAAGTGAATTTGCAGTTGGGATTAAAACCATAAAAGTATAGCAACACCAAAAGCTGAAAAAAGTCGCATCATCTTACTTAACCCTTTGCCATTGTTTGTTGAGTGATAATTTATGAACATGATAATGAGGCACGTGGCAAAAACAAGACAATGTAATAAAAGAATGAGTCTGTTGCAGTACTAAACCCCTTTTTATTGCGTTTCCTTCTAAGAAAAGCTCATAGCATAAATAGATGGTCGCGCGCGCCACCTACTCACCTGCATTGTTGTGTGGTCTATACATCGTGTAACAGAAAAGTATAACCATATTTGAAGAGCTTATTCAGTTAATGGTATAGAACAACTTTTACTATGGAGCCAACCCCGAAATCTCAAAAAAAAAATCTTCCCCTCCATACATTTTGGCCGAGTGGCATTGCATTTTTCTATGAAACAGTAATTTTTTTTTTCGAGATACAGGTTTTTTTCCATAGTAAAAGTTGTTCTATACCATTGACTGAATAAGCTCTTCAAATATGGTTACACCTTTCTGTTACACGTTGTATATGTATAAGACTCGCTTGTTTTTTTAAATATTAACTATTTAACAAACAAAAATAGTAATAAAAAAAAATCGAAACTCTCTCAAACGACATGGAGAAAACACGTGGTTCCAAAATCAAATCGACCATGGAAACTTCCTTCCAAATTTAAACGAGGCGATACCCGAAAAAGGAAGTAGAACACGCGCCCAAAAATACTTATTTTCCATCCAGCATATCTCAGATGTAGGAAGTATACCATTCGACACGAAAATAAAAAAATCAACGCCCACATTTTGAGATCCCGAACGCATCCGATTAATATTTCTGAACGTACCCAGGAGCGATTCCCGCTTCCGCGAACGTGAAGTGCATTTTTAAGTGACCAATGTCTATCTCTTTCCATTTCAATAAAAACATATGTATGTGTGAAGGAGAGCGGTAATACTAATAATGTCTGGAAGCCAATCATCTATATTCGTGGTGGATAGAAAATATTATCGAAGCTTCCGGTATGATAAGTCATTGACTCAAAGAAAGGTTCGACTTGTTAATTCTTCAATACGTTGGTTTATAGAGTGTTAAATGTACGGATAGTTTTTATTTGTGGAACCAATTTTCTTGGTCGGATGTGTATCAAATTGTTTTAATTCTATCAAAGGTTATTTAAAAGATGTTAATACTATTAGTGGTTAGCTAATCAGTTTAAAAACTGACAACCTGTAAATAATAGAAAAGTCAGGTTAAAAAAAAGAACGTTGCAAAAAAAATTACAACATAACATAACATAACATAACATAATATAACATAACATACATAAATACTCTTTATTGTGCAACAAAACAAGAATTTATAAAAGATTTTTAGCGGAGAGGGTACAATAGGCGGTCTTATCGCTTAAGCGATTTCTTCAAGACAACCTTTGGGTGGAAGATAATGTAAAATAGAGGATAAGGCGTACGTGGTGTAATATATATAATAATATATATGTATTATATACGTAATAAATAACCGAATTTCTTATGTTACCTTATTATCTACATGTCAATATACATACTACTACATAATTTACAATATTATATATACGTATACTAATTGTATACGTATATATAATATTGTATTGTTGGAGGCTTGGTAAGTGATCAGTATCTTGGATCGATAACAATTTTCGTGAAATTTGTAAAATGAAATTTCGGCTTCCCATAGAAATTCACTTCCAGTTCCGAGTGAATCACTATGGGGAGTCTAAATTTCATTTTACGAATTTTACAAAAGTTGTTATTGATCCATGATACTGATCACTTACCAAGCCACCAGTATGAATTTGGACGATGATCAAAAAGTCACCTTGTATATTCATATACTAATTTCAGAGAGATAAATAAACCTACATAATATGTACCTTAATGGAAGGATATAGGTATATTATACAACTTTGCTATGCAACCTGCTTCAGCATAAGGGTATCTATTAAAAAGAATTCTAGACACACTACTAATGGGAAAAGTTTCGCTGACCTTCGCTCTGATTATAATCGCAATAAGGACGAAAATCAGGTTGACACAATTGTCCGTGATAGTACTTGTAGAGGGACAATAAGATTGCTTTATTGCTCTGTACTCTGTCTTCTGAGATGTCCTGCTTGCGATCGAAATAGAAAACGATTGGAGTCGCTTTACGTGTTATTATTCAATTATATTACCTGAGTATCATTTTCTCCATGCGTTAATAAAATGAAAATACAATAACCAAAATAAGCTACATTATTATTAACATAGTAGCTAACGTCTGACATGTCGTGAAGATATAAATAATACTTAAAATAAACACTAACTACAAAGAAAATAAAATAAAAAATAGCCTACATTAAATAAAACATATTACTTAGAACGCTGCTGCAGGGGAAGGTTTCCAGCAGGCTGGTGGTGGCGTTACCTCGTTGGATTGCAAGGCTTATCCGCTGTCCGAGGTAGGCCCCAGCCCGTCAATCACCAGAAGCGTCGACCAGGCGCGAGGATATTTATTGGAAACTAGTATGTTACTAGTTTATAAACGCTGAAAAATATTTACTATTTATTGTACACACGAACACATACCTAGTATTTTAATCCATGGTATACAGTGAAATTCGTTTAGTACGACTCTGTTTAAAACGACCAACCGTTTTCAACGACGTAGACGCAACCTCAAGTTAGGTTATTATACAATTTACTATGAAGGGATATCAGTTCGTTATATCCGGATTATACTCTACTAAGCATTTAAGGCGTATGACCACGTTAAATAAGCAACTCGATGTGTGACGGTACAAATATCAACGGAAACGACATTGAAATAATGTTCATTTCAGCGTGCCTTGAAAAGTGGCTGTTACGACAACCACTGCGTCTCCGGCTAGCGCAAAATAGGAGAAAATAATACTTTTCACATGGACGCCATGAACGGAAAAAAAAATTGCGCTTAAATTTTTTAGATCTAAAAATTTCCTATAATTTGGTGAAATAATAATTAAAATCGCTTTAGGCGTTTGCAAGGAGTAAGAGAATTCTTGTTTTAATCATGTGAAACTTTCGATGACTTTCGATTTTTTTGTCAAAACTTACAATAGAAAAACAGTTAATGAAACTTGAAATTTATTTTTGACTATATAATGGCTATCACATATTTTTATGAAAGTTTTTGGACCACCCGTGTGGGAGGAGTAGGCCTTCAATGACAGGTCCAAATTGCAGTTGGCATATTCATTCGCTTCTGTTCTTCATTTCTAATATGACAAAAAACAGCTCCACATCTTTCTCTTAGGAACAAGTACTGGCCTCCCCTAATCTAAGGACCTCAAGTGGCAGACATAAAGTCTCTATAGATATATGGTTATTTATGTACGTACCAATACTTTTAGGTGCATGGGCCAGTGTAATATCGTGTTTAATGCAAGTAAATAGGAGTTAGTATAACATAGTTATTGTTCTTCGTGTTGTCTGTTGGAGAGTACAAGTGCATTATTGTTTTTAGAACTCTAAGTACTTTTTGTTGAGTATACTTATTGGTAATACATTTGTTTTAAAGTGGGCAAAGATATGGGTAAGTAATGATTTTAGGGTTCCATCAAATAACGAAAATCATTGTAGCGAAGTTCTGCGTCTGTCTGCGGCTTAATTCAAAAACTGCTGGACTAATAACTATTAAGCTAAGATTATATGTTTTTATTGCGAAATCCATCGCTTGGAATACTCTTATTATTATTATGTATTATATTATATAATACATAATAATAATAAATTAATATATACAAGGTGACTTTTTCATCATCGTCCAAATTCATATTGGTGGCTTGGTAAGTGATCAGTATCATGGATCAATAACAATTTTCGTGAAATTCGTAAAATGAAATTTAGTCTCCCCGTAGTGATTCACTCGGGACTGGAAGTGAATTTCTATGGGGAGCCGAAATTTCATTTTATGAATTTCACAAAAATTGTTAGGGCGGCTTGCACCAATCTCTTAAAACTAGATTTAGTACGATTTAAACCCGATTTAAGCTTAAACCGAGTTTAACGTCTTGCACCACATCGATTTAGTGCTAAATCTCGATTTAGTGAAACGTCAAAACTAAACCGGCAAAATGGCGATTTAAGGAACTTAAATCTCGATTTAACTCTCTTTTAGGTTAGTTTTTATTTCTTTGGTTGGTTTGCAAATTGAAACATGTATTTCTCCGACGATGATGAAGAAATTGTTGAATATTTGAATACTCCGCATTTCTCAAGAAGAGTTACAGAAAGGACAGATTTGTTTAGTAGGTACTTATAGAGATGACGAATTTATTAAAAGGTTTCGTCTTACTAAGGACACCACAACGATGTTGTTGTACAAAATAGAACACCAGCTCAAATTTGAGACAGACAGGTTAGTCACTACTTAATACCATAGCTAATACTTTGTTTCTAGGTACCTATGTAGATATTTTAAGGGTTGGACCACTAATAAATGAAGATATTTTATTTCAGGAATCGTGCTGTAACTCCAATGAATCAATTATTATGTGCCCTTAGGTACTATGCCACTGGGAGCCAGTTGACGACCTGCGGTGATGTGATAGGAGTACATGAATCGACTGCATGTCGCATTATCCACCGCATCACTCATGCGATTGCTTCTCTACGTCCAGACTATATACAAATGCCAACAACAGCAATTGACCAGAATAAAGTTGTTTCTGGATTTTATAATATAGCAAGGTTTCCTCGAGTAATAGGGGCAATAGATTGCACTCACATAAAAATTATATCACCTGGTGGTGACAATGCAGAGATTTATAGGAATAGAAAAACATTCTTCTCTATTAATACACAAGCTATTTGCTCTGCCAACCTTTTATTTCAGGATATAGTTGCCCGATGGCACGGGAGTGCTCATGATGCAAACATATGGGATAACTGTGCTCAAAAAAGGAACTTCCTGCAGGGCATCTACAGTAACAAATGGCTTTTAGGGGATAGTGGCTATGCACAAACAAGCTATATGATGACACCACTTTCTGAAAACAATGTTAACACAAGAGCGGAAACATTATATCAAGAAGCTCAAATTAAGACAAGAAATGTTATAGAAAGAGCTTTTGGGGTGTGGAAAAGACGGTTCCCTATTTTATCCAAAGGGATAAATGTAAAATTACAAAGGGTGCCCGGAATTATTGTGGCGACAGCAGTATTACACAACATTGCTATTATGCAGAATGATTGCATGCCTCCAGAGGACGGTGATACACCCCTCTCTCAACAAGACATTGACCCCCTAGACCAATCTCCTCGTGGCTCACAATCTGGAAACAATGCAAGAACTTTGCTAATAAATAACTACTTTGCAAGGTTGTAATTTTGTCAGCAGCGTTGGCATCAGAAATTCTGGGTTGGGGCAGTTTTCAGACTACATATGTTGGAATTCAATTGACTTATACCCAGACTGGTTTTGTGGATTCTGACTGGGGTAGAGTGATGAAGTGGCTATTAAAAGTACTACTATTTTTCTAGAGAACAGGTTGAGAAAGATGTGATTAAAATTATTTATGTTTCCACAGGTAACCAGCTGGCTGATATTATTACAAAATCATTACTGACCGTATGTTTTTCTGAGATGAGAGAAAAACTAGGATTAATGTAGTTTTGTTTGTAAATAAGAATGAAAATATAAATTTGATATAAGATAAATTTATTACCTTAGATGATTTGGTCTGATTAGGTTTTTCTGGGTTTCCCTAATCCTTGTGCAACAAATGTTGGACCATAATAAATGTACCCCAGACAAAGGAAGGTGTGTGATATTTTTATTGTAAATAATTATTTTTGATTTTAAAGAAAATTTGATTTATTAAATCACGCCAGTTAAGTACCTAATGAAAGTTAGAAGGGTACAAAGTTTGCTTCAGCATTTCAGTTGATTATCGTCGTATCAATCCTGGAATGTTCTTGTATAGAACACACACCTGTCCTGTTAGAAAACGATTAATAAATTTAATATTATTTGAATCGTTAACTCTGCATTTTACTGACCTCCTAAACCCAATAACATATGCCCCCAGCAGGGGCCCTATGCCATATATATAGGTTGTTGTGAATTAAAAGTCATAATGTTGTTACTAAGTAGGTACATAATTGAAAGGGAAAAGGTAGTGAAAAAAAACATAAATATAGAGTTTAAAGCAAAAAATTTATTGAAATGCTTTGAATCTCGTGAATTGTTTCTTATTATTTTGTTTTACTGTGAAAACATAGTATAAAGTGCAGTAAGTCTGCTTATGAAAATACTTCAACTCGTTGGTTATTTCTTATTATTTTGTTTTACTGTGAAAACATAGTATTTCATAGTATAAAGTGCAGTAAGTCTGCTTATGAAAATACTTCAACTTGTTGGTTACCTAATTGTTATTATTTTTGTATGAAATTTTTTTTTGTTATTATATAGTTTATAATGCGATAAGTTTGTTTATTAAAATACTTTTAGTTTGTCAGTTATTTAAATATTTTTATTTACTGTGAAAGGTTATACTATTTGATAGTTATAACGCGAAAGTTTGCATAGTAAAATGCTTTAGATCTCGTGAGTTGTTTATCTATGTCAAAATTTACTGTGAAAAATACCTAGTTAATCTGTTGATTATTTATTGTCAATATTTACTAGAAACTCTTTGATTATTTGCACCAAACTGGCTCTATGGAACCAGACTTGGAACCTCATTAATTACAGAGGGCAAAAGCTAGCCTACAAGGGGAGGAAAAATCACTTAATGAGGAAAAGAAGAAAACCTCCCTGCCCAATTAAAGCTAACACCTTATTTATAGTAAATTAAGGCAGTCATGACTATAGTTGCAAAACAGCGGTTGTTAGGGGACAGATATCCAAAGTAACTGTTAATTACGCATAAATATCCACTACAAAACAGGTAGGTATCTATGGATTCATAGACACGATTTATGTCAATGGTCATTGATTACTTAATTAATATTATCTGTCACTTTTCATAGGTATCTGCATTAAAAACAAGGCATTTGTCACTAAATATATAAAAAATGATTGTGTCACTTTTTACATCTGTGTAAAAAATAAAATAAGTCATCTGGCACAAATAGTGTAAAAAACGAATTATCCACAGTTCTGTCAACCCACCGTTCTGTCAACCTAGCGTTGCGGAGTCAAATATGAAACTTCTCTATCTAGTTGGCTAGAAATGGATAAAAGTAACTGTTATCCAAAATATCTGCTAAAATCCACATACTTGAAATCAATTTCAACCGGCTTAACATCTATAGCCATGACATAGTCCCACACCTTGATAAAGCAATCTCCCTGATTAAATTACTAGGTTAAATAGAGCTTAGTTCAGCTACCACACTGAGAAGAACGGTAAGAAACTCAGTGGAGACACTATACTATTTTACATTGTGTCATATCTTAAGAGACCCGTGCTTTCTTATCACTTAATCACCAATTCACACCAAAAACACTGACACTTTATTTAAACAGTCACACAAATACACTAATCAAAACACTGAACAGTATCGCTTCACTAGTTCACTATACTTTTAGTTCCTAACTGTTTCGCATTCAAAACAGAAATGTTCACCCACTACTTAATTGGTTTGTTTGTTTCTTAATAAACTTAATTCTAACTCCCACTTTTCTTTTAAAAATTTCACTTCCATTTCATGAATTTGTCTTTGGTGAGAGAGTTGTTCTCTTGTGCATTGCAATTGTAGTTCCACCAATTCCATTTTTGCCTCAGACAACTTTAAAAATGAATCGGTCACATTTTTTTTCTTTGGCCTATTTGCAGTTTTCATGTTATTTGTTCCTGCATCATCAGGAAAAGTAGCTAAAAAATGAAAAAATTGGGCAAGTTAATGTAAAGTAAATAAGGTGTGCAATATTTTGAAGGTATTTTAAAACATAACTAAGATCAAAGGAACTAAAATTCTTAATAAAACCAACCTGTATCCGAGGGTTCCAATGCAGAATCAAGTCTTTTTTTAATAATGCTTAGCCTTTTGCGCGGTTTTGGACTGGGAGTAATTGGGACATCTTTATTACACCACGCATCAATTGGATCTATCCGCTTGGTGCAAGGTAACATTTCTTGCTGTTGCTTCATGAATTCAGCATCACTGTCATAAACAGTGAACATACCCTCTAAGGAAGGCCCAATCAAGCTCTTCACTTTATCCAGAAGTGGGTCATAATCAGGAGATGGAGGTGGCCCTCCACCTGCAAACAAAAAAAACATAGTCATTCATTAATATTGTATAATACTCATTGTGTTAAACAATGACATAATAGGTACAGGCCAAACGCCCCTTATCGACACACCAACCAGATATTGCTACATACCAGTGCCACTGATTTTCTTTTTATATTGTGCCTCTGATTTTTTTGCCTCTTTTGCTATGCCGGAAAACATAGACTGGCACTCCACAGCGGGCATGTTCAAGTCGGCTGAGACCATTTCCCAGTCCTCTCCATTCTCCGCTACCGACTGAACAACAGTCTCTCTCAGCACTTTGGTGTCATTATCTAGAAACATAAAACACCAGAGTCAGGTTACTATTTTGGGAGGCTACGTTTACAGCGCCATAGTGTGACCAAATTAAAGAACTTACTTGAGATCAGCATTTTTTCGCTTGAGTGCAGTTTCTTTGTCTTGGACTTCAAGTTTTTATAGCCAGCTAATAAATTTTCTGGCGTTCTTGCCACATATGTGGTATTGGCATTGTACTCGTCAGCCAAAATTTTCCAGACCTTCTGTTTTTCTGCTACTGTTACTCCATCAGTCTTTTTGTTTTCAATTATGTATTTATAATTCTCAACAAGGTTTAACAGAAGCAAACTTTCGTCAGAAGTGAAATTCGGTGCTCGCTGGCGTTTTTTACCCTCCATGTTGTCCAATAATTCGTTTAAAATTAATCACAAAATACACACTTTCTCGAGTTTTCGCTGTAGGGAAGCAAAGCACAGCAAAACATCAGTCAAATCATAACCGAAATACCATGACTCAGACAGATGAGAGTCGCGTTCAATAATTTATACTATTGTCAGGTTTCAACACTGATAGCAAGATGGCATATATATTTATATAACGCGTGGAATAGAGATAGCATTAGAATCTGAGTGCAACATCGGTTTAGGAATGCAGCTCTGACAGGCAGGCAAAAGAAAATGCCATTTCATTTCACTCAAAACATTTTGACATAATTGTCAAACTGACAAGTTGAAAGTCAAATTGTGTGTAACGAATCGTATAGACCGAACGAAATATTGAATGATTGCCTAAGCTCGGTTTAGTTAAATCGTTGAGTAAAAAACATGGTGCAAGACAGATTTAAATTTAAATCAGTTTAGTGTTAAATTCGATTTAGTTAAACTGACTTAAGTGGAACTTTGGTGCAAGCCGCCCTTATTGATTCAAAATTCAAAATTCAAAATTCAAAATTCAAAATTCAAAAAGTTTATTTTGCAAAGTAGGTATATATAATACACGTTTCACAAGTCAAATTTTAATCTTATAAAAATATATGTAATAAAATAATAAATGTACATGAACTACTTAGATTAAATGTTTATTTAATTTATGTAGCAATATATATACAATTAAAATTATAGGTAATATATTATTATACAAGGTGAAATCCAATCAACCGCCCGAACCCATACCGGAGACCCGGCCAGGGACCAGGAACAAGGTTCAATGATCACCAACCGAGCCCCCAGCACGAATCCAGGCGGCCGACCAAATCGCATCCTATATACTACATAGTAATAGGTTACATATATAAATACATGCCTACCTCCGCCATTCATTCATGGTACTGATCACCTATCAAGCCTCCAGTATGAATTTGGACGATGATCAAAAAGTCACCTTGTATATATAACGCCCTCGTGAGCGTCCAGTATCTGCATTACAAGCAGGTACATCAAGTAGTTACAAAAATTCGGTGTACAGATATGATAGAAAAATTCGTCGTTCCAGATACGAACCTTGGTAGCGCAGTCGGTAGCGCGCCTGTCATGTAAGCAGGAGGTCGCAGGTTCAAATCCTGGCCTGAGGATTTTTTTCAAAAATACTTGTGCTTTTAAATTTGTTTTTGATTGATTCCTAGTTAGTAATGCACTCTAATTAAACTATTAAGCTGTAAAAATGCAAAAATTAATGATGGCGTTACATTTTTTTAAAGTTTTATATAACTTTTTAAAAAATAACGTCTAGTGCGAGTAGGACTCGCGCTCTAAGGGATATAGGCTAATTAATATACTAAAATACTTTTAGAGCGGTTTCGCAGCCGGATTGTGAAAAAGCCGCCTTTTTCTGATTAACCGAAATAGAACACTTAAATTAAAAATTCACTCAATAGTAATTCAATAAAACCTTATTACCAATGCATTGTGTATGTTGCCATCGCAAAATTTCCATTAGTTTCTGTAATTCAGAATAGATTTTTTTTTTTATTCTAATTTAGTAAGATTTTTATTCCAATTGCAGTTGGAGTACGTATTCACCTTAAAAAGCTAGAAAAGAAAAGTGTCGGTTGACTTTTTTTCTAGTTTATACTAAAAAAGAAAAAAATAAACTCTATTCCTCTGGCTTATAATAGATCAAAACGCTGTCTGCACAGCAGAGTTACAACTATCATTGTCCCTCCTTGTTTGACAATAGTACATTGTTCACCGAGGGAAGAAAGGGGACGATTATCAACGAGGGTGTAGTTTGAGGCCCGAGGCGAAGCCAAGGGCCTCAATACACACGAGTTCGGAATCGCACTTTCTCCCGAGTGATACATAGTGCTTTATACTACACCTACTAGGAAAATAAAAGATAAACTATTTTTAAAAACACTTGAAGGTAACCACATATAATATAGGTAGGTACCTACTTTCCATACCCGTGTCAGGTAAAGTTACCCTTAGCTTTCATTAGACAGATGAATGTAGAATGTAGCTACCTAGCAATTTTACAAATTCAAAATTCAGATAAAACAAAAAAAGCGATTCGCGCGTGATTTTAACGTTTTGATTTCTTTTGATAACATCAATAGGTAACAATTGACATACTAGAGCCTGGTTATAAACTTCTTGGTAGGTAACCTAATTTAATCATAATTATGCCACAAGACAAAAAGTTTTTATGTCTGAGTTCGCAAAATGATACTGGCCACTTGCTCATGCTATATTAAAAAAAAACAGCACGTCAATAATAGATTTGCATATACTTTTTTTGCCCGCTCAAGCACGTTAACAATGGATTTTCATACACTTTTTCCGCCCGCATATTTGTATGACAGTAATGACGTATTTTCTGCATGGTTTTCAAAAAAGTAAGAAGGTACTTTCCGAGCAGGTGTAGTATAAACGTTTTTTAAAACCAAGCATTCCTTACAAGCCATCATAGAGCCTTCTTTACATAACAGTATCCCATAACAACTCACTGTCAGGTGTTCAACTAATTTATTAATATTTTCATACCTTGCCTATTTTCGTTCGGTAGATTGGTTTATAGCCGTTGTCTATACAGCCTAGTTATTATGTTACTACGTGCTTTAAATTATTTATAACTGCAACGTTAGTGTTATTATTATAGCCGCATAACAGAATAAGGTTAACTGTTAATATTGATGTTGCATGGAAATATTAATTAACTTTGTAAATTAATAGATAGCTATTAGATATCGGTTATCGATATTATCTGCCTTCTTTATGAGCTAACTTAGCGCAAAATTTTAATAGAAAGATAAGTTTTAATGGAAAATTACCTATTTATTAAGTGTCTTATATTAAGGCGAGGGTATTCAGAGATATCTGTCCTGCTCCACGCTTTCATTTTACACTGTCTATCCTCCTAAGTGGAAGCGGGCCGCTCAGATTTCGAGGTTCTTAGAGGCTATACGAAATTTATTTTTGTCACTGTCACTCCAAGCGAAAAATTGCGCAGTGCGAGAGGGGCGGATTCAGGGCAAAAGGGAAAAAAGTTGGTTTTATATTTAAAAAAAAAAACTAAAATAGCTAGCAAATTTTCAAATATTAATTCTCTAGATATTGTTGAAACACACCTAATAAAATATGTTTGAGTTCTGTATATGGTTTCTATTCGTCAAACGAGGAGAAAAAGTGTGAAATGGTGTTGAAGACCTCATCTCAACAATTATTTCTATCGAGGAAAATGTATCCAAACATGTTTTCCAATTTCAAAACCTTAGGTTATATAGTCAAAATGCATATACCACAAATTTATTAAAATTTTCCGTGTATTTCAAGAAATAAATAGAAAAGAAACCTGCGTATTTTTTTCGCATATCGCCTGCAGGCCGTTGTATATCAAATTTTTTACGGCGACGTTTATTTTGGTATTAGTACATTACTGCCGCGATCTGTAATGACTGCGTTGCTGGCAGCGCTTATGATGGCCGAAAGTGCAGCTCCAGGCCTCGCGGTCAGCATTGCAGCCCTTGATGGACAAGCTGGAATAAAAGCCGAGACCGAAGATTCTTCAGTCAATAAGTTGATTATTTTTGGAATCTTTTTCTAGGGAACAAAAACACGTTCGGAGAAATTTGCCTCGGTAAAATTTCGACACCTATTCTCCTGGTTTGACAATTTGGACTACATATGGACTCAGGACTGCGGTTATATTTAATTAGATGGGCTTTAACAGTTAACAGTGTTACTACAAAACGGTGTTTAACTTTAGACAGTGTTTAAATCTGTTGTTGTCACCTTTTCTTTCATATCGTAAAAAAGTGACAGCAACAAATTTAAACACTGTCTAAAGTTAAACACCGTTTTGTGGTAAGACCGTAAATGTTTAAATGAAATTGAGTACATTTTATATTAATTTTCCCCGAATCCGTCCCTCTCGCTCTGAGAGTTTTTTCGCATGTGGAGAGATTGTGAAAAACCCGCCTTTTCTAATTAATCGAAACAGGACACTTAATTTCAAAATTCACTCAATAGTTTTTCAACAAAACCTTATTTATTACCCATGTATTGTGTATGTTGTAATCGCAAAGTTTCCATTGGTTTTCGTAAATTAGAATTTCAAAAATTTTGTATTGTAAAAATTTTGAAATTCTAATTTACAGAAACCAATGGAAACTTTGCGAATGCAGTATACACAATACTTAAGTAATAAGGTTTTGTTGAATAACTATTGAGTGAATTTTGAATTTAAGTGTTCTCTTTCGATTTTAGATAAAGGCAGCTATTTCACAATCCGGCTGCGAAACCGCTCTTAGCGTTATTAGTTATACAGGATGTTAAGATAACAACCTTTTTCTTTAAAACGGGGAGTTCTACCCATTAATATGAACAACTTTTACTATGGGGCTAACCCCGAAATCGCCCAAAATAAGTCAGGTGTTTCATACATTTTGGTCGAAGTCGAGTAGGTATTTTAACTTTTACTATGGAACATTTTTTTGGCAATTTCAGGGTTATCAAATTAACACCCAGTAACTGATTAAAATTCCGACAATCCGTTCGAATTGTTTTCACTTTACAGTTATTTTATGACACCATTCCCAAAGTTCGAGGTACTATTCCCAAAGCATTCTTTCGTTCGAAAGCAATCTACAACGTACAAGAATTCAACTTTACACTGAGAATGTTAATTTTGTAGACATCAACCACCTGTAACTTAAACCCTATTCTCATATCTTTTAACTCTTAATACCCGGTGATAAAGTCAGATTTTGATTGTAGGAACGGTAATGATATCTTGGCCAGGAGTACCGTGAAATCGCCTCATTGGTAAACTGTTGTCGATTCGGAGCTACGATTCGAGGAGTAGAAATCAGGGCGCTAAGGTGGTTCCTAAGTGATCCAAATTCCAATTGTCCTAGCAGTTCCTAAAAAATTCTGCAAAATGGTGTTAAAAGCACGAAAACCGGTACAATTGATCTAAAAGCCATACTCAACGATTTGCAGCTTTTATACGGAAAATCGGTCTATTCATATTAATATTCTTTATTGTACACAAAAAATACATTATTTGCATGATTAATACTTGCGATTGTCGGCACTTGGTTAAACTTGGATAACAACATGATGAATAAATACACTTGCGTATTCGTTTCACAGTTAAAAAAAAATTTAACCCGCCCGGTTTCAGTTTTACTCAATCATCAAGGGTTTAATTAAACTACTTGGAAGTTAAATTAATTAAATAAATGCAAATTATCATTTGCACATTGTACTTAGATATATCATGTACATAGGCGAGCTTATCTCTAAAAAGCGATTTCTTCCAGCAAACCCGGATCGATAAGTAGACAATACAATACAATACAATACAACTTTATTTGTACACCATATAAAAAGGAACAGAAATATAAATACTTAATTTTAACTAACTTATTATGTAGCACAAACAGGCGGCCTTATCGCTTAAAGCGATCTCTTCCAGACAACCTTTGGGTAGATGAAACTGCTTAGAATGATTACTGATACGTGTACACTAAAATATATCTAGTAAATCAGAGGCCGCAAATTTTCAAATTTCTCTGTTCTACGTCCACGTAACACGTACCTAGTATATTCAGCGTAACTGGGCTATAATCAGATAAAAAAAAAACATATCATCACGACATAAACCCCGAAGGGTTGTCAGAGGTGAAATGCAAGTCACTCGATGCACTCAGTTTTCACCGACGATTATTATGTCCCAAACGTGATGTGTGGTGAGCCTTATTGCCTTACTTCAAGCACTATATGACCAACAGCAACCCGAACACAAATTAACGTGCTTCACGGGGATTGAACCCATGACTTCTGGTTAGCAGGCGAGGTCACGTATTCACGATCGCCACGTTCAGATTTTACTAAACCAACACAAATTGAAAGAAAGAAAGAAAATTAAATTTATTCGTCACAATAAAAACACGGATAATTGTTACAATAAAAATAACTTAAAAAACTAAACTTACAAGAAAACAATTATATAACATACTACAAAATGTGAAGAAAAGGGGCATCTCAGAATCTGCTGCGAGCTGTCGAGCAGCAGCACAGCGCTGGTTTTCGGCCTGTCCCTGTACATGCACTAAACATAAACATAAAGCTTTTCTTTTGCAGGTAGCTAGTACACCATCATCAATAAATAAATATAAATCTAAAAATACAATTAAATTGGGCAATTATTTAATTTCATTTAAAATGTAACTAAACTCATAAAATTGTGGTTCAAAGCTGAAGATCCCTTCAAGGATTGACATTCTTGTCAACACAACATGTTAATGGTTTAGTATACACATGTTTAATTGTTGTTTGTTTCTAATGGCCACTAATGAGCCTGATAGTAATATTGCCTCTTGCTTTTAAGAAAAAAATATTTCATTAACCATCTGTCAACAGTTCTAAAGGTCACGGTACACGTGCTTTATCTTGGTCAAGGAACGTCTTTGTAGACCAAAACTCTATAAACTTGGCATTCTTGGCATTAGTTATCTTTATGTCATAATTCCTGTGCTAAAAGTAATTTCGAATAACAATTAGTTACTTATACTCGTACTTAGTATGCGTAAATAGACTGCTACCTTTTCATGAAACCACATATTCTACCGATCATACTGAACCACTTTTGCCAAGAAACATACCCGCGCTAACCATTAGCTATTTGAGTATATAAAACTATTGGAGTTTCAAACAAAAATGCGTGAACCGTAACGCACCGAGATACGGGCGTTTTTTAAGGCACGGTCGTCTGTGAAACAGCTGTTCACGCGTAGCGTTCTAAAATAGACCTTCTTCCTGCGATATAAAGTCCTTATGTTACTGTTGAATATCTTTTTCTCTGAAGGTTTGCGCGGGGAGTTTTCTTCAGAGAGTGGTTTTATTTAAAGTTATTTACATCCATAAAAAAATATCTCTTAACGGATTCTTACCACGGTTTGATTAATTTTACGAAATCTCGATATTTCGGTGAAATTGCATTCGCTATAAATGAGTGTGCAAATAGGTTATCGATATCCCTGCGGGGCCTTATTGTCTTACTCCAACATCTATTGCTATCGCTTTCAAAGGTTTGAAAGGTATAACGTAATTGGCTAAAAATGACATCACACATCATTTTTAGCCAATCACGATATCTTTGAAAGCTATAGCGATAAAAGTTATTTAAAGTTAGACAATAAGGCCTCAGGCATAGACCAGCTTAGCTTACTTAGTGCTTTGTGGCTCCAGGTTACTACGTTTTTTTCAAGGCGAATGGATACGCCAACTGCAATTTGGACCTGTCTTTGAAGGCCTACTCCTCCCACACGGGTGGTCCAAAAACTTTGATAACAATATATGATAGGCATTATAGAGTCAAAAATAAATTTTAAGTTTCATAAACTGTTTTTCTATTCTAAGTTTTGACAAAAAAAAACGAAAGTCATCGAAAGTTTCACATGATTCACACAAGAATTCTCTTACTCCTTCCAAATACCTAAAACGATTTTAATTATTATTTCACCAAATTATAATTAATTAAAATTTAAAATTTTAAAATTTAATTATAATTATTTTTTCTTTCATTGCGTCCATGTGAAAAGTGTTATTGTCTCCTATTTTGCGCTAGCCGGAGACGCAGTGGTTGTCGTAACAGACACTTTTCAAGGCACGCTGAAAGGAACATTATTTCAATGTCGTTTCTGTTGATATTTGTACCGACACACATCGAGTTGCTTATTTAGCGTGGTCATACGCCTTAATTGAGGCGCTGAGCGCAAAAGAAGTGTAACCCAAATTCAAAATTTCGATATTCTTTATGATAAATTGATGTTTAGAATCTCAGAAAGTTAAATTCGGGTTACTTCACTATTGCGTTCAGTGATCAGTGCCTTGAAGTTCTTAGCGCTAAAGTGGCCTAACCATAGACTATTTATTAGTCTATGGTCTAACTGACTTTAGACTTTTTGAGATCCTTTTATGAAAAATTTATATAAAAAACTTCAAAAGGATAGATGTTGGTTACACCCACAGAACTAGTTACATACCACTACTGCGCTCAGCGCCTCAATTGATATAAAAAAACATCTTTGCGTTTTTTTTTTGCACAAAATTGTGGATTGAATTGCTTATCTTCCCACAATCGGTAATCATAACTTAGTATCACACTTTACTAAGTGTAAAATGTCACCTATTGTTTATGACACCTTCATTTTTCAGCCAACTTTGCGACACGACTTTAAAATGATTATTTTATGCCTTGTGCTTTGGGCATAAAAAATATTTTCCTGTGACATCGAACTGCAACATCAAACGAACTAAACCATTCTAAAAGAAACTTCAACTCAAAGGACTAAAGTTGAGTTTCCCACAGAGTAACAATTTCATCAGCCGTATTCTGTTTCTAAGATGGTATCTGTGCTGTCAACACAATTGTTATTCGATGCTGCGCCTGCGCGTGACCTCCTCAGGAAAGGTGTGAGATGAATCCAGAATGCGAATGTTTTTCTAAGAAGTTGTTGATAAAAAATTGTGTGTGGTGTGAGGTAAACTGATCGTTTTTATAATTTTTTATAGTGGGGTGCACATAATAGTTTTTTCAATGCAAGTGCTCGTAAAGGCCCACTTTTTTATGCATCAAAACCGAACAGAAAGTCGATTATTATGCCCTAGGGCTTTATAATAACAATTTTTTAAATTTATTTACAAGAAGTTGGCTAACCTGCAACCTTTCTTGTGTACCATAAATGTTATACTTTTTTCCACTGTTTAACGGCTCTGGATACAGTCCTTTTGAGCCAATAATAATTTAAAGTTCACAAGATTGTATTTGTTTTATTTCCTCACACTATGCATTGAAAAACGTAGTATGATACACGGGCGTAAGAGCAATAAATTACTCGGTTACGTTTAAAACACTCGCTACGCTTGTGTTTTAAATCGTTCCTCGTAATTTATTCCTTTTCGCCCTTGTAGCATAAACTACTATTAATAAACAAGAAGTTATGACGAAATTTCAAGAGGCCTGCGGAGCAATCCTAGTTCATACAAACGAAATACCAAAACCATTTGTAAATCATAGATATTCTTAGGATAGTGTGTGTTTATCCCGATTGGATTACAGAATATCTAGGTTCCTAGATATATATATTTTGGAAGGGCTGATTTAAAGACGACATATACATGCTGTATAAATAATAAATAAATATAAGCAAATAAAAATTTCCATAGAAAGCTTATTTTTCTAATATTTCATGTTTAAAACAGTGTTCATATTTAATTTATACTTGGGAACCTAGATGTTCTGTAATGCAATCGGAATAAATACACACTACCTTAACAATATCTATGATTTACAAATGGTTTTGGTATTTCGTTTGTATGAACTAGGATTGCTCCGCAGGCCTCTTAAGTGCTTACGATGTATTAAGAATACACATATTTTTATTTATACGAAAAGCATCTTAAGAGCGCACCGAGCATTTTACACACACCAACACGTTTTTATAACCCTTGTTTGAAGTAGTAAACAATTAAATTAAAATCTAGGAAAATAAATTGGTATTAGTGAGTATACAAGGTGACCTTTTGATCATCGTCCAAATTTATACTAGAGGCTTGGTAAGTGATCAGCATAACGAATTGATAACAATTTTTGTGAAATTCGTATAATGAAATTTCGACTTCCCATAGTAATTCACTCCCTGTCCTGAGTGAATCACTATGGGGAGTCGAAATTTCCTTTTATGAATTTTACAAAAATCGTTATTGGTTCATGATGCTGATCACTTACCAAGGCTCAAGTATGAATTTGGACGATGTTCACAAATTCACCTTGTATATACTAGACAGTATACACGATGGAAACACGATAAGTGGCTCGATAGAATAAATTCGCAGTTACCTCTTTTCGAGTAATTTTTTCCTCTTTTTCCCTACTTTTTTATAAAAATAAGTAATTTGATACGATGATTCATTAACTCAAATAAAGTTCATAAATAACTGGAGCGTCTATACACGATAGTTTTTTATTTAAGAACAATATGATTAAAATAACAACGAAAAACATAGAAAAAGTGCAAAAGTTTGGTTATTTTCTTTACTCTTTACACATAAAGAAAAAGACAGAGACAAAGGCAAACGCTCGGTGCGCCCTTAAATAATACAAAAACACAATAAAGTGTCGAACGATTCACAGCCGCCACAGCAAATCCAAAACCATACTTGAGTTGAGTACAAACAGCACTTATTCAATCTGCAGCATTGGGTCTTGGCCTACATACAAAGCCCCTATTGTTTCATGCACCAATGTATGGTTTTGATTTGAATGGTCTAGTTCGAGGAAGACTTTTAAGGTTCCTTCAAAAATGAAAACCGTATGAGGCAGACCCTACTTTGGTGTGAAGAGCTCTGGAATATGTCTGACTGTAATAATTACCTACAAAGTCTGATATTTTGAACATATAAATAAAATGATAGCACAGTTCACATTAAGGCGTTACAATATGCGTAAGTGTCGCCACTTTAGCAAAAAATACTTATTTACTTGCTAGGATAATAATTGAAAATATGCTCAAGTAAAGTTTTCAGAAACAACCCCAACTAACACATTAGTGAAAATTGCAACTAATCTTATATCTTGAAGGTCTATATAGGTGTTACACGGGTGGAAAAAGCAGTATTACCAGAGAATATAAAGTATTACTACGTAAAGAAGCGACACTCACCTCCCCGCGCGAATTTAACGTCCCCCGCGGTCCCCCGCAAGTTAGTGGAAATCTGGAGTCAGGCAGAGCTCGATTACCACTCGTTTGCTGCGCGCGTGTTTTGTTACAAAGTTTTATCACGATACTGATTTTTAATCAGTATGGTGCGTTATTGCAGTGTTTATGGATGCCTGGAAAACTTTTTTTCAAAAATTAGAATTGCGTGATCAAACCTTACAATTTCGTTCAGTAACGCATTTGGAACAATAAAATCAGTATTTATAACTTTCCATGTTTTGACAAGTTTTAATTTTTTTTCCAAAATTTATGTTTGAGTAGTTGTTAATTATATGATGATCATTTATGCATACGAAACTATATAGGTACCTACTAAGCTTAGGCATACTATATATATATATAATATAGTATGCCTAAGCTTAGTAGGTAGAAAATAATATTTACTATATATTTACTTTTAAAGTAACGAAAAAGCAGCGGTAACTCAGGGGTAGAACGCTGGCCTCTTAATCTTGAGATCTCCGGTCGGCGGTCGGGCATGCACCAATGAGTTCTTCGGAATTTACATAATGTGCATAGTATTTGCTAATAGGTACTTACAACTTGTGAACAGTGAAGGAAAACATAGTAAGGAAACCTGCATGCCCTAAAAAGAGTGTATTTGTGCCCGAAGAACGATGATAGGGCTCACCACCCATCACGTTGGGACGTAATATTTGCAGGTGAAACGCGGGTTTACTGAGTGTGGGTGGACTGTGACTTGCATTTCAAAGTTCACACTCGGAACACATCCGACACTCCCCGGGGCATTCAGGTCGTAACGATTTATATACATATACTAGCTTCTGCCCGCGGCTTCGCCCGCGTGGCTTACAGGAAACAAATTACATTTTTTCAGAAACAAACATTATAAGTGCTCTCACTCCCTCTGGGAGTCAAGGTGTAGTGCTCGGCCGAAAAACTTGCATGCTCAGACTACGAACGCGCCCTGCTCGGCCTTCGGCCTCGCGGGCGCGTTCTCCGTCCTCACATGCTCGTTTTTCGGCCTCACCAGAATGCCAAACACGGGGACTCACCGATCAAAGTTTTTCCGAAAGAGTGTCAAAATCCCTATCAGTTGTCAAAAGATTTCAAATTTGAATACAGCAGCGTAATTGGCGACCCCGAATGCCCCTTGAGTTTTATGCAAATCGGAATACTTTTTTTGGACCTGTCAAAAAACTGTCAAAACTGTTTAATTTTTTTTGGTCATGTAGCCCCAGCTTGACCGATCACAATAGTTGAAACCCGAACTCCCTACGATTAGCCGTTCGGGAGATATGGCCGATCAAATGTTTGGCAATTTTTTTTTTCGACTTTTTTTTTAACGTCATCTAGATCTTGCCGAGCCCTTTTCTTAGAGTACCATGAACATGGGTCTATAGCATTAGCTGTTTGGGAGATACGGGCCTGTAAAGTTTTGACACTTTCGGCGGGTAGATCTCGTCGAAACCTTTTCCTAGACACCCATCAACATGGGTCTAAGTCTAGCCGTTTGGGAGAAACAGGCCGTCAAAGTTTTCACATAAAAAAAGAATTTTTTTTGGTACCCCGTGGTCCAACCCTTTCAACCTTCCATTCCAAAAATATTTTGCTGGGATATTGAAAGATATAGATAGATAGATAGATAGATAGATAGATAGATGGACAGATAGATAGATAGATAGATTGTGGATATATAGATAGATAGATACCTCAAAAGGAAAAAATGGAATCCTAATAGGATCACTTGTGTGGCTGTCTGTCTGTTCGTCTGTTACAGCCGATTTGCTCTGGCACACATACTTTCAAGAATTTTCATGTCCACTATATTAAATTTCAAAATCGATGCCATTTTCATAATTAACGTCCCAAAAAACCATAAAAACGACACCCATATTGATATTTACACATTTCAACATATCAACCCCATCGCACCCCAACAGGGGATGATGGTATTTCACGTCCACTACGTTGGATTTAGAAATCGTTGTTGTTTTCGTAATCAGCGACCCGATAAACCATACAAACGATACCCATGTTGGTTTTCAGACTTTGTCACCCCATTTCCCCTTTTTAGGGGTTGAATTCAGGAAATGCCTTTTTTACGTCCACTACGTTGGATTTTAAAATCGTTGTTGTTTTTGTAATCAGCGACCCGATAAACCATACAAACGATACCCATGTTGATTTTCAGAATTTGTCACCCCATTTCCCCCTTTTAGGGGTGGAATTCTGAAAAAACCTGAAACATATGTTTACTCATTTATAGATAGGAGTACTCTTGTGAAGTCTCGAATAAAATAGTCTAACTAATCTTGTTTCCCGATACAAACTTTGGACCCCCGTTTCACCCCTTTAGGGGGTGAATTTTGAAAAATCCTTTCTTAGTGGATGCCTACACTATATAAGGTATCTATATGCAAAATTTCAAGTCTCTAGGACCAGCGGTTTAGGCTGTGCGTTGATATATCAGTCAGTCAGTCAGTCAGTCAGGACTTTGAATTTTATATATACAGATAAGGTTAAATAACATTACTTGGCAAAACTCAAAACAAAGGTAGTACTTATATGGACAACTGTTTGTATGGGAGCTAAGCGAAATTCTTAACTTTTTTTCACTTCCTCCTGTACAAATTGCTCCGATCAGCTGACTCGTCCAGTATGGAAAGGTGAAAACGAATTTTAAGAATTTTTCACTATCCTATTAAAAAAAGTTATTCATATGGACATGTTCTACATATGTTTCAAATTTCGCCAACTAATTGAATTTAACCTTTTTAATACTGATTAATCCACGGGGAACCAGAAATTGGACTACGCTAAAATTTAGGAAGAGAATCACATAAGTTGCTGACTTATATTGTGTCCCTCTCGGGCGACGACGCTCACACGATTGCTGCCAGCCCTAGACTAGCTCACGCACACACACAAGCGTGTGCGGACAAGCCAGATGCGTGCGTTAGAGTGTAGGTAAATAACTTGAGCCTTGACTATGAAGTGTCGGGGGTGTGGTATTACGTTGCTTAGCAGTGAGAAATAGCACTCAGACCTTTAAAATCAACTATGGGTTGCATATTCTTTATTAATGCCACTGAGAGGTTCAAAGCGGTGCAATTTGCCACCGTTTTATCACTTACAACGGCATAAGAGTGCCATATAGCAATAGAAATGGTAAAAGAGATCTAATTATACATTTTATGTATCTATCGGTGGTAAAAGGGATACAAAAATCACTGCAAGGCAACTGTCGCTTAACGCACGCAAAATCCACTCTTGGCCCACTATAGTATGTATAAATGTGAAAATAGTGATTGTTTTGACACCAAAAATTGCAAAAGAGGCATTTTTAGAAGCGTTATACCACTTAAATCATTATGTATTTCATATATCGTATTTATTTGTTTCTGTTCGTTTCTCTACAAAATGATCCATTTATAATTAGAAGCCAGTTAAGGATAAAAATAAAAACGTTTCTTTTTCATTAAAGTTATCAGTAAATAAGGCTAAATAAAAATAAAATTATCATATCTTTCTTTATGATTATATATATAAACAGTTATTAACAGCTTTAATCATAAGTGAGTACAATTAGTGACGCTGAGGCTCTGTAGATGGGGGCTATAAGATTCTTCATCAACTTCTGGTGGAGCTTCTGGTGCTCAAAAGAACTCTTTTGTGAGCCATAGCTCTTGAATATATGCAATGGAATTTGCTCAAAAGCCTTGATACACCATGCCGACGTCATTTTGCTCTTTATATCTAGAACTCAGAAATTAGCAACTTTAGTTTATTAATTGCACTTATATGGCCCCTATTTAAAACGTATTAGAGTAAAATTGTGATATTTAGCACTTTGGCTTGCAAAGAGGAAGCAAACGGGTGAAAATTAGAAGCAATGAGCGCATCTTGCCGTCGCCATGTTTGAAATATGGTATCTGATAATATTGAATGTTCATTTACATATTTTTGGTAATTATACATTATTTGACGACTAACAAACAAATTTTACAACTTTCTTTAGTGAATCATAAATTAAGAGACCAACAGAACTTGTCTTTTTGAGATTTTTCAACAAAAATGTATACTTACCGTCTAAAATTTACGTAGATTTGAATCAAAATACTCATTAAATTGAAGGCGCGGGAAAATCTTAAAAGAAATTACATCTATTATTATCAGTAAAATTGTGTTCCCACATATTATTCACTTATATGTTAAACTAGTGTTTTGCGTGGTGCGCGGGCTGCAGGCAGCCCGCGTGTGTGGTAAACGCTATTGTTACTTATTGTTCCTGGTTGTTATTAATTTGTTGTAACTTTTTCGTTTACGTGACAGGGTTGAGGAGGTTTGGAGTTTGAAACACATTTGGAAGCTGAAATTGAAGTGTAACTAATTATCAAACGACATTCAAGTAATGGGCAGAAGTCAATTGTATCACGAAATGTCATCGGTCATGATCGGGTGGGAAAAAAAGTCATCGGTCATGATCAGTTTTCAAAATTGTCATCGTCGTAACCGTAATAGCGCGTTGAAATACGTGTGGTAACTTTGATTCCATTGAAGTGGACTAATATTTTGCTATTGTGTACTCTGACAGTTGTCAAAGGTCCAAAATGTACACGGTCGAAATGTGCTGGAACCAACTTTCAACGGAGTCGAATCCCGCTAAGCCCAAGCTCAAACGTTTGCGAGATAGGTCCAAAAGAAACTGTCTTGTAATGCTCCCGGGGTTAAGTGAACTCGGCCTCATGAACTCACATACTCGGCCTTCGGCCTCGTATGTTCGTTCATCGGCCTCGCTTATACTCGGTTCGGCCTTCGGCCTCACAGGCTCGGCCTCCGGCCTCGCCGCTTGGTACTGTTTGGCCTCCGGACGATTCCTCCGGAATCGTCCTCCGGGGTCGGCCTTCGGCCTCCCTAGGATGACATCAGATATGACTCTGGTAGCCGCGGTGTCGTGCTCGGCCGAAAAACTCGCATGTTCGGACTCCGAACGCTGCCAGCTCGGCCTTCGGCCTCACTGGCGCGTTCTCCGTCCTCGCATGCTCGTTTTTCGGCCTCGCTTT
Source organism: Ypsolopha sequella (assembly GCA_934047225.1). Taxonomy (NCBI): domain Eukaryota; kingdom Metazoa; phylum Arthropoda; class Insecta; order Lepidoptera; family Ypsolophidae; genus Ypsolopha; species Ypsolopha sequella. Next base: position 20,051,172 of record OW204004.1, on the reverse strand, counting down.
AAAGACACTCGTTTACGCGAAATGTTTCCTCTGACAGCTGTCAAGTGTCCAGACTGTCAACGGTCGAAATGTGCTTGAACCAACTTTCTACGAAGATGAATCCCGCTAAGCCCAGCCTCAGCCGTTCAGGAGACATGTCCAAGTGAAACGGTATTGTAATGCCCCCGGGGTTATGTGAACTCGGCCTCATGAACTCACATACTCGGCCTACGGCCTCGTATGTTCGTTCATCGGCCTCGCTTATACTCGGTTCGGCCTTCGGCCTCACAGGCTCGGCCTCCGGCCTCGCCGCTTGGTACTGTTTGGCCTCCGGACGATTCCTCCGGAATCGTCCTTCGGCCTCACTGGCGCGTTCTCCGTCCTCCCATGCTCGTTTTTCGGTCTCGCTGGAAAGACACTTGTAAGCTCGGCCTTCGGCCTCGCCGTTAGATCCGAAGAAATGTCCGATCAATTTTTTTTCGAAAAAGTGTCAAAATCCCTGTTGGTTGTCAAAAAGTGTCAAATTTCACAACAAATTCGTAATCAGCGACCCCATTTACTCCTGGATACCGAGTTTAGAGCGAATCGGAGCACTTTTTTGGACATGTCAAAAAAATGTCAAATTATGTCAAATGTCAAATTTTTTTATGCGGTCGGGTAGCGCTCGGCGAACCGATCACTAAAGTCGAAACCGCAACTCGCTAGGACTTACGGTTCGAAAGATATGACCGATCAAAGTTTTGGCAAAAAAAATTTTTTTTTTTCGACTTATTGTTATTGGTTGTTGGTTGTTGTTACCTGTTGTTGTTGGTTGTACATAGTTGTTGTTGTAACTTTTTCGTTAACGTGACAGGATAAGGTATCGAGTAAAAAACACGTTTGAAATTGTGTTGAAACAGGTGATCAGACGACATTCAAGTAATGGGCAGAAGTCAATTGTATCACGAAATGTCATCGGTCATGATCGGGTGGGAAAAAAACTCATCGGTCGTGATCAGTTTTCAAAATTGTCATCGTCGTAACCGTAATAGCGCGTTGAAATACGTGTGGTAACTTTGATTCCATTGAAGTGGACTAATATTTTGCTATTGTGTACTCTGACAGTTGTCAAAGGTCCAAAATGTACACGGTCGAAATGTGCTGGAACCAACTTTCAACGGAGTCGAATCCCGCTAAGCCCAATTTCAAACGTTTGCGAAATAGGTCCAAAAGAAACAGTCTTGTAATGCTCCCGGGGTTAAGTGAACTCGGCCTCACGAACTCACATACTCGGCCTTCGGCCTCGTATGTTCGTTCATCGGCCTCGCTTATACTCGGTTCGGCCTTCGGCCTCACAGGCTCGGCCTCCGGCCTCGCCGCTTGGTACTGTCTGGCCTCCGGACGATTCCTCCGGAATCGTCCTCCGGGGTCGGCCTTCGGCCTCCCTAGAATGACGTCAGATATGACTCTGGTAGCCGCGGTGTCGTGCTCGGCCGAAAAACTCGCATGTTCGGACTCCGAACGCTGCCAGCTCGGCCTTCGGCCTCACTGGCGCGTTCTCCGTCCTCCCATGCTCGTTTTTCGGCCTCGCTAGAAAGACACTTGTAGGCTCGGCCTTCGGCCTCGCCGGGATCGTTTACGCGAAATGTTTCCTCTGACAGCTGTCAAGTGTCCAAACTGTCAACGGTCTAAATGTGCTTGAACCAACTTTCTACGAAGTTGAATCCCGCTAAGCCCAGCCTCAGCCGTTCGGGAGACATGTCCAAGTGAAACGGTATTGTAATGCCCCCGGGGTTATGTGAACTCGGCCTCATGAACTCACATACTCGGCCTTCGGCCTCGTATGTTCGTTCATCGGCCTCGCTTATACTCGGTTCGGCCTTCGGCCTCACAGGCTCGGCCTCCGGCCTCGCCGCTTGGTACTGTTTGGCCTCCGGACGATTCCTCCGGAATCGTCCTCTGGGGTCGGCCTTCGGCCTCCCTAGAATGACATCAGATATGACTCTGGTGGCCGCGGTGTCGTGCTCGGCCGAAAAACTCGCATGTTCGGACTCCGAACGCTGCCAGCTCGGCCTTCGGCCTCACTGGCGCGTTCTCCGTCCTCACATGCTCGTTTTTCGGCCTCGCTATAAAGACACTTGTAGGCTCGGCCTTCGGCCTCGCCGGGATCCTTTACGCGAAATGTTTCCTCTGACAGCTGTCAAGTGTCCAAACTGTCAACGGTCTAAGTGTGCTTGAACCAACTTTCTACGAAGTTGAATCCCGCTAAGCCCAATCTCAAACGTTTGGGAGATAGATCCAATAGAAACTGTCTTGTAATGCTCTCGGGGTAATGTGAACTCGGCCTCATGAACTCACATACTCGGCCTTCGGCCTCGTATGTTCGTTCATCGGCCTCGCTTATACTCGGTTCGGCCTTCGGCCTCACAGGCTCGGCCTCCGGCCTCGCCGCTTGGTGCTGTTTGGCCTCCGGACGATTCCTCCGGAATCGTCCTCCGGGGTCGGCCTTCGGCCTCCCTAGAATGACATCAGATATGACTCTGGTAGCCGCGGTGTCGTGCTCGGCCGAAAAACTCGCATGTTCGGACTCCGAACGCTGCCAGCTCGGCCTTCGGCCTCACTGGCGCGTTCTCCGTCCTCCCATGCTCGTTTTTCGGCCTCGCTTGAAAGATACTTGTGGGCTCGGCCTTCGGCCTCGCCATTAGATCCGAAAAAACGTCCGATCATTTTTTTTTCGAAAAAGTGTCAAAGTCCCTGTCGGTTGTCAAAAAGTGTCAAATTTGACATCGGATTCGTAATCAGCGACCCCATTTACTCCTGGATACCGAGTTTCAAGCGAATCGGAGCACTTTTATGGACCTGTCAAAAAAATGTCAAATTATGTCAAATGTCAAATTTTTTTATGCGGTCGGGTAGCGCTCGGCTAAACGATCACTAAAGTCGAAACCGCAACTCGCTGGGACTTACGGTTCGGAAGATATGGCCGATCAAAGTTTTGGCAAAAAAAATTTTTTTTTTCGACTTTTTTTTTTTTTTATTTGATTTCCAGGTAGAGCTCGCCGAGCCCTTTTCTTAGAGTACCATGAACATGGGTCTAGCTCCAGCCGTTTGGGAGATACGAACCGTTGAAGTTTTGACACCGGGGGTGGATAGATCTCGGCGAGACCTTTTCTTAGACACCCATCAACATGGGTCTAACTCGAGCCGTCTAGGAGATACGGTCGGTTAAAGTTTTGACATTTGAAAAAAAAAAAGAAACTTTTTTGGCACCCTATGGACCGACCCCTAGGGTTGTACCACCTTCCGTTCCGAAGATATGGCCAAAACAAAATTTTTTTGAAGTAAATTTAAGAAAAAAAAAAAAAATGTCCCATCCCTAGTGCCGGGGGACATCCCTATACCAACCCCCAAGACGAGCCCATCACTATAGTCCAAACCGCAACTCGCTAGGACCAGCGGTTCGGGAGATAAGGGAAAATGTCAAAAAAATGTCAAAAATGTCAAAGTAGGTACATCCCTAGTGGCTGGACATGTCCATGCGAACTCGCACGCTCGCGCTTCGCGCTCGCGTGCTCGTTCGAGGGAAAAAAAAAATTCGCAAAAATCCCATACAAATCCCCATACATTCTGCCACTTTCCACAAGAATTGACATAAAAATGTCAAATGTCAAAAAATGTCAAATGTCAGACTTTTTCCCCAGTCAGTATTAGACACCTGACATTTTATTCATACATTACTACAATGTCAGACAACTCCTTCCAACTAAACAACCATGTCAATGAGTCAGTGAATCAGTGACCGTTTTGTATCTGTATAATATATAGACTAGTGTTTTGCGTGGTGCGCGGGCTGCAGGCAGCCCGCGTGTGTGGTAAACGCTATTGTTACTAATTGATTTGTATTGTTCTTTGTTGTTACCGGTTGTTGTTGGTTGTTATTTAGTTGTTGTTGTAACTTTTTCGTTTACGTGACAGGATTGAGGAGGTATCGAGTTAAAAAAACGTTTGGAAGCTGAAATTGAGTTGAAACAGGTGATCAGACGACATTCAAGTAATGGGCAGAAGTCAATTGTATCACGAAATGTCATCGGTCATGATAGGGTGGGAAAAAAGTCATCGGTCATGATCAGTTTTCAAAATTGTCATCGTCGTAACCGCAATAGCGCGTTGAAATACGTGTGGTAACTTTGATTCCATTGAAGTGGACTAATTGTTTGCTATTGTGTACTCTGACAGTTGTCAAAGGTCCAAAATATACACGGTCGAAATGTGCTTGAACAAACTTTCAACGGAGTCGAATCCCGCTAAGCCCAATCTCAAACGTTTGCGAGGTAGGTCCAAAAGAAACAGTCTTGTAACGCTCCCGGGGTTAAGTGAACTCGGCCTCATGAACTCACATACTCGGCCTTCGGCCTCGTATGTTCGTTCATCGGCCTCGCTTATACTCGGTTCGGCCTTCGGCCTCACAGGCTCGGCCTCCGGCCTCGCCGCTTGGTACTGTTTGGCCTCCGGACGATTCCTCCGGAATCGTCCTCCGGGGTCGGCCTTCGGCCTCCCTAGGATGACATCAGATATGACTCTGGTAGCCGCGGTGTCGTGCTCGGCCGAAAAACTCGCATGTTCGGACTCCGAACGCTGCCAGCTCGGCCTTCGGCCTCACTGGCGCGTTCTCCGTCCTCACATGCTCGTTTTTCGGCCTCGCTATAAAGACACTTGTAGGCTCGGCCTTCGGCCTCGCCGGGATCCGTTACGCGAAATGTTTCCTCTGACAGCTGTCAAGTGTCCAAACTGTCAACGGTCTAAATGTGCTTGACACAACTTTCTACGAAGTTGAATCCCGCTAAGCCCAATCTCAAACGTTTGGGAGATACGTCCAAGTGAAACTGTCTTGTAATGCTCCCGGGGTCAAGTGAACTCGGCCTCATGAACTCACATACTCGGCCTTCGGCCTCGTATGTTCGTTCATCGGCCTCGCTTATACTCGGTTCGGCCTTCGGCCTCACAGGCTCGGCCTCCGGCCTCGCCGCTTGGTACTGTTTGGCCTCCGGACGATTCCTCCGGAATCGTCCTCGGGGGTCGGCCTTCGGCCTCCCTAGGATGACATCAGATATGACTCTGGTAGCCGCGGTGTCGTGCTCGGCCGAAAAACTCGCATGTTCGGACTCCGAACGCTGCCAGCTCGGCCTTCGGCCTCACTGGCGCGTTCTCCGTCCTCGCATGCTCGTTTTTCGGCCTCGCTTTAAAGACACTTGTAGGCTCGGCCTTCGGCCTCGCCGGGATCGTTTACGCGAAATGTTTCCTCTGACAGCTGTCAAGTGTCCAAACTGTCAACGGTCGAAATGTGCTTGAACCAATTCACCGTAGTCGAATCCCGCTAAGCCCAATCTCAAACGTTTGGGAGATACGTCCAAGTGAAACGGTATTGTAATGCCCCCGGGGTTATGTGAACTCGGCCTCATGAACTCACATACTCGGCCTTCGGCCTCGTATGTTCGTTCACATCGGCCTCGCTTATACTCGGTTCGGCCTTCGGCCTCACAGGCTCGGCCTCCGGCCTCGCCGCTTGGTACTGTTTAGCCTCCGGACGATTCCTCCGGAATCGTCCTCCGGGGTCGGCCTTCGGCCTCCCTAGGATGACATCAGATATGGCTCTGGTAGCCGCGGTGTCGTGCTCGGCCGAAAAACTCGCATGTTCGGACTCCGAACGCTGCCAGCTCGGCCTTCGGCCTCACTGGCGCGTTCTCCGTCCTCCCATGCTCGTTTTTCGGCCTCGCTGGAAAGACACTTGTAAGCTCGGCCTTCGGCCTCGCCGTTAGATCCGAAGAAATGTCCGATCAATTTGTTTTTGAAAAAAGTGTCAAAATCCCTGTTGGTTGTCAAAAAGTGTCAAATTTGACAACGGATTCGTAATCAGCGACCCCATTTACTCCTGGATACCGAGTTTCAAGCGAATCGGAGCACTTTTTTGGACCTGTCAAAAAAATGTCAAATTATGTCAAATGTCAAATTTTTTAATGCGGTCGGGTAGCGCTTGGCGAACCGATCACTATAGTTGAAACCGCAACTCGCTAGGACTTACGGTTCGGAAGATATGGCCGATCAAAGTTTTGGCAAAAAAAAAATTTTTTTTTTCGTTTTTTTTTTTTTTTTATTTGATTTCCAGGTAGAGCTCGCCGAGCCCTTTTCTTAGAGTACCATGAACATGGGTCTAGCTCCAGCCGTTTGGGAGATACGGGCCGTTGAAGTTTTGACACCGGGGGTGGATAGATCTCGGCGAGACCTTTTCTTAGACACCCATCAACATGGGTCTAACTCAAGCCGTCTAGGAGATACGGTCGGTTAAAGTTTTGACATTAAAAAAAAAAAAAAAAACTTTTTTGGCACCCTATGGTCCGACCCCTAGGGAAGTAGCACCTTCCGTTCCGAAGATATGGCCAAATCAAAATTTTTTTGTAGTAAATTTAAGAAAAAAAAAAAAATGTCCCATCCCTAGTGCCGGGGGACATCCCTATACCAACCCCAATGACGAGCCCATCACTATAGTCCAAACCGCAACTCGCTAGGACCAGCGGTTCGGGAGATATAAGAAAATGTCAAAAAAATGTCAAAAATGTCAAAGTAGGTACATCCCTAGTGGCTAGAATGGTCCATGCGAACTCGCACGCTCGCGCTTCGCGCTCGCGTGCTCGTTCGAGGGAAAAAAAAATTTCGCAAAAATCCCATACAAATCTCCATACATTCTGCCACTTTCCACCAGAATTGACATAGAAATGTCAAATGTCAAAAAATGTCAAATGTCAGACTTTTTCCCCAGTCAGAATTAGACACTGAACATTTCATACATACATTACTACAATGTCAGACAACTCCTTCCAACTAAACAACCATGTCAATCAGTCAGTGAGTGAGTCACCGTTTTGTATCTTTATAATATATAGACTAGTGTTTTGCGTGGTGCGCGGGCTGCAGGCAGCCCGCGTGTGTGGTAAACGCTATTGTTACTTATTGTTATTGGTTGTTGTTAATTTGTTGTAACTTTTTCGTTTACGTGACAGGATTGAGAAGGTTTGGAGTTTGAAACACATTTGGAAGCTGAAATTGAAGTGTAACTAATTATCAAACGACATTCAAGTAAGGGGCAGAAGTCAATTGTATCACGAAATGTCATCGGTCATGATCGGGTGGGAAAAAAAGTCATCGGTCATGATCAGTTTTCAAAATTGTCATCGTCGTAACCGTAATAGCGCGTTGAAATACGTGTGGTAACTTTGATTCAATCGAAGTGGACTAATATTTTGCTATTGTGTACTCTGACAGCTGTCAAAGGTCCAAAATGTACACGGTCGAAATGTGCTGGAACCAACTTTCAACGGAGTCGAATCCCGCTAAGCCCAATCTCAAACGTTTGCGAGATAGATCCAAAAGAAACTGTCTTGTAATGCTCTCGGGGTAAAGTGAACTCGGCCTCATGAACTCACATACTCGGCCTTCGGCCTCGTATGTTCGTTCATCGGCCTCGCTTATACTCGGTTCGGCCTTCGGCCTCACAGGCTCGGCCTCCGGCCTCGCCGCTTGGTACTGTTTGGCCTCCGGACGATTCCTCCGGAATCGTCCTCCGGGGTCGGCCTTCGGCCTCCCTAGGATGACATCAGATATGACTCTGGTAGCCGCGGTGTCGTGCTCGGCCGAAAAACTCGCATGTTCGGACTCCGAACGCTGCCAGCTCGGCCTTCGGCCTCACTGGCGCGTTCTCCGTCCTCCCATGCTCGTTTTTCGGCCTCGCTGGAAGGACACTTGTAGGCTCGGCCTTCGGCCTCGCCGGGATCGTTTACGCGAAATGTTTCCTCTGACCGCTGTCAAGTGTCTAAACTGTCAACGGTCGAAATGTGCTTGAACCAACTTTCTACGAAGTTGAATCCCGCTAAGCCCAGCCTCAGCCGTTCGGGAGACATGTCCAAGTGAAACAGTATTGTAATGCACCCGGGGTTATGTGAACTCGGCCTCATGAACTCACATACTCGGCCTTCGGCCTCGTATGTTCGTTCATCGGCCTCGCTTATACTCGGTTCGGCCTTCGGCCTCACAGGCTCGGCCTCCGGCCTCGCCGCTTGGTACTGTTTGGCCTCCGGACGATTCCTCCGGAATCGTCCTTCGGGGTCGGCCTTCGGCCTCCCTAGGATGACATCAGATATGACTCTGGTAGCCGCGGTGTCGTGCTCAGCCGAAAAACTCGCATGTTCGGACTCCGAACGCTGCCAGCTCGGCCTTCGGCCTCACTGGCGCGTTCTCCGTCCTCCCATGCTCGTTTTTCGGCCTCGCTGGAAAGACACTTGTAAGCTCGGCCTTCGGCCTCGCCGTTATATCCGAAGAAATGTCCAATCAATTTTTTTCGAAAAAGTGTCAAAGTCCCTGTCGGTTGTCAAAGAGTGTCAAATTTGACAACAAATTCGTAATCAGCGACCCCATTTACTCCTGGATACCGAGTTTCAAGCGAATCGGAGTACTTTTTTGGACCTGTCAAAAAAATGTCAAATTATGTCAAATGTCAAATTCTTTTATGCGGTCGGGTAGCGCTCGGCGAACCGATCACTAAAGTCGAAACCGCAACTCGCTAGGACTTACGGTTCGGGAGATATGGCCGACCAAAGTTTTCGTAAAAATTTTTTTTTTTTTCGACTTTTTTTTTTTTTTATTTTATTTCCAGAAAGATCTCGCCGAGCCCTTTTCTTAGAGTACCATGAACATGGGTCTAGCTCCAGCCGTTTGGGAGATACGGGCCGTTGAAGTTTTGACACCGGGGGGGGCTAGATCTCGGCGAGACCTTTTCTTAGACACCCATCAACATGGGTCTAACTCAAGCCGTCTAGGAGATACGGGCCGTTAAAGTTTTGACATTAAAAAAAAAAAAAGAAACTTTTTTGGCACCCTATGGTCCGACCCCTAGGGTTGTACCACCTTCCGTTCCGAAGATATAGCCAAAACAAAATTTTTTTGTAACAAATTTTAGAAAAAAAAAAAAATTCCCATCCCTAGTGACCGGGGCCATCCCTAGGAACTGCGCCCGCTCGCGCTTCGCGCTCGCGGGCTTGTTCCGGCGAACTTCGCCCGCTCGCGCTTCGCGCTCGCGGGCTCGTTCTGTCAAAAATGTCAATTTTTCCCATCCCTAGTACCCAGGTACATCCCTACGAACTTCGCCCGCTCGCGCTTCGCGCTCGCGTGCTCGTTCGTGCTCGTTCGTAGGCTCGCCCTTCGGGCTCGCCTACTCACTCGCGAAATTTTTCAAAACTCCCATACAAAATCCCATACAACGACCCGCCTCACTAAAATGTCAAAAACCCATGTCAAATGTCAAAAAATGTCAAATGTCTGATTTTTTCCCCACTCAGTATTAGACACCCAACATTCCATACATACATCACTACCACCCCAAACGACTCCTTCCAACTAAACAACCATGTCAATGAGTGAGTGAGTGAGTTACCGTTTTGTAATTTTATATAATATAGCTCGCATGCTCGCGCTTCGCGCTCGCTATGCTCGCAACTAGTGTTTTGCGTGGTGCGCGGGCTGCAGGCAGCCCGCGTGTGTGGTAAACGCTATTGTTACTTATTGTTCTTTGTTGTTACTGGTTGTTACCTGTTGTTGTTTGTTGTTGCATTTAGTTGTTGTTGTAACTTTTTCGTTAACGTGACAGGATAAGGTTTCGAGTTTAAAACACGTTTGGAAGCTGAAATTGAGTTGAAACAGGTGATCAGACGACAATCAAGTAATGGGCAGAAGTCAATTGTATCACGACATGTCATCGGTCATGATCGGGTGGGAAAAAAAGTCATCGGTCATGATCAGTTTTCAAAATTGTCATCGTCGTAACCGTAATAGCGCGTTGAAATACGTGTGGTAACTTTGATTCCATTGAAGTGTACTAATATTTTGCTATTGTGTAATCTGACAGTTGTCAAAGGTCCAAAATGTACACGGTCGAAATGTGCTGGAACCAACTTTCAACGGAGTCGAATCCCGCTAAGCCCAATCTCAAACGTTTGCGAGATAGATCCAAAAGAAACTGTCTTGTAATGCCCTCGGGGTAAAGTGAACTCGGCCTCATGAACTCACATACTCGGCCTTCGGCCTCGTATGTTCGTTCATCGGCCTCGCTTATACTCGGTTCGGCCTTCGGCCTCACAGGCTCGGCCTCCGGCCTCGCCGCTTGGTACTGTTTGGCCTCCGGACGATTCCTCCGGAATCGTCCTCCGGGGTCGGCCTTCGGCCTCCCTGGGATGACATCAGATATGACTCTGGTAGCCGCGGCGTCGTGCTCGGCCGAAAAACTCGCATGTTCGGACTCCGAACGCTGCCAGCTCGGCCTTCGGCCTCACTGGCGCGTTCTCCGTCCTCCCATGCTCGTTTTTCGGCCTCGCTGGAAAGACACTTGTAAGCTCGGCCTTCGGCCTCGCCGGGATCCTTTACGCGAAATGTTTCCTCTGACAGCTGTCAAGTGTCCAAACTGTCAACGGTCTAAATGTGCTTGAACCAACTTTCTACGAAGTTGAATCCCGCTGAGCCCAGCCTCAGTCATTCGGGAGACATGTCCAAGTGAAACAGTATTGTAATGCCCCCGGGGTAATGTGAACTCGGCCTCATGCACTCACATACTCGGCCTTCGGCCTCGTATGTTCGTTCATCGGCCTCGCTTATACTCGGTTCGGCCTTCGGCCTCACAGGCTCGGCCTCCGGCCTCGCCGCTTGGTACTGTTTGGCCTCCGGACGATTCCTCCGGAATCGTCCTCCGGGGTCGGCCTTCGGCCTCCCTAGGATGACATCAGATATGACTCTGGTAGCCGCGGTGTCGTGCTCGGCCGAAAAACTCGCATGTTCGGACTCGGACAGGCAGCCCGCGTGAGTTGTAATTGTTCGTGGTTGTTACTTGTTGTTGTTGTTTGTTGTTGTTGCATTTAGTTGTTGTTGTAACTTTTTCGTTAACGTGACAGGACAAGGTATCGAGTAAAAAACACGTTTGAAATTGAGTTGAAACAGGTGATCAGACGACATTCAAGTAATGGGCAGAAGTCAATTGTATCACGAAATGTCATCGGTCATGATCGGGTGGGAAAAAAAGTCATCGGTCATGATCAGTTTTCAAAATTGTCATCGTCGTAACCGTAATAGCGCGTTGAAATACGTGTGGTAACTTTGATTCAATTGAAGTGGACTAATATTTTGCTATTGTTTACTCTGACAGCTGTCAAAAGTCCAAAATGTACACGGTCGAAATGTGCTTGAACAAACTTTCAACGGAGTCGAATCCCGCTAAGCCCAATCCCAAACGTTTGCGAGATAGATCCAAAAGAAACTGTCTTGTAACGATCTCGGGGTTATGTGAACTCGGCCTCATGAACTCACATACTCGGCCTTCGGCCTCGTATGTTCGTTCATCGGCCTCGCTTATACTCGGTTCGGCCTTCGGCCTCACAGGCTCGGCCTCCGGCCTCGCCGCTTGGTACTGTTTGGCCTCCGGACGATTCCTCCGGAATCGTCCTCCGGGGTCGGCCTTCGGCCTCCCTAGGATGACATCAGATATGACTCTGGTAGCCGCGGTGTCGTGCTCGGCCGAAAAACTCGCATGTTCGGACTCCGAACGCTGCCAGTTCGGCCTTCGGCCTCACTGGCGCGTTCTCCGTCCTCCCATGCTCGTTTTTCGGCCTCGCTAGAAAGACACTTGTAGGCTCGGCCTTCGGCCTCGCCGGGATCCGTTACGCGAAATGTTTCCTCTGACAGCTGTCAAGTGTCCAAACTGTCAACGGTCGTAATGTGCTTGAACCAATTCAACGTAGTCAAATCCCGCTAAGCCCAATCTCAAACGTTTAGGAGATAGGTCCAAAAGAAACAGTCTTGTAATGCTCTCGGGGTAAAGTGAACTCGGCCTCATGAACTCACATACTCGGCCTTCGGCCTCGTATGTTCGTTCATCGGCCTCGCTTATACTCGGTTCGGCCTTCGGCCTCACAGGCTCGGCCTCCGGCCTCGCCGCTTGGTACTGTTTGGCCTCCGGACGATTCCTCCGGAATCGTCCTCCGGGGTCGGCCTTCGGCCTCCCTAGGATGACATCAGATATGACTCTGGTAGCCGCGGTGTCGTGCTCGGCCGAAAAACTCGCATGTTCGGACTCCGAACGCTGCCAGTTCGGCCTTCGGCCTCACTGGCGCGTTCTCCGTCCTCCCATGCTCGTTTTTCGGCCTCGCTGGAAAGAAACTTGTAGGCTCGGCCTTCGGCCTCGCCATTAGATCCGAAAAAATGTCCAATCCATTTTTTTTCGAAAAAGTGTCAAAATCCCTGTCGGTTGTCAAAAAGTGTCAAATTTGACAGTGGATTCGTAATAAGCGACCCCATTTACTCTTGGATACCGAGTTTCAAGCGAATCGGAGCACTTTTTTGGACCTGTCAAAAAAATGTCTAATTATGTCAAATGTCAAATTTTTTTATGCGGTCGGGTAGCGCTCGGCGAACCGATCACTAAAGTCGAAACCGCAACTCGCTAGGACTTACGGTTCGGGAGATATGGCCGACCAAAGTTTTCGTAAAAAATTTTTTTTTTTTTCGACTTTTTTTTTTTTTTATTTAATTTCCAGATAGAGCTCGCCGAGCCCTTTTCTTAGAGTACCATGAACATGGGTCTAGCTCCAGCCGTTTGGGAGATACGGGCCGTTGAAGTTTTGACACCGGGGGTGGATAGATCTCGGCGAGACCTTTTCTTAGACACCCATCAACATGGGTCTAACTCAAGCCGTCTAGGAGATACGGTCGGTTAAAGTTTTGACATTAAAAAAAAAAAAAGAAACTTTTTTGGCACCTTATGGTCCGACCCCTAGGGTTGTACCACCTTCCGTTCCGAAGATATGGCCAAATCAAAATTTTTTTGTAGTAAATTTAAGAAAAAAAAAAAAAATGTCCCATCCCTAGTGCCGGGGGACATCCCTATACCAACCCCAATGACGAGCCCATCACTATAGTCCAAACCGCAACTCGCTAGGACCAGCGGTTCGGGAGATATAAGAAAATGTCAAAAAAATGTCAAAAATGTCAAAGAAGGTACATCCCTAGTGGCTGGACATGTCCATGCGAACTCGCACGCTCGCGCTTCGCGCTCGCGTGCTCGTTCGAGGGAAAAAAAAAATTCGCAAAAATCCCATACAAATCCCCATACATTCTGCCACTTTCCACAAGAATTGACATAAAAATGTCAAATGTCAAAAAATGTCAAATGTCAGACTTTTTCCCCAGTCAGTATTAGACACCTGACATTTTATTCATACATTACTACAATGTCAGACAACTCCTTCCAACTAAACAACCATGTCAATCAGTGAGTGAATCAGTCACCGTTTTGTATCTTTATAATATATAGACTAGTGTTTTGCGTGGTGCGCGGGCTGCAGGCAGCCCGCGTGTGTGGTAAACGCTATTGTTACTAATTGATTTGTATTGTTATTTGTTGTTACCGGTTGTTGTTGGTTGTACATAGTTGTTGTTTAATCTTTTTCGTTTACGTGACAGGATTGAGGAGGTTAGGAGTTAAAAACACGTTTGGAAGCTGAAATTGAGTTGAAACAGGTGATCAGACGACATTCAAGTAATGGGCAGAAGTCAATTGTATCACGAAATGTCATCGGTCATGATCGGGTGGGAAAAAAAGTCATCGGTCATGATCAGTTTTCAAAATTGTCATCGTCGTAACCGTAATAGCGCGTTGAAATACGTGTGGTAACTTTGATTCCATTGAAGTGGACTAATATTTTGCTATTGTGTACTCTGACAGCTGTCAAAGGTCCAAAATGTACACGGTCGAAATGTGCTTGAACCAACTTTCAACGCAGTCGAATCCCGCTAAGCCCAATCTCAAACGTTTGCGAGGTAGGTCCAAAAGAAACAGTCTCGTAATGCTCCCGGGGTTAAGTGAACTCGGCCTCATGAACTCACATACTCGGCCTTCGGCCTCGTATGTTCGTTCATCGGCCTCGCTTATACTCGGTTCGGCCTTCGGCCTCACAGGCTCGGCCTCCGGCCTCGCCGCTTGGTACTGTTTGGCCTCCGGACGATTCCTCCGGAATCGTCCTCCGGGGTCGGCCTTCGGCCTCCCTAGGATGACATCAGATATGACTCTGGTAGCCGCGGTGTTGTGCTCGGCCGAAAAACTCGCATGTTCGGACTCCGAACGCTGCCAGCTCGGCCTTCGGCCTCACTGGCGCGTTCTCCGTCCTCACATGCTCGTTTTTCGGCCTCGCTATAAAGATACTTGTAGGCTCGGCCTTCGGCCTCGCCGGGATCCTTTACGCGAAATGTTTCCTCTGACAGCTGTCAAGTGTCCATCTGTCAACGGTCTAAATGTGCTTGAACCAACTTTCTACGAAGTTGAATCCCGCTAAGCCCAGCCTCAGTCATTCGGGAGACATGTCCAAGTGAAACAGTATTGTAATGCCGCCGGGGTTATGTGAACTCGGCCTCATGAACTCACATACTCGGCCTTCGGCCTCGTATGTTCGTTCATCGGCCTCGCTTATACTCGGTTCGGCCTTCGGCCTCACAGGCTCGGCCTCCGGCCTCGCCGCTTGGTACTGTTTGGCCTCCGGACGATTCCTCCGGAATCGTCCTCCGGGGTCGGCCTTCGGCCTCCCTAGAATGACATCAGATATGACTCTGGTGGCCGCGGTGTCGTGCTCGGCCAAAAAACGAGCATGTTCGGACTCCGAACGCTGCCAGCTCGGCCTTCGGCCTCACTGGCGCGTTCTCCGTCCTCACATGCTCGTTTTTCGGCCTCGCTGGAAAGACACTTGTAAGCTCGGCCTTCGGCCTCGCCGTTAGATCCGAAGAAATGTCCGATCATTTTTTTTTCGAAAAAGTGTCAAAATCCCTGTCGGTTGTCAAAAAGTGTCAAATTTGACAGTGGATTCGTAATGAGCGACCCCATTTACTCCTGGATACCGAGTTTCAAGCGAATCGGAGCACTTTTTTGGACCTGTCAAAAAAATGTCAAATTATGTCAAATGTCAAATTTTTTTATGCGGTCGGGTAGCGCTCGGCAAACCGATCACTAAAGTCGAAACCGCAACTCGCTAGGACTTACGGTTCGGGAGATATGGCCGACCAAAATTTTCGTAAAAAATTTTTTTTTTTTTCGACTTTTTTTTTTTTTATTTTATTTCCAGAAAGATCTCGCCGAGCCCTTTTCTTAGAGTACCATGAACATGGGTCTAGCTCCAGCCGTTTGGGAGATACGGGCCGTTAAAGTTTTGACACCGGGGGGGGCTAGATCTCGGCGAGACCTTTTCTTAGACACCCATCAACATGGGTCTAACTCAAGCCGTCTCGGAGATACGGGCCGTCAAAGTTTTGACATTTGAAAAAAAAAAAAAAAACTTTTTTGGCACCCTATGGTCCGACCCCTAGGGTTGTACCACCTTCCGTTCCGAAGATATGGCCAAATCAAAATTTTTTTGAAGTTAATTTTAGAAAAAAAAAAAATCCCATCCCTAGTGACCGGGGACATCCCTAGGAACTGCGCCCGCTCGCGCTTCGCGCTCGCGGGCTTGTTCCGGCGAACTTCGCCAGCTCGCGCTTCGCGCTCGCGGGCTCGTTCTGTCAATAATGTCAAAAATGTCAATTTTTCCCATCCCTAGTACCCAGGTACATCACTACGAACATCGCCCGCTCGCGCTTCGCGCTCGCGTGCTCGTTCGTGCTCGTTCGTAGGCTCGCCCTTCGGGCTCGCCTACTCACTCGCGAAATTTTTCCAAACTCCCATACAAAATCCCATACAACGACCCGCCTCACTAAAATGTCAAAAACCCATGTCAAATGTCAAAAAATGTCAAATATCTGATTTTTTCCCCACTCAGTATTAGACACCCAACATTCCATACATACATCACTACCACCCCAAACGACTCCTTCCAACTAAACAACCATGTCAATGAGTCAGTCAGTGAGTTACCGTTTTGTAATTTTATATATATAGAGCTCGCATGCTCGCGCTACGCGCTCGCTATGCTCGCAACTAGTGTTTTGCGTGGTGCGCGGGCTGCAGGCAGCCCGCGTGAGTTGTAATTGTTCGTGGTTGTTACTTGTTGTTGTTGTTTGTTGTTGTTGCATTTAGTTGTTGTTGTAACTTTTTCGTTAACGTGACAGGACAAGGTATCGAGTAAAAAACACGTTTGAAATTGAGTTGAAACAGGTGATCAGACGACATTCAAGTAATGGGCAGAAGTCAATTGTATCACGAAATGTCATCGGTCATGATCGGGTGGGAAAAAAAGTCATCGGTCATGATCAGTTTTCAAAATTGTCATCGTCGTAACCGTAATAGCGCGTTGAAATACGTGTGGTAACTTTGATTCAATCGAAGTGGACTAATATTTTGCTATTGTGTACTCTGACAGCTGTCAAAGGTCCAAAATGTACACGGTCGAAATGTGCTGGAACCAACTTTCAACGGAGTCGAATCCCGCTAAGCCCAATCTCAAACGTTTGCGAGATAGATCCAAAAGAAACTGTCTTGTAATGCTCTCGGGGTAAAGTGAACTCGGCCTCATGAACTCACATACTCGGCCTTCGGCCTCGTATGTTCGTTCATCGGCCTCGCTTATACTTGGTTCGGCCTTCGGCCTCACAGGCTCGGCCTCCGGCCTCGCCGCTTGGTACTGTTTGGCCTCCGGACGATTCCTCCGGAATCGTCCTCCGGGGTCGGCCTTCGGCCTCCCTAGGATGACATCAGATATGACTCTGGTAGCCGCGGTGTCGTGCTCGGCCGAAAAACTCGCATGTTCGGACTCCGAACGCTGCCAGCTCGGCCTTCGGCCTCACTGGCGCGTTCTCCGTCCTCCCATGCTCGTTTTTCGGCCTCGCAATAAAGACACTTGTAGGCTCGGCCTTCGGCCTCGCCGGGATCGTTTACGCGAAATGTTTCCTCTGACAGCTGTCAAGTGTCCAATTTGTCAACGGTCTAAATGTGCTTGAACCAACTTTCTACGAAGTTGAATCCCGCTAAGCCCAGCCTCAGCCGTTCGGGAGACATGTCCAAAAGAAACTGTCTTGTAATGCTCTCGGGGTAAAGTGAACTCGGCCTCATGAACTCACATACTCGGCCTTCGGCCTCGTATGTTCGTTCATCGGCCTCGCTTATACTCGGTTCGGCCTTCGGCCTCACAGGCTCGGCCTCCGGCCTCGCCGCTTGGTACTGTTTGGCCTCCGGACGATTCCTCCGGAATCGTCCTCCGGGGTCGGCCTTCGGCCTCCCTGGGATGACATCAGATTTGGCTCTGGTAGCCGCGGTGTCGTGCTCGGCCGAAAAACTCGCATGTTCGGACTCCGAACGCTGCCAGCTCGGCCTTCGGCCTCACTGGCGCGTTCTCCGTCCTCGCATGCTCGTTTTTCGGCCTCGCTTTAAAGACACTTGTAGGCTCGGCCTTCGGCCTCGCCGGGATCGTTTACGCGAAATACCTCGCCGCTTGGTGCTGTTTGGCCTCCGGACGATTCCTCCGGAATCGTCCTCCGGGGTCGGCCTTCGGCCTCCCTAGGATGACATCAGATATGACTCTGGTAGCCGCGGTGTCGTGCTCGGCCGAAAAACTCGCATGTTCGGACTCCGAACGCTGCCAGTTCGGCCTTCGGCCTCACTGGCGCGTTCTCCGTCCTCCCATGCTCGTTTTTCGGCCTCGCTTGAAAGATACTTGTAGGCTCGGCCTTCGGCCTCGCCATTAGATCCGAAGAAATGTCCGATCAATTTTTTTTCGAAAAAGTGTCAAAATCCCTGTCGGTTGTCAAAAAGTGTCAAATTTGACAAAAAATTCGTAATCAGCGACCCAACTTACTCCTAGATTCCGAGTTTCAAGCGAATCGGAGCACTTTTTTGGACCTGTCAAAAAAATGTCAAATTATGTCAAATGTCAAATTTTATAATGCGGTCGGGTAGCGCTCGGCGAACCGATCACTAAAGTCGAAACCGCAACTCGCTAGGACTTACGGTTCGGCAGATATGACCGATCAAAGTTTTGGCAAAAAAAAATTTTTTTTTTTCGATTTTTTTTTTTTTTTATTTGATTTCCAGGTAGAGCTCGCCGAGCCCTTTTCTTAGAGTACCATGAACATGGGTCTAGCTTCAGCCGTTTGGGAGATACGGGCCGTTGAAGTTTTGACACCGGGGGTGGATAGATCTCGGCGAGACCTTTTCTTAGACACCCATCAACATGGGTCTAACTCAAGCCGTCTCGGAGATACGGTCGGTTAAAGTTTTGACATTTAAAAAAAAAAAGATACTTTTTTGGCACCCTATGAGCCGACCCCTAGGGTTGTACCACCTTCCGTTCCGAAGATATGGCCAAATCAAAATTTTTTTGTAGTAAATCTAAGAAAAAAAAAAAAAAATGTCCCATCCCTAGTGCCGGGGGACATCCCTATACCAACCCCCATGACGAGCCCATCACTATAGTCCAAACCGCAACTCGCTAGGACCAGCGGTTCGGGAGATATGGGAAAATGTCAAAAAAATGTCAAAAATGTCAAAGAAGGTACATCCCTAGTGGCTGGACATGTCCATGCGAACTCGCACGCACGCGCTTCGCGCTCGCGTGCTCGTTCGAGGAAAAAAAAATTTTCGCAAAAATCCCATACAAATCCCCATACATTCTGCCACTTTCCACCAGAATTGACATAGAAATGTCAAATGTCAAAAAATGTCAAATGTCAGACTTTTTCCCCAGTCAGTATTAGACACCTGACATTTTATTCATACATTACTACAATGTCAGACAACTCCTTCCAACTAAACTACCATGTCAATGAGTCAGTGAGTGAGTCACGGTTTTGTATCTTTATAATATATAGACTAGTGTTTTGCGTGGTGCGCGGGCTGCAGGCAGCCCGCGTGTGTGGTAAACGCTATTGTTACTTATTGTTATTGGTTGTTGGTTGTTGTTACCTGTTGTTGTTGGTTGTACATAGTTGTTGTTGAAACTTTTTCGTTTACGTGACAGGATTGAGGAGGTTTCGAGTTTAAAACACGTTTGGAAGCTGACATTGAGTTGAAACAGGTGATCAGACGACATTCAAGTAATGGGCAGAAGTCAGTTGTATCACGAAATGTCATCGGTCATGATCGGGTGGGAAAAAAAGTCATCGGTCATGATCAGTTTTCAAAATTGTCATCGTCGTAACCGTAATAGCGCGTTGAAATACGTGTGGTAACTTTAATTCAATAGAAATGGACTAATTGTTTGCTATTGTGTACTCTGACAGCTGTCAAAAGTCCAAAATGTAAACGGTCGAAATGTGCTTGAACAAACTTTCAACGGAGTCGAATCCCGCTAAGCCCAATCTCAAACGTTTGCGAGATAGGTCCAAAAGAAACTGTCTTGTAATGCTCTCGGGGTAAAGTGAACTCGGCCTCATGAACTCACATACTCGGCCTTCGGCCTCGTATGTTCGTTCATCGGCCTCGCTTATACTCGGTTCGGCCTTCGGCCTCACAGGCTCGGCCTCCGGCCTCGCCGCTTGGTACTGTTTGGCCTCCGGACGATTCCTCCGGAATCGTCCTCCGGGGTCGGCCTTCGGCCTCCCTAGGATGACAATAGATATGACTCTGGTAGCCGCGGTGTCGTGCTCGGCCGAAAAACTCGCATGTTCGGACTCCGAACGCTGCCAGCTCGGCCTTCGGCCTCACCGGCGCGTTCTCCGTCCTCCCATGCTCGTTTTTCGGCCTCGCTACAAAGACACTTGTAGGCTCGGCCTTCGGCCTCGCCGGGATCGTTTACGCGAAATGTTTCCTCTGACAGCTGTCAAGTGTCCAAACTGTCAACGGTCTAAATGTGCTTGAACCAACTTTCTACGAAGTTGAATCCCGCTAAGCCCAATCTCAAACGTTTAGGAGATAGGTCCAAAAGAAACTGTCTTGTAATGCCCCCGGGGTTATGTGAACTCGGCCTCATGAACTCACATACTCGGCCTTCGGCCTCGTATGTTCGTTCATCGGCCTCGCTTATACTCGGTTCGGCCTTCGGCCTCACAGGCTCGGCCTCCGGCCTCGCCGCTTGGTACTGTTTGGCCTCCGGACGATTCCTCCGGAATCGTCCTCCGGGGTCGGCCTTCGGCCTCCCTAGGATGAGATCAGATATGACTCTGGTAGCCGCGGTGTCGTGCTCGGCCGAAAAACTCGCATGTTCGGACTCCGAACGCTGCCAGCTCGGCCTTCGGCCTCGCTGGCGCGTTCTCCGTCCTCCCATGCTCGTTTTTCGGCCTCGCTGGAAAGACACTTGTAAGCTCGGCCTTCGGCCTCGCCGTTAGATCCGAAAAATTGTCCGATCATTTTTTTTTCGAAAAAGTGTCAAAGTCCCTGTCATTTGTCAAAAAGTGTCAAATTTGACAGAGGATTCGTAATCAGCGACCCCATTTACTCCTGGATACCGAGTTTCAAGCGAATCGGAGCACTTTTTTGGACCTGTCAAAAAAATGTCAAATTATGTCAAATGTCAAATTTTTTAATGCAATCGGGTAGCGCTTGGCGAATTAATCACTATAGTCGAAACCGCAACTCGCTGGGACCTACGGTTCGGAAGATATGGCCGATCAAAGTTTTGGCAAAAAATTTTTTTTTTTCGACTTTTTTTTTTTTTTATTTTATTTCCAGAAAGATCTCGCCGAGCCCTTTTCTTAGAGTACCATGAACATGGGTCTAGCTTCAGCCGTTTGGGAGATACGGGCAGTTAAAGTTTTGACACCGGGGGGGGCTAGATCTCGGCGAGACCTTTTCTTAGACACCCATCAACATGGGTCTAACTCAAGCCGTCTCGGAGATACGGGCCGTTAAAGTTTTGACACTTGAAAAAAAAAAAAAAAAACTTTTTTGTCACCCTATGGTCTGACCCCTAGGGATGTACCACCTTCCGTTCCGAAGATATGGCCAAATCGAATTTTTTTTGTAGTAAATTTTAGAAAAAAAATAAAAAATCCCATCCCTAGTGACCGGGGACATCCCTAGGAACTGCGCCCGCTCGCGCTTCGCGCTCGCGGGCTTGTTCCGGCGAACTTCACCCGCTCGCGCTTCGCGCTCGCGGGCTCGTTCTGTCAATAATGTCAAAAATGTCAGTTTTTCCCATCCCTAGTACCCAGGTACATCACTACAAACATCGCCCGCTCGCGCTTCGCGCTCGCGTGCTCGTTCGTGCTCGTTCGTAGGCTCGCCCTTCGGGCTCGCCTACTCACTCGCAAAACTCCCATACAAAATCCCATACAACGACCCGCCTCACTAAAACGTCAAAAAACCATGTCAAATGTCAAAAAATGTCAAATGTCTGATTTTTTCCCCACTCAGTATTAGACACCCAACATTCCATACATACATCACTACCACCCCAGAACACTCTTTCCAACTAAACAACCATGTCAATGAGTGAGTCAGTCAGTTACCGTTTTGTAATTTTATATAATATAGCTCGCATGCTCGCGCTACGCGCTCGCTTATGCTCGCAACTAGTGTTTTGCGTGGTGCGCGGGCTGCAGGCAGCCCGCGTGTGTGGTAAACGCTATTGTTCCTATTGTAACTTGTTGTTGGTTGTTGTTACCTGTTGTTGTTGGTTGTACATAGTTGTTGTTTAAACTTTTTCGTTTACGTGACAGGATTGAGGAGAATTCGAGTTTAAAACACGTTTGGAAGCTGACATTGAGTTGCAACAGGTGATCAGACGACATTCAAGTAATGCGCAGAAGTCAATTGTATCACGAAATGTCATCGGTCATGATCGGGTGGGAAAAAAAGTAATCGGTCATGATCAGTTTTCAAAATTGTCATCGTCGAAACCGTAATAGCGCGTTGAAATACGTGTGGCAACTTTGATTCAATTGAAGTGGACTAATATTTTGCTATTGTGTACTCTGACAGTTGTCAAAGGTCCAAAATGTACACGGTCGAAATGTGCTGGAACCAACTTTCAACGGAGTCGAATCCCGCTAAGCGCAAGCTCAAACGTTTGCGAGATAGGTCCAAAAGAAACTGTCTTGTAATGCTCTCGGGGTAAAGTGAACTCGGCCTCATGAACTCACATACTCGGCCTTCGGCCTCGTATGTTCGTTCATCGGCCTCGCTTATACTCGGTTCGGCCTTCGGCCTCACAGGCTCGGCCTCCGGCCTCGCCGCTTGGTACTGTTTGGCCTCCGGACGATTCCTCCGGAATCGTCCTCCGGGGTCGGCCTTCGGCCTCCCTAGGATGACATCAGATATGACTCTGGTAGCCGCGGTGTCGTGCTCGGCCGAAAAACTCGCATGTTCGGACTCCGAACGCTGCCAGCTCGGCCTTCGGCCTCACTGGCGCGTTCTCCGTCCTCCCATGCTCGTTTTTCGGCCTCGCTGGAAGGACACTTGTAGGCTCGGCCTTCGGCCTCGCCGGGATCGTTTACGCGAAATGTTTCCTCTGACAGCTGTCAAGTGTCCAAACTGTCAACGGTCGAAATGTGCTGGAACCAACTTTCAACGGATTCGAATCCCGCTAAGCCCAATCTCAAACGTTTGGGAGATACGTCCAAGTGAAACTGTCTTGTTATGCTCCCGGGGTAAAGTGAACTCGGCCTCATGAACTCACATACTCGGCCTTCGGCCTCGTATGTTCGTTCATCGGCCTCGCTTATACTCGGTTCGGCCTTCGGCCTCACAGGCTCGGCCTCCGGCCTCGCCGCTTGGTACTGTTTGGCCTCCGGACGATTCCTCCGGAATCGTCCTCCGGGGTCGGCCTTCGGCCTCCCTAGGATGACATCAGATATGACTCTGGTAGCCGCGGTGTCGTGCTCGGCCGAAAAACTCGCATGTTCGGACTCCGAACGCTGCCAGCTCGGCCTTCGGCCTCACTGGCGCGTTCTCCGTCCTCACATGCTCGTTTTTCGGCCTCGCTATAAAGACACTTGTAGGCTCGGCCTTCGGCCTCGCCGGGATCGTTTACGCGAAATGTTTCCTCTGACAGCTGTCAAGTGTCCAAACTGTCAACTGTCTAAATGTGCTTGAACCAACTCTCTATGAAGTTGAATCCCGCTAAGCCCAGCCTCAGCCGTTCGGGAGACATGTCCAAGTGAAACGGTATTGTAATGCCCCCGGGGTTATGTGAACTCGGCCTCATGAACTCACATACTCGGCCTTCGGCCTCGTATGTTCGTTCATCGGCCTCGCTTATACTCGGTTCGGCCTTCGGCCTCACAGGCTCGGCCTCCGGCCTCGCCGCTTGGTACTGTTTGGCCTCCGGACGATTCCTCCGGAATCGTCCTCCGGGGTCGGCCTTCGGCCTCCCTAGGATGACATCAGATATGACTCTGGTAGCCGCGGTGTCGTGCTCGGCGAAAAACTCGCATGTTCGGACTCCGAACGCTGCCAGCTCGGCCTTCGGCCTCACTGGCGCGTTCTCCGTCCTCCCATGCTCGTTTTTCGGCCTCGCTGGAAAGAAACTTGTAGGCTCGGCCTTCGGCCTCGCCATTAGATCCGAAAAAATGTCCAATCCATTTTTTTTCGAAAAAGTGTCAAATTCCCTGTCGGTTGTCAAAAAGTGTCAAATTTGACAACGGATTCGTAATCAGCGACCCCATTTACTCCTGTAAACCGAGTTTCAAGCGAATCGGAGCACTTTTTTGGACCTGTCAAAAAAATGTCAAATTATGTCAAATGTCAAATTTTTTAATGCGGTCGGGTAGCGCTCGGCGAACCAATCACTATAGTCGAAACCGCAACTCGCTGGGACCTACGGTTCGGAAGATATGGCCGATCAAAGTTTTGGAAAAAAATTTTTTTTTTTTCGACTTTTTTTTTTTTTTATTTGATTTCCAGGTAGAGCTCGCCGAGCCCTTTTCTTAGAGTACCATGAACATGGGTCTAGCTCCAGCCGTTTGGGAGATACGGGCCGTTGAAGTTTTGACACCGGGGGTGGATAGATCTCGGCGAGACCTTTTCTTAGACACCCATCAACATGGGTCTAACTCAAGCCGTCTAGGAGATACGGTCGGTTAAAGTTTTGACATTAAAAAAAAAAAAAAAAAACTTTTTTGTCACCTTATGGTCCGACCCCTAGGGTTGTACCACCTTCCGTTCCGAAGATATGGCCAAATTAAAAAAAAAAAAAAAAAAATGTCCCATCCCTAGTGCCGGAGGACATCCCTATACCAACCCCTATGACGAGCCCATCACTATAGTCCAAACCGCAACTCGCTAGGACCAGCGGTTCGGGAGATATGGGAAAATGTCAAAAAAATGTCAAAAATGTCAAAGTAGGTACATCCCTAGTGGCTAGACATGTCCATAGGAACTCGCACGCTCGCGCTTCGCGCTCGCGTGCTCGTTCCAATAAAAAAAATTTTTCGCAAAAATCCCATACAAATCCCCATACATTCTGCCACTTTCCACAAGAATTGACATAAAAATGTCAAATGTCAAAAAATGTCAAATGTCATAATTTTTCCCCAGTCAGTATTAGACACTGAACATTTCATACATACATCACTATAATGTCAGACAACTCCTTCCAACTAAACAACCATGTCAATGAGTCAGTCAGTGAGTCACCGTTTTGTATCTTTATAATATATAGACTAGTGTTTTGCGTGGTGCGCGGGCTGCAGGCAGCCCGCGTGTGTGGTAAACGCTATTGTTACTAATTGATTTGTATTGTTCTTTGTTGTTACCGGTTGTTGTTGGTTGTTATTTAGTTGTTGTTGTAACTTTTTCGTTAACGTGACAGGACAAGGTATCGAGTTAAAAACACGTTTGAAATTGAGTTGAAACAGGTGATCAGACGACATTCAAGTAATGGGCAGAAGTCAATTGTATCACGAAATGTCATCGGTCATGATCGGGTGGGAAAAAAAGTCATCGGTCATGATCAGTTTTCAAAATTGTCATCGTCGTAACCGTAATAGCGCGTTGAAATACGTGTGGTAACTTTGATTCCATTGAAGTGGACTAATATTTTGCTATTGTGTACTCTGACAGTTGTCAAAGGTCCAAAATGTACACGGTCGAAATGTGCTGGAACCAACTTTCAACGGAGTCGAATCCCGCTAAGCCCAATCTCAAACGTTTGCGAGATAGATCCAAAAGAAACTGTCTTGTAACGCCCTCGGGGTTAAGTGAACTCGGCCTCATGAACTCACATACTCGGCCTTCGGCCTCGTATGTTCGTCCATCGGCCTCGCTTATACTCGGTTCGGCCTTCGGCCTCACAGGCTCGGCCTCCGGCCTCGCCGCTTGGTACTGTTTGGCCTCCGGACGATTCCTCCGGAATCGTCCTCCGGGGTCGGCCTTCGGCCTCCCTAGGATGACATCAGATATGACTCTGGTAGCCGCGGTGTCGTGCTCGGCCGAAAAACTCGCATGTTCGGACTCCGAACGCTGCCAGTTCGGCCTTCGGCCTCACTGGCGCGTTCTCCGTCCTCCCATGCTCGTTTTTCGGCCTCGCTTGAAAGATACTTGTAGGCTCGGCCTTCGGCCTCGCCGGGATCCGTTACGTGAAATGTTTCCTCTGACAGCTGTCAAGTGTCAAAACTGTCAACGGTCTAAATGTGCTTGAACCAATTCAACGTAGTCGAATCCCGCTAAGCCCAATCTCAAACGTTTGGGAGATACGTCCAAGTGAAACTGTCTTGTAAAGCTCTCGGGGTAAAGTGAACTCGGCCTCATGAACTCACATACTCGGCCTTCGGCCTCGTATGTTCGTTCATCGGCCTCGCTTATACTCGGTTCGGCCTTCGGCCTCACAGGCTCGGCCTCCGGCCTCGCCGCTTGGTACTGTTTGGCCTCCGGACGATTCCTCCGGAATCGTCCTCCGGGGTCGGCCTTCGGCCTCCCTAGGATGACATCAGATATGGCTCTGGTAGCCGCGGTGTCGTGCTCGGCCGAAAAACTCGCATGTTCGGACTCCGAACGCTGCCAGCTCGGCCTTCGGCCTCACTGGCGCGTTCTCCGTCCTCCCATGCTCGTTTTTCGGCCTCGCTATAAAGGCACTTGTAGGCTCGGCCTTCGGCCTCGCCGGGATCCTTTACGCGAAATGTTTCCTCTGACAGCTGTCAAGTGTCCAAACTGTCAACGGTCGAAATGTGCTTGAACCAACTTTCTACGAAGTTGAATCCCGCTAAGCCCAATCTCAAACGTTTGGGAGATACGTCCAAGTGAAACTGTCTTGTAATGCCCCCGGGGTTATGTGAACTCGGCCTCATGAACTCACATACTCGGCCTTCGGCCTCGTATGTTCGTTCATCGGCCTCGCTTATACTCGGTTCGGCCTTCGGCCTCACAGGCTCGGCCTCCGGCCTCGCCGCTTGGTACTGTTTGGCCTCCGGACGATTCCTCCGGAATCGTCCTCCGGGGTCGGCCTTCGGCCTCCCTGGGATGACATCAGATATGGCTCTGGTAGCCGCGGTGTCGTGCTCGGCCGAAAAACTCGCATGTTCGGACTCCAAACGCTGCCAGCTCGGCCTTCGGCCTCGCTGGCGCGTTCTCCGTCCTCGCATGCTCGTTTTTCGGCCTCGCTGGAAAGACACTTGTAGGCTCGGCCTTCGGCCTCGCCGTTAGATCCGAAGAAATGTACGATCAATTTTTTTTTGAAAAAGTGTCAAAATCCCTGTCGGTTGTCAAAAAGTGTCAAATTTGACAACGGATTCGTAATCAGCGACCCAACTTACTCCTTGGTTTCGAGTTTCAAACGAATCGGAGCACTTTTTTGGACCTGTCAAAAAAATGTCAAATTATGTCAAATGTCAAATTTTTTTATGCGGTCGGGTAGCGCTCGGCGAACCGATCACTATAGTCGAAACCGCAACTCGCTAGGACTTACGGTTCGGAAGATATGGCCGATCAAAATTTTCGAAAAAGTGTCAAAGTCCCTGTCGGTTGTCAAAAAGTGTCAAATTTGACAGTGGATTCGTAATCAGCGACCCCATTCACTCCTGGATACCGAGATTCAAGCGAATCGGAGCACTTTTTTGGACCTAGCAAAAAAATGTCAAATTCTGTCAAATGTCAAATTTTTTTATGCGGTCGGGTAGCGCTCGGCGAACCGATCACTAAAGTCAAAACCGCAACTCGCTAGGACTTACGGTTCGGGAGATATGGCCGACCAAAGTATTCGTAAAAAAATTTTTTTTTTTCGACTTTTTTTTTTTTTTATTTTATTTCCAGAAAGATCTCGCCGAGCCCTTTTCTTAGAGTACCATGAACATGGGTCTAGCTTCAGCCGTTTGGGAGATACGGGCCGTTGAAGTTTTGACACCGGGGGTGGATAGATCTCGGCGAGACCTTTTCTTAGACACCCATCAACATGGGTCTAACTCAAGCCGTCTAGGAGATACGGTCGGTTAAAGTTTTGACATTAAAAAAAAAAAAAGAAACTTTTTTGGCACCCTATGGTCCGACCCTTAGGGTTGTATCACCTTCCGTTCCGAAGATATGGCCAAAACAAAATTTTTTTGTAGTAAATTTAAGAAAAAAAAAAAATATGTCCCATCCCTAGTGCCGGGGGACATCCCTATACCAACCCCCATGACGAGCCCATCACTATAGTCCAAACCGCAACTCGCTAGGACTTACGGTTCGGGAGATAAGGGAAAATGTCAAAAAAATGTCAAAAATGTCAAAGTAGGTACATCCCTAGTGGCTAGAATGGTCCATGCGAACTCGCACGCTCGCGCTTCGCGCTCGCGTGCTCGTTCGAAGAAAAAAAATTTTTCGCAAAAATCCCATACAAATCCCCATACATTCTGCCACTTTCCACCAGAATTGACATAAAAATGTCAAATGTCAAAAAATGTCAAATGTCATAATTTTTCCCCAGTCAGTATTAGACACTGAACATTTCATACATACAACACTACAATGTCAGACAACTCCTTCCAACTAAACTACCATGTCAATCAGTGAGTCAGTCAGTCACGGTATTGTATCTTTATAATATATAGACTAGTGTTTTGCGTGGTGCGCGGGCTGCAGGCAGCCCGCGTGTGTGGTAAACGCTATTGTTCCTATTGTAACTTGTTGTTGGTTGTTGTTACCTGTTGTTGTTGGTTGTACATAGTTGTTGTTTAAACTTTTTCGTTTACGTGACAGTATTGAGGAGAATTCGAGTTTAAAACACGTTTGGAAGCTGACATTGAGTTGCAACAGGTGATCAGACGACATTCAAGTAATGCGCAGAAGTCAATTGTATCACGAAATGTCATCGGTCATGATCGGGTGGGAAAAAAAGTAATCGGTCATGATCAGTTTTCAAAATTGTCATCGTCGAAACCGTAATAGCGCGTTGAAATACGTGTGGCAACTTTGATTCAATTGAAGTGGACTAATATTTTGCTATTGTGTACTCTGACAGTTGTCAAAGGTCCAAAATGTACACGGTCGAAATGTGCTGGAACCAACTTTCAACGGAGTCGAATCCCGCTAAGCGCAAGCTCAAACGTTTGCGAGATAGGTCCAAAAGAAACTGTCTTGTAATGCTCTCGGGGTAAAGTGAACTCGGCCTCATGAACTCACATACTCGGCCTTCGGCCTCGTATGTTCGTTCATCGGCCTCGCTTATACTCGGTTCGGCCTTCGGCCTCACAGGCTCGGCCTCCGGCCTCGCCGCTTGGTACTGTTTGGCCTCCGGACGATTCCTCCGGAATCGTCCTCCGGGGTCGGCCTTCGGCCTCCCTAGGATGACATCAGATATGACTCTGGTAGCCGCGGTGTCGTGCTCGGCCGAAAAACTCGCATGTTCGGACTCCGAACGCTGCCAGCTCGGCCTTCGGCCTCACTGGCGCGTTCTCCGTCCTCCCATGCTCGTTTTTCGGCCTCGCTGGAAGGACACTTGTAGGCTCGGCCTTCGGCCTCGCCGGGATCGTTTACGCGAAATGTTTCCTCTGACAGCTGTCAAGTGTCCAAACTGTCAACGGTCGAAATGTGCTGGAACCAACTTTCAACGGATTCGAATCCCGCTAAGCCCAATCTCAAACGTTTGGGAGATACGTCCAAGTGAAACTGTCTTGTTATGCTCCCGGGGTAAAGTGAACTCGGCCTCATGAACTCACATACTCGGCCTTCGGCCTCGTATGTTCGTTCATCGGCCTCGCTTATACTCGGTTCGGCCTTCGGCCTCACAGGCTCGGCCTCCGGCCTCGCCGCTTGGTACTGTTTGGCCTCCGGACGATTCCTCCGGAATCGTCCTCCGGGGTCGGCCTTCGGCCTCCCTAGGATGACATCAGATATGACTCTGGTAGCCGCGGTGTCGTGCTCGGCCGAAAAACTCGCATGTTCGGACTCCGAACGCTGCCAGCTCGGCCTTCGGCCTCACTGGCGCGTTCTCCGTCCTCACATGCTCGTTTTTCGGCCTCGCTATAAAGACACTTGTAGGCTCGGCCTTCGGCCTCGCCGGGATCGTTTACGCGAAATGTTTCCTCTGACAGCTGTCAAGTGTCCAAACTGTCAACTGTCTAAATGTGCTTGAACCAACTCTCTATGAAGTTGAATCCCGCTAAGCCCAGCCTCAGCCGTTCGGGAGACATGTCCAAGTGAAACGGTATTGTAATGCCCCCGGGGTTATGTGAACTCGGCCTCATGAACTCACATACTCGGCCTTCGGCCTCGTATGTTCGTTCATCGGCCTCGCTTATACTCGGTTCGGCCTTCGGCCTCACAGGCTCGGCCTCCGGCCTCGCCGCTTGGTACTGTTTGGCCTCCGGACGATTCCTCCGGAATCGTCCTCCGGGGTCGGCCTTCGGCCTCCCTAGGATGACATCAGATATGACTCTGGTAGCCGCGGTGTCGTGCTCGGCGAAAAACTCGCATGTTCGGACTCCGAACGCTGCCAGCTCGGCCTTCGGCCTCACTGGCGCGTTCTCCGTCCTCCCATGCTCGTTTTTCGGCCTCGCTGGAAAGAAACTTGTAGGCTCGGCCTTCGGCCTCGCCATTAGATCCGAAAAAATGTCCAATCCATTTTTTTTCGAAAAAGTGTCAAATTCCCTGTCGGTTGTCAAAAAGTGTCAAATTTGACAACGGATTCGTAATCAGCGACCCCATTTACTCCTGTAAACCGAGTTTCAAGCGAATCGGAGCACTTTTTTGGACCTGTCAAAAAAATGTCAAATTATGTCAAATGTCAAATTTTTTAATGCGGTCGGGTAGCGCTCGGCGAACCAATCACTATAGTCGAAACCGCAACTCGCTGGGACCTACGGTTCGGAAGATATGGCCGATCAAAGTTTTGGAAAAAAATTTTTTTTTTTTTCGACTTTTTTTTTTTTTTATTTGATTTCCAGGTAGAGCTCGCCGAGCCCTTTTCTTAGAGTACCATGAACATGGGTCTAGCTCCAGCCGTTTGGGAGATACGGGCCGTTGAAGTTTTGACACCGGGGGTGGATAGATCTCGGCGAGACCTTTTCTTAGACACCCATCAACATGGGTCTAACTCAAGCCGTCTAGGAGATACGGTCGGTTAAAGTTTTGACATTAAAAAAAAAAAAAAAAAACTTTTTTGTCACCTTATGGTCCGACCCCTAGGGTTGTACCACCTTCCGTTCCGAAGATATGGCCAAATTAAAAAAAAAAAAAAAAAAATGTCCCATCCCTAGTGCCGGAGGACATCCCTATACCAACCCCTATGACGAGCCCATCACTATAGTCCAAACCGCAACTCGCTAGGACCAGCGGTTCGGGAGATATGGGAAAATGTCAAAAAAATGTCAAAAATGTCAAAGTAGGTACATCCCTAGTGGCTAGACATGTCCATAGGAACTCGCACGCTCGCGCTTCGCGCTCGCGTGCTCGTTCCAATAAAAAAAATTTTTCGCAAAAATCCCATACAAATCCCCATACATTCTGCCACTTTCCACCAGAATTGACATAAAAATGTCAAATGTCAAAAAATGTCAAATGTCATAATTTTTCCCCAGTCAGAATTAGACACCGAACAATCCATACATACATCACTACAATGTCAGACAACTCCTTCCGACTAAACAACCATGTCAATGAGTGAGTCAGTCAGTCACCGTTTTGTATCTTTATAATATATAGACTAGTGTTTTGCGTGGTGCGCGGGCTGCAGGCAGCCCGCGTGAGTTGTAATTGTTCCTGGTTGTATCTTGTGTATGTTGTTTGTTGTTGTTGCATTTAGTTGTTGTAACATTTTCGTTAACGTGACAGGATAAGGTATCGAGTAAAAAACACGTTTGAAATTGAGTTGAAACAGGTGATCAGACGACATTCAAGTAATGGGCAGAAGTCAATTGTATCACGAAATGTCATCGGTCATGATCGGGTGGGAAAAAAAGTCATCGGTCATGATCAGTTTTCAAAATTGTCATCGTCGTAACCGTAATAGCGCGTTGAAATACGTGTGGTAACTTTGATTCAATCGAAGTGGACTAATATTTTGCTATTGTGTACTCTGACAGCTGTCAAAGGTCCAAAATGTACACGGTCGAAATGTGCTGGAACCAACTTTCAACGGAGTCGAATCCCGCTAAGCCCAATCTCAAACGTTTGCGAGATAGATCCAAAAGAAACTGTCTTGTAATGCTCTCGGGGTAAAGTGAACTCGGCCTCATGAACTCACATACTCGGCCTTCGGCCTCGTATGTTCGTTCATCGGCCTCGCTTATACTTGGTTCGGCCTTCGGCCTCACAGGCTCGGCCTCCGGCCTCGCCGCTTGGTACTGTTTGGCCTCCGGACGATTCCTCCGGAATCGTCCTCCGGGGTCGGCCTTCGGCCTCCCTAGGATGACATCAGATATGACTCTGGTAGCCGCGGTGTCGTGCTCGGCCGAAAAACTCGCATGTTCGGACTCCGAACGCTGCCAGCTCGGCCTTCGGCCTCACTGGCGCGTTCTCCGTCCTCCCATGCTCGTTTTTCGGCCTCGCAATAAAGACACTTGTAGGCTCGGCCTTCGGCCTCGCCGGGATCGTTTACGCGAAATGTTTCCTCTGACAGCTGTCAAGTGTCCAATTTGTCAACGGTCTAAATGTGCTTGAACCAACTTTCTACGAAGTTGAATCCCGCTAAGCCCAACCTCAGCCGTTCGGGAGACATGTCCAAAAGAAACTGTCTTGTAATGCTCTCGGGGTAAAGTGAACTCGGCCTCATGAACTCACATACTCGGCCTTCGGCCTCGTATGTTCGTTCATCGGCCTCGCTTATACTCGGTTCGGCCTTCGGCCTCACAGGCTCGGCCTCCGGCCTCGCCGCTTGGTACTGTTTGGCCTCCGGACGATTCCTCCGGAATCGTCCTCCGGGGTCGGCCTTCGGCCTCCCTGGGATGACATCAGATTTGGCTCTGGTAGCCGCGGTGTCGTGCTCGGCCGAAAAACTCGCATGTTCGGACTCCGAACGCTGCCAGCTCGGCCTTCGGCCTCACTGGCGCGTTCTCCGTCCTCGCATGCTCGTTTTTCGGCCTCGCTTTAAAGACACTTGTAGGCTCGGCCTTCGGCCTCGCCGGGATCGTTTACGCGAAATGTTTCCTCTGACAGCTGTCAAGTGTCCAGACTGTCAACGGTCGAAATGTGCTTGAACCAAGTTTCTACGAAGTTGAATCCCGCTAAGCCCAGCCTCAGCCGTTCGGGAGACATGTCCAAGTGAAACGGTATTGTAATGCCCCCGGGGTTATGTGAACTCGGCCTCATGAACTCACATACTCGGCCTTCGGCCTCGTATGTTCGTTCATCGGCCTCGCTTATACTCGGTTCGGCCTTCGGCCTCACAGGCTCGGCCTCCGGCCTCGCCGCTTGGTGCTGTTTGGCCTCCGGACGATTCCTCCGGAATCGTCCTCCGGGGTCGGCCTTCGGCCTCCCTAGGATGACATCAGATATGACTCTGGTAGCCGCGGTGTCGTGCTCGGCCGAAAAACTCGCATGTTCGGACTCCGAACGCTGCCAGTTCGGCCTTCGGCCTCACTGGCGCGTTCTCCGTCCTCCCATGCTCGTTTTTCGGCCTCGCTTGAAAGATACTTGTAGGCTCGGCCTTCGGCCTCGCCATTAGATCCGAAGAAATGTCCGATCAATTTTTTTTCGAAAAAGTGTCAAAATCCCTGTCGGTTGTCAAAAAGTGTCAAATTTGACAAAAAATTCGTAATCAGCGACCCCATTTACTCTTGGATACCGAGTTTCAAGCGAATCGGAGCACTTTTTTGGACCTGTCAAAAAATGTCTAATTATGTCAAATGTCAAATTTTTTTATGCGGTCGGGTAGCGCTCGGCGAACCGATCACTAAAGTCGAAACCGCAACTCGCTAGGACTTACGGTTCGGGAGATATGACCGATCAAAGTTTTGTCAAAAATATTTTTTTTTTTTCGACTTTTTTTTTTTTTTATTTGATTTCCAGGTAGAGCTCGCCGAGCCCTTGTCTTAGAGTACCATGAACATGGGTCTAGCTCCAGCCGTTTGGGAGATACGGGCCGTTGAAGTTTTGACACCGGGGGTGGATAGATCTCGGCGAGACCTTTTCTTAGACACCCATCAACATGGGTCTAACTCAAGCCGTCTAGGAGATACGGTCGGTTAAAGTTTTGACATTTAAAAAAAAAAAAGAAACTTTTTTGGCACCCTATGGTCCGACCCCTAGGGAAGTAGCACCTTCCGTTCCGAAGATATGGCCAAATCAAAATTTTTTTGTAGTAAATTTAATAAAAAAAAAAAAATGTCCCATCCCTAGTGCCGGGGGACATCCCTATACCAACCCCAATGACGAGCCCATCACTATAGTCCAAACCGCAACTCGCTAGGACCAGCGGTTCGGGAGATATAAGAAAATGTCAAAAAAATGTCAAAAATGTCAAAGAAGGTACATCCCTAGTGGCTGGACATGTCCATGCGAACTCGCACGCTCGCGCTTCGCGCTCGCGTGCTCGTTCGAGGGAAAAAAAAAATTCGCAAAAATCCCATACAAATCCCCATACATTCTGCCACTTTCCACAAGAATTGACATAAAAATGTCAAATGTCAAAAAATGTCAAATGTCAGACTTTTTCCCCAGTCAGTATTAGACACCTGACATTTTATTCATACATTACTACAATGTCAGACAACTCCTTCCAACTAAACAACCATGTCAATCAGTGAGTGAATCAGTCACCGTTTTGTATCTTTATAATATATAGACTAGTGTTTTGCGTGGTGCGCGGGCTGCAGGCAGCCCGCGTGTGTGGTAAACGCTATTGTTACTTATTGTTATTGGTTGTTGGTTGTTGTTACCTGTTGTTTTTGGTTGTACGTAGTTGTTGTTTAAACTTTTTCGTTTACGTGACAGGATTGAGGAGAATTCGAGTTTAAAACACGTTTGGAAGCTGACATTGAGTTGAAACAGGTGATCAGACGACATTCAAGTAATGGGCAGAAGTCAATTGTATCACGAAATGTCATCGGTCATGATCGGGTGGGAAAAAAAGTCATCGGTCATGATCAGTTTTCAAAATTGTCATCGTCGTAACCGTAATAGCGCGTTGAAATACGTGTGGTAACTTTGATTCCATTGAAGTGGACTAATATTTTGCTATTGTGTACTCTGACAGTTGTCAAAGGTCCAAAATGTACACGGTCGAAATGTGCTTGAACAAACTTTCAACGGAGTCGAATCCCGCTAAGCCCAATCTCAAACGTTTGCGAGATAGGTCCAAAAGAAACTGTCTTGTAATGCTCCCGGGGTTAAGTGAACTCGGCCTCATGAACTCACATACTCGGCCTTCGGCCTCGTATGTTCGTTCATCGGCCTCGCTTATACTCGGTTCGGCCTTCGGCCTCACAGGCTCGGCCTCCGGCCTCGCCGCTTGGTACTGTTTGGCCTCCGGACGATTCCTCCGGAATCGTCCTCCGGGGTCGGCCTTCGGCCTCCCTAGGATGAGATCAGATATGACTCTGGTAGCCGCGGTGTCGTGCTCGGCCGAAAAACTCGCATGTTCGGACTCCGAACGCTGCCAGCTCGGCCTTCGGCCTCACTGGCGCGTTCTCCGTCCTCCCATGCTCGTTTTTCGGCCTCGCTATAAAGGAACTTGTAGGCTCGGCCTTCGGCCTCGCCGGGATCCTTTACGCGAAATCTTTCCTCTGACAGCTGTCAAGTGTCCAAACTGTCAACGGTCGAAATGTGCTTGAAACAATTCAACGTAGTCAAATCCCGCTAAGCCCAATCTCAAACGTTTAGGAGATAGGTCCAAAAGAAACAGTCTTGTAATGCTCTCGGGGTAAAGTGAACTCGGCCTCATGAACTCACATACTCGGCCTTCGGCCTCGTATGTTCGTTCATCGGCCTCGCTTATACTCGGTTCGGCCTTCGGCCTCACAGGCTCGGCCTCCGGCCTCGCCGCTTGGTGCTGTTTGGCCTCCGGACGATTCCTCCGGAATCGTCCTCCGGGGTCGGCCTTCGGCCTCCCTATGATGACATCAGATATGACTCTGGTAGCCGCGGTGTCGTGCTCGGCCGAAAAACTCGCATGTTCGGACTCCGAACGCTGCCAGCTCGGCCTTCGGCCTCACTGGCGCGTTCTCCGTCCTCACATGCTCGTTTTTCGGCCTCGCTATAAAGACACTTGTAGGCTCGGCCTTCGGCCTCGCCGGGATCCGTTACGTGAAATGTTTCCTCTGACAGCTGTCCAGTGTCCAGACTGTCAACGGTCGAAATGTGCTTGAACCAACTTTCTACGAAGATGAATCCCGCTAAGCCCAATCTCAAACGTTTGGGAGATACGTCCAAGTGAAACTGTCTTGTAATGCTCCCGGGGTCAAGTGAACTCGGCCTCATGAACTCACATACTCGGCCTTCGGCCTCGTATGTTCGTTCATCGGCCTCGCTTATACTCGGTTCGGCCTTCGGCCTCACAGGCTCGGCCTCCGGCCTCGCCGCTTGGTACTGTTTGGCCTCCGGACGATTCCTCCGGAATCGTCCTCCGGAGTCGGCCTTCGGCCTCCCTAGGATGACATCAGATATGACTCTGGTAGCCGCGGTGTCGTGCTCGGCCGAAAAACTCGCATGTTCGGACTCCGAACGCTGCCAGCTCGGCCTTCGGCCTCACTGGCGCGTTCTCCGTCCTCCCATGCTCGTTTTTCGGCCTCGCTGGAAAGACACTTGTAAGCTCGGCCTTCGGCCTCGCCGTTAGATCCGAAGAAATGTCCGATCAATTTTTTTTCGAAAAAGTGTCAAAATCCCTGTCGGTTGTCAAAAAGTGTCAAATTTGACAACAAATTCGTAATCAGCGACCCAACTTACTCCTGGATTCCGAGTTTCAAGCGAATCGGAGCACATTTTTGGACCTGTCAAAAAAATGTCAAATTCTGTCAAATGTCAAATTTTTTTATGTGGTCGGGTAGCGCTCGGCCAACCGATCACTAAAGTCGAAACCGCAACTCGCTGGGACCTACGGTTCGGAAGATATGGCTGATCAAAGTTTTGGAAAAAAAATTTTTTTTTTTTCGACTTTTTTTTTTTTTTATTTTATTTCCAGATAGAGCTCGCCGAGCCCTTTTCTTAGAGTACCATGAACATGGGTCTAGCTTCAGCCGTTTGGGAGATACGGGCAGTTAAAGTTTTGACACCGGGGGGGGCTAGATCTCGGCGAGACCTTTTCTTAGACACCCATCAACATGGGTCTAACTCAAGCCGTCTAGGAGATACGGTCGGTTAAAGTTTTGACATTAAAAAAAAAAAAAGATACTTTTTTGGCACCCTATGGTCCGACCCCTAGGGTTGTACCACCTTCCGTTCCGAAGATATGGCCAAAACAAATTTTTTTTGTAGTAAATTTAAGAAAAAAAAAAAAAATGTCCCATCCCTAGTGACGGGACACATCCCTATACCAACCCCCATGACGAGCCCATCACTATAGTCCAAACCGCAACTCGCTAGGACCAGCGGTTCGGGAGATATGGGAAAATGTCAAAAAAATGTCAAAAATGTCAAAGAAGGTACATCCCTAGTGGCTGGACATGTCCATGCGAACTCGCACGCTCGCGCTTCGCGCTCGCGTGCTCGTTCGAGGAAAAAAAAATTTTCGCAAAAATCCCATACAAATCCCCATACATTCTGCCACTTTCCACCAGAATTGACATAAAAATGTCAAATGTCAAAAAATGTCAAATGTCAGACTTTTTCCCCAGTCAGAATTAGACACCTGACATTTAATTCATACATTACTACAATGTCAGACAACTCCTTCCAACTAAACAACCATGTCAATGAGTGAGTCAGTCAGTGACGGTTATGTATCTTTATAATATATAGACTAGTGTTTTGCGTGGTGCGCGGGCTGCAGGCAGCCCGCGTGTGTGGTAAACGCTATTGTTACTTATTGTTCTTTGTTGTTACTGGTTGTTACCTGTTGTTGTCGGTTGTTATTTAGTTGTTGTTGTAACTTTTTCGTTTACGTGACAGGATTGAGGAGGTTAGGAGTTTAAAACACGTTTGGAAGCTGACATTGAGTTGAAACAGGTGATCAGACGACATTCAAGTAATGGGCAGAAGTCAATTGTATCACGAAATGTCATCGGTCATGATCGGGTGGGAAAAAAAGTCATCGGTCATGATCAGTTTTCAAAATTGTCATCGTCGTAACCGTAATAGCGCGTTGAAATACGTGTGGTAACTTTGATTCAATTGAAGTGGACTAATATTTTGCTATTGCGTACTCTGACAACTGTCAAAGGTCCAAAATGTACACGGTCGAAATGTGCAGGAACCAACTTTCAACGGAGTCGAATCCCGCTAAGCCCAAACACAAAACGTTTGCGAGATAGGTCCAAAAGAAACTGTCTTGTAATGCTCCCGGGGTTAAGTGAACTCGGCCTCATGAACTCACATACTCGGCCTTCGGCCTCATATGTTCGTTCATCGGCCTCGCTTATACTCGGTTCGGCCTTCGGCCTCACAGGCTCGGCCTCCGGCCTCGCCGCTTGGTGCTGTTTGGCCTCCGGACGATTCCTCCGGAATCGTCCTCCGGGGTCGGCCTTCGGCCTCCCTAGAATGACATCATATATGACTCTGGTGGCCGCGGTGTCGTGCTCGGCCGAAAAACTCGCATGTTCGGACTCCGAACGCTGCCAGCTCGGCCTTCGGCCTCACTGGCGCGTTCTCCGTCCTCACATGCTCGTTTTTCGGCCTCGCTATAAAGACACTTGTAGGCTCGGCCTTCGGCCTCGCCGGGATCCGTTACGTGAAATGTTTCCTCTGACAGCTGTCAAGTGTCCCAACTGTCAACGGTCTAAGTGTGCTTGAACCAAGTTTCTACGAAGTTGAATCCCGCTAAGCCCAGCCTCAGCCGTTCGGGAGACATGTCCAAGTGAAACAGTATTGTAATGCCCCCGGGGTAATGTGAACTCGGCCTCATGAACTCACATACTCGGCCTTCGGCCTCGTATGTTCGTTCATCGGCCTCGCTTATACTCGGTTCGGCCTTCGGCCTCACAGGCTCGGCCTCCGGCCTCGCCGCTTGGTACTGTTTGGCCTCCGGACGATTCCTCCGGAATCGTCCTCCGGGGTCGGCCTTCGGCCTCCCTAGAATGACATCATATATGACTCTGGTGGCCGCGGTGTCGTGCTCGGCCGAAAAACTCGCATGTTCGGACTCCGAACGCTGCCAGCTCGGCCTTCGGCCTCACTGGCGCGTTCTCCGTCCTCACATGCTCGTTTTTCGGCCTCGCTATAAAGACACTTGTAGGCTCGGCCTTCGGCCTCGCCGGGATCCGTTACGTGAAATGTTTCCTCTGACAGCTGTCAAGTGTCCCAACTGTCAACGGTCTAAGTGTGCTTGAACCAAGTTTCTACGAAGTTGAATCCCGCTAAGCCCAGCCTCAGCCGTTCGGGAGACATGTCCAAGTGAAACAGTATTGTAATGCCCCCGGGGTAATGTGAACTCGGCCTCATGAACTCACATACTCAGCCTTCGGCCTCGTATGTTCGTTCATCGGCCTCGCTTATACTCGGTTCGGCCTTCGGCCTCACAGGCTCGGCCTCCGGCCTCGCCGCTTGGTACTGTTTGGCCTCCGAACGATTCCTACGAGGCCTCCGGCCTCGTAGGAATCGTCCTCCGGGGTCGGCCTTCGGCCTCCCTAGAATGACATCAGATATGACTCTGGTAGCCGCGGTATCGTGCTCGGCCGAAAAACGCGCATGTTCGGACTCCGAACGCTGCCAGCTCGGCCTTCGGCCTCGCTGGCGCGTTCTCCGTCCTCACATGCTCGTTTTTCGGCCTCGCTAGAAAGACACTTGAAGGCTCGGCCTTCGGCCTCGCCATTAGATCCGAAAAAATGTCCAATCCATTTTTTTTTCGAAAAAGTGTCAAAATACCTGTCGGTTGTCAAAAAGTGTCAAATTTGACAGTGGATTCGTAATCAGCGCCTCCACTTGCTCCTGGATACCGAGTTTCAAGAGAATCGGAGCACTTTTTTGGACATGTCAAAAAAATGTCAAAAGCTGTCAAATGTCAAATTTTTTTATGCGGTCGGGTAGCGCTTGGCAAACCAATCACTAAAGTCGAAACCGCAACTCGCTAGGACTTACGGTTCGGAAGATATGACCGATCAAAGTTTTGGCAAAAAAAATTTTTTTTTTTCGACTTTTTTTTTTTTTTATTTGATTTCCAGGTAGAGCTCGCCGAGCCCTTTTCTTAGAGTACCATGAACATGGGTCTAGCTCTAGCCGTTTGGGAGATACGGGCCGTTGAAGTTTTGACACCGGGGGTGGATAGATCTCGGCGAGACCTTTTCTTAGACACCCATCAACATGGGTCTAACTCGAGCCGTCTAGGAGATACGGTCGGTTAAAGTTTTGACATTTGAAAAAAAAAAAGAAACTTTTTTGGCACCCTATGGACCGACCCCTAGGGTTGTACCACCTTCCGTTCCGAAGATATGGCCAAATCAAATTTTTTTTGTAGTAAATTTTAGAAAAAAAAAAAATTCCCGTCCCTAGTGACCTGGGACATCCCTAGGAACTGCGCCCGCTCGCGCTTCGCGCTCGCGGGCTTGTTCCGGCGAACTTCGCCCGCTCGCGCTTCGCGCTCGCGGGCTCGTTCTGTCAATAATGTCAAAAATGACAATTTTTCCCATCCCTAGTGACCGGGGACATCCCTAGGAACTGCGCCCGCTCGCGCTTCGCGCTCGCGGGCTTGTCCCGGAGAACTTCGCCGGCTCGCGCTTCGCGCTCGCGGGCTCGTTCTGTCAATAAAGTCAAAAATGTCAATTTTTCCCATCCCTAGTACCCAGGTACATCACTACGAACATCGCCCGCTCGCGCTTCGCGCTCGCGTGCTCGTTCGTGCTCGTTCGTAGGCTCGCCCTTCGGGCTCGCCTACTCACTCGCAAAATTTTTCGAATCTCCCATACAAAATCCCATACAACGACCCGCCTCACTAAAATGTCAAAAACCCATGTCAAATGTCAAAAAATGTCAAATGTCGAGGTTTTTCCCCACTCAGTATTAGACACCCGACATTCCATACATACATCACTACCACCCCAAACGACTCCTTCCAACTAAACAACCATGTCAATCAGTGAGTGAGTCAGTTACCGTTTTGTAATTTTATATAATATAGCTCGCATGCTCGCGCTACGCGCTCGCTATGCTCGCAACTAGTGTTTTGCGTGGTGCGCGGGCTGCAGGCAGCCCGCGTGTGTGGTAAACGCTATTGTTACTTATTGTTCTTTGTTGTTACTGGTTGTTACCTGTTGTTGTTTGTTGTTGTAATGTAGCTGTTGTTTTAACTTTTTCGTTAACGTGACAGGATAAGGTTTCGAGTTTAAAACACGTTTGGAAGATGAAAATGAGTTGAAACAGGTGATCAGACGACATTCAAGTGATGGGCAGAAGTCAATTGTATCACGAAATGTCATCGGTCATGATCGGGTGGGAAAAAAAGTCATCGGTCATGATCAGTTTTCAAAATTGTCATCGTCGTAACCGTAATAGCGCGTTGAAATACGTGTGGTAACTTTGATTCAATTGAAGTGGACTAATATTTTGCTATCGTGTACTCTGACAGCTGTCAAAGGTCCAAAATGTACACGGTCGAAATGTGCTGGAACCAACTTTCAACGGAGTCGAATCCCGCTAAGCCCAATCTCAAACGTTTGGGAGATAGGTCCAAAAGAAACTGTCTTGTAATGCTCCCGGGGTTAAGTGAACTCGGCCTCATGAACTCACATACTCGGCCTTCGGCCTCGTATGTTCGTTCATCGGCCTCGCTTATACTCGGTTCGGCCTTCGGCCTCACAGGCTCGGCCTCCGGCCTCGCCGCTTGGTACTGTTTGGCCTCCGGACGATTCCTTCGGAATCGTCCTCCGGGGTCGGCCTTCGGCCTCCCTAGGATGAAATCAGATATGACTCTGGTAGCCGCGGTGTCGTGCTCGGCCGAAAAACTCGCATGTTCGGACTCCGAACGCTGCCAGCTCGGCCTTCGGCCTCACTGGCGCGTTCTCCGTCCTCACATGCTCGTTTTTCGGCCTCGCTATAAAGAGACTTGAAGGCTCGGCCTTCGGCCTCGCCGGGATCCGTTACGTGAAATGTTTCCTCTGACAGCTGTCATGTCAAGTGTCCGAACTGTCAACGGTCGAAATGTGCTTGAACCAATTCAACGTAGTCGAATCCCGCTAAGCCCAATCTCAAACGTTTAGGAGATAGGTCCAAAAGAAACTGTCTTGTAATGCTCTCGGGGTAAAGTGAACTCGGCCTCACGAACTCACATACTCGGCCTTCGGCCTCGTATGTTCATTCATCGGCCTCGCTTATACTCGGTTCGGCCTTCGGCCTCACAGGCTCGGCCTCCGGCCTCGCCGCTTGGTACTGTTTTGCCTCCGGACGATTCCTCCGGAATCGTCCTCCGGGGTCGGCCTTCGGCCTCCCTAGGATGACATCAGATATGACTCTGGTAGCCGCGGTGTCGTGCTCGGCCGAAAAACTCGCATGTTCGGACTCCGAACGCTGCCAGCTCGGCCTTCGGCCTCACTGGCGCGTTCTCCGTCCTCGCATGCTCGTTTTTCGGCCTCGCTATAAAAACACTTATAGGCTCGGCCTTCGGCCTCGCCGGGATCCCTTACGCGAAATGTTTCCTCTGACAGCTGTCAAGTGTCCAAACTGTCAACGGTCTAAATGTGCTTGAACCAACTTTCTACGAAGTTGAATCCCGCTGAGCCCAGCCTCAGTCATTCGGGAGACATGTCCAAGTGAAACAGTATTGTAATGCCCCCGGGGTTATGTGAACTCGGCCTCATGCACTCACATACTCGGCCTTCGGCCTCGTATGTTCGTTCATCGGCCTCGCTTATACTCGGTTCGGCCTTCGGCCTCACAGGCTCGGCCTCCGGCCTCGCCGCTTGGTACTGTTTGGCCTCCGGACGATTCCTCCGGAATCGTCCTCCGGGGTCGGCCTTCGGCCTCCCTAGGATGAGATCAGATATGACTCTGGTAGCTGCGGTGTCGTGCTCGGCCGAAAAACTCGCATGTTCGGACTCCGAACGCTGCCAGCTCGGCCTTCGGCCTCACTGGCGCGTTCTCCGTCCTCCCATGCTCGTTTTTCGGCCTCGCTTGAAAGATACTTGTGGGCTCGGCCTTCGGCCTCGCCATTAGATCCGAAGAAATGTCCGATCAATTTTTTTTCGAAAAAGTGTCAAAATCCCTGTCGGTTGTCAAAAAGTGTCAAATTTGACAACGGATTCGTAATCAGCGACCCCACTTACTCCTGGATTCCGAGTTTCAAGCGAATCGGAGCACTTTTTTGGACCTGTCAAAAAAATGTCAAATTATGTCAAATGTCAAATTTTTTTATGCGGTCGGGTAGCGCTCGGCGAACCGATCACTAAAGTCGAAACCGCAACTCGCTAGGACTTACGGTTCGGAAGATATGGCCGATCAAAGTTTTGGCAAAAAAAAATTTTTTTTTTCGACTTTTTTTTTTTTTTATTTCATTTCCAGGTAGAGCTCGCCGAGCCCTTTTCTTAGAGTACCATGAACATGGGTCTAGCTCCAGCCGTTTGGGAGATACGGGCCGTTGAAGTTTTGACACCGGGGGTGGATAGATCTCGGCGAGACCTTTTCTTAGACACCCATCAACATGGGTCTAACTCAAGCCGTCTCGGAGATACGGGTCGTTAAAGTTTTGATATTCGAAAAAAAAAAAAAATTTTTTTAGCACCCTATGGACCGACCCCTAGCGTTGTGCCACCTTCCGTTCCGAAGATATGGCCAAAACAAAACTTTTTTTGGTACATTCCAAAAAAAAAAATAAATAAAAATGTCCCATCTCTACTGACCGGGGACATCCCTAAGAACTGCGCCCGCTCGCGCTTCGCGCTCGCAGGCTTGTTCCAACGAACTTCGCCTGCTCGCGCTTCGCGCTCGCTGGCTCGTTCTCGGGCGAGCCCTTCGGGCTCGCTAAAATATCGACTTTTCCCATCCCTAGTGACCGGGGACATCCCTAAGAACTGCGCCCGCTCGCGCTTCGCGCTCGTAGGCTTGTTCCAACGAACTTCGCCTGCTCGCGCTTCGCGCTCGCTGGCTCGTTCTTGGGCGAGCCCTTCGGGCTCGCTAAGATATCGACTTTTCCCATCCCTAGTGACCGGGGACATCCCTAGGAACTGCGCCCGCTCGCGCTTCGCGCTCGCTGGCTTGTTCCGACGAACTTCGCCTGCTCGCGTTTCGCGCTATTTGACTCGTTCTTGGGCGAGCCCTTCGGGCTCGCTAAAATATCGACTTTTCC
The DNA here is from genome assembly GCA_934047225.1 of Ypsolopha sequella. Lineage (NCBI taxonomy): Eukaryota > Metazoa > Arthropoda > Insecta > Lepidoptera > Ypsolophidae > Ypsolopha > Ypsolopha sequella. Next base: position 20,007,502 of record OW204004.1, on the reverse strand, counting down.
CATCCCTAGTGACCGGAAAAATCCCTAGGAACTGCGCCCGCTCGCGCTTCGCGCTCGTAGGCTTGTTCCAACGAACTTCGCCTGCTCGCGCTTCGCGCTCGCTGGCTCGTTCTTGGGCGAGCCCTTCGGGCTCGCTAAGATATCGACTTTTCCCATCCCTAGTGACCGGGGACATCCCTAGGAACTGCGCCCGCTCGCGCTTCGCGCTCGCTGGCTTGTTCCGACGAACTTCGCCTGCTCGCGTTTCGCGCTCGTTGACTCGTTCTTGGGCGAGCCCTTCGGGCTCGCTAAAATATCGACTTTTCCCATCCCTAGTGACCGGAAAAATCCCTAGGAACTGCGCCCGCTCGCGCTTCGCGCTCGCAGGCTTGTTCCGGCGAACTTCGCCCGCTCGCGCTTCGCGCTCGCGGGCTCGTTCTGTCAATAATGTCAAACATGTCAATTTTTCCCATCCCTAGTACTCAGGTACATCACTACGAACATCGCCCGCTCGCGCTTCGCGCTCGCGGGCTCGTTCGTGCTCGTTCGTAGGCTCGCCCTTCGGGCTCGCCTACTCACTCGCAAAAATCCCATACAAATCCCCATACATTCTGCCACTTTCCACCAGAATTGACATAAAAATGTCAAATGTCAAAAAATGTCAAATGTCATAATTTTTCCCCAGTCAGTATTAGACACCGAACATTTCATACATACAACACTACAATGTCAGACAACTCCTTCCAACTAAACAACCATGTCAATGAGTCAGTCAGTGAGTCACGGTTTTGTATCTTTATAATATATAGACTAGTGTTTTGCGTGGTGCGCGGGCTGCAGGCAGCCCGCGTGTGTGGTAAACGCTATTGTTACTTATTGTTCTTTGTTGTTACTGGTTGTTACCTGTTGTTGTTTGTTGTTGTAATGTAGCTGTTGTTTTAACTTTTTCGTTAACGTGACAGGATAAGGTTTCGAGTTTAAAACACGTTTGGAAGATGAAAATGAGTTGAAACAGGTGATCAGACGACATTCAAGTAATGGGCAGAAGTCAATTGTATCACGAAATGTCATCGGTCATGATCGGGTGGGAAAAAAAGTCATCGGTCATGATCAGTCTTCAAAATTGTCATCGTCGTAACCGTAATAGCGCGTTGAAATACGTGTGGTAACTTTAATTCAATAGAAATGGACTAATTGTTTGCTATTGTGTACTCTGACAGCTGTCAAAAGTCCAAAATGTAAACGGTCGAAATGTGCTTGAACAAACTTTCAACGAAGTCGAATCCCGCTAAGCCCAATCTCAAACGTTTGCGAGATAGGTCCAAAAGAAACTGTCTTGTAATGCTCTCGGGGTAAAGTGAACTCGGCCTCATGAACTCACATACTCGGCCTTCGGCCTCGTATGTTCGTTCATCGGCCTCGCTTATACTCGGTTCGGCCTTCGGCCTCACAGGCTCGGCCTCCGGCCTCGCCGCTTGGTGCTGTTTGGCCTCCGGACGATTCCTCCGGAATCGTCCTCCGGGGTCGGCCTTCGGCCTCCCTATGATGACATCAGATATGACTCTGGTAGCCGCGGTGTCGTGCTCGGCCGAAAAACTCGCATGTTCGGACTCCGAACGCTGCCAGCTCGGCCTTCGGCCTCACTGGCGCGTTCTCCGTCCTCACATGCTCGTTTTTCGGCCTCGCTATAAAGACACTTGTAGGCTCGGCCTTCGGCCTCGCTGGGATCGTTTACGCGAAATGTTTCCTCTGACAGCTGTCAAGTGTCCAAACTGTCAACGGTCGAAATGTGCTTGAACCAATTCAACGTAGTCGAATCCCGCTAAGCCCAATCTCAAACGTTTAGGAGATAGGTCCAAAAGAAACTGTCTTGTAATGCCCCCGGGGTTATGTGAACTCGGCCTCATGAACTCACATACTCGGCCTTCGGCCTCGTATGTTCGTTCATCGGCCTCGCTTATACTCGGTTCGGCCTTCGGCCTCACAGGCTCGGCCTCCGGCCTCGCCGCTTGGTGCTGTTTGGCCTCCGGACGATTCCTCCGGAATCGTCCTCCGGGGTCGGCCTTCGGCCTCCCTATGATGACATCAGATATGACTCTGGTAGCCGCGGTGTCGTGCTCGGCCGAAAAACTCGCATGTTCGGACTCCGAACGCTGCCAGCTCGGCCTTCGGCCTCACTGGCGCGTTCTCCGTCCTCACATGCTCGTTTTTCGGCCTCGCTATAAAGACACTTGTAGGCTCGGCCTTCGGCCTCGCCGGGATCCGTTACGTGAAATGTTTCCTCTGACAGCTGTCCAGTGTCCAGACTGTCAACGGTCGAAATGTGCTTGAACCAACTTTCTACGAAGATGAATCCCGCTAAGCCCAATCTCAAACGTTTGGGAGATACGTCCAAGTGAAACTGTCTTGTAATGCTCCCGGGGTCAAGTGAACTCGGCCTCATGAACTCACATACTCGGCCTTCGGCCTCGTATGTTCGTTCATCGGCCTCGCTTATACTCGGTTCGGCCTTCGGCCTCACAGGCTCGGCCTCCGGCCTCGCCGCTTGGTACTGTTTGGCCTCCGGACGATTCCTCCGGAATCGTCCTCCGGGGTCGGCCTTCGGCCTCCCTAGGATGACATCAGATATGACTCTGGTAGCCGCGGTGTCGTGCTCGGCCGAAAAACTCGCATGTTCGGACTCCGAACGCTGCCAGCTCGGCCTTCGGCCTCACTGGCGCGTTCTCCGTCCTCCCATGCTCGTTTTTCGGCCTCGCTGGAAAGAAACTTGTAGGCTCGGCCTTCGGCCTCGCCATTAGATCCGAAAAAATGTCCAATCCATTTTTTTTCGAAAAAGTGTCAAAGTCCCTGTCGGTTGTCAAAAAGTGTCAAATTTGACAACAAATTCGTAATCAGCGACCCAACTTACTCCTGGATTCCGAGTTTCAAGCGAATCGGAGCACTTTTATGGACATGTCAAAAAAATGTCAAATTATGTCAAATGTCAAATTTTTTTATGCGGTCGGGTAGCGCTCGGCGAACCGATCACTAAAGTCGAAACCGCAACTCGCTAGGACTTACGGTTCGGGAGATATGGCCGACCAAAGTTTTCGTAAAAAAATTTTTTTTTTTCGACTTTTTTTTTTTTTTATTTTATTTCCAGAAAGATCTCGCCGAGCCCTTTTCTTAGAGTACCATGAACATGGGTCTAGCTCCAGCCGTTTGGGAGATACGGGCCGTTGAAGTTTTGACACCGGGGGGGGCTAGATCTCGGCGAGACCTTTTCTTAGACACCCATCAACATGGGTCTAACTCAAGCCGTCTCGAAGATACGGGCCGTTAAAGTTTTGACATTTGAAAAAAAAAAAAAAAAACTTTTTTGGCACCCTATGGTCCGACCCCTAGGGTTGTACCACCTTCCGTTCCGAAGATATGGCCAAATCAAAATTTTTTTGTAGTAAATTTTAGAAAAAAAAAAAATCCCATCCCTAGTGACCGGGGACATCCCTAGGAACTGCGCCCGCTCGCGCTTCGCGCTCGCGGGCTTGTTCCGGCGAACTTCGCCCGCTCGCGCTTCGCGCTCGCGGGCTCGTTCTGTCAATAATGTCAAAAATGTCAATTTTTCCCATCCCTAGTACCCAGGTACATCACTACGAACATCACCCGCTCGCGCTTCGCGCTCGCGTGCTCGTTCGTGCTCGTTCGTAGGCTCGCCCTTCGGGCTCGCCTACTCACTCGCGAAATTTTTCCAAGCTCCCATACAAAATCCCATACAACGACCCGCCTCATTAAAATGTCAAAAACCCATGTCAAATGTCAAAAAATGTCAAATGTCGAGGTTTTTCCCCACTCAGTATTAGACACCCAACATTCCATACATACATCACTACCACCCCAAACGACTCCTTCCAACTAAACTACCATGTCAATGAGTCAGTCAGTCAGTTACCGTTTTGTAATTTTATATATATAGAGCTCGCATGCTCGCGCTACGCGCTCGCTATGCTCGCAACTAGTGTTTTGCGTGGTGCGCGGGCTGCAGGCAGCCCGCGTGTGTGGTAAACGCTATTGTTACTTATTGTTATTGGTTGTTAGTTGTTGTTACCTGTTGTCTTTGGTTGTACGTAGTTGTTGTTTAAACTTTTTCGTTTACGTGACAGGATTGAGGAGAATTCGAGTTTAAAACACGTTTGGAAGCTGACATTGAGTTGAAACAGGTGATCAGACGACATTCAAGTAATGGGCAGAAGTCAATTGTATCACGAAATGTCATCGGTCATGATCGGGTGGGAAAAAAAGTCATCGGTCATGATCAGTTTTCAAAATTGTCATCGTCGTAACCGTAATAGCGCGTTGAAATACGTGTGGTAACTGTGATTCAATTGAAGTGGACTAATATTTTGCTATTGTGTACTCTGACAGCTGTCAAAAGTCCAAAATGTACTCGGTCGAAATGGGCTTGAACAATCTTTCAACGGAGTCGAATCCCGCTAAGCCCAAGCTCAAACGTTTGGAAGATACGTCCAAAAGAAACAGTCTTGTAATGCTCTCGGGGTAAAGTGAACTCGGCCTCATGAACTCACATACTCGGCCTTCGGCCTCGTATGTTCGTTCATCGGCCTCGCTTATACTCGGTTCGGCCTTCGGCCTCACAGGCTCGGCCTCCGGCCTCGCCGCTTGGTACTGTTTGGCCTCCGGACGATTCCTCCGGAATCGTCCTCCGGGGTCGGCCTTCGGCCTCCCTAGGATGACATCAGATATGGCTCTGGTGGCCGCGGTGTCGTGCTCGGCCGAAAAACTCGCATGTTCGGACTCCGAACGCTGCCAGCTCGGCCTTCGGCCTCACTGGCGCGTTCTCCGTCCTCACATGCTCGTTTTTCGGCCTCGCTATAAAGACACTTGTAGGCTCGGCCTTCGGCCTCGCCGGGATCGTTTACGCGAAATGTTTCCTCTGACAGCTGTCAAGTGTCCAAACTGTCGACTGTCTAAATGTGCTTGAACCAACTCTCTATGAAGTTGAATCCCGCTAAGCCCAGCCTCAGCCGTTCGGGAGACATGTCCAAGTGAAACGGTATTGTAATGCCCCCGGGGTTATGTGAACTCGGCCTCATGAACTCACATACTCGGCCTTCGGCCTCGTATGTTCGTTCATCGGCCTCGCTTATACTCGGTTCGGCCTTCGGCCTCACAGGCTCGGCCTCCGGCCTCGCCGCTTGGTACTGTTTGGCCTCCGGACGATTCCTCCGGAATCGTCCTCCGGGGTCGGCCTTCGGCCTCCCTAGGATGAGATCAGATATGACTCTGGTAGCCGCGGTGTCGTGCTCGGCCGAAAAACTCGCATGTTCGGACTCCGAACGCTGCCAGCTCGGCCTTCGGCCTCACTGGCGCGTTCTCCGTCCTCACATGCTCGGTTTTCGGCCTCGCTGGAAAGACACTTGTAAGCTCGGCCTTCGGCCTCGCCATTAGATCCGAAAAAATGTCCGATCAATTTTTTTTCGAAAAAGTGTCAAAATCCCTGTCGGTTGTCAAAAAGTGTCAAATTTGACAACGGATTCGTAATCAGCGACCCAACTTACTCCTGGATTTCGAGTTTCAAGCGAATCGGAGCACTTTTTTGGACCTGTCAAAAAAATGTCAAATTATGTCAAATGTCAAATTTTTTTATGCGGTCGGGTAGCGCTCGGCGGACAGATCTCTAAAGTCGAAACCGCAACTCGCTAGGACTTACGGTTCGGAAGATATGACGGATCAAAGTTTTGGCAAAAAAATTTTTTTTTTTTCGACTTTTTTTTTTTTTTATTTGATTTCCAGGTAGAGCTCGCCGAGCCCTTTTCTTAGAGTACCATGAACATGGGTCTAGCTCCAGCCGTTTGGGAGATACGGGCCGTTGAAGTTTTGACACCGGGGGTGGATAGATCTCGGCGAGACCTTTTCTTAGACACCCATCAACATGGGTCTAACTCGAGCCGTCTAGGAGATACGGTCGGTTAAAGTTTTGACATTTAAAAAAAAAAAAGAAACTTTTTAGGCACCCTATGGTCCGACCCCTAGGGTTGTACCACCTTCCGTTCCGAAGATATGGCCAAATCAAATTTTTTTTGTAGTAAATTTTAGAAAAAAAAAAAATTCCCGTCCCTAGTGACCTGGGACATCCCTAGGAACTGCGCCCGCTCGCGCTTCGCGCTCGCGGGCTTGTTCCGGCGAACTTCGCCCGCTCGCGCTTCGCGCTCGCGGGCTCGTTCTGTCAATAATGTCAAAAATGACAATTTTTCCCATCCCTAGTGACCGGGGACATCCCTAGGAACTGCGCCCGCTCGCGCTTCGCGCTCGCGGGCTTGTCCCGGAGAACTTCGCCGGCTCGCGCTTCGCGCTCGCGGGCTCGTTCTGTCAATAAAGTCAAAAATGTCAATTTTTCCCATCCCTAGTACCCAGGTACATCACTACGAACATCGCCCGCTCGCGCTTCGCGCTCGCGTGCTCGTTCGTGCTCGTTCGTAGGCTCGCCCTTCGGGCTCGCCTACTCACTCGCAAAATTTTTCGAATCTCCCATACAAAATCCCATACAACGACCCGCCTCACTAAAATGTCAAAAACCCATGTCAAATGTCAAAAAATGTCAAATGTCGAGGTTTTTCCCCACTCAGTATTAGACACCCAACATTCCATACATACATCACTACCACCCCAAACGACTCCTTCCAACTAAACTACCATGTCAATGAGTCAGTCAGTCAGTTACCGTTTTGTAATTTTATATATATAGAGCTCGCATGCTCGCGCTACGCGCTCGCTATGCTCGCAACTAGTGTTTTGCGTGGTGCGCGGGCTGCAGGCAGCCCGCGTGTGTGGTAAACGCTATTGTTACTTATTGTTCTTTGTTGTTACTTGTTGTTCTTTGTTGTTTTTGGTTGTACGTAGTTGTTGTTTAAACTTTTTCGTTTACGTGACAGGATTGAGGAGAATTCGAGTTTAAAACACGTTTGGAAGCTGACATTGAGTTGCAACAGGTGATCAGACGACATTCAAGTAATGCGCAGAAGTCAATTGTATCACGAAATGTCATCGGTCATGATCGGGTGGGAAAAAAAGTAATCGGTCATGATCAGTTTTCAAAATTGTCATCGTCGAAACCGTAATAGCGCGTTGAAATACGTGTGGCAACTTTGATTCAATTGAAGTGGACTAATATTTTGCTATTGTGTACTCTGACAGTTGTCAAAGGTCCAAAATGTACACGGTCGAAATGTGCTGGAACCAACTTTCAACGGAGTCGAATCCCGCTAAGCGCAAGCTCAAACGTTTGCGAGATAGGTCCAAAAGAAACTGTCTTGTAATGCTCTCGGGGTAAAGTGAACTCGGCCTCATGAACTCACATACTCGGCCTTCGGCCTCGTATGTTCGTTCATCGGCCTCGCTTATACTCGGTTCGGCCTTCGGCCTCACAGGCTCGGCCTCCGGCCTCGCCGCTTGGTACTGTTTGGCCTCCGGACGATTCCTCCGGAATCGTCCTCCGGGGTCGGCCTTCGGCCTCCCTAGGATGACATCAGATATGACTCTGGTGGCCGCGGTGTCGTGCTCGGCCGAAAAACTCGCATGTTCGGACTCCGAACGCTGCCAGCTCGGCCTTCGGCCTCACTGGCGCGTTCTCCGTCCTCCCATGCTCGTTTTTCGGCCTCGCTATAAAGACACTTGTAGGCTCGGCCTTCGGCCTCGCCGGGATCCGTTACGTGAAATGTTTCCTCTGACAGCTGTCAAGTGTCCGAACTGTCAACGGTCGAAATGTGCTTGAACCAATTCAACGTAGTCGAATCCCGCTAAGCCCAATCTCAAACGTTTAGGAGATAGGTCCAAAAGAAACTGTCTTGTAATGCTCTCGGGGTAAAGTGAACTCGGCCTCACGAACTCACATACTCGGCCTTCGGCCTCGTATGTTCGTTCATCGGCCTCGCTTATACTCGGTTCGGCCTTCGGCCTCACAGGCTCGGCCTCCGGCCTCGCCGCTTGGTACTGTTTGGCCTCCGGACGATTCCTCCGGAATCGTCCTCCGGGGTCGGCCTTCGGCCTCCCTAAGATGACATCAGATATGGCTCTGGTAGCCGCGGTGTCGTGCTCGGCCGAAAAACTCGCATGTTCGGACTCCGAACGCTGCCAGCTCGGCCTTCGGCCTCACTGGCGCGTTCTCCGTCCTCACATGCTCGTTTTTCGGCCTCGCTATAAAGAGACTTGTAGGCTCGGCCTTCGGCCTCGCCATTAGATCCGAAGAAATGTCCGATCAATTTTTTTTCGAAAAAGTGTCAAAATCCCTGTCGGTTGTCAAAAAGTGTCAAATTTGACATCGGATTCATAATCAACCACCCCATTTACTCCTGGATACCGAGTTTCAAGCGAATCGGAGCACTTTTTTGGACCTGTCAAAAAAATGTCAAATTATGTCAAATGTCAAATTTTTTAATGCGGTCGGGTAGCGCTCGGCGAACCGATCAATAAAGTCGAAACCGCAACTCGCTGGGACCTACGGTTCGGAAGATATGGCCGATCAAAGTTTTGGCAAAAAAAAAATTTTTTTTTTCGACTTTTTTTTTTTTTTATTTGATTTCCAGGTAGACCTCGCCGAGCCCTTTTCTTAGAGTACCATGAACATGGGTCTAGCTCCAGCCGTTTGGGAGATACGGGCCGTTGAAGTTTTGACACCGGGGGTGGATAGATCTCGGCGAGACCTTTTCTTAGACACCCATCAACATGGGTCTAACTCAAGCCGTCTAGGAGATACGGTCGGTTAAAGTTTTGACATTTAAAAAAAAAAAAGATACTTTTTTGGCACCCTATGAGCCGACCCTTAGTGTTGTACCACCTTCCGTTCCGAAGATATGGCCAAATCAAAATTTTTTTCCGTCTATTCTTAAAAAAAAAAAAAAAATGTCCCATCCCTAGTGACGGGACACATCCCTATACCAACCCCCATGACGAGCCCATCACTATAGTCCAAACCGCAACTCGCTAGGACCAGCGGTTCGGGAGATATGGGAAAATGTCAAAAAAATGTCAAAAATGTCAAAGAAGGTACATCCCTAGTGGCTGGACATGTCCATGCGAACTCGCACGCTCGCGCTTCGCGCTCGCGTGCTCGTTCGAGGAAAAAAAAATTTCGCAAAAATCCCATACAAATCTCCATACATTCTGCCACTTTCCACCAGAATTGACATAAAAATGTCAAATGTCAAAAAATGTCAAATGTCATAATTTTTCCCCAGTCAGAATTAGACACCGAACAATCCATACATACATCACTACAATGTCAGACAACTCCTTCCGACTAAACAACCATGTCAATGAGTGAGTCAGTCAGTCACCGTTTTGTATCTTTATAATATATAGACTAGTGTTTTGCGTGGTGCGCGGGCTGCAGGCAGCCCGCGTGTGTGGTAAACGCTATTGTTACTTATTGTTATTGGTTGTTAGTTGTTGTTACCTGTTGTTTTTGGTTGTACGTAGTTGTTGTTTAAACTTTTTCGTTTACGTGACAGGATTGAGGAGAATTCGAGTTTAAAACACGTTTGGAAGCTGACATTGAGTTGAAACAGGTGATCAGACGACATTCAAGTAATGGGCAGAAGTCAATTGTATCACGAAATGTCATCGGTCATGATCGGGTGGGAAAAAAAGTCATCGGTCATGATCAGTTTTCAAAATTGTCATCGTCGTAACCGTAATAGCGCGTTGAAATACGTGTGGTAACTGTGATTCAATTGAAGTGGACTAATATTTTGCTATTGTGTACTCTGACAGCTGTCAAAAGTCCAAAATGTACTCGGTCGAAATGGGCTTGAACAATCTTTCAACGGAGTCGAATCCCGCTAAGCCCAAGCTCAAACGTTTGGAAGATACGTCCAAAAGAAACAGTCTTGTAATGCTCTCGGGGTAAAGTGAACTCGGCCTCATGAACTCACATACTCGGCCTTCGGCCTCGTATGTTCGTTCATCGGCCTCGCTTATACTCGGTTCGGCCTTCGGCCTCACAGGCTCGGCCTCCGGCCTCGCCGCTTGGTACTGTTTGGCCTCCGGACGATTCCTCCGGAATCGTCCTCCGGGGTCGGCCTTCGGCCTCCCTAGGATGACATCAGATATGGCTCTGGTGGCCGCGGTGTCGTGCTCGGCCGAAAAACTCGCATGTTCGGACTCCGAACGCTGCCAGCTCGGCCTTCGGCCTCACTGGCGCGTTCTCCGTCCTCACATGCTCGTTTTTCGGCCTCGCTATAAAGACACTTGTAGGCTCGGCCTTCGGCCTCGCCGGGATCGTTTACGCGAAATGTTTCCTCTGACAGCTGTCAAGTGTCCAAACTGTCGACTGTCTAAATGTGCTTGAACCAACTCTCTATGAAGTTGAATCCCGCTAAGCCCAGCCTCAGCCGTTCGGGAGACATGTCCAAGTGAAACGGTATTGTAATGCCCCCGGGGTTATGTGAACTCGGCCTCATGAACTCACATACTCGGCCTTCGGCCTCGTATGTTCGTTCATCGGCCTCGCTTATACTCGGTTCGGCCTTCGGCCTCACAGGCTCGGCCTCCGGCCTCGCCGCTTGGTACTGTTTGGCCTCCGGACGATTCCTCCGGAATCGTCCTCCGGGGTCGGCCTTCGGCCTCCCTAGGATGAGATCAGATATGACTCTGGTAGCCGCGGTGTCGTGCTCGGCCGAAAAACTCGCATGTTCGGACTCCGAACGCTGCCAGCTCGGCCTTCGGCCTCACTGGCGCGTTCTCCGTCCTCACATGCTCGGTTTTCGGCCTCGCTGGAAAGACACTTGTAAGCTCGGCCTTCGGCCTCGCCATTAGATCCGAAAAAATGTCCGATCAATTTTTTTTCGAAAAAGTGTCAAAATCCCTGTCGGTTGTCAAAAAGTGTCAAATTTGACAACGGATTCGTAATCAGCGACCCAACTTACTCCTGGATTTCGAGTTTCAAGCGAATCGGAGCACTTTTTTGGACCTGTCAAAAAAATGTCAAATTATGTCAAATGTCAAATTTTTTTATGCGGTCGGGTAGCGCTCGGCGGACAGATCTCTAAAGTCGAAACCGCAACTCGCTAGGACTTACGGTTCGGAAGATATGACGGATCAAAGTTTTGGCAAAAAAATTTTTTTTTTTTCGACTTTTTTTTTTTTTTATTTGATTTCCAGGTAGAGCTCGCCGAGCCCTTTTCTTAGAGTACCATGAACATGGGTCTAGCTCCAGCCGTTTGGGAGATACGGGCCGTTGAAGTTTTGACACCGGGGGTGGATAGATCTCGGCGAGACCTTTTCTTAGACACCCATCAACATGGGTCTAACTCGAGCCGTCTAGGAGATACGGTCGGTTAAAGTTTTGACATTTAAAAAAAAAAAAGAAACTTTTTAGGCACCCTATGGTCCGACCCCTAGGGTTGTACCACCTTCCGTTCCGAAGATATGGCCAAATCAAATTTTTTTTGTAGTAAATTTTAGAAAAAAAAAAAATTCCCGTCCCTAGTGACCTGGGACATCCCTAGGAACTGCGCCCGCTCGCGCTTCGCGCTCGCGGGCTTGTTCCGGCGAACTTCGCCCGCTCGCGCTTCGCGCTCGCGGGCTCGTTCTGTCAATAATGTCAAAAATGACAATTTTTCCCATCCCTAGTGACCGGGGACATCCCTAGGAACTGCGCCCGCTCGCGCTTCGCGCTCGCGGGCTTGTCCCGGAGAACTTCGCCGGCTCGCGCTTCGCGCTCGCGGGCTCGTTCTGTCAATAAAGTCAAAAATGTCAATTTTTCCCATCCCTAGTACCCAGGTACATCACTACGAACATCGCCCGCTCGCGCTTCGCGCTCGCGTGCTCGTTCGTGCTCGTTCGTAGGCTCGCCCTTCGGGCTCGCCTACTCACTCGCAAAATTTTTCGAATCTCCCATACAAAATCCCATACAACGACCCGCCTCACTAAAATGTCAAAAACCCATGTCAAATGTCAAAAAATGTCAAATGTCGAGGTTTTTCCCCACTCAGTATTAGACACCCAACATTCCATACATACATCACTACCACCCCAAACGACTCCTTCCAACTAAACTACCATGTCAATGAGTCAGTCAGTCAGTTACCGTTTTGTAATTTTATATATATAGAGCTCGCATGCTCGCGCTACGCGCTCGCTATGCTCGCAACTAGTGTTTTGCGTGGTGCGCGGGCTGCAGGCAGCCCGCGTGTGTGGTAAACGCTATTGTTACTTATTGTTCTTTGTTGTTACTTGTTGTTCTTTGTTGTTTTTGGTTGTACGTAGTTGTTGTTTAAACTTTTTCGTTTACGTGACAGGATTGAGGAGAATTCGAGTTTAAAACACGTTTGGAAGCTGACATTGAGTTGAAACAGGTGATCAGACGACATTCAAGTAATGGGCAGAAGTCAATTGTATCACGAAATGTCATCGGTCATGATCGGGTGGGAAAAAAAGTCATCGGTTAGGATCAGTTTTCAAAATTGTCATCGTCGTAACCGTAATAGCGCGTTGAAATACGTGTGGTAACTTTGATTCCATTGAAGTGGACTAATATTTTGCTATTGTGTACTCTGACCGCTAAGCCCAATCTCAAACGTTTGGAAGATGCGTCCAAAAGAAACAGTCTTTTAATGCTCTCGGGGTAAAGTGAACTCGGCCTCATGAACTCACATACTCGGCCTTCGGCCTCGTATGTTCGTTCATCGGCCTCGGTTATACTCGGTTCGGCCTTCGGCCTCACAGGCTCGGCCTCCGGCCTCGCCGCTTGGTACTGTTTGGCCTCCGGACGATTCCTCCGGAATCGTCCTCCGGGGTCGGCCTTCGGCCTCCCTAGGATGACATCAGATATGACTCTGGTAGCCGCGGTGTCGTGCTCGGCCGAAAAACTCGCATGTTCGGACTCCGAACGCTGCCAGCTCGGCCTTCGGCCTCACTGGCGCGTTCTCCGTCCTCACATGCTCGTTTTTCGGCCTCGCTCTAAAGACGCTTGTAGGCTCGGCCTTCGGCCTCGCCGGGATCCTTTACGCGAAATGTTTCCTCTGAAAGCTGTCAAGTGTCCAAACTGTCAACGGTCGAAATGTGCTTGAACCAATTCAACGTAGTCGAATCCCGCTAAGCCCAATCTCAAACGTTTAGGAGACATGTCACAGTGAAACAGTATTGTAATGCCCCCGGGGTTATGTGAACTCGGCCTCATGAACTCACATACTCGGCCTTCGGCCTCGTATGTTCGTTCATCGGCCTCGCTTGTACTCGGTTCGGCCTTCGGCCTCACAGGCTCGGCCTCCGGCCTCGCCGCTTGGTACTGTTTGTCCTCCGGACGATTCCTCCGGAATCGTCCTCCGGGGTCGGCCTTCGGCCTCCCTAGGATGACATCAGATATGACTCTGGTAGCCGCGGTGTCGTGCTCGGCCGAAAAACTCGCATGTTCGGACTCCGAACGCTGCCAGCTCGGCCTTCGGCCTCACTGGCGCGTTCTCCGTCCTCCCATGCTCGTTTTTCGGCCTCGCTGGAAAGGCACTTGTAAGCTCGGCCTTCGGCCTCGCCATTAGATCCGAAAAAATGTCCGATCAATTTTTTTTCGAAAAAGTGTCAAAGTCCCTGTCGGTTGTCAAAAAGTGTCAAATTTGACAGTGGATTCGTAATCAGCGACCCCATTCACTCCTGGATACCGAGATTCAAGCGAATCGGAGCACTTTTTTGGACCTAGCAAAAAAATGTCAAATTCTGTCAAATGTCAAATTTTTTTATGCGGTCGGGTAGCGCTCGGCGAACCGATCACTAAAGTCAAAACCGCAACTCGCTAGGACTTACGGTTCGGGAGATATGGCCGACCAAAGTATTCGTAAAAAATTTTTTTTTTTTCGACTTTTTTTTTTTTTTATTTTATTTCCAGAAAGATCTCGCCGAGCCCTTTTCTTAGAGTACCATGAACATGGGTCTAGCTCCAGCCGTTTGGGAGATACGGGCCGTTAAAGTTTTGACACCGGGGGGGGCTAGATCTCGGCGAGACCTTTTCTTAGACACCCATCAACATGGGTCTAACTCAAGCCGTCTCGGAGATACGGGCCGTTAAAGTTTTGACATTTGTATTAAAAAAAAAAACTTTTTTGTCACCCTATGGTCTGACCCCTAGGGATGTACCACCTTCCGTTCCTAAGATATGGCCAAATCAAAATTTTTTTGTAGTAAATTTTAGAAAAAAAAAAAATTCCCATCCCTAGTGACCGGGGACATCCCTAGGAACTGCGCCCGCTCGCGCTTCGCGCTCGCGGGCTTGTTCCGGCGAACTTCGCCGGCTCGCGCTTCGCGCTCGCGGGCTCGTTCTGTCAATAATGTCAAAAATGTCAATTTTTCCCATCCCTAGTACCCAGGTACATCACTACGAACATCGCCCGCTCGCGCTTCGCGCTCGCGTGCTCGTTCGTAGGCTCGCCCTTCGGGCTCGCCTACTCACTCGCAAAACTCCCATACAAAATCCCATACAACGACCCGCCTCACTAAAATGTCAAAAACCCATGTCAAATGTCAAAAAATGTCAAATGTCGAGGTTTTTCCCCACTCAGTATTAGACACCCAACATTCCATACATACATCACTACCACCCCAAACGACTCCTTCCAACTAAACAACCATGTCAATCAGTGAGTGAGTGAGTTACCGTTTTGTAATTTTATATATATAGAGCTCGCATGCTCGCGCTACGCGCTCGCTATGCTCGCAACTAGTGTTTTGCGTGGTGCGCGGGCTGCAGGCAGCCCGCGTGAGTTGTAATTGTTCTTGGTTGGGCTTCGTTATTGTTGTTTGTTGTTGTTGCATTTAGTTGTTGTTGTAACTTTTTCGTTAACGTGACAGGATAAGGTATCGAGTAAAAAACACGTTTGAAATTGAGTTGTAACAGGTGATCAGACGACATTCAAGTAATGGGCAGAAGTCAATTGTATCACGAAATGTCATCGGTCATGATCGGGTGGGAAAAAATGTCATCGCTCATGATCAGTTTTCAAAATTGTCATCGTCGTAACCGTAATAGCGCGTTGAAATACGTGTGGTAACTTTGATTCAATTGAAATGGATTAATATTTTGCTATTGTGTACTCTGACAGTTGTCAAAAGTCCAAAATGTTAACGTTCGAAATGTGCTTGAACCAACGTTCAACGGAGTCGAATCCCGCTAAGCCCAAGCTCAAACGTTTGGAAGATACGTCCAAAACAAACAGTCTTGTAATGCTCTCGGGGTAAAGTGAACTCGGCCTCATGAACTCACATACTCGGCCTTCGGCCTCGTATGTTCGTTCATCGGCCTCGCTTATACTCGGTTCGGCCTTCGGCCTCACAGGCTCGGCCTCCGGCCTCGCCGCTTGGTACTGTTTGGCCTCCGGACGATTCCTCCGGAATCGTCCTCCGGGGTCGGCCTTCGGCCTCCCTAGGATGACATCAGATATGACTCTGGTGGCCGCGGTGTCGTGCTCGGCCGAAAAACTCGCATGTTCGGACTCCGAACGCTGCCAGCTCGGCCTTCGGCCTCACTGGCGCGTTCTCCGTCCTCCCATGCTCGTTTTTCGGCCTCGCTTGAAAGATACTTGTAGGCTCGGCCTTCGGCCTCGCCGGGATCCGTTACGTGAAATGTTTCCTCTGACAGCTGTCAAGTGTCAAAACTGTCAACGGTCTAAATGTGCTTGAACCAATTCAACGTAGTCGAATCCCGCTAAGCCCAATCTCAAACGTTTGGGAGATACGTCCAACTGAAACTGTCTTGTAAAGCTCTCAGGGTAAAGTGAACTCGGCCTCATGAACTCACATACTCGGCCTTCGGCCTCGTATGTTCGTTCATCGGCCTCGCTTATACTCGGTTCGGCCTTCGGCCTCACAGGCTCGGCCTCCGGCCTCGCCGCTTGGTACTGTTTGGCCTCCGGACGATTCCTCCGGAATCGTCCTCCGGAGTCGGCCTTCGGCCTCCCTAGAATGACATCAGATATGACTCTGGTGGCCGCGGTGTCGTGCTCGGCCGAAAAACTCGCATGTTCGGACTCCGAACGCTGCCAGCTCGGCCTTCGGCCTCACTGGCGCGTTCTCCGTCCTCACATGCTCGTTTTTCGGCCTCGCTTGAAAGATACTTGTAGGCTCGGCCTTCGGCCTCGCCGGGATCCGTTACGTGAAATGTTTCCTCTGACAGCTGTCAAGTATCCGAACTGTCAACGGTCGAAATGTGCTGGAACCAACTTTCAACGGAGTCGAATCCCGCTAAGCCCAATCTCAAACGTTTGCGAGATAGGTCCAAAAGCAACTGTCTTGTAATGCTCCCGGGGTTAAGTGAACTCGGCCTCATGAACTCACATACTCGGCCTTCGGCCTCGTATGTTCGTTCATCGGCCTCGCTTATACTCGGTTCGGCCTTCGGCCTCACAGGCTCGGCCTCCGGCCTCGCCGCTTGGTGCTGTTTGGCCTCCGGACGATTCCTCCGGAATCATCCTCCGGGGTCGGCCTTCGGCCTCCCTAGAATGACATCAGATTTGGCTCTGGTAGCCGCGGTGTCGTGCTCGGCCGAAAAACTCGCATGTTCGGACTCCGAACGCTGCCAGCTCGGCCTTCGGCCTCACTGGCGCGTTCTCCGTCCTCACATGCTCGTTTTTCGGCCTCGCTATAAAGACACTTGTAGGCTCGGCCTTCGGCCTCGCCGGGATCCGTTACGTGAAATGTTTCCTCTGACAGCTGTCCAGTGTCCAGACTGTCAACGGTCGAAATGTGCTTGAACCAACTTTCTACGAAGATGAATCCCGCTAAGCCCAATCTCAAACGTTTGGGAGATACGTCCAAGTGAAACTGTCTTGTAATGCTCCCGGGGTTAAGTGAACTCGGCCTCATGAACTCACATACTCGGCCTTCGGCCTCGTATGTTCGTTCATCGGCCTCGCTTATACTCGGTTCGGCCTTCGGCCTCACAGGCTCGGCCTCCGGCCTCGCCGCTTGGTACTGTTTGGCCTCCGGACGATTCCTCCGGAATCGTCCTCCGGGGTCGGCCTTCGGCCTCCCTAGAATGACATCAGATATGACTCTGGTAGCTGCGGTGTCGTGCTCGGCCGAAAAACTCGCATGTTCGGACTCCGAACGCTGCCAGCTCGGCCTTCGGCCTCACTGGCGCGTTCTCCGTCCTCCCATGCTCGTTTTTCGGCCTCGCTTGAAAGATACTTGTGGGCTCGGCCTTCGGCCTCGCCATTAGATCCGAAGAAATGTCCGATCAATTTTTTTTCGAAAAAGTGTCAAAATCCCTGTCGGTTGTCAAAAAGTGTCAAATTTGACATCGGATTCATAATCAACCACCCCATTTACTCCTGGATACCGAGTTTCAAGCGAATCGGAGCACTTTTTTGGACCTGTCAAAAAAATGTCAAATTATGTCAAATGTCAAATTTTTTTATGCGGTCGGGTAGCGCTCGGCGAACCGATCACTAAAGTCGAAACCGCAACTCGCTGGGACCTACGGTTCGGAAGATATGGCCGATCAAAGTTTTGGCAAAAAAAAAATTTTTTTTTTCGACTTTTTTTTTTTTTTATTTGATTTCCAGGTAGAGCTCGCCGAGCCCTTTTCTTAGAGTACCATGAACATGGGTCTAGCTCCAGCCGTTTGGGAGATACGGGCCGTTGAAGTTTTGACACCGGGGGTGGATAGATCTCGGCGAGACCTTTTCTTAGACACCCATCAACATGGGTCTAACTCAAGCCGTCTAGGAGATACGGTCGGTTAAAGTTTTGACATTTAAAAAAAAAAAAGATACTTTTTTGGCACCCTATGAGCCGACCCTTAGTGTTGTACCACCCTCCGTTCCGAAGATATGGCCAAAACAATTTTTTTTTGTAGTAAATTTAAGAAAAAAAAAAATGTCCCATCCCTAGTGCCGGGGGACATCCCCATACCAACCCCAATGACGAGCCCATCACTATAGTCCAAACCGCAACTCGCTAGGACCAGCGGTTCGGGAGATATGGGAAAATGTCAAAAAAATGTCAAAAATGTCAAAGTAGGTACATCCCTAGTGGCTAGACATGTCCATAGGAACTCGCACGCTCGCGCTTCGCGCTCGCGTGCTCGTTCCAATAAAAAAAATTTTTCGCAAAAATCCCATACAAATCCCCATACATTCTGCCACTTTCCACAAGAATTGACATAGAAATGTCAAATGTCAAAAAATGTCAAATGTCAGACTTTTTCCCCAGTCAGTATTAGACACTGAACATTTCATACATACAACACTACAATGTCAGACAACTCCTTCCAACTAAACAACCATGTCAATCAGTCAGTCAGTCAGTGACGGTTTTGTATCTTTATAATATATAGACTAGTGTTTTGCGTGGTGCGCGGGCTGCAGGCAGCCCGCGTGTGTGGTAAACGCTATTGTTACTAATTGATTTGTATTGTTCTTTGTTGTTACCGGTTGTTGTTGGTTGTTATTTAGTTGTTGTTGTAACTTTTTCGTTAACGTGACAGGACAAGGTATCGAGTTAAAAACACGTTTGAAATTGAGTTGAAACAGGTGATCAGACGACATTCAAGTAATGGGCAGAAGTCAATTGTATCACGAAATGTCATCGGTCATGATCGGGTGGGAAAAAAAGTCATCGGTCATGATCAGTTTTCAAAATTGTCATCGTCGTAACCGTAATAGCGCGTTGAAATACGTGTGGTAACTTTGATTCCATTGAAGTGGACTAATATTTTGCTATTGTGTACTCTGACAGTTGTCAAAGGTCCAAAATGTACACGGTCGAAATGTGCTGGAACCAACTTTCAACGGAGTCGAATCCCGCTAAGCCCAATCTCAAACGTTTGCGAGATAGATCCAAAAGAAACTGTCTTGTAACGCCCTCGGGGTTAAGTGAACTCGGCCTCATGAACTCACATACTCGGCCTTCGGCCTCGTATGTTCGTCCATCGGCCTCGCTTATACTCGGTTCGGCCTTCGGCCTCACAGGCTCGGCCTCCGGCCTCGCCGCTTGGTACTGTTTGGCCTCCGGACGATTCCTCCGGAATCGTCCTCCGGGGTCGGCCTTCGGCCTCCCTAGGATGACATCAGATATGACTCTGGTAGCCGCGGTGTCGTGCTCGGCCGAAAAACTCGCATGTTCGGACTCCGAACGCTGCCAGTTCGGCCTTCGGCCTCACTGGCGCGTTCTCCGTCCTCCCATGCTCGTTTTTCGGCCTCGCTTGAAAGATACTTGTAGGCTCGGCCTTCGGCCTCGCCGGGATCCGTTACGTGAAATGTTTCCTCTGACAGCTGTCAAGTGTCAAAACTGTCAACGGTCTAAATGTGCTTGAACCAATTCAACGTAGTCGAATCCCGCTAAGCCCAATCTCAAACGTTTGGGAGATACGTCCAAGTGAAACTGTCTTGTAAAGCTCTCGGGGTAAAGTGAACTCGGCCTCATGAACTCACATACTCGGCCTTCGGCCTCGTATGTTCGTTCATCGGCCTCGCTTATACTCGGTTCGGCCTTCGGCCTCACAGGCTCGGCCTCCGGCCTCGCCGCTTGGTACTGTTTGGCCTCCGGACGATTCCTCCGGAATCGTCCTCCGGGGTCGGCCTTCGGCCTCCCTAGGATGACATCAGATATGGCTCTGGTAGCCGCGGTGTCGTGCTCGGCCGAAAAACTCGCATGTTCGGACTCCGAACGCTGCCAGCTCGGCCTTCGGCCTCACTGGCGCGTTCTCCGTCCTCCCATGCTCGTTTTTCGGCCTCGCTATAAAGGCACTTGTAGGCTCGGCCTTCGGCCTCGCCGGGATCCTTTACGCGAAATGTTTCCTCTGACAGCTGTCAAGTGTCCAAACTGTCAACGGTCGAAATGTGCTTGAACCAACTTTCTACGAAGTTGAATCCCGCTAAGCCCAATCTCAAACGTTTGGGAGATACGTCCAAGTGAAACTGTCTTGTAATGCCCCCGGGGTTATGTGAACTCGGCCTCATGAACTCACATACTCGGCCTTCGGCCTCGTATGTTCGTTCATCGGCCTCGCTTATACTCGGTTCGGCCTTCGGCCTCACAGGCTCGGCCTCCGGCCTCGCCGCTTGGTACTGTTTGGCCTCCGGACGATTCCTCCGGAATCGTCCTCCGGGGTCGGCCTTCGGCCTCCCTGGGATGACATCAGATATGGCTCTGGTAGCCGCGGTGTCGTGCTCGGCCGAAAAACTCGCATGTTCGGACTCCAAACGCTGCCAGCTCGGCCTTCGGCCTCGCTGGCGCGTTCTCCGTCCTCGCATGCTCGTTTTTCGGCCTCGCTGGAAAGACACTTGTAGGCTCGGCCTTCGGCCTCGCCGTTAGATCCGAAGAAATGTACGATCAATTTTTTTTTGAAAAAGTGTCAAAATCCCTGTCGGTTGTCAAAAAGTGTCAAATTTGACAACGGATTCGTAATCAGCGACCCAACTTACTCCTTGGTTTCGAGTTTCAAACGAATCGGAGCACTTTTTTGGACCTGTCAAAAAAATGTCAAATTATGTCAAATGTCAAATTTTTTTATGCGGTCGGGTAGCGCTCGGCGAACCGATCACTATAGTCGAAACCGCAACTCGCTAGGACTTACGGTTCGGAAGATATGGCCGATCAAAATTTTCGAAAAAGTGTCAAAGTCCCTGTCGGTTGTCAAAAAGTGTCAAATTTGACAGTGGATTCGTAATCAGCGACCCCATTCACTCCTGGATACCGAGATTCAAGCGAATCGGAGCACTTTTTTGGACCTAGCAAAAAAATGTCAAATTCTGTCAAATGTCAAATTTTTTTATGCGGTCGGGTAGCGCTCGGCGAACCGATCACTAAAGTCAAAACCGCAACTCGCTAGGACTTACGGTTCGGGAGATATGGCCGACCAAAGTATTCGTAAAAAAATTTTTTTTTTTCGACTTTTTTTTTTTTTTATTTTATTTCCAGAAAGATCTCGCCGAGCCCTTTTCTTAGAGTACCATGAACATGGGTCTAGCTTCAGCCGTTTGGGAGATACGGGCCGTTGAAGTTTTGACACCGGGGGTGGATAGATCTCGGCGAGACCTTTTCTTAGACACCCATCAACATGGGTCTAACTCAAGCCGTCTAGGAGATACGGTCGGTTAAAGTTTTGACATTAAAAAAAAAAAAAGAAACTTTTTTGGCACCCTATGGTCCGACCCTTAGGGTTGTATCACCTTCCGTTCCGAAGATATGGCCAAAACAAAATTTTTTTGTAGTAAATTTAAGAAAAAAAAAAAATATGTCCCATCCCTAGTGCCGGGGGACATCCCTATACCAACCCCCATGACGAGCCCATCACTATAGTCCAAACCGCAACTCGCTAGGACTTACGGTTCGGGAGATAAGGGAAAATGTCAAAAAAATGTCAAAAATGTCAAAGTAGGTACATCCCTAGTGGCTAGAATGGTCCATGCGAACTCGCACGCTCGCGCTTCGCGCTCGCGTGCTCGTTCGAAGAAAAAAAATTTTTCGCAAAAATCCCATACAAATCCCCATACATTCTGCCACTTTCCACCAGAATTGACATAAAAATGTCAAATGTCAAAAAATGTCAAATGTCATAATTTTTCCCCAGTCAGTATTAGACACTGAACATTTCATACATACAACACTACAATGTCAGACAACTCCTTCCAACTAAACTACCATGTCAATCAGTGAGTCAGTCAGTCACGGTATTGTATCTTTATAATATATAGACTAGTGTTTTGCGTGGTGCGCGGGCTGCAGGCAGCCCGCGTGTGTGGTAAACGCTATTGTTCCTATTGTTTCTTGTTCTTTGTTGTACTCTATTTGTTGTTGTTTGTTGTTGTAATGTAGCTGTTGTTAGAACTTTTTCGTTAACGTGACAGGATAAGGTTTCGAGTTTAAAACACGTTTGGAAGGTGAAATTGAGTTGAAACAGGTGGTCAGACGACATTCAAGTAATGGGCAGAAGTCAATTGTATCACGAAATGTCATCGGTCATGATCGGGTGGGAAAAAAAGTCATCGGTCATGATCAGTTTTCAAAATTGTCATCGTCGTAACCGTAATAGCGCGTTGAAATACGTGTGGTAACTTTGATTCAATTGAAGTGGACTAATATTTTGCTATTGTTTACTCTGACAGCTGTCAAAAGTCCAAAATGTACACGGTCGAAATGTGCTTGAACAAACTTTCAACGGAGTCGAATCCCGCTAAGCCCAATCCCAAACGTTTGCGAGATAGATCCAAAAGAAACTGTCTTGTAACGATCTCGGGGTTATGTGAACTCGGCCTCATGAACTCACATACTCGGCCTTCGGCCTCGTATGTTCGTTCATCGGCCTCGCTTATACTCGGTTCGGCCTTCGGCCTCACAGGCTCGGCCTCCGGCCTCGCCGCTTGGTACTGTTTGGCCTCCGGACGATTCCTCCGGAATCGTCCTCCGGGGTCGGCCTTCGGCCTCCCTAGGATGACATCAGATATGACTCTGGTAGCCGCGGTGTCGTGCTCGGCCGAAAAACTCGCATGTTCGGACTCCGAACGCTGCCAGTTCGGCCTTCGGCCTCACTGGCGCGTTCTCCGTCCTCCCATGCTCGTTTTTCGGCCTCGCTAGAAAGACACTTGTAGGCTCGGCCTTCGGCCTCGCCGGGATCCGTTACGCGAAATGTTTCCTCTGACAGCTGTCAAGTGTCCAAACTGTCAACGGTCGTAATGTGCTTGAACCAATTCAACGTAGTCAAATCCCGCTAAGCCCAATCTCAAACGTTTAGGAGATAGGTCCAAAAGAAACAGTCTTGTAATGCTCTCGGGGTAAAGTGAACTCGGCCTCATGAACTCACATACTCGGCCTTCGGCCTCGTATGTTCGTTCATCGGCCTCGCTTATACTCGGTTCGGCCTTCGGCCTCACAGGCTCGGCCTCCGGCCTCGCCGCTTGGTACTGTTTGGCCTCCGGACGATTCCTCCGGAATCGTCCTCCGGGGTCAGCCTTCGGCCTCCCTAGGATGACATCAGATATGACTCTGGTAGCCACGGTGTCGTGCTCGGCCGAAAAACTCGCATGTTCGGACTCCGAACGCTGCCAGCTCGGCCTTCGGCCTCACTGGCGCGTTCTCCGTCCTCGCATGCTCGTTTTTCGGCCTCGCTTTAAAGACACTTGTAGGCTCGGCCTTCGGCCTCGCCGGGATCGTTTACGCGAAATGTTTCCTCTGACAGCTGTCAAGTGTCCAAACTGTCAACGGTCTAAATGTGCTTGAACCAACTTTCTACGAAGTTGAATCCCGCTAAGCCTAGCCTCAGCCGTTCGGGAGACATGTCCAAGTGAAACGGTATTGTAATGCCCCCGGGGTTATGTGAACTCGGCCTCATGAACTCACATACTCGGCCTTCGGCCTCGTATGTTCGTTCATCGGCCTCGCTTATACTCGGTTCGGCCTTCGGCCTCACAGGCTCGGCCTCCGGCCTCGCCGCTTGGTACTGTTTGGCCTCCGGACGATTCCTCCGGAATCGTCCTCCGGGGTCGGCCTTCGGCCTCCCTAGGATGACATCAGATATGACTCTGGTAGCCGCGGTGTCGTGCTCGGCCGAAAAACTCGCATGTTCGGACTCCGAACGCTGCCAGTTCGGCCTTCGGCCTCACTGGCGCGTTCTCCGTCCTCCCATGCTCGTTTTTCGGCCTCGCTAGAAAGACACTTGTAGGCTCGGCCTTCGGCCTCGCCGGGATCCGTTACGCGAAATGTTTCCTCTGACAGCTGTCAAGTGTCCAAACTGTCAACGGTCGTAATGTGCTTGAACCAATTCAACGTAGTCAAATCCCGCTAAGCCCAATCTCAAACGTTTAGGAGATAGGTCCAAAAGAAACAGTCTTGTAATGCTCTCGGGGTAAAGTGAACTCGGCCTCATGAACTCACATACTCGGCCTTCGGCCTCGTATGTTCGTTCATCGGCCTCGCTTATACTCGGTTCGGCCTTCGGCCTCACAGGCTCGGCCTCCGGCCTCGCCGCTTGGTACTGTTTGGCCTCCGGACGATTCCTCCGGAATCGTCCTCCGGGGTCAGCCTTCGGCCTCCCTAGGATGACATCAGATATGACTCTGGTAGCCACGGTGTCGTGCTCGGCCGAAAAACTCGCATGTTCGGACTCCGAACGCTGCCAGCTCGGCCTTCGGCCTCACTGGCGCGTTCTCCGTCCTCGCATGCTCGTTTTTCGGCCTCGCTTTAAAGACACTTGTAGGCTCGGCCTTCGGCCTCGCCGGGATCGTTTACGCGAAATGTTTCCTCTGACAGCTGTCAAGTGTCCAAACTGTCAACGGTCTAAATGTGCTTGAACCAACTTTCTACGAAGTTGAATCCCGCTAAGCCTAGCCTCAGCCGTTCGGGAGACATGTCCAAGTGAAACGGTATTGTAATGCCCCCGGGGTTATGTGAACTCGGCCTCATGAACTCACATACTCGGCCTTCGGCCTCGTATGTTCGTTCATCGGCCTCGCTTATACTCGGTTCGGCCTTCGGCCTCACAGGCTCGGCCTCCGGCCTCGCCGCTTGGTACTGTTTGGCCTCCGGACGATTCCTCCGGAATCGTCCTCCGGGGTCGGCCTTCGGCCTCCCTAGGATGAGATCAGATATGACTCTGGTAGCCGCGGTGTCGTGCTCGGCCGAAAAACTCGCATGTTCGGACTCCGAACGCTGCCAGCTCGGCCTTCGGCCTCACTGGCGCGTTCTCCGTCCTCCCATGCTCGTTTTTCGGCCTCGCTGGAAAGAAACTTGTAGGCTCGGCCTTCGGCCTCGCCATTAGATCCGAAAAAATGTCCAATCCATTTTTTTTCGAAAAAGTGTCAAAATCCCTGTCGGTTGTCAAAAAGTGTCAAATTTGACAGTGGATTCGTAATAAGCGACCCCATTTACTCTTGGATACCGAGTTTCAAGCGAATCGGAGCACTTTTTTGGACCTGTCAAAAAAATGTCTAATTATGTCAAATGTCAAATTTTTTTATGCAGTCGGGTAGCGCTCGGCGAACCGATCACTAAAGTCGAAACCGCAACTCGCTAGGACTTACGGTTCGGGAGATATGGCCGACCAAAGTTTTCGTAAAAAATTTTTTTTTTTTTCGACTTTTTTTTTTTTTTATTTAATTTCCAGATAGAGCTCGCCGAGCCCTTTTCTTAGAGTACCATGAACATGGGTCTAGCTTCAGCCGTTTGGGAGATACGGGCGGTTAAAGTTTTGACACCGGGGGGGGCTAGATCTCGGCGAGACCTTTTCTTAGACACCCATCAACATGGGTCTAACTCAAGCCGTCTAGGAGATACGGTCGGTTAAAGTTTTGACATTAAAAAAAAAAAAGAAACTTTTGTGGCACCCTATGGTCCGACCCCTAGGGTTGTAGCACCTTCCGTTCCGAAGATATGGCCAAAACAAAATTTTTTTGTAGTAAATTTAAGAAAAAAAAAAAAAAATGTCCCATCCCTAGTGCCGGGGGACATCCCTATACCAACCCCCATGACGACCCCATCACTATAGTCCAAACCGCAACTCGCTAGGACCAGCGGTTCGGGAGATATGGGAAAATGTCAAAAAAATGTCAAAAATGTCAAAGTAAGTACATCCCTAGTGGCTGGACATGTCCATGCGAACTCGCACGCTCGCGCTTCGCGCTCGCGTGCTCGTTCGAGGAAAAAAAAATTTTCGCAAAAATCCCATACAAATCTCCATACATTCTGCCACTTTCCACAAGAATTGACATAAAAATGTCAAATGTCAAAAAATGTCAAATGTCATAATTTTTCCCCAGTCCCAATTAGACACCTGACATTGTATTCATACATTACTACAATGTCAGACAACTCCTTCCAACTAAACTACCATGTCAATGAGTGAGTGAGTCAATCACCGTTTTGTATCTGTATAGAGTATAGACTAGTGTTTTGCGTGGTGCGCGGGCTGCAGGCAGCCCGCGTGTGTGGTAAACGCTATTGTTACTTATTGTTCTTTGTTGTTACTTGTTGTTCTTTGTTGTTTTTGGTTGTACGTAGTTGTTGTTTAAACTTTTTCGTTTACGTGACAGGATTGAGGAGAATTCGAGTTTAAAACACGTTTGGAAGCTGACATTGAGTTGAAACAGGTGATCAGACGACATTCAAGTAATGGGCAGAAGTCAATTGTATCACGAAATGTCATCGGTCATGATCGGGTGGGAAAAAAAGTCATCGGTTAGGATCAGTTTTCAAAATTGTCATCGTCGTAACCGTAATAGCGCGTTGAAATACGTGTGGTAACTTTGATTCCATTGAAGTGGACTAATATTTTGCTATTGTGTACTCTGACCGCTAAGCCCAATCTCAAACGTTTGGAAGATGCGTCCAAAAGAAACAGTCTTTTAATGCTCTCGGGGTAAAGTGAACTCGGCCTCATGAACTCACATACTCGGCCTTCGGCCTCGTATGTTCGTTCATCGGCCTCGCTTATACTCGGTTCGGCCTTCGGCCTCACAGGCTCGGCCTCCGGCCTCGCCGCTTGGTACTGTTTGGCCTCCGGACGATTCCTCCGGAATCGTCCTCCGGGGTCGGCCTTCGGCCTCCCTAGGATGACATCAGATATGACTCTGGTAGCCGCGGTGTCGTGCTCGGCCGAAAAACTCGCATGTTCGGACTCCGAACGCTGCCAGCTCGGCCTTCGGCCTCACTGGCGCGTTCTCCGTCCTCACATGCTCGTTTTTCGGCCTCGCTCTAAAGACGCTTGTAGGCTCGGCCTTCGGCCTCGCCGGGATCCTTTACGCGAAATGTTTCCTCTGAAAGCTGTCAAGTGTCCAAACTGTCAACGGTCGAAATGTGCTTGAACCAATTCAACGTAGTCGAATCCCGCTAAGCCCAATCTCAAACGTTTAGGAGACATGTCACAGTGAAACAGTATTGTAATGCCCCCGGGGTTATGTGAACTCGGCCTCATGAACTCACATACTCGGCCTTCGGCCTCGTATGTTCGTTCATCGGCCTCGCTTGTACTCGGTTCGGCCTTCGGCCTCACAGGCTCGGCCTCCGGCCTCGCCGCTTGGTACTGTTTGTCCTCCGGACGATTCCTCCGGAATCGTCCTCCGGGGTCGGCCTTCGGCCTCCCTAGGATGACATCAGATATGACTCTGGTAGCCGCGGTGTCGTGCTCGGCCGAAAAACTCGCATGTTCGGACTCCGAACGCTGCCAGCTCGGCCTTCGGCCTCACTGGCGCGTTCTCCGTCCTCCCATGCTCGTTTTTCGGCCTCGCTGGAAAGGCACTTGTAAGCTCGGCCTTCGGCCTCGCCATTAGATCCGAAAAAATGTCCGATCAATTTTTTTTCGAAAAAGTGTCAAAGTCCCTGTCGGTTGTCAAAAAGTGTCAAATTTGACAGTGGATTCGTAATCAGCGACCCCATTCACTCCTGGATACCGAGATTCAAGCGAATCGGAGCACTTTTTTGGACCTAGCAAAAAAATGTCAAATTCTGTCAAATGTCAAATTTTTTTATGCGGTCGGGTAGCGCTCGGCGAACCGATCACTAAAGTCAAAACCGCAACTCGCTAGGACTTACGGTTCGGGAGATATGGCCGACCAAAGTATTCGTAAAAAATTTTTTTTTTTCGACTTTTTTTTTTTTTTATTTTATTTCCAGAAAGATCTCGCCGAGCCCTTTTCTTAGAGTACCATGAACATGGGTCTAGCTCCAGCCGTTTGGGAGATACGGGCCGTTAAAGTTTTGACACCGGGGGGGGCTAGATCTCGGCGAGACCTTTTCTTAGACACCCATCAACATGGGTCTAACTCAAGCCGTCTCGGAGATACGGGCCGTTAAAGTTTTGACATTTGTATTAAAAAAAAAAACTTTTTTGTCACCCTATGGTCTGACCCCTAGGGATGTACCACCTTCCGTTCCTAAGATATGGCCAAATCAAAATTTTTTTGTAGTAAATTTTAGAAAAAAAAAAAATTCCCATCCCTAGTGACCGGGGACATCCCTAGGAACTGCGCCCGCTCGCGCTTCGCGCTCGCGGGCTTGTTCCGGCGAACTTCGCCGGCTCGCGCTTCGCGCTCGCGGGCTCGTTCTGTCAATAATGTCAAAAATGTCAATTTTTCCCATCCCTAGTACCCAGGTACATCACTACGAACATCGCCCGCTCGCGCTTCGCGCTCGCGTGCTCGTTCGTAGGCTCGCCCTTCGGGCTCGCCTACTCACTCGCAAAACTCCCATACAAAATCCCATACAACGACCCGCCTCACTAAAATGTCAAAAACCCATGTCAAATGTCAAAAAATGTCAAATGTCGAGGTTTTTCCCCACTCAGTATTAGACACCCAACATTCCATACATACATCACTACCACCCCAAACGACTCCTTCCAACTAAACAACCATGTCAATCAGTGAGTGAGTGAGTTACCGTTTTGTAATTTTATATATATAGAGCTCGCATGCTCGCGCTACGCGCTCGCTATGCTCGCAACTAGTGTTTTGCGTGGTGCGCGGGCTGCAGGCAGCCCGCGTGTGTGGTAAACGCTATTGTTCCTATTGTTTCTTGTTCTTTGTTGTACTCTATTTGTTGTTGTTTGTTGTTGTTATGTACTTGTTGTTGTAACTTTTTCGTTAACGTGACAGGAAAAGGTATCGAGTAAAAAACACGTTTGAAATTGAGTTGAAACAGGTGATCAGACGACATTCAAGTAATGGGCAGAAGTCAATTGTATCACGAAATGTCATCGGTCATGATCGGGTGGGAAAAAAAGTCATCGGTCATGATCAGTTTTCAAAATTGTCATCGTCGTAACCGTAATAGCGCGTTGAAATACGTGTGGTAACTTTGATTCAATTGAAGTGGACTAATATTTTGCTATTGTTTACTCTGACAGCTGTCAAAAGTCCAAAATGTACACGGTCGAAATGTGCTTGAACAAACTTTCAACGGAGTCGAATCCCGCTAAGCCCAATCCCAAACGTTTGCGAGATAGATCCAAAAGAAACTGTCTTGTAACGATCTCGGGGTTATGTGAACTCGGCCTCATGAACTCACATACTCGGCCTTCGGCCTCGTATGTTCGTTCATCGGCCTCGCTTATACTCGGTTCGGCCTTCGGCCTCACAGGCTCGGCCTCCGGCCTCGCCGCTTGGTACTGTTTGGCCTCCGGACGATTCCTCCGGAATCGTCCTCCGGGGTCGGCCTTCGGCCTCCCTAGGATGACATCAGATATGACTCTGGTAGCCGCGGTGTCGTGCTCGGCCGAAAAACTCGCATGTTCGGACTCCGAACGCTGCCAGTTCGGCCTTCGGCCTCACTGGCGCGTTCTCCGTCCTCCCATGCTCGTTTTTCGGCCTCGCTAGAAAGACACTTGTAGGCTCGGCCTTCGGCCTCGCCGGGATCCGTTACGCGAAATGTTTCCTCTGACAGCTGTCAAGTGTCCAAACTGTCAACGGTCGTAATGTGCTTGAACCAATTCAACGTAGTCAAATCCCGCTAAGCCCAATCTCAAACGTTTAGGAGATAGGTCCAAAAGAAACAGTCTTGTAATGCTCTCGGGGTAAAGTGAACTCGGCCTCATGAACTCACATACTCGGCCTTCGGCCTCGTATGTTCGTTCATCGGCCTCGCTTATACTCGGTTCGGCCTTCGGCCTCACAGGCTCGGCCTCCGGCCTCGCCGCTTGGTACTGTTTGGCCTCCGGACGATTCCTCCGGAATCGTCCTCCGGGGTCGGCCTTCGGCCTCCCTAGGATGACATCAGATATGGCTCTGGTGGCCGCGGTGTCGTGCTCGGCCGAAAAACTCGCATGTTCGGACTCCGAACGCTGCCAGCTCGGCCTTCGGCCTCACTGGCGCGTTCTCCGTCCTCACATGCTCGTTTTTCGGCCTCGCTATAAAGACACTTGTAGGCTCGGCCTTCGGCCTCGCCGGGATCGTTTACGCGAAATGTTTCCTCTGACAGCTGTCAAGTGTCCAAACTGTCGACTGTCTAAATGTGCTTGAACCAACTCTCTATGAAGTTGAATCCCGCTAAGCCCAGCCTCAGCCGTTCGGGAGACATGTCCAAGTGAAACGGTATTGTAATGCCCCCGGGGTTATGTGAACTCGGCCTCATGAACTCACATACTCGGCCTTCGGCCTCGTATGTTCGTTCATCGGCCTCGCTTATACTCGGTTCGGCCTTCGGCCTCACAGGCTCGGCCTCCGGCCTCGCCGCTTGGTACTGTTTGGCCTCCGGACGATTCCTCCGGAATCGTCCTCCGGGGTCGGCCTTCGGCCTCCCTAGGATGAGATCAGATATGACTCTGGTAGCCGCGGTGTCGTGCTCGGCCGAAAAACTCGCATGTTCGGACTCCGAACGCTGCCAGCTCGGCCTTCGGCCTCACTGGCGCGTTCTCCGTCCTCACATGCTCGGTTTTCGGCCTCGCTGGAAAGACACTTGTAAGCTCGGCCTTCGGCCTCGCCATTAGATCCGAAAAAATGTCCGATCAATTTTTTTTCGAAAAAGTGTCAAAATCCCTGTCGGTTGTCAAAAAGTGTCAAATTTGACAACGGATTCGTAATCAGCGACCCAACTTACTCCTGGATTTCGAGTTTCAAGCGAATCGGAGCACTTTTTTGGACCTGTCAAAAAAATGTCAAATTATGTCAAATGTCAAATTTTTTTATGCGGTCGGGTAGCGCTCGGCGGACAGATCTCTAAAGTCGAAACCGCAACTCGCTAGGACTTACGGTTCGGAAGATATGACGGATCAAAGTTTTGGCAAAAAAATTTTTTTTTTTTCGACTTTTTTTTTTTTTTATTTGATTTCCAGGTAGAGCTCGCCGAGCCCTTTTCTTAGAGTACCATGAACATGGGTCTAGCTCCAGCCGTTTGGGAGATACGGGCCGTTGAAGTTTTGACACCGGGGGTGGATAGATCTCGGCGAGACCTTTTCTTAGACACCCATCAACATGGGTCTAACTCGAGCCGTCTAGGAGATACGGTCGGTTAAAGTTTTGACATTTAAAAAAAAAAAAGAAACTTTTTAGGCACCCTATGGTCCGACCCCTAGGGTTGTACCACCTTCCGTTCCGAAGATATGGCCAAATCAAATTTTTTTTGTAGTAAATTTTAGAAAAAAAAAAAATTCCCGTCCCTAGTGACCTGGGACATCCCTAGGAACTGCGCCCGCTCGCGCTTCGCGCTCGCGGGCTTGTTCCGGCGAACTTCGCCCGCTCGCGCTTCGCGCTCGCGGGCTCGTTCTGTCAATAATGTCAAAAATGACAATTTTTCCCATCCCTAGTGACCGGGGACATCCCTAGGAACTGCGCCCGCTCGCGCTTCGCGCTCGCGGGCTTGTTCCGGCGAAATTCGCGGGCTCGCGCTTCGCGCTCGCGGGCTCGTTCTGTCAATAATGTCAAAAATGTCAATTTTTCCCATCCCTAGTACCCAGGTACATCACTACGAACTTCGCCCGCTCGCGCTTCGCGCTCGCGGGCTCGTTCGTAGGGTCGCCCTTCGGGCTCGCCTACTCACTCGCAAAATTTTTCCAAACTCCCATACAAAATCCCATACAACGACCCGCCTCACTAAAATGTCAAAAACCCATGTCAAATGTCAAAAAATGTCAAATGTCTGATTTTTTCCCCACTCAGTATTAGACACCCGACATTCCATACATACATCACTACCACCCCAAACGACTCCTTCCAACTAAACAACCATGTCAATGAGTGAGTCAGTGAGTTACCGTTTTGTAATTTTATATAATATAGCTCGCATGCTCGCGCTTCGCGCTCGCTATGCTCGCAACTAGTGTTTTGCGTGGTGCGCGGGCTGCAGGCAGCCCGCGTGTGTGGTAAACGCTATTGTTACTTATTGTTCTTTGTTGTTACTGGTTGTTACCTGTTGTTTTTGGTTGTATGTACATGTTGTTTAAACTTTTTCGTTTACGTGACAGGATTGAGGAGGTTTCGAGTTAAAAACACGTTTGGAAGCTAATTGAGTTGAAACAGGTGATCAGACGACATTCAAGTAATGGGCAGAAGTCAATTGTATCACGAAATGTCATCGGTCATGATCGGGTGGGAAAAAAAGTCATCGGTCATGATCAGTTTTCAAAATTGTCATCGTCGTAACCGTAATAGCGCGTTGAAATACGTGTGGTAACTTTGATTCCATTGAAGTGGACTAATATTTTGCTATTGTGTACTCTGACGGCTGTCAAAGGTCCAAAATGTACACGGTCGAAATGTGCTTGAACAAACTTTCAACGGAGTCGAATCCCGCTAAGCCCAAGCTCAAACGTTTGGAAGATGCATCCAAAAGAAACAGTCTTTTAATGCTCTCGGGGTAAAGTGAACTCGGCCTCATGAACTCACATACTCGGCCTTCGGCCTCGTATGTTCGTTCATCGGCCTCGCTTATACTCGGTTCGGCCTTCGGCCTCACAGGCTCGGCCTCCGGCCTCGCCGCTTGGTACTGTTTGGCCTCCGGACGATTCCTCCGGAATCGTCCTCCGGGGTCGGCCTTCGGCCTCCCTAGGATGACATCAGATATGACTCTGGTAGCCGCGGTGTCGTGCTCGGCCGAAAAACTCGCATGTTCGGACTCCGAACGCTGCCAGCTCGGCCTTCGGCCTCACTGGCGCGTTCTCCGTCCTCCCATGCTCGTTTTTCGGCCTCGCTGGAAGGACACTTGTAGGCTCGGCCTTCGGCCTCGCCGGGATCGTTTACGCGAAATGTTTCCTCTGACCGCTGTCAAGTGTCTAAACTGTCAACGGTCGAAATGTGCTTGAACCAACTTTCTACGAAGTTGAATCCCGCTAAGCCCAGCCTCAGCCGTTCGGGAGACATGTCCAAGTGAAACAGTATTGTAATGCACCCGGGGTTATGTGAACTCGGCCTCATGAACTCACATACTCGGCCTTCGGCCTCGTATGTTCGTTCATCGGCCTCGCTTATACTCGGTTCGGCCTTCGGCCTCACAGGCTCGGCCTCCGGCCTCGCCGCTTGGTACTGTTTGGCCTCCGGATGATTCCTCCGGAATCGTCCTTCGGGGTCGGCCTTCGGCCTCCCTAGGATGACATCAGATATGACTCTGGTAGCCGCGGTGTCGTGCTCAGCCGAAAAACTCGCATGTTCGGACTCCGAACGCTGCCAGCTCGGCCTTCGGCCTCACTGGCGCGTTCTCCGTCCTCCCATGCTCGTTTTTCGGCCTCGCTGGAAAGACACTTGTAAGCTCGGCCTTCGGCCTCGCCGTTATATCCGAAGAAATGTCCAATCAATTTTTTTCGAAAAAGTGTCAAAGTCCCTGTCGGTTGTCAAAGAGTGTCAAATTTGACAACAAATTCGTAATCAGCGACCCCATTTACTCCTGGATACCGAGTTTCAAGCGAATCGGAGTACTTTTTTGGACCTGTCAAAAAAATGTCAAATTATGTCAAATGTCAAATTCTTTTATGCGGTCGGGTAGCGCTCGGCGAACCGATCACTAAAGTCGAAACCGCAACTCGCTGGGACTTACGGTTCGGGAGATATGGCCGACCAAAGTTTTCGTAAAAATTTTTTTTTTTTTTCGACTTTTTTTTTTTTTTATTTTATTTCCAGAAAGATCTCGCCGAGCCCTTTTCTTAGAGTACCATGAACATGGGTCTAGCTCCAGCCGTTTGGGAGATACGGGCCGTTGAAGTTTTGACACCGGGGGGGGCTAGATCTCGGCGAGACCTTTTCTTAGACACCCATCAACATGGGTCTAACTCAAGCCGTCTAGGAGATACGGGCCGTTAAAGTTTTGACATTAAAAAAAAAAAAAGAAACTTTTTTGGCACCCTATGGTCCGACCCCTAGGGTTGTACCACCTTCCGTTCCGAAGATATGGCCAAATCAAAATTTTTTTGAAGTTAATTTTAGAAAAAAAAAAAAATCCCATCCCTAGTGACCGGGGACATCCCTAGGAACTGCGCCCGCTCGCGCTTCGCGCTCGCGGGCTTGTTCCGGCGAAATTCGCGGGCTCGCGCTTCGCGCTCGCGGGCTCGTTCTGTCAATAATGTCAAAAATGTCAATTTTTCCCATCCCTAGTACCCAGGTACATCACTACGAACTTCGCCCGCTCGCGCTTCGCGCTCGCGGGCTCGTTCGTAGGGTCGCCCTTCGGGCTCGCCTACTCACTCGCAAAATTTTTCCAAACTCCCATACAAAATCCCATACAACGACCCGCCTCACTAAAATGTCAAAAACCCATGTCAAATGTCAAAAAATGTCAAATGTCTGATTTTTTCCCCACTCAGTATTAGACACCCAACATTCCATACATACATCACTACCATCCCAAAGGACTCCTTCCAACTAAACAACCATGTCAGTCAGTCAGTCAGTCAGTTACCGTTTTGTAATTTTATATAATATAGCTCGCATGCTCGCGCTTCGCGCTCGCTATGCTCGCAACTAGTGTTTTGCGTGGTGCGCGGGCTGCAGGCAGCCCGCGTGAGTTGTAATTGTTCCTGGTTGTATCTTGTGTATGTTGTTTGTTGTTGTTGCATTTAGTTGTTGTAACATTTTCGTTAACGTGACAGGATAAGGTATCGAGTAAAAAACACGTTTGAAATTGAGTTGAAACAGGTGATCAGACGACATTCAAGTAATGGGCAGAAGTCAAATGTATCACGAAATGTCATCGGTCATGATCGGGTGGGAAAAAAAGTCATCGGTCATGATCAGTTTTCAAAATTGTCATCGTCGTAACCGTAATAGCGCGTTGAAATACGTGTGGTAACTTTGATTCCATTGAAGTGGACTAATATTTTGCTATTGTGTACTCTGACAGTTGTCAAAGGTCCAAAATGTACACGGTCGAAATGTGCTGGAACCAACATTCAACGGAGTCGAATCCCGCTAAGCCCAAGCTCAAACGTTTGCGAGATAGGTCCAAAAGAAACTGTCTTGTAATGCTCCCGGGGTTAAGTGAACTCGGCCTCATGAACTCACATACTCGGCCTTCGGCCTCGTATGTTCGTTCATCGGCCTCGCTTATACTCGGTTCGGCCTTCGGCCTCACAGGCTCGGCCTCCGGCCTCGCCGCTTGGTACTGTTTGGCCTCCGGACGATTCCTCCGGAATCGTCCTCCGGGGTCGGCCTTCGGCCTCCCTAGGATGACATCAGATATGACTCTGGTAGCCGCGGTGTCGTGCTCGGCCGAAAAACTCGCATGTTCGGACTCCAAACGCTGCCAGCTCGGCCTTCGGCCTCACTGGCGCGTTCTCCGTCCTCCCATGCTCGTTTTTCGGCCTCGCTGGAAGGACACTTGTAGGCTCGGCCTTCGGCCTCGCCGGGATCGTTTACGCGAAATGTTTCCTCTGACCGCTGTCAAGTGTCTAAACTGTCAACGGTCGAAATGTGCTTGAACCAACTTTCTACGAAGTTGAATCCCGCTAAGCCCAGCCTCAGCCGTTCGGGAGACATGTCCAAGTGAAACAGTATTGTAATGCACCCGGGGTTATGTGAAATCGGCCTCATGAACTCACATACTCGGCCTTCGGCCTCGTATGTTCGTTCATCGGCCTCGCTTATACTCGGTTCGGCCTTCGGCCTCACAGGCTCGGCCTCCGGCCTCGCCGCTTGGTACTGTTTGGCCTCCGGACGATTCCTCCGGAATCGTCCTTCGGGGTCGGCCTTCGGCCTCCCTAGGATGACATCAGATATGACTCTGGTAGCCGCGGTGTCGTGCTCAGCCGAAAAACTCGCATGTTCGGACTCCGAACGCTGCCAGCTCGGCCTTCGGCCTCACTGGCGCGTTCTCCGTCCTCCCATGCTCGTTTTTCGGCCTCGCTGGAAAGACACTTGTAAGCTCGGCCTTCGGCCTCGCCGTTATATCCGAAGAAATGTCCAATCAATTTTTTTCGAAAAAGTGTCAAAGTCCCTGTCGGTTGTCAAAGAGTGTCAAATTTGACAACAAATTCGTAATCAGCGACCCCATTTACTCCTGGATACCGAGTTTCAAGCGAATCGGAGTACTTTTTTGGACCTGTCAAAAAAATGTCAAATTATGTCAAATGTCAAATTCTTTTATGCGGTCGGGTAGCGCTCGGCGAACCGATCACTAAAGTCGAAACCGCAACTCGCTGGGACTTACGGTTCGGGAGATATGGCCGACCAAAGTTTTCGTAAAAATTTTTTTTTTTTTTCGACTTTTTTTTTTTTTTATTTTATTTCCAGAAAGATCTCGCCGAGCCCTTTTCTTAGAGTACCATGAACATGGGTCTAGCTCCAGCCGTTTGGGAGATACGGGCCGTTGAAGTTTTGACACCGGGGGGGGCTAGATCTCGGCGAGACCTTTTCTTAGACACCCATCAACATGGGTCTAACTCAAGCCGTCTAGGAGATACGGGCCGTTAAAGTTTTGACATTAAAAAAAAAAAAAGAAACTTTTTTGGCACCCTATGGTCCGACCCCTAGGGTTGTACCACCTTCCGTTCCGAAGATATGGCCAAATCAAAATTTTTTTGAAGTTAATTTTAGAAAAAAAAAAAAATCCCATCCCTAGTGACCGGGGACATCCCTAGGAACTGCGCCCGCTCGCGCTTCGCGCTCGCGGGCTTGTTCCGGCGAAATTCGCGGGCTCGCGCTTCGCGCTCGCGGGCTCGTTCTGTCAATAATGTCAAAAATGTCAATTTTTCCCATCCCTAGTACCCAGGTACATCACTACGAACTTCGCCCGCTCGCGCTTCGCGCTCGCGGGCTCGTTCGTAGGGTCGCCCTTCGGGCTCGCCTACTCACTCGCAAAATTTTTCCAAACTCCCATACAAAATCCCATACAACGACCCGCCTCACTAAAATGTCAAAAACCCATGTCAAATGTCAAAAAATGTCAAATGTCTGATTTTTTCCCCACTCAGTATTAGACACCCAACATTCCATACATACATCACTACCATCCCAAAGGACTCCTTCCAACTAAACAACCATGTCAGTCAGTCAGTCAGTCAGTTACCGTTTTGTAATTTTATATAATATAGCTCGCATGCTCGCGCTTCGCGCTCGCTATGCTCGCAACTAGTGTTTTGCGTGGTGCGCGGGCTGCAGGCAGCCCGCGTGTGTGGTAAACGCTATTGTTACTAATTGATTTGTATTGTTATTTGTTGTTACCGGTTGTTGTTGGTTGTACATAGTTGTTGTTTAATCTTTTTCGTTTACGTGACAGGATTGAGGAGGTTAGGAGTTAAAAACACGTTTGGAAGCTGAAATTGAGTTGAAACAGGTGATCAGACGACATTCAAGTAATGGGCAGAAGTCAATTGTATCACGAAATGTCATCGGTCATGATCGGGTGGGAAAAAAAGTCATCGGTCATGATCAGTTTTCAAAATTGTCATCGTCGTAACCGTAATAGCGCGTTGAAATACGTGTGGTAACTTTGATTCCATTGAAGTGGACTAATATTTTGCTATTGTGTACTCTGACAGCTGTCAAAGGTCCAAAATGTACACGGTCGAAATGTGCTTGAACCAACTTTCAACGCAGTCGAATCCCGCTAAGCCCAATCTCAAACGTTTGCGAGGTAGGTCCAAAAGAAACAGTCTCGTAATGCTCCCGGGGTTAAGTGAACTCGGCCTCATGAACTCACATACTCGGCCTTCGGCCTCGTATGTTCGTTCATCGGCCTCGCTTATACTCGGTTCGGCCTTCGGCCTCACAGGCTCGGCCTCCGGCCTCGCCGCTTGGTACTGTTTGGCCTCCGGACGATTCCTCCGGAATCGTCCTCCGGGGTCGGCCTTCGGCCTCCCTAGGATGACATCAGATATGACTCTGGTAGCCGCGGTGTTGTGCTCGGCCGAAAAACTCGCATGTTCGGACTCCGAACGCTGCCAGCTCGGCCTTCGGCCTCACTGGCGCGTTCTCCGTCCTCACATGCTCGTTTTTCGGCCTCGCTATAAAGATACTTGTAGGCTCGGCCTTCGGCCTCGCCGGGATCCTTTACGCGAAATGTTTCCTCTGACAGCTGTCAAGTGTCCATCTGTCAACGGTCTAAATGTGCTTGAACCAACTTTCTACGAAGTTGAATCCCGCTAAGCCCAGCCTCAGTCATTCGGGAGACATGTCCAAGTGAAACAGTATTGTAATGCCGCCGGGGTTATGTGAACTCGGCCTCATGAACTCACATACTCGGCCTTCGGCCTCGTATGTTCGTTCATCGGCCTCGCTTATACTCGGTTCGGCCTTCGGCCTCACAGGCTCGGCCTCCGGCCTCGCCGCTTGGTACTGTTTGGCCTCCGGACGATTCCTCCGGAATCGTCCTCCGGGGTCGGCCTTCGGCCTCCCTAGAATGACATCAGATATGACTCTGGTGGCCGCGGTGTCGTGCTCGGCCAAAAAACGAGCATGTTCGGACTCCGAACGCTGCCAGCTCGGCCTTCGGCCTCACTGGCGCGTTCTCCGTCCTCACATGCTCGTTTTTCGGCCTCGCTGGAAAGACACTTGTAAGCTCGGCCTTCGGCCTCGCCGTTAGATCCGAAGAAATGTCCGATCATTTTTTTTTCGAAAAAGTGTCAAAATCCCTGTCGGTTGTCAAAAAGTGTCAAATTTGACAGTGGATTCGTAATGAGCGACCCCATTTACTCCTGGATACCGAGTTTCAAGCGAATCGGAGCACTTTTTTGGACCTGTCAAAAAAATGTCAAATTATGTCAAATGTCAAATTTTTTTATGCGGTCGGGTAGCGCTCGGCAAACCGATCACTAAAGTCGAAACCGCAACTCGCTAGGACTTACGGTTCGGGAGATATGGCCGACCAAAATTTTCGTAAAAAATTTTTTTTTTTTTCGACTTTTTTTTTTTTTTATTTTATTTCCAGAAAGATCTCGCCGAGCCCTTTTCTTAGAGTACCATGAACATGGGTCTAGCTCCAGCCGTTTGGGAGATACGGGCCGTTAAAGTTTTGACACCGGGGGGGGCTAGATCTCGGCGAGACCTTTTCTTAGACACCCATCAACATGGGTCTAACTCAAGCCGTCTCGGAGATACGGGCCGTCAAAGTTTTGACATTTGAAAAAAAAAAAAAAACTTTTTTGGCACCCTATGGTCCGACCCCTAGGGTTGTACCACCTTCCGTTCCGAAGATATGGCCAAATCAAAATTTTTTTGAAGTTAATTTTAGAAAAAAAAAAAATCCCATCCCTAGTGACCGGGGACATCCCTAGGAACTGCGCCCGCTCGCGCTTCGCGCTCGCGGGCTTGTTCCGGCGAACTTCGCCAGCTCGCGCTTCGCGCTCGCGGGCTCGTTCTGTCAATAATGTCAAAAATGTCAATTTTTCCCATCCCTAGTACCCAGGTACATCACTACGAACATCGCCCGCTCGCGCTTCGCGCTCGCGTGCTCGTTCGTGCTCGTTCGTAGGCTCGCCCTTCGGGCTCGCCTACTCACTCGCGAAATTTTTCCAAACTCCCATACAAAATCCCATACAACGACCCGCCTCACTAAAATGTCAAAAACCCATGTCAAATGTCAAAAAATGTCAAATATCTGATTTTTTCCCCACTCAGTATTAGACACCCAACATTCCATACATACATCACTACCACCCCAAACGACTCCTTCCAACTAAACAACCATGTCAATGAGTCAGTCAGTGAGTTACCGTTTTGTAATTTTATATATATAGAGCTCGCATGCTCGCGCTACGCGCTCGCTATGCTCGCAACTAGTGTTTTGCGTGGTGCGCGGGCTGCAGGCAGCCCGCGTGAGTTGTAATTGTTCGTAGTTGTTACTTGTTGTTGTTGTTTGTTGTTGTTGCATTTAGTTGTTGTTGTAACTTTTTCGTTAACGTGACAGGACAAGGTATCGAGTAAAAAACACGTTTGAAATTGAGTTGAAACAGGTGATCAGACGACATTCAAGTAATGGGCAGAAGTCAATTGTATCACGAAATGTCATCGGTCATGATCGGGTGGGAAAAAAAGTCATCGGTCATGATCAGTTTTCAAAATTGTCATCGTCGTAACCGTAATAGCGCGTTGAAATACGTGTGGTAACTTTGATTCAATTGAAGTGGACTAATATTTTGCTATTGTGTACTCTGACAGCTGTCAAAAGTCCAAAATGTAAACGGTCGAAATGTGCTTGAACAAACTTTCAACGGAGTCGAAACCCGCTAAGCCCAATCTCAAACGTTTGCGAGATAGGTCCAAAAGAAACAGTCTTGTAATGCTCCCGGGGTTAAGTGAACTCGGCCTCATGAACTCACATACTCGGCCTTCGGCCTCGTATGTTCGTTCATCGGCCTCGCTTATACTCGGTTCGGCCTTCGGCCTCACAGGCTCGGCCTCCGGCCTCGCCGCTTGGTACTGTTTGGCCTCCGGACGATTCCTCCGGAATCGTCCTCCGGGGTCGGCCTTCGGCCTCCCTAGGATGAATTCAGATATGACTCTGGTGGCCGCGGTGTCGTGCTCGGCCGAAAAACGAGCATGTTCGGACTCCGAACGCTGCCAGCTCGGCCTTCGGCCTCACTGGCGCGTTCTCCGTCCTCACATGCTCGTTTTTCGGCCTCGCTGGAAAAACACTTGTAAGCTCGGCCTTCGGCCTCGCCGTTAGATCCGAAGAAATGTCCGATCAATTTTTTTTCGAAAAAGTGTCAAAGTCCCTGTCGGTTGTCAAAAAGTGTCAAATTTGACAGTGGATTCGTAATAAGCGACCCCATTTACTCTTGGATACCGAGTTTCAAGCGAATCGGAGCACTTTTTTGGACCTGTCAAAAAAATGTCAAATTATGTCAAATGTCAAATTTTTTTATGCGGTCGGGTAGCGCTCGGCGAACCGATCACTAAAGTCGAAACCGCAACTCGCTAGGACTAACGGTTCGGGAGATATGGCCGACCAAAGTTTTCGTAAAAATTTTTTTTTTTTTTCGACTTTTTTTTTTTTTTATTTTATTTCCAGAAAGATCTCGCCGAGCCCTTTTATTAGAGTACCATGAACATGGGTCTAGCTCCAGCCGTTTGGGAGATACGGGCCGTTGAAGTTTTGACACCGGGGGGGGCTAGATCTCGGCGAGACCTTTTCTTAGACACCCATCAACATGGGTCTAACTCAAGCCGTCTAGGAGATACGGGCCGTTAAAGTTTTGACATTTAAAAAAAAAAAAGAAACTTTTTTGGCACCCTATGGTCCGACCCCTAGGGTTGTACCACCTTCCGTTCTGAAGATATGGCCAAAACAAAATTTTTTTGTAACAAATTTTAGAAAAAAAAAAAAAATCCCATCCCTAGTGACCGGGGACATCCCTAGGAACTGCGCCCGCTCGCGCTTCGCGCTCGCGGGCTTGTTCCGGCGAACTTCGCCCGCTCGCGCTTCGCGCTCGCGGGCTCGTTCTGTCAATAATGTCAAAAATGTCAATTTTTCCCATCCCTAGTACCCAGGTACATCCCTACGAACTTCGCCCGCTCGCGCTTCGCGCTCGCGTGCTCGTTCGTGCTCGTTCGTAGGCTCGCCCTTCGGGCTCGCCTACTCACTCGCGAAATTTTTCCAAACTCCCATACAAAATCCCATACAACGACCCGCCTCACTAAAATGTCAAAAACCCATGTCAAATGTCAAAAAATGTCAAATGTCTGATTTTTTCCCCACTCAGTATTAGACACCCAACATTCCATACATACATCACTACCACCCCAAAGGACTCCTTCCAACTAAACAACCATGTCAGTCAGTCAGTCAGTCAGTTACCGTTTTGTAATTTTATATAATATAGCTCGCATGCTCGCGCTTCGCGCTCGCTATGCTCGCAACTAGAAGAAAAAGTTACTCACCATAATCTGATTTATTTTCCAAAATGGTTTCATTATACCAAAATAACAACTGACGACGCACTAGAAAGAAAATACAAATATAACGATAATCTCGTTCACTAAACCGTTCACTGTTCAAGGTGCCAAATAAGGGCTGCAGGAGCTGCTATTTGCACCTTCAGGCACAATCGGATACGCTCCAGATCTCTTATGCGATGTGCCCATTTAGCGCCAGAGCTGTCGCTTAAGGGTTCTAGAGCAGGATATAGACCTTGCCTTTAGCAACCACAGGTAACAATTAGATACGCTCCAAAGCTTTTAAGCAACTAGTTGGTGTTAGTTGGGACGTCTTCGTATACTAGAATTTTAACTTAAGCCAAAAGCGGCCGTTTTTATCAAAACCTAAAATTTTTAACTCACCGAAGACATTGTATTGAAAAAATAGTTTATTGCTATTTCTAGACATTAACTTGAACAGAATTTCAATAATTATTCTTGTAAGAAAAAAATGATTTTTTTCTAAAGTGCAGCTCTTTCGCTTGTTGTAACGCCTTAAGAGTCAAACTCAGTACACCAGGTGTAAAAATGAACTGCTACCTTTTAATGAAACCAAATACTCCACTGATCATACTGAACAACTTTCACAAAGAAACATCACTCGGTAATGAAAACCTGTATTTCTACACCCGGCACAAAGTATTTATCATTATTACATTAATAAACCATAATTTATTATAAACTAAAAGTACCATTACAAAAATTATACCGCCCATGCTTGCGGTTACATAAAAAAATTCGGCTAGACCGCTCTGAAGTAGTAACGTAATAAAACTAAGATTCCTAAGGGATATCCGTTAGAAGTTAGTATATTTTTAGAAGATGGCGCCGTTCACATGGACGTCTTTATCACTTTGTAATTAGTACGAAAATGCCTTTATATATTGGACAAATTAAGTGGCGCGATGTCTAACAAGACGACGCTTCCACGCCTCGGAAAAAATACTCAAAATATATTTAACATCTTCATTTTTAATAGCCTGAAGAAGGAAGTGAAATCAAAACATAATATGTATTAAAGTTATAAAGTTCTAAATGTCCTATTTGAAAACCCTTGCAGGAAACTAAGGTACAAACAAATTCTGTACATTTCAGTGAGTAACGACATTACAAGAAATATAAAGTAGGTAAAAATAATAAAATCTACCCAAAAAATCTGAGAAAACCAGGTTATCTTTGCTTCAAACAACTACTTGCGTTAGTATTTTTAAAGATGCTTCTGCATGATCGAATTCAAAAACAGTAATCGATTTAAAAGCTTCATCGTCTACTCGATTTAAAAACCAATATCGATTCATCTTCTCGTTCTATTTCTGACATTCATTCTCTCTCCGAAGGCCTGCGGATTTCCTGACCTTGTGGGTAAAAAAGCAACATTATTTTGAGGAAACCAAATGATTTAGCTTTGTTAAACTAATATATCAAGTGCTCGTAGAAAACGCTTTGAAATCAGTTTTATGTGCTCTTGTAATAAATGGATCTCATTTTGCAATTGAAATTGGCATTAAGTGCTAAAACTTGACATTTTGTGCAGTTTTAAAGATAACGTCTATTAGGCAGACGTAAATTGGCTTTTGTAAATTAACATTATATCATTGCAGTATAGAAACGCAGAAAGAAAAGTAAATCTGGATGTGAGGAGCTCTGAACCAGGATTCGAACCCGGGACCTTTCGCTCCCGGG
This sequence comes from Ypsolopha sequella, assembly GCA_934047225.1. Classification (NCBI taxonomy): domain Eukaryota; kingdom Metazoa; phylum Arthropoda; class Insecta; order Lepidoptera; family Ypsolophidae; genus Ypsolopha; species Ypsolopha sequella. The sequence goes on along the minus strand of OW204004.1, from coordinate 19,964,099 downwards.
AGGTCCCGGTTCGAATCTCGGTTCAGAGCTCCTCACATCCAGATTTACTTTTCTTTCTGGGTTTCTATACTGCATTGATATAATGTTAATTTATATCTCCTTGCGATGGATAAATGGCCAAGTGTTCAAACATAGAAATTTATTTCTGTCATAGTATTGGCTTTTGTAGTTACGCGTTCGATTTTTTTCTTGTAGGTTAACATCCAATAATATTATACCTCTATATTAACTACACTATAATTAGATATATTCTAAACTAAACAGTCAGGTAATTCGCTTAGATTAAATTATGTTAAGGTGTGTTAATTCGAAAACCATTTCGAGATTTAGGTTTGATTAGCCGTATTTTAAAACTTGTCGGCAAAGCAACCTCATGATGATGAATATTTTTACGAAAAAGCTGCAACTTCCATTAACCTTTGTGTGACGTCACTTGAGAAATGACTATTTAAAAGTGTGTCCTTTTCTATCAAGACAAATTTATAATAATTTGCTTCCGACTGTTTTGACACATGGATGACAGATGAGTAGACAGATAGAGACATACTACTTTTTTATAAGCAATCACATATCACAATCAGTAAAATGTTTAAAATTCTCAAGTGATGTCATATCGGACAAGTCTTTAAAAAATCATAAAAAAATAATGCTTAATTTATATACCAACATTATGAAAACTATGTCATAAAATGGCGTATATTCTCTGGAAAAAAAAAGTTTTGAAAATTGAACTATGGGAATTATTTAAAAAATACAATAAAGCCAATTCTGAAGGCTTTAATTTTAGTTTTAGTGCTGTCAAAGCTTGAAATTTTCCAAAGAAATTTAGCTTGTAATTCTAACTCTTAAGGACTATTTTGTATCGAAGAAAATTTAGTTTTCACAGCGCTTAAACTAAAATTTAAGCCTTCAGAATCGGCTTTATTGTCATACATTTTAAAACTTTTCCAGGATCTGAAAAATGGCGCAGATTTTTCATTAGAAGAATATTTTACAATTTGGGTGTATCAATAATTATGGAAAATTTATGGAAAAAAGTGTAGACTGTGCTTATCGTGTATTTTTCATACTCAATATTGTTCGCCCTAAAGTCTATAATTTTTGCGCCACCTGACAGTATGGATAGGCAGGACTTTTTATAACATAACACAACAGATGTGGCTGTATGAGTAATTTCCCTTTGCCTTCTCACCTCATAAGAAACTTCCACGGATGTAGTACGTCCGTGTAAACACCAAAAAATAATAATTTCCAATTTGTTAATTAGAAAGATCGTTTTGTACTTTGTGACATATACAAGTTAAGTAAGTTATATATAATTAACGAATTGAATTATGTATTACAAATTCCGAGACAATTATTATAAAATTGGCAACTCCTCAACGCCTTCTGTACCTATATATGTTTTGAACAGAATTTTGGCAAAGAAACAAAGTGGTGTGATAGAGGTAGGGTGAGCCGAAATGTTTTGCTCTTATTTCTAGAGGATTAGAGTTATATTTCCCAAGCAAATTTGATTAGTACTTCTCATTAAAACGTTCTGTGAGTACTTTCAATATTGGCAGGTAAAAAAATCGAGATATACAATGAGTCGGAAATGTTATGTGTATTAGTTTGGAACGCGTTCCCAAACGCAAAACTTGTGATTGTTTTACTCATTTATTTATAAAATCACAGATAATATAATACTAAAGTTAATACTTGCGATTGTCGGCTCTTGGTGAAACATCATCATGGCATGGATGAAAACTAACACTTGTATTGTTTCACAATTTACTTTATAGCACAATTAACCCCAACTAGTTTCGCCTTATCGGCATTTTTAAGGGTTTACAAAATAATATACTTAGTTATCTGTCAAACAAGCATTGTCTAAGAATGTCAAACTTATATTTTGTGCCCGACATATGGCGATACCACAAACCACGTTAGTACTCTTAGTACGTTATAATCGATCGTGAAATTTGGGTGCCGTGGTCGGCACATCGTGGAATTGGGCATACTCGTATCATGATCTGCCCAGGCATATCGTATTTCTGTAAAAATTAGGTGAGTTGCCTCGCTCCGCTCCGTTCGGCTCCTAAAATTTATCGTCGCATCCATTTTTGACTTTTGGTGAAAGATTTTCGATTTCATACTTTACGATCTGCCCAATTCCACGATCTGGCGACGGCATATTATTATTGCGAGTGTGGACTGTGACTTGCAGTACACACTCTGAAACCTCTGACATTCATGTCGTGATGATGCGAATAATTTGCCTGCGAAAGATAAATAATAATCAGGATTCTTCTGAAGTCGGGTATCTATCGAACGTTGTTGTTTACACTACGAAGAGCAGAATTTCAATTAACATCGCAAAGATAGAATTGAGAATTGATGATATTATATTTTGTAAAATATATCGACAGTAATGTGGCTGGGGCCGTTTATTGTGTTATCGTGGCCATTTTTCTTTAACAACTATTTATAATTTGGACATTAACTGGCTATAATTTCTAATGAAATATTGTTTGTGAAGGTGTAAAATTTAAGCAACTAATGACAAACTTGTAAAAAAATCTAAAATATCAGCAGATGAAAAGAAAAGAACGAAAAATATTCATGTATCTACATACAAACATAATATACTCACGCCTGTGTCCCTGAGGGGTAGGCAGAGACTACAGATTTCTATCTGCTACGATCCTGAGACACCTCTTTCGCTTCTTCCACCTGCATCAATAGATTGACGAACGAAAGATGTGTGTCAAGATCGTATCTGTTAGATATCTGTAGTTACTGCCTCACAAGTGTGAACATAAATTGTGCAGTATGTATGACAGCAATTAGTGAAACATTAAACAGTCACAAAATTACAGTAAAAAGAACAAAATCTAACATTACTGAAATCCTCCAGCACAAAATCAAAATACTATCAGCCAAGATTTCAACCTGGCTTTTATTACAAAGCAATATAGAATCCACTTTTGATAAGCTAAGAGGTCAGTTTAAGGCGATATTATAAAAATATTGGCACTTTTTGAAATCCTGTAACTACTTTCTAGAAGAAGCTACTAAATTGACAAATTAGTATAGCATTTTTGGAACTTTTTTTCTAGATTCCTGCCGAACAGATATGCTCTTGAAAAACTTTTGATCAATAGACATAATTACTGAAATGTGGTCGTCAAACCCACTCTTTCTCCTCGTTTGTCGAATAGGAACTTTTGTTAAAGGAAATTTTGCTAGATATTTTTGTTTATTTTTTCTAAATAAAAAAACCTCCTTTTTTCTCTTTTTCCCTGAATCCTTTTCTCTCTCGTTGCGCGTTTTACCGCTTGGAGTGAGAGTGACCGTTGAAAATTTCACATATCACCTTAATCCTGAAATAACACTGCGTAGGTTACAGACGTCGATGCTGAAAGTTTCAGCACACCATCACATAAACAATAGGCCGTGTAAATTTTAACAAAAGTTACAATCTTAATTTTGCAGTTTTCTTTTATAGATTTACATTTTATACATTTCTACTCCTTCCATAATACTTCCTTCCATACTTTACCTCAAATGTATCTATCGTTGGCACATCGTATAATTGGGCATATCATAATCTGCCCAGATATATCGTATTTCTGATAAAACTAGGGGGGGTCGCCTCGCGGCGTTCCGCTTCGCTCCACTCTTCAAATTTATTTCTCGCTACGCTCGTGTCGCCCCTTTCTTGACTTTACTTACTTCACGTATTTGCAATTTCATACTTTGCGATCTGCCGACGACATAATATCGACCAGCAGATTTTTTTTTCGCGATTTCTGAGTTAACTCGATGGCCACCTTTAGATTTCGGCTTTCTTTTTGTTGGAAAAGCAATGAGTAGGTTAAGTTTGAGAATAAAGAAACAAGAAAAAATTAAAAACCTCTTTGAATAAAAAAAAAATCATTTGAAAATTACAGGGTAAGCGTACATTGGTGTCATTATTTTTTAAAGTGATATTTTCATTTTCTCATGTTTTTTTATTGTCAAACTTGATCATGACCATCTCATTGGTTCCCCTTTACACGACCAAAATAATTTGACGGGTACTGACATCAATATAGAAAAAGTTCATTGCTATAGAAATCACTACATGATATTATTGCAAATAATAATAGAAGAACATATGTGGATTGGTAATATATAACCAACCAATATTTTTGACCAACAGGCAGAGACGTTATAGGTCGATGCCAACAGGACGGGGATTCTGGCGTCTGCGCAAAAATTGCGAAAGCAGAAAAATCACTAATTTCCATAGAAATCTGGCGTAGCAAGTTTTTTCGCACTTGCCAGAATCGCCGTCCAGGTTTTTCACAGACTAAAAGCCGCACACCTGAGTATATGTTCCAGGTTCAGGTTCCAGCAATGCCTTGGAGCCTTTGCTGACGCATTTCATAACAGAAATATTTTAAATAGACCAAAAATAATATTCTAAGAATTGTCAAAAAAACAACTTTCCCACATTATAAAAACCAAATCCCGCAAAAGCTTTCAATACTTTGTTAATGCCCTATTCAATAGCCAATAAAATCGAAATAAAACTTCGTGTGTTTCGTTAAATAACAAGTACCAATTGTCTCCTTTTGGCAAATAATAGACTCCCCTATGTTACTGAACAACTTGAACATTATACTATTGTATCGTGGCGATATTATGATAAGTACTCTGAGATTTGGGTGCTAGAGGTTGACCACAAACAATTTGGTTCGAATATCGATGTTTTTATGTAACGGCAGTGATTTCAACAATATTGAGTATTGCTCATTACATGTTTCTAGTCCGATAGACACATCTGTCACTCCGATAAACGCATATCTTCCTCCGATAGACACATCGAGCCAAATTCTCTTACGAATTCTCTCAGGTGCATGTTAACGTTTTACTAGAAGTGAACCTTCTCGGAGTTCCTTCTTTTTTTCTGGTACAGAATTAGTGAAGGCAAAACGGCTAACAACAAAAAAGTCTTTAATATAGCGAAATCCATCTTGGAGTCTATTACAAAGAAAAGACCAATTAGAAATAAATAAATGTAATGACAAATTTTTTGAAAAATTTCCTCGAGCCAGGATTGAAATAGGAAATTTTCAAAATATATGTCTTACTTGAAATTTGTTTTTAATTGATTTCTGTTTTGTATTGTCATTAAAATAGCAACGTTTGACTGTCAACAAAATTAAGAAAATCATCGATCTACTAAAACATAACGAAAAGCAACAAACGTCTTCCCAACTCTAGCATACCGTTTGGCGATTAGTATCGACATTGATTCTCATGAAACGTCTCCAATTCAACTCTAGACATAACAGTCCCAGCCAAAATCGTTATTCAATTGACGCACCACTAGGTCGATGATAGCTAGGTTCTTATTTAATGACAATAAAGTTGATAATCCATTGGCCCTCTTGTCTCAACACAGTAGTTGTAAATTGGTTATAACGGCAGCTACTGCTCGAAGACGTGTTAGAATTCGGAATCACACCGAAAAGATTTTGACAAGTTAAGAGTGGTTATTCTGGCACGTGCGAAACAATTGCAAAGGCAGATATCGTGTGATTTTAAAACAGTTTTTCTAATAATGTATTTTGTTTTTCTCGATTAAAAACCATAAGTGTGTATTCCTTACATTGTGTAGTCTTTATTTGACAAGGTTAAGTCACTTGAATTTATATGGCATGGTATTTATCACGCCATAAACAAAAGCAGAATGATTGACATTGCGACATTGCGAGTGAAAAACAATGCCAGAATAGCCGGCCAGGACAGCGATTCTGGCAAATGCAAAAAAATCTGCCGTAGCAAATTTTCAACTGTTGTTAAAAAAAATGAAAGTCATAAAGAATAAAATAATCTGCCAGATAAAATCGAAGTACCCACCGTAATTTTAGGCGCGTAAGCAAAACATTTTCCGACACAATAAGGAATAGTCTATCTATTGGCGCACCTATTTAAAAAGGGAATCACAGACTACTTCCTTACAAGTGTGAACATAAACGATACCCAAAAAACTAACAATACGCGAAGCTGCGGGAAAAAGCTAGTTCTAAATACTTAAGAGATTTTACAGAAATAAACGGAGGGAACATATATTATTTTTGACGCATAATTTTACTCCAATATAACGCAACTAAAAAGAAAAGTCTGTGACAGATTCCCGAGTTAGGCTGGAAGAGTCCCGTCCTCTCAACAAAAAACAAAGTATTGCATATTTACTACGTACTTTCTTAAATTCGATTCTTCGAACCATTGATAGAATAATAGGACTGTCTTAATCAATTTCATAGCAATGGAACACCCAGCAAGCTTAGTGGCTTAGTGACTAAGGCAATACTTATTCAGTATCTTTTATAATGTCTTCAAGCCATACTGGTGTGTCAAATTGACTAATTGATTTTCTATCGCCTTCCGCCATTGCATCTTCGGTATTATTGCAGTCTGTCACCAGAATCGGGTCATCTCATTTATCAAAAGACTAATTTATTTTCTTCCTTGTACAGTCTGAAACACGTCACACCACAAGCGGGCAGTCGTTATTAAGACGGCATAAAGGTGGGAATCGTAAGGGGCTGCCCACAAACCACGTAATTTTGAATTTTGAAGTTTACTTTTGGGGCTGGGCTACTTGGGGAAGGGCCTGACCTACGTATTTTCTATTATTTTTCATTATTGCCGTGACTATGATGATTTTGATGATCAATGAGACTAATTCGGGATTGAAATGCACTAGATTATAGAGACTCAAATTTCAGGTAAAAGCCACGGTTGGCTACGTATGGGTAGGAAAAGGGGGGGGGGGACGTCAAAAGATGATGGTTGTGGTTTATTAATATTATTAATGTCAAAGAGAAATTAAATGTATTTACATTAATATTTGATATCTATACTCTTTATGAGTATATCTTATTATTCAAAAAATACGCAACGGATTTTTTTTTGTTTTGCCTATAGGAAATAATAAAAATTGTAAAAAATCATAACATGTTTTTACATACATAGGTACATATATACTCACGCTTGTCTCCCAGAGAGATAGGCAGAGACTTCAGATTTCCATGTTTTTTTTATAAAAAAAGTGCTATTTCCAATGTTGCTTTGCTTATTACATAAAAAAATATTTTTTTAGAATGTCAGAACTTTGTATCATTTTGAATACGCTGTGCCTACACACACTTAAAAACCTACACACACTTTAAACCTACACACACTTAGATAACAGCCAAATTAAATAAAAGCCCACTTGATGTCTCGCACTCAAAATATTTTGATAAAAACGTCTAAACTTTCACTCTTGATTATAGCTGTCATACACTCTTAACGAAATCTAGGTAAAAGCAACAAAATGGCGGATCGGACCGACGGACAGACAGAAAACAGCTCCAGTTAATATTACACTTTGTATATGAAAAGCCTCGTTTAGAATAAAAGTACAACCAAGCAAGTGTACTTGTAAGTTTTCATTTCATTATTCACTCGGATGAAACAGTGTGTTCTTAATCGGTCCTATGCGAATTTTATTTTTGTCACAGTCACTCCAAGCAAAAAATCGCGCAGTGCGAGAGGGGCGGATTCAGGGCAAAAGGGAAAAAAATTGGTTTTATATTTTTATTAAAAAAACTAAAATAGCTAGCAAAATTTCAAATATTAAAAACACACCTAATAAAATATGTTTGAGTTCTGTATACGGTTCCTATTCGTCAAACGAGGAGAAAAAATGTGTTTGAAGACCTCATTTCAACAATTATTTCTTTTGAGGAAATATCATTTATCCAAACATGTTTTCCAATTTCAAAACCCTAGATTATATAATCAGAATGCATATACCAGAAATGTATTAAAATTTTCCGTGTATTTCATGAAATACACAGAAAAGAAACGACCATATTTTTTTCGCATATCGCCTTAATTGACCATTAGTCAAATAAAGACCTTCATAAATTGTCCTTCCATTATTATTGGGATTTTTTTTATGAGGAAATGATTACATTTTGTGCTAGAAAAGTCAGAACAAAACTTAGTCGGTATGATCCTCTATTATAAATCCGTGGTATGATCAATAGAATATAATATAGTAATATTGTAATATTATATATGTTATATATAGTTTTAAGTAATGAAATTAATTACGAAATGGGTTTCTGTAATCTAATTATGTATTTGCAATTAAATAATAGTAGTTAATGCTACAAGGGCGAAAAGGAATAAATTACGAGGACGATTTAAAACACGAGCGCAGCGAGTGTTTTAAACGTAACCGAGTAATTTATTGCTTTTACGCCCGTGTATCATACTACGTTTTTCAATGCATAGTGTGAGGAAATAAAACAAATATAATCTTGTGAACTTTAAATTATGATTGGCTCAAAAGGACTGTATCCAAAGCCGTTAAACAGTGGAAAAAAAGTATAACATTTATGGTACACAGGAAAGGCAGCAGGTTAGCCAACCATTGTAAATAAATAAAAAAAATAATAATAATAAAGCCCTAGGGCAAAATAATCGACTTTCTGTTCGGTTTTGATGCATAAAAAGTGGGCCTATACGAGCACTTGCATTGAAGATAAATAAATGGTTTGCGTTTCAAAGTTTCAAAGCACGTTACAGTATAATAAACCTGCTACACGAAGAAGAATGATTGTTTTTATTTTAGATAATTAATTTGCATAAATTCCAAGGTACCCTTTCTAATAATAAAAAATACATTTATGTATTTTCACTCTATTATACCTACGTATACTTCAGCATTTAACAACTTAGTTTAAATAGTAATTATTGACGGTCGAATAAATAGTGTTAAAGTAATTATGAATACTGTACTAGTATACTATAATATTATGGTGAAGCTAGGGTTGCCAGATGATATATTAAAGTAGGACAATTTCCTCCTTTTTAACAATTTGTCCTCCCGTTCTTCTTCACCTATCAATTTTCCTCCTTTTTCAAATCGTGAACTCACCATACCGACACCACTTAGTTAGCCCACACGACACGGTTCATTCTCCTATTTCTCTCGCGTGGAGTTGCGGTATCGCTGTCACATTCACTCATTGTACTTGCGCTGCACGCATAACCACGCATGTTACACTGGCAAGACATACAAATATCAGCTTGAATAGGTAGTTCTGATGAATGTTACATTGTTTTATTGAAGTTTGTCCTCCTTTTTTTTCTGAAGTCCTCCTTTTTTTGCTTAGTAGCACTGATTTGTTCTCCTTTAATTTTTCCATCTGGCTACCCTACGTGCAGCATAGTATTGTATTTGTATAGAAAAAAAAAAACTACTTGAAAACTAAACGCAGCATAAAGTACACAAACCACCAAAATAGACATTACTGCGTAGAGATTCGAACACTCTTGAAGGTACCTCTGTAATAAGATTTATACAAAGCTTTTATTCAAGCCACAGAATTTTTCATGAAAATATTTTGTAACTAGGCTATGAACTACAAAACACATGAATCACGGCATCAAATTTTTCAACGGTTTCAGGAATCTGTTCTAAATAGTTGAACGTCGGCCTTTTGATGTTGATTTGTTTGTAACAAAGTTATCCCAGACATACATATGCCCTCTCTTTATTACCAAAAAAAAATCTGTATACCCTTTTTAATGGTTTTCGAAAATATAAATATAGTTTTTCAAGTTTAAAGCACTTTGTTTGTGCTCAACCCTTTTTAAAAGCCGACATCTTATATATTCTTTAACGGGACACCTGACGCTAGAACATCAACAACACCATGTTTTCAAGGGTTCGTTGGAAGAAACTAGGCTTCTCCTCATATTGAAGAAAATATATGTGATTTATCGATCTTTTATCTAAGGATTCCACCTATAAACAATCTATTAAGATTTATACTTTTGTCAAAAAAAATGTTTTCCATCCTCTTTTTTTTTTGGTTTTCAAACGTTCGTTTCAAAAATGCGGTTTTTTTTTTTAATTTTTAAAAAAAAAAATTTTTATAAATTAGGCTATAGAAATATGAAGGGATTTTACATACTGAATTATCATGTATGAAACAAAGATTATATGAAATATTTCTTTTTCCTACCACATTATTATAATCGCTATAATCTACTAAATAGCGTATACCAAATGAATTTTTTTTATTTTCTGCTAAGATTTACATTTTTTTTAATTACTGTATAAAAAATAATGTAAATAGTTCATTACACATGCGGACATCTTCTAATGAGTGTAAAAAATACTGGTATGTTAGAAAACATGGCAGATCGAAATTCAAATTATGTAACTTTATACATTACTCGCCTATTGATACTATAGCAACAAGACATTTTAATTTTATTATTACATACAGCTTGAACACTCACGTGTGATTGTTGTTGACTATATGCCAACCGGTGAAACTGTTGGCATATAGTCAACAACAATCACACGTGAGTGTTCAAGCCGTGTGTAATAATAATTTAGTATGCCAGCTCACGCGAGTTTTAATAATATTATAGTTAACCTTTACGGCAACACTTTAATTTTATTTATTCTCGGTGAAGTTGAAAGAAAACTATAGAGTATTAACATCACAAGACGTGATTTTTCATTTCGTTTTTTGTCATTTTATCATAATAGGTCTGGCTATTAATCTAAATATTAATCTTTTTGTCTATGGTAAGATGAATTTAGCGGTATATTAAAAAAAAACAACAATTTGCGGCTATGGAATATCCAATGTTCTTTGATGCTACAATAATTTCATGTTTTTTTTTTCTAAGTAATGTATATTTAAAGAATATTGTTTTTAGTTATTAATAGTAAAACAAATGTGAAAGACAATAATTAATACAAAAATAATCCTAAAGAAATAATTATAAAAAGTTGTTTCTTTTTGGCGTTAACGAAAATATCTTCGGTGACGTCACAGTTGACATCTGTTATGACACCTAACTACATATATAAATATATTATATTTAACCTTTATGAGCTTTTTATTAATACTGTTATTAAAACAATTAAAAAAATTATTATTACTCGATATATTTCGGCCCTCGGTATGGGGCCGTCATCAGTCGAATGTAAAAACTAACTACTATAAAAAAATAACTACATATACGTTGACGGAACCAATGTTGTTTACAATAACAGTTTTCTCAAAATACTAAAAGTGATTAGTAAAATTATTACATGTCAACTGTATTCGCGAGTTTCTGTTGAGTAATTAAACGGCGAAAGACCTCAAACATAGATTACGGCGATGATTAATGACCGAAAGAGTTGGTGATAATTACTGTTGTGTAGAAAAAAAATTCTCACATAAACTCGCAAATACCGCACTGCGTGAGAGTAATTTAATTCCAGATGTTTTGTGAAAACAAGATTATATCCTTTTCAGTTCAAATGCACTCCAAGTTTTTCACTACACTACTCTACAAAACACCTATGAAATTAATTACTTTTATGTATAAACCTATTTATAATATACACAATTATGTTCAGACAGTGTGTAATTTGAATCCATCCATCCATCCATCAGCCTAGTTCGTCCACTGCTGGACATAAGCCTTTCCAGGACTTTGCCACTCCCGGCGGTCATCCTGGAAGTATTGCCCATACTCACACACGCTGGGCAGGCGGGTTGGTGAGCGCGGTGCCGAAACCCTCGCATCAGTGACGCCACTGCCCGTCACCAGTATTTTCCATATAAGGCCCGGCTATTAGGGATGGATAATTTGAATATACCGCCATCCATCGGTCCCAGGCATGGTAGGCCTCCCGGTTTTTTGCCTGTGAGCTGTCCTCTTACTCTCCCCCGAATTACTTCGAGAGGGTCTCCAAGTAAGACGGTGGTACCTCCACAGTCAAGCCCGGCATCAGCTCTACCACCTGTTTTTAATACGCCATCCTAAAAATTTAATATTTAGTATGTCAAACTAGATACCTGTCCGTCAAACAGTTTATTTTATAAACTAGTACGGCGAGTAGTCTTGACTTGACTATAAATATAATTATGTAAAACTGTACTGTTAAGGGTTTGGCTGATTGTTATTTATCGTAAATAACAAGCTTTTTATGTACCTTTTGTGAAATAAATTCATTCATTCAGTCAAAGTACCAAACAATAACACGATTTATTGTTTGTTTGTCAATAACAAGAAAGCTTTTTTACCAATGAATTTCTATTACTTTTTAATCACACCCTTATTATTTGAATTTTTATAAAATGCTAACGTTGATTAAAACCCATACGCCATAACCTTCGATCAATAATATTGTTGGTGATGTATCGTCCGTGCAAAGGTGCCCGTTACTCCAGGCGGAAAACCCGCAGTGCGAGAGGGACGGAATTGGGGAATAATTACAAAAAATCGGTTTTAAATTAATACAAAATCAACTAAAATAGCTATGAAAATTTCCATACCTAGTAATTTAGATACTGCTAAAACCCATCTAAATACATATTTTTGAAGTCTGTATGCTAACCCAATTTGTCAAAATATCAAAAAATGTGTAAATTTAGACCTCATTTCCATAATTATTTCTATCGAGTGTAATTCCTCCAATCGCGTTTCTGATAGTCCAAAATCCAGAAAAAGGTCCCAAAATTGTTATACTAATTTATTTAACTTGGGACTTCTTTTGAACAGCAGATAAAAAAAGTGTTAAAATTAAAAAGTGTCGATTTTGACGATATACCCCCTTAAATTGGCCAGATTTGCTCAACTGAATCACTTGATTATTAAAACCACTCGAGATGTTAGCACTCGATTATTGCCATCTCTTATCGAGACCCAAACTCATGGTAAGACGTTGTAGCGTAATAACATCCGTTCCCGAAATCGCAACTTCAATACGATCGATTCAAAAACAATACCACAAACACTATTCCTGAAACTGAATGAAAACAACGTCACCTACAAAGTGCAGCTTAACTATTGAACACTGAAGGTCTTTCATTGAGCCACTTTTATTGGTGCATTCAACCCTAGGCGCTGCTCTTGAACTATTTGCAGAGACCTGGTTATGGACAAAGATTTCAAAAGTTTAGATGAGCCCTGGCTCCTCAAATCTATTGCATTGTTTTTGAATGTGAAATGTCACACTTTTGGTTTTATTCGTATTTCTTGACATGTTATTGCACTTTATAAATGCACACGACGGCATATTGAGACCCTTTTCTCGTAAAAATTCATTAAGGCGTCCAACTATCACTCTGTTCAGATGAGCACTGATTCCAAACGTGTGAGCGTCACCCATTTAAAGGTGAAAACATTTTGGTGCTGTCATACTACGGTAAGGGCTTATCATTACTTTTGAAATCTTTGGTTACGGACAGGTAGGCTCCCTTGTGGAATAGTGAGTGGAAGGAAAGTATGATATCGTTTTGGTACAACTTATTGATAGAATTTATTAATATGAACATTTTGGTACATTTCGTTCATTATGAACGAATCCATTAATGTGATCGTTTTGGTACCTTTATTTCACAATAACAGAATTAATTCGTGTGACCAACTGATCATTTTGGAGAAATGAAAATAACGTTACTTACAAAATAGAGCCTAACTACTGAACAGTGAAGGTTTATCATTTAACCACTTTTATCGGTGCATTAAACCTTGGGCGTGAGTGCTTTTGAACTGTTTGTAGAGACCTGGTTATGGACCAGATATGGAATATATGGATGGTAGGCTTATTTGCTTATGAAGCAAAAAGAGTATGGAGAGATGATCACAATGATAGAATTAATTAATGTGATTATTATGGTACATTTATAACATTATGACAGAATTGATTAATGTGATTATTGTAATAAATTTATAACATCATGGATATATTTGATTCACAACGATGGAATTGTGGTACATTTTTTCAAAATGGTAGAATTAATCAATGAGTACGTTAATTTTAGTAATTTTTTTATAACAATGATAAATATAATTATTGTGATTATTATAGTTTACATTTATTTAACAATAATTGTAAAAAAAATTGGTACATTAATTTCATTCCTGAATTGGTCCCTCAACTTCTATTTCTATCACAATATTCTGATTCATAACAGTTATTATCTTGAAACTTTACTCTTCTCTAGGCTCCAGGCTGCCATTTCCAAACTATGGAATATAATCTTTATCTTCATGTCATTTACCGCCTACCCACCATTACCGGTATAAGGTGTGCAGGCGTCTTATTGTCCAAACTTAACTTGAACTTCATTCCAATCAAATACAACCTTTATTGTAACGGGATAAGAACCATAAACCCTATTCCACAGAGTTCGTAAGTTCATAACGCCAGGAAGTTTACAGCGCACGTGCGCAAGCGCTTCCTCTACACAGGATGTTTTAAATTTCGAATGTTGCATTCGAATGGCGAAACGGCCAGTTTATCGAACGGTTGCTAATCGATTGTTTATTGTTAGTTAGTTTCTATTCCTAGTACCTCTAGTGAGTTGTGGCCAATTTGTGAGTAAAGCAGTGGCCGATTTGGTGCTAATTGCGGTTACTATATTGGAAATTTGACTAAACAATGTACCTTTGTTCATTGAATTAACGTAAAAGATACCCTAAAAGCAATTAACTCCGTTTATTTGGTAAGGAACTGTTTATATTTTGGTATGGTTAAGCAAAATGATTGAAGTGAAAATTTCTTTAAGCGTTTGAGCGATTTTTAGTAGGAGAAGAAGTTCGCGTCACCGTCATCGACATGCCAACTAAGTGTCATTGCACCCAATAAGTATTGCACCTCTTTAGTGATAGTTTCTCTATGATCATAAGTCACCGTCACCGACATACTATTTTGACTGTAAAGTTTTCATTACATGTTTAATGTTTAATTTTTAACATTTTTTCTATAAATAAGAATTAAATGTATAATGAGTTAAAAAAATCAACCTGTAAAATGGTTTCAGGCTTGTGTTTACTAATAAAAATCATAAAAAAACCGCCGCGTGCGCCATCTGGTAGTGGGGGGCGCCTTCCACCTCGCCCCCTCTTCTTCCCCCCTCCTCCGACCTGGTTGTATAATTCGTTGTTTTTATGACAAACACAAATAAACACACAGTAAAACGCGATACGAATTCTTTTTATAGTTTTAGAACAAATAACTTAAAAAATAAGCTTATAAGATCACTTACTTTTGAAACTACGCAAAACTGACACAAATCGGTACCGTACGTAGGTATTGATTTTGAAATACAAAAGTGCTTTTATTTTAATTTCAAAAGTCATATAATACTCGTAAAAGATGATCTGTGTGATCAGTAGAGTTATGGTTGTCATACATTACTAATGCTTATATACAACCAGAACACTTTGAACAGTAACTTAAGAACTAAGTAATTTAAATAACTGAGTATTATTATCTTTTATATTGTATACGAAATAAATAAAGTTATCGCTCGATTCGATTCATGTTATGAAAAGAAAAATATCCAATCACAAAAAAAATCTTTCATTCCAAACATTTAAACCAAAACACCCCTTCAGAACAATTTTTCAACACACAAATCAAAGTACAAAACACTATTGACGGTCTATTTTTAACCACCATTTAAGGGTTAGAATCCAATAAAAAAGCAATATTAGCCCTCCGCTACTTGATGTATCCTATTTTAAATATATTTAACCCTTCAACACTCATGATATATGAGCGGGAGTCA
The DNA here is from genome assembly GCA_934047225.1 of Ypsolopha sequella. NCBI lineage: Eukaryota > Metazoa > Arthropoda > Insecta > Lepidoptera > Ypsolophidae > Ypsolopha > Ypsolopha sequella. Next base: position 19,948,473 of record OW204004.1, on the reverse strand, counting down.
CGTGCTGTACTAATGAAAAGTTACATTAAACAGAGCTTAAAGCTTTGCCGTAAAAAAGTATCTACGGACGCTCCTTTTATGAAAATACGAGTATAATATTCTATTTATGAAAAACCCGTAAGTTTTTATTCTTCATATAAAAATTAGAAGATTATTCATGCTGCAAAAACTAAATACCATAACAACTTAATTTGGTGAAATTGATTGATATTCAGGTCATCCATTATACAGTACTCTCCGGAAATTCCAAAAACAAAAAACAAGCATAAGTCACGAAGCCAAAAATAAAGTAATTTCAAAACCTCTAAAACAATAACATACATTCGTTCGTATTGTTTGTAAATGTACGCCATTGGCGCGACCGCTCAAAAACAAAAGGGTGTAAGTTCTAAATTATTTATTTAATAAGATCACACACCTTTCATTAACATGCACTGCTTAAATCAAAACTGAGTTATTTTATATGCTTGTTTATTTTAATGTTTAATTTTATACCGTGGCAACGAACTTTCAGATGGTCTGCCACTGAGAAGCGGGCTGCAGAAGGTAACTTTATTTTTGTGTACAAAAATTACGACTCTGTTGAAAATGCATTAAAATGTTCACGCTTCAGTTTTAGGTAACGCTAAAACAGTGTCCCATTCAGCCCATTTTTATAGCAATCTTTAACAACCAAACTAACAACTTAGCACTAAATATTAAAGTCCAAAATTGCTTGTATTAAACGTATAAGTGAAGGATTGACGGCCATAGTATAAGGGAATACGTTTTGACATTTATTAGTTTTCACGCACTCTGTACTTTAGCCGTAACAGCTTTGCACGAACGCACGTATATTACGTATTGAGTTTTATTACTCTGTGTTCATAAGTAGACTTATTCCTGGCAGATGGTTTTCTCAAATATGTAAAAAAGGGAAACACTTCCAGATTTTTATGCAACCACAAATTTTCCTTGAGAATAATTTTAATAAAACCTGCTTACCTAAAATTGTAGTCAAAACATCCGATCAAAACTACATTTTGTTAACATTAAATCAGTTAAAAAATATTTGACGTAACTATGATTCATACGCGTCAAAGGTTGGCAAAGAAATTCATAAATTTTAATAAAATTATGAATTCTTGCTGTCAACCAAAGCAAAATATGGCCAATTAGAATTAGTTTAATGACACGGGATTTGGCCGTGACAAACTTTTTGATATTTCGGGACTTTCTTCTTACAAGTTCTTCAATTTATCGCTTTTTCCTAAAGACAAATGATGCTTGTTGTAACTGTCTTCCCTTTTATCCAACTGGATATATTAAATAATTTATTTTTTTCAATTTACGAAAAACTCCTAGATAATTTCATATTTTATTTTGTATCCGCCATTTTTATCAGATACAATCAAAATCACATCAATAGCTTTACAAATAGCGATGATTGTCAAAGTCAAAAATAACTCAATTCCAGCTCATTTGTTCCAGAAACTAATGGATCCGAATAAAAGCAGCTGAGTCGTGGTGAAACATGACGCGTTTTGCGTTCGTCTCGATGTGGCGTCAACTGCCAATCGCTGTCACTATTCTGCTGGCGGCGTGTTACGTAGTTTTGGCTAAAGACGTCGTTTTGGGTAAGTGAATTTTATTTAAAAACTACAATTTTTGTGAGGAATTTCTCTAAATAATTTAATTCAGGGTTATATGCTCGTATTTGTTACTCTATAAAAGTAGACTTATTTGAAAGTCTTATCTTCTTTGATTAAGACATTTATACCTAAGACTTTATTCGTTCCCAAATCCTATGTACCACATATAAATAAATCAAATTCTAACAATGGGCCAAAAAGCACGCCTCCTGCATTTATACGGCCTTTTTAAAGCGAAAACGAAAATTACGTATTCGCATATCATTCGATCGTAAGTAACATATTAACTAAATCTTGATCCGAAAAGAATTTCAATTTGAAATCAGAACTATGTGATGAATTTAAATGGACATGCCCAATTTAATGTCGCTAACGTAATTTGGCAAACGGAAGCTGTACTCGTGTCTTAATAAGATTTAGTACGTGTGATTACTTGTAATAGTAACACAGGAAAAGTTCTGGCCTTCTTATTACAATCGTATGAAAGGCAAAGAGTAGGTTAGCGCAGTTTTCCTCGAGAGTACCTACTAACGATTGTTTCTTATCTAATTACCATAGTTTAATTCCTAAAAGATTTTTTTTCATAGAATATACGCCGTTCTAGGATATAGTTATACTGATTGTGATGTAGGATTGCTTATAAAAAAAAGCAGTCTGTTTCTGTCTGTCTTCTTATCTGTCACCCATCTGTCAAATCAGTCGGAAGCAAATTGTTATAAATTTATCTTGATAGCAAAGGACACATTTCTAAACAACCATTTCTCAAGTGACGTCGCACGAAGGCAAATGGAAGTTGCAGCTTTTTCGTAAAAGTATTCATCTTCATGAGGTTTTTCTAGACCACAAATTCTAAAATACGGCTTATTAAACCAAAATTTTTGGTTTTCGAATTAACACACCTTAACATAAATTAAAATACAAATTCAAAACAGTACAATGCTATAACGATATTGGCACTATCGAATAATAATAATAAAAAAACTTTATACATTTAAATACTATTTATACTTATTATTTTAAGTATATTTAGTATTTTAAAATTTGTGTACTCCGTCTTAAACAAAATCTATATACAGACGAAAGCAAAAGGGGTAGAGATTTTTTGCAAACCGCATGCGAGCCAAGTTTCAGGTTTCCCAAACATTTGCCAAACCCGTCCCCGGCCACCCGGCACATTTCATATTAAGAATAATATAAGTAAAAATAAAATTCTGAACGGAAAATGTTATTACTTCACGGCGGCAAATCGATTGGGAGCATCAATGTAGAGTACTGAATAATTCAGTTGGGTAAGAATGTGCCTTTATAAAGCGTGTCCGTACATAATTCACATTAGGTTTTCGAAATTAGGAAGACAAGGAGAGGCGTAATTTTGTTGTAATTTTCGCAAACATATTTCTTTGAGAAAGTGGTTCAAGTTCAGTGTGATGAGTGCAGTATGTGGTTTCATACCTGTCAATTTAAATTTGGTATTTTTATTGCATAATTCCCTATGAATATTTTATGTCATATAGATTTCTTATATTTTTGATTTTCGATTCGATACATAGGAGAACTCGCACTTGCAAAATAATAAGCTTTTTTGTGCAAAAAAGAAAATAAAATGCAAAATACAAATACAAAACGTTTATGAGAAGTCTCACTTCTTCGAAAGTTCGCATATAACTATATAAAAAACATTATTGGGTTGTAATATTTTTACTACGTACATTTACGTATTAACAATTCGAGTTGAAAAACGATATCGTTCTTTATCTTTATTTCTTGTTTTAGAATACACTATTCTTCTCTACTCTGTAACAAATACACAACCCTCTCTCATTTGGTTCTAATTAACCCGCCGGATGCTATGACAATTATTTTTATGACCCAGTCTATTAAGACACCTCAAATATCATGAGACATCCGCTTTTCAAACCTTTAATCTAATACCAGGAGAGGAATAGGGATCTAGTTATTTTGGTCTTTGCCTAATGTAATGTTACAGTTATTGTTGTTAATTTGACTTAATTAAAGCGTTTTGTTTAAGTATCATTTGTCATATTTGATTTAGAAGTTTCGGTGGTCGATTTGATTAATCAAATTATGTCAGTTTATAAATTGGTTGCCTGGTAATTTAAATGTTATTTGGGGATATTCTGAAATCAGAGCAATGTTCGGCATACTTTCTTGGCATTTTGAGTCTCCAGGCATGTGCAAATACTCTATGGTTCTAGTAGATAAAATTATTATACAAACATTTACAGTGGGATTTCGCAAATAATGACTAAATATTAACTTTATGTATCAAGATATCCTAAGTCAATAGACGCATCTTTGGATAAGAAATTGCATAAAAACCGAAGTGTTTATTCTACTACATTGACAGTATTTTTTCTACGACATCCTACGGCGTAAACGATTGCATTGAATATGCGATCGACATGACTGCAAAATGCAAAGGAAGTCGGCTTCTTTAAAAATCTGCCTTCTTGAAAAGACAAGGGCGCCTGCCTTAGGAATCCCGATTAGGAGCCCTAGCACGTTAAGAGAATCGTCAATTTGCTGGGAAAATCAATAGTATTGACGATTAATCGTGATGTTCTCCAGCCTTGTGTGTGTCGTGACCATTCACTTATTTATATTCTATGTCGTACGCGTGAGACGCTGTTGTGGGACATTTGTAGACCTCACGCGGGTAAAGGGTTAAGTTGTACGAACATTACCTATATATAGAGTGCTCTTTTATTATATGTTTATTAAAAAAATATGACTTGAAATATATAGAATAAATAAAAGAAAATTGAAAACTTGAAATATATTTCGGCCCTTAGTGGGCCGTCATCAGCATACTTGACTGATGACGGCCCACTAAGGGCCGAAATATATTTCAAGTTTTCAATTTTCTTTTATTTATTCTATATATTTCAAGTTATATTGTGTAATTATAAATAAAAAGCTAATTAAGGCATAATATATATATTTATTAAAGTTAAAAAAATATGTAAAGTTATAAAATTCGCACAAATTTCATTTATCATTAATTTTATCGCAAAAGTTTTCCTAAAATTCACATGGAAGTTTGATTTTAATATCAGCGTAAACTGTTTAGAACCTGGACATCTCCAAAGACACAATTTTGATGACAACTCGCTTAAATTAAATTATGTTGGGGTGTGTTAATTCGAAAATGATTTCGAGATTTTGGTTTAATAAGCCGTATTTTAAAACATGTCTAAAAAACCTCATGATGGTGAATATTTTTACGAAAAACCAGTAACCTCCATTTGCCTTCGTGTGACGTCACTTGAGAAATGGCTGTATAGAAATGGGTCCTTTGCTATCAAGATAAATTTATAATAATTTGCTTCAGACTTATTTGACAGATGGATGACAGATGAGTAGACAGACAGAGACGGAGCGCTTTTTTTATCAGCAATCACACATCACAATCAGTATAATTCTGAAGTGACGTGATATCCGACAATTCTTTACAAAATCATAAAAAAAATATGGTTAATTTATATACCAAAATAATAAAACTATGTCCTCAAATGGCTTATAAAATCTGAAAAAAAAAACTTTTAGAAATTAAAGTATGGGAATTACAAAATCAAAAAGCAGTAAAAAAAAAAATTCAAAAACAAGAAAAAAACAACAGTTGTCTCATACATTTTGGTCGTGTAGCTATGTAACTATTCTATGAAACAGCTGATTTTTTTTTTCGCAATTCGTGGTTTGTCTCCATAGTAAAAGTTGTTCGTATGGACGAGTACTATCACCAGTTTCCGGCTTCCGCAATTCCCATAACTTAATTTCTAAAAGTTTTTTTGTAAATCTTCTTTCAGGGAATATACGCCATTTTAGGACATAGTTTTCATTATTTTGGTACACAAATCAACCATTATCTAATGATCTTTTTAAAGAATTGTCCAATATGACGTTACTTGAGAATTTTAGACACTATGCTAATTCTGAGGTGATTGCTTATAAAAAAGTAGTCTGTCTCTGTCTGTCTACTCATCTGTCACCCAGCTCTCAAATCAGTCGGAAGCTAATTTTTATAAAACTATGACAGAAATAAATTTCTATGTTTGAACATCGATGACATCACTTCCTTTATTGGTGTCAATTGGACAAGACTAGCCAAAGAAAGAAAAATTTGGCATCGAATTGAGGAGGCCTTTGCCCTAAAATGGGTATCCCACCAATCGGAAGTGACACAATAATTATTAATTTAATGAAATTTTATTTATTATTATTATCACAATTTTTATGTGTCTAATCATTAATTTATAATTTAATTTTTAATCTGTTTTGTCACTTGTTTCCGAATTTTGTGCACTATATAGTGTAATGTAAATTTCAAATTGCATGGGAAATTAATAAAGGCTATTATTATTATTATGTTTCAACACTTGGCGATTTATCCATCGCAAGGAGATATAAATTAATATTATATCATTGTGGTATAGAAACGCAGAAAGAAAAGTAAATCTTTACATCCAATACATCCAGATTTACTTTTCTTTCTGCGTTTCTATACTGCAATGGTATAATGTTAAATTTTTATAAATTTATCTTGGTAACAAAGGACACATTTCTAAACAGCCATTTCTGAAGTAAAGTCACATGAAGGCAAATGGAAGTTGCAGCTTTTTTGTAAAAATATTCATCATCATGAGGTTTTTTAGACCACAACTTCTAAAATACGGATTATTAAACCTAAATCTCGAAATGGTTTTCGAATTACCACACCTTAACATAATTTAATCTGATGCCAGTTCATCTTATACAAGGTGAAATTTATTAATAAAGCCCAATCGATACTGAAGACTTCGTAAGTGTTCATTGTCAAGGTTCGATGACCTAAAGATGGTTTGTGAAATTGGAAAATTTTTTTTTGCTCCTAGCAAACGTAAGTCCCGGCTCAATTACTATGGGAGGTCAACATTTTAATTTGCGAAGGTAGCAAATGTGTTATCAATCTGTTTTACTGATCACTTACCAAGCCTCCGCTATTAATTTGACTGCACAAATAAAAGTCACCTTATATATCAAATACAAAATGGCACATGCTTTTACAAAATGTTCTCAATTTAAATAAGTCATACCAAATCTTTTCCAGTTCCAATATACCTAATATTATTCATTGAGTAGACACGAACTGAAGTCTAAAAATGGATATGGTGCTTTGAAAGTAGTAAATTTTTTACGAGCACAAAGGAAAATAAATAGTTTTTCTCCCTGTTACACTTAACACGTCCATAAGATAATAATTTTACAACCTATATAGTATTTCATAGTATTAGAGAACTTCTTAGAGGTTAATTTTTATTATAAAAGAAAAAAATCATATATATTTTAATTTCTAGTACCTAATTTCTACAACTTATAGTCGAAGTTATAAATTACATATGCAGATGACTGGAAAACGAATAATAACTATGGTACTTCATTATTTCAAAATTATCGGAACTAAATCTTAAAAATTAATAATAATATAATAAACTATAAAAAGAAAATTAAATGCTAACCTGCCTGTTTTATAAGGGGATCTAGATGAAATAAAATATGTGAGTCAGTTCACCGCCATTTATTATTATAATATTTTTATTTATTTAAAATAACTTAAACATTTTCATTATGTCTGAAATAATAGTCAAACAAATTTTAAGATGAATTTGCGGAAGCTGGAAACTGGCAATATTACTCGTCAATCGAAGAAATCGCTATAAGTGATAAGGCCGCCATTTGTTACCTTCTCTCATAAGTTTGTTCTTTTACCTTATTTTATTAACTTTGGTGTACAATAAAGAGTATTTGTCTTGTCTTTGTCTTTGTCAATATAAAAAAGTTTTAGACGAAAAAAAAAAGAATTCGACAAAAAAAGATCTCTTGTCGGGTAGCTATGTAACTTTTCTATGGAACAGCTGTTTTATTTTTCACGGTTCCAGGGTTGGCTCCATAGTAAAATTTGTTCGTATAGACGTGTACTATCACCAGTTTCCAGCTTCGCTAACTTTATGTCAATATATATTATTGTATATTATATTATAGTTAAATAATAAGTCGTGGCTCAGATCCACATTAGTGTCGATTCGGTGTAACACGTTTTAACTTATTTGACAGGACTAGACTTAATTTAAGTGTTCTGTCTTTTTTTTTCTATATCGAAAAGACAAAGGCAGTACGCTTAAGGCCCTTACTATTGCCAAATGGGTACTTTCTAAAGCCTACTCCTCGTTTATGGCCTAACCAAAAATAATGAAAAAATGTATTATGAATAATCAACTCTTAGACAACATATGCAACAGTTTTCTTTTTCATACCACCAAAACTTCTACATGAATTTTTTTTTATTGGATGGTGTTTTTTGACCTCAAATTCCCTACTGCTCCTGAGTGGCTTGGCCGATTGAATTCATCTATGCTTTGATAAATAGATAAAGTTTATAGCTATAAACAAAACATAAGATTATTCAATCGAGTAATCACGTCCAAGTGAAAAGTATAATTTTCCCCTATTTCGCTCTTTCAAGGACGCAGCGAGCGTCGTAACAGCCACTATGCATTGCGCGCTGATATGAACGTTATTTCAATGTCGTTTCCGTTGACATTTGTAGTGACAAATATCGAGCTGCTAATTTGGCGATGGTAATCGCCTTAAAATAATAGTCATATCAAATAAATTACGTCGTGCATGTCACACCGAATCGACACTATCTTACAGATTAAAATCGTATTATCACATGATTTTTCAGTGTAAGTCATTGATTACTGACACTGAAATGATTCGCAAAGCCCGCACGTTCGATTTCTCACTGAAATATAAATAAAACGAATATGGAACATGATTTCATGCATTCTCAAAATAAATGTGCATGTTGATATCATGCGAATAAGCGAAGTGCGGGAACGAGTCTTGAGGAAAACTGGAAACTGGAATATCTATACTATTTATACTGGCTGGACTTTTTGTCACATATTGAAATTATTTATGTAATGTAGGTATATCGGATCCACTTATTACAGATCGGTTTTAATGTAATATAATTAAATAATCTATGTCTATTGGTAATAGTTTTATGTTATAAATAATAATATTATGGGGAAATACACAGGGAAATAACAAAATAACACTTGTATAAAATAAAATATATAGGAATAAGGAATAAATAGTATTATAAATATATGCAATACTTCGACCATTCGATTAGACTTACTAAGAAGAAGGGCAAGAAACTTAGCAAGAAATATAAGGCTAAGTAGTAGAGTAACTGGCATAACTATTTATTCAAAGTTTTCTTCTTCCGTGCCATTTTAATATAAATAATTTGAACAGAAATTACTACAAATTGTATGAAACAAAACTGCAAAATTAAGTTGGTTGAGTATTCGGAGACGTAACCCTAAAACTACATCATAAATCGGCATTTTCAGTATTTGTTGTTTGAATATAACATATCTTACATGATTTAAAGAAATTATAAATTCCTAACCACTTTGGCCTTTGGGTTGAGATAGACCCGTAACAAAAATGGTCTAAAAATGACAACTTTGATAGCCATTTCTTTATTTTCTAAGATAAAAAAAAATCAAAACTCTTTTACACTATAATTAATGAGCTCTAGCTAGACGAAAAAAAACTATTTTTTTCGGCTCCGTTTTCGTGTTTGAGGCCCCCCTGAAAAATGATTTTATTTTATTTTTAATTTAATATTCGGTTTTGGGTCAAAATTTAACAGAACATATCAAAATCTCAGGTCTTTTTCTCATTCCGTCTAAGAGCTAGAGACTCGTGACACACGGACAGACAAACAGACAGCTGAGTGACATTAATAGGGCTCCGTTTTGCCCTTTGGGTAGGGAATCCTAAAAAATTATGGGTGGACGAGTGCCTATCATCTCTAGTTTTCGGGTTTTCAGCGACTAATTATCAGGAGGGAAAAGTAGTACATACTTTTTAGGGTTCAGTACCTAAAAGGTATAAAAAGAACCTTTATGGTGACACTCAGCTGTCTGTGCGATAGTGCTCGTCCATACGAACAACTTTTATTATGGAGCCAACCCTCGAATCGCGAAAAATAAATCAGTGGTTCCATACAAAAATTACAATAGCTAACCGACCAAAATGTGTGAAACCACACATTTTTTTTCTCGATGTCTCGATTTTTTTTCACGGAAAGTTGTTCCTGTGGGCGGGTACTATCTCCAGTTTTCGACTTCCGCAACTTTATCTTAAGGCGATATGTAAAAGTTTTAGCGTCCCTGTTACTCCATATGCGAAAAAGCTCTCAGTGCGAGAGGGACGGATTCGTAGAAAAGTAGCAAAAAGTTGGTTTCTAAAGTTGCTATCAAAACTTCGTTTAACCAGGTCCTAGATACCGCTAAAATAAAACCCATCTAATAAAATGTAATTGCAATCCATGTGTCATTCTAAATTGTCAAACCAGGAGAATTGGTGTCGAAAAAGACCTCATTTCAATAAATATTTCTATCGAGCCGAATTTCTCCAATCGCGTTTCTGTTTAAACAGATCCCTAGAAAAAGTTCCAAAAATAATATACAATTTTATCAAAATAATACATTATTTACTGAAGTAGATATACAACTTCTTATAGTTTCAATTTTTTTTCCGTAGCGCCTTAACACTCTGTATAGTACATAGTTATTTATTTATAATACCTCATTGACTTCAACATGACAAAAATGAACCAGTGAGCGACAATATTTTGTTCTCAGTACTAAACGCTAGGTAGAGAATTTGTAGGTACTTTGGGAAAAATAAGTTGTACGAACGCCAGCATGTCAGGCAGTTCTAATTGCGGCGTGAATCGTTTAAAAAAAGAATCGACACTTTTAGAATTTGCATATAAGTATATTATTTTTTGATTCTTTTTCTAGGGATCCGCTAAAACAGAATCGCGATTGGATAAATTCGGCTCGATATAAATATTCATTGAAATTAGGTCTTTCTCGACACCAATTCTCATGGTTTGACAATTTGGAATGACATATTGACTGCAATTATATTTTATTAGATGGGTTGTATTGTAACAGTATCTAGGACCTGACTATACGAAATTTCGATAGCAACTTTAGTACATTTTATATTAATAAAAAACCGACTTTTTGCTACTTTTCCTCGAATCCGTCCCTCTCGCACTGAGGATTTTTTTTGCATATATTATGAAGTAAAAGGGACGCTAAAACTTTTACATAGCGACTTAAACTGCATGCGTCTGTACAAAAATGTGTATTTCAGGGGCTCCGTTTGTAAACTTAGAACAAAAATGTAAAGCTTTTGATGTCAGAGGCCACCTTGAGATGTCCACCTATTTGAAACTAGTAAAAATAAACAATTTGATGTTCCATCTGGCTATATTTTCTTACTAAATGCAATGAGTATAGTTGCATTAGCCTTGTCATTGATAAATTAGTGCCAACTCGCCCAGAGCTGCGTCCACGCAGCTGCCGTGTGTAAATATTTGCTATTCTATCTATGCTTTAATATTATAGAACAGTTCATTGAGCTTCAAGATCTATAACTGTCGTGTGGTAGATCGCATAACATTGAGGAGTAGCTTAACAAAAGAAAGAAAAAAAAAATAAACTAAAAAGTGTTCTAAAATAAACTTCGCTTTTTACATGCAATCCTCCTTCCGTAAATCATTAGCAAAAGACCATAACGCTGGCCCATCACCACCGTCCGGGACGAAGACAAATTATTCCCTTGGTACTTTTTGATGGCACATGTTTTTCCCTTGCTTCATTTTACAGTCTACTGCTATTCTACGAATGTTCATCCACCATATTCCTTGTGTATTTTCGGCGCAGGTGACCAGATGTCGAAGGCAAAATCTCATTTCTCGTTTTGCTAAAATTTCTGCTCGCCGCGGTTTGTCATCATTTTGGTCGCATGCATCTGTCTGGATTTATTGGTGGGGGTGTATTTATTATTCCATTTTGATCCTATTTATGAGTTTGAACTTGATCCCAATTATAAGTTGTGACTAATTGTTGATTAGGTTCGTTATGAGTCTCCTTGCTCGTATCCATTTATAATAATTGCAGTTGTTTCATTGATTCCTTTTTCTTCATTGATCTGTTTCATTGATTCGTCTGTTGAATAGGAGAACAAATAGATTTCATTCACGCTACCGTTTTCATTACCAGTTCGTATTTCTTCAACAAGATTAACCAGATCTTTGATCGTGACGGGTTTCTTCACATTAGATACCGTTTGTGTGATGTTCATATTTATGTCTTTCTATGCACAATAACAAACGATCAAGTCTTTTTGTGGAGTCGGCACGGATCGGCTTTGCACAAAGAAATGCATGGTCCGTATGTATATATTAGGATTTTTCTCACGAACAACAGATGTCAGGATTAGAATGCTATGCAGTTGTCTTATGTTTGAATATATACACATTTTGGTTGTTAATGCTGTTTTGCTTCTTGGTTATTGATTTATATCACTCTACCTACGTGATACTATTAATCAAAACATTCTTATTGTTTTTGAGTTGTTAGTTTAAGATATAACACTTTCATTAAAGAAAGAATATAAGAAAATAAAATTAAATGTGTTGAAACTGAAATAAGGATTATATTTTTTTCTTTGTAAACAGTTAAATGCTTTACAAATTTTGAATGTTATTCCATTCCCGTCATTAGTTTCACATTTTGACCTAAAGATTTATTGCAGCAGATTTTGAGTTTTGTTTATTTACTTTAAAAGACATCGCTTCAAGTTACAAAAAAGCCATAAAAGGCGAAACCGTTGCTAAAACTCTTACAAAAACGTGTCGCATGATTATGAAGGATGTTTGTAGGTTACACCGTTTTTTTTCCTGAAGGATGATTTACAATCACATCATCCTAATTAGTAACAAAGTGGTTTAGTTCCTAGAATTGCTGTTTTTTTTTGTTTTCATGGTTTGCTTGGAATAAATATTTTACGATGAGATCACAAAGGACGTACCTATATATTGGCAAATCGCTTGTTATCCTGCCATATTTTTCTTTTTCTTAATATAGATGATAAAGAATGTATCCGAAATCAACAATTTGGAATTTCAGGAATCTTTCAGCTATTTGTACATTTCGTTTAAAACACAATTCCAGCTATTCTTCACGTTACCTTTAGGAATACGTGATGGTGTGGCTACCCAGAACCCTTGTTTTCATAGTAAACAGGCTGATCGAGTTTCTCGATGTTGTAACTAATTTTAGTGTCGCTTACAACAATAACATAGGGTTTCGTGTCCAATCTTACGTTTATTTTTCTCACGTCTTGTCCCTATTACAAGAGTAGCACCCAATTTTGGGGGCTCCTTTTGGAACACCACAACATTTCTTTTTCATTGTCACCGATTACTGGCCACTAGTATAAGTCTTATTATTTTTTTATATTCAAAATTCAAAAAAAATTATGTGTCATATTTGAAAGCCTGAAAAACATTGTTGTTATTTTTTCTTTTTATTTTATTTAAGTTAATGAAAATTATACTTTAAAGAAAAATAACGTATTTCCTTGCGTCCTGTTGTCCTCAGTCATCTATTTTGCTAACATTCATATTGTTACTTTTTCAATTATTATTAATTATTGATACTTTATTCTTGTGTACATTATAATATAACCAAATATTTTGTAATCAAATCCAAATTCACAGTTATATATAACAAAATATCCAGGATCCAGGAGCACTCTGCATGATAACGCCACGTAGCGCCGGCTGACTAAATCCTCCCTAAAAAAGTCTGGTTCATGATTCAAAATATATACTTTTTATATCAATAGATGTCAGCGGTTTTCTAACCAATTTCAAATACCTTCAAATACCTATATGTCATATAATATACTTCTATTCGCCTGATGACGACCCCACTGAAGAGTCGAAATATATCGTTATAAAAATATTTAATTAAGTAATTATATTTATAAAAAGTACAGAATACAAAAAATAAAAAGCCCATATACGGTACGTAGGGCGGCTGATATGTAATCTCCTTGGTCAGAAATATATACAAAAATAATGCTGGCTGGAATGGATTTATATTCGTTTGTTATTCTATTTTCAAAATGTATTACATTCATTTGTTTATTGCATCACGTTTATTTGTCTCCTACAATTGTTTCGAACATGTCGGTAGAAAAAGTGAAAATGGATAAAATCGAGCAGCGTGCGGTGATTAAGTTTTTGACTAAAGAAGGGAATACGCCTTCGGAGATCAGACAGCGTATGTCACGTGTGTTTGGCAGTTCGTGATCTTCCGAATTTGTTATAAAGTTTTGGTCAAGGCAGTTTAAATTAGGTCGTGAGAGCCTCGAAGATGATCCTCGTAGCGGAAGACCAGTTTCGGCCGTCACCGATGAAAATGTAGCCAGGGTGAAAAAAAAATATATTAGAGGACCGACGAGTGAAGCAGTGGGAGATAGCTAGAGATGTGGGCGTCAGTAAAGAGCGAGTCAATGAAAGGTTAGTGCACGTTGGGTCCCTAGAATGTTGACTGCATTTGACATGGAGAGGCGTGTCAAATATTGCAAAGAGTTTTTGGACATGAGTCGAGGGAAAGAGGAAGAAATAATTTCTAGAATTGTAACATGTGATGAGACTTGGATTCGACAATGGGACCCGGAAAGTAAGCAAGAGTCGTTACAGTGGAAATTTAAGGATGAGAAGCCGCCTCGAAAATTTAAGGTCTGTCCATCGGCCGGTAAACTTATGGCTACAATCTTTTGGGACACAGAAGGGATTTTGCTCATAGATTATTTACCGAAAAAAACTACAATGAATGCTGATTATTACTCAAACTTATTATATCAACTAAGAGAGACAATAAAAGAAAAACGGCGAGGTAAACTAAGCAAAGGAATTCTGATTTTGCACGATAACGCACCAGTGCATACCGCACGCACAACAAAGCTAGCAATTAAAGACAATGGCTTCGAAACCATTGACCACCCCCCTTATAGTCCAGATCTAGTCCCCTGTGACTATTTTCTGTTTAGACTTCCCAAGAAAGACCTCAGGCGACGAAGATTTATGACCGATGACGAAATGAAGGCAGCGGTTTCTGACTATTTTGACGACAAACCGTTTTTTTCTTTTTAATGGCTTAAATTCAATATTTGAAAAATTTAATAAGTGCATTTTACTAGCAAAGGACTATATAGAAAAATAAAAAAAAACTATCCAGTTACGTCTTTTCTTTCATAGTTAGGTAGGTTACTTTTCAGCCTCCCCTCGTATTTTGAAAAAAACATTTTATTAACATATTATAATATAACCAAAATCTGGTACAGTTCCAAACTTCATTAGCTAGATAGATACACAATCACTGTATACTTTATAAAGGTGTATGTTTTCTAAACCAAGTTTTATAGCTTCATCTGGCCCAAGTTTTGGCTCGAAATCAGCGTCTGCTATATCGGTCTCACAACAGAAGCTGCCCACTAAGTAAATATTAGTACGGAACCTTTCAGTTGCTTATTCTTAAGCAACCTTGAACTGCACTAATGGGTTGGCGTGAAGACAGAAATGTAGGGTTCAATACAAATTAACGGTGTGTGGAAAACTGGAAATAGATTTTGTAGCTGTTATTGATTAATTGATTGGTACGTAGAATTTTACAATAAGTACTAACAGTGGAAGTGTTGACTGTTATTCTTATTTGAGTATCTGTTACTATAAAACTTATCTAGAAAATTTAAGAAAGGAAGTAACTTAAACTTACCTAGGTAATCATCTCATCGTTAGTCCCATCTAAATGTGCAATAGTATCTATTACTGCTCAAAGAACATGGTAATTTATTGTTACTTGAACTTCAAACTGCAATTTTAGTATCATCATGAGACTTCCCGTTACTTAAAATAATCACAATTTCTCTGGTAATGGAATATTTTATTAAAAAGACATTACTGAGGTCTCTGGCCATTCCAAGCACATTACGGGTATAATAGATATAAATATATCTACTCACTAGAAAATATCAATCAGAAACAAACCCAAAGACAAGAATATGAAAAAATTCCCCGGGCCAGGATTCGAACCTGCGACCTCTTGTTATCAAGACAAGCGCGCTACCAATTGCGCCACCGAGGTTCCTACCCGGACCGGTGAATTCTTCCATCATACTTGTCCACTGTTATTTTTGCTTCTGCTTGATATACTAGCTTGTACAACACATATAGAACGCTCACGAGGGCGTTATGTGATTTCACGCCTTGTTCTTAGAAACAGATGGCGCTGTCGTCGCTACAATATTGTTGCTTCAGACAGTTAAGAAATTCACAGTTCTCATTAACTAAGATTATGTTTATTTTTGCGAAATCCATCGCTATGAATACTCTAAATATTATTAGAGTGCAATACAAACTAGAAAATATCAATCAGAAACAAACCCAAAGACAAGAATATGAAAAAATTCTAAGAACAAGGCGTGAAATCACATAACGCCCTCGTGAGCGTCCTATATGTGTTGTACAAGCTAGTATATCAAGCAGAAGCAAAAATAACAGTGGACAAGTATGATGGAAGAATTCACCGGTCCGGGTAGGAACCTCGGTGGCGCAATTGGTAGCGCGCTTGTCTTGATAACAAGAGGTCGCAGGTTCGAATCCTGGCCCGGGGAATTTTTTCATATTCTTGTCTTTGGGTTTGTTTCTGATTGATATTTTCTAGTTTGTATTGCACTCTAATAATATTTAGAGTATTCATAGCGATGGATTTCGCAAAAATAAACATAATCTTAGTTAATGAGAACTGTGAATTTCTTAACTGTCTGAAGCAACAATATTGTAGCGACGACAGCGCCATCTGTTTCTAAGAACAAGGCGTGAAATCACATAACGCCCTCGTGAGCGTTCTATATGTGTTGTACAAGCTAGTATATCAAGCAGAAGCAAAAATAACAGTGGACAAGTATGATGGAAGAATTCACCGGTCCGGGTAGGAACCTCGGTGGCGCAATTGGTAGCGCGCTTGTCTTGATAACAAGAGGTCGCAGGTTCGAATCCTGGCCCGGGGAATTTTTTCATATTCTTGTCTTTGGGTTTGTTTCTGATTGATATTTTCTAGTTTGTATTGCACTCTAATAATATTTAGAGTATTCATAGCGATGGATTTCGCAAAAATAAACATAATATCTACTCACGCCTAAATTCGAAAGCGGTAGGCAGAAACACAAAATAACCACTTACAGAATGTTTACTCCGAATAACTAGCGAAAACAGGCGCACACATAGACGCGTACGTACGACGATCTCGGAGATACTCGGGTGAATGCCAATACAAAATTCTGCTGAGATCATCGTACAAAAGCGTCTATGCATGTGTGCGTCTGTTTTTGCTCCGTCGTCGAGTCGGCCTTCTGGTAGTATCTATTTTGTGGCAGAAACCACTGATTTGTATCTGGTACGATCCCGATTTTTTAAATATTATAAGCTAAATTTTAATTTGATAGGTTAGCTATTCGTTTTTAAACTTTAGTCTGTAGAATGGCATAAAAAACAAGGATGTGATTTTTTTTCGCAACATAATAATAACCTTAACTTGCTTTCTGTACTGGCTACGCAAGAGTGAAAACCCCACCTGAGTACAATCGGTAGTTATTTCTTGAATCGTGAGTTTACGAACAGACTAATATGACTTTTAAGAATTATTTTTAAATCTCTAGTAGAACCCACTTTTATTTTTTGTTTGCTTGTGCAAACAAAACCCTACTTGCGTTTATTATAAGTATACCTATATAAATGTTAGACTTGCACACTTTTTTACAAGTCTAGCTTTTTGTTAGTGTTCATCCTAACGGTTTATTATGGAGGTCAGATCAGAGTGTCTAGACTTGAATGATATGAAACCAATCATCAACCAAAAAATTTAAATAAAAAGACAATACTTAATGGATCTCTCTTACTCCTACGTATTTTCGTCATCAATAGAACCAAGAATTTATGGACTTTCAATAAAATACTTTGTTTCTAAGCCATAATATGGCTCAACAGCAAAATCCATTAAACAAAAAATACGCAAAAGAAATAGGAGTCGATTAGAAGTATTGGGTAAGCTCAATACAATTGGTTTAAGTCTTTAAATATATAAACTAATAATTTTATAGCTACCTATAAAATTTCAATTTTAAATTTTTCCAGTGGTTGTACGGTCTGTTGACCAAGTCAGATATCCCATCCTTCTATCTATGTCGTTGATTAATTTAATGATTATACAACTTTTTATTCAGCCAGGATTATGTGGTTGGTTCAGGTAATCTCCGAATAAGTAAAATAATAATATTCCATATTAATCATACTTCAGTACAATAAAATTAACATTTTCAGCTTTATTTAGTGTGTGAACGACAAAGAAGCCCTGGGTGTTTGATAGTGAGCTCATCCATCATCGTTTACAAGATATACGTATAGATACCAGAGTATACTTAAGTACATCATGTAGGCTACATGCCTCTGAACTTCTTCAAAGTCATTTTAAAAATGTTCAAGTATTTAACGACATTTGCCTTGTCCTCCTCCACTTGAGGCGCCACCATCGCTCACTTCAATCGAGTCGACTGTTTGCTTACCAATAACTGGTAGACATGTTTTTTGACCAGCAGTTTTGTTTATTTTACTAACATCTTTATAAACTTGGAGAGCTAATACTACACTAAGATTGTCAGTTAATGGCACTTGAAGATTGTATTTTTTATTGATAATTTCTAAAGCAGAAACTATTTTTGTTTACTGTGGTACGAGTAGGGCATCCTGTTTTTTTATCTTGGTCAGATTCCACCACTCGTTACACTTTCATATGATTATTACTATTACTGCTTAAATTACTTATTTCCGTTATTTTCTATAAGAAACCATGAGTTCTTGTAAATCACATTCCAACTAGTTTACTTTCTATACGAAGTTTTTTTCTCTTTTTATTATAGTTTTCGTAGTAAAGTAAATATTATAGAATAAATATTAAAGAACTGTAGTAACACTAGTATAAAAATGTAGTTTTCTGGTTAAAACGTAACTATTGCTTAAATTCTAAACGGACAACGATAATATTATGTTTTGGTTGTCCCCCTGGAAGAAATTCATAAGTTATGGCAAAGGGACAGCTAAGTGTTGTGAAATCTTAAAAAGCCCTTTGTCCAGCAGTGGACGAACTAGGCTGATTGATGGATGAATGGATGAATCACCCATATCTGGTACCAAAATATGATAACCTTGTCATTAAATCATATTTACAATAAAGACATGATGTAACGATAATATTTGGACTAAAATGTGTATACCAAAAGTTTGCTTTCTTCTATTCAACTCTAGATAAGTTTCGATTATAATTTTACTTATAGGTGAAAACTTTGTAATGCTATTGTAACTTTTTACTTTATTACCCTTATTGTATAATAGAATAGCTGTTAGTTTTCCTTAAATAAATAAAAAAGTACACATATATCTAAGGTTTTTTTGAACATCTAGAAAATATTTTCGTTGACTACATTTCAATTTATGATTCGAGCGTCAACTTTAAACGAAGACTCATACGTTATTATTACTCCAATCTAAGTAGATTTTGTCTGCTCGACGTCTCGGCACCGTCTGCTATCAAAGAGTCGAATGACTCAGCAAGTCAACACCTCGGTTAACTATCGGAGAAATTTGCAATGACCTACTTTTGACCTGTATTGCGATTGTAATAAGAGCGAAGATTGTATCCTTGAAATTGTCCCGGATAATACTTAAAGTGACATGTTGTTAGTTGGATACACACTTTGTTTTGAACATGGTGTGAGTTTGCTTGAAGTGACACGGATAGAGTTGGCGAATATGCACGGCAAAAGCTAAAAAGATGATACAAATGGACGAGTGCTATTTTATCTAAGATTAAATTATCTTTTTAAGAATAACCAATAGGGGTCACCTAACCCCCTGTGATGTAAAGACGTTTATAAATCGTCGTCGATGAAAAGAGGGTCATACGAATTTTAAGTGCTAGTATGTCCACTCAGAAACATCTGTGACCCCCCTTGATATGTTGATATGACTTTTTTTAGACAAAACACAAAATAACTCTCATAATTTAAATCAAGTCATTGAAAAACACAACTAAGGATGATATTTTTCTTGCCTAGGTAAAAAATGTCCATTCCTGCTTTTTTAAGGAGAACAAATGAAAAGTTTCTTGAAATTTACAGTTTTTCAGAAGTATAACTCTACCAATATGATATCGAAAATATCAATAGCTTTGCAAATAAGCTTTTAGGTAACGATGAAAAGTATTTTAAACATACCAATCCCATTCCCTGGCCACACGTGTTAAGTGTGAAACCAAGATAGTCTCTAATGTAAAGATTAGGAATTTCCGTTTTGCCCACCGTCTACTGCAGCCACTTAACTCATACCCTATTATTTCATTCAATCTAAACTTTAAAGTGAAGCCATTAAAGGGTATTTTTGAGTGTTAAGTTGTAAGGTTTAGTTGGTAGAAGTGCGTATGTCTTGGACGAGCTGGATTGTGAGTCCATGACTCAGTTCTCTGATTTGGTCTTCAGAGACGAGCATGTGTTTCACCTTGTTTGTTACTTTTGTTACCATTGACTTTTAATTTTTTACAAAGTGTTAGGCTTCGTTCTTTTTGTTGGAGATAAGTTTAAATGTCCCTAAACGATGTTGAATTGGAAAATTTCAAGGTGGAATTAGTAGACGTCAAAAAGTAACTAAAACCCCATAATGCCTAATGCAAAGTTTAACCGTTACGACGTTACCGTTTACGACGTAATTAAAAAAAAATCTTTTTACTGTTGATTGGCATGTTGACTAAGTGACAAAAATAATTGGCATGTTGTCTAAGTGACAAAAATAATTGGCATGTTGTCTAAGTGACAAAAATAATTTATATGTTGTATAAGTGACGAAAATAATTTGGGAAGGAACTAGACCGTAGATTACTTTCGATTAAAATTTAAAGTAGTCATTCTGGCTAATTTTGTAATAATCAAAAATTGTATATCTCAGTCCGGCTATAACTTTGCATGAGGCACTATAGGGTTAAATTAGCTACCTACCTCATCTATTATATATATAAAGAAACGTATTGGATTTTCAATAACAATGTATATTTTTATGTAGGTATCAAAATGATTGATGTGATGATGGTACTTATTAATATGTGTAGTAGCAAAATGATCAACAAATAGATAACAATAACGATTCACGTCAAGACGAAATATGGTATCAACATATAATAAAACTGCATTATATGACTTGACTGCATTCGAGGTCATCCCATACAGAGGTTCTAGAAACAAAATATGAATACTAAATATTCGTACAGTTAGTTCTTTTTGCGTTTATTTGTTACGCATGCCGCACAACCAGCAACCAATAGCGGTGTTGAGTCGATTGCATTATCCACTCGGGTTCATGATTACCAGACTTTAGATTATATGTCGAGGTGGTAAACTAAGCTTGCAAATATGCACAAAAAAATGGCCACATATGCCCTTTGTTCCTGGAATTTCGAAATAAAAATGCAGTATCAAAAATCAAAAACCGTGTTTTAGATACATTTTTCGTTGTCTAACTAATTGAACACTTTGAATTTAAGAGTATGACATAGCCAAAACAAAAACCAGTTCCGGGCGTGGCTTATTCTATTTTACGATAGCGCGCGGGGGGAAATTCGTCCCGGTCTCTAAGCTCGCGTCACCATAGCAAAAATACGAATAGAGTGGACGAGGCAGGGTCAAAAGTAATACGTATTTTATTTTATCTAATTTATTAGTGTATTTCGATCATCGTCACACGGCATTGATCCTACTCGCTATCACGTCGGGACGTAAATTTATTATGGTCGGCTAAAAGTGGTTTTTTGAGTGTTTGATTTATCAGTTGACCCTCGGAACATTTCAGACACTCCTTTAGAGATACATAATAATATTGTGACGGTTAATTGTCACCATTACCCATTTTTTAAATATTTTTCGCCCGTTGAGCTGGTTTTACACTTGCGGGAAAATAAACTGGACCAAAAATTTCTTTACAAAAAATTTTTACTTAAGTTGTTATTACAAAAAGTGGAAATTAAAAAATATTCTCAGAAGGAATGCACCACGTCACTATCTATCTCACTGTAGCCCATATCAACCACGTTTAACTGCGTTACTATCTCATTCCAACTCATTTTAAATAGCGTCACTATTTATCTCACTCTAACGCGTGTTAAATGGCATTTCTAATGAACGTCAAATATTTTTACTGCCCGCCACTCTTTCATTCTAATTTCTAATTATTTTAAAAAATACACAGCTCCTTTGGTAGTAAAATAGCAATAACTTTTTTTTCAAAAGTAATACACAGAAATTGCCAGATCATTTGAAAAACAATATTTGATGAGCCGTTATTTAAGACAATTTGCAAAACTAACATAGGACATTTTTTTTCAGGGTGTGGTATCGAACTAACCTAATTACAAAAAATTGCTCATAAATTGGGTTTTTATTTTTCTTCCTGATGTAACAGCATTTCAAGGTTTATTTTTGACTTTATCAATAGCATGACTATTCAGAGTTGCGCAACAAAAATTTTATTCTTAGAATTTAGAACTGGTTAGCTTTGACTCTCAAAAATCTATTCGAATTTATAAAAGTACCATCAACTCGAAGACTATCTACTTTTTGCTGAGGTCATAATTTGATATTCTGGTCAGTCATGAGCTGGCCTACCAGCCTTCCAAGGGAAAGCGTTGACTTTTGGGACACCTGTTTACCCTTGGGATAAATCGCCAAGTGTTTAAAATATAGAAATTTATTTGTATCATAGTTTGAAATGTTCAGGTCCCTTTACGCAAAATGAAAAACAAAACTCTTTTAGGATTAATTTGTTGTCCCTATGTTTGTCTGTTTGTCCGTTTGTCTAGGCAATTTTTCTGGGTAAAATCAATAAATGCTAATATTTACAGCCCTGTAAAATATACATATTATAACGTTTTTATGGCCTTTTGTTTAACTTTTTCATACAAATTTTCTCCTTATGAAAATATAGAGATCAACACTTCACATAATATTTTGCATTTGAAAGAAAGCACAGAAAGGAACTGTAGAACAAATAATGTAAAAAATATAAAACCATATCTTTCTATTCTAAAGGGATTAATAATTTACTGTTTGTTCAATGTGGCGATAGCTTTGTTTATTATTATTTTTTTCTTTGTTACAAAGATAACAAATATTTTCATAAAAGGTTAAGGTTAAGGGCTATTTCTCCGAATTTGTACCAAAATATTAAGAAATAATTATAGCGGTAAAGTACAACTTTTAGCTAAGACAATTTATTGTTAAAAGTTTGCTATATGCATAAACATATTTTAATGATATTATGGTATCTTCAAAATAATTGGGTTTTCCATAAGCATGATATCAGATTATTTAAGAAATTTACGACTGGTATCACGACGACGGATAAGCCAATTATTTTATTACTATTGTAATATAATTAAAAATATGTTAATGTATACAGCAGACTTTTAACTATAAGTTTTCTTAACTAAAAGTTGTACTTTTACTTATTGAAATTGTATTTCTCATCAAGAAGTGCAAGATGACAAGATATTCAAAATAAGTTAATTGAATTTGTGAAATGGTTTCAGGTCAAAACAGTTTTCCATGAAACGGTAATTGTTTATACTTAGCAAAGTGTGTAAACTTAGTTATCTTAACATGAACGACGCCTGTATTTCTCTCTTTTTTATTTCCAGTATAGATAAAAATATACAAACTTGTTAAACTTTGTGTAAAAACGAGGCAATATTGACGATATCCTGACAGCTGTTATGATGGTGTTTTATCAAATTTTGCTTTTTGGGCTGTACAGAGACGTAATTAGATGTCACTAGAATATACTCATGAAAAAAGATATGAAGAAAATAAGCTGTAGACTTCACATTCGGTTTATACCTATTGTATGAATTTTAATAAAAATACAGGGGTAAAGGGACCTCTTAAGGAAAACCTTGTATTAAACTATTTGTTATCTTAGTAAAAAATAATTCAAGGAAAAAAATAAACAAAGCTATCGCCACATTGAACAGTAGATAATTAATCCCTTTAGAATAGAACAACATGGTTTTCATATTTTTTACATTATTTGTTCAACAATTCCTTTCTGTGTTGACTTTTAAAAGTAAAATATTATCTCAAGTGTTCATCCCTACATTTTCATAGTGAGAAAATTTGTATGAAAAACGTAAAAAAAAAAACGTAAAAACCTAAAACGTAATATAAATAAAAACGTCAAAAGTATGTTTTTACAGCTCTATAGAGGGCCGTTTATATTGGTACATATTTATTAATTTTACCCAGAAAAAATTGTCTAGACAAACGGACAGACAGACAAACATAGGGATAACAAATTAATCCTAAAAGAGTTTCATTGTTTTCATTTTGCGTAACAGAACCTGAACATGTACCGACAGGATTATCTACGATCTAATAATTTTGCCATGCACTGTAAATATTTCAAAATTAATTTCTATATTTTAATTGCTTGGCGATTTAGCCCAAGTAAGTGTACCTATATAATTTGCAAAAAACTTCACTTATTGGACCTGAAATGGTGAGCCAATACTAGAGGGTAATTTCACGAAAAGGTCATTGACCTTTGTTACAGATCTCAGTAAGTATAAGTAAATTAATTTGGGTTTCAATAACGATCACAAAATTATTCTTTTAGAGTAACATATATTATTTTCCCGCATAAAAGTATGAATTCATTCCAAATTCATTCAGTTTTGTTGTTATGACTATGGCACGATGTAGCTAAATCACTCATACGCATATTTTGTTGAGTTTTTAACGGCAGGAATATGATGCTCCTCGAAATATTACTTTATAAAATTAATTTCAATGTGTTTTGAAGTAGTTTTGGGAGATATTTATAGCTTGCAAAAAAGGGCACAGGTTTCACGTCTTACGGGCGCCAACGCTAGGCGTAGACTGACAATATCTTGCTGCCGCTGACTGCATCAGTGGATTTACGTATTTTTGGAAAAAGGGGGTGCTTTTTTTGACCCGAATAACGTGGTAATTGGAAAATGAATAGATATCATTCACACTAATTTTATTAAAAAAAACCAACAAAATCGCGAAAGCGATAGGTACCTGAAACAAAATCGATAAGAAGTGTGCAATAGAGGGTTACAAAAAAATTCATTGACAGTACAAATATGAATCGATTAACGTGGTTTGTGGAAAATGAATACCTTAAAGTTCAACCAAAAACATGTATTTTTTTTATGGCTATACGTAACCTAATTATCGCAACAAAATCATCCGAAAGCTGACATTTTATTTCTGTTTGTATTTTCGTTCCCCTTAAAAAAATTCAAAGTTCTAATTTACAGAAACCAATAGAAACTTAGGGATGGCAGCATACACAATACATAGGTAATAAGTTTTTGTTGAATTTTGAATTTAAGTGTTCTGTTTCGATTAATTAGAAAAAAGCGGGTTTTTCACAATCCGGCTGCGATTGCAAGAAACTGTAAAATCATTTATTGTTTTGCCAAGTACTGCTATTTTCTGATTATAGATAAACGGAGAATTTATGATTTTGTCTTCTTGTTAATTAAATAGTTTAAATGTGCCTCCATTTTTAAGTTTTACTAAATTTGCGTTGTTTCAGAATTTACTATTAGAAAATGGATCTCGTTTATGAGCCACAGAATGAAATATATTTTTTCAATCCGACTTCTATTAGAATTATATTATTATTATGGTATATACAAGGTGAATTTTTGATCATCGTCCAAATTCATACTGGTGGCTTGGTAAGTGATCAGTATCATGGATCAATAACAATTTTGGTGAAATTCGTAAAATGAAATTTCGACTCCCCATAGTGATTCACTCGGGAGTGGAACTGAATTTCTATGGGAAGCCGAAATTTCATTTTACTAATTTCACAAAAATTGTTACTGATCCAAGATACTGATCACTTATTAAGCCTCCAGTATGAATTTGGACGATGATCAAAAAGTCACCTTGTATATTGTCATATTTCATAAGGCGATCGCTTTGCTCCTAAATAATAATTGTTTTCGATAACGATAACGGTAGTAGCGATAAATAACGAATAAATAACAATAACGATAACTGAACAGGTTGTAAATAGGTCATGACTGGCTTTTGTTTATGACTAGCCTAAGACTTCTGATCTCAGAACAACATCAGTGCTGCTGACAAATGGATATTGTTTTCTATTATTTTAATGTATTTACGTGTCAAAACGAATTGTATTCCAAATTTAGCTTGGAATTATTGACGCAAGACTTCCCTTCTTTGTACGCAAACGCAGCTTTACCGACCACTGTAAGCTTAACTCTGTAATAATCCATATTATCCTTTATTACCACGTATTATAGTCTATATTAATGATTTGTATCGGTGTACACTGTTAAATGATGTGTTGATAGTAATCCTGCACAGTTTTCCTGTTTTCGCACTCGATGTAATAAATACATCGTTGGCCGTTTGCTGGAAAATCTGCGGAAAATCAATGTAAACAAGGAGGTTCAAAGAACGAACTAACCTATTTGCGTGTACTCGTGTGCAATGATTGAAACCATTCATTCGCCGTCATCAAGTTTTGAGATAAACTGGAAAATCATACTACGATTTGGAGCGGTTGAACACAATTCTAAACTTCAGTTTCGCATCGGATTCAGTTCCGTCAAGTAGACAATAAAAATTTGAAAAAATTTTGTTTATTGTCAAAAACAATAAAAAAAAATTGTTTTTGACTCAAGACCATTTGAAGGGTGCATAGGGCTCACGCTTCCATCTGTTTTCTTGTCATGCATAGATAGACACGTTCTACGTGTATTCGTTTAGATGCACTGTCAGAGAAACGTTTAATTTGGAAAAACGTTGCAACATAGCTACGTAAGTATGTCGTTACGTTTCTACGTGATACGGTCTGTTTTCAACAAGAAGCCTAAAACCCATAAACTTATTGGTTTTTAAAAAAGAGGAAACTCTATGTCTTTCCATGACTGATATGACAGTGAGCGCAAAGACGACACTGAAGTTCAGTTTAAAGAAACCATATCTATGGCTTACGTAAAGAAAGGCAGTTATACATATGTACGTACTCTAATCTATGGTCAATGTTTTCTTTCAAAACGTGGATTTCGAAAAAACGTCGATTGATATCCTACGTAGAATTGAGTCTACGTAGAATTATAAAACTACGTCGTTTTTAAGTCTACGGTTTTCTTAAACAACGTACCTATCTGACGTATGAATACCGAGCCTAGAACAAGGAATGTCACATTTTTTAAATTTTTTTCTAGAAGTCACTTTTGTTGTTTATGTTTCAATCTCAAAGAATTTTGACTAAAATTTTGGTCGAAGTCAAAAAACTGAAATACAACAAGGGATGTCATGTCACACAAAAGTAAGTTTTTCGATTTGCCTGAATGTGAAAGAACTGAGAAGCCTTTTTTCGATTGGCTTGAATTGAATGTGTAACAAACAGGCAGCTTTTTATATTTTAAAAACTAAAAAATTTGTAAATCTATGTTATAGAAAATAAGTTTTATTTTAAGTAATAATTTATGTAATCGTAAAAATTATAGATATGTAATTTATCAACTGGTAAAGTCTTATTAAAAAGTTGCTTATACTTTCAAAGTTTAAAATGGGTTTTTCAAATTTATTCTCAGATGGACATTCCTTATAGGCCTGCTCCCTATATTTATTAATTACACGTCATAAATATACAGCAAGACATGACGGCAGTTTTATATTTAGGTACTTCGCAAAGTAGTATTTCTCTAAAGTACAGTACAGTTTAATGTGATATCAGTCCCGTTACATGTTAACTACATAATGATTATGATATGACCACAGAGATTATTAAATTATGGATTATTTTCAAGATTGCAGCACTTAACAAGTGCAGTTTTATCTTGTGTAAACATGTCTCCAACTTTCTTGTTTGCGTTTATCTCATCATGTTACTTACCGTTTACATAATTTAATAACTTAATGTCAATTTTATTTTAAGATCTAAAATTTTTTACAATTCAAAACTTTTGGAATTCTAATATACAGAAACCAATGGAAACTTTGTGATGACAACAAACACAATATATAAAGGTAATAAGGTTTTGTTGAATAACTATTGAGTGAGTTTTGAATTTAAGTGTTCTGTTTAGATTAATTAGAAAAAGGCGGGTTTTTCACAATTCGGCTGCGAAACCGCTCTTAACGGGACCCCTTATAGACGCTAGAACATCAACAACGCCAGATTTTCAAGGGTTCGTTGGAACAAACTAGGTATCTTCTCATCTTGATAAAATACATTTGTTTTGTTGGTCTTTTATAAATTTAATCTACTTATAAACACTATATTATACTTTTAAGATATAACTTTTGTCTAAAAAAATGTATTTCCAACCTAGTTCTTTTGGTTTTTAAACGTTCCGCAGAAGAAAGCGGTTAATAGTTCGTTTTTTTTTTTATAAAACTGTTAATAGAATATGAAGTCAATCTACTTTAATTCAATATTTTTTGCTTACAAGATATTTCAGATTTAGCTAAAAACAAACCAATTTGTTGTTTCGCTGCCTGATCAATAGTGTTAAGCGTCCAAAAAAAACAGGCCAATGAGTCAACATAAAATCACTTCTATCAAAAGCAAATAAGGTCTTTGCCATTGGACTTATTCTGCTGGACGAGTAATAAAAAAGTTGCTAGGGTAGACCATTCTCTTTAATTAACTACCAATTCCTGGTCCCGAGAACTGGGTCTGGCTGATTATAAATCGCAATCCATTGACCCCACAAATCTCGTCCATTTCCACCAGATCTTTACAAATATTTGGGTCCACATTAATTCAGCTGTCTTCGACTCCAGCCAACATCTAAGTAGGAAGTCGTTAGTTCGGGCGGTCACATCGCATTGCTTCCTGGTTACATTTGCTTTAAAATATCTGGTGGTTTAGATGAGCAGGAATATTGGTTCCATTTCAAGGCATGTTTATTGGTACAAAAATTGTACTACGGCTATTAATTTTTAATATGTATGTTTTGGGATGGTATAAAATATGAACACGCTTACAATTAAAGAAGATAATGCTAGGAAAAATCTATCTTGCACAGCAGGAAAATAACTTCATGAATTTAATAGCCTGTTTTTTAAATACTATGGAATAATCTTTTCCTTAGAAGCTAGACGCAGTTTCAACATTTGTAACAAAATATGTAATTGTTATAGGGGTAGAACGCTGGCCTCTCAATTTTGAGACCCAGGTTCGATCACCGACCGGGCATTAGGGCATGTAATATCGGAAGGTTTTCAATTCCGATACTGATTTCCGATATTAGATCTCAATATCGGAATTCCGATATTAATATCGGAATTTTGTATTTTCGTTAGAATTTGTACATTTTCTTTATAAATTGCACAAATTCGGTATGAAGGTGGATTGGGTTCAATAAAAAAATATTTAAACCGAATTCTTTAATTTGGTACAAAAATCAGTCGTTTTATTAAATCCTATATTTATTACTAAATTAAACAAAACACCTTATTATCATATAATTTAAAATATGCAAACAAAATCAACAATTAGGAACAAATATTAGAAATATTTATTTCTCATACTTCTCATTATTATTATTATTATTATTACAGCTTTATTATCCACTTAACAGTTCTTAAAATATATACATCTAATTATAATTATTTCTATTAATTTCTTTGCTATGTGGCCCCTCTATGGGTAAAAGCCTCCTCCATTCTTTTCCACCTTTCCCTGTCTATGGCTGTATGCATCCAACTTTTTCCTGCTATATTTATTATGTCGTCGGCCCATCTCTTCTTCTGTCTTCCCACATTTCTTTTGCCATTTGGGCCCTGCCATTTAGTTGTTTGGTAAGTCCATCTTTTATCTTTGTACCTTGACAGGTGCCCTGCCCAGTTCCACTTCTGTTTCAAACTAAAATGTAGAGCATCTGTTAATTTAGTTTTCATGCGGATGTCTGTGTTTCTCGTTTTTTGGATTTTTCTAAGTTTCAGAATACTTCGTTCCATTGCATGCTGACAAGATGAAATTTTGTTTTTTACTTTTTCAGTGAAGACCCATGTCTGGCTAGCATAACTTAAGCTTGGGAGAATGCAAGAATCCATTATTGTCTTTTTTATGTTGAGGCTATACTTCCCTTTCAGAATTTCTTTTTGGGCCCAGTACTTCTTCCAAGTTGTACTTATTCGTCTGTCTATTTCGTTTTCATTACTATTTGCATCAAAGGACACCAATTTACCTAGATACACATATTCATTTGCATATTCTATCTGCTTTTCCTCTACTTTGATTGTTTTCTTATGACTGTTTGACATAATTTTAGTTTTGGATGCGTTCATGTGTAGGCCGATTTTTTTGCTTTCAGAGTTTAATCTTTGTAGCATTGATTCTAAATCTGTCGCGGATTCACTAAACAGGACAATGTCATCTGCGAACCTTAGGTGTGTTAATTTATTATTAAGTATCCATATGCCTTTATTTTTCCAATTAATTTTTTTGAAAATGTCTTCAAGTACTGCTATGAATAGCTTTGGAGACAGCGGGTCTCCCTGCCGCACCCCTCTTCCAATTGTGAATTCCTCTCCTTGTCTTTCCAGTTTTACTCTGCTTACACTTTTAGAATATATATTTTTTATGATATTTATATATGTTTTGTTTACATTATTATTTCTAAGAGCAGTCCATATAGATGAGTGTACTATGCTGTCGAATGCTTTGGAATAGTCTACAAAGGCAACGTAAAGTGGTTTATTGAATTCTTTAAATTTCTCTATTATTTGTTCTATTGCGTGAATGTGGTCTATGGTTGAGTAGTACGGCCGGAAGCCCGCTTGCTCTATTGGCTGGTTCTTGTCAATGTCTGGTGCTATTCTTCTTAGGATGATTGATGAAAAGAGTTTATATATTGTTGATAGTAAGCTGATAGGCCTGTAGTTGCTGATGTCGAGCGGGTTCCCTTTTTTATACAATAGTATTATGTTTGATTTACTATATTGCGATGGTACTTGCTCTTCCTCCAGTACTGAGTTGAAGAATTCTGCTAGATATGCAGCCAGGACTGGTGCTCCGATTTTCAGGGCTTCATTTGTGATTTTATCTTCGCCTGGGCTCTTCTCGGGTTTAAGTCGTTTAATTTGGATTATTACTTCTCTTTCTGTTATTGGGTCCAATGCTGTTTCTGCTATATGTTCTCCGGGTGTATTACTATTATCTTTTTCATCATATTGTGACATATCATTTGGTGGCATTTTATAAAGAGAAGTATAGAAAGCGGTTGCGCATTTTATTATACTTTCTCTATCTTTGTTTTCGCCCTTTTCACTGTTCAGGCTTTGTATCCAATTTTTGTGAGTAGATAGCTCTTTGAAGGCTCTTTTTGAACTTCGGAAAGTAAACATATGTTTTTCTATAATTTTTGTTCTATGGTTAGCATAGTCTCTTTTGATTGATCTGTTGGTTTGTTTGAACAATTTCTTTAGTTCCTCTCTCATTTCTTTGGTCTTGTTCTTCGTGAATATAAGTTCAGTTCTTTTACAGATTAAACTTTGCGTATGTTCGCTGATGATTTTTTCTTTGTATTTATTGTTCGCCTTTTCATCCATTTTAAGGCTTTCTGTGATTGCTTCTTCCAATTTATCGCTAAATGATTGTACAGTCTTATTTTCCTTCAGAAATTCTTGCAATGCTGGTAGGTTCTTTTTTAGGTTTTGTATAAAATTGTCTCTCTCATGTGTGGACTTCAATTTGTTGGGTATAGTTTTGAATGTTCTTCGACTAATTTTAGGTTTTTGAATTTTTATAGAGCATCTTAGAATCCTGTGGTCAGACGGGAAGCTTGTTTTGTTCAAAACTTCTACATTTGTTACAGATTTGGGGTTGGGGCTCAGTATAAAGTCAATTTTGTTTTTTGTTTTATGATCTGGTGATATCCATGTCCATTTTCTGGAACTTTTCCTCTTGAAATATGTGTTCATCACTGCCAGCTTGTTCTCGTGAGCATAATGTATTAGGCGTTCACCTCGGTCGTTCCGTATGCCGTAACCATATTGGCCCATTATTAGATTTTCGTGAGGTTTAGGTTGTCCTATTTTAGCATTGAAATCGCCAATGATTAACCTGTTTTTATCAGCCAGTTCTTGCGCTCTTGTTAAGTCACTGTAGAATTTTGTGATTTCTTCTTCACTTGAACTTTCAGTGGGAGAATATACTTGAATCAGCGATAGTGGTCCTTCCTTGAAGTTCAGTTTTAGCACAGCCACTCTCTTACTTCTCATTATTATCCCATACTTATTACTAATTAAACTACCGAACTCAGAATTAACAAAACTTATTATAATTTAAAATGTGCAAGCAAAATCAACAATTCTTTGAAATATTTATTTCTCATATTTCTCATTATTATTTTATACTTATTACTAACAAAACTACCTAACTCAGAATCAACAAAGCTTATAATTTAAAATGTGCAAGCAAAATCAACAATTAGGAACATCAAGTATTAGAAATAAAGACTAGATAGATATGTTTATTTTTTCAAATGTCGTTTTTCTTGGTAATGTGTTCTCAAGAACAACAAAGCGTCAAGCATTCTGTCGGATAGAGAACTTCGTATTTTATTGCAAAAAATCCGGCCGACGAGAAAACACGCTCACTTTCAACACAGGTAGGCAAAACTGACGTAAGATAAGTGTATGCCTGAGTCAGATAAACTCCTCTTTTACCTCTTCTTCTTCATCGGAAGATAATAAAACAGCTGTCGTCTCTTCATTCTCTCTTTCTGTAACTCCGAGAGTGCTAGTACTGTTTTCTTTATATTTGAGGCGTTTTAACATGCTTACAATAATATTACATATTTCTTCACTTGTGGGTTTCGGAAATGTATCGTCTTCTGAAGCACTGCAGCTGTAGAAGCTTTCAGAATCATGAAGGTAGTGTAATACTCCTGCTATCAATAGTCGTTTTTCTTTTATTCGCCTTCGTAAGTTCACAGCGAGACTAGAACTCAGATATGTGTTTTGCTGGTCAAGTTTATTCAGCATAAATTTCAATGCTGTATCTGCTGTGTAAAGTGTGGCATCACGTCGGCGAATAGATAGTACAGTAATTTTTACCACTTCTAAACTACGATGGATATCGGTTAATGTTTGAATCTCCACATCTGTGAAGGATACATCTGACTTAATAATGTCAATAAGAAGTTTGAAGAAGCCGTCCTTCATTTTTAGGAACGATCCTATCATATCATTCATGCTGGACCATCTTGTTTGACAGTCTAACTGCAACTGGATATTTTCACCAAACTCTTTACTGATGTAAGCTCTTAGAGCATCGGCTTTAAAAGGTGATTTTCTGATTGATCTTACAAGATTTCGTACTTTGCTAATCACCTCTTTGTATAGTCTTGGATCACCTGTGCGAACTCTTGAGCGTTCTACTTCGAAGCCATCATACTCTGTTGAAGAATCATTATCATCGTCGCTTTCTGAGTCTGAGCAGATTATGGATTCTATTTCGTGCTGTAGGGACGATTCGAAGTCATACAACACTAATATAGCTCTTGTATCCCTTGTATCGCATAATTATCGAGCTGGCAACAGTAATTTGGTTAAGCACGCTATCGCGCTCGGCGCTACACAAGAAG
Source organism: Ypsolopha sequella (assembly GCA_934047225.1). Lineage (NCBI taxonomy): Eukaryota > Metazoa > Arthropoda > Insecta > Lepidoptera > Ypsolophidae > Ypsolopha > Ypsolopha sequella. Next base: position 19,915,130 of record OW204004.1, on the reverse strand, counting down.
ATAAAATATAGGTTAAATTTAAAAATCAAATAGAGAAATTCATCTGATTCCGATATTTCCGATATTGGATCACTCAGTATCGGAATTGTAAAAACGGAACTCGCGTTCCGAGATTCCGATATTGCGATATTCCGAGATTGCGAGATTCATGCCCTACCGGGCATGCATCAATGAGTTTTTCGGAATTTATTTACATTATTTGTATTACCTAATCACCACTTGCTGAACCTACATTCCCTAAAAAGCGTGTATTCGTAACACGTAACACGTACGTAGGACGTAATAATTGTCCGTGCAACGCGGGTGTACCGAGTGTGAACTGTGACTTGCATTTCACACTTCACACTTGAAACACCTCTGAAACCCCCTCGGGGATTCATGTCGTGACGATATTTTGTATTTTAATGGAATAGATTTAACAAAATCAAATAAATAATAAATAAACAAAAATATGCAACAAAAATTATTAAATGTAAGTAATGAATGTAAATGAGGAAATAAAAATAAGTTTAAATTCATTACGGAGTTTAGTTACCATAAAGTTTAAAATTATTATATTAGAATTATGTTTCATTATGCTTATATTCTTGTAAAAATATGAAGCAGAATGAAATTCAGTACTCTTGAACCTTTTTTTTAAACTTACCCTTAGGAAGGCTCAATCAAATTGGTTCTCCCATTTTCTTTGTCAAAACGTATGGGATGACAATAATATCAACGTTACGTCTCCCGCAGACGACAGATTTTTTGCACGTTCCTCCACGGTTTTATAACATTTTTATGGAGAAAGGGAATGCGGTAAATGTCTATCACTGACTAAAGTGATAATATCCTCCAACATTCTGTACCAAACCTGCAAAGAACATGAACAAGATCGCTCGTGGTGTGACCAAACACAAATAAATCGTGGCAGACACGGTTAATTGATCATGACTTATTAGATTAATACAGTGTCTGTCCGTCCGTCTGTCTGTGGTTGTGACAGATTCGAGTCGCTTCCTGCGCACGCGTCGCGTAGGTGGTGCCTAGTTATTCTTGTTGGTTCAAAGCTGGATTTGACCTGCTTCTTTGTAAATATATTATGAAAAGTAGTGTTTAGTAGATTAAATTTTCTGTACGTACTCAGCGAGCTAGTGTCGTCAATTATTTAAGAGCCAAGCTCTTGTCAGTGTAGCATCTTCTATTCCTGTTTATCTAGGGCTAAATCCTCCAGTTCTTGGTAACGTGTGTGTATCTTTCCTTTGCCACTTTTTTGCCATTTGCCTGCGTACCATTCCTTGGTCTGCCTCTTCCCCCTTTTCCTTCTTTTGCTTCGAGTTTGATTTTTAGTGGGTAACTAGAAAGAAAATAAAAAAATCTTGTAAATAACCAGTTACTAGTATTATTAGGCTGAATGAACATAGGCTTGCATCTAATGGGAGTGAAAAGCAAAGAAACTAAAGTACATTTTTTTGCACAATTGAGGAAACTAACACTTCGTGATTTCAAAAGTTGGCACCAATGTGAAAAGGCTCATGCACCATAGGAGACAAAAGCACATTTCCCACTATCAGTTTCCTCCTTCGTGCAAAAATATACTTTACCTATATGACATTATGAACTGCACGCTTTAAATAAAGTCCAAGTCCAAGATGTTTTCTAAAGAAAATAAAGACGAGGAAAATGAGAATATTGGAAAAATGTATAAGTAGATTTCCAACAAATCCAAATTTGTTCAAGCAGTAAAAAAAAAACTGGGTATGCGTGCCGTTAATTTAAAAATACATTTGCAGACCCTTCGGTGATTTCACCACAAGTTAAAATCACCTTATTGTACATTATAATAAGGCACAAATCCTATCGTCTCCATACCAACTGCTACTGTATGTGAGAACTTAAAGCAAAAACATACCCGACCGACTCAATAAAAAAAATCATTGGAAAGCCATTAAGACTATTATGGGACACACGTTATCTATTAGCAAAGATGTGTCCTATTATTGGCAGCTTAATTTTCACCATATGTGAATACTGTAGCAGTTATAAGATAATTAAAATTGAAAAAAGAATTACAAACACAGGATTTCCGAAGTATATTTATAAATATGTAAATATATAATATATAATTGGTACCATTTGGGTGATACTAAAATATGTTGGTGCCCATCATCCAGGGTTTCATGATAGATCCTAAATTTAATAATAATCTTTTCATTTTCTATTTTTCAGGCCTTCGTTGCCAATAGCAGTTAATAAATATGTACATTAATTGGAAAGAGAACTGGTGAGTTATTCAGTTAAAAAAGTAGGTAGCAATGTTATGTTATTCCAGTACAAGATCTGTATCTTTGCAAACGTTTTATCGCAAATAGTTTAATGAGTTGCAGATTTGTAAACGAATCACCTTTCTGATTAACAATACAGAAGGGATAAGGATGTTAGGGATACAACAAACATTGTAGTTTGTTGCAAAACTGAAACAAGCAAACAAAGCAGTTGTCGTTTCAATATTCTAGCGGAAGTTACATATCGAGTTTTGATCGAAGCTTTGACAGCCCGAAAAGCTTCCGCCATGTACAATTGGGAAAAATCGCAAAGCGCGCGCTTGCTTCGAAATTCAAAATGTACACTCGACATTCGAATGGGAGAGGAAGCGGATGTGGCGGTGTCGCCTTTTTAATAAATTCCTATTTTAATATTCTGGAAGTGTCTAGGGATTGTTGTGATTAAAAATAAAGTTCTTTCATCTTTGTGTCAACGGTCCTCTTTATTGCCTAAAATGCTTCCTTCTTATAATGATGTGCTTTATGTCTCATAGGAGTGAAAATGATAACTTGTGGAGGAAATCAAAATTTAAAATAAAATGTGTAAATTGCAAATAATTATCATCAACAAACATTATTCACAATTTTGGTATATAACAAAAAAACTTTCATCTGTTCATATCCTATTTTAATAAATTAAGGACTAATATGAAAAAGACTTAAAGCATAACACCATTCATTGTTTAAAACTCCAAATATATGCTTGTTCAAATCCACCAAATTAGCTGTAAGATTGCCAATGGCAGAATAAACTTAATTTATATTTTAATAGACTTTAGAGTTTAGACTCTCGTGGTTTGTATGTCTATCCCGACTTTCAAGGTACTGTTACAAGTATAGTGGTCTCCGGGGAACTAAAATAAGCTGACTCGATATGTACTTCTTTATTGGCTAAACAGTCAGGATGGCTCCTGACTGTTTAGCCAATAAAGTCAGGATCGTGGCCGATTCCATCCAATCAGATGTGCTCTTACTGGTTTAATTGGAATTCAAATTCAAATTCAAATTCAAATAGTTTATTTTGCAAAGCAGGTATAGATATATACACTTTTTACACGTCAAATTTAATCTAATAAAGAAAATATATGTAATAGAATAATAAATGTACATGAACTAAATTAAAGGTTTATTTAATTTATGTAGCAATATATTTACGATTAAAATGATAGGTAAAATATATATTATACAAGGTAAAATCCAATCAGCCGCCCGAACCCATACCGGAGACCCGGCCAGGGACCAGGAACAAGGTTCAGTGATCACCAACCGAGCCCCCAGCACGAATCCAGGCGGCCGACCAAATCCCATCCTATATACTACATACTAATAGGTTACATATATAAATACATGCCTACCTCCGCCCATTCGATTAGTCTTGCTAAGAAGAAGGGCAAGAAACTTAGCAAGATCATGTCTTTTTTTCAATATAAAACTTATACTATACAATATATGACTTATATCTACTTTAACCAAGGGATAAGAAAATACAAGACAGTAGGAATTCAGGTTAATGAAAAAAAGAAAAACATATATATCTTTGTCTACCTGTCTCATATAGTCCTTTTCCTTTTACAGTCTATAATCAATTAATGTTTACACCTTAGAGGAATCATAAGTTAAGAAATTATACTATTTAATTAAATTATAACTTACTACGAGTATCATTATCACTGTAACACCATGCTTCACCATCATCCAAATATTCATTTATTTTATAATATGCCTTTTTCAATAGGCCCTGCTTAATATACAGTTTAAACTTATTCTCTGACAAAGTAAGGACCTCCTTTGGAAGTTTATTGTAAAATCTTATACCATGTCCTACAAAAGAGGTACTCACCTTAACGAGTCTGATTTTTGGAAAAGCCAGTTTATGCTTATTTCTGGTCTCCTTACAATGTTGCTTACCAAGCCTTGGGTAAATGGGAATGACTGGGTTTGAAAGCAGATATATGCTTCCCCTTTTTTCGTCCCATTAAAAAACAGCACAGCAACCAACTAGGCGCGAAGTATCAATATCCAAGACGATACGCGAGGGTGCAAACCAAAATGAGAGGTGAAGTGGTGTCAGATGACGATGTTTTGAGGTATGGACTGACATTTCAAACGAGACGCTTCCTGTCAAATGACGTGGTATTTTCAGTCTGACATCATTTTCTTAGGTGGGTTTGTGTAATTTCGGTAGCTTGACTACCCGAATAGCCGACTAGCTGACTACCGTAATTGATGCAAAATACCCGGTGCAAGTAGTGGGACGTTTTTTATAGTATTTTATGATCAAGATCTGTCTTGGAATCTTTTTGATGTACATCACTTTATTTCTCAGGTTCTTCGCAGGTTTCTTTAATAAAGATATCGACTGCTTGATAGTGTCTTTGTTTTCTGTTTATTTTCAGGGATATTAACTATTACTTAATTAGCTCAATCACCACTCCTGATTTTAACTTTTGCTTCGACCTTGTTATTTGTCTTCATAATGAAACTAAAAATACGTGCCAAAGGTAATTATTTCATTATTTACTATTGGTGCATACTGAAGTAATAGTTTTAGGGTGCAGGAAAGGAACTTCATCGAATGGCGTTAACCGAGATACAATCCCTGATTACTCTGAATACGCTTGATGTACCCAATAGTGGGCCGAGAGGCGGGGTCACAGAGGTCGTGACCCCCCCCCCCCCCCCAAATCATCCACGCTAATTACAAGATCTCCTAAAACTTGACGGTTTAGGAATATTTTGAATAGAACTGCTATAAAATAGTTAATAAATAAAATAATCAAAACGTAGAAAAATTTCCAAAGATGTAATTAAAATAATTAAAAAATGCGTGACGCTGTACTTGAGCCAAGATAACCACCCAAAATTGTAGGCTGCGACCGCGCTTGGATGCACCCGGTACACTTAGACCAACACCAAACTAACTGAGTATGACGCCAAGCCACTCAACATGTTAATAGAACAAAAACTCGTCGTCGAGATGATGTAGGTTATTAATACAAACAGAGATGAAAGCACACCATTTATTCTTGAAGAGCAAAAGTTCTTTTTCCATTCACGCAGTAAGGCCACGTTTATAATATAATGAAGTACCCTCGTAAACTCCACAGTACTCACGAAGCGCGGTTGGTAGGACACGTACCGCGAACTCTCGTTTGTCCAAAAATAGCGTTCCTACTTCGCAACCCACACCTGAACGTAATAAATTCAACCTCAATATATTATTCTAAACTAGGGCTGCTGGGAATCGGAGTTTTGTGTCAAAATTGCATCTACAAAATCGCAAGCTAGCTAAATCTAAAGTTTGGTAACAGATCTGCCACAGATATGTTACACATAGAATCCTGTAGCCTACCAATCGAACGTGCACTATCTGTAAAGGATTGTATAGAAAGAAAGCATACGGAAATACGACCTTTGCTGAAGAGTGGCGAAGATTCCTTTGCGCATTATTTAAATAGGACTACTGAAAGTGATAATGAAATGAAAATGAAAATGAAAAACATTTTTATTTCACATAAACAGTTTTACATTTTGAAACAGTATTCAGTGGCTCTCAGACGAGACCATGGAGAGTCTGAACCATGGGTGCCGGCAAACAGATTACAATATAGATGATATACAATGTTCGTACAGGTGGTTAACAAATTGGCACTAAGATATAATTAAAATAAAAGGTCATTTGAGAAGTTGACTCATTACTATACCATACCAAATGTTTTAGGTATTGCATTCCAGATCCATCTCAAATCCATCTTACAGATCAACAAGTATGTTTTGCAAAAGATAATGCAGACGTGTTTTGAAGCTGTGATTTGATTCCTATTGCAAGAAACGTATTATAATCGAAGAGGCGTCTATATCATATCGAAACCAATCTCAAATAAACGTGTTACGAAAATCGTTCAAGTCAATTGCAATTTCCAAATAAAAATAAAAAAAGATTGTTGTTGTTTTTGTTAAAAGTGATGTTACTTTTTGTTTGATTTTAAAATTTCTGTCACATACACCTTATTTAGAGTGTGGCAGAGGGGCGCTCTGAACGACTGCAGATGTCACACCTTTCCTGACTGTTTCTGACTTAAGGTTTCTCCCAACGTCAACGACCTTGAACTGAAACTTTGTAACCATTTTATACGGTAACTATAGCATTTTTTAATATAAGAAAAATACATAGTAATCTACATGAAACAAATTGTGATGTAGTTTTCCCTGAACTTTATTTTAATATACAGAGGAGAAGCAAGAAAATTCTAAGTTAACCCTTATTTCTCGATTTTTTGTCCACTTGTAACAATATAACTGCTACAGTTTTTATCGAAACAGTATATAAATATATAAACTTCTAGACAAAATAATATTAAATGATATGGTTTTCTCAGTTCTTGGAAATTCATTTTATTTTAGATAAAATAAATTAAAAACACACTATTTTCGCACTTGTCAGCCGCAGCGACTGACGTAACAGCCATGTTGCAGTGCGAGCTGATAAGAACTTTATTTTAATATGGTTTTGTTCGAAATTTCAACCACCACGAACCGAGTAGCTAATTTTTACGACGGAGCCACCTTAAAAAGTGGTTCAGTATAATCACTCAATGTGGTTTTAAATTTGATTGCACAATTTACCTTTAAAATATGGTGGTAGAAATCTGCACACTCCCTGCAGAACACCCCTATATCCTGACTGCAAGGTTCGCGTGCATACGGTCTCATTACTCTACGCGGTATGTGGTCAGACTTCTGACGGAATGATCTAGGAGGACAGCTAGAATAAATTAACTTGTAGGCAAAATAAATGCTTAAGCGTATGGCATAGGCTAGCAAAAAATGTGAATACCCGTATTACCCGTCCAACACAAAAAGGCCAAGCTTTTAAAGAAGCGATTATTTACTTCCGACGGGTAATACTAATAATCACGAAGCGAAACAACAGAATGGAAGGTATATTATACTGAAATATTTTGTGGGCAAATATATTTCGATTTAAGTAGATTCCTTTTATATTTGTATTACTTATTATATGGAATAAAAAACAAATCGATCCCGTAATCGCGTTCTTCTAAGAAGTACTTTAAAACAAAAAAAAAACAGGGTTAAATTCTATTTTCTTTACACAAAAGTATTTATCTTAACTCATTCTTATTAATACATTCCCTTCATAAAAACGAAAAAAAAAATGTTTTTTTCAATATTAGAGGAATCCTAATTTCTTCCAACGAAGCTTCAAAAATCTGTTATTGTTCTGTGGGTATTGTTCATGTTCTAGGCTCAGGTCCGGCCTTAAATAATAACTAAGCCAATGACCAGACGGCATTCTGCTGCTGATTCTTTACTTTTTATGTATTGAGAACCGCGGGTGACTTTGGGAAAGTTTTTAGAGTAAGTAGTTCTAGGACAAAAAATTAAACAATTTAATGTTTTCTATAGCAGTGCAGTATATTTATCTTCATTATATACCTATTATACATAGTTCAACGACATCAAGTACATGTATGTCACTGATATAATTGGTTCTTCCTTTTCCGCTCTCATAAATCTCGGAAAAAAGGAAAAAGTGAATAATGCCCTGCGTAGGTATAAAAGATTCATAAGAGTTGTGCCAGGATCATTCCTAGTGCCCATCTACATTTTTGAAAAACGTGCTCTGTTATATATTTTCAATGCAAGTGCTCGTAAAGGCCCATTTTTTATGCATCAAAACCGAACAGAAAGTCGGTTATTTTGCCCTAAGGCTTTATTTTTTTTTATTTATTTACGAGAAGTTGGCTAACCTGCAACCTTTCATAAATGTTATACACTTTTTTCCACTGTTTCACGGCTCTGGAAACAGTCCTTTTGAGCCAACTTGCAAAATTGTAACAATGTAACTTTCAACTTTAATAATTAAATTGTTTTCTTTGATTATATTTGTTTTATTTCCTCACACTATGCATTGAAAAACGTAGTATGATACACGAGCGTAAGAGCAATAAATCACTCGGTTACGTCTAAAACCTCGTGGTTTATTCCTTTTCGCCCTTGTAGCATAAACTACTATTAGTTTATAGCAGTGGCGTATTATTTACCCTAGGGCCAAAAAGGCCATGGCCCGTGGTGGCAGGCTGCGAGGGGCGGCGCAAGCAATTAAGAATTACCTATTCTTAATACCTATAGAAGCTGACTTGACAAAATCCGTTAATTATGACAGTGTCATTGAAGAATTTTGTAACTAATTTGGACATCAGAAAAAATGTAAATATTGAATAAATGGTGTTTGCATGGCCTTTTTAGTTTTTTCATTCATTATCACCATTCTTAGACTACATCAACACACTGTTGGATTTTATTATATTTTATGATATTTTTGCTTTTTTTTAGTTACTTTATGGGGCGGCAAACCTTACGTAAAAAAAAACCAGGGCGTAAATCTTAAAACTGGTTTATAGAACCTCGATATGAACTGAAACGGGATAGATGCGTAATAAATAACTGATTATGATGATAAGTCAATAAATAAATAATTGATGATGATGACAAGTCAATAAATAAATAACTGATGATGATGATAAGTCAATAAATAAATAACTGATGATGATGATAAGTCAATTAATAAATAACTGATGATGATGATAAGTCAATAAATAAATAACTGATGATGATGATAAGTCAATAAATAAAGAGACCATTTGATATCCATTCAAGATCGTCATCACATCACCATGTTTAACAAACAACATTGTTGCTGCGTCCCAAAATTGAATAAACAGTTTGATCGCTTCCTTTTTCCTGCGCCAGCGCACTTCCCCAGGAACTAATAGTCAATAGAAGACCCGATGACAGAAATATGGTCATGTTGAGACACTGACCTTCATTGAATACTAGTTTTAAGTAATTAATGGCCCCCTTCCGCTTGATTTGTTTGTTTGTTAGAGAATTTATGGGGATGGAGAGAGGTCAAGCGCATTGAAGATTACGAAAAGTTGTCTTATTGCTTGTGGGTAGTTTCATAAATTTGATTTTGAGTTTATTAACTTATGTAGTGCATCGGGGATGTTTGCGGAGTATCAAACTGATGGCTTTGCAACCACAATTCGCAAAAAGACCACATCCCTGATCCCCAGGACGCGGGACAGTTCCAACCTGTTCCACCACCCTGGAGACTGTAGCCGACAGATTTACGTCGCCACTATGGAGGTGCTTTGTGCGGAGAGTGATCGTGGAGACCTGCTCATCTCCTTGATCGCTCTTGGTACATTTTTAGGGTTCCGTACCCGAGGGTAACCAACAGGACCCTATTACTAAGACTCCGCTGTCCGTCTGTCCGTCTGTCACCAGGCTGTATCTCATGAACCGTGATAGTTAGACAGTTGAAATTTTCACAGATGATGTATTTTTGTTGTCGCTATAACAACAAATACTAAAAAAAAGAATAAAATAAATATTTCAGGAAGCTCCCATATAACAGACATGTTTTTTTTTTGCCGTTTTTATAGATAATGGTACGGAACCCTTCGTACGCGAGTCCGACTCGCACTTGGCCGGTTTTCCATAGTGTTTTTTTATTTTATTTTATTTTATTTTTATTTTTTTCCTTGTTCCTAAACTACTAATATTCTATACAAGTCTACTAATGTTTTATGGATTCAAAGTTGTCCAAAATAAAAGATTTTTATTATTTTTTTATTTATTTATTAACTAAGTAGGTACAGTCAAAAGCACATCAATCTATATACATTGCATTTTGTACCTATCTTATATCCTTCACTATAGGAGCTAAGTAGTACTACAACTGACGACGCAACGTTACAACATGCGAAAGTGCCGTTACTTTAGAAAAAAAAATTTTTTCTTTTTTTTTGCTTTCTAGAATAATTATTGAAAATCTGCTTAAATAAATGTTTAGAAATATCTGTGGAAATAGCAATGAACAATTTTTACATAGCAAAGTTTCCAGTAACATTGTCAAGCGAAAACTGACAGTACCTTTACCTGCAATGGATTTTTTCCATACTATGCGTGAGAAATATGAGTACCTAGGGTGTTGTACATAGTTTTTGAGTTTATGCCGGTGAAATAGGTGGGAGGAAACGTTGATACATCAAATTACAAATAATTAGGTACTAAGGCAAATCTTTTGATATCTGTGGTCAGTATTATCAGTAGATAGATAGAAAGATAAAAACTTTATTCAAAGCCTCTTACAAAAAAACAGTAAGCTATGTGGTTTCATTAAAATATATACCAGCACATCTCTATGTCGTGAGCAGATCGTAGAATTGGTCAGATCGTAGAATTGGTCAGATCGTAGAATTGGTCAGATCGTAGAATTGGTCAGATCGTAGAATTGGTCAGATCGTAGAATTGGTCAGATCGTAGAATTGGTCAGATCGTAGAATTGGTCAGATCGTAGAATTGGTCAGATCGTAGAATTGGTCAGATCGTAGAATTGGGCAGATCGTAAAAGCTTTCAACAAAAGTCCAAAGCGATGATCAGCGGAGCGAGGAGGAGCGTTTTAGGATTACATGTAAATAAATTTTCGGAGCCGAGTGAAGCGAAGTGGAGCGAGGCGAACCCCAAATTTTTACAGAGATCTAATATGCCTAGGCAGATTATGATATGCCCGATTCTACGATTTGCCAGTATACCTATATAATCTCAACAAATTGGAAGTCCTGCCCCCCTATTCTGTATGTTTGGTTGCCAACTGAACTGGGTGCGTATCATCAAAAACATAGATAAAAACAGCATAATTGCCTTTATTGGGTATTGAACTATTAACGAAGTGTGCCGTAGTGCGAACATATCCTTAGACAATCGGAGTTCGATGATATATCTATGTTTTTGATGATAGGCACCCAGTCCAGTTGGCAACTAGAGATACATAATAGGCCCGCTGGATCTGGATTCTTACAGCATGTATTGCCTAAACAAACTCTTTACTTAGAAAGGAAGCTATTTACTTCCTGAGCATTCTAAGAAGAAGGCATACCTCAAGCTATATTATCAGTGCCTCAAGCTTGTTTGACCACGTGGCTTCCCAGATTTGGTCAAGGAAAACCATCAAGCTCACAATTAAGGGCTTGGCCTTCGATTATTGAAGGTATTGCTGCTACTTAGTATGTGAAACATGCATCCGATACTGGGAAGAGTTAGCCTAATATGGTCGATTATGGTGTGAGAGGTGTTTTGATTGGTTACGGCATGAGAGCTTTAAAGGGAGGTGCTACCCTGATTGGCGCTAAACTAGAAACTTTTGACGTCTCGTGTAAGGTTGCTGAACAGACTCAAAGCCTCAACAAATACAATGCATTATTAGAACACATAGCTGATTTTTGACCAGTCGATTTATTTTTATAATATTTTTGGGTACAATGTCAGTGTTATTCTTTCAAAGCTGTTTTTATACTCAAATGCATATTTCAATGCAATATTGTGAACAGAACTGGGTTACAAAAACAAACAATAAATAAGAAACCGACTCTTTTAGCTCGTTGTGGTCTTTGTTAATCCAGAAAGTGAGTGAGTTAAGAGTTAAGGCGCTGCATATTAAAATTAACCCATAATCCATGGTACGTGCACCACATGGGACAAAGAACACTTAATTTTATGTTCCGAAAATGTCACGTTCAAACTGATCTCAATTCATACTTTGTTATTTTGGAGGTTAGCAGTGGAGTAAACTGATTTTTAAGAAAGTTAATATTTTTCCAAAATACACCTATTTGTAAACAAATGACGTTTATAGGGTACCGTCCAAGTCGGGAACCAATTAAATGAAAGTCCATTTATTAAATTAATAGATGCTATACCTATTTTTACCCCTTTTTCGTGTGCAAAGACGACAATACGTTGACAATTGCCATAGTTTAATTTCTAAAAGATTCTTTTGCAATTTTTTAAGGACATAGTTTTCTTATTTTGGTATATAAGTAAACTATTATTTTGATATGATATGATATGACGTCACTTGAGAATTTAAGACATTATACTGATTGCGATGTTTGATTGCTTATAAAAAAGTGGTCTGTCTCTGTCTGTCTACTCATCTGTCATCCAGCTGTCAAATCAGTCGGAAGCAAATTATTATAAATTTATCTTGATAGCAAAGGACACATTTCTGAACAGCCATTTTTCAAGTGACGTCATACGAAGGCAAATGGAAGTTGCAGCTTTTTCGTAAAAATATTCATCTATCAACGCCCAGGCCAAACGACTACACCTAGGAACAAATATAAATAGATTATTTTGCAAAGAATACATAATACACTTTTTACAAGTCAAATTTAATCTTGAAAAAAATTATGTAATAAAATAATAAATGTACATGAACTAAATTAAAGGTTTATTTAAATTATGTAGCAATATACATATATTCGATTAAAATTATTATACAAAGAGAAATCCAAACAACCGCCCGTAGTAGGTGAAGTGGAGACCACATACAGTACGAATTAGCCCATACAAAGAAGAATATAAGATAGGTACAAAGTGCAATGTGTCTTACTTGATGCGGTCTCCACTGTACACATAATACAATTTTTACGAGACATAATCTTATAAAAATATATTTACATTTAATTTGGACTGTAGTTTCCTTGTATGACGTAGACATCCACTAAAAGGGGATGTGAGGAAATTTCCCAGGGACCGGTAATTTTTGGTAAATTAATTGGTGTTACATTGGGGTTGATCATAAGTCCTAAAAATCTGCCAATGAACGTGTCCAAATATTTAGTACCTAGAGCATGCATCGTTATCATATTGAACATTTCAATTGTATAATTCCATAATATTTACAATGTCCGCTAGTTCTTTCAAATAATTTCTCAAGAACCCTCAGAACAAAGTAGCTTTTGGGAATCGTTTTGTTCAAAAATGTAGTCGTTTCCAACGGGCCGGGGTTGTTCTTTTATTTCTCAAGTACGACGGGTATACAATAATGTAACTTGACTTGGCTGAAATTTTAATGGCCTTTTCGTTGAGATTTTGTGGACTGTGAATTGTGGTTGTATTTATGAGTAGTGATGTGCTTTGAGTTATCGATATAACTTTATTAATATATACTACAGTATTAATACAGCAGCTCAGTCAGTAGAACGCTGGACTCTCAATATTGAGACCGGTTTGAATCCCGCCGGTCTAGCAAACACCAATGAGTGTTTCGGAATTCATGTACATAGTATTTGTATACCTTGCTTGCTGACAGTGAAGAATCCTGTGAGATAAACCTGCATGCCCTTAAAAGCGCGTCTTTGTGCCCAAAGTACGGCGATGAGGCTGATATGATGATTTCTTTACACAATTGATGAATTTATAGAAATTCGAATCGTTTAACTCATAACCTTCTATCGATTCTTCAGGTTTAAAACCAAATTACAGAGTTATCTATAATACCCAATAGTTTCCAACTAAAAACATTGTATTTGTACAAGTCATGTTACTCTATGATTGATTTTATACCTGTAATACGATAACGTGTTATCGATTAAAAATCTGTTTTTGCATATAATCATAGACTATATTGGATTTTTTTATAATATTTTATTAACTTCAAAATATTTGGATTTGAATTTAGCTGTAAATTCTTAAAAATCCTAAATATACGACTATGGTAAAAATCCCTGACTTTAAAATAATCTATTAGAATATCCTGAAACTAGATTACGCCTGACACTTTGTCCGCGTGGATTTGAACGCATTTTCGATACAAAATTAACACCCCCTCTTGGCATTAGTAATTTTGAAAAATCATTTCTTTATGCAGCTTCATAACAATAATAAGAAACATAGGTTCCCAGTTTAATGTTTCTATCTTCAGTGGTCTAGGCTTTGCATATTTTTACTTCTTGTGTTTTCGTTCAAATCTGAATCGATCTTTAAGGTCCCATCACTAGCAATTTCTTTTGAAATCTGAAGGTCGGTTTACTGTTTGCACGTGTCGAACAGATGCAAACCGAAACACCCTTGAGGTCGCAAAAAAACAACATCTTCAAGTCTCAATCGCGAAACTGTGATGTTTTGAAAAACAATAGAGACATCTGCGGATTCGTGAGAAAGCAAACTCTGAATATGGTATTGGGACGTCTGTAGGTTCTTTTATGATTCATTGGTCAATGAGTTTTAGACAAATTAATACAAATACAAATAAACCCTTTTTAAATACTTCATATTTGTAAATTTAAACAAGTAAAAAATTGTAGGACATAAATAACTGCTTAAAAATTACAAAATTCTGTCAAAATTTTAATTAGTAGGTATTTAAAACGTTTGCATCAAAAATATTTGATGATTTAGAAAATTTTAAAACTGGCGTTTGAAAAATAGTGATTTCAGTGTTGTAAGATTATACAAAAATCATATTAACATTTCTGTTGCAGCAGAGAATTTGAATGTTCGTATAGACTAGGTTATTGTATCCTGGAAAATTAATCTGTTTAAAATTAATAGGTTTTAAATAAACTTGGTCTACAACAGTAAAAGCGAGTGCAAAAGGCATTCAAGTCAGATGAATTCCAAAGGGATTAAGACCACCAACGTCAAAGAATGGCTAAAGATTAAACATATTTGGTCACATTATCGGATACGAGACAAAAGCTACAGTAATTTAGATCCCATAACACTCCCTTTAATGGGACATGATTATATGGTGTCGCCTTAACAATCGGTTCAAACAAAAGATCCCTAATACAATCGTTGCTGGTTAAACTCGGTAAGACATTTTGGAGAATAATTTGACTAAGTGAAAACCTTTTTGTCTAGACGCCTTGTAAGTTTAATCCCGTCAAATTTAGGACACAGTATATTAATACGCTAAGATTTTAAACTAGGCAAGTGACCCAATCGGTAGGGTTATCGGTTACACTAGCTTTTACCCGCGACTACGTTCGTGTATGCTAGATTGGTTTGCCTTGAGGATTTCCTTATCTACGTTTTTATGTCAAGTCTAAGTTACTTAACTACAAAGCAGTTAAATTAAATTAAATCAAATCCATGCAAGTTTTGGCATCTGAATCGTTCGTCAAGACAACTAACAATTGAAAAAAAAAACAAATAATTCACAGCGTACAATTTTATTATTCCGAGTATTTAGAAAAACGTGTAACTTTCATTGCAATTATTTCAAAGAAATTCCTCACAAATCATAACAATGTTTCCTCGAAAAACAGTAAAACCAAACTTTTCTTAAAAACAGAACAATTTGTGGTCTAGACCAGGCTTTTGGATGACAAATCTTTCAAAATTAAAACACAGTAGAAGATCATCGCCAGACACCTGCGGTTCATTTCTATTATGGTTTTATGATTGCTTGGACTGTATCCAAAGGTACATGGAGCGTAAGATTCTAAAAGCACAACTCAATTACGCTGATACAAATATGATTCTCAGAAAATCACAATTTGATTCTAAGTTATGAACATAAAGCAGGAAGGAAACTTTTCTCCGTTTTCAATTTGCGATTTCATTATCACTTAATAAATAACAAAACACCTCAAAACGCAGTAAACTTCAACACGAAATGTAGACATTTACCGTGTTACTACAAAACGGTGTTTAACTTAAGACAGTGTTTAAATCTGTTGTTGTCGCCTTTTCTTTCATATTGTGAAAGAGTGACAGCAACAGATTTAAACACTGTCTAAGGTTAAACAGCGTTTTGCAGTTACACCGTTATTATTTTAAAAGCTGTAATTAAAAAAGATTAACTCAAAAACATAAAAATGTAATTAACTCAAGATGTAATTAAATAATTTCTATTATTTATTGTAGCAATTATATTAGGTGATTTAGAGAACGTTATTGTTGAACACTTATTTATGTGATCTCTTCCAAAATGTCAAAAGATTATTTAATTACATAATTTGGTTCAAGTCTTACTTGTGACGGGTAAAAAATAAATAAATTAGTAAAAAAAAAATGTAATTTAAAGTTAGATAAAGTTAGAATCTTATTTTTTGTCGTTGCCATTGACCTGGCAACGCTAGTGCCAGGTGTAGGCTATGTTATCGACGGTCAGGCAGACCAAAAAAGAGAGGCGAGACGATCTCCCCTTATTTTTTTTACCAGGGTGGTCGAAAGTAGCGCAAAACCACGACGTGTGGACAAGGCAAGGGGAGGCCTTTGTTGTCCAGCAGTAATTCACTTGAAAGGCTACAGTTGGAGTTGATCTGCTGTCAGATTTTGGGGCATTCGTCGGGATAAAAAATTATATATCAGTCTAGAAGAACTAGTAAGTTTGGTTAAACTTCAATAGACTTGACAATAAATAAAATAAGTATAATCCAATTGTTTTGAACCTACTAAAATATCATACAAAAATCTGTTTTTCTATGCTTACTACGTTTGTAAATTTGTATTTGGCTGGAATATTTGTTCTTTAGGTGTAATAACCTTTGAGCATGTAATTACCATGTCTTGAAATTTTGTTAGGAAACCGAAAAATCGATCCTAAATTTCAGAAGACCCTGAGGCACGATCTGGACTACAAACTATTGTTTAAGCAATAATGCTAATTACTAAGGTTAAGTATTAAAACGTATAATCCTGTTATGTTTATCTCTTTTACTTAGAACAAGTTTTCCTTCTTCCAGATGGAAAAAACCCGGAAATAGAAGTAGCGACGAACGAGCGACTACGTCTGCTTTGCGGACTCAAACCCAAGCTGCAGGTGGCTCAAGTCAGATGGTACAAGGACGGCCAGCTCCTGGACTATAGCCAGATGTCATCCAAGTCCAGGATAGGACTGCAGAGGCAGACGTGAGTAGACGATCTTCTTGTAGTTCTTAAGTTTCTTGACCATCTCGACAACTATGTTTGTTCTTAATGCACACAGAAAACATAACTATAG
Source organism: Ypsolopha sequella (assembly GCA_934047225.1). Classification (NCBI taxonomy): domain Eukaryota; kingdom Metazoa; phylum Arthropoda; class Insecta; order Lepidoptera; family Ypsolophidae; genus Ypsolopha; species Ypsolopha sequella. The sequence continues at coordinate 19,898,002 of OW204004.1, read as the reverse complement.
ATTACATGATAAAAGTCATGTACAATGGCGTGCTTATCTCAATAATGAGATGAGTAAACCTGTTTTATCAAATTAACGGCTTAAATTTACAATGTACACAAATACGTATAGTGTCGTGTCGTATCCATCTTTTGATTAAGCGTCATTGATTTATGAACTAATTTTTAAATAATAATATTTCACATATTTTTCATCATGAAGTCAGATATATTTATATTAGTAGATACATTATATTTATTGCATATGAATTATTTATATGGCCAAATGGTGGATACCTATTAAACCATTTGTGTTGTACAGTGGAGGTGACATCCAGCTTTACACTTGTAGTACTACATTAGCATCTATGTATAGTGAAGGATATAATGTAGGCATGTATAGCTTGATATGATTTCCACTGTACATACACATTTTGATAACATGAAAAACATGATTTTGAAAATATCATTTGTCGAATCGAGTTTTCTCCATCTTTTTCTGATTTAAACCTTGCATTTTCTTCATGAAATTCATATTATTGCATATATCGATGAGTTATTTGTTTGATAATCGAATCACCAGCCCAAAGCCTACACATTTCGAATTTGTTTATCAAAACATTACCCATAATCTATCTTAAATCTTTGTTAGAAATACAGTCAATAATTCACTGTATACACAACCTCGCAATATGTGATTAAACCCCTGGCATTTCAAAACAAACTGTCGATCAAAATAGTATAACGGACCAATCAGACGTCTAAATGTTGAAAACATTTAAAGCTTCGGTACACGTAAAGCGGGGCATAAGCGGAACACGCTGGTAGCGGAGCGTTAGCAGGCGAATTGGTATTAGGTGTTAAGGTGTGTTAATTCCAAAACCATTTCAAGAAAAGCCTTATTTTCGAATTTTTGGTCTAAAAAACCTCATGATGATGAATATTTTTACGAAAGGCTGCAACTTCCATTTGCCATCGTGTGACGTCACTGTTTTAGAAAAATTTGTTTAGAAATGTGTCTTTTGCTATCAAGATAAGTTTATAATCATTTGCTTCAAACAAATTTGATAGCTAGATGACAGATGAGTAGACAGACAGAGACAGAACACTTTTTTTTATAAGCAATCACACATCACAATCAGTAAAATATATAAAATTCTCAAGTGACAAGGTCATCGGACAATTCTTTAAAAAATCATAAAAAAATAATGGTTAATTTATATACCAAAATAATGAAAACTGTGCCCTAAAGTGGCGTATATTCTCTGAAAAAAAAAAAATTAAAACAAAAATCGTTTCAAAATTAAGCTATATTACTATGAAAGTATGAGAGACGATCGCCACTCAGAAAGCGAAAAGTTGTTTCTGTGTGGCGTCTTTCATATACAGTAGAATCCGGATATAACGATGGTCAAGGGACCGATGATATTACGTCGTACTAACCGGACGACGCACAAAACGAACTGATTTCCCTTCATAGTACAATAACCTAACTTAAGGTTGCGTCTATGTCGTTGAAAACGGTTGGTCGCTTTAAACAGTGTCGTACTAAACGGATTTCGCCAACGTGCACGCTATCTTCACGCTCGGCTACTGCCCCGCTTTCTGTGTGCCGATGCCTTAAGATTTGAATTCCCCAAGTAAGTAAAATCGTAAATTCATCCAAACATGACATGTATTGACGTAAGTCTGATTGGGTGTACGTTGGCAGACGTCATTATGCTATTAGCTCCAGATTCCGTGACTATTTTTAAATCCGATTAATTTTTTACTCAATTTATTACATTACAATTTGGTTGATAATCGACATACGGGATCGGGGTGGCCTGAAAGAAGATGTAGTGACTAGAATAGAAAAAGGAATGCTTCGGTGGTTAGAGGACGAATGAAAGTAGAGTGACGAAAGAAATTTATGGTGCACAAGTGGAAGGTACAGCTCGACCAGATCACCTTAAAAGGACGTATGCTGACCAAATTGGCGACATAGAGGAAGAGCCATGTCAAAAGTACCCGGAATTGAAGAGTTTGTATGACTAGGTTGATGGATGTGGAATAGGCGAAAGAGGAGTGTCAGGATCGTAGTAGATGGAAATCTGTAATCTCCACCTACCCTTCTGGGAGACAGGCGTGAGTATATGTATGTACGTATGTATGTAATTTGATTGATAGTGGTGCAGGAAGAATGCTTTAATACCATGAATAACAATAGTTCACAAAGTAGCAATAGCTTAGTTGCGGACGTTAAAATTGTCGTTAAAAAAGAGGGTGTCACGGGTGTTGACTTTTCTAGTGACAGTTCAAACACCTTGGAAACTCCTGTTAGGGATATCTGTCTATCGATATGTTTATTTATGTTTTCATAATGAATAAACGTACTTGCACTCGTTTCACAGTTTATAAGCTTATTTAACCCGACCGGTTTCGATTTTACACCATCATCAAGGGTTTAGTTAGACTGAAGCAGTCTACTGGTTAAATAAGCTTATAAACTGTGAAACGAGTGTATTTATTCATCATGTTGTTATCCAAGTTTCACTAAGTGCCGGCAATCGCAAGTATTGTACAAGTGTAGTAGTCCACTTTTCCATAAAAAAAATCTATATTTCAGGCTCCGGATAAAGAGTTTCCGTGCAAGGGACGCCGGTGTGTACCGGTGCCAAATCCGAGATGAAACCAGACCAGAACTCGAGGAAATGAGTGTCCTTATAACACATGCCGAACCAAAGAAGGACGCCCTGCAAGACGTTATGGAAGGTACTCAGCTATTTTCAGATAAATATTTTATCGACGTCTTTACTGACCATCCACATGTGTAAACAAGATTCAAGCCAACACAGCATTCCGATGTCAATTGAGATGCAACTCGGGGTTTGGATTCGGGAAATGTTTTCATTTTAGTGTTTTCGTATGACACGCTTAAATTAAACTTATTTCATTCAATATGAGAGCAACTTCCTTTTCGTTGGTTTATAATTATATTTGTTTCAGAATATCAGTCAGACATGGGAGCACCGAAGGAGATACCAGAAATACTTTCTCAACATCGAGCGGATGCTTTAGTCATGAACAACTCAATAGATGATAAAGAAAATGGAGATATTAAAAAGGAAACAAAATACTCCAATAAGGTCAAAGACCATGAAGATGCTAAAGATGAAGATCCAGATGACAAAAACAGTAACTATGGACATCTAGATGTATTGGTTGGAGAATCAGCACCAATTTTTAAACACCCATCTAAAATGTACAAGATGGAAATGAAACCGGCCGGAAGTTCTATACGAATACGGTGTGCTGCTGAAGGTAAAACGCATTTTATTTATTTTCCCCATGTTAATGCAAACATATTTTCTAATGTGGTACCTACTTAAAGCCATGCTCTTAAGGGTCTGTATAAGGTTAGGTTGAGCACCTCATTTTGCATCAATCGGAACTGAACTCTACGAGACATTTCCTTTTAAACGCGTTTCCATTTTTTTTCCTAAAATAGCGCGCTCTCAGCCGTGGCTGTTACGACCACCAAGAAACACGAGCTCATGAAAAACTGCGTGCTCAGGGTTCCGTACCAGAAAATTGCCAAACGGAACCCTATTGCTAAGCCTCCGCTGTCTATCCGTCCGTCCGTCTGTCACAGGGGTAGGGTCTTCAGCTTCAGCCGTTATAGGTAGCCAGTTGAAATTTTCACAGATTACGTTTTACTATGACATCTTTAACAGAAAATAACAATAAAAAAAATAATTAAACCCAAATTAAAAAAAAAACAGTCAGACCCGTACTCATACAAAAAAAACTCGAAAATGTATTTTAAGTAGTATCATGTCTCCTCACCCCCATATCTCCGAAACGAGAAAATACAAACCGAAAAATATTTAAAAAAATCGTGGTAATAGGTGATTATGTACAAATTACAGGAAAAATATAGCAGTTAAGATATTAAGGTTCCGTACTCAGTGGGAGCCGCGAATTGTTAGCCAGACGCTACCATTTTAGCGGGTTGTTTTTGTCGCCTCAATGATGTTATGACATCTATACATATTGTTGTTATTTACCATAATTTTTTTAGGGTTCCGTACCCAAATTGTGTGGTAGTACGGAACCCTTTGTGCGCGAGTCGGACTCGCACTTGATACATTTTTATTTAATAGCGCGGTTTCTAGATGAAATTATTAAAATACTGTTACTTATATGTTTAGACGGGATTATTTTTCACTTATTTTTAATACAAATTTCAAGACTGAATAATTTAAGGAACACCCTATAACACTCGAAAAAAATGAAATTTATAGGTTATTTTGATTTTTTTTCGATCGAGTGAACTTAAAGCTTTTGCGTTTTTTCTAAGATGTTTAGATCAGCCCTTATAGTCTACTAATCTATATTATTTTTGATATACGGTTTGACCAAGTTACACAATGTGAAATGGTCATTTGTAGTTGTAGATGCACAACTACCTTATACGGACCCTTAAGGAAAAGATGTAAGATGTAAGATAAACATTAGAAGGGGGGTTAACGAAACCGTTGGGTATAAAAGAAACTCCGACGTGCAATGGTTTTACCCGGCCTTGCTACAGACGCAAGTTACAAAAGCGCACACAGGAATATCTAAAAACATTTTTATAGTGTCGTAAACTTATATTATGTTGCAGGGAATCCGACGCCGAACATAACATGGTATAAAAATAATGGCACTCCTATAAATAGAAGTTATGGCCAGCCATCTTACGGGAAATGGTCGATATCCCTGGATGAACTGACTAAATCTGACGATGGAAACTACACCTGCATAATTTGCAATCGCTTAGGCTGTATCGATCATACATTAGAACTACATATTCAAGGTAATTTTTGGCCTTTTGTTTTATCCTTTTGTGATTCAGTACTATTTGCAGTACTACATCTAACTTTAAATTGCTTTCCTATATAGAGCGCTATCCGTCGAAACCCTACATAAAAGAGGGTTATCCTGGGAACATCACGGTCCTGGTCAATGATACAGTTCAACTTTCTTGTCCACCAGTCTCCGATTTAGAACCTCATTTGTACTGGATGAGACCGTTTAATTACACATCAAAAGATGCTGAAGTTGGACCAAGTGATGCACCTATACCTTTCGGAGATGTTGTTGAGGTCCTTAAAATTTATTTTGTAGGTGATGGTGTTCAATTTCTTCTTGGTCAGCTCATTGGTGAAGGAAATTCACATTCATTTAGGTATATGATAAAAACTCAGACTGTACTTTTCATTTGGTGGCGGTGTTGTACTTATATTTTGAGAGGGTCTGAAGTCTTTTAAAGACAAGGTTGTTCGAAACTAACAAAATTTCATGTATGTAAAGCTTAGCACTATAGACTTAGCAAATTTGCATCACTAAAATTGATTTAAACTATATTGTAACTATTTAATGTACAACTGCGAAAGGATTTTAAGAATTACTGCATTTAAAATAAACCTGAAAACATTTTTATAGAGCGTCTGTACTCGAAGCCAGTGCTGACGCAAGGCGCTGTGAATCAGACGAAGGTGGTTGGTATGAACGTGTCATTCAGTTGCGAGTTCCTCTCTGACCTACATCCGTCGGTCTACTGGCTCTTCCTCACCAAAGACCAGTACATGTCCAATGAGTTTGATTCCTACAATGATAGAAAAGTTATCACGGTGAGGGTTTATGTGACTAACGCATGGTGTTGATGTGCCTGTACATATGTTGCCGACTGCATGTTGTGTTATAGCGTTTTTCATATTTTGATTCTCTTGTTTATGAAGTATAGTGTTACAAGGATCTGATGGCGCGTGGATGACAGTGACATCTGTTGGCGCAGCTGTGAAACAAGGAGCATGGTAGCAGCGTTAGTTCCGATTTTGGACACAACCAATCCACGCGCCATAATCGCATGTTGAATTTCATTACAGATCTGCCACAGATACAATACGCATAGAAATTTTCGCCAGTTTCCGTATTATCGAAAATAGCCGAATTGTAAGAGCCCTAAATATTGCACTAGCATGGAAAGTTATAAGAGAGAAAATAGGAATAAAAGTAATTTTAGAACACATGAAAACAAACATCCATGAAATAGAAAATTATACGTTGAAATAAATTAAGGGTGTCATTTTTGTTTCTCATAGACGATCGGACATGCACGTGCGTATTTAATACATCATTCAGTTCATAGCATACAACTTTCTTTTATCCGATCATCTTATTTAGACGTCGTTGATGCATATGAATTATTTTATGAAACGCACTACCATATAGATTGTAGAAAGCGTTCGGAAATACGAGCTTTGCCGAAGAGTGGCGAAGATTCGTACGCGTATATTATTTAAACGGTATTACTGTATAGTACTTTTAATTAAAATTATTGAGGGATTATTAATAACATAGTTTATATGTAGATTACTGACAATTAATGTTTATAAAATAACAACAACGACAACAATTTATTTGTTTAAAGATTACATTATTATCAAAAAAGTTATTTACATATAAAGTCGTCATCATCATCATCGTATGACCTTTGTGTCCTGCATTGTTTTTCTACAAAGCTACAATTCCAGATCCAGGTTTGATAGCCATGTTTTCGCGACAGGTGTTAGGTGGTGTAGCTGCTCCACATATAAAGTAAATAATTATGGATGTTTATATATAACATACCTAAGATTTATTAGTGTAGCAAGAACGCAATTTCAAATTTGTGAGGCTTCAGACTTAAAACTTCCGGAAAGCAGCATGCAATCGTCCTAAGATAACATGAGATTATGTCGCACATTTTCAATTATTTTATTATTTTTTAAAAATTTTAACAAACATTCCTACGATTTTGATTAAAGAAACACCATTACAGGTCCCGGCAGTAAATAATGCACATTGTATCGTAGCCTCTTCTCTGTCTCACGAAGTAAGCCGAAGATAGCCGATATGCATTATTTTCTGCCGTGTACTGTACGTAGTATTGTGCATGCTCTGATATACGAGTATAATAATAAATGAAAGCCTAGGTACAGACAACAATACAGAACATCTGGTAGATTTATTGGTTTGGTAAAAGTACATGCTAACAATAGTTACTTCTGTTTATAAACTCCTAGTGCATGTGAGAAACAAACACATTTTATATTTATTCGTATTACTCCTTTCTTATATTATTTGTACTTAAATTTTGGTAACCTATGTTTTCCAGTCGAGCAATCCAACTGATATGCCAGAGCAACTGACACTATACAACGTTACGAAGGATGACGAGGGCTGGTATGTCTGTGTCGCCCTCAACAGTTTGGGGAATACTACAGCGAAGGGATACCTCACTGTTCTTGATTGTAAGTTGGTGAAATGAAAAATTTGTAAACTGTTCGTTATCTGTGACTTTATTGTTGGCATTTTCATAATTAATGTTTGTTGTATTCGTTTGTTTTGTACTGGCTTTAAGAATAATTTTCATGTATGTATTCGTCAAATTGTTATCCACTCTAGTTTTGTGAATTGGTTTTCCAAATTTACTAATATTTAATAATTTATTATTATTATTGTTATGTAATTTTTGTATTATTTTTAAAATATTAAAATAAAACTGTATTGTTTAATCCGTAATCAATATTTTATTTTTATCAATAATATACGATTTGGGGTAGTAAAAAGTAAACCTTATGTAATTATATAGACTTTACAAAAAATATCTATTTGATATATAAAGTGCTTATAAGTGTGTAATAATAATAAAAAAATAATCCCACCGTGTGTAATGTTAATGTGCATCGACTTTTAGTAAAGAGGTAAATAAACATTTTCATTTAATTTGTTTATTTTCCTTTTTGTATTGTCAGTCAAATGGACTCTTGAATCCCCTACTTTATTCTAAATCACACAGCTTACCGACCAAATACTCTTAAATGAATACATTTTTTTACAGCATTACCACCAGAAAAAGAAGCAATGGACCACGGAAAACACACTCTTCTGATAAACATCCTGACCGCTGTACTTGGTGCGATGTTCTTTGTAGCAGCCATCATTGTGGTTATGATCTTCAAGAAGTTGAAACGAGAGAAGATAAAGAAGCAGCTAGCAATAGAGACGGCGAGGGCTGTGATTGTGACGCACTGGACAAAGAAGGTCACAGTAGAAAAGCCAACAACGCCAAATGCTGGGGAGCTTTTGGTAAGTGCAAACAACTATTTACATTTAAAATAAACGCATACACTGGTTGTAAGAAGCCGCCTTGCGTTTCTACAGATGAAAAATAGTTTATTGATCAACTTAGTTGAACTTTTTTTTTGTTGTATCTCGAGTTTTTAAGCCATCAGAGTAGTTTTAGAGCTCACTGTACCCTACCCTTTAAAGTTTTTGTCCCCAAGAATTAAGATCTAGATGGAAAATTTATTAAGTTATGTTGATTATATAATAAAACTTAAAATTGCTTTGTTAAGCTATTTTTATTAAGGTTTTTGTTCAATGGACCCCTCATTTTAAACCGTCCAAGCACCAAAATTTAAAAACAAACTTCTTTTATTTAGTTGTATAATTTTTATTTTGCATTGTGATGCTTTTTCTATTGAGACAAAGACGTGAATTTATGAAAAGCATACTTAGCTAATACAAAATAAAGCCAAAAGATGTTAAAAAACAAGCTATAACATGACCAAATATTTTGAAAAAGGAACTTCCATTTTCGTTATCAAGATTTTTGCATCTAGCAACATTTTTCTTTGTATGGAAAGCCATGTATGGCCACTGAGCAAAGTATGGCTTCGTATGGTATAATGTTGATTGTTGGTTGCGCTGTCAGTTCTTGCTAAAAATCCAAAGAGACTCGGCGCGTAATTTGAACTCAAAGCAAAAAACTGAGTTCAAATTACGTTACGAAGATTTCAATAACATCGAAAATATGTTCATGATTCCAGTTGATGCCAGTCGTAAAAATCGAAAAACAGAAGCTTTCTCAAGTCCAAAACAACACCAGCGATTCCATGATGATGTCAGAGTATGAACTTCCAGTTGACATTGATTGGGAGGTTCCCAGAGAAAGCCTGTGTATTGGAAAAATTTTAGGGGAGGGAGAATTTGGAAAGGTAATCAAAGCTGAGTGTATGGGAATATTGAAGCCTGGGATGCAGTCAGTAGTTGCTGTTAAAATGTTAAAGGGTAAGTTTAAACGTTCCAGGAGATAAATAGTACGCAAATAATAAAGGTTGAGATCAAAAGTAAATAAATAGTAACTTTGGATTTTTTACATTACAGAAGGACATACAGACGCTGAAATGATGGCGCTGGTTTCCGAGATGGAGATGATGAAGATGATCGGCAAACACGTCAACATCATTAACTTGCTGGGTTGCTGTACACAGGATGGCCCACTCTACGTTATAGTGGAGTATGCTCCTAATGGGAATTTGAGAGAGTTTCTTAGAAATCATCGGCCTGGTAATAGGTTAGTATCTAATTTTTCATCAACTTAGTAATAAAAAGCTACCGTTTTTTTAACAGACTTTAAAAAAGGAAGAGGTTCTCAATTCGACTGTATTTTTTTTTTTGTTTGGCGTTGTTACTCCATAACTCCGTCATTTCTGAACCGATTTGAATAATTATTTTTTTGTTTGGAAGAGTGTACCTAGGTAGGTCCCGTTTTGGGTTTGGTTATGATTTAATGTAGGTCTTCAGAGATAGGCAATGGCAACTTCTCAGAAAATGACAGCATACCTCTCGAAATTGAGGTAATCGCTCTGTACCTAGGTGCTGATTACAAGGTATTACTTGAAAATCGACATTCTTCCCCCTGATCTTCGATCCTGGCTTCATCACTATTGAACTCCTCAACGGATGACAGCACATAACTTTGGATTTCGGCAATCAGTTTGTGTTAGAGTGCTTATTAAAGGGAATTGCTTGAAAAATGCCAGTGTACCCACCTGACCTTCGATCTTGGCTTCATCACCCTAGAACTCTTCAACGGATGACAGCACATAACTCGAGATTGCGGTAATCATGTTGTGTTAGGGTGCTGATAGCAGGAAGCTACTCAAACATAGTTACTTATACTCATTTGAACTTCGTTTCATATTAACACCACGTTTGCAAGAACTACCCATACCTCACAATTTAACCTAGCAACACTAAAAAATGTGAAATAAAATAAACTTTTAACAAAAAATACTAACCGACTTCAATAGTAACAGCAGTCATTCACTAAAAAGCTAATAATAATTCTATAAAGACCGATGGTACCGAAGCAACACTTTTGCCAACTTATTTCTTCCTGAAACAGAAGTTGGCGTATTTCATACGATATAGCAACATAGAAACCAACATAAGAACGCCGACTTCTAGATAACATAACGTTTCAGGAAGAAAGAAGTCGGCAAAAGTGTTGCTTCGGTACCATCGGTCTTTATAGAATTATTATTAACTTTTTAGTGAATGACTGCTGTTACTATTGAAGTCGGTTAGTATTTTTTGTTAAAAGTTTATTCTTAGAGTATAATCCGAGATCTTAAAATACAATACGCAATTGTTTAATTTTTAAATTTTCATCTTTCCAGATATGAATCTCCAACAGAAGATTTGAAAGATAAAAAAACGCTAACACAGAAGGATTTAGTTTCCTTTTCATATCAAGTTGCCAGAGGCATGGAGTATTTAGCATCTAGAAGGGTGAGCTTATTTTTACATTTCATTATAGGTAGTTCGAAGAATTTATAATTTGTAATTTGTTATTAGATCTTCATCGTGAACTAAGTTAAATTCTACTGTTACTGATTAATTAAGATAAGTAATTCCTTTACAAAATTATTCTCATTCATTTACTAAAACGTTTCCAAATAAGCTTTGTCTTAAAATTTATCTTTATCAAATTCCAGTGCATCCACCGCGACTTGGCCGCTCGCAATGTCCTCGTCTCAGACGACTGCGTGCTCAAGATTGCAGACTTCGGTTTGGCGAAGGATGTACATAGTAATGACTACTACAGGAAAAAGACTGAAGGAAGGCTCCCGGTTCGGTGGATGGCGCCAGAGTCTCTCTATCATAAAGTGTTCACTACGCAGACTGATGTGTAAGTCTCCATTTTCAATACGTATAACAAATCGTCCGTATAATATATATGATATAACCCCAGGGAAATTTCCAAGGTGTTCCCAAGTGTGAAATGTACAATGCAAGTCCACACTTGGCACACCCGATTTTCACCGATGATAATAACGTGGTGGGTGGTGAGCCCTATTGCCGTACTTCGGGCACAAATATACTAATAGTTTAATTTGCCTTCCGAAGCACGCAGACTGAATAGAAATTTATGCACACTCCGTAGATTTAACCCAGGTTAGCAGGCGAAGCCACAGATACGGTCGAATTTTTCTAGTCTTTTTGTATTTTTACAGCCATGATTTTGCTTTGCACTAAAATGAGAATTTAATTAAACTTCAGTACAGAAATTTTAATTATATTTTCAGTTGGTCTTTCGGCGTGTTGCTCTGGGAGATCATGACTCTCGGTGGAACCCCGTACCCGACGGTGCCGGGACAGTACATGTATCAACATCTCAGTGCTGGACATCGGATGGAGAAACCACCTTGTTGTAGTCTTGAAATGTAAGTATATGAGTTTTTTTAGCATTTGTGCTTTTTGTTTCGCCTTTTGTCTTCGATATCTTCGATTATTTCCATTTTATTTATTTTTTTACTTTTGTGACTACTTACTATTTACTTCAAAATTCAAAAAGTTTATTTTGCAAAGTAGGTATATATAATACACGTTTCACAAGTCAAATTTTAATCTTATAAAAATATATGTAATAAAATAATAAATGTACATGAACTACTTAGATTAAATGTTTATTTAATTTATGTAGCAATATATATACGATTAAAATTATAGGTAAAATATTATTATACAAGGTGAACTCCAATCAACCGCCCGAACCCATACCGGAGACCCGGCCAGGGACCAGGAACAAGGTTCAATGATCACGAACCGAGCCCCCAGCACGAATCCAGGCGGCCGACCAAATCCCATCCTATATACTACATAGTAATAGGTTACATATATAAATACATGCCTACCTCCGCCCATTCGATTAGTCTTGCTAAGAAGAACGGGCAAGAAACTTGGCAAGATCATGTCTTTTTTTTTAACATAAACTTATACTATACATCAAATTACCCATATCTACTTTAACCAAGGGATAAGAAAATACAAGACTTTATTTACTTAATACTACCATAGACAAAAAATACTTTGTTTATGATTCCTATTGCTTTCCATTGTTCGAGTCTGCAGTGTATTATGTCGAGGGTATGAATTAAATTTGACTTTATTAGAATTATAATTTCAACATTAATCACACAGGTTTCTCATAGATGTACTCAAAGACTACAGATCTCTATCTAATATATCTCTGACACTATTCTTTCGCTTTTTCCACATTAATCAAAGCGTAACACAAGCTCTTCTAAGTATTCCATGGCTCGGCACTTTTCAGTAGAATGTCACCAATTGTCGGCAAACGTCCTTTTACGATGGCCAGGTTGAGCTGCACCATATGAAAATTAAATAGCCTGGGTTCCAACTACGGCGACTTCAATTTATAACAAGTTGATTATTATTTTCCAGATACATGCTGATGCGTGAATGCTGGTCTTTCCAACCGAACGACCGACCTTCTTTCACCGAGCTCGTCGAGGACTTGGACAAAATCCTGACGGTAACAGCCAACCAGGAGTACCTGGACTTGGGGCTGCCACAGCTAGATACTCCACCGTCAAGCTATGACGGTTCCGGTGATGAAAGTGATAGTGAATTTCCATTTATTACAAACAGTTAGATAACGGTGAGATAGTGAAATAGAGAAGGTAATGAATTTGAACAATGAGAATGTAGATCGAAACATTCAATCGACGTCAATTTTCTGAAAGACTTCAGTTACTATGCACTACAATAAATCGATTACAAATGTCGATATCGTGTGTAATGGTTTGAACTGAAGATAGGTAAAGAAGAAAATCCATTTCGAACAATTGACAATACTCACTAGTTCAAGCAGCTGTCGAGTGTTTTAAGGACTAATATGAGATACGAACAATTATATAAGAAATACGATAGTATTAAAGATAGAAAAAGAGTTTTTTATGCATGCTGGAAGAGCGAGATACTTCGCCTACTTATTTTTCTCACTTTTGTGCAGTTTGCCTCAGTTTACTAAAAATATTACCTTTTTGACAAATTTGTGCAGTTAGCCCCAGTTTACATACAATATTTTTCTCCTCACATTTGTGCAGTTAGCCCTAGTGTACATACAATACTTTTCTCCTCACATTTGTGCAGTTTAATCCCAGTTTACATACAATATTTTCTCCTCACATTTGTGCAGTTTAGCCCCAGCTTACATACAATATTTTTCTCTTCACATTTGTGCAGTTTAGCTCCAGTTTACATACAATATTATCCTCCTCACATTTGTGCAGTTTAGCCCCAGTTTACGTACTTTATTATTTAAATGTGTAAATATCCCACCTCAAGTTATTTGACACCAAGTGTAAAACTTTTATGACAGCAACAAATAATAATAAGAATGTGCTTATCTGACTGATTCTTTTCCTCGGATATTAAGGTTTTTGTTGTATGTTCGTTTTCTTTATTTATTGTAATAGTTCATACCAAAAAGTGCAAAACAAAGTATTGCATAATATTTTCTGTAAATAAAACCAAAGTCTTTATTGTATTTTTTATAAGATTTTTAAGTATTAATAAAATCAATACCTAAAGAGTATTCTAGATCTAGTTTATTATGCAGAGATCAAACCATGACAAATTTTAATATCAAAATTTATCTACCTACAAATTAAGAGTTGATAGATAAAATAACTAGTCGATTTGACGTCAAATAATTCACGTAGGTGATTTTTATAATTTTAAAATTAAAATATACTCATATTGCATTTTATCACCAAAATTTGTATTGTACTTAATTATTTAAGTAATTGTAATAAAATATACCAATCAATTGTAAGTATTTTTAGAAGCCTTTCTTTGTAAATAGTAGGTAACTAATAGGTCTGTTTCAAAACTTGCTGTAAAGTGCCTCATGGTTTATCCCCCGGTTTCTGAAAGGCCAATCAAAGTTAACAGTAGATTAAAAAAACTTTAACCGCAAATAACAGTGAAAATAAAGCATATATGAAGTCTGAATAGTGATGAATCAATAATTAACTTAGTTAATTTTTGATTTCAATGTAAAATTCCCACTTTTTCTGGCTTAATCCGCAGATCATTATTTTTTAATCTACTGTTAACATTGATTGGCTTTTCAGAAACCGGGTATATCACACAATACGTTCCATTTTTAGACTTATGTTCAGAATGTCGCTCTGGATAATATCGGCATGTGAAACAGGCCCTCAGTGTACGGAATCCGATAAAAATTACGTTTAAGGCGTATATGACCACGCTAAATAAGCAACTCGATGTGTGTCGGTACAAATATCAACGGAAACGACATTGAAATAATGTTCATTTCAGCGTGCCTTGAAAAGTGGCTGTTACGACAACCACTGCGTCTCCGGCTAGCGCAAAATAGGAGAAAATAATACTTTTCACATGGACGCCATGAACGGAAAAAAATTTTGAACTTAAATTTTTTAGATCTAAAAATTTCCTATAATTTGGTGAAATAATAATTAAAATCGCTTTAGGCGTTTGGAAGGAGTAAGAGAATTCTTGTGTTAATCATGTGAAACTTTCGATGACTTCGACTTTTTTTGTCAAAAGAAAAACAGTTTATGAAACCTAAAATTTATTTTTGACTCTATAATGCCTATCATATATTTTTATGAAAGTTTTTGGACCACCCGTGTGACCTTAGTTCCTTAGCCTGGAAGTAGGCCTTCAAAGACAGGTCCAAATTTCAGTTGGCGTATCCATTCGCCTTAAGGGTTTATAACATCTCAGCTCGAATTCAAGTTTCGCCCCCACTTCTCCGCGCCTCAGCGGGGCTGAATTGGAGGTCGGGTGGCAAGGCGGTCCAGGTAAAGCTGACCGCGCGATCATTTAGGTATTTTCTTATTACGTTGAAAATAATGTTTTATTCATTTTTATTTCATAGCCTGCAGCTGCTTTATACTAATATATATTAAGCGAAGTTTCAGATCTAATTTCAAGTATTCATCGAAAGCTATCGGTTTATTGTACAGTTTGGAGGTAACTTTGTGATTTTTTTCTATCGAGAAAATTTAATGAAATCAAGTTTTTACCGTAGCGTTGACATAGCATTAGTCCTCAACTTTACCAGATATTTATTTCAGAGTGATTGTTGCAGTATTCGTTGATTTAAAGCAGGATCATGCGAAGCGAAGTGAGGTATTTCGTATAATCTTTGTGCCTTTTGGGATGGACGATGTTCGTTCGTCCATGCTTTTTCTAATACTGGTCTACTTTACCCAGCCTCTATGGTGTAGTGGTTAGAACGCCTCAGGTGATCGCACGTTCAAATCCTGTAGAGACACATTTGTGTTCGGCATGTTGAGTATTTTGGAAGGCACGTTAACCCTTCGAGGGTTCTGAGTAATCTGGATGTGTGACAGGTGACAGTTATAAAATTATATAACAATCTACTCTTTATTAGAATGAGAAAATTACTTAATTTTTTGTCTTGTTTTTTATTCGATAGTTTAATTGTACAACCATGTGGGAGTTATGTACATGTTGTCCACAAAAATAGTGGTTTTTCATAATAAAATAAAAATAAGTTCATATATACATATCTAAAATAATGATCGAATAAAACTCAAAAAATTATAGAATTTATGTGATAATTGTATCAATCGGATTTTTTTTTTGACATTATTGTCAAAAGTCATTGCAAAACAACAACAACCGCCGCCGCTACTTTAAGAGCGGTTTTGAAGCCGGATTGTGAAAAACCCGCCATTTCATAATTAATCGAAACAGAACACTTAAATTCAAAATTCACACAATACTTTTTCAAAAAACCTATTTTTATTTATTATTGTATAAATTATAATATTATTAAAACTCGCGTGAGCTGACATATTAAATTATTATTGCATGCGGTGAAACGGTTGGCATATAGTCAACAAAATCACACGTGGGTTTTAAAGCCGAATATGACAATAATTGTACAAATTATTTATTTTTATCTGTGTTATTCATTATTAACTGTATTCTTGATTTGGTTAAAATAATTGTATTAGTTTTTTCTGAAGAAAGATTAAGTTTATTCTCGAGAAACTTGGTAAAAAGGAAATATCCTAGTTACTTAGATATATAATTATTTTTTGTATATTTGATGACTTGTGTCTGCATTTTATGTAATGTAATGTCTTGTGGTACTATTAAATTCTAATTGATAGTACTACAAATGTAGTTTTATTTATACATAACCTTTTTTTAAATTGTTTTTAATATGATAAATTTTCCCTAAATACAATATGTCGCTTGGGGAAACTTATAGTAACCATAATAAAACTTTTAAAAAGAAAATATAGGCAGCAGTTTTTAATTTTATGTGAGGCAGCAGTTTTTAATTTAATGTGAGGTAGCAGTTTTTACTCGCTTTAATTCATGCGAAAAAAATTGGGGTATGTTTATTTTAATGCAAATCAAAAATACTTACTGCACATAAAATGTCTCCATAATTTAAACTACTGTACACCGGTTCGGGTGTAGAGAAGAGGGCACTATGGGGTAAAAGTCTAGGGAAATTTAGAAATCCTTCAGCGCAGAAGCGCGCTGGTAGTTTAGGTATGGCGAGTCACGGAACGTACACATCTTCCTTTACCTTGGTGGTTATCACGCTTGTCTCCCAGAGGCGTAGGCAGACACTACAGATTCCCCATCTGATACGATGCTGACACACCTCTTCCACATCCATCCAGTCAATCAGGCTTTTCTATTCCGAGTACTTTTGACCTTGCCCTTCTTCAATATGTTACCAATTTGGTTAGCATAAGTCCTTCTAGGGCGGCCTGTAGCCTAAGCATGAAAACATCTCCGTATAATAATAAAAAAAAAAAAAAAAATCTTATGGAATCTGGGATACCGCCCCAAGCGGACAGTAGCGGAACTAGGAGGAGCTCACTTGAGTTCTATTTTTGCTCCGTTACCGGTCGGCCATAGCTTCAGGCTTCGAGAGGCGCGCCAAGCGGTTCTTCTTGCGACGGCGCCGGCGGCGGAGAGAACAAATGTATGAAGTTTTATAGAGCCGGCCATGGGTCACCGCTCGCGCGTCTTGTCCGGCTTCGAGTGACTTGCGCTCTCTCGGATCTTGCCCGAGTGAACGGGCGCTCAGGACGAATCTAGTGTCGAGCGCTTTGGGCGAGCGAGCGTGCTATACATCCGATGCGGTGGAAGGCGCCGACGGGTGTCGTGGCAGGGCAAAGCCCGTCGCAAAAACCGCCTGGAAGCGCAGCAAGAAGCGCCGCCAGAAACCTGAAGCTGTGGCCCTGGCGTTAGAACGCAACGGAGGTGAATTCACAGTCAGAACGTAACTGAACTTAGCAAATCGGCAGCAAGAGCGTGCTTTTTTGACTTGACACTAGCCTAAGTTACAGTACGGTCTGAACACAATTTTTCACTTTTAATTCGCAAGTGACTAAACATGTTTGCAACGAACATTTTCGTTTTGTGGAGAAAATAAGTAGGCCGAGTTATTTCCTGACTTGGCAGATGTTTCAAGAAGGAATAAATGAGGAGACACCCATAAGCCGGTAAGCTAACCTAGTTTTAGTGTTTTCGTAAATTTTATACTAGCTTTTGCCCGCGGCTTCGCCCGCGCAGATTTAGTTTTTGTGTAGTAATTTTTATAGAACGTATTTAAATCTGGTTTGCAGTGTTTTTGGTGCAATTATTTGATCTCCAGGTAAAGTATTTTGGCGGGGCCTATTACCTATTAGTTTTATTTAATTCATACTTAAAGTACCTCTTTATATACTACATTAGAAGTTCTGCCCTCAGCTGTTAACACGACCAGGCTGCTAGGTGAGCTCACTCTCGAGCAGACTACGTAAAACTGGCCGTGCAAAAAGCAGTCCCCTCTAAGATTAATTCCTGCTGTTTTCAGTGACTGACCCTGAGACTGATTAATAGTCATTGCGAAAAGGAAAAAATGGAACCCTAATAGGATCACTTTTGTGGCTATCTGTCTGTCCGTCTGTTACACATACTTTCAAGAATTTTCATGTCCACTATATTAAATGTCAAAATTGATGCCATTTTCGTAATTAACGTCCAAGAAAACCATAAAAACGACACCCATATTGATATTTACACATTGCAAAATTTCAACCCCATCGCACCCCAACAGGAAATGATGTTATTTCACGTTCATTACGTTGGATTTAGAAATTGTTGTTGTTTTCGTAATCAACGACCCGATAAACCATACAAATGATACCCATGTTGGTTTTCAGACTTGATCACCCCATTTCTCCCTCTTAGGGGTTGAATTCTGGAAAAGCCCTTTTTCACGTCCACCACGTTGGATTTTAAAATCGTTGTTGTTTTCGTAATCAGCGACCCGATAAACCATACTAACGATACCCATGTTGATTTTCAGACTTTGTCACCCCATTTCCCCCTTTTAGGGGTTGAATTCTGAAAAAAACTGAAACACGTGTTTACTCATTTATAGATAGGAGTACTCCTGTGAAGCCTCGAATAAAATAGTCTAACTAATCTTGTTTCCCCATACAAACTTTGGACCCCGTTTCACCCCCTTAGGGGTAGAATTTCGAAAAATCCTTTCTTATTCCTTGTTCACATTACAAAGGGAAGCTTTGTGCAAAATTTCAGCTTTCTAGGTCGAAGGGTTTGGGCTGTGCGTTGATGAGTCAGTGAAAGAATCAGTGAGTCAGTCAGGACTTCTCTTTTTATATATATGATTTGGCTGATTGTGGCTACAAACAATGGCTATTAATGAGATGGAATTCATTAAGCAATATCGCCTCAGCAAAGATGCTTTCTTTGCGCAGGACTTGCAGAGAAAAAGTCTATTTTTTTTCTACAGAAATATGATAAATCATATCATACTACATCCAGGGCGTAAAGGATATACTGGGTGTTATGATGAAGTTGCGGAAGCCGGAAACTGGCGATAGTAATCGTACGAACAACTTTTCTTTTACTATGGAGATAACCCACAAATCAAGAAAAAAAAAATCAGCTGTTCCATAGAAAAGTTACAAGAAAAGTTGTTTTTTCTCGATTTTTTTCACATAAAGTTGTTCATATGGACGAGTACTATCGCCAGTTTTCGGCTTCCAAAACTTCATCTTAACACCCTGTATAGATCCTAGTTCCTACATAAAACATAAACTTCAAAACGATAAGTTATAAAAAGAAAAACGAGAGTATATCTAAAACATGGTTTATTTGTATCACTTTTGTTAGTTTATAATCATGGCAAACGCTTTAAAAATTGTCATACAAAAAGTTATGCTCTCATGATTTTAGAAAAACAATTAGGAATAAGTATATCAATATTATACAAAGATTCAAGAGTTTAACCCCTAAATCACAGTTTTTGCCTTAAAATTGTTAAATTCGGTGAACGTATATTCGTTCACTGATATAGTAGGTATAAAATTGTTGTTTATAAACTATAGTTTTAGCTTAGGTATATAATGAATGAGGTACAAAAACTGGTCTAAAAATATTATAATTCGAATTTGACATAACAAATTATTAAATTGAATTGATATAAAATTATACAATTAAGGTGGTAAAATTAAAATTACATATTAAATTGAACTAATCACATTGGCTACGTTTAAAAATTAATCTAGATTCATATAATACTTGTCCATTGCTTTGTTTTTGGTCTCCTTTTTGTGCGACATACGTTACAGTCAGTAATTTTAGTGATAGAAATAAATGAGACTTGAGGATAATTAATGATTTATATAAGAATGGCTCACCGTAACGTAAGTGTGAGGCGTAACGTCTTCGCGTAAACGTCTTCACTCATCCAGATGAAGGCAGTCTAAATCTGCTGAAACTGGTCGGCTTTCCCGATCATAACACGTATTGAGGTGAGCCGTTCTTATATACATTTTAGTGATAGCTTCTGAAAACAATTATTGTAATTGTCGGTACATGTATATTATTAAAAAACTTACACATCCAGTATATCAAAACATGACAATGATCTATTAAACATAATGATTTATCTTTTGATCTATGACATGAATCAATCATGTAATGAGATGTATCACCGCCATTCAGTAGCCCATAAATATTGGCACTAGTGAATTTCTCTTTTCACACTCACACTAAAACGAAAACGATATTATGATGATGGTCAAAAATATACAATTTATCGTCCAGCGACATATTTGGTATTTCGCAATATAGTGGTGGAATCTTGAAGTAATATCACGTGATGGTTGGATGCCTTCATGACAGTTCTTATCGCGACATCAAGTCATATTATAGCCATTACAAATTGAACTACACTGCACATAATTATAACGTCACTTGAAGTATTAGTAAGTAATATAAAATAATGCATGCATCAAAAACTTGTTGTAGTCATTATGAATGTTTGTCATTGTTTAGAATAAAAACATTGTTCAGATTTATGTTCCTAAAAATGTTGTAGTCCTTTTATTAATCGTGAATCATTGCAAATAGCAATCATT
Source organism: Ypsolopha sequella (assembly GCA_934047225.1). Taxonomy (NCBI): domain Eukaryota; kingdom Metazoa; phylum Arthropoda; class Insecta; order Lepidoptera; family Ypsolophidae; genus Ypsolopha; species Ypsolopha sequella. Next base: position 19,877,379 of record OW204004.1, on the reverse strand, counting down.
AAGACATTGTCAGCAAACATAGATCAGACATTGTCATCCAAATGCGATCATCTCAAGCACAAATTGAGCAGAAATACAAAACCATTATTTCGTCAACTAGTTAGCTTAGCTTGAGGATCAAGTTCATAGCAAACCACGAATACTGCATACTTTTCAAATTCAACATTTGTGCTAAAAAGCTGCTAAAGATTACAAAGGCCCATTAAAGCTCACGCGGAATCTCGTCACCAACACACATATACCTGACAATCACATATTCACACAACGCAACTTCTTCTCTTGAACCCTAGCAGCAAACTGCAAACTTGGAACCACAACCTTTGCTTCTTCTTTCGATGGCTCCCCTTCACCCATCGCCTCACCCATCAAAGTCTTCAAGCAAATCTTCATGTCAGCCGCAAACTTTCTGACTAACCTTTCTAAGGAAAACAGATGCTCATCCAAAGCCTCGGGCACTTCCTCTCTCATGAATTCTGCTAGCCTTAACAAATACTCTACGTTTGACCCCGAAGGGCCTTGGCTTACTAAAATCTGCTTCGCTATATCAGGTAAAGGTGCCGCGCCAAGCCAATGCCTGTTTTCTGGGACTGCTATGTAAAGAACCGCTTTCTTTTTGCTGATGCTGTTGCTAGATGATGCAGAGAAGAACGAGGGCCGGGGATGGAAGTTGACTGTGTATGTTCTGTAACCTCCTAAATGACATTCTCGGGTCGCCAAGTAAGGCAATGCTGCAGTATCGTCTGCTGAAACGAGAAACGCTCTGCCCCATGTGATTCCCTGAAACATAAAGAAAAAGGAAGTTATAGTAGTGTAGGCATAAATTAAGTACGTAGGTCTACATATGATGTAGGGTAACAAAGTTTTAGAATATTGAAGGTTATGGTTATATGTAGATGTAAATGTTCCCAGTGTTGCTTGTGGTTAAGAATAAGAAGATCGTGTTACAAAAGCGCGTTATTGACCTCAATAATAATTATGATAGTGGTCGCAAATTTTATTACATTGTTTTGAAAACATAATTTATTCTACGTGAGTAACAAATATGATAATTACGAGAAAAGGTTCCGATTTATCGTAATACAAAACGACAAAACACTTCTAATACAAGAAAACAATGTTCTCATGTACACTAATATTTTAAAGAGGTACAATTTATTTGTTTGTATGGTGGATGTTATCTCTGGAACTACTAAACCGATTTTAAAAATTCCTTCACTGTTACGGTTAGACTAAGCCAATAGTTTGTTTCCTGGGGGACGGGCAGTTTCCTGAGGGACGAGCAGTTCCTAAGGGACATCATTAATTATATTCGAGCAGGTGAAACCACGCGCCAAAGGTTCTAGTCTAGATTTATTACTTTATAAGAGCAACCTAACAATAATAACAACAACGTAATCCTATTACCTAAAGAGGTAATGGATAAAGGATGTCATGTCATGGATGATTATTTATTACTTTTGTTGCCATGCCATACATCATATTATGAGGGGGACAGCGCGTACGCAGTCCCCACTACCAAAAATTACGCGTCCGAGTTATCCACATTAGGGATAATCGCAAGGGTCAACCCAACCGCAGTGCAATGGAAGAGCCTCGCCCTGGGGGAACCGCCTTCATGATCACGGTATCCCCTACGCCAGGTAAGTATGATGTCCTCGGGGTCGAATTAATGTTTCAATTGAAGAGAAGACATTTCGATATCGTGATGTAGAATGCAACTAGCGCCATCTGCGCAAGGCACTCGGAACCTCTTGCCAATGCCTTCTACAAGTGTTTGTAAACAGTATTTTGTAGGGTTTTGTAGAGATAACGTAAGAAATCAAGTATCTAATATAGGCTGAGAAATGAGTGCTCTCTAAGGGTATGTGGATGGAAAAGTCGAAAGCAGGGTCTTTGACTTAAGAACTTTGTTTGGACTAGTTAGGAGATAAACATACTAAAAGTCCTTATCCCTCCGAGTCGAGCCCGAAGGGGGGGGGGGGGGGCACAAAGAAGATCCCGTTTTTTGGTTTTTTGCTTACATCTCAACAACAGCTGGTTCTATAGACTTGAAATTTTGCATATAGATACCTTATATAGTGAAGGCGTCCACTAAGAAAGGATTTTTCAAAACACACCCCCTAAGGGGGTGAAACGGGTGTCGAAAGTTTGTATGGGGAAACAAGATTAGTTAGACTATTTTATTCGAGACTTCACAGGAGTACTTTTATCTATAAATGTGTTTCAAGTTTTTTCAGAATTCAACCCCTAAAAGGGGGAAATGGGGTAAACATTTTGAAAATCAACATGGGTATCGTTTGAATGGTTTATCGGGTCGCTGATTACGAAAACAACAACGATTTTAAAATCCAACGTGGTTGACGTGAAAAAGTCTTTGAAATTCGACCATTTTTCGAAGCTCATAGCTAGGCAAAGATTGGAGATAGATAAAAAGTGTGAAAGCTAAAGTTGTAGAAAATTTTATCAGCTTTCATTATGTAGTAAAACAAAATTTCGTACAATGCACGGTTTTCGAGATGTAAGCCAAAAACCAAAAAACGGGATCTTCTTTGTGCCCCCCCTCCTCGGGCTCGACTCGGAGGGGCAAGGACTTTTAGCATGTTTATCTCCTAACTAGTCCAAACAAAGTTCCTAAGTTAAAGATCCTGCTTTCGACTTTTCCATCCACAAATTATTCGTTGCTTAAGCTAATAATGTTATTTATAGCACACTGTGCGTAAAAGGACCGCTTTACGCACGCGCAATTTTCCGCACTTGTGCTATAGAAAATTATACAAAACTCGTGCGAGGAACTTTTTCTCGACTCGTGTGATTGCAGCACTCGCCTTCGGCTCGTGCCGCAAACTCACACTCGTCAGAAAACGTTTCATCGCTCTCGTATCGTAATATACTATTTTTCTGGGGTAAGGTTAAAGAAAACGTGAGAACGACGAAATCATTTTTGTGTGATTCTGTTAGGGTAAATATCTGAAATATTTAATAAATGAGGTCAAATGTCCAACTGGGTAAGATAAACAAAACAAGAACATTAACTCTATCGCAAATTATAAATAAGTTACAATACCTAACGTGCATATGAAATGGATAGATAATAAGGTGACTTTTATTTGTAAAGCCAAATGTATCAGTTCAGGTCAACACCAAATCGACCATTAAACATATTAAAATATTATAGGTAATGAAATTATTTCACCAGTACGAGTAAGGGGGTCTATGCATGCATACCCATAATCTCACCATGTGAACAACGGGTTAATATAAGTGCCACAGGTGAACGACCGGTCAATAAAGTGCATATAGGTCAAAAAAATGCCCATGGTTTAACCACATTTCATCAAAGGTGATCCACAGGTAAATGACACGGGTCAAGAAGGATAGAAGGATTGGAAATTATCAAACATAAAGTACGTAACAAGGTCAATAAAAGTGCCCATGGTTGAACCACATTTCATCAAAGGTGCTCCACAGGTAAACGACACGGGTTAAAAAGGATAGAAGGATCGGATATTATCAAACATAAAGTTCCTAGCAGGTCAATAAAAGTGCCCATGGTTGAACCACATTTCATCAAAGGTGTTCCACATGTAAACGATACGGGTTAAAAAGGATAGAAGGATCGGATATTATCAAACATAAAGTGCCTAGCAGGTCAATAAAAGTGGCCATGGTTGAACCACATTTCATCAAAGGTGCCCCACAGGACCACAGGTGAACGATACAGGTCAGAAAGGACAGAAGGATCGGATATACGTAAACAAAACATTTTGACTTCCGATAAGGCCTTAGAGCATTTCTCAGATCAGAGAACAGACATTGTCTTATTTGAGGAGCATTTAGTGCGCTCTTTAAGAATGAATCAAGTGTAGGTATACAGGTGCAAAATATGACAATCGAATTCCGATGAAATTATTTATATAACACGGATGTTACGATAAGTAAGAATCGACATAAGTATTATCAGAATATATTTAGACTTTGACATAACTATTGTCACACGGAATAGTTGGGGCATTATTCACGTGAACGGATGCTTGGGCATACCCTAAGTTACGCTCTATTATAATTATATTAAAATAAAAACCCTATTGTTCTTATTACGAAGCGGATACGCTATTGTAGAATAGTAATTGTTATTCATATCAATGATAGTGTCTAGATATACATGTTTCATGAAAGACTACAGCCTTTCAAGCAATGGACCCAATTGCTCAAACCATTGTATTGCATGAGTAGAAACAATAGTAAATAGAACAGACTGCTTTTTATGACGATTTTATCAGTTTGTTAGTTTCTCAATAACGCTCTGTGTACTACCAAAAGGTTATGAAATTATTGAATTATATACATGTTTCATGAAAGACTACAGCCTTTCAAGCAATGGACCCAATTGCTCAAACCATTGTATTGCATGAGTAGAAACAATAGTAAATAGAACAGACTGCTTTTTATGACGATTTTATCAGTTTGTTAGTTTCTCAATAACGCTCTGTGTACTACCAAAAGGTTATGAAATTATTGAATTACTAAAAAGTATTAAAACATGCTGCTGAGGTATGTCAGTATGTAGAGATATACCACAATCACGTGTTTCTACATAACCTACGAGCAATGACTGGAAGTAAAGACGTTGAAAGACAATTTGTAAATCATGTGGTGTCAATTTGAAAATTACCGGATACAATTTTGCAGTAACTAACCTATTGAATAGATTTTATCGAAGAACGCAAGATATATCAAATGATAAAAGCGATTAAATGATGGGTATGATAACATGATAAGATAAAATAAAAATAGAACTGAACCTCAGCTTTAAAAGATCAAAGCATATTTAGCAATTTCTGTTGTGTTACAGGTGGGTTATATTATTTTTACTAGACAACATAATACAAATTTTGGCAAATTTCCAAATATCGAAAATAAATCGTTGACACTGAGTTCGTCAGTAAAGTTATATCGCAAATCGTATTTATTATTGACTGCAAGTCAATAATTTCAATGATACAACAATGTAGAATTGTAATAAAGATAGTTGAAATGACCTTTTCTTCAATAAACAAATCAATATTAATGTTATTTATCTTTAAGTATTCTTCATCCTTCTTACACAACATAAATTAACCCTCTATCTCATTGTAGTTATTAATAATCAAATTAGTTATGATCTTATAATACTCAATGCAATACCTAATTCAACACGTGCAACTAGAACACGTGTGACGAGACCATAAAAACGTAAGAATGTGTATTAGTGTAGGTGCTCAGTCAAACGTGTGCATTTGGCAATTCGATGTCCATTTCCATATACTTATTGCACAAACGCCAACAATTATTTGTCAATAACATTCATCCTCAAGAGGCGAAAGAAAAGGTTGGAAATCATACTAAGAATTGATTGAACGAAAACGTTTCACACAATGAAGTCTCATGAGAAATGAGAACAAAGACGGTACATGTTATATTTATAACAAGAGGCTAAGAAAGCAGGTGATGTTTTGGAATCACAAGCAAGTGTTTTGTTGCGAAGAATCGTTTCTCAAGTGACACAAATCCCAAATCAATACTTTGTTGACATCAAGGTCGTGCAGTGGGCCAATTCTATGACGAACGTCAAATTGAAAAGTTCTGTTGATAAATCATTAGGAACATTTATCAGAATACTCCTCATACTGTAGTATACCCGTTTAATCAGCTTAGAAGTTTTTTAAATATATAGTCGACCGATATACAGATAATACCCAAATGTACTGGTTGAATATTATAGATGAAAAGAATGACCTAGTTAATAAATACCCTATCCTTAATTAAAACAGATTGGCGGTTCTCTTGATAAAGACAAAATTAATTCCTGTTAGAAAATTATCCGAGGAATTCTAATAAGGATTGATGAATTAGAAGAAGCCGATCGATAGTATACTATGTTACGATGGACAAAGGAAAATTCTTGAAGTCATTCAAATAAGTGATTGGTTACACAAAAAGGGACATGAAGGATCTGAAAGTAATTTGCCAATCAGAGCTTTTAGGAATACGTTTTAAAATTCATTTTTCTTTGGATAATTGTGTCCCTTCAGGTCCCTTTTTGCGTGACCACTCACATATGTAGTCACTTTTACATTTTAACAATCTGGCTCAAACTAGGTTAGGTATGATTTTTTTTTTAGTTAATTAATATTTGCTAATTTGTCTTCTAACGTGAGATTGTTCAACAATAATTTTATAATAATTACAGTTATGTAAAACTACACTAGTGTTTTTAGCAAGATAAAAATAATTTTTCAATGCATGTGCTCGTAAAGGCCCACTTTTTATGCATCAAAACCGAACAGAAAGTCGATTATTTTGCCCTAGGGCTTTATTATTATTTTTTTTTATTTGTTTGCAATGGTTGGCTAACCTGCAGCCTTTCCTGTGTACCATAGATGTTATACTTTTTTTCCACTTTTTAACGGCTCTGGATACAGTCCTTTTGAGCCAATCATAATTTAAAGTTCACAAGATTATATTTGTTTTCATTTCCTCACACTATGCATTGAAAAACGTAGTATGATACACGGGCGTAAAAGCAATAAATTACTCGGTTACGTTTAAAACACTCGCTACGCTCGTGTTTTAAATCGTCCTCGTAATTTATTCCTTTTCGTCCTTGTAGCATAAACTACTATTATAATTCTTGAAAAAAAAAAAAGTAGTTTCGTACATATTGGTCGAGTAGGTATGTACATTTTTTATGGAACAGCTGATATTTTTTCGCGATTTAAGGATTGGTTCCACAGTGAAAGCTATCGCCAGTTTCCGGCGTCCACAACATCATTTTTTAACACCCAGTATAGATTGTGAGTATCATCTTATTCTCCGCATTATGCCAAATTTATCTATCTATTTATCTATTCATCTATCAAATAACTGTTAGTTTTTGCCAAGCTTTATGGTTCAGGTTCTACCAGAAATCTCGTCACCTGTAATAGTAGTTTATGCTACAAGGTCGCAAAGGAATAAATTACGAGGACGATTTAAAACACGAGCGTAGCGAGTGTTTTAAACGTAACCGAGTAATTTATTGCTTTGCGCTCGTGTATCATACTACGTTTTTCAATGCATAGTGTGAGGAAATGAAAACAAATATAATCTTGTAAACTTTAAATTATAATTGGCTCAAAAGGACTGTATCCAGAGCCGTTAAACAGTGGAAAAAAGTATAACGTCTATGAAAGGCTGCAGGTTAGCCAACCGTTGTAAATAAATTAAAAAAAAAAAATAATAATAAAGCCCTAGGGCAAAACAATCGACTTTCTGTTCGGTTTTGATGCATAAAAAGTGGGCCTTTACGAGCAATGTGCATTGAAAAATATATTTTTGGCTTGTAGATAACCAAAAAACTTATCAAATAAAGACTTGTTATTGATTGTCACGTCATCCCACCCATGGTCTCACCTGACCATATATGGAAAATTTCTTTCCTGACTTGTAATGCATACGAAACATTTTTTAGGGTTCCGTAGTACCTAAAAGGTACAAAAGGAACCTTTATGGTCATACTCCGTTGTCCGTCCGTCCGTATGTCACAGCCTCATAACTTTAGCACCTTTAAAGATAAAGACATGAAATTTGTTACAAAAATAGCATTAATTTGCCCCCATATTACGTTGTTATAAAAATATGAAAAATTTGAAATTGTTCAAAATTTTTCCAAAACAAAAGTGAGAAAAATAAAAAATATTAGCCAAAAATAAATTACGTTTATCTTCGAACGTAAGTTCAAATCAAAACAGGAAAACCTTGCATTCATTCGTTCCATGATCATCATGACCGAGCTCTGTAGATGTTGACAGCTAGTTGACCAATCACAGTCGCTTTCCGTAATCCAATAATAAAAAATAAACAACAGAAAGCTTGAAATCAAAAGTGATTTTGCCATGATTGATTTCTTGTCATTTTTATCTAAGTTTATTCAAAATAAGTTCATCGGACGAAGACAATAATATAGACATTTTTAGTATCTCCAGACGACATATCCAGGTGACAAAGGCGGATTAAAATATATTTATCAATTCAAGTCGTTGACAGAAGAGTTGCTTATTGTAGCTGATAAACTACATAGATTGCAATGGTGCACAAAATAAGTGAAGTGAAAAAAAAAAAAACGGCCAAGTGCAAGTCGGACTCGCGCACAAAGGGTTCCGTACCATTATCTATAATAATACAGATCGCGCCAAACTTCTGGTCCGCTCGGAAGTTGCTCTTCCCAACAACGGCCCATACATTTTGTTCCTGCTGATGCGAATCGCCCCGTAGAGGGGACTAAAAGTTTGGCGCGATCTGTACTCGTTAACCTGTAAAGCCTACTTAGCTGTGATAGTTTTTCTTTTAATTTCGTTCTGTATGCTACTGCCGTGATTTTTTTCACGTCTCCAAATACAACCGTTTCGCCGGTAGGAGGGGGGGGGGGACAATTTTAAGTTTAATATTTCGCAAATGGAACCCTGGATCGAAAAATGGTCTTCTCACACCCCCAATATTTTTAAATTACCTATCCAATGACACCCCACACTAGGGGATAGATGAAAAAAAAAAATCATCCCCACTTTAGGTGTAGGGGAGGTACCCTTAAAAAAAATCTTTTTCAAAATTTTACTCTACCAATTTGTCGGCGTTAGAAATATGTATACCCATGCCAAATTACAGCTTTCTAGTACTAATAGTCTCTAAGTAGCTTAAGCAACGAATAATTTGTGGATGGAAAAGTCGAAAGCAGGATCTTTAACTTAGGAACTTTGTTTGGACTAGTTAGAAGATAAACATGCTAAAAGTCCTTGCCCCTCCGAGTCGAGCCCGAGGAGGGGGGGCACAAAGAAGATCCCGTTTTTTGGTTTCTTGCTTACATCTCGAAAACCGTGCATTGTACGAAATTTTGTTTTACTACATAATGAAAGCTGATAAAATTTTCTACAACTTTAGCTTTCACACTTTTTATCTATCTCCAATCTTTGCCTAGCTATGAGCTTCGAAAAATGGTCGAATTTCAAAGACTTTTTCACGTCAACCACGTTGGATTTTAAAATCGTTGTTGTTTTCGTAACCCATTATTATTTTTCACAATTTATTATACACATTTATTTATTTATTATACACAATTTCATAAACCATTCAAACGATACCCATGTTGATTTTCAAAATTTTTACCCCATTTCCCCCTTTTAGGGGTTGAATTCTGAAAAAACTTGAAACACATTTATGGATAAGAGTACTCCTGTGAAGTCTCGAATAAAATAGTCTAACTAATCTTGTTTCCCCATACAAACTTTGGACACCCGTTTCACCCCCTTAGGGGGTGTGTTTTGAAAAATCCTTTCTTAGTGGACGCCTTCACTATATAAGGTATCTATATGCAAAATTTCAAGTCTATAGAAACAGCTGTTATTGAGATGTAAGCAAAAAACCAAAAAACGGGATCTTCTTTGTGCCCCCCCCCTCGGGCTCGACTCGGAGGGATAAGGACTTTTAGTGTGTTTATCTCCTAACTAGTCCAAACAAAGTTCTTAAGTCAAAGACCCTGCTTTCGACTTTTCCATCCACATACCCTTAGAGAGCACTCATTTCTCAGCCTAAAGCTAAGCCGCGGACAGACAGACAGACATACAGACGGACAGACGGACATGGATAAGGGACAAGGGTTCCTTGTTGTTGACTACGGAACCCTAAAAATTGAAATCGTAATTCGTCTAGCATACTTATCACATGTTATATTTTGTTCTTTTGTGCATGTTCTAATTTTGGTTGTCAACGGTGTTTGCCAAAGTAACGAACTCAGTAAAACTATTCCAAAATAATATTTAAGGTGACTTTGATTATTACAGCCAAATTCATACACGAGACCTTGTAAATAATCAAATCAGTAACAAGGTTCAATGACCCTTTCTATGAAAAGTGCAGAATAAAACTGATGTTCTTCTCATACTTACTGACACTGACCCAGGGTTATCACACTCAGCACCAAGGATATTTTCTCAATAAACATATACAGTGTGTCCCTCGTACAAGTGCACATTGCTAAGTTTCTTGCCCTTCTTCTTAGCAAGACTAATCGAATGGGCGGAGGTAGGCATGTATTTATATATGTAACCTATTAGTATGTAGTATATAGGATGGGATTTGGTCGGCCGCCTGGATTCGTGCTGGGGGCTCGGTTGGTGATCATTGAACCTTGTTCCTGGTCCCTGGCCGGGTCTCCGGTATGGGTTCGGGCTGATTGGATTTTACCTTGTATAATATATATTTTACCTATCATTTTAATCGTAAATATATTGCTACATAAATTAAATAAACCTTTAATTTAGTTCATGTAGGTACATTTATTATTTTATTACATATATTTTCTTTATTAGATTAAATTTGACTTGTAAATCTATACCTGCTTTGCAAAATAAACTATTTGAATTTGAATTTGAATTTGACATCCGAAAGTGGGTGAAACTAGATCTAAATATATCTACAAAAACAAAGGAAAAATTTATTTTTGAATTTTTTTTATGTTGAAAAAATACTCCACCTGGGTATATTTGCATGGGACGCGAGCGCAGTGCCTTTGGTTAACCGCTCGTAGAAAATATTTTATTTATGATAAAACGTTGTATTTTTTTTTGTTATAAAGATAATGGAATAGGCAATGATAAAAAGGAATAAAAGTATAGTGAAACGGGGACATTATTTTGAAAAAATTGACTTTTATTGAAAAAAAAGACGGAAAAATTAAAGAAATAATCTTTTAGAATATTATTTTTATGGTAATGGTAGTTGATTATGTTTTGTTTTTGATTTGGTATACAACGTCTATTCTTGAGGATTATTAACAGTTTTATTTCATTGCATTACTCGCGATAGACCAAAAGTTATGACATATTTTATACATAGTCTCCATGGTAGGCAAAAAAAAATTTAAAACGTAAATTTAAATAACAACGATTTTCTAAAAAAAAAAAAACATTTTTTGTCGATAAAATAAGGTCTAGTTTAACCTCTTTTCGGATGTGCACTTGTACGAGGGACACACTGTATATTTTTTTCAAATCCTTATATTTTTGTCATTTTTCAACCGATTCACAATCCAAAAACTATATTCTCCAGGGCCAGTACTTTTGGACGCTATACGAAAATGTATAGAATGGTCTATAATGAGTGATACACTGGCCCACGAACACCGGCGTTGAGCACTTAAGGCGATATACAAAAGTTTTAGCGTCCCTGTTACTCCATGTGCGAAAAAACCCTCAGTGCGAGTGGGACGGATTCGTGGAAAAGTAGCAAAAAGTTGGTTTTTTATTAATATAAAATGTACTAAAAATGCTATCAAAATTTCGTTTAACCAGGTCCTAGATACTGTTAAAACCATCTAATAAAATATAATTGCAGTCCATATGTCATTCCAAATTGTCAAACCAGGAGAATTGGTGTCGATTTCCAATTCTCATTTCAATAAATATTTCTATCGAGCCAAAAATCTCCAATCGCGTTTCTGTTTTAACAGGTCCCTAAAGGAAGATTTCAAAAATAATATACAATTTTTTCAAAATTATACATTATTTACTGAAGTAGATATAGAAATTCTGAAATTGTTGATTTTTTTCCGTAGCGCCTGAAATAAGTACAATAATATTTTGCAAAATGGACACATTGGACCTTGGTCCTGACCCTTACCGAGTCTCCAGTATTAATTTGACTACATCAATCAAAGACACCTTATATGTAAATGCAAAATGACGTTTCTCGTGCACCTGTGCGATACTAAAAAAAGCAAGACTGATAAAGTCGCGCGTTACGTTTTGAATTTTTATATATGTCTCGCTATGTTTGAGAAAAGCCCTATAAATTCCTCGACAAAAATACAATTTGTTGGCCTCGTAATATGCATAGAAATCTTCGCCAAAAGCTGATTTCTACCTTTTAGTCGTACTATATGTATAGTGAATAAGATAGCGTGGCGATACGAAAGTGTTTTAATGCGTACGGGTTAAAAAAAACATATACTTACTTCTTTCTCTTCAATAAGTGTTGCTACTCTTCCAGGCTGAAAAATAAAATAAAACAGTTTAAAAACAAAATAATAACAAAATAAATAAAACAGTTTTGAACAAAGAATGGTGACAATAGAATTTATCCTGAATTTATCACTACGGAGTGACCCTGTTTTTTTTTTAAACTGCAAAAGCTCTCCCGCAAAGTTGAACTTTCTACCTACCAACAAAGAAAGCGCCGTTCCTACTTACAGTTTTCATTCCTTTTCATTCTGATGGATTCTTTCAGAAAAAAAAAACATGTTCATGCTAAGTTTCTTAGCAATACTAATCGAATGGTTGGACTTAGGTATATATAATATGTATTTATTAAACGTATTTGTATTCATTTTATTCCATTTATTGCACTACATTCATTAATTTATTCCTGTATTAATATTCTTGTAAGTTATTACTTGATTAAATTTAAGTAAACCAAAAATTAATATTTTAATAAAATCAAATTATAATAAGTGAATTATAATATTTTATTTCTTATAATGTCATCGGATTTTCTTAAGATAATAAATTTGCAAAAATTTTAATAAAATGGGTTATTAATTATTAAAGTAATAAGGCCAAAGTTAAAATTTTAGTATGTTTTTCTGTTCCATTTTAATTCGATAAAACTCAACGTATTTGGATGCGGTCTTTTCGTAGACCGCATCATCGTAGTGACTATGGTCAACATATTATAGGCTATAAGGGGTGTTGATAGAATATCCAACAAGCCGAAAACTGTCAATAATTGAAAGACATTATTTCCACACGAGCGAAGCCGTGGGCAAAAGCTAACACGAGTATTTCATTACGTGTTCTTTTTAATTATCTGTCTTCTGATTTACATAATTAAACAAAAATCCAGAAGATAATACGATAATTGCTATTCCTATCGCAAGAACCCAGACAACGGCGGGCGGAGAATGTTTATTTTTCCTAATAATCACGCGTTTCGTGCGTGATAGCCGCGGAATACGCGTGTTTACTAAAATAGCATGTTCCAAAATAAACTGTATTACCTACGCACTTCACGAGTGTACGATATTGTATTTGGGCAAATTGGGTGCACCATCGAGAAAGCATATTGTATTGTTTCTAGAGGTACAGTGGAGACCGCTTCAAGTAAGACACATTGGACTTTGTACCTATCTTATATTCTTCTCTGTAGGGGCTAATTTCGTTATAGCTTGATGTATAGTCTCCACTGTACATTGTCCGCCGTGTTTGAATTGATTTCCAATACCTAGTTAAATGAAAATTTTTCAAAACGATATTTCGATAATTTTATATTGCCAATGACGATTTTCTTTAGAAAAAGGGACTGCTATTATATTGATGTGCATATATATTGACACAATTTTAAATTCAAAAACAAAAGGCTAATAAAGAAAGGTAATTTATTATAAATGCGTTATGGCCCAAGATGTATGGTTCAGCAAGAGGCTTTCCAAGTTATTTTAAAGCAATAATACATATTATTATAAAAATTTGATAGCGACAAGTCTTGATTATAATTATGTTGCAAAATATTTGTAAACATCCTTTATAATATAAAGTTCATTTCAAGTTGCAAAAGTGTTTAAAATTGATTCGCTTCGGGAATTTAGTTTAGCGTTACTAAACGTCATTGTTACGGATTATCCTTCGGTTACTGCTTGCAATTGTTTAGCAATAATTGCTTTTCAATGTAATCTGTACTAATATTCGGAGTTTTGTTTGTTATGAAATTTGCGAATCGCAATCGCACAGTGCTATGTGGCATTGCTTTATTTGGTCAACCTGCTAATGAGGTATTTGAGGGAAAATACAATACAATGTCACCGAACGATTATGACAATAGGTACTTATAACTACGCACAATTATTATCTATATGTATATAAATATAGCTAATAGTAGTTTATGCTACAAGGGCGCAAAGGAATAAATTACGAGGACGATTTAAAACACGAGCGTAGCGAGTGTTTTAAACGTAACCGAGTAATTTATTGCTTTTTAATTAATTTATACGTTTTTCAATGCATAGTGTGAGGAAATGAAAACAAATATAATCTTGTGAACTTTAAATTATGATTGGCTCAAAAGGACTGTATCCAGAGCCGTTAAACAGTGGAAAAAAGGTATAACATCTATGGTACACAGGAAAGGCTGCAGGTTAGCCAACCATTGTAAATAAATTAAAAATAAATAATAATAATAAAGCCCTAGGGCAAAATAATCAACTTTCTGTTCGGTTTTGATGCATAAAAAGTGGGCCTTAACGAGTACTTGCATTAAAAACAAACTAATGTTTAGGTATTTACGAGTATGTATTAAAATCATTATAAAAATAGTAAGCAAACAGGACAATAAATATTAAGAACCATTTAACATAACGTGGTTTCCACGAAAAAACAGATAGAAGGCCAACTAAATATCGTACAATAAATCTAACTTTACCTAAGAAATGCCGTAAATTTATAAAGATAGTAAAGCCGATTCTGAAGGATATAATTTTAGTTTTAGTGCTGACAAACTAAATTTTCTTTGCAAAATAGTTCATGGGTTAGGCATAGAAGTACTTTGGAAAAAAAATGTTGGCTAAAACTGCTGTTTTATAAAAATATCCAGATACATACCTCGGTGTCTGTCCCACGATGTGTTGTATTCCCTTGCCAAAATCTTCTGGAAAATCCTTTAATATACCCAGTTACTGATTGCTGGTATTCAAATCCGGGATTCCAGCAAAGAGATCCGTATCCAAAGATCCAAAACGCCTCTTTCCGCACTTTAACATCTGGCTGATTATTATCGTAACATTTTGAAGATTCTCCACCGTTTTCTTCCGTAAAATCGTTGTTTTTAGGATTCATTTTATATGCCAGAGCCAAAAAACAGGGCTTCCTTTCTCCGATAACCTCGTAAAAATGTGTTCGATTTGCGAATCTAAATGGCAAATATCCAGTGAAAGCGACGAAAGTTAGGCGCGGCTGAATGATGGTATCACAGATTTTAGTTCACCTTATTATTCTACTTGTGTCTCATTGTGGGTAATTTAATTTTACGCGAGTGTAATGGTAATCTACCACTATGAATGGAATTTAAAAAATGATGTAACACCTCCCATCACGGCACTCTGTTTTCGACTGATGACATGAGAAGTGACAGATGGAAAATTTAGCGCAACTGTTGAGCATGGCAACCTTTTAGCGTTCCTTTGTACGTTTATACGACTGCGCAGTAAGATCAATCGATTTTATGTCGTTACGGAAATTCCTCACGCTTCAAGAATATTTAAAGGTTTATTAAATTGAAAACACAAAAGTTTTTATGCTTGTGTATTTGTGAAATCATAGAAAACGTTTTGTTTATTTCTGTAAAGAGTTGCGTGTAACGTAGCGACACATAAGGTTTTTTATGTCGGGCAACACTGTCTACCAAATCAGAGTTTTCATTGGTCAATTGCTCGCTGATGCAACCGGTGACAGGCCTTGCCTCAGATTTCTGATGTGAGGGCCTCGCAGGCAGAGCCTGCCTTACCCTTAATATCCCTAACCTAACCTTTTTTTTGTTGTAATTTTTTGTGATTGTATGTTTGATTTAAAGGGTGTTTTTATATCCTTACTAGCGAGATGGATGTGGTGGGTAATTGTTTTTTTGTTATTTATTATACATAGCCAAAATGTAATGATTAAGTAGGTTAGCTATGTGTATGAAATGAAGTTTGAAATACTTAGGTACATATTAACACCGATTCGGCGCAACACAACTTGACTTAATTGACAGGACTAAACTTAATTTAAATGTTCTGTCCTTTTCTTTCTGTATCGAAAAGACAAAGACGGGACGCTCAAAATAAGTTTAGTCTTGTCAGTTGTGTTGCGCCGAATCGACACCATTATTATACTTACTTATGTAATGTAGATATATCTGATACACTTATTAAAGGTCAGATTAATGTAGGTAATATAATTAAACAATCTATGTCTATAGGTAATAGTTTTATATAATGAATAATAATATGGGGAAATAGACAAGGACATAATAAAGGTTAGGTTTACTTAAATTCAATAAAATAATAAACTTTACTAAAATAAAAAATATAGGAATAAGGAATAAATAATATTAAAAATTATTTCGGACGTTGTTCAAGACCGATCTTAATTGATTTGGCACACGCGAGAAAGTTATCACTTTTTTTGTGTATTATTTTTAAGATTTAAGATTTTTAATAACTTATTAGATTATTGAGATGTACAAATAATACACTTAGGACCTCGGCTGCTCTGAATTAAAAAGAGGTAACTAGGTTTTGGCTAATTTTACAGGATAGCAAATTGTTTGAATTTTTAACTTAAATGCTATTTTCATATAAACTGTAAACAATTCAATAGTTCCTAGAAGGACGAATACTGATCAAATTAGCGACATATTGCAGAAGGTCAATGTCAAAAGTACCTGGGACGGAATAGAAGAGCTTTTATGACCTGATTGACGGATTTGGCAGAAGCGAAAAAGGCGTGTCAAGATCGTAGCTGATGGAAATCTGTAAACTCTGGCCTCTGCCTACCCCTCTCGGAGACAGGGGTGAATATAGACGAGTACTATCGCCGGTTTCCAGCAGAAAACAAGGAAAAATTTGTGATAAATTTGAACATTTGTGATACTTGTTTTTGACAAGGTTTTTCCTTAAATTAAATTAAAGTTCAAGGTACATCCAGTCTTTCACCATAAAGTTCCCACCAAAATCACATCGCAGGCTGTCAAAATACAAGAGTCCAGTCCTGGACACTAGCAGACGCCCCGTTTCTTTGCTCACGTGGTATCCGTTTCTCCTGATCCCATTGGAATGCATAAACTCCACTTTAAACTATGTCTATACGTAATTTATGGAACCTAAATGGTCCAAATGTATTTGTTGTTTAAAAAAAAAGCACTTGCACTTATCCACATATCAGTAAACTTTATTATGCCTGACCGGTTTCGCTGTAAAGCATTTTCTAGGGCCTTTTACAAATCCTAACTAACAAAGAAAATAATTTTATACTACAACCATGTCTAAAAATATGGTTGTAGTATAAAATAATTTTGCTTGTTAGTAAGGACTTGTAAAAGAAAAAAATATGGTTGTAGTATAAAATAATTTTCCTTGTTAGTTAGGACTTGTAAAAGAAAAAAATATGGTTGTAGTATAAAATAATTTTCCTTGATAGTTAGGATTTGTAAAAGGCCCTAGAAAATGCTTTACAGCGAAACCGGTCGGGCATAATAAAGTTTACTGTATATGTGGATAAGTACAAGGGTTTTTTTAAACAATGTTTTATAAATTCCAACAATCCCCAGCATCTACAATGGTACAAATGCAGTTCATTGCATTCGAAATAGGTACATAGCGCTTATTTGATAGTTGCTACCCTTGTTACCCTATTGAATAAGCGCTATGTACCTATTTCGTTTATCTTTTTTTTTCTACGTCAAAGCTGATGATTATTACATTATCATAATGTAATATTAGATGCAAACCCATGAAATGCCCGTTTCGCATGGAGAATTTTAAAGTCTCTCAATTTTCAGTACTAATATTTTTTTCGTGTTTGAATGAGACACCATTAGGCTAACAGCAACATTAATTAAATTTTTGAAAAGTGTCGGCTGTAAAAAAAATATTACAAATCTTAACTTTGGCTCCATAGTAAAAGTTGTTCGTATGTACAAGTACTACCACCAGTTTCCGGCTTCCGCAACTTAATCTTAACACCCAGTATTATAGTACACAAGATTATAGTAGGTTGTACAACAAGGGCATAAAACAATCCATTTTATCCGAGACGTTTATATGTCCGCGCCGAACGGCTCTTCACTCTGCTTTTCACTTCGATTGCGAGGAAATGAAACAATGATTGCTAGCAAATAACATATTTAAAATTCAGTAGGTAATATTTAATGCAAATTTAAATTAACAGTTTGATAAATGTACTTATTGAGAGAAACAACAGCTCTTTCTCGCCACACCAGTTTTTTTTATTTTCCCGCGGAGAAGTGGGAAGGCAAAGGGCACTTAGCCCATACAGCCATGTTAAAGAACCTAAATAAAAAATCAGAAATGCATGTCTGTATATTTATTTTATATTAACTCCCTTTAAAGTCACTGTATATAATTTAGCCAATTCTGAAGGCTTTAATTTTAGTTTTAGTGCTGTCAAAACTTAAATTTTTCCAAAGTAATTTAGCTTCTGTTCCTAACATTTAAAGACTATTTTGTAATCAAGAAAATTAAGTTTTGACAGCACTAAAACTAAAATTAAAGCCTTCAAAATCGGCTTTATTATCATTCTTAACCATCATCTGAAGCTTCTGTCATAGTCGCTAATATGATAGAATCCTAGCGCCTCAGAATAAGGCTTATTCTGAGCCTAGCGCGAACATCTCAAGATGTTCGGATGTTGGTCGGAGGCGAACATTATTGAGTTTCAAAAAGTTTGTCTATGAAGTTGTACTGTGTACCGGCTGTATAGAAAACTACTTTATGCCCAAGTAGATAAAATTCAATTTTATGCCGCTTATAGCAAGCATAAACAAGAACTTTACGAGCATGAGAAGTGAAAAATATTTTTACCTTCTTGTGTTTGAAAAATGGAGGTTAAAATTTAAACAATAAATTCTTATGTTCAATATAATGGTCCATATATTTTATCAAGGATAAAATCACAATGCATTTGTTTATATAATTTATTACACAGATAAACAGTCATTTTGGAGTATTAAATGTTGATTATTTCTGGGTTCTTACACATATATAACTTACATAAGAGTTCTATAGGTATATATAAATTCTCATTTTGATAGTACTACTTTTACGACAAGTTTAAATATTGAAACGAATACCTAATATATGATGTTATATTTTGTGTAACTTTTAAAATATTCCAAGTGATATTTAGGCAAATATTGCATTTATTATCTAATACTGATTGAAAAATATTACAAAATATGTTTCTGGAATGAATAAGGAAATAATAGTATTCCCCAATTATTTATATTGAATTAGTAAGAAGAAAACTAAATAGAAAAAAAGTAATAAGGTAAATAATAATATATTTTTCTCATTACAGTAAATATTAATACAATATGTATTATTTTGTTTAAATATTCAGTATATGTGTTTATATACCACAAATATTAAATACTTATGTTTGAAAAATAAGGAAAGTTCAAAATTTTAAGATTGTGATGATTAAAATCTAAAATTTAAGGGGCACCAAACCTTTTGAGATTTTTAAGGTAACTAATTGAGATTACAATGTCCACAGAATAAAATATCCTAAAGTATTTATTAATTAATTTATTTACATTTTTATCGTCCTTTGTGATATTTGGCTTTGGATTATTTTTCTATTTAAGGTTTTTAAATTATAGCTTTTTATGCATTACAACTATGTTTATAATTAAACTTATTTATAAGTTTTCTTTTATAGGTTTGTTTTATTTAAAATTTCTTCTCTGCATTAGAGCATTTTATTATACATTAATAATTAATTAAATTGTGATGTTTATTATGTACTTATAACTAATAATTAAATATTTACATTCAGACTTTACATGATGAAAAAAATTCATGGTTATATATAACTATTTAAAAACTAATATATTACGTACGTTGTAACAAAAGGATGTAGTCAATCAGGCAATCATATAGAACAACTTTTGCTATGGATCCAACCATGTAATTCGGTAATTTTTAAAACTTTAATAAGATGTATTTTTTGTCTGGTTCTTAGAATAAATAGATCAATTTAAGTATGTAATTTCAATGTATCTTTGTATTTACAGGAAGTGACGTAATCATACCAGGTGAATGGTCGAATCTTTGTCAGACTCTAGGATGCGTTCAAGAAATATATTTTTTCGTATTGAAATGTGTGGTGATGACGTCAATGAAGGTCAAATGAAAGACATCACTATGCACGCTTATTTTAGTATCTCTCTACTAGAAACGGTTAAGGAAAGCTATTTCTGAAACTGTTTTCGAATGGTAAATATTGGCGAAAAAAAGAAGAGGCCAATTGCGAAAGCAAACATCCTGTCAAAAAAAAGTACGAAGCTACTCGACCAAAATTTACAGAAGAACACATGTTTCGTATTTCAGGGTTGGCTTCATAGTGAAGTTGTTCAGTAAGGTTGACTGAGGTAGCTCTTCAAATATGACTACACCTTTTTCTATGCACATTGTACAAGTTTTAAGGTTAAGAAGAAATTGTGAAATCTATATTTTTATAAGATATTTTTTCCTACAATTCATTGAACTTTATAATAATACTATCTCCTTGACGCAGGACAGGTACCGGTTATATATTTTTATTACAATTACTATATATTTGAATATAATATAGTTTATATTTGACTAGTGATATGTAACGACAACTTTATATTATGTGGTAAAACAGATTCTTGTGATATACCTACCTACCTACCTAAAATATGTTTTGTTTATTAATTTTGATATTTTTATGTTTGTTTGATAAAATGTTGATGATATTTTGACGTGGTAACTTTTTTACACCAAATCGTATTTTGATTATTAAGTACGACAAAATCATTGTTGCTAAAAAACTTTTTTGTTCATATTTACAAGAAAAGGTGAGGAAATTTAATCAACCACCCGAATTCATACTGGAGACTCAGTTAGTGATCTGAAACAAGGTCCGATAATCCTTTTTTTCGAAATCATAAAAAAAGAAGTTCCTATACGAACTGGACTACTTTAAATACAATTCCTAGTGCAGGTACTACGGGAGCAAAAAAAAACTTTTTTCGAATAACCCCTGAAGGGTCATTAAATAATGTTCCTGATCACTAACTGAGTCTCCAGTATGAATTCGGGCGGCCGATTCAATTCACCTTATATACGAATAGACTCCGTGACCGTCACAGTCGATTCTCGAAAACATCTCTGACAACCCCCACAAGAATACATGTCATGATGATGTATTATTACGAATAAACTCTCATGAAATTAGGCTGTTACAAAGTTTACAGCCTTTACTCACTTCTATCTCAAATTATTTTCTATAAATAAGGTGTCTGATTGACACAGCCAAAGTTTTACTTGGTAAGTGATTAGAAACCAGACCCTGTAATTCTTTGTAAAATTAGCAATATATTATGTACTTTTGAGTTCCCAAGCTTGGAAATGTTTGGTACCACAAATTGAAATTTTTTGATTTCCCAAAATGTAAATTTGTGTGGTAGCTTTTTCGTAAAAATTGGCTGTTCTCAATCAAAGTTATCATTACATGAAATATTGAATTTAAGATTATTTGAAATTTGCATAATGTTTTCCTTAAACACCCTTCCTTTCCTTAAATTACATTTTATTATAATTTTGACAAATAACATTATGTATAATTTATTCTTCCGATAGCAAAAATTATACCTGTCTTTTACTACTTTTGAACAAACTTCTTGTATAACAACTTGGTGCAATCACCTATTTAGTTCAAATATTTATACTATAATAACTAATAACATTTAATAATAAAGTCAATACACTGATACTTAGTCTATATTTTGGTCAAACAACAATAATTCACATTACATTTCTTCACAATCCATATCAAAGGCATAAATACACTGCCTCGTAAAAAATACACTACCCCGTAATATTTTATATTAAAAGACAGTCATACACTGTCACAGAAGACATTAAATGAATATCCACTAACTTAAGGTACCACCTTAAGCGGAATGCTTGGATCATACGTTAGACTCGGGTCCTTCTGTGTTGTGCTTGAAAGACGCTCGGATTCGAGCCAAGTATAGAGCGCAGATGTGGCCGTAGCACTTGTTGTACCATTCTGGTGTACGACCCCTGAAAAAATATATTTATGTTGCTTGGTACTCGTAACTTGTAATGTGACTTATGAATAAATATAATTTTAGCTATATTGGCCTTTATTTATAGTTTTAAGTAGAGATGAAACGGATAGTGATTTGGCCGGATACCGGATATCCGGCGAGGCACTTGGCCGGATAGCCGGATATCCGGCTCAAGATATGAGTTTCGCACTAATTGAGCAAGTCTAAACATTACGCAGCAAGGTGCGTGCGGGTGCAACTAGGCGAGATTATTTGTGCATTTTCTAAATGACGATCATTTTTAAATGTAAATTTCGTACCACAATCATACAAATCCTGGTCTGCAAACGCGAAACCATTTTCCGATCTTAACGAAATTCGTAAATTTGTATATTTTGTCTCCTTGCAGCGGTGTATACTGTATATAAGTGGACAGGCATCTAAGAAACCGCGTAATCTACTGTTCATACTGAACAAATTTTCCAAAGTAACATATTGAAAAAAATGGAACCTGCCCGCCCAGTGCCCTTTCAATATTCACAATAGGTTTTCAAAATGAATAAAGAAACATGAAAATATTTTTTCATTTCCACAAGTATGTTTCTTTGGAAAACTTGTTCAGTATAATTCTTAGACCATGTGTTTTTATGACCTGTTGAGTTACATTCGGTATATTGTGAGAGCAAAAGAAGCTGGTGTAATGTATGAAGAAAAGCACAAACGTTTATTCCCAACAATTGCTGTAAAGCTTGTCTTTATCTTTATCTCAACTCTTATTCACTTTATGTTAATTTGGATTATTCAATCATCGATACAATCAATTTATTTTGTGATTTAAACGACTTTTTTATGCTGAGTTAAGTATCCGGTATTCGGCCGGATACTGGCTACTATCCGGCCGGATACCGGATACCAAAAATATTGCCGGATAGGCCGGATACCGGATAGTAACCGGATATCCGTTTCATCTCTAGTTTTGAGCATTAGATAATAAATAAATAAAAACTATATATTTTGCGATATATTTCGATCTCATGAGTGAGGCCGTCATCAGTCGAGTGATTGACAGATAAAAAAAAAATAGACTGCATAGGCTATGTTAGGAACTACTTGGAGCTATTCTATACAATTCCCATAGCTTGGAGCTTTGGTATCCCAGGGACGTTCCCTCCTCAAATCTTCCGCTTCTTTTAATAAATCTTTCAATTCTTGCCAAGTGTACAAGTCGATAGCGTCTCTTCCCTGCCAGCTGTGAACGCCAGCATCACTCCTCTAGACCCCTCGGATGCTGTCAGACCCCAATGGGGTAAGTAATGGTACCTACATAGTATCAACCCTCGCCAAGTGCACAAGACGGCTGCGCCCCTTCCCGGCTGGCTGCGCCAAGTACCGTGACGCCAGCACCACTCCTCTGGACCCCTCGGAGGTTGTGGTCCCGTGGGCTACTGAAGTCTCTGCCACAGCGCACCAGCCGCCACCACCACCACCCTGCTGCCATGACCTGGAGAGTAAGACAAATAGTTCTACTATACAAGTAATTGAGAGAATGATACAGCATGTGGGAAGCGAATACATTTTTGATTATTATAAAAAAAAATAAGCGATGTCAACGGCTTTATTTTCCAGAAGCCTTTTCTCATAATGCATTTTGGGGCCAAATTTCAGCTAGGTTAAGTTGTTTTTATCATAAGCAGTAATCGAAGCTTTTCTGTTAGGATTTTCGTAAAACAAAGCCTTTTTGGAATATGGAAGAGCTCAAAGTATCAACCAGCTTAATCTTGAGAGCTAATACAAGACCAGAATAATCTAATCTATGGAAACTGTAGCGCTGACATTTCATTTTGGGTTCTCGAATCTACAACGGATCTACGAGCGCGGCAACTAACAGTTGGCGGGTTTTTCCCTGGAACATTGTCGGTTGGAACGGCGCGCGGCTGGCGTGATGTTAGTTCAGCCAATGAGAGACCACAAATAGAACGCAACGCTTGCATTTTGAATTTCGGCGCCCGCAAGCTATGAAAAGTTGAGAGAGAAAAACTAGTCCGAGAGAGAGGTCGGAGATGGGCGAAAGCGACGACGGTTGGCCAGACTTGGAGCGGCGCTCGTCACAGAGAGTTGTGCGCAAGTGTTCCGGTGGTGATTGCTGACCAACAAAATATTTCTGCTGACTGCCGAGATTTGTACCTACTGAGTGTTCCTTCCGACAGCCGTGGAAGACGGGAAACCAACCGCTGCCACGACGTCTGTCATCGTATACAGGTAGACCCAAATTTAGGTACCGTAAGATAGCTCAGGTTTTAGTAGGTAATAGGGCCTTAGGTACATATTAAGTCTTGTTGTAAATAAACCTTTCATGTCCTGTTAATACTTATGTTTTCTTTCTATACTTATGTCTTAACTTTCCCGCTATGTCACGCTAAGTAGATTCCTTATAGCAGAGGCCGAACCCCCCCTAGGAAGTCCTTGCTGGCTGCCGTGGCATCAATTGGTATCAGTGACCTTTGCAGTTAGTAACCTTGACCTGATATAAATTAGAAACCGTGACAAAACAAAAGGGATATTATAACATAACATACCGGCTTCAATCAAGGCACATCAAAAACACTGAGTCGAGACAATTCTCTAAGTCATAATAAGCTGCGGAAGCTATTAGGTCGACTTACCGCAACACACAATAATCTCTCGTAGGCAGATTGATGGTGGAAGCCGTGACAAACTGGAACACTTCAGCGTTGGTCCCAAGTTTCTCAGCCACGCGCCACTTGACCAACGAGTCATCCCATATGTGACGCTCTCGTAATATCCTGGAACAGCAAAGGATTTCAATATTACAAATATTGTGCGCCTCAAATATTTTTCTGTTCTTACAGACTGTAATATTTCTTTAAGTTGTCTTTGTAAGAAAGATTTTTTTTAACCGTTTTATTTTATATACATATACAGATTCTTACGAATATTAAAGTAGAAATTGAATAAAAAAGAAAATTTTCGATATATATTTCGACCCACTTGGGATCGTCGTCAGTCGAATATGGAATAATACTCGTATCATAAATAAAATAGAGTTAACAATAAATTGACAAACTTAACCTATTTTCTTAACCTATTTAATTTATCTACCTTTTTGCTCTCATCTGGTGAAGGCAGAGAAGGGTCTTTCTGTCAACCCCCCTTTGACTGACATTGAACTGAGAACTTGGGAATCGTCCTACATTTGGTCACTTGGTGCCCACTACGGAGCCGGACTAAACAGACAACACTGACCGAGAGACAGACCCTTCTCTACCTTCACCAGATGAGAGCAAAAAGGTAGATAAATTAAATAGGTTAAGAAAATAGGTTAAGTTTGTCAATTTATTGTTAACTCTATTTTATTTATGATATTATTCCATATTCGACTGACGACGATCCCAAGTGGGTCGAAATATATATCGAAAATGTTCTTTTTTATTCAATTTCTACTTTGTAAGAAAGACAGATTGAAAAGAACAAACCTTTGCATAACCTCTTGCGGAGGCGCCTCCACATCTGTGGTAGCTCGCCACAGTCTCAGCGGGTGCCCATCCCCGACTTTCTTGCAGCACAACTCCACATGTGGCGCAGCGCCTGACACCGACATCCAACCTCGTGTCCTGGAAAGTAGATGTTGTTAGTATTGAACATTGGCGATGGTGGCCGACCATTTATGAGTTAAGGAGATAAGGCTTCTTTATCTTTCGATATTATATAATCATTTACAAAATCAACTTTAAGAATTATTGTAAGATCCAGAAGTAAGATTTGTCAACTACGAAAAAATTTGGCAGAAATTTATTTTAGTAGAAGGTAGTTCGTTGATGTGTACAGTGGACGATGGATTATTGGTCCAAATATAAGCAATAAAAGAAATGCTCGGAGTTGATAAAACCTCTTTCAATTTTCAAACCCGCAAACGCCCATTGTACACATTAAAATAACCCTCTTAGTAATAGACCTCCTTCTGACCAATTCATTCTTACTTAGATTTATTTCGATAACCCGAAAAAATATTAGTTATATTAGTATAAATAAGCCTAGTTTCTGATTTGATAAAATCTCGCTAAGCTATTCTTAAGCGGGGAGTTAGAAAATCACAGCACCGCATTGCAAAAACGTAAGATTTGTTCTCAACAGTGGTCAACGGATTCAGTATCAATTTTAAATCTACTTGATTTAAACAGTCATGCTTTCATTCCATTCCGTTTATTGTAATGAACTTTGTTCCTTAATTTAAACAGGCATTTAATTTCTTTATTATTTTAATGCTATCTTTTTAATGTTAACGGCGAAAACATTTGATTCTAAGTCAACTAACACCTATGTGGCCACAATGATCATTACAGAACAAATGGTGTGACTGTGATTGTATGATTTCAACTAAGGTGTTATTGAAATGAAAATACATGTTAGTCTGTTCTCTACACAAATTCACAAGAATTTTTTTTTACCAGAATTTTTGTTTTGTGGATTTATAAAAATCCAAAAGAGATTTGCCAAGATGCTACTTATATGAAAGCCAACAAGAGGCGAGTGGTGCTACCCTGCCGGCCCTGCCGGCTTTCAACGGGCACTCTTCTGGGCTTAGTAAAGAAAAGACTAAACCTTCTAAGGTAGATGAACAACAAATGATGCGCTCTAAGACACCAATGTCTCACCTCTTTCCTGAACGGCCACAGACTCTAAAAAGCACGAAAAAAGTTAAATTCTATAAGAAACACCAGTTTATAGACAAAGAAGAAATGGTAGACTACTCAGAAATGTATATAACGTTGTAGGTAGTTATGGCATTAAAAATGGGCTTTGTGTTGCTGTATTTAGGACTTACTTTTCTTTGGCTTCTTTGAGTAAAGCTTTGATGCAGGCTTGTTGGAATCCTTTCCAGTCTTGGTTGAAATCACCTCCTAATTCTTCTAACGCCACCTGAAACATTAGTTTTGTAGATAATTAGACATATTTCATAGAAACTGTTAAATTGACTATCAATAATTGCTTTTAAATTATCCTATATATTCTGTCATTATCTACTAACTTTTATGACTAATGGATAGTTACAATAAAATAAATTAAAGCTTGTTTTTATTATTGTCTTATATTCGTAACAACATACTCGTACAATTGATGTCTTGATCATGATTTATTCAACAACGAAACCTAGCATATTAGGAGTCAGTTTCTGATTTGAGAATATCTCACAAAAAGGCAGGTAGAATAGTGTCAGTTTTAGCAAGTAAAAAAATCAATTTGGAAGAAATTCTTACCGGCACACTCTCTTCGAAATAGTTGAACTTGCACCTGGCCAGCATGTCAGCCGGAGCCAGGAATAGCTGCTTGTGTTTCTGAATAAGGAGCAACAAGCACGCGTGCGCAGCACGACTCTCCGATATCTGCCGCTGGTCCGCTACACTCTCTATTACCATCCTGGAATTAAGTTGATAGATTATGAAGTTCCTTATATTTAAACGGTTCTGTAAAAGACAAAAACTCTCATGGCTTTGATGTCAGACAGATCTGTCCACAGTTGTTGGTACGGTGTTGATGCATAATGATATAAGGGTTTCAGCAAAAACCAAGGATTTACAGACTTTTAAAATTATAAAACCGATTACAAGTACCTTGGAAATTTCATTATTGTCATAATCAAATCACAAATAATAAAAAAATCATTTACTTTCATCACTATGTTAAAAATATTGTTATATCAAACAATACCTATTAGAATTTCCTTCTTTGGTACTGCCAGTGGTAGGTGGCGCATGGTGAAGTCTCAACAACGTCGGTGCAAGACAAACGGCCAAATTTGAAGCTGTCATTTGGTTTACTGCTGAATGTGCAGCGACCTGAAATTTACATCAAGATAAAAGTAGTTTAATACTCTGGAAAGCTCATAAAGTTTAAAACAAATTGTAGAGTTTTGAGAAGGCAAGACAATTTAAGCTACTTACATCTGCTAAAAAGATAAGTAAAGACTGAAGAGCTTCTAAATGCTCTTCTGGTAACAAAAGCAATGCACACTGTACTGCATCAGGTCTTAAAGGTTCTGGAACATCTGAAAATCAAAAACGATGTCGTAAAATGAATTCCAAGGGTAAAAAGCTTATCTCAATATTATCTACAAAAATTAGTTGAAAACTTGAAACTTACGTTGAAATATAGCTATAAAGGTCTCACTAAGTTTATTGGTCAATAACGAATCAGGTAACTCTCTGAAATACTGCTTAACCATGTCAGCCACATCATGGGCTTGAGCCCCATCGAAGTTTAAGCTTGACTGGTTCGGGTCTATGGTATTCATGTTCTCTATAGCAAAAGGTGCGTTGACTGCACCAGCAGCTTCTACCGTACCACGGAGTTTTGCTATTCTAGACTTCACGCCTGCTTTTCGGAATATCCCCATCTGTAATTTATTAAAGAATCTTTTTTTAGTGTGACTAATAAATTTGCTACTTTGCTTAATATTTGTAAAAACATCAAAACTTTACTTAAGTTTGGAATTCAGGTGTGATGGTGGGTTATTAGTTGATTAGTCAGGAAATTTTTGCATATTAAATACTAACCTGATCTAAAGCATTGTTTTTCAACCAATTGAGAGCAGACTGTATGGGCTTCGGTAATGAATGGCCAGTCCTTTGAAGGGACACCGTCAATGGGACACCAAAAACTGTTTTATCTGAAAATATATAAATAAAATGAACAAAAATATTAATGAGCCTGATATATTACCCTGAATTACACCGAAAATGTTTCGGGAACTAGCCGTATTACCACAATTAACTTACCTTTATAGTCTGGAGTCTTTATTTTTCTAATCAACTTTGGTAATTCCCAGTTCCAACCAGATTTATGCGATGGGCAATATCGTTCCATACACGCCGTCAGCCGTAGAAGAGCTAACTTTCTTAGAATGTGAAGTTGACCACATGACAATGAAGACATCGGTCTTGACACTGAAGAAGAAATATTGGAATTATTAGTAAATAAATTTTTGGAATTACTATGCATATTTTTAATACAAAACAATTACAAAAAGTACAACAGCTTGTACTACCAATTTGATTTAGCTTAGATATAAGTAATATATTTAAAATACTGAGTTGTACCGTGGCTCTTGGTTTAACCATGATATCATTATGGACTTTACTCAACTAAGTGTGAATTGACAGGACCGTAGCCAGACTGTAATCAGGACAGGCTCAGAAAAAGTCAGGGTAGGCTGAAAGCTGCAATTATTTACTACTAGCTTTTGATTTAGTTTTTGCGTGGTCCTTTAGAATCTGTCAATATTTTTCAGAATTTTATAGAACACATTTGACTCTGGGTTGGAGTGTTTTTGTTGCACTTATTTGATTCCCAGGTAAAGTCTCTTTGGCGAGCCCGCACACCGAACCGCATTTCCGGACGAAACTATTCATTGTTCTGTGAATCGATCCTCTGGTAAAGTGTCTTTTGCGAGGCTGAAGGCCAAGCCGCCTTTCCGGATCTTTTATTTGATTCTCAGGTAAAAATTTTTTTGCGAGGCCGAAGGCCGAGCCGCGTTTCTGAACGAAATGATTTCTTGACTTGTTTAATTTCCAAAAGTGTATATACTGAGGATAAAGGCCGAGCCACCTTTCCCAATTAAGTATTTTTTTGATAACTGATTTGAATCCGTTATTGTCTGTTTATCTTGTTCTCTGCTTATCCTCTGGTAAATAATACTTAGTTTTGTTATTATTATTACCTCGACATTTCGAAATCCTTACCAAGCTCTGGCTAGCGGCTAGGGCAGGCTTAGCCTGCCCTGGCATACCCCTGGCTACGGGCCTGGACTTAAGTCGTAAGATGGATCCGGGCCACGATCTAAACAGCGATCGATTGTTTAACTACTGTCTTAGAGTTAATAGGAATTAAGAGGGTTAAAAACAAACTTTAGTCACGAATGTTTTATGTGCAATTAACCCTTTGTATCCAACGTCTGAAGACAACAATGTAAGAACAAGAGCACGTGTAGATACAAAAGGTTAACCCACCATTCTTTAGAACTTACTATAAGCCTCAGGATCTTTTTGGTTGACATTGGGCTGCAGGGTATTATTTGCTTTCGGTCCACCATTGAGGCCGCTTGTCCGGAATGAGTACCATCTTTGGATATTGCTCCTGTAAAATTAAAATAAAAACATTCCATAATTTTTCAACCCCAATGAAGGTGTTTTGACATTATAATCATCTCATCGTTTGTAATTTTTGTTTACAAAGTGATCAAAATTATTTACTTCTTCGTCTTCATATCGAGGCTATCATCATCATCATCATTATCACCGTCATGTGACCTGGATCCAGCTGAATTTGGGCTGTCTTCTAACTCTGAACTTCTGGATGCTGATTTATCTCGCTTTAGACTTCTATCACGAAATCTGGAAACAAAGGTTTTGTAGTTTAGCATACTACCTATATTCGTTCATGTTTGTATAGTTGCATTATAATAGGGTTTTTAGGGTTCCGTAGTCAACAAGAAAACCTTATCGTTTCGCCATGTCCGTCTGTCTGTCTGTCTGTCTGTCCTGTCTGTTTGTCCGTCCGCGGCTTAGCTTTAGAGACTTGGTGCTAGACAGCTGTAATTTGGCAAGGGACAAAATAAAATATTGAAAAAAAAATTTTTTTTGGTTACCTCCCAAACGTAAAGGAGAGATGTTTTTTTTTTCTAGTCTATCCCATGGTATGGGGTGTCGTTGGATAGGTCGTTCAAAAATATGGCGGGTGTGTTAAAACAATTTTTCACAATAACTAGACGTACATATCACAGCCAAGTAGGCTTTACAAGTTAACGAGTAATAGTCGACCAACTTCGGTCAACTACGGAACCGTACACTGCGCGTGGCCCAACACGCATTAGCCGGTTTCTGTAATATGATTTTGAAGTCTCATCAGACCTAATGGAAACGTTACATCCTGATTTGACAGTAGGGGTCGAACCAAAACCAATTTTCATAAATCATCTTCAACGGAAAATGCACCTCAGTCGTGCGAATCCTAAATGGACCTAATCATTCATGCACTAATCCCTTTCAAAGTTACAGATGGTTCGCACGGTAATTACAAGAGCACTTAGCAAGTTGGTTAGCACGTCGGAAAGATGAAAAATATCCATCAAGTTGTCGTATGCGAGCTCTCTGGACGACACCGCCTATGCTTTTAGACTTCATTTTACCTGGGCGTCCGCTGAGAATCAGCGTCATAGCTACAGCTACTACATTATGCTGAACGGAGACCTTTTACGTAGTTAAAATATTTATATAAGATGTCCTGCAAGTACAACTAGTTACTAAGTTTTAAATGGTGATACCACAAAACCATTTGATTTCTTCAATACATAGTAATCTACATAGATCTTTAAAACTACGCAACGGATTTTGATGCGGTTTTTTTTTTGTAGATAGAGTGATTCAAGAGGAAGGTTTATATGTATAATACATGCCCGTGCGAAGCCGGAGCGGGTCGCTAGTTTTTTATATAAACAACCTTCTCTGTACAGGCCGCGTGGCGGCAACAGATGAAAGTATGATTTTCACATCGAAGAAAAAAAACAGTTGCCACGGCGGCCCACGGCCGATCAACTGCCATGCGACCACAATAGTACATTGTTCACCGAGGGAAGAAAGGGGAAGATTACCAACGAGGGTGTAGTTTGAGGCCCGAGGCGAAGCCAAGGGCCTCAATACACACGGGTTGGGAATCTCACTTTCTCCCGAGTGATACATAGTGCTTTATACTACACCTGCGAGGAAATAGTATAATTTTACTTTTAATCAAGATACAATAAAAGAAACCGACTATCATTTTTCGAGTTTTATGTACGAGTTCGCAAAATAATACTGGCCACTTGTCCACCTGCTCATTCTTTATGTTATTTAAAAAAAAAAACAGCACGTTAACAATGGATTTGCATATACTTTTTCTGCCCGCTGAAGCACGTTAACAATGGATTTTCATACACTTTTC
Source organism: Ypsolopha sequella (assembly GCA_934047225.1). Lineage (NCBI taxonomy): Eukaryota > Metazoa > Arthropoda > Insecta > Lepidoptera > Ypsolophidae > Ypsolopha > Ypsolopha sequella. The sequence goes on along the minus strand of OW204004.1, from coordinate 19,845,507 downwards.
CCACCCGCATATTTGTATGACAGTAATGACGTATTTTCTGCATCGTTTTCAACAAAGAAAGAAGGTACTTTCTGAGCAGGTGTAGTATAAAAATTATTTAATTTCGCTGCTATTTACTGTTATTTTCATATTTTTCATAATTGTACAGTCCACTTCATGGTCTTTCACAAGCTCAATTTACGAGTATGTACTGAATTCAGCATTCAATTACGCTTGATTTGAAACAAATGAATATTCAAAGTATCTTTAAAATGTGTCCTTCGTTAGAAAACATTTTTCGTGTGCGTTTCCTCGGTCGCCACTCCACTGGTGTAATTTTTTACAGACAAGCTTTTTAATTTCATTCACCTATTCTTGATTAACTTCTAACATTTGATCAACTTGATTTACTTCATAACTTCACAGAAACTAGGCTGCCGTTTTTTAAATCAACCCCTAAAAATCCTTCAATTTTGTTAGATTTTTCATTTGTACTTTACGGTCTAGTAGTGTCTTTCATCTTTCGGTTTAGTAGTTCTTTTCGACGTTCCAACTTACTTGCTCCAAAGTTGCACTAATAAGCAAAACCCGCAATGCTCACTTGTGTTCCCAAAACTCATAAAGAGACATAACTCACTTTGCCGTGTGAGTGTCTTGTCTACTTAGCGACTTTACGGAGTTGTCTGAGCTAATGAGCACTTAACACAGGATAAGCTAGTATAGTGAGATAAATATGGAACATAATATCCCAAAAAGAATAATTAAAGAAGTGAAGAAGAAATTGACTCTACAATAATCATTAATATAAGCCTTTTACTTATCTAAGAGTATGTCTACAGTTTTCGACATCTATTAATCTACTTTGGTGAACTCACTGTATTTTGAGTACACATTGCACTTGAAAATTAGCCTCCTAATGACTGACAAGTTTTGTGCTTTAGATGCAGTTTGCATTATCTCGTAAAATACCACTTTGTTGATTACACACTGGTGTAATTTTCATTCATTAAAATTATTCTTATTTCTAAAACTTGTGATGAACGTATGTTCGCAGAGTTGTTTACTATATTCTTATATTTGTATGAAAATCACACCTGTAGTCAGAACTTGAAATAGCGTTACAATTTTATATAGCGTTTTACATTACTGAAGATAACAACATTTTAAAAACAAACGTGATCAATCGTATGTAGTTATATACCTATTTAATTCGCTTGTACTTCGGTAAGAGACTTAAATACTAACAAAATGAATCTATCAAAACTTAAAACTTATAAAGTTATAAAGGTCTGCCTGGAGTACCATAGACGCGTAGGTAAAACCTAAAGATTTCCTACGATTTTAATCCTAGCCCATCCTTTTACCTTATATAAATTATCAAGTCGATGCAAGATTGCTCTTCTATTTCGAGTATTTCTTTCTTGGCCTTGTTTCATTACTGTTTGATTGCCACGAACTTTTATTCATCTTTTCTTTATAAATAAGTACCCAAATGCTTATGACTTGCTTAATTTATTCTAGCCTGATGGGAGATACGTGATGATGACTGGTAACAACATCAAGGATGAAGATTTCAAGTATCTTGCGTACTCAGATATATTTATATAAAAGAAGCGGAAGATTTGAGGAGGGAACACCCCTTGGACTTTAGGAGACTAAAGCTCCGGGCAATGAGAATTAGATGAAATAACTCCAAGTGGAGAGCCGACCATCCAGCAGAGCTCAGCAGGCCTTCGTCCTCAAAGTCAACAACATCATTATCATGGCAAGTGATTTACTTTTGTCCTTCCTTTCCCAGGTTAAGAGAGCTGGTTCTGATAGCCTGCCGTCTGTGTGTCGTGTGAGCCGGTGACTTCTGCACTTCCTTCAGTACTTGAGGGTCTGGCTTCAGATCTATCGGAGACGGAGGTTCGACGTACACCTGAAACATATGTCAGAACGTTTTCATTCATATTTTTCGGTGTATGCCCCACATGCTAGGGTAAGAAAAAAACAATATTTCGGTTCCTTGTTCATCCCGTAAAAAATAATTAAATCGAATTTCTGATTCAATATTGGGTTTTGGCCTAACATTATAAACCACATATCCAAATTTATTCATTCCGTCTACCAGCTACAAACCCTTGACATACGGACGGATGGACAGCAGAGTGACACTCCGATTTGCCCTTTTGGTACGAAACCCTAAAAATTATCAGTCTTTGGGCCTCGGAAAGTCCAACTGTGTGTGCTTAAGGCTCAAAGAACGGCAATAAGCTTTCACATTTTCATGTTGGGGATGAGTGAAAATTGTGTATGGGAGAATTTGGTCATTCAGTTGAAACATCTCTTCCTTAGAGTACACTTTTGAAACGGTAGTCTTGTTTTCTGTTATGCGTTGGTGCTATACAGGGGCGATTATTAGGGTAATGGGCAAGGACCACGCTGCTCCAGAAACAAAATCTAATTTTGCCCCTTTACATTTTGTGTAATTTTTTCTTGGTAACCTATGTATACTCCGATCTAAAATTATGTGTGTACGAGTGAATTTTGTTTGGGTCTACTAACATTGCTACAAGGATCTGATGGCGCGTGAAACAAGGAGTATCCACGCGCCATAAGAAGAGATTTTGCCTAATTTTGACTTGTTCAATTCAGCTGTACACTTTTTATGTTACTTTAGGATCACAAGTGATTAAAGTAAAGATTGATTACCTCAGTTTTTTGATGAGTATTATGCTCCCTATAGTAGTTGTGTCTCCAACTAGCGGGCTGGCATTCCGAATCGCTCAACGCGCTGTCATCGCTCTTCATCCCTCGGTGAAATATTCTCTTTGCACGATGCCCTAATCTGGACTTGGAACTTTTATTGCTGGAACCCATGCTTCCATCCGAAGCGTAGCTTGAGCTATCATCTCCAAAGGGCTGGTTCAAAGCGAAGGATTGTTCTAAAGGTGCTATTGGTGATGGAGGTAGCGCGGTCATGGGAGAAGGTGGTTGTGTTCTGATTTCTGGGGCACGTAAAGGGGAAGACCCGAAGTCAGGAAAAGGAAACGCTGTAGGGGTTGTTGGTGTCATGTCAATATAGTTCAGATCTGGATATTCGTCTTTTTGGGAAACGTCAAGGAAGTGAGGGGAAGAGACGATGACTTCGGTTCGGTTCTGCCGTTTTCTTCTTCTCGTTTTTAGAGACTCGACTCTTCGGAGTAAGGCTTTGGCTCCATCCCGTAGTCTTTCTGATCCCGTTCTTCGGAATCTGCTGCCTGTGTCGTCATCGTTTTCATTGTCGCTTGGTAACTGAATCACAGGCTGGCCGGGGACCGTCAATCTGGAAACAGGCAGAAACGCATTTTAGGGTATGTACGGTTATAATGATTATATTAATAATAAAATTATAGTTTTAAATTTGACTGTTCACCCTTAGAATAGCATTTAATTTTTTGGACGCGAGGCTGCGTTGATGACTATTTAATTTAATTAATCTACAAAACTCTATTTGTTCATACTTAGTGAATTCATTAAAAATACCATTGTATTACGTTTACTAGTTTAAATACGTATAGAGGTATATGCAATGATATTATATTAAAAGGAGTAGATAGGTTAGCTACACAAGATTCGAACTTCTATAACAGCACACACACAACATAAATAACCTTAGTAAACTATGTTGTATTGCAATATCACGTTGACACGTGGAAGCCATAATTATCGCGAGCGAAAAAAGACCAGACCTTGTATGTTGTTGTGCATCGTCTGTCTTGCGCTGACGCTCGCTGAGTTCAGGTTTGCTAATTAGCCAAGTTTTAACGTGCCATTCACGGATCGCCTACAACTTATATACACCTTTTTCTTAAATATCATTGGTTATATGTCTTCTATTCAATATATCTAAAGTTATCTATTTATGTCTTTCTTATAATCTTCGTGATTAAAATTAACTTTCTTTTAAATATTCTAAGAATTGTTTTTTGTACAACCCTTTATGGGGGGGCGGTTGGTTGGTTAGATATTTGTAATTTTTCGTTGTTTGTGTGCTAATCCTAGTTTGCATACCAAATTATCAGCTTTCTAGGACTTCAAAGTTTTCAGAGAGACCCTCAAGGTTTTGATATTTGATCGCCTACAACCTATCTACACCTTTTTTTTAAATATCATTGGTAATATGTCTTCTGTTCAATATATCTAAAGTTATCTATTTATGTCATTCTTATAATCTTCGTGATTAAAATTAACTTTTTTTTAAATATTCCAAGAATTGTTTTTTGTACAACCCTTTATGGGGGGGCGGTTGGTTGGTTAGAAATTTGTAATTTTTCGTTGTTTGTGTGCTAATCCTAGCTTGCATAACAAATTTCATCTTTCTAGGACTTCAGAGGTTTCAGAGAGACCCTAAAGGTTTTGATATTTTGGTATCGCGCTCGGAGAGGCGAAGCCACGAACAACCAAAATTGAAATGAGAAATTCATCCGCTCGTTTCACATAATTTCCATTTAAAATTAGGTTTTAACTTCATAACAATAAACGCCATGAGCTTACCAGATAAATTATCTTAATGCAACTCAGACCTAACGAGTAGTGAAACTGAGTGAATTCCACAGAACGTGAATTCTAAGTGTAACTGACAGCATAATAAAATTAGTTAATTGTTATTATTCAGTTAGTGAAGTAGTTAGTGAAATTCTAGTAGTGGTCTCCGAATTTAAATAGGTAAGTACTAAAGCTGATTTTGAAGGCTTTAATTTTAGTTTATGTGCTGTCAAAACAATTGTACAGCCTAATCTGAAACTCAGTTTCGCTTCGTTTCAGAAACCAGCAGCGTGTTCCAATGGCCCTTCATTATGTTACAGTTGCACAAAATACTATTCTGGACGTCTTCTCTGTCTAGACGAAAAGTAAAAGTAGATAAGTTTTTTTTTGTCAATAAATCGACGAGTATGTAATTTACAATAAAATTATTTGTCAATATCAGTCTTCAAGAACAAAATTAGACAATACTTTCTTGAGTTGCAGAATATTACTTGATTTCTTTTGATTCTTATATTATATAATATGTTATGAGTAATTAATGAATTTTCATCAGTATACATTTATATATTTGTGTAAACTGTTTATGTATTTTATTATATACTATAACTTTCTTTTAAATGTTTATTAGGATGTAGTCTAGTTATTTATTATTTAAGTACTATTTTCAATATTATCCCTTTTAAATAGTATGGCACTACCCTCAACAATTTCCTCATTGCCAAAGGTTAGTTGGTAGAAAATACTAATTAGTATTAAGCTCGCTTTTGTATGATAATTTTAGTCTATGCAATAAAGAATTTTATTATTATGTATGTACACCTTTCATTCACGGGCCCACCCGGTCATTTGAAAGGCATTCATGGGGCCGAAGCCAACATTGAAGAGGCCTTTGGTACCATTTAATATAAATGTGAGGTGGCTGCATCCGTGGAGGCCTCTCCCTCAATGTATCATTGAGATACACTAACGGACAGTCCCCCACAGATGCCAAACTATTGCCAGGATGCGACTTGGAGTGGGCTATGAGGATGGGATGCTAAATGGGCCGGATAACAGGGCTATGGAGTGAGATAACGGACATCTGCCTCGAAAATCTCTCACAAATTTAAGTATGGCAGATGGTGACTTGCTGCTTGATAACTATCCTACAGGATAGCCGTTGTGGGCCCCCTATCTAGCCACCATAGGGTGGCCAGGGGACAACACTATGTAAGCAGCTAAGGTTGTCGAGAGGTGAGTCTGCGGGGCGCAAGATCCTTCTACAGTCAAGTGCCCCCGGCATTATGACATTTTACACTTCCAACCTGGAGCATAGGTTCCGCTCTTACATCTCCACTCTGGCCAGCTGGTTAAGGCAAGCGCAGAGGCAGGGGGTGTGTTGCTGTGTGTATGTGTGTGTGTGTAAGCGCATGTGTGATAGTGTCCCCTGGAGGTAGGGTCCGTGGTGTCGCCACTCACCATCGGCTCGCCACAAGCCGCCCTGCGGTGACTGATTGCACTGGACGTACTGGACATACCAGAGGGCGAGGGGGTCGTCACATCCCTACGCCTTTATTATTATTATTTGTATAACTTTTTGCTCTTGTAACAATATTCACAACAGCGAAAACACGGTAAACGCAATTTCACACGAAATGACATGAGCTTTTGTGCTTTTTTTTTCGTTCAGTACACAATATGTAATGGGATTTGTACCATCAAAAGAAGTGAAAGCATTTTATATTGGTATTCGAAAATTGAATACTCAAACCAATGCAAATTACTTGCCACGGATAGGTTTCTCTTTACCTTCACACAATACTTTAATTACAAGTCTTCAGGCGTCTCACGTTAGGTTTCTAAAACCTTTGATACACAAATTACTTCTCCACGCTTTTCTACTCTAAAAAAACCTTTGAAGCCCTTTAACTATGTCAGTAGGGCTGACGAACAAAAAGTAATAGACAGGCCTTATTATTAACCATTACTTACGGTTTTGCAATCCGAAATAGAAACGTGATAGGTGAAGGGCTTAAGTACAAAACCCTAAGTAGAACAAATAGTAATGTTGCGATAATTACATTGTATTGTAATAGGGCTTGCGGAGAAAATTGTTTTGAAATCTTGAAGGCTGACGCCATCTTTGGGCATAACAATGCCTTTGGTTAAAAATGACAACGAGAGAATCAACACTAAGATTGAAGTCTGTACGTTCGCGAACACCACAAGCATAGGTACTGTCAGGGAAAGGTCTGCGGGATCAGATTTAACTTTAATTACAATAGTAATAAATCATAAATATTCTAATTATTATTAGAGTGCATTGCACACTTGAAATCAATCAGGAACAAATTTAAAAGACAAATATTTTTGAATTAAATATTAAAGATAACTTATTTGTTTTTTTTATTTATTCAGTTTACATTATATATATTTTCAATGCATGTGCTCGTAAAGGCCCACTTTTTATGCATCAAAACCGAACAGAAAGTCGATTATTTTGCCCTAGGGCTTTATTATTATTATTTTTTTTAATTTGTTTGCAATGGTTGGCTAACCTGCAGCTTTTCATGTGTACCATAGATGTTATACTTTTTTTTCCACTGTTTAACGGCTCTGGATACAATCCTTTTGAGCCAATCATAATTTAAATTTCACAAGATTATATTTGTTTTCATTTCCTCACACTATGCATTGAAAAACGTAGTATGATACACGGGCGTAAAAGCAATAAATTACTCGGTTACGTTTAAAACACTCGCTACGCTCGTGTTTTAAATCGTCCTCGTAATTTATTCCTTTTGGCCCTTGTAGCATAAACTACTATTATATAAAAACACTTATTAAAATAATTATTTCCAGATATATTTCGACATTTATAGTCGGCGTCAGTGGAATTAGATACAATTGTTAAAATGTCATAAAATGAAGTGGATGATTGACAGACAAAAGAAAAAACAAAAAAGAAATTTATAAAAATAATAATAAAATAAAAAAAAAATATATATATATATATATATAAATAAATAAATATAAAAATAAATAATCAATCAATAACAAAGATAAATAATCATCCACCCATCACCACACTCCAATTCAAAAACCTACCCACTCAACACATCATATACATTATACAACGTGTAACAGAAAGGTGTAACCATATTTGAAGAGCTTATTCAGTCAATGGTATAGAACAATTTTTACTATGGAATAAACCATGTATCTCAAAAAAAAATTAACTCATTCATAGAAAAATGCAATGCCGCTCGGCCGAAATGTATGGAAGGGCAGATTTTTTTTTTTGAGATTTCAGGGTTGGCTCCATAGTAAAAGTTGTTCTATACCATTGACTGAATAAGCTCTTCAAATATGGTTACACCTTTCTGTTACACGTTGTATATATATAATTATATACATATATATATACATTATAATGTGTTAAGTAGGCAAGTCTCTAAATTGAAGTGTGGAGACGGGTAGATGATCACTTATCTTTGTATTTTAAGACCCGGACCGTAATGGGCACCAAGCGACCAAATATAGGACTCTGTTTTTATATAAATATATAATGTAAGCTGAATAAATATTTTTGAAAAAATTCCTTGGGCCAGGAGATGAACTTGCGACCTCTTGCGCTACCGACTGCGCTACCGAGGTTCGTATCTGGAGCGACGAATTTTTCCACCATACCTGTACACCGAATTTTTTGTAACTAATACCCTCAGTTGTGATTGCTTATTCCAAAATTTAAAGAATCGATCTGGCAAACCTAAAAACCTTTAAAAGTGATTTGGCTACTTTTGGTCATTGAACTTGACTTAAGGGGGGGGGGGGGGGGGTTCAGAAGCAAAACTGCGTTTACAGACGTTTTTAAATTGGTTTAAACTTTCTATATGAATATTGCAAAACTTTGTAAAAATATATCACACGTATTGACCCATGTCCCGTAATTGTGATGTTTTAAAATCTTAAAATCTTAACCTACAACGAGAAAATAAATACCTTTAATAACCTTTCAAATGCTTTAAAAAACTGATAAATAGTTTAAACTTTTTAAATTCAAAAGAGACAAGGTTTAAACTTATACACACACGAGCAATACAAAAGTCTAACACAATGATGTTTAAAACTTTTCAATATCAAACTTAACATATGTGAAAAGCATTATTTTCTCTATTTTGCGTTACCCGGCGACACAGCGATCGTCATAACAGACACTTTGCAATACACTCTGTCATGAATGTTATTTCTATTTCGTTATTGTCGATATTTATACAGACATATTTCGAGCTGCTAATTTAGCTTACTGAAGCCTCTTAAAAAAAGGAATGCCTGGAAAATACTTGGCGAGAAATATATCAAGTTCCACTGAACTTCCATCAAAGATATTCCCATCATTCTATTACAACATTTCAAAACTGAGACGTAGATTATGGCCCAATCGATACGCCTATAAGGCCCAGAACCCTTCTAGCACCTCATAAATTTTAATCAGCACATTTCTCAATCACTTCGCATACATGAGGCTGACGCATCAATACTTCGTAAAGAAATTAATAACCTCTTCTAACAACACAGGCACTTTATAGTACAGCATAGTAATGAATAGAGACGGGATCAGGGATTTTGTTTCGGCTACCTTCGTCTACTTTATTGGACGTTTGATAGAAAAAAAATAGACGAAAGTTCTTGGATAACAATTATAATTCAATTTTATTTTTAATCTTTGCCTTTTAGCCGAAAGGTGCCAAACGAGACTCATTACTAAGCCTTTGCTGTCTGTCTGTCTGTCCGTCTGTCACAGGGGTCTACAGTTCAGCCGTTATAGAGAGACAGTTGAAATGTTTACAAAATACGTTAAAACGTACCATAGTAAAATATGATCTCTATTACGGCAAATAATAAAAAATCGGCCAACTGGAAGTCGGACTTGCGAACGAAGGGTTCCGTCATTCCGAAGGGTATTATCTATAAAAACGGCAAAATTTCATTTTGATTTTTAGTAGTTGTTGTAATAGCGACAACAGAAATACATCATCTGTGAAAACTTCAACTGTCTAACTATCACGGTTCATGAGATACAGCCTGGTGACAGACGGACAGACGGACAGCGGAGTCTTAGTAATAGGGTCCTGTTGGTTACCCTTTGGGTACGGAACCCTAAAAATAAAAAGACCTAAAGACCCCCATACAAAAAAAAAAAACGAAAATGTTGCAATTTTAACCTTATCATGTCCCCTCCTTATCTCCGAAACAAGAGGACCGAAAAATATGATAAAATTCATGGTAATAGCTGATTGATTACGTAACGATTACAGGAAAAGGGGTTTCGCATACAGCAGGAGCCCCGAATTTTTGCCAGGCGCTAACATTTTAGCTGCTTGTTTGTGTCGTCTTAATGTTGCTATGGCATCTACATTGTTGTTATTTACTATAATATTTTTAGGGTTCCGTACCCGTATTTTGTGGTCGTACGGAACCCTTTGTGCGCGAGTCCAACACGCACTTGCCAACATTTTTCGCTTTTTTAAAGAACAGGTAACTTTACATAAATCACTTGAAAGTACCAGAATATTTACCTTTTGAAACCAATTTCGGCTTAAAACTCGTTTAAACTATTCTTTTCGACCCTATTAACGAACTAACAGTACCCGAAGGGCCATACGCCCAAATAATTGGCCCTTGATTACGCAAAGAGTTGATTGAAACGTTGGACACAAAAGAAAGGGATTCTTTTCTTTGGAACAAATGGACGGGCAAAAAAACTAAAAAAAGATTAACTATACAGCTGAGTAATATCTATAAGTAATACCTATCTATGAGTAATGGCAATCGTGTTTGTTCACTGAATATTTTTCCGTTTTAACTGGGGAACCACTAAATGGATTTGGATATGGTTTTCTTTATTATCATCGTAGTGACCTTGGTCAAGATAATATAGGATATAAGAGGTGTTGATAAAATAACCGCAAAGCTTAAGAGCGGCTTCGCAGCCGGATTGTGAAAAACCTGCCTTTTTCTAATTACTTAATAACATTTAAATTCAAAATTCACTCAATAGTTATTCAACAAAACCTTATTACCTGTACGTACATTGTGTATATTGCCATCGCAAAGTTTCCATTGCTTTCTGGAAATTAGAATTTCAACTATTTTGAATTGAAAAAGTTTTGAAATTCTAATTTACAGAAACCAATGGAAATATGGCGATGGCAGCATACACAATACATAGGTAATAAGGTTTTGTATAAATTATTGAGTGAATTTTTTATTTAGGTGTTTTGTTTCGATTCATTTGAAAAAGGCGGCTTTTTCACAATCCAGCTGTGAAACCGCTCTTAAAACGGGGTAAAGATTGAATAAACGCGGGCGGCGCACCGGGCGAAAGGCTTGTATTAAGATGGTTTTAAAAAGGTACCTAAGATTGTCAATAATTAATTACTAGCTACCTAAATAAAATAAATAAATTTGTGTATTTGTAATATTGCAACTGTTAACATAAAAGTGGAAGAAAAAAAAACAAGCTGAATACATTGAACCGAGAAAGTTATACCACTTAACAAATTCTTTTAAGATTATCTAGTAGCGCTGACTCGACACAAATGCCTGGAGGTGTCAATTTGAAACGCTTATGCAGCTTTTATATGACTAGGTGTTTGTTTTAAGAATTATTTATGCTTTTACTCTTACTTATTGAAGAAGTTAAGATAGCTGCCGTAATGGGTTTTTGAATGCAGTAGTCTTGTCAATATTGATTTCTATCTTTAATGGTATAGAAGAGCTGAACAAAAATTTTACGTAATTTTTTTATGAAAATGGTGTAATACGATACGATATAGCAACATAAAAACCAATATAAGAACGCCGACTTCTAGATAACATAACATTTCAGGAAGAAAGAAGTCGGCAAAAGTGTTGCTTCGGTACCATCGGTCTTTATAGAATTATTATTAACTTTTTAGTGAATGACTGCTGTTACTATTGAAGTCGGTTACTATTTTTTTGTTAAAAGTTTATTTTATTAATTTTGTTTTAGGTGGATGGCCCAAGGCAATCTTCATACAAACTTGTGGAAACCAATAGCGACGACAGAAGTATTATTATTTAATTCTGTTAACTTTGTCCACACGTTCCATCAACTTTACACCCACGAATAATCAGTTTTTTTTAAAACAAACTTTTTTAGAATCTAATTTTGAAACTTTTGTAATCCAATGTATAAAAGTTTTAAATTGCAAAATTAGACGTTAAAACATTTTGTTTTTAAGAAAAACTGAATATTCGCGGGTGTAAAGTTGATGGAACGTGTGGAAAAAGGGAACAGAATTAAATAATAATACTTCTGTCTTCGTTATTGGTTGTCACAAGTTTTTTATAAAAACTACTTTGAACCATCCACCTTAAGAAAATGTCGCTAATATTATACGTATGATAAGTTTAGACCGAATTTTCTTGAAAGTTTTTTAATCGAGCAACAAACTATTACATTTTTCTAAAATGATGTTTCTTTTTCACAAAGAATTGAATATGCATAGCCTTTACAGTTCCATGTTTCAACAAAAGTCACGCATGCGGTTTAATTGTTTCACTTTGTTGCACTAATTTCAGTTCCCCACCAACAAAGAACAAAGGCCAACACTATGTGACGTCAAAACTCATAAAGGGTTCTGGTGTAAACCTGCAGTCACACCGAGCGCACAAGAAAGGTACCTTTAGTATTTTCAAGTAGCGGGCGCCCCGCAGCGTTACTCCCAATAGATCCCGTTTCTCCAGATCCCGGGGTAATATCATAAACGTCTTTTTAGTGGATGCCTACGTCATACAAGGAACCTACAGTCCAAATTTCATGTTTCTAGGTCCAGCCGTTTGGTCTAAGCGTTGATAGATTAGTCAGTCAGTTATTTTATTTACATGTAAACCAACACGCTCCTCGTTATGCTCGTCGTTTCAGCTATTTTTGACGTTTTGTCGAAAGACTTTCGAATTTATACTTCATGATATGCCCAATTCTTAGATATGCCCACTATACTATAGATGAAGTCGGAAGATTCAGTGAGATGGAGTTTTTTACGACCATCAGCTATGCGAGCACGTACGCGTCGATTAGATAAATTTGACAGATAGAATCGATAAATTCTAAACGATTATTGCAATGAATTAAGAGTTACATTTTTATTTATCGAATTGATGTGAGTCGATACCAAGTTCATGCTAGTACCCCAGTACCGAGATTTAGTGTACGATACCTATCATACCTAAAATGTTATCTTTATGGTATTTATACAATATTACGGTATTTTCCACATGCAAACAGCTCAAAATTTTCTAACAAACAGTTCAAATTCAGTTGAAGTTTCTGTTTTAGAAGTTGTTTTAAAAGGACTTATTCCAATTAGAAAAGTTAACAGAGTTACAAAACACGTATCTAATTAGTAAAAGTTTTCGCCTCGACTCCTTGTGCTGCAACAACTTTACAACACAACACACTGTTTTGAGTGCACTGTAGAGAGCAACTTCTGAAGACTTTAGAGTTAAGAGAAGTAATTAGTCAAACTCCAAGATGTAAAGCAATCTACAACAAACACCTGCATCTAAATTGCTGCACTTTAGCCATTTGCGTTGCTGCTGCAAAAAACAAAGCCAGAAACCAGCTGCATTACTACTTTACAAATTAAAAATGAAGTATCAAAGTATGAAATAACAAATCACTTTTGTAAATTTTAAAGTAAAAGAAGGTATATCTAAAATCATTCGGCAAATTTTATAAGCAATAAAGACATAAATAAGTAAATTCTGTAATTCTGGATACCTAATGCAAAGTGCTTGAATATCTAAATATATAGGTAATTTATTATAACTCTTTCGTATAATACTCGTATTGTAAAAGTAACAAGGTGTCTATTTTGGGCTAAATGTAAAACAAATTATTCTGCCATGTTTTAGTCTGCATTCGTTGCTTAAATTATTTACCTACTAAACTTGGTTAAAACAAGTAATAAAATATAGCCATCACCGTCAACTTGTTACAATTTAGTCAGGTCAAGTATGGTTCAATTAAATTAAAGTATTTTGTTACTATATGTCATGGTAGTTATTGACACTGAAATGCGTTTTTAAATCCATTTAAGAGGCTTGTGGAGCACTAGTTCATATAAACGAAATACCAAAACCAATTATATATCATAACTGATACTCTTTGGATAGTGTGTGTTTATTCCGATTGCATTACAGAATATCTAGGTTCAAAAAATATATGTATATCTTGATAGGACACTGATTTAAAGACGACATATAAGCAATTTAAAATTTACATCCGTCTGTATCTGCCGTCAGCATCAACCAGCCCCACTCTGATGGTGGGCAGGGTTCTTCATCATCTTCAATCAAGCCCCATACTCCATCTCACTTCTCGTCTACTAAAGGAATCCCTACTAACAAATCAGGCTCCACGTCAGTGTATCTGCCGTCAGCATCAACCAGTCCCACTCTGATGGTGGGCAGGGTCTCGTCTTCATCATCTTCAACCTCCCCCCGCGCTTCCCTTGCCTCCCGTTCTGCTATCGCTCTGGCTGCTATCACCTGGAGGGAAGTACATTACATGTAGATAAAAACAAGAGAAGAGTGTAGTGAAATCTAATAAAAGCCACCTAATATTATTAGCGATACTGGACATTAAATGATTTTAATCTCATCTCATACAATATTGAAATGTAATTTGATAGATGAAAAAAGACTAAAAAGAAAATCAGATTTTTAAATAACAAATTTTATAACTGCAAATAAAGGATTGCAGTGATCTGTCCAAGTAGGTAATAACTATGTAGAATAATATAAAAAAGATAGATGCAAAACGGGTGCTGAATATAATAAGTCGACGAAAAACTATCACACAAAATTAAATCATTACTTGTTAGAAAATGAAAATAAAGAAAAGTTAATTTTATTTTACAGTTGTTTTATAACAATACAATAAATCTACTATCTCCCTGACCTTAGCGTTGATATGGTTTATGATACTGACAATTCATAGAGAAAAGTGGTTTGAGTAACAACCCGATCCCTTAACCAAAAGAACTTGAATAGAGGACCTTGTTTCATTTGTATGATAATTGTAGAAGTAAAAGAGGTGCGTGCAGAAACGTAGCAGATGGAGATCTACAGTCTCTGTCTACACTGACAGCTTATAAGTTAAAAAAGGAGCCTCAGGAAATTGGTACAAACCTGTAACCGCCTCTGGGCTTGGGGCGTAATCTCCACCACTCTTGACCATCTTCTAGACTTCCTCTCGTATTGCCACTTGTCACTCAGAGCACATTGGTCGTCATCTGAGTCGTTCTGTGGAAGAAGAAACAAGAACTTGGTTAGTCGGGCCATAACTATCATTTTATGAGACGTAAGATGAAAGTCTAGGTCTTCCTTTTCCTCTTTTCTCTTCTACCTTTCCTTCTCTATTTTTATTCACGAGGCTGTGATGTCGTATCAAGGTATCCCTATCACCTTTCCTTTTCTGTTTTTAGACGAAATAACTTTTACCAACTGAAGGAAACGGGTGGTACAGGTGGTAAAGCTGATGCCGGGCTCTACTGTGGAGGTACCACCATCTTACTTGGAGACCCCCTCGAAGTTATTCGGGGGAGAGTAAGAGGACAGCTCATAGGCAAAAAACCAGGAGGCCCACCATGCCTGGGACCGATAGACGGTGGTATATCCATCCCTAACAGCCGGGCCTTATATGGAACAGACTGGTAATGAGCAGCAGCGTCACTAGTGCGAGGGTTCCGGCACCGCGTTCACCAACCCACCTACCCAGCGTGTGTGAGTATGGGCAATTCTTCCAGGATGACCGCCTGGAGTGACAAAGTCCTGGAAAGGCTTATGTCCAGCAGTGGACGAACTAGGCTGATGGATGGAACTGAAAAAAAAAGTTGATATCGTGTCGTACCATGAGGTTAGGTTAGGAAAAGTGGCAGTTACTTTTCCGATAAGAGAGTAGCTCTTAAATTTGGGGAAGATTAATATTAACTAGAAAATCTTTGAGTTAGTGTTTTTCAACATAGTACATTCATCATCATCCATTTGATCAATCATTCTTCTTTGCCTGTTTAAATTATTTTATTTTTAATGATTTCAACAAATCAATATATTACAGAAGTAGAGTTGGGCTACGGTTTTTTTTTTAGTATTTATTTATCGATCAAACAGAAAGAGGTCAATAACTCGAGTAGTTCTTAACGGACTTTGATTCCTTTGTTACCATTTAAATGAATTAAGTCGAAAAAAAGGCGGCTGAGGGCAGTAAATTATTTGGTTGCCAAATTTAATTACGGGGCTTCTAAAATTACAAGTTCTTTGTAAGCGTCTTATTTCGTAGCTCCGTACTACTCTTCAGTAATCAGATTTCTGTACACAGTCGGCTTCATTTGGTTAATCCTACGCTATCTTTATTTCACCCGAAGCACAATTTAATAAGAAAATCGTGTTCCAAATTCAAATTCTCACCCAAAAACTTAGCAATGGTTCGTTATAAGGCCAAGTGCTCATCTTATTTTGACGCCAATCCGAATGGCAAGGTCGCTGGCGGATCTCTTTATGACTCTTAATTGGTTTAACCTCTTCGGGTCGAATGAAACGTCAACTTTCAATCATGAAGGCACGATGAATGCCCTTGCTTATAATTAAGTTAAGGGGATCTTGGCTTGGCAAAATATTTTAATGTAAATTAAAATATTTTGATTTGTGATTTTCCAATTTGACGCTAAGCTGTTTGAAACTTACCGGTCCTCATTTTATGTCGCTTTCAGTTAACGAGTACGCCAGTAGGCAAGAAAGTAGGCAAGTTTTATGGTAATCGGCTAATGATAGTCGAGTTACCAAGATACAAAACACTCATTATGCAAAACACGCAATGTACTACGTTTTTTACGACTATTCGCAAAATTACAGACCACGACAACGCCCCGCGTCGCGCCACGCGCCGCCGCATAAAATGCCACAGTGTGAACGCACCTTAAAGCTTATAAGAATGGTATTATGAAGAACTGACCTCAGATAAAATTAGATTTGATACACCATAATTAAGTTGTTGAAATTTTTTTGACCTCGTTCTTAAAGTTTGTATAAAATTACTGTAATTTAAAGCAATTTTTATTTGTCTGGTTCAATGGTACTTGTGGAAAACAAGTAAATATATTTTTTAAGTTTTCTTAACCAAGATGATTTATTTTTGCAAGTAATACTAACAAACAATTAGCTGAATAGTTTTAGTAATTTATATTTTTATTTATGTGTTATATTTTTTCCTTTTCATCAGTGGTTTATTAAAAAGCATAAATGTTTAATTCTGAAATAAAATTAAATAAAAGATTTAATAGTATCAAGTACGCTGTTCGGCTGAGTCATTATGTTCGATACATTCGTGTGCAAAAATGTGTGTGTTTTTTTACATATCATTATTTTTATCATTTATGTGTGTACAATAACCCGTGCCAATAAAGAATAGTTTTATAATTGGCGGCAGAAGTAGGATATCTGTGATAGTTATTAGTTTTAATTTTAGTAGGATCCAGCAGAATTCCAGCGCTGTGGCTTCGGCTGTTTTTCATAAACACAGAATATGGCTATTTCGTTTGTAATTTGTTTTGTGTGGTGTTTGAAATAAAGCCCTTTTCTTTCTTTCTTCTTTCATATGTCAGAATTCTGAGAGAACTCCATACCTCGGCTGCCATTTATAAAATTTTTCTTTATTGGCACGGGTTACACTAATAATAAAGTAGTAAAAAAGCTTGGCAGAACATTGAATATTTTTCAATGTGCTGGGTTATTGGTATCGCACTGAGACCAAAACTAAAATCGAACCTGGATCTCAAGATTGAGCTGCCCTTGAGCTGCCACCGCTTATTTATATAAGACAATTTAGAAGTAGGTTAAAATATACTTCCTTAATTTGTTTACATAGTTTGTTAGTTAATAAAATGAAGTATGTTAGTAATGTTAAAAGAAAGGAAAATGTGAAAAAGAAAGTAAGTACATATGTTAAAAAGAAAGGGAAATGCGATAAACACTTTTGAAGTCGCTTGTACCTGCGATGATGATACACGTATTCAATATGATATGATCTTATAAAGTTTCCACTTATCATCCTCACAAATGAAGTAGGTAATTGTGGAGATGGAGTAAGTGAATATATTGAATACCTCCGTTAAACGGCTAGTTAGTCAACAATATGACGAAGCGAAACTGTCTATTGTGAGTTAAATACGCGATGACAGTTTTATCATTTATCAACATTAAGTGGAAGTTTCAAATACATATTATACCCCCTTCCACGTCAGATATTTCACGGCACTCCTAAAATCTCTGCAAAATGACGTCAAAAGTAATTTTAAAATATATCAAATCAAATCAAAATAAAACTAATAAAAGTCTTCTTGCAACTATTTTATTTGCTTGGTTATTGCGACTAGTTTCGCAGTAACAGTAAGAAGGATAGCTAACTGTCGTAGGGTAGATACATTTAATAAATTTATTTACCCTAAGACTTAGTTAGCTATCCTTTTTACTGTTTACCTATTCTAATTAGCCCGACGATGTCAAATAGACGAAACTAGTCGCAATAACCAAGTAAATAAAATAGTGGAACTCGTACAAGACTTTTATAAGTACTGTGACAGAAATAAATTTCTATGTTTGAGCACTTGGCAATTTATCCATCGCAAAAATGATTTGAATGGACCTGTTGTCACAACAAAAGTTCTTATAGTACAATAGTGTATACTGTCATTTACAAATACTATCATGTAACATAGGCTTTTTGATATGTGTTATAAGAAATCGCAGCGCAATCGCGGTGCTATAATGTAATATTATAACAACGGATAAACAATATTTTATTAGATTTGTTTATTAGACTTCATTAAAAATAAAGTATTTTGAGTCAATTTTTCTCCACGAAAATAGAAACTTATCAAATTGATTTTGTTATTTTTTTTAATTTTATCTTTAGATTTATTTAAATATATTTACTTGTTTGTTCACAGCAGGTGCCTTGTTTAAGAACAAAGATTGAATCAAAGCTTGAATAATCAATTTCCCTTGAAACGAACAAGGTGTTAAGATAAGGTTGCGGAAGCCGGAAACTGGCGATAGTACTCATCCATACGAACAACTTTTATTATTGAGCCAACCCTCGAATCCCAAAAAAAAATTGTTGTTCCATAGAAAAGTTACATATCTACCCGACCAAAATGTATGAAACAAATGATTTTTTTTCCTCGACTTCTCAATTTTTACGAGTACTATCGCCAGTTTTCAGCATCCGCAACTTCATCTTAACAACCTGTATATAAAGCGAAGAAGTTATTAACATTAATTTTCACAAGATACTGGGGTCCCTCTGTATTAAATATAATTAACATTGTAATATTTTTCGGGTGAATTCGAGAATATTGGACTGTTTGTGATTAATTTTAGGATTGTTATTAACGTAAATGTACATTTTACCTGATCAAAATCTAATTTAAAGAAAAACAGGGTTTCGCGTAATCGTAATCGAAATATCAAAAAGCTATTACAAGTACCTACAAATTTCGTGGTTTTGATTCATAAAAGTGAATACTCCAACTCCAATTTGGACCTGTCTTTGAAGGGCTAACTCTTAACACACATAAAAGGAAATAAAATGTTACAATTATTTTCTTTTATTAATTAAGACATTTTATTTCCAGCTGTTATTTTTGACCAAAAAAAAACAAGTTATCGAGAGTTTCATATTTCATACGATTTTCCCAAAAATTCTCTTGCTCCTTCCGAAGTAATGCCTGAAGCGATTTCAAGGGGGTATATCGTCAAAATTGACACTTTTTGAAGTTATTTATCTGCTGTTCAAAAGAAGTCCCAAGTAAAATAAATTAGTATAACAATTTTGGGACCTTTTTCTGGTGTTTGATTTCACTCCATAGAAATAATTATTGAAAAGAGATCTAAATTTACACCTTTTTAATATTCTGACAAATTGGGATAGCATACAGACTTCAAATATATTTATTTAGATGGGTTTCAACAATGCCTAAATTACTGGTAATGGAAATTTTCATAGCTATTTTAGTTAAATTTGTATTAATTTAAAACCGACTTTTTGTAAATTTTCTCCGATTCCGTCCCACTCGCACTGCGGATCTTTCCGCCTGGAGTAACGGGGACCTTTGCACGGACGATATATGATCTTAATGATTCTTTCACTTAGTTATAGATATTTTTCAGATCTACAGAATAATATTTTTAAATCTGAGCTGGACTCCTTTTTCATAACCACAGAATATGTCCATTTCGTTTGTAATTTGTTTTCTTTTTTTGTTTCGTTTTCTGTGGTGTTTGAAAAAAAGCTCTTTTCTTTCTTTCCTTCTTTCTATCTATTAATCCAGTCTACAAGCTCTACTCTGGGCACTTTTGACATTACCCTTCTTCAGTATGTCGCCAATTTGGACAGCATACGTGCTTCTAGGACGGCCAGGGGATCTAAAAAGGCCGACTTGGGTGAATCATAAAATTATTTGAAAGTAGGATAGAGTGAGAGTTTTTTCACGAATGCAAAGAGACGGCATTAGAAGGGAATCATAATACGATTCATCCAAAGCGGCCTTTTTAGAGGACCAGGAGCCGTATTTTTGAATCGTTCTTTTTCAATTCACGTGCGAAAATATATACCTGTCTCATCTTGCAAATGACAAGTTCTGATGTGCTACGTGAGATGGGTATATACTTTCGCATGTAAATTGAGAACGAACGATTCACAAATACGGCTTCTGATCGAGCTTCATCTTGCACTTGCGCACCATAAATTTCTTTCGTCACTCTACTTTCATTCAACCTCTGTAGTACTCTGTACATGTCTAAACCATCGAAACATTTGTTTTATTACTTATCCAAAACTTCACCGAAGAACCTAACTGAAACCGAAACAAAGGGACCAATTCAAAACCTGAGTTGATTCAATTACGGTTTTCTAAAGGTGCCTGATTGCCACAAGGTTCCATTTACTACGAGTACTATCAAAGAAATTACCGCATGGAAACTTTTTACTCTTATACGATAATATAATGTTAATAAATATATTAAATTTTGCTTTTATAAGCTTTATTTATTTCTTTTGTTTATTTATTAGTATTAAAACAATAAAATAAAATATTATTCGATATATTTCGATCCTCGGTATGGGGCTGTCATCAGTCGAATGCAAAAAAATGTTGATAAATAAGTTAGTTATGTTAATAAAAAAGTAAAACAATTTGTTAACAATTTTAGTAACTTTTTTCTAAAAATAAAATAACAAAAAATAGATTTCTCTACGGATGGTGTAACCAATTTTTTATTATTTTATTGATGATGGCTCCATACCGAGGGTCGAAATATATCGAATAATATTTTTTTTATTGTTTTAATTTTAATAAATAAACGATAATATAATATAATCAGTACTTCGTTTTCAATATACAAATTCATACTAAAGACTTGGAATGTGCTCAGTATCAAGGTCGCTAACCCTCTTTGTGTAATTTGAAAATAATTTTTTTTCGCCTTCCCTATATACGCAAGTATAGGCGGTCAACATTATATTTTGCGAAATAAGCAAAAAGTGTTACAGATCCGTGATAGTGATCACACACTTAGCCGCCAGTATAAATTTGGCTGCATAAAATAATGTCACTTTATATTTACTACGTAGTAAAGTATCTCCTGTCTACTTCCCAAGGCTTAATTTTTAAAAGTTTTTTTTTTTAATTTGTCAGAGAATATACGCCATTTTAGGACATAGTTTTCATTATTTTGGTTATTTTAGACATTATACTGATTCTGATGTGTAATTGCTTATAAAAAAGTCGTCTGTCTCTGTCTGTCTACTCATCTGTCATTCAGCTGTCAAATTAGTCGGAAGCTAATATTATGATTTATTATTATAAATTTATCTCATTTCTCAAGTGACGCCACACGAAGGCAAATGGAAATTGCAGCTTTTTCGTAAAAATATCCATCATCATGATGTTTTTTAGACCACAAGTTCTAAAATACGGCTTATTAAACCTAAATCTCGAAATGCTTTTCGAATTAACACATCTTAAAATAATTTAATCTAAGCGAATCGCTTTCAACATATTTTTAAATAATACGGGCAAAATAAGAGATTTCAGATTTTTCTTCGATAGTACCTCTCTCTAACTAAATGAATCAATTTGTGCTGAATAGTTTAGTAAAAAAATTGCATTTAAAATAAAATAAAATATGAATTCAGTCCGTAAACGTCTCGTTGATAGTTTCAGTTCTTTGATTGTATTAGAGTACCGTCGGAATAAAAACCCTTCGCGGCTGAAAAAGATGTACGGTGACTTTGATTTGGTACAACCTAATTCATACTGAAGACTTGGTGTGATCAGTTACAAGGTTCAATGACTCTTGTTACGATATTATTAAAGTTTCAAAAAAAAAATACCTGCGGTGGCCCATAGCCGGAAGGATCCCAAGGGATAAAAGAAAATAAGTAATATAATTTTGAGTACATTACAAACTAGAAAAGATTGGTCAGAAACAAAATGTCAAGGAAGACAAATTATTAAAAAAAAAAATCGTCGGTCTAGGGTTTGACCCTGCGACCTCTGCTTTCACGAAATGCTTAGAGTATCCAAAGGGATGGATTTCGCTAGAATTTATGTAATCATAAAAATTAATTTTCAATGCAAGTGCTCGTAAAGGCCCACTTTTTATGCATCAAAACCGAACAAAAAGTCGATTATTTTGCCCTAGGGCTTTATTATTATTTATTTTTTTATTTATTTACAATGGTTGGCTAACCTGCAGCCTTTCCTGTGTACCATAGATGTTATACTTTTTTTTCCACTGTTTAACGGCTCTGGATACAGTCCTTTTGAGCCAATTATAATTTAAAGTTCACAAGATTATATTTGTTTTCATTTCCTCACACTATGCATTGAAAAACGTAGTATGATACACGGGCGTAAAAGCAATAAATTACTCGGTTACGTTTAAAACACTCGCTACGCTCGAGTAATTTATTCGTTTTCGCCCTTGTAGCATAAAATACTATTAGAAGCCTTTAAAACTTGTTTAAGTTATTATATTAAAAGTAAGGAAAATCGTTTATGAAAATAATACAAACAGATGTGTGAATAAATAACACTAGTACTGTTTCAAAACTATTTTTTCACTATTTCTCAACTAGTTTCGCCTTATCGGTATTATCGAGGGATGGTTTATTTACGTGTCACACAAACACTGCGTATGAATTGACGTAATAATAGGTCTTTACCTATAAAATTGCCGAAATTTTCTAACAGATTCATGAGTTGATAATTCCTGTAATTCAATAGCTATTTCAATTATTTGTTTTTTGTTTGAAAGTTGAGTTCAAGGTTTTTACATCTACGTATCAAATTTTGTTTTTAGTTTGATTATAAAAATTAAATCTTCAAAAACAGTTCGTCCTAAATGCCATCCATTTCCATGGTAAGATTTGTAATATTTTTATACAACTGACACTTTATAAAATTAAATTAATGTTGCTGTTAGCTTAATGTTGTCTCATTCACACACATAAGAAATCACATAATTTGGATTTGCCATTCCTTAAATAAATGCAAAAATGTTAGTTTTGAAAATTGAGTTTCCTTCAAATTCTCTATAAAAAACGTCACCTTCATATTTAAAGACCTAATATAACGAATCAACAAGAGCCGACAGTCGCAAGTATTAACAATCAGAAGTAATAAAATAAAATGAAATAAAATAAAATATCCTATAAACCAAAGAAATTCATTTACCAATGGTTCTCACACTAAGTGCACTTGTCCAGCGGGAACCGAAGGCACATAAATACAAACACAAAATACAAATTCTTTATTTCTTGAAAACTTACACTAAAAAACATGCTTTAAAATTAAACCCTTAATCTAAACATAAAAACATAAAAAAACAGAAATTAAAAACAACAAATGAATAAATGATTAAAAACAGAATATTTAGTGTCTACGTTTTCCAGTGGACCCCAAACTAAGTCGGGCTTGTCACGTGGGATCCAGACTAAGTCGGGCTTGTCACGTGGGATAAGCAGTTACAATAATCATTGTAACTCCTTATAAATATAATATATGTTCGTATCTATAAAAGAAAGGTATATATTTTTAAATTTTGTACATCCTTTGCCCAGCAGTGGGACACTAAAGAGGCTACATAAAAAAAAATATACGTCACGTGAAAAAGACTCACACTTGACTAGTTTTTAGAAAACTATATTTGCAAATGGCAATGAGAAACACGCTTAGATAACCGATTAGTAGAAAAACCGAGGGTAAACCATAAACATAAAACTTAACAGTAACTTGAGATAACTTTACAAGTTGAATCTGGCTTCCGAAGAACCTACCAAGATTATTGCCCGTTGTACTTAAGTCGTATCAGCAATAATAGTGGAAACCTTAGATAAGTTTAAGTGCGAATAGGATATCTTGGGCGCGCACTTAGTGTAAAACAAGTCAAATTGGCGGAAGCATCGTAAATGTTGATACAACTTGTAAAAGGCGGAGAAAACAAGATAGAGGTAGAAATAGATACAATATTCTTAACTCAAATAGGTACCCGTTTTGAGTAACAACAAATACAGTGACGGCTTCTAATGTCATAGGTACAGATAACTTATCTCACTTAAGTCCGTTTATGGGTGCAGTAGAGCAAGCACACGCATTTTTCTAGTGTGCGTAACCTCGGGAGCACTACAAAACGCGCAACCTACAATCACAAAATAACTACTTACAGAAGGTTCACTCCGCATAGCTAGCGAAAACAGGCGCACGCACACATAGACGCATACGTACGATGATCTCGGTTGAATACCAATACGAAATTCTGCCGAGATCATCATACGTACGCGTCTATAGAATAGAATAGAATAGAAAATTTTATTTCAGACCATATAGTCCATAGTATATTAGTAACAAATTGAACTTATCAACTATGTTAGTAAACATTAAACATTAAAAACAACACTAAACAAACAAAACACTGAAACACAATATTTACAACATTCACCTACAATGCACTGACATCCAAAACACATGTATAGGGCTGTCCATGTGGTTGGAGAAGGTTTTCAGGAGGCTATTGGCACCGCCGCGGACCCTGCACATCAAGGATGCCACTCTCTTTCGCACAATAGCGTGAAAACAATCTGTGCGTGCTTCTGCGAACATTCCGGATGCACTACAATACCGCGGCAGCCCAAGCAACATCCTGAAGGTGTTGTTGTAATGGACAACAACTATGCATGTGTGCGTCTGTTTTCGCTTGTGGTATGGAGTTGGCCTTCTGGTAGTATCTATTTTGTGCTGCAGTGCTACAATGAGGATAGAAGCTAAAGTAAGTAACACGTATCCTGTGAAAATTTCAACTGGCTACAACGGCAGATCCTGTGACGGAGGCTTAGTAAAAGGGTCCCGTTTGCCAATCCCCGTGTACGGGACCCTAAAAATATTGCGTTGTTCTTGACAGAAGGACGTGAGTATCAATTTCGTTGAACCAAGTCGGTGATAAATCTTCTATGGGCGGATCGACAGGGTTGCAGCAATTACTTATAATTGATGGTTTGACATGTACCAGCCTGGTTCAGCAGTTCGCACTAACGATTTACGCTTCACCAAACATTTGATGAGCATGTCTACCGAATTAAGGGTTTGGCGTAGGCTAGCAAAAAATATAACTACCCGTCATACACAATAAGGCAAAGATTAATTAAGATTAAAGATTAAGGCAAATATTAGCTTTTGATAGAGGAGATTATTGGTTGGCTCATTGATCTATTTGTCTTGGACGGGTAATACTAATAATTACGCAGCGAAACAATAGTTCGGAGAGTTTTTAGCTAATACTGAAATATTTTATATGGAATAATAAATAGGATTGTAGTAGATTCTTCATACGTAATACGCCTATTCTCTTGAATTAATATTTTCAGTGCTAGCACGTTTCCTTCTGTAACAGCCGTCAAATGGCACCACTTCTTTCTTCATCCCTCAAAGTTAGTTGAAAAAGGCATATTATAAAATAAATGAATATTTGGATGATGGTGAAGCATGGTGTTATAGTGATAATGATAGTAAGTTATAATTTAACTAAATAGTATAATTTCTTAACGTATGATTCCTCTAAGGTGTAAACATTAATTGATTACAGACTGTAAAAGGTAAAGGACTATATGAGACAGGTAGACAAAGATATATATGTTTTTCTTTTTTTCATTAACCTGAATTCCTGCTGTCTTGTATTTTCTTATCCCTTGGTTAAAGTAGATAATAATATAAGTCATATATTGTATAGTATAAGTTTTATGTTGAAAAAAAAGACATGATCTTGCTAAGTTTCTTGCCCTTCTTCTTAGCAAGACTAATCGAATGGGCGGAGGTAGGCATGTATTTATATATGTAACCTATTAGTATGTAGTATATAGGATGGGATTTGGTCGGCCGCCTGGATTCGTGCTGGGGGCTCGGTTGGTGATCATTGAACCTTGTTCCTGGTCCCTGGCCGGGTCTCCGGTATGGGTTCGGGCGGTTGATTGGATTTTACCTTGTATAATATATATTTTACCTATCATTTTAATCGTAAATATATTGCTACATAAATTAAATAAACCTTTAATTTAGTTCATGTACATTTATTATTTTATTACATATATTTTTTTGTTAGATTAAATTTGACGTGTAAAAAGTGTATATATCTATACCTGCTTTGCAAAATAAACTATTTGAATTTGAATTAGCCAACCGCGCTTAAATTCGTTATACGTACCAGCGTTACAAGTCTATTATACATATATATTATACATATATATTACGAATCGTCCGGCTTTACGCCAGGGCCACAGCTTCAGTCTTCTGGCGGCGCTTCTTGCTGCGCTTCCATGCGGTTTTTGCGACGGGCTTTGCCCTGCCACGACACCCGTCGGCGCCTTCCACCGCATCGGATGTATAGCGCGCCCACTCGCTCAAAGCGGTCGACACTAGGTTCGTCCTGTGCGCTCGATCACTGTTTCAACCACCCGCCTCCCTGCACATCGCCGTCGAAAGAGCGCAAGTCACTCGAAGCCGGACAAGACGCGCGAGCGGCGACAGCGGCTCTATACAACTTCATACATTTGTTCTCTCCGCCGGCGCCGTCGCAAGAAGAACCACTTGGCGCGCCCCTCAAAGCCTGAAGCTGTGGCCGACCGGTTAGGCGACATTTGAAATCGTAAAAAATCAACGCGTGAAAACATCCCCGACGCAGATCCTTTTTTAATGAGATACTATACTTTAATTTAGCTCGTAAAAAATGTAGTGACATTTTGAAGCTGAAAAGTTCGTATGTTTACTTTTAAATAATTGTATTTTTAATATTAGTTTATGCTACAAGGGCGAAAAAAATAAATTACGAGGACGATTTCGCTACGCTCGTGTTTTAAACGTAACCGACTAATTTATTGCTTTTACGCCCGTGTATCATACTACGTTTTTCAATGCATAGTGTGAGGAAATGAAAACAAATATAATTTTGTGAGCTTTAAATTATGATTGGCTCAAAAGGATTGTATCCAGAGCCGTTAAACAGTGGAAAAATAAGTATAACATCTATGGTACACAGGAAAGGCTGCAGGTTAGCCACCCATTGCAAATAAATAAAAAAAAATAATAATAATAAAGCCCTAGGGCAAAATAATCGACTTTCTGTTCGGTTTTGATGCATAAAAAGTGGGCCTTTTACGAGCACATGCATTGAAAAGTAAATTATAACTGGCCAGTGTCTAATCTTTTATATTTAAACTTTTTTTCGCAAAACATATTGTGTGGCCTGGTATATACAGGTATGTGTGTGTTGTTATGTACTGAATGGAACATAACCTAACATTATTAAATACTACATGTAAACCAAAGCTAAACAATTGAACGTGTAACGTAATTCCATCAGTAACTACCCTCTACTTACCGACTCATCCCGGAGGCTTCTCACCTTCGCTGAGAAAATCGTTTATCGAACGCAGTTATATCTGTGTGAGATCACGAAATGAGGTTGCATAGCAATGAGGCAGGCGATGATTTTGAAACATTACTGTAATCGCTCGTAGATTGAGATGTTAGTGAATTATAGTCCGCCTGATATGGTAATTTTTGACTTCAGCCTCAGGGAAAGTAAAGTAAGATGCAAGACAAAGTGAATTAGTTATAGAAAAAAAACACCCGACTACACAAGAACTAAACAAACGAGGGTAAAAACGCGGGCAAAAGGTAGTGTAATAATATTATTATATTTATGTCGTGGGTAGATCGTAAAGTATGAAATCAAAAAATATTCACCAAGAGGAGCATGTAATTTACCTCTTGTTTAAGGCGATATGTAAAAGTTTTAGCGTCCCTGTTACTCCATATGCGAAAAAATCCCCAGTGCGAGAGAGAAGGATTCGTGGAAAAGTAGCAAAAAGTCGGTTTTTTATTAATATAAAATGTACTAAAGTTGCTATCAAAATTTCGTTTAACCAGCCCCCCTATTCTGTATCTTTAGTTGCCAACTGCACGAGGTGCCTATCATCAAAAACATAGCTAAAAACTGAAATTTCAAAATTGCCTTTAGTGGGTATTGAACTATTAACAATCTGTGTCGTCACTTCAAGTGCGAAAATATCCTTAGGACATCGGAATTCGATAGTATATCTATGTTTTTGATGATAGACACCCAGTCCAGAAGGCAACTAGAGATACACAATAGGCCCGCAGGTCCTAGATAATGTTAAAACCCATCTAATAAAATATAGTTGGCGTCTATATGTCATTCTAAATTGTCAAACCAGGAGAATTGGTGTCGAAAAGGACCTCATTTCAATAAATATTTCTATCGAGCCGAATTTCGCATCGCGTTTCTGTTTTAACAGATCCCTAGAAAAAGAATCCAAAAATAATATACTATTTTATCAAAATAATACATTATTTACTGAAGTAGATATGCAAGTCCTTAAAGTGTCGATTTTTTTTCCGTAGCGCCTTAAATACCACTTAACACATTGTGCCATTGCTATGTAGCTAGAAGTGCACTTTTGCCTTTTTTTAAATAAACCACAACCTACTGCCGGTGCTTAATTAAGGCTTGTCAAAAGTAAACACCATTTATTACACAAATTGTTGGATTTGTCGTGTCACGCACGCTTCATTAATGACCGACTTTTCGTTAAGTACAACCGCAAAACATTTTGGGCGGGTTCCGCATAAATTTTGAAAAGAAAATTGGAGCAAGGCCGAAATAGCCTGGGAATAATTGTACAAGGGTTCTTCTTATTAAAGGTACTTTACTTTGCATGTATTTTGTATGAAGGGTTGAAGATTCGAGGTAGACAGTGGAAAAGCCCAGAGGTTATCTAATAAATTGTTGAAGATGTAAAAAAAATTTGACAAATAATTTACGCAATAACAACTAATTTTTAAGGTGTTATAGTACATCTATCTCACAAAGTTAGATGGTCCGAGAAAATTTTCATACAAAATTATTTGTGGGAACCAATAAAAACGACCGAAGTATTATAGTGTCTATAAAAATTGCCCTGGACCATCTACCTAAAGGCTGGCCAAATTTTCCACGTGAGCAAAATTTCGTCGTTATTGGTTCCCAGAAGTTTGTATGAAGATTGCCTTGGACCATCCACCTTAACAGGGTTTTTATTGAAGTATCTCTAAATACATGTATAATTAATTCTCGATTTAAAATTATGTTTTAACGAGACAAGTTAATTAAGAATATGAAAATGTGCTTTTGACAATGTGCTACCGGTCTGATATGACAATAACAAGTTTGATATAATAATGTATGACAGGCTTTATGAAAGTGAAGGTGTTAATTTTAATTGGGATGGCGTTAGGGTTGTCAGATGTGAAAACCAAAATATCTGGGCAAAATTTCAAAAAGTCGGGATTTTGGGATTATGGTCGGGAAATATAAATATTACGAATCAAAAAATTCTTTTTTTAAATTAAAGTTGAAGTAATTACAACAAAATACTTTTTTGCTCGCCGACCGTTCTTATTTGTTATTTGTCGGGACAATTTGTATGTTGTCGAGACTCTAGGTTGGGACAATCCCGACGAATCCCGACGAATCCCGACCATCTGGCAGCCCTAAATGGCGTACGTAAGGAGCTATTACAATATAGTGAATTAATTAAGTTTTTCTCAAAATATAAATAAGTTAAGATGGATACTTTCAGAATACAGAATATGGTTTTTCTTACCTTCTTTTTGATAGAAAGTTACCGGCTAATGTTAGGTTTAATGATAAACTTTAGATTAGCCGGATAAAAGATTAGCCGTTAACGGCTAAAATTGTAAAAGCAAATGGAAAGATGGTATAATATAGAAATAATTAAAAAAGTATTAGCTTCGATACTTATTATTTAAAATTTTCTTTTGCTTTTACATTTTTAGCCGTTGGTTAGCGGTTAATAATAGATTTCCATTATTTGTTTTTTGTTTAAAGTTGCTTTCCAGGTTTTGAATCTACGTATTAAATTTTGTTTTTATTTTCAGGATGATCCATTCCCATGAGATTCGTAATATTTTTATTACACTTTAAAAAATTTAAATTAAGGTCATATACAATTTTGTATATGTTTGTGCTGTAAATAGAGCTGTCTTGAAATTCTCCATAGACATCCATTAATTTTAAAGTTATTGACCTGACATTGAGTTTAGCTGGTTAATCATAAGTTTATCATCAAACCTGACATTAGCTGTGTCCTATGGCTTCAATTTTGATTGTATTACTTTAATAAACTATCTATATATAGCGTGTTTGTGTTTGTAAAATAAGGAAAATACTTTGATGTACATTTTAAACTGAGATAAAAAGTTACCACCTTGTAGAACCCACTCTATGTTTTTAGTTTTTTTCTATGATACTTTACGTTAAAAACTTGGTCAAAAATAGTTTTAAGACAACTTGTACTCGTAGACTTAAAAACTCAGCGTATTTTGACTCCTAAAGTGTAGATTATAGTGGCGAAAATCGAATACCGAGTAGATTATTTATTGAAATCACTTAAGGGTAAGCTACTCGAAACAATGGCACAATATCGCGAGGCCTTTGAAGTTTTTCCCCTCAACTTCGCTAACAAGCTTTTTGATCGATGAAACCTTTGTCTTTTGTGATTTCACGTCTACATATGATATCAGAAATAATGAATATCTAAAAACATTAAATAAAATAATAGTTCATACATCGATATCAGCATATCGATATTTTCAGATGATTTTATATTCGACTGATGCCGGCCCCAATGTGAGCCGAAATATATATCGAAAATAACTCAACTATGATTTTCCTTGTGTTTACGAGTATAAAATTAAATGAAAAGCTAAAATAGTAAGATATAAATATTTATTTCAAGTTTATTTACAGATGAGTGCCAGGTAGACCTGCAGATTTAATTATTTCAACAAAACTTAAAGATATACATTCAGTTATATTATTCATTATAATATAATTATATTGTATTATATATGGTATATTTTATTACTCCCTCGGAACGGGTGGATCCGTTGGCTAGCTAAAAAGCTAGCTTTTTAAAGAAAAATATGTTATCTATACGGCGAATATAAGCTAAGACTCACTTTGATATTTACGAAAAAATCCCGACGTTTCGGTCAACTTAAGAATGACCTTCATCAAGCTCCGCTGGGTGCTCCGGGGCGCGGGGAAACACTCGAGAGTCCTAATACCAAATAACTCAAATATCGATTTGAATCGAAATTTTGAACATTATCTGATTATAGATTTCCTTTTCACGGCGGCGGCGGATCTTTAAAATATAATTCAAATTCGAGAACGTGATTAGTATGAGCTCTTTTATCTGTCTGCAAAAATATTTGTGTATATAAAAGATTTGAGCAGAAAAATCTAGTTAAGAATTAAAAAAAAATGATGTCTCTTTGTTCGGGATGTAGTTAATTTTCATATCGTTACCATATTTTTTCACAGATCTTCCAAAAGGTTAAGTAAATGTTAAATTTTAAGTATTGCTTTTAGGGGTCCGTAAAAAACAGGAAAAAAAATCTGTGTTATATGGCTGTCCGTCTAGTAAAACTCAAAAACGGTTGAGAATAAAATTTGGCATTAGAAATGTATGTTAATTGACAAGCTACGGGTGAAGCGAACCAAAAGTAGGAGTTATCAGTAGGGTTTTAGTCTAACGGGTTAGGGTTTCATGCGTATTTGTAGTAATCAGTGGTCATATTTAGCTAATTTTGCGCAAATCGGCTTGCTGCTCTTTTCATGCACCCCTAATTTAACGATCAGCTGACTTTGATACTTATTTTTTTAGGAAAAGCCGACTAGTTTCGGCATATCAGACTGCCTTTGTCAGTTACGCGACGTCATTCAAGCTCAAATTATGGAATGCATACTTATATTGTGGATGACGTTCATTTGAATCTTAAGCTCGTGTTTTTAAATGGTTTTCAGTTATACAAACTACTTTTAAAAAAATATATATGGAGAAACTAATTTAATGTACATTAATCAGATATTTACATTTCAAACCTGTATCTTAATAATAATATATAAAATAAAAAAATAAAAATATTCATTCAAACTTATCTCTAAAAAACGGCAACAAAACGACACAAAACACAAGGGCAAATTTCTTAACCCTAGTCAAACTTCGAACAAATTACGGGAAAAAAAAGTCTGGTATTTCAGGGAGTGCAGATATTTAATAAGCTGCCAAAAGCAATAAAAGAATCAAAATCTTTGCCCAAATTGAAAAA
The DNA here is from genome assembly GCA_934047225.1 of Ypsolopha sequella. NCBI lineage: Eukaryota > Metazoa > Arthropoda > Insecta > Lepidoptera > Ypsolophidae > Ypsolopha > Ypsolopha sequella. The sequence goes on along the minus strand of OW204004.1, from coordinate 19,813,201 downwards.
ACTATTGAAAAATTACGTCTCTATCAATATTAAAACAATTATTAAATAGAATATTAACAATTATCTGAACCTTAGTGACTAAGTAGAACATTAATTATGCTTAATAGATATTCGTTATAAAATTGATGGGCCAAGTAGGATTGTTAGCTGGTAATTATTTACTTATTTTAATAGTTTTAGACTTTAGAATACATATGTGATGTAATAATTGTTGTGTTTGAGCACTATAATATGTCAGCTTGCACTGGACCCACTGGTCGTATAGTATATTTGACTTTAGTTAGATATTAAAGCCGATTCTTAAGGCTTTAATTTTAGTGTAATGACGTCAAAACTAAATTTTCTTCAATGCAAAATAGTTCTTAAAATTTAGGAACAGAAGCTAAATTACTTTGGCAAAATTTAAGTTTTGACAGCACTAAAATTAAAATTAAAGCCTTCAGAATCGGCTTTAATATTAAGTTCTCATTTTAAGTGAATATGTAAATGTTCTTATGAGAAATAAAGAATCTTAAACCTAAACCTTTTTCTTTTGCCGTGATTTTTATCGTTATTTGTAATAATTATGCTAATGAGAATGTGTGTGGTCTACGGTTAAATGGTTAATGCAATTTCAAGGAGATGAAGATTAAAATCAAATTTCTTGGGTTTATTAACATCACTTAGTCTGAATTTGAAAACGTAGGTTGTATAAAGGTTAAAACAAACGGAGTAACCTGCAAATAACAACCTGACCTCTTTATACGTAACCTTTTAAACATTGATACCATTTTGCTGAATAAAAAAAAAAACTACATTAAAACCTTGTGTCCCCTTAAGAGGGTGCCGAGCCAAATTATCTAAAACGACTGTCACTGTTAAATTGATTTTTTGAATAATATTTCAGTGATAAATAAATGAAATATATATTTATCATCACAGCGAATGTATCTACACTTCCGCGGCAGCGAATATTAAAAATAAATTATGGTATAAGAAACAAATCTATCTAAAGTAGCCCTAAAATAAAAAAAAGGTATTGGGGTTTTGGTCATTTCAATAACTTAACTGTTGAATTTAGTCTCAACCGCAATTTAAGACAATCACAAACGTTATAAAACACAATTGGGCCGTTTCACATTTTTTAAATTTTGTCTGGTAAATTAAATATGATTTTTTCTATTAAATTCAATCAATAGGACCACGATAAAAAACGACCACGAGAGAACAAGCGAGGTGTCTAATCGTTCTACGCTCGGCGCAGCCTTAAAAGGCTATGCGAATTTTATTTTTGTCATTGTCACTCCAAGCGAAAAATCGCGCATTGCGAAAGGGTCGGATTCAGGACAAATGGGAAAAAAGTTGGTTTTATATTTTTATTAAAAAAACTAAAATAGTAAGCAAAATTTCATATATCAAATCTCTAGATATTGTTGAAGCACACCTAATAAAATATGTTTGAGTTCTCTATATGGTTCCTATTCGTTAAACGAGGATAAAAAGTATGTTTGATTGAAGACCTCATTTCAACAATTATTTCTATCGAGCAAAATTTATCCAAACATGTTTTCCAATTTCAAAACCCTACATTATATAGTCAAAATGCATGAAATTTATTAAAATTTTCCGTGTATTTCATGAAATACACAGAAAAGAAACACCCGTATTTTTTTCGCATATCGCCTTAACGCTGTACTCACTTATTGTTTATCCTCACATTTGACATGGCACTCGAAACAACACTTTCCTTGGTTCCCACACTTATTTACACATAAATTTGTCCATACATCAGTCAATTTTAGTGCTTATATCAATGCAACAAGGTCTTTGGCAGGGGCCTATTGGGTTATTGCCTGCTTTGACTTATTGAAAACCACCTAGCACTTTGGGGCAAGTCACACAAAAGGAGTGGGTGGCCATTAAACATTTTGTGATTGCAGCTACCGTGCTATTTTCATATTTTTAGGGTTCCGTTAGCTACATACAAACAGAAGAGAGAATTTTTATTCTAGATACATTATATTTACTTAGAAATTATATAAAATAAATATATCTGCATATGTAAAAAAACATGTTTTCTGTGTTTTCCATGAAATACACGGAAAATTGTAATCAATTTCTAGTATATATGCATTTTGACTATATAATCTAGAGTTTTGTAACTAAAAAACATGTTTGTATAAATTTTCCTCGATATAAATAATAATTGTTGAAATGAGGTCTTCAAAACACACTTTTTCTCCTCGTTTGACGAAAGGAACCATATACAGAACTCAAATAGTAGTTTATGTTACAAGGGCGCAAAGGAATAAATTACGAGGACGATTTAAAACACGAGCATAGCGAGTGTTTTAAACGTAACCGAGTAATTTATTGCTTTTACGCCCGTGTATCATACTACGTTTTTCAATGCATAGTGTGAGGAAATGAAAACAAATATAATCTTGTGAACTTTAAATTATAATTGGCTCAAAAGGACTGTATCCAGAGCCGTTAAACAGTGTAAAAAAAAAGTATAACATCTATGGTACACAGGAAAGTCTGCAGGTTAGCCAACCATTGTAAATAAATAAAAAAAAATAATAATAATAAAGCCCTAGGGCAAAATAATCGACTTTTTGTTCGGTTTTGATGCATAAAAAGTGGGTCTTTACGAGCACATGCATTGAAAAATATTTTATTAGACGGGTTTAAATAATATCTTGAGGTTTTTTTAATAAAAATATAATACTAACTTTTTTCCTTTCGCCCTAAATCTGCCCCTCTTGCACGAATGATGAGACTGGAAGGTGGATGACATATCTCCTCAACGGACAACAGCAGACCCTTCGAATTTCAGATTATTTGATTGGTCTTGATTAGCACTTTGGTGAAACATAGTGACTAGTGTCTGATAATAGCACTGGAAGTTGGAAACGGCAATTCAAAAGGATTATTGAGGATTTCCGTTGAAGCTTGGGCTGACGATAAAGTCATAAGGCTCGAAAAATCATGTTCCTTTGTTTACCTCATTAACGAAATTTTATTCAACGCGGGTGAAGCCGCGGGCTAAAGCTAGTATGATATATACGACTAAGTTCGTAAACAGTATAAACGTGTGTACAACATACCTATAAATGAAACTCATCTATATACATAGAAAATCCACTCTTTCCCGGAAAAATACTCAGATAAAAACCGTATCTTTTGACGTCCACTTTTGGATGTGTCATTAAGAACTACTTTCTCCCTGATGCAACGATTTTATCTGTTGTAGGTGTAAACTTAGAAAACTAATGAGTTAAAAGAATCTCTTATGAGAGAAAACATGGCAAGACTAGTTCACGGAAATAATCACACAAGCTTTGGTGTAGGTATACCTAGAGAAAAAGTTAAAAATGTCCAAATTTTATATTTTCTTTTGTGTATGAATGAGACAGCATTGAGCTAACAGCAACATTAACAAAATCTTATCATGGTAATGGCTGGCATTTAGGACGAACTGTTTTTGAAGATTTAATTCTAGTTGTCAAACTGAAAATAAAACAAAATTTAAAACCTTTAAATCAGGTTTCAAACAAAAAACAAATGATGGGAATAGCCATTGAATTACAGAAAATATGAAGTCATGAATCTGTAAGAAAATTTCGCCAGTTTCATAGATAAGCACCCAATATTTGTAATAGGCATAGATTAAATTATGTTATGGTGTGTTAATTCGAAAACCATTTCGAGATTAAGGTTTGATAAGACGTTTGGTCTAAAAAACCTCATGATGATGAATATTTTTACGAAAAGGCTGCAACTTCCATTTGCCCTCGTGTGACGTCACTTGAGTATTGGCTGTTGAGAAATGTGTCCTTTGCTATCAATATAAATTTATAATAATTTGCTTCAGATTAATTTGACAGCTAGATGACAGATGAGTAGACAGACAGAGACAGACCACTTTTTTTATAAGCAATCACACATCACAATCAGTATATGTCTAAAATTCTCACGTGACAAGGTAATCGGACAATTCTTTAAAAAAATCATAAAAAATAATGGTTAATTTATATACCAAAATAATGAAAACTATATTCTAAAATGACGTAAATTCTCTGAAAAAAAGAAAAAAATATCTTTTAAAAATTAAGCCATGGGAATTGTGTTGTAATGTGGCCTGTTTTTGTTGTTACGTATAAATGGCTGGAATATTTTTTTTTAAATTAAATATAAGAAAAGTGAACATTATTCTATCTCAGCTACATCTTGAGGAGCACAGGTACAAGGACGCCCGACACTCAACCAGAAGAACCGGGTTTGATCCCTATCCGGGCAGTGACACCGAGTTTATGAAAATTAAATCTATAAAGTAAACCAAATTCAAAAATACTTCGTTACGACATAAATCCCCGAGGGAGTGTCAAAGAACTTTCCAAGTATTATCTGTGTGGGGCTTATCCAACATCCACATGAAATTGTGATATTTTATGTCTGAAAAAAAAAAACAGATATGTTTAGATACATCCTTTCTGCAGATTTTTTTATATTTTTCAATGCATGTGCTCGTAAAGGCCCACTTTTTATGCATCAAAACCGAACAGAAAGTCGATTATTTTGCCCTAGGGCTTTATTATTATTATTTTTTTTATTTATTTACAATGGTTGGCTAACCTGCAGCCTTTCCTGTGTACCATAAATGTCATACTTTTTTTTCACTGTTTAACGGCTCTGGATACCTAGTCCTTTTGAGCCAATTACAATTTAAAGTTCACAAAATTATATTTGTTTAATTTCCTCACACTATGCATTGAAAAACGTAGTATGATACACGGGCGTAAAAGCAATAAATTACTCGGTTACGTTTAAAACACTCGCTACGCTCGTGTTTTAAATCGTCCTCGTAATTTATTCCTTTGCGCCCTTGTAGCATAAACTACTATTATATATTATTTAATGTACACGTTATATTTCGCTCCATCGACAAAAAATCTCAAACTTGGTCGATTTTTTATGTTATTTTATTTTTTACAAAATTCACGTTACCAAATTGTATGAAAATTACAGGACATTAAAGGAAAGGTAATTTAGAAAGTATTTTGCTGATAAGGACGATTATTACATCGCAGTGATGGTCACCAGTTGGTAGAGCTGATGCCGGGCTCGACTGTGGAGGTACCACCATCTTACTTGGAGACCCCCTCGAAGTAATTCAGGGGAAAGTAAGAGGACAGCTCACAGGCAAAAAACCAGGAGACCCACCATGCCTGGGACCGATGGATGGCGGTGTATCCATCCCTAATAGCCGGGCCTTATTTGGAACAGACTGGTGATAGGCAGCGGCGTCACTGGTGCGAGAGTTCCGGCACCGCGCTCACCAACCCGCCTGCCCAGCGTGTGTGAGTATGGGCAATTCTTCCAGGTTGACCGCCGGGAGTGGCAAAGTTCTGGAAAGGCTTATGTCCAGCAGTGGACGAACTAGGCTGATGGATGGATGATGGTTAGTGAGCCGCGCTGTCTTTCGCCGTACTTTGGAGTTGCATAAAGGGTTCCTTCTGGCGTAATCTAAGATACAACCACTGCTTTCTCCAAGTGTTACGTATCCCTACACAGTAGTCATAGCATATCTTTGTTAGCATTAGTCATTAATATTAGACCTTAAACTGACCGATAACAACTTCCTTCAAAGATAAAATTTACTATTTTCTATTTTGTCAAATTGTAAATCCCTTAGTCACTAAGTTAGTTAAGTTAGTCAGAACATTCTGTTAGTCATAAGCGATAAGAGTCAGGATATAAAACCCAAACTACCTTTTATTATATTCATTCTAATTCCAGTCTCCACAGTGAGAACTCTTGTAATAATTTAAATAAAAGTACAATTGTTTTTAAAAACAAGTTTTCTGCTTCCAATATCTTACATTGGCGCAGCCGGTAGTGGATATAGTCAAGTCGAAACGATCAGGACCTAGGACAGATATCGCCAAAAGGACCTGGACTGTGCCCGAAGGGCTTGAAGAGATTTGCCGAACCATGCAAATATAAATAATAAGTATTGTTATGTTGGTAAGTGGCTAAAACTTGTTTTCTAGAATCCTCGGTGTTCTTATTCAATTTCATTGTGTATTCTTTTCCTCTGTGTTATTCTAATAATGTTATTCTAATAACACAGAGGAATAGAATACACAATGAGATGGAATAAGAACACAGAGAATTTGAGAAAACAAGTTTTAGCCACTTACCAACATAAGAATATTATTTATATTTGCATGGTTCGGCAAATCTCTTTAAAGCCCTTCGGGCACCGTCCAGGTCCTTTTGGCGATATCTGTCCTAGGTCCTGATCGTTTCGACTTGACTATACCCACTACCGGCTGCGCCAATGTAAGATATTGGAAGCAGAAAACTTGTTTTTAAAAACAATTGTACTTTTATTTAAATTATTACAAGAGTTCTCACTGTGGAGACTGGAATTAGAATGAATATAATAAAAGTGGGTTTGGGTTTTATACCCTGACTCTTAACGCTTATGACCACCTTATGATTATGACTAACAGAATGTTCTGACTAACTTAACTAACTTACCCAAGTAGCACACAAGCAGTATAAGAAGGCACTGTACCGCTTCTTTGTTGTATAACAGCGGTTGAAGAGAGTTTGTATATTCCTTAGACCAGGGGTGGGCAGACTTTCACTAATGGCGATCTATATCAATAAATTCAGACGACAAGCGATCGACTTGCAATAAGACAATATTTTTTTATGTTAAATCGTTTATTGTAGGTATTGCGCACATATTACTATTTAAATATACTTTTATTTACAATTAAAGAAGTACAGTTTCTTATTATACAAGTTAATAACTAATAACTACTAAAAATAAGTATGAAGCCAATCACATGAACTAAGAGTGTTTTTATCAGTTTTCGGGCCTCTCTGGACCGATTTACTTAGAGGTCGATGCATGGCACTGCGTATTTTCTGCTAATTTCTCATAGGAAGGCACGTATTTACTAAGTGCCAAACGTAAACAGGAAGACAAATGTTCGTCGGTAAGTCGATTGCGGTATTTGGATTTAATTATTTTCAAGTATTTTCTTAAAGTTACGCGCGTGTAAAATAAAATGTTTTTTATGAACGCACTTTAAATACTGGTATTTTGACTGGTGAAAAGACCACTGTTATTGGAATTAGCCCAACACGTCAGTACATTTTTAGGAATGCGTGCGATCGACCATAGATTCCCTTGCGATCGACCGGTCGATCGCGATCGACCGTTTGCCCACCCCTGCCTTAGACTATATATAAGAGATTGTAATATCTCTTTAAGAGAAGGGTGGTATTGAAGAAGTAGAGTAGCGACGATTACGGCTTTGGAGAAACAGAGGTGTGTTATTAAGTTCTTGTACAGGCTTTAGATACAATGCAGAGTTATAAATATACTAAATAGCACTACGAGATCTAAAATAGCAATTAGTAAGGTAAAAGCGCTTCAAAAGAGTTACAAATATCACATATAACACTCAAGCAGTTACATAGTAGTTGTATCTAGTCTACAGCGTTAGAATCGATCTGTAAAGATCTTTTGCAGCACCTTTACCGTATTAGAGTATTGTAGCTCAACATTAGCACCTAAAACCGTTTGATTGAGAAATATAACTCAAATATAAGACTAAAAACAGGATTAGGCACGCTATAGATATCTTGTAGGGGTAAAAAAGTTTGTAATCTGTTCTTTATCACAACTTACGCTGCTAAGCCTATACAAGAGGTTTAATAATCACCTAGTTACATAATAATCCGCCATTTTGCGGACATCATTGTTTCACCGATTACGATTTATTGATGATGATGACGATGTCGATGACGATAACGGTGACGATGACGTTGACGATGACGTTGACGATGACGTTGACGATGACGATGACGATGACGTTGATGATGACGTTGACGATGACGGTGACGATGACAATGACGATGACGTTGAAGATGACGATGACGATAACGGTGATGATGACGTTGACGAAGACGTTGACGATGACGATGACGATGTTGTCATCTTCAACGTCATCGTCAACGTCATTGTCAACGTCATCGTCAGCGTCATCGTCATCGTCACGTCATCTTCATCGTCATCGTCATCGTCATCGTCATATTCAACGTCATCGTCATCGTCATCGTCACCGTCATCGTCACCGTCATCGTCACCGTCATCGTCAACGTCATCATCAACGGCATCGTCATCTTCAACTCATCGTCAACGTCATCATCAACGTCATCGTCAACGTCATTGTCAACGTCATCGTCAACGTCATCGTCAGCGTTATCATCATCGTCATCGTCATCTTCAACGTCATCGTCATCGTCATCGTCACTGTCATCGTCACCGTCATCGTCAACGTCATCATCAACGTCATCGTCATCGTCATCTTCAACGTCATCGTCATCTTCAACGTCATCGTCAACGTCATCGTCAACGTCATCGTCAGCGTCATCGTCATGGTCATCGTCATCGTCACCGTCACCGTCACCGTCACCGTCATCGTCAACGTCATCGTCATCGTCATCTTCAATGTCATCGTCATCCTCATCGTCACCGTCATTGTCACCGTCATCGTCAACGTCATCATCAACGTCATCGTCATCGTCATCTTCAACGTCATCGTCAACGTCATCTTCAACGTCATTGTCAACGTCATCGTCAACGTCATCGTCACGTCATCTTCATCGTCATCGTCATCGTCATCGTCATCTTCAACGTCAACGTCATCGTCAACGTCAAAGTCATTGTCAACGTCATCGTCAACGTCATCGTCATCGTCAACATCATCGTCATGGTCATCGTCATCGTCATTGTCATCGTCATCGTGTTCGTCACGTCATCTTCATCGTCATCGTCATCGTCATCGTCATCGTCGTCGTCGTCATCATCATCATCATCATCATCATCATCATCATCATCATCATCATCATCATCATCAACGTTATATCTTGAACTCCATAGTAACTGTTTAAGGGCTAAAAAGAAGAATTCAAGCGCTTCTGTACCCCAAAAAGAGTAAAAATACTCCATAGTACGGCGATTGTTGATCCCAAAGCGTTGTGATAGTGGTCACTAGCGCCTTTCTACTTCTTAAACCGTTTAAATGGATATAGTAAACGTCTAAGCCCGTTGTAGCAAGCCGCCATTACAGTTTTTGATAAAGAGATTAATCATGTCGAAAAATCGATCACTTTTCTTACCTCAGGCCATAATTTAAAAAATAAACATACCCATTTTACATGTAATGCTGTAATAAAATCACAAAAAGACCTAATGCCTCATTCGAGAAGAAATTACAAGTTAACCTAAAAAAATTATTGCACTTCAATAATATAAATGACTAAAAATTCCATATTCCAATTATTTAGCTAAATGAATGCATATTTTGTCAGTAACCTGATGCTCGCACTAGTTTTTTACGTATGTGAGTGAAAATTCATTCCAATTAATTACCTATATTTATTCGTCCATTATTGACATTTATCAGATCACTTTTAAATCATCTAATAACATATATTCCTTTCACTCATGCTATTGAAAATGTAATAAAAGAACACTTGAGATTTATTTCAGTGTTACAGTCACGTCGCAATCATGTTTAAATTCTATTAAGGTGGTACAAGAACTTATTGTATTTCTTTTACCTCCTACAATCGCTTTTCACGCACCTTTGTATATGTGCATATTCTATTAAGGTGGTACAAAAACTTATTGTATATCTTTCAACTCCTACAATCACTTTTCACGCACCTTTGTATATGTACATATTCTATTAAGGTGCTACAAGAACTTATTATAGATGTTTTACCTCCTACAATCACTTTTCACGCGCCTTTGTATGTGTGCAAATTCTATAAAGGTGGTAGAAGACCTTATTATATATCTTTTAGGTCCTACAATCACTTTTCACGCGCCTTTGTGTCGTTAAGGCCCGTATAAAGTGGGCCCTTTTCGGTGTTATAGAAGTGATTGAGAAGTTCTCTATCGCTACTGTAGCGCTTGCTTATGATGGTTAAGCCGTTATAAATCTCTCTTAAGCGGCATTTGTAACGCTCATTATACCGCTTAGGTGCTACTTGGGTAGTGCCTAAGGGATTTACAATTTGAGAATCTAGAAGATAGATGTTAAAGTATAGTGATTCGGATCGATAAAAATATTTATTGAAACGAGGTCCTTTTCGACACCATTTCCCCTAGGTTGACAATTTGGAATGACATATGTACTACGATTATATTTCATTAAATGGGTTTTAACAGTATCTAGGACTTGGTCAAACGAAATTTTGATAGCAACCTGAGTATGTTTTATATTAATAAAAAACCGACATTTTGCTACTTTTCCTCGAATCCGTGCCTCTCGCACTGAGGGTTTTTTCGCATATAGAGTAACAGGGACGCTAAAACATTTACATATCGCCTTAAGGTCTTATCCACACTTTCTATCAGCCGCGGAAGAAGAAAAGCGGTAGATCAAAAGAATAAAAAAATATTCTTCTAATTAAAATGAACCTGGTACTGCATACTTAATTTATTCATCGAGATCTGTGATAGAATCATTAAATATTCTCAGGTAAGTAATTAAAAATATTATCTTCGCTATAAATATTAATTACCGAGATGAATTCATTAACCATTTAGATTTAATGGGAAAAAATATTTTAATGGCCCATTCAAGAGATGATACAGTCATCTCTTTTGGTTGAATTCTTATTTCTTGTAGCTTTTGAATTTTTTTTATCTATCTTGAATTGCACGTTCCAACCGATTATAATTCTATGCAAATAAAAAAGAATAAAAGTTATTGTGTATACAAAATATGTATACAAATACAAATACGAAAGTGTGTTTGTTGTTTGTTGGTTTGTTTGTTTGTCCTTCTTTCACGCAGCAACGGAGCAACGGATCGACGTGATTTTTTGCATAGAGATAGTTTATGGGCCGGAGAGTGACATAGACTCCTTTTTATCCCGGAAAAATGCAAACTAAAATAGCGCGGGTGAAGCCGCGGGCAAAAGCTAGAAGTATCTTTAAAAGTTTCATCGTCGTAGTGAATTTAATGTGTATTGCCATAGACGAAATTCGTCTATGGTATTGCCAACTTCATCAATTCCTATGTACGATACGACTTCCGCCTTCTTATAAAGGCCGAAAAGGTGCTGCCACTGAAAAAAATATTTGATCTTCTCCCATACTGCAATAAGGCAATTGTAAAATCAAAAGCAGTTTTATAAGTACCAAGATTGTTTATCCAATGCTAAAATATTACATTGTAGCACCGCGATTCTGCGCTGCGATTGGCCCAATTTATTTTAAATGCGCTAGAGACCCAATCCACAACAGAGACGATAATTAAGTCTCGGCCTTATATCTTAAGCCACGCCTCCTTTATCTTGATTGGCCTTCAACGCAGCATTACCGGGCGACACACCCGAGGTTCATGAACGAATGTTCTTCTCATTTTTTGTGAAATTGTTAGTTGAAAATATTATAAATAAAGACGATATTTTTGATGGTCGTAGATAAAGTATTCTCACTTCGTTCTTTTCGTAAACAAGCACTCGTGTCCCAATGTATGTTACAGTTGCACAATAGTACATTGTTCACCGAGGGAAGAAAGGGGAAGATTACCAACGAGGGTGTAGTTTGAGGCCCGAGGCGAAGCCAAGGGCCTCAATACACACGAGTTGGGAATCGCACTTTCTCCCGAGTGATACATAGTGCTTTATACTACACCTGCGAGGAAATAGTATCATTTTACTTTTAATCAAGATACAATAAAAGAAACCGACTGACTCGCGTGCGATTGTCACATTTTTTTTTTTTTCATTTTCCCACTAAGTGGAAAGGCAAAGGGATCTTAGTCCATACAGCCATGTTTGACGTTATAGTTTTTTATGTTTATATGCACTATCCTCTTCTGTTGAGGATCATCTGAAAGGTCTGTCCTGTCTAAGTCACTGTCCTGTCTAAGTCACTGTCCTGTCGTTTCCGCTATAATGATAGCCTTGTAACGCAAATACAACAGGGTTAGAAAAAACACACGAAAAGGCACAGCCCGCACTTTTGTTCCATTGAACAACACACTACACAGGTTACGGCGATTTTAATTCACAATATCCTATCACTATTGTTGATCAAAACACCCAAAATGCAATATTTTTTCAATAAAACAAAAAAACGACGCCATCACGTCTTCGCGCCTTTTTTCCAACCTTTTATTTCCTTCTTATTTTTTATTATGTGCAGGAAAAGCAAGTGGCCAGTATCATTTTTCGAGTTTTTTGTACGAGTTCGCAAAATAATACTGGCCACTTGGCCACTTGCTCATTCTTTATGTTATTTAAAAAAAAAAAAAGCACGTTAACAATGGATTTGCATATACTTTTTCTGCCCGCTCAAGCACGTTAACAATGAATTTTCATACACTTTTGCCGCCCGCATATTTGTATGACAGTAATGACGTACTTTCTGCATCGTTTTCAACAAAGAAAGAAGGTACTTTCCGAGCAGGTGTAGTATAAAATACAATTTTTCGTACCAGATCAATTATTGAGAGTCTGCTCAATTGCAAAATGTCTAGAAATGGCGATGAACTACTTTTATATAGCATTGTTTTCATAGACGTCTTCGTCAAACTCATCTGTGTCGACGTGTTAAAATTTGGACTTTTGCTAAAAGCAGTTGTTTTTATTACAAGTTTAATAAATTTTATCTGAAAAATGAAAACATTGCTATTTCAAAATAGTTTACTACTATTTGTGGATGATTGATTGATTGATTGACTGCTATTTGTAGACATTTCACTGAACAGAATTTCAATTTTGGTGTAGAAGGAATGTTTTGTTTAGATACACTGCGCCTTATTTTTCCCTCTTTATTGTTTATAAAGAAGAAGTCGTGTCGTAATGATCGAATCTTTCCTTTTCCATTCTCTTTGTAGTTTCCAGTTTCCATTATGTTTCTCCTCTCTCCTACCCTTCTTGCCCCTCGCCACAGCTTCAGGCTTCGAGAGGTGCGCCAAGCGGTTCTTTTTGCGGCGGCGGCGGAGAGAACAAATGTATGAAGTTGTATAGAGCCGGCCATGGGTCACCGCTCGCGCGTCTTGTCCGGCTTCGAGTGACTTGCGCTCTCGCGACGGCGGTGTGCGGGGAGGCGGGCGGTTGAAACAGTGATCGAGCGCACAGGACGAACCTAGTGTCGAGCGCTTTGAGCGAGCGAGCGCGCTATACATGAAGGCGCCGACGGGTGTCGTGGCAGGGCAAAGCCCGTCGCAATAACCACCTGAAAGCGCAACAAGAAACGCCGCCAAAAGCCTAAAGCTGTGGCTCTGGCGTTAGAGCTTCTTTATAGAAAAGTGCTGAATTGTGGACGTTTTATTTTACGAGATAACTATCGAAGTTTTCCAATTAACAGTTTAGTTTATCTTCAGTTGGTTTACAACATTTTCGAAAAGACCATTTCTTACAATAACAAACCAGAGCTTCACTAAATATAAAAAGAAAAAGTTATTTTATGGCAGTTTAGAAATATGATAAAATGCTTTTAAATGTCAGATTATAAAACTAGTTTATTTGGTTTATTTATTTTATTTAAGAGGACTTTTACCACTGGCTGTGCGAGCTCATCACAACTAGTTCACTGTTTATTAAACTACATATGATGGTAGATACGGAGCTTTTTATGTAAAAATACATGAATGTTCCAATGCTTGTGGTTGTATATTAGTAGTTTACGAAACTAGCACATAAAGAGGTTACTAAAACACGCGTGTGAGTTTTTTAATAGTATACACGAGTGTTTTAATACATTTATTATTACATACGGCTTGAAAACTCACGTGTAATTGGTGTTGACTATATGTCAACACATGAGTGATCAAGCCGTATTTAATAATAATTTAGTAATAATAATTTAATATATATTATGGGGGATGAAGTTGCTCACGTCCGCCGGAATTACCCTTGTCACCCTGCACGTGTCCCCCGGGTGGTGCTAAACGAGCAACAACTACTGGCTGCCGTACCCGTCCTCCAAGACCTCACGGCACAGAATTACCAAGTCGTTCAAAAATGTCTAACCATACGAACAGCTTTGTTCAAACCTCAAAAGGCCCTTCTAAGAGCCCCGCGACTAGAGATATCGGACCCTGTGTTCGTGTCTGTCAACTTAATATAGAAGGCATAAGCCAAGCCAAATGCGACATCTTGCATAAGATTTTAACCCACCACCAAATTGACATCCTTTTACTGCAAGAAACTCACGCAAAGGATGAACAGGACCTTATCAAAAGAGGAAAAATACCCGGGTTTGAGATAATCCACTCAGTTAATCATCCACAATACGGTATCGCTACATATGTCAAAGCTACCCTGACCGATGTTACTGTCGTGAATTGTGAAGAAGGACGAAACCTTTTTATATCCGTTATCAACGCTAAAGACCTCCACATCGTTAATATCTACAAACCACCGGCGTCTCCCTGGGCAGAAAAAATACCGACCTTTCCTCACCCATGTTTATACGCTGGTGATTTCAACAGCCACCACACGAACTGGCGGTACGATGCTGACGATCATAATGGTATCGATCTTGTCCACTGGGCTGAAACAAATGGCTTGCACCTTGTGTTTAACGCCAAAGATAAGGGCTCATTTAGATCTGCTAGATGGAAGAAAGACTACAATCCCGACCTTACTTTTGTTTCGAGAGACATGTCAAGTATACCCCTCCCAACGACCCGCAAGACCCTTGCAGATTTTCCTAAAAGTCAACATCGACCTGTGCTGATGGAAATAGGATTAAAAATACATCTTGTCAATTCCATGCCCCTTCCACGCTGGAACTTCCACAAAGCGAACTGGCATAAATTTTCTACCTCTATGGATGCTGCTGTAAGATGGATTCCCCCAACCGTCAAGAATTACGACCGATTCGTCAGGCTCATATTAAAAACTGCCAAAAAGTATATACCAAGAGGATACAGAAAGTCCTACATCCCTTGCTGGACAAAAGAAAGCGAAAATCTCTATCAAGAATATCTGAATACCGGAGATCACGAAATTGGAGAGGACCTAATTAATTCCCTCAATAACAACAGAAGAGCCAAATGGATAAAAACAGTCAATAGCATGGATTTCAAGACCTCAAGCCGAAAAGCTTGGAGAGTGCTCAATAAGCTATCTGGTAAAGCAGGCACTAAAACTCTCACGGCTTCAAAAACTCTTACTGATGCTATAGCGAGCCGGATAACTAACATCTCGAGAGTAAAAGGAGACAAACTACACACAAAAGAAGTCAGACGAAACCTTAAAGAACTGAAACGTACTTTGACCAACGATAAAAAACTCTCACAAAGCTTTACCGCACGCGAAGTGAACCATGCAATAGGTCAACTGTCCCTTGATAAGGCAGCTGGATTTGATGGTATCTACAATGAGTTTATCAAGAACCTTGGCCCCAATTGCAGACGCTGGCTAGCATTACTTTTCTCTGATATGCTGCATAAAAATCAACTGCCCCCTAAATTCAATAGGTCCAAGGTAATAGCCATCCTCAAACCGGAAAAGCCAGCTGACGACCCAGCAAGCTATAGACCCATAGCTCTTCTCTGCTCTATGTACAAGCTTCTCGAAAGATTGCTGTCTAACAGAATAACTCCACTGATTGACAAAGTTGTACCAGTAGAACAGGCTGGTTTTAGAAATGGGCGGAGCTGCGCAGACCAAGTCATGTCCCTTACAACCCACATTGAGGCTGGGTTCCAACAAAATCATAAAACTGTTGCTGTTTTTATAGATTTAACAGCAGCATACGACACGGTGTGGAGACAAGGTCTTATCTACAAGCTGGCTAAAGTGGTCACTTGCAAGAAAACGGTAGCCTTAATAAATGTCCTGCTATGCAGCAGACAATTTACCGTCCATCTAGGAAACAAGAAAAGTCGTTCACGAGTGTTAAACAACGGACTTCCGCAAGGCTCTGTGTTGGCCCCGCTATTGTTTAACTTGTATACGCATGATATTCCTACCACCGAGTCCCGTAAATTTATCTATGCGGATGATATTGCTATAACCAGCCAGCACAACTCGTTTCACTTCTCTGAAGAGACACTGACCAAAGACTTGCAAGTACTCCAAGTATATTTTAAAAAATGGCACCTAGTACCTAGTGCAAGTAAGACCGAGGTCGCTACCTTTCATCTTAACAATAAGGAAGCAAAATATCAACCCAATGTTTCCTTTGCCGGTGCGAATCTTAGGTACAACCCCCTCCCTAAGTACTTGGGCATTACATTGGACAGGGCGCTAACCTTTGGTCAGCACATCTACAAGCTGAGAAAGAAGCTCGAGTCCCGTAACAACATTCTGCACAAACTCACGAGTACTTCATGGGGAGCAGGCGCTGACGTACTTCGGACGACAGGCCTTAGCCTGGTGTACTCGACTGCGGAATATTGCTCTCCAGTGTGGCTCAACAGTGCTCACGTGCACCATGTGGATGTGGAACTAAATAAAACTATGAGGTGTATATCAGGTACCATCCAATCAACACCACTACAATGGTTACCTGCCCTTAGTCACATTCCACCTCCACATCTAAGAAGACAGCACGCCCTCGTGAGAGAGGCGCTAAAGATCCGAGCAAACCCTAGCCTACCAGCATATAATGAGTTCTTCCACCCTACAGCGAATCGCTTGAAGTCGAGACATCCACCATCACAGACCGCAGAATGTCTTCTACAGGACAACATCGGCATCCCTGAATCCTGGAGAAAGGAATGGCAGACCAATCCTCCTGTTCACGCTACACTACGTTACCAGCATGACGTTAGAACATGACGTGTCATTCGCGTGCGCATGCGCGAACGACCACCCCCTCCCCGCCGCGCGCCGGTCGAGGCGCGCGCGGGCGCTGGCTTCATTCTGTTGCGTCCGAACTCTCGAGAGAACGACACACGTGTATAAACATTCGTGCCGCCGATACAAACAATCTCGCGTATTCACCGTGTCTTGTGAACATATAAGTGCTGTGTAATACTTCAAGACATCCAGCTCATCACTGCCCAAAGTGCCAGCATTAATCAGCTCAACGAGGGGAGACGACACGCGGCGCGTTTCGTCGGCTCACCGAAAACACCAAGAACAACATATAACACAGGTCAGTCAGTGCACCCACATTGTTTCCACAATTCTCCTGTGTCAAATCCCATCCGCCCTGCAGTTTCTGTAATCCCGCGATTACATTTTGGCCCTTCGAACCGTTAGAACCAGCCCCTTTTCAGCCCCTACAGTCCATTTTCAATACAAGAAAAATTTTGGTCCGTCGAGCGGAAAATTTTTGGTTTATATCACCCCCCGCCTCCCCCCCGCCGGCCCGTAACTTTGTTTGAACCAGCCCCCGTCGATTTACTACAGTCCATTTTCACCAGGTTACATATTTTGCCCCCTTTCCCGGCAAAAAATTTTTTGTGGTTTCGAATACCTATCGCGGGTAGATAATTTGAACCGCCGCCTGGAACATTCCATTTATCGGTTAGAACCGACCCCCCCACGCCCCTTTACAGAATAACTCATTTTCATCACGGTTGTAATTATTATTCAGCTCAGATAACATAAGTATATTCATTCAGCCCAATTGTTTATTACAGTCCACTATACTTCTTTATTAAACCCAAATTTTACGAGATTTTGCGAGATATTTTTTCGGTGCGAGTATTTGCTTTATTTCGTGCACATACGTAAAACCCACGTATACATAAGTTATTACGTAACGAACGTTTACGTTTACGAATTATTACGTTACCAAAGCTTGATCTGCATCATTTGATTGTCCGCTCATTTAGATCCGATTTCTGCCAGGTAAACACATTCTTTGTTTGTTTTCGCTCTCAAAGCAGTAGGTAGATATTTTATTCTATAAATAGAATGTTCGACGACTTATGTTGTTGTTGTAAAGGTACTTTCGTCTAAACAAGAACCAAAGCGTATTGTCGGCACGTGATTTCAAGGCAAATAACATAAAAGTGAACAGGTTCATCAGCCCTTTTCGATATTTTTGTGTTGCGGTAATCTCACGTCGCAGTAATATATTGCCGGACCGTTTATTTGTGTTATTGTCTGCTTTTTTACCCGGGTATATATATATAGCACAATATAGTAAACAATTTGTTTTTTTTTTTTTTTCTCTTCTCATCTCTGATCTTGTTGTTTGTGATACACATATAGGGTGTTCCACGTTGGTTTATCAGCTCATATACAGGTTGTTAAAAAAAAAAAAATTTTTTTTTTTTTTTTTTTTTTTTTTTCTCTCTGTCGTGTTTACTTAAGAGTTCCGTGTTCCATTTGAACATAGTCATTGTTACTTCATCCGCGCAAGTATCTCAGCTCTATTCATCGATCTCATCAATTGTTTTAGTTGTACGTCCGCTCTTATAGTTTAGCTCAAACTCGTTGAGTATTTTATCTTAGTAATCAACCACCTACTTTAACAAGATTAAAATGCCTTCGAAATCACAAGCCGCGATGTTTCGTGAGGCCGTAAAGGCGATAACTCTGTTAAAGGAGATCGGTGAGGCGGTAGAGGCAGGCGACAGAAAAACTTATTCTGTGGCGGACTTCACCGCTCGTTACGCAAACATACAAAGCGTTAAAACTAAGCTGGAAAACGTATATTATGAGATCCTTGACGATGAGGATTTGTCCGACGAAACTGAGGCAAACTACACAAAAAATTTTCAGTCGGCACTTAGCAATTATGATGCTATACTAGTAGCATTCGAAAATTTAAAAGTAAAATCAGCCCTTCCGGACAAGACGCAACCCCTCAGCTCAGGTACACCCGTTGGTGTTTTACCAAAAATACCCATACCGGAGTTTCATTCGAATGTTGAAGAATGGCCCTCATTTATTGCCGTTTTTAGGAGCCTCGTCAGTGAGATGGCTACAGTCTCGGATGCTGTCAAACTGCATTACTTGTTAGGCGCCCTAAAGGGTGAGGCACATGATATGGTGAAACACCTCTACCCTACCAACGAGAATTATCCCATAGCCATGGAAATTCTAACCAAGCGTTACGACAATCGTCGTGTACTCATTGACCGGTTTGTGGACATTATAATGAACCTTCCGCACATCCACATGCGCTCGGATATCCGCACATCATTCTTAATTCCGCTTATCTCAGCGCAAAGCGCTCTCCGCAATCTCGATCTGCCCATGAAAGATTCCGACTATGTTTTCGTGTCCATGGTGGTGCGAAAACTACAAGGCGAGCTCCGCACTCTTTTTGAGCGGAAGTACGGATCTCGTGCAACTCTGCCCACGCTCAAGAACCTCATTGAGTTTCTGGAAGAGCACGCACGCTGCAAGGAGAATGAGTCATCGTTCCTTGCGTCACAGGAGGCTCCTTCTTCATCACGGCTCGGCCCGTCAGAAAGGCTCGCTCAGCTCAATAAGCTGCTTCAACCCACTCGAGGTACTCCACGTCAGCCCTACCAGGCTCATCAAGAGTTCCGCCCCATAGCTCCTCGGCAGGACAATCGCTCCCCCCGTCCTATTCGTCAACCATTTATGGCATTTGAGACAGCGCCAGTTTACTCGGCCCGATCATCCCCATCACCCACTCGCCGACAGGATTATTCGGCTCAACCTTCTTCCCCTACTGGTGGTATGCCATGCCCATACTGCAGGAATAGGGGACACAAACTCATCGCATGCCCAGGATTTAATAACCAACCGGTTCAAGGTCGGTGGGACTTTGTGAACGCACGCAACCGGTGCCGACGCTGTTTGGGTCCTCATTATGAGAACGAGTGCAGGTCTACACGTGCATGCAAGGAGTGTGGGCGGTCTGACCACCATACTTCACTGCATCGCCATGGGGCCATGTCTCCGACACGCTCATCTGCTCATTTGTTGCCTCCGTCTCTACGTGAGCAGCCCAGACAGCGCTCAGCGCATGAGCCTCAATACCATTCGGCACATGCTACACAGGCATATACGTCCCATCCCAACTCGCCCACTCAATCGCGATCGCCAAGTAGGTCTCGGGTAGGTAGTCAACAATGACTACCTACAATAACAGAGCACTATGAAGGCGAGGACGACCAGCACTCAGCACACTCAGCACACTCAGCACACTCATCACACACTCAATCAGCACATACACACTCAGTTCATTTTCACTCAATGACTTCAACTCCAACAGAAGATTCCTGTAACTCCGCACAACGTGTAGTGAACGTCACTAACACACCAATTTTGTTGCCAACCGTCTCACTTAAAATAGCAGACGTACATGGTCAATTTCACTCAGCACGAGCACTGTTAGACTGTGGAAGTATGCTAACTCTTTGTTCTCAGCGCATGGCCACAGTTTTAAATTTACCATCAAAACATACATGTCTAAAAATCGCAGGAGTTGGAAATCAGCACACACAAAACTCAAAGGCATCAATCACAATTGTATGCCGACCTACTCACCGTGACACACCTATGATCACGGCCACAGCCCATATATTGAAGAACGTAACTGGGTACCTACCGTTGGAAAAGGTTCCAGATCTCGCTCAGTTAACAGGTCACCCACCGATTCCTCTTGCTGATCGAGAATATCACACACCAGCTCCGGTTGATCTAATACTAGGATCTGACATTCTTGGTCAAGTGTTAGACGGAACCAAGGTTTCGCTCGGCCCTGGCAAGCCTATAGCCTTCGGCACGATATTTGATTTTACGTTGATTGGACCTTTTGAAAATTTACACACCTCACCCACGAATCAGGTCAATTCCGTTCACATTGTCGGCTCTCACACGGACTCAGAGCATTCCACTCATGACATTCACAAAAGTCTTGAGAGGTTTTGGGAATCTGAGGAACCCCAAACCTACAAGCATACCAGCCCATTAGAGGATCAGTGTGAGGACATTTTCCGCACCACAACTACTCGTGAACCATCAGGTCAATATGTGGTTACACTGCCCTTTCTACACAACGCGCCGACATTAGGTTCCACTCACGCTATTGCTCTGCGCAGGTTTCTCAACTTAGAGAAGAAGCTGCAAGCGAACCCGCCCTTCCGCTCGAAATACGTAGAGTTCATGTCAGATTACATAAAATTGGGACATATGTCGCCGTGTCACCCCAATAGCTTTGCTCATAAATCCCATTTCTATATCCCACATCATGGCATATTTAAGCCAGGATCAGAAAAGTTACGCTGCGTCTTTGACGGAAGTTGTAAAAGCTCAAACGGCGTCAATTTAAATGATTGTCTTCATACAGGTCCAGCTCTTCAACAAGATATTGTTGACATTATCATGTCCTTCAGGACCCACTCACAAGTTTTCAGCACAGACATCCGAATGATGTTCCGAAATATACTCATTCACCCAGAGCAAAGACGTTTTCAACTCATTCTCTGGCGGTCTTCACCCGACCAGCCCCTGCTCACGTATGCCCTTAATACCGTCACATATGGATTAAGGTCCAGCCCATACCATGCCATCCGCACTTTACTCCAATTGGCTGATGACGAAGGTCATCGCTACCCCCACGCTGCTCAGGTCCTCCGCAAATCAATATTTGTGGACGACATTCTCTCAGGTGCAGATTCTGTAGAATCTGCTCAGTCGCTCCAAAGCGAACTGATCGAGTTACTCGCCCTAGGTGGCTTTCAGCTCAGTAAATGGACCTCCAACTCGCCCCAGCTCCTTGAACGATTCCCAGATGACCAGTGCGACATGCCCAAGGACTTTGACTTCAGTCCCGACTCTAATTCCATTAAGGTTCTGGGAATACAGTGGATTCCTCAAACTGATGAGTTCACTTATCGCATTTCTTTGCCCACTCATGCTCAAGTCACAAAGCGCTCCATTCTCAGTACAGTAGCGTCTCTCTATGACCCCAATGGCTGGGTTACTCCAGTCATCTTCCGCGCAAAGATTCTTCTCCAGAAGCTTTGGCTTCTGAAAATAGGATGGGATGAGCCTATCTCTGAAGAAGTCCACACAGAGTGGCAACACATCTCAGAGGATCTTCCTCAGCTCTCAAACCTCCGTTTACCTCGGCACATTTGTAAGTACAAGCCCACGTCTACTTACTCACTTCACGGGTTCGCGGACGCATCAGAGGCTGGCTTTGGTGCCGTTATCTACCTTCATGAGCGCAATACCACTGGACATGTCAATGTACACCTAATCATTGGCAAGTCCAAGGTCGCACCCATAAAGACTCGTCTCTCAATCCCGAAATTGGAGTTGTCAGCCGCGACTCTTTTATCTCAGCTCATGACTCGAGTGTCAGCCCAACTGTCAGCTCATATAGCCATTCAAACACACACATGCTGGTCAGATAGCACAATAGTGTTGGCATGGCTCAACACTTCACCTCACCGATTACAGACTTTCGAGGCCAATCGAGTGGCTAAGATTACAGCTACTTCAACTAGCCATACGTGGAAGCATGTACCCACGAACCTCAACCCTGCTGACTGTGCAAGCAGAGGCATGTCTGCCCAGTCCCTCTCACTTCATGACCTTTGGTGGTCACCCAGTTGGCTCAAAGAACCTACCTGCACTTGGCCCAAGATGCCACCCGCTCTAGGCCATCACGCTCTCCCAGGCCTTAAGCCCAAAAAGGTACCAGCACACATAGCAGTCCCAGATATCGATCTGGACTTGCTCACTCGCTACAGCTCACTTGACAAGCTCGTCGGAGTGACGGCTTGTATTAAAAGGTTCATATTCAATTGTCGGCACAGCCCTGATGCACGGCGCTCTGGTCCGTTGACAGCTAGTGAACGCAGGGACGCTCTGTTGCACTGGGTCCGCTCTGTTCAGCACAATGAGTTTGCTGAAGACATTAATCGTATCCAGACTGATAAAGTTTGTCCCGTTCGGCTCCAGCGTCTCTCGCCCTTCATAAAGGACGGCCTCTTGAGAGTCGGTGGTCGTCTCTCTCACGCGTCAATTAGGTATGACGCTCAACACCCACTCATTCTACCCAGCTCCAGTCCGCTCGTAGATCTCATTATAGATCACTATCACACAATACACTGCCACCCTGGAGCTGACACATTACACGCCATATTACGCCAGCAGTACTGGATTCTGTCCGCTCGTCGTATTATTAGACACCGCGTGTTTAAATGTATTAGATGTTTCCGGTGCCGCGCTCAGCCTAAGGCTCCGCTCATGGCTGATCTCCCAGCAGACAGAGTTACTCCTCAGCCAGTTTTTAGTCACGTCACGACGGACTTTGCTGGCCACTTCTTCGTTAAATCCAGCACGTTGCGGAACGCGAAACTCATAAAAGCGTACTTTTGTATTTTCGTTTGCCTCGCAACAAAGGCGGTTCATTTGGAACCAGTCTCTGCACTCTCAACGGAAGCGTTCTTTGCGGCATTGCAACGTTTTATCTCACGTCGCGGTACTCCGGTTCTCATTCGTTCAGACTGCGGCACAAACTATGTAGGTGCTAGGAATCAACTCATTGAAGTTCAGAACTTCCTCAGGTCAAACAATGATGCAATCACTCACAAGCTCGCGAATCAGCACATAACTTGGTTACTGAACCCGCCTAAAGGGCCTTGGTTCGGCGCACTGCACGAAATAAACGTAAAATCCACCAAGCAACTACTTTATCGTGTGATAGGTGAACAGCACCTCACTTTTGAGGAATTCTCTACTCTTTTGGCTCGAATTGAGGCTGTACTCAATTCAAGACCCCTCTGCCCAATTTCATCCGACCCTACGGACTTTGAACCTCTCACGGCCGGACATTTCATTATTGGTCGTCCGCTCACCGCTCTACCTGAGCAGTCTTTTGACGACAGACCCATATCTGCTCTTAAACGGTTTCAACTCATTCAAGCGCTCTCTCAGCGCTTTTGGACTCTCTGGTCCAGATCCTACCTCCATACCCTGCAAACCCGCTCCAAATGGCTCTCCCCTTCTTCCCCTCCTCAAGTGGGTGAACTGGTACTCATCAAAGAGGATGACCTGCCTCCGCTCCAATGGAAGTTGGGAAGAATTCTCCGCACGATACCTGGCAAGGATGGAGTGATACGAGTTGTGGATCTGGACACAGCTCATGGAAATCTGCGACGACCTGTGTTCAAGATAGCCAGGCTGCCGTTGGATTCAGCTCAAGAGGAGCCGCAGCCCCGGCCCCCCCAGGATGTTCACGCTACACTACGTTACCAGCATGACGTTAGAACATGACGTGTCATTCGCGTGCGCATGCGCGAACGACCACCCCCTCCCCGCCGCGCGCCGGTCGAGGCGCGCGCGGGCGCTGGCTTCATTCTGTTGCGTCCGAACTCTCGAGAGAACGACACACGTGTATAAACATTCGTGCCGCCGATACAAACAATCTCGCGTATTCACCGTGTCTTGTGAACATATAAGTGCTGTGTAATACTTCAAGACATCCAGCTCATCACTGCCCAAAGTGCCAGCATTAATCAGCTCAACGAGGGGAGACGACACGCGGCGCGTTTCGTCGGCTCACCGAAAACACCAAGAACAACATATAACACAGGTCAGTCAGTGCACCCACATTGTTTCCACAATTCTCCTGTGTCAAATCCCATCCGCCCTGCAGTTTCTGTAATCCCGCGATTACACCTCCTCCAAATCTGGGCACTACCATCATTGATCCCACAAAGAAACCAGAAGGGTTCGCTCTTCCCCGTAGATCCTGGTGCCTTCTTAACAGGCTCCGTTGCGGCCATGGTCGTACCGGAGAGTACATGCACCGATGTGGGTGGAGAACATCACCAGCCTGCGACTGCGGTGCCGAGGTGCAAAATGTGGACCACATCATCCGAGAATGCCCAACCCGAAAGTTTAATGGAAATATTTCTGACCTGTTCATCCTTACAGAAGACGCAGCTGAATGGCTAAAGACATCCCCAATAATATTATGAACGACTAGTAAAGTTTTACAAGCCATACGATTAAATAAATAAATATATATTATATTGTTTTAATACTTAGTTATGTACAGTTCCATACACTACTTTATTTACACAAATAAATAAATAAATAAATAAATAATACACACATGCAATAGGTTACCTACCTAATTTCCAATCCATAAGATCTTGGTAAAAAATATCGTAAGATTTTCTTGATTTTGCTGGTCAGTCTATTTAGGTACCTTATCCCTCCATTTTGAAATGGTTACCCTACTCTAAAGCAGCGGTAGGTCAGGGGAAAACGGCCTCTCAATCTTGGGATCCAGGTTCGATCCTCGGTCGAGCATGCACCAATACTACGGGAATATTGGTTGAAGCTATAAGGGCGACCTCAAAAAAAAAACCTAAAGCTAACTTTTGTGCACAAACGTTCCTTAGAATCACAAAAGTACATCCTTAAAACCCCTGACCCCTAGGGTGTCCGCGTCCCCCCCTCCCCCCCAAATGTGTCTCCATTTGCATTTTACTCAAAAACGGTAAGAGTTAGATGAAAACTGTCAAAGAAGTAAATATTCTTCATACGTTTTTCTACAAAATGAGACTATATTTTCTTAAATTGACTAAGTAATGAAGTTACAGTTCATTAAATCTGAACTGATAAAGTATGTACCTATACTGCATTCTTAGAATAATAAAGGTTTGTTCTATATTCTAAGACTGCATTGTAACATAGAAGTCAATGTATTGTTCACAATACTCTAGGTTTGAACGTTCCTTAGGATCACAAAAGTACATCCTTAAAACCCCCTAGGGTGTCCGCGTCTCCCCTTCCCCCTCCCCCCTAATGTGTCTTCGTTAGCAATATTTTTCATTTTACTCAAAAACGGTAAGAGTTACGTGAAAACTGTCAAAGAAGTAAATAATCCTTATTAAAACATCAATCTTCGTGCCTTTGTCTACAAAATGAGACTGTATTTTCTTAAATTGACCATGTAATGAAGTTAGGTTCATTACATCTGAACCATTGACTTGAAAAAAAGATCTTAACTGGTAAAGTAGGTATCTAAATATATTGTATTGTAAGACAGAAGTCAATATATTGTTCACAATACTATAGGTCCAAATGTTTTGTATCTATGTATAAAGTTTTAAGATGGTGGTTATTTATTGCATGCTCTGGTGTGGAATAGACCAGCTACTTTCTGTCAAATATGTCAGTCATATATATCATTCGTAGAAAAAAAGTTCTCTTCGTCGGCTACTGTAGTTTTTGACGGATACGAGATAATGACGACGAAGGGGGAAGAACGTCGTCGCAGTACAAAGGCAAAATCTTCACCGAATATTAGCTGTTGATCCTAACAACTTCATCACAGTCCAACAATCAGATTTTTTGAGAAACGACGTTAACAAAAATAAGCTAGTCCAATTACTGGTCTCTTATTTCAATGCTGGCGGACCCGTTATTCAGTATACTCTATGCTGGCGGACATATTGCCCTTCAATGTCCTGGAGACGCGGATTCAACGATAGCCGGCAAAGCCCTGGAATATGATGATGGCCAAAAAAAACGTCTTAATGGTAGTTAACGACACAGATATCCTGATTATACTAGTTGCAAGATCAAAGATGGATACGAGAATAAAAGTTTTGCACTCTCCTTCATCTCAGATGGCTGGCAAAACATTTCATATTGCCCAAGTAAACGAAGGTTTGGGTGCCATGAAAAAGACCGTGCTTTTTAGTCATGCATTTACTGGCTGTGACACAACAAGTACCTGTTTCAGCAAGGGAAAGAAACATGCATGGAAAAAACTTCAGCAGTCTCCATTGTTGATAAATATGACAGAAGTTTTTCATCGCCCCATGTTGACAAAGAAGAAATAGTCGCGGCTGGCGAAAAATTTGCCATGGCTCTCTATGATAACAATTGCGGCTGTGAAACGCTTGACGAGTTGAGAGCAACTAAATATCTACGCAAAATCGCCACACAGCCAGTAAATGCCTGTTTTCAACTAGCATGGCAAGGGCCACCTTCCTCTGATGCATGTGGCCAACACTCATTGCGCGTGTACCTTCAGGTACAAGAATGGCTTGGGCACCAATTAAATCCACAGGATTGGGGGTGGAAAACTGTGGGAAAAAATTTAATACCAGTGGCGACCACGCTGCTTCCTGCGCAACATTATATCATGTGATTGCAAAAATGTGTGCGGGAATAGATGCGATTATGTGCGTGCTGGACTAAACTGTAGGGTTATGTGTGGACGTTGTCGAGGTTCAACACGTGGTAACGTGACATATGATAATACCGAAGATTTAGATGATTGAATGGTTAATATACTTAAATAAAAGTTATTTATTTTATGTTTTTGATTTTTAGGCAAACAATGAGTATCTGTACCTAAATGACAACTTTATACATAAATACAAACACATTTGGAACTAGGATTTAGTGTAATTTTCCAACGTGACTTACTGTGGAAAATATATTAACTTTCATTATCTTGCAAAATTTTTAACCGCTTAAGAAAATATAGTCTTATTTTGTAGACAAAAATACGAGAAATAATGTTAACTCACAATGTTTTATCAATAATATTACGTTTTTTTCAGAAAATCGAGTAATTTGTAAAAATTCGAGTATTTTTTATAGATATTTTTTTGACAGTTTTCAGCTAACTCATACCGTTTTTTAGTAAAATGAAAAATACTGCAAAAGGAGACACTTTTAGGGAGGGGAGAGGGGGACGCGGACACCCTATGGGTCAGGGGTTTTAAGGATGTACTTTTGTGGTCCTAAGGAACGTTTGTGCACAAACATTAGCTTTAGGTTTTTTTTTTTTGACCCTAAATTGTAAAATGCCCGTGCTAGAATGGGTTTTTCGGAATTTATGTGCATAGTATTTGTCTTACTTACCACTTCCTGCATGCCCAAAAAAGCGTCGTAATCGTAATAATCGTAAGGAACGTAATAATCGTCAGTGAAACGCGGGTGCACTGAGTGTTGACGGTGACTTGCATTTTACATTTCACACTCGGAACACCCCTGACACTCCCTCGCGGATTTATGTCTGGATATATTTTTATACCCTATTCTTAACTTTTCAAGTTTTTAATTTTACGTTTCTTACAGTTTTAGTTTTACTTTTATTTTTTAGTTAATTTACAAATTATTTAGAATATTAGTCTTTTGTGTTTTAACAAGTCGCTTAGAGCGCTATTAATTGTCCCACAGGCACGCTGTGTTTGCCTATAATTGGGAATACACTCGTACATGTGTGTGTTTCTCTTTATATATTATTTAATAAAAATTAATGGTATTTTTTTTTTGTTATAATTGAATTATGAATTGTTATGACATATTTACTTTTAAGATCATACTTAGAGTAAGTATATTATTATTATATAATGCTATGTAAGTAAGGTATTATATCTTTTATAATACCACATAATAATGACCTGTAACTTACCGTTATTAATAAAATCTGTATCTGTATCTGTATATACCTATTAACTTTTGTTAGTGTCATTTCTGTCGGCAGAACAATTAAAAAAAAAATTATAACTCACCGATCTCTTCTGATGATGATGGTGCTCCAACTTCATATTGGCGCAGCGGTTCAAGGTCGACAGTCTCCGGAACAGCGATTGCAGGGAGTCTTCATCCAAAAACGGGTGGTCGTTCTGGACACCTGATATGTCGATCGGGAACTGGAGGTCTGAAACAAATTTGAAAGGACTTTAGAAACAAAATGGAAACCCAAAAATTACTCAACAATGTATTTTGTCTGAAAAAAAAAGCAGCCCGATTCAAAATTGTCAAGGTATTATTTATAAAATTATTATTATTTGTTTTGATGAATCTTTTCCAGATCTAGTTTCAAGTTTTCTAAAAAAAATCAATAGTTTGTAAATGTCAAGTTACTTATTGGGGCAGGCTTGTTTTGTACATATTGGGGAAAGTTCCCCTGATTCACTTTGCGTCCTTATGGGTAGGCAAAAAAGGTGTGGCAAATATTGCAGACCTACCTATATACGTACATTTAACCACAATCCAAGAAATAATTGAAGATAATAAAACAAAGTTGTATTGCTATTAATAATTGCATTTATTGTCATTGTTATAATTTATTGAATAAAATCATTTAAGTAAATCCAAAACCTACGCAGCAAGCGACAAACCTCAACTTTTTTGCTATAATCAAAGCAACAAACTCAAAAAACAACACTCACAAAAATTAAATTAACTGTAACCCAAATCATACATTTAGAAACCGGCAACGGAAAACGTCACTCACTGACGAGTCACTCACTGAGCAGTTTTGTTTCCTCTGACTAACAAAGTTATGAATGAAGACATTGTTACAGCAATCTTCATGACATACGCGAGGCGGAGTTAAAGCACAAAATAACCACTAACAGAAGGCCTACTCCGGGTGACCTTGATTTTAATTACCTACGCTCGACCGTTACGCTAGGGCTGTCATCTATGTACTAATAATAAAGTAGAAAAAATTTCGTACTCTCTGTGCACAAGATTTTTTTCGAATATTTTTCCTGAATTGGATTTTTACTGTTTTACTGAAACTACAAGTGCCAAAACTACCATTTCTAGAATGTTTGTCTGTCTGTATCTTTGACTTACGGTCTGTATGTATGTTCCGTACCCGCATTTTGATGCGGTTTTTTTTTATCATCATTCTAGTGACCCTTGTCAACATATGGGTCATAACGGTAGTTAATAATTTGCTAATATGTTAATAAAATGCAAAGATTTAAGGAGAGTATTTATTCATTAAAAAAAAGTCAATTCCCTTCAGTTTAATGTTGTATTCAAACAACCATATACGCAACAATTTCAATATGCTTTACTTACGTAACAATAATCATAGGTATCGCCAAAGCGCGTGCACTCGTGACTGGCATTCGCCCGACTATGCCCGAGATCGTCTTAAGTACGCGTCTATGGTGCGTGCGCCTGTTTTCGCTAGTTATGTGGAGTGAACCTTCTGTTAGTGGTTATTTTGTGGTTAAAGGAAGGCTTCGTTGCATAGTCACTTCTTCATTGTACCACCTCCGCGGAGGGTTTATAGAATTTGAAATCAATATAGATATCCATAATACTCTTGCTAGTTCACACTATAATTATATCTGATTCATCGATATCATCATCAATATTTTATTATATAGCACCGGTAGCTTAGGGATAAAACGCTGGCCTCTCAATCTTGAGATCCAGATTCGATCCCCGGTCCGGCATGAACCAATGAGTTTTTCAGAGTGTATGTGCATAGTTTTTGTTCTTACTTACCATTTGCTTAGCGGTGAAGGAAAACATCGTAAGGAAAACTGCATGCTTTAAAAAGCGTGTATTTGTGTCCGAAGAACGGCGACAGGGTTCACCGCCCATCACGTTGGGACGTAATATTCGTCGGTGAAACGCTATCGGTGAATCGTCGGTGAAAACACTCGGAACACCTCTGACACTCCGTCGGGGATTCATGTCAAGACATCCTCTCAATCTGCCAAAGAAATTGTTTCCCAATTCTTTAAGACTTGTTTATCGAGAAGACGAGTACAGCTTCAATACAATTTTTGATAAAACACTACTTAAAATAACAAGACACAAATTAATTTAAATGGAATGTAAACAAACTTCAAAGTGGGTAATTGCTTTGTAAACATTCGTTCGTACTTCAAAATTGAGTTTTAGCCGAAACCATCCTAGAAATTTTACTGCAAAATGTATCTTAAAATTAATTAATTTCAGTCATGTTACCTCATGTCAATTAATGTAACTCATGTTCTACCTTGAACCCTCAATTAATGTAGATACATAGATATAGCACCTGAAACACTATTTAAAGCTTCAAAATATTGGTCAATCTATTACCTAAATAAAGTAAGGATTGTGACACATATATCATAACTTATTTCATTGGTTTTCACGACCACCGTATTTTTTCCGGACAAGGTGGATTTTGTGAAAAAGATAAACAAAACAAAAGCCCGCACTAGACGATGAAGAATTCAGTGTAGCAAAAAGTGAACGAAAATAACATGGATTGGAGCTGAAAAATTACCCCGGGATAAAGTGTGTTGAATCCAATTTTGTATGGCGAAGACTCCAACAGCTTCACTGTGTCTTTGAGTCGGCCAATCACGGCTAGTGTCGCATGACTACAGTACGAACCAATCATGGGCTTTTTTCCTTTTTCAGTCTCTGATGCCATTTTCGGATGACGCATTGTGTCTTCTATGTTTTTTTTTTCATTCGCCGGTAGCAAATGATCAAATAATTATAGTCTTTCAGACTCGCGCCACCCTAGTTACCGTGATTATTATACTCTATGATTACTGTGATTGATTCAGTGTCCGGTATGATCATTGTCTAACTAAAGAGCCTTATAATAATTGTATTTTTGTAGTGAAGTACATCGCTTTTGGGTGACGTTACAATAGTAGTTTATGCTACAAGGGCGCAAAGGAATAAGTTACGTGGACGATTTAAAACACGAGCGTAGCGAGTGTTTTAAACGTAACCGAGTAATTTATTGCTTTTACGCCCGTGTATCATACTACATTTTTCAATGCATAGTGTGAGGAAATGAAAACAAATATAATCTTGTGAACTTTAAATTATAATTGGCTCAAAAGGACTGTATCCAGAGCCGTTAAACAGTGGAAAAAAAAGTATAACGTCTATGAAACGCTGCAGGTTAGCCAACCATTGTAAGCAAATAAAAAAAAATAATAATAATAAAGCCCTAGGGCAAAATAATCGACTTTCTGTTCGGTTTTGATGCATAAAAAGTGGGCCTTTACGAGCACTTGCATTGAAAAGTATTTTATTTGAATCAAAGCAACCGCGTATCATGTGCACGTGAAGATAATGTCGCTTGTAAATTTTATACGTGAGCAATGTGCGAACGTAAAATACGTTGAAAATTGGAGCCAAATACGTGAATTGGTAAATAAAAAATTCAGATAAGTGCGCAAGGATCCATGCCTTGAGGATTCCGTTATATCAAACTAGATCAAAAAGTAACAAACTTAAGCACCTTATATTACAATAGTATTTTGTGCAACTATGACATAATGAGAGACTTCGTTCGTTTCGTAATAGACTGCGCAAATGTCCCAATGTTGAATTTGATGTTGTAATTACCAATGAAATGAAATATATTTACTTATGTAATGTAGGTATAACAGATACACTTATTACAGGTCGGTTTTAATGTAATATAAGTAATTAAATAATCTATGTGTATATAGGTAATAGTTTTATAAAATAAATAATAATATGGGGAAATACACAGGAAAATAATAAAGGTTGGGTTTACTTAAATTTAATAAAAAAATACATTCAAATAAAAAAAAAATAGGAATAGGTAATAAATAATATTATAAATATATGCAATACATATAATAAATATATAATATTATTAAAACTCGCGTGAGCTGACATACTAAATTATTATTACATACGGTTGGCATATAGTCAACAACAATCACACGTGAGTGTTCAAGCCGTATGTAATAATAATTTAATAAATATATGCCTAAATCCGCCCATTCTATTAGTCTTGCTAAGAAGAAGGGCAAGAGATTTAGCAAGGCAAGTTATTGGGAGTAGATAAAATTCTTTCACAGCACTTTCTCAGACTTGTCTAGTATAAGGAACCTAATTATTTAATAAAACCTTATTAATATTATTATGAATCTAAACCACGAATCTTTTAATTAAACAAATCAACAAAAAGTTCTTTAAACTTAGAGTATTAAAAAAGTATACTCCAAGACTTTAAAGGATTAGATATGTATGTAAACCACTTTGTATAAAATATGTGATTTGAAAGTCCTTTTAGTACTGGAAACCGGAAATTTGATTTGGCTGTGAGGTTAATAATTAAATCTGAGGTATACTTCATATTAATATCTTTAGCCGTTCTTGAGAAATGGGATATGTATGGAACTCTACAAATTACAAGCTGATTTTCGTTATGGTTTGAGGTTACATAATATGAAGGCTTTGAATATGTATAAATTGGATGTTAAAGCTTCCTGATTTTAAGGAAATTGGTATCTTGCGTGAAACTCGTGGTACATGGAAATTTGAAGGTGCATAAACCGAAAATTGAAGTGGTTATGTAAATGAAAACTAGAGGTACTCCTCGTCTAATCATTTTTACGATTTAACCAAAATATCCTCTATTTTCTTACATTTTAGTCGCGTAGGTTTTTAACTTTTCTATGGCCTTTAACAGAAAAACTAGATTCTTTATTGTGTAAATATGTGGTAATAGGCTCTGCAGATTTTTAATTTTTATTCTTGAAAACTTTTATACGTTACTTATTTTCTAAATTACTTTTCAATGCAAGTGCTCGTAAAGGCCCACTTTTTATGCGTCAAAACCGAACGAAAAGTCGATTATTTTGCCCTAGGGCTTTATTATTATTATTATTTTTTATTTCCTTACAATGGTTGGCTAACCTGCAGCCTTTCCTGTGTACCATAGACGTTATACTTTTTTTCCCACTGTTTAACGGCTCTGGATACAGTCCTTTTGAGCCAATTATAATTTAAAGTTCACAAGATTATATTTGTTTTCATTTCCTCACACTATGCATTGAAAAATGTAGTATAATACACGGGCATAAAAGCAATAAATTACTCGGTTACGTTTAAAACACTCGCTACGCTCGTGTTTTAAATCGTCCTCGTAATTTATTCCTTTGGGCCCTTGTAGCATAAACTACTATTATTTGGGATTGAGCTTACAAATCAAAATTATATTATTCTGTTTTCTCTGTATGAAAATTATAATACCAGTGTATAAATTAAAATATTTGGTATATATCTGAATTTCAGCGACTAGATATATAAATAACATAAAAACACAAGATATTATCGTTATATACTTACTTTAGTTTATAAACTAATTGTTATAAAAATAAATGGTGACACTGCGAAAGGAAAACGTTCCCAACAGTTTAATTATGTAAATAAAACCTTTTTCAAGTTGCAAAGCCTCTTTGCTAACACTTTTCATTTAAACTGCTAATTGGAATTGCACCAGGAATGGTTAAGGGAAAGAAAAAAGACTTTCGTCGTTCTTATTATCTGAACTTTAAGGTTGCTTTTTGTTTGGATTGAATTAAAATATTGTTAAGAATTCAAAGATAAAAGCAAAGTGCTTTTTATGAAACATGAAATATCAGAAAACAAACGATACTGGCACTTTGCATGAAATTTCTTATGATGCTTGAATTGCACCATTTTATATTATGACTGAGTTTTTTGTACGCCGAAATACTTTTCCTGGGAAAATTTTCCGTAATTTCATTTTCAGACCTACAAATAATTTATTACTTTATTAAGGCGTATGACCACGCTAAATAAGCAACTCAATGTGTGTCGGTACAAATATCAACGAAAACGACATTGAAATAATGTTCATTTCAGCGTGCCTTGAAAAGTGGCTGTTACGACAACCACTGCGTCTCCGGCTTGCGCAAAATAGGAGAAAATAATACTTTTAACATGGACGCCATGAACGGAAAAAAAATCTAAAAATAGATCTAAAAATTTCCTATAATTTGGTGAAATAATAATTAAAATCGCTTTAGGCGTTTGGAAGGAGTAAGAGAATTTTCGTGTTAATCATGTGAAATTTTCGATGAATTTCGATTTTTTTTGTCAAAACTAACAATAGAAAAACAATTTATGAAACTTAAAATTTATTTTCGACTCTATAATGCCTATCATTTTATGAAAGTTTTTGGACCACCCGTGTGGGAGGAGTAGGCCTTCAAAGACAGGTCCAAATTGCAGTTGGCGTAATCATTCGCCTTAAAGATAACTTTTGTACTAAATAATTTGTACCAAAGTAACGCTTGAAATAGCTAATTTTGTTATTTTGTTTCGTATTTTGTGAATTTTTCGTTTTGATACATTGTAACTTTATCATTAACGAAATTATCACTCAAAAGCAGGGATTGGAAGAGGTAACGATAGCCCATACCGAAACTAATAGATGTAGCCCTAATGGAACCTTTTTGAATTCCGTACCATTTCACGGTTTTCCTGTTTCGGTACCGATATAAAGACGATTCAGTGCGTGGCGGGTATTACAGGAGTAAGCGAGAGGGTGAGACGAGAGTATGTTGCGTGTCACGTGGGTGGCATATTTTGAAAGAAAATACAAATTCTCAGTCGGTTTTAAACGGTTTTAGCTTTAAATTTTCGGTAGAAGTAAACCCAAATTTCTAACCGGTTAATACTGTGTGGACATTATTTTTCGGTATGACGAAACTTCGGTGATTGAAGTTATCGTAATTTATGGGTTATTCAATCCTTGGTAAAAAGGGTATCAAATTAAATTTCAGTTATCCTCCACACGGACAAAACCCCTAAGCATCAGTTTAAGCATAAGAACCAAATTATTGTAAGAAACAAAACTATCTGCTTATTTCAATTAAAGTCTCTCTTCAAGATTTCCATTACAAACCATAAATAGGATGTTAAAATAATGTTGTGGAAGCCGGAAACTAGCGAAAGTACATCCACTTGGGCCACTTGGTGAAAGCATATGAACAACTTTTCGTGAAAAAAATTCAAAAGATCTTGAAAAAAAAACAGATTTTTCAAAAATTTTGGTCGAGTAAAACAGCATATTTTCTGTTTCGCGATTCAAGTGTTGGCTCGATAGTGAAAGTTGTTCGTATAGATGAGCACTATCACCAGTTTCCGGCTTCCGCAATATCAAATTAACAACCTTTACAAGGCTTCAGGGGGCCACAAAGGCGCTATTAATTTGGACAGGGTTCTAAGGAGTGGTCTGCAAACTTATTTACCTTCAGGAGTGGGTGCTTGAGCAATCCTAATCTACGAGTTAGATTGGCTTTCTGTGCCCCTTTGTATTTGGTTTTGGTGCGGTAGTTGTTACTGAAGATTGTAAGTGTTTGGAAAGGGAATGGAAGGAGAAGGAAGATGAAAGCAGTTTTGTGTAATTGACATACATACATACATATACTCACGCCTGTCTCCTAGAGGGGTAGACAGAGACTACAGATTTCCATCTGCTACGAAACAGACACACCTCTTTCGCCTCTTCTACATCCATCAATCTAGTCATACAAGGTCTTTTCTTCCGGGTACTTTTAACATTGCCCTTCTTCAGTATGTCGCCAATTTGGCCAGCATACGTCCTTCTAGGGTGGCCTGGTCGAGCTGTACCTACGATCCAGACACACCTCTTTTGCCTCTTTTACATCCATCAATCTAGTCATACAAGATCTTCTATTCCGGGTACTTTTAACATGGCCCTTCTTCAGTATGTCGCCAATTTGGTTAGCATACATTCTTCTAGGGCGGCCTGGTCGAGCTGTACCTTCCACTTGCGCACCATAAATTTCGTCACTCTACTTTCATTCATCCCCTCTACTTGTCCAAATCAACGAAGCATTCCTTTTTCTATTATATAATTGAGTATTTCTAATTCCAAAAAGACTTACGATACGTTTTCCAATTAGGATTTCTTTTTAATTGAAAATTATTTTGCAGTTCTTACAATTACTTATCACAAAGTTAGACTTTATTTATGTTATCAACAAATTACATTTAGACTAAGATTTGTAAAAAAAGAGGCTGTGACAATAAATTTAACTTAACACTACTGAATCATACCGGGTTCCATAATCTGCTTGAAAATATGCGTCTTTAACACATGATTTTTTTTAAACGGTGTTTACCCTTTCTTATCCGCAAATGGGCAAACTGGGCGCTTTATGCTGCGAAAGTGCTATCACTTTAGAAAATAAATCATCATTTACTTACTAGAATAATTATTGAAAATCTGCTCAAGTAAATGTGTAGATATAGCAATGAACTACTTTTAAATATCACAGTTTTCATAGACAACGTCTTTGATGAGCTAAACATTTATCTTTTGCTAAAAACGGCCGCTTTTGGCATAAGTTAAATGTTGCACCACTTCTGCAGCATATAGCGTCTTAATAGATCATAAATTGAATGTACCGATTGAAAACAAAAGATAAAAGTATCCAATCGTGGACGCGTCCCACTTCTGTGACAGGGCGGCGCCCGACTTACGCCAACTGCGGAAGTTAAACTGCAGTGACTGACACTTCCTCTAGCTTCCTGGGCGCCTGGTACTCTTATTCAACAATTCTTTGGAAAATAATATTGTTGATAGCTTGATTTTTCGAGAGTTATGTACTCTACTTTTTACCACTACCTACGAGGAAATAAATAGTTAGTACATATATTACAGGTGGTAGAGCTGATGCCGGGCTCGACTGTGGAGGTACCACCATCTTATTTGGAGACCCCCTCGAAGTAATTCGGGAGACAGTAAGAGGACAGCTCACAGGCAAAAAACCAGGAGGCCCATCATGCCTGGGACCGATGGATGACGGTATATCCATCACTAATAGCCGGGCCTTATATGGAACAGACTGGTGACGGGCAGCGGCGTCACTGGTGCGAGGGTTCCGGCACCGCGCTCACCCACCCGCCTGCCCAGTGTGTGTGAGTATGGGCAATTCTTCCAGGATGACCGCCGGGAGTGGCAAAGTCCTGGAGAGGCTCATGTCCAGCAGTGGACAAACTAGGCTGATGGATGGATATATATTAACAATTTGAATAACATTTTATTATGCTTACAAACGATTAAAATTATATAATACTGCTTCAATCAGCCTGGAACTTAAAACTATAGGTAGTGGTTGTGTTTTTATTTAAAGTACCGAAAGTAGATGTGAGCTTTTGTGTTATTTTAAGAAGAATGAAAATAGAAATGTAAATTTTTTTCAACTCATTCTTATTTTTTTCCCTTTATTAAACAATGAATATAATTAAATTAAAAAAGTAACTTAAATTTAAAACTAAATAATCCTATGAAATATTAAAAACTTAAACAACCTAAACAAAAATAAATATATTACAAACTAAACCAAATAAAAATATATTTACACTAAATAGAAGACTTATTACTATTTATATTAATTTATATTTTAATTATTTATTATAATTATATAGAAGTCTAAAAACACATTCAAATCATATTTCAAGATATATTTCGAACTTCAATAAAGAGCAATATACGGCATCAGCCTTAAAAATTAATTAAAAATATGTGTAAATTACTATTTATTGAGAGAGAGCACTGTATCACGCCCTATCGAGCTGGATTGGATATGGTTTGCTATGCTAGACTAGTAAAAACAGAATCAACTCTCCATGCGGTACGAAATAGAATTACAATGGGTCATAAGACATTCACTTCATACTTTCGTAATCGATTTTAGCGATATAATTCTATTTCGGAACGCAGGGCGCATCTCTTCGGAACAAACGGACGGACGTTAAAAAAGCCAGTATTAGCCTCGGAGTGTTTCACCATTTAGTCTGAAAACAACCTTTCGGGATGAAAGCCTGTTCGTTCAGGTGCAACCTTCCAGCCCGCTGGGTTGGTACTACCACGCAACGGCTCGCTAACCCATTGTAACCATTACCACGATTGCAATAAAAGCAAAAAGTGGGGAAGGGAAGCTTTCATCGATGGTACTAAATTTAAATTTAGAATAGGGTGGGGGGTGCTGGAATGAGGAGAGTGAATAACTATGGCGTGTGTTTTGTGTTTGAGTGAATAAGTTCGCGATACCATATACTAAGTATTAGATACTTAGTCTATGGCGATACTAAACGGTACTATTTACAGAGAAAAATTGTGAGCGATTGTGGTTAATAATTACCGCTCGTTTTATCATTGACTGTTTATTATATATACTAGCTTTTTCTCGCGCCTTCGCTCGCGTTAAGGAGATATGCAAAAAAAATACGGGTGTTTTTTTCTGTTTATTTCATGAAATACACGGAAAATTATAATCGGTTTCTGGTATATGCATCTTGACTATATAATCTAGGGATTTGAAATTGGAAAACATGTTTGGATAAATTTTCCTCGATAGAAATAATTGTTGAAATCAGGTCTTCAAACACACTTTTTTTCCTCGTTTGACGAATGGAAACCATATACAGAACTCAAACATATTTTATTAGGTGTATTTCAACAATATCTAGAGATTTCATATTTGAAATTTTGCTAGCTATTTTAGTTTTGTATAAAAATTATAAAACTAACATTTTTCACTTTTGCCCTGAATCCGCCCCTCTCGCACTGCGCGATTTTTTGCTTGGAGTGGCAGTGACAAAAATAAAATTCGCATAGCCTCTTAAGACGGGTATAGTATAGAGAGGGACTACGCGAACAAAATCTAATCAACTAATTTAATCCTCAATATCAATACAATACGAATCAACACACACTACCGTAAGAATATGTATAATTTACAAATGATTTTGGTATTCCGTTTGTATGAACTATGCATCCTCCGCAGGCCTCTTAAGCGGTGTTTTTCTATATATGTATACTTCTTAGGGTTCCGTACAGCGAAGACTATTACAAAGCCTCCGCTGTCTGTCTGTCCATCCGTCTATCCCAGGGGTCTACAGCTTCAGTCGGAATAGGTAGTCAGTTGAAATTTTAACAGAATACGTGTTACTATGGCCTCTAACATTGCAAATAATGAAAATAAAAAGTCGTATCCTTTCAACCTTATTATTTCAGTACAAACAAGTTTCAAATTTGGTCGGGTTATTATTGCACATACTATAAAGTTAAACAACAAGTTGTTGTTGTTGGGTTTCGTACTCAGAGAGTGCCGAATTTGCTTACATTAAATTATTTTAAGGTGTGTTAATTGGAAAACCATTTCGAGATTTACTTATTATATTACTTTATTATACTTATAACTTATGATCTAAAAAACCTCACGATGATGAATATTTTTACGAAAAAACTTCCATTTGCCTTCATGTTACTTGAGAAATGGCTGTTTAGAAATGTGTCCTTTGCTATCAAGATAAATTTATAATAATTTGCTATTTGACAGATGGATGACAGATGAGTAAGATGAGATGAGACAGACAGAGACAGATCACTTTTTAATAAGCAATAACACATCACAATCATTATAATGTCTAAAATTCTCAAGTGACGTCATATCGGACAATTCTTTAAAAATCATAAAAAAGTTATGGTTAATTTATATACCAAGATAATGAAAACTATGTCCTAAAATGGCGCATATTCTCTGAAAAATAAAATAAATAAAAAATCTTTTCGAAATTAAGCTATGGAAATTGATTGTCTTGCTCCTAGTTTTGTCACCTTTGTGTTGCTTTGGAATTTATATTGATGTAATTTACCATATTTTTAGGGTTCCGTATCCGTATTGTGTGGCGGTACGGAACCCTTTGTTCACTTAGCCAAATAATGAATTTCCAGCCGAGCAACTGGTTGACTAAGGCGGACTACAGAACAAAACCTTTTAGTTTACTTTTCTTATAAACTCTTCAGAGTTCCTTAGGTTCTTAGAAACCCGTTAATTAAACTCAACATCAAAGGATATCTACCGAAACATGTCAAGTTTTAATTACTCTTAATTTAGACCTGAAGTTACAAAGTCCAAAACATGGATGGAAACTAAAACACTTTACTTTGTACTATCAAAGAAAAATGCACAAGGCCACTTTTTAACCCTATTGCAATGGTATTGAGACTAAAACGTGTGTCAGTGGTATTTTCGTCGTTCTATGAGAAAATTTGAGATTAACATTTTGCTGGACTGACTGAGTTTTCCATTAAAATCGCTGATGCAAATACAGAGTTAATATTTTAGAGATATGAGCCACTAATATACAGGGTGTAGATTTGGTCCACCAATATACAGAATGTAGACTTGGTCCACTAATATACAGAGTGTAGACTTGGTCCACAACTTGCGTCACATAAATATTAGTATACATGACGTTTATTTAAAAAACAGATAAAAGAAAATTAAAATATCTTGATAAACGGTAACAGAGGCTTGAAGCGCTAGTATTTATCTAATCGGGTGCCCCTCCAATCCCCGTCGTCGCTCCGCTAGAGCTGAGTCAATTTTGTCTTATCTGTCGTACACTAGACTGGTTTTTGTCGCCCCCAAAATACCGTAAATAAATTTTCGAAAAAAAAAAGAAGTATTTTTAAATATTTTTTTATCATCAGTTTCGTGAATATAACCTACCCTGTATTGGAAGTTGCTGACCAAATCCTGTAAATTAAACCACATTATTTAATTATCATATTGAAATATGTCCTAAAAGTATCTTGATAAACGGTAACAGCGGAGAAGAGTGCTAGTACTTACCTACTCAGATGCCCCTACCTACCCCGTCGCCCTTCTGCCCAGTGCTGAGTCAACTTCGTCATATTTGTACGAGTACATACACCACGAATAAATTTTCGAAAAAAAAAGTAGCTTTTAAATATTTTTTTCATATTTTAATTTTATTCTATTTTGGGAAAGTTGTTTAGTATGATCAGTAGATTCAATGATTCAATTAAAATATATAAGAAGAAAAAGTCCTAACCTGTGACGGAAGTTGCCGACCAAATGAACACCCTATATTGTATGTATGTGTAAAGTCAAGATATTTACTATAAATCACATAACATACATAACATAACATAACATATCGTCACGACATGAATCCCCGTGTGGGTGTCAGAGGTGTTCCGAGTGTGAACTGCGAAATTCAAGTCACAGTCCACCCGCGTTTCACCGACGATTATAAAAATACATTGAAAAATATGTACAAACAGAATTGGATAAAGATTCCGTGGAAACTCCGCAGTCACAGAACCCAGGCATTTTACACGCTGACTTACAATCACTTAATCCCTGGCCTGGACGTGTCCAAATTCCTTTGGGCTCCCTAAAACTGAAAGCCCGTGGCTACACGTCGTGAATCTTAAACATTTGTTGCTCGTAATCCGGCACTAAAACCTTAATGAAAATTTAATGAAGAAACTACCTCCGGCAGCCGCCGGCCATTAAATGTTCTAAATGTTGTAACCAACACAAATTTTGGACAGAAAACTTAGTCGCCATTGTAGTAACTCGGACCACGGCTCGCCATTCTGTCTCTCATGTCCGTGCTTGTGTAAGACAGATGTCATAACTTTTAAAATAAAAAAGAGGTGTTTAAAGTGTCTAGTAAGGTATTAATTAATCATCCCCAACTAGCATCACCTACCTAAAGATATTTACGGGATCAGTTACCACAGCCATGAGACATTTTTCTGGGGACATTTTGGTGCTACTGTTCTGTACTATGTAATAAAGAAGGAATAGCCTAAATATTATTAGAGTGCATAACAAACTAGAAAATATCAATCAGAAACAAATCCAAAGACAAGAATTTGAAAAAGTTCCCCGGGCCAGGATACGAACCTGCAACCTCTTGTTATCGCGGAAAGTTTGAACGGATGGATCGATGTGTGTTACTTCTTCAAGTCGTAACTACTGAACCGATTGGGCTGAAACTTTGCAACAATGTAGTTCTAGACCTGGAATATGACAAAGGCTACTTTTTATTCCATAAATCAGTTCCCATGGGAACAAAAAATTGTGTCATTCAGAGACGCAGCTTGGCCTTCAGCCTCGCGAAACACACTATACTAGGGGATTAAATCAGTTATCAAAGACCGCCAATTAAAAATATTTACGGATTCGATACAACTACACAAAACGTAATCAACGCGGGCAAAAGCTAGTACATAATAAATATATAAATTAAAAAAATCATTTCTACGAACGACAAAATGATACTTTTTGTATCCGGCCTACATGGAAGCAGTAAGAAAAATAGAGCATGGATCATCGAATGCTATTACTGGAGTTAACAGAAAACACGGTAGGGTGAACACGGGCTATTGTCGCAGATTAATTAAGGGGATGGCCTACCCTAGCAACTTTTTTTTATTACCCGTCCAGTTCAGTCCAAAGGCAAATACGTTATTTGCTTTTGATAGAGGCGATTACATGTTGGCTCGTTGGCCTCTTTTTCTTGGACGCGTAATACTAATAATCACGCAGCGAAACAAGAAATTGGTGTGCTTTTAGCTAATACCATAGACTAGTCTATGCTAATACTAAAATATTTTGTAGGGAAAGAATATTGGATTTAAGTAGAATTCTTTCATATTTTTACTACCTATTTTATGAATTAAAAATCAAAATCAAATCTTAACCGCGTTCTTGAAATCAACGTTTGAAAACAAAAAAAAAGACGGTAGAAAATATTTTAAACATACAAAGGTATAAATCCTAATACATTGTTTGTAATCCCTAGATATCCTAAACTTAAAAATCCCTAGATAAAAGATCAATAAATCAAAAATATATTTTTTCAATACAATGAGAGTCCGAATTTTTTCAAACGAATACTCGAAAATCTAGCTTTGTTCATGCTCTAGCTAGACTCATGTATGCAGACTATTGCAGATCTATAAAGTCGTGGATGCAATACTCAACTCTATAAAAGGAACTGGTTACTATGGTTACGGGTAATGATAGAAAAATGGGTGTAACTATATTTATCCAGGTTATCTTAAAATTACTGCATACACCTAGGTCTACCTAACGCTCTGGTTGGGTAAAATGGAGTACCCAATGAGAAAAGTAAAATTAGAATTTCAGAAAAATTGCTGCGATAAATAAAATATTTCCAAGAATGATGATAAAATAAGTGGTACAAGATCAACGTAGAT
The DNA here is from genome assembly GCA_934047225.1 of Ypsolopha sequella. Lineage (NCBI taxonomy): Eukaryota > Metazoa > Arthropoda > Insecta > Lepidoptera > Ypsolophidae > Ypsolopha > Ypsolopha sequella. Next base: position 19,769,610 of record OW204004.1, on the reverse strand, counting down.
ACCGTTTTTATACGTTATACCCGTGAAATACGGACGGACAGACAGACAGGTAGACAGACAGCAAATGTACATTCTTCTGGGAGACAGGCGTGTGGAAACAAGCATCAACACGAGTACAGTAATGTAAAGGCGAATATAATAAACATACAACCTACGAAATTGCCAAAATTTTCTTAAAGCTTCATGAGTTCATAATTCCTGTAATTCAATAGCCATTTCAATTATTTGTTTTTGTTTGAAAGTTCATTTCAAGATTTTACATCTACGTATTAAATTTTGATTTTATTTTCAGTTTGATTATAAAAATTTAATATTCAAAAACAGTTCGTCCTAAATGCCATCCATTTCCAAGATAAGATTCGTAATAATTTTTTACAGCAGACACTTTTTTCTAATTAAATTAATGTTGCTGTTAGCCAGTGGCGTGCACAGAACTTTTTGCTGGAAAAGCAAACAATTGGTCAAGAATAACAATAAAAAAAAATATGAAAAAATTTAAATACAACTTTAAAAAGAAAAAGTTTGTACAGGAAATTTTCACTCTAGGGTAGACATTGTCTACAGTGGCGTCATACAATTTTTTTTTTTTTTTCAAAGTTATATTTAAATTTTTTCATATTTTTTTTATTGTTGTTCTTGACCAATTGCTTGCTTTTCCAGCAAAAAGTTCTGTGCACGCCACTGCTGTTAGCTTAATGTTGTATCATTCATAGATAAAAGAAATTACGTAATTTGTATTTGCCATTCCTAAAAAAAATTCTAAAATGTTGGTACTGAAAATTGAGTTTCCTTAAAATTCTCTATAGAAAACAGTAATTTCATATGTAAAGACCTAACATGTATTTATTTAGTAACCAGATTTTTTTACATAGCCACTAATTGCAATGTTAGAAAACACCTTTGATATTACTTGTTCTTGTAAATCTTCCCCTTAAGGCTACAATCCTAAGAAAAGATTTTTTGGTCAGATTCAATACTTTTTAAGTTTATAAGAGCCTAAAAAATTAATACAAATTTAGTATCAAGAGAAAGAATTGCTTATGAAGAACAGTTGTTATTATTTTCATGACTTAATTTGGTAATTTACTGAAATAAAACAGGCATTAAACACGTCTCTGTTTTTCATTATTACCGTGATTGTTATGTTTGAACACTCAGTACGCAAAACCAAAAATCCAAAAATTGTTCATGGTCACATTTGTCTACATGCTTTAAATTCAAGTAAATGTCCGTGCTATTTCTTTTCGTAATGATTTTTGTTTACTTAATTAAGGGGCTATACCGTGAAAATTGACACTTTTTGAAGTTATTTATCTGCTCTTTTAATGAGGTTCTAAGTAAAATAAATTAGTATAACAATTTTGGGACCTTTTACTAGATTTTGGTCTATCAGAAACGCGATAGGAGGAATTTCATTCGATAGAAATAATTATTGAAATCAGGTCTAAATTTACACTTTTTTTGATATTCTGACAAATTAGGATAACATGTAGACTTGAAAAATATTTATTTAGATGGGTTTTAACTACACCTAAATTACTGGTTATGGAATTTTTTGTAGCTATTTTAGTTAATTTTGCATTAATTTAAAACGGACTTTTTGACAATTTTCCCCGATTCCGTCCCTTTCGCACTGCGGGTCTTTCTGCCTGGAGTAACGGGGACCTTTGCCAGCACGGCATATCACCTTAAGATGTCGTAATGTTTTTGTCTCTTTCTCCTCTCGCCCCGCTGTTAGCTCAAAAATTCAAACTCTATGTATTGTACGGCAGGACACAAGCTGTAACTCTAGATTTTTCCACTATTTACAGGATATTGCAGAAACAAAAGGATGTTTGTGTTGAAAGAAATCAGTAATCAGTTTACACTGAACGTTCGTGAAAGAACTTTCTGTTCTGGGAATGCACTGAAATATGTTCTAAGGAAATCAAGTTACTGTGATTTATCCCTGCAAAAGTTATTCCTAACTATAAAAAACCGGTCACGTGCGAGTCGGACTCGCGCACGAAGGGTTCCCTACCATTATCTACAAAAACGGCAAAAATATGTCTGCTGTATAGGAGCCCCCTTAAATATTTATTTTATTCTGTTTTTTAGTATTTGTTGTTATAGCGGCAACAGAAATACATCATCCGTGTGAATTTCAACTGTCTAACTATCACGGTACATGAAATACAGCCTGGTGATAGACGGACAGACAGACGGATAGACAGACGGACAGACAGATGGACAGACAGATGGACAGACAGATGGACAGACAGACGGACAGACAGACGGACAGACAGACGGACGGCGGAGTCTTAGTAATAGGGTCCCGTTGGTTACCCTTTGCGTACGGAACCCTAAAAAACAGTCAAGATACGTCGAATCACGTAGGTTAAAAAAAATCCATATGACGATGTTACTTCAGATAACTTTTTTCATTTTCAGCCATCTACAAAAGCAATGTCGAAAATTGTTTCGAATTTTTGCACTACCCTCTAAAGTTATCGCATGAAAAGACTGGGTATGTTATAAAGTCATGTGTAATATTTAATCAACATAAACACGCTCACATGTGGGGTCTAATGTTGCGTTCCGTTTCGCATGGTGTAACATACCAGATGTGACCTTGTATACAGGCCGGCTTCAATTAAAGGCACGGAAGAGTTCTGCGTAAAATGAAACGGGCATTGATATTTCTTTTCAAGAGTCCAAATACGTCACATTGCTTTGCACGATCCGATTCTGTTAAATCATCAATACAGCACTAATAAATCGCTCGGAAATAAAAATATGGTAAAGTTGAGGACTAATTCTATGTGGCGAAAATTTTATGCCATTACATTTTTTCGCCAGAAAAAAATTGCAAAGTTACCTGTGAACCGGATAATAAACTGCTTGCTGATCTCAACATAAAGTACACATTTATATATAAAGTTTATATATAAAAAATAACCATTATTTTCTTTGCAACTATTCTTTTAATTCTTTTTTATTCAGAGCGCGCGTTGCTTCGGTTTTCGTAACAACCACGGCTCAGAGCGTGCTATTTTAAACAATAATGCAACGTCATAGAGTTCAGTTATACTATACTTGATGCAAAATTGATGTGTTCAATGTCAGGTACTTAGGGAACGCAATCTCGGTATACCGAGATCTCGAAGTACCGAGATCTCGTACGAATATTGCAAAATCAATCACGCATCTTAATAAGATTTGCGAGATCAAGCGGCAGCGCATTATTACAGATGCAGGCTCAGCGACATCGCATCAGCCTTTAAGCGCATATATAATTTTTAGCTTAAAATATTATATACTAGGGTTTTATCGCGCGCATTGACGACACTTGAATCACTTGAAAAAAAAAAGATAATGCCCATTTCACATTTGCGCTATTTTTTTTGTAGTTATAAATAGAATTTATTTATTCATATGCGCTAGTATGTTTCTTTGGGAAAGTTGTTCAATATGATCAGTAAAATAAGTGGTTAATTTTAATTGGTCCATTTACACTTTGTATAGATTGTCAGACGATTAGGTTGGCACACCGCATGAAGTTTTTTTTCCAAAATAGTTAACATTAATTTCTTTCATACAAATTCGTTAGTAATTATTATTATAAGTAAGTTTATTTAATTATTTACATTTCCTTAATTGATTTGATACCTTGTTTAATTTTTTTTGCTAACCAGTAGTTGAAACAATATTTTTTCGAAAGATTTTTTTATTAGTGCAAGATCTCGCTAATACGTACTACTTTTTCTTCTGTGCTCATACCGAGATCTTGCAAACTTGATTTTTTTTATCTTGCAAATACCGATATTGACATTTTGCTGCAAGATTGCATTCCCTACAGGTAATATAAACTTTTGCATGAGTTTTGCATGAGTCAAAGAAACGTTTAACTGTATATTTTACCGTAGATTCTGAATGAGGGATTGTTAAAACTATAAAAAAAATATGACTCAATAGTGCACCAACAGGATGATTAAAGTGCAGAGTTGAGTCATCAAGGAAGTATTTTAAATTACGAGTTGACTTTATATTAAGGGAATGACATATTCTACCAAATTATGTAGAAAAATTGTATATTTTAGCGAGTATTGACATGAAAGGAGTACGTACTTCAAGTATTTATTTATTCCAAATATAACTTTATTTTTCCGCCATTTTGAAGTTTAAAATCAAATCGTTGAAGACATGCAACATATTTTCTAAAAACATTAGTAACATATTTGAAAATAGTTCAAAATAATATTTTTATTTGAAAATCAAGCTAGAACTAAAAATGCCTTCGAAAATCTTGCACAAATTATATTTTTATAGTATGATAGGCGACATGACAGCTAAAAGAGTCTGTCAGGAAATCATCAGTTTCCTGACACGTTCGGTTCGATAAACCCGAAACGTTATTTCGGTCCAGTTTCCGTTTCCGTTCGATGTAAAAATAAAGTGACCATTTTTATTTTTGCTCAAAACGGGACATAATTACGGCTACAGAATCAGTGGAACAATGAAAAAACATACTTTTTGCACTTGAAAATCAAGACCATTTTTGAAAACAAATTATTTTCTATCAGTTTCTAAATAATTCACAATTTTATCTGAACTTTCACCAAGCTGATACAGGAGATCTAAAATTTTAACTTGTATCCCTTCGTATAGTATAAAATAGCGCAACAGGGAATATCTTTGGTGCCGTGGTTTTAAATCGTGATAGTAGTTTATGCACTAAGAGAATAAAGCAGTGTCTTACGTCACGGGCGGCATATTGAACCCTGAGCGTAACGAGGGACTCTAGAGTTAACTCCTGAGCGTAGCGAGGGAGTTATTTAGAATCCTGAGTAAAGCGAGGGCTTCAAGCTGCCCAAGCCAAAGACAAGCTTTATTCCAGAGGAGCACTCTACTCTACTTTTCACACCTTCTGCGAGACAATAAAAAGGTCGACATTTTTTATCAACATTAATAATTCAATAAAATTCACTGACAATCACAGCACCAAACACCGTCTTTTGTTTCAAATTCTTTGTAAACGCTTTTTTTCTTTATGTTGAATTCTGCTTATGGTGGCCAGTTCGATTTTCGAACAAACCTCTTTACAATCCCATATGGGCATTTGTTTTCAAAGAGTTTCCACACGAATTTGATGTTCCAAATTTAGATCACTTTAATCCCTAGGGATTTTCATATAACTTTATATCCCTTGAGATATAATGCGTTACTTTACGTTGAGGTTGCATGATATGTAATTGGACATTGTCGAGCAGGTAGTGTGAAAAGAAATATAATGTGAGATTTCCCGAACTCGCCCACAATTCAATCAATCTCAAGCGAGAGGGAAGTCGATATATTAGACGAAGAAATAAGGTTGAAAATGGTAACGCGTTTCATTTCTTTGTAGGTTTTTTCACAAGTTTATTTGAATTTAAAAATTCATATTTAATAGAAATTAAACCGACAATATTTAAGAATTTGAAATTTTATGGTAAGTATATTTTTCATTTGAATTATTATTTTTATTACGGAGAAAATTTCTTTGAAAGTTGAATTATAAGGTTTTAAGGTTTTATTTATGCAACGAAGTATGTTTTATTGTTTTTTGAGTTCCAACAATGGCTGTTTAAATGTCTTAAAAATGTTTTTTTTTACACTGCTCTAAAAACCCTTTTTTACCGATTTTATCTAATGACAGCATCTTAACAGAACGCTACAAGAAAAATAGCGATACGAATAAAACAATCAGAGTGAAAAATAATATAATTACCAGAATACACCGCACCGCAGGAATCCACACTGGCTGAAAGCTAAATGTACTCACTAATTAGACCAAACCTTATTAGAGCACTCCGCAATGCGCCGTATGTGATGTGAGGTTCAAGGACTGAGGTTTGGGCGTGAGGTTTTCACTTCAATTTATTTTGAGTTGTAATTTATACTTTAAGCCTATAGAAATAATAGATGAAAGAAGAGATGACGAGAGACATTTATGTCTCTGGTCAGCACATACGTCCTCCTTTAACATAATCCATCCATCAGCCTAGTTCGTCCACTGCTGGACAATGGACATAAGCCCTTCCAGAGGGCCTATTATGTATCTTTAGTTGCCATTTGAACTGGGTGCCTATCATATTGTCTAAGGATATGTTCGCACTTGAAGTGACGACACAGTTCGTAAATAGTTCAATACACACTAATACCAATTTTGAAAGTTCCTTTTTAGCTATGTTTTTGATGATAGGCACCTAGTCCAGTTGGCAACTAAAGATACAGAATAGAGGGGCTGGACTTTGACACTTTGAATCGGTTAAAAAACTTCGGCAAGTTCATATATAAAGAGTAAAGACCTATTATATGGAGAACATGTTAAAGGTGGTAGAGCTGATGCCGGGCTCGACTGTAGAGGTACCACCATCTTACTTGGAGACCCCCTCGAAGTAATTCGGGGGGGAGTAAGAGGAAAGCTCACAGGCAAAAAAAACAGGTGGCCCACCATGCCCGAGACCGATGGATGGCGGTATATCCATCCCTAATAGCTGGGCCTTATATGGAAGGAACAGACTGGTGACGGGCAGCGGCGTCACTGGTGCGAGGGTTCCGGCACCGCGCTCACCAACCCGCCTGCACAGCGTGTGTGAGTATGGGCAATTCTTCCAGGATGACCGCCGGGAGTGGCGAAGTCCTGGAAAGGCTTATGTCCAGCAGTGGACGAACTAGGCTGATGGATGGATGGACTAATTTTACAACGTTATAAAAGCAATGTTTACTTACATCGATGCTGAAAGATTTCTGAAACAGTCGCTACATTTTTTAATCTACACTAGCAGCTTATATCACACATTTGTATTACGTGACTAAACAAGTTAAAACAACTGTCAACTCAATAATCCGACCAACCCCTACGACACACCTAGTTAAACTGCACACACAATTCCTGTCCTAAAATGCCCAATCACGCCCATATCATAGCTATGACAAAAAAACAACAGGAAAGGTTGCTTTCTCAATGTAGTAGGGGTTCCGTCAATAGTAAAGAAAACCTTGATAAACCGTTATTTAAAATGACTTCTCTAACGTTACAAAATACAAAAACGGTATTGATACTAAACGTTATTTATATTAAAACGTTATTTTGTGTTAAAATTTAGTTTAGTACTGAATTTTGATATACTCCCCATAGTGATTCACTTAGGACTGGGGCTGAATTGCTATGGGAAGTCGAAATTTCATTAAACGAATTTCACAAAATTTTTTATCGATTCATGATGCTGATCACTTACCAAGCCTCCAGTATGAATTTGGACGATGACCAAAAAGTCACTCTGTATATACTTTTATATACTAAGTTTATAAAAGTTGGAACTTGGATGAATACATTTTATTTTCTCTGGTAAAAAATTATCTGGCAATTGTTTTTTTATTGGATTATACCAGCATTAAAAGTTAATTTAAGGAACCCTAAACTTTATTTTGAAAGATCTCTATACCCCTGTCAAGCGGAGTCGTCGGCCTCCCACTGATCTATTAGAAAAGCATAGATTTTTTACAAAATGGGCTTTATCGTCCTAAAAATAAGGGCTGGCAAAAAAGTTGTCTAATTCAAAAATGCACAAAAATGCAGTCATTTTAGCCAGGAATTGTTACCTGAAGATAAGGGGCTAATCTTCTATTTAGTATTGTTTGTAAAAATGACGTAAACGGTCATTTTAGACATCTTTTGTAATAGAGTCGTACCACAAAATAGATACAACCAGAAGGCCGACTCAGCGACGGAGCGAAAACAGACGCACACATGCATAGACGCGTACGTACGATGATCTCTGCAGAATTTTGTACTGGCATTCACCCGAGTATCTTCGAGATCGTCGTACGTACGCGTCTATGTGTGCGTGCGCCTGTTTTCGCTAGTTATTCGGAGTAAACATTCTGTAAGTGGTTATTTTGTGCTCGTACAGTGAGCACTTTCACTGTAAAACTATTTTTATTGTTTGTTTATGATACACTTGGGGTGTAAAAAAATCCAGAACTATAACAATTTTGTTTTTGGACAGGTCTTTTTTATTATTATAATACATTCTTTTAAGAATCCAGAACAAATTTAAACATCTTGGATGGATGATTTTGCTTCAGAACAGGTATGTATATTTAAATTCTGTAATTTATTTTTTGTACAATCTAAAATGACGTCGATGCCTAGCGAATCTTTTAAATCAACGACAAATTTTACGGTATAAATAAATCCCGGAAGTATCAGCTAAACCATAAATGCTTGAGCAAACAGTGGACTGTTATCTAACATTTAAAGTTCCATTAGATAAGGATTTTAAAGACCTTGTGGATATGCTGTGGTGTATTTTATAATCTCGAAAAAAAAATCATATTTACATTGCGACTATTCTGTTATCTAACGATTTTACGTTAGTTTTCAGCAAAAAAATAGGGATGATGCCTTGGTTATCAATAAATTTAAAAACATTTATACGCAAGGTTGATATTCAAAAATAATGCCTACTTATTTCACCAATTCTGCATAAAATTCAATTTAAACTTTTTTGTACAATGAAACAACAACATTAACATCCCTTGAGACTGCACAACGTGCTATTTTAAAAATTGCTACTTTTAGTCCTATCCGTTTCCCAACAACACAATTATACAATCACGTTAAAGTTCTCAATATAAGACAACTATTCATAGTTCAAACTATTCTGCACCAACATCAAATAACACCTTACAAACAGTTAGCTAAACGCCGTAAAGATCGTATTTGTTCTGTTCCTAAACCTAAAACTGAGTTTGCCAAAAGATTTCTCTTTTATCTCGGGCCATACCTGTATAACAAAATAAACTTACACCTACCCATTTACGGATTACCTCGTTATCAATGCAAAAATAAACTTTGCTCATTCCTTATGAAGAATACATATGATGAAACTGAAAACTTCATGAAAACTAATACATAACATGTGGATATTTTAATAAACAGACAACCTCCTAAACCTATGTTTCAAACCCATACAATCTCGAATGCATGCCACACATGCACCCACCTTCTATCTCTCTCCTATGCACACATACACATAACACATACACATACACACATGTATATATATATATATATATATATATATACATACTTAACATCTTAAATTATACCTTTATTTACATAGCTTTTTCTCTCTCTTTTACCTATAACTAGTTAATGTTGTTAAGCCTATTAACTAAGTACTTATGTTTTTTTTTACCCCATTCTGTCCTCCAAGGAAACGGGGCTGTTATTCCTTTCTACAGGCGTAAAATCCTATCTAGGATAACAGCGTACATTTGTTATTAGTACTTTATGTGTATCTTAGATTTTAAGCTTAAATTCTTGTAACTTGTACTGTACTCCCTTCTTGCGAAATAAATTAATATTCTATTCTATTCTAAACAATTTAGAAGTTATTCATTTGCCTTCTGCCAAAGTACAAAGTTATGACGTCACTTCTAAGTATTTCGATACAAAAAGTCGTTTTTGACGTTTCATAAAAGGTCGCTGATTTGACCAATAGTCATCATCCATGTTAAAGTAAAGCGTCGCGTCGTAGTCTATTATCTCATCTGTGGCATTACGAGAAACTACTTGTTGTGTATTAGAAAAGATATTGAAAGAATCAGCATGACATCAGCGGGTCTACCGCGTAATTCTCATTTTCATCAACATCAACTTGAGATTGAAATTTGACGTGCGTGCGACGACGCCCGCCTAACATGCCATCTCTTTTGCACGCGTTGAATTTCGCATGCATTTGCTTGAAGTTGATACAAATGAGAATTACGCGGTAGAGCCCCTGGTCCTCTAAAAAGGCCGCTTTGGATGAATCATATTATTATGATTCTGTTGTAATGCCGTCTCTTTTGTACGCATGAAGAAACTCTGTCTCTATCCTACTTTCAAATCTTTTCACGATTCACCCAAATTGGCCTTTTTAGGTCTCCAGATAAAATAACATTTCATCTGTCAATTTTGACATCTATCAAAAAAACTGAAAATATTATCACCTGGCAGTTTTGACATCTGTCAAAAAATCTACGAAAAATATTTCATCTGTCAATTTTGACGTCTATCAAAAAAACTGTGAAAATATTATCACCTGTCAGTTTTGACATCTGTCAAAAAATCTATGAAAATATTTATAAGATAGAATAATTCTTCGTTAGAGATGTATTTAGTGGGACCACGACCTCATGATGCAGTTGTAGCTATCAGTGGGAATAAGTGATGGGACCACGAGCCTTAAGGTGATATACCGTGCTAGCAAAGGTCCCCGTTACTCCAGGCAGAAAGACCCGCAGTGCGAAAGGGACGGAATCGGGGAAAATTTTCAAAAAGTCGGTTTTAAATTAATTAAAAATTAACTAAAATAGCTACAAAAAATTCCATAACCAGTAATTTAGTTGTAGTTAAAAGCCATCTAAATAAATATTTTTCAAGTCTGTATGCTATCCTAACTTGTCAGAATATCAAAAAAAGTGTAAATTTAGACTTGATTTCAATAATTATTTCTATCGAATGAAATTCCTCCTATCGCGTTTCTGATAGACCAAAATCTAGTAAAAGGTACCAAAATTGTTATACTAATTTATTTTACTTAGAACTTCATTAAAAGAGCAGATAAATAACTTCAAAAAGTGTCAATTTTCACGGTATAGCCCCTTAAACTGGTGGGACAGCGAGTACGGTGGGACAGAATAGGTGGGACCACGAGTCGGCAATTTTTGTTACATTTCTTTAAGAAATCTCTTAGATTTTGAATAAGTGTTACTTAGATATACATATCTTCCATAAGACCACACAATAATCTTAATCAAAATCACATAAATCACAGAAAAACAAACAAAACGAATAAGAAATGACAACAAAGACATTCATCTATCTGGATTTGGCCACATAATAGAATATTTGAACACAATAAGAAAGCATGACCACACGTCTAGAAGGACCTTTTGGTCCTAATAAAGGATAATTTACTTTATATTGTCATCGGGATCAGATGAGAATAATATGGATACTGCCTGTTCCTATACTATAGAGTTGTAGGTCTTGTCTTTGCCTTAATAGGGGATGACAGGTTGAAATAACAGATTTTTATGTCATGAGTACGTACGTGACAGCATAAATAAAAATTTTTTTTTTTTTTTTTAATTTTAAATAAAAACATTGCTGCATTTTGGATAATATTTTTTCATTGAATTCTAGCTCAAGTGAACGCCGAGTTTTGTAAAGCTATTAAATACTTATTAGCTGAATATTAGGTTTAAATTTTCAAATCTTAAATTGATAAACAATTTTTTTTTAAATATTTTAGCCCTATAAAACAAAGTCTGCTTGAGATTTAAATATTGTCTTGATCACGCAAATGTGGACCGACTATACGGAAAATATGACATAAATCCTTGAATAAATCCAGTATGAAATATTCCCTTATTTAATCGCTCCGAAATTATGCACTGTGTATGCTTACCTTACTTTCTATTAACTTGGGAGATTTTTTAATACTACTTTTATTGATGTTTTTGATAAAGAAATATTCAAGATTGCAAGATGCCGCTAGATGTAAACACATAATATGTATAGGTATTAAGAAACAAAAAATCATGTTTCCAATACCATATCCACCCAATTCTCTCTTCAACAAATCTGAGGATAATGGTTAAATGGTAAGGACTTGGCTTCATCTATCTTTTCCATAGTAAGCTTTGAGTGACACAGGCTGGTTTTTATTTACACGACACTAAAAAAATACAATCAGATATTATGAAAGTTCAAAAATATTTAAGCGTACATCTAAATGTTGTTTACAAGCTAAGTAAGATGTACTTCACGATACAAGGAAAACTATTTTTTTATTATTAATCGTTTATCCCGTTCCAGTTTTCGGTACGAAGTTCATTTGGCTTTGTACGTGCACATGCACTTTTTCTAGTGTTGCAAAACGCTTAACACACACAAATACACATCTTTTCACGTCACTGCTACAACCATATCCAAACGGACTTCGTGGAATAGACTATCTTTATAAAAATAAGTATGGAGCAATAGTTTAATAATTTGCAAGTTGTTTTCCCTGTGAAATTAGTATGTTTCGGAACTCAATTTACCGTGCAAATCGCCAAAAAAAAAATCCTCTCTTGTAAGGAAATCTAAAACAGCAGAGATAATAACGTAGTCATAAAAACAGAAAACTCGAATTTGGAGGAATAAACGAGAGCTATATATCATGTTAAATAAATATGACAACGAAATTTATTTGCCAACTTCGCATCATTAAACTTTTTGCCATTTTTGTGCAAAAAAGAAGTCTATGAATTATGATACGGTGTTTTTGTGTAGCTTTGTCACACCACAAAAAAAAGAAAGCATAACATTGAACTTAAGGCCCTAAGTTCTGATTATTATTTTATAAAAAAAACATTTCTGTCTTATCAGATTAATTATTGAAAGTCTGATCAATAAAATGCATAGAAAGTTAAAATTCAAAGCCTAGAAATAGTAATGAACAATTTTTAATAGCAAAGTTACCCCAACTTAAAATATATACTTATGAGACTTGCTTATAAAAAAATGCGTTAAGGGTCGATTCTTCGAATTTGTTACAAAATATCGAGAAACAATTATAACGGCCAAAATACAACCTTTAGCCAAAACAACTTTTAACAATAGTTAACTATTTGCATAAACATATATTTAATAATATTATGGTAGCTTCTGTCTTATGTCCATAAGTGGACGAACTAGGCTGATGGATGGATGGATGGTAGCTTCAAAATAATTGGATTTTCCATAAGCGTGATATTAGATTAATTTAGGAATTTACGGCTGGTATCATGACTATGAAAAAATCAATTGTTTTATAGCTATTGTAATATCACTAAAAATATATTTATACATATAGCAAACTATTGCTAAAAGTCATCTTAGCAAAATGTTGTATTTTGGCCGTTATAATTGTTTCTTGATATTTTGTAACAAATTCGAAGAACGCAATAAACGCAATTTTTTCATTTCATTTTCGTGGGTTTGCTTCTTTGGGAAAGTTGGACTCTGACTTGCATTTCTCAGATCACACAAGGAACACCTCTGACACTCCCTCGGGGATTCATGTCGTTAAGATAAGTTTATATTTATTTATTTAGTACTGTATTACATTTTCTTTTTAAGAATGTGCGAAACATAACGTCTTTTTTTGTGTCGTAAGCGGAAAACGTTATTACCTTAGAAAATTGCTTTCTTGTTTAAATTATGGCAACAATTTTATGGTTATTAGAATATATTCAAATCCATAGGTATAAATAATATGTGTTAGTAGGCCGACAATATTTTATATAATTTTTTATATAAATTGGTACCTATATAAAATGACTAACGACGAAGGGGTGATTAAATAAATAACATAATTATAGTCAATGAATCATAAAAATTAATGACGTGAGCTGCCTGCTAAGATTAAAAGGCCTGCGGAGCAATCCTAGTTCGTACAAATGAAATACCAAAACCAATGTGTGTTTATTTCGATTGGATTACAGAATATCTAGGTTCCCAAATATGTATTTTGATGGGATTTAATTTTTTTATTTTAAAATATAATTTAATTTATTATAATTTTATAAGAAAATATACCCAGTTATTTACAATTAGCTCTTTATTACCTACAATTTTATGTCCATATTGTAATTTTATATACGAGTACATATATTTTATTTTATTTTACTTTGTTTTACATTTCTTATTTGTTTTCAACGTTTTTTATCGCTATTTTTTCTGTAATTGGCCAGTTATAATGATTATTTATCGTCACTTTTTTCATATTTTTCGTTTCGCCAGTTTCGGAGGTAAGGGGACATACATTTTTTGTGGTTTTTCAAAGATTTCTCTAAATCAGTGCCAGTAAATATTCATATTAAATATAAATATTCATATTAAAAACTATATAATATATAGTTTTTTTTTTCTCTCTTTTGTTTTAGAAATATTTTAAACAATTTCAAATTGTTTATTTTTTTTACACCGTATTGTGTGGGCATATTAAGGTGGGCCATCCCGCTCAGCTGCCAATTATAAGGTGGGCTTTAGGTGTTTGCGAATCTCAATGAAACTTAGCACACATCTTTATATGTGTTTCCCTTCCCCCCATACTGCACTCCGACTAGGCAAGATGGCGAGATGTTCAAAAAGCGCCGAATTTATGAAATGGTTTTAGGTAAAAACTGTTTTCCATGAAACGGTTACTGTTTATTTATAAAATGTCTATAAACAAAGTCTTCTTAACAAGAACGACGTCTGTATTTCTCTCTGTTTTATTTCCAGTATAGATAAAAATTAAAAAACTTGCAAAATTTTGCGTAAAAACGAGGCAATATTCACGATATTCCGACAGCTATTATGATGATGTTTCATCAAATTTGGCTTTTTGGGCTGTATAGAGACGTAATTAGGTGTGGTTAAATAATACTTATGAAAAAAAAAATTAAGAAAATAAGCGGTTGACTTCACAATCAGTTTTTACCTTTTGTAAAATCCGGGCGTAGAGGGGCTTCCTAAATTTAAACTTTATCTTTATCGATGCAAAATTTTTGAGACTGTTACATACGGATGGATGGACAACGGAGTCTTACGAGCGTTTGTCCTCGGTCCGGTATTCTATCCGGTATTTGACGGATGCTTGCGCATGTTTTTAGAACTCCAAATACATGCGCAGTTTATCGGTCCGTCAAATACCAGATGGAATACCGGACCGTGGACAAACGCTCTAAAGGTTCCTTTTGTACGTATTAGGTACTCCGGACCCTAAAAATATATTTCCAACCTAGATTTTTTGTTTTTAAACGCTCCGCAGAAGAAAGTAGTTAAGGGATCGACTTAATTTTTTTTTTCATAAAATAGGTAATAGAAATATGAAGAGAATCTATTTAAATTCATTTTTTTTGCCTACAAAATATTTCAGTATTAGCTAAAAACAAAATTTTATTGTTTCGCTGCGTAATACGCGTCCAAGAAACTAGGCCAAATTGTACAAAAGGAACCTTAATGGTGAGATCCGTTATCCGTCCGTCTGTCCGTCCGTCTATATGTAACAGCCTCGTAACTTTAGCACCGTTAAAGATAAAGACTTGAAATTTGGCACAGAAACAGCATTAATTTGCCCATATATCATTGTGTAAGAAAAATATGAAAAATATGAAATTTTTCAAAATATTTTTAAAACAAAAGTGAGAAAAATAAAAATTATTATCTTAATACGGGTATCAAATTTGTAAATATTGAAAAGATGATTGTAAAAATGAAAATTGTAACTCTATATACTGGCACTGATTTCAAGGAATCTTTGAAAAACCACAAAAAACAATATGCCCTTTGCGTATTTTCTGTACAGGACTTTCCTGTTTTTATACTGCTTTTGCACGTGGCATCCACTCACAGTTTTCACCGAAAATTGTAGGTTCTACCCA
This sequence comes from Ypsolopha sequella, assembly GCA_934047225.1. Lineage (NCBI taxonomy): Eukaryota > Metazoa > Arthropoda > Insecta > Lepidoptera > Ypsolophidae > Ypsolopha > Ypsolopha sequella. The sequence goes on along the minus strand of OW204004.1, from coordinate 19,754,142 downwards.
CGTTGGGATACAAACCAAGTTTTTTGTTTTTAATCGATCGACAGTCTGCTGTTAGGTCGGCAATCTCAGTTTTTTAAACGAAATTTCTTTTTTAATCAAAACCCTGTTCGGAAGGTTTTCATAAGAAAGATATGTTTTTATCCCTTGGATTTGTTATTTCTAAACAAAAGTTTACCTGAGATATAGTATTGTTATACAAATTACACGTATTTACTCATAGACAATGACGTCTAATTTGGCTCTCTTGAAAATAATAACTAATTTGTTGCTATCAAATAACGTTAAAATAAAACTATGTTTTGTGTTACCTTTTTTTAATGAGCGTTTTTCCTTATGTCAAATTTAGTGTTAAATAAGACTCCTAGATGGCACTGTCATTTTCTTTAGCAACAGAATCAAAGACAAAATATGTACCAATTCCACACAAACGAAAAACCACTTTGACATTGATTGCGACAAAACACATTGTATCTATGGTGACATGGACAGCGCCATCTGGAGGAAAACTAATAACTAAGAAAAAAAAAACGAGAAAAATGCTCATTGTACCGTACGTGATGAACAAACGGCGTCTGAAAGTCTGAATAACTAACCATGCCAGAATCTAACTTGACACTGGCAAGTGGCGCTTAAAATAGCAGCGGTCGCCAAGACACAAAAAAAAAATCGTTCGTGTGTATGTGTTAGTATACAACACGTAACAAAAAGTTGTTCTATACCATTGACTGAATAAGCTCTTTAAATATGGTTACACCTTTCTGTTACACGTTGTATAGGATATTTTTACTTGAACTTCTACTTGAACATGTATGAATAATGTTTGTCCGATGATAACTCTAGTATCTTTGATCGGAATAAAAATAATTTTTAAGTTCGAGTCAAATTGGTCAAGATCGAATCGCGAATTCACAGTTCGGGTCGAACTACTGGTTTATTTAGTCTAGATGTTGACTTTTCGGATCTTTCTTTGAGAATATAAAAGAAAGATTAAATTCTTGAAGAAATATGAATAAGAATGTGTCTTAATTAATAGGTAATTGAAAAAAAGAGGGTGTTTACGTCGTCGTGTTATTAAATTTAATGTGTACGGAGTGCGACACAATATGTTGCTGAAGATACATATGTAGCTGAAGAAAATTATATAGTCTATACATACGTGGCGGCACGGTTTATAAGGTCTGACCTTGACTGCGTTAGAAGCGGCCTAGAAGTTTGTACTTGGAGAAGAAGTCCGCATATTGTGTAGGTAGGGCAACAACGGATCTGTTGATTGGTCAGACAACCTCGTTTTCCAATTTTCGGCTGGTATGAACTGCCCCCACTGATTTCTGTCCACACAACACCTCTGACAGCCCCTCGGGTACCCATGTCGTGACGATGATAACTTAAGAGTAGTCCTCACCTTCATACATCTGAGCATACTGCGGGAAGCCAGCCGCTCGGAGCCATTTGCAAGCCTCCGCTGCTTCTATTTCTGTAACAAACAGAAGAGATTCTCGTTGTAATGTCTGGTATTTATTTTATCCATAATATAAGTTGCAATTTAATTATCCAGCCAAATTCCTACTAAAGACTTTTTTCAAATTTCTCAAATTGAAATAAATGGTAACCTCCCATAGTAATTGAAAAACGTAGTATGATACACGGGCGTAAGAGCAATAAATTACTCGGTTAAGTTTAAAAATTTCTTTTCGCCCTTGCAGCATAAACTACTATTGAAAGTAATCATTGTTTATAATATTTATACTTAACAATTCATATCATAATTTATGGTGTAAGACCAGCAATGGTAAGATAATTATTTAATTTTATTTGTATTGAAAAGAAGCTATTCAAATTCCACAGAACATCTTTGTTTTGTTACTACTTCAACTGAAATATATGTTTGGTCACTGAAAACTATAACAATAATATTGAAAAATGTATTAAAGGTACATTTTTATAAAACTATTACGGTTATTCTAACACATGCATTTTTTGTAACTCTTTGGTATACATGGTGTAACAAATAGGTGTAACCATATTTGAAGAGCTTATTCAGTCAATGGTATAAAACAACTTTTACTATGGAACAAACCCTGTAACTCGAAAAAAATAATTACTGTTTCATAGAAAAATGCAATGCCGATCGGCCGATATGTATGGAAGGGCAGATTTTTTTTTGAGACTTCAGTGTTGTCTCTATAGTAAAAGTTGTTCTATACCATTGACTGAATAAGCTCTTCAAATATGGTTACACCTTTCTGTTACACGTTGTACAAGGCGATACAAAAAAAATGGGGTTTTTTCGAATCCATTTACTCCACTGTAACGTCATATACGTATTTAATTTTTAGGTAAATGTTTATTGAGTATTTGATTAAGATTCTCACTGAAGGAAAACGCGATTGGATGAAATTTTCTCGATAGGATTTAATTCCGAAAAGACCTCTAAATTGTTTCATTTTTTCCTGTAATTCTGAACTCCTAACTAATTTCATTGTGAAATTGCATTCAAAATGTGGATAAGCCTCCATACTTGTAAAGCCTCCTTGAAAGTCTTTGTACATTTTATATTAATAAAAAACCGACTTTTTGCTACCTTTCCACGAATCCGTCCAACTCGTACTGAGGGTTTTTTCGCATATGGAGTAACAGGGACGCTAAAACTTTTACATATCACCTTAAGCCACAAATATAAAAAAGTTAATGGAAATGGGAAATAATTTGTCTTTTCTGCATCTTTATTACCCCAGAGAAAAAAAGTAATGTTTCGTTCTCGCTATTGAGGTTAATAATGATTACAGTAATGTGGTAGTTACAATAAATAACGTTTAAAAACCGGCCAAGTGCGAGTTGGACTCGTGCACGAAGGGTTCCGTACCATTATCTATAAAAAAGGCAAAAATTATAAAAAAATCATGAGATACAGCCTGGTGACAGACGAACAGACAGACGGACAGACAAACAGGGGAGTCTTAGTATTAGGGTCCCGTTGGTTACCCTTTGGGTACGGAACCCTAAAAACAGCGTCAGTAGTAAAATCACGAAGAAAACAGTTTTTCTAAGCATTTTGGCTGAGTGAAGTAAGTAAAGTATAAAAGGTTTATTGCCAAAAAAATACTTATAACACATTAAAATTAAACACATGTTAAAATAGAAGAATAAAAGTTTTAAACATTTCTGGCAAATGGTAGCATGCTCAGCAAAGCTGCCGATCTCATAGAGATCAAGCAGCGCTGATTTTCAGCATACCCCAGACAGAGAACATAATTTAGAAAAAAAAACAAATAAAGGCGCAGAAGGACGTGTAAAATTCAACACAAAAAAAAGTGAGAAAGGGAATAATAATATTAAAACAGTAGGTTCATTCAAATGTATTTACATATAGTACAGAGGTATTTAAGTAGTGTAGTGCGTGTAGTGTCTGTAATAAATAATATATTTAAGAAGATGGCATACCCTAGCAACTTTTTTTATTACCCGTCCAGCACAATAAGTCCTACGGCAAAGACTTTATTTACATTATATTCATAGAGGCGATTATATGTTGGCTCTTTGGCCTCTTTTTCTTAAACGCGTAATACTAGTGATCACGCAGCGAAACAACAAATTGGTGTGTTTTTAGCTAATACTGAAAAATTTTGTAGGGAAAAAAGTATTGAATTTAGGTGATATACCTTCATATTTCTATAACCTATTTTATAAAAAAAAATCAAGTTGATTTTTTAACCGCGTTCTTGAAGCGAACGTTTGATAACCAAAAAAAGAGAGGGTGCAAAACATTTTTTTTTGACAAAAGTATAAATCTTAGTACATTGTTTATACGTAACATCCCTAGACAAAAGATTAATAAACCAAACATATTTTTTTCAATACAAGGAGAGTGCGAATTTCTTCAAACGAATCCTAGATAGACTGGAGTTGGTCATGCTCTAGGCTCAGGTACAGGCTTAAAATATATAAGTATTTGTATAAGTATAAATATCTTATTGATATTGATGTAAGTAATACAATAAATCTATCATCACTTAGTCATCGGGTACGTCAGCTAGAACTAACGTATATATTTTTATTTTCCATGTTTTATTTTGTATATTGTCTTTGAGTGAGTGTTGCACTTTTTTACACTTACATAAGGTATTTAAGTAATTTTTCTCTTTATTTGATTTTTGCCCTATAGTAAAAGTTGTTCGTATCGGCGAGGTAATACCAGTTTTCGTTTTCAAATCCACTTAAATTTTACCATAACCTCTTAAAAATATAACGCAAAAACGCAAAAGAAAGAGCCGCAGTTTAGCTGCAAAGCTCCATATTGACACGGAAGAAAGTCAAGATCTCTTCACGCTGGTGACCTGAAGCCACTTAGAAGAGATATATAAGTGGCCGCAGCGTGTGGGGCGAAAGGGCCAATCAGTACCATTGTGCCGTGACACCAAACAAATGTCTAAATAATGGGGAGAAACGCTGATACAAACAACGCGTGGATGTGGGGTAAAGGTGCATTTTGTTGGATATGGTATGATGGTGAACGGCATACTTTGCCGTATAAAAAAAATACGCAGTCATTGGGACTGCCGACACATGTGAAAACTTTTCCCTTGCCAAGCGCAACACGTCATAGCATGTCGGTGACGCAAACCCATAAGATTTTCCCAAATCAAAAATCGCTCAATGCGCCTAAGGAAGGTTTTCCTTCAAAAGTCTTTGATTGTAGAATATTTTCTGTTTCTCAAAATTTATTTGTCTACTTATTCGCGGCATGATTCAAGGGGTTATATTTAATGTAGCTGTTTACATGCAAATAGGTAACACACAAACATTATATCATATAAATGACGTCAAACGTATGTACAGTGCTACAAGAATCTTATGGTGCGTGGATTGGTTGTGTCCAAAATTGGAACTAACGCCACTACCATACTGCTTGCTTATTATACCACAGAGCTGCACCCCCATGTCACTGTCATCCACGCGCCATTTGGTCCTCTAAAAAAGCCGTTTTGCATGAATCACATTATGATTCTGTTCTAATGCCATCTCTTTTGCACACGTGAAAAAAATCTGATTCTATTCTACTTTCAAATTATTTTATGATTCACCCAAGTCGACCTTTTTAACCGACTTCAAAAAGGAGGCGGTTCTCAATTCGACTGTATGTTTTTTTAGATCCCCAGATCCTTGTGGCACTGTTTTTGCGCGAAGAAAGGAGGAGCGTTAGTTCTGGTTTTGAAACAAGGAGCGTTAGTTCTGGTTTTGGACACAACCAATCTACGTGCCAAGAGCATTGTATCGTTGCATTGTAACATCTCGAATTTTAAATCTAGAATCAGAACCTCTATACATAGATTTGTGTTAGTAACTTAATTATTAAGTAATATTATAATTTATTTCTTTAAGGTGAAGAGGCGAAAGTGGTGTATCAGGATCGTAGCAGATGGAAATCTGTAGTCTCTGCCAAACTCTCTGGGAGACAAGCGTGAGTATATGTATGTATGTATTTCTTTAATTTTAAAACTAAATAATCCTATAAAATACGAAAAACTTAAACAAACTAAACTGCTAAAAATATAGATATATATATTACAAACTAAACTAAAAAAAAAAAAAATTACACTTAATAAAAGACTTTGTCGCTATCACTAGGCAGGGTGTATTGTACATATGTATATTTATAATTAAATTTTTTGCCATTTAAGTTTTATTATTAGTGAAACAAAAACATATTTAAATAAAATTTAGATCTGACATCTGAATAAATCACCAAAACTTTCAGCTGAAGTCATTTCATTCATAAAATCTTTCCAACTTTAAATAAAGAGTTTATATAGCAACGTGTAGCAAACAGCCTCATCCATTTTTTCTTACATCCATGTTCAACTTACTTCCGAAGGTCATTGAGGTCACTGGATTTAAAGTAGTACAAATATAAATAAACAACACACAACACAAAGATGGTGGCAATTTTTCAAAGGGCTTTACACACCTTACACGAAGATCGTTTTAGCGAGTGATTTGTTAGGGCATTAGGGTCAATTTAAATTGGACACTTTAATGTTTAATCGAATGTGAGGAATGACAAATTGACTGTTAGTGTAATCATGCTTTTGAATAAAAATCGAATTTAAAAACCTGAAACATGGCAGCTAAAGTGTTCGTAATAGTTTTAGATAAGAAAAAGTTTAAGTGAAAGGAAAGGGGCTTAAGTAAAATTGGTTCGTTTTTTTCTTTTACGCGGCACGCCTTTTGTTTATTTTACTATTTAGTGAATCAGATTTATCCAAAAAGTTGAAACTTGTAGGTATCTAAAGATATTAAATCAATGAATGCGATGAAATTATTAAAAGTATATACTAAAACGATTTACTAAGATTTCTTGAAATAACTGATCAAAATATTTTAAAATAAAGTTTCAGTGACATGTGAACCTTCAAAAAACTTCAAAAATATTTTACATACATCTAAGCGTTGTTTGTAAAAATATGTTTTCCTTCATACAAAAGTTATGCAAGTGACAACAATGTAATTCGAATTCAAATAGTTTATTTTGTAAAGTAGGTACACATAATACACTTTTACATCAAATATATTTAATAAACGTACATGAAATAAATTAAAGGCAAGTTTATTTCATTTATGCAAATAAACATTAAATATTGACTTTTTGTCGTTTTAAATTATTATAATTAGTAAGGGTATTTAATTACCCTCATTTTTGTTTGGGTTTTGTTGTCATTCTTAGACAATGCTTGTCTGATAGATAACAAGAACTTAATTATTATGTAAAATCCCTTGAAAATGCCGATAAGGTGAAACTAGTTTGGTTAATTGTGTTAGTAAATGTGTTAGTAATGTGTTAGTAATCAAGTAAATTGTGAAACAGTACAAGTGTTTGTTTTCATCTATTATAATTAGCCTGATTGTGACTATAATGCCGGGCCCGAATGTCGCGAAATATATCTCACAAACATTTTATTTAACTGTGTTTTATCTAATTATAATCATTTAATTTATGCAGCAATCCATATGTCACAGTCGAAAGTCATAACTGGTCAAAACTACTTTTGACTGCGAGAATCAAGTCAAAACTAGTTTTGACTAAGGACGTAGTGTTGACTGATATTCGCAGACAAAATTAGTTTTTCGGATGTCCTGCAGCGCAGAAGAGAGCCGGTAGGTTAGGTTAGAAGGTTAGGTATGGCAAGTCACCGCCATACCTGACCTTCGTGGTTATTTTTTTATGACAACCCAGAAATACTTTTTAATCAAAATTACTTCAGACCAACTTAGTCAAAACTAGTTTTGACTGATTTTCGCAGTTAAAACTACTTTTGACCGGCTATGAGTTTTGACTGCAACATATATACGATTCAAATGATACGTAAAATCTATAATTATATACCACATATTAATAGGTCACATATATAAATACATGCCTAATTCCACCGTTCGATTAGTCTTGCTAACAAGAAGGGTAAGAAACTTAACAAGATCATGTCTTTTTTAGTATTTTTCCTTTTATTTCTTTTATTATTTCTGTAACATACTAAAACACTATACAAAGTACTTATATCTACTTTAGTTAAGGGATAATAAAATGTTTTATCTTTGTTTACATGATGTTTTACAAAAAAAGCGTTTTCGTTTTTCAAAACTAGTTTCAAATTACGTTTTCTACATACTTATTATTGGTTACTCTTAAGGCCCTGCCATTCCAAAATGAGCATTTTGTTTAATTAATACTGTCAGTTCGATATCTCCTTCAAATACAAGTTAAATATATGTTACAAAAGAGGATATATTCTAAACACAAGTTGATCTAAAAATGTAATTAAGTTAACTTCACTCAATAGAAAAAAATCACAAAGTAAGCTCGTCAAATTGCGAATAAATGTGTTTATAGCAAAGGTGTTCAACAGAGAGAATTAAAACTTTTCCTGAATTTTCTTTACAGATAAGTAAAGACACTTATTGACCCATTTTTATTTATTTCTCAATACTTTTTCAGAAATTCCAGAAAAACCTCGCAAATTTACCGATTATGCGTGCTCGCAGCGCAAGAAGCGAGCGTTCTAATGTAGACTTTCTGACAATATCATTGAGTTCAAAATTACTTAATACGATTATTGTGTTGGATGCGTAGGGCCTTAACTAGTAGCATATACTATACTTGTAATACTTATTATATGGTAGTAGTCTAGAACAGCGTTTGTTAACCTGTGGTCCGCGGACCCCTGGGGGTCCCCGAGCATATGTATGGAGGTCCGCAGCCTAATCTATGTTATATAAATTTGTTATAAACAATCATAATTTAGTTGCAAAAAAGCAGCACCAACCTTCTCTTTAAAGTATTTTATATGAAAAAGTAAGTATATTTTTTTTGTAATTTGTAGAACTAAAATAAATGGTCCAAAATTTATTGCTGCTTTTTTAATAAGGGGGTCCTCAAAATTGTGCTTGATTTCTTAAGGGGTCCGTGGACAAAAAAGGTTAAGAAACGCTGGTCTAGAAACAAAGACTAATAACTTAAAACAAAAAGTGAATATTCTAAAAAGACCTCACACCTCAAACAATGGCGTTAACTGACAACTACTTTCCAAATTTATTAACCTGCTTCTTTTCCTTGTATCAGTTGATGGACAAAATCATGTCGGCCATTTTATGAAGAGAAGCAGTAATGACTCCAGTAAACAAAGGAAATGGTAGCAAACCACAGAACGCACGCACTATTCGGCCGGTGCCACAGGTTGGCATTTTAATGTCCAAGTCTGACGGCGCGTTAACGCAGGTTAACTCCGGCTTTGTTATGCACTACCTTATGTGCACTGGACATTCGCCGGGTTAAGGCGATACGTAAAAGTTTTAGCGTACTTGTGACTCCATATGCGAAAAAACCCTCAGTGCAAGAGGGACGGTTTCGTGGAAAAGTAGCAAAAAGTCGGTTTTTTAAAAATATAAAATGTACTAAAGTTGCTATCAAAATTTCGTTTAACCAAGTCTGTTAAACTCATCTAATAAAATATAATTGCAGTCCATATGTGATTCTAAATTGTCAAACCAGGAGAATTGGTGTCGAAAACGACCGCATTTCAATAAATATTTCTATCAAGCCGAATTTCTCCAATCACGTTTCTGTTTTAACAGATCCCTAGAAAAAGAATCCAAAAATAATATACTATTTTATCAAAATAATACATTATTTACTGAAGTAGATATGCAAGTTCTTAAAGTGTCGATTTTTTTCCGTAGCGCCTTAAATGACTAGCGGTTATGTGAAAAATTTTTCGCACTGAATGGCATAAAGTTTATTTGGGTTAGCTAAATACTAATTAAAAATGAAAAAGATAAAAACCAGAAACAAAAACACTAAAAAATAAGTAAGTTTTTTACTTCACAGTCTTCTCAGCACAAACCACTTACCCATGGTCTGTACTTCTCAGTTCAAATATTTTATGGACTTATGATATAGGACTTCGATATCTTAAGGCTTCTTCAATATTTATTTAAACCACCTGTGTACCTAATCTTCCACATTTTTTAATAAGACAGGAATTACGGCGTACGTAAAAACTCTTACAGGTTTCTGATACACCTTATTGTTGTAACATTTTCTTTTTTGTAAACAAATAAATAAAAAATAAAAAGATTTAAAAGCTCAATATTTAACTTAATGTTAAACGTCAGTAGCTCAGCGCAAAGTGGATAACTTAACTTTGTTTTTCTTCTTAAGAAATTAAAATTTGAAAAGCATTTTGGTCTGTGGCATTTGACGCCAATAGTTCAGTATTAGTGTGGTTTATAAAGCAAGAGTTTCAAATTGTATACATTATTTCTCAATTACATTACATTATTATCTTCTCAAAACCAACTTAAAATGCTGCTTGGACAAGATCATGACTAATTGTGCATATAATTTCAAACTATTGCTTTATAAACCTCACCAATACTGAACTATTGGCGTTAACTGCCACATACCAAAATTTATTTAAATTTTTAACTTTTAAACAAGAAATACAAAGTTAAGTTATGCACTTTGCACTATGTGAGTGACGTTTAACTTTCATAATCCTCTTTGCTGTTGAACCGCATAAAAAGTGCATACATAAAAAGAATTGGAATAAGGATGGGAAAACAGTTGTTATAGCGGCAACAGAAATACGTCTGTGAAAATTTCAACTGTCTAACTATCACGGTTCATGAGATACAGTCTGGTGACAGACGGACAGACGAACAGACGGACAGACAGACGGACAGCGGAGTCTTAGTAACAGGGTCCCGGTGGTTACCCTTTGGGTATGGAATCCTAAAAATGAAACAATAAACAAACAAAAAAACGCTGCGTCTAAACTGCTCGTTTACTTGTGTACTAACGGTGATACAAATTTCTTTGTTTGCAGCACTTTGCAGTAATTACGGCCAACATTCGTTGGTTGAATTGAACCAAAAAATCATTTCCGTGAGAATCTATTCGGTTAACCGGCTTACTAGGGGAAACGCATCTCTATTTTGTGGACCGAAGGTCGAAATTCATGCGCCAACGTTGCCCCAGTACGCCGCTTTTGTGCTCAAGACTCGTGCCGGTAATTGTAATAGACATACCCGTATACCTAGGTGTATATAAATTTTTTTTTCGGCAAAAGACAGTCATTACAAAAATGTTTTAACTAATCTAAATAATTGCTGACCAATAGTTTCAGAGCTTACTAAGTATATCTTTAAATACAACAGCGAATTGAACTCGCACATAATATTACAATAATCTTATTTAGTAATTATTTAATATCTATACATCATCGTCTTAATTTTGAATTTAAAGTTGTTAAGGGGCTATACCGTGGAAATTGACACTTTTTGAAGTTATTTATCTGCTCTTTTAATGAAGTTCCAAGTAAAATAAATTAGTATAACAATTTTGGGACCTTTTACTAGATTTTGGTCTATCAGAAACGCGATAGGAGAAATTTCATTTGATAGAAATAATTATTGAAATCAGGTCTAAATTTACACTTTTTTTGATATCCTGACAAACTAGGATAGCATACAGACTTGAAAAATATTTATTTAGATGGGTTTTAACTACACCTAAATTACTGGTTATGGAATTTTTTGTAGCTATTTTAGTTAATTTTGCATTAATTTAAAACCAATTTTTTGACAATTTTCCCCGATTCCGTCCCTTTCGCACTGCGGGTCTTTCTGCCTGGAGTAACGGGGACCTTTGCTAGCACGGTATATCACCTTAAGCTGATACAAAGGAGATCAATAATTATATATGAAATATTCTTATTATAAAAGTCAAGGCTGGAAAAGGAAATAATGTAGCCAATTCTGGAGGCTTTAATTTTAGTTTTACGAGTAGTACTGTCAAAATTAAAAATTTTCCAAAGTAATTTAGCTTCTGTTCCTAAAATTTAAAGACAATTTTGTAATCAAGAAAATTAAGTTTTGACAGCACTAAAACTAAAATTAAAGCCTTCAAAATCGGCTTTATTGACTAACACACTTATGATTTGTGAGAGAATGAATGAATTTGGGTATGAATGAGTTTAATTTTACGAGGGGATTATTACAACCTATCCATCAGCTTATTTCGTCCACTGCTGGACATAAGCCTTTCCAGGACTTTGCCACTCCCGGCGGTCATCCTGGAATAATTGCCCATACTCACACACGCTAGGCAGGCAGGTTGGTGAGCGCGGTGCCGGAACCCTCGCACCAGTGACGCCGCTGCCTGTCACCAGTCTGTTCCATATAAGGCCAGGCTATTAGGGATGGATATACCACCATCCATCGGTCCCAGGCATGGTAGGCCTCCTGTTTTTTTGCCTGTGAGCTGTCCTCTTATTCTCCCCCGAATAACTTCGAGGGGGTCTCCAAGTAAGATGGTGGTACCTTCACAGTCGAGCCCGGCATCAGCTCTTCTACCTCTATTACAATATAAAAAAAAAGAATATGTATAAAACCATACAGTAAAACTAACGGCCGATTGCCACATTATATTCAACGATTTTTCTTTCAAACAATGTTCTTATCTAAATGTAAATAGACCAACCTAATTAGTGTTATCTCTAACAACAGTCTACGGCTACTTATACAATATTGAAGTAAAATAGAATTTTATTTACTAGAGAACGCACGTGACTTCGCCCGCGGGATTTGAGATAACACCGATATGTCTTACCGATTTTTCCAATCTTAGGGTAATTGTAAGTGTCCTGTTTTGACAATCTTCCGATGACACACAAAGAATACTGAAAAATTTTTTAGGCAAAAAAATATTGTATTACCTATTTTAAGAAAAAAAAAAACAAGTTGATCTGTTAACCGCGTTCGTGAAACGAACATTTGAAAAAAGAGGGTAGTAAACATTTCTTTTTTTAAGAAAAGTATAAATCTTAATACGTTGTTTATAAGTAGAATCCTTAGATAAAAGATCAATAAATCAAATATTTTTTTTTCAATACAAGGACAGTCCGAATTTCTTCAAACGAATCCTCGAAAGTTTGGCGTTGTTCATGCTCTAGGCTCAGGTACAGTCTTAATTGAGCAAAAGCAAATTCTTCAAATGCTCTAATTCATCCAGCCATCCATCAGCCTAGTTCGTCCACTGCTGGACATAAGCCTTTGCAGTACTTTGCCACTCCCAGCCAACGATATATATCGTTGCTCCCAGCGGTCATCCTGGAAGAATTGCCCATACTCACACACGCTGGGCAGGCGGGTTGGTGAGCGCGGTGCCGGAACCCTTGCACCAGTGATGCGGCTGCCTGACACCAGTCTGTTCCATATAAAGCCCGGCTTTTAGGGATGGATATAACGCCATCCATCGGTCCCAGGCATGGTGAGCCTCCTGGTTTTTTGCCTGTGAGCTGTCCTCTTACTCTCCCCCTAATAACTTCGAGGGGGTCTCCGAGTAAAATGGTGGTACCTCCACAGTCGAGCCCGGCAACTATTTGAATTTGAATTCGAATTTTTCCTACCAACTGAGCTACTGCCTCTTGGTCTATGTATACAATAAGATACTGTGAGTGTTACACACATGTATTCCCAGTAGTGCACGGGTATGACAGCAGCAATAAACAATTTAGAGACCGTAAAGGGTTTTTTCAATGATTTTCCTCCTTCTGAGAAGAAATACCTTTGAGTTCTAGAATCCGTACCCCTACTATAAATGCAAAAGTTTGTTTGTTGGCTTGTTGATTGTTGGTTTGTCTTTCTTTCACGCAGCAAAGGAGCAACTGATCGACGTAATGTTTTGCATAGAGATAGTTTATGGGCCGGAGAGTGACATAGGCTACTTTTATTTAGGAAAAATGCAAACTAAATCAGCGTTCGCGAAGCCGCGGGCAGAAGCTAGTATAGTATTAGAAGTTACTAATTATGGAAATTTACATAGCTATTTTAGTTAATTTTGTATTAATTAAAATCCGACTTTTTGACAATTTTCCCCGATTCCGACCCTCTCGCACTGCGGGTCTTTCCGCCTGGAGTAACGGGGACCTTTGCACGAGCGATATATCACCTTAAGCAAAGAACCGAAAAGACAAGCCAAGTGGTAGAGCGCTCGCCTGCTCACCCAGAGGTCGTGAGTTCAATCCCCGCGGTTTACTTATTTATTTGTATTCGGTCTGCGTGCCTCCGATGGTTCAATTTGTGCCCGAAGTACGGCAATAGGGCTCACCACCCATATGGTTTGGGACGTAGTAATCATCGGGGAAAAGTGGGTGTACCAACTAAGACCTGTGACTTGCATTTCACAGTTCACCCTCGGGAAAACCGCTGACACACTCTCGGGGATACATGTCGTGACGAGAATCATGTTTATATTTCAAGCCAAGTGGATTCCAATTTTAAAACCTGTCAGTTTGTTTATATATTACGGAAACCAGCATCCGTAGCACAAGCGCAAGGAGCGTGACATATTGTTTAATCGCAAAAGCATCGTGTCACGCTTTTCGCACTTGTGATTGAACTAAGTCGCGTCTCGCGCAATTAAACACTGTGCTACGGGGGCTGGTAGTAGATAAGTACCGATTGCTTGTTTACTTTTTTTCTTCAAGTAAAATATAAGTACAATCTAAATTATGTCTCAGTTTGCCATGATAGTTCTTGCTGCGCTTACATAGAGGTGATAATCGTGAAACAAGGCATCTATAGCGTGTAGCTGTGTAATTATACATACTTGTTCGTACATAGCTGTATTTAATGATGTTGACTTTATCTTGTAAAATGTTAAGTATGTAGAGCCTTTGAATATTAAACCAGTGTTTGTTTCCTAAGTAAACAAAAATGTTTTGTAATAAAAAAATCTTCAAGGTACCTGTGATCTGATCCACACTCAAATCCGGAACACTCATTTTGCACCAATCACCGAGCACTATTCACCGCACATTTCCGCCAAAATCTGCGCAGACGCAAGACCACTCATATGCGCACCGCTATACCAACTGATTCACGCTACTTTCCATAGAAATTCGATCACCACATTAACAAGTTTTTCTTCGAACTTAATGATCTTTTAACAATCAGTTCGGCAACTAGTTATCAGTTACGCAATAACCGGTTTCAAAAATAACTGTTTAAAAAAACACTTCTGTTATTATGAGTTGTCGTTTTTATTAGTGGCTTATGAGATTTTGAATTTTCGATCGACTTTCACTTGTTTCTAATTCTAATCAAAACGCCACCTATTATTAAAAATTTGTCAAAGACAAAATACGGTAAAAATATTCATTGAAAAATAAGATTATCTCTAAGATCATGGCAAACCAGTTTTGTAAAAGAACAGAATCGATTTATGACACTGTTTGAGTACACACCAAATTACATCACTGTATCAAAGATCTCTGCCAACATAAAACCACAAAGCTATGACCTAAACCTCATTTCCACACTCAGCACTGGCCAGTAAGACGCGCAAAAAAAACCGCGCTCCTCCTCAACACTCGAGAAGTAACTAAGATTATCAGTTATGTTTATCAAACGACTTGTTGTGGCCGTCCTTTAATCGGTTCGCGTCATCGATAGCTAGAAGTGTTCGAGTAAGAAGTTGTGGATGTGGTAGTGACGTGCAAAATATAATATTTGGGACAATTCGCTTAGATTAAATTATGTTAAAGTGTGTTAATTCGAAAACCATTTCGAGATTTATGTTTAATTAGCCGTATTTTGGAACTTGTGGTCTAAACAAACCTCATTATGATGAATATTTTCACGAAAAAGCTGCAACTTTAATTTGCCTTCGTGTGATGTCACTTGAGAAATGGCTGTTTAGAAATGTGTCCTTTGCTATCAAGATAAATTTATAATAATTTGTTTCGGATTTGACAGCTGGATGACATATGAGTAGACAGACAGAGACAGACCAGTTTTTTTTACAAGCAATCATACATCACAATTAGTATAATGTCTAAAATTCTCAAGTGACGTTATATCGGACAATTCTTTAAAAAATCATATCACAATAATGGTTAATTTATATAACAAAATAATGAAAACTATTCCTAAAATTACGTAAATTCTCTGAAAATAAAAACTTTTGGAAATTAAGCAATGGGAATTGGCCAACATGTTCCTCTTTGCTACTATTTGGTAAAGCTGTCTCGCTGTTTATTGGGGAAGACGCAAAAATTCCAGTAAATAACACCGATGGCTTGGAAAATTCTGCAAAGTACATACACGGCGTACACGGTGTATGGATTCCGGATGTTTCAATATACTCTCAGACACTATTCATGAATATTTGTTCCGGTGTCCCAACCTTTCAGTTCAATCGGCTGAGCCGTTCCTCAATTCTTTTTAAAATTTCATTAAACATTGTTCCTAGTAACTAACCGAGTCTCCAGTATGAATTTGGGTGGTTGATTACATTTTACCTTATTTGTTAGGTAAATAAGTATTACAGTTGTTATCGACTTAATTTACCAAAACGTATCTACTCTAGAATCCGAATTCTCTTGATTGTAGCATGTTTTGAATTTGATTAATATTTTTGTTGTGTGGGTAGGCACACATGTCAAACTGTTCTTCATATTTGAGCGATACAAAATAAACTTTAGCAGTTCTAGGAATTTAGATGAAGGATAATCGAAACACTTTATTTGTAGTTGATATGTGTAAATGAAAACATAAATCACATACCAGAGAACCTCTGAATTACCTTCTGTGGAAAACCTGGCTAACCGGTCGGCCACAGCTTCAGGCTTCGAGAGGCGCGCCAAGCGGTTCTTCTTGCTCAGCGCCGGCAGAGAGAACAAATGTATGAAGTTGTATAGAGCCGGCCATGGGTCGCCGCTCGCGCGTCTTGTCCGGCTTCGAGTGACTTGTGCTCTCGGACGGCGGTGTGCGGGGAAGTGGGAGGTTGAAACAGTGATCGAGCGCACAGGACGAACCTAGTGTCGAGCGCTTTGAGCGAGCGAGCGCGCTATACATGAAGGTGCCGACGTGTGTCGTGGCAGGGCAAAGTCCGTCGCAAAAACCGCCTGGAAGCGCAGCAAGAAGCGCCGCCAGAAGCCTGAAGCTGTGGCCCTGGCGTAAAATTACTTGTGTGTGTAGTGTTTTTTTATGAAGTTGATAAAAGATAGTCAGTGTAGTAATAGCTTAATAAGATACAGGTCGCGATAGTAAATAATGCACATCAAGTCGTAGTTACATCTCTGTCGCACGTAGCACTAAACATTCCTGTGATAGAGACGACGCTCTACGAAGCTGAAGATAGCCGATGTGCATTATTTTCTGCCGGGTACTGTATTGATATCGCAC
Organism: Ypsolopha sequella; assembly: GCA_934047225.1. Classification (NCBI taxonomy): domain Eukaryota; kingdom Metazoa; phylum Arthropoda; class Insecta; order Lepidoptera; family Ypsolophidae; genus Ypsolopha; species Ypsolopha sequella. Next base: position 19,737,402 of record OW204004.1, on the reverse strand, counting down.
AACATAATAATAATAATCACAAGCATCTGTTATCAGATCTTTACATTTATCTACTTAGTAGCAGCACAAAATAACCATTTACAGAAGGTTCACTCCGCATAACTAGCGAAAACAAGCGCACGCACACACAGACGCGTACGTACGACGATTTTGGATGAAGTCTGTCGAATGCCAATACGAAATTCTGCCAAAATCATCATACGTAGGTACGCGTCTATGCATGTGTGCGTTTGTTTTCGCTCGGTGTACCGAGTTGGCCTTCTGGTAGTATCTATTTTGTGGTAGCAGTCTCTCCGACTCATCGATCACTACGTCAAAACAAGTGTTTAAACGATGACTCAAAATATTAGTCAGAATACATGCACTTGTGTATTCTGTTACGTCTATTTACATAAATTGTCTAGCTAAATACATAAGACGGTCGTCGGTTTAAAGAAAATGTGGTTAAGTTATTAAAAAGAAACTAGCGCATTAATTTAAATGAAATTTAAAACATAAATCTCATGTAAATGTACAATGTACACAACAGGTGGTAGAGCTGATGCCGGGCTCGACTGTGGAGGTACCACCAACTTACTTGGAGACCCCCTCGAAATAATTCGGGGGAGAGTAAGAGGACAGCTCACAGGCAAAAAACCAGGAGGCCCACCATGCCTGGGACCGATGGATGGCGGTATATCCATCCCTAATAGCCGGGCCTTATATGGAACAGACTGGTGACTGGCAGCGGCGTCACTGGTGCGAGGGTTCCGGCTCCGCGCTCACCAACCCGCCTGCCCAGCGTGTGTGAGTATGAGCAATGGGGGATGGATGAAATCATTAAAAGTGCCTGAATATTTTTTTGTTGATAGGAATAACCTTCCCGATACGAGGAAAAAAAAAACTAAATTTTTTAGGTGGCTTTAGTTACATTAAAAAATATAAAAACTTTTAAATTTTGGATATACGGAGCTATACAGCTGCATACGAGTACTTCCTTTGCCTGCATATAAAAAAACCGTTATTAATCTATGGTAACAAAATGACACCAAAACATAACCTCTCGTGTTGTTATTCTTTTATGGTAATCTGTTTAATTAGATTAAATAGATTAAATATATATTAAATAAAAATTAAATAAATAAATAAATAAATAGATTAAAAACGGTTTTTTTATATGCAGGCAAAGGAAGTATTCGTATGCAGCTGTATAGCCCCGTATATCTAAAATTTAAAAGTTTTTATATTTTTTAATGTAATTAAAGCCACCTAAAAAATTTAGTTTTTTTTTTCCTCTTATGGGGAAGGTTATTCCTATCAACAAAAAAATATTCAGGCACTTTTAATGATTTCATCCATCACCCATTCTTCCAGTATGACCGCCGGGAGTGGCAAAGTCCTGGAAAGGCTTATGTCCAGCAGTGGACGAACTAGGCTGACAAATGGATGGATGAAAATGTACAATGTACGTACAACAATGTATAGGTACATACCAGAATACCCTGGCTGGCTGATCTATAAACCAGTGGACCTAGAATAGAAAATGTAATTCGTGTTAACAGTGGTGTCCCGACGAAATACAAATTGTCTAATACATCCATCCATCCATCAGCCCGTAATTATCCACTGCTGCGGGCCTATTGTGTATCTCTAGTTGCCTTCTGGACTGGGTGTCTATCATCAAAAACATAGATATACTATCGAATTCCGATGTCTTAAGGATATTTTCGCACTTGAAGTGACGACACAGATTGTTAATAGTTCAATACCCACTAAAGGCAATTTTGAAATTTCAGTTTTTAGCTATGTTTTTGATGATAGGCACTTCGTGCAGTTGGCAACTAAAGATACAGAATAGGGGGGCTGGACATATGTAGGCCTCCCCAATATTACGCCACTCTTGGCGGTCCTCAGTCATCTTCATCCAGCCGCCACCCGCAACGTCCTTCAGATCGTCAGCTGGACTGACGATGTCCAAACAAATAAATAATTTACAGCCGGACAAAGATTCATGCAGCCGCCGTGACTATATGTATGTCTTCTTCAAACCTATTTCTTCTAGCATCCGTGTAGCCAATGAGTTTAAAAATTAAGGGAAATATTTAGAGTCACTGTTATCAGTGCCGTCGTCTTGGTGCCGTCAGACCAAGAGATATACGTAGACACCTTGTTTGTGGAAGGGCGTTGCTGGAGATTGAAATATGATAATTAGGTAGGGCGTTTGGTAAGAAACTGTGCTTTAAGATTTTTCTCAAGATTCATACAAAAGCTAAAACCTGAATGTGAAGTCAGGATATCGTGAATATTGCACATTTGTGCGCAAAGTTTAGCAAATTGTATAGTTTTTATCTATACTGGAAATAAAAAGAGAAAGTGCAATTTTCACTAGTTTTATTTTATCTCTGTACCTACCCAGCTACAATTTTCAGTACCATCTTGCAATCGTTTACATTTGGCTAGTTCAAATTTCAAATTCAAATTTATTTATTAACAGGACAAAAACAAAGATTGGCGTTCTCTAGTCCTCACAGTAGGATTCCCTGGGTGGTGGGGACTAGCTTCTTTTACTCATCTCTTACATAAATTTGGTGTTCCATGCTGCATTATACAAAATCAAAAACACAGATCTTAGCTACAATAAATTACTCAGTTACCATTAATTACATTAAATTTAAAATTATAATAAATTGATTAAAATATGAATTTACATCTAATATAAATTATGTTACTGAATTAAAATTAAATAAAAATTAAGTTAAAAATGTCAATCAAATTATAAATTAATCACAGAATTAAGATAAAAAAAAAAATTGTAATGAAATTGTACTTTTTAACCCACGCAATAAACTATGTCGCAAATGGCTGTTTTCCGAACAGTCCCAGACTAATGGCGGGGTGATTGTATAGCAGGATCCGATTACGTATAAGTATAATTTTTATTCCATCTGTTTTTTAAATGTAATTTCAGTTTAGTTTCTGATTATTGTTAATATATTTATTTATTTTTGTTTGATTTTGTGTTCCTTTTAGTTTCAGTACTGTTTGCGAAATATTAAGCTTAAAAGTGTTAATTTTTGTAAGAGTCAAGTGTCCCCCCCCTGCCAGCGAAACGGTTGTATTTGGAGACGTGAAAAAAATCACGGCAGTAGTATATACATAACGAAATTAAAAGGAAAACTATCACAGCTTAGTAGGCTTTACAAGTTAACGAGTACAGATCGCGATAAGCTTTTAGTCCCCTCTAAACACGGGGCGATTCGCATCAGCAGGAACAAAATGTATGGGCCGTTCTTGGGAAGAGCAACTTCCGAGCGTACTAGAAGTTTGGCGTGATTTGTATTAGTCGACAAACTTTTAAAATGTACTTGGAGAAGAAGTCCGCATATTGTGCAGGGCAACTACGGAACTCTACACTACGCGCGGCCCAACTTGGCCGGTTTTTTTTTGTTTTTAACAAACAGCCACAAGTTGAGCCTTAGACCGATTTGTCATGTGTGTTTTGTGTATTTTGTTTTTATAATATTGTGTTCATTTGTGACAAATGAACGGCTTCTATAAGTAGTTTATTCTTACTGTATCCGTGTAAACTACACGGAGAAAAAATATTTTTTCAATGCAAGTGCTCGTAAAGGCCCACTTTTTATGCATCAAAACCGAACAGAAAGTCGATTATTTTGCCCTAGGGCTTTATAATTTTTTTTTTATTTGTTTGCAATGGTTGGCTAACCTGCAGCCCTTCCTGTGTACCATAGATGTTATACTTTTTTTTCCACTGTTTAACGGCTCTGGATACAGTCCTTTTGAGCCAATTATAATTTAAAGTTCACAAGATTATATTTGTTTTCATTTCCTCACACTATGCATTGAAAAACGTAGTATGATACACGGGCGTAAAAGCAATAAATTACTCAGTTACGTTTAAAACACTCGCTACGCTCGTGTTTTAAATCGTCCTCGTGATTTATTCCTTTTCGCCCTAGTAGCATAAACTACTATTACAATACTATCAGATCGTTTTGTAAAAAAACCTTGTTAACAAAAACAGAATTATGTTATATTTACTTGAATTATTTTCTACGTTACATTGTTCAAGTAAACTGAACAATAAATAAGTAAAGTCAAGAATAAATATAGACGTCACATATAGTACAATATTTTCTGTTTAAATGAACTATATTCAGGTTAACGGAACCAGAATTTTTTCTCGGTGTAGGCATTGCAGTCTACATATAGTTGTTCTGACGGTAACTATGTGCATTTAGTACATGTTACTCGTGGGTTTACTGAATTGTTTGTCTATAACTATTATTCAGAGGGCATGGTGAATTGCAAGTAGTAAAAATTTTACGACCATGACTATCGCCTCTTTGTTTACAGTGATTCAGAAGGACTCATACTGTTAACTCTTTCTAAGGCTGAGGGAATATTTTTCCCATAATTTTTTTAGGATTCCGTACTCAAAGGGTAACCAACAGGACCCTATTACTAAGACTCCGCTGTCCGTTTGTCTGTCCGTCTGTCTGTCTGTACGTCTGTCTGTCTGTCCGTCTGTCTGTCCGTCTGCCTGTCCGTCTGTCACCAGGCTGTATCTCATGAAGCATGATAGTTAGATAGCTGTAATTTTCACAGATGATGTATTTCTGTTGCCGCTATAGCAACAAATACTAAAAAACAGAATAAAATAAATATTTCAGGAGGCCCCATACAACAGACATGTTTTTTTTGCCGTTTTTATATACAAGGTGACTTTTTGATCATCGTCCAAATTCATACCGGAGGCTTGTTAAGTGATCAGTATCTTGGATCAGTAACAATTTTTGTGAAATTCGTAAAATGAAATTTCGGCTTCCCATATAAATTCAGTTCCAGTCCCGAGTGAATCACTATGGGGAGTCGAAATTTCATTTTACGAATTTCACCAAAATTGTTATTGATGCATGATACTGATCACTTACCAAGCCACCAGTATGAATTTGGACGATGATCAAAAAGTCACCTTGTATAATGGTAAAGAAACCTTCGTGCACGAGTCCGACTCGCACTTGGCCGGTGTTTTTTTTACCTTCACATTTTATATTTATTTTGTTTTTCTTCTTATTTTTTACATACTCGCACTAATTATTAACATGCTGCCAAAATATATCGTACATTTTTTTTTCTTAGATTTGTTTATTACTTTACATTTATAATTAAATAATTTATGACTTCAATATTTCATGCGAAAACCTTATGCCCTTTAAAGGGTTATTAAATAATTTGTAGTCACATGTACAGGCATGTATATTAATGCTTTCACTGCATTGTGGGGGCTACAGTGGGTCTACCGCGTAATTCTCATTTTCATCAACATCAACTTGAGATTGAAATTTGACGTGCGTGCGACGACGCCCGCCTAACTTGCCATCTCTTTTGCAGGCGTTGAATTTCGCATGCATTTGCTTGAAGTTGATACAAATGAGAATTACGCGGTAGAGCCCCTGGTCGCATCAGCACCAATCAGCAGACCATGCCAGATGTTGACGTAAGTAACTGAAACTAGATTTATATAACGGAGAAGCACATTCATTCATTCATTGATTCACTGATCGTTTCACCAAATCCTTCACGGTCAATGCTGTTCGACTCTGGAATGAACTTCCGCAAAACCTTAAAGATGTTCCTTCTGAAAAAAAATTTACAACTCATCTCTCTGAATTACTTACTGACTAAGCTACTGTTTGTAGTGTATTTGTATGTAGTATATTTTTATGATTATGTTTAAAATAACTTTTACATATTGTTATGCACTGATTAAGTTAAATTTTCAAGATAAAACTGTTTTTATATTTTCCCAAGTTTGACTGGAAGAAATTTCTTTTAGGAATAAGTCCGCCCTTGCCTTCTATCTGTTCTTTGTGTGTATCTTGTCTTCTTATTTGTGTGCAATAAAGTGTTTATTCATTCATTCATTCATTCATTCACAACTTTGTCAAAAAAATTACGTGATTTTTTTTCTTCAGCGCCTCCTAGACCATTTCTAATTACAAATTAGAATGCACTTCCGGTAATCCCGTCTAATTATTCCCCTGCATAACAAATTTAAGGTTAAAAGCAGTAGTTTTTGAGCTATAGAGACACGGAAATAAAAGCAGAGGCCTTGCTAAAAGGGTTTCCATTTTTATGAAACCCTAAACCTGTGGTCATTTAGCCCTAAGTGTATTTCAATGATAATTTAATGCAAGGATAATTTCCGTAAGTAGACATTGGCCTCAAGGTCCGACGACGGCCATCATGGTTATAATCATATCATCAATACATATAATACACATATATACATATATATAGGTAGTATATAATACATACTAATATAATAAAAGAGTAGAACCCGGTGTGTCTGTCTGTACATTGAAGAAAAGTAATAAAAATAGAAAGGAGGTGACTAAAAAAGAGTAGTAGAATACAAATCAGCGATTTTTAGATTTTTTTTCTATCCGTCTGTCTGTCTGTTTGTTTGTTCGCGTACATCTCCGAAACCATTGAACGGATTTTTATGTTGTTTTCAAATTTGGACAATAATTTAGATTAGAATATAGGCTTTGTTTCATTAAAGTCGGATGTCGGGAAAAAAAGCTATCGTCATTTAAAGATTTTTTGGAATTCACTTTTCTACTGTTAGAAGTTACATAGCAAATAATAATAATGATTTCTAGCATTGAAGTCTTATAGACGTCATGAACGATTGTATAAAAGAAAAAATAAGGAAATTTTATCTAGAAAACATTGGAAAACATGTTTTTTTTTGAGAAAAGTATAAATCTTAAAACATTGTTTTTAACCTTGAAAACCTGGTGTTGTTGATGATCTAGCGTCAGGTGTCCCGTTAATTTCACATGAAACGGATTAGGTACCTACTATCTTATAATACTTAACTGAAAATTGTAAAGTGTAAAAGAAAAGAACTGTCTGTCTATCCATTGATGATATTCCAAAAAATGGCAAAAAAAATACAAAAAAGTGGGAATTTTTGTCGGTATTTCATCCATCACGCAAAAACCACTGAACGAGTTTTAATGCGGTTGCCATTGCACGATCCTCAGCAATGAGACATGGATTATAAAGAAAGAAGGAATGGAGATTATGTTGTTGTTGAATGTTCGATAACTTATTATCCACATTAAGAACTAGAATAGGTACTTTTTACTGCGGGATTCCCAAGGGCCGCATTATCTTCTTCCACGCGGACAAAGTCGCGGGCAACAGTTAGTACATACATAAGTATGAAAATATTGTTATTAATTAAATGTTATGTAGGTTAAAGACTTCGTTATATTGAAACAGGATGTCACATATTATATTTGAGTGACCTACTTATATAAACATCTTCCTTTATTTCATAATACAGAGTTTAAAATAAAAATACACGACCCAAAACATGTGGTTACCACGCAAAGCGATGTAAATTTTATTACATCGGTCGTGTTTTTTGATTCTGATATTCAATTAAATTTCATACTAGAAAAGTTTAGTATAACGACGAAATCTTTAGATTATCCATTCATCCATCAGCCTAGTTCGTCCACTGCCGGACAGAAGCCTTTCCAGGACTTTACCACACCCGGCGGTCATCCTGGAAGAATTGCCCATACTCACACACGCTGGGCAGGCGGGTTGGTGAGCGCGGTGCCGGAACCCTCGCACCAGTGACGCCGCAAGTCTGTTCCACATAAGGCCCGGCTATTAGGGATGGATATACCGCCATCCATCGGTCTCAGGCGTGGTGGGCCTCCTGGTTTTTTGCCTGTGAGCTGTCCTCTTACTCTCCCCCGAATTACTTCGAGGGGGTCTCCAAGTAAGATGGTGGTACCTCCACAGTCGAGCCCGGTATCAGCTCTACCACCTGTCCCCAATATGTTCGATTAAATATAATCCTTATATCCGTAATACGTCATTAGATTAAAGATGTCTTTGGAATGAATTTAGGCATCTTACAGGGAACACATTACATTACATGTTATGTCATGGCAATATGCCCCTTCATGACTGTTTGTACGTTAGTGATGTATTTACAGAGTCCTTGTGTTGGGGCAGAAAAACGTAAGAATAAAAAAATAAAAATGTCTGTCTCTCTGTGTCTTTGAAATAATTAAGAATTTTGCCGCCGCCCGCGCCGCCAAAAACGTCAGTGCAGGGACTTCGTTCGCTAACGACAGACCCTCGCTCGCTTGATAATAAATTCGGAACGAATTCGAAACATGTCGCGTATCGCGAAATAAGTTCATGTAAGTCGATCCGTCCTCATACTTTATTATGAATTCAACTTACAATAGTTACAAATCTAAAATAAATAAGAATTTTTGCGATAAAGTGTATACATTAAATGAAAATAAATTGAATTGAATTGAACATTTTATTTGTGTAGGGATTCTTCCTTTGTATGTTCCAGTGGAATCAGTTAAACTTGCGATTATATACATTAGCAGTCTATCTCCAGGCAGACTTTTCATACCCCCTATCACCTCACACAACTCAGCGCTACAACAAAAGTAAACGGAGCTAGGCAGGACTCATACAAATTCATGAGCTGCGTTCGTAAATTAACAGAGGTGACGCCATTAGAGGCAAAAACAAAATGGCGGCGGCAGAGGACTCGTTTGGAAATTCGCTAATCACGTGAAGTTAGGAAGCAATTAGGGGCAGGCTGAATGAGAACTGTTGTTTTTGTACAGTTTATAAACTAGGACAAAATTTTGAAGTCATTTAAGTGAGACACTAATTATTTCATTATTCTTTAAAACTTTTAGAAAAGCCTGATTAATGAAACTTTTTCTGTTACACAGATCTCAATAATTCAATGGGCATAAAAAATATAGCTGTAGCTCATCTGAAGATGACAGAAATGAGTTTGCGTTTTTGAGTATTTTTTTATTTGCCACTAGCTGTATAGTCAAGGTTGGTACCTGATTGCCCTAAAATCATGTATTTCTGCCTAAAATACAGCGAGAAGTTACCTTATCACAATATGATGTTACAATTGTCAGCAAATGAAGGGTGTTAGTCATATATTCCATACAACTCAACAACGACACTTGCTTTTTGTTGACCACAATTTTATTTTTCTTATGGGAAGTTATTCAGTATGTTCAGTGACGCATGTGGTTTTTTTAAGGGGGTACATCGTTAAAATCGACACTTTTTGAAGTTATTTACCTGCTGTTCAAAAGAAGTCTCAAGTTAAATAAATTAGTATAACAATTTTGGGACCTTTTTCTAGCTTTTAGACTATCAGAAGCGCGATTGGAGAATTTGACTCGATAAAAATAATTATTGAAATGAGGTCTAAATTAACACTTATTTATAATTTGATATATTTTTACAAATTGGGAAAGCATACAGACTCCAAAAATATTCATTTTGATGGGTTTTAACAATACCTAAATTACTATTTATAGAAATTTTCATAGCTAGCTTTAGCATAGCTTTGTAAATTTTTCCCGATTCCGTCTCTCTCGCACTGCGGGTCTTTCCGCCTGGAGTAACGGGGACCTTTGCACGGACGATCGGTACGTTTACACCCGGTATGTTGTTAATATCCGAACGCCTCCATGGGGGTTAGCAGTAAACTTCATCTGGAAGACGTTTTTACGACAGCAACTGGCTAGCCAAGCTCTATACATTCGTCCACGACAACTAGACTACGGAGACAGTGGAAAACCTTTCTTATTTTTTGTACATTATGGATTAAGCCAAGTATCTATGAAGCCTACACTATGGGCCTTTTATTTTATTGCTAGTTAAAGATTCTCTCTGTTTAAACTTCGAAGGATGTTAAAGCCGTGTAGAAAAAACTGGTCAAGAGCGTACTCTAACAAATGTAAAATATCAACGTGTCATCCATACTAAAATTGTTAGGCATATTGTGTGATGCACGAGTGTTCGTTTAAGTCCCTAACGGAATAAAATAAACTGAAATATAAACGTCAAGTCATGAAGGTAAAAAAAGTCATGCATCAAGCGCAACTATGTTTTAAAACATTTCTTACGTCATTTTATTTTAATACCTATGCACTAAACAAAAAGATTTAATTTTTCTGACTGAAGTCGGATTGTCTGGTATAACAACTATTCTTTTAGGACCCTGTCTTTTGACAAAACTATCAAGAGTGCGGCGGAGGATGCATAGTTCATACAAAAGGAGTACCAAAATCATTTGTAAACTATACATTATATTCTTCAGGTACACATTTTTTATTTAAACTCCTGTGCACAAATCGTGTGCATTCGGCCAGTCCTTCACCGTCATGACCATAAGATTATGGAATTCGCTTCCCCATAACATCAGATACTGTCCTACACTCGGTATTTTTAAAAACAGAGTGAAAGAGTACTACCTTTCAACTCCATGAGTATCTGTAGATAGCACAATATTTATTTTAACTATTGTTATGTACTTTTATCTTATTTTTTGTAAATAATATGTATATAGGTAAATATGTTTATTGTTTAAATAGTTACTTCATTATTATTTATGTAGGTATATTGTTGTTATTTATAATCATAGGGTGTAAGTATATTAACATATTTAGTGTACACGTATGTACGTCTACTTTTTTTATTATTACTTCTCTTTTTCAATCCGGGTTTGCTGGAAGAAATCTCTTTTTAGAGATAAGCTCGCATATGTACATGATATATCTAAGTACTTTGTAAAAATTATGTTTCTTTTGTGTACAATGAAGAATATGAATTATTTCCATTGGATTCAAGAATATCTAGGATCCCAAATAGGAGCACGATTTAAACACGAAATAATAATATGAGAAAAAAGCTTTCTATAGAAGTTAAAAATTCCTTATACCTATTTCACCTTTAAATCATATAAAATAGTTATTTGGGCACCTAGATATTTTGTAATCCAATCGAAATAAATATATAATATTGCAATTTTTCAATTGTTTGTTGGAGATGATCCATGTTATTTACCATATCTACATAATCCAAGTATGTAAACACCAAGAAAGAAGCAAAAAATGTTTAAGAATACTATACGTAGAATAGGTAAAGAAATTCGAAAACACATTTTTTGTGTAACTTTTCCCAAACATCCATCAGTTCGGTCCAATGATTTTCAATAAAAAGCCTTTTCACAATGTCCATCGAAGTTTGCATATTGTATGAGGCTGTATTATGCTGCCAATCACGGAGTCTGTGCGTAGTAAATCCGTTTTTAGGGTTCCGTACCCGATAGGTAAAAAACGGTGCCAATTACTAAGCCTTCGACTTCTAAGTGTCCATCCATCTGGTGAAATTTTCACAGAATGCGTATTACTATGGCCTCTATTACGGCAAATAATAAAAAATCAAACCCATAACATCTACCCCCTTGTACAAAAATATACCGTCACGACATGTCCAAGGAGGTGTTATAGAATGGACAGTAAAATGAAAGTCGCAATCCACTCTCGTACACCCATGTTTCACCTACGATTATTACGCCTTACTTCGGGCACAAACTGGACCCACAACTTTACGTGCCTTCCGAAGTACGGAACGCGAACGCGAATGTCCTCTTACTGAGTTTGTACATATACAGGGTGTAATCGTTAAGAGGCCGATGCAAAATTAATTATCCATACAAACGTAATACCAAAATCATTTGCAATTCGAGCATATTTCAACCAAATTATGCTGTTATTCTGATTAAGACAGTATTTTTATAGGTTCATGAATATGTTTCCTTCCAAAATACTAACCTGAAACGAAATGTCAGCGATTTGCAATTCGCACATTTTTACACCGTAAATTACCCGTTTTCTTCTTATTTGTTTTGTATTAAAAACAACAAAACGTAAGATATTGTTCGAGCGGAAACATAGCCTATGTTATCAAGTTACAGATTATTAAAACGAAATTTAAAACACATTAAGTTTTCATTCAACATTTTTGGTATTACGAAATACGCCCGTATTCAGTACAAATTCTGAACGGCTAGTAGCTGTGTCGCATCTTGTTTGACGCCCGCACACATTCACACAGTAGAGACATAGAGAGGCGATTATTTCGTAACTATTACAGATATCAAAAAATGTTAAACTGATATCGAAAGTACGTTACCTAATCAGTAAAATGACATCAATAACTTTTTGAAAATCAAACGAGAAGTATCCAAAATTTTTACATTAAACATTCCCATACGTTTAATATAATGCTATACTTTTGGACAATAACGATTTTCAGAAGTCCGTCAAAGAGTATACTTATTCACACAAAGCCGGGTGTAACAATGACGTGCTCAGAAAATTTAGCCACATGCTCTACTGATTATACTGAACCATATCCATAGAAAAACTGTTGAAACAATACGAAAAAAAAACTCACTTTACCATAGAAAATGAGGAATAGCCTTCGACCGAAATAAAATAAATGGACGTAGCGTACAGATCTTTGAAGACTGTAAAGTGAGCGCCGGCTCTCACTTCATCTCTGTCTCTGTCTGTTAGAAGAGTGACACGTACGCTTATTATTACATGCCATCCAAATAACTGACGAAAAAATACCTTCTTGTGCATTTACAAAGTGCAAAAAGCAAAATAAACATAAAAATAAAAATTAGGTATTGAAGTATATATCCAATTGCTTAGACTCGTTATGAGTGAGGAAACTGTAAAGACAAGGCCCGTCCATTCATTTTATTTTGGTCGAAGGGAATAGCTATGAAAAAAATGTATGGGGAGTGTGTATTTTTTGCGCGTTGTTTGAAAAGTTTTTCTATGGAAGTGGTTCAGTATAATCAGTAGAGCACGTAGTTTAATTTTCTGAGCACGTCATTATTACACCCGGTATACGTTCCATGGTCACTAAGACATACATATAATCACGCCTGTCTCCCAGAGGGGTAGGCAGAGATTACAGATTTCCATCTTCTACGACCCAGATACACCTCTTTCGCCTCTTCCACATCCATCAATTCAATCATACAAGCTCTTTTATTCCAGGTGCTTTTGTCATGGCCCTTCTTCAGTATGTCGCCAATGTGAAAAGTATTATTTTCTCCTATTTTGCGCTAGCCGGAGACGCAAACAGCCACTTTGCAATGTGCGCTGATATGAACCTTATATCAATGTCATTTCAGTCGATATTTGTACCGACACACATCGAGTTGTTGTTCTGATTGATTTTTTTGGACGGTAGAACGCTGAACGCGTTTTGTTTGGTCGGTTCCTAAAGATTAAAAATAATTATCATCGTTACAAGATAGGATCTGAAAAACGTTTAAGTCCTTAACGATTTTTCTAATAAGTCCAACTAGTTTTGAACAAATCCACTTAGTGTTATTTATTTTAACACTTTAAACTCTTTTGTTGCTTAACAAAGTCTGATATACTGAAAGAAAACATGCACTTAGTATATTTCTAAAGTTAAAGCCCTAACGATGTAACTTTGTCTTGTAAAGGCGAGGAGTTAAGAGCAAGTTAAATTGCGTTTTTATTTTAGTAAATAATCCAGAAAATTTACAAAACTAATAGAAATGTATCGTCACGACATGAATCTCCCGAGGGGATGACAGAGGTGTTCCGAGTGTGAACTGTGAAATGCAATTCATAGTCCACATTCGTACACCCACGTTTAGCGTGATGGCCTCCAGATTGGATAATTTGGGCAGAAATTCAGATCAAACACAGTGCACTTACAGGATTCGAACTTGATTTGAAAAAATCTTGCCTTCTCGTAAGGGCTTTTAGGCGTGGTTTTAAAATCATAGAACAATTGTTTTTCAGTACAGTATTAGTAGTATTAAGTATTAAGGCGCCTCTTTACAAGTCATTTGAAAATTGATAAAGTTATTTCTCTTAAACGATATTATGTTTACAAATTATGAATAAATATATATTGTTGGTTAAACTATAAAAAACCAGTTCATTTTATGATTCTCGTGTATAACAAACAACATGAAAATACTGTTCAAAGTCAAGCTGTTTTTAGACTAAAGTTAAATAAAATTGGTTATATCTTTGAAACCACTAATGGTATTTGTATGGTTCTTGCACTAAAATACAAGAAAAATATTTGTCAGAAAATTTACATTGCATTTACGTGAAAAGTATTATTTTCTCCTAATTTGCGCTATCTGGAGAACCAGCGACGTCGTAATACAGTGCACGCTTATTCATATAAGCATTATTTCAATATAGTTTCTGTCGATATTTGTACCGAAACAAGGTCGTCGGCTACTACCTGCCCCTTAAGTAAACAAATTATGGTTGAATGTTTGAATCACGTCACAGATACACCGTCTTCATGTTTTTTAAATCAACAGGTTGATTGATAGATGAAATATTTAATGACTTACCCAAACCATGAATTTTACAGTCCTCCGCGACAGACGGCATTCCTTCTCTTTATTTATGAGATTCAAATATCACTTCGATGACACTGGAGCGATTACAAGATTTATAGTGTCATCACTTTTTGAGTCAGAAGATAAATTTGTTTCTGTTATCTGGGGATTTCTGTACAGAAATATCAGGTTACATTATTTTAATTTAACGAATTGTGAACGAAGACGAATAAAGCACGTTTGATGTCCAAATTGTCTGAGTCGTTATTTATTTTACACTTGGCTACACTCTCTTAGAAAAGTCCTTTCAAAATACAATGTATATACGAGTGTCTTTTGTGTACATATAAATATGTATAGATTATAAATTCCCTATCGCCCTATTTAAATTCTAATGTTCGGAGTACTTTCTCTTAATTATACATTGTGGCACTACCATAAATTATATTATCCTTAGGCCTAAGGTAAACACCTAAAGTTAGCTGGAAGGTAATGCTAATTATCGTAAAGTTCGCTGCTGTTCTGATTTATTTTAATGTGCAATAAATAATTTTATTATTATTAATATAGGTAGAACATCCCGTACACCTTGATAAAAACCACCTTAAAATTAATCGAAACGTCGATTATTTTTTATCTTTAAAAATTATCTGTGCTATTTAATTAGTCAGATCTTTGTGGTTTTCTTTTGCTGCATACACAATGTGTTTTTAATGTTAACTGTCATCGCAAAGTTACCATTGGTTTCTGTAAATGAGATTTTTTTTTTTAATTCTAATATTTTGAAATTTAAATTTACAGAAACTAACGGGAACTTTGCGATGACAACATCACAATAAGGTTTTGTTAAATAATTATTGAGTTAATTTTGAATTTTAGTGTTCTGTTCCGATTATTTAGAAAAAGCGGGTATATCACAATTCAGCTCAAAATAAAAAATAAAAAAATCTAGTTCACAGAAACCAATGGAAACTTTACGATGCCAGTTATACACTACATAGATAATAATGTTTTGTTGAGGAACTATTGACCAAATTTGAAATATATAAATTCAGTTTTGTTTAATAACAAAAAGGCGGATTTTTCACAATCCGGCTGCTAAGTCGCTAGGTACAAAGTGAACAACTTAACTTTGTTTGTCTTGTTAAGCGGTTGAAAGTGAAAAGATATTGGTTTCTGGCAATTCACGCCAATAGTTCAGTTTAAGTTAGGTCTAAAAATCAACAGTTTGAAATAAAATGCGAAATTAATTTGTCTAAACAAGCTTAAAATGCTGTTTTAAGTTTGTTTCGACAAAATCACGGCTAATTGTGCATTAAACTTCAAGCTGTTCATTCATAAACCTAACTTATTTTGAATTATCGGCGTGAATTGCCACAGACCAATATATTTTTCACTTTTTAGTTCTTAAGGCGTATGACCACGCTAAATAAGCAACTCGATGTGTGTTGGTACAAATATCAACGGAAACGACATTGAAATTTCATTTCAGCGTGCCTTGAAAAGTGGCTGTTATGACAACCACTGCGTCTCCGGCTAGCGCAAAATAGGAGAAAATAATACTTTTCACATGAACGCCATGAACGAAAAAAAAAAATTGATCTTAAATTTCTTAGTTCTAAAAATTTCCTATAATTTGGTGAAATAATAATTAAAATCGCTTTAGGCGTTTGGAAGGAGTAAGAGAATTTTTGTGTTAATCATGTGAAACTTTCGATGAGTTTCGATTTTTTTTGTCAAAACTTACAATAGAAAAACAGTTTATGAAACTTAAAATTTGTTTTTGACTCTACAGGTTGATAATGATCCCTCTAGCTATATTCAAGAAACCTATTCTATGTTCGAATTAGAAAATATATGTTTTGTTACTTTTGTCTTGTTTCATACTAAAAACAAAAGATATCGACTGTCAAAGTTTTCCTACAAAAACCGAATAGCGTTGTCATATCACTGTCAAGCTAGACACGTGACGCGCGTCACCGCCTCGCCTCGCCACATGGCCGACCGGCCGGCTTCCAAACGTTGTCAGCAAATTACCCTTTGTCGCGAGCCGACAAGTAAGTATTCTTTATCCGAGCCACCAAAGGATACCGCTTTTGTTTTGCATGCCGCTCTGAAAGGAGAAATCAGCGATCATAAGTTGCAATTTTCCCTTCATACTTTTACGGGCTTAGGACCGTCAAAATACAGAAGTTGTTTAGATTGCGCTAAAGAATTACTCGTAAGAATGCTTTGAATAGGATTTATAATTTACAAACAGCAAGTAGGTAAGTAGCTAAGTTACGAAATCGTTAGGTACTTAGTCATTTCTGTATTCAGGCGTACTTAAAAAATTGAAATCAACTTATGTACAAGTAATTGAAATCAACGAAGTTGTATACCTAAACTAACATTAGCTGTACTTCAGCAATTGTTCGAAATGCAGTCCGTTTCTCTCTAAACAGAGTCTAGCACGTTTTACTGCATTCCTTCTCAGTTTTCTCAGCACTACAAAGTCACTTTTTACAGCGTTAAATGCACTGATAATACGGTCTTTCAGTTCTTCGCGGCTTTGAGACTCCTCCGCGAAATACGCGGCGTTTGATTTCTCCCCACAAAAAAAAATCACAGGGCGTGAGGTCTGGTGACCTGGCAGGCCATGCCACAGGCCCGGCGCGACCTATCCATCGGTCTCCGTACTCTTCATTGAGGTACTCCCGTACCTGTTGGGCGTAATGAGCTGGTGCTCCGTCTTGCTGGAAATAAAAGTCATGCAAGTACGCGAGCGGCACATCCTCCAAATAGTCTGCAATCACACCTCTTAGCATGTCTAGGTATGTGCCTCCGGTTAAACGTTCTTCAATAAAATACGGCCCAAGCACTTTGTCACCAATAATACCGGCCCACACATTAACACTGAACCGCACTTGATGGTGATGTTCGCGAATCATGTGTGGGTTTCTGTACGACCACCAGTGTTCATTGTGGCAATTGTACAGACCCACACGTGTAAACATTGACTCGTCAGTCCATAAAATGTTTTTGTTTTGGTTCTGAAGGAACCACTCACAAAACGTGCGACGATTTTGCGCGTCAGCCTCATGCAGGTGCTGCACTGTCTGAAAATGATATGCATGAAGTCCAGCATAGTGCAACAATTTCCACACTGTTGGTTGGCTAATTTCAAACCGCTGAGCTGCGTCTCGCGTACTGGCTCGGGGGTGCCGCTCAAAGAAGTCGAACACAGCATCTTCTACCTCAATAGCCAGACGTGGCGCGCCAGCCCCTTGTGCATGGCTTGGCACGGTAAACTGACCATAATCCAGTAGCCGCTGGTTTACCGCTAAAATCGTTTGACGATGTGGAACCGTGGCGTTGACAAGTCCTTGAGCACGAAGCCGAGGAATGCTCTCCTCTTCGTACAATGTTCTCGCTCGGTAAAGATTTTCTCCACTGAGGATGTACACTCGCACCATTTCGTAATATTCGCGAGAAGAGTACATCGGCATCGTGACGACTCGAAAATAGTTGCGCGGCGGGAGAGAAAATTTGCACTTTTATTGTATTTGCGCATGCGCTCGTGACGTCGGTGCGCCGGCGACTGGCGATCGCGGGCCGGGGCGGGGGTAGGTGGTACACAGGTGTACGGGAATGTTTTTCATTGATGGTTGGGGCCCGGCGGCTAGTCGCGTAGGCTAGCCATTTTATTCGCAATTTGGAAACTTTTCCCGATAAAAATATGGGGGAAAAAAAACCTTTTTTTTTTACGATTCTGTGTTCTATTAGTGATTTGGATTCATAGATTTCAATAAAGCTAGGGGTTTCATTATCAACCTGTATAATGCCTATCATATATTTTTATGAATTTTTTTGGACCACCCGTGTGGGAGGAGTAGGCCTTCAAAGACAGGTCCAAATTTCAGTTGGCGTATTCATTCGCCTTAACAAGAAAAACAAAGTTAAGTTGGTCACTTTGTGCCGAGTGACTGACGTTTACCCTTAAATCCATATTCTCTAAGTTAACTGACATCATATGATATCCAACGAACTACAATTTTGGTTCGTTGATGACATCATAGGTGTGTGTAGGCGCAGTGCAAATGAGTTTCTTTTTCGTTTTGTTTATTCTTTGATGCAACACGCTTAGAAAATCTGTTCACGCAACGCGCAACTCCTTGTTTGCAGTACGCATTCTCGAGTAATTTTTTGTAGATTTATCTCACATGTTTATTTTTTATCTAATATTTGTTAGTTCTACATCGTACACAATGTTTGCGATTATACTTAATTCATTGTTTACTTATATATTATCATGTAAATTTTTTTTTTATAGGCCTGTAATTGTACGATTTATATCGAAATCTAAAGCACTTGAAACTCTTAATAGTATTCTTTTAGTGTATTACATGAAGGAAAAATCAATAAGAAACAAATTCTCTGAGAAAAATTAATTTAATTTTTTCATCTTTTTATGCACTCTAAAAATATAAAATAAATTTCCGACATAAATACTTATTATAATTTAATATTAATTATGACTATATGTATTTATTTTATTATTAAATAATTACTCCATTCATACTCAGAAAAAAAAATGTCGAAATAAGTATATCTGGACCTTTATTTCATATCGTGTTTCTATGAATCTAAAAAATTCTCTGCATACAGTTAGAAATTCCGAAATATATTTTATAGCAGCCATAACGCCTAATATTTTTTTGATCAATATATACTCGTACATATATCGCAGGTAAATTTTTAGAGCCGTGAATTAAAATTTCACTAGTGAAATTTTTATTCTTCGATAGGATTTTGTCAGGTTTTTATAATCTAACTAGGTTAGTTGAAATTATAATTTCACAGCTTTGACAATTTACCTGCGACATATAAAACGTGTAACAGAATGATGTAACCATATTTAAAGAGATCATTCAGTCAATGGTATAGAACAACTTTTACTATGGAGCCAACCAAGAAATCTCAAAAAAAAATCTACCCTTCCATACATTACGGACGAGCGGCATTGCATTTTTCTATGAAACAGTTTTTTTTTTTCGAGATTCCGGATTTGTTCTATAGTAAAAGTTGTTCTATACCATTGGCTGAATAACCTCTTCAAATAAACCTTTCTGTTACACGTTGTATATTGATCTAAAAATATTAGGCGTTATGGCTGCTATAAAATCTATTCCAGAATTTCAAACTGTATGCAGACCCTACGGCTACGAGGATTTCCATTAACTTTAAAAACAATATAAACACTAAGTAACACTTCACAAATAGAGTAAAACTACACTTGCGCTAACTCCGAGATCCACTTAAGCATAGCTTAAAACTTCCGAGAACAGGTCTGCGAACTGTTTAAGTCAACTTGAGTATTTGCTTGAGTATGCCAAAGTACTTTTTAATTTATTTTTCATTTTGAAAAAGTTGTGGAAGGTTTACGCAAAGTTTATACGCCCGAGCGATCGTTTTTAAAGTTTGCATACTAAAGTTGCGTCGACAAGAGATTTTTCTGTTTAACATTATTTGTCTTTCAAATTACTTTCCATGATATTTTTGTCAATAATTTGTTAATTTTAGTTGATTACATTTTTTTAGGGTTCCTTAAACAAAGAGCAAAACGTGTCACTCCGCTGTCCGTCTGTCTGTCCGTATGTCACGGGTCTCTAGATGTTATACAGAATGAGATAAAGACCTGAAATCTTGATATGTTGTGTAAAATCTTGACCCAAAAGCAAATATTAAATCAAAAATAAAATAAAATAATTTTTCAGGGGGAGAAGCATACACGAAAATGGAACGAAAAAAAATCATTTTTTTTTAGAGGTCATTAATTAGAGTGTGAATGTATTTTTTATTTTTTTTTTATCTTCGAAAATAAAGAAATGGGAGGATATCAAAGCTGTCACTTTTAGACCATTTTTGTTACGGGGTCTATCTCAAAAGCCAAAGCAGTTAGGAATTTGAAATTTCTGTTTATTATGAAAATCTTTTATGAAAATCTTTCACCAAAAGGTAAAAAATAGGTGCGAGGACAAGCGGAGCGAGGAGTGTGTTAAGTTTTGTAAATAC
Organism: Ypsolopha sequella; assembly: GCA_934047225.1. Taxonomy (NCBI): domain Eukaryota; kingdom Metazoa; phylum Arthropoda; class Insecta; order Lepidoptera; family Ypsolophidae; genus Ypsolopha; species Ypsolopha sequella. Next base: position 19,717,055 of record OW204004.1, on the reverse strand, counting down.
ATTACAAGAACCGAGTGAAACGGAGCGGAGCGAGGCGAACCTCAGTAGTTTTTACAGAATTACGATATATCTAGATAAATTATAAAATGCCGAATTCTACGATATGACGACAGAGAGATGGCTAGTTAAACTCCGGTTTAAGGCTTTCTCTCTATCCTTGAAGGAACCCAAAAAACTGAAGTATTTAAATATTTTTATAACAAACGATCAATCATCTAGAAAACAAACGAACAAATTGTAAGAGACAAATTGAATTGAAATGATTTATTGTCCAAATCGACGTTTCTTTCTAAACAATAGACGTTCATAATGACGTTTTGACGTCTCGTTAGTTAAATGAGCTGAAACCATAGATTTAGTATGTACTACCGTAAGATTGGTAATGCAAAAGAGAAAGAGCATATATAAGCGCATGTTAGAGCGAAATAGATAGACAAGACTATTTTTCTAATGCTATGGATCAAGGTTCAAGGAACAAGGTTCAACGACAATTTTTCCGAAAAATTGTTTCCATACGAAGTGGGCTAGTTCAAATACAATTTCTAGCACAGGACAGTACGGGAGCAAAAAACATCGAAATTCACCTGAAGGGCCTTTAAAAATTGTTCCTGATCACTAACTGAGTCTTCAGTATGAATTCAGGCGGTTGATTAAATTTCACCTTGTAATTATAATGTATTGACATTATATATATGATGATATATTATATAATGTGTGTAAAAAAATAACAAATTATCCATATTTTGGTCCCGCGGCTATACCATCTAACTAACGTCACTGACGTGCAACAAAACTTAAACACCATCTTCTAGTGATCATACTGAACAATATTTACTTTATAATGAAAAGAAAACATTTTAAACGAATATGTGACTATTCAAAACATTCCTTAGGTTATTTGTGCAAGTTTGATTATTTATTATTTAGTAAAATTTTCATTATTTTTATTAAATTTTGATTATTTAATATAACGATTTTTTAGCGCAGAAATTATGTATGAAAAAAAAACTCCCCGTTACGTTGGGACGTAAAACTCGTCGATGAAAACAGGTTGTACGAGTGCTGACTGTTCTATCGACAGTCCACACTCGGAAACACTTCTGACACCCTCTCGGGGATAAATGTCGTGATTATATATTTCCGTGTGTGTTTTGAACAGTTTTTAAAAACAAATCGTGTACTACATTCAATAACATTTCGCAATAATAAACCCGATGTTACGCCAGGGCCACAGCTTCAGGCTTCTGGCGGCGCTTCTTGTTGCGCTTCCAGGCGGTTTTTGCGACGGGCTTTGCCCTGCCACGACACCCGTCGGCGCCTTCCACCGCATCGGATGTATAGTACGCTCGCTCGCTCAAAGCGCTCGACACTAGGCTCGACCTATGCGCTCGATCACTGTTTCAACCACCCGCCTCCCCGCACACCGCCGCGCCGCCACGAAAGCGCAAGTCACTCAAATCCGGCTCTATACAACTTCATAAATTTTTTCTCTCCGCCGGCGCCGTCGCATTGTAATTGGTTTTTTATTATGTGTATGAGTATTCCTACCTGCAACGAGAGTGAGAATGTTATTTTAGTTGTATTGGCCAATCTGAAAATCAGCGCTGTAATGCTTTTAGCTTACAGCAAATGCTGAGATTGGTCCATTTTGTTAACAAAATATGTATAAATTTATTAATTAAAATTTATTTTTATGTTTTGATTTTGTGGCAAATAAATATATTTCTATTTCTATGCTATAAGAAGAACCGCTTGGCGCGCCTCTCGAAGCCTGAAGCTGTGGCCGACCGGTTACACATTCGAGAGAGACTTAATTAAAAAACGCTTCTCGCTCTCGCGTTATTTTTTAATCTCGAAACATGGCTGAATCTGGAGATTTTTAATATCAAATACTTGCTCACTTTTACAGACGGGCTGCTCAGATTATTTATATGGCACTTTTTAGGGTTTCCGTCACAAAGGAAAACCCAAATAGCAAAGTCAAACAAACATACAAAAAAAAACTATGAAAAAAATATAAACTTCACTCTTATGGAAAATCCAATTATTTTGAAAATATCATTTAAAACATGTTTATGTATATAGTAAACTATTGGTATACATTGTTTTTGGCTAAAAGTTGTATTTTGGCCATTATAATAATTTCTTAATTATTTGTTGTAATTCCCATAGCTTAATTTCTAAAAGATTTCTTTCTTATTATTTTTCAGAGAATATACGCCATTTCAGGACTTGGTTTTTATTATTTTGGTAAATAAATTAACCATATTTTTTTATGATTTTTTAAAGAATTGTCCGATATGACGTCACTTGAGAATTTTAGACATTATGCTGATTGTGATGTGTGATTTCTTCTAAAAAAAGTGTTCTGTCTCTATCTGTCTACTAATCTGTCATCCATCTGTCAAATCAGTCGGAAGTAAATTATTATAAGTTTATATTGATAGCAAAGGACACATTTCTAAACAGCCATTACTCAAATGACGTCACACGAAGGTAGCTTTTTCGTAAAAATATTCATCATCATGAGGTTTTTTAGGCCACAAGTTCGAAAATACGGCTTTTTAAACCTAAATCTCGAAATGCTTTTCGAATTAGCTTGCGAATTAGAACAGTGGGTCTGCCGCGTAATTCTCATTTTCATCACCATCAACTTGAGATTGTAATTTGACGTGCGTGCGACGACGCCCGCCTAACATGCCATCTCTTTTGCACGCGTTGAATTTCGCATGCATTTGCTTGAAGTTGATACAAATGAGAATTACGCGGTAGAGCCCCAGCTTAACATAATTTAATCTAAGCGAATTATATTTATTCATCCTCCCTAAGTTTACCAATATGACTGATGGAAAAACAAACGTTTCCCACCATTGTTTCAATATTTTACCACACAAAAGCATTAGGAATCGATATGTCAATACGTGTTATTGATATTGTGATGATAATGACAGCCGCAGGCGCACCACATTCACAAATTGATGTTTGGAATGAACGATTTCGAACTCCATCACAGAGTTGATGAGCCATTGTTCTAATTTTAGATTTAATTTGTGATATAGGAAATCGTTTGTAACCGAATCAGGGTGCGTACTAAAAATATTTTGGCAGATTTCACCACTTTTGAAAGGGTAGTAATAAAACGAGTGACTGTAAATTAAAATTTTAAGTGACAAAAATTATTAATTTGACTTATTGTCTTACTAAGTGAGCGACTGACTGAGAGTAACGAGACATCAATAGAACAGCAACTTAAAAACATTCATCTGAGTTACTTAAATTACAAAATGAGAAGTTTCATAATATTTGAGCGACCTGATATTTGTTTGAGTGTCAACATTATGTTCGGCTCCTTATTTTATCTTACATGTAAACACGCTCCTCCTCGCTTCGCTCATCGTCGCACCTATTTTTTGACTTTTGGTGTAATATTTTCGATTTCATACTCTAAATTCGCCCACTCTGTATTTCTAGTCGCTCACTTAGTAATTAAGTTGCACGCTTAAATTTTTTGTATGCAAAATGGATTATTTACAGCCCAATTTTTATAAGCTCGATCTGGATTTTATTATTAATCAATATTCGTGTTTAGTTCAGTTAATTTTTCGCTTACTCAAATTAATACCGCTCAAGTTATTAAAACAGTATCTAATCATCAGTCGCAATTTTTTTTTTATTCACTCGTTTTAACGTCTGTATTTACTACAAGTACCAGCCAATCATTTCGCAACAGTTACCATGGGGACTCAAATAAATAGAAGATTTTGCTGTTGAAAAAGCCCTTTTCCTGAAAAAGATAAATTGCTTGTTGTCAGGAATAAAAAATGCCTTTACGTATATTAAACGTGCATTTTTAGGGTTTCGTGCCCAAAGGGTAACCAACGGGACCCTATTACATAATATATTCTCTTCTATTACTAAGACTCCGCTGTCCGTCTGTCTGTCCGTCTGTCACCAGGCTGTATAACAAGCACCGTGATAGTTAGACAGTTGAAATTTTCACAGATGATTCTGTTGCCGCTTCTTCTTCTTGGTGGGTTCGGGTTTCCGCACCTAGACTCTTTTTTGGACCTTTGTGCGTGGAAAAGTGTGGGGCCGTCTATTCTAGCCAGCCCAGCTCACGCCAAAATCCCAAGAGGCGACCTAGGTCTTCTCTATAACAACAAATAAAAACAGTAAAATACAACGTACATGTTTTTTTTTTGCCGTTTTTATAGATAATGGTACGGAACACTTCGTGCGCGAGTCCGACTCGCACTTGGCCGGTTTTTTAAATGTTATGTCAATATAAATAATACGTAGTATCTGTCATAATTACTTCAACTGTCAACTGCGGTGGTCGCTACTGTCTTTAGGACAATACTCGTATTATCTGTCAAAAATTGACAAATGACATTCACTGTCAACATCTTCCTACCGTACTGTAGTACAAGTTACCTAAAATAGACTTTAAGTCAAGGGAACAGCAGCTATTTTTATTATGTAATGATGAAGTAAGAGTGGACAGTCTTGACAAATTGTGCTTCAAGTTATTAATCTATCATGGGAAGCTATTGTTTCTCTCAGCAATTTAGGGTTTCATTCAGTTGATTGTTTTAGGAATTCCCTTGGGAAAAATGAGATAAAACACAGACGTAACAAATAACAAAAAAAATAGTAATCTTGTAGATCAATGAATGCACAAATTGAAGCTATTTGTTGACTTTCATGGGAGATTGGTGACAGTTTTACAAGCTGTATTTCATATCATTGATATGCATAAAATATTAAAAAAACATCACATTTGAAGTGGCACAATGATCGAATACAGTGATTGAATTATTATCATATTTATTTGATTATTATCATTATTAATCAGCCAATATATCACCCACTATTGGTAGCTAATACCTAATCATAGACAGGGTCATTGATCTGCAAACTAAAAGTTGCCTTGGCCATTCTCACTACCGCGTTACACTGCCACAGTCCATCTACAAGCAAGTCTATCAACTATTTTAGGTAAACTGAAATATATTCATTAGCCAGCTCTACTATGATATACGAGAAAGGCAGAGTCAGTAGAACCCAAAAAAGATGCATATTTGAGTTGATTGATGAATGTGGAAAATGCAAGTTATAGGATCGCAGCAAATTGATATTTGTAGGCACTGCTTAGTCTGCTTACGCCTCTTGTAGACAGCCTTGAGCAGACCCCCTTGGTTTCACTGGGTCACGTGACCAGCGCTAAATACCTACCGCGACGCACCCGGTCGACGGCACTCTAGTCAGTCGAGTGTCACGCACGATATTACTCGCACGCGTCCTATTGTGAAAAGGTTTCAAGTAAAAACTGTTTTCCATGAAATGGTAACTGTTTATTTATAGAAAAGTTTTATAAAAAAAATTAAGTCTTCTTTACATTAACGACGTCTGTATTTCTCTCTTTTTTATTTCCAGTATAGATAAAAATTATACAACTTGGTAAACTTTGCGTAAAAACGGGGCAATATTCACGATATCCTGACAGTTGTCAAACGAGGAAAAAAAGTGTGTTTGAAGGCCTCATTTCAACAATTATTTCTATCGAGGAAAACTTATCCAAACTGTGTTCCAATTTCAAAACCCTAGATTATACAACGTGTAACAGAAAGTGTAATCATATTTGAAGAGCTTATTCAGTCAATGGTTTAGAACAACTTTTACTATGGAACAAACCCTGAAACCTCAAAAAAAAATCGGCCCTTCCGTACATTTTGGCCGAGGGGCATTGCATTTTTCTATGAAAAAGTATTTTTTTTTCGAGATACAGGTTTATTTCCATAGTAAAAGTTATTCTCTACCATTGACTGAATAAGCTCTTCAAATATGATTACAACTTTCTGTTACACGTTGTATACCAGAAATATATTAAAATTTTCCGAGTATTTCATGAAATACACAAAAAATAAGAACCTCTAATTTTTTACATACCGCCTTGAGAAAAATCCAGGCGTAAAGGAACCTCTCAAGTAATAAAATCATACGCTTTACTAATTCCAGAGTAATTGTGGATTTACGCACCTTCTATCTAGTATGAATGAGCTATCTGACTCATAGCAGTCTAAACCATGGAATAACTCCACAATCTTCGTTGCTCAACATTGTTACACAAGATATAGTTTATTCACGACAATTATTCAGATCTCTCCTCCATTGCCACCCACTCTGTCTGTACAAATCATATTATTAAAACTGTTAAAATGATCGGTTGCATAAAGGAAATGTATAAGAGAGCACGGCGTAGACAACAGATAGGGTTCCGTCTTAAATCTACTACAAGAAGTTTACAAGCTTCTTGATCAGAGGATCTAAAAAGGCCGACGTGGGTGAATCATAGAATGATTTGAAAGACTTTCACGCGTGCAAAAGAGACGGCATTAGAACTGAATCATAATGTGATTCATCCAAAGCGGCCTTTTTAGAGGACCAGGCCCTCTAAAAAGGCCGCTTTGAATGACTCACATTATGATTCCGTTCTAATGCCGTTTCTTTTGCACGCGTGAAAAACTCTGACTCAATCCCACATAAAAAAAAAAAACATTTATGATTGACCCAAGTCGGCGTTTTTAAATCACCTGCTTTGTATTTGCACATTGAGCTTGTAAATGTATCATTGGAGGCCAGTACCATTGAGTCAAAAGTTGGCATGTAACTGACATCAACACCCGAGTAAAACCACCAAAGACATAACATTCTCAAAAAAAATTGAAGCTTCATGCCGTATTTTTAGGCGTTTCTCTTCTTGGGTATATTTACAGAACTTAAAAAATTGCTACAATGTTAGGTAAATAACTTCTTGCTATTGACGGAACCTGCTGATAAGGTTCTATAAACGACGGGATCCCGAAAAACGCAGCAAAACCCAACCTTCAAGTTATGTTTTATTCAACGCAGAATGTACGCGTGTCTCATTGTATTCAAATACGTGGACTTTCGCCAATTACATGATGCAGTTTTGTAATGTGTCCACTTGGGATAGGGTGTCGGAGATTTCTACGTATTACACTAGTAAGGCTTTTGAAGAAACACTAGTAATTTGAAATCTAAGCTTTCTTGCTTGCGTAAATTAAGGGAATTACAATTATATAATCATAGTTCCAACCCGTCTCTGTTTCCACTTGTGATAGAGTATTGCAGGTTTGTACATGTTTTGAGGAAACCCTAGTCATCTAAAAGCAATACTAAATGTAACCTTAAGCCTTCTTGCTTGCGAAAATTAAGGGATTTATAATGCTGTTCTTTGCTCCACCCCTATCTGTTTTGATGTTCAACCACTGGCTACGTCACTAATGAGTTTAGAGCCAATACTATCTCGATGCTATAAAATCTCGATGCTATCTCAATGCTTATTCGAAATAAGATCGACTGTGTGGATCTTGTTGAGAAAATTCTAAAACTGTTTGTGCCCGATAGGTACCTCAGGGCGCGGAGTCATACGTTGTTTGCGGCGCCATTTTCACACACTAACCTTTATCGGTACTCGCCCGTCGCGCGAGCACTCGACATATTCTGCTCCCTGCTCGCTGAAGCACCAGAGTGTGATATTTTTGTGGATCGTATTAGTTATCTGATAGATGTTTGTAAGAGAATGTTTGAGAGAAGTATGAAAGTAAGTGCTTTAGTTTAAGAACTATATTATTGTAATGATTTAGATTTATCTGTTATGTTACAATAATTTTGAATAAACAAATTTGAACAAAATAATTTGAATTTGAACAAAAAGTCGCTGATGAATGCATATAGCGCTCGTATCACGAATCTGTCTCGTGCGACCTGCAGTGGCAGGTGCCAAATACTGGTGTGAAGTCGACATCAAGCCAACTGGCCAGGTGGTCGGGCCAGATGTAATATCTGCTAGCGGCTCAATAGTACCGCATTCAACGCCAACCCCAGATTCATCTGGCTATCCATCCATCGTTGTTTTGCCATTATACTGCTTATCAAGTAGACGTTTAGGATTGGACTTTGTAAATACGCCAAATTTTTAAACTTTTGAAATGTCTCTTCCGTTGACAAAAACTAAACAGGTATTTATTTGTAAATCATAAAACTATTAATGTATTAAAATAAATATTTTTTGTCAGGACCTTTGCTGTTTGACCTTGACATTTTACCAGAATTGGACGAAAGTACTTATTGTTTAAAGCTATTTGTCCGAAAACACAAATATTACAACGAAGCAGTTTCTTCCAAGTGGCAAAACGTCAAGTGGGCTTTCTCAAGTAAACCCTGGCAATAGATCCAGCTATTGGAAGTGCAGTTCAGCTTTCGAAACTGTATGGTAATGTGCGAAAATTATTTTGATTGGCAACACTACGCCCTTGTCATCCGTCCGGGTCGTTCCATCACGTACGAGCTATTTTGAACCTTACGGGTACAGGTCATAAGACGGAAACCCAAGGGCCGAGAATTAGGGAAGAAAGATCTTTCTCTCGATTTCCATAATGTTAAAAATCGTGACCAAGCATCGCCCTTGCCCATTTTGGGAAAATTTTATATGATGTTGGTACTTTTATGGCACGATTTCAATTTGTTCAGACTCTTTATTTGGGTTTTGTATCTTGAAATTTTACTGGCCTGTTCAAGCAAGAGATGGCAAAAATGTAGTAGCCTGATAGTGCTGAAAATTGACCCCATGAAAACGGTGCCGTGCCAGGCTGATGTTAAGTTTGGCGCCGGCTCTATGGCGTTCTAATTAATATTAGAATGCATCACAAACTAGAAATCAATCAGAAACAAATTTAAAAGCCCAAATATTTTTGAAAAAATGGTGATGGGATGATATTAATCTCCTGGAAGAACGGCAGGGCATTAGTGTGGGACGCAACGTGTGTCGATACTTTAGCGCCGTACCACACCGGTGTGACTGCTGTCAGAGCTTGCGCAGCCGCGGCAGCGTAGATACAGTTAGCTTATATATAATTATATGTATTTATTCGTACGCAACAGAAGAGGAGAAATATGTCGACAAAATCAGAAGTCGATAAATATGCAATCCCTTTGATTAGTTAAAAGTGCCACGAAAATTCCGGATCCTAGTTAATGACCCAATAAACAATTTTATTATTTTACATTTATTACTGAAGTTCGTTGATGGCTAACTGCCCCTTAAGGCGATATGCAAAAAAAATACGAGTGTTTCTTTTCTGTGTATTTCATGAAATACACAGAAAATTTTAATAATTTCTGGTATATGCATTTTGACTATATAATCTAGGGTTCTCAAATTGGACAACATGTTTGGATAAATTATAGAAATAATTGTTGAAATGAGGTCTTCAAACACACTTTTTCTCCTCGTTTGACGAATAGGAAACATATACAGAACTCAAACATATTTAATTAGGTGTGTTTCAACAATATTTAGAGATTTAGTATTCGAAATTTGCTAGCTATTTTAGTTTTTTAATAAAAAATATAAAACCAACTTGTTTCCCTCTTGCCCTGAATCCGCCCCTCTCGCACTGCGCGATTTTTCGCTTGGAGTGACAGTGACAAAAATAAAATTCGCATCGCCTCTTGATGTGCCTTCCAAAGCACTAAGACCGAACATAAATGTGGCCCTACTAGATTTGAATCTGTCGAACCACTGAATCACAAAGTACATTATGATTCAATACGCATGGCCCGAACCGTTTACGAAAACTTTTCTTCAATGGATAGCACCCATTCACTGGCAAGAAAATTACAAGTTTTAATTGTCGCCATTATTCTTTTCAGGCCCACTTATGCGGTAGCGCAAAAACCAGTAAAAACCGGTTTTAAATGTCAAAATGTCGGCTGTCAGCGCGTCCTGTCTATCCGTCTTTTTGCTACATTGAAGTCCTCAAACAGTCCGACTGTTTTTAGTTGCGGCCATTGGATGAGCGATTTTTCCATTTTACAGCAAAACCAATGTGCGTTTTCTGTTCAGGTAAAAGATTGGAGAACCAGTCACCTATGTAAGTATGATATTAAAAGAAGCAAAGCTAGAGAATAGTCTAGCAAGTTTAAAAGCCTATTTTTGAAATTATTAGGAATCGCTGTGCGAAAATTAAGTTATTAAAATATATAAGTGTGACAATGATCTTTCTCTTACCACGTAAAGTTTGATATTTTTGTGATAGGTACCCAAGAAATAGTTTTATTTAAAAAAAATATATTGTTAAGTGCGGTGCAGTGCAAAAAAAAAAACTACTTAAACTTAATTACAAAAAACTGTTAGGTACTTTCCAAAATTCATAATCGGTCAGATCGCTACTAGCGCCGCTCATCTTAAGGCCCGAAAGTCCCGCGCGGAAAAACCTAAGAATTATACCGAAGTAAAGACCGAATGCCACGATAACGACATAATGAAATCTGATTCCACGCATGCGCATCACGTCTGCAGAAGAAGTAAATACAGATAAAATGAATTAAAAGTAAGGATTCAATGAATTAAAGAACGGGATTTTGGTGCGACTGTAAAGAAAAACGTGATGGACGTAATGGTAGCAGAAATAGTGATTGGCTGACTTTTGAATCCTACTACTGTATGTACAAAGGGGTGCGTAAAACTATAAACTTATGTGAGCATGTTCAAACCGTTTAATATCAATATCATAGTTTCCTATTCTATCAATTTCTATCATACCTTAATTCATATCCACGCACTTAAACTTAATCTGCATAGATTTTTTTTTTAAATATGTTGTTTTTTTTGCTGTAAATCAAAGTATATATTTTGCTTGGTCTAAGAAGTGTTAAATTTTTTTTAATAAATTGTTATAATGTGACGTTATTAGCTACGATTATATATTCTTAAGGCTATGGTTTTTGTAATAATAATAATAATAAAACAAGTAAAATCAACAAAACTTGCAAAAAAAAATTACGCTTATGTAAATAGTTTTGGAATTAGTAAAATCTCGCTAAGCGGGTCTTACGTGATGCATCAGCCAATCTCAGTGCTTAATTTCATACTTAAGCCCCGCATAATAAGGTATTGACTATTTGCATGAAAATTTCATGTGATTTTCGTTTATTATGGTCCGTGTTGATTTGAGATTACATTATTTAAATTATTATTTATAAGTAATAATTTAGAATTGTAGCGAGATAAATACATTGCATTGTAACAATAAAAAAAAAATATTCGCTTTTTAACAATTTTGTTTGTGGTTTTGTTGACCGTACACTGAAAAAGTTTTCCAACTGTATTGAATTGAATTCAATGCGGACATTGACTTTTAAAACAGTACTCACATGAATCTTCGGTCATCAAAAAAAAAAAAACTTCGAACAAACTGAATGGAGGTCCCAAAAAATATCAGAATGCACATACCGTTCATCTCATGTATTGTAACTGAATGAAAATGCATTAAATATTTTCTCAAAATTAATGCGCTGGTAAAAAGTGGAATATGATTGTGTTTAAAATGTAATTTAAAGACGATGAGAGAACGAATTATATGAACTTTAAAGCATTTAGGGTTGTGCAGTTAAAGTTATATAAACACCGTTTTTTAGGGTTCCGTACCCAAAGGGTAACCAATGGGACCCTATTACTAAGTCTCCGCTGTCCGTCTGTCTGTCCGTCTGTAACCAGGCTGTATCTCATGAACCGAGATAGTTAGACAGTTGAAATTTTCACAGTGATGTATTTCTGTTGCCCCTATAACAACAAATACTAAAAAACAGAATAAAATAAATATTTAAGGGGGCTCCCATACAACAGACATGTTTTTTTTTGCCGTTTTTACAGATAATGGTACGGAACCCTTCGTGCGCGAGTCCGACTCGTACTTGACCGGTTTTTTTAAGATCGCAAGTATAGGAAATATAACCAATGAAACTTTGAAAACCCTAAACTTTCAAGAATAAAACTCTTTGCTTAAATGTTTTATGTCATTATACTAGGACGAGTACAAAGTGTAAGAAAAGTGTTTGATTTTGAAAAAATTTAAAAAGCTATGAGCCAAACTTTAAATCGTGAAAAAACAATGTTTTATAAAAAAATAGTGAAGGACAGTTTTTTTTCGCAATAAAATAAATGCATTCATTATAAAATAAAAAAAATGTACTTTTCAGCTGATGCGAAATAAGTTTTTGATGATGATTTTATGATAATTATTTTTTCCTCAATATAATAGTAGTTTATGCTACTAGGGCGAAAAGTAGTAAATTACGAGGACGATTTAAATTTAAACGTAACCGAGTAATTTATTGCTCTTACGCTCGTGTATCATACTACGTTTTTCAATGCATAGTGTGAGGAAATAAAACAAATATAATCTTGTGAACTTTAAATTATGATTGGCTCAAAAGGACTGTATCCAGAGCCGTTAAAAAGTGGAAAAAAAAGTATAACCTTTATTGTACACAGGAAAGGCTGCAGGTTAGCCAACCATTGTAAATAAATAAAAAATAATAATAATAAAGCCCTAGGGCAAAATAAACGTTTTTCTGTTCGGTTTTGATGCATAAAAAGTGGGCCTTTACGAGCACTTGCGTTGAAAAAGATATTGGGTATTTAATTATCAATTGAGATTCTACAAATAATAGCAAAACATACCTTTGTAGTTGTAGAATGTTATCCTATGGCATGACCTGTGGAACGCTGGCCTCTCAATCTTGAGATCCAGGTTCGATTCCCGGTCGGGCATGCACCAATGAGTTATCGTAATTTATGTGTTTAGTATTTATTCTTACTTACCACTTGCTGAACGGTGAAGGAAAATATCGTAAGGAAACCTGCATGCCCTAAAAAGCGTGTATTTATGCTCATATTTATGCTATTTATGATAGGGCTCACCACCTATCACATTGGGACGTAATAATTGTCGGTGAAACGTGGTTGTGCCGAGTGTGGACTGTGGCTTGCATTTCACAGTTTACACTCGGAACACCTCTGACGCCCCATCGGGGATTCATGTCGTGACGATATACGACAATCTTGGCAAAACATGCACACACTAATTTATTCATTACATCAACCAATAAAACTATAAAATCCAATCGTTACTTACTAGTACGGACATCTCAATAAATATTAAGGCGATATGCGAAAAAAATACGGGTGTTTCTTTTCTGTGTATTTCATAAAATACACGGACATTTTTAATTAATTTCTGGTATATGCATTTTGGCTATATAATCTAGGGTTTGAAATTGGAAAACATGTTTGGATAAATTTTCCTCGATAGAAATAATTGTTGAAATAAGGTCTTCAAACACACTTTTTCTCCTCGCTTGACGAATAGGAACCATATACAGAACTCAAACATATTTTATTAGGTGTGTTTCAACAATATCTAGAGATTTGATATTTGAAAATTTGCTAGCTATTTTAGTTTTTTTAATAAAAATATAAAACCAACTTTTTCCCCTTTTGCCCTGAATCCGCCCCTCTCGTACTGCGCGATTTTTCGCTTGGAGTGACACTGACAAAAATAAAATTCGCATAGCCTCTTAAACAATATAAAATAATCGTTTAAAAATCGAACACTGGAAATCTTTGATCATTGATCGAATGCGCAAGATTCGACTTCAATGGATTCATACATAAGCATGCGCGTACGTTCTGCGCAGCTTAATCTTTTATTTGCCTTCCTTTTTACTGAGTTCTCTTTATTAAAAAGACCGCGCAAACGCAAATTCGGTCCGTGCATTGAGGATTCCGTACTTAAGGGGGTCCACACTGCCTAACTTCAGTTTTGCATTGGATTCAGTTCCGTAAATGTAGACGAAAAAAAAAATATAGCGTGTTTTTGATTCAAGACAATTATTATTTACTATCTTCTTTTAATTGTGTTACTTTTCAAAAAGCATAAATTTCACGACAAAATCGATCCAGCGGGTATACCACGTAATTCTGATTTTCATCAACATCAACTTGAAATTTGATTGATTGAAATTTGACATGCGTGCGACGACGCCCACCTAACATGCCATCGCTTTTGCACGCACGTCAAATTTCAATCTCAAGTTGATGTTGATGAAAATCAGAATTACGCGGTAGACCCGCAGCTCCCATATTTGAAAACCAATTGAAGCGAAACCAACACAATCAGACACTTACTAGAACAAACCATCTTTGCTACAACAAGAAATTCGCTTAGATTAAATTATCTTAAGTTGTGTTAATTCGAAAACCATTTCGAGAGTTAAGAGGCTATGCGAATTTTATTTTTGTCACTATCACTCCAAGCGAAAAATCGCGCAGAGCGGGAGGGGCGGATTCAGGGCAAAAGGGAAAAAAGTTGGTTTTATATTTTTATTAAAAAGATTTAAATAGCTAAAAAAATTTCAAATATCTGATCTCTAGATATTGTTAAAACACATCTAATAAAATATGTTTGAGTTCTGTATATGGTTCCTATTCGTCAAACGAGGAGAAAAAGTGTGTTTGAAGACCTCATTTCAACAATTGTTTATATCGAGGAAAATTTATCCAAACATTTTTCCAATTTTAAAACCCTAGATTATAATGTCAAAATGCATATACCAGAAACTGATTATAATTTTCCGTGTATTTCATGAAATACACAGAAAAGAAACACCCGTATTTTTTTCGCATATCGCCTTAAGTTTAAATATCCGTATTTCAGAACTTGTGGTCTAAAAAACCTCATGATGATGAAAAACAGCCGCAACTTCCATTTGCCTTCGTGTGACGTCACTTGAGAAATGGCTGTTTAGAAATGTGTACTTTGTTATCAAGATAAATTTATTATATATTGCTTCCGACTGATATGACAGCTGGATGACAGATGAGTAGACTAACAGAGACGGTGCACTTTTTTATAAGCAATCACACATCACAGTCGGTATAATGTCTAAAAGTTAACTTATAAACCAAAATAATGAAAACTATGTCCTAAAATGACGTATAAACTATGAAAAAAAAAAAAACGAAAAAGAAAATTTTAAAATGGGAATTTGGCCTTGGAAACCGTTTCGAGGAATACCTTTCCTTAACCGTTGGTATACAGATAAAAAAATAAGCATGTACATATATACTTAATTAAATAAAATAAAAAAATGCCTTTCATTCGACCTTTAGTGACGTCATCGTCACACATTTCAATATGAAAAAATATATTTCTTAAAGATTCAACTTAATATGATTACGTCACTGGAAATACTAAAATAGTTATAAAATCAGGACGAAAAAATGTATTATTGAAATTACATACCTATAAAGATCTATTTATTCCAAAAAGCAGACAAAAATTGCGCATGTAAGTTGAAAAAAACGAACGAATTATTCCAAGACTACACTGAAGCCGCTTTAACAGTAAAATATAAGTTCACAACCAAAATTCTTGTCCCAAAAGCCCATAGATCTTCCAAACATAATCTTCCCGAGAGTTAATTAAATGCAATAAGTGTGTCGAAGGCAACATTCCTTGCAGCTTAGACGCACTCCCATATTTATTCGGTTAATCTCCTTACAATGTGACAGGACTGAAGAAGGGTCTTTATGGGACATGAGATCTGTACATATATGGGGTGATGTTTTATTGCATGCACCATGTTTTGTATAGTCTGAATAGTTTACAATTTTAGATTGCGAATGTCTAGAGAAACTTTAAACTTTAGTTTTAAATTCTGTTTTATTCCGATTCTGATAACTAATTCTGATTTAAATTCTGAACCAAATACGATAGTAAGAAACAATATAATATCGTTACGACATATATGATATTGCTCGAGGCGCTGTCAGAGGTTTTCCAAGTGTGAACTGTGAAATGCAATTCACAGTCCACACTTGGTACACCCTCTTTTTACTAACGATTATTACTAGAGATGCGCCGTGTACAAGTTTTCCCGAGTAACCGAGTACCGAGTATTGTTCGGTTTTATTTTTATCGAACCGAGTACTCTGCCGAGTTACTCGGTTCGGTTTTACGCAGGTAAAACCGAACCGAGTAACAGGGGGAGGGGGAGGGGGCATGGGGGCCATGCCCCCCCTCCCCAATACGCCCAGGAATTCCATCTATTTGACTATTTGACCCATCTTTTCGATTCGATTTGGGTGCACTTTTACACAACATAGGGAATAGTTTTATAAGATATAGATAGGTTTGCCAAAAGCGGCTTGAAGGATTAAGACGCCTTAAAATTTCCATTATTTAAAATTTTTGATAAACTCCCCCCAAAATCAAATCCTGGATCCGCCCTTGCAGGCGCCGGGCGTGAAAACACGTTTTTAAACATGACAAATCGCAGCCACTTTCCGATGAGAAAGTAAAGACATTATACTCGTATTGACTTTTTTTTTCACGAAAACGACCGACACCGCGAAGACACTAAAATTTTATTGATTTTTTTCTAGACATTGTTTAAATTTAATGCGAATGCAAAATATGACGTTTAGAGTTATAGTATATTATATAGTATATTATTAAGTTTTTTTTTTATATATACTTCAAATTACCAATATACTAAGTAATAAGTAACCCATTCCATTTAAAATTTCGCAGAAATGTTATTTTTACTGACACGACTACTACACGTTTTACTACCATTTGAATGAATTTTATACAAATTTATTATTTTATTATTTTTGCACTACATTTTTTTAACGAGTACCTCGTCATTTATGCCGAGTTATTCGGCCGATTACGAATGTTGAAAATATTGCCGAGTATGCCCAGTATAAAACAAGTACTCGGCGAATCTCTAATTATTTACGTCCCAAGATTCCGTCGCCGTACTTCGGACATAAATGGACTAACAGCTTAAGGCGATATGCGAAAAAAATACGGGTTTTTCTTTTCTGTGTATTTCATGAAATACACGGAAAATTATAATCAGTTTCTGGTATATGCATTTTGACTATATATTCTAGGGATTTGATTTTGGAAAACATGTTTGGATAAACTTTCCTCGATAGAATTAATTGTTGAAATGAGGTCTTCTAACACACTTTTTCTCCTCGTTACGAGTAGCAGCCATGTACAGAACTCAAACATTAGGTGGGTTTCAACAATATCTAGATTTTTGATTTTGGAAATTTTGCTGGCTAGTTATAATATAAAACCAAATTTTTTCCCTTTTGCCCTGAATCCGCCCCTCTCGCACTGCGTGATTTTTCGCTTGGAGTGACAGTGAAAAAAATAAAATTCGCATCGCCTCTTAACGTGCCTTCCGAACACGCAGACCCAACACAGATTAATGTGCACCGCGGGGATTGAACCCACGACCTCTAAGTTAGCAGGCGAGCGCTCTAGCACTAGGCCACAGAGGCGGTTAGAAAGTAAAGATAAATCTTTTTAGACGATTAATGCAATCTGAACATCCTGTGTAAGGTAGACAGTCGTTAAAAATAATATTATTCCTAAATATTAAAAGGGTTTAAATCAAGGTAGCAATTTTATAGAAGCTTAACATTTGTCGGCAAATAATCCTGTTAAATTTTTGTTGCTACTTAAGCAGATTTGAGAAAAGTCCTAAAAAAGAAGATAAAATACTTCGTGGGATTTACGATTAGGAATGGTAAATTTATAACGATGCCTTGATGTATAACTTTAAACTCTCGCGTTTTGTACACATTATAATATATATAATCGGGTCTACCGCGATCAATTTTTACCTTTTTACGAAAAGGGGGACGCCCGACGTTTCGAGACAGTTGCATGTCTCGTGGTCTACGTTTCCCGTAGACCACGAGACATGCAACTGTCTCGAAACGTCGGGCGTCCCCCTTTTCGTAAAAAGGTAAAAATTGATCGCGGTAGACCCGATTATATATATTATGATGCCTTGATGGTCGACAGTATAACCCGTCGGATATATCTAGGCACCCGAAAAGGTTTATTCCTACCTTTGCAGGTAAACTGGGGTGCCTAGATATTTCCGGCAGGATATACCTATATTATGTCTATATATAAATAAATAAATAAGTCTGTCCGGTGTAAATCATCATAACATATACCTATTTTTGGTCCCTTAAACTAAAATTTTGCAAGGAATAAAAGAATTATTAAATAAACACTATTGCACGGAAAATGACGCCCTCATGGATAAACCCTGAGGGGTTTTTGTGATCCATTTAATATTTTTCAATGCAAGTGCTCGTAAGGGCCCACTTTTTATGCATCAAAACCGAACAGAAAGTCGATTATTTTGCCCTAGGGCTTTATTATTATTATTTTTTTTAATTTATTCACAATGGTTGGCTAACCTGCAGCCTTTCCTGTGGACCATAAATGTTATACTTTTTTTTCACTGTTTAACGGCTCTGGATACAGTCCTTTTGAGCCAATTATAATTTAAAGTTCACAAGATTATATTTGTTTTATTTCCTCACACTATGCATTGAAAAACGTAGTATGATACACGGGCGTAAGAGCAATAAATTACTCGGTTACGTTTAAATCGTCCTCGTTGTTTATTCCTTTGCGCCCTTGTAGCAAACTACTATTATATTAATGTGTACTGTTTTGTTGTGATTAATAAAAAAATAAACATCCTACAAAGGAAGAGGCATAGTCAGTCAAGTCATTCAGGGAGATAAGAGGTGATAAATAATTTTTCAGGTTATATCTAAAAGACACAAGGAAGATTTTTGAGGGTTTGCGGAAATTCAGTCCAAAGTAGATAAAAATATGTAAGTATGTAGTAGGTACATAATAAAATGAAATTTTCTGGAATAAAAGCCATTAATGGAACCAGTTTGTTGGAATAAAAGTAGTAGTCAAAAAAAGGTATGGCAGATGATTTAGTAAAATCATAAAAACGTCATAAAAATATACGACACCAATTGTAACGATAAAATTGATGATAGCTACGACAAAAATTCTAAACTTACAAACGCACTTAAGTATTATGACTTACAAATACCAACAAAGAAATGCCATCATAGTAATGGCTGACTTGTCCCCACACTTAATTAAAATATTCAAAATTTCAAATACAAGACGACAAGGGATAATAAAAACTGTTTATAATCCAAAGTAGCTACGAACTTCGACACCGTTTAAGATTAAATATTTTAAAAGTATACAACCTTTTTCTTTTTCTTGAGTTTCGTTCTTACTGGCCAGTTACAAAGTTTGGATTTCGAATGCCAACTGGAGACTTATAAACTTTTTTCTCGGAAGCCATTTTATCGTTTCAAATTATTGTCGTTTTACCTGGTCTTGGGAATGGGAAAAATATAAACGATGACGTAAAACAAATTGTTTTGATTTTAAACTGGCTATTTGTAGGTTTTGACAGCGTTAAATTACTTAAATTAAAAGCTAAATAGCTCGTGAAGGAAAAATTTAGAAAGTGTTGATGTAGGTAATTAATTCCTTAAGCAAAACAACTTAGAAAAAAGTTTCAATATACCTAGTTTTTTTTTTGGAATTACTTGAAAAGCTAGATATGAAATGTTTCACATCCTTATTTGTACTTACCAGTGCGTAAAATGGTCATAAATTGTTGATGAATAAACGCTTACCTGAAACAAAAATACATAATATAAGTATAAAGAAAAATTTATGAATAGGTTTTTTCCAACCTTGTGTCTTGTATAACACACACGGGGTATTTTATAACAAAATAAACTGTATAAAAATATTCTACAACTTCTTTACTGTGAAACCATAACGTAACCATTTCCAATAAAAAAAAAATGACGTCATAAATTTTGTGTATGGGAATTGATTTTTTTTTTCCAAATCCTATCGAATGTGGTATCAAAAAAAAGGGCTTCATGAGCCGGTTCTAAAAATGTACTAACACCATTACCTTTCGGCCACCTGTTTTCTAAAAATCCAAGAAATACTTTCAATCTACATACTAAGTTTGGGCTCCTCCAGGTAGGAGACTGCTTAGTAAATTTTTGTAAAACATATGTCAAATGTCTTCCAAAATAATCATATCAAACCTCAGGAACTACAAATAGAACTACAAATTAACCCAGGATTCATCTTAAAAAGCTTTTGAAATATTATTGAAATCTTTTACCCACCAAGCCACCTTCAATAAAAAAAAGGTTTTAAAACGTTAATCTTTTGAATTACTTTGTATAGTATCCAATTACTGATATTTTTTAATAAAAAAATACATAGTGCTTTTGTTTGCTTGCTAGAGACCGCACCCCTGTGTTATTGAAGATATATGAATGTGGATGGATGGGGCAAATGTATGGATAACTTTTATGGTAAATGTTAATAAATATGGAGTATATAAATAATAAAAACAATTAATACACGATATATTTCGACTCCTACTGTGGAGTCGTCATCAGTCGAACTGATGATTCGACTGATGACGACTCCACAGTAGGAGTCGAAGTATCGTGTAAGGTAATAATAAAAAATATATTTATTTAAATGTTAATAAAACGATACCATATAAATCTGAAGTTCTAAGAGCGGTTTCGCAGCCGGATTGTGAAAAATCCGCCTTTTCTAATCAATCGAATCAGAACGCTGTAATTCAAATTTCACTCAGTTATTCAATAAGTAGTTATTCAATAAATAGTTATTCAATAAAACCTTACTACCTGTGCATTGTGTTTGTTGCTATCGCAAAGTTTCCATTGGTTTCTGTAAATGACCATTACAAAAATTTTGAATATAAAAAAAAATTGAAGTTCTAGAAAATTAACAGAAACCAATTAAAAACTTTGCACTGGAAACAAACACAATACATAGGTAATAAGGTTTAGTTTAATAACTATTGAGTGAATTTTGAATTTAAGTGTTCTGTTTCGATTAGTTAGAAAAAGGCAGGTTTTTTACAATCCGGCTGCAAAACCGCTATTAAAAATGAAAGTAAATCTGAGTATCGATTTTACTATTGAAGATAAAGTAAGTGCTAGTTTAATAAAGAACATCAAAACATAACACAAACGGAGAAAAACTTAACCTGAGACTTTACATAGCTAAATATAACTACAGTTATTTTGAATTTTTGGCTACTAATCTACTAATCTACTACTACTACTAATTTTTGGCTACTAATCTACTAATCTACTACTACTACTAATTTTTGGCTACTAATCTACTAATCTACTACTACTACTAATTTTTGGCTACTAATCTACTAATCTACTACTACTACTAATTTTTGGCTACTAATCTACTAATCTACTACTACTACTAATTTTTGGCTACTAATCTACTAATCTACTACTACTACTAATTTTTGGCTACTAATCTACTAATCTACTACTACTACTAATTTTTGGCTACTAATCTACTAATCTACTACTACTACTAATTTTTGGCTACTAATCTACTAATCTACTACTACTACTAATTTTTGGCTACTAATCTACTAATCTACTACTACTACTAATTTTTGGCTACTAATCTACTAATCTACTACTACTACTAATTTTTGGCTACTAATCTACTAATCTACTACTACTACTAATTTTTGGCTACTAATCTACTAATCTACTACTACTACTAATTTTTGGCTACTAATCTACTAATCTACTACTACTACTAATTTTTGGCTACTAATCTACTAATCTACTACTACTACTAATTTTTGGCTACTAATCACGACTTGTAATTAAAAATATATTCTGTCACAACATTAAAAGTTTACATTTTTTTTCATATTTATTAAATATTTATGAAAAATTTCGTGGCGCCATCCTCAAAAAGCAGACCAAAAAGATGTTTTTCCTTGGTTTCGAGACCCATCGCTAACTTCGGTAAAAGGAATTTAAAAAAATTCAAAAAGTTTTGTGCTTTACAATATTTAATTAATCAGTTACCATAAAAATATACTGATATTTCACTTCAGGAGACGAGCTCCTTGCCAGCCCTTATATAATACAGACTGGTGGATCAAATCTTGGAAAGGCATAGATGTCAAGCAGTGGATTAACCAGCGCGTCTACCGCGTAATTCTGATTTTCATCAACATCAACTTGAGATTGAAATTTGACGTGCGTGCGACTACGCCCGCCAAACATGCCATCTCTTTTGCACGCGTTGAATTTCCCATGCATTTGCTTGAAGTTGATACAAATCAGAATTACGCGGTAGACCCGCAGGCTGATGGATGAATGGATTTTGAACTGAGAAATGTATTTTTCTTGCTATTTCGAACATCCACGTCCCAAACAAAGGTCAAAAATTAAGGCTGCGTCAACAGATAGCCCTGACTTTACGAACTGTAATAGCATATTGTTATAAACTCTTTGTGTACAGACAGACGGACGGATGCAAGCCATTGTCTGTTCGCTATTCAATATTTAATAACGACGTTTTTTATTACTATCATCCCTTTAAAAATTATACCACAAAAGGCTGCCATATTCTTTCTATATTCACTCGGTTATTGGGGCTTTTATTATAATTTCAAAGGCTTCGTGGATTGGTTTTTTACACCCTGAAATTGTAATGGTTTTGGAAATGAAATCTGATGATAGAACTTGTCCTTACGAACAACTTTTAACAATAAATCAAATCAAAATGGTTTATTTTTGTAATATTAGTACATAATATATACACGAATTACATGATCAAAATAGTAATGCCAAAATATAACAAAAGAACTAGATAATATACTGGGTGAAATGTTGATAATCTTTTTCCTTCAAACAGGGTGTTCTACCCAAGAATATGATCAACTTTTACTATGGGGCCAAACTCGAAATCACGAAAAAAAAATCAGCTGTTCCATAGAAAAGTCAAATACCTACTCAACCGAAATTTATCAAACAGCTCATTTTTTTTTGCGATTTCAAGGTTGGTCCCATAGTAAAAGTTGTCCTACACGGGCAGAACATCCTGTTTGAAGGAAAAAGATTATCAAAATTTCACCTTGTATATATCTTTAATATACAAAACAATAATATATTGATAAAGCCAAATTCATAGTGGAGACTCGATAAGTGATGAGTAGGTAGGTATAACGCCAAAGCTAGATTGCAAAATAAACGTAGGGTTTTCAATCAACGAACTAAAATTATATAGTTTATTGTATTGAACGCTATAAATAAGGTGACTTTGATTGATATAGCCAAATTCATAGTGAGGACTCGATAAGTGGTTAGGACCAAAGAACATTAACGCTTTCTGCAATATAATAAAAATATTATTTGTGCCCCTATACTTGCAACAACACCGTGTCAATTAGTATAAGAAGCGTGCATTTTATTTTGGATTTTAAGGCGCTACGGAAAAAAATCGACACTTTTAGAACTTCTATGTCTACTTCGGTAAATAATGTATAATTCTGATAAAATAGTATATTATTTTTGGAATCTTTCTCTAGGGATCTGTTAAAACATAAACGCGATTAGAGAATTTTGGCTCGATAGAAATATTTATTGAAATGAGGTCTTAATCGACACCAATTCTCCTGGTTTGACAATTTAGAATGACATATGAACTGCAATTATATTTTATAAGATGGGTTTTAACAGTATCTAGGACCTGGTTAAACAAAATTTTGATAGCATTTTTAGTACATTTTATATTAATAGAAAACCGACTTTTTGCTACTTTTCGACGAATCCGTCCCTCTCGCACTGAGGGTTTTTTCGCATATGGAGTAACAGGGACGCTAAAACTTTTACATATCGCCTTAACAAAGGTCATTGAACCTTGATACTGATCACAAAAAAATTCTCCAGTATGAGTTTGGCTACATTATATATGAGTCGAAGTAACCAAAAACCGATCGTATCATCGCGGTATTTATAAAGCATGGGAAAGCGATTCTACTAATTTATTATACTAACGCTTAAATCTCAAGTACTTAGTCCTAAACTTAGATAAACGTTAAAAATAATTAAAAAATAATATTCAGTTTATTAAAGTAAATCATTATCTCATTATTTTAAACGAATACGATTCTAATAAAACACAGAAATCTCATTAAGATTTCAAAGATAAAAATTAACTTAAAGTAGTTAGCCGCTTTGATCTTAAAACTAAATATTATGCTTTTTACATATCAATTTTTTGTTAAAAAAGCCACGAGAACAACAAAAAACCCAAATAAAAAAATATATATTGTGTGATATCTATTCTAGTTCCAGCTGAGCTTAATAGATTATTCAAATTCCCATTCAAAGTTTTTTTGCAGTGTCAATTTTTTCATATGTTTTTACTATAAGTATTTGAAATTCTCATTGCTTTTCCAACAAAAAGTTCTGGGCACGGTCAGTTGTGATAATACGTTTCTGCGAAGTTTAATTTTTTTTTTTTTTTTTTTTTAGTAATTCCTACAGTATTCTATATTTCTTTTCGCGGTATTTGTCTGTTGCTCTTTATGTATTAAGTTAACTATGAAATAACTAAGTATAAGTATTTTCAATAGGTACTTTTCGATTAAAGAAATTATATATACATATATACGAAAACACAAAAAATATAATTATAGGTAAAATATATTTCGACCACTAATTGTGGTCGGCATCAGTTACACAATTATGAATAAACGTAAAAAATTAATAATTATAGATTATAGATACTTATGATACTGAATATTTTATTTTTGTAATGATGACAGCTACAGTGATTGATAGTAAATGGAAGAAGGTCTTATTAAGAAGTTTGCATTGTTTCTTGTGCTGACTCCTCGTAAGTATCAATGCTGCTTGTTCAGGCCCGGACCGTAGTGGACACCAAGTGACCAAATATAGGATCCTTCCCATGTCCGTAGTTGAGTGTCTGTCAATGGAGGTGAAAATGATTTGATTATTCGTGCGGTGAAGCAATTATTGAATGTGAACACCGACACACATGCGACTCTATTACAAACAACACTCTGCCAATCCCCACCCACGCTCGACTTCATAACCATCCATTCAATAATTGCTTCACCGCACGAATAATCAAATCATTTTCACCTCCATTGACAGACACTCAACTACGGGGAGTCAGCACAAGAAACAATGCAAACTTCTTAATAAGACCTTCTTCCATTTACTATCAATCACTGTAGCTGTCATCATTACAAAAATAAAATATTCAGTATCATAAGTATCTATAATCTATAATTATTAATTTTTTACGTTTATTCATAATTGTGTAACTGATGCCGACCACAATTAGTGGTCGAAATATATTTTACCTATAATTATATTTTTTGTGTTTTCGTATATATGTATATATAATTTCTTTAATCGAAAAGACAAGAAAAGTCTATTATCATTCAATAGGTACTTTATGATATATATTTAATAGGGAATCAAAGAATCTTCTGTTTAAAACATACGACGTATTTTGTCAAATTTTGAGCCTCAAGCTTGTGACAGACTTTAGATTTTTTCATAACTACCAATACAACGTGTTACCATATTTGAAGAGCTTATTCAATCAATGGTATAGAACAACTTTTACTATGGAGCAAAATTGAATCTCGAAAAAAAAATTTTACTGTTTCACAGAAAAATGCAATGCCGCTCGGCCGAAATGTATGGAAGGGCAGATTTTTTTTTTGAGATTTCAGGCTTGGCTCCATAGTAAAAGTTGTGCTATACCATTGACTGAATAAGCTCTTCAAATATGGTAACACCTTTTACACCTCGTTACACGTTGTAGATGTCTACCTATAAATTTTTCATAGAGATCATTTCATGGAAATTTTCATATCTTTTTTCTTAAGAGACTTTTGCCTTTTCTGTTTTTTTTTTACGGAACCCAAATGAGATAGTGACGTCAGCGATACGTTTTCGTTCACACGATTCTCGTTCGTTATTTATACAATCTCGATTAACCGTTTTAAACTGCACCGACAAATTAATGTTCAATGACCAAAACGTGTAGATGCGCCTTAAGATGCGTCGATATAGCGTCTTAAATTACTTTATCTTACCGTTGTCTTATTTAAGGCTCTCTTTTACTTTTATTTAGGTGCTATCGAGGCGGTTCATCGTATGTATGGTAACTTTTAATTGAACATTAATCGATGATTAAATTGGCTCAATGGATCTTGAATTGAATGATATTTTCTGAGAATTCGATGTTTTAAATTCCTTGCATTTAAAAGGTTGTAATAAAGCAGTTTTCTAAGTTGAAAAAATGTTTATTTTTAGATAAAAACAAGACTTTTGACCATGCTTATAGGGTTTGTATATGATAATAAAAAATATGAATAAATATAACCTTAGCTATATAAGCTTTTTATTTGTAGTTTTAAGTAATTATAATAGTTAAAAAAAGACAAACTTTATATTTTTTCGAAATATTTCGGCCCTGTTTTTTACCTGTCAACTCGACTGATGACGGCCTCACTGATGAGGCCGAAATATTTCGAAAAAATATAAAGTTTGTCTTTTTTTAACTATTATAATTACTTAAAACTACAAATAATAAAAAATAGCACTTGTACCAATTTAATTATGTTCATTATATTGTGGTCAAGTAGTATATTTTCCTTGTATTTATATTTTTGCGATTGCAGTTATTGTAAAAGTTGTTCATATATTTTTCAGCTTTTCAGCGACAAAAAATTTGCCTGAAGTGTATAACAAATAATAATTGTTAAAAAAAGATTGACTGATAGATGATATTTTATGTACTACTGTTTATTCGTAACTTTTATTATGTATTTAATTCGTGTACAATAAAGTTTCTATTCATTTGTACAGACTTAATGAAAATTCGTAACACAAAGCCCAAAAAACTTTCACGAATATACCGGCATTTCAAATTTATAGCATTTAGATAAGAGAGCTCTTTATGTAAAGCGATCACAATCTACAAGATTCCCCTACTTACTATACTACAGCTACCTTACACTAGTTCTTTTTACCACACACTTTTAACGAGATACGACAATAAATTAGCTGGCACACATTTACACCTGCCGGCCACTTTGTAATTGAAATGAGTTTGTAAATGCTGGCTGGCGAGAAAAAAAGAAGCAAAATGGCCGCTCCCGCACAGGAATTTTCACTGCGTCTTTTTTCTGAGCGCTTGAAAATCCACATAAATATGGTGTGTTTTTGTTAGGATTCCTCAGAGATTATGTTTTAATGTATGAGTACAAACTCTGTAGTCCCTTACATTACCGTCAGTTTTAAATTTACCGACGTAAAGGCTTTATAAAAATAATTCGTTTCTCTCGACCCCGTGAGAATTTCCATAGATTAATTTCTATTTTTTTTTTTCATAGAATATTCGCCAATTTAGGACACAGTTTTCATTATTTTGGTATATAAATTAACTATGAAAGAAATAAATTTCTATGTTTGAACACTTGGCGATTTATCCATCGCAAGGAGATATAAATTAACCTTATATCATTGCAGTATAGAAACGCAGAAAGAAAAAAAAATGCATTTTATTTATTTAATTTAGATTTATTTTCCAATTTACTTTTCTTTCTGCGTTTCTTTACTGCAATGATATAAGGTTAATTTATATAAATGAACCATTATTTATTTATGATTTTTTAAAGAATTGTCGGATATGACGTCACTTGAGAATTTTAGTCATTATACTGATTGCGATGTGTGATTGCGTATGAAAAAGTGGTCTGTCTCTGTCTATCTACTCATCTGTCATCCGACAAATCAGTCGGAAGAAAATTATTATAAATTTATCTTGATAGCAAAGGACACATTTCTAAACAGCCATTTCTCAAGTGACGTAACACGAAGGCAAATGGAAGTTGCAGCTTTTTCGTAAAAATGATTCATCAGCATGAGGGTTTTTAGATCACAAGTTCTAAAATACAGATTATTAAAACAAAATCTCAAAATGGTTTTTGAATTAACACAACTTAACATAATTTAATATATGCGAATTTCGTAAAATCCTTTAATCAATAGGTTGTTACGTCACACGATTTCGAAAATCATTGGAACCAATAACAGTCATAATTTCATGTTTCTGTTTTTAAGTCCAGCCGCTTGCTTCAGGCGTCTATAGATCAGTCAGTCAGTTAGCGTATTTTTTTTCTGTTTTTTTTTTAATATGTAGTCAGTAATGTAAAAAAAGGTCATTCGTAAGTACTCGATCATATTCGTGATATTCGTCAATACTTGTTTCTTCTCACGGATAAAACGGAAAAGGACGCATATGACCCACGGAACAAGGTGACTTAACGAAAGAGGTTATACAAGTAAATAACAATTTATTATTTTTACTTGTTTCCTCTTTTTTTTTCTTTTGCGGCTGCTATAAAAAAATTGGAACGCATATAACTGAAGTAAGTACAGTGGACGCCAGCATAACAACAGGCTATATTGGTAGTTGTTATTACGGAGTCATAGGCTTTAAAATTGTTTAAAGATAGGGAGCTTGAGCTGCAGGCGACTGTACATCGCAAATAACACAAAGGTATTGTTAATCAAATAAAATAAATATATCTTAAAATAGTATAAATAAAAATATAAATTTAAATCGTTTATACGAATTTTCAAACTACGGCATCTTTGATTTTAATGTAATTATTTTTAACAGCTTAGTAAAATTGTCATTTTTATTTTGCCGCAGAATTTCAAGCCCATGCCAAGATTTCACTGCAAATATTTCTGTTTTCAATCGGAGAGAAAAGATCGCCCTATTTCCCCAAGTCATGGGACAAAGTAAAAGGGTCTAACGAGACCATATCAAGTAAAGTAAACGTCGGAAGGTGTCAATTATCGATACCCCGAATGCACTTGTTCAATAATTTATCAATTTTCAATAAGAAACCGTTCCAATTGATTTAAAGAGCCCGAATTCTCACGGGGCAGGTTTTCTTGATAACCAGTGTACTAAAATGGTCACACATTTTTCTCGGCAGCAAGTGTACCAAATAGTGCATTCCTGCTTAAAGGTGTGGTCTGCTAATTAAAGAAGCTGTTTTTTGTTATTTTCTCTAATTAATGTAAGAATGGCAATTAAAACCATTTTTAAATATGACATTATTTATGTAGAAAATATAATCTCTTCCCAATGAATTGATATTGTTTTTGTTTCGTCAAATAAATACAAAAAAAAAATTACGAGTAGCAAGGTTCCATGATTGTACGTTCGTGAAATAACTAACCAAGCAGGCTAAAGGTCTACGTTGCTCAAAATGAAAAACTGATGATGATGATGATGACGGTGACGATGACGATGACGATGACGATGACGATGACGATGACGATGACGATGACGATGACGATGACGATGATGATGATGATGGCGATGATCCACTCCGACCGTTTTCGATCATGGTGACCACTTCGACTCCTTCGGCGGCGATCTTACTAGTAAAATGCCGGTCAAGTGCGAGTCAGACTCGGGTTCCTAGGGTTCCGTATCGTGGATGAAAAATTTAATTTGTTCATTTTTTTTCGTGACTTTCTCAACCGCTATATTTTTCCTGTAATCTTTACGTAAACACATATTACCATGAATTTTTTCACATTAGTTTTGGAGTTAAAAGGAGGAGACATACATTTTTTTGTGGTTTTTCAAAGAATTCTCGAAATCAGTGCACTCGTTAATATCTACAATTTGATACCCTATTGTATTTTTAACCCTTTGAACCTTAGTATTGAATCTTTAAGTTATTGGCCTAGCTTATGTATCAAAGAATGGTGATCTTATTTTTGTAATCGCTATTAGTTTTCCAAATAAACGATAAAATTAAAATTAAATTTGGCCCCCGGACACCACCCCGACTAAATATTCTGGGTACGTGCCTGTTCACTATATATAAAATAGGTCTACTTCCTATATTATGTAATGTTATTTATATATATATATATATGTATATATATTTATACGAATCAATAATTAGATAAAATACTTTATATTATAAAATTATACAGTTTAAGATATATTTCGGGTCCGACCTGGATATACTAATAGAAATAGGTATGGCTTGACAACGCATAAATATAATATGTATTGGAACTATTTATAAAAACTATTTACAATTTTGTTAATGTTATTTAATAATTAATGTTATTTAACTACAACTGATAGGTAATCAAAATGACAACCGGTTAAGTTATTAAAGCTTACAACATATCCTGGACAAAGTTACTTGAAGCAACTTTGTTTCGTAGTTTGCTAGCTTTTGGAGCCAACATTTGTAGATTCATTAAATTATTAACCAGTTGGCAAACAACAGGTTTTAGAAATACAAGTTTTGATTACTTCAGGTTACTTGAATATGTAATTATTTATTGTACTCCTTACACTAGAAAGACTTTTCTTCGTCGATTTCCCATTTCCTTTTCCATCCATCCATCCATCCATCAGCCAAGTTCGTCCACTGCTGGACATAAGCCTTTCCAGGACTTTGCCACTCCCGGCGGTCATCCTGGAAGAATTGCCCATACTCACACACGCTGGGCAGGCGGATTGGTGAGCGCGGTGCCGAAACCCTCGCACCAGTGAAGCCGCTGCCCGTCACCAGTCTGTTTCATATAAGGCCCGGCTATTAGGGATGGATATACCGCCATCCATCGGTCCCAGGCATGGTGGGCCTCCTGGTTTTTTGCCTGTGAGCTGTCCTCTTACTCTCTCCCAAATTACTTCGAGGGGGTCTCCAAGTATCCTTTTACCTATTGTATTTTTACATGATTAAAGATAAAACTATGATGCTGATGATATTTTATAAATATATATTTATATTTATATATAATTCGTAGGAATAAAATAGAAACAATAAAATATTTACGATATTATATTATTATTCTTTATTTCTTCTTCTTGGGGGTGCCATATCCTAGCGGATGTCGGCGACCACCACACTAAACTCTTCTCTATTCTGTGCCAGTCTGCACAGACTGGCAGCGTCTTTTATTGTACACAGAAAATAAACATTTACAAACATACTATAAACTAATTGGCATGTATAAAGGTAAACTTATCTCTATAAAGAGATTTCTTCCAGTCTACCTCTGGGCAAAATAGAAAATAATCTATATAAAAGTAGACATACATACGTGTACATAGCAGTGGCGTGCACAGAACTTTTTGGTGGAAGCAAACAATTGGTCAAAAACAACAATAAAAAAAATATGAAAAAATTTAAATATCACTTTGAAAAAAATAATACTGTATGAAGCCAGGGTAGACAATACAAACTTCTTTTTTTCAAAGTGATATTTAAATTTTTTCATATTTTCTTAATTGTTATCTTGACCAATATTCTGTGCACGCCACTGGTACATAGATTAAAGAATATAGGTATTTAAATATAATAAAGTACCTATTATTAATGAAAAAAAAACCTACTGTATAATATACCTACATAAATACATATTTTATTGTATTTTATGCGTTTTTCATCGAGAGGATTCAAATTTTTTGGATCCAAATTTTTCTAAATTAATACAATACAATATTCTTTATTGTACACCAAAAACAAAGTAAATAGACAATTTAAAAAGTAAAAGTAGAGTACAATTGGCGGTCTTATCACTAAAAAGTGATCTCTTCCAGAATGTCCAGTGTATCAATGTCCTTTGTATTTGTGTAATAGTAATAATAAATAACACTTCTGTGTAGCTAGCATGCGCTAAAGATATAGCATTTATCTATCCTAAATGCTCTCACGGACATTAACAAACGCGGTATGCGTGAGAGCGCAAGTATGATAGAAAAAAACTGGCCAAGTGCGAGTCGGACTCGCGCACGAAGGGTTCCGTATCATTATCTATAAAATCGGCAAAAAAATCACATTTGTTTTATGGGAGCCCCCTTAAATATTTATTTTATCTGTTCTTTAGTATTTTTTGTTATAGCGGCAACAGAAATACATCATCTGTGAAAATTTCAACTGTCTAACTATCACGGTTCATGAGATACAGTCTGGTGACAGACGGACAGCGGAGTCTTAGTAATAGAGTCCCGTTGGTTACCCTTTGGGTACGGAACCCTAAAAACGCTGTATCTCTGGCGCGTGCTCGCTACACGTTATCGCAGCCGGATTGTGAAATACTCGCCTTTTTCTAAAATTAATCGAAACAGAACACTTAAATTCAAAACTCACTCAATATTATTAGAGTGCATTACAAACTAGAAAAGATCAATCAGAAACAAACCCAAAGACAAGAATTTGAAAAAATTCCCCGGGCCAGGATTCGAACCTGCGACCTCTTGTTATCAAGACAAGCGCGCTACCAATGTATTCATAGTGATTAGCGAAAATAAACATAATATCACTCAATAGTTATTCAACAAAACCTTATTACCCATGTATTGCGTATACTGTATTCGTAAAGTTGCCATTGGTTTCTGTAAATTAGAATTTCAAAAATTTTGAATTCAAAACGTATATTTATAATATACTTGTTTTCGTTACCAAATGTATGTATCTGTACATTTCGTCAGGGGTAGAAAACCTACTCCATACAAAGCGTGGACCAATTTAAACCCCCGTCGGCATTGAACCATTCCGTGCTGATGAACACTTTGATCCTCTGACGAACGGGCGTCACTCATTGGATTAATAATCCGATAGTGTATTTATAAACGTTACCTATGCGGAATTATTTATAGAATACCTCGAACTGGTAGTGCACCTTTGAAAAGGTTAGGCTTTCTAAGAAAATCTGCTATCACTTTTGCTTGAGTACACGCAGACAGAATGATTTCGTCATGAATTTTGAATTTTCTTTGGGATAGTTCTTCAGTATGATCCCTCACGTGGTTTTATGCATATTACTCGCACAAAAACCAATCCATTTCTGTTGCTTGCCTGCAAGATATTGCTATGAGCCATAGCAGTACCGCCTATGTACACCATGTTTAATTGTTCCTTTTGTATATCTTTATTATTTGTGTAAATGTACAAAAAGTGTTATAAATAAATAAATAAAATAATCAAAAGGAAGTTCTTATCAAGAAAAAAGGGGGGGGGGGGGAGGGAGAAAAAAAAATTGTTTTGTAATTTAAGTTTTTTGTAATTTACAGCACAGTAGAGAAAGTAACAGTATTACGTCTTCACATAAAACAGCCGAAACGCGCGCTTCCAAATCTCGGCGTACCTCGGCAGTAGGTATGCGCCGCAGTTAAGGGGGAACGATTTGTATCCTCTACGAAACGCACAACTTAAGATGGTTCTTCTTATTTTTGAATTACAGAAATTGTGAAACGCCATCCGATTCCCGCGCATTTATGTGGGCAGGCCTACCGGTCGGCCACAGCTTTAGGCTTCGAGAGGCGCGCCAAGCAGTTCTTCTTGCGAAGGCGCCGGCGGAGAGAACAAATGTATTAAGTTGTATAGAGCCGGCCGTGGGTCACCGCTCGCGCGTCTTGTCCAGCTTCGAGTGACTTGCGCTCTCGGGACGACGGTGTGCAGGGAGGCGGGTGGTTGAAACAGTGATCGAGCGCACAGGACGAACCTAGTGTCGAGCGCTTTGAGCGAGCGAGCGCGCAATACATCCGATGCGGTGGAAGGCGCCGACGGGTGTCGTGGCAGGGCAAAGCCCGTCGCAAAAACCGCCTGGAAGCGCAGCAAGAAGCGCCGCCAGAAGCCTGAAGCTGTGGCCCTGGCGTGCATGCGCCTACTGAGCGTTGCGTTGTTTCGAGGACACTGTCTAGGCGTAATACTGTTACTCTTCTCTACTGTGACAACAGTTACGCTTTGTCATGTCACTGATACTCGTAAACCTTTTATAGTTCAGGCCAACGAAGAAGTTGGGCTTGAATTTATTTAACAACTGCGCTGAATTCCCAGTTTTCATAAATCATACACCAACCTCTATTTTTTTTTTTCTTTATTTTGGTAACAAAGACCGGCAGGTAATTCAAAATGTTCTTTATTTAGATACTTTAATTTTTCTTCATTTAGGTAACAAAGACCGATAGGTATTTAAAAACACATGAAATTGACACATTAATTTTCTTTTTAAACTTCACAATTACGGAACTTAAGT
Source organism: Ypsolopha sequella (assembly GCA_934047225.1). NCBI lineage: Eukaryota > Metazoa > Arthropoda > Insecta > Lepidoptera > Ypsolophidae > Ypsolopha > Ypsolopha sequella. The sequence continues at coordinate 19,683,292 of OW204004.1, read as the reverse complement.
CAGTAAATGTCATAAACCTAAATATAGTCAACAACAACGGTTGACTTATAGTCAACAATAATCACACGTGAATGGTAAAGCCGCATGTAATAATAAGTCAGCTAACGCCAGCTTTAATAATGTCCCAAACCTAGATCTTTCGAAATTTTGTAATACTCATACATATACGTAGAAAGCGATTCAAAAATTTCTTCAAACGCAGTTTAGCTGACTAGAGCCCCTTAAAATATTGTAACTATATTTTTCAATCTCTAATTTTGCAAAAAAGGGCAGACATTTTCAGGAAAGAATCATGAATAGAAAATCTTATAATAATAGTAGAAAATGCCTCTAATAAATTCTCTCAATACTTATTCTTATTACACAAGCGTATTAGCTGTTAAAATGCCATCCGTCAATAAAATAAAGAAACAAAACAATATTGATTGACGCGTATCGGCCGTTGAAGGCAGACCTTTAAAAAGGCAAATTAATTCGTATCAAATATGAATAAAGTCTATTTTTTATTGGAAAGGGACCATAAAGAAGTTGAAAAACCTATTCTAGCACCTAATCGATCAAACACCGGACGTATGCGGCAGGTGATAGATATAGTATGTAAGAAAAGTTATTATGATTGGTCATCAATTTGTTGTTTTGTCTGTTCATTTTAGTTTCACTTTAGTTCAGTATACATACCTGGTTTTTTTTTATAACTAACTATACTGGTGGACATAAAAATCGACTCAAACATTGTTGTCCTACATTCAAGGGAATAACCCAATCATACAAACATAAACATATGAAATATATATCATTTTAAAGGTATAGGCCTCCACCTTTGAATAAATGCATTTTGGTTTAAAAGTATTCGCTATACAGGACGTGAAATTTATTTAATTAATTAAAAACTTATTAGGTCAATGAAGAACTGGCTGCAAGCAGTTATAAGGGCTAGAGGGGGGAACACGAAGTACTAATGTTAAACTTAATTAATGAATAAATTAATGATTTTGTAAAAGTAGTTTTTTTTTTAATTTTTCGCTATTTGATTATTTCAATATTTATTAATTCATCACTTAAAAAAAAAATTACAGCCTGTATCGCAAATACTTTAAGACAAAAATGCATTTAATCAAAGGTGGAGGCCTATTCCTTTAAAATGATATGTTATATATTTCATATGTTTATGTTTGTATGATTGGGTTATTTCCTTAAATGTAGAACAACAATGCTTGAGTCGATTTTTATGTCCACCAGTGTATTGTTGTGTTTGTGACGTACTACAAAACTTTAACCACACACTCACAAAGATTTCAAAAGTAAAGATGAGCCCTTACCGTACTATGACAGCACCAAAATGTTTCCACCTTTAAATGGGTGACGCTCACACGTTTGGTATCAGTGCTCATCTGAACACAGTGATAGTTGGACGCCTTAAGTGCACTTAAAGTTAATCATTTTAACAACTTTAGTAGTCTGCAGTTTGCTGACCGTATATAGACAGATTGCGCACTCATAAGTGTGCGCGTCGGCATTATGTTAACGCACGCATTCAAAAACAATGCAATAGATTTTAGGTGCCAGGGTCAAGTCAACTTTTTGAAATGTTTGCACACTCAACTGTTGCGACTTTTCCACGGGGAAGAAGTTGCGGGCAACAGCTAGTATTAAATAAATTCATATCGATTGTATAGTTTTGTTTTTATATTTTTATTATTATTTTATTATTATAAACCTACAAAAATAAGACACATTTATATAAATACACTTATTAAATCAAGATATATTTTGGGCCCCACTGAGCCCGGTATCAGTTGAATTTGTATTGATATAATTTATGTTATTTATAATTATTATTCGTCTTAAAATGTTGTTATACAATGTGTAACAGAAAGGTGTAACCATATTTAAAGAGCTTATTCAGTCAATGGTATAGAACAACTTTTACTATGGAGCCAATATCGAAATCTCAAAAAAAAACCTGCCTTTCCATACATTTCGGCCGAGCTGCATTGCATTTTTCTGTGAAACAGTTAATTTTTTTTTTTCGATATACAGGATTTGTTCCATAGTAAAAGTTGTTCTATACCATTGACTGAATAAGCTCTTCAAATATGGTTACATCTTTCTGTTACACGTTGTATGCAAAGTGGAAAGTCAAGACTTAATTTTCCTTAAGTACATAATTATGTTTATATAACATCTACTTAAAATAAGATGAAAAATTAAACTGAAATATATTTCGGGCCCTATCCTTGGTCCGGCCAATTATTTATCATAATGTTTATAATTAACAAGGTTACAACGAGTTTCGTTCCAAAACCACCAATTAATAAATACAAAGAACAACAAAGGTAACAAAGGATGATATTACAAAATTAAAAGGTCAAAGGTAATGAAAATATGTTTAGCAAAAAATATGCAAATTCAGGATGGTACCCAAAATATACTTGTCATTCATTGTGGAAGAATCTCCGTTAAAATGATCCTGAAATGATTCAGCAGTTTTTTGAACAATCCATTTTGGGGTCAAATGCCCGAGCTGGTTTATTCAACGTTACCCATGAGTGTGGGTGTATTGTATATTTTGCAACCTGAAAGTTTTATCCTCTTTAAATAAAACGTGTTTTGAACGTGGCTTATTACGCGTTTGAAATTGGAATGTAGGTAGTATTTTACTTGAAAATGTTTCATTAGAATTTTTATAAAGTGCCTAATATTTCACAGATAAAGTAAGAATTTGCTTAAATGTTGTAAATTATAGTTGAATTATATTCTTTTCGCTTTTAGACATAGCCTACTCTGTCTCTGAAAGGGGTAGATTACAAATGCAGCGACCCTGACTCACCTTTTTCGGAATTTCCACATTCATCAGTAATTAAGAGCGGTTTCGCAGCCGGAATGTGAAAAACCCGTTTTTTTCTAATCAATCGCAACAGAACACTTAAATTCAAAGTTCACTCAATAGTTATTTAACAAAACCTTATTACCCATGTATTGTGTATGTTGCCATCGCAAAGTATCCATTGGTTTTTGTAAAACAGAATTTCAAAATTTTAGTATCTAATAATGTTGAAATTCCAATTTACATAAACCAAGAAAAGGGCGGGTTTTTCACAATCGGGCTGCGAAACCACCTTAATCGGATAACACTTAACCCGCGAAACGCGATAAATTTCTGTTATCTAATCTTTTGATAGTTAACTTTACTTACAATCACAAATATAAATTTCTTTTATCTAATCTTTTAATAATTAACTTTACTTACAATTACAAATCTTAAATTCATGAATATTCTTATGCTACGTTTATCTACGTAATTCTGATCCTAATGCTTTTTAATTGGCCTTTCTTCTGTATATGTTGTCGGCACATTGTAGAATTGGGCATATCTTGATCTTCCTAGGTATATCGCATTTGTGTTTTAACTAGGAGGGTCGCCTCATTCCGCTCCGCTTCGTTTGGTTCCTCAAATTTATCCTAACACGCTTCTCGCTCTGTTCGTATTTTTTGACTTTTGGTGAAAGATTTTCGATTCTAAACTTTACGATTCGCCCACTTCTACGATCTGCTTATGCCCATGGCTTAATTTTTAAATGATTTTTTTTTCAATTTTTTTCAGAGAGTTTACGTCATTTTTGGAAATCGTTTTCATTATTTTGGTATATAAATTAGAGTTTTACACATAACAATGATTGTGATGTGTGATTGCTTATATAAAAAAAGTGGTCTGTCTCTGTCTGTCTAATCATCTGTTATCCAGCTGTCAAATTAGTCGGAAGCAAATTATTATAAATTTATCTTGACTATAGCAAAGGACACATTTCTGAACAGCCATTTCTCAAGTGACGTCACACGAAGGCAAATGGAAGTTGCAGCTTTTTCGTAAAAATATGCATCATCATGAGGTTTTTTAGACCACAAGTTCTAAAATACGGCTTATTAAACCTAGATCTCGAAATGGTTTTCGAATTAACACACCTTTAACATAATTTAATCTAAGCAAATTCCGCAAACTTATTACTAGAGGGCATTTTGAAGCATTTTTTATAGCTTTTGAAAACTTGAAGATCAGACGAGTTTCGCTCATCGGGTTCTTCGTTTCATTATTTTCGATGCGAACCCTAAAAAGGAAATTACTGGGACGATTGATTTTCCAAACTCATCATGTACCGGATACAGGTAAAATACATAAATATAGACTTATAACCATGAACGATTGTTTTGTCTTATCTTAGATACTAAAGCTGGTAATCACTGGCAATAGAGATTATTATTGAATGAATCGGTGGTCAAGTAGAGATGGTGTTTTAGTAATTGCTCATTGTAAGCTCTTCCCGGATGACAGTACTTTATAACAGGTGCGTTTTAATTAGTTGTATGAGTTGAATATTAATTTTAAGGATAACTTAAGAGGATAGTCCCTACACAGCGAGCGGCCGATTTAGGTATTTGGCCCCCCCTCTCCGCGTTCCCCGCCCGCACGGGCTTATTCTGGTAACGCGACCGTATTCCGACATTAACCCTTTAACGGGCATAAGGTTTTCACATGAAATATTGAAATCATAAATCATCTATCCATCCATCAGCCTATTTCGTCAACTGCTGGACATAAGCCTTTCCAGGACTTTGCCACTACCGGCGGTCATCCTGGAAGAATTGCCCATACTCACACACGCTGGGCAGGCGGGTTGGTGAGTGCGGTGCTGGAAACCTCGAACCAGTGACGCCGCTGCCCGTCACCAGTCTGTTCCATATAAGGCCCGGCTATTAGGGATGGATATACCGCCATCCATCGGTCCCAGACAAGGTGGGCCTCCTGGTTTTTTTCCTGTGAGCTGTCCTCTTACTCTCCTCCGAATTACTTCGAGGGGGACTCCAAGTAAGATGGTGGTACCTCCATAGTCGAGCCCGGCATCAGCTCTACCACCTGAGAGTTTTCTCTAGTTACTACAAATACGCTCGCCGCAGCCTGACAGTTGGATACAAAATAACCACTTACAGAAGGTTCACTCCGCATAACTAGCGAAAACAGGCGCACGCACATATATATAGGTATATACGCGTACGTACGACGATCTCGATCGAAGTCGGTCAAATGCCAATACGAGATTCTGCCGAGATTCTCATACTTACGCGTCTATGTACGTGTGCGTCTGTTTTCGCTCTTTGTATGGAGTCGGCCTTCTGGTAGTATCTATTTCGTGGTTGGACCAAGGCCCAACTTATAAACTAGAAGTTCGCCCTGGAATGTGAACTCGCAGACTCCCTCTTACAACCCCATATCTCGACAACCACTCGACCGATTTTGGCCCATGTTCGAAATTAAAAATTCTCATTTCATTGCCTACCAAATTTCATGATGTTCCGATCAACGATACTCGAGTTATCGTCGGACAAACATTTAAACATACATACATACGAACAAACATACAAAATAAAAATGAAAACAAACGCCGGATTGTTCAAGTAGACATTTACATTTTGTACATTCACACCCATATTCAACAACACATAATAACATACAGAACAAACATTGTGTACAAATCTAATGGCAATATCTCCCAGGCAGCCTTTGGGTGGAGAGAGAAAAAATGTTGGCAATAACAACAAACAAACAAAAACCGGCCAAGTGCGAGTCGGACTCGCGAACGAAGGGTTCCGTACCATTATCTATAAAAACGGCAAAAAATAATGTCTGATGTATGGGAGCCCCCTTAAATATTTATTTTATTCTGTTTTTTAGTATTTGTTGTTATAGCGGCAACAGAAATAAATTATCTGTGAACATTTCAGCTGTCTAACTATCACGGTTCATGAGATACAGCCTGGTGACAGACGGACAGACGGACAGCGGAGTCTCAGTAATAGGGTCCCGTTGGTTACCCTTTAGATACGGAACCCTAAAAAACAAAGTGCTATTTTTTACAAAACGTGAGTACTTAATATTAAGGTACGTATTTAATACATATTTCATCATAGAACATCAAAAACAATTTCTCTATCAGATTGAAAACTAACGTTACGCAATACTAATTTAATATCTAATGGATATACACTATTTTTACTCTTTTCATGCATCTTACAATAACGGTTATAGATACAAAGATGAAGATGAAGATAGCCCAGCTAAAGAACTTATTGAACTACAATAAGGTCGAGAATGGCTTAATTCGTAGAACAACTTGTGTAGGGTTATGAATATGCTCCTGCGCATAGCCATCACGTTGATCGCAGGGTATCACTGTATGCAGAAGGTATAGTGAATACGGTTCCAATTATTATGTTATACAATGTGTAACAGAAAGGTGTAACCATATTTGAAGAGCTTATTTTTTTGAGATTTCAGGTTCGGCTCCATAGTAAAAGTTGTTCTATACCATTGACTGAATAAGCTCTTCAAATATGGTTACACCTTTCTGTTACACGTTTCATACACAGTGAACATTTTATATAGGTATTATTAAATAAATTAATAATTAAATTTGTCAATTTGTTCGATTTAAAGGTTTTTTTTGGAGTTCCTCTTAATAGTCCGGCGCGGCGGAGGATGCATAGTTCATAAACAGAATAATAAAATCATTCGTAAATTATACATATTCTTACGGTTCTCAAATATCTATTTTATAAGAACACTGATTTATATATTAAATATTAGAAAAAATAAGTTTTCTATGGAAATAAAAAAATCTTTAAATTTCATCTTTAAATCAATGTTCATATAAAATAGACATTTAGGAACCTAAATGAATATTTATCCAATTGGAATAAATACTTATTACCTGAAATATATGTATAATTTACAAATTTGTATGAACTATGCATCCTTCACGGGACTCTTAAGAGGCGTCATCACGCGCAAAACTCCTTACAAACGCTGTTACCAAATAATAAGGTGTCTATGCAATGTTATTATAATATTTTTGGCTGAGTCCATTATCATTACCTAGATATATGTTTACGTCGAACTAAAAATCGTAAAATTTGAGTAATATCTGATTATATCCCTAACATACGTAAAGTTTACGGTTTTTTTACCAAAAGTTTAGCCGAATGTGCTTTTTTGGTTTAGATAAAAACTAAAAATTAATACAAGTTAAACATAGAAAATGTTATCCAGATTAATAACCAAAAACAATGTTTGGAAACCTCCACCAGAGAATATAAAGTATTACTACGTAAAGAAGCGACACTCACCTCCCCGCGCGAATTTAACGTCCCCCGCGGTCCCCCGCAAGTTAGTGGAAATCTGGAGGCAGGCAGAGCTCGAGTAGCACTCGTTCGCTGCGCGCGTATTTTGTTTTGTTTTCTTGATTTTGAACACAAACACTTGTACTATTTGTTTCATAACATAAAACAAATGTTATGAAACAAATAGTACAAGTTTTTGTGTTCAAAATCGAGATGCTTTTTATGTTTCATCAAGTGCCAACAATCGCAAGTATAAATCTTGTTTTGTTTTATTACGATACTGATTTTTAATCAATATGGTTCGTTATTGTGGTATATATGAATGCCTAGAAAACGGAGCAACCAATAAAGAACGGAGATTTTTCAAATTTGCTTCCTTCCGATGAACTAAGCTATTTTCTTTTATGTTAATTTATTTTTAAAGTTATGAAAAAGCGGCGGTAACTCAAGGGTAGAACGCTGGCCTCTCAATCTTGAGATCCAGGTTCAATCCGCGGTTGGGCATGCACCAATGAGTTTTTCGGAATTTACATGATGCGTTTACATGAACCAGAACTAGGACTTAGGGATTAAGCACGCTAAAATTTAGGAAGAGAATCATATAAGTTGCTGACTATAAATGTTGTCCCTCTCTATCGACGACGCTCACACGCTTGCTGCCAGCCCTAGACTAGCTCACGCACACACACAAGCGTGTGCGGACAAGCCAGATGCGCGCGTGAGAGTGTAGGTAAATAACTTGAGCGTGGACTATGAAGTGTCGGGGGTGTCTTGCCAAAATCATGCCGAAACACGCAAGTCGCTTGGCAGCATATTTCGTTAGGGTTGTGACAAGTTACGGCCGAAAATTTGTTAAACGAGCGAGCGAAGTTCTGAAATCTGGCGTTTTTTGTTTTTTTTGTTATATGTATGTATGAGTATGAATGTTTGTCCGATGATAACTCAAGTATCGTTGATCAGAACGTTATGAAATTTGGTAGGTGAGTAAATGAGACAAAAAAAAAATGAAATTCAAAAATGAGCCAAATTGGTCAAGGGGTTGCCAAGATATGTTGTTGTAAGAGGGGGTCCTTGAGTTCACAGTCCAGGGCGCACTACTAGTTAGTAAGTTGGGTCTTGGTCCAATGTCAGGGTGTGGGGGGCGTATTTGGAGTAATCAGTAGCTCAGTTTACGCCCCTCAGGAAAGCTCCATTAACAGTGCAGGTCAGTGGTTATAACAGTGCAGGTCAGTGGTAATAACAGTGCAGGTCAGTGGTAATAAGGATCTTGACATTAAGCAACGGAGTAAAACTTAACTACGACGGAGTTCAGTAACTGCAATTTGTTTACAGTATGACAGCAACTTGCGCGTGCGCCGCTTTTAAAGCACTCTTGCGCAACTTCACGTCACGGTTCTGCGCTTCGTGATATCGACGGCTTTTGTTTATTTTTATTACCGTGCGTCGGTTTTTAACGCAAATAAAATCGTGTTCTGTTTGTTTTAAACGTGAAAAAGATTGTGACTGCTTAACACGTTGATGGACAATTTCATTGTGTCGATTGTGTAACAGGACTTAACTTCTTTGACAGGACTAACTTTATTTTAAGCGTCCGATACGGAAAAAAAAATACTGAACGCTTAAATTAACTTTATTATGCCCGACCGGTTTCGCTGTAAAGCATTTTCAAGGGCTTTTTACACATCCTAACTAACAAAGAAATAATACCTAGAAAATTCTTTACAGCGAAACCGGTCGGGCATAATAAAGTTATAAGTAATATGTGGATAAGTACAAGTGTTTTTATAAAAACAATGTTTTATAAATTCCACCAAGTGCCAACAATCACTAGCATCTACTACGCTTAAATTAAGTTTATTCCTGTCAAATAAGTTAAAACGTGCTACACCAAATCGACACAAGTATTATATTAACTCATTGGTTTACCCTGCTATGACACTATTAATTTTTCATACATTTCCTATAGGCGTACTGTCACAACACACATCAAAATGCCTATGTTACATGACAATATTGTTAATGACAGTATAAACTATTGTACTATAAGAACTTTTGTTGTGACAATAGGTCCATTCAAATCACTTCTGCGGTGACAGTACCACAAAATAGATACTACCAGAAGGCCGACTCGATGACGAAGACGGAGCAAAAACAGAGGCACACATGCATAAACGCGTACGTAGATGATCTCGGCAGAATTTCGTATTGGCATTCGACCGACTTCATCAGAGATCGTCGTAAGTCGTACGTACGCGTCTATGAGTGCGTGCGCCTGTTTTCGCTCGTATGCGGAGAAAACTTTCTGTAAGTGGTTATTTTGTGACAGTACTGTCCCTTATACAAATACAAAAAAAAAATGATTTATTTCTTAGCTTAATCTTGCAGTTTATACAGGTGGTTGGAGTCCCCTTTTAAGTAAAAGAGATACCTGTAGTAGGAGACTCCGCTCTTCCATGGTGGACAGTAATATTTAATTAAGTTCAAAGAAACAAATTTGTGGCTTATGAAAATAAAATTTAAAAAGTAAACAAACAGAAATATGAACTTAAGAATAATGTGAAAGTGCGTGTAAGGTTGAGGTGTGGAGTATAGTGAAGCAGTGAAGAAAAACGATCGCCGTGAGACGTTATGTATTTATGCGAATGAAAAAACGATTGTCGACAGGCGTACTGTTATTGTATGTATTACGAAAATTTACGTGACGCCTGTGGGCGGTACTGTCCCTCAACGTGTTAAATTAGTATCTTGTTAGGTGCTAAATGTAATGATAATAATTTGCTGCTTATTTACATTTCATACATTACTTACACGGCTGCGTCTGGTAGCAGCGAGCCATATACAACAAGCTAGGCAACCATTTTTCACTTCTATTAAATTTAACGAAGAACTGTTTTTTTAGGGTTCCGTATCTGAAAATGAAAAAACGGAACCCTTATTCCTATAATATTCTCTTTGTTGTCCGTCTGTCGGACGTGTATCTGTCTGTCAAGACCATTTTGCTCGGGCCCCGACTACCCTACAGAAGCCTCGGCCCCAGGGTGCTGTAAAATGTTAGGCTTCTAACTCGACGCGATAAAGTTATTGCATTTTACATAAACCGTGATAGTTAGACAGTTGAAATTTTAACAGATGATGTATTTCTGTTGCCGCTATAACAACAAATACTAAAAAACAGAATAAAATAAATATTTAGGGGGCCTCCCATACAACAGACTTGTTTTTTTGCCGTTTTTATAAATAATGGTACGGAACCCTTCGTGCGCAAGTCCGACTCGCACCTAGCCGATTCTTTATCATTATTATTGCAGCTCATATAGAAAGATTATTAAAATTATCATTATTGAAAGACGGATAAACACAGAAAAAAAGTTCTCGTGAGCTCTAATAAAAGCTTATTTGACAAAGCTAAAAAGTACTCGTATAAGCTCTTACATGACTAGATACTCGTCGTTTAGGTTCAAACGACGAGTATTCCTAGAATCCAAGGAAAGTTTTGATCTCTTAAAGATTACGACAGATGAAATTGCTTTCCTTAGATCCTCGGATTCCAAAGTAAATAAGCCCTTTCATGTAACTTGTTGACAGTAAACAATCCCTTCCATGTAACTTGTTGACAGTTTTGATAATTTTAGATTAGCTTGATCCTTTGTTAGCGTGGCAAAGAGGCCAATACCCAAACTTGGCTGATTAATTGTAAAATCAAAGTTACAGTCCACTCGCAAAACTACGTTTCACCGATGATTATTACGACGCAGCGTGATGGATGAAGAGCGCTTTCGCCGTGCTTCCGGCACAAATATGGAAAATGGGCAGACCGAGCAAAAAAGTGCCCCTGCGGGATGTGAATCCCCTATGAATATCCGGATTAGTCCTTGAGATGTACGAACCACTTAACCTTCAACCAGTTCAACCTTCAGCGTCGAGTTAGCCCTGCAAAAAGATTCACCACACATCCATGGATACGCAAGTGATCGCAGCTCGCTGATTCGACGTCTTCAGAAAGATGCCCACCCATCAGTGGCGTGCACAGAACTTTTTGCTGGAAAAGCAAGCAATTGGTCAAGAATAACAATAAAAAAAATATGAAAAAATTTAAATATCACTTTGAAAAAAAAAAATGTTGTATGACGCCAGGTAGACAGGTAGACAATGTCTACCTAGAGTGAAAATTTCCAATACAAACTTATTTTTTCAAAGTGATATTTAAATTTTTTCATATTTTTTTATTGTTATTCTTGACAAATTGCTTGCTTTTCCAGCAAAAAGTTCTGTGCACGCCACTGCCACCCATTAAGAATATGACCAGTCTCTCCACTAATCCAAGGCGTACTCTAGGATGCATATCCGGTACTCTCTACTATCCTATCCACATCCTGAAGGCACGGTCTTCCCTACCATTACAGTGCCCCCCGTTCTACTCTTGGATACACTGAAAAAAATATGGCCAATCAAGTAAAAATTATGCTTGATTGAAAAAAATATGACTAAATCGTTTAAGAAAATATCAGAAATAATTATTGATGGTTTATTGTCACAATAAAGCTAAAATGATTGCAATTTTATCAAATCGACAATGTTCAATTTTATTAAGTTACTTTATTAATTTCAGGAATATAGTGAGTTCTATCAATCACTTGATTAGATCTATCAAGTTGCTTTATCAACGTTACACTTTGCAAATAATTGATTAAATAAAGTAACTTATTATATTACATAATTAAGCCTATTTTATTTAATAATCAGATTATTATAAAATGATCAATATCTTATTTAATTTAAAAGATAGATAATAGTTTTGAACATACGTAAACATAGATCTTATCAAGTAGGTTAATAGCTCTTAATAATTTTATGTCACATTCTAATAAGTAAACTAATATATTTAAAAAAGTAATATTTTAGGAAATCGGTATTTGTATGGATTCCTGCATCGCGATATCAAAGTTTTTCTGCTTTGTTAGTATAAGTATCAGTGGGTTGTATCCGAGAGTATAGAGACTAACGACATACATAATATATCGGTTCTCGTTTGGACTCACATTCGGTTTAGCACTACTTCCTGCTACATCACGTCGTGTCACAAGTAATAGCGTAAGTACATGCAATCAGGGTAAATATATAAATGATAGGTAGAACAAAAAAGACAATCAGTATATGTCACGTTTCATTCTAGTTACAAACATCATAATCAAAAATCAAATCAAAATCAAAATCATTTGATTTATCTACCAGAAATTGCTAAACCTAAAAATTTTACTTAAAAAAAGACAATTTAACAATACAACATTATAATATCTATCAAGTCACTTTATTAAAATTATCAATCTTTTAGTAATATGTATCAAGCTGAGGTTATCACTATAACAATCAGACTTGATTAAGTTGACAATTACTTATTTGAATCTACTAAGACTGCTTGTTACACTTCTTAATCAAGATGACTTTATTGCCGGAAATATAATACTTTATGTGCTCGTATATAAATAAGTAACTTGATAGTCATAAACATTTTTATGATAAATGTTAACAAGTTTTTTTTTCAGTGTATGCAATGGTTCCTGTAGTCCCATAACACATGGGGCTATATTAGCTAGTATACATCTTCGTTAATCGAGTCTGGCCAAGCCACGCTGGGATCGGTGCATTTCATTCATTCATTCATTCATAACTTTACTAAGGTTTTTGACATTTCATAAGCGGTCTCTATGACCCCAGGTAGTTGGTTATGTGACAAAAATAGGAGGTAGGTAGACTTAGCTAAGGCGATATGCGAAAAAAATATGGGTGTTTCTTTTCTGTGTCTTTCATGAAATGCACGGAAAATTTTACTAAATTTGTGGTATATGCATTTTGACTATATAATCTAGGTTTTGAAATTGGAAAACATGTTTGGATACATTTTCCTCAACAGAAATAATTGTTGAAATGAGGTCTTCAAACACACTTTTTCTCCTCGTTTGACGAATAGGAACCATATACAGAACTCAAACATATTTTATTAGGTGTGTTTCAACAATATCTAGAGATTTGATGTTTGAAATTTTGCTAGCTATTTTAGTTTTTTAATAAAAATATAAAACTAACTTTTTTCCCTTTTGCCCTGAATCCTTTTGCCTCTCGCACTGCGCGATTTTTCGCTGGGAGTGACAGTGACAAAAATAAAATTCGCATAGCCTCTTAAAAGTAATATTTATCCTCCACCTTCTTGTCAAATTTTAATCTCCATCATTCGGCCCAGGCTTTCCTGACCTAACACACAGACAATGAAGTTTTTCGTTTCATAACGAAACATTTAAAAACTCTGGACACGGTGTGACGTGTATTTTATTCTGGAATATTCGTTAACAGGATTAATTTGTATGTAAAACATCTGATATTTCATATTTTAAGCCTCGCTTCAGTAAACAAATGATGTAGTCCAATGAAAAAAAACTGAAAATAATCCTTATGTTAGCGATAGCTGCTGTTATATAAATACATGACAATGTGTCAAGTTTTGTACACCGTCACATGACATGTTCCTTTTTAGGGTTTCGTCCGTAAAAAAAGGGTAACCAACGGGACCCTATTACTAAGACTCCGCTGTCCGTCTGTCTGTCGGTCTGTGACCAGGCTGTATCTCATGAACCGTGATAGTTAGACAGTTAAATTTTCACAGATGATGTATTTCTGTTGCCGCTATGACAACAAATACTAAAAAACAGAATAAAATAAATATTTAAGAGGGCTCCCATACAATAGACATTTTTTTTGCCGTTTTTATAAATAATGGTACGGAACCCTTCGTGCGCGAGTCCGACTCGCACTAGTTTATTTATGAACTCAATGGATTAGCTTTAGCTACTATTTCACTACCGTTCCTGAGATGAGACTTTGGATGAAAGTGTAAGAACGAAAGCATAGGAGACAAAACAATAATATTCAACAAAACCATTTAGTAATCATTGAAATACCCTAGCTCTAGAGCTTTGCAAAAAGCGCTTACTTGAAAGGCTTTATCTTTGTAACTAAACCCAGACCAAACCTATACAAGAGCATATTCTACACATTACGAATTTTACAATCATTGGCAAGCTTTTATTTAGTGGTAATAAAGAAGATTTTTGAGCACTCACTTGCCTAAAAGCTACGGTAATCTATGTACCTACCTTTGTTTTCTTAGACAATAGACCGTGGGCGTCAAATTCTAGGGTCACGAACTTTGCAATATACTTTAAGCCTTTCGGATCAACTGCTCAATTTTATAGCCTGGTAATAGAGATGATTTTCCATCGGCTAACGGATCTAAAAGTCATGATGGATAGTACGATTTAGTAGCTTGTTAGATTTTGTAACAGTTTAATAATATATGTATTTCTGTTTAAGGGACTCAGATTGGTCACTAATTTGGAGAACTTTGGTAAGCTGTATTTATCGTATGGACGAGCTCAATGTTTTTGCTATGAGAATATTTTTTATTTTTATATGTGCCAAAAGTCTTCCAAAAAGCTACAAAAACGAATAGAAAGCCTTAAAAATGAAAGTAATTCTTTGACTTTTTACGGTGAAATAAATATGTTTTGAATTTTGATGATTATTCAAAAATATAGGTACGAATACTTAATAGAATAATTTGTACCTTGAAGCTAAAATTTATATGACTTTACTAGTTTTTGCTCACGGCTTCGCCCGCGCTGATTTCGTTTGCATTTCCCCGCCTTTGTCACTCTCCGGCCCATAAACTATCTCCATGTAAAAAAATCACGTTGATCCGTTGCTCCGTTGTTGCGTGAAAGAAGGACAAACAAACAAACCAACAAACACACTTTCGCGATTATAATAGGGGTACGTAATGTACATAGTTAAATTTGCAATATTTGTTGTTTTTTACTTGTTGTCAAATAGGCACAATTGAGAGGGTAATGCCTACCCTAGCAATTTTTTTCATTACCCGTCCAGCACATTAAGTCCAATGGCAAGTTATTTTGTCGGGAAAAAAATAATCCCTTCTTATTAGTATTATTGAAAAAAAAAAAAAACTGTTAACCGCGTTCTTGAAACGTACGTTTGGAAACCAAAAAAAGAGGGTGGAAAACGACGTATTAAGATTTATACTTTAGTAAAAAATATATGTTTTCCACCCTCCTTTTTGTTTTCAAACGTTCGTTTCAAGAACGCGGTTAAGAGATAATTTTTTTTTCCATCTAATAAGTAGTAGAAATATGAAAGGATTCTACTTGAATATTTTTTGCCTTACAAAATATTTCAGTATTAGCTAAAAAAAACACCAATTTGTTATTTCACTGCGTGATCATGATCACTAGTATTACGCGTCCAAGAAAGAGACGCCAATGAGCCAACATATAATCGCTTCTATCAAAAGCAAATAAGGTCTTTTGGACTTATTGTGCTGGACGGGTAAAAAAAAAGTTGCTAGAGGCCATCCTCTTAACTGTATGGAATTTTAAAGATTTATTTCGCCTTGTTTAATGAGGCCGTCATCAGTCGATTAATATTGTTTTTTCAATATTCAACTTAAGCGTTGTTTAATTATTAGAAATCTTGTTCTTACGACAAAATAATACGCAGTGAAAAAGAAGCTACATTTTCCTTATTAAAAATCTTTTTGAAAACACGTGCAGTGTATTTTCTCTTGCCTCTCAACTGAAAAACAAAATAACTCCGTTCACTTTAAAAAGAAAAACAAACCTTTCACATGAAACTTTATACAAATTCCACCTCTAATATGCAACGTGCTATCGTGGGTAGGGCACTCATTCACCTTTGAACTCTACTGCGTTTTGTTAGAGGTTATAATCGTATAAATTGCGAATGAGCGATGACACACACAATGCAACCAGATGCATTAAGCATGAGCTTGTCTTAGTTGCGGAAACACACAGACAGACAGACGGACAACAAAACCTTTACATTAGAATTTACGCAATGTCCATCCATTTCCTTTTGGGTTGACGCGTATCTGATATAGTGTCAGTGTTGCCATACTCTTAATTCTTCGGGTAATTCGCTAAGATTAAGAGGCTATGCGAATTTTATTTTCGTCACTGCACTCCAAGCGAAAAAGGGGCGAGAGGGGCGGATTCAGGGCAAAAGGGAAAAAAGTTGGTTTTATATTTTTATTAAAAAATTTAAAATGGCTAGCATAATTTCAAATATTATATCTCTAGATATTGTTGAAACACACCTAATAAAAAATGTTTGAGTTCTGTATATGGTTCCAATTCGTCAAACGAGGAGAAAAAGTGTGTTTGAAGACCTCATTTCAACAATTATTTCTATCGAGGAAAATTTATCCAAACATGTTTTCCAATTTCAAAACCCTAGATATAGTCAACCCTATATAGTCAAAATGCAAATACCAGAAATTTATTAAAATTATTTGTGTATTTCATGAAATCCACAGAAAAGAAACACCCGTATTTTTTTCGCATATCGCCTTAAATTCGAAAACCATTTTCAGGTTTGGTTAAATAAGCCGTATTCTAGAACTTATGGCCTAAAAACCTCATGATCAGGAATATTTTTAGGAAAAATCTGTAACTTCTATTTGCCTTCGTGTGACGTCACTTGAGAAATGGCTGTTTAAAAATGTGTCCTTTGCTATCAAGATAAATTTATAAAAATTTGTTTCCGACTGATTTGATAGCTGGATTGAGTAGACAGACAAGAGACAGACCACTTTTTTATAAGCAATCACACATCACAATCAGTATAATGTCTAAAATTCTCAAGTGACGTCATATCATCATATCATATCTCTAAAAAATCAGAACAAAATAATGGTTAATTAATATAGCAAAATAATGAAAACTATGTCCCAAAACGGCGTATGTTCTCTGAAAAAAATATATTATTATTATTTTTTAAATTAAGCCATGGGATTTGTTCTCTTCACTTCTCTCATGTTAATGGGATGCCCGTTTATGGAAGTATAAGGATCCATCAAAGAAATTTTCACCAGTGGTTCAAAGAAACCTTGTAAAATTTTGTAAAGTTTCCAAATATGAACAATTATCATCGCGCCAACTTGCGCCGCCAAGTTTTCACATTTTGTAGGTATTGTTTGAAGGCAGGAAATTATACCTACATAAGGTTCTCGACTTCATAAGCCTACCTGATTAATCTAGAAATCAACTTTGCTTTCAACTTGAAAAAAAACTTTTCACTATGAATTTCTGCGGGGGCGCGGTCAGAGTTGTTTCCAAGTTTGGATTATGAAGTGCAAGTCACAGCCCACATTTTACCGACGATTTTTAAGCTACTTCTGGCAAAAATATTTACCTACAGGAAGCACGTATACCGACCATAAACTGTTCAAGATGTCTGAATTTGAAACATTCGAAATACTCGAAAATATTTGCTTAAATCACGAATTAATTTATCTGGAGTATGGCAACATTGTGTAATGGTTTATGGTGGCAGCTTTCCTGGCAACATATTGAAGGATTGATTGAAAACCAAGATATCTCGCAAAATTGCAACTTCCAACAAATCGATTTAAGTATTTACCAAGAAGTTTTTATATCGAATTCAACGTCGATTTGAATTGAAAACCTAAGTAAATTTGAAACAAACTAGATTTACCTTTTTCTTATTTATTTGTTTATGTATTTTATATCTACTGTTTTGCAAGTAAAATAATCATATTATTCAAATCTGCGAAGCCTAAGGATACTGCGAGTCCAAAAAGGCTCAGAATCTTGGAAAATCTATTCACTTTTTCTGTAATATATTCTTTCAAATTTTGTGGCATCGAATATAAAGTAAAAAGAAAGATCAAAAAGTTCAACATAATGTGTTGAAACTTAAGATATTTATGAGGTCAAAAAGGTTCAGTTTTATTGATAAAATCACAATTTTTTAAAATACATCAATGTTAAACGACAGTCGCTCGGTACAAAGCGCACAACTTACCTTGGTTTTTTTTGTTAAGAAGTAACAAGTGAAAAAGATATTGGTTTATGGCAATTCACGCCAATAGTTCAGTATAAATAAGGCTTATAAATCAACAGTTTAAAATAAAATGCACAATTAGTCACAATTTTGTCCAAACAAGCTTAAGGCACTACGGAAAAAACATCGACACTTTAAGAACGTGCTTATCTACTTCAGTAAATGACGTATTATTTTGATAAAATAGTATATTATTTTTGTATTCTTTTTCTAGGGATCTGTTAAAACAGAAACGCGATTGGAGAAACTCGGCTCGATAGAAATATTTATTGAAATGAGGTCTTTTTCGAAACCAATTCTCCTGGTTTGACAATTTGGAATGACATATGGACTGCAATTATATTTTATTAGATGGGTTTTAACGGTATCGAGGACCTGGTTAAACGAAATTTTGATAGCAACCTGAGTACATTTTATATGAATAAAAAACCGACTTTTTGCTACTTTTCCACGAAAACGTCCCTCTCGCACTGAGGGTTTTTTCGCATATGGAGTAACAGGGACGCTAAAACTTTTACATATCGCCTTAAAATGCTGTTTTAAGTTTGTTTCGACAAATACATGGCTAATTTAACTATGCATTAAATTTCAAGGTGTTGATTTATAAACCAAACTAATACTGAACTATTGGCGTGAATTTCCATAAACCAATATAATTTTCACTTTTAACAAAAAAAAAGTTCGGTTATGCACGAAGCGACTTATGTTAAAACTTGAAAGAATAAAGCTTTCGACTGATCTTCAGTGTTTTAAAAACTTACTGTAAACAAATCCTTTGGTGGTCTTATGATAGAATTTAGACTTACTAATTGTAGTCTTGGATTCAAATCCAGCAAGAGAAAATAAGAGCCTGGTCTACGTGATTTCACAGTACAATCATAGAAACTAATAGACCTAAATAAGATATACATAGTCCCCGCACGTGACTTTGCGGGGTGGCAGTAAAATCTCAGAGCCCGACTTGCTGTACTTTTCTTCGAAGTCGTCACCACATAAAAGAAGCCATACGATAAAGAACTTCAACAAAAAGGCCATGCCCTTCATACAGCCCTTCCGAAAAGCTATAGCCCCCACTAATCATACTATTAAGGCCCACTGCCACGTAGGCACTGCGGCACAAAGTCACAAATGTCGGCACACATAAGAAAACTGTATTCGTTGACGTGACAACCCTACGGTCACGGACCCACGTTACTTTGGGCTGAGAGGTAGCCGAAAACGAAAACATAAAGTTCTGTATTTATTTATTTACATACAAAATCTTAATTTCTAACTTACATTATTGGGACACGAAAACTAGAAGGTTTAATTGTGTCAGTCTGGCAGTTTACATTAATAAGTAGGTAGTACATTTATTTTTTAGTGCGAAAGAGACAGGAATCAGCCAATGAGCGCTGGAGTGTGCTTTGTGTGAGCGAGTGTAGCCGGCTCTTATTAATGATCCCTTGTCATTTGCGCAGATAAAACTTACAAGCAAAACAACTGAGCGCAACGGCATGCAACCGTGAGGAAACCACGCTGCGAAGCAAAATTTTACATGGATTTTGATTTACTTTGCAGAGCTGAACAGAGAAAGAACCTTTTGCTTTCCTACTATGCTGCAAGTTTCTACTGCTGGTCAAACATCTGGAAGCAACTAGTTCTAGTATTATTGTATTATATATGGTAAAAGCCGGTAGTTTATAAATATTTTAGGTGTATATAAGTGTTTAAATTATATAAAAATTATCTAACAAAATATTAGTTCTTTTTACATATTAAAATTTGGATTTATATTTCCGATGTGGGAACAGAAATTATTATTCTGGATTTGAATTGGTTTCTTTAGCCACACTACAAATTGTCCGAAGACCCTGCTTTGCAGCATATTGGTGCAATCCTATTGTGATTAAATGAATGTTTGTGGTGGCTATCTCCGAGTCCAAACAAACCGATATGGGCAGTAGTTTACCGAGAAATGCTGTCGTAGGAGTCTATAGGACATTCAAAAGATAAGAGTGTGGCAACTCTGCGCTTTGTCACTAAAATATTTAATTCATTCAATATTTTAAAAGATTTGCTGTAATATTCGATCAGATTTTTTGTAACATAGGGTGAATTTATACTATTTCATATCGTTCGTTCATTGCTTATTACTTACACTCTCTCTTTCGTACGTTTAAACCTCAATCCAATTTGGGCCAATTTATTACCCTATTCTCCGAAACTCCCTTGCGATGAAAATATGGAACAGAAAAAGTTTTCTGGAGCGGACGGGAGATATTTGGAAGTAAATACGACTGAGATTTATTATTTATTAGCATTTTGCACGTGGCTCCGCCCCCTTTTATTCAAATAATGCCCGTTTTTGGCTTGGGCGTTATTTTATATACACCCTTTATAACCTATATATTGACCAACGCCCGAAGCACAATATTTAATGCGCTCGGCGCGACTTCGTTGAATCACAAGTGCGAGGAGCGTGACAAACTGTTTAATCGCAAAAACATCGTGTTACGCTCCTCGCACTTATGATTCAACTAAGTTGCGTCGCGCGCGAATAAACACTGTGCTACGAGTGCTGGGTCACTAAGACGATAATAACGAAAACCGAATCCAAGTCCGTTAAGTGGTTCTCGAGTTTAAACGGAATTAACAGACAGACAGACAAACATACAGACAGACAGACAGACAGAAAGACGGACAGATAGACAAAAATGATACAAATAGTAGTTTTGGCTATTAATCAATCTCATTTTGAAAAAGATATTCAGTAAACAGACACGACTTTTTACTGCTGTAGTATTTATTGTACTGGTTATGTCTATTTGTATTTGAATTGCACTTTCCGAAACTTTATTCAATACTTTTTATTCAAAAATAATGAAAACAATAATAAGTTGTACGTTTGGGAACGAAAACTGACTCAACCACCTTAAAAGCATTAATTTTGTAATATAGTACTCTTTTCTTTCGTATGAATAATTAATATTTTAAAAGCTTTATTTTATAAATTCTCTTTACAGGCATTAATAAGGTCAAATTGGATTTTAGCGCTTTAGCATAGCAACGTTTAAAATTAGAACTTAAAAATAGGGTTTAAAATTAGGGCAGCTGTGTGGTAGCGGAGTTACTTCCGATTCTGGACACAACCAATCCACGCGCCATAACATATTCGTAGCCCAAAATAACCACTCGTAGCATAGTACGGTGTTTAATTGTAAATCAAACCTGACAGTGTGTAGTGTGACACTTCATTTTGGCTTAAAAGCACCGAAATAAGAACAAAATCGTTCATAAAATCTCCTGATGAGAACAGCCTCTTCATTCGAATAGACAACATCAGTCCACATTCTAAAAAGTCCGGAATTTTCAAACGCAATGACTAACTCTTATTATCTACTATTAGGGACTATTTTTAATGACTTCATGCATCTACTTGTCTGGGTAGTCTGGTATCATTGAGATATCTAGGGCCCGACGACGATTGCCACTCGATAGATAAATAGCGCATTTATATGCGTCCGCGTTGGTACGGAAAGTGAGCAAAGTTTAAATTGTTGATAGTGGTTCTGCCCGTGTTTTTGATGGGGAAACTGTTTTGTGTGTCATTGAATAGCTAAAGATATTATTTATGTGTATTTAAAAGTGCATTACGGCTGCATATAAAAGTCAGGTTGGGCACCTCATTTTGCAATAATCACAAATGAACTCTATGACGTTTCATTTTAGTTCAAAATAGCGCGCCCTCGCGCTGGCTGTTACGACCACTTGGCTTCTAGAGACGGTTATTGAAATGTTTAGACGGGGTAATTTTTCACTTATTTTTAATACAAATTTCAAGACTGTATAATTTAAGGAAGGCGTTTTGACATTCGAAAAACGTGAAATTTATAGGTAATTTCGTAATTTTTTTTCTATAGTGTGAACTTAAAGATTTTGCATGTTTTCCAGAATGTTTAGATCAGACCAAGAGTTTACTATATATATATTATTTTTATTAGACCGATTGACTACGTTAACACAATGAAATGGTCATTTGAAGTTGTGCATTTGTCAAATGCCATTTGACCTTATACGGACCCTTTAGTGACTAAAAGTTTAGTCATTGTAAATGATCTATTTGTCTCGTTATTAGACACCCCACACAATTATTTAACCCTTTAAATTTTTATTACCTCTAAAATTAAAGATGGCAGAAATCTACCTCACAGATTAAAAATGACTAAAAACGTTTTCGATCACGGAGATTCTTGAATTTAATGAAGTAATAAATCGACACATAAAAGAAAATGAAAATAAAAGAGAAAATTGTTCATCGTAATTTTTTACAAAGGCGTACTTATCACTTGATGCGTTTTCTTCCAGCCACCCTTTGGGCGGTGAAGAAATTACTATAATACGAAAAGCTAAGAATAATAAACGAAAAGTAAAATTCTTCGCATGTATTACAGATTAATTCTCTACCTACAGGCTTCGCTATAAGGGTTTCTGTTTTTAGATGGAACCCAAGAATCCATTTAAAAAGTAATAGTTGTCAATCGAATTTTAATAGACTTGGTCAAGTTATTTGTAAAATAAACAGTTGTTTTTACGAGGTCCGTTTCCGGACTCTGCGTCGAGTTTTTCTTTCTTTAAGAGGATAGCTTACCCTAGCAACTTTTTTTATTACCCGTCCAGCACAATGAGTCCAATGGCAAAGACCTTATTTGCTTTTAATAGAGGCGATTATATGTCGGCTTATTGGCCTCTTTTTCTTTGACGCGTAATACTAGTGATCACGCAGCGAAACAACAAATTGATGTGTTTTTAACTAATACTGAAATATTTTGTAGGGAAAAAAATATTGGATTTAAGTAGAATCCCTTCAAATTTCTATTTACAATTTTATGAAAAAAAAAAACAAGTTGATCTTTTAACCGCGTTCTTGAAACGAACGTTTGAAAACCAAAAAAAGAGGGTGGAAATCTTTTTTTTTTGACAAAAGTTTAAATCTCAATATATTGTTTATAACTAGAATCGTAAGATCAATAAATCAAGCATTTTTTTTTCAATACAAGGAGAGTCCGAATTTCTTCAAACGAATCCTCGAAAATCTGGCGTTGTTCATGCTCTAGGGTCAGGTCGATCCTTAAGTAGTTTTTGTATTTTATATAATTGAGAAGGAAATTTTCCATGTATTGTTGACGCATTTATTCTAAAACAAACATAGCTTTGGCTATAGTTTTCATTTTTACCAATACCTTTTCTTTTGTCTTGATAAACTGTTCACTTAAAAAACTATGACAGAAATAAATTTCTATGTTTGAACACTTGCCGATTTATCCATCGCAAGGAGATATATACATTAACATTATATCATTGCAGTATAGAAACGCAGAAAGAAAAGTAAATCTGGATGTGAGGAGCTCTGATCCCGATTCAGTTTCTATACTGCAATGATATAATGTTAATTTATATCTCGTAGTTTTAAAAGTACTCATTCATAAAATTAACATAATATATCATCTTCGTAAGTAGCCCTCTTGATTACAAATCTCCTCTTCAAACCTACGCTTACGTAAATTTGTCACTTTCTTGAGTTTTCTATTAGAAAATCCAAATGAAAGTGAAAACTTAACACACTGGAAAGAATGAATGGATGCTTAAGCTTTTAGCACCATGCCTTCGAAATTTAAAACGAAAGCTGGCACTTTATTGGCTACTTAGCGTTAATTTGTTAGGTGTATGATTGGTTGCGGAGTGCGCGCGCTAAAACCTCTAATTGGCTTATTTATGCCTTAGGCTAAGTTTAGATGGTGGAAAATGTAGAAATACTGAATGAAGAAAGTAAAATCAACATTTTAATTTGAGAATGAGAGTGATAATAAGAATTAATAATTTATATTTCCAGACAACGTATGTGTGTCTTATAAAAAAAGAAACGGTAAATAGTTATATCATAATCATTATCTTGGCCAAGATACTTTATTAAAATATTCAGTAGAAATGTACAATATATCCACCCATCCATCCATCAGCCCAGTTCGACCACTCCTGGACATAATAAGCCTTTCCAGGACTTTGCCACTCCCAGCGGTCATCATCATCATCAGCGGTCAGCGGTGACCAGCGGTCAGCGGTCTAAACATTTGTATTTTGTAACCGAGGTACGGTGATAGACTCACCCTCCTATCACGTTATAAAGAAATGTGGATGTAAAACTGTTCTTGACAAAATATGCTGATAATTTGTGACTTTATAAAATTAAAACGCTTTTTCAAAGACTTGTGTTTACGTTTGGCGAATGTGGAACCACCTTTACTCTCGCAATTCATACCCCACTTCGCCCATTATCTTCAAACCGTTTGTTTTATATTAGTTGTAAAACTCTAAACCTACGTTTTTATGAGTATACTGAAGTACCATAGATAATAAGGAGTCTTATAGAAAGTATTATAGCCCATAAAGCAGGGATATAAAACATTTTCAAATATGTCTAAGCATGTGCTTATTTTATGGTATTACTTTATTCTACCTGATTTGTGACTCTTTTATAGCTGTTCGCGTTAGATTTCTAGACAAGTAAGTTCTCAAGTAACTTAATTACAAGTTTCATAGTAAGAAGTTACTCATTGAAAGTGATTCTGAATTCATGGTAAGGTTTGCTTTTTCAGCGAGAGCATACCTTTATACAGCATGTAAACTTAATTATTTACTTCCCTATGAAGAGTTCATCTGTGTTCTTAGTGAAGTGAAAGTGAAATGAAATGTGAAAGTGAAATGAGTTTATTTGCCACAGAACATGTAAAAAAAGAAGACACAGTACAACACAATATAAAATGGCAAAAAGGAGCAAGCTCAACAAATGCTACAAGTTGAAGCAACTTGCAGCGCCGATTTTAAGTTTGCCCCATTTTAAAACATATGAACAAAACACAAAGTCTTAAATTATTATATTTCAATATGTTATTATGTTTTTTATATATAATTATATATATTTTATGTGTATTTACCTATATAATTATATATAAAAAACAAAAAAACAAGCTGATAAAGGCAATATATATATTTTTCAATATGTTATTATATTTTAAACTAACCTTATTCAGGTGACCTGAAGTGTAAAAATTGAAAACAATATTAAAATTATCTTCAACAGAAACAGAATTACATTTAATGACATCGAATAAGTTCTAAAATATAATAGGTCTTTACATATGAAATTGGCGAAATTTTCTAACAGATTCATGAGTTCATAATTCCTGTAATTCAATAGCTATTTCAATTATTTGCTTTTTGTTCGAAAGTTGATTTCAAGGCTTTACATCTACGTATTCAATTTTTATTTTCATTTTCAGTTTGATTCTAAAAATTTAATTTTCAAAAACAGTTCCTTCTAAATGCCCCCTTTCCATGATAATATTCGTAATAAATTTATATTTTTTTACATCTGAAACTTATCAAAAATTAATTGAATGTTCTCTTTAGCTTATTGTTGTCTCATTCATACACATAAGAAAATACATAATTTGGATTTGTTATTCCTAAAAAAAAATGCAAAAATTTAAGTACTGAAAATTGAGTTTCCTTTAAATTCTCTATAGAAAACGGCAATTTCATATGTAAAGACCTAATATTCAATTTACAACCATAACACCACGGTCCGAAAAAATACGTAGTAATGTAATTTTACTTACAAGACTCATAAAGAGGGCTTCAGTAACTAACGTTGTATGCTGCCGCTTGGTATACTACCCACGGGTGAGAGTGTGCAAAATGAGCACGAGGAGTGTCGATTGGTCGGTGGTTGGTTACCACGGACACGACCGTTGTATGCTTTGACTTACCTGAAAGGAAAATAAAAATCACTCTCAATTATTTATCTTATGTCAACGCGTAGTGAAGCACAACGCGCATATCGATATGTTATCGGTAAATTTTTACAAAATTAAAATCAAACACTAAGTCTTATTTTTTTTTATGAGCATTTATTACAAAGAAGTAATACACATAAATAACCTTAAATATATATAATATAAGTGATAAGTGACTGATGACGGCCCACTAAGGGCAGAAATATATCTCAAGTCTTAAATTTTATTTTATTTATTATATATATTCAAAGTTTTATATGTGTATTACTTCTTAATAAAAAGCTAATAGAGATATTATGTATTTATTAAATCATTTATTAAAAATAAATAATTTTATTTTAGTGTATTGAATTTTAGTGTATTAACTTAAAAATAAAAGCTATAATGATAAACAAAGACAAATCATCATGACTGATTAATGATTGCTAATTATTAAGCAACATTAATAGTCATCGTCATCTGAGTCATCTTCATTGGAATCGTCATTAAGAGTAATGATATTGATCGTCTTCTAATTGTTTTGAAGTGCATATGTTACCCAATATTTTAGTTCTATCGATAGTTGTTCGACGCAAGCACAACACTACGCAAAACACGTTTTATGACCCCGCGTGCAGCGAGATATTGCAACCACTATAACACAAGTCACTAATCAATCACTAATCACCTTCACTTCTCAAATTCGTGAACAAACTGTTTTATTCACTAATTTGAAGAGTAAGGGTCGTGGAATCAATGTTTTACAAAATTTCCTTTTTATTGCAACGTTCAAAAGACTTAAAATAATGAGTCAAAGAGTCGCTCAAGTACTAGAAATCCAATTCTTTTGACATTTGCGTACAAACGAAACGAGTAGAGACTACTAGAGACGAGATTAAAGTCAGCGTTTGTCAAACAAGTACTCGACAGCTGTATAGCTTGCACTCAGGCAAATACTTCGAAATGCAATAGAAGTTTGTTAAATCTTTGCAAAGGAAGAAACTCATTTTTTTTCGTACAATTTTGTTACGAATTGAAAGAATATATTGCCATTTTATTTCATATCTTAAAATATTTAAGATTCTAGGTTTGCACGTCACTATAAACATTACAGGAGTAGGAAAAAATATAAAAAACCGGCTAAGTGCGTGTCGGGCCTTTGGGTACGGAACCCTAAAAATCATGGTAATTTTTGGTTACATAAAGATTACAGGGAAAATATAGCGGTTGAGAAATTCACGAAAACATATGTCAAACTTCCCAAAACAGTCGAATTACGGAACCCTAGGCACGCGAGTCTGACCTGCACGTGACATGTTTTTTTAAATTAACTATAACGAATTATTGTGGAAACTACAGTAAGACGATAACGCTTTGCCAAACATAAAAAATTGTTTTATTGGCTTTAAAAAGTATATGGCTTCATACATATAATTAATCCCTTAGGAGTGGGCAGTACCTATGTGCTGCGATCCTAACACGGCTCAGTGGGTATAAAGGTTGACCTTTATCATGACCATTATCTGACGTTCTTTCTATATAAGCACAGCTTTTTCAGTTGGCTACACTGCTTTAAAACTAAAATTAACAAACACCACAGCCCTATCAGCAGGGCTGCCAACATTGTAATTATGAACGGTTCGCTAGGTTCGAATGGTGGACACGAACAATGGACAACCTTAATTGTTGTGTCCTGTGATGCGCAGCTTTAGTACCGTACTTTGAAAACTCAAGGGAAATTTGAACCAGAAAATTCTGTAAATTACGACGAATAGAAATGTATACCTTGCCCCTCTCGGCAAGACCGATGACAGCTGACTTATTACACGGATAAAATGACATTCCACAAACTTTCATTCATACAATCGACAAAATATATGTAGAACTGTGAAAGGTAAAAATGTGACACTAAGTAAACAGGTTGTAAACTTAATAGTGTACTTTTTTTGGAATGGCTTATTCTGTGTTAAAAACATAAATTGTTACTTTTGTTAAGATTTTCACAGTTCTATGCATTAATATACAAAATTGTATCAGCATAGCTCCTTCTTTCATTCCAACTAATTGGATTCATATGGCAAACTTTCTTTTAATTTTCTACAAGTATACAAGTCCAGACACCAGAATTACATGAAGATGCCGAGAAAAAAACAAACGATCTCATTTGCAGTGCAATATGCCTCATATTTTGTAGAAATACGATTATACGTTTTGAAATATCACAATAGTTTTATTTTTCTTTTAAAATATTGATAAAATTTGATACACACGATATTAATTCATTTAAATAACATTAAAACCTAAAACAAAACTTACCTAAAATAAAAACCGCAACACTCTTCTAAAACCTATAATAAAAATAAATTAAATCAAAAATCCTGTCTTAATCGCCACCGTAGTGTGAAAACAAAATATTAAATTAATTAATTTAATTTTTTGTTCAACCTTGTTCGAGTGACCAAAGTAACTTTAACTTACGAGTATTTTAAATAATTTTAACAATAAGTTTTCAAATGTTGTTGGTTTTATTTTCTATTTTCTTTAATCTGTGACGCTTTACTGGGTAATTTATGTCTATCATTATTTACGTGGTAGAGCTGATGCCGGGCTCGACTGTGGAGGTACCACCATCTTACTTGGAGACCCCCTCGAAGTTATTCGGGGGAGAGTAAGAGGACAGCTCACATGCAAAAAACCAGGAGGCCCACCATGCCTGGGAGCGATGGATGGCGGTATATCCATCCCTAATAGCCGGGCCTTATATGGGACATATACTGGTGCGAGGGTTCCGGCACCGCGCTCAACAACCCGCCTGCCCAGCGTGTGTGAGTATGGACAATTCTTACAGGATGACCGCCGGGAGTAAGTCACAAGTCCAGCAGTGGACAAACTAGGCTGATGGATGGATGGATGGATTATTTACGTTACGTACCGTAGATTATGTAAATGGTATTGCATTTTATTATACTTTTTCAAGTTTGATTGTTATGATGTTAGAGCACAAATTAGAAATTCAATGAGGATGGCAGCGTTACTTAAAATCTTTTCAAAGGATCTTTTACATATCAACGAGAAAAATTAGGTAAACCAAACAAAGCTTTAAGCTATAATCTTTCAAACGGAACATAAAAGTCAGAAAGCAAAAAGGTGTGAAAATTCTATAAACATAAGAAAATTCATAAACTTGCAAAAATAGGAGAAGTGGACATTGGGAAAAGTGCAAGACGAACTTAGGTAGAGTTGGGCGCGAGAGAGCAATACATATATATATAGATATATATATATATACTATAGTAAATAGATATACCCTTGTCAAATTCAACGTAAGCGATAATAAACTAAAAAAAAAGTATATTAAAAAAAAAAAAAAAAATTTTTAAGTAAGCAATTATTAAAAAAATATTCATATCAAGGTTTCTTATTATACGATCCACATTACAGACATAAAACGTAATGAAAAATATATTCATAGGTCTATTTAGGTTTTTTTTCCATTACGTGAATATTTCCAATATTTTTCTAAAGAAAGTCAAAAGATTTTTCATAACTTCAAAAGCAATACGTAATTTTTTTTCAGTTCTGTATTTACATCTGGTTTTCTGAAAAACTTTTCAACGCCCACTTCTCCGTTCTTGGGTTTCCGAAATGAAGTGGAAACAAATACCTTCGGCAAAAATTATTGATGGTAAATTTAGTAGTCATTTATAACTCAATTTTCTTGGAAATACGACCGCTCTATTGATTTTTGCTCTATTCAAGTTTAATGAGCCATATTTGACATACCTTGGTCATAAGTAAGACATAGTCGATTAAGCAAATTGATAGATCATTTTCAATGTAAGAACAAAAGGTTATACTTGTAACTATATTACCAAGATAATTTGAACACTGTTTGAGTTCTTAATGTTACGTGATAGAGTCTAGTTTCGACTCTTCGTTGCATTAAATAAGATTGGCCAGTATAGGATGGGAAGCAATCAATTGTATCGAAATGGCCCTATGCAAATCGTTTAAAATGATCTAAGGTTTATGCGCAAGAGCATGATGGTCTTGTAAAGTTCAAGACTTTTGAGTGATGAATTATGATTTTTTTTATGCTCATTATTTTGTTATTATTCACACAGAAATAATGTTTTATGTACATACTAAATTAGAAAGTATGTACAAAGGCGAGCTTATCTCTAAAAAGAGATTTCTTCAAGCATACAAGGATTGGTAAATCATTTACCAAACCATCTCATCTACAGGGTGTGAATTAAGTCGTTAAAGGGCTGAAAATTAGAGATAGTAAATACTCGTCTATATGACCAACTTTTATTATTTAGCCAACCACAGATAACATGATAAATGGTAAGTGGGCGTTGCACTTGCGAACGCATGAGGCCAAAAATAGCCTTGCGAGAACCAATGTTAAAGTAAATCACAGAACGATTAATAAGGAATAGAAATGCCATGAAAGCCGTGACTGCGACGCACCGATTTGATCAATACGTCAAGACATAACCCGCGGGCCTCTCATTTCTCAACCGAACGCGTTAGAACAAACATATTGTAAAAATGGTGTATTGCAGCGTTGTTCTAACTCTTCAAATAACGAAAATAAGACATCCAAAGGTATTTCATTTCACTCGTAAGTACTTTAAACATGTATTTATTATGATATTTACAGAATAAACCTTGCGGTAAATAAATTTTCAACCTTACTATGAAATATTTATCGTTGTAGCGAGTAGCGTTGAAATTAGACAATATTTTGTCCATTGCAGGTTATAAAGAGTGTTACACATTGAGCGCCGCAATGCATATTTTTCCAAAATTATAATAATTATGTTATAATTATATTTTTCTGTGTCATAGTACGGCCACTGGTCATGGCTTTTTACACATATGTATAATTGCTTGGCACAGTGCCAAGACGTGTTTGGTATTTTACATCTAAGCTTCATAGAAATACGGTGTTATTTTGGCTGTATGAAGATGGGTGAATCTATATGTGCGCCGCGTATGTTTTTTTAACTAGGTAATACTAACGTATTCCAAAATGCAGCGACAGCTGTGCTCGTATAAAATTTGTGTCACGCCATCCCCGTGATGTAAATAGAGATGTGATGTGTTGTGTTGTCCGCAGCCATAGGTTGGTGTTCCGCCCTCTTTTTGAATGTACTATGAATGCGTGAGATATATAAATATGTTTGCCATACTTGAAGTTTTTGTGTTTATGTTATTGAAATAAGTGGGAGGAAATATTAAGACATCTGCTCACGAACATTTAGAGTAATAAGGCAAATCTGATATCTGTGGATAGAAACAACGTGAAATCTTGATACAAAATCAGCTATTCCCTAATATTTTTGTCAAGTAGGTATGTATCTTTCTGTGGAACAGCTGTTTTTTTACGATTTCAATGTTGACTTGATAGTGGAAGTTTTTCTTACAGACGAGTACTATCTCTAG
Organism: Ypsolopha sequella; assembly: GCA_934047225.1. Classification (NCBI taxonomy): domain Eukaryota; kingdom Metazoa; phylum Arthropoda; class Insecta; order Lepidoptera; family Ypsolophidae; genus Ypsolopha; species Ypsolopha sequella. The sequence continues at coordinate 19,651,898 of OW204004.1, read as the reverse complement.
TCCTCCGCTTATTAGCGACTAAAACATCCTGTATAGTGAATGTTCTAGCACCACATACGTCAAAGTGTTTACTGATACATGAAATAGCCAATATGCAGCCCGTTTCATCCAGAGCCAATCTCTCTATGTGCCAGCTATTGTCCCTGCATATTCAATCTGACATAGTCCAATAGCTTCTAAATCAGTGGATAGAAGCTGCGTACCAACTTATGGCAACTGATTGCTCTTCTGATAACTCCCCTCAAGTTTAATTTAATTGTATAAATTAATCATTAAAGGTTATAAAGATTGTTAAAAACTAAAGCACGCTTTTTAAACTCATGATGAACAGAATTTTACACCCACTTTCTATTTCTATTTTTTCGACAGTAAGAATCGATTTTCTAAATAACATTTTAAGTGTTCACAATCACAATATAGACGTTACAATAATAACACTAAATTGCAAGTACCAAGATTGTCGGAGTTACATAAAGGCTTTCTAGAAAAATATAATGGTTGTTTCCAGACGAAAATAGTAATAATCGTCTAGAAATGTCTAGAAATTATAGAGCTATTAAGTCATAAAAATAATTCCTTGCCATTTATATTGATTCGCCAATTTTGAGCGTATTTTTAGGGTTCCTCACTTGCATTAAGTTTGAAGATTGTTTTTAATTTCTCTCGTGATATAAAAAAATGTTCCATCAAGTTGCAACAGTAGATAGTAAACATTTCTATAACCATTTGACTTTAATTTCTCTATCAGTCATCCCGTGATTTGGATAAATATAGCCAAATTCATACTGGAGACTTTGTAATTGATCAGTCCCAAGGGACCAAGGTTAAATGACCCTTTTTTGCAAAATACGAAAAATATGTGCGACTATACCAGTATAAGAAGAACCCCGAGTCTATTAGATAGGAAGTCTGAATTTATTTTGCGTTTTAATAGAAAGGGTCATTGAACGTGGTCCTGACAACTTACCGTGTCTCCAGTATGAATCTACATCAATCAAAGTCACCTTATGGGCACGTTAATAAAACAAGACAATCTATGGAAAGTTTTCAAAATTAACATGTGCTTTGTTGGCTTCACTGATAAAAGAACTGAGATCTAAGAAAATGCCAAAAGTTCATTCGAAACTTCAAGCTTGTATTGTGGGCAGATCGTAATGCGCAGATCGTAATGCGCAGATCGTAATGCGCAGATCGTAATGCGCAGATCGTATAGTATGAAATTGAAAATCTTTCACTAAAGGTCAAAAATAGGTGCGATGCGATGGCTAGCAGAGCGAGGAGGAGTATATTAGGTACATGTCACTAAATTTGGGGAGCCATGCGAAGCGGAGCGGAGCGAGGCGACCCTCCTAATTAATTCTTTGATATACCAGCGACGTATATATGTCGTTACGTTTGATGGGGAAAACTGCTTTTTCGCTTTTTCTTGTAAAAATTTTGCGCAATCGCTGCTCTATTACACTGAAATATTTTTTATTAAAACTCGTGGGATCGCTTCGCTCCGCTCCCTAAACATTATTTACATGTACACCTAACACGCTACTCCTCGCTTCGCTACTAATAGCACCTAAAAATTATGACTTTCTTTCTTTAGTTATAACTTATAATCTCACGATTTCGTTTTTATGCATCACACGGTGACATATAGACGGCACCATAAAATACTTTATGTGATTACCATTTTATGATTAATTATTTATGGCTATTTTATACTAAATTGTATTAAATGCCATTTTATGGCCATTATTTTGATTATGTCAGCTTATCTGGTAGATATTTCGCCATGATTACCAATAATATAGATTGCTTCGACAAAATTAGGTTGCCGACAAAATTGGATCTCTTAATACCATGACCCAGTATATAGTATAGGTATATAGCCTCATATATAATGATTAAAATAAGCGTTATACTTTACAGAAGTCCATAATAAACTTATAGACATATTTATTAATAGTGGTTTTGTAGCCGGATTGTGAAAAACCCGCCTTTTTCTAATTAGTATCCATTTATTACTGTGAAATAGAAAATCAAAAGTTTTGATCTCAAAATTTTTTAAATTTTAATTTTCAGAAACCAATGGAAACTTTGCGATGGCAGTATACACAATACATACCTATAGGTAATAAGGTTTTGTTGAACTATTGAGTGTATTATGAATTTAAGTGTTCTGATTCGATTAATTAGAAAAAGGCAGGTTTTCCACAATCTGGCTGCGAAACCATTCTTAATCATTTGCAATATACTCTTGCTATGCTAATCAAAAAGCAGACTCTGGTACCGTCAGCCCTTTCGTATAAAATATGCACAAGTATAAATGTGAATCAATCAGAAAACGCATCGATATGTGTTTCGCCTCTAAATGAGGCCATCTTTTATTTTCAAAGCTTGGTCAACAAACAAACATAGCAGAAGAATAAAGGAAAGTTCGAAATTTAAATTTTATTTAACGAAATTTATAGAAAGTCAGATAGCTCAAAATTGAAAATTGAGTCTAATCCCAATTTTACGTCCTTAATACCCAAAGTCCCACAACAACACGTCAAAACTGACACTTCTTACACAAATCTGAAATATTATTTGTACAAATCTCTTGAACACACAAATCTAAAAACAACTTTTACTTTCATCCGATGAGTCTGTTGCGTGCGCCGGCGCAAGCTCTCTGTAGATTAAGAGAGGATCTTCTTCCTCAGCAATAAGATCTATTTTTGATTGAACATCAAATATAGTACTTGATTGCAAAGTACTAATAAATTTTGTTATTAGTAATCGACCGTCATTCGCCCCTGTCTGCCTGTGATCGCCGCGGAGCTATGAAGTAATCCAAATTTATTATAGCACAGATATGTTATTTTTAGGGTTCTCTACGTAAAATAAAAAAAAAACATAAGATTGTTTATTATCACATATTTATAAGGAATATTTATTTACTTAAAAAATGCTCTGAACACTACATGCAAACTAATTGAAGGTTATGAACGGCGAACTACATGACCGTCAACCAGTTTTTTACTAGCACGGTGTGTAGTTTTCGACCCTTGCTATGGTTTGTTTGTAGTTTATGACCTTGGCTCAGAGCCGTGGCTGTTACGATAACCGAAACATCGCGCGCTCTTAAAAAACACGTTTTTCGCTCAAAAAACGTTTTCACGGTGGAATTTTCAGAAAACTATCATCAAAAGTAAATTTAATTATATTTTCCTTAATTTCCTGAAATTTTCCTACGATTTGGTAATGGAAATTTTATATAAAACGAAAAAAAAGCTAAAACGACCAAGATTCGATAAAGTACCGCGTAACCACAAAAAATCTGAAGATAGAATATATCTAAGATATATATTTTTTTCAGATACGAAATGTCACAATTTCATGGTTTAAAATGAATCAGAAAAGAGACAAAAATGCTGCCTACTTCGGGCACAAATTGGAGAAGCACGCAGTCGCAGACCGAGTACGAATTTGTCCCTATGGGATTTGAGATCGCGGCCTTCGGATTAGTGGTCGAGTATTCGAAACACTAAACCACAGAGGCGTTAAAAATAAAAATAAAATATAGCAAATCGTAAACTGCAGTCATATAACTTAACGATTTGCTATTTTATTTATAGTAGGTATCTGAAATATTGTAAAAAAATTATTCTATTCTATAAAGAAAAGGAAAAAACAAGAGAAAAACGCCCTGTCCACGACATTAATCCACGCATTATGTACTAACAAGCAATCGTAGTTACAGTCAATGTGTCTCAATTTCCTTTTGTCACAAATAGTATTCCAACAAAAGAAAACTAAGACTAGATAAAAATCTGTGTTATAAATGGGAGGTATTATTTATGTTTACGTCGTAACTTCAAGTATATTATTTAGTGGGCTGGGCAATTATTTCACTATTTTATCTTGTGCTTTATTATTTTATTTATCTTGCTTAATGTTCCCACTGTGCGAAGCGGTGTCGGGAAAAAAAGAGATGGGAGTGGTATATCGATAGAATTTTGTGCTAGACAATGTTTATAGTGCGGCTTCACTTCGCGCGAAGGTTCTTTTGTCGGATAGTCACGAAACGACCCCTATGTTTGATAGTTTTGAAATTAGCAACAAAATAAATAAGTAATCAGGTCCAGCACAAATATTTTAATCCTAAGATCCACAGAAGAGTCATAGATGAAATACAGAATACTTGATCAATAGCGCGTGTATTGATGTATTGACCATAATGTATTTGTCATATCATCTGTCACTTCTATGTGGGTCTTAGGATCAATGTGTTTGCGCTAAGCCTAGTTACTTATCACTTTTGTTGTCATATAATTTTGGTCGCCAGAAGTGAAGACAAGTTGTACTTTTTTTTATCTGATTAAATTCATTAAAGTTTAATTTTTTAAATGATGTGTATTGTGTACTTATAATAGATGTACAATATTCATTATGAATATTAACTACGTCTATAACTAGGCGGTACAAAAGTATCGCAAATGATGTTACAGTGTAAACATGAATTGTACTCTTAAAAGAACACATGGTTTTTGTGACTTAAAATTAAGTGCACATACCTTTAGAATACTTTATTTATGGTTAATTTTACTAAACAAAACAATTTGTAGATATAGTGATGTACCAATTGAATCACATCACTATCCTCTATATGCGGGTTCGCGTGCTAGTGCTGATATCATATATTTTTATCGTGAGATAAACTTGCCCCGTGCCTCCCGCGCTTGTGATGCATCATACATACCTGTCAGCTGGTGGGATTTACCTAGGGTGACCAGACCCGATTATTCATTTTAAGGGGCTATTATGTCCATTATTAAATTGAGCATTACAAATATGGGATATGTTAATATTGTTAGGATAAGGGACAAGCTAATTTTGTTTTATTTTTTTATAGAAGTCAACAGACAAGCTTTACTTTTTGTACTAAACTGAAAAAGTAAACTAACATAAATAAAATTCACGCTTATGAAAAATACAATTATTTTCAAGCTACCATAATATCATTACAAATATGGGTATGCAAATAGCAAACTATTGTTAAAAGTTGTCTTAGCTAAATGTTGTATTTTGGTCGTTATTATTATTTTTAAGGCGCTACGGAAAAAAATCGACACTTTAAGAACTTGCATATCTACTTCAGTAAATAATGTAATATATATTATTAAATAATGTATATTATTTTTGGAATCTTTTTCTAGGGATCTATTAAAACAGAAACGCGATTAGAGAAATTCGGCTCGATAGAAATATTTATTGTAATGAGGTTTTTGTCGACACCAATTCTCCTGGTTTGACAATTTAGAATGACATATGGAATGCAATTATATTTTATTAGATCTGTCTTAACGGTATCTAGGATCTGGTTAAACGAAATTTTGATAACAACTTTACTTTATATTAATAAAAAACCGACTTTTTGCTACTTTTCCACGAATCCATCCCTCTCGCACTGAGGGTGTTTTCGCATATGGAGTAACAGTAATGACGCTAAAACTTTTACATATCGCCTTAATATTTTGTTACTAATCCGGAGAATCGACCTTTGAAAATTTTTACATTATAATAATAATAATAATATTTATTTGAGTAAAAGGAACTTAAGAGTAGTACATTCAAGATAACATCTTACTGCTAATGAAATGTTATTGCCTAAACTAAACTACGAAAGTAGCCTGTATTTTAGGCATTAAAAATTGGTCAGAATACAAAATAGGTCAGATTAAACATAACAATTTGTATACTTAAGAATTAATTAAATGTTTCAGACAAAACCTTAAAATTAAATTAGATAAACTATCAACTTACACTAATCATAGCATCTTACAACATCTAATTTACCACAGAGAGTAGGTTTTCCGTCTCATCGTAGGACAGACTTTGTAACCATTCTGAGACTTTATTTTTGCATTTAAAGCTGGTAAGGTCGTATATGTTGATTATTTTATTTATTTTATTGTAAAGATACGGGGCAAGAAATAAGAAGAATTTTTGTGCGAAAGCACAAAGCATTGTTAAATAAAAAAATATTCTCTATTATTTTAATACTTACCACTTGCTGAACGATGAAGAAAATATATTTTAATACTTACCACTTGCTGAACGATGAAGAAAATATATTTTAATACTCACCACTTGCTGAACGATGAAGAAAATATATTTGCGGAAATTTGGGGTGCAATTGTAACAACATGGACGAGTTTTTGCAAAATTTATTTACAATATTCTTCTATTTTTCACTGCTTTGCAATCCATTGCCGATAAACTCTTCATTGAATTAAAAAAAAATGAACAATAAAAGACAACTAGGTATTACCGTAGTAATATCATGCATCTTATTAAATAAATTTCAATTTCAACTATGGATATAGAGCTTAAAGAGCCTATCAAAACTAAAAGTTGTTATCCATTGCATGGCAATTTAACGCAAATTAGTGTTGCCATAAACTTCAATTAAAATTAACTGGTGTGGGCCTCATTTCTAAACGACCGCTTCCTCATTTAATTTTGATGCATTTCTATGACTAACGTTTTGTTTAGTTTGTATTATGTTGACTTTTTGTTTATGTTTTATTTCTACGAAGGTTTGCTGCTCAATTCCCTTAGTATTAAATGTTTTTATTGCCAAATCCATCGCTTTGAATACTTTAATGATTATTAGAGTGCATTATCAACTAGAAATCAATCAGAAACAAATTTAAAGGCACAAATATTTTTGAAAAAAATCCTCGGGCCAGGATTTGAACCTGCGACCTCCTGCTTACATGACAGGCGCGCTACCGATCCCTTACTAATCTCTTAGTATTGTTTTGAATAATAATGCTAAAACTACACCTTTTTAAATTAGATTACAAAAGAAACGAAAAATATAGCCCCGCCACTGGTGACGTCAAATGTCTGTGAGACCGGGTAGTTCGAAGAAATCTAATATTTTTATTTCACCGTTCATCGAATTACATTGCGATTTCGAGTAGCTGCCTTACTCCACGCCCCTTAACGTTCTCTTGCGATAAATGTAAAAAATATGTATGCCTTGAGCACGTAGTACCTACTTGCTCGAGTTGTTTGGCTGTTGAAGATGAGTGATTTGAGTATTATATGTTTTTTTGGTAGAAGTATTACCATTTATGTTTCTTTATTTTATGTTTCCAATGTTATAAGACTGACTAAGGCTGACTGACTAAATATTTAAGATTGTTGCGACATCTTTTAGTTCAAAAAATATTGTTAAAATACCTTGTAATTTTAATGCATCCAAAGATATTGTTAATAAAAAAGATTTGATTTATGAATTACCTATATTTTATTGACAAAAATATCTAATTTTATAACCTTTCCAATGAAAAGTAGCATGAACAGTAAATTATAGAAAAACTCGTAGTCAAAAACCCCGGTGCATGAGACCGGGGTCACCAACAATGTAAGTCAAATACACGTCACCAGTGGAGGGTTGAAAAATTAACTTATTTAAGCGTCCTGTCTTTTTCTTGTCGAAAATATAAGGACAGAACGCTCAAATTAAGTTTAGTCCTGTCAAATAAGTTTACATGTGCTACATCGAATCGACACCATTGTCTGCCAATTCAAAAGGGGCAAGTCCAAATTAAACCGTTTTTAAAATTAAATTAAAGATTCATTTTAACTTATCTGCAATGCCAAAAGGATCTTATAAAATCTAACAACCATATTTAAATTTCTCTGCCAGCACACTTCACTTGAATGCCAATTGAGCCTATTAGAATCACTTAACTACCCAGTAGTCGTTAACTTGTCTGAAACCCTATAGAAATCGCTAGTACGAGGCATAAATCGCTATCTCACAGCACTTTATCCATCAGCCTTAAAGGCTTCAGCACACAGAAAGCGGGGCAGTAGCGGGGTGTGATGATAGCATTGGCAGGCGAATTGATATGCAAGTATAATATGAGACGCGCCACACAGAAAGCGCGGCGTGACGCCCCCCTACTGCCGCGCTTTTTATAAGGCGTCTCTATTCAAAATTAATTAAATTGATATTGCTTTTATCAGCTTGCTTCTTTTATTTTTGATATGGTAAACATATATAATTGAGACAAAATTATTATAAGATATCACAATAGAGTCCAAGATATATTACGGGCCCCACTGGGCCCGGCATCAGTTGGAGTAGTAATCATAGTAATCGCCTTTCAACCATTGTTTCACAGTTCGCATCATTAAGTCATTTCACACGGCACTCACAGATATTCAGCTTCGCACGTGGGAATCCTCATTCATCTGGTCGCTTGGTGCCCACTTTGGACCAGGCCTTAACAAACAACACTAAAACACAAAAAAAAAATTGTCTTTTATATTTATGATGTCATATCTATTGTCAATGCAACTGATGCCGAGTCCAAAAGGATTCGAAATATATCTTGCTTATATTAATTAATGTGTATAATTTACAAAAAAACCACTATATATATCAATATTTATATATGTTTCTATTCTAAACTAATTCGCCCGCCGACTGACGCCGCACTATCATCGCTCTCCGCTTCTACCCCGCTTACTGTGTGTCGTAGCTTTCAAGGCAGTCGTCTCAAATATTAAAACTGATAAATATTACAGCTTTGATATAAATAAGTACTTTCACTCATTCATTCATCTTCAAAAAGTCAGTAGGCTTAATTACTTGCGATCCATTGGCGTATCCTTCAATTCTCTATAGCTTTTTAGTCCAGTCCACTCGATGATGACGTTGATGTCCTGGTGCTCTCTTTCCGGGAATCTTTCCCTCGAGGATCAAAATTAAAAATTTGTAGAGGAAACCTCTTTGCAAATGCCCGAAAAAGGCGGTCTTCGTTTTCATGATAACTGATATCAGCTCCTGTTTGCGATTGGCCATTTGACATTTTGTAGTGAAGCTAGTCTATGATATTTTGAGCATTTTGCGCTTACACAACAATACATAATCGAAATTTGCAAATATTAAAACAGTATTTTATTCCGAATTCCGATACCCACAAACTAAACAACTGTTTATTTGAGATATCCAATATTTCCTTGTCCATTGTTTCGTGAAATTGCCTGTTGCCAAACACGTCAGTGCGATAATACAAGTAATAAAAGAAGCGGTAGCTCAGGGATAGAACGCTGGCCTCTAAATCTTGACATCCAGGTTCGATCCCCGGTCGGGCATGCATCAATGATTTTTTCGGAATTTATGTGCATAGTATTTGTTCTTACTTACCACTTGCTGAACGGTGAAGGTAAACATCGTAAGGAAACCTGCATGACTTAAAAAGCGTGTATTTGTGTCTAAAGTATGGCGATAGGGCTCACCACCCATCACGTTGGGACGTAGTAATCGTCGGTGAAACGCAGTTATACCGAGTGTGGACTGTGACTTGCATTTCACAGTTCACACTCGGGAACGCCTCTGACACCTCTCGAGGATTCATGTTGTGATGATATATATACAAGGTGACTTTTTGATCATCGTCCAAATTCATACTGGAGGCTTGATAAGTGACCAGTATCTTGGATCAATAACAATTTTTGTGAAATTCCTAAAATGAAATTTCGGCTTCCCATAGAAATTCACTTCCAGTCCCGAGTGAATCACTATGGGGAGTCGAAATTTCATTTTACGAATTTCACCAAAATTGTTATTGATCCATGATACTGATCACTTACCAAGCCACCAGTATGAATTTGGACGATGATCAAAAAGTCACCTTGTATATTTCAAGATCTGCTGTATTAGCTACTGTCGTAGCGGAACACACGGTCACTAATAACCGACAGTTCCCACAATCATTGCGTGAAATCGCATGTTCAGAATGCAGTCTGGTTCGCTTTCTTGTAGTGATGGGACAGAACGAATCTCGTGGATTACGTATATGAAATCTAGTTTTTGTGAAGAAAGTCTACTGTGTGTTGGTATTTATAAAGAGAAACAAAACATGTTTTTTACTGGTTTTCTATTTTATAATAACAGTCAAAAGAATGGGTCATACATAACTGAGTCATAACACAATTTAATAAACAAAATAATATCATAGTTTTTATTTTAATAGCATAATTTTGTTCAAATAGTAAAATTATAGCTAATAAACAAAATTTAACTTAAACTTAACTTAGTGCTAAGTTTATTGTAATTATTCATAATTTTTTTTTTCATTAATCAGCCTAGTCCATACACTGCTGGACATAAGCCTTTCCAGGACTTAGCCTTTCCAGGACTTAGCCTCTCCCGGCGGTCATCCTGGAAGAATTGCTCGTACTCACACACGCTGGGAAGGCGGGTGGGTGAGCGCGGTGCCGGAACCCTCGCACCAGTGACGCCGCTGCCCATCACCAGTCTATTCTATATAAGGCCCGGCTATTAGGGATGGATATACCGCCATCCATCGGTCCCAGGCATGGTAGGCCTCCTGGTCTTTTGCCCGTGAGCTGTTCTCTTACTCTCCCTCGAATTACTCCGAGGGAGTCTCCAAGTCCAAGTAAGATGGTGGTACCTCCACAGTTGAGCCCGGCATCAGCTCAACCACCTGTTGTGATTAAATTCTAATTAAGTATCCCCTGTTATACTATACAAGTTCTATTGTTAAAACTTTAGGAAGAGCAGTCACATCTTAATACAGGTTTGTGTAAACTTAAAAGGATGAGACCAACATATTCCTAAAAAATATTTTTGTAGTTTTTGTATTTTTTTTGTACTTGCATCAGTCAAATCTGGATAGAGTCCAAAGTACATATATTTCACTTTTATTTTACTCGATGATTAAATATCAGCCGAGAAATTATAAAATCGCAATTTAAAGTACAATTTCAAGGTAGGTTTTTGTTAGGTGTTTTTATAAACTAACCTAAACTAGTGAAATTATAATTTCATGGCTTTGACAATTTACTTACGATATATGTATATAAAACTACATTTAAAGACGAATAAGTGCATCAGTCACATTTATATTTATTTACTAGAGTAACTATATTTGCAGTGATTCTAATTACTTGACGGAATACATCGTTTTGGAATTTAAATTCGAATATTCGTATTCGGACATTAAAAAATTCAGGGTAAGTATGTAAGACTGATAATCTAAAGACCCTTTTCCAATTGAATCTTACTGGTAAATCGATCGATGCACAAAACTGCCGACATTTATAAATTACAACAACATCGGCACGTCCGATTGAAAGTGAAAATTTAATCGGTCAAAATCACTACCGTTGTTTCTCGTGCCTTGTTTGTAAGATTATAATCATGACTTTGTATGGTGTAATCAAGTTTCTCCATCATTCAAAGTCGTGTATGTATAATATCTTTATTGATTGCGAAAAGAAAACTTTATTGTTTTTGTTTATTATGACTACGAAGTACGAACTTGTTACTTTGTATAGTGAAATAAAAATCTCCACTTTCCATCTCCAGCGCAAAAGTAAGCGTGTGTTGCTGGTGACCTAATTTATTATCGATAGAACGAAATCAAATTGTCTCATCACTAGCTCACGTCAGTACGCACGACTGATTGAATAAGATAGCCATCTTTTGGTGGCAGTATGTCTACATAACTTGTAGGAGACAAAATATATAAATAAAATAAACTATACAAGGTGACTTTTTGATCATCGTCCAAATGCACTCTGGAGGCTTGGTTAGTGATCAGTAATTCACTCCCAGTCCTAAGAGAATGAATCACTATGGGGAGTCGAAATTTCATTTTATGTATTTTACAAAAATTGTTATTGGTTCATGATGCTGATCACTTACCAAGCCTCCAGTATGAATTTGGACGATGTTCACAAATTCACCTTGTATTATAGTTCATTTTATTTGTATAATTTTAATTATGCTTTGTCTTAAGAGTTCCATGAAAAACGTGACCAACCCAAGTGACATCTCACAAATATTATTCATCCATCAGCCTAGTTCGTCCACTGCTGGACATAAGCCTTTCCAGAACTTTGCCACTCCTGGCAAACCGGAACCCGGAACCCTCGCACCAGTAACGCCGCTGCCCGTCACCAGTCTGTCCCATATAAGGCCCGGCTATTAGGGATGGATATACCGCCATCCATCGCTCCCAGGCATGGTGGGCCTCCTGGTTTTTTGCATATGAGCTGTCCTCTTACTCTCCCCCGAATAACGTCGAGGGGGTCTCCAAGTAAGATGGTGGTACCTCCACAGTCGAGCCCAGCATCAGCTCTACCACCATATACCATATTAGAATTATGTTTATTTTACGAAATCCATCGCTATGAATACAAGTAGCGCGCTGGTCTTGAGGTCGCAGGTTCGAATCCTAGCCCGGGGAATTTTTTCAAATTCTTGTCTTTGGATTTGTTTCTGATTGATATTTTGTAGTTTGTAATGCACTCTAATAATATTTACCATATTATTAGACAAATTAATTTTAAGACTTCTATTTAGTAAACATACGTATTCATTGTGAATTTTTTTTTTCGTATCCAATGTAACTAAATTACAAAATGTGGTTTTCAAATTGGGCGAAATATTTTGTATCATGCCGTAGTGTGTTTTAATGGGTTTCATTTGTTTATACTTCTTTATTGATTCTAAAGAAAATTTAAGATTTGATGAAAATGAGCATTGCGAGTATCTTCCATTTTATTTCCTTCATCTTCATTTCTCTAATGTTATTTGGAATGGTGTATAGATTTTACTACAACATATTTTTATTTCGTTCTTCATCTTTTATCTTCATTTTTCTAATGTAAAATTTAATGTAATCTTAAAATAAATTCTTCATCTTACTTTTATCTTGTGTATTTTGAACAAAACGAATATTTGTACTCAATGTTTAGTACATGCGGGTAAATTGTACACAATGTTCAGGACATTAGGGTAAATTGATGGGAACATATAATTAATTGTCGTTGTACGAAGAACGACAGTTGCAAAGAAAATGCCGAATTTGTATATAGTAAACAATAACAAAACGTGAGTGCAAAACTGTTAATAAACTTCTCAGGTACTCTCTGTCCCCCTCTTATCAAGGCAAAGTTGTAAAGGCCAACAATATAAAGTCATTAAAAAGAAAAAAACTCACATTATTCAAATTTTATTACAGAAAATTATCTATTGTTAGTTTCTGCTGAACATGACGCAATGAGCAATTTAAATTCTAAATCACTGTAAAGATTTTGACTCAAAAAAGGTTACAGTTAGGATAATAACTATAATGCTGTCATGTTATTTGAGCTATTATTATCAAGTTAATAATAGAGCTAGTTCACGTAATTTAAAGACATTTCTATTTGAATCTTCTAGAAGAACATTTATTCCCATAGCTTAATTTCAAAAAGATTTTAGTTTTCATAACAAATACGTAGTTGTCATTATTTTGGTAAATAAATTAACCATAATTTTTGTACCCAAACATCAATCGGCTGGATTCAAAAGCAGTTTTCGATACAGGGCGTCAAAAGTATGGAATGATTTGCCCCCACCCATCAGAGAGTGCAAAACAAAGGCAACATTCCGTATTAAATTGAAAAAGTACCTTTTAGACCTACAAAAATGAATTAAGCCTTTCAATGAAAATTTTTGTTATTTTATATATTTTTATTTTGTTATATATGTATATAATTTATGTTTTATAATTATAATTTATATAAATATAATTATTTATTTATATTTAGCTCCTGCACATTCTTCTTGTCTTTATGTGTATTTAAATATAAGCAACCTAGCATAGGTATAGGTTAAATTTTAATATTAATTTTAAGTCAGGGTTCAACAGAATACCAGCGTTGTAGCCCCTACTGCAGCATTAAGCTGAGCTGTAATCCTTTTTATTTACCACTGTTTACTTAATGTTATATTTACTCGTTCTGTTTGTTAATTTGTATTGTTTGTTATTTTGTAAGTTTGTATGTTCTTTCTCGTGTCTGTGGTATTTTAAAATAAATTACTTTTCTTTCTTTCCTTCTTCTTTTTATGATTTTTTAAAGAATATTTGAATATGACGTCACTTGGGAATTTTAGGCATTGTACTGATTGTGATGTGTGATTGCTTATAAACTCTCTAATACGTCTACTCATCTGTCGTCCATCTGTCAAATCAGTCGGCAGCAAATGTAACTAGACGGAATTGGATGCAGTTTCCATTGTTAGCTAAGCAATCTACAAAAAACACAGAAAGGAAAGGTTGAAGGGTGTAATATTATTGCAGTAGTCGATGAAAAGCGGGTTAGTAGCGAGTAGTAGCCGGTTCATCCTCATTGGTGGGATGAGGTACCTTCATCGCAAAATTTTAAAAAATAATTTGGAATGATTGAGTAATTTAATGAGATGTGTCAGTCAACATTAGCCTACCGACGCGCGACGTTCAAGGGTTATTTGATCAGCCAGGTATGCTTATCTGACTTCAAAAAATTAATCATAAGCTTATTGACTATGTTAATTGTATGTTTTAAATTGATAAAATTATTGTATAGTTTGATTTGAAGATATCTCAAGACAAAGGATACAAAAGATATACTACACGATATAAAAGTAGATTTACATTGGTCCAGTGACTGACGTCAGTATGATGCCATGGGAATATTCCAACAATTTGAATTTATATTTCTTGTATGCAGAAGTAAAGTCTAAAACAATGCTCGGGTCACGTTTAGGTTTACTAAATTAGTATAAACATTGTAAAACTGATAGTAGTTATTAGCCAAAACTATTGTTGATAAGGTTTAAAACAAGCATAATTCCAAAATTATTACTCACTTAAGTAAATTGTATTTCATAATGATACATTTGTTGTTGATCATAGTTAAAGCAAACATGGTTCTGTAAATATTTACTCACTTAATAATGCTTTATGTACATTTCATTTATTAATGGGATTCTGATACTCAATTATAGACAAACAAGGACAATTGTCACCCTAGAATATAGAATATTTTGAAACAATCAAATATGAAATTTGTACATCGTTTATTAGTTATTAGCCATTAAGATGAATTATGACGACTTAACAGTCTTGTTCTGAATTTCGGACTTGCTTTTGCTATAAAAGAAAGAAGACTATGTTTGTTATTGTTGTCTGCTTTTGACGCCTGTTAATCTGATAAAAACGAAGAAATTGAGGTAAGACTGACTCGTTTTATTCATAACAAAGTTTGAATACTTTTATTTTCTTTATAGTCTTCTAGTTTTAAGTTGTTTTTTATTTTTGTATCACAGTTCGGGGAAATTGTTTATCAATGACTTGCAAAGAGACCCAATCCCAATCAAACACAAACCATATTATTTAGCTCAGGACCCTTTCGCTGATTTGGAGGAGGAAGTGTGGTCTAGAGCCAAGAAAACGAAGATTAATCAAAAACCTGATACTAGTATCGATGTGTTTTTCGATAGAAAAGTAACAGTTTAGATAAAGAAAGGAATCAGTTGAAATTTCGGTAAACCTAAAAAAAATGGTATTCAACACATAGCATTACCTGAAGAAGCGAATGCTAACACATCTTGTAAAAATAGAGTTATTTGACTTGAATAAGATCCATAACATTCCACAAGAAGAACAATGGAAACACGCTGAAGTTCGAGTAAAACATGTGATAAATAACTCTGACAATGAAATTCGACGATTAAGTCTTCATTAAAGTGATCGGTTTCAATGCAAGCTGCAAACATTTCCTCCCAAGTCTGAGTAAATAAATCATCAAAATTGTTTTTATCTTGAATATCTACGCCTTCAATTACTGCACACATTTCATCCTCACACGACTCCGTAAAATCACTCGCTCATCTATATTATCTGCAGGGAAGCATACTTGACTCGATCTTTTGAATAAAATTGACGGTACCCCCTCGTTAACACTGGGATGACTGCCTTGTATCAATATCTCGTACATCTTGTAAACATTTTCATATTGTTTACACACTGCTTAAAAAGTTGAAGTAAATTAGTCACTTGGGTTATCATTAAAGTGATGGTTTCAATGCAAGCTGCACACATCTCCTCATAATTTTTATCTTGAATGTTTTCTTCTCCCACGCCTTAGTAAAATCACTCGAATCAAAAGTGACATTTGTTGACGGTACTGCGTGAGTTTCCGAAAATTTGTATCATTTCACACCACAGAACTGTTTCACACCATGTTCCGTTGAATTATTGCGAGGACTCTTCTTTGCTTGCCCATCTTGATTAAGCAATTAAAAAAATCAGTATCATATAATCACAGTTTTCGATAATGTCACACACTTCACACTCCTCGTCCCAAGTCTCGGTAAAGACTTCTTGGTATATTTGAAATCTTTGTATTTATATAGAATTTTGTTCTTCCACTAACTCGTCACTTGGCTCCTCCATAATGCTCACTACTCAAGTTACAACAGTGTAATAAATAAAATTTCAATAGTTATTTTAGTATTTATAGGGTCAAACTTAATTTCTTACAACTAATTAGTTAAGCATTATTAAGGATCGATTCTGCGTATTTGTTGCAAAATATTAAAACAGTCAAAGTACAACTTTTAGATAAGTCCAATGTATAACATAGTTTACTTTATACATTAACGCATTTTTAATGATATTATGGTATAATATTATAAAAACTCGCGTGAGCTGACATACTATGTAAATTATTAAACCGTTTCACCGATACAATTTCGGCGTTATCAAGTCGAGTTTCGTGTATACAGCCGTATGTAATAATAATTTGATATAACAGTAGCTTCAAAATAATTGGATATTTTAATTGTATTTTTCTAATTTCAGTCTTATGGAAAATTCAATTCTTTACTACCATAATATCATTAAAAATACGTTTATGCATATAGTAAACTATTGTGTACAATTTTGATAATTATTTCTTAGTATCTATTGTAACCAATACTAAGAATCGATCCTTAATGAAGTTGTTTACTTCGAATCCATAATGTATTTGCGATACTTGGTATTATTTTGATTTTACATATTTTTTTGTCATTATCTTGTGTAAATATGTACTTAGTTATTATTAAAAAACTATGTGTTACTTAGTACCTATGAATAAATAAATAAATACATAGATAATTCAAGATCCCATTAAAAAATTAAATGTACAAGCCATTACATACTTATTATAGAATTAAATATACATATAACGTCAAGACATGAATCCCGGAGGAGGGATCAGAGGTGTTCCGAGTGTGAACTGTGAAATGCAAGTCACAGTCCACACTCTGTACACCCGTGTTTCACCGACGATAAATACGTCCCAACGTGATGAGTGGTGAACCCTATCGCCTTACTTCGGGCACAGATACACTCTTTTTAGGACATGCAGGTTTCCTTTTGAATATCTCGCCATCTTGCACCTCTTGATGAGAGATGGGTCGGAGTGCGGAATGGGAGGTGAGGGAAACATATACAAAGATGTGTGCAAAGATTCATTGAGATCAAAGTCATTAGAACGTCACAAGCACCTAAAGCAGTTATATGGAAGCTGAGCAGAATTGCCCAGCTTAAGGGGCATTTCCACTTTTGCACGAGCAAAAGCTAGCAAAGATACTTCAGCTATAGTAATTAAACATGAGATATTGAGACATATTGTGTCCAAAATAACGTAGTGCATTATAAAACCTAAAACATATTTTCGGCAATGTCCTAGCGATATTGTTTATTTACTGATTTCAAACATTAAACCAGCGTGAAACTACATATTGCAAAACTTCTAAAAGAGCATTGTAAAGCAACTGCTATAGCAACCCGATTGCGATCTCTATTCGACGGTATCAGTGTCAGTAGCGGAGTTTTTGTCGATGTCGATTCGAATGAGACTTTGTCACATCGAAGCAGTTATCGAATCGATCGACAAACCATTGTGCAGTACGTATTGTTGTGGCTTTCTGAAGCGTGTTTATCGAAACTGTAGTTTTGCAATCATTTTCTTTTAGAAAGTCATATTTTTTGTTTGACTGGGCGTTACAAAAAGTTAATTAGTTACTTAAATTGTTACCAATTAAATATATTGTGAGATCCAAAACGATGAACTACGAGTACTTGGCTATCAAAAGATCTGCTCGCACCTCATTGAAAAACGCAGTTTGACTTATTTTTTCTTTCAGTAAACTTTGCTATCATTAATATTTACGGTACGTTCCCTCCAACCACGGTCTTTTTTCCACCCTGTGTACAGTGTAGCAATAATGGAAAAAACATTTAAACGCGGTTTCTTGAGTGCGAAGAGATAATGGTGACAACAAAAAACCTCAAGGGAGCTTTCAAAGTTGTTCCGAGAGTTTCAGTGTTTGCAATCAACTTTCACGAAAAAACACAGACACTCTATTTATAAGAAACTTACACGTTATTCCAATCTCTATTTACCTCGATAGGTTACACGAGGAGTATTTGATGTTGATTTTTAACGACCATATTTATTATTAAACAGGTATCTATTAGATTAATAAACATTTACGTATTTATTTCTACACTAACATGAGTTTATTTCAATGCTGTTTATACAATTGTATAAACTTCATAATTGGTTTACTATATTTCAAATTATTAAATAACATAAAATGATAATAGACTTTTCTTGTCTTTTCGATTAAAGAAATTATATATATATATATATACGAAAACACAAAAAATATAATTATAGGTAAGTAGTAAAATATAAAAAAATAAAATATTCAGTATCATAAGTATCTATAATTTATAATTACTAATTTTTAACTTTTATTTATAATTGTGTAACTGATGCCGACCACAATTAGTGGTCGAAATATATTTTACTACTTACCTAAAATTATTAAATACGAATTTTATTAATTTTAATTTCAAGTTTAGTATGCCGAATGGCAAAGCACATGGAACATTTTGTAGTTTATGAACATCTATATCTACACAAATAAAAATATTCTGATTCTCATTACGATTCTAGTTTGATCACGCCATATTATGCGCGCTATACATTTCATCAGCAATATGTCTGCGGTCGGGTTGTGATAGTTATTTGTGCTACAAGGGAACAAAGTAATATTTTGTACGTCGAAGGCGTTATTTTGAATTTAGAGCGAAGCGAAGGATTCTAAAGTAGAATCCTGAGCGTAGCAAGGAATTCAATATACGCCGCCCAAAAACAAAATAATTATCTTGACCCTGAGTGATACACACTATTTTTCATCACTAACTATTAGAAAAAAAAGCTACGAGTACCTGGTATTTCGTAGTAATAATTGTTGCACCACATTAACTGCATCATTTACCATCTTACATTGCTCGATCTCATTTTTAATTGTTATTTGCAATAACTTGGCGAAGACTAGCGTAAAATTTCCGAGAAAAAAAAAAAAAAAAAAAGAAAAAACACGTGTTTTTTTTTCAGTGCACATTGCCGCCAAAGCCTAACCAGCCAGTAACTTCTTCATAAATTATGCATGCCACCTCTTTGGTTAAATGACGCTAATCTATCAGAAAGGACGAACGCGAACCAATCAGAAGAGAGAAATCGCAAACTCGCATGGGAATAAAATTGACTTTGGCTCCCGCTATCCTCTAAAGCCAATTGTCGTTTTTGGAAAAGGTGTGATGAAAAGTATACTATTTTACTCTTTTTCATACTGCTGGGTCCTGAGCCAGTGAATCCTGAAATAAATAAAGCAGGACCCGTATCTTTTGTCCGTTATAGTAATGGCGGGACAGATTGAAACAATATTTTATTAGACGATAGAACATTAAGCGGGAGAAAAGAAAATTGAGTCAATTTATCCTGTGAAAATAAATTAGTTATTTGTTGTGAAGTAAGAAAACAAATAACCGATCCCCTAGTCCCTGCAAATAACCAAAATAGATATTGCCCTCTCACGAATATAATAGTATAGTCACTGAAAAAATATAAACCAAGCAACAATTTTTTATAGCACCTTTATGGGCTAGTGGTAGAGCGCTCGCCTGCTAACCTAGAGGTCGTGGGTTCAATCCCCACGGTTCACAATAATTTGTGTTCGGTTTGCGTGCTCCGAAAGGCACCATTTGTACCCACAAATACGGCCATAGGGCTCACCAGTTTTGAACGCAACAAATAATCGTCGATGAAAAGCGGGGCTAACAAGTGTTGACTGTGACTTTCATTTCACTGTTCACACTTGTGAACAGCCTGACAACCCCTCAGGGATTCATGTCGTGATATGTCATGATCTTTATATAGGTATATATTTTTTCATTATTTCAGTTTCTCTTACCCCTCGGTCACAGCTTTAGGCTTCGAGAGGCGCGCCAAGCGGTTCTTTTTGCGACGGCGCCAGCGGATAGACAAAATGTATGAAGTTGTATAGGGCCGCCCATGGGTCGTCGCTCGCGCTTCTTGTCCGGCTTCGAGTGACTTGCACTCTCGCGGCGACGGTGTGCGGGGAGGCGGACGGTTGAAACAGTGATAGAGCGCACAGGACGAACCTAGTGTCGAGCGCTTTGAGCGAGCGAGCGCGATATACATGAAGGCACCGACGGGTGTCGTGGCAGGGCCAAGCCCGTCGCAAAAACCACCTAGCTGGAATCGCAGCAAGAAGCGCCGCCAGAAGCCTGAAGCTGTGGCCCTGGCGTTAGAAAGACAAGAGCTTGTTCATTTTTATTTACTAAAAGCTCAAACTGAGACTATTTTTCCCAATGTGATTGCTGAGTGTTCATTTCTAGGTTACAAACAATGAGATACGATGTCTGGACAGTATATCAAACACTGATGCTTAGAATATGGAATATAATAGTCTGAAAAAATAGAGTGGGTTTTGTATTTTCATCCTAGGTAAATTTTGTTTTTGCTGGTCTTCGTATTCTGAATTTTGTGCTTAATATAAGAACCAAAACGATTTATTGTTATTAAAGTGAATTATTTTCAATAATACAAAAAAGATACAAAATATTTTATATAATTATTAATATAATATAAAAATATTATAACTAGTCTTTGATTTTACAGACGCAACTTAGTTGAATCACAAGTGCGAGGAGCGCGACACGATGTTTTTGCGATTAAACAGTACCGCCACGCTCCTCGCACTTGCGATTCAACTAGTGGCGTCGCGCGCGATTAAACACTTTGCTACCTACGCCCGCTGGTTCTATTAAGTTTATAAAAACCTGTATTAGGATAAGACCGCTCTTTTAATTTTCATATTTTTGTTTTATTTGTTATTTTCGCTTTCTTTGTTTTTTTCCAATTAAAATTCGTATATGGTTGCGTGAGAAAAGCTTTTTTGCGGATATTATCGGAAATTAGTTCACACTGAACTATTTGAACTAAATGTTTCATTTAATGTACAATCTGTGTTTTGTTATTACAGAATTGTCTAGGTAACAATGTAACCCGGAAATCATGAGCTTCCATTGACATCCAAGAATTCACACGACCAAACCGATTTTCCGCACCTTCAATTCTCTGGTTGTCAGCATCCATCCTTTGTACCGGTACCAGGGTAGCAAAGAGATAAGATGTATAAATAGAGAGATAGTGACTCTTCCGGCAACTCTCGGCTCTGTTTATCAGTGTGGCAATCTTTTTGGATGCCTATCTTTGTGACATGGATGTGATTTAGGTAGAAACGTCGCTCTAAAGCGAAATTTGTGCAAGGACTGTCAACTTTCACTTCAGAAGTGGGATAACATAGTTGCAAAATCTAATTGAAATGTTTGTATATCTACAGTTGAAGCAAAATGCTTCAAATGGAATGTGTTTCAAAACCAGTTCAAACATATTTTTAGAGCTAACCGTCCAAATAGAGACGTCAGTCAATCTAGACTTTAGAGTGACAACTGCAAGCTAACTGAATTTTGCAATCTGCATAATCTAGTCTGTGTACGGATGATGTAATTGGATTTGAATTTGTTAGCATTTAGTATTGTTTTCTTTCACTATTGTGTTTGTATTTGCTCTGTGCTATGTGCATTGAATTTCTAAATAAGTATTAAGTTTGTGAACATTATTGCTATGTGTTGTCATGTTTCGTTTGTTGGAATTTGTATAAATGTATTTTAAATACCTTTAATATTTTACGCCGTAAGGCAACACATACAGTTAATTTAGTTACTAAAATCAATTCTTTTACAATATTTTACCCAATTCCTACAAAAAAAAAACAATGTAGGACCTCCACTCGGTTAACATTTTATACCAGTTTTTAGAAAATACCAGAGCTTCTTGATTTTTTTTTTAAGTTTGTTCAAAATATACTGGGTGTTAAGATGAAGTTGGAAACTGGCAATACTACTCGTCCATACGAACAATTTTTATTAGAGAGCCAAACCCCGAAACGCGAAAAAAAATCAGCTGTTCGATAAAAAAGTTACAAAGCTACTTGAACAAAAAGTATGAAACAACAGACTTCTTTTTTTGATTTCTCAATTTTTTTTCACGGAAGGTTGTTCACATGGACGGGTGCTATCGCTAGTTTTAGGCTTCCGCAACTTCATCTTAACATCCCGTAGAGTATAGCAACAAATATCGTATTTAAAAGCATAATTATTAGGTGTAATCATATTGACTTGTTGCATTCGCAAATGTCGATCCAAAGAAACGTTGCAACAAATATTAGATCCCCGTCTTTTCAAGAATCCTTGGCGTCTCCCATCTTCAGTAAAAGTTGATGGTTATCGAAGCAGTCGTGTGTGGACGGTGTTCAGATAAGATAGATAGGATACCCCTGATGCTGTGGCTAATTCACTGTGGCTAATGAACAGGATTGGGCTTGGCAGATAAACTTAATGTTTTGTATGCACATTTTGTTTAGCAATCAAAATGGTAAGAAAATACATGACGCATTGTAGCAGAGAATTTGGTATGTTTTAGGTAAATTATTGGTATTTTGGACAAAGTTATTCAAAAAATCAGAATTATTATACAAATTGAAATTACAGTGAGTGAGAGAAGGCAGAAGCTGTTCTAGTTCGGTTGAAGCGCGCGCGCAGGTTTCAGGGGGCCTATTCTGGAGAAATAGTCAAAGCGAGATTTCTAAAACACGAGCTAAAAATGTATGAAGTTCGACAGATAAAACTGTTATGACGGTCGAGAAGGCTGATTCGACAGGCTCGGAATTATTCTCCTGGACTAATAACGAATATGAGTCATACATTGTGAAATTGATTGTGAAAAACCCGCCTTTTTCTAATTAATCGAAACAGAAACTCAAAAACTTTACAACTAAATCTTATTACCTATGTACCTATTGTGTATGTTGTCATCGCAAAGTTACCATTGGTTTCTGTAAATTAGAAATCAAAATTTTTGAATGATAAAAATTTTGAGATTCTGATTTACAGAAACAATAAAAAAAAATTGGTATTCTAATTTATAGAAATCAATGGAAAATTTGCTATGGCAGCATACACAATACATAGGTAATAAGATTTAGTTGAATAACTATTCAGTGAATTTTTAATTTAAGTGTTCTGTTTCGATTAATTAGAAAAAGGTGGGTTTTCCACAATTCGGCTGCAAAACCGCTCTTAAAAAGACAGATTTTAAAGCGAGTTCGTCCATCTATTTAAGATTTATGTGTATATTTTTTTTAATAATGTTTACTCTAAATAAAAAGAAATATATTCGAATCCTGCATTTTCAAAAGCTATTAAGAATTATGTCATAATTAATAATATATAACAATGTTACAATGCTAAACCAACATAATTTATAATAGTGATGTATAAAAACCGTAATAAGGACAGAATCATAGGCTTTCGGAATGACGACCTAAGAAAACGAATTCAATATTAAAACTATGACAGAAATAAATTTCTATGTTTGAACACTTGGCGATTTATCCATCGCAAAGAGATATAAATTAACATTATATTAATCCCGGTTCAGAGCTCCTCACATTCAGATTAACTTTTTTTCAGCGTTTCTATACTGCAATGATGTAATGTTAATATGATTTCAATATTCCTTTCTTTTTCGTCATGATTAGTTCTTACCTCTTATTTTTGTACCACCGACGTAAAAAGCCTTCGATCGCGTGATATGTTCACATTTCTCTGAAGACGTCAGAGTATCTCTCACAGTTTATCTACAAGTTCAACTCCTTCGCCAATTACAACTGAGTTATGGCAACGTTGGATTGAGAATAGAAATTGGTTGTTTTATCGTCGCAATGGATACAGGGGAGCTCCAATGAGACAAAGTTTTAGTTTTCCACTTTTCAAAGAAAAGCAGCTGTCTCATTACAGGGAAAGATAAAATCTTCACTCTTCGCACAAACGAATCAATCGATTTTAACGTGGTTCAACAAACGAACTGATTTGTCTAACACAACAATAGATTTACGTTGTTATATTTCTATCTCGTATTATACAGGTTAAAAAGTTCAGTTTGTTTGTGCCGCCAGTTTGAACGGCATACATACTTCTGCGATGACCCTGCCGAGCTTTACCTTCCACTTACGCACCATAAATTTCTTTCGAAACTATACTTCCATTTATCTTCTAATAAATAAGCGTATCATCCATCCATCTATCAATCAGCCTGGTTTATCCAATGCGGGATATAGACCTTTCGAAGATTTCGCCCCTCTTGGCGGTCCTCCTGTAAGAAATGCCTAAATACACATTGGACAGGCGGGTTGGCGAGCGCGGTGCCGAAACCCTCGCATCAGGTGACGTCGCTGCCCGTCCCCGGGAATGGGTATACTGCTATGAATTAGTACAGGTATGTTGGGCCACCTGGTTGTGCCTGTTTGAGAAACTGTCCTCTTACTCTCCCCCGAATAACTTCGGCGGCGGGGGGTTTGCGGTTAAGATGGTGGAACCTTCACAGTCGAGCCCGGCATCCGCTCTACCACCTATAATAAGCGCATAATGAGTAACAATGTCATAATTATTCTCCCTTTTGTTCACCAAAATGGAATAACCCGAAATGGAAACCATTGTTCCAACGTTGAAACAGTTGTGGAAACGTACGATGACAGAAATGGTAAATATGATCCCTATTGTTTACATAAATCGCTATCTCTATTGAAAGTTATATTTATGTTCGCGCCTTTAATGGGCTCCGTGGCTAAGAAATAATTTTCTTCGCCGGTGGGAATCAAAATGTAATCAGAAACGCATTCATCATCCCTCCATAATTTGGTTCCTTGTAAGGTGAGAATGGAAAGGAAAATTTTATATACAAATCTCATACCGATAACTAGACAATTTATCTTCTGTACTATTATTAAAGTAGTTAAAAAAATGTGTCTGTCGGTAGCAGTGCCATGCATAGAACTTTTTTCCGGAAAAGCAATCAGAAGGTCAAGATTGACAATAAAATAAATATGAAAAAGTTTAAATAACACTTTGAAAAAAAAAGTTTGTGTGACGCCAGGGTAGGCACTGCCTACCCTAGAGTGAACATTTTCATACAAACGTTTATTTTCAAAGTGTTATTTAAATTTTTTCATATTTTTTTTATTGCTTGACCTTCTGATTGCTTTTCCGGAAAAAAGTTCTAAGCACGCCACTGGTCGGTAGGTACGTGGAATAATTTTGCGAGGTTATTAAAATGGGTTATTAGTTGCACTGAGGCTAAAAATACAATTTGTGGAATTTTTTATGTATGTCTGTCTGTCTGTCTGTCTGTCTCTTGATTTTGATTGTATTAACGAATTTGGATGCGGTTTTCTTTATTGTATTTGCACTGGTGAACATATAGACGTTGATAAAATAACCGCCCAGCCGAAAACTGTCAATAATAGATTTTGGAACGTAATTACTTATAAATAGCCCTAATACAAAATTATTATTTGGTCAGCATTATTAAGTAATTGGTTGGCATTAAAATAATATTTATAAGCTATTAATCTCTAAGGTAAGTGAGTCGGTAGGTTAGGCTAGTAGTTAGGTATGGCGAGTTGAGGAACGTAGTGGGGCGACCGCCATACATAAACTTCGTGGTTATTTTTTTTATGACAACCCTAAAGATATTTGCGAAACATTAACTTTGTAGTGGAAAATGTGACCTCTTTGACTAATATCTTTAATTAGATATTATGAGGGTACATTCAGCACTGCGCCCTCTTAAAGTATTTTTTAATAAGGCGATATGCGAAAAAAATAACAGTGTATTTTTTAAGTGTATTTCATGAACTACACGGAAAATTTTAATACATTTCTGGTATATGCATTTTAACTATATACATAACATAATCTAGGGTTTTGAAATTGGAAAACATGTTTGGATAAATATTCCTCGATATAAATAATTGATGAAATGAGGTCTTCAAACACACTTTTTCTCCTCGTTTGACGAATAGGAACTATATACAGAACTCAAACATACTTTATTAGATGTGTTTCAAGAATATCTAGAGATTTGATATTTGAAATTTTGCTAGCTATTTTAGTTTTTGTAATAAAAATATAAAACCAACTTTTTTCCCTTTTGCCCTGAATCCGCCCCTCTCGCACTGCGCGATTTTTCGCTTTCACTGTGACAAAAATGCAATTCGCATAGCTTATTAAGTACTTAGGTATTTACGCTTGCCAAAATTCAGTAAAATCCGAATCAAGATTTGCTGCGCTATTAAAAATTCCTTTCAGCCCAATAACAAATAAGTATAAGAATTACGATTTAAAAAAACACCCCAGTAACGTAAAACATCACTCCTTTAATTTAGTTATAGGGATGATCCTTGAAAAATGTCGAGAGTTTTCCTAATCTCGACCTTAATGAAACGAGAGTTTTCGATTGACATCATGTGACGTCATTATCAATATTGGATTGTACATTACTCTAATAACAAAGAGTATTGTCGGACAACAAAGTAAATATATCGATACTGCTATTATCAATATTCCCGAGTACATGCTCCACATCATTTCCTGTAGCCGGCTTGTGTCACAAGTTCTAGTTGACATGACATGACATGTCAAATAGAATAGTGTTGTGCACCAAACTAGATAATATCGATAATGAAAACGTCAGCTGTTTATTGAATGGAGCTCGGGGTCTTTTGTGAAGACAATCTCGTCTGAATTTCTATTTCATAGTTGAATTTAATACTGTGTATGTTATGTGGGAGATAGCAGTAGTAAAAATAAAATAAATGTTGAGCACTGATATTACTACGCTGTAGCAGATGTCAATTTAAAAAAATTTGTTCTGAGTATTTTTAGTAAAGATCTATTATAGATCTAAATCTAGTATAATACCCGTTTAAAAACACTACACTGGCTTGATTTTTTGTCGCTGAAAAACCGAAAAATAGATGTACTGGACGGCCCCATACCGAGGGCCGAAATATATCGAGTTATAATTTTTTTAATTGTTTTAATACTAATAAATAATCATAGGAAATAAATAAGGTTTCATAAAAAGATATACGTTACATAAAAACCATATTATTTAATAAAAAAAATACATATTATTATTATTATATTTTAGCTCTCCTTATAATTTTGTAACTAACATTCTTAATGAATGTCAAATGCTTTGTAGATTTGTGTTGACATACGGTCAGTAATAAAAATAAATGTAGACCGTTTTTCTACATGATAATAAAAAGTTATCTTAAATCAGCAAGTAACTCTGAACTAGTATCAGAATGAACCCCCGCTGTCTAGTAATGCGTTCGCTAACTTGTTGCTTCAATGCTGCAAGCTATGAATACAGGCTTTAGTATCGACACGAAATCGATTCGATTTTATCTCTCAAATTAACCGAATCGATGCTTACGTATGTACTTTGTACCAAGTTTCGATATCATCTGATAGCGATCCTCAATCGTTGCCAACGCTAGGTGTGTTATATCATATCACATAGTGGTGGGAGTCTATAAGAATATATTATTTATGTAAAAATATTTTAGTAAACGGCAAGCGCAGTTCTTACGCCAGGGCCACAGCTTCAAGCTTCTGGCGGCGCTTCTTGCTGCGCTTTCAGGTGGTTTTTGCGACGGGCTTTGCCCTGCCACGACACCCGTCGGCGCCTTCCACTGCATCGGATGTATAGCGCGCTCGCTTGCTCAAAGCGCTCGACACTAGGTTCATCCTGTGATCACTGTTTCAACCGCCCGCCTCCCCGCACACCGCCGTCCCGAGAGCGCAAGTCACTAGAAGCCGGACAAGACGTGCTAGCGGCGACCCATGGCCGGCTCTATATAACTTCATACATTTGTTCTTTCCACCGGCGCCGTCACAAGGACAACCGCTTGGCGCGTCTCTCGAATCCTGAAGCTGTGGCCGACTGGTTAGGACGACACCGGTGAAGCGGCGCAGCTCGTCGTGAGAATGCCCAAATTGTATAGGAGAAATAGGTAAGTGCACATCCGTTTTTCAAAATAATTCAGTATAGCAGTTTAAGGGAGTTGTAATAATATTTATGTCGCCTTATTCGAGAAGAAAAAATTAAATAATAAAACATACCGTATGTTTGTTTCTTAACAAGTCAACCATTTACTTTTTAGTGATAGTACTAATTAATTACAAGGTACGTGTTAGAAGGGAGTACTAGAGTACAGAGTTTAAATTTTTAAAGTAATAACCATTTTTTTACAGTCATGTAAAAAAACATTCATACCAACTTTACATTCAAATGCAGTTAATTTACCTTACAGACACCTCAAGAACGTTTGTATCACGATTTTTACGATTCACGATCAACCTTGGTGCTACTTTTAGCCAATAATTAGTTTTTATCTCTCAATTGGTGTACGAACTATTATTATTCGTTGCGTATAGTTCTGGCCAACCAAAAAAGCGGATGTAAAGTTATTCATAGATGACGCTGCAGTTGCGTATTTTCTAAGCGTCGACGAGTTTTTCTGCATAAACTAATAATTGCAATAGTCAATAATAGTCATGAAAATAGTCAATAATAATCTGTAAGATGGATCCGAGCTATTGTTTTAGCGATAGTGAGAATGAAGAGAGATATAGCAACAACCTCGGTTTGTTAGCTGATATCGATTATAGACTATCGATAGACGGTTAGCACAACCCTAGTCATTGCCGTATTGCAGTGAAAACAGATGACATGATAAGTGAGAGCAAAGCGGTTATATTTGCTTTGATGTCAAGGGAAAATGGCCGGCAATTTAGGTTTCTAAATTGGATTTTAATAAATGGGCATTTTTACGGTTCCGTAGCCAAACTATAAAAATAAACCATTAGTAGAAAAAATTTAATGGTATCGAATTTTAGATACTAAAAAGCTGATTATTCATATCTATGCTAAATTTACTTTCATAGATTACGAGAATGCTTCGAAAAACTACAAATCCAGTTACTTATCTCCATTTTATGGAACATATTCAGAAAATAATAAAAAAGAAAAAAATAAATTTTAAACTAATGGATTCGTAATTCAAGACAAATCATGAATATTGTTTCTTTCTTTATTGTTATTTTCTCATTTTTTTCTAGATAATTATAATAATTAAAGGCCATTTAATGGTAAAATACCCTAAAATTTTTCTGAAATAATATTTTTAGAAGGCAGTGCAGTGGTATGGTCCCGCCTTTAGAAGGAGTGATGTCGCGTAAAAATATCAAAAGTTATTTAAATTTATTCATAAAATTTAAATTGGCAAGTTTATACTAACATTAACTTAAACGAGTTAAAAGAAAACGTAAGGAAAAGTGCATTTTCATTACAAAGTGAAGCGAGGAACTATCTAAATAAAAAAAAAGTCTGTCTGTACTAAGACTTAATGAGAAATACCCGCCTTTTTTTAATAATGACCGGTTTCGCAGCCGGATTGTGAAAAACCCGCTTTTTTCTAATTAAGACCGGTTTCGCAGCCAGATTGTGAAATACCCGCCTTTTTCTTGTTAATCGAAACTTGAATTCAAGATATACTCAATAGTTATTCAACAAAACCTTATTACCTATGTATTGTTTATGTTACTATCGCTAAGTTTCCATTAGTTTCCTTAAATTAGAAATTCAAAAACTTTAAATTGAAAAAATTTAGAAATTCTAATTTGCAGAAACCAATGGAAACTTTGCGAATGCAGTATACACAGTACATAGGTAATAAGGTTTTGTTGAATAACTATTGAGTGGACTTTGAATTTAAGTGTTCTGTTTCGAAAAAATAGAAAAAGGCGGGTATTTCACAATCCGGCTGCGAAAGCGCTCTTAACTACCTACCTCGGTGCACAACTACAAATTGAGTGGAAGGTGTTCGCCAAGGCCCCGGGGTCAGCATCGTAAACAACTCGCTTGCTAATTACTCGCCAACTCAAACTGACGTCATTTTAGAAGCATGATTATGGTCGTGTGTACCGACTTAAATAGACAGGGGCTAGAGCTTTAGTCGTGAAATGAATAAAACTAGAGATAAATAAATAATCAACCTACAAATAATCAACAATGTCTCAAGCATCCGGCTTATTACAGTCTTAAACAAAACAAAAAACAAAAAATTGGCTTAATTTTATAGTTTTATTTGAACTATTATGGTATTTTGGATTCATCCTTTCTTAGGTTGACTTTACTTTGTATGTGAGGTCGAGTTGACCATAAAACAAATTAAGTAGCGACTCAGCCATTTAGCAGAGTTTCGTTTAGCCTCTTTGCTCTTTGCACTTGTGATTCAACTAGTGGCGTCCCGCGCGATTAAACTCTATGCTACGGGCCCTAGTCGACGCCTCGGGTGACCCAAGGGCTGGCGCGTACCTCGGAAAACAGCTGTAGCCATCCAACGTAGTAAGGCAGCAGTGTTTTGGGCGCCGATGTTTGGCAACGATGTTTTTTTTTTTTTTACTTTTGTGTTTTATATACGTACGTTTATTTATATTTTTTTCATTATTTGGTATACTCAGCTACAATTTCACTTATTATTGTTATTTAAGTTTTTTTTTCATTTCTTCAAATATCTAGAAATGAAAAAAAATTTGCTTGCAAAAAAAATGTTTTCTTTTAAAACAATGTGCGTCCAAGGCTTCTTTATAGCGAACAAAGGGTGCAAAGACCGTTTTTCCATTTTTCATGAAAACAGCATTATGTTAAAGAAAAACCAATAAGCCACGGCAATTTTTGTTCACGATTGAAAAAGTGTTGATCCATCATAATGTTTTTTCAATGCAAGTGCTCGTACAGGCCCACTTTTTATGCATCAAAACCGAACAGAAAGTCGATTATTTTGCCCTAGGGCTTTATTATTATGATTTTTTTTATTTATTCACAATGGTTGGCTAACCTGCATCCTTTCCTGTGTACCATAAATGTTATACTTTTTTTTTCACTGTTTAACGGCTCTGGATACAGTCCTTTTGAGCCAATCATAATTTAAAGTTCACAAGATTATATTTGTTTTAATTTCCTCACACTATGCATTGAAAAACGTAGTATGGTACACGGGCGTAAGAGCAATAAATTACTCGGTTACGTTTAAAACACTCGCTACGCTCGTGTTTTAAACCGTCCTCGTAATTTATTCCTTTTCGCCCTTATAGCATAAACTACTATTAATTCATTCATCGGGTATTCAAACATAAAATACCAGGAAAATTTCCTGAGCCGGGGTTACAAAATACTTTGCATCATTTTTAAAGGAAGGATAATTGGAAAAGTCAAGAAAAGTAGTTGTTTATTAATTTTAGTATAGGAAATGGCCTACTAGGGTTACACAAAGTACACAAAGGAAAAGCCCAACTGACACTAAACTATATTCGCAAAATGCCATAAATTACGTTTATTTAATATCTGTAATTCAAAAATAGGAAGAACCATTTTAAGTTGTGCGTTTCGTAGAGGATACGACTCGTTCCCCTTAACACACTTTAATCTAAGCGAATTGACATGACACCTAGCTCAGATGACGTTTGCGTAAGCGGGAGGGTTGTCCCAATCCTAGCCAAGTGTCATGTTAATTCGCCCGACTTGTAATGCCGTGCTTTAACCCATCACTAACCTGAGCCTAGAGCAAGACCAACTCCAGGCTATCTAGGATTCGTTTGAAGAAATTCGGACTCTCCTTGTATTGAAAAAAATATATTTGGTTTATTAATCTTTTCTCTAGGGATCTTACGTATAACCAATGTATTGAGATTGAGATTGTTTTTGTCAAAAAAAATGTTTTGCACCCTCGTTTTTTTTTGTTTTTAAACGTTCGCTTCAAGAACGCGGTTAAAAGAGATCAACTAGATTTTTTTTTCATAAAATAGGTAATAGAAATATGAAGGTATATCACCTAAATTCAATATTTTTTTCCTTACAAAATATTTCAGTATTGGCTAAAAACACACCAATTTGTTGTTTCGCTGCGTGATCACTAGTATTACGCGTCCAAGAAAAAGAGGCCAAAGAGCCAACATATAATCGCCTCTATGAAAAGCAAATACAGTCTTTGCCAGTAGACTTATTGTGCTGGACGGGTAATAAAAAAAGTTGCTAGGGTATGCCATCCTCTTAATAGACCTTTTCCTATACCAAAGTAGAGTGTGAAGTTGGAATATCCTTAAAGTCTCACTTCCTCCATTCAAAAGCCAAAATAGCAGAAAAAGTCTAACAACACAAAGTCGCGCCCAAAAACCTTCTGAAGAATGTTATTCAAGTAGGGAAAGCATCTGAATTATCAGCTTGAAAAGGTCAAAGGATAAAAATTGGATCTACAAACTCAATCCCTGACCCAATTAGAAGCTTATCCCACTTAACTTTGGTCTTCTACGATAACATCTTTACTCTATCGATTGACTTGTCCTTTTAAAAGCTTTGGTAAAGAGTTTAGAGATTAAGTCACTTCGGCTATTTGATGAGGTTTGTTAAACTCACAGAGGAAGTAACCCCAGAGGCGAAATGACACTTGGTTTGTTTGACATAATTTTCGTCAACTTTAACAATCGCGGATTGCGTATGTTTAGCTAAATGTGTTGTCCAAATTTTCCGCCAAAAATTTTGCTCCAAAAAATTACAACTATAACTACCTAATTTCATTCTCTACAAGTCTACACAAATTCACTCGGAAACGGAATATGTCTTTGGATCGAATCCTTCACACAAAAAAAGATATCGTTATTATCTTTATAAACGTCACTGTTAACTTTATTTTTATGTTAGTTTTGACATGGTGGTTAGTATATTTTTATATTGTAATTTGACACTTTTTTACAGACTGCAATGCGCTGCGCCCTATGCGCGGCCAGAAAATTCTTGCTCTTTTTCTCTGTTCCAGCCTTGAAGCGCTCTGATTGGTTAAGCTAACACCACGCGGTGCTAGAAATAGAGAATCCTCTGTAAGCGGAAGTGAGATGAATATTGTCAAGTCTATGCAAAAACACTGATTAGTTGGCGGAATCGGACGGACTGGCATTTCTTCTCTCAGGGCTAAGTGCTCGATGTTTAAACGAAAGCGCCGGTAGCTCAGTCGATATGACGCCGGAATCTCAATCTTGAGACCTTGGGTTCAAATCAAAAACCGATGAGTTTTTCGGAATCATTATTTGCATGGTATTTTATAGGAATTTTTAAACTTTGGTATTTTTATACTTATCACTCACTGACGGTGGAGGAAAACACTGTGCGACACGTAAACCTATATGCCCGAAAAAACTAATTGTTTTGATATAGGTTTGGAAACAAAAAAAAAACTAAAAATCTCATTTCGCAGAATTTACGGAAGTCGAAACAGACAACAACTGCCTGTTACCACTCTTGCGTGAGTAACCCCCGGTTTCCGAAAGGCCAATCAATGTTAACAGTAGATTAAAAAATAATTATCTGCGGATGGAGCCAGAAAAAGTGGGAATTTTACATTGAAATCAAAAATTAACTAAGTTAATTATTGATTCATCACTATTCAGACTTCATATATGCTTTATTTTCACCGTTATTTGCGGTTAAAGTTTTTTTAATCTACTGTTAACTTTGATTGGCCTTTCGGAAACCGGGGGTTAGTTATACTTTTACACCGGGCATAGTTTTATAAATAAGTATTTTTTTTTTGTTTTATGTGTCTTTTAAGTTAATATTGATTTCCTACATGTCTCACAAGCTACTAAAATCACCAAGTCAAGTTACATTGATTACTTGAAACCTGTCAGCGCCGAAGATCATAAAATACGTGTAAATCCTAGGTCTTGCGTCGACGAACGGCACGTGAAAAAACTTTAAAAGCACCTTTACCGTTTTATTTGCTGAGTAACTGGCGGCCTCAACACTTCGACATTTCTGAGGAGCCTTAGGGATGTCACTGGAATGATTTGGAAGTATTTTCGATACTTGTCGATAGCAAAAGTCTGAATACGTTTTTGTCTGTTGATCTCATTATCGTTAAACCCATGACTTTTAAGAAACCAGCACTGATTTTTTTTTCATGAAAATTATCATCTCTGTATAAGGTCAGAATTCCATTTTTGTATAATACGATACGTGTCTACATAATTTAATATGTATATAACATGTATGTATGTGCTCCGTTTAATAAGCGGATTTCTTAAGGCGCTCTTATGCCACAATCAGTAATTTCAAAGTCAAATAGAACTTTCAAATATGGACTAAAACTTCAAAAAAAAAATACACAATATAGTTCGAACCTTTATTTAGGTCTTCCACGCATGTGTTACACGATCAGATAAACTTTGCTCGATAGAAATAATTCACGAACACAGCATGTAACAAGACCTTTCAAATCATGCCATTTCCATAATTCCACTCTTTTATTAACGAAACATATCTGGTAATATTGCTCTTTAAATTTTCTAGGTCGACCACGTAAGAGGGTTTTAATAAAAATATCCCTTATTTTTAAACAATTTAAAAACCGATAAAAACAACGAAAAAGTACAAAAGTGTGGTTATTGTCTTTACTCCTTACACGTAAAGAAAAAGACAGAGAGTCACTATTCTGGGATAAGAGCGCCTTAAATACAAAATATTTAAGATCCACTTAATACACAAGTGCTTCAAATATTAATTACAACTATATGATTGTGCACAAATAAATCCCCAGTCATTACGATCAATAAGCTTAACAATTTTGCTGTCAACCA
The DNA here is from genome assembly GCA_934047225.1 of Ypsolopha sequella. Lineage (NCBI taxonomy): Eukaryota > Metazoa > Arthropoda > Insecta > Lepidoptera > Ypsolophidae > Ypsolopha > Ypsolopha sequella. The sequence continues at coordinate 19,617,033 of OW204004.1, read as the reverse complement.
ACAACGCTACCATAAACACTGTATCAAAATAAATATCTTATTACAATAGCCAACTTAAAAAACTGAGTGAGGAATTGCGGAACCAAAACTCGATAATCTCATATATGACCTCATCTGTCAGTTCAGAGCTCTTCAAAACGTCAACTTGAGTGACTATAAAAAAATCTTAATGAACATTGATTACTCGAGCAAAAAATAAGAGCACACGCCTTATTGAACGAGTTTTATGTTTACGAGGAATCGTTGACACCAATCGACTCGAGATATCGATAACCTTTGACACCCATCACTAGTTGCTTTGCTTCTTATTAGGTAGGTATTCCAGCAATTCTCAATAGCTCTTAGTCCTTCGTTGGCCGCATTGGTAGCAAAATAATTTATTGGAAAGTAGGGCCGACCGGTTCGGATAATTTACGTGTAATACATATTCTATACGTAATATATAGATACTATATTGTATATTCTGGAATGGTCTCGAGAATTTGGGACGGCTGTAGAATGTAATAAAGAAGATTGATTTTTTAGACGTCTTTTTTCGGAGGCTTTCTTTATGGCGACTGATTTGATAGGATTTGGGTCTACTGTCTACATTTGAACGAATTCTGTTTATTTAATTGTGTTCAACTTGGTAAAATATTTTCAGTTTCAAAAAATATTACCCAGATATTTATAAGTGGCTTTATTTGTAAACTACTCTTTGAGTTAGCCGGACAATAGCTAGGAATTAATAGAACTGGTTGCAATATATGTTACTCAAAGGTGACGTGTGAATGCAACAGACAAAATCGATATCGATAAAAAACACAAAATTGTCATCCATAAGAATTAAATCGCAACATTATTTGCAGGCGCGCACGCCGTCATAAAAACAGCGTCATACGGTCTAGACTACAGATCAATACGAAATCCATTCTAAAACCACTTTTATAGCTAAAACACAAGGTTGAAATTAAAAGAAGTGATGTTAATGTGGAGTAAAAAGACTGGCTTTTTAGTATTGCTTGATTAACTTTCAAGGATTTAGTTGCGTAAGTTACTGCTCAGATTACTGTAGGTTCTACAGGTATAGAGTTTTATTTTGTTAAAAAAAAAACTCCGATTTTCCGTAAGGAAGACACAAACTGCGATTAGCAAAAAAGGTACTAAATGTAGTCAAGTAACAAATGTTTCACAATTTAGGGTTTAACCTTGTTCCATTTTTTACAATTCCTAATGGGTGTGAATAGGTGTCCCATATTCCTTGAATATTTTTCCTTCGCTGTTGAGAATCTCAAGATTCTGCCCAGAAAAGTCTTAGAAGCGTCTATAAAGTAAAAGATTTTGTGTCTTTTCATAATATTCTTAAAGCTTATGTCGTTCACTTCTGCAGAAACATTCCGGAACTAGGGATTAGGTTCTAAAAGAACGAAAGCTCCGTGGAATTTCAATTTCACGACATTCTACGACAGCAAAAAACATTTTACGTATCTACATAAATCACATTGAAGAATTTTTTATTATTTAATCCCATAGATTTTTATCTGCACTCATATCGTTAAATCCTGACTATGAATTCAAAAGTAAAGTTTTTTTTTACGAATGTGTCTATTACAGAAAAAAAAAAATAATAAAAGCACTTGACAAAATAATGCTTTTAAATAACTTTTTCTTTTATAAAGTGCAATTACATGAAGTAAAGAGAATTTAGCCAAAACAGCCACGTCTAAGGTTAAGGAATGGTTCGAATGATGGTCATGCTTGTGACAAAACCCATGCGTGGTGGACTGCGATTGATTTTAAGATGGTAGAACTTGTGACCGGACTTTTGTCTCACATGAACGGTGAACTGCTGGATTTTGTGCGTTATTTATTAATTTAATATTTTACTGCTTACTTGGGCAAAAATGTCTGACAGCAGTAATAAGTATTGAGCAACGAAATTGACGAACAATCGAAACGAACCAGCAAAATCAAAATAAGATAACGACAATTGTTACCAAGATCTTATGGATTGGAAAATAGGTAGGTAACCTGTGAGTATAAATAAAGTACCTAGGTAGTTTATGAAAATGCACATAACTAAGTATTAAAACGCTCGTGTATACTAATGAGTTAACCTGTTTATGCCGGTTTCATAAATTACTTACTCTAAAAGTTTTTTTTTAATGTAACAAATAAGTTAGACAAATGTCAAATTTGATATTTCCATTCTGTACATTTGGAGTTGCTATGCCTAAAATTACATGTTTACAAAGCGATTTTAGAGTCATTCTAGGAAATCCAATAAGCGTAAGGGCACAGAGGAGCTAAACATGGAATGCCACAGAAATAGAACTTATTATGATAACCATTTTAATTTGTTTGACAGATGGTAAAGATTTCAAAAGTAAAGATAAGGTCTCACCGTAATATGACAGCACCAAAATGTTTCCACCTTTAAATGGGTGACGCTCACACGTTTGGAATCAGTGCTCATCTGAACACAAGAAACACAGTGATACTTGGACGCCTTAAGTGCACTTAAAGTTAATCATTTTAACAACTTTAGTAGTCTGATCAGTTTGCTGACCGTAGGTAGACAAATTGCGCACTCATAAGCGTGCGCGCGTCGGCATTATGTTAACGCACGCATTCAAAAACAATGCAATAGATTTTAGGTGCCAGGGTTCTCTAAACTTTTGAAATTTTTGACAGATGGACATTCCTTGTTTTATAGACGAACATTCTGGTTACTTTCGTTTACATGAAGGGACTTCCCCAGTTTTGAACATGTACGAGGTATTACAAAGTCCTCATTTGTGGAGGACTCTTACAGTTTTTGTACGTTTTGTAAATTGCAGATAAAAATACGCGGGAAAATCAAAGTGTTGCCATATTTTACTTGATTTTGGATTTTCCGGAAAATTTCATGTGTGTTCCCTTCATTAATAACCGTTTTATACAACCACTTTAAGAGCGGTTTAGCAGCCAGATTGCAAAAATCCCACTTTTTTCGAATTAATCGAAACAGAACACTTAAATTGAAAATTTACACAATAGTTATTCAACAAAACCTTATAAGTACCTATGTATTGTGTATGCTGCTATCGCAAAGTTTCCATTGGTTACGGTAAATGAGAATTTCAAAATTTTAGAATTTAAGTGTTCTGTTTCGATTAATTAGAAAAAGGCGGGTTTTTCACAATCCGGCTGCGAAACCGCTCTTAATAAACGCAATCTGAAACCATCCTTTTGCAGCGGGAACCTGTTAGAACTTGTCCATCAAGTTACTAAGGTAGACAGTAAACAACTTACCTAGATACCTACCTGTCTTTTTACGTCACTGTTACATCGCAAGAGTATTTACATTGCTGTTCCAAAGCGCCATAAACAAAACTTTTTTTTTATGTACGTGTATTACGAATCAACTGACATTTTTATTACCTACATACGTACATATACTCACGCTTGTTTCCCAGAGGTACAGGCAGAGACTACAGGTTTCTATCTGCTACGATCCTGACACACCTTTTCTCTTCCACATCCATCAATCTGGTCATACAAGCTCTTCTATTCCGGGTACTTTGATGTTGCCAATTTGGTCAGCATACGTCCTTCGATGGCAGCCTGTTTAAGCTCCACCTTCGAATTTCGCACCATAAATTTATTTCGTCACTCTACTTCCATTTATCCTCTCTACATGTCCAAACCACCGAAGCATTCCTTTTACTAACTATTCTAGTCATACAATAGAATTATTGTACACCATTGACAAGCCAAGGACAATAATACCTATATGTTATCCTTTAATGCAGCCCACAGCATTATAAGAGGGGTGACTGATTGCCGCTAAACAGCCGTTAACAAGCTGTAGTCTTCTAAGTAAGCTCGTAGTATCGTACGGAGCCAACGTCTGAGTTACAACTTTTTTAAATGCTACTCAAATGCTTTTTGCATTATTTTTAGCCGTTAGATAGCTGTACTTATTAATGGTCATAATTTTCGCTCATGTGCTCCTTGGGTTTGCAGTCACATTTTGGCTGCCCATAAAGGACATTTTTATTATTGACGGAATCCTAAAAAGATATACAATTTTGCCAGAAAAGCTGACAAGACGTAAAAAAAATGCCCACAGGCACCGTATGTTGTTTTAGGTAGTAATCGTAAAAACAAAGCTCGAGCAAAGTTTGTTTGGCTTTGTCGATGATCAACCTCAATGACTAGGGTTCCCAGCCCTTCCGAAATGCCCGGGAGACACCGGGAATATGGTTAAACCTCCCGAGCTCCCGGGATACAATAAATTCTCCGGAATTTTTAAAAATAAAATAATTGTCATTAACGAAATAAATAAATTACGCGAAATAAATAATTTTATGACGAAATAAATTTAGATTTTTCATATCAAATATGAATGACGCTACAAACAAAGCAAATCCAAAATAACAAATATTACCGCCTTTCATTCAATTGCCCACCGTTGGTTCCTCCGAGAGTTGGCAACCCTATCAATGACACAAACCTATAATAATGAAATAATGAACTTTATTTTGAGAAATAAGAAGTAAACACGGAGTTAACATTTATCTGACGTCACCGAATAAAACAACTATTTCAGTGCGAAGAGACAAACAGACATCCACACCGTCCCACTTCCACTGTAAAACGTTTTTTTTGAGAGGGGGTGCCATTGAAATTTGCCAACCACTGGCAACATGCAAAAGGATCCCTATCAGACAAATGCGAAAAAAAAACTCCGTATAATCTGCTAAAAAAGGCACCCTATTAGAATATGTCAGAATAACGTAACTAATATTGTAATATTATACATATAACAACATTATACATTATATAAGGTGAAGTTTAATCAACCGCCTGAATTCATACCCGGTTAGTGATCAGGAACAATGTTAAATGAAATGCAGTCGAAAATAAAAAAAAAAAAAATTTGCTCCTACACTAGGATTTGTATTTGAACTAGTCCAGTAAGAATGGGAACAAAAAATATTTTTTAATGATTTTGAAAAAAGTATCATTGAACTTTGTTCCTGATCACTAACCGAGTTTCCAGTACGAATTCAGGCGTTTGATTAAATTTCACCTTGTATTATTAATAAGTGCGTCGCTAAAATAATACAATACATACCTACAATTAAAAGGACAATGCAGATATTATAAGCTAAAAAAATAAAAAATAAAACACTTATTAAAACTAAAATTAAAATTGCAACTAGCAATGGACGGCGTGCTAAGAAATTTGATCACAAAACTATATTGATTAGTATTCTCGCAAACGCGGTTAGGTACCCCTTTAATGGTTATTATTTCCCTTGCAAGTTGGATAATTATCTTCACACTGAATTTATTGTCAGGTGCTAGAGACAATAAAGTTTTATAATAAGACACAGGAAATCTACTAATTTAATACTTACAAATATTAACTTTCTTGATTATCGTGCCATTAAAAACGTAGATTCAATTATTATTCTTACCTGTAATAGAAAAATGAAAATTTGTTAGTCATAATTTCATAAAACATATTCCCATAGCTCAATTTCATAAAGATTTTCTTTTAATTTTTTTCATAGAATATATGCTATTTTAGGACATGGTTTTCATTATTTTGGTATATAAATTAACCATTATTTTTTCATGATTTTTTAAAGAATTGTCGATTATGACGTCACTTGAGAATTTTAGATATTATACTATTTTAGATATATATAGATATTTTAGATAGATTCTGATGTGTGATTGCTTATAAAAAAAGTGGTCTGTCTCTGTCTGTCTACTCATCTGTCATTCATCTGTCAAATCTATTGGCAGCAATTTTTTATAAATTTATCTTGATATCAAAGGACACATTTCTAAACAGCCATTTCTCAAGTGACGTCACAAGAAGGCAAATGGAAGTTGCAGCTTATTCGTAAAACTATTGATCATTATGAGGTTTTTTAGACTACAAGTTCGAAAATACGGCTCATTAAACCTAAATCTCGAAATATTCCAAATTTCAAGTTCTTAGCTTTATTCGTCTCGGAGAAAAATATCTGTGACAAACAGATAGACAAACAGACAGATAGACACGAATTGTGTATACGAATTCATACCGTGAAGGTTCCTTTTCTCATTTTTGAGTACGAAAACCTGGATGGCGATCAAGACATATTTCAAATGAAAGGAAATAATGTAGTCCTCAAGCAAGCAAAACCCCATCAAAATATATCAGAGAGATTTCGAGATATGACTACCTCCCGTACTTCAGTTCTTGTAATTAAGAGGCTATGCGAATTTTATTTTTGTCACTGTCACTCCAAGCGAAAAATCGCGCAGTGCGAGAGGGGCGGATTCACGGCTAAAGGGAAAAAAGTTATTTTTATATTTTTATTAAAAAAACTAAAATAGCTAGCAAAATTTCAAATATGAAATCTCTAGATATTGTTTAAATACACATAATAAAATATGTTTGAGTTCTGTATACGGTTCCTATTCGTCAAACGAGGAGAAAAAGTGTGTTTGAAGACCTCATTTCAACAATTATTTCTATCGAGGAAAATTTATCCAAGCATGTTTTCCAATTTCAAAACCTTAGATTAATAGTCAAAATGCATACACCAGAAACTGATTATAATTTTGCGTGTATTTCATGAAATACGCAGAAAAGAAACACCGGTATTTTTTTCGCATATCGCCTTAACACGAGGCCCTGACGAAAGTTTTTGCAAATGTAAAAACCTTAACGAATACATTCTATTTTTTTTTTCCTTTTTTTTGTAGGGTTCTAATTGCTTGATGACTACAATATGTCCTTTTTTTAACATACATCTTAATCTTGGCGGCGTTGGTGCTTATACCAATTCCCATACAAGTTTGCCCACTGTTATTTTTTTTTTGAATGACTTTGTATTATTGTTGGCCTTTTCCCACTGTCATTTGTATCAAGATTGTACTTATTCAAGCGTGTATGTAATCTTCATTTATGTTAATGGTGCGTTAATAATAGTATTATTTACATGTAAAGTCAAATGAGCGTGCAGTATTATGATGTTGTTGAAAGTCTTATCAAGTTATTATGTTAATTCAAGTTTTTGCGATGATAATGACTGGTAGTGGTAATTACTAAACGTACAATGTTGTCAAATTCAAATTCAAATTCAAATAGTTTATTTTGCAAAGCAATATTCGTTCAATAAAACCACATAATCTTCTGATTACTAACTCGAAGAAACATATAAAAGCATTTCCACGTTTCCGAACTAATTTTGAAAAGCTACTGTGAATTATCGAGATTTATTTTGTGGTTTTAAAATAGGTGGCAAAGAATTGTATTGCGAAATAAATAACACGACTCTTCAACCTTGGTCCACAAAAAAAATCTCTATTATGATTGGACAATAATAATAATACAATAAACCCATTAAGTAAAGAAATAGTTCGTGAAGGTCGAAACTAATCAGATTTAATCAATAGTAAGATTGGCGCAATACTTTCAGAGATAAAATGGAACAATAGTGTCTTTGACAAGAAAATTACGACGCATTAAATTTGTAGCGGAGACTAAACGGAAGTACCCAAATGATTCGTGGTACGATACTACAAATTCGCTAAGATTAAGAGCAATTTCGCAACCGGATCGTGAAAAGCCCGCCTTTTTCTAATTAATCGAAACTAACACTTAAATAAAAAAATTACTCAATTTCCATTGGTTTCTGTAAATTAGAATTTCAAAATATTGAATTTATAAAAAGTTTAAATTCTTATTTACAGAAACTAATGGAAACTTTGCGTACACAATACATAGGGGATAAGGTTTTGTTGAAGCAAGCAAGGGTTATTTAAGTGTTTTGTTTCGATTAATTAGAAAAAGGCGGGTTTTCACAATCCGGCTGCGAAACTGCTCTTAATAAAATAAGGTTTGCGCATCGTATGTTGGTCCTAACGTGATTGATTTATTGGAAAGAATCGATTTAGCATCATTTTTAGCAAGATTACAACAAAATAAATAGGGTTAGCTGAGCTCAACCTGGAGCATTTTGTTTTTGCTGACTGTACAAAATTATCCAGGTTGTGCCCAGCCAACCTGTTTATTTTGATGTCGTTTTGTTTTTTACACATCTCCGAATTGGTCACAACTTGTTAAACGATACCAGTGGCGAAGGCTCCATAGAAGCCGATTCCCACCGGCTTACCTTTCAGAAATATCTCCAACAATGTACAATCCACCATTCATTATTTTAATGTACAATTATTTTTGTGTGCTTCTAACTAAGAATTAAAAAAAAAAACGCCGGTGCGAAACGAAAAGCAAATCTTATTTCAACTCATGGCGCGCAGCGCTATGTTTGCACAAAATTGAGAGGTTAAGCCGCAACGTTGCCACGTTGGCCACTATTGGGCAGGCTCCCATAGTGAGCAATTTTTGTATCGGCTTACCAACTTCATGATTCCACCCCTCGCCACTGTACGATACATAGGGACTAGGGTAACCCACGGTGCGCCCGTTAGCGTTTACTCCGTTTCAGTGTTGCCAGACCGTGGGCAATTGCCCACGCCATGGGCAATTTTAGGATTTTTCTGGGAAAAGGGCAAAAAGGGCGGAAAGGTCTTGAATACGGTAAAATATGGGCAATTTTGGAAAAATATTAACGTTACCTAACCTAACTTAACCTAACGTTAATATTTTTCCAAAATTGCCCATATTTTTCCTAACCTAACTTAGGTTAGGTAAAATATGGGCAATTTTGGAAAAATATTAACGTTAGGTTAATAAATTAACTAGAATAGAAATAGAAATGTAACTTAGTTCAGATAGCATATTAAAGGTTTCGCATAAGTATGTAATATAGTGATTAAAACGACATCAAGTAAAATGAAAACCTTTATTAATTATCTTTTTGACTCCAGTCGTAGTACTCGTACAGTGCCAGCAGTTGGCATCACGCCATCCATTCGCGTCACGGTTTCCGTTCACACTAACTTCACGTAACACGTTGGAGTTGTCAAAGTATGTTGATGACACAGACAAAATTTCTTCTAAGGGCGGAAGTTTTCGAAAAATTTAGTTTGTTCTAGGTTTGTTCAAAGGGTGTCAAGGTACTACATACAAATTCTTCTACACTTCGTTGTTTTAACGATTATGGGCGATTTTGTGTCGGAAAGGGCAATTTTTACGATCTGCGTGGGCAAAAGTTAAGATCGGGTCTGGCAACACTGCGCCGTGTGAGAAACCTTAAGAAACGCTGCTCTAAAGGTTGCTTGTGGATATAAATAAGTAACAATTACAAGTCAAGTTTTAGTTATACGAGTACGTATTAAAATAGTTTATAGTATATCATATTAGCTTTAGCCCGCGGCTTCGCCCGCGCTGATTTAGTTTGGGATAATAATAAAGCCTCCGAAAAACAAATTAAATCCCAGCAAACTGCTGCACACTGTTATACTATCTGAGCAGCGGCAAAATTAGCTATCGAAAAATATACTAATTTAACGAGGTATGTAACATCTACCGACAAAGAAATTAAACATTGCAAAATAAAATTTCTCATGACCTGGTTTAAATAATGAACCTCCGAATAAATTAGCTACTGAACTTCCGAAAGAACTTACCGAAAAAACATAGTCAAAAACAAAACCAAAAGTCAAAAATAGGTGCGACGATGAGCGAAGCGAGGAGAAGCGTGTAAGGTTTACATGTAAGATAAAATAAGGAGCCGAGCGAAGCGGAGCGGAACAAGGCGAGGTCTCTAGTTTTAACAGAATTAATGACATACAAAAAAACATCGGAGATCTACGATAAAAATAGGTAGCGGACAGTAATTTTCGGAATTTTCAGTATTTCATTCGGCAGTTTTCGCATATTTATTAGCACAGAAGTTTTCGGTAGATTATAGACGGAGACCTAGCGACCAAATCGGTCATGTGGCTTCAGCTGTATTGAAACTCCGTTAGCTACTTCCCTGAACAACCTTTTCAGATAATCTTCGTGCTGGCAGGCCGCGGGCGGTGGGTGCGGGTGTAGTGGGGTGGGGAAAAAATGAAAAAAAAATGTGGGCTCAGCGACTTTAATATTTTTTTCAAACCGTTGCTCTGTACTCCCATTGCACCCAAAAAAAAAAATTAAATAGATTGGGTGGTGGGAAGGGGTTGCCAGCGTTAATTAAAAGTACCAAAATCATAATAATTTTCATGTGGGCTCAGATATCAGCCGGCGAACGCGTCAGCGCGCTCACGGCTCACGGCGGCTTGGTACTTTTACCGTACCCGACCGACTTAAATTTTTTTTTGGGTGCACATGGAGTACAGAGCAACTATTTGAAAAAAAAATTAAAGTAGCTGAGCCCACATTTTTTTTCCCCCACCGCACTACACCCGCACCCACCGCCCGCGGCCTGCCAGCACGAAGATTATCGGAAAAGGTTGTTCAGGGAAGTAGCTAACGGAGTTTCAATACAGCTGAAGCCACATGACCGATTTGGTCGCTAGCTCTTAGACTATTAGTATTTAGCAGCAACATTCATGAATTGAACATCCTCATTTTTAATTTAGTTTTCGGAGCTTATATTTGCATTTATCCGGGACAAAAAGTAGCCTATGTCACTCTCCAGCGCATAAACTAACTCTATGCAAAAAATCACGTTTATCCGTTGCTCTTTTGTTGCGTGAAAGAAGGACAAACCAACAAACCAACAACATTTTCGCATTTACAATAAGAGTGGGGATTTTATAGCTTGCGTTACCCATATACAAGTGTTGAAAGCTTTTTTATGTAGTACTAAGTAAATAGCGGATGCTCTACAGCGTTGTTTGCGTGGATCCTGTTTCCGTCAGTCCCGAGAGATTTCCCTAAAATCCCTTCTTAGTGGATGTCTATCTACGTCATACAAGGAACTTACAGTCCATCGAATTTTATTTTTGTCACTGTCACTCCAAGCGAACACACGCTCAGTGCGAGAGGGGCGGTTTCAGGGCGAAAGTGAAAAATGTAAGTTTTATAATTTTTATAAAAAAACTAAAATAGCTAGCAAAATTTCAAATATCAAATCTCTAGATATTGTTGAAACACACCTAATAAAATATGTTTCAATTCTGTATAATATGGTTAGATAAACGAGAAGAAAAAGTGTGTTTGAAGACCTCATTTCAACAATTTTTTCTATCGAGAAAAATTTATCCAAACATGTTTTCCAATTTCAAACCCCTAGATTATATAGTCAAAATGTATATACCAGAAACTGATTATAATTTTCCGTTATAATTTTCCCATCCCATTAATATTATCATACCATACACAAGAGCAGTAAAAAGTGGCAAACTATCACAGCCATCATCCAAAAACTATTATGGAGAGAGAACTAGGGAATACGTAACTCCCAAGTTATGTAATAACTGTCCTCTCCTACTGGAAGAAAATAAGTTAAAAATTGGTAACTTAAAGAATAAATTAAAGAGCACATTGTTATCTTTTCTGAATAATTAAAACTTTAAACGCATAGCTACAATTCTACAAAACTATTATTATTATTATTTTTTCTCAAGACTCCATAAGTATTAGATTTTCAGTTAGTGCCTAAAATGCTTATTTAAGGAACAAAAATTTGTAAGAGCGTATCGCCAACAAACTGTTTAGCAGTTTGGCGAATATTGTTTACTGAATTTTGTGTATAATATATTAAATAAATAAAAAAAAAAAAAAAAAAAAAAAACCATAACTACTAAACCAATTGGGATTAAACTTTGCACAAATGTGGTTCTAGACAATATTGACAGATTAGATAGGACTTATTACAAAAAAAGGACAAAACAAAATCTTAATAAACGTGCGTAAAGCCACGGGCAAAAGCTAGTTACATATATTTTGAAAAATATATAAAAAGAAACCGTTATACTCCGCATAGGGAACTAAATATTTCTTCTGGCTTCTTTTTTTTTTGCCAAAGTAAACAAATCAATTTCCTTTTGCACTAATTCATTAATTATTGACTTACCGATTATTCTCTTTAGTTTTTCAAACACTATGTATAAATGTGTTTTACTTTAAATCTTTTGCTTCAATCGAAGCCACTCAAAGTAGGCCGCGATATGATGCAGTGATTCAAAATTTTCGGTTACGATGTTTTTTAAGAGTAATTTAAATCTTCTGAACAAAAAAAATTATAAATCTCTGTTTCTTCCGGGGATTTAATCTGCGCATCTCTACTTTGGACTATCCTTAACACTCAGTATGTATATATATAGCATTTAAATATAGGTATACCGTGTACCTTTCAGTTTTGTTTTGTTGTCGATTGTTGCCAACTTTCAATTCCAACCACGAATTACATTCACACAAGGTTTCAAGTAATCACCATTCAATACACAAACAGTGCTTAAAACCCTTCATTAGCATATGCATTTACATGTTTATTTATTTGTATGGATGGAGGTAGATACCAGGTTAAAGACCTTGGCATAGATAACCAGTGGTTCTCTCTATGGTCATACTGACAGAGCATCAAATATAAGGCATGTCGCAAACAGTACTATTTTATGTACCAACTTTTTATGTTCCATACGTTTATGTAGATGAGGACTATTGTACATAAAGTTTTATGATTTTACAGGTGTATAGAACTTTATTACTTTAAGCTACAAGGAAAATCATAGGCATGGACAGACAGATGCCAATAAAATGACCCAAGTCCATACAAGTGTATCTCAATTTAATCCTAGTAGAAGGAGTAACAAACTTTAAGTCTTTATATTACACATTTATAATTTTTTAATACGGAAATTTATTTTTGTGCGGATTATTTTGTCGTGTAGGGAACCTACCTGCCAGTGGCGTGCACAGAACTTTTTTCCGGAAAAGCAATTAGAAGGTCAAGATTGACAATAAAAAAAATATGAAAAAATTGCAATAACACTTTGAAAAAAAAAGTGTGTATGACGCCAGGGTAAGCACTGCCTACCCTAGAGTGAACATTTTCCTTTTTTTTTTTCAAAGTGTTATTTGAATTTTTTAATTTTTTTTTAATGTCAATCTTGACCTTCTGATTGCTTTTCCGGAAAAAAGTTCTGTGCACGCCACTGCTACCTGCCACATTTCGAGCTTTTTCTACAGATTCAAAGATTTCGTGATGAATAAATAAATTAATATGAATGAATGAATGAATATTATAGAATTAATGAATATTAATGAATGATTGAAAATGAGTGAATGAATGAATGAATAAATATGTTTATTTATTTCAAAGATAACTTAATCTAATACACCTTATACATGGTGGGTATCTACTAGACCAATTTTGGCGAAACTTGGCGAAAGTCAATGATTTCTAGACCACAAAGCATATGTCCCATAGCTTAATTCCTAAAAGATTTTTTTATGTATATTTTTCAGGGAATTTACGCCATTTTAAGACAAAGTTTTCTTTATTTTGGTATATTAATCAACCATTATTTTCTAATGATTTTAAAGAATTTTACGATATACACGTCACTTGAGAATTTTAGACATTATACTAATTGTGATGTTTGATTGCTTATAAAAATAAAGTGGTCTGTCTCTGTTTGTCTACCATCTATCATCCAGCTGTGAAATCAGTCGGTAGCAAATTTTTATAAATTTATCTTGATAGCAAAGCACACATTTATAAACAGCCATTTCTCAAGTGATGTTACACGAAGGCAAATAGAAGTTGCAGCTTTTTCGTAAAAATATTCATCATCATGAGGTTTTTTAGACCACAAGTTTTAAAATACGAATAAATCTCGAAATGGTTTTCGAATTAACACACCTTAAAATAATTTAATCTACGTAGGGCGGCTGATATGTAATCTCCTTGGTCAGAAATATATACAAAAATAATGCTGGCTGGTATGGATTTATATTCGTTTGTTATTCTATTTTCAAAATGTATTACATTCATTTGTTTATTGCATCACGTTTATTTGTCTCCTACAATTGTTTCGAACATGTCGGTAGAAAAAGTGAAAATGGATAAAATCGAGCAGCGTGCGGTGATTAAGTTTTTGACTAAAGAAGGGAATACGCCTTCGGAGATCAGACAGCGTATGTCACGTGTGTTTGGCAGTTCGTGATCTTCCGAATTTGTTATAAAGTTTTGGTCAAGGCAGTTTAAATTAGGTCGTGAGAGCCTCGAAGATGATCCTCGTAGCGGAAGACCAGTTTCGGCCGTCACCGATGAAAATGTAGCCAGGGTGAAAAAAATATATATTAGAGGACCGACGAGTGAAGCAGTGGGAGATAGCTAGAGATGTGGGCGTCAGTAAAGAGCGAGTCAATGAAATAATTCATGAGCATTTGAACATGTCCAAGGTTAGTGCACGTTGGGTCCCTAGAATGTTGACTGCATTTGACATGGAGAGGCGTGTCAAATATTGCGAAGAGTTTTTGGACATGAGTCGAGGGAAAGAGGAAGAAATAATTTCTAGAATTGTAACATGTGATGAGACTTGGATTCGACAATGGGACCCGGAAAGTAAGCAAGAGTCGTTACAGTGGAAATTTAAGGATGAGAAGCCGCCTCGGAAATTTAAGGTCTGTCCATCGGCCGGTAAACTTATGGCTACAATCTTTTGGGACACAGAAGGGATTTTGCTCATAGATTATTTACCGAAAAAAACTACAATGAATGCTGATTATTACTCAAACTTATTATATCAACTAAGAGAGACAATAAAAGAAAAACGGCGAGGTAAACTAAGCAAAGGAATTCTGATTTTGCACGATAACGCACCAGTGCATACCGCATGCACAACAAAGCTAGCAATTAAAGACAATGGCTTCGAAACCATTGACCACCCCCCGTATAGTCCAGATTTAGCCCCCTGTGACTATTTTCTGATAAGACTTCTCAAGAAAGACCTCAGGCGACGAAGATTTATGACCGATGACGAAATGAAGGCAGCGGTTTCTGACTATTTTGACGACAAACCGTTTTTTTTTTTTAATGGCTTAAATTCAATATTTGAAAAATTTAATAAGTGCATTTTACTAGCAAAGGACTATATAGAAAAATAAAAAAAAACTATCCAGTTACGTCTTTTCTTTCATAGTTAGGTAGGTTACTTTTCAGCCTCCCCTCGTATGCCAAGTGGTTTACGAGAAGAAAGAAAATTTCTAATACAAAATATTTTATTCAGCCGCTAACGTGTATCGAGTCCAAAACCCATGATGGGTCTACTGGACCGATTTTGGCGAAACTTTTTACGTCGATGATTTATGGGTCACAAAGGGTCATTCAACAAGTAAATGTCAATGTCGTGTCAACAAACTTTATCTGTGTCCACCCACCAACCGTATTTGGTCACTCGACAGTACACAACACTTATCTAAGTTGTCTCAGGGATAAATGTATATTGTACCTTATCGCGAAGGCGTAAGACCCAACAAGATATTGTGTAATCGGCGAGTTGTGGTCAGTAACAAAACATGCAAATCGATAGACTCATACAACAATAGTTTGTCAATCAATCAAAGCAATCAGACCGGGCACAAAAACAGGCACGTCACGTGATTGTATTTGGGCACGAGATAGTCATTGCAAAAAAAATTTTAGTACACTAACATACGGCGCGATCGATGCGAGGTTGTTGAGGAAACGAGTTAAGGGGCTTAGTATCGCCGATTGGGTACTTTCTAAAGCCTACTCCTCGTTTATGGCCAAACCAAAAATATTGAAAATAATGTACAGGTATATGAATTGTCAACTCTAAGAAAATACCACTAAAACTTCTATTTGAAAAAAAAAATCAACCGAATGGTATTTTTTGGCTTGAATTCCCTACTGCTACTAAGTGGCTTAGTCGATTTAATTAATTTTAGCTTTGAGTAATTGACAAACTTGATAGCTAAAAATATAACATAGGATTATTCTATCGAACAATCACGTCCATGTGAAAAGTATTATTTTTTCCCTATCAAGGACGCAACGGGCGTCGTAACAGCCACTATGCATTGCGCACTGATATGAACTTTATTTCAATGTCATTTCCGTCGATATTCGTACCGACAAACATCAAGCTGCTTATCTGGTGACACTAATCGCCTTAAAGAGAGCCTTTCCACTCAGCTGCCATAAAAATGCCTTAGGTGTTTGTGACGGGTGGGTCTGATCTCAATAAAATTAAACTTTGCACATATCTTTAGATAGGTTTTCCTATCCCCGACGCAATACTCCGACCCATCTCTAATCAAGACGTGATGATGGCGAGATATAAAAACTGATATTACGACGGCACCGAATTAGTGAAATGGGTTCACGTAAAAACAGTTGTCCATGAAACTGTAACTGTTTATTACTAAAAAATTAATTAAATTTAGTCTTCTTTACATAAACGACGTCTGTATGTATACCTTTTTTTATTCTTCTGTAGATAAATAATTGAAGACTCGCTTTAGCTTATATTTATTATAAGGGGGTTAAATCGTCAAAATCGACACTTTTTGAAGTTATTTGTCTGCTGTTCAAAAGAAGTCCTAAGTTTTAGACTATCAGAAACGCGATTGGAGAAATTTCACTCGATAGAAATAATTATTGAAATGAGATCTAAATTTACAATTTTTTGTTATCCTGACAAATTGGGATAGCATCCAGACTTCAAAAATATTTATTTAGATGGGTTTTAACAATGCCTAAATTATTGGTTATGGAAATTTTCATAGCTATTTTAGTTAATTTTGTATTAATTTAAAACCGAGTTTTTGTAAATTTTCCCCGATTCCGTCCCTCTCGCACTGCGGATCTTTCCGCCTGGAGTAACGGGGAGCTTTGCACGGACGATATATCACCTTAGGTAAAAGTTAGGCAATAATCGCGATATCTTGACAGCTCATTTGATGATGTTTCATAAAATGTTTGTTTTTGGGCTGTAAAATAAAATAAATAAAATAGAAAAAAAAAACTGCTGTTCACTTCACAATCACCTTTACCTTTGTTACCTTTTGTATGGAGATTTTAAAGGGTTGAATCCTCTTATCCCTTACTTTGCGGAAATAACTTTTATCCAATACGTGCAACATTCGTTCATTTGTAATTGGGTTCTAGAACATGCGGCCCTAAGGATTTCGATAAAATTTGTAGCGTAGGGGTTTTTGGGGCAAAAATCTAGCTAGGTTTCATAATCAAAGTGAAAAGTTGTTTTCTGCGAGTTTTCACGGGAAAATCACCTATCTTGTCTTGACATTTATCAAGATTAGTGCATCATTTGTTAAGAGAGGTTTCGCAGCTGGATTTTGAAAAACCTTCTTTATCTTATTAATCGAAACAGAACACTTAAATTCAAAATTCACTCAAAAGTTATTCATCAAAACCTCTATGTATTGTATATATGCTGGCATCGCAAAGTTGCCATTAGTTTCTGTAAATTAGCTTTCAAAAATTTTAGTTTAAAAGAATTTGTTTTGTTGAATTGTGAGTAAATTTAGAATATAAGTGTTGTGTTTCGATTAATTAAAAAAGGCGGGTTTTTCACCATCCGGCTGCAAAACCTCTCTTAATATCCTTGTGAAAATGTGAAATATCAAATACGAGATAAAATGCATTTTTTTTTTTATTCTAATTTATTGCCGTGATCGAGACCTCAAGAGGCTATGCGAATTTTATTTTAGTCACTGTCACTCCAAGCGAAAAATCGCGCAGTGCGAGAGGGGCGGATTCAGTGCAAAAGGGAAAAAAGTTGGTTTTATATTTTTATTAAAAAAACTAAAACAGCTAGCAAAATTTCAAATATTAAAATCTCTAGATATTGTTGAAACACACCTAATAGAATATGTTTGAGTTCTGTTTATGGTTCCTATTCGTCAAACGAGGAGAAAAAGTGTGTTTGAAGACCTCATTTCAACAATTATTTCTATCGAGGAAAATTTATCCAAAAATGTTTTCCAATTTCAAAACCCTAGATTATATAGTCAAAATGCATATACCAGAAATTTATTAAAATTTTCCGTATATTTCATGAAATATACAGAAAAGAAAGACCCGTATTTTTTTCGCATATCGCCTTACATATTCTGTCAAAATTTCAACCGTGACAGACGGATAGACGGATGTACGGACAACGGAGGCTTAGTAATAGGGTCCCGTTTGAACCCAAAAATAACATACTCGTTAAGGCGCTACAGAAAAAAAACGACACTTTTAGAACGTGCATATCTACTTCAGTAAATAATGTATTATTTTGATAAAATAGTATATTATTTTTGGATTCATTTTCTAGGGATCTGTTAGAACAGAAACGCAATTGGAAAAATTCGGCTCGATAGAAATATTTATTGAAATGAGGTCTTTTTCGACACCAATTCTCCTGGTTTGACAATTTGGAATGACATATGGACTGCAATTATATTTTTTTAGATGGATTGTAACAGTATCTAGGACCTGGTTAAACGAAATTTTGATAGCAACTTTAGTATATTTTATATTAATAGAAAACCGACTTTTTGTTACTTTTCCTCGAATACCGTCCCTCTCGCACTCAGGATTTTTTCGCATATGGAGTAAAAGGGACGCTTAAACTTTTACATATCGCCTTTAGGAATATTATACGATACTCGTATAACGATTACAAGCATAATCAGACTATTTGATTAAATTGACGTTACAGCTAATTGATCTACTTAAGATCACCAATCATGTATTTTATTCACTTCAGAAATAATATTTCACAATACTAAAACACGATACGGTCTGTCAGCACATATGGTCATTGTTTCAATCAACCTTTCACTTTCGATATAGGATTACATCGACCAATCGTAATTATATTGTCTAATCGGAATCATTAATCTTTGCAAGACAAATGGAATGGAAAAAACCGGCCAAGTGCGTGTCGGGCCACGCAGAGTGAAGGGTTCCGTACTTGCCCGTCGCTATATACTTTTTACTTCTCCAAGTCCATTTTATAAGTTGGTCGTCTATTACTCGTTAACTAGTAAAGCCTTCTTAACTGTGATAGTTTTCCTTTTTATATCCTTATTTATACCATATATACAACGTGTAACAGAAAGGTGTAACCATATTTGAAGAGCTTATTCAGTCAATGGTATAGAACAACTTTTACTATGGAACAAAACCTGTACCTCGAAAAAACATTTTTACTGTTTCATAGAAAAATGCAATGCCGCTCGGCCGAAATGTATGGAAGGGCAGATTTTTTTTTTGAGATTTCTGGGTTGGCTCCATAGTAAAAGTTATTCTGTACCATTGACTGAATAAGCTCTTCAAATAATATGGTTACACCTTTCTGTTACACGTTGTATATGTATGTACCACTACCGTGAATTTTTTTCACATATCCAAATACAACCGTTTAGCTGGCAGGGGGCGACACTTGACTTTAACAAACATTTGCATTTTAAAGCTTAATATTTTGCAAATGGACCCCGGAATCGAATAATTGTTGTCGCACACTTTTTGAACGACCTATCCATCGACACCACACACAATGGGGTAGACGAGAAAAAAAAATCATCCCCACTAGACGAATAACTTTTTCTATTTTTTTTATCCTCAATTTACCCCTTTGTCATACTCATTCCAAATTACATCTTTCTAGTACTAAGAGTCTGCGGACAGATAGACAGACGGACGGACAAGGCGAAACTGCAAGGGTTCCTAGTTGACTACGGAACCCTATAAATACCAAAATATTTAAACCTTTTCATTCTCATTATTAAAAGATTAGTTAAACAATAAATTTGTAGTCCAGCAGATCTTACAGCAGATAAAAATAAAATATAATTTTATCTACTTCCATTCTGCAATTAGGTTTCATGAGTACCTACATTGTTTGACCATTGTTATAATATTACATTATAACACCGCAATTTTGCGCTGTCATTGGCCAAATTTATTATAACACCGCTAAAGAACTAATTACGGTCTGTTTTAATTTCTTAAGCCACACCCTCTACTTCTGATTGGTCTATCGTACGGGTTTCGGAGAGGCGGCTTAAGGTGATATGTAAAAGTTTTAGTGTCCCTGTTATTCCATGTGCGAAAAAACCCTCAGTGGAGATAGGGACGGATTCGTGGGAGAGTAGCAAAAAGTCGGTTTTTATTAATGTAAAATATGTACTAAAGTTAATATCAAAATTTCGTTTAACCAGGTATAGAATATAATATATCTAATATAATATATCTAACAAAATATAATTGCAGTCCATATGTCATTTTACATTGTTAAACCAGGAGAATTGGTGTCGAAAAAGACCTCATTTTAATAAATATTTCTATCGAGCCGAATTTCTCCAATCGCGTTTCTGTTTAACAGATCCCTAGAAAAAGATTCCAAAAATAACATACTCGTACTATTATATCAAAATAATACTTTATTTACTGAAGTAGACATGCAAGTTCTAAAAGTGTCATTTTTTTTCCGTAGCGCCTGAATTAGGTAACATTATGTCCCTGGTCCGAGGGTTCCGGCACCGCGCTCACCAACCCGCCTGCCCAGCGTGTGTGAGTATGGGCAATTCTTCCAGGATGACCGCCGGAAGTGGAAAAGTCCTGGAAAGGCTTATGTCCAGCAGTGGACGAACTAGGCTGATAGATGGATGGATGTTTTTTGCCGCAATGTTGAATTATAGTTAAAAAAAAAACCATTACCTGCTATTTGCTTCAACTTGAAATAAGGGGTGAGAAATTTAAGAAAACACTTTGTAAAGCATCACTTTATAAAGCGATCACGTTTTACGTTGGAGTGAAATACGGTCACAAGGGATGGTAAATAATACTAAGTCGCACCAAATTTTTTAAAGAAAGCATTTTTTGTAGACATTTTTTAATATCGTACTGCTTTAAGGGTGGAAATTTGAGATATATCTTTTACTTAGAGACTTTAAATTGAAATTCAGGAGGATCAAATCTCTTTATTTATTTTTGCGACTGTACTATATTAAAAGAGAAATACCTATTTGTTAATATATAATATCTGATATTTCCCAGAAATACTTCTTTCTTTTAGAAATTTTCGAGTTCTGAATTATTCTAAATTATGGACCTTATATGGAACAGACTGGTGACAGGCAGCTGCGTCACTGGTGCGAGGGTTCCGGCACCGCGCTCACCAACCCGCCTGCCCAGCGTGTGTGAGTATGGGCAATTCTTCCAGGATGACCGCCGTGAGTGACAAAGTCCTGGAAAGGCTTATGTCCAGCAGTGGACGAACTAGATGAACTGATGGATGAGGATGATGAAATTATTATTGTTTTCGATATTTATGTAACATCTTAGACATTTTGATCTAGTCTAAAGAACAGAAGACGATATCTATAGAATATAGAACGTGTAACAGAAAGGTGTAATCATATTTGAAGAGTTTATTCAGTCAATGGTATAGAACAACTTTTACTATGGAACAAACACTGTAACTCGAAAAAAAATTTAACTGTTTCATAGAAAAATGCAATGCCGCTCGGCCGAAATGTATGGAAGGGCAGATATTTTTTTTGAAATTTTAGGGTTGGCGCCATAGTAAAGGTTGTTCTATACCATTGACTGAATAAGCTCTTCAAATATGGTAACACCTTTCTATTACACCTTGTATATATGTTATAAAAATCATAACCACCATTAAAACTGTTTTCTAATTCGATTAGGTCATAAAAGGTTGCAAGAGTTTAAGATTTTTTCCGGCAGGTCGTTAATGTCAGACAAAATGATGAATTGGCGGATGTACAAGCTTTAGTGTTATATTTTTGAGAAATTTTCTTTGAAAGGGATCTTCAAAAGAGTACAAGATTAGATTTTGTTGCTGGTTGTGATTAGCAGAGATTTCCTTAACGTGATCTTTATTGATGTATTCATAGAAGAGATTTACTTGAGCTTTATTTTTAAAAACATAGGCGGCTTGCTTTTTCAAATACCATTTCAATTTTGGGTTTTTCTTATGAAATATATTCAAATTCAAATAAAATTCAAATTCAATTGAAATGTCTTTATTTGTGCAACTTAAACCTGAAGGTAGTAAGAATAATACAGATGTCCAGCCACAGACAATTATCTAAATAGATGCTAAATAAGTGCATCAAACTCCATGAAAAGCTTGTCAGCGTGGCAGAAAACGGTTGACAGCGTTTTGAATTTTAAAAGGAATTGTGAGAGTGGTATCACAGCCGTATTGTGAAATACCCGCCTTTTTCTAATTAATCGAAACAGAACAGAATAGTTATTAAAAAAAAAATGTTACCTATGTATTGTGTATGCTGCCATCGCAAAGTTTACTTTGGTTTCTGTAAATTAGATTTTCAAAATTTTCAGAAACCAATGGAAACTGTGCGATGGCAACAAACACAAAACATAGATAATAAGGTTTTGTTGAATAACTATTGAGTGAATTTTGAATTTAAGTATTCTGTTTCGATTAATTAGCAAAAGGCGGGTTTTTCATAATCCGGCTGCGAAACCACTCTTAAGGCGTATGACCACGCTAAATAAGCAAATCGATGTGTGTCGGTACAAATATCAACAGAAACGACATTGTAATAATGTTCATTTCAGCGTGCCTTGAAAAGTGGCTGTTACGACAACCACTGCGTCTCTGGCTAGCGCAAAATAGGAGAAAATAATACTTTTCACATGGACGCCATGAACGGAAAAAAAAATGTTGAACTTAAATTTTGTAGATCTAAAAATTTCCTATAATTTGGTGAAATAATAATTAAAATTGCTTTAGGCGTTTGGAAGGAGTAAGAGAATTCTTGTGTTAATCATGTGAAATTTTCGATGACTTTCGATTTTTTTTGTCAAAACTTACAATAGAAAAACAGTTTATGAAACTTAAAATTTATTTTTGATTCTATAATACCTATCATATATTTTTATGAAAGTTTTTGGACCACCCGTGTGGGAGGAGTAGGCCTTCAAAAACAGGTCCAAATTGCAGTTGGCGTAATCATTCGCCTTAAGACATAAGAATCAAAGTTGTAGGAGTCAATATCTGTGAGGGAAGAGCATTGCTCTCCCTTTTGGCGCGTTTTTTCGGCACGCGCAATACATAAACTGGCGTCATCTATTAAGATTTATATCTGTGGGTCCAGCTATGTTCAGCCTAACAAATGTACCTAACAAATGTATCTAGCAAATGTACCTAAAAATGTAACACTAAAAGCGTACCGCATCACTTCTACGCGGAATGCGCGAGAGCTCCAACACTATTCTCAAACTCATTAGCAAGAAAATCATGAACAGGTGGCATTGTCGAGCTGTACGGGCAAATATTTAAACTAATTTTATTTATTATGATATATGTGTACGGACTTTGTCCACACATTTAGATTATCTTAATATTTCTTAATAATTATATTTCCTATTGACATAGTCAAGGTTGCTAACACAGCGCCCGCAAGTATTGAGGACAAGTTAGTGCCTTCCGGATGACGATATACCAGAGACACATTGTTAAGCCTAAAGTATTGTAGAAACGTAAGTTGGTTTAGTGCCACTCATGAACATTAACATAATTTATATCATAACATTTTATATTCCTTTTTCTCTTGCCATAACATAACAGTGTAACATTTATATTTAATTAATTAAACATTATTAACATAACAATTAACAATTCATTTCCACTTTTATCCTGCCAAGGCACACTGGACTCGTGGTAACGGTCGGTCGTCGCGTTCGGATCACGAGTACCTTCTGTAAGGGAGAGCTGGTCCGATATTAGTCCCTACCCTTACAATATGTTTTGCTAACATAGTTATAAGGCCTGCTAACATCTCTATGGACTGGTATATTGTCTGAAATAAAAACATTATATTTTATTTTATTATTTTATTTATGTATAAAATAAAAGACCTTAGTCCAGTTTGTGACTCGGATCTACCCTAAACTAACATAATTATGCTGACGTATGCCGACCAAATTGACTGAAGAAGGGCAATGTCAAAAGTACCCGGAATAGAAGAGCTTGTATGACTAGATTGATGGATGTGGAAGAGGCGGCACCCTTGTGAGAGACAAGCGTGAGTATTTGTATGTGTAAACTAACACTTCTTGATCAAATATATAAAAAAAAAATATTGAAACTGAGAACAAAGCATGAAACAATGGTAATATACAGAATAAGACAGCTACTGTAAAAAAAAAATCTGTAGCATTTGGACGCCCACCAGAAGACATAATGTGAGACCACATTTATACGACTGTTCTCAACAAAGCTGCGATGAAACACAATGAAATATTAAATGTATGCGAAAGTGAGAGCCATGAAAGTTGAGTCATTTATGTCAAATAAAATAGTATAAAATACGGGCAAGTCATAAAATTCAACTCTCGAATAGTCAACGCCACCAATATGAGGTGTGTCTCAATTTGTACCTTTGGATAGACCTAATCAAAAATATAATGATCTCACTCGTATCTCCCTGAGGAGTTTGCAGTAACTACATAATATTTATTAAGATAATTTAGTTTAATTCCATCTTTGATTTAAATAATTTTGTGTATACGAGTAGAATATTTTATTTGTTTATTAATATGACCATTTTTTGTACGCCTAACGTAACAGCATAAGGGACTAATTATATATTTTGTTAAATTTTATCAATAACCTATGCCTCAATAAGTAAAAGTTTGATGTTTAAACTTATTGAAACATCCTTTTCGCCGTTTTCAAAAGTAGAAGCATGGAGAAGTTCTTTAATCTCAACAATTTCCTCATTGCCAAAGGTTAGTTGGTAGAAAATACTAATTAGTATTAAGCTCGCTTTTGTACGATAATTTTATCCTGTGCAATAAAGAATTTTATTACTATGATTATTATTATCTCAAAATGTTTTTACTCTCATTTTCAATTCGTTGTTTTGAGTTATTTGGATTCACTCTTCTATCACTCTTCTCATGTCACTAAGCGACAACCAAATTTATCCTTCCTTTGATAAAAACTGGAAGCTGATAAAGTTAACGTAAGTTTGTATTTTTGTAATGCAATATAATTTAGTCCAACTCGGAGGTACAGTGAGAAAATTCAGAAAATTTTAAAATGGCGGGCTTTACTTCTTAAAAACCTATAAACAAGTCTCCTGTCTGATCAGATAATTTTCTAAGCTTATTCGTAAATCATTCACCTAAATACCTTGTTAATATTATAGTAGACGTGTTAAAATAATTTATGTTTTTCGTAACGTGTAAGTTTTGGTTAGCGTAGGCGTCAAAATTTGGTATTATATCAAAGTGTCCACAGCGCTTACATTATTTTGTATAACTTTTTTTAATAACTAGAAAATAAAATATTTTTAATTGAATATGGTATAATTAAATTAATTTATTAATATACGTATGATATGAAAATCCAATAAATACTGCAACCATTTTTTTTTATTCTACAGCCCCCTTAATCTAAATATCCACCCCTAATTAAATATGCAAGTATCAAATTCTGTTGAGTAACTTCAAATTCATTTGAGTAAAACTTTGTAACAGTAATGGTTTTTAAATCTTTTATGCCGAAAAAATAAGGAAGGCAGATAAAACCGAAGCTTGGAAAAAATACGGGCAAAAATATCACTCGGTAAATCCTTAAAGAAAATAAACTTCATGAGTGAAAAGCTTGCAAATATGATGTAAATTCAATTCGATATCGATATTACGTAATATCGATGTCACCAAGAGAGATTTCATATAAAATGTTATGAAATAGGAAATGATGAATGTAACACTAGTAGTGACATCGATACTTGCGAGAATCTACTCAATCTTTTGTGGTACAAGTAGAAGCGGAAGCAAGAATTAGGACAAAATAAAAAGAATTCCGAAAATGTTTGTTGTACATGGATTTACGAGTGGTGACTGTTCTGCTTAAGTGTAAATTTTTGTAAAGTTAAAATCATTTATTTATCCTTGACGTAGCTATATATTGTTCTATAGGAAAAATCGTATAAGAAGTTTTATTTTTTTGCTGTTTAGTAAGTAATTTTGATTACTTTTCGGTGGTTAATTGTCACCTCATATTGTGTTTTGCCTCTAAAACGTCATCAATTTCTTGCAATGTTTTTTTTCTAAAGCCTTCTATTATTTCTTCTAATAAAATAACTATATAACCAGTTCAAAAATATATTAAATTTCATAACAATTTTAGGAATTATTTGGCGTATGTTTAACGAAAATTCATACACCCGTTTCTTTTGAAAATATTTTTTTCTTGTTTGTGTTTCTTTTATGTATTATTAAGGAATTAGAATATTATCACGTTTTATAAAACCAAATGAGTTCGGGTCACATAAGGATTTCCTTGTGTAAAAACAGCATAATATTAATACATCATTTATTATAGCTACGTTTGTAAAAGTAATGTTGTTGGATCCTATGAAATGAGGGATGTTGAACTTTTAACGCTACACCTTTTGTATTGTACCATATTCAGTGTATATCGCAATCGTATGCCTTATTTATGCGTCTGCCTCCACAATAGAAGCTGATATCAACCAACGAAACTCCATATCCATTTTTATACTAGTTCTGATATAAATTCAACGATCCATAAGTTTGAATAAAGAATAGAGGTGGGACGATCAGTTATGAAATGTTTTATGCTTATAGCTTTATTAGGAATGGGATTGAAAGATCAAGATACTGATGAGAAAATGTTATGATGCTGTTCTTTATAGGTCAAGTAATAAAGATGGCGGCGAATATATTTATGTTACAGCCACATGCAGCATATAGTTATAAAATTTTATATTGATGGACTGCTAAAAAGTGACATAAAAATGGAGTTAACAAAGTATTAAAATATGAACAACTTAATTAATAAACAGATACAATCAAAATATTTCAAAGTCTTAATTTGCTTAGATTAAATTTGTAAGGTGTGTTAATTCAAAAACCATTTCGAGATTTAGGTTTAATTAGCCGTATTTTAGAATTTGGGGCTAAAAAGACCTTATGATGATGAATAATTTTATTTAAAAGCTGCAACTTCCATTTTCCTTCGTGTGACGTCACTTGAGAAATGGCTGTTTAGAAATTAGTTCTGTGGTCTTTAGCTACCAAGATAAATTTATAAAAATTAGCTGCAGACTGATTTGACAGAATAGTAGACAGACAGACATTCCATTTTTTAGGGTTCCGTACCCAAAGTTTAACCAACGGGACCCTATTACTGAGACTCCGCTGTCCGTCTGTCTGTCCGTCTGTCTGTCCGTCTGTCTGTCAGTCACCAGGCTGTATCTCATGAACCGTGATAGTTAGACAGTTGAAATTTTCACAGATGATGTATTTCTGTTGCCGCTATAACAAATCATGAAAAAATAATGGTTAATTTATGTGTTTATATCATAATTTATTTATTTATAAATAATTATATAATCTGAAAAAATTATCTTTTAGAAATTAAGCTATGATTGATTAGTAAGTATTAAACATTTACGTCTTACAAATAACTGAGCCAAAACTGATATTGTGAAAAAAATCGTGGTACAATACAATACCATACAATACAAGGTATTTGACCAAAAGCAAAGGTATTTGACCAAATACAAAGGTATTTGACCAAAATATACGATTAGCAAATTTTGTGCCGCGATTTTTTGTTGGCTACATAGTACTCGTAAACTGTGGAAGGAGTTTGTATAGAAGAATGATATCTTCAATTTTCGGGTTTTCGGCAAACTTTAATTCAGCCAATATAATTACGTGATTTCTAGCATCATCATCCTGATCTGCAGCAGTTGCTCAATCAGCAGAATCTTCATCTTCACACCCAGGTTCAGTTCCTGCCGGTTGATTTTTAAAGGTTGAAACGTTTATTGTTACGTTTAAATTATCAATTAAAATTATCAGTTTTAATATAAATGACATCTTGCTTTGAACCTCGATCTTTTTATTTTCAATGCTCATGACCTCCCAGAACCTCGCGCCTCAACTGACTTCCATCTTCTATCAACCGTTTGGCCTTATCTTGTCCATCAGAGTCTGACATGGAACTGTGTTGTTGATCTCTCACGAAGATGCTGAAGGTCAAGTCCAGTGTCAATACTAACAACACTTCTGGATGTACTCGTGACCTTTCGATGTTTGTTTGTGAAGTTGTGATGCTTGATAGGATATTTTATCGTTATGATCTTTTGTTATGAGCATTTTTATGACTTTTAATTGCTTATGATGCATTCTATAAAAATAATGGTGACATAGCCACAGATTAAAATTCATGTTAATTATGATCATGTACAGTGACGTATTTACCCTAAGGCCAAAAGGGCCATGGCCCGGGGCGGCAGGCTGCGCGTAGCGGCGCAAGCATGCGCTCAGCTTTGGGAACCTTCCATAATCAATTGTTAGCTATCTTTTAATTTAAATTGCTTTTTGACTTCATAATTTTATTTAAAAAAAAATTGTCTTTCGAAAAACACAATAAATATTGAATAAATGGTGTTTATTTCTTTGTAAGCCCTTAAGAGTTTTTTTACTCATTATTATCATTATCAGCCCAAAACAACACACTGCTGGATTAAATTTAATTTTACTATTGAAATATTTTAGCTTTTTTATCGTTCATTAATATGGGGCGGCAAAGCTTACAGCCCCAGGGCGTCAAATCTTAAAATACGCTTTTGATCATGTAGATCATCATCATAATAAGCATAAATCTACATGATCATAATAAACATAAATTTTAATCTGTGGCTAAGTCATTATTATGTATGATGTAGATAATCATCTACCCACATGATGATCTATATGTATATACATATATCTACAAACATATCATGTAGAAGTATTAATAATAATTATGACAATTTATAAATATGACATTAATTAAATAATTTATATATTAAATAATTTATAAATAAGACAGATGAAAATATGACAATTGATTTTAAATTTTACTCAGTATAGTATGTTTTGAAATGATTACAATCATAACATTAATTCTTATAGGTCTGAATATTACTTTATAATTAATTTATAACTTTATCAATTATTAAAATACCGTAATGACAAAAACATTATTTACCATTTAAAAACAGAAATTTCCAAAAAAACTCGAATTTTAATGTTTCCGCTCAACAATACTGCACAAATTTCGTTTTTAACGAATATAACACAACTCTGTAGACAGGCAATCCGAAAACAACACTTAGTTGGATTATTATATAACCCTTACAGCTGCGTAATAAGAATGGTATTTGTACACCGTGAAGTGGCACAGACCTTATGGAAGAAAGATGCATCTTTGTCGGATCAGATTGAAGATTTAGGGCAGTCACCAGTTGGGTACTGTACCGTATTGGGAAGAATGGGCTGGCGTTGGCTGATAGGGATATCAGTGCGATTGCATGAGTTGCATTTTTGTACGAACCGTGTGAACAAATCGTCATCATATTTTGTAATGGAAGAGCTTGTATGACTGGATTGTTAAATGTTAAGGAAATGTTACATATTATTATGGTCTATGTTTCTGCCTACCTTACTTATAGACAGGTGTGTAGACAGGTATACATAGTTTTTTTCTTTAATATGTTTAAATTAGTCATAAGGTTTTTTACATTTTTATACCCTAAAGTGGGTCGAATTTCGGAATATATCTCGAAAATATTTGTTGAAATAATTAAAATACTTAAACAATAAGTTTATTACTAAACAACCATTATTTATAAACATGTAATAAATTTTAAACATTTTGAATTCTTCAAACTGGACTATAGTAGTTATAATATATTGAAACAATCTGTATAAAGGTCACTATAATATTGGTATATCTACAACTTGTTTTTTTTTAATAAGTTATTTTGTGTTTATTTTATCTATTATCCTGGAAAGGCTTATGTCCAACGACGAACTAGGCTGATGGATAGATGGAAGATATCTCAGGCGTCTAATTATCATTATAAAAAAAAACTTTACAGACACATTTCGTTTATTTTTAAATGTATAAGTATAATAATTTAAAAAATCCCGCATAAATCTAATTCCCCATTACAATCTAAGGGCCGCTTGCACCAAAATCATAAATCTAGATTTAGTCGCTAAATCGAGTTTACGATCTGTCAGTCAATACATATCTGTCAAATTAAACTTAGCTTACGTGCTAAATCTAGATTTAAATGTTGGTGCAAGCCGCCCTAAAGGTCTAAAGCACAAAGCGCCCCGGGCGAGGAGGTAGTATTGCAAAATAATAGGCACTCTAAACAGTCAGCTGTGTAAACTAGAGTCAGCTGTCTTTTGCATCAGAACACAGCACGAGTGCGCTTCGGGCGAAAGAAAATAATCAGCCTCGGCAGATACGTCCTTTATTGTTGATAAGATGCAGGGACGGACCTAGGCGAAAGGATTGTAATCCATCACTCGCATATTTTCTACTAGCTTTGCCCGCAGCTTCCCTCGCGTGTCTTTCAATTTTCGACAGTTTTCGGCTTGGCTATGAATATAAACTGACCGTTTTGTTTATGAGCACAAGATAATTTTTTCACGTAATTTCATGGTCAAAGGACAAAAGTTGTTCAGTGGTACAAGTTGTAGCAAGACAAGTAACAAACACATCTTATATATTAGGCTTGCCAACTATTCCGGATTTTGTGGGATGTCCCACTTCGGAGGAAATTTGGGCTGTCCTGTCGAAACTCCTTACGAGCCGCCTTTTGTCTCGGAAATCAGTGAAACTAGTTCTTAAAACCAATAAACTTTGAGCTAAAATGGTGTCAATTTTACCATTACGTTTGGAGATAAGAAGGGGATTAGAGGACATAAATTTTTTTGTGGTTTTTCAATGATTCCTTGAAATGGATGCAAGTAAATATAGCCAAGCTTTATATTTTTACAATCAACTCTTTAATACCAACAATTTGATACCCATATTTTATTTTTATAAAATATATTTTTTTATAACTTAATCATTTTTAAATCGCTATAGTTTTCCTGTAATTGGCTAGTCATGAGTTCATGACCTAAAATCAACTTCTTTTTTCATATTTTTCGGTCCACCATTTTCGGAGATAAAAGGGGGACATACAATGTATGTCATACATTGTTTGTGGTTTTTCAAATATTTCTCGAAATCGGTGCCAGTAAATATATTCAAAATATATGTTTTTATTTAATATCCATATTGTATTTTAAAGACTTTTTTTCTCTCTTTTGTATAAGGAATATTTTGTACAATTTCAAAAATTTTCAAATTTTTTATTTTTTGTTACCTCGGCAAATTTGTGCTATTTTTGTGCCAATCTTTAACGGTGCTAAAGTTATGAGGCTGTGACATACGGACGTACAGACGGGCGGACGGACAACGGAGTCTCACCAAAATACAATTCTTTATACAGTTTCAGAGCGGCAATTTCCACCAAAGTACATTTTACGTGGTTACAGTAGCAACTGATTGCCTCATTTCATCAAACCAAACCCTACCTATAATGTTCATGAAATATTAACGAGATTGTCGTTAAATCATTAATGTATTCGTTAATGATTTAGGTCTGACTGTAACGGCCGCGTAATTGGCGTTAAAGGGACAGATTTATAGATCGATATCGTGATACAAGAAATAAGACCTTAGGGAGTCGGCGTTTTGGGTAACTTGTTAACCTATTAGAAACTGTTAAATTTATTGTAGTTAATTACGTAAAATTAATCTGTTTTTGTTAGTTTTTTCCGGTTCTGTCGCGGTGTGTGGTCAATCAGTTACAAAATCGTTTAAATATATTGACTAACAAGTTTTTACCATGAAACTTTTTAAACAATACAAGGAAGTTAATAAAAATAAACAAAACACGACTTTCTCCAAACAAAGCACATAAATTTCACCGCCAAAAAAATTATGAACCACACCTCCAAACTTGGATAAAATAAATAATTACTTACATTATAATATTCGCTTGAGTGAACATTACATATTTATTGGTGTCCTTATAAGAAACACTTCTTGTGGGGTCTTTTACTACCGTATGTACATACGACCTAAGGTAAGGTAAGTGAGGGGCAGGGTCTTACCCCTTACCCTGCGGGGGGTGTTTTGAGGGGGAAGTATAGGTCTCAAGTTAAAATGTCCATACAGATTGTACGGCCGTATAAAGGAGAGAAAATTAAGTTATTAAGCAATGCAAATGCAGTCAATATGATAATCAGAGTTGTGTACTTGGATACGGATGCGAAACGACGTATGTCGGAAATAAAGAAAGAAATTTAAGAACTATCTATCAATCTGACCGGTTTATTTGCAGGTTTTGCGTGTGGGAGGCTTTTGATGGAGAAAATTGGTAACGTTAAAATATCGTTATTTTCTTTACTCATTTATGGATCAAAAAAAATCTATTACCCCCAATGACATTAATGTCATTGATTACCCCCTATTTTGTCACATAACCACCTACCTGCGGTCATAGAGACCGCTTATCAAATGTCAAAAACCTCAGTAACTAGTTAAAACAAATATTATTTTATACATGTAGTACGTATTTCTTACTTACTTAAATAACTGAGTAACGATAAACACAAAATAAAAATCACTTCTAAATTTTAAGGTAAATGTGGGGTAAAAAACCATGAGATTTACCGAGTAGCCCCCAGTCTTAGACTAGAATGAAACTTTCGACTAAGTGGTGCTTGCAGTTTCTTCCTCTCCACACTTATAATATGGACAAGAGGGATCCTTCTGCACTGCACATTCATTATTAAGGCTCCGTACAAAGCTGAATGCACATCTTATTTATACTATACTATTGGCAGTTTATTATCATATTTAAGAGTATGACATAGCCAAAACAAAAACCAGTTCCGGGCGTGGC
The DNA here is from genome assembly GCA_934047225.1 of Ypsolopha sequella. NCBI lineage: Eukaryota > Metazoa > Arthropoda > Insecta > Lepidoptera > Ypsolophidae > Ypsolopha > Ypsolopha sequella. The sequence goes on along the minus strand of OW204004.1, from coordinate 19,584,350 downwards.
TTATTCTATTTTACGATAGCGCGCGGGGGGAAATTCGTCCCGGTCTCTAAGCTCGCGTCACCATAGCAAAAATACGAATAGAGTGGACGAGGCAGGGTCAAAAGTAATACGTATTTTATTTTATCTAATTTATTAGTGTATTTCGATCATCGTCACACGGCATTGATCCTACTTGCTATCACGTCGGGACGTAAATTTATTATGGTCGGCTAAAAGTGGTTTTTTGAGTGTTTGATTTATCAGTTGACCCTCGGAAAATTTCAGACACTCCTTTTTTAATTGTCACCATTACCCATTCTTTAAATATTTTTCACCCGTTGAGCTGGTTTTACACATGCGGGAAAATAAATTGGACCAAAAATTTCTTTACAAAAAATTTTTACTAAAGTTGTTATTACAAAAAGTGGAAACTAACAAGTATTCTCAGAAGGAATGCACCACGTCACTATCTATCTCACTGTAGCCTATAGCAATTATGCCTCTCTCATTCAACCACGTTTAACTGCGTTACTATCTCATTCCAACTCATTTTAAATAGCGTCACTATTTATCTCACTCTAACGCGTGTTAAATGGCATTTCTAATGAACGTCAAATATTTTTACTGCCCGCCACTCTTTCATTCTAAATTCTAATTATTTAAAAAAATACGCAGCTCCTTTGGTAGTAAAATAGCAATAACTTTTTTTTCAAAAGTAATACACAGAAATTGCCAGATCATTTGAAAAACAATATTTGATGAGCCGTTATTTAAGACAATTTGCAAAACTAACATAGGACATTTTTTTTCAGGGTGTGGTATCGAACTAACCTAATTACAAAAGATTGCTCATAAATTGGGTTTTTATTTTTCTTCCTGATGTAACAGCATTTCAAGGTTTATTTTTGACTTTATCAATAGCATGACTATTCAGAGTTGCGCAACAAAAATTTTATTCTTAGAATTTAGAACTGGTTAGCTTTGACTCTCAAAAATCTATTCGAATTTATAAAAGTACCATCAACTCGAAGACTATCTACTTTTTGCTGAGGTCATAATTTGATATTCTGGTCAGTCATGAGCTGGCCTACCAGCCTTCCAAGGGAAAGCGTTGACTTTTGGGACACCTTTTTACCCTTGGGATAAATCGCCAAGTGTTTAAAATATAGAAATTTATTTGTATCATAGTTTGAAATGTTCAGGTCCCTTTACGCAAAATGAAAAAACAAAACTCTTTTAGGATTAATTTGTTGTCCCTATGTTTGTCTGTTTGTCCGTTTGTCTAGGCAATTTTTCTGGGTAAAATCAATAAATGCTAATATTTACAGCCCTGTAAAATATACATATTATAACGTTTTTATGGCCTTTTGTTTAACTTTTTCATACAAATTTTCTCCTTATGAAAATATAGAGATCAACACTTCACATAATATTTTGCATTTGAAAGAAAGCACAGAAAGGAACTGTAGAACAAATAATGTACAAAATATAAAACCATATCTTTCTATTCTAAAGGGATTAATAATTTACTGTTTGTTCAATGTGGCGATAGCTTTGTTAATTTTTTTTTTTTTCTTTGTTACAAAGATAACAAATATTTTCATACAAGGTATTCCTTAAGGGCTATTTCTCCGAATTTGTAACAAAATATTAAGAAATAATTATAACGGTAAAGTTATAATAAGCTTTTAGCTAAGACAATTTATTGTTAAAAGTTTGCTATATGCATAAACATATTTTAATGATATTATGGTATCTTCAAAATAATTGGGTTTTCCATAAGCGTGATATCAGATTATTTCAGAAATTTACGGCTGGTATCACGACGAAGGATAAGCCATTTATTTTATTACTATTGTAATATAATTAAAAATATGTTAATGCATACAGCAGACTTTTAACTATAAGTTTTCTTAACTAAAAGTTGTATTTTTACTTATTGAAATTGTATTTCTCATCAAGAAGTGCAAGATGACAAGATATTAAAAATAAGTTAATTGAATTTGTGAAATGGATTCAGGTCAAAACAGTTTTCCATGAAACGGTAATTGTTTATACTTAGCAAAGTGTGTAAACTTAGTCATCTTAACATGAACGACGCCTGTATTTCTCTCTTTTTTATTTCCAGTATAGATAAAAATATACAAACTTGTTAAACTTTGCGTAAAAACGAGGCAATATTGACGATATCCTGACAGCTATTATGATGGTGTTTTATCAAATTTTGCTTTTTGGGCTATATAGAGACGTAGTTAGATGTCACTAGAATATACTCATGAAAAAATATATGAAGAAAATAAGCTGTAGACTTCACATTCGGTTTATACCTATTGTATGAATTTTAAGAAAAATACAGGGGGTAAAGGGACCTCTTAAGGAAAACCTTGTATTAAACTATTTGTTATCTTAGTAAAAAATAATTCAAGGAAAAAAATTAACAAAGCTATCGCCACATTGAACAGTAGATAATTAATCCTTTTAGAATAGAACAACATGGTTTTCATATTTTTTACATTATTTGTTCAACAATTCCTTTCTGTGTTGACTTTTAAATGCAAAATATTATCTCAAGTGTTCATCCCTACATTTTCATAGTGAGAAAATTTGTATGAAAAACGTAAAAAAATAAACGTAAAAACCTAAAACGTAATATAAATAAAAACGTCAAAAGTATGTTTTTACAGCTCTATAGAGGGCCGTTAATATTGGTAAGTATTAATTTTACCCAGAAAAAATTGTCTAGACAAACGGACAGACAGACAAACATAGGGATAACAAATTAATCCTAAAAGTTTCATTGTTTTCATTTTGCGTAACAGAACCTGAACATGTACCGACAGGATTATCTACGATCTAATAATTTTGCCATGCACTGTAAATATTTCAAAATAAATTTCTATATTTTAAATGCTTGGCGATTTATCCCAAGTAAGTGTACCTATATAATTTGCAAAACACTTCACTTATTGGACCTGAAATGGTGAGCCAATACTAGAGGGTAATTTCACGAAAAGGTCATTGACCTTTGTTACAGATCTCAGTAAGTATAAGTAAATTAATCTGGGTTTCAATAACGATCACAAAATTATTCTTTTAGAGTAACATATATTATTTTCCCGCATAAAAGTATGAATTCATTCTAAATTCATTCAGTTTTGTTGTTATGACTATGGCACGATGTAGCTAAATCACTCATACGCATATTTTGTTGAATTTTTAACGGCAGGAATATGATGCTCCTCGAAATATTACTTTATAAAATTAATTTCAATGTGTTTTGAAGTAGTTTTGGGAGATATTTATAGCTTGCAAAAAAGGGCACAGGTTCCACGTCTTACGGGCGCCAACGCTAGGCGTAGACTGACAATATCTTGCTGCCGCTGACTGCATCAGTGGATTTACGTATTTTTGGAAAAAGGGGGTGCTTTTTTTGACCCGAATAACGTGGTATTTGGAAAATGAATAGATATCATTCACACTAATTTAATAAAAAAAAAACCAACAAAATCGCGAAAGCGATACCTGAAACAAAATCGATAAGAAGTGTGCAATAGAGGGTTACAAAAAAATTCATTGACAGTACAAATATGAATCGATTAACGTGGTTTGTGGAAAATGAATACCTTAAAGTTCAACCAAAATCATGTATTTTTTTTTTATGGCTATACGTAACCTAATTATTGCAACAAAATCATCCGAAAGCTGACATTTTATTTCTGTTTGTATTTTCGTTCCCCTTAAAACATAAAAAAATAAGACTTTTGTAAATCTTAAAACTCGATAAGAAAAAAAAACGGCCAAGTGCGAGTCGGACTCGCGTGCGAAGGGTCCCGTAAGGGTTATCTATAATAATATAGATCACGCCAAACTTCTAGTCCGCTCGGAAGTTGCTCTTCCCAAGAACGGCCCATACATTTTGTTCCTGCTCATGCGAATCGCCCCATGTTTAGAGGGGACTAAAAGTTTGGCGCGATCTGTACTCGTTAACTTGTAAAGCCTACTTAGCTGTGATAGTTTTCTTTTTAATTCGTTATGTATACTACTGCCGTGATTTTTTTCACGTCTCCAAATAGAACCGTTTCGCCGGCAGGGAAACTTGACTCTAACAAAAATTAACACTTTTAAGTTTAATATTTCGCAAACGAAACCCTGATCGAAAAATTGTTTTGTCATACCCCCAATATTTTTAAATTACCTATCCAACGACACCCCACACTAGGGGCTAGACGAGAAAAAAAAATCATCCCCACTTTACGTGTAGGGGAGGTACACTATTTATCGGCGTGATAAATATGCATGCATACCCATGCCAAATTACAGCTTTCTAGTACTAATAGTCTCTACTAATAGACAGACAGATAGACAGACAGACAGACGGACATGGCGAAACTATAAGGGTTCCTTGTTGTTGACTACGGAACCCTAAAAATCGCAATGGCTGCTCTAAAAACGGTGTTAATGACATGCAATTTAAAAGCTAAGAATCTCAAAATTTTCGAGAATTTTCTACTTACATTATTTAAGACATCTGTAGATTCTACATGACGCAGGGTAGGCACTGCCTACCCTAGAGTAAACATTTTCATACAAACTTTTTTTTTTCAAATTGTTATTTAAATTTTTTCATAATTTTTTTACTGTCGAACTTGACCTTCTGATTGCTTTTCCGGAAAAAAGTTCTATGCACGCCACTGCTGTAGAAGGATTTTTAATTAAATGTCCAAATGCAGCCGCAAATTCAAAATAACTGATGTTTTACATGCGCGGTAGTTGATTAGAGCAGGATAGACAATTCAAAAACAAAAGCGTCGGTGCAGGACGGAATCTTAGCTTGATACTGGGTGACATCTGTTTAGGTTTCAAGACGTTTGTTTTATCTATTTCATGTATCTTATTTACTCAATGGTTTGCTTTTTCTACTGTTAATTTACATGAGAGAACGATTGATTATTGGAAGTTTATTGTGCATACTTCGACCAATTCGATTTGCATCAAACAAAAACATTCACGGAATCAATTAGCGTAACAAAATGCTAATGTTTTTATTTTTTAAACTTCGAATCCGATAAAACCATTCAATGATGAAAGCTTTAAAATTTGGATGAATGGCCGAACAATTTGTTAGCGAAGCCGAATCGCCTCGAATTCTCATTTTGAAATTTTTGATAAATCGCAAACAATATTTCTGCGACCCCGATGAAAACAACATGACTTTTGGTTGTAATAATTTTTCATGTGGAACATGTTATCTTCCTTTTGGTTGTTTTCTTTCTTATTGTATTTTATTATTACCAACTTTATGTAACAAAATGTAAGGTCTCCGGGAATTTCACAAAGTAGTAAATGTGTTTTTCTAAAAAGATGGCATTTAATTCTGTTTACCTGAAAATTTTCGCAATTTAAAATAAAACTTGTTACATTTCTAAGGTATTCTTGAATGACAAAATCCCAATCTTCTATAGCGGTGTAACTAAATACATATCATCAGCACAACTGAATAAAAAAAGTCTATAAGCTTTTAGTTTAAGAGACTATGTGAATTTCATTTTTGTCACTGTCACTCTAAGCAAAAAATCGCGCAGTGCGAGAGGGGCGGATTCAGGGCGAAGGTGAAAAATGTTAGTTTTATAATTTTTATACAAAAACTAAAATAGCTAGCAAAATTTCGAATATCAAATCTCTAGATATTTTTGAAATACACCTAATAAAATATGTTTGAGTTCTGTATATTGTTCCCATTCGTCAAACGAGGAGAAAAAGTGTGTTTAAAGACCTCATTTCAACAATTATTTCTATCGAGGCAAATTTATCCAAACATGTTTTTCAATTTCAAATCCCTAGATTATATAGTCAAGATGCATATACCAGAAACCGATTATAATTTTCCGTGTATTTCATGAATTACACAGAAAAGAAACACCCGTATTTTTTTTTTGCATATTGCCTTAATATGCTTTTGTGTAAAAGATGTAGGTATATTGTAATAAACTAGTGTACGCCCCGTGGCGTTGGTCGCATGGATCCCGTTTCTCCCCATACCGTGAGAAATGACCAAAACCCTTTCTTAGCCGTTGTCTACGTCATACACGGACTCTACAGTCCAAATTTCATGTTCCTAGGTCCAGCCGTTTGGTCTGGACGTTGATAGATCAGTCAGTCAGTCAAGTTATTCATAACAATGTTGTCGATTCGGCGCAACACAACTTAATTAACTTGAATTTGAATTTGAATTTAACAAAACTAACCTTATTTTGAGCGTTCTGTCTTTGTCTTTTCGATACAGAAAGAAAAAGACAGAACGCTCAAATTAAGTTTAGTCCTGTCAAATAAGTTAAGTCGTGTTGCCCCGAATCGACAAAATTGGGAACTATTAAGTTTTAACTACTTATTTATGTATGTAACTTATTGATAATTGTAAATGCATAGGAACCCTGTTTTTCATCTACTTAGACAGGCAATAAAAGGACGTACCATTTCCACCCAAATATTGTCTGGAAGAAATCGCTTTAAGCGATAAGGCCGCCAATTGTATGTTTCCTATCTTATAACTGTTTTATCCTGTAAGCCTTTTATTTTTCTATTTAAATGGTGCACAATAAAGAGTATTTGTCTGTCTTGTCTTGTCTTGTCTTGTATGCTGCCCAAATTGGTGAGATACCAAGAAGCGCAACGTCAAAATTACCCGGAATAGAAGAGCTTGTATGATTAGTTGATGGAAGAGGCAAAAGAGGTGTGTCAGGATCGTAACTGAGGGAAATCTCTGGTATGTATGTATGTATGTATGTTAGATAGGCAATGATGAGGCTCTCACATAATTGTTATCATTTAAAACCACACCATGCAATCAAGCCATTTGATAATCTTAGGGCATTCTTGACAAAGATTACCACCGCGGAAGGCGGTAACATTGCGTACTAACAGACCAAGAAACAAAGTGATATAAGCTCAGCAATAATCGCCTTTATTTCATGGCAGGTAGAGTCTTGAGCAAAGGCTTGGTTATTTTACGAATGCGAGGTCCATGCCACGGACCAGTATCGGTTCTAGGGCTTGCGCAAATGTTAAAATATGGCCGAAACGGAAACTTTTTGTGATTTATAGTCCTCACTCTCCTACCAATTCTAATAGACTTCTTTCTTTCCGGCTTATTGTTTTTTATCTCTCCCAGCATCACATTTCTACCGTGTATACTCTCTTTTTTTCAAAAGTATCTGCTTAAGGCGTTATAATATGCGAAAAAGCTGCCACCTTAGAAAAAAAACATTTTTTACTAGCTAGAATAATTATTGAAAATCTGTTCAAGTACATGTCTAGAAACAGCAATGAACTATTTTTACATAGTATAGTTTTCATACACAACGTCTTCGATGAGCTAAAATTTTAACTTTTGCTAAAAACGGCCGCTTTTGACATAAGTTGAAATTCTAGCTATAAAAAGACGTTGTTCCTGAAAACTTTGCTATGTAACAGTAGTCGATTGCTCCTTCTAGACATTTAGTTGAGCAGATTTTCAATAAATTTTCTAACAAGTCAGACATTTTTTTTTACTAAAATGTCAGCATTTTCGCATGTTATAATGCCTTAAGATAGTGCTCTAGTAATTATTCTCTTTTTCACTTTCATATTAAGTTTGGTGCCAAATTGCCGCCACCCAAATATGCTGACTATTCCAAAGAATTAAAAACTTGAGTCCTAATTCAATAAAACCACATAATAGTCTCCTTCCATAAATCCCCGAGACATTCTTTTCAAAGAACTGTCCATTAAAAATATGTTGCCAGTAAAGTTAAAATCAGAATCCAAAATAAAACTGTTTACGTAATGAAGATTTGAGGCCGAAAAGCCGAAACTTTTTGGGAACCCTACTCGATACATATTAAATAACAATTATCAGGAATTAGCAGTTTACTGCGCAAGCGCGAGTGTTCTTGATAATTTCTTTTGCTAACATGCGTCGGTGCACCAGACGTGGATTTGTAATGATATTTTACCTTATATATTTTTTTGGTTTCGTTATAAACGATTTCGTTTCTTTGGAAACGGATCTATGGGGGGAGAGGAGGAAAGGTCAATTGCCTACTCCAAACGATCTTGAAAAAAGTAAATATATACATATTATTTTTTTTTTCAAAGTCAGCGATGTTTATTTATACGTTTCTTTTGTTAACAATTTATACACACGGTAATTTATGGCGCTAGTGGCTAGGCATGATATGCCTTTAACTTCCTTCGTATTTCTTTATATAACTTTATGCATAATTGCAAATTATGCATATTATTTTAAATTTTTGTAATTTATTTTAAGTTTTTTTGTATGTGTGTACAATAAAGGATATAATAACTTTCATAACTGTGAAACTGAAAAAACTTAAATTGGTGATAATGGAATATGTAAATGACTTTTGCTTTATTATGTAAGTAGAGGTATAGGTAAGATTCTTTAAATAATAACAATCAACCCGCCTGCCCAGCGTGTGTGAGTATAGGCAATTCTTCCAGGATGACCGCCGGGAGTGGCAAAGTCCTGGAAAGGGTTATGTCCAGCAGTGGACGAACTAGGCTGATGGATGGATGGAATAACAATGTCAATATATGCAGATGTAAATACTTAATGAAATCTCTGTAAATTTAAATCTATGTACATCGGTGTAAATAAATGATAATAATCCAGCAAGCAAATAACCAGAAGCAGTTGGAGGATCTATACAAATTGTATTTACATTAATAGTATAATATTAAAGTGCATATTAAAGGTCATGAAAACTGCATAAAAAAGTCAGATTGAAGACCTCTACATCAATCAGAACTGAACTCTATGATGTTTCCTTTTAGTTTAAAATAGCGCGCCCTCAGCTAACAACTTAGTTAATCTGTAGTTTTATTCACCCCTGCGCCGACGTCGACGCCGCCATTTTGCGTGATTACTAAACGATGTGTTTGTGGGAATATTCGATAACATTAATTTGGTCCTTGCTTGTTGATTAAATCGGGTTTGAGTTAGGAAATTACGCGTACATAGACCTATTCTTATTAAAATGTATAAGTGAATTTATAGTTTTTTAGAAACAATTGTCATGAAACTTGGTTACTTATGAATTATTTTTCTTCATCTGTCTGTTTGTTTGAATTCTACCATAATGTGACTACTATTTATGCAGCTAAATTCATACTGGAGGCTTGGTAAGTAATCAGTATCATGAATTGATGACACTTTTTGCAAATTTTGCAAAATGAAATGTTGACATCCCATGGTAATAGACTCGGGGCTGGGAACTCGTTTGTAGGGAACACGCAAAAATGTTTTCCGAAAAAAGGGTCATTGAACCTTGATATTGAGTACTTACCGAGTCTTCAGTATGAATTTGGCTGCATAAATAAATGTCATCTTGTTAATGTTGAGTCAACTAAATAAATAGCTGATCAATACAAAACTAAAATATATTATGTTTTTCCAGACCTTAGACCTTTTTTTTAGCGGTTTTTTTTCTAAAAAAACCCATGGCAAGAATACATAGTTTATTAAGATCTGCGGGTCTACCGCGTAATTCTTATTTTCATCAACATCAACTTGAGATTGAAATTTGTCGTGCGTGCGACGACGCCCACCTAACATGCTATCTCTTTTGCACGCGTTGAATTTCACGTTGAACAAGTTGATACAAATAAGAATTACGCGGTAGAGCCCCTGCATGGAAAAAGTTAACCGAAATAATTCATTGTTATTTTGAATCATTTTGCGCGCATTTTGGCGCACGCGATTTTCAACTTTATTAAAGTCAGTCTTTAGCAAAGCTGCTGTGCGCTGAAGGGAATGAAAAAGTGGTGCCACTTTAGAAAATATTTTTTTTTTTACTTGATACAATAATAATTGAAAATCTGCTCAAATAAATGAACAATGCATGATACAAACAATAAACTAATTTTACAAAGCATAGTTTCCATAGACAACGTCTTCGATGAGCTAAAATTTCAACTTTTGTTCAAAACGGCCGCTTTTGGCGTAACTTAAAATTCTAGCTACAAAAAGACGTTGCTTCTGAAAACTTTGCTATGTATTAATAGTTTATTGCTATTTGTATTTATGTTTCATCATATATTTTCTATTTAGTTTAATTTTAATAAACTTGTAATTTAATAGAGATTTTAGTTTGTTTAAGTTTTTATGTTTTATAGGATTATTTGGTTTTAAACTTAAGTTACTTTTTTAAATCAATACTATTAGTACATTAATAAGTAAACACTTATTAAATTGTCTATTATTTATTTTGATGTACACTGCCTTTACGATTTATATCCTTGGCTTCATTTCCACCCAAAGTTTGTCTGGCAGCAATCGCTTTTAGCGATAAGACCGTCAATTGTTATCTATCTTTATCTTATTTTTCTATTTATTTATTTATTTATTTATTTTATTTATTTACTCATCGGAAGATTAACAGACAAATAGGTACAGTAAAAATTTTGAATAAATAACTAAATGCCGATAAAAAATCTTCACCTAATGGATGACAAAATTAAATAGAAGTGAGCCATAGGGGCACAACAGTTTAACTTAACAGTTTAAATTACAGTTTTAACTTACAAATAAGCACAGTATATTTCTTATACTGTGAAATAAGTGTGCCGTAGGGGCATAACAGTTTAACTTACAGTTTTAGATTACAAATAAGTGAGCCGTAGGGGCATAACAGTTTAACTAACAGTTTTAGCTTACAAATACTATATAAATAATATTAAATTTTAGTTTAATTAGAAATAAACAATTAACATTTAAGAATAGATAAATTGAAAGAATTTACCTACTCATTTTTAAAGTGTAAAAGTGTTAAAGCTCTTTTAACTGATGATGTGCTTGAACAAAACAAATCTATATCAAGCGGAATATTATTGAAAAGAGAACTCGCTCTTGATAAGAATGCATTCTGTCTATGTCTAGTATTGCATGCATATACGTATAGAAGTTCAGGGTGTCTCATAGTCCTTTTATAAGACCTGAGGTTTAGTAATGACAATAATTCAGGGCTATCAACTGATCCATTGGCAATGCTCATAAGGTAGCAGATATCTGAGATATCGCGTCTTACAGATAAGGGAAGAAAATGATATCGTGAGCAGCGATGTTCATAGTCAATAGAAAATTGATGGGCCTTGTAATCAAGGAACCTCAGGAATTTTGCCTGAATACCCTCAATACGTGATCTATATTTTTCATATTGTGGATTCCAAACCTGAGACGCGTATTCCAGATGACTCCGAACAAAGGCACAGTATAGTATTTTTATGGATTTTAAATTCTTGAAGTCACCTGATGTCCTCATAACAAACCCTAATGCTTTTGAGGCTTTGCTTACGATGTTATTGATATGTTCATCAAATAAGAGCTTTGAGTCATGAATTACGCCCAAATCTCGTATACTTGTAACTTTTTTTAAATTGATGCTCTTAAGTGAATAGCCAACGTCTAGAGAAGAGTGCCTCCTGGAGAATGAAATATAAAAACATTTGGAAACATTTAAATCCAGCTTATTAGCCAAGCAGTAACTTTGAAACCTGTTTAGATCGGACTGCAGTTTATATATATCTTCAAGTGTGCGTATTTGCATTAGGATCTTCATATCATCAGCAAATAATAAGACTTTATTAGCATTAAGAAAACAGATATCAATATCCTGTATAAATATAATAAACAAGAGAGGACCAAGCAAAGAACCCTGCGGTACACCAGAGGGGATAGTTGTCCAAATAGATGTAAAGCCATTTAATACTACAGCTTGGTTTCGTTTCTCAATATAAGATGTAAACCATCTAAGAAGGTCACCATGAATTCCAGCATTAATTAGCTTTTGTATAAGAATTTGATGGTCAATCCGATCGAAGCATTTGCTATAGTCCGTATAAATAACATCAACCTGTGAATGTTCATCCATACTACGTGTTATAAATTCGTTAGCTGTTACTAGGTTGGAGACTACGGACCGATTCTTGAGAAAGCCATGTTGGTTGGGATTAAATGAAGATTTAAGAGCAGCGTAGACTTGATTGTAAACAATGCGTTCCAGTATTTTGGCGAACAGGCATAGTTTCGAAATAGGCCGATAATTTTCGACATTCGCTTTGTCACCTTTTTTATGGACTGGGGTAACAAATGCTTCCTTCCATACTTTAGGAACCACTCCCTCCGAAAGAGATCGTCTAAATAAGATTGTAAGCGGATAAGCTAGACTGTCGGACAGTTTAACTATGAAAACTGGTGGTATACGATCAGGACCTCCGCTTTTAAAAAGGTCGAGGGACTTGAGGTATTTAAGTACGATTTCAGCATTCACTTCAACCGAATCTATATGACAGGAACTATTGTATTGCGAACTCCTCCAAACCTGTACCTTGATCATGATGATTAGGTTGTTGGAATGTGGAATGAAAATATCTAACAAAAAGATTACTAATGTCACAACCAGACTCGGCCAGTTCGTTGTTGAGTTTCATGACTTTAGGAAAGCTGTTGGCCTGTCTCTTACTCTTAATATAAGACCAGAATGATTTTGGATTTTTTTTTATAGAATCTTCAATTTTAGACATATAAAGGTCAAAGCATTCCCGTTCCAGTGCTTTTGCTCGCTTTCTTAATAAGGAAAATGTTTGATAATCAGAGAGATTATTATAAGTTTTGTATTTGCGATGATATTTATTTTTCTCCCGAAGAATCTTTACCAGGGCTGAATTGAACCACGCAGGATAAGAAGTAGGTTTTACCATTTTAGTGGGAATGAATTTGTCACGGAGCTCATATAGGGTAGCGTAGAAACAGGAAACCGCTTCATCCAATGTAGAACATAAAAGCAAACCATCCCAATCCATAAGGTTCAACTCAGACGATATTGATGCGTAGTCTCCATGACTATACAAGTATTTTAATCTAGGTTGTTCATCTAAAGTTTTTAATTCAGTGAAATTTGCCTGAATACAAAGGGATTTATGGTATTTATCTTCGGACAAGATAGGATCCTCGCAAGATGTCACGTCGACACATCCATTGCATAGAACCAAATCCAGAATCTTATCCATAAAGTTAACTTCCCCATTAAATTGGTCTAGATTACACGAGCTAAGTACATCTATAAAATCAAGTAGGTATTCACTGTTCACAAGAGTCGAAGGTAAAAGACAAGACGAGTCAGATGGCAGAGTCCACACGATGTTACTCATATTAAAGTCGCCCATGATTATGAATTTGTCAAGCGGGTGAGAAGAGACAATTTCCATAAGCCTTTCACTAAAGTTACTTAGTTGTTGCTGAAAAGAATTACCATTCTCTTCGGCACATAGATAAATAGTACAGATATGGATTTTGTGTGAGATTAAAGGTTTATCTTGGTTATATGAAAGTGTAACCCAGATATCCTCGGCAGATGATCGCCATTCCGTTCGTTCTACAACATTAAAATGACGTTTTACGGCCAACAAAACTCCCCCGCCATAAATCTGATCAGTTTTCGAATAGTCGCGATCACGCCTCCAAACTAAATATCGATCGTCAAACAACTCACTGCTAGATATACTGTCGAGCAACCAAGTTTCAGTTACCGAGATAATATCATAATCATTTAAGTTTGTATTTCTGTAGAATGTACTTGACTTTGTACGTAGACCACGTACATTCTGGTAATAAATATTTATCATAGCGAATGTAAAACAGTGACAATATCAAGATAAAAACTCGTTATATTTACGCCAACCTTACCCATAACACGGAAAGCAAAGGCGTAAAGAATACGATAAAATAAATAGCAAAAGGTAATATGTACATATTTAAATATAAAGCAAAATAGTTCTAAAGAGCATAACGGATATGGTTTTATTTTAATTAGGTCAGAGTATAGATGCGAGAAGTAAACAAACTCATTAGGGTACGGACAAAGAGATTGAATAGGAAGCGATAAGAGACAATTGTAGTTAAAAGAAATGTACCTTAATATGATGCAGCCAGGATCCAATTTAGCACTAGCAATGATTACTGTGATGGGTAGAAAATATAACTTTTTAACAAAATATACCAGAAACCTCACACAAAGAGCTTCAACACTAACAGTGGTTCTTAAACATTGCGGAGTTAAGTTAAGTAAACACAACACGTGTAAGTAGATGAGCAGAACCAATAGTATGGCAATTACTTTAGTTTGGATAGATCCTTTACGTTTGTAATAGTAATAACAGGTGAAGTAGGATTTCGCCTCACATTTATCTTGCAGTACTTCACCCAAACGAATTGAAACCCCCGTTCCTTCGCAGTTACTTTGACAGTACTCAATAAAGTTTTGTTCTGCAGCGTCAGGTGGTCATTTACAAATATTTTGTCATTCCCGCTCAGTCCAAGATCCTTGGGAGTTATGACATTGTTTTTTAAATGGGCTCTAGCTGCAGCAACGAAGTCCTCCTTCGCGTATCTATTGATGAAGCATGCAACAATAGGTTTGCATTTTTCTGGATCACGTGACGGCACTCTGGCTATGAAATTAATTTGCTGCTTAGAGACTGGGCATTGAACAAATTTTCCAATATCATTTATCACGTTGAATAGATTTTCACCATTTTTGTATGGGATACCTTTAAGTTCAATATTGTTCATTCGTGACCACTGCTCCTTGGAATTAAGCTCATGCTCCAATTTGTCAATCTTCGCTTGCAGTGGTTTGACTGATGCTTGCGTATTCTCGACTTTAACCAGTCTATTTTCGATGTCCTGCACACGAACTGAAAACTGCTGCATAGTCGTGTTGATTTCTTTGACAGTTGATTTGTATTCCACAAAGTCAAGCTTCAGTTTCTTCACTTCATCCAATAAATTTTGGAGTGGCTCGAGCTTAGTAAATTTTAAGCTCTATTTTAAGTTTTCTTGTATATGGTGCACAATAAAGAGTATTTGTCTTGTCTTGTCTTGTCTTGTCTAGACATTTACTCGAGCAGATTTTCAATAATTATTCTAGCTAGTATAAATGTTTTTTTTTTTCTTCTAGAGTGGAAGCACTTTTGCATGTTGTAAACTTGTAACGCCTTAAGAACTAATGGACGGTATCGGGCCTTGTTTCCAGTGTAACATAGAAGGTTTCTTTTTCTTGAGATTTAGAGGCTGAGCACTTTACAAGTGACTTTACAACATCAAGCTGGGGAAAGTATTTTTCTTCAGGGCTGGCTGCACACAAATGTTTTGCAATTATAAGTTAGTGCAGTGATATTCTAACTTAAGGCTGTTATAGCTGCCAACGACCTTAAGTCGACCTCAATTATTGACAGAAACTATATTGAAATAACGTAAATAAGCGCAAAATAGGCGCTTAAAAATTCTTAAAATATGTATTAAAAAAATTGTAGCTAAAATAATGAAAGGAACTATTTGTTATTATAATATCGACCATTTGACAAAGTTTCAGTTTGTTTCTTTGCATATATTTAATTAATTAAATCGGACCTTAGTATTAAATTGGACCCTGTATTGTTATTTATTTTGCTAAATTATAGAAAAAAATTAAAACTTTTAATCAAAGCACATCATCCCACATGTTTTTTTCTAACTATATTATATATTATTTACAAATTTTTTAATAAATTAACAATTGATATATTAATATGATCTTAATTGTGGCTTTTTGGTCACCAGCTGTAAGAACCGCCTTAAATTATGAATATATTTGTTACTTTTATGTTTTTTGTTATTATTAATATATTTTGTTATTTATTGGAACAATAAAACTAGCAGTAAGTTGAGATGTACTAGAAAGGGTCTTCGCCGGGACATTTTTTGCGGCCTTCAGAGGCTAAGGAAATTTTCATCTATTCTATAAGACATTTTTAATTCACTTGTTTGGCTTTAAATTATTGTTGAGGTGATATGTTTACGTGCGGCAAAGTGCGGCCCTTTGACAGACCTGGAATAGCTTATAGGCCCTCCAGCTAAAAAAAGGTTGAAGACATTCAAAACATTGGCCCAACAGTCACCAATGTTGGTGATAGCGACGCCAAGCAATCACTTCTCAATTTACGCCAATAACCTGGCGAAGATGGCAGCGTAGAAGCGAAGATATCGCTTCCGTTGTAATTACAAGGTACGGTACAGAAGAATATCTCATGCCTCTGGGGTTTGGTTTTTAACTGCTTGATACTTTAAGGGTTGGACCCAAAATACTTTTGAATTTGTGGATATATTAATAACTTGAAATATTCCGCTAAACACTCTTACCACGCAATTCAAAATGCAGACTCATTTTTGGTAATTTGCTGTCTAGCGGTCGGGTGGACAACACATCCCGAGGATGCCTCGTTTAGAGGCGAAACACGTGTCGATAAGTTTTCTTGTTTGTTTTTTAGGATTGCTTTATTTTGTGCTCGTACTGCTTGCTTTGCTTGTGCATGTTTTATGCGGGAGGGCGGGCGGTGCTTGAGTCTGCATTTTGAATAGCATGGTAAGAGTGTTTAGTGGCATATTGTAAATTATTAATATATCCCCAAATTGATGATGGACTTCCGCAAAGTAACGCCTTTTCAATAAATTTCAAAACTTTTATTCAACTTTTAGTTGGGTACAGCAAAGCGCAGCGTAGGCAGCCTTCGTGCCCGCTGGACTGACGATCTGAAGGACGTTGCGGATGGTGGCTGGATGAGGATGACTGAGGACCGCCAAGAGTGGTGAAATATTGGGGAGGCCTATGTCCAGCAGTGGACGAATACGGGCTGATGGATGGATGGATTTGATATGTGAAGTCATTGAAGAAGTAATTAATTTTTCCAAAATCATAGTATGATTTTATCAATTTAAAATTTTACGTGACCGGATGCCTTTATTGATTTTAAAATCAATAAAGACATCCGGTCACATAATAAAGGGTTTTTTTAACGGCACTCTAAAGTCAGCATAAAAAATGACCCAGTTATTTTTATGTTCTGGTGAATAATGTTTTTTGTTTTTCTTTCCAATTTCGCACGCTATCATCATGTCTAAATTCCTAAAACCGTTGATTGGTTTTCCGATTGATTTGAAGACTAATATATGTGTTTCCATTTCCAGTAGGGCTACCATGAGTTTGGAACTCGATACTCGCTAGCGTAAAATATTTATGAGAAATTGTACAGCGCCCCTAGCGGTTTACAAGAGTAACCAGAATTCCTATACTAAATATTTTATGCAGTTGCTACGTGTATCGATTCCAAAACTCACTGTAGGCATACAGGTTCTGTTTGGAAATTCTCATAGAGAAGCAGTAAATTAATTGAAATTGAGCAGATTTTGCCGGAACGGGGGTTGATTTGTTGAGAACTCTCAACAAATTCCTGTAGAATTCTCGAAGATCTATAGGTTTTGCGAATTTAGAAACCTGAGGATATCTATGGAAAAAGTTGTTAGATTCTAATGAAGGTATATATTTTTATTGCGTTTAACACTTAAGCAATTATACTAGTTAAAAAAAGACAAACTTTATATTTTTTCGAAATATTTCGGCCTCATCAGTGAGGCCGTCATCAGTCGAGTTGACAGGTAAAAATTAAAAAAATATATATATGAAAACAAGTTGGTACAGTCTGAAAAATGATAGGAACTATTTACATAAAAAAAAAAAAAAAAAAAAAAAAAAAAATATGATGAAAGAAAGGTGGTAAAATAAAAAAAGAAAAGAAACAGTTTGGAGGGGAGTATTTGTTGATTGGGTCAGTTGGTCGAGTCTGTCAGTGCTGTCTGTTGAGTCCGGGTCCATAATCCAACACCCCACAAATCTGCTACAGACAAAACAGAAACCTCAGATGCACACTCAATAAAACTAAACAACCTACTGACATCCAAAATTCAAACTCATACACTGGCACCTCCCCATGCCGACGGCCACGCTGCAAAACTTGCATTCTAATCAATACAGCCACACAAATCAATACACACCACACCACAAACACATACAAAACACAATCGAACACGACATGCAAAACTGAAAACTGCATCTACCTATTGGAATGCCGACATTGCCCGGCATTCTACATAGGTGAAACCAAGAACCCATTACACATCCGCATGAACCACCACAGACACACATCAGACACTATACAAAACAACATCCTACCCATCCCGACACACACCCGCTTCCACAACCAACTTTTCAACAACTGCTTCACAGTCCGCATCATTAAATCATTCAGTCCACCATTGACCAACATAGAACTTAGGACCTGGGAGACAGCATATATCTGGTCACTTGGCGCACATTATGGACCCGGACTCAACAGACAGCACTGACAGACTCGACCAACTGACCCAATCAACAAATACTCCCCTCCAAACTGTTTCTTTTCTTTTTTTATTTTACCACCTTTCTTTCATCATATTTTTTTTTTTTTATGTAAATAGTTCCTATCATTTTTCAGACTGTACCAACTTGTTTTCATATATATTTTTTTTTTAATTTTTACCTGTCAACTCGACTGATGACGGCCTCACTGATGAGGCCGAAATATTTCGAAAAAATATAAAGTTTGTCTTTTTTTAACTAGTATAATTGCTTAAAACTACAAATAAAAAGCTTATATAGCTAAGGTTATATTTATTCATAGTTTAACACTTAAGTAATCCGTAAGCGCGCGATGCTTTGGTGTCATACATAACACCTCAGTTATGACACTCAAAGCTCAAAACTATTTTGAACGACAAGGATACGCCATAGAGTTAAATTCTAGTTGATGCAAAATGTCAGGTAATTAAGGAATTCTCGGAAAAGTACCCTTATTTCCGGAAAGTTATCAAACAGCGCTTGATTAAACAAAACTTGGTTCATATTCGCAACCATTTAATTCCATTTAGCTCCAAAATTTCAAGTCCAAATTTGGAATAAATACGGGCGGAGCATATTTTACTCATTTCCCCTGAAATGCACTTTCGCTCGCATACAGCCATCGTGTGCTGTGCGAGAGAATTTGTGAAGAAGGGCATGTTAGGGTTGATGCTGAAGAGTTGAAGTCCCACCGACTTGAATTTATTCGGAGATTTTATGCTAGATTTGTGTTTGATGGTAAAAACCAAAGTCAATAGCTAATTACGCTTCGATATTTTAATTTTGATTACTAAAACGTGACAGTCTTAATGTGATTTGACCGAATCAGCACTATCTTGCATTATACTGAATAAAATCGGGTTTGGTCCTGTCACTGTCAGATATGTGGCACCGAATCGATACCAATATCTAGTTTAGTACATAAACACAGAGTCTTGCGTCTTTTTCTTAGTATTTTTTCTTCTAAATTGATTATCATGTTAGTTCCTAGTGTAAAATTATGAATAATTATTGTTTAGCATAGTAAAATCCGCTATTGGCACTATAAGCTGATGTAATATTTAGTTAATATTTACCGTATTTGCTGTGGATTTTTGTTCACAAATAAAATAAAAACTTTAAAAAAATAATCAAAGAAATATCCAGTGGGAATAATTTTCCCTTTGTCCAGTAATTAAACACACATGAAATAAATCGGCCAAAGACATTTTTTTACTGGAAAGAATCATTACTTACGCCCCAAACTATGAACTCGCGATTCGATCTTGACCAATTTGGCTCATATTTGAACTTGAAAATTATTTTTGTCTCACTTACTCGCCTACCAAATTTCATGACGTTTCGATCAACGATACTCGAGTTATCGACGGACAAACATTCATACATACATACAAACGCCGGATTATTCAAGTGGACTACGAGAATTTCGTTCGCCTCGCTCACTCGTTCAACTAACAATAACAGCCCAAGCTCACTTTGATTTTATAACCTCAATGTTTCGGTCAATGCATAGATTACCTATTAATCTATGGGTCAATGTAAGAGTGACCACGTGAAGTTCGAAGTTATGACTAGTAAACACCGAACTGTGACCTCGTGATTCGATCTAGACCGATTTGGATCATATTCGAACTGAAAAATTCTTTTTGTCTCATTTTCTTGTCTACCAAATTTCAAGACGATCCAATTAACGATACTCTAGTTACCATCGGACAAACATTCATACATACAAACATACAAACGCCGGATTGTTCAAATAGACTCGGAGCAGCGCTCACTCGTTCAATAATAATAAGGAGAACGTTTGGCAGCCCTATCCTAAATACCTCAAATTATTCGAATTGGGGCGTCCCGCAACCTTGCAAGGTTTTTGCTTTAATCAAAATGTTACCGACACCATTTTTTGTTCACCTTTCATTCCTACAGGCAAATTTTATCATGGAAAGCATTTTGTGCGCGACGAAGATCAAAGGGAAAAAAAGTGTTCGGATTTTACCTCTGTGACGATTCATTCTCAGCTTAAAATACGTGTTTATTATTTAAAATCAATAAAGCCGATTCTGAAGGCTTTAATTTTAGTTATAGTCATGTTAAAACTAAATTTTCTTCGCTGCAAAATAGTCCTTAGGTTTTTGAAACAGAGGTTAAATTACTTTGGAAAATTTCAAGTTTTGACAGCACTGTAACTAAAATTAAAGCCTTCAGAATCGGCTTAAATATTAGGTCTTGACATATGAAATTGCCGTTTTCTATAGAGAGTTTGAAGGAAACTCAATTTTCAGTACTAGCGTTTAGCATTTTTTTTTTAGTAATGATTAATCCAAATTATGTCATTTCTTTTGTGTATTTAACATAACATTAAGCTAACAACAAAATCGTGGAAATGGATGGCATTTAGGACGTACAGTTTTTGAAATTTTGATTTTGGTTTTTAAACTGACAATAAAAAGAAAATTTAATACGCAGATGTAAAACCATGAAATCAACTTTCAAACAAAAAACAAATAATGGAAATAGCTATTGAATTACAAGAACTGTGAACTCATGAAACTGTAAGAAAATTCCGGCAATTTCATATATAAATACCTATTAATCAAGAAAGCAACGCAACGCCGAATTCCTCTAAATGCACAACATAATTCTTAAATAAATCCTTTTATTAAGTCCACAGAAATTCTCCATGTGATTTTATCAATTAAAAATAAAAACCAAAAGAATCAGTGACCCTGTGGAGGTCGTACAGCGAAGCAGGTGCTTGATTCAAAAATTAAATAGCTCCTAATACTATTGCCATAAAGACTAATCCGGAACAAGCAGATCTGGTTAACCGGTCAAGAATGACATCGGTATAGTAACCGCAAATTATCAGAAACGGGCCTATAAATATTGAAAGCGCATATTATACCATAAAAGGTGGTAATGAAAACCACATTTTTGAGCCGCAAAATTGTGCCACTCGCTCAAAGATGAGCATAAGCGAACGTAAAGGATGTTGTCGTATCTTATCTTGTTTGAGATTCAATTTTATTTTAGAGATTCTTCAACAATTCAAAACCTTTATTGCGAAGCCACAGCAGAGTAAATATAGGTATACTGCGAGAACCGACTAAGTGACAAAATAGCCGAAAATGAGTTAATAAAACAGCTTTACTCGGTTTTTTGTACTCTTTCTTCTGGTAAAACCAGTTAAATGATTGGCGAATCCCCCGAACTTCGCTTAGACGGCGTGTAGAGCTCGCATCTGTGTGCGTGAGTTTGAATCAGAGCGTTTTACTAAGATTCAATACTCTATATAGTAGATTATTATGCAAGGGAGGTAAGTCATCAAAATACACCCGAGTGCAACACTCTACTTTTCATCACTAATGCGAGGACATAAAAAACACTTACAAAAGTTTTTTGTTTCATGCGATTTTGTAAAATCTGTATTTCCTATGTTGAAAAAGTAAATGTCTTGATTTGGTTAACATTCACGTGTCAAATATTGATCTGTACTGACGGAACCAGTACATAATATGTGGACTCCGTATACTTGGCAAACATTAGTATGGTTTTATTTTGTGTCGTACTTCGTTCTTTATCTTTTTTGCCCCTTAACATTTAAGGTGCTCACAAAAGCAACTTGCTGGCAAAATTTTAAAGAAAAAAATAATTGCCTTATGAAAACACCCGTTTCTAATCACAAACTAAAAACTATCCCAGCCCATATTTCATAAGGGAAATGTTTTATGCAAAACATGTTTATTTTGCTTGCATACTAAGTTTGTTTACCTGCTACTTTTCATGTATAGGGATCTTGTTTATGCTGGCTTGTAGTTAACTACATAAGTGTTATAGGACTAGCAAATTTTATAGTGGAATCGCAACCAAAAGCGGCGATGAGCTATCAAAAAACACAGGTACAAAATAACCACTTACAGAATGTTCACTCCGCATAACTAGCGAAAACAGGCGCACGCACACATAGACGCGTACGTACGACGATCTCAGAGAGACACGGGTGAATGCCAATACGAAATTCTGGCGAGATCATTATACGTACGCGTCTATGCATGTGTGCGTCTGTTTTCGCTCCGTTGCGCGTCGTCGAGTCGGCCTTCTATTCAAATTCAAATTCAAATAGTTTATTTTGCAAAGCAGGTATAGATATATACACTTTTTACACGTCAAATTTAATCTAATAAAGAAAATATATGTAATAGAATAATAAATGTACATGAACTAAATTAAAGGTTTATTTAATTTATGTAGCAATATATTTACGATTAAAATGATAGGTAAAATATATATTATACAAGGTAAAATCCAATCAGCCGCCCGAACCCATACCGGAGACCCGGCCAGGGACCAGGAACAAGGTTCAGTGATCACCAACCGAGCCCCCAGCACGAATCCAGGCGGCCGACCAAATCCCATCCTATATACTACATACTAATAGGTTACATATATAAATACATGCCTACCTCCGCCCATTCGATTAGTCTTGCTAAGAAGAAGGGCAAGAAACTTAGCAAGATCATGTCTTTTTTTCAACATAAAACTTATACTATACAATATATGACTTATATCTACTTTAACCAAGGGATAAGAAAATACAAGACAGTAGGAATTCAGGTTAATGAAAAAAAGAAAAACATATATATCTTTGTCTACCTGTCTCATATAGTCCTTTTCCTTTTACAGTCTATAATCAATTAATGTTTACACCTTAGAGGAATCATAAGTTAAGAAATTATACTATTTAATTAAATTATAACTTACTACGAGTATCATTATCACTGTAACACCATGCTTCACCATCATCCAAATATTCATTTATTTTATAATATGCCTTTTTCAATAGGCCCTGCTTAATATACAGTTTAAACTTATTCTCTGACAAAGTAAGGACCTCCTTTGGAAGTTTATTGTAAAATCTTATACCATGTCCTACAAAAGAGGTACTCACCTTAGCGAGTCTGATTTTTGGAAAAGCCAGTTTATGCTTATTTCTGGTCTCCTTACAATGTTGCTTACCAAGCCTTGGGAAAGACTCAACATTTTTTCTGACATATCTAAGGACTTGGTAAATATATTCACAAGGAACCGTTAATATATTAATTTCTTTGAACTTTTGTCTTAATGAATCCCGGTGCTTCATATTATAAATAGCCCGAATTGCTCTCTTCTGCAAAACAAAGACTGCGTCTGTATCCGCGGCTCTACCCCATAACAGCATGCCGTATGACATAATGCTGTGAAAGTAACTAAAATAGACTAGTCTAGCAGTATCTACATCAGTAATTTGTCTTATGCGTCTAACAGCGTATGCGGCCGAACTAAGTCTACCACATAGGGCTTCTATGTGGGGACCCCACTGAAGACGAGAGTCTACCGTAATGCCTAAAAACTTTGTTTCGTTAACTAACTCCAGCTTGGACCCCTGCAAAAGCAAATTACCATCCACTTGAATTACATTTGGTAACGTAAATTTTATACACTTTGTCTTTTTTGCGTTTAAAACTAAATTATTTACAGTAAACCAATCAAGCACCAGTGATAAAGTTGTATTCGCGCCGTCAAGGATATCTTTACGTCTATTAACTTTAAAAATAAGTGACGTGTCGTCTGCGAATAATACTATCTTCGTTAAGTCTTTAACTAAATATGGAAGGTCATTTATGTAAATTAAAAACAGCAAGGGCCCTAATATGGAACCCTGCGGGACACCCATTTTAACTAATGCTCCACTTGATTTTACCCCGTTAATGTCTACCTTTTGAATACGATCACTAAGATATGACTTCAATAACGCCAAAGATTTGCCCCTCACTCCGTAGTGATCCAATTTACATAAGAGTGTTTCATGATTAACGCAATCAAAGGCTTTCGAGAGGTCACAAAATACACCAAATGCATCTTGCTTTTCTTCCCAAGCATCAAAAATGTGCTTAACTAAAGCAACTCCTGCATCTGTGGTTGACATCCCTCTAGTGAATCCATATTGTTCACAGTGAAGTAACTTATTTAAATTAAAATGAAATAACAATTGATTAAAAACTATTTTTTCAAAAACCTTACTCAATACCGGTAAAACTGACACAGGTCTATAGTTTGAAGGGTCCCCGTGGTCGCCTGATTTAAAAAGGGGGATCAATTTACTAAACTTCATTAAGTCAGGAAAGATACCATCATCTACACATTTATTAAAAATTAATGCCAAATAAGGAGCTATTAAATCAATAACAGAACTTATAACTTTCACAGATAGGCCCCATAAGTCCTCGGTTTTTTTCAAGTTAAGCGATTTAAATGCTTTAATTACAGTTAATGAATTAATATGTTTAAAAGCAAATACAGAAAGACACTGAGGTACGTGATCTATTAAAAGATCCTGCGCAAGCCTAGGGCTTGAATTTAAATCTTTAGTTGTTAAGGAAGGAATTTCAGTAAAGAATTGTTCAAAGGCATTCGCAACTTCTTTATCTCCTGTAACGACTTCATTGTTAATACTTAACTTAAGTTCGTTATCTCGTTTCTTACTTTTCCCAGTTTCAGTATTTATGATGTTCCATACTGTTTTTACTTTGTTATCGGACCTTTTAAGTTTTTTATTCAAGTAGATACTTTTTGCTTTTAAACACACCAATTTAAAGATGCGTGAGTAATTTTTCACGAATTCAGTAAATTTAACATTATTATTGTAGGACTTTATGTCGTATAATTCGTATAAATGATTTCTGCTTTTATAAATACCTGGTGTCGCCCAGTCACTGAAGGTGATTTTACTTTTGTTAGAAAGTTTTTGCATCTTAAACGTATTTTCGAACTCTTTAGAGACTATGTTGAAAAGGTCTGTAAAGAGAGCGTTTGGATCGTCTTGGAGAAGATTAAAATGTGCTAATTTAACTTCTAGATTTGCTTTGAAACAATCTACTTTGAGAGTTGTAATAGGTCTGCAAAAGACTTCTTTGGGCAGTTGTTTTACGCTTTGTTTAATGGTTATAGTTTGGCCACTGTGATCGGACTGCAAGCGGTTGATTACTTTATTGTCTGAATACTCACAATCACAGAATATATTGTCGAGGCATGACGCAGTATCCCGAGTAATTCGAGTAGGTTCTAAGAACACATTAGACAAATTAAATGATTTGAATAAATGTAATAATTTTGAGCGCATAATCGATTTTTCTAGTAAATCTACGTTAAAATCTCCACATATAATAACTTTTTTCTTTGTATCAAATAATAATTTTAAAACCTCTTCCATTGCTTTTTCAAAAATGTTGTAATCTTGTCCTGAGGGTCGGTAAACACAGAGAATAATATATGTACTCATTTCTATGCAAGCTAATTCTAGTTGATGTTCTACAGAAAGTTTTACAATGTCTTTTCTTTCCTTTGCTTTTATACTATTTTTTACAAGAATCATGGAGCCACCTTTTTGTATTTTTAATCTATTGTAGCAACTAAGAACACTAAAATTATTAACATTAAAATGCATATTATGTTCATGTAGATGATGTTCGGTTACACACAAAATATCTGTTTTTGATTCCTCTAAGAACAACTCGATTGAAAGTATTTTGCTGAGAAAGCCGCCTTGTATGTTTTGATGTACCAGCTTTAATACAGGCGGCTTTCCCATTGTCTTCAATTCTAAAAAGAATTTTTTACAATTTTGTTAGTACTTGTACTAACCGTGTCAATAGGGACAACCTGCACCTGGTGGTTCTGTTTGTATCTATTTTGTGGCTCAGGGGTAGATCGCTGGCCTCTTAATCACGAGATTGAGGTTCACTCCCCGGTCCAGCATCTAGTATTTATTCGTCCATGCCAGGATGCACCAATTACTTTTTCGGAATTTATGTGCGCATATTATTTTTTCTTACTTAATTACCACTTGCTGAACGGTGAAGGAAAACATCGTAAGGAAACCTGGATGCCCTAAAAAGCGTGTATTTGTGACCGAAGAATGGCGATAGGGCTCACGGCCCATCACGTTGAGACGTAATAATCATCGATGAAACGCGGGTGTACCAAGTATGGACTGAGCCTTGCATTTCACAGTTCACACTCGGAATACCTCTGACGCCCCTTTGGGGATTCATGTCGTGACGATATATTTTTATAATCACAACCTAAGTTACCGTATTCATAAAAACATAGGTACAACGCGCACCGTGGTTTTTAGGGTTCCGTAACTTAAAAGGAAAAACAGACCCTTATAAGATCTCTCTCGTGTCCGTACATCTGTCTGTCACCCACAGATGCTTTTCTAGAAGACTATCTAACGTAGGATTTTGTAATTTGGCATAATGTTAAGTCTTATCGACGCGCATAAAATAGTAATTAAAAAAACCGACCACGTGCGAGTCGGACTCGCGCACGAAGGGTTCCGTACCATTATCTATAAAAACGGCAAAAAAACGTGTCTGTTGTATGGGAGCCCCCTTCAATATTTATTTTATTCTGTTTTTTAGTATTTGTTGTTATAGCGGCAACACAAATACATCATCTGTAAAAATTTCAGCTCTCTAACTATCACGGCTCATGAGATACAGCCTGGGGACAGACGGACAGACGGACAGACGGACAGACAGACGGACATACAGACGGACAGATAGACGGACAGCGGAGTCTTAGTAATAGGGTCTCGTTGGTTACCCTTTGGGTACGGAGCCCTGAAAAGTGATCTGTCTGTCTATAACTATCACGGTTCATGAGATACAGCTTGGTTACAGACGGACAGACAGACGGGCAGCGGAGTTGGTTGGTTACCCTTTAGGTACGGAACCCTAAAAAAGAGTGAATTCTCTGAATTGCTGCGGACTCTATGTACGCACGGGATTCGTATCGTATTTGGTTCGTTTACAACTTAGCTAACGCAGAAATTATGGAAATTCGCTGTTCACACTCTCCGTTTAAACCTGCTCAAAACTAGTTTCTTACATACATTTCTATAAAGAAGCACATCCGTTATTATCAATATTGGCGTTTTTACCGTAAAACAACAACATTGCGTACTAAATGCTTATTTATTTATTTATTTGGTAGCTAAAAAGAAATACATATTTTACAATAATAAGGTGTATCAGAAACCTGTAAGGGTTTTTACGTACACCGTCATTGCCGTCTTATACAAGAATATAGAAAATTAGATGTACAGGTAGTCTAAATAAATATTGATATTGCCTTAAGATATAGAAATAATTTGCTACAAATTCGTAAAATAATGGAATACACACAAACGTAACTAGGTAGAGTAGGTAGGTGTATATATAAGTAAACAATATGAACAAACGTCCATAGTTGGTATTTTCATACATGGAGATAACAAAGAAATACAAAGTTAAATAGCCGTTACAAACTTATAAATTGTCTTTCACACAAGAAACTTTGCTATCTTGGGTTGAGGCGTATTTTTCACTAATAATGCTACTGAAACTGTCTTGTGGTAGAGCTGATGCCGGGCTCGACTGTGGAGGTACCACCATCTTACTTGGAGACACCCTCGAAGTAATTCGGGGGAGAGTAAGAAGACAGCTCACAGGCAAAAAACCAGGAGGCCCACCATGCCTGGGACCGATGGATGGCGGTATATCCATCCTTAATAGCCGGGCCTTAAATGGAACAGACTGGTGATGGGTAGCGGCGTCAATGGTGCGAGGGTTCCGGCACCGCGCTCACCAACCCGCCTGCCCAGCGTGTGTGAGTATGGGCAATTCTTCCAGGATGACCGCCTGGAGTGGCAAACTCCTGGAATGGCGTATGTCCAGCAGTGGACGAACTAGGCTGATGGATAGATGGATGGATGGATGTTGTATCACAAAATAGAGGGATAGGATAATCGGATCGATATATACCTAAAGTTAGTAAAACTGAGAAAGTTTGTAGGTGTGGAGTCGGCTTCTTATAATATTATTTTGATAGTAAAAATCCCGGAATTACGGAATTACTTCAATCATTACGATAATGTAATACTCAATAGATATGTTACAGGCAATCTTAATAAATAAATAAATGAAATAAAAAAATAGGAATTTAATACAATTTCTAGGAAATTTATAAAATGCCAAGCTTATTTAGGCCGAACAGCGCAAAAGGCAAAACAGAAGGCCGATCAAAAATAAAATAAAATTAACAAATATATAAATCAGCTTAGCACTTTATAAATTTCCTAGGAATTGTATACCATTTCTAGATAATATAAATTTACGGTAACATCTATTAAGTATTAAGTAGGTACATCACAGTAACGTCTTAAACAATGCCGTAATTTCCGTAATTTTCACTATCAAAATAAATAAAATATTCTCCACACCTACAAACTTTTTCAAGGATTTTTCCAACTTTAGGTACATATCGATCCAATTATCCTATCCCTGCAAATAATTCATTAGAAACAGCTTCGTTTAATTAAGGATTTGATTGAACTGACAAAAGAATGCAAATAAGTAAGGAGAATTAATGACTTTAGATTAATTTCGTTGATGAATAATTTAGGAAACTGGTTTCAAGTTATTCGCGTATTTGGACAAAAGTGGGTGAACATGTCAGTTTAGTTATTAGTCATCAGTTCATCATTTGAATGACATTGAAACTGTTACCTTAGAGATAAAATAAATTGAATTTACAAGCAAAATACAGGCTGACTGACCGTTACCTATCTGTTACTATGAATATATTCTACCAATAATTTAATTAAAACTACCTTAATTGAGCACAACTTAACAGTTCAAAATTGGTGAAAAGGCAGTTCAATTCTTCTCAAATCGCATCTGTGTAATAAATAACAGATGATTCCCACAGCTTTATTTCTAAAAGTTTTTTTTTTCGAGGATATACGCCATTTTAGGACATACTTTTCATTATTTTGGTATATAAATTAATCTTATTTTTTTATGAATTCTTAAGGAATATTCGGATATGACATCACTTGGAAATTGTAGGCATTATACTGATTGTGATATGTGATTGCTTATAAAAAAACCGACCAAAAAACGGCAAAAAAATCACGTTTGTTGTATGGGAGCCCCCTTAAATATTTATTTTATTCTGTTTTTTAGTATTTGTTGTTATAGCGGCAACAGAAATACATCATCTGTGAAAATTTCAACTGTCTAACTATCACGGTTCATGAGATAAAGCCTGGTGACAGATGGACAGACGGAGAGACAGACGGACAGCGGAGTCTTAGTAATAGGGTCCCGTTGGTTACCCTTTGGGTACGGAAACCTAAAAACAGTGCAATACATTACCGATCAAAACATCTCTAGCAACTCGTACTGAATAAGTTCATTACCTGAAAAACAAAAATGAACTTTTTAATAATAGTAGAGATATGATTGCTAAAAAACTTCTTATATATAATATAAAATGTTTACAGAAAATTCGATGTTTGCGTAATTTCAAAAGTCTTAGAACAAAGCCTATTTAATACATAATCTCTACAAGAATGGTTTTTGTTTTTTTGCCCATCCTAAATACCTAACCTTATTAAATTCGGTTGCAATTATTCGGGACCGCTCAAAACTCTTTCCAATAAAAGCATTTCACAATGTCACCCTGTCAACATTTAATTATTTTCATGTATTCAATAAGTAAAAAAACACGCTTCAAAAAAACTACAATTTACATGACGTTAAACACTTAAAACATCAAAATAAACTTAAGGGGCTGCACAATGCACAGTGCTAAAATTCAGTCCTGCTCTAACGCTTTTGTTTTTAACGTCTATCCTGCTCTTATCAGATGCAGCGTACGCAAAACTTCAGTTATTTCGAAATCGCAGCTACATTAGGACATTAACTATAATTTGTTTATGTAATAAAGATGTTTTTTTCTAGTAAGTATCTGCGTGTGTTGGTTTCGTTTCAATCGGTTTTAAAATATGGAATCTGAATCACTTTTTTCGTGAAATTCATGCTTTTTTAAAATGAAGATTGAAAGTAAGTTTTTTTTCTTGTCAATAAAACACATTCTTGGTAACTGTTCCACTTTTATATCTATATTACACTAGCGACCGGTTTCGTTATAATAACATCGTCAGGCTATTGGATACGAAAATAAAAAAATATGTGTTTTATTGACAAGATGTTTCAAATGTTCCATGAAGAACCAACAACGACAAGTATCAATTTCTTGAAAGTAAGTTTATTTATAAAGTGTAAATATTAATTGTCTTGAGTCAAAAAACACACCATATTTTTTTCAAACTCTTACGATCTACATTGACGGAATTGAATCCTATGCAAATCTGATGTTTAGCATTGTGAAGCCCCTTAAAACTCTCTTTTGTGTGCACTACAGAATTCAGCCAACCATACAAGGCTTTTAATTAAATTGTGCTTCGCCTGTGTGACGTCACTACCCATGTATGAGTGAGTATGTATGTATTGGTATGAGTACGTACGTATTCTAAAGCCCGTGGATATTTTAGTATTCATCAAACAGTCAAACACTAGCCACAATCCACATACGCAAACAAACAGAATGGCGAGTGCATTCGCAAAGTGGCACCTTTAATCTATTGACATGAGCGTTGACTATGTAGTTACAGTACCAGGCCATTTGAAGGACGCATCGTGCTTTAAAAAGAGATACTCGGCTAGCTTCGGCTACCTTCGGCTTTGTAGAGCGTCATCTCTGTCACACGAAACACACGACTGACAAGTCAGCGACTAAACGACCGACGTTGAAAAGTTGAAAATTTTATTTTCATATAGAAATTTTGGTGGTGTGAAAAATAAAAATGTTGCATGTGTTGTCTTAAAGTTGATAATTCATAAAACATTTTTTCAATATTTTTGGTTTGGCCATAAACAAGGAGTAGGCTTTAGAAAGTACCCATTTGGCGATACTAAGGCCCTTAACTTATTTGACAGAACTAACCTTATTTCAAGCGTCCTGTCTTTGTCTTTACGATACAGAAAGAAAAAGACAGAACGCTTAAATTAAGTTTAGTCCTGTCAAATAAGTTAAAACGTGTTACGCCGAATTGACACTAGTTTATACAACTTCTTTATCATCCGTACAGAGCTGACACCTCTAGGTGAGATGTGGAACTACTTGATAAATATTCAATGCTAATGCATGCCAATATTTAGAATTGTCACAAAAGTGCCAATTTATTATATTTGATTATGTTATGAAAATTCATTAATTATTTATTCAGTTTTTTTGTAAAAGCAAGTCTGCTGCTTAACATTTATGTAATTCAATCATTTTTAAATTTATTTGATATTCCTTATCTACAGGTACGATTTTTTTCCACATTTAAAATTCCTTCGTCTTGAAATGGAGCAAGAAGGGACGTACGCCATTTTTAAAATTATAGAATTTTATAAAAGGTGCCTAAAATTGTAAAAGGTCAATTAGTTAGTATAATCAGTAGAACATTATTTTAGGTAGGTAAGTAGGTACCACGTCACAGAAAACGCGTATTGAAAGACACCATATACTATATATATACATATATATACGTACACATGTATACGCATTGTCATCCTTCTTTGACTCTAATGAGCGCTAAAAATGGGTCAGCGAAACTTTCCTCAATAGTCTAGATACAAACATCCGCGACGTCCTCGCAGCAGGCTCGCATGCTGAGTGGTCTTTATAGTCCTGTCACTCGACTGGACCCACCTGCTGGTCCACTTCAACTTGAATTATCAGGAGCATAAAGAACATGACCAGCTCTTCGGTCTAGTAGTTCAAACGTCTATACCACTGATCCCAGGTCGCAGGTTCAAATCCCGTTGGAGCACGTTTATGTTCGATCAAGTCATCACGCTACGCCGTGTCATAAATTATACTAGTCTTACTATTTATTTATATATTTTTTTTCCCAACCGGTTTCGGATATCACAATATTTTTAAGGGATTATTCAAGACATAAAATGTTACGGAATTAAAAAAATTACCCAATTCAGTTGGAAAAGAAACAAGTGTACAATAGTAAAACTAATACGTGTTTAATATTTATTTTCTACATCGTAGCACATTTCCGACAAACTGTACCCTTGCAACTGATAGGCATATAAAAAGCGGGTGAGTTTGGAGTTTGGACTAGGAATGAGTATAGACGAATCCAATAAATAGGTAGACTAATACAAATGAATTAAATTCAAATTGTGTTACCTACCAGTTTCACCCGTGCCAATGCGAGTACTCTTTACACAAATACATTTACAATTATCACAAAGTATAAATTTCGTAATTAAATTGTAAATGTATGCGTAGAACAAATTTGAAATAGTAATAGCTTTTGTATCTTTGTCAGACATCCTATACAGGCGGGATGTTGGCAAGTGTATAAGGAGTTCGGGTTGCAAAACAGATAAAAGAAGAAAGAAAAAATTTTTATTTCAAATACCACAGGATATGATACTAAATGATGATGATGATGATGATTATGATGATGATACTAAAGTTATTGTGATTACGTTTAAACTTACCTGTATATGAACTTATGACCACTCGACAGCATGTATATATGCAAATACCTGTATATATTTTTAGAGTGCAATTTACAAACGAGAAAAGATCTATTAGAAACACTTTCAAGAGAACACATGTTTTGAAAAAACCTTCTGGCCAGGATAGGAACCTGCGACCTCTTGCGTTCACAGTAAGTGCGCTACCGACTGTGCCACTGAGGTTCTAATCTAGACTGATGTATTTTTCCACTATCTGGTACACTGAATTTTTGTGACTACTTTATATACTATCCAGTAATGCACATACTGAACGCGCACGAGGGCGTTATATGGCGCGAGGAATATTTTCAAAACATTTTTTGATTGAAATTTGTTTCTAATTGATCTTTTCTAATTTGTAATGCGTTCTTATAACATTTTGGGAATCCTTTACTATATTTTCGATTATTTTCTTCTAATTACAAAGCACAATTTGTTTATACCATTAACTTCCCCCAAAAAGGTTGCTTTTATTTTTAACGTCACACGCAGTGCAAGCCACAGGAAGTAATTAAACTGCCACAAACTGTGGTCACCTGGTCAGTCTGTTTTTTAGGGATGTCTTCCATTTGGGACAATGTGAGCTTTTTTATCGGATTTGATTGATTTGATTGATTTTGTGTTTTTATTTCACAATTGTCTTAATAATGCGGGGCGCCTCCACAAACCAGCGGGCCTATTATGTATCTCTAGTTGCCTTCTGGACTGGGTGTCTATCATCAAAAACATAGATATACTATCGAATTCCGATTGTCTAAGGGTATGTTAGCACTTGAAGTGACGACACAGATTGTTAACAGTTCAATACCCACTAAAGGCAATTTTGAAATTTTGGTTTTTATCCATGTTTTTGATGATAGGCACCTAGTTCAGTCGGCAACCAAAGATACAGAATAGGGGGGCTGGTCAGTCTGTTTTTTAGGGATGTATTCCATTTGGGATGATGTGAGCTTTTTTATCGGATTTGATTGATTTGATTGATTTTGTGTTTTTATTTCACAATTGTCTTAATAATGCGGGGCGCCTCCACAAACCAGCGGGCCTATTATGTATCTCTAGTTGCCTTCTGGACTGAGTGTCTATCATCAAAAACATAGATATACTATCGAATTCCGATTTCCTAAGGATACTCGTATGTTCGCACTTGAAGTGACGACACAGATTGTTAACAGTTCAATACCCACTAAAGGCAATTTTGAAATTTTGGTTTTTATCCATGTTTTTGATGATAGGTACCTAGTTCAGTCGGCAACCAAAGATACAGAATAGGGGGGCTGGTCAGTCTGTTTTTTAGGGATGTCTTCCATTTGGGACGATGTGAGCTTTTTTATCGGATTTGATTGATTTGATTGATTTTGTGTTTTTATTTCACAATTGTCTTAATAATGCGGGGCGCCTCCACAAACCAGCGGGCCTATTATGTATCTCTAGTTGCCTTCTGGACTGGGTGTCTATCATCAAAAACATATATATACTATCGAATTCCGATTTCCTAAGGATACTCGTATGTTCGCACTTGAAGTGACGACACAGATTGTTAACAGTTCAATACCCACTAAAAGCAATCTTGAAAGTTTAGTTTTTATCTATGTTTTTGACGATAGGCACCCTGTCCAGTTGGCAACCTAAGATACATAATAGGGGGGCAGGTCGTGAGAGCCGTGTATGAGTGGTTCGGAAGTCCTATACACACTGCCTGGACACAACCATACACAACAGTGCAGTTTAGATAAGATTGAATGTTTTTTAATTTAGTTAAATATCCTATTTTAGTTTAACCATAAAATAAACATTCAAAAACGTCGCAGGCGCATTGTGCGAATAAAATTGTATAAAAATAAGTATAAAAATGTCTCCTTGTGCACAATACTTCATAGCAAAATAAACCCTAACTCCACTGTCGAACAGATCAATTTTCATAAGCTGACACTAAATTACTATTTTAATTTAAATACAATTGTGATGTAATTTGAATTAAGGAAATGTAAATTATGGCTGTATTAGCTGGAATAAAATAAATTTATTATTATTTATACCATTGGATGGTGTCGATGAAAGCAAGGATGAAGGTTCTTAATTTGAAACACTTTTCTTCACTGTTTAAAACCTGAGCAAAAATCGATTTTGCTCACTGTTTTTAAGCAACAAAGGCGCGCTTTTCGAGCCAGTGAGGTAAAAAATAAATTGTATATATTTAATGTTTTCTTAAGCACTAACCTTGACAAGTTTTACATCGCCAAACGGTAGCCGGAAGAAAATGCTTACTAGCATTAAGCTCGCCTATGTTCATGTTTTTTGTGCAATAAACAATTTTAGTTTATTATTTTTATAAAAATTGTTTATTGCACAAAAAGACATGAACATAATACTCGTAGAGTGAATTGAAGAAATGTTTGTTTATTATTTTTATAAAAATTGTTTATTGCACAAAAATACATGAACATAGGCGAGCTTAATGCTATATATAAATACATATATATTTATCTTTATTTATTTTATGTATTTCTTTTTATTTATTACAATCTTTGTATTATTTCCGACTCCAAGTGACACTCCGAGCTTACGTCATAAGCTCCGTCTCCGAACACAATTTCCATTTCGAGCTTTGTTTAAATATTTCTGAGATTACTTCACAGTAGGTACAATGAAAGCAGCCGCCATGATTTTACAGAAACATTTGAAAATGAAACCGGGACGCATACTCAAGGGAAATTCTGAATGAAAGTATTTTAGTTAGTCTCTGTTATAAGGCGTTATTTCGACGTACTTTTCAAGTAATCAGAAGTAAGAATACTATGCATATATTTTTCTGATACCAAACAATTAAACAATTATTTTAGCCCGCGAAAAGGATACGCTCGCATACAAGGAGCGATTCCATATGAAATTGCCGTCTTTACATATGAAATTGCCGTTTTCTATAGAGAATTTGAAGGAAACTCATTTTTCAGTACTAACATTTTTGCATTTTTTTAGGAATGACAAATCCAAATTATGTAATTTCTTAATTAAACTGAAAATAAATAGGGCGCCTTTATATGGACGGCTCCCAACCAGACATCCACACCACTCCAAAAATATAATTTTAATAGGGGAACACCGTGAACACCGGAAAAACCGGCCAGCAACCAGCGACACGTAAAAGGATTCCTGTCAGACAAACAATGGAAAAGAAAAACATACAGAAAAAAAAAAAGGTTTATACCTGCAAAATACATAAGCCAGGATCGCTTATCGTGTAACTGTACCAAAACATAAGGAGCAAAATGAAATGCAAAAATTTAACAGAAGAAAATCTTAATTGG
Source organism: Ypsolopha sequella (assembly GCA_934047225.1). Classification (NCBI taxonomy): domain Eukaryota; kingdom Metazoa; phylum Arthropoda; class Insecta; order Lepidoptera; family Ypsolophidae; genus Ypsolopha; species Ypsolopha sequella. The sequence continues at coordinate 19,548,302 of OW204004.1, read as the reverse complement.
AAATCCTACAAAATTAAAAATATTATTTCACCTTTTTAACTTTTTAGGTTAACCTTTTACTTGGAGACCCCCTCGAAGTAATTCGGGGGAGAATAAGAGGGCAAAAAACCAGGAGGCCTACCATGCCTGGGACCGATGGATGGCGGTATATCCATCCCTAATAGCCGGGTCTTATATGGAACAGACTGGTGACTGGCAGCAGTGTCACTGGTGCGAGGCTTCCGGCACCGCGCTCACCAACCCGCCTGCCCAACGTGTGTGAGTATAGTATTGGCAATTCTTCCAGGATGACCGCCGGCAGTGGCAAAGTCCTGGAAAGGCTTATACTCGTATCCAGCAGTGGACGAACTAGGCTGATGAAACCTTTTAGGTTTTATCCTTCAGTTATATGAGTGTGTATGTTTAGCATTATACATGTTTTATTTACTGTTCAGCAAGTGAAAATGACAATTAAAAAAATACAATGTGGATGAATATCACGTTAAAATGTTTTCAATGCAAGTGCTCGTAAAGGCCCACTTTTTATGCATCAAAACTGAACAGAAAGTCGATTATTATGCCCTAGGGCTTTATTATTATTATTTATTTTTTATTTATTTGCAATGGTTGGCTAACCTGCAGCCTTTCCTGTGTACCATAGATGTTATACTTTTTTTTACACTGTTTAACGGCTCTGGATACAGTCCTTTTGAGCCAATCATATTGAAAGTTCACAAGATTATATTTGTTTTCATTTCGTCACACTATGCATTGAAAAACGTAGTATGATACACGGGCGTAAAAGCAATAAATTAGCATTAGCATAAACTACTATTATAGTGTCTTAGGCTTTGAAATTTAAACAAATACTTACACCAGTATATTTTATGTAACAACTCATAATAATATAATGAAACAAGCTGTGGTGCAGCAATTCCATCAAACACAGATGTTTGAAACAATTGTACGGAACCACAGTAATTGGAATTTGAATTGCAAACTGAATCAATTTGGAACACAAATCTAAACTGAAATGACGAGCACTCTCGTGGTTTCCATAAGTTTAAAATTTCAAGTTAAGGAGTTACAATATGCTAAATTACTTGCTAGAGTAATTCGTTAAAATTAAATGATGTTAAGGTATGTTCATTCGAAATCCATTTCGAGAGTTAGGTTTAATAAGCCGTATTTTCGAACTTGTGGTCTAAAAAAACCTCATGATTATAAATATTTTTACGAAAAAGCTGCAACTTCCATTTGCTTTCGAGTGACATCACTTGAGAAATGGCTGTTTAGATATGTGTCATTTGCTATCAAAATAAATTTATAAAAAATTTCTGCCGACTGATTTGACAGATGAGAAGACAAACAGAGACAGACCACTTTTTTATAAGCAATCACACATTACAATCAGTATAATGTCTAAAATTCTCAAATGACGTCATAACCGACAATTCTTTAAAAAATCATATAAAATAGTGGTCAATTTATAGACCAAAATAATGAAAACTATGTCCTAAAATGGCGTATAAAAAATCTTTTTGAAATTAAGCTATGGGGATTATTGAAAATCTGATCAAGTAAATGTCTAGAATTAGCAATGAACTATTTTAACATAGTGTAGTTTTCATAGACGATTTTACCTTTTGCTAAAAACGGCCACTTTTGGTGTACATTTAAATTCTAGAAATAAAAAGGCGTTCTTTCTTTGGCAGATTTTTAATAATCATTCTAGCAAGTAAAAATTGTTTTTTTTTTAAGTGGCAGCACTTTCATATGTTGTAACGCCTTAATAAGTACGTTTGCCTAAAAAAATAATATATATTTTTGAATTTTTTTATTTACAGCTTACATCTACCATTACAGGGTAACCTAATGCGATCTTTCAACATGAACTTATTCCTAAATTATACATTTATACACTATTATAATTATAACATACAATGTACATAGCTAACTTAGTAATGTATTGTTAAATAAATTGACGAATCGATTCGAACGAATCGTTACTTCGTTCACAGGAATTTGGGATAATAAGCGTTGTTTTTGGTACAAAAGTTTACAAACCGTTTTTTCCCCTTATGAGGTGTATTCCCAAAAATCCTTTTATCTGCTCCAGTACTGCAATAAGTTACTTAAAACACCAACATCGGTTTTATAAGAAACTACATTGTATGACTGATGTTATAATATTATAACACCGCTAGTGAACCGATCAAAACGATAACGGTCTGTCTTATTTGTTAAACCACGCCCTCTTTATTCTTCTCGCTTTTGATTGGTCTCAGTTTTAGAGGATAGTATCCGCAAAACCATAAGTTATTCTTTCTGGTTTGAAGAATCTTGCAATACTACGTAAAAAAGAAAAAAATGATTTTCTTCCGGGAATATAATACACACTTATATCGAAACAGAGTCCTCAGAAGCCATTCCAATATTGATAAATGAAATACCAAAGATGGCTCTAATAAAGTTTTCATGTCGAGATTTAAGATTATTAGAGCAAAAACCCGTTTATATTATTCATGGATTAAATTCTGTACAAACTTTATTAAACTTTTAACAGGGCAGATATTTCATAGCACCATTGTCTTTTTTTTTAATAATAAAATTAGTGAAAAAAGTTTTTTTGACTCAAATTCAAATTCAAATTCAAATAGTTTATTTTGCAAAGCAGGTATAGATATATACACTTTTTACACGTCAAATTTAATCTAATAAAGAAAATATATGTAATAGAATAATAAATGTACATGAACTAAATTAAAGGTTTATTTAATTTATGTAGCAATATATTTACGATTAAAATGATAGGTAAAATATATATTATACAAGGTAAAATCCAATCAGCCGCCCGAACCCATACCGGAGACCCGGCCAGGGACCAGGAACAAGGTTCAGTGATCACCAACCGAGCCCCCAGCACGAATCCAGGCGGCCGACCAAATCCCATCCTATATACTACATACTAATAGGTTACATATATAAATACATGCCTACCTCCGCCCATTCGATTAGTCTTGCTAAGAAGAAGGGCAAGAAACTTAGCAAGATCATGTCTTTTTTTCAACATAAAACTTATACTATACAATATATGACTTATATCTACTTTAACCAAGGGATAAGAAAATACAAGACAGTAGGAATTCAGGTTAATGAAAAAAAGAAAAACATATATATCTTTGTCTACCTGTCTCATATAGTCCTTTTCCTTTTACAGTCTATAATCAATTAATGTTTACACCTTAGAGGAATCACAAGTTAAGAAATTATACTATTTAATTAAATTATAACTTACTACGAGTATCATTATCACTGTAACACCATGCTTCACCATCATCCAAATATTCATTTATTTTATAATATGCCTTTTTCAATAGGCCCTGCTTAATATACAGTTTAAACTTATTCTCTGACAAAGTAAGGACCTCCTTTGGAAGTTTATTGTAAAATCTTATACCATGTCCTACAAAAGAGGTACTCACCTTAGCGAGTCTGATTTTTGGAAAAGCCAGTTTATGCTTATTTCTGGTCTCCTTACAATGTTGCTTACCAAGCCTTGGGAAAGACTCAACATTTTTTCTGACATATCTAAGGACTTGGTAAATATATTCAAAAGGAACCGTTAATATATTAATTTCTTTGAACTTTTGTCTTAATGAATCCCGGTGCTTCATATTATAAATAGCCCGAATTGCTCTCTTCTGCAAAACAAAGACTGCGTCTGTATCCGCGGCTCTACCCCATAACAGCATGCCGTATGACATAATGCTGTGAAAGTAACTAAAATAGACTAGTCTAGCAGTATCTACATCAGTAATTTGTCTTATGCGTCTAACAGCGTATGCGGCCGAACTAAGTCTACCACATAGGGCTTCTATGTGGGGACCCCACTGAAGACGAGAGTCTACCGTAATGCCTAAAAACTTTGTTTCGTTAACTAACTCCAGCTTGGACCCCTGCAAAAGCAAATTACCATCCACTTGAATTACATTTGGTAACGTAAATTTTATACACTTTGTCTTTTTTGCGTTTAAAACTAAATTATTTACAGTAAACCAATCAAGCACCAGTGATAAAGTTGTATTCGCGCCGTCAAGGATATCTTTACGTCTATTAACTTTAAAAATAAGTGACGTGTCGTCTGCGAATAATACTATCTTCGTTAAGTCTTTAACTAAATATGGAAGGTCATTTATGTAAATTAAAAACAGCAAGGGCCCTAATATGGAACCCTGCGGGACACCCATTTTAACTAATGCTCCACTTGATTTTACCCCGTTAATGTCTACCTTTTGAATACGATCACTAAGATATGACTTCAATAACGCCAAAGATTTGCCCCTCACTCCGTAGTGATCCAATTTACATAAGAGTGTTTCATGATTAACGCAATCAAAGGCTTTCGAGAGGTCACAAAATACACCAAATGCATCTTGCTTTTCTTCCCAAGCATCAAAAATGTGCTTAACTAAAGCAACTCCTGCATCTGTGGTTGACATCCCTCTAGTGAATCCATATTGTTCACAGTGAAGTAACTTATTTAAATTAAAATGAAATAACAATTGATTAAAAACTATTTTTTCAAAAACCTTACTCAATACCGGTAAAACTGACACAGGTCTATAGTTTGAAGGGTCCCCGTGGTCGCCTGATTTAAAAAGGGGGATCAATTTACTAAACTTCATTAAGTCAGGAAAGATACCATCATCTACACATTTATTAAAAATTAATGCCAAATAAGGAGCTATTAAATCAATAACAGAACTTATAACTTTCACAGATAGGCCCCATAAGTCCTCGGTTTTTTTCAAGTTAAGCGATTTAAATGCTTTAATTACAGTTAATGAATTAATATGTTTAAAAGCAAATACAGAAAGACACTGAGGTACGTGATCTATTAAAAGATCCTGCGCAAGCCTAGGGCTTGAATTTAAATCTTTAGTTGTTAAGGAAGGAATTTCAGTAAAGAATTGTTCAAAGGCATTCGCAACTTCTTTATCTCCTGTAACGACTTCATTGTTAATACTTAACTTAAGTTCGTTATCTCGTTTCTTACTTTTCCCAGTTTCAGTATTTATGATGTTCCATACTGTTTTTACTTTGTTATCGGACCTTTTAAGTTTTTTATTCAAGTAGATACTTTTTGCTTTTAAACACACCAATTTAAAGATGCGTGAGTAATTTTTCACGAATTCAGTAAATTTAACATTATTATTGTAGGACTTTATGTCGTATAATTCGTATAAATGATTTCTGCTTTTATAAATACCTGGTGTCGCCCAGTCACTGAAGGTGATTTTACTTTTGTTAGAAAGTTTTTGCATCTTAAACGTATTTTCGAACTCTTTAGAGACTATGTTGAAAAGGTCTGTAAAGAGAGCGTTTGGATCGTCTTGGAGAAGATTAAAATGTGCTAATTTAACTTCTAGATTTGCTTTGAAACAATCTACTTTGAGAGTTGTAATAGGTCTGCAAAAGACTTCTTTGGGCAGTTGTTTTACGCTTTGTTTAATGGTTATAGTTTGGCCACTGTGATCGGACTGCAAGCGGTTGATTACTTTATTGTCTGAATACTCACAATCACAGAATATATTGTCGAGGCATGACGCAGTATCCCGAGTAATTCGAGTAGGTTCTAAGAACACATTAGACAAATTAAATGATTTGAATAAATGTAATAATTTTGAGCGCATAATCGATTTTTCTAGTAAATCTACGTTAAAATCTCCACATATAATAACTTTTTTCTTTGTATCAAATAATAATTTTAAAACCTCTTCCATTGCTTTTTCAAAAATGTTGTAATCTTGTCCTGAGGGTCGGTAAACACAGAGAATAATATATGTACTCATTTCTATGCAAGCTAATTCTAGTTGATGTTCTACAGAAAGTTTTACAATGTCTTTTCTTTCCTTTGCTTTTATACTATTTTTTACAAGAATCATGGAGCCACCTTTTTGTATTTTTAATCTATTGTAGCAACTAAGAACACTAAAATTATTAACATTAAAATGCATATTATGTTCATGTAGATGATGTTCGGTTACACACAAAATATCTGTTTTTGATTCCTCTAAGAACAACTCGATTGAAAGTATTTTGCTGAGAAAGCCGCCTTGTATGTTTTGATGTACCAGCTTTAATACAGGCGGCTTTCCCATTGTCTTCAATTCTAAAAAGAATTTTTTACAATTTTGTTAGTACTTGTACTAACCGTGTCAATAGGGACAAAATTATGTAAATAATTAACATTACAAATACCATCAATTATAACTGGTATTGGAAAATTTCCTGTTACACTCTTTGTAACAGATTCACTACCTTCTAAAATGCATGCTAACTTAGTAGCTAATTGTTTTTTATAATAATTTGCAAGGTACAAAGTACCTTCTGTCAAAAAAAAAAATCACGACTTTTTTCCAGGATCCGTCCCTCTCGCACTGCGGGTCTTTCCGCATGGAGTAACAGGGTAGTATGCAAGCAGAGCCTATCCTCTTAAATACTAATTCCATGGGCTCAAGTATCATGACGAGTGCTTTTTTTTCTCATTTTTCGTAAGTGTGCAACTGAACATAATAAGACATTGGGACACCCGTGCGAGTCTATTACGAAACGAATGAAATTGTGTCACAGATGCACATAATACTATTTGAATGCACCTGTATTATTTATTCTTTCCGTGTGCTTTTACATATTATGTAAATGTTTTAGAGGCCCTGTTATTGTCATACCACGAGAAAAGGTGTTGAAAAAGGCCTCATTTCAATAATTATTTTTATCGAGCCCAATTTCTCTAATCGCGTTTCTGTTTAACGGATCCCTAAAAAAAGATTTCAAAAAATATATACTTTTTTATCAAAATATAAAATTGCAGTCCATATGTAATTCCAAATTGTCATACCAAGAGAAAAGGTGTCGAAAAAGGCCTCATTTCAATAAATATTTTTATCGAGCCAAATTTCTATAATCGCGTTTCTGTTTAACGGATCCCTAAAAAAGATTCCAAAAACTATATACTATTTTATCAAAATAATTCTTTACTGAAGTAAATATTAAAGATAACTTATTTGTTTTTTTTATTCAGTTTATATAAATATATAATCTTTACTGAAGTAGGTATGCAAGCTCTAAAAGTGTTGATTTTAGTTCCGTAGCGCCTTAAATTAGCCGCCCGGCTAATGTTAAGTTTATCATCAAACCAAATATTATCTGTGACAAATATGGAAAAGTTAAAAAGTGAAGAATAATCAAAACTCAATTTTCATTCGTCAGCCAAACACCTAAAATTCCTTTGTAATAACTTCCCAAATCGGTATATGATTTTCATTTCCGACAAAACTTCTCTTTTGGAGGCATGTGTGGTTGAAGGAAAACAATAAGTATAGCTATTTATAGGTACTCCTTTGATGAAAATTTCCACTTGTCAGTAATTTCGGCTACCTGAAGTTCTACCGGAGGAAAGGATATTGTCAAAGGAAAATTCTCATTCCCGGTGGCTGTTTGTTTTAGTGAATTCTTATGCGAATTATTAGTCTCTGAAAGCTTTTTTACATTTATTTTGCAGATGTAATTGTGTTATAGGTACTGTATGTATCTGATCTTTTGTGCAACTGAGAGCCGTTTTAAGGTTTGTTAATCTTCTTTAGATTTACAGTTAATGATCTGACTTGTTACAAAACATACATCACTTACATTCACGCACAAATTATGTAATAATAAAATAAACTTTTAACAAAAAAATAGCAACCGACTTAAATAGTAACAGCAGTCATTCACTAAAAAGTTAATAATAATTCTATAAAGACCGATGGTACCGAAGCAACACTTTTGCCGACTTCTTTCTTCCTGAAACATTATGTTATCTAGAAGTCGGCGCTCTTATATTGGTTTTTATGTTGCTATATCCATGGACGATTCGTCTATGCTATATCGTAGGAAATACGCCGACTTCTAGATAACATATTGTTTCAGGAAGAAAGAAGTCAGCAAAAGTGTTGCTTCTGTACCATCGGTCTTTATAGAATTATTATTAACTTTTTAGTGAATGACTGCTGTTACTATTGAAGTTGGTTGCTATTTTTTTGTTAAAAGTTTATTTTATTTCACATATTTTAGTGTTGCTGGGTTAAATTGTGACCTTGACCTTGTAATCAGCACCCAGGTACAAAGCGATTACCTCAATTTCGAGACGTATGCTGTCATTTTCTGAGGAGTTCCACTGCCTATCTCTGAAGACCTTCATTAGATCATGACCAAACCCAAAATGGGACCTACCTGGAAGTACACTCTTTCAAACAAAAAAAGAATTGTTCAAATCGGTTCAGAAATGACGGAGTTATGGAGTAACAAAGCCAAAAAAAAAAAAAAAAACATACAGTCGAATTGAGAACCGCCTCTTTTTTGAAGTCGGTTAAAAAATATATATATCGTGACAAAATGCATCCTAAGTCACAGTCCATACTCGCACACCCTCGTTTCACCAATTTATAATACTCCAGTAAAAAACCCCAAAATCCCGATATTAAAAATTTTGCGCAGATATTTCTGATTCTGATCTGGCAACCCTAATATAAATTATAAGGGGACCCCTGGGAATCAACTTCCTACATTATTTAGTCTTGCACAGGAAAAAAAAATATTTTATTTTATTATAAACTCTGTGATGATGATGAGGACCTATCATGTCGATAACTTTAACAAACTTTCGATATAGACGGAATCGCAATGTTACGATTTCGCTATAAAACTAAGTTTATTTGTTTTTTTTGTCGTAGTTGGTTATTAATGTTTTTGAAAAAAAAATATTTGGTAAAACAATAAGTTAATAATATAGGTATATGAAACATAAAACAATTTAAACAACTAAAAATTACAATCCAATAATATATATTTTTAAGACTTATTTGTCTTTCATTTCAATATTATACTTGTATGTGTATTTAATTAATGCATACAAAAAACTTTATATTGAGAATTTCGATCGATCATTTGTATTTTAATTAATCCACTGATGCCGACAAAAATTTATCGAAGTATACCTGGACATTCTTAATTTATTGTTTTAGGAATGCACATGTAAATATATAAAAATTAAAAGTTATATTTTTATTTATGTAGGATAATGTTAATAATAATAATAGGTAAACGATATATTATCGCCTTCGTATGGGGAAGAAATACACGTGATCTAAAATAATAATATGTTATTTTATATAAACTATGCTATAATTAATATATCGGAATATTTTTTGTCCCTGTTGTTTTTGTCCTTAAACACCTGGATTTTTATTGGAACTTAATTGTTTTATTCTTTATTTCCTAACCGAGAACCACTGTAATGAATTTATCAATTGTTTCATACAATATTGTCAGTATTACTACAATATACGTAATCTTCGTCGATATCTATTAACAGCACATCACTAGTAAAACATCCGTTTTGTTTCTCTGCCCACGCAGATCATTTCCTCGCACAATGCCCCATCCTTACATCGATATAATTTGTTCAACGTAACATGACTAGTTAATTTTGCCAGGTTATGTTATGTTTCCTTTGTGTGCGGGCACGCCTTGTTGGTTATTCGTTTAACTCCCCATGTCTGTATTGCATTTAGATGAGGTGATTTTATCGTGAACACCTTATAATTGATTTTAGAACTAGAGAACCCTTAGAACAATGTACCACTACAGTATTCTTATTCTGAGACTACTATTAAACTGTTAAAATGATAGACTTAGGGCCGATTTTTCAATTGCCAGATAAATTTTATTCCTAGGAATAAACTATATCGATTTCATAAAACAAAAGGTGTTAGAGTGAAACTAATGTAGTTTATTCATAGGAATAAATTTTATCTGTCAATGAGCGTTTTTCCTTATGTCAAATTTACTGTTAAATTAGATTCCTAGATGGCACTGTCGTATTCTTTAGCAACAGAATCAAAGCAAAATATGCACGGATTCCAAACAAACTTTGACATTGATTGCTACAAAACACATTTTATCTATGGTGACATGGACAGCGCCATCTGGAGGAAACCTAAGAACTAAGAAAAAAAAACAACGAGAAAAACGCTCATTGGAAAATCGGCCCTTAGGATATTATTCCAGGATATAATTCTTAGGATATAATTATAATAGGATATAACTTAGGATATAATAAAGTCCATGCTTAAAACAGTATTAACAGTACCACTCACGTGGACTGTTAAAAGTCAAAACTCACGTGAGCTGACGTACCAAAATATTTTGTAAAAACGGATATTCTCTCACTGATAGTATTGTTCTCGACTACATCGACAGTTCTCAGGCTATGGTTGTTTCCTACAAATATTTTTTTTTTGTTATTTATAAATTTTTTGTAGATATTCTCTTTATTGGTTTGTTTTGTTTGATGTTTTCGTTAATATCATATTTATTTTAGTTAATTTTCTTATGTTATCCATTGTATCATTTTTTTCATAATATATTTTACAAGTATGAGCTGAAAATCGGCGGTAGTCTGCTAGCTGTATGCCGAACTTAGAACCTTTTATCTTTCTACTTGTTTCTAAAATAAATATAGGTAATATCTTTTACAAATTAAGAATCTTTTTTTCTATTTTCCGACCACGGCAAACGCCGCGTTGTCGTCCTAAGAACGATACTTGCCTTGAAAATTTTGAAATTTTATCGGTGAAGCAGTGGCCATGTCATTAGTAACAATAATACGAGGTAAAGTTCATGTCACAAAAGAAGTCCCGCAGTTGAGTTTTTATTTTTATTGGAATATGAACCAAAATGCCTTCACCTGCGGGACTTCTTTCGTGACAAGAACTTTACCTTGATATTTGTCTTGTCTTATGTTTGTTTCTTTGTCCTATTAATTACGTTGCAACCGACTTTGGGTTTTGGTTGGTCAATAGACCTTGGCTTTTGCAAAGCGATAGTTGGAGGTCCGAGAATTGACAATACTTTTTATCTCGAAAATATATCTCATTCCCCGGAAAACTTTTGTTACCGTAACCACGTTAAATTTGTCAATAAGTCTTTATTCCCGTGAAATGCCAATAATTAAGCCAAGTTATGAAGTTTTATAAACTTAACGCTAGAATCCAAACTAAATTAATCAAATCTGCCAGCCAGTTGGAATTTTGTTCACGAACGCATTTATTTTGGCCTATTTGGTTATTCCAACAACAATTTAGTTTCAGCAAGTTCCAAACCTGAGCTTGAAGTTTGGTTGGTTCCCTTACTTGTTTTTGAAGTGGAAAGTAAATTATTTGCTTTGGAAAGTTTAGAAGATATTGTAAGGGATCCATTAAATTGTTACTTCATATTACTTAATGAAATTTAATGAGGAATGGAAGTTAATTAAAAGGAGATTATCAATATTACCTTACCCTCCAAAGATTTCACAACTTACGTTTCTTTAATTTGTTATTTTTATGTATTTATTTTCATGAGGATTTTATGTCGATTATTTGCAATAAAAAAAAATAGAATATACAAGCTCTATAATAAATATCATCGTTGAAAAACTGGTCTAAAGTTCACAACCTACTAAGGTCAACAACACGTTATTTGCCCCAATTCCTTGACAAAAGGTTTCAAGAACATCTGCAGAAACCCCAATAAAGACACCCGCATACATTACTTTTGCTAACAAACATTCCAATCCGACATTCTTTAGAAAAACCTCTATTCAAGCCGTATCCATAGTCCACTATCAACGGAACAATATACCAAAAACAAACACCCTACAAACCTCTTACAAAGCCGCTCTCACAAAAGGCCTACTAATTGGGAAGGCAGATGCTTTTTTTTTACCCACGTGCCGATGGCGCTTTCATTCCAACCACCTATTGCTATCTCACTATTGAAATATCTTGAAAACCATTTCTGACCAAACAAAACATAACCCTAAATCTCCGGCGAGAAAGTCCAAATGAAAAGAACAATGGATTATGCTTACAGCATAAGGAAAGGATGGAAAAGGTAATGCAACTGGAGCTACTGAATGAATGGTTGATAGTAATTTTTTTGGTTCAGACGATTTCGCAGTTTGAAAGGTTAATCTTCTTGTCTATATTAAGGCTCAAAATCCTGTGGCAGATGTAGGCCCTGCTATATTAAATGTACAAACAGATGTTTCTGATACTTACCGAATTTGGTGGAGGGTAAATTACAAACACGCAAATGGTAAAGCTTCGGACATACCTGAAACAGATAAAAAACAACAGTTATGTTAAATTTTAGACTTATTTACGGTTTTTGGAGTCTCTTTCGTTTCATATTTAATTATTTTCCAGTAAATAAAATAAGACAGACACCATCTTTTGGTTTACCATAGAGCAACTCTTTATTAATCATCAGTGTCAGTGTTTGAATTCAGAACATCCTCTTAACACAGAAAAACAAAAAAAAAGAGGAAGCTTACTTCGCCTTAACAGGTATTGAACATTTAGTGTCTGTGAACTAAAATAATAACATAAATAATTACTGTAGTATTAATTAATAGAAATCGTATAATTATAACGTCTACTAATTACTTTTAACTAAGAATAATTTATTTAATTAATAATACAATTATAATGTCTACACCTTCTTTTAGGCAAATTTTCCAGCAACAATAAAAATAGGTTTTCAAGGTATCCCTTTCTACTACTGAGGACCCTCCTGACACAGAAAAACATAAAATTAACATGTAGAAAATGGTTGGTCAAAAGGAACAAATTATCTTAAAGAGATCATCATTCATGTTTCAATAACAGTGATCATCTGACAATTTATAGATAATATCTACTAGGTCATTTTACCTGTCTCCCGCAGCGAGTAACTTTATCACTGCCTGTACCGTCATTTTCATCCATGTAGTTTTGTGAATCTATTGGATTTTTATTTGGTTTTACGGTAGGAAATCCATCTAAAACACTTTGTGCTGTTAATTCTAGAAAATATAGTCTTTGCATGGGTCTTACCTTAATACTTGTGGCAGTCTTCACCTCTGCCGTTCTATTGAGCCCGTCTTTTCCTGTGAATATTTTTGTTATGATGCCTAATGGCCATTCTTGAAAAACTGCGTTATACTCATGGAACTTGTCGCATGATACAAGTTTCTTAGTAGTTGACTCGAGTCTCTTTTTAGCTCTATCAAAATTTGATAGTAAATCTTCACGACCCACCTTAAATGGTAACTGGACCTCGTATCTGCCATCTTCTTGTGTCTGTATTGACTGCTTGAAACATGCCATCACTTCTGCTTCATGCTCCGCCTTGGTTTTCATTTCCACTGGGTCGCGAATGCCAAGTGTCTCCAACGACCAAAAATCTGTCAAACTGGTATCGGATACACAAAACATGGAGGTTACAACATTGTCAGATGAAACACATTTTTGTTTACCTTGTAGTGTCCACCCTAACCTTGTTTTTATAGCAACCATACCATTTTCCAAGTTTATAATACTACTAGTTAACAATAAACCAGAAAAATCTGCACCTATCAACAAATCAATCTCATCATCATATTTGTTTGTATCACTCAATGTAATATTATGGTTTTTTAGCATTTTTATAATATTCTTATCATTTAAGTTTGCTTTAGGAACATAACCACAAATCACAGGCTGACTTAAGGACTCTATTTCTATTTGGAATTGCTTGTCTAAACTTTCTAACTGAACATTGTATACGCTATATGTCTTAGATTGTGTGGATACATTACCAAATAAACAGTGACTAAGTGTCTCCTTGCCTACGCTCTTCAGTTGTAACTTTTCCACAACTCCATCGCGTATATAACTTCGTTGTGAACCATTGTCAAAAATGGCTCGAATAGGTAGAGTTTGGTCTCCGTTCTTTATATTAATAACAACCGTTTGTAGCAGTGTGTGTCCATTTTGCGATGAGAGATTAGTAGTTGATATTCCTGTTTCTTTGTTCTTCTTTTGAGCCTCGGGTTGTTTTTTCTTGTCTTCAATTTTCCCTGGGCACAATGCTACGCTGTGACGTCTGCCACATATGTGACACTTTATGAATGCTTTGCAAACCTTTGCATAGTGACCTTCTTTTAAGCAGATTAGACATACTTTTTTCTTTTTCAGATGTTCTATTCGCTCTTCCATAGACAGTTTTGAGATTCTGTAGCATTCTACACTACTATGGTTGTCCTTGTCACACCATACGCAACGCTTAATCTTTTCTTTATTGTCGATTCCGGCAACTAAACAAGACGATGAAGGCTCTTTTATGTCTTGCTTTTGCTTATTGAAAGTGTTTTGGGCTATTTGAATGCGCTGTGAACTCTCAACTTCTGTTTTTAAGAAGTGCATTAATTTTGGCAGCATTTGTTCAGGTCCCTCCTTAGCTTTGGCTTTTTCCCTTTCCCATATTTGCAACATTTCCGTAGGAAGGGCTGACTCCACTAATGGCAAAATGAAGGCCTCGTACTTTTTTACACCCAACGATTCGAGAGCCCGGAGATTGACATTGAGTTTGTCATATAGTTCTAAGAGATCATGTTTATTCTCGAGCACCAAGGTCAAGAGCTCCCTCACGTACACCTCTATCAATAATTCCTCTCGAGCATACCTCTGTTTCAATTCTTCAATACAGCTTTTGTAGGACGCACCATCTTGTGGATAGCTTTCCACTAGGGTATAAACTTCCGTGTTGTGCTCCATACATTGTAGTAAATACTGAATCTTGTCATCTTCATCAATGTTGGGGTCTTCATGTATTTTTTTAAACTGGCCCCAAAAACTAAGCCATTTTTTGACTGAACCATCAAACTTACGGAACTCTAATTTTGGTAGAACAAAGTTCCTTCTTTTTGCCTGACCGTTTGATGATCTTTTTTCTATGACTAATTCGTATTTCGTTTCTAGATACAGCCACTTACTTCTATATTCTTCTGCGGTAAGCATCTCATCTTCGAACGTTTTTTCTTGGAAGTCTTTGCTTTCCAAGATACAATTTTTTATAATGGCGTCCAAATTTTCTAATTTTGAAGCTTGCTCTTTAAACTTTTTATACTCATGCTTCAAATCAATTTCTTCAGCCATTTCTGTTTTTAAAATACTCTCTAGTTTGTTGGCCGTCTGGGTAAATAGTCTTCTTGTTACCTTACGTTCTTTCAAAGCGGAGTCCATTTTTACGTTTTTAGAGGACAACGCTTAGTACTTGAAGGTTGCAGATAGTCACGTTTTTAATAGTCACGGTCGCCAGTTGTTAAATTTTAGACTTATTTACGGTTTTTGGAGTCTCTTTCGTTTCATATTTAATTATTTTCCAGCTTAGAATAATAACGCCTAGAATGATAGTTCCCTTCAACCGATCTCTCCAAAGTGAGGCAAAAAGATGATTCATGTGGGCGTAAGCATCATGTAGCTACGTTTGCTGACACGCACACAAGCGCATAAACAATGTTGCTAGTGGAGTATGCATTTTCCTTAAAGTAGGGAAATTGGAACTGTTACTTAACGACTCGGAATTATTATTTCTTGGTATACATTACACAGCATAGTTTATTATAGTGTTGAAATCAGTATACATTATATGCCCATATAAGCACGAACTAATATATAACGGTATTTACATTATTTAACATATATTATATAGAATTACAAAACAGTGACTAGAAGGAGTAGTCTGATACGGTAGTGATGTATGTATGAAATTTCAAGTGTCTAATACTGAGCGGGAATCTTCGGAACTATGGAGCAATTCTATAAACTTAAAATGTCTCAGGTGGGGTGAATAAAAAACCATAATGAGTAACTACGTTTCTCTTATATTTGAAAAAAATAAAACGAGCTTTGCCGCGTAGTGGTCGCCACAACAACCTAATGGCCTTGGAACTCTACCTGTTTTCTAAACAATTGTCGCTTAGATGACACCATTTGCGAAATGTTATCTTTTTTAGATTCATAAAAGAATCAAATTTTTTAATACCGTTCAACAACAAGCCGCGCTAATTAGAAATTAAAACAACGTAAAATAGATAACATAAGCAAACATTTAACAAAAATATTTAGTACACAAAACCCGAAAAAATGTGATTTATTGAAATGATGAACCTTGGTCCTGACCACTTACCGAAAGTGACCTTGTATATTAGTACTAATTTGGGCAATATTTTTTTTCCTTTTACTGGCAACATTTTAATATAATGGCGTCTACCAAGATTACGTACGATTATTTCTGTTTAAGTTTATGTTTTACGTTAAATTATAATGTGAATTGCAGTACTGAGAGGTGGAATGTGATGTTACAGTGTTTATTATGTTTTTCCGTTGTATTGTGACACCCATTGACCGCACAAACTATCATTTTCAATTTAATTTCCGAGAGTTGTTAGTACTAAAGGCTGACCTTGAGAACTGACCAGGCCGGCCGGCGAACCAGGCCTATATGGCCTGGTTTTACTCGCTTCACTTATTGTGCGCGGACTTGGTTTCTAGGCGTTATTATTCTAAGTTTTCCAGTAAATAAAATAAGACAGACACCATCTTTTGGTTTACCATAGAGCAACTCTTTATTAATCATCAGTGTCAGTGTTTGAATTCAGAACAAGTTAGTTCAACTGTGTTATTTCCTTTTATACTGATATAACGGTAATGTTATCCTAAAATAAACAACCTTGATTCAATTTAAAAATAAGCATAAATACAATCACCAGAAAATATACCTCTATCAGAGAATATTACCGCTATTATATGTAACATATTTCAAAATAAATCATTTAGCCAGACCCGATGATAAAACCCATTTTGCATATTATTTTATGTTAACTTTAGGTACCTGCTAAAAACGAGCACTAATCTGTTTTTTAAATTGTCCTTTTTCCCCAAAGATATGTTGAGCACGCGATGTGACGGCAGTGCTTTGTATCACCATAGGTTTTAAAAATAGCGGGAAGTGAAGAGAAAATTGGTGAAGATGAAAAATCTGACCTTGGGAAGGAGCTGCATGCACCACAAACCACGCTTCGCCTGAGCCACCAAGTCTCTGGTGTTCTCCAAGATGGTTTTCTTCTTCCTCTTCGTGCCTGGTTGCGCTCTTCTCGGCTAATCTTCTTCGTAATAGTAATAGATGAAAATGAGGCGCACAGCGGGTGCGATCTCAAAATGGCGGGCGGTAGGGTCTAGGTAGGACCTAGTCGAATGGCAATCAGCGTAGACCTCCGGCGTGAAAGGCTTCTGATTGACGACTGATTGATTTGCGTCCAAAACTAAGCGGGTGGAGATGCAGCGAAAATGACAGTTGCAAATATTAATTCACAACTACCTCGCAGTATGAGAGCCACAAGAAGTGGCGCGAACATTTGCCCCCGGCGTTAAAACCATTGGTTTTAAAATAAGAATAGAAAAGTAAAAATAAGACAGAGAATAACGAAATTTTGAAGCGGGGGCAAAGAAAGGAGTTATTGAGATGGGAGAGGGCAAAGACGCACGACAGGTCGTTTGTAAACACCTGTCGTCGTTTTGACAGAAGCTACCCTAATGACATTATCTTTGCCAGGGTATACAGCTACAATGACACCGAGCGGCCATTGAAGCGGTGGAGTATTGTCGGTAACTACAACGACAACAGATCCAATTTTGATTGGGTTGGTAGGTGTATTCCATTTTCCTCTAGACTGGAGAAGATGGAGATAATCATTCTTCCATCGCCTCGCGAACGATTCTACCATTTGATCAAGCAACGCGTAGCGACGTAATAAATTAACTGGCTCATCAGCCACCTTACAAGCGGGTAATTCTTTTAAAGGAGTTGACATCAGAAAATGTGCAGGAGTTAACGCGCTAAGTTCAGATGGATCTTCACTCAGCAGCGTAAGCGGACGAGAATTTATGACACATTCTATTTGCGTAACTACAGTTAATAATTCTTCGTAGGTCAACAGTTGAGTACCTACTACTCTATGCAAATGCGTCTTAAATCCTTTGACATATATCTCATAATGTCCCCCAAAATGTGGGCTACGTGGAATATTAAATTTCCATTGTATTCTATGATCGGCAAGTTCATTCGCGAAAGACGTTTTAAATTCTTCGGAGTTTGTCAAATTGTAAATTTCTGAGAGGGCATTTCTAGCGCCTACAAAGTTCGTAGCATTATCTGAATATACGAAAGACACTGCTCCACGTCTAGATAAAAAACGTTTGAACGCGGAAAGAAAAGTGTTCGTGCTAAGATCAGTTGCCAATTCAACGTGAACTGCACGAGTCACCAGGCATACAAATATGCAGAGGTAACATTTGACGGGACGGACTCCACGTTTTCGATACGGAGTGATACTGATAGGACCACAATAATCCACAGCGCAGTGGACAAAAGCTTTAGCCTCATTAACGCGGCATGATGGTAAATCTGCCATGAAAGGGAAGGTTTGTCTCGGCTTCGCCTTAAAACAATAATTGCAGCTATGTATTACGCGACGAACAATATTTCGACAGGAAAGTATCCAAAATTTTTGGCGGATTATTGACATTAAAGCCACTGGTCCAGTGTGACAATTTTTGCGATGATAATGAATGATAATCAATTCGACAATATGATTTTTACGAGGTAACAACACAGGGTGTTGTTGATCGAACGTCATGTCTGTGTTGCGAAGTCGACCACCAACGCGTAACAATCCATTTTTATCTAAAAATGGCGATAGTCGATTTAAAGCGGGAGAACAAAGTTTATTTGACTTTAATCTTTTTATTTCATCAAGAAAATAAAATGCTTGAAGAGCTTTAATCAATGCAACTTCAGCGAAATCCATATCGGTAGCGGTAAAAATATTAGAGCGCGGTAAAATACGTAAAAATCGGTAGATGTAAATGATTGTGTGTAAAAGCACAAGCCATGACGAAATTCTTTCCGAAAGAGAAAGAAGTGGATGCGGTTCTTCATTACTAAAAGCGGGAAGAGAAATTGTTTTTGATTCCGGCAAGTTTTCTTCAATAGAAGCTGATTCTATTGTTTTGATTGGCCACTCTTTAGCGTCCAGATAAAGCCAAGCAGGTCCAGTGAACCAGAGCGGGTGACTCATCAACTGCGTGGGAGTGAGACCACGGGAAAGACAGTCGCTCGGGTTTTGAGAACCAGCTGTATGGTAAAAACATTCAGCGGGAATAGCGGATATTATTTTTGTTATACGCGTCGCGACAAAGGTTTTAAACCTGTGCGGTGAGGAATGTATCCAGTGTAAAGTTACCATAGAATCGGTAAAACAGTAAATACGTTCAATATTGTGACGTATTTTATAAGCGTCAACTACACGACGAGTTAATTTCGACATGAGTAACGAGGCACAAAGCTCAAGGCGGGCGACACTGACGGTCTTGAGCGGACAGACTTTTGACTTTGCGCATACCAGCCGAATGCTAGTGCAAGTGTCTGAGTCATCTTGTACTCTAATATATACGACACATCCGTATCCACGTTCACTTGCGTCTGCAAATGATATTATCGAAATTTTCGAATTTTTGAACACGTCTAAGTGGCGTTTAATACGTAAATCCCGCAAAACAGGTAGCTCCTTCAAATAGTTTTGCCAAATCTGCGCAATATCAGAGGGTAGTGTTTCATCCCAGTCTAATTTTAAAATACAGATTTTCTGCAAGAGTAATTTTGCGTACAAGATCACAGGAGCGGTAAAGCCGAGGACGTCGTACTGACGTGCTATCACGGACAAAACATTGCGTTTAGTACATGGGCGACTATCTAGCGATACAGTAAAAGAGAACTCGTCAGAATCAGGCGACCACTGTAAGCCAAGAACTTTAAGAGTTTGAGTTTGTTCTTCAAAATTCTTACTAGAATTTAAGCGGTGAGTATCAGGCAGTGTATCAAGTAACTGTTGACAGTTACTAGACCACTTGACGAGCTCAAAGCCACCGGCCTTAAGCAATCCTACCAGCTCATCTCTGAGCTGTAAGGAGCCCTGCACGGTGGGCGTGCTATAGCAGATGTCGTCCATGTAACAGTTTCGTGCGGCTACAGTAGCGGCGAGCGGGTACGCTGAACTCCCATCCTCACAGAGTTTCCTGACTACTCTCATCGCAAGGAAAGGGCTACTACGTAGTCCAAAGCAGACGCGATTGAACTGATAAGCGATAAGCGGTGAACACGTGTCAAAGCGGTATAAAAACTTTTGAAATTTGCGATCATCGGCGTTAACCAAAACTTGTAAGAACATTTGTTTGATATCCGAGGTAAAAGCGATTTCATACAAGCGGAAGTCAAGTAAAATTAAAAACAAATCGTTTTGCAAATTAGCACCTGTGTGCAGCGTGTCATTTAATGAGACACGAGTACCATCAGCGGAGTCAGTCTTAGTACTGGCATTCATACAAATACGCACCTTTGTCGTTGATTTATCAACACGCACTACGGGATGATGCGGAATATAATAACCAAGAGATAATTGGTCATCATTATGAAGCGGGGATATGTAACCTTTAGTTAGGTATTCATTTATTATATTGTTATACTCGGAACGTAAATCTGCGTTAGAAACAAACCTACGCTCAAGAGACATAAAACACTTTTTTGCGTGATGGTACGAGTTTCCTAGTATGTTAGGATTCCGTGCGAACGGTAAAGAAACCGAATAGCGACCAGCGGGGTCACGTGACACATTGTTAATAAATAATTTTTCACATTCATCATTTGCGGGACTAGAAGCAGGTTCACAATGCACCTCTTCTAATTGCCAAAATTTTTGTAAAATAAAATCTATTGGCGGTTCAATCTCCATATAAGAGCATAACGAAATTGAACATGCGGTATTTTGGTAAACAGGCGTATTACCAATTAGCGTAAAACCGAAGATGGTCTGAAATCCCGTCGGCGTACCCGGGGGACCAGAGACGCGGCCTGATAACAAGATATCCGCGAATAAAGATGCACCGATAAGAATATCAATCTCGCCCGGTAAGTAAAAGGTTTCATCAGCAAGTGTGATACCTTTTAAATATGAAAGCGTAGACAAATCCACCTGCACCGATGGTAAGTTGTCGGTAATACGGTCGATTACATAAGTGTCAAGCGAAATTGAAACCGAATCATCAAATCGTGAAAACAATTTAAGGTTTGTCGCACCCTTAATTGGGTTTGATGAGGAGCCGATGCCCTTAACAAAAGCGCGGGGAATTTTTTCATATTTTAAATTAAGCTTCTCACAACAGGAAACCGTCGAAAAACTGGATTGTGACGCAGGGTCGCAGAGCGCACGTAGACGGACAGACATACCGTTAGAATCTTTCACGATCACTTGAATTGTACCTAAAAGGCATGTTTCATTACGCTGCGAGTTAGGCTGTAAGTTACATAAAGAAATATTATTACTCGCAGTTGGTACGGATTGAGAATCATTAGTCATATGTTCTGTGTTAGTCGCCGATACGGCAGGATCCACCATCCTCGAAGATTGCGTATGTGTGCGTGGAGACACGGTAATATTTTGACCAAGCGCGGTGTGAGTATTCATCACATTTTGTTTGCGGCACAACATCGAATGGTGTTTACAATTACAATGGCGGCAATTATAAGACGATTTACAAGCGGAGTTGTTATGCGTAATGCTTAAACAATTGGTGCAACCGTTATTAGATTTGATGAACTGAAATCTTTTCTCGATATCTAGTTTCACAAATTCGGGACACTTATATAAATTATAGTGTTTTAATTGTTTACATAGCGGACAACAATTATTATTGGTCGAAGCGGAGACAAAAGCATGGGTTGACTTGGTACTGTACCCGGTTTTGTTGTTATTATTATTAGCGGAGCGGTTCGGAGCGGGAGCGGTAATTGCGGGTGCAGTGCGGTTCAGTATCTTAGTTTGTTCACGTAAAAATGATATTAATTCATCATAATGGGGTAAATCGGAACCACGTTTAAACATTTCAAATGAACGAGCGGTTTCAACATCAAGTTTTTTAAGGGCCAAATACATAAGGATAAAATCCGAAAGATCTTTAATATTCAGCGATTTTAAACACGAAACAGCGGAACAGAACTTGTCTAAAAACAAGTCCAAGTTTTTTGAACTAGCGGTAGTTAAAGGGCGAAATTCAAACATTTGATCCAAATAAGTAGTGGCTAAACTACGCGAGTCTTGAAAAGTAGAAACGAGTGTTTTCCAGATTATGTCGTAGTTAGTTGCGTTCGGTGTGATTCCAGAACAAATCGAAAGTGCCCGGCCAGAAAGTTTACCCATCAGGTATTGTACTCGTTCGTTGTCGGTCAAGTCCGGATTATCGTGAATCGTGGTTTTAAATGTTTCATAGAATGTTGGCCACATAGTAGCTTCACCAGAAAAACCAACGAGTTCCAGTTTTGGAAGCTTGATAGTAGGTTTTTTGGGACATTCCATGTCACGTGGAGCTTTAACCTTAGAGTCAGCCGATTTCGAAGAATGTGATAACTTCCGGTTGATGTATTTGCAATGGGAGTAAAGATCCTCAAAAGCTGACCAACTTTGATAATTTGGTTCAAAATTAGGATTTATCAATACCTCTGTGTCATTAATTTCATCTATGATTACATGAATTTCTGAGCGTACAGTATCCAATGTTTCGACATTGGCCATAAACAATTCTGCCGAAGAAACATCCTCTAAAGCGGTTTTAGAAAAGTCATAAACTCTCTGAAGGCGATTAAACAATTCTTGTCTTTTATTTTTAAGCTTCTTTAAACTATACGACATCTTTAATTTTGCAGCTTCTGCGGAATTTGGCATGTTATATAGTACAAAGTTAGGCAAGTATCAGAACTATCGAAAGTTTTATACTGACTACAACATAGAATAGTGCTAATGAGTTAGAGATAACACGGGCGGCGGACGAACCTGTGAACGAGTACCTCTCGATAATATTAAGAATTAGCAGGTAGGCAGATAATATTTTCTGTGAAATGATCAAATGGTATAATCGCAGCGGATAAATTAACAGAATGGCGTATTTCCCTGTAGATAATTTACAATTTCCAGTATATAGGAAATGGAATCACTAATATTTTGACGAATGCGGGGTTTTAATGCATAGATAATGCAAATAAGAGCGAGAATGCGGGGTAATACTGCGGGCAGAATGAAAATTAGAGCGGAATTCACGTGTTCTTTAGACAAAGAACATGAAGATAGCGGTTGGAAATACCAAAAAAATGGTTATAGATCGCAGATCAAAGGGCCTAAAATGGATCTAGATCCGGCTCGAATGGCCAAAAAAATGAGCACGCGATGTGACGGCAGTGCTTTGTATCACCATAGGTTTTAAAAATAGCGGGAAGTGAAGAGAAAATTGGTGAAGATGAAAAATCTGACCTTGGGAAGGAGCTGCATGCACCACAAACCACGCTTCGCCTGAGCCACCAAGTCTCTGGTGTTCTCCAAGATGGTTTTCTTCTTCCTCTTCGTGCCTGGTTGCGCTCTTCTCGGCTAATCTTCTTCGTAATAGTAATAGATGAAAATGAGGCGCACAGCGGGTGCGATCTCAAAATGGCGGGCGGTAGGGTCTAGGTAGGACCTAGTCGAATGGCAATCAGCGTAGACCTCCGGCGTGAAAGGCTTCTGATTGACGACTGATTGATTTGCGTCCAAAACTAAGCGGGTGGAGATGCAGCGAAAATGACAGTTGCAAATATTAATTCACAACTACCTCGCAGTATGAGAGCCACAAGAAGTGGCGCGAACATATGTTTTGTCTTTGTTATTTCTTTTTTTTAACAACTTTCTTACTATAAATTGTTCTTGTGATTCTCTTAGTGGAAATAATAATCTTTGTTCTTATTCTTAATATTCGTATATCCTGTTAAATTACATGCTGCTAAAAATGTGATAGTCTTGATTTTAATTCTTGCCCTGGTGATATTTATCATTAGCAAGCCCATGTAAAGAATCCTATAAATTCAATCAATTAGATTAAGAAGACCTTAGAAGCCATCAAGTGCCCTGCACAGCACACGCAAAGAAGCCATATCCTCATTTCCTTTGCACATTTTTGCCGATCGGAAGCCGATAGCAGCTCCATATCCGCTAAGAAATATGAAGCACAAAGGGTGTTTGTGAGAGTGCACTGAATCGGTGGGGTTGGCTTTTTAATACCACAAGGACTTTGTTATAGCACCAATTCAAGACAACAAATGTATAACAAACGGTTCTTTAAAATGTAGTTTGAAATTACATCGTAATTTTTTTTTACTGTTTCATATCAAATTATTTAAAATAATAATGGGGTTTACCACGGCTATATTGAATTTAATTGAGGAACAACAATATTCCGTTTTGGTTTTATAACTTATTGTATACTTTAGTTGGCAAATATGCTAATTTTACTATATAGTACAGTCGTTACAGCAAAATTATCAATAAAGGACACAAAAAGACACAAAACTCTCCTGATTACCTTGTTGATTCAATGTTACTGCTATGACCAACATTTTTATTGTATATAAAGGTCCTAAATATTCCTAATTATCTCACGTATTGAAGTCATATTTTCCATCTTAATCTATAAATAGAAGTACATTATTATTTAGACGGTAAAGCTGCACAGCCTCATCTCCGAACAAACCATTTCCATACATCACGGTAATTTGTTGCCTACAGTTTTTGCTTTGCATGAAAGCTTAATAAACCGTCGATATCATCTTGTCCCCATCTCATAAAACACCTTTAGAAACGGTATGACAATCTCATTAATACAAATGATTGCTTACGACACGGCTAAACGACCAATTTATTAATATCTAAATAATCTTTGGTATGCAATAAATTGCTTTTCTACCGATTGGTCATGGATACAGCTGCTTTAAACAAACATTAAATCAAAGTGAAAGTGTTTTGAAGAATCCTTAGCAAAGAAAAATATTACAAACATTTTAAATGACAAAGACAACAAAGATATCTTAAATCTTAAAAACTAGTTTTTTTTTTGGGGTTAAATAACTATGCAAATAATATAGAACCTAAACCATAAATAAAACATAAACAATCCCATGTTACAGAAACCCAAATTGTCGACCCCAAAATCCAAACCCAAAAAGGTTTCCTAACTTTACAAGGTCTGCCATTGAAAACGATGGGGACAATGCACCACTATTCTTTAAAACCAAAAACGGTTCAACTGTGTAATCGGTCGAATGCTTCGACCTCAATATTGCCACGGGACGGCAAAACACTCTACGTCGATTTTGTAAATATAACATAATGTCCTATAATTCTGAAAAAGAGCCTGAGGGAAACCACGCCCTTGATTTATATTTGCTAGATATAGCTCTTAATTTTTTATTTTTAAACATGTTTAAGTAAAATAAAAACTAATGGCTAATCTAGAAATAACACTGTCTTAGAGTGATAGATATTATAATTATGAGGTCAGTTTCTTATGAACTTTATTAAAAAGGGGATATTTTTATTTGTACATCAAAAATCCCATTTTGCACATTAAATTTGTCATCAGAAATCCTTAAGCGCAGAAGAGAGCCGATAGGTTGGGTTAGAAGGTTAAGTATGGCGAGTCGCAAAACGTATTTCTTTGATGTACTGTAGTAGCATTTTTGGTATTTTCTGTTGTTCGTTTAAATACATGCCTTTAAAGAGTGACTTAGTAGATATACCTAAAAGTTGCGTTGCTCTCACTTTCGGTAAAAATTACAAGTTTTCTATCAAAATAGAACTCAGAAGCGCTGCCACACAGAACAGCAATAAGAAACGCTGACATTGGTTACCAAATGTATGTCAGAAAACGTAACTTACACTATTTTGTCTAGCAAAGGCATTGTGTTGAAAAGGACAGCGGCCGCCAGCTTATCTGGGTAAGAAGACAAGATGGTTTATGTATCCTCTGTAATGGTTGCAGATGTTGATGGGGAAATGGACTCCGTCATCTTTGTTAAGAAGTTTGCAAACGGTACTTTTAGTGACTCAAACAAGAAAGACACAGTTTTCATAAAAGTATTTGTAGGTCCTGAGAAATTCAAAGGCAATCTTAGGTTGGTTGTCTCTTACTCGAATTTTAAGTGTTTTAGTAAAGCCAGTCCAAATATCAAGAGTCTACATCAATAAAACAGTAAGAGTGTCTTTATTAATTCTCCTGTGAAATATTTTTTTATTTTATAATTAATGATGTTGGATTATTTTACCTATAAAACAATATAATAATTTCTAATCAATGAAATTTTAACCAGCTACTAAAAAAGTCCAATTAATTATGGTAGTAAAACTAATGTAAAAGAAAAGTATTTTTGTAAACTAACAATAAATATTGGTTCCCTTAGAAATAATAGAAGCTTAAAATACCCCGTTGCGAGAGAAACAAATCAATTGTTTGCTTTGAATATGTAATGTGTCAGAGTGGCGATGGCCTTGGTAAATAAACCATAAATTTCATGTTGATTACGTGCCAATTTGTGAAAATTTGAATAATGGTCGTTTTTTCTGAGTTATTGTTTGGAGATCTACTAAACCATTCTCTAAGATTTTTATTTTTTCTTATCAACCTTATTGAGGCAGGTATATTTACATTTACTCTGAAATAGGATTAGCTCTTTAACTTTGCCCTAAAACAAGGTAGAATATAGGTGCATTGGCGATTTATCCCTTAGAACGAAATCAAAAGCAAGACCATTTGAAATAGCAATTGTAATAGCCTACAAATCACACAATGTACTCGTACCTAGGCTGGCAAAATGAGAAACACTTTAATGGCTTTCAATAACCATTTCGAATTCCAAACTTCAACAGTTTCAAATTTTACTGAGCAACAAATTATTTATTAATTACACAAAATTAGTTACCTCAAGTTATTTATCGTAGCTTAGAACGTTGTCCAGTTTGTAAATGTGGCTATATTTCAATTTGTACTAACTCTAAGGGCAAAGGGTCTTGTAAGACACCCTGTGGCGGCCTTAATGTGGATGACAAGGGCTTAGTCTCCGTAATTAAAATTCCTAGTATTGTTACTTTAGTTGTATTGTTTTGTGATTTGATTAATAATATGACTTTTGCTATGTTAATCAGATGTCTACATTTATTTTCTGTTTCCGTATCTATTTGTAATCTACGTGTAATTATTGATTAGGTGTAAGATACGGTTACATGTATTTTTCAATTCCTTAGTTATTCTTTTTTACTAATTTTAGATATATTTTCACCTATACAAATATATTATCGCAACATGAATCCCCGAGGGGGTGTCAGAGGTGTTACCGAGTGTGAACTGTAAATGCAAGTCACAGTCAACACTTGATATACCCGCGTTTCACCGACGATTATTACGTCCCAACGAGATGGGTGGTGAGCCATCTTCGTACTTCGGGCACAAATACACGCTTTTTTGGGCATGCAGGTTTCCTTGCGATGTTTTCTTTCACCGTTCAGCAAGTGGTAAGTATTAGGTAATAAAAATATTACGCACGTAAATTCCGAAAAACTTATTGGTGCATGCCCGACCGGGGATCGAACCCGGATCTCCAGATTGAGAGACCAGCTAACTAAATTATATATTAAACTATGTTTAGTTTAATACACTTAGCAGTTTTTGAGTTAGGCCGATGATGGATGTACTGAGGTAAAAGCGTTTCGGTTTTCGCCTGAAAACTCGAGTTTAAAAAGTAAACAATCCTCTTCGTTTCCTTAAATTAAAACATAACTCTTGCTATTATATCCAACACCCAAGAGATGAAACACGCGTACAGTACGTACGCGTACACTTAACATGCTGACGATTTGACGCAAAAATGTTTTTAATTTTAAAGCTTCCATTAAGCCATTCATAATTTATACTTCTACACATATTACGGTGGCCGACCTCTGACCTGAAGGGATAAACGTCAACGTACGAAAAAAACACCTGAACATTTGTGCGTAAGGAGGAAAATTGGTGTGCCGCAGGGGTCTCATCTTAGCCCTCTTTTATTGAACATTAGTCAGGCAGGCCTTCGTTGCCTAGAAATGGTTGGCAATTTACTAAACTCAGTAGTTCTGCAGAAGTCATGGCCTGTGATTATTCATTGGGCCCATAAGGTAATGTTAGCCAACCTCAATTGTAGTAGAAATGTGGGCGGCGATAATAAAACGTGTTGTCGAAAGCCTTTGTAAGGTCGAATGACTAGAGGGCATGCCACACAAGTATACCCAATTTATTGTATTGTAGTGAAAATAGAGTAATTTGAGATCTGAGTTTAATTCTCGATTCAAAACCCTAAACTATAAAGTTAACTGCGCGATAATTCTAAAAGATATTTCTTATATCCTAATACTTTGAAAGGCCTACATTTTAATAATGTTAACTCTATTAAAAAATGAAAATTTTGGCTTAACTGTTTGATCTATTTATATCACATTCATTTTGGTGGCATCTACAGACTTAAAAACTCAAAAACGCAAAAACAAAAATTTTATAACACAAACTTTAAAAAAATTTACTCAAAAAGAATTAATTTAAGCGATTTCATGATATAGTCTGTCATATTTGGCTGTCCTGCAAAATGGTTTCGAAGTCTGTCAAAAATTAAAAACTTCTTGCACCAAAATCTTAAATCTAGATTTAATCGCTAATTAATTAGTTTACGATCTGTAAGTCAGTATCTACATATCTGTCAAAAGGTTAAACGTCAGTCGCTTGGTACAAAGTGCACAGTTTAACTTTGTTTTTCTTGTTAAGAAGTTAAAAGTGAAAAAAATATTGGTCTGTGGCAATCCACGTTCAGTATAAGTTAGGTTAATTAATCAACAGCTTGAAATGTAATGCACAATTAGCCATGATTTTGTCGAAATAAACTAAAAACACAATCGTGATTAATTGTGCATTTTATTTTATACTTTTGATTTATAAATTTAACTTGTAATGAACTATTGGCGTGAATTGCCATAGACCAATAACTTTTCAGTTTTAACTTCTTAACAAGAAAAAAAAAGTTAAGTTGTGCACTTTTTACCGAGCGACTGACGTGCCTTAAGTGCTAAGTCTAGACTAAAATATTGTTGAAACTTCCATCTTGGAAGTCATCGTAGTTGTTGAAGAATTAAAAATTGTTTAACATGGATTTTCCCCCTCAATAAATTAATAAATTAATAATCTTCTTATTTAAAATAATAAAATATACGTATATCGTCACGACATTAATCCCCGAGGGAGTGTTGGAGGTGTTCCGGGTGTGAACTAATGCAAGTCACAGTCCACACTCGGTACGCCCGCGTTTCACCGACGATTATTACGTACCAATGTGATGGGTAGTGTAGCCTATCGCCGTACTTCGGGAACAAATTAGGGCATGCAGGTTTCCTTACGATGTTTTCTTTCACCGTTCAGCAAGTGGTAAATAAGAAAAAATACTATGCACATAAATTCCGAAAAACTCATTGGTGCATGCCCGACCGGGGATCGAATCTGGATCTCAAGATTGAGAGGGCAGCGTTCTACCCCTGAGCTGCTGTCTACTTATTTTTACAGTGATATTCTAGTTTTGTATTTGGCTCAGCGTAGAGTGCATAACTTAACTTTGTATTTCTTGTTTAGAAGTTAATAACCTTAAAAGTGAACTGTTTGATTTTTTACTGGAGTTGGAATGCTTATTTAATGATTTTCATCTGACCAGTGGATCAAAACTTCCAAGGTAATGTATGACGTCATCGAAAGAATGTAGCGAGCTGAAAAGTTGTTTTACTAAAGTGGGCAAATGTTGTATCCTGCGGTTTTGTTAAAAGGTTCCTTGCGGGAAACTCACTTTGCTTAACTGTAACGTCTTAAGTTGGTCCATTTTAGACACACTTGTTCTAAATGAACAGAAGTTGTATTTCGTGCTATTTATGGTCGGCAAATGTTATATATTTTCCATAACGTACGTCGTTATTTCCTTTAATAATCCCTTTAAATCATTCATTAATTTCAGCAAATTTTAACTTTCCATAAAAAGGACCCTCGGTCTACTCTTGGATATGCAATGGTTCCTGTAGTCCCATAAAACATGGGGTTTCAGGGGCTAGTGTAAATCGTTGGGTTAAGAGGCTTCAGTAAGCTAAATTAGCAGCTCGAAAAATGTCTGTACAAATATCGACAATAACGAAATAGAAATAACGTTCATGTCAGAGTGCATTACAAAGTGGTTGTTATGACGATCGCTGTGTCGCCGGGTAGCGCAAAATAGAGAAAATAATGCTCTTAACATGTGTTAAGTTTGATATTTAAAAGTTTTAAACATCATTGTGTTAGATTTTTGTATTGCTCGTGTGTGTGTAAGTTTTAACCTTGTCTCTTTTGAATTCAAAAAGTTTAAACGATTTATCAGTGTTTTAAAACATTTGAAAGGTTATTGAAAGTATTTATTTTCTCGTGGTAGGTTAAAGTTTTTAAGATTTAAACATCACAATTACGGGACATGGGTTAATATGTGTGATATATATTTTTTTCAAAGCATTGTAATATTCATATAGACAGTTTAAACCAATTTAAAAACGTCTGTAAACGCAGTTTTGCTTCTGAAGCCTCTTAATTCGTTAATCGAGTCTAGTCAAGTCACGCTGGGATCAGTGCATTTCATTCATTCATACATTCAACTAAATCGACTATAAAAAAATAATCGTAACAATTTAACTTATCTTAAATTTCATAATCCAATGTAAATGGGGACCTCCCATGAGCATAATATTATGAAGAAGCTTACGGTAAAAACTATGCATTAACATTTTATACTACCTCGCTATCATGAGGTACTATGCATGGTAACAAATTTTTAACCTTTATGGTCCATAAGGCTGTTCCATGAAGAAAGTGTCTAATTTCTTTTCAACTGCTTAAATTTACCGGTAACACGTTAAGGAAGATTTAAAGGTAGTTTAAATTTTGTATTTAAATTATGAACGATGTTAACTTAAACTCCGTTTTTTTTTTCGCTTCAAGTTTCTTACTGTAACATAAAACACGCAAATTCTTGAAAAACACCATTTTGTTACAGCAACTAAATAATTATGACGTTAATTTATTGAAGCAAGAATTATAAGTTTAATTCATCCCTCATTTTGAAATACTCAGTACGATTGGTAAATAAAGTAGTCTTTTTAACATTGTTAGTTCCAAACCTGTACATGCAATACGAATATATTTTCCATAAAAACTTGCGCTACTCCATTGTGTGTCGAAATACCGTCCGCTTCCTATCACTGAATATCATCGCTAAAATCGATTAGGAATGAATGATGAGAATAGATCATATTGCTTACCGTTCATTTACCAATTTGTAAGAATGACTTCCATTGCTTACGTCCACAAAGGTAAGGCGATGAAATAAATTATAGATTGCAGTCCAGATTGTGGATCGGACCAATCAGATAGATCAGGTGTGTTGACGTGTTTCTGTGCTCTTAATAATCATAATACATGAGTGTTAAAGGCGTATTTAATAATAATTTAGTATTTTAATATTATCATAATAGACTTACGTAAAGGAATAAAAAGTAATTTTAAACTTACACCTTTACACCCATCTGGCTCTAGACATCTTAAGGCTAGCGTAGCTTCACGTATAGTGTATGAGTCTATTATTTAATGTCTCCTGAACCTGAAAGTTGGTACTAAACGACATTTATTTACGATTATGCTACGCGACCTTTAACTTTATGAAGGTATGTATATTTAGGACCATTTAGGTGTTTAGTTATAGTGAATATTTTTAAGGCTGCATGTAAAGTCAGATTGGGCACCTCATTTTGCATAAATTAGAACTGATTTCTATGACGTTTAGTTTAAAATAGCGCGCTCTCAGCCGTGACTGTTACGACCACCAAGAAACACGCGCTCACAAAAAACTGCGTCGAATGTTCTAAAATGTTAAGACGGGGTTGTTGTTCACTTATTTTTAATACAAATTTCGAAGCTGTCCCTTTAACACTTGAAAAACATGAAATTTAGAGGTAACTTCGTATTTTTTTTTTCTATCAAGCGAACTTAAAGCTTTTGTGTTTTTTTCCAAAAAATTTTAGATCAGCCTTATAGTCTACTGTCTATATTATTTTTATTAAACCGATTGACTAACTTAAACATTGTGAAATGGTCATATGAGGTTGTGCATTTGACTTTATACAGACCCTTAAGAGTAAAGCGTGGTCAAGTGGTCGATGGACTCTCAATCTTCAGATCCGGGTTTGAACCCTGCCGAACAAGCATGGGCCAATTTTATTTTTGAAATATATGTGCATAGTTTTTGCAGGTGGTAGAGCTGATGCCGGGCTCGACTGTGGAGGTACCACCATCTTACTTGCAGACCCCCTCGAAGTAATTCGGGGGAGAGCAAGAGGATAGCTCACAGGCAAAAAACCAGGAGGCACGCCAAGCCTGGGACCGATGGATGGCGGTATATCCATCCCTAATAGCCGGGCCTTATATGTAACAGACTAGTGACAGGCAGCGGCGTCACTGGTGCGAGGGTTCCGGCACCGCACTCACCAACCCGCCTGCCCAGCGTGAGTATGGGCAATTCTTCCAGGATGACCGCCGGGAGTGGCAAAGTCCTGGAAAGGCTGATTTCCAGCAGTGGACGAACTAGGCTGACGGATGGATGTGCATAGTATTCGTCTTTGTATAAACTTCACTGGTAGCGAAGCAAGGTGAAGCAAAACACTGTGAGGTACACCTGCATGCCTTAAAAAGCGTGTATTTGTGCCCGAAGTGCTCACTTGAATGAATGAATGAATGAATGAATGAATGAATAAACACTTTATTGCACACAAATAAGAAGACAAGATACACACAAAGAACAGATAGAAGGCAAGGGCGGACTTATTCCTAAAAGAAATTTCTTCCAGTCAACCTTGGGAAAACATAAAAACATTTTTATCTTGAAAATTTAACTCGATCAGTGCATAACAATAAGTAAAAGTTATTTTAAACCTATAACATAAACATAAAAATATACTACATACAAATACATACATAAATACACAGATACATATACACAGACAAACAGTAGCTTAGTCAGTAAGTCATTCAGAGAGATGAGAGGTAAAATTTTTTCAAGTTGTATCTAAAAGAGGACACAGAAGGAAGATCTTTGATCTCACTTCCTATCACGCTGGGACGTAAAAATCGTCGATGAAAAGCGTGTGTATAAGTGTTGACTGTTCTTGTGAGAGTGCACACTCGGAAAACTCTCTGGCACTCCTTTGGGGATACATACATATATACATACATACATACCGTGCCCATATTAAGTATTCTAGAGGGACAAAAATAGAGATGAAGCTCTTATATTCTGAAAATTTCTTTCTGAATACAAACAAAAAAAAGGAATAGACAAACAAACAAACCTAATTAGATCCCGAACAAATAATCTTCTCAAACTTTTGGGATTATTTATTTTGGTTTTCATAAATTTGGATTCGGGTTAGTACAATTATCTCGGAGACTTGTTGGTTCCATACCTTTGCTGTGGCTGTATGAAAATCGATTAATAAGTAAACAAAATTCCTTTTTTTGCTCCCCATTAAGTTCAAGTAGTTTGGTTTTATTTAATTATTTAAATATACAATTTAATTACCATGAACATATATGTATATAGCCATTTAGCTGGCCTTAGACACCACACCACCTACTGTAAGTCTAAATATATCTATGTTATTTTATATAATAATATATTATTTTATACATTACTATATTTAGCTGATAGTTATTTTCACAATAATTTTAAAGCGGCTTTAAGTATTGATCGTTTCATTAGTACTAAAACATTTTGTCATCAGGCACTGACTGAAAATCGGCGCTGAGGGCTCACAGCTTCAGAACATCGCTGAGTCAGCTGCCTTTTACAGCAACAGACGCACTGTGACTTTTTTTTATTTGTAACTATGTATTTTTAATTGAATGTATAAAGTGTATTTGTAAGTGTGGCTGTTGTTTCTTTCTTTCTGAATTTATTATATATAAAAATAAAATAAATTATTGTGTGTTTTTGTTCTTTTGCATATTTGTTTTGACAATTAACACCATTTTCGGTTATTCTTTCCTACTCAAAAGTAATTCTAATAAAAATTTTGAATACATAAATCATCATCGGTGTTGAATAAAACACGGATCTCTAAAATAAAAATGAAAACAAAACCATACTTGTGTATGTACAGAAATAACATACGAAAGAGAAATGGTAAGTCTGTCAGCCTGTCGTGCGCGTGCGCGTGTGGTCCATACTTACGGATTTAGACATGTGTTGTTTTACTCATGGAATATGATTTTGTATGTACTAAGAATATCGGGCCAAATTAAGTTGACCCATTTTTTGCTTCTTTTACTATCGTTGCTGGGATAAAAAGTGGGCTAGCGCATGTTTCACGATAGTACATTACATGTTGCTCATGGTTTATTTATTTGAATTTAAAAGTATCCCTTCTCCTTTAAGTAAAAACAAAAACAGTATGGTGATGTCCCCAAATTCTGGTGGGGATTTCATTGCTTATCAAAATTAGCCTCTAATAGTGGTTAATAAGATTTACCCAATAAAATGTCACAGGAATCAGAGATCGCAAATAGACTATAGCTACTCTTACGTATGGAAGTAAATATCAAACGTCAACTTAAGAATTGTTCTGTCAAATAAACTTCGAGTGAAGATACAAAAACCCCGTTGGAAATGGGATACGGTAGAAATAGAAAACCACATGATACATTATTGTGGAGATTTGCTTGACAAGTTACGCTGGCAGTGTTAGGGTTCCCAACCCTCCCAGAATGCCCGGGGACTCCGGGAATATTGTTCAACCTCCCGAGATTCCGGGATGCAATAAATTCTCCGGATTTACAAAAATAAAATAATTGTCATTAACGAAATAGATAAATCGCGTGAAATATATAATTTCTTGAAGAAATAAATTTTAAGTTTTCATATCAAATATAAATGATGCTTCTACAAAACAAAGAAAATTAAAAATAACAAATATTTGTGTCGATTCGTTGTAACACGATTTAACTTATTTGACAGGACGAAACTAATACTTTATATTCTCTGACGAAACTTAATTTAAGTGTGCTGTCTTTTTCTTTCTGTATTGAAAAGATAAAGACAGGACGCTTAAAATAAGGTTAATCCTGTCAAATAATTTAAGTCGTGTTACACAGAATCGACATCAGTACGAGTTTCATTAAATTGCCCAACGATTTGTTCAAATCTCCGCTCCCGGGTTGGTTCCTCCGAGAGTTAGCAACCCTAGTTACTCTGAGCCGGAGAATCCTACGATACGAATCCAGAATGCCATTTTTATGAATGCAAATAGTGCTTTTCTCAAATTCTTTCCAAAACACTGACGTGATTTGCAAAAAAGTAACCAGTTTTATTTCAAGACAAAGCCCGAAAGCGGGTTTGAAGCGCACATTAAGGCGATTACCGTCACCAAATTAGCAGCTCGATGTTTGTCGGTACGAATATCGACGGAAATGACATTGAAATAACGTCCATATCAGCGCCCCATGCATAGTCGCTGTTACGACGCTCGGTGCGTCCTTGATAGGGCGAAATAGGAGAAAATAATACTTTTCACATGGACGTGATTGTTTGATTGAATAATCCTATGTTATATTTATAGCTATCAAGTTTGTCAATTACTCAAAGCAAAAATTAATTAAATTAACCAAGTCGCTTAAGAGCAGTACGGAGTTCAAGACAAAAAACAACATTTGGTTAAATAAAACTTCATTTAGAAGTTTTGGTGGCATGGAAAAGAAAAATTTTGCGTATGTTGTCTTAGAGATGATAATTCATAATACATTTTTTCAATATTTTTGGTGTGGCCCCAAAAGTACCCATTTGGCGAAACTAAGCCCCTTAACTGACTAACCTGCAGAAACATTTTTATGTAACAACGTATCTATGTGGGTATTGTATACTAAAGTTTTGAGCTTCTTATCTAATAGAACTATCTTTATTTCATTATTCAAAATGGTGATGACCCGCATCCTTCATTCTAATTCATTTCACAAACGCAAGGTTCCCCTAATAATAACATCAATATACACATTAAAATATTTGTGAACACAAATATAAAACATGGTAAGAGGGTTTCGCAGCCGGATTGTGAAAAACCCGTCTTTTTCTAATAAATTGAAACAGAACACTTAAATTCAAAATTCACTCAATAGTTATTCAACAAAACCTTATTACCTATTATAATATACTAATAAAAATACTAAACAATACAGGAGTGCAACAAAAACCTGTGGGGGTTTATCCGTGCACCCCGTTCCTCTTAACTACTTAAATAAACAACAACATGGTATATGCACTCCTGTATTGTTTAGTATTTTTGTAACACAAATAAATAAATAAATAACCGCTCTTAAATCTAACTCTCACTCAACATCACTATTATGTACTCAACAATTTTCTTAAAGAATCATATTGGGCAAATTGAAAAATATTGGAATCTAGTAGGATGTATTGTATTGTACAAGCATTGATGGTTTGGATGCTGTCGTCGACACACCGTAGAACTGGGCATATTATGATCTACGTGAAATCTGTTAAAACTACTAGGTATCTATTAAGATATCTATATATATAGATATCTACATTGTCGTAACGTTTTAAGTAATTCCGTAATTCCAAGATTTTTACTATCAAAATAACATTATAAGAAGCCGACTCCACACCTACAAACTTTCTCAGTTTTTCCAACTTTTGGTATATATCGATCCGATTATCCTATCCCTTTATAGCTGTTACAACCATAGAAGTCTGAAGAATAAAAACAATCCATGAAGTTCGATCAATTCCTTTTATGCCGACTGCAATAGATTAGCCTGCCTTTTGCACAATACCCCGAACAAAACCTCCTCGATCTCATGAATAGAACCTTCTTTTACAACCACATAGCCAAACTACAAAGAAGCCGGCACAAAAAAACCGTTGCAACGATAAAAAAAACAGTTACGCAATAACTACTTGACCGTTATTCGGTCATGTAAAAATAGCACCGACCCATACTTCCCTTGCGAAAGTGCTTAATACTATGTATTAGGTGCGACAATTCCAAAATCCACGGGACAACTCACGCATGGGTAGAATCGAAGCTATGACGCTTACAGTTTTGTTCGTTGAGAAACTGATCCGTTGCAAGCATTACAATGCACTGTGACAAAATTAACTTGGTACTGAAAAATAGACCCTCAATCAAAGGTAATAAGGTTTATAATAAACGGGGATATAATATTGTCGGGACTTGAGAAAAATGGATGTCAACCTCGGGTTGCGACCTTAGTGACTGTGCCGGTATTGGTACCCTGCAACCAATGGAGGCACAGTGTAATGAATTTGAAAGATAATAGTGGGTTACTTACATATTCATTTACAACTAACAGTTTGAAGTGATTGCATCAGTTTTAATAAACTGAATGTTTTAGGTTTTTAAGTAAAAATGTGCGTTACTATAATGAGAATAAGATCAGTTATAGCAATTTGATATTAGTTATTATGACGGCTGTATTAAAGT
Source organism: Ypsolopha sequella (assembly GCA_934047225.1). Taxonomy (NCBI): domain Eukaryota; kingdom Metazoa; phylum Arthropoda; class Insecta; order Lepidoptera; family Ypsolophidae; genus Ypsolopha; species Ypsolopha sequella. The sequence continues at coordinate 19,510,873 of OW204004.1, read as the reverse complement.
GGCTACTGTAATAATAATAATAAAAAAATCTTTATTGCACTTAAAAATATAGTACACAAGGTGAACTTAATGCTAATTAGCATTATCTTCCAGTTTACCTTTGGTGATAAATTAAATTTAAATTTGTATAAATTAGGGTAGTGCCCGAAAAGATGATAAAATGATAATTAAATAGGTACAAGCTTATAAATAACTAAATATTAAACAGTAAATAGTTTACACAATATAAAAAACCGTAACTTACCAAGCAATATCAATATTATATATACAAGGTGACTTTTTGATCATCGTCCAAATTCATACTGGAGGCTTGATAAGTGATCAGTATCTTGGATCAGTAACAATTTTTGTAAAATTCGTGTAATGAAATTTCGGCTTCCCATATAAATTCAGTTCCAGTCCCGAGTGAATCACTATGGGGAGTCGAAATTCATTTTACGAATTTTACCAAAATTGTTATTGATGCATGATACTGATCACTTACCAAGCCACCAGTATGAATTTGGACGATGATCAAAAAGTCACCTTGTATATTTAAATATATAAAAAAAAAACTACTGCTACTGTACTTCAAAATCAATACGATTTTATACGTATGTTGCTGATCGCCATTACCCGATGTTTGATCAAGCATCGTTACACGGTACATCTTTATCATGACACAGTAGGGGGCACTGCACAGCACATGGGCACACTAAAGCGACAAAATGATCGCTGCGGCATTTTTAAGATACCATTTCATAGCATTTTTTTTTATATTTCGGCCTCATCAGTGAGGCCGTGATCAGTAGAGTGGTTGACAGGTAAAAATGATAAAAAATATATATGAAAACAAGTTGATACAGTCTGAAAAGGTTATGATAGGAACTATTTACATAAAAAAAAAAAAATTATGAAAGAGAGGTGGTAAAATAAAAAAAGAAACAGTTTGGAGGGGAATATTTGCTGATTGGGTCAGTTGGTCGAGTCTGTCAGTGCTGTCTGTTGAGTCCGGGTCCATAGTGTGCGCCACCACTCGACTGATGACGACCTCACTGATGAGGCCGAAATATATCGAAAAAATATAAAGTTTTTTTATTTTTTTATTATTATCATATAATTGCTAAAACTACAAATAAAAAGCTAATACAGCTACAATTATATTTATTAATTTTTTTTTTACAATTTTATAAAGTACTTGCCTTTCACCCGCGGTTTTGCCCTTGTTGGTTATTTTATCAATACCTCTTATAACCAATATGGCGACCAGGATCACCACGATGATAATAAAAAAAAAACGCATCTACATCCGCTAAGTGGTTCTCGAGTTAAGAAAATATGCACAACACAGAATATAATATAATTTAATCAATTCATATTCACATTTATAAAGATTGTTTTATTTTTTTATTACTATAGCTAAACATAAATAAGAAATATGTTTAGTACAAAAATGATCAAATATAAAATATCAAAAAGTTTATTTTGTGAAGTAAGTATACATATAACACTTTTTACAAGTCAAATTTAATCTTATAAGAAATATATATAATAAAATAATAAATGTTCATGAACTAAATTTAAAAAGGTTTATTTAATTTATGTAGCAATATATATACGATTAAAATGATAGGTAAAATATATAATTATACAAGGTGAAATAAAAATCAACCGCCCGAACCCATACCGGAGACCCGGCCAGGGACCAGGAACAAAGTTCAATGATCACTAACCGAGCCCCCAGCACGAATCCAGGCGGCCGACCAAATCCCATCCTATATACTACATACTAATAGGTTACATATAAATACATGCCTACCTCCGCACATTCGATTAGTCTTGATACAATCAAATGTTTACCACGACGATGATCCTCTCTATAATATTTAAGTACTCTACGGCTCCACAAGGCACGCAGCGTTTAGCATCTCACTATTGTTATTTATTTTTAGGGCACGATCAAACGCAAACCAAAGAGTTAACGAACGTGCCGTTTGTACTGAACCCGGTAACGTTACTGGAAATAGATAGAACAGATGTTGATTGAAATTGGGCCAACTGGGTCAAATTTTTGGTGTGTGTGAATGTAGTACTCTAGTTTTAACTTTTCTGTTACATTAGTCATTGCATATACATACATGCTTAACATGCTTTGTATGTATATACAATATATATTGTAAATACAATATGTAATATTAGTTTTTTACATATGAAATTACTGTGTTCTATAAAGAATTTGAAGGCAACTCATTTTTCAGTACTAACATTTTTGCATTTTTTTTTAGGAATGACATATCCATATTATGTAATTTATTTTGTGTATGAATAAGATAGCATTAAGCTAACAGCAACATTTGTTGAATTTTGAAAAGTGACATATGTAAAAAATGATTACGAATCTTATCATGGCAATGGATGGCATTTAGGACGAACTGTTTTTGAAGATTTTGTTTTTATAATCAAACTGAAAATAAAAACAAATATAAAATGTAAATATAAAACCTTGAAATCAACTTTCAAACAAAAAATAATTAATTGAAATAGCTATTGAATTACAGGAATTATGAACTCATGAATATGTAAGAAAATTTCAGCAATTTCATAGGTAAAGACCTATTATACAATATACAAATCAAAATTAATTTTAATACAAACAACATAATAATATTAAACGTAAATATTTTCATCATAAATAATGGTTTTTATGAACAATATTGTATTTCCTCATATTGAATATTGACGAAGCGAAAAAATTTTAAAGCCCCAAAAACTTGCGTCGCCTTTATTGTTTGAAATTTTTCGAACCGTGTTTTTTTAGGGTTCCGTACCCAAAGGTTAACCATCAGGACCCTATTACTAAGACTCCGCTGTCCGTCTGTCTGTCCGTCTGTCACCAGGCTGTATCTCATAAACCGTGTTAGTTAGACAGTTGAAATTTTAACAGATGATGTATTTCTGTTGCCGCTATAACAACAAATACTAAAAAATAACATAAAATAAATATTTAAGGGGGCTCCCATACAACAAACATGTTTTTTTATGACATTTTTATAGATAATGGTACGGAACCCTTCGTGCTCTAGTCCGACTCCTACTTGGCCGGTTTTTTCATTTTCGTGTTGCTTACTTGGAAATGATATTCAGTATGCTGGCTGTTTATTTTCTTCCATTTTGCAATGTATATTTACATGTGTAGCCTATAAAAAAATGTATTAGATTTCCAGTTTGATTTTCTGTCCACGCATATTCACTTTCGTCATACTTATGACATGAAATGTTATTTTTCTTTTAAATCATCGCAAATGGCTGGCGGCTTCAAAAAATACCAATTCGACCAGGGACTAGTTTTCGTTCACTGATTCCAACACTCGAAACCCATAATACGAGGGGAGGCTGAAAAGTAACCTACCTAACTATGAAAGAAAAGACGTAACTAGATAGTTTTTTTTTATTTTTCTATATAGTCCTCTGCTAGTAAAATGCACTTATTAAATTTTTCAAATATTGAATTTAAGCCATTAAAAAAAAAAAAAACGGTTTGTCGTCAAAATAGTCAGAAACCGCTGCCTTCATTTCGTCATCGGTCATAAATCTTCGTCGCCTGAGGTCTTTCTTGAGAAGTCTAAACAGAAAATAGTCACAGGGGGCTAGATCTGGACTATAAGGGGGGTGGTCAATGGTTTCGAAGCCATTGTCTTTAATTGCTAGCTTTGTTGTGCGTGCGGTATGCACTGGTGCGTTATCGTGCAAAATCAGAATTCCTTTGCTTAGTTTACCTCGCCGTTTTTCTTTTATTGTCTCTCTTAGTTGATATAATAAGTTTGAGTAATAATCAGCATTCATTGTAGTTTTTTTCGGTAAATAATCTATGAGCAAAATCCCTTCTGTGTCCCAAAAGATTGTAGCCATAAGTTTACCGGCCGATGGACAGACCTTAAATTTCCGAGGCGGCTTCTCATCCTTAAATTTCCACTGTAACGACTCTTGCTTACTTTCCGGGTCCCATTGTCGAATCCAAGTCTCATCACATGTTACAATTCTAGAAATTATTTCTTCCTCTTTCCCTCGACTCATGTCCAAAAACTCTTCGCAACATTTGACACGCCTCTCCATGTCAAATGCAGTCAACATTCTAGGGACCCAACGTGCACTAACCTTGGACATGTTCAAATGCTCATGAATTATTTCATTGACTCGCTCTTTACTGACGCCCACATCTCTAGCTATCTCCCACTGCTTCACTCGTCGGTCCTCTAATATATTTTTTTTTCACCCTGGCTACATTTTCATCGGTGACGGCCGAAACTGGTCTTCCGCTACGAGGATCATCTTCGAGGCTCTCACGACCTAATTTAAACTGCCTTGACCAAAACTTTATAACAAATTCGGAAGATCACGAACTGACAAACACACGTGACATACGCTGTCTGATCTCCGAAGGCGTATTCCCTTCTTTAGTCAAAAACTTAATCACCGCACGCTGCTCGATTTTATCCATTTTCACTTTTTCTACCGACATGTTCGAAACAATTGTAGGAGACAAATAAACGTGATGCAATAAACAAATGAATGTAATACATTTTGAAAATAAAATAACAAACGAATATAAATCCATACCAGCCAGCATTATTTTTGTATATATTTCTGACCAAGGAGATTACATATCAGCCGCCCTACGTAACTAAATACCTCACAGCGTCAAAAGACAACAGACTATAGCTCATCAAAATCTTCCCTATCATCATTCATTAAGAGTTATCCATAGTTCTAATTGCTTTGGTAGTTGTTTCCACGATCAACAAATACATATTAACATTCAAGAAGCGTCACATTCTTGCGACAGTCTTTTGTTAATCGTCCTGCGTCGAGGATGTGTCCTGATGATAATAGCTGAAGACCTGGTAGACCACTATGCAATCCAAAAGCAGCTCTATTTTAAGGAATGTGGGATCACTGCAAGTGTCTACTGAATCTGGTTGAATTATGTTTAGGATTCCTCTCGCGATTTGGGTCGAAATGAATTTCAAGTGATTTTACTTGGAGTTTTATTTGTAGGAAGGAAGCGGTTCGTATAATTATTTTAGGAATAAAAGTTTGGTTTGTTAAGAATAAGAATAAGAAACATTTATTGCCAAATAGACACAAAAAAGAAAAATGAGTACAATCAAATATTAAAATATAAAAAGTTATAATGTTATTTGAAGCGAATGACTTATGCACTCAATTAGAACTGGAAGGTTCGTAAGTGATCAGAAACCTGGAGGATTACTCCAAAGTGAAAAAGTTAGATCGATTATTTATCGTTCGGTTGTATATCCTTCTATACCAAGTATACCACACATGCGTGTGTTAGAGATGGACTTACATATAAACTACAACTTTTAGCTAAGAGCAATGTAAACCAATAGTTGTATTATATGCATAAACGTTTTTTTTTTAATAATCTTATAAGGGAAGCTCAAAACAATTGCATTGAAGTTAGAAATTTTTAAATTAAAGTATTCTAACTTCACTCCTACGGAAAATCCAATAATATTGAAACTACCATAGTATCATTAAATACGTTTATGCATTGAGTAAATATTATTTTAAAGCCTTTTTTTTTCTTTTAACTATTTTAAAACAGATTATAAATATAAATGAAAAATTACTGGTCATACTTGTGGTCGTCCTCAGTCTAATTATTAATTAATTAATAATAAAGTTGGTCGAAATATACAAGGTGACTTTTTGATCATCGTCCAAATTCATACTGGAGGCTTCATAAGTGATCAGTATCTTGAATCAATAACAATTTTTGTGAAATTTGTAAAATGAAATTTCGGCTTCCCATATAAATTCAGTTCCAGTCTCGAGTGAATCATTATGGGGAGCCGAAATTTAATTTTACGAATTTTACAAAAATTGTTATTGATCCATCATACTGATTACTTACCAAGCCACCAGTATGAATTTGGTCGATGAGCAAAAAGTCACCTTGTATATCTATAACAATTAATAATTTTTCATTTATATTTATAATCTGTTTTAATCATTGAGTAAACTATTGATAAACATTGCTCCTATCTAAAGGTTGTATTTTGAGCGCTATGATTATTTCTTTATACATATCATTATTACAAATCCGGAGAATTAACCCTTACTTAAATAGCGTTTTGGTTGATACGTTTCGTTATACAATAACATTTCTACATAAAAGTAAAATAAAAAATGTATATATAACATAAGATTTTAAATTTAAACTGTCATTATATACATTAGGAGTACGGGACTCACCGTGTTGGGTTTTTATACAATATACAAGGTGACTACTTGATCATCATCCAAATTCATACTGGTGGCTTGGTAAGTGATCAGTATCTTGGATCAGTAACAATTTTTGTGAAATTCGTAAAATGAAATTTCGGCTTCCCATAGAAATTCAGTTCCAGTCCCGAGTGAATCACTATGGGCAGTCGAAATTTCATTTTACGAATTTTACAAAAATTGTTATTGATCCATGATACTGATCACTTGTATCACAGTATGAATTTGGACGATGGTCAAAAAGTCACCTTGTATATATTTATATATATATATATATATATATATATATATATATATATATATATAAACCAAATACGATGAATCCCGTACTCCTAATATTGTATTAAATAACGTTACTATTTAGAATTGTATTATATTGGACTCGTAATTTTCAATCATTCTTTGTTTTTTGCGACTTAAGAGTTGTCTCCGTTATAAAAGATGTTCGCCTCGGCACATAATTCATAAAAATACTTATTATTATAAATCCTCGCAAATAAAATAAATACGCTAAACACTTATTTACGAATCTATGGCGCTGTGATGGTGCTATACAGGTTATCATAATGATCTAACGCTGCTACCGCCTCCATTAAACTGCTACTTGATATGGAGTAGGTATTGCTACATTTTATAAATAACTTACAAGGTTTATGTGACTTTTATTAGTTCAGATTTTTGTTTATGCAATAGATGACGTTGTTATGGCTATAACAGTAAAAGAAAATGGGTTGGCTCATTGGCTGGCGATGGCGTTTATTATTTAAGAATTTTAAAATAAGGGCCATCCATCTTTACGTAAAAATTTAACTCGATAAGTTTGATAAGCGATCTGTCAGTTAACATACTTCCCGTAAAAAAAAACAATCTTAACTGAGTTTGCTTTTGTTTGACATGATCTTTTTTGTCTATAGCTGAATGGCACGCGCTCCGAGAATCGACCGAAGCCATAAAAAAATAAAAAAGCAGAATGGAATACAATTCATGGTGTTGTGAAATCCACATAATTTAAAGATGACGTATAATTCCAAATATGGCAATGAAATTAACCTTTTATTTACCACAGGAGGCACGTCATTACCAACTGTGTAAATTAAGAAGATGGCATACCCTAGCAACTTTTTTTATTACCCGTCCAGCACAATAAGTCCTACGGCAAAGACTTTATTTGCTTGTCATAGAGGCGATTATATGTTGGCTCTTTGGCCTCTTTTTCTTGAACGCGTAATACTAGTGATCACGCAGCGAAACAACAAATTGGTGTGTTTTTAGCTAATACTGAAAAATTTTGTAGGGAAAAAAATATTGAATTTAGGTGATATACCTTCATATTTCTATTACCTATTTTATGAAAAAAAAATCAAGTTGATCTCTTAACCGCGTTCTTGAAGCGAACGTTTGATAACCAAAAAAAGAGAGGGCGCAAAACATTTTTTTTTGACAAAAGTATAAATCTTAATACATTGTTTATACGTAACATCCCTAGAGAAAACATTAATAAACCAAATATATTTTTTTCAATACAAGGAGAGTCCGAATTTCTTCAAACGAATCCTAGATAGACTGGAGTTGGTCATGCTCTAGGCTCAGGTACAGGCTTAAAATAGATTTTTCGTTTATTTCCATCAAATTATAAATTCTTCCTTACTCTGAACTTGATTAGTTACAATACAGCATTAGTATTTTATCTGTTTTTAGGGTACCTTCATACAACTAATATCCTAATAGCGGAGCTTCGTGCTGTCTATTTTAATTACTCAAGAACAGAAGGCCCAATCCGAAATGACAAAATTCGATCGAATATCGTTCGGTCGTTATCCATCTCTATCACACTTTCTATGCGTGCGTCAGAGATGGACATATGCTCAAACAACAAACGACCGAATCTTTTTGGGAGTGCCGGGCCTGAGCTGAAAAAATTACCCCACGTAAACTGTGCCGTTTGGCGACATGACAGCTGCAAAAGCGTTCACGCTCACTGTGATTTGGCCGTGACGTCACACAGTACGAACCAATACCCATGGCCTAATTATTAAAAGACTTTTTTTTTTTTTTCAGAGAATTCACGTCATTTTAGGACATAGTTTTCATTATTTTGGTCAATAAATTAACTATTATTTTTTATGATTTTTTAAAGAATTGTCCGTAATGACGTCACTTGAGAATTTAAGACATACTGATTGTGATGTGTGATTGCTTATAAAAAAAGTGGTCTGTCTCTGTCTGTCTACTCATCTGTCATCCAGCTGTCAAATTAGTTGGAAGCAAATTGTTATAAATTTATCGAGATGGCAAAGGACACATTTCTAAACAGCCATTTCTCAAGTGACGTCACACAAAGGCAAATGGAAGTCGCAGCTTTTTCGTAAAAATATTCATCAGCGTGAGGTTTTTTAGACCGCAAGTTCTAAAATACGGCTTATTAAACCTAAATCTCGAAATGGTTTTCGAACTAAAAAACCTTAACATAATTTAATCTAAGCGAAAGGCGCTACGGAAAAAAAAACGTCACTGATAGAACTTGCATATTTACTTTCAGTAAAGAATGTATTATTCTGGTAAAATAGTACATTATTTTTGGAATCTTTTTCTAGGGATCTATTTAATATGAACGCGATTGGAGAAATTCAGCTCGATAAAAATATTTATTGAAATGAGGTATTTTTCGACACCAATTCTCCTGGTTGGACAATTTGTAATGACATATTATGGACTGCAATTACCTATATATTTTATTAGATGGGTCTTACAGTTTTTAAGACCTAGTTAAACGAAATTTTGATAGCAACTTTAACACATTTTATATTAATAAAAAACCGACTTTTTGTTAGTTTTCCTCGAATCCGTCCTTCTCGCACTGAGGGTTTTTTCGCATATGGAGTAACAGGGAGGCTAAATTTTTTACATATCGCCTTAATATCTGATACAAGTTCTATCTCACGAAGTCCGTTTGGATATGGTCGTATTAGTACGTGCACACACGCTTTTTAGAGTTCCGTAGTACCTAAAAGGTACAAAAGGAACCATTATGGTGAGACTCCGTTGTCCGTCCCTCCGTCCGTATGTCACAAAATCATAACTTTAGCACTGTTATAGGTAAAGACTTGAAATTTTGCACAAAACTAGAATAAACTTGCCTAAATAACACGAGGTGAAAAAAATTTGAAAGAATTAATTGTTAAAATATATACCTTAATTAATTATATTTACTGGCACTGATTTAGAGAAATCTTTAATCAACCACAAAAATGTATGTCCCCCCATTTATCTCCGAAACTGGCGGACCGAAAAATATGAAAAAAAAGTCAATTATAGGTCAAAAATAACTGCCCAATTACAGGAGAACTATAGCAATTAAAAAAAAAAATTAACACAAATGTAAAATATATAAAGAAGCATAATAATAGAAAAATATATTTCATAAAAATACAATGTACAAAATAAACTATTTGAATTTGAATTTGAATCGCATTAGGATGCATCCTGTAAAAATAGATAAAATCATCCATCAGCCTAGTTCGTCCACTATTGGACATAAGCCTTTCCAGGACTTTGCCACTCCCGGCGGTCATCCTGGAAGAATTGCCCATACTCACACACGCTGGGCAGGCGGGTTGGTGAGCGCAGTGCCGGAACCCTCGCACCAGGGACGCCGCTGCCCGTCACTAGTCTGTTCCATATAAGGCCCGGCTATTAGGGATGGATATACTGCCATCCATCGGTACCAGGCATGGTGGGCCTCCTGGTCTTTTGCCTGTGAGCTGTCCTCTTACTCTCCCTCGGATTACTTCGAGGGGGTCTCCAAGTAAAAATAGATAATAGGGGATTGTAAGTAAATAAATAAATTAAATTAAATGTTTTTTCAATGCATGTGCTCGTAAAGGCCCACTTTTTATGCATCAAAACCGAACAGAAAGTCGATTATTTTGCTCTAGGGCTTTATTATTATTATTATTATTATTTAATTTGTTTGCAATGGTTGGCTAACCTACAGCCTTTCCTGTGTACCATAGATGTTATACTTTTTTTTCCACTGTTTAACGGCTCTGAATACAAGCCTTTTGAGCCAACCATAATTTAAAGTTCACAAGATTATATTTGTCTTCATTTCCCCACACTATGCATGGAAAAACGTAGTATGATACACGGGCGTAAAAGCAATAAATTACTCGGTTACGTTTAAAACACTCGCTACGCTCGTGTTTTAAATCATCCTCGTAATTTATTCCTTTGCGCCCTTGTAGCATAAACTACTATTTCGTGCGCTGACTACACGTAGTAATATAAATAAATCCAAGTGCACATAACGACACGTAGGCGGTCTATATGGGTGGAACACCAGATGGTACGATGACGGAATCTGATGTGTGGCGTTGCAATTGTTTGTATTGCAAGTGGCATTGTTTACAATGTACATAGCTAGCTGAAATGGTAATGGATTTTGTTGTAACTTATTTAAGGCGATTACCTTCGCCAAATTAGCAGCTCGATGTTTGTCGGTACGAATATCGACGGAAACGACATTGAAATAACGTTCATATCAGCGCGCAATGCATTGGGGCTGTTACGACGCTCGCCGTGTCCTTGATAGGGCGAAATAGGAGAAAATAATACTTTTCACATGGACGTGATTGTTCGATTGAATAATCTCATGTTATGTTTATAGCTATCAAGTGTATCTATTTATCAAAGCATAAATAAATTAAATCGACTAAGCCGCTTTTAGGAGCAGTAGGGAATTCAAGGCAAAAAACAGCATTCGCTTGAATTTTTTTTCATATGGATGTTTTGGTGGTATGAAAAAGAAAAATGTTGCATATGTTGTCTTAGAATTGGTAATTGACAATACATTTTTTCAATATTTTTGGTTTGCCCATAAACGTGGAGTAGGCTGTAGAAAGTACCCATTTCGTCTATGCTCTAGTGGTTAGGGCGCTACGGAAAAAAAATTGACACTTTAAGAACTTGCTTATCTACTTCAGTAAATAATGTTTTATCTTGATAAAATATTATATTATATTTGGATTCTTTTTCTAGGATTAAAACAGAAACGCGATTGGAGAAATTCGACTCGATAAATATAATTCTTGAAATGAGGTATTTTTCGACATCAATTCTCTTGGTTTGACAATTTAGAATGACATATGGACTGCAATTATATTTTATTAGATGGGTTTTAACGGTATCTAGGACCTTGTTAAACGAAATTTTGATAGCAACTTTAGTACATTTTATATTAATAAAAAACCGACTTTTTGCTACTTTTCCACGAATCCGTCCCTCTTGCACTGAGGGTTTTTTCGCATATGGAGAAAAAGGGACGCTAAAACTTTTTATATCGCCTTAACGTCCCGACCACTAATCTGGAGGTCGCGGGTTCAAATCCCGTAGGGGCACATTAATGTTCGGTCACCACCCATCTCGGCTGGACGTAATAATCGCAAAGAAATGTGTGTTTACGAGTTTCGGAAAGAATGTCTGGCACCCTCTCGGGGATCATGTCATGACGATGTATGTTTTAAATATTAATTTAAGAAGACAATAAAAACAATAATCTCAACCTATGTGGCACATGGAATTTGGAGTATTTACGCCGGCTTTGTAAAACGGAACAACAAAGAAAAAAAAAACAAATTAAGCATCAATGTAAAAGAAAAACAAATAAATCCAGGAGCGAGAATTCAATTAAGAACAATTAAGAAAAACAATAGCATTTAATTAAACTGAGATTCCAATCTCAGATTGAAAAGAAAAATTCCTTATGTCTGTAATCTAAACATAAAACACCTGAAGCTGACAGAAAAAACAAAAGAAAATCAAGTCAAGAAATCGTCAGCGGTAGCTCAGTCGGAAGGACGCTGCCCTTAAAACCCGGGTCCAAATCCGGACGAGAAAGCACAGATTTTTTGAAATTTATTTTCTCAGAAATTATTTTATCACTTGCTAAATGGCGAAGAAAACACGCAAAAAAAAAGGTGAAAATGTAAAAAGCATATATTTTTGCCTAAGTTTGGTGATAAGGCTCATCACACACACCCTCTCAAAAATCGTCGGTGAAAAGAGAGTGTACGAGTTTAGACCCTTGTACGAGGATAATTACGTCAAGTCAAAACTTGAGCCCAAAATCGCGCATTAAAATTACAAAAGAAGAAGTCACAATAACCAAGTCTGACAGTAAGCGAACATAAAACGCATTAAAATTCTCGTAACCAAAACCACAGCAAAAAAAAAACTACGAGTAGCCTTCAAAACGGCTGGGGTTGCCCACTTTACAAATGCTAACGCTAAAAATACTGTCTTACCAACTCGAGAAACCAAAAATAACTTTTAAAACATAGGAAATAAGACTGATAATGGTTTCACATGCAAATTCGTAATGCTTTAAGAATAAACGTGCATAAATCAAAGAGCAATTTCAAGTTCAGTGCTGCCACCTCTTGACCATAAAACGTAATTGAATAGTGTACTTGCGTTAAAAAGGAGGTGGTAATAAAATTTTAAAGAAACAGTCAAGTGTGCACTCGAGCCTTATATAAAAATCCCAGTAAACAGCAAAAAAATTCTGCATGTACTATCTAGTTAAATTAGGCAGAACTTTTCTAGATGGTACAGACATTGTCTGCGAATCCTATTAATGCCTATATTACCTATATTGCATGATTTAAGTATCGATTTGTATATTGTATTTATATGTTTAAGAAATATTAGAAACATAAAATTTTGTCGTACGAAAATATCGTATGATTATGTTTATCATGTAGATGTGCAGATCTTAAGGGTGTGCAAACCATTTCGCTTTACATTTTTGAAAATATGAAAGGGAACCCTAAAAAGTTCCAAGGAATTTCACCGCCAAAGGATTATTATGGCGTCGATTTGCACCTCCGTTTATATTGCCCTGTGATTTTCACACTCCTCGCAAACCATTATCCAGTTCAAATTATAATATTTGGTGCGGTTTCTGGTTTTTTGTTCAAATCAGAGATAAATGTTTCAGAATCTGTAACAGTTGTTGTTAAAAAAAACATGTATTTATCTTTAAGAAACGGATAAGATATTGACACATTAAAACACTATGATATTGATATATTTGTTTTACCAATATTCTTTTTTTTTTCCAGGTCTGAAAGGGTTGAAAGAAAAAAATATTGGAGTACGTCTGTTCAAGTCTGTCATTGAAAACAGAAGAGCAAAAATCATGATCAGGGATTTGATACGACATCAAAATCTCATCCTAAACATCACAGAAAGAAAGAAAGGAAGAGGAAGCCTTAGAAGAAATTTGAGAAAGTGAATGTCATCTAGTACCAATTGAAGAGATGATAAATCAATGGCGGAAAAAGAAAAGAATTGCGGTTACTCCACTAACAAGGGCATATCATGAGTGATTAATGATAAATAGAAAGAACAGAAGATGACACTGAAGACAAATCAGAAGATTATGGAATAACTGAAAGAGAATACAATGATTAAATTGAGAGGTTATTTAGAACATTTTTATCTATAAGCCAGTCATATTTAAATGTGTTGCAATTAGTTAAAACATTCATAAAACAGGCTGTTAATTCGGTCCACCACAGAGGTTTTTACAAGATTCGGCCAAGAAAATAAAAGCGCTGTTTTTTGATCTTCTTCTTTTTTTTGTCATGTGGGTAGTGAGCTCTGACATGGCTTAACGACTATTATCTTGCAAAATAAGCCGGGACTATTTGTCCCGTGCTTTCCGAGCATGGAGTAACCCAGATATAAATTGCCACTAATTGTCACACCCATCCAAAGACTGACTATCACAAGCGTTGCTTAGCCGCAGATCGTAAATCACACGGCCGCACGCTGCTGCAGGCCCCTGTCTTTTTATAAGCTCCAAAGTGTATCAAGAAATAGTGAAGTTCTCCTTAAAATTTCCTGAAAGGATTAACAAAACAGGTGCAAATTTCAGCCATCCGTGAAAAATTAAAGAAATTGCCGAGAAACCGCTTTAACAATTGTTCATGAAGAACAAAAAGTAAAGTTTTGCATATTGGACGTGCTCATGAAATGCTTGAACTCGTGTAAACTCAAGGCCATTTTCTGATTCTTATTTTGAATTCAAATTTTTATATATAAAGGGTCGTTTTGAGAATGGGACAATTTTTGTCGAAGGGACATTTTGCGAACGGGACATCTTCCGCCTAAATGATAAAAACTAGCTGAGCATCACAAACATTCATGAAAAGTCCTGAGCACTCCATACTGGTATAGAATGTCGTTGGAGCACTCATATTGAACGAACCATAGACCTTCTGCAGTCTACGGACAAATACTGGCCACTTACAAACTTAGAACCTCTTTTTTTGAGATTATATGATAAAAGACACGTAGTCCATACAAAGATGGTGCTTCAAGCTAGTGACATAAGAAATTATATGCATATTCTGAAAGAAATTGCACGATGAGCAGATAAAAAATATTTATTAAAAAATTACGCCGTCAAATTGTAGCACTTTTTTAAATTGAGAATATCTAAGAAATATGTTGTTTAGAATTAAAATACAATTAACAAGTCACAACTTATAAAAAAAATTTGCGTGTAATAATTGCAAGGTGCAATATTTTATGCAATAATATTTAGCTATTCACTGAACTTAAATATATAAAATAAAATATAAATATATCGTCACGACAAGAATCCCCAAAGGGGTGTCAGAGATGTTGGGAGTGTGAACTGTGAAATGCAAGTCACGTCCACACTCGGTACATCCGCGTTTCACCGACGATTATTACGTCCCAACGTTATGAGTGGTGAACCCTATCGCCGTTTTTCAGGCACAAATACATGCTTTTAAGGCATGCAGGTTTCCTTTCGATGTTTCGTTCACCGTTCAGCAAGTGGTAAGTAAGACAAATACTATGCATACGTAAATACGTAAATTCCGAAAAACTCATTGTTGCATGCCCGACCTCAGCATTGAGAGGCCAGCATTCTACCAATGAGCAACCACTGCTTTTTTTGCCAAAAACTACAACCAAAGAGCTCTGTAGTTACCAAAATTTTAGACAATACAGAGACGTATACATACTGTTTCGAATTGTTATGTACACATACAAAGGAATTCCTGGTTGAAGCTCCGAAGTAGCATGGCATATGGAACAAGGTGGCTTGATGTTCAAAGGGAATAATCTTCTTTGGGTAATGTTGACTGACGCATAGAATACGCTTATTGTACTAAAATCCTGTCCTGTCTTACCCGTATTAATGTTTCAAAGTTTATGACAAACGAAGTAGGTCACACATTATTGTCACTGTGTAACCACTGAGGACTAAGATCAAATTAATTTAAAATTGTATTTTGTTGACACTCATAAATATAGTGGTATCTACTTGAAAAGGAAACATATTTGATTCCACTTTATTGATATTCAAAGTTTTACACTTTCACGTTTCTACACGTTGAAATTATCACATCATCATCTGCTATTATCCTGACAACCTGTTTTGCTTCTATTACAGTCGCTATAAACTCTTGTATTCAGAGTACTTTTGACTAGGTCCTCCTTTAGTGGACGCTAACACGTCCTTATTTGTCAAAATTTATCTTCTTTCATTTATCTGAGATCTTCTACTTCTGCTTAATTTTCATTCATCCATCTTCTCTCCATGCCCATACATTTTCATTAATTCTCTGGATCGACAGACAGCAGAGCTTTGCCAAGCGGGTTTTTGAACCCAAAGATCTCGCAAGATAACGTGTGCGTGCGCATACCAAGTGCCAACTTTCATAACAGAAGTGTCAAGTTGATTCACCGTGATGCAACAAGTAATATTATGGTAGTTTGTTTACTTAAAAGAAAAAGATAAACACTACCGCCTTGTAATTATATTCACCACTGGCTCCGCTTGCTTGGAAGTTCCTTTCAATTATCGTCAGTTTTCGGCTTGTCGATTATTTTATCAACACCTTAAAGCCTTTATTTCAACCAGGTTCACTACGATGATAATAAAGAAATTATCCAATTATTAGTTTATTTATTTCAGATTTACATATTTACTTATTAGACAACTACAATTTATTTATTTTTCTTATCATTTTTATGTATTTTATGCTTTACGCTTTTATTTTATTTTAAGTTTTGATATTACTATGTTATAGTTATTAGTTTTAATTTTAGTAGGATCCAGCAGAATACCAGCGCTGTGGCTTCTGCTGTAGCATTAAGCTGAGCTGGACTCCTTTTTCATAACCACAGAATATGGCTATTTCGTTTTTTAATTTGTTTTCTTTTTTGTTTTGTTTTCTGTGGTGTCCGAAATAAAGCTCTTTTCTTTCTTTTCTTTCTATCCGTGCAGTTCTCAAGTGTACAGATAGGACTTTTTACTAATTTATTATTAGAATAGATAGAGTAAAGAAGATATAGATAGGTGCAATACGTATTCT
This sequence comes from Ypsolopha sequella, assembly GCA_934047225.1. Taxonomy (NCBI): domain Eukaryota; kingdom Metazoa; phylum Arthropoda; class Insecta; order Lepidoptera; family Ypsolophidae; genus Ypsolopha; species Ypsolopha sequella. The sequence continues at coordinate 19,494,173 of OW204004.1, read as the reverse complement.
CATAGAGTCCCGTCCGATACAAACGTTATTTCTTCATATCAGTTTCGTTACTTTGTTGATCTACAAGATAGTGTCCTGAGCTGCATGACCTAAAATTTGGTATGGTATGTAGGTGAGGAGATACAATGGGATAAAAAAAAAATAGGAAAGTATTTGTCAATGTCATTTTGATAATGCGCCTCTTTTAAGGCGCTATGTAAAAGTTTTGGCATCCCTGTTACTCAATATGCGAAAAAACCCTCAGTGCGAGTGGGACGGATTCGTGGAAAAGTAGCAAAAAGTCGGTTTTTATTAATATAAAATGTACTAAGCAATTTTGTCAAAAAGATTTTCAAGGAGACTTTACAAATACATAATATCCACATTTTGAATGCAATTTCACAATGAAATTAGTTAGGATTTCAGAATTACAGGGAAAATAAAACAATTTAGAGGTCTTTTCGCAATTTAATTCTTTCGAGAAAATTTCATCCAATCGCGTTTTCCTTCAGTGAGAATCTTAATCAAATATGCAATAAACATTTACCCCAAAAAATGAAATACGTAGATGATGTAATAGTGGAGTAAATAAATTCGAAAAATCCCCATTTTATTTTTTTTGGTATCGCCTTAAATCACTCTACAAAATCATTCACGAAGCAAACCTACTGAAACCTACAAAGCTTCTACCATCAGTTTTCGTTTTATTTTTTAGTCCACGCAACGCTTATTCTATAATCTTTTGGTAGAATTTATTTAGCAGCATCAAAAAACAAAAACTCTCAAACAAAAAATTATCAAAGATATGACAGCACCAGAGGTATTTATCAATTGGATGCCAAAGAATGACCAATTCAACCTTTGTTTGGCCAACCTTAGGTCTGACATCAACATTTTATGTCAGTTTTTGAATACCTCCTACAAAAGATATCTACGTTTTATTGATCTTTTCATCTTGACCTGTGCCGTCCCGTTATGCCCTTTTGTATTCTAATATTTTCAATGCTGTCAACAGCTTCTTTGGTAAAAGCAGAAATAACATGTAATACGAAGATATCTGCCAGTATATCTTACAAATTTAGTGTTAAATTTTAGAGAACTTCACTTGGAAAATATTGCTGAAGAAGTTACTTTTTATAATTACAAAAAATGAAACAATTAACTGTAACATTGTAATTTGAATTTTGTAAAAAGAAAAACATGAAAATGAGTACCAACTAATATAATGTATTTGATAGTCATTAATTAGCTTGATTGTAAATTTTTTTCTAAATTTAATTAATAGTTTGAAAAGTAAATAGGTTACGCCTGCAATAATTTTTATCAAATACTTAGTAAATAGCTTTAAATCAGATAAAAATACAAAAGTAATATTTTCATACCTACTTTCAGAGTGGAACCTCTAATATTATGATATATGATAAGAAGCAAAATAATGAAGCTATAACATTGACGGTAACAAAATAAATACAACATGATCTCTTGCGTTACTACGCGCCGCCGAGCACCGCACCACAAAATAACCACTTACAGAATGTTTACTCCGTATTACTAGCGAAAACAGGCGCACGCACACATAGACGCGTACGTACGACGATCTCGGAGATACTCGGGTGAATGCCGATACGAAATTCTGCTGAGATCATGCATGTGTGCGTCTGTTTTGTTATACTACAAAAGAAATGTATTCGAATCCTAGCACACATTACTAACTTAGAAAGTAGTAGGCTATATTTTAAACAATATAATATATTAACTTTGACATCCATTTATATTTTACAGATTTGTAAATTCGTAAGAAAATACAAAGACTTTTACACAAGATTAGGAGATATATCAAATCGCTCAACAAGACATAAACATAAATTAATACTGCCACAATCAAAATTAAAATTACACAGCTCAGGTCCCTATGCAATGTCTATAAAAATCTATAACCACCTACCCAACACGATAAAAAATGAAGATAAAGACAAAACGTTTTTAAAAAACCTTAAGCACATGCTATTAGATAAAACCTACTACACATTAGACGAATTTTTCAAAGATTTTAAATAACTTCGGTCTGCCACAGCTCCCCTTCCTTGTATATTGTTATGCCCCAGCGGGGTCATATGTGAACTGTACATTAATATTTAAGATCCAACACTGTACATATGAAAGCAATAAACGATTGAATATGAATATGAATATGTTTTAGCTCCGTCGTCGTCGAGTCGGCCTTCTGGTAGTATCAATTTTGTGATCGCACTCTCTTCAAGACTCATTGACAGCCGCTAGTGCTGACCCACTCAGCTTCAAAGATAAAATGATAAGTTTCAAAATCGGTATTTTCCAAATATTCTTAACACTACTTTGTTTACAACCATATTCGTAGGCTTTGTGTGCATTAGCCATTAAAAATTTCGTCACTTAAAGTGCCATGAATGAGTGTTGCAGATTACGGAATTTTAACTCGTATCACAATGCAGTAAGAGATTTGCCAGCGCACTTTTTTACTGCTTGCTGCATTCAGGTTTCAATTATCGCTTCACTGAATACGACGATTTGCGTTGGAATGCTAACAAAAGGGTGTATGATGTAATATTAGGTAAAGGTGTCCAAAAAATCATGTTAGCTTTCATTAATTCATTTGTTTATTTTCAATAAATCACAGGAAAATACGTCTTCCAATTTTTAAATTATTTGGTCATATTTTGTATAAAATGTAGATACATGTACATTTTATACAAATCGAAAAAAGTCTTGAAAAATTTACGCAGTTTTGTTTTTTTTTTACGGTCGTACAAAGTAAACCGTATCACGTATTGAACCATTTAAACATCTACGAAAAGAATGTATTTAAAACATATATTTTTTTAGACATAAAATATCACAATTTCATAAATTTGAAAAGACAAAACCGGGATAAGCCCTTTAATAATATTTGAAATTTTAGGTCGTGCCTACAGAGAAGCCTTAGGAAAATGTTTGGACAAAGTTATAAAACACACTTCGCAAACGAATCGGATAAATTGAAAGGCTATCGGGAATAAGTCCGGATAAATCGAGTTTGAAAAGCTAATTAAATTTCCAGCTCAGCCCGAAATGTTATATAATTTGATAAATAGAGTGCGAGTTTGTAAAGTTAATCTTAGTTTAGAACTCCGTCAACATATTTTATGTCAGAGATACAACAATAAATTATTGAAGTGGATACTTCTTAGGTCGCCTCTTTACAATTATCATAATAATATGTCAGTGATCAGCACATTCGCTTAGAAGGTCATTTCACAATTTGTATTATAACGATCAAATAAGCATTAAATTATCAAGGATAATAATAAATAACTAATAATGAACGATTGACAGCGTAACAATCTATAAGCAGAAGTCAAATAATATATCGATAAAAAAGATCGAATTGACGTACCTACAAGTTTTGAGCATGCCCCTCTTACGAGATGTGAACAAAGAAGTCAATGACAATTTTCTAGTCAAGCAAATAAGAGAAAAATCTTTATAGTAGTTTATGCTACAAGGGCGCAAAGGAATAAATTACGAGGCGAGGACGACTTAAAACACGAGCGTAGCGAGTGTCTTAAACGTAACCGAGTAATTTATTGCTTTTACGCCCGTGTATCATACTACGTTTTTCAATGCATAGTGTGAGGAAATGAAAACAAATATAATCTTGTGAACTTTAAATTATAATTGGCTCAAAAGGACTGTATCCAGAGCCGTTAAACAGTGGAAAAAAAGGTATAACGTCTATGGTACACAGGAAAGGCTGCAGGTTAGCCAACCATTGTAAACAAATTAAAAATAATAATAATAATAAAGCCCTAGGGCAAAATAATCGACTTTCTGTTCGGTTTTGATGCATAAAAAGTGGGCCTTTACGAGCACATGCATTGAAAAACATAATATGTATGTCATAAGTATTTAGATTAAGGGTCTCCAAACCGCGGCCCTCGGGCCGCGCCGGGACATGTTTTGCGGCCCTCAGAGGCTAAGGAAATTTTCATCTATTCTATAAAACATTTTTAATTCACTTGTTTGGTTTTACATTATTGTTGAGGTGGTATGTTTACGTGCGGCAATGTGCGGCCCTTTGACAGACCTGGAATAGATTATTGGCCCTCCAGTTAAAAAAGGTTGAAGACCCCTGATTTAGATCCTCACTAAAGTAGGGCCACTGAGTGATGGCACTTATGACAGCTGCATTTAGTGATGAGGTACATTTCAAATTTCGATTAAAAATAAAAATCAAGTGTGAGTTTACTCAACATTAGACACGTCATTCAACATTATCTAAATCGAAAAAAGTATTTTACTATCATTTATTTTCGTTTAGTTTAACTTCGACATTGTTTTATTTTTAATTAAATATTATTGCGTAACTTGGCGACCTCAAACACGACCTATAAAAAATGAGAAACTTTTTAAAAAAAAATCTTTGTTTCTGTACGAATTCTATTGCACAATAAAGCAACATTCAAATCGAAAAATAATAACCAAAACAAGTAGTACATCACTATCAACAATGAAGTATTACATTTTTTAATTCACACTTGCTTATAAATAATTACGATACTTTGTAGGCATTTAAACGTCATAGGCGCCATCACTCAGTGGCTCTACTGTAACAACAGTGCTACAAGAATCTTCTGGCGCATGGATGATAGGGACAGGGGGGCGCAGCTGTAAAACAAGGTATAGTATAGCAGCGATAGTTCCAATTTTGACCATGACCAATCCACGTGTCAAAAGATCCTTGTTATATGATTGCTTAGATTATATAAAACAACCCTGAAGTACAGTATTCTCGTGACAAATCAAACAGGATTCACTTACCTGAATGCGAGGATGGATTAGCTCCCGGTTTATCCTTGAGATCCTGGCTTGGTTCTTCCGTATCTCCTGCGCTTCCTGGTGCCAGGGGCACTAACAATGTCCTTAAATAAGTAACTTTAAATATAATTAATAAATAAAATATTTTTTTTAACTTGAAATATATTTCGGCCTTGACTGATGACGGCCCACTAAGGGCCGAAATATATTTCAAGTTAAAAAAAATATTTTATTTATTAATTATATTTAAAGTTACATATGTATAATTGCAAATAAAAATCTAATAGGGGCAATATTATATATTTATTAAAGTGTCCTTAAATAGGCACTTCAAGCACTATGTATTAAATTAGTCCGAAAAATAACAGAAACCGCACAATTCGCTTAAGAGGCTATGCGAATTCTATTCTTTTCACTGTCACTCCAAGCGAAAACACGCTCAGTGCGAGAGGGGCGGATTCAGGGCGAAAGCGAAAAATGTTAGTTTTATAATTTTTATAAAAAAAAAAATAGCTTGCAAAATTTCAAATATCAAATCTCTAGATATTGTTGAAACGCACCTAATAAAATACGTTTGAGTTCTGTATATGGTTCCAATTCGTCCAACGAGCAGAAAAAAGTGTTTTTGAAGACCTCATTTCAACAATTATTTCTTTCAAGGAAAATTTATCCAAACATGTTTTCCAATTTCAAAACCCTTGATTATATAATGAAAATGCATATACCAGAAATGTATTAAAATTTCCCGTGTATTTCATGAAGTACACAAAAAAGAAGCACCTCTATTTTTTTTTTACATATCGCCTGCGTTTCGAGCCGCTGCGCGCCGTATTCATGCGTCTGTGATTCTCATATGCCGGGAGGGGTCATTCCCAGAGCTCCAAAAATTTCTTCCCACGGCTCCAAAAATTCAATTTAATATTTATTATTATCATAATTTGATTCTCGTCGGCTCCAAAATATTAACTGTACATATATACAAAACAGGACGAACACATCGTTTTACTAAAAGCTAGACCCATGTCAGTGAAACCCTTATAGCGTTCTGTTTAAAATTTTTGGAAAGCGTTTAATTTTTAAAATTGTGATAATTTATTATTTTAAGACTGATTAACTGTGATAGAACATGTCCTTAACAATAAAAACTGTATTTAGCTGTGATTTTTTTTATAAATATTTTAAATATTTATTTTTACTAACTAGATTGAGAAACTTAAATAACATATAAATAATGATATTATTTTTTTATAAAACTAACTTAAAATTAAATAAAATATAAAAAGAAAAACAAATACCAACCTGTCTGTCTCATAGCGGGCTCTAGATCAAATAAAATATGTAAGCCTAATAAGTAATATATATTTTATTTTATTTTAAGTATATTATTTAAGTTTATCAATCTAGTTAGTAAAAATAAATATTTAAATCTTACAGCTAAAAAAATTTCTATATATATATTTTAATATAGAGTATATCAAATCACATATTTTTTTTATTATTGCGTTTTTCCTCATTAAGTACAAGAAAAGAAACGCTTCGTAGTGCACTGTAGTATATTTATGCTTATACTTGAATTTGTTATTTATGTACAATGTGACTGTACATGATAGCTTTTGGAGCCGGTGAGAAATGAATATTTTCGACAAATTAATTTTTGGAGTCCTGGGAATCTTTATATGAAATTTTATTTTTTTGAGAACAATGGTTTTTGGAGCCCTGGGAATAACCCCCGGGGAGTGACGCCTCCGGGCGGCAAATTCAAATTTGAAATGCACTGTGATGAATGACATAAATAATGATGAATGACACAAAATACTCAAAGACACGTGTTGCTTAGAAATGTTTGATGTGAGGTTACCTAATAATTTTGACACGTCTGAAACCTTTATTGATATCCAACTCTCTTTGATTTTATGGATGATTGTACTCTATTCGTTTTAATATACACTTATATTTTTATTATAACACCCAATTATATTTTCGTCTGTTAGACAAAATAATGATCGCTTGAGAGGAGAATAAAAGTAAAATAAATTTCCAAATTACGGACAAAAAAGAAACCTAAATGCCATTTGACCGTGTTATATGTTAATAAATAATATCAAAATAAAATAAATCGAGTCTACTGTTTCAAGTTATATCTAGTCTTAGCTATATTCGAAAACAAGGTTTTACTTGGACAACTTATATATCATAATAAAGAAAAAAAAATACTTTTCTTTACTTTATATATCTAATTTTATTAAGGTTCTAAAATTCAAAATGAAACAAATTCCAAAAGATTGTTAACACGCAAAAAAAAACCTTTTTATAATTTTTGCTTTTGCTTTCATAATGTTCTAACATGAGCATTTATTTGTTGTATACAATGTGAATTTGCAAACATCGTCCAAATTCATACTTGAGCCTTGGTAAGTGAACAGCATCATGAACCAATAACGATTTTTGTAACATTCACAAGATGAAATTTCGACTCCCCATAGTGATTCACTCAGGACTGGGAGTGAATTACTATGGGAAGTCGAAGTTTCGTTAGACGAATTTCACAAAAATTGTTATCGATTCATGATGCCGATCACTTACCAAGCCTCCAGTATAAATTTGGACGATGATCAAAAAGTCACCTTGTATAACAAAATAAAATACGTAGAAATGATAACATGACATCAGTTGAGTATATTCGGTCCAGATCGGACCCAAAATATGTATTGAGTATGTATTTTAATTTATTATATACTTGTTGCAAAAAGTACATCGAATGGCCAACAAACCTTAGCTATTTACATAATAATCTTAGCTCCGTATGACGCAGTAAATACATACTCCAACTGCAATTTGGACCTGTCTTTGAAGGCCTACCCCTCCCACACGGGCGGTCCAAAAAATTTAAAAATAATTTATTTGATAATAAAGCCGATTCTGAAGGCTTTAATTTTAGTTATAGTGCTGTCAAAACTTAAAATTTTCCAAAGTAATTTAACTTCTGTTTCTTAAATCTAAGGACCATTTTGCAATGAAGAAAATTTAGTTTTGACAGCACTAAAACTAAAATTAAAGCCTTCGGAATCGGCTTTACAATGAAAAGTTTAACATTTTATTTTCTGTTGTTATTTTCAACAAATTACATATTAAAATTATCGAAAGTTTCATATGATTTTGTCTCACTACTTCCGAATGCCTGAAGCGATTTTAATGATTTGTTTACCAAATTATAGACAATTTTTAGATACATTTTTTTTCCTCCGGAGCAATCGTCCAATGCAATGGCTGTTATGAACGTTATTAAAATATAGTTCTTGTCGATATTTGTACCGACACAGGTCGACTCAAGGTCGTTGGTGGATGTATGGCCTTGGCCCTAACATTTCCTTATACTTTTGAAAATTATAAGAATTAGTCACCTTCGCCTATAAACATCTTTACTGTTCCCATAACTTTTAAATCCATACTCTTTCCCATTGCGCCAAACCTCTAAGCCCTGAACAATTGTAAATTATTATTCTTAAAATAAAACGAAGAAGCTGATAAAAGTTATTATTTTTATACTAAAATAATGTTCAACTTGTTATGAAAGCATAATTTAATCAAACAATAACAAAAAACCTAATTTTTTTTCATGTTGTCAAATAATTCTCTCAGTTACCAAAATTCAAAAGTTCCCAACAAAATCTAACACTAAAAGCACAAATTTCAGCAATCCAGCGGCTGCAAGTGTTACATCTGTCATTACATTACGAGTATTTCACTTATGAAATTAGCAGCGAAAGCGGCTGCATTATGAAATAATAAACCATAATAAGCTCACGCGTTTCGGTGTCAATGTCCTAAATACCACGAAATGCACCCGGGTTTTGTACAGTACAGTAGACCCATTCAGATAAAATGAGGAAGTATTTTCGTCTATATAGGTCAGAATCATAAAGGTAGCTTATTAGTACCTAGAGACACATAGCGCGCTATTTTAAATAAGTATAGAAATGTTACTGAAAGTGGTTCAAACTCAAACTATTTGAGCGAATCAGCGGAATATGATGTTTTGAACATTAACAAGATTCTTTATTGTAATAATTTGAATTTATTGTAATAAGACAGTCTGGCTTTTTTGTCGCCAAAAATCCGAAATCTACAGATAATACTCGTCCATATTAATAACTTTCAATTTGGAGCTAAACTTGAATTGGCAAAAAAAAACTTTGCTCTTCCATAAATTTTTGACAAATATTTTATAGTTATGTTATGTAACCAATCAAATTGAAAATACTATCATCAAATCAAATATGTATCAAATCAACGCTACAAGTGGCTTATAGTAGTTTATGCTACAAGGGCGCAAAGGAATAAATTACGAGGACGATTTAAAACACGAGCGTAGCGAGTGTTTTAAACGTAACCGAGTAATTTATTGCTTTTACGCCCGTGTATCATACTACGTTTTTCAATGCATAGTGTGAGGAAATGAAAACAAATATAATCTTGTGAACTTTAAATTATGACTGGCTCAAAAGGATTGTATCCAGAGCCGTTAAACAGTGGGAAAAAAAAGTATAACATCTATGGTACACAGAAAAGTCTGCAGGTTAGCCAACCATTGCAAACAAATTTAAAAAAAAATTAATAATAGAGCCCTAGGGCAAAATAACCGACTTTCTGTTCGGTTTTGATGCATAAAAAGTGGGCCTTTACGAGCACATGCATTGAAAAATAATTTACAATAGTCTTATACTGACCGAGGGGTGTCCTTGGGTGCACTACTATAGTGCATACAGGGAATATCGTCGGTTGGTGTCCATCACATTTGGATTAAATTACGTAAAGGGCTTCTACGTGTTGGCTTCGGCCTCACGCACGCCTCCTAAAGGTCCGGGACTATATAGTCCCAAGATATCATAAATATAATATATATTGGTACAATAATAATAATAATGTAAGTATTTCCAGAGTTATGTCTAATACTATTTCTAAACCTACCTTTTCCATTAAATACCTGTTTTTTTCGCGGTATCAGTATTGGCTCCATAATAAGAGATCTTCCCATAGACATTTCCAGCCTTTCAATTATCAAAATTTCAGCCTAGTCCGAACCCAGGGTTTTCGTCCTAACCGTGGGTTGGTATGACACATTGGTATCACCATCCTTGAACGGTAATGTAGCTCTAGTACCATACTGCTATCTCTATGGTCGAAATAGGGATGTGAATTGAAACTACTGATCTGAAAAGCTTGCGAGAGCAAAGCTGTCTTTCAAAAGAGTTTTTTTTTTCTTTTGTATCTTGGGTTTTCTCATAATTGATGTTGCAAAAGCCAACGAGCAATGAAGCCTTCATTCATAATAGTAGTTTATGCTACAAGGGCGAAAAGGAATAAATTACGAGGACGATTTAAAACACGATGGTAGCGAGTGTTTTAAACGTAACCGAGTAATTTATTGCCTTACGCCCGTGTATTATACTACGTTTTTCAATGCATAGTGTGAGGAAATGAAAACAAATATAATTTTGTGAACTTTAAATTATGATTGGCTCAAAAGAATTGTATCCAGAGCCGTTAAACAGTGGAAAAAGAAGTATAACATCTATGGTACACAGGAAAGGCTGCAGGTTAGCCAACTATTGCAAATAAATAAAAAAAAATATTAATAATAAAGCCCTAGGGCAAAATAATCGACTTTCTGTTCGGTTTTGATGCATGAAAAGTGGGCCTTTACGAGCACATGCATTAAAAAATATAGAGCTGTATACATTCATAGATTAGATTTAGAGTTAATTTAATCAGAAGCGGCGGTAGCTCTAGCGGTAGCACGCTGGCCTCTCAATCTCGAGACCCAGGTTCGATCACCGAACCTGTGAGATTTTCGGAATTTACGTGCATAGTATTTGTATACTTACCACTTGCTAAAGGTTGAAGGCAAACATCGCGGAGAAACCTATATCTACCTGCTCTTAAGGCGATATGTAAAAGTTTTAGCGTCCCTTTTACTTCATATGCGAAAAAATCCTCAGTGCGGGAGGGACGGATTCGAGGAAAAGTAGCAAAAAGTCGGTTTTTTATTAATATAAAATATTCTAAAGTTGCTATCACAATTTTGTTTAACCAGCGGGCCTATTATGTATCTCTAGTTGCCTTCTGGGCGAAGTGTCTATCATCAAAAACATAGATATACTATCGAATTCCGATGTCCTAAGGATATTTTCGCACTTGAAGTGACGACACAGATTGTTAATAGTTCAATACACACTAAAGGCAATTTTGAAATTTCAGTTTTTATCTATGTTTTTGATGATAGGCACCTCGTTCAGTTGGCAACTAAAGATACAGAATAGGGGAGCAGGTCCTAGATACTGTTACAATCCATCTAATAAAATATAATTGCAGTCCATATGTCATTCCAAATTGTCAAACCAAGAGAATTGGTGTCGAAAAAGACCTCATTTCAATAAATATTTCTATCGAGCCGAATTTCTCCAATCGCGTTTCTTTTCTAACAGATCCCTAGAAAAAGAATTCAAAAATAATATACTATTTTATCAAAATAAAACTGGGATTATTTTCTCTGGGATTCATGTCGTGACGATATATTTATATTTAGTTTTATCATAGTGGTGGTGAATAGACGTGGTGTTTTATGTAAATATTGTGTCTGTAATCAGCTGATATTATCTTTGTTACTTCCTGTGTTTTACCAAACCATTATCAGTCAAGAAGTTACGTTAATGCCACTAGTTTTTAAACACAGCACACATTTTGTAACATAATTTAGTTAAGGCGCTATATGCTGCAGAAGTAGTGCCACTTTAGAAAAAAAAATATTATTTACTTACCAGAATAATTATTGAAAATCTGCTCAAGTAAATATGTAGATATAGCAATGAACTATTTTTAAATAGCATGGTTTTCATAGACAACGTCTTTGATGAGCTAAAATTTTAAATTTTGCTAAATTCGCAGCATAAAACGCCTTAATTTCCATGGATAATGAGGCAAAGAGGTAATCTATTTTATAGTTAATATGAATGAATATAATTTTAACTTTATTCAGCCTTATATTTATGGTTAGGAGACAAAATATATCAACAAAAAAAATATATATATACTTTTAGGTGAAAGTTATTCAACCGCCCGAATTTCTATATGGGAGGTTCAGTAGATGATAGAGAGAGAGAGAGAGAGAGAGAGTCCATAAATGTGAAGTTTCAGGATGTATCAGATTCTTTTGTGTTGTGGGTCTATCACGTACTGAACCTGACATAGAAATTTGGGCGGTTGACTAAATTTTACCTTATATTTTGGCCTCCTCAATAGTGAATTATTGGTTCGAATATGCCAATCTTGTATTTTATATTCTTGTATTTTAATTGTATAATATACGGTACATTGTACTTTTATGTAAGCCCAAACTCTAATTTTATTCGGTGCATTCTCCCGTCTTTTATTAAATTAGTTAAATTGTAACATTAAAATTAATATTATGATACGTAAATATCATAAATAAAATATTTGATTTTACATAATTCTCATATTTTCGTCAAATATTTGAACATTTTGAAAAACTTACCAAGATTTTGATTTTCTAAATAATGTCATCCTTACCTGTAAAAAGAAGAATTTTGGTTTAAAATCGTACAATTCATAAAAAAACTTGAACAAAAACACTTCTTTTATAGTACACGAAAGCCTACCTCGTAAAAAAGAAACCAGGTATATTGGTTCACTCTACGTAACTTCCAAGCATTTCATATACCCTAAGGGGAACCCTAAAAATTTCAAGCTAGAATACAAATAGAAGCATAATGTTGCATCATGATAACAAAATAGATTAAACGTCACCCAAGAAGTAACCTGTCAAAGCACTTATTCCACAGGAATAAATACGAAAATGCGTTAATACGCGGCACGTCTTTCGTAACCTTTTAAGATTTGTACTAAGCTACAGAACATTACCTCATTTTTCTTTCGGGTCTTTGTTTTTTTAAACAATGGATGGAGTTACATGGGGCCACGGAAAATTATTAATTGAGGACAAAAGTTCATTTCCTTTTGTACTTACTTTACCTCAGTTAAAGGTCATTCACGAGTACGTAACTCAAAAATGGTTCATAGCCGAGGACTTATTTATGTTATTCACCGTGGTGGTAAAGAACCCATTTAAATACATTAAATATGTTGTGTTATATTATAACCACGACAGTTTAAAAGATCCTGTTTTATTTTGTTAGATTTGATGTGATGTCTTGTACAGCAAAACACTCGTAGAAATGTTTTCAGAAATAAGTATAGACAGCCCATGCAAACGGTAAACTTAGGCAGTCATTCCAAAATGTCATGTATTCAACGCAGCGTATGTATTTGGTAATCTGGATATGTGGTAGAGCTAATGCCAGGCTCGACTCTGGAGGTAAAACCATTTTACTCGCAAACCACCCGAAGTTACTCGTATTAGGACAAGTTAAGAGGACAGCTCTCAAATAGGCACAACTAGGTGTCCCACCATGCCCGGGACCGATTGACGGAGGTATATCAATTACCAATTGCCAGCCTTTATGTAAATCAGAGTGGTAACGGGCAGCAGCGTCACTGGTGCGAGGGTTTCGGCACCGCGCTCACCAACCCGCTTGCCCAGCGTGTGTGAGTATGGGCATTTCTTCCAGGAAGACTGTCAAGGGTGGTGAAATCTTGGAAAGACCTATGGCCAGCAGTGGACGAACCAAGCTGATAGATGGAAGGACGGATAGCCCAGCCAATAAGCGAGAAGCGTCGGTTCAGTAATCATCACATTCAGATTTACTTTCCTTCTGCGTTTCTATTTCGCAATGATAATTCGTATATTTTTGAGAAGAAAGATTGCCAAATATGAAGATGTCCATACAAACTACCTAAACTCCGGCCGTTCATTCGAGAGAATGGTGACGTTTGCAAATGTCAGGGGATAAAACCTTTTTTTTACTGTTTTGCATTTCAATATTTTATATTTATCATGATGATTTTAGGGTAGATTGTATATCGTTAAAAGGTCCCATTTGTTAATAAAAAGTGTTTTTGTCGTATATATTTTCCACTTCCTAGTACAAAACTTAATGAATCAGCTGACTCAATTTCTACGTAAAAGTAAAAAAAAAGCGCAAAAAATATTATTTTTGGCGAAAAGTTGTCTATTAGCGATACTGTGTTCACTTGAATTTGAGAACCTTATATAGAGGTTGTCATTTTATTTATTTATTTTATTATTATACAAAGATAGAAGCCGAATGAAGTTATTTGTTTAATCAATAAAATGTGTCAAGTTATTTCTGTCAAATCAGCAATCATAATGCCTGCAGTATGAATCCTCGACTTTTTGAATCGACATTTCAGAAAAAGGTTTATAATATCTGCGGTGTAAGGCAGTGTTGTCGTATTATAAAACTGATATACCTTACCAAATAATAAGATCGTATATATATTCTATTCCAGGGTTTTTATTTATAAAAAAAGTTTAAATAATCATGATTTGGATTTATTTCGTCCCATTTATTGTACCGTTGAAATTTTTTTAACGTGCCTTTATTTATTTTTGTCGTGAAGAAGCTCTTGTTGACTTTAGTATTTTTTCGAGATATCGCCACACTCCATCTGTCATCATTCTCTCGAATTAACGGCAGCAGTTTAATATATATAATAACACACAAAGTGTACCAACATTCAAGGTGGTTCTTCATGAAAACAAAACTACTCAGACGCTGAATTAATATCCTAAGGAATTAATGATGAGATAGTAATTCGAGCTTTACTGTTGAATATTCTAGATTAATTACGAAGTTTACTTATTCCATCATGAAATTGAAGGGCCTCTGCGTTATGATCCTTTTTGACATCTTTTGTGCTATAAAACAACTAGGCTCCTATATAAATCTATATAAATCGACACTGACGCATAATTTTGAACGAAATTTGACAATCATGATCTTATATACTTATATAGATTAAGTTTTGGTATCAATTTCACACCTGAAAGAAGTTATTACGCTATAGTTACTTGTCTTTGTACTATTTTGAAGGAAATATCTACGTTGTAGGCTTTTCAAATCAAATTATGCGGCTCACTATCGGAAGGCCGCAAACAGATTTCAGTGCAATGTTTAAAATTAAGATGATATGCGGTGTTTCTTTTCTGTGTATTTCATGAAATATACGGAAAATTTTAATAAATTTATGGTATGCATTTTGACTACATAATCTAGGGTTTTGGAATTGGAAAACATGTTTAGATAAATTTTCCTCGATAGAAATAATTGTTGAAATGAGGTCTTCAAACACACTTTTTCTCCTCGTTTGACGAGTAGGAATCATATACAGAACTCAAACATATTGTATTAGGTGTGTTTTAACAATATCTAGAGATTTGATATTTGAAATTTTGCAATTTATTTTAGTTTTTTTATAAAAATTATAAAAATAACATTTTTCGCTTTCGCATAGAGCGTGTTTTCGCTTGGAGTGACAGTGACAAAAATAAAATTTGCAAAGCCTCTTAAGAGACTTTTCATGAACAAAATCCCACCAAAAAATACGCCAAGCTAACGCAAAAAAACAATACGTCATTCGCTTATTTAATTTTAAAAGGAACAATGAACTGTTTATTCTGAATAACAACCTAAAGCAGCTGTACTACAAAACTATTAGGTACAACTTGGACTTCTAATTCGCTTACGTAGTAGAGGTGATATTGCTTTGGCAATGTCGGAAATACAAGGTATGTTTGGACCTTCAAACTGCCATTGAGAAGTCACAATTGTGCTAACATGGTTCCACGACAAGGCAGCTACGATTTTATGTCTATATTAAGTTAGTTTTAAGTTCAATGTTAAAGATTGACTTTATACCAGACATGGTGTAATAACAAATTGAAGAATATACTACTTCCCGTTTATTTAGAAAACTTTCATATGCTTTTTTTTTTTAGTTTTGCAACACTAAAGCCACAGCTCTGTCACGTAAAGCCTTACTTCAACAGAGCGGACGAGTTTTTTTATTTTATTCACTGTTTTCTTAGAAAGTAAACACTGTTTTTTTTTTCTAGTAATAAGTACAAAGAAGAAAATGTGGTAGTAAGAGCAAGTGGTGAAGTCTCTTCTTCCTAAAGTACCTCTCCATCATTGAAGATTGGCAGTCAGCTCTTTGTACTAGTTCTATTCCTTGAATATCTGAATAGAGCTTTCACGGTTTTGATACCGGCCCATTCGTTGTATAACCGTGATATTTTCTCTGGTAAAGTCTTTACAAATAGCCATACAAGTTTTTTCATAAAGCTTAAGACTGTACATGAGCCTAGAGCATGAACAACGCCAGAATTTCGAGAATTCGTTTGAAGAAATTCGGACTATCCTTGTATTGAAAAAAAAAAATTATTCATTGATCTTTTATCTAGGGATTTTACTTATAAACAATGAATTAAGATTAATAGTTCTGTCAAAAAAAAAAAATTCCGCCCTCTTTATTTTGGTTTTTAAACGTTCGTTTCAAGAACGCGGTTAAGAGATCAACATTTTTTTTATAAAATAGTTAATATAAACATAAATTCAACTTGTTTCTCTACAACATATTTCAGTATTAGCTAAAAACACACCAATTTGTTCAACAACAAATTTTGTTGTTTCGCTGCGTGATCATTAGTATTACGCGTCCAAGAAAAAGAGGCCAATGAGTCAATATATAATCGCTTCTATCAAAAGCAAATAAGGTCTTTGCCATTGGACGTATTAGGCTGGTCGGGAAATAAAAAAAGTTGCTAGGGTATGCCATCTTCCACAGGTATTTCGGAGGTGAAAACTTCTAGGCACGTTGAGCGATTTTCGGTATAGAGTCGCGTCGCCGTTGTTGTAAAGCCATTTTGACAGTTGGCCTACCACCCTCTTAATAACGAAAAATACACGAAACATCTCTCTGTACAAAATATTTTTATTGCTAATGCAGATATGAATACTACAACAATAAATTGCCTAATAAATTAACATTTCTGTCATCGGTCTCATAACAAAGAATACATATTTGTATTTCACAAAATAAAAAGTTGCGAAAGCATTTAGGAATTTAAGGCCCTAAATTCTACCTGTGTTTTACGACCGGTCCACACCTACAAAAATAAAACAAATCAGAATTATTATTCAACACAAAGAAGCTGTAAAATAATCATCTGTGTTGGCAATATTTTATTTAAAGTTATTAAAAGCTATAGAGCACTGATGTTAAAATATGAAAATGATGAATTTGCACTGCTTGATTAAAAAAAATATATCAAGTTTCTTTTACCATTATGTAATTTTTTTAATCAATACTTTTCACATAGACCTGATGGGCTGATGTTTTTTTTCATAAATGATTTTTCTAAGCTATATTTTCCTTGTATTTTAGTGCAAAAACCATACAAATACCATCATTGGATTCAAAGAAATAACCAATTTTACTTAATTTTAGTCTAAAAACAGCTTGACTTTGAAAAATATTTAAATGGTGTTTCTTATACGGAAGAATAATTTCCTATCATAAAGTTGTTTTTTATAGTTTGACTAACAATATATATGTATTTTTATAATTAATCAACATGTAGCGTTTAAGAGAAATATTTTTATCAATAGAGTCATTTTCATATGACGCTTTTGGGAAGAGGCATCTTAAGGTGGGAAGAGCCGTCTTAAAAATCGTGGTGGTTGAAATTTCGAACAAAACTGTATCAAAATAAAGTTCTTATCAGCTCGCACTGCAACATGGCTGTTACGTCAGTCGCTGCGGCTGACAAGTGCGATAATAGTGTGATTTTAATTATTTGTATGTAAAATAAAATGAATTTCCAAGAACTGAGAATATCATTTTATATTATTTTGTCTAGAAGTATATAAATTTTTATTCTGTTTCGACAAAAATTGCAGCAGTTATACATATAGTTATAAGTAGACAAAAATCGACAAATAAGGGTAAACTTGAAATGTTTTTGCTTCACTTCTGGATATTAAGATAAAATTCATGAAAAACCACATCACTGTTTATATCATATATATTACTATGTATTTTTCTTCTATTAACAAATGTTAATATAATATAGTTACCGTATAAAATGGTTACAAAGTTACTCAGTTCAAGGTCGTTGGCGTCGGGAGAAGCCTTAAGGCGATTACCGTCGCTAAATTAGCAGCTCGATGTTTGTCTGTATGCATATCGACGGAAACGACATTGAAATAACGTTCAAATCAGTGCACAAAGCGTGGTGGCTGTTACGACGCTCGCTGCGTCCTTGAAAGGGCACAATAGGAGAAAATAATACTTTTCACATGGGCGTCATTGTTCGATTGAATAATTCTATGTTATATTTATAGCTATCAAGTTTATCTATTTATCAAAGCATAAATGAATTAAATCACCTAAGCCGCTTAGGAGCAGTAGGAAATTCAAGCCAAAAAACACCATTCAGTTAAAACAATTTTTCAAATAGAAGTTTTGGTGGTACGAAAAAGAAAAATGTTGCATATGTTGTCCTAGAGTTGATAATCCATAATACATTTTTTCAATATTTTTGGTTTGGCCATAAAAGAGGAGTAGGCTTTAGAAAGTACCCATTTGGCGGTATTAAGGGCTTTAAGGAGACACATCTATTATACCTATACTGTGTCCATAGTTAGTAAAACTGGACAAACATTGCCCAAAATTGTTCTGAGCCCAAAACAATAGAATGACAGAAAAGAGCTATTATATACAAGGTGACTTTTTGATCATCGTCCAAATTTATACTAGAGGTTCGGTAAGTGATCAGCATCATGAATCGATAACAATTTTTGTGAAATTTGTATAATGAAATTTTGACTTCCCATAGTAATTCACTCCCAGTCCTGAGTGAATCACTATGGGGAGACGAAATTTCATTTTATGAATTTTACAAATATCGTTACTGGTTCATGATGCTGATCACTTACCAAGGCTCAAGTATGAATTTGGACGATGTTCACAAATTCACCTTGTATATATATATATATATATATTCTTTATAAAATAGAACAAATAAGTCATTACTTACTAATTAACAATTCATAAGTCATTTAAAAAAGCTGTTGAACACTCTGAATCTGCAGGAATAAAAAGTACCAAGTCTAATTGACAATAGTGAAAACAAGCTTTTTACTTCAAACTTTCTTCCGACTTCGTGTGAGGTAAAAATGATTAAGCTTCACCTATTAATAAACCGATAAAGCCTTCTCTAACGAAACAAATTAGACACGTTTGTAAGGAAAAGTATGTAGGAAGGGCCCAAAGATTAAACAATACAAGTTCCCGTAGATGCGACAAACCAATTCACCTACCTTAAATAAAAGAATGACCATGACCCGATTTTGACCGCGCTAGTTTCTACCTAGTCGTGTTAAAAAATCCGCCAATGGATAATCCACCGTATCGCAACTCAATAAGAGTTAAATAATCGATATTCCTATCGTGGTAAGCTCGTTCAGTATTTATGGTTTATGGATCGTCAAACAATGCATCGGCATTGCAAACAAATTTCTTTTTAGTACCGTGAAATTGAACACTACCGCACTACAAACGCGCACCTTGTTGATTCAATAAAAGTTTTACCTTTACGGTACAAATTGCTTACTTAAAAGGGTTGTCGTTTCTGTATAATTATACATTTTACTCTTTTGAAACTAATAGTTTGTTGTAATAATAAATAATTACTAATGTAAGATGATAATTACAGAACAATTTAATATTTCACATTTATTATCCTAATGATGTCTCATTCATTCATGAATGACTGTAATTTATTAAATGCAGCGCCTTGTGTCAATTGCTAGTTATTTAGGTCAAAAATACGTATTGTTTTTCTCACAACATTCCTGGAGCAATATGTTACATCAATTTTGATGATTAACCTCATAAAAATAATTGTATACATTTTGTCACGACATCCCAGAATGGGTGTAGAGTACTTTTCGAGTGTGATCTATTCTAGAACAGTAGGTTCTCGTACACCATCTTTTATACTGACAACTTTTTGTCCCAACAATACTAAAAATACGAGTTTATATGTTTTGAAAGTAGTGAAAATCTTAAAAGCATTATGTCAAGCATAAAATTATGAAATATTTGCTCCTTGCTTTCTTCTTAAAGTGCTAGGCAAACTTAGTTACAGCAAACCTTATGTATGCATGCACCTTTCAAAACTGTGCACATAACTTTAAATAAGCCAAGGATTTCGCGTACATAATCGTTTCTTCGAAAATATAAGGAAATAACTATACCATCAATTTAGACTTCACAAAAGTATAGTATCTAAATACTGTAACTTAGAGGTTATTTTACATCAGCTTCTCTCTACTTATTGTGGTAGTTTTGCAAGCGTTAAACAGGCAAAATTATGGTACATTTTGCATATGAAAGTGTCCTAAGTGAATGTAACTATGGTACTTTAGTAAAAGTCAATGGATACTGAATCCTTTATGAGAATCTCAAGTTGCTATATTGTATTTAAACTATTTTTATCTGATGTTATTTGGAAAACTTGACATTTATACTGGCATTCTCTTGGATTTTTTTATGGATTCCATGGTTTACAAGGTTTTGGCGGCATTTTAATACGTTGTGTATATCGCACACTTCTTTTTGTTTAGTATAGTAGAGAGCTGGTAAGATCAAAATGTAATGACCAATGACTTTAGCCTAGCTTTCTCACAATTGTAATTTTTAGTTTTCTGAACAAGTTAACATTTGATAGGTTCGGAAACACCGGGTATTTGCCTTCTGGGGTCCCGAAGTTGAAATCAAAATCAAAAAGGTTTAGGCAACTTGAACTTTAGTTACATCAGGTAGTTTTCATCATTCTAAACACACATCTGGAAACTGACGAAAAACTAAATAAATGCAAGTTGCTTAGAGGATACATTGTAAGTTTTGTAAGGTATATACCTACTTGTACTCTAAGGCAAGTTACCTATCTAATAACTTTAATAAGACGTCCTTTTTATTTATATCTATGACATAAGTAGCATTTAATAAATAAAAGCAAAAAGTAATTTCGTTGGTATTCTTGTAAGCCTTTTAGTTTTCAAATTATAGAGATTTTTCTCTCCCCAGGTAAAACCAAGTAAATGGGAGACCTCATGAAACTTTTCGTCAAATTTGATTACAAAACAGCAGTTTTCTGGAACTCTTATACCATTTACTTAAAGCACATGAATTAATGTACCAATAATATATTTATAATATTAATAGAGCTTTTTAAGGGGCATCTTTAATATCTCTAACTTTGTAAACGCGATATCTCTTTTTGACTTTTTAGTAAGTTACTCGGTTCTGCCTGCATAACGGCGTTATTATCGCCGGGTCTCCAGCGTGTGTATTGCCCTACACACTACACAAAAACGTCTGCACAAAATATACTTGCACGATTTTCCTGTCGTATATTGCTGTTCAGTATTGCAAATCACAGGCATGCAATAATTACGATGTTATTTACATGCGCGCGCAGATGACTCATTTAGGCGATTGTCATAAAGCTTCCCTCACAGTGCGGTTGGTATTTTGATACGAAAGTCTGTTTTTGCATAAAAATATTAAAATTAATACGTATATGATCAGACACAGGTATATTATTGGCTGCTCTTTAGTTTTTCACCATAAAAATAATGTATGCATCCAAATTCATTTTAAAAACTTGGTAGGTACTTGATTACAAATAGAGTTCAACCACCTTTTTGATATTAATTCTATTTTTACTCTGACCAGCAGTGGTTGGGCTTGAACATCTGTGGAGACAAAAAAACCTTATGTTTCAACAAATTATGTTGGTTATTATTATTTTTTAACCATCTGGGTCTCCTAAATTTGGCTAAATAAAATTTTTGAGACAAACATACGTATTTTCCGATATAAAAAGAGTAAGATTGCAGTCATGAAATTTGGCTCTTTCTTCACCTATTTTTTTTTATTGCAAATTTAATTCCCCCGAAACAGTATTTTTATCCCGCCCAAAAATAAGAATACTAGCAAACGCCCCGCGGCGTTCCTCGCGTGAAACCCGTTTCTCTCGATCGCATGAGAGTTTCCTAAAACCCCTTCTACTTTATACAAGGAAACTACAGTCCAAATTTTTTGTTCCAGTCAGTCAAGGTATTCTTTTTCGACATAAAGAAGATAGAAAGCCTGCGTGACTTTACTATTCTGCCAATTAGTAAATGAATCGCAGTGTACGTTCCGCCTTGACCCGCAGGATGCTATGCCCACGCGCATCGTTCAAGGCGTTCGAGTGTTCAAATCAATGCACTCATTGTACGCCGCGCCTATACATCGCGCCATGCTAACTGTCCCATAGTTCAGTGCACTTTTGTGCTTGTTACAGTTCATCTAGGACTTTATTATGGATGGTTTTACATGGCTCCACGCCTAGGCTTTATTGAGATACCATTAGGAACGTATCTAGATGAGTAGGACCGTGAGAAATGGAGATTTGCGTGGGATATTGAGCCTTTGAGCTACCTACTCATCGTAACCCATCTTGGCGTTACAAAACTTTTACAATTCCCATTTTTCATTTTTTTTCAGAGAATATACGCCATTTTAGGACATAGTTTTTATTATTTTGGTTAATTTACTTTTGGTATATAAATTAACGATTATTTTTCATGATTTTTGAAAGAATTGTCCGATATGACGTCACTTGAGAATTTTAGACTATTATGATTGTGATGTGTGATTGCCTATAAAAATGTGGTCTGTCTCTGTCTGTCTACTCATCTGTCATCAATCTGTCAAATTAGTCGGAAGCATATTATTATAAATTTATCTTGATAGCAAAGGACACATTTCTAAACAGCCATTACTCATGTGACGTCACACGAGGGCAAATGGAAGTTGCAGCCTTTTCTTAAAAATATTCATCATCATGAGGTTTTTTAGACCAAAAGTTCTAAAATACGGCTTATTAAACTTTAATCTCGAAATGGTTTTCGAATTAACACACCTTAATATAATTTAATCTAAGCGAATTTTACAATACTTATCGGTTACGATGTCCTTGTAAGTTTTACTATGGAACGCATCACAGCTATTTCGTAACATAAACTGGGAAATCTCAGTTTTTTTTTTGTCAATACCCTTAGTTCAAAAAAGGCTTTCATTTATAGTGTGTTCAAAAATACTTTTAATGTATTGCAAATTAATTTGTAAGCAACTCAAGAATTAAGTTTCATGTCCAAGTGAAAACAAAAACTTTGAGCAAGTATTAGTCATTTAACGTACAAACCACTGGGCAATTTCTAAGAATAGGTTCAGGAAAATCTCTGTTATTGTCAGTTAATCATAATAGTAGGTCTTTAAATATGAAATTGCCGTTTTCTATAGAGAATTTGAAGGAAACTCAATTTTCAGTAGTAACATTTTTTCATTTTTTTTAGGAATTACAAATCCAAATGATGTAGTTTATTTTGTGTAAGATACACTAAGCTGTAAAATGTTATCAGGAATATGACATTTAGGACGAACTGTTTTTGAAGATTTGAAGAAATCAAACTGAAAATAGAAACAAAATTTAACAAGTAGATATCAACCTTCCCTTGAAACCAACTTTCAAACAAAAAACAAATAATTGAAATAGCCATTGAATTACAGAAATTATGAACTCATGAATCTGTAAGAAAATTTTGGCACTTTCATATGTAAAGACCTATTTTTATCTGTGATTGATCATACAGACTTTAATGGGTTGGAAATATTTTTAAAATATAAGTTGCGGAAGCCGAAACCTGGCGATAGTACGAACCCATACGAAAACTTTTCGTGAAATAAAAATTGATAAATCGAGGAAAAAAAAATCCATTGGTATTTAATTTTGGTCGGGTACAGCTGATTTTTTTTTCGCGATTCGAGTGTTGGCTCCGTTTTGACAATTCAGAATCGACTTATACAAGGTGACTTTTTGATCATCGTCCAAATTCATACTGGAGGCTAGATAAGTGATCAGTATCTTGGATCAATAACAATTTTTGTGAAATTTGTAAAATGAAATTTCGGCTTCCCATATAAATTCACTTCCAGTTCCGAGTGAATCACTATGGGGAGTCGAAATTTCATTTTACGAATTTTACAAAAATTGTTACTGATCCATGATACTGATCACTTACCAAGCCACCAGTATGAATTTGGACGATGATCAAAAAGTCACCAAAATTTATGGCTTGATTGAGCTATATGTATACCTCAACCTATTATAAATAATAATGTAAAACTAGTTTTTACTTGAATCAAAATTTCTCTACAATTACTTAAATTCTAGTTTTAACTTGTCAAAACTAGTTGTAACAAAGGCTTTCAGTTAGAACTAATTTTTACTAGTTAAAACAGGTTTTAAATGTAGCATACATACTTATACTGCAGAAAGGTAGATGGTTCTTATTTTTGATGAAACTCAATAACTCACGACCCGTGAAATATATGCCATTCATCACCCATTTTGTCTCTTAAATGATTAGCTCAAAATATAAGTTCAACTTTTTATTGTAGTTAATCAAGCTAAGTATCCCATTATAGCAAAAAAAACAGTTATTCTATTATCTTCAACGTTTTTAGTCGTAGGTATTAAAACCAGGATTCATTTAAGTAATATGGAGTTGTCGTGATCTTCGAATTACTTCAACTGTAATCAGTACGATACTTGACAAAAATGGTGTAGTTTTTTACTATACAAAAACCGTCGGTTCCTTTTTTAGACAGCCAATTTTCGTAACCGTTGTCATCATGTTAAATATTCATTCGGGTTCCTTCATAATTTAGTACCTAACTTTAATGTATCTCATTTTGCATGTCTCGTTAATCACGGTGACATTAGGACACAAGTGTTCTAACTTCAAATTCTCTATTTGTTTACGAAATCACGGTCCCGGTGTTTCGTAAACAAGCACTCGTGTCCTAATGCCTCATATTATGTCACAGCTGTAAAAAATACTGTATTCTATACAGGGTGTAAATGCAAAACCAAGAATCCCTTTAGGGTATGAAAGTATACACGATACTGATACGATTACGATAAAAAAGTATACCTTGAATTTTTACCAAAAATTATATTGTTTTCCTAAGATCCAGCTACGCACTCTTATCAATGCAGTTCATTCACCCCGTAGTGCGGTAACGACCAATCACATTGAGTAATTATATTCTGTGCTACTGACGCTATCAGAGGTCAACGACCAGCGAGAGTGTCCACCGGATTAGAGTATTTCAAGTTTAACAAATCGTGTTATTATGTGGTACTGTTACATAAAAAAAAAATTGCCGCTATTTTTTTTAAACACTGTATGATTCATACAAACATACCCTAGAAGGATTCTTGCCTTTGCTTTTACACCCTGTATATTTCGAGTCCTCCAATCACGGCGTAACAAACATAATAACAAACTAATTTAGTAGAAATAGTAGATTACTGCCGCAGCCGGTAAGTTAGGCGTTGATGCGACGATACGTGATAAATGTGGGCCGAGGCGTTAGCCGAGGCACACATACGTGAGTCCATCAACGGCTAATCGCCGGCCGCCTAGGCTTTTATAGTACTTTCCTCTAACAATGCGTGGTAATTCAAACAATTAGTAAAATACGTTTTTACTTTTTACAATTCAAAAAGTTGATATGATATATAGTTAGTTTTAGTAGTAAAGGTTTCTACTACAGTAACGCTTACCTTGACGTCCAGATATTCACTGTCTGGTCTTCATTCAAAATATTTTCATCGGACTCTAATTTTTTCGATTGAGTTCATTTTAATTAATAATTATATTGAGTAATTCAACAAAATGTTCACGTTTCGCGCGCCATGTTTTTTTTTTGCGTTGGCTTCAGCCACCAGCCAGTAACATTAAAAAACCTCTATGAACATTGAAATTGCTAGTGAGTAAACGTAACAAAACCTCAATCCATATTCAAATAACATGATAGTTATGGACCTTCATATTGAAATTGCCGGCGTGATAACACGCCAGATATGGATTTTCATACGAAAATTGCTGGCTGCTGATGGCTTGTTTTTCACTACTATTAAAATTTCGATTTATTTCGAACAAGGGTTACTAGCATGAACTTGGTATCGACTCAAGATCGATTCGATAAATATAAATGTAACTCTTATTTCATTGGAATAAGGGTTATCGTTTAGAATTTATCGATTCTATCTGTCAAATTTATCCAACCGACACGTAGTGCTCGCATAGAAGGTTCGTTAAATTATGATCGTATTACGCCCTTGTTTAAGAAAAAGTACTTGTTGTTATTTTCGGGCAATGTAACTTTTTTTTAAAATAATGGACAATGTTAGCAGGCAATGCAAAAATCAACAACAACCGGTCTCTGCGACTTACAAAAAAGAACTCGCTAAATAAGGCGTCTCCAATCAAGATAAAAGCTAACAATTGCACTTATCTATAGACTAACTATCTTGACAACATTAATCTACCAGATAGTTAATCATTTCGAGATATGACAGTAATACTTCCTAGTTGGGACATTGATTTACATAATCTCTCGGTGCTTCATCGAGCAGAAGAATATTGCTTCGCAATTGATTTTAGTTTTATAAGGCAGAGGAATGAATGAATGAATGAATGAATACACACTTTATTGTACACGGTGAAATAAAAAAAATTGAGTACAGAGTTTTGAACACACAATGTTGTACAAGGGCGGACTTATCACTTAAAGCGATTTCTTCCAGCCAACCTTTGGGTGGTGAAGAAAGTATTATTTTACGTAATGTGGAGGGGGATACCAATTTACAAAATACATAAATAAAAGAAGAATCAAAACCAATAAAGTGAATATCCATAATGCCTAATATATAATATACTCCTATCCAACAAAACTTACACAATATATTTTATGTTTGATATATAATATACATACATATCGTATACATACAAATAAAAAAAAAATAACTACTTAATATACTATATATAAAAATATCAATAGACTGAGTGATGAAGTGAGACTACCAAACTACAGAAACTTCATGATGTGATTTAAATTCTTTTTAAATATATAGGAAATAGGCATAAAAATAGTTGTTTACGAAAACAGGCAACAAAACTTTGAATTTGTCTTTGTTGTAGTTTTTTTTTCTTTTTTTTTTCAATATGAACCATTAAACTGAAAATGTTAATACTATGACAGAAATAAATTTCTATGTTTGAACACTTGGCGATTTATCCATCGCAAGGAGATATAAATTAAATAATATAATATTAATGAAAATGTCTTATTGACTCGTTTTTTAGCGTTTGTTTTTTAGCCATTTTGTGTAAGGTGCAGTAAAAGTCAACCACATTTAAAGAAAGGTCTTGAGAGATATAATAGAGTTCACAAATATAAAATTGTACGCACCATAACTAAATTACAGCAAGATATATTTCGAGACTCCTTGGTCTCGGCACCTGTGCAATTTTAGTTTTTAATAATTTACTACATATGATTTGATTCTAAAGAAGGGCAAAGTCAAAAGCAACCAGAATTCAATCCTTTTTAAACTTCAATGTATACTAAAATCAGTTAAGGAAAGTTATTCCTTGAAACGGTTTTCAAATAGTAAATATTGGCTAAAACAAGAGGAGGCCAAGTGAAGAGCTTATATGATGAGATTGATGGATGTGGAAGAGGCATAAGACATGTATCAGGATCGTAGCAGATGGAAATCTGTAGTCTCTGTCTACCTCTCTGGGAGACAGACGTTAGTATACATATAGTATGTTACATTGAATTTTAACTCGAATCTGTTTACAGCTTAGACCCAGCCAATCGAATAATAGACTATCGGCGGACAGTCGATAACCCTATGTTATCGAGTAACAAAACGTGACCTATTCGCAGTTGTGTAGAAAAAAACTACATCAAAATATATTAACAGGAGTGGCTTAGCGCAACCTGGAGCGTTTTGTGCAGTACAGAATTTTCCTGATAAAAAATGACGTCAATAAGTAACAAGTAGGGCCCTATTTTGTTCGATACAATGTATCAAAAGGTGCTTAAAAAACCGGCCAAGTGCGAGTCGGACTCGCGCATGAAGGGTTCCGTACCATTAAGTATCTATAAAAACGGCAAAAACAACATGTCTGTTGTACGGAAGCCCCCTTAAATATTTATTTTATTCTGTTTTTTAGTATTTGTTGTTATAGCGGCAACAGAAATACATCATCTGTGAAAATTTCAACTGTCTAACTATCACGGTTCATGAGATACCGCCTGTTGACAGACGGACAGACAGATGGACAGCGGAGTCTTAGTAATAGGGTCCCTTTGGTTACCCTTTGGGTACGGAACCCTAAAAATAGGGTTAGAATGTCCTATGTTCATACATAAGGAAGTCAGGCCGATTATGATCACGTATTCGATGTTTTAGACATCTCCTTCCCAAGCAGAATGACAAGTTCCAACGTTCCAGCCTATAAGTACGGATTATCTGATAATCGCATCATCATGCCTAGTTAACCTTTTTGATGTGCGTACCATCGAGGAAAGTTCTGCATTCCTACTTTGCACTCTTATTGAAATAGTAGTATGAAAAAAAGTGGCTTTGCTGAATTTTCCCTAATAGCACACAACACACATACAGCTAGTTACAGTTGTGACTAGGGAATGCAATCGCGGTACACCGAGATCTCGCACATATATTGCAAGATCAATCACGCATCGTTATCAGTGCGAGATCTCGCAAGATTTGCGAGATCAAGCGGCAGCGCATATTACAGATGCAGGGCATTGACGATACTTGAATTACATTAAAAAAAAAGATAAAGCTTTGGATTTGCTGGTTCGAGAAGACAATAACTGCATTTTGCATCATAAAATCAACATCATTTTGTTGAAATTGATGACTACAAACAAGGAATTAAAACCTTGTCCGCGGATGGGCTAGCCTATAGGCTAGAGTAGAGTAGAGTATATGGTTTTATTTAAAGATAACGTTTGTTTTTACTTTATATAGCCTATATAAAGTAAAAACAAACGTTATCTTTAAATAAAATCATATACTCTACTCTACTGTTCACACTAAACAAATTTACCAAAAAACATAACAAAGCAAATGAAAAAAATAAAAAACACATACCCATACAACATTTACAGTTGGTTTTTAAAGGTATTATGGAAAAAAAAACATTTGCGCTGGTATGTTTCTTTGGGAAAGTTTTTGAGTATGATCAGTAGAATAATATATTTAACTACCTATTATATGTGTGTTTAAATACATCCCTTTAATTGGATTGATATCTTGTTTTAATTTTTTTACTAAACAGTAGTAGAAACAATATTTTTTCGAAAGAATTTTCATTTCGAGATTGATTTTTTTTAATCTTGCAAATACCGAGATCGACATTTAGGTGCAAGATTGCATTCCCTAGTTGTGACTTACCAAGGACTTGCCTAATAGTTAGAAGTACCTATATGTATACTTACAGATGGTTTGATATATATAAGGTCACATTAATTTATGCAGCCAAATTCATACTGTAAACTTGGTAAGTGATCAGTAATACGGATCGATAACACTTTTTGCTAATTTTGCAAAATAAAAGCTTGACCTCCCATAGTAATGGGGACACACACTACCAAATTTTCCCTGTAGATGGCGCACCGTCTGTCATTTCAATTTTTGCGTAGTTTTTTTAATATTTGATTAATTTCTTGGAATTATGCTTTTGTGTGCCATACCAGGTTGCTTTAATAATTCTGTTAATCTATTCCTAAAAAACCCATATTAAAATGAATAACATATTGTACCCAATTCTGAAGGCTTTAATTTTAGTTTTAGTGCTGTCAAAACTAAATTTTCATAATTGCAAAATAGTTCATATTGGTCAGGAACAGAAGCTTAATTACTTTGGAAAATTTTGACAGCACTAAAACTAAAATTAAAGCCTTCAGAATCGGTTTTAATATCAATAACAAATTATAACATATTGGAATACAGGTGATAAGAGGAAGTAAAAAAATGCGCGATATTGTAGAAAAACAGTAGGAAAACCGGAATACACACAACAACAATGTTTGACATAGTCGGACCGTAGTATTTATTGACCGGACCTATGCTAGCGACATCTGTAATTAGCTTTGCCTGTGGATCCCCATTAACTCGTTGCTGGGCTTGCGTTTGAAGGGAACACGAAAGAAAATATTTACGAATCTCATAAAAAGGGTCATCGAACCTTTAAACTGAGTACTTACTGAGTTTACTGCAAAATTAACTTGATCAAGTATTCGGGTACGTAACACTAAATTTACATGCGTAAAGAATGAATCGGCGTTATCAGTATTTTGTTGGCAATATACAGCACATAATATACAAGAATTCTAAAGTATAGAGATAGACCCTGTAACAAAAATAGTCTGAAACTGACAACTTTGATTGCTCCGCTTTTTTATTTTTAAAAACATAAACATAAAAAAAAACATTTTTTCTTCAATTGAGCTCTAGACAATGACAACCCACAGGCAAGGGCAAGAAAAAAAAACGACTTTCTTTTCATCTATGGACCCCTGAATAATTTAATTCCATTTTTAATTAAACGGTTTTGCGTCAACATACTATGCAATTTATTCAATAGAAATTTGTATATTTTTTTGTCCTAGGTGTACGCTGAAAAACAGCGCTGTTAGTTTTTTTAATCTAGCAGCATAGCTGAGCGTGCCACCTGTTGCCAAAAGAATAAAGAATATTTAATCGACATTGTATTTCTTTTAAGTTTGTTTATTTTAAATTTAGTTCGTAAGTTTGTCTTTTAATTTTTTAAATGGACACTTCATTGTTACGCTTTTTTTTTTGACAATAAATCTGTTTTCTTTCTTCTTTCTTTCTATATCAAAATTGTAGGTCTCTAACTCATTCCGTCTGAGCTAGAGACCCGTGACATACGGACAGACGGACAGATAGACGGACAGATAGACGGACAGAGTGACATTAATAGTAATTTTTGGGTACGGAACCCTAAAAACGTCACAGTACGCTCGTATTATTCGTCGTTTCTTCTTTAAAATTGTTGCCAAGCGTATTTGCTCTCTTGAAAGTGTTTGAGAATCAAAATGAGTGTGAAAAATAGATTTCACGAAATAATGGACCACCTGGTTTAAAGCTTTTATCTCAAAAGGGAGAAATACGCAAATTGTTTACAGGAAGTAAAAGCGGGGAGCACGAACGAAAACCAAACAGTTCATTACAGGCGTTTAAAGAGTTACGATATTTTAAGCATATGCGGGGAAGAAAATTTTATGGGAAAGAAGACCAAAAGCTTTTACGGTAGAGGGCGCTGAGTGTTTGAGATGCTATTTTTGCTTTCCACATTTCTAAAGACTTTTGTGCCTTTTTTGTTGGTGTATTCGTCATGTATTCTACCTGGCGTATCGCTCAGTTGAAGGAGGAGCTAAAGAAAAGAGGTTTTTCGCTTCGAGGAAAGAAAGGAGACCTTGTCGTTCAAGTTCCCTTTCCTTTACATCCAAAAGCCACACAAAAACCCATTGCTTTAACTTTTTAATGAAAATAAGAAATTTTTCAATTATTTGTATGACAAGCTAACAGACACAAGTTAAACACACAGTGCCTTCTATGCGGAACTAATTTGACACTAAGTATGCCCATTGTGCCAGTCATATTTGTCTATGGCACCTGTGAAAGAGGAGAAAGGGGAAATCAGGTACGACATTGCATTTACTATAAAAAAAAACATATTCTCACGCACGACATGAATCCCCGAGGGGTATCAGAGGTGTTCCTAAATGTGAACCGTGAAATGCAAGTCACAATCCACACTTAGTACACCCGCTTTTCACTGAAGATTATTACGTTCAAATGTGATCCCCTTCCATGTCCATCGATCTAGTCATACATGCTCTTCAATTACGTTTTTTTTTTACTTTGCCCTTCTTCAGAATCAATTGACCATAATAGCTTCCGTAGCACGCAGTTGTAACTTCGTGCACTGCGTGGATTGAAGCCACGACCTCTGGGTTTGCAAGCAAACGCTCTAGCAGAGGTGGTCAAAAACTAACAAAAAGTATTTAGTAAAAAAATAATAATAATAGCCGTATAATAATAATAATAACTGATATACCTTTATATTAAGAGCGGTTTCGCAGCCGGATTGTGAAAAACCCGCCTTTTTCTAATTAATCGAAACAGAACACTTAAGGCGATATGTAAAAGTTTTAGCGTCCCTATTACTCCATATGCGAAAAAACCCTCAGTGCGAGAGGAACGGATTCGTGGAAAAGTAGCAAAAAGTTGGTTTTTTAATGTAAAATGTACTAAAAATGCTATCAAAATGTTGTTTAACTAGGTCCTAGATATTGTTAAAACCCATCTAATAAAATATAATTGCAGTCCATATGTCATTCTAAATTGTCAAACCAGGAGAATTGGTGTCGATAAAGACCTCATTTCAATAAATATTTCTATCGAGCCGAAATTCTCCAATCGCGTTTCTGTTTTAATAGATCCCTAGAGGAAAATTTCAAAAATAATATACTATTTTTTTCAAAATTATACATTGTTTATCGAAGTAGATATACAAGTTCTGAAATTGTCGATTTTTTTTCGTAGCGCCTTAAAGTCGAAATTTACTCATAATGCTCATAATGTATTGCGATGGCAACCAATGATTTGAAATCATTGATGGCAACATACATAATACATAGGTAATAGGGTTTGGTGAACTATTGAGTGAATTTTGAATTTAAGTGTTCTGTTTCGATTAATTAGAAATAGGCGGGTTTTTCACAATCCGTCTGCAAAACCGCTTCTAACTTCTCTAAAAACTGACATGAAATATCTATTACGACGTAGGGCAAGATATCATTGCTATGACACACTGCTCGTAAAAACCGCCTTTTTGATCTTTATAAGGTTAGATTGCTAAAACAATAAAACTGCAATGATAACACCACTCTTCCCACATAAATTCTCTTGATATTCATTCCATAAAGTATTGAGCAAACAAAACAAGTTTGGCATGAAAATGGAGGCACAAAAACGGAAGTTTATTGTGAAATCGTGATTTTCTAATGCCGCCGTATGGCGACTGAATCGTGTGGATCTCTTTATAGAAACCCTATTCATACACTCGGTCAGAGGTCCCGACTTAACTGTTCTGCACTTTTATGGGATGACCATATTTTATGGTCACCTTACTAAACCTTATGGGGCTCAGGTCATTTCAGAATAAATTGTAATAATCGGGCAAATTGAGTAAATTTTATGGATAAAATCTCGTTTAATTCAAAATTTCAATTTTGCTCGAAGAAGATTTAAATATTTGTCGGTACCTAGATAATCTTTTTGAACCATTAGAATAAAATATGTATAAAATAATAAAATACATCACCGAATTAATTATTTACCAGGAAACTTAAATAGGAAAAATCTGTCCTACTTGAACGCATTCACTTTATACTTGTCTATCTTTTCACTAATTTCTTAAATTTCCAAACAATATACGTTTATTTATAATAAATGAAACTCTATCCTTTTGCTGAAAATTCCCTATATGTTACACAATTAATTCAATCAACTGTAATAAAAAAAAAACTTTGAATAATTCATTTATAAATACGATAAAGTCCATATATATATTTTTTTTATTTGGCAACTTTATTTTACTTGCTCAAAACCCAGCATTTTCGGTTATATAACTTACTTTAAACTCAACCAAATTTTCCTTTGTTTTTCTTTAATTTTAAGTTCGATCATTATGAAAATTTCCTTGTTACTTCTGAAAGTAAACGCTTCAGGGTTTTTCTACAACATTCCCAAGTTATTCAATTCGATGAATTTGAAAGCAATAATTTAGTTTCTGAATAATATATCTTGAAATTTGATGTTGTGCTCAAGCAACACTATAACGGATTTATGACGACATATGGGCATGAAATTAAAGCAAAACGTGGATCGGCGCAATTTTTTTACACATGATATATTTTAATTCTCAATTAGTGATAGAGGTTAAACAAATGACGAAGTAGAGAAAAAAATGCGGTTACTCCATGGACAAGAGCATAGTTCTTCAGTTTTGGGTGGATGGAATTTAAAGCGTTCATTTGAATTTTTTTTCACATTTATTAAAGGTACTACCTCGTACTCATAACGTAAAAATAGTAGAATATTTTATAGAGCATAAAAGGATTTTTAATTTCTTAGAGCGTTAGTTCGGAGCCGAGCACAAGCGAGGGCTCTACAAAAGCAAAATGGACAAATCTCGCCACGCGAGTTTATTTTTTTCCAACTTCCCTGACTATTAACAAGGGTTCTTATTGCTTGTATCAAATTGCAAGTAATGTGTAAAGTTACACAATTTTACTGTGCGTTTTCTAACTAGACATTATTTTTATTCCCTTCAAGAATTTCCACACAATTAATTAATGAAAAAAAAATCGAATCTGGATATAATGAGGTATTACACAAATTTATTATTCAACCATGGAAACTTAAGTTACATTTTGTACGTTTTATTTAACCCTATTGCTAAAACAATATATTGCCTTCCAGATGGTGGCCCCAGTCCATCACAGATTAAATAGATAGTTAAAAAAAAGGTACACTGTTATTTTCCTGAATTGCTAAAAAAAAGAGTGTACCGATCCAAAACTTTGCATGAAGATTCAACCACTTATTACCTCATTTAGAAACCTTAATTCTTGTAAATATTTATGATCGACCTTTTATTACCGTTACAAAATTTAACCATAATTATTATTTTATCGTTCTCGGCCTTCAGAACCATTAAAATACATAAGAAAATTAAATTTATGACTCACAAACGTACTACTAACGTATACATTGTAATGTCATTAATTCAAATGTTCTTTTTTAAATGTCGCGGATTTTATGACAGTTGTAAAATGAATGTTGACTGGAACGAACAGTTTTACTGACACTTTTTCTTTGTGTGACAATCATGTGTGACAACATTTTATGTCATTACCGAGTAAAAAAGAAGCCTATATTTTTGCCAAAAAATATATTGTTTACCAAAATATGTGTTTGTCTCCCTAAACGGGTCGATTCTCCAGATTTGTAACAAAATATTAAGAAATAATAATAGGGACCAAAATACAACTTTTAGCTAAATAGCTAAATGAATATGCATACAATAACCAGTTTTTTGGGGATGGATCTCAAACCAAAATCGCTTGAGCGGATAAACGTATTTTTAATTATATTACGGTAGCTTCAAATTAATGAATAAAATTTTCCATTGTAGTAAAGTTAGAAAAATTAAATTAAAAAATTCTAACTTCACTCATATGGAAAATCCAATTATTTTGAAGCTACTTAAAGCTCATTAAAATACGTTCAAGCACATAATGAATTATTGCTGTACATTGCTCTCAGCTAAAAATTCTATTTTGGCTGTTATAATTATTTCTTAATATTTTGTTACACATCCAGAGAATGAACAAAGAAAACCAAAAAAAAAGCGTACCAAAAAGCGAATGTTTAAAAGGCGTAACCGTCATACATAACCTTCGTGGTAATTTATTTTATGACAATCCAGAACACTGTGGGCTAGACTAAACTAGTTTGTCCTTAAATCTGGTTTTAGGAGTAACAAAAGGGTCATATGTAGATAATATTTTCAAAATAAATTTGGGTTCTTGATAAACATTTACTACTACTGAGAATATTATATTATTTTTGGTGCTAGGTAGTTTATATGATTAACGTAAACTTAAATAAAGGTAATGCTTTAGTATAAAATAAGATGTCAAATTTTTCTGATCCATTGTGGGTTGAAATTGCATTTTTTGGGTGTAACTTTTAACTCCTTTTGGTAAGCAGTTAAACCATAGCCGATATTTTTTACAGTGAAGTATGATATCTTACACAGTCACACAGAGATTTATGCCTGTAAACCAGGCGTCGGCAATCGGCGGCCCGCGGGCCGCATGCGGCCCGTGAACCGCTTTGGTACGGCCCGCAACTACTTCATGATAATTATATTTGGTAGTACATATTTGTGTGAGCAGGTTCAGCAGATGTTTTCCATTCTGAACTATCCAAAAAGCAAGCCTTGTTTACGGTTAAGGAATGCAAAATTAGACACAATACTGCGCATTTCCACATTTAAAATGCAAGCGAAATACGAAAACTTGTATGTCAAATGCAGCCACAAGAATCGCATTAATTATTTTCATAAATAATACTTAAAATGCCTAAAAGTACAATAAATATGATATTTATTTAAATACAAAAATGAGATGCGGCCCTTGCTGATCCCCTGGTAACATTTGTGGCCCTGCTTTATCATAAGGTTGCCGACTCCTGCTGTAAACTAATACACTCATATAATTTCATTGCCCGTAACCTCTAAAGCTGGCTCCACATATTTGTCAAATATCAACAAATATCACACAATGGATGGGTCACTAGAACTGTAACAAATACTTCGCATTCTTTGATAAAATAGAGTTCACTGCATCGTATCGATGTTCGCATTACATAAATAAGTTGAAACTATCTTACTACTGCATATACCGTATAATAAAATTTAAATACCTACAATTTGGTTTTTGCATATTATAATGTTACATTACAATACTCTTAATATTATTAAATGGTACGTTAATTTAGCTGCAAAACAATAGAAGTTCCAAGTTCCTAAAAATGGCTATTGTTTTTTATGTGTTTTAATCATAGTTGTGTTAATTTTTGTTTATTGTTTTAAGTATCCTTATGGATGAACAGGCAGTGACAGAATAACAGCGTCCCTTTGCTTCTGGCTTAAGGGCCTTACTATTGCCAAATGGGTACTTTCTAAAGCCTACTCCTCGTTTATGGCCAAACCAAAAATAATGAAAAAATATATTATGAATAATCAACTTTTAGACAACATATGCAACATTTTTATTTTTCATACCACCAAAACTTCTACATGATTTTTTTTTTTACTGAATGGTGTTTTTTGACCTCAAATTCCCTACTGCTCCTGAGTGGCTTGGCCGATTGAATTCATCTATGCTTTGATAAATAGATAAACTTTATAGCTATAAATATAACATAAGATTATTGAATCGAGTAATCACGTCCAAGTGAAAAGTATAATTTTCTCCTGTTTCGCCCTCTCAAGGACGCAGCGAGCGTCGTAACAGCCACTATGCATTGCGCGCTGATATGAACGTTATTTCAATGTCGTTTCCGTTGATATTTGTAGTGACAAATATCGAGCTGCTAATTTGGCGATGGTAATCGCCTTAAGGGACAAAAGCTGAGTCACCGACCTTTTCAACAGAACCTGTCTAATCCTAAATAGTCTTTAAGTATTATGTGTTTTGTGTTGCGTTCTGTTGAATAAAAATCTTTTTATTTATTTTATGTAAGTAAGTATACGTTGGTTTTAGCTTGGAAATAGTTTTTGGGCTTCATAGTTATTTATTTGGATTTGGCTAAAAAACTAAACAATCTAGGTACTCAGTTTCCTCTGCCAAAAGGCCAAATTGAAACACATATTGTGCTACATTATTACAGCATTTGACCGAGAGAATACGTTTTTATCTAATTAAAACAAAGGTCAGTGAACTACTAATAAATAATACAGCAGCTCGTCTCTATGTTTCTGGTGGACTTTTATAGTCAATCTTGGGTACTTGGAATAGAGGTGTATTTTCAACAGTCTCGTTGGTGTGGTATGCGGTGTTCTGTTACACAAACACTATGAAAGATAAAGTTACTTTGTTGAGAAAAAGATACCCTATCTGCTACTTATTGTAATATTCAAGACGAATTATGAATATTTAGAAATCGTAATATGATTTTGTATAGGATCTTTTCATGTAATGGAAATCTGCAAATTTATAAAAAAAAAAATTTAAGAGGATATACTTAATAGTAATAAATCAATTTCTGCATTTACATGGAAAATTTTGGGTTGGTGGATATTCGCTCCGCCGAATTCGTCCCGTTTTCTATATTTGGGAAAATTCGACCCGCTTGCCTCGACCAGGGTAAATTCGTCCCGCAACCCATAAGATACATAACCGTTAGGTATTTAACAATATTATTGCTTCTCGATAGTACAGTGGGAGTAAAAAGTGAAATCAGAACAAAATAAAAGTAAATTTGCAATCATAAGACTGTTTATTAAAAATAATAAATAAATACAAATCAACAAAATATGTAGACATACTAAATATATAACAACTGCTAAATATAGTTTTTTAAATAATCTCAAAATTATTATCATATAAAAAAAGTTGGTACTCATTGTTTAAATAAAAAATATTAATGAAAAATAAAAAATAATCATGTTAGTAGTCCCTTCCTACTACATAATCATTAAACTTTACAAAATTAATATTCCTCTTCACTTTTAAGAGTAATAGTACTCTTATATAAAATAAATAGAAATTTAGGTATAAGTACCATTGTTAAGACGAAGGGAACGAATCAACACCCAAAAAGAGGACGAATTTTCACTTACAGTATATATTTTTTGAAGCGGAACGAATTTACACCAAAAATAAATACTTATCGGGACGAATTTTCTCGGGACGAATTTCTGGGGAGCGAATAGCCACCGACCCAAAATTTTAGCTCCATCCCCATAGTTAAATTTCAGAAAGATTTTATTTTAAGTTTTTTTTCAGAGAATATACGCCACTTGAGGACATAGTTTTCATTATTTTGGTATATCTTAACCATATTTTTTTATGATTTTTTAAAGAATTGTCCAATATTAAAGAATGCTGATTGTGATGTGTGATTGCTTATAAAAAAGTGGTTTGTCTCTGTATGTGTACTCATCTGTCATCCATCTGTCAAAACAGTCGGCAGAATTTTTTTATAAATTTATGTTGATAGCAAAGGACACATTTCTAAACAGCCATTTCTCAAGTGACGTCACACGAAGGCAAATGGAAGTAATAATAATAATAAAAGTTGTTTATTTGTCACAAAACACGATACAAAATAATAATAATTAACATTAGAAGAGACAAATCGGTCTAAGACTCGGCCATTGACTTTTTGTAAACACAAAAAGCCGCCGATTTTCAGCCTTAGCCTTTAATGAAAAAGAAGAAACACAAAGAAAAATATGAACAATAGACAAATTAAAACTAAAATGATAAATACAAAAGACAAATTAAAACTAAAATTATAGATACAATTGGAACTTAATTATAATTGTATTGTCAAAATAAATTACACAATATAAAAAGACAAACGAACGTTAAATAAAATTAAAATTAAGAGACATAATTATACGATAACTACACCATAGGCCCACCACCAGCCAAGGACTGCACAGAAAGCAGCCATCTGCGACATTTAGTTTTAAAAGTGACAAGTGTGTTAGCCGCGCAAACAGGTGGCGGTAACACATTCCAGCATTTGGATGCCGCTATCTTAAAGGAGCCCTTGGTACTGGCAAGTGTGTGTTGGGGAATAGTAAGTTTTGGTCGCCGAACCCTAGACGACCATACCAGCTTTTCATACAGGTAGCTAGGGGTTTTACTATTTAATAAATTGAACATTAAACACGCTAGTTTTAGTGCCCTAAAATTAGCCATATTTAAAATACCCCTAGCTATCATATGAGGTGAGATGTGGTCTCTTCTAGGTATGGCATAGCAAAATCGCATGCATGCATTCTGGACGCGTTGAATAGCCTTAGCAGTTTTTTTAAACAAACATGGACCAAATACCATGTCGCAGTGACTTAATTGGGAGAGGACAAGACTATTACACAGCTGAAGGCGAACCTGATGTGTGAGGAAGGGTCTTATTTTGTACAGGGACTTAAGAGCTCCGAAGCATTTGCCAATTTTTTGTTGGACATGCTCTTCAAATCGCAGCTGTTCATCCATGACAAGTCCCAAATTTCGCACACGATTGGTTATTGGTATCACCGCATCATCTAGCTTTATAACAGGATTAAGAGCCTTAATTGACGTAACCTGCTGCTTGGTCCCAAGTATAATGGCAACACTTTTCTTGGGATTCAACACCAGACTATGCTTTTGCGACCACTGCGAAATGGTTTCTAAGTCACTGTTCAATTTTGTAGTAACTAGACTTATATCGTCCAGTTTTGCTGGCGCTTGCACATACAGCTGTGTGTCATCAGCATAGAGGTGGTATCGCGAGTTCTGAATCGCTTGAGTAATACTAGACGTATAAATAGCATACAACGTCGGCCCTAAAATAGAGCCCTGAATAACACCGCGATTAATAGACAGGGGTTTGGATTTTACAATTTGACCCGTGTTATTGACACATTCTACCACCTGGCTACGATCTGAAAAATAAGCTAAAAACCATTTACATACTGCGTTGGAGAAGCCAATGCATTTTAACTTTGATAGAAGCATTGCAATATCTACGCAGTCAAATGCACGACTAAAATCGAGCAAAACCAAAATTGTACCCTTACCATCGTCAGAGGATGATAGAATGTCATCTACTATGTGTAGAAGGGCAGATGTAGTGGCATGTCTTTTTCGGAAACCAGATTGAAGAGTCGGTAATATACTATTGGCTTCTAAGTAAGGAATAATTTGATTAGAAACTACTTTTTCAATAATTTTCGATAGTGCTGACAAAACGCTAATCGCTCTGAGATCTTCCGGCCCCTCAACCTTTTGTTTCTTAGGTATAGGTTTTATAATGGCACATTTCCAAGTTGCACCTTTTTCGTAAAATATTCATCATCATGAGGATTTTTAGACTACAAGTTCTAAAAAACATCTCGAAATGGTTTTCGAATTAACACACCTAAAAATAATTTCATCTTAGCGAAATAATTGAGTTATGAATTGGCTGGACAAACAGATAGAGATTTTGCAAAAATTTTACGTTAATTCAAGTCCAAATAAGTGATATTTTTCTTGATTTCATTATATTTAAATAAAGACCCGCGCACAAGGAAAATATTCGCAGTTTTATTAAATTTTTAACTTATCAACTTTGTACGTTTTAATAAAACCTATTGGAAAAAAATTTGCACGGCTTAAATAAATAAAAAGTCTCTTAATTTGATTTATTAAGTAAAAGTTGTAGAAAGCACAAAGTTGCTTAATTTTATTATTTATAGCTCGTTCAAAAATTATGAGTAATTTTATTTATGGGTCTTTTTATCTGTCTCTTTATCCCTACTAATATTATAAATGCGAAAATGTGTATGTTTGTCTGTCTGTATGTTCCGTTTTCACGTCAAAACGGCTGAACCGATTTTGATGAAATTTAGAATGGAGATAGTTTGAGACCCTGGAAAGGACATAGATGACTTTTTACCGCGAGAATAAGTCTCATTCCTATGGGAAAATCACCTTTAGCGCGGGCAAAGCGACGGAACGCAATTGGTATTTAAGTCGATAGTGTGAGACCCTGGGAAAGATTTATATTTGGAATGGAGACAGTTTGAGACCCTGGGAGGGACATAACCTAATAACCTACTAGGAAATCCTACTTTGTACACTTTTTATCTACTCTATACCCAATTCTGGAGTCTACGCAGACGATGTCGCGGGTATCAGCTAGTAATTATATTTATGTATACTTTCGTTACTTTTATCCTCTCATTCTATAGCTTCTGAAATGAGTTTTAATTTTAAAATATCATGGAAAAAACGTTGACCACCCCTTGTTTTAAATTTTATTTATCCATGTTGTGGGAACAAATGTTATTATGACCCTGTAACTGTAACCCACAAACAGACGGACGGCTAGACGGATCCATGAACCGACGGCAGACGGACGGACACGAAGTCTCACCATAGTGTCCTTTTTACCATATTGGTACGGAACCCTAAAAAAAACAATTTTATCGATAATTGCCATCGTTACAATATTACGTCAATTTTGGACCTCGAATTGAAACGAACGGTCGTATGTCCACGGTCTGACTTCGATGTCGGACGCCGGATAATGGAAGCATCGCCGAAAAAGCGGCCCACTACTCCGGTTTCGGTTCCGATATTGGATCGAGCAATGGTCATTTTACCAATAACAGCGTAAATGCAGAAATGCAGCAATGTCCCGGTGAAATGATGAACGGTGCAGACTAGACGTCGTGGACAAGTCCGTACGTGGCATTTCTTACATACCAGAGCCAGTAAATGATGCGCCAGGATTTGTCCGATCTAGCGGAACATCCGATCTAGCGGTACATCCGATCAAGCGAAGAGACATGCCGATGTCGGATGCCGGACATAGTGTGGGCAGAAAGAAGGTTATCTATATACAAGGTGACTTTTTGATCATCGTCCAAATTCATACTGGTGGCTTGGTAAGTGATCAGTATCATGGATCAATAACAATTTTTCGACTCCCCATAGTGATTCATTCGGGACTGGAAGTGAATTTCTATGGGAAGCCGAAATTTCATTTTAGGAATTTCACAAAAATTGTTATTGATCCAAGATACTGATCACTAATCAAACCTCCAGTATGAATTTGGACGATGATCAAAAAGTCACCTTGTATATAGGCTGCTTTTTCGGTCCGTCATGATACTGGATGCCGTGCCGGACAGTGGATAGTGGACAATAACGCTCTTAAGGTGAACCATGCCGCTCAGCTGCGATAGAAAAAGCCTTAGATGTTTATGACGTCTGATTTAGAACTCTTATAAAGATTCCCATATGTAGGAAACCTAAAAATGTATTACTTTATATGGTGTTTTAAGTGTTTTTTCGGGAAAGTAAGATCAAACGGACGTGTTACATTAGCTTAAAACATGAAAAAAATTATAAAGATCAGCCTGGTACGTCACAGCCACCTAAGGCTTTATGTATGCAGTGATGAATTTAGTCGCGTGTACAGACCGCTTCTAACTCTACATATACAACCGTTATTTACGAGTCGAATATATTGCATAAGAACGATATCAATCAAGTAGCGTCGCCTTGACGACGGAATGCGAGCGAGAGATAAGAGATGCAGTGAGTTACAATCTTAAAGTATCTACGTATCCTCTAAGGTTACAATTTTATAACTGTCTATTGTAGAGCATAGTGATATCTGATAAGTAAAAATAAGTTCACCACATATAGGTCCGAAATTTGACACAAACGTTAAATCTTCACAACATATAGGTCCAAAGTTGGACACAAAAGTTATATCTTCACAACATATAGGTCCAAAGTTGGACACAAAAGTTATATCTTCACAACATATAGGTCCAAAGTAAGTAAAAATAAGTTCACCACATATAGGTCCAAAATTTGACACAAACGTTAAATCTTCACAACATATAGGTCCAAAGTTGGACACAAAAGTTACATCTTCACAACATATAGGTCCAAAGTTGGACACAAAAGTTATATCTTCACAACATATAGGTCCAAAGTTGGACACAAAAGTTATATCTTCACAACATATAGGTCCAAAGTAAGTAAAAATAAGTTCACCACATATAGGTCCAAAATTTGACACAAACGTTAAATCTTCACAACATATAGGTCCAAAGTTGGACACAAAAGTTACATCTTCACAACATATAGGTCCAAAGTTGGACAAAAAAGTTACATCGTCACGACATATGGTCCAAAATTGAAAACAAAAGCAAGTTAGTTACGTCTTTATTCTTCACGACGTATATGAGTACATCCGAAATTGGACAGTCAGCACTCTTTGACTTATTTTACTACCGAATGTGTAATTGACTCTGTTTATCTTATAATATGTGGAATAGCTCTTTATTTCCTTGATCAGCAAAATTTTTGCAAT
Organism: Ypsolopha sequella; assembly: GCA_934047225.1. Classification (NCBI taxonomy): domain Eukaryota; kingdom Metazoa; phylum Arthropoda; class Insecta; order Lepidoptera; family Ypsolophidae; genus Ypsolopha; species Ypsolopha sequella. The sequence goes on along the minus strand of OW204004.1, from coordinate 19,450,660 downwards.
AGTGGTAGAAGAACACAAGGTTAGATTGTTATGTGAAAAAAAATTATAGAATTACGACGGCAAAGTATAACAGATACCAAAATAAAGATAATGCATTAAAGAATTGTAGAATTGAATTGAATAGAACAATTGTAAAATATATCATTTATCAGCCACAGATATATAATCACTCAGAAATACACATCTTTCATAACCGTTTCCAACGAATCAACGATTCATTGGCTAAACTTTGCATATATTCTGGTTGTAAAGACGACCATAAAGAATATTGAAATCCAAAATTGAATAACATTCATTTTTAAATTAAAAAATTACGACTTCTGACTTCTTTCTTTAAATGTATAATATTTGCTTGAATCAAAAAGACACAATAACAAAAAAAAAATACTAACCATCACGTGTCAATCAAAGTTTTACAATATGTTTTAAGTAAAATAATATATAATTTACTCGTTGCGCCAAGTTTAATAAAAAAATTATTATGAAATATAAATATAATTATTATTTTTGTAAAAGTGTTTGTAGAGATCGCACTAACTGATGGAAACTATTTAAACAATTCCTTTGATAATATGCCATAAAGGCGAAACAGGTTAGGAAATTCTAAATAAAGTGGGATAGTAAAAGTGATTTTATGTTCATAATGTATTTCAAGTTACAACAAGAGTCAACTATCAACAGTATAAACATTCTGAAAAAATAATAGATACATATTTCACATTTATGAAATCAAATTGTTCTCATCAAGTGGTCATTAATGATGACCACATCGTTATTGAAGCAGTGATTAAATGAGAAAACAATGATATCACTTCCTTTTCGGCATCACTGCTTTGTGATTCTGACGCATCGGTAATAATGGTATAGCAGTAAGAAGAACACAATAAATAACTTTAAAAAAAAATGGGAAGAAGCGAATAAAGTAATAACTGTTATAAGTCAACAACAAAACTAATAAAACTAGTAGATCTTGTGAAGCAGTAGTTGTAATTACTCAGGTACTTCTAAAATATGTATATTTATTTAGCAACATCCAAATTTATTTGAACCCTTAAACAGCCCCATTTGGAAGACACGTGCATTGTTTTTTATTGTTATAAGTTATAAATAATAGAATTGCTTTAACAGAAGCACAGACAACTTGAAAAAGCTTAGAAAAGTCGTATTTCTTTAGCAGCATCGATCTAATTTATCGGTCATCAGGAATTTTCCTGTGAAAAAAGTGGAATTCGTCAGAAGTTGTTAAAGTTGATGAATATATGCTCAATATATTTTTTTTATTGAGTACCATATTTTGTATCAAAAAACATTAAAATCACGCTGCCTCCGCATTCGCATAACATTTACAAAAAGTTACAAAAAATGTAGGTACTCCGTTATCAGGGATTTTGTCAGAATTTCACATTACTGAATATGCATGGTACCTAATCAGGATGTTTTTCAGTGTCCCTTTCGAATTGAACTTGGAATCTTCCTAAATATTCAATGTATTGAGTAAAACCATTGAAAATCGCCGCCTTCATTAAAATGTTTAAGTGAAATGACATCATCGAAAAATACGTTCAAACTATTTTTATTTAACACTCCATTTGAAAACATCCTCTATATTTTTAAACATAGAAGCTAATTTGAGTTGAAATGATAATAAATAGCCTTGTTTGACTATATGTATAGTATATACAGTGTAGACGCTTCTAATGGATGAATGGAGGCATAATGCAATGGACATTATGGACTATGTTCACACTTGACATTATTTTGAAGTTATTTATTTTAATGCTGTCATCTATCAAAGATGTATAGGTATGTTCTCGTAGATTGCATAAAGTTCAAGGACATTGAATAGGCAAAATTGCCAAATAACTAACTGACTGTAAAAAAAGCTAATGAAAAAGATAACTAAATAATAATAGTATTTATCATTAAAAATAAATATGTATGTAATGACAAGACTGTTAGTGTTTTATTACTTATTAATGTAAATTAAACATTAACTAATGATGACAAAATGCTTAATAGACAACCCAATAGTAACTTTTTTCTACTGTGCCTACGTGATAATTATGTTAAATAGACGTAAACATTTCAATACAGCATGACCTACATTAATGTTGTTAATATTAAACAAATGAGTATCATCATCCTGTGAGTCATGATAGTCTCTTTTGTTAATTTCATCATCATTTTCTACAACATATACATACCAGTAGCAAAAACCATTGTAAAATTTCCAATCGTTTGGAAAATTTATCTTATTATTAGTCTTCTAAGATCAAACGTTTCAAACTCAATTCGATGAAAATTCAAACGCAACCTTAGACAATAATTTTCGAATTTTCATCCATGAGACACTTTGTAAAGACCAACTGTAATTTTGTAAGCACTTTTAATCAATGTTAGTGCAAACTACAAAGACTTTCAAACTTCATCAAGATTTCAAATTCCCACAACTTTGAGTGTGGTCTCTTCAAAGCGCAAGTCGCTCATATCCGCCAGGCAGTTAATATTACGTTGTCAGATGGTTGTCAGGTTGCTGGCTCAAGCTAGAAGTGTGGTTGCCATTATCATTACCATTAGTGTATAGGAAACCAGTATTTTCTGTATCTGGTAAGGGCAGGCTAGATTTATGGCTATCTTCATTTGAGCAATTATCACTTTATAGCTTGTACCTATCGGTATAGGAATCTTCTGTTAGTTTTCTATTTATATTTAGCTCAACGAAAACAACGATTATGAATATACCTTGGGTTTTTGCTTCTGTACTTCTTGCATCTAATTATGTATCCATAGAGTTAATGACCGAAATGTCACGTAGCCACGTGGGTGTCATTATACAAAACTTGTTACCATTATCAAAGGTATTCGGCCGACTATGTAAAGTAGCGTAGAACCTCTATGCTACTCGCGTGACAAGTGTGTAATTATGAGTGTAGTTGAACTTGACACATTGAAAATAATAGACGTGAAAAGAAATCACGAGTTGAATAGGAGCATCTTGAATAACTCAAGAATTTTAAAAATAAGATCAATTATTGTTTTCGAAACAACTCATAAAATTGTTTCAGGACAAACCTCTTTTTTATTAGTGAACATTCGAGATAATTGTTTTACACCTTTGAATATCTTAATTGATTTGTAATCTATTATAATATTGACTGAAAATCATTTACAAAAACAAAAAACTCAAGCTTGCAAGAAAACCGTATAGGATAAAAAAGGAATAACTAGAATTATTGGATTTCAATATCAGTCCTTACAACGTGGAATTAATAAAGCGTATTTTCATTTGAGATTTAATTTTTATACTCCAAAATACATTAAAAATTTATACTTTTAATTGAATACAATGATTGATACATAATTAATTCAAAAATAACATCAATTATATTAATTTCCAATAGGTGACACTAAAAATATTACAGACAACCGCAAAATATTTCACGAAATGAAATGAAAATGAAAATAAAAATGAATGTACGAACCACAAAATTGAAAGCAGCTTGACGATTATTCAGAAATACAGAAAATATACTGTATTATGGAAAAACAAACAATAAACCCTGAAAAGTTGATGGCCTTTGTTACATAATGAACGAATAATTTTAGACTACTGTAACGGGTTTCGACAAAAATTAACTTTGAAAAATCAAGGAATATTAAGAATACTTGATCGCTGAATAACATTTAATTTAATTACATATAAGACCGAAATTAGAACTATTTCATAATATATGTATGAAGACATAAAACTATTCACTTAGAAGTTTAGAACAAACTTCTTGGATTGCCTATCAATATGTAAATAACCAATTTAGTCACAAGTCTACTCAGCCACTTAACGTTGTTTCTTATGCAAATTAGTTTAAATTTACAAAATCCCCTTCAGAATATTGCTTCTTACCTACCTGTTGAGTTTTTGGTACGGTGGAGACCGCATTAAGTAAGACATATTAGACTTTGTACCTATCTTATATTCTTTTCTGTAGAGGCTAATGTCGTACTATAAGGTTATAAACTTGATATGGTCTCCACTGTACCTACCGGAACATGCGGTTATTCCACCGATAAGATCGTAACTCTTAAGTTATAGATAGATAGACCGAAATATTAGGATATTGATATTGTACTTTTTTTATTATTTTCATTATATTTTTTTCATTTATTCCTCACTTTCCTTTTATTTACAAAGAGGTATTTTTTGCAATAAAACGTTTCATAATGTGGCAAGTGTTTGTTTATTTTTGCTAATAATTACTTGAGCATTTTCTTCAATTTTGTTATTTTCACTCTTATGTTATTGTAGTCATAATTTATAATTTGTTAAACTTCCTATTAATATGTTTGTCAAACATGAATTGAAAAAGTGTAATTCCGTCTTTTGTAAAATAAAATACTCAGCACAAAACTGTATATTTAAAAAATCTCCTAAGAATACAATTTTCCAAAAAGGGACATCAATAAGAATGTCACTGTTAATATGTACACTATACATTCATTTATACTCTTGGCTGTTGGTATCTACTTTGTGGAACTTAGAAGACGTAATGAACAGAATAACACTACTATCCTACAAGTTTATTTAACTTCCTGACCGGTTTCGTCTTTATGGCATTATATCAATAATACATCAATAACACTCTTAAGTTAGCAGTCATAATAGAGAAGGTAATAATTATCGTTCGAAAAACCAACACAGCTTACGTCAAGCAAACGTGCGAGATCACCAGTCCATGCAAAAAGGCAAGAATCTAGCTTACCTTGGACATTATTTCCTACTTAACTCCTTGTTTGCGAGACTCACACGCACACCGGTTTTAGTGGACACCAGATGATTGTTAAAATTGAAAATAGAAGGAATTTCACACTTGACTCGTGAAATGTTGACCTTCAAGATAATAACTTCATTGAAGTCTTTAAAGATAACAGAGATGAGCCAATAGATGATGTTACGTTATCGATGTTAGAGGTAAATGTCAAAACTCACCGTTTTGCACAACAACGAGTAGCTCGTCGTCCTGCAGCCATCGCAGCTCGCTAATTATAGACATATCAGCGTCTAGAGACATTAATGTAACTGCAACATGATAACAGATCCACAACAAACACAATAAACTTCACTCAAAATAGGGCCAACAATTCAATGGATCATTCAGACACAAAACCTTACTGGATCATCACTTCACTAGAGAAAAAAACCGCGCGAACGTCAAAACACACTTCAAGTTTCATAAAAAAATCTCGCGCCATAACATTATGTGCATACTTCTCGCTTGGTTTGTTTACAGTCTTCAAACTCTACTTTGAATGCATTTAGATCACAACACGTGCGTAAACCGCGTTTCAGTTTTGATTTCACGCGATAATCGTTCGTGAACTGTTACGAAACGTCAAAATTTTGACAGTTGTATCGTAAAAGCCGGTTAAACGGACTGCGTGCGCGCAGAGTGCTCAGTGCGCATGCTCGGAGCAAACTGAGTGAGCCAGTCAACCGTCTCGGAGTCGAGTGTTGTCGAGCCTCGAAGCGGGGGGCCTATAGTTGAACACGTCCTAAATGCGGCAACTTATCGCATCGATAACTTCTGTTTCTGAGCCGAAAATCGACAATTTAACGGCACTAAGCTCGCGATCAGAATCAGGAATTTTACGATGACCCGTGTTCTGTGATTTTGTAACAGTTTAAAAGTACAACTTTGTTTTACAGCTCATTAAAGTAAAACATGTATTTTACAACCTTAAACATAATGTTGATTGAAATTTTCGACCCCAAGACAAATTTCATCAGTCAACAATGTAGAAGTTAAAAACTAAAAAGCAAGAAGAATTAAAATTGTTATCTGTTACTGGGCTCTGATAAAAGATCTTTTCAAACAATACTATCTCATTATCTCAAATTAAAACAGAAATATTTTGATGTAACTAAACTTTGTCTAAACGAGACTATAAATTACTAAGAACGGAGAGATACCGATATTTTCAACAGTATAAAAGATGATAAAAATGGAGCTAAGTCTTTTAAAATTTTAACTGCTCTGAATAATAGAGAAAGTACTGGGAACAGAAAAGACCAACTTAAATAAAATTATAACTTCCAACACAATAAAGACGTAACCTTAAAATTTGAATTATCAATAAAGACTATATATTTCGATAATATATCGAATAATCTCGATATATTTCGGCCCTCGGTATGGGGCCGTCATCAGTCGAATGTCAATTTTTAATTTTTTTAATTTTTTTAATTGTTTTAATAATAAATTTAATAATCAAAAGCTCGTAAAAGTTAAATATAATATATTTATAAACAATTATCAATAAAGATTATCTTTAAATCTTTTGTCTTTTTAGTCGTTGAAACTTTAACAAAGAGTATTAATAGGTGCATGTTATATACAAGGTGACTTTTTGATCATCGTCCAAATTCATACTAGAGGCTTGGTAAGTGATCATCATGCATCGATAACAATTTTTGTGAAATTAGTATAATGAAATTTTGACTTCCCATAGTATTCACTCTTAGTCCTGATTGAATCACTATGGGGAGTCGAAATTTTATTTTGAAATGAATTTTACGAAAATCGTTATTGATTCATGACGCTGATCACTTACCAAGGCTCAAATATGAATTTGGACGAAGTTCACAAATTCACCTTGTATACAAGGTGACTTTTTGATCATCGTCCAAATTCATACTGGAGGCTTGATAAGTGATCACTATCTTTGATCAGTAACAATTTTTGTGAAATTCGTAAAATGAAATTTCGGCTTCCCATAGAAATTCAGTTCCAGTCCCGAGTGAATCACTATGGGGGTCGAAATTTCATTTTACGAATTTCACCAAACTTGTTATCGATCCATGATACTGATCACTTACCAAGCCACCAGTATGAATTTGGACGATGATCAAAAAGTCACCTTGTATGTATGAACGTATTTAATTTAATATAATATAGATTCTTTTTTTCGTGACCAATGTTGGTCTATGCTCATATTTTTGGTTTTCAATATTTATCTTTTAAATTTTTCTATTTTATTAGATACTAACAAAATTACTTGTGGTGTTCATTTCACTAATTTAAAAATTCATATCTGCTCAGTTAGCTGCGTAGTTTTAACAATTAGAGTTAATTTTGTGTAAACTCATTAAAAACGGCTTAGTAATGAATTCTAACCGGAAGTGCAAGTACGCTAGTTGGGGTTAATGTTCTGTTTATGACTAAAGAGTTAATTGTCAATTTATTTTATTGAGCTAATTTACTTTACTTCTAGTTTTAGTATGGTTATGCAAGTTGCAAAAACATTTTTATTTGTGCTGTTTATTCTAGTTTATGTTGTACTGGTAACCATGGTAGTGAATGTTGGGTATGGCCAGGTAAACATCAAAGTAGAGTGAATGCAGTGGAAATGCGTTCCTTAGTATGTAGTATGACAGAGTGAAAAATATCGAAATACGGGATCGTTGCGGCCTGAAAGAAGATGTAGTGACTAGAATAGAAAAAGGAATGCTTTGGTGGTTTGGTCCTGCAGAGAGGATGAATGAAAGTGACGAAAGAAATTTAGGGTGCGCAAGTGGAAGGTACAGCTTGACCAAGCCGCCCTAGAAGTTGCTGACCGAATTGGCGACACACTGAAAAAGGGCCATGTCAAAATTATCCGGAATAGAAGAGCTTGTATGACTAGATCGATGGATGTGGAAGAGGCGAAAGAGGTTGTCTGGATCGTAGCAAGTGGAAATCTGTAGTCTCTACCTACCCCTCTGGGAAACAGGCGTGAGTATATGTATGTGTGTATGTAAATGACTAGTCTTTTGCCCACGGCTTTGCACGTGCTAAGGGACTCTGTACTCTGTACCAGGAATTGTTTTTTGCGAGTGCTAACGTCATCGTCGTATACGGAACCTGCTTACCAAATTTCAAGATTGTAGAGTCTATTGTTCTACAGATTTTGTGACAAGCCAATGAGTTAGTTTTTTTTTTAATTTAACATAGATTACTAGCCTTTTGTCTAAAGCTGCGCTTGCGCTGAAGGAGTAACAGTTTGAACATCCATAACACACAAAATTTTAATTTTTGAATTTTTCCCAAAAACAGATGAAATTAAGGTAAGATTTCATAGTATCTAATTTTCGTTTTGGTAACAAATATTTTTACAAGTATATCTGTTACGGTCAATGCACGGTGGAATGAAATGAAATGAAATATAAAATAATATATATAATTTTTTCAATGCATGTGCTCGTAAAGGCCCACTTTTTATGCATCAAAACCGAACAGAAAGTCGATTATTTTGCCCTAGGGCTTTATTATTATTATTTTTTTATTTGTTTGCAATGGTTGGCTAACCTGCAGCCTTTCCTGTGTACCATAAATGTCATGCTTTTTTTTTCCACTGTTTAACGGCTGTGGATACAGTCCTTTTGAGCCAATTACAATTTAAAGTTCACAAAATTATATTTGTTTTATTTCCTCACACAATGCATTGAAAAACGTAGTATGATACACGGGCGTAAAAGCAATAAATTACTCGGTTACGTTTAAAACACTCGCTACGCTCGTGTTTTAAATTGTCCTCGTAATTTATTCCTTTGCGCCCTTGTAGCATAAACTACTATTATGTAATGTAGTTATAACAGATACACTTATTACAGGTCAGTTTTAATGTAATATAAGTAATTAAATAATTTATGTGGGAAATATGCGGGGGAATAATAAACAGATGGATAAACCTAACATTATTCAGATAAAGCTAACACTATTCCTAAGCCTTTGGATAAAGTTCGACATTCGCCATAAAATTATCACACTTCGGAAATTATCCACCCATTATTGGATCTAGAGAGTCCAAGGCAGAGTTCAATAATCTTCACTATATCCAGACGAGTCAGCATCGCCACCTGGGGTCTCATCTATTTCTACCATACCTGTATACCGTATTTTTGTAACTACTTGATATACCCGCGTGTAATGCACATACTGAACGGTCACCAGGGCGTAATTTTTTTTGTCGTCTTTTTAATATTTTGTGCAATTATTATATAATTTATTTATTTGTACTTTATCCAAAGGCCTTGGATAGTGCTAGATTTATCTGGATAAATTTCAAGTTTTATCTATCCATCGTACATTAACCATAACATATCCATTACATTTCAATGTATGTCAATAAAATACTCACCTTCAAAACCACAATAATGGCTGAATTTCAAGTCGCTGAAAAAACAAAGAAGTCGTCAATACGAACAACTTTTAATAAGGAGCAAACCCAAATTTGCAAAAAAAAACAGCTATTTCATCAAAAAGAAAAAATATGATGACAATAAGATATAGAACAGTTTTTTTTACAGGTATTTTAGGGAGTTGGTAAAATTCTCAATTCTTCTAGGTTTTTTCAAATAACTAACAATTATTTCCTTCTAATTTCTTAGTTTTTCGAAACTTGGTATTGGGAGCTGCTATAAGTTTAAAATCAGAGTGATAATACTCCTTTCTCTCCCTTTTGGACACAAAAATACAAGAAGCAAGGAAACAGTTAAAATTACATATTCAGTGGAATGATAAAATCTTATCTAGGATTCCACGAATATTATTTTCGCACGTAAAACAATCGCATATTCTCTTTGTAGCTTTTTTGGGTACCTACAAAACAAAATAACTCGCCCAAACCCTAACAAACCCTTCAAGAGAGTCCTCGAATTACAAACATGACCTAGTTTTAGATAAACTCGACTTCACAAATTGCGAAACACCTTTGTGTAATTATAATTAAAATACTAATATAAATTAATTTTGTGTTAATACTTGTAAAAGGTTTATATGAGCACATTATTAAAAGGGTTATTTTTAACATGCTCCACGTCAACCTTTACTTGGAAATCGGGCTGAATAGAACAGTTTACACGAAATATTGTTGAAGCTGTGATATATATATATTTTTTTTCATTTTTTGGGTTCCGTACCCAAAGAGTAACCAACGGGACCCTATTACTAAGAATTAACATTATATCATTGCAGTATAGAAACGCAGAAAGAAATGTAAATCTGGATGTGAGGAGCTCTGAACTGGGATCAGTTCAGAGCTCCTCACATCTAGATTTACTGGATCCCAGTTCAGAATCCCTCACATCCAGATTTACTTTTCTTTCTGCGTTTCTATACTGCAATGATACTCGTATAATGTTAATTTATATCTCCTTGCGAAGGATAAATCGCCACGTGTTAAAACATAGAAATTTATTTCTGTCATAATTTATATTACTAAGACTCCGCTGTCCGTGTGTCCGTCCGTCTGTCTGTCCGTCTGTCACCAAACTATATCTCATTAACCGTGATAGTTAGACAGTTGAAATTTTCACAGATGATGTATTTCTGTTGCCGCTATAACGACAAATACTAAAAAATATAATAAATTAAATATTTAAGGGGGCTTCCGTACAACAGACATGTTTTTTTTTGCTGTTTTTATAGACAATGGTACGGAACCCTTCATGCGCGAGTCCGACTCGCGCTTGGCCGGTTTTTACCATTATATTATCATAGTTTTGTATCATCATAGCCACACAATTAGACACGCACACACATACTCCGTAATCACTTGACACTCAACTCACACATAATAATATATATATGATTATAAATAATTAATCATAAATTACGGAGTCTAGTTTGCGTCTCCTATATATAAATTACTAATATTTAATAACTATATATATATATTATATACACTATAACAGCTTTTAAAGACTCAACTGATGCCGGGTCCAGGTCGGACCCGAAATATATCTTGAGATTTCCTTGTATTTGTTTATCTTATTAAACAATTATTTGGTGATTTTTCCAAGTAATAAGATACAGTAATGGTAGAAATAAAGATCTTTATTTTTAATGCCTTAAAAAATATTATTTAAATTATGTTTATCAAGTACCATACAACAATAAGCTAATTACAATATCAAAAGCGATTTTATAAGTACCTACATTGTTTGGGCGATGTTATAATTTAACATTATAACACCGCAATCCTGTGCTATGATTGGCCACATAACGCTGTTAGAGAACCATTCACAAACGACGACGAGGAAAGCGTTCTTGTTTTTTCGTTCTCGCTTCTGATTGGTTCCCTAGTGGCATTACCGTCAGTTGAACTTGGACTTTATGAACGAGTGTTTATTTCTAATTTTTCGTGGAATTGTTAGTTGAAAATATTATAAATACCTAATGTCACGCGGAGACGAATTTTTGATAAGCTCTCGTGTCCCAATATCTTACATTATTTTACGGTTACACGAAATACTAGAATGTATTACTTTAAAAATGGGGATATTCTATAATTTAATTTACAAACTGGATTAAATAATAAAAAAAAGGAAAACAAAAGCTTATAAATAAAATACATTATCGAGACCGCAGTCCCAGCCTAGGTGCTGCCTAGAATGCTGGCTACGTTACCTCTTTGGATTGCCAGACTAATCCTCTGGCCGAGGTAAGCGCCAGCCTTCCGGTCACCCATTAGTTTCACCAAGGCGCGACGACATTTCCTTAAAAAGTCGTCGCGCTTCCGGCCCAGAAGTTCCGAGCCTCACGGGCAAAAAGTCTCGACACCAAACAGCGCAAGTAAGTAGCGGGTTGAAAGCATAGCAGACTTACGCCAGGGCCACAGGTTCAGGCTTCTGGCGGCGCTTCTTGCTGCGTTTCCAGGCAATTTTTGCGACTGGCTTTGCCCTGCCACGACACCCGTCGGCGCCTTCGAACGCATCGGATGTAGGTATAGTGCGCTCGCTCGCTCATCGCTCGACACTACACTAGGTTCTTCCTGTGCGCTTGATCACTGGCGCGGCTCCCCGCCTCCCTGCAAACCGCCGTCGCGAGAGCGCAAGTAACTCGAAGCCGGACAAGACACGCGAGCGGCGAACCATGGCTGGGTCTATACAACTTCATACATTTGTTCCCTACACCGGCACCGTCGCAAGAAGAACCGCTTGGCGTGCCTCTCGAAGCCTGAAGCTGTGGCCGAGGGGTTACGCTGTTTGACTTTGTCCTCAGCAGTTGTCGCTGCGGCGTTAGCCGTCCTACAGCTTTGTTTGACATAGAGGGCACTAGCGTGTCAACACAGGTAGGGTAGCGTCTCATACTAGCGACCTCCCATGTTTCCACGGAAGCAATGACATTCCATCGGACCTACTGCTACCTATCGTCTCGAACTATACCCAGAGGTTCAGGAAAAGTCGGAAAATTGGCGTTAGCAAGGGCATAAAAAATTCAAGGTGGTAGCACAAAATAGATACTACCAGAAGGAAGGCCGACACGACGAATGAGCGAAAACAGACGCACAGAGATGCATAGACGCGTACGTATGATGATCTCGGCAGAATTTCGTATTGGCATTCGACCGACTTCGATCGAGATCGTCGTACGTACGCGTCTATGTGTGCGTGCGCCTGTTTTCGCTAGTTATGCGGAGGGAACCTTCTGCAAGTGGTTATTTTGTGGCAAGGGCCCTTCGGAGGATATCATTGATCGTTGAATGGCGAGAAAGACGGCCGGCACAGCGTCGACATGAAAGCCCATGAAGTCCGGACGGATCCACCTTAGCTCCGCAGGGACAGCGGTGCACATCAGTTAGGGGTGTACCCAGCCGCAAGCCGATGGCCACATCTAGCTGTCAAATTAGTCTGAAGCAAATTATTATAAATGTATCTTGATAGCAAAGGACACATTTCTAAACAGCCATTACTCAAGTGATGTCACACGAGGGTAAACGGAAGTTGCAGCCTTTTCGTAAATATATTCATCATCATTAGGTTTTTTAGACCAAAACTTCGAAAATGCGGCTTTTGCCGGATTCTACAAAATGATGACGGCATAATATACAGTAGTTTGTGTGACAAAGCATGGGATCCAAGTATTTATAGATTCCTGACAATTTCTATCCAAATTAAGCTCAACCCTCAATTTAGTGACAACCTCCGACGAGACGAGAGCAAATTTGCGTAAAGGACGTGTTGTATGATTTAATTTGAAAATGTTCGTGTAGGTTCAGACGTGGGCCGCTAAGTTAGTGCGTTGGGCAAACCTTTATTCTCCTAGAGAGGTATCTGTTTTTGGAACATCACAAAAAATCCGAAAAAGAATGCTGAACAACGTTGACATATCGGAGGTGTTTCTAACTGAAAGGAGGTAAGCTATCGTTGATATCGGTTTCTTTAAAGTAGGTATCTTAAAGAAGTGTCTTTTAATTAAGAAATATTTGCTTTTTTTATAAAAAAACATGGGGATTACGACCTGAAGTGCGATTACCTGGAAAGTGAAAGCGGTAACGGACAAATAACTAATATAATAATATGATGCAATTGCCTGAACTATTTGCGACTTTCTTCATAGTTTTTTAATTTGTTTTTCGATAAAAATATAAGAAAATAAATATGGTAGATTACTGCCATGGCAGGTAAGTAAGGCAATAAGTACAATACGTTTTCACTTTTAACAATTAAAAAAGTTGATATGCTAGGTGCTCTTAGTAGTAATGGTTTCTATTACAGACTAGTAACTCTTACCTTGACGTCCAGGTATTCACTGTCTGGTGCTTCATTAAAGATATTATGTTCTTCAATTAATTCAATTATTTAATTCAATAAAATACTAAGAAAATTTTCACGTTTCGCGCGTCATGCTTTTCTTTTTTGCATTGCCTCATTTTTATTCAGCCAGTACCATTATAAATAGCTACCCGCAATTAGATTTGAGTCCCACCTGACCACACATTTTTTCTTTTTGTTTATTTTATTAAAAAGTAATTAATTTTTCTTCATATTCAAAGTAAGAAAAACTATATTCAGTAGGATATTGATAATATATAAATCTTCTATACCAAGAGCCAACTGTGTTGCTTACACAATCTACACATGCGCCCTGAGTGTGTCAATGTTGACATACTGAGGTAATTTCAGCTTGTTGGTACTTGAACATTCTTAAATTTACTACCTTAGAACCTTAAGCTAAGTTAAGTACTATCAAGTAAAATTCCCCAAACCCACTTTTAGATCTTATTACGTGCTAGACATAACGATGTCTCTGTTTTTAGATCTGTAGCGGAGGGGATGCCCCGTAGCATTGCTCGCGTGGCTCCCGTTTCTCTCGATCCCATGGGAATTTCCTGAAGTTACCTTTTAGCTGATGTCCACGTCATAAAAGGAACCCATTGTCCAAATTTCATGTTCCTTGGTCCAGCTGTTTGGTCTCGGCGTTAATAGATCAGTCAGGGTAATATTTTAGATATTTAGATTGTTTAGAATAAAAAAGTGGTCAAGCATACGACATATATTGTACAGGCTATATCATCAATACAGACATGTTGAATAGGTACTTCAAGATGAGAGACTGTTGTCATTAAAGATTGTCATGATAGCTATAGGAAAAATAAAATCCAGTGTGGTAGTGACGGATGATGTATAATAAAAAAAGTGTATAATAAACTACCTAATAACATTAAAAATATAATTAGTGATAGTGTGTATATAAACAAAATCAAAATGTTATTGATTAAAAAATGCTATTACTCTGTTGTCGATTATTTAAATGATAAGGATATTTTATTCAATTAATTGTATTGTTAAATTATTTAAGTATGTACTATTTTATTTTTAATTGCATGATTTAATTGTTAATAGATAATAATGTCATGCATGTTCTAATTATTTGCAATACCGACAAGGTCGAATATGTATGTGCCTTTTATTTTTAACACCATTGTAAATACTCATATTCAGCAATAAAGATTTATGATTTATGATTTTATGATGTTTGAGAGTAAGGAAGACCGTTTGGAAATTTCAAAACATAAAACTTGCAAAGATTGCATATTTCTGGCGAATCCGAATAGAATATATTTTATACTAGGCCGAAACCTAGGTTTAAAGTTGTCATATGATATCTGATTATGGCTCCTACACTTAAGTATGGTAATGTATGTTGGGTATGGCAAGATAAACATCAAAGTAGAGGAATGCAGTGGATATGCGTTCCTTACGGAGTATGTGTAGTTTAAGACTGTACCTGAGCCTAGAGCATGACCAACTCCAGTCTATCTAGGATTCGTTTGAAGAAATTCGGACTCTCCTTGTATTGAAAAAAATATATTTCGTTTATTAATCTTTCCTCTAGGGATCTTACATATAAACAATGTAGGTACTAAAATTTATACTTTTGTCAAAAAAAAATGTTTTGCACCCTCTCTTTTTTTGGTTTTCAAACGTTCGCTTGAAGAACGCGGATAAGTGATCAACTTATTTTTTTTTTCATAAAATAGGTAATAGAAATATGAAGGTATATCACCTAAATTCAATATTTTTTTCCCTTCAAAATATTTCAATATTAGCTAAAAACACACCAATTTGTTGTTTCGCTGCGTGATCACTAGTATAACGCGTCTAAGAAAAAGAGGCCAAAGAGCCAACATATAATCGCCTCTATGAAAAGCAAATAAAGTCTTTGCCATTAGACTTATTGTGCTGGATGGGTAATAGAAAAAGTTGCTAGAGTATGCCATCTTCTTAACATTGAATGATAGAGTAAAAAACATCGACATACGGGATCGTTGCGGCCTGAAAGAAGATGTAATGACTAGACTAGAAAAAGGAATGCTTCGGTGGTTTTGTCATGTAGAGAGGACGAATGAAGGTTGAGTAACGAAAGAAATGTATGATGCGCAAGTGGAAGGACTAGAAGGCCGCCCTAGAAGGACGTATGCTGACCAAGTTGGCGAAATACTGAAGAAGGGCCATGTCAAAATTACCCGGATTATAACAGCTTGTATGACTAGATTGATGGATGTGGAAGGGGCGGAACAGGTGTGTTAAGATCATAGCAGATAGAAATCTGTAGTCTGTGCCTATCCCTCTGGGAGTAACGCGTGAATATATGTATGTATGATAATATCTAAGCCATAGAATAGCATTAGCAGTGTATAGTTTTCTAAGAAAATCCAAGACAATGAATAGAAAGTATACAGTAAAAGTTTATTGAGATTGATGTTCTTGACATTTCCAAGGTTGGGAAAGCACATAGTTATAAAAGGGAAACTTATAGTTGGATGATTGTAATGTGTTTTGTCCGTTACACCTTAGGTTGCGCAAATCTTTCGTTTTCTTTTTCAACAATTAATTCTGCGTTAAGTCTGTCGATCCCATGGGACATCTTTGCGTTTAACAGTGTGCGTCGTCGAAAGAATGAATGTACAGGGCCTATTATGTACCTTTAGTTGCCAACTGGACTGGGTGTCTATCATCAAAAACTTTTAAATACTATAGCTATCGAATTCCGATTGTGTAAGGATATATTCGCACCGTTCGTAAATAGTTCAATACCCAGTAAATGTAATTTTGAAAGGTCAGTTTTTGATAATAGGCACCCAGTCCAGTTGCCAACCAAAGATACATAATAGAGCGGCTGGTCGTTTGTGCCGTCGACGTTTGCGTCAGCAGCGGTAATTGGCATACGCGGGGAAGCGGGGAGCACGCACACTGCACCCGCAGCATTGCGTGGAGTCATTGACAACGGTGTGCCCAGATAATGTACTCTTTGGGTGTGCCTTAGTGCATTGTCGTGTGACTTGTGCGCTTGCTTGTGCGTCAATATGGATTTACGTCCACGTCGCTAGCTGCGTCAGAATCGAATGACCACTAGGTGGGTTAGCGTCGTCGTGACGCTGCGTCATGACGTTGCGTTGAACCGTTCACTGCAACGTTGCGCGTCAAGATCACCGGACCGCAGTTTTAAGGCGATATGTAAAAGTTTTAGCGTCCCTGTTACTCCATATGCAAAAAAACCCTCACTGCGAGAGGGACGGATTCGTGGAAAAGTCGCAAAAAGTCGGTTTTTTATTAATATAAAATGTACTAAAGTTGCTATAAAAATTTCGTTTAACCAGCGGGCCTATTATGTATCTCTAGTTGCCTTCTGGACTGGGTGTCTATCATCAAAAACATAGATATACTATCGAATTCCGATTGTCTAAGGGCATGTTAGCACTTGAAGTGACGACACAGTTCGTAAATAGTTCAATACCCACTGAAAGCAATTTTGAAAGTTTAGTTTTTATCTATGTTTTTGACGATAGGCACCCTGTGCAGTTGGCAACTTAAGATACAGAATAGGGGGGCAGGTCTTAGATACCGTTAAAACCCATCTATTAAAATATAATTGCAGTCCATATGTCATTCTAAATTGTCAAACCAGGAGAATTATCAAAATAATTATATTATTTACCGAAGTAGATATACAAGTTCTTAAAGTGTCGATTATTTTTCCGTAGCGCCTTAATTTCGTCAACGCAAACGTAACATGCATAAAATACGCGTCATCAGCTAAGCGCAAAGTGCATAACACAACTTTCTTTAAAAAAATATTATCATATTAAAAAGATCATGGCAATATGTGGTTACGTAAATATTATAGGAAAAATATAGCGCTTGAGTAATATGACCATGAATTTTTACAAGTATATTTTTCTTTCCTCCAGTTTTGAAAATAAGGAGAGGACATATAGTTTTTGTTGTTTTTCCACGATTTCTCGAAACCAATGCCAGTTGTAAAGTATATATTTTTACAATTAGATCTTTAATATCTATAATTTAATAACCATATTGTATTTTTAGGATTTTTTATTCTTGTGGCAAATTTCAAGTCTGTATCTTTAACGATGCCAAAGTTATGAGGCTGTGACAAACGGACGGACGGACAACGGAGTCTCAACATAAAGGTTCCTTTTGTACATTTTAGGTACTACGGAACTCTAATTACAAGATTCTAAATCTGTTTACGAGTATTCTGAATTGAAATGGAATTTGAACCGATGTTCAAAGAGCCCATTCATGAACAGGATACAATAAGACGAATCCAACACCAGAATCACAATCGGAAGCTTTGACATACATGATCCAGCACATGTGATGATGAAACACAAATGAAGGTTGTTCCCACAAAACCATAATTAATTCTGTTGGTTTGAAAAATCAAACGCGATATGTTAAGGCGAATGATTACGCCAACTGCAATTTGGACCTGTCTTTGAAGGCCTACTCCTCCCACACGGGTGGTCCAAAAACTTTCATAAAAATATATGATAGGCAAATATAGAGTCAAAAATACATTTTAAGTTTCATAAACTGTTTTTATATTGTAAGTTTCAACAAAAAAATTAAAAGTCATCGAAAATTTCACATGATTAACACAAGAATTCTCTTACTTCTCCGAAACGCCGAAAGCGATTTTAATTATTATTTCACCAAATTATAGTCAATTTTTATATCGAAAAAATTTAAGTCCAAATTTTTTTTCCGTTCATGGCGTCCATGTGAAAGTATTATTTTCTCCTATTTTGCGCTAGCTGGAGACGCAGCGGTTGTCGTAACAGCCACTTTTCAAGGCACGCTGAAATGAACATTATTTCAATGTCGTTTCCGTTGATATTTGTACCGACACACATCGAGTTGCTTATTCGGCGTGGTCATTCGCCTTAAGGCGCTCTTATCCCAGAAGAGTGACTCTCTGTCTTTTTCTTTACTTGTAAGGAGTAAAGAAAATAACCACACTTTTGTACTTTTTCGTTGTTTTTATCGGTTTTTTAATTGTTTAAAAATAAGGGATATGTTTATTAAAACCCACTTACGTGGGCGACCTAGAAAATTTAAAGAGCAATATTACCAGATATGTTTCGTTAATAAAAGAGTTGAATTATGGAAATGGCATGATTTGAAAGGTCTTATTACATGCTGTGTTCGTGAATTATTTCTATCAAGCAAAGTTTATCTGATTGTGTAACACATGCGTGGAAGACCTAGATAAAGGTTTGAACTATATTGCGTATTTTTTTTTAAGTTTTAGACGATATTTGAAAGTTCTATTTGACTTTGAAATTACTCATTTTGGGATAAGAGCGCCTTAAGAAAATAAGTATTTCTGCCAAGAATATACGGTATACTCTATTCGTAACGGAATTCCAATATTGAGGAAAATAAAAACAAAGACGGCTCTACAAAAAGTTTTCATGTCGACATGTTATTTGACCAAAAATGTATTTAAATGTATACTTGTACATATATTTCTTTTGTTTATTTATCAATATTAAAAATAGGTTTTAACATTGCATTCGACTGATGACGGCCCCATACCGTGGGCCGAAATATATTGAGTAAAAGAAAAGAACTAGAAAAACCTTAAAAAGATATTATCATATATTTATTAACCTTATATATAGATTAAAACTAGATAAAACACATTTAAATGAAATTTTAGTGAGATATATTTAGGGTCATTCGGGCCCTACATCGGTCACAATGAAGTAAAAAGTAAAATATAACAGATATTTAAAAAAAATAAGAAATACAAATAGTTCACGTTTAACCTATTTACAAGATATTAAAAAGAGAGTAAATGAACAACTTCTATCTAGTTTTAATAATTTAAAAATACAAAAAAGCTATTATTTATTATTTATAGATTAACACCTGTATAAATTTCATTAAACTCTGAAACGAACAAATATTTAACACGAAAATTTTCTTTGTTTTTTTGCTTCTTTCATCTAAGTGAGCTTGGTCTGTTTCCGTCAGTTTTGGCCTGAAATAATTTATTCCATTGATAAAAAAATTTGGCAAATAACTGACTTATTTGATGCTTAGATTAAATTTAAATACATTTTATTTATGACCGCCTCTGTGGTAGAGGGCCTGGTTCAAAACCGGCGTTGCACGTATTTGTTTACGGTCTCCGTGCATTTTTTGCATTACACCATTATTGCATTACATGATAACTGTAAAAACGCTTTAAAGTTTGTTAATGTAATGCAATCAAAACGTAATGCACAAAATGACATAATTTGCTCGGTGAACACCCAATTATTATTAAGCAATTTGTACAAATTGCCATAAAACGCTTTTATTGCATGGTTTTTATTCAAAGTAAGGAAAACAATACTAAGACAAGACAAGACAAATACTCTTTATTGTACACCAAATAAATAAAATAAGGTAAAAGAACAAACTTTTGAGAAAAGGTAACAATTGGCGGCCTTATCACTTATAGCGATTTATTCCAGACAACCTTTGGGTGGAAATTTATCGTTGGAAAAAAATAACGCGAAGGTGGTGCACAAAATAAACAATAATAATTAAATGGATAGCAAATACCTAAAATAAATACACAAGTATAATATTGTACATACAAATACATATAATACGATAAATATATACACTAATATATAACAAAAATAAACAATATAATACGTAAGCCAAAAGTAAATAAATATTCGTGGCAGACATAGGGATTTAACAAGAAAGAAAATGCTACTTAAGTAATCTTTTGAAGACAGGCAACGAGGGAGCATGCTTAATAGCGATAGGCAAGTTATTCCACAATGTGACAGCTTTAACAGCAAAAGAATTACCATAAAAATTTGTAGTGTGAGATGGAATTGCTAAACGCAAATTTTCGGAGGACCGTAGAGTACGGTCATGGGTAGAGTGCAGGAATTTAAAGCCATCTTTAAGATATTATGGAGTTGAAGGATTGAACAGTACAGAATAAAGAAGACAGAGAATGTGGGCGTCACGCCGAAGGCGAATTGGGAGCCACTGAAGTGCTAAGATGTGCATTTTGGACCGTGATCCTTTGTTACCCCTCTTGAATGCTCACCCCCGATATAAAGCACCCAGATTGTGTAGTCTCAATGCTAATTATTAGATATAACGAGTTGTCCCTGTCAGTCAATGGTATCGATTCGGCATAACACGTCTTAACTTATTTGACAGGACTAACCTTATTTTAAGCGTCCTGTCTTTTTCTTTTTTTATCGAAAAGAGAAGGACAGAACTCTTAAATTAAGTTTAGTCCTATCTAATAAGTTAAGATGTGCTTCACCGAATCGGTAGCACTATCTTCAAGTACTCTAATGCCTTTACCCTTGCACTAGTTAAGACCGCTTTCGCAGCCGGATTGTGAAAAACCCGCCTTTTTCTAACTAATTGAAACAGAACACTTAAATTCAAAATCACTTAATAGTTATTCAACAAAACCTTTATACTTTTGAATTGTGTATGTTGCCATCGCAAAGTTTCCATTGGTTTCAGTAATTTTGAATTAAAAAAATTCTATGGTGGAATTGGCGGTCTTATCACTAAAAGCAGTCTCTTCCAGACATTTCTGTCACAAACGTAATCTTAAATAACCTTGTTTAGTAAAGCTACTCGTATTAAAATATTCAATAACCATTGCTGAGTCATCGTTACACACCAGCAGCGAACGTAAAATATCACATTTCAGCAGGAAACCGTGGGCTCATAGCACATGCGCGAAAATGAAACCTTACTCATACAGATTGTTAATAAATAACCAATAAGCCGAAATAAATTACACTAGCTTTTCCAAAATCTAGACTTGTTAAAGTAAGTACCGTATTCGTAGGACATGGTATAAGATTATACAAGGTGACTTTTTGATCATCGTCCAAATTCATACTGGAGGCTTGATAAGTGATCAGTATCTTGGATCAATAACAATTTTTGTGAAATTCGTAGAATGAAATTTCGGCTTTCCATAGCAATTGACTTCCAGTCCTGAGTGAAACACTATGGGGAGTCGAAATTTCATTTTACGAATTTCACAAAAATTGTTATTGATCCATAATACTGATCACTTACCAAGCCACGAGTATGAATTTGGACGATGATCAAAAAGTCACCTTGTATATGATGTAAGATTATACAATATAATTATTGTTCATAATTTTGAAGTTTTTGGGAACGGATCTTGTTCGAACACACAACTGCTTCTGGCGACCATGCTTTTATTTTATTTTACTTTTTTTATAGAATTAGTGTACATATTTATCGTATTATATGTATTTGTGTGTAAAATGTTATACTTTTGTATTTATTTTTGGTATTTGCTATCCATTTAATTATTATTTAATTTGTGCACCACCTTCGCGTTATTTTTTCCAACGGTTAATTTCCACCCAAAGGTTGTCTGGAAGAAATCGCTATAAGTGATAAGGCCGCCAATTGTTACCTTCTCTCATAAGTTTGTTTTTTACCTTATTTTATTAACTTTGGTGTACAATAAAGAGTATTTGTGTTGTCTTGTCTTACAAAGTTGCGTTATTTTATGCATTATTTTTTATATGATCCTGCACAACAACTTTAAACATGAGGGAGGGGGAACGCAAACATTCAAACCTACAATTTTTTTTTAAATTTGGCATTAAGACTGTACCTGAGCCTAGAGCATGACCAACTGCAGGCTATCTAGGATTCGTTTAAAGAAATTCGGACTCTCCTTGAATTGAAAAAAATATATTTGGTTTATTAATCTTTTCTCTAGGGATCTTACGTATAAACAATGTACTAAGATTCATACTTTTGTCAAAAAAAAATGTTTTGCACTGTCTTTTTTTTGGTTTTCAAACGTTCGCTTCAATAACGCGGTTAAGAGATCAACTTGATTTTTTTTTCATAAAATAGGTAATAGAAATATGAAGGTATATCACCTAAAATCAATATTTTTTCCCTACAAAATATTTCAGTATTAGCTAAAAACGAACCAATTTGTTGTTTCGCTGCGTGATCACTAGTATTACGCGTCCAAGAAAAAGAGGCCAAAGAGCCAATATAATAATCGCCTCTATGAAAAGCGAATAAAGTCTTTGCCATTAGACTTATTGTGCTGGACGGGTAATAAAAAAAGTTGCTAGGGTATGTCATCTTCTTAAATAGAGCACAGGTATTTCAGAGGTGAAAACTTCTAGGCACGTTGAGAGATTTTCGGTATAGAGTCGCGTCGCCGTCGTTGTAAAGCCATTTTGACAGTAAAGTTTTCACTTCTGTCGGCATTCCTCATGACTGCCTGTTTTTTTTAAATGATTATAATTACATAAAAAAGAGGTTAAATAAAATTTTTTGTGAGATATATTTCGGGCCATTCGGGCCCGGCCGGCATCAGTCACAACACAATGAAGTAAATGGAAAACTTTTTTAATGATTTTTTTTATATTTGTGAACGTATAAGGTTTAGGTTCTCTACGCAATTCTATAACACAACAACGACCTTCGCAACCAGTTTGCGTACTTGCGTGACTCATCGGGAACGATGGAATTTGATGCAAAAAGTTGTGACCAAACCTGATTTTGCATCAAGAACTACTGAGGGACGTTTTGAGATCTAAACAAAAATCATTCAAAAGGGAAAAACAAGCACATAAACAGTTTAAAGTCTGTCACGTTACCAAAATATAAATTGTGCAGTCTCCATAAAACCTTTAATTAAAAAGCAAACGTTACAAAATAAAAAACTTCGTTTTGGTTAAATATTTTATTCCTATCGTAACTACCTCTACATAATTAAAATGTCCACTTTATCTCAAATCTTAAAGCAATATTTCAGAATAAAAGATTGCAAAAACGTTTCTAACCATCTGTCAATGTGCAATTAATTAAAACTTACTCTTGCGATCCCAAATTAAATTATAATAGAAAAGATATAAATTATTGTGTCTTTTTATACATTTGATTGTATTTGATTAATAACGACTTGTTTAATTAAATTTATTTTAAATTTGCGAGTACCAACGGATCACGACTATCTTATGTCCTTTTTTGTGATTTTAAAAGTAAAATATTTTTTTCATTAATATTTATGGTTTCGTTCGAGATGAATCTTTAGTGTGCAAAGAGGTGTGACCATAGAGATCTATTTATTCAGATTTCGATGGGTTTCACAGACATATTGTGTAGCCCGTGCACATATACCTATTTCTGAGACAAAGTTTAAAATTATTAGTTAAAGAGCACATTAATCCGATAAAATTATGTAACAACAATTTCAAAATGTTTTTCTGTAAACAAATCATACTATTGCTACTAACAGATCTGGGGGCACGGATGTAGGGTTTGTAGTGTTAGGGCTTGTAGAGTTAGGGGCTTGGCTCTACATAAGATCTGATTTTTTTTAAATAGCGAAATCGTTATGAGCTTGTGAGTCTTGACAACCTACATTGTATTAGGTCCTTACATATGAAATTGGCGTTTTGTATGGAGAGTTTGAAGGAAACTCAATTTTCAGTACTAAAATTTTTTAGGAAATAATTTCTTTTGTTTATGAATGAGACAACATTCAGCGAACAGCAACATAAAATTAAATTTTTAAAAAGTATCAGCTGTAAAAAATTATTACGAATCTTATCTTGGAAATAGATGGCATTTAGGACGAACTGTTTTCGAACATTTCATTTTAGTTATCAAACTGAAAATAAAAACAAATGATTGAAATAGCTATTGAGTTACAGGAATTACTAACACATGAATCTGTAAGAAAATTTCACCATTTTCATATGTACCTATTTTACAAACTGTAGCATGTAAGTTTACAGGCAAGCCATATTATGAAATGTTCCCAGTAAAATATTATACTTTAACACCCTCTGTGGTCTAGCCATAAACGTCTCGACCATTAATCCGGAGGTCGCGAGTTCAAATCCCGTAGTGGTACACTTGTGTTCAGTCTGCATGCTTCGAAAGCATGATTTTGAACTCAAATATATTGTCAGAAAGTCTACATTAGAACGCTCGGTTCGTAAGCTGTCAGTGAATTTGCGAGGTTTTTCTTGAATTTCTGAAAAATGCTGATGCCGATGTCGACTGTGGAGGTACCACCATCTTACTTGGAGACCCCCTCGAAGTAATTCGAAAATGAGGCCCACTTGCCTGGGACCGATGGATGGCGGTATATCCATCCCTAAAAGCCTAGAACAGACTGGTGACGTGCAGCGGCGTCACTGTTGCGAGGGTTCCGGCACCGCGCTCACCAACCCGCCTGCCCAGCGTGTTTTTGAGTATGGGCAATTCTTCCAGGATGACCGCCGGGAGTGGCAAATTCCTGGAAAGGCTTATGTCCAGCAGTGGACGAACAAAGCTGACGGATGGATGGATGGATATTTTACTCGTATTTGAAACAAGATATTGAACTGATAATATGAATTCAACAAAAACCTAATCTTGGAATGGCAGGGCCTTAACCGCCCATCCTTGAAAACACCTCAAACACCTTTTCGACGAATTATGTCGTGATGTTGTATTTATTATTCTATATGATCACCCTGGAACACTAAAGTCGTTATCTACTCGTAGAAAGTAGTATGTCAAGATGTCGTAAAAGATTATGCTCTTGCGCACAGATCGCTTGATTAATGTTATATTGATTGTGCTTTCTATTAATCATTGATCGTTTATTGAATTTGACCAAGTTGTTTGAAGTTTTTGTTAGCGAATTGTTATTGTATAATCTTGAACATAATAGGCTTGTGTGGGCGGAAATATAATGGCAACTTCCTAAGCTTTTGGTCATAGGCTATTACTTTTCCCCGCTTCGAAATTTGTTTTGCAATTGGCAAATCAAAATTAATAGTTTTAGAAAGTGTATTTAAATCAAAGAAGAAACACTTCTTGTATTATTAAACCGTTTACAGTAATTACATTTCTGTTTTATTTGATTTCATCATGTTCACTTAAGACTTCGTACCAAGTTAAATGCACGTTGTATTTACAGAGGGGGTTAAGATGATGTTGCGGAAGCCGGAAACTGGCGACAGTACAGTACTCCCAAAGTGATAATGCGCATACAAATCTTCGCTACTGTTCGGCAAAGTTCGTATTTCCTTACACTTTCTATATGGCTATAGATTTGTATGCGCATTATTACTTTGGGAGCACTGTACTAGTGCACACGAACAACTTTTCGTGAAAAAATATTGAGAAATCGTGAAAAGAAAATCAGTTTTTTCATACATTTAGGTAGAGTTTTTTTTTTGCGATTTGATGGTTGGTTCCGTAGTAAAAGATGTTCGTATGGACGAGTACTATCACCAGTTTCCAGCTCGTACTCGTCCACACGAACAACATTCCGTGAAAAATAATTGAGAAATCGAGAAAAAAAGACTGTTGTTTCATGCATTTTGGTCGGGTAGCCATGTAACTTTTTTATGGAACAGCTGATTTTTTTTCGCGATTCGAGAGTTGGCTCCATAGTATTAGAAGTTGTTCGTATGGACGAGTACTATCGCCAGTTTCCTTCGCAACTTCATCTTAATAGGCACACCAACTATAAAGTGTGTTTTAAGTTGGTAGCCTATTCATTTACAACGATGACTGTACATTTTTTCCAAAATCTGTGAATATACAGAAGTAAAATAAAGTTAAAGGGTTAGTCCCCTAAAGCCGTTTTCTTATAGCTGTAACGTATCTGGTAGCTGCCCTTAGTGCCCCACCCTGTATAATGGAAGGGCCTTAAGTCCCCTGTCACCCGATGTCACAGATGCTCAAACAAGTGACACAGCTAGTCACCCGCGTGCTAACGACAACGCATGACATTACCATACAATGCGATGCGTGCGCTTGCGCATCAATGGGATGCGCCCGCACTTAGAGTGGCCATGGCTCATATCCTTCGGGATTTTTTTCCTGTGTAGCTATCACGCGCCAGAGATACATCGTCTGTCTATCCTACTAGCGCTCTCACGCATACCGCGTTTGTCAATGTTCGAGAGAGCAAGTAGACCCCCTGGGACAGATAAAGAATAGTTCCAAGCAAACTGAGATTTTGGGTTATTATATCTTTGCTTAAAACTTGTCTGAAATAAAACTTGGCACCTATTTATAGGTAATTTGATTGTTTTATCGGTGACGCCAACAAAATCTTATTCTTTACACCAAACCTGGGCCCTTTTCACATGCCTTGGTTCGTTTTATGGATAAACCAAGTCAGTATCAGTCTAAGACTACATAACAAAAATGTTTTTAATGGTCTAAGGCAAGGTTTCTCATACTTCCTATCCTACTAATATTATAAATGCGAAAGTTTGGATGGATGGATGGTTGTTTGGTACCGCCGTAACTACTGAACCAATTGGGCTACAACTTTGCACAAATGTAGCTTTGGTCTGAAATAGGACAAAGGCTAATTTTTATCCCGTAAATCAGTTCCCATGGGATGGCAATGGAGTGTCAAGTTCCAATAGAAAAGTGATGAAATGTTACTCCTTCACGCTGTAAGATATAGGCTACCTAGAATAAGATAATATAAGATATATAAGATAATAGAATAAGATATAGACTACTTTTTATTTTCCCAGGGAAACAAGAAAAAGTCTAGTTCCACGTATCCCTATTAAATTTTCCACACGATTGTAAACCCCTTTTTAAAGAAAATATTTTTAATTAAAAAAGGAATTTTATTTAAATAAAAGATAATACAGTCATAACGAGCAACGTATTCTTAATAAATTGATGTAAAATTCAAAAAGTAAAGGGAAGTTCACCGCTTTTCGTGAGAGCTCTGCATATTTCGTCAAACGCGCGACTTAGCCAGTCAGCCGTCATAACGTAAATCTTGTCGCAAACCCCGAACGATCAACTGGTGGCGAACCCCTAAGGGTTCGCATACCCCACTTTGAGAAACACTGGGTCCTCAGTATCAGGGGTATCAGTGCTACTCCTTTTGGAAAACCGCTTTTCTTACAAAAGCGAAACTAGCATTTCGATGCATGCAGACCAAACTCCCATTGAGGAACAATTAATTTATTTTATATCTTGAAAAGATAGTGCACTCATACACTCTGCTTTCAAAGGTCTTGATTTTGTGCCTTGGGAAAAAACTAATGAAGACTTATCCCAAGAGTAGGAGCCCGTCATGGCCACCCCAGACCTGTCAACTAAAGATCCTCGGTCGATAACCCCGCCCTATGTTTATCCAACTGTCTGTTAACCTTAGCCAGGCTTAGTCATCGGCACTTCACTCCAAACTGCTTCCAGATGAGGGAATTCGCCAGTTTATAGACCTGGCTATAAATATGGGCTATTTGGTGTAACAATGTTGGATATAGATGCCGGGATCCTTGTGGAATTCCAACTACGATGGTCCATTTGTTAGACAGTTAAATCATCACCTCATCATCGATTTTATTGATATCGATAAATAAATAGAGGTTTGGATAGAAATAGTTGCAATTTACGTCTGTAAGCCTAGCTGTTATGTAAACCTCGTGCTGCCATCTATTTGTGGACGCGTGAACTCGATAAAGTCAATCGATGTGCAATGACATCCAACCTCTAGGCTTTGATTAGATGAATCAGGATTCTGATTTTGTCTAATAGATGGCGTATTGAGTTGTAATTAGTCATAGCAGAAATTACCTCATATTCATAATTACCGCCTTCTAATAGGTTCAAGTGAGCTGAAACGCTTTTCGAAATATAATTATATCCCACCTAAAACATGTCTTATTAGGGATCCGTAGTACCTAAAAGGTACAAAAGGAACCCTTATGGTGAGACTCCGTTGTCCGTCCTTCCGTCCGTATGTCACAGCATCATAACTTTAGCACCATAAAAGATAAAGACTTTGAAATTTGGCACAAAAATAGCATTCATTTATCCACATAACACGGTGTAAAAAAATAAACTGAATAATTTGAAATTGTTCAAAATATTTCTGGACCAAAAATATGAAAAAATTGTCGATTTCAAAAAAAATTACACAAATGAGAAAATTAAAAAAAGTGTTTTTTGTTTTTTTATAAAATATGGATATCAAATTATGGATACTAAAGAGCTAATTGTAAAAATTATAGCTGGGTGATATTTATAACTACAAAAAATATATATCACCCTTATCTCCAAAACTGGTGGACCAATAAATATGAAAAAAATCATGGTAGGTAATATGATTTATTACCATATTATGACAAATGACCAAATTCTCAAAACTGTCGAATTACGGAGCCCTATTGGAAACGGAGCCTGACTCGCACTTGACCGGTTTTCTTAATATATATTTGAATTTGAATTTCTAGGGATAGTAATAAGCAACGTTCTTCATTTGTTTTGTTAGGTTGAGATTCCCTGCTACTGACTATGTACAAAAGGTGAAATTTAATCAACCGCCCGAATGCATACTGGAGACTCGGTTAGTGATCAGGAACAATGTTTAATGACCCTTCAGGTGAAACAAAACAAAATCTGAACTATCTGAACTATCCTTTTTGAACTAGTCAGCTCGTATAGGAACAAACAATTATTTTTATGATTTCGAAAAAGAGGATCATTGGACCTTGTTTCTAATCACTAACCGAGTCTACAGTATGAATTCGGGTGGTTGATTACATTTCATCTTGCAGAGGCAGTAACAATGTAACATAATACAACTTGGCAAATTTTCACAGCCTTTGCATGTATTACACGACCAAAAAAGGGAGTGTATTGTTTTCAGGGGTTCATGCATTTTCTATATTCCATCATATCTTCTGAACGCTTTAACCCATTTGGATTAATGAGGTGTCATTAGAATCTCTATATCACCCGGATTGGCACTGGGTATAAAAGTATTAAATAAACATAAAAAATTCTAAAAAACGCGACTGCCATAATTTCAAAATAAACTCCAGTGCAGTCGGGGGACATACAAAACAAAATGTAGAACTGTCCGCTGACTGCACTGGGTGTCGTGTCGTTACTCGTTACTAAGTTTATTTTAAAATAATGGCAGTCGTGTTTTTTTTTTTTGTAGCCTTTGAGCTTTGGCATTGAAAACTTTTCAGTAGCTGCTGCCGTGTGTCTATATACGTTGATGATGTACTCATACCTAAATCGTTACGACATGAATCCCCGAGGGGTGTCAGAGTGTTTCCTGTATATCCAAGTCCACACTAGTACACCCACTTTTCACCAACGATTATCAGGAGATAAATAGGCGAGCTCTATCGTTGTATTTTGGGCACAAATTGGACCCCCGAAGCATACAGACCGAACACAATGTGCCCTTGCTGGAATTGAACCCGCCTCCTCTGTATTAGTAGTCGAGTATTTGAACCACTAAACCACAGAGGCGGTACTCGCACCTATTAAACAAGGTGACATTTATTTATATTGCCAAATTCATACTGGATACTTGGTAAGTGATCAGTATCACAAATCAATAACAATATCTGCGAAATGTGTTTAAAAGAAAATTTTGATTTTGTGTAGTATTGACACAGGGCTGGGCTTTCGTTTGTTGGGTACAGGAAAAAAATAATTTTCAAACTTTCCAAAAAGGATCATTAAACCTTGATACTATAACCACTACTTACCGAGTATTAAGTATGAATTGAGCTGTATAAATAAATGTTACCTTATTATAAGCCATATACAGCCAAATTCATACTTATAAAAATATGTATATTAGGTCTTTACATAATATGAAATTGCCGTTTTCTATAGAGAATTTGAAGGAAACTGAATTTTCAGTACTAACATTTTTGCATTATTTAGGAATGAAACATCCAAATTAGGTATTTTCTTTTATGAATGAATGAGACAACATTAAGCTAACAGCTACATTAATTTATTTTTTGAAAAGTGTCAGCTGTACAAAATTATTACGAATCTTATCATGGAAATGGATGGCACTTAGGACGAACTGTTTTCGAACATTTTAATTTTGGTTGTCAAACTGACAATAAAATCAAAATTTAGTACCTAGATGTAAAACCTAGAAAGCAACTTTCATACAAAAAACAAATAATGGAAATACCTATTGAATTACAGGAATTATTAACTCATGAATCTGTAAGAAAATTTCGGCAACTTCATATATTAATTATATACAAGGTGACTTTTTGATCATCGTCCAAATTCACACTGGTGGCTTGGTAAGTGATTAGTATCATGGATCAATAACAATTTTGGTGAAATTCGTAAAATGAAATTTCGACTCCCCATAGTGATTCACTCGGGACTGGAACTGAATTTCTATGGGAAGCCGAAATTTCATTTTACGAATTTCACAAAAACTGTTACTGATCCAAGATACTGATTACTTATCAAGCCTCCAGTATGAATTTGGACGATGGTCAAAAAGTCACCTTGTATAGTATACATATCCTCTACTTATTTTCTTACATTATATGAATTTGAAAGTTTTCTTTAAAAAATACGATGAATTATTCAAAGTCATTTCAACATTCTTTTCGCATTAGGGATTATACCACGAAGTATTTTTTTTTTGTATACAAAAAACGTCTTATGCTAAACACGAAAACCTACAGACTTTTTATTTGAAATAAATGAATAAAATTTGCATTATTACTGCGACCTCAACTCCTTAATTAGTTATATTGTAAAGCAGGGACAATCAACCATTTTTAACCGATTTCAAAAAAGGAGGTTCCCAGTTCACCTGTTTTTGTTCGAGTAGGTATGTTATCTTTAAATAATCTTTAATAACTTTAGTAACTTCCTAATGGTAGAAATTTTGTTTTTGTTTTTAACTTTAATATTGCCACCGGCTCTTAGCAATTATTCACCTTATTTTGTATATTGCATAAGGTCGGTTTTGGAAACGGGCCTAAACTGAAAATCAGCGTAGTGGCTTGCCTCTGCATTATGCTGAGTTAAGGACCTTTTCCACTACCACAGCACTTACATTATTTATTAGTTTTAGTTGTGTTTTTTTTCTTTTTTAACTGTTTAATTGTAAAATGTGTATTTTTGTTTTCTTTGTCGTGTAATGCTGTGGAAATGGAATAAAGAAGTTATCTATTTATCTATATATCTATCTTACTCCATTACTCCGTAATAATAGTTATGAAGGTGGTAGAGCTGATGCCGGGCTCGACTTTGGAGGTACCACCATCTTACTTGGAGACCCCCTCGAAGAAATTCGGGGGAGAGTAAGAGGACAGCTCATAGGCAAAAAACCAGGAGGCCCACCATGCCTGGGACCGATGGATGGCGGTATAACCATCCCTATTAGCCGGGCCTTATATGGAACAGACTGGTGACGGGCAGCGACGTCACTAATGCGAGGGTTCCGGCACCGCGCTCACCAACCCGCCTGCCCAGCGTGTGTGAGTATGGGCAATTCTTCCAGGATGACCGCCGAGAGTGGCAAAGTCCTGGAAAGGCTTATAACCAGCAGTGGACGGACTAGGCTGATGGATGAATGGATGGATGATTTAGAAAAGTGTACTTTCAGGTAGGTCAAGCTTGGTGATGATTTGATGAAGATCTTCAGAGATATTCAGTGGAACTTCTCAATAAATGAGAAACACTCGATATTGAGTCAATTTGTATTGTAGCAGGACGCTGGGGAGCAGTTTGTGCAACTAATCGTTTATTGAAATCGTTTGTCAAATGACTGCGATTGCTGTGATTGGATAATATACTGTAAACTCGAAGTTTTGACAGTTTTGTATCCAATCACAGGCATTTGCGCTCATTCGGTCAATGATTTCAATAATCGATATCGAGCTTTTCTCTCTTTTCCGTCCTGACTGCAGAGTGTTACTTGAAAATTGTCGTTATGCACACTTGACCTTTGATCCTGACTTCATCATCATAGAACTCAACGAATAACAGCACATAACTCACAATTGCGGCAATCACTTTGTGGATGCGAATTTTATTTTTGTCACTGTCACTCCAAGCGAAAAATCGCGCAGTGCGAGAGGGGCGGATTCAGGGCAAAAGGGAAAAAACTTGGTTTTATATTTTTATTGAAAAAACTAAAATAGCTAGCAAATTTCAAATATCAAATCTCTAGATATTGTTGAAACACACCTAATAAAATATGTTTGAGTTCTGTATATGGTTCCTATTCGTCAAACGAGGAGAAAAAGTGTGTTTGAAGACCTCATTTCAAAAATTATTTCTATCGAGGAAAATTTATCCAAAGATGTTTTCCAATTTCAAAACCCTAGATTATATAGTAAAAATGCAAATACCATAAATTTATTAAAATTTGTCGTTTATTTTATGAAATACACAGAAAAGAAACACCCGTATTTTTTTCGCATATCGCCTTAACCATGACAGTAGCACAAAAAGAGCACCGACTTCTAGAGAACGTAACTATGTTTCAGGAAGTAAAAGTCGGCAAAATATTTAATCGGTATCATCGGTCAGTAAATAATCGGTATTGCTTGCTGCTGTTACATTTGAAGTCGGTTACTACTTTTTGTTAAAAGTTCATTAATATAAATTTTAAGAACCTCAAATACCCTCTTTAAATTTAAGTAACCCAGTAGTATTTTTCTTTCGATACACGTTAAGAAATATCCACTTAGTTTACGGCTGTATCTCTGATACAACCCGCAGATTTTTTTTCAGGCATGCAAGTTTACTTCACAGTGATTTCCTTTATTCACCGTCCAGCAAGTGGTAAGTATACTAAGGGCCTGTTTCACAACTTCCAGATAAGTGCCTGATAGTTATATGTGACATATAAAATGCAAATAATGCAAAATACAAAATGTGTTCCATTTTTAAACTTATCTTCTGGATATCACTTATCTGGAAGTGGTGAAACAGGCCCTAATACATCTCTATCTACCTATAACTTAAGGCCAGATGGTAACTTTTTACAGAGATTTCATGTCCTAGCTCTTAACGTTTTATTGCTAAATAGCCTAAATACTAAACTATTGCATTTTTCAAATGTTTATGAACTACCTTGGGGTCAATATGTATTCAAATTCTTAAAAAAATGTTGTTATTTGAGAAAAATCTGTGTGAAAATGAGAAGTTTTCGAGCACAAAATATAAGATTTCTGAGTACTTACTTTGTTGTATTTTTGAAACATATTGATTACCCAAAATTTCAATATGGATAGGAAGTATAGGTTGAGCGATAGATAAAGTTATTTTAATTTTTATTCGATTTTATGCATTAGCGTACAACTGAGACGACAATTCTTTTTGTACGGCATCAAAATATGATCCTCTTCCCTTAAGAGGGCGCCGAGCAAAATAATCTAAAACGACAGTCACTGTTAAATTGATTTATTGAATAATATTTCAATTATAAATAAAGAATATATATATTTAGTATCACAGAAAATGTATCTACACTTCCGCCGCAGTGAATATTAAAAATAACTTAACGTGTAAGAAACAAATCTATCTAAATTTGGCCCAAAATATAAAAAAGGTATTGGGGTTTTAGTCATTTTAATAACTTTACTGTCGATTTTTGTCTCAACCACAATTCAAGACAATCACAAACGTTATAAAATACAATTGGGCCGTTAAACATTTTTAAAATTTTGTCTGGTAAATTAAACATGATTTTTTTCTGTTAAATTCAATAAAAACGACCACGATAAATAACGACCGCGAGAGAACAAGTGAGGAGTCTAATTGTTCTACGCTCGGCGCAGCCCTCTTGTCAGTGGAGTAGCCACCATTCCTCTCTATCTTCTGCTAGTTATTTGACCTCTTGAAATGACATTACATCAACTTTCTCTTTTACTTGAGTAAGGTAGGTGCGTCTATGTCCTCCTCTTCCTTTTTTCCCCTCAACCTTTCCTTCTACGATATTTTTTAAGAATTTGTCCTGTCGAATCAAGTATCCAATCATTTCATACTTTATAAGTTGTATGTACATATGACCACATATTGATTACTCGCTTATTATATTTATCTATATAATAATTTGTTGTACACCATAATTTTTTTATTACTCATATTATATAAATAAAATAAATAAATATCTATAAGTATTTACTTTAAAATGTCGGAAGTATGCATGACAAAACAATGGTTGGTATAATCACAGCGTTGTAGTCTACTGACTGCAACACATGCTGAGTCAGGGCCTTGTTACCCAGCACTTCATGTTTTGTTTTGTACCTAAAATGTATTTGTATTATTGTGTTGATTGTGCTGCGTAAATAAAGATTATATCTATCTATCTTTCTATTTTCCCTCTTCTATTTTCAATGGTAACAATTCTCAGTACTTCAATACAAACTATGTACATAAGTTCCAAAAAACTTCATTTTATTTATTTAACCATTCCGATTGGTACCCGGGTCCTAAAGAGGACGACGATTCAGCAACTGCTGTTTTTTTTTTTGAGAAAAACTGCATATCTGGTGTTCTCGTAAATTGAAGGAAACAAAGGAAAACAATACGTATCATTTTTACTAACATTTTATCGCTTGCCAATCAAATGGTTTGCAATCTCTGCTAAGGGGCCTTTTGGCCGCAGTCCAGAAGTTCGAAGTGGGAATGTTTACATCTATTTTTATTTATGTTCAGTTTGTTTAATGGAGTGTTTACACTCTCTCTAGTCTTCAGACGATTTAATACTTCACCGGTCATTGGGTCTTTTGTTGAAAATGGTATAGTAACTGCAGTGACATAAAAAAGCCCCTTTTTCTTCTCAGCACAAAAAAGGCCCTCTTTCCCCTTCATTCACAAGTAAATGTGGAAGAAAATGTAGGATAAACGGCTACGTAATAACGTCAATCATATGTAGGTACATGAACTATTTATATGTGTGCCAATCGTTTGTGAGGAGCAAACTGTATTCTACATCTGTCACATGTCCTATTGTGATGGTTTTGCTGTCAGAAATCTCTGTTTAGAGATTAGCTCGACAATGTGCATATTTTTTCACTGTAATTTTATTTATGATTATATTTCCGTGTGTGTACAATAAAGAATAAAGAATGCAGCCTGTGGGCTAGATACACCCAGAGATCTTATGGGCTACTGAAGCGCTTCGGGCATGTTCGCCTGGGCTCGCATCGACTGCTTTCACCCGACCATGCGTAGACGATGCGCGTCTCTGATGCAAAGGGTGTGGGCCAGCGCCAAAATACCGTCCTGGCAATCAAATCTAATCAAAAATATTTATTTTAGACCAGTTTAGTCCATATTTACACAACAATAAAAAGACAATACAATACTAATTATAAGACATGAGAAATACTGACAATAATAATTTTAATTTGGAGCGCCCAAACCTGCAGCTCAGGACATATGGCGGTACGCCCAACGTCCCATAAATGGACAGTCCTCTCTATTCGCGAGAGTGTTTAGATGCTGTTGAGACTGTAGTTGACCCTTTCTTTTAGTGAGGCTATGCGTTTACGAACGAGAGCATGAAAAACATCAGTTCCAGCCTCCGCAAACATGCCTGACGCGCTACAAAATCTGGGCAGTTTCAACGTCACCCTGAACGCGTTATTATGTTACACAGTTCAATTCAAATTCAAATTCGAATAGTTAATTTTGCAAAGTAGATATATTTAATACACTTTTTACACGTCAAATTTAATCTTATAAAAAAATATATATAATAAATGTACATGAACTAAATTAAAGGTTTATTTAATTTATGTAGCAATATATTTATATATGTATATATTAAAATGATAGGTAAAATATACAAGGTGAAATCCAATCAACCGCCCGAACCAATACCGGAGACCCGGCCAGGGACCAGGAACAAGGTTCAACGATCACCAAACAAGTCTCCATCACGAATCCAGGCGGCCGACCAAATCCCATCCTATAAACTACATACTAATAGGTTACATATACAAATACATGCCTACCTCCGCCCATTCGATTAGTCTTGCTAAGAAGAAGGGCAAGAAACTCTTAGCAAGATCATTTCTTTTTTTAACATAAAACTTATACTATACAAATGATTTATATCTACTTTAACTACGGAATAAGAAAATACAAGACAGCAGGAATTCAGGTAAATGAAAAAAAGACAAACATATATGTCTTTGTCTACTTGTCTCATATAGTCTATTTCCTTTTACAGTCTGTAATTAATTAATGTTTACTCCTTAGAGGAATCATATATTTAGAAAATTATACTTTTTAATTAAATTATAACCTACTATCATGACAAATTATTGTCACTGTAACACCATGCTTTACCATCATCCAAATATTCATTTATTTTATAATATGCCTTTTTCAATAGGCCCTGCTTAATATACAGTTTTAACTTATTCTCTGACAAAATAAGGACCTCCTTTGGAAGTTTATTGTAAAATCTTATACCATGTCGTACGAAAGAAAGTTTATGCTTATTTCTGGTTTCCTTACAATGTTGCTCACCAAGCCTTGGGAAAGACTCAGTTGCAATGCTCGTGCAATGATATTGCAATGATCGAGAGCAGGCTTGACGTCCACTGCGACAGATATGTTATTAGCAATGCGGGTAGTTATTGTATAATATTTTCGAGTATAGTTTAATGTTGTATTTAATTTATCTTTTGAAGTGGATACTTCTAAGTTCGCGCCGCGTATGGGATGGGGACCAGCTTCTATATTTTGAATATTTAGTTGCCAACTGTACTAGGTGCCTATCATCAAAAATATAGCTAAAATCTGAACTTTCAAAATTGCCTTCAGTGCGTATTGAACTATTTACGAACTGTGTCGTCACTTAAAGTGCAAACATTTCCTTATTAGACAATCGGAATTCGATAGTATACATATGTTTTTGATGATAGACACCCAGTCCAGATGGCAACTAAAGATACATAATAGGCCCTCTGTTCAGAATTTGAACGTCACTTCCGTTATCGACTCCACGAAAGAATTTTGCAGATCAAGGTATTTTCGTATTTAGTACTTAACAATAAAAGCATTGACAAGGAAGTTCTCTGTTGAATAGAATTTGGATAAACTTATTTTTTTGACGAAGCATTATTTGATTTCTTATTACATCTTAATACGTGTTATAATCATTTATTATTATTTATAGAAAATTATTGCATCATCCATCCATCCATCAGCCTAGTTCGTCCACTGCTGAACATAAGCCTTTCCAGGACTTTGCCACTCCCGACGGTCATCCTGGAAGAATTGCCCATACTCACACACGCTGGGCAGGCGGGTAGGTGAGCGCGGTGCCCTCGCACCAGTGACGCCGCTGCCCGTCACCAGTCTGTTCCTTATAAGGCCCGGCTATGAGGGATGGATATACCGCAATCCATCGGTCCTGGGCATGGTGGGCCCCCTGGTTTTTTGCCTGTGAGCTGTCCTCTTACTCTCCCCCGAATTACTTCGAGGGGGTCTCCAAGTAAGATAGTGGTACCTCCACAGTTGAGCCCGGCATCAGCTCTACCACCTCTGATTTGATATTGCATAATTAATCGTAATTATTAAAAAAAAACGACAATAGAATATAGCAATATATCGCTGCAATAGAATACGGTAGTTGGGCCGCTGTCTGCTTCTAATAATATGCGTAAAAATACAAAGGTTCCATGTTTTGTCCTTTTATCAGGGAATTAAGTTTTTTACGAAACCAATTTTAAAGCAAACGTGGTAGGTACTACGTACTCAAAAAGTCTGTAAAACAAAATATTTTAGAAACGTGATATCATCAGAAATTTTTATTGTTTGATTTTTTCATTTTCTCGGAGTTTAGGATTATTTTCCCACCTACACGTCAAATTTCAGCTGAATCAGCCCAGCCGTTTTTATGTTGCAGATGGATACCGAAGATTCGCTTGAAGTTTTCCTAAAAAAGGATCGTGATTTTCTTTAATAAACCCACTTATGTAACTCGTTCATTTTCCACGTAAAGTTACTATTTAATAACTTTTGATAGCTGACGCAGGATGAAAATATGGTCGTACTTTATACTTAATAACTTCGTACTGCGAAATTAACTCTTTTATAATTCTAGAATCAAAATGGCGCACGTTTTTCTTTTTTAGGGATCCGTAGTCGACAACCAGGAACCGTTATAGTTTCGCCATGTTCGTCTGTCTGTCTGTCTGTCCGCGGTTTATCTTAGAGACTTTTAGTACTAGAAAGCTGAAATTTGGCATGGGTACACATATTTATTACGCCAATAAAGTGGTACAGTAATTTTTTTTTTAGGGTACCTCCCCTACACGTAAAGTGGGGATGATTTTTTTTCTCGTCTATCCCCTAGTGTGGGGTGTCGTTGGATAGGTAATTTAAAATATTGGGGGTAAAAGAAGACTATTTTTCGATCCAGAGTTCCGTTTGCAAAATATTTAGCTTAAAATTGTTAATTTTGGTTAGAGTCAGCGAAACGGTTGTAGTTGGAGACGTGAAAAAAATCACGGCAGTAGTATACATAACGGAATTAAAAGGAAAACTGTCACAGCTAAGTAAGCTTTACAAGTTAACGAGTACAGATCACGCCAAACTTTTAGTCCCTTCTAAACACGGGGCGATTCGCATCAGCAGGAACAAAATGTATGGGCTGTTCTTGAGAAAAGCAACTTCCGAGCGTACTAGAAGTTTGGCGCAATCTGTATTAGTCGACAAACTTATAAAATGTACTTGGAGAAGAAGTCCACATATTGTGCAGGGCAACTACAAAACCCTACACTGCGCGTGGCCCGACACGCACTTGGCCGGTTTTTTCATTTAATTTTTATAGTATAGGGAAAATAAAAGGTATTTAGGGAGAAGGAAAAGAAATGTTAAAATTGTAATATCTATGTTACAGACCAACCACGATTTGAGGACAAACTAGTTTGGCCTAGGCCAAAGTTTTTTTGGGTTATCATGAAAAAATAACCACAAAGGTTATTTTTGGCGTGGCGCGACTCACCATACCTAACCTACCTGCTCTCTTCTCCACTGAATCCAAAAAACTAGTTCGACCTAGGCCAAATTAGTTTGTCCTAAAATCAGGTTTGGCCGGTTACATATACTCGTAAATCACGTAAAAACTACTTTACGAATTTAGATACGAGATTTTTATTGCTGTGTGCCTAAGGTACTGGGAATAACTCCAAGTAACTATAACTTTTTTGGAAAAGCAACAAAATAAAATGTCGCCAGAATAGTTCAGTGTTTCCCCGCGAGGTGGCGGGACTTGTATCTGTATCACGTTACCTTTTACAATGTCATAATTAAATCCTAGTACAGCCACGTATTAGGATGTCAGAGCGAACAAAGTCACGGGCAAAAGATAAATGAAATAAGGCGTAAAATCACATAACGCCCTCGTGAGCGTTCAGTATGTCCATTACAAGCTGGTATATCAAGTAGTAACAAAAATATTCGGTATACAGGCATGGTGGAAAAATTCGTCGTTCCAGATTCGAACCTTAGTAGCGCCGTCGGTAGCGCGCCTGTCGCAGGTTCAAATCTTGGCCCGACGAATTTTTTCAAAATATTAATGCTTTTAAATTTGTTTCTGATTCATTTCAAGTTTGTAATGAACTCGAATAAAAACTAAATGAAACACTTACAATCTTGAAGCCAAAGTAAATGATCAAAACAATAATAGCGTAATAGAACTCAACAAACTTTTGCTGGATTTATCACATTGTTCTTTATTTTACGAGCAATTTCATTTAAGTATAACATTTAC
Organism: Ypsolopha sequella; assembly: GCA_934047225.1. Taxonomy (NCBI): domain Eukaryota; kingdom Metazoa; phylum Arthropoda; class Insecta; order Lepidoptera; family Ypsolophidae; genus Ypsolopha; species Ypsolopha sequella. The sequence continues at coordinate 19,410,470 of OW204004.1, read as the reverse complement.
TGTTCTCTTTATCAAAAGTACGGTTTTATTGTCCAGTTTATGGCGGGCCTTTTCGGTTTAATTTAACCGACATGCTAGCTAACAAAACTGTACATAGTTTATTAAGAAATTCTATAGTTCTTTTTGCTATGCATAATACCAGTATGATTTATATAAAAAACGGCTCACTTCAATACGTGTTATGATCGGGAAAGCCAACCAGTTTCAGCAGATTTAGACTGCCTTCATCTGGGTGGGCGAGTGAAGACGCTTACGCGACGACGTTACGCCTCACACTGCGTGCTAACGTCGTCCGCGTAACGTCGTCGCGTAAACGTCTTCACTCGCCCAGATGAAGGCAGTCTAAATCTGCTGAAACTGGTCGGCTTTCCCGATCATAACACGTATTGAGGTGAGCAGTTTTTATATAAATCATGAATTATTCTCAAGTCTCATTTCGTTCTATAATACCAGTATGATATCTTTGTGTCTATTGCTGTTCGTTCGGTCTTTCGGTAACCCGAACTGCCAAAGCTTTTGTGCGTTCATGCTACGGTAATTTACAGATTTAGCGCCCTGGGCCTCTAAGTTTTGCCGCCCCATAAAATTACGAGAAATAAACAAAAATATTACAATTATAAAATTAAATTAAATCCAACAGTGTGTTGATGTGGACTAAGTCAGGTGATAATAAATGGAAAATCTAAAAAGACCATGCAAACACCATTTATTCAATATTTACATTTTTTCTGATGGCCAAATTAGTTACAAAATTCTTCAATGACACTGTCATAATAAACGGATTATGTTAAGTCAGTTTCTATAGGTATTAAGAATAGCTAATTCTTAATTGCTTGTGCCACCCCTCGCAGCCTGCCGTCCCGGGTCATGGCCTTTTTGGCCCCAGGGTAAATACGCCACTGGTAATTTATGTAGGCATTCTACTAGTATACTGAAGGTCTACGGCGTAGCAAATAACTCTACGAAGTTCTGAGTGTGCTACGTCGAAAACGAATGCAAGGAAGACGCGTTTACATGTATTTCAAATGATTGTTTTTGATTGAGTACACTTTTGTTGTACCTAATAATTATTATCACATACTCATGTCTATTTCCTACGCAAGCAGGCAGAATATGTGTATGTTCTTTTGAGACAATTCACAAAGACTTAAGGGTCGGCTCCGCCAAATATGCTCAAAATATTAAAAAAATAATTGTGTATTGGTTAAGAAGTTTAATTACATTATGTTTTTTTCAGATTTGACACAAGTATCAAGAAAAAAATTGCAACTAGAAGAAAAAAATGTTTTAGTTCCTAATTGTTTTTTTTTTGCGTTTAGAGATCAAAGTACCTTGTTCAAATAATATTTTTCTGATTTTTCTGTACAGGAAAAATGTTGAACGTTTGAGTATTTCATCTAAAATAACGAAAAGAAATAAAAAATTTAAAAAACTCTGAAATGGCTACTTTCATTTCTTTACGTATAAAAAAAATATTTTATTTTGTATAAAGATCAGTAAACTGATCATACTAGTTCAAACGCCAAATTACGTTTTCCATTATTTTAGTGATATTCCCGATTTTTTTTCTCGATGGTTGTGATACTTGTATCAAATCTGAAAAACACACAATGTAGCTCAATTTCTTTACTAATTACGATTTATTTGTTTAAAATACTTTGATTTAATTTACTAAATCGTCCAAACTCGAAAGCATATTTGATTGAACTAACCTGTACGTAAAATTCTATAATTTTTTCCTAGAAAACTCTTCCTCACTTTTATTGCCTTAACAATATGATCTAAATTTGGACGAGTAAATAACTAGGATAATAAAAACGTAGCCCCTAGGCATTGGTACTATCGGGGAAAATTGACGTACCTCACCTTTCGCCATTTTGCCACTATAATAATAAGAGCGAAAATTGGAATAGAAAATTGTACACTTAAAGCATCTAACAGTAATACTTTTACGAGCTGAAGGCACTTATTATGTAATATATGTAGTAGTTTAAAAGAAACTTCATTCAACAAATTAAACATTAATAATCATTAATTTTCAGTTAAATTTATGCATAAGAATCGAAAAAAAAATAAACGAATCATTTCGCAAAATGCGTTGTGCCGAACTGTACAGTGTTGCTTTACAGGCTTTGTGTATTTCCCCCCAAACCTCACCTAAAATCTCCCCGAAAAATTGCTATTCGAAAAAAAACCCAAGCTTATTTACAAATTAAAGAATTTTTCCAAACCCAGATTCAGCTTTGTGTATTAATTTAAAGGGATAAAATCACGTTTTCAGTTTCTGTTAAATTAAAATGATTATTTTTATCCTAATTCAGCCATAGCTTCAAATAGTTAATCATTACCATTATTACATTCAGTTACATTTATATCAGTGTCAGTTATAGTATACATTTTTTCCGAGTTAAATTTTCTTAACATTCGTGGTTTTGAACGAAATTAAAACATCCCTTAGGCAATGCATAACGAATTCTAAAAAAATTCCCCCCGGAAATCCCCCCAAAGGATTTATCCCCCCAAAATTCACCCCATAGGCTAAAAATACCCCCGAATATGCAGGGAATCCACGCCATTTGTACTGTACTGTACTGTACCTGCTTTCCATTCCATGGAACAGTATATCGCGATATCTTTCGAGTCGGTTTACTCTGTTGTATACTAAAATTGAATTTTCCGGGCACTTTTACTGCGATATCTTGCTGGGTGGATCTTTGTGGATATTATGTTTACATACGCAGCAAGTTATTTACATAGAGAAAGCAGTTTCCACACAAATATTTACAGTGGTACCACAGTTTCATACAAAACTCTGTTCAGAGTGTTCAGGTTTATTTATTAATATTATTTTATTTATTACACTTTTTGTACCTTTACAAACATAATTTACAACACATTTTCACATAAAAGACAGACATTGTGTACAAAGTTGGCACTTATTGCTAATAGCAATATCTTCCAGCAACCTTTGGGTGGAATGGTTTAGTTAGGAAATAGCTTTAAATTTTGCATGTGTGATTAAAATAGCGTTATTTTCATGGTAAAAAAGCGCAAATAGTATTTTGAATTTCGAAAATCATCATAACACTAGGCTTTTGTATTTTCGATCCTTAGTATCCTTTTATGGTAATTTCGGTATAGAAACGCGCCCTTATGATGAATATTTTACTTGGGTTTAGACAACGGGATGACTCTTTTAGGTTGGAAGAAGGGACGGCCATTGTTGTGGGACGCGACCTGTGTGGATACACTGCCCCCGTCCTGCATCAATGCGACCGCCACTAGGGTTGGCGCGGCAGCAGCTGCAGCAGAGGCCTCCAAGAGGCGCACATATGCAGCTTAGGGGATGGCTACATATTTGTGCCTTTGGGGTAGAAACTCTTGGGCCATGGGGACCAGAAGCGCGACGACTTTTCCAAGAAATTTCCTCGCGCCTGGTCGACGCTTCTGGTGATCGGCGGGCTGGGGCCTACCTTGGACAGCGAATTAGCCTCGCAATCCAACGAGGTAACGCCACCAGCCTGCTGGGGACCCTCCCCTGCGGCAGTGATTTAAACATTATTTTTTATTTAATTTAGTCTATTTTTAATTTTATATTCTTTGTAGTTAGTGTATATTTTAAGTATTATTTACAATTTAGAATTCTTTATGTTATTTAAGTTTCTTGTTAACAAAATATTATACTCTAAAAAAAATATATATATGAACTAACTTTTGTCAAGTGAAATAAAACCGAGAGATTTTTTTTTTATATTTGGTTGTTGATGTTTTCAATTACTGGTACGAGTTTCAGAGATAAATCTAAGAGCTTGTATGATTAGATAGATGGATGTGGAAGAGGCGAAATAGGTGTGTCAGGATCGTGGCAGATAGAAATACGTAGTCTCTACCTACCCCTCTGGGAGAGAATGAGTATATATATTAGGATGGATCGCAATTTATATAATATAAATAAATATTGAAAGTTGACCCTTAGTCTTTTAAATTATTATAATTACATAATAAAACAGTTAATAGTAGTTTATGCTACAAGGGCGCAAAGAAATAAATTACGAGGACGATTTAAAACACGAGCGTAGCGAGTGTTTTAAACGTAACCGAGTAATTTATTGCTTTTACGCCCGTGTATCATACTACGTTTTTCAATGCATAGTGTGAGGAAATAAAACAAATATAATCTTGTGAACTTTCAATTATGATTGGCTCAAAAGGATTGTATCCAGAGCCGTTAAACAGTGGAAAAAAAAGTATAACATCTATGAATGGGCCTGTGACCCTACGATACACGAATACGTAGGTTTAGGGGGCAGGAAACTTATTTTAAGTACCTCTTATTTTTATTAAGAAACAAATAAAGTTATTATTATATTATTATTATGGTAGACAGTAAAGGCTGCAGGTTAGCCAACCATTGCAAACAAATAAAAAAAAAAAAAATTAATAAAAGCCCTAGGGCAAAATAATCGACTTTCTGTTCGGTTTTGATGCATAAAAAGTGGGCCTTTACGAGCACATGCATTGAAAATTTAATTTTAGTGAGATATATTTCGGGCCACTCGGGCCCGGCATCAGTCACAATGAAGTAATGATTACTTCATTGTGACTGATGCCAGGCCCGAGTGGCCCGAAATATATCTCACTAAAATTTATAATAAATATATTTGTATATTTTGAAATAAGGAAAGCCAAAATCTAATTTGATTATGATTTTTTGAAAAATACTACCTATTCAAAAATAGGTAGTATCGATTTTAATTATCCTTATCACTAAGGCCACAACTTTGCTCACCTAAAAAAAAGCTGTAATTTTTTGGATAAATTTTATGTACTTGCAGCCGTAGTTTTCATTTATGGCGATATATAAAGTTTTAGCGTCCTTGTCCATTATGCGAAAAAACCCACAGTGTGAGAGGGACGGATTCGAGGAAAAGAAGCAGAAAGTCGGTTTTTGATTTCGTTATATCTGTGTAAGTCGTTTAATATAAGTGTACAGTCTCTTATTACTACAGAAAAACTTACCTAAAATCTTAAATAACATTTAAAACTTAACTAAAGATGACCTAAAAATAAAAAATCTAACAAAGTAAACCTAAAATAATTACAATAAATAGAAAATGCTGGCCAGATCGCTGCCGTCGTTAGGAAGGGTGCCCAAAAAGCTGGAGGCTTTGCCACGTTGAATGGCCAAACTAATTCTTTGGCCAAAGTAGCTTCCAGCCCTTCGGTCACCTGAAGCGTTTTTTATTAGTATAAAATGTACTAAAGTTGCTATCAAAATTTCATTTAACCAGAGGGTCTATTATGTATCTTTAGTTGCCAACTGGTGCCTATCATCAAAAACATAGATATATTATCGAATTTCGATTGTCTAAGGATATGTTCACACTTGAAGTGACAACAAGTTCGTTAATAAATCAATACCCACTACAAGCAATTTTGAAAGTTCAGTTTTTATCGATGATAAGCACCCAGTCCAGTTGGCAAACAAAGATACTGTTCAGAATAAAATGTATATTTCGGAACGCATCCATCAATGGTCTATATATTTTGTCTATGGACTTGGAGCTGTCAAAAACGAGGGACGTGGAATTTTCTTGGTATAGATCGCGGACGATTTTAATATGTGTTATTAAGGGCTTAACCCAAGGGAAATCGGTGCGGACATCGTAAGAAACAGTATTCGATCAAGGGCTGAAGATATTTTGGCGTGAAGGCCACTTTTGAGTGTATTTCCTGTGTGTGTGAAATAACCTATATCCACGCGGTGTGCGACAAGTGGACTTGTTAATTACTATTTCTGGGTTCGGATGCATCCCGGGGTAGGAGGGTTGTGTTTAGATTCATCGTGGAAGGTGATCTACGTGTCACGGCACCGACACGCCTTGGTCTCCGCAGCGAAGGGTCTTCGTGCGAGGACTACTTGATGAGGTCATCATACAACTGTCTGGTAGGACATTTTATATTAAATATTAGATCATAAGATACTTGTATACTATAAATCTGGGACAGCTATGGGCCCCTGCTCCAGCTGCAAGTATCGCCCTTTAGCATACAATTAGTGGTGTCTGAGCGTGGTTATGGAATCCTCGCACCAGTGACGTCGATGCCCGTCACTAGTCAGTATTACTACTTTTTATATGCTACAATTTCTGGTAGCAACGAGCGTTTATATCAAACAAGCTTTGGTAGCCAGTCCGTGGTTAATCCCAACTTTGGTTTATATACATATAAACAGCGGAACTGGGCGGCCCCAGTGTCATTGAACTGTTAACATAGCTAGGCTATTTACATGTACATGTAGCAATTACAAATTGGATTTGTTTAGTGCTTTGAGTAGATAATTGATTACCGGAGGGTACCACACTGATGTGGTTCAGTAATATCAGTATAAATTGTTAATTTAGTACATATCAAGTGTTCTTGTATTGCAATAACATTATATCATATAACGGTTTATATTATAGATTGGAAATCAACTTGTTAGCTAATATACGGTTATCTTGGCTTGAATTTATGTACTTACAAGCATGTATACAGTTGCATAGTGGAATGTGCATTCGGGTTTGTGTGTATTGTATACACCAAATATAATTTAAATTTGGTAATATAGAATTAGGTAGGAACCTATTTGTTTGTTTAGTATTGACGGACAGTACATACATTGGTAATTGGGAATTAATTTTGCTAATTAAATTCTATTTATAGGTAGGGTACCTATTGAGCAGTGCTTCTGTATTTTGTGCCGTGTCAGGGTGTTTGCTAAATAGTTTTTATTTATACATTTCCCGGTTCATTGCGGCATGATGTCCAAGTCTCACAAGGCTGCGTTGGCGAAAGAGCTCCGCTGGTTTACAACCGTCCAGGGATTGCTTTCTCGTTCGGATCGCGACAATGCAATCCTGGAGAGAGCCGAGCGGATGCATCAGCGGCTGGCTGATGCAGAGGCGGCTGTGGCAGCACTGCAGGAAAGTGACGGGCCTATGGATAGGTATGTTACTGATTTAGCCCAGATAAAAGGGATTTATGATGATATAACAGAGGCGGCCTCCATGATCAAAAAGCGACAATCGGGCAGCCCGGTTGTTAGCACACCTAGACCAATTGATGGCGCCACTGGTAAGACGCTGGTTATAACGTCGAATATTATTGCTGATGTAAAGAGGCAAAATTCAGGAGGTCCTGTAGTTGTCACGCCTCAACCGGTAGATGGCGTGTCTGGTAGTTTGGTTAGTTTAGAACTAAATAAATTTAATGGGAAAATTCAAGAATGGGTTTCTTTTAAAAATATGTTTAATTCATTAGTAAATTCTAGGGTAGATTTATCAAAGGGGCAAAAGATGGCATATTTGATGTCAACATTGGAGGGCGAAGCAAGGTCGCTCATCCAGCACCTCAGGGTAGAGGATGATCATTATGATATAGCGTGGGGCTTATTAAATGATAGGTATCAGAACATGCGCTTACTGGCTGATGCGCATGCGTCTCAATTGTTGACGTTACCTAGGGTAACTGACCGGGCCCAACTAAGGTTGCAGTTGCTGACCCCGGTCACTGTGGCGTGTAATGCCCTTAGAACATTAGGTTTACCGGTGGACGAGTGGTCGTTTTTACTCGTTCACATTATTTTAGGTAGGTTGCCTAATGATGTGAGGTCACGTTTTGAGCGGGTGTCCGCAGGAAAAGATGGCAGCACTGTGCCAAAATTTACGGACTTATTAACGTTTCTTGAATATGAAGCTAGGGTAGCAGAAACATCACAGCCGGACTTGGCGCCATCTGGGGCGCAATCATTTTCGTCTGCTGGCTCATCTGAATGTGGGGAGCCCAGACAACCGCAGCAGTCGCGGGGACGCGATATGACACGTTTGGCGGGGGTCGCCGTGATCGAGAGGTCATTGACCTGTTTACAATGTGGCCATACGGGGCATGACCTGCTGAGATGTCAGCAGTGGCGAAACCTGCACGTCACCGAGCGGCGACGCATAGTGAAGCGTAAGGGCCTGTGTTTCGGTTGCTTGGGCAATCATTTTGAACGTAATTGTCCCGAGCCACGACGTTGCAGTGTTTGTGAGGGGCCTCACCATTTATTGTTGTGTGCCAACAGATCTGAAGCGGCTTCACCGGTCCCGCAGCGACGGAGCCCTACGGGCGGGGGTGCTTCAGGGAGAACTCCCCCCCCTTGGACAACGGGGGTGCGTCAGGGAGAACTTCCCCCCCCTCGGTCCAGGGAAGGCATGTTGTCGGGCAGAGCTCCCCTCCGTCGGAACGGAGGACTGCGGCGCGAGGCGCGCCCCCTCACCGGGAGGTGAGTTATGTATTTGCGCGTGGACCCGTAGGGGGCTTGCCTACGGGCTATCACACATATGGCCATGTAGTGAATTGGGCCCCTACGGGCGGGGGCCAATTGGAGTTGGCAAGGGCTAGGCCCCCCCTCCCCGCGCCAGTTTTGGTGCCAGCTGGCATAGAGCACCGTGTTAAGACGGAGTCACGTGGTTACTCACCGCCGTACCGCGAGTACCCGCGGTTAGAGTACCACCCGCCGTACTCAGGGAGAGTTGGAGGCTACGCTCCCCCCATGGTGGGGATGTGCACACACCAGCCGTATTATTGCCAGTGGACTGGTCCTGCACTCCTCAGGTGGGGTAGCCTGTAACTAGCTTGTTCAAGCCATGAGTACGGAACCGCGGACGGTTCTGTTGCCTACCGCGATGGCTCGCGTCTAGGGCCCCAGGGGGGATTGAGTTAGGGTAAGGGCCCTCCTCGACTTGGAAAGTCAAGTGGCGCACCGATTAGTTTTGAACCTGGAGGTTTCGTCGGTGCCGCTCTTAGGTATTGGTGGACTGGAGTTGAATCAGCGGCTGCAGCCATGGTTATAGACAATATTGTCGGCTGGCAGCCTTCTTTGGACCTTCCTCCGTCCATAATCTCATGCACGTCAGGTCTGCATCTGGCAGACCCACGTTTTGTCATCCGGCCCCAGTCGATGTTTTCCTGGGCGCGGATTTGTTAGGATGGATCCTATTTGGTTTTTAAAAGACTCTGGGTTCTTCTTCATTGGTGGAGGTATCCACAATTTTGGATATTCGATATTTGATTCGATACTTGGATTATTATGTTCGAACTTAGGAAATGGCTTTCAAATGAACATATACTGTTTGCAGATTTGGAGGATCCCAATATGATGGTGGTATTATGTTGAAATACCAACCAGTCAATGAAATTCATATATTTTGTCCCCAGCCGTGAGTGCAGAGGAGCGTTGGAGCGCATTGGTACACTGGGTACGTGTACTTCAGGCGGACCTCATCAAGTTTAGACTTCGAGTTCTGCGCGAGGATCACGTCAGGCTGAAGTGAGCGGTTGCTCGTTTGAATCCTTTCACGGATTATGAAGGACTTCTGCGTTTTGGAGGCTGATTTTGGAGAGCTGACCTGCCATACGGAAGTCTTCATCCTTTGCTTCTACCCAAGACGGACCTTTGGTAAATCTGTTGGTGTCGGATTGACACATACGTAATGCGCACGGGGGTTTTCAGCAATCGCAACGCTCGGGTTGTGAAAGCATACCTTGTGTATTTGTGTGCTTGGCCACCAAGGCCGTTCACTTGGCAGTGGTATCAGCTTTGACTACGGAGGCCTTCGTCGCCGCGTTGGATCGTTTCGTGTCACGTAAGGGTTTACCTTCACTTATTCGCTCCGACAATGGCACAATCTACAAAGGTACTGCTAATGATGTTGTAATTTTTTGTTTTGTAAATAACTATGCTAGTTTAAGTTAAATCTTCGCCCGGAAAGGGGTAACTTGGCGGTACAGTCCCCCAAATTGCCCTCACTGGGGAGGGAATTTTTTTGAAGCTGCCGTCAAGTCGGCGAAGACCCACCTCCGCTGCGTTATTGGGGAAACTGTTCTAATTTTTGAGGAGCTTGCCACTGTGTATTGTAAAGTGGAAGCGGTCCTCAACTCTCGTCCTCTCTGTGGTCAGACAGGACTGAGTATCCTAGGGAAGGAAATTTAATTCTTTTGAAGGATGTGAACTTGCTATCCTTGTTTTGGCGCCGGGGCCGTATATTAAAGTTGTTTTGGCGGAGACGGAACTCCACGCGTCGCAGAGGTGTTGGTCGAAGGTTCGATTTTGTGACGAGCCATGACAACTCTCTCCCGTCTCCCGGTTGTATGAGCTAGTGGCCTGATTGCTCAGCCCAGAGCGGGGGACTGTTCAGAATAAAATGTATATTTCGGAACGCATCCATCAATGGTCTATATATTTTGTCTATGGACTTGGAGCTGTCAAAAACGAGGGACGTGGAATTTTCTTGGTATAGATCGCGGACGATTTTAATATGTGTTATTAAGGGCTTAACCCAAGGGAAATCGGTGCGGACATCGTAAGAAACAGTATTCGATCAAGGGCTGAAGATATTTTGGCGTGAAGGCCACTTTTGAGTGTATTTCCTGTGTGTGTGAAATAACCTATATCCACGCGGTGTGCGACAAGTGGACTTGTTAATTACTATTTCTGGGTTCGGATGCATCCCGGGGTAGGAGGGTTGTGTTTAGATTCATCGTGGAAGGTGATCTACGTGTCACGGCACCGACACGCCTTGGTCTCCGCAGCGAAGGGTCTTCGTGCGAGGACTACTTGATGAGGTCATCATACAACTGTCTGGTAGGACATTTTATATTAAATATTAGATCATAAGATACTTGTATACTATAAATCTGGGACAGCTATGGGCCCCTGCTCCAGCTGCAAGTATCGCCCTTTAGCATACAATTAGTGGTGTCTGAGCGTGGTTATGGAATCCTCGCACCAGTGACGTCGATGCCCGTCACTAGTCAGTATTACTACTTTTTATATGCTACAATTTCTGGTAGCAACGAGCGTTTATATCAAACAGATACATAATAGAGGGGCAGGTCCTAGATAGTGTAAAAACCTATCTAATAAAATATAATTGGCAACCAAAGAGAATAGGTGTCGAAAAAGACCTCATTTCAATAAGTATTTGTATAGAACCGAATTTCTCCAATCGCGTTTCTGTTTAACAGATCCCTAGAAAAAGATTCCAAAAATCATATACAATTTTATCAAAATAATACCTTGTTTACTGAAGTAGATTTGCAAGTTCTAAAAGAGTCGATTTTTTTTCGTAGCGCTCGCGAGATAAAATAATCTCAAAGACTCATGATAATAGCTCTAAATTATAAAGGATATACAACATGTAACAGAAAGGTGTAACCATATTTGAAGAGCTTATTCAGTCAATGGTATAGAACAACTTTTACTATGGAGCCAACCCTGAAATCTCAAAAAAAAATCTACCCTTCCATACATTTCTGCCGAGCAGCATTGCATTCTTCTATGAAACAGTAATTTTTTTTTCGTGATACAAGTTTTGTTCCATATTAATAGTTGTTCTATACCATTGACTGAATAAGCTCTTCAAATATGGTAACACCTTTCTGTTACACGTTGTATATGTACAGTTTCTTTATGTGTACTATTGTATACAGCCTAGGTCCTATTCTTATTGCACTTACCTGCAATTTTCCTCTCCCTCATTTTCCGCCACAACTGTTCAGCCTTCCTTATAGGCCAGTTCTCAACCTTGGCACTGAAGCTTCTAAAGAACTTGTACTCCTTGAAGTGGGACATCCTCCTTTCCATTTTGCTCGGAGTATGGCCAGCCGGTGGGGGGGACGGCGGCTTGGGTGTATGCGACGGCGACGCCATTTTGAATATTTAAAAATTCGAAGAGGCTTTTGTTTTTTATTTCAATTTAAATTGAACGACTTTTATTTTATGCCTGTATTTTTATTTCATTTTTAAACTTTTTTTGCATTCTAGAAATAGTTGGTACTTATTTATTTAATACCAGTTTAATTTAAATTGAGCAGTTTTGTTTTAATTTCTTTCTTGTCTCAACGAAAAAGTAATTTTACGCTTATATAACTTTATACTTAGTTCTTATTTAACGATTATTATTATCAAATCTTGACATAAACCTGAAAAGAAATGAAAAGTTTTATGAGTACCGTTGAAAACATTGAAAAGGAAAGTTTATTAATTCATCAACATCTATTCAGAAAAGAAAATCAGTACAATAATAATTTTACATTTTTAACGTACTTTTCTGACTTTAAGAAAAACTTCTGGATGTTTTGTATACAGACAAAAAGACTCTTTAATATTTTTTTCAATGCATGTGCTCGTAAAGGCCCACTTTTTATGCATCAAAACCGAACAGAAAGTCGATACGCTCGTGTTTTAAATCGTCCTCGTAATTTATTCCTTTGCGCCCTTGTAGCATAAACTACTATTATAAATTATTATATAAATAGAATACAAGAATTGGGCTTTGTATGATGAAATCCATACTTTAAAATTAATGTTTCAATAAAACTTAAAAAAAAATGCTTTGGTATTTGATAATTACTCATGATACCTCTAAATTATTGGCCTTAGAATTAATGCAATCTTATAATTTCATCCTCTTTCCCAGTATGTACAATCAAAATATTATAATGTTATTTATTATAAAGCTGCAGTAGCTCAGTGGTAGAACGCCCGCCTCTCAATCTCGAGATCCAGGTGCGATCCCCGGTCGGGCATGCACCAATGAGTTTTTCCGAATTTACATAGTATGTGCATAGTATTTGTCTCACTTACCACTTGCAGAACGATGAAGGAAAACATCGTAAGGAAACCTGCATGCCCTAAAAAGCGTGTATCTGTGTTTGAAGTACGGCGATAGAGTTCACCACTCCTCACGTTGGAACTTAATAATCGTCGGTGAAACGCGGGTGTACCAAGTGTCGACTGTGACTTGCATTTCACATTTCACACTCGGAACACCTCTGACACCCCCTCGGGGATTCATGACGTGACGATATATAGATATACAATGTGTAACAGAAAGGTGTAATCATATTTATAGAGTTTATTCAGTCAATGGTATAGAACAACTTTTAAAAAGAACTGCCCTTCCATACATTTCAGCCGAGTGGCATTTTCAATGAAACAGTTAATTTTTTTTTCGAGATACAGGGTTTGTTCCAGAGTAAAAGTTGTTCTATACCATTGACTGAATAATCTCTTTAATTATGATTATATCTTTCTGTTACACGTTATATATATTTTAGCGTACTTCAGTCGGTAGAACACCAATACTCTCAACATTGAGAGCAGGTTCCAATCCTTCCAGTCTAGTATGCACCAATGACTTTCCTGAGATTCATGTGCACATATGTACTTACATATGTACATGCTTCTAGTATTTCTATACCACAGATAATGTATGTTCTATACCTACAACTTGGTGAAGTTAAAAGACTGGCACAATGGTAAAATTCAGTCCTGCTCTAACGCTTTTGTTTTTTAATGTCTATCCTGCTCAAATCAGATACCGCGCACGCAAAACTTCAGTTATTGTGAAATCACGGCTACATAAGGGCATACACTATAATTTCTTTATGTAATAAATATGTTTTTTTAACACAAAAACTTACAGAAACAACACTAACAATAACACTTCAAACTATCCTTTAAATAAAGTAAACAAAATAATCTACTATAAATTAAAATATCTACTTAATTAAATAAACATCTAATTGAAAATTAGATGCTGTTACCCATTGAAAACCCTGTCTTGTGGCAGGGTTTTCAATAGGTAGCAGCATCCCTCTTTGAATTATTGGTTTCAGTTTTTATGTAACAGTAATAGACTAGGGTGTACTGTATCAAGTAACAAGATGTGATCAATTCGGAGAAGTGTGGAAAAAAAACTACTTACATCAAAATAAACAGGGATGGCTGTGCGCAATATGAAGCATTTTGTATAGTCAGCAAAAACAAAATGCTCCCGGTTGCGCCTAGGAAACCCTGTTTGTTTATGTAGTTTTTTTTCATACACAACTACAAATTGGTCCCATCTTGTTAATCGATACCTAGGGTTACCGACTGTACACTTCTAGTCTAGTATCAAGATATCGCGAATAGAGTATAAAAGTACAAAGCAATATAAACTGCTTTAGGTATCACTAGGACATTAAAGTTCTGGAAATTCAGGCCCGTAGCCAGGGGTATCAAAAATTTCAGAAATACGTGTTTTTTCCATCCATTTTTTTAATTAAGGGTGCTTACTGCGTATATACAGGTACATTCAGATTAAGCACCTCATTTTGCATCACTCAGAACAAATAAGGTTAAATAATATTAGTTGTTATAGTATTTTGTTATAGACTAGAAGTATACGCTTCTAGTCTATAACAAAAGATTAACTTTGATGTCCTTGTTTTACTAAAAAGCTACTTCGTTGTATTACCGAAAGACTTTGTAGACGTCAGCGAGCAAACATAATTAAAATTTTTACTTTAAAGGATTTCATTCTAAGCCATACCAGAGCTTTTCTCAGAATGGGTTTTAATTTAGGACGTAATAATCGTTTATTGTTTCTTATTTGTAGTACATTAGAGCTGAAATTGCAATGAATATTAAATTTTCACAAGCTTTTATAACAGGCTGCTAGGGTTGTTTACAGTGTTTGGGTTCAAGTGTAAATCTACTTAAAAGGACTCCAGGAGACATAATAAAATCGTTTCTTGGGTTCCTCTCATGTAAACTTTTTTTTAATACATACATACAAATACTCACCCTCGTCTCCCAGAGGGATCAACAGAGACTACCAGATTTCCATCTGCTTAGATCCTGTCACACCTCTTTCGCTTCTTCCACATCCATCAATCTAGTAATATATCCAGTCAATACTTTTGCGTTTCCCTTTTTATGCCTTTTTTATGCGCTTCTCAGTTCTTTTTTTCAATATCAATAATACAAACCTAACATGACAATAACTGGCTATTTTTGTGATCTAAACTACCAATTCTTTAAAAAATTAACTGCATACTAATTTAACATAAGTAATTCGGAATTCGGTATGAATACAACCGGCATACCTACAATTAAGAATTCTTTTTTTTTATCTTTATTTTTAGAAGGACTTGGTACATTTGTAAATAACATTTGCACAAGGTTTTTTGTACTACTAATGATTTTTTCCGTTGGTCTCATCCAAGCATATATCTAACTTTAATTAAGCCTAAACTTGTTTAGTTACGCTAGTGAGTAAAAGTAGTCACGGAGAGACTATGCATGAGACTATGACATCACATAATACTATGCATGGAAAATTTCACAAGTAGCATGTGAAAAATAATATGAAATGCGTTTTCATATGTCACACCTGCTACCTTTCTTCACATAGTATGTTAAAAATCACAGATCACTTGCATAGAAGAGAAAGCGAGCGAGTAGGTAAAATCGTACTACAGCGGGCGTAATCGAAGATGGAAGGCATATTTTGCTGATTCGTCGCTACACTAAAAGGGCGGGTCCCTTGGCGGGGACGCATTGGTGAACTTTGTCCTTGACTAACAAATGAGAGTATTTAAATATTTTTTAAACCTTAAAAATAGATCCAGTGAGGCGATAATTGTAGCAAGTGTGACATTTGTGCATTACACATCAGAAATAATTTTCTGTGAAATTTAACATGTGAAATCACTGTGAAAAATTAAAGTAATTTCATCAAATGAAAATGAATTAAATATAGCAATCATTCCCATGCCTAGAGAATACATAACTATATACCGGTTGTAAACAGATTCCCTTTAAATGAAAATACATATTCTAAAGATCATACTGAACCACTTTTTCGAAGAATCATATTCACGCAAACCATTAGTTTCAAACAAAAATGCGTGAACCCTAACGCAACAACATTTTTTGAGGCAGCGGCTCGGCGTCGCCCGTGAAACAGCTGTTCACGCGCAGCGTTCTAAAATAGACCTTCCTCGTGCGAGTTAAAATCTTTAGGTTACAATTAAACATCTTTTTCTTTTTTGTTTTGGGCGTGTATTTTTCTTCAGAGAGTTGTTTAGATATGATGTAGATATGAATTAATTTAAAGGTTGCAGTCTTTTTACACCACGTATATAATGTATATCGAAAACTGTTCTGTTAAAGTAGTTTAAGACATTACAATTATAGAAGACAAGATAAGGCAATCGTTTCGTTTACCCTTTAAACTTTTAGGTCCTAAATGATGAAAGGGACAGCACTTTCAACTTAAGGGCATACTTCCAAAACTTTTAGGAAAATCCCAAGTTTGATTACTTTTTCCACGAAATACTTTACACACTGAGTGGCTTCACAAATTAGTGTTGGCTCAATATATTAAATTCTTTAAGTATTTTAGATACTATTAGTTAAACAACTATAAAATTGCCGTTTTGTATGGAGAATTTGAAGAAAACTCAATTTTCGGTACATTATTTTTGCTTTTTTTAGGAATGATAAATCCAAATTTTATAAAAGTGATTCAGACAACCACATAGCCATTAGACACTTATTGACCATGGACAAGTGAGATTTTTTCCGCCACTACCGGGGTGTTGCGGGATAATGCGGGGAGGGTAAAAAGCTAGAAAATAGAGGTGGGATAGCATGGAATGACATTTGTATAGTAGTGCAATTGCACTGATGTGTTGCGGAAAAGATTTGTCCTCCTTACGCCAGGGCCACAGCCTCAGGCTTCTGGCGGCGCTTCTTGCTGTGCTTCCAGGCGGTTTTTGCGACGGGCTTTGTCCTGCCACGACATCCGTCGGCGCCTTCCACTGCATCGGATGTATCGCTCAAAGCGCTCGACAGTAGATTCGTTCTGTGCGCTCGATCACTGTTTCAACCGCCGAGAGGGCAAGACGCGCGAGATGCAACCCATGGCTGGCTCTATACAACTTCATACATTTGTTCTCTCCGCCGGCGCCGTCGCAAGAAAAACCGCTTGGCGCGCCTCTCGAAGCCTGAAGCTATGGCCGAGGGGTTACGACGTCTAATGGTCTGTGGAGACAACATTAAGCTAACAGCGACTTTAATTAATTTTTTTTGAAGTGGCAGCTGTTTAACAATATTACAAATCTTACCATGAAAATGTATAACATTTAGGAGGACCTGTCTTTGAATTCTTAGTTTTTGTTATAAAACTGAAAATAAAAACAAAATTTAATACATAGATATAAAACCTGTAAATCAACAGTTAAATAAAAAACAAATATTGGAAATAGCTATTGAATTACAGGAATTATGAACTTTTACAATTACGAGTCGAACAACCGCCCATTCTTGCTTCCTAGGACTATCGAATGAATGAATGAACATGACTATCATTAATTATTTAGCTCGTATGCAACTCGAAACTCGCTTCAACCTTTGGGAATCTCTGTGTAGAATTAAACAAACAATTAAATTCGCTCTCGTGCAACAAGGATGACAGCAAATGGAAAAAACGCCATTAGATATTGCCAGTATTATGCACTTATTTTTACGCAAACGTTTCACACAACTTTTGCAAATCTGAACACAAAGATAAGCAAAAAATCACAATTACATTTGTTTAAATTTAGTTTCAACAACAAAAAATACTTATTAATGTTAAAATTAATATAATTATTTTGTAAACGAAATAACATAAAACTATTTTCCTTATCATGAAATAATTACATAAAATGGCAAGCACGTAAGATGACGTCACCTTGGGCCAGTGCGTTCCAAATATTTAATAATATCAGTGTCGCCGTACAAGCTCTCGTGCTTATTCATTCGCACTTATACAAAAATTTATATGCTAGCCTGTTGGCAGTGTTCAAAATGTAGTAAGCTTATGTTTTGGAATGGAAACCAAAAGAACAGACCATGTTTTATTCGGCCATTGGGTTACGTTTTTCGATAATGAAATGCGATGATAAAGAAGAAAAGGTGCCTTAACCTAGAAGTTTAAATTACTGTTACAGTACAAATGAGGACATATAACAAAAGCTTTCGAGTACAATAGAGAGACTCGCTAGTGTCTGGAAATGATAAATAAAGTTTACTAAAACTTTGCAGTAGGAACAGAAAACGCAACTGGTTTTATGAAAACGAGGTCTCTCTATCAAAAGATGAGACCACTGATATCAGGACATTTGCCTCATCATTCTTCTTGTGCATGTTCAGGGGACCTAAAAAGGCCAACTTGGGTGAATCATTAAATTATTTGAAAGTAAGATAGAGTCAGAGTTTCTTCATGGTTGCAAAAGAGACGACATTACAACAGAATCATAATATAATTCATCCAAAGCGGCCTTTTTAGAGGACTAGGTGTTCTCACATTTTCTCCCATTTATTTAAGGTCCACACACACTCTCACACATCCACTCTCTTGTGTGGATGTGTCTCATACATTCAGTCTCTTGTGTGGACGTGTGACAACGAACTATACTCGAAGATGTTGGTAAACGAATCGTGGAGATGGGCGAGATATCTGGGTAGACGGGAAGACGGAAGGTGGACTAGGGCAGTTACAGAATGGCAGCTGAGGCCAGGAAAGCGTTCAGTGGCTAGACCGATGGCCCAACGGCGAGACGATATCGTCAGGGCTGTTGGTGGGTAATGGATGAGGCTGGCGAGAGACCGACGAAAATGGCGTGAAGAAGAAGAGGCCTATGCCACACATATTTAAAAAAAAATTATGATTGAAAATCAGGCCGTAGCAGGAGAGAAGCTTCAAAAAGCAGTTGTAAAAAGCTGGTTAAAAATGAAAACTACAATGAAGTCGGATGTCTCCTAGTAGTACCGATATGAAACATTTATATTGTCTAACTTTTCCAAAATCCTTTCTTAGTGTGCGTTTTCGACCCTTTATTAACACACCCTACAAACATCAAGTCTCTACAGGCTGCTCCACATTATCGCCGAGACTCTCACCATGAAGGGGAGAACGCTATATGAGTAAAGGAGATATTGATATCGTATATCTTCAGGCGAGAGTCTCGCCGAGAATGTGGAGCGGCTTAGTTTTCTGTCAACAGGTAGTCATTCAGGACAAATCCTTTTAGTTATATTGATTAAACTATATGTAAATAATTGTATATTGATAACAAAAACATATCGTCATGACAGATACCCCCGAGGGGATGTCAGAAATGTTGCCGAGTATAGACTTTCCCTGGAACACTCAACACACGTACACCCTCTTTTCAAAGATGATTTTAACGCCCCAACGCGATTGGGGTGAGTCTTATCGCCGTACTTCGGTAACAAATACAGTCTTTAGGGCATGCAGGTTTACCTCACAGAGAAATACTATATGCACAAAAATTCCAAGAATTAACATTATATCATTGCAGTATAGAAACGCAGATAGAAAAGTAAATCTGGATGTGAGGAGCTCTGAACCGGGATAATGTATACATAAATTCCGATAAACTCATTGGTGCATCCCAGACCGGGGATCGAACCTGGATCTCAAGATTGAGAGGCCAGCGTTCTACCCCTGTAGTGTGTTAATTTAATGCAATACTTTTAAATTAATTTTAGTACTTATTTTTTTGCTAATAAAGCATATATAAAACTATATTATGGCAGAAAAAATTAACCTTGTATTTATCATACCATGTCTTTATCGCAAAAATAACCATTTGATTGATTTGCGTACCTATTTTGTGTTGTGTAGGTAGATACATAAATAATTTTCCCCTTGCGACATAAATGTTACGTGACAGTTTTATCGCTAAAGAATTATATATTGGGCGAAAAAGACTTGTTATTTAGTTTCTCGAGCGTTACTTGGGAGTCGAAAAACGCGAGGGAAATGATAAATCACGTCACGCAAGGTTTCCTTTCAACCACACTTATAATAAACAAAGTTAAGCTGTCCCGTTGCTTCTTTGAAGTTGGGAAATAATGTACAATACTACTTTTATAAGTTACATCGACAGTCCGTAAGATGACAACTTGATGCATTAAAGTGGTATGGAAAAGTTTTAGCATTCCTGTAACTCCATATGCGAAAAAACCCTCAGTGCCAGAGGGACGGATTCGTGGAAAAGTAGCAAAAAGTCGGTTTTTTATTGATATAAAATGTAATAAAGTTAATATCAAAATTTCGTTTAACCAGGTCCTTGATACCGTTAAAACCCATTTAATAAAATATAATTGCAGTCCATATGTCATTCTTAATTGTCAAACCAGGAGAATTGGTGCCGAAAAAGACCTCACTTCAATAAATATTTCTATCGAGCCAAATTTCTCCAATCGCGTTTCTGTTTAACAGAGCCCTAGAAAAAGAATCCAAAAATAATATAATGTTTTTTCAAAATAATACATTATTTACTGAAGTAGATATGCACGTTCTTAAAGTGTCGATTTTTTTTTTCGTAGCGCCTTAACTTCGTCACATATATGTATATTTGCCGTACCTTAATCAAGTTCTGAATACATGAACAACATGCCCAATATTGCCCAACCAAATATTGAACATGGCATTAATGTTTCAAAATGGCGGTGCGGGTCTCTTATTAATGTCAAAAGTCACGCGTACACGTAAAATATTTAATTATCTTTCACTTTCATGTTCAGATCTAAAGTTATAATTAATGGGTGTTTGTGTGTATGTGACAATGTGTGATGTTATAAATACGAGCACCTAGTTACATAATTTTCCTTTTGGATATAACTTTTCCTTGTTAGTTTAATTGTCTTAGATTCAATTGATCTTGGAAGCTCGCTAGAGATGACGAAGTTTGTGCAATCAAATATTTTCAGAAAATACATAACTGAAAAAATACACATTTTTTTCGATGATATGAGAATTCTTATAATTATGGAAAAAAAATCTTAAATAGACCTCTGAAAGTTTTATTTATCACATTTTGTAGGATTTTTTTTTCGATAAGTCCATCTTTGGACTACAAGTTTTTTTTCATTAGGTACCTACTGTGTTTTTTTAGGGTCCCGTACCTAAAAGGTACATAAGGAATATTTATGGTGAGACTCCGTTGTCCGTCCGTCCGTCCGTCCGTCCGTATGTCACAGCCTCATAACTTTAGCACCGTTAAAGATAAAGACATGAAATTTGGCATAAAAAAGCATTAATTTGCCCACATATCACGGTGTACAAAAAATATGAAAAATTTTAAATTGTTCAAAATATTTCTAAAACAAAAGTGACAAAAATAAAAAATATACTAAAAATACTAGGTGTATGGGTATCAAATTGTAGATATTGAAAAGCTGATTTAACTATTTTTACTGGAACTAGTTTCGAGAAATCTTTAAAAAACCACAAAAACATGTATGAAAAAAAATTGAACACAAATAAGAAATAAAAGAAAAGAAGTTAAATAAATAAAAAAAATATTTTATAAAAATAAAATATGGGTTTCATATATTATAGATATTAAAAAGCTGATTGTAAAAATATATAGTTTTGCTACATTTAATTGCATATATTTCAAAAAATCCTTATCTCCAAACTTGGTGGACTAAACTAAAACATATGAAAAAAATCATGGTAAATAAAGCGGTTTAGAGATTCACGAAAAAAAATACAAAATTAAATTTATCATCCACAATACGGAACAATAGGTACGCGAGTCTGACTCGCACTTGACCAGTTTTTTTAGTTACATTTTGAGTAAGATAATAAAATAATAACATTACGTTGAATTTAACAAGTCTCATTATATGCTAAGATTTCAAAAGTAAAGATGAGCCCTGGCACCTAAAATCTATTGCATTGTTTTTAAATGTGTTCTGAATGTGAAATGTCACACTTTTGGCTTTATTCATATTTCTTGAAATGTCAGTGCACATTAAAAATGCACACGACAGCATATTGACGACCCTTAGATGAGCACTGATTCCAAACGTGTGAGCGTCACCCATATAAAGGCGAAAACATTTTGGTGCTGTCATACTACGGTAAGGGCTTATCTTTACTTTTGAAATCTTTGATTATATATATGTCTATCCTTTAAACTCACGCTCTCTACATGAGTTCGTCCTCACATACGTTACCATCGATACATCGTAATATCGATTATCTCACTAAAAATCGTTTACTTATAGACACTAAAAAGGGCATGTCTGCTTGGGAAAATACTTTCCTTTACTAGAGAACACTAGAACCTAACACTTTAATACAGAAAAATCTTTCAAATCGTTAAAGTATTTAATCAAATGCGATGTACAGCTAAAATTCTTATACAACGTGTAACAGAAAGTTGTTACCATATTTGAAGATCTTATTCAGTCAATGGTATAAAACAACTTTTACTATGGAACAAAAACTGTATCTCGAAATTTTTTTAACTGTTTTATAGAAAAATGCAATACCGCTCGGCCGCAATGTATGGTAGGGCAGATTTTTTTTTTGAGATCTCAGGGTTGGTTCCATATTAAAAGTTGTTTTATACCATTGACTGAATAAGCTATTCAAATATGGTTACACCTTTCTGTTACACGTTGTATATTTATTTGTTTTTACGTGTCTAAAGCCGAAGAAATTGGCATAGATTAAATTATGTTAAGGTGTGTTAATTGGAAAACCATTTCGAGATTTAGGTTTACTTAGCCGTATTTTCGAACTTTTGGTCTAAAAAATGATGATGAATATTTTTACGAAAAAGCTGCAACTTCCATTTGACCTTGTGTAACGTCACTTGAGTAATGACTGTTTAGAAATGTGTCCTTTGCTACATCAAGATTTATAATAATTTGCTTCAGACTAATTTGACAGCTAGATGACAGATGAGTAGATAGACAGAGACAGACCACTTTTTTATAAGCAATCACACATCACAATCAGTATAATGTCTAAAATTTTCAAGTGACAGGTCATCGGAAAATTCTTTAAAAAATCATAAAAAATAATGGTTAATTTATATCCCAAAATAATGAAAACTATGGCTTAAAATGGCGTATAACCTCTGAAAAAAACATTTAAAAAAATATTTTAAAAATTAAGCTATGAGAATTTACTTTGAATTTCCTCGTACGCACAAAACCCTACTTATGATTGAAATAAGTATTCCGAGTAATATTTTCGTCACTAGTAATATGTTCCCACCCAGCACACCGCTAAGGCAGAAATAACTTTGTTATGCAGGTTTCACGTAATAATATCGCATCGATAGGGACCAATTTCAAAGGGACCAATTTGGTAAAAGTTCCTTTCTATTATGCGTCCAAATACTTTTCAAAGCAACAAAAATATATAGGATGTTAAGATGATAAACTTTTTCCTTAAAACGGGGCGCTCATTATCCTGAACAACTTTTACGGTAGTGCCAACTCATAAATCGCGAAAAATAAATCAGCTTTGCAATAGAAAAGTTAAATAACTACTCGAAGAAAATGTATGGAACAGATGACCTATTTTTCGAGATTTCAAGGGTGCGATTGTGTAGGAGAATCGTATTAATTTGATAGCTTAAGGCGATTACCATCGCCAAATTAGCAGCTCGATATTTGTCACTACAAATATCAACGGAAACGACATTGAAATAACGTTCATATCAGCGCGCAATGCATAGTGGCTGTTACGACGCTCGCTGCGACCTTGAGAGGGCGAAATAGGAGAAAATTATACTTTTCACTTGGACGTGATTACTCGATTGAATAATCTTATGTTATGTTCATAGCTATAAAGTTTATCTATTTATCAAAGCATAGATGAATCCAATTGGCCAAGCCACTCAGGAGCAGTAGGGAATTTGAGGTCAAAAAACAACATTCAGTTAAAAAAAAAATCATGTAGAAGTTTTGGTGGTATGAAAAAGAAAAATGTTGCATATGTTGTCTAAGAGTTGATTATTCATAATACATTTTTTCATTATTTTTGGTTTGACCATGAACGAGGAGTAGGCTTTAGAAAGTACCCATTTGGCAATAGTAAGGCCCTTAAGGTGACTTCATCGGAAAAATTAGCAACTCGATTCGTGGTGGTTGAAATTTCGAACAAAACCATATTAAAATAAAGTTCTTATCAGCTCGCACTGCAACATGGCTATGGCGTCAGTCACTGAGGCTGACAAGTGCGAAAATAATGGGTTTTTAATTTATGTTATCTAAATTAAAATGAATTTCCAAGAACTGAGAAAACCATATCATTTTTTATTATTTTGTGTAGAAGTTTATTAATTTTTATACTGTTTCCATAAAAACTGTAGCAGTTACCTATATTGTTACAAGTGGACAAAAAATCGAGAAATAACGGTAAACTTAGAATTTTCTTAGTTCACTTCTGTGAAATTTTAAAATAAAATTCAGGAAAAACCACATCACTTTTTGTATCCTGTAGATAACTATGTATTGTTTTTAATAAAAAATGCTATACTTACCGTATAAAATGGTTACAAAGCTACTTAGTTCAAGGTCGTTGGCGTTGGGAGAAACCTTAAAACGATATGACATGTAAATGTTATAGCGTCTCTGTTACCCTAGCTGCGAAAAAACCCTCAGTGCGAGAGGGACGGATTCGAGGAAAAGTAACAACATGCCGGTTTTTTATTTATATAAAATGTACTCAAGTTGCTATCAAAATTTCGTTTAACCAGCCCCTCTATTCTGTATCTTTAGTTGCCAACTGTACTAGGTGCCTATCATCAAAAATATAGCTAAAAACTGAACTTTCAAAATTGCCTTTAGTGGGTATTGAACCATTTACGAACTGTGTCGTCACTTCAAGTGCGAACATATCCTTAGACAATCGGAATTCGATAGTATATTTATGTTTTTGATGATAGACACCCAGTCCAGGTGGCAACTAAAGATACATCATAGGCCCTCAGGTCCTTGATACTGCTAAGACCCATCTAATAAAATATAATCGTAGTCCATCCATATGTCATTCCAAATTGTCAAACCAGGAAAAATAGTGTTGAGATGAACCTCATTTCAATAAATATTTTTATTTAGCCGAATTTCTCCAATCGCGTTCCTGTTTACCAGATCCCTAGAAAAAATTTCCAAAAATAATACACAATTTTATCAAAATAATACCTTCTTTACTGGAGTAGATATGAAAGTACTAAAAGGTTAATTTTTGTCCGTAGAGCCTTAAAACGTACGGTTTCTATTATCTTATCAATCGATTAGTCGACTAAACTAATAGACCCATTTGACAATTAAAACCGTGCGTGTTAAGCTGTCAAATTTGATACGATTTTCTTACACAATTCCACATTAGGGTGGTTTTTAGTCAAAGTTGTTCATATTAATTGGTAGAGCACTCCGTTTTAAGGAAAAAGGTTATCATATTAACAGCCTGTATAAGAAAGAAATAACGAATTTTATTGAAGCATTACAAGAATCTTTTGTACCGAGAAAGCTTTGAAGAGCGTTGTATTGGACTTCAAATATAAGCTTTTTATGCCTCTGGTTTGGGAATATGGTGTTATTTTAGCTTTTACATTATGCATGTTCTGAACGCTCATATTTATTTCAAAATACACTGGCAGGCAAAACAAAGGGTCAAAAATCGCGATCCAAAACTAAAACTATAATTATTTTAAATAATTTTAAATATTAAATATTTTTTTGATCAGATTTTACATTTTTGTTCATTACTTTCGTAATACCTAATTCTATACAAAATTGTAACGAGTTCTGATTTTACAACTTTTGATACATACATAAATATTCAAGCCTTTCTCCTAGAGGGGTGGGCAAAGACTACAGATTTTCATCCGCTGCGATTCCGAGTATGAGATTAATAAAAAGGTTTTAGTTTCCTTATTTTAAGTGGTCTAGTACTCATTTTACCTTAATCTCATTTTATGATTACGTATGATATGATAATAATGATTATCAAGTAGATACACGTGTAGATTAATTATGTTATCACTTCAAATTAGTAATAAATCTTGTTTCAATATCGCATTAATACTAAATGTATGGGAATGTTTAATGTCAAAATTTTGGATACTTCTCGTTTGATTTTAAAAATGTTATTGATGTCATTTTACTGATTCGTAACGAACTTTCGATATCAGTTTGAAGTTGTTTGATATCTGTAATAGTTACGGAATAATCGCCTGGTCACACTTAACGATTACACCCTGTATATTGAGAGAGATATATATTGTATGTAGAACCTCTTTTTAGGGTTCCGTACCAGAAGGGTGCCAAACGGAACCCTATTACTAAGTCATGACTTAAGCCGTTACAAGTAGCCAGTTGTAATTTTCAGAGAAAACGTTTTACTGTGGCCTCTTTCGTAGCAAATAATAAAAAAATACGTTATCGTGTCCCCTCACTTATCTTATTTAATTTAATAATTATAAACACAAAAATAACAGTTTTTTTGTATTTTCGAGATATATTTCGGCCCACTTTGAATGAGTGAAAGATTTGAATACAGAACGACATGAAATAATAGTAGTTTATGCTACAAGGGCGAAAAGAAATAAATTACGAGGGTGATTTAAAACACGAGCGTAGCGAGTGTTTTAAAGGTAACCGAGTAATTTATTGCCCTTACGCCCTTGTATTATACTACGTTTTTCAATGCATAGTGTGAGGAAATAAAACAAATATAATCTTGTGAACTTTAAATTATGATCAAAAAGACCGTTAAACAGTGGAAAAAGTATAACATTTATGGTACACAGGAAAGGTTACAGGTTAGCCTACTTCAAGTAAATTAATTAAACAATAATAATAATAAAGCTCTAGGGCAAAATAATCGAGTTTCTGTACGGTTTTGATGCATAAAAAGTGGGCCTTTACGAGCACTTGCATTGAAAAAATATATAAATATATAACCTTATGACTAATTAAATTAGCGTAACCTACTTTTTTAAAAAAAAATAATAAAGAAATAAAAAATATCAAAAAACATTCTGTCGGTATACAAAATTCATGTATGCACCCTGGTCTTATATGTATATGTATTCGTGACTGTCCTGTCTGTCTGATGGTCACTTATATCCGAAACAAGAGGACCGAAATATAAGAAAAAAATCATGGTAATAGGTGTTTACGTTAAAATTACAGGAAGAATAAAGCGGTTCCGTACTCAGCGTTAGCCTCGAACTGTTTACCAGGCGCTATCATTTTAGCGACATGTACATTTTTGTATTTTACCATGATTTTAGGGTTCCGTACCCGTATTGTGTGATGGTACGGAACCCTTTGTGCGCGAGTTCGACTCGTACTTAGCCAAATTATAATTTGCAACGTTGTTTTATTTCCGTTTAACAATCTTAAATTGTTCAGAGCATATGGAATGGTATGTGAAACTGTCATCTAATTTATGAGTACTAATAAGTAATTTTTAAATAAGTATCAAAGTTAAACTAAAATACCCAATAGAAAATAAAATCTGGGATATTTACCTCACTAATACGTCTTTCATTTAAACTTGAATTTACTTTTAACAACTGTATTTCAATACAAAACAATATTTAAACTACAAAAAAAACACAACACTGAAAACACACATCAGTTTTTCACCAAAACACTTTCATTCATTACACAAAAACTGCCGCCACATAACTCTAAACAGTCAAGAAAAAGTCTAATAGAGAAAAAGTTAAATCACAAAAGTTCCTAAAACCAACTACGTTCCGAAATGTGCGAAAAAAACTGAGAAAAGCGTCTATCCATCTCATGAGAATCTACAGGTCTGAATCCGCAATGCTGCTACGTTTTCCCGCGCGTCATCGCGAAAACGGGACAACTTTAGAATTTCCACTACAGCGAGAAAGAGATGAAGCGATTCCACGAGGCTGTACTGGAAAAGCTTTTTCTATGTGTGTGTTAGTGGCTCAGGTATGAGGGATGGTTAATATGACATTATCTTGAATCGATGGCAGTGTAGAAACACTGTATACAGAACCTTAATACTTTAAGGCAGGGGTCAGCAACCGGCGGCCCGCGGCCGGCCCGTGAAGCACTTCGGTGTAGCCCTCAAGTTTCCCAATCGCTGCATGATAACTGTCTTTGGTTGTACATATTTGTATGAGCAGACATTTTCCATTCTGAACTAACGAAAAAGCAAGGATTGTTCTCAGTTAACGGATGCACATTTAGATCTAATACTGCGCAATTCCACGTCTAAAATGCAAGTCAAAAGCAGCCGCGAAAATCGCATTAGATATTAATAATAAATTGTGTTTTAAACTACAATAAATATGATACGAAATTGACTAATGCGTTATTCATTATATACGACCCTCGCTGATCCCCTGGTAACATTTGTGGCCCTCCTATGTCAGAAGGTTGCCGACCACTGCTTTAAGGGTATCCTGTTCTATGGAAATATCACAAGGGATTTTGCTTTGTAGGTCATTTGGTAACCGTTCTAAACTTCTGACCAAAACCTCATTTGGTGTAATTACTTTATCTTTGTAAGTGCTGGGTGGGAGAGTAAAGTTAAGTTAAGACTAATTAAGGAGCAATTTCTATCCCTTTGATAGTTTAAGTTTAATTTATCTCTACTTATTACTGTACTGGTACTTATATATATATATATATATTTCTATCTATCTTTATACACAAGTATATATTTTGTATTTAATTGAATGTAATATTTATTTATTTTGTGTCTAGTTTACGTATTGAGTTAATATATACATATGTTTAGATCATTATTAAAGTATTTTTGATTATAATAGGTACACCGCCTACGCCTTCACGTACATCCAAAATATTTTCCACCCAAAGGTTGTCTGGAAGAAATCGCTCTAAGCGATAAGACCGCCCATTGTTGCCTATATTTTTGTTTTTTTCCAACTTTGTATTGTCTTTTTTGTTGTTTTTCTTTTGGTGCACAATAAAGCGTATTTATGTTATGTTATGTTAAGTTGTCGTCCATTTTGGTCTGAATACTAAGTGAAGAAAAGTTTTTTATTTTACATAAAATTAACAAAATCTTGAAATAAGTGTTAATAAGGTATTGTTGAATAACTGTTGAGTGAATTTAGAATTTAAGTGTTCTGTTTCGATGTATTAGAAAAAGGCGGGTTTTTCACAATCCAGCTGCGAAACCGCTCTTAAAACTAGTAGGATCACCTCGCTCCACTCCGCTTCGCTCGGCTCCCTAAAATTATTTCATGTGGTTTACACTTTGTTGCTCGTATTTTTTACTTTTGGTGAAAGTTTTTCGATTTCATACTTTATGATCTGCCAATCTACAATCTGCCCACGACATATCGAATAATAACCATTTAAACCAGTTATTTCTCAAAAATTCCACAATGATTACCAATGTTATTCCAAACGAAAACATTCTACAATCAAAGATTTCAAAAGTAAAGATAAGCCCTTACCGTACTATGACAGCACCAAAATGTTTCCACCTTTAAGAAGATGGCATACTCTAGCAACGTTTTTATGACCCGTCCGGCACAATAAGTCTAATGGCAAAGACTTTATTTGCTTTTCATAGAGGCGATTATATGTTGGCTCTTTGGCCTCTTTTTCTTGGACGCGTAATACTAGTGATCACGCAGCGAAACAACAAATTGGTTTGTTTTTAGCTAATACTGAAATATTTTGTAGGGAAAAAAATATTGAATTTAGGTGATATACCTTTATTTCTATTACCTATTTTATTTAAAAAAAAATCAAGTTGATCTCTTAACCACTTTCTTGAAGCGAGCGTTTGAAAACCAAAAAAAAGAGGGTTCAAAACATTTTTTTTGACAAAAGTATAAATTAGTACATTGTTATACGTAAGATCCCTAGAGAAAAGATGAATAAACCAAATATATTTTTTTTCAATACAAGGAGAGTCCGAATTTCTTCAAACGAATCCTAGATAGCCTGGAGTTGGTCATGCTCTCATGGCTCAGGTACAGTCTTAAATGGGCGATGCTCACACGTTTGGAATCAGTGCTTATCTGAACACAGTGATAGTTGGACGCATTAAGTGCACTTAAAGTTAATAATTTTAATAACTTTCAGCATTATGTTAACGCACGCATTCAAAAACAATGCAATAGATTTTAGGTGCCAGGGCTCATCTAAACTTTTGAAATCTTTATCTACAATTGTGTCGATGCATCATAGACTTAAAAACGTTTCAAGCTAAAGCCACATCACTTTTCATTTCCATGCTACATATAGTAAGTCAACACTTGAAAACTCCAACGAAAGATATTCAGTAGTGTCCATCCAACCGAGGGTTAATTTTTGGTTTCGGCCACCTTCGGCCAAACATTATTGCCACTTGAATGAATTAATGAATGAATAAACACTTTATTGCACAGAAAATCTAAATAAAAAAACACAGAGTACAGAATGAGAGAAGGCAAGAGTGGACTTTGCCCAAAATTTTGAATCGGGATAACATAAGTTAAATTTTATGTTATTTTATTTTAGCCTACATAACTTAACCGGACAAAAGCAAGGAAAACCTTTAACTATCAACATTATATTTATCCAAACAAAACAATGTTCAGACATTGGTAAAAATACGAATGAAGTTATTAATACAAATCCTAGACGTATTATCGCATGGATAACAAAATCTTTAAAATTCTATGCATTCTTAATTCAAAGAGGCAAAAAATATTTTTATACTACACCTGCTCGGAAAGTACCTTCTTTCTTTGTTGAAAACGATGCAGAAAATACGTCATTACTGTCATACAAATATGCGGGCGGCAAAAGTGTATGAAAATTCATTATAACGTGCTTGAGCGGGCAGAAAAAGTATATGCAAATCCATTGTTAACGTGCTGTTTTTTTTTTAAATAACATAAAGAATGAGCAAGTGGCCAAGTGGCCAGTATTATTTTGCGAACTCGTACATAAAACTCGAAAAATGATACTGGCCACTTGCTTTTCCTGCACATAATAAAAAATAAGAAGGAAATAAAAAGTGACAATCGCACGCGAGTCAGTCGGTTTCTTTTATTGTAGGTATCTTGATTAAAAGTAAAATTATACTATTTCCTCGCAGGTGTAGTATAAAGCACTATGTATCACTCGGGAGAAAGTGCGATTCCCAACTCGTGTGTATTGAGGCCCTTGGCTTCGCCTCGGGCCTCAAACTACACCCTCGTTGGTAATGTTCCCCTTTCTTCCCTCGGTGAACAATGTACTATTTCTGCTACCTTTATGGAAAAGTTCCATTTAATACTCGAAATTAGTTTTGAAAATCGAACTTTCCGGGCCCCGTTGCTGAATGACTATCAGGTCAGTTTGAAATATCGTATTGAAATTTCATTTATTGCAAAATTACGTTCTTTTTGACGTTTATTTTCATTTCATGCTAAATTAGGTTCTTTTTGACGTTTGTCTTCATTTCATGCTAAATTAGATTCTTTTTGACGTCCTTAGTTTGTCTTTACAATCGAAATTCCCTGCGTTCCGATTCACGACATAATCGATTATATCGCATCTGACACCCTTTTTTTCGCAAAATGATACTGGCCACAAATAAAAGCCGCCAGCCGAAGCCTGAAAAGAATAAAGGTAAAAACCGCGCCGCGCTTTGCAAGTTCTTAAAATACATTAAATTTGAAAGGAAAAATTAAATCATTGCAGTATAGAAACGCAGAAAGAAAAGTAAATCTGGATGTGAGGAGCTCTGAACCGGGAATCGAACCCGGTTAAAATATTTAAATACATAAATCAGGTAGTAGAAAAAGTATCGTTCGCAACGAGTAAAAATGGGTTTTCTTACCCTCGGAATGTAAGATTTCGACAACTAGCTTCATTCCTCGGGTAAGAAAATCCGCCATTTTATACTCGTCACGAAATATACTATTCCATGCTTTTAAAAAAAATTAACATAGCATAAAAAAATATATACAACGTGTAACAGAAAGGTGTAACCATATTTGAAGAGTTTATTCAGTCAATGGTAAAGAACAACTTTTACTATGGAACAAACACTATCTCGAAAAAATAATTCAACTGTTTCATAGAAAAATGCAATGCCGCTCGGCCGAAATGTATGGCAGAGCAGATTTTTTTTTGAGATTTCAGGGTTGGCTCCATAGTAAAAGTTGATATATACCATTGACTGAATAAGCTCTTCAAATATGGTTACACCTTTCTGTTACATGTTGCATATTATTATGTTTTTAATTAACAAAATTACATAAAAATATTACTTTTTGAAATTCTATGCGTTCTTAGTTCAAAGATGCAAAAAAATATTCTATGCTTTAAAAAAAAATTACATACCGTATAAAAATATATTTTACATAATAAAAGTACCATACCTATACCCGAATACGATCGAAAATCAATCTTCGGTCCAACCCTAATAAACCGTAAATGGAACTTTTCCGAAAACACGCAGCATTCCGGAGGGAGTGACTGTTCGTCATTTAAAATTTTTACCCGCCACTTCCGCTGAAACCACTTCAACGTTCAACACACTTCTGATTTCAAAATTAGAATGTGCGTAATCCTGCTCCATAAACATACTTTTCCCGGTATGTCTTGTAATGTGTACCGGGTAAATGGACAGGTATTTCATGAAACCAAATATTGTAGTGATCATACTGAACAATATTCCCAGGGATATATCAAGAATAATACGAAATTAATAACCTGCCGTCACAAAATTCACAGTAGGTTTTCAAAATTAGTGAGACAATATTATTCTAAACTATTCCAGGTCAAAAACTACATTTTTGCAAAGTTTCAGCCTAATCGGTTCAGTAGGTATGACGTGAAGGAGTAACAAACATCCATTCATCCATAGGTACATCCATCTAAACTTTGGCATTAGTGGGATTTTTAGTTTTATCAATAAACATCGAAAGATCTCGTTAACTACACTAGGGTGATGGCATTTTCATTTCCACCGTAATGTTTTCTGATTGTTCAGTATGACCAGTAGACTACGTGGTTTATTTTACAGAAACCTGTACATTTATACCCGGTATATTTAAGGGTCTCATCCCAAAGGCACAACGCGTTTGAAACGTGTTTGTAGTTGCTGCGCAGGATTGTGCAGTGGGTTTTTTAGTTTTCTCAGAGCACTACTATTAGTTAAAACATCAAATTACTTAGATTACATTTAAGATTTTTGGATATTTATAAAATTCCTTTGAAAGTTCCTGAAACGGGAGAACGGAACATTAAAAAAAAAGTATGTTTTATCTGCCTAGAAGGAAGCCATTTCACAAAGATCTGCAAAGCATTCATAAAAATTATGTGGATAACTTAACAGTTACGCGATGTGCCAGATATGGGTAACGACCGGCAGTAGGACTCAGGTTCAGGGCCCATTTAATCGCGCCTAGGGAAAATTGAAAGCGTGGAAAAACAACCTGCCCAAAACAAGAACAAAGATACACAAATGACAACTACCCAACCATCATCGCAGAATGGTCACACACTGTTGCAAACGGTTACATATAGATCATATCATAGCATAACACAGGATGTATACTTACATTTAATGTAAAGCATCGTAGCACAACATAGGCCATATACTTACATTAAATGTAAAACATCGTAGCACAACATAGGCCATATACTTACATTCAATGTAAAACATCGTAGCACAACACAGGCAATATACTTACATTAAATGTAAAACATCGTAGCACAACATAGGCCATATACTTACATTCAATGTAAAACATCGTAGCACAACATAGGCCATATACTTACATTCAATGTAAAACATCGTAGCACAACACAGGCAATATACTTACATTAAATTTAAAACATCGTAGCACAACATAAGCCATATACTTACATTAAATGTAAAACATCGTAGCACAACACAGGAAATATACTTACAATAAATGTAAACCGTCGTAGCACAACACAGGAAATATACTTACATTAAATGTAAACCGTCGTAGCACAACACAGGCAATATACTTACATTAAATGTAAAACATCGTAGCACAACACAGGCAATATACTTACATTAAATGTAAAACATCGTAGCACAACACAGGCAATATACTTATATTAAATGTAAAACATCGTAGCACAACACAGGCAATATACTTACATTAAATGTAAAACATCGTAGCACAACATAGGTTATATACTTACATTAAATATAAAATATCGTAGCACAACATAGGCAATATACTTACATTAAATATAAAACATCGTAGCACAACACAGGCAATATACTTACATTAAATGTAAAACATCGTAGCACAACACAGACAATATTTTTACATTAAATGTAAAACATCGTAGGACAACATAGGCCATATACTAACATTAAATGTAAAACATCGTAGCACAACACAGGCAATATTTTTACATTAAATGTAAAACATCGTAGGACAACATAGGCCATATACTAACATTAAATGTAAAACATCGTAGCAGAACACAGGCAATATACTTACTTTAAATGTAAAACATCGTAGCATAATATAGGTCATATCCTTACATTAAATGTAAAACATCGTAGCACAACACAGGCAATATACTTAAATTAAATGTAAAACATCGTAGCACAACACAGGCAATATACTTATATTAAATGTAAAACATCGTAGCACAACACAGGCAATATACTTACATTAAATGTAAAACATCGTAGCACAACATAGGTCATATACTTACATTAAATATAAAATATCGTAGCACAACATAGGCAATATACTTACATTAAATATAAAACATCGTAGCACAACACAGGCAATATACTTACATTAAATGTAAAACATCGTAGCACAACACAGACAATATTTTTACATTAAATGTAAAACATCGTAGGACAACATAGGCCATATACTAACATTAAATGTAAAACATCGTAGCACAACACAGGCAATATACTTACATTAAATGTAAAACATCGTAGCATAATATAGGTCATATCCTTACATTAAATGTAAAACATCGTAGCAAAACACAGGCAATATACTTACATTAAATGTAAAATATCGTAGCACAACACAGACGATATACCTGCTTATATAAATTTTATAATAGCATTTATCAATTAATAAGTCAGGAATATTAATTATAACTACACGATATATAGGGGAACCCCACTCGGCCACAAAGGCGGCCAAATAAAAAAATTACTATTCAATTTAATATTTATCTGCTTAGGTTTAGCTTAACTATTGTACAAGTGCTTTAAACACAAGATGAGGTCCAAATAAGAGACTAGGTGCGGAAACCGAGCCCACCAAAGAAAAAGGATAAGCAGGTGACTCGATTGATGGATGTGGAAGGAGTGTAATGTATCAGGGTCACGAAGAGTCACTTGGCGGCAAGGTTTCGTCATGAAGCCGAAGCCGAAGCCGAAGCCGAAGCCGAAGCCGAAGCCTAGGGATTTGTCAGTCAGTAGGGCCTTGGTCTAACTCTCGAAGGTATGCCAGGCTTATACGATGTAAAAGTGGTTGAGTATCTTTGTTTATACATACTACTCATGGAGGCACCTTTCATGCGTCCGACCTACCGTATTTTTCAAAGTGTGAAAAAGTATGTTAGATATAAATACGACAGATCTATAGCTCATGCTAGAGTTACTATTAATATATTATGCTATTAACAGAAACATAAATCTCGATTTCAAGAAGGTTTAGCCATGTAAACTTTTGATAACGAAAGGTTGAGGGTCCAAGTCCTGGCTTTCCTCAAATTTAGATTTGGTTTTTGGTAATATCAATAGATTTGTATGTGTGTTGTCGTAACTGTTCAGACTTTAGATGACAGGTGTGACAACTAGACAGACGGACAGCAACCGAAGTGTTCACATTTTTTTCGTAGCAAACAATGATGATGATCTACTCCGACCGTTGTCATGGTGACCATTTCGACTCCTAAGGCCCACTTGCAGCATGATCGAGAAAGAATCCTTAACCCTCGGGTTAACAAACCCAAGCAAGGGAAGAGTTAACTAAGTAACTCTAAATTTCATTAGTCCTGTTGCACCATGATAATATCGAAGCGGGTTAGTAAACCCGAGCTAAGCGATTGTTTGACATTTGACATTTATTTAGAATGTTACCATAATGTAATTAGTTGCAACCAACGAGGTAAAGTATCTATATAATGTCATTGGAATCAATACAATTTAAGTCAAACTGGTAACATTACTTCGAGTTTAACTCAAGGTGAGAATCGGGTTAAATTCTGATGTCTTTCTCTTAGTTTAATCTTAGTTTAACCCGAGATTTTAATTGGTGCAAGAGAGCTTTTTCTTAACCCTCTATTTTTTGACTTAACCCGACTTAAAGTCGAGTTAAGAACATGCTGCAAGTGGGCCTTAGTCGGTACGGCGCTGGTGCGCCCGAAGGTTAATAATGTATTTTATTTATTTATTTATTATCTTTTTATTAGGGAAACAAACAGTTACATACAACATATTAAAAAGCACACACATAAAAACAACATCAACCAGCAAAGTTTCCACACATAGATAGACATAAGAACAAGAAAAAAAAACAGTAAAGTAGACAATCACAAAAAATAAAGTAGGTTACAAAAATAAAAATAATAGTTCAAATAAAAGTATTTTTTTTACAGTTAATAGGGAACTAGTGATTACATTTAGATTCAATTAAACGCTTTAATGAAGGCAATATAGCTGATTCTGGAGGCTTTAATTTTAGTTTTAGTGCTGTCAAAACTAAAATTATTCAAAGGCAATTTGGCTTCTGTTCCCAACAATTAAAGACTATTTTGCAATGAGCAAAGTTTGGTTTTGACAGCACGAATACGAAAATTAAAGCCTTCGGAATCGGCTTTAGTGACACATTAAATAAATCTATATAATTAAAATTTTCATTATAAGATTTACAAGCTCTGTTTAAATAACAATTTCGAATATAATTTTTAGAAGCAAATGGAATAGCGAATAAGTTCAAGTTTCTGGTAACTTTTTTGGACAACGAAAGTATGTATGTTTTAATAGCTGCGGGGTATCAACAATATTACAAATGATCTTATAGAGAAATTGAACGTCGTAAGAATTTCGTCTATCTTTCAAAGAGGTGAGGTTGAAAGTCTTCTCAGAAGAAAGTCTGTAATTTACATATTTAATAAATTTGTTTTGGATTCGCTCTATCATTTCGATATAAACAACATACTGAGGATTCCAAACAGTAGATGCAAACTCTAAAAATGTAGCCGATCTTCCTAGTAACCCACTGAGCACACGTGGGTATATGGGTGGTTGGACTTTTAAATCGCGTCGAGGTCAGTTTTGTTTTGCGGTGCTCCATCTATGTATAAGTCCGCGTCGTTCAGGGCGCTGTGCTGCCAATCTCTGCCATTTATTTTCATGTGTCCCTTCTAAACATCTTTGTTATTAAGGAGTTGGCGGCCCTGTTTCACTAAGGGTTCCTTCAGTTCAGACAATGGTATCCAATATACCAAGGCAGCTTTCCATTCTTTATTTCTTCTTATTTATTGCATATGTTTATTACATCAGTATTAATGTTGTTAAAATATATTTTTTTCTAAATATATTATGTCACCTACCTACACTACATTATTTTATTTTAAAATTATTTTATTTCATCTAATCTTTTCTACTTAGAGAAACCAACGTGGTCTCATTCACCGCGGCTGGTTCTGGCAGAATAACCAGCGTTACAGGTCCGTCTGCAAAGCTATGCTGAGTCAGAAACTTTTTGCCGTCACTATCTCACGAAACTAGCGTGCAAAGTAGATTAAGAACATGTGCTGTTTTTGTTCTGTTTTAATGTTGATAATGATAAGTGATATTTCATGTTCAATTGTTTTGTTTTAATTTTTGATTGAAATTTTCTTCATGTCTTATATCTTCTTTTTATGTGTTTTGTGTGATTGTAGCCGATTCTGAAGGCTTTAATTTTAGTTTTAGTGCTGTCAAAACTAAAATTATTCCAAAGTAATTTAGCTTCTGTCCCTAGCATTTAAGGACTATTTTACAATAAACAAAATTTAGTTTTGACAGCACTAAAACTAAAATTAAAGCCTTCAGAATCGGCTTTATTGTGACTGTAAACAAACGATTTTCTATTCTATTCTATTCTATATACAAAACGTAACATTGCAAGACTTGTAAAACAAAATCTCAAAGAACGTTTTGATACGATGTATGAAAATAGTAAAACAAAAATACAGCGTGTTTGTTTATATTTAATTTTACTCCTACCAACTCTATTTTCGTGGAATTGAAAGCCGTAAAACTAATTCTATCTCGTAACAAAATGATTGATTAATGATGATAAAATATTAATATCGCAGCTTTTGAAATTCTGTTCTTCTTTGTGGGAGACTCATGAGATTTTCCTGTTTTTTCTTTATGTTAAAATTTTCAACTGTTTCTCTCTATCGACAAACAGTTTTCTTTTCTGTATATTGAATCTTCATATTATTATTTCGTTTTCTTACGTTTAATCTGTTTTTTCTGCAATTCGGTTATTTTTAAAACTTAAATATTCTATTTTTGTCTGTTTTTGGAATAAATAGATCAATTTAGGTATATAATTTCAATAATAAAGTTTTTCGTGGTTTAAAACCGATACTATAAGTATTTTAGTATAAACAGGAAGTTAAGTAATCATATTAGGTTGAATGGTCGGATATTTGTCAAAATTTTGGATGCGTTCAAGAATCTTTTCGTATTAAAATGTGCGGTGATGAAGTCACTGAAGGTCAAATGAAAGACATCGCTTTTTTTTCTTTTAATAAAGGATACGCACGCTTGTTTTAAAATCTGTTTACTAAAAGCAGTCAAGTAAAGCTATTCCTCGAAACTATTTCCGAATGGTAAATAATGGCGAAATAAGAAGGGGCAATTCTCTCTTCGTTGATTTACTGTCATTTTAATCCTTTTATAGCTGCTAAGTAAATGATGTTTTAATATCGATATATGGTTAACTTAAGAAATATGGATATATGGTCGACTGAAGAAATATCGATAGATAGCTAACCAAAAGTACGAGTTGTTTTCATTGTGTATCGCTATTCCCGTAGCTTAATTTCTAAATGTTTTTTTTATTCTTTTTTTTTCAGTGAATAACGCCATTTTAGGACATAATGTTCATTAGTTTGGTATTTAATTAACCATTATTTATTAATGTTTCTTTTTCTGACGTCATTAAGGACATCATACTGATTCTGATGTATGATTGCTTATAAAAAAGTGGTCTATCTCTGTCTGTCTACTCATCTGTCATCCATCTGTCCAATCAGTCGAAAGCAAATTATTATAAATTTCTCTTGATAGCAAAGGACACATTTCTAAACAGCCATTTCTCAAGTGTCATCACACGTTGCCTGGTAAATATTGCTATTAGCAATAAGTGCCGCCTTTGTACAATATATATGTTTTTAAGTGTCCTGTTTTTATTTATTTTGTAAATGTACATAAGTGTAATAAATAAATAATAAAAACGAAGGCAAATAGAAGTTGCAGCTTTTTTGTAAAAATATTCATCATCCTGAGGTTTTTAAGACCACAAGTTCGAAAATACGGCTTATTAAACCTAAATCTGGAAATGGTTTTCGAATTAACACAGCTTGACATAATTTAATCTAAGCGATTTGGTGAAAATCGGTAAATCAAGAATCTGTAAACGAATGACAATTTGTAAACTCTAGCCCGAACTACTTTAAACATCCCTCTTTCAAAGGCAAGAAGCCATCAAGGCCGTCAAATGGTATACATGCCATCCGCAATATACGTCTAACTAAAACACTCATACTAATTTAACATTCACCCATGTCATGCTAAAACTAATCTTAATCGAATACACTTTAAGTCGAAGATTGATGTTTGGATGATTTCGTAAATAAATCGAATAAACACTTTAGTTAAAGGCGTCCGAAAATAACCGATATATTTCTGCATACATTCAGAACCGTCGACCCGTTTGAATCATATCTTCGTCTATCTGTCTGTATGTATGTCTGTGTTTTGTAGTACATGAAAGAAGCCTCCCTGAGTGTCGTAAACTGAGGTACAACCACTGTAGACCTAACATGAGTTTGGGTCTCAATTCTCGTTAAGGGTCCGTATAAGGTCAAATGGTCGAATTTTGATAATGATAATAATATGCACTTTGGCTTTGGCCCGTGCCATTTTACCACCTCTAGAAACATTTAAGAGAGAAAAAAAGACAAAAAAACATAATCATAATAATAATAATAAGAGTTTATTCCATATAAATGTGTACATTTATAAACTTACATACTAGATCATACACAGATTAAAAGAGTGTACACAAAACAATTTTGAGTGCCCTACTCCCTAAAAAAGGGCATAGCCATGTAGTCTTAGGACAAGTAGTACTGCTCAACCCGAAAAATAGGTGACTTAGCTATATTACTGTACATCTTGTATTGCATGTTTATAATCATTTCACATTTCACATTGTTTAACTTGGTCAATCGGTTTAATAAAAATAATATAGATAGTAGACTATAAGGCTGATCTATTCATCTTAGAAAAAAGGCATTAGGCTTTAAGTACGCTCGACAGAAAAAAAAATACGAAGTTACCTCGGAATTTCAGGTTTTTCGAGTGTAAAGGGCCTTCCTTAAATAATACAGCCTTGAAATTTGTAATAAAAATAAATAAACAAAACCCGTCTATTCGTTCTAAAATGTTTTAATAATTTCATCCAGAAGTAAAGTTACCAAATAAAAACGCAGTTATTCGATAGCGCGTGTTTCTTGGTGTTCGTATCAGCCACAGCTGAGAGCGCGCTATTTTAAACAAAAAGGAAATGTCATAGAGCTCAGTTAGGATTGATGCAAAATGAGGTGCTCAATATGACTTTATTTGCGCCCTTAAATAGCAAGTGCGTACAATATTTTGTATTAAAAGCTCTGGTTCTTCTCGTAAACCGCTAGGGGCGCTGTGCAATTTCTCATATCAATATTTTATACAGTCGCTAGCACATACCTTGATTATTTTACCTAGCTACAATTTTTAGAACCATTTTGCAAACATTTTCATTTGGTTGGTAAAGTAAATTATACTTTTAACCCTCGCATTTGACTCTTTTGCTTAGAATGCTTAAAGCTCTACTCGACCCGTGTAAACAGGGCATTATCGACTTTAGCATAAAGAAATTCTAGTAACTTTTATTTGAGAATCAATTAAAATATATTAATCTAGTTTTCATTGTCAGTTGAATAGTTTTCGGAAAAGGTTTTTAGTGTATGTATTATCACGGTATGACTAACGAAAATTGAAAAATTCATTTATAGCCCTGAGAGCTGCTAAAGTGATGACAATACATGTTACACTTGCCAGAATTATTATTGAAAATCTGCTC
This sequence comes from Ypsolopha sequella, assembly GCA_934047225.1. NCBI lineage: Eukaryota > Metazoa > Arthropoda > Insecta > Lepidoptera > Ypsolophidae > Ypsolopha > Ypsolopha sequella. Next base: position 19,369,421 of record OW204004.1, on the reverse strand, counting down.
AATTAAATGTTTAGAAATAGCAATAAATTTTTATATATATTTTATTTCTACTATTCCCATAGCTTAATTTTTAAAAGTTTTTTTTTTCAGAGAATTTACGTTATTTTAGGACATAGTTTTCATTATTTTGTTATATAAATTAACCATTATTTTTGATGATTTTTATAGAATTGTCCGATATGACGTCACTTGAGAATTTGAGAAATTATACTGATTATGATGTATGATTGCTTATAAAAAAAAGTGGTCTGTCTACTCATCTGTCATCCAGCTGTCAAATCATTCGGAAGTAAATTATTATGAATTTATCTTCATAGCAAAAGACACATTTCTAAACAGTCATTTCTAAAGTGACGTCACACGAAGGCAAATGGAAGTTTAAATATTCATCATCATGAGGTTTTTTAGACTACTAGCTCTAAAATACTAAATCTTGAAATGGTTATAGAATTATTTTAGTACTTTTGCAGATCAATACATTTATTTATAAACATAATAATTATTAAGATACATTGCTAGGAATACTCTAAATATTATTAGAGTGCATTACACTGGGGAATTTTATCAAATTCTTGTCTTTGGGTTTGTTTCTGATTGATCTTTTCTAGTTTGTAATGCACTCTAATAATATTTTGAATCATTATTATACAAATCTGCTTAATTAAATGACTAGAAATAGCAATTAATTATTTTTCTTTTTTCTTTTTCCAAACCATATAAGAGAAAACATGAAGCGATTGCAGTTTCAAACAGGAGTAAAGCCGCAGGCAACAGCTTAATAATTATGATTGCGAAGCTCTTGTCTAAAAATACTAACACTGAAGATTTCTACCATGGATTATGCGTACATTGCTGTGATATGAAAACTAAAAATAGTTTACAAATAAGTACTTGAGATTTTAGCATTTACTCAACGGCAGTAGCTCAGTGGTAGGTTGCTAGACTCTTAATATTGCTCAGTTCGAATCCTGCGACTCGAACATACACTAGTGAGATTTTTCCAAATATATTCTTTTTCTTTATAAAAAAAAAACATATTATTTGCAACTATGACAGAAATAAATTTCTATGTTTGAACACTTGGCGATTTATCCATCGCAAGGAGATATAAATTAACATTATATCATTGCAGTATAGAAACGCAGAAAGTAAAGTAAATCTGGATGTGAGGAGCTCCCGGTTCAGAGCTCCTCACATCCAGATTTACTTTTCTTTCTGCGTTTCTATACTGCAATGATATAATGTTAATTAATATTATTTGCACATTGTACTTAGATATATATCATGTACATAGGCGAGCTTATCTCTAAAAAGAGATTTCTTCCAGCAAACCCGGATTGATAAATAGAAGTCATAATAAAAAGTAGACATACATACGTGTACACTAAATATGTTAATATACTTACACCCTATGCTTATAAATAACTACAATATACCTACATAAATAATAATTAAGTAACTATTCAAACAATTAACATATTTACTTAATACATAATATATGAAAATAATAAATAAGATAAAAATATATATCAACAGTTAAAATAAATATTGTGCTATCTACAGATACGCGTGAAAATTAAAGGTTTTCACTCTTTCACTCTGTTTTTAAAAATATCATTTGTATTAAATATCTATGTGCATTATATTTGTTTATTTTCCACGAATGAAACATGCGTGTCCCTAAAAGCACAAAATAGATACTACCAGAAGGCCGAGTCGACGACGGAGCGAAAACAGACGCACACATGCATAGACGCGTACGTATGATGATCTCGGCAGAATTTCGTATTGGCATTCACCAGAGTATCTTCGAGATCGTCGTACGTACGTCTATGTGTGCGTGCGCCTGTTTTCGCTAGTTATGCGGAGTGAACATTCTGTAAGTGGTTATTTTGTGCTAAAAGCCTGTATTTGTGCCCCAATTGCGCCGATTTGCCATGTGCCAGCAAACATCTTGAGCAAAAAGCGACGCAGTAGGGATAGTTGTCGCACAAATTTCGCCCTTCGGTCCGCCACAGAGAGACTGCGCAGTCAAGATCATTTGTCTGGACCATAAGTCAAAGAAATGTAATTTATTACGGGCGCCCCGTGAGTAACCCTATGTATCGAGTAACAAGATGTGACCAATTCGGAGACGTGTAGAAAAAAAAAACCATTTTGATGTTTTGATTTTGAGGTGTAGAGCTGATGCCGGGCTCGACTGTGGAGGTACCACCATCTTACTTGGAGACCCCCCCGAAGTGATTCAGGGGAGAGTAAGAGGACAGCTCACAGGCAAGAAACCAGGAGGCCCACCATGCCTGGGACCGATGGATGGATGGTGGTATATCCATCCCTAATAGCCGGGCTTTATATATGGAACAGACTGGTGACGGGCAGCGGCGTCACTGGTGCGAGGGTTCCGGCACCGCGCTTACCAACCCTCCTGCCCAGAGTGTGTGAGTATGGGCAATTCTTCCAGGATGACCGCCGCGAGTAGCAAAGTCCTGGAAAGGCTCATGTCCAGCAGTGGACGAACTAGGCTGATGGATGGAGGGTTACAGACTGTACGCTCCTAGTCTATAACCACGAGTGTAGACTGAGACGGGCTCGGCACCCCCTCGGGGATTCATGTCGTAATGATGTATTTTTTCCATATTGACGGGCATTTAGAGATAATATATGTAAAAAAAAGTTTTGTGGTATAATTTTTAGCCTTTATAAATACTTATCAAACAGCTTTTCAAGGGGTAAAAATTCGCCATTATTATTATTATAAACAAAAGGCTTCGTTCTGGCTGACGCAAAGTACAGCCCAAATTGTTGGACGTAAAGACTTGATACTTGAAGGGTGCGTTTATAAAGCGGAGAAAATTTACACAAAGAAAAGATTTTGGAAAATTCGTTCAGTAAATATTATTACAAGCTGTATGCTATATTTTAGGTGCTTTATGAGCTTTCACCAGAATAATAAGTCGAAACCATAGCAAAGTTTTCTCTTAATGGTTACGTATTTGATTTGTTATTTACCTGACAAAAATAACAGTTCTTAACTTAAGGGGGTATATCGTCAATATTGACACTTTTTGAAGCTATTTGTCTGCTGTTGAAAAAGTAGCCCCAAGTTAAATAAATTAGTGTAACAATTTTGCGACCTTTTTCTAGATCTTGGACTATCAGAAACGCGATTGGAAGAATTTCACTTGATAGAAATAATTATTGAAATGAGGTCTAAAATTACACTTTTTTATATTCTGACAAATTGGGATAGTATACAGACATCTCAAATATTTATTAAGATGGGTTTTAACTATACCTAAATTACTAGAAAAGGAAACTTTCATAGCTATTTTGGTTATTTTGTATTAATTTAAAACCGACATTTTGTAAATTTTCCCCGATTCCGTCCCTCTCGCACTGCGGTACTTTCCGCCTGGAATAACTGGGACCTTTGCACGGACGATATATCACCTTAACGTAATGGTACCAACATTATGTTTAAAGGGATTGTCTGTCCATGTATTATGTCAATGATTTTTGCCGATTTTCGGCCCCCCTATGCCCTTACAGTCATCCTATCGTCGTTCCTAATGATCCCACCCTCTCACAAAACTGATGTATGACATTTTCATGATCTGTATAACAAAATAAATATAGCTTTTTTTCTTTAGGCAAGACCCCCATTATTTATTGCCATCTATACACATGATATCCGCAGACCAGACCTCCCCTCCTTATTTCAAATGACGTAATATATACAAGGTGACATTTATTCAACCGCCTGAATTCATACTGGAGACTCGGCTAGTGATCAGGAACGAGATTCAATTACCACATTCTTGGAAATCGTAAAAAAAATGTTTACTCCCATTCACACTGGACTAGTTCAATTACAAATCCTAGTATAGGCAATATAGGAGCAAAAAAATATTTTTTTCGAATTTCACCTTACTGGTCGTTAAACATTGTTCCTGATCACTAACCGAGTCTCCAGTATGAATTCAGGCGGTTGATTAAATTTCACCTTATACAAAGTGAAATTTTCATAATCTTTTTCCTTCAAACAGGATGCTATACCCATGAATATGAACAAATTTTTCTTTGTGGCCAACCCTGAAATAGCAAAAAATAAAACATCTGTTTCATACATTTCGGTCAAGTAGGTATTTAACTTTTCTATGGAACAGCTAAATTTTTTTCGCGATTTCAGCGTTGTCTCCATAGTAAAAGTTGTTCATATTCATGGGTAGAACTCCTGTTTGAAGGAAAAATATTTTTTTAAATACCACTCAGTATAGACAGCCCCAAGGCGAAATATTAACCAAACTGACAAGTGGTGTGTTACCGGAAAAAGCTCGATTAAGAATGAATTTCTCACAACTAACTCCCCGCTTTTATAGCGAACCGGAGTGGATAGTGTTTGCCCGAGCGCGTAATGGATACGCGCAATCTTATTACGATTTGAAAACACGAAGGAATACGATGTGATGTGGGGGAAAGTAGGGTGAATTGGAACAGCTGAGGTTTACAAAAGAAATCTTTGTTTAACTTCTTCAGAAGAAATATAGGTACATACTTAGACGTTGATTTGTCAAAAAATAACAAAACAGATAACGATGTGATCGTACTCAAAACAATGTGCTCGGATTCATTGAAAATCTGCAAATTGGCGAGTGCCAAAGAGATTTTCTTTTTTTTAAATTATTTGTTTACAATTTTATATAATATATATAAAATAATTTAGCATCACATTTATACGACGACGGGGACTCAATTGTAGGCGTAGTAGATTTTTGCAGGGAACCATGCTGCCACAAATTTTGCAGTGAGCCGTTTACCAAACCTGTGTCATATAACTCTATAACCCCTTTTGTAGCGTTATACAATGCCTATATGAGAAGTAAATTAGAGTTCAACGCAATCATCTGGGACCCACATGAGAATAAATATAAGGGCTAGCTTTAGCACGCGGCTCCGCCGCGTTGATTTAGTTTTTATACAATCGAATCTGTCAATATTTTTCGGACCCTTAATATAGATTTTTTCAAGCTTTTAGTTTATTTTGAATCCTTAATTTATTGATGTAAGTATGCAGAATTTGTAAATATGTTATATGAGTACTTAGCTTACGAGTGGGTTAAAAATTCTGTAAGTATTAAGTAAGTAAGTCTAGGCAAAAGTTTTAACGTAAATAAAATAAATAACTAAAACATATTTTATTCTTAATTTTCTCAATTAAAATTTACATGTAATAAGTATACTGTATCAAGCAAAAATAAATCCATTTAATTAAATTTTACGAAAAAATAATAAATAGATCGCAGTGCAGATTGTGGCTCGAATTCGTGAAAAAGACTCCTTTGGAAACTGGCTTCTACGTAAGTACCTCATTCATATAGCTGCGGTTTGCTCTGAAACCAGCGTTTAATATATTACTCACTCGTTATTTAACTCTTTACAAGCTTTTTTTTTAGTTATTAACACGTATATCCCCAGTATCCTCTAAAGTTGAATCGAGAAGTGTGAGCAAAACACAGGACCACTGGCTCTATTGCGTGCTTTGTTTTAGGATTCCCGAGTAGCTTTAGAGACATTCTCTAAATGTTTGTACCCAGTGAAAATGCACAAGTATCATTAAATAAAACCATATAGGTAATCCACAGATCTTACTCAACAACTTTTCCGGAATGAAACATACCTGAAATGAAAATGTTTTTATCTTTTGTTACTAATTGCAATTTAATCAATATAATCAAGCAATCATATTTTCAATTACTTCTAGTTGTATTAGGCAAAAAAAATCTTATTTATTTATCTATTTATTTAAAATAATATAAACGACATGAATATATATTTTATATTTACATACGTACATCTATTTTATTCGGATGCAGTGCACTGCTTCTGTGCTCGTGTATATCAACTGCAGGCCCTAGCAGAATAACAGCGTTGCGGGATGTTACTGGTAACACCCGTAGCATATTATGCTGAGTTAGGTTCCTTTTTATTGCCACGACACATGACGTTCCAAGTTTATTTGTATCGGTGCTTGTATGCATCAATTTTATTATTAGTTACATATTTTAAAATTAAAATTGTTTTTTTTTTTTGTTTTTCAACTAGAATTAAGCAGTTTTTTACTTTTACCAAACTTCTGACCAACCCAAATTCTCAATTCGACTGTTTTTTTTGTTTGCGTATTTCCTAAACCGATTTGAATGATTTTTTATTGCTTTGGAAGAGTATTCCTTCAGGTAGATCCCATATAAATTTGGTCATAATCTGATGATGGTATTCAGAGATAGGCAATGGATGACATCATGCCGTAACGCTTTGTACCATGATGCTGATTGCAGGGTGTTATTTGAAAAATTTCATTATACCCATCTGACATTTAATCCTGGCCTCATCGCCATGTTTCCGGGGATAATTCGGGCCTTCAGAATCTGCTTTAGAATGTACACGTCTCTTCTAGTGAAAGATCAGTATATTTTTTATATTAACTGATTAATTAGTTTTAGCAAAGCACAAAAGTTCTTGAATTTTTGAAAAATTCCTATATTACCAAAGTTAGCGATAGTGATATTATCACAGTATAAAATCGTGTCGGATGACGTCACGATACACGCCATTAAGCTCACTTTGATTGCCAATAACTTCGTAATTTTTTGAGATATAGAGAAATTTACTGCTATTTTCAGTTTTTGAAGGCAATTGATTTTCAAAAAAATCTTCATGTAGGAGACAGGCTCATTAAGAACAAACAGATTTGGTTTCTGCTTTTATACTCTTCATAAGAATTAGATGTGCGAAACCCTCCACAGAATCTCTACTTCCTCGTCTCTCCCTCCCTCCTTAGAGTTCCTTCTCATACTTAGACGTTACATCTTAGTCGGCCGTTGCTGCTGACCCCCGTTCATTAATTAACACTTTCGTCAGGTTCCAACACTGACAGCAGGATAACGTATACAATTTTCAACGCGTGCGATAGAGATGGCAATAGAAATCGTGTCGCGACTCCTAGTTTATGAACGCGCCCCTGATAGTCGTTCATAAACTTATACCGAGTTGGGTTTCCTACCCGGGTCGCAACACTAACCCGTTCAAAAATGAACTCGCGTCTCAACACCGACCGTTCAAAAATGACAGTGTCGCTACACTGGTGTCGAATTTTTCAACATCGACTCTGAGCAGGGTTCGCAAGGTTCGTATAGGCTCCAAACGTCACCTGACATTCACGTCAATTTTTGTAAATGAAATGACGTTAATTTTCGTACCGAGGGGTCTTCCCAACGTTATAGTTGATATATTTACGTTAAATTTCACACAGAGGGGGTCTACTCAACGTTGTTATACTAAATATAATGCAAAAATGACAACTGACGTTTGGAGTGTCGCTACACGACGAAACCCGTTCAAAAACTCAGCGTTACAACCCCAGGGTTATTTAATGAACGCACTTCTGGTGGTTCGGGCTTGTGCAATCTCCCTTCGACAATGTCTACCGCACCGGGAATGCCCCTGCACACAGTTTCAATTCTATACTTCCAATGCTTATAGTCCTTTCCATCTAGGAGCCCTACTTGTACCTTGGAAGCCTCTGCAATCGCCTTATCCATGGTGATGACTCGGGTGATTTTATAGGCTGGTACAAATTTTGCTGCTACTTTTCAGTTTGAACCCGGAATAGAACTCTTGCAATTTCTTTGTACTTTATTACTCTGCTACCATGTTAAAGTTAGAATAGGATGTATATTATTAAATAATCAACGGCTTGAAATCGTATATATTTTTATATTATTCTAATGACAATCTAGTTTTTCTCGTATTGTGTCACACATGCTGTGTCACTTGACAGGCAGTCTAAAGATAACAATCATAGACTTAACACAACTACACACCACTTGCATCTGAAAAGATATACTTACGATAATTTTTTGTCATAAATAGAAATTTGCTTATTTTTATTTTGGTAAACCGATGTTTTCCTTTGAAATATGTACAGTCAAGGCCACGTCAAGTTAGACACTTGTCGTAATATTAGCCCTTTTACTATTGAAAGATATACGATAGGTATAAAATCTTTGTCCAACATGATGTGATCTTCACTGTACGTTATTCACAAAAATACCAATCAGTCGGGTTGTCTCCAATATTATATATTCATTGAATTGTCACAGCGGAAAGAATGGGAGAGTTACTTTTCTTTTTTTTTATGTTGTACCTACTTGTGTTTCTGTGTCAAATTATAATAAAAAGGGTTGTTAGTTTATGGTTTAACGTAAAAATAATTCTTGTTCTTTTTCATTTACTGTAATACAAAATAAAACTGGCCAAGTGCGTGTCGGGCCACGCGCATTGTAGGGTTCCGTAGTTGCCCTACAAAATATCTGGACTTCTTCTCAAAGTACATTTTATACGTTTGGTGACTAATACAGGCTCTTCTGAAGAACGGCCCGTACGTTGTTCAGAGGGGACTAAAAGTTTGGCGCGATCTGTACTCGTTAACTTGTAAAGCCTACTTATTATCTGTGATAATTTTCCTTTTAACTTATAATGTAGTTCAACTCCTTAACTACCTAACTACACAAATTTTATTTGCTAAAAATATTTTGTTTTAATATGCTAAATTGTCCAAACGCGAGAGCATGTTTGGCGAAACGGACCCTTAAAGCTTAGTATTTCGCAAACGGATTCCTGAATCGAAAAATAGTTTTCAAACATCGGCAATATTTTTGAACGACCCATCCAATTACAATCCACACTATGGTACAGACGAGAAAAAAAAACAGGGAGGCAAACTAATAATATTTTTTTCAAGATTTTTTCTAGTACTAAGAGTCTCGGAGCTAAACCGCGGACAGAGAGAGAAAGAGAGACGGACACGGCGAAACTATAATGGTTGCTTGCTGACTACGGAACCCTAAAAAGGTATGATCTTGTGACATGATAAAAAATACAAAAAAAAGACATGATCTTGTTTAGTTTCTTGCCCTTCTTCTTGAGAAAACTTATCGAATGGACGGAGTTAGGCGAGTTACTTACTAAATAATGTAGTACTAGCTTTAGTGTATATCGTACATATGTTGCGGTCAGAGTAATAAATTAGGTTAGTATTAATAATGACCGCTATGTATTAATAATAACCGCACCAAATGATCATTGTGATGAAACCAAGCGATTAATTATAACATTACAATTACATATTTCTAAACAACTTTGGTTAAAGTAATAAACCACAGAACGATTTTCTTAGTTATCAATTCTTATTAATTTATGAATAAGCTAAAAATATAAAAAGCCATTTCAGTATAGTAAACACAACATAATATGATAAAATTAAACTTGAAAAATCACAATATACTGTTGAGTTGATATCCAATTATCGAGAAAAATGTTTAAATAATTAAACAAATACAAAATCTAAATAGGTACTGTTGAGTCGATATAAAATTTACATCATCAAATTAAAAAATCATATTTTGCCTTACATTTAATTTTATTACTAGTGTGTTGCAAATAATCAACTAATTTAGTATCAGTTCAACATTAAACCCGATCAAAAGTTAAAGTTAATTTCAAATTATATATTAACAAAATTTTAACAATTCTTTTTTGTATAAAATGAATGTTATACCAACTTTGAAATAATAACTAAACTTGCAAAATTAAAATATACGTAACGGACTCCTAACGTAAGTCCGTTTAAAAATATACTGAATTTACCTCGGGCACGAAGGAATTATTAGTAATAAGAGGTCAATGCGATAAATGTATTACTTTAACCATATTAATTAATCATATTACTTTAACCTTTTAAGCTGGTTTGTATTGATAATAACCGGTAATTATTAATAATTCTCAATTTATTACTCTGTACGTAACATACATTATTCTATAAACTAAATATAACCTTTAATTTACTTCATGTATTTACGTCTGTAAGTGTATTAACTTATTAAATACTTATAAGCAAACCCAGAAATTTATTTAATTTTAATATGTCGAGCTTTTCCGTTTTGAATTTAACTAGTTTAATTGTCAAATAAGACGTTACGTGCAATAAGTGTAATCCTTGTACCCACATCTCATATAATTCTAATAATCTCCAAAAATCAGATTCACGTAATTGTGCATAAAACTGAACCCCTAACAAAAAAATACATTTCCGCCTTTGCTCAAATTACGTACAATGTCCAACACAAAACACAGTAAGCTTTGTTTTAATTTAATAACGGTGACATGTTCCCAGTAGGATCAAAGCAAAGTAAACACAAAAAGAAAATGAAATTTTCCTCCTTGTGACAACCCTAGGGACTCCGCCTACTTACCAACCCCTTTATAAAAGCACGATCACTGACCACTAGTTCTCACAATCAAAGAAAGCTTTGTACTCGTAGGGTCATCTCATCACTTCTAAAATTAAACATTATTATTTTTGTGAACACTTCATTTAATATGTGTATGTGATATTTGGCTGATTTGAATTCTTATAACGTGAGTATCTTTTGCTTTTTGATAGAATATATTAATATAATAAAGATTTAACTTTAGTTTTGGTGTTGCCAAAATGAAATTTCTTTCATTGCAAAATAGTTCATAGCTACGCGGAAAAAATTAAATTTTGACAGCATTAAATCTTTAAAATTTTCAGTATCGGTTTTATTGGCGATGATTTTTAAGCAATTATTATTTTTTACAGTCGAATGCAAAATGCGTAAAAAGCTATATTTACTCCTCCTCATGCTTCTTATCTCAAGTAATCTGAGTGTTGGCAAAGATAGTAATAAATCTAAATTTGTAAAAGGAAATCATAAAACTTCACACTTCAAATCTAATTCAAGCACAGAAAGGCTTAAAAGATCCATTGACAATGAAGATGATAAACCGTTTTGGGCTAATCGTGGCAAGAAACAGTCGGATGAATATTTTTTCGATAATCCGCAAGACGAAAGAAAGTTAATGAATAATAATAGAGTTCTCAAAGACGCAGAAAATAAAATGGCAAAAGAACCGCCATTCTGGGGAAACAGAGGTAGACGCGATAGCTCCTCTGATGAGAGCTCAACTGATGATATGGAATATTCTAATTCAGATATCGTTCAATCAAAAATTTCTAGTAAGTCGTGCAAACATTGTGTTGAGCCTTTATTAGAATTGGTAAAACAAGGTCCTGTTTACGGAAATTTCAAAGAAAGAAGGGAAGAATCATCACCTTTTTGGGGTAACCGTGGAAGAAGGAGTTCTGAAGAAAACGAAATTAGTGACGAAGAAAACGATTTTTCTCCGTTTTGGGGAAATCGAGGACGAAGACAACAAAAAAATTATGCATTTTTGAGAACACATGTTCGAGGAGAGGATGAACCGTTTTGGGGAAATCGAGGAAGGCGAGAAGAACTTCCTTTTTGGGGCAATCGTGGCAGACGTGACAAACTGACAGCGCTTAGAAAATGGGCTCAAACTGATGATGAACCTTTCTGGGGCACCAGGGGAAGGCGAAAAGATTTAAAAGATTCAATCCGTGATGCTATTGAAAACGTTGAAGAAGAAATTGTCAATCTTGCACAGTTAAAAGACGAGGCTTCTGATGTTATGAGTGGCAAAACTTCGTTTTGGAAAAATAAAGGTAGAGACAGTTCAATAAAGCATCTTTTTAATGGGTCGGCGAGATCTAAATTTGACTTTATTAAACCCATTAAAAAAACAATAGCAGATGCCCGAAATATCCAATCAAGAACAGTGCATGACGACCGATTTTTTGTCGATGAACCACATTATATCCTTGTTGAGAGAAGTAGCCGTTCCTCTGGCGAAGTCGACCCTTTTTACATTACAAGAGGCAAGAAAATAAACATTGTTTTGCATAATTCTGCAAGAGACAGGCGTGGTTCTATAGAAGACATTGTAAAGTCAGTGAAAAACGATCCGTATTTTATCGTCAGAGGCAAAAAAATATTTGGTCAAAACGAAACAAAAAATACCAATGCATCAACTGCTCACGATAAATATGATAAAGCAAAGGATCTTATTTGTGCTACTGTGGATATATTGTATCCCAAAAAAGAAAGTTCTATAACAAAAAGAGAAGCAAATGAAGAAAGAGACAGAAGAACATTGAAAAAACTTGCTGCACAATTGCAAATCGATCCATATTATGTCACCAGGGGTAAGAAAAACAGTGACTCAAAAAATGAATTTAACAATTTAGAAGCATTTGTAACCCAATTGTCAGAAATGTGCGATTAAATTATGATACGTTGTTTTATATAAAACACTTGGATATACAATCTTGTATGCTAGGGTATTTAGGTTTAAGAATACTGTAAATTCTAGCTAAGTAGTTACTTAACTTGTCAAACATACATTGCATAGATTGACGATGTATTTGATAGTTTCCAAAATAAAGCGTATATTGATTGTTTTATATACCTTTTTTTTTTGCAAATAATGGCTGTTATATTTAATAAATATAGTTTTTGTGGCAACCGTATTGGAAACTACTTCTTTGTTGGTTTAATCGAACGACTGACGAAAAACTTTAACATTTTAGTAGGTAATTTCTTTCATTTCTATTCGCTTATCTAAATTGGTGATCTTTTTTAAAGAAAACAAGTACTTAGTTCAAGGGTTTATTTATTACCATCAGCACTTTTAGATACATATTTTACAGGATCCAAACAATTTTAATATCTATTTGCTCTCACATTAATATGGGTCAGGTAACACGCAAATACTTTTTGAGCAATCACAGAAATTTCCAACATTTTTATAATAACGTCAATAGAAAAATTTAACAAACTTAAGAAGTTAATAAAATAACTCATTCTGTTATGCAATCAAGTAGAAAATAACCACGAACTGAATCATGCATTTTATGTATACAATAAAAAATAAGAATGTTCCAAACAAATACCTACACATCACATTTACCAGACAGCGATATATGGATATTTATATTTATCTTGTCTTGATATGGTACATCAAAACCTTCTAAAAACACTTTTATCAAACTTCTCTAAGTTACCTACATAACAGGAATCTGAATGTATTACGCATTTTAAAACAATTAATAATACTGTATTACATTTTATAAATAAATTTCCAAAACTTTTAGCTACGTATAAATTTTATATGGCTTACAGACATTTCATGTCTTAATCGTTAATAATCTCAAATTACTAAAACCACGCCCACATGCGCAAACACATTAAATTTTAGACATTTAAATATTTACCATAGTACATATAACTTTTTATAATAAAGCTGGAATATGCTAATTACATCCAACGAAAACATTTAAAAAATAATTAGGCTTTTTATCGATTGTTAGTGCTGACACCACGTTGAAATATTTTACAAGTGTGCACGTCAAATCATAAAAAAACCTCGTGAATTCATTTGAAAGAAAAAAATCTCCGCTACGCCTTCTGCCAGAAAGCGCTGGAAACCGCTAAAAACCCTGTAGGCCGCAAAATTGCTTCAGACCCTCCACAAAAGCAAATGATTAGTTGAGTCTTCTCTGCCTGCGTCTTCTGTCATCGTCGAGCTCCTGAAATCTTCGTAGCCGTCACCACCGGAGATGATCAGAGTTTCCTTATTGTTCTGTGTGGTCTCCGTTTGTTTTTGAAGTTTCTCAGCGTTGGCTGAGCGGCGGCTCAAGGCCTTCGTTTTGAGAGTAGTCTGGACTGGTTTTGTCTGTTTTTGGGCAGCAGGATTTTCGACGACTGTCAAGAATCTTACGTGACCTGTATGTCCGTATGTTACACCTGCGAATGGAATAAAGAGTTTTAAATTAGTATCTTTTTGGATTGGCTGTTTTTAACTTTATTATTTTTATTATTTAGAAATGATTTTAATTATTATTATACATAATTATTCCTGCAACACACGTTATTTTGTCACAAATTGAAAAGCTTTGATAAGAACAGAGTGCCCTATTTTATAAATCTCATTCAAGTTTCAGAAAAGTGTCATAACATCGCCCACTCTAGCATACATTTTGCTGAATATCCACATAAAATACTAGAAACATGAAGAAACCCACTTAATAATATTATATTTTTAATAATTTGATATTTTGTGTCACCTTCCCTAAAGTATCTGGATGACATGTTAGTTGCTTTTATAATCTATTCACCTACTTTTATGTTTCTGATTCAAAACTGTTTTATACCTATTATATTATGTTTAAAATTAATCACTGATGCCCTCTTTAATAATATATCAAATTTTTCTGTAACAAAATATTTTGGTTGATCTTAACTAATGTAGGTTTCAAGTAGGAAAGCAGGTATATTCAAATCGTAGCATTAACATAATAAAGTTAGCTAGTTATCTGTTGCTAAATCTAGCTATTTACGAGTTAAATTATTTCGGCAATTTAATGTCAGGGTTTGAATTTCAGTTTATGTTTTAACATGAGATTTGAAATCAAATGCAAAACTTGATAAAGCTTTAAACTCTGGTCGTTCTCAAATAGAAACTAAACAAGTAACCCAAGAAGTATTTACCAGTAAGCTGAGGCACGGTAAATGCTCCAGTCCTGGGATTGGGTGAGTTGTGCAGCGGAGCAGTCAGCAGCACTCCAGCACTGGTTCCAACCCATAGCGTGTCACGATGAGCTAATAGTGCTGTGACGCGGAGGCAAGCTGCTTTGTGTTGGCGAATAATGTCGTCACATCCTGTGGGTACAGAAAGACCTTAGAGAATAATAACACCTTTTGAATCTTCTTTCTGTAGTGGATAGCTGCAGGGCTTAATAATAGTAAGCCAACACAATGCAGCTTGTATGTGTTTTGTTAACGCGTTTTGTTTTCTTACATGAACCAATGCTAAGACATAAGTCACCACACCTAGCCAGGTTTTTATGTACAATGACTTAGTTGAATATTTCTGGAAGCTTGCTAGTTTGGTTCAAGAATTTATATAATCTTTGCTAATAAGGATAATATAAAAGATTGTTGTCGTTTATTGAGCGTCCATTTAGGAAAGTACATGATAGGATGCGCCCCATCTATGAAAGGAACTATGAATGATGAGTAGTCGTTAATAAATTAAAGCAGCAGGTCAAGAGCAAAACTAAATCAGGGGAAATTACAAGAGGCATAGATAAAAACAATACACTGTCACTAACAGATATTACTAGTATTTCGGAACTCACCATGTTGAAATACTTTAGTGTTCCGATTTTTGGGCAGCGTTGCAGCTACCATGGTAATAATTGAAGGAAAAACCAGAAGGGTTAATGTCAATGAGTATCTCGAAATAACACGTCTTAATCAACATAGCAAAAGTGAAAATTGGGAAACAAGGTATACAGGGTGGAAAAAATTTAAGGGCCCTGGAGGGGAGCTACCTTAAATTTAGTTAGCTTATTTTACTGAAAGGAAACATTATTTTATTTTTTAAAAGAAACAAAACTGTATTCAAAGATCTTCTAAAATTCGCTTGTCTCACCCAGGAATCGAACCAACTAAAAAATAAACCCTCGCTACTTTATTAGACGAATCGGTACGATTATTGTTCAGGATAAAATTTGTCTAATAAACATTTGATCTTACACTCATCTGTTGTACGAGATACCCATGAAATTGAATATTTATTACAAGTTCTTTATTAACAATACCTAGTACTGTTCACTTGTAACAAGTAAATGACACGTTATAATTTTCTTATTTCTCTAACATCCAAAGACATCGTATGAAGTACAAGCTTGCTAATTTGAAATTCGAGCGATAACTTTCAAAATTTTAGAATCGATAAAAGTATTCTTTCCAACTTCAAATTTTGTGTTGTTTTGCTTTAACTTATCAGGATTCTTTTCTATTCTTAATTCTTAATTCGTAAAAAAAATGTTTCATGTTTATGTGTTCTTTGTACCTATTGATGATAAAAAAAATATATTAGTTTTCACTTTTTTTTTTCAAAGACCAAATGTTTATTAGACAAATTTTATCCTGAACAATAATCGTACCGATTCGTATAATAAAATAGCGAAGGTGTATTTTTTAATTTTAAGTTGGTTCGATTCCCGGGTAGGCACACACAAGCAAATTTTAGAAGATCTTTGAATGCATTTTTGTGTCTTTTAAAAAATAAAGTAATGTTTCCTTTCAATAAAATGAGCTAACTAAAGGATTTAAGGTAGTTCCCATCCAGGGCCCTTAAATTTTTTCCAACCTGTATATCAGGTGTATAAAACAAAATAACTGTGTACTTGGATCCGAAACAATCACTTAATGGTAGCCATCTATCTACCAGTGGCGTGCACAGAACTTTTTGCTGGAAAAGCAAACAATTAGTCAAGAACAACAATAAAAAATATATGAAAAAATTTAAATATCACTTTGAAAAAAAAAAATTGTATGACGCCAGGGTAGACAATGTCTACACCAGAGTAAAAATTTCCTATACACACTTTTTTTTTTCAAAGTGATATTAAAAAAATTTCATATTTTTTTATTGTTATTCTTGACCAATTGCTTGCTTTTCCAGCAAAAAGTTCTGTGCACGCCACTGATCTACTAAGTAAGTGGTTAGGCACAAGAGAAATTTTGAGATTTAGACACTCTAGCATGGCCATTAAAGGTTTGCTTACCATGTAACATCTTAGTGACATGTGGAGTTATGTTTATTTCAGCAAGTTGTTCTCGACTAGTAGCGTTATAGCATCTCAACTGTGCAGCGTTGTGCAGTGACAGCCATATCGCGCCCCCAGCTACGGCCATATGGCTGATCGGTTTCGTTTCCGAACTTATTTGGAATGTTTCGTCAACCTAAGAAAAACAAAAACGTCAGAAAAGTGCACGTCAAACAAAATGAACAAAGAAAATTAAAAAAAAAACTTTAAGGCGATATGCGAAAAAAATACGGTTGTTTCTTTCCTGTGTATTTCATGAAATACACGGAAACTTTTAATAAATTTCTGATATATGCATTTTGACTATATAATCTAGAGTTTTGAAATTGGAAAACATGTGTGGATAAATTTTCCTCGATAGAAATAATTGTTGAAATGAGGTCTTCAAACACACTTTTTCTCCTCGTTTGACGAATAGGAACCATATACAGAACTCAAACATATTTTATTAAGTGTGTTTCAACAATATCTAGAGATTTGATATTTGAAATTTTGCTAGCTATTTTAGTTTTTTTAATAAAAATATAAAACCAACTTTTTTCCCTTTTGCCCTGAATCCGCCCCTCTCGCACTGCGCGATATTTCACTTGGAGTGACAGTGACAAAAATAAAATTCGCATAGCTTCTTAAGTGCCATTTTCAAATATCAGAAAAGAACTATAACAGACAAGGCGGTATGGCCTAGTACCTTAGCCTTTCCCGGACGGGATAAATAGAACAAAAAACAATGAAAAAATGGTACGGGTTTCATCAACAATGTAATTTGTTTTGAAAATAAGCTGTATTGTAGACAACGTACACGAATTTCTAAAATATGACGTTATAGACAGTTTTGCACATATTTTCCAGGGTTAATCTTTCACTATCGTTTAAATTTCAGCTCAATAGGATAAGTTGTCCTTGAGTTATGCTGTGATTAAACCCAATAAGTAAGTATAACCGTTATAGACTTCATAAATAAGTTATAGGATCTGCTCAAACCTGTGGTATGATGAAAATGCCAATAAAACTTGCCGCAAAATGTTTTGCTATCAACCCTATGCCTTTAGACACTTTCAATGATCTTGCCTGGTTACATTTATGGATAAAATATATTTATAGGTTACATTTACCTAGCAATTTGTTCAGCAGTCCACCTTACCTGCAAGGTATGCGGGTTGATAATTTTGATGGAGGCGTGAGTGGCACACCACAGCTTGCCTCCTGACAGCAGCATGCCACTGACTGGAGTGCTGCCCGTGCCCACTGCTATCGTTGACTTTTCTGTCCAAGAGCCATCTGTGAATGAGACAATTCGACAAGGCTTATTGTCCAGCAATGCTTTAATTATAAACAACTGCAAATCAAAGATGCATTTAATTAAAATCAACTCCAATCGTGAACTATTAACAAAAGCAGCTGAGAAAATATAGATATTGCGTTATACTGAGTATTAACAGCGGTTTCGCAGCCGGATTGTGAAAAACCCGCCTTTTTATAATAAATCGAAACAGAACACTTAAACCAATGGAAACATTTCGATGGCAACATACACAATACATAGTAATAAGGTTTTGTTGAATAACTATTGAGTCAATTTTGAATTTTTAAGTGTTCTGTTTCAATTTATTAGAAAAAGGCGGGCTTTTCACAATCCAGCTACGAAATCGCTTTAAAAAGTTACAAACTCGTACTTAGTTACTTGACCAAAATGTATGAAACAGCATTATTTTCTTTTGTCACGATTTCACGACTTTTTTTAACGAAAAGTTGAATAGTTTCCGGCTTCTGCAATATCATCCTAACACCTTATTAGCAACTTTCATGATTTAGAATCAGAAATTATATATTGAAATAATGCTACCATTGCATGTTTTTATGTATAATAAATAATTACCTATATCTCTGCAGTAAACAACAAGGTCACCATTGCCAAGTGCAACAAAAACTTTTCCCTCAACGTACCTGAAATAAAATATAAGTTTCTTTCATTATTTGGTTTATTAAATATAGTAGTTGTATTACCAAGAAATTAATCACAATTACTGGAGACCAAGAAACATAACTCGTCTAAGCTTTTTTTTTGTGATAATTCAAGAAATTAATTTTTGGGTTACTCGCAATGAATTATGACGTGAATCTCGCAATGAATTTATGTTCATAATATTTGTATACAATTACTACTTGCTGACGGTCGAATAAGATACTGTGAGACTAGTAACGTCTAAATACCAGTGGTTTTCCTTGGTAATTAGAAAAGTTTACTTACACAATGGAATGGACCCCAGAATTATGCTGCAGTTTGACCTTATTCTTTTTAACCCTGATGTTGTCCAGGCAGTTATACACGTGGATACAACCGTCTTCGGTACCAAGCCACATGGTTGGTTGATTGGCTGTCGTTGCGCTGTCTTCCGAAGACTGACGACTGGCTGGTGTTGATAGAGCTCCTAAAAAAAATTAGTCTTGAAAATTATTTTCAATTGGCTTTGTACATGGTTTACAAGCAAAATTAGGCTAGGAAGTTAGTAGTTGTATGTGATATAAATGCTGAAGCATATGAGATTTATTGTGATCTAATAAAAAATTAAAAATATGGACATAAGTACCTATTTAGAGGAAAACAAAATATGAAAATTTACTTAGGTACTTGATGTTTTCATGAGTTATGTATTTGAAGTGGTTTTAACCTCTTTTTGCAAACCTTTTTTTCCTAAAATCACTATCAGAAAATAACTTGCATAATGATCAGATCTTATCCAAAATTACATAATAAATTATGAGTTCATAAATTATTTTGCCTTCCTCTTAATAATGTCCATAAGTCCTTATACTCTAACAAATTGTTACTACTAGTGGCAGGCAAATAAAGCAGCGTGCATTTTTTTAGCTTGCTATAAGCTCAATCATGCATAAGATTTGTATTAGTTCAACATTACCCAATAGTAAACGTCCAGAGCCTACAAATAGAGAGAGGAAGGAAAGAGAGGAACATATTTAGACAGCACAAGACCAAGTTAGTTAAAATTACATAGATATTAGATAAAAATTCTAACAAAGTATTACATGAAACAGATATACCATTGAAGAAACTCCACTTACTCACTTTTAACTCCTATTACAATAGTAATAAGAGCAGAAAGTAGGTCAATGGTACTTTCTTTAGTACAAAGTATAACTAAAGATGAAAATGAATTTTGAATTAAAGCTATACTCCATTCCAAGAGTCGAAGTATAAGGAAACAAAATACTCGCAGTTCATTGGTTAATGCGCCTGATCTTCCTTAGCCGGTTGGCTTACATGTCGGATTTTTTCATTACGTTTATAGCTCTCGCAGTGTTCAGACGTGCGTGTTAGTGAAATACTAAGTAAATGTTTAATTTTATTTTAGAATAAGGTACCTCTATTCTCTTTGTATATATCACTAAATCATAAAAACTAATATTCTACGCAAACATTGTTTTTATTTAAAAAATAATAATGCGTAGTAGTTGATCGCCGCGCCGTCGCCGACATGTAAACCTTCCCTTTAAAGTAGACCGTCTTCGCTTATTGTGTCGCTTATCTCTAGCCGCGCGCTTTAACCAATGAGCTGCGAGTATTTTGTTTCCTTACACTTCGACTCTTGGAATGGAGTAGAGGACATTTATTACATTAATACAGACATTATACTCCACAGAATAGTCAATCCGATCAATGTCTTACCAGAAGTGATTCCCATAGCCTGCTTATCCACTGCGGGGTTCGAGTTGGACTTCATTACAGGATGAACAGTTATACACTGCCCAGTATGTGGAGTACTCAAACTCTTGCTATGGTTCGGCGTCAGCGTGGTGTTGGTTCTGTGGTTCACTAAACTTGCTGCCAGGTTATTCTGGAGACGAAGACTAGCAGACTCTTGGCTTCGAGTGTCAGACTGGGCGTCTTGATTTTCACTGGTTGAGGAGCCGTCGTCATCATCTTCGCTTGATGATGAACTGAAATATAGATAGTTCTTATTAGGGTTCCGTAACCGAAGGGTACCAAAGAGGAACCTATTATTAAGCCTCCGCTGTCTGTCCGTCCGTCCGTCTGTCACAGGGTACACCTTAAGGCGTAATAGGAAGCCAGGTGAAATTTTCACAGATTACGTGTAACTACAACATATTCCACGGCAAATAATAAAACAAAAAAAAAAAACCATAAAAAAAAACCTAGAAAAAGTAGCATTTTTTAACGTTATCATCTCCGAAACGAGAGAACTGAAAAATATAAAAAAATCTTGGTATAAGGTGATTGGGATATCTCTGATGGATAAAATCCGAAACGAAGATATCCATCAGAGATCGAAGGTGACCGACATAGCCTGCCGAATCAGTAAGTCGAAGTGGCAGTGGACTGGCCATATTTGTCACCGACGTGATAACCGTTGAGGCCATAAGGCATTGGAATGGAGACCACGTACAGCAAAGCGCAGCGTAGGCCACCCTCGTGCCCGCTGGACTGACGATCTGAAGGACGTTGTGGGTGGCGGCTGGATGAGGATGACCGAGGACTGCCAAGAGTAATATTGGGGAGGCCTATGTCCAGGAGTGGACGAATACGGGCTGGTGGATGGATAAGGTGATTATGTAAACATTACAGAAAAAATATATCGGTTACGATATTAGCGTTCCGTACTCAGTGGGAGCCGCGAATTGTTACAGGCGCTACCATTTTAGCGGCTTGTTTTTATCGCCTCAATGATGCTATGACATCTATACACATTGTCGTTATTTACCATCAAGTTTTAGGGTTCCGTACCCGTATTGTGTGGTGGTGCGGAACCCTCTGTACTCGAGTCCAAATCGCACTTACCCAATTTTTTAATTTAACCGCAATAGTTGGCGTTTAGATGTACACAAACAAACATAGAATTAGTACGAGTAACATATTTTTACAATTGGGATTATTAAAATAATAAAATGCATACTTTTGAAGAAAGTTCGTATTGTACTTCATATGAACAATTACTAGTATATTGTATTGTATAAACAATAAACTTACCTATCCAACCGAATGTTTTTACAGCTATCATCAGGGTCTGATATACTGATGCCAGGTTTAGACGATCCAGTGCTGTTTGAAAAACTTGTACTTCTGTAAATAGCAGGGAAAGAAAACTTTAGTAAAATTACTACTAATAATTTATTTTTTATACAGGGTTATTTTTAGACCCCTCTAAATTTCAATATGATGTATGGAAAGACATAAAAAAGTATTTGGTAAAAAAATATCAACTTTTCCTTTCTTAAATCCGCCTCTTACACCACTTTGTAAATCCCAAATTCCTAGCCACGTTCGGTCACCCTTGCGCTCAACGCGGTGTCGGGCGATGGAAAAGTTGGTGAGGGGGGTGGCCGAGCGGCGCGTGAGCTGGAGCGCACGGTGAGCACAATTTTAATTTGTGTGTGAGGAAAAGTTGACGTAAAAATGTAAAAAAAAATATCTTTTTTTATTTGATAAATTGATTGTACTCATGCAATACTATGACGTGAAAAAATTTGGTTTGGGGTCCAAAAATAACCCTGTATGTTTAGGTTTTATTGACACCAACAATCTATCTATCTTCTATTCTATATAAATAAAAATGAATTGCTGTTCGTTAGTCTCGCTAAAACTCGAGAACGGCTGAACCGATTTGGCAAATTTTAGTCTTGAAATATTCGTGGAAGTCCAGGGAAGGTTTAAGCGATGAGAAAATGTGGAAAAATTGCGAGGAAAATACTAAAAACGACAATTGTATTTTCCCATACAAACTGTTCTTACCTGTCAAACATTTGATGTTCGCCCCGTCGCGTCGGTTCGGTATTTTAGGAATAAAAACATGTAGATCTAGATTAAATAAGGGTTTGGAATCGACAACATATATCCATAATAGTCTGATTATCGCGTATTTAGATTTAAAACATGTAAAATATTGACACTATAATGACACTTGGTTGTTGTGTTGGGTGCGTTCAGAAATATACTTTGAAACAGTAAGTTCGCTATACGATCTGAAATTGGGTACTTCCCTAAAAATAAAATCAGCGACTCTTTATCAAATGTCAAAACGCCCCGATACTATGAAATTTGTATGAGGTTTTACATTATGACGTCACAGTTTTCTGTGATCAAACTGCTTCCTTTTTTCTTAGTTTTTAGCAATTATAAAATTGTCAAACCCTCAAAACATCCTGATTCCAATTAACACCTGAAAAAAGATTCAAAACTTGATTTGTCATTCTGATACTGCTTACAATGCCGAGGAGAAAACGACCTTACATAGGTCGTCGTAGTCGATCGAATGTGCGACGAGCTACCTCACGCGCTAATCGCACTGATGACCAGCGAGAGACTGATAATGATAACAGTCGTATTGGTATGGCAGATTTGCATTCTAGAGTGAATTACAATGAAGTGGATAATAGGCATAGAATGGAACGAGTTCGGGCACATCGATCACAACAGCAGCGAGCACGGGAAAATGAAATTTGATCGATTCCGCAGACGCAATGTTCCTGTGAACCTGGCACGAGGAGCATTCTCCTACGATCAAGAAATAGATTATAGTGCCGACAAATCTGTAACTATTGGGGAAATGTCAATCATTTGTCAAAATTGTAAAGCTTTAAAATACAGCGGTGAATTTGCAGGATTATGTTGTGCTGGTGGTAAAGTAAAATTGCCACAATTAGTCCCACCACCTGATCCATTAGAATCATTAGTTTTTGGGATGTTTGATTAATTGATTACAGGTGCTGAAACCAACAAAAAAGTCAGTGCTATGAATTTTTATTCAAACAGAATCCGTGAAGGTGAAGTAAATCACATTTTGATGTGTCAACGGCTTTTTCATCAGTTTGCAGTTGACATGTATGTCAAAATTGAGACTGAACGATTGACGTACATCCGTCTAAACCAACAGCAGCTTCGATCTGAAGAGTACATTCATCTTCGCGATGCTATTAATGCCGATGGCAATGCAAACAATGTGGGAAAAATGACAATTTTGCCGGCCACTTACATTGGAAGGCCGCGCCACCACGGTGTCGTGCATTTGGGTATATTTGTTGTTACTAATACATATATGTCTGAAATAATATTCAATTTAATACAATTCAAATATTTTTTATTAAAGATATATAAATCAACCTTTACGGTAGGAACCATATTTTCTAAAATTTCCGCGATTGACACCTGAATCGGCAACATATCAATTAATCTAACAGCAAATGCGAACCATGCTTGCTAAAGATGTCTTGACTTGCCTCGCCAGGACTTGACGGCGTGGCGGAAGGCCTCGGTGACTCGGACAAATCTGGTAGAACCAGAATATTGCCGATGGTGTGCTCATAACTTTCTTAAATCTCATGCAAATCCTTTAGTTCATCGGCAGTTAAATTAAGTTCTGAAAATGTTATTCCTTCAGATGATGACACAGATGATGATGACGGGATTGTTGAGACGAACTTCGGTTTTAATAACAGTTGTTGTTTCACTCGATTTTTTTGTTCCTCAGCCCTATTAATTCGTATTATTCGGCTCAAATTGTGACCGCACTTTATACAAAACTTGAAGGTATCAGATATAAGATATAAGATATAAGATATTTATTCACCATATAACAAAGTCCGTTATAAAAGGTTTGTCAGTTATTATTAATATAAATATCACATTAAATGCAAAATATGTACAATTGTACATACACAATCGGTACACATATGAAATCCATTATGAAAAATGTGTGGCTAACATTAAAATTAAAAATAAATTAAAAATGTCAAACTTAATTAAAAATGAATTTAAATGTCTAATTAGGAAATGAACATGGCTTTATGTTTAAATTCATGAATTCATTAATAGAGTAGAATGGATTATTCTGCAAGAAAAGTTTTACCTTGGTTTTAAATTCCAAGAGCGGTAACTTTGATACAGCTGTCGGTATTTTGTTAAACATTACTAATTTAATATATTTCCCTTGTTTTTGCGTCTTTTTTAGTCTGATTTTTGGTGTTATTAATTTCTCTTTATTTCTTGTATTATATTTGTGAATGTCCATTCTCTTGGGTAAATTGTCTTTTTGTAAATAAATTTCGATCAAAGATTTGTAAATAAATAATGAAATGACGGTCATAATTTTGTCCTTCTTAAAATAACTTCGTACAGACGTCCGTTTATGTAGCCCGTTTATAATTCTTATTGCCCTTTTTTGAGAAATTAGGACTCGTTTTATATCAACTCCGTTTCCCCATACTGTGATAGCGTAACTTATGATAGATTGTATGTAGGCATAATATACAGTAATGAGGGTTTTTCTGTCAACAAGAGACTTTAATTTTAGTAAAGCGTAGTTTGCTCTTGCTAGTTTTTTGCAGACTTTATTAATATGGGCAGAATGAGTCAATGTGTAATCTACAATATAACCTAAAAAAGTAGTTTCTTGTGCATGAATTAAATCATTTTTATTTTTTCTGGTTTTATAGGACATTATAATACTTTTGTCATTATTCAAAATAATACCATTAGCTTCGAACCATTCTTTCAATTTATCCATTATTACTTTGGTTTTTTGTTCGGTACCTAATAAACTTCTATCTTTTATACCTACATGAGTATCGTCAGCAAACAAGGAAACTAATGCCCATTCAGGTAGGGAGCCAGCCAGGTCATTTATATATATAAGAAATAATACTGGTCCCAGAATCGATCCTTGTGGGACACCGATGTCGTTTATTTCGTAAGATGAGAACTGACCATTTATGAAGACTGCTTCCTTTCTATTACATAAGTAAGACTCCAGAAGATTTAGCTCCATGTCTGAAAATCCATAGTGCTTTAACTTATGCAGAAGGATGTCGTGCCTCAAACAATCGAATGCCTTGGAAAGATCACAAAATACACTAGAGCATTTCTGTGATCCATCCAACGCCTCCAATACAAAATAAATTACATTTCTAATGGCCATTTCGGTTGATTTGTCCCTACGAAAGCCAAATTGTGTAGAGACAAATAAATCGTTACCTTCAAAGTGCTGTACTATTCTTCTTTTAATTGCTTTCTCCATTATCTTAGAAATGACAGGAAGCACGCATACGGGCCTGTAATTGCCAGGATCTATACATTCTCCCTTTTTATAAAGAGGAACTACTTTACCAACCTTAAGAGCATCTGGAAAAACGCCTTTTTATATGCAATCATTGAGTATAATCAGCAATAAGTGCATCAGTGTATCATTTTTTAGGATTAGCTCTTTAATTGTTTTACAGTCCATTTCATAAACGTCTAATGATTTTTTGCTTTTAATCTCTGCAATTATATGAATCATTTCTGTTTTAGTTAATGGTGTAAACTTTATCTTTACATTTACATTGCTATTTGACTTCTTTAAAAAGTCGTCACATTTATTTATGTCTGTTTTTAGACCTTTTGTCATTTTTTTAGCAACATTTCTGAAAAAGTTGTTGAATATGTTTGCAATTTTTTTAGTATCCTTAGTTATATCACCGCATTCATCTTTAAGTGTATCAACATCGTTTGTAGATTTATGATTTTTATTTGTTTGTTCGGATATAACTTTCCATGTTTCACCTATTTTGTTTTTAGATTTATTAATCCTATGTCCATACTCGATTTGTTTTGCTTTAAACATGACTTTTCGTAAAGTTTTTTTATACAATTTGATTTTATGTTTTAGGGTATCACTAGGTTTAACTTCTTGTAACATTAGTAAGTTTTCTAAATTGTTCTTTGACACCTTTATTCCCTCTGTAATATTATCTTATTCCCTCTCAGCGGTTATTGTGAAACATTCGTCGCATCTTTACAATTTTTTTGTGCAACTAGGACAGGTACTTCTGTTGTTCTGCCGCTCTATCCACTTTTTACAAAAGGGACAATGCATTGTTAAAAGTTAACTATAACTTCTGAAAAATAGTTTTGAAATATCAATTATATTTTCTTGGAAAGTTCGGTGACAGTGACACTGACAGTCAGTGTTGGCAGGTTACTATTACGTTTAGTAATGTGGCGTAATCGATACAGACAAAAAAAATAGGCTGGTACCTTATTTGTTAATATAAGTGTCTATAATCGAATATAATGTCTCATGCAAAATAATTATGAACATTAAGCTGAACATGTGTGCGTGATTTGCCCACTCTTTCCGCCCACTATGGAGCCGATACTTAGACTATCTGATGATGCCTTTATAAAGCTGCCGGCTCTGAAATACATACATATGGTTTAAATTAATATGGTTTATATTAAGAGGTAAGTGATACGAAGTTCACCGGGTCAGCTAGTCATTTATAATTTACTAGCACCGATGCTTTGAACTGCGATCGAACTCAGAGTTGTGCTGCATAAATTATTGTCAAAAATAGCTGTTATCTCACTTTTAACGCTGCAGGAAGCGGTTGTATTAAACACAGACATTGATTTGTGTTTAAACCCTTTATAAGACAGAGAAAATGAGCTTATGTATGTAATCATGTTTTTCATTTATTTATTTTTATTGTTAGATTTCAGAGCCGGCAGCTTTATAAAGGCATCATCAGATAGTCTAAGTATCGGCTCCATAGTGGGCGGAAAGAGTGGGCAAATCACGCACACATGTTCAGCTTAATGTTCATAATTATTTTGCATGAGACATTATATTCGATTATAGACACTTATATTAACAAATAAGGTACCAGCCTATTTTTTTTGTCTGTATCGATTATGCCACATTACTAAACGTAATAGTAACCTGCCAACACTGACTGTCAGTGTCACTGTCACCGAACTTTCCAAGAAAATATAATTGATATTTCAAAACTATTTTTCAGAAGTTATAGTTAACTTTTAACAATGCATTGTCCCTTTTGTAAAAAGTGGATAGAGCGGCAGAACAACAGAAGTACCTGTCCTAGATGCACAAAAAAATTGTAAAGATGCGACGAATGTTTCACAATAACCGCTGATACCTTCAAGTTTTGTATAAAGTGCGGTCACAATTTGAGCCGAATAATACGAATTAATAGGGCTGAGGAACAAAAAAATCGAGTGAAACAACAACTGTTATTAAAACCGAAGTTCGTCTCAACAATCCCGTCATCATCATCTGTGTCATCATCTGAAGGAATAACATTTTCAGAACTTAATTTAACTGCCGATGAACTAAAGGATTTGCATGAGATTTAAGAAAGTTATGAGCACAACATCGGCAATATTCTGGTTCTACCAGATTTGTCCGAGTCACCGAGGCCTTCCGCCACGCCGTCAAGTCCTGGCGAGGCAAGTCAAGACATCTTTAGCAAGCATGGTTCGCATTTGCTGTTAGATTAATTGATATGTTGCCGATTCAGGTGTCAATCGCGGAAATTTTAGAAAATATGGTTCCTACCGTAAAGGTTGATTTATATATCTTTAATAAAAAATATTTGAATTGTATTAAATTGAATATTATTTCAGACATATATGTATTAGTAACAACAAATATACCCAAATGCACGACACCGTGGTGGCGCGGCCTTCCAATGTAAGTGGCCGGCAAAATTGTCATTTTTCCCACATTGTTTGCATTGCCATCGGCATTAATAGCATCGCGAAGATGAATGTACTCTTCAGATCGAAGCTGCTGTTGGTTTAGACGGATGTACGTCAATCGTTCAGTCTCAATTTTGACATACATGTCAACTGCAAACTGATGAAAAAGCCGTTGACACATCAAAATGTGATTTACTTCACCTTCACGGATTCTGTTTGAATAAAAATTCATAGCACTGACTTTTTTGTTGGTTTCAGCACCTGTAATCAATTAATCAAACATCCCAAAAACTAATGATTCTAATGGATCAGGTGGTGGGACTAATTGTGGCAATTTTACTTTACCACCAGCACAACATAATCCTGCAAATTCACCGCTGTATTTTAAAGCTTTACAATTTTGACAAATGATTGACATTTCCCCAATAGTTACAGATTTGTCGGCACTATAATCTATTTCTTGATCGTAGGAGAATGCTCCTCGTGCCAGGTTCACAGGAACATTGCGTCTGCGGAATCGATCAAATTTCATTTTCCCGTGCTCGCTGCTGTTGTGATCGATGTGCCCGAACTCGTTCCATTCTATGCCTATTATCCACTTCATTGTAATTCACTCTAGAATGCAAATCTGCCATACCAATACGACTGTTATCATTATCAGTCTCTCGCTGGTCATCAGTGCGATTAGCGCGTGAGGTAGCTCGTCGCACATTCGATCGACTACGACGACCTATGTAAGGTCGTTTTCTCCTCGGCATTGTAAGCAGTATCAGAATGACAAATCAAGTTTTGAATCTTTTTTCAGGTGTTAATTGGAATCAGGATGTTTTGAGGGTTTGACAATTTTATAATTGCTAAAAACTAAGAAAAAAGGAAGCAGTTTGATCACAGAAAACTGTGACGTCATAATGTAAAACCTCATACAAATTTCATAGTATCGGGGCGTTTTGACATTTGATAAAGAGTCGCTGATTTTATTTTTAGGGAAGTACCCAATTTCAGATCGTATAGCGAACTTACTGTTTCAAAGTATATTTCTGAACGCACCCAACACAACAACCAAGTGTCATTATAGTGTCAATATTTTACATGTTTTAAATCTAAATACGCGATAATCAGACTATTATGGATATATGTTGTCGATTCCAAACCCTTATTTAATCTAGATCTACATGTTTTTATTCCTAAAATACCGAACCGACGCGACGGGGCGAACATCAAATGTTTGACAGGTAAGAACAGTTTGTATGGGAAAATACAATTGTCGTTTTTAGTATTTTCCTCGCAATTTTTCCACATTTTCTCATCGCTTAAACCTTCCCTGGACTTCCACGAATATTTCAAGACTAAAATTTGCCAAATCGGTTCAGCCGTTCTCGAGTTTTAGCGAGACTAACGAACAGCAATTCATTTTTATTTATATAGATAGATATACTCCATATCTATAAATAATTAAATGCCATACAAAGGTATTAATAAAAATATATTTATTTGTTTTTATTATAATTCTGTTTTTAGTGTTTCTTTTTTGTTGATTATGCTTTTTTCTATTGACTTTGCACTAAAAATGCAAATTGGATACTAATTTTTTTTTTTTGCTATCTGTTATCTGTGTGCTGGGAATCTACTATCGTGGTATAATTAAAACAATTAAATTAAGGCTGAAGGCGAACTCCTGTACGTGCGTGAATAAATGCGAGCTGTGAGACATGATGACATGAGACGACTGATTGGTGTGTGCAAATTGACACACACACAGGAGTGTACGCAGCGTACGTATATTTGCTGATGAAGATAAATCTATTAGTTTGACAGTTTTTGCAATAGATGGAACTACAGGTACGCGCGGGGCTCGCGTCTTCTACACTATCTGTCATAAAAATGATGGTGACATGTATATTGCCACTGCCTTATAAAAGGTTAAACATTTAATAAAAGCATAATCTCTATGATAAACATGGATATTCTACTTACGGTATGTCAACAGTATGCTGCCTCGTTAAAGCAGGAGCAGGTGGAACGCAAGCGACACACAAGATTCTAGCGTTGCAGACTCCATTGCATGATGTTACTTGAGGTTTGGGTGTAAGTGTTAGAACGCAGACTTGGCCGACGTAGCCATCGCTGTTACAAACCTGCAAAATGACAAGATATCGAAAGCGTTAGGAGCTTGTGTATGGACAGTGGCATAATGACAGTTGGCATATAGGGGCGGCAGGCTGCGAGGGGCGGGCGGCCGGCGGCAGCTTTGGGCATCTTTCATAATTAAACGTTACCTGTCTTTTAATTTATATTGCTTTTAAATTATACTGTCATTGAAAAAAAAAATCCATCGGAAAAAATGCAAATATTGAATAAATGTTGTTTTATTTCTTTGTAGTTTTCCTTTTTAGTTTTTTCTTTCAATACCATCATTCTTAGCCAACATCAATACACTGTTGGATTTAATTTTATTTTATAATTTAAATTTTTTTGCTTTCTTGTCGTTCATTTATGGGGCTTGCTGCCCAGGCCCAGGGCGCCAAATCTTAAAATACGCCACTGTGTATGGATAGATATAATAACATTAGATTGTCAACGGGATTCAAAACCGAATTTAATAATAAAATGGGAAAATTCAAAATGTATCCTAAAGAAATGGCCCACTTAACCAATCCGAGGTTGCAAGTCAGTTACGGTTTTTACAAAACGCAATGTCATTTCTTTTCTAGCTTATAAAATTATTCCTTGAGATTCAATGCTTAAAACATAAGCCCAAAAACAAAAAAAAATCTCACCCAAACATCCGGTGACTGTCCTTTAGGCGGTAATGTGGGTGCAGCACAAGTAAACTGAAGACCAGCTCTTGTCTTTCTAATAGGCACTGGCGATAGGAATTCTGGTGCCGATCTCTCTTGACCGTATAGGCCTAGAATACATTTACATAGTTGTTAGTGTTTGTGTACTGTAGTATTTGTAAGGATTTTTGATAAAAACATTTCAGTGGTAGCAGTAGGTGAATGCTTTTGGAAACGTCTATATAAAAAATTATTGTACTCACATAATTTCTGTTTTGTTTCATTTATTAGTTCTTCCCAACTACTTCTCTTGTCAGTTTTCGGGAATATTATTGTAAGATTTTCTGGTCCGTTTCTGAAAATGCCATCAAAAATTGTTAAACCCTTCTTCGAATGTGTTTTATTACTATTACTATTACATCGTGTTATACTTACGTAGTATTCACACTAACTTCCATATAACAGAGCTGATTATCACTATTCTGTCTATCTGATAGTTGTTTGTTCAAACTATGAAGCATTTCTCTGACAATTTCTTCCAATGTTGAGTGCTGAGTATGTAAGGCAGCAACATTTTCTGATATGGTCGTCAACGTATTTATATCTTCAGTGAGGGTTTCTACTTCATGCATTATTCGCCTTAGGTTTTCGTCTTTAGCTGGAACGGAATATAAAACATGTTTTATATTGATAGCTATATTATTAAAATAATTATTTGTGGAATTTGTTTTACCTTTGACGATTTCGAGATCAGCTAGCGATATCCTCATTAGAAGTTTGTACTTGTTGCCTTCCATTTGACTTGCTATACTAGTTTGGTATGTACTGAAATACAAAACATTTTTTGTGATCTCAATTTTTTTGACAAAATTAATAATTTGTATAAAAACCTAAAATAGTAATTCCTAAAAAAAGTACTGAAAATTGAGATTCCTTCAAATTCTCTATAGAAAACGGCAATTTCATAAATAAAGACCTAATATTTATCTTTTCTATAGAATAGCTGATGGTTTTGACACAATTTCAGAGTTAGCCTCATATTAAAAATTGTTCATATTCATTGGTAGAACAACCTGACAATATTATGTTTTTATGACTATTTGCAAATTTAGCTAAATCCAGGTAATTTTCTTAAAGAAATGCTTACGGTACAGGTTTCTTTATCGTGCCAGTCCTTCTCTTGACACTTGTGATCAAGAGCAGATCGCTGAAGAGAAATAAAGATCGATCCTTTATGGTCCCTTGAGCCGACGACATGGTTACTGTTTCTTGCCTCAGAAACATCCGGTCTGGGTTCACCAGGTTTGATAAACCTGCAATAGAAATTTTGATTACAAAATTTCGTTAGGTTCTCTAAGCAGAAAATTTGCGAAACATCATTAATTTGCGTGATCAAAAAAGTTTGTTAGGAGATAGTGTAGGCACAAAATAGCAGAAGGCCGACTCGGCGACGGAGCTAAAACAGACGCACACATGCATAAAACGCGTACGTACGATGATCTCGGCAGAATTTCGTATTGGCATTCACCCGAGTATCTTCGAGATCGTCGTACGTACGCGACTATGTGTGCGTGCGCCTGTTTTCGCTAGTTATTCGGAGAAGACATTCTGTAAGTGGTTATTTTGTGGTGTAGGTATCTGTAAGTAGCTATTACGTAAAAAGAAAAATTAATTTTAGACTAAGGTTATTTCGTTCCAATTTACGAAATACTATAACTCTATTCGCTTATTCCTGTGAAGTTTCATTGGGTATCTCTTTTTTATTAGTTTTATTTACTATTATAATGAAATGAAATGAAATCAATTTATTTATGTAATGAAGGTATACCAGATACACTTATAATAGGTCGGTTTTAATATAATATAATTAAATAATTTATGTAATTTAGTTTTATGTAATAAATAATAATATAGGGAAATACACAAAAAATTATAAAGATAAGTTTTACTTAAATGTAATTAAATAATACACTTGCATAAAATAATTATAAATATATGCCTAACTCCGCCCATTCAATTAGTCTTGCTAAGGAGAAGGGCAAAGTCTTTTTTTCATAATAATATTATTTGGTACAATAAATGTTACAAAAAAGGTGAAAAGTAAGCCTATACTTTAATACTTTAATAGAGCCTAAATTGAATAAGCCACGAAATCCGCACCAGAGTTCGGTGACCTCACCATCACTTTTAATGACAATCAATATACAGGGTGGAAAAAATGAAAGGGCCCTGGAGGGGAACTACCTTAAATCCTTTAGTAAGCTCATTTTACTGAAAGGAAACATTCCTTTATTTTTTAAAAGAAATAAAACTGCATTCAAAGATCTTCTAAAATTTGCTTGTCTCACCCGGGAACTGAACCAACTAAAAATTTAAAAAATAAACCCTCGCTATTTTATTATACGAATCGGTAGGATTATTGTTGAGGATAAAATTTGTCTAATAAACATTTGGTCTTACACTCATCTGTTGTACGAGATACCCATGAAATTGAATATTTATTACAAGTTCTTTATTAACAAAACCTAGTACTGTTCACTTGTAAAGTAATAATTATACACCATTATTACACAGTGACAGCACGGAATGAAAGCAAAACAAAACAAAATTTGAATTTCGAACGAATACTTTTATCGGTTTTAAACATGTTGAAAGTTATGGTTCGAACTTCAAATTTGTTGCTCCGCGTTGCAAAAAAAAATACGTTCCGTTTTTAAACTTTTCGTCGTTACGCCTAGTGCAAGAAGTAATTGTGCTCTGCATACATTTATTATAACCATTTAACGATTTTCTTATTGAAATATTCAACAAGGTACTTAAGATAAATAACATTAGCAAGCTTGTACTTCATACGATGTCTTTGGATGTAAGAGAGATAAGAAAATTATAACGTGTCATTTACTTGTTACAAGTGAACAGTACTAGGTATTGTTAACAAAGAACTTGTAATAAATATTTAATTTCATGGGTATCTCGTACAACAGATGAGTGTAAGACCAAATGTTTATAAGACAAATTTTATTCTGAACAATAATCCTACCGATTCGTATGATAAAATAGCGAGGGTTTTTTTTTTAATTTTTAGTTGGTTCGATTCCCGGGTGAGACAAGCGAATTTCACAATATCTTTGAATGCAGTTTTGTTTCTTTTAAAAATAAAGGAATGTTTCCTTTCAGTAAAATGAGCTAACTAAAGGATTTAAGGTAGTTCCCCTCCAGGACCCTTAAATTTTTTCCACCCTGTATACTATTTTAATAGAGCATATGCCCTAAATGTCGTGACGTAAAGAAACGTCACAGGTATCTCGATATCACGAATAGACTAATTAAAAAAACCAAAAACGATTTCATTGATTTCTTTGATTTAAACAGACAAAAAACATCAAATGAAATGAGTACCTAATGTAAAATAAAATTGTTGTGTTTTACTCCAAGTTGCCGTTTGATAAAATTGTTTACTTTGATCAGAAGAACATGAGGTTATTTTACATTAGGTTATTTTACCTGTTAAAACTGGTATTATGTAATCGGAAATGTATGAAATACGTCTTTATACATAATTCCTAGGTTTTGTTTCGCCAGTAAATATGTAAAATTACTGATTAATTGGGGACAACTATCTGCCCTGTCACTATGTTCACTATCTTGTTGCTTTCTTCTCTTACCTTCAATCATCTGCTCCAGCTCCCGTAAAGTCTGCTGCTGCTGTTCCAGCTCCAAGCTCTCTCGCTCCGTGCAGTTGATCAGCTCGAGGAGCTCGTGGATCTCTTTCTGTGCTTCCAGAAGCAGTTTATGGTCAGGATGCGTGTGCTCTGAAACATTTCATTGGTTGAACTAGGGTGGTAGGTGTGAAATTAGGCTTACCCCCTATACTCCTAAATGTACACACCCATACTCGTTTTGGAAATATTCACTTATACAAAAACTAGATTTTAATACGTTTATGGGGTCTGATACAAAAAAGTCTGATAACCCCTTAATTCCAAAATAGTTGATAATGAATTTGCTGAATACTCAGTACTGTAAAGGGAACCTCAATTTCTTAAAAGCTTGTATTTATGTCACAGTGATGTGTGGTGGATGTGTAGAGATGTAAATTACACGGGAGATTGGGTATATTTTGATAACAATAACAACAATTGTTACATCGAAATGATAGTGGACAAATTCAGTCCAAGCGCCGCCAAGGTCAAGATATATTTTAAATGAAAGGGCATAACGTAGTCCTCAAGCAAGCAGAAGCCCATCAAAATCTATCTTAGAGATTTCGAGATATGATTAATTATGATTTACAACCTCCCCTACTTCAGTTCTTGTAATTAACACGGGGCCCCGACGAAAGTTTTTGCAAATGTAAAAATCTCAACGATTACATTTTATTTTATTTTTATTTTGATGGAGTTTTGATTGCTTGAGGACTACATTTTGTCCTTTTATTTAACATACATCGTAATCTTGGCAGCACTTGGACATCTATGGCTTGGACCAACTCCCATAGAAGTTTGCCCATTGTCATTTATTCGACTCGTCGTGTTCCGACCTGACGTCATGAGAAGCAGTACCAGGAGAGTACAGGAAGTTGTGCAGTATCAGTAACTTGGGCTTCTGTAGATTCAGCTTGCTCTCACTCTTCCACTTTCTGGGCGAGCGCTTTTCATCCTAGTTCTCATCATGTGTGGTAGTGGGAAACCTTTACTTTCATATATTTAGGTATCAAAAAAAGTATATCATCACCCGATGTTTCAAATTCTTTTGCAGGATTTCAAATCCATTCAATTCAAATGTAATGTATTACTTAACATAAGTACATCATAATATTATACACTTTTTACACGTTAATTCTAATGTAAAAGAACAAAGTTCAACTATACAATTAAAACTTTACAGGTAGATATTAGTAAGAGAAAATCTTTTTCATTCGATTATCCCATCCGACGAAGCAAAAATGCAAAGATTCCTCACCCGTATGTTTGATCAGTCGCTGAATCAGCAGTTTGTAACTTGGAAACTTTTGCACAGGTTTGATGAGAAGGTTGTCCAACGACAGCTTCCCTTTGTGGTCTCTAGCCATGGCGTCTAGGAACCTTGCGAAGGCTGGTCGAGATGCAGCAGCAGTCTTGATGGTTTCTTTGGCCTTCTTCAAGTTGTTGATGAAGGACATATATGTATCCATGACGGCGGGTTTTGTGAACTGGAACGGAGAAGAAGACTTTGAAATAGGGTTTTAATTTAAATAACGTTCTGATCAATGCTTCCAAGCCACCAAAAAAGACCTGTGGCAACACCGTTGGAATAGGAAGCAAAATACCTTTTTTCACGTGTCTTCTTTGGTGGCACAGACTCTATGAAGGCAGAATACAGTGTGCCTTTACAGAATCAAGGTCATATTGAAGGAGTATGATATTGTACCTAGAAAGCCTTCACGGTACGTAGGAAATAACAATAGCACATAATTCCAGTTTAGATTCTAAACCCATTACTGTGGGTAAAACCAGCTTTCAGGGTGAACTAGTTTGGCCATAGACTAAGTATTACTACGTATAGACCGACAACTCCCATACATCTAGGCGTAGCAAATTTTTTACGCACCATTACAACATTAGGTGTCGCCGAGTGTTGCAAATAAGCGTAATTTGTTTGATTGGCTGCAAGTAAACTCTCATGGTTACCAAGTAAACATGTGGTTGTAATATCTTTGCTTAGAAAAACTAGATGGCGCTATGTTAACAAGACTTTACAGTGAATATTTCAACGCCATCTATTATCGAAGTGGGAATTATTTTTGTGTTACGTAACATCGCCGTGCCATTAGCGTCACCAATCGGTCATTTTTTGCATCGTGTTCGTTAGAGGATTTAGCAACGCCATCTAGATTTCGTTAGAGTTTTACACCTTTTTGTGGGTATAAACTGATGTATTGGAACTGCTGGTCTATACGTAGTAATACTTAGTCCATGGTTTGGATTAGAAGTTAGTTTCAGTGACTAGTACTATGACGAGCGTCTCTAAGTGGCGTAACCTGAGATTCACCCCAAACACGCCAGGTGCGCCCTGGACAGTCAGATCAAGACCCAATGACCCAACTAACAGACAAATCCTTTCACTTCAGCTGGAGCACAGTGGATCGAAACTGCGATATTAGGGACTTAGGATTTTTTTTCATTTCGCGTGTCCGTTTCTAATTTTCTATACAAATCGATAAAACTTAATGGACTGAAAAAAATTGTTACTGTAGAGCCACTGAGTGATGGCGCCTATGACGTTTAAATGCCTACAAAGTATCGTAATTATTTATAAGCAAGTGTGAATTAAAAAATGTAATACTTCATTGTTGATAGTGATGTACTACTTGTTTCGGTTATTATTTTTCGATTTGAATGTTGCTTTATTGTGCAGTAGAATTCGTATGGAAACAACGAATTAAAAAAAAAGTTTCTCATTTTTTATAGGTCGTGTTTGAGGTCGCCAAAATATTTACGCAAAAATATTTAATTAAAAACAAAACAATGACGAAGTTAAACTAATCGAAAATAAATGATAGTAAAATATTTTTTTCGATTTAGATATTTAAACATCTCTTGGGGGCCCCGGGGCACTACACCGCATAGCCCTCCGATAGCTGCGCCACTGGTTTTGGCACATTTTCCTTTTGTATCATTATGTTGAATGACATGTCTAATGTTGAGTAAACTCACACTTGATTTTTATGTTTAACCGAAATTTGAAATGTACCCCATCACTAAATGCAGCTGTCATAAGTGCCATCACTCAGTGGCTCTACTTTAATACGTACGTAATACGTTTTTTTCATAAGATCAATACTTAGCCAGAAATACTAAGTGTGTTTTTTTTTTTGTATGGAACGAAATTGAAAATGCTCTGGTTCTACGAAGTCTTGATCGATCCCATCTAATCACTACCTCGACACTACTATATTAGTCTTTCTTTATTAATATAAAGTTACAATCTCATACCGAGACCTGCCCCTTTGCCTGCTATATGGCACTGAAATTTGGTGATTTTTCCAATAAGTTGACGCAAAATTTAAATGTTATTTTACGTTTCTGGAGACGGATAGCCAGGAGGATAATAATAGACTCTAAGTACAACATGTACAACAATCTCAAGTGCCAAGATGCACAAAGGCCGCGGGAAGTTTAATGCTAGTACTATTCTACTTTGAAGAAGTCATACTCGTAGATATTCCTTTTATCAATCACATATTGACTTACCAATAACTATCGATTGGTATAGAAACGGACATGTGAAATGAAAAAAAAAATCCAAAGTCCCTAGTATCACAGTTTCGATCTATTGTGTGGCGGTAGGCTTCGAACGTGGTTTGTCATGCTCATCGTAAAACCCTGGCCTTTATTCCATAAAAAAAAACCATTTAAAGCACTATTAGGACTGCGCCTTGAGTGTTCCATAAAGCAACAAGGTTAAAGTTAGGTTTATTTAAAAATCTCACTTATTGTAGGTTGTAGAGATTATCAATTTAAAGACAATATAAGGCACATAGACTATAATATTGTTATATAATTGTTCAGTAATTTTAAAATTATAAACAAACGCCTGTATCTATTTTTGCATTGAGTAAATAGCCTGATTTTTCACTGGACTGTGGCTGTTTTTGGTATTAATTATAATATATATATAACAAATATATTGTCAAGACATGAATCCTCGGGTGTCAGAGGTGTTCCGAGTGCGAACAGAGTTCACACTCAGTACATCCGCGTTTCACCGACGATTATTACGTCCCAACGTGATGGGTGGTGAACCTTCACGATGTTTTTCTTCACCGTTCAGCGAATGGTAAGTAGTAACAAATACTACGCACATTAATTCTGGATTATTGGGATGGTGGTTATGTTATAGGCAGTTGCGTAGTGTACGTCATTTTTACGTCATCATCTTTCGTAGATTTTGCGAAAGTCACTGGATAACAGTTTTCAAGAGCAGATATTCACCAAGTAATACGTTCAAAACTTAAATTGATATACAAACCACTTCCAAAAACACGTCTCCAACTTTCTGCTGTAGGTCCCATTGCTCCAATCGTCTCCGCAGCTGTTCCAGGAACACTTGGTGCACATTTAGAATGCTTGGTACTTGGTAGAAGATCTCGTCGACGAGGAAAGCGTCCAGAAGACCAGCGTTTTCTGGACTCTTCAGTGGTTGGAGGTATTTCTGGAATGAGAAATGAGGAGTATTTTAATGGTTTATTATCTTATCTACTTCTTATCTGTACGCTAGCTTTTGCCCACCCACCGCTTCGTCCACGTGTTTTTATGATTGACTTTGTATTTTAAAAGTGACAGATGTCAGAAATGGCAGATGTATCAAAAGTAGAAAGCGTCAAGAAATGACAGGTGTCAAAAGCGACAAATGTCAAAATTAACAGTTGTCAAAAAGCAAGATATTCCAAAAGTGAAATATGTCAAAAGCGACAGATGCTAAAAACGGCAGGTGTCAAAATAGACGTCAATAGCAAGATATTTTAAGTGTCAAAAGTGACATATGTCAAAAGTTTCTAGATCCAACAGGACATTATGCATTTTTCTGCGATAAAAAGTTTTCCACCCTTTTTTTTAGTTCTATGCAAAATTGGTTCGGTAGTTTCAAGTTAGCCCTAGCAAACTAACAAACCATAAACGTTTCTTATATTAGTAGTAGTTTATATCATATCATTAAGTGTTCAAGTTTGCTCATCTTTTAGCGCGAGCAGACCCGTGGGCAAAAAAAGACTAGCTATAATATTTGTGTTTGTAATTTTTTATTTGTCAATTGACAATGGGGATTATTGCAAATGGCGCTGACATAGGTCTGGCCAAAGGAAATATTAAATACGACGGTCCGGCTATGTCAAACTTTGTTGTTGTGTATGTTCTCCGTCGCGTTTTTTTTTTACCTCCTCTTGTCACCTTTATTCCAACATGTTATATATTTGTTATTGTTATTATGTTTTTATTTTTAATATGGGGTTTTTCGGGAACAAATTAACACCATTATTAGAGCAACATGGTGCGGCAAACAAGGACATTATTGCACGAAATTATTCGAAAATCGAAACAATGTACTGAAATGACAGATTTTATGG
The DNA here is from genome assembly GCA_934047225.1 of Ypsolopha sequella. Taxonomy (NCBI): domain Eukaryota; kingdom Metazoa; phylum Arthropoda; class Insecta; order Lepidoptera; family Ypsolophidae; genus Ypsolopha; species Ypsolopha sequella. The sequence continues at coordinate 19,329,414 of OW204004.1, read as the reverse complement.
ACAGATCGACGATGCGCCATCTACAGGGATAATTTGGCAGCGTGGATTATTTCGCTTCTTTTCCTGTTTCTTAAATATTTACCTTGGCGTCAATATATACGGGGTGTACATATATTCAGTACACAGGTAACAGCACCGAACAACTTTCCCAAAGTAAAATATGAACGCCTTTTTTTGCTTCGTCATTTCTTTACGAAAGTTTTTCAATATGGCAGCAGAGAATGTGGTTTGATTTAAGGCGCATACCTACATACCCTAAATTTGCAGCTTGATGTGTGTCAGTACAAATATCAACGAAAAATAAAAATACAGTGCTCCCAAAGAATACGCATACAAATCTATAGGTATAGCCGAGCGACCAGACGTACCAAGTGACCTTGTTGATTGTATAGAAAGTGTAAGGAAATACGAACTTTGCCGAACAGCGGCGAAGATTTTATTACTTTGGGAGCACTGTACGTTCAAATTATCGCGTGGTGCTACGATAGCAAAGTGGCTGTTACAACGATCGCTGCATTTTCGGATGGCGCAAAATAGAAGACAATTATACTTTTATGGACAAACAAAATATTGAACTTAAAGTTAAACGTCAGTCGCTTAGTGCAAAGTGCATAACTTAACTTTGTTTTTCTTGTTTGGAAGTTAAAAATTTAAAAACCTTTTGGTATGTGGTAATAGGCATGATGACTAAAAAATTCTAATTAGTCCGTCAGTTAGATTATCCGAAAATGAACATGTATTTTTTCTTTGGTCAATTAAACAAAACATGAGGAAAACATAGTCCGCTAAAGTTCCGTGTGACGTCACGCCTAAGTACACTTTTTACCTAGGCGTGACGTCACCAGTCCCCACCCCCAAACTTTGACGCGCTTTATCTCTGTCATTTTTTGTTTGATTAACGAAAGAAAAAATACGTGTCCAATATTTTTTGAAATAGAATAATATTTTGTTTACCCTGTCATCTCCCATATTGACGCCAATAGTTCAGTATTGGTGAGATTTAACGTCTTCACTCGCCCAGATGAAGGCAGTCTAAATCTGCTGAAACTGGTCGGCTTTCCCGATCATAACACGTATTGAGGTGAGCCGTTTTTGTATAAATCGGAATGTGTTCGGAAGGAATAAGAAATTTCTTACGTAAAACTTTCGTTTTTTTTTGTCAAATATAACAACAGAAGAAAAAGAATTGATTTTTAATTTTATTTTTGGCTATAAGTATTATGCCTTTCAAACATATTTTTTAAGCAAGGCGTAGTCAGCCTTCAAAGACTGACTACTTAAAGTTAAACTTAAACTTAAAGTTTGAGTATTGTATTCGCCTTAATATTGCCTGTGTATCATAATGCTCTTTAATAAAGAAAAAAACTTTGGTGCTATCTGTAACAATAATAATAAAAACGCTTATGTTTAACACTCTCACAGAAGAGTTAAGGAAAACACTTAGATACCCCATTAAATTCATGCGGTCTTTATTTCCTAACATGGCAGCTATTCTGACAATATGTTTTACTGACTACCTACGATATTCATACGACTTCTGCTTATTGCATGACTAGCTTTTGTCCACGGCTTAGCCCGCGTTGATTAAGTTTTTGTATAGATAGTCGTATCGAATCCCATCTCATCCCTTCCCATCCTCACTATCCCATTTCACTAATATTGAACGGCGTGAAGAAGTAACAGTACATCAATTTTCTATAGGGAATTGACAACCCATTGCCTTCCAATAGGAACTGATTTATGGGATAAAAAGTAGCCTATGTCCTATTCCGGGTCTAGAACTACATTTGTGCAAAGTTTCAGCCTAATTGTATCTAATTGTGAAGGAGTAACAAACATCCATCCATCCATCCATCCAAACTTTCGCAATTATAATATTTGTGGGATGGGATGGGATAAAAGCCATTGTTCAGATTTGAAACTTAATCACGAGGAATAACTATAACGTCCTAAAGTAGCGGTGCGGTATATACCTCTACGTATATATAGGTATAACTATAACGTACATATCGAAGCCAAAAAAATGATAATTAAGGCGATATGCGAAAAAAATACGGGTATTTCTTTTCAGTGTATTTCATGAAATACACGGAAAAATTTAATAAATTTCTGGTATATGCATTTTGACTATATAATCTAGGGTTTTGAAATTGGAAAACATGTTTGGATAAATTTTCCTCGATAGAAATAATTGTTGAAATAAGGCCTTCAAACACACTTTTTCTCCTCTTTTGACGAATAGGAACCATATTCAGAACTCAAACATATTTTATTAGGTGTGTTTCAACAATATCTAGAGATTTGATATTTGAAATTTTGCTAGCTATTGTAGTTTTTTTTATAAAAATATAAAACCAACTTTTTTCCCTTTTGCCCTGAATCCGCTCCTCTCGCACTGCGCGATTTTTCGCTTGGAGTGACAGTGACAGTGACAAGAATAAAATTCGCATAGCCTCTTAAGTATGTTTTAGTAGTTTCACGATAATTGTTTTTTACTCGTGGCTTAGACTTAGCTGTAAAATAAATCAAAATCATCAGTAAATTGACAATTCAATTATTTTGAAATTATAAACTATAATATTCGAAAAAGTGAAACTGTTTCGCATATAATTAACTTATTTGTTTACATTGTTTTTATTAAAGTAGTTTTTTGGGTTTCAGAATGTTTTTTACAATTTAGTTACAAAACTGAAGAATCAACCCGTAACGAAATGAATATAGTGCGACAAGGATCTTTTTATTGTCTTATGGATTCAAGATTCTTTTGCCTACATTTTGCAGAACTTGTTGGGTAGAGAGATAGGTTCCTTATGCGACAAAAGAAAGTATTTTGTGAAATTCAAATTATAAAGTTAAGATACAGGTATCAAAGTTTACAACCACGAGCTAAAAAGCCTTGCCGAACTGCGGGTCTACCGCGTAATTCTCATTTTCATCAACATCAACTTGAGATTGAAATTTGACGTGCGTGCGACGACACCCGCCTAACATGCCATCTCTTTTGCACGCGTCGAATTTCGCATGCATTTGCTTGAAGTTGATACAAATGAGAATTACGCGGTAGAGCCCCTGTATGTAAAAAAGATTTTGTTTTTTTTTAAACTAGACACTTTCATGATGACGTATAAAAAGTTATAAAATAAGTCGCCTTCTGCTTTTGCAATTTTGTCGCATGTACGCAATTCAAGACACGCAATATGACGCGTGCGGAAAAATTGCCAAGGCAGATTTTGGGTGACCAAAAAGCGTTTTTTACGGCTAGATATAACTAAATTATCGCGATTAAACTATTCTTTATAGTTAACACAGTTAATTAATAACACATGATAAATTAATGTCGAACGACTGATAATGCGAGCGAAAAAATAATTCCAGAATAGCCGTCCAAGGGTGTTAAAGTGAGGGTTGATTCTGTGCCATAAACCTACATTAGTCGTTATCCGACAAGGTCTTGTTATATGAGCTTCGGATACGACGCAGAACACAATGTACCATATGTTAAAATATACCGGATATAAATAAAATTACTATCTTTAATTGAAACCATTTCCTCTTTGTACCAATACAATACCATACAAATGATTTTATTGCATGAATTTTTACAAAAATTGCTATTCAACAATACTACTCGTAATTACTAGAGACGTGTACTAAACTAAGAGACCAGACGTCCCCAAACTCGGCTAAGCCAGCAATGCGGAGTACCAGATAATTGTTATTAATACACAAAATTACACATTGCTAACAGTAAAATTTAAAATTTAAGAGGATGGCATACCCTAGCAACTTTTTTTATTACCCGTCCAGCACAACAAGTCTAATGGCAAAGACTTTATTTGCTTTTCATAGAGGCGATTATATGTTGGCTCTTTGGCCTCTTTTTCTTGAACGCGTAATACTAGTGACCACGGAGCGAAACAACAAATTGGTGTGTTTTTAGCTAATACCGAAATATTTTGTAGGGAATAAAATATTGAATTTAGGTGATATACCTTCATATTTCTATTACTTATTTTATGAAAGAAAAATAAAGTTGATCTTTTAACCGCGTTCTTGAAGCGAACGTTTGAAAACCAAAAAAACAGAGGGTGCGAAACATTTTTTTTTGACAAAATTATAAATCTTAGTACATTGTTTATACGTAAGATCCCTAGAGAAAAGATTAATAAATCAAATATATTTTTTTCAATACAAGGAGAGTCCGAAATTCTTCAAACGAATCTTAGATAGCCTGGGGTTGGTCATGCTCTAGGCTCAGGTACAGTCTTAAGAACATGCTTGCAAGAAATGCATTCATTCATTCAACAACAACTTACACTTACGTTCTATCTAAAAAAAAAAAAATATAATTATAATGTGTAAACCTACTGTAAATGTTGTATGGGCATGTTAATATTTTTTTAATGCAAGTGCTCGTAAAGGCCTACTTTTTATACATCAAAACCGAACAGGAAGTCGATTATTTTGCCCTAGGGCTTTATTATTATTATTTTTTTTTATTTATTTACAATGGTTGGCTAACCTGCAGCCTTTCCTGTGTACCAAAAATGTTATACTCCTTTTTTCCACTGTTTAACGGCTCTGGATACAGTCCTTTTGAGCCAATCATAATTTAAAGTTCACAAGATTATATTTGTTTTATTTCCTCACACTATGCATTGAAAAACGTAGTATGATACACGGGCGTAAGAGTAATAAATTACTCGGCTACGTGTAAAACACTCGACTACTATTATAATTTGCGCATGTTTGTTTCTTTGAGGCGACAAAAACAAGCTGCCAAAATGGTAGTAGCACCTGGCAAACAATTCAGCACCCCCTGAGTGCGGAACCCTAAATCTTAACCTCTATCCTCTTTTCCTGTAATCTTTACGTAATAAATCACCTATAATCGAGATTTTTTCCATAGTTTTCGGTCCTCTTGTTTCGGAGATACCCTTATCATACCATGTCTTGGTGGCAAAGCGGGGCACCCAGTAAATCAGGTCTTTCAGGTCCAGTACAGGAGCACTTGCAACTTGTGTAAACGCTCTGTTTTTGAACAATAAATATATCTTTTTTTTATACTCTCTGTCATAATAACTTATTTATTTTATTTATTCATGACGCTAATGTACATTAACATAAAATGAAAAAAAAAAACTTTAAAATATTTAACAGTGTACAAAGGCTACACTTATTGCTAATAGCAATATCTTCCAGGCAACCTTTGGGTGAAAAACAAAATATATAAAAAATAAAGAGGAGCGTGTAAATGTCACGAAATCAAACATAAACTACATAGACTTATTAATGAGGGATTCATTACGCTATAATAAACTAATACATAAACATACACAAAAATAGATTATAAAGAATATAATAAATATACTTTTATAAATACATAAATTTACACATATATAATAATAAAAAAGATAATAGTGGATGAAATGTTAAAAAACGCTACTTCTTCGAGATTTTTCGTATTGAACCCCCTTGAGTTGCACTTTTTTTTTTATTTACATTGATAGAGGCTATATATAGTAACACATATTTTGTGAAGATTTTTACTGGCTACGGCTGAGAATGTTGTAGACCCCTGTGAAAGACGGACGAACGGACAAATAGACTGACAGACAGGGCTTCTTAGTAATAGGATCCCGTTTGGCACCCTTTCTGTGTACGCAACCCCAAGAGATACGAACAAAGAAGGCCAATTCAAAAATTTGTTACTATTCCTTGTCGATTTTATTTAAAAGCTCTTCACCAAAAACAATGGGCTTTCTGTTTTCCCACAACAAAGGCAAATTCTGTTTAATGCTTTTCATTGATTGTTAATATTAATAGAGTATTCTCGCATAAATTCAGAGGGTGCAAACTAATCTGAAACCGCTAGATTATAATTTACGAGAGTGGCGCAATACGCTGGCAGTTTATGTTGCCTATTTTGTAAACGATATCCCGTCAAAAACATTTCATGTAAACTAGGTCGCCAAGACTCATAAGCTCATAACGCTTTCACTGTTAAAAAGTTATCAGATCTCATGTTAAGCCAAGTCCTTAACTCTACAAGGCCTAACTCTACAAACCCTACATATTGCTTAAAAAGTATGGCTTGGCCGTTTCATGGAGCTATTGCATGACATAGTATTATATTACATGGGAGTGTCTGTTTGGCGGCCACGAAACGGCCAAGCCATACTTTTTGATCAAGATGTAGGGTTTGTAGCTTTAGGGTTTGTAGAGTTAGGCCTTGTAGAGTTAAGGACTTGGCTTAGCATGAGATCTAATAACTTTTTAACAGTTGGAGGGTGAAAGTTAGATATTTCTTCATTTTCTTGTTGTTTGTGTGCTAGTCCTAGCCTGCATACAAAATTTCAAAAAAAAAACAGACACTCCCATGTAATATAATAATTACATGGGAGTGTCTGTTTGGCGGCCACGAAACGGCCAAGCCATACTTTTTGATCAAGATGTAGGGTTTGTAGCTTTAGGGTTTGTAGAGTTAGGCCTTGTAGAGTTAAGGACTTGGCTTAGCATGAGATCTGATAACTTTTTAACAGTTGGAGGGTGAAAGTTAGATATTTCTTAATTTTCTTGTTGTTTGTGTGCTAGTCCTAGCCTGCATACAAAATTTCGGCTTTCTAGGTCTTCAGGAAGTTTAGAATTTAAATTTTTATTTAATACAGAACGACCCCCCTTAGGAGGGGTTGAGTTGGAGGTTAAAAGTTACAGATTTCTTAATTTTTTCGTTGTTTGTAATCTAATACCTCTAATCCTAGCCTGCATACCAAATTTCAGCTTTCTAGGACTCCAGGAAGTTTCGAACTGAAATTTTTATTTAATACAGAACCAGACCCCTCTTAAGAGGGGTTAGAGGGTGAAAGTTAGCAATTTATTAATTTTTTTGTTGTTTGTGTGCTAGTCCTAGCCTGAATACAAAATTTCAGCTTTCTAGGACTTCAGGAAGTTTGGAATTTAAATTTTTATCTCATACAGAACCAGACCCCTTAAGAGGGGTTGGATGGTGAAAGTTACAGATTTCTTAATTTTCTTGTTTTTTGTGTGCTAGTGACTAGGACTTCAGGAAGTACCCTAAAGTTTTGATGATCATCAGTTAGTGAGTGAGTGAGTGACGAAATTTACGTATTTTAGGTATTAATAACATTCAAAGTATAAAAGCTAGACAAATAAAACTTATCGTGTTTAATAAAACTGCTTCTTACATGTTATCTTGAGAATTTAGTATCTCTAGTATTATCTAGACCGAAGCTATAAGGGTTCGAAAATATGACGAAACGCTTCGAGAAAAGGTACGTAGTGCCCCGCTTTCTTTGGCTCGTCTTGGCGGGGGCCACTATCGTGCCCCAAGATTAACGGCTATGACGCCGGAATAAGAACTGTCAATAGGTAGCCTATCATGCTGACGTCTGTACACGAGTATGTGCTGTTGGCAAGCGTTTGTCTTTCATTCAACATTTATGTATTTTCGCTGCAACAAAAACTACGAAGTGAAGACGTTCACTCGCCCAGATGAAGGCAGTCTAAATCTGCTGAAAATGGGCGGGTTTCCCGATCATAACACGTATTGAGGTAAGCCGTTTTCATATAAATCATGAATTATCCTCTAGTCTCATTTAATTATATATTAGTTATTAAAAAGTAGTTTAAAATAATGTCGTACTTATCTTTAATGCAAGCTACATAAAATGATAGATGGGATGGTGATCTGTCACAGTAAACCTACACCCTTCTCCCGGGAAAATCGATCTCTCATTCCAGTTATTTTAAAAGTTCCGTCGAAACGTAATACCTTTTAGGTTCCATTTCATATTTTATTGCAATTCGCAATATACTTACGAGAATAATAGCTTATGGAAAATTACAGCAGTTGTGTTATAAAAACTGAAACATTTTCACAAACTGTAAATTTAAAGGTGTTTTGAAGAAAAATTATTTTCAAATTAAATCAATTCAATTCAAAATTCTTTATTGCACACAAGAATAAAACGTATTACAAGTATCAGTAATCTTACAGTTTAAGCAAAAAGCAAGCTTGTTAGAAAGTGATTTCTACCAGCAAACCCTTGCTGACAGAATCGACTAAACAAAAAGTGAGTATTTCATAAGTGCACATCATCCACCATCCCATCCATCAGCCTAGTTCGTCCACTGCTGGACATAAGCCTTTCCAGGACTTTGTCACTCCCGGCGGTCATCCTGGAAGAATTGCCCATACTCACACACGCTGGGCAGGCGGGTTGGTGTGCGCGGTGCCGAAACTCTCGCACCAGTGACGCCGCTGCCAGTCACCAGTCTGTTCCACTGAATGGATGGATGGATATACCGCCATCCACCAATCCCAGGCATGGTGGGCCTCCTGGTTTTTTGCCTGTGAGCTGTCCTCTTATTTTCCTTCTACTAATATTATATTAGTATATGTATGTATTCATAATTATTTTGTTTAGTACTAATATTTATTATAATATTTATACACACAATTAAATTATATTGTTTACACAATTATTATATGTGTGTATTTTAATATTATTTAATTCATATTAAAATTATTTTAGTTCATATTAAAGTTATTAAAGATATGTATTAAAGTTAATTTATGTAGACTGGTATTTAATTATAATTATTTTTTAACTGATGGATTTTAAACATTTTTTTGTCTTTGTGTGCACACAAAGTGTGCCAATATAGGTGGTAGGGCTGATGCCGGGCTCGACTGTGGAGGTACCACCATCTTACTTGGAGACCCCCTCGAAGCCCATAAAATCAAGGAAAACAGAAATGTCGCGTGAAATTTTTCTTATACTCGCTTAGTTATTATTATTAAAACAAATAAAATTTGCTTCAGTTTTACATATGAAATTAAAAAATAGAACTATAAGAGTAGAAAATACTAGAAATTTAACAAGAGTTCGAAAATCTGAAAAACTGCTTCGTTATGTATGACCTATGTTGGGTCATTCAGAGAGGGCATGGTCTCAGCTATCGATAGTTTTTGCTTTAAGGGGCTCCATAATGCTAAACATGAGTTTTGCATTGGATTGAGTTTTGTCAATGTAGATGGTAAATATTCGAAAAAAATATGGCGTGTATTTTGACTCAAGACAATCATTAATTACACTTTATAAATAAACATACTTTCGATCTTCTTTTAATTATATTACTTTTAAAAAAGCATGAATTTCACGAAAAAAGTGATTCAGTTTCCATATTTCAAAACCGATTGAAACTAAACCAACACACGTAGATACTAACTAGGAAAAAACATATTTATTACATAAAAAAATTATAATGAATGTCCTAATGTAGCCGCAATTTCAAACTAACTGAAGTTTTGCGTGCGCGGCATCTGATTAAGGCCCTTAATATCGCCAAATGGGTACCTAAAGCCTACTCCCCTTTTATGGCCAAACCAAAAATATTGAAAAAATGTATTATGGATTATCAACTCTGGGACAACATATGCAACATTTTTCTTTTTCGTACCACCAAAACTTCTATATGAAAAATTGTTTCAACTGAATGGTGTTTTTTGGCTTGAATTTCCTACTGCTCCTAAGCGGCTTAGGTGATTTAATTCATTTATGCTTTGATAAATAGATAAACTTGATAGCTATAAATATAACATAGAATTATTCAATCGAACAATGACGCCCATGTGAAAAGTATTATTTTCTCCTATTTTGCCCTTTCAAGGACGCAGCGAGCGTCGTAACAGCCACCACGCATTGTGCACTGATTTGAACGTTATTTCAATGTCGTTTCCGTCGATGTTCATACAGACAAACATCGAGCTGCTAATTTGGCGACGGTAATCGCCTTAAAGCAGGATAGACATTTAAAAAAACAAAAGTGTTAGAGCAGGACTAAACTTTAGCATAGTGCAGCCCTTTAAGCACTAGTTACAGGGAACCCTGTGTAACTGGCACAAGGTTATATAATAATATTATGTAATAATAAAGGTAAAAAATTGAGAGGACTCCACCAACAAGAGCACAGCTCTTAAATAAAAATGAAAAGGCTAAACAAACTAAACGTTAGCTAGCTATCTTGAAAATAATTATTTTCTCTCAAAGCTTGTTATCTTTGTTTCAAAGTCGAGATTAATAAAAGAACAATTAAAGCCCTTGCCTCAAAGCTCAAAGCATATTAACATATAAGAAACCACTTTTCTATGTGTCCTTCAATATAATGTAGCTTTTCGTAAGGAAACGGTGTCCAATGCAAAATAGACCTTATAGCAACTGCTTGCCTTTCAAGTTCCTGAAGGGTACTAAACGGTTTTCGCTTTATTCACACAATTCCCCAAGGATTGAATAAGACTTATTTTTGATTGGCAACTCGAGAAGGTTGAGTGGAAAATTTTCCGTGAACTCCTTGGAGACATAATAGGACGGTCGATGTAGTAGGTTCTTATTATAGCAGACTCTTACTTAATCGTTGAATATAATTACTGAATAATTTTGCCGCTGAGTAATTCAGGGAAAAATAGACCCCAACAAAATATTTTATGTAAAGTATGTTGCCAAGACTCACAAGCTCATAAAGCATTCAATGTTAAAAAGTTATCTCACTTTGAGCCAAGCCCTTAATTCTACAAGGCCTAACCCTAACGCTTTCTAAAACTTTAGGAAGTACCCTGGAGGTTTTGATGAGTATACTACTACCATATAGTGACCAGTGCCGAAGGGTTGAAAAAATACTTGGGAACATTTCCGGAACCAGCTACTTCAAGACCAGAAGTACATTCTTTTTCTGTGAACAATGTTGACACCCTCAGAATCACCAACATCAGACAAGATGGAGAGCACTCCCGAGACATATTCGACGACAGCATCAACATCAACGGCGACATCATTGAAGCCTCGGCCAATGACATTAGAGGTGGGGAAGACGTCGTGCCGGAAACGAATTCAGATGCACCAAGACATGCAAATGGAAGAATTAAAGCAAACGGAATTGGAAGAGAAGATAATAACCAAGTACCTTATGATGAATGCCCAATCAACAATAAATACATCGCAAGGACACCTGGTAACAACGTTCGCTCAAGCCCTTGGAAACTGCTCTGTCATCATAGAGGAGACACCGTACGAAGAACGCACTGGCACATCATCTATATTAGTTAGTCTAAACAATGGGGTCATAACAGCAACATTGGACGCTTTATTCGATCAAACCAACACAACGCCAAGGGCATTACATGCCTCACTTGTTTGGTTAAGTGTCTTTCTTCCGGCGGTGGCCGTGAAATTCTTAAAAATATTATCGGAAGAAACGATTTCGAGGCTTGTCGATGCGCGTTTGACTCTTTGGAAGGTGAAAACAGCCAAGGGTCAAACAGCAACAATATTAACACCTCGAGCAGAAATAGACCACCTGAAGTGGAAAGCAATGCACTTGGAATACTTCAGCGACGAGTGGATCAAACAGATGGTTGTATTGTATGATGTCTCAAAAAACACTTTGAGACATCATACAATACAAACCAAAAGAGGTATGGACTGGACAAGTTACGCTTGAATAATTCCAGAAAAAAAAAAAACGGTCAAGTGTGATTAGAACTCGTGCCCTGAGAGTTCCGTGCCATTTAAATAGGTAATATACCTAAATAATTTGAACAGAAATTACAAACTTATTGTATGAAACAAAACTACATTTTAAGTTGGTTGAGTATTCGGGGACGTAACTCTAAAACTACATCATAAATCAGCGTTCTCAGAATTTGTTGTTTAAATATGATACATAATATACAGAAATTTAAAATTCCTAACTACCTACTTCAGTCTTTGAGATAGTCCCCGTAACAAAAATGGTCTAAAAATGACAACTTTGATAGCCTGCAATTTCTTTATTTCTGTCGATAAAAAAAAGACAATGACATTCGAAATTTTGGGGAAACATTTCTTTTTCGGCTCCATTTTTGTGCATTAGGCCCCTGCTGAAAAATAACTTTATTTTATTTTTAATTTAATATTCGGTTTTGGGTCCAAATTTTACACAACATATCAAAATCTCAGGTATCTATCTCATTCCATCTAAGAGCTAGAGACCCGTGACATACGAACAGAAAGACAGACGGACAGTTGAGTGACATTAATAGGTTTTCCGTTTTGCCCTTTGGATACGGAACCCTAAAAAAAGCTAAAACAGAAAATAATGAATAACAGAAAATGCATTAATGAATTAACAGAAAATAATGAATAGCAAAATTATTTGAATAATTATTCGAAAAACTATGTAGGTCAAACTCAGATTCAGACTCATTATTTTAAATTTAGTAAAACCGCAGAAATACTAAGTCCTACTTAAAAAATATTGATAAGAAAATTCCAGTATTAGCTCTATACATGGACCTTACAAAGGCCTTTGATTTTGTCAATCACAAAATTATTTTAGAGAAATTGGAGAAGTATGGGATACAAGGTAATGTACTTCATCTCATACAATCATATCTAAGTGATCGAGAACAAGTAACCCGAATTACTAGAATTTGTCCAAAATCAAAATTAAAGATAACCCACACTTAAGATTCAATAAAAGTGAATCTTGCCTGTTGTTCTTAATATATATAAATGACTTACCTAATGCTGTAAATGTTCCCATTGTACTCTTTGCAGATGATAGCACAGCTATTTACACTGGTAATCATCTGAGTACATTCGAATCAGAAATTAATGATTCTCTTAATGACATTATCAATTGGCTAAATATGAATAAACTGCAGATCAATTTAGATAAAACAAAAATTATGTCTTTTAAGCAAAAGGAAAATAAGCTCGAACTTAATCTTAATATAAAACATTCCAGCACTGATATTGGAGAAACAGATGCCACGAAATTTTTAGGAATTTATATTGATAATAATCTAAAATGGATCAAACAAATAGACCATGTTTGCAAAAAATTAAACTCCTTTGCTTATAATTTATATATGCTCCGCAAAGTGGTCAATATTGAGACAGTTATTACTGCATACCATGGTTTTGTAGCGTCTACATTAAGGTATGGAATCATATTTTAGGGTAATGCGGCAAACAAACTTCGAGTTTTTAAAGCTCAGAAAAGATGCGTCAGGGCAATGTTTTGTGACCCAGAGACACATGTAGGCCACATTTTCAAACACAAAAGCTAGTAACATTTCCTTCATTATATATACTGGAAATGTCGGTATTTTTTTAATCTAATCTTAACTTGTTTGAATTCTTCAACAGTGGCCTACATCGTACAAAGGTAAAAGCTCTCCCTCGTAAAACGGAACTGTTTAAGTTTAGCGTATTCGGTATATCAACAACAATTTATAATAAACTTCCTCAGTCTTTTAGAGACATGCCTAACATTAAGACATTTAAAAGGAAATTGCAAAAATTTTAACTGAAAAAACTTATTATTCTATTGCTGCTTTTTTGAATGATACTGACATTGAATTATAATCTTAACTATTTTGTTTGTGTAACATTTTATGGGTTGGGTTTATTGTCATTTTTGTATTATTGATTTATTTAAGTGATTGATTTATAATTAATTTACTGTTGACTTTTGATTATTTTTTTATTGTGCATGTTTATAATATAAGTCATCCCAATTTGTACGCCTAGCGGCGGAGCACAAGGCACTTTGTATAATTACTATAACACCTATCTGTATCCTACCTACCTGTGTCTCAACAAATAAAGAAATTGAATTTGAAAAATTTGAAATTTGAATTTGCCTAAAACTAAAAAGAGATATGCATTAAAAATGTATGTTTAGGTTACAATGTGTCACCCATCTAAAGTTTCATTACACCTTTTTTTACAATTGTATACTTAGTGTCAAAAAAATCTTTGCAGCATTTCAACAAAATAAACACTTACAAAATAGACACTGATAGAAAATTTACAAAAAAGGAGGCCCTGTTTTCCATTTGGACACCATCTGAAAACCCTAGCAGCGAGGTGCACGTCGAGCTTTCGATGAGCTTATGACTGACTCTTCGGGAATAACCCCTCGGCCACAGCTTCAGGCTTCCAGAGGCGCGCCAAACGGTTCTTCTTGCGACGGCGCCGGCGGAGGGAATAAATGTATGAAGTTGTATAGAGCTGGTCATGGGTCGCCGCTTGCGCGTCTTGTCCGGCTTCGAGTGACTTGCGCTCTCGCGACGGCGGTGTGCGGGGAGGCCGGCGGTTGAAACAGTGATCGAGCGCACATGACGAACCTAGTGTCGAGCGCTTTGAGCGAGTGAGCGCGCTATACATGAAGGCGCCGACGGGTATCGTGGCAGGGCAAAGCCCGTCGCAAAAACCGCCTGGAAGCGCAGCAAGAAGCGCCGCCAGAAGCCTGATGCTGTGGCCCTGGCGTAAAGGCACGCGCGGCGTTCGTTCGTGTACTGAAGTTATGACGATTTATGTTTACATCAATTATCCTTTATGGAATGGTATGAATTACAATGGACATCTCCTGTCGTGAAATATCAGTATATTTTTTATAGTAACTGATTAAATGTTATAAAGCACAAAAATTTTAGAATTTTATTAAAATTTCTATTAATACCGAAGTTAGCGATAGCGATATTGATCACTTTTAGTATGAAATCGTGTCAGATGACGTCACGAGACATGCCGTTAAGCTCACTTTGATTGTCAATAACTTCGTAATTTTTGAGATATCGAAAAAATAATTTTACTACTGTTTTTAGCTTTTTCAACTCAATTGATTTTCATAAGAATCTTCATGTAGGTGACTGGCTCATTGTATATGTTGCAGTCAAAACTCATAGCCGGTCAAAAGTGGTTTTGACTGCGAAAATCAGTCAAAACTAGTTATGACTAAGTTGGTCTGAAGTAATTTTGATTAAAAAGTATTTCTGGGTTGTTATAAAAAAATATACCGGCTCTCTTCTGCGCTGCAGGACATCCGAAAAACTAATTTTGCCTGCGAATATCAGTCAACACTACGTCCTTTTGTTTTGACTGACTCATTCTCGCAGTTAAAAGTAGTTTTGACCAGTTACGACTTTTGACTGTGACATATACAGTGATCTGTTGGAGATATAGTTCTGTAGTTGGAGACTGTACCATTGGAGCAAGCGCGCTTATCCACTTTTTATTCGATTATGCATAATACAATCACAAAGCTTATGGTTCAATCATGGGATGACGTTGCTTCTCTCGATACCACATGGCGTAGAATAACTGCTGACAATTCCTGAGATTAAATTTTTTGCTGATTATACCGACTGAACAAGTATCTAAAAAAAAATATTGATATCATTTTTTCCCTATACTATTTCCATAAAATTCAAAATATACGTCCAACCAGCTACTTGTGCTAAGTTCACACAAACAGAGTGACCTATACAGGGTGACTGGAAATTGCTCTTATTCCTCTCGTGGGAAGAAACTACGATTAATTTGGAGTGATTTGACCCCTATCACTTGGGGGTCGCAAATCCGCCATTTTCAAGATAATCGACATTCTTTGCTTTATTTATAAAATCGTGAAATTTGGCAAATAAAAACCGCCAAAAAAAATCTTGTTGTTTTTTGGCCTGAAATTTGGCACGAACTGATAGCTTACTGATTGATCAATCTCCTTAAGGCTAAAAATCACTCAAATAATTGCAAAATCTTATGCTGCATGTCTAAAATTACGATAACAAAGAATTAAAATTTAATTTTAAAAATAAACAATTTCTCGAAAATGGCGGATTTGCGACCCCCAAGTGATAGGGGTAAAATCACTCCAAATGAATCATAGTTTACTTCCAAGAGAGGAATAAGAGCAATTTCCAGTCAGCCTGTATTAAGGTTAAATTAAATTAGTTTGCGAAATTTGAAACATATGTAGAACATGAACAACTTTTTATATAGGATTGTGCAAAATTCTCAAAAAATTGTTTTCACCTTTCTACACTAGACCAGTCAGCTGATCGAGACAATTCGTATGGGAGGAAGTGAAAAAATGTTTCGAATTTCAATTAGCTCCCATACAAACAGTTGTTCATATAGACTAGTACTACCTATGTTTTGATTTTCTGTTTTGAGTTTCGCCAACTAATATTATTTAACCTTATATATAGGGTTGCTCTTTGACTGGCTCATAATATATTAAATTTCAAGTGCGACAACTGTCCTACTTAGCATTTGGAAATGCGGTGATGTTTCACAAATAACAGAACTTTCCAGCTCTAGAGGTTTCATCAAACTTTTAACGCTTTTAGGATTAAAACGGCCATCTTGTGAAAGTTCATCTACCTTTTTTTTTACACAATGTTAGGTCGTCAATTTAGATGATAAAAATATAATACTTCATCACGGTATGAATCCCCAAAATTTTGTCAAATGCAAGTAATTGTCTACACTCGTACACCCAAGTTTCACTAGCGTCCCGGCGTGGTGAGCCCTGTCGTACTTCGCGCATAAATTATGAAGACAGTTTAAGGCGATATGTAAAAAAATAGAGGTGGTTCTTTTTTGTGTATTTCATCAAAAACAAGGAAAATTTTAGTAAATTTCTGGTATATGCATTTTGACTACATAATCTAGGGTTTTGAAATTTGAAAACATGTTTGGATAAATTTTCCTCGGTAGAAATAATTGTTGAAATGAGGTCTTCAAACACACTTTTTCTCCTCGTTTGACGAATAGGAACCATATACAGAACTCAAACATATTTTATAAGTTGTGTTTCAACAATATTAAGAGATTTGATATTTGATATTTTGCTAGCTATTTTAGTTTTTTTATAAAAATGATAAAACTAACATTTTTAGCTTTCGCCCTGAATCCGCCCTTCTCGCACTGAACGTGTTTTCGGTGGAGTGACAGTGACAAAAATAAAATTCGCATAGCCTCTTAACGTGCCATCCGAAACAAGCAGACTAAACGTGTGCCCATACAGGATTTTAACCGGTGACCTCCGGATTAGTCGGTGAAAAGCGGGTGTATCAAGCGTGGAATGTGACTTGCATTTCACACTTCATACCTGGAACAAACGATATATTTTTTATATTTGTTTAGATGAGAACAAAGACAAAACCTTTCTACAAATAATTTTCATTCAACAAATTCCACAAATCTTGGGCGCCATCTTTCTTCTCTTCGTAAACGCTTCAAGAATCTGTCTCTGAAATTTTCCAATGCTGGGGCTGACTTATTATGATAATTATGATCTTATTTATGAAACTCCTGTCCCAGAATTCTTTACGACAAAAATAACGTTACTGAAAACAACGACTCTGAGGTTCAGGTAATACGTATCATTATTGCGTGGTAGCTGTATTCCATAAAATTGCCACACTGCAAATTTATCCTTGCGTTTTGCGAGAACCGTAATTCTGAAACAATTAGCGTCATTTTCACATGGCTTATTGACAAAATCATGATTGTAGACTCAAGATGAATTAGGGTGAGTGTGGGTGCTAGGAGGAAAATCCGGAAAATATAAGCCACTTGAGCCTTTTCTTCAATAACATAAGCTTGTTCCACTTTCATGATATTCCCACTCGTAATTGCACTGTGTTTGTTCAGTGTAGTGGCGTGTAGGGACATTATCTAAAAACAAACTATTCCCTTTTATTCAGGTATGTATTTATTATTTTTCGTATGGCAGATGTTTTAATTTATTTTTATTATACATAATATCCATCTATCCATCAGCCTAGTTCGTCTACTGCTGGACATAAGCCTTTCCAGGACTTTGCCACTCCCGGCGGTCATCCTGGAAGAATTGCCCATACTCACACACGCTGGGCAGGCGGGTTTGATCTCTTAAACATACGTTCTTGAAACGAACGTTTGAAAACAAAAAGAGGGTAGATTTTTTTTTTGTCAAAAGTGTAAATCTTAATACATTTTTTATAAGTAGAATCTCAAGATAAAAGATCAATAAATCAAATACATTTTTTCAATACAAGGAGAATCCTAATTTCTTTTCAATGCATGTGCTCGTAAAGGCCTACCTTTTATGCATCAAAACCGAACAAAAAGTCGATTATTTTGCCCTAGGGCTTTATTATTTTTTTTTTTTTATTTGTTTACAATGGTTGGCTAACCTGCAGCCTTTCCTGTGTACCATAGACGTTATACTTTTTTTTCCACTGTTTATCGGCTCTGGATACAGTCCTTTTGAGCCAATTATAATTTAAAGTTCACAAGATTATATTTGTTTTCATTTCCTCACACTATGCATTGAAAAGTGTAGTATGATACACGGGCGTAAAAGCAATAAATTACTCGGTTACGTTTAAAACACTCGCTACGCTCGTGTTTTAAATCGTCCTCGTAATTTATTCCTTTGCGCCCTTGTAGCATAAACTACTATTAAACGAATCCTCGAAAGTCTGGCGTTGTTCATGCTCTAGGCTAGGGATGGGGAAACTACGGCCCAAAGGCCATCTCCGGCCCGCGAAGCTTTGAAATCCAGCCCGCAACCATTAAACAAAAATCAAATGAAATTTTCGTATTGTAAGAAATTTAGCAACTTGAAAGTTTAATTTAATTGCAATTTGCAATTTCTTCCTTTTTTCAATAGTTATTTTGTAATATTGCACACCAAATTAGTATTTCAGAAAATACATACAAATATTCAAATTTCAGTAAATAATATAGGCAAAAATGCAACAACTTGGCCCGCCATATATTTCGTTATTAAATATTGGTACGCGAAGGAAAAAGTTTCCCCATCACTGGTCTAGGCTCATGTACAGTCTTAATCGACTTATCATGTTCTGGCATGACGTCATAAGTACCGTACATAGTTACAGACTTCCGTAGATTTTTGTGGAAGTCCTTGAAAATACTAATTAACGTCTCGGCTGTTGTATCTCTCCCAGTTTCTGGGCGAACGCTCTTCATCCTAGGTATATCGACGCTTTCCATCAGGCGCGATAATGGCCAAGCGGAAGCGTGTTATGATAATAAACTCATGTTAGCTTCGAGCTTGATATTTATTTAGGGTTCCGTACTGAAAACTTACTCTTATTACCGAAAAAAGATCAGGAATACATAAAAGAAAAGTAATCATATGTGTACAAACTTAATACTTACTACCAAATAACAAACGAAAACACACTAATGTAACTAGATACAAAACCAAAGTACATAGATATAAATAAATAATGAATAAAATACATATCATAATTACACCTATATATTATTATATATATCAATTAAAATAAATATGAATACATATACAACGCAACGTGAAACAGAAAGGTGTAACCATATTTGAAGAGCTTATTCAGTCAATGGTATAATAAAACTTTTACTATGGAGAAAATCCCGAAATCTCAAAAAAAAAAATTTTGCCCTTCCATACATTTCAGCCGAGCGGCATTGCATTTTTCTATTAAACAGTTAATTTTTTTTCGAGATACAGGGTTTGTTCCATAGTAAAAGTTGGTCTATACCATTGACTGAATAAGCTCTTCAAATATGGTTACACCTTTCTGTTACACCTTGTATAAATAAATAAATAATTATATTAAATATTCTTCCATCCGTCATATCCACTTTTCTCCGAAATGTTACCAACTTGCAATTTGGAATTCAGAATTGTAATAAAAATTTACTTGCTTTTGACAATCTAAGAGGGCTTCACTTGAGTGGGTTCCAAAAATAATAATGACCCTGCTATACAGGGTAAAGAGAAAATTCTTAGAATATTCTATTTTCAAATTACGTATTTTTTATACTATAATTCTTAGAATATTCTATTTTCAAATTACGTATTTTTTATATTATAATTCTTCCTCTTACGCTTATTACCAAAATCTCTCGTAAAAATATAGAAGGTATTATTAAAACTCGCGTGAGCTGACATACTAAATTATTATTACATACGGCATAAGAACGACACTCGCCTTGATAATGCCGAAATTGTATCGGTGAAACGGTTGGCATATAGTCAACAACAATCACACGTGAGTGTTCAAGCCGTATGTAATAATAATTTAATATAGAAGGTCTTTCAATTTAAATGGAAAGTAATTTAGGAGGTGATATAGTATCGTTAATACATCACATTCCACTGCAAAGCACTTTTTTTGCGCGAACTTTTTTTTCACTTCTCAGTACAAAGTGGTCCGATCAGCTGACTCAGTTTGTATGACATGATTTGTATCATGTATGATATGACAGATAGTGCAGCTCCAGTCGGTCAACTATAGATTTCTATTAAATCTGTTGCAGATCTGTAAGTAACTGTTTTCGTCGCTTACTCGTATAATGGGTGCGTTCAAAAAATTTAAAAACGGCCAAGTGCGAGTCGGACTTGCGCACGAAGGGTTCCGTACCATTATCTATAAAAACGACAAAAAATCACGTTTGTTGTATGGGAGCCCCCTTAAACATTTATTTTATTCTGGTTTTTATAGCGGCAACAGAAATACATCATCCTTGAAAATTTCAACTGTCTAACTACCACGGTTCATGAGATACAGCCTGGTGACAGACGGACAGACGGACGGAACCCTAAAAATTAAAAAAAACTTACCTTCACTAATATTTCCAGCGCCTCGACGTAAGATTTTTCAGTCTCGTAAAGTTCGACCACGACATGCGTTCTGGTGTCCTGAAAATAAAATTATATAATATATAAAATCAAATTTTATATATTATTTGGGACAAATATTTAATAAAAGAAAGAGCAACAAATTACAGCGAAAGAACAAATGTATGCAATGTGCCTTATTAAATTTAACAATATAAATCAAATATTAGGATAACATAGATTTTCAAATATTTTTATTTGAATATCTGCAAAGATGAAAATTGCAATTCTTTGAATAGTTCATAATTATGCTGACGTGACAACACGGACTTCCGTAAAGTTACTTTCAGGCCTACTTTCATCAAGTTAATTAATAACATTTGGTTTTAATTTAATGATACCTCTCAATTTCAAACATTCTATTAACGAATTTTAGTTAGTGGCTATCTATATGTCGCAGGCAAATAGTAAAATTAAGGCGCTACGAAAAAAAAATCGACACTTTAAGAACGCGCATATCTACGTCAGTAAAAAATGTATTATTTTGAAAAAAATATATATTATTTTTCGATTCTTTTTCTAGGGATCTGTTAAAACAGAAACGCGATTGGAGAAATTCGGCTCGACAGAAATATTTATTGAAGTGAGGTCTTTTTCGGCACCAATTCTTCTGGTTTGACAATTTAGAATGTCATATGGACTACAATTATATTTTATTAGATGGGTTTTAACGATATCTAGGACCTAGTTAAACGTAATTTTGATAGCAACTTTAGTACATTTTATATCAATAAAAAACCGACTTTTTGCTTCTTTTCCACGAATCCGTCCCTCTCGTACTGAGGGTTTTTTCGCATATGGAGTAACAGGAACGCTAAAACTTTTACATATCGCCTTAAGCCGTTTACAAACGGTGTCGTCAGCTTAGCTCCCATACAAACAGTTGTTCATATAGACTAGAACTAGCTATGTTTTGAGTTTCGTCAACTAGTATTATTTTAACCATATATATCATGTTTCACTGTTTGATCTTAACATTTTGACCGTTCGATACGCGATTACTTGCATTTTCCTGCATAAAATCACAAAATTAGGTCTAAACTAAGATCAAAATATATATTTTTATTTGAGTTACCTATATTTGGTTTTATACAGAAAAACTTGTACCAAAATAACCGTCGTAAAAATTTTGATATATAACGGCCGTTATATTATGAATTATACAAAAGCCGCTCCAAAAAATAAAAATAAAACTTCGAAAGCATTTTGAGCCGTCCGCTTCAATTGAGCAGGATAAACAAGTTGCATTGAAAGTGTTGGAGCAGGACAGATTTCTCTGAACAACCCCTTCTTAAAAATAAATCGCATAAAGAATTAAGGAGCTGCACACCGCTAAAATTCAGTCCTGCTCTAATGCTTTTGTTTTCTATCTGTCTATCTCGATCTAATCAGATGCCGCGCACGCAAAACTTCAGTTATTTTGAAATCGCGCCTACATTAGGACATTAACTATAATTGCTTTATGTAATAAAGATGGTTATTTCTAGTTTGTATCTGCATAATGTGTTGGTTTCGTTTCAATCTGTTTTGAAATATGGAAGCTAAATTGCTTTTTTCGTGAAGTTCATGCTTTTTTAAAATTACTATAATTAAAAGATTATTGAAAGTATATTTATTTATAAAGTGTAATTAATAATTGTCTTGAATCAAAAAATACGCAATATTTTTTTCAAATTCTTACCATCTACATTGACGGAACTGAATCCGATGCAAAACTTATGTTTAGCGTTGTGGAGGCCCTTAAGCATAAAAGCACAATAAAGTCCGTTTTTCTAAGACCATGAATAAAAAATATCCCTCTGATATCGAGTGGTCCGACATAATTGATGACGTATCGAGTGGTATCGATTTGCCACTGTAACAGAAGCCGAGGTCAAGCGACTTTGTGACGTATTACACGTCCAAGACAAATAGGCCAATGAGCCAAGCAATAATCGCTTATATCCAAAGCTAATAAAGTCTTTGCTATTGGGTTTATTGTGTTAGCCGAGTAGTATGTATATGATAGATAACATGGTAGATTATCCACTATTTAACTTTACAGCTTTTGCCCGCGGCTTAATAATAATAATTATAATAAAAAAATTATTCACAGAAAAAAAACAACATTACATTTTTTATTGTTTCCGCCAAACTTTAAAAAAGTTTATTGGCAGAAAGTTGTTGGTATTTCACCGTGTATAAAATAAATATTCTTCGCTCACTATCAAGCCACCACTGAAAAGTCAATATCTGCTTTTCACTACGTCCATTTCCAATTCTCGTAAAATTTTCATGACCATAGCCTGCACTCCTTTATGAGCAGCCAAAATGTGACTGTTGGCGGTTCATAATGGAGTGTTAGCTCCTACATTCATGTATGGTCGTGAATGTTGGACAAGATAAAGATCAAAGGAGTATGTGTGGTTTAACATTGAATGAAAGAGTGAAAAATATCGACATACGGGATCGTTGCGGCCTGAAAGAAGATGTAGTGACTAGAATAGAAAAAGGAATGCTTCGTTGGTATGGACATGTAGAGAGAATGAATGAAAGGAGAATGACGAAAGAAATTTATGGTGCGTAAGTCGAAGGTAGAGCTCGACCAGGCCGCCCTAGAAGTATGCTGACCAAATTGGCGATATTGAAAAAGGGCAAGGTCAAAAGTACCCGGAATAGAAGAGATTGTATGACTAGATTGATGGACTGTAGAAGAGGCAAAATAGGTATATCAGGATCATAGCAGATGGAAATATGTAGTCTCTGCCTACCCCTTTAGGAGACAGGCGAGTATGCATATGCATGTATGTATGTATGAACAATTTGAACATAGCCCAAAAATACAGGTAAAAAAATCAAGTTATAACTAGATTTCATTAAACAAAATGCGTCCCCTGAAGCATAATATATTATTGTGTTCAGTATGATTAACACTTGCGATTGTCGGCACTTGGTGAAACATCATCATAATCTTGATAAAAACAATTGCACTGTTTCACAATATCACTCTTTTATTAATCCAACCGGTTTCACCTTACGGCATTATCAAGGAACTGTTAAATATAATAAATAATAAATAAATGTGTAGACAACTATACATTCCTTTATTGTTTATTTATTATATTTAATAGTTCCTTGATAATGCCGTTAGGCGAAACCGGTTAGATTAATAAAAGAGTGATATTGTGAAACAGTACAAGCACAGTGTTTTTATCAAGATTATTGTGTTCAGAATACGTAGCGGGTCTACGAAGTGGAAAAACTGCGGCATCGTAGCACTCACTATTTGTGTCTGCTACGAATCGCACAAATTAAGATGGTTCGTCTTATTTTTGAATTGAAGCATGGACGAAGTTCGTCCATGATTAAAGGTATAAATAAATGTGATTTAAGGCATTTCGCAAACAAAATTTAATTTCTGTTAGGCGTTTCCGGCAAAATTTTGTAATTTTATGCATTACATTGTAATTGAATGGGCACACAAATTTAAAAACACGCTTTTAAGTTTGTGTGCCCATTTATTTACAACATGATTAATAAAATAACAAATTTTGCCGGAAAAGCTCAACTTACATTAAACTCTGTTCGCGAAATGCCAAATTCAAAAATAAGAACAATCTTAATTTGTGCGTTTTTTAGCGAATACTAATCGTTCCCACTTTTGGCGAAAAACACTGAATTTTCCGGGAAAATCGTAAATTGTACTAAATTACTAAAATCCGTGTTTTCTTTCAACTATATTGTTTCTACTACTTTCCGTGATCGTGATTTTTTACACTCAAAACTTCTAAAGAGTGCCAATATGCCAATTATTTGAAAATGGAAATTAATTTTCCAAATAATTATCAAAATATTGGAAATTCAATTGTAAATTTGAATTATTCCAACATGCCAATTCAATAATATTAAAATGAATAATATAAAAATAAACATTTAAATAAAATAAAATAAATAAAAATAATAAATTGAAGAAAAACATTCAGATGGCACTCATCATTTTTATAAACCACATCTGCTTATGTGATTATGTTTGTCTGCATTTTATCCCGTACCTATAATTGATGAGAAAAGGGAGAAAACATATGTTTTTTTCATATTTTTGAAGCGTACTATAAAATGATAAATATGTAAAAAGTCTGGAGATCAAGAATGTGTATGCAATGTGTATTCAATTTTCCAAAGCGACAGGATGCGACGTTTTCGACATTCAAAAATGTCGAATTTCATATTTTCACAAGCATAGTCGCCTTAAGAGTAAATAAGTACTTTCAGGGTAAGCGCGCTACATCTAGGGTTGCCAGATTGTCGGGATTCGTCGGGATTGTCCCGACATTTCATATGATGTCCAGAGTCCCGACAAAATACAAATTATCTCGACAAATAACAAATAACAACTGCCGACGAGCAAAAAAGTATTTTAATTTTAATAATAAAAAAAAAATTTTTGATTCGTAATATTTATTTGTCCCGACCATAATCCCAAAATCCCCACTTTTTGGAATTTTGCCAAGATTTTTTGGTTTTTTCATTTGGCAACCCTCATCCTATAAACAGGTTTTACATTTTGGCTAGTTAAAAGTAGAGGAACTAGCATACTAAACGACTACTTGAATGCCTAGTTTACACGAGTAGAGAAGGAAGTCGAGTGCGAGGGTTAAAAAGTACAATTATATAAGTAGCCAAATGTAAACGAATGCAAGATGGTAATAAAATTTAAGCTGGGATGTAAATGGTTAAAAATCAAAAGCGATAAAAGAAGACCAATATATAAAAAAAATACACAAGTTACTCCTCTTACTAACTAGCCTTTATGTAAATCTGGCTTTCCACACGCGTTATCCACTCTACTCTACCAGCTACTACCTTTTACTATTTTGTAACGGTTTACATTAAGCTAGTAATGTTTTTATCTCTGGTACTCTACCAGTTACTCTACCCGTGTAAACCAAATAATACAACACTCATATATGACCTCAGCACGTGTGACTGAACTCGTTTCCCGCCCATTTTATAGGTTACTCTTAAGGGCCGATCCTTCAGATTTGGTAGGAACTCACAAACGGAACTATAATGCCCAAAAACTAACTAAAACCTCCAGCTAAAAACAATGCATACAATAACGAAATATGTTTTTTCTACTACCTTTATAAAAAGTTCCATTTAATACTCGAAATTAGTTTTGAAAATTGAACTTTCCGGGCCCCGTTGCGGAATGACTATCAGGGGCTCTACATGGCATGTTAGGCGGGCGTCGTCGCACGCACGTCAAATTTCAATCTCAAGTTGATGTTGATGAAAATGAGAATTACGCGGTAGACCCACAGGTCAGTATGAAACATCGTTTTGAATACTGATACTCTTTTTTCGCAAAATGATACTGGCCACAAATAAAAGTGGTCGGCCGGCCGAAGCCTGAAAAAATAAAGTAAAAACCGCGCCGCTCTTTGCAAAGTCATAAAATACATTAAATTTGAAAGAAATAATTAAATTTTTAAATACATAAATCAAGTAGTAGAAAAAGTATCGTTCGCAATGAGTAAAAATGGGTTTTCTTACCCTCGGAATGTAAGCTTTCGACGTTCGCCTTCAGCTCACGTCGAAACTAGCTTCATTCCTCGGGTAAGGAAATCCGCCATTTTATACTCCTCACGAAATATTTATTATTTATATAAATATTTAACAGTATTGCGTTTAACTGTGAATTTGTAAAAATCGTAAAATCTATAGAAAATCTAAATATGTTTTGCCGAAGGTTTGTTTGTTTATGCATACCTAGATACATTTTTGTTTATATCGTATAAATGATAATCAGAAGTAACGGATCAACTCGAAAATCCTAGGATGATTGTAAAAGTTCGTAGTATAATTGGAAAGAATTTCGCTACCATCCTGCTTGCATTTCAACAAAATGTGAAAAATAGGTGGGACGAAGAGCGAAGCGAGAAGGAGTGTGTTAGGTTGCTTGTGACTATAAATTGGGAACCCGAGCGAAGCCCGGTTACCCCTTTAGTTCTTAAGGTTTCTACCAACGCCAACGACCTTGAACTAAGTAACTTTGTAACCATTTTATACGGTAGCTATGGCATTTTTTAAAAGAAGAAAAATACATAGTAATCTACATGATACAAATAGTGATGTGGTTTTTCCTGAATTTCATTTTAATATACGGAACTGAAGTAAGAAAATTCTAAGTTTACCCTCATTTCTCGATTTTTTGTCCACTTGTAACAATATAACTGCCGTAGTTTTTATCGAAACAGTATACAAATTTATAAACTTCTAGACAAAATAATATAAAATGATATGGTTTTCTCAGTTCTTGGAAATTCATTTTATTTTACATAAAATTAATTAATAACACACTATTTTCGCACTTGTCAGCTGCAGCGACTGACGTAACAGCCATGTTGCAGTGCGGGCTGATAAGGACTTTATTTTAATATGGTTTTGTTCGAAATTTCAACCACATCGAATCGAGTTGCAAATTATTCCGATGGAGCCACCTTAACAGAAAATTTATTAATAGGAACAGAGGTCACCTTGCTCCGATCCCTAATTAATGATCACAAGCATCGTAATACACTACTCCTCATATTTTCCGGACCTTTGCCATCATCCTTGAATATTCGGATTAATCCGTTTTTTTCTAAATATCCTGCGACATATACCTAGGTTGTTTTGAATTGAGAGTTATGTACTGTTTTCTTTTTACGTAAAAATGATTTCTTACGATTTTGTTTCAAATCTAAGAATCGGTCCTTAAACATCATGTAGTCCCATGAACGGTGAGTCATAAAATAAAGCAGTTTCCAACACTTCGCGGATTTATGGCCAAACAGAAGGGTAAAGGGTGTAATAACTAAGGGTGGCAGTTTTTGCCTCTAGTTCTGGAATAAATTAAATCAATTGACATAAGGCCTTCGTCAATTTTATTATTGTACAGTGAGCGGCACTGATCTTAAGCTATGTGTGTACTCGCTACGCTCGTGTTTTAAATCGTCCTCGTAATTTATTCCTTTTCGCCCTTGTAGCATAAACTACTATTACCGACCGACTGTGAAGAAGCTTTCAGTAGGAAAGTTAATTAAAAGAGCGGTAACTGTTGGGAATGATTTTATTGCGATCAAAATCTAAATTAAGGGGAAAAGTTTATTAAACTTCACCGGCACAAAATAAGGAAGAGCCATTAAAGATAAAAAAGTAGAATGAAAACACGCTTCATGAATTTAAATTGAGAAAGGCATCGTTTTAAATGCAGAAACAAAGTTTTTTTAGGGTTCCGTACCCAAAGGGTAACCAACGGGACCCTATTACTAAGACTCCGCTGTCCGTCTGACTATCTGTCTGTCCGTCTGTCTGTCCGTCTGTCACCAGGCTGTATCTCATGAACCGTGATAGTTTAACAATTGAAATATTCACAGAAGATGTATTTCTGTTGCCGCTATAACAACAAGTACTAAAAAATAGAATAAAATAAATATTTAAGGGGGCTCCCATACAACAGACATTTTTTTTTTGCCGTTTTTTTAGATAATGGTACGGAACCCTTCGTGCGCGAATCCGACTCGCACTTGGCCGGTTTTTTTATCTTTAGTGAGAGCGTAGTAAATAAATTGTGTACTGTAGAGGCGGTATCACTTACTGAAACTTTTTCATAAATAAAATCCCCTCAACATAGATGTAATCTTTCTAAAAATACGCATCATTTGATAAATATCAATAAATTTTATACTAAATATTTTCAAAAAAGAATATGAACGAAAAATTTTCGTAGTTTTTTTGAATTTGCAAGCCTATATTGGTGAAACATGTCTCGTGCTTTGTAAATATTTCTAAGAACTGATTTTGTGCCACGGTTTAGGCAAATAATTAATTGTCCCCGATTAATTTTCCATCTTCTCTTTCTTGTTCTAAGTCTAACGGGCGTCGGCTACCGTCTCTCTTAAATTTGTTCGATCTTTAGTGAGTCTGCATATCACTATAGTGCAGGTATTTAGGTTATCTTTCTTCTTCGTTCGTCCTTCTTCTGCCTCTTCCCTCCATCAGCAACCCAAAAGCTCAATCGACTTAGCCCTTCTAAAGTTATACGGTCAGACAGACAGATAAACGAAGCTTAAAAATTTTGGTTTCACTTCACAAGCTTGGAAAGGCTTTGTTAATAATTCGAAATCTTCGTGCAAAGTGCTTTTTATAATGCTAGCGTATGGAAAAGGTTTTTAAAATTCGAACCTTTCTATTCGAAATAGGTTTCTGTACCGCCAGCCAACTGAAATTCGCTAATACTTATTTCATGCGATGCGATGATGGCCAGCACGACGATTGTACGAAAAAAAAAGGTTTGCTTTTTTTTGTTTTGGTTTTTTCTTGCACCTAGCATTTTCCTCACTGTAGTGAGGTGAAAAGTTGTGTGTTTCGCTCGGCAGTAAAGTTATTTTGCGTCTCAATACAAGTAATCGCGCCAAATAACAACTCTGTAGCGTTGCATAACTAGGTACATATTTTATTCAGAATGGTCCTGCCTGCGCTTAGACCCCACGTCTTTTGATTGTAGGTTAGAACAGCCCAACTTACTCTAACATAACATAATTAACCTAACCTTACTATTTTTTCGTGAACTTAAGGTTAAGAGGCTATGCGAATTTTATTTTTGTCACTGTCACTCCAAGAGAAAAATCGGTGCGAGAGGGGCGGATTCAGGGAAAAAGCGAAAAAAGTTGGATTTATATTTTTATTAAAAAAACTTAACTAGCTAGCAAAATTTCCAAAATCAAAAATATAGATATTGTTGAAACCCATCTAATAAAATATGTTTGAGTTCTGCTAATAGTTAAACGAGGAGAAAAAGTGTGTTAGAAGACCTCTTTTCAACAATTATTTCTATCGAGGAAAGTTTATCCAAACATGTTTTCCAAAATCAAATCCCTAGATTATACATCAAAATGCATATACTAGAAACTGATTATAATTTTCCTCGTATTTCATGAAATACACAGAAAAGAAACACCCGTATTTTTTTCGCATATCGCCTTAAACGTCAGTTGCTTAGCACAAAGTGCATGACTTAACATTGTATTTCTTATTTAAAAGTAAAAAAATTGAAAATATTTTGTTATGAGGCAGTTAACACCAATAGTTCAAGTAAGTAAGTATAAGTAAGGTCTAAAAAGCATGAGTTTGAAATTTAATGCACAATTAGTCATGATCTGGTCGAAACAAAGTTAAAACAGCATTTTTAGTTTTTTTGGACCAGATCATCACTAATTGTGCATTAAATTTCAAACTCATGCTTTGTTAACCTCACTAATACTGAACTATTGGTGTTAACTACCACATACTAAATGTTTTTTAAATTTAACTTCTAAACAAGAAATACAAAGTTTAGTTATGCACTTTTTGGCAAAAATCTGACGTTTAACCTTAAGTGGTATATATATAAATTATTATTACATAAGGCTTGAACACTCACGTGTGATTGTTGTTGACTATATGCCAACCGTGTCACCGATACCATTTCGGCATTATCAAGGCGAGTGTCGTTCTTAGGACGACGACATTGTTTGGCATATAGTCAACAACAATCACACGTGAGTGTTCAAGCTGTTTGTAATAATAATTTAGTATGTCAGCTCACGCGAGTTTTAATAATATTATGGTATATATATAATACGTAGTTTTGCCTAAATATGCTAAAAATCTTTAGGAAGATTACCAACCCAGAATACTGTGTCATCGAATGTAAAAACTAGCTCTTCTGGATGTCTACTCGATCTATAAGAGGGCCCTTCACAAAACCAACCCTTTTATGTAGCCAAAACAGCTGGACCTCTTAACCTTAACAAACTAACAAAATTTCCTCTCTTTTCCGCAGGCCAAGAAATACTGGTTAACAATGGTTGTTTATGAGGAATGGTCCGGTAAGATTGCCGTGCTCTCTCCATGGATACTTTAACCCTTCAGCTTTCGCGTCGATTTTCTATGAAACGGGTTATAGGATTTTGGGGTACTGTAATATATCGCAAACCCTTTTGAGCGGAAGAATGTTTTTGTACGATATTCGTGGAAACATATTTATTCGGCGATGTAAGATGATAAATTATATTTATACGTTTCAAAATTTGTTTATGTCGGTTTGTGCGTTTATATTTGTAAATCTAGTAAGGCTAACTTTAATATTTTTACACGACTCATTTCTGTAAATAAATCAATAATACGGAATGCCATTTAACCCGTCTAATTTTACAAGTCCACTATCGTTCTTCGATTATTCTCAAAAAGCCATAACTGCACGGGTTAAATCAATACACATTTTCTTTAGCACTACACGCAGTAGCATAGCGACTCACAATAACAAAGTTGAGTGACTTTGTTGTATAAATTTTCCGCCACTACATTCGGGCTAGTATATATGTACAGAAGATGGATTTATATATGTATATCTTCACGACGTAAATCCAAGATTGAGAGGCCAGCGTTCTACCCCTGAGCTACTGCTGCTAAAGATGGATTTCTTCGCTTTATGCCGACTATCGCGGAATGCCGACTCTTGATAAATCCATACGAAATGCCAACCGTCAAACTTTTCATACTGCAGTTCGCACTATGCCGACTTACAGTACGTGAAAAAAAGCTATTATCATGGGATACATACATATACGGGGTAGGCAGAGACTACAGATTTCCATCTGCTACGATCCTTACACACCTATTTCGTTGAGACACTTGTAAATATGATTTCACACCGTGTTGTCAGACATGTGTCAAAGGTGTTGTTTTTTCTTTCTTACAGGTGTCAATGACGACGGTTCTTTTTTCACGTAGATTTTGTGACATATGTCAAAGATGATATCCCCGCAAACCCTCCCTTTCGCGTCGGCGCGTCGCGCTTCGAGAATGCGCGATTGCGACGCCATCTGTGACGAACTTCACGCCTGCCTTCTGTACTGGCAAATTTGCTATTGTCGTTTTAAATCCACGTTAGTTTGGAAATCTTCTAACAGCTGTTTTCTTAATACTACATTCTCCGTTGGATGGTGATATTTAATAATCTAAATACCGATTTATAATTTATACTTGCGATTGTCGGCACTTGGTGAAACTTGGAAAGCATCTTTAATAAAACTCACTTGTACACTATTTCACACATTTAATTAAAAGTTATACACCCAACCGGTTTCGAAAAATTCATTCATTTTCAAGGGGTTTTATTTATTTTCGAACTACTGCAACTACGTGCTGTACGTGCTGTGTTGTTTTTACAGCACGTAGGTGCAGTAGTTCGAAAATAAATAAAACCCCTTGAAAATGAATTAATTATTCGAAACCGGTTGGGTGTATAACTTTTAATTAAATGTATGAAATAGTGTACGAGTACAAGTGAGTTTTATTTAAGATAAATACCGATTGTAAACAGTCTTTTCCGAATGTCCAACCAATTGATACACTCACAAGTGATTTGTATGTCTTATACGCCTTGTTTTATTGACCAGAGATGTCGCTGTCGTCATTTCAACATGAGAAGCTTCAAACCGTTCAGAAATGTATCTAGTACAAAAATAAAACCATCCGAAATGTTTTTTATTACTAAAAGAGTGGTTTAGATTCTTAGTTTAGATTACTGAATAACGGCCATGTCAACAGTACCCGGAATAGAAGAGCTTCTATGACTAGATTGATGGATGTGGCAGAGGCGAAAGAGGTGTGTCTGGATTGTAATAGATGGAAATATGTTGTTCCTGCCTACCCCTCTGGGAGACAGGTGTGAGTATGTATGTATGTAGATTCTAAATAACTATAAACACCTGACTTTCACTGTAATAGTACTTTCTTCAGAAGCAAACAGGATTACGCGGTGGTGTCTCGTTTGGCACTGGACTCTGGCTCTGAAGAAACTGTATATTGCAGTATTTTCAATGAATGTGCTCGTAAGGGCCCACTTTTTATGCATCAAAACCGAACAAAAAGTCGAATATTTTGCCTTAGGGCTTTATAATTTTTTATTTATTTACAATGGTTGGCTACCCTGCAGCCTTTCCTGTGTACCATAGATGTTATACTTTTTTTTCCACTGTTTAACGGCTCTGGATACAGTCCTTTTGAGCCAATTATAATTTAAAGTTCACAAGATTATATTTGTTTTCATTTCCTCACACTATGCATTGAAAAACGTAGTATGATACACGGGCGTAAAAGCAATAAATTACTCGGTTACGTTTAAAACACTCGCTACGCTCGTGTTTTAAATCGTCCTCGTAATTTATTCCTCTTCGCTCTAGTAGCATAAACTACTATTATAGTTATAATGTATCTGATATGCTCACCTGTGCATGTTGGACGACACTAGGCAGAGTGACGTCATCAACCCCACTCCTGCTCCCCCTACTGCCTCGGTCGGAGCTCTCATCATTACAGTATTTATATTTATAATGTATCTGCTATGCTCACCTGTGCATGTTGGACGACACTAGGCAGAGTGACGTCATCAACCCCACTCCTGCTCCCCCTACTGCCTCGGTCGGAGCTCTCATCATTACAGTATTTATATTTATAATGTATCTGATATGCTCACCTGTGCATGTTGGACGACACTAGGCAGAGTGACGTCATCAACCCCACTCCTGCTCCCCCTACTGCCTCGGTCGGAGCTCTCATCATTACAGTATTTATATTTATAATGTATCTGATATGCTCACCTGTGCATGTTGGACGACACTAGGCAGAGTGACGTCATCAACCCCACTCCTGCTCCCCCTACTGCCTCGGTCGGAGCTCTCATCATTACAGTATTTATATTTATAATGTATCTGCTATGCTCACCTGTGCATGTTGGATGACACTAGGCAGAGTGACGTCATCAACCCCACTCCTGCTCCCCCTACTGCCTCGGTCGGAGCTCTCATCATTACAGTATTTATAGTTATTATGTATCTGCTATGCTCACCTGTGCATGTTGGACGACACTAGGCAGTGTGACGTCATCAACCCCACTCCTGCTGCCCCTACTGCCTCGGTCGGAGCTCTCATCATTACAGTATTTATATTTATAATGTATCTGATATGCTCACCTGTGCATGTTGGACGACACTAGGCAGAGTGACGTCATCAACCCCACTCCTGCTCCCCCTACTGCCTCGGTCGGAGCTCTCATCATTACAGTATTTATATTTATAATGTATCTGCTATGCTCACCTGTGCATGTTGGACGACACTAGGCAGAGTGACGTCATCAACCCCACTCCTGCTCCCCCTACTGCCTCGGTCGGAGCTCTCATCATTACAGTATTTATATTTATAATGTATCTGATATGCTCACCTGTGCATGTTGGACGACACTAGGCAGTGTGACGTCATCAACCCCACTCCTGCTCCCCCTACTGCCTCGGTCGGAGCTCTCATCATTACAGTATTTATATTTATAATGTATCTGATATGCTCACCTGTGCATGTTGGACGACACTAGGCAGAGTGACGTCATCAACCCCACTCCTGCTCCCCCTACTGCCTCGGTCGGAGCTCTCATCATTACAGTATTTATATTTATAATGTATCTGATATGCTCACCTGTGCATGTTGGACGACACTAGGCAGAGTGACGTCATCAACCCCACTCCTGCTCCCCCTACTGCCTCGGTCGGAGCTCTCATCATTACAGTATTTATATTTATAATGTATCTGATATGCTCACCTGTGCATGTTGGACGACACTAGGCAGAGTGACGTCATCAACCCCACTCCTGCTCCCCCTACTGCCTCGGTCGGAGCTCTCATCATTACAGTATTTATATTTATAATGTATCTGCTATGCTCACCTGTGCATGTTGGACGACACTAGGCAGAGTGACGTCATCAACCCCACTCCTGCTCCCCCTACTGCCTCGGTCGGAGCTCTCATCATTACAGTATTTATAGTTATTATGTATCTGCTATGCTCACCTGTGCATGTTGGACGACACTAGGCAGTGTGACGTCATCAACCCCACTCCTGCTGCCCCTACTGCCTCGGTCGGAGCTCTCATCATTACAGTATTTATATTTATAATGTATCTGATATGCTCACCTGTGCATGTTGGACGACACTAGGCAGAGTGACGTCATCAACCCCACTCCTGCTCCCCCTACTGCCTCGGTCGGAGCTCTCATCATTACAGTATTTATATTTATAATGTATCTGCTATGCTCACCTGTGCATGTTGGACGACACTAGGCAGAGTGACGTCATCAACCCCACTCCTGCTCCCCCTACTGCCTCGGTCGGAGCTCTCATCATTACAGTATTTATATTTATAATGTATCTGATATGCTCACCTGCGCATGTTGGACGACACTAGGCAGAGTGACGTCATCAACCCCACTCCTGCTCCCCCTACTGCCTCGGTCGGAGCTCTCATCATTACAGTATTTATATTTATAATGTATCTGCTATGCTCACCTGTGCATGTTGGACGACACTAGGCAGAGTGACGTCATCAACCCCACTCCTGCTCCCCCTACTGCCTCGGTCGGAGCTCTCATCATTACAGTATTTATATTTATAATGTATCTGCTATGCTCACCTGTGCATGTTGGACGACACTAGGCAGAGTGACGTCATCAACCCCACTCCTGCTCCCCCTACTGCCTCGGTCGGAGCTCTCATCATTACAGTATTTATATTTATAATGTATCTGATATGCTCACCTGTGCATGTTGGACGACACTAGGCAGAGTGACGTCATCAACCCCACTCCTGCTCCCCCTACTGCCTCGGTCGGAGCTCTCATCATTACAGTATTTATATTTATAATGTATCTGCTATGCTCACCTGTGCATGTTGGACGACACTAGGCAGAGTGACGTCATCAACCCCACTCCTGCTCCCCCTACTGCCTCGGTCGGAGCTCTCATCATTACAGTATTTATATTTATAATGTATCTGCTATGCTCACCTGTGCATGTTGGACGACACTAGGCAGAGTGACGTCATCAACCCCACTCCTGCTCCCCCTACTGCCTCGGTCGGAGCTCTCATCATTACAGTATTTATATTTATAATGTATCTGATATGCTCACCTGTGCATGTTGGACGACACTAGGCAGTGTGACGTCATCAACCCCACTCCTGCTGCCCCTACTGCCTCGGTCGGAGCTCTCATCATTACAGTATTTATATTTATAATGTATCTGATATGCTCACCTGTGCATGTTGGACGACACTAGGCAGAGTGACGTCATCAACCCCACTCCTGCTCCCCCTACTGCCTCGGTCGGAGCTCTCATCATTACAGTATTTATATTTATAATGTATCTGCTATGCTCACCTGTGCATGTTGGACGACACTAGGCAGTGTGACGTCATCAACCCCACTCCTGCTCCCCCTACTGCCTCGGTCGGAGCTCTCATCATTACAGTATTTATATTTATAATGTATCTGATATGCTCACCTGTGCATGTTGGACGACACTAGGCAGAGTGACGTCATCAACCCCACTCCTGCTCCCCCTACTGCCTCGGTCGGAGCTCTCATCATTACAGTATTTATATTTATAATGTATCTGCTATGCTCACCTGTGCATGTTGGACGACACTAGGCAGAGTGACGTCATCAACCCCACTCCTGCTCCCCCTACTGCCTCGGTCGGAGCTCTCATCATTACAGTATTTATATTTATAATGTATCTGCTATGCTCACCTGTGCATGTTGGACGACACTAGGCAGAGTGACGTCATCAACCCCACTCCTGCTCCCCCTACTGCCTCGGTCGGAGCTCTCATCATTACAGTATTTATATTTATAATGTATCTGCTATGCTCACCTGTGCATGTTGGACGACACTAGGCAGTGTGACGTCATCAACCCCACTCCTGCTCCCCCTACTGCCTCGGTCGGAGCTCTCATCATCAGAGTCTGATGCGTGGAACGATGAGCTCACTGACCCTGGACTCGGGTCACTGAGGCGAAGTTTCAGACAGTCTCGGCGCATGTTGACTAGGTTTTTTCAGGTTCGCTTTTCGGCATTGTGCTTTGGTTTCGTTTTTTTTTTGTTTCACTTATTTTATGCTTGGAGTTCTCATTGTGGTTTGCTAAATTTTTACGTTTGATTGGTCGGTATAGCAGTCTTTTAAAAGAAATGCATGTTTTTATAATAAAATAAATGTGAATCTGTATATATAAAATTCAAAGTCCTGACTGAATGACTGACTGACTGATATATCAACGCACAGCAAAACCGCTGGTCCTAGAGACTTGAAATTTTGCATATAGATACCTTATGTAGTGTAGGCATCTACTAAGAAAGGATTTTTCAAAATCCACCTCCTAAGGGGGTGAAACGGGAGTCCAAAGTTTGTATGGGGAAACAAGATTAGTTAGACTATTTTATTCGAGACTTCACAGGAGTACTCCTATCCATAAATGAGTAAACATGTGTTTAAGGTTTTTATTTTGTCCCATTTTACCATATTTTTATTCTTATTTATCATTCCCTTTTCCATAAAAATTGCAACGTTATACAACGTGTAACAGAAAGGTGTAACCATATTTGAAGAGCTTATTCAGTCAATGGTTTAGAACAACTTTTACTATGGAACAAATCCTGTATATCGAAAAAAAAAAATACTCGGTTCATAGGAAAATACAATGCCGCTTGGCCGAAATGTATGGAATACATGTATTTTTTTTCGAGATTTCAGGGTTGACCCCATAGTAAAAGTTGTTCTATTCCATTGACTGAATAAGCTGCTCAAATATGGTTACACCTTTCTGTTACACCTTGTATATGAAAAAAAAAAGTGTTCAGTCAAGTTTACAGCAAAACGATATTCAAAGGAGAGGAGAAATCGTAAACATACATTTTTATAAAAGTTTAACGCAAAAGATTTGGAATATACAACGTGTAACTGAAAGGTGTAACCATATTTGAAGAGCTTATTCAGTCAATGGTATAGAACAACTTTTAATATGGAACAAAACCTGTATCTCGAAAAAAAAAATTACTGTTTCATAGAAAAATGTAATGCCACTCGGCCGAAATCTATGGAAGAGCAGATTTTTTTTTTGAGATTTCAGGGTTGGCTCCATAGTAAAATTTGTTCTAACCATTGACTGAATAAGCTCCTCAAATATGGTTACACCTTTCTGTTACACCTTGTATAAAGTCTTTCAATTCAAATGTAAAGTAATTTAGGAGGTGATCCAGTATCGTTAATAAGACATCACATTCCACTGCAAAGTAATTTTTTTTGCGCGAACTTTTTCTTCACTTGTCCACACAAACCGATCGGACCACTTTGTACTGAGAAGTGGAAAAAAAGTTCGCGCAAAAAAG
This sequence comes from Ypsolopha sequella, assembly GCA_934047225.1. Classification (NCBI taxonomy): domain Eukaryota; kingdom Metazoa; phylum Arthropoda; class Insecta; order Lepidoptera; family Ypsolophidae; genus Ypsolopha; species Ypsolopha sequella. The sequence continues at coordinate 19,291,605 of OW204004.1, read as the reverse complement.
TGCTTTGCCGTGGAATGTGATGTATTAATGATACTGAATAACCTCCTAAATTACTTTCCATTTAAATTGAAAGACCTTATATAGATAGACTATCTATATAAGGTCTTTCAATTTAAATAGATTTGGAATATATGTTGTGGCCATATCGTAGAATTGACCATTTCATGATCTGGTTGGCCATATCGTATTTCTGTTAAAATTGGGAGGGTCGCCTCGCTCCGCTCCGCTTCGCTCGGCTCCTTATTTTATGTTATATGTAAACCTAACACACTCCTCCTCACTCCGCTTCGCTTCGCTCGTCGTCGCACCTATTTTTTACTTTTGGTGAAAGATTTTTGATTTCATACTTTACGATCTGCCAAACCAGATCATGAAATGTTCAATTCTACGATATGGTCACGACATATATATATAATTTGACCATATTTTGAAGGAAATTTAAGTCAAGTCGGTATCAATTTGGGTTATGATACCAATATTCAGAATTTTGGTCTCCTTAAAAAAAATACCGCTATTTTGCAATGTGACAAAATACTAGATTGTGTCACAAGGGACCAAAATAATGTATTTAGGGTGAGAGCGATTGCTTGAATCACGGATATATGGCTTCAATACAGAGCGAAGCGAAGGATTCTAGTGTTGAATCCTAAGCGTAGCGAGGAATTCAAAGTACGTCACTCGACGTTAAATAATTTTGGTACCGTGTGGTGTGGCACACTCTGCTTTTCATCCCCCTCTATGAGAAAAATAAATAAGGGATGTTTTAGTAGTGATGCATATTTATATTTATATAACCAAATTTCACATTTATATTTCTCTCGATTTGTTTTTATGACAGTTTCTGCGTTTAATTTTATACTTTCTGGTGATAACATTTCTCTTTAACTGCTAGAACTCATCTTTTATTCAATTTGTGTCAATCAAATTAAAATAATATTTTGAAAAAAAGTAATAAAAAACGAATTAGAAGTACCCGCGTATTTTTTTTAAATTTGGTTAAGCAATTCCGCGTCGGCAGGCGCGCTTTCTTATTACCGGCCAGGACTTTATCGAAACGAATTGCGTTCAAACTGTTTAATGAAATAGTGTCTCTAATTCAAAAGTCATTTTGTCACTGTAATCAAGTGTGCCGGAATGACCCATATTGCTCGCACTTATCGAGGAACCCTTCGCCTCTTTTCGAATAGATGGGATGAAAATGTAATTTTATTCGACAGTCCGTTGGAAAATGTCGTTTCTAAAAACTAACAAAAGCGTACATTTCTTTTATAAAACTGGGGACGTATTCCTTTTTCCTTTTTTACGTGCATTCGTAAAGCTAACAATACACTCGTACATGTACAATGTAATGATCATTATTTATTAATTATTTTCGTTCTTGCTGTCGACGATGTGAATTGGCCACTACCACAGAACTATTAATAAGGAATAGAAATGCCGTGAAAGCCGTGACTGCGACGCACCGATTTGATCAATACGTCAAGACATAACCCGTGGACCTCTCATTTCTCAACCGAACGCGTTAGAACAAACATATTGTAAAAATGGTGTATTGCAGCGTGGCAAATTGTTCTAACTCTTCAAATAATGCAAATAAGACATTCAAAGGAATTTTATTTAACTCGTAAGTAATTTAAACATGTATTTACTGTGATATTTGCAGAATAAACCTCGCGGTAAATAAAATTTCAACCTTACCATGAAATATTTAGCGTTGTAGCGAGTAGCGTTGAAATTAGACAATATTTTGTCCATTGCAGGTTATAAAGAGTGTCAAACAGAGTTAGAATATTAACGCCGCAATGTATATTTTTTCAAACATTATCAACACGGACTTAATTGTGTCATAGTACGGCCGCTGGTCATGGCTTTTTACACACATTGGCACAGTGCCATGACGTGTTTGGTATTTTACATCTAAGCTTCATAGAAATACGGTGTTATTTTGGCTGTATGAAGACGGGTGAATCTATGTGTCCACCGCATATGTTTACTAACTAGGTAATACTACGTTATTCCAAAAAGCGGTACTAGTATAAAATTTGTGTCACGCCATCTCCGTCGCCACTACAGTACAAAAAAAAATATTATTCACTGACGTAACTGTGATTTATAGCTAACCTCATTTTATTGAGAGATAAAATTTTTATTTACCTGATACCGCCCAATTCATAACAAAAATATCACATGCTGAGTCTGACAAAACTGGAGCTGTCAATACTCTTACATTCTCTTTTAATCGACGATTTTCACATAACTTACGTGATAGCTGGTGAACCTTATCGCCGTACCTAAACTCTTTTTAGGCATGTAGGCAGAATTCGAACTCGAGTGTCAAAATTGAAAATCCAACCGACTGAGCTACCGCTGCTTTTTTAAAACAAACCGGGAAAAAAGTGCTCATTAAATTAAAAAAGCCCTCCGGCCATTCCACATTGCACCAAGTACAAAACACAATAACTGAGTACATAACGCAAAACATGGTTTGCAACTTGACACCGTCTCATTTGTACCAACCTGCCACGAGACCCTTAGTACCTCACAATAGAGACTATAATACAATAGCATGGTGTCTTAAAACTTTGGAATGAAGCCGTTTTTTGTTCAGTTATGACCTTTATAGTCTTGTTGTGTATTTGTAAGGGCTCGCTTACGTAAGTCGTCTAGACTGGTGTTCGGCCTTGCTCTACCATTGTTTGGGGTGGACAGTGTGGAACCGACTTTATGTGAGGAAATGTACACTACATACCGATTGTTGATTTAATCTATATGCTGTCCTTATCATAAAGAATACCTTTTCAAAAGAAACATTAATTTGCTGTTACAAAATCGATAGTTACTTAAGGGACTCCACAATGCTAAACATCAGATTTGTATTGGATTCAGTTCCAGCAATGAAGAAGGTGAAAATTTAAAAAAAGTATGGCGTATTTTTTGATTCAAAACAATTATTAATTACACTATACAAGGTGAATTTGTGAACATCGGCCAAATTCATACTTGAGCCTTGGTAACTCATCAGCATCATGAACCAATAACGATTTTTGTAAAATTCATAAAACTAAGGACTGGGAGTGAATTTACTATGGGAAGTCGAAATTTCATGATACGAATTTCACAAAAATTGTTAAATTCATGATGCTGATCACTTACCAAGCCTCCAGTATGAATTTGGACGATGATCAAAAAGTCACCTTGTATAAATAAACATACTTCCAATATCCTATTAATTATATTACTTTTATAAATACCATTGCTTAATTTAAACAGGATATATGATGTCATTTAAAGTTACCTTCAAAAACCTAAAAAATATTAAACTTCATTTCGGGGCATTGTTAACTATGATCAGTAGTGGATCACGTACTTTCATTTAATGTGACATTACCTCAGAACATATCGACCTTACGACCTTGCTACCTATTTACACCCAGTCTATTAAAGTTACTCCCTTATTAGGGTTCCGTACTTAAAATGAATTATTGGATCTCTTTGTTGTACTTCCGTCTCCGTAAGACCCCTTCTCTGTGATAGTTGTCACGATAAATTTAGGTTGCAAATTATCTTTGATAAGCATAATCAATATTTTAGACACAAAAAAAATTAAAAAAAAATTAATAAAAATTGCTTGCTTCTAAAGTAAACGTTGATACTCGTATGTAATACCAGTTAAAAAGAATTGCTAGGCTTATATCTGTTTGATAATTTTCGGATGATTATCTGATCATTATCATGATATTTATGGCGATAATAATCAAGGGGCGTGTTTATCATGATAATTTCAAACACTGCTCAGAAATAGCTAGCGTCATCAATCTAATAGTGTACACTTATTATGGTGCACTATAATGCTTGTTTTGTTACCCAAATGATTAAGTTGGTACCCACTCTTATAAAATAAACATACTGAAGATATCAGTACTCATAAATCTCGAATGATATTTTATTAATGTTCATCAACCATCATCCATCATTATCCTTTGCAACATGGCCCTTGGAAGTTTCTTTACGAATCAAGAAGATAAACCAAATACTCATTTGTTTATTCGATTATGTTACAGGAAAATAAACAAGCTATTCACAATATTTGCATAAATTTAAATGAAAATTGAAATTGAATGACCACCAAACCAAAGGGACAATATACAAAAAGGCTGTGAAAATCCGATATGAAAAGGAAGCTGTTCGAATTACAAAAAGGTCGGAAATTCGAAAAACGTGTCCAACGAGTAAAAATAAATCTTTTCCAGCCAGTATTCCAGCAAGGACTATTAAAAAGATGACTGTCGCTCAAAGAAAACTTGGGAATTCATAAATAGAATCGTAGTTACGAAGAAAATCGATGGCGATGTTTTCCAGCCAGTGTTTTAGAAAGATGATAACTTGACAAGGCAACAAACTTATATTGATCCAAGGTTCTGTAGGGGAGTTCGAGTAATTATTTTTTTCACCTCACAAGCTCGGAAAGGTTCTATTTATCATTCGAAATCTGCGTACAATTAATAAAGATAGAAACACGCTTCATGTTTCAGCAATCCATCCTAATAAACCAACCGAAAGGGGTAAAAATTATGTGAAATTAACCGATCAACAACTTTATGCCATGGACATATAAGTGAAAATTGCTTGGCTACGGTATGACAGCACCTGCAAATTTTCACACAAGGTTGGTTGGCTACTCTATGGTATTTTAGTTATACGGTGGTTGAAACAAAGACAATGAACACGTCTCCTGTAGTGAAATATCAGTTTTTTTTTTTTTATAGTAACCGATTAATTAGTTATAGCGAATCACAAAACTATTTGAATTTTTGAAAAATTAATTTTTATTACCGACGTTAGCGATAGCGTGATTTATCACTTTTAGTATGAAATCGTGTCAGATGACGTCATGAGACATGCCGTCATTTGCCGTCATTTGCCGACATGCTCACTTTGATTGCCAATAACTTGTTCATTTTTGAGATATCGAAAAAATAATTTTACTACTGTTTTTAGGGTTCCGTACCCAAAGGGTAACCAACGGGACCCTATTACTAAGACCTCGTCCGTCTGTCACCAGGCTGTATCTCATGAACCGTGATAGTTAGACAGTTGAAATTTTCACAGGTGATGTATTTCTATTGCCGCTATAACAAAAAATACTAAAAAATAGAATAAAGTAATTATTTAAGGGGGCTCCCATACAACAGACATGTTTTTTTGCAGTTTTTATAGATAATGGTACGGAAACTTTCGTGCGCTAGTCCGTGGTTTTTAGCTTTTTACGTGCAATTGATTTTCATAAAAATTTTATGTAGGAGACGGGCTCATTATGCTGAAGAGATTTATGTCAGAACACTTCCTGTGATTAAAACAGATGGTTTCAATAATAATATTTTTTATTTTTTATTAGTGTTCCATAGCTTTAGTTTTATAATTGATATGATAACCACGTATTGTTAAGCAGGGCGAAGAGAATAAAATAACGTAAGTTTAACTGTCAAACGTGTCACCTGGCCCCCAGAACTCAAGCCTAGCTTACTTTGGGAACCACTGGACACATACTTTGATTTGTCAACTTATTTCGGAAATAAATCAATTTTTCATTTTGATTTTTGTTCAGGACTTTTAATTTGTTATAGTTGTCCATTTCCAAACTCAATTTAATTACCCTGGAAGTTAAAGGAAGCAGCAATGCTTTATGTTTCTCTATCCATCGATATTAAATCGTTTTAGAAACACTTTTCTCGTAATAAAGGCTTCAATTATTGCGGTTTGTTTCAGCGCAGAATTTCCCGGCCATTACTGATTACAGCTCTCTGGCATCGCAAAAACATAGAGATAGCAGTGAGAGCTACATAGCTCTATACCTAAATACGATGATACCAACGCTTCATATATACCTCGGTTCAGGTTTGTGTTAAGATGCATACAATTTTGTATGTGTTTTATACGACGTTTATTTTGGTATAAGTTTTATAATAATAATAGGTATTTATATATAAACTATGACAGAAATAAATTTCTATGTTTGAACACTTGGCGATTTATCCGTCGCAAGGAGATATAAATTAACATTATATCATTGCAGTATAGAAACGCAGAAAGAAAAGTAAATCTGGATGTGAGGAGCTCTGGACCGGGATCCTCACATCCAGATTTACTTTTGTTTCTGCGTTTCTATACTGCAATGATATAACGTTAATTTACATATAAAATTGCCGAAATTTTCTTACATATTCATGAGTTCATAATTCCTATTATTCAATAGCTTTTTCAATTATTTGTTTTTTGTTTGAAAGTTTATCTCAAGATTTTACATAGATCTACGTATTAAATTTTGTTGTTATTTTCAGTTTGATTACAAAAATTCAATTTTCAAAAACAGTTAGTCCTAAATGGCATTTAGGACTAACTGTTTTTGAAATGCCATCCATTTCCATGATAAGATTCATAATAATCTTTTACAGCTGACACTTTTCAAAAATTAAATTGATGTCGCTGTTAGCTTAGTGTTAGCTCATTCATACACAAAAAAAATACATAATTTGGATTTGCCATTCCTAAAAAACATGCAAAAATGTTAGTACTAAAAATTGAGTTTTTTTTTTATTTTCTATACAAAGCGGCAATTTAATATGTAAAGACTAATATCATTAAAACTCGCGTGAGCTGACATACTAAGTTATTATTACATACGGCTTGAACACTCACGTGTGAATGTTTATAATAAATTTTATTGTCCAAAAACTCAATATTTATATAAATCATAGTTTAGGTCTTTCTTTGTAATTTGATTGGAAAATGCAATTAAGGCGTTATGAAAAAAAATCGACACTTTAAGAACATGCATTCTACTTCAGTAAATAATGTATTATTTTGATAAAATAGTACATTATGTTTGGATTCTGTTTCTAGGGACCTGTTAAAACAGAAACGCAATTGGAGAAATTCGGCTCGATAGAAATATTTATTGAAATGAGGTCCTTTTCGACACCAATTCTCCTGGTCTGACAATTTTGAATGACATATGGACTGCAATTATATTTTATTAGATGGGTTTTAACGGTTTCTAGGACTTGGTTAAACGAAATTTTGATAGCATCTTTAGTACATTTTATATTAATAAAAAACCGACTTTTTGCTATTTTTCCACGAATCCGTTCCTTTTGCACTGAGGGCTTTTTCGCATATGGAGTAACAGGGACGCTAAAACTTTTACATATCGCCTTAATCACACTCGGCGTACCCTGGGGGGCTATTTCGGAGAAACAATCGAAGCGAGACTTCTAAAACTCGAGCTAAAAGTGTATGGAGTACGACAGATAAACAAGTTTTTACGGTCGAGAAGGCTAATTCGACAGATTCGGAAATTCGGAATTGCTAGACAGTTATACAAAAACGAAACCAACTGACAAATCAACTGGTAGTAGACCAGTAGGGGTACTAGCATGAACTTGCTATCGACTCGACATCGATTCGATAAATAAAATTGTATCACTTATTTCATTGCAATAAGGGTTATCGTTTGGAATTTATCGATTTTATCTGTCAAATTTATCTAATCGATGCGTAAGTTCTCGGATAGCTGACTTGTTACCGCCTTCATGACGAACTCGAAAGTGACTCGTCGCGTTTCGCTATGACGTCATAAGAAGCCGTTCCTTCTGGTATAGCGCTCTTTATCCTGACTATCATCGACTCTCTTCACCAGACACAGTAAAAGCCAAGAATAGGTCAACTCAAAAAAAAAAATAACATGGTGACATTTGACAGTTCGAAAGCCAAACAAAAATGGCGGCCTACATCCCTTCTACAGTTCGACAAAGCTCTTTTGGCGCATGGATTTAAGACGATATGTAAAAGTTTTAGCGTCCCTCTTACTCCATATGCGAAAAAACCCTCAGTGCGAGACGGACGGATTCGTGGAAAAGTAGCAAAAAGTCGGTTTTTTATTAATATGAAATGTACGAAAGTTGCGTATAAATTTTCGTTTAACCAGGTCTTAGATAGTTTTTTTCTTGTGGCAAGACCAAACCTCATCCAAAGACCAAACCCCTCTCTTCTTATTTGATTGGATTTTTGTTTTTTGTAATTTTATTTAATTTTCTATTTTTTTTTTATTGGGTCTTGAATACATTTCTTTTATTTAGATTAGCCTAACTGTTTAATGTAATTTGTTTTCTTTATTTCATATTTTATTTGGATCTTGTTTATGTTAGTTTATTTTTTTATTTTTATTGTGTCGCTAAATACTACTTGCAATTGTCGTGTTTTGTGTTTTGTATGAAAAGAGACGAGCTGAAAACCAGCGTTCTGGTGCTGCCTTAGCTCACAACAAATGCTGAGCTTGTTACTTTTTGCCATTTAGCAATTTTTCTCGTTGTTTTTTTTTTCTTAGTTCTTAGTTTTCCTCCAGATTGCGCTGTCCATATCACCATAGATAAAATCTGTTTCATAGCAATTAATGTTAAAGTGGTTTTTCGTTTGTTTGGAATCGGTGCAAGTTTTGTCTTTAATTCTGTTGCTAAAGAATACAATAATGCCATCTAGGAACCTTATTTAACAATAAATTTGACACAAGGAAAAACGCTCATTGTTAATTTTGTGGCAAAATAAATGTATTTTCTTTCTTTCTTTCTAATTTAAAATGACGTAATATATGGACGGCCGCGGCCCTCTTGTCGCACTTTACGTAGTGTATGCTACCTCTATGCCAAAACGTATCGTTATTTATGTACTGGGTAACCATTAGGCCGTTTAATTCCGTCGGTTGGCGATTTATTGTACTGTTCAAGATATCTGTTCAAATGGGAATGGCGTTCAGATGAGCCATCGAGCAAAGTCCACTACGTGATATGAAGTCTGTATCGCGTACGTTATATCTTATACGTATCTACTTGAAAATACTCTCAATTTGACGCTGAAAATAAAATTTGACAATTTTACGTCTAATTTTTTTTTCGTATCTTCTTGAGGTCGTACAATACAATACAATATTATTTTCAATGCAAGTGCTCGTAAAGCCCCACTTTTTATGCATCAAAACCGAACAGCGGGCCTATTATGTATCTCTAGTTGCCAACTGGACTAGGTGCCTAACATCAAAAACATAAATATACTATCGAATTTCGATTTTCTAAGGATATGTTCGCATTTGAAATGACGCCACAATTCGTAAATAGTTCAATACCTTCTGAAGGCAATTTTGAAAGTTCAGTTGTTATCTATGTTTTTGACGATAGGCACCCTGTCCAGTTGGCAACCTAAGATACAGAATAGAGGGGCAGAAAGTCGATTATTTTGCCCTAGAGCTTTATTATTATTATTTTTTTTACTTCATTTACAATGGTTGGCTAACACTATGCACCAAAAATGTTATACTTTTTTTTTCCCCCACTGTTTAACTGCTCTGGATACAGTCCTTTTGAGCCAATTATAATTTAAAGTTCACAAGATTATATTTGTTTTATTTCCTCACACTATGCATTGAAAAACGTAGTATGATACACGGGTGTAAGAGCAATAAATTACTCGGTTACGTTTAAAAAACAAAGTAAATAGACAATTTAAAAAGTAAAAGTAGGGTACAATTGGTGGTCTTATCACTAAAAGCGATCTCTTCCAGACAACCTTTGGACGGAGGAACTCTTAAAATAAAGAAAAAAATGTGTGGAGACGGTGTACAGAATAAATAGATACATATGTATGTATATATTTAATGTGTAATCGTCTTTGTATAGCAACGAAATAATAGGTCTTTACCATCTTTACCTATGAAATTATCGAAATTGTATTTCAGATTCATGAGTTCATAATTCCTGTAATTCAATAGCTATTTCAATTAGTTGTTTTTGTTTGAAAGTTGATTTCATGCTGATACATCTTATTTTTATATTTTATACAATTTTATTATATTATATATATTCAGTTTGATTATAAAATTTAATCTTCAAAAACAGTTCGTCCTAAATGCCATCCATTTCTATGATAAGATTCGTAATACTTTTTACAGATGACTCTTTACTAAACTTAAATTAATATTGCTGTTAGCTTAATGTTTTTTCATTAATACACAGAAAAAATTACATAAAATTACATTTGAATTTGTAATTCCTAAAAAAAAATGCAAAAATGTTAGTACTGAAAATTGAGTTTCCTTCAAATTCTCTATAGAAAACGGCAATTTCATATGCAAAGAGATAATATATTTCGGTCCGTTATGGACGGTATTGTGTAAACAAAACTTCTATATAATAAAACATCTATAAAAATAAAAAAGTATTGTTTTTGAAGTCTGTCCATAAAAATCGCCCCATGATATACCTACACAAAGTCAATGCGCTATTTGCAAAATTTGCGGATATCATACAAAGAGGTTAAAGATGTTTTATTTAACTTGAATTTTTTTAACGCAAAAAAACATGTTTTATTTGATATGTTATTTGACATGTTTTATTGTTATTAATAATTACTTATATACATTTTTTATATTCCAATTTTAACTGATTCAAATTTTTATGCCTTTGTTTACTATTTAAAATTTGCTTAAATTAATTACTGTATTTTTTTTTTTTGGTATGAATTTTTTTTATCAAGGTGTTTGAATTTTATTGTTGTTCATCATTAAAATTATAGCGATAGTAATTACTAATATTGTTATTCCCAGTAGTGTTTATTTTAACAAGTACTTGCATAATTGATTTAAAAAAAAGTGTTCGGGTACTTCATAAAAGAAGTTTGGGAAACCCTGATTTAGGCAATTTAAGAAACACGAGCATGAACGATGTCCTTACATATTTTATTTCGTCCTTTCATGGTAATTGACAGTGACAGGTAGAGAGGGTGTTAAAAACCACCCCCACCGATAAATTCTTCACGTCTGACAGGTTAGAGTGTAGGTATCATGTTGATACAACTATCTCTACATAAACCATGCCACGTGTTTCTATATACAAAGTAACCACTTACAGAAGGTTAACTCCGAATAACTAGCGAAAACAAGCGCGCCTACACATAGACGCGTATGTACGACACGATGATCTCGGATGAAGTCGGTCGAATATCAATACGAAATTCTGCCGAGATGACATACGTACGCGTCTATGCATGTGTGCGTCTGTTTTCGCTCCGTCGTTGAGTCGGCTTTCTGGTAGTATATATTTTGTGCTATTAGTATGGAATGTCGTGTGAACTGCGAAAGTGCTGCCACTTAAGAAAAAAATCCTACCAACTAGAATAAATTATTATAAATAAAATAATAAATATACATGAACTAAATTAAAGGTTTATTTAATTTATGCAGCAATATATATACGATTAAAATTATAGGTAAAATATTATTATACAAGGTGAAATCCAATTAACCGCCCGAACCCATACTGAAGACCCGGCCAGGGACCAGGAACAAGGTTCAATGATCACCAACCGAGCCCCAGCACGAATCCAGGCGGCCGACCAAATCCCATCTTATATACTACATACATAGTAATAGGTTACATATGTAAATACATGCCTACCTCCGCCCATAATAATGAATTATTCTTACATGGTAAAGTTTTCAGAAACAACGTCTTTTTTATAGCTAGAATTTTAGCTTATGCCAAAAGTGGCCGTCTTTAGTAAAGTTAAAAAAAAATTATAAGTTGGCAGCACTTTCGCAGCATAAAGCACTTTTAAATTGGCGACAACGTTAAATGGCCACTGTTCTGAATAATATTGTTATAATATCCCTGGAAATGGCTCATGCACCATTGGATTTATTATGGCGACAATTACTGCTGCTGACCTTGGGCTTAGTAAAACCAGAACAGTAGGTCAACTCCCGCCCCGTACGAGACTGAAGTACCTACTGTTGCAGGGTTTTCCCTCCCTTACTATCTCTTTTACTTTTGTAGCTTATAAAAAATCAGTACTTACAGATATGCATACATACACAGAAATGTTTATATCGTGTTTATAATGCTTAAGGCGATTACTATCGCCAAATTAGCAACTCGATATTTGGGACTAAGAATATCAACGGAAACGTCATTAAAATAACGTTCATATCAGCGCGCAATGCAAAGTGGCTGTTACGACGCTCGCTGCGTCCTTGATAGGGTGAAATAGGAGAAAATTATTCTTTTAACTTGGACGTGATTACTCGATTGAATAATCTTATGTTATGTTTATAGCTATCAAGTTTATCTATTTATCAAAGCATAGATGAATTCAATCGGCCAAGCCACTCAGGAGCAGTAAGGAATTTGAGGTAAAAAAACACCATTCAGTAAAAAAAAAATATCATGTAGAAGTTTTGGTGTTATGAAAAAGAAAAATGATGCATATGTTGTCTAAGAGTTAATTATTCATAAAACATTTTTTCATTATTTTTGGTTTGGCCATAAACGAGGAGTAGGCTTTAGAAAGTACCCATTTGGCAAAAGTAAGGCCCTTAAATAGTTCTGTAAGCCTTTGTATAGGCATTCTTTGAACTGAAGGCCGCCCATTTTGGCGGCACACACTCCGTTTTTTTTTATCATATTTGTGATAATAAAATAGTTCGTGGCCCGCACGCGGCGTCTTGTTCGTGACTATTCGTGAGACTTGACTGAGCGCGAGTCAGCGCGACCGCGGCGCAGGGTTTGATTCAGACCCTCTGAAAATTATTGTCTATGAAAAATAAAAATATACTACTTAGCTAAACATATACTATGTTTGATTTTTGTTTTGAATTGAAATAAAATAGCCTATTAGATAGTGAAATTTAAAAAAAAATTACTAAAAATATTCATACTTTAATAAAATAGCCTATTTGTTAGTGAAATTAAAAACAAAATTACTTAAATTATTAATTACGCACAGAAATTCCCTGTATTGTGGGGTAAATGCAACGATATGGTATAGAATGTCGTTGGGTAAATGTTAAAAAGCAAAACGTCTCAACCAATAAAACAAGTTGGCCTGAAGATAAAATTATGGCATTTCTACTTAGTATAGTTCCATGACGATACTACATACTACAAGTCATGAAAATATGGTACAAATAGTATAATTATACTACGAAATCCAACCCTGCCGCGACGCGACCCTAACTAGCGAGCGCCTATTTGGCATCTTGAGATTTTGCTGTTGTGTGCGTGCTGTAGTTCGACCGCACTGCCACGCACACATATCAGCTGCGCGAGGTACCTCTCTATGAAGATAAACTACTTTTCTGATTTTACTATGCCTTGAGTGTATGTACCTCACTCTTCTACACGACTCGCCCGAACCAAGCTGCAAACGTGCTGAAATATATATAAATAAATAATAACAATTATTAAGGGTACGGGTGACCCTACATCGAGCAACTCATTTTGCATCAAATAGAACTGAACCCTATGACGTTTCATTATTGTTTAAAGAGTCTATGCGAATTTTATTTATGTCACTGTCATTCAAAGAGAAAACACGCTCAGTGCGAGAGGGCGGACTCAGGGCGAAAGCGAAAAATGTTAGTTTTATAATTTTTATAAAAAAACTAAAATAGCTAGCAAAATTTCCAAAATCAAAAATCTAGATATTGTTGAAATGCATCTAATAAAATATGTTTGAGTTCTGTACATGGCTGCTACTCGTTAAACGAGGAGAAAAAAGTGTGTTAGAAGACTTCATTTCAACAATTATTTCTATCGAGGAAAGTTTATCCAAATATGTTTTCCAAAATCAAATCCCTAGAGTATATAGTCAAAATGCATATACCAGAAACTGATTGTAATTTTCCGTGTATTTCATGAAATACACGGAAAAGAAAAACCCTTATTTTTTTCACATATCGCCCTAAATGCGCATTTTTCACTATCATGAACTGTCACATTCCATAAAAGGATGGAATGTGACATCTGAACGGATAACATTTTCGCTTTACTCTAGAGCACTACTGAAGTGATTTTGATGCGGTTTTCTTTGAAACTTATTGGCTTCTTGAGGAATTTGCCGAGTATGTATCAATAATCATTAGACTGTAACTCACAGAACTGAATTGTCGCCGTAGATACTGTCTGAATGAATATTCTTACAAACTAGAAGAAAAAAAAAAACAAAAATTATTAATTTACATCGTGTAAAAATCCGAAACAAAGATATCCGTCAGAGATCGAAGGTGACCGACATGTATGTATGTATGTAAATTCTTTATTGCACAAAATAAGTATACAATGCACAAAGGCGAACTTAATGCTAATTAGCATTCTCTGCCAGTTAACCTTTGGTGATGTGGAGATTACAAGGATTACATAGCCTGCCGAATCATTAAGTTGAAGTGGCAGTGGACTGGCCATATTTGTCGCCGACGTGATGACCGTTGGGGCCGTAAGGCATTGGAATGGAGACCACGTAAAGCAAAGCGTAGCGTAGGACACCTTCGTGCCCGCTGGACTGACGATCTGAAGGACTTTGAGGGTGGCGGCTGGATGAGGATGACTGAGGACTGCCAAGAGTGGCGTAATATTGGGGAGGCCTATGTCCAGCAGTGGACGAATACGGGCTGATGGATGGTGGATAGATCGTGTATTAAGGCGAATGGATACCCCAACTGCAATTTGGACCTGTCTTTGAAGGCCTACTCCTCTCACACGGGTGATCCAAAAACTTTCATAAAAATATATGATAGGCATCATAGAGTCAAAAATAAATTTTAAGTTCCATAAACTGTTTTTATATTGTAAGTTTTGACAAAAAAAATCGAAAGTCATCGAAAGTTTCACATGATTAACACAAGAATTCTGTTACTCCTTTCAAACGCCTAAAGCGATTTTAATTATTATTTCACCAAATTATAGGAAATTTTTGGATCTAAAAAATTTAAGTTCAAAATTTTTTTTTCGTCCATGCCGTCAATGTGAAAAGTATTATTTTCTCCTATTTTGCGCTAGCCGGAGACGCAGTGGTTGTCGTAACAGCCACTTTTCAAGGCACGCTGAAATGAACATTATTTCAATGCCGTTTTCGTTGATATTTGTACCGACGCACATCGAGTTGCTTATTTAGCGTGGTCATACGCCTTAACGAAACGACATTCGCTCCAATAACGCAAAAAACGTAAAATAACATTAATAACCTCAATCTATTTTAGATTGTATCGGTGATAATTCTCGTAAAATTTTAATTAACGACTGTTTTATGGTCCTACAGAGAACTGTTGCTTATTTTAATAAGAAAACCGAGAAAAGCGAAATCCCTTTGGATAATACGTTAATACTGACCTAAAAGTAATAGCATATACAGTACCAGGCCATTTGAAGGTCGCATCGTGCTTTAAAAAGAGATACTCGGCTAGCTTCGGCTACCTTCGGCTTTGTAGAGCGTCATCTCCTGTCACACTGTCAACGCGGTCGTTTAGTCGCTGACTTGTCAGGCGTGTGTTTCGTGTGACAGAGATGACGCTCTACAAAACCGAAGGTAGCCGAAGCTAGCCGAGTATCTCTTTTTAAAGCACGATGCGACCTTCAAATGACCTGGTACTGTAATAGTTCTTTACATATGAATTGCTGAATTTTTTTACAGGTTGATGAGTTCATAATTCTTGTATTTCAATAGCTATTTCCATTGTTTATTTTTTGTTTGAAATTTGATTTCAAAGTTTTATATCTACGTATTAAATATTCTTTTTATTTTCAGTTTCATTAAAAAATTAAATCATGAAAAACAGTTCGTCCTAAATGCCATCCATTTCAAACTCAAGCTCAAACTCAATTTATTGCTAAATAAAAGTATTTACACGTCAATAGTAATTTACATTAATAGCCACACTACATCTTATATTATGATAATGTATATGTTAAAGGTTTGAAGGTTTACAGTAAAAATATTTTACTTAACATTAAAACATTCTACTTAATATTAAAATATTTTTATGAATAACATTCGTTAGGTAATTATAGTATTTTAGATTATTTTCTTATTATCTAAGTATTTAATTTTTGGTTAATTTTGTATTTGTTGAAGTGTAATATTCTTTAATACCATAGAACGCTTTTTTTAATAGCCATGCTCTTTGTTTAGTAAGGAATGTTGTGTTTTCTTTACAAGATTTGATTTCATTAGGAAGTGCATTGTATATTTTAGATCCTGCTATATAGACGGACTTGGTGGATTTAGATAAATTATGTTTTGGTATATGGAGTTTATTAGAATGGCGAGTTAGGTAGGATTGGAAAGTTGCCTTTATTGGAAATGTATCTGGGTTTTCTCTGACAAACTTTGAAACGTTGTAGATGTATTGTGAAGTGATGGTCAAAATTTTCAGTTTTATAAATAAAGGTTTAGCGTGTTCGTCTAGAGGTACATGAGAAAGTATTCTGATAGCCCTTTTTTGCAGTATGAAAGGACGTTCACACTCCATTTCCATGATAAGATTCGTAATAATTTTTTACAGATGTCACTTTTAAAAATTAAATTAATGTTGCTGTTAGCTTAGTGTTGTCTCATTCATACACAAAAGAAATTACATAATTTGGATTTGTCATTCCAAAAAAAAATGCAAAAACGTTTGTACTGAAAATTGAGTTTCCTTCAAATTCTCTATTGAAAACGGTAATTTCATATGTAAATACCTAATTATAAAACCGAATGTTATCATACAAAAATGTGCGCTTAAATATCTTATTAATCCAATCTACTAAAAGTATGAAATTCAAAATTTGGTTTGTGCTGTTTTTCACTTTAAAACAAATTAAAACCTTAGGGGGGCCGTAAAACCTCGAGAATGTAGCATTTTTTAATATTATTTATTTTAGCTCCATCGAAAAAACGGTAATACATACAAATTCCAAATTTGGGCAGATTGATCTACATACTCTAAAGTAAAACAACAAATAATGAATATTAGGGTTCCGTAATCAGTTGCTGCATTGTTTGTCAAGCGCTACCATTTTAGCACCTTAATGTTGTTATGGCATCTATATTGTTGTGGTTATCATTGGTGTTGTTTTTAGGGTCCTGAACCCGTACTGTGTGGACGTACGGAACTCTTTGTGTGCGAATGTAAGTCGCACTTGGCCAATTTTTACAATTCCAAATAGTTTGTGTGATTAAGGCGATACCAAAAAAATGGGGTTTTTTCAAATCCATTTACTCCACTATAACGTCATCTACGTATTTCATTTTTGGGTAAATGTTTATTGAGTATTTGATTAAGATTCTCAATGAAGGAAAACGCGATTGGATGAAATTTTCTCGATAGAATTTAATTCCGAAAAGACCTCTAAATTATTTTATTTTTTTACTGTAATTCTGAAATCCTAACTAATTTCATTGTGAAATTGCATTCAAAATGTGGATATTATATATTTGTAAAGTATCCTTGAAAATCTTTTTGACAAAATAGCTTAGTATATTTTATATGAATAAAAAAGCGACTTTTTGCTACTTTTCCACGAATCCGTCCAACTCGCACTGAGTGTTTTTTCGCATATGGAGTAACAGGGACGCTAAAACTTTTACGTATCGCCTTAATAAATTGCAAAATATTGGCCAGAGCTAAGGTACAGTCGTAACAAAAAGAAATATGTCACCTGAAATAAAAAAAAAACTCAAGGCGATAGTCATAAAGGAACCAATAAAATCTGCTACAAAGAAATTCTGCAGTAAACTGACAGGCAAGGACGTGTGATTATTACAAAGAGGAAAAACTGCTTATATTTATTTTTTAGGTGAATGATATTTTTATGATTTTGTCTGAAAATTGTTACAGCAAGATTTGGTGTCTGTATATTTTCGTATTAATGTCTGTCGGTATTACTACTTAAAAATATCTAAGCCGATTAAGGTGAAAGGTTTATGCCAAAACTGTACGATCTTCTAAGACCATTGAAAAGAGTTTAAAAGATTATATAAATTGAATTTCAAACAAAAGCATTGAAAAAATTAATCGTTTTTTCCTACAGATTACATCTAAATTCATGTAGAACTTTTGAAAGTTATTTTTTTAATTTGAACATTAGAAACACAATTTTGTTAAAAGATGTTTTTTTTTATGTCATACGTATTATATGACCATATATGACCCATATTTTAAAATTTATATGACAAAGTAAGAAAATGCAAGTTGTATTTTGGCCGTTATAAATATTTCTTAAGAGCCTATGCGAATTTCATTTTTGTCACTGTCACTCCAAGCGAAAAATCGCGCAGTGCGAGAGGGGCGGATTCAGGGCAAAAGGGGAAAAAGTTGGTTTTATATTTTTATTTAAAAAACTTAAATAGCTAGCAAAATTTCAAATATTAAATCTCTAGATATGGTTGAAACACACCTAATAAAATATGTTTGAGTTCTGTATATGGTTCGTATTCGTCAAACGAGAAGAAAAAGTGTGTTTGAAGACCTCATTTCAACAATTATTTCTATCGAGGAAAATTTATCCAAACATCGTTTCCAATTTCAAAACCCTAGATTATATAGTCAAAATACATATACCAGAAATTTATTAAAATTTTCCGTGTATTTCATGAAATGCACAGAAAAGAAACACCAGTATTTTTTTCGCAAATCGCCTTAAGGCGATTACCATCGCCAAATTAGCAGCTTGATATTTGTCACTACAAATATCAACGGAAACGACATTGAAATAACGTTCATATCAGCGCACAATGCGTGGTGGCTGTTACGACGCTCGTTGCGTCCTTGATAGGGCGAAATAGGAGAAAATTATACTTTTCACATGGACGTGATTACTCGATTGAATAATCTTATGTTCTGTTTATAGCTATAAAGTTTATCTATTTATCAAAGCATAGATGAATTCAATCGGCCAAGCCACTCAGGAGCAGTAGGGAATTTGAGGTCAAAAAACACCATTCAGTAAAAAAAAAATTCATGTAGAAGTTTTGGTGGTATGAAAAAGAAAAATGTTGCATATGTTGTCTAAGAGTTGATTATTCATAAAACATTTTTTCATTATTTTCGGTTTGGCCATAAACGAGGAGTAGGCTTTAGAAAGTACCTATTTGGCAATAGTAAGGCCCTTAATATTTTATTACAAATGCGGAGAACTAACCCTTAAATGTCTGACGTAATAAATGAACAGCTCCCTAAGGACATGTGCTGTGCAATGACTCAAGCTAAACTTTCGCCGACGATGACGAGACGCAAGCAACCGCTTGTTTTTAGAGTACGTCAGTCCCCTTTTTGCTACGACGCTGCTGCGTAGCAAGTGCTACAAATAACGAGTACACCGTTTTTCCGCTTTATAGTAGATCTACTCTGACGTAGCTTGAAGTCAATCAAATATACTGGTGGACATAAAAATCGACTCAAACATTGTTGTCCTACATTCAAGGGAATAACCCAATCATACAAACATAAACATATGAAATATATATCATTTTAAAGGTATAGGCCTCCACCTTTGAATAAATGCATTTTGGTTTAAAAGTATTCGCTATACAGGACGTGAAATTCATTTAATTAATTAAAAACTTATTAGGTCAATGAAGAACGGGCTGCAAGCAGTTATAAGGACTAGAGGGGGGAACACGAAGTACTAATGTTAAACTTAATTAATGAATAAATGAATGAGTGCATAGGAATACTATTATTTAGTTAAGTTAACATGTATTTTTTTGTATTTCTATGTACATCTTACATCTTGTGGCAATAAATACCTTTTGATTTGATTTGATTTGATTTTGATTTGATTTTGTAAAAGAAGGTTTTTTTTTTAATTTTTCTCTATTTGATTATTTCAATATTTATTAATTCATCACTTAAAAAAAAATTACAGCCTGTATCGCAAATAGACAAAAATGCATTTAATCAAAGGTGGAGGCCTATACCTTTAAAATGATATGTTATATATTTCATATGTTTATGTTTGTATGATTGGGTTATTTCCTTAAATGTAGAACAACAATGCTTGAGTCGATTTTTATGTCCACCAGTGTAGTTACACGCGTAACACCCAAAGATTTTAAAAGTTTAGATGAGCCCTGGCACCTAAAATCTATTGCATTGTTTTTGAATGTGTTTTGAATGTGAAATGTCACAATTTTGGCTTTATTCGTATTTATTGAAATGTGCCGTCGTGTGCACTTTAAAAATGCACACGACGGCATATTGAGACCCTTTTCTCATAAAAATTCATTAAGGCGTCCAACTATCACTGTGTTCAGATGAGTACTGATTCCAAACGTGTGAGCCTCACCCATTTAAGGCCATATAGCAGTACAAATAATAAATGAACAAATACTATGCCCATAAATTTCGAAAAACTCGTTGGTGCGTGTATTCAAGCAGGATTCGAAACTGTGTCTCAAAGTCTCAAGACTAAGAGCTCTGCATCTGCGAATGAGCCTCTACTGCTTTTATTGCACCAAATATTCATTTAGCTTTATTTTGGAGATCAAACGCCGTTCCTTTATCGATGAAGTCATAGTGACTCTTCTATTCTGGGTTCTTTTCACTTGGCCCTTCATCAGAACCTTGCCGTCAGTGTGAGTCATGCGTAGGGTGACCAACCCCTTTATTGTTTAACTTCAGCAGCTATCTTTAAACGTCGTGATTGGCTAAAAATTGTGTGTCATGTCATTTCTAGCCAATCACGATACATGTGAAAGCGACAGAGATAGATGTTGAAGTTAGGGAATAAGAGTGCAAATCAGATTTATTATTTCAAGGGGCTGCACTATAGTTAAATTCAGTCCTGCTCTAACGCGTTTGTTTTTTTACTCTCCATCCTGCTCTAATCAGATGCCGCGCACGCAACTTCAGATATTTTGAAATCGTGGCTCCGTTAAGACATTAACCATAATTTCTTTATGCAATAAAGATTGTGTTTTCTCGTTAGTATCTGCGTGTGTTGGTTTCGTTTCAATCGGTTTTGAAACACGGAAACTGAAACGCTTTTGTCGTGAAATTCACGCTTTTTTAAAAGTAATATAAGTAATAGAAGATTGAAATTATGTTTATTTATAAAGTGTAATTAGTAATTGCCTTGAGTCACAAAGCACGCCATATTTTTTTCAAATTTTTACCATCTAACTTCATTGACGGAAATAGCATTATGTTCTCATTGAAAATCAACAAAAATACTTTACTGTTTGGAGTAAATTTGAAAAAATCAACAAAATTTACACAACAATCTTTGAAATTATTAACCTAAATGGTATATCGAACATTTAAAACAAAGGTAAAACCAAATATTTTATTTACGATAACAATATTTTTCAAAAACACAACGTAGCGTGCGAGAAAATACACCTATTGAATTATAAAAATATGGGACAATGTAATGTCCCGCGCGTATTGGTTTCGCCAAATTAAGGGACACGGCCAAACTCACGGCTGAAAAACAGGACACCCATAAAATACAGGACACCTGCAGGCCTATCATGTATCTTTGAAACGGTTGCCAACTGGGTGCCTATAATCAAAAACATAGATATGCTAATTACTATCGAATTCCGATTGTCTAAGTGTATGTTCGCACTTGAAGTGACGTCACAGTTCATATAGTCCATTACCCACTGAAGACAATTTTGAAAGTGTTTTGAAGTGGATAATTTTATGTTTGCATCTCATATAAGGAGGCTTATTCAAAACCTGTACGTTACTTCCGTGATCGTCTTCACAAAAGAATTCAGCAGATCAAGGCATTTTCGTATTTAATGCTTGACAATAAAAGTTCCTTGACAGGCGAGTTATTTTGTGAAATGAATTTTGAGAGAGCTTATTGACTTGATCTGCGCATAATTTAATTTCTTAATACAGATTATTACGTTTTTTAATCGTTCATTATTTTTATTAGTTATTCTTCAAGATAAGTTTATGTTTGTTTTATCGAAATAATAAAAAAATAAAAATTACTTCGTTAGCGATTGCGCTGTCGTCACTCATCCATCATTAAGGGGGTATATCGTCAAAATGGACACTTTTGTGGTTATTTATCTGCTGTTCAAAAGAAGTCTCAAGTTAAATAAATTAGTATACCAATTTTGAAACCTTTTTCTAGATTTTGGTCTATCAAAAACGCGATTGGAGGAGTTTCACTTAATAGAAATAATTATTAAAATGAGGTTTAAATTTACACTTTTTTTGATATTTTGACAAATTGAGATAGCATACAGACTTCAAAAATATTCATTTAGATGGGTTTTAACAATACCTAAATTACTGGTTATGGAAATTATCACAGCTGTGTTAGTTAATCATGTATTAATTTAAAACTGACTTTTTGACAATTTTTCTCGATTCCGTCCCTTTCGCACTGCGGGCCTCTCCACCTGGAGTAACGGGGACCTTTGCACGGACGATATATCACCTTAACGTGTCGGGTCGTGTTATCATTATTACCTATGGTCGGAAATATTTCCTTCCGCCTTGATTGGGCAAAGAGGCGATTTAACACATTTATTTTAAAGAAGAGACTTGAGAAGTATCCACTTAAAATAGTTTACGGTTGTATCTCTGACACAACCTGCTGCTTTTTGTCTATGTTTTTGATGATAGGCACCCCGTTGCCGTTGGTAACTGATTTAAACTTTAAAATATTTTAAAGATACATAATTATTTATTATATTATAATTATTATTATATAATTATATATTATTTAAGTTCAAATATTAATTGTCTTGGTGGTAGAGCGGGGCACCCTGTAAATCAGGTCTTTCAGGTCTAGTACAGGGGCCCTTGCAACTTGTGTAAATGCTCTGTTTTTGAACAATAAATCTATTTCATATATATATATATATATTTTTTTTTTATAATACGCCCGCTGGTCACCCTAATCCTGCGTGACCGTGGCGGACGAAAACCGCTTGTTGAATGGCTACGAGATTTAAGTTCTTTTGTTTTTACGATTATTTTATTGCTCTCGCAATGAAGCACATTTTCATTTCTATTTGTCTGTTACCTTACTAAATGGTCACATAGTAATCGAACCTGGTTTATGTATTTTGAATGTACATACCTAATGTGGAATTTGATCAACCGCCTAAATTCTTATGGGATGTTCTGTAGGTGATAGAGATTGCACATTTAAAGTTTCAGATGGATCAGGTAAGATAATGGCAGTTCACGTAACAACGAGAATTATATCAATATCTAAGTAAAATTTCGATTATCATTTGTGTGGGTGGATTTCACACGATGAATCTAAAGTTACACACACAGGTTGTCCACCCACACAACTGAATCGAAATTTTATTCACACAATAATACTGGATGAAAACAAACACTTGTACTGTTTCACAATTTAATTTACAGCAAAATTAACCCCAACTAGTTTCGCCTTATCGGCATTCTCAAGGGAATAACATAATAATTTATAATAAGCATTGTCTAAGAATGACAACAAAGCCCAAACCCAAATTTGAGAATGCTGATAAGGCGAAACTAGTTGGGGTTAATTTTGCTGTAAATTAAATTGTGAAACAGTACAAGTGTTTGTTTTCATCCATGATGATGTTTCACCAAGAGCCGACAATCGCAAGTATTAAGAACCCGCTCCGTATTTTTCGTCCGTTTGATGGGAAGTATTTTTTAAATATTTTTCTCATCTTTACCGTGATCTTTTTGTAGAAACCAGGGACATACACCAGTACATATTGGCTGTCTAAATGAAGTCCTAAAATGTATTTGATTGAATTGTTTCTCCTTTGCGAATAATGTTGGTACTTAGACATTATGAAGAACTATTCGGAACGGGCTCGTAAGTACCAAAATAATTTGCAAAAGAGAAACATTTCAATCAAATTATTTCAGGTATTCATTTAAACGGCCAATATGAAGTGGTGTATGTCCTTGGTTTTTACAAAAACATCGCGATAAAGGCCAGAAAAATGTTTAACAAAATGCTTTGCATCAAAACTGTCGTCGTCGCGGACCGGGCTCTTAACACAATATTACGATTCCCGATGTCACATGATCTGCCATCAATTTATCTGATTCACCTGAAACTTCACATGAACTAAACCTCCCATAGGAATTCGGGGGGTTGATTAAATCTCAACCTATATAATTTGATATACCGGGTATAAATATACTGTTATCTTTAAATGAAACACTATAATTTACTGATGATCATACTAAGCAAATGAAATAAATTGCTCACCACTTCAACGGGCAATATTTGTTTTTCATTCTGTTATTGAATTTAATGGATGCCCTTATTTTTTAATCTTTCTTTATATCTACCAGCTTCAAACCTGTGTTTAGTGAGAACAAGGACACGCTGGAAATCAGCGCTGTGCAGATCCATACTCAGAGCAATACAGCATTTATCACCAAACCCTTTCTTTATTGAATATTTTTGTGTACATTTTGTGTTTGGGCCAAGTAAATTGTACAAAGAGATTTTTTTATGGGCAAGCGCAGTTTTTTTTAAATTTACGCTGTTATATTTCTTCGGGAAATTTGTTAACTATGATCAGTAGAGTATGTGTTTTAATTTAAAAATAGCAGTCTATTTAAACCCGGGTATAATTTTCCTCTTTATAATTTTGTTCGCAGTTTTGCTTTAGCGTGTCGGTTTTGGCAGGGCCATGTTTGTGACGTCATCCTCTCAATTTTTATTTTTATAGGAATGGGTCGTTGTTTGTGCCTGGTTGTTAGTGTGCGTAGATAGATCCCTTTTCGACAAAACATTTTTATTTTTTTATTTTAAAAAATATATAATATGCCTTAATTAGCTTTTTATTTATAATTACACAATATAACTTTAAATATATACAATAAATAAAAGAAAATTATAACTTGAAATATATTTCGGCCCTTAGTGGGCCGTCATCAGTCAAGTATTAAAAAAAATACAAATATACCATAGTAATAAAAAATAAAAATAAAAAAGACAATATTTTTCTTAATCAACCTTTACTTATTATGATTTAAAAGGTACTTGTACTTGTCCACAAATTCTTATATCAAATAATAAAAGTTTGTGGACAAGTACAAGCACCCTTCAAGTGCCAACAATCATCACCATCAACTCTTCTCATGCCATCAACTCTTCTCATGCCATCCCAATTCTGGCATATGTGTTGCCTGAAAGGGACAGCGAGTTGTCTGTAGTATTATTATGTTATAAACATGTTTACATGGTACTTACTTCTAAAAATAAAGTTAATCATTTCATTATTATTTATTTCATTTAATATGTTTGTTTTGCTTGTGTTTTTTTTTTTTTTTCGTAGTGAAATTAAAACGCAATTGTTTGCCCTTACTGAAGACGTTCTGTGATGAAAGCAAAGATTTCAAAAAGTAAAGATAGGCCCTTACCGTAGTATGACAGCACGAAAATGTTTTCACCTTTAAATGGGTGACGCTCACACGTTTGGAATCAGTGCTCATCTGGACACAGTGATAGTTGGACGCCTTAATGAATTTTTACGGAAAAAAAGGGGTCTCTATATAGCGTCGTGTGCATTTCTAAAGTGCACTTACATTTCAATAAATACGAATAAAGCCAAAAGTGTGACATTTCACATTCAAAACACATTCAAAAACAATGCAATAGATTTTAGGGGTCAGGGCTCATCTAAACTTTTTTGAAATCTTTGGATGAAAGTCCCAGGAAATGAACGTAGGTTGGAAGTCGAGTGCTGTTATTTCCTGGCTTTCCATAATTGGCCTCTTTTTTCGTCAATATTTACGATTCGAGTTGGTAGAAAAAGCAAGTTTGCCCATTGATACCTACATGGCGTTATGACGACAAATTTTAAATATTTTAAAACTGAATTATTCACTGGTTCATCAGAGAGAAGAGACCTTTATGGTAACCTTTAAAGCCGTTTAACGAAAAATGTGTTCTCATTCGTAATTCAAACAACACATACTGTCCATACTTGGTACAACCGCTTTTTACCGACAATTATTGCGTTCAAATAGATAGGCACATAGAATCAACAAGTTTCCCTTTAGTGTTAAATAAGAAAATAAGAAAACGTTGAAATTATCTTTATACGCTTATTACAAAACACGTTTCCATGTGTTTTTTTAATCATTCGCTTTAGAGATAGTTGAAAAAAAATCAAAGTGTAAGGTATATGGGCTGAAGAGCTACTCGTACACTAGCAATAAATAAAAAATACTATTGTCAATGTCAAGTTTTACTTGACATTTGATATTTTAAGCTTTACATAGTGTGGTCATCAGATTCAACAAAATAAATACGTGGGTAAGTCGGTTATGTAATAAACAGAATAAACCAAATAAACCCATACGGACCTCGTGCCCGACTATTGAAATGTCAAACCACCACCAACTACCATAGTACATACAATGGTGGTTAATAGTGGCCTGAAGTTAGCTGCACAATCACGTTTGACAGCCAATTTTCCCCCACGATTTTTGACGTTTGTTGAGGGTCATGACCGAATCGTGGGTGTTTATAGTGGAAAATAATAGTTTATTGTGACCAGCGGGTCTACCGCGTAATTCTGATTTTCATCAACATCAACTTGAGATTGAAATTTGTCGTGCGTGCGACGACGCCCGCCTAACATGCCATCTCTTTTGCACGCGTTGAATTTCGCATGCATTTGCTTGAAGTTGATACAAATGTGAATTACGCGGTAGACCCGCTGATGATCGTATCCATAATGGCAATGCCATTTTTTTTAGTAAATACAATAATAGTTACTGGCATTATCGTATCGTATCTATAGAACCATCATGCCCACAAGACTTTTGTTAAAATCCAAGGAAAACAGAATAATTAACAAAATGCCAAATTTTGGTAAAGGGACTCACTTAGCTTTTTACCTATTTTCATTTAAGAGGCCGGCTAAGCAACCCTAGTTCATATAAACGAAATACCAAAACCATTTGTAAATCATAGATATTCTTAGGGATAGTGTGTGCTTATTCTGATTGGATTACAGAATATCTGATTTATAGACGACATATTAAGCCTTAGAGCATATTAAGCAATTTCAAATTTCCATAGAAAGCATATTTTTCTCATATTTCATGTTTAAATCAGTGTTCTCATTTAATATATAAGGTCTTTCACTTTAAATTGAAAGTAATTTAGGAGGTGATTCAGTGTCGTTAATACATCACATTCCACTGAAATGTACTCTTTTTTGCGCGAACCTTTTTTTTCACTTCTCAGTACAAAGTGGTCCGATCAGCTGACTCAGTTTGTATGGACAAGTGAAGAAAAAGTTCGTGCAAAAAAAAGTACTTTGCAGTGGAATGTGATGTATTAACGATACTGAATCACCTCCTAAATTACTTTCAATTTCAATTGAAAGACCTTATATATTTGGGAACCTAGATATTCTGTAATGCGATCGGAATGAATACACACTACCTTAAGAGTATCTTTGATTTACAAAAGCTTTTGGTACTTCATTTGTATGAACTAGGATTGCTCCGCAAGTCACTTAAGGCGATATGCGAAAAAATACGGTTGTTTCTTTTCTGTGTATTTCATGAAATACACGGAAAATGTTGATACATTTCTGGTATATGCGTTTTGACTATATAATCTAGGGTTTTGAAATTGGAAAACATGTTTGGATAAATTTTCCTCGATAGAAATAATTGTTGAAATGAGGTCTGCAAACACACTTTTTCTCCTCGTTTGACGAATAGGAACCATATACAGAACTCAAACATATTTTATTAGGTGTGTTTCAACAATATCTAGAGATTTGATATTTGAAATTTTGCTAGCTAGTTTAGTTTTTTTAATAAAAATATAAAACCAACTTTTTTTTCTTTTGCCCTGAATCCGCCCCTCTCGCACTGCGTGATTTTTCGTTTGGAGTGACAGTGACAAAAATAAAATTCGCATAGCCTCTTAAGCTACTAAAATTAGCGGGTATGAAATTTTATGGATTCAAACTTGCGTGTCGTAGATTATTATGTAGAGCGGTTGTACACTACGTATTATTTTGTTGACTACATGTCAACTGTCTCACCGATACATTTTCAGCAGTCTTAAGAACGACACTCGCCTCGAAAATGCCGACTTCGTATAGGTAAAACAGTCGACATATAGTCAACACCATTATACGTGGTACCACCGTCCTTTCATAATCATTTAGGTACATATTCTCTGACAACAAGCTTTACATGAAACGGTTTTTTTCTTTTGATGTTTTAAATTATGGTTGTGTGTAACAAAACAAGAGGAGGGGGGGCGTAAGCCTTAGGGTACAGCCTAGACAGAGTATGCGCTGTTCTGTTCAAATGGTTCCGTATGTTGTATATTTAAGAGAACTTTTCTTTATTCTTTATTGTACACAGATACCTTAAATATAATTATTTACAATAAAATACATGTAAAGAGGCGAGCTTATCTCTGAAAAGAGATTTTTCCAGCAAACCTTAGTGAGAGAGGACACTATAATAATAAAAATAATTAATCATACATACGTGTACTACCAATTAAGTCATATTAACATACAAATAAAATAACAATATATAAATTTACATTTACTGGACTATATATACATGTCATATATATGTACTACAATAAATAAATACTAATATAAAAATATATAAATACCTAACTTACCTACTTTAAGCATGGACAAACTGCTTTAAGACAGGAATTTTATGTAAACCAAAAATGAATATAGGTAATTTTTATTTTAGCTACTCATTACGTATTGGTTAAAATTATTAATATTACATTATAGAAATGCAGAAGAAAGGAGGTCTTCCGGCTTAGAACCCGAGACCTCTTGCTTACTGGGCAATTGCTTTACCAACTGAGCTATCCTGGTCAATATTTCTATACCGCTATTCTCCTCGCTATGGATAAATCGCAGTGTTTAAAATATAGTTTTCTATTGTAGTATCCACTAAAAAATTACCAATCAAACCAAAAAACCCTTTCGTTAAAAAAACGTATTTCGGGATAATTCAAAATTCAAAATTCAAATTCAAATTCTAATAGTTTATTTTGCAAAGTAGGTATATAACAAACTTTTTACAAGTCAAATTTAATCTTACAAAAATATATGTAATAAAATAATAAAATAACAGCTGAAACTGTTGTAATAGGGTCTCGTTTGGCACTGTTCGGGTACGGAACCCTAAAAAGCAACGGTAAGACTCTTGAGACCCAGGTTCTAATTCTGAATCGAACATGTAATACATTGTATTTATCTACTAGCTTTTGCCTGTGACTTCGCCCGCGTTGATTAAGTTTTTGTATAGTCGT
The DNA here is from genome assembly GCA_934047225.1 of Ypsolopha sequella. Classification (NCBI taxonomy): domain Eukaryota; kingdom Metazoa; phylum Arthropoda; class Insecta; order Lepidoptera; family Ypsolophidae; genus Ypsolopha; species Ypsolopha sequella. The sequence goes on along the minus strand of OW204004.1, from coordinate 19,262,488 downwards.
ATCGAATGTGTAAATATTTTACAGAGCAATAATTTTTAAGTACATAGTTGACCTGTGGGTCTACCGCGTAATTCTCATTTTCATCAACATCAACTTGAGATTGAAATTTGACGTGCGTGCGACGACGCCCGCCTAACATGCCATCTCTTTTGCACGCGTTGAATTTCGCATGCATTTGCTTGAAGTTGATACAAATGAGAATTACGCGGTAGAGCCCCTGACTCTGGTTTGGAGTATTTGGAGTGTTTTGGGTTCTCATCATCTCTAATTTGATCATGTAAGCAACCAAGTAACAATACATCACTTTTGCACGCGTTGAATTTCGCATGCATTTGTTTGAAGTTGATACAAATGAGAATTACGCGGTAGAGCCCCTGACTCTGGTTTGGAGTATTTGGAGTGTTTTGGGTTCTCATCATCTCTAATTTGATCATGTAAGCAACCAAGTAACAATACATCACTTTTCTATAAGAATTAACATTATATCATTGCAGTATAGAAACGCAGAAAGAAAAGTAAATCTGGATGTAAGGAGTTCTGAACCGGAGCTCTGATTACTTTCCTTTCTGCGTTTCTATACTGCAATGATATAATGTTAATTTATATCTCCTTGCGATGTATAAATCGCCAAGTGTTCAAACATAGAAATTTATTTCTGTCATAGTTTCTATAAGAACGTAACATCCCCTTGCCATTGATTCATGGAAAAAAAGTGCTTACTCGCCGCGAATCATATATTCACGCACGAAAAAAAATCACGTGCGAAATTCGATTCTATTGGTCACGATTTTACGTATTTTTGAATCAGTAGAAATCAATGTAAACGGTGTTCGTTTCACGCAGAAAAAATTAAAACCGGTAAGCAATATTTCGTTGATTTTAAAAACCGGTAATGAATGGAGGTGAACGGAACGTAAATTAAAAAGTTATAATGTCATGTCAGTCTCATCGATGCATCCAAAGACAATATAACCACTATGCATCGACATCGACATTTTCTTCTTGTCATTCTTGCATAGTTTCTACTAGTAGAAATCGGAAAACGAGTGATTCAGACCACTCGTTGTAGAATTCACGGAGAGAATTTTCAAAAATACTGAGTTCAAATTTTCGTATGCGAATCATGCGGATTCATATGCGAATTGAAATTCGAATGATTCAAAAATACAGCTCCAGATCTAGAACTACATTTATGCAAAGTTTCAGCCCAATCGGTTCAGTAGTTACGGTGTGAAGGAATAACAAACATCCTATTATTCATCCACACATCCATCCAAATTTTCGCATTTATAATATTAGTGGGATGGGGTATTTAGTACCAATTATAGGTTTTAATTTAATTGTATGTTTTTTTTTTAATAAATAATATTAACGCTACTGTTGTATGAAATAAAAAAAATATTTTTTTATTGTTTTTTTTTAATTGTTGTCCATATGTAGGTATACTAACCACTTAATCATTTGCTGACTAACGGTGAAGAAAAACATCGTGAGGAAACCTGCATGCCCTAAAACGTTATTTGTGCCCGACGTAAGGCGGTAAGACTTATTCCTTTCACGTTGGGATGTTGAAATTGTCAGTAAAAAGAGGGTGTAACGAGTGTTGACTCTTCTAATAACAGTGCATTCAATAAAAATATTTTCAATGCAAATGCTCGTAAAAGCCCACTTTTTATGCATTTATGCATTTATTATTATTTTTTCATTTATTTACGAGAAGTTGGCTAACCTGCAAACTTTCTTCTGTACCATAAATGTAGTACTTTTTTTTCCACTGTTTAACGGCTCTTGATACAGTCCTTTTGAGCTAATCATAATTTAAAGTTTACAAGATTATATTTGTTTTATTTCCTCACACTATGCATTGAAAAACGTAGTATGATACACGGGCGTAAGAGCAATAAATTACTCGGTTACGTTTAAAACACCCGCTACGCTCGTATTTTATATCGTCCTCGTAATTTATTCCTTTTCGCCCTTGTAGCATAAACTACTATTTAATAGGTATATTTCGTACACCAACAAGAATTTTAATTCTACAGTTAGCAATTTTTGATCTTATTACGGAGCTATAAGATTTAAAATATGTTACTAGAAAAAAACAACTTTGAAACTCTTTGTAGTTAAATAATTAAGGAAATTAAAAGGAAATTTTGAATTTGATGGTGCTGTTACTGATAAACAAAAAATATATAATACGTCTTTACATATATTTTATGAAATTTCCGAAATTTTTTAGAGATTCATAATTCCTGTAATTCAATAGCTATTTCAATTATTTGTTTTTTGTTTAAAAGTTGATTTCAAGGTTTTACATCTACATATTAAATTTTGTTTTTACTGTCAGTTTGATAACCAAAATTAATTCTTCAAAAACAGTTCGTCCTAAATGCCATCCATTTCTATGATAAGATTCGTAATAATTTTTTACAGGTTACAGGGTTGCTGTTAGCTTAATGTTGTCTCATTCATACACAAAAGAAATAACATTATTTGGATTTGTCATTCCTAATAAAGATGCAAAAATGTAAGTACTGAAAATTGAGTTTCCTCCAAATTCTCTATAGAAAACGGCAATTTCATATGTTCCATATTTGTATTATTATCATAATATATTCATAACAGAATGAAATATGTCATAAAGATAAACGAGTTTAGAAATTCAATAACACAATTCCGAGAAACGCCTAAGCAAATTTACAACGTCCTCCTCAAATAACGCATTTTCTCTGTAATGTAGAAACGACAAATTGAAACGTAAAACCGAAAAACATCATTTATCATTCCCAAGCAAACTAAACACGCAATTTTCTATACGAAAGACCGCCATACCAATCTGCACCGTAAAACACATATAAAATACTATTTTTGTATCGTTATTTGTAAACCATACACGAAACTCACTATGCACAATCAAATGTCAATTTTCATCAATGGAACACGGCTAGATTGCCGCGAACGCGTCAATACACACTTTGGGTTTGAATATGGAACGGCACGTTAGATTTTTGATTGCGTTTTTGTTTTTTATTTATTTTTTTCAGGGAAAAGCGCGGGGTTAGATACTTCTGAAACGTCGCAACGCCCACCATCAGCGGTGGCGCCCCGCTCGGCACTGACGTGAAACTTAAACAGGATTGCCAACTACTGAAAAAAAAAAACCCTAAAAACAACACGAAATAGCCCCAAATTACCCTAAATCCAATACTTAAAGTCCTGAAAGCCCTGTACCTAGGCAAACGTATATTTAAATAAATTTAACGTTTTATTAGGCGTGAGTCACTCACACCTAATAAAAGTGTAATATTTTTTTGTACATGTTATTTTCTTTTAGCGAAAAGCAAAGGGATCTAAACCCATACAGCCTTATCTGAAGCAATTTTCTTTACAATTTTTTTGACTTGTGGCGTGACTAAAGAGTAAAAAATGGGCAAAATACACACCACCCTTTAGACATTTTTGTCTTTCTTCACTCGTTTTAGTCAGATTGGTAGAGTACTATTTTTTGTTGTATGCCCTCATAAAAAAGCCCAAAACATTTGGGCCCTAAACGAATATTAATCTCCATTTGTCGCCCTAAATTTAGCGCTAAAAGCCCTAAGTTGGCAACCCTGAACTGAAATTTCTGTACTTACAGGAACGCTCCATACGGCAGCAAACATACGCTTTCAACCGTTTCCAACTCTATTTCTATCGTTATAGGGTTGAAATTCGGAGTTTTATTGGAAAATAATTATATCTAATAGCTATGGATGTATGGGTTCCTTTTGTTTGGGACGGAGATACCTGTTCTGTTCATTTCGAGTGGTTCTAGTTTCATTAGAGTCTGTCGGTAATTGCTACGGTTAATTATCCTTGGAAAGAGTTTGTGTTGTTGTCAGAATGGCAAATGGCGGATAAATTGTGCAAATCATTCGATAATGGCTAAAACTGAAAGCAAAAATTACGGGTTTACTTATTATCTAACTTAAAAACTGGGATACTTTTAATTGCGGGATTCCCACTGTGGCCGCATTACCTTTTTCCACGTGGACAAAGTCGCGAGAAACAGCTAGTTATGAATATATTAATATTTCCCTATTACTTATAGTTGCTTGTAGCCTGAAAATCACTAATTGGATTTTAATAGGATTTTCGGATTTTGTTGGATATTCGTTTCTAAGTGGGTTCCTTAGGTAAGATTACTGTGGTATGACAAAAAAAAGTCACAAGAAGTAAGCAAACTACTTAAGTGAAACAAGACTAAGAAATAAATAATTTTGCGCCGCGATAAAGCTATAAAAAATATTAACGACACTTACATAAAAACACTGTTTCTTTTTTTCTATGGAAATATGGTTAGCTTTGTCTTATGGGTGTCAATGGCTGAAGTGTAAGTGAAATGTTGTAAATGTGTGTGTGTGTGTAAATATAATTTAATAAATTACCGCAGATTCGAGGAGTCTAAAGAAAATAAGAGAATATCCGATCAAATATTCAGACATGAACTATATAGGTAAAATAAGATAATATCAGGAAGTAAATTTCAAAAGAGCTTTGATTTTTTTTACTAGCAACACTGAGATTAGTTTTTAAATTATGAAAATCATTAAACATTAGTATCAGATTAGTAAAAAGGTTTTAGTTTCCTCATTTTAAAAGTTTATATTAGCTTAGTACTGATATTAAAGAAAACTATTTATTAACCTAACAAAGTAATAAAACTATCTTTTAATTGAATAATATTTATTTCTTAGTAAGTACAAAATTTTGTATTCAAAGCAAATGTTCAAAGTGACGTCCTTGTTGTGCGATACAATGTATGGGAATGTTTAATGTCAAAATTTTGGATACTTTTTGTTTGATTTTCAAAAAGTTATTGATGCCATTTTACTGATTAGGTAACATACTTTCGATATCTGTTTAAACTTTTTTGATATCTGTAATAGTTACGGAATAATCGCCTGGTCTCACATTTAACGAATACACCCTGTATATATATATGTCAAAACGCAAGCTGTTTTGCAATTTGCCGTTCTCCAAAATGAAAAATATAAAATAATTTTAAGATTCAAACTTTTTATTTAACATTTAATTATCGAAAATGACAATTTTTTCAAGCGGAAATCTTTAGGATTTTTGGTCCCCTTACCAAATCTTTAGGATTGTTGGTACCCGTACCAAATCTTTAGGATTGTTGGTACCCGTACCAAATATTAAGGATTGTTGGTACCCGTACCAAATCTTTAGGATTGTTGGTACCCGTACCCAATATTTAGGATTGTTGGTACCTGTACCAAATCTTTAAGATTATCGGTACTCATACGAAATGTACGACGGACACAAGATCTACATTTTTAGTTAAAAAAGCATTTTAAAAAGATTAGATTAGATTTGACAACAAAACCGATGAAGCAACGATTGTAGTGATGATTGCAAAACGGCTCACCTCAATAAGCATTATTGATCGGGATAGCCGACCAGTTTCAGCAGATTCAGACTGCCTTCTTCTGGGCGAGCAGACGCTTCCGTGACGACGGACGTTGCGATAATGTTTTATCCTCAACTTTCATTTCCTTCTTAGCAAGACTAATCGAATGGGCGGAGTTAGGCATATATTTATTATATGTATTGCATATCTTTATAATATTATTTATTCCTTTTTCCTATATTTTTATTTTCCATCCATCAGCCTAGTTCGTACACTGCTGGACATAAGCCTTTCCAGGACTTTGCCACTCCCGGCGGTCATCCTGCAAGAATTGCCCATACTCACACACGCTGGGCAGGCGGGTTGGTGAGCGCGGTGCTGGAACCGTCGGACCAGTGACGCCGCTGCTCATCACCAGTCTGTTCCATATAAGGCTCGGCTATTAGGGATGGATATACCGCCATCCATCGGTCCCAGGCATGGTGGGCCTCCTAGATTTTTGCCTGTGAGCTGTCCTCTTACTCTCCCTCGCATTACTTGGAGACCCTCCAAGTAAAATGGTGTCCAGCCCGGCATCAGCTCTATCTCATTTCTCCCTTTTAGGGGTTGAATTCTGGAAAAGCCTTTTTACGTCCACCAGGTTGGATTTTAGCATCGTTGATGTTTCCGTAATCAGTGACCCGATAAACGATACCCATGTTGATTTTCAGACTTCGTCACCCCATTTCCCCCTTTTAGGGGTTAAATTCTGAAAAATCCTGAAACATATGTACTCCTGTGAAGTCTCGAATAAAATAGTCTAACTAATCTTGTTTCCCCATACAAACTTTGGACCCCCGTTTCACCCCCTTAGAGGTGTAATTTCGAAAAATCCTTTCTTATTCCTTGTCTACATCACAAAGGGAAGCTTGGTGCAAAATTTCAGCTTTCTAGGTCTTAGGGTTTGGGCTGTGCGTTGATGATTCAGTAAATGAGTAAGTGAGTCAGTCAGGACTTCGCCTTTTATATACCGGTATGTATATGATGACATAAATCTATTGCCTGTACACTCAGGTTATTTAATTACTTATATTACATTAAAACTGACCTGTAATAAGTGTATCTGTTATACCTACATTACATAAATAAATATATTTAATTCCATTTCATTTCACTAAATTCAAAGAAGTAGTATTTAAAACGAAAAATCACTATAAAATTACCCCAGAGTATTAAAGCAGAGAACTGCAATAAATTCCTTGAGGGACGTTATCCCGAGTACGGCAAAATAACATTTTCCACGAAGAAACTTTTATTATGGAATACTGAAGCCCTACTTTTATATTATTTCTTGTTTAACAGGAAATGGAAAATTGTATGGACTTTCAGAATTATTGTATATCGTTTGAGTAATATCTGTGCTTATAATAGAATTGTACAAAGAGATTCCTTGAGCCTGTTTTACCACTGACAGTTTATGTGTTACTAAATTAAAAAACCGGCCAAGTGCGAATCGGACTCGCACACGAAGGGTTTCGTACTATAAAATATATATAATATCTATAAAAACGGCAAAAAAATCACGTTTGTTGTATGGGAGCCCCCTTGAATATTTATTTTATTTTGTTTTTTAGTATTTGTTGTTATAGCGGCAACAGAAATACATCATCTGTGAAAATTTCATATATCTAACTATCACGGTTCATGAGATACAGCCTGGTGACAGACGGACAGACAGACGGACAGCGGAGTCTTAGTAATAGGGTCCCGTTGGTGACCCTTTGGGTACGGAACCCTAAAAAAGATCATCGTGAATACCTTAGGATGATTGCAATGGTCCGGATAATTGGAAACTAGGAAAGAACTTCGTAACCATCCTAGCATGATTTGTTTGCTTTTCAACAAAAAGTCGAAAATATATGCGATCACGAGCGAAACGAGGAGGATTTAGGTTAACATTTTAATAAATTTGGGGAGTCGAGCAAAGCGGAGCGGAGCGAGGCTATGTGAATTTTATTTTTGTCACTGTCACTCCAAGCGAAAAATCGCGCAGTGCGAGAGGGGCGGATTCAGGGCAAAAGGGAAAAAGTTGGTTTTATATTTTTATTAAAAAAAACTAAAATAGCTAGCAAAATTTCAAATATGAAATCTCTAGATATTGTTAAAACACACCTAATAAAATATGGTTGAGTTCTGTACATGGTTCCTATTCGTCAAACGAGGTGAAAAAGTGTGTTTGAAGACCGCATTTCAAGAATTATTTCTTTCAAGGAAAATTTATCCAAACCTGTTTTTCAATTTCAAAACCCTAGATTATATAGTCAAAATGCATATACCAGAAACTAATTATAATTTTTCGTGTATTTCATGAAATACACAGAAAAGAAACACCCGTATTTATTTTCGCATATCGCCTTAACAGAAAGTTTCCAAAGATCCTAGGATTTTTGCAAATTGTTCCGATGATCCATTTTTAGGGTTCCGTACCCAAAGGGCAAATCGGAGCCCTATTACTGTCACTCCGCTGTTCTGTCCGTATGTCACGGGTCTCTAGCTCTTAGACGGAATAAGAAAGAAATCTGAAATTTTTATACGTTGTGTAAAATGTTAACCCAAAACCAAATATTGAATTTAAAATGTAATTAAATATGATTTTTTCTTTACTCTTGCATGTGGGGTGTCATTGTCTAGAACTCATTAAGTAGAGTATAAATATATATTTTTTTATTTTTCTTAAAAAAATGAAGAAATGAGGGCTATCAAAGTTGCTATTTTTAGACTATTTTTGTTACGGGATCTATTTAAAAGGCCAAAGTAGTTAGGAATTTGAAATTTCTGTATATTATGTACCATATGCTATATTTAAACAACAAATTCTAAAAACGCCGATTTATTATGTAGTTTTAGGGTTACGTCCCCGAATATTCAACCAACATAATTTTGCAGCTTTATGTCTGACAGAATTAGAATTAGAGCATTATCTAAAATAATAAATAAATATCTAGTTTGAAATAATTGGTCATATGTACGAAACCCTAAAAGAGCGAGGCCTGACTCGCACTTTAAGACACATATGAAAATTGAAAAATCTTTTAACTTCTGTTCTGGATATCGCTTCTAATCAAATTATGAAAAATGTAGTTCCTGAGACTCTTAAAAATAATTAAAACAATATTAAAAATTGCATGCTCGTGATTCACTAAAAACTACTCAACGTATTTAGATGAAGTTTTCCCTAATGCATTGCTAAATATAATTTTTGGTGCCGTTTATGAAATCAGATCTAAAATATTTATAAAAAGAATAAATAAGAAATATTTATAATATCTGACGTTTGTTTACAAAACAAACTTGTTTTTTAAACTACAAGTAACGGAATAAGGCGCCAAACACACAGCACAAGGTCGAGAGTTCTGCGTTACGCGTTCTGTGTTCCGACCAACAATCAGGACGTACGTTCTCCCAACCAAATCCAAGCAATCCACAACATTTCAAACTAATTTGGATTTTACATACTTACATAAATACATTTTTTTATCTTAGATTTTTAAACAAAAGCCTTGTGGGCATAATGGCTCTCGTACCGTTGCCAGTAATAATTTTTATTTGTATTGAAAACAAAACAACAAAATGGCGTGACAATAGAGCATGATATATTAAATATCAGTGACATTTGACATTGACAGCTAGTATTTTTACTTATTGCTAGGCAAAGGAGTTGAAGGTAGCTCTTCAGTCCATTTCCTTACATGATGTTTCTTTTATCAATATATCTCTACCACGATTAAATGAATAAATATGTTTTCAATGCAAGTGCTCGTAAAGGCCCACTTTTTATGCATCAAAACCGAACAGAAAGTCCATTATTTTGCCCTAGGGCTTTATTGTTATTATTATTTAATTTATTTACAATGGTTGGCGAACCTGCAGCCTTTCCTGTGTACCATAAATGTTATACTTTTTTTCCACTGTTTAACGGCTCTGGATACAGTCCTTTTGAGCCAATCATAATTTAAAGTTTACAAGATTATATTTGTTTTATTTCCTCACACAATGCATTGAAAAACGTAATATAATACACGGGCGTAAGAGCAATAAATTACTCGGTTACGTTTAATCGTCCTCGTAATTTATTCCTTCCGCCCTTATAGCATAAACTACTATAAAATGTGTTTTAGTAATAAAAATATAAAGGCACCTCAATAGATTTTAAAATTTTTTGCCTAACTTGAAAACTTGTGGATTGCATGTAGATTACAGTGAACGCAGAACGTTGAACTGTAGAAACTCTAGACCGCTCGCTGTGTAAACGGCGCCTTAGGGGACGCTGATGAAATAACTCAATATTTCCTGACTCGTACCTAAAGATGACAACAAGGTTATACTTATTTGGGATTTTTCTCCGGGGTATGTACAAATTGATCAAATTGAGGCTAACCCACTTTTCGTTCTTACTACCCTTGCAATAAAGGCTAATATTAGGCAAACTTACAGGGTTTGACAAGACACTGCTAAGTAAATGATAAAACGTACACATAGATAGGGTGAATTTTGGAAGGTAACGCAAAAAGATTTCTTAGTTTCTTTTATTTAATTATTCATTAGTTAGTCACGTAATGTTATGTATGTAGTTAGTGTATCTATATTTTGTTTTTTTATATTTGTTATTGTTTGTTACCTACATACATATTTATTTTTTATTTTTTAGTGTCTGATGGGCACTCTGGGTCCGTAGTATAATAGTGTTTAATCGCGCGCGATGCGACTTGGTTGAATCACAAGCGCGAGTAGCGTGACACGCATGTTTTGCGACTAAACAGTACGTCACGTTCCTCACACTTGTGATACAACTAGTGGTGTCGCGCGCGACTAAACACTATGCTACGGGCCATGGTTTTGCTAAAGTAATAAACATGGTTTTAACTTAATCATGTATTTTTAGCGTACCAAATATTATGTAAGAGTTAAATATGAATTGTTTAAATGAGAATAGGGGATCTAAAAAGGCCAACTTGGGTGAATCATAAAATGATTTGAAAGTAGGATCCTACTTTCAAAGCATTTTATGATTCACCCAAGTCGGCCTTTTTAGATCCCCAGGTCCTCTTAAAAAGGCCGCTTTGGATGAATCATGTTACGATTCTGTTCTATTGCCGTCTCTTTTGCACGCGTGAAAAAACTCTTGACTTCATCCTACTTTCAAATAATTTTATGATTCACCCAAGTTGGCTTTTTTAGGTCCCTAGGTCCTCTTAAAAAGGCCGCTTTGGATGAATCATATTAGGATTCCATTCTAATGCCGTCTCTTTTGCAGGCGTGAAAAAGCTCTGACTCCATCCTACTTTCAAATAATTTTATGATTCACCCAAGTCAGCTTTTTTAGGTCCCTAGGTCTTCTTAAAAAGGCCGCTTTGGATGAATCATATTATGATTCCATTCTAATGCCGTCTCTTTTGCAGGCGTGAAAAAACTCTGACTCCATCCTACTTTCAAATAATTTTATGATTCACCCAAGTCGGCTTTTTTAGGTCCCTAGGTCTTCTTAAAAAGGCCGCTTTGGATGAATCATATTATGATTCCATTCTAATGCCGTCTCTTTTGCAGGCGTGAAAAAGCTCTGACTCCATCCTACTTTCAAATCATTATGTGATTCACCCAAGTCGGCCTTTTTGGATCCCCGGGGATCTAAAAAGAACGACTTGGGTGAAACATAAAATGATTTGATTTTTTTTCATCTTAATACATTGTTTATAAGTAGAATCCCTAGATAAAAGATCAATAAATCAAATATATTTTTTTCGATACAAGGAGAGTCCGAATTTCTTCAAACGAATCCTCGAAAGTCTGGCGTTGTTCATGCTCTAGGTTCATGTAAGTAAAGTCTTAATCCAACTGATAGTAGACTTCGGCCGGGCTTGTCACCACCCTCATGACGAAACCGTGACAAGTGACTTCATATTTCGGAATGACGTCAAAAGAAGCCGTACCGGAAGAATGGATACTCTACTTTTTGAGGTACTATTTGGGCAAGCGCGTTTTGTCCTACGTCTCATCTACTTCAGTGTCCTCTTTTAGATACAACTTGAAAAAATTTCACCTCTCCTTTCTCTGAATGATTAACTGATGAAGCTACTGAATGTAGCCGATTCTGAAGGCTTTAATTTTAGTTTTAGTGCTGTCAAAACTAAATTTTCATCGTTGCAAGATAGTTCATAAGTGTGAAGAACAGAAGCTAAATTACTTTGGAAAAATTCAAGTCTTGACAGCAGTAAAACTAAAGTTAAAGCCTTCAGAGTAGGCTTTTTTGTCTGTGTGTATATATATATATATATATATATATATATATGTATCTGTGTATGCATTTGTATGTAGTATATTTTTATGTTTATGTTATAGGTTTAAAATAACTTTTAAATAATGTTATGCACTGATTTAGTTGAATTTCCAAGATAAAAATGTTTTCATGTTTTCCCAAGGTTGACTGAAAGATATTTCTTATAGGAATAAGTCCGCCCTTGCCTTAGATCTGTTCTTTGTGTGTATCTTCTCTGCGGTCCGAAATAGAATTACATCGCTAAAATCGATTACGAAAGTATGAAGTGAATGGCTTATGATCCATTGAAATTATATTTCGGACCGCAAGGTTTGTCTTCTTATTTGTGTGCAATAAAGTGTCTATTCATTAATTCATTCATCTACGCTTTACATACGTCGCGATAATGGCGAAGAAAAAGATTGTGTAAATAAAATAAAAATTGCAGATTGGTATAATTCTGTAAAAATGTATCTTCGATGAAATCACATACTGAAAAGTTTAATATTGAAGGCATATTTTCAATTAATGCACTTACGCTTATGTTGCGTATAAATCAGTAATTAAAAAAAACCGGCCAAGTGCGAGTCGGACTCGCGCACGAAGGGTTCCGTAGCTATAGGAGCCCCCTTAAATATTTATTTTTTACGTTTTTTTGTATTTGTTGTTATAGCGGCAACAGAAATACATCATCTGTGAAAATTTCAACTGTCTAACTATCATGGTTCATGAGATAAAGCCTGGTGACAGACGGACAGACGGACAGCGGAGTCTTAGTAATAGGGTCCCGTTGGTTACCCTTTGGGTACGGAATCCTAAAAATATACAAGGCATATATGCAAGCTACAAACGCTACAAATATAATCTGCTACGCCGTAGAGGCTTCTACGCCACCTTGAAGCAAGAAGTTTGAAGCAAAAAAGAATATAAATAAAAAAATGACATTTTTGTTTATTTATTTGTATTCACACACTCAGCAAAATACTTACAGTGAAAACTGATTTAGTGGGACCTGGATAAGTAAGAAACCTCTAATATTGAGAATTACAATGAGGTCCCGGCACTTTTTCATCGAATTACCTCTGTTAATGGGACTTTCCGAACCTGGTTAAATGAGATTTGATTTCTTGGATTTTTTTCGATGTTTTTCTCTAAAATTGGGACGTGGTAGCTCAATTATCTGTACAAGTGAGACATTTTATCAGGTTGAAACAGGTTTCGACACGTTTGTTAATTCTTACCTTAATTCATATTACCAAAAATACGCAGTTTTTTTAACATTTTCACCTCTATTATTCGAATAACGGTACATTGCGACCTCTATAAGCGGGGGCCTCTCTAAATGAGACAACTATAATTCAAAACTGTCTGATTGGAACACTGGATAAATGAAAAACTCTTTAAGAGGCAATGCGAATTTTATTTTTGTCACCGTCACTCCAAGCAAAAATTTGCGCAGTGTAAGATTCAGGGCAAAAGGGAAAAAAGGTGGTTTTATATTTTTATTAGAAAAACTAAAATATCTAGAAAAATTTCAAATATCAAATCTCTAGATGTTGTTGAAACACAGCTAATAAAATATGTTTGAGTTCTGTATATGGTTTCTATTCGTCAAACGAGGAGAAAAAGTGTGTTTGAAGACCTCATTTCAACAATTATTTCTATCGAGGAAAATTTATCCAAACATGTTTTCCATTTTTAAAACCCTAGATTATATAGTCAAAATGCATATACCAGAAATTTATTAAAAATTTCCGGGTATTTCATGAAATACACAGAAAAGAAACACCCGTATTTTTTTCGCAGTTCGCCTTAAATGGCACAGAATCCTTGGTCCCTTGAGATCCCAATTAACTAGGTTTCACTGTACATCTAAAAAATTACCGTTCTGCAACGCGTCTGAAATTCCTTCGAACTTTTGTAAGGCGAACAATATTACAATCATGAACAGCTTCATAACAAAAACGATATTGGCGATAACTTGTTTACTGTATCGATAATCTTGTAATATTATAAATAACGTTGACCTACTTATTTCTTAGACGTCTTCGTAGAGCTTTCCAGATGTTTTACGCAAAAATAAACTCTATTCTAACGCCTTAAATGCTTCGTTTTAAAAGCCAAATTAGAAGAAAAAGTAGACGCAAAAATATATTTAAGACTTTTATCTCTAAAGGGGTGTCAGAAGTGTTACCGACTAATTAGATCACAGTGTTGACTTTTCGTATCAGAGTCAACTCAACTCAATGAATGTCCTTGGGAAATAAGCTTCTTAAGGCGATGCACCGAAGAATTGGCACTTTTTAGAGTCGTTTTACTACGTTCAGTAAGAAGCTACTAGTTCGATAAATCAGTATAACATTTTCGGAACCTTTTTCTAGATATGTGACTGGTCACGCGAAAAGGAACCTGAAGGGATACAATTATCCAGAGAAAAACGAATTTTAAAACGTATTCCTGAAAGCTCCGATTTGCCAAATTCTTTCAGGTCCTTCAGGTCCCTTTTCGCGTAACCACTCACATATTTATAATACAGAAACGCGATTAAAAATCTTTCACTCGATAGAAATAATTAATAAAATGAGGTCTTCAAACACACGCTTTCTCATAGTTTGACAAATAATTATCATGTAGAGACCCCAAACATGTTTTATTTTTAACAAAATCTACATTTTGGTAATTGGAAATTTTTCCAGTCATTTTGTTTTTTTTTATATAAATCGCACTGTGCGTTTTTCCGCTTGGAGTGACACTGCCCGTTGAAAACTCGATGCCTCACCTTAAAGACATTTTCACCAAGACTTGTACTTTTCACCATGCTAGGGGTGGGTGTATCATCGTACGTCAGGCACAAATTTCGCGCATTTTATGTCATGCAGGTTTTATCATAGCGTTTTCTTTTTTAACTCGCTTTCAAATAATGAGGAACCACTAGAATAGTCAAAACTCGCACTTTCTTTTCACCGACCATTTTGCCGTCCCAACGTGATATAGGTTAGACTTTTCACCGGACTTCAAGCACAAATACACGCTTTTTACATACATGTGGATTTTGTGGATATGTGACAAAGTCAAATAATAAAATTTTGGCGTCGTCAGTTTCTAAGCGCTCGCTGTTTTGCAATTTGCAAAAAAGCCGAAATCTTTCACAAAAAAGTGAAAAATAGGCGCGGAGACAAGCGGAGCGAAGAGGAGCGTGTAAGGTTTACATGTAAGTACATATTGGGAGCCAAGCAAAGCGGAGCGGAGCGAACCGACCTCCAATATTTCTAACAGAATTAGTATACGCTGAGGCAAATTAGAAAATACCAAATTCTACTAAGTATTTGACAAAGATTCGTCGCGATTTGTTTGGGGCATTATAGTCTATTTCACTCTTTCTCACGATCCTTGCTTATGTTGGTTTTATTTTTATTTTGTATGTGTGAGTTGTGACTTGATCTATAGTTTTATTCGCTCTACGGGTTGTACATTACATATATTTTAATCTAGTGTTTTATTTTTCAATAACTAACGCCATGTAGGGGAAAGCATTAACATCGTTATAGTGAGCAGTCTGTAGACCGGTTTTACTTGTCCTTAAGTTGGTATTCCTGGAAGGAACAGGATAAACTTAAACTGTTTATTCTTATTTAGGATAAGTATTTTCAAAATTTTGTATTATTATGTTAAATTTTAAAAAGATGTCTTTTAAGTTTATAACGAATTTTGACGGTATAATTTATTTTCTTTTGATTCAATCTTAGAACTTATTATTAAAAAGATATAAGAAAGGAAGACGTTTGTTTTGTTTTGTAACGTTGGTTAAACTATGGTAAAACAGTGTCATATGGACAGACAGTTCCAGCAGCGAATCCTATGTCTATGGTTCCAGCAAAGAAGTATAGTAACTGTCCTAGACGGACTCCTAGTTTCAGAAGACAGACTTGGAACAAAAATGTTTCTTGTATGTTTGTGTCGACTTGTTATTTTCATATAATTTTCTGCAGATGTATTAAAAAACGTCGTTTGATGCACGTGCGAGTGTCGATATTTCTCGTCCCGCCTGTTTTCTACCTCGACTACGTCTGGGCAAGAAAAAAATAGTCGTGATTTGAAATATCGTCCATCTCGCACTAGAATCAAAATCTACTATTAGAGTGCATTACGAACTTGAAATCAATCAGAAACAAGATTTAAAAGCACAAATATTTTGAAAAAATTTACAGGCGCGCTTTCGACTGCGTTTCCGAAGTTTGTATCTGAACGACGAATTTTTTCACCATACTTATACACCGAATTTTTGTAACTATTTGATATAGGTATATATATGATATAGGTATATACTCGTATATATAATATAGGTATATATGATATAGGTATATACTCGTATATATAATATAGGTATATATGATATAGGTATATATGTAATATGACGTAGGTAATTTTATTTATGTCACTTTGAATTTTACTTGTTTATTTACTATAGACATTTTATGTGGAATATTAATAATTTTTTATATTTCTATTTGAATTTAACTTTTTATCGTGTTTGCGTGTAAGTACATGGAATATAATAATTTAATTAAAAACAAAAACCATCTATTATTTGTACGCCGTCAGGTGTGCTCTTAATTATTTTTGTACATCTTGTTATGACATAAATTGAACATACATTTCCTATGTTCACAAATGAACTTTTTTGTCTTCTTATAAAGAGGTCACAAGTTCAAATCCTGGCCGGAGGAATTTTTCAATATATTTGTGCTTTTAAATTTTGTTTCTGATTGATTACTCTAATAATAATTAGAGTATTTAAAGCGATGGATTTCGCAACAAAAACATAATAATCTTTCTTATATAAATTTAGCTAGAAACAACCAAAGAAAAATCTATTGTATTGTTTTTGAAAGTGTATGTTAGTTAGCATAATGCCGACGCGCGACACTTTTTAGTGCGCAATCTGTCTACCTACGAATGACAGTAGTAGTTGATATGATAGTAGGTAATAATTTAATTAATTAATATAATTTCCTAACTTTTGATTCCACTTAAGAGTTAACATTAATTAATTACAGACTGTAAAAGGAAATAGACTATATGAGACAGGTGGGCAAAGATATATATGTTTTTCTTTTTTCATTAACCTGAATTCCTGCTGTCTTGTATTTTCTTAGCCCTTGGTTAAAGTAGATATAAGTAATTTGGTGTATAGTATAAGTTTATGTAAAAAAAAAAGACACGATCTTGCCAAGTTTCTTGCCCGTTCTTCTTAGCAAGACTAATCGAATGGGCGGAGGTAGGCATGTATTTATATATGTAATGTAACCTATTAGTATGTAGTATATAGGATGGGATTTGGTCGGCCGCCTGGATTCGTGCTGGGGGCTCGGTTGGTGATCATTGAACCTTGTTCCTGGTCCCTGGCCGGGTCTCCGGTATGCGCTCGGGCGGTTGATTGGATTTCACTTTGTATAATAATATTTTACCTATCATTTTAATCGTATATATATTGTTACATAAATTAAATAAACATTTAATCTAAGTAGTTCATGTACATTTATTATTTTATTACATATATTTTTATAAGATTAAAATTTGACTTGTGAAACGTGTATTATATAAACCTACTTTGCAAAATAAACTTTTCGAATTTGAATTTAGAATTTGAATTTGAACGGTCAGCAAACTGATCAGACTACTAAAGTTGTTCAAATTATTAACTTTAAATGTAGTTATAATTCATATGAGCACTGATTCCAAACGTGTGAGCGTCACCCATGTAAAGGTGGAAACTTTTTTTGCTGACATAGTACGGTAAGGGCTTATCTTTACTTTTGAAATCTTTGGAAACAACCCTTCCAAGAATTCACGTCAGCAATACAATCTAAATTCTAAGAGGGATGCTATATTTGCTTCCATATGTCTGGGAGGCGCTATGAGGGAATTTCAAAACCGTTTTTGGACATATTCGGTGGCCCTGGGGCTCTAACGCGTAATTCTCATTTGTATCAACTTCAAGCAAATGCATGCGAAATTCTACGCGTGCAAAAGAGATGGCATGTTAGGCGGGCGTCGTCGCACGCACGTCAAATTTCAATCTCAAGTTGATGTTGATGAAAATGAGAAGACCCACTGTTCCAATGACAATTTAAAACATAGAAGCCAATGTTGATAGAAGCTTATATTTTTGTGACACATTCAAAATATATAATTTAAATCCACATGTCATTCCGATATAGTTCGTAAAAAATATTAATTGTTTCCTAAAAAATATTTAATTGTTTCCTTTTTGAACTAGGCTATGGAAACCTAGGAACAAATATATGTATGTTATATAGTCTTATTACTAAATAACTAATAAATTCAAATTCAAATAGCTTATTTTGTAAAGTACGTATACATAATGCACTTTTTACGAGTCAAACTTAATAAACAATAAAATAATAAAGGTACATGAACTAAATTAAAGGTTTATTTAATTTATGTAGCAATATATTTACGATTAAAATGATAGGTAAACATTTATACTATATTATATTTACATTATATCTATAATTAAACAAGGTGAAATCCAATCAAACCACCCGAACCCACACCGGAGACCCGGCCAGGGACCAGGAACAAGGTTCAATGATCACCAACCGAGCCCCCAGCACGAATCCAGGCGGCCGACCAAATCCCACCCTATATACTACGTACTAATAGGTTACATATATAAATACATGCCTACCTCCGCCCATTCGTTTAGTCTTGCTAAGAAGAAGGGCAAGAAACTTAGCAAGATCATGTATTTTTTTCAACATATCAGTTACATACTAAAACTTACTATATCTAATACTATAAAAAAGTGACATGAATTTTATTACGTCCATAATTTTATTCCGCCAGACTGATTACGCGAAAGATTAAAATATTGGCGGATGACGTAAAATTCCCCAAAATTATTATCAGCCCGTTGCCGCGTAGGTACATCCAGTTATAGGGTGTTTGGTTATTTACGGTGTGACGTCACACCGACTATTTCTAGAATGCCATACATCTGATATTATTTACTTTCCCAGATATATATAAATTGGATTAATTTAAGCGAATGGAGATAATATCTATCGGTTATAGTGGGTGGTGATTGAATTGCTTATGTTGAAATGAAGCGATGGATTGGTTTTATATTTAGATTCATTTGAAATAGGAAATGTGATACGGTCGTATATTTACATATCTTTTCTTGCAATTCGAATCGAGAGTAAAATCATTTTATAATACCACTAAAACTCTCGCACGCTGCCAAACTAAGAGATAATCTCTATAAAATTGGTTATTAGTTACTTAGGCCAAAACTACAATTTTTACAATATTTTTCTGTCTCTATGTATGTTTGTTCCGTTTTAACTTATAAACTTTTAACAAAAAAATAGTAACCGACTTCAATAGTAACAGCAGTCATTCACTAAAAAGTTAATAATAATTCTAAAAAGACCGATGGTACCGAAGCAACACTTTTGCCGACTTCTTTCTTCCTGAAACGTTAAATGTTATCTAGAAGTCGGCGTTCTTATATTGGTTTTTATGTTGCTATATCGTAGGAAATACGCCGACTTCTAGATAATATAATGTTTCAGGAAGAAAGAAGTCGGCAAAAGTGTTGCTTCGGTACCATCGGTCTTTATAGAATTATTATTAACTTTTTAGTGAATAACTGCTGTTACTATTGAAGTCGGTTACTATTTTTTTGTTAAAAGTTCATTTTATTTCACATTTTTAGTGTTGCTGGATTAAATTGTGAGGTATGGGTAGTTCTTGCAAACGTGCTGTTAATATGAAACGAAGTTCAAGTGAGTATAAGTAGCTATCTTTGGGAAGCTATCAGCATCCTAGCACAACATGATTACTGCAATCTCGAGTTATGTGCTGTCATCCATTGAAGAAATCTACGGTGATGAAGCCAAGATCGAAGGTTAGGTGGATACACTGGCAATTTTCAAGCAATGCCCTGCAATAAGCACCCTAACACAAACTGATTGCCGCAATCCAAAGTTATGTGCTGTTATCCGTTGAGGAGTTCTATGGTGATGAAGCCAGGATCGAAGGTCAGGTGGGTATTTTGATTATCTCCAAGTAGTATCCTTGAGTCAGCACCCTAACGCAGTGATTGCCGCAATCTCGAGTTATGTGCTCTGATCCGTTGAGGAGTTCTATAGTGAATATGGTGATGAAGCCAGGATCGAAGGTCAGGTGGAAGAATTTCGATTTTCAAGCAATACCTTGTAATCAACACCTAGGTACAAAGCGATTACTTCAATTTTGAGAGGTATGCTGTCATTTTCTGAGGAGTTCCACTGCCTATCTCTAAAGACCTTCATCAGATCATGACTAAACTTAAAATGGGACCTACCTGAAAGTACACTCTTCCAAACAAAAAAAGAATTATTCAAATCGGTTCAGAAATGACGGAGTTATGGAGTAACAACGCCAAAAAAAAAAACATACAGTCGAATTGAGAACCTCCTCCTTTTTTGAAGTCGGTTAAAAATGCTGTTTCAACTTTGTTTGGACCAGATCATGACTAATTGTGTCATTGTTTGACAATGACACTAATTGTGTCAATGTTGCGTAAAAATTTCAAACTCGTGCTTTTTAAACCTCATTAATACTGAACTATTAGTGTTACCTGCCACATAAACAAGAAAAAAACTTCATCTCTGCAAATCCGTTATTTCAAAGTGGCTTCTTGACACGGAAGATTTGCTTAAATCTGTCACATAAGCATAATATTATTCATATTCACTTACCTACTCCCAAAATTCCAGTAAATTAATTCTCCCCCTAGACATCTAACCCAACCTTATTAATTTCAATACAACTTCTATTGTAATATCAACTTACTTAAATAGGCAATTCTCTCTTTTTAATATTTTTTAGTTTCTAAGATTTCCAAATTGTTTATTCTTATGAGCTAAGCCTCAATATAAAATATGTACTATGATATACGTGAATATCGGAAGACGTTGGTACCTTATTGTACTACACATTAGCATAGATGCCAACGGCTATCCTTATTGGTTAAAACTTACCTTTATATTTATGTTGTTTTAGTCTATATAAGGATAATCTGTTATACGCTTCATATAATAAAGAAAATTTTTACTTTTTACTTTCTTTAATACAAAGTTAAGTTATGCACTTTTAACTAAGCGACTGACGGTTAACCTTAAGGCGCTACGGAAAAAACATCGACGCTTTAAGAACTTGCATATCTACTTCAGTAAATAATGTATTATTTTGATGAAATATTATATTATTTTTGGATTCTTTTTCTAGGGATCTGTTAAAACAGAAACGTGATTAGAGAAATTCGGCACGATAGAAATATTTATTGAAATGAGGTCTCTTTCTTTCAACACCAATTCTCCTGCGGGCCTATTATGTATCTCTAGTTGCCAACTGTACAGGGTGCCTATTATCAAAAACATAGATATACTATCGAATTCCGATTGTCTAAGGACATGTTCGCATTTGAAGTGACGTCACAGTTCGTAAATAGTTTAATACCCACTAAAGGCAATTTTGAAAGTTCAGTTTTTATCTATGTTTTTGACGATAGGCACCCTGTCCAATTGGCAACCTAAGATACAGAATAGGGGGGCTGGTCTGACAATTTAGTATGAAATATGGACTGCAATTATATTTTATTAGATGGGTTTTAACGGTATCTAGGACCAGCGGGCCTATTATGTATATCTAGTTGCCAACTGGACTAGGTGCCTAACATCAAAAACATAAATATACAATCGAATTTCGATTTTCTAAGGATATGTTCGCATTTGAAATGACGTCACAGTTCGTAAATAGTTCAATAACTTCTAAAAGCAATTTTCAAAGTTCAGTTTTTATCTATGTTTTTGACGATAGGCAACCTGTCCAGTTGGCAACCTAAGATACAGAATAGGGGGGCTGGTTAAACGAAATTTTGATAGCAACTTTACTTCATTTTATATTAATAAAAAACCGACTTTTTGCTACTTTACCACGAATCCATCCCTCTCGCACTGAGGGTTTTTTCGCATATGGAGTGAAAGGGACGCTAAAACTTTGACATATCGCCTTAAAGGGAAAGCCCCGAAATTCTACCCGATAGCTAATGTTAGTTTGATGTGATGACCGTGATGACGAGGTGTGATAAATCTACTGATCTGGTGATCTCAGTATTTGGTCGTCAACATCGACCTACATACACCGTTCCTACGTATAATTACACACAGTAGGCAGATCGTAAAGTATAAAATCAAAAATCTTTCACTGAAAGTCAAAAATAAGTGCGATGTCGAGCGGAGCGAGGAGGAGCGTGTTAGGTTTACATGTAGTTTATGTTAGTTTAGACAGGTTTCCTGGAAGAAATCTCTTTTTAGAGATAAGCTCGCCTATGTACATGATATATCTAAGAATTTTGTAAAATGATATGTTTCTTTTGTGTACAATAAAGAATATGAATAAATTTGGGGAGCCGAGCGAAGCGGAGCGGGGCACGGCGACCCCACTAGTTTTAACAGAAATATGATATGCCCAGGCAGATCATGATATGCCCAATTCTACGATGTGCCGACGATATTTATATGTATATATATGTATAGACATAGACATTTTATGTCCTTAATATATTAGTTTTACATGTACATACTTGAAATATAACGATATTATATTAAAAAAAAACTAACTTGGCACATAAATAATCATTTAATTTGATACCATACTAGAATTTCTCCGTTCCATGGCATCTTATACAGTGTATCCCTCGTACAAGTGCACATTCGAAAGTGGGTGAAACTAGATCTAAATATATAGACAAAAACAAAAAAAAAATGTTTTTAATTTTTTTTGATCTTGAAAAAATACTCCACCTGGGTATCTTTGTATGGGAGGCGAGCGCAGTGCCTTTGGTTAACCGCTCGTAGAAAATATTGTATTCATGATAGAACGTTGTATTTTTTTTGTTAGAAAGATAATGGAATAGGCAATGATAAATAGGAATAAAAGTATAGTAAAACGGGGATATTATTTTGAAAAAATTTACTATTACTGAAAAAAAAGACGGAAAAATTAAAGAAATAATCTTTTAGGATATTATTTTTATGGTAAAGGTAGTTAGTTGATTATGTTTTGTTTTTGATTTGGTATGCAACGTCTATTCTTAAGGATTATAACAGTTTTATTTCATTGCATTACTCGCGATAGATTAAAAGTTACGACATATTTTATACATAGTCTCCATGGATGGCAAAAAAAATTTAAAACGTAAATTTATAAAACAAAGATTTTCTAAAAAAAAAAACATTTTTTTGTCGATAAAATAAGTTCTAGTTTCACCCCTTTTCGGATGTGCACTTGTACGAGGGACACACTGTATTTAGTTTTCGCCCGGTGCTGTTAATTAATTATTATTTAGCTGGCTTAAGCGTTTGGCATATAGTCAACAACAATCACATGTGAGTGTTCAAGCCGTATGTAATAATAATTAAGTATATAATACTATTATAGAGGTCTTTTGTAACTCAAAACCGAACTCGAATCTTTCCCATTTAAGAGTCCGCATAAAGTCAAATGCACAACTTAAAATGACCATTTCACATTGCGTAACTTGGTCAATCGGTTAAGTAAAAAAAAACCGGGCAAGTGCGAGTCAGACCCGTGTACCTAGGGTTCCGTATTGTGGATAATAAATTTAGTTTTGTCATTTTTTTTTCGTGAATTTCTCAATCACTTTATTTTTTTTCCTGTAATCCTTACGTAATTACATATTACCATGATTTTTTTTTCATATTTTTCGGTCTACCAGTTTTGGATAGATATATTTTTTTATGGTTTTTCATGGATTTCTCGAAATAGATGCAATTTAATATAGCCAAACTAATATTTTTACAATCAACTTTTTAATACCTATAATTTGATACCCATATTGTATTTTTATAAAATATATATATTTTTAAAATTCTTTTTTATACTTCTCATTTATGCACAACTTTTTTTAAATTGCTATAGTTTTCCTGTGATTGGCCAGTTATGATCTATAATCGACATATTTTTCATATTTTTCGGTCTACCAGTTTCAGAGGTAAGGGAAGGGACATACATATTTTTTAGGTTTTTTACAGGTTTCTCAAAACCAGTGCCAGTAAATATAGTAAAAGTATAAATTTTACAATCGGTTTTTTAATATCTACAATTTGATAGCCAAATTGTGTTTTAGCATAATATTTTTTATTTTTCTCTCTTTTGTATTGGAAATATTTTGAACAATTTCAAATTTTCATATTTTTTTACACCGTGATATGTGGGCAAATTAATGCCCATTGTATAAATAAAATTACAATAACGACAATAGATGATGTTATCACGTTGGGACTTAAAAATCGTCGGTGAAAAGAGTGTTTTTTCGCCTGTTAATTTTATAATGACAGCCCAGATTTAGAAACACCTCTGAAACCTCGGGGATACATGCTTTGACGATATGTTACCAAAAGTGAGTCACCCAAAATTGTGGACAACCAACTAAAAATATTTACACTCTCATTCACAACGGTCAAGTATAGATAGATAGGGGATTGCGTAATTATAGCCCAGAATTCCTTGGCAATGGCATTCGAGTTCTGTGCGAAGTCTAAATAGATTGCACGTTTCCGAGCAAAACGCCAAAGGAGTAATTTTAATGATCGCAAGTGTGAATTTAGATGGAAGGTATACGACATAGACAATACAGCCCACAAAGACGTCTATTGTTCAACATCTTGCGTACAAATAATTCTGTCAACAATCGAAACGGGATACTGCAATCCTATTGGCTCTTCCAATCTTACGTATAGCGCCACAAAATTATCTTTCCCGAAGACGAAGACTCTAACGTAATGCCGCGCAATTAAATTTATTTACTTGCAAAATGTATTGGAAACTTGGTTGGTTTTAAAATCAATTTATTGGTATTTGTATTATGTGTTAAGAAAACTGTTTGTTTCCCAAACAATAAAAAAAAAAACAAAAATATATATATACAAATGCATATAGAAGCCATTTTGGTTTGGCCACCGAAACATATAATTTTGGAGTGGTGAATTGTATCTGCTGGTGCAGTCAGATGTATAGACAGAAATCGGTTGCCTGTTATGAGGAGTCTGTAGGATGTATCAAATCTATGGTATACGATAATAAAATAAAATTACTAATAGGCTGGAACTTCAGTATACCAAACGGGGATGACGAAATTTTTTCAATCTAATTTTCTTTTCAATAAATATATTATGATTTCTCTGATTTCCCGCTTTTTCGGGTCACGTGGCATACAGCCAAAATAATACGCACATTATGCACGTTAAGCGCTCGGGCTTTAAGGCAGCATATAAAGTCAGATTAAGGACCTCATTTTGCATCAATCAGAACTGAACTCTCTGAGGTTTCCTTTTAGTTTAAAATAGGTCGCTCCCAGCCGTGGCTGTTACGACCACCAAGAAACACGCGCTCGCAAAAAACTAAGTTTTTATTTAATAAGCCGAGTTCTAAATTACATTATTAATATATTATACTTCTAAGACTAACCCACGCATTCATTTGTTTACTTATTTTTAAATTTCAAGGCTGTATGATTAAGAAAGACTCTTTTTAACACTCGAAAAACATAAAATTCAGAGGTAACTTCGTTATTTTTTTCTATATTTTTGCTAAGACGTGCCCACCAGAAATATAGTCTACTATCTACAACGTGTCACAGAAAGGTGTAACCACATTTGAAGAACTTATTCAGTCAATGGTATAGAACAACTTTTAACATGGAAAAAACAATGTACCTCTAAAAAAAAAACTTTTTCATAGAAAAATGCAATGCCGCTCGGCTGAAATGTATGGAAGGGCAGATTATTTTTTCAAGATTTTAGGGTTGGCTCCATAGCAAAAGTTGTTCTATACCATTGACTGAATAAGCTCTGCAAATATGGTTACACCTTTCTGTTACACGTTGTATATTATTTTTACTAAACCGATTGACCAAGTTACGCAATGTGAAATGGTCATTTGAAGTTATACGTTAGACATAATACTAAGCTTGCAGCGCTTGGTGTTCTGCATGTGTGATGTACGCAAGGGTTCCCTTGTTTTGATTTGAACTTAGGTTCAAAAAATTATGTATTTATATATAAATAAATAATCCTGTGGTTGCATAACAGGAAGTAGATCGATAAAGGTTGGTTGATAGCTGTATCAACCAACCCACAAGCTCTTTACCCACAAAGTACCTGCTTATGGTCGAAAAACCGATCGCAAGTGGACCAAAAATAGGAAAAAAAAAAAATATATATACAAGGTGAATTTGTGAACATCGTCCAAATTCATACTTGAGCCTTGGTAAGTGTAAAATGAAATTTCGACTCCCCATAGTGATTCATTCAGGACTGGGAGTGAATTAGTATGGGAAGTCGAAATTTCATTATACGAATTTCACAAACATTGTTATCGATTCATGATGCTGATCACTTACCAAGCCTCCAGTATGAATTTGGACGATGATCAAAAAGTAACCTTGTATATATAAATAAAAATTTGGTTTTGCATTTGGTCTAGTCCGGCAATGCTTGCATCGATGTTTGTCAAAGTTATGCAAAATGGTCGTGTATAACTCTTTGCAACCCGTTGCACACTGCAACGCTGCAGCGATTCAGGTGCGTTTAACGTTACAATCTACTCTAATGAGACTTGGTAATTCTCGTATTCCCTTTTTTCATATAACAAGGTTATTAGCGAGAGACTGAAAAAATTTGAATTTCATTCTTAGGTTACCAAGAATTAAGCCTTTGGCTCTGAACAAAATGGAAGATAAGAGAGAAAAAAAAGAGCTTTATTTTAAACACCACAGAAAACAAAACAAAAAAAGAAAACAAATTACAAACGAAATAGCCATATTCTGTGGTTATGAAAAAGGCTTGGCTCAGCTTAATGCCACAGCCGAGGCCACAGCGCTGGTATTCTGCTGGATCCTACTAAAATAGGCTATTTGACTAATTTCGGACGTAATTTTAAATGATTATTTATGACATAATAAGCACACTACTTTGATATTTCCGAGAAATTTTACTGTTTTATTAATAAAATAATTATTTAAGTTTACGTTTTAAAAATCGCTCCGAAAACGATGTTTCTGTAATGGCGCTGGTCACGTGACACGCGTGACGTCACACGCTAGTAAACAAGTTCACATAACCTCAACAAAACAGTGCACCTAAGTGAATTCTCATTACAAAATTTATCCAAAATTGACCGAAAAGTGCTTCACAGATCGAATTTAACACTCAGAAAACATAAAATGCAAACAACAATCAGTCTAGGAATCCATGTTTACTTGCATGTGACGTCACCATGAGTTGCCACCAATCACAGAGCGTTCGCGGCACATTGCCGTCACAGATAAGATATTTTAAAATATTTTATAGCACACCGTGCGTAAAATGACCGCTTTACGCACGCTGCACGGCATTTCGGCAAGTCGGCATTTTCCGCACTTGTGCTATAAAAAATTATACGAAGCTCGTGCGAGAAACTTTTTCTCGACTCGTGTGATTGCAAACTCACACTCGTCAGAAAACGTTTCATCGCTCTCGTATCGTAATGTACTAATATTTTATTTCGCGTAATTTGCAAAAAAATATGCGTAATTTAGTTTAAATAACGTGAAATATGTCTTTTTTAGGCTATTATCTGATAGGATGACCACAATTTGTAATGTATTTTCAATGTTGTCAAATAGCCTATTATAATAACAATAACATAATAATCTAAACATAACATCATCTAAGTATAACAGTATCAAACTTAAAGTAAAAAGCGTAAAGTGTAAAATGTATGTATTTTACACTTTACGCTTTTGAATGATAAGAAAAATAAATAAATTGTTGTCGATTAATAAGTAAATATGTAAATCTGAAATAGTAGTAGTTTATGCTACTAGAGCGAAAAGGAATAAATTACGAGGACGATTTTAAACGTAACCGAGTAATTTATTGCTCTTACGCCCGTATATCGTACTACGTTTTTCAATGCATAGTGTGAGGAAATAAAACAAATATAATCTTGTGAACTTTAAATTATGATTGGCTCAAAAGGAGCCGTTAAACAGTTGAAAAAAAAAGTATAACATTTATGATACACAGGAAAGGCTGCAGGTTAGCCAACCATTGTAAATAAATAAAAAAAATATTGCACTTGCATTCAAAATAAAGTAATGATAGTGTAAATACACATAGGTATATAATAATAATAATAGTGTAAGATGTTACACCGACAAGAACTAAGGCTCTCAAATAACTGATATATGTTAACATGCCAGTCATACATTGTGAAACCTTGAATATTAAAAACTGCATTTTCTAGATTAAAAACTCGAAGTAAAACTCGAACTTAAAGGTTGCAGATTTAATTACCTTGTAAAAGATCAACATTAAAGTTAATTCAACCAAAATTTGATTATTCGCGTTTATCAACGGAAATCTTAATTACTTCAATATCATGTTTCACAATCAATATTTTTTTTTTATTAAGGGGCTCCATAATGTTCAGTTCTGCTTTAGGCTTTTGGTTTTTAATTGTCTATAGGCTCTGTCTAATAAATTTCAGTTATTTTGAAATTGCGGCTACATTAAAGGTAAAGGCCCACTTTTTATGCATCAAAACCGAACAGAAACTCGATTATTTTGCTCTAGGGCTTTATTATTATTTTTTTTTTATTTATTTATGAGAAGTTGGCTAAACTGCAACCTTTCCTGTGTGACATAAATGTTATACTTTTTTTTCCACTGTTTAACGGCTATGGATACAGTTTTTTTGAGCCAATCATTAACTTGCAAATTTGTAACTTTCAACTTTAATAATTAAATTGTTTTCTTTGATTATATTTATTAATATATTTATTATATATATTTCCTCGTATTATAACGTAGTATGATACACGGGCGTAAAAGCAATAAATTACTCGGTTACGTTTAAAACACTCGCTATGCCCGTGTTTTAAATCATCCTTGTAATTTATTCCTTTTCGCCCTTGTAGCATAAACTACTATTATGTTTCAATGGCAGTTTTTTATATACACTAGTATCTGCGTGTGATAGTTTCCTTTTAATATGTTTTGAAATATGTAAGCGGAAATTTAGTCTTTTTTCAAAGTAAACTAATTATAATAAGAATAAAACTATGAAATTTAGACTGTAGGTTTTTTGTATATCGTAGAGATCTGCTTAGAAAGGATTTTAAGAAATTCCTATGGGGTCGACAGAAGTGGAATCCATGCGAGCAACTCTGCAGGCGTCCGCTAGTTAATTATTTATCATTCAACCTACATAATATGATTACGTCACTTCCTGTAAATACTAAAATACTTATAAAATCGGTTTAAAAGCACGAAAATATGTATTGTTGAAATTATTTACATTGACGAAAAATGCACATTAAAGTAAAAAAAATGACCGAATTAATTATGAAACTGAATCCGATGTAAAAATTAACTCTAGCATTGTAGAGCCCCTTAAGTAAAAATAAAATATTCCGATCATTGCACCTTCAATTAATTAAGAAATAATTAAGATAAATGGTGATGTACTTCCCACAATGTCAGCTGCTCGCATGGATCCCGTTTTTCTGGATCCCGAGGGAATTCCCTAAACTTCCTTCTTACCTGATGTCTACGGCATACCATGAACCTACAACCCAAATTTCACAGACCACTTACCCATTATTTTTAGATGCTTTTTTTTTTGATATTATGCTAACTTTGAATGACAAACACTTGCCTATCCTTACCTGTGCGAAAATAATACAACTGGAAATCTCTTATGTTGGTACCCACGAGTCAAGCTTGCTTAGTCTGGGGCCACAAGAACACTATTTATTACCAAATGTCAAAATACAAAGTACCTACCTACCTAAGGCAACTTTTGTAAACGGATATATATTTGTGCTTGTGTTTGGAAATAAATAATTTTGTATTTTGTATTATAGACGTCGTCATAAGGAAGGCAAACCTTTTTCGCCAACACAGTCAGTGCAATTTCACTAATATCCTCCAATGTTATTCCATACTATCCCATCTCTTATTTCCTTACTTAGTACCCTTCCCGCATTGCCCCGCAACACCCAGGCAGGGGTGAAAAAAATTCTCACTTGTCCGTGGATGATAAGTTGTCTATGGATAAGGTCTGTGGGTCTAAGCATTGATACATCAGTCAGTCAGTCCGTCGGTATAGATCAACTACGAGAAGTACGAGATTTTTGTGCAGTTATTATTATTTTTATTAGCATTTATATTTATTTATAATAGCTTGGACTTGTGTAGTCCCGAACCTTTTGGAGGCCTGCGTGGAGCCGAATCCACGTAACGTAGAGGCCTTTATACAACGTGTAACAGAAAGGTGTAATCATATTTGAAGAGCTTATTCAGTCAATGGTATAGAACAACTTTTACTATGGAACAAAACCTGTATCTCGAAAAAAATATTATATGTTTCATAGAAAAATGCAATGCCGCTCGGCCAAAATGTATGGAAGGGAAGATTTTTTTTTCGAGATTTCATGGTTGGCTCCATAGTAAAAGTTGTTCCATACCATTGACTGAATAAGATCTTCAAATATGGTTACACCTTTCTGTTACACGTTGTATAATCTAAATGTGAATTATTATTATTATTTATAATTTTTATTATTGTTATTTCAAGTCAGGTTTTAGTATAATAAGCATTCAATTCAGAGTGTCCTTGCTCTATCACGTTTCTACACACAAAACAAAGACATTACTTGGAATTCAATATCAATAACCTATACAAGGTGACTTTTTGATCATCGTCCAAATTCATACTGGTGGCTTGGTAAGTGATCAGTATCATGGATCAATAACAATTTTGGTGAAATTCGTAAAATGAAATTTCGACTCCCCATAGGATTCACTCGGGACTGGAACTGAATTTCTATGGGAAGCCGAAATTTCATTTTACGAATTTCACAAAAATTGTTACTGATCCAAGATACTGATCACTTATCAAGCCTCCAGTATGAATTTGGACGATGATCAAAAATTCACCTTGTATATAGGTTGATATTAATTTATGCAACCAAATTAATACGGGGGGTTTGGTAAGTGATCATTATCACGGATCGATAAAATAAAATATTGACCTCCACGCAATTGACTGGGGCTGGGCTTACGTTTGCAGGTAACAAGAAAAAAATAATTATATTTATGAGTTTATTAAAAAGGCGTATCAAATCTTGATAATGAGTACTAACCGAGTCTGCAACATGAATTTCTTTGATAAGTTTTCAAGATAATGATCAAGATACTATGTAGGTTGGTAATTATCTTTGATAAGTATAATCTTTTTTTTTTTTTTTATTTATTTATAAAAAAGGTACACCAACAATGTCAACACAAACAACATAAATAGATATACATTGGGCCTTGTTCTGGTGTTGCCATCAATGACAGGTGAACACAGCATTATCAATGTATATATATAATTAATCTATATTTTGGTCACGAAATAATGAACAAAAAATGAATAAGAGGTTACCTCGATCGTAAAATGTGTATAATTTATTTATACTACTTTCTTCTAAAATACTTGCTTATAACGTAAATTTTAATAATACCAGTTAAAATAGGATTGCTAGGCTTATATATGTTTGATAATTATCGGATGATTATCTGATAATTTACATGATGGTCATCACTATAATTATCAAGGAGTATATTTATCTTGATCATTTCAAACTCTGGTGTATAATAGCTAAATTTCGGCCGAGCAATTATCGCACTTTCCTATGAATTCGCAGATTCTTTTTTGCTATTTCATGTTTGGCTCCATAGTAAAAGTTGTTCTATAATATTAAAATGCTATGCGAATTTTATTTTTGTCACTGTCACTCCAAGCAAAAAATCGCGCAGTGCGAGAAGGGCGGATTCAGGGCAAAAGGGAAAAAAGTTGGTTTTATATTTTTATTCAAATATACGAGTATTAAAATAGCTTGCAAAATTTCAAGTATCAAATCTCTAGATATTGTTTAAACACACCTAATAAAATATATGTTTGAGTTCTGTAAATGGTTACATCTTTTTTTCAAGATAAAGAGTTTATCAAAGTCTGTGCTATTACCCCAACGGACTATTCCGTATTGGAGTCTGCTGTATGCGTAGAGATGCTTTTAAATCTGTCGATCTTTTTAATTCAAGGAGAGCATATGTGAAGCTGGAGAGTTTGGAGGCTGTCTGTAATATGTAGGTCACGGGTTCATACCTCGTACACCCACGTTACACAGACGATTTATAAGTCTCAGCGTGAGCCTTCCGAAGAACACAAATTCCGAAGAACGGGATTTGAACCCGGTACCGGAGTTATTATTAGTCGAGTGCAATGGTCCTGTTTTTATATCCGAGCTTTATACTAAAAATTAAAACGAACGTTAATTTGTAAAGAATAGAAAAATTAAATTTGATATTTAAGTCATCGGACAAAGCTCACCTGACCCTCTTTTCATACTTATTGTAATGGTAATAGAAGCTAAAATAGTTGAACGCCATTTTCCTCCTTAGTCAATAAGGTAAGCACTCTGATGACTAAAAAAATTACATTCATCATAAAACACCTATCCAAGACGAACAATGAAGATAACTTTTATGAATAGACAACTAATAAGAATTAGTAAAAACATTATTACAAAAGATATTAACATTAACAATGAATGTTTAGAGGAATCTTTTGTGTTGTGATCATTTATTAGTCATTGTTATTATCAAATTATAGTTGGCTTTTGGGCCACGGCTCAGTAACAATCTTGAATAACTTGTATCACAAAATAACTTGTATCACAAAATAACCTGTATCACAAAATAACCTGCATCACAAAATCCTATCTTTAAGGCGTATGACCACGCTAAATAAGCAACTCAATGTGTGTCGGTACAAATATCAACGGAAACAACCAATGATATTCGTTGGAAACAACAATGAAATAATGTTAATTTCAGCGTGCCTTGAAAAGTGGCTGTTACGACAACCACTGCGTCTCCGGCTAGCGCAAAATAGGAAAAAATAATACTTTTCACATGGACGCCATGAACGGAAAAAAAAATTAAACTTGACTTTTTTAGCTCTAAATAGTTCCTATAATTTGGTGAAATAATAATTAAAATCGCTTTAGGCGTTTGGAAGGAGTAAGAGAATTCTTGTGTTAATCATGTGAAATTTTCGATGACTTTCGATTTTTTTTGGCAAAACTAACAATAGAAAAACAGTTTATGAAACTTAAAATTTATTTTTGACTGTATAATGCCTATCATATATTTTTATGAAAGTTTTTGGACCACCCGTGTGGGAGGAGTAGGCCTTCAAAGACAGGTCCAAATTGCAGTTGGCGTAATTATTCGCCTTAAGCTGCGAAAGTATTGCTAATTTATAAAAAGAAGAAAAAAAACAGTAAGTTAATATTGAAAGTCTGCTCAATTAAATGCCTAGAAATAGCAATAAACTATTTTTATAACAAGTTTTTCACAAAATACGTCTATTTAGAGCTAAAATTAAAACTTATGCCAAAAGTGGCCGTTGTTAGTAACAGTTGAAATTTCAGCTTGTCGAAGACGTTGTCTATGAAAACTTTGTTATATTTAAAAATTGTTAATTGCTGATTCTAGACATTTCATTGGGCAGACTCCATATTTATTCAGGTAGGTAAGTATAGAGACATTTCATTGAGCAGACTCAATAATTATTCAGGTAAGTATTATAGTAGATTGTTAGAGTGCATAAAACTAGCCATATTACCCGAGATATTTAGCCATAGTTTGAGGTAATATGGCTCGTTTGTAGCCGAGTTGAACAACTCTACTTCGATTGCGAGGAAATGAAACAGTATTATTTCATCATCGCTGGATGACATGATATTTAACTTTCAGTAATACTTAATGTAAATTAAAATAATCAAACAACTAAATATGTACTGCTGACTGAAAAAAAAACAACAGCTCTTTCCTTTCCTGCCACTGTTTTTGTTTTTAATTATTCCATCAAGTGGGAAGGCAAAGGGAACCTACCCCATACAGCCATGTCTAAATAACCTAAATAAATAATCAGACATGCATGTCTTTTTATTTATTTTATATTATGTCTTTTTAAAGTCACATTCATGAGCATCATCTAAATCTTCTGTCCTGTCAGTTCGCGCTAACATGATATAATCTTAGCGCGAACATTATTGAGTTTCAAAAAGTTTGTCTATGAAGTTGTACTGTGTATCTGGCTGTATGAGCTATTGCCATAGTCTTAGAAGAAGTAAACACTGGCAAGTGGATTGGTTGTGTCCAAAATCGGAACTAACGCTGCTACCATACCCTTGTTTCACAGCTGCGCCCCCCTGTCACTATGATCCACTCGCCATCACTTGTCTTTCAAGTTGATGCCAACTTTCACAAGTATTCCTTACTTAAATTTTACAAAACCGATAAAAACAAAAACTTGAAGATTTTTGATCGATATACCGACTATTTATACATAGTCGTGGAATATTCTATCTTACGAACGAAGTCGACGTTTG
Source organism: Ypsolopha sequella (assembly GCA_934047225.1). Taxonomy (NCBI): domain Eukaryota; kingdom Metazoa; phylum Arthropoda; class Insecta; order Lepidoptera; family Ypsolophidae; genus Ypsolopha; species Ypsolopha sequella. Next base: position 19,228,201 of record OW204004.1, on the reverse strand, counting down.
GGTGTAGGTGTAGTAGTGACGTGTACAGATAAGCTCATTGTGTGAGTCATTAGCGGATACAGGGGTGAGGGGGGGCTTAAGGCACCTAAAAACTTTTTTTTCTTTGTATAAACCTTGTCAGAATGCCCCCGGTGCAGCAGGTGTTCTCAAGACCAAAACTTTTTCAGCCCATTTTGTTATTTTCTTCTTAGCTTAAGGCAAATGGATACGCGAACTGCAATTTGGACCTGTCTTTGAAGTCCTACTCCTCCCATACGGGTGGTCCCAAAACTTTCATATAGATATATGATAGGCATTATACAGTCAAAAATTAATTTTAAGTTTCAAAACTGTTTTTCTATTGTAATTTTTGACAAAAGAAATCGAAAGTCATCGTAAGTTTCACATGATTAACACAAGAATTCTCTTACTCCTTCCAAACGCCTAAAGCGATTTTAATTATTATTTCACCAAATTATAGGAAATTTTTAGATCTAAAAAATGTAAGTTACATTTTGAAATTTTTTTTTTCCGTTCATTTCGTCCATGTGAAAAGTATTATTTTCTCTTATTTTGCGCTAGCCGGAGACGCAGTGGTTGTCGTAACAGCCACTTTTCAAGGCACGCTGAAATGAACATTATTTCAATGTTGTTTCCGTTGATATTTGTACCGACACACAGCGTAGTCATACGCCTTAAAGAGTCGTAAAAACTAAGCACCCGACATTTTTGCTCGAAAGGACAATTGGAGGAATCATCAAATAAGGAAGACTGCGACCCCAGAGCAGTCTGACTGCTCTGGGGTCGCATCAGTATTGTCGTTAAAAATATCATTTTTGTTTGAAACGCGGCATCGGTAATGCTTCCAATAGCATTTTTGAGACCAGAAGCAAAATTCTTCTTCTTATCAAAGGCTTTGACGTCATTTTGCAAGAATTCCTTCTTAGAAGTTTAGTTGTAAAGCAAAATTAATTAATTCAGTTCAAGATACATGACACATTTTTGCCAAATATCTTTATATATTTCTATTCCTAGACTTAATACTCAAAATATGACTCGCACGTGGAACGAAACCAAAATAACTATCGATAACTCTTTATTAACTGCCCATTTGATTTACAACCCTACGGATAACTGTCTCTATAAATATTTCAACAGGTGTTTAACTTTAGACAAATCTATATTGGCACACTACGAAATTTCCATCTACCCAAACTAATTTGTTTCTTCTCCTGAATCTTCCACTGCAAATAACTTTTAATGTACTCAAATACAATATTATTTATTATAATAATTATTCCTTTATTTTTTATTCAAGTTTATTATTTTATTAAATTTAAGTAACCCTATGTTTTTTTGTGTATGTCCATTATTATTATTTTACTATATAAAACTAATATAAAAATAGATTATTAGGTCGTAGAGCTGATAGATTCAAATTCAAATAGTTTATTTTAAATAGTAAATTTAATCTCATAAAAAGATATATAATAAAATAATAAATGTATGTAAACTAGATTAAAGCGGCGGGCACTGCTGAAAGCAACAAACGGCGCAAGTATTCTGCACTGGACAGGTGCTATATGTTTGCGCCGTTTGGGGTGGAGACGCTGGGTCCGTGGGGTCCGGAGGCGCGGCGACTGTTTAAGGCTGCGTATAAACCTGGACAAATTAGTGATTTTGCCCCCGCATCCCCGCACCTCAACTGTTTGCGCGACCGGCCGTCACCGGCCGCGAGCGCTATTTCTTAGCTCCCACGAGCGGTGTGGATCCGCGGTCATTAACCCGTGCACGTGCTAGTTTTCAATAATAAGTATAATGCATCTACGATGTATAAAATTCAACCCAGTTGACAAAACGGTTTGTTCGCAATGGCATTTTTTTGCGTAATTGTGTTTGCATCTAAATTTTATATTTCAAAATTTTATTTTTCGAAAGTCATACTTGCAAAGATAATGATTACGATGATGATACAACGATACGTCGATACGACGATACGTCGATACAACGATACGTCGATACGCCGATACGTCAATACGCCGATACGTCGATACGACGATACGTCGATACGGGGATACGACGATACGGCAATACGTCGATACGACGATACGTCGATACGAGGATACGTCGATACGCCGATACGTCGATACGACGATACGTCGATACGAGGAAACGATAATACGTCGATACGACGATACGTCGATACGACGATACGAGGATACGGCAACACGTCGATACGACGATACGTCGATACGCGGATACCTCAATACGCCGATACGTCGATACAACGATACGTCGATACAAGGAAACGACGATACGTTGATACGTCGATATGTCGATATGTCGATACGACGATACGTCGATACGTCGATACGACGATACGTCGATACGAGGATACGTCGATACGAGGATACGAAGATACGACGATACGAAGATACATCAATACGACGATACGAAGATACGTCGATACGACGATACGTCGATATGTCGATGCGTCGGTACGCCGATACGTCGATACGTTGATACGTCGATATGTCGATACGACGATACGTCGATACGCCGATACGTCGATACGACGATACGTTGATACGTCGATATGTCGATACGTCGATACGCCAATACGTCGATACGACGATACGTCGATACGAGGATACGACGATACGGCAATACGTCGATACGACGATACGTCGACACGAGGATACCTCAATACGCCGATACGTCGATACGACGATAGGTCGATACAAGGAAACGACGATACGACGATACGTCGATACGTCGATACGTTGATACGTCGATACGACGATATGTCGATACGCCGATATGTTGATACGTCGATATGTCGATACGACGATACGTCGATACGCCGATACGTCGATACGTTGATACGACGATACAAAATACGACGATACGACGATACGGCAATACATCGATACGAGGATACGTCGATACGCTGATACGTCGATACGCGGAAACGACCATACGACGATACGACGATACGTTGATACGACGATACGACGATACGTCGATACGTCGATACGTTGATACGTAGATATGCCGATACGACGATACGTCGATACGAGGAAACGACCATACGACGATACGACGATACGTCGATACGACGATACGTCGATACATCGATACGACGATACGACGATACGAAGATACGTCGATACGACGATACGTCGATACGACGATACGTCGATACGACGATACGAAGATACGTCGATACGACGATACGAAGATACGTCGATACGACGATACGTCGATACGAAGATACGTCGATACGACGATACGTCGATACGACGATACGTTGATACGACGATACGACGATACGTCGATACGTCGATACGTTGATACGCAGATATGCCGATACGACGATACGTCGATACGAGGAAACGACCATACGACGATACGACGATACGTCGATACGACGATACGTCGATTCATCGATACGACGATACGACGATACGAAGATACGTCGATACGACGATACGTCGATACGACGATACGTCGATACGACGATACGTCGATACGACGATACGAAGATACGTCGATACGACGATACGTCGATACGACGATACGTCGATACGAAGATACGTCGATACGACGATACGTCGATACGTCGATACGACGATACGTCGATACGTCGATACGGCAATACGTCCATATGACGATACATCGATACGAGGATACGACGATACGTTGATACGACGATACGTCGATACGTTGATACGTCGATATGTCGATATGTCGATACGTCGATACGACGATACGTTGATAGGAGGAAACGACCATACGACGATACGTCGATACGAGGATACGTCGATACGAGGAAACGACCATACGATGATACGACGATACGAAGATACGACGATACGTCGATACGTCGATACGACGATACGGCAATACGTCGATACGACGATACATCGATACGAGGATACGACGATACGTCGATACGTTGATACGACGATACGTCGATACGACGATACGTCGATACGACGATACGTCGATACGACGATACGTTGATAGGAGGAAACGACCATACGACGATACGTCGATACGACGATACGTCGATACGAGAAAACGACCATACGATGATACGACGATACGAAGATACGACGATACGAAGATACGACGATACGTCGATACGAAGATACGTCGATACGACGATACATCGATACGAGGATACGACGATACGTTGATACGACGATACGTCGATACGACGATACGTCGATACGACGATACGAAGATACGTCGATACGACGATACGAAGATACGACGATACGTCGATACGAAGATACGTCGATACGACGATACGTTGATACGTCGATACGACGATACGGCAATACGTCGATATGACGATACATCGATACGAGGATACGACGATACGTTGATACGACGATACGTCGATACGTTGATACGTCGATATGTCGATATGTCGATACGTCGATACGACGATACGTTGATAGGAGGAAACGACCATACGACGATACGACGATACGTCGATACGAGGATACGACGATACGTCGATACGACGATACGTCGATACGATGAAACGACCATACGATGATACGACGATACGAGGATACGACGATACGTCGATACGTCGATACGACGATACGGCAATACGTCGATACGTCGATACGACGATACATCGATACGAGGATACGACAATACGTCGATACGTTGATACGACGATACGTCGATACGTTGATACGTCGATACGATGATACGTCGATACGACCATATGGCAATACGTCGATACGACGATAAGTCGATACGACGATACGTCGATACGACGATACGACGATACGACCACGATCACGATCACGATCACGATCACGACCACGATCACGATCACGATCAGACCACGATCACGATCGCGATCGTGATCGTGATCGCGATGGCGATGGCGATGGTGATGGTGAGATAAGGTTTTGTTAGTCTCCCAGAGGGGTAGGCAGAGACTACAGATTTCCATCTGCTACGATCCAGACACAACTCTTTCGCCTCTTCCACATCCATCAACCATATTTATTGTGATATTAAATTGTAAGCTAAAAAAAAATACCTCAGACGAAAAACATAGCGATATTCATTAGTCCATTGAGACAACCTTTAGTTCAACATCTTTAATAAAACATGACCTATCTACTTATTTTGTTAAGTAATGGCGTACCTTTGCATTACTTTCATCCACTGCTTTATTTTCACTCGTAAAACATTTTTATTCTATTTTTTACATTGGTTGCATTTATTTCCCATGTTTCAAATTACGAGATTTATTTAAATTACGAAACCGGGACGTCGAGAGCGCAAAAACGTAGCCCTCCCGTCTCAACGGAGCGATCACAACTGACCGACGGGTGAGTGACGAAACAAAGCATGGAACAAAAAGCGCGTGCGACCGAGATATCTTGTCGCCGCCTTGTCTCAGAATAAATCGACGTAAGCGCCAATTCTTAGATGTTAAATTAAATGAAAACGAAACAGAATTATTCAAAATCCCCGTGCAATTATACGGGGTCATTTGTTTTCTTATTTTTAATACAAATTTCAAGGCAAACTGTTTTAAGAAAGATCCTTTAACACTCGAAAAACATGAAATATAGAGGTAACTTCGTAATTTTTTTCTATCGAGCGAACTTAAAGCTTTTGCGTTTTTGCTTCTGCACGAATATCAGCCCTATAGTCTATTATCTATATTATTTTTATTAAACCGATTGACCAAATTACACAATGTTTTATGCTCATTTGAAATTGTGCATCTGACATTATACCGACCCTTAAAGAACTTTCGTCGCGCCTGGTCGATGTCTCGGGTGACCGGAGGGCTGGCGCTTACCTTGGCCAGAGGATCAGTCTGGCCATCCAAAGAGGAAACGTTGCCAGCATTCTGGGCACCCTACCGGGGGACAGCGACCTGGACCGGGTTTTTTATCTTTAATTTTTGTCATTTTAGTTAATATTGATTTAGATTAATTTAATTTTGTTTAATTCATAGATTTATTTTATTTATAGGATAGTTTTAACCATTTTTTTTTTGTATCATAACTAATATTATAATTTATTTAAGAATTAATTATTTTATATAATTAATTAATTATAAAATTAATAACTTATATGTATAATGAAGAAAATATATGTAATAAAATAATAAAAATAAATAAATATTTATGTAGCAATATATATACGATTAAAATGATAGGTAAAATATTCAATATACAAGGTGAAATCCAATCAACCGCCCGAACCAATACCGGAGACCCGGCCAGCCAGATACCAAGCTCGAGTGTGGAGATACCACCTAGATCTTACTCGCAACCCCCCAAAGTTATTCGGTGGAGAGTAAGAGGGCAGCTCTCAGACACAACCAGGTGGCCCATCATGCCTGGGACCAATTGATAGCGGTATATCCATCCCCAAGTGCCATTTTTTTTTTTTTTTACAATAATATATTTTATAAAATTTTACAAAAACAGACTAGTAATGGGCAGCGGCGTCACTGGTGCGAGGGTTTCAGCACCACGCTCACCAACCCGCCTGCCCAGCGTGCGTGAGTATGGGCATTTCTTACAGGATTACTGCCAAGAGTGGCGAAATCTTGGAAAGGCCTATGTCCAGCAGTGGCGTGCACAGAGTTTTTAGACAGGGTAGACATAAAAAATTAAAAGCCTAAAGAACTTGGTAAATACTTACCAAATAATCAAGTTACTGTTTGCGATTTGCCACCTGAAATATCGTTTCGCAATTATTTGTTTTTATCATCAAAGCACAGTTTCAAAAATGCACCATTTCTTAACTTTTGTACACATACATTGTACAGTGGAGACCACATCAAGCTATACACTTGCAGTACGACATTAGCCCCTACAGAGAAGAATATAAGATAGGTACAAAGTCCAATGTGTCTTACTTGATGCGGTCTCCACTATACAACATCCATCAGATGGATGGATAGATGGATATCGATATTGTTTTTTTTTAATGTTATATTTAACTTGTAATACGTGTATGCTAAATACTTACATTACAAAAATAAATTATTTCTATTCATTTGATTTTGCCTGTTTAAGAGAAACTGATCCATATGACAAATCATATTCCAAAGTAGCTTTTTATTCGGTATCATTATGATAACTCATTGAGGAACTGAGCAGGGAGTATAAATTTGAGATTTCGTAGAATTGGTGAGTACGGCTATTAAGACTAGTGAAAAAGTGGGAACGTCACGATTCTGGCTAAAGTCCAATGCCCTTTCCGCTCTTCGGATATTTCGAAACATCAAGGAATTCAACCTAAAGTATTCGGGAAATCTGATTTAAGGCGTCCTTTGAATGTGGCCGTGATTGGAGCCGGATCAAGCGGCTGAAAATGGTTTGTTTTTTTTTTCCTTTTTTCAGTGGTAGCCCAGTCGACTCTTAATTTAGAGAAATGGGTTCGAATCTCGAATATTTAGTTTATTATAAAATATTAAACATGGCAAAAAGGAGGACACTAAAGCTTGCATGTTTTTTGTTTAAGAACCCGGTCCACAACGACGACAGTTTTGATGCAAATTTTTTTTAACATTTTTCTGGCCTTTATCGCGATGTTTTTGGAGAAACCAAGGACATACACAACTTCATATTGGCCGTCTAAATGAATGCCTAAAATTATTTGATTGAATTGTTTCTCTTTTGCAAATTATTTTGGTACTTACGAGCCCGTTCCGAATAGTTCTTCATAATGTCTAAGTACCAAAATAATTCGCAAAGGAGAAACAATGCAATCAAATAAATTTTAGGACTTCATTAACATTACGGCCAATACGAATACTTCGCATTAAACGGACGAAAAATACGGAGCGGGTTCTTAAGAACCAAAGTCCTCTGTATTTATACAACAAAGTAAAACTGTCGACTAGCGTACGAAGATCTACGCTTTTTATCCCAAAAATTCACTTAAGAGGATGGCCTACACTAGCAACTTTTTTTATTGCCCGTCCAGCACAATAAGTCCAATGGGGAAGACCTTATTTGCGTAGAGATGTTGGCTCATTGGCCTTTTTTTCTTGGACGTGTAAAAATAATGATCATGCAGCGAAATAACAAATTGGTATGTTTTTAACTAATACTGAAATATTTTGTAGGGAAAAAAATTTTGGATTCAAGTAGAATCTCTTTATATTTCTATTACCTATTTTATACAAAAAAAAACAAGTTGATCTCTTAAAAAAAGAGGGGTAAATACTTTTCAAAAATTAAATTAATGTTGCTGTTAGCTTAATGTAAATTCATACACAAAAGAAATTACATAATTTGGATTTGTTATTCCCAAAAAAAAAATGCAAAAATGTTAGTATTGAAAATTGAGTTTATTCAAGTTCTCTCTTAGAATAATATTCTAAGAGTTCTCTATAGAAAACGGCAATGTCATATGTAAAGACCTAAGATTATAATATTTATGTATATTTAGGTTTTATATGTATTTATTATTATTTACACATTTATATTTATATATATTTAAAAAAAACACATTTAGAGAGATATATTTCGAACTATTGTTCGGCATCAGTCTTGTAAATAATTATGTATAAGAAAATTTTTTGACAGATATCCTGACAGACAGAATGATGGATTATAAAAATAAAAAAATAAATGGTCAAAAAGTATTCATTAAATTGTGAGGCCTTTCGTGCTTGTTTCCATAGATACCTGGTTAGTGTAATGATTTAGCGTTGTTTGTTCAAACCGGGGCCGTAGTGGGCACCAAGCGACCATATGTATGAGGTTTCCCAGGTTCGTAGTTGAATTTCGGTCAGTGGAATGAAGACCTAATAACATGAAAAATTTACCTTGGGAATACAAATAACGACCGTGCTATCCACCTCATACATACTCTCACAGTATCAATATTATCTGTGCTCTCACTTACACACTATCTCTGTCTATATTCACACATGGAAATATAAATAGCATTAAGGCGTATGACCACGCTAAATAAGCAACTCGATGTGTGTCGGTACAAATATCAACGGAAACGACATTGAAATAATGTTCATTTCAGCGTGCCTTGAAAAGTGGCTGTTACGACAACCACTGCGTCTCCGGCTAGCGCAAAATAGGAGAATATAATAATTTTCACATGGACGCCATGAACGAAAAAAAAATTTTGACTTAAATTTTTTAGATCTAAAATTTCCTTTAATTTGGTGAAATAATGACTAAAATCGCTTTAGGCGTTTGGAAGAAGTAAGAGAATTCTTGTGTTAATCATGTGAAACTTTCGATGACTTTCGATTTTTTTTTTGTCAAAACTAACAATAGAAAAACAGTTTATGAAAGTAAAAATTTATTTTTGACTCTATAATGCCTATCATATATTTTTCTAAAAGTTTTTGGACCACCCGTGTTGGAGGAGTAGGCCTTCAAAGACAGGTCCAAATTGCAGTTGGCGTATCCATTCGCCTTAAAAACAATGGCAGTCAATTGTGTAGATTCGGCGCAACAGGACTTAAACTTAATTTGAGCGTTCTGTCTTTTTCTTTCTGTATCGAAAAGACAAAAACAGAACGCTCAAAATAAAGTTAGTCTTGTCAAATTAGTTAAGTTGTATAATGAACAGAAAATCACTTGTACTATCCCACAAATTTATTTAAGGCGATATGTAAAAGTTTTAGCGTCCCTGTTACTCCACATGCGAAAAAACCCTCAGTGCAAGAAGGACGGATTGGTGGAAAAGTAACAAAAAGTCGGTTTTTTATTGATATAAAACGTACTAAAGTTGCTATCAAAATTTCGTTTAACCAGCCCCCCTATTCTGTATCTTAGGTTGCCAACTGGACAGGGTGCCTATTGTCAAAAACATAGATAAAAACTAAACTTTCAGAATTGCTTTTAGTGGGGATTGAACTATTTACGAACTGTGTCGTCACTTCAAGTGCGAACATATCCTTAGACAATCGGAATTCGATAGTATATCTATGTTTTTGATGATAGACACCCAGTCCAGAAGGCAACTAGAGATACATAATAGGCCCTCAGGTCTTAGATATCGTTAAAACCCATCTCATAAAATATAATTGCAGTCCATATGTCATTCTAAATTGTCAAACCAGGAGAATTGGTGCCGATAAAAGACCTCACTTCAATAAATATTTGTATCGAGCCGAATTTCTCCAATCTCGTTTCTGTTTTAACAGATCCCTAGAAAAAGAATCCAAAATTAGTATAATTTTTTTTTCAAAATAATACATTATTTACTGAATTACATTATTATGAAGTAGATATGCACGTTCTTAAAGTGTAGATTTTTTTTCGTAGCGCCTCAATACTTCCTGACCGGTTTCGCCTTTATGGCATTATCAAAGGAATTAATATACTCGTAAGATCTTAATTAACTACACAATAAATAGTTTACATCAGCCAGTGCGATCAATGATCGTCAGGAAGTACTAAATAAATTTGTGGGATAGTACAAGTGATTTTCTGTTCATTATGTATTGCAAGTTCCACCAAGTGCCAACAATCAACAGTGTCAACATTCTAGTTAAGTTGTGTTGTGCCGATACCAATCTGTATATTGTCGGTCGCATAAATCCCATATAGTGATGTAATAAGCGCGCAACTGACATATTACTAATATGTCAGTTGCGCGCTTGGTCCACTTTGGTCTTGCTGATATGACAGTACAGCAAGTAACAACATAAAATATCAAGATTATATTCCCAAACTGCAAACGGTACACATCCAAAATTACCAAATGCCAAGGAACACTTAGACTAGAATTTATAAACTCGCGTTTTATAAACATAAAAGATCGACCACTATTTGGGCACGTCTGTTTGGAATTTTGAATCCGACGTTTTTGATAGAGAGAAAAATCGCTTTGTCATGATGGCTGCGTATTGAGAAAATCTAATTGACTTTCGCTATACCATTCTGTATATCTTTCTTGATATCATTTCTTACTTGTTGTTAATTTGCCAACTGCAAATGTTACAATACCTATCTTAAATTTAATTTTTATTTTGAGGATAATAAATTTATATTTATCTTCAATTAACTTGAGTAAACTTACTCGGTTCAATCCGCTGGTTCCTTAGCTACAAAACATGTGCTAATGCTGATTTAGCATTTTTATTTTATTCAAAGCTAATAATTGTACATGTTATAATGGAAGACTTGGTAATAAGAAACGAAAACTCATATTTACTCGTATCTTTTTAAAGATTCTAAATATTTTTTTTTAACTTCCATTCTACCAAATTCAACCTTGTCTCTTCTTTCTCCATCAAATTTTAAGTTTAGGGTTCACGGCCGAATATAGTGATAGATTTGTAAGTTTCATAATAGACTCACTGAACCTTAGATCTAAATATTATAAAAATGCTCATAGCAGTAGTCCCAACTGTCTTACACATTAAAATGTATGGCTTTTAAAATAAATAAGATTTTAAAAAAAAAGACCTTGTACAAAGTTGCTTTGTACGTGAAGCCAAAACATATTCATGTGAAATTCGCAAAAATTGAGTTACCGCGCGTTGTTTTTGAAATACGTCTATGTTGGCTGTATGTATCAATCGCCACCTCTTATTCAATAGTAGATCTAAGACATAGTTTGACCTAAAAAAAAAAAATTATACCGAGTTTCGTTGGCTTTCCATTTTAAACCTGTTGACCTGACGAATCAGGACATATTTGCTTATTATTCTTCCATTTATTTTTTTCGCAATAAGCCACCATAAGAATTTTCATTTTTATTTTACAGATTATTTTAAACATTAATGATCATAAAAATAAAAAGATAAGCTTGTAGTTATGTTACTTACTATAGTCTGTAAAATATAGCTTGAGCCTTGTGACAGCAGGACAGTGCTATACAATTTGTATTTCTAACTCTCTTTCTCATGCTCAAACATCCATAGCGCTGACAGCTGTCACAGGGCTCAAGCTATATTTTACAGACTATAAGTACATGTATTCAAATGCGGTGTTTATTGCTCATTAAATAAATGACATGTATGCTTTATGTTTCCTAAAGTAAACATAAAATCTTTTTCACCCTCCTCAATGTTATTAAGGGCGGACCGAGCGTTTGCCTTTGCCTGTGTCTTTTTCTTTACGTGTAAGGAGTAAAGAAAATAACCAAACTTTTGCACTTTTTCAATTTTTTTCGTTGATATTTTAATCATATTGTTCTTAAATAAAAAACTATCGTGTATGAACGCTCCAGTCATCTATGAACTTTATTTTAGTAAATAAATAATAATATGAAATTACTTATTTATATAAAAAAGTAGGGAAATAGAAGAAAAAATTAGTCGAAGGTATGTAACTTTGCGAATTTATTCTATCAAGCCAACTTTATCAAATCGTGTTTCCATCGTGTATACAGTCTAGTATAAATACCCAATAATACCAACATATTTCCCTATATTTTAATCTAATTGTTTGCTACTTCAAACAAGGGTTATAAAATCGTGTTTGTGTGTAAAAAGCTTCATTCCAATGAGCGTTTCGAAATACGCGTCATGATGACGTTCAATGCAAATTGTCTATTCGCTCGAGAAAGCTTACAAGAAAATTTAGATTGATGTTTAGATAAGACGTTTATTCATAGTTGTGGGTCGGACGGTCGTAGAAACCATAGTAACGCTAGCTATTCATACATCTGATGTGAAAATTGAAAGGGCCAAGTCATCAATCAAATCAATATAAACATACAGTGCTCCCAAAGTAATAATGCGCACACAAATCTTCGCCACTGTTCGGCAAAGTTCGTATTTCCTTACACTTTCTATACAAGCAATAAGGTCACGTGGTACGTCCGGTCGCTCGGCTATAGATTTGTTTTTCATCGTCGATATATCGTAACATATCTTTTATCCATTCTTTTTAAGTTATTTTGTATAAGTTATCAATCCATACTGGAGAGTTGGTAAGTCATCAGAAACAAGGCAATCACGCTAATATTTATATAATTGCTTTTACTGAGGTGTGAGGCGTAACGTCGTCGCGTAAACGTCTTCACTCGCCCAGATGAAGGCAGTCTAAATCTGCTGAAACTGGTCGGCTTTCCCTTTCATAACACGTATTGAGGTGAGCCGTTTTTATATAAATCATGAATTATCCTCAAGTTTCATTTAATTCTATAACTGCTTTTTACATAAGTTTTTTGTCGCACATATTAGATTTTGAAAAACATTATATTTAGGCATGTTTTATAGTTTTTTACTTTTGGTTAGGTATGTATATAAATAAATATTATGTATCTTTACATATTACGTACACAAATAAAAAATTATACATTTTGCGGTCGTCGTCAGTCGAATAAATGAAATTTAGCAAATAGCAAATTAGAGCGGTAGCTCAGGGGTAGAACGCTGGCCTTTCAATCTAGAGATCCAGGTTCGATCCCCGGTCGGGCATACACCTATGAGTTTTTCGGAATTCATGTGCATTTTCATGTGTTTTTATTGTTACCCGAACGGCGAAGGAAAACATCTTAAAGAAACCTGCATGCCTAGAAAGCGTGTATTTGTGCCCGAATTACGGCGAAAGGGCTCACCACCCATCACGCTGGAACGTTATGATCGTCGGTGAAACGCGGGTATACCAAGTGTGAAGTGCGACTTGCATTTCACAGTTCACACTCGGAACACCTCTGCCACACTCTCGGGGACTCATGTCGTAACGATATATTTAACATATTATTTTTATAAAGGGCTTAAAATATCAAAGAAACAGTATTTTTTATATTCTACCACATCATAGAAGAGAATGTATTTCCATAAAAATTACAAGGTATAAAGACAACTTCCTTTACTTACTCGCAAGTAAAAATGTCAAAGGAAATGGTACTCATTTATAACGAGATATTGCTGTTGTGTGTTCTTTTATTTATTTTCCTTGTTTTGAATGGTTTTTGCTTAAACGGTTTCTGAACAAAAGATAATACCAGAACTAGGCCAGACCTACTTTGGAAATCTTTTGACGTCCCACGCATCTGTGAGTAGGTAAATATAATCTTTATATTGGTAGCTCGTTTCGCCCACTGCAGGATATCAACCCATAGACAACAGCGTGGTCAGCCTGTTTACTACGATACAAATCCAAATCTAATCCAGGTTTAGACAATTTAGTTCGTTGGGTTCATCGGCCCATTTAGCCGGAATGCATAAATCGCAGGTAAATAGAAAATTTCGACATTTTAAAAACGGCGTCGTCAGTTTCTAAAAGCTCGCTGTTTTGCAATTTGCCATTCGGAAAATTTTAAAATGCCTGCTCTTTTGTGATTTGCCTTAGGCAAATTGTGTAAAGTGACTTTATTATTTTCTAAAAATCCGAAATTGAAAGTCACCAAAACTGAAAAATAGGTGCGATGACAAGCGAAGCGAGGAGAAGCGTGTTAGGTTTACATGTCAATACATTTTGGAAGCCGAGCAAAGCAGAGCGGAGCGAGGCGACCCTCAATACCGTACCCTCTCGCTAATCCGCCGCCAAAAAATCCGGACTACCGGCGGATTACCGAAAACGGCGGATTATAATGTACTGGAACATCACAAATTGAGGAAAACAACAAAAAAACATAGTAATTTTAGTACTTATGAAGGTAAATAAATATGTACATTTGTATAAAAATTTAAAAATGAACTGACACATTAACTGATTACTCAGGTTTTGAAAAATACTGCTCTAATTTGGCTTGTTTTTTACCAGTAAATAATAAATAAATCTTCGTAATAACATGATTACAGAGAGACATCGACTTGCAAAAAATGGGCGGATTATAGTAGTTGTCGGATTATCAAGCGGCGGACTAGCGAGAGAGTACTGTAGTTCCAACAGAGTTACTACATGCAGAGGCAAATTATAAAATGCCGAATTCTACCATATGATGACGATTCGTCAAATTGCACGATTCTTTTGCTGTTAAAGCTGTCACATTGTGGAATAACTTGCCTATCGCTATTAAACGTGCTCCCTCGTTGCCTGTTTTCAAAAGATTACTTAAAAATAATTTTCTTTCTTTGTAAATGTTAGTTAAATCCCTACTTCTGCCACTAATATTTATTTACTTTTGGTTTACGTATTATAGTATTTATTTTTGTTATATATTAGTGTATATATTTATCGTATTATATGTATTTGTATGTACAATGTTATACTTGTGTATTTATTTTAGGTATTTTGCTATCCATTTGATTATTATTATTTATTTTGTGCACCACCTTCGCGTTATTTTTTCCAACGATTAATTTCCACCCAAAGGTTGTCTGGAAGAAATCGCTATAAGTGATAAGGCCGCCATTTGTTACCTTCTCTCATAAGTTTGTTCTTTTACCTTATTTTATTAACTTTGGTGTACAATAAAGAGTATTTGTCTTGTCTTGTCTTGCACGAGAACACCGTTTGTAAAATGACGGATTTTACTATTTCTATGCGACTCACCGAATTTATTTACATAAGACCTAACACGCTCCTCTTCGCTTGACTCGCTTTGCTTGTTGTCGCACCAGTTTTTGAATTTTGGTTGAAAGACTTTTTCTTTTTCCTAACCCTGATAATAATAATAAAAAAAAAAACAAAAAAAGAAAACTTCTAAAGTGGATTCGAACCACAAAACGTCTATAAAAATCTCTTAGTTTGAGATAAAAATTATGTTTTTATCTATTTATCTATCTATCAGTAAAATAGCGTACTTTTGTTAAAAAATTAAAAAGCCGATACAAGAACTTAAAAAAAGAAAGATTTTGTTCCCCGCCACTTATTTCTTTAAAAATAGTCAGAAAATATATATTTACCTCAGTATATTTTTAAATAGATAAGTTAAGAGGCTACGCGAATTTTATTTTTGTCACTGTCACTCCAAGCGAAAAATCGCGCAGCGCGAGAGTGGCGGATTCAGGACAAAAGGGAAAAAGTTGGTTTTATATTTTTATAAAAAAACTAAAATAGCTAGCAAAATTTCAAATATTAGATCTCTAGATATTGTTGAAACACACCTAATAAAATATGTTTGATTTCTGTATATGGTTCCTATTCGTCAAACGTGGAGAAAAAGTGTGTTTGAAGACCTCATTTCAACAATTATTTCTATCAAGGAAAATTTATTCAAACATTTTTTCCAATTTCAAAATCCTAGATCATATTTATAGTAAAAATGCATATACCAGAAATTTATTAGAATTTCCGTGTATTACATGAAATACACAGAAAAGAAACACCCGTATTTTTTTCGCATATCGCCTTAAGCTATAGTTGAGGAAGCCAAAAACTGGCGATAGTTGGGCGATAGTGTACAGTGAATACGAACAAATTAATGTGAAAAAAAATTGAGAAATCGAGAAAAAATAAATCTGTTATTTCCATACATTTTGGTCGATTACGTAATAATAAATAAGCTATGTAAATTTTCTACGGAACAGATGCTTTTTTTTTTCGCTATTCGAGAGTTGGCTCCATAGTATAAGTTGTTCGTATGGATGAGTACTGTTGCCAGTTTCCGGCTTCCGCAACTTTATCTTAACAACCCTAGATATACAAGGTGACTTTTTGATCATCGTCCAAATTCATACTGGAGGCTTGATAAGTGATCAGTATCTTGGATCAGTAACAATTTTTGTGAAATTCGTGTAATGAAATTTCGGCTTCGAAATTTCATTTTACGAATTTCACCAAAATTGTTATTGATGCATGATACTGATCACTTACCAAGCCACCAGTATGAATTTGGACGATGATCAAAAAGTCACCTTGTATAATTTTTAATGAAAAGTATTCTAAAAGTCTCTTCACGGGAGAGTCAACCTCGCACTTGGCCGGTTATGTTGATCCACCCTATTTTGCATCTCACACAATTTGCGCTGCCCTGATACAAGCTCAATCAGCAATATCGTCTGCTTACACCGGAAAATTGCAACTTAATTACTTTTTCCTCTCTGATCATGGGAAGTAACAAAGATTTTTATTGAAAAGAAATGTCTTCACTTCATGAATCTCCAAGATAATGTCAGATACAGTACACCTACATTTCACCGACGATTTTTACGTCCCAGCGTGATGGATGCCGTATTTGGGGCACAAATATGGACCTACAACTGCCGTCCAAAACTTGTAGACTGAATACAAATGTGCCCCTACGGTATTTAAACCAGTGATCTCTGGGTGAGTAGTCAAGTTGTTTAAAACCGAAATATATAAAAACAAATCGTCATGACATAAATCCCCGGGGGGGGTGTCGGAGATGTTCCGAGTGTGAACTATGGAATGAAAGTCACAGTCCATACTCGGTACACCAGCGTTTCACCAACGATTATTACGTCCCAACGTGATGGGTAGTGAGCCCTATCGCCGTACTTTGAGCACAAAGCACACGCAGCAGGCATGCAGGTTCTTTACTATGTTTTCCTGCAACGTTCAGAATACTTCAGAAAGTTGTAAGTAACAACAAATACAATGCACATAAATTCCGAAAAACTGATTAGTGCATGCCCAACTGGGGATTGAACCTGGATCTCAATATTGAGAGGCCAGTGTTCTATTCCTGAGCTACCACCGTCGCTATTATTAAAATCAAAGGGTGATTTTGGAGCATATAACGTAGTGTCTCTCTGGAATGTAATATGCCAACTAATTGTGACAATATACTTAATGAGGCCCTAGTCAAAAATACCTTACGAATAGCTTGTGTCTTCTGTGTAGACTTCTGTGAGCCGATTAATGAATCTGCCAGAAACGAAAGAAATTTTCCAGGATTAAAGAAAGATGATAGATGCTTTCTGGAAGACAGGAGTAAATTTGTGCAGAAATTACTTAACAAAACTAGCCTATGTTTTGTACGAGTACCTTACCTTAACCTTATACGCTTTCAAATGCATAAACTATTTTAATACAAATTTCAAAGTTCGTTTCTCATTTCTGTATTTTGAACAGGCAGTTCCAAATTTGATAAATTAAAAAATATATCAAATTAGTTAATGAGCGGTAAAAATATGGGGTATGTATGCCGTATGCTTGATTTTGCCTTTACTTTTTCAAAAATCGTAAAAGATTTGTTCCTGTGATAGTTGTTTGCAGTTTTTACTTACTGTGATCAGATGGGAATAGTGGAAGCGGGCAACATTGCACAGACAAATTACCCCATAAATCGTCCAGCGACATAGTCAAGGTGTTGCCAACTTCACCTACATGGGCAAAAGGCGGTAATTTTCACCAAAAATGGCGGCCCGAACAGTTTAACGAGTATCAAGTAATTTAACTACACTTAAAAACTAATTTAGATTTAAGAGTGCCCGGGGAACCAGTTGGCACCTTAAGAAAGTTTTAAGAGGAGTCTTGGAGTAATTTTGTCCTTCACTGAGCAAAATGAAATTATCAATATCAACGAGAGACGAAATACTTTTTTGTGGAATCAAGGTCTGATCAAGGAAAAATTTTCAACTTTATCATAAAATTCTTCAATTAATAAAATTCAAATAATTAAAAATATCTTTTCCGTCATATTTTCAATGCTTGGTTGTGTATAGTCAACAGGTTGATTTTATTCGCAATTAAATATTAGCTACAAAAAAAGTATGCTTACCAAATTTTGTTCCTATCGATGCGATTGTTTCAAATATTGCTTATTCATGTGTTTTTTATAGACAGATAAATACATAATTTATTCATTCACACAATACAAAGCATCAAATAATTACAAAAGAAAACCAAAACAAAATAAATCGAATAAAAATATGCCTTTAAGGCATAACTTAACTTTGTTTTTCTTGTTTAAAATTGAAAAATATTTTGGTATGTGGCATTTGACGCCAACAGTTCAGTATTAGTGAGGTTTATAAGATTTGAAATTTTGTCATGATCTTCTCAAAACCAATTTAAAATGCTGTTTTAACTTTGTTTGGACAAGATCATGAGTAATTGTCCATTAAATGTCAAACTCATGCTTTATAAACCTCACTAATGCTTAACTACTAGCGTCAACTGCCACATACCAAAATGATTTAAATACAAAGTTAAGTTATGCACTTTGTGCTAAGGGACTGACGTATAACCTTAATGCACTGCTCAGCAAAATGTTGCGCTAAAGTACCCATCGAGATGGTATTTACAACTTCAGTAATAAAATGATCAGAGTTGTAAATTAATTTATTTTACTGATTATTCAATATATCAATAAATTATTCAATACATGTGTATTTTATCAATTTATTTGTTAGCATGTTTTGTGCAATATAACAAAAAGACAAACAAGACGCTGCTGCAATCAAGAATAACAAGGATCAACAGTAATTTATCATCAAATATATACTAAAAATAAAAACAGGCCAAGTGCGAGTCGCACTCACGCACGAAGGGTTCCATGCCATTATCTATAAAAACGGCAAAAAAACATGTCTGTTGTATGGGAGCCCCCTTAAATATTTATTTTGTTCTGTTTTTTAGTATTTGTTGTTATAGCGGCAACAAAAACACATCATCTGTGAAACATTTCAACAGCCTGGTGACAGACGGACAGCGGAGTCTTAATAATAGGGTCCCGTTGGTTACCCTATGGGTACGGAACCCTAATAATATAAATATATAAGTACAAAGATATTAAAATAACCTCATTGTATAAGTACCATGCCAACAAGATAGTTATTTCAGTGCTTTATATTTTATACGACAAGACACTCTTAAAGTTTTAAAATGTTGATAATATAATTGCTCTCTATTTTGAGTGATTCGGCTTTTCTCGGCCGTCGTCGTCGGTAGGTCGGTAGAGACAGGTTGTTTATGGTGGGCTATTATCGTTGTTCTTATTAAATTTTCATTTTAACTGGAGTAAATTACACCGTTATATGATAGATTGATTCGTGTGTAAGAACCTTTGTAGGAGTATTGCATATACAACGTGTAACAGAAAGGTGTAACCATATATGAAGAGCTTATTCAGTCAATGGTATAGGACAACTTTTACTATGAAACAAACGATGTAACTCGAAAAAAAAATTGCTATTTCATAGAAAAATGCAATGCCGCTCGGCCGAAATGTATGGAAGGACAGTTTTTTTTTTTTTTTGAGATTTCGGATTTGTTTCCATAGTAAAAGTTGTTCTATGCCATTGACTGAATAAGCTCTTCAAATATGGTTACACCTTTCTGTTACACGCTGTATACTGGCTGAATATTTAGTCGCTGAAGTGCTGAAAACCAGAAATATATAGTGTCTATAATTTAAACAACTTTTACATTGCAACTAACACTGAAATCGCAAAAAAATTACCTGTGTTCCATACAAAAGGTAGATACATGTATACAGTGTGTCCCTCGTACAAGTGCACATCCGAAAGTGGGTGAAACTAGATCTAAATATATCGACAAAAACAAAGAAAAACATTTTTTTTTAATGTTGAAAAAATACTCCACCTGGGTATCTTTGTATGGGACGCGAGCGCAGTGCCTTTGGTTAACCGCTCGTAGAAAATATTGTATTTATGATAGAACGTTGTATTTTTTTTGTTAGAAAGATAATGGAATAGGCAATGATAAATAGGAATAAAAGTATAGTGAAACTGGGACATTATTTTGAAAAAAATTACTATTTCTGAAAAAAAAGACGGAAAAATTAAAGAAATAATATTTTAGTATATTATTTTTATGGTAATGGTAGTTGATTATGTTTTGTTTTTGATTTGGTATGCAACGTCTATTCTTAAGGATTATAACATTTCATTGCATTACTCGCGATAGATCAAAAGTTATGACATATTTTATACATAGCCTCCATGGTGGGCAAAAAAAATTTAAATACGTCAATTTATAAAACAAAGATTTTCTAAAAAAAAAAAAAAAATTTGTCGATAAAATAAGGTCTAGTTTCACCCCTTTTCGGATGTGCACTTGTACGAGGGACACACTGTATAGTAAATACCGTTAAATAATGCCTTCGCCACTATTCGGCAAAGCTCGTATTTCTGTCTTCGTATTGTTGTACTTAAAATGATGAAGCTTGTCTTTATTCATAAACCTATACCAAAGTTCAAGACAAATGAACCAGATTATTTAAACAAACGATCATTTATCTGTATCCATTGCAACCAAAACAAAATAAACCTTAAACAATTTAAAAAACAAAGCAATTTAAATCATAATAAATAAAAAACCCGACTGTCACATTCTATCAAACGGAGAATCCGTTAAAAAATAAGTTTTCCGCCAAGTTTTGACGTCGGGTGATAAATTCAGTCATTTCGGTAATATTTCTAACTAGCTGTCCCCACGGCTCCGCCCGCCTTGAAAATATAATTTGCGTTGCTTAAGGGGCGCCACAATGCTAAACATCAGTTTTGCATTGGATTAATTTCCGTCAATGTAGATGATAAAAATAAAAATAAAATATGGCGAGTTCTTTGACTCAAGAAAATTATTAATTACACTTTATAAATAAACATACTTTCAATCTTCTATTAATTATATTACTTTTAAAAAAGCATGAATTTCATGAAAAAAGCGATTTAGTTTCCGTATTTCAAAACCGATTGAAATGAAACCAACACATGCAGATACTAACTAGAAACAAAAACATCTTTATTACATGAAAAAATTATAGTTAATGTCCTAATGTAGCCGCAATTTCAAAATAACTGTATTTTTGCGTGCACGGCATCTGATTAGAGCAGGATAGACAGTTAAAAAACAAAAGCGTTAGAGCGGGACTGAATTTTAGCATTGAGCAGCCCCTTAATGTTACGTTTTTGCAAACCCAAAACAGTATGAAGGCCGATTAGATATGCCAAACGCCATACTCATCTGACGTTTCTGAAACGCGGAACATTTTGATTTTACAATTTCATTCTTTATGAGCGTTTTTTCTTGTGTCAAATTTAGTGTTTAATACTCGTAAGATTCCTAGATGGCACTGTCGTATACTTTAGCAACATTATCAAGGACAAAATTTGCACAGATTCCAAACAAACTAAAAACCACCTTGACATTGATTGCTGCGAAACATATTATTTTATCTATGGTGACATGGAGAGCGACATCTAGAGGTAAGCTAAGAACTAAGAAAAAAAACAACGAGAAAAACGCTCATTATGAAGCGATCACTTCTTAGAATAAAATCACTTATCCAAATTCATATTGTTTATACTTTATACCGTTCATCATTGTCACAATCCAAGGAATCGCATTGTAAGATTTTTTTCGCGATTTTGGCGTTCTTGTGAGTGATACGCGCACACAAGGGTGCGTAGAGCGTCATCTCACTCTTTCTCATGAATTTTGTCCCTTTCTAGCTTTTTGATTTTATATAATAGATGTTTTCCGGTATAAATGACATATATTAGCGGCGCCTAGACAAATTATTATAAATAAATAGGTTGCCGCCAGTGCTTCGCCTTTTGATCAAGACTACTCGAATAAACTGTTTTAAACATGTTTTAAATAAACAACAATTCACTATGTTACTCATACTGAACAACATTCGTGGGAAAATGTAATTTTAGGGCAATTTTTTTTTAATAATAATTATGACCGATCACAATGCAGAATTGCAGTGTTATAATTAAATATTATAATATCGATCAAACAATGTAGGTACTTATAAAACCGCTTTTGATGTTGTTATTTATTACCTTATGATAATAGTATTTTGTGCAACTGTAACATAATTTGAGACATTGGGACACGTGTGCTTGTTTACGAAACGAACGAAATTGCACGAGTGTCCCAATGTCCCAATTACGTACCTTCATCTACGACCATTAAAAATATCGTCTTTTTAGGGTTCCGTAGTACCTAAAAGGTATAAAAGGAACCTTTATGGTGAGACTCTGTATGTCACAGCCTCATAACTCTAGCACCGTTAAAGATAAAGACATAAAATTTGGCACAAAAATAGCATTAATTTGCCCACATATCAAAATGTAAAAAAAATATATGAAAAATCGCTACGCTCGTGATTCAATTATAGAATCCTTCGCTTGCTCGGGATTCAAACTCGGCACTCGGAGCAAAAAATGTTTTTTAAAATAACTATTTCAATTCCAATATGTAGGTTACAATTTACCCACAAAATACACAACATAAAACAATATATTTCGCTGTAATAAAACGCACGCAAATCTAACTAGGCAAAACAAAACATAGCATTCCATATTCAAAATCGAATCTCCGTGCAAACTGCCAGTATTCTCCAATATCGATGCAATGCAATAACGGCGTGCAAAACGCTTTGTATCTTTCTGTAAGTAACACTTATCTCAAGGGTATAAAGTTCATTTTACTTCTGACTTTAGGCGATTTATTATAAGTTGGATGCATCTTGTTGTAGCTTCGCCACTGACCTATTTAGACGCTGAGTCATGATGTAAGGGAGTAAGACCGAATTTATTATTTGAGAAATTGCCGTTCGGCCGATTTTCGCTTTTGTTACCAATGCGATACGCATGAAGATTTTTCCTCAATAATTCTGGTGCCAGTGAGCAAAATTTGTTATAATTTTTGTAAGATTTTCCATATTTAACACGGGAACAAGTATATTTCCGCAGCTTTTTACTTAATTTAAGCTGTTTTCGAGTTAAGGCGATATGCGAAAAAAATACGGGTGTTTCTTTTCTGTGTATTTCATGAAATACACGGAAAATTTTAATAAATTTCTGGTATATGCATTTTGACTATATAATCTAGGGTTTTGAAATTGGAAAACATGTTTGGATAAATTTTCCTCGATAGAAATAATTGTTGAAATGAGGTCTTCAAACACACTTTTTCTCCTCGTTTGACGAATAGCAACCATAAACAGAATTCAAAAATATTTTTTTAGGTGTGTTTCAACAATATCTAAGAATGTGATATTTTAAAATTGGCTAGCTATTTTAGTTTTTTTAATAAAAATATAAAACCAACTTTTCCCTTTTACCCTGAATCCGCCCCTCTCGTACTGCGCGATTTTTCGCTTGGAGAGACAGTGACAAAAATAAAATTCGCATAGCCTCTTAAGGGGATTAGTATCGTCAAATGAGTATTTTCTAAAGCCTACTCCTCGTTCATGGCCAAACCAAAAAATTCAAGAAATGTATTACGAATAATCAACTTCTTTCTCATACCACCAAAACTTCTACGTATATGAAAAAAAAATTCAACCGAATGGTGTTTTTAGGGTTGCGTAGTACCTAAAAGATACAAAAAGAAACTAATGGTGAGACTCCGTTGTCCGTCCATCCGTCCGTAAGTCACAGCCTCATAACTTTAGCACCGTTAAAGATAAATACATGAAATTTGGCACAAAAATAGCATTAGTTTGTCCACATATCAAGGTGTAAAAAAAATTAAAAATTTTCCAAAACAAAACTGAGAAAAATAATTTGCCTAAAAACACAATATGGGTATCAAATAGATATTAAAAAGCTGATTGTAAAAATATATACTTATATATACTTATATTTTTCCGTCTATAAATATAGACGGAAAAATATGAAAAAAATGACAATTATAGATCACCGAGAAATATAAAAAAAGAAGTATGATTAATAAAAAAAGCGGTTGACAATATCATGAAAAAAAATGACAAAATTAAATTTATCATCCACTTTGTCGATTTCATTGATAGCTTTAAACATAACATAGGATTATTTAATCAAACAATCACGTCCATGTGAAAAGTAATATTTTTTCCTATTTCGCCCTATCAAGGCAGTAGCGAGCGTCGTAACAGCGACTATGCATTGCGGGCTAATATAAACGTTATTTCAATGTCGTGTCCGCCGTACTGACAAACATCGAGCACCTAATTT
This sequence comes from Ypsolopha sequella, assembly GCA_934047225.1. NCBI lineage: Eukaryota > Metazoa > Arthropoda > Insecta > Lepidoptera > Ypsolophidae > Ypsolopha > Ypsolopha sequella. Next base: position 19,203,459 of record OW204004.1, on the reverse strand, counting down.
GGCGACACTTATCGCCTTAAACTGACGACACACAGATTAAAAAAAAAAGTTCAACTTTTTTGGGTTTTTTCAACTTTACCACATACTCGAAAAACAGAATCCTTATAAGATAATTTTGTTTTCCGTCTGTCTGTCTGTCTGTCCGTGTGTCAAGGCTCTCTGTCTTAGGAAGGGCTTGTGGTATCAAGTGGAAATTAATATCGAATACTAAGGTTATATAGCGCCATACTGCCATATAATTCAATTTTATAATTTAAAGCAATAAAAAGATACGGCTCTGCAAATCGTATTTCATACTAAAAAACCCACTCACTGATCGTCAAAACCATTAGGTAACCTAATACTTCTTGGTGAACAACAATCTTAAATTTGGTACGAAGGGAAATCTTTTGGCACAAGTGTAGTAATAAATTCGATTTTACGTGGAATAATACTTAACTAAATTAATTTTAATAGTAGTTTATGCTACAAGGGCGAAAAGGAATAAATTACGAGGACGATTTAAAACATGAGCGTAGCGAGTTCGCGAGATCCTGTTCCTGTTCCTGCTCGTGTTTTAAATAATATATAGTTGGTTCCTATTCGTTAAACGAGGAGAAAAAATTTGTTTGAAGACCTCATTTCAACAATTATTTCTATCGAGGAAAATTTATCCAAACATGTTTTCCAATTTCGAAACCCTAGATTATATAGTCAAAACGCATATACAGAAATGTATTAAAATGATCCGTGTATTTCATGAAATACACAAAAAAGAAGCACCTCTATTTTTTTACATATCGCCTTAAAGATAGGTGGATGTAACGGATTGCGTTCCCAAACGCAAAACTTATGATAGTTTTTCTTATTTCTGATTAAAAAGTATAAAATAATAGTAGTTTATGCTACAAGGGCGAAAAGGAATAAATTACGAAGAAGATTTAAAACACGAGCGTACCGATTTATTGCTCTCACGCCCGTGTATCTAACTACGTTTTTCAATGCATAGTGTGAGGAAATAAAACAAATACAATCTTGTGAACTTTAAATTATGATTGGCTCAAAAGGACTGTATCCAGAGCCGTTAAACAGTGGAAAAAAAGTATAACATTTATGGTACACAGGAAAGGCTGCAGGTTAGCCAACCATTGTAAATAAATTAAAAAATAATAATAATAATAAAGCCCTAGGGCGAAATAATCGACTTTCTGTTCGGTTTTGATGCATAAAAAGTGGACATGTACGAGCACTTGCATTGAAAAAGTGTTTTATGGCATTTGGCGATTGTCAATTAGGCTTTTCTAGCAAAGTTGTGTTATTTTATGCTTTATGTTTGAAATGATCCCGCACAGTAACTATGTAGGTACGGTCTTTGTCCACACATTTATTTTATGGATATTTTTCAATATTTTGTCGTTGGCAGCAGCGTTATTATCGTTATTTTTGTCGTTTTTATCCGGCTCGAAGGACCGTACGTAAGGGCAAGGACTAATGTCGGACTAGCTCTCCCTTACAGAAGGTACTTGATTCGAACGCAACGTCCGACCGTTACCACGAGCACAGTAAAGAAAAGTAACAGTATTACGTCAGGGCAGTGTCCTTGACACAACGCTCGGCAGACGCATGCATTAGGGCTGCCCACATAAATGCGCGGGCATCGGGTGATAGTATACTATGATCGGGTGGCGCGTCTCACACTCTCCGCGTCCGTACCTTACTGCGGCGCACCCCTACTGCCGAGGTATGCTGAGATTTAGAAGTGCGCGTTTCACAATATTATGTTGTTACATTTCTCTACTGTGCCACGAGTCCAGGGTGATTTGGCAGGATAATAGTGGAAATAAATTGTATATTGTTCTTGTGTTAAATATGTTTAATTTATTAAATACAAATGTTACACTGTTATGATATGATATGACATATTACAAGAAAAAAAAGAATATTAAAATTTTATGTTATCAATTATCGAATTACTTCGAGGGGGACTCCAAGTAAGATTTATGAGGGAGAGTAAGAGGACAGCTCACAGGAAAAAAAACAGGAGGCCCACCATGCCTGGGACCAATGGATAGCGGTATATACATCCCTAATAGCCGGGCCTTATATAGAACAGACTGGTGACAGGCAGCGGCGTCACCGGTGCGAGGGTTCCGGCACCGCGCTCACCAACCCGTCTGCCCAGCGTGTGTGAGTATGGGCAATTCTTCCAGGATGACCGATGGGAGTGGCAAAGTCCTGGAAAGGCTTATGTCCAACAGTGGACGAACTAGGCTGATGGGTGGATGGATAAATTATGTTGATAGTCATGAGTGGCACGAAACCAACCGACGTTTCTACAATATTTTAGGCTGTCGCTGGCAGTATTGATTGTATTTCGTCACCCGGAAAGCACTAGAACTTGTCCTCAATACTTGCGGGCGCCGGCCGTGTTAGCAACCTTGACTTAAGTAAACTATGTTAGTAGAAATAATTATTAAGAAGTAGGAATTAGAAGAATAGAATAGAATGATTTCTTTATTTAAGACAGTAGGTTACAGTAAATATTAAAACACTAATTTCCACTGAAAGTTTCCTTGTAATATGGAAAACTAGGCTATTTCTCAAAAACATAAGACTTAGAGAAATTAATTTTACGTTATCTTAAGACTATAATTTAAGCTATATAAGAATACATTTTAACAATAAAAGGAATTTAGATTAACATTGTTTTAAAAAAACACTTGTACTTATCCACATATTAGGTACTTATAACTTTATTAAGCCCGACCGGTTTCGCTGTAAAGCGTTTTCTAGGGCCTTTTACACATCCTAACTAACAAATAAATAATTTACACTACAACCATGTCTAAAATGACGTGCAATAAATGAAACAACAAACCATTGCACGTCATTTTAGACATGGTTGTAGTGTAAATTATTTATTTGTTAGTTAGGATGTGTAAAAGGCCCTAGAAAATGCTTTACAGCGAAACCGGTTGGGTATAATAAAGTTATAAGTAATATGTGGATAAGTACAAGTGTTTTTTTAAAACAGTGTTTTATAAATTCCACCAAGTGCCAACAATCACTAGCATCTACTAATTTAGATTAATTTTATTTAGACACAAATGAAGTTATACTCAGCTTATTTTAAAGTGTGTTGGATGTGTGTGTGTGTATGTGTGTGAGATGTGCGTTTGTGAAGAGGTGATGTATCCCTAGCCCTACGAGCGGGGTCTTGGGATCAATATGAGAAATATAGTGCGCGCCAATCTTTTAGTCGCCTCTGATTGACTTACGAGTGCAAGCTTGCGCAGGTACAGTCAAGGAAACAATAATATCAACGGTTGATTATTAAATGGTTACTATAAGTGGGAAGGTGTACTTGTTGTACCTACCTATTACATTATTTATTTATTATTTTACTGCGATCTTAACTATATTAATAAAACGCATTAATATAAACACCATTTTCCTACATTGTCGCCTTAAAACGCTATAACGTCCGCGAGGCATAACAACAACTATAAGCTTTAACAAACTAAATCAACAAAACAATAACAAACAGATTCAACGATAAACTTAACGAATCATGGAATTTTTTCTTAGAACGTACTTACTCGTATCATGGAACGCGCGGCGCATGTGTAGTGTACGGACGTAGCACTAACACTAACGCATAGTGCTGACCAGGATTGGATTCAGACCCTCGGAAAATTATTGTCTATGGGAATTAAAAATATACTACTTGGCTAAAATTATACTACGTTTCGTTTTTTGTCGATTTTTGTGCTGAATTGAAATAAAACAGCGTATTTGTAAGTGAATTTTTAAAAAAAGTTAATAAATATATTCATTATTTAATAAAATAGCCTATTTGTTAGTGAAATTTTTCAAAAATTTACTAAAAATTTTCATAACGCCCAAAAATTCCCTATATTGTAGGGTAAATGTTAATAAGCAAAACGTCTCAACCAATAAAACAAGTTAGATGGCCTAAAGATAAAATTATGGTATTTTTACGTAGTGTAGTTCCATTACAATACTACATACTACATGTCATGAAAATATAGTACAAATAGTATAATTATACTACAAAATCCAACCCTGGTGCTGACACCTGCTAAATGGCAAGCGGGGGGTGTGGTGCGGCACGCAGGCGGGTGTGCTCCGCGCTCTCGCTCCTGTAACGTCCCCCTGACACCGTAAAACGGCTATTGCGTCGCCTCGTGCGGCTATCTTCAGAGGCGACTAAAAGATTGGCGCGCACTGTAGGTATTAGGGAGTGTGTGAAAATGAAGATGGGTATGGACGGGCCGGTGTCATTTTTCCCTACCTCTAAGACCGAGGTATTGGGACAGTAGTGACTACTAATGCTTTAACGCTTTAAAGTAGTTGTGCAGGATGATTTACAAAGTAATGCATACAATAACACAACTTTGCTAGAAAACCTTAATTGACATCAAGCTATGTATGTTCGCCTAATGCTATAAATCACATAGATTTAATACTTTTTATTCAAAAATAACAAAAACGATCATAAGTTAAAAATAAAAAATAAAATAAAATAAAAAGTTTTGCGTTTGAGAACCCGATCCGTCGCATCCACCTTAAGTGTCATCATCCCATCTGAAGGTTGCTGATAGAGGTCTTTGGAAACCTCTTGAACTGGAGTAGGTGTCAAGGTTACATCTCGTTGGAAGCTTGGCGAAAAACCATTCACCCTTATTATTAAAATGCTTTAAGTTATCATTAAATTAATTTTAATTGTGCTTTAAAGTGCATGCAAGTCAGTGTTAGAATAAGATGAGTGCAGTTGTGTTTATTGTTTTTTTTTTCGGTAAGGATGGACTTGTCCCTATAACATGAATAACGTCAGACTTTCAAAAGTTCTTTGGAAGAAATTAGTTGTCTCCTGATATTGAAAAAAAAATAATCTTTTAAGTCTTTTATTCAACAATGTATTACGATACATACTTTTGTCTAAACAAATATTATATTTCCAACCATTTATTTTGGTTTTTGAACATTCTTTAGAAGGGATCGACTTGTTTTTTTTTTCTTAAATTAGGTAATAGGAAAATGGCTGAATCTACTAAAATTTAATACTTTTTGCCTACAATATATTTTAGAGTTACCTAAAACCCCTCCTATTTGTTGTTTCGCTGCGTGATTATTAGTATTAGCCGTCCAAGAAAAAGAGGCAAATGAGCCAACATATAATCGCCTCTATAGTTAATTTTTGCATGCCACTTATGGCGAAATGTTTTTGAACTTGTTATTTATGACATCCGTTTACTGTACACACATTTTCAAGCAAATAAATGATTCAATTTATATTTCCAACAAAAGCTAATAAAGTCATTGCCATTGGACTTATTGTGCAGGGTGGGTAATGAAAAAAGTTGCTAGGGTATGCCATACTCTTAAGGGCCTTAGTATCGCCAAATGGGTACATTCTAAAGCCTACTCCTCGTTTATAGACAAACCAAATATATTGAAAAAAATGTACCTATATAAATTATCAACTCTAAGACAACATACATATACAACATTTTTTTTTCCTATCACCAAATCTTTTAATATGAAAAAAAAATCAACAGAATGGTGTGTTTTGGCTTGAATTCCCTACTGCTCCTAAGCTGCTCGGTCGATTTAATTAATTTATGTTTCAAGACATACTCAAGTAATAGATAAACTTGATAGCTATAAAAATAACATAATTTATAATTATTTTCAATGCAAGTGCTCGTAAAGGCCCACTTTTTATGTATCAAAACCGAACAGAAAGTCGATTATTTTGCCCTAGGGCTCTATTATTATTATTTTTTTATTTATTTACAATGGTTTGCAAACCTGCAGCCTTTCCTGTGTACCATAAATGTTATAATTTTTTTCCACTGTTTAACGGCTCTGGATACAGTTCTTTTGAGCCAATTATAATTTAAAATTCACAAGTTAATTTTTTTTTTATTTCCTCGCACTATGCATTGAAAAACGTAGTATGATACACGGGCGTAATAGCACAGATTATATAGTAGTTACTACGTAAATAGCAATAAATTACTCGGTTACGTTTAAAATACTCGCTATGCTCGTGTTTTAAATCATCCTCGTAATTTATTCCTTTTCGCCCTAGTAGCATAAACTACTATTTCAATGCATGTGCTCGTAAATGCCCACTTTTTATGCATCAAAACCGAACAGAAAGTCGATTATTTTGCCCTAGGGCTTTAATATTATTATTTTTTTAATTTATTTACAATGGTTGGCTAACCTGCAGCCTTTCCTGTGTACCATAAATGTCATCCTTTTTTTTACACTGTTTAACGGCTCTGGATACAGTCCTTTTGAGCCAATTACAATTTAAAGTTCACAAAATTATATTTGTTTTATTTCCTCACACTATGCATTGAAAAATGTAGTATGATACACGGGCGTAAAAGCAATAAATTACTCGGTTACGTTTAAAACACTCGCTACGCTCGTGTTTTAAATCGTCCTCGTAATTTATTCCTTTTCGCCCTAGTAGCATAAACTACTATTATTTATTTAAATAAATTGTACAGCACTACAGTTAACACCAATTCGCTATACAATTCAAACAAAAATGTTTACATTCCAAATAATACTATAAAAATAACAATAAAATAAAAATAAAACTTAAAATAAACACTACGTACGTATAGCCTGCGACATAGTATTATTATTAGTATTATTCAATCAAACAATCACGTTCATGTGAAAAGTATTATTTTCTCCTATTTCGCCCTATCAAGGACGCAGCCAGCGTCGTAACAGTCACTATGCATTTCGGGCATTATTTCAATATAGGTTAAGTTTTAATATTAATTTTAAGTCAGGGTTCAGCAGAATACCAGCGCTGTAGCCCCTACTGCAGCATTAAGCTGAGCTGTAATCCTTTTTTATTTACCACTGTTTTCCTAATGTTATATTTACTCGAACTGTTTGTTAATTTGTATTGTTTGTGATTTGTGAACATCGTCCAAATTCATACTTGAGCCTTGGTAAGTGATCAGCATCATGAACCAATAACGATTTTTTTAAAATTCATAAAATGAAATTTCGACTCCCCATAGTGATTCACTCAGGACTGGGAGTGAATTAATATGGGAAGTCGAAATTTCATTATACGAATTTCACAAAAATGTTCATCGATTCATGATGCTGATCACTTACCAAGCCTCTAGTATGAATTTGGAAGATGATCAAAAAGTCACCTTGTATATACTGTGTTTTTTCTTGTGTCTATGGTATTTTAAAATAAATTACTTTTCTTTCTTTCTTCTTTCTTCTTCAATGTCGTTTCCGTCGATATTCGTACCGATAAACATCGAGCTGCTAATTTGGCGACACTAATCGCCTTGATAATACGTCTTGGCGTGTTGACAGATTGGTATGGTGCTTTCTTACAATGATTTTTTGTCTGTCCCATATTTAAAATCGCCACCGAACATTCTAGATGATTCAGTTCAGTTCAGTTCATTTATTTATCTTTTGGTACATTACTATACACTTAGATATGTCATCATACATTAAGGCGATATGTAAAAGTTTTAGCGTCTCTGTTACTCCATATGCGAAAAAACCCTCAGTGCGAGAGGGACGGTTTCGTGGAAAAGTAGCAAAAAGTCGGTTTTTTATTAATAGAAAATTTACTAAAAATGCTATCAAAATTTCGTTTAACCAGGTCCTAGATTCTGTTACAACCGATAAAGACCTCATTTCAATAAATACTTCTATCGAATCAAAATTCTCCAATCGCGTTTCTGTTTTAACAGATCCCTAGAGACAGATTCCAAAAATAATATACTATTTTATCAAAATTATACATTATTTACCGAAGTAGATATAGAAGTTCTAAAAGTGTAAATTTTTTTCCGTAGCGCCTTAATATACTCTTAGATATAGTTAGAATCATTTCATCTAAGAAATATATTGACATGCAACTTGTTTTGTGTTTTTCACTGCTTCGTCACTACATACGAGTAGGATGCCTTGGATGCCACCGAGGAGTTGCTCAACAAACTGGAACGTCTTCAAAATTTGGCTATCAGATTTATTTTTGATTTGCGAAAGTTTGATCATGTGTCCGAGTTTCGACGTAAACTGAAGTGGCTTCCAATACGCTATCGGAGGTATAGTCATATCCTATCTCTACTATACAATGTTTTAAATAATCCTTCCTCCCCTAATTACCTAAAAGATAGGTTCAATTTTCGCACTGACATGAGCAACAGGAATCTTCGGCCTTCTCATGATCTTATGTTGTCTATACCAACTCATTAACGTTACTCTGGATCTTTTACAGTGGACGCTGTCCGTCTTTGGAATGATCTTCCACACTCCCTTAAAAGTCTTCCCTCAACCGCTTCCTTCAAATTCAACTTGAAGAAGCACTTTTTGTCCTCTCAGCAGCTCTAGCTACTAGTATGTATGTATCGTACGTATTTATGTAGTGTATCATATTTAATATATTATATATATATATATACTCGTATTGTATTTTAATACCCACTCTTTGTTTAGTTTTTAGACCGTTAGGTCGTTAGGTATACTTTTAGGTTAGTAGTGTATGTTGACTATCATATTTATTATAGTTACATACATATTTATATCACTCATTATGCACTCATTTTAAATTTCAATAAGCCAATGTAAAATGTTTCTTCATCTCTGTCATTTATGGTTGACTGGAAGAAATTTCTTTCTGAAATAAGTCCGCCTTTGCCCTGTATTTCTCTTAAATCTGTATTTATCTGTGTTTTTGTGTGCAATAAAGTGTTTATTATTATTATTATTATTATTTACATAGTATAAAACAAAATCGCTTCCCGCTGCCTCTCTGTCCCTATGTATGCTTAGAGCTTTAAAACTACGCAACGGATTTTGATGCGGTTTTTTTCAATAGATAGAGTGATTCAAGAGAAAGGTTTATATGTATAATACATGCATAATGTAGTAGAGAAACACTGATAATTTTAGAGGTTTCTGATGTGATGTCGTAAATAAACTCATTTTTTTGCGCTTACGTACCAAACGCTGGCTGAATCCTACGAGATATATCAAAATAACGTACTATAGTATTGTACACCTTAAAAAGGTCTACAAAAAGTCTGCGATGATATATGACTATCTCTTAGGGATAACCCACAATAATCATTTTTTATACTTTACTTTTTACGAGAAATATAGGCTTATTTACAAAGCGATTTTAAGCAATACAGCATTAATCCTTATCCAATTAAGTACCTTAAATACATTGTGCATTCAATATACTTAGATCAATATGGCCCTTTCAAGCATGTAATTTAAATTTTCACGTGGCCAATTATATGTCGCTCTTTCAAAAGTAACCTCTAAAGAAAACATGTTTGTATTGTCTAATGACAAAAAAGCTGTGAACCTTGTAAATAGAGACATTCTATAGTATATTTAGTATCAGCATTGCACCCGTGCGAAGCCGGGGCGGGTCGCTAGTACTAAATAAATACTTATTGTGAGTTTGCATGTTATTTAGTATAACCTGAGTCAAAAGATTTTGGGATTCAAAAGGTTTGCCCGTTTTGGCTGTGTTGTCAACGTAGACTAAACGCACACCCGACATACCTGACGGGCTCGAACTGAAAATCAGCGCTGTTAGCCTTAACTTGTAAGACTACAGCATATGCTAAGTCTTAAGGGGCCTCTTCCAGCGTCATCCGAAAATTACTCTTACTGATGACGATATTCCTCTTAAATGAGATGTTTAAAAATTATGAAAAAATATATAGTGTTATTTAAAGTACAAGGAAAAAAAATATCTGTGAAAATTATTCTTGCGTTAAAACAATATGAAAATATTGTTCAAGATCAAGCTGTTTTTAGACTAAAATACAAAGAAAATATTGCTTATAAAAATCATCTATGGAATTATTTTCCCCTATTTTGCGCCATCCAGACTCCGCGACGTCGTAATGCAGTGCGCGCTGATATGAACGTTATTTTATCATAGCTTCTGTCGATATTTGTACCGACACAAGTCGACTTAAGGTCGTCGGCGACTACCTGCCCCTTAAGCCCTTTTATCTGCTGTGACACATGACTTCTCTTAGTTAACTGACTTTATTTTATTTCTCCGTATTTTTTCCCTATGTTGATTTGTATTTTCTATATTGTGTAATTGTGTTGTAGCCACGGGGATGGCGTAACACAAATTTTATACTAGCACCGCTGTCGCCACTTTTTGGAATAACGTAGTATTACCTAGTAAGTAAACATACGCGGCGCACACATAGATTCACCCGTCTTCATACAGCCAAAATAACACCGTATTTCTATGAAGCTTAGATGTAAAATACTAAAAACGTCATGGCTTCGTGCCAATGTGTGTAAAAAGCCATGACCAGCGGCCGTACTATGACACAATTAGGTCCGTGTTGATAATGTTTGAAAAAATATACATTGCGGCGTTAATATTCTAACTCAGTGTGTAACACTCTTTATAACCTGCAATGGACAAAATATAACGCTAAATAATTCATGGTAAGGTTGAAATGTTATTTACCGCGAGGTTTATTCTGCAAATATCACAATTAATACATGTTTAAATTACTTACGAGTGAAATGAAATTCCTTTGGATGTCTTCTTTGCGTTATTTGAAGAGTTAGAACAATTTGCCACGCTGCAATATACCATGTTTACAATATGTTTGTTCTAACGCGTTTGGTTGAGAAATGAGAGACCCGTGGGTTATGTCTTGACGTATTGATCAAATCGGTGCATCGCAGTCACGGCTTTCGTGGCATTTCTATTCCTTATTAATAGTTCTGTGGTTGTAGCAGATAAATAATATTCTCATTCAGTAGGACCCCTGGTTTATCATAAAATTATTTAGGTCAAACCAATTAATTATAGATCGTAGTGACGTAGTGATAATTATAGTGACGTAAACTTCATGTCCGAAATCCGAAATACGGCGATAAAGGTAAACCCCTGTCACTTTGAGACGTAAACCTTGTCGGTGAATAGAGGGTGTACAGGTCTTGACTTTTTCAGTGACAGTAAGTAATCGGAAAAAACTTTGACACCTTTATGTGTAGTGACGGTGTTATAATGTGTTGATTCAGCAGAATCTATTTATTTTTGTGACTTATTTGTGTCCATTCGGTGAAAACTTATTTAACAGGACTAAACTTAATTTATGTGTTCGGTCCTTGTCTTTCCGATGAAGAAAGAAAAAGGCAGGACCCTTAAAATAAGGTTAGTCCTCTCAAACTACTATTTCATAAATATTACATATATATTTATACTAATATTACATAAAACCTTTACAACGAAACGTTTTTTTTTTGGGATTTTGCTCTTAACAGATGTTGGCTCTACATTTTATTATTTTGCAGCAGACTTACTGCCTTTTTAGGTTGATATTTCGTTTTACAACCTTCAGGCAGCTACAATACTGTTCGTGGATGTAAAACGCTTTACGCTATACGGAGTAATTTTGTACGCCGCGCGCGTACTAAATAAATTGTCTGCATGTCCCGGTACAATTTATGACATCCTGTTATTTTTATATCCAGGAAATTACGTCAAAAAGCTCATGATTTTTGCATACGTCAGTTGCGTTGCACCCGGCTGTGATTTTTTTATGGCGATTAAACGTAAATAAATTGGCAGATATTTTGAATGCTCCAGAAATAATAATCGTGGAAGCGTTATGCAATTCATCTATCAGCGACGTCTGTTTTTTTTTTAAAACGAATCCCGAATATTTTGTTAAAAGCTTTTTGTCACTGTTTTAAGAAAAAGTACGTTTAAGCGTCTAGCTTCGTCAACAAATAAAGATACCCTTTTGGTGATGAAGACTTTGCTACTTTTGATCTGCACTTCCAAATTCATACTGGAGACTCGGTAAGTGTTTTAAAACGAAGTTTATTAGTATTCCACTAACCATTCTCTACGTTGGAATATCATAATATATTCTCATGTCTTTTTGTAATCAGTGGTTCGCTTTTAGTTTAGTAATAATTCATTTGCTCCCGTAGGTTTTAAGTTTAGTATTTTTAGTGTTTAAAGTTTTTAGTATTTTTAGTTAGGTAATTAAAATTTTTAGCTTTATTTGTAAAATTGACATTATATCATTGCAGTATAGAAACGCAGAAAGAAAAGTAAATCTGGATGTGAGGAGCCGGTTCAGAGCTCCTCACATCCAGATTTACTTTTCTTTCTGCGTTTCTATACTGCAATGATATAATGTTAATTTATATCTCCTTGCGATGGATAAATCGCTAAGTGTTCAAACATAGAAATTTATTTCTGTCTGTGTTATATTTGTAAAAAAATATTTTTTTTTGTATGTTATTTTATTTTATTTTGTAGTGTGATTAGATGATAATATGTCTTACTCATATTTGTGTATAATTGTTTGACAATAAATATTGTGTATTGTATTTAAAAGTATAACGTCCTTATAAATGGACATGTGTCCATTTAATGACAAACATGTTGTTAAGGCGATTACCATCGCCAAATTAGCAGCTCGATATTTGTCACTACAAATATCAACGGAAACGACATTGAAATAACGTTCATATCAGCGCGCAATGCATAGTGGCTGTTACGACGCTCGCTGCGTCCTTGATAGGGCGAAATAGGAGAAAATTATACTTTTCACTTGGCCGTGATTACTCGATTGAATAATCTTATGTTATGTTTATAGCTATAAAGTTTATCTATTTATCAAAGCATAGGTGAATTCAATCGGCCAAGCCACTCAAAAGCAGTAGGGAATTTGAGGTCAAAAAACACCATTCAGTAAAAAAAAAATACATGTAGAAGTTTTGGTGGTATGAAAAAGAAAAATGTTGCATATATTGTCTAAGAGTTGATTATTCATAATACATTTTTTCATTATTTTTGGTTTGGCCATAAACGAGCAGTAGGCTTTAGAAAGTACCCATTTGGCGGTATTAAGGGCCTTAAATGATATGACAATAACATGGTCAAAAGAAATCAACTATACACATATTGATGGTGTACTGTACCTTTTTCAAATAAATAAAACAAGGTCCGTGTTACTATTTTAGTAAAATTCGTAAAATTGAAATTAATTGTATGTTATAATAGTATATTTCATTACGAGTGCGGAAAGCCTGTCATTGCAAAGAGTTCCGACAAATGTCTACCCGAGCCGAGGCGCAGCCGAAGGTGAGGGTTGACAGTCGGAACAAGTTGCAATGACGGTTCCGCACGTGTACTGAACAACTATTTTTAATACAGTTGCGAAAAAATTAAGCAATTTAATAAAATAATAAAAACACAATAACTCAACTAACTAATACTCCACGCAATAAATTCGTAGTATGTAGATATGTAGCGACTTTTTGACTTTTCCGGTAAAATGTTCTCCGAAGCATTTTGTGCAATTATAATGAGTTCCGGTGGTGTCAATTCAAATAAAATATCGTCGAAATTACTCATTTTGTGCAACAAACAACTAAACCCGCAAAGACATTTTTTGGTAAATGGCGCCAACCGTAGAAGAATATATTCTTATGCTTATAAGCAGAGATTTTTTTTTGTTTTCTTCACCCGTTCTGGGTAGGCAAAGGGAACTATGCCCATACAGCCAAGTCTTCAGTAGAATTTTTTTATTGATATGAAATGAAAATGAAATTTAATTAGATGAAATGAAATGAAACCTAACCTAACTCATTGAATCAAATAATTAAATCTGATATTGAAACAAAATAGTACTTTTTTTTAGAAATATTTGCATGAATCATAAAAACTTCTTTGATTTTTTTTTTGTAAAAACTTCGTGGTTGGTTTTTTCTTTTTAATAGACATTATTTTGACAGTTGGGAAAGAGAACGCACGAGTTCGGAAAAGGTAAAGAAAAAGCTCGAGTATGTAATAGCCCACATCCCGAACGCTATACGTCCCTGCAATACGCCACTTTTTGAGCAACTGTATTAAAAAATATATTGTATTGTAAAATTAAATAAAAAAATTAAAATTAAAATTTCACATTCCTCGGGCAGCGATTAAGCTTAGCAATACAGCGTGGGAATGTCGCCAGCATACTGGGCACATTGCCGCAGAGCAGCGATTTGGACAAAGTTTTTATTTATAATATAGTTTATCTTTTAAGGTATTTTGGTTTATTTTTAAGAATATTTTTAGTTTAGTTAAGATGTATTTATTTTAGTCTTTTTATTTTAATTTTAATGTTATTTAATTGTTTCAATAAAGATGTTAAACGTCAGCCATTTAACCAAATGAAAATTTTGCTGCCCGTAAAATTGAAAAACATTTTGGTATTAGTGAGGTTTATAAAGCATGAGTTTGAAATCTAATGCACAATTAGTCTTGATGTTGTCCAAAAAAAGTTAAAACAGCATTTTAATTTGGTTTTGAGAAGATCATGACTAATTGTGTATACAATTTGAAACTCTTGCTTTATAAACCTCACTAATACTGACCTATTGGCGTCAAATGGGACAGACCAAAATGCTTTAAAATTTTTAATTTCTAGACATAAAATCAAAGTTAAGGTGATATATCGTCCGTGCAAAGATCCCCGTTACTCCAGGCGGAAAGATCCGCAGTGCGAGAGGGATGGAATCGGTAAAAATTGACAAAATGTCGGTTTTAAATAAAAAAAAAATTAACTGAAATTAGCTTTGAAAATTTCCATTTCCAGTAATTTAGGTATTGTTAAAACCCATCTCAATAAATATTTTTGAAGTGTGTATACTACCCCAATTTGTCAGAATATCAAAAAAAATGTAAATTTAGACTTCATTTAATAGTACATTACGATACGAGAGCGATGAAACGTTTTCTGACGAGTGTGAGATCACACGAGTCGAGAAAAAGTTTCTCGCACGAGTTTCGTATAATTTTTATAGCACAAGTGCGGAAAATGCCGACTTTATGCGCGTGCGTAAAGTGGTCATTTTACGCACGGTGTGCTATAAATAATTATTAGTATCGAGTGAAATTCTTCCAATCGCGTTTCTGATAGTCCAAAATCTAGAAAAAGGTCCCAAAATTGTTGTACTAATTTATTTAACTTGGGACTACTTTTGAACAACAGATAAATAACTTCAAAAAGTGTCGATATTGACGATTTATAGCCTTTGCACTAAGCTACTGACGTTTAACTTTAAACAACGAATGAAAGCAAAACTATACATTTAATATATTTCCAAAATTGAGTCTTAGGGGCCGATCACACAGAGCGTATTCTGCTTTTTTATTCGCAGAACTGACTTTATAGTGAAAGTTGTTCTTACAGACAAATTCTAACTCTAAAGATAAAAGATAAAGAATCATTTATTTAAATGCCACAACACACACGAAACAGAAACATTTTAAATACAACTTTTTTAACTAAAAATAAAATTGATAAATACCACACTGATACATATAAACATGGAACGTCATCTGTCGTGGCAATAAAAAGGACCCCAACTCAGCATATGCTACGGGTGTTACCAGTAACATCCAGCAACGCTGTTATTCTGCTAGGGCCTGTAGTTGATATAGCGTTCGGCCTATCAGGAATTTCAGATTTAGCCAGATTAATACTGAAGTAAATTTTAGAAAACATAATAATGTACCAACAAAAGCTGGATTTAATAGTAGTTTATGCTACTAGGGCGAAAAGGAATAAATTACGAGGACGATTTAAAACACGAGCGTAGCGAGTGTTTTAAACGTAACCGAGAAATTTATTGCTTTTACGCCCGTGTATCATACTACGTTTTTCAATGCATAGTGTGAGGAAATGAAAACAAATATAATCTTGTGAACTTCCAATTATGATTGGCTCAAAAGGATTGTATCCAGAGCCGTTAAACAGTGGAAAAAAAAGTATAACATCTATGGTACACAGGAAAGGCTGCAAGTTAGCCAACCATTGAAAACAAATTTAAAAAAAAATAATAATAAAGCCCTAGGGCAAAATAATCGACTTTCTGTTCGGTTTTGATGCATAAAAAGTGGGCCTTTACGAGCACATGCATTGAAAATTAACATAAACTAGCTGCAACTACATAATTTTTTTGCTGCTACTACTTATGTATTCAACAATAAATACAAAATAGCTAATATAATAATGATGACGTCACGACAAGTTAGTACTTATATAAAGTGAAGTATCATCGAAGACGTGAATAAGTACTAGACAGTTTCTTGACCCAGTGAATCATCGATAGAGGTGGATATAAATTTATAATGTGTATGCTAGTTCCGAGAATTGAGTCACTCTCTTTGATATTCAAAAGAAATCGACTATCGGTATTTATTTAAAAAATTCCTTGAAGCTTTTACTGAAGTTTTCGTGAGAAAAGTTACAGTTTCTTTTACAGAAATAGTTAAATATTGGCACGATCTTTTTGCGAGTAGAGCCATGAATCTTTCGAAATCTCTGTAGCTATCCCAATCTTTCACCTTAAATAGTAGGTCATTAGTCATTACCTATGAAATTGCCGAAATTTTCTTGCAGATTCACGATTTCATAATTTCTGTAATTCAATTGCTATTTCCATTGTTTTTTTTTTTGTTTGAAAATTGATTTCAAGATTTTGCATCTACGTATTAAATTTTGTTTTTTTGTCTATTGGTAACTAAAATTTAATTTTCAAATACAATTCGTCCTAAGTGCCATCCATTTCCATGATAAGATTCATAATAATTTTTTACAGCACATGCTTTACAAAAATTAAATGAATGTTGCTGTTAGCTTAATGTTGTCTCATTCATACACAAATTCAATTACAAAGTTTAAATTTGTCATCCCTAAAAAAAATGCAAAAATGTAAGTACTGAAAATTGAGTTTCCTTCAAATTCTCTATACAAAACGGCAATTTCATATGTAAAGACCTATTATTATATCATACCATTGAGTATTTCTTTTTGGTACATTTTTATTTTATTTATTTATTAACTAACAAAATTCAATATTTATTATAGAAAATGGCAATTTCATAGGTAATAACCTATTATTAAGTAGATTACTAGAGGTCACAATCTGTTTAAGGGCATGTTCACTCTGTCAATACCTCTCTAAACTCAAGTAGATAAATATGCGACCAAAAGTTCAGTGTCAGACTTATTAATAAACCGCGATGCCCTTAAGATTTTTAATGTTTCTGGAACAGCTGTCGCATGAGTCACGCGGCATTGGCCCGAGCGGAGCTGGGAAACAAATGTTCAAGAAAAATATCACCCGACCCCGAAAATGATCGCGAATAAACAAAGAACTAACCGAAATGACTTATTTTACTACACTATCAAACGCTTCTTAGAAGCTCGATACAAAGTTTTTTTTGGAACAGTGAATAAATTGTGCACTAAACTTTAGCAATTCGGCTATTTCTACTAAAACAAACAATCATATCTAAGAGTAGGAAACTTTGTTGCTCTTTCTGAAATAAGGTTAAATATACAGTGGTAAGGAAGTGAGAAATACTTACGTTGTGTTGATGCAGTGTGAGTACGACGTTGTCGAAGGCGGAGGAATTGGATAGAGCCTCGGAACTTCCTCGCAGAAGTTCAGCCAGCAAGTCAGCACCAGGTCTCACTCCTATCAATTTCGAAGGTGAAGATGTAGCTCTGACGTGAGTCGGTCCTTTTGGTCTAGTTCCCACGGATGTACCAGATCCAGCACTAATTTTCCGTCCAGGTACAGTCGCGTCACTTAAACTTCTTCTTCCTACTTCTACAGATCTACTGGTAGGAGCTTCTAGTGTTTTCCCAAAAGGCCTTTTCGGCAGCTGTTGTCGACGAGCTTCAACATCAGAGGTATCTGATGGACTAAATGGTGATGGTGAGGCAGTCCGGTCTCTCGAGCAACAATCGCTTTCAGCTTCTGATGGTGAATCGCCCCGTGATATCACTCCGATTTTGCGTCTCGTTCGATAGTAATCTTCGTCTCTCTCATCTGAGCTTTGTTGTGATAACCTCATTCGCCTCATTTTCAGATCCTCAGATCTTGGCCATAGTGCTATTGGAGCTTCACAAGGACTCGGAGGGCCATTTGTACATGAATCGTCTGACTTATCGCCAAGTAACGATGACGTTCTTGCCTCAGCTGAGAGCCGCATGTCTTGATACGATGCTTCGCTACTCTCTCGTTTGGATCCGTTTAAGGATGATGGAGGATCCTCTTCACCTCCGTCGTCACTAGCTGTGGTTATGTAGATTCCTTTCCTTCGTTTCGTCTTATCAAGCGGTCTTCGCCGTTCTCTTGCACCAATTGGTGCTGGCGTGCAAGGGTTCTGCACAGCGGCTAATAAACTTGCAACTTGCTCACTCGTTATTGTTTCATCTTCTTTATCCCTATCCAAGGAACCATCAGACGCAGCGTCTGAACGTAACGGCTCTTCTTGCGGTAACTCTTGGGACCACTGTTTCACTATACACTCATAAACAGGCACAGGAATCGAACTCGCGGAAGTTTCACGCGCAACGGGAAAAGTAGCACAATCACAGTCCACATTAGCACAAGTGTTTGTAGGTGGAGCAGGAAGCGGAGGAAATGCAAAAGGCTGAGCAGGTTCTAGAGGTGAAGTACCCTCGCTATGAGCCTGCGCACTATCAGCTTGAGATCCGTCACTCTCTTCACGTAATTCTGCGAGAGCTCGTGGTGGCATTAAAGCAGGCAGGCTATTGGCCCCAGCAGGGCGCTCCTCTATTACGGGCGGCACACGTCGTGGCAGTGGGTGAGTCAAAGATCTCGCCCCCAATTGCTTATGAGGACCATCAGGTGGCAATGACCGAGGAGCAGGAGCTGCATTAACCAAAAGGCCTTCATCTGAACCAACCGCTGAATCTACAGAGGCGACAGACCCACCCTCTGTCACCGTCTCTTCTGTTGCAAGACTCGCCGACTCTGCATCGTTACGTGTTGTAGAGCATGCACCTGCAAGTTCTTCTTCAACTACGCGTATAGGCCGTTTCGAGAAATCGAATATCGAAGGTTGTCGATGGGTACCGCGGTAGTACTTTTCGTGAGCGAAATCACCCTGGGAAAACGAGGCACTGCGGTACGGTATAGTCTTTTGCGCGTACGATCCGATTATCGATCGTGGCTCAACTCGAACAAGGGTGATGTTATCAGCGTCAAACTCGGTTGCGTCGGAAGCTGAGACACGGTCCACGGATAAGCCCCGCGGCGGGCTGTGGCGATGGCGATGTCGCGGTGGTGGAACAGGCGGCAAGACAGGGGCTGAATGTGGAGGTGGCGGAGGTGGAGGAGGTGGTGGCTCACACTGCGGAGGCGCGGTGTGAGCGCGAGGCAGGAGTCGCTCAGTGAGAGCTTGAAGGCGCTGATGGCGGCTCGGGCGCTCGTCACGCGCGCCGCGCCCGAGGCGGCGTTGCAGGCGCTCCAGCGTGCGGCGGTCAGGCTTGGCGCGTCCGAGGCACGCTGCCACCGCCTCCTCGGAACAGCAGCGGCAGGGGCAAGCGCGCGGCGGCGGCGCTCGCACCACGGCGTACCGCACCGCACCCAGCGTCACGTACGGCGACCTGCACCAACCGTTCACAGATATATTTAGAGCGCAGCGCACGCGTTGCTCGCCGAAAAGCTTGGCGGCGAGTGCGACCGATTTAGAGCGGGCAGCGGAACGGCCCCCTCTGAATTCCGGGAGGATTCCCCGCGACCCACTCAGTAAAGCTTTGCTGCAGAAGTTATATCAAAACAAATGACTCGTATATTGACTACTCCACGTTACTAGTTACCCTTAAAACTAAGAGGGTTTTTTGGAATTTGACTATAGTCATGTTTGTCTGTTCCTATAGTCATCTATTTGGATGTTCCTTTATAGAAATTAGATCTGATATCACTGATATAATATTTCTGTGCGTTATTAGTTGGAGTGCAAATCGTGTCTGGCAAAGGACAGCAGGTGGCAGACAGACAGACGGAAGACGCGTTTCTATTAATATCGGACGCTGGCAAATTGACGACAACGCTTTGACCTCGTAGCAATGTTTACAATTTCTCCGATCTAGTTTCAACAAGCTCAGTGACATTGCGAAACTATTACAATTATTATCGAATCTACTCTAGCGTCATTACAAAACCCAAACCCAGGGATGTTAGGATTAATTGATCATTAAATTTTCTTTTTAGACATTTTAGTATGTACGAACTAAAATTTAAAGTTTTTAATGAAATTTTGTAATTAAGGCGTTACTAAAAAAATTTACTTTCTCTCAAGTTTTGATTTTCTATACTTAATGGTTATTTTTTTTTTGTTACATTAATTAAGCCCAAACGATGGGAATAGCAGTTGCTTCCTCCTACAGTTATGCATACAGAGCTTTGGACGAGTTTAACTAACGTCATTATAAATTATTCTCTTGAAAATTGGATTTGCTTGGGCTTTAATTTTTTTAAGTACTTACAATAATTATCATAGTCTCGCATACGCCATAGAAACAGCGTCTTTCAATCCAACTTGTACCTGGCAAGTTCAAAAAACCCACTTGACAGCGCATGTAAGATATATAGAAATTGTATTTACTGCTCATGCTAGGGCTCTAGGCTACCTGTTAAAATCGCGTCGCCTCCTAGCGCCATCTTGTGGCGAGCGGGAGCGCGCGTCCGACGCCATCGGTCACGTTACGCCTCGCATGCTGCGCCTGCGCGTCTATAATTGCATCTGAAACAAGCAACAAACATTTTTGATAATAAATCAAAGTCGAATGAAGAGAAAAATGCTATTTACTATAATAGTAATAAGGTAAAACTGTAAAACCGATAAGAAGCAAAAAGTTTACGAGATTATATTTTCGGTATGCTTTTTTTCTAAATAGAAATCAGTCAATATAAATACCGACAACTATTTTAAATTATTCATATTATTATTTTAATTTCAGTCGTTTCACCTGCACCTCCAACGGTTCAGCTTATATAATTGAATGAATGAATGAATACACACTTTATTGCACACGGTCAAATAAAAAATTGAGTACAGAGATTTGAACACACAATGTTGTACAAGGGCGGACTTATCGCTTAAAGCGATTTCTTCCAGCCAACCTTTGGGTGGTGAAGAAAGTATTATTTTACGTAATGTGGAAGGGGATACCAAATTTACAAAATAAATAAATAAAAGAAGAATCAAAACCAATAAAGTGAATATACATAATGCCTACTATATAATATACTCCTTACCAACTAAACTTACACAATATGTTTTTTGTTTGATATATATACATACATATCGTATACATACAAATAAATAAAAAATAACTACTTAATATACTATATATAAAAATATCAAAAGACTGAGTGATGAAGTGAGACTACCAACCTAAAGAAACTTCATGATGTGATTTTAAATTATTTTTAAATATCGCCAGTGAAGGCGATATACGTATCTTCATGGGTGAATCATTCCACAGACGAACGGCTTATAATTGCTACGCGGCGTAGCTACTCTGCTCTACAATTACTACGCAGAAGAAAAACAAGTCGGATTGAGGTACCAAGCGAGGTGAGGTCACAACTTGTGATTGTTTTTCTTATTTTTGAATAATAAGTATTAAGGTGACATATCGACCGTGCAAAGGTCCCCGTTGCTCTAGGTGGAAAGACCCATAGTGCGAGGGGGACGGAATCGGGGAAAATTGACAAAAAGTCTGTTTAGAAATACAAAATGAACTAAAATATCTATGAAAATTTCCATAACCAGTTATCTATGTATTGTTAAAACCCATCTTAATAAATATTTTTGAAGTCTGTATGCTATCCCAATTTGTCAGAATTTCAAAAAAAGTATAAACTTAGACCTCATTTCAATAATTATTTCTATCGAGTGAAATTCCTCCAATCACGTTTCTCATAGTGAAAAATCAAGAAAACGATCTCAAAATTGTTATACTGAGTTAATGTAGGCTAAGAATGGTGGTAATGAATGAAAAAACTAAGAAAGCCATGCAAACACCATTTATTCAATATTTACATTTTTTTCTGATCGCCAAATTAGTTACAAAATTCTTCAATGACACTGTCATAATTAACGAATTTTGTTAAGTCAGCTTCTATAGGTATTAAGAATAGCTAATTCTTAATTGCTTGCGCCGCCGCCCCTCGCAGCGTGCCACCCCTCGCAGCTTGCCGCCCCTCGCAGCCTGCCGCCCCACGGGCCATGGCCCTTTTGGCCCTACAGTAAATACGACACTGGGTTTTTACGACGCTCTCTATCAGGCACGGCAATGGCGAATCGATAACATTAAATATAAAAAATATATATATTTTGTGATTTACGGAACCTTCCAGTCTATAAAAATCATGCCTCATACAAAAAAAAGTTAATTAAAAAATATACAATTTGACGCACGTGCTCCATCTATTAGAATATAAATAAAACATAATCTTAGGGCGGGCGGGAAAGCTCAGCGCTGTACAGCGGCTTTGGGCGGCGCCCGATGACCTTTGCTCGAGAATGCCTGTAAAAATTCCGTCAGTCCAATATAGATGGCACTATTTGCGGTAGAACATTATTCTTCATACTTTTAGATGCTTTTTGTGTTATGATCACTGATGGGCGTAATCAGTTTGGTTTTGCCTATTTTTTATAATCTGTGGGTCTACCGCGTATTTCTCATTTTCACCACCATCAACTTGAGATTGTAATTTGACGTGCGTGCGACGACGCCCGCCTAACATGCCATCTCTTTTGCACGCGTTGAATTTCGCATGCATTTGCTTGAAGTTGATACAAATGAGAATTACGCGGTAGAGCCCCTGTTTACAGTTTGCGATAACTACATGTGACCTAACTACTTGATAACTAACTACATGTAATCTAATTACTTTTAGTAACCGTCAATCTGATTATATCTTACATCTTTTCTTAACTATATCAAATAAAAAGATGGTCAAGTACGAGTAGGGCTCGTGCTCTGAATGTTCCGTCTATACCATTCAAAGCACAAATTTCTTCCTAAAGTAGTAGAAATGACAAATTTAACTTGACAATTAAGATCATTACGATTAATGTATTAATCTAACGGTACTAAATAAGTTGGTTATTATTTTTTCTTGAATAATTAAATAAACGTAGTTTCCAGACTAAAACCAAAGTACAGATAAGTAATAGATAAAAAACCGGCTAAGTGCGAGTCGGACTCGCGCGCGAATGGTTCCGTACCATTATCTATTAAAACGGCAAAAAAAGAAACATGTCTGTTATATAGGGGCCCCCTTAAATATTTATTTTATACTGTTTTTTAGTATGTGTTGTTATAGCGGCAACAGAAACACATCATCTGTGAACATTTCAACTGTCTAACTATCACAGTTCATGAGATACAGCCTGGTGACAGACGGACAGCAGAGTCTTAGTAATAGCGTCCCTTTGGTTACCCTTTGGATACGGAAGTATGCATACTATCCATACTTTATGAATACATATTTCATATTGAGTAACAAACAAAAGTATGAAAAGAAAGCAACTCAAAGAAGTTAAGTAAAGTAATCATGTAATCGTGATTGCAACTACATTTTGCATGTAATCGGTGATCATGGTAACGTATGCAACCGTAGTAGTTATCAATCAGTAGTTTAGTTAGATTACATTTTGCCCAACGCTGGTTCTGATGAGGCTCCCAAAATGTTAATTAGGTATATACCTATGAAATTGATATTCTTACAGATTCATGAGTTCATAATTCCTGTAATTCAATTTGAATTTCTTTTATTTGTTTTTTGTTTGAAAGTTGAATTCAAGGTTTTACATCTACGTATTAAATTTTGTTTTTATGTCAGTTTGGTAAGCAAAATTAATTTTTTAAAAACAGTTCGTCCTAAATGCCATCCATTTACATGATAAGATTCGTAATGAATTTTTACAGCCGACACTTTTATAAAATTAAATTAATGTTGCTGTTAGCTTAATGTTGTCTCATTCATAAATAAAAGAAATTGCATATTTAGGATTGTTCATTCTTGAAAAAAAATTAAAAATGTTAGTACTTAAAATTAAGTTTCCTTCAAATTATCTATAGAAAACGGCAATTCATGTGTAAAGACTTATTATTGCATTGAGTATTTTTTTTAGTACTATAAGTTCAATAATTTATAAAAAGAACTCGCGGTTATAAAAAGAACTCTTGTCCAGCCGGCGGTGTGCGGGGAAGCGAGTGGTTGAAACAGTGATCGAGCGCACAGGACGAACCTTGTGTCGAGCGCTTTGAGCGAGCGAGCGCGCTATACATGAAGGCGCCGATGGGTGTCATGGCAGGGCAAAGCCCGTCGCAAAAACCGCCTGGAAGCGGAGCAAGAAGCGCCGCCAGAAGCCTGAAGCTGTGGCCCTGGCGTAACTGGGTCTCAGAGACCACGTATATTTTCTATTGTTCTCTGAGCGAGTCACAAAGGTCACATTATTTATTTTTCAATGCATGTGCTCGTAAAGGCCCACTTTTTATGCATCAAAACCGAACAAAAAGTCGATTATTTTGCCCTAGGGCTTTATTATTATTATTTTTTTTAATTTGTTTACAATGGTTGGCTAACATGCAGCCTTTCCTGTGTACCATAGACGTTATACTTTTTTTTCCACTGTTTAACGGCTCTGGATACAGTCCTTTTGAGCCAATTATAATTTAAAGTTCACAAGATTATATTTGTTTTCATTTCCTCACACTATGCATTGAAAAATGTAGTATGATACACGGGCGTAAAAGCAATAAATTACTCGGTTACGTTTAAAACACTCGCTACGCTCGTGTTTTAAATCGTCCTCGTAATTTATTCCTTTGCGCCCTTGTAGCATAAACTACTATTATGTTATAGTATAGGTCCGTAGGGTGTTAATTTAATTTAATTTCAGATTAGTTTTAAATTACAACATTGTATTAGCTCAGCCTGTAAAGCTATTGTAACTGTTTATATTATAAATAAATGTTGACTTTATAATCAAAACCCTAAGTACGTGAGTTGAAAACGCACTTGGCCGTTTTTTAACATCTGTCATACAAGTTTCGACCTTGCGTTGTGGCTAACCGACCGCATCACCGCAGTTTCAGTACAACGACACATTGTTCTCAAAAACGCTGATCAACCTCGGTAAATTCTCAGTGAGAAACCAAATACTTGTTCCGACCAAAGACTTCTATTGTCTTTGGTTTTGACCCAAAAAAAATATCACAGGTTCCTTAATTTTTTTAGGTAAAAAGCAGTTTCGTTCTTATTCTTATTCTTTATTGTACAAAGAAAATAAACATTTACAAACATAATATAAACAAATTAATCTAAAAAAAAAACTTATGTCTAAAAAGAGATTTCTTCCGGGCTACCTCTGGGGATAGTATAATATATTTTTCAATGCATGTGCTCGTAAAGGCCCACTTTTTATGCATCAAAACCGAACAGAAAGTCGATTATTTTGCCCTAGGGCTTTATTATTATGATTTTTTTTTATTTATTTACAATGGTTGGCTAACCTGCAGCCTTTCTTGTGTACCATAAATGTCATACTTTTTTTCCACTGTTAACGGCTCTGGATACCTAGTCCTTTTGAGCCAATTACAATTTAAAGTTCACAAAATTATATTTGTTTTATTTCCTCACACTATGCATTGAAAAACGTAGTATGATACACGGGCGTAAGAGCAATAAATTACTCGGTTACGTTTAAAACACTCGCTACGCTCGTGTTTTAAATCGTCCTCGTAATTTATTCCTTTGCGCCCTAGTAGCATAAACTACTATTACATAAAAGTAGACATACATAGAAGTAGACATACATACGTGTACAATAATTTTTCGTTCTATTGATACTAGAGATATTTTAGTGAAATTTTCTTAAGGGCCTTACTATTGCCAAATGGGTACTTTCTAAAGCCTACTCCTCGTTTATGGCCAAACCAAAAATAATGAAAAAATGTACTATGAATAGTCAACATATGCAACAGTTTTCTTTTTCACACCACCAAAACTTCTACATGAATTTTTTTTTTTATTGAATGGTGTTTTTTGACCTCAAATTCCCTACTGCTCCTGAGTGGCTTGGCCGATTGAATTCATCTATGCTTTGATAAATAGATAAACTTTATAGCTATAAACATAACATAAGATTATTCAATCGAGTAATCACGTCCAAGTGAAAAGTATAATTTTCCCCTATTTCGCTCTATCAAGGACGCAGCGAGCGTCGTAACAGCCACTATGCATCGCGCGCTGATATGAACGTTATTTCAATGTCGTTTCCGTTGATATTTGTAGTGACAAATATCGAACTGCTAATTTGGCGATGGTAATCGCCTTAAGGAATTACGGATTGCAAGCAATTAATATAAATAAGCCTTAGTTTTCCACAAAAGTACGAATTACCTGCAAAATTAGTGTAAAAACTATGATAGAAATAAATTTATATGCTCGAACCAGTGGCGTGCACAGAACTTTTTGCTGGAAAAGCAAGCAATTGGTCAAGAATAACAATAAAAAGAATATGAAAAAATTTAAATATCACTTTGATGAAAAAAAGTGTGTATTGAAAATTTTCACTCTAGGGTAGACATTGGTACTGATTCGATGAAGCACATCTTAACTTATTTGACAGGACTAAACTAAATGTAAGCGCACTGTCCTTGTCTTTTCGATAAAGAAAGGAAAAGACTGGACGCTTAAAATAAGGTTAGTCCTGTCAAATACGTTAAGACGTGTTATGCCGAATCGATACCATTGTCTCTACCAACCTTTTCTTTCTGCGTTTCTATACTGCAATGATACAATGTTAATTAAAATTAGTGTAGTAATTAGTGTCCTTTAAAAATTGTTTTCTTTTTGTTCTCATAGTCATATGCGTGGTTGATTTATGTCTCACTTCACCTTAATAATAAGTAATACATTGTAATTTGTAGCTGTTTTCAGTGTAGTGTTTATTTCTAGATTGTTTCTTTACATACAAAATTGCGCAAGTGCGAATTCAATCTATGCACCGAGGGTTATATCGTATTTGTGTAAATTATATTTATGCTGGTAACATCGATTGTTTTTCTGGTTTATTCATTTATCTATCTCTATATTATAGAATACTTTCACATTTTTCAGGCGCATAGAATATTCTTTCTTATGTGTTTTCTTTTATACCCATCACGCTGGGAGTTGATATTACTGGGTGAAACGTGGGTGTATTAGTTGGTATAGTACGTTTCAAATACCAAGGCCCCATTGCACTTTAGACGGTCATTAGGCGTTAACAATAGGATTAGTGATAACAAAAGATAAAGTACGTTTCAAATACCAAGGCCCTATTGCACTAGAAACTTAACAATGGGGCTCATAATATTTGCCTTTTGTTATCTAATTTGGAGCACTTCAAATTGGCACGCGTATCTGGCCAGGTATCTTTTGTTATCACTAATTCTATTGTTAACGCCTAATGACCGTCTAAAGTGCAATGGGGCCTTGGTATTTGAAACGTACTATAATATTCGGAAACAACTCTGATACCCTCTGGGAATTATGTCGTGAAAATATATTTTATACATGTAATTCTTCTTTGTACTTTCAAAAGAAATCATACTAATTAATGCGATTAGTGTCGCCAAATAAGCAGCTCGATGTTTGTCTATACGAATATCGACGGAAACGACATTGAAATAACGTTCATATCAGCGCGCAATGCATAGTGGCTGTTACGACGCTCGCTGCGTCCTTGATAGGGCGAAATAGGAGAAAATAATACTTTTCACATGGATGTGATTGTTCGATTCAATTATCCTATGTTACGTTTATAGCTATCAAGTTTATCTATTTATCGAAGAATAAATGAATTAAATTGATCAAGCCGCTTAGGAGCATTAGGGATGAATTCCAAAAAACATAATTCGGTTGATTTTTTTTTTATTTAGAAGTTTAAGTGGTATGTTTTATTCGGCCATGGAGGCCATAAGCAACACCTACTGTCAGTGTTCATTCTGTACAGGCCTGACAACTCAAATGTGACGTCATCACTAGTGTTACAAGGAAGACATTTCTTTAGGGGAGTTTGGCAGATTTATTAATTTTTATTTTATTTGACGTTTCAGACCGGATGAAAAATAGAAAGCAATTTCACAACTTTTCTTTTTAATTTATTTAATAATTAATACAAAAAAAGTAAGAACTATAAAAATAATACATAAATATGTAAACAATTCAAAAGTAATAATTTTCTTAATTCTTATGAATAAATACGGTGCTTAAAAATAAAATGGAAATAAAAAAATTGTTGTTGAAAATCCTATAGTAAAATCGCATGTACCACTAGTGATGACGTCATAACTAAAAGCCATTTCAGTTATAAGGCCTGATATAGAGAAGGTATTGCCATAAGCCTTTAGAAAATGCCCATTTGGCGATAGTAGTTATATCTCAACAAACCCATTTAGCATGTTAACGTTTACATTACACAAGTAAAGTCATAGCAAAAACATTGTTAATCCCAGTTTGATGCTACACAGAACGCGTTACAGTGATTTATTGATGCGGTTGTTTAACTTTAGGGTTCCGTTAAAAATTGCTGCTTCTATGGATATCTAGAAAGAAAAAAACAGCAGATATGTTTTCGATTAGTTTTTTAAAATTTAAATATATTTTGACCACTGAATGACTGAATGTGGTCGTTTTCAGTTACAAAAATAAAAAAAAAAACAGGTCATGTGCGAGTAGGACTCACACCCTGTGGATTCCGTACCATTTAAAGAAGTTAATATAATTAAATAATTTACACAGAAATTATAAACTTTATCCACACAAATTACACGAAACAAAACTGCAAAATTAAGTTGTTTGAGTATTCGGGGACGTAACCCTAAAACACATGTTAAATCGGCGTTTTACATAATGGTACATAATATAAAAAAATTACAAATTCCTAACTACTTTGGTCTTTGAACAAAAATGGTCTAAAACTTACAACTTTAATAGCACCCCATCTCTTTATTTTTGAAGATTAAAAATATATACAATGTGTAACAGAAAGGTGTAACCATATTTGAAGAGCTTATTCAGTCAATGGTATAGAACAACTTTTACTATGGAGCCAACCCTGAAATTTCAAAAAAAAATCTACCCTTCCATACATTTCGACAGAGCGGCATTGCATTTTCCTATGAAGCGAGTAATTTTTTTTTTCGATATACAGGATTTGTTCCATAGTAAAAGTTGTTCTAAACCATTGACTGAATAAGCTCTTCAAATATGGTTACACCTTTCTGTTACACTCTATATATATATATATACTCTACTCAATGCGTTATAGTTAAAAAATATTTGCCTAAAAATACAACATGGGTATCAAATTGTAGGTATTAAAAAGTTGATTCTAAAAATATATACTTTTTATATATTTACTGACACCGGTTTCGAGAAATCTTTAAAAACCCAAAAATATATATGTCCCCCCCCTTATCTCCAAAACTGGTAAACCGAGAAATATGAAAAAAATGATAATTATAGGAGATGGCCAATTACAGGAAAACTATAGCTATTAAAAAAAAAATCAGCGCTAATGAGTAATATAAAAAAAGAAGTAAAATAAATAAAAAATATCTTTTATAAAAATACAATATCGGTATCAAATTGTAGGTATCAAAAAGTTGATTGTAAAAATATATACTTTTATTATACTTACTGGCACTGGTTTCGAGAAATCTTTAAAAAAAAACCCTTATCTCCAAAACTGGTGGACCAAAAAATATGAAAAAAATCATGGTTATATGTGTTTACGTAAAGATTACAGGAAATATAAAGCGGTTGAGAAATTCACGAAAAAAAATGACAAAATTAAATTTATCATCCACAATACGGAACCCTAGGTACGCGAGTCTGACTCGCACTTGGCCGGTTTTTTTTTTTAATGAGCTAACGAGCCACATGTTTAGTTGAAACTTTAGACGCTTCTTCGGAAATAGCGAACACAGAAAGATGGTTCGACTTTGATTGATGTTAAAATTGTACAAGGGGTGTAATAGGGTTGCCAGCTTGCCAGATGTCTGGTTTTTGACCGGACAGTACGGTTTTTGTAACGGCTGTCCGGTCTAGAAAATTTTGGAAAACCGGACAATAGAATATCTGGTTTTTTTGTTTTAAATAGATTATAATATATAAATAAAAAGAATTAATTGGTTTTGAAATATATTTCGGCCACAAGTTTGCCGAAACATATTTCGAAACCAATTAAATATTTATTATTTAATTATTATAATCTATTTAAAACAATAACAGGCCAAAGAAAAGGCTTAAAAACATTATTTACTCGTATTAGTTATTTTTTTTTAAATACGCAATATATTGTTACCGTCTCTAATGCCTTCGTAGAAAGAGTTTTTAGCGTAATGGGTAATGTATGGACTGACGAAAGAAATCGAATAGGTGTGTTATGTGTTTTCAGTTGCACTGAATTTAATGGAACAATTTCAGGCAATAAACGTTTATTAAAAGCAATTAGCATCTAGTGCCAAATATGTTAAAAAGTGATTGTTTGTTTACCAATATCAATAATAAATATAAGTTTTAATGTTTAAGTACCAAAAAAAAATCATACCCTTCGAAAAAATGTTCGGTTTTTTATCTAGACCATCTGGCAACCCTCGTGTAACTATTAGTTGCAACATGCATGATTATTAACTGACCAACTTTGACGTGACTTGCGAATTGACACGTTTTAACAATTAACCATAAGAAATATACAGTAGATAGGTACACAAATTAAAAAATAATGTTATATTTTAAATCCTCTTTATAGTGAACACAGAGAGACGTGCGTCTTTGATTGATGTTAAAATCATATTGCTGTTGTTCAAGGGGTGTAACTGTTATGTTACGTGCAAGATGCATGATCATCAACTGAACAACTTTGACGTGACTTGCGAATTGACGCGTTTTTAAAATTTACCATAAGAAATAATTATGCTGTAGATAGGTACACAAATTATACAAACCTATTATAAAATTCAGAAATTGGAAAGCTAAAGGACTAACATAAAAAATGGGTCAACGCACTGTTCCGTATTTCGTCAGTTTTGCGAAAAGCCAGGAAAATGATATTTAAAATCTTGTCGATAACTATTTAAGATCTAAAAAAGAATGAATTGTACGAAATAATTAAGACAAAATATACAAATGGTGGTTAAATTTTGCAAAATAAAATATTTTTCACAAAATATCTCATTCGTGAACTTCTAAACCACGTTTTCTACGTTATTAGAATTATAATTTCCTAATTATTACCGTAATTTTTATCTTATTTTTCCCTTCCCTAGTTTCGGAGATAAGGAGGGGAATATTTTTTATGATTTTTCAAAACTTTCTCCAAATAATGCAAGTATTATACATTTAGCTGAAGTGTATATTATTACAATGAGCTTTTTGATACCAATTTTATTTATTTTTTCGTTTTTAAAGATTTGTCATTTGTGCTCGAGTTTTGTGAATCGCTATAGTTTTCTTGAAATTTTAGCGTTAATCGATAATCGAGAATTTTTGTTATTTTTCTGTCTACCGATTTCGGAGATAAGGCCCCCTCCTCCCAAATCAGCGGTTAATCTTAGGATTAGCGGGCTAATCAATCTAACATAAGCCCTGACATTTATTTTATTTTATTACATTATTTTTATTTTATTTCTTTGTAACACATCTCTTGTTTGTGTACAATATTTACTTCCCAGAACATATCAATCTGTTATTATTTATGTCAGTCTATTTCTTAGATAAACCAGTTAACTAGAACTTTGCCTCGTAACATGATACTTGCTGATCTAGAGCAGGGGAGGCAAACCTGTTTGGTTTCTGAGCAATTTGTTTTCGTCGTGCCTACCTACAAGAAAGTATTTTAATTAAGGTCAACAGTGCACACCAAAGTTTATTGTTAATAATTCAGTTTGTTTTGGCAATTTAATAGCTATTTTTAAGCAATCTTTGAAAATAATGACAGTAAACTGAGTTGCAGAACTATATTATATTTCTCTTTTTTCTCTGCAAAAAAAAGTGTTGTACACGAACACTTTCGAAAGCTCAAAAATTATGCATTATGTTCAAGTCGACTGCGTAGGATCAAGGAGAAAAAAATGTGAGAGACAGTCCCAGCAGCCTTCTCAACACCATACTGGATCGGATGGATTGTCCGGTTGTGCGGCACTGGAACTTCTTACATATGGGGTCCAGAGCTGCAATGTTTAACATTCAATGAAATTTTTAAGGGTGAATATGTGTAATAATTTAGTTTTTTAAGCAATTCTGTTCCTAACAAGATATGGACTTGGTCTGAAATAAAATTATATTATTATTATAATATTACAAACAGGTTGACCACCCCTGAACTAGAGTATAGTGTTTCAGCTTGTGTTCTTGACATATATTTGTAAGATCAGTTTCTCATGTAATGCTGCTGAGCGACTTTAAGATTCGTCTTTGGGTGAAGACCTTTGTAGAGAAGACTGATAAATTAATCCTGTTTCGCAGCCGGATTGTGTAAAACCCGCCTTTTTCTAATTAATCGAAACACAACACTTAAATTCAAAATCTACTTAACAGTTATTCAACAAAACCTTTTTACCTATGTATCGTGTCTGTTGCCATCGCAAAGTTTCCATTGATTTCTGTAAATTTGAATTTAAAAGTTTTGAATGTAAAAAGATTTGAAATTCTAATTTACAATGGAATATTTGCGATGGTATCAGCATACACAATACAGAGGTACAAAACCGAACACTTAAATTCAAAATTCACTCAATGTTATTCAACAAAACCTTTCTACCTATGTATTGTGTATGTTGCTATCGCAATGTTTCCTTTGGTTTCTGTAAATAAGAATATCAAATGTTTTGAATAAAAAAAAAAAAAATTTACAGTAACCAATGGAAACTTTGCGGTGGCAACATACACAATACATAAGTAATAATGTTTTATAGAATAACTATTAAGTGAATTTTGAATTACAGTGTTCTGTTTCGATTAATTAGAAAAAGGCGGGTTTTTCACAATCCGGCTGCGAAACCGCTCTTAAGTGTACTCTAATTCTTCGTGTTATAAATTATGTCATGCAATAGTTCCATGAAACAGCCAAGCCATACTTTTCGACCAAGATGTAGGGGGGCTTGGCTCTACATGAGATCTGATAACTTTTTAACAGTGAAAGCGTTAAAAGCTTTTGAGTCTTGGCGACCTAGTTTACATGAAATGTTTTTGATGGGATATATGTATATGTTAAGTAAGTAATTCAATGAAACACCATAATAAAGCACGTACCTATACTGGAATCAAAGCACATCGCGTCCTCCACAGCCCCACACTGATTTAAGAGGAGGCCTTCCTTTTTCAACAGCTTTCGAACGATTATACTGAATCTACCACAGACGCAATCAATATGAAACTTATATACGAGGTGAATTTTTGATCGTCGTCCGAATTCATACTGGTGGCTTGGTATCAAAAATAATTTTTGTGAAATTCATGAAATAAAATTTCGACTCCCTGATTCACTCGGGACTGGAACTGAATTTCTATGGGAAGCCGAAATTTCATTTTACGAATTTCACAAAAATTGTTACTGTTCCAAGATACTGATCACTTATCAAGCCTCCAGTATAAATTTGGACGATGATCAAAAAGTCACCTTTTATATGTTTTTTCAAACCTTTATCTTTACGTTGTAAGTAGCGTTACCTAATTAGAAAACTTTCGCTCGATAGATTTAATTTTTGAAAATATTCTCTTTTTGACTATTTTTTTGGTTTTGTGTCTAATCCATTTGATTTTTATGTGTCATATTTTACTAACAATACTAAAATCTTGTTTATAAACCATTGTAAGTTCAAAAATGACTTAAATGCAATATTGTAATTTTAGTATTTTAATATTAAAATTAGACTCGTTCTGAATCATTTCGCGCTCATTTTGGCGCACGCGATTTTCAACCTTATGAGAGTTAGTCTACGAGTTATAATTGCAAAGCCGCTGTGCGCCTAAGGAAGGCCTCGTCAGAAGACTTTTCGCCATGGTTAGTGACAATGCAAAAATCATTATTTCACGAACTTTTTACTATAGCTTGCTCTGGGGATCTACCATAGCAGACCATATCGAGCTTTAACCACTCGATACAACATGTCTATCCCTTTCGAGGTAGATAAACAAAGAGAGAGAGCACTGTATCTCGCGCTATTGAGCTCCATATGGTTGGCTATGCTATACGAGCTGGGAGTCTAGCAAAGCAGACCATATCGAGCTTTAACCACTCGATACATTATGTCTATCCCTTTCGAGGTAGATAAACAAAGAGAGAGAGCACTGTATCTCGCGCTATTGAGCTCCATATGGTTGGCTATGCTATACGAGCTGGGAGTCTAGCAAAGCAGACCATATCGAGCTTTAAGGCGCTACGGAAAAAAATCGACACTTTTAGAACTTCTATATCTACTTCGGTAAATAATGTATAATTTTGATAGAATAGTATATTATTTTTGGAATCTTTTTCTAGGGACCTGTTAAAACAGAAACGCGATTAGAGAATTTCGGCTCGATAGAAATATTTATTGAAATGAGGTCTTTATCGACACCAATTCTCCTGGTTTGACAATTTAGAATGACATCTGGACTGCAATTATATTTTATTAGATGGGTTTTAACAGTATCTAGGACCTGGTTAAACGAAATTTTGATAGCATTTTTGGTACATTTTATATTAATAAAAAACCGACTTTTTGCTACTTTTCCACGAATCCGTCCCTCTCGCACTGAGGGTTTTTTCGCATATGGAGTAACAGGGACGCTAAAACTTTTACATATCGCCTTAACCGCTCGATACAACTCTCGAAGTAAATCAACAGAGTGAGAGAGAGCACTGTATCACGCGCTACCGAGCTCCATATGGTTTGCTATTCTAGACTAGCTGGTATTTTAAAACGATGAGGAATAATAAACCATTATTAATATCCTAATCAATTAAAAGGAAAAATAAACCTATAAATGGTTAGAAACACAAAATAAAACCGTTTCGGCACGAAGCCAAAAAAATCACCGGCAAAACAGTAGGTACTCTCTTAATTTAATAGTGTCACGAAAACTCTGTGCACTGAGATGGACCAAATTATCGTTTCTACTAAAACAAGCTTTATCAAGTCTTGAATAAAAGCTAAATTTCCTTGACAGCATAGGATAAATGAAGTTTTAATATAGGAGTTCTAAAATTGAATATAGAATTCCTAAAATTCTAGAACGCAGATGGCGTGGGCCATACGTTAGCAAGTTCTGTCAACGGCTTATATTAAATATATCTAAAAAAAGCGATTAATTAATTTTGATACACTAACAGCATAATTGGTTTAAAACTAGATTTGAATAGGAACTATTTAGTTTTTTATTTATATTTGCATAGTATTAGTATTATACCTGTATAGTATTAAGAGTGCGAGATATATTCCGTACCCATGACTGATGGCGGGGCCCAAATAGCTCGGAATATAGCATAAAATCGAGTAAAAATTAAAACAACTTTATCTATAGCCCAAAATATACTCCGACACGTTTACTTATTCAACTTAGTACTCAGAAACTTTGCATTTTAAGCTCCAAAAAGTCCCATTTTCACATAGATTTTCCTAGTTCATACCAAAGAAATACTAAAACCATTTATAAATCATAGATATTCTAAAGGTAGTGTGTAGTTATCCCGATTGCATTACAGAATATATTAAGGACACTGATGTAAAGACGATTTAATAAGCAATTTAAAATTTCCATAAAACACATTTTTTTCATATTTCATGTTCAAATCAGTGTTCTTATCACTATCACTACATAGTATAAAACAAAGTCGCTTCCCGCTGTCTGTCTGTCCCTATGTATGCTTAGATCTTTAAAACTACGCAACGGATTTTGATGCGTTTTTTTTTTAATAGATAGAGTGATTCCAGAGGAAGGTTTATATGTCTAATACATGCCCGTGCAAAGCCGGGGCGGATCGCTAGTTTAATATAACCTAGATATTCTGTAATGCAACCGGATTAAATACACAGTACCTTAAGAATATCTAAGATTTACAAATGGTTTTGGTATTTCGATAGTAGCCTCTTCAATGACGATTATTTTTTCTTGCATTTTAAAACAGTGGTAGTTCATAAATATAAAAAAATGCAGTAATTTAATATGTAGGATAATGGGATAGCAATAAAACGTTAAGTGCTAGGGTTCGAAATCGCGGTAAAAAGTTATTATATAAAAACAAAATCAGATATTTCGCGCACCTTTACTTCGGCGAAATACGAGACTCATACAACTAAGTTTAGTACTGCTTGGTAAAATACTAGTCGAAGTAACACGTACAAAATAGTAGTTTATGCTACAAGGGCGAAAAGGAATAATTACGAGGACGATTTAAAACACGGGCGTAGCGAGTGTTTTAAACGTAACCGAGTAATTTATTGCTTTTACGCCTGTGTTTCATACTACGTTTTTCAATGCATAGTGTGAGGAAATAAAATTAATATAATCTTGTGAACTTTAAATTATGATTGGCTCAAAAAGACTGTATTCAGAGCAGTTAAACAGTGGAAAAAAAAGTATAACATTTATGGTACACAGTAAAGGTTGCAGGTAAGCCAATTTCTCTCGTAAATAAATTTAAAAAATATATATATAAGCCCTAGGGCAAAATAATCGACTTTTGATGCATAAAAAGTGGGCATTTACGAGCACTTGCGTTGAAAAGACTTTTATAGTGTTACTACGAGGTTCTATATTTCAAATAATTTTGTAAACATTATATCTAGATTTTAAGTTTAAATTAAATTAACTCTAATGTACATAATAATTCTTTTTAATATATTTTTGCTATAATTTGATTTTTCTTCCCGTTATGTTTCTGTAATTTTTTTCTTTAATTTATACAAATTTATTGTTTTTTTTTTATTAATGTCCATAATTTAATATTTCTATTATTCAGGTGGTAGAGCTGATGCCGGGCTCAACTGTGAACGTACCACCATCTTACTTGGAGACCCCCTCCAAGTAATCCGGGGGAGAGTAAGAGATCAGCTCATAGGCAAAAAACCAAGACGCCCACCATGCCCGGGACTGATGGATGGCGGTATATCCATCCCTAATAGCCGGGCCTTATATGGAACAGACTGTGAAGGGCAGCGGCGTCACTGGTGCGAGGGTTCCGGCACCGCGCTCACCAACCCGCCTGCCCAGCGTGTGTGAGTATGGGCAATTCTTCCAGGATGACCGCCGGGAGTGGCAAAGTCCTGGAAAGGCTTATGTCCAGCAGTGGTCGAACTAGGCTGATGGATGATGTCCATAATTTAATGTTTTATGTTTCGTATTTAGTTTAGATAATGTTGATCTGACAACACCAGATCAAGGCTATATCTGTTTGTTATTTTTGTGTTTGTGTTGTTATTGTTAACGTTCCTTTTAAATAAATAAATAAATAAAATGAATCGAAGCTCAACTAACGTAATATGATGAAACCAGTAGCAAATATTACTGAAAATTTATGGAAACCACAAGAACGCAGCTAATTACTTTGCTAACGTGTGAACGTGGCTCAATTACTAATAAGTCAATCGCTTTCAATAAGGCTTGACTTGTTGCAAAGTAACGTATGTACATAGGTGGATTTAGTTAATTAAGTCGATGTTATTATACACATAATTATGTACTTACTTTTATTTGAACTACATGTTATCGGAATAGGGTTTAATTTTAAATTTACCTTTGGTACGGTTTAGCCAAACATGCTTTCCCGTTTGGACAATTTAGTGCATTTAACGAATTTCCCGCCATTATCCCAGTGCTAGTTGCCTTAAAAGCTGCCGAACTCTACTGTGGACCATCACCATCTTACTCGGAAACCTCCCGAAGTTATTCGGAGCAGAGTAAGATGACAGCTCTCAAACAGGCACAACCAGGTGGCCAACCGTGCCTGGGACCGATTGATGGCGGTATATCAATTACATAGGGGGTTAATATTAAGGGGCTGCACTATGCTAAAATTCGGTCCCGCTCTGACGCGTTTGTTTTTTAACTCTCTATCCTGCTCTAATCAGATGCCGCGCACGCAAAACTTCAGTTATTTTGAAATCGTGGCTCCATTAGGATATACAGAAATAAAGCTTAGTAAAGCTTTTTTGTAGATAATAATGAGATCTTTTATTGTGTGAAAGATTCATTTCAAAGGCATATTCCGTGTCCGAGCGAACTGAATGTACAGAATGAAATTAGGTACCTACAGATATATATTTATTTGAGTAAAGATATAAAATTTCGATAATCTATAAATGCTTAATGCGTCCGAAAAACATGATTAAGTACATATATATTTCCCAGAATTTTCTAGTAATTTTCTAAATATACGCAATTTTACCAAATCCACGCTTATTAAAGCCTTAATTTGCGTAAGCCGAAAACTGGCGACAGTACTCGTACAAACGAACAACTTTCCGTGAAAAAAATCGAGATATCGAGAAAAAGAATGTGTTGTTTCGTTTTTTGGTCGAGTAGCTAGCTATGTAACTTTTCTATGGAACAGCTGATTTTCGCGATTAGATGGTTGGCTCCATAGTAAAAGTTGTTCGTATGGACGAGTACTATTGCCAGTTAAATTTCCGGCTTCCGCAACTTCATCTTAATAGGATGGCATACCCCAACTTTTTTTCTTACCCGTCCAGCAAAATAAGTCTAATCGCAAAGACCTTATTAGCTTTTCATAGAGGCGATAGGCGATTATATGTTGGCTCTTTGGTCTCTCTTTCTTGGACACGTAATACGTGATCACGCAGCGAAACGACAAATTGGTGTGCTTTTAACTAATACTGAAATCTTTTGTAGGGAAAATAATATTGGATTTAGGTAACATCCCTTCATATTTCTATTGCCTTTTTTATAAAAAAAAATCTAGTTGGTCTCTTAACCGCGTTTTTGAAAGGGCGGAAAATATTTTTTTTTGACAAAAGTATTAATCTCAAAACTTTGTTTATAGGTGGAATCCCTAGATAAAAGATCGATAAATCAAATATATTGTCTTCAATATGAGGAGAGACCTAGTTTCTTCCAATGAATCCTTGAAAACCTGGTGTTGTTGATGTTCTAGCGTCAGGTGTCCCGTTAACACCCAGTATAAAAACAGACTGGTGACGGGCAGCGGCGTCACTGGTGCGCGAGTTTCGGCACCACGCTCACCAACCAGCGTGAGTGAGTATGGGCATTTCTTGCAGAATTCAACCACTACACACAAAGGGTAACCCGTGACTCTGTGACTATATAACAGAGTTGTTCACATTCTAATATTGGACTCATAAAGTGCGTAGGCGCATCAAGAGTCAGGAACGATGCATCGCAGTTCCGATGAGGGATATAAAAAAAAACATTTTCAATCTGTGACATTAAGATTTATATTGAGCTTATTTTGTTTTGGTTTTAGCTTAAAATAACGGGATAAATTCTAGCCTGCTGAAATGAATACTGAAATCACCTTGGGAACTATTTAAACATTAACACGACATCGCTTGAGTCACAAAATATTTCGTCATGGCATGACATGAATCCCCATCAAATGAGGTGTCTGTGATTCAAGTACAGTGCGCGCCAATCTTTTAGTCGCCTCTGAATGGGTCACGAGTGCAAGCTTGCGCAGGTACAGTCAAGGAAACAATAATATCAACGATTGATTTATTAAATGTTTACTATAAGTGGGAAGGTGTACTTGTTGTACCTACCTATTTAATTATTTATTTATTATTTTAGTGCAATCTTAACTATATAAATAAAATGCATTAATATAAACACCATTTTCCTACATTGTCGCCTTAAAACGCTATAACGTCCGCGAGGCATAACAACAACAATAAACTTTAACAAACTAAATCAACAAAACTTTAACAAATAAAGGCAACAAAAACAATAACAAACGGATTCAAAATGTTTTCCTCGAAGGCAATTTTCATGCAACGCGCGCGTGTGTAGTGTACGGACGTAGCACTAACACTAACGCATAGTGTTGACACCTGCTAAATAAATGGCGAGCGGGGGGTGTGGTGCGGCACGCAGGCGGGTGTGTTCTGCGCCCTCGCTCCTGTAACGTCCCCCTGACACCGTAAAACGGCTATTGCGTCGCCTCTTGCGGCTGTCTCCAGAGGCGACTAAAAGATTGGCGCGCACTAAAGAATTCATATTTTTTGTCTTTGGTAAAACGAAAAAGAAAACCGTAAGCCATATGATCACGAACGTAAAAAAGGCGGACGGAGTCGCTGCTACGTAACTACTGAAGCATAGCAATAGCGGCGGAATGTAAGTGCGTGAGTGGACTTAGCATGTAAATTGGCTTACTATGATGTGAATTGCGTGCCCGGGCTTGTGCGTAAAAGCGGGTCGGCCTACTAATGGGGCTTCAGTTGTTTGTTAGCAAAACTCTGTCCGGGAGTATTTTTTCTGTATTTTAACGCCCGTGGCCATGATTTAAAAATCTAATAAGTTCAATATTGTCCTTAATATTTATTTTTGTACGTCTTCGTCTTAAGGCG
Organism: Ypsolopha sequella; assembly: GCA_934047225.1. NCBI lineage: Eukaryota > Metazoa > Arthropoda > Insecta > Lepidoptera > Ypsolophidae > Ypsolopha > Ypsolopha sequella. Next base: position 19,162,972 of record OW204004.1, on the reverse strand, counting down.
CAGTATAAAGCGAAATGCAGTTTTCGCAGACTACTTTATCGGTATTCAAAAATTTCTAAAAAATTAATCTAACTTTCAAGGATATGCTGCAATTACGATAACTTTCCTCGATAGAAAAAAATCACAAAAATGAGTTTCGAAACTAAGGAAAAACAGCTTTTTGGTTTGGTTTTTTGAGGATAGCGCAGCGAAAATTTTCCTAAATATTTGTTTAACAAACCTTTAATGTTGTGACAGAGAATATTTTTAGTACAAGTCCTAATGTAGTCCCAAATTCAAAATAACTGTAGATTTGCGTGCGCAGCAGTTTATTAGAGCAAGATAGACAATACAAAAACAAAAGCGTTGGTGTAGGACGGAAGTTTAGTTTGATATTGATGTGATAAAACCACGATTTGTTCAAACTAGCTAGATATCATTCAAACAAATTTTATGAAGAAACATCTAGCTAAATCCTGAAATCGATACTCGAGAGAATCTGGGGGCACGATAGTGCCCCCCGCCAAGACGAGCCAAAGGAAGCGGGGCACTACGTACCTTTTCTCGAATCGTTTCGTCATATTTTCGAACCCTCATAGCTTCGGTCTAGATGATACTAGAGATACCAAATTCTCAAGATAACATGTAGGAAGCAGTCTTATTAAACACGATAAGTTTCAATTGTCTAGCTTTTATACTTTGAATGTTATTAATACCTAAAATACGTCGATTTTGTCACTCACTCACTCACTCACTCACTGATGATCATCAAAAATCTAGGGTACTTCCTGAAGTCCTAGAAAGCTGAAATTTGGTATGCAGGCTAGGACTAGCACACAAACAACAAGTAAATTAAGAAATTTGTAACTTTCACCCTCCAACCCCTCTTAAAGGGGGTCTGGTTCTGTATTAATTAAAAATTTAAATTCCAAACTTCTTGAAGTCTTAGAAAGCTGAAATTTGGTATGCAGGCTAGGATTAGCACACAAAAAACAAGAAAATTAAGAAATCTGTAACTTTCACCCTCCAACCCCTTTTAAGGGGGGTTTGGTTCTGCATTAAATAAAAATTTCAATTCCAAACTTTCTTAAGTCCTAGAAAGCTGAAATTTTGTATGCAGGCTAGGACTAGCACACAAACAACAAGAAAATGAATAAATCTCTAACTTTCACCCTCCAACCCCTCTAAAGAGGGGTCTGGTTCTGTATTAAATAAAAATTCTGTTCCAAACTTCCTGGAGTCCTAGAAAGCTGAAATTTGGTATGCAGGCTAGGATTATTACACAAACGACGAAAAAATTAAGAAATCTGTAACTTTTAATCTGCAACCCCTCTTAAAAATGTTAATTCCAAACTTCCTGAAGTCCTAGAAAGCTGAAATTTTGTATGCAAACTAGGACTAGCACACAAACAACAAGAAAGTTAAGAGATCTCTAACGTTCACCCTCCAACTCCTCTTAAGGGGGTCTGGTTCTGTATTAAATAAAAAATTCAATTTCAAGCTTCCTGGAGTCCTAGAAAGCTGAAATTTGGTATGCAGGCTAGGATTAGCACACAAACAACAAAAAAAATAAGAAATCTGTAACGTTTACCCGCCAACCCCACTTAAGGGGAGTCCGATTCTGTAATATTAAAAATATTTTACCAACTTCTAAGTCCTAGAAATTTTAATTTTATTATTTGCCGTGTTAGAGGCCATAGTAACAAACAGGTAGGTAGGTCAGCGCGGAAAGACAAGTTTTTAATTCTTTCAGACTAATGTAGAAGGCACTACGTGTCGTTTACAGCACGATATAACTTTTCCCTACATGTTGAAATCGTTACTAATATTAGTTATACTCTTGATAGGTACTCTCTGGTAGCTGACTGATTTCTGTTCTATTATTGAAAGTGAAGTTTAGTTAGTTAGACATCGTCGTCGAAAACTAAGGTCCGGTTACTTGTACGTGAATTGACAGCTAGAATTGCTCATGTTATTGCGCGCGCAGATAAATATTAACGAGTATACTACTGCAACTGTATTCTTGTGCTGAGGACGGAGAAACCTATCATGATTCCGAGTCTTATTCTTGAGCTAAAGATAAAAATAAGGCAATAAGAGTTATAATTATTTTTAATAACGCTCTTAAACATGAACTTGCGCCTGAAAAAACGAAATTTGAAATATTTAATAGAGCATTCGTACACCGTGAGCAGTTTACGATCTGTATCGCGTATGCCATCACTATCCATAAAAGCCAAGGGCTAAGTTTAGATAATACTCTCATTGATATCGGGTCATCTACGTTTTCTTCTGGGCATACTTATGTAGCACTTTTGAGGGTGACTGGTTTGATAGGGGTTCACCTTATTAATATTGACTTTGCAACAGTCAGCCATAAATTAATATAATCGCTTAATAACTAAGTACCACCCTGATCTATCGCTTATTGCAAATAATAAAACAACAAGAAAAAGAAGCAAAGATAGGGAGTGGGATATAAAAAAGTTATAGCACAGGCGCAAGAAATGCAGCCTGAAAAAATAAAAGAAGTAGAGCATCTAACAAAAAGAAATGAAATCCCATCAAAAACATTTCATGTAAACTATCGCCAAGACACAAGCTCAAAACGCTTTTACTGTTAAAAAGTTATCAGATCTCATTTAGAGCCAAGCCATTAACTCTACAAGGCCTAAATTTACAAGCCCTAACTCTACAAATCCTACATCTTGATCAAAAAGTTTGGCTTGGCCAAAGGAAGCGGGGCACTGAAATCCTGAAATCGATACTCGAGAGAATCAGTATTAACTTTTAGTTAAATAGAGGTTCACAAAAGATTTTATTTACAGTAAATATATGAATTGATTGACGTGGTTTGTTCAAACTTACTTAACAAACATTAGGAGAACATAGGTGTATATTTTAATGACTGTACGGTTTATTATTGTAACAAAATCATCGATCATTTCATTTCTATTTGCCTCATATTTCCCCTTAACGGGACACCTGACGCTAGAACATCAACAACACCAGGTTTTCCAGGGTTCATTGGAAGAAACTAGGTCTCTCCTCATATTGAAGAAAATATATTTCATTTATCGATCTTTTATCTAAGAATTCCACCTGTAAACAATGTATTAGGATTAATGCTTTTGTCAAAAAAAAAAAAAATTCCATCCTCTTTTTTTTTTGTTTTCAAACGTCCGTTTCAAAAACGCGGTTAAGAGATCAACTTGATTTTTTTTATAAAATAAGTAATAGAAATATGAAGGGATTTTACCTAAATCCAATATTTTTTCCCTACAAAATATTTCAGTATTATCTAAAAACACACCAATTTGTTGTTTTGCTGCGTGGTCACTAATATTACGCATCCAAGAAAAAGAGGCCAAAGAGCCAACATATAATCGCCTTCATGAAAAGCAAATAAGGTCTTTGCCATTAGACTTATTTTGCTGGACGGGTAATAAAAAACTTGCTAGGGTATGCCATCTTTAGGCGCTACGGAAAAAAAATCGACACTTTGAGAACTTGCATATCTACTTCAGTAAATAATTTATTATTTTGATAAAATATTATAATATTTTTGGAATCTTATTCTAGGGATCTGTTAAAACAGAAACGCGATTGGAGAAATTCGGCTCGATAGAAATATTTATTGAAATGAGGTCTTTTTCGACACCAATTCTCCTGGTTTGACAATTTAGAATGACATATCTACTGCAATTATATTTTATTAGATGGGTTTTAACAATATCTAGGACCTGGTTACACGAAATTTTGATACCAACTTTATTACATTTTATATTAATAAAAAACCGACTTTTTGCTATTTTTTCACGAATCCGTCCCTCTCGCACTGAGGGTTTTTTCGCATATGGAGTAACAGGGACGATAACACTTTTACATATCGCCTTAAGTATATCTTTGGCGCTGAACTCATCAAATACCTGTAACAGATACCATAAATTAACTTAAATGGAGAAGGATGATAGGTAACGTTCTCAGGCGTAGCGAAGACGTCTCAAAGGAAGCATTAACATGACTTCCTGAAGGTGGAAGATGAAAACTTGGCAGACCACGTGAGACTTGGCAGAGCATAGTGAAGAGAGAACTGGACCAGTCAGGGATGACATGGGCGGTCGCCGAGCTGGATCAGAATCGTGAAGAATGGCGCGCTTCATTTCGGTCCTTCGCTCCCCGACAGAAATTGGGAATTAGTAAGTTAGTACTCGTATGTTTAGATTAGACTGTAATAACACCGATTCACGAATAACACGTTTTAACTTAAGAGTCGGAGTTCCGAGATTGGGCAAAACAGGGTTCGGGACGGGATTATGGCTTTTTAAGATAGTAAAATATTAATTTCTGAACAAAATAAATACCACTTGTTACCTTACAAGATGAAGTACAAGTTCATTAAAAAAAAATCTTGGCACTAATGTATAGTAACTTCAGAAAAAAAAAACAGGATGTCAAGTTCAGGTTACACCCGTAGCGCTGCAATGCTATTCAAGAGATTTTCTTGAAATTCCTGTTTTTTTTTCTGAAGTTACTATACATTATTGCCGTGATTTTTTTTTATGAACCTGCATTTCATCTTGTAAGGTAACAAGTGGTATTTATTTTGTTCAGAAATTTAAATTTTTACCGTCTTAAAAAGCCATAACCCCGAACCCCAAATCTCGGAACACCGACCCTTAATTGGCAGGACTTAACTTAATTTAAGGGTTCTGTCTTTTTCTTTCTGTATCGAAAAGACAAAGACGGATTTAGGTTAGTCCTGTCAAATAAGTTAAGTTGTGTTGCGCCCAATCGATACCAATATTTACTTATGTTTAAATTGGACTGTAATATTTACTTATGCTTATAGAAATCGAACCCCAATCCCACTTCAAAAGAAACGATCATTCATAAAAATTTAGTCAATAAAAATAAACTGTCAAGCATACGTTGCCCACAATAAACACGGGTTCCGTCATTGGAAATCAGCTGCAACTAAACAAAATAATTTAAACAAGTGCGAGTTGGACTCGCGCAGAAAGAGTATTATGGTAAATAAGCCATGTTGCGACAGAAACATCACGGCGACAAAACAAAAGCCGCTTGAACGGTAGCGTCTAAAAAATAATTCGGCATCCGCTGAGTACGGAACCCTAATTTTTATTATTTGTTATTTTACTATATATATAGTAAGTTGATCTTGTATCTGCCTACAGGACAGAGCTGAAACAAATAAAGTTAAAGAATGTTACCGTTTCAATGGGTTTTCGTATGATGACCCCTTTTGGTTTTCAATTTTTTGGGTTCCGTACCCAAAGGGTAACCAACGGGACCCTATTACTAAGACTCCGCTGTCCGTCTGTCACCAGGCCGTATCTCATGAACCGTGATAATTAGTCAGTTGAAATTTTCACAGATGATGTATTTCTGTTGCCGCTATAACAACAAATAGACTAAAAAACAGAATAAAATAAATATTTAAGGTGGCTTCCGTACAACAGACATGTTTTTTTGCCGTTTTTATAGATAATGGTACGGAACCCTTCGCGCGCGAGTCCGACTCGCACTTGGCCAGTTTTTTTATTATTTGTCATGGTAAAGGAAAGGCCATACCATAGTTAAACGTATTCTGTGAACACTTCAGCTGGCTACCTATGACAGCTGAAACTTTTGACCCCTGTGACAGACAGACAGACAGCGGAGGCTTAGGAATAGGATCCCGTTTGGCACCCATTCGGTACAGAACCCCAAACTTCGCAACTGACGCATGCTATCCAAAACCAAAACCAACTGAACAGCCACCGATTATTCTATAAAAGGTTTTCTTTGTTCATGGAACCCTAAAAAATCTCCCATCATAATATTTTTAACACTTGCACTCAGCTATTATCATCATCGAAGTTTTCTGGCATCCAGCCAACGTTACAATTCTGTACGCTTCGAAAGATTGGAAAGTATGTAATGGAAGTATTATTACTTAATATATTTTATAGCACACCGTGCGTAAAATGACCACTTTCAAAGTCGGCATTTTACGCACTTGTGCTATAAAAAATTATACGAAACTCGTGCGAGAAACTTTTTCTCGACTCGTGTGATTGCAGCACTCGCCTTCGGGTCGTGCCGCAAACTCACACTCGTCAGAAAACGTTTCATCGCTCTCGTATCGTAATGTACTATTTCAATGTATGTGCTCGTAAAGGCCCACTTTTTATGCATCAAAACCGAACAGAAAGTCGATTATTTTGCCCTAGGGCTTTATTATTATTATTTTTTTTTTATTTATTTACAATGGTTGGCTAACCTGCAGCCTTTCCTGTGTACCATAAATGTCATATTTTTTTTCCACTGTTTAACGGCTCTGGATACCTAGCCCTTTTGAGCCAATTACAATTTAAAGTTCACAAAATTATATTTGTTTTATTTCCTCACACTATGCATTGAAAAACGTAGTATGATACACGGGCGTAAGAGCAATAAATTACTCGGTTACGTTTAAAACACTCGCTTCGCTCGTGTTTTAAATCGTCCTCGTAATTTATTCCTTTGCGCCCTTGTAGCATAAACTACTATTGATATAATGGCCCAGTTTAAATTTATTTTGTGTTTATCGTCAATATTAGAAATCTAAAAATTTAACTATTCGAAAGCGAAAAATGTTAGTTTTATAATTTTTATAAAAAAACTAAAATAGGTAGCAAAATTTCAAATATTGAATCTCTAGATATTGTTGAAACACACCTAATAAAATATGTTTGAGTTCTGTATATGGTTCCTATTCGTCAAACGAGGAGAAAAAGTGTGTTTGAAGACCTCATTTAAACAATTATTTCTATCGAGCAAAATTTATCCAAACATGTTTTCCAATTTCAAAACCCTAGATTATATAGTCAAAATGCATATAAGTACCAGAAATGTATTAAAATTTTCCGTGTATTTCATGAAATGCACAAAAAAAAAAGCACCTCTATTTTTTTACATAACGCCTTAACATAATTTAATCTAAGCGAATTGCTACTGAACAAAAATTCGACTTTAAAAACTTGCCAGAAAATGTAGGTAACCTTTATACGAATAACACCTAAAGATAAATGGGCTGTTCAGATTTTATTCTCCAAATGGCCGAACCTGAATAATTTTTGGTGACTCTTGATAAATAGTTACTCGTAGCAACTCATTTAGGAAATGCAAGACGTAGTGATACAAAAATAATCCTTCTTCAATCTCTCATAGATGTTAAGGGGCTCCACCGTGCTAAACGTCAGATACAGTGCGCGCCAATCTTTTAGTCGCCTCTGAAGATAGCCGCAAGAGGCGACGCAATAGCTGTTTTACGGTGTCAGGGGGACGTTACAGGAGCGAGGGCGCGGAGCACACCCGCCTGCGTGCCGCACCACACCCTCCGCTCGCCATTTAGCAGGTGTCAACACTATGCGTTAGTGTTAGTGCTACGTCCGTACACTACACACGTGCGCGTTGCATGAAAAGTACCTTCGAGGAAAAAAATCGATGATTCGTTAATTTTACCGTTGAATCTGTTAAAATACAACAAGTCTAATCCAAAGGATAGACTTAATACCAGTCTAATAGGCATCGGTGGTGACAAATGCCCCATATTTGTCGGTGAACATGTGTCTCGTGAAAAGAAGTCTCTGCATGCTGCGGCCAGGTTAAAATCTAAGGAGTTGTCCTATAAGTTTGTTTGGGTTAGGAATGGTAGGATATTAATGAGGAAAATTGAATCTGCTCAAGCGATTACCATACATAGTCATGAATTCCTAAGTAGGCTAAAGTAACTTCAATTTTATTTTTTCTGTTTCAACCATGTAGTTTATTATTCTTAATTGCCGGCCTACTCCATATTTATTATCAAAACGTTAGGGGAATGAGAACCAAAACAAGTGCAATAGCAAATAATATTTTACAAAACAGTTTTGATGTAATAGTTCTTACAGAGACCTGGCTAAATTGTAATATATTTAATGGTGAGTTTATTGATGCTAGGTACCAAGTATACCGCCGAGATCGTACAGTGTAATCTAGTGTTAAGGAGGATTTTTATTTTATTTTATTTATTTATTTAATTTATATTATGAATAAATATAACCTTAGCTATATAAGCTTTTTATTTGTAGTTTTAAGCAATTATACTAGTTAAAAAAAGACAAACTTTATATTTTTTCGAAATATTTCGAAAAAATATAAAGTTTGTCTTTTTTTAACTAGTATAATTGCTTAAAACTACAAATTTATTTATTTAAAGATTTACATGTTTGCATTCTGACATAAAGTAAGTAATTATGGATGTTGCTACGTAACCATAGACGAATACAACATAATGTAATAATAATATAAAACATATTACATAGTTTAACTAGAACAAATTAAATAATTATATATGTTTGTATTTTGTATCGTAACATAAGATTTTTTAATGTAGCAAGAACGCAATTTCAATTTGTGAGCTTCAGATTTAAAGAGGCCTATGGCCCATAAATAAATCTTCCGCGAGCGTCGCCTAGCTAAGAGAAAGTATAAAATAACAAATATAAAGAAATATAAAAGGGAACCACCACCACACAAAAGACAAGCCCACAAACACAAAGAAAATTGTACCATAATATGTTATCGGGGAAAGTTCCGCCGACCCTCCAACCGCTCGCAGCAGAGCGGAAAGCTGCCCCGCGCAGCTCTCCCAGATCGTACCTACTTATCGGCGAAATGTTATCAAACTCGTTATTTTGTTAGATATAATATTACATTTTGCTAATCCATATTTGACCCTAATGCAATACACTAAGAATGTTTACTTCGAATTAAATAAAGACTTACTCTTTACGATGACCAAACAGACGAACAGTGAGATAAGTACACAAATGCCGACTTTATGTGGATTGAAATAGGAACCAGATCACAAAAGAAGAAGAATGGGAATCTCAATTCCAAAAGCTTTTTATCAGGAATACCCATATATTTAGCAATTTCCATGTAATTTGTTTACTACAACTTCAGACTAACACTAAAATAATTCAGGGCATCACCGCGCCATTGTCAAAGGGTGATGAGCAGAGATCATTATACTCGTAGCATAGGGGATGTACGCATTCTTATAATTTGTGAATTGTAACTATTAACGATTCTTGAGACGTTTTCTTTAAACTTTGCTTGGAAAAAAAATACACCAAAAAACAAAAGAGAAACAAAAGAGAATGTACTAAATAAAAGCCAAATAAAAATGTTTAATACATAGGTAAGCAAAATAAAATAGGTTTACCCACCAACAGACACAGACTCGAGATATTCTTGATACCTATATAGTTTATAAATTTAAATCTTATTCTGCTTACGCAACAATATTAATGAATCTGCTTTCACTCTCCTTTCTACCTAACTCCTTCAACCACAGTTTGCACTTTCTACGAAAAGGTTTTTTTGCCTTCCGTAGCAACTTTAGGGTGTGATCAATATAGTTGTATATCCGTGGGCCTAAAAAGGAAAGTGTTCTTTGCCCGAAGGTAGTGCGACAGAGGGGTAGGACAAAACGCCCTTCTCTTGCTGACTTAGTTGCAATTTTATGTTGGTGAGTTTCAAAAAAATTATGATTAAGATGAACGAATGTAGCTGCCTGAAGAATGTAAGTCTGCCTAATATTTAATACATTCGCTTCTTTGTATAAAAGATCAGAAGAGTAACGATAGGGTTTACGCAAAATAACTTTCAGAATTGCACGTTGCGCGAGTTCTACTACCTCTAAATTAGTTTTTGCTGCACTGCCCCAAGCGGTGATCCTATACAATATTAAGGAATGACAAAGAGAATGATACACTGACATGACTGTCTTTCTATCTACAATATTCCTCAGTCTCGCAAAGAAGTGTATCAGCTTGCGCAATCTAGTAGCAAGTTTGTTTAGATGGTGCTTCCAGTTTAGATGACAGTCTATGATTATACCCAAATATTTAATTGAATCTACTTTCCCCAGTTCTTCACACTCACAGTTGATATTTTTACAATTTCTCTGATGAAAAATAAGTTTATGCCTAATTTCTTCATTTTGAAAGTTTCTATCTGTTATGGAGAAAGCTACAAATTTTGTCTTTTTCACATTTATGGTAAGTAAACTAGTTCTGAACCACTGAGAAACCAGATTCATTCCAGCCTGAGCAGACATGAAAACTTCATCCCAATTTCTACCCCTAAACAATAGGACAGTGTCATCGGCAAATGCAATAATGTCTCCTTTAGGGATATTAAAATTACACAGTTGATTAACATAAACTAGAAACAAAAGTGGCCCCAACACGCTGCCTTGAGGGACTCCATAGCTGACAGATTCAATTGTGGAAAGCTTATCTCTTTCCTTTAGCCTTACCTGTTGCTTTCGACCAGTAAGATAACTCTGAAACCAACTATTTGGAGTGCCCCTCACCCCCAAAGCTTCCAGCCTCCTTAGGAGAATATCAAAGGACACGGTATCGAAGGCTTTGGCGAGATCGAGGAACACTCCAACACACTTTTCACCATCATCCAAGGTCTTGGTAACGAACCCACTCAGATGTCCAACGGCATCTTCTGTGCTTTTATTTTTCCGGAAGCCATATTGGTTTGAGGATAAGAGATTATTATTTTCAAGAAAATTTGTCAATCTAGCTTTAACTACTCGTTCTAAAATTTTTGAAATAGTACTCAAAAGTGCTATAGGCCTGTAGTTGGACTCCTGTTGTGGGTCACCACCTTTATGAATAGGACTTATGACAGCGTATTTCAGACAGTCAGGAAATATGCCTGTACTAAGACTTGAGTTGCAGAGATGAGCTAGTGGTTCCGCAATAAACTCTATAGTTTTTTTTATTAGTTTAGCATGAATACCATCAATACCCGCCGCACTATTGCCTTTCATGTTCAAGACAATCTTAATAATCTCATTGCTTGTTGTTGGTGCTAAGAATAACGAGCCGGTGGTGCTTGACGAATTATTACAAAACTTTTGGAAGTAACTATCAGGGCGCATAGGGTCCTCGTTATGGTCCCTATTAATGATGTCATCTGCAAGAGACCCACCAACATTAGCAAAATAAGAATTTAATTTATTTATGTCAGAGAACGGATTTGTACTTGAAGTGTTAGCCGTATCAGTATAAGTTCTTATAATCTGCCAACATTTGCGAGCATCCTGAAGATTATCCATTATTTCGTTTTTATAGTATTTCATCCGAGCTGCACGAGTTGCCTCTTTGACTTGATTTCTATATTTTAAATAATGTTGAGAAAGAACAGGATCATTCGGATGCTTAACCATTTCCTTGTGAATCTGGTCCCTATTTCTGACCATAGCCAGTAAATCATTTGAGATCCAAGGCAGTTTAAATTTTTTAGTATATGCTAAATTAGTTCTAATTTTTTTATGTTTATCTAATGAGTCTTTTATAAAATCAACAAAAAAAGCAAAGGCCAGATTAACGTCAGTGATGTCGTATAACTGATGCCAGTTATGCCCACTAATATCACTCTCAACTAAATTATAGTCGTAGGATGTAAAAAAGGTATGTTCTTTGCAATAGTTATCAGCAAACTCAGCCTTAAGACCAGCAAGAACGCAAAAATGATCAGTAACAGTCGACGGGCATACAATACCGACTGATTGATGTTTAGTTTAGGATGGAGGCGGCGTATTGATAGCTGTACTTAAAACTTTACAGTCTGTCCGTATTACTGAGTGGGAGAGTACTTGTGAAGATTTGTGGATCATTCTTGAGTTATTACATGATAATATACCTAAACGCCTTGGTATTGGTGCTGTTTATCTGCCTTCGCCAACAAAATTGAAAGAACTTGAAACATACCTAAAAAATTCTTCTAATATAATTAATAACTTGGATGAATTTATGATCATAGGCGATTTTAATATTGGTTCCGTATCCTGGACCGGAAATGATGAGCGGGAGGGACTTGAACCAAATAATTACCACACTAAAATTGGATATGCTTTAACTGATTTCATATGTTTGACTGGGCTACAACAACGAAATCCTATTAAAAACTTTCAAAGTAAGACGCTCGATTTGGTTCTCAGTAATGTCCCATGTTTGGTCCGTAATTCTGATGTTTTGTTGAGTAAACTGGATCGTTTCCACCCACCCTTAGATATCTGTGTTAACCTTCATATAAACAAAATACCAACCCCTGTACCACGAACCGATTTTAATTTTTATAAAGCTGATTTTGTAAACCTGACATCTTTTATAAAGAAAATACTCGTAGTGTGGTCTGAATGTTTTAAAAATTGTAGTGATGTTAATGATATGGTTACAGTATTTTATGACAGAATCAAAGAAACTTTTACAATGTTTGTCCCAAAAAGAAAGCCCTGTAAGAAAAACAAGCCCCCTTGGTTTACTCCTGAATTGGTTAGGCTATTGAAAGAGAAGGATAGACTGCGTACTAAATTCCGTAGGTACAAAAACCCCCGAGACAAGCTAGAACATGACATTCTTAGAAAACGTTGCAATAAATTGTACAAACAATGTTACGATAGCTACATCTCCAATATTGAGAATAGTCTTAAGAGTAACCCCAAAGTATTCTGGAGCTTTATTAAGCAAAAGAGGTGTGGTTCTAATTCTCTTCCCTCAGTCATGTTTAAAGAAGATCAGTCCGCTGAGTCTCCGGGGGATGTGGCTGACTTATTTGCTGCTCAGTTCGTGTCCAGCTTCAATCCTGAAGATAACAGTGGATCTCCTAAGCAAACAGTAGCCATGTCAGATTCTTGCAACAGTGTCCTGTCATCTGTTAAGATAGATGAAAAATCTATATTTGAATTCTTAAAGAAGCTGGCCCATAATAAGGGTGCTGGTCCTGACGATATCCCACCACTCTTTTTAAAAAGATGTGCTTCTGCATTATCCTATCCTCTCATGTTAATATTTAATAAATCCTTGGAGACTGGAGTTTTTCCGGATGAGTGGAAAAAGGCTCGTATTGTCCCTATATTTAAAAAAGGTGTTGCAGATAGGGTTACCAATTACCGACCTATATCTATCCTTTCCGCGTTCTCTAAACTGTTTGAATCTCTACTGGTCCCAATAATTACATTCCATACCCAGCATTTAATTAGCGATAAGCAGCTTGGCTTCCGGCAAAAGAAGTCAATTTTGACAAATCTAGCGTCATATATTTCAACTGTAATTCAGAGCGTTGATCACGGTGCTCAAGTTGATGCGGTTTATACCGATTTCAGTAGCGCATTTGATAAAGTAAGTCATCAAGTTTTGCTTCATAAGCTTAAATATCAATATGGCATAGAGGGCCATCTACATTTTTGGTTTGCATCATATCTTCGCAATAGGCCACAAGCTGTAGTTGTTAATGGCTGCTCTTCCAAAAACTATGTAGCAACCTCGGGAGTTCCGCAAGGTTCTCATCTTGGGCCAATACTGTTCAGTCTTTTCGTTAATGATATTGTTAATTGCATGCATAATAGTGATTGTTCCTTGTACGCAGATGACATGAAGATATTTAGGATAATTAGTTCACAAGCGGATGCTGCGTTACTTCAGGATGATCTGGAGCGTGTACGTTCCTGGTGTCTTTTAAACAAAATGCAATTGAATGCCTCCAAGTGTCATTTCATTAGGTTTACAAAAAAAAGAAAACCAATTGAGGCTTTCTACAAGATCGCTGATGACAATATTGGTGAAGTAACTCAAACTCGGGATTTGGGCGTGGTTCTCGATACAAAACTGAGTTTTGTTCCTCATTTCGACCACATTGTTAAGAAGGCGGCAAAAATGCTTGGTTTTCTCAAAAGAACAACCAAAGACTTTCGTAACACCCAATCAAAGATTACTCTCTATACTGCACTAGTCCGCAGTACTCTTGAATTCGCGTCTCTTGTCTGGAACCCATGCTATGCAACGCATTCTGATAGAATAGAATCCATCCAACGTTCTTTCACTAGACATCTCGCTTATGTCTGCCCTGGAATTAGTCATCGAGCTGAGTATGAGCATAGGTTATCGTTTTTCAGATTAAATAAATTGTCAGACCGCAGAATTATGCTTGATTTGTCATTTTTACAAAATATAATTGGTGGTCGTGCTTTGTGTGATAGGTTTATTGATGGTGTGACCTTAGCTGTTCCTCGACTACATGCTCGACGAGTAGCGGGGGACACATTTTCAATACCTTATCGTAGAACAAACCTTGGTCGAAATGCACCAGATGTAAGATCTTGTAGCACTTACAACAAAATGTGGAAGACTCACTCCCTTGATATTTTTTCTGATAAAGCTTGTAACTTTAAATATAAGATATTACATCCTTAAATTTGAATATTCAAAGATTGTATATACATAATTATTATTTTTTTTTTCTCTCTTTTTAGGAATTTTTGAAATTTGTGTTATTAAATATTTGTGCACATATATATATATTTATAAATGATATATATATTTTAATTTTATTATATTGTTAAGTAATTTGTGTTAACTGTCTGTCTAGATTTTAAGCTTAGATTTAAATTAGTTTATGTGTATGTTTGGATTGTTAATATTGACTAGTTTTTTGTAATTTCTTAATGTTAAATTTAAAATATTAAAAATTAATGTTTTCTGATAATGCTGTGTTCACCTGTCATTGATGGCAGCACCAGAACAAGGCCCAATGTATATATATTTATGTTGTTTGTGTTGACATTGTTGGTGTACCTTTTTTATAAATAAATAAATAAATCTGTAATAGTTTATTGTTTTTATTGCCTTTATTTGTTGTTTTGTTGATTTAGTTTGTTAAAGTTTATTGTTGTTGTTATGCCTCGCGGACGTTATAGCGTTTTAAGGCGACAATGTAGGAAAATGGTGTTTATATTAATGCGTTTTATTTATATAGTTAAGATTGCACTAAAATAATAAATAAATAATTAAATAGGTAGGTACAACAAGTGCACCTTCCCACTTATGGTAAACATTTAATAATCAACCGTTGATATTATTGTTTCCTTGACTGTACCTGCGCAAGCTTGCACTCGTAACTCATTCAGAGGCGACTAAAAGATTGGCACGCACTGTACTTATTAGAAAAAACATCTTTTGCATGCACGGCATCTGATTAGAGCAGGATAGACAGTTAAAAAATAAAAGCGTTAGAGAAGGACTGAATTTTAGCATTGTGCAGCCCCTTAATACAGCAACTATTTAACTATTTAAGTTCTAAAACTAAAAGAAACCTCATTTTTGATTAATGCACTATTAGTTTTATCAACAAAACTAGGAAACTGAATCATATGATTTAGTAACACAAATTTGTTGGCGCAGATGCTGAAGCAAGTAATCCCGTTTATTTAGATCGATGGTCCAGATTTGAGAGGAACGCAAATTTATTTCCTCACAACATGAGTAATTTTGAAAAGTGCATAACTTAACTTTCTATTTCTTGTTTAGAAGTTAAAAATTGAAAAACATTTTGGTATGTGGCAGTGAACACCAATAGTCCAGCATTAGTGAGGTTTATAAAGCATGAGCTTGAAATTCAATACACAATTGGTCATGACCTGGTCAAAACAAGGTTAAAACAGCATTTTACACTTATTATACTCTTATAATCTTTGCTGGAAATTGTTTAATTTAACAAAGACAAAATAAAAAAATAAAAAAAAAATAAACAATTAACAACATTTATAGGGACTGCCGTCAGAAGTGAAAATTTTACTGTCAAAATAACATGACGGTGGCGCGAACCCATAAGATTTTTACCTTACCAAAAAATCTCTTAACGCGCCTATAGAAGTTTTCACTTCAAAAACATAGACAGACATAGGGACTGCCGACAGAAGTGAAAAAATTACTGTCAAAATAGCATGACAGTGACGCAAATCAATAAGATCCCCTACCAAAAATCACTCAACGCGCCCAAAGAAGTTTTCACTACATACTGTAGCTGTTTAAAAGAGCAATGTTACATATTTTTGCTGTCGTTCTACAGATGGATAAATGGCACTCTAAAAATAGACAGATATGATTGCGCACGCGTGGGGAACAGTATATATTGGAACCGGCATTGGAGTCCCGGGTGCCGTTTACAAAGACCGAGAGGACTTGGCTATGAGTTTGTATACTTAAGGCTTCTGAGGAGAACAGGTCCTCTAAAAAGGCCGTTTTGCATGAATCACATTATGATTCTGTTCTAATGCCATCTCTTTTGCACACGTGAAAAAACTCTGACTCTGTCCTACTTTCAAATCATTTTATGATTCACCCAAGTCGGCCTTTTTAGATCTCCAGTAGACGTAGTCTAGTGATCTGATTTCTGACTACTAATCCAAAATTGGTTAATAATCCCGTAAAAGACGAAAATGCTTCAGATAGAACATAAAGCTGACTATCTTTATTATGTGTGACTTATCAAGATGGGACATAAAAATGTGTCTGAAGAATCGCTCGCTTTGATTTTGGAAAGAAAATTTTAGAGCTATATTACCCGAGAAATTTAGCTGCTTGAGCCTTGGCTTGTTCGAGGTTATATGGCTCGTTTGTAGCCGAGTTAAACACTATCGGTGTTACTACAAAACGGTGTTTAACTTTAGACAGTGTTTAAATCTGTTGTTGTCGCCTTTTCTTTCATATAGTAAAAAAGTGACAGCAACAGATTTAAACACTGTCTAAAGTTAAACACCGTTTTGTAGTAATACCGTCTACTTTTACTTCGATTGCTATGAAATGAAACAGTTTTATTTCATCATCACTGGATGACATATTTAACTTTCATTAATACTTTGTGCAAATTTAAATAATCAAACAACTAAATATGTACTGCTGACTGAGAAAAAACAATAGCTCTTTCCCTTCCCACCACTGCTTTTTTTTAATTCTTCCACCAATTGGGAAGGCAAAGGGAACTTACCCCATACAGCCATGTCTAAATAGCCTAATTAATTAATCAGACACGCATGTCTTTGTATTTATTTTATATTATCTCTCTTTAGAATCCTTGAGCATCATCTGAAGCTTCTGTCAGAGAATATAAAGTATTACTACGTACTTCTGTCCTGTCAGTTTGCGCTAATATGATATAATCTTAGCGCGAACATTATTGAGTTTCAAAAAGTTTGTCTATGAAGTTGTACTATGTGTCTGGCTGTATGGCTAATTGCCATAGTCTTAGAAGAAGTAAACACTTTTATGCACTAGCTAGAGCAAAAAACATAGTTTTTATACGCTTTTAACAAGCATAAACCAGTAGTTTTGAAAGTTTTGAGAAGTGAAAAATAATATTCTTAAACAATAACTTACAAAGTAATATAAAAATACTTATGGTAGAATTTCTTTAAAATCTCTGTATAGGTAATAAAACCGCGTGGATATCGTAATTTTACAACACGATTTAATTGTAAATGAATTATTGATTTATCACCAAGCTCTATATTTTTAATATATTCAAAAATCATAAAATAATAATAAGCGGATGGACTGACAAGCCAAATTATTTTATAGCCCAAAATTAAGGAGCTTGTAAAACTGTTATATGACTCTTAGGTCTTAAAAAAGAAGAACTATGAGAAAAAAATTGCTTTTGGAATAGTGAAGATGGGTGCCGACATGTTGTTTTTTTTTATGTTTTTAGGGTCCCTATAATATATTACTGGCGAAACCCAAATTTTGGACTAACTAGTTTCGCCTAGGGCAAACTAGTTTTTCGGAAGTCCTTCAGCACAGAAGTGAGCCGGAAGGTTAGATTAGATTGTTTTATTTTTATGAAAAACCGAAACTTTGGCCTAGGCGAGACTTTTGTTCTAAAATCGGGTTTGGCCGGTAATAAATTCCTATAAGTTTTATTTTATCATTATTAGTTACGGAACCCTAAAAACATACTCTTACATTATATATTCCATAATATTTATAAAACATACATATATATATGTACTCACGCCTGACTCCCAAGGGGGTTGGCAGAGACTACAGATTTCCATCTGCAAACGATCCAAACACACCCCTTTCGCCTAAATTAGTTAATTATATTACATTAAAACGGACCTGTAATAAGTGTACCCGATGTCTATCTAGATTACATAATTTTGGTTCATAACAAATACTAAAAAGCAGAATAAAATAAATATTTAAGGGGGCTCCCATACAACAGACATGTTTTTTTTTGTCGTTTTTATAGATAATGGTACGGAAACCTTCGTGCGCGAGTACATCTCGCACTTGGCCGGTTTTTTTTATTTTTATGGATTGTGTATTCCAATACATCCACATCGGAACCTGTACATTAAGTTTAATGTAAGCTTTGGTTAACTAGACTTATACAAGCTTTTGCACGCGTTTTCGCCCGCGTGGTACAAAAGTTTTCAAATACCTCAAGAGTATTTATCTGGGGTAAAAAGTATACTACTCTCCGCCTTTTACTTTAGCCTTACGCCTTTTTTATGCAAAATATCAGCGAAATCATTAAAATTCAGTTGTGTCTGAGATTAGCCCTAGCAAACTAACAAACAATTAACGTTTCCTCTTTATTGTTAAGAGGCTATGCGAATTTTATTTTTGTCACTGTCACTCCAAGCGAAAAATGGCTCAGTGCGAGAGGGGTGGATTCACGGCAAAAGAGAAAAAAGTTGGTTTTATATATTAAAAAAACTAAAATAGCTAGCAAAATCTCAAATATCAAATCTCTAGATATTGTTGAAACACACCTAATAAAATATGTTTGAGTTCTGTACATGGTTCCTATTCGTCAAACGAGGAGAAAAAGTGTGTTTGAAGACCGCATTTCAACAATTATTTTTATCGAAGAAAATTTATCCATACATGTTTTCCAGTTTCAAAACCCTAGATTATAGTCAAAATGCATATACCAGAAACTTATTAAAATTTTCCGTGTATTTAATGAAGTACACAAAAAAGAAGCACCTCAATTTTTTACATATAGTCTTAAAAGCGATTTCATTTATCAATATTAACACCGCTACTCCGATATAAATGTCAGTATTAAATTATTGTTTGTGGTCTGATAGACGATCGAATCTAGATATCTTGATTTTAATCAATAAAATCCGTTCAAAGCTCACACTTTTTTTATTTAAATACTATTAATTATATTGACTACTTATGCAAATTGTAGTGTTCTATTGAATTTGGGAGGTCCGCAATAATTTCAAATAACACATCTATAACGATCAAGAAAATAATAATTTTATGCATAAGGTTTATTTATGGCTTTATTCTGTACCTGTGATTGTACAAATAACATTAGCAGTATTTTATTTGTAAAACTTATTTAGGTTTATAGCCAACGGCGGATCCAGGGTGATGACCCCCCCTGGGCCTAGTTCGACTTTGTATTTCTATACAGACACGCTAAATTTACCTAAAATTGCACATCATTTTATTACATATTTGGACTAATTCGGACCCTGTGACCGGGGCTCGCAGACTGGATCCGCCCTTGATTATAGCTCAAGCTTTTTTGTGCTTATTATTTTTAATTTTTAAAGTAATACAAATATTAATATGTCATATCAAGATCAAATGCAGAAGATAGAGAAGAGTGGCGGTTACTCCATCGACAAGAGCGTAGCTCTTAAGTTATGGATACATAGACAAATATTGATAAGTGAAAGGAAAGTGGATACAGCTTTACTGGATACAAATCAGTTACAAGCCATAGGTTTTCAAAATAAAAAAACCGGCCAAGTGCGAGTCAGACTCGCGTACCTAGGGTTCCGTATTGTGGATGATAAATTTAATTTGGTAATTTTTTTAGTGAATTTCTCAACTGCTTTATTTTTCCTGTAATCTTTACGTAAACACATATTAACATGATTTATTTCATATTTTTCGGTTCACCAGTTTTGGAGATAAGGGGGAGGATATACATGTTTTTATGGTTTTTCAAATATTTCTCAAAATAGATGCAGTTCAATATAGCCAAACTATATATTTTTAGAATCAAGTTTTTAATACCTAAAATTTGATAACCATATTGTATTTTTATAAAATATTTTTTTAATTTATTTTTCAGCTGTTTTAACATTTCTTATTTGTGCTCAACTTTTTTATCGTTATGTTATTTTGAATATATCAACTGCTATAGTTTTCTTGTGATTGGCCAATTATGATCTATAATCGACATTTTTTTCATATTTTTCGGTGTACCAGTTTCGGAGACAAGGGGGCGGAAAATATACACATTTTTGTGGTTTTTTAAAGATTTTTTGAGACCAGTGCCAGAAATATAATAAAAGTGTATATTTTTACAATCAAATTTTTAATAACTACAATTTGATACCTATATTGTTAGGATAATATTTTTTATTTTTCTCACTTTTGTTTTGGAAATATGTTGAAAAATTTTTTTATTACATCGTTATATGAGGGCAAATTAATTATATTTTGTGCCAAATTTCATGTCTTTATCTTTAACGGTGCTAAAGTTATGAGGCTGTACCATACGGACGGATGGATAACGAAGTCTCACCATAAAGGTTCCTTTTGTACCTTTTAGGTACTACGGCACCCTAAAAATTTCGCGCAAAAAAGGCGTTTATAATATACGCAGCTTCACCTAATAATGGAATATTTATAATTTGAGATATTTAAAAGTTCAAGACTCATGTCTAATGGGCAAATTAGAAACTAGATGGCGCTGCCTGGCAATACATCGCGATATCGTTTCGCCATTTGTGTAACATTTCTAATAGATATCGGTACAAGAAAGTTATATTTTATTGTCAATATCATTTTTTGGAGAGGAACGGGGCTTTACCCCTTTATCCTTATAATAAATATTATATTGTACTCATTATATCAAACGATTTTTTATTTTTTTAATATTGACTATACATTATTGTAGAAGTTTATGAAACTGGTATCTAAAACACGGCTTGTTACCGGACCGGAAAATTGAAACGGAAATACGTACCGGAACCCTAAAAAATGTAAAGTTGCCTTTCTTTAGGTTTGACTCAATGTCAAACTAGGCAAAGTACAGGAAAAGATAATAAATAAATTAAAATAAAAATAATATGGTGGAATAATTGTCAGTTATTTTACTTACTTTTCTTTTGGAAATATTTTGAACATTTTAAATATTTTATATATTTTTTTACAACGTTATATGTGGGCAAATTAATGCTATTTTGTGCCAAATTTCATGTATTTATCTTTAACGGTGCTAAAGTTGTACCAAATGCTGTACCATACGGACGGATGGACAATGAAGTCTCACCATAAAGGTTCCTTTTGTACCTTTTAGGTACTATGGCACCCTAAAAATTTCGCACAAAAAAGGCGTTTATAATATACGCAGCTTCACCTAGCAATGGAATATTTAAAATTTGAGATATTTAAAATTTCAAGACTCATGTCTGTGAGTGAATTAGAAACTAGATGGCGCTGCCTGGCAATACATCGCGATATCGTTTCGCCATTTGTGGAACATTTCTAATAGATATCGGTTAATCAAACCAGCTATTATCATTATTATTTTCATATTTTTAATTTATTTTTGTAGAGGACCGGGGATTTATACCTTTCTCCTCACTATAAATAATAAATATTATATTTTAATAATTACATCAAACGATTTTGAATTTTTTACATATTGACTTTACATTTTATAGAAGTTTATGAAACTGGTATCTAAAACACGGCTCGTTACCGGACCGGAAAACGGAAACGAAAATTTAAAATTGTGCATTTAGGTATATAACTTATAATAAACCAATTTCATCCAAATTTTAAATTTTAATCATTGAACTTTATATATTAACATTAATAAATAAATATTGTACAATATGTAAAATCTGTACAGTGCGCGCCAATCTTTTAGTCGCCTCTGAAGATAGACGCAAAAGGCAACGCAATAGCCGTTTTACGGTGTCAGGGGGACGTTACAGGAGCGAGGGCGCGGAGCACACCCACCTGCGTGCCACACCACACCCCCCGCTCGCCATTAGCTGGTGTCATGTCAACACTATGCGTTAGTGTTAGTGCTACGTCCGTACACTACGCACGCGCGCGTTGCATGAAAAGTACGTTCGTGGAAAAAATCTATTATTCGTTAAGTTAATCGTTGAATCTGTTTGTGTTGCTATTATTTGTTGTTTTGTTGATTTAGTTTGTTTAAGTTTATTGTTGTGGTTATGCCTCGCGGTCGTTATAGCGTTTTAAGGCGACAATGTAGGAAAATTGTGTTTGTATTAATGCATTTTATTTATATAGTTAAGATTGCACTAAAATAATAAACAAATAATTAAATAGGTAGGTAGGTACAACAAGTACATCTTCCCACTCATAGTAAACTTTTAATAATCAACCGTTGATATTATTGTTTCCTTAACTGTACCTGCGCAAGCTTGCACTCATAACTCATTCAGAGGCGACTAAAAGATTGGCGCACACTGTACCGAAGTCATTCATAACACACCATTTACGTGCTATAACATAATTATATACGCATATGAAATATAACTAACTCTAAAATCTATAATATTCACAAGCTTATATCCTATTATACATATTTAAACCTAAACCGCAGTATTTTACAAGTTTTACATTTTAATATTTTGTAATACTTGTAGGATATTTGAATAACAACTACTATTTTACTTGAGCACACAAATATATAACCTTTTATTTGTTGATACACACCCCATATACTTTCACTCACCTTCTCACTCCTCCTCACGCATACACACTCACACATCATCTAAGTATAGGCAACATTTTCACTCTTCCTCACGCATACACACTCACACATCATCTAATTATAGGCAACATTTTTCTTAATTTTTCTAAATCTACTTTTTGTCTTGATTTATTGTTTTTGTATTTTATTTTTCTAATTATTTAGTTTAAAGTTACATATAATATATCTATCTGTTACCTATATAAGAGCGGAGCCTCCTATTACAGGTATATATTACTTAAAAGGAGACTCCAATCACTGTATACGATATTGTATGTACAAGTTACATATAATATATCTATCTGTTACCTATATAAGAGCGGAGCCTCCTATTACAGGTATATATTACTTAAAAGGAGACTCCAATCACTGTATACGATATTGTATGTACAAGTTACATATAATATATCTATCTGTTACCTATATAAGAGCGGAGCCTCCTATTACAGGTATATATTACTTAAAAGGAGACTCCAATCACTGTATACGATATTGTATGTACAAGTTACATATAATATATCAATCTGTTACTTATATAAGAGCGGAGCCTCCTATTACAGGTATATCTTACTTAAAAGGAGACTCCAATCACTGTATACGATATTGTATGTACAAGTTACATATAATATATCAATCTGTTACCTATATAAGAGCGGAGCCTCCTATTACAGGTATATATTACTTAAAAGGAGACTCCAATCACTGTATACGATATTGTATGTACAAGTTACATATAATATATCTATCTGTTACCTATATAAGAGCGGAGCCTCCTATTACAGGTATATCTTACTTAAAAGGAGACTCCAATCACTGTATACGATATTGTATGTACAAGTTACATATAATATATCAATCTGTTACCTATATAAGAGCGGAGCCTCCTATTACAGGTATATATTACTTAAAAGGAGACTCCAATCACTGTATACGATATTGTATGTACAAGTTTTTTGAAATAAATAATTTCGTAATTTTGTATTTGTAATTATCTTTGACACTAAAAATCTGACTTTGATGATTATTTATTTTGTTGCCTATGCATTTTCAAATGTCAAATTGAGAATGAATGAATGAATACACACTTTAATGTACACGGTAAAATAAAAATAAAAAAATTGAGTGTAGAGTTTTGAACACACAATGTTGTACAAGGGCGGACTTATCACTTAAAGCGATTTCTTTCAGCCAACCTTTGGGTGGTGAAGAAAGTATTATTTTACGTAATGTGGAGGGGGATACCAATTTACAAAATACATAAATAAAAGAAGAATCAAAACCAATAAAGTGAATATACATAATGCCTAATATATAATATACTCCTATCAAATTATGTCTAATGTTTTCTGTGTGAACATATGGACTCTTAAAGGTTTTTTTCAATTCTCATACTAATAATATCATATATTCCACTAGCATAAAATAATTTCCCATGCTTAGTATAAATAAATAACATAGGTATAGGTACAATAATTATGTGTAATCTTTTCTGTGAGGACTTTTTTTGACAACCTTTTTCTAAATAGATTAAAATAAAAATAATAAAATAATAATAGAAATAAGGGTTTTATTTAGGTTAGTGTTTTGTTTTAGGTAAGTTTTATTTTGTAGGTAGATTTTTAAGTGTTTGACTGTTATTTAAGTATTATTTTACTCGATTAAATAAAAACAATATGAGTGGATTGTGGTCGAAAATATCTCCGACAACCCCTCGGTTAAACATGTCGTGACTTAGTTTTCTTGTAATCTAGGTCAATACAAACTTTGTATGTATTGTTTGTATTACAAAGTGAATAATGAATGTCATTCAAAATAACATAACGATTATTCACTTTGTATTGACTTTACATTGTATCAACTGATTTTTAGCATTGTCACGACGATGTTAAAAAAAACACATGACAGCCAATTTAAGAGGCTATACGAATTTCATTTTTGTCACTGTCACTCCAAGCGAAAAATCGCGCAGTGCGAGAGGGGCAGATTTAGGGCAAAAGAGAAAAAAGTTGGTTTCATATTTTTATTAAAAAAACTAAAATAGCTAGCAAAATTTCAAATATCAAATCTCTAGATATTGTTAAAACACACCTTATAAAATATGTTTCAATTCTGTATATGGTTCCTATTCGTCAAACGACCTCATTTGAAGACCTCATTTCGACAATTATTTCTATCGAGGAAAATTTATCCAAACATGTTTTCCAATTTCAAAACCCTAGATTATATAATCGAAATGCATATACCAGAAATGTATTAAAATGTTCCGTGTATTTCATGAAATACACAGAAAAGAAACACCCGTATTTTTTTCACATATCGTCTTAAGGCACACCCTTAAGGCGATTACCGTCGCCAAATTAGCAGCTTGATGTTTGTCGGTACGAATATCGATAGAAACGACATTGAAATAACGTTCATATCAGCGCGCAATGCGTAGTGGCTGTTACGACGCTCGCTGCGTCCTTGAGAAGGCGAAATAGTAGAAAATAATACTTTTCATATGGACGTGATTGTTTGATTGAATGATCCTATGTTATGTTTATAGCTATCAAGTTTATCTATTACTCAAAGCATAAATGAATTAAATCGACTAAGTCGCTTTGGAGCAGTAGGGAATTTTATGCCAAAAAAACATCATTCGGTAGAAATTTCTTTTCGTATAGAAGTTTTTATTTTTTCACATTTTTTCAATATTTTTGGTTTGGCCATAAACGAGGACTAGGCTTTAGAAAGTACACATTTGGCAATATTAAGGCCCTTAATTTCAAATTGTGTTGATTGGAAAGTCATTCATGAGACAGTTTGCAAGTCATCGCCAAGGCTGCGCACGCGTTATAGAACCTTGAAATTTTACTTGCTTTATGTCCGTCCTTCGACTTTCAATAATACATACATACATACATATACTCACGCCTGTCTCCCAGAGGGGTAGGCAGAGACTACAGATTTTCCCCTGCTACGATCTAGACACACCTCTTTCGTTTATTCCACATCCATTAATTTAGTCATATAAGCTCTTCTATTCTATCGACATACGGGATCGTTGCGGCTTGAAAGAAGATGTAGTGACTAGAATACAAAAAGGAATGTTTCTTTAGTTTGGACATGTAGAGAAGATGGATGAAAGTAGAGTGACGAAAGAAATTTATGGTGCGCAAGTGGAAGGTACAGCTCCACCAGGCCGCCCTAGAAGGACGTATGCTGACCAAATTGGTGACATACTGAAGAAGGGCCGTGTTGAAAGTACCCGGAACAATAATACATTAATGAATAATAATATTTTTAGGGTTCCTTAGTACCTAAGAGGTATAAAAGGAACCTTTATGGTGAGACTCCGTTGTCCGTTCGTCCGTCCGTCCGTATAAAACTTTAGCACCGTTGAAGATAAAGTCATGAAATTTGGCACAAAAATAGCATTAATTTGCCGACATATTACGGTGTAAAAAAATACATGAAAAAAGTGAAATTCTTCAAAATATAAGTTGAGCACAAATGGGAAATATAAAAAAGAAGAAAAATGAATTTAAAAAATATTTTATAAAAAAACAATGTGGGTATCAAATTTTAGGTATTAAAAAGCTGATTGCAAAAATATATAACTTAGCTATATTTAATTGCATCTATTTCGAGAAATGCTTGAAAAACCATAAAAATATGAAAAAAAAAATCATGGTAATATGTGTTTACGTAAAGATTACAGGAAAAATAAAGCGATTGAGAAACTCACGAAAAAAATTGCAAAATTAAATGTATCATTCACAATACGGAACCCTGGGTACGCGAGTCTGACTCGCACTTGGCCGGTTTGTTTTTAGCCTCGTAGCGTAACAAAAACGTAGCGACGTGACGTAGGAACCAAGTGATTGAACCAAATCAATTTGTTTTGAATATAAAATGGCATGAGCAAATCATATAACTAAAGACTCGCCAGCATCCGTACTTTAAACCTAGAACTATAACCCTAACAAACACAAATAGATGGAAACAGCATTAAAGCTCGTCTAGTAGTTATCTTTACAACGAGAATACGTACAGACAGAAAGTGCATTTTATATATGAAGACAGAGCAGAAGATTTATTCATCAGTGTCTGAGTGATTTTAATGCAGGATCGACTCATATGAAAGTATTTTATAGGAATAAAAGTTGCAAATAATATAAACTTTGGGATGCATGGGAGGAGCCTCTCTGAGTGGCGCAAACTTAAGACCTCGCCATACAGAAAGCGTGATAATAGATAGCGTGGCGTTAAGGCGATATGCAAAAAAAATACGGGTGTTTCTTATCTGTGTATTTCATGAAATACACGGAAAATTTTAATAAATTTCTGGTATATGCATTTTGACTATATAATCTAGGGTTTTGAAATTGGAAAACATGTTTAAGTAAAATTTTCCTCAATAGAAATAATTGTTGAAATGAGGTCTTCAAACACACTTTTTCTCATCGTTTGACGTATAGGAACCATATACAAAACTCAAACATATTTTATTAGGTGTGTTTCAACAATATCTAGAGATTTGATATTTGAAAATTTGCCAGCTATTTTAGTTTTTTTAATAAAAATATAAAACCAACTTTTTTCCCTTTTGCCCTAAATCTGCCCCTCTCGCACTGCGAGATTTTTCGTTTAGAGTGACAGTGACAAAAATAAAATTCGCATAGCCTCTTAAGGGTCGGAGTTCGGATATCAGACAAAAACAGGGTTCGGCGTTATCACTTTAGATGATAGTAAATATTAAAATTTTAAATCAAAATAAATACCAGTTTCTACTCTATAAAATGAAGAATAAGATAATTAAAAACAATTGCTGTAAATTTTCATAGAGACTTCGGAAGAAAATCAGGAATTTTAAGAAAAGCTATCTTAAAGCATTGCCGCATTATCGTTATTGTAACTTAATTATAGATATAACAATCACAAAATATATTTCAGAACTATAATAAACAACATTGTAAAAAAAACAGTTCTCCGATACGATTTATAGTTTTTCCACACTACTCAAAAATGCTGCAAAAAAAGTCAAAATATCTGAGGATTTCAGTGCGTGGCAGTTGATAAGAGCGAGATACAGAGTTAAAAATCAAAAGCGTTGGGGCGGGACTTATTTCCAACGAGCTCCGGCCCTTAACGGGTGAATTACTATGGAAGTACATAATTATATGAGAGACACCACACAGTAAGCCGCGCTTTCAATGTGATGTGACGTTTCTCATATAATTCCATAGTAATTCAACCGCCAACGTCACGCCATCATTGCGCCTACGACCACGCTTTCTGTGTGGTGAGATCTTTAGGTTTGTAGGCAGTTGCGTAGTATAACTAATTCCACCGTTAGCGACTCCATAGATTTTCCGGAAGAAATTTTGGTCCGTGTAATTATTTTTAACTGTATTTTGTATGGCAAAATAAATACTTTTCCATAACCTATTACTAAGTTTTTTTTATCTCAACAGATGATGATGACGGAGCGATAGTTTCTTAGACAAATAAACCATAATTATTACGAGCCTCCATATCTAATTTAATAAACAATAAACATACAAAAACTTTACTTCGCTTGTCATGCAGGAAAAAAATATAAGTACCTACTAAACTACATTCATACTGCCAATATTAAATTACATATCATCATCACCATCACCACCATCATGTGTTTCTTCTGCTTCTTCTCTCAAAGAGTTTCTGTGTTCCTCCTTACCTATTTTTCAACAGCTGTCACTTTGTAATTTTTTTATATTTCGTATCTGTCATTAATTTATGCTGCATTTGACTGATGACACCGACTCCATAAGATGTTATATAGACTCCAAAACACTTTATGTGTTATTCTTATTTATTTTAGTTGATTGTACCATTTTGTGTTTGTGTTACTATCTTTAATTATTGTAATTGGTTTGTCCGTTTTAATTAAAGTAAATAAATAAATTTAAAAAAAAATTTAAAAAATAGAAGGAGTCGAAATATATCGTATAATTTTCTTTATCAAAAGCTTCACTTTGGCCTCCCACTCCGAGGAACCCTAAAACTCAGACAAAGAGTGAACTTTATCGAGGATCAATTGCAGAGTGAATGCGACTGACAATCAGAGATTGCAATGAACTTTCGACTCTTATATGTTCATTTCTTCATTTGCTTCCCGGAACGATTTCATTGTCAGAACGATGATCTGGGTCAGTTTATTTTTTTATTTTTAGGGTTCCATACCCAAAGGGTAACCAACGGGACCCTATTACTAAGACTCCGCTATCCGTCTGTCTGTCTGTCTGTCCGTCTGTCACCAGGCTGTATCATGAATCGTGATAGTAAGACAGTTGAAATTTTCACAGATGTTGTATTTCTGTTGCTGCTATTACAACAAATACTAAAAAACCGAATAAAATAAATATTTAAGGGGGCTCCCATATAACAAACGTGACTTTTTGCCGTTTTTATAGATAATGGTGTGGAACCCTTCCGGTTATTTCTTTTTATTACTCTTTGCCTTTTGTTGCTGTCCACGACATTACGTACGAAATAAGCCGATTCTGAAGGCTTTAATTTTAGTTTTAGTGCTGTCGAAACTTGAATTTTTCCAAAGTAATTTAGCTTCTAATCCTAACACTTAAGGACTGTTTTGCAATGAATAAATAAACAAAATCAAAGGCAAAACAAACATCAAGATCAATAACAAAGAGGGGATGGCTGTTGCTGACGTCCACAAGATGTTATCCTCGAGTCCCTGCTGTAGACGATCCAAGAAGTGATAGATATCTTAATTAATAAGTGACATCCATTGAAAAAAACATGGAAAGTTAATTTTCTATTCAGTGCTAGTTTATTAATATATTTAGAAACGAAAAAACACATCGTAAAAACGTTGCACGGTAGCGAAAACACATTTAACTTGCATCAACATGGTCCGTGATTTATGACTTCTATCTCACGTCGGTAAGTTACATTTTCCAATAAAATAATTAATGTTCCATGTCCTACATAATTTACGGTTTACAATTTAAAACTCTCAACGTAAAATATACCTTAGTGTTATTGGAGAAAGGATTAAATTTCGAATACAGTGTGTTGGCAAAAAATACGTTAAAATACTCGCATCATTTCTTGGTATGGGTTCTTCTGTTGTGATCCAAATTTGAAGGTTTTTAAGATGGAGTACTTACTTGAATAATCTTAGGTATGATGACGGTTAATAATAGCAATCAAATTTTTCACATTAACGTAATAAAATAATATACCTGTATAAATCTAACAAAATATCTGGAGCAAATTTTCAATCTCTTATATCAGGTAAGTTTGTTTATTTTTTCTTAATTTTATTTTTATTTTAGCTACAATAATTTTTGTTTTTAATGTTATTTACCTTTTATATTTCCTATATATATATATATATATATCTAATCTTATACATACTGAAAACTTAAACTAAAAACCTATAAAATAAATAATATATAACTAAATAAAAAATATTGTCAGGGTCGCCGCTGTCGTCGTGTGGGATAAATTTGCATTTCTATTTGAAATATGATAAATTTATAATAAACTATACATAATATTATTAAAACTCGCGTGAGCTGACATACTAAATTATTATTACATACGGCTTGAACACTCACGTGTGATTGTTGTTGACTATATGCCAACCGTTTCACCGATACAATTTCGGCATTATCAAGGCGAGTGTCGTTCTTAGGACGACGACGCGGCGTTCACCGTCGTTGTCAAACGGGCACTGACAGCCGCCGATCGGCGAGCTGCACGCATTGCTCGTGCGCTGAGCGTTGGCTGCGTCGTCGATAGGGGTGGGATGGTGGGAAACTATACATAAATACCGTTAAGTGTGTATATAAAAGATACTTTAAAACACTCCAAACACGGCTAAAATACCCAATTCCTTCGCCACCGAAAACTCACTAGTAACGAAGGATCAAAACTGCAAATCCAGAAGGATCAAAACATACCCTCTGAGCTATTCATTGACAGGCACGTATTCAGAGGAGGTTCTTGGGGTCCGGAGGCCTGTCTGTAAATGTCATTTATCATATTCACCGTACTCATGTACTTTGTGAGCTAACAAAAAAATATGGGCTACAAAATTATAGGCTCTAAAATTTCGCTAGTTAAAAATAAATGTCTTAACGCTAAACATATGATTATTTCCAGTGACGTAAATCTCAGAGTCTAACCCCCGGTTTCTGAAAGGCCAATCAATGTTAACAGTAGATTAAAAAATAATTATCTGCGGATTAAGCCAGAAAAAGTGGGAATTTTACATTGAAATCAAAAATTAACTAAGTTAATTATTGATTCATCACTATTCAGACTTCATATATGCTTTATTTTCACCGTTATTTGCGGTTAAAGTTTTTTTAATCTACTGTTAACTTTGATTGGCCTTTCAGAAACCGGGGGTAAAACTCGAAATTTCCAAAAAGAAGCAAGATAAACCAAAAGCTGATCAGCTGATTAGCTTTAGTTTTAATTCTAGTCTTATAATTAGGTTTTAATAAGTCAACTTTCAAGATCTTTTATTTTAACTATATCTTAGTGTCACTTTGTTAGCCACCAGTACGAATACTGTATATCATCTATATTGTAATCTGTTTACCGAAACCCATGGTACAAACCAGGGTCCTTTCACTTAGAACAAAACATTTTGTGTGGAAGAAAACAGTATAACTTTGTTCTGGCTGAGTTCGCTAGATGTCGCTGTTGATTTTATTTAAACTGGTTATATGGTATTACTAATTATATTTTTTTACGGGCAACACTTGAACAAATGTCACTCCGTAGACTCACTTTTTTTTAGGGATGTAACAGCATTCATAAACATCGGTAATTTGTATCGGCGACAAACAAAAGCGACTGTCTCGATGTCTCTATTCTCAGATGTATAATCTACTCTTTGGTACAGACTATCCATGGTCTAGTCTGGGAGCCACTGAATGGTGCTTCAATTGTAACACTGTTTATGTGAAATAAAAATATTTTTCATATTTTAATTTTTCATCAAAACGGAGCCACCCGACCTCTAGAGTTAAACGAACTTGCGAGTTGACCTTTACAACCGCAAGCAATAAGTGCTGTTTTGTGCCGCGCCACAAACTTATCTGTGCTAATGAGACAAGCTAAAGTGACCTCTACGTTTATGGCGAGACAGTCCTCGTCACACGTCACCGGGTCTTCAGATAAGTCTGCAGCTGTACCTGCCTATTGGTGTTATAAGTGATTGATAACACTCGTTTGTATGAACAACTTACAAATTTGCGGATTGTGATGGAAAATAAGGTGATTTGTTAAAAAAATATTATTTTGAAAGGGTAATGCTATACAGAAAGTAAGAGAGTAAAGTAATACTGAAAATTTTTATTGTTGAAACCAGACAATATGAATTTTCCTGTTTGTCAGGAATTTGAGGCCGGCAATCAGGAAAAAGAATTTGGCAGGATTTTAAAAAGTAATTGAATAAATGTTTAAAATAAAACATTTATATTGCTTTTGTGACAAAAACTGTTGAAAATAAAGCAGCCTCAGCATTTTTATAAACAATTACAAAAAGAAATGGAAATTTATGGAATAATCTGGGATTTTTTCAGGAATTCACAGTACTAATACTAGTACAGTACTTTCTGGTATCCCCAAGTAGCGTGAACCGAGATACATCACCGATTACCCCAAAAACGCCTAGCGCATCCAGCACTCGTAGCATAGTGTTTAATCGCGCGCGATGCGACTAGTTAGTTGAAGTACGAGGAGCGTGACACAATGTTTTTGTGATTAAACAGTACGTCACGCTCCTTGCATAGGTGATTCAACTAGTGGCGTCACGCGCGATTAAACACTATGCTACGGGATCTGGTCCTGGACCTGGGACCTGGTCCCAAACCTGGGACCTGGTCCCGCAGCAAGACCCACTAACTGAAAAATCCTTTCAATTCGATAGACTTCAGCCGTAGCTTGTCACCATCTTCATAACGATTCCCGTGTCCCGGAATGACGTCATGAGAAGCCGTACCGGAAGAGCCGAAAATTCAGGGACGTACCCAGGGGAGGAGGTCCAGTTGGTCCAGACTCGCTCGATGTGGCACCCCGCACCCCCCCCCAGCAAAAAATCCTGTGTACTTGCTTGAGATAATGAGTGAGTATGGGCATTTCTTGAGATCTCAAGTATCTTGATTACTCAGATATACTTAGATTTATTAAAAGAAGCGGAAGATTTGAGGAGGGAACACCCCCGGGACATAAGGATACCAAAGCTCAAACAATGAGAATTGGATGGAATAGCTCCAAATAGAGAGCCGACCATCCGCCTGAGCCCAGCAGGCGTCCCACCTCAACATCATCATCATCATCATCATGGGCATTTCTTACAGGAGGACCGCCAAGAGTGGCAAAATCTTGGAAAGGCCTTTGTCTATTTTATTTATTTTTATTTATTTATGTACTTAAATCAACAGCGATATATAATAAGGATAAAACAAATAACATGTAACTTAATATTAAGGCCAATTATAGATTTCAATTTTGGTGAATTTGTACATAAAATAATAGCTCTTAAACAACAAATTACTTAAATTATAAAAACTTGAAATAACCTAACAGTTTACAAGGGAAGGGGACTAAATTCGCTCAGTTGTCAATCTGGGGGTATTTCGGGAAAAGAGAGAAATTTTGTTTAATTACCCTCACACATAATAAAAACAAATAAGTCTAGGGTTACATGGAGATGCAAAATAATTACATACAACCCGGTCACATTATCTCGAGACCTCGCTGGAATGCCGAACCACCCGCCCGTTCTCCTTTCACCTCCCCGCGCTCGCCACGGCGCGTCTATATCTGAGCGCCGACGCGACGTGACGTCATCGAGATAATGTGACCGGGTTGTAATTTATTATTTTAACAAACTTAAAATTAAACAAAAAGAAAATATACATTATACTTAATAACTATTGATGCAGCAGTAGATGAAGACAACCTGATGGATGGATGGAAGTATGTATAGTTGACTCAGCATATTTATGCAAAAATGTGCAATTTAGGGATCTGCCTGGTCTTAAAAATTACTTTCTCAAATCCTACAAAAAATGAATACCTCTAGAGAATTAATAGATTGCTAACGCAAAATTCAAAGTGAAATATTGCGCGGGAGCCAATACTTTGCAAGCTGTATCAGTAATGTGCTATAAAACTTAAATTTATACCAGGTGAAAGTGAAAGTGAAAAGTATTTATTTGCCACAAAAAAGAAACACACGCACAGAAAAAAAAAGTGGCAAAAAGGGCCAAACTCAGCAAATGCTGCTAGTTTCAAACGACTGACAACGCTGGTTTTCAGTTTGTCCCATTTTTTAGAAATAACACAAACATTACATATTCCTTCCTTGAAGGTAGGTTTAAATTTAACTACAATGTTTCTATCAAATTAGATGTAATTTGAAATTATTCATTTATTAAATAAATTATTAATATTCACGAATTAGAACAATATGATGTATCATACATTACAATAAATTACATGAGAAAAAAAAAGTAATAAAAAAAATATATAATACAGAAATATAATTGGTTTTTTACTATTCAGGTCATAAATAAGATTTACACAAGCTATATAATAGAATTGTTGATACAATTTTTGCGCTGGTGACTGCTGTATAACTTATTATTTTTGCGCAGGTGACTGCTGTATAACTTATTATTTTTGCGCAGGTGACTGCTGTATAACTTATTATTTTTGCGCAGGTTACTGCTGTATAACTTATTATTTTTGCGCAGGTTACTGCTGTATAACTTATTATTTTTGCGCAGGTGACTGCTGTATAACTTATTATTTTTGCGCAGGTGACTGCTGTATAACTTATTATTTTTGCGCAGGTTACTGCTGTATAACTTATTATTTTTGCGCAGGTTACTGCTGTATAACTTATTATTTTTGCGCAGGTGACTGCTGTATAACTTATTATTTTTGCGCAGGTGACTGCTGTATAACTTATTATTTTTGCGCAAGTGACTGCTGTATAACTTATTATTTTTGCGCAAGTGACTGCTGTATAACTTATTATTTTTGCGCAGGTTACTGCTGTATAACTTATTATTTTTGCGCAGGTGACTGCTGTATAACTTATTATTTTTGCGCAAGTGACTGCTGTATAACTTATTATTTTTGCGCAGGTGACTGCTGTATAACTTATTATTTTGGCGCAGGTTACTGCTGTATAACTTATTATTTTTGCGCAGGTGACTGCTGTATAACTTATTATTTTTGCGCAGGTGACTGCTGTATAACTTATTATTTTTGCGCAGGTTACTGCTGTATAACTTATTATTTTTGCGCAGGTTACTGCTGTATAACTTATTATTTTTGCGCAGGTGACTGCTGTATAACTTATTATTTTTGCGCAGGTGACTGCTGTATAACTTATTATTTTTGCGCAAGTGACTGCTGTATAACTTATTATTTTTGCGCAAGTGACTGCTGTATAACTTATTATTTTTGCGCAGGTTACTGCTGTATAACTTATTATTTTTGCGCAGGTGACTGCTGTATAACTTATTATTTTTGCGCAAGTGACTGCTGTATAACTTATTATTTTTGCGCAGGTGACTGCTGTATAACTTATTATTTTTGCGCAGGTGACTGCTGTATAACTTATTATTTTTGCGCAGGTGACTGCTGTATAACTTATTATTCTACAATTCACATGTAAAATACATTGGAACCCAGAAAAAAATATGAAGATCACAATCACTTATACAAATATCAAATAGTAGTTTATGCTACAAGGGCGCAAAGGAATAAATCAGCTACGCTAAACGAGCTACGCTCGTGTTTTAAACGTAACCGAGTAATTTATTGCTCTTACGCCCGTGTATAATACTACATTTTTCAATGCATAGTGTGAGGAAATGAAAACAAATATAATCTTGTGAACTTTAAATTATAATTGGCTCAAAAGGACTGTATCCAGAGCCGTTAAACGGTGGAAAAAAAAGTATAACGTCTATGGTACACAGGAAAGGCTGCAGGTTAGCCAACCATTGTAAATAAATTAAAAAAATAATAATAATAAAGCCCTACGGCAAAATAATCGACTTTCTGTTCGGTTTTGATGCATAAAAAGTGGGCCTTTACGAGCACATGCATTGAAAAAAATATTTTTTCAGGTTTCAAAAAACTACTTTAAATAAAAAAAAATAAACAAAGAAAAGCCTTTCTTAATGTATTTCAAACAGTAAATGATCGGTCTTATAAAAAAAAGCTTATAAATTCCGATTTCATGTAAATCACTATGATTAATAGTAAATCCATTAGTAGGATTACAAAACTCTTTGGTTAAAAATCAAAAGGCGGGTTTCTATAATTTCTTTATTAGTAGCGACTATAGCGATGAAATTATATACCTAGGTTTGGTCCCTCACGGACCACTGAATTG
This sequence comes from Ypsolopha sequella, assembly GCA_934047225.1. NCBI lineage: Eukaryota > Metazoa > Arthropoda > Insecta > Lepidoptera > Ypsolophidae > Ypsolopha > Ypsolopha sequella. The sequence continues at coordinate 19,126,905 of OW204004.1, read as the reverse complement.
TGACAGGTAAATATGTCCCATTGGTTAAGAGCGGTTTCGCGGCCGGATTGTGGAAAACCCGCCTTTTTCTAATTAATCGAAACAGAACACTCAAATTCAAAATTCACTTAATAGTTATTTAACAAAACCTTATGACCTATGTATGCTGCCATCGCAAAGTTTCCATTGGTGTCCGTAAATTAGAATAACAAATATTTATGAACTTTAGTTTTCTGTTTCGATCAAATCAAATAAAAACAGATTCGATTAATTATAAAAAGGCGGGTTTTCACAATTCGGCCACCAAACCGTTTTTAATTATGTCCAGTTGGACACAATACTTCATCTACAACCATCAAAAATATCATCTTCCCAATTTCACGTAAAATGAGAAAAAGAAAATGCGATATTTTTTTATTTCTTTTGGGCTTAGACAAGTGTCATAGCTGTTCAGCATAATGCAGAAGGTATTCTGTGGGAGCATTCGAAGCTGCATAGCAGTGATAACTTTGCCCAGTCCAAATTATACCTTATTGTAAGTATGTGAGTAGAAAAAAATATAGTGAGTCCAGTCCACTCTTTGGTCCAGTCAGAACAAATCCCAGAAAAATAATACGGACGGCATCATCAAGGCGGTCTCCAGATCAAACTGGTTTGAATCGAATCGATTGAATCGAACAACAGATTCGAATGATAAATCGGATACAAACTGCGGGCTGCTTGTCGGGTCTATTGATAATTTTGTACTCTTGTTCTTTAAAGTCAAAGTGTGCGGTGATCACTTTTTTACTGTTTTGAATTTTTTGCCAAATTAATGTTCAGGATAACTTTATACATCTGTTTGATCAAACCTGCATCATTAAACCGAGAACTTAATATTACGGAAAATTTGCAATATTACCTTGAAAAATTTTACCTCAATAGTTTTATTTTCAATTTTATTAAAATTGTAGTTTTCTCATTTTTAATGTACTCTAACAATTATCGAATCGCAACATCCTCGCGTAAGCATCCTTGCTCGCCCAGACAAAGGCAGTCTGAATCTGCTGAAACTAGTCGGCTATCCCGATCAAAACTAGTTATTGAGGTGAGCCGTTTTGCAAAAATCATCCTTTAATAATATTTTAAAATATGTTGTTATTAAAGTATGGCTTTTGTTGAACAAAATCAGGGGTAGCCAAACGTTACATGTGTTCAAAAATATTTCATGCGGTCGACTGCAAGGTAGGGTTTAAAAGGGAGAAAATAACAACTTTTGTGATAAGTTAGTAAAGTAAGTATTTATATAACATTCGCATTTTTCACTCCGCCTTGCGTTTTTGGGTGGATATTTGACACAACAAGTTTATCATATTGGGCAGCGCAAAAACTAACTGCGATTTGTAAACAGAAAGTTAAGTGGGCCTCTGTTAAGTGAGAACTTTGTTTGGTTTTTATTGTAATCATAGCGGAAAATGTAAAAATAGCAAGTTTTCGTCTTTTTTATTTAATTTACTTTAACTAGCGCGGGCTACTTAAGGGGCTATACCGTGAAAATTTACACTTTTTGAAGTTATTTATCTGCTATTTTAATGAAGTTCCAAGTAAAATAAATTAGTATAACAATTTTGGGACCTTTTACTAGATTTTGGTCTATCAGAAACGCGATAGGAGGAATTTCATTTGATAGAAATAATTATTGAAATCAGGTCTAAATTTACACTTTTTTTGATATTCTGACAAATTAGGACAGCATACGGACTTGAAAAATATTTATTTAGATGGGTTTTAACTACACCTAAATTACTGGTTATGGAATTTTTTGTAGGAATTTTACTTCATTTTGCATTAATTTAAAACCGACTTTTTGACAATTTTCCCCGATTCCGTCCCTTTCGCACTGCGGGTCTTTCTGCCTGGAGTAACGGGGACCTTTGCTAGCACGGTATATCACCTTAAGGAATACATACTGCAACTGCAATTTGGACCTGTCTTTGAAGGCCTACTCCTCCCACACGGGTGGTCCAAAAACTTTAAAAATAATTTATGATAGACACGATGAAGTCAATAACAAATTTCAAGTTTAACATCTTATTTTCTGTTATTATTTTTGACAAAAAAAAAAACGAAAATATCGAAAGTTTCATATGCTTATTGCAATAATTCTCTTTCTTTTTCCGAATTCCTGAAGCGATTTTATTGATTCTTTCACCACATCATAGACCATTTTTAGATCTACAAAATTATTGTTTAAATTTTTTTCCCTTCATCGCGTCTTAGTGACAAGTAAATTTTTTGTCCTATTTTGCGCTATTCGGAGACGCAGCGATCGTCTAATGCAATGCGCGCTGATATGAACATTATTTCAATAAAGTTTTGGTCGATATACCAACACAGGTCCACTCAAGGTCGTTTGCGGATGCATGCCCCTTAAATCGCTTTCGTGGTCAACCTTTTGGCCACCCCTGATCTATACTTTTACATGGTAAATAATAAAATATGCAACAGATTTACAGATTATACATATTTTGGGTAATTCCTATGAAAATTAAAAAAAATCTGTACATGTTTGATTGGAGCATATGGGCCGACAAGGGTTCCTTATGATGTTTAAAAAAAACTTACCACGGAGCTTCACCATAATGGTACCTCTTTTACCCTTTGGATACGGAACCCTCAAAAATCGAGAAAAATTAAATTAAGCCTGTACCTGAGCCTAGAGCATGACCAACTCCAGTCTATCTAGGATTCGTTTGAAGAAATGCGGACTTTCCTTGTATTGAAAAAAATATATTTGGTTTATTAATCTTTTCTCTAGGGATGTTACGTATAAACAATGTACTAAGATTTATACTTTTGTCAAAAAAAAATGTTTTGCACCCTCTCTTTTTTGGTTATCAAACGTTCGCTTCAAGAACGCGGTTAAGAGATCAACTTGATTTTTTTTTCATAAAATAGGTAATAGAAATATGAAGGTATATCACCTAAATTCAATATTTTTTTCCCTACAAAATTTTTCAGTATTAGCTAAAAACACACCAATTTGTTGTTTCGCTGCGTGATCACTAGTATTACGCGTTCAAGAAAAAGAGGCCAAAGAGCCAACATATAATCGCCTCTATGACAAGCAAATAAAGTCTTTGCCGTAGGACTTATTGTGCTGGACGGGTAATAAAAAAAGTTGCTAGGGTATGCCATCTTCTTAACATGTAAATAAATAGAGGTGGTAGAAAATAAATTATATAAAAAAGTTGATAAAGCATCCAAAAGACAAACATTAAGCTTGAATGTAGATATTAACGAAGCTTAAAAGCTCTATGAACCGGTTTTAGATCATTGATAAATAGTTTCATTTTGTAATTTATGAGTTTTAGCTTATATTGGTTGACGCCTCAACAAGATCTTTTTGAAGTATTTTAGGATTCTGAAGAGAAGTGGAAACCCTTATATACTTAAATACTTATAAATATAATTATAAATATTATCAATAATGTATTTATGTACTTATTTATTTATACTACACCTGCTCGGAAAGTACCTTCTTGCTTTTTTGAAAACGATGCAGAAAATACGTCATTACTGTCATACAAATATGCGGGCGGAAAAAGTGTATGAAAATTCATTGTTAACGTGCTTGAGCGGGCAGAAAAAGTATATGCAAATCCATTGTTAACGTGCTGTTTTTTTTTTAAACAACATAAAGAACTCGTACATAAAACTCGAAAAATGATACTGGCCACTTGCTTTTCCTGTACATAATAAAAAATAAGAAGGAAATGAAAAGTGACAATCGCACGCGAGTCAGTCGGTTTCTTTATTGTTTATTGTTTTATTAAAAGTAAAATTATACTATTTCCTCGCATGTGTAGTATAAAGCACTATGTATCACTCGGGAGAAAGTGCGATTCCCAACCCGTGTGTATTGAGGCCCTTGGCTTCGCCTCGGGCCTCAAACTACACCCTCGTTGGTAATCTTCCCCTTTCTTCCCTCGGTGAACAATGTACTATTATGTATGTGTATACATTTTTAAGTGGTACTTATATGTAGTTTATGATTAACTGTTGTTATCTCCTATTAACTACTGTTTATGTTTATTAGCATAATTTACTAAGTATTTGAGTAATATATATATATATATATATATATATATATTTAAATCGGTACCCTATAATATTTTGACATCATGGCACTACCCTCAACAACTTCCCAATTACCAAAGGTTAGCCGGTAGAGAATACTAAATAGTAATACTAAATAAGTAATCTTTTTTTAGCATCTTCGCTTTGTTTTTTTAATCGAAAACTACGTATTTTGCACTTTAATACTTCTAAAAAAATTAAATCTTTCAAGGCTGGTAACTAAAAATATTGACATCAACTCGTCTGTATTTATTTTAGTCTTTTTTATTTTTATTTTATTGTTTAAGTTATTAGTTTTATTGTTTAACAAAACACATAATTATTATTTTATGGAACTGTTGGTAATGTCTACAAATATAGTAGGTCTTTACATATGAAATTAACGTTTTCTATAGAGAATTTGAAGGAAACTCAATTTTTAGTACTAACATTTTTGCATTTCTTTTAGAAATGACAAATCCAAATTATGTAATTTCTCATGTGTATGAATGAGACAACATTAAGCTAAAAGCAACATTAATTTCATTTTTGAAAAGTTTCAGCTGTAAAAAATGATTTACGAATCTTATCATGGAAATGGATGGCATTTAGGACGAACTGATTTTGAAGATATTTTTTTTATAATCAAACTGAAAATAAAAACGAAATTTGATACGTAGATGTAAAATCTTGAAATCAACTTACAAATAAAAAACAAATAATGATTTAGCTATTGAATTACAGGAATTATGAAGTCATGAATCTGTAAGAAAATTTCGGCAATTTCATATGTAAAGACCTATTAATACTATAAAACGCGTGCAAAGTCACAAATTTAATTTAAAAAAAATCACCTACAAACATGCTTACGCTTAGCCGCGTGAATAGAGCATCGATATGACCTAGGATGAAGCGCAGACATGACAGCTGGAGAGACTTACTTCCGGAAAAATCTACGAAAGGCTAGACTGATACCATAGACTAAGTATTACTACATATAGAAGCAGTTCCCATACATCAGTTTGTAGCCACAAAAAAGGTGTAAAATTCTAACGAAATCTAGATGGCGTTGCTAAATCCTCTAACAAACGCGATCCTAAAAAAGACCGATTGGTGACGGTAGTGGCACAGCGATGTCACGTAACCTATAAATAATTCCCACTTCGATAATAGATGGCGCTGAAATATTCACTGTTAGTGTTGCCAAATTAGCGCCATCTAGTTTTTCTAAGCAAAACTATTACAGCCACATGTTTACTTGGTAACCATGAGAGTTTTCTTGCAGCCAATTAAACAAATTATGCTTATTGGCGATACCAAGTGTCGTAAGGACGCGTAAAAAATTTGCTACGCCTTGATGTATGGGGGTTGTCTGTTTATACGTAGTAATAGTTTAATAATTAAATAAAGTAATACTTAGTCTATGCTGATACTACGCAACTGCCTGTAACCACTCCCCCGGTACAGCTTCTCATGACGTCATGCCGGAACATGACGAGTCGCTTGGCGACATGGTTTTGTCGTGAGTCTCACCAGCCGTGGCCGAAGTAAATAGATGCCTACGTCGCGTCGTCATGCTGACGAGGCAAATATCCGATGACCTTATGACTCTAGATACTACAGATATTTAAACTGTTGGAAAACTTTTTTTTAATCCCTTAGTCGCTTTTTAAGGCGATAGGTATGTAAAAGTTTTAGCGTCCCTTTTACTCCATATGCGAAAAAATCCTCAGTGCGAGAGGGACGGATTCGAGGAAAAGTTGCAAAAAGTCGGTTTTTTATCAATATAAAATATACTAAAGTTGCTATCAAAATTTCGTTTAACCAGTGGGCCTATTATGTATCTCTAGTTGCCTTCTGGACTGGGTGTCTATCATCAAAAACATAGATATACTATAGAATTCCGATTGTCTAAGGGTATGTTAGCACTTGAAGTGACGACACAGTTCGTAAATAGTTCAATACCCACTAAGAGCAATTTTGAAAGTTTAGTTTTTATCTATGTTTTTGACGATAGGCACCCTGTCCAGTTGGCAACCTAAGATACAGAATAGGGGGGCTGGTCCTATATACTGTTACAACCCATCTAAAAAATATAGTTGCAGTCCATATGTCATTCCAAATTGTCAAACCAGGAGAATTGGTGTCGAAAAAGACCTCATTTCAATAAATATTTCTATCGAGCCGAATTTCTCCAATCGCGTTTCTATTCTAACAGTTCCCTAGAAAAAGATCCTAAAACTAATATACTATTTTGTCAAAATAAAACATTATTTACTGAAGTAGATATGCAAGTTCTAAAAGTGTCGATTTTTTTCCGTAGCGCCTTAAGGCCCAGTATCAAGCTAAACTTCCGTCATGCACCAACGCTTTTGTTTTTGATTTGTCTATCCTGCTCTAAGAAACTGCTGCGCACGCAAAACTACAGTTATTTTGTTTTTGATTTGTCTATCCTACTCTAAGAAACTGCTGCGCACGCAAAACTACAGTTATTTTGTTTTTGATTTGTCTATCCTACTCTAAGAAACTGCTGCGCACGCAAAACTACAGTTATTTTGTTTTTGATTTGTCTATCCTACTCTAAGAAACTGCTGCGCACGCAAAACTACAGTTATTTTGAATTTGCGGCTACATTAGGACTTGTTATAAAAATATTTCCTGTCACAACATTAAAGGTTTGTAAAACGAATATTTATGAGAAATTTCGTGGAGGTATCCTCAAATAAGCAGACCAAAAAGATGTTTTTCCTTAGTTTTGAGACCCGTTTTTGTGATATTTTTTTATCAAGGGAAGTTAGCGTAATTGCCTTTTTGGCCCGTCAGAACACTAAAGCATATCCTTGAAAATAACATTAGTTATTTTGAAATTTTTAGTTACTAAATGAATACTTATAAAGCTGTCGCGAAAACTGTATTTTGCTTCTGCGCCTTAAACATCAACGAGAAGAGCAGGACCCGTAGCACAGTGTTTAATCGCGCGCGACGCCACTAGTTGAATCACGAGTGCAAGGAACGTAACGTTCTGTTTGATCACAAAAACATCGTGTCACGCTCCTCGCACTTGTGATTCAACTAAGTCGCATCGCGCGTGATTAAACACTATGCTACGGGCCATGGAGTGACAATGTTATTATTAGATGACGTTGCCTGCACACGCCACACGTAAATGTATAAAGCTGCTTTCGAACCTATTAAACAAGTCTTTTACAGCTTTTCGTCGCTGGTGGCTTAGAATACATAGATAAAAGAAAATTGAACATGATAGTTCACCAAAGATCCAATTAAAAAAGCTGCATTTTATATTTTGTTTGAAAGAAAGACATTATTTATGTTTGACGTTCATTAATTTATGTTTTAATGTCAGTTTGTTTTATTAATGAGTGTTTTTGCGAAGCGTTTTAAAGTCGGGTTGACATTTTTTATTAGTTTTCAAATTGGACCGAGCGTTGGAAAGTATGGCTGCGGCCCGAATTTACAACTTTAAAAAAAAAATTAAGAGGTTTGGCGAACATTAAACCTACAGAAAACACATCAAACATATACAATTTTTTTATATACTACGCATCTTTTAAACAAAAGTAACTAAATTTACTAAATATTTTCGTGTTTGACCCTCTCTTCGAAATTGTTATTTACCATCTGCAATGGAACATATTAATTCCCTACATTTAATAGTTTCCTGTTTGTTGTGTCTCGATCATGCCGTGAGGTGAAACCGGTTGGAGTTATAAATATAGTGATATTGTGAAACAGGACATGTGTTTTTAATAGTTTTTATCAAGATGATGTGGATGATGTTTCACCAACTGCCGACAATCACAAGTATTTCATACCCCCTTTTCACAGTTCACACTTAGAACACCTCTGACACCCCTCGGGGATTCATGTCGTGAAGATATGTATTGTTTTAATGTTTTAAGTAAATAAATAAAAAGACTAAAAGATATTTCTGAGGCGTTCTTGCTTTAAGAGGCTTCATTACGCGCAAACCTACATACAAACGCTGTCACCACATTGTGAGTTTCTATGGTATGTTATTATAATATTTCAGGCTGAGTCCACTAACATTATTTAGATCTATATTTAAGTCGAACTAAAAACCGTAAGATTTGAGTAATATCTTAACAACTATCCCCTAAACTACGTAAATTTAACAGTTTTTTACAAAAAGTGTAGCCGAATGTGCTTTTACTGTTTTAGATAAAATCAAAAAATGAATGCCGGTCAAACATTGAAAATGTTATCTAGATTAATAATAACCAAAAATAATATTTCAAAACGTCTACAGTCTTGCTAAAAGGTGGTTTCTTCTGAAACAAGTTTACAATTTTGCGTCAGCGACGAAATCGGCACAATTGTATTGTCCTCACAAGTTTCATGGTGCGTGCACCTTATAGCAAAATAAAACAGCATGAAATTTGGCCACGCCCACAACTGAGTTGGTCGCGTCATGACGACCGTCCTTAAATAATCTTTCAGGAACATCCGCCGTATCCATATTAACCACATCGATTCAATCGAACAAGCTTCACCAAATGGAGTCGGCAAAAAACTAAAACAATCGTTGCTATTTCACCGAATGATCGATCGTTATAATTTCGTAGGCACGGCGCAAGAGCTCTATTGCTATGACATAAGGATTAAAATGCAAACAAGATTGGGCAGCTTCATTCAACGCTAACTAAGGCAATGGACCGCTAAAAGGAACTTCAATATTTTGACATGTTTAGATAGCTTTGACTAATATGACGATAGGTTTCATTAATTATAAAAAGCTTTTTGCTTTACAAACTTTTTTGGAAAAAGGTCCTCTTGTTATTTATCAGGCTGCATTCCATCCATCTATCCATCAGGCTGTCTTCGTCTGCTGCTGGACATAGGCCTTTTCAAGGTTTCGCCACTCTCGGTGGTCATCTTGGAAGTAGTGATGATCGTAAAATTGGGCATATCATGGTCTACCAAGGCATAGCTTCGCTCGGCTCCCCAAATTTGTTTACATGTATACCTAACACGCTTGGCCTCGCTCCGCTCGTCTTCGCACCTATTTTTGACTTTTGGTGAAAGATTTTAGATTTCATACTTTACGATCTGCCCACAACATCCATATTCACACACGCTGGTAGGCCTGGTAGTATATTATTCTATGACACTGGGCAGGCCGGTTTGTGAGCGCAGTACATTACAAAGTAACAAGCCATGAGAAACACATTTTCTGAGAGAAATTAAGAGAGCGGATCAAGATAAATGATAATTCTAAATTTAAATTTCAGACTACTAAATTAAGTACAAAATCTTTGAAAAAAATATGTATGGATAGGACATTATAATGAGCGTTTTTCTGGTTGTTTTTTTTTTCTTAGTTCTTAGCTTTGCCCCAGATGGCGCTGTCCATGTCACCTTAGATAAAATGTGTTTCGTAGCAATCAATGTCAAAGTGGTTTTTCGTTTGTTTGGAATCTTTGCAAATTTTGTCTTGGATTCTGTTGCTAAAGAATACGGCAGTGCCATCTAGGAATCTTATTTAACACTAAATTTTACATAAGGAAAAACGCTCATTCCAAGAGCCCGCAATTGACCAAATTGTAAAAATATAAAATTGCCGCGTTAGAAAAAAGTCACCAACTTTTACCAAACTTCTATTTAATACTAAATATGGTGCAAATTACAAAGCTAAAAATTAGGTAAAAAATATCACGTTTTGTATAAATAATAGCCCAGCGTGGCGATTTTATTAACATATTTCAAGAGTTGCGAAATTAAAACCAAGCTTTTCGTGATCGCGGGTTTCTCAGCCCAGCAACAGAGTGCCGACAATCGCAAGTATAAATTTTGTAACTGAAATTGTCAACGTTTTTCGGCTTGGCGGTTTTTGAATGAATGAATGAATGAATGAATGAAATGCACCGATCCCTGCGTGGCTTGACCAGACTCGATTAACGAATTAACCCAAGGATGTGCACTAGCCCCTGAAGCCCCATATTTTATGGGACTACAGGAACCATTGCAAGAAAACTTCTTTAGGCACGTTGAGCGATTTTGTTAGTGAAAAATCATTCGTTTTCACTTCTGTCGATAGTCCCCATGATTGTCTATGTTTTTTTTAATCAATACCTCTTAGATGTTGACCATGGTCTCATCTGGTTCTGTTCTAACCGATCTCTGTATGTACAAACGCCATGTAGTTGAAGCTACATATTTTTAAACAATTTTAAACCGTACGCTATGTATTTTTTTTTTTTTTCAAAAACTTTTTTTTGACTTGGTCCTTCGCCAATTTGGTCGACTTACGTTCTTTTAAGGCTTAGGCACACAGAAAGCGGGGCAGAAGCGGGGCAGTAGCGGGGCACGATGATACATACGCGTTGTTGAGCAAATTACTATAAAAGTATTTATGAGACACGCTGCACAGAAAGTGGCGTCTCTCATATACCTCCTATAATTCGCCCGCTGACGCCGCGGTATCATCGCGCTCCGCTTCCCCGCTTTCTGTGCGCCGATGATGCTTTTAGGGCAGCTCGGTCAAGCTTTACCTTTCACTTGCGCACCATATATTTACATCGTCACTCCTCTTTCATTCATTCTATCTATATGCCCAAACTTTAGACTTATCAATCAGCGACAAACAATCCAACCTGTAACGGTTGACGTATACGCGATCATACAAACGCCGAAAGTTCAATATCTCTATTTATAACGATTTTAACGGCCATGACGCTGACGCCGCAATAAGTTTTCGGCTGTTTTTAAACTTCAATGCGCTATTTTTGTCTTCTTTTTGGAAAAAATCGATCAATTTTAATTTCAATATTATTTATTGAACATCACCGATATGCCAACCAAGTTTTAATGTACCTCTTTGTAGGTAGATTCTCTATAATCTATAGCTGTGAGTAAGACGTGTAACTTCAAATTAATAATTTGACAGTAAAATGTTCACTTCTGTCGGTAGTCCCGGAGTCCCCATGACTGCCCATTTTTTTACAGGAATTGACGTTATTTTGCAATAGGTTGAATGATCGGTTCCTTGTAAAATTTTATGATGTTATCAAGAAAAAAAAAACTGTATAAATTTGTGGTGTGTTCGTTCAGTTAAGGAAAGATTCCTCGAAACGGTTTTAAATATTGGAAAAATAAGAGTTCAAATGCTAAGAGGTGTCTGTCATGCTGGCATCCATACATACCAACTTTCAACTCAATATTGACGTTTCGCTTTAAAGTTTCTTCTCTCAACCTGTTATATACATACTTTTCTCCGGTTTTACTAATCGACTATAACTACAGCTTCTATATTCAAATCTGTTACAAGTGTTAAAAAGGTAGTACCTACATAGGTTTTTTATATTCTTGTTTTTTATTTAACCGGTTCAAATGGACAGATATCTTAAAACGAACCACATGATCCACTGATTATACCAAAAAACTTTCCTAAATAGAAGAAATAAATATAAAATTAAAAACTAAGGCGCAAAACAGACAAATACTTAAGACGTAAGGTGAGGACGAAGCGAAGACGGAGCACGGACAAGGCACGGACACGTCTTTTTAAATTATACTGAAGAGACGGGGCGTAAACAGGGCGTGGATGGCACTATGTATAGATACGGGGTGCGGTGAGTGACACATCACCGCCGCCACTGCGAGCGAAACTCTGAAATACCTGCAACGAAGCGGCGTCGTGCTTGCGTCTCGTCTCCGCCCCATCTTTTCTGTATTTTGTCCTCGCCCCATCCTTGCCTTACCTCTTCTCTATCTGTCTTGCGCCTAAGTCTAACTTTTTTTCGATTATGTTTATCTAAAAGATATGTAATGTGATTATGAGGTACCCGGTAAACTTGGTCATAACTAGAGATCCACGTAAGTACGTAACACCAGCATTTGTTGAGTTGGGTTCCTTTTTATTGCCACGAAACATGACGTCACACGACATGTATCGGTGTTTGTTGGCATCACTTTAATACTACTATTTATTATACTTAAAATTGTATTGTGGCACTTAAATACACCAATTATCTTAGATAATGACTAGATCGATGGATGTGGAAGAGGCAAAAGAGGTGTGTCAGGATCGTAGCAGATAGAAATCTGTAGTCTCTGCCTACCCCCTGGGAGACAGGAGTGAGTATATGTATGTATGTATCTTTATCTATCTTATAATTTTAGTAAAACAAGCCAAAGACACAGTGAAGAGCTAGTCAGCACATAAAATGCCAAGTAAGCACCCAGTCTTACTAGGAAAGCCGTGTTTATATGCGCCTACGCAGCTGTTAAATATCAATAACACATGTAGAAAGTTATTGACGTAGGACGAATGTATGAATAGAGTATATTTAATGTAACCGTGGGTGAAATAGGTTCTATACGTGGTCGTAGTTGGATTAAAGATTATTATTTATGCGCGTGGATACTCCTTTTTGAAATGGGGATTTTAATTTTTAATCTGTCGTTTTTTGGAAGTAAGAAAAAATGTAGATTTTTCTCGCGGCCTTGCTCGCATCAAATTTTCTTTTTTCACAGTTTTCGGCTTGGTGGTTATTTCATCAACACTCCTTTTAGCCTATTATGTTGAGCAGGGTCACTACGATGGTAATAAAGAAAACCACATCCAAATCCTGGAACATACAGACAGACATAAATAGACGAAAATTATTTCGATATATTTGATCATTGAACCTTGTTCCTGGTCCCTGGCCGGGTCTCCGGTATGGGTTCGGGCGGCTGATTGGATTTTACCTTGTATAATATATATTTTACCTATCATTTTAATCGTAAATATATTGCTACATAAATTAAATAAACCTTTAATTTAGTTCATGTACATTTATTATTTTATTACATATATTTTCTTTATTAGATTAAATTTGACGTGTAAAAAGTGTATATATCTATACCTGCTTTGCAAAATAAAATATTTGAATTTGAATTTGAATTTGAATTTCGGCCTCATCAGTGAGGCCGTCGTCAGTCGAGTTGATTTTTTATATTTATAAAAAATATAAAGTTTATTTTTTTATTATTTTCATCTAATGCTTAAAACTACAATTAAAAGGCTAATACAGCTATTTATTCATACTTGTTATATAAAGTTATATAAAGGAAGTTGGCGCTCTACTATAGTTATAACCTTTTTGGATGAAACCATATGTTCTGTGGATAAAACCAACCAAATAATAGATCTTTACATATGAAATTGCCGAAATTTTCTTACATATTCATGATAATCATGATTATGTTTATTTTGCGAAATTCATCGCTATGAATACTCTAAAATTATTAGAGTGCAATACAAACTAGAAAAGATCAATCAGAAACAAACCCAAAGACAAGAATATGAAAAAATTCCCCGGGCCAGGGTCGAACAAGAGGTCGCAGGTTCGAATCCTGGCCCCGGGAATTTTTTTCATATTCTTGTCTTTGGGTTTGTTTCTGATTGATATTTTCTAGTTTGTATTGCACTCTAATAATATTTAGAGTATTCATAGCGATGGATTTCGCAAAATAATCATAATCTAAGTTAATGAGAACTGTGAATTTCTTAACTGTCTGAAGCAACAATATTGTAGCGACGACAGCGCCATCTGTTTCTTAAGAACAAGGCGTGAAATCACATAACGCTCTCGTGAGCGTTCTATATGTGCAGTACAAGCTAGTATATCAGGCAGAAGCAAAAATAGCAGTGGACAAGTATGATGGAAGAATTCACCGGTCTGGGTAGGAACCTCGGTGGCGCAATTGGTAGCGCGCTTGTCTTGGTAACAAGAGGTCGCAGGTTCGAATCCTGGCCCGGGGATTCTTTTCATATTCTTGTCTTTTGGGTTTGTTTCTGATTGATCTTTTCTAGTTTGTATTGCACTCTAATAAAAACATATTCATGAGTTCATAGTTCCAGTAATTCAATAGCTATTTCCATTATTTGTTTTTTGTTTGAAAGTTGATTTCAAGGTTTACATCTACGTATTAAATTTTGTTTTTATTATCAGTTTGATAACCAAAATTAAAATGTCAAGAACAGTTCGTCCTAAATGCCATCCATTTCCATGATAAGATTCGAAATAACTTTTTACATCTGACACTTTTAAAATAGCTTATGTTGTCTCATTCATAGACAAAAGAATCACATAATTTGGATTTGTCATTCCTAAAAAAAATGCAAAAATGTTAGTACTGAAAATTGAGTTTCCTTCTAATTCTCTATAGAAAACAGCAATTTCATATGTAAAGACCTAATATTTCGCATGCTTCACAGGATGTTTAATGTTTGTATTAACAAAGTTGCAAATAATTTAAGGAATGCGGCCAAACAAAGAGATCATGACATTGTCAGTCTACAAGTATTTAGAACAATGGAAATCCTATCAAAGAGGCTGTGTACTTAGCTGATGCAACTGATAAGGAGGAAATGTTCGTAATAAAATATGATATTACCAGTATAAATAGACAGGTAACATTCAATAGGTAGGTTTTCATGGTGAGCCAATTTCTATGAACGTGTTACGTAAAAGGAATAACTTTTTTTCGTGTTAACAGGTTGTAGAGCTGATGCCGGGCTCGACTGTGGAGGTACCACCATCTTACTTGGAGACCCCCTCGAAGTAATTCGGGGGAGAGTAAAAGGACAGCTCACAGGCAAAAAACCAGGAGGCCCACCATACCTGGAACCGATGGATGGCGGTATATCCATCCCTAATAGAAGGGCCTTATATGGAACAGACTGGTGACGGGCAGCGGCGTCTTTGGTGCGAGGGTTCCGGCACCGCGCTCACCAACCCGCCTGCCCAGCGTGTGTGAGTATGGGCAATCCTTCCAGGATTACTGCCGGGCGTGGCAAAGTCCTGCCCCCCTATTCTGTATCTTTAGTTGCCAACTGCACGAGGTGCTTATCATCAAAAACATAGCTAAAAACTGAAATTTCAAAATTGCCTTTAGTGGGTATTGAACTATTAACAATCTGTGTCGTCACTTCAAGTGCGAAAATATCCTTAGGACATCGGAATTCGATATTATATATATGTTTTTGATGATAAACACCCAGTCCAGAAGGCAACTAGAGATACACAATAGGCCCGCTGGAAAGGCTTACGTCCAGCAGTGGACGAACTAGGCTGATGGATGAATGGATGGTGTTATGTTAGAAGCCTCATTTCTTAAAAGCACCATAGGGCCGTAGACTTTGGGGAGGTATTAATTTCCACTTGGTATCTCTCACAGGGCCTGAGAAAATGGTCTAGACAGACAAACAGACGGACAATATAAGCGTTCCGTTTTTTATTTGAAGATCAGAACCCTAAAAATTATGCTAATAGACAATTCGCTATAATTCGAAAACCATTTCGAGATTTAGGTTTAATAAGCCGTATTTTCGAACTTTTGGTCTAAAAAACCTGATGATGATGAATGTTTTTACGAAAAAGCTGCAACTTATATTTGTCTTTGTGTGACGTCACTTGAGAAATGACAGTTTAGAAATGTGTCTTTTGCTATCAAGATAAATTTATAATAATTTGCTTCCGACTGATTTGACAGATGGATGACAGATGAGTAGACAGGCAGAGACAGACCACTTTTTTATAAGCAATCACACATCACAATCAGTACAATGTCTAAAATTCTCAAGTGACTTCATTACCGACAATTCCTTAAAAAAATAATGGTCAATTTATAATCCAAATTAATGAAAACTATGTCCTAAAATGGTGTATATCCCATGAAAAAAAAAACTTTTTGAAATTTAGCTACATTGGGAATTACTTACCTACACAAGAACACAGGAGAGCTAGCACGGGCTGTCAAACTGACGTACGACTGTACAGTGGAGACCACATCAAGCTATACACTTGCAGTACGACATTAGCCCCTACAGAGAAGAATATAAGATAGGTACTAAGTCCAATGTGTCTTACTTGATGCGGTCTCCACTGTACTATAGACACAGCGCTACAAGTATCTTATGGAAAGTGCATTGGTTGTGTTCAAAATCGGAACTAACGCCGCTACCATACTCCTTGTTTCACAGCTGTGCATCCCCCTGTCACCGTGCCATCAGATCCTTGTAGCACTGTACACTTTTGACACATTTAAAATGTCAAAGTGTGATAAAATGTGTCTACATTTCGCTGCTTTTCATATGTTGAATAATTTTTGCTATATTTCGGAATAAAAAACACATAATGTTTTCAAAACCCCAATATAGATGTCGCTAGCTATAAAATATGCAAACCTTGCATCCATAAGGACAGTACAGAATCCTAGGTGCGTAGGTTCCACTCGTACTTGCTTGTTTTTTTATTTTTATTGTATGTATTGTATTTGTGTAACAATTAGAGATGTACCGACTAGTTGGCCTTTTCTTAACCGACTAATCGGCCAATCGGCTAGTCGGCCAAAGTCATAGTCGGCCCATCTCTAGTTACAATTGTTAAATTATTGGTTGAAAAACTTAGAAGTGAAAACTTGTGTCCCCTTTTGCACACTCATTAGTTCTAATACTTGTAATAATCTTTGGCCTGGTGCCTAAACATGAAAAACCTTTGAAATTATTCGCATCATATCGTTAGAAGGTCATAACAACCCCACCGTGCAAACAATAAAGTGCAAACAAGATTTATGGTTGTGTGAAATTCCGCAAATACTTCATACATAAAATAAGTTATTAAAAATAACAACACGGCTATAACGAATGGAGTGCAAGAAAATGGACATGTACCTAATATGTTGTATATCCCGAAATAAGCTTTTTCAACAAAGATTTCAAAAGTTTAGATGAGCCCTGGCACCTAAAATCTATTGCATTGTTTTTGAATGCGTGCGTTAACATAATGCCGACACGCGCACACTTATGAGCAACCTACGGTTAGCAAACTGATCAGACTACTTATGTTGTTAAAATTATAACTTTAAGTGCACTTAAGGCGTCCAACTATCACTGTGTTCAGATGAGACTGATTCCAAATGTGTGAGCGTCACCCATTTAAAGGTGGAAACATTTTGGTGCTGTCATAGTAAGGTAAGGGCTTATCTTTACTTTTGAAATCTTTACTTTTCACTGCATTGTCTGAATGATGTAATCATCGTAAACGTAACCCAATCTGAGATATGTTACTCACGCCAAATTTAATTTGAATGTATTGAATTTTATTGTATTTACTTAAGGTGATATGTAAAAGTTTTAGCGTCCCTTTTACTCCATATGCGTAAAAATCCTCAGTGCGGGAGGGACGGATTCGAGGAAAAGTAGCAAAAGTTGCTATCAAAATTTCGTTTAACCAGGTCCTAGATACTGTTAAAACGAATCTAATAAAATATAATTGCAGTCCATATGTCATTCCAAATTGTCAAACCAGGAGAATTGGTGTCGAAAAAGACCCCATTTCAATAAATATTTGTATCGAGCCGAATTGCTCCAATCGCGTTTCTGTTTAACAGATCTCTAGAAAAAGATTCCAAAAGTAATATACTATTTTATCAAAATAAAACATTATTTACTAAAGTAGATATGCAAATTCTAAAAGTATAAATTTTTTTCCGTATTGCCTTAAAAATAAAAACTATAATGATAAACAAAAACAAATAATAATGATTGATTAATGATTGCCAATTATTAAATAACATTAATAGTTATCGGCATTGTAACTACACAATTATTTTTTTTTACTTTTTACTTATTTTGTGCACCATTGCAATCTGTAGATTATCAGCTACATTAAGGCGCTACGGAAAAAAAAGTACACTTTTAGAACTTCTATATCTACTTCGGTATATAATGTATAATTTTGATAAAATAGTATATTATTTTTGAAATCTTTCTCTAGGGATCTGTCAAAACAGAAACGCGATTGGAGAATTTCGGCTCGATAGAAAAATTTATTGAAATGATGTCTTTATCGACACCAATTCTCCTGGTTTGACAATTTAGAATGACAATTATGCACTGCAATTATATTTTATTAGATGGGTTTTAACTTTTAACAGTATCTAGGACCTGGTTAAACGAAATTTTGATAGCATTTTTAGTACATTTTATATTAATAAAAAACCGACTTTTTGCTACTTTTCCACGAATCCGTCCCTCTCGCACTGAGGGTTTTTCGCATATGGAGTAAAAGGGACGCTAAAACATTTACATATTGCCTTAAGCAACTCTTCTGTCATCCACAAGGGTATTTGTAGGTTGTGTGACTAATGCAGAGTGAGATCCACTAACCCCCATCCTCTTGGCTTCCCTTCCTAGTGTATATTTGCGCACTAGGTCTATACTAACTATTTGGCAGGTCTAAAACGTTTTTTCTTTAGTCGACTGTAGCATACGCCACTACTTGTGACAAGAACCAATACTAGATCGTTTGGGTGACAACTAAGTCAATCTTGATAATTTTTTCTGTATTGCTTAATTTCATCAGGAACTGTTGGTAGCTTCAGGTCTTAATACATGAACTTGTTGTATATATACTTAGGTATCTTTAACATTGATCTTACGGTTTTAGTTTGAAAACTTTCCAGAATATATATGCTTGACTTGCATGCAGTTCCCCACAATTGTTCCGTAAGTCCAGATTGGTTTAAGGATGGCTTTATGAAGAGGATCTTGCATTCGTTAGAAAGTTGTG
Source organism: Ypsolopha sequella (assembly GCA_934047225.1). Lineage (NCBI taxonomy): Eukaryota > Metazoa > Arthropoda > Insecta > Lepidoptera > Ypsolophidae > Ypsolopha > Ypsolopha sequella. The sequence continues at coordinate 19,108,228 of OW204004.1, read as the reverse complement.
ATTTCAGGCCAAGCAACCAGTACATAGACCGAAGTTTCGTATCTAGGTGCTTGCGTTTGATCGAGATGTGATTTTGTTGAAATCATACTACCCAGTGCCGGATTAGCCTATAAGCAAATTAAGCAATTGCTTAGGGCATCACGTCTCGGGGGGCACCATAAACAGCAACGAAAAAATATTTTCTAGCACATGAAAAGCAATGCTTATTAGTAAATATCCGCGCGTAATTAAATTGACTACTTTGAGTAATGAGATGTCGTTGCGTTGAACCCATGATATGCAAATCTTCCAAATAGTCAGCAAGGTATTAAAAACGGACGACTCAATATAATGTAACATATATTTACATGAAAAAACAGGCTATGTAATGCTAAGAAAATTGATCTTTGACACTATTGTTCGCGAATTTGCTGTCCGTCGAAGTTGAATGTCGCATTTTAAAAATGGTATACTTGGTTTTTATTATAATAGGTACCTACTCCACTTATCTCTTTCGTACATATTCTAAGAAATATACGTAACGATCGATCTCTTTGTAATAAACATGTAAATTTTTAAAGACCTGTTTAATAGTGGATAGCCCATAGGTGTGGATTGCTTAGGGCATTAAGTAACTAATCCGGCACTGACACTATCCCTCTATAAATGCGAAAGTTTGGATGGATGGATTTTTGGTACTTCTTCACGACGTAACTACTGAACCGATTGGGCTGAAACTTTGCACAAATGTTGTTCTAGACCTGAAATAGGACATGGACTACCTTTTGTCCCATAAATCAGTTCCCATGGGAACAAGAAATAGTGTCGTTCAGAGACGCGGCTCGGCCTTCAGTCTCGTAAAACATACTGTACTAGGGGATTAAATAAGTTATCAAAAACCGCCAAAGACACATTAAAAATATTTACAGATTCGATACGAGTATACAAAAACTTAATCAACGCGGGCCAAGCCGCGGGGAAAGCTAGTCAGATTATACTTTTAACAAACTCTATTGCTTAATTATACTTTAACAAACTGTATTATACTGTATTGCTTGATTAGTAAAGTGTAAGTTTGCAGAAACCGTGTTTGATAAAATGAGAAAATTAAACTTTAATAATAGTAAACATGCATAAAATCTAAGCAATAAATAAACTCACAAACATACTTACCCACATAAATACTACATAAATGTAAAACACAATACACTCCTTTTGTGTGCGCAGTCGGGTAAAAATAAAACTGTCCAGTCCCGACTCAGACGCGTCAAACGCTAAAGTAAATGTTTGCCGAACTGCAAAATGGTATTATTCTCAGTGGGCGTGAAAAGATACATAAACTGGGTGTAAACAGATGAAACTATCCGAACTGAACAATATTCCTAAAGAATCATAACCATAGTAAAACCAGAAAAGTAGTTTATCTTAAAGCAAAGGTACATGGCGCGGCTAATATGTGTGCGTGCTAGTCACGCGAACTACAGCACGCACATAGCAGCAATATCTTAGCGTGCAAGGTAGGCGCTAGTCGGGGTCACGCCGTGGTCGCGCTCAGTAAAGTCTCGAACAAGACACCGAGCCGTGCGGCACTGACCTCTTCAAATATTTCGACAGCTCGCAATCGAACATATTGTACTATCTTCGGAAATTTGCACGCAATGACTGTCATTAATATTGAGAGGATGGAGCAGGTATTTCACAAGGCGATTGATAGAAACCACTAAAATTTTAAGATTGGCATGTTGGTTTATGAACAACTAAATGATATAGAATTCTCAACGCCCTGCCCGTGCTTACCTATATATCTATAATATATGTATTTAAGTATTGAATTTTTATTAGCTACAAAACTTAAAGAAGGGACAACCCTGCAACAGTAGGTATTTAAGTATCGCACGGGGCGAGAGTTAACCTACTGTTCTGGTTTTACTATGTCATAACCGTGCAAATAAGGCACCGCATACACATATTGCCCTTCCCTAAATCAGGCCCTGGGTTCGAGAGTGACTAAGAGAAGCCAATAGAACTTTGGAGCGTTCAGAATCCTCAGCGGCCAAAAAAGTTAGAACTGACGAAAAGTTTTTTGGATAGGCAGCTAAAACTCGAAGCCTGAAGCACTAAAGCCAGGTTTACATGAAGGCTAGTTAGTAGTAGAGTAAATTGTGTAATGCCTAGTTTACACGGGTATAGTAGGAAGTCAAGTGGAAGGTTTTAAAAGTACAATCACATTACTAGCCAAATGTAAATAGAAGCCAATAGGTACTAAAATAGTAGTTGAGTATGTAATGGTTAACAGTCAAAGCAATAGAAAAGATTAGTTCAATAAATAGTTACTATACTACTAACAAGCCTAAGTGTAAACCTGCTTAACTATCTATATATTTAACTTGTCTTCTTTTGTCGCTTTTGACTGTTAAGGCGATATGTAAAAGTTTTAGCGTGCTTGTTACTACATATGCGAAAAAACCCTCAGTGCGTAAATTGTTAAACCAGGAGGAATAGTGTCGAAAAAGACCTCATTTCAATAAATATTTTTTTAATGAATGTGCTCGTAAAGGCCTACTTTGTATGCATCAAAACCGAACAGAAAGTCGATTATTTTGCCCTAGGGCTTTATTTTTTTTATTTACAATGGTTGGCTAACCTGCAGCCTTTCCTGTGTACCATAAATGTTATACTTTTTTTCTACTGTTTAACGGCTCTGGATACAGTCCTTTTGAGCCAATCATAATTTAAATTTCACAAGATTATATTTGGTTTATTTCGTCACACTATGCATTGAAAAACGTAGTATGATACACGGGCGTAAGAGCAATAAATTACTCGGTTACGTTTAAAACACGAGCCGTCCTCGTGATTTATTTCTTTTCGCCCTTGTTGCATAAACTACCATTATAGAACCGAATTTCTCCAATCGCGTTTTTGTTTAACAGATCCCTAGAAAAAGATTTCAAAAATATTATACTATTTTATCAAAATAATACCACCTTTACTGAAGTAGAAATGCAAGTTCTAAAAGTGTCGATTTTTTTCCCGTAGCGCCTTCATACCCAGCTAAAATTTTAGAATAGAATAGAATTATGTTTATTTGGTACAAAAAATAAAAACACTTTACATAATTAAACTTAAAGTTAACACAGAATGTACCAAAAAGGTCGCCGCTCAGCTTAATGCCGTGACAGATGCACGGCGCTGATTTAGTACCATCTTGCAATCGTTTCCATTTGGCTAGTAATTAATGTAATGGTACTTTTTAGCCCTCGCACTCGACTTCTTCCTACACTAAAGCCGATTCTGAAGACTTTAATTTTAGTTTTAGTGCTGTCAAAACTTAAATTTTGCCAAAGTAATTAAGCTTCTGTTCCTAAACTTCAAGAACTATTTCGCAATGAAGAAAATTTAGTTTTGACAGCACTAAAACTAAAACTAAAGCCTTCAGAATCGGCTTTAATACCTACCTAAACTAAGAAAAAAAGCGTGTTGGTCTCTCTGATGCCAGCAGCTCTACATTAAGTTTCCTTCAGAAAAGAGTTTTCGACGGCAAAATCTTCGATTTATTCATGTGGGAATCTCTCACTCACTCGGGTTAAGTTTTTACACAGTAATCCCTAAAATTTCTGAATAGACCTTTTGGAATCCCTGGGTTTCAGACAGCTTCCTGGTCATAACGATCATGTCTTGACAGCTTATTAAGGCGCTACGGAAAAAAATCGACACTTTGAGAACTTGCATATCTACTTCAGTAAATAATGTATTATTTTGATAAAATAGTATATTATTTTTGAAATCTTTTTCTAGGGATCTGTTAAAACAGAAACGCGATTGGAGAAATTCGGCTCGATAGAAATATTTATTGAAATGAGGTCTTTTTCGACACCAATTCTCCTGCTTTGACAATTTAGAATGACATATGGACAGCAGTTATATTTTATTAGATGGGTTTTAACGGTATCTAGGACCAGCGGGCCTATTGTGTATCTCTAGTTGCCTTCTGGACTGGGTGTCTATCATCAAAAACATAGATATACTATCGAATTCCGATGTCCTAAGGATATTTTCGCACTTGAAGTGACGACACAGATTGTTAATAGTTCAATACCCACTAAAGGCAATTTTGAAATTTCAGTTTTTAGCTATGTTTTTGATGATAGGCACCTCGTGCAGTTGGCAACTAAAGATACACAATATTCAATTCAATTTTCTACGAATCCGTCCCTCTCGCACTAAGGGTTTTTTCGCATATGGAATAACAGGGACGCTAAAACTTTTACATATCGCCTTAAGAGAGGATAATGTAACAATGCCAAATACAATATGCTAATATCTAAATGAGAACTTTGACTTTTCGTTCTCCTGCTAAAACAGTAACTATACATAGATCAATGATGTCATTAACAATATCCAAACGAGGTACTGTTAGACAACGCGTAGACATTCTTGCTTATTTTGCCGTGTTTTATCAATATGCAAGATCGTTATCTTAAATACTTGTAATTGACTATAATGTATTCAGTAAAGTAAAAAAACGTGCCCGAGTTCTACCCAGTACAGATAGACAAAAAATGTCTGGCCACTCCTAGACACGGTTTTGGTAGTCGTGATAACGTTGTCGTAATGGGTGAAAAATTTACTGTCATAAAAAATTGGTACACATAGTAAGGAAGGAATTATAATATTGGTATCAGGATAGCGCGTTGAGCTACCTCAGTATGGAGAAAATCTAAACTATAGGGGATAGAGAAAGTTGCTCAAAGGACCCCGTCATTGATTTTGATCAAAATAAAAACAGCCTCCGCAAAGATTTTTTTGAAAAACGGCTTACGGCCATGAATCGAACCTGCAAATACAATACGTATTTTTTTTGCAAAATGAACAAAGTTCGATTCCCGGCTAGGGTAAGCCAGTTTTCAAAAATCTTTGAATACAGTTTTTATTTCCTCCAAAAACAAAAACGAGAGCCCTTTGAGTAAATTTCTCTATAGTTTAGATTTTGTCCCCTGTATAAGATTTGCCCCTTGTTATGTAGTCTGTACACATAAAAATAAAAGCAAAATACATTGAGATTAAAAATAAGTATGTAGAGATTACAAGTAAAGATAAAATTGAACGTTATTTTTAAAGAAATCCTGGTAATTACTCGTCACTCACCAACGATACGCTGGCCATGGCCAATGAATGTGGCGAAATTTTACGCCAGACGTGACAAAATGTTGTATTTTTACACAACACCCAGATGAAAAGCTGACATAGTTAATTTGACATATTTTACACCTATTCTGTTAAATCATGCTTCCCATTCATTTGTTACCATCTGCTACCTACAGTCTATGAGTCCACAAAAAAAAAAATTACAATCTATATGGGATTATAATATAACAACACATCTAAATTTGGTGACCAAATACGTCTGATTGGAAAACTTAGCTGTCATTTTCATGCAAAACTTTTACGAACTTAGCCAGGAATATAAAAATAATATAACATTTTGTTTACAAAATTTTGAAATTGTTTTATAATTTTTATTAACAATGTATATTATTAACAAATACATCGTGGTATTCGACAAACATGCGCGATAAGAATATTATGACGCTACTTTTATCTAATCTTCTTTCATTTACTTTATCTTACTTGCAAATCAGTTGCATTGTTAATTGTTTCAATGCCATTTATTTGCTTAGATTTTTGAAGTGGATACTTCTTTGTTCGCATCTCGTATGGGAACATCTTTTCTCAAACGAAGAATACCTAATTTGATTTCATTATAACTTTATTTTAATCGTTTATTATTTGTTTAATGTTAATTTGTTATTCATGATAAGTTAGCGCTTATTTGGTCGGAATGATAAAAAAAAATTAAATGAACTCGTAATTCGAAATTGATTCCTTCCTCTATGATTGAGAAAAGAGGCGGCATAAGAATTGTCAACTAAGTAATTTACAGTTGTATCTCTGACACGAGACGCTGCTTTTTTTATCTCACGTTTTTGGAAAATATCTAAATAACTATTTATTTTAACCGGTCTTCGTTTTTAACCATAATAGTGTTATATATTTCTGACAACTTCCTGCGCTAAGTCGTTATATCCACAATGTTTTGCTACCTAAATCACGCGGCTGCATATTCAATTTATAATTTAACAAACTAACAGAAATTTCCTTTTCAAAGTCTTGTTTCGAATGATTTATTATCTAAATTATCTAATTAGTGTTATCTTTCATCAATATCTCCTCTCTCACCATTGACATGATTAGCTATAATTTAATTAACCGCTTCCTTCATTAGACTTCCGGTCTAGATGCTATGAAGTTAAGAAATGTCACAATTTCAAAATCTATATAAATTTCTTTCCCATCAACATTAAGTCATCTCTTCCTGTCTTTTTTTCTTAACATACTTCATTTGTTTTAGTTCCCCTATTATTGACATACTTTGCTATTTTTCCAGCATAAACTTCTAGTTCATCAAACTATCACGTAAACAGATATATTTCAATTTATTACTTTAAAAATGTAATTCACTTCCTAACAAATTAAAAAAGTTCCTCTTCTAAATCGAAATTTACTTTCCACTCATAATGTTCATCATCTTTTTCTTCCCATACTTCATCATTATCACTCATCTATGTTTTAATTATACCTACTTTCCAAATAATTTTAATTTATTTTTAAGTTTCCAATTATCTAATTTATTTATTGGCAAGCTGTTTCTTCTAATTAGACCTCCGTGGTTTAAATCTGTGAGTTTATTCAAATCAGCTGTCAATAGAATGTTATTGGTGGTAATTATTTTGACAAGCCGCACCGATCTTTAGCGGTTTCATGGTGCGAAATAAATAAAAAACTGATGTAAAATGTAATGTATTTGTAATTTGAATGTCGACTTCAATTGCTATTATTTGGAACGTAGCATTTAATTTCTTCAGAAGTTGTACAACACCAGGCTGTAAAATTTTAAAGTTTTCAGTACGATTAATTATATCTGTAGTTAAATTAAGAAAATTAATGCAATTCACCAAAACAATTTCTTTCATTTATTCCAGATTTTATTAGTAAGTTCCTGCTTCCTTGTAAGGACAAGAAAACAGGTTATATGAGAGTATAATTGTATTGTATTATTTTATATCAGTCTAAGGAGGTCCGTTTGTTAAGTTCTTTTTTGTAAGTTAAAATAGTTACAATATATAGGTAGTTTCTTTTTTAATCATAATCGATTACGTGTTACTATAAATTAACGTCACCGTAACACAATGCTCTGAAGCCTAATATTGCACTTACTGCTAAAATAAAAATATCAATCTCAAGTTATTATGAATTAACGAACTCTACCAAACTTAATAAAATTACTCAGCTTCTTACTCTGCAGAAACTGATCTCAATACCGCACAAAGTAACTCTACATAGCGCAACAATACAAAAGAAACTGCCTGGAGCAACGGAGCAACCATCATATTTACTTACCAGTTTCCGATCAGATAAAATCCCAAACAATGAAAGTCTCTCCAAACTAATTGGTCCACTCGAAACAGTATCACCGAAAACCTTTTCACCAACACAAGCTACAACTCCATCACATAACACAGTTTTTTGAGACAACACTGTAAGTTTCACTTCTACATTCGCGAACACATGCAAAAGCTGCAACTTGAACGCAAAAAAGCCTATAAGATTTGACGCGACGCTTTCAACTAGATTCAGAGTCTTTAGTCCATCATTCCAGACATTTATTTAAAGGTTAACAGCTAAAACTATTTCATCTTCTGTGATTGTATAAGCGACAAGCGTGGTAGGATCAAAAATATCAGTGTGTTTTGTAAAAAAAGACGCGATTCGTTCGGCGCCGGCAACAAAAATCGACGCCGCGGTTGCGCCCGCGCAGGCCGATCTAAAACTGATCCAACCGGTGTGAAGTCGCCCAGTATAGGATCGTGACCGGGCCTGATCAAGCGAGATGTGGGCTAACTTCACACTGTTTGTACTTGGTAGAGGTAGATAACAATTACTTATATGGAGGAAAGTTTATTAAATTACCGCGTTGAAATTCTTTCGTGGGATTAGCCAAGAATATCTTATTTGTAAAGTAAAAAAGCCGAAGAAGAGTCGACTTTGAAATGTGTGTGCATTTATTGGTATTCTTGATGAACGATGTAACAAAATACTGGAAGCACTAGGTCCACCCTCTATTCATGACGTCCTATTATACATATTTATTTCATAACCCAGTGCCTTCTGCTGTTAATGTTCCCGTTATAATGTTGGAGAAGGACTGTAACATAAATAATGATGAATAAAAATAAAAATTTATTTATTAGTCACCAATTGACAAAGTCTACTTATAACTATTATATTACTACTATATTATATTACTATATTATATACTATATTACTACTATTAAATTCAATATTTTTTTGGTTACAAAGTATTTCAGTATTAGCTAAAAACACTCCAATTTGTTGTTTCGCTGCGTAATAATTATTAGTTTTGCGCGTGCATGAAAAAGTGGCCAATGAGCCAACACAAAATGGCCTATAACAAAAGCAAATAATGTCTTTGCCATTAGATTTATTCTAATGGACGGAAAGTAAAAAAAGTTGAGGCAATACTCTGTGAAAGTGGTTGAGCATTATCACCTTTCAGGACATTCAGGTGTTTTCCTGCCCCGTCTGCAAGTGATAGAAGGTATGAAGTATAAAAAAAAAATTGTTGCGATTGTCGGTACTTGGTAAAACTGGAAAACCATCTTGAATTAAATCATAGACTAAATAAAAAGCCCATATACTGTATTTTGTAAAAAATATTTTATTAACATAGACTAAGTATTACTTACTCTATGATTAAATGCACTTGTCTGGTCTTTATTTTACAACTAGTGCAATTGAATTTAGTTCAAGATTAATTGTACAAATACTATACAAATAAATTCCGAAAAACTCATCGGTGCCTATTCGACTGACAGGATTTGTACCTGGATTTGAATCCTTGTCTCAAGATTGAGAATCCAGCATCGCACCCACTCAGCCACCACTACTCAGTCAAATCACTCAATAAAAACATGATGCTTTTTAACCACGGATGTTTTTAACCCACCCCTGGTAACAAGCTGGGACTCAAGTAGCAGCCGTCCCCTCTTTTTGACTTTGGCCATAATGGCGGGGGCCAGCAGCTTGATATCCTTACTAGGACATCTGGAATGAAACATGACCACTACACAAATTGGTATATTTGTTAGCTAATAACTCAGCAACCAATAAACAAATCACATTAAAATTTTTGCAGGTAGATAGTTTATGATTTAGGCAAACATATAGGCTAATTTTCATCTCGAAGTGTTAGACAGTATCGTAGGAATAAGAAAAGAAATGGGTCAACCGTTACATGTTTTACATTAAAAAAACTTTTATTACGCGGACCGGGTCCCTATGGGCCCGTGACTGAAAAGTGTACCTACATAATAATAATAATAATATAACGTTTATTGCGAGCTTCTAGGCCCATATCACAAAATTACAAATAAACAAACATACATACACTTTTAAAAGGTTAACAATAAGACATTACAATAAAATAAAATAAACACAACTTAATAAACTTACAAAATAAAACATCAAAAACATGTAAAACACGAATACAGAAATCAATATGAACTATTACTATTTATATGTACATGAACCCAGTGTGTTATGGCATGGCTGTCCAGTCTATTGGCTAGAGTACTCAATAATATTTATCAAGAAACTGTCATTTAGAATAAAGTGTCCTATTGTCTTCCCTCTTCGGTTTTCAATCTTTCTTCTTCTACAATTCTCAACACTTTCTTATGGTCTTCTTCTCCCTCCAGCTATATTTCACAAAAAGAAAGTGGAGACAAAAGGAAGACCTAGACGCAACTTTTTTACTTGAGTGAAGGAGAGAGTAAATGTGGATTCATATCAAGTGTTCAAATAATTAACAGAAGAAAGAGAAGGATGGCGGTTACTCCACCGACAAGAGCGTACCTCTGGAACAATGGCGTATTTACCCTAGGGCTAAAATGGCCATGGCTCAATCGTTACCTCTATCTTTTAATTTATATTGGTTTTTTTAATAAAATTTTAATAAAATTGTCCATCGAAAAAAATATATAAATTGAATAGGTGCTGTTAATTTCTTTGTACGGCCTTGTGAGTTTTTTCATTCATAAAATGGCCATGGCCCGGGGCGGCAGGCTGCGAGGGGCGGCATAAGCCGCACCTCATGCTCAGCTTTGGGCGCCTTTCATACTCAATCGTTACCTCTATCTTTTAATTTATATTGTTTTTTTTAATAAAATTTTAATAAAATTGTCCATCGAAAAAAAAATATAAATTGAATAGGTGCTGTTAATTTCTTTGTACGGCCTTGTGAGTTTTTTCATTCATTATCATCATTTTCAGCTCAAATCAACACACTGCTGGATTTAATTTAATTTTATTATTGAAATATTTTTGCTCTTTTCTCGTACATTTATGAGGCAGCAAACCTTACAGGCCCAGGGTGCCAAATCTTAAAATACGGCACTGCTCTGTAGATAGAAGTCTTAGTAGATAGAATATAATATATTATCACTTTTATCCAACTAAAGGCGCCCTATCAGCCACCCAGAAAACATGACACAAACATGTATTAATCGTAGCCTATAAGCAATGGTATTAGAATAATCAATTTATCGCAACTGATAACGTTTATACAGCGATAAGTCATGTAACAGTTAGATAAGATAGCCTACTGCTAGATAGCATTGTATCGGTCATTAATCTATGTACTTTTTACTGAATTTATTTTTGGCATCTTTGCCGATTTTGATATTTGAAGTAATATACTGCTAGATAGCATTGTATCGGTCATTAATCTAAGTACTTTTTACTGAATTTATTTTTGGCATCGTTGCCGATTTTGATATTTGAAGTAATAAAATGGTACTTATTAAGTGGAATTTTGTAAGTACGAGAAAAAAAAGTTAGAAGTAAATTACTACGGACCCACAAATATCTGTCTGTCTGCTGATTCATATAAAAAGACTTGGACTTGGATGTATTTAGGGTTCCGTACACAAAAGGCAAAACAAGCCCAATTACTGTCAGTATTTTGTTCGTCTGTCCGTCCGTCCGTCTGTCACTACCTCGTATCTGAAAATTTCATAATTTGTGTAGAATTTCGATCTACATAAAACCGAATAATGAATTAGGAATTCAATTAATAATTTTTCAGGAGGGTCACACACACGAAAAAGGAGCCAAAAAATATATAGGTATTATTTTCATCTCCTGGCATATTTTATACGGGGTGATATTGTCTAGAACTCATTAAGGCCCTTAATACCGCCAAATGGGTACTTTCTAAAGCCTACTTCTCTTTTATGGCCAAACCAAAAATATTGAAAAAATGTATTATGGATTATCAACTCTAGGACAACATAATTATGCAACATTTTTCTTTTTCGTACCACCAAAACTTCTATATGAAAAATTGTTTCAAGTGAATGGTGTTTTTGGCTTGAATTTCCTACTGCTCCTGAGCGGCTTAGGTGATTTAATTCATTTATGCTTTGATAAATAGATAAACTTGATAGCTATAAATATAACATAGAATTATTCAATCGAACAAACGCCCATGTGAAAAGTATTATTTTCTCTTATTTTGCCTTTTCAAGGACGCAGCGAGCGTCGTAACAGCCACCACGCATTGTGCACTGATTTGAACGTTATTTCAATGTCTTTTCCGTCGATATTCATACAGACAAACATCGAGCTGCTAACTTGGTGACGGTAATCGCCTTAAGTAGAGTAAAAGCTTTGATTTCAAAGAGTAAAAGTGAATATATTGTTGATTCTTTTTGTTTTGAAAAATAACTAAAACCCGTCAAAGTTGTTAGTTTTCGATCATTATTGTTACGGGATCTGTATCAAAAACTAAATGCCTCTGTAGCCGAGTGGTAAAGCACGCACTCGTTATACATATACCCAAAGACTGTGGGTTCAATTCCTGTACATCGGTCTGCTTGCCTCGGAAGGCAAGAATTTAGTCAATTTATGCCCGAAGGGCCGAAGTACAGCGATAGGGCGCACCATTCAACACGTAAAAATCGTTGGTAAAAAGCGGGTATACCAAGCGTGGGCTCTGACACAATTCTTTTCACCTCACTAGCTCGAAAAGCGCGCCTTTGTTGCTTAAAAACAGCAGCAGTTTTAATCAGTGAAGAAAAGTGTTTTAAATTAATAACGCTGCGAATAAATGGTTGAGGTGTTAGTGACGTCCTGATGGCTTTGATATCAATGCAACTTTGCACGCATCTTCATTTATGTTTCCTTCCTCCCAAACCGCACCCCGACCCATCTCTCATCAAGGGGTGCAAGATGGCGGCTTTGACTAAAGATGGCGAGATATCATAAAGCGCCGAATTTGTAAAATGGTTTCATTCAGTTAAAAACTGTTTTCTATGAAACGATAACTGTTTATTTACTTATAGAAAAATGTATAAACTTAGTTAGTTCTCTTTACATGAACGACGTCTGTATTTCTCTTTTTTTTTTGTTTCTAGTATAGATAAAAATTATACAACTTGCTAAACTTTGCGTAAAAACGAGGCAATATTCACGATATCCAGACAGATGATGATGGTGTTTCATCAAATTTTGCTTTTTAGAGAGGATGATTGAAAGTAAAGAGACGAAAAAAATGTATGCGCAAGTCGAAGGTAGACCTTGACCAGCCCCTCTATTCTGTATCTTTGGTTTCCAACTGGACTGCGTGCCTATCATCAAAAACATAGATACAATTTAAAGTGTATTGAACTATTAACGAACTGTGTCGTCACTTCAAGTGCGAACATATCCTTAGAAATCGGAATTCGATAGTATATATATGTTTTCGATGACATGCACCGAGTTCAGTTGGCAACTATAGATACATAATGGGCCCGCAGGCCGCCCTAGAAGGAAGTATATGCTGACCAAATTGGCGACATATTGAAGAACGGCAATGTCAAAAGTACCCGGAATACCAGAGCTTATATGAATATATTGATGGATGTAGAAGAGGCGAAAGAGGTGTGTCAGGATCATAGCAGATGGAAATCTGTAGTCTCTGAATATATCTCTGGGAGACAGGCGTTAGTATGTAAATTAATACTAAAATGCTGGCCTCAATCTTGAGATCCATGTTCGATCCCCGGTATGCACCAATAAGCTTTTCGGAATTGGTCTACATGTAGTATTTAATTTTGTAGTATCTATTAATACTTACCCTTGCTTAAGGGCCTTACTATTGCCAAATGGGTACTTTCTAAAGCCTACTCCTCGTTTATGGCCAAACCAAAAATAATGAAAAAATGTATTATGAATAATCAACTCTTAGACAATATATGCAACATTTTTCTTTTTCATACCACCAAAACTTCTACATGAATTTTTTTTTTACTGAATGGTGTTTTTCGACCTCAAATTTCCTACTGCTCCTGAGTGGCTTGGCCGATTAAATTCATCTATGCTTTGATAAATAGATAAACTTGATAGCTATAAACATAACATAAGATTATTCAATAGAGTAATCACGTCCAAGTGAAAAGTATAATTTTCTCCTATTTCGCCCTATCAAGGACGCAGCGAGCGTCGTAACAGCCACTATGCATTGCGCGCTGATATGAACGTTATTTCAATGTCGTTTCCGTTGATATTCATAGTGACAAATATCGAGCTGCTAATTTGGCGAAGGTAATCGCCTTAACGGTGAAGGAATACATGGCAAGGAAACCTGCGTGCCCTAAAAAGTATGTATTTGTGCCCGAAGAACGGCGCGCGATAGGGCTCAACCACAGCCACCTTAAGTATAGGTGGCTGTGGCTCAACCCATCACGTTGGGATGTACGTAAATAATCGTCGTTGAATCGCGGGCTTAACGAGTGTGGACTGTGACTTGCTCACAGATTCATGTCGTGATTAAAAGTTACCAAATTCACAATCACTTCTCGGAAGCCGAGCAAGGAAGTACATATCGCTTGCGTAAGCGCAGTGTCGTTGTTTTGGATAGCCCTCGCTTGTTTACCTTTCGACAGACTAGTGTTTTGTTACAATTAGGTACTTAAGGACAATGTCAGTGACATATGATATCTACCACAAAATAAATACTACCAGAAGGCCGACTCAACCACAGAGCGAAAACAGACGCACACATGCATAGACGCGTACATATGATGATCTGCAGGCCTATTATGTATCTCTAGTTGCCAACTGGACTGGGTGCCTATCATCAAAAACATAGATATACTATAGAATTCCGATTGTCCAAGGAATGAAGTGACAACACAGTTCGTAAATAGTTCAATACCCACCAAAGGCAATTTTGAAAGTTCAGTTTTTATCTATGTTTTTGTTGGCAACCAAAACTACAGAATAGGGAGGCTGGGGCTCTACCAGCTTTACCGCGTAATTCTCATTTGTATAAAACTTCAAGCAAATGCATACGAAATCCAACGCGTACAAAAGAGATGGCATGTTAGGCGGGCGTCGTCGCACGCACGTCAAATTTCAATCTCAAGTTGATGTTGATGAAAATGAGAATTACGCGGTAGACCTACTGGACAGAATTTCGTATTGGCATTCGACCGACTTCATCCGAGATCGTCGTACGTACGCGTCTATGTGTGCGTGCGCCTGTTTTCGCTAGTTAGGAGTGATTCTGTAAATGATTATTTTGTGGTACTACCTACATTTTGATATGCTTTGAAACAAAGGCTGTGACTGTGATGTGAAATGAGCGGTCTACCCATGACATGGACTATAAAAATACTTCTTGTGATATACTCGTAGTTTAGTTTTTATATTATTATAAAGCTACATAAAACACAATAAACATTGTATAGTAAATCAAGATATTTCGGGTCCCACTATCGTCAAAATCGACACTTTTTGAAGTTATTTATCTGCTGTTCAAAAGAAGTTCCAAGTTAGTATAAATTTAATTAAATTTAAGTATAAATTAGTATAACAATTTTGGGATCTTTTGGGAACTCTATTCATATTAAGTATGTATTTTATCTTTAATATCTGGGCTACATGTGGGAATGATAGTTGGTATTTCTATTACAAAATGTTCAATTAAAATAACTCGTCACAGTATTACAATTAAAAAACATCGTAACTCTATAAGTTAAATAGGACTACGAAGAATTTTATCCCAATATTTATACGGCCCTAAAAACCTATTATAGGTTTAAACAACAAATTCGACTGACGAAAAAACAACTCTTGCGCTAGCCTTAGGCAAAAATATTTGCTTTTAAATAATAAAACTTCTTTGAACTCTATTCTTGCGTACAAATCTCCCAATCCATGCTACTGAACCCAAATCCATGCTATTCAATTTCGTCACTTTTTACTGTGATGTAAGGAGATTTGCCTTGGTATTTTAATTTTTTTTGTTTATATGTCTCCACGTTTCCTCCTACTTATTTCACCCACAAAACATTATTACCCTAGTTAGTGATAGCGATTTTATCACTTTTAGTATGAATTCGTGTCAGATGACGTCACGATAAAAAATTTACTTCTGTTTTTAGCTTTTACGCAATTTATTTTCATAAAAATGTTCATGTAGGATTCAAACTCATTAACAACATCAAAAACGGTTTTATAATCACCTACAATGTTTGACCGTTGTTAAAAATTTAAAAATTTTGATATTAAAATTAAACCACATGCTCTGCTGATTAAACTGAAACACTTCCATATAAGGCCCGGCTATTATGGATGGATATACCGCATCCATCAGTCCCAGGCATGGTGGGCCTCCTGTTTTTTTGCCTGTGAGCTGTCCTCTTACTCTCCCCCGAACTACTTCGAGGGGTTCTCCACGTAAGATAGTAGTACCTCCACAGTCGAGCCCGGCATCAGCTCTACTACCACGTGTATAAATAATACAATGACCTAAACCTAAATGCAACTAGAGAGTTTGTAATCGTTTTAATCACCTGCTTAATAAAGGTGCGATGTATTTCATTAGCCGTCATTATATTCGGATAATGGGTGCATGCAATTAGCATTCAATGGGCTCGTGGTTTGCATATATAACAAGCTAAGCATTTGCCAGTTGGCGGATATAGGGGTGGGGGGGGGCATTCATTTAAATCGATTTTTTTATTCCATTCGGGTGCACTTTTACATCCATCCATCCATCATCCTGTGTTCGTCCACTGTTGAACCTAGGCCAATATTTCGCCAATATTTCGCCATAAAATAATAATTTTTTATTTGGTGCAATGCGTCAAAGTATAATTCTGAGGGACGTTATTTCGATTATATATTTATTTTTGTAAAATTTTTGCAAATTTCTTCTTTTTTTTCTATGGAAGGGTAAAATCATCACTGGGGGAGATGCACTTTCCCCCCTCTAATAGGTATTAGAGGTATGCACTTTCCCCCTCTAATACCTACCTCAGAGGGTGTCACTTCATGTCAACTAGGCTAAATCAGCTCAGAACAACCCAAGGATTAACTGTGCCCATAGCGGCGTCTTCCTGGATAAAGTCGCAAGGTCATGACCAAAAAATACCCCAGATATAAAGAAGACTAAGTTATACACTTTTCTATAAATAAACAGTTACCGTTTCATTGAAAACAGTTTTTACCTGAAACCATTTCACAAATTCGCTGCTTTTTTAATAACCCGCCATCTTGCACCTCTTGATGAGAGATGGGTCGGAGTGCGGTGTGGGGGGGTAAAGGAAACATAATTATACTACTTTATTTTATACTAATATACTACTACTAATATATTAGTATAATTAATATAATTATACTACTACTAATTATACATAATTATACTAACATAATTGTACAAAGATGTGTGCAGTTTCGTTGAGATTCACAAACACCTAAAGCATTTATATGGTAGCTGAATGGGATGGCCCACCTTAAGCCCTAAAAACTTGCATTTTTTCAATTTGTGATAGACCTTGTCATAATGCCCCCCAAAATCAAATCCTGGATCCGCTCTTGAAGCTAAGAAAATACTTTATATTATCTGGGGACTGCAGCTTACTTTCCTTTAAGTCATACAGGATGTTGATTTAATTAAATCTGATCTCTTCCTCAATTAAATTAATATTAATTAATTAAACTCAAAACTTAACATAAGTAAAGATAAACGAAAAACTGGTTATTCTACCTTTTAGGGTCCCGTACCCGAAGGGTGCCAAATATTACTAAGCTTCCGCTGTCTCTCCGTCTGTCACAGCTGCCATTTCAACAAATTTTTACAAAATACGTGTTACTATTTTCGGTTGGTGATCATTGAACCTTGTTCCTGGTCCCTGGCCGGGTCTCCGGTATGGGTTCGGGCGGTTGATTGGATTTCACCTTGTATCATAATATTTTACCTATAATTTTAATCGTATATATATTGCTACATAAATTAAATAAACATTTAATCTAAGTAGTTCATGTACATTTATTATTTTATTACATATATTTTTATAAGATTAAAATTTGACTTGTGAAACGTGTATTATATATACCTACTTTGCAAAATAAACTTTTTGAATTTTGAATTTGAATTTTGACTAATATCGAATTGAATGAAACTTGAGGATAAAACATGATTATTGTAAAACGGCTCACCTCAATACAAGGTGACTTTTTGATCATCGTCCAAATTCATACTGGTGACTTGGTAAGTGATTAGTATCATGCACCAATAAAATTTTTGGTGAACTTCGTAAAATGAAATTTTGTCTCCCCATAGTGATTCACTCGGGACTGGAACTGAATTTATATGGGAAGCCGAAATTTAATTTTACGAATTTCACAAAAATTGTTACTGATCCAAAATACTGATCACTTAGCAAGCCTCCAGTATGAATTTGGACGATGATCAAAAAGTCACCTTGTATAACTGATCGGATATCCCGATCAAAAATAGTAATTGAGGTGAGCCGTTTTGCAATAGCCACGGCAAGCAACATAAAAAAAACTAAACCCTCTAGAACAGGGGTTCCCTAACTTATTTATGACGCGCCCCCCTTTACCAAAATAAATTTCCGCGCCCTCTGCCCAGACAATTTTAGGTTACTGTCAGGTTTAAAAAAAACTGTTCTATAACGTAATAACATGAAGTTATTTTTATTGCTTATTAAAATTACACAAAAATCATACAAAAGCTACTTTATTTGGTAATACCTTCTTATTCGAATGTGATGGATGAGCTTGCATGGTTTTTATGTGGTTTCTGATTCTCGACATAACCACTGAAATAGCACAGCACAAGTCACTACCAACGTCATGTTTATTTCTGTACTTGTTTTTATTGCTACAACAGCAGAAAATCCCCTTTCGCACAAATATATATGCTTGGTTCATACACTATACCTATCTACAGACGTTAATAAGGTCCTAATTACACAGGAGGCTCGTGCGCCCCCTTTGCAGGTATCTGCGCCCACCGTGGGTGGCGCGCCCCCCACTTTGAAAACCCCTGCTCTAGAAAGTAACATTTTTTTTACCTTATTTGTTTCAGCTCTATCTTAAAGACGGTAATACATACATGTTTGAAATTGCGTGAGATTGTAGTACATACCTACTCAGCCAAAAATTTTCATACACATTTTTTTTTTCGAAGTGGATTGATTGTTTTTTTATTTTTTTATTGTCAAACTTGACTTTTACAAGCAAAGGTGCTTTTCCAGCAAAAAATGGCATTGTAAAACGTCTTCTGTGAAAATTTCAACTGGCTGCCTATAATGGCTGAAGCTCGGAGACAGGCAGACGGACAGACGGACGAATGAACAGACAGACAGCGGAGGCTTAGTAATAAGGTCCCGTTTGCATTTCGCACCCTTCGGGTATGGAACCCCAAAAAGGAGGTGGCTGGCACTAAATTTCGACTGGCTCGATCAACAGACCATTTTGCCGTAGTGTTCTTAAAGTCAATTCAAAGCCGTTTTATCTGGCACATTAGTTCAGCCAATACCTTGTTTTAAGCGAAAAGACTCACTGGAAGTTTTACAGTTAAAATTGTCCTTAAAGTCCGTGAGTCGTGGTAGAATAGATTTCACTAGCCTCCTAAACTTTCAATCAATAATCTAGATGTTGAATTTTTGTTGAATAAATTAGTTAAGTGAATTATGAATTCAAGTGTTCTGTTTCGATTAATTAGAAAAAATTAATTTCACAATCCGGCTGCGAAACCTCTCTTAATAAGTACTGACAAACATTGCAGGCACAATTATTAAATTAACAGTAAAAAGGACAAGTGCGTAATAAAGGGGGAGAGGGGGCGCTGGTGAGCCCGGCCATTTTAGAATTCTTCTGGTCCTTGTAATAAGCCTAGAAAATTTAAGTTTGTTGTTCTGTGTCTCTGTGGTCAGTCGATAGCGGTGGCTTAAAATCTGTCTTTCCGCCCGCCCGTTCCTTCGTAAACGCTCTTGCACAAAACTTCTGGAATTATGTGCGGTTCCAGACACTTTGCTGAAAATAGATTCTTATATTATAACCAAATATTTTCGTTTTTGTGCAATTTAAATTCAAGCGGAAGTTGCGGAAACACAATTCAAAATTTACCGCGCTTTGAAAGTAATCGTCCAGAAATATAAAACCGTAATTTAGGTACATAATTTTTTAACTTCAATGTGCAATTTTTGTCTTGTTTTTAAAATAAATTGATGAATTTAGGCATGTATGTAATTTCAATAATACGTATTTTATGCTTTTAAACCGATTTTATAAGTATTTTTTTAGTATTTACAAGTAGTGACGTAATCATACGACGTTGGTTGGTCGAATCCTTGTCGGACTTAAAGATGCGTTCAAGAAATATATTTTGTCGTTTTGGATTGGAATGTGTGGTGATGACGTCACAGAAGGTTGAATGAAATACATCACTTTTTTATTTAATAAAGGATATGTATGTATGCTTATTTTAATATCTGTATACCTACCAGAAACAGTTAAGGAAAGCAATTCCTCGAAACGGTTTTCGAATCGTAAATATTCACGGAAAAAAGGAGCCTAAAATTAAAAAACAAAAGATTGCTAAATATCTTTTTTTTTTTACAGCAAGTTGATCTTTGTAGTAAAATCTGAACAAAATAAAATGATACCTATGTACTTTTTAGACTTTTTAATAAAAAAAATAGTAAATTACGTAAAAATACTTACTGAAGGAAGGAAATACCTACCTTTTTTTATAAGTACTTGGCACTTTAGTTAGGTTGGTTTTTGCAGCAAAAAACTGCACAATGCGTCATTTTTTACGCCTTTATATTTTGTTTTCGGACGCCTTGTCAGATTGAGTCTGGCGGTCAGTCTAGCACAACTGGTTTGATTTCTTCGGAGACGGTGTTTTGACAGAGTAAAATGTTCTACGTGCTCACTCTATTGTACTAGGCTTGCTCCTCAGAATAAGGAATACAAATAGAAGCCTGACTAAAATAAGAACTGGGCATTAGCCATTGTACTCATCTAACGTAAATTACTCCTGTGTACGAGTGAATGAAACGACGAACCGCACTTACTTTATATTTTTTCCTGGTGTGTCACTAGATTGAACCAAACAAATGTCAGATGGATGTAATTTGGATGTATTTTAAAAATTATAACACCATCAAATTAAATATGTCTCATCATTGTATCGTTGTG
Source organism: Ypsolopha sequella (assembly GCA_934047225.1). Taxonomy (NCBI): domain Eukaryota; kingdom Metazoa; phylum Arthropoda; class Insecta; order Lepidoptera; family Ypsolophidae; genus Ypsolopha; species Ypsolopha sequella. The sequence goes on along the minus strand of OW204004.1, from coordinate 19,087,603 downwards.
TTGTAATATCGTACGTTGCGTGCATCACATCTTAATTTGGTGGCATCGCAATGTCTATTGCATTTTGCGAAAGTTTACAGCTTCACCGAGAGAAATTAAATATTTTGGTGGTCTTCCTCTCAAAATTCGTGAAAGTGTGATTTATTATTGTTTGTGTTGATTGTTTTTTTAACATTGTAATAAAATTTCTTGTGCGATTGAAGGCTGTAAATCGCATACAGGAAGAAAAGAAAACAACAATGAAGCAATATCATTTCATCGGTGAGTTCTGATAGTTTTTATGTTAATAAGTTGCAGGATCATACCTAAAACTCAGTAACAATAATAGTAGTTCTTGTAAATCATACTCGTGTTCAATTCTACACCGATATTTGCCTGTTTTATATAGATTTTCTGCCGACTACGAGAGGTTATGTTTTTTCGTATAGTGATGTACTAAAGTCCGTGTGGCAAACTATCGAACATTGGTTCCCGCGGCAGCCGTGCATAAAGGATAATAGATTAATGAGAGGTTTTCTTTTTGAGTATTAAAAAAAAACATAGTTTCCCAGAACTCTGTAGATGGTGTTGAACTGACTACGTTGCTAGGTGCTAAAGCCAAAACGATTGAAAAAAAAACATTGCGTCACGTCACGTCACGTACGCTCGTTGGTTGATGACATGTGTGCTGAGCATATTATGTGCAAATGCTTTGTTATGGTCCGTCCAGGTTTAAAATGTACCATGGCTTGTACTCATTGCGCTTTACGACTTTCATCTTTAGGAAAAAGATGTATGCCTCCATTTTTATACAAATCCACAAGGCACAGACTTCTCTTCTTTTTCTCTTGGGACATTTTCTTTCTGGCTTAGAAAACTCATAAAAAGACTGCTAATTATTTTTTTCTTTTTCCTTGTTGTTATTATTTATTTATTTTCAAAATGTCATTGTGATGTGATGTGACAATGACATTAATTACTTTTTTATGTACGTTTCGTTTTACGATCTCAAAATTACATCCAAGTGCAATAATCAAAAAATTATGTGACGTTCCGTTCCTTGCAGTAACTTACCAAGTTCAGCGCCATCTATCCAGCGACTAGGGAAGAGTAAAAAAAAAAGAAAAGAAAATCCCTCATTGCAGCGCGAGTTAAAAGAAAAATAATGCCGAATAAATATCGCTATATTTTTGTTACAGATTTCCAAAAAGGGAAGAATTAAAAAGTGAATGGCTTAGACGAATAATTTGACCAAATTGGGCAATTAAAAAAAGCGGTCATATTTGTTCGAAACACTTTACGTCGGATTCTTTTAGACCAAACGAAAATTTAAAATGGAGACTTTTAAAAGCAGATGCCTTACCAACGTTATATTTACCAGATACAGACACATTGGTAACCTTTAAATAATTATGTATAATTGCATTATCAATCTTGTTTGTAGGTACGTGCTTGTACTATACTATAGTATATTAACTCGATAATTTTTCAATTTTAGGCAACAGAACCAGTACCTATGGATGTCTGTGGTTTAGAAAAGTGCATACTTCTATGTTCGCAAATCGTTCTGAAAGGCCTGTTCGTTCACGTTACTGCCGTGATCGACTTCACGAAGAAATTCCGCAGATCAAGACATTTTCGTACTTAGTGGTTGACAATAAAAGTACTTTGACAGGGTAGTTCTATCGTGAAATGAATTTTGGGAATGCTTATTGACTTGAACTGCGCGTAATTTGATTTCTTATTACAGGTTATTAGGTATTTTAATCGTTCATTATTTGTTATTAGTTTTTATTCAAGATAAGTTGATGTTTATTTGATAGAAATAAAAAAAAATGAAATTACCTCTGTAGTAATTGCGCTGTCATCGCTCATCATTGACATAATATTATTATTACGAATCCTATAAGTCTATGATTATTATGATTTCTATTGTTGCGATTAATTCCTTCTTCCTTGATTGAACAAAGACGCGACATCAACGAACATCTATTTGATTGAGTTAAGAGGCGACTTAAAAAGTATCCACTTAAATAGTTTACGGTTGTATCTCTGATACAAGCTACAGCATTTTTGTACTAGAAACAAGCACAATTTTGGACTTAACTTATGTACCTACCTGCCTACGATATAGTAATTTGTACTTAATAAAAAATATTATGCTAAACGAAAGATATCCTTTTATTAATTCCTTATTTACACAATATAACATGTGTCCCACTGGGGTAGACAGAGACCACTTTGCTATTAATTCTCTTGGCCTCCTTCCAAAGCAAGAGGATGTCAACAGAAAGGTCGGTGCCTCCTGCATTCTCTTTTTTTTCACACTTTGATACGATATGATCTGTGGTAAGGAGATTGGTCGCGGTTCATTTCGATTTGGTTTATTTATCGTAGTCAAAAATTGACATTGTTACATCACTAGCAAAGCAACGAACTAGTGACAACCTACCTAATTAAGAAAAAACTAATACATATCCATCTCTCTCTAACGCACTAAAATGTCGTAAGAAAATCAAGGATAGGTGTCTTTCTCCGCGTATTATTTTAGCCAGGTTTCTATTTGTATTCCTTATTCTGAGGCTTGCTCTCTGCCGAAGTCAGAAAGTTTGTGTAATTTTACACGCATTTAAATGTTACATGTATTGACTCTTTTGCCTTTACTTTACCGGTTTTCTATTTCAGAACGCAATAGGCTTGGTGGCGTGCGGGCTGTCATTTGACGTTTTAAATGTCAACAAACTTTCCCGAAATTTTCGTTAGTTTTCAGTGATTTTTCAATGAACTCTTATAAATAAAAACTCAGGTGCATTCTGTAAGTACTCATATTAAATAACAGAAGCCTTACAGGCCACTTTTATTTCACAAATCAGCCCCATTGTTGCACTTATTATTTTTAGGTGTGGCCGTTCTAATAACCGACTTTTACTCAAATACACTTGATAATTCTCTCTTTTTTCTTTCCAGGATCAGCACATAAACCATCACGAGTCAAGTAACTGTCTAAACATGGTAGTTCTGGAGTCTTGCTGGTCACCATGTATTTGGTCATCAAACGTGAAATCTGGCAGCAGAGCTGTAGCTGTCTACACGGCGGCGTTAGGAATGGTTCTCATAACATTCATAGCATATCAAATGTTGGGTGGAGATTCTACACAAGTTTGGAATCCCCTGTTTGAAGCTGATGTGAGAGGATGTAAGTACTATTTACTATTTTACTGGAACGCAGCATTATCAGAACTTTGCTACTGCTGGAAAAAACAGAAACCCATTTAAGATTGATTTTGGGATTTGTATTTGCAAAACTACATTGTCACAAATAACATTATTTGTTGGAAATGATCTCTAGTATTTATAACCCCTTCCAAGGAATAGGTCGAATTTCTGGGCACTCTGTATATCCCAGGGCTTCCCAAAGAGTGTGTTGCGACGCCCCGGTGTCACGGCATTATCCCAGGGGTATCGCGACGTTTCGGGCGTTTCAACAGAAGAAGAACAATTAATAGAATTGTCCTGTGACTCTAGCCTTAAGCTTATATACGACAAAGACAACTGCTTAAATTTTGGAGCTCAGTTTCAGTACTGCAGCATTGACGGTTCTATTACCATTTGCGACATCGTACTTGTGTGAAACAGGCTTTTCTGCAGTTGCACCAATAAAGAACAAGTACAGGTCGCAAATAAACGTAGAGAAAGATAATGTAGAGTGGCAATTTCTAAACTTCAGCCCCGTTTTGAGAAGCTATTCTCAGAAAAGCAAGCACATCCTTCTCATTAGTAGCCAGCCAAGAAAGAACAATAAATATCTCTTTTCATTTTAGTCATATGTTTTGTTTTTGCCCTTAGTTACTAACTTGTTCATAGGCTAGAACTGCATACGGTAGGTACATTTTGGCCCGAGAAAGAGGGGGGGGAGGGGCGTCGCAAATAAATGGTAAACTCCCAAGATCGTCACGGTAAAAATAAGTTTGGGAAGCCCTGGTATATCCAATAAAAAGCAATTACCTACTTGTTTACACTGTTGATTGTTGGCACTTGGTGGAACTTGGAATACATAATGAACAGAAAATCACTTGTACTATCCCACACATTTATTTAATACTTCCTGACCGGTTTCGCCTTTATGGCATTATCAAAGGAATTAATATAAGATCTTAATTACACAATAAATAGTTTACATCAGCACTGGCTGATTTGTGGGATAGTACAAGTGATTTTCTGTTCATTATATAATTACCTACTTGATTTATACACTCAATTGACATATACATATGTTTCCAATTTTTCAGCCCTACAAGTATTTGGCTGGATCTTTATCTTCATTCTATTTCTGCTCATCATATTTTCGGGCTTAATGGTAAGTGGACGATGTTTATTAACAAAATTATGTTGCTGAGTCCTTATACTATTTGTCAGGGTTTTTATTGCCAATAAAATTATAAATTATAATAATATTATAAATGCGTAAGTTTGGATTTATCTATGTATGGATGTATGTGTGTTACCCCTTCATGCGGTAACTACTGAACCGATTGGGTTGAAACTTTGCAGAAATGCACTTTGCACAAAAACCAATAAAAAAAAAAAACATAAAACGGCAGCGCTATCTCTGCTCCTTAAGGCGATATGCGAAAAAAATATGGGTGTTTATTTTCTGTATATTTCATGAAATACACAGAAAATTATAATCAGTTTCTGATATATGCATTTTGGCTATATAATCTAGTGTTTTGAAATTGGAAAACATGTTTGGATAAATTTTCCTCGATAGAAATAATTGTTGAAATGAGGTCTTCAAACACACTTTTTCTCCTCGTTTGACGAATATGAACCATATACAGAACTCAAACATATTTTATTAGGTGTGTTTCAACAATATCTAGAGATTTGATATTTGAAATTTTGCTAGCTATTTTAGTTTTTTTATAAAAATTATAAAACTAACATTTTTCGCTTTCGCCATGAATCCGCCCCTCTCGCACTGAGCGTGTTTTCGCTTGGAGTGACAGTGACAAAAATAAAATTCGCATAGCCTCTTAAAACAAGCTTGTGAGAGTTTGTATGTACATTACTAGATAGTGTATTGTATCAAGTGTAGTGATACATACACAAAATTCAGAAGATCCTATTAGATCTCAGTGGATCTAGGTAGAGGTAGAGGTGCAAGTTCAGCTGAGATTTATTTTTCACAGGGACTTTCCAAATAGATTTTCCTATTCTTTTAATGAATTCTAATAAATTGCACTATAAATCATGTAATAATAGGTAACCTATGAAATTGCTGAAATTTACTTACAGATTAATGAGTTCATAATTCATGTAATCCAATACCTATTTTAATGATTTGTTTTTTGTTTGAAAGTTGATTTCAAGGTTTTATACAAGGTGTAACAGAAAGGTGTAACCATATTTGAAGAGCTTATTCAGTCAATGGTTTAGAGAACAACTTTTACTATGGAACAAATCGTGTATATCGAAAAAAAAAAATACTCGCTTCATAGAAAAATGCAATGCCGCTCGGCCGAAATGTACGGAAGGGCAGATTTTTTTTTGAGATTTCAGTGTTGACTCCATGGTAAAAGTTGTTCTATACCATTGACTGAATAAGCTCTTCAAATATGTATTGTATATGTATACATATTAAATTTTATTTTTATTTTCAGTTTGATTATAAAAATTAAATCTTCAAAAACAGTTCGTTCTAAATGCCATCAATTTCCATGATGATTTGTAATAATTTTTTACAGCTGACACTCTTCACAAATTCAATTGATTTTGCTGTTAGCTTAATGTTGTCTCATTCATACACAAAAGAAATTACATAATTTGTATTTGTCGTTCCTAAAAAAAAATGCAAATATGTTAGTACTGAAAATTGAGTTTCCTTCAAATTCTCTATAGAAAATGGCAATTTCGTATGTAAAGATCTAATATTTTCATTTGTATATTCCAGGTTGTCGGCATAAACATATGGATGAGAGGCTTCATACTGCCATGGCTGATCACGATGGGTCTCATAATTGTCTTCCAGTTGATCTTCGGATTATGGCTTATTGGTGGATACTACATCTATGTAAGCATGTACTATGTGCATTATCTTCAGAGACATCTTAAGAATTGTTTATCTTTCTATACAAAGCTTTTGGTTGAGTAGCTATGTGTAACTTTTCTTTGAAACAGCTGTTGTTTTTTTACATTATTCGAGGTTGGTTCCATAGTAAAAGTTGTATGTATGTATGTATGAGTAATGTCATATTTCACTCTTTGATTCTTTATTCTTTAATGTACACAGAAAAGCAGTTAAAACATATAATACATTAAAAGATATGCACACAGGCGAGCTTATCTCTAAAAAGAGATTTCTTCCAGCAAACCTAAGCGGGAAAGGGAAATTTGATTAAAATAATTAATCATACATACGTGTATACAAAAAATATATCCTAAATAATACATTTATATTATATTGATCTTAATGTTTCGGCCATTCGATACGCGATTATTGCATTTCCCTGCATCTAATAAAATCGCAAAGATGATAAACTAGATGATAAACTTATGATTTTTTTTGAGGTATATTATATATTATATTTTGGACAGTAAAACTTATACCAAAACGTGGTACAAAATCAGACATAAAATGGCCGTCATAAAAACTCATCCTTCTCATTCCAAAATAATAAATGAAAATACATTGAAATCGGTTGGTGATCATTGAACCTTGTTCCTGGTCCCTGGCCGGGTCTCCGGTGTGGGTTCGGGCGGCTGATTGGATTTTACCTTGTATAATATATATTTTATCAATCATTATAATCGTAAATATATTGTTACATAAATTAAATAAACCTTTAATTTAGTTCATGTACATTTATTATTTTATTACATAAATTTTCTTTATTAGATTAAATTTGACGTGTAAAAAGTGTATATATCTATACCTGCTTTGCAAAATACTCGTAAACTATTTGAATTTGAATCGCGAGATTTCTGAGTGGTCGCTTCCACTGAGCAGGATAGTAAAGTGTAAAATGAAAGCGTTGGAGCAGGAACGATTTCTCTGGGTACCCTATTATAGAAACTTACGGTGTAACTACAAAACGGTGTTTAACTTTAGACAGTGTTTAAATCTGTTGTTGTCGCCTTTTCTTTCATATTGTAAAAGAGTGACAGCAACAGATTTAAACACTCTAAAGTTAAACACCATTTTGTAGTTACACCGATAATGTTTAAACTTTATAACTATTTTAACTAAATATCATAACCCTCGTGCCCGCTGGACTGACGATCTGAAGGACGTTTCGGGTGGCGGCTGGATGAGAAAATATGCTAATAGTGACGTAATATGGGGCAGGCCTATGTCCAGCAGTGGACGAATACGGGCTGATGGATCATATTCATTTCATAAATATTTGTAAGCGTTTTTTAGGGTTCCGTACCCGAAGGGCAAATCGGAGCCCTATTAATGTCACTCCGTTGTCCATCTGTCTGTCTGTCCATATGTCACGGGTCTCTAGCTCTTAGACGGAATGAGATAGAAACTTGAAATTATTATATGTTAATGTTGACCCAAAACTGAATTTTGAATTTAAAATGTAATTAAATTATTTTTTAGGGGGGGGGGGCCTCATACATGAAAATGGAGCCGATTTTTTTTTTATTTTCTTACACTAGTATGTAGTATGTATGTCATTGTCTAAAGCTCATTAAGTAGAACATTTTTTTTTTATTTTGAAAAATAAAGAAATGGGCTGTCAAAGTTGCCATTTTTAGACCATTTTGTAACGGGGTCTATCTCAAAGGCCAAAGCAGATAGGAATTTGAAATTTCTGTATATTATGTACCATATGCTGTATTTAAACAAAAAATACTAAAACGCCGATTTATAATGTAGTTTTAGGGTTACGTCTCCGAATACTCAACCAACTTAATTTTGCAGTTTTTATGTCTGACAAAATTAATTAAGTATCTAGTTTGAAATAATTGGTCATATGTACGGAACCCTAAAAGAGCGAGGCCCGACGCGCACTTGGCTGATTGTTTTAATCAAAGTTATTTATTAACTAATAGGGATACGCTGAAAATCATCACTGTGTGGTTTATATAACCTATATGTATATCCAATAGCATTTGTGTTTTCTATTTATTTGTTTTAACGCTAAAAACTATTTTCTTTCTTTCTTAAATATTTCAAGGTTGGCCGCCAATGATCCCGTGTCCTACATTAATATTTTTATGAAAATCAATTTCCTTTAAATACTAAAAATAGTAATAAAATAATTTCTTCGATATTTAAAAAATTACGAAGTTGTTGGCAACACATGACGTCATCTGACACGATTTCATACTAAAATTGATAAATATCGCTATCGCTAACTTCGGTAAGAATAGGAATTTTTCAAAAATTCAAAAATGTTGTTCTTTGCTATAACTAATTAATCAGTTACTATATACGATCTACTGATATTTAAATATAGAACACGCGTCCATTGCGAAGTATTCCTCCACTACTCCTTTTCTCCGACAGCGCCGTCATCTGTCGCCGGCATACACAAATACACCCTCTCACACAGACTTACCCTCACATACTCACCCTGTCACATAATTCTCTCACACATCCACATAAACACACTCTCACATCACCTCACATACTCTGGAATTGTAATAGTTTCTACACATTTAATTGTAGCTAAGTTATATTAAGTTGTATTAAGTTAAGTTGTAATAATATTACATAAATATATTCTTGTTTATTTAAGTAAGTTAATGTAATTCCTAGAGAAAGAGCGGGGTTCCTGTACTTCAGTTCCTGTAACTACCACGGGGCCCTGACGTTAATACTTTTAATGTTAAAAAATTTGTAATGAATAAACGTATTTTTTTTTTATCTGTGGCTATACAGTCTGTCCCTCGTACAAGTGCACATCCGAAAGTGGGTGAAACTAGATCTAAATATATCGACAAAAACAAAAAAAATATTTTTTTTGAATATTTTTTTTAATCTCGAAAAAATACTCCACCTGGGTATCTTTGTATGGGACGCGCAGTGCCTTTGGTTAACCGCTTGTAGAAAATATTGTATTTATGATAGAACATTGTATTTATTTTTTTTGTCAGAAAGATAATGGAATAGGCAATGATAAATATGAATAAAAATATAGTGAAACGGGGACATTATTTTGAAAAAAATTGACTATTACTGAAAAAAAAGACAGAAAAATTAAAGAAATAATCTTTTAGGATATTATTTGTATGGTAATGGTAGTTGATTATGTTTTGTTTTTGATTTGGTCTGCAACGTGTATTCTTAAGGATTATAACAGTTTTATTTCATTGCATTACTTGCGATAGATCAAAAGTTATGACATATTTTATACATAGTCTCCATGGTAGGCAAAACATTTTAAAACGTACATTTATAAAACAAAGATTTTCTAAAAAAAAACATGTTTTGTCGATAAAATAAGGTCTAGTTTCACCCCTTTTCGGATGTGCACTTGTACAGAGGAGACCGCATCAAGTAAGACACATTGGACTTTGTACCTATCTTATATTCTTCTCTGTAGGGGCTAATGTCGTACGGCAAGTGTATAGCTTGATGTGGTCTCCACTGTACGAGTGACACACTGTATATTTAGTCCCGTTTTTGTGGTTGATGCCAATTATTCTTTTATTTTTAACGTGCTGTTTATTTTCATTTTTTCAGCTTGATGCTACTTTTGCAGCTCTACTTGACTTTCTATGGATGGGGTACAATGTAAGCATTCTTTTTTTTATTTACCGCCTGATCCTAATCAAGAGAAGTTTGTAAAAATAATAATAATAATAATAATATGCTATTTATTCGCTGCAAACAAATAAAACAATAAGCAAACACATACACCATGAAAAAGAAAAATAATAATAATACACATTATTAGAAATACAAATGTCCTATAAATATAAGACAACTGCAATACAGTTTCGTTTATTGAAGTAGCGAAAAGGTCTTACTCAGCATAGGCATTGCGATAAAAAACCACAACGCAAAGATGTCTACTTATTGCCATTGTCAAAATTTAAGGGCTCTACGTATGGAGATTCCACCATACATAATTAGTTCCTCTGTCGTTGTTCACGCTAGACCGTGACGCATGATTCGCACCCGCAGGCGGGGATGACCCCCCCCCCGCCGCGCGCCGGTCGAGGCGCGCGCGGGCGCTCGTTCGGTCTGTTCGGATCGACGAGCCTCTCTAGGCGCACGCGCGCGCGCCCGCGCAGCCGACAGCTCTAAACAATAGACATTCGCGTCAGCACAAACAATTATCGCGTACCTAAAGTGTAGTGTAATTACAAGTGCTGTGTACATCACTCAAACCAGGACATTCAATACATCCCTGCACAGACGCCAGCTCAACTAGCCAACAAGAAGGCTCAGCACGTCACCGCATCCACCATCGGCTCGTCCACAGACATTTCAACCAGGTCAGCGCACCCACATTGTTTCCTACAATCTTTTATTTACCCGTGTCACCTCATCCCATTATCCTCAAATCCCATCCGCCCTGCATCCTGTGGCCTGCGGCTACATATTTTGATCCTTCGAGACCGTTTTCGAATTCGAACCGTTAGAACCAGCCCCCTTTTCAGCCCCTACAGTCCATTTTCAATACAAGAAAAATTTTGGTCCGTCGAGCGGAAAATTTTTGGTTTATATCGTCCCCCGCCTCCCCCCCGCCGGCCCGTAACTTTGTTTGAACCAGCCCCCGTCGATTTACTACAGTCCATTTTCACCCGGTTACATATTTTGCCCCCTTTCCCGGCAAAAAATATTTTGTGGTTTCGAATACCTATCGCGGGTAGATAATTAGAACCGCCGCCTGGAACATTCCATTTATCGGTTAGAACCGACCCCCCCACGCCCCTTTACAGAATAACTCATTTTCATCACGGTTGTAATTATTATTCAGCTCAGATAACATAAGTATATTCATTCAGCCCAATTGTTTATTACAGTCCACTATACTTCTTTATTAAACCCAAATTTTACGAGATTTTGCGAGATATTTTTTCGGTGCGAGTATTTGCTTTATTTCGTGCACATACGTAAAACCCACGTATACATAAGTTATTACGTAACGAACGTTTACGTTTACGAATTATTACGTTACCAAAGCTTGATCTGCATCATTTGATTGTACGCTCATTTAGATCCGATTTCTGCCAGGTAAACACATTCTTTGTTTGTTTTCGCTCTCAAAGCAGTAGGTAGATATTTTATTCTATAAATAGAATTTTCGACGACTGATGTTGTTGTTGTAAAGGTACATTCGTGTAAACAAGAGCCAACGCGTATTGTCGGCACGTGATTTCAAGGCAAATAACATAAAAGTGAACAGGTTCATCAGCCCTTTTCGATATTTTTGTGTTGCGGTAATCTCACGTCGCAGTAATATATTGCCGGACCGTTTATTTGTGTTATTGTCTGCTTTTTTTACCCGGGTATAGCACAAATATAGTAAACAATTTTTTTTTCTCTTCTCATCTCTGATCTTGTTGTTTGTGGTACACATATAGGGTGTTCCAAGTTGGTGTATCGGCTCATATACAGGTTGTTTTTTAAAAAAAAAATTTTTTTTTTTTTCTCTGTCGTGTTTATTTTCCGTGTTCCGTTTGAACATAGTCTTTGTTTTTTTTTTCGGCCCGCGCAAGTTACAAGCTATCCGCACGTTGGAGTTGGTAGCGCTCAAGTTTTTAATAACTCATTTTCACATATAGTCACACTCATCACACATTCAATCAGCACATACACACTCAGCTCATTTTCACTCACACATTCAATCAGCACATATAGACACACTCAGCTCATTTTCACTCACACATACACATTCAGCTCATTTTCACTCAATGAAACCAGCACTCAACGCACTCAGCACACTTATCACACACACACTCATCACATACACACTCATTTCATTTTCACTCAATGACTTCAACTCCAACAGAGAATTCTTGTAACCCCGCACAACGTGTAGTGAACGCCACTAACACACTAATTTTGTTGCCAACCGTATCACTTGAAATAGCAGACGTACATTCACTCAATCACACTCAATTTCACTCAGCACGAGCCCTGTTAGGTTTTATCTCACGTCGCGGTACTCTAGTTCTCATTCGCTCAGAGTCGGCACAAGCTGTGTAGGTGCTAGGGATCAACTCATTGAAGTTCAGAACTTCCTCGGGTCAAACAATGATGCAATCACTCACCAGCTCGCGAATCAGCACATAACTTGGTTCGGCGCTCTGCACGAAATAATACTCAACTCAAGACCCTTCTGCCCGATTTTATCCGATCCTACGGACTTTGACCCTCTCACGGCCGGACATTTCATTGTTGGTCGTCCGCTCACCGCTCTACCTGAGCAGTCTTTTTACGACGGACCCATATCTGTTCTTAGGCGCTTTCAGCTCATTCAAGCGCTCTCTCAGCGCTTTTGGATTCTCTGGTCCAGATCCTACCTCCATACCCTGCAAACCCGCCCCAATCAGCTCTCCCCTTCCTCCCCTCCTCAAGTGGGTGAACTGGTCCTCATCAAAGAGGATGACTTGCCTCCGCTCCAATGGAAGTTGGGGAGAATTCTCCGCACAATGCCTGGCAGGGATGGAGTGGTCCAGGTTGTGGATCTGGACACAGCCCATGGAGCCGCAGCCCCGGCCCCCCCAGGATGTTCACGCTAGACCGTGACGCATGATTCGCACCCGCAGGCGGGGATGACCCCCCCCCCCGCCGCGCGCCGGTCGAGGCGCGCGCGGGCGCTCGTTCGGTCTGTTCGGATCGACGAGCCTCTCTAGGCGCACGCGCGCGCGCCCGCGCAGCCGACAGCTCTAAACAATAGACATTCGCGTCAGCACAAACAATTATCGCGTACCTAAAGTGTAGTGTAATTACAAGTGCTGTGTACATCACTCAAACCAGGACATTCAATACATCCCTGCACAGACGCCAGCTCAACTAGCCAACAAGAAGGCTCAGCACGTCACCGCATCCACCATCGGCTCGTCCACAGACATTTCAACCAGGTCAGCGCACCCACATTGTTTCCTACAATCTTTTATTTACCCGTGTCACCTCATCCCATTATCCTCAAATCCCATCCGCCCTGCATCCTGTGGCCTGCGGCTACAGTCGTTCTTCCGTATTGCCTTATTTTAGATAAGTTTGATTTGTGTCTTACTTGGAGACCCCCTCGAAGTAATTCGGGGGAGAGTAACGAGGACAGCTCACAGGCAGAAAACCAGGAAAACCATGCCTGGGACCGATGGATGGCGGTATATCCATCCCTAATAGCTGGGCCTTATTTGGAACTGGTGCGAGGGTTCCGGCACCACGCCCACCAACCCGCCTGCCCAGCTTGTGTGAGTATGGGCAGTTCTTCCAGGATGACCGCCGGGAGTGGCAAAGTCCTGGAAAGGCTGATGTCCAGCAGTGGACGAACTAGGCTGATGGATGATCTGTCTCATATGGAATTCCCTGTTCTTTTTTAACACATTGTTTTAAAAGAAGAAATACAGAGATCAGAAAACTCGTTCCAACGGGACTAAAACACCTTATTTTGAGTATTACTTTCAAGTGATAAAGTCTATTCTAGTCACAAATCTAACAACAGGCAATTCCCGTTAAGGTGGTAAAACCAACACAATTTCATACGATTTTATAATTGGATACATGCCCTAATTACTTCAAAACAGACTTCTCAAATATGGCTATAAAAATCAACAAAAAATCTAGTTTCCGCATATGCAATAATATTATTCGAATATTGTTTAATTATTACGCCATTAATAAATCAAAAGTAGTTAAAATTTGCAAGATTTTTGTGTGAATTGGTGAGACTTACGCACACATAGAAGTCCATGATAGGTCGTACAAATACGTTTCATTCATTAAACTTTGTTCCGATTGTAGCACAAAATAATAACTTACAATATTGTTAAATTTATTAACGATATAAAAAACAAATCAATGTCTCAGGTAAAATTATTTCAAATTAACTTCAATAAAAAAAAAACATTTCTTATTTTATTATTACAAAAATCGACTACCATAATTCCTTAGAATGTATTTTTTTTATTTGTCACCGTACATTGTGTGAAGATTCGGAACGGTAGCGGCCATGTCAACATTGCATATTTATCACGTCAAGCGTTTTAAGTGCTAGCTTTTGACAGCAATTCACAACGCTAATCAGTCGCCACTCGCCATTGCATGAAGCGCTCGATCTGTGTTGAACACAATAATCAACAATGGCTGACGCTCAACTGATTTCTTTCTGCGTAAACAAACGTGAACGAAATAGATTTTTAGAGATTCAGTGTGATAAGTACAGCAATTCGTTATAAATAGAGAAAAGAAAGTTATTTGTATAAGAAAAGACTCCTCTATTCAATACTATAACTGACTTTATTATCTCACTCTTCTTATTTTACAATAAGTAATCCTTTTACATTCAAGTTCCTCGTCTTTACCTTTCAATAGCCTCGATCGCCATTGATCCACCACCCGAATCAATATAGTGTCTTAAAATAAATACTGTTTTTGGTTGATAATCTTTTAGATATCTAAATCATTATTCAATAAATACTTTGTTATATAAAATTAATACTTTCAACATAATAATACAGATTCATTTCATTTGTAAATTAACTTGAAAATTCATACTAAGTCAAATACAATACTGATTAAACTTTGTTAGCTAACATTCGGCCATACTGACCAATGTCTGTCCTCAGACATAACATCTCTATAATGTAAGAATAAGAAAAAGAATCATTTATTTGCTTTGGTCAGGGGAAGTTGTATCTAACAAGATGATCATAACATAAAGTGTTATGGTACTTACATAAGTTTTCGCTTTATCCAGCTAATTATTATTAGAGCATGCAACTTTTAAATTATATATATTTCAATTAATAACACATTACAAGCAATTTTTATCACATTATAAACAACAACAACAATAAAATAAAACAATCTAACCTAAAACATTGCAAAATGTCAAAATAAAATTCGCTAGTGTGCATTCAGAAATACGATTTGAAGTTTTTCATTGATGATGTCAGATTATTTTGATTGGAATTGTAAAAATTCGTCACAAGTATGTACAATGTTTCGGCCATTCTGTTCAGTTTTGAATGTCCTCATTCACTTAATTATGTTAATACCATAATTTTGCTAATAATTTGAAAATAATTTGTCCTTTAACTTCTTTACCATCCATGGCAGCAATCTCAAAACAGTCCTCTTGCAACGTCTTCTTCCAACCCAGGCATTGTAGTACTCTTACTCCATGGTTTAAAATACTTGGCCCAGCCATGGCAGCAGGCTCACTTCATGGTCCTTGACCTTTTGTCCTTTATTTATAATCATCCATGGCAGCACGCTCACTCCATGGTATGATCATTTAGCCAACGACAGCGCTTTCGCTTCGTGGTCTAAATTATCTATAGTCAGCCCGGCCATGGCAGCACGCTCACTCCATGGTCCGTGACCTTTGTCCTTTTACTTCTTTATAATCATCCATGGCAGAACGCTCACTCCATGGTATGATCATTTAGCCAACGACAGTGATCTCACTTCGTGGTCTAAATTATCTATACTAGGCCCGGCCATGGCAGCACGCTCACTCCATGGTCCTTGACCTAAAACATAAAACAGCAGCAGAAAAATCTCATTCGGCTAGAGAAAGTTTTGCTAGAATTTTGTTACTGTTATTCAGTAAGTGAAGGCTTTAGAAACTTAAAATGTAACGTCATTGATGTACCTCATGTAGTTAGAGAACGACAGCGCTCTCACTTCGTAGTTTAACTTTTCATCACTAGCCGTGGCAGCACTCTCACTCCACAGTAAGATCAGCCAACGACAGCGCTCTCGCTTTGTGGTCTCAATAAAATTTATGCCCGGCCATGGCAGCACGCTCACTCCATGGTCCTGGACCTGAAACATAAAACGGCAGAAGAAAAATCGCATTCGAACAAAAATATTATGGTAGACTCTAATGATGTTAAGTGATTTGATAATTAGAGTAGCATGAATGAATTTGGAAATAACTATAGTGCCGTTAATAATGCATTTATTATATTATTAATCACCTATTTGTTTACGCAACAAACACTTACCAAATTAGTATAGCTATCCATAACAAAAGGGAGATTTATTAAAACCATAAGTCGATTTACAATATTATTATTTCGTTTATAATGTAATTAATCAAATACAGACATCTCTAGTTAAAACATCCTAATTTTAACACTATTTTTAATTTTCTACTCTCTAATTATTAGTACATTCGTCTTCGGTACTACTGTTAGAATCACTAGGTTGATTCCCATCATTACTTAAAACATTGAAAGTAATCCAAGGTTTTATTTTATCGGCGGAATATACATTAGTGTATTTCCGTTTATCATGGCCTTGGATGCTGGTAACTTCGTAACGGTCGTTACCTAAAGCCTTAGTAACCCTATATGGTCCACTAAAGCGTGGTAGAAGTTTATTACTGTCCCCTGGATTATTCAGTTGTTTCTGAACGAGAACCAAGTCACCTTCTTTATAGTTTTTCGCAGGACATCTTTTTTTATTAAACCTTCTGGACATGTCCTCTTGACTTTTCTCTCGACTTGAGTCTCGTTCCTTATACTGGTAGCTATGTCTTCATTGGTTGGCTCAATCTCATTCAGGTCATAAATGTGCGGTTCTGTCGTATTCACTGTTTTTTTACAGAATACAACTTCTGCTGGAGTCCGACCTATGGCCTTATTTAGGGTGTTATTTAGACTCCATTGTACTGTATTTACGTGTGTGTCCCAATTCTTATCGTCATCACCATGTGTTAATGCAGCAAGAGAGGCTAGAATAGATCGGTTGTACCTCTCAATTTGGCCATTGGCCCTAGGCATTGCCACTGCGTTTTTAACGTGCTTTATTTCCAACTCCTGGGCAAATTCTTCAAATTGAGCAGAGGTAAAACTGGTACCTCGATCGGAGATAAGCACCTTAGGAGCACCAAAGATCCCAAATGTCTCCCTTAATGCAGCAATCGTGGTCTTGCTTTTTGTATTACGTACTGTTCTGAGGATTATAAATTTGCTGAACCCATCAATAATACCCAGGATATAGGTATTTCCTGTCTTACTCTTCGTAAATGGCCCCAAATGGTCAATGTGAATGCAGTAGAAGGGAATAGGTGTCTTTGATATTGGATGTAGATATCCTTCCTTTCGCCCTGCCGGTTGCTTTGCATAAGCACATGGGATACAAGCACGTACATACTTTTTTAAAAAGGTGGCCGTTTTGCGGAAACCAATATGTTTGTTTCATCTTGTCTAGGGTCTTTTCGTATGAAAAGTGACCACACTCATCGTGCGACATGTGGCACACTTTCCATCGAGCGTCTCGTGGTACGGCCCATCTCAGTGTTTCCCCAATCTTTTTATAAATTTTGCCCTCTTTAAGCACATATTCGTTACGAATATTCTTCGCCTCGATACAGTTACTATCCAAAATGCATCTTATGTGATTTAGATCAGGGTCCGTTAACTGAACGCTCTCCAGGTCACCGGGAGTAGTAATTTTTAGTATGTTTGCCATTGGTGTGTCTAGGCCTTGTGATTTGGTTTCAAAGGGGTTTCGGCTGAGAGCATCTGCATGCCCCATTTTAGTACCAGCTCTGTACTCTATAGAAAAGTTATATTCTTGGGCGTGTAGCCACCATCGAGCTATTCTCGGGACAAGATCACGCTTGGTCCATGTCATCCTCACTGCATGACAATATGTCACAATCTTAAACTCTATCCCGATCAGATAAACTCGAAACCGATGAAGTGACATAACCACGGCCAAAGTTTCCAGCTCATAAGAATGGAAATGTTGTTCTTCGGCTGTGGTTTGTCGGCTGAAATAGGCAACAGCCCGAAGAGGAGAATTCGCATCAGGACGTTGTAGCAAAATGCCACCAATGCCTACTTGACTGGCGTCAGTATGAAGTTCCGTTATAAAAGATTGATTGTAAATGGCCAGCACCGGGCGAGAAACAAGAATCTCCTTTATTCTCTGGAATGCATCTTCTTGTGCACGATCCCAACTCCACATTGCATTTGTTTTTGTTAGACTAGTCAGAGGTTTGACTAGGGCTGCAAAATTTGGGACAAAGCGCCGAAAAAAACTAGCTAGACCAACAAATTGTCTTATTTCGTGCACGTTGTTTGGTTTTTTGAAGGCTGCTACAGCTTCGATCTTTCTCTTTCCGGGTTTTATACCATCACCAGAGATTTCATACCCTAAATATTCTATTTGGGTACTGAAAAAGTGGCATTTTCCCAGATTTAGCGTAAGATTTGCATCTTTTAGTGCCTCCAGAACTTGACGTAGTTTTTGCATGCCATCTTCAATAGATCGAGATGAAATAATGATATCGTCCATATAAGCGAGGACACCGGGGATCTTTCTCGTGTTCAAAATTTTATGAATCAGCCGCTGAAATACAGCAGGAGCATTGCATAAACCGAAAGGCATTCTGTTGTACTCAAAGTGACCGTCTGGGGTCACAAAAGCTGTTAAATGCTTGGAATTTTCCGCCATTGGAATTTGATGGTACCCTGACGTCAGGTCCAAGGTAGTGAAGTAGGTTTGACCACTAAGACTGTCAATCTGATCTTCAATCAGAGGCATTGGGTACTTATCTTTGTAGGTCTTCTTGTTTAATGCCCTATAATCAATACAAAGACGCAGCTCGCCATTCTTTTTGGGCACAACAATAATTGGGCTTGCATACTCGGAGTCAGACTCGCGTATAATCTGATTATCTAAAAGATCATCAATGATCTTTTTAACCTCAGCTCTTTCAGAAAAGGAGAGACGATAAGGTCTATAAGTCACAGGCACTTCATCCTTTAATTTTATATGCATCTCCGCTAGGGTTGTTGAACCAAGCTCAGAGTTCGAGAATGCAAAACAGTCTCTGTATTCATTACATTCTCTTCATTCTCTGTTCTTGTGTATCAGTTGGCTCCAGCTCTGTGTTACTTCTGATATTGTCATGACTGATTTCTTGGTTTTTCTCAGTTGTTTCTTCAGAAATACGGCACACGTTGAGATTTATTTTATTTTCTTCACTCTCGCACATATACTCTTTAAGAAATATATCGGGAATAGGTTTTCCCCTCGCTAAAACTCTTCCACAAGTAAGAGTAACATTATTTGGCGTTAAGCATATCACCATAACACTTGATAGACCATTTGTGACTGTGTAAACACCAGGTAGTATAATGTATTCTGTTCCAGGTTTCATGCAAGCTTCAGAAGACACGTATAACGGTCCCGAGTATGAATCACAGTTGACAGTCACCGTTGAGGCGCCACTTACTTCGGTGGTCTCTGCAAGAGTAACCTTAACAGTCTCTGTTGGCCTGAATAGTAAAAGCTCTGAATCCGTCTTAAATACCCGTAGTCCTGGAAGTTCCGTGAAATTTTGCCCAATTAGTATGCTTGTATCTGCAGGCAGTAGCGCTTGAGGTACAATGTATGCTTCGATGTCTTCTTCTATATTGTCGACTTTCACGGTAATGTTAACTTTAGCGGTTGGCTTTGTCATTCCGTTCCCAAAACCCTTGAGTAGTGGAAGATCAAAGTAATCGTATGACACATCAGTTGGTTTTAACACTTCGTTACCGAGCAGCGTGCACTCACTGCCTAAGTCTACAAAAGCTTTGTATTTTTCACCGTTAATCATCACGTCTTTGTAGTACTTTTTGTTGCTGGTTTTAGGGGTGAACTGTATCTTCAGCACTTTTTTCGTTGTTCCAGAGGCCAATGGTGTGTTATTAGCGGCCACCTTGCCACAATTTTGGGATGTATGTCCAACTCTTCGGCATTTATCACATTTGATCAGATTTTTACGACAATCAGCCCAAAAATGTCCAATACCTCCACAATTAAAACACCGAGATAATTCCGATTGCTTCAGATTGTCTGATCCATGAACACGCTGTTGATCTTTGTGCTGAATATACACTGAATCTCTGTAACTTCCTATTTTCTTAGGCTGGTCGTCGCGTTTAGTGAATATTTTACGGAAGTATGAGAGTACTTCTTCAGGTTCGGTAAAGTTCATACCTTGGGCACTCATCCGTATATTATTATCAAAGATGCCATGTGTGAGACAATCAACAGCTTTTTGCTCGGAAATCTCGCATCTGTTAATCAGGCGCATCTTGTCGTAATAATATTCTTCAAGAGTTTCGTTTCTCCTAGTTCTTCTGGCTAACATTTCTGTTAGTAGTTCACCATAATTGTCCTCGCATGGGAAAGCCTTTAGGAGTTTCTCTTGCCATTTTGCCCATGTATATTTGACGCTGGTAAGACCATCATACCATCGTTTGGCCAAGCCTGTCAGACGTGGAAGTGCAAAAAAAATTGTCTGTCTCTCCGTCCACCCATAGACAGAAGCAGTTTCATTTATCTTTTGCAACCAGTCCTTCATACTTTGAACCTTAGCCTGAGGGTCGAACTCAGGTATCATATTTAAAGCTCCATGACTTTGGGGAGCACGATCTTTCTTCTCCAGTACTGCTACCAGCTCACGAAGAACCGAGAGGTTTTTGCCCTTATTACGTTGCCTCTTAGGTGCGGGGCTTGCACTCGAAGAACTTGAACTTGAGCTCGAAGAACTCGAAGAACGTCTGCGACGCCTCTCCTTAATATGCTTTTTTTTATTGTGCCGTTTGCGTTGGGCAGGAGAAGATTCACGGCTACTAGTTGACCTATCACGTTTCTTTTGTCTTGATCTCCTGGCTCCTTTAGCCTTTTGTGGAAAATCAGCATCTCTACCAAAGGGTAATGTTGCAGGAGGCGTACCCGGTTCAGACATTTTACGCTGCCGAAGGAAAAACAACTCATGAATTTCTTCAACTTCACTATTGTATAGTATACTATATTTATAAATAACCCTCCTACGAGTAATTTATGCGTATCGCTTGTGAACTGATTTATTTTCATTGTAAACAATCGTACTAATATTCAAAAGTGTATCTCTTGTATTTAATTAAATACTGAATGTCTGTGCGTGGTACACCAAAGTATACAGTAGCAAACTGGCCGCCTATGAAAATAATGAATGGCCCCTGTTTAAACTTATGTATAATATGTAAACTGTAACATTGCGTTTCGGAACGCACCTTCATCTGAGAGTAAGAAAACGCCTGTCGTGGAAATGTTTTTTTTTTGGGTGCAGATTTATTTCACGTAAATAAGAAAACGCCTTATGACGGAAATCGGATCATGTTTTGGTAAATGTGTTTCTAGGTTGTCTTGTCTTTGAATACTCCACAGACATTTGGTCTGTGGGGTACTCTATTGGCACTCTATCTAATACATTTCTTCTCTATGGTATCACCAAATTTAAACGATATCGCGATCTAGGTATTGATTATTTTTAGTCAAATTGCTCTATACACTTCAATGCCTATGTTGCTGTCCCGTAACATTTCCCTCGTTCCAAAAACCATCAATATGAGATGAAAATCACAACAGGAAATGTAGAATGTCTTGTAACCGGATTCTATAAGTTTTCCTGCCTATTCCAGCTGTTTTTGATAAATAATTGCTAGTTGGGAGGACACTCACAGGATAAAACTTGTAATTGGGTATTTTACCCATTCTGCTACTTGGGATCTTTACCCACTTTGTAAACAAGTGCCTGGTAGAATAGTAATAAGAAAGGGGCTCACTTTGGTAGATAGATGCATGGTAAAGCTTATTAAGTACCTATTCAACCCAGTAATGGACATATTTTTACTCTGGTAATCAATTATTCATTGCTGGTAATGGTCATTTGTAAAGAGAAGAAAACACAAAATACTCACACGATGTTCTTGCGTCAGTCCTGTACCACTTCTGAACTATAAGAAAAGACTCCTCTATTCAATACTATAACTGACTTTATTATCTCACTCTTCTTATTTTACAATAAGTAATCCTTTTACATTCAAGTTCCTCGTCTTTACCTTTCAATAGCCTCGATCGCCATTGATCCACCACCCGAATCAATATAGTGTCTTAAAATAAATACTGTTTTTGGTTGATAATCTTTTAGATATCTAAATCATTATTCAATAAATACTTTGTTATATAAAATTAATACTTTCAACATAATAATACAGATTCATTTCATTTGTAAATTAACTTGAAAATTCATACTAAGTCAAATACAATACTGATTAAACTTTGTTAGCTAACATTTGAATGCCACCACGATGGAGCGTGCTGTTATCAAGCATGAATATTCCGGGCACAAAGTGAACAGCAAGCGTTCGAGAGCTGCCATGAAACGTTGCTATGGTGAAGAGAAAAGGTAAATATTTTATCGCTATTTTGAAAATTAATTATGTTAGTCAGAGTTTCGATAAGAGGGCACGACATACAACATCTTACCATGTTTACTCTAAAAATATTGTATTTCCTTCCAGTCGACCTGGCGCACAAATGACCCGAAGGGTTCTTGTGACCAACCTAATGCTGCCATAGAAGTGCATCCAGAAGGAAGTTCTTCTAATCCTACACCTAAACGCGCCATCCGAACATATAAACAAAAATTGACAGACATGCCTCGTAAAAAAAAAATGTCCTTTTACACCTACTCGTGAGGTATCACAGCTGGACAGGCTGGACCCAGTAATGAACCAGTAGATATTATTTGGACACAAGATGCAGACATGGAGAAGCACGAATTAAGCATTGAAAAAACATGTGGTGTTTCTAGTCTTGAAGACTTACAAGGCTATCGTATAGTAGATATTCAATATTTATTAAAATGGTCTTTGAAAATCCAAACTGAACACAAAAAACACTGCACTTGTGGCCACTTGGAGTTTGTTCGAGAAGAAAGAAATGGACTGAGTAGCACTTTCCAATTTAAATGCAACACTTGTGATCAAATTTATGTAGGAAAGACGGAGGGTGTCGAGAAAATCAACCAGTCATTTGTGTGGGGAATTCTAACCGGAGGGAGTTATTATGCCCAAAGTGACAATTTGCTTGCCGCTATGGATATACCCACGATTTCACAAAAAAAGTATGCTAAAACTGAATTACATTTGGCAAAAGTATGGGAAGAACACTAGTATAAAGAAATGCTAGAAGCTGGAAAAAAAGAAAAACAAATTGCCGTTGAAAAAGGGCACATATGCTCGGATGGAGTTCCATATACCTATAACAGTACATGTAGATGGAGGCTGGTCAAAGAGGTCTTATGGACACAACTTTAATGCCAATTCAGGAATAGTAAGTTTAGTTATTTGATAAGTTTTAGTTCTGATTTCTTGAACGAGCGAGCAAAGTTTTCTGATAAAGTCTATTTGAACAATCTGGTGTTTTATATGTATGTATGTATGTATGAATTGTTGTCTTTATCTCTTTATAGCTCTTTACCTATAGATTGTTTAATTTTCAGGCTTGCATAATTGGAAAGGAAACAAAAAAATGCTTGTTTTTGGGCATAAAAAATAAATACTGCAGCATGTGCAATATTTATTATCTCATGCAGTATATTCATCAAAGCCTTACTTTACGTTGTAACTTAATATAATATATTTTTTTGCAGGTATTGTTGAGGGTGAAAACGCCATTGTGGAAGTAAAATGCTTTTCTTCCGTTGCAAGATTGTCAAAGACACTGGAAGAAGTAGCACAAACAAAAAAAAACTTTTCACTAACATTTAGTAACAGCCGCCTGGACGTTAATAAAAAACATAATTACTATTACCAAGTATGTGCTCTAGCTGTATATATAATATAATATAATAAATACTATGAATTTGTGAATAAATAGGTACTAAGATAAATACTTTTTTTTCAGATCCAGGGACAATTGAAAGTGGCTCAGAGAGACAAGTGCTACCTGATTTGCTTTGTGGACGTTGGCAGCCCTATAAAAGTAATAATAATTCAAAAAGATGATGAGTTCATTAAAAACATGATTCCAAAACTGAGTGACTTTTATAGAAGATGCGTTTTGCCAGAAATAATTTTAAGGAGAGTACCTGCTAATCAAAAATGCTTTGAGCCTAAATAGACATTAGTGTAACAAAATTTAACTTATTTGACAGGACTTAACTTAATTTTAGCATTTGTCTTTTTCTTTCTGTATCGTAAAGACATATAAAAATATAAAATAAAACAATTAAATATTCACTTTGGGTTTTTACTTACCAATTATTCCTTTCATATTTTTTTTTTTTTAGTTTGTTTGTTCTATTTTTACATTAACATAATTCGATAATTGGAAAATGTGAAAAGCTTTTGAATACCATTGTTAATCATATTTCTTGATAAAGATGAAAGTTTCCCAAGTATTGGAAAAACAACTTATGTCAAGGTGTAATTATTGATTTTTTGTAAATATTGAAGAACAAGTTGTATATTTACTCATTAAATTTGATATAAAAATGAAAACTGTAAGCTAACATGTATTATGGAAAATGTTTTTTGCCTCTGTTGTAAATTTGCAAAACTTGACATGTGTTGTTTTTCCTCGAGACCCTTCAATTAGTGTAACCCATTCTGTTATCGATTTTCGATAATAATTGGCAAACAATAGACATAAAGCCCAATCACGCCTTGTGAAGTTAGAGTTAGACGGACTAGTGTTAGTTAAAAAAAATTTGAATGTTTTTTTTTTGAAACCTTTCGTTATCAAAGGGAAGTGCTTCATGAGCTGATGGTAAACATATTCTACATTTCATTTCAGCCATTCGTTTAAAAAAAAAATCAAACACGAAAATTCCTCAGCCGTTTCCTGAATGAAGGACTTAGTATTGTTTGGAGAACGTTTTTTTTTTTTGGAAACGAGTGCTTGAAATAAAGTGGTGCTGTACCAAGTACATTTTTACAATCAGCTTATGAATCCCTTTCTTTTGAAACGACACGAAAGTTTGCAGTAAAATAAATAAAAGTGTCCATACAAAAAATTATGTCGTTATTGAAAACTTATCCAAGACACATTAGCAGAGGTTTAATTCAGAGAACAAAAAATAGTGTCGATCAGAAAAGCGGCTCGGTCTTCGGCGGACTTCGGCCTCGCCAAAGACACTTTCCATGGTGATCAAATTAGATATGATGAGTATCAAAAATACTCCAAACCAGAGTCAGCTGTTTACGTACTAAAAAATTACAGATTTGATACGACTGGGACGTAATATATTCGTCGGTGAAACGCGGGTGTATCGAGTGTGGACTGTGACTTGCATTTCACAGTTCGCACACGGAACACCTCTGACACCCCTTCGGGGATTCATGTCGCGACGATATATTAATATTATTATTGATACATACGACTATACAAAAAATTAAGGCAGGCGAAGCCGCGGGCAAAAGCTAGTTCAATATAATCCCGCTGTGAAGAATATGTGATAAATAAATCATCTTGTTTTTTTTTATCTAAATATTGATAAATGTTTGTTTCATACCAATGCTGACAACAATTGTATAATAATCTAATATTTTGTCTTGTTTTGCAAAGTCAATACGTTGCCGCTCTGCTTCCGCGGTAAAATACGGAGCGGCAACGTTTTACGTTTTGTATCGATTTGATTTTTATGAATGAATAAACTCACACATTGGCAGAACTGCCTTTACTAGTGTGCGTATTAGTTTGACAACTAATGAATTTATGAAACATTTGGAAGTGCAGTAAAAGCAAAGGGATTTCACATTTATTATCACTCCAAAGCGTCGTGAAATAAATTGCTTTATCCGCATATCAACTCAATTAATACCCAAAAGCAACAATAACAGGTATAATCATTAATTTGTTCTAGTTTCTTAGAGCGTGGCGCCATCTAACATTCTGAGCTCATTTCTGTTTACGGCTTTACCACCTTAACATTGCCTAATTAACCCGGCGAGGATGTGGTGCAGAATCGCACGCCGATGGTGATGAGGGTCATTATGACCCTATATTTCATTTTCAATTCTTACATGTTTTTTTGTTTTTTTTTCAGTGTAGGTTTATGCTTGAACATTTTAATAATTATATTATTTTAGGGTTAACCACAAAAAAACACACATTTTAGGGTATCTTAAAGTTTTATTTGTTTTACTAAATGCATACAACATAATCAACTTTGGCAGAACTCAACGTTTTAGACTAAAGCATGTGTAATATAGGGTCATATTTACCTTTTTCTGCGTCTGCACACATGTAGCTCTTTTCTCAGTCACCGGGCAACTGAAGAATGGTTTGCGGCAGGCAGGGGGCGTCATTAGCGATAGCTATCGATACAACCAATAGCATACGACCACGTGACAAAAAACTGCAAACTTTTGAAAATGAGCAGGGTAATATTGACCCCTCCTCATCCTCGCCGGGTTAATGGTTAAAGCCATAACATTTCCAAATACATCGATATCATTGAATAGTTTTAGGACCCGTAAATAACGCGCCATTTTTTGTTTCCTGATCACGATACATTTGAAAGTGATAGATGTTGTCGTTAGACAAAAAGACCACTGGAATAAAGTATAGCTATGTAAATTCGTTTTGGAGGTTATCGAGTTATAAGCAGGGATAGGATAATCGGATCGATATACAACGTGTAACAGAAAGGTATAACCATATTTGAAGAGCTTATTCAGTCAATGGTATAGAACAACTTTTACTATGGAACAAACCCTGTATCTCGAAAAAAAAAAATTACCGGTTTCATAGAAAAATGCATTGCCGCCCGGCCGAAATGTATGGAAGGGCAGATTTTTTTTTTGAGATTTCAGGGTTGTCTCCTTAGTAAAAGTTGTTCTTTACCATTGACTGAATAGGCTCTTCAAATATGGTTACACCTTTTTGTTACACGTTGTATAAGGTTAAATAATATTAGTTGGCGAAACTCAAAACATAGGTAGTACTAGTCTATATGAACAACTGTTTGTATGGGAGCTAGAGTGTGTCTAATGAAAGCTGAGAGTGATAATTAATCGTTTTCAGGAACTGGCCACACTGGCTCACACTGCGTTAAATGTCAATTCTTGTTTTTATAACCTCATCACCCAACCGTATTTCTGAATAATTTTGCGTATTTCGTCCTAAATAATGCCTAAAACAATAAGAAGCGGTGTCAGAAAGATTTTATACGGTTTAATTAAAAACTACCAGGACGAGAAAAGTGAACGTGATGCTGTTCTCAATAAAAAAGTGCAATTGTTTACATTGATTTCGGAAATTGCTGATAGGTTCTACTGAACTGGTTTTGATACTTACTATATTTATTTAATATTACATTTTTAACTCAATAAAACTTTTCAGGATTTACATTTATTAGACATGGTCTATCAACATGGCAGTTTTAAATGTTGAGTCTATCGAAATATTATAAATACTTCGATGGTGGATTCGAACATGGGCGCCGGCAGATTTTATTGTCAGGAGGCTATAAATTATAATTATATAAACTTATTTGCATCCTTATAATTATAATAAAAACAAGATAACACGTTCGGACAATTACGTCGCGTTTTTTCATAAAAAAATTGTAATAAAAAAAGTGCATCCTCTCGCACTCTCCTCCCGGCGCCCATGGATTATAATTGTAATACATTACAATTATAATTGTCGCAGGTAAAAATTTGGGAGCACCTGCTAAAGAAATGGAAAAACTAATAATAGAATCATTTTCAAGCATTACGCCCAATGACTGGAAAAAATATACAGACCATGTAATTCATGTTCAAAATGAATACAAGAAAAGAGACAATATACTTGAGGATGAATTAAATCAGTTTATCATTAATGTAAGAGATGATGGTGATAGTGATGATGAAAGTGATGATGACATGGACGATTTTTTTACTGGCATTGAATTCCTCGAATCAGACTTCGATTACGATTCGTAATTTTTGTATAATATTTCTATATTAAATATATTTTTATTAAAAAAAACCTTTATTATTATTGAAGTAGTCTGGTTTAAATCCCTATGTTTTCTTCTAAGGAAACCTCGATAGCAGGAAACATAGAATTATATATATCGTCACGACATGAATCCCCAAGGGCGTGTCAGGAATTAACAGATCATCAGAGGTGACATTAATGCATAG
This sequence comes from Ypsolopha sequella, assembly GCA_934047225.1. Classification (NCBI taxonomy): domain Eukaryota; kingdom Metazoa; phylum Arthropoda; class Insecta; order Lepidoptera; family Ypsolophidae; genus Ypsolopha; species Ypsolopha sequella. Next base: position 19,059,511 of record OW204004.1, on the reverse strand, counting down.
ATTTAGGATTAATGCATAGAATTATGAAAACTAAACAACTAGCATACGTAATTAATTAGAGTAATTTCAATCAAAATGTTAATGAATACTTTATTATTATTAATTTCCTATGCGTATGCACCCAGTCTTACAATCATAAAATCTTCTCTAGACATTTTTTTGCTTTACAATTTCCTATTATTCTTTAAGCTTAAATGTAAGTATCAAATACGTTTATTCCTAGTAAATCCGGGGATACCCAACCTATATTTTTTAAATTTGCCGCCTTTTTTCACTCTCAGCTTTCATTAGACAGACTCTAAGTGAAATTCTTAACTTCCCCCCCCCCCCCCCCCCCTCCATACAAATTTCCCCGATTGGTCCAGTATGGAAAGGTAAAAACTAATTTTAAGATTTTTGCACAATCCTAATGCCGGCGCCAGACATGTGTCCACTTATTTGCACACTCGAGTGGACACACTGTGTGGCACGAGACTTTGTATATGTGTTCCAAAGTTTGTACACAGATTTGCACTTTGCCGTGCGGTATCGGTTTTTTAGCGCACATCAAAGGAATGTGTTTAAATAAGTGCGTAGCCTGCCACACTATTTGGCCTATTTGCAAAGACCAGTTGCGCGAGCGCTGTTGTGGGGAATGGTTGTGTGAGACACTACGTACTTGATCGTTCAAAATGGAAACACATCCATTCAAGCCTTCTTCTCTGACGTTTCGATATATTTTGTTGCACATGAAAAAAAAAATTACATGCACATAAATAATATAAGCACACTCCGTCCACAAAATCGTCGTCCATCTCCTTTGTTGTCTACCAGCATACTGTGGAGAAAAGAGTTTGCGAAGCATGTGTGGCAGGTGCGCCAAATGTGTGTACAAAGTCGTCGAAGAAGTGTGCAAATAAGTGGACACATGTCTGGCGCCGGCTTAATAGAAAAAGTTCTTCATATGTTTCAAATTGCGCCAACTAATTTAATTTAACCTTGTATACCTAAAGTTGGAAAAATCCTTTAAAAAGTTTGTATGTGTGGAGTCGGATTCTTAAAATATTATTTATTTTCATAGTGAAACGTTACGATGATGTATCTAATACTTAATAGATGTTATCCTAATTTTATATTATATAGAATTTATATAGAATTCCTAGGAAATTTAAAAGATGCCAAGCTAAAATATCTACTTATTTGTTTATTTTATTTTATATTTGATCGGCCTTCTGTTTTGCCTTTTGCTCTGTTCGGCGTAAATAAGCTTGGCATTTTATAAATTTCCTAGGAATTTCAATTCCTATTTTTTTTCATTTAATTAATTTATTTATTAAGATTGCCGGTAACATATCTATTAAGTATTACATTATCGTAACGTTTTAAGTAATTCCTGACGACGGCCACAAGATGGCCGAAATATATTTCGAAAGCAATGAATACTTTTTTATTAATAAAATTAAATGAGACTTGAAGATAATTCATGATTTATATAAAAACGGCTCACCTCAATACGTGTTAGTATTGAACCGGGATCAGAGCTCCTCACATCCAGATTTACTTTTCTTTTTGCGTTTCTATACTGCAATGATATAATGTTAATTTTCACACCACCTGCTCGACAATGTCCAATTACATATCATGCAACCTCAACGTAAGGTAACGCATTATATCTCAAGGGATATAAAGTTATATGAAAATCCCTAGGGATTAAAGTGATTTAAATTTGGAACGTCAAATTCGTGTGGAAACTCGTGGAAAACAAATGTCCATACGGGATTGTAAAGAGGTTTGTTCGAAAATCGAACTGGCCACCATAAGCAGAATTCAACAAAAAGAAAAAAGCGTTTACAAAGAATGTGAAACAAAAGACTGTGTTTGGTGCTGTGATTGTCAGTGAATTTTATTGAATTATTAATGTTGATAAAAAATGTCGAGCTTTTTATTGTCTCGCAGAAGGTGTGAAGAGTAGAGTATGCTCCTCTGGAATAAAGCCTGTCTTTGTCTTGGGCAGCTTGAACCCCTCGCTTTACTCAGGACTCTATATAACTCCGTCGCTACGCTCAGGAGTTAACTCTAGAGTCCCTCGTTACGCTCAGGGTTCAATATGCCGCCCGTGACGTAAGACACTGCTTTATTCCCTTAGTGCATAATCTACTATTATGTATTTTGTATTAATTGATGTATTTTGTATGTAATTCCAGATCTACTGCTGGCTGTGCGTGTACTCGCAATATGAAATTATATTGGAGATGCAGTCACCTAATATTGAAATATTGATCGACTACTGATTGTTTAGTTTAGATAGTAAGTAAGGAAGTGAAATTGAATCAACCGCCCGAATTCTTACTGGAGACTCGGTTAGTGATCAGGAACAAGGTTCAATTATCCTTTTATTCGAAATCATAAAAAAAAATGTACCTATGGGAACTGGACTACAGTAGAGTCACTGAGTGATGGCGCCTATGACGTTTAAATGCCTACAAAGTATCGTAATTATTTATAAGCACGTGTGAATTAAAAAATGTAATACTTCATTGTTAATAGTGATGTACTACTTGTTTCGGTTATTATTTTTCGATTTGAATGTTGCTTTATTGTGCAATAGAATTCGTATAGAAACAAAGAATTAAAAAAAAAAACCTCATTTTTTATAGGTCGTGTTTGAGGTCACCAAGTTACGCAATAATATTTAATTAAAACAAAACAATGACGAAGTTAAACTAAACGAAAATGAATGATAGTAAAATACTTTTTTCGATTTAGATATTTAAACATCTCTTGGGGGCCCCGGGGCACTACACCGCATAGCCCTCCGATAGCTACGCCACTGGTTTTGGTACATTTTCCTTTTGTATCATTATGTTGAATGTTGAATGACGTGTCTAATGTTGAGTAAACTCACACTTGATTTTTATTTTTAACCGAAATTTGAAATGTACCTCGTCACTAAATGCAGCTGTCATAAGTGCCATCACTCAGTGGCCCTACCTTAGTTCAAATACAATTCCTAGTATAGGCAGTACGGGAGTAAAAATCTGTTTTTCAAATTTATCTGACGCGTCATTTAACATCGTTCCTGATCACTAACCGAGTCTCCAGTATTAATTCGGGCGGTGGATTAAATTTAATCTTATATGTAAAAAACTGATATTACACCACGTACGTTGTTGACTACATGCCAACTGTTTCACTGACATAATTTTGGCATTTTTCAAGTCACAAGGCACAATGCCACGTGTAATATAATTTTTTTTGAAATATTTTTGAATGGATAATAATAGGTTGACCATGATCATCTAAAAATTACTAGATGAGCATCTAAATTACTAAATTGGCGTCAACTAGGTTAGGTTAGGTTTCAACATATTATTTTTTTTTTGATGCCAACTTAGTAATTTTGATGCTGATTATTGTATTTTTTGATGGTCTGTTAATTACAACCTTTTTTTATGTCGTCCCATGCTAGTAATACAGTGCCGCCAACGGTATTTTATTACAATGGGTTTGTGGCATGTTAGCGCATCCTAAGTGTCGCTAAGTGTATACAAGTGTGTTTGCGGCAAAATAGTACGGCATTTTAACGACCCTTGCAACTTGCTCGCATTTTAACCCATTATAATAAAACTCAGCAAGCGGCACGGTATCCAGACTAGTTTTAAAAGAATCTTTTTGTTAATACCTTTAATTATTTTATACATGGACCAAAAATATGTGACTAGCAATGGTGTCAAATAAGACACTGCCAAATTCAACTGGAGACTAGGTAAGTGATCAAATTTTCTTCTCTGTCTGTGCTTTTTCCCTTAAAGCTCGGCTCCGCCAAACATCCTCTCGCGTTGGGACAATTTAGCATTTTAAAACAAAATATTTTTAACAAATAAAATTTGTGTATTATTGTTCGAATGCACCAGGACAGGCACCAGGACGGTCTGTCCTGGGTTGTCTATTCATGTTCAGCTGGGCACGTTCCATGTCCTTGGATAAAGTGGACTACCACGTTGGCGTCCTATTCTTATCCTGGTGTTCTAGAGGGCCTTTACTACACGGTCGTCACCTCGTCTCATGACCAGGGCCGTCTGGCCATGCAGGGGCCCTGGGGCACACTGAGTTTGAGGGGTTCTTTTGATGAAAACATTAGTGTGGTGTGTTTTTGTTGTTTATATTTAATTAAACATAAGCTATGTGTAAATTTAAAATATTGATGAAACTGTAAATAATATGAGCTTAAATTGTGCAAATATAAAGAAAAAACAATTGTTGAAAGACCGTCCGAACTAAAACGTAAAATCGATGTCGCTATTTTTTTAAATGTATTTATGCATGTTGTTTATATCTGCCTTATTTGGTGAAAATATTGGGAAATTATAATTAAAAAATTATTGAAACTCTGAGGCCCCGTCCAACCGGGGGCCCTGGGCTAGTGCCCCCCGGGCCCTTATGGAAAAGACGGAACTGCTCATGACATGAGCGTACCGTCTGAGACAGCCTTCTGTGAGCTTTTCTACGATAGTAGCGACCTCTGATGTGCTCGTTTCGTAATTTATCAAGTCTAGTTACGCCAGCTGCCCGTGTAAGCATTTTCATTTCGCTCACATGCATCTTTTGTTCGTGCGATAAAGGAGACGGTCAGAATCGGCCTTAACCGCGTACTTGAAATAAATTTATACTATAATTTTTGTTAGATTTATTTGTAGCTAGTTCCACTTTCATAATAACAAAGACACATATATTAAAATAATATATGTCGCAGCCGGTCATGAGAGCGAACACCGAACGAAACGAAAGCGCGCGCCATCTACCAAGTATTCCACAAACTACGCTTCCAGCGTGCTTTGATAGAGTCATGCGTGACGCAATCAGCAGTCTCAGCTTTTTATTTCACGATTCATGCTTTTGTTCTGGATTTTGATAGAGATTACATTACATGATCCTTTTAAATATATCAGAATCATCGTGAGACATTGAAACTATGAACGTTTCAAACGCGCTTAGGTTTATTTTCGCAATGCCATATGAAAATAACCTCAAAATAAAAACGATTTATCATAAAAAGTTATTAAAAGATGGTGTCTGTTTTAAATGGATAGTCAAACCGTGTTATTTTGAATTTGTTCTTTATCATTGACCACAATATATTTGTGTACTCTCTTAAGGCATTTTGCTTATGGGGAACTGACCGTCTCCTTTTTGTATTTGTGAAATTTTAATACTTACAATTTTCTGTATTTACAGGATAGGAGCCAAAATATCTTTTTTCAAATTTCTTACTAAGGTGCCTTGAACCTTTTCTATTGATCACTTACTTGATCTCCTGTATCAATCAAAGTAATTATATTGATAAATATTTTGGAACTTCCGAGTCGGTTAACCCGTCCAATTCCACTAAGCGTGATCGCGCTCCAGATATGTTCTTCAGTTGTTATCGAATATCGATAACTCAAAGGGTTAAACCTGTTCATTCTAACTTCAAAAACTTTTGAACATTACTCATGTATTTAAAAAAATCTACTTTATTTTAAGTTTCTTTTCAAAATACAGGTTTCGTCTACGTTATTGGTTCAAAATAATTTAGTGAATCAGAAACATCCTGCCCAATTTATTTTGTAGTATACAATCAATGTATTGTATAATATTTTACGTAATTTTGTAGTATAGCTAAGTAATATAAGGTGACATTTATTTATACAGCCAAATTCATAACGGAGGCTTGGTAAGTGATCAGTATCACGGATCAATAACACTTTGTTTACCTTCCATAGTAACTGACTCGGGTCTAGACTTTCACAAGAAGGGTCATCGAATCATCGTAGTGAGCACTTACCCGAGTCTTCAGTATGAATTTGGTTTTATAAATAAATAATAAATGTCACCTTGAATTCACCGTGTTTAAAGGAGGCCTTCCTTTTTCAACAGTTTTTGAACGATTGTACTGAATCTACCATAGACGCATTTCATATTGAATAAAACTTATAAATATGTTTTTTCAAACCTTTATCTTTACGTTGTAAGTAGCGTTACCTAATTGGAAAACTTTCGCTCGATAGATTTTATTTTTGAAAATAGTCTTGAGTGTTTTTTTGGTTTTGTGTTTAATCCATTTGATTTTTATTTCTCATATTTTACTATCAATACGAAACTCTTGTTTATTAACCGTTGTAAGTTCAAAAATGACTTAAATGCAATATTGTAATTTTAGTCGATTTTAATCTTAGAACAAGACTCGTTCTGAATCGTTTCGCGCGCATTTTGGCGCACGCGGTTTTCAACTTTATGGAAATTAGTCTACGGGTTATAATTGCAAAGCCGCTGTGCGCCTAAGGAAGACCTTGCCTTAAGAAATTTTTTTCTGAAAACAAAAACAGTTACGACATATTAATTTGAACATTTCAAATTTTATGCAGTCAATCTTTTATTAGCTCACCTAGTGTATGTACAAAAAAAAATGTTATCATGTATGTAATTGTAGAAAATGTTCGCCAACACAAGAATCACATGTGACGTAATTATTTCACTTGTTAAGAGCGGTTAGCAGCCGGATTCTGAAACACCCGCCTTATTCTAATTAATCGAAACAGAACACTTATATTCAAAATTTACTCAATAGTTCCTAAACAAAACCTTATTACCTATGTTTTGTGTAAACTATCATCACAAAGTTTGCATTAAATAAAATAATAAAATTTGTAATTCTTAAATTCCAGTTTACAGAAACCAATGAAAACTTTGCTATGGCAGCATACACAATACATAGGTAATATGGTTAGTATTGAGTAAATTTTAAATACAAGTGTTATGTGTGGATTAATTATTAGAAAAAGGCGGATTTTTCATGATCCAGTTGCTAACCCGATCTTTAATATTTTATTGACAAAGAAAGACTTACAAATAATGCAATTATAGCAAAATTAAATATTTAAGACATATCTTAATCTTAATTCAAATAAAATTCAAAATATAGCTTTAAGGTTAAACGTCAGTCGCTTATCCCAAAGTGCATAACTTAACTTTGTTTTTCTTGTTTAGAAGGTAAAAATTTAAAAACATTTTGGTATGTGGCAATTGACGCCAATAGTTCAGTATTAGTGACGTTTATAAGGTTTGAAATTGTATACACAATTAGTCATGATCTTCTCAAAACCAACTTAAAATGCTGTTTTAACTTTATTTGGACAAGATCATGACTAATTGTGCATGCTTTATAAACCTTGCTAATACTGAACTAGTTGTGTTAACTGATACATACCAAAATCTTTTTCAATTTTTAACTTCTAAACAAAAAATACAAAGTTAAGTTATGCACTTTGCACTAAGCGACTGACTGACTTAAGTGCATTTGCTCGAAACAATTTTTATAACAGCATTCCTTTTGTGTAAATTACACATACCCCTTGTTGCACGAACCAAGATTAGTTCAACGCCGATTTTATATTCATGCCATCCCTTAAGCAGGGTTTACATTTGGGGTAGTTATAAGTAGAGTTACTGGCGTACCTAGTATTTAGCAGACTATTGTACTCTCCTCGCCTTTGTCAAGTAAGCGTTTACATTTTATGCTATTTAGTAGTGTCCAGGACTGGACTCTTTAATTTGACAGCCTGCGGTGTGGGTTTGGTCGGGAACTTTATGAAACACTGCTGTATGTACCTTTAAATTTTAATCGTTTCACAATACAAAATATCCCGACAAAAATGCGTGCGAATCACGAAAAAACCATTTGACCTCTGCGCGGAAACGGAAGTTCAACCCAAGCATAGACAAACCCATAGAGTAATTTAGGGAGTATCAATACTGATTGACCAATCTATGATTATTTAACACATTGGGTTGAAATATGAAACATTATACAATATTAAACATTATACATTTTGATAGGTATATTTAACGTTTTTTAAGTGACATCGAGTATTTATTATGATCGGTTGACCACAAGTAGTGTGACAGAGGAAAGTCAGAAAAACAAACAATGGACGCTGTTTAATGTTGTGTTTTATCCCTGGTACTCTACCACCTACTCTACCCGTGTAAACTAGACTTTTCATTTCGTTTGAAAAAAAATAACAGCAAACTTATCTTGGATTCGTGCAACTGGGGATGATTTTCGTATGTTCTTTAGTATATAAAATATTCAAGTGCCTGGTAGATAGTTTATGGCCATAGATATTAAGATTTAAATTAATTTAATTGCAAGTACGTTTGTGTCTGATTCGTATTCCGTCCTTATGCATTTACATATTTTTGTAAACCTTTTTAGATTTTATTGTTATACTTAATATAAATAATCTCACAAAAAATTTTGTACTCAAAAATGATCTGCAATTATGGAAGAAATAAATAATAAACAATTTAAAGACGATATATTATATTTTATTTCACGCATGTAAAACGAAATTCATTATTCCATAAGAAAAATTAGAATTACAAACAAAAATTTTTTTTTTAATATTACAATTATTTTTTTTAAAAGATTAATCATTTCAACATTTTCTAAAGCTCCAGAAATCCAGTTTTTTTTTTGCTTTTGTGTTCTACACCGCAATGATAGCACAAAATATATACTACCAGAAGGCCGACTCGACGACGGAGTGAAAACAGACGCACACATGCATAGACGCGTACGTATGATGATCTCGGCAGAATTTCGTATTGGTATTCGACCGACTTCATCCGAGATCGTCGTACGTACGCGTCTATGTGTGCGTGCGCCTGTTTTCTCTAGTTATGCGGAGTGAACCTTCTGTAAGTGGTTATTTTGTGATGATATTATTGATATCACTGCGCCTCGCCATACTCGCCAGTTTCCCGTAGACGACGAGACATGCAGCTGCCTCGAACGTCAGGTGTCTTTTCGTAAAAAAAGGTAAAAAAGAAAAGTTATCACGGTAGACCCGTTTGTATATAATAAAGCCAATTCTGAAGGCTTTAATTTTAGTTTTAGTGCTGTCAAAGCTTAAAATTTTCCAAAGAACTTTAGCTTCTATTCTTAACTCTTAAGGACTATTTTGTTTCGAAGAAAATTTAGTTTTGACAGCACTAAAACTGAAATTAAAGCCTTCAGAATCGGCTTTATTATATTATAATGATATAATATATGTATATAAAAACACTTATTAAAATAACAATTTCCAGATATATTTCGACATATGGTCGGCTTCAGTGGAATTTGAAGCAATGTATATAATAGTAGGTTATGCTACAAGGGCGCAAAGGAATAAATTACGAGGACGATTTAAAACACGAGCGTAGCAAAAGGACTGTATCCAGAGCCGTTAAACAGTGTAAAAAAAAAGTATAACATCTATGGTACACAGGAAAGTCTGCAGGTTAGCCAACCATTGTAAATAAAATTAAATTAAAAAAATAATAGCCCTAGGGCAAAATAATCGACTTTTTGTTCGGTTTTGATGCATAAAAAGTGGGCCTTTACGAGCACATGCATTGAAAAAATATATAATGAAACATGTGTATGAATTTGGAATTTATATATCTATAATAAATTCTGAAATTTACTGAAAGAGGTTTGAACATTTTGGCATAGTTAGCCACCATCTCGATATTTTTTGACGCACAATGAAACCTATATACAGGATGGAAAAAATTCAAGGGCCCTGGGGCCCTTAAATCCTTTAGTTAGCTCATATTACTGAAAGGAAACATTCCTCTATTTTTTAAAAGAAACAAAACTGCATTCAAATATATTCTGAAACTCATTTGTCTCACCCGGAAATCGAACCAACTAAAAATTAAAAAATAAACCCTCGCTATTTTATTATACGAATCGGTAGGATTATTGTTCAGGATAAAATTTGTCCAATAAACATTTGGTCTTAAACTCATCTGTTGTACGAGATACCCATGAAATTAAATATTTATTACAAGTTCTTTATTAACAATACCTAGTACTAGTAGTTTATTTTTCAATTTTTAGTTGTTTCAGTTACCGGGTGAGACAAGCAACTTTTAGAAGATCTTTGAATGCAGTTTTGTTTCTTTTAAAAAATAATCAAATGTTTCCTTTCAGTGAAATGAGCTAACTAAAGGATTTAAGGCAGTCCCCTCCAGGGCCCTTAATTTTTTTCCAACCTGTATACGGATAGGGAACATATCTACGAACAAAAAATGTCAAATAATATAATATCCTAAAGCGTCACATTATTAAGTTATCTAGTGGCAAATATTTCAAATGACACCCCATTATTTATCATACATACTTGCTCATACGTACATATACTCACGGCTGTTTTCCAGAGGGGTAGTCAGATATCAAATATTTCCATCTGCTACGATCCTAATACACCTCTACCACATCTACCTACCATTTTCCATTATGTAGGTAATTATTGTCCTATTTTACCTTAGTATAATTGTGAATCTAACGGATCTGGATGAAAATATATATATATACATATGTTATATTATCTCAAATGGACGTCCAGCAAAATGATAATGTATAATTATGCAACAATGGGTAAAGTCATTTGGAAATCTTTAACTCTAATTATCTCGATTCAAAAGATAATTAAGTAGATTAAGTCACGCGGTTTAGTACATTATATCATGTACAATTTCTTGTTCATAGATATAGGGTACATATCTCCACTGTCCATTTAAAAAGGTGTCATTGCGCGACGCGACTTTGAAAAAAATCAAGATGGCGGATTCTCGGTATGCTAGCCTCCATACAAAAATTTACAAACCCTAATTAGTCGATAAGTAATTAATGACTAACTTAATTTTACAGTTTTGTTTCATACATTTGGTAGGTAAATGTATAAAACAAAACTACATAGTTAAGTTTGTAACATTTGTTAAATTTTCATTAAAATCTGCTAACTTATTACAATGCTATGAAACCCTTAAAGTGCGAGACCTACTCGCCCTTGACCAGTTTCCTTATTTTATTTTCTGTAAATGTAAACAGTTCGTTCGCTGAGACGTGGTCTCTTACAAAGGCTTGATCCGCCGATTTAAGGTCGCTTAACGAGCTATGGAGCGGGCTATGCTTGGGATATCTCTGATGGATAAAATCTGAAACGAAAATATCCATCAGAGATCGAAGGTGACCGACAGCCTGCCGAGTCAGTTAGTTGAAGTGGCAGTGGACTGGCCACATTTGTCGCCGACGTGATAACCGTTGGGACCGTAAGGCATTGGAATGGAGACCACGTACAGCAAAGCGCAGCGTAGGCCGCCCTCGTGCCCGCTGGACTGACGATCTGAAGGACGTTGCGGGTGGCGGCTGGATGAGGATTACTGAGGACCGCCAAGAGTGGCGTAATATGGGGAGGCCTATGTCCAGCAGTTGACGAATACGGGCTGATGGATTTATTATTTATTTATTTAAATTATTACACAGGAAACAAATCTTATATTTTAAAACAATGCCCTGCAAAACTGTATAAACAGTTTGACTGCAGGAATGAGTCTCGTGAGTAACAAAAAAAATCATTTTCTATTATTTAAAATTAAAATATAAAAGAGAAAAAATAAAAAATAATACTTTGTGTATGCTTAATTATTGAGTGTCTCTAACCTAAACTTATATTTATTTGGCTCGTTTCGAATATCCTCGGGTAAACTATTTAGTACGCATATGGTAGGCGTTTTCTTAAAGTCCTGTCACCAAAGTAGTTATTTACTTTAGGTACTTCAAATTTACCCTTGGAAATCGAGCGTGTGCCATGATTGTGATTTATTAATGATAGATTATGCTCTTGATTACTATGGTTGTTTATACACAATGGATGGATGAGTTCGTACAAGTGGGATTTCGAAGAGGTATAGGGTTAGATTCAGTGGCGTATTTTAAAATTTGGCGCCCTGGGCCTGTAAGCCCTGTAAGGTCTGTCGCCCCATAATAATGAACCAGAAAAAACATTTCGATTATAAAATAAAATCCAGCAGTGTGTTGATGTGAGCTGTGATGATAATGAATGAAAAAACTAAACATACCTTACAAAGAAATAAACACCATTTATTCAATATTTAATTAATATTCGGAAAATTCCGATGAGCAATTTTTTTCAATGCCAGTATATAGTCAAAAAAGGAATATAAATTAAAAGATTTGATAATGAAAGGCGCCCAATGCTGAGCGCGAAATGCAGCTTGCCGCCCCTCGCAGCCTACCGCCCCGGGCCATGGCCCTTTTGGCCCTAGGGTAAATATGCCACTGGTTGGATTACGTGGATCAGATATTTTCTTTAAGAGACTCTCCACCATGCTTAACATTAACATCAATTTTGCATTGTATTCAGTTCCGTCAATGAAGTTGGTAAAAACTTGAAAAAAATATGGCGTGTCTACCGAAGCAGTCCTTTTTCTATTCTAGTCACTATATCTTCTTTCAGGCCGCAACGATCCCGTATGTCGATATTTTTCACTCTGTCATTCAATGTTCCACCACACATACTACCTAAGAAACGCATTTACACTGCATTCACTCGATCGATCTTTTCTTGCCATATCCAACAATCACTACGTATGGTGCCAACACTTACGTAGGCATTTTGCGTGCCCGTGCAGGGCTCCATTTACTTTATTTCCCGCATTCACTAAAGGATATTGACATAGGATGAATTGCAAGTGCATTCCCTTGCCCAAACTGTTGGACAAACCGACTGAGAATACAAAAACGCTTCTTTTGAAATACGACATTAAATTAATTATTATATGATGACGACGACGACGGTATAACTTTTGCATACAGGGCCCGTAGCATAGTGTTTAATCGCGCGCGATGCGACTTAGTTGAATCGCAAGTGCGATGTTATTGCGATTAAATAGTACGTCGCGCTACTCGCACTTGTGAATCATCTAGGCTCAACTTCAGAATTGTTTTTACCAATGTTCATGTGACTATTAGGTTATTGAAACAAAATCTCATGATAGTTCTTAATCGTTTATTTGAACAAATTGAGATTTAGTTCTTCCCTATTTGCTCGAATTTATTATTTAGAGAAAAAAAAAACGAACATCAGTTAAAAAATTGCATTCTTAATAAAAAAAACAACAGATATATACCTTATTTTTTTAAGGTAGTCTTAATTTGAAATATAATAGATACTTACAAATTTATTAATAAAGAAATTATTTCAAATAGGTATGACATTTTTATGAAACGCTTAGATCGAAATGAACAACATTTTCACTCGTATTGCACAATTATAGCATAAATATTACTATTACAATTAATTACTGGATAACATTATAATAGCTTAATTAAATATTAAGTAGAAAAATAAATTTTGGTCTGTAAATGAAACTGTTTAAAATTTGAAATTTTTGCAATAATTTGACACTTGAGTATTAACTGGTAGAGACGTCTTTAGTTATTTTTTATTCATATTATAATACTACAGAAATTGAAATATGCAGAAAAACAATAATTTGAGCAAATAAATAAAAAAAAATGCAATCATAACTAGTAAAATATGACTACGCAAACAGTATTTACAGTGAAATCTTATTTCGAATTTATGAAATAATGTACAATATAGAAAATAAGTTCTTATCTTAATGGAATGTACAGAAATTACCGAGTTAATAATTATTTCCTAAATACAGTCGAGTCGGTTAACTAGTTTGTATTTTACAATAATTTACAATTTACGATTTTTACTAAATATTATCCTACAATTAAAATGATATGCAACAAGCTTTAGCCTAGAGTGTACTTAATATTCTTTGCCACAGGTTTTAAGATGATTGAAATCTTTAAATAATAAATTACAAACTTATTACAATTTCAAAACTTTCTTTTTTCAAATTTTTCTTGAAATCGTTTACAATTAAATGAAATTAACAGTTAAACTTGCAAATGCATTAGTACGGTGCATGTGAACACCATTTTTGGCACGAGATTTTATTTGGTAAACAAAATAGTAGTACATATTATTATTTTGCACTTAAAAAATCAACTTTTAAACTATATTTGTTTATCCAAAATGCACACTATAACTTTGTCTGACTCAGTATTTTGAGTATTAAGGTACCAACATATTTTAATGTGCCATAACACTCACGTGGTCCAGTAAAAAAAAAACGAGTATTAAAAAAGATCATTCATTCTTTTGGACTTTTTGTTTTCTTATTTTAATTTTCTTTTTTTCAAGTCTTCATATCCGTATACATGACCAACCATTTATATTTAACAAAAGTCACAATTTTTGAGTCCATTTAAGTAATGTCATGGATTAGTCCTAATTTGTCATTTTAACTCAAATTTGTAAATAGAACAATAAATACAAAGTAAACTTAACAACCGACATGTAAATAAATGTCAAGACAAATGACAAAGAATTCAAAAAGTAAGAAACTTAATTTTTAATCAATGAACACATCAACGAAGAACATTTCAATTCCAAAGTAAATCTTATAGATAATACGGCTATGACCCAGATGAATACCAGTTAGTATTTGGTGGTGCTGTTTTGTCTACTGCTTGATGAGAATGCGATGCGTGCGCTGGATGCGCCTGCGGATGGTAAAGATGGAAAGACGATGGGGGGTGGAAGAACTGAGATTGATCTAATGAGGAAGCGTAATCTAGCGCACCGGGAACCGCTGAATACGCTTGAGGCTTCAACGGCAGAGGTGCTTCACCTAAATAAGAATGCCTTAACGCTTCGGAATAAGCCGTATTATCGTACGATAAAGCATATTGTTGTTTGTCTCGGGGAGAAACAGAGCCTGGAGGAGTCATAGCTGAATGGTAATCGGCATATCCTCCATAAGCTAAGGTTCCTAATTCCGTTCCTTTGTGCCCTAGTTGCTCACCGTATCCTGAGCCTTCGCTTCCTGGTGGCGTTGGAAGCGGTCCAGTTTGACCATCACTGGAGTAATATCCATTCCTACCATCTCCTAAGAAGTTACTTCTAATGACGCTTTCTCTATTTGCATATAACTGTCTAAGCAAAGCCGATGCTGGGGTCGTAGTGTGATTGCCAGGAATTTGTCTATTAAGATGATTTAAATGGTGATTCTGTGTACCTATCCATTGTATAGTTGATTTCTGTTGTTGCTGTTTTAATAATGCATCCGTAGAGAAATCCGTTGGTCTATGAGATATCTCTTTGCCGTCTAAAGCTGGTAAATGTTTTGACATGGCATTTTCTAAGTCTCTAACTGAAGTGGCATCATTTGCTCCTTCAGGGATAGCTAAATTGTTATTTTTTGTTACATTACTGTCTACAGGGGAAATGGCTGCTCCAGGGTTAGACGAAGACTTTCTTCTCGCTTCTTCATCCCTGTCTATCGATTCTTCTTCACAGTCAGTTGTATGCTTTCGTTTCTTAAGTCTTCGAGCAGGCATTGGTGATGTTCTTTCAGGATTCGTGTGAAGAGGTAAAGGTTGTGAATCGTTTAGCCTAGTTAAGTGTGTCACGTCAGATGTAGATACAGGATTGGTGGAAGCAGAATCGTTATTGGATGGTGGTTCGGATCTTTCTGTAGGATGTCGTGGCGCTGGTGGGGGGCCACCGGAGTTATCGGTGTCTGGTGGTCCATTTTCGGGGTCACCGGCAGCTTCTTCTCGTTTAACTCCTTGAACGCTTTCTTCTAGTTGGCAGCAGTCCATCACTGTGTTGGGAAATTCTCGACCACTAGAAAAAACAGAACACTTTGGGTTAGTTGACCTGCAAAATTTACAGGGTGGCCCAAAATAACGTTGACAAGAGTTTTTACGAAAAATTTTGACAACTTTATACGTGCATTAAATAAGGTTATAAATTATAAAAATACACTTTATTTAATACAAGAATTCCTATTTGTCTTCAAAATAACCTCCTTTAGCGCCGTTACAAAGAGACAAACGCTTGGTAAAATTTTCTACAATTTTCCGCACTTCCTCTACAGATATTTTGTCCCACTCCCGTGTAAGTGTTGCTTTTAGCTCATCAACACTTCTATGACGCGTAGAACAAGACCTTGTTTCTAAGAAAGACCATAAACTGTAATCCGTAGGATTTAGATCAGGCGAGTAGGGGGGCCATTCTTTGGAGCTGATAAAACCAGGAAAATTGTCTTTGCACCGCTGTTGAACACTTAAGGCCCTACCTGTGGTGTGAGCTGGAGCGGAGTCTTGCTGAAATATCCATGGATGATTACCAAAGTGCTGTTGACTCCAAGGAAGGAGCACATTTTCAAGAATGTCTCGTTGGTAGTTTTCTTGGTTGATTTTGATACCCTTTTCTACAAAAATTAAGGGAGTTTTGCCGGTGGCGCAAATCGTACCCCAAACCATAACTGTTTCAAAGTTTTGGCGATGTGGAACACATGCAGCAGCTCCAGGACGAGTGGAAGACCAGATCCTGTCATTTTGGTGATTATGGGCTTGTTCTATCGTAAATGATTTTTCGTCAGAGAATACGATATTTTCCCAATTTGACGCTGCGGAGCGTTGTTTAAGCAAACGACATCTCTCAAGTCGAACTTTTTTGTCTTTTTCCGTAAGCAATTGCGCTTTTCTCAGTTCGTATGGTACCAATTGCAGATCATGTTTCAGTATACGCTGTATGGTGGAGCGACAAATCCCCAAGTCTCGAGACATTTTCCTCACATTGGTCTATGGATTACGCACTAATCTTTGTTTGATAATGTGTCGGTTCCTAGAAGTTCTAACAGTCCTCTTGCGTCCTCTTCCAGGACGGTCTCCGATGTTGCCAAGCTCGTTATAGCGTTTAATTGCTGTAGAAACTAACTGACGACTAACACCAAGAATCTTCACTATCTCACACTGCCTTTTTCCACGGTCATGCGATGAAATTATGGCTCCACGTTGCACTGACATAGCGAAATAAATATATTTTTTCACTTTTTAGTAAACGAACTATGTTCAAAATGACGCCGATGAATGAGTATACAACAACAAAAAACAAAAGATAACGCATACTATTACATTTTTGAAATTTTATCTTTTTAATTTTGTCAACGTTATTTTGGGCCACGGTGTACTACTTGTAATTTGATAGTATTTAGAAATTATCTATGACGGTTTGATAAAGTTTCCTCAACTAGTTGTATCATTTCTATTAAGTTTTGTCTTCTCACCTGATAACATAGTTGACACAGATGATGTTCTGTTCCTCAGCATTCTTGGAAGAGCAAACGACGGTGGCACAGGTCTGCATCCACGTGTATCCGCCCAGTTTGTTCATTATCCTGTAGTAGTGCGTCAGAACTTGTCCTTTATTTATTACTGAAACAAGAGAAGTAGTTCTTAAATTTTAAAGAACAGGGTATAAAGTTTTTGTCTTAAAGTTTGTGGCGTCAAGGTTCTTATCGTGAGTGTGGCCACACTTATTATGTTGGCAATACGTTAGTTTTAAGAATAATTTCTGTAAGTTGGCAATCCTGCCAGACAGATTGTAACACTTCTTGCTTTTCGTAATTTTTGGCGATGAGATATTATTTGCTCGGAAAAGCACCTTTGACGCGCACCATGCGCACACTAAATCTGGTCGCGGAGAAAATCTGAGCGAGTTCGCAAGGGCTGCTATGCGGTTTTTATGTTTCTAAAAAAATTATATATTATTTGGTATTTAGGTTGTTTATTTTAATTTAAGTTAGTTGACTTCTTACTCTATTGTATTAGGATTACCTGTAATAATAGCTGTAATGTGTAAATAAATAAAAAAATTTTTCTGCTCAAATCTGATTGTTACTATATCATAAAACTCAAAACATAAATCTCAAAATGTAAAACTCAAATTATTGTGAAAGTGCGTCGTAATAACAATTTATCTTAATGCACCGATTCCTTTACTTCATCATCCTTCATCGTCAATCTTCTCACGAGCCTTCTACAGAGCTGATCCCTGGACCATAGGAAGCCCTGGCTAACAAACGCTACCTAAAGAAGAGCCACTGAGTGATGGCACTTATGACAGCTGCATTTAGTGATGGGGCACATTTCAAATTTCGGTTAAAAATAAAAATCAAGTGTGAGTTTAGACATGTCATTCAACATAATGATACAAAAGGAAAATGTGCCAAAACCAGTGGCGCAGCTATCGGAGGGCTATGCGGTGTAGTGCCCCGGGGCCCCCAAGAGATGTTTAAATATCTAAATCGAAAAAAATATTTTACTATCATTTATTTTCGTTAGGCTAACTTCGTCATTGTTTTGTTTTTAATTAAATATTATTGCGTAACTTGGCGACCTCAAACACGACCTATAAAAAATGAGAAACTTTTTTTTTTAATTCGTTGTTTCTATACGAATTCTACTGCACAATAAAGCAACATTCAAATCGAAAAATAATAACCGAAACAAGTAGTACATCACTATCAACAATGAAGTATTACATTTTTTAATTCACACTTGCTTATAAATAATTACGATACTTTGTAGGCATTTAAACGTCATAGGCACCATCACTCAGTGGCTCTACTGTAAGCTGCTACCCTAAAAGTTAAATAAGCTAAGGAGAAATGTCATAAACTTGAAGCTATCGTCGAAAGAATACTAATATAACTTACAATAATCGACTTCACGTCTTCGATTATGCCAAGACCTTGAACTAACCTATACAAATACTAATCTGCACTTAATTTAGTGCCAACTTATAATTTACGGTATCGATGACGGTAGCTGTTCATACACAAACGCTGTCCAATACTAATGCGGTTGCATCAAATCTGTAAACAATGAAGGAGCGAAGAACACGTGTATTGTGCTACGTGATTCATTAGGAACATGATGGTTTTTTGGTTTTGTTGTCGCATTGTGCATTGTTGAGTCGTTTGCCATTTTTAATTGTGAATGCTTTGGCTGTGGTCCAAAAAGTGAAACTGATTTTAAAACGCCGTTTGTTGTCTGATGGATGACGGTCCAAAGGTCATATTTTTGAGGTTATGTTTTAACATGTGAAAAGACTTTATCCTAATCTAGGTCTCGCTCATTGAAAAAGTCATCATTTCGCTTGCCCTTCTAAGCCATTAATTATGACCTAGGTATAACTCAATGGCACGAAATAATATTGCTCAAAATATATTTAACTTCGGTACTTTTTATTTAAAGGTAGATGTATAAAATAATTAAATTAAAATGTTATAAATATACATACATACGCACATACATATACTCACGCCTGTCTCCCAGAGGGGTACGCAGAGACTACAGATATCCCAACCCACTATCACACTATCCCATCCTACTATTCTACTATCCTACTAATATTATCCTATCATATCCTACTTCCTGTCCTACTATTATACTATCCTACTAATGAAATTATAAATGCGAACGTTTTGATGGATGTTTGTTATTTGTATGGATGGATGGATGTTTGTTACTCCTTCACGCCGTACCTACTGAACCGATTGGGCTGAAACTTTGCACAAATGTAGTTCTAGACTTAGAATAGGAAATAGCCAAATTTTTATTCCATAAATCAGTTCCCATGGGAACAAGAAATAGTGTAGTTCAGAGACGCAGCTCGGCCTTCAGCCTCGCCTTTAAATCAGTTTTCAAAGACCGCCAAAGACACATTAGCAGAGTATTCATTCAGGAAACAAAAAATTGTGTCGATCAGAAAAGTGGCTCGGCCTTCGGTCTCTCCAAAGTCGGAAACGTGTCTTGTTCTTCGGCCTCGCCAAACACACTTTACTTGGGGATCAAATTAGAGATGATGACAAACAAAAAAGGCTCCAAACCAGAGTCAGGTCTGAAAAATATTTACAGATTCGATACGGCACACAAAAACTTAACCAACGCGGGCGAAGCCGCGAGCAAAACCTAGTGATAAATAAATTAGTTACTGGTTGTACTCATCAACCTCAAAACGGATTGATCATATCCATGTTATGATCTTACGTACAGTACCAGGCCATTTGAAGGTCGCATCGTGCTTTAAAAAGAGATACTCGGCTAGCTTCGGCTACCTTCGGCTTTGTAGAGCGTCATCTCTGTCACACGAAACACGACTGACAAGTCAGCGACTAAACGACAGGGTTGACAAGTGTGACAAAGATGACGCTCTACAAAGCCGAAGGTAGCCAAAGCTAGCCGAGTATCTCTTTTTAAAGCACGATGCGACCTTCAAATGGCCTGGTACTGTATCTATTTATTAAAAACTCAATCTATTCCGATCCCTGGTTTGGGATTGTAAAGTCACCTGCGGAAACCCTGAACCATTTGTTACATGTCGTGTTTAGAATAAATTCGCAATCTCTACAAACACATTTTAGTGATTGATCACACGGTGCCGTGTCCTGCGTTCCACGGTCACTGAAATCTATGCGACGGCTTCTATTAGGTTTGTCAACTTTTTTTAGAAGAAATAAAGTATATCTGATTTCAGGGAAGGTAAATAAAAAGTACGGTCCTTTAGAAAAAAGTATTCTTTATTCAAGGGAGTGCAAAGGTTTTTTGACAAAAATGTCACGGTAGCTGCGGACGGTAGGAACTAGGAAGGCCAGACTACATACTAACATCCTCAAATCCTTTTGTGAAACTGTATTTTTTGTGTAAACACAAACGCACAACATAAAAATATCATCCACAATGAAGGAAGTCATACATTTTCCCTTGGATTTCTTTACGGCTCTGTTTTTGTTTTCAGTTTACGTCTAATTTTATGTAAAGATTGAAATAAAGTATTTTCACGTACTTTATTGGTATTCAAAATAACGTAAGATACTTTATTTTAAAGAACGGTTGGCAACCCTAGCTTCTATCCACACACAGACCGTGGCAGTCAAGGACACCACGCGTTCTGCGGTCCAAACAATCAGAACATGCGTTCTCCTTGACCAAGACCATCGCGGTATGTGTCTTTACTAAATATCCAAGCTGTCGTCGCAGAATCAATCATAAAAATTGTTATTTTCACATATCCCCCTGAGTCATTGTCCTTCTCGTAATTACCTATGTATTGTTATGTTTAATATATGTATATTATTGTATTTATGAGTAGATTATATATGTATATACAATAATTATTTAACTCTAGTTAGATTTTAATATATATATTATCTATTAAAATATGATTTCTTGGTCGAATTGATTATAGTAATCAACTTATCTGGCACTACCCTCAAAAACTTTCCACATCACCAAAGGTTAACAGTCAGAGAATGCTAATTAGCATTAAGTTCGCCTTTGTGCATTGTAAATTTATTTTGTGGAATAAAGTATTTACATACATACATATACATTACAGTGACCGTGGAACGCAGAACGCGTGTCTGTGGGGTGGTCCCTAATCTAAAATAGAATTCCTCGTGCCATAATCCTAATAAGAAAAAACAATAATACAAATGTTATTTCTATTTACTTATCTACTAACAACTTATTATTTGCAAAAATGTTTCCTTAGCTATATGTAATTATAATCCTCCGTACTATTTTAAATGTAAAAGTGTCCTTGTTGGATTGTTGGTTTGTCCTTCTTTCACGCAGCAACGGAGCAACGGATCAACATGATTTTTTGCATAGAGATTGTTTATGGGCCAGAAAGTGAGATAGGCTACTTTTTATCCCGAAAAAATGAAAACTAAAGCCGCGGGCAAATTAAGCTAGTTATATACCTTAAATAACATTAATAACCATTCTTCAAACAAGTCATAAAGACCGATGTCTACATCCTTTGCGGGCTTCCAAACTGTATTAATGTTCACAAATTTTATTAATTTGACCATCAGAATTCCCCATGACGTATCCAGTTGTCATCAAATCACCCGCTTTCTAGCAAACACCCGGTCTTTTATGGTAATTCTAACAATTATTATTCTGGACCTGGGTTGTCCACATTTGACCGGTATCCAACTCTAGTGAGACATTGTGACTGCCGACATTTTAAATTCAAATTGATGGACCAGTAAAGCTATCAACGCTTAAGGTGGTAGAGAAGATCCTATAAAAATCACATACGCGCAGGTTGGATCGTGATTGGCATTTAAATGGGCGGCCATTTTGTTTTGGTGATGGTGCAGGATGCTAATTACGTCATTCCGGTACCTGCCATTCATACTACGTCTCCAAATACGGGCTGGAGAAAATAAAGCGTATCTTACAAATCAAGAGAGGATATTGAAGATGTTGTTGAAATAAAACTATTAAAATAAGGAATAAAATAAATATGAATCATAAACTTACAAAGGAAACAGACATATCTAAAGACATACATATAACGTAAACACAGCCATCAAAACCTCAGAGACTCAAGATAATAAAAACTTCGTATCTATCTTGAAAGATATTAAGGCATGTCATTTCCCACGTATATTCCCTGGGCAAGGAAACCGAAATGATGTGTATAAAAATTATTATTCATATCACAAACCTCGAAGACGGGCCGGCGCTTCATGTCAGCCGGGATTAAAATTGTATTCCACTGACGAATGCCTATAAACGTAATATTGTAGTAATACGAGCTAAGGATAACATTATTTGAATAGAAATTTCCCTTATTTACATTAACTTCGGCGTCGAAAGATGTATTTTTATCAATATGTAAATTCAGTTTTTCAATATTCTGTCCCTGTGTTTCGTCGGTAATGAAATCTTCACCTTTCAACGGTAAACTAATAAGAAAACACTCAGGCTATGCTACTGAGAGTAAATTGAATTACAGCGCTTCAAAAGGTGTGCTCAGATTTTACGTAGTAGCTAGGATAACAAGAAACAACTTTCTAACTTTAAACTACTTTGTTATCAAAGACCAAAGCGCACTGTAAACAAATTTTCCTGGAAAACAACACAGTAGACCAATAAATTTTCCTCGTAACGCCTTAAGCAGCCGCCTTGAGCTGCCCGTCTTCTTGACATGAATTTCTAAAGGAACCAACCGGAATACCAAGTGGATGTTACGCCATTAGCTTGCGAAGGATTTCACTACTATTGGGTCATCGATGCATCGACAAAGGACCATTCGGTGGTGATGAAGCAAGGACAATTTGTACATAAATGAAGTCAAGATTACTGATCGAGGAGATTGAGCTGAAATCAACAGTGAAGTTTATGTTGCTGTCCTAGATAGAAAGGAGTTAAACGCTAATGATTATCAATGTAATGAGCGTGACAAAGAAATCGGTAAAAAAATACATAAGAGAAAATTCTACAAATATGGATTATGTTGTATTGGTCAGTTTAAAAGTGGTCCATTTGGATGATCCTTTGAATGTCTTGAAAATAATACTTACAATCTACATGACATTTTCTAAGTTTGTTGGCGTCTTCTCCGTGGCATAGCGCGTAGAGATTCTTCCCAGTCAACTCTTCGGCCGTGTAGCCTAAGAGCTCTTGTACCCTGCTGGAAAAATAAAAGGATGTATCAAGTCTAAAAATAGAGAAACGCATAAACACTAGGATAGCTTAGACTTAATTCAGTTACTCGGTACCCTAAGTTATGGTAGACAATTAGCGTATCGCACTGTACTCAAGCGTCGTATTTTTATCTATACCTCTTTTATAAATGCGAAAGCATGTTTGTTGGTTTGTTGGTTTGTCCTTCTTTCACGCAGCAACGGAGAGACGGATCGACCTGGTTTTTTGCATAGAGACAGTTTATGGGTCGGAGGGTGATATAGGTTACTTTTTATCCCGTGAAAATGTAAACGAAATCAGCGCGGGTGACGCCGCGGACGAAAGCTAGCATGTCATATAAGTCATGGCATGTCGTAAAATTGGTCATATTATAAGGTACGAAACCTACACACCTATGTGTGACGACAAGCGTATTAGGTTGGTGGTGATGATAAACTCGGAAGCCAAGCAAAGCGGAGTGGAGCAAGACGACCCTTGAAGCTTTAACAGAATATACGATATGATATGATACGAGTATTAATCAGAACATGATATGGCCTATTCGGTTGTTTTTTAAACTCCAATATGCTATTTTTGTCTGCTTTTTGGAATAAACAGATCAATTTAGGTATATGATTTCAATAATACATTGTTTTCGTCCTTTTATACCAATTTTCCAAGTATTTTAGTATTAACAGGAAGTGACGTAATCATATTAAGTTGAATGGTCGAATCCATGTCAGACTCTAGGATGCGTTCAAGAAATATATTTTTTCGTATTAAAATGTGTGTCAATGACGTAACTGAAGGTCAAATGAAAGACATCACTTTTTTCATTTTATAAAGGAGATGCACGCTTGTTTTAATATCTGTCTACTAGAAACGGTTAAGGGGAGCTTTTCCTCGAAACGGTTTTCGAATCGTTAACATTGGCTAAAACAATAAAAGATGCCAATTCTACGATATGGCCATGACAGATACCCATGCTAGAACACATATACACGCACCTAATTGCTGGATTAAAAAAAATAATAATTTTGTCTTGCTTCGGAAAAGGCCAAAATCGTATATTTGACTAGAAAACGTACACGTGTGATAGTCCAAAAATTGAGATTAAGCAATTTACTTTATAAAAATACTTTCTAAAAAGGGTTTACACTGTTATAGAAGATTTAATGGCTTTTTGAATCCCTGTTTGAAAAGGAATCACTAGATGGCGTTAATAGGCGTAAAACAATTAACTTTTATCAGTTAGAAAATTTTATTTATATATTAATCCAAATACCTGGGCTCGCAATGTGCTATCGAAAAATTAAAGTTGATCCTCGTCACAAACATGTCCGACTCCAGTCTGATCTCGTGGACCGAAGGTGGCGGCAAGGCTATCGCTAGAGCTACCATGCCCAGGAGTTGTGGAGGCGACTTCCGACTGTGCGAGAAGGTGTATTGTGGTCGGAGACGGCAGAGCATTAGGACCACCTGGAAGGAAGAGAGGTTTTGGTCAAAAAGTGTTTGGAAATGTTTGATTCTTATCCGTCTTCTACTCATTAAAAGTCAACAATGAATGACATAAATGTGAATGAGTATTTCGTTTATTGTGTACATGCTACAACAAAAATAAAAAAAAGATTTTATAACAAAAGTGATAAGTAGTTGCAGAGAAGACGATGAACATTTGTTTGAAAAGTTTATTAAAAATATCATAACAGGATGCTAACATGAAATTTCATAACCATAAATTCAAAATTACACCCGAAAGTATTTTATTAAACTTTTCACAACTCATTTCACTGAAGGCCGTAAACACGAAACGTGCTTCGTACGAAATGAGAATAATATTGTTCCAAACGAGAAAACTCTTTCTCAACTTCTCAACGAACACATATATAATCCCATATGCGAGGCAACCTGAATTCAACTTTACGGAGAGTTATTGAAGCTTTAAATTTAAAAGTAAATCCAATTTCATCTGACTCTGATTCGTACTCCCATTTGTCTTCCTAAAACGACTTCTCACAAGGACGTGATTTCAGAACTCAGGTTAGAATTTAAGTTACCAAAAATGAATTCTCATACTATATGTGTACAAACGGTGGAATTGGAAAATTTTCCCAATAAACCTTTGCCTCAAGCGGAATTCCCGTATTTAGTGTTAGAGAAATGACAAATGGTTGCACTAATTGCTTTACCGATATCCAAGCGGTTTGCATGAGCCATTTAGATAAAGATAAGTTAGAATTACGGCTTTTACTTGGAGATTTCCTTTGTTACTTACTATGTTTTCAAAGGCTTCTGATAAAGGTTAATTTAAAACTTAATCCCGACTATGCTGATTCATTAAAGAAACAGTGTTTCTTTGCCTTCATTATTTTATTGTTATTGTTTAATTGGTTAAGAAAATCAAAAGTCTATCTTATCATCTTATAAGCTAATAAGAAATAACGCAAAAGAAATGTTACCCCTAAAATAATCTATTAAAGACTAATTTTACGAAGTCCTACGAAATTCGCAAGTCGCACCAGATATAATCACAGTTTATGTTCTAACACCGAGTTAAGGGCAAAAATTATGGGCCGAAGTAAGCGCCTTGCGGCACCCCATGCGGCGGAACAATAATTCTAGCCAATAATATTTGTGATCTCATACGGATAAAGAGATCGTATGAATCTATTTATGACTCTATAAGGAAATGTATTATTTGTTCAATAAAATAGTAATAAAATGAAGGAATGTTGATGGTTGTGATTGTTGGCACTTGTTGGAACTTATCAGACATCTTGGTTGAAATAATATATTTGTACTTGTCAATGAGATCAATATTTATTTCACTACACCCAACCGGTTTCACTTATAGGGCTAATATTTGATATATTTGAGCAAAACATTTTGATTAAAATATCCTTTACATGTAACACTTACCTCTGTTCATACACTTTGACTTTATCGCACGTATAAAACAGTGTAACATGTAAACACAATATTTTTAATCCATGTATTTTGCTCAAAAACGAAACGGGTTGGGTGTAGTGAAATAAATATAAATCCCGTGGAAATGTAGAAGTGTATTATTTCAACAAAGGAAAATTAACTAAACCGCGATGATCAACCTTATCACAAGCCTTAAAGACATTTTTTTTTCATTTAAAGATTTCAGTGTTTGTAGAAAAAAAGATGATAAACACACTTATCATGATCTTAAACATACCCACCCGCCAGCTAACATTCTCGCCATATCGCGGTCCATCACCCTCCTTGCCTCTCCCAACCTAGATTGAAAATGAAAATTCATCGTCCATTTCTTTCTCTCTTTCCTAAACCAGATAAAGAAGAAAAATGTCCACAAATTTTCATAGTCGTTTAGGTTATTAATGACTCTGGAGTAGATAAATAATAAATAATTTTCGTTTGTCGCACCATCTTTTAAGATGAATTGCTTTCGTTTCCTTTTCGTGTTTATCGTAATTTAATTTAATGGCCAGATAAAATGTGCCTTTTTAACGCTCCAAATCAATTTGTACCTAATTAAGTTACAGGAATATCTACTTCACATTTTTATTGGACTACTTTACTAAATTACTACTTCCATCCATCCATCAGCCTAGTTCGTCCACTGCTGGACATAAGCCTCTCCAGGACTTTGCCACTCCGGCGATCACCCTGGAAGAATTGCCCATACTCACACACGCTGGGCAGGCGGGTTGGTGAGCGCGGTGCCGGAACCCTCGCAACCCTCGATATAACGCCATCCATCGGTCCCAGGCATGGTGGGCCTCCTGGTTTTTTGCCTGTGAGCTGTCCTCTTACTCTCCCCCGAATTACTTCGAGGGGGTCTCCAAGTAAGATGGTGGTACCTCCGCAGTCGAGCCCGGCATCAGCTCTACCACCTGTGTTAATAAATATTAACTACTTACCTATTATTATTATTATAAACTACGGAGCTACGAATTGAATATATCGAAGTAAATACACGTTTTTCTTTTTCGCTAAATCAATAAATCAATGTTGAACCAGAAATTAAGTTTTTACCTCATCGTCATGCTTACCCTATATCCTGAAGACTTGAAGTGGCATCCTCTTTTGGTGAGGGTGCTCTTCATCCGGACACAAAACGCTCTATCCATCCCTCTGTACAGGGTCCCACTCGCTGCCAGCGTCATTTGAGCTGATACTGTTGACAAATAAAACCAACATTAACACATATCATCATCCCCGAGGGAATGTCAGAGATCTTTCCGAGTGTGGACTATTATTGGCACAGTCAACAGTCGAATACCCTTTATTCACCGACGATTATTACGTCCCCGTGTAGTGGGAAGGGAGCCTCATAGCCTCAAATACACGCTTTTTATGGTATCCAGGTTTACCTCAGTGTTTCCCTGTTCAGCAGGTAGGTAAACAAATGTCAAAAAACTCATTGATGCATGAGGATTGAGAGAATTTGAAATCGGGCCTCAAAATTGAAACCAACTTATCTACCGCTGTTTTAATTAAAAGTATGCTTCGTATTTATGATTATAATACTAGTTTGATATTTAAAAAAAAATCTTGTAATGATATTAATTATGCTCTTTAGCAAGGTATTTGCGTTTTTAATGGTTAACCGTTAAAAAGTGATTCAGCTATTCAATCAAACTGATTCTACATTGAAAAGATCCTACAATTTTTCATCCCACCCCGATTAACGTTCTAAGTCATTGGTAGTCGCTAAGAGGTTGGTTAATTAAAAGGTTTCTATTAGAGGAACGCCTGAGATCTCTCCGTCTAACCTTGTGCACGCCGTAATTGATTTCACTGACTTCTTCAATCTGGGAACTCGACCTGAGATTCCCAAAGTTGATCTTAGTCACATTGCTTATGCCGATCTTGGAACTTTGCTCGTAACTAAAAGCCAGTTTTGGGTGAAAAAAAATTAAGTGGGAGGAATGCTTTTTCAAAATTATTCAAACATAAACATTTTATCTTTAAACATTTATTTTTATCTTTTTTCAGAAATCTTATGTTAAACACTCTGAAAGTGTTTCTTCTAAACGTCGGATTTAGTGAACGGACCGATCGACATTGTATTTGTAGTTCACAAGATATTATTATTCTCATTTATTTTGTTGTACGTACCTAATTATTTGTTTTTGTATGTAGCTTTTTATAATTTATCTTTTCATATATTATCTCGCTTATTATCTATGTATGTTTATTGTACACCATAATTGTTGATTACTAATGTTATATAATTAAAATAGTAGCATGTATTATACTGTAACTAGTTGTATATATGTAAGTATGTACATTAAAATGTCGGAAGTATGCGTGACAAGACAATGGTTATGGCATAATATCAGCGTTGTGGTCTACTGGCTGCAACACATGCTGAGTCAGGGCCTTTTTACCCAGCACTTCATGTTTTGTTTTGTACCTAAAATGTGTTTGAATTATTTTGTTGATAGTACTGAGTAAATAAAGATTATATCTATCTATCTATCATTTTAATACAATTCTGCATGGCATAATATCCTTAATAAGGTGAATATGAACTTAAGAATAGTTATAGGCCTAGTCTTAATAGTGCATGTTAGTTGTATATGCCTAAAAATATGTATGTGTATTAATACAACTGAAAAGGTAAAACATATACAGATATAGATTTGAGCAACAACAACCGTTAAATGTGCCCAAACCTATGTTTTAACACAATACATTTCATTTCATTTGATTTCATTTTTTTACACTTTAACATTAACTAATTTATGTAAAAAATAATATTACTTGTCTACTCTAGAGGTATCTAATTAATTTATTAATATAAAATACTTAGTCTAATTTTCATTTTATTATGGCCTGCCAGTCAAAAATGGTTTTATTTATCATTTCATGATGTTTGTATTTTTAAGTTCCAAATATGAACTATATTGTGTGTCACAACTAATTTTGACCTATGTAGATTGATCTTTTATAAGACATCTATGCCTGTGTGGCACAAATGAAAAAAAAAACAAGTTTGAAGTAGGTACACATAAATTATAGAAATCTATCAGTTCCGTGATTGACTGACTTACTAACGGACCAAGCATAGCCTAAACAGGCAACACTACAAACATAAAATTTGGAACATAATATTCTTTATAGGACAATACAAGAAGAAATTTACAATGGGCTGATCATGATCACATCCTAAATCCACGCAGACGAAGTCGCAGTCTTCCTCAGTAGGTTATACTTGTATAATATATAATATTTCATTAGTTTGTCATCGTTTTGGTCAACGGATCTAATATGTATTATTAGATAACATTTTGTAAAAAATACGGTTTAGATTTCCATCGTATCTAACCGATTAAAGCAATCCGACTTCGACAAACGGTTGCGAATTTCCATTGCGGAGCCAACAATGCACTGTAACGTTGAATCACTCTTTTGTACGTGGTTAAATACGTAATACAAGACTCTGACTCAATCGAAAAGTATGTTAAATAGCGACCTTGTGAGATTTTTTGTACAAACATGTCAAATTTTGATCGAGAGTTATTTTAATAAAACATTTTATTAAATTTCGTCTAGGATATTGCAGTTTTTATTAGTGAATCCACCTTTGGATATTGGTAACGATAAAGCTACAAAAAGTATTAATGATACTGAAATAGTTAAGCGATTGACGATATCTTGGCAGTATACCCAAACTTCTTTTTATGTATTCATTTAACTTTACGTAATATCGCTTTCCTTTTTCTGTCTTTATTAGATTTTATAATAGTTTGACCTGAGGGTACGATTCCTCTATTTAAGAACCTATGCTCGGTTTCCTTCTGACAGCATCAGAAGCATTTTCGATCCCTGTTCCACGCCCGTCAGGTGACAATGTGGCCACTTTTTCCCCTTCACCATCCTCTACAGTCTCCGATGTTCCATGGCCGTCATCCAACAAAGACTCAAGTGTCACACCAACTCCATCCTGATTGATTTTTTTATAAGAATGAGTTTTTCAACACATCGTTGAGAGCTGATTGAAATCGATTGAGCCCTTCTAAGTATTCGTATTTTTAGATTAAAAATTAGTTACCTATTTCTTTTTGTACGATAAATGAGACTTCTGTCGGTTTTATTTAATGTACTTTAACGGTATCCTCCTTTTCCGGTTGAAATACGTGTTTCAAAATTCATATCCTGCTGTATTTTTTAAATGGGTAATCTCATAATTAATATGAAAAGATGTAACAGATGAGCATGTTGTATGATATCAAATCGTTGTTATTCAATTTCTAAATTTAGAGGATTAACGACGTGTACAATATTTTTATCAAGCTTGGATATTCCAGAAATTAAAACCAACTTGAAAACGGGCACTACTTTCCCATGAACCTTTTTAACTTAAAATTCAGTAAAAGTACAAACCTTGAACGAATTCCAATACCAAAGCTCCAAATAGACTTGAAGATGGAAAATGAAATATTAATCAACAATATAAAGAGAAGCGTACTGACACCCCATTGACTGTATCATAAGGTTCCAAACATG
This sequence comes from Ypsolopha sequella, assembly GCA_934047225.1. NCBI lineage: Eukaryota > Metazoa > Arthropoda > Insecta > Lepidoptera > Ypsolophidae > Ypsolopha > Ypsolopha sequella. The sequence goes on along the minus strand of OW204004.1, from coordinate 19,028,778 downwards.
GCGTGAAGACCTAATCTAATTTTGGCCTTAACTTAATATTCCCAGTACAAAACGATTCGTTATAGTGGGTGAATTTTTGGAGCGGTATTGTCGCGTTCGAAAGGTGCATTGGCCTTAAAAATAAGGAAATTGTAATTGAATTTTGTATTGCTTTTTGGATTATTTTTGTTAGAAGACGTTTCGGTAATTGTAGAGTTTTTCTCATTGATGGTATTAAAAACTAACACAGCCGAACTGAATAACGGTTGCACGATCCACTTCGTTCTAGTCAGTACGAGTGTCAGTTACTTCTCAGTTTTTGCTTTGCTGTTATTTTTAGCTAATACTGTTAAATATCTTCATATTTTTTGAACGCTGCAAATGGTATTGGCATTTTCACAAGTGTCCATGGGCTATGTTGAAACAAAAGGCAATAAATGAAAATAAATATTTAGGTACTTAACCTAAAATTACAATACTTGGTTACCTTTTAGACCTAAAAAGTATACTAGATATATTGCGGTTGTTAGTGTGTATTTTAATTGTATATTTTTGAAAGACAGCAATTTTTCTAAATTAGTTACGCTTTTAGAGTTTATATTATTTCGACCAGTTTATTGCATCACAGGCGATCACAACGAGCAAAGCTGCATGCATACATATACTCACGCTTAACACACTTCTTTTGCCTCTTTCACATCCATCAATCTAGTCATACAAGCTCTTCTGGGAACTTTAAAGCTGCATGATGTGGTTATAATAAAAGACATATAACTATAACTCACCATCAGGGTTATTCGTCCCATGCTGGCTACCTTCTTCGCTCCCTGAGGCTGGACTGTTCAGCCCAGTTCCTCCTGATCTTCCAGCCAGGGATAGACCAAGCTGCTCAGCAATCTCGGCGTGATCAGCCTGGTGAATATAGTCGAAGACACTGCTTCCGGTCATCTCTACCTAGACGAGGGAAAGTAGTATATTAAAAAACAGGTCGAATCTTGTTAATTTGATTGTTGACTTTTTGGATTATCTGGGCTGCTTTTTTTTTCACCTAATTAATTTCTTTTCATCATATTGAGTATTTATGAAAGTCCACGAATTAAAAGGCAGTTGTTCGAGCACTAATAGGGTGTGGTAATACTTCAGCTGATGAATTTAATTATACAAATTGCAATTATTTTTCAGTAAAGCAGATCTGTGCTGAAAATAAAATCTTTGTCCAGATTAAGGTTTTAGGGTTGGTATTACCTATAGTAGGTAATATTATTATTCCTTAAAAGATTTTACTTCTCACCTCTTCATCAGCCAAAACTACTCTTATAATTACCATTTCATATTCCTAGTGTTTAGAAAAATGTTCATGATATTTACATTTTGAAAATAATTTTGAGGGATATCAGTCAAGTCAATCAAGGCGTCTGTTCCATAAACTAATTTGTATCATACATATGCATATATGAAAACATTTTCAGTTTCCTCGTGCATAGTTGTTACTTTAAGTCCAACAACAGCTTCATCTACACCACATACATCAAGACCACCTTTCTCGTTAGCTCCTGGCTCCGTTCTAGGAACCTGATGCCACCTGCTAAGAGATGGAAGATAAGACCTTCCGTTCATTCATAACAGCGATGACAGCGTACGTGAGCCTCGACTCCATTGAGACGACCGGTTGTTGATGAACCTAATGGCAAACCATATATTTTACTACTTGCTACGATCACTTTACGTGAAACTGCTACGAAACTTCAGGTGTATCTTTAAGAGTAAATCATATTTTATTCGCGAATGGCTCGGTGAAATTAGTAAACATGCGTACCAAACTGAGTTGTAGGATTTACACTGATAATACTAAACTTCCTTAACGACACTGACCACTAAGATTTAAATGTTCTGTGCCACTAAGCCATTAGACGTTGTCAGGAGGGCAAACATTTTTCGCCAACACATCAGGGAAATTGCACTACAATACAAATGTCATTTAATACTATCCCATCTCTATTTCCTTGCTTAATACCCTCCCCGCAACACCCCGGCAGAGGCTGAAAAAATCTCACTTGTCCGTGAATGATAAGATGTTTAATGGTAAGGTGGTCTGTGCTCAAAGACAACAGCCAAAACTTACACTTTCGGAAGAAAACCACGAAAGAAACAGATAACAAAGATGGCGGCACCGCAAAATTCCGATCACAGCCGACGAATTTCAGTCACAGCCTGCTGTCAACGTCCAAACTTTCACGATGACCCTTTCCCGGCATATGCAAATGTGTCTTTAAATAAATTTATCAAATATAATTGTGGGACCCTATTCGGTATTCAGAAGGTGCGTATCCGTGGTCGGACGACGCATGTGAATGCGAGAAACAATAGTGACATTACGGTGGTCGATTCTGAGAATGTGGCTGAGGACTTTATGGGTTTTATAGCGATTCGCCGATGCGATCGTAAAGTAAGACATGGTTTTGAAAACCATGGTGATGAGGTAATAGAGAGGGATGGAGAAGTCACGATGTATGACTAATGACGAAGGATGTGTGAATCTATATCACGATGATTCAGTCACGATTGGAAGAAGTTTCACTAAACAAGACCAAAAGTGATACCTCTTGTTGGCGTTCGTAAAGAAATGAAAACAAATATCTTTAAGAAATGCACTCCCGACGGAGGAGAACAGGTGTTTCACGTGTCACTAGAACTTTAAGACAGTCACGAACCCACTTTCCACCGATACATTTAAAGTTCCAACTTAAAATCACGTTTCCCTGACACAAATACTTACTCCTTAGTCGCTTTTTACAGGTGCTTTCACAGTTTTTTTTTTTTGCAGTCCCGAGTAATAGAGAGGGGTAGACAATACATCCCCATTTGCAACGATCCTTTCACACCTTCACACCTTTTGCCCACTTTCACTCCATCAATCGAGTCATACCACCACTTCTATTTCAAGTTATATTTTTTAAAACACGTCTCAATAGTCTATGTAAAGTCGAGTCAAGTGATACGATACGCACAACCAGAAGAAATCATCTCGACTAAAAGATCGGTCACGATAAGGGCCAGAAACAAAAAGCAGCACGTAAATAATTTCCAGAAACAAACACGCAGAAGGGATACCAATATAAAAAAATAAAGAATCTATTTACTACTTTATCTCTAAAAGAAAATATGATTTCCCATTGTCGGCGTTATCAACGACCAAACGTTCCTTACAGATCCTGAAAAAATACCCCTCACAGAATTTAATATAGGAGTACCAACACATTCTTGTCCAACTAAGTTGTATGCTCTTATTTACCAGGAAGTTTATGTATTTTTATGTGTCTAACACACACATGAGATATGGTCTGCGTCGGAAGGTGTTTCGGTGGTCTTAGGTTCGGTTGTGTGAGTGAATGCGGGGGTGTGTGGGTGAGGTACGGTTCGCAGAGGAGAGGCATTAGGATGTGTAGCACGCCCGAGCCGAGCCCGGCACGTGACCGGAATATCGTATCGTCTCTTTCCTCTATCATCTGTCCGTTTCATTCCCACCCCTACCCGCCATGTTGCTCGCGAAATTTTCTCAGTTTTCGGTTATTTCTGTCTGCCTTTTAATTTCGTATTTTCCCTGTAGCTACATTTTTTCACGTTATAAATTTAATATAACTTTACATTGTGCTTAATTTTTGCCATCATTAATCCTAGTCGCGTTTGCTTCTCATATCTGCATTTTAATGGTTTCTCATTTTCTTGTGTAGATTAAAATTCTTCGTTGAGCATTTCATTTCTCTTTAGCATAATCGCTAGGTGTTTAATAGTTAACGAGTTTATCTACCATTACAAAATACTCTGTGCTTTTGTATATGTGCTTTTTGTCAATCTTTTTAACCAAAATCATTTAAACATATATTTTAAGTCTTTTAATTAAATTGTAGTTCATTTGAATTTATTTATTTGACAATTGCGTACTAAACTGCTTCTGGAATACTTATGGACGTTTAACCAAACACAAAACTACATCTTACACAGTTGCATTGGCATAAAAAAGCCCTACATTTTTTATTATCACAAAATCTTCAGCCCACAGACTATGATAACACGTAGCAGTCATAACATAACACAGACGACACGTGTGAAAGAGTTATCTGTGATCTAAAATCAACATCTCTAACGCATTGAAATAGGGTCGAAAATGCGGGCGTTCAAACGACCGGATGCAAGTCTTTCTAGCGCCGCCGAAAATTTCAGATCTAATCGTCTGACCGTACTGAGCTGCATGTGAATGGGAGTGTGGGCATATCATAATTTTGTAGGTAGTTTTACTGTCATGTAAATTTTAATGATAAGTTAGAAAAGTAAACAGTTCAACACTATGTTTTGTAACTAAAAAACCCAATTGTGTTTGTAGCAGGATACAGATCTATTAAGATATTAGGTCTTTACATATGAAATTGCCGTTTTCTATAGAGAAATTAAAGGAAATTTTCAATAGTAACATTTTTGCATTTTTTTTAGGAATGACAAATCTAAACTGTGTATTTTCTTTTGTGTGACAATGAGACAACATTAAGCTATTTGTTTTTGAAAAGTGTCAGCTGTAAAAAATTATCATGGAAATGGATGGCATTTAGGACGAACTGTTTTTGAAGATCAAATTTTTATAATAAAACTGAATTACAGGAATTATGAACTCATGAATATGTACGAAAATTTCGGCAATTTCAAAGACCTATTAGTTATATCACACTCGTATAAGCGGTAGGACAGCAGCAGGAGCCGCAGTTACCAAAAACTAAAAGCTCTGGAGCTGTATTTTTGAATCACTTGCCGTGAATCATATACTCACGCACGAAAAAAAATCACGTGCGAAATTCAATTCGATTGGCCACGATTTTACGTATTTTTGAATCAGTAGAAATCAATGTAAACGGTTTTCGTTTCACGCAGAAATTAAAACCGGAAAGCAATATTTCGTTGATTTTAAAAACCGGTAATGAATGGAGGTGAACGGAACGTAAATTAAAAAGTTACAATGTCATGTCAGTCTCATCGATGCATCGACATCGACATTTTCTTCTTGTCATTCTTGCATAGTTCCTACTAGTAGAAATCGGAAAACGAGTGAGACAGACCACTCGTTGCAGAATTCACGGAGAGAATTTTCAAAAATACTTATTTCAAGTTTTCGTATGCGAATCATGCGGATTCATATGCAAATTGAAATTCGAATGATTCAAAAATACAGCCCCTGGCTCAGAACAGAGAACGATGAATGATGCTTTAGATAGCGACAAGAAGTAGGCTCTTAAATAATTAATGATAAAGAGCATACAAAAAAGTAAATAATAGAATAGGGTAACAAAGTACTTACTTGTGATAATCCTAGGTAAATTGAAACAGTTTCAGATATGTACAGGAACCTCCCATCCGCCGCCACCGATAACGCGAAGCCATCCAGGGACTGTGGACAAACAACAGAAACAGTGAGCTAAACACACCAAAGTAAGAAATTAAACATTACTATTACATATTACGAATTCGCTTAGATTAAATTATATTAAGGTGTGTGAAATCGAAAACCATTTCGAGTTTAGGTGTAATAAGCCGTATTTTAGAACTTGTGGTCTAAAAAACCTCACCAAAAAGCTGCAACTTCCATTTGCCTTCGTGTGACGTCACTTGAGAAATGGCTGTTTGTTGATTCAGATTTAAATCTGACACCATAATTTTGGTTTTAGGATTTCTCCATCGAGGTATTGGACTACTTACTGGTGAAGTCAATCATGGCCATACTAGCCCTGCGTTCCGAAATAGAATTATTTCGCTAAAATCGATTACGAATGAATGAGGTGAATGGATAATAATCCATGAGTGAAGCAAATGCGTTCATTCATTCGTATGACTTTCGTGGCTCATGCGACGTAGGTGAGGCGATGTGAGCGTTGAACGGAATGGAATGTCAAAAATTGTTTTCGTTCCATTATTTCAGCAGTTCAGATCAAACAAACCATGGTATATGTTTTATTCAGCCATGAGAGAAACAAATGAAAAGTAGTGTGGAACTCTTCGTCGAAAAAGAAGAATTTATGAATATATATATATATATATATTCTCGTCGCTATCTGAGTCTACGTTGAAGAACAGTGCTACAAACTCTTCTTGTTCCATCACGAATCACGGCACTTTGACGTATCAAATCATATTGTATTCTGTGGTAAGAGGTTATGGTTAAGATGTATCTTTTTTAATGCGGTCCGAATCATAAGCTATCTTTCACATCGTTTGCTAGCTCACAAATTACGGACCAGTCATCGCTCACACTTTAATTCATTCATAGCTTTTATCGATGTAATTCTATTTCGGACCGCACGGTAGAATGCACGTTACTTTTAATTGCCGTATTTAATTTTACATGTTTTATAGAGTTCATTCATTCATTCCCCTACAATTTTCTGATGATCTTCAAAGTATGTCTTGCAGATCGAAAAGCAACTGTGAAGATCTGAAATAAAACACCTAATTTCCAAACAAAAAAACTTATGTTGATTCATGATACGGAATATTATTGACCGATAGAGAAAAAGAAGTAAAAAATATTATAATTTTACGCTTACTGCACAGCGCCTGCTGAGACTGCAAGAAGTACCGCCAGCAAATAAATATAATGTTTGATTACATTACATGAGGACAATGGAAAAAAAATGAAAACACTTTTTTTAAATTAATAAAATAAATATTTTTATTTTTTCTTAACCAAGCGCCTACATTATGTATAATTTAAGCGGTTGGTAACTGATTGCCAACCACGAGAAATATAAAAAAGTGTGGCCTACTGTTATAATAGGTTTAGGCATAGTCATAAATGTTCTGTGTTCATAATTAGAATCTGAGCTTTCACCTTAATTATAATTTTTCATTGTTTGTGTTTGTTTATATTACGCCAAATCTGATCCATCGATCGGTAGGACCACTGGCTGTCATGCGGACAAGGCAACTTAGTTTGGCAGACAGGGTAACATCCATGCGGATACCTACACTTAGCAGATGAATGCTCGTTCTTTGTTTGTTTAAGTCTGTTGATTTGTTGAGTGTATGTAAAAAAGTTTTTGGTGTGAAAATAAATTATGTCTTATGTCTTACAATTATACTCATATACCTTTCAGTTTAACCATGTCGAACTGATTTGGAATTTAGTACAGCTGGTACAGGTGATACACGTTTTTAGATAATTCTTTACGTATGTATTCACCATTTTTTTTAAGTAGAAAAATGAAAATATTCATGCTGTGCAAAATGTTTTGTAAAAAACTTTCCTGCAGACCGTAAACTGTGAATCGAAAGTAAAACAGCTAATACAGCCTCCATACAAAGCGGCCTCATTCCGTATCCATTTCAACAAAAAATCTAAATAAACATTGATGATGACTATGATCATTTCAAAAAAAGAACACGGGCCAAAGCTAGCCTATCAGCTAGCTTAATGAGAAGCACGGTTGACAAAATGGTCTCCAGAAAATTGATGAGGTTTTTATGAAATCTCCGTTTAAACGGTAGGTGATGGAAGACATTTGGATTATGGTGGCAAAAAGGCATTGTTTGCGGGAGCTGATTGTGTTTATGTGATGAATCTTAGTGAGCTTTTTTTGAATGTGAATGAAAGCTTTGGTCATTTTGGAAGCTTGATATAGTCACTTTGGAATGGAATAATATTGGAAACTATTGCTACCATATTAAGCTCTATTGTCAAAATCACAACGTCCTTACACTTTTTCGCCACAAAACGTGCAGAATGCATAACAGTTGCATTTACGCCAAAAAAATGTATATCAAGGAATCACGTAGGAACCAATTCAACTACTTGGACCCGAGTGAAACCGCAGCCTCCCCACAACATTATAATGACACAGAATAGATTGCACAAATCGATAATTTACGTGATCGAGTACAGAATAATCGATTTTTTTACACAAAAACCCTTTCAAACTGTCCCAGAAACGACCACGGCGATACGTGTGTATTCGATTAATATTATGAAATTTTAGTGAAATCTGGTGAAATATTAAATTAAGGTTTCGTAAATTTTTGGTACATTAGATGTGTGTTGCAGTTGGCCTATTGTGTGCGAGCTTTTGATCGAGATTGGTCGGTAACAGGCGTGAAGTCGGTCGAATCGGTTGCGCAAGAGTGTAGAGTAGGGATCAACTCGAATGTGGACCAGGCCACTTTTTTATTGGTCAATCAGTACTTTTGCTCAGCACAAACGAATTAAACGATGTTCGTTTATTTATAGGGAAAGTGATTTAACCGTTATTTTAGATAGTAAGCAAGTATTTAAGACCATTTATTGATTGAGAATGAATGAAATTAAACGTTAATTTACATTTTCCGACGCCAAAAGATTAGATAACTATTCTAGTCCGAAAAAGATCCACCGCGCACACGCATGAAACAGTCCCACTTTGTGTCCACACAAAATACATATAAAGAGAGATATTCACGCAAACAGATCCCTGTTAGACAATTGAAGACGTCCGAAGTGACGTTCTTGATCACTGATCGTACCGAATAAATTAACATTATATCATTGCAGTATAGAAACGTAGAAAGAAAAGTAAATCTGGATGTGAGGAGCTCTGAACCGGGATACGAACCCGGGACCTCTCGCTTGCCGGGCGATTGCTCTAACCTCTGAGCTATCCAGGTCTCAACACAACCCGTGAATTTACCGATGTGCTTTCCCATACTGCAATGATATTTATAGATACCCACTTTACAGTGAGCCACTTGGCACCTAGAGGACGCTAGTGTAATCAAAGCTAGTCAAAGACCTTATGCCCTACCGTCACCTGTTACAGCATCGGGTAGTGAAGAATACACATTTCTCTTATCGAAACTATGACAGAAATAAATTTCTATGTTTGAACACTTGGCGATTTATCCATCGCAAGGAGATATAAATTAACATTATATCATTGCAGTATAGAAACGCAGAAAGAAAAGTAAATCTGGATGTGAGGGTTCGTATCCCGGTTCAGAGCTCCTCATATCCAGATTTACTTTTCTTTCTGCGTTTCTATACTGCAATAATATAATGTTAATTTATATCTCCTTGCGATGGATAAATCGCCAAGTGTTCAAACATAGAAATTTATTTCTGTCATAGTACCGAATAACTTCCATTGTATAACTTTTGAATTTACGTAAATACCAGAAACTTTATTTACATTTTCTGTGGGGAGGTTAATCAGACAGTTTATATTATTATTTTACTTACTTGGGCTTATAAAGATAAGAGAAGATGTAACTTACCTGTAATATATGGGTTCCTTGGTGCTGCTCGAACAGTTCCATTGCTAGACCGAGAGACGATCGCCGGTTTTGGGCTCCTAAAACAAACGAAAGTTCAATTAAATACTTCATTTTAGAGTCAAGGTCCTAAGAAAAAGAACAAGAATTTAGATTAAAATTATTGCGCATAACATAATTCCTAATAAAACTCTCACTTTCCCTTCGCCGAAAAGATTAACAAACAAACTTCTTAAGAAACTCGAAACTTTTGACCTATATCAACACAGAGGCTCAAAAAGACACCGCTTTACATGAAAAAAAAAGCAAACAAGAAACGAAACAAAATCATAAAGTTGTCAGTACATGCGCATGCGCAGGAACCTTATACCATCAGATATGATCTTCTCTACCAACACCATCTTCTACCTACATCCAACCTTACCCCGTATATTCAACGTCTCATTTCCTCTACCAGAACTCAACAGATTAGTTTGTAGAGCAAGATGACAGATGAAACAAAATGGCGGACGACACAGTAGCATGTTTATGGTACGTCAAAATGGAAGATGGCTCTATTTTCTTTAAAGTTTATTGTTTTGTGTTCCATATTGTTTATGGGCTTTAGTAGTTCACAAAGGTTAAGGAATTAATAACAATAGATGTTTATAACGGCTAAGATGTTTTTATTTTATTCCCTATCTTTTCTGAAGATATTTTGGTAGTTGTCAGTCTCTCAATGGGAATTTAGAATTCATTACGAGTTAATTGAAAGTTGTAACGTGTTCCGAATTCGCTTAGATTAAATTATGTTAAGGTGTGTTAATTGGAAAACCATTTCGCTTAGATTAAATTATGTTAAGGTGTGTCAATTGGAAAACCATTTTGCTTAGAATAAATTATGTAAAGGTGTTTTAAATGAAAAACCATTTCGAGATTTTGGTTTAATAAGCCGTATTTTAGAACTTGTGGTCTAAAAAATCTCATGATGATGAATATTTTTACGAAAAAGCTAGCGAAAAAGCGACTTACATTTGCCTTCGTGTGACGTCACTTGAGAAATGGCTGTTTAGAAATGTGTTCTTTGCTATCAAGATAAACTTATAATATTTTCTTTCCGACTGATTTGACAGATGGATGAAAGATAAGTAGACATACAGAGACAGACAACTTTTTTTATAAGCAATCACAAATCACAATCAGTATAATGTCTAAAATTCTCAAGTGACGTCATATCGGACAATTCTTTTAAAATATCATGAAAAAATAATAGTTTATTTATATACCAAAATAATGAGAAATGGCGTATTTTCTCATCCATGCTAAAACAAAAATGCCTTGCACTCTTGGACTGGCCTATTCGTCCAAGCTTGCACTGGATGAAGTAAATATAAGTGGTTTTGTAATTTATATTTTAGAAATTTTCCTATTTAATTTATTAGAAAATAGTTTTTCCACGGTAGGACAATAATTTGGCAGCTTCTCAATGAAGTAACATCAAGTTACTTTGTAGACATTAGTGGTCACTTGAACGGGTTGTAAAGTGGCTCTGGTTTGATTTTTGGCACTATCCTTCACAGACGAATAATTTTGTGTTCCGCCACATCATACGTAAGTTAGGCATTGATGGACGAACGTGATAACGTTCACGTGTGATAACGTGATACTCACGTATGCATAGCCGAGGCACACATACTTGAGTCCATCAATTCCAAATTGCCACTAAGGCTTGTATAGTAAAATTAACATTATATCATTGCAGTATAGAAACGCAGAAAGAAAAGTAAATCTGGATGTGAGGAGCTGTGAACCGGGAATCGAACCCGGGACCTCTCGCTTGCCGGGCGATAGCTCTAACCTCTGAGCTATCCAGGTTTCAACACAACTCGTGAATTTACCGATGTGCTTTCCAATACTGCAATGATATTTATAGATACCCACTTTACAGTGGCTCACTTGGCGCCTAGAGGACGCTAGTGTATTCAAAGCTAGTCAAAGACCATTATGCCCTACCGTCACCTGTTACAGCATCGGGTAGTGAAGAATACACATTTCTCTTATCGAAACTATGACATAAATAAATTTCTATGTTTAAGCACTTTGCGATTTACCCATCGCAAGGAAATATCAATTTTTATTTCTGTCATAGCTTGTATAGTACTTTTCTCAAACAATGCGTGGATATTCAAATAATTAATTGAAATAAATATATATATATATATTGCTACATAGAGCACTTATTTTATTTTATTTTTTGTTTAATTAAAACATTAAGTATATAAAAATTATTTTCGAAATATATTTCGGCCCACTTTGGGGCCGGCGTCAGTCGAATTAAAAACGGTAAATGACATAAAATATATACAACCTTATAACTAATGATTTTAAATGAATGACATTTGAGTATGAATAAAATATATATATATACAACCTTATGACATGAATGAGCTTAACCTACTTTAACAGAAAAAAACAAATAAAAAAATGAAAAAATGTAGAGGCCACCCTGCGGGTACTTTATGCGCTACCCTAAAGTTTATTTACAATATTGGGCGCACTCAAAACCGCAAGATGGCATTGCTGCCCAGGTACCCTGGTCTTGATGGTAATTGTTTCTGTTGTAAGTCAAGTCCTGGTCGAGTCGAATCGAGTCAGTCAAAGTGGAGTCAGTGTTGTTTGTTTAGTCCTGGTCCGTAGTGCGCACCAAGTGACCATATGTACGAGTATTCCCACGTCCTTAATTTTATATCTGTCAATGGTGGGTGAAATGATTTTATGATTCTTACGGTGAAATAGTTGTTGAATGTTTGGTTATGAGAGCGTACATGGATGGGGATAGGGAGATTGTTATTGTGGATGGTTGAGGTGTGTCTGTGATGATTAATGCGGATATGTAGTTCATTACGTGTTTCTCCTACGTAGAATGCCGAACAGTGTCGACATTCTAGTAGGTATATGCAGTTTTTTGTTTTGCAGTTGGTGTTTGGTTGAGCTTTGTATGTACTGGTTGTGTGGTGTGTTTTGACTTGACTTACAACAGAAACAATTACCATCAAGACCAGGGTACCTGGGCAGCAATGCCATCTTGCGGTTTTGAGTGCGCCCAATATTGTAAATAAACTTTAGGGTAGCGCATAAAGTACACATTTACGCCTCTACATTTTTTCATTTTTTTATTTTTATTTTTTCTGTTAAAGTAGGTTAAGCTCATTTATGTCATAAGGTTGTATATATATATATTTTATTCATACTCAAATGTCATTCATTTAAAATCATTAGTTATAAGGTTGTATATATTTTATGTCAAATAATTAATTAGTAAACATGTTTTTACTTTTCACAATTGAAAAAGTTTATATGCTAGGTACTTTTAATAGGAAAGGTTTCTGCTAGAGACGACTAGAGTAACGAGATATTAAATTTTATATGTAAATCAAAGTTTTGCTAAAGAACTGTCAAAAAACCTGACGATTGTCAAAAACAGACTAATTTGAATGCGGTACCATAACCGTAATCAGCGACCGCAAGAGCCCCTTAATACTAAGTTTCATTCGAATCGGACCACTCCACGACCTGTCAAATAACTGTCAAAACCTGTCGAATGACAATTTTTTGTTTTGGTCATGTAGTTCAAACCCGGATTCTCTAGCACCAGCCGATGGCTTGTTTTTAACCGCTACTAAAAGTTCGATTTATCTCGAACAATTATGATTACATTCATAATCTCCGACATGCGTACCCCTATAATTCGCTAATTCATTATACACAACTACCTACATGTAAAGGTACATCAAACGCAACATGACTTCTCATAACCCTGGTCGTGAAGGATCGCCCGCGTCACGACCAGCTGTCACGACTTCTATTCATCACAACACGTAAGGTTACCAACGAATTGGAGCATTTTCGCTTTTACCACATTCCAATAAGAGTTGTGATGTGGGATTATTAGATGGCTCGTGTCTACGCGTGTCCTTGCAAGAAGTTAATGACGATGGTAGATTACGATTTGGTCAGACCCTGGTGACATGGTGACTGGCCGGTTTTGATAGGTCATGGGGCCGTGACGGGTTTGGTTTCCGACCAAAGATTTCAAAAGTAAAGATACCGTACCTTACCTTACCATACTATGACAGCACTAAAAAATTTTTCCACCTTTAAATGGGTGACGCTCACACGTTTGGAATCAGTGCTCATCTGAACACAGTGATAGTTGGATGCCTTAAGTGTACTTAAAGTTAATCATTTTAACAACTTTATTAGTCTGATCAGTTTGCTGACCGCAGGTAGACAGATTTCGCACTCATAAGTGTGCGCGCGTCGGCATTATGTTTACGCACGCATTCAAAAACAATGCAGTAGATTTTAGGTGCCAGAGCTCATCTAAACTTTTGAAATCTTTGTTTCCGACATGTTTGGTGGTGCTTTGTGTGAGTTGATAGAACTGGCTTGTTTGTACCTTTTGAAAAGACGAATCATTAACATCATCTAGGTAGATCTAAAAAACCGCCAAGTGCGAGTCGGACTCACGGACGAAGGGTTCCGTACCATTATCTATAAAAACGGCAAAAAAAAACATATCTGTTGTATGGGAGCCCCCTTAAATATTTATTTTATTCTATTTTTAAGTATTTGTTGTTATAGCGGCAACAGAAATATATCATGTGTGAAAATTTCAACTGTCTAACTATCACGGTTCATGAGATACAGCCTGGTGACAGACGGACAGACAGATGGACAGACGGACAGCGGAGTCTTAGTAATAGGGTCCCGTTGGTTACCCTTTGGGTACGAACCCCAAAACTATGATTCTGTTTTACAAGCTCTTTTATTCTGGGTGCTTGTGGGACTTGACATTCTCCAGTATGTCGCCAATTTTATTTTATTTTTTCGGAGTCCAACAGATACTGAGCAAAGATTTCAAAAGTTTAGATGAGCCCTGTCACCTAAAATCTATTGCATTGTTTTTGAATATGTTTTGAATGTGAAATGTCACACTTTTGGCTTTATTCGTATTTATTGAAATGTTAGTGCACCTTAAAAATGCACACGACGCTATATTGAGACCTATTTGCACTCTTCCAACTATCACTGTGTTCAAATGAGCACTGATTCCAAACGTGTGAGCGTCACACATTTAAAGGCGAAAACATTTTGGTGCTGTCATACTACGGTAAGGGCCTATCTCAACTTTTGAAATCTTTGATCTTGAGTTACACAATGGACAGACGTAAGTTTCAAACACTGTTGCTGAACGGTTTCCGTTTTTTGCGAAACCAACATCAAAAATACTGATTCTAATCCGGGTTTCCTGAACTGAATTTGATTCCCATTTCAGAACTTAATTTTTAATATGTTTACAAAATCTTGATCCAAAAATGTAAATGATGTACTACTTTTTGCAAGCTTTGTGAATTTACAATTTTATTTACAAAGCAGTTAATAAAACCGTCATACTTATAATGTCATATAATTCTGTCATATAAAACAAAATGTAAGTAACTTCGGTTACCACAGTGTCTCAATTGTGTAGGGTAACCATGAATACAGAGAACTACGTCAATAATGCAAGATTCGAAAAGACACGCTTTATTGACAATAATGAACAAATAGAAATACCCGAATTAATGAAAATTGTATTGATCTATAACATAATATAAACAATTCCGCGACTGATTAAAACTGGTCGCAATATCTCGCTGCACGCGGGGCAATAAATAGTGCGAGCACAGTGAATCATATTGCGCGCTCACTCTCTTATGGATCTATGGTTTTTATTGGATGCAGGGAAATGCAAGTAAATACGTATCGAAGGGCCAAAATATTAGGATGTAAGAGTGAAATATGACATACATATTTTTTAAAGAGTTTGAATAAAGACAAAACTGAAAGAACCCCGCCTTAAATTAGTGAGCAACTTAAGAACCGCAAACAATCAGCTGAAACGTACCTAGAATATATATGTGGTTATATCTTCAAAATTCTGTATGTGATGTAATAAGAAAACTTACATTAGATAAAAGATGGCCAAGATTTACAGCATTTCCCTAAAAAGCTAACATAGATTTGCAAAATTTCACTAGAAAGTTACTTAATCCGTTCCGTTCAGTTAATTTCGATAACAATTGAAAAACAAATAATAAATATAGGTTGCGAACGCACCTTGCAAAGATTATATATTTTTATTGCGAAATCCATAGCTTTGAATACTCTAATTATTATTATTATTACCAAATTTAAAAGCACAAATATATGTTTTTATAGTATAACAAGTAGTAACAATAATTCGGTGTACAGATATGGTGGAAAAATTCGTTGTCCTAGATACAAACTTCGATAGCGCGCCTTGACGTAAGCAGGAGGTCGCAGGTTCAAATCCTAGCCCGAGGAACCTTTACAAAATATTTGTGCTTTTAAATTTGTTTCTGACTGATTTCTAGTTTGTAATGCACTCTAATAATAATTACAGCAACTTGTAAAATTAGAAAGGTTAAGAGAAAGTAGCATATATTTGCAAAATTAACTTAAAAGAAAAGTAAGCATAGCTTTTCAAAATATCTCCAGAAAGTTAACTTAAATTAAAACGTAGCATATATTTGTAGAATTTCTTGAGAAAGTCACTTATAATGTTCTTTGTTCTTCTAACGAAGGTTCTTCTACATTTTTTTCACGTATTATGCACGTATCACCACAAATGGTGGTTACTCTACTAGCCCAGTATAGCTACGTCGGCATTTCAAAGGCTGAGTCTCTTGTTTGTTGAATTAAATCGTAATAAAGAACACGGCCCCACTATCACAGCATCTTCAAGTATAATAAACTGAATTTTGCTGTGTGAAATTTTACTTTTTTTTTAAGGTCAGCTGCACGATTGTTTGTTTTGTGTTTCTTCAAGAACATGCTTTTTACAAAGATACACCAGCGACGTACTGTAAAACTAGTATTAGGTACTTATGTATTTACTTAGATGGATATCATATGGAAATCTCTGCCTACCCCTCTAGGAGACGGGCGTGAGTATATGTATGTTTGTATGTACGTATTTACTTCACTGATAGTAGGTTATGCTACAAGGACGAAAAGGAATAAATTACGAGGACGATTTTAAACGTAACCGAGTAACTTATTGCTCTTACGCCCGTGTATCATACTACGTTTTTCAATGCATAGTGTGAGGAAATAACACAAATATAATCTTGTGAACCATAAATTATGATTGGCTCAAAAGGACTGTATCTAGAGCCGTTAAACAGTGGAAAAAAAGTATAACATCTATGGTACATAGGAAAGGCTGCAGGTTAGCCAACCATTGTAAATAAATCAAAAAATATATATATATAATAAATAAAGTCCTAGGGCAAAATAATCGAATTTCTGTTCGGTTTTGATGCATAAAAAGTGGGCTTTTACGAGCACTTGCATTGAAAAATCTATTACATTTTCAGTAAGGAAGTTTGAATTTTCAGTGGATACGCTCAAAAACTACTGGAATAAAAAATGTATAAAGTAAAGATTTAATTTTATGTTATTTTAAGGCGCAGTATAAAGCAAAATGCAGTTTTTGCAGACAACTTTATAGGTGTTAAATTAGTTCAGCAAGTGGTAAGTAAGAACAAATAATATGCACATAAATTACGAAAAACTCATTGGTGTATGCCCCCCCGGGGATCGAACCTGGATCTCAAGATTGAGAGGCCACCGTTCTACCCCTGAACTTATTCTTAAAGAGGTATAACAATTAGCTAAAAACCATTTGTTTTGTTTACATATGTAAACAAATTTTTCATATTTGCTACGCTTAATTCAATATTTCCATTGTGTAATATTATTATATCATATATAGGTACATATATAGGTATATAGAAGCCTCGCCTATTATAGGTTAAAAAGGAGAGTTCACGTGAAGTGTGAATTGTAAACAATAAACTTTTTTTCTTTTTTTTTTTGATGTGTGATATTTGATGATTTTTAAATGCTTGAGATTTTATTTTTGTATACAATTGAAAACAGTGATAGATAAATACCAAAAAAAAATTAAATAAATAATACTTTTTTTTTGATTGGTAAGAATTTTTACAAATAAAAACTAGAAAAAAAAAACAAATTTTTAAAAATTTAATTTTTCTTTTTTTTATGTATTTTAGCTTGTACTTTGACTTTAAAATCAAAAAACTATAAAAATGTATGCAAGCAGAATATTTATTACATTTTTTTTATTTTCTCGCCGAAATGCCAGAAAATACAAAAAAGATACAAAAAAAAACGAATGAATTTTAAATTTAACAAAAATTAAGAGCTTTTGCCAAAGATATTTTAGCTCCTATAAACAAAATAATTATAATTATTTACAAAAAATGTAATTATCATAAATTTACAAACCCTTGTATCATTTTTGATTCGGTATTTTCAAGTGGCATTGCCGGAACCCATACATATTGCGGTATTTTTTGTATTTATCAAGCAGAAAGCCCCAGCAATTCGTTCTCCAAGGAACAAATAGCTTTAATAACGTCTGTTATACAAGACTTAAGGGCCGCAGTGCGCTGCAGATGGTAACGAGAAAATTATACGAAGACTTAGCACCAACATTAGAGACCCTTTATAAAAATTTGTTCAGACGACTCTTAATGAAGAAAAATAAGTGGATTTACTACAAAGTTTGCTGCGAGGGAAATGCAGTTTTATGGGGATCAAGAAACCATAATGGCGTCGTTGTCTACAATTATTATTTTACAGAAGGGCATTATGTCAAAAGTACCTAAAATAGAAGAGGCCGTTATGACTCGACTGATGACGGCCTCACTGATGAGGCCGAAATATATCGAAAATATAAAGTTATTTTTTTTATTATTATCATCTACAAATAAAACTAAAACTACAAATAAAAGGCTAATACAGCTAAAATTATAAATCATATAATTATAAATCATATAACAGAACAGAAAAGGTATGACTTGTTTATAAGACAGAGGAGATCTGATGTTTGTTAAAAAGCAGTAAAAAATTTAAAGTAGAAACTTTGTTTTTGTATTGTCTTTTTCTTATTAAAATATAATTAATATTTTTCCGTTATTGTTTATTCCGATTTAGTATTAAGGTTATTCAAAGCCTTGATTCAAAGATCACTTACAGAGTCTCCAGTATGAATTTGGCTATATCAATCAAAGTCACCTTAATTTTTTAGTAGCCAATAAATAGCCAGGATTGTGGAAGAGGCGTAAAAGGTAAATTTAAAGGTACGCGAGATTGGCTAGAATTAATGTGTCACGTTATTTCTAGGCAATCACGATACCTTTGAAAACGATAGCGATCCATGTTGAAGTTAGACAATATGGCCCCTGATCTCACAATTTTGAACGATAACAACCATTTTTTATTTAAAAACCATAACCCTTCACGTGCTTGTGCGAAAACGAGCGAAATGCTACAAGCGCTAGTGGCTTTTAGCAAGAAATAAGCGCTTTTAGGGGCATCATGCGTTTTAGTCTATTTTTCACGAATTTTGTATGAAAACCCCATTAAAAGTATATATTTTCTAAATCTGGATAAAATTTCCCATCTTTTGAATATAGCCAACTACGGGATTTTTACCCGTAACCCTCATTTAAATCTAGAAATTAGGAATAACAAAATACCTCTTCAATCACACTGAGCGGCATTGACACAAGAATCGTTGTGTTGCATTGAATAATATAACTTTTTACTAACATCATTAATATAACTAATATAACTTTTTCTAAATTTACTTTTTAACCTACAACTTTTTATTGAAGTCTTAGGCCCACTTGCAGCTTTATCGAGAAAAAATCCTTAACCCTCGGTTTAACTAACCCAAGAGAAAAGTTAACTAACCCGACATTTCATTAGTCCTATTACACTATGATAATATGGAAACGGGTTGGTAAACCCGAGCTAAGCGATTGTTTGACATTTGACATTTATTTAGAATGTTACCATAAAGTAATTAGTTGCAACCAATGAGGTATAGTATCTATATAATGTCATTGGAAACAACACAATTTAAGTCAAACTGGTAACATTACTTCGCTAACCTGAGTTTACCTCGAGGTGAGAGTCGGGTTAAATTCTGATGACTTTCTCTAGTATAACCCGAGATTTTGATTGGTGCAAGAGAGCTTTTTGTTAACCCTCTATTTATCGACTTAACCCGAGTTAAAATCGAGTTAAGAACATGCTGCAAGTGGGCCTTATAGTCTATCCACGATCTCATGATTCTTGTGACGTTTCATTCGGTAGCTCTTATTGACTACAATTACAGGCTAATTTTGATAAACCACGAAATCTTAACCAGAATTATTAAACCGATTGACTAAGTTACGCAATATGAAATAGTCATTTTAATTTGTGTATTTGACATTATGCGAACCCTTAAGTTTTGGACACACAGAACACTAAGTCATTTGAGTCGTCACGAGGGCAAACATTTTACGCCAACACATTAGTTATGTTTGCGGAGGCGCACACCGCGTCGATTATACGCAGAACCAGCGGCAGCGACAACGACATCCTGAGGACATTTTCTAGTAAATTTGACAATCCTATGTTGAAGCATTGGATTGTCAAACTTTGCTTACCTAATAAAAAATAAAAAATATAATTAATTTATTATAATAATTCGAATGTTGTCCTAATTTTTTTTTAAATCTTTGGTATTTAAATTGTGTATTTTAATGTGTTTTCCAATGGGTCTTCGTTACCTTAATAAAGAACTATTTTATTTTATTTATTAGTGCAAAATTGCACTACTATACTGCAATATCATTCCATACTACCCCATCTCTATTTCCTTGCTTGGTACCCTCCCCGCATTACCCCGCAAACACCCGGGCAGTGGCGGCAAAATTCTAACTTGTCCGTGCATGACAAGTCTACGTGCTAAGTGATTATGGACAGGTGGTTGATAACGTAACACAAAAATTTTTTTTCGGTGATATTAAGTCTTTACATATCAAATTGCTATTTTTCTATAGAGAATTTGAAGGAAACTCAATTTTCATTACTAACATTTTTGTATTTTTTTTAGGAATGACAAATCCAATTTGTATAATTTCTTATTGAGACAACATTAAGCTAACAGCAACATTAACTTAATTTTTGAAAAATGTCAGCTTAAAAAAATGATCACGAATCTTACCATGAAAATGGATGGCATTTAGGACGAACTGTTTTTGAAGATTTAATTTTTATAAACTGAAAATAAAAACAAAATTTGTTATGTAGATGTAAAACCTTGAAATCAACTTTCAAACAAAAAACAAATAATTGAAATAGCTATTGAATTACAGGAATTATGAACTCATTAATCAGTAAAAAAATTTCGGCAATTTCATATACAAGGTCAAATTTAATCAAAGGCCTGAATTCATACTGGAGACTCGGCTAGTAATCAGGAACGAGCTTCAATTACCACTTTATTGGAAATCGTAAAAAAAAAAATCTTACTCCTATTCACACTGGACTAGTTCAATTACAAATCCTAGTATAGGCAGTATAGGAGAAAAAACATTTTTTTTCGTATTTCACCTTACTCATCGTTACACATTGTTCCTGATCACTAACCGAGTCTCCTGTATGAATTCAGGCGGTTGATTAAATTTCACCTTATATAAGGTCTTTCAATTTAAATGGAAAGTAATATAGGAGGTGATTCAGTATCGTTAATACATCACATTCCACTGCAAAGTACATTTTTTTGCGCGAACTTTTTCTTCACTGGTCCATACAAACTGAGTCAGCTGATCGGACCACTTTGTACTGAGAAGTGAAAAAAAAGTTCGCGCAAAAAAAAAGTGCTTTGCAGCGGAATGTGATATATTAACGATACTGAATCACCTCCTAAATTACGATACTGAATCACCTCCTAAATTTTTTATTTAAATTGAAAGACCTTATATAAAGGCCTAATATATCTAGCCCGAACAATCAACTAGCGTAGTGGGTCTACGAAGCGGGTAATCTATCGACTCGTAGCACTTGCTACGTCGTAGCAGAAGGGGACGTGAACGTAGAGATGATATCGGTTTGGTGCTAAATTTGGTGTAAATGATGCAGGTAAATTGACAGAGCCATGAAATTAGAATTTCACTAGATAAATTACAATTTCACGGTAGGTTTTTTATAATCTAACCTAACCTAGTGAAATTATGATTTCACGGGTTTGACAATCTAATTCAATTTGGTTGGCCAAGTGCGAGTCGGACAAAGTTTCCAGTATGAAGTTGGCTATATCGATCAAAGTTGCATTACCGGGCAAGTGCGATTCGGACTCGCGCAAAAAGGGTTCCGTAAAGGTTACCATCACACAATACGGGTACGGAACCCTTAAAACATTATGGTAAGTATCAACAATAGATGCCACATCAACATCAACGCATGACAAACGATTCGGCACCCTCTGTACGGAACCCAAATTTTTATTATTTGTTGTTTTATAATAAAAGTTATCTTTATTTATTAAATAATTTAATATAATTAAAAACTGAACTTGATCTAAATTAAAATTACTAACAAATATAATGCCTATATTAAAGAAAAAATGTTTTTTAAGTCGCCGTATTTTTTATATTTAGATAAAATATATCATAATTTGACCCAATTTGAAACTAGTATGTAATACCATTTTTAGGATCAAATGACGTTTAAAAAATGCTACTTTTTCGAGTATACTAGAGCAACGAATGATTAAAACGGCGTACAAAAACTTAATTTCGAAATATATTTCGGCCCACTTTGGGGCCGGCATCAGTCGAATTATACATAGTAAATTACATAAAATATATACAACCTTATGACTAATGAGTTTCATTTTGATATATGAATAAAAATATATATACAATATATATATCATTAGTCATAAGGTTGTATATATTTTATGTCATTTACTATGTATAATTCGACTGATGCCGGCCCCAAAGTGGGCCGAAATATATTTCGAAATTAAGTTTTTGTACGCCGTTTTAATTATACAAAAAATAAAAATAAAATAAATGCTCTATGTAATATACAAGGTGACTTTTTGATCATCGTCCAAATTCATACTGGAGGCTTGATAAGTGATCAGTATCTTGGATTAGTGACAATTTTTGTGAAATTCGTGAAATGAAATTTCGGCTTCCCATATAAATTCAGTTCCAGTCCCGAGTGAATCACTGTGGGGAGTCGAAATTTCATTTTACGAATTTTACCAAAATTTTTATTGATGCATGATACCGATCACTTACCAAGCCACCAGTATGAATTTGGACGATGATCAAAAAGTCACCTTGTATATATTTATTACAAGAACAACGAATGAACGATATTTATCGTTATTAATACTAATTTTAGTTAATTAAAACTACATTTGTGTAGATATTAACAAGATTAGACAAGTATATTTTGTATTAATTGCTTTGATCTTTGTGACGTTTTTGGTGTGTACGCTGTGTTGCAGTTGTAATAAATAAATTTAATTGAAACTTGCTTAGCAATAAAGAAAAAAAAAACCTAAAAAGATAAATTCTGCCTAAAGTATGGCGATAAAGCATTTTTATAGTTTTTTTTTTATTAGAAATGAGTGTTTTTCCTTATGTCAAATTTAGTGTTAATTAAGATTCCTAGATGGCACTGTCGTATACTTTAGCAACAGAATCAAAGACAAAATTTGAACAGATTCCAAACAAACTTCTAACCACTTTGACATTGCTACGAAACATATTTTATCTATGGTGACATGGACAGCGACATCTGGAGGAAAGCTAAGTACTAAAAAAAAAAAAAACGAGAAAAACGCTCATTAAAAGGGAAATAAAATCGCAGAATGCTCAGGTTGGATAGAAACATGCTTTTAAATACAAAAGACTAGTGGTCTCAGTAACCCCATGCAAAGTTAACCAGCGAACGATGGTTTTAACACCCTCCGCCCAACCCTAAAATGCGATTGAGAATTTCGCGAAAGAAAAAGCAATAATTTGGGCGCATTTGTCCACTTTTAGACATGTGGTGAGCAAAGCTAACATTGACCCCCGGCCTTACTATTTTCACAAGGACGAAATTAAATAGAACTCGCCACTAATAGAGGAGGGTCAGCAAAAAGGTTTGCTTGAGATCTTTTCTTTTCTTCTCGTCTGTTTTAAGAAATCTTTAGATTTGGAACGAAACCACAAGAATTGACTGAAAATTGCTCTCAACAGAAAAGAATGTATCTGAGTAATTTATGATTTTTTTAATAGCTTGTAATTTTTTTTCGTAAGATATGGGCTTTCGAAGAAATCCTAAATTCACGACTATGCGAAAGACAATTATTTTGAAGCCACTGTATATACACCCGGTATGGGTAATTTTCTACTAAATACATAGTAAAAAGTTTTAGAAACATGCGAAAAAAAATAAATAACAATTTCGCTTTTCTCTGTCAACCCTCCCAATCGAGAGAACCCTAAAAAATAACACGAAACTATGGAAAACCCTGTGTTGATTGCGGCCCCCGGGGGACGAAGGCCGAGAGGCCAAGTTGACCGGGACTTTCGGCCTCTAATGAAGAATTACCGCCTTTTGTGCAGTCTTCGAGATGTACTGTCTAGTGGGGTACGTATTGATTGGCTTGGCGTTTTAGGGTTATTTTGCCTTAAAAGACAAGAGAATATGAACTTAATTTTATTAAAAATAACAAATGTAAAAAAAAATTGTTTCTTTATATTATATTTGATAATCTAATTTTTTCTATTTTTATAATATTTTATTAGTGAGTGTCCATACTATAATTTTTATTGAATTAATACAAAAACAAGTTAAATTACAAAGAATATGTAACGAAACTAATTATAAATTAAAATAAACCACTAATATTAATTTTTACAAAATGTTTAATAATTGTTCAGTTTCAGTTAAAAATATGCAAATAGAAGAGCAAAAACTTAGCAAGATCATGTCTTTTTTTAGCAAATTTCCTTTTTTTTAATCGTTTCTGTTACATTCTATAACAAAGTACTTATATCTACTTTAGTTAAGGGATAAGAAAATACAAGTCATTGAAGTAAGGCCAGCTTTGTAAACATGTGTGCACTTAGTGAGTGTTGCCGCGTAGTAAAAACTGAGACAGATTGCGCATGTGTGAGTTTCAAGACGTGTACGAACACGAAACTGTCTCACTTTTGGCCTGCTTCACCCGTTACTTGGAGTCAACTACGTCTTGATTTTTTGTTTGGTCTGAGCCTAAGCTACATAAAATTATAAAATTATAAACGCAGAATTAATATTAGCTGTACAAGACATTAAAGTCATGGTATTATAATTCTGTATGGAACAGCGGCTTTTTGGTGATTTCAGGTTTGGCTCCATATTAAAGGGTTTTCCTAAAAACAAGTACTATCACCAGTTTTCGTTTTCAAAACTGCCGATACAAAAATTCCATTATGTAATTTTAATGTACTTATTATTCGTATTTCCATTTCTCGTGTAGGAAGTTAATCAAACAGTCATTGTTAACCCTTATTATGAATCCGAAAAATCACATGAACGAAACTGTAATGAATTGTAACTGGCCAATTATTCGCTCGGTCAACCCTTCAGGCGCGGACGCGGTCCGGCGGACCGGCCGGTCGATCGATGCCAAATAAAAATAGCTACAAAATCCCGGAAAATGTTCTCCGATTCCGCACACGTACTGTCAATACAGAATGGCGCAGGGCGATGATTGTGATGCACCAGTGAGGGAGGATGAACGGTAAAAATACAGTTTTGGCAACTATTGATTGAAAGAAAATGCGATGGGCCGGCTAAATGCGCTTTGTTATGGCGTAATAGAATTTTTTGACCGGTTCTGAATAATATTAGCCCCTGATCGCCTATTTGATTTCGGATTGATCTTTTTTGATGAGGTGCGCAAAGTTTATATGGCATTATTATTCTGGTGAAGCAGGTGTCCTCGATTCCGGTGTCGATTTGTTATACAAAAATTGTCAACGCTGAGCTCTAGATATAGCGCAATTATACAGGGTTTTAAGATGAAGTTGCGGAAGCCAGAAACTGGCGATATTATTCGTCCATACAAACAACTTTTCATGAAATAAAATTGAGAAATCGAGAAAAAAAAGCAGTTGTTTCATACAAAAATTGAGAAATCGAGAAAAAAAAAGCAGTTCTTTCATACATTTTGGTCGAGTAGCTATGTAACTCTTCTAAGAAACAGCAGATTTTTTTTTTCTCGTTTCATGGGTTGGTTTGATACTAAAAGTTATTGACGAGTACTATTGCCAGTTTCCGGCCTCCACAACTTCATATTAACACCCAGTATAATCCCAAATTAAAAAAACATATGTGCAACTAGTTCAGTGGTTTTAAAGTTTAAGATCGAAAATACATATATTAGGTACAGAATAAAATAAACGCGTTACCATTTTTCATGATTCAGTTTTAAACTTCCTCGAAAACTTTCCATAACAGTGTAAATCGCATCAAATTCTGTATATACAGACAGAAAAGCATTGCATGTTATATATATATATATGTTTTATAATATATACATTAGGGAAATCATAAAAAAATCAATAAATCCTCGAGCTGAGTGGAATAAAACTAGTGACAAATACAAGTCAATCAATCCATCTCTATTATGACAACATAACCATAAAACATCGATGATTCACAATCCCAGCCATATCAACCATATAAAACAGGTTGCAAGTTAAATACGCTTGGGGTCACGCACACCCCGGTTCATTATAGGCCGGATTAGACGGAGGGTTAGCCGAGAAAGGTGACGAGTTCCGGCGAATCTTGGAGGTAAAGGGTTAAGAAGAGATGTATATTTTCTGTTGCATATATGTCGTGGCCATATTGTAGAATTTACCATTTAATGATCTGGGCAGATCGTAAAGTATGAAATCGAAAATATTTTACCAAAAGTAAAAAATTGGTGCGACAACAAGCGAAGCGAAGCGGAGTGAGGAGGCGCGCGCTAGGTTTACATGTAAATACATTTGGAGAGCCGAGCGAAGCGGAGCGAAGCGGAGCGGAGCGAGGCGACCCTCCCAATTTTAACAGAAATACGATATGGCCAACCAGATCATGAAATGGTCAATTCTACGATATGGCCACGACATATATACATATGAACATTCTTTTTAGGGTTCGGTACCCGAAAGGTGCCAAAAGTGTCCCTATTACTAAGCTTCCACTGTCTGTTTTTCTGCCCGTCCGTGCGTCCGTCTGCCTGTCTGTCCGTCTGTCACAGTAGCTACAGCTTCAGCCAGTTGAAAGTTTCACGGAATACACTTTATTATCGTCTCTATCACGATAAATAATAAAACTAAAAATAAACTGCATCCGAAGTGTAGTCCCCATACAAAAAATCCATCCAAGCAAATTAAAAATTGTAAACAGGGATGAATCACCATAGCTTGCGTTTCAAAATAAGTCTACAAACACATTTTCTGTGAATCTATAAATCTAAAAAAATCACACTATAAAATCAAAATCAAAAAGAACATTTTTACAACAAAAGTATCTGGCTCAACGTGTCGCCTTCTCGCCGTCGGCATCGGCTAGACATATTTCCCTTTATTTATTGTTATTTTTCTATTTCGGCGGAACCAGCAGATGTGCCAGCATGATTTACGGAACCCTGTATTAAGGAATGGACGTGAGTTATAACGTTGAGACCTTGGTCCGAAATAAGTTATTTTTTTCATATTTACTTGGTGAATAAATGGCTTATTTTGTGAAAAGCAAATTAGTAAAGCTTAGAAAATAAACATACCTAAAATGTGGCTTAGGTAATCTGCAACAAAATTATTATTTAGAAAACAGTTATTTTATTCGGCTTCTTCAACGCATAATGGTTTTTCATCAGATACACTGTCAGTCAATTCATACGAGACACGCTTTATAGTATTTAAGAAAGAAAAAAAAAATTAAATTTATTTCGTAACACGCATAATGTGTCATAGGTACAAAACCAATTTAAATAAATAATCCAATGAGTGAACAATATATGAATAAAAAACAAATTATATATAAAAACGAGAATAAGCTGCTACCAAAATGGTCGCAACTCAGCATGGTGCTGTGTTGTGTACCAATCGCGACACAACGCTGGTATTCTGTTGCAGCTTAGCGTGTGGGACTCGCGGTTGCTGGTTGTAGAAACACGTACACAAACAAGTTCAAGAACAGTTTTCAGGCTTTACTAAATGTTCTCCTGGTTTGACAATTTAGAATGACATATAGACTGCAACTTTGTTTTATTAGATGGGTTTTAACGGTATCTAGGACCAGCCCCCCTATTCTGTATTTTACGTTGCCAACTGGACAGGGTGCCTATCGTCAAAAACATAGATAAAAACTAAACTTTCAAAATTGCTTCTAGTGGGTATTGAACTATTTACGAACTGTGTCGTCACTTCAAGTGCTAAGTGCTCGTAACATGCCCTTGAGACAATCGGAATTCGTTAGTATATCTATGTTTTTGATGATAGTCACCCAGTCCAGAAGGCAACTAGAGATACATATAGGCCCGCTGGTTAAACGAAATTTTGATAGCAATTTTAGTACATTTTTTATTAATATAAAACCGACTTTTTGCTACTTTTCCACGAATCCGTCCCTGTCGCACTGAGGATTTTTTCGCATATGGAGTAACAGGGACGCTAAAACTTTTACATATCGCCTTAATAGTGATAGTGACTTGAATATAAATATAGAAAAGTCAAAACGAGAAACAAAATGTCACGGAGCTGATTACTTAAACACGAGAGAAAAAGTTTGTTGGAGAAATCAATACACAATATATTTTAGATAAATTACTCTTAGAAAGCTAAAAAGCAGAAATAGCTCAGTCGGTAGTACGACCGCGTCCCAATCTAGAGGCCCAGGTTCATATCCTGCCGGTCGAGAATTTACTAATGAGTTTTGCGGAATTTAAAAAGTAAAGTAAAGTATTTGTATACCCACTGCTGATCAGTGAAGGAAATAATAAAAAGACTTTGTACCCGAAGCACGGTTATAAGGCTCGCCCCTATCACGTTGGTACGTAAAAATCGTCGGTTGAAAGAGGGTTACGAGTATTGACTGTTCTAGTGACCTCAGACACCCCTTCAACGTTATATGTCGAAGTGATATTTTTTAAATTATAACATAGAATGAAGACAAGACAAGACAAATACTCTTTATTGTACACCAAAATAAATAAATCAGGTAAAAGAACAAACTTATGAATTGGCGATCTTATGACTTATAGTGATTTCATCCAGACAACCTTTGGGTGGAAATTAATTGTTGGAAAAAATAACGCGAAGGTAGTGCACAAAATAAATAACAATAATTAAATGGATAGCAAATACCTAACATAAATACACAAGTTGTATAACATTGTACACACAAATGAAATAAAAAATGGCCTCAAAAAAATCATAGCTTCAAATAACCAACCTATCATTAAGGCGATTACCATCGCCAAATTAGCAGCTCGATATTTGTCACTACAAATATCAACGGAAACGACATTGAAATAACGTTCATATCAGCGCGCAATGCATAGTGGCTGTTACGACGCTCGCTGCGTCCTTGATAGGGTGAAATAGGAGAAAATTATACTTTTCACTTGGACGTGATTACTCGATTGAATAATCTTATGTTATGTTTATAGCTATAAAGTTTATCTATTTATCAAAGCATGGATGAATTCAATCGGCCAAGCCACTCAGGAGCAGTAGGGAATTTTTGGTCAAAAAATACCATTCAGTAAAAAAAAAATATTATGTAGAAGTTTTGGTGGTATGAAAAAGAAAAATGTTGCATATGTTGTCTAAGAGTTGATTATTCACAATACATTTTTTCATTATTTTTGGTTTGGCCATAAATGAGGAGTAGGCTTTAGAAAGTACCCATTTGGCAATAGTAAGGCCCTTAACTGGTTGACATCTCATACTCGAGTTGCGTTCAGAACATACCCTTCTCTATAAATCAACCGTCAGCCACCGCGCGGCAATATGGGGCACAAACCCGACAACATGGGGCACATCCCGGCAATACGGGGAACAAAACATGTGTTTACACGAAAGTTAATTTGTCGCATTTATCTGTGTCTTGTACTGGCGGGATATTGAGAAATATTGCCGGGCCTTTTTGAGGTGCGAATAAAATGGCAGTTGCTCGGTTTTATTTATGGGTTGTCAGATTTTGTTTTGGTGGTTGTGGAAATAAGTTGTTTATACAAGGTGTAATGCAAACCCAAGAATACCTTTAGGGCAGATATGGGCAACCTTTTAAAAGTTGCAAGCCAAACTTTAGGATGTCAATGAAATCTCGGGCCGTAGATAATAAGGAGTCGTGAAAAAAAAACGGTTTATTTTATACAATGCGATAAAATTGTGGCGATCGACATGTTAGTTATTCATTGCTTGTACCCACCGCAATCTAATATATAAGAAGTGTGCAAAAAAGCAGTGAAAATAATTTATTATGACATTACAAGTTTTGTCGCTTTATTGTGCTCTCACTCAGCTTTCTTGTAGCGTGTTCTAAAAATATTGCGATTTTTTGGCGCGCAGTTTTAAGTTGTTGCGCGGGCCGCAGCCGCTTCAAAGCCAGGACGGGCAGGCCGCATCCGCCCCCGGGCCGGGCGTTGCCCATATATGCTTTATGGTATGAAAGTATACACCACAGGCTGATATACACGACATTGATACAATTTTGATAAAAAAAAAATGCTTTCAGTGAGAACTAGTTTTTACTAGTTAAAACGGGTTTTAACTAAAAACGCGTTTTAACTGTATCATATAGGTATAACAACAAATTGTATAACATACTTGGACCATGATTTTGAACTGATTTTGTATGGAGTAAAAGATCTAGGGGTATTTGATCGAAGATGGACAGACTTACATAACATTGTTGCAACAAAACTAAATAATTCCTTAGCAGTCCAGTCATGTAAGCTCCGAATGATTATTTCGTAATACGGTAGCCTTGTTGAGTAAATAATTGTCAGTACATAACTATGCCTATTTACATATCAAACTATGTATTATGTAAATGCTATAATTTAAAGAACTGGCTCATGTTTGGTTCAATCTTAGATGTAGTGGAGATAAGGAAATAATGTTTTAATGTTAGAGGTAACCATTTTTATGGCTCGGATTTATTAAGGGTAAGGCCTCGCCAGACAAAAAGCGTGGCGTTGTCGGGGCGTGATGCTAGTTTAATGATTTACTAAAGTATATTTCTAGGGCAGCCAGAAAATCAGTCAATGACCTAAATTATAATATAAGCGTCAAAAAAAAAAAAAACGATCTAATCAGGATACAAGTTTAAACTTGCTAAATGATTTGACATCGATTCGATATATATAAAAATGTAACTCTTATTTCATGGCAATAAGGGTAATCGCTTAGAGTTTCTCGATTTTATTTGTCAAATTTATCGAATCGATACTTACGTACTTGCACTGCAGTATGGCTTACGCTTCTTTTCGCATTTTATAGAACGGAGACCCTGAACTATGAAACACGGTCTTACCGTAGCGTAGGCGATAAAAAAGTGTAAAGAAAGCTTTTGACGTTAAAACAATACTGACGTATCTCCGCCTGCATTTACAACAAACTTAATGCAAGTGTATGAGTGATGCCGCACAGAAACACCACCCCAAGATCGCCCACCTACAACACACTATCATCGTGCCCAGCCAACGCCACGCTTTCTGACTGACTCGACCTTTAGCAAATATTATGTTTTAAGCAGAGACAAATCACTAAGTCTATCATCGCTCAGTTTTTATCAGAAAGTGTCCTTCAAGTCCAAGAAAAAGCAAAATAAAAGGAAAAATAAATCACTACAATGAGAAGTCATCTGTTATAATTATGGCGGCTGTAAATGGACAGGTATTTTTAAACAAAACAGCACTATTTTTTTTTTCATTTTTTCAACAGCATCATTTACTGATCATACTGAGCAAAATTCTAAAGAAATATTTATATTTATGCATATAATATTTACAGTAGGTTTTCAACTTTAGTGAGGAAACGCAAAAACATTTTTCCATTTTCAAACGTATGTTAAGAAGTTGTTCAGTTTGATTAGTAGATTATGTGGTTAAAAAATGAAATGACAGTGGGCAAACTTGTATGGGAGTTGATCCAAGCGCCGCCAACATTAAGATGTATCTTAAATAAAAGCACATAATGTAGGTATCAAGCAAGCAGAACACCATCAAAATTAAAAAGTAATAAAATGTATTCGTTAACATTTTTACATTTGCAAAAGCTTTCGTCTGAGACCCGTGTTAATTATAAGAACTGAAGTACGGGAGGTTGTAAAACATAATAAGTCATATCTCTAAATCTCTTGAATAGATTTTGATGTGGTTCTGCTTGCTTGAGGAATATATTATGTCCTTTCATTTAAAATATGTCTTGATCTTGGAAGCGCTTGGACCGAATTTGCCCACTGTCATTTCAATGAAATCCCTAACTCTATAGTCTCATTTAAACACCAGGTCAAAATCCATATGGATCCGCTAAAAGCAATACCAAAAAAAAATAGTTTTTTTTTCGAATCCATTTACTCCACTATAACGTCATCTACGTAATTCATTCTTGGGTAAATGTTTATTGAGTATTTGATTAAGATTCTCACTGAAGGAAAACGCGATTGGATGAAATTTTCTCGATAGAATTTAATTCCGAAAAGACCTCTAAATTGCATAATGAACAGAAAATCACTTGTACTATCCCACAAATTTATTTAATACTTCCTGACCGGTTTCGCCTTTATGTCATTATCAAAGGAATTAATATAAGATCTTAATTACACAATAAATAGTTTACATCAGCCAATGCGATCAATGACACTAACACATTTTTGTAGTCACAAAAATGTGTTAGTGTAGTCACAAAAATGTGTTAGTGTCATTGATCGCACTGGCTGATGTAAACTATTTATTGTGTAATTAAGATCTTATATTAATTCCTTTGATAATGACATAAAGGCGAAACCGGTCAGGAAGTATTAAATAAATTTGTGGGATAGTACAAGTGATTTTCTGTTCATTATGTATTCCAAGTTCCACCAAGTGCCAACAATCAACAGTGTAAACCTCTAAATTGTCTTATTTTTTCCTGTAATTCTGAAATCCTAACTATTTTCATTGTGAAATTGCATTCAAAATGTGGATATTATGTATTTGTAAAGTCTCCTTGAAAATATTTTTTTGACAAAATAGCTTAGTACATTTTATATTAATAAAAAACCGACTTTTTGCTACTTTTCTACGAATCCGTCCCATTCGTACTGAGGGTTTATTCGAATATAGAGTAACAGGGACGCTAAAACTTTTACGTAGCGCCTTGACTTGCCTTCCGAAGCATATAGACCGGACACATAACGTGCTATTACGGGATTTGAACCCGCGAGCTCCAGATCAGTGTCCAGTTCTCGAACCACTAGACCACAGAGGCGGTCGGAAGTATGAACTAGTTTTCAATAATGAACTGGTCACCTTTCGCTGAACGCCCTCCAGACCTGCGCCCGCGCAGATTGAATGATAACCATCTACACGCTCCGGCTAGACTTGGCTCCAATTTGTCTAATTATCGCACTTAGCCAGACGATTAGGGCTGCATGGAGACATAACACGTAGCATGTGCCTAGGTTATGGTCAAATTGTTTGCAAGATTATTTTATTTATTGTATTTGTATCGAGCACACTTTTAACGAATTCCCATACATTTTACTGCGCAAGAGCATGGCTAGAGATTTTCCTGCCGCGCGATGAAGAAGATATATTTATTTCTAGACTAGCTTTTGCCCGCGGCTTCACCCACGCTGATTTCGTTTGCATTTTCCCGGGATAAAAAGTAGAACATGTCACTCTCCGGCCCATAAACTATCCCTAAAAAATCATGTCGATCCGTTGCTCAGTTGCTGCGTGTAAGAAGGACAAACGAACAAACACACTGTCGCATTTACAATAAGGATACGGATGGGAAAAATTATGCACTATGACAAGGAAAATATGTGATTTTACTAAATGCTAACCATATATTTACATAAGACATTTAAGTATTACTTCTACTAGTAAAAACTTTTCGTATGGATACGACATCGTCTTAAGGCGTATGACCACGCTAAATAAGCAACTCGATGTGTGTCGGTACAAATATCAACGGAAACGACATTGAAATAATGTTCATTTCAGCGTGCCTTAAAAAGTGGCTGTCACGACAACCACTGCGTCTCCGGCAAGCGCAAAACAGGAGAAAATAATACTTTTCACATGGACGCCATGAACAAAAAAAAATTTTGAACTTAAATTTTTTAGATCTAAAAATTTCCTATAATTTGGTGAAATAATAATTAAAATCGCCTTAGGCGTTTGGAAGGAGTAAGAAAATCTTTGTGTTAATCATGTGAAACTTTCTAATGACTTTTGATTTTTTTTGTCAAAACTTACAATAGAAAAACAGTTTATGAAACTTTGACTCTATAATGCCTATCATATATTTTTATGAAAGTTTTTGGACCACCCGTGTGGGAGGAGTAGGCCTTCAAAGACAGGTCGAAATTGCAGTTGGCGTATCCATTCGCCTTAACATTCTGTATAGTTTATGATACTGACAAATTCGTAGAAAAAGGACCTATCCGTTGTAAGCTATCCTATCAAAGAAGTTAGAAATCATAATGGAGGTTGGTAAAAATAAGACTGGATATGTTTGAAACATTTTCAGGTTTTAAAATACTAGTAAAAAATAACTTTGTATATTTAAATTCGAACAGATTGTTTTGAAGAACAGAGTCGATGCGTGGCTAAAGGGCAAGCGTTCATGAAATGCAATTGGCTGTCGTCGCTCGGAATCCTCCAACTCTTGTCGAGTCTGCACGAACGATAAGGACAGAAATATATTGCTGCTCTTGCGTACAGTGGTGTTCAAAAAGTGCATGTTCACGACGAACGTGCACATAAAATATCAGGCAGAACACTCCCCGCACTAACTTAAGGTGATATATCGTCCGTGCACAGGTCCCCGTTACTCCAAGCGGAAAGACACGCAGTGCGAGAGGGACGGAATCGGGGAAAATTGACAAAAATTCGGTTTTAAATTAATACAAAATTAACTAAAATAGCTATGGAAATTTCCCTAACCAGTAATTTAGGTATTGTTAAAACCCATCTAGATCAATATTTTTGAAGTCTGTATGCTATCCCGATTTGTCAGAATATCAAAAAATGTGTAAATTTACCTCATTTCATTAATTATTTCTATCGAGTGGAATTCCTCCAATCACGTTTCTGATAGTCGAGAATCTAGAAAAGGTCCCAAAATTGTTATACTAATTTGTTTAACTTAGGACTTGGTTTGAACAACAGATAAATAACTTCAAAAAGTGTAGATTTTGACGACATACTCCCTTAAATAAAATAACAAGTATTACTTTACTTTAAATTTAAATTTATTTCTACTTTAAGTACGTTTCAAGTCAAGGTATCCAAGCTATGGCAAACGATAGCTGGTTTTCTCAGCCCGCGTGAATGACATAACCCAGTAATTTTGGATAATACAGTTTATAAAAGAAAATCCTACTATGCCATTAAGGCGATATGTAAAAGTTTTAGCGTCCCTGTTACTTCATATGCGAAAAAACCCTCAGTGCGAGAGGGACGGATTCGTGGAAAAGTAGCAAAAAGTCGGTTTTTTATTAATATAAAATGTAGTAAAGTTGCTATCAACATTTTGTTTAACCAGAGGGCCTATTACGTATCTTTAGTTGCCGTTTGAACTGGGTGCCTATCATCAAAAACATACATATACTATCGAATTCCGATTGTCTAAGCATATGTTCGCACTTGAAGTGATGACACAGTTCGTAAATAGTTCAATAACCACTAATAGCAATTTTGAAAAATCCGTTTTTAGCTATGTTTTTGATGATAGGCACCTAGTCCAGTTGGCAATTAAAGATACAGAATAGGGGGGCAGGTCCTAGTTACTGTTAAAACCCATCTAATAAAATATAATTGCAGTTCATATATCATTCTAAATTGTCAAACCAGGAGAATTGGTGTCGAAAAAGACCTAATTTCAATAAATATTTCTATCGAGCCGAATTTCTCCAAACGCGTTTCTGTTTTAACAGATCCCTAGAAAAAGATTCCAAAAATATTTTCTATTTTATCAAAATAATATATTATTTACCGAAGTAGATATGCAAGTTCTTAAAGTGTCGATTTTTTTTCCGTAGCGCCTTAAAATGGGTACGTAAATAAAAGATTACAAGTAATTTAGACGTTTTTGTAAACGTACATTACGTGATGGAATTTACACGAGAATCATACCAATTACACAAGTACAGTCACAAGAAAAAGTCCCACTTGAACGCCTTTTCATAACAAACTACACATACTAATTCGAAGACGCACTGTGCACGCACGAATCACGACGACGAATCCAACCCAGTGTTGCCAACAGTTATACTAGCTTTCCACCAGATTCGACTTCTAAAACCACTAATAAAAAACGGCCTTACTCTCATAATCACTTAATTTTCGATTAAACTAATTTTTTGTAGCTTCAAAACTAGAAGTAGTATTTACGTTTACCTTTTTATTTTGTAGATTCCTTCTTTGACATCCCATGAGTCTTTAAATCTCTGTAGTGACTCCTTAAAATCGTACCATAAAATTTTCGTTTCGGTATTTTGCCAGTAGTACTCGTACTTTCAATAACTTGAAGCAAATATTGTGGGTCTTGAAGCCAATAATCCCGAAATTTTTGCGTAGGTATGTTGTGGTTTCAGCATAATTACGCATGAATGAACTCATGAAAATAATACGATACACTAAGCAGTCGGAGACCGAGTTGACTCAGTATTTTATCGCATTTTCAGTAATTGAAACTGAATTCAAATAAACCCCTAGAAAAATCCACCAGGCACTAAAAGCAATTTTTCGCCACTAAAAGGGTCGTCGAAACCACCAGTTTTAGTGGAAAATCCACTAAGTTGGCAACACTCCAACCAAATGAAAAAATTGCTATCAAACAAAACCTTTACGGTTGGGTAGGTTTGATTGTTTTTATTAAGGTATTATTTTATTATGTATATATATAAAGTATCAATTATATGTATAAATTTAGGGTAAAGTATATGTATTTTAGTATAATTAAAAAGTAGTATAAAAAAATCATATACAGATTGTACAATTATCAAGGTTTTTTACTTTAGTATCGGAGTTGACATTTTATTACTGATTTTGTGCAAATAGCACTCCCGATGCTCAATTAGTTTGCCGTAAGAAATCTCTTAGAGAGATAAGCTCGCTGCTGTACTCAGCTTTAAATTGCAATACTTATTGCAAGATTTATAATGTAGTTTTAGGCTTACGTCCCCGAATTCTCAACGAACATAATTTTGCAGTTTTGTTTCATACAATTTGTAGGTAGTTTGTAATTTCTGTTTAAATTATTTAAGTACCTATATTTACCTATATAAATGGTAAGGAACCCTCAGGGTGCGAGTCCTACTCGCACTTGACCGGTTTTTTATTACAAATAACTTGTAACATCAAACCATTGCAAAATATCACTGAAACCAACTTTGTTTAACCACATAATCTTGGTTTACGTTTAAACAGGGAGCGGCCGTTAAGTTCCTTCTAAATTTGAATAATTTACGCGAGTCACGTTCACTAAATAAGCAGCATTAACAAGCTATGTATCGCTTGCACTGATTGCTAATTGATTGGATTAAAAATTCGTACAAATTCGCGGTTATTGTTATAGGGGAGGCGTCCTGTGACGTCGTAATTATGGTATTTTTAATCATGGGCGGTGTCTTTTACAATTTAGCCGGCGACAGCTGGATTGTTGGGATAATTGAGTTGGTTTGTGTGATATCGGATTAAAAGTTTCGTCTTTACAGTTGGGTGCTTTTAAACAGAGGGGCGGAATGTTTTTTGAAAGTCTTAATACTGGTCAGTTGTGTGGCATGGATCTTTTACAACGTTTCGTTACAAATAGTTACTTTTGAAATGCATCGTCACGACATAAATATCCAAGAGGGTGTCAGAGGTGTTTTTGGGTGTCAACTGTGAAATGCAAGTCAAAGTCCACACACGTACACCCACGTTATTTTGACGATTATTACGTCCCGTACTTCGGGCACAATCTTTCCGAAGCACGCAGTCCAAGCACAAAATTCTTATGCTACGGGATTTTAAGGCGCTACGGAAAAAATAAACAACACTTTTAGAACTTGCATATCTACTTCAGTAAATAATGTATTATTTTTGGAATTTGTTTCTAGGGATCTGTTAAACAGAAACGCGATTGGAGAAATTCGGCTCGATATAAATATTTATTGAAATGAGGTCTTTTTCGACACCAATTCTCCTGGTTTGACAATTTAGAATGACATATGGACTGCAATTATATTTTATTAGATGGGTTTTAACAATATCTAGGACCTGGTTAAACGAAATTTTGATAGCTACTTTAGTACATTTTATATTAATAGAAAACCCGACTTTTTGCTACTTTTCCACGAATCCGTCCCTCTCGCACTAAGGTTTTTTCGCATATGGAGTAACAGGGACGCTAAAACTTTTACATATTGCCTTAACCGGTGACCTCCGGAATAGTGTTCCAGTACTCAAACCACTTGACCAGGCATGGGAAACCTTTGGGAAGTTGGGGGCCAAATAATCACATGCTCATGAAGTTGCGGGCCATGTTGATATAAAATAACGACGCAAACGGTGAACCGCAGGTTTTATTTATACTTTTATTAATTAAAATTTCTTAATAAACTGCATAAGTTAAAATGTAATAGTTTCATCATATCCATTTAACGGAAAGCTTGAGCATAATTTTCAGATACAAAGGTACTATTGATTTGCGCCAAACAGGTGCAAAGTATTTTGAAATATTGCCTGATTTCTTATTTGGATTTATTGATTTTTATACCTGCTTGTTTTCAGCTCTCGCTAACTTTAGTTACTCACATCATATCCAATTAATGGGAAGCTTGAGCCTAATTTTCTTATACAAAGCTAGTTACTCGGGATTGATTTGCGCCAACAAAGAAAGCATTTTGAAATTTTGCCTGATTTCTTATTTGGATTTATTAATTTTTATACCTGCTTGTTTTCAGCTCTCGCTAACTTTAGTTACTCACATCATATCCAATTAATGGGAAGCTTGAGCCTAATTTTGAGATACAAAGCTACTCGGGATTGATTTGCGCCAACAAAGAAAGCATTTTGAAATATTGCCTGATTTCTTATTTGGATTTATTGATTTTTATACCTGCTTGTTTTCAGCTCTCGCTAACTTTAGTTACTCACATCATATCCAATTCATGGGAAGC
The DNA here is from genome assembly GCA_934047225.1 of Ypsolopha sequella. Taxonomy (NCBI): domain Eukaryota; kingdom Metazoa; phylum Arthropoda; class Insecta; order Lepidoptera; family Ypsolophidae; genus Ypsolopha; species Ypsolopha sequella. The sequence continues at coordinate 18,990,183 of OW204004.1, read as the reverse complement.
TTGAGCCTAATTTTCAGATACAAAGCTACTCGGGATTGATTTGCGCCAACAAAAAAAGCATTTTGAAATTTTGCCTGATTTCTTATTTGGATTTATTGATTTTTATACCAGCTTGTTTTCAGCTCTCGCTAACTTTAGTTACTCAGATCAGCCAAGAAGTTTCGCAGCCTGTACTTAACTATTTTAGGGACACCCAAAGACGTGATTCCATTGTTCTTTCTAGTGTGTCTCGTCTATTTGTTAAAGTTGCGTATTGCGACTTTCGGTAAAAAAGTTAGTCCGAATTTAAATTGCACCGCGGGCGTAGTAAAATTCGAAATGGGCCGGATGCGGCCCGCGGGCCGTTGATTGCCCATATAAGGTTAAATAATATTATAGTTGGCGAAACTCAAAACATAGGTAGTACTAGTCTTTGTGAACAATTGTTTTTATGGAGCTAAGCGAAATTCTTAAAATTTGTTTTCACCTTTCCATACTGGACCAGTCAGCTGGTCGGGGCAATTTGTATGGGAGGAAGAGAAAAAAGTTGCGAATTTCGCTTAGCTCCCATACAAACAGTTGTTCATATAGACTAGTACTAACTATGTTTTGAGTTTCACCAACTAATATTATTTAACCTTATACTACGTGTAACAGAAAGGTGTAACCATATTTTAAGAGCTAATTCAGTCAACTTTTACAACTTTTACTATGGGGTCAACCTTGAAATCTCAAAAAAAAAATCTGTCCTACCATACATTTCGGCCGAGCGGCATTGCATTTTCCTATGAAGCGAGTAATTTTTTTTTTCGATATACAGGATTTGTTCTATAGTAAAAGTTGATCTATACCATTGACTGAATAAGCTCTTCAAATATGGTTACACTTTTCTGTTACACGTTGTATATGCACTAGACCAAAGAGGCAGTCAAATGCATGAAGTATGAATTGAATTCCAAAACAAACAATACTGGCAAAGATTTATATCCTGCAATTTAGTGAAACAACGAAATTTGGTTAAAAATTCCCCGTCTAAAGTCTTTACTGCGCACGTGAGCACATTTTTATGTTTGACAATTTAGTCCCTAAATATTTTCTGAGACAATTTTGGTGGCTTAGTGTTATTTTCCACCCCAAGTGCGCATGTTTTATTGTCTAAACTAAGTATTTTATTTGAATATCTAGTAGAGACTGTGGAAGGGTGTTTCCAATTTGATATTTTTATTTTTTCAGATTTTCAAGTGTTTTACATTTTTTTAAAGCACACATTGCCTTTTAGATTTTTAATATTTTTTATTAATTCTGATAAAGCTCGATTTTAGGTTGATTCCAGTTTCCTGTATTTTTTTAAATGTAGTAAGCGTTTTGGCAAGTACAGTCGTCTGCAGTTCAGGCTACCTATAAGCGATTAACGCCACAATAAGAACTGCCAACAGATAGCCTGTCTTGCTGGCTTCCGTACTTCACCTTCCTGTATGATGCCAGTCAAGTTTTAAAGCAAACAATATTTTTTTCTTGAAAAAAAAATTTCGATATTGTTAAAGAAATGAAAAGTGCCGCACTGTGGAACGAGCCCCCATTTTACAGGCTCGAATATTTTTATTTAAATATCTGTAGGTTGTTCCGGGGCGTCTGTACAGAAAATCCAGTTTGAAAATTGAGTTAAAATGACAGTGGCATACGTAGTGATTCGCCCCGCGGACCCGTTAAACGTGTTAGGGGTCCAAAATTAGATTTGCCATGGGGTGTTTTATTGGTGCCTTGTTATGGCCTACTGTACCTCCATTTGTGGCTTCAAATTCTGAATTGGTTGTTAGTTTAAAATTATTCAGAAAATATGTTTTTGTTTAGGCCCGTAGAAAGGCAACGCGATGTTGAATTCAAAAGAAGAGTAAGCAAACATTTGTCACTTATCCCTTTTTTACTAATTTTTATTATTGTTAATAAAGAATCACAGTCCAGATCGTGGCTTGGATCCATCCTACAGATAAAAAAATGTGATATGTTATTAATATTAATAAAATATTATAGTAGATGCTAGTGATTGTTGGCACTTGGTGGAGTTTATAAAACATTGTTTTAAAAACACTTGTACTTATCCACGTATTACGTACAACTTTATTATGCCCGACCGGTTTCGCTGTAAAGCATTTTCTAGGGCTTTTTACACATCCTAACTAACAAATAAATCTTATAAACTACAATCATGTCTAAAATGACGTGCAATAAATGAAACAAAAAAAAAAAAAAATATTAAGTTATAGTTATATAAAAGACAGTTCCAACTAAATAAATATACAAAAATGAAGGAAGAACAAGTAACTTTAACGCCTTTAAAAAAAAAGCTACGGGTATTTTCTTTAATGCAACAAACAAAAAAACTTTTTATGAATTCAATAATCAGTCGCATGTGTGGTGTTTACGCAATAAAACAAACATTTCCTTTTTCTCTCAATACAAATAAGATTTATTTGAAATATTGCGGCGAATCAGTCCCCAAGGCGCATTTATTTGTGTGCACGCTTCGCTTCCTAATGCCCGTGATTTGGATCACTGTGCAGTTTTTTTGGACGTGTTTTTTTCATGTGAAGGTTTAACAAAAATAATATTTTTGTTCCTTAAGTAATTGCGATGCGGCTAAGTATTTTGATGCGTAAAACACTACAGGTAATATGGCGTACCAGTGGCGTACCCAGAATTTGTTGCTGTAAAAGCTATGCGAATGTCAAGTCTTACAACTTTGAAAAAAAAATCTACTCTAGGTCTGGGCTGAGCAAGCATGCCCCGGCGTAATCTTTTTTTTTTTCATTGCTTTTCACAACAAAAAGTTCTGAGGGCCTATTATGTATCTCTAGTTGCTTTCTGGACCGGATGCCTATCATCAAAAACATGGATATACTATCGAATTCCGATTTCCTAAGGATATGTTCGCACTTGAAGTGACGACACAGATTGTTAATAGTTCAAAACCCACTAATAGCAATTTTGAAAGTTCCGTTTTTAGCTATGTTTTTGATGATAGGCACCTAGTCCAGTTGGCAACTAAAGATACAGAATAGAGGGGTTGGTCACGCCACAACTCGTTTGATGTTTCTTTTTATTCTTGTGGGCGATAAACATTTAGCCATCTCTTTGAACAGCACATATTGTAAGATAGGCAGATTATTACCATCAAGTTTTTTCAATAAAATTATACATTGTAATCTTCAATAAAAAACCAGCCAAGTGCGAGTCGGACTCGCGCACGAAGGTTTCCCTACCATTATCTATAAAAACGCAAAAAAAAATGTCTATTGTATAAGAGCCCCCTTAAATATTTATTTTATTCTGTTTTTTAGTATTTGTATGCAACAGATATACGTCATCTGTGAAAAAATTTTAACTGAATAACTATCACGGTTCATGAGATACAGCCTGGTGACAGACGGACAGACGGACAGACAGACGGACAGACTGACGGACAGACAGACGGACAGCGGAGTCTTAGTAATAGGGTTCCGTTGGTTACCCTTTGGGTACGGAACCCTAAAAAAGAGTCTGTCTTCTGCTCATATCAGGATAAAAGTTTTAGCATTTTTGAAACCGACCTATGGTTTCCGCCCCCACCACCCGCCTTCTGTAGCTACTGTTTAAAATAACAGGGAGGGTCGGCAAATCAGATTTGCGTTCATCAAGTCATTGTAGGAGCTAACCACGTTACGGTACCGACAGCAGAATAGGGTAGACCTTGTAGACGGAGAGTTTAACACAGAAATTGTGTTGCTGAAATATCCAGATTATGTTCCTTGAAAAAATGGGTGTGTTCCTAAATATAAGAAAGTTGTCTATGGTAATCAGTACAGTTCCAAGTTATCTCTAGACCTCAGTTTTCCCTCACAAGGACATACCTAGGGGGGTTCTAGGTGGTCCAGACCAACACCTCAAAAATGTTATAGATACAACCCATAAATATAAAAATCTTTACATACAGCGCCAAAAATGCCTTTCTATCTGTGACATTTACTAAATAATTTATATAATTGACTTGCTTTTTTTTTACTTTTTTTTTATTTCTTTTACTTATTTAGTAATTTACCTGGACCTGCGGGTCTATTATGTTTCTTTAGTTTACAACTATAGTGGGTGCCTATCATCAAAAATGTAATATTCTATCGAATTCCGATTGTCTAAGGATATGTTCGCACTTGAAGTGACGACACAGTTCGTAAATAGTTCAATACCCACTAAAGTCCATTTTGTAGGTTCAGTTTTTATCTATGTTTTTGATGACAGGCACCCAGTGCAGTTGGTAACGAAATATACATAATAGAGAGGCAGGTGGTCCAGACTCCCACCTCGAAACTCGTAGATATACAACCCACAAATATAAAAATCCCTAAATATAGCGCCAAAAATGCCTTTCTGTGTGTGACATTTACTAAATTAATTGTAAAAATTGTTCGAGAAACTTTAACAAATTTCACAATTTGCCTAGACCTACACCCGTAGCGCAGTATCTAATCGCCCGCAACGCGACAAGTGAGAGGAGCTTGACATACTGTTTAATCGCAAAAACATCGTGTCACGCTCCTCGCACTTGTGATTCAACTAAGACGCGTCACGCGCGATTAAACACTGTGCTACAGTTGCTGACCCCCCCCCCCTGACCCGACAAAAATCCTGGGTACGTGCCTGTCCCCATAAAGGCAGGAAAAGCTCTAGCGGGAGAGGAGTTTCGAGTGCTTAGTTAACTTCGCCGAGTTGTATTTAATGAAACCCATTTAAGGTAGTTCGTTTCGGTCTCGGTGCAAAATGCACAACTTATGATTGTTTTTCTATTTTTTTATTAAAAAGTATGAGATAAAATCGTTTATTCTTTACTATTGTTTAATAATAATCAGGTTTATTTTCGATTAGTCTTGCTAAGAAGAAGGGCAAGAAACTTCTACGCACCTCAAAAACTAATATACAAGGTGTAACAGAAAGGTGTAACCATATTTCAAGAGCTTGTGCAGTCAATTGTACAATAGAAAAAAACCCTGTATCTCGAAAAAAAACTGTTTCGTAGAAAACTGCAATGCAATGCAAATGTATGGAAGGGTAGATTTTTTTTTGAGATTTCAGGGTTGGCTCCATAGTAAAAGTTGTTCTATATCATTGACTGAATAAGCTCTTCAAATATGGTTACACCTTTCTGTTCCACATCGTATATTTGGGTACCCACGTTACTGAACCAAGAAGTTTATAACCAGAGTGGAGTGATGACCTCTATTGAAATCCACACGCTACAATAAATGACCTTTATAAATCTGTAACTATACAGGGTGCTTGGAAATTCGACCTATTCCTTGAAAGGGGTTATATTAGAGGTCATTTCTAACAAATAATGCCTATCAACTAGAGGGTCGAAGATGATAATTTTTTTTCAAGTAAAAAACGTCGATATTTCAAAAATTACCAAATAAAAAAGGTTTTTTCTACTACCTATATGAAACAGTTCCATTTAATACTCGAAATTAGTTTGAAAATCGAACTTTCCGGGCCCCGTTGCGGAATGACTCAGTTTAAAATATCGTATTGAAATTTCATTTATTGCAAAATTATGTTCTTTTTGACGTTTGTCTTCACTTCATGCTAAATTAGGTTCTTTTTGACGTCCTTAGTTTTTCTTTAGAATCGAAATTCCCTGCGTTCCGATTCACGACATAATCGATTATATCGCGTCCGACACTCTTTTTTCGCAAAATGATACTGGCCACAAATAAAAGTCGCCGGCCGAAGCCTGAATAAAAAAAGTGAAAATCGCGCCGTGCTTTGCAAAGTCATAAAATACATTAAATTTGAAAGAAAAATTAATATTTAAATACATAAATCAGGTAGTAGAAAAAGTATCGTTCGCAACGAGTAAAAAATGGGTTTTCTTACCCTCGGAATGTAAGCTTTCGACGTTCGCCTTCAGCTCACGTCAAAACTAGCTTCATTCCTCGGGTAAGAATATCCGCCATTTTATACTCGTTACGAAATATACTATTCTTTCCACTTAAGATCTTTTATTTCCGAGATTATAGAAATTCAAGGCATGTATTTTTTTATAAATGATCACAAATTTATTATTGATAAAAATATAATAATTTAAATAAGTGCTGAGAGAGGAATAGTTATTTTTAAATTATTTATTTTTGGTTTTTAGTCTGAAAGTTTAAAAAATAACATAAAAACGATCGTAACTCGGAGACCATTCATTTTCGACACCTAGTTGACGGACTTACTTTGTTGGAAATGATCTATAGTATAACGTCTTTCAAGGAATATATCAAATTTCCAAGCACCCTGTATATTACGAATCATTTTGCTATTTCGTTTGTCTGAACTATGCGTCTTAAGAATAAAAACCATAGATATCATAATAATCATAATGATTCTAATAAAAACCCAACATACCTTTCAAAGCCTTGTTATTCGGTGGGGGATCTCTCGACCACGGGGGATCCCCGTGCCCAGAGAAGTCCCTTAGTTTCAGGTAGCTGATGGTCAGTCTGATGATGGACGCCTTATCCAGCTGGCTTGTGATGGCAGCGGGGAGGGGAAGCATTTTCGCCAGTTCATAGAACTCGTAGTTTTCTTTTCCGCGACGCGATCTCGCCGCGTCTCGGCTTTTCTCTTTGCGTAGCTCCAGGATGCTGTAAAGAGGAGAAAGAAAGGTTAGATTGGTTGAAGGGACGTTTATCATGGTAGGACGGCATTTGTAGGTGGTTTTTTTTAACTGCGGATTTTAAGGCTACTATATAGACACCTGAAAGTTTAGTAGTCCGCAGTTAGATTAGTCTAAGAAGCTTTTGGAGTGTACCCTTAAGAGTGCACAGAGCGTTTGCCTATGTCTCTGTGTTTTTCATTACGTGTAAAGAGTAAAGAAAATAACCAAACTTTTCCACTTATTCTAAGCTTTTCGTTGATATTTTCATCAAAGTGTTCTTAAATAAAAAACTATCGTGTATAAACGCTCCGTCATAGGGTCCCGTTGGTTACCCTTTGGGTACGGAACCCTAAAAATACTCGAAAAGAGGTAACTTTGCGAATTTATTCTATCGAGCCATCATTATCAAATTTTGTTTCCATCGTGTATACAGTCTAGTATATACTCAACAATACCAACATATTTCCCTATATTTTAATTTAATTGTTTACTACTTCAAACAAGGGTTATAAAAACGTGTTTGTGTGTGTAAAAAGCTCGGTGCGCTCTTAAATGCTTACAATACACCTATATGGCTAGGTCTAGTATGGTACTGAAGCCAAAACTGTAATTTTAGGTTTTTTTTACTGTCTGTCTATGTGTATGTATGTATAACTCGAGAACGACTAAAAGGATTTGGTTGCAGTTTTCATCGTAGTGATCCTAGTCAACATATAGGCTATAGGAGTGTTGATAAAGTAACCGCCAAGCTGAAAACTGTCGATACCTAAAAGATACATTGCCTGAAAGACACTTCCACGGGAACAAAGCCGCGGGCAAGATAGTACATACTATAAAACAAAGTCGCAATCTACGCTTGTCTGTTTACTTATATCTTCTAAACTTCCAAGTTGATTTTAATGCAGTTTCTTACCATAATTTAGAATATTTCACAGAAAGGTATATACAACGTGTAACAGAAAGGTGTAACCATATTTGAAGAGCTAGTTCCGTCAATGGTATAGAACAACTTTTACTATATTACTCACTTCATAGGAAAATGCAATGACGCTCGGCCGAAATGTATGGAAGGGTAGATTTTTTTTTGATATTTCAGGGTTGACTACATAGTAAAAGTTGTTCTATACCATTGACTGAATAAGCTCTTCAAATATGGTTACACGTTGTATATAATATAACACATTCATATTTACCATTAAAAGTGCTTTTTAAGGTGCATTATTAATTTGGACCATGTATTGAAGCCGCGGTCAATAGTAAAGTATAAACAAAGCTTCTTTTTTCTGCAAGGAGTTTATAAGATAAAAAACTCCATGGTTTTTTGTCACTTATTTTTGAAGGTAGACAAGCAGTTATCTCCGCTCAAAAGTAAGCCTCGTAGAACCCACAAAAAATATCGCGACAACTTATTTTTCTGACATTCATCAATCAAAAACCTTGTAATATTTATTCAGACCGGGCCGTTTCCAGACATCCATCATTTATTTTAGGTAAAAAAAACCTCCAGTAGGTGAAACAAAGGTGGGTGTTTACTTCCCCCGCTCCGCCCAAAGGCGGGGTTTACACTAATGAGTCCTCTGTTTTATTAGGCTGTTGACACACGGGACATGTTTATTAGGTTGTCGACACACGGGCATTTGCATCTAAGAGACGATATTACAACGCTGAAGTCAATTTACATCTAGTTATTTGTTTAGCTTGGAGTATGAGAGAGAAGGCGGTTATTCTGGATAGCTTTTAGTTGATGCTGGGTAAACCTTACTTACAAATAGGATAGATAGGGGACATTAATTTATTCAGCCAAATTCATACTGGAGGCTTGGTAAGTGAACAGTGTCACGGAACGATAACACTTTTTTGCTAATTCATACAAGTTCTTCTATTCCGGGTGCCTTTGACTTTGCCCTTCTTCGGTACATCGAATTTCGCTTAGATTAAATTATGTTAAAGTGTGTTAATTCGAAAACCATTTCGAGATTTAGATTTAATAAGCCGTATTTTCGAACTTATGGTCTAGAAAACCTCATGATGATGAATATTTTTACGAAAAAGCTGCAACTTCAATTTGCCTTCGACTGACGTCACTTGAGAAATGGCTGTTGAGAAATGTGGTCTTTGCTAACAAAATAAATTTATAAAAGTTTGCTGCCGACTAATATAATTTGACAGATGGATGTCAGTTGAATAGACAGACAGAAACAGACCACTTTTTTTTTGGAGCATCACAATCGGTGTATTGTCTAAAATTCTCAAGTGACGTCAAAGTGATAAAAAATAATGGTTAATTTATATACCAAAATAATGAAAACTGTGTTCTAAAATGGCGTATATAATCCGAAAAACAATTAAAAAAAGTCTTTTTAAAATTACGCTATGGGAAATCGGCGGGATGGCTTCCACTTGCGCACCATAAATTTCTTTCGTCACTCTACTTTCATTCATCCTCTCTATATGCTAAACCAAAATTGTAAGTTACATTTAAAATATCCTTAAAGTAAATTATAAATCTGCGTTAAATAAAAATAATCGCATTTTTCGCCCGGAAAATAGCGATACGGACGATAGCGTCCTCGCCTTTATTTAAAACTTAATAACTAAATACTGAATTCCTAAAACTAGCTAGTGCGTATTCGAAAACAAAATACACAATAATAATAAAACAATCTACGACTTATTTTATTTCAATAACGACAATCTAAAACAAAAACATTGACATCATCTTTTCCATCTACAACAAATTTACAAGTCTAATCTGATTACAATTTACAATTACAAAGCAAAACAATCCTTTACTTCCTCTCTGTCTTCTAAAAACATCAAGTTTATTAGAGCCAGGGGCACTAAACCAGCGGCAGGAGTACTACTGGAGTGCGAAGGATAGCACTGTAAGCGTTTCTCCGATGGGTTTGGTTTACGACCCCAGGAGATTACAGCCATTTTGACAACACTCAAATTCCCGAGACGTCCATGCCGGTTTATTGTCACCTGAGAGCTTATTCGGTGCTTTTAGACGAAGCTTTTGTAAGTTTGCGAGTGTATTTTGAAATGTTTGAGTTTTATTGTTTTGGGAAAGAGTTCTAATAAATATGCTGTATAAAGTTATTTGAGTGCTGACGCATAAGTAATACGCTTAAAAGACAATTTTCATATTATCAGCTGGTTTTTTTGTGTTTGTTATTTGTTGGTTTAGAGATACTGAAATTGTCTGTATTTTTATGGGTAGCAAAGAAGCTTATTAATTTAATTGTCAAATAGTCTAGATGTTATTGTGTTCTGTCATACTTATAATTGAATATTTTACTTTTTACTTATTATTTTATTTTTAATAGGTATACTTATTTCCACTGAAAATCAGCGTCATGGCGCTAGCCATGCTCATGACACATGCTGAGTGGAGACCTATTTGGTATTATTATTAGTCTCTAGTTGTTAGTTTTAAGCAAAAATGTGGAAATACCAAATAAAGCTATTCTATTCTATTCTATTTAAATCAAATTGCTTAAATCAACCAAGGCTTTCTCAAAATACACGTATTATTTTGAGATTTGGTTTTTCACATTTTTTCAACAACTTTACTTCAAAAATTTCTCATTTGTAAGGTTTTTGTGATGAACAATTTTTTAAATTCTTTTTTGTTTTTGGCTTCTTAGTTCCGCACTCAAAAATCTATTTATTTTGGTTTCAAAAAAATATTTTCTTAGTAGCTACTTAATTATATTGAGAGCCGATATACCAAAAGCAGAATTCAGAAACCGTAAACAATCCTTATCACAACAAAATTGTGAACTAGGGAGTAATAACTTAAAAAAAAGAAAAGAAAACCCTTTCAAACGATAAGATTCTCTAGATAACTTGAAGCAAGCAATTGAACTTGATTTAGTATTTCAAAGGGACGATTTGGTCAGATTCCGCTAAACGAAATGGTAGGGGTACCTATGTGATTGTTTAAAATAACTTTAGAGTGACCAGTGAGGGTTGGGTACCCCTGACCTTTTGGAAGTTTTAATGTAACCACGAATAAAATCAACACAATTGAAGCATTATGGTCTTTATAGCTTTATTTTTAGAGTCTAGCTGTTAGTCTAAGAGACGTGGCAGGATGGTTGTAACCCGACCGATTTCGCATTAGAGGGAAATATATATGTAATTTTATTTGCACTTGAATTTCAAATATTTTAATACCGTTTAAGGGGTAAAAATACAAAGTTACTATCGACTTGACAAAAATGTATCGGTTATTTCAATGCAATATCGAATCAATACTTAGATTTCCTTTTCATTTGGGGATGTGAATTCACTACAGTTACAATATGAGGTCAAACTAATCTCATTTGTAGAAAAATTTACCTTAAACCTTATTACTTGTGCTAATGGTCGATTTTTTTTAATAAGCCATTATTTTTGTCACAATTTTTTTTCTGTTGCAAAACATAAAACATCTATAACCTATCTAATAAGATCCAAATGGCCCCTTAAAAGTCATATACACTGACTCATACTAAGCAACCTTAATATCCCACGTCCCCTTCTGCCCACCCCTAATACAAAGGTGTCGTAGTAATATCCTCCACTAATATATCGTGCTGTGTCAATTTATCTTATGAAGTTATGATATATGGTTCCGTAGGATTAGGAACCTGTCACTTTAGCTTGGCCTTGGTCAATATTTTTTGGATTATGATGAATCGGTTCAGGATATTGTTTTTAAAATTGACCTGCATCGTTTAAAATTATTTCAATACGTCATTATTATGTATTATAAAATTATTTCAATACATGTTTCAATATGGTAATCATAACGGGGGTTTCTTTCCAAAATTACTAAAAATACCTTATAAGATGGCCTGCCTAGTAATGACTAGTAATAATACTATAATCACTATGTAGTAATTACTATTAATGATACTAATCACTATGTAGTAATTACTAGTAATAATACTAATCACTATGTAGTAATTACTAGTAATAATACTAATCACTATGTAGTAATTACTAGTAATAATACTAATTACTATGTAGTAATTATAGTACTAGTAAGTATTCTACCAGTAAATTATACTACGTATCGTCGTCGTAGCTGATATGCAATGCAACGTTCGTCCTCGTCCGTAGCAAAATGGAAAAAAAGTGAAAGTGAACAAAAATTCTCAAAAAAATCCTTGATATAATTTTTGCATAGACTAAGTATTACTACATATAGACCGACAACTCTCATACATCAAGGCGTAGCATATTTTTTACGCGCCCTTACAACACTAGGTGTCGCCAAATATTGTAAATAAGCGTAATTCGTTTAACTGGTTACCAAGTAAACATGTGGCTGTAATAGCTTTGCTTAGGAAAACTAGATGGCGCTAAGTTGACAACACTAACAGTGAACATTTCAGCGCCATCTATTATCGAAGTGGGAATTATTATTATGTCACGTGACATCTCTGTGACACTAGTGTCACCAATCGAACTTTTTAAACATTGTGTTCGTTAGAGGATTTAGCAACGCCATCTAGATTTCGTTTGAATTTCACACCTTTATGGTGGCTACAAACTGATGTATGGGAACTGCTAGTATATACGTGGTAATACTGAGTCTGTGATTTTAGAGTTTTTTCATTGTTTATTATTTACGTATACTGATTTATCTTGATACTAGGCATAACCGAAATTTGTTTTTTTATTTTTTTTTATTGCAGGTATAACAAACACAAAAAATAAAATCAAACATAACAATTAAGCGGTTTATTTGTATTGAATTGTAGGTCTTTAATAATTTTCCTTTACACCAAATAAAAATACTATACTAAATAAAATTCACACGTTCGAGAACAAACACAAAATGTTAGTAGATATAGTAACGACACTTATGCGGATATACTCGCATTAGGAGCTACTTATCCATTTAGTAGTAAAACCCGTGAACGAGTCGTTAAAGACTAGCACGATGGGGTTGCAGGTTCGATTCCAAAGAGGGTCGTTTCCGTTTATCAACTTTGAATTTGGAATGCACCGGGCTGCGGGAGAAAACTTTCAACTTAAGGTGAATGGTCCAAGGCAATCTTCATACAGGCATCTGGGAACCAATAACGACGACAGAAGTATTATTATTTAATTCTGTTAACTTTTTCCACACGTTCCATCAACTTTACAGCCGCGAATACTCATTTTTTTTACAAAAAAACATTTTTAGAATCTAATTTTGTTATTTAAAACTTTTGTAATGCAATGTATGAAAATTTTAAATTGCAAAATTAGAATGTTAAACATTTTGTTTTTAAGAAAAACCGAATATTCGCGAGTGTAAAATTATTTGAACGTGTGGAGAAAAGTAACAGAACGAAACTGCACTACGTTTGTCGTCGTTATTGGTTGACCATCCACCTTAAGGCGAGGGTATCCAGAGAAATCGGTCCTGCTTCAAGGCTTTCATTTTACACATGTCTATTGTACCATCACGTACAAAGTATTTGAAGTGTATTATGTACACATTGCTTGTCGGTTACTGCATCATACGTGAATTGTTGCAATATTAAGTCTTTACATATGAAATTGCCGTTTTCAATAGAGAATTTGAAGGAAACTCAATTTTCGCTACTAACATCTTTGCATTTTTTTTAGGAATGACGAATCCAAATTATGTAATTTCTTTTGTGTATGAATAAGACAACATTAAGCTAACACCAACTTTGATTTAATTTTTGAAAAGTATCAGCTGTAAAAAATGATTACGAATCTTATCATGGAAATGGATTGTATTTAGGACGAACTGTTTGAAATTTTAATTTTGGTTATCAAAAGGAAAATAAAACAAAATTTAATACGTAGATGCAAAACCTTGAAATCAACTTTCAAACAAAAAACAAATAATGGAAATAGCTATTGAATTACAGGAACTACGAACTTCCAAAATTTTCGGTAAAGACCTATTATAATTCATAACTATGACGACATCGATGCCTTTCTTGGGTTTAAAATTTTAATGAATGTTATTTTTGAGTGTTTAAATTTTAATGATTAAAATTTGTACGTCCAGTACACGACTGAAATGTTATATATATTCTGCCTTATAAATAAATGATTATGTACAAACTTGTTAATCACATATTTATTAGGTTCATTTATTTATTTAAAAATACTATGTACACTTAAGGTTAAACGATAGTGACAATTTCCATACAAAATTAATTAACCAAGATCAGCTGAAGTACAAATTTTAGCTTGTATTTATCACTGTATTTTATTACATTTTAATACAAGAATGTCGCGAATTTAAATAACCAATTGAAGGTTATGAACGGCGAACTACATGACCGTCAAACAGTTTTTTACTAGCACGGTGTGTAGTTTTCGACCCTTGCTACCCGTTAATAATCATGTCCATTAATGTCTAATATATTTAAGTATATTAAAGGTTAGTAAATTAAATGTAAATACACATAAGTAAGTTAAGATAGCCCTAGGTAATATAATAATGTAACGCACAAAAATACTACATTATGTACTTTCTGAAATAAATTCATTCATTCATTCATTCACACACTGAAAGCCGCGGGCGCCTGCACTTGCTTAGTCCGTGGTTTAGTCCTAGAGAATCCTAGAATTTATTTTACTTCTTTTTTTATATATCTCATTTGTGCCCAACTTTTTTTAAATCATTATCATATACGACTTGAACACTCACGTGTGATTGTTGTTGACTATATGCCAACTCGCGAGATAATGCCGATATTGTATCGGTGAAACGGTAAAATTATTATAATTTTACTAGTTTTCTAATAAAATGAATGAGAATTGTATTTTGGATGAATTTTTTGTGATCAAAAGTACCACATTAACCTGTTCCATAAGTATTTCTTTAGCTGTATATATTCCGTCTGCCGGTCGTACCCAATTTTTATGACGGACCTCCCTTCATCTTCCAAGTGACCGTCTTTAAGTGTACCGTACGTGTCTCTACACCGGGCCCACCTGGGAATCGAACCCGCAACACTATGCATTGACCCCCTCACTAACTAACCAAAACTTGCCAACGGAACTTGTACTTTGATGTAAGGGAGCAAAGTAGATTTTTACTTGAGCTCTTTTTTGTAGACTGGTCAGTGCTGATTGATGGTTTAAGATTGTAAAAGGACGTAAGTCAAGATTCCGAGAAAGTGATTTTGAAGCGTATATCAAAGCAATAAGGTAAGATTTTGATGTGTTAAATGTGAACAATAAGAATGCTTCTGCAAATTGAAATAGGAGTAGAAAAAAAATCGAAGTGAGGGTTGTCATAAAAAGGCCGTGCCACTACGCAACCGTGTCACACTCGTTACGGCTAATGTGGCCCGGGCAAATTGGGTTTCGTCCGGGAAGTAAGATTAGCTCTCCCTAGGGATCCGCTATGCGTTTGCTGACACTTCGAGAAATGACGAAATGGTAATATAGATTCTGATTACATTTTGCAATTATGTCAGTCACATGAATTGTACGGGTACGTTTGTCTCGGATAACAGGCAGTTTGATGCCTAATCTACCATATATTTCAAATTGGAAACAAATACAATGAACACCCAAATAAAATGTGATATCTCATAAAAATTAATAGTGAGCACCAAAACTAGAAAATGTACACCAAATCTAGCCTTGAAGGATATCCGCCGGAAATAAAAGAGCCGGTAGAGGTATGGCGAGTCGCGCCACGTGTTGCTGCTCGACAGCTCACAGCAGATGCTGAGTCTGCCCCTTTTCGTCACATTTTGTAGTATGTTATACAATTGTTTTCTTGTAAGTATAGTTTTTTAAGTTATTTTTATTCTAAGAATTTTCCGCGTTTTTATTTATGACGAATAAATTTCATTTTCTTTCTTTCTTAGTAGCACAACCGCCATTGCCAACCTGCGTGGCTATTTTTTATGGCAACCCAGAATCAAAAGATGGGGTTAAAAATATGGTGTACATTTACAAATTTTGGTGTACATTTACAAACATTTGAGTGTTTATTATTTTTTTTAGGTTTCCTTTTACTTTATCCTTTTCCTTTAGTGTGTAACTATTTACGAACTCTGTCCTCACTTCAAGTGCGAACATATCCTTAGATAATCGGAATTCAATAGTATATCTATGTTTTTATGATACGCACCTCGTCCAATTGGCAACTAGAGATACATAATAGGCCCGCAGGTCCTAGATACTGTAACAACCCATCTAATAAAATATAATTGCAGTCCATATGTCATTCCAAATTGTAAAACCAGGAGAATTGGTGTCGAAAAAGACCTCATTTCAATAAATATTTCTATCGAACCGAATTTCTCCAATCGCGTTTCTGTTCTAACAGATCCCTAGAAAAAGAATCCAAAAATAGTATACTATTTTATCAAAATAATACATTATTTACTGAACTAGATATGCACGTTCTAAAAGTGTCGATTAAGGATTACCCACATATTATGTTTATTTGTTACGCGATAAAGCGTTCACTGTTATAAATTGTAACTGTGATAATTAATTGTTTCTCATGTAAGTAAATTGTATTCTTTTTGAGAAATAAATATCTTAAACCTTAAACCTTAATCTATGCCAATTCAGCTCAGTAAAAAGTACGAACTTAAAGCTCACATCTGTCACTAAAGTATTTAACAAGGTCTCAAAAAAAAAACTTTTTGTCGTCAGGCTAACCGCAGTAGCGCCGATTAAATACCTAACAATACATAAAAAACGTATCAATAGATATGTGGTACACAATGTACCACACAATGTACCACCTCATTAAATTGACTACTGGCACCTTTTACATCTTCTAAAGCATTATTTCTTTGTAAGAAAAGGTCACGACACCTTAACGATTAACCCGAAATCGGGGTGCCGAAATCTTTTTGTTGTAAACACCGTTGGTTGTCTGTTGTGCCCATGGGATGGGAATTTTCGAGTATTTTATACTTCAGTGGATTAATGTCCAAACATTATAAAGGATTATTGGTTATCGGAGAAAAGATTTAAGATGGTGTTACTTGTTTATGGGAAAATTAGTTCGTTTGAGGAGCTTAAGGCGCTACGGAAAAAAATCGACAATTTCAGAACTTCTATATCTACTTCGGTAAATAATGTATAATTTTGAAAAAATTGTATATTATTTTTGAAATCTTCCTCTAGGGATTTGTTAAAACAGAAACGCGATTGGAGGATTTCGGCTCGATAGAAATATTTATTGAAATGAGCTTTATCGACACCAATTCTCCTGGTTTGACAATTTAGAATGACATATGGACTGCAATTATATTTTATTAGATGGGTTTTAACAGTATCTAGGACCTGGTTAAACGAAATTTTGATAGCATTTTTAGTACATTTTATATTAATAAAAAACCCACTTTTTGCTACTTTTCCACGAATCCGTCCCTCTCGCACAAAGGGTTTTTTCGCATATGGAGTAAAAGGGACGCTAAACTTTTACATATCGCCTTAACCTCTAAAATCGATTCAAAACAAGATCTTGTCTGCTACCTATTGTTTTGGTCGCTTTTAGAAATCAATAGATTAACTGTCACTGGATTTATCAATAGTCAACAAGTATGTAAAATACAAGCACAAAAGTTAAATACAAGAAAAAATGTAATAATAGGTAATATGAAATTGCCATTTTCTATAGAGAATTTGAAGGAAACTCAAATTTCAGTACTAACATTTTTGCACTTTTTTTAGGAATGACAGATCCTAATTATGTAATTTCTTTTGTGTATGAAGGAGACAACATTAAGCTAATAGCAACATTAATTTAATTTTTGAAAAGTGTCAGCTGTAAAAAATGATTACGAATCTTATCATGGAAATGGATGGCATTTAGGACGAACTGTTTTTGAAATTTTAATTTTGGTTATAAAACTGGCAACCAAAACGAAATTTAAAACGTAGATGTTAGATGATAGAAATCAAGTTTCAAACAAAAAACAAATAATGAATTACAGGAACTTTGAACCCATGAATCTGTAAGATAATTTCGGAAATTTCATAGGTAAAAATCTATTATAATAACTATCCTTTCTCAAAATATTTCTTCAAATGTCAAAATTGAATTTTATGACGCGTAACTTTTTCACACTCTCTTATAAAAAAAAAAAAAAACAAAAAGAAGTATTTTTATAGCTGCAAATAATATTTAAGGGGCGTGCACATCATGGGGAGAGAAAAATATGACAAGTTACATTGTTAGCCTGAAGTGGTTATGTCGGCACCACAAATGTAAGCAGGCACTTAAGTTTTCTATAGAGATGTCTTTTAAGCTTCTACTTGAGATTTTATTGAAATATGTATTTATAAGCAGTAAGTGATCACAATAATCCGTATCTTTTGATATTACTCGTATAATATAAGGTGAAATTTTATCAACCGCCCGAATTCATACTGGAGACTCGGTTAGTGATCACTGATCAGGAACAATGTTTAATGACCCTTCGGGAGAAATAAAAAAAAAAAAGTTTTGCTTCCTTACTGCCTATACTAGGAATTGTATTTGAACTAGTCCAATTCGAATGGGAAAAAAACTATTTTTTTTAATTTTGAACAAGAGCACCACAAACCTTGTTCCTTATCAGTTATCACTAACCGAGTCTCTAGTATGAATTTGGGCGGTTGATTAAATTTCACCTTGAATAATATATACAAGGTGACTTTTTGATCATCGTCCAAATTCATACTGGAGGCTTAGTAAGTGATGTGTATCATGAATCGATAACAATTTCCTTTTATGAATTTTACAAAAATCGATATTGGTTCATGATGCTGATCACTTACCAAGGCTCAAGTATGAATTTGGAAGATTTTCACAAATTGACCTTGTATTATATGTTATATGTATATACGTATACTACATATAATATATGGGTTTATATGGCAATAGCTTTATGTCTGGCTTTTTCTGATGGAGCAAATGTCCTCGATTCTGGTATCGATTTGTTATACAAAAATTGTTAACGCTGAGCTCCTTTTAGATATAGCGCAATTATACAGGTGTTAAGATGAAGTTGCGGAAGCCGGAAACTGGCGATAGTACTCGTCCATACGAACAGCTTTTACTATATAACCAAACCTCGAATCACGAAAAAAAAATCAGCTGTTCCATTAAAAAACATAGCTACGCGACCAAAATGTATGAACGAACAGATTTTTTTTCTCGATTTCTCAATACTTTTTCAAAGAAAGTTGTTCGTATGGTCGAGTATTATCACCAGTTTTTGGCTTCCGCAAATTCATCGTATAGTGCTCCCAAAGTAATAATGCGCATACAAATCTATAGCCGAGCGACCGGACGTACCACGTGACCTTATTGCTTGTGTAGAAAGTGTAAGGAAATACGAACTTTGCCGAACAGTGGCGAAGATTTGTATGCGCATTATTACTTTGGGAGTACTGTAATACCCTGTATATAAGGTCTTTCAATTTAAATGGAAAGCAATTTAGGAGGTGATTCAGTATCGTTAATACATCACATTTCACTGCAAAGCACTTTTTTTTGCGCGAACTTTTTTTTCACTTCTCAGTACAAAGTGGTCCGATCACTGACTCAGTTTGTATGGACAAGTGTAGAAAAATATTTGTCCAAAAAAAATTACTTTGAAGTGGAATGTGATGTATTAACGATACTAAATCACCTTCTAAATTACTTTCCATTTAAATTGAAAGACCTTATATATATATTATATTTTACAATAACGCTAATATTTTTTTTACATTCTATTTATTTTGACCGCTTCGAAATATCTAGACCATTAATTCGGAACTCACTCGTTCAATTCCGTAAGGACACATTTGTGTTTGCTGTTTGTCTTGCGTACTTCAGAAGACAAGTCAAGGTGTGGGTCCATATAGTGTGTCTGAAGTACGGTGATGGCTCACCACCCACCACGCTTGGATGTAATAGTCGTCGGTGAAACTTGGTTGTACGAGTGTGAGCTGTAACTTGTATTTCACAGTCTACACTCGCAAACACCTCGGACACCCCCTCGAGAATTCATGTCGTGACGCTGTATTTATGTATCTAAGTATCAATCCAAAAATATGTTTTCAATGCATGTGCTCGTAAAGGCCCACTTTTTATGCATCAAAACCGAACAGAAAGTCGATTATTTTGCCCTAGGGCTTTATTATTATTATTTTTTTTTAATTTATTTACAATGGTTGGCTAACCTGCAGTCTTTCCTGTGTACCATAGACGTTATACTTTTTTCCCACTGTTTAACGGCTCTGGATACAGTCCTTTTGAGCCAATTATAATTTAAAGTTCACAAGATTATATTTATTTTCATTTCCTCACACTATGCATTGAAAAACGTAGTATGATACACGGGCGTAAAAGCAATAAATTACTCGGTTACGTTTAAAACACTCGCTACGCTCGTGTTTTAAATCGTCCTCGTAATTTATTCCTTTTCGCCCTAGTAGCATAAACTACTATAAAATACAAATACCGGTCACAAAAAAAAGGATTTTCGTTTCACAAAGCAATTTCTCAAGTCTAGCAACTAAGGAGCACAAAAAAAACTTTTTCTTTGAACCCCTATTTGCCTAAGTGACTAAAAGACTTCACACCCATCACTTAAGGGGTGGCCAGTTTGTAAAAGTGAGGAAATGTATCGTGGAACTTGGAATTCAGTCAACCGTGGGTCCCTCAGGCCCTTAAGGTTGGAGTTAGAGTCGTTGTAAATTGAGCTTGGTTTTTTCGTGTTAAATTAAATGTTGTATTTTGTAAACATATATTTGAAATGAAATGAAATATATTTATTTATGTAATGTAGGTATAACATATACATTTATTACAGGTTAGTTTTAATGTATTATAAGTAATTAAATAATCTATGTGTATAGGTAATGGTTTTATGTCATAAATAATAAAATGGGGAAATATGCAGAGGAATATTAAAGGTTGGGTTTACTTAAATTTAATAAAAAAATACACTTTAATAAAATAAAAATATAGGCATAAGGAATAAATAATATTAAAAATATATACAATACATATATAATAAATGTATACCTAACTCCAGCGATTCGATTAGTCTTGCTAAGAAGAAGGGCAAGAAACTTAGCAAGATCATGTCTTTTTTTCATAATATTAGTTACAACTAAAAAGTAAGCCAATAAAAAATACAAGACAGGAAAAAATTATGTCGTGATGGCAAAATATACAGGGTGGAAAAAATGAATGGGCCCTGGAGGAGAACTACCTTAAATCCTTTAGTTAGCTCATTTTACTGAAAGGAAACATTCCTTTATTTTTTAAAAGAAACAAAACTGCATTCAAAGATCTTCTAAAATTCGCTTGTCTCACCCGGGAATCGAACCAACAAAAAAGGAAAAAATTAAACCCTCGCTATTTTATTATACGAATCGGTAGGATTATTGTTCAGGATAAAATGTGTCTAATAAACATTTGGTCTTACACTCATCTGTTGTACGAGATACGCACGAAATTGAATATTTATTACAAGTTTTTTGTTAACAATTCCTAATAAAATACTGTTCACTTGTAACAAGTAAATGACACGTTTTAATTTTCTTATCTCTCTAACATCCAAAGACATCGTATGAAGTACAAGCTTGCAAATGTTATTTACCTTAAGTACCTTGTTGAAGACTTCGATAAGAAAATCGTTATAAATCTATGCACAGCACAATTCCTTCTTGCACTAGGCGTACTGACGAAAAGTTTAAAAAGGGAAACAATTTTTTTTTTGAAACGCGGTGCAACAAATTTAAAATTCGAATGATAACTTGCAACATTTTTAAAATCGATAAAACTATTCGTTCGAATTTCAAATTTAGTTTTGTTTTGCTTTCATTCCGTGCTGTCATTGTGTAATAATGGCGTATCAAGAACAATTTTATTTATTAGAAGCTTGTTTTCACTTTTTTTTATTTCAAAGACCAAATATTTACTAGACAAATTTTATCCTGAACGATATTCCTACCAATTCGTATAATAAAATAGCGAGGGTATATTTTTTAGTTTTTAGTTGGTTCGATTCCCGGGTAAGACAAGCGAATTTTAGAAGATCTTTGAATGCAGTTTTGTTTCTTTTAAAAAATAAAGGAATGTTTCTTTTCAGCAAAATGAGCTAACTAAAGGATTTAAGGTAGTTCCCCTCCAGGGCCCTTGAATTTTTTCCACCCTGTATATTATAAAACCTTTGTCTACCTGTCCCATATAGTCCATCTGCTTTTACAGTTTTTTCATCTTTTAACTCATCGAAATAATATTCGATGTATTAACTAATTAACGTTAATTCTAGAGGAATCATACATTTTCATTTATAAATAATAATACAACGTCACGACATGAGTTTCCGAGGGGGTATCAGAGGTATTTCCGATATGTGTACTGTCAAATGAAACCAAAATGTACGAAACAGCTGATTTATTGTTTGTTGTTTTCATTTATTGCACATCATTTTAGACATGGTTTTAATATAAAATTATTTTCTTTGTTAGTTAGGATTTGTAAAAGGCCCTATAAAATGCTTTACAGAGAAACCGGTCGGGCATAATAAAGTTTATTGTACATGTGGCTAAGTACAAGTGCTTTTTTAAACAAAGCTGATTTATTTTTTGCGATTTTAGGGTTGGCCCTAAAGTAAAAGTTGTTCATATGAATGTGTAAAACACCCCGTTTATAGGAAAAAGGTTATTATCTTAACACCCTACATACCAATATCTATATTTAAGATGACTTAAGACGTATGACCACTAAATAAGCACCTAGACTTCGAATATCAACGGAAACGACATTGAAATAATGTTCATTTCAGCGTGCCTTGAAAAGTGGCTGTTACGACAACCACTGCGTCTCCGGCTAGCGCAAAATAGGAAAAAATAATTATTTTCACATGGACGCCATGAACGGAAAAAAAAATTGAACTTAAATTTTTTAGATCTAAAAATTTCCTATAATTTGGCGAAATAATAATCAAAATCGCTATAGGCGTTTGGAAGGAGTAAGAAAATCTTTGTGTTAATCATGTGAAACTTTCTGATGACTTTTGATTTTTTTTGTCAAAACTTACAATAGAAAAACAGTTTATGAAACTCAAATTTTATTTTTGACTCTATAATGCCTATCATATATTTTTATGAAAGTTTTTGAACCACCCGTGTGGGAGAAGTAGGCCTTCAAAGACAGGTCCAAATTGCAGTTGGCGTATCCATTCGCCTTAAGGCGATTACCGTCGCCAAATTAGCAGCTCGATGTTTGTCTGTATGAATATCGACGGAAACAACATTGAAATAACGTTCAAATCAGTGCACAATGCGTGGTGGCTGTTACGACGCTCGCTACGTCCTTGAAAGGGCAAAATAGGAGAAAATAATACTTTTCACATGGGCGTCATTGTTCGATTGAATAATTCTATGTTATATGTATAGCTATCAAGTTTATCTATTTATCAAAGCATAAATGAATTAAACCACCTAAGCCGCTTAGGAGCAGTAGGAAATTCAAGCCAAAAAAATACCATTCAGTTGAAACAATTTTTCATATAGAAGTTTTGGTGGTACGAAAAAGATAAATGTTGCATATGTTGTCCTAGAGTTGATAATCCATAATACATTTTTTCAATATTTTTGGTTTGGCCATAAAAGGGGAGTAGGCTTTAGAAAGTACCCATTTGGCGATATTAAGGGCCTTAACGGACTTTCTTGAAATACATCAATCCTGTAGCAATTTAACAAATTTAACCTTTGAGTAAATGCTCTTGTGACAACATTTCAATACAAAATTGAAAAATGTATTTGCTAGAAGAACATTTTTTTTTCACAGTTATTCCCAAGATTAATCCCTACTTATATATAAAACTAAATGACCTAATCTACGACATCTCAATACGAGAGAGAATTAAACGAATAAATACAGGAAGGGAGGCGCTATTTGACGTAGGAAATGAAAATGTCAGCGACTTATTACGCCCTACGATTATTGATATTACGACTATTAGAGCTCAGTGTAGAGGAAGTACAGTATAAACACATATTTGTACCATTGGTGGCACAACAGCGCAAAAGCAAAAAAAAAAATTCTTTTATTCACGAAATTGACTTACAGCGTCACCACTACCGCAACTAATGGAAAGCGTCAATGAAATCTAGGATGAAATGCTGTCATTCGGAAAGTAGGAGAGTGAAAGGAGGCGTTAGTTGGTCTATATTCCGGAATTCCGCATGTCTATAGAAGTTGGTCACCAATGACTCATACTGCGCAACTGCCTGTAACCACTCTTCCGGTATGACTTCTCATGACGTCATGCCGGAACACGACGATTTGCTTGGCGATGTGAGGATTGTGACAAACCTGCCAGTTGAAGTAAAATGATTTCTCAGTTAAGTTGGGTCTTGGTCTAATTGTCCACGGTCGCCTCGGGCGTGTTTGAATTAAAAGGCTATGCAAGTTTTATTTTTGTCACTGTCGCTGCAAGCGAAAAATCTCTCGGTGCGAGAGGGTCGGATTCAGGGTGAAAGGGAAAAAGTTAGTTTTCTTATTGTTATAAAAAACTAAAATAGCTAGCAAAATTTCCAAAATCAAAACTCTGGACATTGTTCGGTCCATGGTTGCTATTCGTCAAACGAGGAGAAAAATTGTATACGAAGACCTCATTTCCAAAATTTATCCAAACATGTTTTCAGTTGAAATTGATTTATACTTGCGATTGTCGGTACTTGATGAAACATTGACAGCATCTTGATTTACAACACAAATACTTGTACCATTTATTTCATAAAATATATTTTCGAATGGCGTCTCTAACAATCTTTTATTCTACCCACTTTTGTATATATTTTTCCTTACAATCATTGTTGACAAACGTTTGTCGTTTTATTGCTTGTATATTAAAATAATAAGTGTTTTGTATCCCCTGAAGGTTCTTCTTCCAGGATGACCGCCGGGAGTTGCGAAGTCCTGGAAAGGCTTATGTCCAGCAGTGAACGAAACCGTTGGGAAGTGTGGAACAAATATATTTTATCAAACAAATGGTACAAGTGATTGTGTTGAAAATCCAAATACCAGAAAAAGATTTCAATTTTCCGTCTATTTCATGAAATAAAAAGAAAATAAGCACCCGTATATTTTAAATAACGCCATAATTATGATTTGCGCAACTCGGGGAGGCTCCTTTCATGCAACACTGTATTTTTTATTTTATTTATTATAGAATAACGAGTACAGTCAACAAAAGAGATCCATGCCCAACACAAGCAATTTGATTCTAAGACCAACTGACGAGTGAAATACGACATAAGGCATACTTAATTAAAAGTGCAATATTTACTTTAACTGTACAACAACTACGAAAAAAATTGCTTGTAGGCAATGTCAGTGAAATCATATATTATACTAGTTTTTGTCTGCGGCATCGCCCGCGCTGATTTTCCGGGATCTCTCCAGTCCATAAAATATCTCTATGCAAAAAATCACGTCGATCCGTTGCTCCGTTGCTGTGTGAAAGAAGGACCAAACCAACAAACCAACTAACATAATTTCGCATGCATACGGACAAACGGATACAGCCAGATATCGATTGATTATTCTTGTTGTAATATAATCTTAAAAAAATTGTTCACAAATTCTTGTAAATAATCACATTCTTCAGTATGTCGCCAATTTGGTCAGCATACGTCCTTCTAGGGCGGCCTGGTCGAGCCGTACCTTCCACTTGCGCACCATAAATTCCTTTCGTCACTCTGCTTTCATTCATCCGCTCTACATGTCCAAACAACCGAAACATTTCTTTTTCTATTCTGGTCACGACATCGTCTTCTTCATGGTTTTTGTGTCACATAAAAGTCCATGTGCTGTGACTACACCTTCTCTATAGTTATTTAGCTCTCTCTCGAAGTAAGTTGTAACGCATCTATTGTATTTGATCTCATCGACTGGTTAGATATTATCTGTTTTCGTTTAGCGAAGAAAAGTAGGAGAAGCCGAGTTATTAAATAAAAACGTAGGTTTTTCGTGAACGGGTGTTTCTTGGTGGTCGTAACAACCACGGCTGAGGGAGCGCTATTTTAAACTAAAAGAAACGTCATAGAGTTCAGTTCTGATTGACGCAAAAATGAGGTGCTCAATCTGACTTTATGTGCAGCTTTAATGTAGTAAAATTTGAAAATCGGTTTTATTTTTAAAATTACATAAAATACAACATATACAACGCTCATATTACCATCAAACAGATTTGAATTTTTATAAAACAGTCAAGCATGCTTACACGCTACAATTAACGCGTTCCGTAGACGCGATCTCAAATTAATTATGATTAGCTATTAAAATTAAATTAATTAAAATTATTAAAATTCATTTATTTCGAGTGACCAAGACTCATATAGGAATAAAACATAAAACAGATTAAATTAAATATAACATTAAATTATACTAATAATAATAATTAAAGACGGGTTGTCAAAGCTGTTGATAGAGTCTGTCAAGCGAGTTATGGCAACGCACTTTTGGTGGGGAAAAATGAAATCGACAGTATTGCACCACTGAAGTATACTCTGTTACCCCAAAATTAACAATCTTGATATTTTTGTAAGTTGACTTTACCTATATCCAAATTTATACTGGTGGCTTTGTAGAATGTCGGTATAAAGCGAAGAAATCGACTCAATGACCCTTTCTGTGAAAAACAAAGTACAAAGGTCTGAAGTTAAGTCAAAAGTCTCGAATTTGGCTAGATAACGGGTCATTGCTGTTTTAAAAACCAAGAGAAAAAAAACCAACACATATTTTATTTTTTTAAACAAAAAACAAGTTTCCTTAAGGTTGATGCGACGGATCACGGTGCCAAACGTTTTTCGTATTTCTAAAAAAAAAAATTACCTTCTAGAAAATAATAACCAAATATATATAGATAATAAAGTATCAAACTTGGTCAAACCTAACTTACCAACTAACACTGACATCTTTTCCAAAGCTTGCATTTTTTCCATTTCATACATAACGCTGGAACCTTGATTTCTCTTCATCGAACGCACTCAAAATCTTAAACAACATACACCTCACATCGTTGGGCACAGTTTTAGGCATGATGGTCAACAAATTCAGTTTATTTCATTAATTTTAATTCGTAAATGAAATCAACAAGAGAGCCAAAGACAAGTTTAATGACAGGTGACATTATTTGTTTTTTGTTGCTACATGAATATTTTACCACTAAGTTCTTGACAAGATCGGCTTGGCAGACTCTAGAAAGACAAGTTGTGAGTCAATGAGTGGTGATCTCACAATTTACGCCACACACCATAACTATCAAGATCAGTTATCATGGTTATGGTGTGTTCAAGCACTGGATTCTTCAGTCGGATTTGGCGAGAAAACCGTTTCTTCCCACTAATAGGGGCATTTTTGACAATAAGTAAGGCTCCTGAACAGATCAGAGATTTTCGAAGTGACCAAAAAGAAATGTAGCCATTTCTTCCAAACTTCCACAAATTAACAGTTTTAATCAACACAAGCCGTTCTAACCAAAACCATTTGAAGACGTCGTCCATTCAGTACTAAAGGTAGGCAATAATCAAAAGGGCCCGTGTCCCAGGAGGCATTTCACTAGCCCTATACTCCCTCCCTAACTTAGATGAGCATAGTATGACTCGGCGAATTTCGGAATGGGCCCACTGTGCGGCGTGACTTTTTTATGACTTACAAAAAGGTTGAAGCATGAAGTTTAAAGTTCGTTTACTGATAAATATTATCGGATGGGAGAGATGGATAGTTCAGTAAGGCGGCGTGCACCGAAATCTTGAAGCTTTAGATAGATTTAAGTCGTTAGTTAATTTAGTTGATTTAAGATAATTAGGTTGACATTTGTGTCGATTCGGCGCAACATAACTTAACTTATTTGACAGGACTAACTTTATTTGAGCGTCTTGTCCTTGTCTTTTCGATACAGAAAGAAAAAGACAGACCGCTTAAATTAATTTTGGTCCTGTCAAATAAGTTAAAACGTGTTACACCGAATCGGCACAATTATCCTTTTGTCAAATTAAAGTCAACTTTTTGTGCTAAATATAGATTTAAGTATAAGTGCGATATTAAAGCTGATTCTGAAGACTTTAATTTTAGTTTTAGTGTTGTCAAAACTAATTTTTTTCAAAAGGAATTTAGCATCTGTTCCTAGCACTTAAGAACTATTTTACAATGAAGAAATTTTAGCTTTGACAGCACTAGAACTAAAATTGAAGCCTTCAAAATCGGCTTTATTGTCCATATAATATTTTGCCCTGCACTCCAGTGAACATGATTCTGGTAAAATTTAACCTAAAATTTTTGTCATTAGCCAATTATTGATACAATCAATAATACCTTCATTGAGACACTTCGTGCCCATTACAGATGTCAATTTGCTGAAATATAAGAAAATCAAAAAGGCCAGTTCTGCTTTCGTAATAATGTTCATTATAGTGATTGTTTAAACCTTAAATATTTAAAAGGCAAGTGCCAAACTTGTTTTTTTTTAAATGAAGTTATGATTTGGCTGGCAAAAATTATTGTTGATTATGATAAATCGGTAAAATAACTTCATATTCCTTCTTTATTTTAGATGGTGTTTACAATTTTTAAATTATAATTAATATTATCTACTTTTTGAACCGTTTGGTGATAACGTTTGGGTGGTATATCTTTTATCGTTACAGTAGGAAAAAAAAATCACATGACATTCATATTTTTTACGAGCATCAACATCATAAATAAAAATAACATTCTGCAGAAAAGCACTAGGTATAACATTATTCCTATCCTAGAAACTAGCTTCGTATATAAAAACACAGAGGAATTCTCCCGTCGTCGACGCAATCAGCCGACCCTTCTGTCGATTATTGCAAATAACTATTATTTGCTTCTATTCAATAGACCCCAGTGCCAAGTCTTCGCTTTGTATTGCTAATTTTATCAAACGCTACGGCATTTTTGTAGCTTCCTTTACATTTTATTTTTTAAAGAATTGTACAAAATGCACTTGAGTAAAATAAAATCTCTTTAAGCTTACGAAGCCTCATTTTTATTGTGATTGGAAAAAAGAAGAAGCATGTGTCTCACAAGAAATAAAACAGACAAAACAAAAATAACTTTTTTTCCAGAAACAGTCTAGCAAGAAAATAAGACCAAGAAAAATTACCAAAACAAAGCTATCGATATTACCGCAATAAAAACGGTTAAAACACAGAGGGTGGCCAAATCCCCGGACCACTATTTTATTCATCAAATCTCTATCCCAACAACTTATCCCGAAAATCCCGGTTATCCCGGCTATCGTGTTTATGAATGAAACAATTTTCCAGTGTAACCCCGGGTTCGGACAACAATTTGCTAAACTGACGACTATCATTAGTCATCTTCGTATATGACACGGAAACAAGATTGGCTTTTTTGTCCCGTAGTGGAGAAAAAATAACAGTGTGCGTTGGGGCTTGTGTCTTCTATCACTATTCTTTCGGATATTCCACCAAAATAATGGTTACAAAACAGATGTTCCGTATAACCTATTACTTTAATAAATCGTTGAAAACGGATTCAGAGCTTTATACAAAATGGGAAAAATATTATTATCTCAAGTTCCTACAAATCAAGTTTTAGAACTTCACCAAATATATAAATTTATAGTTTTGAAATGGCGCTAAAATAATCTAATTACATTACAACATTAATTACATTACAACCAATGAAGGTTTCAATCAACTTGAAGCTGACAAAGGTCATTTCTCTGCACCAAAATTAGTCCTAGATTCAATCAGCATCCAAGGAGTCCGTCTGTTTGATATTCCTGCTGCGTTTTCGGCGAAAATTGGATATGACGTGATTATGAGAGTCCGCCTAAAGAGTGGCAATTTGGCGAGCGAACAAATCGACTGGTCCGCTGGGCATTCGGACGGTGTGAGCTTTATTTATTTTTGACCGGGTATTGGGGATGCCTTGCACCACAGTGCAGTATGGAATTTTGTTCGGTCTTCAAGAATATTGTGATAAAAACTGTGACAAAATAATTTTTACAAATAAATTTACAATTATCTTAGTTACTAATAAAGGATCACATTAAATAAACTTCTATACAAGGTGTAACAGAAAGGTGTAACCATATTTGAAGAGCTTGTTCAGTCAATGCTATAGGACAACTTTTACTATGGAACAAATGCTGCAACTCGAAAAAAAAATACTGTTTCATAGAAAAATGCAATGCCGCTCGGCCGAAATGTATGGAAGGCCAGATTTTTTTTTAGATTTCAGGGTTGGCTCCATAGTAAAAGTTGTTCATACCATTGACTGAATAAGCTCTTTAAATATGGTTACACCTTTCTGTTACACGTTGTATATGCATGTTTTAATTCTTTGTGCTTTCTTTGTGTATGATTACTTTCTGAGTTTTTTTTTTCCTATCATTTTTAGAGATAAGTTCGCCAATGTGCTCTGTTATTTTGTTTCAGTTATATGTACACTAAAGAACTAAGGAATAGGAACAGGCAGAAAATTGTATTCTTTTGAGAGCTTAAAACTTACGGTTTCAATGGTCAAACTGCTCTTCGCCTAAGCAAACAAGCTAGTTTGACGATAAAAATCATCGGTGTAACTACAAAACGGTGTTTAACTTTAGACAGTGTTTAAATCTGTTGCTGTCACTCTTTTACAATATGAAAGAAAAGGCGACAACAACAGATTTAAACACTGTCTAAAGTTAAACGCCGTTTTGTAGTAACACGGCATACGTTTTACTTCGTAGGTTTCTTACACAATTCCCGGACAGGGGATCTAAAAAGTCCGACATGGTTGAATTATAAAATGATTTGAAAGTAGGATAGAGTCAGAGTTTTTTCACGTGTGCAAAAGAAACGGCATTAGAACATAAGCATAATGGCCTTTTTAAAGAACCAGAACTACGTTTCCCCTATACCTAAGTATGATGCTATATGTTGAGTACAAGTGATCAGACCGAGGGCCATAACCCCTCAAGTGAACCCTAAAAGAAAGAATTAAAACAACAGCACCAGAAGGGTCAGCACAAAACTGCATTGATGAGGTAAAAGGGGAAATAATAGATCATTTTCGGGACACTTGTCCCGCCGCTAATCCGGGAATGTCCTGGCTGGTGATCGATTGTTGACACCTTATCAAATAAATACTTTCGGAGTATTTCGATAAATAGACTTACTAATTTTTTTGGACGCGTAGTTTTTTTTGTTTATCTCTAGGGTATTGGCATTTTATTTTTTTACCAATATTTACGATTAAAAAACCGTTTCAAGGAATAGCTTTCCTCAAATGTTTTTAAAAGACAAATTTTAAAATAAGCGTAAATGTCCTTTGAATGAAAAAAGTGATGCCTTTCATTTGATCTTCAGTGAGATCCTAATCACACATTATTTTTCTTGAACGCATCCAAAAGATTGACAAGGATTCCTTTTTCAGCTCTTAAGAGTCGGAGTTCCGAGATTGGGCAAAACAGGGTTCGGTAACAAGTGGTATTTATTTTGTTCAGAAATTTGAATTTTTACCGTCTTAAAAAGCCATAACCCCGAACCCCGAATCTCGGAACACCGACCCTTAATACCGAAAATACTTATAAAGTCGGTATACTTATAAAAATATATTATTGCTAAATTTATCTATTTATTACAAAAAGCAGACAACCCAGTCAGTCTAAGAACGTTTGTATGGAGAAGGTTGAATTAAATGTACACTAGGTGAAAATTGGAAATATTTATCAGTAAACTAACTGAAAAATTAAAATTAAAAAAAAAAAAGAATCCTTGATAAATTTTTTTTTATCCACAATAATTAGACCATGGCCAACAACAATATTAGTAAGATCAGGGGTCTAATTATTTTGGTACTTTATAAAAAAGAATTAAAAAAGAATATGTTATTCCGGGAGGGGGGGAGTGTTAATAATATGAAAAATACTATCGTTTGGAAGTCATTTTAGTAGTGTATCTTTATTCGATCGCAAATCTTTCATTTTCTGGACTAAGACCAAAATTGAATAGCACATTAAAGTTTAAAAAACAACTGAATTGGCAACTGATTAAATTATGTTAAGGTGTGTTAATTCGAAAACCATTTCGAGATTTAGGTTTAATAAGCCGTATTTTCGAAGTTTTGGTCTAAAAAACCTCATGATGATGAATATTTCTACGAAAAGGCTGCAACTTCCATTTGCCCTCGTGTGACGTGTGTTAAATTATATACCAAAATAATGAAAACTATGTTCTAAAATGGCGTATATTCTCTGAAAAAAAATTAAAACAATAATCTTTCAAAAATTAAGCTATGGGTATTGGCTGGTTTCCCGGAATAAAAGTAACCTATTTTTTAATAATAAAATTTATCAAAATCTATGTAATAAAAAACACTAAATACTGGTTTTGAAATTTCAACAACTATCCCCTAACAGTACAGGTCTGTAAAAATGTCGGACTAAAGAATTCAAACTTCGAATTGAAGAAAACAAAAACCAGCAGCAAAATAAAAACGTTAAAAAGTCATGACCGCAAACACCGACAGAAGATCGGTGATTTTTTTTTATCGATTTTTATTGTTATGTTTATTTCTTTTAACGATAATAACGTGTAATGATGGTTTGTGCTTTCTCAGGAATCGATTGGCATTGGATTTTTTGATGATATTCAAAATAACAGAATATTTTAGGCACTGCCGCTGGAAGAAGAAATGCAGAGACGTGTGCCATGATCGTGGCAGATGGAAATCTGTAGTGTTCGCCTTCCTTTTTGGGAGGAAGAATGAGATTATGTGTGATTGTATGTTTTAGGAAGTAAAATTAAGTGAATAATTAAAAGTTTAAATTTAAAAATATTAATACAATTTAAATTTAAATTAAGTAATTAATCAATGGCTGTGAAAGAGACGAAAGAGGTGTGTCAGGATCGTAGCAGATGAGTATATGTAGTCTATGCCTGCCCCTCTTGCAGACATGCTTGAGTGTATGTATGTAAATGACGTCATTAAATGGATTCATGCCAATACCTATGGTTCAAATATTGTTTTAGTGAAAATAAGAAGTCAAGAGATTAAGAGCACGTTTATTTTCTTGTCAATGTTTATGAATAATGTTATTAATTACACCGTTCCATAAATTAAACAAACCCCTGTTATTCAACATTATCTTCATAAAAACCATTTGATGATATTACGATTTACTATATATCAAATGATTCGTAGATAGCGCATGCGATGTCAGCGGTTATCAAAAAACTTGTAGGTCCCAATAGATGGCGCGACGAATCAGCGTGATTCAGCACTCGGTAGCTGATTGAGGATGAATATTCTATGTTGCTACAGGATGTCCTAAAAACTTTATTTGGTTTCAATTGAAATGTATGTAAGAAAGTAACGTTGTTTGTATTCGCATCTCAGCAATTGTAATTTTGGAATTTAATAACTTTTGTATAATTTAAACAATACATCTTCTTAAAAATTGTCTCAATACTTATAATAAAATTTAATAAATTCATTGGGGTCACCTTAGTCATCTAAGGTTTATAAAAAATATATCAGACACGGACTTTTACCCGCGAGATCATCGATTCGGTATATAGCGCCACCTGTCTGAGAATTCATTAATTAACTAATTAGCACATTGCAGACGTAGTCCAATATATATTGGTACACTTAGCGCCACCTAGTAGTACAATCGGATAACTATATTACACTAATGTGATATTTTGTAGGTATCTATAAATCAATGCATGATGTAAGGAGACAAGTATCTGTAAATTAAACCACACATCTACTGGGGACCTAAAAAGACCGACTTGGGTGAATCATAAAATGATTTAAAAGTAGGATGGAGTCAGAGTTTTTTCACGCGTGCAAAAGAGACGACATTAGAACCGAATCATAATATGATTCATCCAAAGCGGCCTAGGACCAGTGGGTCTACCGCGTAATTCTCATTTTCATCAACATCAACTTGAGATTGAAATTTGACGTGCGTGCGACGACGCCCGCCTAACATGCCATCTCTTTTGCACGCGTTGAATTTCGCATGCATTTGCTTGAAGTTGATACAAATAAGAATTACGCGGTAGAGCCGCTGATCATGCTAAACAACTTTTCCAAAGAAAAATAACTGCAAAAATGAAAAAATAGTTTCACGTTTCCATACCCATTTTGAAAACTTACTGTGAATGTTATATGGGTAAGTATGTACATTTTTTTTCTGATTTGATTTGGGATAGTTATTCAGTATGATGTGGTTTCATTTAAAAGGTTAATTTACTTCCGGTATATCTTAATTTACTTCCAGCATATTTAGCTACTAAACAAGTGAAAACTCCATGTAGTTACATTTAATAGTTTTAAGTGGATCGCCAGAATGTGTATGAAAATAGTTTTGATGTTTTTTCATTATTTTTATTAAAAAATATATAATGTTAGCTGTATTACCTTTTATTTATAGTTTAAAGCATTAGATGATAATAATAAAAAAATAAAATTTATATTTTTATTATTTTTTCCTATGTAAAAGACCCCATAAAATCTTCTGCTGTAATTTTTTCCCTTTAAAGTAAAAAAAAACATTCTTAAAATTAAATTTTATGTATGTTGTATCTGTCTGCTTATGATTTATCGGGTTGAAAAATCGGTTTTATTTTAAAACTTCTTTGCTGGATAGCTAAAATAAAAAAATACGAATCAAACCACCCTATAAATAAACAAAAAACTCACCACAAGGCAAAATGTAATAGATCCATACGTCGAAAAAATGGATCGACTCTCGTCTTGTAGCATTTAATTTGATGTAGAGTCCACACCACCACTGCAGTCCGATAGATAACGGCATTTTGGTTCATATTCTAAAGATGATAAAGACTTTCCCGCAGGATTTTAGTGGTGGCGTGGACTCTAGCTATAATACCCACCCACTACACAGCTACAGCTGATTGTTCGGAATTGAAATTTCATAGAAAACTTTTGTAACTGACACGGATATAAAACGGAATTCATAACTTTTATTTATATATATATTTTATTTATATTTATTTATAATATCTGTTTTTGTAAAATAGTTAATAGAAGACCTATAAGGAAGAGAACATAAGCTTACGTATTAAAAAAAAACACAATTCTACCTATATATTAATAGAAAAATAATAACCTTTTTTTATCATTTCATTTGTTATATTTTATTTTTGTTTTTTCATTATGTATTCCGTTTCAGTTTGATCTATAAAAACCAATTGACTGATAGATGTTTAATAAAAATTTTTACAATATGAGAAAAGACTGACGGTGTAACTACAAAACGGTGTTTAACTTTAGACAGTGTTTCAATCTGTTGCTGTCACTCTTTTACAATATGAAAGAAAAGGCGACAACAACAGATTTAAACACTGTCTAAAGTTAAACACCGTTTTGTAGTAACACGGTGACTCTTTAAAAAGAGTTAAGTTTTACAATGTAGAGATGAAATGTGTGTTTGTATGATACAATAACTAGCCCCGCAACTTCTACTGAAACCGGTGTCAGATTTCATATGACTTGATTTCGATGTTGAGGATTATAAGAAAAACAAGTTTATTTTAAATAAGGTATCAGAAACCAAAATCAGGCATCATTTTACGAAGTTTCACTCACTTTTTATATAATAATTCAATAAAAGTACCATTTCCGATGAACCGATCCGCATCAACAGATTAACTAACCGAGGCACTCAAGTCTAAACTTAACCTCTAATTCATTGATTTTTGTGAGAAAATATTCAACTGTTCATGCGGAACTAGAAATGTTGAATTTTTGGGAAATTTCGGAAACTTGAATAATAACACCAAATAAAAAACAGGTGGTAAGTTTGAATAAGACACGAAAGTAAAGGGTGAACCGTATTTGTAACCTATATTTTAATATTTTTTGATTTATTTAGAAAAATTGGTGAAGTACATTACATAAATAATTGTAGAATATTGTTTTGCAATTATGTCTTTCTGATTTTCGATTCTGATCAAAATAAAACTCATTATCTAATTTCGAAATCATGTCATCAAAAGTATCTGTTTTCGACACATTATTGTACCCTCTAATTGTGTTGGCATCTTTCGAAAGCCGTTCGAAGATTAACCGGCATTTTTTGTGCAACTCGGATCGTGGTCAGGGTTTTTTGTGGACTCAGGTGCTGCGATTGAATTCTGATTCTATAATGTTTATAAGTTGTAAGTATTTGATATTTCCTTGCTGTTCAATGAGTTGTGTCTTAGTTCTTAAAAAAAAAGTTATACTTTTACTGTCTTCTAAAGTATTTTTCGCTGTGAAGTCCAATTGAGCAGTAGCTTTAACAATTTGAAAAACTGCTTCGTCACAATTCATTAACTCAGGCATGTGATCTTCCCCAAGACAAAAAGATATAAAAACGTTGTTTTTCCATACACCAGCATCTCCATACACATCTCTTTGTCCTGCTTCGTCTATTCACTGTATATCACGAACAATTAGCTTCGGTTTTTATTTTTCAATCAAAATATCTCACCAAGTACGGATATAGCTTTTTGTCTTCGAAAAATCTTAAACGTTTTTTTGAAAGTCGGTTCGAAATTTTGATGAAGTGTGAAAGGATTCTTGTTGTCCTGTGATTGAGTCAAAAGAATGTTTTTATTAAAATAGGGCAGTAAAAAAAAATTATTAACATAATGATGCCTTTTTCTTGTAGACAAAATCAGAAGTTATGTGACAGTAGTTACACTACTAGATAAACTAGCTCTAAAAAACATTTTTCATAAGTATTTTATTATCCACAAGGTATATAGGCTAAGTAAATCTGGTTTCATTACGCAGAATCGAGATTGTTCAGCTGTTACATTTTACAGTCAATGAAAACGGAATTTTACTACATTT
Source organism: Ypsolopha sequella (assembly GCA_934047225.1). Taxonomy (NCBI): domain Eukaryota; kingdom Metazoa; phylum Arthropoda; class Insecta; order Lepidoptera; family Ypsolophidae; genus Ypsolopha; species Ypsolopha sequella. The sequence goes on along the minus strand of OW204004.1, from coordinate 18,953,680 downwards.
CTACTTAAATCAAGATACACTGGATAATTTTAAAACTGTTTGAAAGATGCGGTGGAAATAAACTCTTAACCGCTCGTCTGTTAGTTTTCATTATTTTGGTATATAAATTAACCATTATTTTTTTATGATTTTTTAAAGAATTGTCCGATGACCTTGTCACTTGAAAATTTTAGATATTGTGATGTGTGATTGCTTATAAAAAAAGTGGTCTGTCTCTGTCTGTCTACTCATCTCTCATCTAGCCATCAAATTAGTCTGAAGAAAATTATTATAAATTTATCTTGATAGCAAAGAACACATTCCTAAACAGCCATTACTCAAGTGACGTCATACGAGAGCAAATGGAAGTTGCAGCCTTTTCGCAAAAATATTCATCATCATGAGGTTTTTTAGACCAAAACTTCGAAAATACGGCTTATCAAACCTAAATCTTGAAATGGTTTTCGAAATAACACACCTTAACATAATTTAATCTATGCGATTTGATTCCAGTGTGATATTATCTATGAACGCAGCCTAACGACAGTGTGTTTAAAAAAAACATGTGGTATTGCAACTTCCAAACAAAAGATGTAAACCTATTTTGACAGTAATGTTTCAGTTGTTCAAATTAACATTTAACCTAAAAACTTAATGATGAGTTCTTTATCTAAAACTTTGTACAAATTGGTCAAAATCTCATTGTTATTGTCATCTTACCGGTTTCTGGGAAAAAGACAAATTACGAAGGCGAACTGGCTGTTATGGCATGTACCATTGAGGCTGTAAATGTAGAGTTAGGAAAGATTTGGATCTTAACTCGTTTGACAATTTCCTGCTTGTTAATTTTGATGAGTGCTCTAGTAAAAACTTCCAGTTCTTTGTTTGTAAATTTATTATTCTCACTCGTGTCATTTATCAATTTGCCAAAATATTTTGCTTAATTTGTTTTGTTATGTTCAATAATTTACTTGGTGTCGGTCGTAGGTTGATGGTTTTAAAGCTTAATTTTGAGATTTGGTGAACTTTCTAGTTTTTGTTTTTCAAGTTGCGGATATTGTTGCTCAAGTCCAAGAATCCTCATAATATTTTAACTGTAAAAGTAGTTTATTACAGCTACTAGAGAATATCAGTGGTATAACAATAAAATTTATAGGCATGTTAACAAATTTTCTAAGCGCAATGTCCCGTGGAGTAGTATGAACCGTCATGATGAAGATAACATCTTAATTTGTGTTATGTAGCCGACTGGTGGTCGCGGTTTTTGAAGGTAACGTAACAAAGATTTCATTGTTTTAACTTTGTAAGTTTTAATAACAAATAACGAATTGTGTTTTTTCTGGTAATGTTGTAGTATTAGTATTATATTTGAAATTTTTGGAAATTGTCCTTCTTTTTTCAAGATTTAAAATATTCATTATACTTATAGCTATGCCAGCAAATTACTGGTCTAATATTTAAAGCTATAAACAAGTTAGATTATGTCATTAAGATAAGGTACTTTTTTACACAGGTGCTTTGTTGCATGGCACTTAAAGATTTTGGTCTTGCTTTTTATCATGAATTTTTTCAAGTTTGTAATAACCATTGTCGTTTAGCTCAGCATGTTCATACCTATTCAACATCATATTTCCAACAAATACAAATAATACACCAACTATAATTTCTAAAAGTACACATTCATCATATTATAAAACACATTCTACTTATAAGGTTTCACAACATTCTAGATAAAGCTCTACTTTGAAGAGCACATAAAAATAAATAAAAGCCAAAAATTATAAAAATATCTCATGCAAATAAAATTTAATTATAGGTTTCAATTAAATCGATAAAACCGTTGACTTTTCTTAAACACTTCAGTTTAAAAAAACCTTGGTCTAAAAAGTTTCGTTGCTATTTTTCCAAAAATCCAAAAGTTTCCAAAAAGTCAACAGTCCACCAAAAACAGTAGAAAAAAGAAAAACTTAATAAAACTTAAAAATAATAAAAAATATAAAGAAAAAATGAAACGTGCCCAGGTTCGAGATGCGATTGGTTGGATGCTTGTTGCTGTCGACAGATATCCGGGCTTGTCTGTACGAACCAGGAATGGGTGAAAGCCGGGTTCAGGCCAGGGTTCAGCCCAGGCCCAGGCCCCGGCAGGCCCATGACTCCAGGCAGGCCTCCAGGCCTCTGGTGGTGATGGAACCCGGCTGAGGCCACCGCGTAGTCCATTGCCACCGCTTGGTACGGCAACATTTTTAACACTTAACACTGCTTAAGGTTCAACTTAGTCTTCGAAAGTCCTATTAGCTTCCTGCGCTCTTTCACACATCGTTGTTTCAAAGTCAAAAAAAGTTCAAGTTAATTTAAGTCACTTAATTCCTTTTGTTGAAGGTTAACAGTATAAGTGATCAGCTGATTAGTCTAATAAGGAAACCAGAAGGTCCTGGTTGATGGAACGACTGTAGGCGCACCAGTGTTTTCAAAGTCTGGTATGTCACGAAAAATTCACAAAGTCACGAAAATCGGCAATAATGTCCGTTGCCTCAAGGTTTCAGCCGTTTTCAGTTATCAAACAAAGCCTGTTCTATTTCGGGTGTGATCATTTACGGGGATAGCTATTCACAGGGGAAAAGTCACGCACAACCACCCACTTAATAAATATTCTGGGCATATATCCGTTTTTACGCGGACGTGACTGCTGTGGAACTGTCCGCTTTCCACGTACGGTACGCGCAGCCGATTATCGAAAACAGTTGCATACGTCCCCCTCCTACGACAATGGACGTGCAACTGAATCGAGGCACGCGCGGAAAACGCGACTCTATCACATACAGCCTAGAACACCCTGTGAACACGCTCGGCGCTCGAAACGGGACGCCGCGCTGCATTAGAAAAAGACGAACTTCGATCGGATGACATCGTAGAGTTAAAAGGCTGCGTCGTTACACGGCCCGTAATAGGCGGTTACGTGATTGGGCGTGGCCTAACCTATTAAGTTGAATTGTCGCGCTCTGATTGGTTGAAATTGGTAGTAGTCGCCTACGTGATATGTTCAGGAATACGTTTATTGCTGGCGCTCATGGAATATAATAAGTGAAGTGTAGGTTGGATGCGCGCCAGTTGAGATGAGCTTGCATGTTGCGGTTTGGTGGCGATTCGCCTAATGATTTTTAATTATTAGTTTCGGGACCGTTAATAGGTTAATAAAGTCGGTTATTGAATGTTGGGACAGATGCGTCCGGTGAATGAACGTACTAGGTAGAGGCGTACCAGAAAATTAACAAGTTTGGGTCCCAAGCTGTCTAGTCTGTTTAGAAACAGCATGAATCGAGTTTATGGTACAAGCGATTGTGGTCAGAGACATGCTAATTACTTAGTTCTAATTAGAAAATTATTGTTCGTACAGCAAATCATGTTTGAATAAATTACCGGATATCTGTTGTACCTATAAATAAATAAAATTACGTATTTTCCACGATGTAACCACCTTTTGTTTTATATATACTTTTTTTTTGTTTTCCATTTATTTTATTAAACATCAACCTATATATGACCAGCTGATTAAAATCTCCCAAAAAACAGCAATCGATACGATCAAGGACAAATCGAAATTATCGATTTTCAAGTTCAAGTGCAAAGACCTCAAGCTCGGCTTGGGCGGCGTTGGGCGGACGTGCGTCCGTTAGTATGCCGCCCTAAGCCCTTAGTAATGGGCCATTTGAAATTCTGCAAAGTCTACCATCATCTGCTGCTTTGTGGGAAACAGTATGTTTGGGAATGTATAGTCACGTAAGCTTTCTATTTGTAAACGATTTTAAGGGCTATGACGCCGCAATAAGAATTGTCAATAGGTCAACCTGTCATGATGGCGTCTGTACCACTTTCTTATAGAAAATATATGGAATCTTTAACAAATAACGCTTTTAAGCTGCAAATTTTGATAAAAAACGGTAAAATATGTATAATTTTCTACTACTTTTCCAAACAATAACAACGAAAGCGACAAAGTTTTCAATTCAAACTAGTGTAGATAAACAAGTAAGCACTAGTTAGTTAGGCTTTATACAGTGTGTCCCTCGTACAAGTGCACATCCGAAAATGGGTCTAACTAGATCTAAATATATCGACAAAAACAAAGAAAAAAAAGTTTTTTTTTTATTTTTTTTTTATTTTTAAGAAATGTTCCATCTGGGTATCTTTGTATGGGACGCGAGCGCAGTGGCTTTGGTTAACCGCTCGTAGAAAATATTGTATTTATGATAGAACGTTCTATTTTTTTTTTGTTAGAAAGATAATGGAATAGGCAATGATAAATAGGAATAAAAGTATAGTAAAACGGGGACATTATTTTGAAAAAAATTACTATTACTGAAAAAAAAGGCGGAAAAATTAAAGAAATAATCTTTAGGATATTATTTTTATGGTAATGGTAGTTTTTGTTTTGTTTTTGATTTGGTATGCAACATCTATTCTTAAGGATTATAACAGTTTTATTTCATTGCATTACTCGTGATAGATCAAAAGTTATAACATATTTTATACATAGCCTCCTAGGTAGGCAAAAAAAATTTAAAACGTAAATTTATAAAACAAAGATTTTCTAAAAAAAAATAATCATTTTTTTGTCGATAAAGTAAGGTCTAGTTTCACCCCTTTTCGGATGTGCACTTGTACGAGGGACACACTGTATATTCTAGCCTAAGATGGGAGATACTTGGTGATGACGACATCAAGGAGGAAGATCTCAAGTATCTTGAGTACTCAGATATACTTAGATTTGTTAGAAGAAGCGGAAGATTTGAGGAGGGAACGCCCCTATAGGATACCAAAGCTCCAAGCAATGGGAATTGAATGGAACAGCTCCAACTGGAGAGCCGACCACCCCTGTGCCCAGCAGGCGTCCCACCTCAACATCATCATTATCAGTGTGGATATACAAGATTTATCTATGACGTGATTCAGAACTCCCACTACTCGACTGATCTTAATGAAAAGCTTTCGTTTTTCGACCATAAGGCGCGAAAAATAGTCACTTCCCCATGAAAAGCCAGGAGGTTTTTATTGTTTTTATAGGGTAGTGATTTTCATATTCGAGTCAGTGGCGTGCATAGAACTTTTTTCCGGAAAAGCATTCAGAAGGTCAAGTTTGACAATAAAAAAAATATGAAAAAACTTAAATAAAACTTTGAAAAAAAAAGTTTGTATGAAAATGTTCACTCAGGGTAGTCAGTGCCTACTCTGGCGTCATACAAACTTTCTTTTTTCAAAGTGTTATTTAAATTTTTTCAAATCTTTTTCATTGTCAATCTTGAGTTTCTGATTGTTTTTCCGGAAAAAAGTTCTATGCACGCCACTGATTCGAGTGTAGGTATTTTTCAAAACAAAACAAAAATTGTTCAGTATGATCAATTCAATTTAATATTTTATTTCGGACAAATGTCCATAGAGTATTAGTAACTAGTATGTAATTAGTATGGTAGTAGGTATAAAATTCTTAATTAATTATAGTATAGTGTAGAGCTGCATCCATCTCCGTAAGAGAGGAGAGTCCAACCGATCTGAAAATACCTTTAGAATGCTGTTGGTACTAACGCGAAGGTGGGCAAGTGCAGAGGCGCACCTCTTTCTCGTGTTCTTTCAGTTTTGAAGTAGATACTTCACAGATATCCACTTTATGTATAAGAATTATGGACCTTAAATGGTCTTTTGGGGACATAATACCGTTTGTTTTTCTTGTGTTTTATATAAGATAGACTATATATAGTAATATTGTCATCAAATTAAACTAATAGATATAACAAAATCAAAGTATCCCAAAATGCAGTAAGCCGCTTTTGGTAACTGTCACTCTCGAGACGGCATTTTAGGTCAGTGTTGGTGATAGGGACTGTCTTTGTCTAGATTGTTTTAGGATACAATTAGCACATCTTTATATTTTGGAAAACATATTGCATGCTGTTGTTTTTATTGGATAAGTGCTTCTGTATGTTTTTTTTTTTTGAGTCAATAAATAATTTTTGCATATTTTTTTTTGTTTGGTGGCATAAATTCACATTTAAAAGTGTTAAAACGCGTTGCTGATTTACTGGGTGTACAGTTTTATGCGTTCACCTAGTGGATGTTAATAAACAGGCATATTTAAATAAAACTCTATCTACTGATCATCTGAACAAATTCCCCAAAAATAATAGGTCTTTACATATGAAATTGCCGAAATTTTCCAATAGATTCACGAGTTCATAATTCCTGTAATTCAATTACTATATCCATTGTTTGTGTTTTGTTTGAAAGTTAATTTAAAGGTTTTACATCTACGTACCAAATTTTGTTTTTATTGTCAGTAAGATAACCGAAATTAAAATTTTAAAGACAGTTTGTCCTAAATGCCACCCATTTATTGATAAGATTCGTAATATTTTTATACAGCTGACATTTTTCAAAAGTTCAATTAATGTTGCTGTTAGCTTAATGTTGTCTCATTCATACACAAAATAAATTACATAATTTGGATTTGTCAGTCCTAAAAAAATGTAAAAATGTTAGTACTGAAAATTGACTTTCCTTCAAATTATCTATAGAAAACAGCAATTTCATATGTAAAGACCTAATACATATAACTAACGGAGCAAAGGAAAAAAAATGGACCTGCCAATAAAAATGACAAAAGGTTTTCAAATTTGACAAGCAAACGTGCTTTTTATTTCCGCAGATTTGTTTCTTTGGGAAAAATGTTCAGTATGGTGGGACAAGCTGAAACGAAGCGCTGCTGCTCGCAGCTCACGGCAGAATCTGAGTCTACACCTTTTTATCGCAATGTGAAACTTTTATACCCCATAACATATGTTTCATACCTTTGAATGTTTTGATTTTTTTCTCCTTCTTTTTTAGTTCAAGACGTATGGCAAATAAATAAATATTTCAATTTAAATGTGGCTAATTTACACCGGATATAAAACATTTCCCCCATATTTAACCGACGATTTAACATCAAATATGCCACGCTTGTTACTAATTAACTTATTACTAATTAACTTCTCCCCTAATCCATTGAATGCTCATTCAGAAAACAAGCAGGTTATCTAAACATTTCATCCCGAGCCACGTTATTAAGCGTCCCAGTTATACCACTGTTATACGGCTATTATGCGACCGCAGGCCGGAAGACGCATGCAATTGTGGCTTCCTATGACCAGCGGCCATTTGTGTGCTAATGCTGTGGGGCGATTCCAAATTTGATTTACAAAAACTGTTGGTTACTCTGTAGTTTAAGCAGGTGCTTTATGTATTATTTATTAGAGATATTGAATAAATAATATTTTAAGCCTTTTCTATGGCCTTTTATTATATTAAATATATTATAATATATAAATAAAAAAGTATTATTTGTTTTCGAAATATATTTCGGCCAACTTGTGGCCGTCGTCAGTCGAATAAGTAAAATAAGTATTTTACTTTAAAATTACTATTATATTAATAACATTAGAAACAAATTTCATGGGAAAAATAACGCCCCACTTATCGCGTCATCTTTCTACAATAGTACCTTTCAAAGAGTTAAACTCGTAATAAGGAGTATTGAACTCCAAAAAAAACTACCTAAAATCAAAAATTCGAGCACTCCCTAAGATTCTTACACTTACATTAAACGGCCCAATTGACTACAAAACTCGGTTCGTTTTGTTTTTCTGAGATTTTCTCAACAGTTAGGCCGTGTTGCGGTAAAAACGGGCGGAATCCCTCACTGGTTATAATCAATAAAGCCATAGTTCGGATTATCACGGTCACGCAAGTCGCGTCTGTAGGACGCGTTGGTACGCGGGCCAGGGGTAAAGTCACAGGCGGAAACGATTTTGTAGATAAAGGTTTTTATTTATCATACAAGCAATAATTGTTAATTTTTGAAATTAAATCATAAGAAAATCACTAGCCAGCTAAAAACGCAGTATAGGATGAGTGTCAAGATGTGAGTTCCTAAAATGTACTAAATCCACAACTATGACAAAATTAAATACAATTGTTTTAAAAGTATCATAAATTGCTTTATCTATATTAATATGGTGAAATCCTGATTATGAACTCAAAAATAGTACATAATAATATATTTTTTACGAAGGTCTCTAATGCAGAAAAATTAAAGTACAATTTTCTTAACAAAATAATGCTTTTAAATATATTTTTTTGCTAAAATGGTACAATTACACGAAGTAAAGAATGGAGCCAGAGTCCAGAGGTAGAATCGTTCTTGAATCAAGCAATCAAGAAACCATGTACTCTATAGATTTCGGATGTGCCACCTTCTTCGTGTGGCAAGACCCGAATGCGAAAATTCAAACGGGATAACAAGCATCGTATACTTCAGGTTTTAACTTCGGTTTGCCGGTCCTTATTTGTAAATACTAAAAACTAAATCAATAGATATTTGTCTTATATTGTAGATATAGCACAAACTGTTTTTATATCAGTAGGTCTTCAATAGTCATGAAGCTGAAATTTCTTTACATACAACTCGTATCTGTATCAAAACTAAAAAAAAACGCTTTACGCTCTTCTTATCACTTTAGACACCGGGTTTTAACTCTTTCAGTTGGATTACTAACAAACGCTTCATAAGAGACCCTTTACGTCAACAAGTAAAGTTTTAATGTAATCGTACCTACGTGTTTCTTTTTGATAAGTTCAGTATTGTTATTGAGTAAAAAGAACAACTCATTCGTTATAATTTGATTAGTTTCATAAATAGTAAACAAAATAATTTGTTTTAGGCAAAAATACACGCAAATAAACGGATTTAAGGTAGTTCCCCTCCAGGGCCCTTGAATTTTTTCCACCCTGTATATATATATATATATGGCTAATGCATTGATACCTAAATTTTATTTAAATATGTAATTGTGTTAGTAAACAGTTTGCGTACAAACTAAGTTAGTAGTATTTCGTCTACTTATAGTGACATGTTTTAGTACATACTCTTTTAACCGCTTTTTGAAAACATTAATTGATTTTAATGCTTTGACGGTCCTTGGTAATTTATTGTAAAGTTGAACATAAATTATTCTTCCCATAATTAGTTCGTGGTGATATTATTTTTAAGTTATTGGCACTTCTTGTATTGTATTTATGTTGTTATTTTTTTGTAAGCTCTAGGGTACTGCTGTAGCTAAGTACTAACTTTTGTACGTGACCAAAGTAAACCAACTCAATGTAAAGTCTCCTTTACCCAACAAACTCGTGCTTTTCATTGTATTTCTCAAACGACAGGTATTTGAACCTGCCACGATCTTGACATTGGTGTTTTGAAGATCCAGAATTAACCAATCAGAAACCGGTTCAGTGACCTGATTATTTACTGCTACGTACATAATCGATTTTTCAGTCGATCAATCATAAAACTAGATTTAGTAGGCTTTTAGCAATGACGAAATGGTTTATAGGCAGTTTTGTTGATTGATTTTGAAATACACGATTAGAAGTATTTGGTGCAACTAGGACGTTAAGAGGCTATGTAAATAAAATGGAATGATTTTTTTTTCTGTTTATTTCATGAAATCAAATTCTGGTATCCGTATTTTAAATGTATATTCTAGAGTTTTGTTCCTCAATATAAATAATTTTATTAATAATATGAAATAACAAAACATCAATTAACAAGAGGTTCAATCGGGTTCAGAGGTTCAGAGGACAATTTAGAAAAGTCTATCAGTGTTTACCGGTTCTATTGATTTACATATATCACTGACTGCAAAAAAGAAAAGAATTCTGCATTGGCGGTTGTATGTAATGAAAAAAATTGTTATGTATCGTAAATAAATTATTAAAATAAATTTGTGAATGTATACAACTAAACAATATTCTTTATTGCACATCAAAAACAAAATATACAATTGGCCTTCTTATCACTAATAAGCCATCTATTCCAGACAACCTTTGGATGGAGGAGTTCTTTAAAAATGTGTAGAGGCGGTGTACAGAATAAATAGAAACATATTTTCCAACAAATATATAATAAACGTAAATAATATAATTATACAAATATTTTTATTTTAGTTATATTAGGTTTTAGACAATAAAACTTATATCAACATAAACGTGGTACAAAATGAGATATAAAACGGTAGTTATATAAAAAATCCATTCTTCTCATTCCAAAATAATAAATAAAAACACATTGAAATCGGGAAATTTCTGAGCGGCCCGCTTCCACTTAGTACAATAGACATGTGTAAAATGAAAGCCTTGAAGCAGGACCGATTTCTCTGGATACCCTCGCCTTAAGGTGGATGGTCCAAGATAGTTTTTATAAAAAACGTATGAGAACCAATAACGACGACAAAAGTAGTACAGTTTCGTTCTGTTACTCTTCTTTACACGTTCAAATAAATTTACACTCGTGAATATTCAGTTTTCCTCAAAAATAAAATATTTTAACAGTCTAATTTTGCAATTCAAAGCTTTCATACATAAGATTAAAAAAAATTTAAATAACAAAATAAGTTTCTGAAAAAGTTTGTTTGTAAAAAAACTGATTATTCGCGGGTGTAAAGTTGATAGAACGTGTGGAAAAAGGTAACAGAATTAAATAATAATACTTCTGTCGTCGTTATTGGTTCCCATAAGTTTGTATGAAGATTGCCTTGGACCATCCACCTTAAGAGCATGCAAGTTTGCCACACAGTGTTTCTCTTCAACGCTCAGCTAGTAGTAACTGGTAAGTATACGCACAAAATTCCGTAAAACTCATTGGTGCGTGTTCCTCCAGTTGTATTCGACGCCAGGGCTCAAGATTGGGATCAAAACAGTATCTTTTGCACCAAAACACTAGTCCAAACTAACTACTCCCCGCCCCGCACTACCATGGACCCGATCTTGAATGCTAAGCAGCATCGATCGCCGGTGCCCCACATTCGCCTGTAGCGCCGAGCGTTGAACTGGGCACAGTTTTATTATCCCACAGGTCTGGGGTCTACCGGTCATAGGACGAGGGCGTCTTAATTGTTTTGGTCGAGAAGGCGATAAGGATTTGAAGAAATAATCAACTAATTAAATAAAAACTCGTTACTGAAATTAAACCCAAGTAATCACATAAAAACTCGAAAACTCGTCCAACGAAAAAGAACAAATAAAAGTCGTTATTCAATCATCAATCCATGAAATAAAAATGTGTTAATAATGTTTTCTAAGGGAGATAGATAACTTAATAACAAGTACTTGTACTAATCCAACTCATCAATTGAATGATAGAGATATATTAAAAATACTTGTACATTGTTCTACTAATATATTTATGCACAGTTACGCTACCGGTTTCATCGATTTTAACGACATCTTCAGGCGAAAATATGTTAGTGGAACAACATGGAAGTATTTCATTGTTAATATGTTCCATCGAGAAGAAGTGACAACATACAACATCAATTACTAATCAAATTAAGTTATTAAGAGGCTATGCGAATTGAATTTTTATCACTGTCACTTCAAGCAAAAACACGCTCAGTGCGAGAGGGGCGGATTCAGGGCGAAAGCGAAAAATGTTAGTTTTATAATTTTTATAAAAAATCTAAAATAGCTAGCAAAATTTCAAATATCAAACCTCTAGATGTTGTTGAAACACGTTTAAATATGTTTGAGTTCTGTATATGGTTCCTATTCGTCAAACGTGTGTTTGAAGACCTTATCTCAACAATCATTTCTATCGAGGAAAATTTATCCAAACAAGTTTTCCAATTTCAAAACCCTAGATTATATAGTCAAAATGCATATACCAGAAACTTATTTAAAAATTTCCGTGTAATTCATGAAATACACCAAAAAGAAGCACCTCTATTCTTTTACACATCGCCTTAACATCTTTAATACTGTTGAATCAGACATAATTTTAAACGTTCTACTTTATCTAACCATGTAAACAACAACAACCACGCACCACAACTTTCCCCAAAACATTCACTCAAGTCGATATAAACATACTCGGTTTATCTCAAACTTGCAGGGAATTAGGCAACACGCATTAAGATGGCAACCCCGATACGTGTTGATATAAATTAAGATATTCTAATTTTAATTGTGCCGGTCTCTGTACGGTTCTGTGACACGAAGATTTTCCTGTTCGTGGAAAACTCTGTAGCATAAATAATTTGCTTACACCAGAAGCTAAGAGGTATTTTTTTATGAATTATTCTATTTTAACAAAGGTACTGTATGATGAGTGATGAAATGAAAGCCTTTTTATATTTATATTTCGTCTGCCTATAATCGTACAGTTTCTTCAGAGGCAAACAGAACTACGCGACGGTTCCTCGTTTGGCCTGTGCATAATTCATTATGAGTCCAACCCACAAACTTCTTTGTAATAAAAAAGCTATTTAAGGCAATTCGTAAAAGTTTTAGCGTCCCTGTTACTCCATATGCGAAAAAACCCTCAGTGCGAGTGAACGGATTCGTGGAAAAGTAGCAAAATGTCGGTTTTTTATTAATATAAAATGTACTAAGCTATTAGGTACAATTGGCGGTCTTATCACTGAAAGCGATGTCTTCCAGATAATCTGTGGAAGGAAGAACTGCTAAAAAAGAAATGTAAATAGGCAGTGCACACACTTTGAAAAGTTTGAAACATATTGGTAAATTAATTAAATAAACTACATACATGTACATAAATTATAAAAACTACGTATATAAATGATATATATGTACATACACAAACTATATACTTTTTATAAATAAATATGTGTTTATATAGAAACAAATAGAAATACATACAACTTTAAGATCAAAGAGAAAGATAATTCTGTTTATTTAAGGAATATTTGACGTACAAAAAATATAATTGAATGTGTTTTTGTACTTGAAAACGAATTTTTGACATGTAATTGACAGTGCAATTTTAATTTTATTCTGCTTTTTTATATATTTGACATGTATTTAAGTTTCTGTATTTTTTTTTATTTTCATTATTATAATATGCAATGACCTCCATGTTTGTGTATTTGAGTTAAATAATTTCTATGTAATTATATAATTGTAAATATTTGCATGCCTTCTTAGGTGAAATATGTTGGACATTTTAAATTTAACAACTGCACTGTACCATATTTGACGCACATAAAATTATCTTATCTTATCTTATCTTTATTACGAAATATAATTATATCACTTATATCTTTGACCTTTATTAACAAGAAAACGCCTTACAAACTGTTTACGGAACCACCCCTAAGAAATGTATTGAAACAGCGATAAAATCAAAAGCGCAACATAAACTTTGCATATGGGGCAAATTATGTCGGAATTTGCTCCCTTTGTAAGTTATTCCGTAGATATGAATGTAAATAAATTAATAAAACACCCTTTACAAAGGGTTAAGATTTAAAGGGTTAATAAGATTAGATCTTTAGCGAAACCCCCGTATTAGTAAGTGTAACCCTTGTTATTGTTGATCTTGATTAATAAATAAATAAATGATTGAGAGGATATTGTTGTTATTAATTAATTGAACTTATTTTATTGTTTATTTATTCTTTAGTACGCGGAACGGGTAAACAAACACAAACTAAACACTTTGAAAAGAGATACCATATAAATAATAGGAAATAGTTACATAAACGAAGTTTTTTTTTGGTTAAGACTGTACCTGAGCCTAGAGCATGACCAACTCCAGTCTATCTAGGATTCGTTTGAAGAAATTCGGACTCTCCTTGTATTGAAAAAAATATATTTGGTTTATTAATCTTTTCTCTAGCGATCTTACGTATAAACAATGTACTAAGATTTATACTTTTGTCAAAAAAAATGTTTTGCACCCTCTTTTTATTTGGTTTTCAAACGTTCGCTTGAAGAACGCGGTTAAGAGATCAACTTGATTTTTTTTTCATAAAATAGGTAATAGAAATATGAAGGTACATCACCTAAATTCAATATTTCTTTCCCCACAAAATATTTCAGTATTAGCTAAAAACACACCAATTTGTTGTTTCGCTGCGTGATCACTAGTATTACGCGTCCAAGAACAAGAGGCCAAAGAGCCAACATATAATCGCCTCTATGAAAAGCAAATAAAGTCTTTGCCATTAGACTTATTGTGCTGGACGGGTAATAAAAAAAGTTGCTAGGGTATGCCATACTTTTAATAAGTGGTTTAAGTACAAAGGATTAAACCCAACATTATGTTAAAATGATAATGGTGACAACGATGATTTTACAAATGAAGGGTACAGGGAAAAACAAGGAATCTCACATCGTAAGGAAGGGCTCGAATAAATGTGTAAATAATATTATATTTAATTGGATAATTTTCACTCGATAGATTAAATTTTTAAACAAATGCTAAAATGGAAAGATTTTTCAATTTTTCTCTAACGCGGCTTGGGTTTCATGTCTAAAATAAATACTCACAGCAAGAAAACATAGTTTAGTAAAATCTGCAGGGGAAAATATATCTAAATAATTTATTATAATTTTAATCTCGAAATCAGACTCATTTTAAATCTGGGTTTATAATAGCAAAGCCGCTGTACGCCGAAGGAAGGCCTCCTCTTAAAACCTCTATGGTCTAGTGCAGGGATGGGGAAACTTTTTCCTTCACATGCCAATATTTACTAACGAAATATATGGCGAGCCAAGTTGTTGCATTTTTGGCTATATTATTTACTGAAATAAAAATATTAGTATGTATTTTCTGAAACACTGATTTAGTATGCAATATTAAAAAATAGCTATTGAAACAAGAAAGAAATTGCAAATTGCAATTAAATTAAACTTTCAAGTTAGCTGCGAAATCTCTAACAATACGGAAACTTCACTTGATTTTTGTTTGATGGTCGCGGGCCGGATTTCAACGCTTCGCGGGCTGGGAGTGGCCCGCGGGCCGTAGTTTCCCCATCCCTGGCCTAGTGGTTAAGGGGGTATATCGTGAAAAAGTACACTTTTTGAAGTTATTTATCTGCTCTTTTAAAGAAGTTCTAAGTAAAATGACTTAGTTTAACTATTTTGGGACCTTTTTCTAGATTTTGGGCTATCAGAAACGCGAATTATTGAAATAATTATTGAAATGAGGTCTAAATTTACACTTTTTTGATATTCTGACAAATTGGGATACCACACAGACTTTAAAAATATTTATTTAGATGGGTTTTAACAATACCTAAATTACTGGTTATGGAAATTTTCGTAGCTACTCGTATTTTACATAATTTTGTATTAATTTAAAACTGACTTTTTGTCAATTTTCCCCGATTTTGTCCCTCTCGCACTGCGAGCTTTTCCGCCTGGAGTAACGGGGACCTTGGCACGGACGCTAATCTGAAGGTCGCAGGTTAAAATCCTATAAGGGCACATTCGTGCCCGGTCTGCGTGCTTTGGAAGGAACTTTTGGGTATGTGGCTAAAATACGGCAACAAGGCTTACCACGCATCCAGCTGAGAAGTAATAATCGCCGGTAAAACATACAATAGCACGCACGACCGATTTTGATATTGAAGTATAGTAACTATTATTATTATTATTAAAAATTCTTTATTGCACAAATAAAAACATGTACATAGGCGAGCTTAATGCTAATTAGCATTTTCTTCCAGCTAACCTTTGGCGATGTAGAACTTGTCAAGGGTAGTGCTTCGGTGAGGAAACAGTATTATGACTAGGCATATTAATATGATACAATTAATTTTAACTAAAATAATTATATATATAGGTAAAATACATAAATAGGTAACTTATAATTTATAATCAAATACATATACTACCTCTATATAATACATACACTGATACATATAAATATATAAACACAAATAGTATTTACGAGAGGTTAAACAAAGATTATAACCTTAAACACGTATTTAGAGTAGACCCATTTCTTTATTTTGTAGATCAAGGTAATGTTGATATACCTTGTTTTTAAAAGTAGTCACTGATGTAGCCTCGCGTATATGAAGTGGAAGATTATTCCAAAGGCGAATTGCTGACACAGTAAAGGAATTCGAATACATTTGAGTAGAATGTTCTGGAGTACGGAGAAGCAGAGCTTTACTTGGACGTAGAAGACGTCCAAGGGAACCAAAGGGGATAAAACGTTCTTTGAGATAGGGAGGAGAACATGAGTTGTGCAAAATACTATAAAGAAAAGCAAGGATGTGGGCATTTCTACGAAACTAAAGTAGGGCCACTGAGTGATGGCACTTATGACAGCTGCATTTAGTGATGAGGTAAATTTAAAATTTCGGTTAAAAATAAAAATCAAGTGTGAGTTTACTCAAAATTAGACACGTCATTCAACATTCAACATAATGATACAAAAGGAAAATGTGCCAAAACCAGTGGCGTAGCTATTCGGAGGGCTATGCAGTGTAGTGCCCCGGGACCCCCAAGAGATGTTTAAATATCTAAATCGAAAAAAGTGTTTTACTATCATTTATTTTCGTTTAGTTTAACTTCGTCATTGTTTTGTTTTTAATTAAATATTATTGCGTAACTTGGTGACCTCAAACACGACCTATAAAAAATGAGATTTTTTTTTTAAATTCTTTGTTTCTATACGAATTCTATTGCACAATAAAGCAACATTCAAATCGAAAAATAATAACCGAAACAAGTAGTACATCACTATCAACAATGAAGTATTACATTTTTTAATTCACACTTGCTTATAAATAATTACGATACTTTGTAGGCATTTAAACGTCATAGCATAGGCGCCATCACTCAGTGGCTCTACTGTACGTATACACATTGTTTTATAGCATTACTGCGACATGCCGCTACTGACTGCAACATTGTGACGCATGCTGCTTATTTAGCAATAAGTAATTATATTACAGAATAAAGACCTAAATATAGTATTATTTAAAAAGAAACTTTTTGTACTATTGATCGAAAAGTCTTACTATTCTGTAAATGAATTTTTAAATGATAAATTTATGTAGGTAGATAACATCAATAATTACTTTTTGATCTTGATTTTTATAATATTCTTTGACATGCTTTTTATTACTATTATTCATTGTTATTATCACTTTAATTTTAATGCTTTTCAATTATTTGTAATGATTAATATTTATGTTTTTTTTACAAGATCCTATGTGACATTTATTTTTAATACGCATGTTAGTAAATAAGTGAAAAATTTGTATGCCTATCCACAGGCAAAACATAGTGCACTTACTTTAAACAATCACCAACTTGTATGTTACAATCACCTATGTTAACAAATAAAGAATGATTTGATGATTTGATTTGATTTGATTTGATTTGATTTGATGATATTGTACAGTTCACGGGATCACTCTGTTTCGGCAGTTGATCATTAAACATGTCAACTTAACGTCTGTGTTTCAATCACCACTCCAGACTTCTACACTACAGACCCTTGACTAATCCTGTTATTTGAATATGAAGAAAATGTTTTGATATTCTGTGGCATTGCATTGTGTATTGTTTTTTGTAATTTTAATTTGTAGTTTTTGTATTTAATTCTTCATCATCATCATCATAAATTCTTTATTGCACAAAAAAGTACATACATTAATTCTTGTGCATACATTAATTTTATTAAACTTTAATATTTGTATGCCACTAAGGCGCAGCATGGCTTGGACATATCAATATGTAATATCTAATATGACCTATGTTGAACAAATAAATGATTTTGATTTGATTTGATTTGATTTGATTTGAAACTTGGGTTTACGAGTGTTTAGAAATGTGTCCTTTGCTATCAAGATAAATTTATAATAATTTGCTTTCGACTGATTTGACAGACGGATGACAGATGAGTACCACCACCCATAACGTTGGGACGTTATAATCGACGACGGAAAAACGCGGGTGCACCGAAATTGGACAGTGGCTTGCACTTCACAGTACACTCGAAAACACTAAGCCCTCGGGGACTCATGTCGTGGCAATAAATTGTACGTTTTTTACTCTTAAGGTAGCATCAAACAACGCATATCTAATGCTACGCAAAGATTTCAAAAGTAAAGATAAGCCCTTACCGTAGTATGACAGCACCAAAATGTTTTCACTTTTAAATGGGTGACGCTCAGACGTTTGGAATCAGTGCTCATCTGAACACAGTGATAGTTGAACGCTTTAGTGAAATTTTACGAGAAAAAGGTCTCAATATGCCGTCGTGTGCATTTTTAAAGTGAACAAGAAATACGAATAAAGCCAAAAGTGTGACATTTCACATTAAAAACACATTCAAAAACAATGCAATAGATTTTTGGTGCCAGGGCTCATCTAAACTTTTGAAATCTTTGATGCTACATCTTTTTCTTTATGGCCACATGACAAAAAAAAATACAAAATGTAAAATTTTACCTATAAAGTATACTTTCTGACGGAACGACGGAATCCATTTTATTTATGTCGTAGTTTCTTCATTGTCACCTTGTTTTTACGACCTACCTTGAAACCGTTATCTCTATTCCTAGAGACTCAAAATTTTATTCAAAAAAGAGAAAACAAAAACAGACAAAATCTCATCAACACGTTATTAAAACTCCCCAAAAGCCTCTTTCTGGGTAAAATATCACGCTGAAGTTGGGGGTTTGATTCTCGAACAAATTTTATGTACGAAAAGCACGAAAAAAGGAGAAAAGCAAACTATTTTTTTTTATGTAAATTGGCACGTTGATCGGATTTGTAGAGCACTTTTTAAGGTTATTTTACCGATAAAAAACAATTAATAACTGAAAAGACAATAATGAAAAAAAACTGCCCAATTTAATTTTAAATATCAAATTTTATTTATTTATGATCAAGTGAAGTTACTTTAAATATATTTCCATAACTTATTTGCCTTGGTTTACTTTCTTCTGTCACTATAGAGGTAGTATATTATGTATTTGATTATAAGTTACCTATTTTTGTATTTTATAATATGTTATTTCTAGTTAAAATTAATTTTATTTTGATACATTCATAAAACTGTTTTCTCATCGAAGCACTGCCCCTTGACAAGTTCCATATCGCCAAAGGTAAGCTGGAAGAAAATGCTAACTGGCATTAAGCTCGCCTATGTACATGTTGTGATTTGTGCAATAAATAATTTTTAATAATAATAATATTTAGGCAGTTTCTTCTGTCAACTTTAATAAACTTATATGTATGTACAATGTTCGTATAATTGTAAAGTTAGATTAGTTTAATATATATATATATAGGTAGTATATTATTTTTTTGGTATAAAAGCATCAAGAACCTACAGTCCCGTAAACAGGAGAGAATTGGGTGTCAAAATCATTGATTGTAAAAAAATATGTCTTAGACACTTTAGACATAACTATGACAGAAATAAATTTCTATGTTTGAACACTTGGCGATTTATGTATCCATCGCAAGGAGATATAAATTAACATTATATCATTGCAGTATAGAAACACAGAAAGAAATCCAGATTTACTTTTCTTTCTGCGTTTCTATACTGCAATGATATAATGTTAATTTAGACATAACATTTCCGTAAAAAATATTTTGGTAATAAGACCCCCGAAAATTAAATCTAACCCTTAAAGCTGAAACGCTCTACAAAAACCATTTAAAGAATTCAGTTCGAGAATTTTCACACGACATGTAATGTAGGTAATAGTGACATTCAGAATCAACCCCCAACAGTCTTCGAGCGGATATGAGAGTTGCTCAGCTCATCCCTTATTCCGAACACGAGGCCAGCCCTCCTTGATGTCTTATATATATATATATATATATCTACAGATTTATGTAGAGATGGTACGAATACAGAAACGGTGATACCCAAGTTTTATACAAAACCGGGTTTGGAAGTATACAGCGTCCGCCGGTCTACACTTTGATATATCTGTAGTCCTCCAGGTGTAAATATTTCAGTTAAGGGCCTTACTATTGCCAAATGGGTATATTCTAAAGCCTACTCCTCGTTTATGGCCTAACCAAAAATAATGAAAAAATGTATTATGAATAATCAACTCTTAGACAACATATGCAACATTTTTCTTCTTCATACCACCAAAACTTCTTCATGAATTTTTTTTTACTGAATGGTGTTTTTTGACCTCAAATTCCCTACTGCTCCTGAGTGGCTTGCCCGATTGAATTCATCTATGCTTTGATAAATAGATAAACTTTATAGCTATAAACTTAACAAAAGATTATTCAATCGAGTAATCACGGCCAAGTGAAAACTATAATTTTCTCCTATTTCGCCCTATCAAGGACGCAGCGAGCATCGTAACAGCCACTATGCATTGCACGCTGATATGAACGTTATTTCAATGTCGTTTCCGTCGATATTTGTAGTGACAAATATCGAGCTGCTAATTTGGCGATGGTAATCGCCTTAAGACGAGGCCTTCCTCAGGTGCACAGCGGCTTTGCAATTATAACGCGTAGACTAACTTTCATAAAGTTGAAAATCGCGTGCGGCAAAATGCGCGCGAAACGATTCAGAACGAGTCTAATTTTAAGATTAAAATCGACTAAAATTACAATATTGCATTTAAGTCATTTTTGAACTTACAACGGTTAATGAACAAGATTTTTATATTGATAGTAAAATATGACACATAAAAATCAAAAGGATTAAACACAACCAAAAAAACACTCAAAAAGAGACAATTTTCAAAAATAAAATCTATCGAGCGAAAGTTTTCCAATTGGGTAACGCTACTTACAACGTAAAGATAAAGGTTTGAAAAAACATATATATAATAGTAGATGCTAGTGATTGTTGGCACTTGGTGGAGTTTATAAAACATTGTTTTAAAAAAACACTTGTACTTATCCACATATTATAATATGTGGATAAGTACAAGTGTTTTTTTAAAACAACATATATATAAGTTTAATATTGTTACGTCTGTGGTTGATTCAGTATAATCGTTCAAAAACTGTTGAAAAAGGAAGGCCTCCTCTTAAGAGGCGTCATCACGCCCAAACCTCCATACAAACGCTGTCAACAAATTGTGCGGTGTCTATAGAATGTTATTATAATATTTTAGGCTGAGTTTATTAACATTATCTAGATCTATTTTCAAGTCGAACTAAAAATTCATTCAATAATTCAAATTAATATCAATTGGTTAATATTTATCAAAATATCAGGATTCATATCATAACGATGTACAAGTATTTTTTTTTATTTATCAGTTTTAACAGGTGGTAGAGCTGATGCCGGGCTCGACTGTGGAGGTACCACCATCTTACTTGGAGACCCCCTCGCTCGAAGTTATTCGGGGGAGAGTAAGAGGACAGCTCACAGGCAAAAAACCAGGAGGCCCACCATGCCTGGGACCGATGGATGGCGGTATATCCATCCCTAATAGCCGGGCCTTATATGGAACAGACTGGTGACGGGCAGCGGCGTCACTGGTGCAAGGGTTCCGGCACCGCGCTCACCAACCCGCCTGCCCAGCGTGTGTGAGTATGGGCAATTCTTCCAGGATGACCGATGGGAGTGGCAAAGTCCTGGAAAGGCTTATGTCCAGCAGTGGACGAACTAGGCTGATGGATGGATGGATGGAATATGATAAAATGTACATTATGTGTAAGACGTATTCTTGTGAAATTTACATTGCTCTTACTTACCACTTGCTGAACGGTGAAGGAAAACATTGTAAGCAAACCAGCGGGCGTAGCATAGTGTTTATTCGCGAGACGCCACTAGTTGAATCACAAGTGCGAGGAGCGTGACATTAATCGCAAAAACATCATGTCGCGCTCCTCGCACCTGTGATTCAACTAAGTGGCATCTGTAAGACTGTGCTACGAGGCCTGCATGGCCTAAAAAGAGTGCATTTGTAACCGAAGTACGGCGATATTACGGCGTTGGGACGTAATAATCGTCGGTAAAACGCGGGTGTACCGAGTGTGGACTGTAACTTGCATTTCACAGTTCACACTCGGAACACCTCTGACACCACCTCAGGGATTCATGTCGTGACGATATATTTACATTTTTCTCACAAAAACTCTGCCCCAACTTTAAATACACTTTACTACTTATATTACATCAGCACCCCTCACCTTTAAAAAAAGACCAAGTGCGGGTGGAACTTACGCGCTGAGGGTTCCGTACCATTAATATGTGTTTAAAATACAATATAGGTATTAGAGTTCTAAAACAAAATGAAGATTTTTATTAGGGATGCAAAGATTCATCCATTACGATTACGATAACGATTAGGAAGCTAATCGTTAGTTATTACGATAACCGGTGCTTTACGATTACTTTAAAAAAAATGTGTCAAAAAATCCTCAGGATGTGGTTTCGTAATCTATTCTTCAAAAAGTGATAAACGAAAAGAAAAAATAATTTAAAATTTGGTTAAATTCTCTTACTATGTGGGAAGGTAAAGGGAACTTTAAGCCCATATAGCATAAGGGACTTTTTTTCTTGTTCTATGAATGATGGAAATAGTTTATTTTTTAATTAATAATCGTCACGATTCTTACTACGATGCATCGCTTCGTTGTTAAGGCGCTACGGAAAAAAAGCGACACTTTCAGAACTTGCATATCTACTTCAGTAATGTATTAATATAATGTATTATTTTGATAAAATTGTATATTATTTTTGAATATTTTTTCTAGGGATCTGTTAAACAGAAACGCAATTGGAGAAATTCAGCTCAATACAAATATTTATTGAAATGAGGTCTTTTTCGACACCAATTCTCCTGGTTTGACAATTTAGAATAACATATGGACTGCAATGATATTTTATTAAATGGGTTTTAATGGTATCTAAGACTTGGTTAAACGAAATTTTAATAGCAATTTCAGTACATTTTATATTAATAAAAACCGACATTTTGCTAGTTTTCCACGAATCCGTCCCTCTCGAACTGAGGGTTTTTTCGCATATGGAATAACAGGGACGCTAAAACTTTTACATATCGCCTTAACCGTAATTATTACGATTACAGATGCAAAACGATGCACCGCTTTGTAATCGTTGCATCCCTAATTTGTATGATATAATATATAAATTTACCAAAATCTGGCTTTTTGCCCACGGCTGCGGCCGTGCTGAGGGAGTAATTAACTGGAACACAAAATCCTTTCTTATCGGGTGCTTGAGTGGTATAAAATGATGGACCTGTCAAATGCCAAGTTTGTAGGAAATTGCTCACTATTTTTGTGCCTAATAAACTTATCAAATATATTTTTTTTCCTTAAAATAGCTATACAATATCGTTATTTAATATACTAAAGAGTTAATTATAAAATAATATCAAAAGGCTCTTTAATTTACTTTAATATTAAATATTATAATAATGTACAATATACTTTTGTAGTTTACGAGAAATCTTTGAAAAACAACAAAACCACATCGACGAATGCTATATTTGTACTAAATTTTCGAGTCTCTAGTTAAATTGAATCAAAAGTTATGAGGCTGTGAGCTTGTACTCACCATAATGGTTCCATTTCTACCCTTTAGGTAAGGAACCCTAAAAGTGGCATGTACTTAATACATTTTTCTCGGTTTGAAGCCTATGCTCGCATTTTCTTTTTTTTCTTCGGCTAATAAGGGTGTAAGTGAATTTTCGTTTGTAAACCTAATATCGTGAAGGCAATTTTTCAATTGGTCGCGTTAGCTCATGACGCGACGACGAGCAGATCAGAGCGACTGATTTACATGTAAATAAATTTGGGGAGCCGAGCGAAGCGAGGCGATCCCCTTAATTTTAACAGAATATGTTATCCAAGGGAGATCATGATGCCCAATTCTGCATTGTGCTGACGACAAATATACGGCTTTGAAGAGCCTTCGTGTCTGTTAGTCCAAAAAAATAATGTTTTGCCGGTATGAATTTTGTTTTTATGTACTTCACACAAGATTTAAAAAAAACGACTTAAGTATCCCACTGCAAAAGTTTAATATCGATCTGTCAATTAATTGCGGAGCTATAAGTTAATAAAATATAAAAAATCGAATAAGTGCGAGTCGGACTCGCGCAATTGTGTTCCGTACCACCACACAATACGGGTACGGAACCTTTAAAACAGTATGTTAAATAATTCCACTTGCATTAATGTGGTTAACTTAACTTGACACCTACGATCTATTAAACTCTATGTATCTAAAGTGTCTCATTAAGTTGGTCACTGATAACTTGAAAAATATTGAAATGTTTATGATTTTCAGATTTTTTCCCATGTTTATGCTATAAGACCTACCTGTTAACGTAATTTCAAGTTTCTAAATTTTCGCGATTGTCAAAAATTTGCATGAAATTGATTATGTAAAGTGCAATTATATTTTTTTGCGTCTAGTTAGAAGCCTGATTTTTTACAGCACCATGGAGTCGTAGACTTCTGTGGGGGGTATCAGTTCCAACTTGATATCCCATTAGGGGCTCGAGGAAAAAGGGTCTTGACAGACAGACGGACATACAGACGGACAACAAAGTGATCCTATAGGGTTCAATTTTTTCATTTTGAGATACCGAACCCTAACAACAGATCTATTTTATTTTCTGAAAACTGCATACACAATCAAAGGGTTCCGTAAATTGCTATTTTTTAAAGCTGTATATTACGAGTGTTACCTACAAAAAATACATTTTTGACACATTAAAGATTTAAAGGTAACGCCATGGTCACTGAAACGCAAACATCTGCACATAAAATTATATAATTATATATTGTATAATTTCATAATTATACAAATATTTCTTACTTCTACAAAATTTTTCAACTATAGTGACCCATATTTATTCCAAAATTTTAAGATGGTAGTTAATCCACAAATTCCTGAAAACATTAATTCATTTTTAAAATCTTTATTTATCATAAGTAGGTAATATAAACAAAACAATAATTTTCCGCCAAACTGTTAAGACAGTTAATCGGCAGACATACACTCTCTCTTAATGCTAGCACTTATGATTACATAAACTTGTTAAATAAATACTTGATCTAAACTAACAATCACTAAACTTCATAAAACAAAAAATTAACCTCGTTGAGGGTAGTTATACATAACTACAACAGCTCAACACTAGCCGTGTTACCACAAAACGGTGTTTAACTTTAGACAGTGTTTAAATCTGTTGTTGTCACCTTTTCTTTCATATTGTAAAAGAGTGACAGCAACAGATTTAAACGCTGTCTAAAGTTAAACACCGTTTTGTAGTAACACAGTAGTAGTTTTGTGTGGTGACAAACAAACTGCCGTGTGCAATACCGTAGCATGACTTAGTTTAGCAAAAATAGTTTACATACTAAATTAAAAACATTTATGAAACTAACAATATATATTCTTTTATTATGGCTAACCTTCTCTCTTGCATAACCCTGTCCCCAGACAACGATTAGCATACAATTTTTCTTTCTTGTAACGTTATTTCTTTTGTTCGAAATCGTCTGTCGACTTTTTTAAACTACCCTTCTTTTTAAAGGTAATTCTCAACTGAATATGTTAGGTTAGGTTAGCTGAAGGAAAACGCTATTCCGAGAGCACCTTAGAGCTTCTTTTCAGACATCCATCCATCCATCAGCCTAGTTCGTCCACTGTTGGACATATAAGCCTTTCCAGGACTTTGCCACTCCCGGCGGTCATCCTGGAAGAATTGCCCATACTCACACACGCTGGGCAGGCGGGTTGGTGAGCACGGTGCCGGAACCCTCGCACCAGTGACGCCGCTGCCCATCACCAGTCTGTTCCATATAAGGTCCGGTTATAAGGGATGGATATAACGCCATCCACCGGTCCCAGGCATGGTGGGCCTCCTGGTTTTTTGCCTGTGAGCTGTCCCTTACTCTCCCCCGAATTACTTCGAGGGGGTCTCCAAGTAAGATGGTGGTACCTCCACAGTCGAGCCCAGCATCAGCTCTACCACCTTGTTCTATTTTTTTAGTGTTCATAAGTAATTAAAAAAAAAAAACAGGCAGTCATGGGGACTGCCGACAGAAGTGAAAACTTTTTACTGCTGGCCAAGCGCATGTCGGTGACGCAAACCAATAAGATTTTCGCCTACCAAAAATCAACAGGCCTAAAGAAGTTTTCACTTGGATAATCTAGAATGCATAAACTCTTAATCATTTGTGTTCATATAAGATACTTTGTTACTTTGTCAGTTTCTAATTTATTTCTGTATTCTAAACTCGAGTCTCTTAAAATGCACATAGACTACTAAATATCCCATATTTTTGTTTAAAGATGACTTATAATATAACGATTATTAACGTAACAAAAAATAACATAAATAAGCGATTAGCGAAATCGAGTGGCTTGGTAGAAAAGTATATCTGTGTTTATCGATTCAGACACGTCACTAGCGTCAAACAAAGTTAAAAAAGCACTGTAATTACGATTGTTTATTGTAAAAAAAAAATAGCCTAGTGCGAGTCAGACTCGCGTGCCTAGGATTCCGTATTGTGGATGATAAATTTAATTTAGTAATTTTTTTCGTGAATTGTTTAACCGCTTTATTTTTCCTGTAATCTTTACGTAAACACATGTAACCATGATATTTTTCATATTTTTTGATTTACCAGTTTACAATTTTTTATGTTTTTTCAAGGATTTCTCAAAATAGATGCAATTAAATATAGCCAAACTGTATATTTTTACAAATCAACTTTTTAATATCTACAATTAGATACCCATATTGTATTTTTAGGATAATATTTTTTATTCTTCTCACTTTTGTTTTGGAAATATTTTTAATAATAATTTAACATTTTTCATATTTTTTTTACACCGTAATATGTCGGCAAATTAATGCTATTTTTGTGCCAAATTTCATGTCTTTATCTTTAATGGTACTAAAGTTATGAGGCTGTGACATACGGACGGACGGGCGGACGGACAACGGAGTCTCACCAGAGGTTCCTTTTGTACCTTTTACGTACAGAACCCTAAAAACGCTGCTTTGCAGGGTAAAGAATTAATTTTTAAGAATTTCGTAAATATAAGTGCTCGACTCGGAACAAATCTTTTTGCTCACCATTTCAACATAAATTTTAATTTTCCGACCTCAAAAAATTATTGATTTGGATCACAATTTAACTTATTTGTCACACGATGTCGCGGGCAGTCCTTAGTACGTGTTACGAGAACTTATCACAATCAGACGCCCCTTAACAAAGAGCCTGTATCGTTCTTGACCACTTTTTACCACCCCACAACTGGATCCAACAACCGTGATTCTGTGGGTAACTTTTAAAAGAGCATTTAAAAAAAAGAATTTAAAAATGAAGTTGTCGCTAAAAAATCTCCCCCTGACAACATGACTTGTGCATTATGGCAGTCGTCATCGCAATTTTAATAGGGCAACAAAACGGAGTTATTGGTGGACATGACACTTCAATAAAATTTGTAGCTGTTTTTGATTTAGAACCACTTAATATACAGGTTGTTATTTTTTTTTGTTTTCTTATTGGCACTAAATATTTAAGCCGATGAGCACATTGGTCTCGATACATTTTTTTACACCACATACCTTTAAATGTTGATGAAAAAAGTTCAATGGTCAAGTTTTATATTTTCAATTTTGTTTTCCTGGGAAAACCGTTACCGTTTTTAAAAAACCATGATTAGTTTCATAGGAAAACTAGTTAAAAAATACCAAGAATAAAAAAGCGAAATTTGCTTCTGTTTTACAAATGAAGTTTAAAAAAAGAACTAAGGGTAGCAAATATTAGAAATTACATAAAGTTCAAAAATCTCGAAAACCATACGACATTCGTGAGACTTGTGTTGGGTTATTTTGTCAGGGCATGGTCGCAGCTATTTATGGTTTTCGTTTAAAGCACTACTTACCGGACTTCCTGTATAAATGGCTACAGTTTTATCATTATTATTTTGGGGAGAGTAACAGTTTACTTGACGATTGTAGGTTATGCGTTGTTTCAAAGTCATAATAACGCAACGTCGTCGCGGAAGCGTCTTTACTCGCCCAGAAGAAGGCAGTCTGAATCTGCTGAAACTGGTCGGTTATCCCGATCAATAATACTTATTGAGGTGAGCCGTTTTGCAATAATCAATAAATCTATTTTTTCATAATTTTCGAGCTGTACGAATATTGATGGAAAAGACAATAAAATAACGTTCATGTCAGCGCACAATGCGGGGTGGCTATTACGACGCTCGCTACGTCCTTGATAGGGCGAAATAGAAGAAAATAATACTTTTCACATGGACGTGATTGTTCAGTTGAATAATCCTTTGTTATGTTTATAGCTATCAAGTTTATCTATTTATCAAAGCATAAATGAAATAACTCGACCACGCCGTTTAGGAGCAGTAGGGAATTCAAGCCAAAAAACACCATTCAGTTAAAACAATTTTTCATATAGAAGTTTTGGTGGTACGAATAAGAAAAATGTTGCATTATGTTGTCCTAGAGTTGATAATCCATGATAATTTGTTTCAATATTTTTAGTTTGGCCATATAAGAGGAGTAGGCTTTAGAAAGTACCCATTTGGCGATATTAAGCGCCTTAAATAACGGGGAAACTTTTTTTTTTATTATTGCTCACGTCACGCAGTGCTTGAATCACAAGTACCTGCTTTATAATACCTGATAGTCAACACACCATGTCTAAATCAAACGCATAAGTAAATCGATTTTATTACCACAATATTAATATCTAATTATGTCACTATTGTATCAATAACTATAATTTAATTAGAAGTCTACCTGATTGTGGGTCAGTGACCTATTCAATGATATCCTCTGCTTAAAAAATCAAAAAAAAAAATCTCTACTAAACTCAACTTTTGTTCTTAAACATAGAGTTCTAAATTGTGCTAGATATTCTGCCGTGCCCTATTATACGAATGTTGCGGTTACATAATCGATTTTTAAGTGACAAAAAGTCGGTTAATAAGAAAGGGCTTATAATTGTCGTATTTTTAATCTCAGGCAAACCTACGTGATTTTAATCAAGAAGCCAGCAGAAACGGAATAAACTGTAACTTAAAAACAATAAGAAATAATTGACAAAAACTATAGCAAAGCCAATAGCGAATAGCATAATAGTAAAATCAATTTGTCTAAGACATAACCTAAAATACAAGCCATTTGAGTAAAAACAGTAAGAACCACGAAAATATATCTATTTATTGACCCTGTTGTTTGTTGTGGCTACTTCCACTATGGCCTTAAGGCGATATGTAAAAAAATAGAGGTGCTTCTTTTTTGTGTATTTCATAAAATACACGGAAAATTTAAATAAATTTCTGGTATATGTATTTTGACTATGTAATCTAGGGTTTTGAAATTTTGAATGGAAAACATGTTTGGATAAATTTTCCTCTATAGAAATAATTGTTGAAATGAGGTCTCCTCGTTTGACGAATAGGAACCATATACAGAACTCAAACATATTTTATTAGGTGTGTTTTAACACTATCTAGAGATTTGATATTTGAAATTTTGCTAGCTATTTAGTTTTTTTATTAAAAATATAAAACTAACATTTTTCGCTTTCGCCCTGAATCCGCCCCTCTCGCACTGAGCGTGTTTTCGCTTGGAGTGGCAGTGAAAAAAATAAAATTCGCATAGCCTCTTAAGATATATTTTTTTTCTCTCCCATCCCTCTTTTTCACTATATTATTAGGTTTTCTACCTAATAATAATAACTCGGCATCCAACGAATCGTCATTAAACGTTTACAGCAGTATAGCTGATGTAGCTACCTTTTTTAAGGCAAACTAGATTTTCGGAAGTCCTCTAGAGCAGAAGAGAGCCGGTAGGTTAGGTTAGAAGGTTAGGTATGGCGAGTCGCGCAAAAAAAAAACAAAACTATGAACGGAACATGAAATATGGACTTTAGGTTCCTCGTGTGACGTAGACATCCGCTAAAAAGGGAGTTTAGGGAATTCCCACGGGATCGGTTTAAACCGGATCCACAAGCAACGCCATGGGGCATCCGCTAGTGATTTACAGTTTAACTAGCTTTTGCCCGCGGCTTCGCCCGCTTTGTTTTAGTTTTTGTATAGTCGTATCGTTCCCATCCCATCCCATCCCATCCCATCCCACTAATGCCACTATCCCATCCCATTTCGTCACTAATATTCAACGGCGTGAAGGAGTAACACCGGGTCTACCGCGTAATTCTGATTTTCATCAACATAAACTTGAGATTGAAATTTGACGTGCGTGCGACGACGCCCGCCTAACATGCCATCTCTTTCACACGCACGTCAAATTTCAATCTAAAGTTGATGTTGATGAAAATCAGAATTACGCGGTAGACCCGCTATACATCACTTTTCTATAGGAACTTGACAACCCATTGCCTTCCTATAGGAACTGATTTATGGGATAAAAATAGTGTCCTATTCTAGATCTAGAACTACATTTGTGCAAAGTTTCAGCCTAATCGTTTCAGTAGTTTTGGCGTGAAGGAGTAACAAACATCGATCCATCCAAAGTTTCGCATTTATAATATAATATAATTTATAATACCTATTAAATATGCCGATTGGTTTCTTGTATCATCCTTGAGCCAATAAAGATCTAGACAGCCACCCTTTCTAGTTTCTACTTTCTTAATCCCTATGTCGGATCTCCTCAAAGGCATTTACCAAGCCGTCACTCGTATCCTAAATAGCTATTTACACGATTACTGTCACAACTAGTCACTTGAGTATATCAAATTCGTCTGTATTGCAAAGTGATAAGAGTGTTATAAAGTAGTGATCAGTTAGTGCTCATTGTCATACGAATGTATAAGAAACAATGAATGAACGGTCGATAGTGACGATCGCATCGCAGTAGCTTGCAGGTATGCTGGCTAATTTTGTACGTGGAGTAAGATATCTTGGTCATTTAGATATTAAAATAGAAATCGAAACGTTCGAGTTTATTTTTAGTTAATCGAAAACATGATAAATTTTAACATTATATCATTGCAGTATAGAAACGCAGAAATAAAAGTAGATCTGGCTGTGAGGAGCTCTGAACCGGGATTCAAACCCGGGACCTCTCGCTTGCCGGGCGATTGCTCTAACCTCTGAGCTATCCAGATCTCAACACTCAGATAGCTAAGGGGTTAAAGCAATCGCCTGGCAAGCGAGAGGTCCCGGGTTCGAATCCCGGTTCAGAGCTCCTCACATCCAGACTTACTTTTATTTCTGCGTTTCTATACTGCAATGGTAAAATGTTAATTTATATCTCCTTGCAATGAATAATATCGCCAAGTGTTCAAAAATAGAAATTTATATCTGTTATAGTTATGATAATTTTTTCCTACATTTTAGGCTTACTTCAATTCAAGGATGGGCAAACTACGGCCCACGGGCCATCTCCGGCCCGCAAATGGTTACAATCCGGCCCGCGAACATAGAACCAGACGTACATAACATAGATCACGAAACAAAAATTCATGAAGTGTAGTGTCAATCGCGTGTTTCGTTTATTCCTTCGAATGGTCCGGCAAGAGGGAAGCTGGACCTGGAGGGGGTTTTTACTACGCAGTCTGGCGTGGCGTCATCGTCAGTCGGAACGTGGTTCTCACTCGAGCAATAATTCTATGTTCCTATTTTATAGATTATTTGCAATAAAAATCTATGTCCCTACTTCATTTTCGAAAATATCTACAATTCATATTAAATAATTTTGCAGAAATAAGGGATATTTTAAAGTTGTAGTAATCTATCTATGAGTCAATAAATAACTTTATAGCGTACAATACAAATGTTTTTATTTAAATAAATAATTATATTATAGCAAAAACTTAAAAAATCTGGCCCCTTATAGATATTATTTGTAAATATTGGCACGAGTAAGAAAAATTTTGCTCATCTCTGCTCCAATTGCTCTTCAAATACTACTGAGTACCTCTACTGGGTAAATGAAATATAATTAATGATGTATTTACAGTTGGACGCATACATTTACAGGTAGAGTGAAATGTGACAACTTCTGTGTTGACGAATGGTTATCATCTGACTCTTATTAGCTCGTGGTTATCTTATTAACACTTATATCAGACGTATATCACCATTACTACTAAAAATAAGTACATAACTCCTGTTGAACTCTGCGCCACCGCCGCGCCGTAGCAGTCGTAGCCTTCGTGTGACGTCAATTGAGAAATGACTGTTTAGAAATATGTCCTTTGCTATCAAGATAAACTTAAAATATCCTGCAATATTTGTAAAATTTTCTATATAGGTATGTTTTTGATCCGTTATTCGGAGTTAAAGCATGGAAAAGTAATTATAACAAAGTAATTATACAGATGAGTAGACAGACATAGACATACCACTTTTTTTATAATCAATCACACATCACAATCAGTATAATGTCTAAAATTCTCAAGTGACGTCATATCGGACAATTCTTTATAATAATAAATTTCATATCATGAAAAAATAATGATTAATTTGTAAACCATGTCCTAAAATGGCGTCTATTCTCAGGAATTTTTTTTTTTTTTTTAAATTAATCACTGGAAATTTAGTAAATTGTGTAAACATTAAAATATCAAAACCATTCCGTCCTCCTAGTCCCCGAGTTCCGAAGTCACGTCTACACGCGGTCGTCACCTCACGTACGCCAATCATCAGAATCTTACCCGTGACCATAGCCGTCCCTCTCACACACGCCGAAACACGCGTATCGCCGTCTCGCAGTTCCATCGGGAAATCTTGAAGGTATGATGCCATGGAATTGGGTACTTCGACTGTCTTTGACGATTTCTTTATAAGGTGACGACGTTTCGATCTTTGATGTTCAGTTTCGTCTCAAGGGCTTGGCACTGTTTTTGTTGATTGAAAAGGTCCAAAACAGAGTTGGAACAACCGTGTTAAAAATATATTATTTATATTTTCATTTGATAAATTATATGTGTAATCTTAATATGTTATATATTTAATTGAATATTTTTGTATTTACAGGTGGAAGAGCTGATGCCGGGCTTGACTGTGGAGGTACCACCATTTTACTTGGAGACCCCCTCGAAGTAATTCGAGGAAGAGTAAGACGACAGCTCACAGGCAAAAAACCAGGAGGCCCACCATGCTTGGGACCGATGGATGGCGGTATATCCATCCCTATTAGCGGAGCCTTATATGGAACAGACTGGTGACGGGCAGCGGCATCACTGGTGCGAGGGTTCCAGCACCGCGCTCACCAACCCGCCTGCCCAGCGTGTGTGAATATGGGCAATTCTTCCAGGATGACCGCCGGGAGTGGCAAAGTCCTGGAAAGGCTTATTTCCAGCAGTGGACGAACTAGGCTGATGGATAGATGACATATTTAATTGAATATTTTTGTATCTAGTGTTTATTTAATCAAAAATTTGCACAGCATCACGAAGTAATCCAATTCACTGTAAAAATAAAAATAAAAAAATAAAAAATATTAAATGTGTAATTTTAATATGTTATTATATTAAATTGATTTTTTTTGTATTTAGTGTTTATTTAATCAAAAATTTGAACAGCATCTCAGAGTAATCCAATTCACTGTAAAAATAAAAATAAAATTTAAATTTATTTAATTAAATGATAGTTGAGGAAAATCAAGCTCGGCTATCCCAACGATAGTTTTTATTGAGTTAAAAGAAAGTTAAATATAAACTGTATAGATAAACAATATAATAATAATTAAGAGATACTTACATAATATTATTATAATTTAAATATAAACTTTCATTTTAAAGTTTAGTCTACAAATATTTATTATTTACTCGTAAACCAATCTACGAGAACCATCATATTTGTCATTTATTTATTAGTATTTTTTTTTAGTTACCTATGCATAACTCTAATCTCCAAAAAAAAAAAAAAAAACCCACAAAACAAAAATTAACCCTTCAAATGGCAGATAAAGTCTATTAGACCACCTATCATTTATTCCACTGACTTTCTCTCTACACAAACCGAGTTATAAGGGTCGATTATTTAGATTTTAACCAAATCACAAAAAGTACATATTGATACTCAAAAGCTAGCTCCCAGCAAAAAAAAAGTGTAAAAGTTAAATACAAATTTTTAAACGATATTTATGTAAGTTAAAAATAATTTTAGATTTTTTCATAAACGTCAAATTCACAGCTATGGAATAGGTATATAATAATCCAATGGTTATAAACCTGCTAAAAAGCTTTAAAATAAAGTACATTAATTGTTTAAATTAATATTTATTTCTTGCAATTTCGATACAGATTTCAAAAATTGACCCTTAAGGGCCCGTGGTCGCCAGAACTTCGAATAAGCGCTGTTAGCTAATTAACATCCTTATTCAATAAATTTTCAATTTTTTTGTATCTTATCTCGTACATTAAGAAGATGGCATACCCTAGCAACTTTTTTTATTACCCGTCCAGCACAATAAGTTGTACGGCAAAGACTTTATTTGCTTGTCATAGAGGCGATTATATGTTGGCTCTTTGGCCTCTTTTTCTTGAACGCGAATACTAGTGATCACGCAGCGAAACAACAAATTGGTGTGTTTTTAGCTAATACTGAAAAATTCTGTAGGGAAAAAAATATTGAATTTAGGTGATATACCTTTATATTTCTATTACCTATTTTATGAAAAAAAAATCAAGTTGATCTCTTAACCGCGTTCTTGAAGCGAACGTTTGATAACCAAAAAAAGAGAGGGTGCAAAACATTTTTTTTTGACAAAAGTATAAATCTTAGTACATTGTTTATACGTAACATCCCTAGAGAAAAGATTAATAAACCAAATATATTTTTTTCAATGCAAGGAGAGTCCGAATTTCTTCAAACGAATCCTAGATAGACTGGAGTTGGTCATGCTCTAGGCTCAGGTACAGGCTTAATCTATGACTTGAACCTTAAACATTTACTAAAAAAAAAGTCCGGGAGTGTAAATTTCATAATTTACTTTTAAACGCTTCTAAATTTTGTGTGTATTTGGATTTGGTAAATGTTTTAAGTTCAAGTCATGGATTATTGTACAGGATAAGTTACAAAACTCAAAATTTAGGAAAACATGAATAAATAAGGATATTATCAGTGAACAGGGGATATTGGGAAATCGGGCGAGCACAGTGCTCTTAAATTAAGGGAGTCTGTCATTTGCTTTTGACGTTTCACCGTCAAAAGTCACCCTCAAGCAACCATGTAGTCTTACACCAAAATGTACACACTGGAATCAGATAAATTTAAACCTTATTACAAATAGACAACGGTCCATAACAAGGAGTATGGACTGGTCCCTTTCTATCGAGATGTTGAACGCACGACCGAGCGAAAGTATTTCTTTTCTGCATTTCTATTATTTGGGAGTAGCAGTGTAACAATTGAAAATGGAAATAGTAATGTGACAATTGAAAATATTTACGAAATATTTCGTTTTGAAAATATTTTATTAGATGTTTTTATACTGACATGCGATGCTTGGTATTCTTAATATTAATTATTATATTATAATTATAATTATTAATTAATATTGGCTCTTAATATTATTCAGACTAGATCTATCAGAAACATATTTAAAAGTAAACAAATATTGGAAAAAGTTCTTTGATCCAGGATTCGAACCTGCGACCTCTTGCTTTCATGAAAAGTGCGCTATTGATATATTATTCTTTAGAGGCCCCTTTACTTTACGCCTGGATTTCTCTTAAGACTCATACCTGATGTGTGCAAAGTTTCATTGAGATCAAAGGCATCAGGACGTCATAGACACCTAAAGCATTTCTATGGCAGCTGAGTGGGATGGCCAATCTTAAGTTTGATTAGTAGTAGTAACCAGTAAAGTTGTTACCCAATTAAAGAGCAATTTTAATTTTAATTTATTCATTTATTTAAAATAATTAAATTAAATAATAAAAAATCTCGAATCCTGTTTCCTTCTTGCTGCATTTTAAGACATTTCTTTGACATCTAACCCTCGCATGGCAGCGTGCGGGCAAAGAAGGCCACGTCTCTCGATTTTTCTGGGCAAATGCACATTGAACGAAACGCAATGGACTGCCACGGCCCGCTGGCCATCGCCGATCTATCAACGGCGTTCGCGTGCAGAATTCCAAATTCAAAATCACCAATCACGATCGCTTATTTTCAAACTGACTTAAGAATTCAATTTGAATTTAGAAATCAGATTCCAAACCAATAGACATAAGGTTTGTATTGGACTATTTAGTAGTTTTTTTAAGATGATGTTACTTTTTAACGCTTTAAATGATTTTAAATTTTATTTTGACTTCATAAGGTCGTGATTGCCTTAATATGGATTTTAATGTGCCATATTGTCAAGTGTTTATTGCAATTGTTATAAGAATATAAACTATTTCCTGTTAAAGTTTTCTTTCGGCCATTGTGTCGTTTTGAAATTATTTTCTCTGTGTGGAGCTGATGGTGAAGTCATCGTGTCTACAGGTTTCAAGGAAATCATCAATTTAAACATTGTGTTTTATGGATCATAAATTATGATACACAACTTTATTGCAACTTATGTCTTTGAATTTTATATTTCGTTGCATGTTTCATTTACAAATAAAAAACCCTTCACTGCAGGAAGACGAACAAAAATAATTTATTCACATAAATCTTGCAAAATTTTCTGTACAACGGGGTCTAGTAGGCCCGTGGGTGTCATTTTGAAATTATTTAGTAACGCAAAGAGTATTTTTACTTTTAAGGAAATAAAAAAATGTAATGGAGATTTTGATGAAAATTGCATAAACTTAGTCTAATTTAGTTAACATTAATTTAGTCTAAAAAAGAAATAAAAGCGGACGGAGTACGATGGTATTTTTGAAAAAAAAAATGCATATTATTATACAAGCAAGCCATTTAGTACATATGTACTTGAGGTCCAATCGATCATTTTGGGCCGCAGTTCTTGAAAAAATCTCTAGGGAAAAAACCCCCCTTAACCTATAGTATAGAACTTTTTAATATTTTTTTCTGAATCCTATTGTGTGAGGTATCAAATGAAAGGATTTCATGAGCTGATTGTAAAAATGGACTACATTTTAGCCGCAAGTTTTCTAAACACAAAAAAAGCATTTTCAAAACATACCAAGGTTTGGGTCCTTGGTAAAAAACGGCTGGATTTTTTTTGTAAGACATGCGTCTATCTGCTCGTAATATCCTCAGGTCTATCGCTACTGAAGCAAAAAATAATGAAAAAATGTATTTCATTAATATTTCAAAATCATTTCCTTGCATGACGTTTTACATACAAATCCAGTACATTATCCAATAAATTCGGGAGCCGAGCAGAGCGGAACGGAGCGAGGCGACTCCGCTTAGTTTTCAACAGATAGTAATTTCATTTCAGATTCACTTAACGAAATTAATATGAGCTAATGCTCATATTGATTTTTACTAGAAAAGCTCTACGTTTCGGTCAAACTTCAGTTATCTTCATCAAGCTTGGTGAGATGCTCCGTGCAAAACTTTTGCATCAGTCTGACCAAAATTCCAAGTTTTTTTCGTAAAAACCAATGTGTCTTAGGTGTTAGTTATTTTTAATTTTGATTTAACTACATTTATGTTGTTAGAGACAGACAAAAATTCAAACTCCTGTTCACTACCCGTTACGTAACAAAAAAAATAATTTAAAAACCTTGTAAACCTATTTTTCACGACCGAGTAAAAAAGTAAATGTCATGCAATAAACGAGGAGAAGATTCTTCAGGGGTGGAACGCTCACTGGTCATAAATATACAGAGCAAAGATAAAAATTACATTATCGCGCTTATTTTAATTTCTGAACGCATTTATCATCTAGAGCGCTGGCAATTTATTGTGAACGGGGTCTTGCATACCCGTTGTAGTTAAGGGTGTAAATGTCGAAAAAATCTGTTGGAAGGCGTGTTTTCGAGGAAGTTACACTTAAGAGCCGTTTCGCAGCCGGATTGTGAAAAACCCGCCTTTTTCTAAATAATCGAAACAGAACACTTAAATTAAAAAATCACTCAATAGTTATTCAACAAAACCTTATTACCTATGTATTGTGTATAATTTTATCGCAAAGTTTCCTTTGGTTTCTGTAAATCAGAATATCAAAATACATTTTTGAAATTCTAATTTACAGAAACTAATGGAAACTTTGCGATGGCAACATACACAATACAAAGGTAATAAGGTTTTGTTGAATTTAAGTGTTCTGCTTCGATTAATTAGAAAAGGGCGGGTTTTCACAATCCAGTTGCAAAACCGCTCTTAATAATGTTTATTTTTTGGTATTAAAAATTCAAATAGGCCAGCTTCAACGTTTTTGTTTAAACATTTACATATGGGACAATACGTATGATATGCCATGGTATAGCGTAGAGAGTTGTTCTTCGTACAAATCAGTGTTATTTCAATTAGATGCGTACTTTGCATTAAATGATTATTCTCTTGAAATCTAGTTAACTCGTTCAGTTATCGATTTTCGATAACAATTTAAGGTAAATAGACAAAGACCGCGATCGCA
Organism: Ypsolopha sequella; assembly: GCA_934047225.1. Taxonomy (NCBI): domain Eukaryota; kingdom Metazoa; phylum Arthropoda; class Insecta; order Lepidoptera; family Ypsolophidae; genus Ypsolopha; species Ypsolopha sequella. The sequence continues at coordinate 18,915,377 of OW204004.1, read as the reverse complement.
CCTTGTTAAATTAGACGGATGAAATTAGATTTATAATGAAATCAATTTTTAATATCTAGATATAAAAATGAAAATTTTAACTATATTCATTATCACCAAACGGAGCTACTGTTCCCATGGTTGACAACAATTATGATGAGTATTGGATTAGTTTTTTAGGCTATGATTTATCACAATTAAATATTATAATGGACGAACAAAGCCGGGTCACCACAGGTTGTATTTTTATAGCTTTATGAGCGCTTGTTCTTGGGAAGATAGAATATGGTGGATATACCATGTTTTGAGAAGGCACTGAGAAGGGAATCAGGGACATGTTGCATTTTATGAATAATGTGTCCCTGAGTATAATATTTTTTTTACTAAAAAAACGATGTTGGCCGCCTCTATTGTCTAGTTTACGATTCTTGGCTTACTAATCCCGAAGGATTATTTTTACATCTTGATTTTGAACACAAACATTTGTACTATTTGTTTCATAAAATAATTATATTTGTTGCACACTTCCCGTTGCACACTTCCCGTTGCACACTTCCCGTTGCACACTTCCCAATCGGTTTCGGAAATCAATCCATCTTCAGGGAAAACAGAATAGTTATTATTTTAATATACGAGCAATCAATTATTTTTACTCTTGTTTTACTTCTTAAGTTTGTTTAAGTATGTTTCTTTATCTAATGAGTGGGTACTTGAAGTTTTTGGTGTGAAATAAATTTGGTCTTATGTCTTTCTATAAGTAATAATTAACCCTAGAGTTCCTAACCCAGGCTGGTAGCACAGAATCCAGCTTTCTTTATCTTCCTATTTGGAGTTCTCACAGAAAATAACAAAAAACCAAACTATAAAGAAATGAAATTTAATATATTAGTGCTACTTTGTAAGATGACCAGATTCACTGGAGACTTTTGAATGTTTGTATAATTTGCGATACTCATTATCAATAATGCAAGGGATATGCTTTAATATCTGTAGGAAGTTCGATACATGTTCAACGTCTCATCCCTATTATTCTATCCTCCAGCTCTGGCTAAGGGCTATGTAGGCGCCGTTGTGTCAACAGGCTATTGTGCAGTTTTATGACGTCATAAATATGCGCGCGCGCAGGGTCTAGCGATAATGATCTGTCAAAACTATATTCAGGTGTTATGATGGTTCCTGCTCGCTACCTGAGGGTTCAGACTTTATTATTTTTAAATCTGTTTGAATTTCGAATGATCAAGATTTGGTTTTGATAAAGCATGCAACCGTTGCAAGTTTGGAAAATACTGTGTTTTATCCTTGTGTTTGGTTTTTAATGCAATTTTTTACCTTTAGGGTTCCTTAAAAAAACCAAACCTTGGGCGTCTATCTGTCTACCTTTCTGTCTAATGGGCCTAAATTCGCTTAGATTACATTATGTCAAAGAGTGTTAATTCAAAAACCACTTCAAGATTTAGGTTTAATTAGCCTTATTTTCGAACTTGTGGTCTAAAAACCTCATGATGATGAATATTTTTACGAAAAAGCTGCAACTTCCATTTGCCTTCGTGTGACGACACTTGAGAAATGGTTGTTTAGAAATGTGTCCTTTGCTATCGAGATAAAAATATAAAATTTGCTGCCGTCTGACTTGACAGATAGATGACTGATGAGTAGACAGACAGAGACAGACCACTTTTTTTATAAGCAAATACTCATCACAATCAGTAGATATAATGTCTAAAATTCTCAAGTGACGTCAAACCGACAATTCTTTAAAAAATCATAAATTAATAATGATTAATTTACCTATACAAGGTGACTTTTTGATCATCGTTCAAATTCATACTGGAGGCTTGATAAGTGATCAGTAAAAATTTTTGTGAAATTCGTAAAATGAAATTTCGGCTTCCCATATAAATTCAGTTCCAGTCCCGAGTGAATCACTATGGGGAGTCGAAATTTCATTTTACGAATTTCACCAAAATTGTTATTGATGCATGATACTGATCACTTACCAAGCCACCAGTATGAATTTGGACGATGATCGGAAAGTCACCTTGTATATACCAAAATAATGAAAACCATGTCCTAAAATGGCGTATGTTCTCTGAAAAAAATTAAAAAATATAAATTTTTGAAATTAAACTATGGGAATTAACATTTTGAACCTACAGATTTTAGTGAATAGTCAAACATTGGTTACCTTTCGAGAGTTTGTCGTCTTTCTGACTGAGCTACTGTTTTTGTCACAAATAATCTCTCCACAACAGCATACCGTCATCGTCATAAACATAGAAACTAGGTTGAGTTTATCGTTGAATCAAATTATAAGGACACCTACGGGCCCTCATTCACGGTTTTCTTAGTAGGACGAGCCGCCATAATAAAAATATTATCAGATTTGTGCTTTACGCCAACACAAACTAAAATAAAATTTAGGTTAAAACCTCGGAATAATTGTTACAAGCGTCTTTGTTATACGCACAAACCTGAACGAGGCGTAATTTCTTGATAAATTGTAAAGTAAACACCATAAACCTTCAGTTTTATTGCACTAAATCACAAAATAACAACTTACAGAAGGTTCACTCCGCATAACTAGCAAAAACAGGCGCACGCACACAGACGCGTACGTACGACGATCTCGGTCGGAGGTCGAGTCGGTCGAATGCCAATATAGACCGATTAAGGGGGCTTATGTAACCCGAGAAATTCCCCTGCCAGTGAGAGTAGGTAGTGTGATAAAGTAAGGTAGTATAGATTACAGATGTCAAATAAACCAAAATATTTTGATAAGAGAAGTTAGGTATTTTTACCTAAACATGAAAATCGCTTATAACTCTCTGTGAAAAACTTCTCAGACTGAAATAGTTTCTGTGTACGTAAGCATTAGTACGAATAGGTAAGGATAGGCATCCAATATTTTTTCGATTTGAAGGATACTCCAAATTTATCTAAAGGATACTCGAAAATTCAGCAGAGATCATCATACGTACGCGTCTATGCATGTGTGCGTCTGTTTTCACTCGTTTTATGGAGTCGGCCTTCTGGTAGTATCTATTTTGTGACTAAATTAACTTAGGTATTGTGCAATATTATTTAACGTTATTTTTTATTGCACAATAAAGGGTACGGTCATCATTACACAAAAAACTGTTATTTTCCACTATAAACACCCACGATTCGGTCATGACCTTCAACAAAAACATCAAAAATCGTGGGGAAAATTAGCTGTCAAACGTGATTGTGCAGCTAACTTCAGGCCACTATAAACCACCATGGTATGTACTATGGTGGTTGGTTTATTTGGTTTATTCTGCTTATTTACACGACCGACTTACTAACGATAGCTGAGTGTGTTTAATGGGTCATTACCTATGAAATTGCCGAGATTTTCTAACAGATTCATGAGTTCATAATTTTTGTAATTCAATAGCTATTTCCATTGTTTGTTTTTTGTTTGAAAGTTGATGTCACGGATTTACATCTACGTATTAAATTTAGTTTTTATTGTCAGTTTGATAACTAAAATTTAATTTTCAAAAGCAGTCCGTCTTATAAATGCCATCCGTTTCCATGATAAGATTCGTAATAATTCTTACAGCACACACTTTACAACAATTAAATTAATGTTGCTGTTAGGTTAGTGTTGTCTCATTCATACAAAAAAGAAATTACATATTTGGATTTGTCATTCCTAAAAATAATGCAAAAATGTTAGTACTGAAAATTGAGTTTCCTTCAAATTCTCTATAGAAAACGGCAATTTCATATGTAAAGACTGATATTTTGTTTAATCTCATGACCACACCCAAGTGTTGAATGACAAGCTAATGAACGCTTAAAAAAAGAAAAGCGTTTATAGTCATGCATAATGGAACTCTTTGCTAAACAAAATAAGATAAGTAGTCGTCGCCTTGTTCATCGTTCATAAAAACGGGTAAAAATTTTATATCCATATACCTAACATATTTGATTTAATTTCAAAAACTGTCTGACAAATTAAGGATGGACCTGACCCTAAAACATGAACAACGCCTGACTTTCGAGGGTTCTTTGGAAGAAATTAGGTGATTAAAAAAATGCGTTTGGTTTGTTTCGTCTTTTACTAACTGAACGTACTATAAAAAAATTATTAAGATGTATACTTTTGTCTTAAAAAAATATATTTCAAATTATTTATTTTGTTTTAAAACGTTCCTTAGAAAAACGTGGGTAATGGATCGACTTGATTTTTTTTTTCATAGAATATGAACTGAATCTACTAAAATTCAATTTTGTTTTGCCTAAACATTTTTCAGTATTAGCTAAAAACCCTCCAATTTGTTGTTTCGCTGCGTGATTATTAGTATTACCCATCCAAGAAAAAGAGGCCAATGAGCCAATACAATATTATCGCCTATATCAAAAGCTAATAAAGTCTTTGTTATTGGACTTCTTGTGCTGGATGGGTAATAAAAGAGTTGCTAGGTTATGCCATACTCTTAAATGAGCTTAGGTCATGAAGAAACATGTAAATAAATTTCGCTACTACTTTTGTCGATTACAATGAAATCTAAAACTACCTCTAGAATCGTTATACTGAACCCTTAACTACATACCCCCTATTTTATCACATAACCACCTACCTGCGGTCATAGAGACCACTTATCAAATATCTTAAACCTTAGTAACTAGTTAAAACAAGTATTATTTTTATACATTTACGAATTTCAAGATCCATATCGTTTAACTAAAAACAATAAAATACAATGTTACTTAAATAATTGAGTAACAATAAACACAAAACAAAAATCACTTCTCAATTGTAAGTTCAATGTGAAGTAAAATTCCATGACATTTATGCCGGCGCCAGACATGTGTCCACTTATTTGCACACTCGAGTGGACACACTGTGTGGCACGAGACTTTGTCTATGTGTTCCAAAGTTTGTACACAGATTTGCACTTTGCCGAGCGGTATCGGTTTTTTAGCGCACATCAAAGGAATGTGTTCAAATAAGTGCGTAGCCTGCCACACTATTTGGCCTATTTGCAAAGACCAGTTGCGCGAGCGCTGTTGTACGGAACGGTTGTGTGAGAAACTACGTGTTTGACCGTTCAAAATGGACAAACATCCATTCACGCCTTCTTCTCGGACGTTTCGATATATTTTGTTGCAGATGTAAAAAATAATTACATGCACATAAATAATATAAGCACACTGAATCCACGAAATTGTCGTCCATCTCCTTTGTTATCTACCAGCATACTGTGGAGAAAAGAGTTTGCGAAGCATGTGTGGCAGGTGAGCCAAATGTGTGTACAAAGTCGTCGAAGAAGTGTGCAAATAAGTGGCGCCGGCTTTACATAGAGAAAATGCCAACTTGAAACCTTTTTTAATCACCTACAGCGGATTCACGCAAGTATACACCTGACAAGTGCTTGCAAATTATTGTAAGGCATCGACGAAAAGGTACATAGACGGACAGACTCTCATGGCTTACGTTGGCCGAAGAAATTGGAAAACAAAAGCCACTGGAGTCTCTGAGACCGAGTCAGGTACTTAAGGGTTAGTAAAACCAACTCGTCGACTCTTATAGTAGCGCTTTTTAACCCTCCAAGGCCTACTTAGAAATGTACGAAACGAGATACTTTTTGAGATGCCATCTCAGATCTTTCTTTGAAGATTCAACTCGAAGTTGTAGGGGGTTAAAATTGAATATTAATAGCAAAATTATTTCTTTACACCACAAAAAAGTTTCATTTTTGTTTTTATTACTTTATAAAGGCTCCTTTCTGGTTAATGGTGATATAAACAAATCGTTGGAATTCTGTTTTCGGAGAAAGGGATTTTTCTAAAAACGGTAGCATTTTTATTACTTAATCGTGCGGTTTTTGGTTTATAATTTATGGATATTGGCACTTTTGTTTTTGTTCTTGGCTATAAATGTCAAAGTTTCAAAAGTCTTGCCAGATTTTGAGATACTGTTTTTTGTGAGGTGGCGGGTGACGCTATGGCTGTGGTGCATGTGGGTTAAGAGGCTATGTGAATTTTATTTTTGTCACTTTCACTCCAAGCGAAAAATCGCGCAGTGCGAGAGGGGCGGATTCAGGGCAAGAGGGAAAAATGTTGGTTTTATATTTTTATTAAAAAAACTAAACTAGCCCCTGAACTAGTTTCACTAAAATCGTACAGTTAAGAGTGCCATACGAGCAACCGCCGCGTAATATTGTTCGCCTCCGAAGAAAAATCCATGGAAAAAACTATGCGATTACAGTGAATAGATTCAAGTAAAAATCGCGAAATATATTTAGCAGCCAACAGTTTTAAAGCAATTAAAAATAATTGGTTTCTGAAAACTTTTTTTTTTACAATATCATTCCATAAAAGCCATCCATCCATCCATCAGCCCAGTTCGTCCACTGCTGGACATATATAAGCCTTTCCAGGACTTTGCCACTCCCGGCGGACATCCTGGAAGAATTACCCATACTCACACACGCTAGGCAGGCGGGTTGGTGGGCGCGGTGGCGGAACCCTTGCACCAGTGACGCCGCTGCCCATCACCAGTCTGTTCCATATAAGGCCCGGCTATTGGGGATGGCTATACCACCATCCATCGGTCCCAGGTATGGTGGGTCTCCTGGTTTTTTGCCTGTGAGCTGCCTCTTACTCTCCCCCGAATTACTTCGAGGGGGTCTCCACAGTCGAGCCCGGCATCAGCTCTACCACCTTTTATATAAAAACCACTGAATTACAAATTGATGAATGAATTCCAAGATCTCAGTCACTTTAGTAAATTAATCAAAAAGAGGACAAAACATCAAATAAATAGCCAATAAAATTAACGGTTTATTGTCTTTGATTTATAAACTTTTTTTATACAAAACTATAAAATGGTTTTATTTTATAGGGGTTTCTATTAAGTCATATATTATTGCAATCCGTTATAGATAGGTATCATGATCATGGGTGTGGATCAGGGATGGGGAAACTTTTTCCTTCGCGTGCCAATATTTACTAACGAAATATACAAGGTGACTTTTTGATCATCGTCCAAATTCATAGTGGAGGCTTGATAAGTGATCAGTATCTTCGATCAGTAATAATTTTTGTGAAATTCGTAAATTGAAATTTCGGCTTCCCATAGAAATTCAGTTCCACTCCCGAGTGAATCACTATGGGGAGTCGAAATTTCATTTTACGAATTTTACCAAAATTGTTATTGATCCATGATACTGATCACTTACCAAGCCACCAAATCAAAAAGTCACCTTGTATAAGGTTAAATAATATTAGTTGGTGAAACTCAAAACATAGGTAGTACTAGTCTATATGAACAACTGTTTGTATAGGAGCTAAGTGAAATTCTTAAAATTTGTTTTCACCTTTCCATAGTGGACCAGTCAGCTGATCTGGGCAATTTGTATGAGAGGAAGAGAAAAAATGTTGCGAATCTCGTTTAGCTCCCATACAAACAGTTGGTTCATATAGACTAGTACTACCTTTGTTTTGAGTTTCGTCAACTAATATTATTTAACCTTATATTATATGGCGGGCCAAGTTGTTGCATTTTTGGTTATATTATTTACTGAAATAAAAAAAAAAATCTGAAACACTAATTTAGTGTGCAAAATAACTATTGAAACAAGAAATAAATTGCAAATTGCAATTAAATTAAACTTTCAAGTTAGCTGCGAGATTTCTAACAATACGAAAACTTCACTTGATTTTTGTTTGATGGTCGCGGGCCGGATTTCAACGCTTCGCGGTCAAAGATCTCAAAAGTTTAGATGAGCCCTGGCACCTAAAATCTATTGCATTGTTTTTGAATGCGTGCGTTAACATAATGCCAACGCGCGCACATTTGTGAGTGCGCAATCTGTCTACCTACCGTCAGCAAACTGATCAGACTACTAAAGTTGTTAAAATGATTAACTTTAAGTGCACTTAAGGCGTCCAACTATAACTGTGTTCAGAAGAGCACTGATTCCAAACGTGTGAGCGTCACCCATTTAAAGGTGGAAACATATTGGTGATGTCATAGGTGGGGTAAGGGCTTATTTTTACTTTCAAACTCCTTTGTTCGCGGGCTGGAGATGGCCCGCGGGCCGTAGTTTCCCCATCCCTGGTGTAGGACAGAGCTATCTTCTCTATGGTGTAGGATTACAAAAGGATAAACCTTTCTAATTATTTAAAAAAAGTTACCTTAAAATGGATCCAAGCCACAATTTTCAAGCTAACATTGTGTTATCAATAATGAAGAATTAAGTCTTAGGTCTATTTTATTTAAAGTCCTAATTTTTGGGGTTCCGTACCCAAAGGGTACTGGACCCTATTACTAAGACTCCCCTGTCCGTTTGTCTGTCCATCTGTCTGTCCGTCTGTTACCAGGCTGTATCTCATGAACTGTGATAGTTAGACAGTTGAAATTTTCACAGATGATGTATTTCTGTTGCCGCTATAACAACAAATATTAAAAAACAGAATAAAATAAATATTTAAGGGGGCTCCCATACAACAGACATGTTTTTTTGCCGTTTTTATAGATAATGGTACGCGTTAAACTTGCTTTTTTGGCTGACGCCACTGCCCGTCACCAGTCTGTTCCATATAAGGCCCGGCACTAGGGATGGATATACCGCCATCCATCGGTCCCAGGCATGGTGGGCCTCTTACTCTCCCCCGCATTACTTTGAGGGGGTCTCCAAGTAAGATGGTAGTACCTTCGAGCCCGGCATCAGCTCTACCACCTTATAAAATTATTAGTATTTTTTAACTGAGCAGTATCCTAATTATTGCAATGTAAAAATTATCAAAAGTCTGTCATTTTATTCCTATTTCGCGTCATATCTCCCCTTAAACATACTGTAGAAGAAACACTGCAATTATATGATAGAAAAAAGCTATAAACATTGGGACACCTTTTCTCACATTATTTCCGCCCTTACAAATTCGTGACTGCAAAAAAGTAAACACTGCCCAAGTGCCCACCCGGAAAGTCCATTTGTCACCCTCGGGAGTTAATTCTAGTGGACCATTTTTCATTTGAACCCTAAACATCTTGTATCACGTGTTGGGTGAAAGGTCTGTAAAGTTTTTGACAAAAAAGAACTGTTACCTACTTGGTTTTTCATGTTATTTGTATACTGAAACATCTGACGTAATGTTTCTAGATAACAATAATATAAGGCGTAGGGATGTGACGACCCCATCGCCCTCTGGTATGTCCAGTACGTCCAGTGCAATCAGTCACCGCAGGGCGGCTTGTGGCGAGCCGATGGTGAGTGGCGACACCACGGACCCTACCTCCAGGGGACACTATCACACATGCGCTTACACACACACATACACACAGAAACACACCCCCTACCTCTGCGCTTGCCTTAACCAGCCGGCCAGAGTGGAGATGCAAGAGCGGAACCTATGCTCCAGGTTGGAAGTGTAAAATGTCATAACGCCGGGGGCACTTGACTGTTAGAAGGATCTTGCGCCCCGCAGACTCACCTCTCGACAACCTTAGCTGCTTACATAGTGTTGCCCCCTGGCCGCCCCATGGTGGCTAGATAGGGGGCCCACAACGGCTATCCTGGTGGATAGTTATTAAGCAGCAAGTCACCATCTGCCATATTTAAATTTGTGAGAGATTTTCGAGGCAGATGTCCGTTATCTCACTCCATAGCCCTGTTATCCGGCCCATTTAGCATCCCATCCTCATAGCCCACTCCAAGTCGCTTCCTTCCTGGCAATAGTTTGGCAACTGTGGGGGACTGTCCGTTAGTGTATCACAATGATACATTGAGGGAGAGGCCCCCATGGATGCAGCCATCTCACATCTAGATTAAATGGTACCAAAGGCCTCTTCAATGTTGGCTTCGGTCCCATGAATGCCTTTCAAATGACCGGGTCCCTATGGGCCCGTGACTGAAAAGTGTACCGACATAATAATAATAATAATTATTATTATTATTAAGACTGTACCTGAGCCTAGAGCATGACCAACTCCATGCTATCTAGGATTCGTTTGAAGAAATTTGGACTCTCCTTGTATTGAAAAAAATATATTTGGTTTATTAATCTTTTCTCTAGGGATCTTACGTATAAACAATGTACTAAGATTTATACTTTTGTCAAAAAAAAATGTTTTGCACCTCCTTTTTTTTGTTTTCAAACGTTCGCTTCAAGAACGCGGTTAAGAAATCAACTTGATTTTTTTTATCAAATAGGTAATAGAAATATGGTGGTATATCACCTAAATTCAATATTTTTTTCCCTACATAATATTTCAGTATTAGCTAAAAACACACCAATTTGTTGTGTTTGTTGTTTCGCTGCGTCACTAGTATTACGCGTCCAAGAAATAGAGGCCAAAGAGCCAACATATAATCGCCTCTATGAAAAGCAAATAAAGTCTTAGCCATTAGACTTATTGTGCTGGACGGGTAACAAAAAAAGTTGCTAGAGTATGCCATCTTCTTAATACACATAATATTATTGTTAGTTGATTTAATTTCTCAGATTTTGAAATAAGTCACAAAAAATTACCTTCATAACTATAACCTATTACCTGTTCTATAACGAACAGATTTGTTTACTATAATAAAATCTCTCGTAAATTAAGAGCGGTTCGCAGCCGGATTGTGAAAAACTCAAAAAAATTCAAAATTTACTTAATAGTAATTTTTGAAATTCTAATTTACTAAGACCAATGGAAACTTTGCGACACACACACAAAATACATAGGTAGGTTTTGTTGAATAATTATTGAGTGAATTTTGAATTGTTTTGCGAAGCCTTTTCTCTTTGCCATAATACACATACCACCACTAAATATTTTTTTTTTTCTTGTATTATGTGTTTTAAAAATACATGTTTTAGATATATCGTTAGACGTTAGTTTGTAAACGATTCTTATTACAGGTATAAACATAGGATAAAGTTAAAAAAAAAACATGAAACATGAAAATGTATTTATTGAGAAGAAACAGTTTCATAAAGTTTGAGCGACTGGACTCTAAGGTAGTTACTTTGATTATTTACACATTTATTATAGTAAATTATATTATATTTTGTAAATAATCAAAGGGTAGTTAAAACTGTAGTTAGAGTACAGATTACATTATAACTAAGTAAACTCTAATTTTAAAATTGAAACTTCACTTTATTTTTTACTTTCACTTTATTTGTAAGTAATTATGAGGTTAGGATGTTTAGTCTGTACAAGCTGTCATCTGTACAATCTATATGAGTAACTTATACATATTAAGATGACCTGTTTTGGCGATACTACTTACGATAAAAAAAAAAAATATTTATTTTTAAAGAATTTCTGTTTCATTAGCAGAACCTTAAAAAAAGAAATGTTCCACATTCAAACCGCGCACTGCGATTGGCCGCACCGAATTTCTCCGAACGAACGTCAAAATTCAAATCGCGATCCGTAGACCGTTAGTGCACATTTCAGAAATAGAACACGCCGGCCATACTGAGCATGCGCAGACAGTAGCTGTTGCTACACATGATCTGCTTATTAATTAGTTTATTTATTTTATAGCATAGATAAATTACGTGGAAGTGAGACGAGGTGACAGGACTTCGGTTTTAGCCTATCAAATGACCTAATCTAGGTTTATAGGGGTCCGTTCAAGACGGAAACCCTTAAGAGCGGTTTCGCAGCCGGATTATGAAAACCCGCCTTTTTCTGATCAATCGAAACAGAACACTAAAATTCAAAATTTACTCAACAGCTATTCAACAAAACCTTATTACCTATGTAAACCTTCTTAATAAGCTTGACCGCCTTCTCAACTTATGCATCCGGTACATATTCGGACTGCGTAAGTACGATCACATTTCCGAATTTCGGACTGAACTCACTTGGCTTAATATCAGGTTTCGTAGAGATTCCCATGTTCTGACCTTTCTTTATAGTATTCTCCATAATCCTAGTTCCCCATCATATTTGAAAGAACGCTTTGTATCCCTTTCGTCCCTCGACCATCATCAACGTCCCAGCAAAGCGTGGCTTCTTCGCACACCTGCGCATAGTTCATGCATGTATTCAAATTCTTTCACCGTGAGTGCAATACGCTTGTGGAATGGTTTGCCGCTACACATCCGTGAAGCTTCGTCCATGTCAGTCTTCAAGAGTTCAATTAAACAACACTTTCTTAATTTACAGAATGTTTCTTAATTTCTTCTTATGACTGTTATTTATGAGTTATTAGGTAAATTCTCATCATTATAGACATTTATGTACGGTATATGTAAACTTTTAAGTAGTATAAGTAGTTGAACTTATCAATTATTTATTTTGTGTATTAGCATGTAATTTAATATAATTTATTGAGTATTTAAGTATAATATATATATATATTTGGAAATCATGGCACTACCCCAACAACTTCCCCATTGCCAAAGGTTAGCTGGTAGAAAATACTAAGTAGTATTAAGCTCGCCTGTGTACAAAAATTTAACTTGTGCAATAAAGAATTTTATTATTATTATTATTATTATGTATTGTGTATGTTGCTATCGCAAAGCATCCATTTGTTTCCGTCAATTAGAATTTCACTGAAATTTTATTGAAAAATTTTGAAATTCTTATCTACAGAAACCAATGGAAACTTGCGAATGCAGTATACACAATACATAGGTAATAAGGTTTTGTTGAATAACTATTGAGTGAATTTCGAATTTAAGTGTTCTGTTTCGATAAATTAGAAAAAGGCGGGTATTTCACAATCCGGCTGCGATACCGCTCTTAAATAAACAAAATTACATTTCAACGTATTTTAATTGGCAAACCGGGAAACAAGAATAAATAAACTTTTAAAACTACGCAAACTATATTATAATTATACAAGGTGACTTTTTGATCATCGTCCACATTCATACTGCAGGCTTGGTAAGTGATCAGCATCATGAATTGATAACAAGTTTTGTGAAATTCGTATAATGAAATTTCGACTTCCCATAGTAATTCACTCCCAGTCCTGAGTGAATCACTATGGGGAGTCGAAATTTCAATTTATGAATAAAAAAAAAATCGTTATTGGTTAATGATGGCTCAAGTATGAATTTGGACGATTGTCACAAATTCAACTTGTATATGCATTTTTAGGGTTCCGTAGTCAACAACAAGGAACCCTTATAGTTTCGCCATGTCCGTATGTCTGTATGTCTGTCTGACTGCCTGTCTGTCTGTCTGTCTGTCTGTCCATGGCTTAGCTTAGATACTATTAGTACTAAAAAGCTGTAATTTGACATGGGTATAGGGTTCCGTAGTCAACAACAAGGAACCCTTATAGTTTCGCCATGTCCGTCTGTCTGTCTGTCTGTCTGTCTGTCTGTCTGTCCGCGGCTTAGCTTAGAGACTATTAGTACTAGAAAGCTGTAATTTGGCATGGGTATACATATTTATCACGGTAATAAAGTGGTGCAGTAAAATTTTGAAAAAGATTTTTTTTAGGGTACCTCCCTTACACGTAAAGTGGGGATGATTATTTTTTTTCTCGTCTATCCCCTATTGTGGGATGTCGTTGGATAGGTAATTTAAAAATATAAGGGGTGTGAGAAGATTATTTTTCGATCCAGGGTTTCGTTTGCGAAATATTAAACTTAAAAGTGTTAATTTTTATTAGAGTCAAGTGTCCCCCCCCCCTGCCGGCGAAACGGTTGTATTTGGAGACCAAAAAAAAATCACGGCAGTAGTATATATAACGAAATTAAAAAGAAAACTATCACAGCTAAGAAGGCTTTACAAGTTAACGAGTACAGATCGCGCCAAAATTTTTGTCCCCTCTAAACACGGGGCGATTCGCATCAGCAGGAACAAAATGTATGGGCCGTTCTTGGGAAGAGCAACTTCCGAGCGGACTAGAAGTTTGGCGCGATCCGTATTAATATAGATAATGGTACGGAACCCTTCGTGCGCGAGTCTGACTCGCACTTGACCGTTTTTTTATTTTCAGTTTAATTCCAAAAGTCGTACCACTAAAAGTTGTGCATTACGATGAGCAGAAAAAGTGCTTTAAATTTTAAAGCACTGAAACACTGCAAACACCACATAACGCCTTCAAAAAGCATAATCCTTCCACTTATCTCGACATCCTTTCATAACATTTTTGAGGGTGCCGCTGGGGTCCCGGACACCGTTTTTGGCAAACCCTTGTTTAAGTCTAACATACTGTACCATTTTTACTTGAACTTTAATTGAGTGGCTCAAAGTTGCTTTCAGGGATCAGGTTGAGCTGGTGGAAGGATTTGGGATCATTTGTCATGTCAGATCTCCGTGATATGACGTCATACAGCTTGATGGCCACAGATTTGTGTAATACCATTATGAATATCTTTTCTTGTAGTTTATGATGTTTTTATGCTGAGATATTGCTTTTTTGCCTCCTGAAAGACAAGGGACCTCAAGAGTTAGACTGAAGTTGACTTTAGTCTTAAATATAACCTAAAAAAGCTAACCTAAAATCTAAAATATTTATAATAATAGGTCTTTACATAATAAATTGGCAAAATTTTCTTACAGATTCATGAGTTCATAGTTCCTGTAATGCAATAGTTATTTCTATTATTTGTTTTTTGTTTGAAGTTTTACATCTTCGTATTAAATTATGTTTTTACTGTCAATTTGACAACCAAAATTTGAATTTCAAAAACAGTCGTCCGAAATGCCATCCGTTTCTATGATAAGATTCATAATCATTTTTTACAGCATACACAAAAGAAATTACATAATTTGGATTTGTCATTCCTAAAACAAATTGCAAGAATGTAAGTACTGAAAATTTAGTTTCTTTCAAATTCTCAATAGAAAACGACAATTTCATATGTAAAGACCTAATATATAGCAAATGCTGGCCAGATCACTGCCGGCTTTAGGAAGGGTTCCCAAGGCTGGCAGCGTCTTTAGTCTCCACCTAAAATGTATCTAAAATTTAAAAATATTTTGAGTGTATTCAATGGGTTTTTGAAATATTTTGTGTTAATATATACGTATGATTTTTAGTCTTTTTAGAAACCACATTTTTTATCATACATTTAAACAAAAATTAAAAATTGTCAGATTTTTTTCTATAAAATTTTGCTTTTGTTTCCGTACCTAAAGAGTATAAAAGGGATCATTATTACTTTAATAAATTTTTGTAAATTTTTAATTTAAAGCAAATTTTTGAAACTGTTTTCTAAAACCAAAGCTGCGGACTGAAGGAGCGGAGTCTTCTGATACAGGTATTTTTACTTAAAAGAAGGCTCCAGCTGCAATTGTAATTATGTACATATTTGGTTAACAAAAAAAAAAACAAAACTTTTATTTACGTGACAAAAAGACAACAAAAAAAAAAACACACTTATCTTATTTAACTTATAAATATAATTTCTTACTATTAAGTAACGTTGGAGACCAATGTAGGCGAAAACCTGAGTTATGGCCTCCAGCGCCTTCTCACAGGCCAAGTTAACATTGAGATACAGCAATATATAGGCACTTTACTAAACT
Organism: Ypsolopha sequella; assembly: GCA_934047225.1. Lineage (NCBI taxonomy): Eukaryota > Metazoa > Arthropoda > Insecta > Lepidoptera > Ypsolophidae > Ypsolopha > Ypsolopha sequella. The sequence goes on along the minus strand of OW204004.1, from coordinate 18,899,926 downwards.
TTATTCGGTAGATGTAGATAAGGTAATGATTTTATATAGTATTTGACATGAGTGTGAGAGTGTGGATGTTGAAATATCAGTGTGGATAATATTAATATATATATATATATATATTATTATTTAAATATCTCATAAGATGGACACAGAAAATCGTGTAAAGTAATGTACGGACAGAAAAAAAAAAAAATAATAATAATCAAATAAAAATATTTAAGATTTTATTGAACTGTCACAATAAGAGACTCTATATTGTAGTAATTCTGGGTAAGGAGCCAATCTTTTGTTGTTGTCTTACAATCGTGACGTGTCATTGGATATATCTCTAGTATATTATTTAACTTATTGTAGACAAATGGTCCTAGAAATGAAAAGAAACGTTGGGCAAAGGAAGTGTTACACCATTCTGCTTTAAAAACCAAGTCATTTCTTCTTTTATTTATATGCAAATCTAAGTCGAACGAGGATTTTGAATGTTGTTTAAATATTAATTTCTGAATATATAGTTGACGAATAGTAAGAACTGTACATTCGCTATACAATAGCTCGGTGGGGTATCTAAAAGGCTTAAATGACATCACTTTTAGTATCGATCTTTGGGCTCTCTCGAGTTTGAGTAATTTTGTCTTGCAGGCACCACCCCATGCAAGAATACAGTAGTTAAGTATTGACTGACCAAGTGAAAGGTATACTGTTTTTAAAAGATCATGAGAGGCTATGTGACGCAAAGTCTTAAAAAGAAATATGAGTTTTCGTGCTCTGACGGTTAGAGCATCAATATGCGGTGTCCAGGTAAGTTTGTCGTCTAAAAGTACTCCAAGATATTTAATAGTCGATACCCTCGTGAGATCTATGCAAGAGCAGAATTGAGAGTGGTCCAAACTGCAAGTGTGAGCCCGAAGTGTTATATTTCTGCCTTTGTTGTTTCTGATTGAGAAAGACAAAAACTTACTTTTATCTAAGTTCAGGGAAAGTAAATTTTCTTGTAACCAGCACATAATTTTATGGAGCCCGTTTTCTGCATTTTTGCGGGCCTCATCCCAAGTCCTTCCCTGATAAACAACAGCGGTGTCATCTGCGTAGCAGAATATTTTTCCTTCGCGTGGAGTGTGGAGGCAAAGCTCATTTATGTATATCAGGAAAAGACTCGGGCCAAGGATGCTACCTTGAGGGACTCCTGTAGTTACCGTTAAGTCAGTACTCAGATCTAAGCCTATTTTTACTCTCTGTGTACGATGAGATAGATAATCAGAGAAAAGTTTCAGAGCTGTGTCACGAATGCCAATGTTTTGTATTTTACGAATCAGGAGTGGGATTGACACAGTGTCAAAAGCCTTAGACAGATCCAAGAAAACACCTACACATTTCATACGTTGGTCCAAGTTTTTGACAATGTAATCAGTAAGAGATGATACGGCATCCTCTGTGGATCTGCCAGGCCGAAAACCGTATTGAGAGTCGGCTAGAAGATTGTTATTTTCCATATAATTAACTAATCTATTATTCATTAGTCGCTCTAGAATCTTAGATAGAGAAGGCAAAACAGAGATCGGTCTATAATTGTTGACACTGTTTCTCTCCCCCGATTTGTGGATAGGATGGATTATTGCTTTTTTGAAAATGAGAGGAAATACTCCAAGTTCAAAACATAGATTAAATATATGGGTGAGAGGTTTGATTATTACGTGTTTTGTCATTTTCAGTAAGGTAGAGGGTATGTCATCCCACCCTTTAGCACAGTCATTCTTTAAGTGATCTATTAATGAAATAATTTCCCTTTCGTCTGTTTGCAGTAAGACGAATGATTTTGAATATTTTTGTATAGGTATATCAGAATTACACAATTGATTCGTCCTAACAGGGATTTTGGAGGCTAGATCTTTACCCACACCAGTAAAAAAAGAATTAACTTCATTAATTGACTCCTGTGTGCCTTTCTGGTTCATTTTGAGCAGCTCAATGGGGATATTTTTCTTTTGTGTCGTACTGGTCATATTCTTAATTATCTTCCATGTTTGTTAACACAATAAACATTTTTGATTTTTTTTTTGTTTTTTTTTTTTATTTTGATTTTTGATTATGGTGGGATTCCGTTGTCCCGTCCGTCTTTATACCACAAGCTCATAAGTCATAACTTTTGAACCGTTGAAAATAAAGACTTTAAATTTGACACTAAAATATCATCAATTAGCCCACATGTGGCGAAATAAATTTCAGAAAAGAATCAGACGTTCAGTAGAAGAAGTATGACTTTTGTGACCAAAATGTATCGAACAAACAACAGGTATTATTGTAACACCAAGGTTGATAAATAGATAGATAACTTCTTTATTCCATTTCCACAGCATTACACAACAAAGAAAAGAAAAAATACACATTTTACTATTAAAAAAGAAACAAGAAAAAAACACAACTAAAACTAATAAATAATGTAAGTGCTGTGGTAGTGGAAAAGGTCCTCAACTCAGCATAATGCAGAGGCAAGCCACTGCGATGATTTTCAGTTGAGGCCTGTTTCCAAAACCGAACCTATGCAATATACAAAAATAAGGTGAACAATTGCTAAGAGCCGGTGGCAATATTAAAGTTAAACACAAAAACAAAATTTCTACCATTAGGAAGTTACTCTTTATTCTTTATTCTTTATTGCACACAAAACATTAAACATATTAAATAAAAAAAATACAAAAAAATCTGTACAAAGGCGAGCTTATTTCTACTGAAATCTCTTCCAGCCAACCTGTAGGTGTGGTGAAATACAAAAATATGAAAAGGTAGGTAAAGTGTACAACAAAATAAAATGAAATTTTTAAGGAATAATTATATAGATAAATTTTACAACAAGATAAATTAAACTATCTACTAAATTTCTAAATTAATATTATAATATATAATTATATATAAATACATATAACTATAAAGGGAAATATATATATTTAAAGTTATAATATATACAGATTTATTTATATATGAGGTATACACACATACAACAAAATACATAAAATAAAGGTATAAAATTAAACAGATAACCCCAAAATTCATAAATAAAAAACATTAAAAAATTAAAGGAAGTGCTCTTTCAGTTTCTTTTTAAACGTAAACAATCTCTAATGTGTTTTGGCAACTTATTCCACATACGTGCAGCACGGGCCGTGAAGGAGTTATAATAATAGTCATATTTACTAAATAATTTAACATAATTTTACATTTACTAAGTCATAATTACTAGAGTTATTAAAGGTTATTTAAAGATTGCAGTTAATAAATAAATGAATAATAATAATAATAGGTATATGTTTATATAAATAATTGGAAATATAACAGTTTGGCTCTAACAGTAAAGGTGCAGGTTTGTATAGATGGTTACATCATCAGTTTTCGGTTTCCAGCGACAAAAAATCCAATAAACAACTGATAATAGTTATTTAGTATGAAACTGGCGTTCCTATTAAAAGAACAATGATCATTAATCAATAGGAAAAAAAAACACATAGGATACAGTGATACAAATAACAGCAAATAACCATTGACTTAACAAACCAAATAACTTTCTGATCCTACAAGACAAAAACCCATTAATATTAACCCCTATCTATGTCCCCTTCGAAAAAACCGCATAAATAAATATTTAAAAGAAAAAAACCACAGAAGTATCACCTCCTAAAATATTCATTCGAAGGAGTTTTCTTCCTTTTTTCAAACACTTCGCACCTCTTCTTAATAGAGTGTTCCCGTAGAGATTTGCTCTTTTTATTTTTCCTTGTGAAATTTACATATTTTATTCGTAAATTTATTTGTTGGCGTTTGAAGATTACAAGTATGGAAATTGGGCAATATACCGCCGCTGAGGAGCGACTTCTTGCTTTTAAAATTTTTATTAGGGTTTTTATTTGAAGAAAATTTTGAATCCTTAATCGATTTCGATGGTGTTTTGGCGAAAATCTTAAAGTTGACGAAGATGTTGTAGGAAACTGTTGAATCACCATCCTTACAAAATGTGTGACTCATTGTCTATACTCAACGGCTTCATGGACTCGGAGACAGCTTCAGAGAAACTGTTATTTTACCAGCTGATGATTAAGTTATTTAACATCTGAAGGGTATTGAAGCAGATTCTGAAGGCTTTAATTTTAGTTTAAGTGCTGTCAAAGCTAATTTGCTGTTAATACATGCATACATACATATACTCATGCCTTTCTCTCAGAGGGGTAGGCAGATACCACAGATGACAGTAAATTACCTTCATTGCAAAATAACTCTTCAATGTTAGGAACACAAGCTAAATTATTTTGGATAAATTTAAGTTTTGACAGCACTAAAACTGTCAGCACTAAACAGCTGCATTCTGCAATAAATCTGCTTATTTGAATTTTTGTCAGAGATCGCCTGTGACTATTTTTAATTGTAGGTCATAAACTGCAATAATAATAATAATAATAATAAAGGCGTAGGGATGTGACGACCCCATCGCCCTCTGGTACGTCCAGTACGTCCAGTGCAATCAGTCACCGCAGGGCGGCTTGTAGCGAGCCGATGGTGAGTGGCGACACCACGGACCCTACCTCCAGGGGACACTATCACACATGCGCTTACACACACACATACACACAGCAACACACCCCCTGCCTCTGCGCTTGCCTTAACCAGCCGGCCAGAGTGGAGATGTAAGAGCGGAACATATGCTCCAGGTTGGAAGTGTAAAATGTCATAACGCCGGGGGCACTTGACTGTATAAGGATCTTGCGCCCCGCAGACTCACCTCTCGACAACCTTAGCTGCTTACATAGTGTTGCCCCTGGCCGCCCTATGGTGGCTAGATAGGGGGCCCACAACGGCTATCCTGTTGGATAGTTATTAAGCAGCAAGTCACAATCTGCAATATTTAAATTTGTGAGAGATTTTCGAGGCAGATGTCTGTTATCTCACTCCATAGCCCTGTTATCCGGCCCATTTAGCATCCCATCCTCATAGCCCACTCCAAGTCGCTTCCTTCCTGGCAATAGTTTGGCAACTGTGGTGGACTGTCCGTTAGTGTATCACAATGATACATTGAGGGAGAGGTCTCCATGGATGCAGCCATCTCACATTTAGATTAAATGGTACCAAAGGCCTCTTCAATATTGGCTTCGGCCCCATGAATGCCTTTCAAATGACCGGGTCCCTATGGGCCCGTGACTGAAAAGTGTACCTACATAATAATAATAAAAAATAATCATAAATACAATAAAATGTATTAATAAATTAATAATAAAATGAATTACAAAGAAAGATTTTTTGCGTCTTTTGGGAAGAATATATGTCACATTGTTTGCTTGTATTTCTGTCTATCTGTACTGTAAAAATTATATAATTTGTTGAAGCTACCTCTATGTCAATATATAGGGTCGGCAGGAAGCGGTAGTCAGTTCGATTCCCGCCTGAGCAGAATAATTATTTGATAGATGTCTGGACTGTCGCTCGATTAACATTGTGTCGAATGTGGTATCTAAATCTCAGACAGTCGTTGGATTACAAATTAGCTTTTGAATTTCTCCGCTTAAATGTAAATTCATGTTAATTGTATTAACTTGCAAGTTTGTAATTAGTATTATATAAGGTGATATTAACTTTCGCAGCCAATTGTATACTGGAGGCTTGGTAAGTGATCACGAATCGGGAAATAAAATGTTGACATCCCGTAGTAATTGACTCAGGGCGCGGATTTCAAAACAAGGGCCATCTTTAACACTGAGCACTTACCGAGTCTTCAGTATGAATTTGGCTGCATAAATTAATGTCATCTTGTATGTAGTTAAAATATTTGATCAATTAACGTAGGTATATGAACTTATCGCGCGATATGCGACATGTTTCGATTTCTTTCCAAAATCATTCTTGATTAAGCGAGCGAGGGTGTGTATTTATATATTTCAACGTCAAAATTTCTCGTTTTTAGGGTTCTGTACCCAAAGGGTAACCAAAGGGACCCTATTACTAAGACTCCACTGTCCGCCTGTCTGTCCGTCTGTCACCAGGCTGCATCTCATGAACCGTGATAGTTATACAGTTGAAAATTTCACTGATGATGTATTTATGTTGCCGCTATAACAACAAATACTAAAAAATCGAATAAAATAAATATTTAAGGGGGCTCCCATACAACAGACATGTTTTTTTGCCGTTTTTATAGATAATGGTACGGAACCCTTCGTGTGCGAGTCCGACTCGCACTTGGCCAGTTTTTTGTTAGTTTAGTAGGTAATCCAAATTATGTGATTAAATGGATATGCAAATTAAGAACCTAGTTTTAATTTTTATTAATAAACTAGAAATATATCTGCTGAAAACTTCTTATAAAACCATTTTAATTCTATTGCAATAAAAAAGATTTTATTTTAAACTTTAAATGTTTCGAAATTCTACGTTTTGAACTAGTGTGTAAACAGCTGATAATTAAATAATTAAAGTAAAATTCTAATGCTCATTTTAACCATTCATCGACCACCCTTAACCTTTTCAGTTACAGGATTTTGATAACAATTAAGAACAACAGGTATGGAGCGCGAACGATGTAAACATGATTGCAATTTCAACCATTTTTAATAATGTTGCGAAAGCCTCCCAAATATTTAAATACAACAATAAAATAAAGAAGTTTTTACAACTGTTACAGGATGTTTAAAAAACAACAGCGTGACAATAAAAACGAAACAAATTTTGTAAAAGCAAGGTAACTTCTTAACCCTCCCTAACCAAATGAACAACACTTTAAAAACAGAACGCCTCCCTCTGCAGATAATAAAAACCATTGTCTATGATTCCACCATAGACAATAAGAAAACCCCATAAAGAATGTAACCAGTTCATCGGGCCTCTACGCAGGTGGTTGTTCTAGGGTTTAATGGCTCAAGCAAGAGTGGTTTTTTACAGACAATACGGTGCGGGGGAAATGGTACGGAACGCAAGGTTTAAATTGTCATTACATGGGTTATAGAGTTTTTAAATCTCGAGCAAGGTATTCTGGGGGTAAGTGTTACAGGGTGTTTAAAGAGTATTTATGCTTTTAATTTTCAAGTTTGTACAGTACTCCCAAAGTTATAATGCGCATACAAATCTGTAGCCGAGCGACCGGACGTACCACATGACCTTATTGCTTGTATAGAAAGTGTTGGAAATACGAACTTTGCCGCACAGTGGCGAAGATTTGTATGCGCATTATTACTTTGGGTGCACTGTAATGCATTCTAATAACAATTAGAGTATTCAAAGCGATGGATTATAATCTTAGTCTTTTTGAGATTGAAAATCGGCCCTATTCTCATTTTTATCGAGTTTGTTTAATTTTATTAAGAAAACCATTTACACTACACTTACTTATAGACATTTCACAGCACATTTACAGTTTATTCAAAATAAAACCATATTTTCTTTAAAATGGGCAAAAAGAGGACATAGCTTTTGAGCTAAAAAATAATTAGAAACAGCAGAAAATATAGTGTGTACATCATTTTAGTCACAACAAGCAATAAAACGAGAGATCACGTTGTAAAAATAGTTACATATTTTAGAGATGTAATACTCGCATATAATGAAATGATCCAAAAATTAAATCACACCCTTTACTTTTCTTTACCCGTAAAGAATTTAGAAGAAGATTCACTGTGCCAATAAAAATAATAACGCAAGTAATCCTTTTTTAGAGCAGTTCTAAGGGCCCGTTCAGACGAGTCCCGAGGGGACACACGCATTACACACCTGCCTGAACGCGCCTTTATTTATTGCTGACAATATCTTTGCACGGCTGATTGGGCCAAAGAACAAAAAAAAAATGGGGTAGGTTTCTGATGCTGAATAAGGAAAATTTCGCGGCTCAACTGTTATATCATAATGATACGTGTTTATGTTTATAGATACCTACAGATTTCTATGGTCAGCTTATAAACTAAGATTTTTCTTGAAGGCGAAAAAAAAAATGGGGTTTTTTCGAATCCATTTACTCCACTATAACATCATCTACGTATTTCATTTTTGGATAAATGCTTATTGAGTATTTGATTAAGATTCTCACTGAAGGAAAACTCGATTGGATGAAATTTTCTCGATAGAATTTAATTCCGAAAAGACCTCTAATTTATTTTATTTTTACCTGTAATTCTGAAATCCTAACTAATTTCATTGTTAAATTGCATTCAGAATGTGATTATTTGTAAAGTCTCCTTGACAATCTTTTTGACAAAATAGCTTAGTACATTTTATATAAATAAAAAACCGACTTTTTGCTACTTTTCCACGAATCCATCCCACTCGCACTGAGAGTTTTTTCGCATATGGAGTAACAGGGACGCTAAAACTTTTACGTGGCGCCTTAAGAGCCCTCTAGCAGGCGGATTGTACAAAACCAGTGTTCGGTTTTGACTATCAAAAAGGCTAAAACTGCTAAAAGACAAATAGAAATGAAATGACAGACTTTGGATGATTTTGTTGCAATAATCAGAAAACCTAGTCATTAAAAAAATACACCTAAATTTTTCTACGACAATTGGATATATATATATACGAGGGTGAATCCAAAAGTTCTAAGCCCGACCGTGAAAATGAAAGAAAAGTGGGTTCAAAATTATTTTTATTTTTCGACATAGTCTCCATCTAGATCAACACACTTCTTCCACCTGACCTGCAACTTGTTTATACCCTCGAAAAAAAATGATTCCGGAAGGTCGTCAAAATAGTCATTAACTGCGACTATCACTTCTTCTCTAGTCGAATATTTAGATCCCCCCAAGTGTTTTTTTAAATTTGGAAAGAGATGATAGTCAGAGGGGGCTAAATCCGGCGAATAAGGTGGGTGGGGCAGCAACTCGTAACCACATTCATGGATCACAGCCATCGTTTCAACCGAAGTGTGAACTCGTGCATTGTCTTGATGAAACAAAACTCTCTTACGCAACATCCCCGGCCGTTTTTCTTTTATTTCTTCGCGGAGTTTTCGTAATAGGTTACAATAATAGCGTGAATTTATAGTTTCACCTTTAGGTACATAATCCAATAAAATAACTCCCTTCGAATCCCAAAAAACAGATGCCATGACTTTGTTGGCTGACAAAACGCACTTTGCCTTTTTTGGCGTGGGTGAGCCAGATCTTTTCCACTGTTTGGATTGCTGTTTTGTTTCAGGAGTATGGTGATGAACCCAGCTTTCATCCATGGTAACAAAACGAGACATAAAATCCTCAGCATCTGCCTCAAAAAGTTCCAAACAGTCACGCGAAATTGTGAATCGGACTCGTTTTTGGTCAGCTGAAAGCAATCTTGGGACCCAGCGAGCAGAAACCTTACGGAACCCCAATTCTACAGTTATAATGTTTTGCACTCGGCCATAACTGATGCCTGTGATCTCAGCTATCCTACTAATGGTCAATCGTCGGTCACCTAGGATGAGATCACAAATTTTGTCAGTGTTTTCTTTAGTGGTAGACGTTGAAGGCCTTCCGCTCCTTGGGTCATCTTCAATGGTCTCCCGACCGCGTTTAAATTCAGCTACCCACTTTTTGACAGTGGAATACGATGGAGCAGATTCCCCTAATGTTGTTTCCATATCTTCATGAATCTCTTTAGGTGAAAGACCTTTTTTATTGAGGTACTTAATCACAGCACGGTGTTCAATTTTCTCCATTGTGAAAAATCCCGTCAGACTGCGTTATACAAAATATCACAAAAAAATAATAGCTTGCAGTATCGAACTTCAACTTCACACAATCAATCACGAAAAAAAAAACTAACAAATGACGGTAGATTTACAAAGATTTGATACCTCTTTGTAGGTCGGGCTTAGAACTTTTGGATTCACCCTTATATACATTAGGTCTTTAAATTTGAAATTGCCGTTTTCTATAGAGAATTTGAAGGAAACTGAATTTTCAGTACTAACATTTTTGCATTTTTTTTTAGGAATGACATATCCGAAATTATGTTATTTCTTATGTGTATGAATGAGTCAACATTAAGCTAAAAGCAACATTAATTTAATTTTTGAAAAGTGTCAGCTGCAAAAAATATTATGAATCTTATCATGGAAATGGATGGCATTTAGGACGAACTATTTTTAATAGCTATTGAATTACAGGAATTATGAACTCATGAATCTGTAAGAAAATTTTGGCAATTTCATATGTAAAGACCTATTATGAACAAGTTTTTTTTATACAATGTTGTTCAGGTTATAAATTCAACCACTAGTATGTCAGGGTTCCTAGTAATCTCAGTTCCTAGTAAGACAAAGGGACCCTGGAGGGGGAATTTGGGTGTCGTATCCTCCCCCCAAAATCTCTGATTTTCAAAAAATCTAAAATAGTTTAACTGTCTTTAAGACGTACCACCGTCAAAAATATTTTGGTGATTCGTTGACCTCCATTATATAACTTAAATTTAAAAAATAAATGAAACACATTATTCGACACATATTATATAGGAATATATTACAAGCAATTCTGAAAGTTTTTTATGAATCTTGGCTATTTTGACGGAACCCTAAAAATAAGCAGAAAGTACAAGGTAGAGGCTTGCACCAAAGTTTCTAACAAATATCGTAACATTTAACCCACAAACTGTTCTAATCGTACTTTCTAATACTTTAAGTGCTTCACCGGCATTTTCTTTCGTATTCATGATCTCTGCCGGCTGAGACGAGCTATAAAACCGGTGATTTCGGGTTACGTTAAGGGCCAGCTCTTCAGTGTTGTTGAATCGTAAGAAATAATAATATATAAAAAAATGTTTTTGTCCTTGAATTTTTTTTTTGTTCCTTATTTGAAAATATTCCCGTCACCTGAGACAGCACTAAATAAAGTCATGTCGGGAGGGGGGGAGGGAGGAAAGTACGCGGAGGGATATTGCCAACTTTACGACCGCCTTTTTAGATGACGAGTCCTGCAAGAAGTCTGTCAAGCAAGTATAGGTATATGTACTATGGAGAGATCTTGTGTGTGACCCATTTTAATATATATCCGTGAGATCATTGTAATAAGCGTGAAAAGTTGGTCAGTACACCTTTCACCGATGAAAAATGTGGGTAACATTCGGCGGCAGATCAAGCTACAATAATTTGTTTTTTTATTCAAATTCAAATTCACATAGTTTATTTTTCAAAGCAGGTAAATATATATAGGTATAATACACTTTTTACACGTCAAATTTAATCTAATAAAAATATATGTATCTAATAAAATAATAAATGTACATGAACTAGATTAAAGGTTTATTTAATTTATATAGCAATATATATACGATTAAAATTATAGGTAAATATATATCATACAAGGTGAAATCCAATCAACCGCCCGAACCCATACCGGAGACCCGGCCAGGGACCAGGAACAAGGTTCAATGATCACCAACCGAGCCCCCAGCACGAATCCAGGCGGCCGACCAAATCACATCTATATATTACATACTAATAGGTTACATATATAAATACAAATATATTTATTTTTATTCTGAGATGAAATAAATGGTTATGGGGTAGTTGACATATAGGACCCATATGTTAAATATGTTTTTTAGAATATGAACTTTTTTCCCGGGATTCAATGTATTAATGCTGTAAACCACACATACAGTTGAAACAATTTCGTTCTGTTCTTTGAATTTTTCATCAAAAACTTGGGTATATCAAACTTATATCGCTGTCGATCTATAAATAAAGCCTAATCTCTAGTTTACAAATCCCATTAAGAGCTACCCCTTAACGAAATTCAGGTAGCTGCAACCAGCAAATTCGGTATGAGACGCAGGCAGAGCATTAACATATAAATTGTGTCTTACAAAGTCACTTCGTCTTGGAGCTGGCACTCGACGGGTCAACTGAGCTAAAATCTTTGTACTGTTTACAAGCTAAAAATCTGTTTATTTAATGATCATACGGTTAACTTACGTTTGAAAAAACGGAAGCCCTTATAACGGAAAATATTCGATGACGTAACATTACGAATTGATACCAAGAGCGATCAAAGGTCTCTTTGATCACTCTCCGTACAAAGCATAAGTATGTTTATTTTTTATTTTTAAGCAATGATTTTGAATTTACCCGGAATCTAAAAAATTTGACTTAGTTCATACTAATTTAAAATGTTTTTGATTCCCAGTTTTTTAAATTGCAATTAATTTCTGCTTCCTTCTGCAGCATAAAGATTTCCTTAGGTGTTTTGTTGACAACTGCGAGTCTTAAAAATAGTATCAAAAACAAAAACCCTTTGTACTTAAAAGACTCTCAACGTAGACAGATTCCAAGAGCTCAAAATAAGTTGGTTTATTCTAAACTTGAGGGATCGGATTAAGGGGAGCTGTAAAACGATGTTTTCTGAATAAATTTTACACAAAATAAAAGGCATTTAAACTTGAAGTCTCTTTGAGGAGGTTTCAGTTTTGATTAATGACGGGCTGCGACAAGCTTACAGATTTAAGGTATTTGTTTTTGCATAGTTTGATCACTGTTTTTTTTTTTTTTTAAATAACCCCATATACGTACAAATATAACTTGGTTAATTAACTGATAGTATTGACGTCGTGTCACCAAATCGAGCTTTTTGTCCTGACAAAATTGGAACCCGTGAACTTTTGAAAGGAGATATTTATGCTTAAAAATTGTCACACATCTTAAAATTTTTTGATGCAAAGTTAGTAAAGAGGCAGTTTCGTGCATAGAACTTTTTTCTGGAAAAGCAATCAGAATTCGACAATAAAAAAATATGAAAAAATTCAAATAATACTTTGAAAAAAGAAACTTTGTATGACGCCAGGGTAGGCACTGTCTACCCTAGAGTGAAAATTTTCGTACAAACATTTTTCTTTTCAATGTGTTGTTCAAATTTTTTCATATTTTTTATTGTCGAACTTGACCTTCTGATTGCTTTTCCGGAAAAAGTTCTATGCACGCCACTGTAAAGAGGTTGTTTATTTTTTATAATAAAGTTGGTGCACAAAGATTTGATTGGTTGTTTTGATTTTTTTAGGTCAATTAGTTCCTTGACATTCCAATTATGTATACTATTACGAGTGCATATACTTTTAAGTAAGACAGTATAGTTTCATCGATGCCTCCTTTGAAAAGACATCATCACCTCTCAAAATACATGTAATTTATGCAAAATTCTAAGGCAATTTTGGCTTCATTTGCTATTCCGATATTTTAGCACCCTCTATGTTGTCGTATAGTCTACTAGAACACCACCATTCTTAGCCACGTTACCAAACTCTTATTTCCAAGCGATAGGATTGTTTTTTGATAAGCAAAACGACTGAATCTTGAGGACGTCTTACACTCAATGTTACCAATCCGTAATAGCAAATTCCTCATAATTTTGCCTAAAATCTCCTATTTTTATTGTACAATCGCCTCCTAAACATGCCTTTTGAGATGAAAAAAGTCTTTACACAAAAGTAGACAAAAGAAAAAAATAAAATGTTTCCAAAAAATATGTAAAATAAAATAATAGTTAGGATGGTAAGGGATGGTGTAAAGTTTGTTCCGATTGAATTTTACATGGTTCCAATTTTGTATACCTACAGAGGGATGTAAAGATTTTATTTTATTCCAAATTATTAGTCATCTTTAATTAGTCGTCATTCAACACACTAGAAAGCACTCTCTGCATCACGCAGTCGATAAAATTGTATATATTTTAAAGTCGACAGTCAACAGATGAATTTAGCATACATTACATATTTTTCAGCGATTTTCTCTTAAATTCCGACATTGATAATTTTGTATCACAAATAAGGATTCCAAAATCCCTGCCACCCAGTGGCGTGCATAGAACTTTTTTCCGGAAAAGCAATCCGAAGGTCAAGTTTGACAATAAAAAAGTGTTATTTAAATATTTTCATATTTTTTAATTGTCAAACTTGACCTTCTGGTTGCTTTTCCGGAAAAAAGTTTTGTGCACGCCACTGCCGCTACCACAGCTGACCAGAATACCTACCAATCAGGAAATTCCCCTCTAACTGGCAATACTGTAACACTATCAATAAGGTTAATATTGTCAACTTGAGCTTCGACAGACAGACAAATTGGCTGGAGCCTTAGGGTGGCTGGTAGACGAATTGTTATTTATGTTTTCTCTCTCTAGCTTTAAGATTGGGTTAAAAAAATAGTTCCTTAATTTAGGGATCTACCGGGTGTAAATTCAGTCGCTTAAAGCCGAAAACTAGAGATGTGTACTTCTCTATACGAACAACATTTACTGTAGAGCCAACCTAGAAATCTCGAAAGTAAAATCATATGCGTATATAATTAAATACATTTATTTAACAAAATAGATAAGAGAAAAATTTACATAAATCAAAGTAAATCTTAGCTGTAATATCTATTTCGTTATAATGTAAACTCACCCTAATTTTTGTGACATTTAAAGTACAAAAAAATCAAGATAAATTTAAATTTTTTCGTATTATTTTTATTGTCAAACTTGACCTTCTGATTGCTTTTCCGGAAAAAAAATTTATGCACGCCACTGCAAACAGCCCAACGGCGGATCCAGGGGGGGGGATCATGGGGGTCATGACCCCCCTGGGTCTAGTTCAACTTTTTTTTTCTATACAGACACTCCAAATGTATCTAAAATTGCACAAAATCTTATGATATATTTGGACTAATTTGGAGCCTGTGACCCCCCTGGCTCGCAGGCTGGATCCGCCCTTGACACAGCCTTTCTGCCTTTTTTGCTTAACTTTAACATTTCGTACAAGAATTTAGGAAAAGACAAAATGAGACAACACTAAAAACATTTCACGGTCCATTTGTTTCGAGCAATAACATAAAATGCTTAACCCTTTACTGGCAAGAGACTTTTAATTCCTCCGACTTAGCATCTTTAATTAGCAACGGAAGGGTTAACAACTAATGGCCCCTGAAATAAAATTCTTTTACCTTATTTAAGACAATAAAAGAAATTGGGAGATCTTAGGGTTCCTTGGAGAGGAAAGAAAACCGTTATCTTCAAAGCTACGACGTCAAGCTTGGTTGGTTTTTTACATTACTTTTAAGTGTCCTTGTAACTATTATACAAATAAGGTGAAATTTAATCAACAGCCTGAATTCATACTGGAGACTCGGTAAGTGATCAGGAACAATGTTTAAAAACTCTTCAGTCTATATACAAGGTGACTTTTTGATCATCGTCCAAATTCATACTGGAGGCTTGATAAGTTATCAGTATCTTGGATCAGTAACAATTTTTGTGAAATTCGTTTATTGAAATTTCGGCTTCCCATATAAATTCAGTTCCAGTCCCGAGTGAATCACTATGGGGAGTCGAAATTTAATTTTACGGATTTCAACAAAATTGTTATTGATGCATGATATGATGATACTGATCACTTACCAAGCCACCAGTATGAATTTGGACTATGGTCAAAAAGTCACCTTGTATGTACTTGAACTAGTCGAGTTAGCACGGGGACAATTTTTTTTTTATGATTTCGAGAGGAATTGTTATTGAAACTTGTTCCTGATCACTAACCGAGTCTCCAGTATGAATTCGGGCGGTTGATTAATTTTCACCTTGTAGGTATACGGGTACTTACTTACCTATCTGTTGATAGAAATACTAAATTTTATTCTAAAAGCGGCGGTAGCTCAGGGGTAAAACGCTGGCCTCTCAATCTTGAGATCCAGGTTCGATCCCCGGTCGGGCATGCACCGATTAGTTTTTCGGAATTTATGTGCATAGTATTTGTTCTTACTTACCACTTGCTGAACAGTGAAGGAAAACATCATAAGGAAACCTAAAAAGTGTGTATTTTTGCCCGAAGAACGGCGATAGAGCTCACCACTCATCACAACGTATTCTAAATTTGATTATTAAAAAAAAACGGGTGTAAATGGAAAGGTACCATACTGAAAAACATTTCCAAAGAAACTTAAAGGTCTTTTAGAAGATGAACAATACCACAACACAATCATATTTAATCACGCTAACAAGGGTGGTTGCGAGTCTAGAAGCCATTAAGAGCGGTTTCGCAGCCAGATTGTGAAAAACTTATTCAAAATTCACGCAATAGTTATTCAACAAAACCTTATTACTTATTACTTATCCATTGGTTTCTGTAAATCAGAACTTCAAAATTACTTAAAGTAAGTTTGAATTCCGATTTTCTAAGGATATGTCAGCACTTGAAGTGACCATGAAGTGACGACACAGTTCGTAAATAGTTCAATATCCACTAAAGGGAATTTTGAAAGTTCAGCGGGCCTATTATGTATCTCTAGTTGCCAACTGGACTGGGTGCCTATCATCAATAACATAGATATACTATCGAATTCCGATTGTCTAGGTATTATGTTCTAACTTGAAGTGACGTTACAGTTCGTAAATAGTCTAATACCCACTAAAGGCAATTTTGAAAGTTCATTTTTTATGTAAGTTTTTGACGATAGGCACCCTGTCCAGTTGACAACCAAATATACAAATATAATAGAAGGAGGTTTTTAATTCAGTTCACCAAGTTTACAATAAATAATGCTAAATAAATCTAATAGTTCGAGGTATATTTCTGCCCAATTCAGTCGAAACAACTGAATTATTATCAATTGAAGGGCTTAAGACAATAATCAGCTGAGTCATAAAAAAAAACTTTCCAACATATTTATTTATTTATTTACTTTAATTAAAACGGACAAACCAATTACAATAATTAATTAAAGTAACACAAACACAAAACGGTACAATCAACTAAAATCTATTCTTTACAGTATCTATTATGTAAAGTTTTGTCAACGCTACTTAGCTGATTCTTCCTTTTACCTGTTTTAACTCTTTCAAATTGTCGCTTTATTTTGTTTTTTGATGTGCAATATACACAGACTTTCATATTATTTTGAGTTTATTGGGTAGGTCGTCAATGGCACTTTTACAACTCAAAGGATGTTGGTAAATTTTCTCATTTAGAAAGCATACTGATTTTGTGACTTTCACAAAATATTTTTTGTGAAAACCACTTTTGTTTGATTATCATAATAAAAATCATAAGCCAAGCTATTAAGAAATCCAGAAATAGTATCTACAACGCGACCGCGAACATATTGCCGATGAAAATGTATGGCGCGCAATACGTCGCGTAACCTATTCACTAAATTACAACTAAATTTAGGCTATAAATAATTGAAAATATATTACCAGTTTTCTTGTGCATAGTATCTGAAACAAGCGATTTGCGTAATTAGTTTATAATCTGAAATGAGAACATAAAAACAGTAGAAAAAATGTAACAGGCTTGAAAAGTTTAAAGAGAAGACTAGCGCCCTCTGTACACAAATGAATGAACTACATGCAGTGGTTGTGCAGTAGTGACTAGTTTTACAATGCGCCGCCAGGTGTCACCCGCGGCTATGAAATGAGCAAATAAAAGTTTTGGACATTGGAAAATTGTTTTGGAGAAGTGAAAAAAAAAACTTTCACTTTTTATACTCTTATATAAGCGTTTAGATTATTGTTGAGAAGATACTAAGCAGTACACATTCTAAACTCTACGTACAAAGATCTCAAAAAAAATCCGGAAATGCCTGATAAAATCAATTGTAGAACAAGAAAGATGTTTGTTAAATAAAAAACAGACCAAGTGTGAGTCGGACTCGCGCAGGAAGGGTTCCGTACCATTGTCTATAAAAACGGCAAAAAAATCATGTCTGTTGTATGGGAGCCCCTTAAATATTAATTTTATTCTATTTTTTAGTATTTCTTGTTATAGCGGCAACAGAAATACATCATCTGTGAAAATTTCAACTGTCTGACTATCACGGTTCATGAGATACAGCCTGGTGACATACGGACAGTCTTAGTAATAGGGTACCGACCCTTACCCTCTGGGTAATCCTAAAAACTATTGAAAACCGAAGAGGGAAGATGATAGGACACTTGATTTGATATGACAGTTTATTGAAAAAGGAAAAGAGGAAAAGAGGAAGGGAAGACCTAGATGCACCTACTTAACTCAAGAAGAAATTTAATTATTAGCATAAGAAAGAGAAGAATGGTGGTTACCCGACCGACAAGAGCGTAACTCTTAAATTATAGGTACATACTTTTAATAAAATACTATGCTATTATTATTTTTCACTTTGAAATAAAGTGCTAAGTGCCAGTATTATCATAGACTAAGTATTACTTAGTCTATGATATTATCGACTCAGTAAATTTTGACTTACTGATAGCAGATTAACGAATAACTAAATGAAATTACTTCTATAAATACTTTTCTTACCTAAACTCTAAAAAAAAACAAAAAAAAGCATCATGGCCGCTACAAAATTGTATTTATTGTGTAATATACCTCCGGTAGGTTAGTGCATTGATTTATAATCGGCAATATTGCGACGCACTGACCTCGCCACAGTTCATACTAGGCTATAAATCAGGCTTGTCAAATATGAAATCCTATGTTTTTGACTTAAGAGTCCATTTTGAACAAACTGTTTTGTTTAAAATCAAGATTATTTAAATGGTGTTTAAAAATAGGCAGTTATTAAAGCCGATTCTGACACCTTTAATTTCAGTTTTAGTTCGGTCAAACTTACATTTTTTCAAAGTAAATTAGCTTCTGTTACTAACACTTAAAAGACTATTTTGAAATCAAGAAAATTTAGTTTTGAGATAACTAAAACTACAATGAAAGCATTCAGAATCGGCTGTATTGTATGATTTGTGACGTTAATTTCCCAAAATTGGTCAAATGAATTCGAAAACCATTTCGAGATTTAGGTTTAATATAAGCCGTATTTTCGAAGTTTTGGTCTAAAAAACCTGATGAATATTTTTACGCAAAGGCTGCAACTTCCATTTGCCCTCGTGTGATGCCACTTGAGTAATGGCTGTATAGAAATGTGTCCTTTGCTATCGAGATAAATTTATAATAATTTGCTTCATACTAATTTGACAGCTAGGTGACAGATGAGTAGACAGACAGAGACAGACCACTTTTTTTATAAGCAATCGCACATCACAATCAGTATAATGTATAAAATTCTTAAGTGACAAGGTCATCGGACAATTCTTTAAATAATCATAAAAAATAATGGTTAATTTATGAAATGAAAACTATGTCCTAAAATGGCGTATGTTCTCTGAAAATTAAAAAAAAATCTTTTGAAAATTAAGCTATATTATCTGTGGCTATGGGAATTATACTTTTGAATTGCAAAAATTGATCACGTTGTACATTAGTTTTTCAAAATTTTTCTTTTCAAATCTACCAACCATGACCATCATTTTCCTTTTTAGGGTTCCGTACCCAATGGTCAAAACGGAGCCCAATTAATGTCACTTCGCTGTCCGTCTGTCTGTCCGTATGTCACGGGTCTCTAGCCCTTAGAAGGAAAGAGATAGAGACCTGAAATGTTGATACGTTGTGTAAAATTTTGACCCAAAACCGAATATTAAATTAAAAATAAATTAAAATTGTTTTTCAAAGGGTGGCTCATACAGAAAAACAGAGATCATTAAGTAGTGTAAATATATTTTTATTTTTTTTATCTTCGAAAATAAAGAAATGGGAGGCTATCAAAGTTGTAATTTTTAGACCATTTTTGTTACTTGGCCTTTCACAAGGACCAAAGAAGTTGGGAATTTGTAATTTCTGTATATTATGTAGATATGTTGTATTTAAACAACAAATACTCAATACGCCCATTTATGATGTAGTTTTAGGGTTACGTCCCCCAATACGCTACCAACTTAATTTTGCATTTTTGTTTCAAACAATGTTTATATAAGTTTGTAATTTCTGTTCAAATTATTTAAGTATATTTAACCTATTTAAATGGCACGGAACCCTCAGGGCGCGAGTCCTACTCGCACTTGACCGGTTTTATTTACAATTACGATATGAGCTGAAAGTGAGTCACCATGACTTTTTTCGATGCCATAGGTAACTAAAAAAAATATTACCTTAACTCTTCTAATTATTTTCGATTTTTTCGATTTTGTCTTGTGAAGTCGCTCTTGAAATTTTTTGTATTTTTTTGTATTAATTGGAACTTGTAGGTTTATTTGTGTTAATCTTTAAATGTAATTGTCTCGTGACCGTTTATGTTTCATAAAATAAAAAACCTAAAAATAAAAAATAAAATAACTCGAACAATAACCCTAGAACATTTAACAGCACCAAAACGAGTAAATCACAGAACATTACTAGAAAGCCATAGCAAAGGTTACTCAGCGAAATATATATTTTATCATCTACATGCGTATGAGTTGTTCCCACGGCTCTGAGTTCGCGACCCCGACTGTGATTCTGCTATTCGGAATAGTGTTCAATTCTGTTTTCGGTTTTCCGTCATTTCATCCGTTCTGCCGAAAAATTCGTTTTTTTGCAGAAATTAGCCGTTTTATTTTACGCTGGCTGGATTTTTAGCCGCTGAAATCCTAAAGCTATATATTATATATATATTTTTTTTTAGGGAAAAACAACAGAAGTAAACTGCGGAAATAACTAAAAGATATATAATATAATATAATATAACTATTAAGTATAAGTTTAACATCAGAAAACGGAGGTAGCTGAAAACCAGCGCCAACCAAAGCATGTTTTTAATGGCACATGGCTGAGCTACATCCTTTTCAGTAGCTGTCTTCTTTTTATCTGGAAATGTAAATGTAATGTGCAGCGACTGAAGAGAATCACTGTAACCCTACCGTACAGGTACTCTTAGTACTTAGTGTAGGGAACAGAGTTCCCCGAGGTACTTCTATAAATAATATTATAGTATAGTATTTAATATAGGTTTTTACCTACTTACTGCAATGTACCATTATATGTAATAACTCTTACTGAAGATCAATAAATTTATCTTTATCTTTATCTTTTGTCGGGTTGTTATTTTTATCTATAGATTACTCCCTTCTTAAGTAAACCATTTTCTACTGTGTTAGCTATAAGTTTTTTTTGTAAACGCGCCAATAAATTTATTTTCTTTCTTTCTTTAAAACTGATTCCACCGTATCATTTAAATGCATGAACACTCTCCGGTTTGAGTTTCGCCAACAATTTTTATTTAAACCTATATTATAAAATTCAAGGAAATAATTTTCATTTCGAGTTTGACCGAAAACAACGAACACTAGTACACACTAGATTCTCCAATTCGAAATGAAGATATTTTGAAGGAGTTTATTGCTTGTGGCAGAATAATCACTTGTAATTGATTGCTTCCTACACTGGATGGGCGATTTATTTATTAGTTGCAAGGATCAAAGATTGTTTGTGGCGCTATTCGTTATTGATCTTTATCTTTAGATCATTTTGAGTGTAATTAATAGCAAAATCCATCGCTTAGGAAACTCAAATCATTTTGTATTTTTTCAATGCATGTGCTCGTAAAGGCCCACTTTTTATGCATCAAAACCGAACAGAAAGTCGATTATTTTGCCCTAGGGCTTTATTATTATTATATTTTTTATTTATTTACAATGGTTGGCTAACCTCAGATAAGTAACCTGCAGCCTTTCCTGTGTACCATAGATGTTATAACTTTTTTTCCACTGTTTAACGGCTCTGGATACAGTCTTTTTGAGCCAATTATAATTTAAAGTTCACAAGATTATATTTGTTTTCATTTCCTCACACTATGCATTGAAAAACGTAGTATGATACACGGGCGTAAAAGCAATAAATTACTTAGTTACGTTTAAAACACTCGCTACGCTCGTGTTTTAAATCGTCCTCGTAATTTATTCCTTTGCGCCCTTGTAGCATAAACTACTATTATGTAATATAAATATAATATGTAGATGCATTCAAATTACCTACTCGTATCTTAGACCACTCTAAGACTCGTATATACTATTGCTTTTGTGCAAGATAAACTAACTACCACCAAGTTGTAGAGCTGATGCCGGGCTCGACTGTGGAGGTACCACCATCTTACTTGAAGACCCCCTCGAAGTAATTCGGGGGAGAGTAAGAGGACAGCTCACAGGCAAAAAAACAGCAGGCCCACCATGCCTGGGACCGATGGATGGCGGTATATACTTCCCTAATAGCCGGGTCTTATATGGAACAGACTGGTGACGGGCAGCGGCGTCACTGGTGCGAAGGTTCCGGCACCGCACTCACCAACCCGCCGGAATAAAAATACTCGTATTTTGCAAAAACAGTAATTGAACATTTGTCATGACCACATACCGAGTCTCCAGTATGAATTTGGCTATAGACGACTACTAATCACCATTTTGCTACTACCCAGCCTGTAAAAATTAGGGTGTGTGTGTGCATGTAACGCCGAAGCAAAATAGCTTGGAGATGTTTTCGCAATCAAAACCTCGTATCGAAATCCCCAATTTTTCAGAATAGGAAATTACTTAAGCAAAATTTGCATACCCCGAGGCGCCATCTATAGCCAAGCAAGAGCAACGGCTCAGGAGGGCTCTAGACTAAAGATTATAGGCTGGGAGCTGTAATAGAAATCTTCCCTTATGACAAACAACAAATTTTAATATTTTTTTATGAGCAGTTTTGTGACTCGAAAATCCTGACTTGACGAAACTCACCTTTTCCCTATTAACATCGTCCTCGCAGACAATGGCGGCGAATTATTACCAACACATCGGATAGTTAATAACTAACACAGAGAGGCCGGGACTCCCTGTCCCCCTCTTAAAATACAGGCAAAGTTATAAAAGCCAACAGGATAATAAAATTATAATATAATATTATTATTTAGTCTTTAATGGCAATGACATTCTAATCGCTTTTAATTGTATTCTTTCAAACGATACATAAAAATATAGTATTGTTTTGAAGTGCATACAATGTTCAGAACCTTTTTTTTAGCGTAGGATAATTTTATTTCTGATTATTACGTTTTTTATGATACTTTATTCTGTGATAATGACTTATTCGGAATAATAAATATGTTAAAACGACTTCGTAGGCGAATGAACCACCATTTACACGAGGGATTGTAATTATTTTTTAGCAATTAATTCCTTCCTCTGTGATCAAGTAAAGATGCTGCATAAGAAGAATCCACCTAAATGTCGCTTGTAATGAAAAAAAAATCGCAACATGACCTTGCTTGTGTAAATAATATACAATCACATAAGTCGTCGCAATGGCAAACTTTAATCACAAAATAACCACTTACAGAATGTTTACTCCGCATAACTATCGAAAACAGATGCACGAACACATAGACGCGTACGTACGACGATCTCGGAGATACTCGGGTGAATGCCAATACGAAATTCTGCCGAGATCATCATACGTACGCGTCTATGCATGTGTGCGTCTGTTTTCGCTCCGTCGTCGAGTCTGCCTTCTGGTAGTATCTATTTTGTGCTTTAGTATTAGTAATAAGAGGGTAGATTATTTATTGTACATACCAGTCAGTCTTAAGGCGATTACCATCGCCAAATTAGCAGCTCGATTTTTGTCACTACAAATATCAACGGAAACGACATTGAAATAACGTTCATATCAGCGCGTAATGCATAGTGGCTGTTACGACGCTCGCTGCGTCCTTGATAGGGTGAAATAGGAGAAAATTATACTTTTTTCCAAAGTATAATATAATTATACTTTGGACGTGATTACTCGATTGAATAATCCTATGTTATGTTTATAGCTATATAGCTTATCTATTTATCAAAGCATAGATGAATTCAATCGGCCAAGCCACTCAGGAGCAGTAGGGAATTTGAGGTCAAAAAACACCATTCAGTAAAAAAAAAAATTCATGTAGAAGTTTTGATGGTATGAAAAAGAAAACTGTTGCATATGTTGTCTAAGAGTTGATTATTCTTAATACATTTTTTCATTATTTTTGGTTTGGCCATAAACGAGGAGTAGGCTTTAGAAAGTACCCATTAGGCAATAGTAAGGCCCTTAATAGATAGCTGTTAAAGAGAGACGTCGTTTCATTTGTATCCTCGACAAATCAAGAAATAATAGTGGTGCAGCCGGTAGGATCCGAAACGCTCCCAAAGGGAATCTGATTTCGAATCAGAAGAAAAAAGATGCGAGATAAGAGACAACGCTGCATGTTTAGTGAACATAATTGTAGATATTTGCAATCCCACTCCTGGCCTATACAAGCATTGTTTCCGCGTTTCGCCCTTTGCAAAAACAGTATGAATAATAATGCAATTTGCATAATATTGGAAGTTCATCAGATCAGGATGTTTTCTCAGATAAGAGGATTTCGGAAATGTCTACCTAGTTGATTTACTTTTGATTATTCTGACGCGATATACCTACCGGATGCAAATAGATAGCTATCATGAATATACCATTTTCTTCGACAGAACCTTTATATTTTTGCACCGCCGACAATCCTTATTCATACTGGAGACTCGATTAGTGATCAGGAACAATGTTTAATGACCCTTTATGTGATATTCGAAATTTTTTTTTTTTGCTCTTACTTCCAAGACTAGTATTTGAGCTAGTTCAGTTAGTACAGGAACAATTTTTTTTTATGATAACGAAAAAAAGCATCTCCAGTATGAATTCGGGCGGTTGATTAAATGTCACTTATATACGAGATACATACGATTTACAGACTACATATTTACAACTATTCAATCTTCAAACAATTTGTATTTAAATATATGGAAAATCCATTGAATAATGTGAAGATACGCGTTTTTTTACGTAATGATATGTCGGGCCTTGCTCTTTAAGGCCTTAAAATTCCTAGTGTTGGCAGTGAGAGCAAAAAAAAAAACGATTTTCACTTGAAGGGTCATTAATCATTGTTCTTGATCACTATCCAAGTCTCCAGTATGAATTAAGATTGTCGGCGGTATAAAAATATAAAGGTTCTGTCGAAGAAAATGGTATATTCATGATATGCAAAAGTTTTAGCGTCCCTGTTACTCCATATGCAAAAAAAAACCTCAGTGCGAGAGGGACGGATTCGTGGAAAAGTGGCACAAAGTCGGTTTTTTATAAATATAAAATGTAGTAAAGTTGCTATCAAATTTTCATTTAATCAGGTCCTAGATACCGTTAAAACCCCTAATAAAATATAATTGCAGTCCATATGTCATTCTAAATTGTCAAACCAGGAGAATTGGTGTCGAAAGAGACCTCATTTCAATAAATATTTGTATCGAGCCGAATTTCTCCAATCGCGTTTCTGTTTAACAGATTCCTAGAAAAACATTCCAAAAATAATATACTATTTTATCAAAGTAATACATTATTTACTGAAGTAGATGTGCAAGTTCTTAAAGTATCGATTTTTGTTCCGTAGCGCCTTAAGGGTTCCGTATATCTGACCAATTATTTCAAACTAGACATTTATTTAATTTTAGTCAATGCTCAAATTCTGTCAGATATAAAAACTGCAAAATTATGTTGGTTGAGTATTCGGGGACGTAACCCTAAAACTACATTATAAATCGGCATTTTCAGTATTTGTTGTTTACATACAGCATATGGTACATAATATACAGAAATTGCAAATTCCTAACTGCTTTGGCCTTTGGGATAGACCCCGTAACAAAAATGGTCTAAAAATGGCAACTTTGATGGCCCCCCATTTTTTTATTTTTTAAGATAAAAAATATATTTATACTGTACTTAATGAGTTCTAGACAATGACACCCCACATGCTAGGGTAAGAAAAAAAAAAACATTTTTTTCTTCTCCCTTTTCATGTATGAGGCCCCTCCCTGAAAAGTAATTTAATTACATTTTAAATTCAAAATTCAGTTTTGGGTCTATATGTTACACAAGGTAGAAAATTTTCAGGTTTCTATCTCATTCCGTCTAAGAGCTAGAGACCCGTAACATAGGGAAAGATTTATTTATTTATTTATTTAAGTAACAAATTGCAAACCATTACAGTGTATACCCAACTAACAAAACTGAGAAATACATGAGCGATAGAGCGTAAGCCGTTAAGTATTGATGAAATACGAACTGGCTTTATATCCGGATATATTCCCGCTATACCTTCGCTATATGTCCATTTGGGCACAAATTAAGCGGCATTCGTCAATACAAGAGGGTTACAATAGCGATTCATACACACCGAGGGGCTTAAAAAGCGATACCAGAGCGATTCATACGTCATTCGGGGTCCACTAACTACCTTTAATTTCTATTTGCGATTTCGTCAATATAAGAGGGTTACAGTAGCGATTTATACCCACTGAGGAGTCCAAAACGCGATACAAGAGCGATTTATACGTCATTGGGAGTCCACTAACTACCTTGTATTTCTATTTGCGATTTCGTCCATACAAGATGGTTACAATAGCGATTTATACCCACTGAGGAGTCTAAAAAGCGATACAAGAGCGAATTATACGTCTACCTTGAATTTCTATTTACGATTTGAGTCATGTTCCATCTCTTTTTTTCCTTGAAATGTTTAATTTGCGAACTCTTTCATTTTAAAACTTAACCTAAAATGGTGTAAGATACAAATAAAGTGAACGATATGAGACGCAAATAAATTGGATGTTATTTTTTCCATGGTATAGTATTGTGTGTTGTGAGTGAAATTTCCTTACGAAGATAATTTTACTGGTATTCTAAATATAGTTTTCCACTTCGTTTTTAATACGCCTTCCTAATAATGTGAAAGAAGATTGAAAATTAGAGAAATGTTCAAAGAGGTTAGGTTAGATATTTCGTTTATTTTCTAAATTATCGGCTGCAACTGCAGCAATATAGTACTCCTTTATTCTTTTTAAAAATTCTTTCATTCTTTGTCGTCAATATCTGTAACGAAACGATAATTTCGATGAACCAATTCAAGAAAATAAAAATAACAATGGCGGAATATTTCTTAGGAGTATGTAACTTCTCTGAGCATTTCGTACGTCGTTAGGACGTAGAAAGTAGGTGACTAAGTTTTAGAGCGATATGATAGCGGTGTATAAAGCCAAATATGGCCTTGATAGCAGTTGATCATAAAATTTTAGGGTACGGTAGCAAATATATAATGGTTTAAAATGAAATACACTGTAAAAGCTTTTAATGTTTTTTGTTTTATAAATATAAATAATAGGTACTGATAGACATGATAATTTAAATATAAATACTGTTATCTCATTTATATATTTCGGGTCGATGTCGGTTATATTACGTATCGTACCGTACTACCATACCGTACCGTATTTAACCGTACCGTACTGTACTTTACCGTACCGTATCGTACCGTACCGTATCGTATCATACCTTACTTCTTCGTACCGTACCGTACCGTACCATATCGTATAATATCGTATCATATCGTACTGTATCGTACCGTACCGTACCGATCCGAACCGTACCGTACCGTACCGTACTTCTTTGTACCGTACCGTATCGTATCGTATCATATCGTACCACATCGTACCGTACCGTACTTCTTCGTACCGTACCGTACCATGTCGTACCGTATCGTACCGAATCGTACCGTACCATACCGTATCCGTACCGTACCGTACTTCTTCGTACCGTACCATGTCGTATCGTATCGTATCATATCGTACCGTACCGTACCGTACCGTATCTTATCGTACCGTATCGTATCGTATCGTACCGTACCAAACCGTACCGTACCGAACCGTACCGTACCGTACTGTATCGTATCGTATCGTATCGTATCGTATCGTACCGTATCGTATCGTATCGTATCGTACCGTACCGTATCGTATCATCATCATCATCATCATCATCATCACCATCATCATCATCATCATCATCATCATCATCATCATCATCATCATCATCATCATCAGCATAATCCATCATCATCATCATCATCATCATCATCATCATCATCATCATCATCATCATCATATTATTATTATTATTTTAAATTATTATAAATTATTTGAAAAGCTAATTTAACAAAAAACATGAATTTCATTGATAAAGTGTGTACGGAACACTCAAGGCACGAGTCCTACTCGCACCTATACGGCGATGTCACGTATAATAGAAATATAAATCGTTCTTGTGTCACTGGTCTAAAATGGCAAATTCTAACTGAATTAGGAGAACATAAACTCTAATAGACTCCATTTAAGCATTATGTAACTCTACGAGAGTATTTAAACTCAACTGTACGTTCTTAATTCTTGTATCGGAGTTAGTAATATCGGATATACGGCTGCCATACATTGGCGTTATGATTACACTTTTATATTTCCTAAGCATACTATTACTGCCTATTGGAGTTGTAAATCGCTAAAATAGCATTTACTAACTCTTTTCTGCACCTCAAAGCTTCAAAAATTTCTGAGAGCATTAGCTAACGTTTTTTTATGTCTACAAGTAAATTTCACCGCTTTTATAACCCTCTTTTGCGTCCAAGAGGATTTACAGAAGCGAATAAAGCAGCTTGTGTGTTAGTTGGGTAACCAATTCAGCAAGCAATGAAGAAATAATTATGTAATAAGAAATACATGTCATTATTATATCTAGTCTAGATAGACAGATAGACGTGCAGCGGAGTGATATTAATAGGGTTCCAACTTGCCCTTTGGGTACGGAACCCTAAAAACTTATTTGAAAGTATCAAACAACCTCGATCAACGTAGACACTACTAAATAGAGATGTCAGAGCTGTCGTAGGACTGTAATGACTTGATACTTTACATAATTCGGCTATCTGCTGACCTCCCCTAAAGCACGCCGGTGGGTCTTCAGAACTGAATTCCAAATTTAAACCGTATTTCTTCTACGTACTGTCCATACAATTATTCTTTCGATAAGGTCCGTAATTTCTTTTTTCTTAAATATTTTGACAATGAGCGTTTTCCCTTGTGTCAAATTTAGTGTTAAATAAGATTCCTAGATGGCACTATCGTATACTTTAGCAACAGAATCAAAGACAAAATTTGCTCAAATTCCAAACAAACTATAAACTACTTTGACATTGATTGCTACGAAACACATTTTATCTTTGGTGACATGAACAGCGACATCTGGAGGAAAGCTAAGAACTAAGAAAAAAAAAACAACGAGAAAAACGCTCATTATCTGAAAAATTGTTACTGGATTTAAATAGCCAGGTAACAACTTATGAAGCCACAATAATCTAGATACAAGTTTAAGATAAGATCCAAGCAATTTGCGTTTATTTATTTGCCTAAACTTGTTAAAACAGTAGATTTCATTATGAGTAAATTTTGAAACATAATACAGCAGTGTAAATTACAAAATTAATTACAAGTTCCTTTATTAACATACATATTTTAATTACTTCCATATTTGGTAGCAATTACGTTGAAAATTCACGCAAGTATTATCTTCGACTTAAAACAAAAATTTAAAATTATTCATGAGTTTTAAATACGGAGGTAAATGGGGAAAAAAGGTCCCATTTGCGAGGGATCCACAGCAGGACCTGTCAATCAATGTCAACTTTATATTATGCCGTTTTTGCAATGCGCAAACGCAGGTCGTAAATGTATAACAAACGATCGGTTGCGCAAGAAAAACTAGTCGGAATTTTAATAAAGTATTAAAATTCAAAATCACCAATAAATTGGTTTGTACGAAAACCGCTTTTTCATTAAGAATATCAATCGTGATATTGCTCACAGATCCATGATTGGTTTTTGTCACGTCATCATTTTTAGTATGTTTTTTTTCTGGAACCTTTTGTGTGGGTTATTAATTGAACCAACTTCAAATACCTACATGTCAAATAAACTTTTTCTATTCGCCTGATTCGTTTAAAACTGTTTAATTAAGTAATTATATTTATGTTAAGTACTTCAGCCAGTGATTTTCTAAAAAAAAAAAAAAACATTTTCAAAACACACCAATTTCACGCAGAAAACGGCTGAAGAATTTTTGTGAAACATATCACCCTTTATATTTATCATTTTACAACTTATAACGAAGCCATTGACAGATTAACACCTATGCTTCAATCAACAAGAAGCCCACGGAAAAACACTTGCCCCGAGACAAATCTATGTACTGAGTAAAAAGTAAATAATGGGAAAAAATATAAAAACCACCAAAATAAACTTTGATATCCCATACACTTCGATCAAAAATAATACAGTGAACACCAAAATTAGTAACTGCCAGTAAAAAATAGGTGCGACGAGTCGCCGACGACGAGCGAAGCGAAGCGAGGAGGAGCGTGTTAGGTTTACATGTAAGATAAAATAAGGAGCCTACCGAAGCGGAGCGGTGCGAGGTGACGTCGTTAGTTTTTACGAAAATATGATCTGCCTGGAAGAATCAATTTGGCAATTTAAAACATTAAAAATAGGGTTAAAAATTTGGTGATCATTTACTAATTTTGGTGTTCATTTACTAATGTTAATGGTGTTCATTTATTAATTTTGGTGTTCAGTTAAATAGAAGCTGTAAATAATTAACTTAATACAAGTCTCTCATTTTATTAAGGCACCGCACGACGAAATCCTTAATACATATGTCGTATGTCTCATAATCTCATACTAAGACAGCCGTTCAGTCGCGGAATGGCTCCTAAAAACCATAAAGTACTGCTAAAAGGACTTTAATGCGATTCTATTGACCGGGAATTCCGTTTAATAGTCCCCGGACACTAGGCTGTTACTGGAACTGCCTTAAGGAATTTTATGGGACACTGGCTAGCGATTGCCTGCGGTTTTGGACTCGTACATTTGTTTAGCTTTAGATATTTGCCTTCAGTCAAAATGGTTCAAATTCAAATTACAGTCAAATTATAATATGCAGATTAGGTTTTTCAAAACAACACAAATAACCCGCTACCATTGAAAAAAAAAATCAATTCGCTTGCATTAAATTATGTTAAAGTGTGTTAATTCGAAAACCATTTCGAGATTTAGGTTTAATAAACCGTATTTTAGAACTCGTGGTCTAAAAAACCTCATGATGATGAGTATTTTTACGAAAAAGCTGCAAATTCCATTTGCCTTCATGAGACGTCACTTGAGAAATGTTTAGAAATGTGTCCTTTGCTATCAAGATAAATTTATAATAATTTGCTTCAGACCAATTTGACAGCTGGATGACAGATGAGTAGGCAGACTGAGCCAGACCAATTTTTTTATAAGCAATCACACATCACAATCAGTAAGTATAATGTCTAAAATTCTCTAGTGACGTCATATCAGGCATTACTTGAAAAAAAAATGGTTTATTTTTATCCCAAAATAATGAAAACTATGTCCTAAAATGGCGTATATTCTCTAAAAAAAGTGTTTTAAAAATTAAGCCATAGAAAAACAAAATTTTCTTTACATCTGACATGGAAAATCTTACTATGAGATTTCTATTGCGCTTTCCAAAAAGAAACAAACGTACAAAATAAATATAAATGCGACATTTCCTTGTATTGACATTTTCTGGATATCCCCCAAAACGACCTTCAGGCATTTTATGAGACATAACCCCTGGACCCGGCGTTATCTGATGCATTTTAAAGGACATCGTTTGGGGTTAAGACAATGGCCCAAGACGATAGTGAAGGTGAAATTTAGGACAATTGGGGATTACGATCAATGGTTTCTTGGGGTGAGAGTACAGATAGTCCAAAAAACCGGCCAAGTGCGAGTCAGACTCGCGCACGAAGTGTTCCGTACAATTATCTATAAAAACGGCAAAAAGAACATGTCTGTTGTATGGGAGCCCCCTTAAATATTTATTTTATTCTGTTTTTTAGTATTTTTTGTTATAGCGGCAACAGAAATACATCATCTGTGAAAATTTCAACTGTCTTACTATCACGGTTCATGAGATACAGCCTGGTGACAGACGGACAGACTGACACACGGGCAGACAGACGTCTTAGTAATAGGGTCCCGTTGGTTACCCTTCGGGTACGGAAACCCTAAAAGCTAAAAACATAAACGGTGATGTCCGAAAAAATAATTTCTATTTTAGGTTTTATAGATTTATTTCTGGACTGCCGTTTCATGTTACAAAACCTACAATAATTTTAATATTTTAATTGATTTATATAAAAACGGCTCACCTCAATACGTGTTATGATCGGGAAAGCCGACCAGTTTCAGCAGATTTAGACTGCCTTCAAATCTGCTGAAACTGGTCGGCTTTCCCGATCATACATTTATTGAGGTGAGCCGTTTTTATATCATTGTTTTAAAAAACACTTGTACTTATCCACATATTACATATAACTTTATTATGCCCGACCGGTTTCGCTGTAAAGCATTTTCTAGGGCCTTTTACACCTCCTAACTAACAAATAAATAATATACACTACAACCATGTCTAAAATGACGTGCAATAAATGAAACAACCAAAGTGTTTTTTAAAACAATGTTTTATAGATTCCACCAAGTGCCAACAATCACTAGCATCTACTACGTTTTTATATCAATCATGAATTATCCTCAAGTCTCATTTAATTCTATAATATTTTAATTGCACGAATTTGATGCAAACTAAAAAAACTAACGAAATGAAGGTTATTTTTTTTATAATATAGGTAAATATAAATATTCAAGCAACCACAGCATAATACATGCAGTCCCCATCGATTTTGCATCGATACTTTGTACAACAAAATACGGTACGAATCGATATAAAGATAAATCGAGAAAGATGGCCGGCGGCCGCTCATAAAAGTGACCCCGGAACAATTTCAGGGGTCAGAATGACTGCAGTTTTATACCAAAGGGATATTCCTATTCAATAATTTATACAATTGATAAATAATAAATAGAGGTAGAAACGTTGACCGCAGCCTGCTGGTCGAATGGGATATTTCATTTTATTTTTATTATGTTTTGTCTGAGCGATGCCGTTCTGGCTTCAGACGATCGTTTATTTATTCAAGGAGGGAACGAGAATTATTTCCAGACTTGTTTATATGCCAAACTTGAAAGTAAAAACTAAAAGTGACAAAAGTAATTAAACCCAAATAAACGCGAGAAAGTTACAAAGCTCGAATAACTTTCGTAATGGAAATATAACGCGCCTTTTCACTAGTAAAGAAACGTCAACCGATTCCATAATCGATCAATTAAGGGCCCTTATTCCGATTCGGGAATTTAAAAATAAAATAAATGACTGACGCACCTTAACAAACCTAACGCCTTGCGAGCGAATTTTTTCGCCCGATTTCGCACCAACAATCGAAAGCTGTATAATAATATCGATAATATGACTTTTTGTCGATATCCGAAGCCGACAACAAAGATGCGTTTTCTATATGTTTTCACATTTCGCTAAACAACGTGACATTGCCTCCGAATGGCATTCCATACTTCGTGGAACTTTTTAATTTCGATCGCACCATTCAATTACAATCTTTCTCTCGTCAGATGCAGGATTCTTTTTTCAAATCACTCTAATTCGAAAATCAATCTAGACATTTACAATCGAAATGCACCCTTGTCATCTTCTGATAGAGTTTGTATTGGAATGATGGCACGAGATAGAGTGTAAGGTCATAAATGAAATGCTCAAAAAGGCGTTCGGTCGCTCATATACGACGTTCCGTTCTTCATAATGGCGTGAAGGTATTGTCACAGATTCCACTTATTGACAGGGCGCTGTTATCTGTAAATACCTTTTCGGAAAAAGGCGAGAGTTTTTCAATATCCATTGGAACGAGTGTTTATTGCACATCGAGTCATTGTGATGCGTTAAGATTCCTATTTCTTTGTGCGATTTACGAATATTTTAAATCGTATAAGATCAACAGCGCCTTAAGAGCACCCTTGACGCTCATACATCCATTATGCAGTTTAAAATTTATTAAAAAGGTTGTAGGTATTCACCGTAGTTGAAGGAATGTTGAGGAAAAAGTTGTTTGTAGAGGATTTCAGTTTATATTTCAACATCAAAAAGTATTATCTACAATTTTATAACGTTAATTCAAAATAATATTAAAACAATGAAATATATTAAATTTAAAAAATTTATTTTATCGACTCCCATATTGCAATTAGGTAATTGCAACATGAAAAGCAGTTTTATCAGTACCTACATTGTTTATCCGATTTCATAATATTACATTATAATACCGCGATTGGCCCAATTTATCATAACCAATAACAGCCAATAAACAACATAGAGGAGAAATAAGACCCGACCTTATTTATTAATCCACACCCACTTTATCCTGATTGGCCGTTAAAGCAGCATTACCGGGACGATGTACCCGAGGTTCATGAAAGATTGAGACACTCGTGCAAAACTATTACTAAACAAGCACTAGTGTCCCAATGTCTCAAATTATGCTACAGTTGCACAAAATACTATGGTAAAACGCATAAATAAAACAATTTTCATACATTTTGGAATTTACTAACTTTATGACAACACACACCATTAAATAATTCTTAAGCCCATCTAACCACACATCTTCACCTTAAGTGGCAAAAGAACTTAAGGCTGCACAACCCGAAAAATCCCCTGAGATACACTAAGGCCTCTTAACACGGCGTAATGTCAGTCTGGCCTCTTTTAATTACAGTAACTTACTATAAAGGACTCCCGAAGCTTTAGCCGACAACTTTGCACTTTCTTCCAACCAACCATTGTTGTTTGACCTGCCACACCTCCTCCCAAACATACAATTGGAGTAGAAACCGGAGATATTAGATGAACTGAAGAGCTCTTTTTAAAATGGACACCTTGATACAATTTCTAAACATACTCTAAACCTCTTGTAATGGAAACAGATACAATACAACTTCACAACATATATCCCTTAGGGGTGTCAGGGGTACCTAGTGTAGACTGTCAATATACCGGGTGTAAACAGACTGCTACCTTTGAATGAAACAACATATTTTACTGATCATACTGAACCACTTTTATCAAAAAACATAAAAGTTTAGGGGATAGGGATAGTTTAGCAGATATTCGAGTTTTATACAAAAATGCATGAACCCTAAAGCGACGAGATACGTGCGTTTTTCGAGGCAACGTTGTCCATGAAACAGCTGTTTACGCGCAGCGTTCTAAAATAGACCGTCCTCAGGCGAGATAAAGTCTTTAAGTTATTGTTGAATATATTCTTCTCTGAATATTTGCGCGAGTATTTTTCTTCAGCGAGTTGTACAGTGATTTTATTTAAAGGTCGTAGACTATTTATACTCAGTATACCGTCACGACTTGAATCCCCGAAGGGGTGTCAGAAGTGGTCCAGAGTGTAACTGTGAAATGCAAGTCACAGTCCAACTTCGGTGCACCCGCGTTTCTCCGTCGTCGATTATAACGTCCCAACGTTATGGATGGTGGTATTCATCTGTCATCCATCTATCAAATCAGTCGAAAGCATATTATTATAAATTTATCTTGATAGCAAAGGACACATTTCTAAACAGCCATTTCTCAAGTGACGTCACACGAAGGCAAATTTAAGTGGCAGCTGTTTCGGAAAAATATTCATCATCATGAGGTTTTTTAGACCACGAGTTCTAAAATAAGGCTTATTACACCTAAATCTGGAAATAGTTTTCGAATTAACACACCTTACCATACTTTAATCTATGCGAATTGCCTTATCGCAATATGGGAGTGGATGAATATTTATAAACACCTAAACACCTTTTGAACCGAATGAAATCTATAAAATTGTCATTAAATTATAAATTATATTAAATTATATCTGTAAAAGATACTATTTGTGCTATAAAGTTTTTAGTATGATTACGTTCTAAAATTAATAAACGAAAAATCCGATGAGTATACCTACTTAGGGTTACTCACAAAACAAAATTTTATAGTTCATACAATTTCCAAGAAATTTCGCATCGGTTTAGCAACCAACCAGACAAAAAATACACTATTTATTCCAAAAGTTTAAAATCGATATACACCGAAGTAAACTAGTATACCTACCTATGGAAAAGCAAAATTTTCTTCACACAATTTATCTCACACAATTTACTTCACACGATATACAAAAACGCGGAACGGCTGTAGCATCCTCTCGATTTACTTTAAGGGGAACGAAAATACAAACAGAAATAAAATGTCAGCTTTCGGATGATTTTGTTGCAATAATTAGGTTACGTATAGCCATAAAAAAAATACATGTTTTTGGTTGAACTTTAAGGTATTCATTTTCCACAAACCAGGTTAATCGATTCATATTTGTACTGTCAATGAATTTTTTTGTAACCCTCTATTGCACACTTCTTATCGATTTTGTTTCAGGTATCGCTTTCGCGATTTTGTTGGTTTTTTTTTAATAAAATTAGTGTGAATGATATGTATTCATTTTCCAAATACCACGTTATTCGGGTCAAAAAAAGCACCCCCTTTTTCCAAAAATACGTAAATCCACTGATGCAGTCAGCGGCAGCAAGATATTGTCAGTCTACGCCTAGCGTTGGCGCCCGTAAGACGTGGAATCTGTACCTTTTTTTGCAAGCTATAAATATCTCCCAAAATTACTTCAAAAGACAATGAAATTAATTTTATAAAGTAATATTTCGAGGAGCATCATATTCCTGCCGTTAAAAACTCAACAAAATATGCGTATGAGTGATTTAGCTACATCGTGCCATAGTCATAACAACAAAACTGAATGAATTTGGAATGAATTCATACTTTTATGCGGGAAAATAATATACGAGTATGTTACTCTAAAAGACTAATTTTGTGATCGTTATTGAAACCCAAATTAATTTACTTATACTTACTGAGATCTGTAACAAAGGTCAATGACCTTTTCGTGAAATTACCCTCTAGGATTGGCTCACCATTTCAGGTCCAATAAGTGAAGTTTTTTGCAAATTATATAGACACACTTACTTGGGATAAATCGCCAAGCATTTAAAATATAGAAATTTATTTTGAAATATTTACAGTGCATGGCAAAATTATTAGATCGTAGATAATCCTGTCGGTACATGTTCAGGTTCTGTTACGCAAAATGAAAACAATGAAACTCTTTTAGGATTAATTTGTTATCCCTATGTTTGTCTGTCTGTCCGTTTGTCTAGACAATTTTTTCTGGGTAAAATTAATAAATACCAATATAAACGGCCCTCTATAGAGCTGTAAAAACATACTTTTGACGTGTTTATTTATATTACGTTTTAGGTTTTTACATTTTTTTTTTTACGTTTTTCATACAAATTTTCTCACTATGAAAATGTAGGGATGAACACTTGAGATAATATTTTGCATTTAAAAGTCAACACAGAAAGGAATTGTTGAACAAATAATGTAAAAAATATGAAAATCATGTTGTTCTATTCTAAAGGGATTAATTATCTACTGTTCAATGTGGTGATAGCTTTGTTTATTTTTTTCCTTGAATTATTTTTTACTAAGGTAACAAATAGTTTAATACAAGGTTTTCCTTAAGAGGTCCCTTTACCCCTGTATTTTTCTTAAAATTCATACAATAGGAATAAACCGAATGTGAATTCTACAGCTTATTTTCTTCATATCTTTTTTCATGAGTATATTCTAGTGACATCTAACTACGTCTCTATACAGCCCAAAAAGCAAAATTTGATAAAACACCATCATAATAGCTGTCAGGATATCGTCAATATTGCCTCGTTTTTACACAAAGTTTAACAAGTTTGTATATTTTTATCTATACTGGAAATAAAAAAGAGAGAAATACAGGCGTCGTTCATGTTAAGATGACTAAGTTTACACACTTTGCTAAGTATAAACAATTACCGTTTCATGGAAAACTGTTTTGACCTGAAACCATTTCACAAATTCAATTAACTTATTTTGAATATCTTGTCATCTTGCACTTCTTGATGAGAAATACAATTTCAATAAGTAAAAATACAACTTTTAGTTAAGAAAACTTATAACTAAAAGTCTGCTGTATGCATTAACATATTTTTAATTATATTACAATAGTAATAAAATAATTGGCTTATCCATCGTCGTGATACCAGCCGTAAATTTCTTAAATAATCTGATATCACGCTTATGGAAAACCCAATTATTTTGAAGAGACCATAAAACCATTAAAATATGTTTATGCATATAGCAAACTTTTAACAATAAATTGTCTTAGCTAAAAGTTGTACTTTACCGTTATAATTATTTCTTAATATTTTGTTACCAATTCGGAGAAATAGCCCTTAAGGAAAACCTTGTATGAAAATATTTGTTATTTTGTAACAAAGAAAAAAAAAATAAACAAAACTATCGCCACATTGAACAAACAGTAAATTATTAATTCCTTTAGAATAGACAGATATGGTTTTATATTTTTTTACATTATTTGTTCTACAGTTCCTTTCTGTGCTTTCTTTCAAATGCATAATATTATGTGAAGTGTTGATCTCTATATTTTAATAAGGAGAAAATTTGTATGAAAAAGTTAAACAAAAGGCCATAAAAACGTTATAATATGTATATTTTACAGGGCTGTAAATTTTAGCATTTATTGATTTTACCCAGAAAAATTGCCTAGACAAACGGACAAACAGACAAACATAGGGACAACAAATTAATCCTAAAAGAGTTTTGTTTTTTCATTTTGCGTAAAGGGACCTGAACATTTTAAACTATGATACAAATAAATTTCTATATTTTGAACACTTGGCGATTTACCCCAAGGGTAAACAGCTGTCCCAAAAGTCAACGCTTTCCCTTGGAAGGCTGGTAGGCCAGCTCATGACTGACCAGAATATCAAATTATGACCTCAGCAAAAAGTAGATAGTCTTCGAGTTGATGGTACTTTTATAAATTCGAATAGATTTTTGAGAGTCAAAGCTAACCAGTTCTAAATTCTAAGAATAAAATTTTTGTTGCGCAACTCTGAATAGTCATGCTATTGATAAAGTCAAAAATAAACCTTGAAATGCTGTTACATCAGGAAGAAAAATAAAAACCCAATTTATGAGCAATTTTTTGTAATTAGGTTAGTTCGATACCACACCCTGAAAAAAAATGTCCTATGTTAGTTTTGCAAATTGTCTTAAATAACGGCTCATCAAATATTGTTTTTCAAATGATCTGGCAATTTCTGTGTATTACTTTTGAAAAAAAAGTTATTGCTATTTTACCACCAAAGGAGCTGCGTATTTTTTAAAATAATTAGAATTTAGAATGAAAGAGTGGCGGGCAATAAAAATATTTGACGTTCATTAGAAATGACATTTAACAATAGTGACGCTATTTAAAATGAGTTGGAATGAGATAGTAACGCAGTTAAACGTGGTTGAATGAGAGAGGCATAATTGATATAGGCTACAGTGAGATAGACAGTGACGTGGTGCATTCCTTCTGAGAATATTTGTTAGTTTCCACTTTTTGTAATAACAACTTTAGTAAAAATTTTTTGTAAAGAAATTTTTGGTCCAATTTATTTTCCCGCAAGTGTAAAACCAGCTCAACGGGCGAAAAATATTTAAAGAATGGGTAATGGTGACAATTAACCGTCACAATATTATTATGTATCTCTAAAGGAGTGTCTGAAATGTTCCGAGGGTCAACTGATAAATCAAACACTCAAAAAACCACTTTTAGCCGACCATAATAAATTTACGTCCCGACGTGATAGCATGTAGGATCAATGCCATGTGACGATGATCGAAATACACTAATAAATTAGATAAAATAAAATACATATTACTTTTGACCCTGCCTCGTCCACTCTATTCGTATTTTTGCTATGGTGCCGCGAGCTTAGAGACCGGGACGAATTTCCCCCCGCTGCTATCGTAAAATAGAATAAGCCACGCCCGGAACTGGTTTTTGTTTTGGCTATGTCATACTCTTAAACGTAAAATCGTAAAGTAAATTATATCATTTACACAATTTACTTCACCAAATTTACTTCACACAATTTATTTCACCCAATTTACTTAACGCAATTTACTTCACACAATTTACTTCACACAATTTACATCACACAATTTATTTCACACAATTTACTTCACACGATTTCAGAAGTCGCAATACAAAGTTGTTCCGTATGATCAGATGGACAAACAGACAGCGGAAGCTTAGTAAAAGGGTTACATTTGACACCCCTCGGGTACGGAACCCTAAAAATTACAAATGACAATGCGCAGTCTCCATTTGGCGGACTATAGGGGCAAATTAATTTTTTATTTTATTTTATTTACATGCGCAAATTTATTTGCTCAAAATGTTTGCCGATATTTGTACACCACTTTATGAATTTGCAAGATGTCTGTTCACAAACTAAATCTAGAGGTGCAAATGGGCACAAAACTAGAGGTGCAAATGGACACAAACCCTCGGACAAAGCTCTACTGACCAACGAATGAACAGGTGAAAGTAACAGCTTTTAGTATGAACTTTAACCTGTTTGTGCGCATTGCGATTTTGTTACAAGTAATATTCCATACCATCTATTGCACTTAAGGGTTAGTACTTACATTTAATTTTTAGCTAGCAGTAGTATATCTAGTGTTGGGAATCGGCTATCAGTATAGAATTTAGTGTATTTAAAGAAATCTCTCATCAGTATCGAGTATAATGTACTCGTATATGTTACGGTGAAAGTAATAAATCAGATCATTATTAATAATTATCGGTGAGTATTATTAATAATAACATCATTTAGTGAATGTGATAAACTCCGGCAGATTAATCACTTTCACCAGCTATTATTAATATTTTTTTTTACGATTCTGGTGAAAATAATAAAACGCACGTGATTATTTTATATTTTAATATTTAAATTGACGTATAATAAGTGTATATGATGTACTTAATTTGAATAAATAAGTTATTTATGCATTCACTGCTATAAAATAGGTGTTTAAAACAAAATGAAAATGACAAAATTATCTTGGGCCCCTTTTCAACTTTAATACGATTGTTGATGAAAATCCAATAGTCTGTTTTACCTTCGCTTATACAAATTTTCAGCATTTGTTGTCTAAATACAGTATATGTTACATAATATACCTATATACATTTCTGATTCTTAACTAGTTTAGTTCTTGAAAAAGACCCTGTAACAGAAATGGTCTAAAACTGTAAATTTTGACGGCGCCCCATTTCCTTATTTTTGAATATAAAGTTTATAAAATCTTTTTTTAATGATCTACCTACAGAATAAAACCCCACATAGCAGGGTAAGTTGAAAAATTGTTCGGCTCTTTAATTTAAAATAAAAAATGATTTAATTGAATTTCTAATTCAATGTTCGTCAACATTTTTAAAAAAATATAAAAATATCAGGTCTGTAAGTCTGTAACTCACTCCGTCTACAAGCTAGAGACCCGTGACATGCCGACAGATATACAGACCGGAGAAACGGACAGCCGACTGACATTAGGGCTCCGTTTTGCATTTTTGGTACGAAACCCTATTGTAGTTAAAAAAAACAGTGAAAATTAATAATTATATTAAAGAGATAAAACTACAATTTTCACGTTGTACTGTTTATGGATATTGTTAGCGACAAAGGTCAAATTTTTCCTTATTGGCCTACAAGCGCCATTATAAGGATTGTTTTAATAATAATAATAAATCATTTATTTCGAGCAATTTCACTCATATTTCATAATTACAGAATTCATACATCATCAATCATCACATCACATTATTGTACTATTCTAGACACACTTATTATATAGGTAATTTAAACTCAGTCACACAATTGCAAAATAAAAAATTATTATATGTCCAATAATAAAAACAGACTCTTCTCTACCTTCACCAGATGAGAGCAAAAAGGTAGATAAATTAAATAGGTTAAGTTTGTCAATTTATTGTTAATTCTATTTTATTTATGACTAGCTTTTGCCCGCGGCTTCGCCCGCGTTGATTTAGTTTTTGTGTAATAATTTTTATAGAGCGTATTTAAATCTGGTTTGGAGTGTTTTTGGTACAATTATTTGATCTCCAGGTAAAGTCTCTTTGGCGGGGCCTATTACCTATTGGTTTTTTTAAATTCATACATGAAGTACCTCTTTATACATTAGAAATTCTGCCCTCAGCTGTTAACACGACCAGGCTGCTAGGTGAGCTCACTCTCGAGCAGGCTACGTAAAACTGGCCGTGCGAAAAGCAGTCCCCCCTAAGATCAATTCCTGCTGTTTTCAGTGACTGACCCTGAGACTTACTAATCGTCATTGCGAAAAGGAAAAAATGGAACCCTAATAGGATCAGAAACAAACATTATAAGTGCTCTCACTCCCTCTGGGAGTCAAGGTGTAGTGCTCGGCCGAAAAACTCACATGCTCGTTATTCGGCCTCGCTAGAAACACACTAATCGGCCTTCGGCCTCGTGGAGCTTAGCTCGGCCTTCTGCCTCGCCAGAGTGCCAAAAAAAGGAACTCACCGATCAAAGTTTTTCCGAAAAAGTATCAAAATCCCTATCAGTTGTCAAAGAATGTCAAATTTGTATATGGCAGCGTAATCAGCGACCCCGAATGCCCCTTGATACCGAGTTTCATGTAAATCGGAATACTTTTTTGGACCTGTGAAAAAACTGTCAAAACCTGACAAATTAATTTTTTTTTTGGTGGTGTAGCCCCAGCTTGACCGATCACTATAGTTAAAACCCGAACTCCCTACGCTTATCCGTTCGGGAGATATGGCCGATCAAAATTTTGACAATTTTTTATTTTCGTTTTTTTTTTACCGGCGTCGTCGTCTAGATCTCGCCGAACCCTTTTCTTAGAGTATCATGAACATGGGAGATACGGGCCTGTAAAGTTTTGACACTTTCGGCAGACCGATCTCGTCGAGACATTTTCCTAGACACCCATCAACATGGGTTTAACTCCAGCCGTTCGGGATATACAGGCAGTCAAAGTTTTGAAATTTAAAAAAAAAAACTTTTTTTGGCACCCCGTGGTCCAACCCACAGGGATGTACCACCTTCCGTTCCAAAGATATTTTGCTGGGATATAGATAGATAGATAGATAGATAGACAGACAGATAGATAGATAGATTTTGGATAGATAGTTTGATATATAGATACCTCAAAAGGAAAAAATGGAACCCTAATAGGATCACTTGTGTGGCTGTCTGTCTGTCCGTCTGTTACAGCCGATTTGCTCTGCCACACATACTTTCAAGAATTTTCAAACTTCAAAATCGATGCCATTTTCGTAATTAACGTCCAAAAAAACCATAAAAACGACACCCATATTGATATTTACACATTTCAAAATTTCAACCCCATCGTACCCCAACAGGAAATGATGTTATTTCACGTTCACTACGTTAGATTTAGAAATCGTTGTTGTTTTCCTAATCAGCGACCCGATAAACCATATAAACGATACCCATGTTGGTTTTCAGACTTGGTCACCCCATTTCTCCCTTTTAGGGGTTGAATTCTGGAAAAGCCCTTTTTCACGTCCACCACGTTGTATTTTAAAATCTTTGTTGTTTTTGTAATCAGCGACCCGATAAACCATACAAACGATACCCATGTTGATTTTCAGACTTTGTCACCCCATTTCCCCCTTTTAGGGGTTGAATTCTGAAAAAACCTGAAACACGTGTTTACTCATTTATGAATAGGAGTACTCCTGTGAAGTCTCGAATAAAATAGTCTAACTAATCTTGTTTCCCCATACAAACTTTGGACCCCCGTTTCACCCCCTTAGGGGTAGAATTTCGAAAAACCCTTTCTTATTCCTTGTTTACATTACAAAGGGAAGCTTTGTGCAAAATTTCAGCTTTCTAGGTCGAAGGGTTTGGGCTGTGCGTTGATGAGTCAGTGAATGAGTCAGTGAATGAATCAGTCAGTCAGGACTTCTCTTTTTATATATATAGATATTATTCCATATTCGACTGACGACGATCCCAAGTGGGTCGAAATATATATCGAAAATTTTCTTTTTCATTCAATTTCTACTTTAATATTCGTAAGAATCTATACATATTTATATATATATATATATATAATAAAACGGTTAAAAAATGCTTTTAAAGTAAAAATATTTATTATCCAAGAATAAAAAAAATATTAAACTACTAATTATAGCATTATGATTGAGCATGGCCAGATAAATTAAATTATGTACTGTGAAAATGTTAATATGTTCTGTGGACCTCAAATAACTTATATTGTAAATAAAACAAATTCTAGGTACCTGTTCTACTTTTAATATATTCTACACTAGCGACCGGTTTCGTTATAATAACATCGTCAGGCTTTTAAATATCTCTACGAATCATTGTTAAAGAGGTTGTATCAGTTGGCTTTACCAAGCTATGGTCATCTGAGTGAAGTGTGACGTTTCTTGTTGTTGTTGTTAAATATTGTCTTGTGTCGTATGTATTCAGTTTTTCGTTATTATATATTTCTATTGTAGCTGCTTCTTTTATTAATCTAATCGCATGATCTAACACTTTAACAATCATGAGATGAAATATAAATGTTCCATCAAGAACCAACAACGACAAGTATCAATTTCTTCAAATAACTTACCCTTAACGCACCTACTGTATCACAGGCAACAATCCATTGAACGTAATTTATGGAGGGACCTCTGACTAATATCGTATTAAAACGTCAATAGTTAGTGAAGTCTTTCTAAACGATAATCTCTAAACGCAATAGCTTTAATTATACAACGTGTAATAGAAAGGTGTAACCATATTTGAAGAGCTTATTCAGTCAATGGTAAAGAACAACTTTTACTATCGAACAAACCCTGTATATCGAAAA
This sequence comes from Ypsolopha sequella, assembly GCA_934047225.1. Lineage (NCBI taxonomy): Eukaryota > Metazoa > Arthropoda > Insecta > Lepidoptera > Ypsolophidae > Ypsolopha > Ypsolopha sequella. The sequence goes on along the minus strand of OW204004.1, from coordinate 18,855,412 downwards.
AAAAAATGTACTTTTTCATAGAAAAATGCAATGCCGCTCGGCTGAAATGTATGCAAGGGCAGATTTTCTCTACATGAAGCTTCATGGGGTGTATCCTAAATATCCGCTTATGTATCCGACATTGTTCGTGCTAGGGATGGTTGGATACAACAAGTTGGAGGTTCGACGGGACCTCACTTTGGCTTCGTACCTGTTTAAGATATGGCGGGGAATAGAGTGTAATCCCATTTTATTAAAGATGTGTAAGTTAAGGGTGCCCAAAGGTTTCCTAAGGGTGCGAAGTGGCCGACTGTTTGATGTAGGAAGCAGTAGGACAAACCTTCACCAGAAGGCTCCCCTGACGCGAGCGCTACAACTGCTCAACAGGATCCACGATCACACAGACATATTTCTCTGTTCTCTGAGTGAATTCACAAGAACAGCGTTGTATATTATTTGTTATGTATAATTTTTTTTTTTTTTTTTTTTTTTATTGTTGCTTGTATTATGTGTTTGTAGTTTAGGGTGAAAATTGTAAATATGTACTACGTCTATTGTTTTTATGCCATAGTAGTTTTATTTCCTTATATGTTAGCGGCACTATCGCATTGGCCTAGCTGTTAAGATAGTGTAATGTAGTTAATAAATAAATAAATAAATAAATAAATAAAATTTTTTTTTGAGTTTTCGGGGTTGGCTCCATAGTAAAAGTTGTTCTATATCATTGACTGAATAAGCTCTTCAAATATGGTGACACCTTTCTGTTACACCTTGTTTAACTTTGTAAATCATATGACGTAAATACCTACCACGTAGTCTACCACGGCAGGTGGTAGAGCTGATGCCGGGCTCGACTGTGGAGGTACCACCATCTTACTTGGAGATCACCTCGAAGTAATTCGGGGGAGAGTAAGAGGACAGCAAAACACCAGGAGGCCCACCATGCCTGGGACCGATGTATGGCGGTATATCCATCCCTAATAGCCGGGCTTTATATGGAACAGACTGGTGACGGGCAGCGGCGTCACTGGTGCGAGGGTTCCCGCACCGCGCTCACCAACCCGCCTGCCCAGCGTGTGTGAGTATGGGCAATTCTTCCAGGATGACCGCCGGGAGTGGCAAAGTCCTGGAAAGGCTTATGTCCAGCAGTGGACGAACTAGCGTGCGTGTGTATAAGTTTTAACCTTGTCATTTTTGAATTTAAAAAGTTTAAACTATTTATCATATTTTTAAAGCATTTGAAAGGTTATTAAAGATATTTATTTTCTAAATCTTTCTAAATAGGTTAAAGCTTTTAAGATTTTAAAACATCACAATTACGGGACAATATGTGTCATATATTTTTTTCAAAGTTTTGTAATATTCATATAGAAAGTTTAAACCAATTTAAAAACGTCTGTAAACGCAGTTTTGCTTCTGAAGCCCCTTAATGTTGCAATTGAAAGAATAGTTTTATTTTTATGTAAGTAATAATTTTCCTTCGTTATTTCTTCTCAGTGCCAACAAAATTACCTCCCGAAGTCCCAACTCAAGCAAAAGTTAAACGAGTTGGAAAGATCCAAGTCATTTCAGTTTTGATCTACACACTTAATAAGCAGGGCATCTTAACTGGCAGATTTGCATGCGTATAACTTATTCCGTTACATTTAACTTAGCGGAGCCTCTTAAGTTATGTCGTTTAAACATTCGTGTGCTTTATGACGCAGTTAGGGTAATCTGGACTTTTAGTTATGTATAAAAATAGTATTTAACTGTAACATAATGTGAGACATTGGGACACGAGTGCATGTTTACGAAACTAACGAAGTGAGCTTCGTAATATCTATGTTCACTGACACATATGAACATTGTTCAGTTGCACGAAATACTGTTAATTAGACTTTAAAAAATTTGGAATTAAAAGAATTTTGAAATTCTTATTTACAGAAACTAATGGTAACTTTGCGATGGCAGTATACACAATACATAGATAATAAGGTTTTGTTGAATAACTATTGAGTGAATTTTGAATTTAAGTGTTCTGTTTCGATTAATTAGAAACAGGCGGGTTTTTCACAATCCAGCTGCGAAACCGCTCTTAAAGATTTTTTCGCTAAATATAAAAAGCGCAATTTATAGCTACATATCAATACATATCAATATGTATGTAATTTTGTACAACTAGGCCTTTTATTAGTATTTTAATTAGATATAAGTATTCATGAATTAAGTAGAGGAAAGTTACCAAATATGGAATAGTATCCCTAATATGGAACACCACCATTTCTCTAAAACTAACACATCAAGATGCAATTCAAAGTAATTTTTTACCTCATTCACTCATTCAGTGTCGCACTTATTTTGTCTGACTAGTCAGGTGCACGGTATGGCTATGGCCATAGATAATTATACTTGGCTATGGCAGGCGTTTTTTGTTTTCTCAAGACACTCAAGGAAAACATGGGTCTAAAGTTTAATGTCTGCTTTCTGGGTTCATAATGTCTGTGCAGGTCCAGAATTTGACACTCGAATTTGTAATTTTTGTAAGAAGATTAAGTTCCTCATGACTTTTTTCCAAAATTTTCTTACATTTTTGTTTTTTTCTAAATAGAAATCACGTGTATTTTTCTAATATTCCATATTTGGATACCTATTCCATAAAAAGCTACCGTTTTGATAATCTGATTTTTGGAAAATAAAAAATTATTTAGTAATATTAAAAATAAAAAACGAATACTAGGTCAAGAAAAAATGTATGTCTGATTATAATTACTAATAAACGTCTTTGATATTTGTTTTTTATTTTTTTTAAAACAAATAATCAAAATGGTATTCCATATTTGGTTACTTTCCTCTATGTAATTTCATGCCACAGCTGCACAAGATAATATTGATTAGACAAGATAATAAAAACAAAGTTAAGTTATGCACTTTAATAATAATAATAATAAAATTCTTTATTGCAAAAGTTCAATTTTTGTACACAGGCGAGCTTAATACTATTTAGTATTTTCTACCAGCTAACCTTTGGGAATGGGGAAGTTGTTGGGGTAGTGCCATGATTTCCAAATGTTTACAAATTGTATTAATAGATACAGATATATATATATACAACGTGTAACAGAAAGGTGTAACCATATTTGAAGAGCTTATTCAGTCAATGGTAAAGAACAACTTTTACTATGGAGACAACCCTGAAAGCTGAGAAATGAGTGCTCTCTAAGGGTATGTGGATGGAAAAGTCGAAAGCAGGGTCTTTGACTTAAGAACTTTGTTTGGACTAGTTAAGAAATAAACATACTAAAAGTCCTTATCCCTCCGAGTCGAGCCCGAGGGGGGGGGGGGGGCACAAAGAAGATCCCGTTTTTTGGTTTTTTGCTTACATCTCAACAACAGCTGGTTCTATAGACTTGAAATTTTGCATATAGATACCTTATATAGTGAAGGCGTCCACTAAGAAAGGATTTTTCAAAACACACCCCCTAAGGGGGTGAAACGGGAGTCCAAAGTTTGTATGGGGAAACAAGATTAGTTAGACTATTTTATTCGAGACTTCACAGGAGTACTCTTATCTATGAATGTGTTTCAAGTTTTTTCAGAATTCAACCCCTAAAAGGGGGAAATGGGGTAAAAATTTTGAAAATCAACATGGCTATCGTTTGAATGGTTTATCAGTGGGTCTACCGCGTAATTCTCATTTACATCAACATCAACTTGAGATTGAAATTTGTCGTGCGTGCGACGATGACCGCCTAACATGCCATCTCTTTTGCACGCGTTGAATTTCGCATGCATTTGCTTGAAGTTGATACAAATGAGAATTACGCGGTAGAGCCCCGGGTCGCTGATTACGAAAACAACAACGATTTTAAAATCCAACGTGGTTGACGTGAAAAAGGCTTTGAAATTTGACCATTTTTCGAAGCTCATAGCTAGGCAAAGATTGGAGATAGATAAAAAGTGTGAAATCTAAAGTTGTATAAAATTTTATCAGCTTTCATTATGTAGTAAAACAAAATTTCGTACAATGCACGGTTTTCGAGATGTAAGCAAAAAACCAAAAAACGGGATCTTCTTTGTGCCCCCCCTCCTCGGGCTCGACTCGGAGGGGCAAGGACTTTTAGCATGTTTATCTCCTAACTAGTCCAAACAAAGTTCCTAAGTTAAAGATCCTGCTTTCGACTTTTCCATCCACAAATTATTCGTTGCTTAAGCGTTTAATCTGTCTATCAACATTCAACACCTAAATAGTTCATACAAATACAAAAAACCCAAAAATTGAAAATAAACACTTTCCATTATTTTCATTACAAAAAAAAAGCACTAATCTAATTTCGAAAGCTACCTTAACAGCATCTGCTCGGCAGGGGTGCCCAACCATTTGCATAAAGGAAATGAGTAGAAACTGCGTGAGGGCGCGCAAGTTATCGCGCCTGGTGATATTAACTGCTCCGGAAAAGGTTGACGACTACTGCCCTAATCGTTTCAAGGGGTTGCGCCTTGTTTTGAGAAGTGAAATGTACTGATTAGTTTTGAGGATCCGTCTGAATACGGAAACTTGTATTGTGTAAGTTTCCACCCGGGAAAATTCCCGATTGCGGGAAAATTCCCGGAAAGTTTCCGTGAAAACACCCGTTTGGGATAATATTCGGTGGTTTTCATTTCGAAATTTTGTTTTAATATATTTTGAAATAAAAAATATCCACCATGGCAAATAAGTAGATTTTCCGTATTGTAGCTAAATTACAGAAAGTTCTTTAATTGACAGTATCATTGTTTTCATCATTGCTTTTCTCAGAAAGTAATGCATATTTCAGAAAAACTCTATCAGTAAAAGTGTTTGTAATAGCGTCAGCAGTCTATCACAAAAAAAAAATAGTTCAGTTACTTAACCTTTTAATTAAATATTTTCAAGTTCCTGTAGTTTCCGAAGCGAATATTTTCGCAGTTAAGTGTAAGTGCCATAAGTTTAATTTTAAGTTTCATAGTATTTGTGAAGAAAAATGAAAAAACCCACCGATTGGTAATTTTCCCCGATAAATACCGGGAATTTTCCCAAACTGGAATTAACCCGAGAATTTTCCCGATGGGAATTTTCCGCGCCCATCTCTAATTGTGTAAGATTTTAACTGTCAATCTGTCTCTAGAAGTCTGTCAAGGTTTCTGTCAACTTAAATGTTAGCTGGCTGAAAATACGCTTCATTCAAAATATGAACCAGCAAAGTTACACCCATATGTTGAAAGCATCACGTTAGTTCGAAATTCGAACGCAGTATTTGAAATCTTCGTTTAACAACCATACAGTAGCCCAATTCGCTTACATAAAATTATGTTAAGATGTGTTAATTCGAAAACCATTTCGAGATTTTGGTTTATTAAGCCGTATTTGAACAGACTGGTAACGGGCACTGGTGCGAGGGTTCCGGCGCACACTGGTTCCATATCACGAAATCGTGGACTTAGGGTAAAGTCAATTTGAAGGTCAAGGAATCGAACTGATTTTTTTTTGGTAGACTGCTAAAACTATTACAAACACCTTTTACTGATGTAGTTTTTCTGAAATATGCATTAATTTAAGAGAAAAAAATCATTGAATTATTTTTTGTATGGAGAAAATTATGTTTTTGTCAATTACTTGCGAGCTTCATGTTTATTTAAAATGAAACTTACTACAGGTCATTGAGAAAGTCACGGCTAACATTTTCTTTCCTTACACTTATCTGCGTAAATCTGCGCTTTGGAAGCTACAGGCACTTGAAAATACTTAATGAAAAGGTAAAGGAATTGAACTGATTTTTTATTTTTGGTAGACAGCTTACTCTATTACAAACATCTTTTACTGATATAGTTTTGTAAAAATATGCATCACTTTCAGAGAAAAAAAAAAATTGAATTACTTTTGTATGGAGAAAATAATGTTTTTGTCAATAACTTGCGTGCTTCATGTTTATTTAAAATTAAACTTAGTTCAGGTCATTGAGGAAGTCACGGCCAACATTTTATTCCTTACACTTATCTGCGTAAATCTGCGCTTTGGAAGCTACAGGCACTTGAAAATATTTAATGAAAAGGTCAAGGAATTGAACTGATTTTTTATTTTTGATAGACAGCTTACTCTATTACAAACATCTTTTACTCATGTAGTTTTGCAAAAATATGCATCACTTTCAGAGAAAAAAAAATATTGAATTATTTTTGTATGGAGAAAATTATGTTTTTGTCAATTACTTGCGTGCTTCATGTTTATTTAAAATTAAACTTAGTTCAGGTCATTGAAGAAGTCACGGCCAACATTTTATTGCCTTACACTTATCTGCGTAAATCTGCGCTTTGGAAGCTACAGGCACTTGAAAATATTTAATGAAAAGGTCAAGGAATTGAACTGATTTTTTATTTTTGATAGACAGCTTACTCTATTACAAACATCTTTTACTGATGTAGTTTTGCAAAAATATGCATCACTTTCAGAGAAAAAACAATATTGAATTATTTTTGTATGGAGAAAATCATGTTTTTGTCAATTACTTGCGTGCTTCATGTATATTTAAAATTAAACTTAGTTCAGGTCATTGAGGAAGTCACAGCCAACATTTTATTTCTTACACTTATCTGCGTAAATCTGCGCTTTGGAAGCTACAGGCACTTGAAAATATTTAATGAAAAGGTCAAGGAATTGAACTGATTTTTTATTTTTGATAGACAGCTTACTCTATTACAAACATCTTTTACTGATGTAGTTTTGCAAAAATATGCATCACTTTCAGAGAAAAAAAAAATATTGAATTATTTTTGTATGGAGAAAATCATGTTTTTGTCAATTACTTGCGTGCTTCATGTTTATTTAAAATTAAACTTAGTTCAGGTCATTGAGGAAGTCACGGTCAACATTTTATTTCCTTACACTTATCTGCGTAAATCTGCGCTTTGGAAGCTACAGGCACTTGAAAATATTTAATGAAAAGGTCAAGGAATTGAACTGATTTTTTATTTTTGGTAGACAGCTTACTAAAGTGTAACGAAAAAAATGTTGGCCCTGACTTCCTCAATTACCTGTAGTAAGTTTCATTTTAAATAAACATGAATCACGCAAGTAATTGACAAAAACATAATTTTCTCCATACAAAAAATTTCTTTTTTTTTTCTCTGGAAGTTATGCGTATTTCAGAAAAACTACATCAGGAAAAGGTGTTTGTAATAGCGTCAGCAGTATACCAAAAATAAAAAATCAGTTCGATTCCTTGACCTTTTCATTAAATATTAATTTTAAATAAACATGAAGCACGCAATTAATTGACAAAAACATAATTTTCTCCATACAAAAATAATTCAATATTTCTTTTCTCTGAAAGTGAAGCATATTTTTTCAAAACTACATCAGTAAAAGATGTTTGTAATAGAGTAAGCAGTCTACCAAAAATAAAAAATCTGTTCAATTCCTTGACCTTTTCATTAAATATTTTCAAGTGCCTGTAGCTTCCATAGCGCAGATTTTCGCAGTTAAGTGTAAGGAAATAAAATGTTGGCCTTGACTTCCTCAATGACCTGAACTAAGTTTTATTTTAAATAAACATGAAGCATGCAAGTAATTGACAAAAACATTATTTTCTCCATACAAAAATAATTCAATTTTTTTTTCCCTGAAAGTGATGCATATTTTTGCAAAACTACATCAGTAAAAGATGTTTGTAATAGAGTAAGCTGTCTACCAAAAATAAAAAATCTGTTCAATTCCTTGACCTTTTCATTAAATATTTTCAAGTGTCTGTAGCTTCCAAAGCGCAGATTTACGCAGATAAGTGTGAGGAAAAAAAATGTTGGCCGTAACTTCCTCAATGACCTGTAGTAAGTTTCATTTTAAATAAACATGAAGCACGCAAGTAATTGACAAAAACATAATTTTCTCCATACAAAAAATAATTCAATGATTTTTTTCTCTTAAATTTATGCATATTTCAGAAAAGCTACATCAGTAAAAGGTGTTTGTAATAGTTTCAGCAGTCTACCAAAAAAAAAATCAGTTCGATTCCTTGACCTTCAAATTGACTTCACCCTAAGTCCACGATTTCGTGATATGGAACCAGTGTGCGGCGCCGCGCTCACCAACCCGCCTGCCCAGCGTGTGTGAGTATGGGCAATTCTTCCAGGATGACCACCGGGAGTGGCAAAGTCCTGGAAAGGCTTATGTCCAGCAGTGGACGAACTAGGCTGATGGATGGATGGAAGCCGTATTTTAGAACTTGTTGTCTAAAAAACCTCATGGTGATGAATATTTTTACGAAAAAGCTGCAACTTTCATTTGCTTCGTGTGACGTCACTTGAGAAATGGCTGTTTAGAAATGTGTCCTATGCTATCAAGATAAATTTATAAAAATTTGCTGCTGACTGATTTGACAGATGGATGACAGATGAGTAGACAGACAGAGACAGACCACTTTTTTATTAGCAATCACACATCACAATCAGTTTAATGTCTAAACTTCTCAAGTGACGTCATAAATAACCGACAATAGTTTAAAAAATCATAAAAAAATAATGGTTTATTTTTTTATTTGATAATTAAAATGATGAAATAAATAGAATAATATTTTGTTTACCCTGTCATCTAATATGAACAACATCTCAGCTTTGAAAATTATTCGGAATTCTCATAGATTTTCCATCTCACTCGACACATGAGTACAGAATAAATGAGACTTGATCAGAAACTCATGTTTAAATAAACAAGTTATGCTAATCAAGAACCCAAGACATCAAACTTCAATAATCAAAATTCGCAATCTCTAAACGAATTCATAGACAGGGTGAAAAGGAAATTTCGTGGACCGGGAGCTTCCAAAATTAATTGGGAGAAGCAAATGAGAAATAATGTAAGTAGATATGTACAGGAGCGGATACAAGATTACAATATTACATCCCGGGGATAATAAGGACAAAAATATAAGGATTTCCATATGCGTGAGTGAGCGGTGGATAAATGATTTAGAAGATTAAATAAACAATAAACAATAAACAACATTAAATTAAAACCACTTATATGACTGAATATCTTTCACAAAACATAAACCCGTTGACAAAATAAAAATACATTCCTATACGAATTTTCCGAACATCCGCCATTTTAAGGAAAAGAAGAAAATAGTAATATTATGACATTTATGTAACATACGCCATGGTATCCAGTATGATGCGGTCTCAATAGTTGTAAGTCCCAGTTTTTGAAGGTAAGTATTATCAAAGTACTTAAAGAAACATGAAGCAATGGTACACATTCTAACATGAAAATTTTAATTTAAATTAAAATATTTATAGATACCATCAATATGAACAAAACATTAGGCTATATAAATATAACAAACACAATACAAAAAACTTTACAAAAGAAAACCTTTGTTACTTTTCGATGACTTTGTTACTCAGCACTAATGGGATGGCTACTGATGCCTAATATAGTAAAAACCGTAATATAGGCATCAGTGCTTCTCCCGTTGCGCAGAATAAAACACACTTAGTATAATTAGTTGCGTACTGTAGAAGTAAATATCAACTACCCAAAAGCTCCCGGACCAAAATCTTCAAATCGGATATCCTTAACATACGTACCTCAGAGGGTGGGTCTAGCAGATAAATAATAATTCCAGCCCTCTCCCACGAGATAAATCGACATATGCTAATATGTTGCCAAATTATTTATTGAGGGTAGCCTATCGAGACCTGTGGGGGAAGGAGGTAAGTGCGATTTTTTCAGAAAAGGCAAAATATGTGGATAAAAACAATCTCCTAATTGACGTCACAGTTGTTGATTCAAGTACGCACACCATTTATAAAATGTAAGTTAAGAGTTGGTGTTTTCAGGGTTCCATTAAAACCTTTAAACTGAAGTTTCAGTGTCTATCTTGAAATTGGCTTGTATGAATAAATTATTGAATGAATTAACCATTAATTATTTATTTATTAATCCGGAACCCCGAAAAAATACACATGTCAGATTTCAAATATACTCGTATTATAGATACGAGTATTTATGTCTAATGAATCGTATTTTCAAATGAATTTCATCTTTGTTTACGTAAACTGTACATTGTTTACGACGTACACTTTACAGACATTAAAAAAGATAATTAACTATGTTGTAGAAATCAAGACAAATTTTACAAAACCCTTGTTCTTATCGGACGCGGTTCTACAATAGCTATGAAATGATATAACATCTTATAACTTACGAAAAAACGACAAATTCAAAACGGAATTTATTTTGCAGTTACATCACTTTTCCTCTAGAGTACCCCAGTAATATGTCTCGTATCCCGTCGGCTGATAAAGTGACTTTCCCGAGCTAATACTGTTTTGTTTTATTGGACATATTTGTCAAGAAATTCCTTATCCTTTTCTACTTATGCCGTTTTTCTTCCTGTCGACCATAAATCAAGGTTTGGCGGGTATTTGATAAAGTTTTCTTGTTTATTTCAGCGATTAATTTTGCTCTGTTAACTTATTCGCAGCTAGAAAGCTTTTGTGGAAGTCAAAACAAAGTCATATGTGTGTCCATCGTACGCGATACTGAATGAATGAATGTATGAATTTATTTCAGAAAGTACATAATGTAGTATTTTTGTGGGTAACGTTATTATATTACCTAGGGCTATCTTAACTTACTTATGTGTATATAAATTTAATTTACTAACCTAGATAATATACTTAAATATATTAGACATTAATGCACATAATTATTAACGGGTAGCAAGGGTCGAAAACTACACACCGTGCTTGTAAAAAACAGTTTGACGGTCATGTAGTTCGCCGTTCATAACCTTCAATTGGTTTGCATTAAATGTACATAGTATTTTTAAATAAATAAATAAACCTAATAAATATGTAATTAACAAGTTTGTACATAATCATTTATTTATAATGCAGAATATATAATAATATATAAGTACAGATATGCATATAAATATTGTGTGTGCTGAGGACATCTAGATACTAAAGTAGCTATTTGTAATTGACACGTATCCTAATGAAAAGTACACAATTTTACCGTATTTTCAAGAATCAGTTATTGCAAAAAGGGAATTTAAATTTTACTAAGCAACTGGTGTTTAGGTAAGATTTTAAATTTACACGGTCACTAGACGGGAGTATGTAAACGGCGGGTTAAACCATGGCATTATGCTGAGCCAGTGCCTTTTTGTTGCCATGACAGATGACGTCATCCGTTTAATTTTAAAGCCATCTGCATTTTTTTTTTTTTTTTTTTTCGATATGTAAAAAAACGAAAATTGTGCTGTTCTTAGAATGTTATTTTTTATGTGTTGTATTGTGATGTGGCGATAAATAAAGTTTTTAGATCTATCTTTCTGTCGAAAATTCGGCAAAATATAAAAAGGTGAGTCCCGTACATACACCATATCGTTTTTAAATGGAGTTTAATTTAAATTGTCTAAATTTCCGACTTGTGCCCTTTTGCCGATGAATAAGTGTATGTTATACCAAAATTACATAAATAAATATATTTCATTTCATTTCATATATTTCATTTCATTTCGATCGGGCTTTGGGGGCTAAGGGGTAGTAATTTCAGATTTTGATGAAAACTCAAAAACTATAAAAGGATTTGCGCGTAAATAATAGCATTGTTAAACATAAAGAATACCAAAAACCCTTACTTTGTGTTAAGTATAATTAACGCCAGCCAACATTCTAAAGAAGGGCCACGTGAAAATGAATAGAAGAGCTTGTATCACTCGAAAGATGAATGTGGAAGAAGAAACATGGGTGTGTCAAGATCGTAGCAGATGGAGATCTGTAGCCTCTGCCTACCCCGCAGGGCCAGGTGTGAGTATATGTAAGTAGGTATACATATTAATTTGCACAAAATTAGAGGAAACAGTGATTTATTGACACAATTATAATGCCGTTTGACCCTCAAGACTCCGTTTTAATTTTCACAACTTTTTTCTACTATTCTACACGATAGGAAAGTATGGATATGGTTACTTTGAAAACGACGCGGCGTTTTTTACTAATTAAAAAATGTCGGCCCCTTAAGCAAATAAATGAAACGTATTCAACATATGTAAGAAAAAAAAAGTTTATTTCAAACCATAGAGAAATCGAAAACAATTCTCACGGACAAATGAATTTCAGACGGGGCTTGAACCCGTATCTCTCCTATCGCGGCCCAATGACTGATCCAGTTTTACTAGACTTCTCAAAATTTTGTAACTAAGTACATACTTGATACACAAGCTATTTAAAAAAATGTCTAGTAATGCACATTTGAACACTCACGAAGGCGCGTGCAGTTCATACTCTGTTACAAAGGACAAGGATGGCACCGTTCTCATTACAATTACTATAGATAGCATCAGACAGTTAAGAAATACTCATTTCTCATTAACTTACTATATACAGGTTCGAGCCCCGCCTGAGATTTATTAAAAATTTGTTTCTAATTGTGTTTTCCATGATGCAGCGCATTTTAATAATATTTATATAAGGTATTTAAATAATAGTTTCCCAAGCAATGGATTTCTCTATAAATCACGTATTCTTTAGTTCATATATCAAAATATTTGTTTTTTATTTATGCTGTGTGTTGTAAAATAAATGTCATAATGAATTTGTGGATATATTAATAATTTGCAATATTCCGCTAACAACTCTTACCAGGCTATTCAAAATGCAGACTCAAGCACCGCCCGCCCTCCCGCATGAAACATGCACAAGCAAAGCGAGCAGTACGAGCACAAAAAAAGCAATCTTAAATAACAAGCAAGAAAACTTATCGACACGTGTTTCGCCTCTAAACGAGGCATCCTCGGGATGTGTAATCCGCCCAACCGCTCGACAGCAAAAAGCTCCACAAATTCATGATGGACTTCCGCAAAGTAACGCCTTTTTCAATAAATTTTAAATGTCATAATGTATGTCAATCTAAGTTTTTAAACGTAAAACTAAAGAAAAGTCTTATCCCTATCATTCTATCTCCCTCTACATAATTAAAACAGATGCGTATTGGGTGCATTAATTTATACTTTTTTTTGCCCCTGACTTTTAATTTGTCGGCTCCAAGTGTTTTGCATAAATTCCTTTGTTTCTTTTAGAAAATTTGTTTAAGTCCACCAATTACTAGGGTGAAGGTAATTTATTTGAAGATTCCTTTAAGTTAAAAGAAAAGAAACGTCTTTTATTGAGTGTGGAAAATCTTAATTACGTAGCAGACTTTACAAGGAACAATTTTTCTTGTTTGAGTATTTTTTTTTTATGATGGATCGGTAAGTCCACTTTTCTACAAGCAATGAAACCTGGGGTTAGTTTCTTATATTACGACATAAAACAACAATAAATCTTACAAACTATAAACCACCATAAATTCTTCCATACCCCGGCACCTCAAAGACCTCAATACATTCCCTAATATCATAATCTTACACCAAAATGCTTTCACATTTCAACGACATCGTCCATTTTGGCACCCCTAAAAATTATCTCAGAAGCCTGTCAAAAAAAGACCCTATGCTTTTCAATTAAGGTTCAAACTTGTCCGGCAAGGTTCGGTCAGGGAAAATAAAATGAGGTTGTCCCTTCAGGCTATTAGTTCCAGGATTAGCAATCTGATCCCAGCATCGGATGACCAACATCATATTGGTTAAACCTGGCTTTGGACACTTTGCGTCTCTAATTCATATTTCCCGAGTACGGTCCTGGCCCGTTTGTTTGCGTTGCGTTCAGGATTTAGAAATGGAATTGGAAAAATATTTGGAACAGCGAAATTGTTTAATGGTTGAGTTTTTGCCTACAATACGGAAGTTAACAATTCCCATGGTTTAATTTTTAAAAGATTTTTTTTTTATTTTTTTCAGAGTGTTTACGTCTTTTTAGGACATAGTTTTCATTATTTTGTTATATAAATTAACCATTATTTTTTGATGATTTTTTTAGAATTGTCCGATATGACGTCACTTGAGAATTTGAGACATTATACTGATTATGATGTATGATTGCTTATAAAAAAGTGGTCTGTCTATGTCTGTCTACTTATCTGTCATCCAGCTGTCAAATCAGTCGATAGCAATATATAATTACATATTTATTCTTGATTGCAAAGGACACATTTCTAAACAGCCATTTCTCAACTGACGTCACACAAAGGCAAATGGGAGTTGCAGCGTTTTTGTAAAAATACTCATCATCAGGACAGGCTTAGGTCCAGCAGTGGACGAACTGGATGGATGGATGAACATCGTCGACTGAATAGATAAATAGTGGTGGCATTTATAATGTTACTCACAAAAATAACTATAAAAAAACACTTCCAACCTCTTTCTAAAGTTCTTAAGGGGACCGTCTCGAATCGAGTGTGCCTTGAGCTCGTCTCCGCGGAGCGCTCCTAATTCCGTTATACATATTCATGATCCTATTATTGTCCCTATATTGTGATACTTTGATTAAGTGTCTACCCCAGAGAGTACAGTTGGAATATTTGTAGACTAAAAAATTTACCATTTGCAAGTTTAAAATAGGTACATAAATAATACACTTTTTACACTGTACATAGAAGGAGTACGAAATTGTATCCATAATACCCAGAATTATAATTTGTATTATTTTATACTTCTTATATATTCGTAACTTTTACTTTTTTCCTTTTTTCGTATGCGTAAAAATATATTATATAGCTGTAAGGATAGTGTTCTATTGTTGATAATAAATAAATAAATAAATAAATAAATAAATATTTGTATAAATCAACAGAAGTCAGCATTTTTTTAACTTCAAATACCTGTATATGTCATTTAATATTTTTCTATTCGCCTGATGACGACCCCACTGAGGGGTCGAAATATAGCGTTTAAAACCATTTAATCAAGTATTTATATTTATGTGGAATATAACATATAAAATATAAAAAGGCCCTTCAACGGTATTTTATAAAAAATATTTTATAAACAAGTTATATTATTAATAATACAATTATTTTTGAACTGTATATACAACGTGACTTTTTGATCATCGTCCAAACTCATACTGGTGGCATGGTAAGTTATCAGTATCATGCATCAGTAACAATTTTGGTGAAATTCGTAAAATGAAATTTCGACTCCCCATAATGATTCACTCGGGTCTGGAACTGAATTTATATGGGAAGCCGAAATTTAATTATATGAATTTCACAAAAATTGTTACTGATCCATGATACTGATCACTTATCAAGGCTCCAGTATGAATTTGGACGATGATCAAAAAGTCACCTTGTATAGATGAACGTGTCTACAGAAATTTCGGTTTTGGTAACTCGGCTTCTTTGGCCACTGATTAATGGCCCCTTTTGATTGTTTATTCGGCCTCTTTTTAGGGGTTTGAAAAGTGACGACACCTTTTTTATAATAACATGCATTTGATAATGGTGTGACTAGTTGTTCGGTTGCTACTGATGTGCCTAAAGCATTAAGGTTTTTTTTTATTTTTCTTAATTAAATTAATCAAAAGATTGTATTATCTTTCTTTTATCTCTTTTTGGTCCATTGAAGATATATTTCTCCTCTTTAATTCATTTTTGTAAGAAAATATGAAGGTATTTGTCGAAAAAAAAATTAAATATATTTTTAGAAAAAAACTACCACGTTAAAATTTTTCTGACGTCAAAGGTACCTTTATAAGGGGTAAGTTGTTTATTCTAATTAACTAAATCATTTAGCTAACTACCGTGCGTTGATGTTATTAATAACTGTGATGTCTGCTGCCTTGTTATCTGTCATCGCAAATCGAGACCGTTTTGTCTAACAAAGTGGTTGCGCCCCCTTAAATGTTACGGTGTGAGCGATGAAAGTTGTTTTAGAATTAGATTAATTGTTTTCATTCCAGTTTATATAAATGTATTTATATAACCTGGAATAAATATATTATGTAAGTCTTCTGCTTCTTCTATAACCATTAAGCTCTTCTTATCTATCAAATTTTGTAGATACATAATATTTTATGTTTGAAAAAACGCTTATACTTGTCCACATTTAAAATTAAACTTTATTATGCCCGACTGGTTTCGCTGTTCAGAATTTTTAGGGTTCCATACCCAAAGGGTAACCAACGGGACCCTATTACTAAGACTCCGCTGTCCGTCTGTATGTCCGTCTGTCCGTCTGTCACCAGGCTGACACAGTCATGAACCGTGATAGTTAGACAGTTGAAATTTTCACAGATGATGTATTTCTGTTGCCGCTATAACAACAAATACTAAAAAACAGAATAAAAACTTAGATACAGAGCTAGAATAATTAACATACACTTTGTGTTAAATAAAAACGTAGATACAGAGCTAGAATAATTTACATAAACTTTGTGTTAAATAAAAACGTAGATAAAGAGCTAGAATAATTAACATAAACTTTGTGTTAAATAAAAACGTAGATACAGAGCTAGAATAATTTACATAAACTTTGTGTTGAATAAAAAGGTAGATACAGAACTAGAATAATTGACATAATCTTGTGTTAAATAAAACGTAGATACCTACAGAGCTAGAATAATTTACATAAACTTTGTGTTAAATAAAAACGTAGATACAGAGCTAGAATAATTTACATAAACTTTGTGTTGAATAAAAAGGTAGATACAGAACTAGAATAATTGACATAATCTTGTGTTAAATAAAACGTAGATACCTACAGAGCTAGAATAATTTACATAAACTTTGTGTTGAATAAAAACATAGATACAGAGCTAGAATAATTTGTATAAACTTTGTGTTGAATAAAAACATAGATACAGAGCTAGAATAATTTGTATAAACTTTGTGTTGAATAAAAACATAGATACAGAGCTAGAATAATTTGTATAAACTTTGTGTTGAATAAAAAGGTAGATACAGAACTAGAATAATTGACATAATCTTGTGTTAAATAAAACGTAGATACCTACAGAGCTAGAATAATTTACATAAACTTTGTGTTGAATAAAAACATAGATACAGAGCTAGAATAATTTACATAAACTTTGTGTTAAATAAAAACATAGATACAGAGCTAGAATAATGTACATAATCTTGTGTTAAATAAAAACGTAGATAAAGAGCTAGAATAATTTACATAAACTTTGTGTTAAATAAAAACATAGATACAGAACTAAAATAATTTACATAATCTTGTGTTAATTAAAAATGTAGATACAGAGCTAGAATAATTTACATAAACTTTGTGTTAAATAAAAACATAGATACATAACTAGAATAATTTATATAATCTTGTGTTAAATAAAAACGTAGATACCTACAGAGCTAGAATAATTTGCATAAACTTTGTGTTGAATAAAAACATAGATACAGAGCTAGAATAATTTACATGAACTTTGTGTTAAATAAAAACGTAGATACGAGTACCTACAGAGCTTGAATAATTAACATAAACTTTGTGTTGAATAAAAACGTAGATACAGAAATAGAATAATTTGCATAAACTTTGTGTTAAATAAAAACATAGATACAAAGCTAGAATAATTTACATGAACTTTGTGTTAAATAAAAACGTAGATACGAGTACCTACAGAGCTTGAATAATTAACATAAACTTTGTGTTGAATAAAAACGTAGATACAGAAATAGAATAATTTGCATAAACTTTGTGTTAAATAAAAACATATAGATACAGAGCTAGAATAATTTACATAAACTTTGTGTTAAATAAAAACATAGATACAGAACTAGAATAATTTACATAATCTTGCTTGTGTTAAATAGTAACGTAGATAGCTACAGAGCTAGAATAATGTACATAAACTTTTTGTTAAATAAAAACGTAGACACGAGTACCTACAGAGCTTGAATAATTAACATAAACTTTGTGTTGAATAAAAACGTAGATACAAAACTCGAATAATTTACATAATCTTGTGTTAAATAAAAACGTAGATACAGTACTAGAACAATCATGCGATGTAAAAAAACATATTTCCCGCCATTTTTCATCAACACAATGTTTTTATCGCATACAGGCGTCAGGCAATATCCAAATGTCTGGGCTAAAGTTAATCCTTATTGTGAAGACCATAAATGGCATGGGGTAAAGAACAACCACTTTTTCCATGCAATCGGAAAAGCACCTTTTTCCGTGGGAATAAATGTTACTTTTCAATGTACAAACTTAAGAAATAAGTTGGTAGTTCCATAAAAGGATGAAACAAGCCGCAGCTTTTTGTCAGTACATTTACATACCAATAGACAAGACACTCTTTGTTAGTAGATATTTTTTTCACTTTCGTCTCAAGTTGATTTAATTTTAAAAAGTCATTAGTGAGGTATTTATTTGTAAACCCTTTTAGTCATTGTCAACAGAAACAGGATAAAAACTATGTTAGTAATGTCGACAACATGTTAAGTACATGAAGACAAACAGTAGATTCACTTTATTCAAATTTTAGTTTCTGATCGAAATGAAAGAAAATGTTAAAATTTACATATACTCATCACGCCTGACCCCGAGAGGGGTAGGCACAGATTACATATTTCCTGGCTATTCTAGTTATTCAAATATTATGGCACTACCTTCAACAATATTCCCATTGCCAAAGGTTAGCTGGTAGATAATACTAATTAGTATGAAGCTCGTCTCTGTAAAATAATTGAATTTTGTGCAATAAAGCGTTTTATTATTATCATTATTTTCATCTGCTACGATCCTGACACATCTCCTTCGTCTCTTGATTAATCAAGTCACACAAGGTGTTTTCATTCCGGGTGCTTCTCTCTATTTTATTATTTATTGTACACAGATTAATTACATTACATGCCAGGTGGTAGAGCTGATGCCGGACTTAACTGTGGAGGTACCACCATCTTACTTGGAGACCCCCTCGAAGTAATTCGGGGGAGAGTAAGGGGACAGCTCACAGGCAAAAAAACAGGAGGCCCACCATGCCTGGGACCGATGGATATGTTTATATCTTTTATTATCTTACTTCTACATCTCTTGCTATCGCTTTCAAGGGTATATACCTTTGAAACCGATAACGATAGATGTCGATGTTAGATATTAAGGCCCTGGCCGTCTTTTGAGGATTTATGCCTATTAAGGCGATATGTAAATGTTTAAGCGTCCCTGTTACTCTATATGCGAAAAAACCCTCTGTGCGAGAGGGACGGATTCGAGGAGAAGTAGCAAAATTTCGATACAAAAATGTACTCAAGTTGCTATCAAAATTTCGTTTAACCATGTCCTAGATACTGTCAAAACACATCGAATAAAGTGTACTACTAATTGTAGTCCATTGTCATTCCAAATTGTCAAATCAGGAAAAATGGTGTTGAAAAGGACCTCAGTTCAATAAATATATTTATCGAGCTGAATTTCTCTAATCGCGTTTCTGTTTAACAGATCCCTAGAAAATATTCCAAAAATAATATACTCATCCATCCATCCATCAGCCTAGTTCGTTCACTGCTGGACATAAGCCTTTCCAGGACTTTGCCACTCCCGGCGGTCATCCTGGAAGAATTGCCCATACTCACACACGCTGGGCAGGTGAGCGCGGTGGCGGAACCCTCGCACCAATGACGCCGCTGCCTGTCAGCAGTCTGTTCCATATTAGGCCCGGCTATTAGGGATGGATATACCGCCATCCATCGGTCTCAGGCATGGTGGGCCGCCTGCTTTTTTGTCTGTGAGCTGTCCTCTTACTCTCCCCCGAATTACTTCGAGGGGGTCTCCAAGTAAGATGGTGGTACCTCCACAGTGGAGCGCGGCATCAGCTCTACCACCTGATAAAATCAATCAATAACAATCTACAGTATAGTTATTCAAGATAGCAACTTAAATAGCAACCTAAATAATTTATTAAGAGGGTCCTGAACATAATATTACTTTGCTCTTTGATTCTGAAGCAAAAGTGGGCGCGATTTAATCTGTTTACTCGAACTTAAATCATAAACAAAGAAAACAAATTGCATAACTTAAAAAGCACAATAGCTCAAGTAATTACGGAGCACCTATTACGGTACAATAATCGAATTGTCTCATACAGATAGAATCGATACATCGATTCATCCTTATTCGATGCCTTTGTACTTTATTACGATTGTTTTAATCAAGAGAGATTTGCATACGGGGTATGGAGGGGCCTTAAAGAGTTATGGTGCGTAAATAAATGCAAGTAATGCAATGAATACGATAAGTGTTTTTTTTTTTTTCAATATTGTTTTTTTTGTGTAACTTTATACCTACAGGCAATGATGACAAAACAAGGAGTCGAACGCGTGCCAAAAAATTGCGAAAGCGGATTTTCTCGATTATCAAGCTAAAGTAATTATTGCATCTTGGTTTTAGGGTTCCGTAGTACCTAAAATGTACAGAAGGAACCTTTATAGTGAGACTTTACTGTCCGTCCGTCCGCATGTCACAGCCTTATAACTTTAGCACCGTTAAAGATAAAGAGTTGAAATTTGGCACAAAATATTATAAAAATTTCTAAATTCAGTTTTTTAAATTCAAAATGCTCTAAAAAAGTTTTAAACCTCTTAAACGTTCTGCAGAAGGCGTTAAGAAACCGAATTGTATTTTTTTTCAAAAAATTGTATGAATTAATGAATACACACTTCATTGTACACGGTCAAATAACAAATTGAGTTCAGAGTTTTGAACACACAACTTGTACAAGGGCGGACTTATCACTTAAAGCGATTTCTTCCAGCCAACCTTTGGTATTAGAGATATGAAATCAATATACTTAAATTTAATAATTTTTGTAAGCCTATTTTCCTACCTAATTAACAGCGCGGTACCTAAAATAGTACAAATTACATTAACAATAACAAATACATTGCCAGATAACATTGTCTGAAATCTGAGCCACGGATAGATATAGATAATGAGTCGATACTAGTCGATAGATAGCTATCTGCCGATTTATTGTGCTCTTTGAAGTCATCCGGTCGGAACAATTGTTTAAATTGTTTAAGAGGATGGCATATCCTAGCAACTTTTTTTATTACCCGTCCAGCACAGTAAGTCTAATGGCAAAGATCTTATTTGGTTTTCATAGAGGCGATTACATGTTGGCTCTTTGGCCTCTTTTTCTTGGACGCGTAATACTAGTGATCGCGCAGTGAAACAACAAATTTGTGTGTTTCTAGCTAATTACTGAAATATTTTGTAGGGAAAAAAATATTGGATTTAGGTAAAATCCCTTCATATTTCTATTGCCTATGTTATAAAAAAAATCAAGTTGATCTCTTAACCGCGTTTTTGAAACGAACGTTTGAAAACAAAAAAGAAGAGGGTGGAAAACATTTTCATTTTGACAAAATTATAAATCTTAATACATTGTTTATAGGTGGAATCCCTATATAAAAGATCGATAAATCAAATATATTTTCTTCAATATGAGGAGAGACCTAGTTTCTTTCAACGAACCCTTGAAAACCTGCTGTTGTTGATGTTCTAGCGTCAGGTGTCCCGTTAAAACTTGTTAGTAATTACAGTTTTAGACTCAGTGGTCTTCTAGCTCGAGTACTAATCCGGAGGTCACAGGTTCTAATCCCGTAGGAACACATTGTGTTGGTTGTGTCCGGTCTCCGTGCTTCAGAATGCACGTTCTCCTTCTTCTTTTCGTTTCAATGGTTCCTTTACAAAATCCTGGACCAGTATTCAGCCACATCCACAGCATTTGCCGAGGCCTTCCATAGGTCATCCCACGTACAGGTGTTTGGGCACGCTGGGCACGAGAGCAAATTAAAATAGCTAGCAAAATTTCAAATATTAAATCTCTAGATATTGTTGAAACACACCTAATAAGATATGTTTGAGTTCTGTATATGGTTCCTATTCATCAAACGAGGAGAAAAAATGTGTTCGAAGACCTCATTTCATCAATTATTTCTATCGAGGAAAATTTATCCAAACATGTTTTCCAATTTCAAAACCCTAGATTATATAGTCAAAATGCATATACCAGAAATTTATTAAAATTTTCCGTGTATTTCATGAAATACACAGAAAAGAAACACCCGTATTTTTTTCGCATATCGCCTTAAGCCTTAATTCGGAAGTCATGGATGACAGGGGTCTCGTGCAGCGCAAAAACTTTTACGGCTTTTAAGACGAGCTGTAGGCATTTTATGTCTGTTGTCGCTTTCTTTTTAAGGGGCAGGTAGTCCCCAACGACCTTGAGACGACCTGTGTCGGTACAAATATCAACAGAAACTGTATTGAAATAACGTTCGTATCAGCGCGCACTGCATACGTCGTTGGATCTCTGGATAGCGCAAAATAGGCTCTTAAAAATACTTGAAAATGTATAAAAATATTTGTTGCTAAAATTCTTCAAAAACAATCAAAGTTTCAATTTGTTTCTTTGCATAACTTAATTAATTAAATTGGACCCTGGTTTGATGTTTATTTTGTTACTTTTATAGATAAAAAATTTAAATTCAATGCATATCATTCTACCTATTCTGTAGTATATCATATATTTTTTTTTATTTTTTTACTACATCTGAGTAAAACCCGACCTTAATTGTGGCTATTTGGTCACCAGCTGTTAGAACCACCTTAAGGCGATATATAAAAGTTTTAGCGTCCCTGTTACTCCATAATATGCGAAAAAACCTTCAGTGCGAGAGGGACGGATTCGTGGAAAAGTAGCAAAAAGTCGGATTTTATTAATATAAAATGTACTAAAGTTGCTATCAAAATTTCGTTTAACCAGGTCCTAAATACCGTTAAACCCATCTAATAAAATATAATTGCAATCCATATGTCATTCTCAATTGTCAAACCAGGAGAATTGGTGTCGAAAAAGACCTCATTTCAATAAATATTTCTATCGAGCCGAATTTCTCCAATCGCGTTTCTGTTTTAACAGATCCCTAGAAAAAGATTCCAAAAACAATATACTATTTTATCAAAATAATACATTTTTTACTGAAGTAGATATGCAAGTTCTAAAAGTATCGTTTTTTTTCCCTAGCGCCTTAATAACCGTCGGTGAAACATGAGTTTACAAGTGTGGACTATGACTTGAAATACCTCCGACACCTCCTTGGGAATTCATATCTATATATTCATATCATCGTCTTGTTATACGACTACTTTCTTGATAAAACATTAAAAAACTCCCATCACTTCAAAATTATAAAGCTCAAAATCTGTCTACCAACAACCAAACACATAACATTCTTCCTCTCTTTTCCTCCCATGACTTATATTTCCTTCTCTATCTAAGAACGTGACCAGCTTACTAGTGCGCTGAAGTTTTCCCCACTTTATGATATTTTCTATGAAAAATCACCTGGTTCAACGCGGGGAATGAGTTTCCCGACATAATACTATTGCGCTATCAGATAGACGGGATCATATTTCATGAGAAAATTGGGTACACTGCATTATGTAAATAAATTGGGCAAATTAGTTGAACGAGCAAGCGAACCAAGCGAAGTTCTCCGAGTCTACTTGAAACAATCCGGCGTTTGTAAGTTTGTCAAAGATTTCAAAAGTTTATATGAGCCCTGGCACCTAAAATCTATTGCATTGTTTTTGAATGCGTGCGTTTACATAATGCCAACGCCCACACTTATGAGTGCGCAATCTGTCTACCTACGGTCAGCAAACTGATCAGACTACTAAAGTTGTTAAAATGATTAACTTTAAGCGCACTTAAGGCGATTACCGTCGCCAAATTAGCAGCTCGATATTTGTCGGTACGAATATCAACGGAAACGACATTGAAAAACCGTTCACATCAGCGCGCAATGCATAGTGGCTGTTACGACGCTCGCTGCGTCCTTGATAGGGCGAAATAGGAGAAAGTTATACTTTTCACTGGGACGTGATTGTTCGATTGAATAATGTTATGTTATGTTTATAGATATCAAATTTATCTATTTATCAAAACATAAATGAATTCAATCGGCCAAGTCACTTAGGAGCAGTAGGAAATTCAAGCCAAAAAACACCATTCAGTAAATGAAGGGAACTATTTATCATATTTTGTGTTTTGTTGTGTATAGTATATTTATTTCTTATAATTGATTATTTGTTCGTCGTACTGAGTTGTCGTGTTGTGCCATGTGTGAAATTGGTCTGTGATTCATTTAGTGTGTTAATTTTGTATAATTTATATTATAGACTGTATGTTTTCCTTATAAAACTAAATAAATAAACAATACTATGCTATGTAAAACTTGCAGGTGGTAGAGCTGATGTCGGGCTCGACTGTGGAGGTACCACTATCTTACTTGGAGACCCCCTCGAAGTAATTCGGGGGAGAGTAAGAGGCAAAAAACAAGGAGGCCCACCATGCCTGGGACCGATGGATGGTGGTATATCCATCCCTAATAGCCGGGCCTTATATGGAACGGGCTGGTGACGGGCAGCGGCATCACTGGTGCGAGGGTTCCGGCCCCGCGCTCACCAACCCGCGTTGGCCTGCCCAGCGTATGTGAGTATGGGCAATTCTTCCAGGATGACCGCCGGGAGTGGCAAAGTCCTGGAAAGGCTTATATCCAGCAGTGGACGAACTAGGCTGATGGATGGATGATGTAAAAATAGTTCATTGCTATTTCTAGATATTTACTTGAGCAGATTTTCAACAATTACTCTAGCAAGTGTAAAAAAAAATACATAAATAAAAAATAAAATGAAAAATGATGTAAAAATAGTTCATTGCTATTTCTAGATATTTACTTGAGCAGATTTTCAACAATTACTCTAGCAAGTGTAAAATGATTTTTGTGGCAGCACTTTTGCGTGTTGTAGCGCCTTAAGATGGAGAGCCCATCTGGATCGTAATTTTTTTGGAATTCGAAGTAATGTAATTTTTTTTTGGTCTAATAAAATCAATTAATTTTATAGATAATAATATAATCCAATTAATTAAAGACCAAAGGTAACTGACATGAAATTATGAATGTAATTATTCTTTATTCAATACAAAAAATCGTGATAAATTGGCGACATTAATCGGGAAAATTTACTGATTTCTTTTATAGGGTTCCGTACCCAAAGGGTAACCAACGGGACCCTATTTCTAAGACTCCGCTGTCCGTCTGTCACCAGGCTGTATCTCATAAACCGTTATAGTTAGACAGTTGAAATTTTCACAGATGATATTTTTCAGTTGCCGCTATAACAACAAATACTAAAAACAGAATAAAATAAATATTTAAGGGGGCTCCCATACCACTGACATGTTTTTTTTGCCGTTTTTATAGATAATGGTACAGTACCCTTCGTTCGCGAGTCCGACTCGCACTTGGCTGGTTTTTTTATTCTGGTACTAATGTACAACAAATTTATATGTCTAACGTTTTGACAATTTTGTCTAACAAATTTATGTAAGAATTAGGTCCTTTAAGTTGACATATTTTGAATTTATATAATGATGTTTTATATATCTCTTATTTACTTATATATACGTTTAATACTAAATAAAATAACTTTACAATGGGATCATTATAAGGAAATAAAATATTTATCGATACTAATAAATAAATAAGGCCAACTCAGTTTGCATATCGACAGGCCTTAAATACAGCTTTCTGCAAACCGCTACAGATATGGCTATCAAAACTATCAAACCTCACTAACTTGGGTACAGTAAATAATAAGCGGGGTTTTGATTTGAGATTAAATTTATCTGTTACGATGTGAATAAATTTAATATTCGAAAGGAAAGTCTGCAACCAGCAATTTATACTATGGTTCCTTAAATCAAATCAGTAAAACCGGTATGTACAGACTACGCACCGCCTCTGTGGTCAAATGGTTCGAGTACTCAACTACTAATCCAGGGGTCGCGGGTTCAAATCCCGTAGGGGCATATTTGTGTGCGGTCGTCCATATTTTTGCCCGAAGTACGGCGATAACGAATCATGGTGGGACGTAATAATCGTCCATGAAACGTGGTAGTACGAGCTTGGACTGTGGCTTGCATTTCACAGTTTATACTGAGTAACACCTCTGACACCCCAACGAAGATGATAAAACATAAACAACCCAACTTTTCTAACCTAATATCAAAAGTTTATATTAAAAATTATTGTACTATGAAATAAGTAAAAATAAGTATTTAACAAAAAAAACAAGTATTTAACAAAAATTTTTCATGGATAGAACACCCTTTTTGAAGGAAAAACCTTATCAAATAAACACACAGTAGTAAAAATAGTTGTAAACATTCACAAAATGATAATTAGAAAATAGTACATTTTGATGCTAGTGCGAAATGGTCGATATTTCAAGGCACGACTGATTTTTTTTGCCGAGACGCGGTCGGCTATTTCTTAGATTTTAGTTAGTTTTTATAGGCTGTAGCTGAACGCTTAGTAATTTTTTCGTTTCCATTTTTTACTCTTAAGGTGATATGTAAATGTTTTAGCATCCCTGTTACTCTATATGCGAAAAAAACTCTCTGTGAGAGAGGGACGGATTCGAGGAAAAGTAGCAAAATGTCGGCTTTTTATTAATAGATTTAAAATGTCCTAAATTTGCTATCAAAATTTCGTTTCACCAGGTCCTAGGTACTGTTAAAACCCAACAATGTCAATCAAAATTGTCAAACCAGGAGAATTGGTGTCGCAAAAGCTTTGATTAAATCAAAGCGAAAAAAACGCCATTTCAATAAATATTTGTATCGAGCCGAATTTCTCCAATCGCGTTTCTGTTTAACAGATCCCTAGAAAAAGTTTTCCAAAATAATATACAATTTTATCAAAATAATGCATTATTTACTAAAGTAGATATTCAAGTTCTAAAAGTGTCGATTTTTTTCCGTAGTGCCTTAATAGAATGCATTATACATACAAATACATACAAACATACAATACAAATAAAAGTCTGTTTAATATTCAGCAAGCGTCCGCATAAGCCGGGCTTAAGACACTGGACAAAAATAATGAAAAACCGCCTCTCCGCGCTAATCCCGCACAAATTAGATAAACCGAGGTTTAGAGACGAATCCAATACGATATAGGTAGGAACTTTTGTCAAAAACTAAAGCAGCGCTTAAAAACTTTTGAAATTTGTGTTATTTTTAACAAAAAATTAAATATTCACGACATCATCCATCACCCATCAGCCTAGTTCGTCCACTGCTGGACATAAGCCTTTCCAGGACTTTGCCACTCCCGGCGGTTATCCTGGAAGAATTGCCCATACTCACACACGCTGGGCAGGCGGGTTGGTGAGCGCGGTGCTGGAACCCTCGCACCGGTGACGCCGCTGCCCGTCACCAGTCTGTTCCATATAAGGCCCAACTATTAGGGATGGATATACCGCCATCCATCGGGCCCAGGCATGGTGGGCCTCCTGGTTTTTTGCCTGTGAGCTGTCCTCTTACTCTCCCCCGAATTACTTCGAGGGGGTAATTACTCCAAGTAAGATCAGCGGGTCTACCGCGTAATTCTGATTTTCATCAACATCAACTTGAGATTGAAATTTGACGTGCGTGCGACGACGCCCGCCTAACATGCCATCTCTTTTGCACGCACGTCAAATTTCAATCTCAAGTTGATGTTGATGAAAATCAGAATTACGCGGTAGACCCGCATCTCCGGATCGGTTACCGTATAAACAGGTAAATGTCAATTTATGAGAACTAAGTAATGAGAACTGTGTTTGTTTATACCCAAAAACTTCAAAAACCAATGCACGTAATTTCATAAGCGTGCATACAGTGTGATTGGACTTTGTATATACCTATCGTAATATATATTTATTCTTATTGCACACAGAAAACTTAATTCGAATAGTAGTTTATGCTACAAGGGCGCAAAGGAATAAATTACGAGGACGATTTAAAACACGAGCGCAGCGAGTGTTTTAAACGTAACCGAGTAATTTATTGCTTTTACGCCCGTGTATCATACTACATTTTTCAATGCATAGTGTGAGGAAATGAAAACAAATATAATCTTGTGAACTTTAAACTATAATTGGCTCAAAAGGACTGTATCCATAGCCGTTAAACGGTGTAAAAAAAGTATAACGTCTATGGTACATAGGAAAGGCTGCAGGTTAGCCAACCATTGTAAATAAATTAAAAAAAAAAAAAAAAAGCCCTAGGGCAAAATAATCGACTTTCTGTTGGGTTTTGATGCATAAAAAGTGGGCCTTTACGAGCACATGCATTGAAAATTATATAATAAAAGTTATGTACAATGGCGTGCTTATCTCAATAATGAGATTTCTTCCAGCAAACCAAGGGTGATAAGAATATTTGAAATAAATAAGATATTCATATTGTGCACGATAATATTTATACAGAAACAAGATTAAATTAATAGTAGATACCTAATTAGTTAAAAATAATAACAAACTACATAAAATTTACATGCCTACATAGTATAAATAAATATAACAATACATATTCAGTAAATAAATACACAATAAATGATATATATACATACACCTACACGATAGGTTGTCGAAGATAGTGCTCTTTTATTTTCCTTTTGAATACACCAATGGAGGGGCTATCCCTGATAGTGTGAGGAAGGGAGTTCCACAGTTTGATGGACTTAACAGTGAAAGAGTTTCCATACGCCCCGGTGTTATGAGAAGGTGTTTTTAAAAGTGAGACTGTATGAGTATATACCCCATATGAATATATACCCCTTTTTATGTTAGTTTTTTAATATATTTTCTTTGTACCTAAAGGTTGCCTGGGAGATATAAGCAATAAGTGCCGCCTTTGTACACAATATAGCCAATTCGGAAGGCTTTAATTTTAGTTTAAGTGCTGTCAAAAAATAATTTTCTTCATTGCAAAATGGTCCTTAATTGCTAGCATTAGAAGCTAAATTACTTGGAAAATTTCAAGTTTTGACAGCACCAAAACTGAAATTAAAATTAAGAATCGGCTTTAATATCTGTTCTCTATGTAAAATTGTGTTTTAAATATCTAGGTAAATGTACAAAAGTGTAATATAAGAAAAACAGCATCAGCTCTACCAGTCACGACATACAACCAGATATTTCGGAGTATGGACTGTCACTAGAAAAGTAGAGAAGAAACATTATCGCTGTAATGCGGACACAAATGCACGCTTTTTTCAATTAAATTTAGGGTTGTATTTTTTAGAAATTCTCAGTCTCTTGAATTTACGCGATATACTCAAGAACTAAGGCTGACAGGTATGTGCAGGATTAAACGAAAAAAAAAAAACGGCCAAGTGCGAGTCAGACTCGCGTACCCAGGGTTTCGTATCGTGGATGATGAATTTAATTTTGTCATTTTTTTTCGTGAATTTCTCAACCGCTTTATTTTTCCTGTAATCTTTACGTAAACACATAATATTACCAGAATTTTTTTCATATTTTTCGGTCTACCAGTTTTACCCAAGGGGGGGACATATTTTTTGTGGTTTTTCGAAGATTTCTTGAAATAGATGCAACTAAATACTAAATATAGCCAAACTTCATATTTTTGCAATCAGCTCTTTAATATCTACAATTTGATACCCATATTGTAATTTTAGGATAATAATTTTTATTTTTCTCACTTTTATTTTGGAAATATTTTGAACAATTTCAAATTCATCATATTTTTTTTACACTCTAATATGTGAGCAAATTAATGCTATTTTTGTGCTAAATTTCATGTATTTATCTTTAACGGTGCTAAAGTTATGAGGCTGTGACATACGGCCAGATGGACGGACAACGGAGTCTCACCATAAAGGTGCGTTTTGCACCTTTTAGGTACTACGGAACCCTAAAAATTAAGGTACATCTCCTTTTTAAGGCTTGAATAAGCGTGGATTTGGTAAAATTGCGTATATTTAGCTCGATTTGTAGGCCAAACTGGCTACTAGAAAATTCTGGGAAATAAATATGTACTTTATCATGGTTTTCTGACGAATTAAGCCTTTATAGATTTTATATCTTTACTCAAATAAATGTATATCTGCAGGTACCTAATTTCATTCTGTACATTCAATTCGCTCGGACACGGAATATGCGTTTGAAATGAATCTTTCACACAATAAAAGATCTCATTATTATCTACAAAAAAGCTTTACTACTTTATTTCTGTATGTCTTAATGGAGCCACGATTTCAAAATAACTGAAGTTTTGCGTGCGCGGCATCTGATTAGAGCAGGATTGAGAGTTAAAAAACAAACGCGTTAGAGCGGGACCGAATTTTAGCATAGTGCAGCCCCTTAACTACAAATGACAATACTCTATGGTTCAAACCTAACCCAATCTTCGAGCTCAAACATCCCTATTCCGTCCAAACCAGTAATTAGCCGGTACCATGCGCCTAATTCCGTCAGTTCGATATCACCCGATGCCAAATTACATGTTCACTACAACGTAATTGTGATTGGATATTGTCTCTTCTTGGCTTTTGGGTTCCGGTGAGAAACATTCAAATTATCTTCTAATATTTCTCTTACACAGTCCATCGAAAAAGATGCCTTTAAATAAGTAAGTGTAAGCAACCGCTCTAGACTCTAGACTTTAGACTCTAGACTTATCTAGATCTAGACTCTAGAGCAGTAAGTTGTTGTCATTTTCACTTATTTAAAGGCATTTTTCTCGATGGACTGTATGAGAGAAATATTAGAAGGTCATTTAAATGTTTCTCATCTGAACCCAGAGTCTAAAGCTTTGGTACTGTAACATATAGCTAGGCGATATGTTAGGTTTAGGTAAGGCTAGGTTTTATAGGTAGGTTAAAGGACTATTTGTTCGTGTTTAGTTGGCAATCGATAACCTTTATGGATCGACATACGTCGCATTGACTGAATTATTTCGTGTTTTCCAAAAATAAATACAGATCGAGTATAAAAGATCTTTCAGACAAAACACGAGCAAGATACCTCAGAGAGTCCGATTAGTGCGGACGTAGTTCTCCATATAGAAAGATTCCTCAGAGAGTCCGATTAGTGCGGATGTGCTTCTCCATCCGTAAATTATTGAAGAAATATAAGAAGCGAGTGCTCTACCAAATTTGGAGCTCCCCTCCCTTAATGCACAATTGATAATTAGGCTGTGTATAAAAAGAAAAAAGAGAATATAAAAAAAGATAAACTGAAAAATAAAGTGGTATGATTCAGAAATATCCCCATAAGATCCCGAGCACACGGTGAGCATCACAGTACATTAAAAAAACAAATATTTACCTGAGAGAGCACTAATTTATTTTAGTTGTTGTTATATTGTATCTATTGTATCATAAATCTACTAGCATACCAGATTTGTCGTTTAATTGTTTTACCCCCAGTGGTCCGCGGACCACAGGTTAAGAAACGCTGATTTAGAGGAACGGAACCCGCATGCTCAAATCCAACTCACACTTGACCAATATTCCTCCAATATTAAAACTCTTCCTTTTTCACTCTTGACCCTCCATTTCGTCCGTGAGAACATCCCAAGCAGAATTACCATTTTTAGAGAGATTGGATTATCGGAAACCTGCTGTTTTAGCTTATTTTAATCTCAATACCGCATCGATTTCGGGCTATAATGCTATAGTTGATTTTCGCGCCAAAATCGATTTGCGATCCATTGACGACTCTATTATAATGACGTAAGATGTTTTATGCCTTGAAGAGACGTTTTTTGATGACAGAATTAGGACACAGAAGCGTTATTGTATGGAAATTGGGGTCAAAATTACATACTATGGGTGTTTTATTTTTTGCTTATTTACATATTAGTTATTATTTTATGAGAAATCTCACTAATATTGTAAATGCGAAAGTTTAGATGGATGTTTGTTACTCCTTCACGCCGTAACTACTGAACTGATTGGGCTGAAACTTTGCACAAATGTAGTTGTAAACCTGGAATAGGACATATTCAATTCAAATAGTTTATTTTGCAAAGCAGGTATTACACTTTTTACACGTCAAATTTAATCTAATAAAAAATATATATGTAATAAAATAATAAATGTACATGAACTAAATTAAAGGTTTATTTAATTTATATAGCAATATATTTACGATTTAAATGATAGGTAAAATGTACATATATTATACAAGGTGAAAATCCAATCAACCGCCCGAACCCATACCGGAGACCCGGCCAGGGACCAGGAACAAGGTTCAATGATCACCAACCGAGCCCCCAGCACGAATCCAGGCGGCCGACCAAATCCCATCCTATATACTACATACTAATAGGTTACATGTATAAATACATGCCTACCTCCGCCCAATCTATTAGTCTTGCTAAGAAGAAGGGCAAGAAACTTAGCAAGATCATGTCTTTTTTTTCAACATAAAACTTATACTAACATATATATCTTTGTCTACCTGTCTCATATAGTCTTTTTCCTTTTACAGTATGTTTATAGGCTACTTTGACAGATTCTTCAAAAAAATCAATTCTTCAATTGTCTTCAAAAAAACTAAACCAACGCGGGCGAAGCCGAGGGCAAAAGCTAGTAATATATAAATATGTTAACTTACCGACTATTCACAGATGCTGGGTTCCCCACACCATCAACTGAGGGTTTTCTGGAACAACAATAAACAGTTTTGGTAAATAAAAAAAAAATAAAGAAGGAAATGCCTAAAATCAGAGTATTATTATGGTACGTTTTGAGTAGGTACCATCGAGGAAATTACCGCAAACCCACTTTACGCTTTTATCAAAATTGCAAAAACAGGCTAAAATTGGGCCGCCGTGTTTTTCTCCGAAAGTACCTCACATTCTAATTTTTATGAACGATGTTAAGTAAACAACTACGCTTGTCTCAAGGCAAATATCAAAGAACGTCATCTGCTACGATCCTGACACGCATTTTCTGTTCTCTTCCACATTCATTAATAGTGTCATGCAAGGTCTTTTATTTTGTTTTACTTAGAACTCGCCTAACCTATGTTAATTTGAAAATTCGTTAACCTCTTTACTTACAAAGGGACAAATTCGTCCGTACGTAACAATAGAGTCATATATTGTTAGATCTATACTTCGTTAGTAAGCTGGTTAAGTAAAATTTGTTCAGTATGACCAATAGAATGAATATTCATATTCTTTATTGTACACAAAAAAACACAATATTTACACATTGTACTTAGAGATATCATGTACATAGGCGAGCTTATATCTAAAAAGAGATTTCTTCCAGCAAACCCGGATTGTTATGGAATCATAATTAAAAAGTAGACATACATAAGTGTACGCTAAAATATGTTAATATACTTACACCCTATGATTATAAGTAACTAAAATACATAAATAATCACACATCACAATCAGTGATGTTTAAAATTCTCAAGTGACGTCATATCGGAAAATTCTTTAAAAAATCATAAAAATAATGGTTAATTTATATACAAAATTATAAAAACTATGTCCTAAAATGGCGTATATTCCCTGAAAAAAATTTAAAAAGAAATCATTTTAAAATTAAGCTATGGGAATTGCAAAAATAAACTATATTGATGCCAAAGATTTCAAAAGTAAAGATAAGCCGTTACTTTAGTATGACAGCACCAAAATGTTTCCACCTTTAAATGGGTGACGCTCACACGTTTGGAATCAGTGCTCATCTGAACACAGTGGTAAATGAGCGCCCTTAAAGTTCTGAATTTTTACGAGTTTAGTAGTCTGATCAGTTTGCTGACCGTAGGTAGACAGATTGCGCACTCATAAGTGTGCGCGCGTCGGCATTACGTTAACGCACACATTCAAAAACAATGCAATAGATTTTAGATACCAGCGGGCCTATTATGTATCTCTAGTTGCCAACTGAACTGGGTGCCTATCATCAAAAACATAGATATACTATCGAATTCCGATTGTCTAAGGATATGTTCGCACTTGAAGTGACGTCACAGTTCATAAATAGTTCAATACCCACTAAAGGCAATTTTAAAAGTTTAGTTTTTATCTATGTGATTGATGATAGGCACCCAGTCTAGTTGGCAGTTAAAGATACAGAATAGGGGGGCTGGGCTCATCTAAACTTTTGAAATTTTTGATTGACAGAATACTATCCTTATCTTAGAATATTATTCTAAGATCCTTATATTTAGAGGTGTGCATGCAATACTTACAGCCAGTACGGGTCCGCGAGGGCAGTCGGGTGAGGGCCATAACTGGGGTGGCCAAGGGTGTACGGGTTGCAAAAGTTGACCATCGGCACCGCGTACATTATGCAAGCACTTTTTCTCGTTTCAAATTAGTTGTTATATGATGAACTACAATTTTCTGATTTATTCTCCATTTTAACTATGAATTCAATAGGTACGTAACAAAGTGTTCAAAACGGTGCATTCATACTGAAGACTCGGTAAGTTCGATGACCCTTTTTGTGAAATTCGTAAATTTAGAAGATTTATTGTTTGATCTCTTAAGTTGATTGTTAAAGATTTTATGATATAAGATATTTATTCACCATACAACAAAACACGTTATAAAAGGTTTGTCAGTTATTAACATGTTTTGTTTTAGATAAATGAGAAGTTAATAAAGATTAAAGACTTTTAATTTGGTAATTGGCAGCGCGCTTGTCTTGATAACAAGAGGTCGCAGGTTCGAATCCTGGCCCGGGGAATTTTTTCATTTTCTTGTCTTTGGGTTTGTTTCTGATTTATCTTTTCTAGTTTGTATTGCACTCTAATAATATTTAGAGGGTTCATAGCGATGGATTTCTCAAAATAAACATAATTAAAGACTTATTTGATATTACCTAATATGTAGTTTTATTACTCATGTTCCAAAATACGGACTAATTAAAGAGCCGGACAATGTCCGGACTAGAGTTCAGAAGTCCGGACATGACATAATCCAGACGGATGGTAACTCTAGTCGTAATTGATAATGGTGTCGATTCGGCGCAACACATTTGACAACTTATTTGACAGGACTACTTTTATATTGAGCGTCCTGTCTTTGTATTTTCGATAGAGAAAGAAAAACACAGAACGCTTAAGTTAAGTTTAGTCCTGTCAAATAAGTTAAGTCGTGTTGCACCGAATCGACACATGTATCAATTTTGGTTCAGTGTTGTATTTTGTCCGACTGGCCGGTAAGCCGCATACTGGGCTACTTAGAAATAAATTGATCTGTTATTTTTATGGGGAAGGAAAATACAAACAGAAATAAAATGTCAGCTTTCGGATGATTTTGTTGCAATAATTAGGTTACGTATAGCCATAAAAAAAATACATGTTTTTGGTTGAACTTAAAGGTATTCATTTTCCACAAACCACGTTAATCGATTCATATTTGTACTGTCAATGAATTTTTTTGTAACCCTCTATTGCACACTTCTTATCGATTTTGTTTCAGGTATCGCTTTCGCGATTTTGTTGGTTTTTTTTAAATAAAATTAGTGTGAATGATATCTATTCATTTTCCAAATACCACGTTATTCGGGTCAAAAAAAGCACCACCTTTTTCCAAAAATACGTAAATCCACTGATGCAGTCAGCGGCAGCAAGATATTGTCAGTCTACGCCCAGCGTTGGCGCCCGTAAGACGTGGAACCTGTGCCCTTTATTGCAAGCTATAAATATCTCCCAAAACTACTTCAAAACACATTGAAATCAATTTTATAAAGTAATATTTCGAGGAGCATCATATTCCTGCCGTTAAAAACTCAACAAAATATGCGTATGAGTGATTTAGTTACATCGTGCCATAGTCATAACAACAAAACTGAATTAATTTGGAATGAATTCATACTTTTATGCGGGAAAATAATATATGTTACTCTAAAAGAATAATTTTGTGATTGTTATTGAAACCCAAATTAATTTACTTATACTGAGATCTGTAACAAAGGTCAATGACCTTTTCGTGAAATTACCCTCTAGTATTGGCTCACCATTTCAGGTCCAATAAGTGAAGTTTTTTGCAAATTATATAGGTACACTTACTTGGGATAAATCGCCAAGCATTTAAAATATAGAAATTTATTTTGAAATATTTACAGTGCATGGCAAAATTATTAGATCGTAGATAATCCTGTCGGTACATGTTCAGGTTCTGTTACGCGAAATGAAAACAATGAAACTCTTTTAGGATTAATTTGTTATCCCTATGTTTGTCTGTCTGTCCGTTTGTCAAGACAATTTTTTCTGGGTAAAATTAATAAATACCAATATAAACGGCCCTCTATAGAGCTGTAAAAACATACTTTTGACATTTTTATTTATATTACGTTTTAGGTTTTTACGTTTTTTTTTTTACGTTTTTCATACAAATTTTCTCACTATGAAAATGTAGGGATGAACACTAGAGATAATATTTTGCATTTAAAAGTCAACACAGAAAGGAATTGTTGAACAAATAATGTAAAAAATATGAAAACCATGTTGTTCTATTCTAAAGGGATTAATTATCTACTGTTCAATGTGGCGATAGCTTTGTTTATTTTTTTCCTTGAATTATTTTTTACTAAGGTAACAAATAGTTTAATACAAGGTTTTCCTTAAGAGGTCCCTTTACCCCTGTATTTTTCTTAAAATTCATACAATAGGTATAAACCGAATGTGAAGTCTACAGCTTATTTTCTTCATATCTTTTTTCATGAGTATATTCTAGTGACATCTAACTACGTCTCTATAAAGCCCAAAAAGCAAAATTTGATAAAACCCCATCATAATAGCTGTCAGGATATCGTCAATATTGCCTCGTTTTTACACAAAGTTTAACAAGTTTGTATATTTTTATCTATACTGGAAATAAAAAAGAGAGAAATACAGGCGTCGTTCATGTTAAGATGACTAAGTTTACACACTTTGCTAAGTATAAACAATTACCGTTTCATGGAAAACTGTTTTGACCTGAAACCATTTCACAAATTCAATTAACTTATTTTGAATATCTTGTCATCTTGCACTTCTTGATGAGAAATACAATTTCAATAAGTAAAAATACAACTTTTAGTTAAGAAAACTTATAGTTAAAAGTCTGCTGTATGCATTAACATATTTTAATTATATTACAATAGTAATAAAATAATTGGCTTATCCGTCGTCGTGATACCAGCCGTAAATTTCTAAAATAATCTGATATCACACTTATGGAAAACCCAATTATTTTGAAGATACCATAATATCATTAAAATATGTTTATGCATATAGCAAACTTTTAACAATAAATTGTCTTAGCTAAAAGTTGTACCTTACCGTTATAATTATTTCTTTATATTTTGTTACAAATTCGGAGAAATAGCCCTTAAGGAAAACCTTGTATGAAAATATCTTTGTAACAAAGAAAAAAAAAATAAACAAAGCTATCGCCACATTGAATCATCTTCTGACATCCTTTCTGTGCTTTCTTTCAAATGCAAAATATTATGTGAAGTGTTGATCTCTATATTTTCATAAGGAGAAAATTTGTATGAAAAAGTTAAACAAAAGGCCATAAAAACGTTATAATATGTATATTTTACAGGGCTGTTAATATTAGCATTTATTGATTTTACCCAGAAAAATTGCCTAGGCAAACGGACAAACAGACAAACATAGGGACAACAAATTAATCCTAAAAGAGTTTTGTTTTTTCATTTTGCGTAAAGGGACCTGAACATTTCAAACTATGATACAAATAAATTTCTATATTTTAAACACTTGGCAATTTATCCCAAGGGTAAACAGGTGTCCCAAAAGTCAACGCTTTCCCTTGGAAGGCTGGTAGGCCAGCTCATGACTGACCAGAATATCAAATTATGACCTCAGCAAAAAGTAGATAGTCTTCGAGTTGATGGTACTTTTATAAATTCGAATAGATTTTTGAGAGTCAAAGCTAACCAGTTCTAAATTCTAAGAATAATTTTTTTGTTGCGCAACTCGGAATAGTCATGCTATTGATAAAGTCAAAAATAAACCTTGAAATGCTGTTACATCAGGAAGAAAAATAAAAACCCAATTTATGAGCAATTTTTTGTAATTAGGTTCGATACCACACCCTGAAAAAAAATGTCCTATGTTAGTTTTGCAAATTGTCTTAAATAACGGCTCATCAAATATTGTTTTTCAAATGATCTGGCAATTTCTGTGTATTACTTTTGAAAAAAAAGTTATTGCTATTTTACTACCAAAGGAGCTGCGTATTTTTTAAAATAATTAGAATTTAGAATGAAAGAGTGGCGGGCAGTAAAAATATTTGACGTTCATTAGAAATGCCATTTAACACGCGTTAGAGTGAGATAAATAGTGACGCTATTTAAAATAAGTTGGAATGAGATAGTAACGCAGTTAAACGTGGTTGAATGAGAGAGGCATAATTGATATAGGCTACAGTGAGATAGATAGTGACGTGGTGCATTCCTTCTGAGAATATTTGTTAGTTTCCACTTTTTGAAATAACAACTTTAGTAAAAAATTTTTGTAAAGAAATTTTTGGTCCAATTTATTTTCCCGCAAGTGTAAAACCAGCTCAACGGGCGAAAAATATTTAAAGAATGGGTAATGGTGACAATTAACCGTCACAATATTATTATGTATCTCTAAAGGAGTGTCTGAAATGTTCCGAGGGTCAACTGATAAATCAAACACTCAAAAAACCACTTTTAGCCGACCATAATAAATTTACGTCCCGACGTGATAGCAAGTAGGATCAATGCCGTGTGACGATGATCGAAATACACTAATAAATTAGATAAAATAAAATACGTATTACTTTTGACCCTGCCTCGTCCACTCTATTCGTATTTTTGCTATGGTGACGCGAGCTTAGAGACCG
This sequence comes from Ypsolopha sequella, assembly GCA_934047225.1. NCBI lineage: Eukaryota > Metazoa > Arthropoda > Insecta > Lepidoptera > Ypsolophidae > Ypsolopha > Ypsolopha sequella. Next base: position 18,816,817 of record OW204004.1, on the reverse strand, counting down.
GGACGAATTTCCCCCCGCGCGCTATCGTAAAATAGAATAAGCCACGCCCGGAACTGGTTTTTGTTTTGGCTATGTCATACTCTTATGATTTCCATCACCGCCCTAGCATACCCTAGCCAGCGCTTTCTCGGCAGCTGGGCCCCTAGACCGATGCCTTGTTGACCTAGGTGGAAATCCGTGCCTGCGAATGTGCAAGGCCACAAATACTATGCAAATAAATTCCGAAAAACTCTGCTTGAACGGCAGTATTAGAAGCCAAGTCTCAAGAATGAAAGCACCCACCCACCAAGCTACCGCTCCTTGACCAAAGCAATTTAAAAAAAAAACATACTAACACACCAAGTCATTAACTTAGTGCTGAAATAAGAAAACAACAATCCAACTCCAAAAAGCAGTTGAACACTTCTCACGACATCTCTAACCACCTCTGTAGGAACCTATTTACCGACAAAGAGTGACATTCCGAACTCGCAAACAGTCACTGCGACCGTCACTAAATAGTAAATGCCGGCCACTTGACACGAGTACCGAAATCGAGAACCGTTGCCGTGTCGAATCGCACAATAGTCCCACTTACCCGGCTACAGATGTCGTTAGTGCGCCGCTGTGACCTGCACGCGGCCGAGGCATAGATTAAATTATTTTAACGTGTGTAAATTCGAAAAATATTTCGAGATTTACGTTTAATAAGCCGTATTTTCGAAATTTTGGTCTAAAAAACCTTATGATGATGAATATTTTTTTACGAAAAGGCTTCAACTTCTATTTGTCCTCGCGTGACGTCACTTGAGTAATGGCTGTTTAGAAATGTGTCCTTTGCTATCAAGATAAATTTATAATAATTTGCTTCAGACTAATTTGACAGCTAGATGACAGATGAGTGGACAGACAGAGACAGACCACTTTTTTATAAGCAATCAAACATCATAATGAGTATAATGTCTAAAATTTTCAAGTGACAAGGTCATATAAAAAAATAATGGTTAATTTATATACCAAAATAATGAAAACCATGTCCTAAAATGACGTAGATTCTACAAAAAAAAAATTAAAATCATTTAAAAATTAAGCCATGGGATTGAAACTTTTTTTTTGGGTTTCTTGAAAACTTTACAAATACCTACCTACCTTCTAGACAGTTTTATGCCGGTTTCTATAAAAAAAATGGCATTCCTCGATGCCTGTGTGTCCGTAGCATACCTTGAGGTAGAACTAGGTTATTACCGTCCAAAATCGATTTAGGATCACTATGCCTAGACCTCGGTTGGGAAAACTTTTTCCTTTGTGTGCCAATATTTACCAACGAAATATATTGCGGGCCAAGTAGTTGCATTTTGGCTATATTATTTACTGAAATAAAAATATTAGTATGTATTTTCTGAAACACTAATTTATTGTGCAATATTACAAAATGACTATTGAAATAAGGAAGAAATTGCAATTAAATTAAACTTTCAAGTTAGCTGCGAAATTTCTAACAATATGAAAAGTTCACTTGATTTTTGTTTGATGGTCGCGGGCCGGATTTCAATGCTTCGCGGGCCGGAGATGGCCCGCGGGCCGTATTTTCCCCATCCCTAGCCTAGACCAACCTAGTTTTTTGGAAATCGTTTAGCCATAAAGAGAACCGGTAGGTTAGGTAAAATTATTTGAATGTTAGGTATGGCGAGTAGGCACGACTGCCATACAAGACCTTCGTGGGTATTTTTAAGACAACCTAGAATTACTTTGGCCTAGGCCAAACTAGTTTGTCCTAAAATCGGGTTTGGCCGAAAACACATATAAGTTGATTGATTGCCAATAGGCAGAAAACTTGCGAAAATTAATTTTCATGACTTCAAACTTAAAACGTAGGAAAGAAATATTATAAAAAAGGCCAAGTGCGAGTCAGACTCGCGTACCTAGGGTTCTGTATTGTGGATGATAAGTTTAATTTAGTTTTTTTTTTTGTGAATTTCTCAACTGCTTTATTTTTCCTGTAATCTGTACGTAAACATATATTACTCTAGTTTTGGAGACAAGGGGCGGGTGGCGGGCGGGGCATAATTTTTTTTTATGGTTTTTCAAGGATTTCTCAAAATAGATGCAATTAAATATAGCCAAACTGTATATTTTTACAATCAAAATTTTAATACCTACAATTTGATACCCATATTGTATTTTTATAAAATACTTTTTTATTTCTTTTACTTTTTTTTATATTTCTCATTTTTGCTCAACTTTTTGAAATCGCTATAGTTTTTCTGTAATTGGATTTTTTTTTCATATTTTTCGGTCTAGGTACCTGTTTCGGAGATAAGGGGGGGAACTTACATATTTTTATGTTTTTTTTAAAGATTTCTCGAAACCCGTGCCAGTAAATATAATAAAAATATAAAGAGACAACTTCAATGGTAAATATTTAATACCACGAAAATAAAACCAGCATGAAGCCAAAACTACCTAAGTTCAAATTACCAAAAAACTCAGTTGATCTTTGTCAATAGTCCATCATTAGGACGGAATCAACGAGATCGGATGTTACTCCTTTTTGGCTGCTTAACTTCATCTGCTACGGTTTGTAAAATTATACGTTTGTGGTGTTTGTGGTACAAACATTCTTGATACTCACAAGTTGTGATTTTTTTCGAAATACACTATTGTTGTGAGCCACAACAATAGTGTATTTCGTGACGAGTATAAAATGGTGGATTTTCTTACACGAGGAATGAAGCTAGTTTCGACGTGAGCCGAAGTAATACTTTATATTCTCTGCCGAAGGCGAAGGGAAAGCTTACATTCCGAGGCTAAGAAAACCCATTTTTACTCGTTGCGAACGACACTTTTCGTACTACCTGATTTATGTATATAATTTTATGTTTAATTTTTCCTTTCAAATTTAATGTATTTTATGACTTTGCAAAGCACGGCGCGGTTTTTACCTTTTTTTTTCAGGCTCCGGCCGGCGGTTATTATTTGTGGCCAGTATCTTTTTTCGAAAAAAGAATGATTGAATTTAGATTGTAAAGACAAACTAAGGACGTCAAAAAGAACCTAATTTTGCAATAAATGAAATTTCAATACGATATTACAAGTTGACCTGATGACTATTCCGCAACGGGGCCCGGAAAGTTCGATTTTCAAAACTAATTTCGAGTATTAAATGGAACTTTTTGATAAATGTAGTAGAAAAAATCTTTTATCTACTCTCGTACTGCAATAAGGTAATTGCAACAACAAAAGCAGTTTTATAAGTACCATTTTTTTTTCCGATGTTATAACACCGCAGTTCTGTGTTGCGATTGGCCCAATTTATTATTACACCACTAGAGAGCTAATCAACAACAGAAACGAGAAATAAGTCCCCTTTATTCTGATTGGCCTTCAAGGCAGCATTACCGGGACGACGCACCCGAGATTCATGAATAGTTGAAAATATTATAAATAAAGACGATATTTTTGATGGTCGTAGATAAAGTATGGTGTGCATTGCACACTGTGCAACTGAATATAAATAGAGACTGGGGCACTCGTGCAATTTCGTTCGTTTCGTAAACAAGTACTCGTGTCCCAATGTCTCAAATTATGTTACAGTTCCACAAAATTCTACAAAACTGAGGGCTGATCATGATGAGTCATTATCTCATGATAATCTCAACCTGTTCCTTCTTGGACAGTTAAAAAAGTGATTCTTATCCGTAATTAATAGTAGTTTATGCTACAAGGGCGCAAAGGAATAAATTACGAGGACGATTTAGGACGAGGACATAAACGTAACCGAGTAATTTATTGCTTTTACGCCCGTGTATCATACTACGTTTTTCAATGCATAGTGTGAGGAAATGAAAACAAATATAATCTTGTGAACTTTAAATTATGATTGGCTCAAAAGGATTGTATCCAGAGCCGTTAAACAGTGGAAAAAAAAAGTATAACATCTATGGTACACAAGAAAGGCTGCAGGTTAGCCAACCATTGCAAACAAATTAAAAATAATAATAATAATAAAGCCCTAGGGCAAAATAATCGACTTTCTGTTCGGTTTTGATGCATAAAAAGTGGGCCTTTACGAGCACATGCATTGAAAAACATTAAAAAAAATAATCATAGTCCCTCCGTACCTACATTTGAGAATGAAATTATTTGCTCATAGAAATTACGCAGTAAAATTTTATATGAATCAGCAAAAATTTCGTCATTTTGTTCTGTTAAATGCAAGGTGACCTTTATTTTTACAACCAAGCTCCAAACCGGTGCACAGTAATTGTGAAAAATGACAATTAATGATTCGTTGTTTTGTAAATTTGAGAAATATTTGTTCCAGGCAAACCTCGAGTTGGTCATTGGGGTAGTTAAAATCATGTCATGTGAATCACACATCATCGGGCCTTAGGGCGCGGCCACATCACCACGGCACGGCATGACCCGGCAACGTTTGTCGCGCACCTTGTCGTAGAATCTTACGTAACGGGCGCCGTGTCGGTCGGTGCGATGTTTCACTTTTCAACGGTTCGAGTCAAACCTGTGAAGTGGCAGTTTTTTCAAGAGATGAAGAATACGTCTCGTGATGTCTATACCTCAAAAGAAACTGCCATTCACAGGTTAGACTCGAACCGTTCAAGAGTAAAACACCGCACCAGGTCCCGTAGCATAGTGTTTAATCGCGTGCGATACCCTTAGTTGAATCACATGTGCAAGGAGCGTTACGTACTGTTTAATCGCAAAAACATCGTGTCACGCTCCTCGCACTTGTGAATCAACTAAGTGGCATCGCGCGCAATTAAGGTGATATATCGTCCGTGAAAAGGTCCCCGTTACTCCAGGCGGAAAGACCAGCAGTGCGAGAGGGACGGAATCGGGAAAAATTGACAAAAAATCAGTTTCAAATTAATACAAAATTAACTAAAATAGCTATGAAAATTTCCATAACCAGTAATTTAGGCATTTTTAAAACCCATCTAAATAAATATTTTTGAAGTCTATATGATATCCTAATTTATCAGAATATCAAAAAAAATGTAAATTTAGATCTCATTTCAATCATTATTTCTATCGAGTCAAATTTCTCCTATCGCGTTTCTGATAGTCCAAAATCTAGAAAAAGGTCCCAAAATTGTTATACTAATTTATTTAACTTGGGACTTCTTTTGAACAGCAGATAAATAACTTCAAAAAGTGTTGATTTTGACGGTATACCCCCATAAACGCTATGCTACGAGTGCTGAACTTGACTCGATTCGGCGCCGCGCCGTAAATGTGCACGTCACGATGCGACGCCGTAAATCACGGCACCGTATCGTGGTGATGTGGCCGTCAGCTCTTCTAATGCACATATCGAGTTTCTGGTATAAATTTGAATAAATATAATTTTAGCTATATTAGCTTTTTATTTGTAGTTTTAAGCAATTATAATAATTAAAAAATGATAAACTTTATATTTTTTCGATATATTTCGGCCTAATCAGTGAGGCCGTCATCAGTCTGATGACGACTCGACTGATGACGGCCTCACTGATGAGGCCGAAATATATGGAAAAAATATAAAGTTTATCATTTTTTAATTATTATAATTGCTTAAAACTACTGGTATAAATTTGGGTAGACAATAGTACATTATTGCAAAGGCAGCGAAATAGGCAATTGCAGGTCGAGTATGAGCTTGGCAATTGCCATTTCGGCCGAGGCATATATAGTGATTTTCTTAAAAAAATGCAAGGAAATAAAAAAGGGCCTTTTACATAATATATATATATATATATATATTTACAGTTTTTTCCGAAAGGTTAACGCATCTGTGGCTATACAGCCACGAGAACGCAATGTGTACGATAGATGAAAGAGTTCTAAATTCAAACAGCACACCGTTTCATACAACATTGCCGGTGCGCTCTTCGTTCCAAATTCAAAGAATGCGCCGGGAAGTGATTTTGGTTTTTCAGTCTACGTAAATATGATACTTCGCGTGTTCTTTATTCAAAAGTAATGATAATATTTCCGCGTATGTTTAAGAAAAAATAGTTACAACACAATGCCTAAAGTTCAAGCTGTCTATTTTCATATGATATAAGCCCTACATAATTATAGCAAGACATGGATGATATGGCATCCCATGCAACGGAGGACTCTAGTCTGGGAGCCGACATATTTCTATTTATATTGTGTTTACTGTTAGTTTTTACAAAGATGTGTTTATATAAACTGACGCACTTTACTGTATTGTACTAACCTTAGGTTAGGTTTTTTCTCTTTGTAGTATAAACCATATAAACCATTATTATATAAACCATTATTTTTATTATTTTTTTACCATTTACACAAAATTATAACAAAAAATAATAATAGTAGCAGCTAAAATAATAATAGCAGCTTGTAGTTTTTAAACTACAAAGGTTTAAACTTGAAAAATTAAAATAAATTGAATTAAGTTGACAATCGTGAATCGCGCGACCTTATCATTAATTTCACGAACAGTAACTCAAATAGCTCATATTAAACACAATTTCAAGCAAGTATCAAAACCACTCAGTCAAACCACTCAGTCAAAGCAATCAAATCACACACCGATCACAGATCGACCGATCGATCGTCCAATCGTCGCGATTCGATTCGATTCCGACATACTTTCCGATTCCGATTATTGTTCCGATTGCCGCCGCGACTTCAAAGGTCCCGTCTCTGTGGAGCGTCATTCGTCACAGAAAACCGCTACTGAGGTTTAAAAAAAGATTTAAAGTAGTGCGCTTTCTGTGACGATCATGACAAATAGCCGAATGGTAAAAAGGTTCTTTAGTTTAGTCTCGAAAAAGAGTTCGTACTCGTATTTATAAAATGAAAATGGGACCACAATAATTTTGTTTTCAATGCAAGTGCTCGTAAAGGCCCACTTTTTTGCATCAAAACCGAACAGAAAGTCGATTATTTTGCCCTAGGGCTTTATTATGACTTTATTTTTTCATATATTTACGAGGAGTTGGCTAACCTGCAACCTTTCCTGTGTACCGCTACGCTCGTGTTTTAAATCGTCCTCGTAATTTATTCCTTTTCGCCCTTGTAGCATAAACTACTATAATGTTGCTTGATATACTCGTCAAAAAAAAAACAACTTTTAAAATTATCTCTACCTCTACCTATTCATATTCATTATTGTACACAAAAAAAACATATTATTTGCACATTGCACAGGAAAATTAAAAAAAAATTATGTCTTACAAAACAGTATCGAAGTGACCAGGCGAAACTAAAAAATCGTGACCGTTTTCACAATGAAGAAATCTCTTTTTCAAAAGTCATCAAAATATCCAGCCGGCCAACTTATAATAGGCATCCAAAAAATTATTTAACCAATCAACACATCGATACAAACGTCTTCATTACGACCAAAAAGAATCCACCTAAAAACGCACAAGAACTCCCAAGACGTGAATTTCGCGGAAAACTCGTCAAAACGCCAAATGCCACCACGACAGAAACAAATATGGTATCATTACTACAAATGTTTTATTTACTCGACGAATCTTTTATGTATTAAATCCGAAGTTATTTGGAGAATTCCTTTAGCAACGAGACTTTGAAACGAGTTTCCAAAAAGTCTTTAAAGTTAGCGTCTGGTTAACTTTTAGGCAACCTGACGTCAGCGCTTACAAACTTTTAAATTCTTGCGGTCATCAATTAAAAACAATTATTGAATTACTGGCACAAAACAAAAATGAGGTACCGATTAAAAAATAAAACTCCCGAATTCGAAAAAAACTTTTTGAATTTGGAACGCGTAAGCCTGCGTTCGTCGCGGCGCGGCACGTGCTAGTGTGGCTTTCACACTGCATTCCCCCGGAAAATTCGCAAGTCCCCTTGCACCCTTATATTTACGTGACAATTTAAAGTAGTGTGTGTATTCTCTCATGTGTGCGTATCACCCTAATCGAATCACCATCTGCGGTAATCGGGGGCAACCTTGGTAATGATTCATTAATTTGTTGGTTGCTACAAGATGTTTGACAGAAGTTTGAGTTGACATCTGACTTTGGGATTCCGGGACTGCTGTTGGGTTTTGGCTGAATTATAAATTGTATCATATAAAGTGATTTATTTAATTTAATATGATTATTAAACCTTATGATGCGCAAGTTGTCCTAAAAGGACGTATATGGCGACATACTAAAGAAGGGCAATGTCAAAAGTACCCGGAATACAAGAGCTTGTATGACTAGATTGATGGAAAGGAAAAAAAAAACAATCTTACGAACAAAACTTATGTGAAGGTGAATGTAAAAGAGGCAAAAGAGGTGTGTCAGGCTCGTAGGAGATGGAAATGACTAGACAGGCATGAATATATATATATATATAAACACAAAGGGTTGGCAGCCCTAGCTGGTAGGGAGGTTTCACAACTCGGCTGACACCTGTATGGATGTTAAACGAAGATTTGAATACATTGCGTTCAAACATTGATAACATAGGAGTGAAACTTTGCTGCGGGCCGACTATTCCGTAGAAATACAGTAAGTTAGTTAAAAGAAACTATTATGTGTAAAACTTATGGCTTTCTTCAGTGCATACTTTGTCGGTACGTCTGCACGTCTGCCGCGTTCTTGTTAAATTTAAATAACCACGTAACTCTAAGTATAAATAAGGAATCATCTTTCATAAATATATACATTACATACTTAACCATGAAATTGGTAGTAACTACTTATTTAATATAAAAACCACCCCCAAATTGGTGACGCCGACGTGATTATTCATATCTTCATATATTCTCTTCTGACGCGTATTTTAAAGATTCAACGTTATTAACAATTTTGACGCTCTCGAGGTAAACGAAAAAAATCTAAAGACGCTTTCACCTTCAAAAGGAGAAAAACAAACTAACCGTATCTCCAAATTCAGAACTAGGCATACGGTGTATTTTATCTGGCAAATAAAAGGGATATCTTCCCAATATCGGTGTATTATGACAGAAGAGTGGCACAGCGACTGAATAAGTAACAGGTTTGGGGACGCCCCGCGCGTGGCCTCAATTATTTATAGGGAAATTATGTTAGTGGGAAATTTGGTTAGTTATGAAGGAGGAGGCGAAAATTGAGCTACTTATTTCGGGGGCTGGTAGTCTTTAGGGTTCCGTACCCAATGGGCAAAACGGCTGTCCGTCTGGCTGTCCGTATATCACTGGTCTTTAGATTTTAGACGGAATGAGGTAGAGACTTGAAATTTTGATATGTTGTGTACAGTGGAGAGAGACCACATCAAGCTATACACTTGCAGTACGACATTAGCCCCTACAGAGAAGAATATAAGATAGGTACAAAGTCCAATGTGTCTTACTTGATGAGGTCTCCACTGTACAATAATTTTGACCCAAAACCGAATATTAAATTGAAAATAAAATGAAATTTCACGAAAATTAAGCCGAATTTTCTTAAATTATCGGGTGTAATTGTCTAGAGCTCATTAAAGTAAAGTGTACGTATTTTTTTTTTATCTTCAAAAATAAAGAAATGGGAGGATATCAAAGTTGTCATTTTTAGACCATTTTTGTTACGGGGTCTATCTCAAAGACCGAAGTAGTTAGAAATTTGTTATATTCTGTGTATTAGAAATAAGAAAGCCCTTAAAGTAGTGCATGGACATTTAACGTGTTAACATTCCATTTTCAAAAATATTTGACAAATATAATACTATAATATAGCAGTGGTAGCTCAGGGGTAGAACGCTGGCCTCTCAATATTGAGATCCAGGTTCGATCCCCGGTCGGGCATGAACCAATGAGTTTTTCGAAGTTTATGTGCATATAGTATTTGTATACTTACCGATTGCTAAACGGTGAAGGAAAACATCGTAAGGAAAACTGCATGCCCTAAAAAGCGTGTATTTTTGCCCGAAGTACGGCGATAGGGCTCCACCCGTCACGTTGGGACGTAATAATCGTCGGTGAAACGCGGGTGTAACGATACTTCCTCGGGGATTCATCTCGTGGCGATATATTTTCTTAGGCCTACTTGCAGCATGATCGAAAAAAATCCTTAACTTTCGGGTTTACTAACCGAAGGGAAGGGTTAACTAACCCGACATTTCATTAGTCCTGTTGCACCATGATAATATCGAAACGGGTTAGTAAACCCGAGCTAAGTGATTGTTTGACATTTGACACTTATTTAGAATGTTACCATAAAGTAATTAGTTGCAACCAATGAGGTATAGTATCTATATAATGTCATTGGAAACAACACAATTTAAGTCAAACTGGTAACATTACTTCGCTAACCTGAGTTTAACTCGAGGTGAGAGTCGGGTTAAATTCTGATGACTTTAACCCGTGATTTTGATTGGTGCAAGAGAACTTTTTCCTAACCCTCTATTTTTTGACTTAAGGCGCTACGGAAAAAATCGACACTTTGAGTACTTGCATATCTACTTCAGTAAATAATGTATTATTTTGATAATTTAGTATATTATTTTTGGAATCTTTTTCTAGGGATTTGTTAAGACAGAAACGCAATTGGAGAAATTCAGCTCTATAGAAATATTTATTGAAATGAGGTCTTTTTCGACACCAATTATCCTGGTTTGACAATTTAGAGTGACATATGGACAGCAATTATATTTTCTTAGATGGGTTTTAACGGTATCTAGGACCTGCCCCTCTATTCTGTATCTTTAGTTGCCAACTGTACTAGGTGCCTATCATCAAAAACATAGCTAAAAACGGAACTTTCAAAATTGCTATTAGTCTGTATTGAACTATTTACGAACTGTATCGTCACTTCGAGTACGAACATATCCTTAGACAATCGGAATTCGATAGTATATCTATGTTTTTGATGATAGGCACCCAGTTCAAATGGCAACTAAAGATACATAATAGGCCCTCTGGTAAAACAAAATTTTGATAGCAACTTTAGTATATTTTTTATTAATAAAAAACTGACTTTTTGCTACTTTTCTACTCTTGCACTGAGGGTTTTTTCGCATATAGAGTAACAAGAAAGCTAAAACTTTTACATATCGCCTTAACCCGAGTTAAAGTCTAAGTGTATTTTTGTGACAAATAGCTCCCAACATACAAACGATCATATCAAGTTCACATCGCTAATCGTCCGTAGTGTATGCAAATTGAATCAAAGTTAATAAAATTAAGTTTTTTCGCCTAAGTAATACATTATCCGGGCAAATATCTCTGGTAGCCCGGGGCAAAAACGATTATAATTCTGCATACAAATAAATGCGTGTGACCAGGACTTTAAAAAGATAGGAATACGTGTCATTATTGCTTACAATATTTGCATCTGTATGTTTGTGCTATCTTGAAAAATTTTAGACAATATTCTGCTTTTAGATGCCAGATATGAAATACTTAGTATTTGGTAAAAGATGTGTGCTTTCAAAAACCAAAGTTAAAATTTTCCTGCCAATCATTATCTTGTCAAATAAAAGTTTAATAAAATAACATAAAAACATAAAATAAATCAGGGTGTCAGAGGTGTTCGCAGGTGTGAACTGTGATATGCAAGTCACACCCGCTTTTCACCGTCGAATATAATGTCCCAAACGTGATGGGTGGTAAGCCCTGTCATGTTTCTGTTATTCTTGGGAAATATAATTTGAAAAAGACAAAGTCTCCCGCCATTTCCCTTTCCTTCACATTTTGCGTAATTTTATCGGAAACTTAGATAATAAATTTCGAGTAATGCTACGCTTTAGATAAACAAAGAGCCACTGACACTTTAAGGGGCTCCACAATGCTAAACATCAATTTTGTATTTAATTCAGTTCCGTCAATGCAGATGGAAAAAAAAAAATATGGCGTGTTTTGTGACTCAAGGCAATTATTAATCACACTTTATAAATAAACATACTTTCAATCTTTTATTATTAATATTAATTTTAAAAAAGCATGAATTTCACGAAAAAAGCGATTCAGTTTCCATGTTTCAAAACCGATTGAAACGAAACCAACAAACGCAGATACTAACGAGAAATAACCATCTTTATTACATAAAGAAATTATGGTAAATGTCATAAAGTAGCGACGATTTCAAAATAACTGAAAATTTGCGTGCTGTTATACTGGAGTTCCCGAAAGACTTTTTAAAAAAAAACTAAATTTTATCACTAACACTTTATTGAAATAGAAACATTAGAAAACTTAAAGAAAATATGAAAATGGAAAATAGGTAGTATTAAAATCGGTAGATGTGAACGCGACGGAGGTTTCAGTGGAACTGACTGGAGAGAGGGAATATGAATCTACTTGAAACTGATAAAATGCTGGCTAGGTGAAATATTGTAATGATAGGGTTGATTTGGGTACATACTTGAGGTATAACAGCCCCATGGTTAAGAGTAAACTTACGGCTTTATGTAAGTTTACGAATGATGGGTAGGTATGTTTAATATTCTGATATTATCCTATACGTAGACGAGGTTGAGGATTTGGACCTGATGAATTCATTGAAATGTTTTCAGGATCTGGATTATTGCTCATTTGTTTCCTTTGAGTTATTAAACATGTACCGATTTTTACATTATAAATTATCAAACCAATGATTACACTTATTGAAATAATACTTAGTGATAGACTTATATGAGTAGGTGTGAAATCATAATCTAAAAGAGTGTCAGAAGGACTAATAAATTTATCAGGTAGATTATTCAAAATCTTCAGACTGTCTAGATTTACATTCTTAATTTTAGTTGTAGGTAAATGCACCTTTTGCTCATTAAATTTCTTTAAATTACAACAAGTATCATTGATAATGTTAAAATTGGAAACAACTGTATTCATAAGTAATTTATAATTTCCTCTTACTTCTAGTTTAATTTCTTTACAAAATGCATTACATTCAGGTTTAAGAGTAAGTATTCCAGTTCCTGATATAATACTATCCACAATTTCTGACTTACATTCAATCGATAGTTTTACAGGGTTTGATTGAGCAAATATCCATTTGTTTCCATTTAACTTATGCCAAATATCAATACTTCCATGAATTAATTTACTTACACATTGTTGAGGTAAAATTTCTACAGCTTTTGTCATTATTTCTACTTCGCAGTTGGGGTTATTAATAACATTAAAAATATCTATAGAATCGCAAATAAAGTACTTATCGATAATAGTCTTACAATGATCTAGATCATTAATGTTAAAATAAGTTTTCCTATCTTCACTGAGGCCTACAAAAGATTTAGGCGTTGTAATTAAAGCAAAAGAGTTCGGCATGTTAGAGTCATGCGGAACAGGCATAGGTACACTCCTGTAAAGACTAAAAGTAAGGAAATTCACCAAAGGAATTTTTATTACAAATACTAACTTATTATCAAGATAATAAACAACTAGGTCTACTAGATTCATTATCAAATGAATATTATCTAAACTTAATTCTACCGGAAATTCCTTAAACTTAGGTATATTCTTAAAATTACTTACAATGTCGTTATAAAGTTGTTTCGGAGTCACAATTGAAGGATGAATAGTGTTTGCCTTAGCAAATAAAATGCTATTAAGCAAATCTTCGATTTTAAAAGACAGAGTTAATAGAGTAGCTTGTAATGTATTCAAAATTTCGCCAAAGTTATTTTTTAAATTCAAAGAGTTTGTTGTTTCTGAAATATTCTTAATGACTAATGAAACCTTTTCAATTGCATCGTTTAATAAAAATTGATTTTTATTTAATTCAGAGATTGAAGCATTGTAGGTAGAAATTGCTGATTTCGAAATAAACATACTACGAGCTATGCTAATAGCTAAATCTTTATCATCGTTATGTAATTTTTGAATGGCTTTATTATACTTATATGCGTCGTCTTCATTAAGAGTGCCAAATATATGTTTGAAAACAGTACCAATAGCTGAGAACCAAGCAGATCTTTTCGAAACTGTAGGTATCAGATGTGATATAGATTCATAATCACGAATAATATCGTTAAATAACGAATCGAGTGGTTGAACCATATTGTGACATTCAGTATTACTGATTGATTCAGTTTGTTGACAAAGGTACCGTAATGTACCGAAAATACTTTTAATATTTTTTATGTGAGCTGGAGCAAATGATACATCTAGAGGAATAATTACGTGGACATAGTCATTAATTAGTTTAACTGTTCCAGATGGATCAAAGAAGATACCAGGACTCTTCACTATAGGCTGGATGAATTCTTCTTCTTTATATCCCAGAGTATGATTGCATAATAATAGTCAGAAATAAGAAGTATTTAGGATAAGTACCAATATTATTTATTTTGTTAATTTCAACCATTTTCATGAGATGCCAGTTTGACTTCATCGAAATGATGTTTCACATGGCGACGATTAATGAGAAGAGACAGGGTGTTATTGCCATGGATTTTAATAACTTTATACGGACCCTTCCAAATGGGTGACAATGCTTTGCGTAATCTGAGGTGGTTTTTGAGATAAACAAGATCGCCTACTTTGTATTTTACTGATTTGGTATTTCGGTCATAATATTCTTTTGACCTTTCTTTAGATTTTTGTATATTCTGCAACGCTTTGTCCCTGGATAATTTGAGGCGATGATGTAGCATTTTCAAATATTCAGGATAAGTCGTATCAGAACTCAGTTCATAGACAGAGTCGGGAATGAAGGGTTTATGGCCGAAGAGAAGTTCAAAAGGACTAAATTGAGTTGTAGTGTGGATATTGGTATTATAGGCTAGCATTGCAGTGTATACGAATTTGTGCCAGTCAGATTGGTTTTCATTTACAAACGACTTTAAGTACTCCTTTAATGTAGAATGACTGCGCTCAAGTGCACCTTGAGTTTGAGGGTGGTAGGGTGACGCCCATATTTGTTTTATTTTTAAGAACTGGCAGGTTCTTTTGAAAAGATCAGCTGTGAAATTTGAGCCTTGATCTGTTACGATTTTTCGGGGAATACCGAACACGGAAATAAAATGAATTAGGCATTCACAGGTTTCTTCCGAAGTTGCATTAGAAATGGGGTAAGAAACTGAATACTTCGTTAAGTCATCTTGGATTGTAAGAATAAATCTTAATTTTGCCGCACCAGCTTCTGGTAAAGGACCGACTATATCTATGCTAATGCGGTCAAAAGGTGTTGTTGAAGAGGTTGTTATTTGCATCGGAGCTTTATTGATTTGCCTTAAAGCTTTATTGGATTGGCAGGAGGAGCAATTTTTTACATAATTTTCTATGTCTGATCTCATCTTTTTCCAATAATATCTTTCTTTAATTCTATTATACATTCTTGTTGATCCTAAATGTCCGGCAATCGGTATGTCATGGTTTTCCTTTAAAATTTTGGGTACTTCACTTAATGCAGGATATATTATAGAGTTATGGTACACGTTTACAGTTATGTTGGTGTCGTGAAATAAGTAAGTCAAGATGTTGTAAATTTTGGTAAATGATAAGCTCTCAAATGGATTTTTAAAATCAGTTATAGCGACTTCGGTGTCGGCTTCTGTAAGCATAATTTCATCTCGCACCTTTTTCAAAGTGTCAAATATTTCTTTATACGATGATTCATCAAAATGGTGAACTTTTGTAAATAGGAGGTAAAAGGTTTTATCATTGCATATAACCTTTTCAAATGTATGCAGTTGTTTTTCTTTGTATATGAAATCGTTTGAGTTTTCTAAATTTCCCAAAAATTCCTCAATGTATGGATTCGATTCATCGAGGTCAATGGACGTAGGAATAAGTAACAGTTTACAGGGGCTTTTCATTAGATTTTGATTAAATTCTTTTACATTTGTGTTATAGTTTAGTTCCGTCTTCTTTCCTGACATAGCTTTAGAAAATTTTGAATAATCGTTATTGGAAAGATCAAGATTGGAAAGTGGGTCTATAACCTCAGTTGTTTCAGATGGAAGTTGAAGAGGACTAAAATCTGGAGGCTGATTATTAAATGGACTAGTATCGTCGAGAGGCCCAAGGTCAATAAGTTCACTCTCGGAATTTGGTTGTTGTTGTAGAGAACTTGGATTATCTATGCTTTGAGTTTCTGGAGGATTATTTTGGGGATTCAGTGGATTGAATTCTGAACTAGAAGCTTCGTCTTGTATTGGGTTTACAGGAAATCGAGACAGAGCGTCCGCATTGCAATTGAGTTTTCCTTTTTTGTATTCAATAGCGTAATCAAACTCTTCTAGTTTGAGACGCCATCTAACGAGTTTTGAGCCAGGTTCAGTACAGCCAAAAAGCCAACTCAGTGGTTTGTGGTCAGTAATGATTGTAAAGCGTCTACCATAGAGGTAGGGACGGAAAGTTTTAGTACCAAATAAGATCGCTAGACATTCTTTTTCAGTTACACTATAATTTATTTCTGCTTTATTTAGAGTACGAGAAGCGTATGCAATTGGGCTGTCTTTGCCAACAGGACCTTGTGATAGAATAGCGGAAATTGCATAATTTGATGCATCACAAGTGAGTACAAATGGTTTTGTAAAATCAGGATAAATCAACAGAGGAGCGGATATTAATTTTTCTTTAAGGGTGTCGAAAGCAAGTTGCTGTTCATTCTGCCAGGAAAAAACTACGTCTTTTTTCAAAAGGTGTGTCAATGGTTTAGCGGTTTTCGAAAGATCTGGAATAAACCGACGGTAATACGATACAAGTCCTAAAAAGGATTTGATATGTTTCGGGGACTGTGGGGTAGGAAAATCTTTAACGGCTTTTATCTTTTCTGGGTTAGGCTTAACGCCTTCATCTGTGATCAAATGCCCAAGATAGGAGACCTCACGTCTGAGAAACTCGCATTTGTCAGGTTGAAGTTTTAGGTTGAATTCTCGGAGTCTTAGGAAAATTTCTTCGAGATTAGTGATGTGGGAAGGAAGATCATAAGAGTGAATCACAATGTCATCAAGGTAAACAAAGCACTGTATACCTTGGAGACCAGATAGGACGGTATTCATGAGGCGTTGAAAAGTGGAAGGCGCATTTTTTAACCCAAAGGGCATTCTGGCAAATTCAAAGTGGCCCTGAGGTATAGAGAAAGCAGTTTTAGCGGAGTCTTGAGGTGCCATTTGAATTTGATGAAACCCTGATGCAAGATCAAGGGTGCTGAAGTATTTGCTTGAACCAAGTTGGTCGAGAATTTCGGTAATGTTGGGAATTGGGTATGAGTCACCCACAGTAACGTCATTTAATTTACGGTAGTCAATGACTACACGCCATTTCCTCTGACCAGAAGCATCAATCTTCTTTGGAACGATCCAGATCGGCGAAGACCAGGGTGAAGAAGATGGCTTAATTATGCCATCTTCCAACATTTTATTAATCTGCGATTGAACCTCCTGTTTATGACACTCAGGAAAGCGGTAAGATTTTGTGTGGATAGGAGTGGAAGATGTCGTTTTAATTTCATGTTGGATAGCATTAGTGAAAGACAATTTGTCTCCCGGTAAATGAAATATGTCTGAGAATTTTGCACAAATTTCGCGTAAAGCTTGAGATTCTTCGTCATTCATATGTGAGACGCGGAGTTGTTCTATCACTTGCTTAGTTCGTGAAAAAGTATTGTTATTGTTTCTGTTAAGATTTGATACAGTGTTAATTTCATATGGAGTAAGATCATTTTCGTCTAAAGGAATGATATCAAGTTTCAAGTTTGAGTCAATTGTTATTGGATGTTCAGCAGTATTGACTACTGAGATGTTTACACGTGAATTAGGTTTAACTTGTACTATACAATTTGCAATAAGAAGTGATTCAATAGGATGTTGGTCCAGGATAAGCCCTTCTTTTATTTTGGGATTGGAAATAGAGCATTCAATGACAGTTTCTGTTCTTGGAGGAATAGTATAAACCGGTTCATTGAATAGGATTTTGAATTTAGCATCATTTATTGTTAGAATGCTTTCGACATAGTTTATATTTGTATTATTTCTTTGGTTAGAGAATAAATCATTTCCTATAATCCCGTCATAGGGTAGTTCAAGGTCAGGGATTACATGGAAACAGTGAAGTGTAATTTTATCATCACAAAATAATGAAACAGGAATGTGTCCAAGAGTAACAACGGAATTATCTTTCGTTGAGTCGATGCCCTTGATTCGGATTTTGTTATCTGTTATTTCTGGCATTTGATTTATTGCAGAATTTTTAATCAGACTTACAGTAGAACCGGTGTCAATAAGAAATGTCATAGGATTTGCAGATACTGAAGTTTTGATTTTGATGTGAGGTAAATATCGTTTTCCAGCATTTTTAGAAATTTCATATACGTGATTATATTGGTTTTCCGTTTCAGGTGTGGTTGGAGCGGTGAATATAGGAGAATCTAGGATTTTAGCCTTGCAACTACTAAACTTCAGAGGTGACTTAGTAGTTAAGTTACTGAATTGAGATTTGTTACTATGCTGACTATTAGATTGGGAAACAACAGGGTCAAGAAATTTGCATTTAGCTTGTTGTTTGCAGTCCTGTTTGTCAGTAGACTTTAAAACAGTGGAATACAGTGGTTTTGAATTTGAATGATTCAGTGGTGGATTTAGGGATGAAGTCAGTGGTTTCGAATTAGTATGATTCAGGGGATTCAGTGGATTCGGTGGTACTTCTTTTGAATTAGCATGATTCAGAGGATTCAGCGATGATTCTTTTAAATTAGCATAATACAGAGGACACAGTGGATTTAGAAGGTAATCAGTATCGATTTTACCACTTAGTTTTCCCGCACGACACTGGACGGGAGGGCTTGTTCGTTTAAATCATCTAATTCGTCAAAATTTTGTTCTTCAGACGAGCTAATGACATGAATAGGTTGCGTTTTCCTTTGAAAATTATTCGTTGATTGGCGATTGCCGTTTTGGGATTGCTGATTTTGAGAATTACCGTATTTTTTATTGTTATATTCACGTTTGCGACAGTTTTCTATTGTATGGCCTAAATTCTTGCAGTACCTACATGTTGGCACATTAGATCCAGAGGGTTTAGGTTGTCCTTGAGCCTGTGGCTTGGAAAATGATGAGTTCACATTTTGACGGGGTTGTCCTGTTTGGTAACCGCTGTTGGTGGAGAAAGATCCTGCGTGCTTTTTGTTGCTTATACCTAAAATTTTTTCCTCAGCAATGGCGAGACTTATGGCATCGTTGAGCGTACTAGGGTCCCTACACCTAACAACTGTCGACAATTGTGGCTGCAATCCTATCATGAAAATATTCAGCGCCAAATCTTGCATTGCCGCCACACGGCCCGTTAGTTCATCTTTCTTTTTAGTAGGGACCGAAATATTTATTTCAGTCAATAGTTTTGCTAAGCAGCTCTCTATTCTAAGTGAATACTGACTGACTGACTCATTACGGCCTTGTTTGCAGTCTTGCAAATCAGAAAGGAGATAGGCATAGTGTTTCTTATCTCCAAATTGGGATTTCAAAAACTCTTCTAATTGGTCCCATTTGGTGAATTCTTTGATGGCACAAGCTGTTTCCGCTTTGCCTTCAAGTTTACTTAATATGTATTTAAAAAGTATGTCCACCTGAGAGGCGGATGCGAGATTAATAGCATTTCGGCAATTGTTCAAAAAAGGATTTAACTTTTCGCGGGAACCATCAAAAGTTCCGATAAATTTAATCAGTACATTTAAATCGATATCAGACATTTTTACCTGTGCTTCTTCGTCTTTAACTTGTGAAGGCTTGGGCATAATTATGTTAAAATAAAATAGAAAATATAGTTCGACACTAAATCAAGGTTATAACGTATAAAAATAAACTATCTTTAAACTGCACAAAGTCACAGGTATGACCACTCGTTATCAGTTCGTAGAAAAGCGACCGGCGACGCGTGGGCGCAGTACACAGCAACTAGGCTTCACTAAGTTGTTGAATTAATAATGTTTTAAATAACTCACAGGATTAACAGGAACATAATGATGATGGTCAATTACGCAGTTAGACAGGAACCAGATACCAGCGTTAGACACTGAGGATACAGTGTCCTCGGGATGCAGCGGCTTCCGAATTTTCAGGGTACTGCGGCACAGGAACCTCGAGACTCGGTACAACAGAGACTTCAGGATACGGCGGACAATAGTCTTCCTTTTTATTCTAGGATACAGCAGGACACAGCGGCAAAATTCAACGGCGTATCGATGTTAGAGTACGGCATACATAATGCCATAAAATGCAGTGTCCGATAGTCAGGATACAGAGTCCGATGTTGATAACTTTCACGAATTTTCACTGTTTTTCACAAAACTTAAGAGAGGCGTCCCAGGATTTTTTTTTTTTAAATCCCTTAAGCTGCCACCAATGTTATACTGGAGTTCCCGAAAGACTTTTTAAAAAAAAACTAAATTTTATCACTAACACTTTATTGAAATAGAAACATTAGAAAACTTAAAGAAAATATGAAAATGGAAAATAGGTAGTATTAAAATCGGTAGATGTGAACGCGACGGAGGTTTCAGTGGAACTGACTGGAGAGAGGGAATATGAATCTACTTGAAACTGATAAAATGCTGGCTAGGTGAAATATTGTAATGATAGGGTTGATTTGGGTACATACTTGAGGTATAACAGTGCGCGGCATCTGATTAGAGCATTGAGAGTTAAAAAACAAACGCGTTAGAGTAGGACTGAATTTCAGCATAGTGCAGCCCCTTAATATACTTACATCTCTCAATTTCTTTAATACTACAATAAATATATTTTTTAACGTTAAAAAGGACACCTTTCAAAGAAACGCTCATCACATCACCATCAAACATTCGTTTTCTGCAGCCATTTTTCTTCAATCACTTACCTTGGCGAAAATTCAGAGTTGAACAAAAGGCAGGGGTAATGCAACAGTAATTCCTGCGGCCCAGTTTACTGGCACCCTGGGAGCTCGCAGTCATAAAGCGAGGGGCGTCTAATGAGGATTTATGCGGACGAAGAGACATATGCGGGCCAGAGGTTTGTAACTTAGGCACATCTTTGAGCTAGGAAAGTTTCTTTGAACCCTTTAACTTTTTTTTGTTCTACGACTTTGAGTTTTTTGTAGAGATTATACAAGGTGATTTTTTGATCATCGTCCAAATTCATACTGGTGGCTTGGTAAGTGATCAGTATCATGGATCAATAACAATTTTGGTGAAATTCGTAAAATGAAATTTCAACTGTGATTCACTCGGGACTGGAACTGAATTTCTATGGGAAGCCGAAATTTAATTTTAGGAATTTCACAAAAATTGTTATTGATCCAAGATACTGATCACTTATCAAGCCTCCAGTATGAATTTAGACGATGATCAAAAAGTCACCTTGTATAGGTAGTTAAAATAAAAGTGAAGTGTCGAAGTGTGCTAAATACTAAAGTAGGATAGCCGAATAATTTTAATACTTTCAATACCTACAAAATATACAATGTATATATGAAATATACTCGAAACTATATAATCTACTGCTCATACTGAACAACATTCCCAAAGAAACCTGTGGAAATAAAAAATATTTTCACGTTTCTTTACTAATTTTGAAAACCTACTGTGAATTTTGTATGGGCTCAGTTCAGTTTCTTTGAGAAACTTGTTCAGTGTTATGCACAAACTACAACGTGGTTACATTTAAAGACACCTTTCAAATCCCTTACACCGGTTATATCTATTTGTACAACAGCCAAACTCGTAGTGGAAATTAAGTGCTCAGAAACATACAAGTATATTTAGCTAAATACACTTAATGAAACTTTGGCCTTCCATACTTACAAACGAACTCGAATTTGTTTTTGAACCTAATTTTATTCTGAAAACATTAAATTAATTGTTGATTCATATCAAAGTGTTACCCTATAAAGTGGCGTTAGCCATAATCATGGCATTGTAAATCAATAGTTATCGAAAATCAGTAATTGTACAAATTAACTTAACTTAAAACTAATCACTTCATTTATAAAATCTTTTTATATCTCTAACTTGTTAAATTCTAACTAAATGTTTATGTTTAAAAAAATATATTTGATTGATTCAAATTCTTTTTTTTTATCTTTTCCGGCCCCCTCAAAAACCCCGCTTGAAAACCCCTGATTCCTTAAGTTTACGTACTGTACTGAGTACATAAAAAGTCATTCCGCGATGAACTCTCCGACTTTCGACCCTCGCTTTGTTTTATTTTATTTTTACTCGACTACCTGCATTTTGTATTTGGATTTGATGTTACTACAAAATAAATGGCTGTATAAGAAAGGATATACGATGCTTTATAAATATAGATATTATGTATTTTTATTCAATGTCTAAGCCCATATTGTTCCTTTATATATTGTTACACGTTTCCAAAACATACTCCTATTTTAAGAAAATACCGAATTCATTTGTAGAAATATTAAAACCGTAATCGCAAATCTCAAAATATATAATTAGTTGGCGAAACTCAAAACATAGGTAGTACTAGTCTAGAATGCATGCAGTGGCGGGCACAGAATTTTTTTTCCGGAAATGCAATCAGAAGGTCAAGATTGACAATAAAAAAAATATGAAAAAATTTAAATAACACGTTGAAAAAAAAAGTTTATATGAAAACGTTCACTCTAGGGTAGGCAGTGCCTACCCTGGCGTCATACAAACTTTTCTTTTTAGGTGTTATTTAAATTTTTTCATATTTTTTCAATTGTCAATCTTGACCTTTTGATTGCTTTTCCGGAAAAAAGTTCTGTGCACGCCACTGTCTATATGAACAACTGTTTGTATCGGAGCTAAGCGAAATTCGCAACTTTTCTCTTCCTCCCATACAAATTGCCCCGATCAGCTGACTGGTCCAGTATGGAAAGGTGAAAACAAATTTTAAGAATTTCGCTTAGTTCCCATACAAACAATTGTTCATATACATAAACTACTACTACCTATGTTTTGAGTTTCGCCAACTAATATTATTTAAACTTATACAAAATGAATTTTATTAATATAGCCAAATTGATACTGCAGACTCGGTAAGCGGTCAGGACCGAGGCTAAATAATCCTTTTTTTTTATGCAAAATAAAATTTAAGCTTACTATACTTGACTTGGAGTTGTTCGTAAATTATTATAGGGGCACTTTATACAGTGTCACTGTCACTCTAAATGGAAAAACGCGCAGTGCGAAAGAGGCGGATTCAGAGCAATTGAAAAATGAGTTCATTATTTTTATAAAAAATACTAAAATAATCAAAAATCTAGACATTGTTAAAATCCATCTAATAAAATATGTTTGAGTTCTGATGATTCCTATTCGTGAAACGAAAAGAAAAAGTGTTTGAAGACCTCATTTCAATAGTAATTATTATTATAAATAAGGAAAATGTATCCAAAATAAAAACCTCAAACTCCAAAAAGATTTTTTTGCGTACATCAAGAAATACACGGAAAAAAGCGACACTATTTTATTTAAATAGCGCCTTAAGTAAAGTTTCCCTTAATTTATATGATCACATCTAAATTGACGCTCATGTTAGCCCTGAGGGACAAAAAACTTTAAAAGGCAAAAATAAAAATTAATTTCAATTTAACCGTAGCATAAGCACATGTATAACTTACGCATTAAGTTAAGACGAGACAAATGAGAAGACATCAAAAACTCTTTAGCCACCCTCCAGAATCCAGATGATTATCTTAGAAGTAAAGAAGAATATAATTAAGAAGATGGCATACTCTAGCAACTTTTTTTATTAACCGTCCAGAACAATAAGTCTAATGGAAAAGACCTTATTTGCTTTTCATAGAGGCGATTATATGTTTGCTCTTTGGCCTCTTTTTCTTAGACGCGTAATACTAGTGATCACGCAGCGAAACAACAAATTGGTGTGTTTTTAGCTAATACTGAAATATTTTGGAGGGAAGAAAATATTGAATTTAGGTGATATACCTTCATATTTCTATTACCTATTTTATGAAAAAAAAAATCAAGTTGATCTCTTAACCGCGTTCTTCAAGCGAACGTTTGAAAACCAAAAAAAAAGAGGGTACAAAACATTTTTTTTTGACAAAAGTATAAATCTTAGTACATTGTTTATACGTAACATCCCTAGAGAAAGGATTAATAAACCAAATATATTTTTTTCAATACAAGGAGAGTCCGAATTTCTTCAAACGAATCCTAGATAGACTGGAGTTGGTCATGCTCTAGGCTCAGGTACAGTCTTAAGTCACATTTTGTTCAAACATTATTATTCCAGGAGGCCCACCATGCCTGGGGCCGATGGATGGCGGTATATCCATCCCTAATAGCCGGGCCTTATATGGAACAGACTGGTGACGGGCAGCAGCGTCACTGGTGCGAGGGTTCCGGCACCGCGCTCACCAACCCGCCTGCCCAGCGTGTGTGAGTATGGGCAATTCTTCCAGGATGACCGCCGGGATTGGCAAAGTCCTGGAAAGGCTTATGTCCAGCAGTGGACGAACTAGGGTGATCGATGGATGAATTATTATTTCATAGAAATACGGTGAGTGAAAATTTATTGTTTTAAAAACGGCTCAACTCACTTTATAACTTGTATGTACATATTATGACCTTGCTTGACATGTGCTTGCTACCAAGCTGTTAGATATTACAATGCGTTGCCTTTAAGGTGTTATTCCCAAGACTCCAAAATCCATTCTTAAACTGTAATTTTTATTTTATTTTTTATATTTTATTTTGTAATCCTAATTTGTATCTTAATTTTGTGATTAATGTTAATTTGATTGACATTTTAAGTTTAATTTTTATTTAATTTTAATTCATATTAGATGTAAATTTATATTTAAATTAATTATAATTTTAAATTCAGTGTAATTAATTGTAACTGAATAATTAATTGTAGCTAAGATCTGTGTTTATAATTTTGTATAATTACTACTATTCAGTCAGTCAGTCAGATCTCACTATGAAGTTTCATTAGGTTGGTAGTCTCATCACTTATTTACCCTTATTCTATTGATATTTAAATGTATATACATATATATATTATAGATGTATTTATTAATATATTCTTGTGTATTTGTTTATGTAAGTCTATGATATCTATTAAAATTAAGTTTAATTTGGTAGGTTATTTGTATTAACACTTTATTGATTTTCATTTAATTTACTCTATCTATTACGTCTATCCCCCTATTTTTACTTTTCTAGTGACTATTTCTTCACCGCCCAAAGGTTGGCTGGAAGAAATCGCTTTAAGTGATAAGTCCGCCTTTGTACAAAATTATGTTTTCAATACTCTGTTTTCTTTTATATGTCTTTTGTGTACAATAAAGTGTTAATTCATTAATTCATTCATTCATTCATTCATACTATTAGCAGCATGGAACACCAAACTTATACACGTAAGAGACGAGTAAAGGAAGCTAGTCCCCACCAGAGGCGTGCCGTCCAGAAAGGCATAAAGGCACTTGGTTTTACTATGCTGCCTACCTTGCAATAAGTTCAGCGCTTTACAGTTAAACACAGTCTCTTGACCAATAACAACGCGCGGTTACGCGCGGTAGAGCGCGGAAATTCAAACTTCCATTAAGAACACGCGTACTTTATTGTATGACCGAGGAAGCTACTAAAGGCAGCCTAATCACGCACACTTTGAAATTCTCATTCACGCAAGTACAGCACGCACACATCCATGGCTCGCTTTGAGCTCGATTACAAAACCACAATAAATTATTCATCTGTATTTTGCTATTATCACCCTTATCTTCGCGCCGTAAAAGTCAATTCTGCAAATAAAAGCTGTGCCTCGTTAGTACGCTACGATTACATTACGTAGTATGCAGTCGCCAAAGGAGTAAAAGGAATGTCTCACCTTTTTAATTTATCCGTGTTGCATCAGTTGTCTCATTGCGAATAAAGCATTTTGGTTGTTTTTATTAGTTTTCTTTCTGGTGATATCGCGCGTGGAATGTTTGTTTATTTACGTTATTCAGAGCAGAGTTCGGTTTCTTAGTGCATATATAAATAAGTAGTATTGGTTCGGTGATTTTGATGGTTGGTTTGTTGTGTTGAAATGGAAAAATTTACTTGTGAAACTTGACGGTCTTGTGTGTTTGACAAAATAGAAAAATCAGGCGTTCGGAAAATTATCTTTTGAGGAGAAACGGAAGGTCATAATTTAAGGAAAGTGTATACCAGAACTACACAGTTGTGTCAAAAGAAAGGAACGGTAACTCGCCAATTAAATAAAAACTATTACGAGTCATATAAATTTGCTGTCCTGTCATCATATGAACAAGCTTACTCAAATATTTGATAGGTTATTTTTGTTTTCATTTGTCAAAATAATTCTGCCTACCTAGGTTAAATATGCTGTGTACGCGCCTGGTCCCCACCACCCGGGAATCCTACTGTGGGGACTATAGAACGCCAATGTTAGTACGTACTAGTATCAACTATATGTTTACTGAACATTTCTTTGTTTTTGTCCTGTGAATAAATATATTTGAATTTGACTTGAATTTGAATTTTTCTCAAAAAAATAAAGTTACATATAGAGATTCCCATGACTCCAAAAAATAATTTGTAGAAAATAAGCTAATTGACTCGACTGGTATTTTTAAAACCAATCTAAAAAAAATCTTTCTTACGAAATGTCTGTACTCACTATAGATGATTTTTTCTTTGACAGTACTTGACGTCCTGGATCTTTGTCCTATACCTACAACTTTTACATAATAATATATAAAAAGACATATATATATAAGGTCTTTCAATTTAAATGGAAAGTAATTTAGGAGGTGATTCAGTATCGTTAATACATCATATTCCACTGCAAAGTACTTTTTTTTGCGTGAACTTTTTCTTCACTTGTCCATACCAACTGAGTCAGCTGATCGGACCACTTTGTACTGAGAAGTGAAGAAAAAGTTCGCGCAAAAAAAAGTGCTTTGCAGTGGAATGTGATGTATTAACGATACTGAATCACCTCCTAAATTACTTTCCATTTAAATTGAAAGACTTTATATACAAACATATGAATATTATTAGAATAATAATTTGTAATATAATAAAAATTATAATGCAAAAACAAAAAGTTTTGTTTCTAATTCGAAATCATACAAATTAATAGCCATTTGAATAAAGTTAATACATTATTGTGAACCTAGTACGATAGATAGACAACAAGTAGACCGAAATACATTCGAAAGCGGTTCAAAGCCATCTTGCAGCGCTGTTTGTGTCCGTCAACCAGCATGCGCGGGCGCAGGTAACGGGGCACATCAGTCACAATTTAAACGAAAATACGCTTCAGCGCCGCGCAATTTGATGCTGACTCCTTGGCCTTCGTTATATGGTGTAGTACCGTTCGCAGAAAAAGACGAACAGCCTCTGGATAAATCTTTAATACGTAGTGGAAATTGTTGTCAACTTGACATTTACTAATGTTGTACATAATCAGGTTTTCAGGTTTCGTCAATGCAGAATTAATAAAAAAAAAACGGCCAAGTGCGAGTCGGACTCGCGCACGAAGGGTTCCGTACCATTATCTATAAAAACGGCAAAAAACGTGTCTGTTGTATGGAAGCTCCCTTAAATATTTATTTTATTCTGTTCTAGTCTAACTATCACGGTTCATGTGGTACAGCATGGTGACGGACAGACGGACAGCGGAGTCTTAGTAATAGGGTCCCGTTGGTTACCCTTTGGGTACGGAACCCTAAAAAGGAAAAACATCGTCACGACCTGAATCCTCAAGGGGTTGCCAGGTCTAACCTGTACTGTGGAGCCGATCCTGAAATCACAAAAAAATCTACTGTTTCATAGAAAAGTTACTTACATACGTACTTGACCAATACAAATATATAGAACAAGAAATAGTGTTTTTTTTTTTGTTTTCTGTTTTTGTTACAGTAGAGTAGAATGCGTTTCATAAAAAAGTTCATGTGTCGTAATGTTGGATAAAACTTAATTTTATACAGAATGCTCTGAAGTTCGACCTATTACTTGGAAGGGGTTACACTAGAGATTATTTCCAATAAATAATGCCTATCAACTAGGGGTCGAAAATGATACATTTTTTTCAAGTAATACACGGCGATATTTCAAAAATTACAAAATAAATGGGTTTTCTTTTCACTTAAGATCTTTTACTTCTGAGATTATGGGAATTCTGGGCATGTGTATTTTTTATAAATGATCACTAAATTTTTAATATTTTTGATTAATTATTTAGGACCCGTCCTAGTACATACTCGTTTCATCGACCGCCATAGTGAGTGACACAATCAGGTAGTCTAAAACTGCAGAAGCATCACGGTACCTGCAAACTGTACCAACTAGAAAGTAATAAGTCGGTAAAAATGTGCATACAATGCCTTTGTATTTGAAATGCAAAGTGCAAGCATTGAGAGGTCGAAGCCAACTCGTCTCTCGCTCGATGTGGAATATCGCACTTGAAGGCTTATGCTGAGGATTCTTACCAACTTAGCGGGTTAAGCGCTAGATCTAGCGCTTGTAAATATGATATGAAAAAAACTAAACTCTATTTTAGTACATTCGAACAGAAATAATCTTAGAAATCTCTTAAGAAAAAACATCATGATGCGACCAACTCAGTTGTGGGCGTGACCAAATGTCATGCTGTTACATTTCGCTATAAGGTACACGCTCCATGAAACTTGCGAGGACAATACAATCGTGCCGATTTCGTCGCGGGCGCTAAATTGAAAAATTGTTTTAAAAGAAACCACCTTTTAGCAAGACTGTAGATGTTTTCAAAAATTATTTTTGGTTATCATTAACCTAGATAACATTTTCGGTGTTTAACCAGTACAAATTTTTTGATGTAAACAATAAAAGCACATTCGGCTAAATTTAAAAAACCGTTAAATTTGTGTATTTTAGGGGTTTGTTGTTAAGGCTATTACCAAAAATAATGAAAAAATATATTATGAATAATCAACTCTTAGACAACATATGCAACATTTTTCTTTTTCATACCACCAAAACTTCTACATGGATTTTTTTTTTTTACTGAATGGTGTTTTTTGACCTCAAATTCCCTACTGCTGCTGAGTGG
The DNA here is from genome assembly GCA_934047225.1 of Ypsolopha sequella. Lineage (NCBI taxonomy): Eukaryota > Metazoa > Arthropoda > Insecta > Lepidoptera > Ypsolophidae > Ypsolopha > Ypsolopha sequella. Next base: position 18,787,915 of record OW204004.1, on the reverse strand, counting down.
CTTGGCCGATTGAATTCATCTATGCTTTGATAAATAGATAAACTTTATAGCTATAAACATAACATAAGATTATTCAATCGAGTAATCACGTCCAAGTGAAAAGTATAATTTTCTCCTATTTCGCCCTTTCAAGCACGCAGCGAGCGTCGTAACAGCCACTTTGCATTGCGCGCTGATATGGACGTTATTTCAATGTCGTTTCCGTTGATATTTGTAGTGACAAATATCGAGCTGCTAATTTAGCGATGGTAATCGCCTTAAGATGTTACTCAAACTTCACAATTTTTAGTTCGACATAAACATAGATCTACCTATATAGTATAATGTTAATGGACTCAGTCCTCAGAACAATGACTCAGTCTAAAATATTGTAATAACATTCCAAAGACAAAAAAATTCAAAAAATTCAAAAAGTTTATTTTGCAAAGTAGGTATATATAATACACGTTTCACAAGTCAAATTTTAATCTTATAAAAATATATGTAATAAAATAATAAATGTACATGAACTACTTAGATTAAATGTTTTTTTAATTTATGTAGCAATATATATACGATTAAAATAATAGGTAAAATATTATTATACAAGGTGAAATCCAATCAACCGCCCGAACCCATACCGGAGACCCGGCCAGGGACCAGGAACAGGTTCAATGATCACCAACCGAGCCCCCAGCACAAATCCAGGCAGCCGACCAAATCCCATCCTATATACTACATAGTAATAGGTTACATATATAAATACATGCCTACCTCCGCCCATTCGATTAGTCTTGCTAAGAAGAACGGGCAAGAAACTTGGCAAGATCATGTCTTTTTTTTTTAACATAAACTTATACTATACATCAAATTACTTATATCTACTTTAACCAAGGGATAAGAAAATACAAGACAAGACCTATGGAATGTCTTGATAGCGTTTGTATGGAGATTTGCGCGTAACGACGTCTCGTAAATCAACATCTTCAAGCAATATCCATAAGAACCTATGACATAGGAGAGCACCAACACCATCCTAATGACACAACCATGGCGACAAGCAACTCGTCATGTTCCGCGGCATGACGCCATGAGAATCCTTATCAGGAGTTATCGACTTCCGTAGATTTTGTATGAGTCCCTAGACGGACTGATTAACGCCTTGCCTGCTTTCACTTTCCCACTTTCTGGGCAAGCGCTCTTTATCCTAGGTCGTCAGGTGCATAACAGGGACTCTAAAACATTTACACGTCGCCTTGTTATAATAAGCGCTAGATAGATTACCTAAATTATCTAGCGCTTTTGTTTAGGCCTGACCGCAAGTTCTTGTAAAGTTTAGTTGGTAGAGTACATCCCAGGATTTAATGGTGATCCTTAGTGGTCCAGAGCAGATTTATAAGTTGAGTTGGTGCAACCATTTATTTATTTATTTTATTATGTTATATGTATATATGGGGTTTATACAAGGTGACTTTTTGATCATCGTCCAAATTCATACTAGAGACTTGGTAAGTGATTAGCATCATGATTCAATAACAGATTTTGTGAAATTTGTATAATAAAATTTCGACTTCCCATAGTAATTCACTCCCAGTCGTTAGTGCATTACTATGGGGAGTCGAAATTTCATTTTATGAATTTTACAAAAATCTTTATTTGTTCATGATGCTGATTACTTACCTAGGCTCAAGTATGAATTTGGACGATGTTCACAAATTCACCTTGTATATAGGCTTTTGTTTTTAGAAAACATGTTTGGATAAATTTTCGTCGACAGAAATAATTGTTGAAATGAGGTCTACAAACACACTTTTTCTCCTCGTTTGGAGAATAGGAAACATGTAAAGAACTCAAATACATTTAAATAAATGGGTTTCAACAATAGTTATCTTTTTTTTTTTTTTCAATAGCACTTGTCTAGTAGTTTTACTGTTTTATTTATGTTTTCTCCCAACCGGTTTCGGATTTTACACCATTTTCAAGGGAAGATTTTTGGTACAGGTTTTGAGCGAAGTAAACGATGATTTATCTTCCCTTGAAAATGGTGTAAAATCCAAAACCGGTTGGGAGAAAACATAAATAAAGTGAAACTATTGTACAAGTGCTTTTAATTCAAGATTTGTTTCAAGTTTCACCAAGTGCCAACAATTGCAAGTATAAATTTAGATTTTGGAAATTTTACCCGCTATTTTAGTATTTTTTATAAAAGTCTAAAACTAACTTTTTTCCATTTCGCCCTGAATCCGTCCCTCTCGCACTATGCGCGTTCTTTCGCTTGGGTAACAGTGACAAAAATAAAATTCGCATAACCTCTCAACTGCTATGTCGACGCAATAATTAGAATTACTGCCAATATAGAGGTAGGTGGTATTATCAACAACAGGGGCCGCTATCGCTTTCAAATATATCGTGCTTGGCTACAAATGACGTCACACATCATTTCTAGTTAATCGCGATACCCTTGAAAGCGATAGCGATAGATATTGAAGTTAGATTTTAAGACCCCTGGCCATGCTGGCGGCCGTACAACCGTAAGGCACTTTTCAGATGTAATTAGAAAAAAAACGTATTTTTTTCCTGCTTTTTTTGGTTGAAACTTCAAAATAAAAGATCAATATCCTAAAAACACTTGTAAAAGAGCATTAACACTTTTAAACACAACGCTAAACGCAACAGTAAAATTATGATCGTAAAACAAACAAACAGACACGCAGTCACATGTCAAAGTACCAAGTTATTTGACAAACTGTTCAACCCAAACAAGGAGAGTGAGGTAAACAGTCAAGTGAATGAACACACCTGTCCTGGGTTCCGCACATGAAAAATAGTGCAGGTCAGTTGATTGCATCATTGGTGTCAATGGTTCGTAGTTGTGAATTTAGGTTATCAGTGAATACTCAATTATGTAAGGCTGTTTACATATGAAATTGCCGTTTTCTATTGAGAATTTGAAGGAAACTCAATTTTCAGTACTAAAATTTTTGCATTTTTTTAGGAATAACAAATCCAAATTATGTGATTTCTTATGTGTATGAATGAGACAACATTAACCTAACAGCAACATTATTTAATTTTTGAAAAGTGTCAGCTGAAAAAAAATACTACGAATCTTATCATGGAAATGGACGGCATTTAGGACGTACTGTTTTTGAAGCTTTAATTTTTATAATCAAGCTGAAAATGAAAATCAAATTTGAAACGTAGATGTAAAACCTTAAAATCGAATTTCAAACAAAAAACAAATTATTGAAATAGCTATTGAATTACAGGAATTATACACTCATGAAACTGTAAGAAAATTTCGGCAATTTCAGAGGTAAAGACCTATTATTACAAACACTTCAAGAACAAAATAAAATCTGTCAATTTGTAATTTTAGTATCATAGTTCATACTAAAATGGAATAAAGAACAATAAAACCAAAGTCCTGGAAAGGCTTATATCCAGCAGTGGACGAACTAGGCTGATGGATGGATGGAAAACCAAAATAGATTGTAAATGAACCCCCTAGCTATATTGGAATCTATGAATCAGAACCACTAATAGAACACAGAATCGTAAAAAAAATTTTTTTTTTTCTTATTTTTTATTGGGAATAGTTTTCATATTTCGAATTTAAATAGGTAGCTAACCTACACGGAGTGACACGTGACTGACAATAGACCGTAGGACCTTCCCCGTAATGAACCTCCGACCCCAGCTATCAATGAAAAACATTCCCGACGCCATTGGCGCCCGCCCCCGCCAACCACCCTCCCGCCCGCGATCAACTTTGACGGTCGATGTCTTTTTTTTATGAAATATGACTAAAGTAACAAAACATTTTATTTTCGAACATAAAACAGTTTCCTTTGATATAGCTAGAAGGTTCATTATCAACCTGTATAGTCTATAGTAATTATGAACCAAAGCAAAGTCGAAATTAGTATAACTAAAAAATAATAATTGTGTTTTTGTTCATTTTGATACTGGTCGTATTTACATCGCAAAGAGATACTAATAATAAAGCAATGCTCTGGTAAGCGATAGCGTTTTGGGTTCGAATCCCAGTTAAGATCCAGATTTACCGCCAAAAAAACACATACAGCATGAAAGCCCCATAAATAAACAATTAGTCTTCCTTGAGAGAAAGGCGGAAGGAAAGGAGGAAGTAGTGGGAATTGTAGAGGAAAAACACGTTACTGAAAAACCATTAAAAACCGAAGAGGCAACATGATAGAACACTTGATTCGACATGACAGTTTCTTGAAAAATATCGTAGGAGGAAAGGACGGGGGGAAAAACGAAAGAGAAAGCCCTAGATGCACTTACTTCACTCAAGTGAAGGAGAAATTATCAAGAGGTCAAATCATTAGCAGAAGAAAGAGAAGAATGGCGATTGCTCCACCAAGAGGTCAATCATTAGCAGAAGAAGGAGAAGAATGGCGATTGCTCCACCAAGAGGTCAATCATAAGCAGAAGAAAGAGAATAATGGCGATTGCTCCACCAAGGGGTCAATCATTAGCAGAAGAAAGAAAATAATGGCGATTACTCCACAAAGAGGTCATATCATTAGCAGAGGAAAGAAAATAATGGCGATTACTCCACCAAGAGGTCAATCATTAGCAGAAGAAAGAGAAGAATGGCGATTGCTCCACCAAGAAGTCAATCATTAGCAGAAGAAAGAGAAGAATGGCGATTGCTCCACCAAGAGCTCATATCATTAGCAGAAGAAAGAAAATAATGGCGGTTACTCCACCAAGAGATCAATCATTAGCAGAAGAAAGAGAAGAATGGCGATTGCTCCAAGAGGTCAAATCATTAGCAGAAGAAACAGAACATTGGTGATTACTCTTTTAAAAGGTCAAATCATTAGCAGAAGAAAAAGAAAAATGGCGACTACCCAACCACATGAGCGTAGCCAGATAGATATAGCGTAGATAGATAGAAGTAAGCAATGTGGGGTTTCGTATAAGTCCAATTAGTCACAGAACCCCAAAATATAATCATCAACATTAATAACCCTTTTCAAAACAGCACTCATTGTTTTCAAAGACTTTCAAAATTTCAATCTTCGGCCAAAGTCGATCTGCATGTCAAGTACCTACCAACCACTATGACTAAGCCCTACATTAATCAAAAAACACCCCTCTTGTGAAAGTATCAAGAGTCTTGTCAGTGGTCAAGAGTCCTGGTAGTTGGTTTGGACATAAAGCTTAATTTACATGTGTACAGAATCTCCTTTGTACGAAAACTTGAGTCATGGAGTGTGAGACAGTGGAAGTCCACGGTCGATGGCCGAAACAATAGTAGCACTTTCGTTAGTGTAAGAGTATTTGACCATGGAAAAAACGTTCAAATTCAAATAGTTTATTTTGAAAAGTAGGTATATATAATACACTTTTTACACGTCAAATTTAATCTAATAAAAATATATGTAATAAAATAATAAATGTACATGAATTAGATTAAAGGTTTATTTAATTTATGTAGCAATATATATACGATTGAAATGATAGTTAAAATATATACTATACAAGGTGAAATCCAATCAACCACCCGAACCCACACCGGAGTCCTGGCCAGGGACCAGGACCAAGGTTCAATGATCACCAAACGAGCCCTCAGCACGAATCCAGGCGGCCTTGGTTCCTTGGTTATCATTTCGTTTTTGGTTTGGTTAAGGTTTGGTAAGTAGTCAGTAATAAATTTAAGTTAAATAATGGGTTCCCATATGGATTGACTCGCAGTTAGGCTACGACAAGCATGGGGGCAACTATCATCATCATAATATACAAGGTGACATTTATTTACATTGCCAAATTTATACTGAAGACTCGGTAAGTGCCCAGTATTAAAGTTCGATGACCCTTTTAGTGAAATTCATAAATTATATTTTGCGAAATTAGCTAAAAGTGTTGTTATTGATCCGTGATACTGATCACTTACCACGTCTCCGGTATGAATTCGGCTGCATAAATAAATTTAATTTTATATATTTAGAGAATTCTTAAGAGGGGCCGAGCAAAATAATCTAAAACGACAGTCACTGTTAAATTGATTTATTGAATAATATTTCAATGATAAATAAATAAAATATATATTTATTATCGCAGAGAATGTATCTACACTTCCGCCGCAGCGAATATTAAAAATAACTTATGGTGTAAGAAACAAATTTATCTAAAGTAGGCCCAAAATATAAAAAGGTATTGGGGTTTTAGTAATTTCAATAACCTAACTGTCGAATTTTGTCTCAACCACAATTCAAGACAATCACAAACGTTATAAAATACAATTGGGCCGTTTCACATTTTTAAAATTTTGTCTGGTAAATTAAATATGATTTTTTTCTGTTAAATTCAATAAATACGACCACGATAAAAAACGACCACGAGAGAACAAGCGAGGTGTCTAATCGTTCTACGCTCGGCGCAGCCTTAACTCACTCACTGACTGACTCAACAAACGCCTAACCCAAACCTTTAGACCTAGGAAGCTGAAATTTTCCTTTATAACGTAGATAAGGACTAAGGCCGAATTTTTCGAAATTCTTACGGGATCACGTGAAACGGGATCTACGTGAACTATGCTGCCGGGGGGGGGGGGGGTCTGCTAGTGTCAGTATAAAGGTTTGATCATAATAAAATAGTGCATAATATACAACGTGTAACAGAAAGGTGTACTTAACCATATTTGAAGACCTTCATATTAGAGATTAATATCAAATGATGCCATGTGTTAATTAGATAGTATTATAGCAGTGCTGAACGACATGCACATATTTACATTAATTTTTAGGTTGTAATCCTGCAGCTGTGTAGGTATACTCCGATTTATATACCTTATTATTATACAACGTGTAACAGAAAGGTGGAACCATATTTGAAGAGCTTATTCAGTCAATGGTATAAAACAACTTCTATGGAGTCAAATCTGAAATCTCAAAAAAAAAATCTGCCATTCCATACATTTTTGTTATATATTAGTGTATATATTTATCGTGTTATATGTATTTGTATGTACAATGTTATACTTGTGTATTTATTTTTAGGTATTTTGCTATTCATTTGATTATTATTATTTATTGTGTGCACTTCGCGTTATTTTTTCCAACGATTAATTTCCACCCAAAGGTTGTCTGGAAGAAATCGCTATAAGTGATAAGGCCGCCATTTGTTACCTTCTCTCATAAGTTTGTTCTTTTACCTTATTTTATTAACTTTGGTGTACAATAAAGAGTATTTGTCTTGTCGTGTCTTGTCATTTCGGCCGAGCGGCATTGCATTTTTCTATGAAACAGTAAAAAAATTTTTTCTACATACAGGTTTTGTTCCATGGTATAAGTTGTTTTATACCATTGACTGAATAAGCTCTTCAAATATGATTACACCTTTCTGTTACACGTTGTATAATAATAAGGTATATAAATCGGAGTATACTTACACAGCTGCAGGATTACAACCTAAAAATTAATGTAAATATGTACATGTCGTTTAGCACTGCTATAATACTATCTAATTAAGACATGGCATCATTTGATATTATTGCACACTTGGGTTACAAAAATCACCAATAATAATTCAAATACAAATAATATAAATTTATTTCTGTCACAGTTTAAATAATAATATAATTATAATTATGTCAAAAGTACCCGGAATAGAAGAACTTGTATGACTAGATTGATCGATGTGGAAGAGGCGAAAGAGGTGTGTCAGGATCGTAGCAGATGGAAATATGTAATCTCTGCCTTACCCCTCTGGGAGACAGGCGTGGTGTATGTATGTAAATATATATAATAATACTTATCGTTTTCTACATTGTGGGATTTTAACCGACTTCGAGTAAGTCTAAAATACGACAATAGTACTCATCACCCATCACGCTGAAAAATATTATTATGTTAGTAAAAATCCTATAGTACAGATGATAATAAAAAGTGTCACATTATAGAACCATTATTATTTCGTCACGCATCGAGCCCGTAACACTTGTCATTCTTATCACGCAACAAATTACTAGGTACATTATTTACTCGAATAAACCAAAGAGTGAATACAATGACAGCAACTATAGTGACCTCTGAGGTGCGGAACTAAACATTTCTTTCTCTTTTCGTCCGCCGTGTTAATGACGGACAACTAACCGCATTAAGACGTACAACTAACCACGTTAATGACGGACAGACGGACAAGTTGCAACACATTATGACAAATATCGCGACACATTCAACTTGTTACGTTTGTCCATGGTTTCCAAGAATAAAGACCGGATTTATTAGGTTTTCGAGGTCGGTGACAAGTGTTCTAGTTACAAAGAATGCGGTGTTGGGACGTTTAACTTCGCCATATTGTTTAGTTTGTAGAAAATAGAAGTGACTTTGATAAATCAAAGAACCATGACCCGTACGAGACTGATCGTGTTTGTCTTTTATATTTTTCTGAATTTTTACAAAGTTTCTCTGGCACTGTCATTCGTGACCATTGGTTACAGGATGACCCAAGAAGATTTACTTTCGTGGAATGACTGTACTCCTAATAAAGTCAATAATGACTGAAAACCTTGAAAATCTTTTTTAGATATAAATTGTTACTTGCTCTTTTAGCACTCATAAATATAATATTATTTTCAATGCAAGTGCTCGCAAAGGCCCACTTTTTATGCATCAAAACCGAACAGAAAGTCGATTATTTTGCCCTAGGGCTTTATTATTTTTTTTTTCAATGGTTGGCTAACCTGCAGCCTTTCCTGTGTACCATAAATGTTATACTTTTTTTTCCACTGTGTAACGGCTCTGGATACAGTCCTTTTGAGCCAATTATAATTTAAAGTTCACAAGATTATATTTGTTTTTATTTCCTCACACTATGCATTGAAAAACGTAGTATGATACACGGGCGTAAGAGCAATAAATTACTCAGTTAGTGTTTTAAATCGTACTCGTAATTTATTCCTTTGCGCCCTTGTAGCATAAACTACTATTAATGTATCTGGGTAGAGCCTAGTTTCCACTTCACAAGGCAACTTAATGTGGGAATTAGTGTCTTTTTGTACACTGTAACATGTTTTTGCAATAAAGAAATTTTCATTTTTCATTTTTCATTTTTTCTTAAATATATTTTAAGAGTGGTTTTGCAGCCGGATTGTGAAAAACCCACCTTTTTCTAATTAATCGAAACAGAACACTTATATTCAAAATTCACTTAAAAGTTATTCAACAAAACCTTTTTACCTATGTATTGTGTATGCTGCCATCGCAAAGTTTCCATTGGACTCTGTAAATTAGAATATTTAACATCTTTAATAAAACTCACTTGTACACTATTTCACACATTTACTTAATATTTATACACCCAACCGGTTTCGAATAATTAATTCATTTTCAAGGGTTTAATTATTTATCTACGAACTACTGCAACTACGTGCTTTTGCAACTACGTGCTTTTGCAGTAGTTCGTAGATAAATAAATAAAACCCTTGAAAATGAATTAATTATTCGAAACTGGTTGGGTGTATAAATATTAAATAAATGTGTGAAATAGTGTACAAGTGAGTTTTATTAAAGATGCTTTCCAAGTTTCACCAAGTGCCGACAATCGCAAGTAAAAATTATAGAATTTTTTAATTTAAAGCTTTATAATTTTTGTTTTTATATTCTTTTTCAATTGATTAGAAAAAGGCGAGTTTTTCACAATACCTTTGCGAGTCTGATTCTTGGAAAAGCCAGTTTATGCTTATTTCTGGTATCTTTACAGTGTTGCTCACCAAGCCTTGGGAAAGACTCAATCCATTCATAACATTAATAAAGAATAAATAACTATAATAAACCCACCTTATTTATAGTAAAGTTTCGACACCTCACAATTGAACCATCAGCCTTAAGTCTTATTTCATCACCTGTGCATTTCAATACAATGAAAAAATCTACACATAATGCGAAATTAAAGGGCCCGTGTCTATCTTAATAAATCTAGGGACAGCTGTCAATCCGCAGTCAAGGATTATTTCTATTTACTGCTAGCAACACTATCTTATTCAACACCTGCGAATAGGGATGGGAATAACTTCTATCTAGTTTACAACTCCGCAAAAAGAGTTTTTTTTTTTTATGTTGCTGTGTCGCGGCTTTGGCTTCCATTTTATGAATAAACAAGTGTTCCTGTACTCAAAATATATGTATTTGCAGCCACTATAAATATCTGTCATAAAGAAAATCATCAGGTCGATATTCTAACTTGAAGTCCTTTGTTTATAAAATTTAAAACGGTGACCACTATACTTCGGTATTCTAGGATTTTCCAGGATTTCTCCCATATATTCTATTAAAGCAAATGTTGACTTACGGAAAATAAATTGAAATTTTACCAGGATGGCGTCATGTTCCAAAAAAAGACCGAAAATAAATCCGGATATTTGACCACAAATTTCTCATGCGACCGCAAGTAGTTGCAAGCTTGCAACTACTCATTATATTTTATTTTTGATCATAGGAACACTTATTCATAGTATGGAAGCCAAACCCGCGAAAGTTTAAGACATTTTGAGAAAATAAAATCTCGAAAAACTATCACTATAACAGAAATTTACCAATCAGTAACACTTGAAATATTAATATATATCATATAAAAAATCATCATGTCGATATTCGGACTTGAGGCCTCATGTCCATAAAATTTGTGGCCGAAGTACGGCGATAGATACTGTGGCGATAGGGCTCAGCACCTATCATTTTTAGGGTTTCGTACCCAAAGGGTAACCAACGGGACCCTATTACTAAGACTCCGCTGTCCGTCTGTTTGTCCGTCTGTCTGTCCATCTATCCGTCTGTCACCAGGCTGTATCTCATTAACCGTGATAGTTAGACAGTTGAATTTTTCACAGATGATGTATTTCTGTTGCCGCTATAACAATAAATACTAGAAAACAGAATAAAATAAATATTTAAGGTACGGAACCCTTTGTGCGCGAGTCCGACTTGCACTTGGCCGTTTTTTTTTTTCTGTTGTGGCTACGACGTGACGGCTCCTATTTTAAGGGCCACTTTTTGCCAGTGTCAAGTTAGATTCTGACATGGTTAGTTATTCAGACTTTCAGACGCTGCTTGTTCATCACGCACGGTACAATTAAAAAAAAACATACCTAGTTATATTTTAAAGTTATTTGATAGGATAAATTTGCTGGGACTGTGTTGGACTTGCATTTCACAGGCCATACTCGGTCCTTTTAACAGGTGGTAGAGCTGATGCCGGGCTCGATTGTGAATGTACCACCATCTTACTTGGAGACCCCCTCGATGTAATTCGGGGGAGAGTAAGAGGACAGCTCACAGGCATAAAACCAGGAGGCCCACTATGCCTGGGACCGATGGATGGCGGTATATCCATCCCTAATATCCGGGCCTTATATAGAACAGACTGGTGACGGGCAGCAGCGTCACTGATGCGAGGGTTCCGGCACCGCGCTCACCAACCCGCCTGCCCAGCGTGTGTGAGTATGGGCAATTCTTCCAGGATGACCGCTGGGAGTGGCAAAGTCCTGGAAAGGCTTATGTTCAGCAGTGGACGAACGAGGCTGATGGATGGATGACTCGGTCGTAGTAATACTTCTGACACCCTCTCGGGGATTCATGTCATGACGATATATTTTTATTTAAATCCGTACAATGTAAATAAATATTTATAAATTATGCGCAGAAGTCCGTCCCTATAATCCAACACAAAACAATCACCCCATTTATTTACCCAACAAATAGGAAACAATATAAATTAGAACCGTAGTCCGTCCGTCTGTCCGTCTGTCATTGCATCCGTCTAGTGAACGACGTACGATATTTTAACAAACTAGGCATTCTTTATATAAATTGTATTGAGTTGCGCACGCGCTTCTTGTTCGTTGTAATTCTTAAAGCTACTGCGGTTGGTATTTTAATTTTCTGCAGACAGGTAAATTGATCTTCTTTTAATTATTACCTGTTTTAGATTCACGCTATCGTTCCTTTCAAAGTGTCAAATTCATAAAGTTTCATAATTAAAGGGGTGCGCTTAAAAACGTGTTTAAAATCGGTGTGCTTATTTATTTACAACGTATTATATCCTTTATAGTAAACACACAAAAAAAAAAAATTACAAAATCCGACGTAATGCATGAAAAAACAAAATTTTGCCGAAAAAGCATAATTGACATTAAACTTTGTTCGCGAAAAGGCATTAATTGACTTTTATTCAATATCTTTAATTAAAAATAAGAAGAACAATATTATATTGAGCATTTCGCACCGCACACGAATCGATCCCTCCGTATAAGATCAGAGGCACAAATTCAAATGACCATTTCACATTGTTAAACTTGGTCAATCGGTTAAAATAATATAGATAGTAGATTATAGGGCCGATCTAATCATCTTGGAAAAAACGCAAAAGCTTAAGTTCACCCGATAGAAAAAAATTACAAAACAAGGCCTTAATTGAATTCTTATTCTTTATTTTACACAAAAAAGGTAATAAAAACTTTGAACGTATAAATTTGAGTACATCGGCAAGCTTATCTCGGTTATAGCAAACCTCATTGAGTATGGAAGTGCTTGAAAAAACCGATAGCCATAATAAAGCCGATTCCGAAGGCTTTAATTTTAGTTTTAGTGCTGTCAAAACTAAATATTCTTCATTGCAAACTAGTCCTTAAGTGTTAGGATTAGAAGCTAAATTACTTTGGCAAATATTAAGTTTTGACAGCACTAAAACTAGAATTAAAGCCTTCAGAATCGGCTTTAATATGTACTTAAGCTACAAAACTTAACTAACTACCTACATGCTGAAATACTGATATAATAGGTATATATAAATATACAATACAATTTTGCAATTTTTATCAAAATAAGCAATCAATAACCCCATCTTACCATTTTAGAATATTTAAATAGTTTCGTATAGAAACCGAGTTATTTAGTAAAAACTCAGTTTTTCATGGGCGCATGTCTCTTTGTGGTCGTAACAGCCACGGCTGCGAGCGCGCTATTTTAAACTAAAAGGAAACGTCATAGAGTTTAGTTCTGATTTATGCAAAATGAAGTGCACAATCTGACTTTATATGCAGCCTTAATATATACCGGGTGTAGAATGTAAATGGTCAGGTGTCTTTAAATGAAACCACATGATCAAGTTCCCCAAAGAAACAGCTGCGGAATTAAAAAAATATGTTCACGTCTCTTTACTAATTTTAAAAAACTACTACGAACTTTGTATGGACAGGTCCATTTATAGGGTTCCGTACACCCAAAAGGTGCCCTGAAGGACCCTGTTACTAAGCCTCCGCTGTCTGTCTGCCTGTCTGTCACAAGGGTCTACTGCTTCAGCCGTTACAGGTAGCCAGTTCAAAATTTCACATAATACATTTTACTATGGCCTCTATCACGGCAAAAAACAAAATTAAAAAAAAATTGGGCCCCCTTGGGTCTTTATACAAATAAACAAATAAAGATATCATGTCCCCCCCCCTTATCTCCGAAAAAATAGTCCCGAAAAAATCATGGTGATTACATAGAGATTACAGAAAAAATAAAGCGGTTAAGATATTAGAGTTCCGTGCTCAGCGGGAACCGCAAATTCTTTGCCAGGCGCTACCATTTTAGCGGCTTGTTTTTGTCGCTTTAATGTTGCTATGGCAACTATATTGTTGTTATTTACCATATTTTTTTTTATTTTTATAAGTTTTTTTCCACATAAATATAAATACTTAATAAATGGTTTTATGCACAATGGTTGGCTAACCTGCAGCCTTTCCTATGTACCATAAATGTTATACTTTTTTGTCCCCTGTTGAACGGCTCTGGATACGGTCCTTTTGAGCCAATTATTATTTAAAGTTCACAAGATTATATTTGCTTTATTCCCTCACACTATGCATTAAAAAACGTAGTATGATACACGGGCGTAAGAGCAATAAATTACTCGGTTACGTTTAAAACACTCGCTACGCTCGTTTTTTAAATCGTCCTCGTGATTTATTCCTTTGCGCCCTTGTAGAATAAACTACTATTATGTAGTCTTAAAATTTTGTCTACTTCTTGGCATGTTTCTTTTTTGACGGGATAATTCAATATAAATATTCAATAGCGCAGCGGGCTCAGAGACGAGCGGCAGCAGCGTTGGCGGGGGCGGCGCGAGCGCAGTGATGATGGGTAGCGGGGATATTCAGTCCCCGTGAGGGTGTCACACGCGCTGGAGCACCTCGCTAAGCCTGATGAAGGTCACTCTTAAGGGCCTTAATATGACCAAATGGGTACTTTCTAAAGCCTACTCCTCTTTTATGGCCAAACCAAAAATATTGAAAAAATGTATTATGGATTATCAACTCTAGGACAACATATGCAACATTTTTATTTTTCGTACCACCAAAACTTCGATATGAAAAATTGTTTCAACTGAATGGTGTTTTTTTGGCTTGAATTTCCTACTGCTCCTAAGCGGCTTAGGTGATTTAATTCATTTATGCTTTGATAAATACATAAACTTGATAGCTATAAATATAACAGAGAATTATTCAATCTTACAATGACGCCCATGTGAAAAGTATTATTTTCTCCTATTTTGCCCTTTCAAGGACGCAGTGAGCGTCGTAACAGCCACCGCGCATTGTGCACTGATTTGAACGTTATTTCAATGTCGTTTCCGTCGATATTCATACAGACAAACATCGAGCTGCTAATTTGGCGATGGTAATCGCCTTAAGGCGAATGGATACGCCAACTGCAATTTGGACCTGTCTTTGAAGGCCTACTCCTCCCACACGGGTGGTCCAAAAACTTTCATAAAAATATATGATAGGTATTATAGAGTCAAAAATATTTTTTAAGTTTCATAAACTGTTTTTCTATTGTAAGTTTGACAAAAAAAATCTAAAGTCATCGAAAGTTTCACATGATTAACACAAGAATTCTCTTACTCCTTCCAAACGCCTTAAGCGATTTTAATTATTATTTCACCAAATTATAGGAAATTTTAAGATCTAAAAAATTTAAGTTCAAAATTTTTTTTTCGTTTATGGCATCCATGTGAAAAGTATTATTTTCTCCTATTTTGCGCTAGCCGGAGACGCAGTGGTTGTCGTAACAGCCACTTTTCAAGGCACGCTGAAATGAACATTATTTACAATGTCGTTTCCGTTGATATTTGTACCGACACACATCGAGTTGCTTATTTAGCGTGGTCATACGCCTTAAGTTGACCGAAACGTCGAGTTTTTCTCGTATAAATCATAGTTAGTCTTAGCTATTGTTATCTATTTCGTTATAATTCAGAAGATTTTAGTAATTCTTGCAGTGTTCCAAGTTCCGATATTGACTCCTCCAGCAACACGATATTTTATAGCTAAAGAGAGAGATATATCCAGATTATCCAGCAGTAAATCTTAGTGCAAACTTAGAGCACGCATCTGTGTGCGTTAGTATGAAACAAACGTTTCTCTAGCCGTGCGGTCCGAAATAGAATTACATCGATAAAAGCTATGAATGAATTGAAGTGTGAGCGATGACTGGTCCGTAATTTGTGAGCTAGCTAACGATGTGAAAGATAGCTTATGATTCGGACCGCATTAAAAAAGATACATCTTAACCATAACCTCTTACCACAGAATACAGTACGATTATTTTATTTTATTTCGTCAAAGTACCGTGATTCGTGATGGAACAAGAAGAGTTTGTAGCACTGTTCTTCAACGTAGACTCAGATAGCGACGAAAAAAAATATATACATATAAATTCTTCCTTTTCGACGAAGAGTTCCACACGACTTTTCATTTGTTTCTCTCATGGCCGAATAAAACATATTCCATGGTTTGTCTGATCTCAACTGCTGAAATAATGGAGCGAAAACAATTTTTGACATTCCATTCCGTTCAACGCTCACATCGCCTCACCTCCGTCGCATGAGCCATGAAAGTCATACGAATGAATGAACGCAATTGCTTCACTCATGGATTATTAGCCATTCACCTCGTTCATTCGTAATCGATTTTAGCGAAATAATTCTATTTCGGAACGCGGGATAAGATTCACTAGGTACTCGATATATTTTTACTCTGTTAAAGGCCAGACTCATGATTTCATTCATTGATCCCTACACATTTCGCCTATGGTCTCTCAGACCTCTAACATACCATCAGCTCCATACAAATCCACCTGTCGCTCAACCCTTCACAGCGACGGACTGATGCAAATGCGGTGTCCATTGTTACCCACTAACGACGGTTACTGAGGGCTTATAAACAATGCTGTAATGATGGGGTAAGGAAAACCTGCACGGATCTGCAAGACGTATGGAAGTGTAATGAAGTTGTTTTGAGCACAAAGTTATACATTTGCAAAAATACTTCATTGACTGTATTTTAACGCTTCAAAATAAACTTTATGCCTGTTTACGTCGTTCCGTTACGCAAACAAAATGAAAATTATGGGGCTTGTATGGAAAGAAGCCTTGAGATAATTCCCATGGCTTAATTTTTAAAAGATTTTTTTTCAGAGAATTGACGTCATTTTAGGACATAGTTTTCATTATTTTGGTATATAAATTAACCATTATTTTTTTAAAGAAGTGTCCGATATGACGTCACTTGAATATTGTAAACATTACACTGATTGTGATGTGTGATTGCTTGTAAAAAAGTAATCTGTCTCTGTCTGTCTACTCATCTGTCATCCAGCTGTCAAGATAGTCGGAAGCAAATTATTATAAATATAATGTATATTAATAGCAAAGGACACATTTCTAAACAGCCATTTCTCAAGTGACGTCACACGAAGGCAAATGGAAGTTGCAGTATTTCGTAAAAATATCCGTCATCTTGAGGTTTTTTAGATCACAAGTTCTAAAATACGCTTTATTAAACCTAAATTTGGAAATGGTTACACACCTTTACATATTTTAATATAAGCGAATTTTTCTCTTCAAGGCTTTGCAAGCTTTCTAATTTTGTAAAAAACAAAGCTCCGGAATGGAAGAGAAATGACTTGATTGATGGATATGAAAGAGGGGAATGGGTGTGTCTGGATCGTATAATCGGAAATCCGTGGTCTCTGCCTACCGTTCTGGAAGACAGGTGTAAGTATGTGTATGTGTGTATCCCTATTATTGTTGTAATATAAGGTTACATCAAAATATTTTATTTATTTATTAAATAAATATAATTTTAAAGCTAGTTTAAGTTTTATTTTTTATTTTAAATAGATTATAATATATACATAAAAAAGTAATAATTAGGTCCAAAATATATTTCGACCAACTTGTGGTCGTCGTCAGGTTAGTCGAATAAGTCATTATAATAAAAAGGGTAAGCGGGAAGAGAGATCATTGTCAGTTTTTTTTTACAAATTGTGTTAAGCGCCATCTTCTGAAATGTCTGGAGAACCAATGATTGAGCAAAAACAAAAACTTGAAAAAAATAACACAGTCTACAAAATATCGCTTTCAAAAATATATCGGTTTCAAAAAGCTTAAAACCGCGCTTAAAAATAATATCATAACAAAATTTAAAAAAAAAGTTGTCTATGGACTGTGAATATGGGACTATGGGCTGATAACATAGACAATACAGCCCAGAAAGACGTCTTTTGTTCAACACCTTGCGTACAAATAATTCTGTCAACAATCGAAACGCAATCCTATTGGCTCTTCCAATCTTACGTAAAGCGCCACAAACTTATCTTTCCCGAAGACGTAGACTCTAACGTAATGAATATAGAAGCCATTTTGGCTTGACCAACCGAAACATATAATTTTGGAGTGGCGAATTGTTTCTGCTGGTTCAGTCAGATGTGTTGACAGAAATCGGTCGCCTGTTATGAGGAGTCTGTAGGCTTTATTCGTCTATGGCTGATAGTAAAGTTTACTTTTGAAAAAAAACTGTGATTACTATAAATAACGATTTGTATAAAAACGGCTCACCTCAATACGAGTTATGATCGGGAAAGCCGACCAGTTTCAGCAGATTTAGACTGCCTTCATCTGGGCGAGTGAAGACGTTTACGCGATGACGTTACGCCTCACTCGTGGTCTAGTCTCAAACTAGTCGGCTTTCCCGATCATAGCACGTATTGAGGTGAGCCGTTTTTATATAAATCATGAACTCAACAAGTCTCATTTAATTCTATAACTATAAATAACTGAGTAACAGATTAATTGCACACTAAGCATAGTTCTTAAGTAATAAAGTAAGCAAGTTTTTTCTACTTATTTCAAAACTACCTTCAGTTGACTATCCCTCTTCCCGTTTACCCTAAGTTATTCGACTGACGACGACCACAAGTTGGTCGAAATATATTTCAAACCTAATTAATACTTTTTTATTTATATATTTAATTCTTAGTAGATACGTGTTACATTTTGCTTTTATTCTAAACATTAGCGTAGCCAAGTAGGGGGTAGGGATGGACACGACCTCCCCCAGAAAACCTAGTCGATCGATTCCTAAAAAACCTCAGAAGAATCGATCAAATAAGCAGGCATTAGCATGCGTGACCGACTAAGAATCGAACAAGTCAAATGTCATAGAGTTAAGTTCTAGTTGATGCAAAATGAAGTGCTAAATGTCAGATGATTTAAACTCGTATGGAATTTCTAAAATTTGATATTACTATTAAAATAAACGTGTAATTAAAGGAAGTTTCAAATAATATTTTTTCAACTACCTTTATGAAAAAGTTCAATTTAATACTCGAAATTTGTTTTGAAAATCGGACTTTCCGGGCCCCGTTGCGGAATGACTATCAGGTCAGTTTGAAATTTCGTACTAAAATTTTATTTATTGCAAAATTACGTTCTTTTTGACGTTTGTCTTCATTTCATGCTAAATTAGGTTCTTTTTGACATCCTTAGTTTTTCTTTACAATCGAAATTCTCTGCGTTCCGATTCACGACATAATCGGTTATATCGCGTCTAACTCTCTTTTCACATGTATTTTTTTGCCGTTTTTATAGATAATGGTACGGAACCCTTCGTGCGCGAGTCTGATTCGCACTTTTCCGTTTTTTTTAGGATTAATATCGATAAAAACATCGATTAAGGATATCGAGCGACTGGTACAACATGGTCCCCACCAAATTAAAGTAAGACTAACTAACAGACTTAAGTTCAAAAGCTAAAAAGAGATCTACAACCAAAGAGTTCCAAATGCGTGTAAAAAGTATATAATCCTAAAGCTAACTCAGTGACCGCGGGCAACCAGCCGATGCCGTTTCGGAAAAAAAGGAATTCAACAATGGTCCACAAGATAATGTTCGTACGGAACCCACTATGTATGTGTTGCCACGACTTGAATCCCCGAGGGAGTGTCAGAGGTGTTCCCAAGTGTGAACTGTCACAATCCTAATTTCTAAAAGATTTTTATTAAAAATTTTTTTCAGAGTAAATTCTCTATTGATTTTTAAATTAATTTAAAAGATTTATTTAATTTTTTTTCAGATAATTTACGTCATTTTAGGACAATGTTTTCATTATTTTGCAATGTAAATTAACCATTACTTTTTTATGATTTCTTAAAGAATTGTCCGATATGACGTCACTTGAGAATTTTAGACATTACACTGATGGTGATGTGTGATTGCTTATAAAAAAGTGGTCTGTCTCTGTCTATCCACTCATCTGTCATCCAGCTATCAAATGAGCCGGAAGCAAATTGTTATAAATTTATCTTGATAGGAAAAGACACATTTCTAAACAGCCATTTCTCAAGTGACGTCACACGAAGGCAAATGGAAGTTGCAGCTTTTCCATAAAAATATCCATCATCTTGAGGTTTTTTAGATCACAAGTTCTAAAATACGCCTTATTAAACGTTTAATAAATATATATTATGCCTTAATTAGCTTTTTATTTATAATTACACAATATAACTTTAAATATATACAATAAATAAAAGAAAATTATAACTTGAAATCTATTTCGGCCCTTAGTGAGCCGTCATCAGTCAAGTCATTTATTAAACCTAAATCTCGAAATGGTTTTCGAATTAACACACCTTAACATAATTTAATCTAAGCGCATTGGTACTCCCGCGTTTCACCGACGATTAAAACGTGCCAAACGTGATGCGTGGTAAGCCATAAGACACAAATTCCGTAGAACGACGAACGAATACAAATTAATGTACATCGCCGGGATTGAACTCACGACCTCTGGATTAGTAGGTGAGCGTGAGCAGAGCAGAGGCGTGTTTATAAACACAAAATTCTACGGAAAAAAGATATCTCTGATGGATAAAATCCGAAACGAAGATATCCGTCAGAGATCGAAGGTGACCGACATAGCCTGCCGAATCAGTAAGTTGAAGTGGCAGGGGACTGGCCATATTTGTCGCCGACGTGATGACCGTTGGGGCCGTAAGGCATTGGAATGGAGTCCACGTACAGCAAAGCGCAGCGTAAGCCGCCCTCGTGCCCGCTGGACTGACGATTTGAAGGAAGTTGCGGGTGGCGGCTGGATGAGGATGACCGAGTGGCGTAATATGGGGGAGGGCTATGACCTGGAATACGGGCTAGATGGATGGAAAAAGATTGACACTTTTAGAACTTACATAGGTATGTACTTCAGTAAAAAATGTATTATTTTGATAAAATAGTATATTATTTTTGGAATCTTTTCTAGGTATCTGTTAAACAGAAACGCGATTGGAGAAATTCGGCTCGATAAAAATATTTATTGAAATCAGGTCTTTTTCGACAACATTTCTCCTGGTTTGACAATTGGATTGCAATTATGTTATATTAGATGGGTTTTAACGGTATCTAAGACCTTTTTAAAAGACCTTGTTAAACGAAATTTTTATAGCAACTTTAGTACATTTTGTATTAATAAAAAACCGACTTCTTGCAACTTTTCCAAGAAACCGTCCCTCTCGCACTGAGGGTTTTTTCGCATATGGAGTAACAGGGAAGCTAAAACTTACATATCACCTTAATACCAGTTTGTTTTCGTTAGTCCTGTCCTAAAAATTGCCGAATCGTGTTTTTGCTCTAAGCGAAACTTTCAAAATCGTATCTAAGTATCAAAATTGTATAGTAAAAGTTGATTATATTTTAACTTGCTGCTGACGGAGCCCCTATTACAAATCCGTACTCCTAATATAAATGCGAAAGTGTGTTTGTTGGTTTGTTTGTTTGTCCTTCTTTCACGCAGCAACGGAGCAACGGATCGACGTGATTTTTTGCATAGAGATTGTTTATGGGCACGAGAGTGACATAGGCTACTTTTCATCCCAGTAAAATGCAAACTTTTTATTTATTACATTTATTTATTAGTTCCACCAACAGAATTACATTGCCAATATTGCCATATATACAACGTGTAACAGAAAGGTGTTACCACATTTGAAAGGCTTATTCAGTTAATGGTATAGAACAACTTTTACTATGGAACAAATCCTGTATTACGAAAAAAAAAATGCAATGCCGCTCGGCCGAAATGTATGGAAGGGCAGATTTCTTTTTTGAGATTTCAGGGTTAGCTCCATAGTAAAAGTTGTTCTACATCATTGACTGGATAAGCTCTTCAAATATGGTTACACCTTTCTTTCGTCCGCGTGGAAGAAGATAATGCGGTCACAGTCCCTTGGGAATCCTGGAATAAAAGTTATCCCAGTTTTT
This sequence comes from Ypsolopha sequella, assembly GCA_934047225.1. Classification (NCBI taxonomy): domain Eukaryota; kingdom Metazoa; phylum Arthropoda; class Insecta; order Lepidoptera; family Ypsolophidae; genus Ypsolopha; species Ypsolopha sequella. The sequence goes on along the minus strand of OW204004.1, from coordinate 18,766,321 downwards.
TTATTGAATAATAATTTAACGAATGGACTGTATGTCGAAATATATCTGGAAAGTATTATTTTAATAAGTGTTTTTATATAAATATATAATATTAACTGGATAAAAAAAAAAAAAGTTATCTTTAATATTTAATTTAACAAATAGTGATCTCCCTTCCATCTTTCTTTGTAACCCAACAATCGAACAGCGGTAACCACATCAAAACCCGTTCAGTAGTTTTTGCGTGACTTATGAAATATCAACAAAAATCTGAACTATTTTTTGAATCGGTACCTAAATTTTTTATGTTGTCAATGTACAGACACAGCTCTTTTACAGCTTTTTTATGATATAATATTCTAAGTTTTACAATTTTCTGTTATTACCTAGCCCGATTCATCAAGGAATCGTCATCTGTTATACAATTAACATTATAAAATTGCTGCAAATAATTTCGCATTAAAACTTTTTATTTACCAAAATAGATGACGCTTTTTAATATAAATAATTAAATATTTATCAGGCGCGTTCTAACCTTGAACAGCGCCACCTGTTGATTTATTTATGTACTTACTTGAATTTTATGCGTCCTTTAAACTATCGTTCGTGACGTCCATAGGCCTTCAACGCTAGGAATTATTACTAACTATGTAATTATTATTTACTTCTAACAGAAGCAAAGTAAATTGCAAAAATAACTTTTTTCCTACACAAAATCTGTATATTCTGCTACAAATTAAGTTCTGTCCACTTGTGAAAACTACATGAAAATCCGTCCAGTAGTTTCAGTGATGTGCGCGAACAAACAAACCGACATACAAACAGAAAATAATTCTATTAGTCGCTGATTTGTCTTCTATTACTCTTTTTTAGTCACCCTTTTTCTATTTTCATTACTTTTCTTCAATGTACAGACACGCCGGGTTCTACTATTTTATTATATGTATTGATTGATATGATTGATATGATTGACAGAAAAGAACAGATCAAATAGCTTGTAGAAATAATTAAGACTTGTAGCAAAAACTATTGCACGGCCTAGCAAGCTTTACGGAAACCAAATAAAAACCCTATAAAACATTACCAATAGATATAATAGCGCAGATAATTGAAAAGAGTTATCCTATCCGGTAATTATCTAGATAATTCTTCCCGGTCGATCCGATGACAATTTTTCTTCGACTGTCAAAGGTGGATGAACAGGTTTTAAGTTCTCGTCTCTTAGAATCGGATTTTTTACTTTTGATGGGAATTTTGTTGACTAAGACAAGACAAATAACAGGTCTTTACATATGAAATAGAATAGAATAGAAGCCGTTTATTTGTCACAAATGAATACAATATTATAAAAACAAAATATACAAAACACACATGACAAATCGGTCTAAGGCTCGACTTATGGCTGTTTGTTAAAAAACAAAAAACCGTCGATCTTCCGCCTTAGCCTATAGGGAACATAAAATCAAACAAAAATAAATAAATACTTATATTAACAATAATCAGAAACTAAACTAAAATTACACTTAAAAAAAGAGATGGAATAAAAATAATACCTTGTGATCGGATCCAGCCGTTATGCCGTTTTCTATGGAGAATTCGAAGGAAACTCAATTTTCAGTACTAATATTTTTGCATTTTCTTTTAGGAATGACAAATCAAAATTATGTAATTTGTTTTGTGTATAAATGAGACAACATAAAGCTAACAGCAACATTAATTTTAATTGTGAAAAGTGTCAGCTGTAAAAAATTGTTGCGAAAAAAATTGTCTGTTGGTAAGAACCATGGAAATGGATGGCATTTAGGACGAACTGTTTTTGAAAATTTAATTTTGGTTATCAAACTGAGAATGAAAACTAAATCTATTACAAAGATGTTACCTTGAAATCAACTTTCAAACACAAACCAAATAATGGAGATAGCTATTGAATAACAGGAATTATGAACTCATTAATCTGTAAGAAAATTTCGGCAATTTCATATGTAAAGACCTATTACTTTTTATTGAACACATAAATGGATTAGAGCAAGATATATTTCGAGCCCTCTTGGGCTCAGCATCAGTTTGCTACATATATAAATATTTATAATAAAACCCGAATGATAACTTAGACCAGCGTTTCTTAACCTTTTTTGTCCACGGACCCCTTAGGAAATCATACACAATTTTAAGGACCTCCTTAGTAAAAAAGCAGCAATAAATTTCGGACCATTTATTTTAGTTCTACAAATTACAAAAAATATATACTTTTTCATATAAAATACCTCAATGAGGAGGTTGGTGCTGCTTTTTTGCAACTAAATTAGTGATATTTGGGTTTATATTACTACTGAGATTATAATCTAGTAAAAGCCTAATCTATTACTTATTTATTACATGCATAATACTATATATAATACTATATATTACTTATCTATTACTTATATTACTTATATTACATTACTATATATATAATACTATATATTACTTATCTATTACTTATATTACATGCATAATGCGCACGAGAGAGTTCGTTCGCCGAAAAAATCATGAGTCGCGCTTGCTCCGGTCAGCCCCCTCTAGCCTCTTCTGACCCCTCAGGGTTCCGGTGAGTGAACGATGGTTGGATTTCCAACATGTCCCCCCACGTTGAAAGTCTCTCTTTCAACAGATCTACTCTCAGTTCTCTAGGGGTAGAGGACATATTCGATTAAATGCTCTCTTGATAATGCCTTTTGATGTTTGAATGTCTGCTACTCTATTAACTCCGTCCTTTCCTGGATACACGTTGACGATACGTCCAAGGGACCACTTCATAACTGGAACAGATTCTTCCTTTATAACAACTAATCTGTCCTTCTCGAGACTGCCTTTTGAGGTTGTCCATTTCGTCTTCACTTGCAACTCTGAGACATATTCCTTCTGCCATCGCTTCCAGAAATGCTGTCGCATTTGTTCGACTCGGTCCCAGCGTTGTAGCCTATTTATATTTTCATGCTCCAACTGCGGACTAGGCAAAGCGGCCAGGGGACGTCCGACCAAAAAGTAAGTAAAAGCAGATGGACTATAAGGGACAGGTAGAAAAAGGTATTACATTTTTTTTTGCCTTCATGACATAATTTTCTCCTGTCTTGTATTTTTTATCTCTTTATTCAGTTAAAGTATAGGCTTACTTTTTACATTTAGTTGTTGTAAATAGAATTATGAAAAAAAAGACTGCCCTTTCTTGCCCTTCTTCTCAGCAAGACTAATCGAATGGGAGGAGTTAGGCATATATTTATTATATGTATTGCATATGTTTATAATATTATTTATTTCTTATTCCTATATTTTTATTTTATTCCAGAGAATTATTTTTATAAATTTATGTAAAAGCAACCTTTATTATTCCCCTGCGTATTTCCCCATATTATTGTTTAATATTTATGACATGAAATTTTTACCTATACACATAGATTAAATTATTATATTACATTAAAACAGACCTGTAATAAGTGTATCTGTTATACCATACATTACATAAATAAATATATATTTCATTTTAATTCATTTCATTACATTAGGTGTATTTTATTGAACAACAAATACATAAAATAAGAAAACAAACGCTGCCAGCCTTCTAGGTACCCTTCCACATGACGGTGGCGATCTAGATAGGATTTTTCATTTACTTTAGTTTATTTTTATTATAGGGTTTATAAGGGTTTTGTTATAGGTTAGTGTTGCGTTTTTGTTTAATTTCATAAGTAGGTTTTCAGTGTTATTTAAGTTTTATTTTGTTTCAATAAAATCTATACCCGAAAACAAACTTATAAACAAAAGAAGTTTACAATTGGCGGCCTTATTACTCAAAGCGATTTCTTCCAGGCGATGACGGGACTCTCGAATCCTGCCGGTAAGCACCAAATTGAGTTTTTTGGTGTTAATGTACATACTCGTAGTATTTGTGTAACCATTTGCTTGTAAAGCATAATGTAATAAAAGCTTAGAACTAAAATGAACTTTTCACTTCAAAGGTTCTCTTTTTTATAATTCGAAATCTGCGTGGAAAAGATTTTTTGAATTCGAACCTTTCTATTCAAAAAAGGTTTTTATACCGCCAGCCCCTTGAACCAATGGTGTAAGCTTCATCCCCCCCTCCCCCATCACGTTGGGATCTCAAAAACCTCACTTGTTCGTTAGTTATGTCCGAGTCAAATCTTGCCACTCATCGGGTGAATAAAAATATAATTAGCGACTTCAAGTGTCCGGAATAAATACCAAAGCGTGCGACTAAAAATACCGAGTAGGCGAATTTAAAGTATGAAATCGAAAATCTCTCACCAAAATTCAAAAAAATTGGTGCGACGTAGAACGAAGCGAGGAGGAGAGTGTTAGGTTTACATGTAAGATAAAATAAGGAGCCGAGCGAAGCGGAGCGGAGCGTGGCGACGTCCCTAGTTTTATTACTTAAATATAGTTTTCACTAAGGTGGTAGGTAGAGCTGATGCCGGGCTCGACTGTGGAGGTACCACCATCTTACTTGGAGAACCTCTCGAAGTTTTTCGGGGGAGAGTAAGAGGACAGCTCACAGGCAAAAAACTAGGAGGCCCGCCATGCCTGGGACCGATGGATGGCGGTATATCCATCTCTAATATCCGGGCCTTAATGGAACAGACTGGTGACTGGCAGCGGCGTCACTGGTGCGAGGGTTTCGGCACCGCGCTCACCAACCCGCCTGCCCAGCGTGTGTGAGTATGGGCAATTCTTCCAGGATGACCACCGGGAGTGGACGAACTAGGCTGATGGATGAATGGAATTTTCACTAAAATAAAAATTGTTTGTCTAAGAATTATTTAACCCATTTTAAATTTGTAAATACAAATACAAATCAAGTCGCCATTTTCAACATTTTTATTAGCCCATAGTCTTTCGCCCACCTAATATTTTAGTACGCTATGTTCATTACTTTTAACAACTTAAATTTGAATTTATATTCGCTCGTTTTTAACTACTCATTATTAAACTGCTGTTTTTTTCAAATAAATTTTCATCATTTTTCACCGACGAACTAAAGTGGTTCCCCCATCCGATTGAGCTTTTTATAAACAAACAATTCAAATTTTCTTAAGGCTTCTACCAACGCCAACTAACTTGAACTGAGTACCTTTGGAAACATTTTATACGGTAACTATAGCATTTTTTAATAGAGGAAAAATACACGATACAAATAGTGATGTGCTTTTTCCTGTTTTTTTTTTTTTTTTTATATTATTTGTTTGGCAACAAAATAGTACACATTAATTCAGTAAATGGATCACAGAAACCCCTCAAGGTTTATCCATGATCCATGAGATCCCTCTCACAATTATACAGAAGACAAGTAAGATAATTTTAAGTTTACCCTTATTTCTCGATTTTTTGTCCATTTGTAACAATATTACTGCGGTTTTTATCGAAACAGTAAAAAAATATATAAACTAAAGACACCCCTTGTCAGCCGCAGCGACTGACGTAACAGCCATGTTGCATTGTGAGAGGCGAATGACCACGCTAAATAAGCAACTCGATGTGTGTCGGTACAAATATCAACGGAAACACATTGAAATAATGTTCATTTCAGCGTGCCTTGAAAAGTGGCTGTTACGACAACCACTGCGTCTCCGGCTAGCGAAAAATAGGAGCAAATAATACTTTTCACATGGACGCCATGAAAGGAAAAAAAAAATTGAACTTAAATTTTTTAGGTCTAAAAAGTTCCTATAATTTGGGGAAATTATAATTAAAATCGCTTTAGGCGTTTGGAAGGAGTAAGAGAATTCTTGTGTTAATCATGTGAAACTTTCGATGACTTTCGATTTTTTTGTCAAAACTTACAATAGAAAACAGTTTATGAAACTTAAAATTTATTTTTGACTCTATAATGCCCATCATACATTTTTATGAAATTTTTTGGACCACCCGTGTGGGAGGAGTAGGCCTTCAAAGACAGGTCCAAATTGCAGTTGGCGTATCCATTCGTCTTATGGTTTTGTTCGAATTTTTAACCACCACGAATCTAGTTACTAATTTTTTGACCGAGTCTTCTCCCGAAAAACATGAAATTTAGAGCTAGCTTCGTCATTTTTAGTGTTCTGTACCCAAAAGGCAAATCGAAGCCCTATTAACGTCACTCCGCTGACAGTCTGTCTGTCTGTCAGTATGTCACGGATCTCTAGCTCTTAGACGGAATGAGATAGAAACCTAAAAAGCCTAAAAACCTGAAAATAAATTAATATTCGAAACCGGTTGGGTGTAGTGTGGGGAAATAAAAAATAATAGTGAAACTGTGTAACGAGTTTTTCTTCAAGGAGAATTTAAGTAACATTTTCTACTTTTTTTTTTGCTTAAAGTTGTTGATTGATGTTGTTAATACAACACAAATTTATTTTATACTAGTTTTGCCCGCGGCTTTTTGTGTAATCGTATCGAATGTGTAAATATTTTTAATGTATCTTTGGCGGTCTTTGTTAACTTATTTAATCCCCTGGTACAGTATGTTTTACGAGACTGAAGGCCGAGCCGCGTCTCTAAACGACACTATTTCTTGTTTCCATGGAAACTGATGTATGGGATAAAAAATAATTTATTCCAGGTTCCAGGTCTAGAACTACATTTGTGCAAAGTTTCAGCCCAATCGGTTCAGTAGTTACGGCGTGAAGAAGTAACAAACATCCATCCGTCCAAACTTTCTCATTTATAATATTAGTGGGATTGATAAATTATTAATAAATAATATTATTGTTTTTGTATGCCTGGAATTTATAAAATTATGTATTAAGTGATACAAGGATAAGCTCTTTTTAAATACCTACTACTGGTATAGTTTATTTTGCACGTTGATAATTTGCTATAATGTACTGTAGAGTAATATTGAGTTGCGTACGTAAATAATATTTAAGTACCTTCATCCTATTAAAACATGAAATACAGTTAAAGGAAAAAAATTGTAAACAAAATTCGCCCCTAAGACAATGTTTCGTACACATCCGATCAAGCTTATAATAAGCATATCAAGATAAATTAATATAATTATTGGTCCTTATGGATCGAGCGAGATCCAAGATCGATGGATCTGTGCGAGAGGGAGGGAAGGTGTCTCCTATTAGTCGGAAAGAGACAGAAACAAAAACGTGTTATTATGGACAGCAAATTGGTGCGTTTATGTTAAAATTCGCTCCGCCATACATCTGCGTCGCAAAACTTATTTTGAAAATAATTTCCTTGTGTTGAATTAAGTTTTATGTCATATCATTAGTTTTTTTTAATCATTTTGGTGTTGATATAACTAATACCTATATATCGAGTGGCAAAGACATACCGAAATAAAATGACGGAAAAATCCCGATGACTCGACATTGCACAGTATAAAAACATGTTTTTTTTTTACATTGTCCTTGATTTTTATGCCAAGTCCATTAAAAATAGAAAATTACAGCAATATATCAAAATACTTGAGCATGTTTAATGCATAAAATAAAAATTTACTCAATTTGTTTTGCGCCGGCGCATCTCGCAGTGCGTCAAAATGACGCCTGTGGACGATCTATGGCGTCTCGGTAAATCAATATGGCGGATAAATCTTTTTAGGGTTCCAACAAGAAATGGAAACACTCATAATTTTGTTATATATGCAGCACAATTCAAAAACTAAAAATGATTTGGAATTTTGAGTTTTAGCATTGCGCATCCGTACCCCTATTATAAATGCGAAAGTGTGTTTGTTGGTTTGTTAGTTTGTCCTTCTTTCACGCAGCAACGGAGCAACGGATCGACGTGATTTTTTGCCGGAGAGAGAGAGACATAATGGGCTACTTTTCATCAGGAAAAATGCAAACTAAAACAGCGCGGGCGAAGCCGCGGGTAAAAGCTAGCTATAAATACTTTTTAAAAATTGGCGTCCTCTATGCTCTAGTGCAGGGGTCGGCAAGTAATTTTAAATGGGGTCCGGGATACAGTTGAAAATTTTTATCGCGGTCCATAACGCTGAAATCTTTTATTTTGACTAATATTAGGTAATTATATAAAACATAAAAGGTATTTTTAAAAAATAGGTTATTAAATTAATGCGAGAAATTACAGCTACATTCTACTTGCGAGCTATATAAATAGTAGTTAATGCTACAAGGGCGCAAAGGAACAAATTACGAGGACGATTTAAAACACGAGCGTAGCGAGTAATTTATTGCTCTTACGCCCGTGTATCATACTACGTTTTTGAATGCATAGTGTGAGGAAATAAAACAAATATAATTTTTTGAACTTTAAATTGTAATTGGCTTAAAAGGACTAGGTATCCAGAGCCGTTAAACCGTGGAAAAAAAAGTATGACATTTATGGTACACAGGAAAGGCTGCAGGTTAGCCAACCATTGTAAATAAATAAAAAATAATAATAATAATAAAGCCCTAGGGCAAAATAATCGACTTTCTGTTCGGTTTTGATGCATAAAAAGTGGGCCTTTACGAGCACATGCATTGAAACATATTATTTAAATATATTAGGTGGGTAAGTTATTTAACAATATTTGGCGGTCCAAGTTTAGACTTTCCGCGGTCCGGATAAGGACTGCGGTCCGCCTGTTGCTGATCGATGATCTAGTGGTTTGAACGTCTTGACCACTAATCTGAAGGCCGTGGGTTCAGATCCCGTAGGGACACATTGATGTACGGTCTGCGTCCTCAAAAGGCCCGAAATCTGCGAGTCCACATTTCATCATCATCATAAATTCTATATTGCACAAATAAAAAAAGTACAAAATGGCGGACTTAATGCATAAAGCAATTTCTACCAGCCAACACCAAGGTTGAAAAAAAAAAACAAGAAATACAAATAGTAGTTGTTAGGTGTGCAGGAGAAATTAAAACTACAATAACAATAATTAAAGTTAAAGTTAGGCCCACTAGCACCAAGCTCCATTAACCCAGGTTAACTAACTTTTAATGCTTTGTCCCTGTCACATCAAACCATAGAAATAAGGACATAGCTTGGCGCAAGGTTTATAATGAGTGACCTTGGTGAGTTAACCTTACATAAAAAATTAATACTTATACTGTACTTACAAATATAATTATGCATATAGATACATATACCTTTGAGATAGAATACATAAATAATATAATTAATACATGAAAATTAATAAATTATTTATAATAGATACTCGTACATATATGATGACTGCGAAGAACAAGCATGAAACTGATCTATGTTTTTCTGATGATCTGATGTATTGATTGACCAAATTTATTGTAACACCGCTCGAGAACCAATCACAAGCGATAACGGTCTGTCTTAATTTCTCGTTTCTGATTGGTCTCAGGCATCCACATACTAATTCCATCATGACGAGGAGTATCATGACAGTATCACGACGAGTGTTCTTTTTCTAATTTTTCGTGAAATTGTTTTTGATGATCGTAGATAAAGTATTTTGTGCAACTGGACATAATTAGACATTGGGACACTCGTGCAAATCTATTACGAAACTCACTTTTTTCGTTTTGGAAACAAGCACTCGTTTCCCAATGTCTCCCATTATTGACGGAACCTCAGTACACTACTCTAGCTCGCCCTTATCCTTTTTTTTTTTTTCATAACCCGACCTTTTTGTCATCTTAAAAGTGGTGCCACTGGACTGATTACCAATTACGTTCTACCCGCATTTTTGATTTATGTAAAACAAGACAAAGAAAAATATAGAGCACTTTTATTAAGACATAATCGTGTCTGTGATGAAATATTTTAATCGGCGCAATTTTTGCAGGTTTTTAAATAAGGACATGATAACTATTAAAGGTTAATTTATGCATCTAATTAATGTTATATATGTGGCAGGCAAGTAGTGAAATTCCGCCGTTTACAAACGCTCGTTGTTTTGCAATTTGCCGTCGGCAAATTGAAAAATGCACGCCGTTTGTAAAATTACTTCGTCATGACTGTTTTTAGACTCAGTTATTACTTATATTCACTATACTGCTTCGCATTTTGTAATAGAACATAGATGTAGATTTTTGCAATGTTATTAGTGGCAAGAAAATTAAATAAATTGTAGAATAGAAAAATGTAGCTTATCAATAAGGTTTATGATATAATATGTAAACATGGACAGTTGAATCACAATAGTCTAGTCCAGGGTACATTTGTAATTCAACAACATATGTAACTGTTTTTATTTCATTCAATAAACGTATTTGTATTTGTATTTTCTATAAAGCCGAAATCAAAAGTCTTTCAGCAAAGTGGAGCGGACAAGAGCGTGTTAGGTTTACATGTAAGTACATATTGGGAGCCGAGCGAAGCGGAGCGGAGCGAGGTGACCCTCAATAGTTCTAACAGAATCACTATAAGCCGAGGCAAATCAGGAAATGTCGATTTCTACTATTTGACGAAGATTCGTCAAATAGCAAAATAGCGAGCGTTTAGAAACTGACCACGCCGTTTGTAAATGGCGGAATTTTACTAATTGCCTGCGACATATAAACTTGTTTACGCCCTAGTGACTAGGGTATTTTTAGGGTTCCGTAGTACCTAAAAGGTACAAAAGGAACCTTTATGGTGAGACTCCGTTGCGCGTCCGTCCGTCCGTATGTCACAGCCTCATAACTTTAACACCGTTAATTATAAGGACCTGAAATTTGTCACAAAAATAGAATTAATTTGCCCACATATCACGGTGTAAAAAAAATTATGAAAAATTTGAAATTGCTCAAAATATTTCAAAAACAAAAGTGAGAAAAATCAAAAAATATTATCCTAAAAATACAATATGGGTATCAAATTGTAGATATTAAAAAGTTGATTGTAAAAATATATAGTTTGGCTATCTTTAATTGCATCTATTTCGAGAAATCCTTGAAAAACCGTAAAAAAATGTATGTCCCTCCCTTATCTACAAAGGACCGAAAAATATGAAATAAATCATGGTATATATATATGTTTACCTAAAGATTACAGGAAAAATAAAGCGGTTGAGAAATTTACGAAAAAAAATACAATGAAGTACGGCGATAAGACTTACCACCCTTCACGTTTGGGACGTAATAATCGTCGGTGAAAAGTGGGTGTAGCAAGTTCGGACTGCGACTTGCATTTTACAGTTCACACTTGGGAACACCTCTGACACTCCTCCGGGGATTCATGTCGTGGCAATATGTATGTATGTTCTTCTCTTGCGAGATTATCATACAATGTGGGTTATACAAGGCAGCTGCTTTGCCCCAATATAATTAATCATTAACAAAATTCTGAAAAAACTCCATCAAGTGTTCGTTGTACACCATGTACGGGTTCCGTAACCTCCGACGATTTATTTTATGAATTGAGAATGAAAATGAGAATGAGAATTAATAATTGGTTTACGCAATATACATACACACATTATACACGTCAAATTAAACGTTACAATGAAAATATAAAAGGCATGTGTAGTTGTTTCTTTGTAACAAAAATTATGAAAAAATAGTAGTTTATGCTACAAGGGCGAAAAGGAATAAATTGCGACGACGATTTATCCCGATTTAAATACCGAGTAGGTAATTTATTGCTCTTACGCCCGTGTATCATACTACGTTTTTCAATGCATAGTGTGAGGAAATAAAACAAATAATCAAAGAAAACAATTTACTTATTAAAGTTGAAAGTTACATTGTTACAATTTTGCAAGTTTATGTTTGGCTCAAAAGGACTGTATCCAGAGCCATTAAACAGTGGGAAAAAAAAACGTATAACATTTACGGTACACAAAAAGGTTGCAGGTTAGCCAACTTCTCGTAAATAAATTAAAAATAATAATAATAAAGCCCTAGGGCAAAATAATAGACTTTCTGTTCGGTTTTAATGCATTAAAAGTGGGCCTTTACGAGCACTTGTATTGAAAAAGACATTATGACCTTGCTACGCTAGCTAGCGGATAAAAAGCACTTTTGTACGCAGATTTCGATTGACAAATAGAATCTTCCGAGCCTGTGAGGTGAAATATAAATTTCCTATTTGATCAAAATTGTTAATTTCAACAATTTCATGATTATTAAACCTTGAAAAAATAATGAAAAAATGTATGGCCTGTCCTAAGTCATTTTATAATACGGAATCCCAAAAACCCTTTACAATAGCCAACGTAAAACCTGCAAAAAAATCTAATTAGTGCCAACTTTAAAACAACCGAGTATTAACGCGTATCGATTAAAAGATATCGGTGTCGATTAATGCTTTATTAAAGGTTATGGCATAAAAAACACCTTATGCCTGACTATATTAATTACAGAATTGTGAATCAATCATTATTACTGCCAACATGATGTATTGGGCTTTACGTTATAACACGGCTAAATTGCGATGGTCTCTGGTTTAATAATTCAATAATTGTTGGTTATCTATCATCGAACAGCCCCGAGACAGAGAATATAAAGTATTAAGGTAATGCCGTACCACAGTGTAAGTACTCTCCGATTTCGCCAACTAATCAGTGTTTTTGCATAGACTTTACTATATTATGTATATCACTCCCACTGTTTACGCACCTGATGACGTCCGATTATTTCACTCTTCGTCGTTCATTCTTCAAATCATTCATCGTTCATTCAATTTTGTATTCATTCTTTTTTCATTTATCAATCGCGACTGACCACATACTACCATTGTAAAATTTAAACATATAAAGCAAATTAAAACACATTTAAAACGCTAGAAGACAACCTCATTGAAGAGCACCATCCAAACACCACTTAGCGGGGATTCTCTATCTCTTTCTCTATCACTGCGAAGCTTTGCTTAGCCAATCAGGGCACGTGGAAGTGCAATGAAAATTGGCGGAATTTCGAACAAACGAAGTGTCATTGGACCTCTTTAGGGGTAATTTCTCTATGTTGGTTATGGAAAGCTTCAGTATATTTCGGTTTTATTTTTGTGTCAAAAACTGAATCTTCAATGTATTGATTTTTACTGCGATAGGTGAATCGCAAATATTACCTACTATTTTTTTTATACTAAAATTGTACAGTCAACAAAAGAGAGAATGAATGAAGGAATGAGTACACACTTTATTATACACGGTTAAATAAAAAATGGAGTACGGAGTTTTGAACATTTCAATGAAGATTGATTGAAGATTTCTTCCAGCCAACCTTTGGGTGGTGAAGAAAGTATTATTTTACGTAATGTGGAAGTGGATGCCAAATTTACAAAATTAATAAATAAAAGAAGAATCAAAACCAATAAATTGAATATACATAATACCTAATATATAATATACTCCTACCCAAGTAAACTTATACAATATGTTTGATATATACATACATACATACCGTATACATACAACAACAACTCAACAGCTTAATTTCATACCTGAGAACTGTTCGTACAATCTTGCTGAATTTATTACGGACCCCAAGTAGCACACAAGCAGTATAAGAAGGCACTGTACCGCTTCTTTGTTGTATAACAGCGGTTGAAGAGAGTTTGTATATTCCTTAGACTATATATAAGAGATTGTAATATCTCTTTAAGAGAAGGGTGGTATTGAAGAAGTAGAGTAGCGACGATTACGGCTTTGGAGAAACAGAGGTGTGTTATTAAGTTCTTGTACAGGCTTTAGATACAATGCAGAGTTATAAATATACTAAATAGCACTATAAGATCTAAAATAGCAATTAGTAAGGTAAAAGCGCTTCAAAAGAGTTACAAATATCACATATAACACTCAAGCAGTTACATGGTAGTAGTATCTAGTCTATAGCGTTAGAATCGATCTGTAAAGATCTTTTGTAGCACCTTTACCGTATTAGAGTTGTAATCGCGGGATTACAGAAACTGCAGGGCGGATGGGATTTGACACAGGAGAATTGTGGAAACAATGTGGGTGCACTGACTGACCTGTGTTATATGTTGTTCTTGGTGTTTTCGGTGAGCCGACGAAACGCGCCGCGTGTCGTCTCCCCTCGTTGAGCTGATTAATGCTGGCACTTTGGGCAGTGATGAGCTGGATGTCTTGAAGTATTACACAGCACTTATATGTTCACAAGACACGGTGAATACGCGAGATTGTTTGTATCGGCGGCACGAATGTTTATACACGTGTGTCGTTCTCTCGAGAGTTCGGACGCAACAGAATGAAGCCAGCGCCCGCGCGCGCCTCGACCGGCGCGCGGCGGGGAGGGGGTGGTCGTTCGCGCATGCGCACGCGAATGACACGTCATGTTCTAACGTCATGCTGGTAACGTAGTGTAGCGTGAACATCCTGGGGGGGCCGGGGCTGCGGCTCCTCTTGAGCTGAATCCAACGGCAGCCTGGCTATCTTGAACACAGGTCGTCGCAGATTTCCATGAGCTGTGTCCAGATCCACAACTCGTATCACTCCATCCTTGCCAGGTATCGTGCGGAGAATTCTTCCCAACTTCCATTGGAGCGGAGGCAGGTCATCCTCTTTGATGAGTACCAGTTCACCCACTTGAGGAGGGGAAGAAGGGGAGAGCCATTTGGAGCGGGTTTGCAGGGTATGGAGGTAGGATCTGGACCAGAGAGTCCAAAAGCGCTGAGAGAGCGCTTGAATGAGTTGAAACCGTTTAAGAGCAGATATGGGTCTGTCGTCAAAAGACTGCTCAGGTAGAGCGGTGAGCGGACGACCAATAATGAAATGTCCGGCCGTGAGAGGTTCAAAGTCCGTAGGATCGGATGAAATTGGGCAGAGGGGTCTTGAATTGAGTACAGCCTCAATTCGAGCCAAAAGAGTAGAGAATTCCTCAAAAGTGAGGTGCTGTTCACCTATCACACGATAAAGTAGTTGCTTGGTGGATTTTACGTTTATTTCGTGCAGTGCGCCGAACCAAGGCCCTTTAGGCGGGTTCAGTAACCAAGTTATGTGCTGATTCGCGAGCTTGTGAGTGATTGCATCATTGTTTGACCTGAGGAAGTTCTGAACTTCAATGAGTTGATTCCTAGCACCTACATAGTTTGTGCCGCAGTCTGAACGAATGAGAACCGGAGTACCGCGACGTGAGATAAAACGTTGCAATGCCGCAAAGAACGCTTCCGTTGAGAGTGCAGAGACTGGTTCCAAATGAACCGCCTTTGTTGCGAGGCAAACGAAAATACAAAAGTACGCTTTAATGAGTTTCGCGTTCCGCAACGTGCTGGATTTAACGAAGAAGTGGCCAGCAAAGTCCGTCGTGACGTGACTAAAAACTGGCTGAGGAGTAACTCTGTCTGCTGGGAGATCAGCCATGAGCGGAGCCTTAGGCTGAGCGCGGCACCGGAAACATCTAATACATTTAAACACGCGGTGTCTAATAATACGACGAGCGGACAGAATCCAGTACTGCTGGCGTAATATGGCGTGTAATGTGTCAGCTCCAGGGTGGCAGTGTATTGTGTGAAAGTGATCTATAATGAGATCTACGAGCGGACTTGAGCTGGGTAGAATGAGTGGGTGTTGAGCGTCATACCTAATTGACGCGTGAGAGAGACGACCACCGACTCTCAAGAGGCCGTCCTTTATGAAGGGCGAGAGACGCTGGAGCCGAACGGGACAAACTTTATCAGTCTGGATACGATTAATGTCTTCAGCAAACTCATTGTGCTGAACAGAGCGGACCCAGTGCAACAGAGCGTCCCTGCGTTCACTAGCTGTCAACGGACCAGAGCGCCGTGCATCTGGGCTGTGCCGACAATTGAATATGAACCTTTTAATACAAGCCGTCACTCCGACGAGCTTATCAAGTGAGCTGTAGCGAGTGAGCAAGTCCAGATCGATATCTGGGACTGCTATGTGTGCTGGTACCTTTTTGGGCTTAAGGCCTGGGAGAGCATGATGGCCTAGAGCGGGTGGCATCTTGGGCCAAGTGCAGATAGGTTCTTTGAGCCAACTGGGTGACCACCAAAGGTCATGAAGTGAGAGAGATTGGGCAGACATGCCTCTGCTTGCACAGTCAGCAGGGTTGAGATTCGTGGGCACATGCCTCCACGTATGGCTAGTTGAAGTAGCTGTAATCTTAGCCACTCGATTGGCCTCGAAAGTCTGTAATCGGTGAGGTGAAGTGTTGAGCCATGCCAACACTATTGTGCTATCTGACCAGCATGTGTGTGTTTGAATGGCTATATGAGCTGACAGTTGGGCTGACACTCGAGTCATGAGCTGAGATAAAAGAGTCGCGGCTGACAACTCCAATTTCGGGATTGAGAGACGAGTCTTTATGGGTGCGACCTTGGACTTGCCAATGATTAGGTGTACATTGACATGTCCAGTGGTATTGCGCTCATGAAGGTAGATAACGGCACCAAAGCCAGCCTCTGATGCGTCCGCGAACCCGTGAAGTGAGTAAGTAGACGTGGGCTTGTACTTACAAATGTGCCGAGGTAAACGGAGGTTTGAGAGCTGAGGAAGATCCTCTGAGATGTGTTGCCACTCTGTGTGGACTTCTTCAGAGATAGGCTCATCCCATCCTATTTTCAGAAGCCAAAGCTTCTGGAGAAGAATCTTTGCGCGGAAGATGACTGGAGTAACCCAGCCATTGGGGTCATAGAGAGACGCTACTGTACTGAGAATGGAGCGCTTTGTGACTTGAGCATGAGTGGGCAAAGAAATGCGATAAGTGAACTCATCAGTTTGAGGAATCCACTGTATTCCCAGAACCTTAATGGAATTAGAGTCGGGACTGAAGTCAAAGTCCTTGGGCATGTCGCACTGGTCATCTGGGAATCGTTCAAGGAGCTGGGGCGAGTTGGAGGTCCATTTACTGAGCTGAAAGCCACCTAGGGCGAGTAACTCGATCAGTTCGCTTTGGAGCGACTGAGCAGATTCTACAGAATCTGCACCTGAGAGAATGTCGTCCACAAATATTGATTTGCGGAGGACCTGAGCAGCGTGGGGGTAGCGATGACCTTCGTCATCAGCCAATTGGAGTAAAGTGCGGATGGCATGGTATGGGCTGGACCTTAATCCATATGTGACGGTATTAAGGGCATACGTGAGCAGGGGCTGGTCGGGTGAAGACCGCCAGAGAATGAGTTGAAAACGTCTTTGCTCTGGGTGAATGAGTATATTTCGGAACATCATTCGGATGTCTGTGCTGAAAACTTGTGAGTGGGTCCTGAAGGACATGATAATGTCAACAATATCTTGCTGAAGAGCTGGACCTGTATGAAGACAATCATTTAGATTGACGCCGTTTGAGCTCTTACAACTTCCGTCAAACACACAGCGCAACTTTTCTGATCCTGGCTTGAATATGCCATGATGTGGGATATAGAAATGGGATTTATGAGCAAAGGTATTGGGGTGACACGGCGACATATGTCCCAATTTTATGTAATCTGACATGAATTCTACGTATTTCGAGCGGAAGGGCGGGTTCGCTTGCAGCTTCTTCTCTAAGTTGAGAAACCTGCGCAGAGCAATAGCGTGAGTGGAACCTAATGTCGGCGCGTTGTGTAGAAAGGGCAGTGTAACCACATATTGACCTGATGGTTCACGAGTAGTTGTGGTGCGGAAAATGTCCTCACACTGATCCTCTAATGGGCTGGTATGCTTGTAGGTTTGGGGTTCCTCAGATTCCCAAAACCTCTCAAGACTTTTGTGAATGTCATGAGTGGAATGCTCTGAGTCCGTGTGAGAGCCGACAATGTGAACGGAATTGACCTGATTCGTGGGTGAGGTGTGTAAATTTTCGAAAGGTCCAATCAACGTAAAATCAAATATCGTGCCGAAGGCTATAGGCTTGCCAGGGCCGAGCGAAACCTTGGTTCCGTCTAACACTTGACCAAGAATGTCAGATCCTAGTATTAGATCAACCGGAGCTGGTGTGTGATATTCTCGATCAGCAAGAGGAATCGGTGGGTGACCTGTTAACTGAGCGAGATCTGGAACCTTTTCCAACGGTAGGTACCCAGTTACGTTCTTCAATATATGGGCTGTGGCCGTGATCATAGGTGTGTCACGGTGAGTAGGTCGGCATACAATTGTGATTGATGCCTTTGAGTTTTGTGTGTGCTGATTTCCAACTCCTGCGATTTTTAGACATGTATGTTTTGATGGTAAATTTAAAACTGTGGCCATGCGCTGAGAACAAAGAGTTAGCATACTTCCACAGTCTAACAGTGCTCGTGCTGAGTGAAATTGACCATGTACGTCTGCTATTTTAAGTGAGACGGTTGGCAACAAAATTGGTGTGTTAGTGACGTTCACTACACGTTGTGCGGAGTTACAGGAATCTTCTGTTGGAGTTGAAGTCATTGAGTGAAAATGAACTGAGTGTGTATGTGCTGATTGAGTGTGTGATGAGTGTGCTGAGTGTGCTGAGTGTGCTGAGTGCTGGTCGTCCTCGCCTTCATAGTGCTCTGTTATTGTAGGTAGTCATTGTTGACTACCTACCCGAGACCTACTTGGCGATCGCGATTGAGTGGGCGAGTTGGGATGGGACGTATATGCCTGTGTAGCATGTGCCGAATGGTATTGAGGCTCATGCGCTGAGCGCTGTCTGGGCTGCTCACGTAGAGACGGAGGCAACAAATGAGCAGATGAGCGTGTCGGAGACATGGCCCCATGGCGATGCAGTGAAGTATGGTGGTCAGACCGCCCACACTCCTTGCATGCACGTGTAGACCTGCACTCGTTCTCATAATGAGGACCCAAACAGCGTCGGCACCGGTTGCGTGCGTTCACAAAGTCCCACCGACCTTGAACCGGTTGGTTATTAAATCCTGGGCATGCGATGAGTTTGTGTCCCCTATTCCTGCAGTATGGGCATGGCATACCACCAGTAGGGGAAGAAGGTTGAGCCGAATAATCCTGTCGGCGAGTGGGTGATGGGGATGATCGGGCCGAGTAAACTGGCGCTGTCTCAAATGCCATAAATGGTTGACGAATAGGACGGGGGGAGCGATTGTCCTGCCGAGGAGCTATGGGGCGGAACTCTTGATGAGCCTGGTAGGGCTGACGTGGAGTACCTCGAGTGGGTTGAAGCAGCTTATTGAGCTGAGCGAGCCTTTCTGACGGGCCGAGCCGTGATGAAGAAGGAGCCTCCTGTGACGCAAGGAACGATGACTCATTCTCCTTGCAGCGTGCGTGCTCTTCCAGAAACTCAATGAGGTTCTTGAGCGTGGGCAGAGTTGCACGAGATCCGTACTTCCGCTCAAAAAGAGTGCGGAGCTCGCCTTGTAGTTTTCGCACCACCATGGACACGAAAACATAGTCGGAATCTTTCATGGGCAGATCGAGATTGCGGAGAGCGCTTTGCGCTGAGATAAGCGGAATTAAGAATGATGTGCGGATATCCGAGCGCATGTGGATGTGCGGAAGGTTCATTATAATGTCCACAAACCGGTCAATGAGTACACGACGATTGTCGTAACGCTTGGTTAGAATTTCCATGGCTATGGGATAATTCTCGTTGGTAGGGTAGAGGTGTTTCACCATATCATGTGCCTCACCCTTTAGGGCGCCTAACAAGTAATGCAGTTTGACAGCATCCGAGACTGTAGCCATCTCACTGACGAGGCTCCTAAAAACGGCAATAAATGAGGGCCATTCTTCAACATTCGAATGAAACTCCGGTATGGGTATTTTTGGTAAAACACCAACGGGTGTACCTGAGCTGAGGGGTTGCGTCTTGTCCGGAAGGGCTGATTTTACTTTTAAATTTTCGAATGCTACTAGTATAGCATCATAATTGCTAAGTGCCGACTGAAAATTTTTTGTGTAGTTTGCCTCAGTTTCGTCGGACAAATCCTCATCGTCAAGGATCTCATAATATACGTTTTCCAGCTTAGTTTTAACGCTTTGTATGTTTGCGTAACGAGCGGTGAAGTCCGCCACAGAATAAGTTTTTCTGTCGCCTGCCTCTACCGCCTCACCGATCTCCTTTAACAGAGTTATCGCCTTTACGGCCTCACGAAACATCGCGGCTTGTGATTTCGAAGGCATTTTAATCTTGTTAAAGTAGGTGGTTGATTACTAAGATAAAATACTCAACGAGTTTGAGCTAAACTATAAGAGCGGACGTACAACTAAAACAATTGATGAGATCGATGAATAGAGCTGAGATACTTGCGCGGATGAAGTAACAATGACTATGTTCAAATGGAACACGGAACTCTTAAGTAAACACGACAGAGAAAAAAAAAAAAAAAAAAAAATTTTTTTTTTTTTAACAACCTGTATATGAGCTGATAAACCAACGTGGAACACCCTATATGTGTATCACAAACAACAAGATCAGAGATGAGAAGAGAAAAAAAAACAAATTGTTTACTATATTGTGCTATATATATATACCCGGGTAAAAAAGCAGACAATAACACAAATAAACGGTCCGGCAATATATTACTGCGACGTGAGATTACCGCAACACAAAAATATCGAAAAGGGCTGATGAACCTGTTCACTTTTATGTTATTTGCCTTGAAATCACGTGCCGACAATACGCTTTGGTTCTTGTTTAGACGAAAGTACCTTTACAACAACAACATAAGTCGTCGAACATTCTATTTATAGAATAAAATATCTACCTACTGCTTTGAGAGCGAAAACAAACAAAGAATGTGTTTACCTGGCAGAAATCGGATCTAAATGAGCGGACAATCAAATGATGCAGATCAAGCTTTGGTAACGTAATAATTCGTAAACGTAAACGTTCGTTACGTAATAACTTATGTATACGTGGGTTTTACGTATGTGCACGAAATAAAGCAAATACTCGCACCGAAAAAATATCTCGCAAAATCTCGTAAAATTTGGGTTTAATAAAGAAGTATAGTGGACTGTAATAAACAATTGGGCTGAATGAATATACTTATGTTATCTGAGCTGAATAATAATTACAACCGTGATGAAAATGAGTTATTCTGTAAAGGGGCGTGGGGGGGTCGGTTCTAACCGATAAATGGAATGTTCCAGGCGGCGGTTCAAATTATCTACCCGCGATAGGTATTCGAAACCACAAAAAATTTTTTGCCGGGAAAGGGGGCAAAATATGTAACCTGGTGAAAATGGACTGTAGTAAATCGACGGGGGCTGGTTCAAACAAAGTTACGGGCCGGCGGGGGGGAGGCGGGGGGTGATATAAACCAAAAATTTTCCGCTCGACGGACCAAAATTTTTCTTGTATTGAAAATGGACTGTAGGGGCTGAAAAGGGGCTGGTTCTAACGGTTCGAAGGGCCAAAATGTAATCGCGGGATTACAGAAACTGCAGGGCGGATGGGATTTGACACAGGAGAATTGTGGAAACAATGTGGGTGCACTGACTGACCTGTGTTATATGTTGTTCTTGGTGTTTTCGGTGAGCCGACGAAACGCGCCGCGTGTCGTCTCCCCTCGTTGAGCTGATTAATGCTGGCACTTTGGGCAGTGATGAGCTGGATGTCTTGAAGTATTACACAGCACTTATATGTTCACAAGACACGGTGAATACGCGAGATTGTTTGTATCGGCGGCACGAATGTTTATACACGTGTGTCGTTCTCTCGAGAGTTCGGACGCAACAGAATGAAGCCAGCGCCCGCGCGCGCCTCGACCGGCGCGCGGCGGGGAGGGGGTGGTCGTTCGCGCATGCGCACGCGAATGACACGTCATGTTCTAACGTCATGCTGGTAACGTAGTGTAGCGTGAACAAGAGTATTATAGCTCAACATTAGCACCTAGAACCGTTTGATTGAGAAATATAACTCAAATATATGACTACAAACAGTATTAGGATTAGGACGTTGACGATGACGTTGACGTTGACGATGACGATGACGATGACGATGACGTTGACGATGACGATGACGATGACTCTGACGATGACGATGACGATGACAATGACGATAACGGTGACGGTGACGGTGACGATGACGATGACGATGATGTTGACGATGAAGATGACGGTGACGGTGAGAGTGACGGTGAGGGTGATCGTCATCGTCACCGTCATCGTCACCGTCATCGTCAACGTCATCGTCAACGTCATCGTCAACGTCATCGTCAACATCATCGTCATCGTCATCTTCAACGTCATCGTCATCGTCATCGTCACCGTCATCGTCACCGTCATCGTCAACGTCATCATCAACGTCATCGTCATTGTCATCTTCAACGTCATCGTCAACGTCATCGTCAACGTCATTGTCAACGTCATCGTCAACGTCATCGTCAGCGTCATCGTCATCGTCATTGTCATCGTCATCGTCATCGTCATCGTCACGTCATCTTCATCGTCATCGTCATCGTCATCTTCAACGTCATCGTCATCTTCACCGTTATCGTCACCGTCATCGTAAACGTCATCATCAACGTCATCGTCATCTTCAACGTCGCCGTCAACGTCATCTTCAACGTCATCGTCAACGTCATTGTCAACGTCATCGTCAACGTCATCGTCAGCGTCATCGTCACCGTCATCGTCCCTGTCATCGTCAACGTCATCATCAACGTCATCGTCATCGTCATCTTCAACGTCATCGTCAACGTCATCGTCAACGTCATCGTCAACGTCATTGTCAACGTCATCGTCAACGTCATCGTCACCGTCATCGTCAACGTCATCGTCATCGTCATCGTCATCGTCATCGTCATCGTCATCGTCGTCATCATCATCATCATCATCATCATCAACGTTGTACAACGTTATATCTTGAACTCCATAGTAACTGTTTAAGGGCTAAAAAGAAGAATTCAAGCGCTTCTGTACCCCAAAAAGAGTAAAAATACTCCATAGTACGGTGATTGTTGATCCCAAAGCGTTGTAATAGTGGTCACTAGCGCCTTTCTACTTCTTAAACCGTTTAAATGGATATAGTAAACGTCTAAGCCAGTTGTAGCAAGCCGCCATTACAGTTTTTGATAAAGAGATTAATCATGTCGAAAAATCGATCACTTTTCTTACCTCAGGATATAATTTAAAAAATAAACATACCCATTTTACATGTAATGCTGTAATAAAATCACAAAAAGACCTAATGCCTCTTTCGAGAAGAAATTACAAGTTAACCTAAAAAAATTATTGCACTTCAATAATATAAATGACTAAAAATTCCACGAGTTTCGCAAGCGCATGAAATATTTAGCTTAATGAATGCATATTTTGTCAGTAACCTGATGCTCGCACTAGTTTTTTACGTATGTGAGTGAAAATTCATTCCAATTAATTACCTATATTTATTCGTCCATTATTGACATTTATCAGATCACTTTTAAATCATCTAATAACACATATTCCTTTCACTCATGCTATTGAAAATGTAATAAAAAACACTTGAGATTTATTTCAGTGTTACAGTCACGTCGCAATCATGTTTAAATTCTATTAAGGTGGTACAAGAACTTATTGTATTTCTTTTACCTCCTACAATCGCTTTTCACGCACCTTTGTATATGTGTATATTCTATTAAGGTGGTACAAAAACTTATTGTATTTCTTTTACCTCCTACAATCGCTTTTCACGCACCTTTGTATATGTACATATTCTATTAAGGTGCTACAAGAACTTATTATATATGTTTTACCTCTTACAATCACTTTTCACGCGCCTTTCTATGTGTGCAAATTCTATAAAGGTGGTAGAAGACCTTATTATATATCTTTTAGGTCCTACAATCACTTTTCACGCGCCTTTGTGTCGTTAAGGCCCGTATAAAGTGGGCCCTTTTCGGTGTTATAGAAGTGATTGAGAAGTTCTCTATCACTACTGTAGCGCTTGCTTATGATGGTTAAGCCGTTATAAATCTCTCTTAAGCGGCATTTGTAACGCTCATTATACCGCTTAGGTGCTACTTGGGACTGATACATGCTGATAATTTATGGGCTCCAAAAGAAAATATAGACTTGAATTTACTTGTTTATTATGGTTTTGGGAGCGTTACATTCACAATAAAGCCAATTCTGAAGGCTTTAATTTTAGTTTTAGTGATGTCAAAGCTTAAAATTTTCCAAAGAAATTTAGCTTCTAATCCTAACTCTTAAGGACTATTTTGTATCGAAGAAAATTTAGTTTTGACAGCATTAAAACTAAAATTAAAGCCTTTAGAATCGGTTTTACACCATAGTAGCTAACATTAAAATGGCTTTTTAATTTGGTCGGTTAGTCATAAAATTGTTGTGGATATGTTTTTGTATGAAATTTACATACTGAAGTGTTAATTTGAACAGGTGTAAAAGAGCAAGATTAATGACACAATTTAGGGCAAGCTTTTAGGTAATATTCAATCTTGAAACATTGTAATATCTGAAAATATGCGGTAAATTGTCAATTTTGTGTAGATCAATTAAAAGGTGGTCTGGTGACTTTGTTTATTTCTTTTTTATTTGCGCCTTTGTGCGTATCTCTCTGTAAAAAAAAAAACTACTGTGCTGATTAAGGCGCTACGAAAAAAAATCGACACTTTAAGAACTTGCATATCTACTTCAGTAAATAATGTATTATTTTGATAAAATAGTACATTATTTTTGAATTCTTTTTCTAGGGGCCTGTTAAAACAGAAACGCAATTGGAGAAATTCGGCTCGATAGAAATATTTATTGAAATGAGGTCCTTTTCGACACCAATTCTCCTGGTCTGACAATTTAGAATGACATATGGACTGCAATTATATTTTATTAGATGGGTTTTAACGGTTTCTAGGACCTGGTTAAACAAAATTTTGATAGCATCTTCAGTACATTTTATATTAATAAAAAACCGACATTTTGCTATTTTTACATGAATCCGTCCCTCTCGCACTGAGGGTTTTTTCGCATATGGAGTAACAGAGACGCTAAAACTTTTCCATATCCCTTAAATAAAGATGAAGGAAATAATCAGTGCCCGCTGGACTGACGATCGTTGCGGGTGGCGGCTCGATGAGGATGACTGAGGACCGCCAAGAGTGGCGTAATATGGAGGAGGCCTATGTCCAGCAATGGACGAATACGGGCTGATGGATGGATGGATGGATGGAAGGTTTACTGAGATATATTGGTATATTACGAACAAAAATTAAAAAAAAAAACGTAGTTTTTCTTTCATTCTTTTATAGAGAAGATAAATAAGACACGAGTAAGCAAAAGGTATCTAAACAGGCGAGTTTATCCCTAAAAAGAGATATCTTTCAGCAAACCTTAGCAAGAGAGAATAAAAATTAATCATACATACATGTACTACAAAAGATATAACAAACATTTTCATGGTAGATGCCACAATAAGTTGAAGAAGTTGAAAATCTAAAAATATGTTTTGCTACAAAAATATCAAGCAAATTTCATAAATGTTCTATTTTTACCTTCAAGCTGAGCCCATCGCGGGGTAGGCAGCGCCGGCTCAGCGGTAGTGGCTCGCTCGACGTAATGACGGACGGTCTCCAGTTAATTTGTTACCATCTGATAACGGACGGAACCCACCGTAATAAGAAATTGATGCAGAGCTCGAAATGGATAGAGCTGACAAATTCTAACTCAATAAAAAAAATATTTGTAGGATTTATTCTGCCTATAATTTCCCAAAATGCGGATTCGACATTTTTTTAATATGGAGGGTTTTTAGCATTACTTCCGGATTTTTAGCGTTACTTTATAGCTTTTCAAATATCCGTGAAAATGTATGTTTTACTCTATAAAATAATAAAAAGAACTCCCACGTATTCACGATTCCAAACCACCTACAATCTATGTATGTACACTAAAATCAAGAAGACTTCTATGGGTTTGAAATCATAATTTGAATAAGAAGTCTTCATTCATTATGAAACAATGAAATGAAGAAAAAAAAAACAAATAAACGTCAACCTGTCAGCGCTAAAAGAGCATTAACTCTACACGACAGGCAACTAAAAAGAAAATGGCGACGCATAATGAAAAAATAATTTCTCGTTGATTTATAGCTTACTCAGGTCATCGCAAATTGCTGCCAGTTTGGGACGTTTAACTTAAGTACGGGCTGCGTATACGCACCAAGAAGAAAAATAAATACAAAAAAAAAATCGAGTAAGGGAAAACACGACTACAGCTATAGTTTATGCAGGTAGTATAAATACTGAAATAAATTCATAGTCATCAAATGTATTCATCTATTAGATGTTTGAACGTCTCCGTTTCTGGTCAATTGGGTATGGGAAGTTTGTGCCAAGGACATGCTGATTGAAAAACCTTTTCGAGAGATAATATATTTTTTTGCCAAATTTCATTGATTCTGCAGCAAAATATCTTAAAATTATAGATATACTAGCTTTTGCCCGCGGCTTCGCCCGCGTTAATTTTATTTTGTGTAGTACTTTTTATAGAACGTATTTAAATCTAATTTGGAGTGTTTTTGGTGCAATTATTTGATCTCCAGGTAAACTTTGTCACCCCACTTCCCCCTTTTAGGGGTTGAATTCTGAAAAAACCTGAAACACTTGTTTACTCATTTATGGATAGGAGTACTTCTGTGAAGTCTCGAATAGAATAGTCTAACTAATCTTGTTTCCCCATACTAACTTCGGACCCCCATTTCACCCTCTTAGAGGTGGAATTTTGAAAAATCTTTTCTTATTCCTTGTCTACATTACAAAGGGAAGCTCTGTGCAAAATTTCAGCTTTCTATGTCCAAGGGTTTGGGCTGTGCGTTGATGAGTCAGTGAATGAGTGAGTCAGTCAGGACTTCTCTTTTTATATATATGATTTAGAGTTTGCTGAACAGAGGAATCTGTCACCATGTTTCATGTCTCTTTCTTCTCTTTAACACAAAGATTACATACATTACCTCTTTACTTTGACATAAACATAAAAAACGTTAAATTTTCCTGGTGAACATGGCGAGTAGCATAAGAGTTTAAAACTCAGAAACGGACTTTTATGTCTCGTGTATCTATTCGTCCGTCGGTCTGTCTGTTTGTTTGTTTCAGCCACTGTTTTTCCGAAACGGGTAAAACTATGGTCTTGACATTTGGAATACAGTAGAGCCTCGATAATCCGAACTAGCAAAAACTAACCCCTGTTCGGACTCACGAAGCGTTCGGATTATAGTATGTAACTACACTCCGTCCTTTAAACTGTCTAGTATGGTGCACTTTTCGGCTATAGTCAAAGTTTTATGTTTGCGTTTTGGTGTTGGAACCATCTTTATAACCTCAAAAAACACGCCGCGCACGAGTACAGAGCAGAAAAACGTGGAATGGACGCGCAACGTGGCAGTCGTAACTGCAGACTAATTAATAAACAACATAGCAGCGAGGCGAAGGCGAGGAAGTGGGGTGGGGTATGCAGTTCGGATTATAGCGACGTTCGGATTAGCCTGAGTACGGATTATCGAGGCTCTACTGTAGTTATTGAGCTTACTTGTCCACAACTAGTTAAGGAGTTATTGCAACGAAAATATATTTTCCCAATTTAATGGGCCAAAAAGCCAAAATATTTTTTTATTGTGGAAAGATCTATGTATCTCCCTATGCTAAAAAAATAACTATAAAATACCCATGAAAAAAAAAACAGGAAAATTCTAGTGATGTGCCCAGCACAAATAGAATTTACAGAAACATAATTTAAGTACGGAACACTCCGTGAGTGGATCAAATTCGCACGTACCCTGGTTTTGTTCTTGCGTAATAACTTTTGTTTTGCTGTTTTTTAAAAATGAAAATTAGCAAAATATTAAATATCAAAAACATAATTTTTAACTGCTTATAAAGTATTTTTTGTTTGTTTTACGGCATTGATTTATGATAAGGTTTTACGTGACATCACTCACCCTACATTACCTGCGCTCGTAGAATAGTGTTTAATTGCGCGCGACGCCACTAGTTGAATCACAAGTGCGAGAAGCGTCACACGATGTTTATGCGATTAAACAGTACGTCAAGCTCCTTACACGTATGATTCAACCAGTAGCGTCGCGCGCGATTAAACACTATGGTACGAGTGCTGGAGTGATGATATAAATACATACACTCGTACATAGTATATAATTTATCGAAACCATGTAAACTAATTAAAGATAGTGAAACTAGCAGAGAAAAATACACGCACAAACATACGGACACCTGAAAACGTTGCCCCTATCGTTTTCGCAACCGGATAAAATAAAAAAGGACTATCAACTAAAATGACGCCAGCAGAATTTGGTTTGCGGGTCTTTCGGACCTGTAATGGACACTTTGTTTTTGAAACTTGTTTGTAACTAAATGCAAATACATATTGAACGTTCCTGGTTTATGCTAACGGGTATTCAATGTACCTAAATGTATGGTATCAAAGGTTTGGGTCCATAATTTTTTGGGTCCTGCATAATAATTGAGGCACGCCATTCATCAAGTTGGGGGTTTTGATGCAATTTTGACAGAAAATGGGATTTGTCGTGATCGCAAAAGCACAAAATTGCTTGGTTTATATTGTTTTTTTATGCACTATGGGTTTACGGTTGGCCACTAGTTACCGTCGCTGATGGGATGTGTCTGTGGACCTTAGAATGAAGTTCGCCCAGAAAGTAGAAGAGTAAAAGCAGTTGCGACCATTTTATCCAGAGACGCAAAATATGAGGAAGTCAGTAACGATCGGATTTATTCGCTTCGTCCATACTCATCCCTAGCCCGAACTCGCCCGCTTTTTTATATGCCTATCAGTTGCAAGTGCAAGGGTACAGTTTGTCGGAAAAGTGCTACGATGTAGGAAACTAATATTAAGGCGAATGGATACGCCAACTGCAATTTGGACCTGGCTTTGAAGGCCTACTCCTCCCACACGGGTGGTCCAAAAACTTTCATAAAAATATATAATAGGCATTATAGAGTCAAAAATAAATTTTAAGTTTCATAAACTGTTTTTTTATTGTAAGTTTTGACAAAAAAAAATCGAAAGTCATCGAAAGTTTCACATGATTAACACAAGAATTCTCTTACTCCTTCCAAACGCCTAAAGCGATTTTAATTATAATTTCCCCAAATTATAGGAACTTTTTAGGTCTAAATATTTAAGTTCAAATTTTTTTTCCATTCATGGCGTCCAAGTGAAAAGTATTATTTTCTCCTATTTTGCGCTAGCCGGAGACGCAGTGGTTGTCGTAACAGCCACTTTTCAAGGCACGCTGAAATGAACATTATTTCAATGTGGTTTCCGTTCATATTTGTACCGACACACATCAAGTTGGTTATTTAGCGTGGTCATACGCCTTAACCACGTATTAATTTTACTATGGTAGTCTTGATCTTTTTCTACATATTTTTTTCCTTATCCTCGATGGTTAACACTTTAACTAACACACTTTAAACTCTCACAAGGTGCAATTTTCACATTTTTTTTCATCACAAAATGTTACTGCCTTTTCGCTAGTTTAGCCCAAACAAAACAAACATGAAGTTAGTTCATATTGCTCGCTGCTGCGACCGCGATGTTTTGCAATTCATACTTGTTTTTTTTTCGGAATAAGGCATTTTCGTATTTACTCTTTTACAATAAGAACTTTGAAAGGTCGTGACATTAGTTTAATCGCAAGGTTTGAAACGAACATGGATGAGTGAGATGACTGTGTCTCAGTCAGTAGCTCTTAATAATTACAATGTTTGTTGCGATTTTGTGAACTTATCATGTATCCTCTATCATGACCTTCTTCAGAGAGCGCGAATTTGTAATAATCAAATATATTCGGATTTTTCACAAATTTATATCACTTCTTTACCAGTTACATTTGCAATATTTTCTCGAATTGCATGCATTTTTTTTTCTGTCGTTTTTAGTTTATTTGTTTTGTGTAAATACCTGTTTTTTCGCATAATTATGCTCTGCTCTACACCAAAAGAGCCGGGGGGTGCTGAAAACCAGCGCTGGGGACCTCCTACAGGGTAACCAGTACCTTAGCTGAGCTCTCTCACTTTGTCAAATATGTTGTTTTGTGTATATTCGTGTTAATTTAATGTATTTTTGTCCCAAATAAGTGTTGTTTGTGAATACCTACATATATATATATATATAAAAATGCATGCATATATATATACATATATAGGTATAGTCTGTTTTTCTTTTAGGTTTTTTTGACAATAAATAAGTTAAAAGTCAGTCAACAACCATCATCAACAATAATAAAATCGGATTTCTCACTACTGTCGCCGGAAGTCTGGCAGTTTTGCCACTTTCGGAGCTAGATTTAGCGCTTTTTCATGTTCTAGAGTAGGTAGGAATGTCTAGCAAATCGTAGCAACAACTTTATCTGACATGGGTATGGAAAAAAAAAATCTAAAGATTTGGCGCCAGGAATTGTTTAGTAAGAAAGGACATAAAATGATAATAGACTTTTCTTGTCTTTTCGATTAAATAAATTATATATACATATATATAATATACAAGGTGATTTTTTGACCATCGTCCAAATTCATACTGGTGGCTTGGTAAGTGATCAGTATCATGCATCAATAACAATTTTGGTGAAATTCATAAAATGAAATTTCGACTCCCCATAGTGATTCACTCGGGACTGGAACTGAATTTCTATGAGAAGCCGAAATTTCATTATACGAATTTCACAGAAATTGTTACTGATCCAAGATACTGATCACTTATCAAGCCTCCAGTATGAATTTGGACGATGATCAAAAAGTCACCTTGTATACACTGTGTAATGATGACCTGCTCAGAAAATGAAACCACGTATAGGGGATGTTATGAGGGTTCTTTGTACTAAATTTCATTTCGACATTCCTATTAATACATCTACAAATTAATAATTAATTTAGTTTCGCTCACAAGTGCAACGTACTAACCACGTTTTTTTAACAGGCTTAAAAAATGCGATGTTGCCGCTTCGTGCAGGTTACTGACATGTAGTAATACTGGAAGGGAAGGTGCACACTTGGAACACGATTTATTTTGTTCGAGAAAACAAATTTCTGTAAACAGAAATATTTTCTCGAAATTGTTTTTTTATGGCTTTGTAGAGGTATTCCCTACATGTGGTTTAATTTTCTGAGCAGGTCATCATTACACCCAGTATACGAAAACACAAAAAATATAATTATAGGTAGTAAAATATATTTCGACCACTAATTGTGGTCGGCATCAGTTACACAATTATATATAAAAGTTAAAAATTAATAATTATAAATTATAGGTACTTATGATACTGAATATTTTATTTTTATAATGATGACAGCTAAAGTGGTTGATAGGAAATTGAAGAAGGTCTTATGAAGAAGTTTACATTGTTTCTTGTGCTGACTCCTCGTAAATATCAATGCTGCTTGTTCAGGCCCGGACCGTAGTGGGCAGAAGATTGTCTTTCGAATAAAATAAATTTCATATCAATAAAAAAAATCATCTTTGTTTTATTCCATTTCAAAGTTCTATATTATTCTATATTTTTATTAGATTAAATTTGACGTGTAAAAAGTGTATTATATATACTGTAACCGCTGGCTACAGGAATGCAGGGCTGATGGGATTTGACACGGGAGAATTGTGGGTGCACTGACCTTGCTTTGGAATGTTGTAGACGAGCCGACGAATGCGATGACGGGCTGAGCCTTCTTGTTGGGCTGATGGAGCTGGCGTTTTGGTCAGGAATGTGCAGAATGTCTTGGTATATACTGTGAACACAACACTTTCACAACCTAAAGGGTAGGTACACGATATTGTTTGGGCTGGCGGCGCGAATGTATGCACACACGTATCGTTAGGTCGACGGTTGCGGCGAAACAGCCGGCTGCGCGAGCGCGCAGACGTGCGCCTCGGGAGGCGTCTCGAGCCGAACAGAAAGGACCAGCGCCCGCGCGCGCCTCGAGCCGGCGCGCGGCGGGGGGTCTCGTCATCCGCGCATGCGCGTCGTCACGCTGTCGCGTGAACATATACCTACTTTGCAAAATAAACTATTTGAATTTGAATTTGAATTAGATGTATTGTTTTCTTGTTTAATATAAAAATAAAATGCGAAATTTCGACTAAAAACCGAAAACTCTTCATTTAAAATCTTTGTAGGTGTCATATTTTTTTATCTCGTGACGATGTATTTGTATGTAGACCTACTTAGTGTCAACTATTCCATTTCACACTGAAAACACAAATCACATACCTACCTAATCTACAATTTGATACCCATATTTTATTTATAGAATAATATTATTTATTTTTAACAAAATTTATACTTGCAATTGTCGGCACTTGGTGAAACTTGAAACACATCTTGAATGAAAACACTTGTACTTGTAGTTTCACTTTATTTTTCTCACTTTTGTTTTGGAAATATTTTGAACAATTTCAAATTTTTCATATTTTTTACACCGTGATATGTGGGCAAACTAATGCTATTTTTGTACCAAATTTCATGTATTTAACGGCACTAAAGTAATGAGGCTGTGACATATGGACGGATGGACGGACGGACAGACAACGGAGTCTTAGCATATAGGTTCCTTTGTACCTTTGAAGTACTACGGCAGTTTACGGCACCTTAGAAAAGTTCGCGCAAATAAGGCGGATTGTACGCGGCTTCGCCTAGCAATGGAATATTTAAAATTTGTGATATTTAAAATTTCAAGACTCATGTTTAATGGGCAAATTAGAAACTAGATGGAGCTGCCTGGCAATACATCGCGATATCGTTTCGCCATTTGTATTCTTAAAAGATATCGGTTAACCAAACTAATCATTCTGAACATGTTGTTTTATATTTTTGGAAAGGACCGGGGCTTTATCCCTTTGTCCTCGCAATAAATAATAAATATTATGTTGTTATTTTACTCATTACATCCAATGATTTTTTATTTAGGATTATGTTTATTTTGCGAAATCCATCGCTATGAATACTCTATATACTGATTTTTTATTTTTTTTTAATATTGACTATACATTATTATAGAAGTTTATGAAACTGGTGTCTAAAACACGGCTCGTTTTAACGGTGCTAAAGTTATGAGGCTGTGACATACGGACGGATGGACGGACGGACAGACAACGGAGTCTCACCATAAAGGTTCCTTTGTACCTTTTAACTCTTTTAAGTACTACGGCAGTTTACGGCACCTTAGAAAAGTTCGCGCAAATAAGACGGATTGTACGCGGCTTCGCCTAGCAATGGAATATTTAAAATTTGTGATATTTAAAATTTCAAGACCCATGTCTAATGGGCAAATTAGAAACTAGATGGCGCTGCCTGGCAATACATCGCGATATCGTTTCGCCATTTGTATTCTTAAAAGATATCGGTTAACCAAACTAATCATTCTGAACATATTGTTTTGTATTTCTGGAGAGGACCGGGGCTTTATCCCTTTGTCCTCACAATAAATAATAAATATTATATTGTTATTGTACTCATTACATCAAACGATTTTTTATTTAGGATTATGTTTATTTTGCGAAATCCATCGCTATGAATACTCTATATACTTTTATACTTGCGATTGTCGGCACTTGATGAAGCATAGAAAGCATCTTGATTTTGAACATAAACACTTGTACTAGTTGTTTCATAACACAATTATATTTGTTGCACACTTCCCAACCGGTTTCGGAAATTAATCCATCTTCAGGGGATACAGAATGAACGACATGTTTTTCCTCACAATCATTGTTGACATACGTTTGTCGTTTTATGGCTCGTATATTAAAATAATAAATATTCTGTATCCCCTGAAGATGGATTAATTTCCGAAACCGGTTGGAAAGTGTGCAACAAATATAATTGTGTTATGAAACAACTAGTACAAGTGTTTATGTTCAAAATCAAGATAGGTACTCTATATACTGATTTTTTATTTTTTTTTAATATTGACTATACATTATTATAGAAGTTTATGAAACTGGTGTCTAAAACACGGCTCGTTTTAACGGTGCTAAAGTTATGAGGCTGTGACATATGGACAGACGGACGGACGGACGGACAACGGAGTCTCACCGTAAATGTTCCTTTTGTACCTTTTAAGTACTACGGAACCCTAAAAACAAGAAAACTTTGGTTAGAATTACGAGTATGTAGCGTATAAAATTTTATTATAGATATAAAAAATCAACAAGTGGCGCTGTTCATTGTTAGAACGCGCATAAATAAATACCTATTTAATTATTTCTTATTTTGTCATGTATTTTGGTAAATCAAAAGTTTTAAGAGCCCGGTCCACGACGACGACAACTTTGATGCAAAGCATTCTGTTAAACAATTTTCTGGCCTTTATCGCGAAGTTTTTGGAAAAACCAAGGACATACACCATTTCATATTGGCCGTCTAAATGAATGCCTAAAATTATTTGGTTGAATTGTTTCTCTTTTGCAAATTATTTTGGTACTTACGAGCCCGTTCCGAATATATGTCTAAGTACCAAAATAATTCGCAAAAGAGAAACAATTCAATCAAATAAATTTTAGAACTTCACTGAAACAGCTAATATGAACTGGTGTATGTCCCTGGTTTTTACAAAAACATCGCGGTAAAGGTGAGAAAAATATTTAAAAAATACTTCGCCTCAAACGGATGAAAAATACGGAGCGGGTCCTTAATGCGAATTAAGTTGCAGCAATTGTATAACAGATGGTGATATCTTCTTTGATAAAATGGGTTAGGTACTAAGTATAACCCGGAGCAATAAAGAAAGGAATCTTAAATGGCGCCCATCACCATCCCCTCTCACTCGCACAGTATATCTGTCTTCAGTCGCACACCTGCGTACTGCAAGCAAAAAAATAGTCTGGATTTGCCGCTCAAGCTTACTCCACGCGTCTAGTTTCCCAACACATTGTTACTTGTTTCTTGTTAAATTTCACTCGTTCTTGTTGTTTTTTGTTAGGTATTGTTGTTTTTGTTAAGTTTGACTGTTATTATATACTATTCCAAACTATGAGTCCTCGAAAACGAGGAAAAGTGATCCATAGTGATGCACGTGAAATCACGTTATACACCGTGATAAAATATTTTGATGAAGAAAAAAGATCAAATGACCCTTTTTTGCGTAATCAAAAACAAAATATTTTTTTTCCTATGTGAACTGGACTAGTTCAAATACAATTTCTAGTCTAGGCAGTATAGGAGGAAAATTTTTTTTTTTTTATTTCGCCGGTGGTTTCAGTACACATTGTTCCTGCTCACTAACCGAGTCTGCAGTATGAATTCTGGCGGTTGATTAAATTTCACCTTGTATATTAAAATAGGCCAAAAATATTACAAAAAAAATATATTAAAGAAACAACTTTTTATGCTGTCTGTATCACTGAGCAATAAAATCACAGGTACATGCCGCCATTTTAGATTCCTTTCTTTAATGCTCCGGGTTATACTATAATAACTGAAAAGTGCAAATCAAAGTAATTATATCAAATCCTATCAAAAAACTGTAAAAGAACAGAGCTGTGTTTGTCTGTCCATTAATGATATTCCCAAAAATTTGCGGTGTAGGATTAAGATTTAAAAAAAAATTGACGGTATTTCATGCATCACGCAAAAATGGGTTTTGATGCGGTTACCTACCACTGTACGATCCTCAGTAGTGAGATATGAATTATAAAGAAAGAAGGAAGGGAGATTACTGTTCGATAACTTATTATCCAACTTGAAAACTGGGATACTTTTTACTGCGGGATTCCCAAGGGATGACACTGTTGCCGCATTATCTTCTTCCACGCGGACGAAGTCGCGGGCAACAGCTAGTGCTATAGACAGCAAGAGGCTTGTTAGGAACCACATTATTTAATAATAATAATTCAACAAACTCCTTTTCAGTATTTATTTATGTATTTACAATAAATTATGTCATTTTACTAATCATAAAAAAGTGTGTTCTAATTATAATATGTATGTATGTGTATTTTTAATTTTCTATAATTTTATGTTTTAACATTATTCATGTTTTTTTACAAATTAAGTCTTGCATGCTGTGCGTGCGCGCCTTTGGATGGCAATCTAGCTCGAAGCTCTTATTGTTATCTGTTGTGCATGCCTAATAAATAAAATATAATTAAATAATCTAATTAAATAATCTAATAATCATTTAATGTCTAATTTTTATATCATAACTAATCTAATAATGCACTACATCCATATAGCGTTAGTAACAACCTCCTTGCGACTAAATGAAGCTAGTCCCCACCACCCAGGGAATCCTACTGTGGGGACTAGAGAACGCAAATTTTGAATTTGAACTAAAGCACTGCCAGCCATACCAAATAGAGTTTTTTCGAATCCATTTACTCCACTATAACGTCATCTACGTATTTCATTTTTGGGTAAATGCTTATTGAGTATTTGATTAAGATTCTTACTGAAGGAAAACGCGATTGGATGAAATTCTTACTGAAGGAAAACGTGATTGGATGAAATTTTCTCGATAGAATTTATACCATTGCGGCCAGGCTCGACTGTCCCTATCTGAGTCGCTGCTCCCTGCTGCATGCAAGCGTCCCAGCCTGGCGGAGAGTACTCACATAGGTACAGACCGATATGATTAAATGATTAAATGTCAATATGATTTATTTATTTACTAATATTAGAATAAGAACTATTGTTACTAACAAATTATGGGTTGTTATTGTAGCCTGAAATAAATGGATTTATTATTTATTATTATATTATTAATTCCGAAAAGACATCTAAATTGTTTTATTTTTTCCTGTAATTCTGAAATCCTAACTAATTTCATTGTGAAATTGCATTCAAAATGTGGATATTATGTATTTGTAAAGTCTCCTTAACAATCTTTTTGACAAAATAGCTTAGTACATTTTATATTAATAAAAAACCGACTTTTCGCTACTTTTTTCACGAATCCGTCCCACTCGCACTGAGGGTTTTTTCGCGTATGGAGTAACAGGGACGCTAAAACTTTTACGTATCGCCTTAAATAACTCATAGGTTTATTAGAGAATAGGATTTTCATACTGAAGACTTGGCTAGTAATTTGAACCAAGGTTTAATTATTCTTTTTACATAACCGAGCCGCGGTAAGACTTAAACAAGAAAGGGGCCAGATTTATTATTTCGAATTTCGTAACTGATTACCTAGTTACTGAATCTCCAGTATGACAAATTATTTTTAAAATATGGATTAAGCAATTTCTGCAATATAAAGCCTGATTTAC
The DNA here is from genome assembly GCA_934047225.1 of Ypsolopha sequella. Classification (NCBI taxonomy): domain Eukaryota; kingdom Metazoa; phylum Arthropoda; class Insecta; order Lepidoptera; family Ypsolophidae; genus Ypsolopha; species Ypsolopha sequella. Next base: position 18,729,381 of record OW204004.1, on the reverse strand, counting down.
TCGCCTAATCTTTGTTATGGCAATTTAAAGCTAAGAATTAAAAGGACAATCTCCGATTTGTTTTTCTCACGGCGGCAATTTGATTTATTAAACAAACAAACCGTTAGCAATCATAGGTGACATATTTTTAAGTATATTTATTTTTATTCTGTGGACTTACGTATTTTATTTAAGTACTTAATACTTTGAACACACAAAGATGTCCGAATTTACTAACAGAACAAATCTCGCATACCTACTATTGGAAAAATGCGCTTATAATTTGAACTCACAAATTCAAAAGATAAAAATAGACCAAGAGATACCAAATCAATCAAATTTCAAAAACCAATTTTGCCACTATACCGATCCAATAAAAAGAAAACACCAAATCGACAAAAAAGAAACAAAAACAATTAAACAACAATCAGAACCGCAATCCTTCCAAAACAATAGCCATTACGGTCAGTAAAAAGCTACGGAGCCCCTGGAACGGACGTAATTGCGGGGTTGACCGCAGCCGATACACCATAACGCGCAGTTGCGACGGATCCCCAAACTAAATAACCTCTCATCTGACCGCACCTAACCCTAAATTTAGGGTTGTCACGAATGAATTATTGATCGATGGTGAAAAAAAAAGCTCAAAACGGTAAGTGACAAAAAATTCTTATTGTTAAGAAAACTGCAATTTGTACTGGCACCTTCCTATTTTCACCCAAACGTTGCCTGGAAGATCTTGTTACTTGATTTTGATCTTGTACAGTCAATACCACATCAAGCTACACAAAACATTTGTTATTCATTTCACTACAACCAACTGGCGGTTTCGCTTATAAGCCATCTCAAGTGTCTTTTGAGCTAAATATATTTGAGAAGATATGTCACGCTTGCAAAAGTCACTATCACTCCATGCAAAAAACCGCGCAGTGCGAGAAGGACGGATTCCGAAAAAAAAAGCATAATGTCGGTTTTAAATTAATAAAAAAATAAACCAAAATTCCTATCAAAATTTCAAACACTTCATACTGTATATAACGTGAAATTTAATCAACCGCCTGAATTCATACTGGAGACTCGGTTAGTGATTAGGAACAATGTTTAACGACCAGTAAGGTGAAATTAGAAAAAAATATTTTTTCAATGCATGTGCTCGTAAAGGCCCACTTTTTATGCATCAAAACCGAACAAAAAGTCGATTATTTTGCCCTAGGGCTTTATTATTATTATTTTTTTTTATTTATTTACAATGGTTGGCTAACCTGCAGCCTGTCTTGTGTACCATAGATGTTATACTTTTTTTTCCACTGTTTAACGGCTCTGGATACAGTCCTTTTGAGCCAATTATAATTTAAAGTTCACAAGATTACATTTATTTTCATTTCCTCACACTATGCATTGAAAAACGTAGTATGATACACGGGCGTAAAAGCAATAAATTACTCGGTTACGTTTAAAACACTCGCTACGCTCGTGTTTTAAATCGTCCTCGTAATTTATTCCTTTTCGCCCTAGTAGCATAAACTACTATTTTACGTTTTCTAAGAAAGTAGTAATTGAACTTCATTCCTGATCACTAGCCGAGTTTCCAGTTGATTGAATTTCACCTTGTATATTGTTAAAATCCATCTAATAAAGCATAGTTGAGCTCTGTATATCATTCCATTTGTCAAACCATGAGAAAAAGTCTCAATGAAGACCTAATTTCAAAAAATTATTTCTATCAAGTGAAATAGCAAAACATAGAAAATCATCCATCCATCAGCCTAGTTCGTCCACTACTGGACATAAGCCTTTCCACGACTTCCCGGCGGTCATCCTGGAAGAATTGCCCATAATCACACACGCTAGGCAGGAGGGTTGGTGAGCGCGGTGCCGGAACCCTCGCACCAGTGACGCCGCTGCCCATCACCAGTCTGTTCTATATAAGGACAGGCTATTAGGGATGGATATACCGCCATCCATCGGTCCCAGGCATGGTGGGCCTCCTGGTATTTTGATTGTGAGCTGCCCTCTTACTCTCCCCCGAATTACTTCGAGGGGGTCTCCAAGTAAGATGGTGGTACCTCCACAGTCGAGCCCGGCATCAGCTCTACCACCTGCTATAGAATAAACATAGAATAAAGTTCCAAAATTTATATACTAATTTATCAAACTAATGGCTTCTTCTGATAAGCAGGTGAACTTCAAAAAGGGTCGATTTTAGCGAAAAAAGTCTAATTTCAACAAAGATAAGTTCTACCAAGTGCGGACAGCCATCAACATATCTTATAAATATCTTATATCTTTCATAATAAGGGCTAATATTGTACTGCAAGTGTGACGCGATCTTAACTCTTGTCTGTACACCATGTTTGTCATCAAGTTATACAACGTGTAACAGAAAAATGTAACCATATTTGAAGAGCTTATTCAGTCAATGGTACAGTACAACTTTTACTATGGACCCAACCGTGAAATCTCTAAGAAAAAATCTGCCCTTCCATACATTTCGGACGAGCGGCATTGCATTTTTCTATGAAACAGTTTTTTTCGGGATACATTATTTGTTCCTTTGTAAAAGTTGTTCTATACCATTGACTGAATAAGCTCTTCAAATATGTTTACACCTTTCTGTTACACGTTGTATATTATTTTTGATAAATATTATAAAACATTGAAAAAGTATAACAAATAAGCTAAAAGTAAATGCAAAAGCCTGGCATTCAAAATATATTTACCAAAAACATTTTATTTTATTAAATATAAATATTCAACAGACAACCCTACTCTCCATTCCCATTGTTATCTAACCCACAGAATAATCGCTCTGACCGCTGAATTAGGGTTGTCAATCGGAATCGATTCTCAATGATGACAGCGAGGGTATCATGAGAAACTTGGTCATCACTCAAATAGTTATTGAAAAGGGTTTGGATTTAGAGAAGCCTTTTTATGCATTTCATTGCGGTTTAGTTTTCAGATGTTTCGAATGCTTTCCGCGAGAATCTTTTTCCGTTGAATCCTCATCTAAATTTTAATTAAAAGTTATTGTTAGAAAAAAATTTTTATCCAAAATGCCGATTTGAATTTTTAAACAAAAATATGCATAAAAATCTGCTCTTATTTAGCCGATTATTAAAATCGTACATAAAAGCTTTGCAGAAAAACTATATAATGCTGTCCAAAAAGATAGAATATGCCCAAGTAGTTTGCTTGAATATTATTTAAAAAATAATTAGAACCTAAAAAAATTTACCTGATTTCAAAAATATACGTTTGAAGAGAATTGACAATTAGCTTAGATTAAATTATGTTAACGCGTGTTAATTTGAAAACCATTTCGATATTTAGGTTTAATAAGCCGCATTTTCGAACCTCATGATTATGAATATTTAAAAGCTGCAACTTCCATTTGCCTTTTAGTGACGTCACTTGAAAAATAGCTGTTTAGAAATGTGTCCTTTGCTATCAAGATAAATTTATAAAAATTTGCTTCCGACTGATTTGACAAATGGATGAAGATGAGTAGACAGACAGAGACAGACCACTTTTTTATAAGGAATCACACATTACAATCAGTATATTGTCTAAATAAGCTGAGTCACCGACATTTTCAACAGAACCTGTCTAATATTAAATAGTCTTTAAGTATTATGTGTTTTGTGTTGTGTTCTGTTGAATAAAAATTATTCTCAAGTGACGTCATATCGGTCATTTTCATATCCTTATCCAGCTTTACAGCATTCTCAGTAATCCTCGCTCCCCTTCTTATCTTCGTGAACGATTTGAACTTTTGTTGTCTTCTAGGGACAAGCCGGCTCGTGCATGTACTGTCTCTCTTCTCAAAACTCCTGTGCACAAATCGTGTGCATTTGGCCAGTGCTTCACCGTCATGGCCATAAGATTATGGAATTCGCTTCCCCATAACATCAGAGACTGTCCTACACTCGGTATTTTTAAAAACAGAGTGAAAGACTGAAAAAAACTGAAAGAGTGAAACTACCTTTCAACTCAATGAGTATCTGTAGATAGCACAATATTTATTTTAACTATTGTTATGTATTTTTATCTTATTTTTTGTAAATAATATGTATATAGGTAAATATGTTTATTGTTTAAATAGTTACTTCATTATTATTTATGTAGATATATTGTTGTTATTTATAATCATAGGGTGTAAGTATATTAACATATTTAGTGTACACATATGTATGTCTACTTTTTATTATGACTTCCCTTTTTCAATCCGGGTTTGCTAGAAGAAATATCTTTTTAGAGATAAGCTCGCCTATGTACATGATATATTTAAGTACTTTGTAAAAATGATGTTTCTTTTGTGTACAATAAATAATATGAATATGAATACAATTCTTTAAAAAAATCATAAAAAATAATGGTTAATTTGTATACCAAAATAATGAAAACCGTGTCCTAAAAATGGCATATATTCTATGAAAAAAAATTCAAAAAATATATTTTAGAAATTAAGATATGGGAATTAATAAGATACTTTCTGAACACAAGGTGATTTTTTGATCATCGTCCAAATTCATACTGGAGGCTTGATAAGTGATCGGCATCATGAACCGATAACGATTTTTGTGAAATTCGTATAACGAAATTTTGACTTCCCATAGTAATTCACTCCCAGTCCTAAGTGAATCACTATGGGAAGTCGAAATTTCATATAATGAATTTTACAAAAATCGTTACTGGTTCATGATGCTGATAACTTACCAAGGCCCAAGTATGAATTTGGATGATGTTCACAAATTCACCTTGTATAGTAGTAAAATAACTGGATAGCCTTGCGACCAGCCACCGCTTACCGTTGGTGAACATTATATCGTTTTAGATAACAAATATTTTGCTGCTTGAAGGGCTTCAATATTTTGGTTCACATAATATGATGGAGTTAGATATGCTATTTTACGGGATATTACTTTTGTTATTAATTTTATTTATTAACAGATCTTAGTTATTTTTTTGTTAGCGTTGGGGTCATAAAACTATTTTTGGTAAACATTAAAATATAGCATATAATATAATCTAACGCAACATAGGTATCATTCAACGCATTACTCGTTTAACGAATCATTTAAGAGATATGCTGCCCAAAAACAAATTCCTATAATACTAGTAATATCATATATCTTTTGGCAAAGATTTCGAAAGTAAAGATAAGCCCTTACCGTACTATGAAAGCACCAAAATGTTTCCACCTTTAAATGGGTGCAGTGTTGCCAGATGTACGATTTAAATCGTATTCATACGATTTTTTACATTTATTTTGCATGTACGATCCAGGGGCAGAAATCGTACGTAAACATACGACTTTTTTAGATTTCATTCAACCAAAGTACTAATACCAACATAGCACGTCACTATTTATCCTTTTACTTACTAAGTACCAACCCTTCCATCACTAGTTAGTAAGATTTGTCTATGGTTAGGTAAATCTAATGTTACACGTTACCGGTTACTCGGAAGTATTTCATTCTATACTTAGTTGTTTGAAGTTATAGTGTGAATTGTGAAAGTTTTTAATCATGGAGGATGAAGATTCAACATCTAATCCAGGCCCAAGTCGCCCTTGTCCTGATCCGAAATAGGCTGAGTAATGAAACTTTAAACGGCACACTTTTGGCAAAACAACATATTAAGCGCTATGGGTGTTGTGTGGATTTTTCTCCAACAAGAGAAATGTTAAATAATATGAACAGTAAAACCCTTTACGGGGATAAATAAAAACCTAAAAATTGTGTGTTTAATTGATTGTTTACTTTAAAGTAATAAAACAAAGGTTTTGAAAACGTACTATTTTTTTTTTAGCAGCCTTCTTAGGGAATACGACTTTTTATTTACCCATCGTACGATCGTTCATTCAAAAAGTCTGGCAACACTGAATGGGTGTCGCTCACACGTTTGGAATCAGTGCTCATCTGAACACAGTGATAGTTGGACGCCTTAAGTGCACTTAAAGTTAATCATTTTAACAACTTTAGTAGTCTGGTCAGTTTTCTGACCGCAGGCATTATGTTAATTCATTACACATCATTCATTCAAAAACGATGCAATAGATTTTAGGTGCCAGGGCTCATCTAAACTTTTGAAATCTTTGTGTTTTGGTGTAATAGTTTGCAACCCCTGCCCGCTGACCAAGATTGTGTTCAGTTTTGTAATCCCTACCAAATGTTTACATTTGACAGAGGGCTGATTAAAATGTTATAGTGGTCACTTCGAATTTGCATTATAAGTGGAGTTGGGCCATCCCTAAGTTTGTATTAAGATATTAGGCACAGAAGGATGAAAATACAAATTATTACTGTAAAATTCTCATTTTAATTCAATTTTTTTTTTTTGTTAAAACCAGAACCCTTATAGTGCGAACTGTAAACTATGTACTCGTTAACTTGTAAAGCCTACATAGCTGTGATAGTTTTCCTTTTAATTTTGTTATGTATACTACTGCCGTGATTTTTTTTCACGTCTCCAAATACAACCGTTTCGCTGGCAGGGGGGGACACTTGACTGTAAAAAAAATTAACACTTTTAAGCTTAATATTTCGCAAACGGAACCCTGGATCGAAAAATGGTCTTCTCACACCCCCAATATTTTTAAATTAACTATCCAACGACATCCCACACTAGGGGATAGACGAGAAAAAAAATCATCCCCACTTAACGTGTAGGGGACCCTAAAAAAAATACTTTTTTTAAAAATTTTACTGTACCACTTTATCGACGTAATAAATATGTATACTCATGCCAAATTACAGCTTTCTAGTACTAATAGTCTCCAAGCTAAGCCGCGGACAGACGGACAGACAGACGGACATGGCGAAACTATAAAGGTTCCTTGTTGTTGACTACGGAACCCTAAAAAGGAATGTAAACAAAAATATAAAAAATTTAAATATGTATATAAAAACAAATTTAATAGGTATTTAGAAATAAATCATGGTTACATACATAAGCTCACTTTCTCTGTCTTATAGACGGTTAAGTGGTCCAGTCGTTTTCAAGTCAACAGACCCTCAAGTATCTCTACAACTATCTCTACATCTTAAGGGGGAACGAGTCGTATCCTCTACGAAACGGACAACTTAAGATGGTTGTTCTTATTTTTGAATTACAGATATTAAATAAACGTGATTTATTGCATTTCGCGAACATATTTTAGTGTCAGTTAGGATCCTCTGGCAAAATTTTGTTATTATATGCATTACGTTGTAAATGTATGGGCACACAAACTTAAAACACGCTTTTAAGTATGTGTGCCCATACATTAACAACGTAATGTATAAAATAACAAAATTTTACCGGAAAAGCCCAACTAACACTAAACTATGTTCGCGAAATGCAATAAATCACGTTTATTTAATATCTGTAATTCAAAAATAAGAACAACCATCTTAAGGCGATTACCATCGCCAAATTAGCAGCTTGATATTTGTCACTACAAATATCAACGGAAACGACATTGAAATAACGTTCATACCAGCGCGCAATGCATAGTGGCTGTTACGACGCTCGCTGCGTCCTTGATAGAGCGAAATAGGGAAAAATTATACTTTTCACTTGGACGTGGTTACTCGGTTGAATAATCATATGTTATATTTATAGCTATAAAGTTTATCTATTTATCAAAGCATAGATGAATTCAATCGGTCAAGCAACTCAGGAGCAGTAGGGAATTTGAGGTCAAAAAACACCATTCAGTAAAAAAAAAATTCATGTAGAAGTTTTGGTGGTATGAAAAAGAAAACAGTTGCATATGTTGTCTAAGAGTTGGTTATTCATAATATATTTTTTCATTATTTTTGGTTTGGCCATAAACGAGGAGTAGGCTTTAGAAAGTACCCATTTGGCAATAGTAAGGGCCTTAAGGGGGAAATAAGGGGGCGTATCCTCTACGAAACGTACAACTTAAGATGGTTGTTCTTATTTTTGAATTACAGATATTAAATAAACGTGATTTATTGCATTTCGCGAACATATTTTAGTGTCAGTTAGGATCCTCTTGCAAAATTTTGTTATTATATGCATTACGTTGTAAATGTATGGGCACACAAACTTAAAACACGCTTTTAAGTATGTGTGCCCATACATTAACAACGTAATGTATAAAATAACAAAATTTTACCGGAAAAGCCCAACTGACACTAAACTATGTTCGCGAAATGCTATAAATCACGTTTATTTAATATCTGTAATTCAAAAATAAGAAGAACCATTTTAATTTGTGCGTTTCGTAGGGGATACGACTCGTTCCCCCTTAAGGGAAAAAATGTTGCTGCTCAACACTGAGTTTTCCAATTACTTGATTTATAATTTGGCACATGATTTTAGTTTACCCTCTTCGAACTAATTATTCACCATCTGCAATGTTAACAACAACTACGCATTCCTTTGTTTATTTATTATTTTAACAGTTCCTTGATAATGCCGTAAGGCGAAACCGGTTGGACTAATAAAACAGTGATATTGTGAAACCGTACAAGTGTTTTAATCAAAATTATCTCTACAAGCGTTTTCGTTTCAAAAGGACCCTGAAAAAGATCATTTTGGTTAAATAAAAATACGCTTACCTATCAGACCAGCATAACGCGTCGTCTCGATATCTGAAAGAAAATAAAAAATAAAATTTAGAACTATGATAGAATAGTACATTGTTCACCGAGGGAAGAAAGGGGAAGATTACCAACGAGGGTGTAGTTTGAGGCCCAAGGCGAAGCCAAGGGCCTCAATACACACGAGTTGGGAATCGCACTTTCTCCCGAGTGATACATAGTGCTTTATACTACACCTGCGAGGAAATAGTATAATTTTACTTTTAATCAAGATACAATAAAAGAAACCGACTGACTTGCGTGCGATTGTCACTTTTTATTTCCTTCTTATTTTTTATTATGTACAGGAAAAGCAAGTGGCCAGTATCATTTTTCCAGTTTTATGTACGAGTTCGCAAAATAATACTGGCCACTTGGCCACCTACTCATTCTTTATGTTATTTAAAAAAAAAACAGCACGTTAACAATGGATTTGCATATACTTTTTCTGCCCGCTCAAGCACGTTAACAATGAATTTTCATACACTTTTTCCGCCCGCATATTTGTATGACAGTAATGACGTATTTTCTGCATCGTTTTCAAAAAAGTAAGAAGGTACTTTCCGAGCAGGTGTAGTATAAATAAATTTCTATGTTTGAAGGAGATATACGTGTCTTTGGAACGAGTTACCTACTGAGATTCGTATGTCGTCTTCTTTGGCGATATTTAAGAGGAAAGTCAGATCTCACTATGAAGTTTCATTAGGTTGGTAGTCTCGTCACTTATTTACCCTTATTCTATTGATATTTAAATGTATATACATATATACAAGGTGACTTTTTGATCATCGTCCAAATGCATACTGGTGGCTTGGTAAGTGATCAGTATCTTGGATCAATAACAGTTTTTGTGAAATTCGTAAAATGAAATTTCGACTCCCCATAGTGATTCACTCGGGACTGGAAGTGAATTTCTATGGGAAGCCAAAATTTCATTATACGAATATCACAAAAATTGTTATTGATTCAAGATACTGAACACTTATCAAGCCTCCAGTATGAATTTGGACGATGATCAAAAAGTCACCTTGTATATTATAGATGTATTTATTAATATATTCTTGTGTATTTGTTTATGTAAGTCTATGATATCTATTAAAATTAAGTTTAATTTGGTAGGTTATTTGTATTTACACTTTATTGATTTTCATTTAATTTACTCTATCTATTACGTCTATCCCCCTATTTTCTACTTTTCTAGTGACTTTTTCTTCACCACCCAAAGGTTGGCTGGAAGAAATCGCTTTAAGTGATAAGTCCGCCTTTGTACAAAATTATGTTTACAATACTCTGTTTTCTTTTATATGTCTTTTGTGTACAATAAAGTGTCAATTCATTCATTCATTCATTCATTCTACATTATATCATTGCAGTATTGGAAACGCAGAAAGAAAAGTAAATCTAATGGAGGAGCTCTGTACAGGGTTTCGAACCCGGGACCTCTCGCTTACCGGGCGATTGCTCTACCATCCGAGCTATCCAGGTCTCAACATAACTCGTGAATTTACCGATGTGCTTTCCCATACAATGTATGTAGGTTCGAATCCCGGTTTAGAGCTCCTCACATCCAGATTTACTTTTTTTTCTGCGTTTCTATACTGCAATGATATAATATTAATTTACAATTTAAAAGCTAACTATTTCTAATTTTTAGTTACAGTTTAATCACAAGATTATGTGATTTTATTTAAAGACTAGCTGACCCGGCGAACTTCGTTCCGCCTAACAGTGTAATAATATCGTGTTAACTTTAGTTAAACTTAATTTAGGATTTCATTAAGGTAATAACATTAATACAACTTTTTTGCAAATACAGAAATGTTTTATTGCTTGCCATTGCGAAAGAAGAATGGCAGGGACCCATGTAGTAGTTTCAGTACCATTGTTAGGCTTAGCGTAGGGTATTGAATATATGCAGAAATAATAGTTCTTGGAATAACTAAGCGATTTTTAAAACTTGGGGTTTAGATGTTATTTAATGATATCAGAACGCTAGATAAATAGGTTTCTTTTATATGCGTAGTTTTGTCAACAGATGGCACCACATGCTGTTTGCATTCGTAAAATTAATTAATTAATTAATTGTTATTCGATAACTTATCCGATATTTTATTACTTATTCTGCTATTCGGAGCGGATAAGAATACATAAAAAAGGAGATAACTAACATCGATCCAGCCGATCTTGAGTTATAAGTGGTGTAACTAACACGACTTTGTTTTATATATTTAGATTATTTTACAACCGGTACTTATACATTACATGTATGTGAAAAAAAATACATTCTTACACGAGTTTTTTTGTTTTCTGCTTCCATTTCCGAACGCATCCTCCGGGCTATTTTCCGAGCTAGCACTAGAAGAAACCGCGCAATTTAAGTTAGTCCTGTGGAAGTTCTTATTGCGTTGCATTAAGAATGAAATTTCAGGGTTCCACGAGAGAATTTACATGGCATAAAGTCCAGCCCGTCTGCGACCGCCCAAGTACTAAATGCATTATTCATTGAAAGACCAGGGTAAAGCTCGTCTACATTATTAATAACTACTGCAAGACGCTTTTCTACTTAGTACTTAGTACCTACTTATTTGTTAGCCTCTTTATAAGGTCGCTGAATTGGAGAGACGGGTAACAATTCCCACAGCTTAATTCAAAATTCAAATTCAAAATTCAAAAAGTTTATTTTGCAAAGTAGGTATATATAATACACGTTTCACAAGTCAAACTCCTAAAAGGCATTTTTTTTTAATGATATACCTCATTTTAAATCAATGTTTATGGGAAATTATCAATCGAGCGAATAAAAATATAATTAGCGATTTCAAATTTCTAGACCAAATACCAAAGCGTGTGACTTAAAATACTGAGATGGGCAAATTCACAGGTGGTAGAGTTGATGCCGGGCTTGACTGTGGAGGTACCACCATCTTACTAGGAGACCCCCTCGAAGTAATTCAGGGAAGAGTAAGAGGACAGCTCACAGGCAAAAAACCAGGAGGCCCACCATGCCTGGGACCGGTGGATGGCGGTATATCCATCCCTAATAGCCGGGCCGTATGTGGAACAGACTGGTGACGGGCAGCGGCGTCACTGGTGCGAGGGTTCCGGCACCGCGCTCACCAACCCGCCTGCCCAGCGTGTGTGAGTATGGGCAATTCTTCCAGGATGACCGCTGGGAGTGGCAAAGTCCTGGAAAGGCTTATATGTCCAGCAGTGGACGAACTAGGCTGATGGATGGATGGATGGATGAAGTGTATATTGCAAAAACCAATTATCAATTCATATCACTTACTTATCCACGTAAAGTGAAATCGATACGATACGTTACACGTACAATACAAATACACCTGTATAAAAATAAATTATATTATATTTATTTAAATTTGTATATGTATATGTGTACCAAATGCAAAGGTTTCAAATGGTCAATACTATAAAACCGTATTGTCAATATTGTTAGACAATTTGCAACACTGAGAAGCAAAATTGCATCCGTTTCCATTGAACTTGAGTGTTCATTTAAATTCAACTCCTATTACTTTACCAAAAAGTTTCAATTTAAACCAAGTCTAAAATGCACCTTCATCATTTGCTAATACACGGACGATCTTTTCTAAAAGAGAATACCTAGTTTCAACTTTAGAATTCCATTTTGTAGAAATAAAGAAACAATTGCATATGCCCGACCGAGGAAATGCATTCGAAATGGTTTTGTCCCATTGTTTCTTTAGAATTTCCTTTTGAAAGTGCCTCGGGGTATTTGTAGAAAATAGTGAAGAAATATTAGAATAATTGCTTTGAAATTAGCCCGTTTTAACGATCTCCCTTTGAGTGGTTCTTGAGGTTTCTTGAGACTAAGTAATGGCGCCGGAGATTCTTTGTTTTCTCCACACAGTTAAGAAAGGGTAGGCTTTTAGTTTGCGAGCAAAAAGATAACCAGTAGTTTAGTCTAGTTAGAAATTTACTAAGGTAGCGTTCCTAAATGCCAGGGTAAACGTAAAAATTAACTGTCACTAGTTTTTGAATAAACAATTCACTTTGACAGTTTAATTTTACATTTACCCTGGCGTTTAGGAACGCAACCTAAATATTGGAAAGCAAATTGAAATTTAGAATTTAAAAATTAACTGTCACCCGTTCCACAACCACCCGGTTGAAAACGAACAGTTCCTCTAAAAAGGCCGACTTGGGTGAATCATGAAATGATTTGAAAGTAGGATAGAGTCAGAAGTTCTTCATGCGTGCAAAAGAGACGGCATTACAACAGAATCATAATATGATTCATCCAAAGCGGCCTTTTTAGAGGACCAGTTCATATACCTTATCAGATACGTAAAATTCTCTTTGACAGTTTAAATTTTACACTTAATACACAAATGACAGTTTGACAAGCAAAATTAGGGTATCAAATCTGTATTGAAGGAACCTGATATTGTGCGTACAGGATACTGTGTTTTTTAACATATTAGTACCTTTATTGTATTTTATTATATTTTACTGGCCATCAATAAATAAAAATATGCAACAAAAGAATAATACAACTTACTGGCCGTAAAGATGAAATCTGCAGCTTCGAAAAAAAAAACGCGTGCGTTTGAAAATAAAACTGAACTTTGTATTTCTACGTGTAAAGCCAAGATTTTTGAAATAAGAATCTGCGTCTTCGCGTCATTCGGAGCAGGCAAGCTGAGCGGTGTATGGCGCTGCGGCTCACTCCGACAAATTACGTTTTGAAGTTTTGCTACTTGGCCGAGGAATTTAAGTGGAAGCGGAAATACGGAGTCTATTATAATTTCACAAGGCGCTCTCCATATTATCTCGAAAACAGATAACTACGCCTTAAAAAACGCCTTATCTTGTCCGATGAAATAGAAAATATTACTATCTGTCAGATAAAACTAGCACAGTGCTGGTCAAAAATCTCAAATGTCAACGTTTTGGAACGATCAATAAATAGGAATTGAAAGTCTGTCTACTTACACAATATTTGTAGATGTTGTTATTAGCTTTGATTTGTACTAATAGAGATTAAGCATTTTACGTATATTCCTAGATATTCCTCGTGTTAATTATACTTACCAACTGCTAAACTTCCTAAGCTGGCTAATTTGCCGTTACTTTGTCTGGGGTTTTTAGTGTAAGTAAATTAATTATAGACGTTCAATTTGCTAATACGCCGTAGTACCGAACCATCCTACTCGTAATTCCAAATTTTACAAGTAAACAGATCGCTTCGCTCAAGTGCATGGCCTCTGGTATCCGCCATAATGGCACATCTGTATGCGCGACACGGACCTCTTCCGATATTAGAGCGGAAACTCTTTGCTGCCGTGCGCCGCGCCGCGGCTGCTGGCTGGCGATACATGAGCTGGTAGAATTTTGACGAATTTTGTAATGTTGCGTTCAGAAATTCGCTTGTTTTTTTTTTACTGAAACTGGTCATGGCCACATAGAGGTACAAGTTTTTGTAACTTGGTGGCAATAATCTTGTACAACTCATTGCTTGGTGGTAATAGATTGGGATTTAAATCCAAGGTTTAGAGCCTTTCCGTACAGCTTCCTGATAGAGTTGGTCTTAATTACATGTGGGTCGTTTTAACCTAGGCGTTTTAACGCTTGTGGCGCCTGGTTTAGTTGTGTCCAAAATCGAAACTAACTCCGCTACCATACTTCTTGTTACACAGCTGCCCCCCCCCTGTCACTTTCATCCATGCGCCATCAAATCCTTGTAGCACAGGGAAAAGGCTCAAAATAATATTATGCTAATGAGTAGATACGAACAATGTTAAGATTCAGAAATACCTTTTAGTAATTTTCGTAATATTTCTGTCCAATCAGCAAAATCAAATAACATAGAAAATTAAACCAACCGTAAGGAATAGGTCTTAACATATGAAATTGCCGAAATTTTCTTACAGATTAATGAGTTCACAATTCGTGTAATTCAATAGCTATTTCCATTAATTGTTTTTTGTTTTAAAGTTGATTTCAATGTTTTTATTATCAGTTTGATAACCAAAATAAAAATTTCATAGACATCTGTTATGCCCGACTTGTTTCGCTGTAAAGCATTTTCTAGGGCCTTTTACACATCTTATATAACTAACAAAGAAATAATTAACACTACAACTATGTCTAAAATGACGTGCAATAAAGTACAAAAGTTTTTTAAACAATGTTTTATAAATTCCACCAAGTGCCAACAATCACTAGCATCTACTACATAGGAAATAAATAAAGCTCATAAAAGCAAAATATTGTATATTTATAAATCTTTACTTTTCACCGACATAATATACGCATCTCTATTTGGAACGTTCATAGAGTTAGCTGTTTTATTAAAATTTTCCGCGCGCTGTAAACCACGTGTGCACTTTATTGCTCTGTGAAAGCGGTGACTTATGAAAATCTGAACGCAGGATATGAATTTTGGGGGAACATGAATGAATGGTGATAATTTTACGACCTGTTTGGCTGTATTTTGTCTGTTTCATATGAGGTACAAGTACATGTTTTCTGACACACACAGTGGTTATTATTACATATTTATTATTTTTTTACATATTTTTACATATGAAATTTCCGTTTTCAAGGAAACTCAATTTTCATTACGATCATTTTTGCATTTTTTTTAGTAATGACAAATCAAAATTATGTTATTTCTTTTGTGTATGAATAAGACAACATTAAGCTAATAACAACATTAATTTAATTTTTGAAAAGTGTCAGCTGTAAAAAATTATTACGAATCTTATCATGGAAATGGATGACATTAAGGACAAACTGCTTTTGAAGATTAAAATTTTATAATCAAGCTGAAAACAAAAACAAAATTTGATACGTAGATGTAAAACCTTGAAATCAACTTTCAAACAAAAAACAAATAATTTAAATAGCTATTGAATTACAGGAATTACGAACTCATGAATCTGTAAGAAAATTCCGGCAATTTCATAAGTAAAGACCTATTATAATGAGCCCGTGAACAAGACCTAAAATTATGTAAAAAAAAAAAAACTAAAAAAACCGTTTTGTGTTTGTGTTACTATCTTTAATTATTGTAATTGGTTTGTCCGTTTTAATTACAGTAAATAAATAAATAAATGTAGAAGTTGAATTAGAACCCACTCTCAAATGGTACGTTCAAAACTTATCGCATAAAAGACAATCGAATTCCGTTCAGAAACGAGCTGGAAAATGGAAGAACTCAAACGACATGCAATTTTCCACATCCGCGACACGCTCATTTTGCATTTTACAACGCTCTTCATCCCAAATTCACGGATAAATTGTTGACACCCTCTTATTCGTTTTACAAAAAACTAAATAATTTATTAAGGTGATATATCGTCCGTGCAAAGGTCCCCGTTACTCCAGGCGGAAAGACCCGCAGTGCGGGAGGGACGGAATCGGGAAAAATTTATAAAAAGTCTGTTTTAAATTAATACAAAATTAACCAAAATAGCTATGAAAATTTTCATAACCAGTAATTTTGGCATTGTTAAAACCCATCTAAATAAATATTTTTGAAGTCTGTATGCTATCCCAATTTGTCAATATATCAAAAAAAGGATAAATTTAGACCTCATTTCAATAATTATTTCTATCCAGTGAAATTCCTCCAATCGCGTTTCTGATAGTC
Organism: Ypsolopha sequella; assembly: GCA_934047225.1. NCBI lineage: Eukaryota > Metazoa > Arthropoda > Insecta > Lepidoptera > Ypsolophidae > Ypsolopha > Ypsolopha sequella. The sequence continues at coordinate 18,713,169 of OW204004.1, read as the reverse complement.
CAAAATCTAGAAAAAGGCCCCCAAAATTGTTATACTAATTTATTTTACTTGCAACTTCTTTTGAACAAAGTGTCGATTTTGACGATATACCCCCTTAACATTACATCAATGCAGTATAGAAACGCAGAAAGAAAAGATGTGAGGAGCTCTGAACCGGGATATAATGTTAATTTATATCTCCTTGCGATGGATAAAACGCCAAGTATTCAAACATAGAAATTTATTTCTATCATAGTTTCGGTAAGAGTAATGTGTATTCTTCACTACCCGATACTGTAACAGGTGACGGTAGGGCATAATTATAAATATCATTGCAGTATGGGAAAGCACATCGGTAAATTCACGAGTTGTGTTGAGACCTGGATAGCTCAGTTGGTAGAGCAATCGCCCGGTAAGCGAGAGGTCCCGGGTTCGAATCCCGGTTCATATCCAGATTTACTTTTCTTTCTGTGTTTTTATACTGCAATGATATAATGTTAATTTATATCTACTTGCGATGTATAAAACGCCAAGTGTTCAAACATAGAAATTTATTTCTACCATAGTAAATTATTTATTTTTCAATGCATGTGCTCGTAAAGGCCCAATTTTTATACATCAAAACCGAACAAAAAGTCGATTATTTTTCCCTTGGGCTTTATTATTATTATTTTTTTTAATTTATTTACAACGGTTGGCTAACCTGCAGCCTTTCCTGTGTACCATAGATGTTATACTTTTTTTTCCACTGTTTAACGGCTCTGGATACAGTCCTTTTGAGCCAATTATAATTTAAAGTTCACAAGATTATATTTGTTTTCATTTCCTCACACTATGCATTGAAAAAAGTAGTATTGATACACGGGCGTAAAAGCAATAAATTACTCGGTTACGTTTAAAACACTCGCTACGCTCGTGTTTTAAATCGTCCTCGTAATTTATTCCTTTGCGCCCTTGTAGCATAAACTACTATTATTTACTACCGCCTCTGTGGCCAAGTGTTAGAGCGCTTGCCTGCTAACACAGAGGTCGTGGGTTCAATCCCCGCAGTGCAAAAAAAATCGTGGTTGGTCCGCGTGCTTCAGAGCTGTTGGTCTATTTGTGTCTGAAGTACGGCGATAGGGCTCACCAGACCCACCTATAACGTTTGGGACGTAATAATCGTCGGTGAAAAGTGTTGTAACTTTCTTTCCAGACTTCACACATGGGTACACCTAACACCCCCTTTGGGATTCATGTCGTGACGATTATGCTTTATGTTTGTTTTTGTATTTATTGCTTCTTATTTCTTATTCATTTCGCAGCCGTATTGTGAAATACCCGCCTTTTCTAATTAATCGCAACAGAACAATTAAATTCAAAATTCACTCGAAAGTTATACTGCATTTGCAAAGTTTCCATTGGTTTCTGTAAATTAGTTTTTTCTATTTAGTATTTTTCTATTTGAAATTTTTGAAATTCTAACTTACGGAAACCAATGGAAACTTTGCGATAGCAACATACACAATACAGAGGTAATAAGGTTTTGTTGAATAACTATTGAGTGAATTGTGAATATATGTAAGTGTTCTGTTTCGATTAATTAGAAAAAGGTGGGTATTTCACAATCCGGCTGCGATACCGCTCTTAAGGGGCTGCGCGCTGCTAAAATTCAGTCCTACTGCTCCTGTTTCAATCGGTTTTGAAATATGGAAAATTAATCGCTTCATTCGTGATATTCATGCTTTTTTAAAAGAAGATTGAAAGTATGTTTGTTTATAAAGTGTAATGAAATATTGTCTCGAGTCAAAACACACGCCATATTTTTTCAAATTTTTACCATGTACATTGACGGAACTAAATCCAGTGCAAAACTGATGTTCAGCATAGTGGAGCCCCTTAAGGCGATTACCGTCGCCAAATTAGCAGCTCGATGTTTGTCTGTGTGAATATCGACGGAAACGACATTGAAATAACGTTCAAATCAGTGCACAACGCGTGGTGGCTGTTACGACGCTCGCTGCGTCCTTGAAAGGACAAAATAGGAGAAAATAATACTTTTCACATGGGCGTCATTGTTCCATTGAATAATTCTGTTATATTTATAGCTATCAAGTTTATACCTAAGCCGCTTAGGAGCAGTAGGAAATTCAAGCCAAAAAACACCATTCAGTTGAAACAATTTTTCATATAGAAGTTTTGGTGGTACGAAAAAGAAAAATGTTATTTATGTCGTCCTAGAGTTGGTAATCCATAATACATTTTTTCAATATTTTTGGTTTGGCCATAAAAGAGGAGTAGGCTTTAGAAAGTACCTATTTGGCGATATTAAGGGCCTTAATGCTTAGACTTGTAAACTAAAGCATAATAAATTGAATATTTCATGGTGATTGTACGCAACATATTTAACCAAATGGCGACAAAAAGTCTTAGTAGTTTAAATGTAAAGATTTAATCCGAGTCATTACACGTGCGACGTTGACGAAGATTTACAGCCAGTCTTGATACTTTACATTAAAATCCTTCACTTTGTAATTAAGAAACATTTGAACAACATTCATCTAGCAAGCATTTTTAGGATTGCGTCGAAAAACCAAAACCCCTTTGTCTTGGAATTTATCCGTCCTTCTGTCTGTCCGTCCGTCCATGGGAAACGGCATGACGCTAACCGGAGAAATGAGTGGAGTTTGACAAATAAAAGCGTTACGATCAAGAAGTCTAATTCGACAGACTGAGAATCACCCTCCAGGTAAGGCACAGGCAAGAACTGGTCCTCTAAAAAGGTCCGTATGGATGAATCATATTATAATTCTGTTCTAATGGCATCTCTTTTGCACGCGTGAAAAATCTCTGCCTCTATCCTGTTTTCAAATAATTTTACGATTCACCCAAGTCGGCCTTTTTATCATACATAACATAATATTGCTTTTAGATTATACAAAGAGAAGACCTATCCTAACTCTATGGGTACATTTCCAGATACTGGCCACAAAACAAACATCACTGTCCGCAAAATTGTCATCAAAATTTCCGAATTCGAAATTTGAAATTCGCTTCACGCGCCCCCGTTAGCTGTAGCATGAGGGTATGATACTGGCATAAAATAACAATAACACACATCCTTCGCCTACACACGACGTCATGATGGCCATTACATACCTATATTACGTCGGTGTTATAACAATATGGAAGTTAGTAATTAAATAATTGGCTTAATTTAAGCGTTGGTCCTGTTTATCCTATCTATCCCATAGATCTATCTATCCCATAGATAGATAGATAGTAAGATAGATAGTATATGATAATTTAGTTATTAAACTACTGAAACCAAAGCCAAGACTTACTATCTATCCCATAGATAGATAGTAAGTCTTGGCTTTGGTTTCAGTAGTTTAATAACTAAATTATCATATATATCATATATTACAATATATGCAATGTGGATTCACACTGGTAAATTATTCCTGTAGATGGTGAATCATCAATTCGGTCATGAAAATCTGTCATTTCAGTACATTGTTATGGTTTTTGCATAGCTTTTTTATGATTTTCTTGGAATTACGCCTTTGTGTGCCGCACCAGGTTTCTTTAATGATTGTGTAAATCTATTCCCGATAAACCCAATATTAAAAATCAATAAAATAATAACAATAACAAATATATAATATATTGGAATACGGGTGAAAAGAGGAAGTGAAAAAAACGCGAGATATTGGAGAAAAACCGTACGAAAACCGGAAAACACACAACAACAAAGTTTGACATAGCCGGACCGTATTATTTATTTGGCCATTACCTATGCTAGCGCCATCTGTAATCAGCTTTGCCTATGCCCCATCGCAAGGAATTTATGAAGTATTTAAGGCGATTACCATCGCCAAATTAGCAGCTCGATATTTGTCAGAACGAATATCAACGGAAGCGACATTGAAATAACGTTCATATCAGCGCGCAATGCTCGGTGGCTGTTACGACGCTCGCTGCGTCCTTGATAGGGCGAAATAGGAGAAAATTATACTTTTCACGTGGACGTGATTGCTCGATTGAATAATCCTATGTTATGTTTATAGCTATCAAATTTATCTATTTATCAAAGCATAAATGAATTCAATCGACCAAGCCACGTAGGAGCAGTACGAAATTCAAGCCAAAAAACACCATTTAGTTAATAAATTTTTTCATGTAGAAGTTTTGGTGGTATGAAAAAGAAAAATGTTGCATATGTTGTCTAAGAGCTGATTATTCATAATACATTTTTTCATTATTTTTGGTTTGGCCGTAAACGAGGGGTAGGCTTTAGAAAGTACCCATTTGGCAATAGTAAGGCCCTTAAGAGGCTATGCGAATTTTATTTTTGTCACTGTCGCTCCAAGCGAAAAATAGCGCAGTGCGAGAGGGGCCGGTTCAGGGCAAAAGGGAAAAAAGTTGGTTTTATATTTTTACTAAAAAAACTAAAATAGCTAGCAAATTTTCAAATATCAAATCTCTAGATATTGTTAAACACATCTGATAAAATATATTTGAGTTCTGTATATGGTTCCTATTCGTCATACGAGGAGAAAAAGTGTGTTTGAAGACCTCGTTTCAACAAATATTACTATCGAGGAAAATTTATCCAAACATGTTTTCCAATTTGAAAAGCCTAGATTATATAGTTAAAATGCATATACCAGAAACTGATTATAATTTTCCGTGTATTTCATGAAATACACAGAAAAGAAACACCCGTATTTTTTCGCATATCGCCTTAATGGTACGTAAGCTGTCACAAACCAAAATTTGTCCAAATTGGCACAACTTTTATAACACGATAAGCAGGACCAAAACCATATGTAAATATTCTTAAAGTGTCACCAAATTGTTACCTATTTTTTGTCTACACTATTAGTTGAGGTTACTTAAAAACATTTGTAATCTTTAGCAAAGCCGTGAAAATATACAAAAAACGTCTTTATTTGACGGATTACAAAACCCGCCTCGCCAAAGACAAACAGACATACTACACTTTGTATACCTATTTGTTCTTACAGCCTACAATATATTTGCTTGTTTTACGTGATTAACTCTTTTTTCTTGGAATTACAGTCTATTTTTGTTTAACTTGGGTTCAAAGATAATTTAAAAAGTCCAAGTTGATGGAGCAACATGCCGCGGTTATTAGTTTTGTCTTTAAAGTTGGTAAAATATAAGAAATTTAATATTATAGTAAATAAAGGAGGCATGTAACTTAATGAGATTTGTAATGTACATTATGTAATGAACTTTGCAGCACAGACTGAAATAAGTAATGATTATAAAGAGAAAATATTTATTTTACTGGAACCCTCATCTTATTCTAGGTCAGTTAGTTTACTAGTATTAACTCCTAGTATCGATTGAAACTCGCGTGTTCCATTGCCTAGCCTAGTACTAGATTTAATAAAATGGCTCTAAAAATATTTTTAGAATATTTTAAAATTAAACCAATAATCTGTGCAATGTTACAGAAAACCTTTTCATCTGTTGTACTTTTTATGACTATTCAAATTTTGAAATTACTATGAATATTTAATTTTAAACTACACCACTGCTTATAAACACACTCGTCCTTTAAGAGGCTATGCGAATTTTATTTTTGTCACTGTCACTCCTAGCGAAAAATCGCGCAGTGCGAGAGGGGCGGATTCATTTAAATTAAAAAGTTTTTATTAAAAAAACTAAAATAGCTAGCAAAATTTCAAATATTAAATCTCTAGATATTGTTGAAACACACCTAATAAAATATGTTTGAGTTCTGTATATGGTTCCTATTCGTCAAACGAGGAGAAAAAGTGTGTTTGAAGACCTCATTTCAACAATTATTTCTATCGAGGAAAATTTATCCAAACATGTTTTCCAATTTCAAAACCCTAGATTATATAGTCAAAATGCACATACCAGAAATGTATTAAAATTTTAAGTGTATTTCGTGAAATACACAGAAAAGAAACACCCGTATTTTTTTCGCATATCGCCTTTAGAGCGGTTTCGCAGGTGGATTGTGAAAAGCCCGACTTTTTCTAATTAATCGAAACCGAACACTTAAATTAAAAAGCCTTATTACAAATATTGTGTATTCTGCCATCGCAAAGTTTCCATTGGTTTCTGTAAATTACATTTATCAAAAATTTGAATTAAAAAAAATAAACAGAAACTTTAAAAAATTCAAGAATATCAAAAATGTTTAAACTGAAATAATTTTGTCATTCTAATTTTCTGAAAACAATGGAAACATTGCGATGGCAGCATACACAATACATAGGTAATAAGGTTTTGTTGAATAACTATTGAGTGAATTTTGAATTTAAGTGTTCTGTTTCAATTAGGGCGATATGCGAAAAAAATACGGGTGTTTCTTTTCTGTGTATTTCATGAAATACACGGAAAATTATAATCAGTTTCTGGTATATGCATTTTGACTAAAACATGCTTGAATAAATTTTCCTAGATAGAAATAATTGTTGAAATGAGGTCTTCAAACACACTTTTTCTCCTCGTTTGATGAAAAGGAACCATAAACAGAATTCAAACATATTTTATTAGGTGTGTTTTCACAATATCTAGAGATTTGATATTTGAAATTTTGCTAGCTATTTTAGTTTTTTTTATAAAAATATAAAACCAACTTTTTTCTCTTTTGCTCTGAATCCGCCCCTCTCGCACTGCGCAATTTTTCGCTTGGAGTGACAGTGACAAAAATAAAATTCGCATAGCCTCTTAATTATAAAAATTAAGGTTTTTCACAATCTGGCTACGAAGCCGCTCTTAAGAAACTTTATAAACCAAAATAAAGTAAGCCAAACCACATACAAAGACTAGTGAACAAATAAAGAACAGAACGATGCTAGCAATAATTGAATATAGATTCCAAAGATACCCTTTCTTCCCGTGGTCACAGGACAATGAATCCTCGTTAGCAAAAACACAATTGTGCGAGTGGATATATCTTTTATCTTATCTCACAGTGGACCATAAAGATTGTAGACTAATTGCTTTTCTCTGTAATCAAGTACGATGTCACACTTTGCTTGGATAAAGGCTGGGCCGTAGTGTAGAGATAGCTATTGTGAGCCACCACAGATAGCAGGAGATTTGTTTTTATTACTCTGATATTCGTGTTCAGATGTCTCCACGTTTCCTCCCACTTATTTCAAGGACATAAACACAAAAACTATATCTTGATGTTTAACACAAACACTTGTACGATTTGTTTCATAAATTTATACAACGTGTAACAGAAAGGTATAACCCTAATTCAGCGGTCAGAGCGATTATTCTGTGTGTTAGATAACAATGGGAATGGAGAGTAGGGTTGTCATGTTGTAGGGTTGTGGTTAAATTGAATATTTATATTTAATAAAATAAAATGTTTTTAATAAACATATTTTGAATGCCAGGCTTTTGCATTTACTTTTAGCTTATTTGTTACCCTTTTTCAATGTTTTATAATATTTATCAAAAATAATATACAACGTGTAACAGGAAGGTGTAAACATATTTGAAGAGCTTATTCAGTCAATGGTATACAATAAATTTTAAACTGAACCTGAACTCTCAAAAAAAAATCTGCCGTTCCATACATTTCGGCCGAGTGGCATTGTATTTTTCTATGAAACAGTTTTTTTTCGTGGTACAGGGTTTGTTCAATATTAAAAGTTGTTCTATATCATTGACTGAATAAGCTCTTCAAATATGGTTACAACTATCTGTTTGTTACACGTTGTATATTTGCTGCGCATTTCCCAACTGGTTTCGAAAATTAATCCATCTTCAGGGGATAACACAAATTATTTAATTTAAAAAGCCATAAACAATAAACGTATGTCAACAATGGGTGTGGTCATCAAATTAAAGAAAATAAACACACTCAGCTATCGTGGGTAAGTCGGTTATGTAAATAAGCAGAAAAACCAAATAAACAAACCACCATAGTACATACCATAGTGGTTTAATAGTGGCCTGAAGTTAGCAGCAAAATCACGTTTGACAGCCAAATTTTTCCACACGATTTTTGACGTTTGTGGAGGGTCATGACTAGGGTTGCCAAATTTGAGGAGGGAATGCAACTGGGACAATAGGATACCAAAGCTCCAAGCAATGGGAACTGGATGGAATAGCTCAAACTGGAGAGCCGACCATCCGCCTGTGCCCAGCAGGCGTCCCACCTCTAAATCATCATCATCATCAGGGTTGCCAGATGGTCCAGATAAAAAAACCGAACATTTTTTATCAAAGGGTATGATTTTTTTTGGTACAATTTGTCGAAAGGTTTTGGCCACATCAAACTGAGAAAATTACCAGAAATTACTGACTGTGAACACAATTTTACATATTTGGCACTAGATGCTACTGCTTTTAATAAACGTTTATTGCCTGAAATTGTTTCTTTAAATTCAGTGCAACTGAAAACACATAATTCGCTTTTTACTGTATTCACAATTTCTTTCGTCAGTCCATACATTACCCATTACGCTAAAAACTCTTTCTACGAAGGCATCGGAAACGGGAACAGTGCACTGCACACATATTGTACCATCTCGTGAGTGAGGTTATATATCACGTATTTAAAAAGAAACCATACATTCTGTTGTCCGGTTTTCCAAAATTTTCTAGACCGGACAGCCGTTCAAAAAACCGTACTGTCCGGTCCAAAACCGGACATCTGGCAACCCTAGTCATGACCGAATCGTGGGTGTTTATAGTGGAAAATAGCAGTTTATTGTGATCTGATAATCGTACTCATCGATGGTAAGAAAAAAAAAATCTTGCTGTCTACGTTTCATCAAGTGCCGACACAATCGTTATTAATTATTTAAAAAACTATAAGTACAACACACACACTCGTATTTCTCACGCACACTAATATAACTCATGCACAACGACACTGAGAAAAAAATCTGGTTCCGTTAACCTGAATACCTATATATTTTAACAGAAAACATTGTACTATATGTGACGTCTATATTTATTGTACAGTTTACTTGAACAATCTAATGTAGACAATAATTCAAGTAAATATAACATAATTCTGTTTTTGTTTACAAGGTTTTTTTTACAAAACGATCTGGTAGTATTGTAATAGTAGTTTATGCTACAAGGGCGAAAAGGAATAAATTACGAGGACGATTTAAAACACGTGCGTAGCGAGTGTTTTAAACGTAACCGAGTAATTTATTGCTTTTACGCCCGTGTATCATGCTACGTTTTTCAATGCATAGTGTGAGGAAATAAAACAAATATAATCTTGTGAACTTTAAATTATGATTGGTTCAAAAGGACTGTATCCAGAGCCGTTAAACAGTGGAAAAAAAGTATAAAATTTATGGTACACACTCAGAATAAGGATATTACTTATTCTGAGGGTACACAGGAAAGGTTGCAGGTTAGCCAACCATTGAAACTAAATAAAAAAAAATAATAATAATAAAGTTTTATAAGGCATTTTATTGTTTCAAATGTTGATGTTCCTGATTGTCGGCACTTAGTGGAACTTACAACCCGGTCACATTATCTCGAGACCTGGCGTCGATGACGTCACGTCGCGTCGGCGCTCAGATACAGAGCGCGGGGAGGTGAAAGGAGAACGGGGGCGGGTGGTTCGCATTCCAGCGAGGTTTCGAGATAATGTGACGGGGATATATAAAACATCTTTGTTGAAAATGAAACTCTTCTACTTGTCCACAGATACAATATCTGTGGACAAGTAGAAGAGTTTCATTTTCAACAAAGATATTTTATTGTTTGTATCGATTTTCATATTTTTCAAGTATGTGTTAACATATAAATTATGATTTCATTATGTTGTATTTTTAGTAATATATTTTTATTAACAATAAACTTAAATAACATTAATAAGGCACAAATAACATAAATAAAACTAAATTATAAATAATACTTAAAATAAACACTAAATAAAAAGAAAATTAAATAAAAATGGTCAAAAAGTGGTCTGTCTCTGTCTGTCTACTCATATGTCATCTAGCTGTCAAATTAGTCTAAAAAAAAGCATTCATAGCATATCAAGATTTATCTTGATAGCAAAGGACACATTTCTAAACAGCCATTACCCAAGTGACGTCACACAAGGGCAAATGGAGGTTGCAGCATTTTCGTAAAAATATTTTATAGACCAAAACTTCGAAAATACGGCTTATTAAACCTAAATCTCGAAATGGTTTTCGAATTAACACACCTTAAAATGCCAATTAAGTTAGTTTTCATCGCCAGACGATGCAAGCTTACCCTAAGTTATCAGTTAGGCATAACTTAGGCAATACTTAAGTGCTAATGAATTGTTTGCTTATATTAGCGCCGCGCAGTTTCATTTTACGCATAAAAGGTTTGTATGAAAAACTTAATGCGGTTTCAAGTCAGAAATGTCGTCATTCATTAAGTTGGGTACTTATTTGAGTTGGGACTTGAGTGAAACTTCTTACTTCACCTAAGTTAAATAAGTTGAGTGGTTGGCGCTAAGGTAGCTTTGCTTACTAAAGGTTTTGTTACTGGTGTCTATTTTGTTAACGTCACAATGTAATTTTAACTTTAAGACAATGAAAATTTATATATAATTTATATATATATATATATATATATATATATATATATATATATATATATATATATATATAACCTATTAGTATGTATTATATAGGATGTGATTTGGTCGGCCGCCTGGATTCGTGCTGGGGGCTCGGTTGTTGATCATTGAACCTTGTTCTCTCCTTGTTCTTGTCTCCGGTATGGGTTCGGGCGTTTGATTGGATTTCACCTTGTATAATTTATATTTTACCTATCATTTTAATCGTTTATATATTGCTACATAAATTAAATAAACCTTTAATCTAGTCCATGCACATTTATTATTTATTATGACATGTCTTTTTATTAGATTAAATTTGACGTGTAAAAAGTGTATTATATATACATTAACATTATATCTCCTTGCGATGGATAAATCGCCAAGTGTTCAACCAGAAATTTATTTCTGTCATAGTTATTATATATACCTACTTTGCAAAATAAACTATTTGAATTTGAATTTAAGAATAGGCATTTACTTAAGTTATTCCCTTTATTTATATTTGTTTTATCCTATCAGTAAAAAACAAAAAAACATTAAAAGCTTTTGTAGTATATTTAATTTTAAAATATATTAATAATAAAGTTGTAAGAAAATCACGTCTGCACAATGAATATTTTTTTTCAAAATTGTATATGAAATGGGTTCATAGTATTGTACTGAAGCCAAAACTACCATTTTTGGATTTTTTGTCTGTGTGTCTGTTCCGTTTTAGCCAGAGAACCACTCAACAGAATTGAATGCGGTTTTTTTATGATGATCGCAGTGATCCTGGTCAACATTATAGACTATAAGGGGTGTTGATGAAATAACGCCCAAGTTCTAAACGGGGCTGAGATTGAATGAACGCGGCGGAACCGTGGGCGAAAGGCTAGTGTCATACAATATTTTTGTATTCACCTCACGACGATCCCACTGAAGAGGTCAAAATATAGCATATATTTGTTTATTATTTATAACCGTTTTATTATATATGTATATAGATTCTTGCGAATATTAAAGTAGAAATTGAATAAGAAAGAAAATTTTCGATATATATTTCGACCCACTTGGGATCGTCGTCAGTCGAATATGGAATAATATCATAAATAAAATAGATTTAACAATAAATTTATTATTCATAAAAATACAAAAACAACAATATAATTTATAAACAATATATTACATAATAAATTAAGGGGCTATGCGAATTTATTTTTGTCACTGTCACTCCAAGCGAAAACACGCTCAGTGCGAGAGGGGCGTATTCAGGGCGAAAGCGGAAAATGTTAGTTTTATAATTTTTATAAAAAAACTAAAATAGGTAGCAAAATTTCAAATATTGAATTTCTAGATATTGTTGAAACACACCTAATAAATATGTTTGAGTTCTCTATATGGTTCCTATTCGTCAAACGAGGAGAAAAGGTGTATTTGAAGACCTCATTTCAACAATTATTTCTATCGAGGAAAATTTATCCAAACGTATTTTCCAATTTCAAAATCCTAGATTATATAGTCAAAATGCATGTACCAGAAATGTATAAAAATTTTCCGTATATTTCATGAAATACACAGAAAAGAAACACCCGTATTTTTTTCGCATATCGCCTTAATCAAATTAAATAAAAGCACATTTTGAAGGGTGTCATTTTAGTTTCAAGTGCTGTCAAAACTTTAATTTTTCCAATGCTGTTGTTCCTAAACTTAAGAAATATTTTGCAATGAAGAAAATTTAGTGTTGACAGAACTTAAACTTAAATAAAAACCTTCAGAATCTCGTTTACTATTTTCGTAATTCCTTTTGACAATCCATGATGTATAATTTTAAAGCTTGGTTAGTACAATAAAATACACAATTAAAACCATAAAAGCTCATCGAAAGTAAAAATATTTATTATTATTTACATACATACATATACTCACCCAGAGGGGTAGGCAGAGACTACAGATTTCTATTTGCTACGATCCTGGCACACCTCTTCCACATCTATCAGTCTAGTCATAAGAGCTCTTCTATTTATTATTTTAATATGATTTACATACTTTTCTTTTGGAAATATTTTCATAAAAAACTGTAGTAGATATGATTTTTAGTTTGTTACCTAGATTTTCAGTGTGACTTATTCTACAGAGTATCTAACTGTAATAATAATAAATACGGAATATTATAGCTTAGTCCCATCCGATTTTAATTTCTAGATTTTTTATTACTATCTTAATTTTCATTCTACTATTTTTAACCGTATTCAGAAAAAGGAAGGGTTAATAATTATTGTTTTGGGTAATTTTATCTTAGTTCACTAAAATAGTAAGCTTAAAGCACCACAAATCTTGGAAAAATTATCTTTCATAATTTATTAAAAACAATTAAAGTCTAAAAATAATAATATATTTTCTAGTCTAATAATTCAATACAAATTTTGGTTGTTGAATTGAAATAAAGCCTATAACGAACACACACAAAAGTTTATTTCAAAACGGCATCAAAAAGGAATGGTTTATTCCGATCTATGCGCAGGCGCAATCAATAATTTTCTATCAATGACCACTGCGCAACATGCTTATTAGCTGCGGAAAAAACAATAACTGTACGCCAGATTATTGCTCAGATTGAACGAAAGAATAGTGTGGACAAGCTTTTACGATTAAATTTATTAGATGGATTATAAGTCGCTAAAAAACTGCAAACTGGTGAGGAGTCCGCAAAGGTACGGACGTTAGCATAACAGGCCATGATTGATTTCTAGGATAAGCATGGTCTGAAGAGCGTTTGTTGGAGTCCGGTAGAGAAGTCAATGTAGATATATTTCGTGTACGATAGGATGGAATGGGCTTTCCGCAGTAATGGCCGAGCGTAAGACCATTGCGAAAAAAATTATGGAGTGAAATAAGCTGAAAAAGTACTACATTGGCTCATATACGATATTAAAATCAGTGGCGGCGTTAGGGTAGGGCGCGGTTGGGCGACCGCCCAGGGCGCCAGACATCAAGGGGCGCCAGCGCCCCCTCGTCAGTTTGGATCACGGGATGGCGCGGCGAGCGTAGTTGCAAATAGGTTGGGTCAGTCTAGGCCCCCAGCTTGAAGTTAGTTTCACTTTGGGAAGAATTTCAACACTCGCGCCCTCATGAGATTTGACATTATCTCAATCTAGATTGGCAACTCTATCAATCAAACTTGGCAACTCTATCAATCGAAAATGAAATAGTAGAAAACATCGATTTCGGTGTCTTAATAAAGGAGTTTGCTAATAGAAAGGCAAGAAAAGTAAGATTTTGTTAAATTATGTTAAAATAAATGGTCATGATTGAAGATTGAAATAATCTTTCCCTTGTTTTTTTCCTTTTTTGCACATGAATAATTTAGGAAACAGATAGGGGGCGCCGTAGGATTCTCGCCCAGGGCGCCGTCAATGCTAAAACCGGCACTGATTAAAATTGACTGTGGGTTGTTTTTAAACTTAGCGTTTTTATTTTTATAACAATTTATTTACTCTGCTATGCATCGCATCGTTGAAAGGCAAACCAAAAATCCCTAAAAAGAGCACGAATAATTTACTTTGTTTTAATAAAGAAAAATCAACCTACATTCTTATTAGATACTTTAATTAAGACCAGAATGTTTACCTTCAAAAATATTTGTGCTTTTAAATTTGTTTCTGATTGATTTCTAGCTGGTAATGCACTCTATTAATAATGATTACCTTTTTCTTTATTTATTAAATAAATTTAATAAAATTAAAAACTAAACTTAATCTAAATTACATTATTGGAGATATAAAACTAAACTAAATCTAAATTAAAATTACTGACAAATATAATTAAATAAAAAATGATTTTTACCCAAGACGCTGGCAGCGTTACCTCGTTAGATCGCTAAACTGATCCTCTGACCGAGGTAAGCTCTGGCCAGGGTTGGATTTAGTAGTATAATTATACTATTAGTACCATATTTTCATGACATGTAGTATCGTAATGGAACTATACTACGTAAAAATACCATAATTTATCTTCAGGCCAACCGACTTGTTTAATTGGTTGAGAAGATTTGCTTTTTAAAATTTACCCTACAATATAGGGAATTTCTGTGTGTTATGAATAATAATTTTAGTAATTTTTTTAAAAATTTCACTAACGAGTAGGCTATTTTATTAAATTATGAATATTTTTAGTGAATTTAAAAAAAAACACTCATAAATAGGCTATTTTATTCCAATTCAAAACAAAAATCAACGAAAAATGAAACATAGCATCATTTTAGCCAAGTAGTATATTTTTAATTCCCATAGACAATAATTTTCAGAGGGTCTAAATCCAACCCTGGCTCCGGCCCTCACCAGAGGCGTCGACCAGACGTGCCGACAATTCTCTAAAAAGTTGCCACGCGGCCGGGCCCCATGGTCCAAGGGTTTCAACACCGAACGGTGCAAACATGTACCTGCTTTGCAAAATAAACTATTTGAATTTGAATTTGTAGCCCTCTCCGAGGGCCACATATCTGCGCCGCTTCGATTTTCATGTTTACCTTGTTTTATACTCACAAACTTTTTTTTCTTCTAAGAATACCAAATCAAGAAACATTCAACCCCAGCTCCGTTATAATCGCCATATCCACACAATTCTGTCATTAGCATACGCTTTAGTTTCCCGGTTTGCGGTGTAAAATCATAGCGCTGGGTAATTCTCATAATCCGGCCGGCATTAAACATAACCTTTCACACCTCGACGCGTAATCACCCTGCACGGGGCTTGGCCGCGAAGGTACCTGGGTTCTTGTGAACTATGGGGATTTTATACGTGTATTATGGCATTCAGGTTTATTACAAAAATACATCTGCACGACATGAATCCCTGAGGGGGCGTCAGATATGTTTCCGGGTATAGATAATGCAAGTCCATAAAGTTGCGCTACTTGTGATTGTTTGCACTTGGTGGAACTAACGAAACATTAATGTTTGACCATTGTTTT
The DNA here is from genome assembly GCA_934047225.1 of Ypsolopha sequella. Lineage (NCBI taxonomy): Eukaryota > Metazoa > Arthropoda > Insecta > Lepidoptera > Ypsolophidae > Ypsolopha > Ypsolopha sequella. The sequence continues at coordinate 18,697,666 of OW204004.1, read as the reverse complement.
ATTATTTTGATTAACTTAACCGGTTTCGCTATAATAGCATTTTCGAAGCGAAACCGGTTGGGTTAATAAACGTAATAAAACAGTGGACAAGTACAAGTGCATTTAAATCACAATGTCACAGTCCATACTCCTACACCCACGTTTCACCGACGATCGTTACGTCCCAGTGGGATGGGTAGTGGGTAGAGTTGCCAGATACTTTTTGATCCTGTAAGGGACAAATGCTAAATTTGGCAAAAAAAACGGGTTTTGAAATTTTTCCCCGGGACAAATGAAAAACATGTATGTATAATATTCTTATTTTTATGTGCTTTTATTACTCGTTATATTTTAAAGAAGATTGTTAAGTTTTAATGTATCTTTGTTTCATTTCTCATATTTTATCAAATCTGGGGTACATTTGTTGCGCACGTCAATTCATTTCAATGCCATCTGCGAAAAAATCCTCTCTACAAAGCAATGGGGATCCACACGCAAAGCTAATTACAGATGGCGCTAGCATAGGTCCGGCCAGTAATATTTATTGTTCTGTGGGACCGGCTATGTCAAATTTTGTTGACGTGTGTTTCCTTCTGTTTTTGTCCAATATTTCGCATTTTTTACAACCTCTAATCACTTGTATTCCAATATGTTATATATTTGTTATTTTTATTATTTTATTCATTTTAATGTGGGGTTTTCCGGGAATAAATGAACACCATTATTAAAGCAACTTGATACTGCACACAAAGGCATAATTCAAAGAAATTAATAGAAAATCACAAAAAACTACGCAAAAACCATGACAATGTACTGAAATGACAGATTTTCATGGTCGCATCGACGATGCGCCATCTACAGGGATAATTTGGCAGTGTGGATCCCCATTGGAACAAGGGATACTGAAGATAAACGATATAATTAGAAAAATGTTAGGGATTTCGTTCCTGGAAAACTCTTCCATTATTTTATTTCACTTCTCAATTGCACCTATACTTTGGTCATCAAACAACGTTGCAATTTCCAAGCTTTTTTTAATAATTTGAAATATATTTAAATAATTCGGTCATGCGCGACGCGGTGCCTAATATTAATCGAATAATGTTTAAATACGGGACAGGGTATGTCCCGTCGAGACGTTTAAAATTATTCCTGAAATATGGGACGTCCTGGGAAATACGGGACGTCTGGCAACCCTAGTGGTGGGTCCTATCGCCGTACTTGCGGCACAAATATGGACCCTCAGTTTAACGTGCCTTCCGAAGCACGCAGACCGAGCACAAATGTGCTCCTAAGGGATTCGAACCCGTGACCTTCGGTTCGGACCGGTTTGGTCCGGTTACACGGAGAAAAAATATTTTTACAATACTACCAGATCGTTTTGTAAAAAAAACCTTGTAAACAAAAACAGAATTATTTTATATTTACTTGAATTATTGTCTACATTAGATTGTTCAAGAAAACTGAACAATAAATAAGTAAAATTAAGAATAAATATAGACGTCACATATAGTACAATGTTTTCTGTTTAAATGAACTATATTCAAGTTAACGGAACCAGAATTTTTTCTCAGTGTATAAACATTAACAGGTAGTAGATTATCATGTCAAGCAGAAAGCGATTCGTTATTTTTAGAGGGATTAGTAATCTAGCTGGTTTTCTTTCAACTACACTAAGAATAAAATAAAGAGTCTTGTTTCTTTTAGGAAATTGTGAGTATTGCGTAAAGTTGCATAATTTGACTGCAAATTTACCATACGTGTTTTAACCACCCAGTACTTTTTTATACTCTTTGGAAAATGTATTTACAAAAGCACAAATTTAAAAAAGGATAATTCTTAATCGAATTAGTCCCGGATTCCCGGTTTATACCTATTCTGGCAACATTTATCGCACGCTTTATTTTTCATACGTATTTTGTGTGTCGCATGATAAATGCCATGTGATAATAATTTCCTAAATTTAACGCTTAAAAGACTAATAATACACTGGGCCGCAAAGTAAGCGGGACGGTAACAAAAACCTCAATAACTTCCAAAGTAATGGAATTAGCTTTATAAAATAAATACTGTATTATAGACAATTTTATATTGATTAAATAAAAGTCAAAGAAGTTCACGTTTATAAATATTTTATTTTAATTATTTTAAATAAAAGTAGGTTAAGTAAAAACGTTAAAAATTACAATTGTGCAATTTTCACACATTTTAGTACTTCGTATTGCCACCACGAGCTGTTAATACATCTGTTATACGGTTCGGCATGCTTTCCAGTAGATTTCTGAGCCGATGCTGAGGAATATTCTCCCATTCCCCTCTCAGTGCTTCTTTTAGTTCACGTAGTGTGATTGGAGGGAAATTTCGCTGGCGTACGCGTCGTCCCAGTTCGTCCCCTTCGACCAAAATAAAATAAATGGACGGGCCATAGCGTACAGATTTTTGAAGTCTGTAAAGTGAGCGCCGGCTCTCACTTCATCTCTGTCTCTGTCTGTTAGAAGAGTGACACGTACGCTTATTATTACATGCCATCCAAATAACTGACGAAAAAATACCTTCTTGTGCATTTACAAAGTGCAAAAAGCAAAATAAACATAAAAATAAAAATTAGGTATTGAAGTATATATCCAATTGCTTAGACTCGTTATGAGTGAGGAAACTGTAAAGACAAGGCCCGTCCATTCATTTTATTTTGGTCGAAGTTCGTCCCACGCATGCTCGATCGGGTTCAAGTCTGGGCTGCGTGCTGGCCACTCCATGCGTGTAATAGCAACATCTTCAAGGTAGTCAAACACTATCCGAGCTGTATGGGAACGAGCGTTATCTTGCATAAAGATGGCGTCGTCGCCCATGTTTACTAAAAATGGGCCAACGTACTCATTTACGATTTCATTCACGTATCTTTCTGTAGTTAAAGTTCCATATTCTATCACCACTAGCTCGGTGCGGCTTTCGGCTGAAATTCCAGCCCATACGTGTATGGAGCCTCCGCCGTATGCCACTTCCTCTTCAATGCAAGCTCGGTTATAGCGCTCTCCTGGTCTTCTGTAGACTATTTGTCTTCCATCGTGCGTGTATAGCATGAACCTCGACTCGTCCGAAAACATTACTCTTGACCAGTCATCCAGAGTATTCTCTTGCGTAACTCAGCCTTGAATGTCGATGCTGCCTTTCGAGTTTTGGACCATTTTCGGGTCTAAATGGCTTCAAATTTGCCTCAGCAAGACGCCGACGCACTGTACAGGTACACATGCTAGGATTGCTTCCTCTAGCACGTAGGTAGAAGATGATTTTTGACTTCAGCAGCAGTTTTAAATCGATTCCTCAACATTGTTGACACCATATTGCGATCCTTCCGCGCTGTTGTGCACCTTGTACGGCCTGTTCCTGGTCTACGAATATCGGATCCAGTCTCTTCAAATCACTGGAGCACTCTTTGAACGGTTGATAGCGACACACCTACAGTTCTCGCTGTATAATGCTGACTGCGCCCGACTTCAAGCATTGCCAGAAATCTGGTACACTCTTCGGCTCAGAAATCTAGTGGAAAGCATGCCAAACCGTATAACAGCTGTATTAAGACTGTACCTGAGCCTAGAGCATGACCAACTCCAGTCTATCTAGGATTCGTTTGAAGAAATTCGGACTCTCCTTGTATTGAAAAAAATATATTTGGTTTATTAATCTTTTCTCTAGGGATCTTACGTATAAACAATGTACTAAGATTTATACTTTTTGCAAAAAAAAATGTTTTGTACCCTCTTTTTTTTTTGGTTTTCAAACGTTCGCTTGAAGAACGCGGTTAAGAGATCAACTTGAGTTTTTTTTCATAAAATAGGTAATAGAAATATGAAGGTATATCACCTAAATTCAATATTTTTTTCCCTACAAAATATTTCAGTATTAGCTAAAAACACACCAATTTGTTGTTTCGCTGCGTGATCATTAGTATTACGCGTCTAAGAACAAGAGGCCAAAGAGCCAACATATAATCGCCTCTATGAAAAGCAAATAAAGTCTTTGCCATTAGACTTATTGTGCTGGACGGGTAATAAAAAAAGTTGCTAGAGTATGCCATCTTCTTAACAGCTCGTGGTGGCAATACGAAATAATAAAATGTGTGAAAATTGCATATTTGATACCATAGCACATTTTCGAAAATTTTTTTTTTTTTTATATTTTTACTTAACCTACTTTTATGTAAAATAAACTTCATAAACTTGAACTTCTTTGACTTTTATTTAAGAAAAATAAAATTGTCTATAATACAGTCTTTATTTTATAAAGCTAATTCCAATACTTTGGAAGTTATTGAGGTTTTTGTTACCCACCCGCTTTTTTTGCGGCCCAGTGTATATGTGAAACTGAGAAACGGTTTTTTTAGTTTCTGTATGAAGGGCTTCAAAATTCGCAAGTTGCCATCCAGGATAAATCTTTTATATTTTTAGGATTCCGTAGTACCTAAAAGGTACAAAAGGAACCTTTATGGTAAGACTCCGTTGTCCGTCCGTCCGTCCGTATGTCACAGCCTCATACTTTAGCACCGTTAAAACGAGCCGTGTTTTAGACACCAGTTTCGTAAACTTCTATAATAATGTATGGTCAATATTTAAAACAAAAAGAAAAAAAACGTTTGATATAATGAGTATAATAATAATATAATATTTATTATTTATTGTGAGGACAAAGGGATAAAGCCCCGGTCCTTTCCAAAAATATAAATGCTATCAATGTATGTCCAACTTTAAATTTGGTTAACCAATATCTTTTAAGGGGAACGAAAATACAAACAGAAATAAAATGTCAGCTTTCGGATGATTTTGTTGCAATAATTAGGTTACGTATAGCCATAAAAAAAATACATGTTTTTGGTTGAATTTTAAGGTATTCATTTTCCACAAACCACGTTAATCGATTCATATTTGTACTGTCAATGAATTTTTTTGTAACCCTCTATTGCACACTTCTTATCGATTTTGTTTCAGGTATCGCTTTCGCGATTTTCTTGGTTTTTTTTTTATAAAATTAGTGTGAATGATATCTATTCATTTTCCAAATACCACGTTATTCGGGTCAAAAAAAGCACCCCCTTTTTCAAAAAATACGTAAATCCACTGATGCAGTCAGCGGCAGCAAGATATTGTCAGTCTACGCCTAGCGTTGGCGCCCGTAAGACGTGGAACCTGTGCCCTTTTTTGCAAGCTATAAATATCTCCCAAAACTACTTCAAAACACATTGAAATTAATTTTATAAAGTAATATTTCGAGGAGCATCATATTCCTGCCGTTAAAAACTCAACAAAATATGCGTATGAGTGATTTAGCTACATCGTGCCATAGTCATAACAACAAAACTGAATGAATTTGGAATGAATTCATACTTTTATGCGGGAAAATAATATATGTTACTCTAAAAGAATAATTTTGTGATCGTTATTGAAACCCAAATTAATTTACTTATACTTACTGAGATCTGTAACAAAGGTCAATGACCTTTTCGTGAAATTACCCTCTAGTATTGGCTCACCATTTCAGGTCCAATAAGTGAAGTTTTTTGCAAATTATATAGGTACACTTACTTGGGATAAATCGCCAAGCATTTAAAATATTTAAAATATTAAACGATATCGCGATGTATTGCCAGGCAGCGCCATCTAGTTTCTAATTTGCCCATTAGACATGAGTCTTGAAATTTTAAATATTCCATTGCTAGGCGAAGCCGCGTACAATAACCGCCTTATTTGCGCGAACTTTTTTTGGGTGCCGTAGTACTTAAAAGGTACAAAGGAACCTTTATGGTGAGACTCCATTGTCCGTCCATCCGTCCATCCGTCCGTATGTCACAGCCTCATAACTTTAGTACCGTTAAATATAAAGACATGAAATTTGACACAAAGATAGCATTAATTTGCCTACACTACATATCACAGTAAATAAAAAAAAAATGTAATTAGCAAAATATTTCCAAAACCAAAGTGAGAAATATATTATCCTGAAAATACAATATGGGTATCAAATTGTATATATTAAAAAGCTAATTGTAAAAATATATACCTTTACTATACTTACTGGCACTGGTTTCGATAAATCTTAAAAAAACACAAAAATATGTATTAATAATTATCTCCGAAACTGGTAAACCGAAAAATATGAAAAAAAAAATTGATTACAGATGATAACTGGCCAATTACACAAAAATTATAGCGATTAAAAAAAAATTGAACACAAATGAGAAATATAAAAAGAAAATAAAAAAAGATTATAAAAATGCAACATGGTTATAAAATTATAGGTATTAAAAAGCTGATTGTAAAAATATATAGCTTGGCTATATTTAATAGTATCTATTTCGAGAAATCCTTGAAAAACCATATAAAAAAATGTATGTCCCCCTCTTATCTCAAAGACTGGTGGACAGAAAAATATGAAAAAAATTACAAACTTAAATTTAACATCGACAATATGGAACCCTAAGTACGCGAGTCAAAATCGCTGGTTGGTTTTTTAATTTTAATCTCCTTGCGAAGGGCAAATTGCCAAGTGTTAAAATACAGAATTAATTTCTATCATAGTTTTTTAATAAAAAGATTTTCCTTATCTACAAATAACAATCACGAATATATCATTATCACATCATAAAGAACATTTTATTACGCCCAAACTAGCTGCTAAAAATCATCAAACAACACCAGCTTAACTACGCACGATACTTGGATTCTCTCGCAATTATTGCCCTAATCACGGCACGTACAGACAAACAACCACTCATTATAGGTACAGTCACACATATGACTCACAGTTTGAAGCACATAATAATCTACGAAATAACGGTACAAAGTATTTTCACACGTAAATAAAAACTGTACTGAGGTATTTTCTTTTTGTAACGGTTGCTTAACTAAATAAGTTGTTTTTAACACTTATGACATTTTTAGGAGGTGAACTTTTCCACTATCCGGCGCGGTAATCACTCGTTTATCTTTTATTTGGTTAAAAATTTCATGATAATGATGACAAAGAAAAAGAAGATTAAAAAAAAAGTTTCTTGTATTTTTTTTTTTTTTACTTTTTTATTTCCGCCGGTTTTGGATATTACACCGTTCTCAAAGTTAGTAAATATTTTAATTGATTATTCTTTTAATTTGCAACAAATTGTTTTCGTTTCTCGACAATGATCATTGTTAAGGCGATATGGGAAAAAAATACGGGTGTTTCTTTTCTGTATATTTCATAAAATACACGGAAAATTTTAATTCATTTTGACTATATAATCTCGGGTTTTGAAATTGGAAAACATGTTTTGATACATTTTCCTCGATAGAAATAATTGTTGAAATGAGGTCTTCAAACACACTTTTTCTCCTCGTTTAACGAATAAGAACCATATACAGAACTCGAACATATTTTATTAGGTGTGTTTCAACAATATCTAGAGATTTAATATTTGAAATTTTGCTAGCTATTTTAGTTTTTTTCATAAAAATATAAAACCAACTTTTTTCCCTTTTGCCCTGAATCCGCCCCTCTCGCACTGCACGATTTTTCGCTTAGAGCAGGGGTCGGCAACCGGCGGCCCGCGGGCCGCATGCGGCCCGTGAACCACTTCGGTGCTGCCCTCAAGGTTCCCAATCGCTGCATGATAACTATGTTGGTTGTACATATTTGTGTGAGCAGACATTTATAATCTGAACTAACGAAAAAACAAGCATTGTTCTCAGTTAACGGATGCACATTTAGACCTAATACTGCACATTTCCACGTCTAAAATGCAAGTCAAATGCAGCCGCAAAAATTGCATTAGATTTTATTAATAAATTGTGTTTTAAACTACAATAAATATGATACGAAATTGACTAATGCGTTATTTATTATATGTGGCCCTCGCTGAACCTCTGGTAACATTTGTGGCCCTCCTATGTCATAAGGTTGCCGACCCCTGGCTTAGAGTGACAATGACAAAAATAAAATTTCCAAAATCAAATACCTAGATATTGTTGAAACCCATCATACATGGCTGCTACTCGTTAAACGAGGAGAAAAAGTGTATTAGAAGACTTAATTTCAACAATTATTTCTATCGAGGAAAGTTTATCCAAACATGTTTTTTCCAAAATCAAATCCCTGGATTATATAGTCAAAATGCATATACCAGAAACTGATTATAATTTTCCGTGTATTTCATGAAATACACAGAAAAGAGACCCGGATTTTTTTGCATATCGCCCTAAGGTAATATATCGCCCGTGCAAAGGTCCCCGTTACTCCTAGCGGAAAGACACGCAGTGCGAGAGGGACGGAATCGGGGAAAATTGTCAAAAAGTCGGTTTTAAATTAATACAAAATTAACTAAAATAGCTATGGAAATTTCCATAACCAGTAATTTAGGTATTGTTAAAACCCATTTAAATAAATATTTTTTAAGTCTGTAGCTATCGCAATTTGTCAGAATATCGAAAAAAGTGTAAATTTAGACCTCAATTCATTAATTATTTCTATCGAGTGAAATTTCTAAAATGGCGTTTCTGATAGTCCAGAATCTAGAAAAAGGTTCCAAAATGATTCTACTAATTTAAGTAACTTGGGACTTGGTTTGAACTGTAGATAAATAACTTCAAAAGTGTCTATTTTGACGACATACTAAGGATGCGTGACTTTGAAAGATGCTAATCGAATCATTCGAATAAACTGATCATTCGAATGAATACCGATAATTAGTAACTAATCTACTTTGAACAAACGACTAACCCGAGTTGCTTTGAAAGAAAGAACCGAGTCGGCCTGGAAAAAGCCGAGTCGTCCCGAGTCGAATTAGTGACTAATCTAACCGCCTGAGTCGGCTCGGAAAAATACGAGTCACTCCGAGTTGAATTAGTGACTAATCTTACTTACTAGCCCGAGTCGACCCGGAAAAAACCGAGTCGCCCCGAGTCGGATTATTAACTAATCTAACTTACTAGCCCGAGTCGGCCCAGAAAAAAACGAGTCGCTCCGAGTTGGATCAGTAACTAATCTTACTTACCAGCCTGAGTAAGCCTAATATTATTAGTCATCATTTGACTTTCACCATTAGTGGTTTATTAATCTCATAATCGAATGGAAGATTAGTTGTCGACTTGAAGTCGAATAGTCAAATCATTCAAAGTCGCGCATCACTAGAATCGCTACGATATACCCCCTTAAAACCATGTTGTAATTGACTTGGGGCTCGATGAAAATTGTTATAAGAGGGTGTAATTGTTCACTTACACCCTTTTCATCACTTACACGAGGAAATAAAAAATACTAACAAAATTTACTAAAATGTTTTCAATAAGGAAATTTTAGTGCCTCCAAATTCTTTGTTATGCTCCTTTTTCTTTTTTTCGTGCTATCGTGGTATCGGACAGTGGATTGTTTAAGAAATAAAACCAATTTATTGTGTAACTTTTAGGCGTCATTTGAACATTTCATTTAGCATTTTCACCTATTTTAAGAAAGTAACATATTTCAATATTTTTATAGAAAAGAACAAAATAAAAAGAGATTATGCAGCTATGAATTGCCTTACCAGTTAGTGATTAGTCCCTAGGGCTGTAAATAGAATTTATATCCTTGCGCGACTTTAACCTAGCAACTTTTTTTATTACCCGTCCAGCACAATAAGTCTAATGGCAAAGACCTTATTTGTTTTTCATAGAGGCTCTTTGGCCTCTTTTTCTTGGACGCGTAATACTAGTGATCACACAGCGAAACAACAAATTGGTGTGTTTTTAGCTAATACTGAAATATTTTGTAGGGAAAAAAATATTGGATTTAGGTAAAATCCCTTCATATTTCTATTGCCTATTTTATAAAAAAAATCAAGTTGATCTCTTAACCGCGTTTTTGAAACGAACGTTTGAAAACCAGAAAAAAGAGGGTGAAAACCATTTTTTTTTTTGACAAAAGTATAAATCTTAATGCATTGTTTAAAGGTGGAATCCCTAGATAAAAGATCGATAAATCAAATATATTTTCTTTAATATGAGGAGAGACCTAGTTTCTTCCAATGAACTCTTGAAAACCTGGTGTTGTTGATGTTCTAGCGTCAGGTGTCCCGTTAAGTATTTGTATCATTGCTTTTTCAGCTGTTACACACGATGTTAAATGTTATTTTTTTACAAAGGACGGCAAAAAATGTACAAACCACGACGCGCCATTTTCCTCTACAAGACCCTTAACGTAATTTTTACACAAAACTTTTATTAACCCGACATCCTCTTAACCTGTTAACTTAACCCTCAAACCGCATCCAACCCGTAACTGCATATCGAAATTCAGCAAAGCCATAAAGGCGCATCCACACGGCTGTGTTTTAGTCGGTAATGTGCCAGTCCGGGCCATCACCATAAAATAATATTCCTTAATACATTATAATAGACGCCATCGCTGGTAATGTCCGTAAGTATTGGAATTACAGGGCGGCGCGATCGGGTCTTATATCGGAGTATTGGGACGTGGTGTGAGTGACAAGCTGATAGATAGAAACTCTCGGAAGGCAAATATACTGGTGGACATAAAAATCGACTCAAGCATTGTCCTACATTCAAGGGAATAACCCAATCATACAAACATAAACGTATGAAATATATATATCATTTTAAAGGTATAGGCCTCCACCTTTGAATAAATGCATTTTGGTTTAAAATTATTCGCTATACAGGACGTGAAATTCATTTAATTAATTAAAAACTTAGAAGGTCAATGAAGAATCGGCTGCAAGCAGTTATAAGGGCTAGAGGGGGGAACACGAAGTACTAATGTTGAACTTAATTAATGAATAAATGAATGATTTTGTAAAAGAAGGTTTTTTTTTTAATTTTTCGCTATTTCAATATTTATTAATTCATCACTTAAAAAAAAATTACAGCCTGTATAGCAAATACTTTAAGACAAAAATGCATTTAATCAACGGTGGAGGCCTATACCTTTAAAATGATATGTTATATATTTCATATGTTTATGTGTGTATGATTGGGTTATTTCCTTAAATGTAGAACAACAATGCTTGAGTCGATTTTTTTGTCCACCAGTGTAGAACAAAACTGCGAAAAATAGCGGCGCGGCGCGGATAAGTCTCGGCTAAGGGATATAGGCTGAAGATTTTTGAAGGAAAATTGTTGCCGTAGTTCGCTTAGATTAAATTATGTTAAGGTGTGTTAATTCGGAAACAATTTCGAGATTTACGTTTAATAAGCCGTATTTTCGAACTTGTGGTCTTGAAAAAATCATGATGATGAATATTTTTACCAAAAAACTGCAACTTCGATGTGCCTTGTGCTATTTAGAAATGTGTCCTTTGCTAACAAGATAAATTTATAATAATTTGACAGATGGATGATAGATGAGTAGACAGACAGAGACAGACCACTTTTTTTCACAAATCACAATCAGTGTAATGTCTAAAATTCCCAAGTGATGTCATATCAGACAATTCTTTAAAAAATCGTAAAAAAACAACGATTAATATATATATATACTAAAATAATGAAAACAATGTCCTAAAATGACGTAAATTCTCTGAAAAAAATTTAAAATAAACCTTTTAAAAATTAATCCATGGAAATTGCAGGTGGCAACGATGGCACCGTCTGGCAACATTTCACTTGATATATAATTCGTGCGACTTCCATTTATAAATACATATTATACTCACGCCAATCTATGTATTATAAAAGAATACCTTGACTGACTGATCTATCAGAGCCTAGCAGCGTTGCCATATGCACGGTAATTACGGTGCATAAACAAAGATGCATGGTGGGGCTGTTGCGAGTGCGAATGAGACACCGATATCACCATCTGGCAACGCTGGAGCCTAGACCAAACGGCTGGACCAAGGAACATGAAATTCGGACTGTAGGTTCCTTGTATGACGTATACATCAGTAGTGTGTTTTCGCCGGTTCTGGACCACTGAGTAATTAGTTAATGAGATGTGTCAACATTTGCCAAAATAAAACTCAAGTTAATTGACTATTCACTTAATACTGGTTAATGTGCATGTAATTTATTAATGGGATCATTATTTATGTCTCATTCTAAACATGAAATTTTATAAAATGTGGATTTACCTCCCATTCCTAAAAAAATGTTAGTACGTACTGAATATCAAGTTTTCTTCAAATTCTCCATACAAACGCCAAAGTTCTTATTTTATTATATGTTTAAAATGATTCAATTATTGTATGGTTTGTTTTGAAGATATCTCCAGATGAATGTTACTACACGATATAAAAGTTGATTTACTTTGGTCCAGTGACTGACGTCAATCATATATGCAGAAGTAACGTCTAAAACAATGCTCAGGTCACGTTTAGTATAGACCATTGATGTAATAAAATTGTTCTGAGGTATAGACATAGTAAAACTGATAGTAGTTAGATTTCAGGTAAAATGATTTTTGGAAAGATGAAAACATAATTGTTTCATCTCATTACTTTTCTGTTGATGATGAAATAAGTAACGCGAAAGTTTTGCTATAGTAATTCCAAAGTTATTATTCACTTAATACTGGTTTATGTGCATGCATGTAATTTATTAATGAGATCATTATTTATCTGTTGATAATGAAATAAGTAACACGAAAGTTTTGTTATAATCATTCCAAAGTTATTAAAGATAAAGATAAAGATAAAGATAATTTTATTTGCGTCAAATATGGTACAGTGCAGTTGTTAAATTTAAAATGTCCAACATATTTCACCTAAGAAGGTATGCAAATATTGACAATTATATTATTACATGGAAATTATTTTACCCAAAAAACACAAACATGGAGGTCATTGGATATCATAATAATTAGAATTAAAAAATTAACAGAAACTTACATACATGTCAAAAATATAAAAAAATTTGAATAAAATAAAAATAAAAATTGAGTTATTTGATTTACATAAGATCCGTGATATTCCACATGAAGAACAATGGAAACATGCTGAAGTTCGAGTAAAATATGTTAGTAAAACCCCTGACGATGAAATTAAACGAATGAGTGAAAGTATTGTATACAAAATTACGAAGTTTATAGCTGATAACTCTAAATGTAAGAGCTATTTTATTGATTTTGGAAAGATGAAAAAATAATCGTTTCACTTCCTTACTTTTGTAAAATACGTTACAACTAATATTTTTCTCTGATTTACCCTTCTGTCCTGAGCTCATAAAAACTTCAAATAATGCAGGTGAAAGATTGATCACAAGTCTTAATCCAAAATCAAAGTACGTGATTCACTACGTTAACTTAATACAATGTCTAGAACATGGATTAATTTTAACAAAAGTTCATCGTGTGTAGCAATTCAACCAGAAACCTTGGTTAAGAGAATATATAGACTTAAACACTAAATATCGTTCCCAGGCTACTTCTGCTTTTGATAAAGACTTCTATAAATTAATGAATAATTCTGTTTACGGTAAGACGATGGAAAATGTTGAAAAGAGGGTTAATGTCAAACTTGTAACACATTGGGAGAACAACGGTAAAAGAATGGGTGCGTCAAGTCTGTCAAGCAGACCGGGATATCAAAACCGAACTGTGTTTTCGAAAAATTTTATTGCGGTCCAATTAAAAAAAAACAAAACATGTCTATAACAAACCAATTTATCTCGCATTTTGTATTCTAGACTTATCCAAAACACTCATGTACCAATTTCACTACGACTACATGAAAATAAAATACGGTCAAAATGTAAAACTAATGTAAAATACGTTACAACTAATATTTTTTATATTACTCACATATAAGGTTTATTAAGTCAAAATAAAACAACTCATATCACATAACATAATCTTTTATTTATAATATCATCAAAGCAATCTGTTATAATAGTAGTTTAACATAAAATCGTTTAATATGGTATTATCATGATCGAACAGATTAATAAAATAGTCTAAAGAATACCTTTCCATTTTAAAATAAATAAATAACAAAGCATATTCCCCCACATACTGAAGTTAAAATACTTTGAAGAATCTTAGTGCTATGTATCCAATTATCCATTGCTTACAATTTCTATTTAAAAATGATAAATGACTTCCTGTTGGTTTCCTTCCAAAACTGTCGAAATATTCTCCATCTTTATTTATAAAATGAATCAATTTAATAGTTCACATGCTTTTTATTGTATAATTTTATTTATTAAGATTGTATATTTGACATATCTGGTTATAACTATTTATAACACAACGAATATAACATTGCACTATAATATACGAGTACGAATACAACAATTATTTTTTCACAACAAAAAAAATTAATTATAGCTTTTGAGAATGTTTTATAGACTTGTCAATTCAAGCGATACTCTCAGGAGAGAGATATCACAAATTAAATACAATAAAAAAAATATCGTGTAATCTACCCAAACAACTCCAAGCATTTTGAAAATAACTGAACATTATAAACAGATTAATAAAATAGTCTAAAGAATACCTTTCCATTTTAAAATAAATAAATAACAAAGCATATTCCCCCACATACTGAAGTTAAAATACTTTGAAGAATCTTAGTGCTATGTATCCAATTATCCATTGCTTATAATTTCTATTTAAAAATGATAAATGACTTCCTGTTGGTTTCCTTCAAAAACTGTCGAAATATTCTCCAACTTTATTTATAAAATGAATCAATTTAATAGTTCACATGCTTTTTATTGTATAATTTTATTTATTAAGATTGTATATTTGACATATCTGGTTATAACTATTTATAACACAACGAATATAACATTGCACTGTAATATACGAGTACGAATACAACAATTATTTTTTCACAAAAAAAAAAAGGAAATTATAGCTTTTGAGAATGTTTTATAGACTTGTCAATTCAAGCGATACTCTCAGGAGAGAGATATCACAAATTAAATACAATAAAAAAAATATCGTGTAATCTACCCAAACAACTCCAAGCATTTTGAAAATAACTGAACATTATAAACAGATTAATAAAATAGTCTAAAGAATACCTTTCCATTTTAAAATAAATAAATAACAAAGCATATTCCCCCACATACTGAAGTTAAAATACTTTGAAGAATCTTAGTGCTATGTATCCAATTATCCATTGCTTATAATTTCTATTTAAAAATGATAAATGACTTCCTGTTGGTTTCCTTCAAAAACTGTCGAAATATTCTCCAACTTTATTTATAAAATGAATCAATTTAATAGTTCACATGCTTTTTATTGTATAATTTTATTTATTAAGATTATATATTTAACATATCTGGTTATAACTATTTATAACACAACGAATATAACATTGCACTGTAATATACGAGTACGAATACAACAATTATTTTTTCACAACAAAAAAAGAAATTATAGCTTTTGAGAATGTTTTATAGACTTGTCAATTCAAGCGATACTCTCAGGAGAGAGATATCACAAATTAAATACAATAAAAAAAATATCGTGTAATCTACCCAAACAACTCCAAGCATTTTGAAAATAACTGAACATTATAAACAGATTAATAAAATAGTCTAAAGAATACTTTTCCATTTTAAAATAAATAAATAACAAAACATATTCCCCCACATACTGAAGTTAAAATACTTTGAAGAATCTTAGTGCTATGTATCCAATTATCCATTGCTTATAATTTCTATTTAAAAATGATAAATGACTTCCTGTTGGTTTCCTTCAAAAACTGTCGAAATATTCTCCAACTTTATTTATAAAATGAATCAATTTAATAGTTCACATGCTTTTTATTGTATAATTTTATTTATTAAGATTGTATATTTGACATATCTGGTTATAACTATTTATAACACAACGAATATAACATTGCACTGTAATATACGAGTACGAATACAACAATTATTTTTTCACAACAAAAAAAGAAATTATAGCTTTTGAGAATGTTTTATAGACTTGTCAATTCAAGCGATACTCTCAGGAGAGAGATATCACAAATTAGATACAATAAAAAAAAATCGTGTAATCTACCCAAACAACTCCAAGCATTTTGAAAATAACTGAACATTATAAACAGATTAATAAAATAGTCTAAAGAATACCTTTCCATTTTAAAATAAATAAATAACAAAGCATATTCCCCCACATACTGAAGTTAAAATACTTTGAAGAATCTTAGTGCTATGTATCCAATTATCCATTGCTTACAATTTCTATTTAAAAATGATAAATGACTTCCTGTTGGTTTCCTTCAAAAACTGTCGAAATATTCTCCAACTTTATTTATAAAATGAATCAATTTAATAGTTCACATGCTTTTTATTGTATAATTTTATTTATTAAGATTGTATATTTGACATATCTGGTTATAACTATTTATAACACAACGAATATAACATTGCACTGTAATATACGAGTACGAATACAACAATTATTTTTTCACAACAAAAAAAGAAATTATAGCTTTTGAGAATGTTTTATAGACTTGTCAATTCAAGCGATACTCTCAGGAGAGAGATATCACAAATTAGATACAATAAAAAAAAATCGTGTAATCTACCCAAACAACTCCAAGCATTTTGAAAATAACTGAACATTATAAACAGATTAATAAAATAGTCTAAAGAATACCTTTCCATTTTAAAATAAATAAATAACAAAGCATATTCCCCCACATACTGAAGTTAAAATACTTTGAAGAATCTTAGTGCTATGTATCCAATTATCCATTGCTTATACTTTCTATTTAAAAATGATAAATGACTTCCTGTTGGTTTCCTTCAAAAACTGTCGAAATATTCTCCAACTTTATTTATAAAATGAATCAATTTAATAGTTCACATGCTTTTTATTGTATAATTTTATTTATTAAGATTGTATATTTGACATATCTGGTTCTAACTATTTATAACACAACGAATATAACATTGCACTGTAATATACGAGTACGAATACAACAATTATTTTTTCACAACAAAAAAAGAAATTATAGCTTTTGAGAATGTTTTATAGACTTGTCAATTCAAGCGATACTCTCAGGAGAGAGATATCACAAATTAAATACAATAAAAAAAATATCGTGTAATCTACCCAAACAACTCCAAGCATTTTAAAAATAACTGAACATAACACATGAAAAAAGTTATAATTCAAAAAAATATTAAACATATAAATAAATCACTTAACTATACACGAGAACTTCACTAAATAATACATTTTTATTCATGATATATAATTATGTTACTTAAGCATCATTATAAATTTATCCTAAAGTGCCCCCATAAAGTGTCCGTAGAATTCGATATCAAATACCTTTTAGAATCATCAGATGACAATGTATTTTTTTTTTATCTTGCAAATAACAAATTTGGTATCACTTAAGCAAATAAAAAGGTTCCCGGTTTATTTAAAGATGAACATGAAGGTGAAATTTTATTGGAGTTTGTAGGATTGCAATCGAAATTGTACTGCATAAAAACTGAAAGTCAAGAAATAAAAAAAGCAAAAGGTACAAAAAAGTGTATCACGAAAAACCTAGAGTTTTCAGATTATGATAACGTCTTATCACGTGGCAAGGAACTCAGAAAGACAAACGTACATTTCAAGTCAATAAAACATCAGTTATTTACACAGGAGCTTAACAAGGTGGTATTATCACGCAGGGACAACAAAACATTTATTTTAAAAGATAATATATCAACACTATCTTGGGGCCATCATTTACTATTTTGGGCAGTACTTTTCAAAATGGATGCAGGGTTTTTGAGAGATGTGATGGTATCAAAACATACATACATTCACAGAAATGGTACTAAAATTACAACAGGACTATATGCTGAATCAGATTTTAAAATTTTTGTTAAAGTAAAGAAGAACACAGATGTATTATTTCTATCGTTTGTTGAATGGCAGATGATATCCGATGATTTGTATAAATATTATGTTGGTGAAATTTATAATCTTAAGTCGTTTACATACTTATTTTGTGAAAAACGATGTTCTTTAACTTTTATAAATTTTATTTTCATAGCCCTATATGAATATCTACTATTATGTATAACAAAAAAGAGTTCAGAAACTCCAAAACGATTATGAAGTTGTTTTAAACTTTATAAATAAAATAACAAAATATTTGAAAACAAATTGTATCTCAAATAACAATATATTAAAAAGTATACTAGCATTTAATGTAGACTCAAACTCTATTGTAGAATTAGAACTTATAACTAACTGTTTAGATTACTTTTACATTTTTACTATTACATAAGTGAAAAATATTTTTTGATACCTATTAATAGACTGATTATTATAAAATTGTTATATTTTTTATTTATTTCTCCTGCATCTAACATTTTTTTTGTCTTCGATGTACTATTAGCTGCAGGTGTGAACTTGATCAGCACATATCATGTTTTCATTTATGCTAAACGATAACAATCTTGATGTTCTCACATAGTCAGCATTTTTGATATTAAACAAGTCTCAGCCTGTGTGAAACCTACACCACACAGTTTTGCAATGTAAGTTGATTTTTTGTTTCGAGGCCAGCAAACATATACAAGAAAGTGGTGAAAATATTAACTAAAGTGTACTTAAGTGCAAAGTGTAAAGTGTAAGTAAGAGTTATGAATAAATAAAACATTTGATTGATAAAAATTATATCTTTTTATTTATTATATGAACTAATTAATTCTAAACCTGATAAAACAATTATATAAAAATCTACTTGAAAATAGAAAATTTATCAATATGGTTGTCATAATACCATTTCTTAATACAACATACATTTCGAAGAGCACATTCATTTTCATGAAAAATACAATTCATTTTTTTGTTAGTGTTTACATAGTTTTTAAACAATTTAAAAAAACTTGGACATCCCTTATCACCCATATTTATAACAGTACAGCTGTTACAGATTTTATTTAACCATTTAATTTTTTCTAAACCTTTAACAATAACGTTTTTATTTTCTAAAATAGGCACTATTACTATTTTAAAATCCTTATAATCCATATATCCTTGTGACCAAATGATACCCCTGTTTCTTTCTATCCAGGCAACTTGCTTCTTTTCTCCTTTTGTTAAACATTGGAAAGGAAACGGAGGTTTTATCAAAAATACTTGGTTTCGGTCATTAGTTATCAATGTGAACTCCTTTAAAATAAACTCATTTTGATAATCTCTAAATCCTTGAATATCAACAAAAATGCAATCAGTGCTCATGATATATTTTTAATGATGTTGCTTAGTGGTTTGTGTTCAAATATACAGTCGTTCAGTATAAGACAAAAGGCAGCTGTTTGGTTTGGTAATTCACGATCACTCTCTATCTCAACACGTACATCAACCGATCCTGACTTCAGATACTCATTTTGACGAGAGCAATCAATAACAAACAAAGGAGCTATATCCTTAAATTCTTCCAACCTTAACAACGGTTCAGGTCAACGACCATAGTACGACTGTTGGAATTTAACAAATTGATCATATAATTAGCTGTTGTGCACTATTCAAAACGCTGTCTCCATCTTCGTACACAACGTGTTGAAAATTTAGAAGTTTTCGTGATAAGGGATGTTCAAGTTTTTTTAAATTGTTTAAAAACTATGTAAACACTAACAAATAAATGAATTGTATTTTTCATGAAAATGAATGTGCTCTTCGAAATGTATGTTGTATTAAGAAATGGTATTATGACAACCATATTGATAAATTTTCTATTTTCAAGTAGATTTTTATATAATTGTTTTATCAGGTTTAGAATTAATTAGTTCATATAATAAATAAAAAGATATAATTTTTATCAATCAAATGTTTTATTTATTCATAACTCTTACTTACACTTTACACTTTGCACTTAAGTACACTTTAGTTAATATTTTCACCACTTTCTTGTATATGTTTGCTGGCCTCGAAACAAAAAATCAACTTACATTGCAAAACTGTGTGGTGGAGGTTTCACACAGGCTGAGACTTGTTTAATATCAAAAATGCTGACTATGTGAGAACATCAAGATTGTTATCGTTTAGCATAAATGAAAACATGATATGTGCTGATCAAGTTCACACCTGCAGCTAATAGTACATCGAAGACAAAAAAAATGTTAGATGCAGGAGAAATAAATAAAAAATATAACAATTTTATAATAATCAGTCTATTAATAGGTATCAAAAAATATTTTTCACTTATGTAATAGTAAAAATGTAAAAGTAATCTAAACAGTTAGTTATAAGTTCTAATTCTACAATAGAGTTTGAGTCTACATTAAATGCTAGTATACTTTTTAATATATTGTTATTTGAGATACAATTTGTTTTCAAATATTTTGTTATTTTATTTATAAAGTTTAAAACAACTTCATAATCGTTTTGGAGTTTCTGAACTCTTTTTTGTTATACATAATAGTAGATATTCATATAGGGCTATGAAAATAAAATTTATAAAAGTTAAAGAACATCGTTTTTCACAAAATAAGTATGTAAACGACTTAAGATTATAAATTTCACCAACATAATATTTATACAAATCATCGGATATCATCTGCCATTCAACAAACGATAGAAATAATACATCTGTGTTCTTCTTTACTTTAACAAAAATTTTAAAATCTGATTCAGCATATAGTCCTGTTGTAATTTTAGTACCATTTCTGTGAATGTATGTATGTTTTGATACCATCACATCTCTCAAAAACCCTGCATCCATTTTGAAAAGTACTGCCCAAAATAGTAAATGATGGCCCCAAGATAGTGTTGATATATTATCTTTTAAAATAAATGTTTTGTTGTCCCTGCGTGATAATACCACCTTGTTAAGCTCCTGTGTAAATAACTGATGTTTTATTGACTTGAAATGTACGTTTGTCTTTCTGAGTTCCTTGCCACGTGATAAGACGTTATCATAATCTGAAAACTCTAGGTTTTTCGTGATACACTTTTTTGTACCTTTTGCTTTTTTTATTTCTTGACTTTCAGTTTTTATGCAGTACAATTTCGATTGCAATCCTACAAACTCCAATAAAATTTCACCTTCATGTTCATCTTTAAATAAACCGGGAACCTTTTTATTTGCTTAAGTGATACCAAATTTGTTATTTGCAAGATAAAAAAAAAATACATTGTCATCTGATGATTCTAAAAGGTATTTGATATCGAATTCTACGGACACTTTATGGGGGCACTTTAGGATAAATTTATAATGATGCTTAAGTAACATAATTATATATCATGAATAAAAATGTATTATTTAGTGAAGTTCTCGTGTATAGTTAAGTGATTTATTTATATGTTTAATATTTTTTTGAATTATAACTTTTTTCATGTGTTATGTTCAGTTATTTTTAAAATGCTTGGAGTTGTTTGGGTAGATTACACGATATTTTTTTTATTGTATTTAATTTGTGATATCTCTCTCCTGAGAGTATCGCTTGAATTGACAAGTCTATAAAACATTCTCAAAAGCTATAATTTCTTTTTTTGTTGTGAAAAAATAATTGTTGTATTCGTACTCGTATATTACAGTGCAATGTTATATTCGTTGTGTTATAAATAGTTATAACCAGATATGTCAAATATACAATCTTAATAAATAAAATTATACAATAAAAAGCATGTGAACTATTAAATTGATTCATTTTATAAATAAAGTTGGAGAATATTTCGACAGTTTTTGAAGGAAACCAACAGGAAGTCATTTATCATTTTTAAATAGAAATTATAAGCAATGGATAATTGGATACATAGCACTAAGATTCTTCAAAGTATTTTAACTTCAGTATGTGGGGGAATATGCTTTGTTATTTATTTATTTTAAAATGGAAAAGTATTCTTTAGACTATTTTATTAATCTGTTTATAATGTTCAGTTATTTTCAAAATGCTTGGAGTTGTTTGGGTAGATTACACGATATTTTTTTTATTGTATTTAATTTGTGATATCTCTCTCCTGAGAGTATCGCTTGAATTGACAAGTCTATAAAACATTCTCAAAAGCTATAATTTGTTTTTTTATTAAATTGATTCATTTTATAAATAAAGTTGGAGAATATTTCGACAGTTTTTGAAGGAAACCAACAGGAAGTCATTTATCATTTTTAAATAGAAATTATAAGCAATGGATAATTGGATACATAGCACTAAGATTCTTCAAAGTATTTTAACTTCAGTATGTGGGGGAATATGCTTTGTTATTTATTTATTTTAAAATGGAAAAGTATTCTTTAGACTATTTTATTAATCTGTTTATAATGTTCAGTTATTTTCAAAATGCTTGGAGTTGTTTGGGTAGATTACACGATATTTTTTTTATTGTATTTAATTTGTGATATCTCTCTCCTGAGAGTATCGCTTGAATTGACAAGTCTATAAAACATTCTCAAAAGCTATAATTTCTTTTTTTGTTGTGAAAAAATAATTGTTGTATTCGTACTCGTATATTACAGTGCAATGTTATATTCGTTGTGTTATAAATAGTTATAACCAGATATGTTAAATATATAATCTTAATAAATAAAATTATACAATAAAAAGCATGTGAACTATTAAATTGATTCATTTTATAAATAAAGTTGGAGAATATTTCGACAGTTTTTGAAGGAAACCAACAGGAAGTCATTTATCATTTTTAAATAGAAATTATAAGCAATGGATAATTGGATACATAGCACTAAGATTCTTCAAAGTATTTTAACTTCAGTATGTGGGGGAATATGCTTTGTTATTTATTTATTTTAAAATGGAAAGGTATTCTTTAGACTATTTTATTAATCTGTTTATAATGTTCAGTTATTTTCAAAATGCTTGGAGTTGTTTGGGTAGATTACACGATATTTTTTTTATTGTATTTAATTTGTGATATCTCTCTCCTGAGAGTATCGCTTGAATTGACAAGTCTATAAAACATTCTCAAAAGCTATAATTTCCTTTTTTTTTTGTGAAAAAATAATTGTTGTATTCGTACTCGTATATTACAGTGCAATGTTATATTCGTTGTGTTATAAATAGTTATAACCAGATATGTCAAATATACAATCTTAATAAATAAAATTATACAATAAAAAGCATGTGAACTATTAAATTGATTCATTTTATAAATAAAGTTGGAGAATATTTCGACAGTTTTTGAAGGAAACCAACAGGAAGTCATTTATCATTTTTAAATAGAAATTATAAGCAATGGATAATTGGATACATAGCACTAAGATTCTTCAAAGTATTTTAACTTCAGTATGTGGGGGAATATGCTTTGTTATTTATTTATTTTAAAATGGAAAGGTATTCTTTAGACTATTTTATTAATCTGTTTATAATGTTCAGTTATTTTCAAAATGCTTGGAGTTGTTTGGGTAGATTACACGATATTTTTTTTATTGTATTTAATTTGTGATATCTCTCTCCTGAGAGTATCGCTTGAATTGACAAGTCTATAAAACATTCTCAAAAGCTATAATTTATTTTTTTTTGTTGTGAAAAAATAATTGTTGTATTCGTACTCGTATATTATAGTGCAATGTTATATTCGTTGTGTTATAAATAGTTATAACCAGATATGTCAAATATACAATCTTAATAAATAAAATTATACAATAAAAAGCATGTGAACTATTAAATTGATTCATTTTATAAATAAAGATGGAGAATATTTCGACAGTTTTGGAAGGAAACCAACAGGAAGTCATTTATCATTTTTAAATAGAAATTGTAAGCAATGGATAATTGGATACATAGCACTAAGATTCTTCAAAGTATTTTAACTTCAGTATGTGGGGGAATATGCTTTGTTATTTATTTATTTTAAAATGGAAAGGTATTCTTTAGACTATTTTATTAATCTGTTCGATCATGATAATACCATATTAAACGATTTTATGTTAAACTACTATTATAACAGATTGCTTTGATGATATTATAAATAAAAGATTATGTTATGTGATATGAGTTGTTTTATTTTGACTTAATAAACCTTATATGTGAGTAATATAAAAAATATTAGTTGTAACGTATTTTACATTAGTTTTACATTTTGACCGTATTTTATTTTCATGTAGTCGTAGTGAAATTGGTACATGAGTGTTTTGGATAAGTCTAGAATACAAAATGCGAGATAAATTGGTTTGTTATAGACATGTTTTGTTTTTTTTTAATTGGACCGCAATAAAATTTTTCGAAAACACAGTTCGGTTTTGATATCCCGGTCTGCTTGACAGACTTGACGCACCCATTCTTTTACCGTTGTTCTCCCAATGTGTTACAAGTTTGACATTAACCCTCTTTTCAACATTTTCCATCGTCTTACCGTAAACAGAATTATTCATTAATTTATAGAAGTCTTTATCAAAAGCAGAAGTAGCCTGGGAACGATATTTAGTGTTTAAGTCTATATATTCTCTTAACCAAGGTTTCTGGTTGAATTGCTACACACGATGAACTTTTGTTAAAATTAATCCATGTTCTAGACATTGTATTAAGTTAACGTAGTGAATCACGTACTTTGATTTTGGATTAAGACTTGTGATCAATCTTTCACCTGCATTATTTGAAGTTTTTATGAGCTCAGGACAGAAGGGTAAATCAGAGAAAAATATTAGTTGTAACGTATTTTACAAAAGTAAGGAAGTGAAACGATTATTTTTTCATCTTTCCAAAATCAATAAAATAGCTCTTACATTTAGAGTTATCAGCTATAAACTTCGTAATTTTGTATACAATACTTTCACTCATTCGTTTAATTTCATCGTCAGGGGTTTTACTAACATATTTTACTCGAACTTCAGCATGTTTCCATTGTTCTTCATGTGGAATATCACGGATCTTATGTAAATCAAATAACTCAATTTTTATTTTTATTTTATTCAAATTTTTTTATATTTTTGACATGTATGTAAGTTTCTGTTAATTTTTTAATTCTAATTATTATGATATCCAATGACCTCCATGTTTGTGTTTTTTGGGTAAAATAATTTCCATGTAATAATATAATTGTCAATATTTGCATACCTTCTTAGGTGAAATATGTTGGACATTTTAAATTTAACAACTGCACTGTACCATATTTGACGCAAATAAAATTATCTTTATCTTTATCTTTATCTTTAATAACTTTGGAATGATTATAACAAAACTTTCGTGTTACTTATTTCATTATCAACAGATAAATAATGATCTCATTAATAAATTACATGCATGCACATAAACCAGTATTAAGTGAATAATAACTTTGGAATTACTATAGCAAAACTTTCGCGTTACTTATTTCATCATCAACAGAAAAGTAATGAGATGAAACAATTATGTTTTCATCTTTCCAAAAATCATTTTACCTGAAATCTAACTACTATCAGTTTTACTATGTCTATACCTCAGAACAATTTTATTACATCAATGGTCTATACTAAACGTGACCTGAGCATTGTTTTAGACGTTACTTCTGCATATATGATTGACGTCAGTCACTGGACCAAAGTAAATCAACTTTTATATCGTGTAGTAACATTCATCTGGAGATATCTTCAAAACAAACCATACAATAATTGAATCATTTTAAACATATAATAAAATAATAACTTTGGCGTTTGTATGGAGAATTTGAAGAAAACTTGATATTCAGTAGGTACTAACATTTTTTTAGGAATGGGAGGTAAATCCACATTTTATAAAATTTCATGTTTAGAATGAGACATAAATAATGATCCCATTAATAAATTACATGCACATTAACCAGTATTAAGTGAATAGTCAATTAACTTGAGTTTTATTTTGGCAAATGTTGACACATCTCATTAACTAATTACTCAGTGGTCCAGAACCGGCGAAAACACACTACTTACATCCGCTATTAAGGGAATTCAGAAAATTCCCACGGGTTTGGGAGAAACGGGATCCATGTGAATCACGCCGTGGGGCGTTCTTCAGTCTCAGGCCTACTTGCAGCATGTTTTTAACTCGACTTTAACTCGGGTTAAGTCAAAAAATAGAGGGTTAAAAAAAGCTCTCTTGCACCAATCAAAATCTCGGGTTAAACTAGGGTTAAACTCAGAGAAAGTCATCAAAATTTAACCCGACTCTCACCTTGAGTTGATCTCGGGTTAGCAAAGTTACCAGTTTGATATAAATTGTGTTTTTCCAATGACATTATATAGATACTATACCTCATTGGTTGCAACTAATTTATTTATGATACCATTCTAAATAAGTGGCAAATGTCAAACAATCGCTTACCTCGGGATTACTAACCCGTGGTACTAGCATGAACTTGGTATCGACTTGGCATTGATTCGATAAATAAAAATGTAACTCTTATTTCATTGCAATAAGGATTATCGTTTAGATTTTATCGATTCTATCTGTCAGATGCTCGCATAGCCACTTCAATATAATCATGGTGCAAGAGAACTAATGAAATGTCGGGTTAGTTAACTCTTCACTTGGGTTAGTTAACCCGAGGGTTAAGGATTTTTTCTCGATCATGCAATGATATTAATATCATTGCGATCATGCTGCAAGTGGGCCTTAGAAACTTAGGCACAACAGAACTGCATATATTATGTTACGATACTATATTCCGGTTATCGCGTGGTAAACATGTTAATGTAAATTTCACTGACTAAAACTCGTTGAAACACTACATTCAGGCGTACAATAATTTTTATTATTCAATCTTGAAACATTTTTGAACCTTTTAAAATTTGCTACATCGTTTTTGGTATTTAATGCTAAATTTCTAGCCAGAACAGAAACTTCTATTTGAGATGGTAATATTATAAGAAAGTTAATCGATTTGTTACATAATTTATCATTAATTATGTCCTTAAGCCATCTTTATATCCTATCAATTTATTTCCGCTTTCTTTGTCTACTAAGCCAAAATTTAAACATTTAAGATTATAATATGTAGCAGGTGAATTTTCAAAGCCGTGAAATTATAATTTCACTAGTAAAATAAATAGTGAAACAGTGAAAAGTAGTTTTTTGTTAGGTTTTTTATAATCTTACATGACATAACCTAGTGAAATTATAATTTCATGACTTTGACAATTTACCTGTGACATTCACATGACATTTCCGCCTTTAGCTCACATCTTGCGCTTACGCATAATATTCGAATCCCATCCGAGTTGCTCATTGGCTGCGGGTGGCGAAATTGTACGAAGATGATTCGATTCATTCCGATGACAGATTACTTTTGAATATCGAATGTGGAATCCATCTTGAATCGGAGGCTGAGAACTCAACGTCATTTTTTGCTTCAATCCTTATTTTATTACTCCTATATCTGATCTTCTCACGTTAAATGCCTAGAAACATTCTTCGGTGTTTTATGATTTTCAGAAGTTAAATTATGTTTTATTTTACTTTATTTAAATATATTTATATTGCTTTTATCAGCTTGTTTCTTTTATTTTTGATATATAATTATATAGGAAAATAGTTCTTTATTCGACTAACGACGACCCCAAGTGGGTCGAAATATATATCGAAAATTTTCTTTTTCATTTAATTTCTACCATAAAATTCGTATGAATCTGTATATATATAATAAAACGGTAAAAAAAGCTTTTATTAAGTAAAAATATTTATTATCATAAATATATATAAATGAGACACAATTATTTAAACATACCACAATAGAGTCCAAGATATATTTCGGACCCCACTGGGCCCGGCATCAGTTGGCGTAGTAATGGTGGCAGGATGACAGATAATATTAACAAGATGACAAAGACAATAATAAAAAAAAAAAAAAAAGGAAAAACTACTTTATTTTATTTAATATCCGGCCGTTCATTCGAGAGAATGGTGACGTTTGCAAATGTCAGGGGATAAAACCTTTTTTTTACTGTTTTGCATTTCAATATTTTATATTTATCATGATGATTTTAGGGTAGATTGTATATCGTTAAAAGGTCCCATTTGTTAATAAAAAGTATTTTTGTCGTATATATTTTCCACTTCCTAGTACAAAACTTAATGAATCAGCTGACTCAATTTCTACGTAAAAGTTAAAAAAAGCGCATAAAATATTATTTTTGGCGAAAAGTTGTCTATTAGCGATACTGTCAAGTTATTTCTGTCAAATCAGCAACCATAATGCCTGCAGTATGAATCCTCGACTTTTTGAATCGACATTTCAGAAAAAGGTTTATAATATCTGCGGTGTAAGGCAGTGTTGTCGTATTATAAAACTGATAGACCTTACCAAATAATAAGATCGTATATATATTCTATTCCAGGGTTTTTATTTATAAAAAAAGTTTAAATAATCATGATTTGGATTTATTTCGTCCCATTTGTTGTACCGTTAATATTTTTTTAACGTGCCTTTATTTATTTTTGTCGTGAAGAAGCTCTTGTTGACTTGTAATATTTTTTCGAGATATCGCCACACTCCATCTGTCATCATTCTCTCGAATTAACGGCAGCAGTTTAGTAATACACGTACTCGTACTCCGTTGTACTACTTAGACTACAATCTAGTCTATTATGTGTACAGTGAAAAGACCATTTACCAAAGTACCTGTCTTACAAGAATAACTCGTTATTATACTAAATGTGGGTTCATCAGTTATACTAACAAATTTTAAAAATTCCTCTTACTCTTCCTCGAATTACTTCGAGGGGGTCTCCAAGTAAGATGGTGGTACCTCCACAGTCGAGCCCGGCATCAGCTCAGCCCTACCACCAGCCTAAAATATTATAATTAAATAAAGGTCACGTGACATCAAGAATCGTATTAATATGTGAGTAAAATTTCGATTCTGTTGTGTGGGTTGACTTTACACGATGAATCCAAAGCAATACACACACGTGTCCACCCACCCAACTAAATCGAAATTTTACTCACACATAAATAATTATCGATGCCACGTGACCAGCCATTACCTTGTCTGATCTACCTTAAACTTCAAAATGTGTCGAATGGGCGGAGTTAGGCATATGTTTATTATACTTATTGCATATATTTGTAATATTATTTATTCCTTATCGTATCTATTGTTATTTTTATTTTATTCAAGTTTATTTTTTTATTAAATAATTTAAATGTATTAAAAGTAAACCTAACCTTTATTATTACATTGTGTATTCCCCTTTATTATTATTTATTATACAAAACTATTACCGACAGACATAGATTATTTAATTATACTACACTAGCGACCCGCTCCGGCTTTGCACGGGCATGTATTATACATATAAACCTTCCTCTTAAATCACTCTATCTATTAAAAAAAACGAATCGAAATCAGTTGCGTAGTTTTAAAAATCTAAGTATAGTGATAGTGATTAAAACTGACCTGTAATAAGTGTATCTGATATACCTACCTACATTACATAAATAAATATATTTCAATTTCAATGGAAATTCGGATGGTTGATTAAATTTCACATTATCTAGGTAAAGAACTCATGCTTTTTGTTAGTTTAATAAGATGACCTGTAAAAATTGCGTTTTTCCAAAACTTTCTCTTTCAACCACCTAACACAATGCATTTTACTTACCTATACTAAACACACCTTTAAAACCCAATCTTAACTATAGGGTTGCCAGACGGTCGGGATTCGTCGGAATTGTCCCGACATTTTATATGATGTCCAGAATCCCGCCAAAATACAAATTGTCCCGACAAATAACAAATAACAACGGTCGGCGGGCAAAAAAGTATTTTGTTGTATTTACTTTAATTTAAATAATAAAAATGTTTTTTTTAATTCGTGATTTTATTTGTCCTGTCCATCATCCCGACTTTTTGAAATTTTGCCCAGATATTTTGGTTTACCCATCCGGCAACCCTAATCTTAACCCAAAACCGATGTATTTATTCCATGTTATCTTATCTTGAACAAATCGGCAAGACGCCACTCAAATAGACATCCAAACAGCTACTTACCATCACAATCTCAATGCATAAACTTAAGATTATACTAATTAAGTGTAGGGACTAAGTTATCGGCCAGATAAAATGGACGGGGTGAGTATTACATACATACATACTACATATATGTATTAGTATGTATTATTATTTATATAATTTGGCGTCTACTTTATATATCTTATTTTATATGTACACCGCCTCTTCAGCAATCTTAATGTATTTTTTCCACCTAAAGGTTGTCTGGAAGAGATCGCTTTAAGCGATAAGACCGCCTATTTGTACTACCCTCTGTACTCGTATTTTTAAGTTCAATTAATTGTATTATTTTTCTTTTGTGGTGTGACAATAAGGCTGTATTGTATTGTATTGTTGTATATACTCACGCCTGTTTCCCAGAGGGGTAAGCAGAGACTACAGACTTTCATCTGCCACGATCCTGACACACCTCTTTCGCCTCTTCTACATTAATAAATCTAGTCATACAAGCTTCTCTATTCCGGATACTTTTGACATTGCCCTTTTTCAATCTCGCCAATTTGGTCAACATGTACTTCTAGAGCATTCCCGAGCTCTATACCAGAGAATATAAAGTATTACTACGTAAAGAAGCGACACTCACCTCCCCGCGCGAATTTAACGTCCCCCGCGGTCCCCCGCAACTTATTAATTAAGTAATAATTAAGTAATATTAGTTAAGTAGTCTATACCTTCGACTTACGCACCATAAGTTTCTTTCGTCACTCTACTTTCATTCATTCTCTCTACATGTCCAAACCACATAAGCATTTCTTCTTCTATTCTAGTCACTATATCTTCTTTCAGGGCGCAACGATCCCGTATGTCGATATTTTTCACCCTGTCATTAATACAAATACAAATACAATACAAATTATTTATTTGGTTTAAAAAATACATTTGAATTTAATATGAAAATATAACAATAGTAGTAAGTGTTCTATAGAAATAAAATAACTAACTAATATGAGCTTAATAATACCTACTATCCTATTAACACTAATAAATTATTGTTGTGATCACTATCACCTGCGCTGGCCTGCAAGACCGTCCTGCAGAGTGATAGTTAATTAGAAGCGATCCATATGGAAATTGGGATAGATGAAGTTAAGGTAAGATAGTTTAAATGAAGAGGTTATTTCTTTTTTTTTTCCAAATTAACAATTAAAATTAAAATGTAATATTTAAAAAGCATGCATTAATAACTAGTACAATAGTAACATAAAAATACAATTCTGTTTGAGTTGAGAGTGTGTTTCTGAATGTGAGAGAGAATGTGTGAGGGTGTCTGAGGTGAGGTGTGTGAAGAAGTGTAAAATGTATATATTCATATAAATAGCATAATTAGTATTGAAAGTGAGACAATTCTAAGATAGTACTTTTAAAAGGTTTTCGACCTGTTCATAGTCCTTATCCTGAAGCCAATTTTTGACAATCTCTTTGCGTCTCCTATCGTTTGAGTAGGAAAATGATTCTCTAATTAGTTTCGATAGCAAAAATGGTGCAAGAAAAGAACGAAATCCCTGTGCAAAGGCTGTTGTTACCTTAGGGGCTCTTTCCAAGTTTCCAAAGCGTGTCCTGGAAGGTTCTGCGTGCTTTTTAGGTACAAAACTTGATAAAATATTAAATATGTAAATTTTTCGTACAGATAAAACACCAATCTCACTATATAATTGCGATGTTGGGAATAAATAATCCTTCCCAAACAGAACTTTTAGAACTGCCCTTTGAGCGCGTTCTACTTCCAGAATATGGGTCTTCGCAGCTCCGCCCCATGATGAGATGCAATAAGATACCAAAGATTCGGCTAGCGCAAAATAGATATTACGTTTAATGTACTTATCGTTTATACATCTGAGTCTCCTAAAGATGCATATTAGCCTCCGAAGCCGACCCGAAATATAGTGACAGTGGTTAGTCCATTTCAATTTATCGTCCACAAGAACACCCAAATATCTGATAACATCTACCTTGTCCAATTCAGGACAGCTACATGATCTGATGTTATTACACTTGTGGAGTTTTAGACTCAATTCAGGGCATTTAGTGTGTTCAGTGATACGAAAGCACATGTATTTTGTCTTGCTTACATTAAGGGTCAGTAAATTTCTTTCTAACCAGCCTTTAACAACATCAAGGCCTCTATTAGCAGCTTCATATGTTTCTTCCCAGGTTGTTGTTAATGTTGTTATAGTAGGTATATATTTTTTATATATATATGTCACCTACCTACACTACATTATTTTATTTTAAAATTATTTGTTTTATTTATTTTGTCTAAGCTTTACTACTTAGAGTAATCAGCGTGGTCTCATTCACCGCGACTGGTTCTGGCAGAATAACCAGCGTTGCAGATCCGTCTACAAAACTATGCTGAGTCAGAACCTTTTTGCCGTCACGATCTCACGCCACTCGCGTTTAAGGTAGATTAAGTACATGTACTGTTTTTGTTCTGTTTCAATGTGTGATAATTTTAAGTGTTACTTAGTGTTAAATTATTTTGTTTTAATTTTTTAATTTTTTGATTGAAATTTTGAAATTTTCTTCATGTCTGTAAATAAATATGTGACTGTAAATAAACGATTTTCTATTCTATTCTATTCTAAATATTAAAACACACATAATCCATATTAAAATACATAATATTGAAATAATACGTAACTAAATTGATAAATAGTGATTAGTTTATCTTGTGCAGTGAGTAATTGTGATGTGACAAGGAGAAATAACTCAAATAATTACACATTTCACAGGTAAATATGATTTTGTTATTAGAATGTTTTCAACCACATTTTGTCCAATTTCTCGTATAAAACGGACCAAAAAAAAGTGTAATAACGTATTGATTTTCTTTGTTATATTGAGTAGTTATATGAAGGATTGTCCAAAATATTAAGTAAAATAGGGTGTTACTACAAAACGGTGTTTAACTTTAGACAGTGTTTAAATCTGTTGTTGTCGCCTTTTGTTTCATATTGTAAAAAAGTGACAGCAACAGATTTAAACACTGTCTAAAGTTAAACATCGTTTAAACGCCCTTTGTAGTAACACAGAAATCTTTAATGTCATAGTAATTTTTTGGTATGATTTTCTAAATCATTCTAAATCTATGGTCATACATAAGTGTAGGAGCCAATACTCCATTATGAACCGCCAATCGTGTCTTTGCTGTCACATTTTGGCTGGCCATAAAGAAAGCGAAATCGGATACATGGTGCGGACAGATTGATGATCCTATGAATGCGATGGCACCTTAATTATAAAACTGTCACTTTGACACATTGACATGGTTTATGTCAATGCACTGACGTTATGTTATATGTATTGACTTACTGAAAAAAAATCTAGAAAAAAAAAACAGATAAAACGCTTAAGCGTCAAATATCAGTTCTTTAAATGTAAACAAGACAAGAAGTAAATAGACAAATTCCCGCATCGACAAAGAATCTGGCCTTTTTAATATTTTCGTCAAATAGACAAATTCCTACAACGACAAAGAATCTTGTCTTCTCACTCTTTTATTAACCCACAATTTATAAATAAGTAAAACAAATGAATTCAAATAAAGAACACACATAAAACAAAAGAACGACGCATTGATTTAAACAAATAAACGACACGGCCCTTCGCGACAATCACAGCATGATCCCGGGAAACTTATATACAGTCATTTTGTAACACCAGGCGGCGCGATACCACATATTTCACACTTTTTGACAGATAACCTCAAAATTACACGTCCTGTACACACCGACTTCGACACAAACTAATTTGAGCGCTAGCTTGGAAGAAATAAGGTACATTTTTAAACTTTCGACCCAGAGAGAGTTGGTGCGTTCCGTTTTGACAAACAGTTTCACACTTACAGAGAAGAAGCCTCGGAGAGCAATGGCGCCGATTAATCAAAAAGGCTTCGTTTTGTTTTTTCGAGTAATTTTGAATAATTTGTGAATGGGAGCGCTATCGGTTCTGACGGGCACTTTGTAATTTATAAGTGGTGTTTTCCACTTAATTAATGGAGTCGAATTATTTTTGCTGTTACTGCTCGTATCGATTTATTGAATTTAATGAACGGATAAGACTTCAACCGAAGATAGGTAGCTGTTTGTGTGTTTTATGTTGCTTTAATGGTAATTGAGCGGGTGGAGTTATTGCTCTGTGTATTATTCTTATCGAGCGTCTTGGTTTCTTTACGAGGTGTTGTGAAGTTTTTATCTAGAGCGTTCAAACGCGGCGTTTCATGCGCTCGATTGTGGGTGCACTGTAACATGCACAGTTCAATACGGTCTTGCATATGTGCAGTCTTGGCAAAGTAATAATGCGCATACAAATCTACGCCACTGTTCGGCAAAGTTCGTATTTCCTTACAATCAACAAGGTAACGTGGTACGTCCGGTCCCTCGGCTATAGATTTTTCTTACGCATTATTGCTTTGGGAGTACTGTACTATCGGTTTAGTAATTTTCTGATTTTTAAATCTTATGGTTCGACCGTTTCAATCAATCCGGAGGTACCGGGTTTGAATCCTATAAATGCCCCTACCAAATCTTGTAGGGGAACATTTGTGTCAAACATCGAAGTGCCCGAAGTACTGCAATAGGGCTCATCACATGTCACGTTGGAAAGTTATAATGGTCGATGGATGTACGAGTGTAGACTTTGACTTGCATTTCACAATCCACAATCGGCATAACCTCTGACAACCTTCGATAATTCATGTCGTGTCAATGTAAATAATTTTTCATCACTAATGCTGAGAAAACAAGTTGTATTTAACTTGATATGCGGGAGGTAAATGCGACTTTACAACCCTAAGGAGGTAAGTAAATTTGAAAATCGAACAGGGCTCCTTTCTTTGTTTTTTGGGACAAGACCTCATATCTGAGGCAAGACGCTTAAAAGTGACATAATAAATTGGTTTTCTTTTTAAAAACGACCGCACTGGCCAGCAAAAGAATATCGCATGAAAAAAAAAGAAAATTGGCGCCACGCAAATCTTGTTGAAAACGTAGTTGGAAATATATTTTTTACGAAAAAATTGTGAATTCAAGTGATAATGATGATTTTGATTTGACGCCTGAATCGATAAAACTACAGGCAAAAGCAGTCGTAGAAAACGTGTTACCTCCGATTTTAAAAGAGAGATATTTGAGAACCTATGACGATTTTATCAAGTGGCGGACTGAAAAAAAGGTAAAATCATTGTTGGAGAGTGTACTTTTTGTAAGTTGTTCTTTTATTTCCTCGCATTAGTGATGAAAAGTAGAGTATTGCACTTGGGTGTAAGTGATAAATTAAACCTCGAACCAAAACATCCTCGCTAGCCACGCTCGCTCGTGCGCTTAAATATCTCGGGTGTAATTGATGACTTACCTTCCTTGTATAACAATTTACTATATTTCCAACCAATGTAATCCCATCATATAACAATAATTTTCAAAGCCTGACTTAAGGCGATATGCGAAAAAAATACGGGTGTTTCTTTTCTGTGTATTTCATGAAATACACGGAAAATTATAATCAATTTCTGGTATATGCATTTTGACTATATAATCTAGAGTTATTATTACATACGGCTTGAACACTCACGTGTGATTGTGATTGCAATCACACGTGAGTGTTCAAGCCGTATGTAATAATAATTTAGTATGTCAGCTCACGCGAGTTTTAATAATATTATAATCTAGAGTTTTGAAATTGGAAAACATGTTTGGATAATTTTTTCTCAATAGAAATAATTATTGAAATGAGGTCTTCAAA
Organism: Ypsolopha sequella; assembly: GCA_934047225.1. Lineage (NCBI taxonomy): Eukaryota > Metazoa > Arthropoda > Insecta > Lepidoptera > Ypsolophidae > Ypsolopha > Ypsolopha sequella. The sequence goes on along the minus strand of OW204004.1, from coordinate 18,662,103 downwards.
CACACTTTTTCTCCTCGTTTGACGAATAAGAACCATATACAGACCTCACACATATTTTATTAGGTGTGTTTTAACTATTTGAAAATTTGCTAGCTATTTTAGATTTTTTTATAAAAATATAAAACCAACTTTTTCCCTTTTGCCCTGAATCCGCCCCTCTGGCACTAAGCGATTTTTCGCTTGGAGTGACAGTGACAAAAATAAAATTCGCATAGCCTCTTAACCTAGGAATCACATTGTTAATGAAGTAAAAAACAAACGTGTACAAAATGGCGTCATAATCGAAACAGTCCGCTTATAAACTGCTAATAAACGCGTCCTGTCGCGTCGTCGCAAAGTTGGCGAAATAATAAAAGAATGCTGAGCACCTTTTAATTCTTTCACCCCATTTGCTGGCACCCGCTGCAGTCTGCAATCGAGCACAAGGAAAGCCGTGGAGAGAGCTTATTGTAGTCCTGACTTATTTATGACGTTTTAAAGTTTAAATTAATATTCTGTATGCCAGGATTTTGAACTTAATTTACTACTTAACTCAATCGTAGATAAAATTAAAGAAAAATTATCGATTATTGTTTTTCTTGTATGATTTTTGATTATTCTATTACAAAATAGGATTTATTTTAAAATACGATATTGCATTATTTTATTACTTTGATTATTTGGTTAAAATATCAATTATCTATCAGTCTCACTATTATAGACCCTACGGCAAAAATACCCGAAAATCAATTATTTACTATTTATTAAGTCTAGTTTTTAAATTTCCATAGCTTCATTACGAAAAGTTTTTTTTTCATGGAATACGCCATTTTAAGACATAGTTTTCATTATTTTGGTAGAAGAATTAACCATTATTTTTTAATGATATTTTAAAGAATTGTCCGATATGACGTCACTTTAGACATTATACTAATTGTGATTGCTTATTAAAAAGTGGTCTGTCACTGTCTGTCTACTCATCTGTCAAATCAGTCTGAAGCAAATTATTATAAATTTATCTTGATAGAAAAGGAATTTCTAAATAGCCATTTCTCAAGTGATGCCACACGAAGGCAAATGGAAGTTGCAGCTTTTTCGTAAAACTATTCCGGTGTTACCACAAAACGGTGTTTAACTTTAGACAGTGTTTAAATCTGTTGTTGTCGCCTTTTGTTTCATATTGTAAAAAAGTGACAGCAACAGATTTAAACACTGTCTAAAGTTAAACATCGCTTAAACGCCCTTTTGTAGTAACACAGTTCATGTTTAGAAGTTCTAAAATACGGCGTAATAAACCTAAATCTCGAAATAGTTTTCGAATTAACACACCTTAACATAATTTAATCTAAGCGAATTCTTTAAAATCTATATTTATAAGTTGTCGCGAAACAATGAATATCTTCTTATTTCTCCGAAACCTACTCTATAGATTTCTCTGTCAACATTATTTTCCTGTAATTTTTCCTTGCCCTTTCATCCCGATGGCCCGGCATCCCCTGGGCAGCCCCTTTAAAGAATGTCGCAATGGGCATTACGATCTTCCTAATTATACGACGGGAAAAACGATTCTCTTTTTATTTGCCTTTTCTTTCGTCTTTGAATATAGTGTTTAGGAATGTTAAGACAATTTGTTGAACGGCTTAAGGACGGTAAGAGTGATTTGTTAGTATTTCTTTGAGTTCCGTAAAAAAAAAAAACGTTTTTGTAACGGAATTCCTTATCGCACGTGACACTCCAGACACTTGGCGACTGACAGCTAGGCCGAAAAAAGTGTAAAACTTCGACCGTCACAAGCGTCAATAGAGGAACTTCTTTCCGATCTAATGTACCTACGTAACTCCTTCCAAACAAGTCCTAAGACATCAAGTGAATGCGTAACCTTACCTCATCATGAACAGCAAAGCTACGGGACCCTCGGGCCGCTATGTCAACAGTATCCATGATTAGTGAAAACCTCTCTCGCCACAAAATTAGCCAATCACGCTGCGGTCGGTGGTAAGTTGCCATTTCTCTGGTGCTATCTTGATCATGGCAACAGTCAACGCGAGCCAGTGATGGGCCAGGAGCTGCATTTTGAATCATTTTCCGCGTGATTCGCATACGAAAACCTGAAATCAGTATTTTTGAAAATTCTCTCCGTGAATTCTACAACGAGTGGTCTGACCCACTCGTTTTCCGATTTATAGTAGAAACTATGCAAGAATGACAAGAAGAAAATGTCAATGTCGATGCATCGATGAGACTGACATGACATTATAACTTTTTAATTTGCGTTCCGTTCACCTCCATTTATTACCGATTTTCAAAATCAACGAAATATTACTTTCCGGTTTTAATTTTTTCTGCGTGAAATGAAAACCGTTTACATTGATTTCTACTGATTCAAAAATACGTAAAATCGTGACAAATCGAATTGAATTTCGCACGTGAATTTTTTTCGTGCGTGTATATATGATTCACGGCGAGTGATTCAAAAATACGGCTCCAGGTTTTCATTCAAATTCAGGCCTTGCTCTATCTATGCTCTATGGTCGGTCGATTATAAAAAGGTGAACTTCTCTACAGGCCATATGAAAAAAACATTGTCTGGATAAATTTATATACGGGCTGGACAAAAACCGTGTTTGGAGGGAAAGTACCTTAATATTAATGATTACTGAAATAAAACATTGCTTTGTTTTCAAAATTAAGTAAAATTGCATTCAAATATTAGGTCTGAAAAAGGAAATTGCCGTTTTCTATAGAGAATTTGAAGGAAACTAAATTTTCAGTACTAACATTTTTGCATTTTTTTTAGGAATAACAAGTCCAATTTATGTAATTTCTTTTGCGTATGAATGAGACAACATTAAGCTAACAGCAACATTAATTTTATTTTTTGAAAAGTATCAGGTGTAAAAAATTATTATGAATCTTACCATGCAAATGGATGGCATTTAAGACGAACTGTTTTGAAATTATAATTTTGGTTATCAAACTGATATTAAAAACAAAATTTAATACGTAGATGTAAAACATTGAAATGAAAACAAAAAACAAACAATGGAAATAGCTATTGAATTACAGAAATTATGAACTCATGAATCTGTAAGAAAATTTAAAGATAAAGATAAAGAATCATTTATTTAAATGTCACAACACACACGAAACAAAACACATTTTTAATACAACTTTTTTAACTAATAATAAAATTGATAAATACCACACTGATACATATAAACAAACATGGAACGTCGTGTGTCGTGGCAGTAAAAAAGACCCCAACTCAGCATATGCTACGGGTGTTACCAGTAACATCCCGCAACGCTGTTATTCTGCTAGGGCCTGCAGTTGATATATGAGCACAGAAACAGTACGCGGCATCCAAATAAAATAGAAGTACGTATATAAATATAAAATATTTATTTATATCGTATATATAATTAAAAATAAATATGCATATAAACTATTTAAAATTTCGGCAATTTCATATGTAAAGACCTATTATTTTTAACAAATCACTTGCTTGAGACGGAACTTGAACCAGTAACAATAAAACAATCTGTGTTTTTATGATACCTATTTGTCAAAATGGTGTTCCTAATAAAATAGAAAGAGTTTCAAGGTACATCTCTACTCTGTTCATACAAAATACCTACAATAACAGTTGCCTGAGTTTAAACCCGTGTCAACCATAACCTTACAGGCAAATAATAAAATAAAAATACTTACAGAAACTAACAAACAACCCTAACAGGAACCAATAATTTAACCCTAATTTCTAGATGCCACGCAATTCGGATGTGTTTTTTTAAATACATCATTAAAATCAGAAAGTAGACAACTCAAAGATCTTAATTTACATATGAATAAGTCTTACGAATATTACGGATAAACAGAGGAGAAAAATAAAAACCAAAAAAGTTTTATATTTCTAGTTCTAAGAAAGTCACAATAGTCACAAGGTTATAGAATTAAATGAGACTTGAGGATAATTCATGATTTATATAAAAACGGCTCACCTCAACTGGTCGGCTTTCCCGATCATAACACGTATTGAGGTGAGCCGTTTTTAAATAAATCAGTCACAAGGTTTCTAAAAGCTCAAAAACGTGAAGCTTAAAGTTAAATTTGAGCTAATTATGTCATTTATTAATATTATTCATAATTAAATTGAAGTACATTTTCTTATTATTTAATTATTTTCTTTACTTATATGGCAAAAAAAAAAAGACATTGCTTATACACATTTTTCACTGGTCGAAGTAATTACTGGTGATTTAATATATCTGTTTTTGTAATAAAACGCCAATGTTCGAAAAAATAAAAAAATCTCCATAACACACAGTGAAACGTTGTGTAATAAAAACCTTTTCTCGCGTGTAAAAAAACATGAAAAACATTAATTATATAACTAAGGTATTACATAATGTATGTAATGATGTGTTTAGTCATCTTTGATAATAGCAGCGGTAGCTAATAGGTAGAACGCTGGCCTCTCAATTTTGAGATCCAGGTTCGAACCCAAGTCGGGCATGCATCAATAAGTTCTTTTGAATTTGTGTGCATAGTATTTGTTCTTATTTACCATTTGCTCACCGGTCAAGGATAACAACAGAAAAAGCATGTATGTGTGCCCGAAGAACGGTGATAGGGTTCACCACTCATCACGTTGGTACGTAATAATCGTCGGTAAAACGCAGGTGTGCCGAGGTGGACTGTGACTTGGATTTCACAGCTCACACTCGCAACGCCTCTGATACCCCCTCGGGGATTCATGTCGTAACGATGTATAGGCTCAATTTGTCTATCCTCCATATTCTCCATGCAATGTACTTGATCTAAAGGTACAGTTGTTTTGTCAGCTAGTATAATAGTCAGCTATATTTGGTATGTCATGTCAAACGTGCATCAGTGAACTATGTTTTGACATCTAATTTATAATTTGCAGCAGAAAATCAACTGATTGCTTGACAAACCAAACTTTTCCCGCATCATAAGAAATGTATTCAATCAAAATTAACATTATATTATTGCAGTATAGAAACGCAGAAAGAAAAGTAAATCTGGATGTGAGGAGCTCTGAACCGGGATTCGATCTGCAATGATATAATGTTAATTTATATCTTCTTGCGATGGATAAATCGCCAAGTGTTCAAACATAAAAATTTATTTCTGTCATAGTATTCGATCGAGTTACCATAACGTTTAGTGAAACGTTTTTTTTTTTTTTTGTAAAAAACGGTTTTTTCGGTGATGCTGCATAGACACTGGCAGACTAGACTACGTGCATACCACTGGTAACCCTATGTATCGAGTAAAAGATGTGACCAATTCGAAGATGTGTAAAAAAACTATATCAAAATAAACAGGGTTGGCTAAGAAGCACAACCTGGAGCATTTTGAACATTCAGCAAAAAAAATCACGTCTTTAAGTACTTGTAAGTAGAGCCCTGCTACGGATAGAACGTTTCAAAAGGTACTTTAAAAAAATGAGGTTTGCACGTCCTATGTTGGTAGTAAAGTGAGTGAGCCTGATTTAATCGATAAATCGATTTATTTGAAAAAATCTATTAAGCATCGTTTTCAGTAAGATGTGACCAATTCATAGTTGTGTAGAAAAAAAACTACATCATGATAAACAAGGTTAGCTGGGCGCAACTTGGAGCATTTTCTACAGTCAGTAAAAACAAAATGCTCCAGGTTGCGCTAGCCAACCCTATTTATTTTGATGTAGTTTTTTTTTCTACACAACTACATATTGGTCCCATCTTGTTACTGGATACATAGGGTTACTGACTATACGCTCCTAGTCTAGACGGACAAAGAATCCAAACTCCAAAATTTCCCATTGTTACCGAAACCATAATTTAATTTTCTTACAAAAAATACACAAAATTGCCCGGAAAGAGTATGACGGCAAAATATTTACATATAAAAGACATCAACGGGCGAACATGCGCAGGAGCATTTTGTTTAAATTTAGTATCTGGGGCAGCAAGGATTACCCAAGGATACTCAAGGATTTTTGTTAATAATTTTTTTATTGCATTGTAATTAATGTATTTATTACAATTTATATTCCTGCTATTACAGGATATTTAATGATGTGTCAATACAAAAAATTAAAGTTGAAAGTGAATCATAAAATGATTTGAAAGTAGGATGGATTCAGAGTTTTTTCATGCGGCATCAGAACGGAATCATAATATGATTCATCCAAAGCGGCCTTTTTATAGGACCAGGTCATGGTTAAAATCCTTTCACATCAGAAAATATAATATCTTTTGTCACTTTGTTCTCTTGCTGAACTGTGAAGGAAAACATCGTAAAGAAACCTGCATGCCCTAAAAAAGCGTGTTTGTTCCCAAAGTATGGCGATAGAGCTCACAACTCATCACGTTGGGACATAATAGTCGTCGGTAAAACGCGGGTGTACCGATTGTGGACTGTGACTTGATTTTCACATTTCACACTCGGAACACTCCTGACACCAACTTGGGGGCTCATGTCGTAATAACGATATTTATATATATAATTCAGTCTATATAATCAAGTCTATTATAATCAATTGTCATCTCAATTCAATAATTTTACGGGTTAAGATATCAGGTGCTACTTATGTTGCATGCTAAATAACGTTTACCCTGCGAAGGGTCCACCGAAGACCAGCGTCGTGGTACAGAATGGTGCCATGACACATGCTGAGTGGAGGCCTTTTGGGTGTCACTTCTGTTTTGTTTATTATTGATAATATTGTATTTTAGTTGTGTGACACCAATAAAGCTTATTCTATTCTATTTTTTTCTATTATATAATCAGTACAGAGTGGTTTCAGTAAACGCTAGCTGTATAGCTTATAGCTTTCGTTATGGCGTCATACTAACCCTCAGTCTAGAAGTCTAGATCTTCGCTAGCACAGGCCAGTTCCCACGATTCAGGTGACAATCAGTTAACTGACAACGTGCAGTTTGCTCAAATTAATCGTCGGCAATTACGGGATTAGTTTGTGGTTGGGTTAGATTTAATTGAAGGTAACGGTACCGTTGCATATGTGGGAGGTTACGAGCTTTTAGATAAACTATGTTTAAAGTTTGTATATTTTCAGTAGTATCTTCAAGAAACGGTACAAAATCGGATGACTTTTGACATTTTTATTTACTTAGATAAAGTTCATTCAAGCTTTAGAATACTTTTGACTTTAGCCTTCGTCAGTATGTCGATGTCGTGGCCATATCGTAGAAATGACCATTTCATGACCTGGTTGACCATATCGTATTTCTGTTAAAATTGGGAGGGTAGCCTCGCTTCGGTCCACTTCGCTCGGCTCTCCAAAAGTATTTATTTACATGTAAACCTAACACGCTCCTCCTCGCTCCGCTTCGCTTTGCTCGTCGTTGCATCTATTTTTTACTTTTGGTGAAAGATTTTTGATTTCATACTTTACGATCTTTAGGAAAGGTTTTTTTTTCGTTTTTTCAATTTATTTTGTAGTTAATATTTATTGTAACAAGGCTGAGCTGAAAATTGGTGGCTGTCTGCATGTGTGTCAGCTAGCTGTATGCCGAGGTTAGACCTTTTTGTCTTTTCACTTATGTATTTATTGTATTTTGTATGTTAGCATATTTGTAAGACAAATAAATTATCTTTTATTTATTTTTTTATCTGTTCAACCAGATCATGAAATGGTCAATTCTACGATAGGGCCACGCCATCAACATACTAAAGAAGGGCCTATAAGGCCTTTTTGGGCGGACCAGCTATGCTTTACCTCTCACTTGTTCACCATAAATTTCTTCTATATTCTACTTTCATTTATGCTCTCCATATGCCGAAACCGCCAAAACATTTTTTTTAATAAACCCGATCAAAAGTTTACTTAAATACACTGTATGATATATGTCCCCTTTATTGACGCCACGCGTAATTTTTAGCTAATCTAGAAACATTTGAAAGAGATAGTAATAGATGTTTAAGTTAAGGCGATATGCGTAAAAAACAAGGGAGTTTCTTTTCTGTGTAGTTCATGACATACTCGGAAAATTATAATTATTTTCTGGTATATGCATTTTGACTATATAATCTAGGGTTTTGGTTTTGGAAAACATGTTTGGATAAACTTTCCTCGATAGAAATAATTGTTGAAATGAGGTCTTCAAACACACTTTTTCTCCTCGTTTGACGAATAGGAACCATATACAGAACTCAAACATATTTTATTAGATGGGTTTCAAAAATATCTAGATATTTAATATTGGAAATTTCGCTAGCTAGTTTAGTTTTTTTAATAAAAATATAAAACCAACTTTTTTCCCTTTTTCCCTGAATCCGCCCTCCTCGCACTGCGCGATTTTTCGCTTGGAGTGACAGTGACAAAAATAAAATTCGCATAGCCTCTTAAACAATAAGGTTCTATTCCGTGCAAAGGTCCCCGTTACTCCAGGCGGAAAGACCCGCAGTGCGAGCGGGACGAATTCAGGAAAAATTGACAAAAAGTCGGTTTTAAATTAATACAAAATTAACTAAAATAGCTATGAAAATGTCCATAACCAGTAACTTAGGCATTGTTAAAACCCATCTAAATAAATATTTTTACAGTCTGTATGCTATCCCAATTTGTAAGAATATCAAAAAAAGTGTAAATTTTGATCTCACTTCAATAATTATTTCTATCTAAGAAAAAGGAAAAAATCCAAAAAAAAGGTCCAAAAACTGTTATACTAATTTATTTAACTCGGTACTTCTTTTCAACATCAGGTAAATAACTTCAAAAAGTGTCAATTTTGACGGTATACCCCCTTAAATGATACAAACTACAAACTCGATCTTCCATCACAAACTGATGCAGCCAATAACTCGCGAGCCCAACTTTTTTCTCTAAAACAAACCCCGGCCAAACCTGACTAATTGTGAGTTATTTTACGATCAGCTCTCAGAAAGACGGATTTAAAGGGCAATTAATAGTTTTTCGTGTCAACCCTCGATTTATGATGCTTGGAGATCAGCTCCATATATAGAAATTGCCTGTCCGTCAGTCCGTGTAAATGTTTTAGTCTTAAGGCAACGCTGCGAAGAATTGGCACTTTTTGAAGTCGTTTCACTACGTTCAGTAATAAACTACTAGTTTGATAAATTAGTATAACATTTTCGAAATCTTTTTCTAGATTTCTGTAATACAGAAACACGATTAAAAATCTTTCACTCGATAAAAATAATTATTAAAATGAGGTCTTCAAACACACGCTTTCTCATAGTTTGACAAATAATTATCATGTACAGACCCCAAACATATTTTATTACATTGGTTTTACCAATATCTACATTTTGGTAATTGCAATTTTTTCTAGTAATTTTATTTTTTTTTATATATAAATAAAAAAGCAATTTTTTATCATTCTCACTGAATCGGTCCCTCTCGCACTGCTAGAATTACCACTTGGAGTGACAATGCCCGTTGAAAACTCGATGCCTCACCTTAACTGGGCGAAATTGCTGCAAATGAGGGCTATAAGGAAGTCGACAACACGACAGACAGGCAGACTTGAAGGGAAAAACTATGAAGAATTTTATTGAATGTTGGGATTTTTGCTTTGAAAGGGAATAAAAATCGTTGTGACTTCGCAAGATCGACGCTGTGAGAAATCAAGAACTTCACTCTAGTTTTTTCTCAATAGCAAGTCATAAAAGATGAAAGTATCGAGAATTAATTTGTCACAAATGAAATTAAAACAGACGATACTGATTTTATATTTCTAAAAAATTTTTAAATATACCGAAAAAGCTAAAACGGATGGTCAAAATCCAATACTTATACATATACTTTAACCATATGTGGTTTAAATAACTTCTCTGCCTTTTTCAGATTAAACACTTGCACTGTCTTCAAAATTATTATATATATATATAATATTATATAATATTATATATATATATATACAAGGTGACTTTTTGATCATCGTCCAAATTCATACTGGAGCCTTGGTAAGTGATCAGCATCATGAATCGATAACAATTTCTGTGAAATTTGTATAATGAAATTTCGACTTCCCATAGTAGACATTCCTCAAGTAGTATTTTTCTTCATTATTTGTTTCTGGGCTTAGTGGACCTCCAATATCGCAGTAAATCAGTTCTCCAGCTCTCTTTGTTCTGGGTAACTCTTTTGTGTTAAAAGGGTTTCTTGCTGCTTTAGCCTTCATGCAAACAGAGCATTTTTCATCTGACTGCGGTAGCCCTAGGGTTTTCATTCCGCCACGATTCAAGTGACCTAACCTCATATGCCATGTATTATTGTCCTTTGTCACAAGTGAACTCGGCTCTATAGGTGTACATTTTATTATGTACAAACTTCCATCACACTTTCCTTTTATTTTTCCCACAGGTGTTTTGATCACTGCAGTATTTTTCTTAAATATTACTTCACACCCTTTACTGCTGAGTTTCTTGACGGAAATAACATTATGAGAGAGGTTTCTCACTATCAATGCTTCCATTGTCATTGTCACATTATTTTGTGACTTCAACTTTAATTTTCCTTTCTTATTTACTTTTATTACCTCACCATTAGCTACTTTGATATGTACCTCAGGTATTTCTTGAATATCTTCCATCAAGTTCATATAGTTTTCATTGATCATATTATAAGTAGCACCCGAATCAATAACAAGAGTCAGATTTTGAGTATTCTGTGAAGCTGTGCCTGCATATGCAATAAAACTAAAGTCATCTTCTGCTAAATTTGCAGTTGAAGGTCGTCGTTGACCTCTACCTCGTCCTCTAGCACGGCCTCTACCTCTACCTCTATTCTTCGGACAGTCTCGGATAAAATGGTTTGTCTCACCACACTTATAACATTTTCTTACTTCGCCAGTAAAACTAAACTCATCTTTTGATACACTTTGATTTTTATGCCTCAGTTCTGCATCCAACAATTTTCTTTTAGTGTACTCCAGCGTCAACTCTATATTAGCTGCTTCGAGAGCTGTGATGACTGGTTGGTACAGCTGATTGTCGATACTGAGGAGAAGGTGGCACACCTTGTCAGTTTCTTCTAACTTGCCATCACCCTCAAGCTCCCTAATTATTGAATCAAATTTATTGAAGTGATCTTCTAAATTTTCTTCCGTTTGGTGTTTCAGGGTTAGCAGTTTTTGACGTAAATACAACTTACTGAGAGTATTTTTTCTCTCAAACATTTTTCTTAGGTTTTGTACCATCTCTTTACTTGTTTTACTATCTTTGATATACTCTAAGTGTTTGTCTTTTAGTGACTGCACTATTATACTTTTGGCTTTCGCATCTCCCTTTTTAAACTTTTCATCTTCTTTAATCTTTTTGTAGATTTGATCTAAGCTTAAGTCGTTGTCTGCAACATGTCGACAGTCTTTTTCTTCCATTGACGTAAATATTCTAAATATCCAGTTGGAAAAGTTTGTGCCATCAAGGAATGGCACCGATGCCGCCGACGCCGGTATAGCTTGGGTTGCTGACGCCATTTTAGCAATTTTCTTTATATTGCGCGTCACCCTTTACTTTTTCTTTACACCACTTTTTACTGCAGTTTCTGTGCCATCTGACTGATTGGGCAATATCCTGGGCGCATAACCTCTTGAATTTACCTATTTATTATAGCAGAGTCTTTCAATAAAGACATAAAAGAAGATTTTATTAGTATCAGCTTTATTCTGCATTTCCGCCAGTCAGTCAGAAGAGAGCGTTGACATATAAGTGTCCATAGACATTCATATTCTAACAAGACTGACTGAGATGAAGTGAGAGCCGGCGCTCACTTTACAAGCTTCAAAAATCTTTACGCTGTGGCCCGTCCATTTATTTTATTTTGGTCGAAGCTTGTATGTATTATAATTTTGTGGACAAGTACAAGTGTTTAATTTCTACAAAAATGAATAATATGTTCCACCGAGTGTCGAAAATCACAACCACAGTATAAGGAAGTAGACAGTATTATATCTTTATACAAACGGGCCTAAACGAACCCCTCCTAAAACTCGATTAAACTCAGTTTACGACAGTCGCGGTCGCACCGCAGTTACGTACGCATGTTGCCTCGTGGACACTGTAAGACGCTCCCGCGCATTTTCGTAAATTATGGCACGAAATTATATAATATGTTGTGCGTTGTGTGGCTGTTTCAATTAAATAATGCGACAATTTAATATACCATTATCATATACGTAAACAATCAGTTGGCAGCCCTAGCGCTTGTTTAGGCACCGAAAGGCCGTAGGCCCAAAATAGATACTACCAGAAGGCCGACTCGACAACGAAGCGAAAACAGACGCACACATGCATAGACGCGTACATATGATGATCCCGGCAGAATTTCGTATTGGCATTCACCCGACTATCTCCGAGATCGTCGTATGTACGCGTCTGTGTGTGCGTGCGCCTGTTTTCGCTAGTTATGCAGAGTAAACCATCTTCTGTAAGTGGTTATTTTGTACCGTAGGTATTGATTTCAAGGACACCGCCCTGTTAAACTACTGTACTTCTTTATACTGTGTCACAACCATCAACAAAACTTCTTTAAGACTGCTTTCATTGTAGTGATACCTACTTTAGTTAAATAAGGAGAATAATAATACCACAAGCAGACACATTAGGTAAGGATTCCAACAAAATAATACGAAGTAACACAACCCTGATTTATTTATTCTGTCAATAGAATACAATATTATTTATTGCAAACCACAAACAAAATAAAGGGACATTTTCCAAAGTAAAAGCAGATTTATTACTAAAAAACTATACTAGCATTCCTGGACTATAAGGACTAAAGCAGAGAATATAAAGTATTACTACGTAAAGAAGCGACACTCACCTCCCCGCGCGAATTTAACGTCCCCCGCGGTCCCCCGCAAGTTAGTGGAAATCTGGAGTCAGGCAGAGCTCGATTACCACTCGTTTGCTGCGCGCGTGTTTTGTTACAAAGTTTTATCACGATACTGATTTTTAATCAGTATGGTGCGTTATTGCAGTGTTTATGGATGCCTGGAAAACTTTTTTTCAAAAATTAGAATTGCGTGATCAAACCTTACAATTTCGTTCAGTAACGCATTTGGAACAATAAAATCAGTATTTATAACTTTCCATGTTTTAACAAGTTTTCATTTTTTTTCCAAAATGTATGTTTGAGTAGTTGTTAATTATATGATGATCATTTATGCATACAAAACTATATAGGTACCTACTAAGCTTAGGCATAATATATATATATATATATGCATATATTTTTTTAATACTGATTAATCCACGGGGAACCAGAAATTGGACTACGCTAAAATTTAGGAAGAGAATCACATAAGTTGCTGACTTATATTGTGTCCCTCTCGGGCGACGACGACGCTCACACGATTGCTGCCAGCCCTAGACTAGCTCACGCACACACATAAGCGTGTGCGGACAAGCCAGATGCGCGCGTGAGAGTGTAGGTAAATAACTTGAGCCTTGACTATGAAGTGACGGGGGTGTGACTAAAGGTTGGAAAAAAGGCGCGAAGATGTGATGGCGTCGTTGTTTTGTTTTATTGAAAAAATATTGCATTTTGGGAGTTTTGATCAACAATAGTGATAGAATATTGTGAATTAAAATCGCCGTAACGTGTAGTGTATTGTTCAATGGAACAAAAGTGCGGGCTGTGTCTTTTCATGTGTTTTTTCTAACCCAGTTGTATTTGCGTTATAAGGCTATCATTATAGCGGAAACGACAGGACAGTGACTTAGACAGGACAGACCTTTCAGATGATCCTCAACATAATAGGATAGTGCATATAAACAGATAATAACTATAACGTCAGACATGGCTGTATCTGTGGCTGTATGGGTTAAGATCCCTTTGCCTTTCCACTTAGTAGGAAAATGAAACAAAAAAAAAATAAGGACAAAATTTTATAAACACAGTCATCATTAATTCATTAAGAGAACCTGCTAACGTCTCAGATGGAAACCTGGTTGCAAAAGGAAGTAATCAACACCAGAAGCTAATGAAGAACACTAATTGGGACCCAGGACTCGCTCATTTTTGATGCCACCTACCGAAAACAGAGTAGGAATGCTTCGTCTCCATTTAACGAATAAATTAACAAAGAAAAAAAATCAAATGGAATTTTGATAGTATTTTATGTACGTATATGCTACTGGATAAACCCGATTTCAGAACAAACTAGTTTGGGCTAGACCAAAGTGCTTCTAGGTTGTCGTAAAAAAATAACCACAAAGGTTATGTATGGCGGTACCATACCTAAACTTCTATATACGTAAACTAACCTACCAGCTCTCTTCTGCACTGAAGGGTTTCCGAAAAACTAATTTGGTTTGACTGGGAAGGGGCCGTCCATTAATCACGTGATGTTTTTAGCAACTTTTTAACCCCCCCTCCCCCATGGTGATACGTGGTGAGGTTTTAGACTACCCCTTCCTCCCTACCCAAAATCACGTGTATTTTTTTGGTATAAAGTAAATGAAAAAATTCAGAATACTATCTCTAAATTAAATTATATCTTTAATTGCTTAGCAACGGCGAGTCAAGGTCACGCACCGTTTTTCGGTTTAAAAATTGCGCGTTCAAAGAAAAAATAAATACACTTGATATCTCACTACATGCCCCCACCCCTAGTGATATTTGGTGATTTTTTCCGAACCCCCCTCACCCCCCCTTTCGAGCGTCACGTGATTAATGGACGACCCCTAACATATATACTGGGTGTTAAGATAAAGTTGCGGAAGCCGGAAACAGAGCTGTCACATGGACTAAAGATAAGGCCGAAGTTGGTCCGTCTAAATAGGACTCGGACTCGGTCCGATCAAGCGGAACGAGTGAACTAGCCCGATCTCGGTAAAAAACCGGTCCCGTCCGAGTTGGTCCGGAGTAAATATGGACTTTTACTATGGAGTATATCCTCGAATCGCGGAAAAAATCGGCTATTCAATAGAAAAGCTCCTTAGCTACCCGATCAAAATGTATGAAAGAAAGAAAGACTATATTTATTTCAGACCGAAAAAAATATCTTGGTTAGTAACAATATATGCTTAAAAACTATCTTAATCTAAACATAAAAACAGACTTAAACAACAGATTATTTTTTCGATTTCTCAATTATTTTTCACGGAAAGCTGTTCGCATGGACGAGTACTATCGCCAGTTTTCAGCTTTCGCAACTTTATCTTAACATCCTGTATATATGAGTCGAGAATATATGTACATTACCGCAATAGACTTTAACATGATGGCACATAGGAACCCAAAATGTATCGAATATTTTTATCTTCGTTTATATTTCATATTCATTCATTCTCTTTGATAATTATGAGATATTTGTTACTAATAACAGCTATCTTATATTAAATACGGTACAATGCCTAGCCTTTAGACGGGTAACAAGCTGTCCATAGTGTCCATGCTATTTTAACACATCGTTTGAAACGGCATAGAAATATTCTAAAATTCCTTGTGAAAATTTGTTCTTTATAAAGAACAAATCTATAGATTTTATCTATAGATAGTTCACATTATTTAAGCGTTACCAAACAAAGCAAAATTAAGAGATTTAAGAGTCACTGTCACTTCAAGCGAAAAATCGCGCAGTGGGAGAGGGGCGGATTTAGGGCAAAAGGGAAAAAAGTTGGTTTTATATTTTTATTAAAAAAACTAAAATAGCTAGCGAAATTTAAAATATCAAATCTCTAGATATTGCTGAAACACACCTAATAAATATGTTTGAGTTCTGTATATGGTTCTTATTCGTCAAACAATTATTTCTATCGAGGAAAATTTATCCAAACATGTTTTCCAATTTCAAAACCCTAGATTATATAGTCAAAATGCATATACCAGAAACTAATTATAATTTTCCATGTATTTCATGAAATACACAGAAAAGAAACAGCCGTATTTTTTTCGCATATCGCCTTAAATAAAGTTATAATTTTGGAATAACCATTAAGGAGCTCAAAATAGACCTTCTAATGTCAATAATGTCTGATGCCATCATGTCGCTAATAAACAAAGACATAATGATACATCTAATCTATGTCCAGATAAAGTTACATCAAATTCATTGATGTGAATTCATAGGTTGATACCGGAACTGCATAAACTGGCCCGATATTTACAACAAGTTTTACCATGAAATCATCCGCGAAATTGTGGAAAAAAAGATCAGCTGTTCTATACATACATACATATATTCACGCCCATCTTCCAGAGGAGTAGGCAGAGACTACAGATTTCTACCTGCTATGATCCAGACACACCTCTTTCGCCTCTTCTATGTACATCCATCAATCTAGTCATACAAGCTTTTCTATTACGGGTACTTTTGACATGGCCCTTCTTCAATATGTCGCCGTTTTTTTAACCCCCCCCCCCTATGTGATCACAGCGTAATCTTTTGTTTTTAACCCCCCCCCCCTCGCTTTGATTACGTAATCTTCGTCCGGGCTTAGAATGTTTGCTGTTTATTAGCATTGACACGTATGTCATGGTTCTATGGGTCTAAATCACCTATTTTATTTATTTTCGGAAAGTGTCCCCCCCCCAAATAATCAAATAATCCAGATGTATATACAAGCACCCGACCCCCCCCCCCTTCCGGGGGGGTAACTGTTGAATGATCCCTAGGGCGGCCTGGTCGAGCTATATCTTCCACCATACATTTCTTTCGTCACTCTACTTTCATTCATCGCTCTCTACATGTCTCAACCACCTGAGTATTCCTTTTTCTATTCTAGTCACTACATCTTCTTTCAGGCCGCAACGATCCCGTATGTTGGGTATGGCAAGATAAACATCAAATTAGAGTGAATGCAGTGGAAATGCGTTCCTTACGTAGTGATGACGACGATGATGATGATGATGATGATGATGATGATGATGATGATGATGATGATGATGATGATGATGATGATGATGATGATGATGATGATGATGATGGTGATGATGATGATGATGATGATGATGATGATGATGATGATGATGATGGTGGTGGTGATGATGATGATGATGATGATGATTCATCCGACCGAGTTCGGTCACGGCGACTGTTGCGGCTGTGGAGAGCGTCGGTCATGTGCCCTCATGTGACTTATGTAGCCTATCTTGTTTGTGAAAGTGCGGTTGCACAGGCTGCATGTAAGTTTTCCATTGCAGTAGTTGTAATGTATGGCAGCTGGTGGTCTACATCGGAGTTCATCACGTCTGGCGTCAAGAGCAGCTCTTCGTTTAGCCTCGAACTCGAAGATGTTAGTGTTGACTGTATGCCGCCACACAGTTCGGTCTTCAGCCTGGTCCTCCCATGTCAAATGTTCTATATTGCAACTTTTCATGTGGCGTTTCTGCACGTCCTTAAACCTAAGGAACTTCCTTACGTAGTATGTGTGGTCTAACATTGAATGACAGAGTGAAAAATATCGACAGCTGTTCCTTAGAAATTAATAACCAATTTGACAGTTTTTTGTTCTCTTCATATATGTATCTCCTTGCGAAGCATCAAACACCCTTGAAACTAGTTGGGTGTATTGAGATCTTTTCAACAAAAATGTCCTTGTAACCTAGTTCTTGAATCAGAACAATCGCAACAGAAAAACACTTTAGCAGAGTCGATTCCAAATCGGAAACCGATCTTTAATAACATCCCTGGTCATATAATTAGGGATTGTCCGATCTTCCACTTTGTTTGACCATTTCAGTCCACGATATGGCAAATGACAAGGTTGTCGCCATCTTGAATTGTAATTTTGTGCTGTGTATGCGCTTGATTATAGTGCGAGGTTGTATTAGTGAGGACACGAAATGACAGTGATTCGGGATTCGAAAATCGAACAGAGATTTTGTTGTCTTTGAAATTTAAACCGACATTGTTGTTTCATTCTGGTTTATTTATTGAGGTAAGCTTAAAAATTATTAATTAAAATCAGATTTCGGAACAAATAAAAGAGAAATCGAAACCCTTACCTTACAGTATGACTTACGTCCGTCTATCTTTTTTTCTCCGGACAAGATAAAGGTATCGCCTTCTTCAGGAGTCTTTGCCTGAATCTTTCTGTTCTTTGTAGGGTTCCGTACTCAAACGGGAAAAAGGAACCATTATGGTGAGACTACATTGTCCGTCCGTCCATCTATCTGAACCGAAAAAAGGAAAACAATTATGTTCCCTCCCCTTACACCGGAATAATTAACAATATTTCGTTAAGAGACAATTTTCGCCTGTTTACTCAGAGGTCGCAGGTTCAATCCCCGTGGTGCACATTAATTTGTGTTCAGTCTGCGTGTTTCAGAAAGCACGTTAAGGCGATACGAAAAAGTTTTAGCGTCCCTGTTACTCCATATGCGAAAAAACCCTCAGTGCAAGTGGAACGAATTCGTGGAAAAGTAGCAAAAAGTCGGTTTTTTATTAATATAAAATGTACTTAGCTATTTTGTCAAAAAGATTTTCAAGTAGACTTTACAAATACATAATATCCACATATTTAATGCAATTTCACAATGAAACTAGTTAGGATTTCAGAATTACAGGAAAAAATAAAACAATGTAGAGGTATTTTTTGAATTAAATTATATCTAGAAAATTTAATTCAATCGCGTTTTCCTTCAGTGAGAATCTTAATCAAATACTCAATAAGCATTTATCCAAAAATGAAATACGTAGATGAGGTTATAGTGGAGTAAATGGATTCGAAAAAACTCGATTTTTTTTGTCTACGAGGGGCATGCCAAAAGAAGTTAGATACTATTTACTCCTTTGATTGACACTGGCAAGTTATACATCATCTTATAGGCTGGTTGTTTGTTGGTATATCTGAAAATAGAACGCACATCATTTCTTTTTTTTTCATTTGGATGAGCATCATTTTTCCGAGAATCTGGCGGGAATTCGCTTGCAGCAATGGAGCTCAGTCGAAGTGATTGTCGCGCTATGATTTATTATGACTATAAAAAAGTTTTAAGCCTCAAGAATGTTTTGAACTTTTGGCTACTACTTTTGGTGAGTCTGGTTGCTCACGAACAACAGTATTTAATTGGATTGCTGAATTGAAAAAAGGACGGGGATGTCTCAAAGATGAAGCGAAGACAGGTCGGCTGCCAACCGCGGTCACAGAAGAAAACGTTCGTGCAGTCGAAAAACTTATTCGCGAAAACCAACGAATTATGTATGTAGAGCTGGAGCGAGAACAGGGAATTGGATCAGCAGCAATGCAAACCATAATTCACGACCACCTTTCTCTCCGTAAATGTTGTTTGAGATGGGTGCCGCACAAACTTACCGATGAGCAGAAGACCGTCGGTTGGATTGGTGCCTATTCATGATAGATAAATTCGACGGTGGCGAGAAAAAAAATGTGTATGATATGCTGACTGGTGATGAAACATGGCTTTATAACTATGATCCCGAAACAAAGTGACATTCGACTGTATGGTGCTTTGAAGATGAGCCAACTCCAACGAAATGTCGCCGTGCACGAAGCACACAGAAACAAATGGTCGCTTCGTTTTTCAGCAAAACGGATCATATTGCTACTGTAGTGCTAGAGAATCAAAGAACGATGAACTCCGAATGGTATGTGACAGTTTGTGCTCCAACAGTAATATCAGCTTGGTGTGACAAGCGACCGAAGTCAGGAATCCGACGCCTTCTCAGGCACCACGACAATGCGGCGTCGCACACGTCTGCCAAAACACTTGACTTTTTCAACTCAAAAAATGCGTCAATCCTCCCTCACTCACCATATTCCCCTGACCTAGCACCTTGTGATTTTACCTGTTTCCAAAAATCAAAGAAAAAATAAAGGGGAAGAAGTTTGAAAGCAAAGAAGAAGTTTGAAAGCAAAGAAGATGCACTGATTTCTGAGGTGTCTAAAGAAGAGTGGTCATTGGTATTTTCCAATTAGTTCAGACGTATAGAAAAGTGTATACGTGCTCAGGGTGAATACTTCGAAAAGATCGATACTTGTAATAAAGAATAAATTTTATAATTTTTGAGTATCTAATTTCTTTTGGCATGCCCCTCGTATTTGTACCCGAAATACAGCGATAGATTTGATAGACATTATCTTGCTAAGTTTCTTTTTCTTAGCAAGACTAATCGAATGGGCGGAGTTAGGCATAAATTTATTATATGTATTGCATATATTTATAATATTATTTATTACTTAATAGTATATTTTTATTTTATTAAAGTGTATTTTTTTATTAAATTTAAGTAAACCCGATTTCCCAATATTATTATTTTTAACATAAAACTATTACCTGTACACATAGATCTTTTAATTACTTATATAATTTCGAATGTACCAAGTGTGGGCTGTGACTTGTCTTTCACTCTAACACCCCCTTGGGGAACCATAGTGTTGACTATATGTTTTTGTGTTGTCTCTTTGTGTTCAAAATAAGTATCTCAAAGATACCTTCCTGCGCATGATTTTATCTTATCACATCGAGCATTTTTCAAAGAAATATTACAATAAAATACACATGATATCAATTAGAGACAATTAATTACATTGAACAAGACAGAATCTGATCGCGATAGAAAGATAGAAAAGCTATGTGGCTGGGTGCTCAGTGGACAACTCAGCTACAGTTTTTAGAAGTCCAGGGATTGAAATGTGGATCTATCAATAACCTTCAAGTACTTAAGTACTCCGGTGCAACTTTCTTATAAGTACCTGCATAATTCTATATGAAGTGACATATACGTAAATCTAAAACTTCAGATTGTTGATTTGGTCAGCACCTTCCGTCACAGGGGAGGTTATGTTCGTGATACTGACGACGAAAAAAAATTAAAAAGAAAACCTTTTTTTTTTTTCATAAATTTATTGACGTTGTTTTGGGGGCGGCTTTAAACACCTAGTGCAGTTCGACACACATGGTGAAATGAAAGATTTTTTGTTAAGTATTAAAAAAAAACATAGTTTCCAACGACTCTGTAGATGGCGTTGAACTGACTACGTTACTAGGTGGGTGCCAAAGCCAAAACAATTAAAAAAAAAAACGTTGCGTCATGTCACGTCACATGCGCTCGTTGCTTTATCTGAGGCTCGTTGGTTGACTGACATGTGTGCTGAGCATACGTGCGAATGCTTTGTTATGGTCCGTCCAGTCACCCTATTCTGTATCTTTGGTTGCCAACTGAACTAGGTGCCTATCATCAAAAACATAGATAAAAACTGTAATTTCAAAATTTCCTTTAGTGGGTATTGAACTATTAACAATCTGTGTCGTCAATTCAAGTGCGAACATATCCTTAGGAAATCGGAATTCGATAGTATATCTATGTTTTTGATGATAGACACCCAGTCCAGATGGCAACTAGAGATACATAATAGGCCCGCAGGTTTAAAATGTACGATGGCTTGTATTCATTGCACTTTACGACTTTCATCTTTAGGAAAAAGATGTATGCCTTCATTTTTACACAAATCCACAAGGCAGAGACTTCTCTCTTTTTCTCTTGAGACATTTTCTTTCTGGCGGGAAAACTCATAAAAAGACTGCTAAATATCTTTTTCTTTTTCCTTGTTGGTATTATTTATTTATTTACAAAATTTCATTGTGATGTGATGTGACAATGACATTAATTACTTTTTTATGTACGTTTCGTTTTACGATCTCAAAATTACATCCAAGTGAAATAATCAAAAAATTATGTGACATTCCGTTCCTTGCAGTAACTTACCAAGTACAGCGCCATCTATCCAGCGACTAGGGAATGGTATAAAAAAAAGAAAAAGAAAATCCCTCATTGACTCAGCACTGGCGGAGCGACGGCGGTGAGGTGGGATAGAGCACCCGAGTACAGTACTCCCAAAGTAATAATGCGCATACAAATCTTCGCCACTGTTCGGCAAAGTTCGTATTTCCTTACACTTTCTATACAATCAATACAATCAATCTATAAACATACTCATATTCATAACACCCATTATAAAACCCACAGTTATATTTAGGAATTCAGATTGCTGAAATTTTTGAGCATATTTTACTTTAACTGGTTATAAGCGCCGGCTGTGGCTTGTCACCAGCGACATGAGGAAATCACGCCGCCAAGCGACTGGTCACGTTCCTTCATGACGTCCGATGCTTACCATCAGAGGGCGGTATTGGGGAAGCGTTTGACAATGGGGATGCTTACTGTCAAATCAAAAGATCAAATAATATCTAGATCAAAACAAAATTTTACAAATGAGAATTATGAAAACCCTTGTTGATAAAAATACTAAAAATAACTGTAAAAAAGAATATGAGAAATTGTTTGGAATTTGTAAAATATTGCCTGTTCAGGAGAAAGTAAAATTAGTAATCATTTTGGAAAACTTCAATTGTAATCAATTTAAAACACACACATCACATAAAATTATAACCAGAAATATCACAAACAAAAGGCTTTGTACACCAAAAATAAATAATTATTATGGTGAGCGTACAAGAAAGTTTTTATTACCTAATATTTTTAATGAAATGCCTGTAACAATAAGAAGCAAGGAAAAAAATTTAACTAAGCGTACTTATAAGAAATATGTTTATAGTCATCTTTTGGATGACTACACAACTAAAATTAAAAAAAATTGAAAATCTGTTTAACTTTATTATAAGTAATTTTTCTTTTGTAGTATTAGTCGGCTAGTAGTTAAGTGTCTGCCTGCTAGCCTTGACGACTGTAACGTATGCTATATTAAGGCCCTCAATACCGCCAAATGGGTACTTTCTAAAGCCTACTCCTTTTCTATGGCCAAACCAAAAATATTGAAAAAATGTATTATGGATTATCAACTCTAGGACAAAATATGCAACATTTTTCTTTTTCGTACCACCAAAACTTCTATATGAAAAATTGTTTCAACTGAATGGTGTTTTTTGGCTTGAATTTCCTACTGCTCCTAAGCGGCTTAGGTGATTTAATTCATTTATGCTTTGATAAATAGATAAACTTGATAGCTATAAATATAACATAGAAATATTCAATCGAACAATGACGCCCACGTGAAAAGTATTATTTTCTCCTATTTTACCCTTTCAAGGACGCAGCGAACGTCGTAATAGCCACCACGCATTGTGCACTGATTTGAACGTTATTTCAATGTCATTTCCGTCGATATTCATACAGACAAACATCGAGCTGCTATTTTGGCGACGGTAATCGCCTTAAAAGTGTCGTGACGGTCGAAGTGTTGCACTTTTTTCGGCCTAGCTCTGTTTTGCCAAGTGTCTGGAGTGTAACGTGCGGTAAGCAACTCCGTTCCAAAAACGCATTAAACATCGTTCTAGCAAAGCTTTGATATATATATAGGGTGCTCTGAAATTCGACCTTTTCCTTGAAAGGGGGTTATACCAGAGATTATTTTCAACAAATAACGCCTACCAACTAGGGGTCCAAAATTATAATTTTTTTTCAAGTAAAACACGTCTATATTTCAAAAATTACAAAATAAAAATGGTTTTCTTTCCACCTAAGACATTTTACTTCTGAGATTACGGGAATAAATGATCACTTCACTAGGAATCACTTTTTGAATAATTTGTTTTTCGTTACCAGTCTGAAAATTTGAAAAATATTTATAAAAACCTTCTTAACTCGGATAACATTTATTTTCGACACCTATTTGATAGGGCTTAATCTGTTGGAAATGATCTGTAGTATAACTCCTTTCAAGGAATAGGTCGAATTTCAGAGCACCCTGTATCTGTATCTCTGTTTGTCCGTGGCATATCGCCATTAACTTACGTAATTCTGCTTAACGTTTTACGGACAGTTATGTTAATGTCAGGTCGCTGAACATTTTAAGCAAAATAAATGGGAGTCCATACGAAAATACAAAGAAACCTTCGATTACTTTAAAATGAGAAAGTAGTTTGTAAACTCGTTGTTTCTAAATATGTAGATGAAATCTACGGAACCCGAGCATTGTATACCATTTAAAATTTGCAGACTTCTTTTTCTGGCTCGTACGACAAACAAACATGGGTCGACAATAAAAACGAACTTTTAAGGCATTTCTTTCATTAAACAACTCACATAGTTGCTCCAAACCCTTATATTATACACACCAGTTACCGCATCGGTTCGATTCGGTGCGTTACTCGCTATGCCACCCCGCCTTACTCGGGTGACAAAAAAGAACGCGCCCGCGCGCCGAAGGAATCCCGCCCTAATAACTGACCTTATCGGACCGCACCGCTTTTTAGTTATGTTCCAGTTTTGTGGTTGTGTCAAGAGATATCAAAGTCATCTGTTAATTAGGAGGATTTTTAGGGCAGAGTGAAAGAGTCATGAATATTTTAAATACCTACATTCTAAAGTTCCTTTTTCAAATTCTCGTCGTTAAATAATTGTTAGGAAATTATTTATCGAGTGAATAGAATTTTAATTAGCGACTTCAAGTGTTCGAAATAAATACCAAAGCGTGCGACTAAAAATACTGAGTGAGCGAATTTAAAGTATGAAATCGAAAATATTTCACCAAAAGTCAAAAAATTGGTGCGACGACGAGCGAAGCGAGGAGGAGCGTGTTAGGTTTACATGTAAGATAAAATAAGGACCCGAGCTAAGCGGAGCGGAGCGAGGCGACCCCTCTAGTTTTATAACTTAAAATTAAAGTCATTAAAATAGAAAATTATTCGCCTGAGAATTATTCAAATTCAAATTTGTATTTTCGAGTCGCCGTTTTCAAAAAATTTCACCTACAGTCTTTCGCCTACTTAGTATTTGTGTACGCTATATTCAGTATTTTTGACACCTTACATTCAATTTATATTCGCTCGTTTAAATACTACCCGTAATTATTTAGTAGTAACGAAAATTTGTAATATTTGTAATCGGGTCCTAGAAAACGGCTCTGAGGATTTCGATAAGATTTAAATAATGAGGTTTTTTTGGGGGCAAAAATCGATCTAGCTTGATCTTAATATCTGGGACAAGTCATTTTCTGCAAGTTTTCATTCATCTTGTCTTGCTTCGTACAGTCCAAGATAACATCAAGCTATACACAAATACCCAATGGACTTTGTACCTCTTATATCCTTGATTATAGAGGCTAATGTAGGTCTTGACTATACAAGATTAGAAATTTTACACCATTTTCCACAGACAATTAATTCTCTTGCTAATAACTTTAATAAAACTGTACTTGGTGTCAATACGTCGATAGGAATGAATGCATTCCGTTTTGTGCGTTTAGGTGATATAAAAAAGTTTTATCGTCCCTGTTACTCCATATGCGAAAAAACGCTCAGTGCGAGAGGGACGAATTCGTGGAAAAGCAGCAAAAAGTTGGTTTTTTGTTAATATAAAATGTACTAAAGTTGATATCAACATTTCGTTCAACTATATAGGTTCTAGATACCGTTGAAACCCATCTAATAAAACATAATTGCAGTCCATATGTCATTCTAAATTGTCAAACCAGGAGAATTGGTGTCGAAAAAGACCTCATAATTAAGTTAGAAGCTTAATTTTTTACTTTATATTTCTTTCTTTAATTGGAATTTAAAATTCAATTTTATCATTAACAGTGATATACCTCTATTTTGGTTTCTATTTTATTTCAATAAATATTTCTATCGAGCCGAATTTCTCCAATCGCGTTTCTGTTTAACAAATCCTTAGAATATGATTCCAAAAACAATATAGTTTATAATATATTCGCATGCGCGAGTAATACTTTAATAAATATATAATATGCCTCAATTAGCTTTTTATTTATAATGACACAATATAACTTTAAATATATACAATAAATAAAAGAAAATTATAACTTGAAATATATTTCGGCCCTTAGTGGGCCGTCATCAGTGAAGTATTAAAAAAACTACAAATATACCATAGTAATAAAAAATAAAAAATAAAAAAATCAATATTTTTCTTAATCAACCTATACTTATTATGATTTAAAAGGTACTTGTACTCGTCCACAAATTCTTGTATCAAATACTAAAAGTTTGTGGACAAGTACAAGCCCCTTCAAGTGCCAACAATCACCACCATCAACTCTTCTCATGCCATCCCAATTCTGGCAAATGTGTTGCCTTATATTGTGTAATTATGAATAAAAAGCTAATTGAGGCATATTATACATTTACAAAAATAATATACTATTTTATCAAAATAATACATTATTTACAGAAGTAGATATGCAAGTTCGAAAAGTGTCGATTTTTTTTCCGTAACGCCTTAAATGCATGTTGACGTGATTTGTCAACGCGTTTCATGCACAGAATCCAATCGGAGCAAATATTGTGGGGAAAGCTAATGGAAAGAGATTTTAAACGCTACCTAGAGTCTAGCGGTGTAACTACAAAACGGTGTTTAACTTTAGACAGTGTTTAAATCTGTTGCTGTCACTCTTTTACAATATGAAAGAAAAGGCGACAACAACAGATTTAAACACTGTCTAAAGTTAAACACCGTTTTGTAGTAACACGGTAGACATTTAGGTATCTGTCCAGATCAGAGCTCGGTCGCCCAGGGGCTCTACCGCGTAATTCTCATTTGTATCAACTTCAAGCAAATGCATGCGAAATTCAACGCGTGCAAAAGAGATGGCATGTTAGGCGGGCGTCGTCGCACGCACGATAAATTTCAATCTCAAGTTGATGTTGATGAAAATGAGAATTACGCGGTAGACCCGCAGGTACTGTGTAATATTAGGTGCAAACCTATGAAATGTCCGTTTTGTATGGAGATTTTGAGGAAAACTCAATTTTTAGTACTAATATTTTTGCATTTTTCAATGGAATGGCAAAACCAAATATTATATTTTGTTTGTGTATGAACGAGACAGCATTAAGCTAACAGCAAGATTAATTTAATTCTTGAAAAAGACGTAAAACCTTTAAATCAACTTTCAAACAAAAAACAAATATTGGAAATAGCTATTGAATTACAGAAATTATGAACTCATGAATCTGTATGAAAATTTCGGCAACTTCATATGTAAAGGCCTATTATTTAGCCGTACAGTATTGTTTTTCAAATTAATTATACTTATAATCCTTAAGCTGCAATCAAAACAAGTCGATAAGGAACTAGGACCTATCATAATCAACTTAATTTTATAATCCATAAAACTGACAACCAATTAATATGGGATAAATACTTACCGATAATAAGGAAACGGCTGCGGAACATGCAAGTCCATGGGCATAGATGCATGTGCATGTGCATGGGAGTAGTCATGCTGCATCATGCCATGCACGCCATGGCCGAGCATGGCGGCCCATGGCGATGACGCGAATCCACTCGGGTGCTCCATGCTAGTTTAGAATACTGTATGTTAGTATGCACTTTAGTTTCATTATTTTGTTTCACTTTTTTGGCACTGATTCACTGTTCTTTGTCCTTTGACAGACAGAGTTTCATAATTCTATGAGTAAGTAAAAAGTTTAATGTTTTCGGCTGTAAAAAATTATGTAATAATTTAGGTCTGTACATATTAAATTGCCGTTTTCTATAGAGAATTTGAAGGAAACTCAATTTTCAGTACTAAGATTTTTTAACTTTTTTTAGGAATGACAAATCCAGATTATGATATTTTTTATGTGTATGAATGAGGCAACATTAAGCTAACAGCAACATTAATTACATTTTTGAAAAGTATCAGCTGTAAAAAATTATTACGAATCTTATCATGGAAATGGATGGCATTTAGGACGAACTGTTTTTGAAGATTTAATTTTAGTTATCAAACTGAAAATAAAAACAAAATTGTAACACCTTGAAATCGACTTTCAAACAAAAAACAAATAATTGAAATAGCTATTGAATTACAGGAATTATGAACTCATGAATCTGTAAGAAAATTTCGGCAATTTCATGTGTAAAGACCTATTATAAACCATTTTCATTATACAAAATAGATTTGATCCATTGGTTATGTCTCAAAATTTTCTATACAAAAAACTAGTGTATAAAGTTTAAAAAAAAAATTGAAATTAAGCGACTCGAATTTCTTATTAGTGCAGTAAAAGAAAAAGTAGATAATTTGTATGTTTTTGCATGAGCAAGGATGTAATCATGCTACTTTTGTTACGTGATGTTAGAATTGCTTCTCTGGCAAACCTTAGGGGATTTTGTGAAAAAGCACTTTTGCATTTTATATACATATTTTAACTTTTCTTTGGTTAGATCTGCTTATTAATGTATTTTTTAATGCTATACGAAGTTAAAAAAACATTGAAATTTGTAAATATACAAAAGTAGGTACATATAATATTAAAAACATAACTCTAAGAGGCAAGACCTAACTAATCAGTTTAAATTTAAACAAATCATTTATATTAATATTTAACTAAAGGGTTTTGTAATTTTGACTGCAAAACTTTTTTTGTACCACTTTACTTTTTTATTTTTAGTATTTATAATTAGTCGTAATAATAGTAGACCTAGCAGGATTTATCAAATTCACCAACCAATGTGTGAGTATGGGCATTTCTTACAGAAGGACCGCCAACAGTGGCGAAATCTTGGAAAGGCCTATATGTCCAGCAGTGGACGAACCAAACTGATGGATGGATAAATTAGTTTTGTTTTCCAAAAGGACATTGAAATAGTCAAAAAAATGAGGTACCTAATAAAGAGATGAAGGCTGCGTTCCTAAACGCTTGGGTAAATGTAAAGTTTATTTCTTAAAAGTGAAAGAGATAAGACTGAGACGGAATCTATTCAGTAATCCTTGTGGAACGGCCCTTTGTAAAGCAGTTTATTCACGTGGCAAAGGATATGTTTTTGTGTATGTATCATTATTACCGAAATAAAATGGCTTTACAAGTCATTCCGAAAAATTCTATAACCCAGAAACCAAAGATTGGCACAAATGTCAAAGTGAAAATTTACCCCTGAATTTAAATAAATGTAAAATTTAACTATCCAATGTGAATTTTATATTTCTGACAAGGTTTAGGAGCGATTTCGAGAATTGTTCGGAGCTTTTCGTTTTCACTCGGGTGGTTGTGGAACGGTTGACAGTGAAATTTTACATTTACCCCGGCGTTTAGGAACGCAACCTAAAAATGTAATGGACACGTCTCCCGTATTGAAATATCAGGATATTTTTTATAGTAACTGTTTAATTATTTATAGCAAAGCACAAAACTATCTGAATTTTTGAAAGATCTCTATTATTACCGAAGTTAGCGATAGCGATATTTATCACTTTTAGTGTGAAATCGTGTCAGATGACGTCACGATGCCGTAAGCTCATTTTGATTGTCAATAACTTTGTAATTTTTTGAGATATCGAAAAAATAATTTTACCAGTGTTTTTAGCTTTTAAAACGCAATTGATTTTCATAAAAAAAAATTATGTTGGAGACCCCCGTCATTGTATTTTCGAAACTATGTCAATTCAGTACCTATTCTGGTATGTTTTAGCAAAATGTTTTATACGAATGCAGTATCTTAATATTTCGTATTGGTAAATACATTGAGGCGCAAATTTTTCTCTTTTGAAATATAGCTTTGTATTGGTTTTCAATTATATAAAATAAATAATCATAGCTCAAAACACATGATAAAACTTACAGAACAGAATAGAACTTAGCCTAGGGTTGCCAAATGGGAAAACCAAAATATATTGACAAAATTTCAAAAAGTCGGGATTTTGGGATTATGGTTGAAACAAATAAATATAATGAATCAAAAAATTCACTTTTTATTATTAAAATTAAAGTAATTACAAGAAAACACTTTTTTGCCCGCCGATCATTGTTATTTGTTATTTGTCTGGACAATTTGTACTTTGTCGGGACTCTGGACATCATATGAAATGTCGGGACAATCCCGACCATCTATCTGGCCCTACATATTGTTTCTCAGGAGTCTTATGTACACTTAGCTAATTATTTACAGTCAATTAACTTTTTTCTTATCTATACTTGTAGATATTCGACTCAAAACCGCACTTAGGAGAAGAATTCTACCGTAATTTAATACTAAAAACATACGTAGGTACTTGTCGTTGCTAATTACTTGACGATTTTGATAACGGGTCTCTACAGCCATAGCTGATGATTTCTATTTGCTTACCGATGCGGTACAACGCGTTTTATTTGGATTTCTTCAGTTATTTATTACTTATATCAACAGTTTATCCAATCTCTTAGTAATTTAGCAGGTAATAATAATAATAAGTAACTAAGTAATGATGTAAATTGGATGTAGCACATCCTAGGTTATTTGACATGACTAAACTTAATTTAAGGCGCTACGAAAAAAAATCGACAATTTCAGAACTTCTATATCTACTTCGGTAAATAATGTATAATTTTGAAAAAATAGTATATTATTTTTGAAATCTTTTTCTAGGGATCTGTTAAAACAGAAACGCGATTGGAGAATTTCGGCTCGATAGAAATATTGATTGAAATGAGGTCTTTATCGACACCAATTCTCCTGGTTTGACGATTTAGAATGACATATAGACTGCAATTATATTTTATTAGATGGGTTTTAACAATATCTAGGACCTGGTTAAACAAAATTTTGATAGCATTTTTAGTACATTTTATATTAATAAAAAACCGACTTTTTGCTACTTTTCCACGAATCCGTCCCTCTCGCACTGAGGGTTTTTTCGCATATGGAGTAACAGGGACGCTAAAACTTTTACATATCGCCTTAAGCGTTCTGTCCTTGTATTTTCGATAAAGCTCAAAATAAGGTTAGTCCTGTCAAATAAGTTAAGTCGTGTTACACCGAATCGATACCATTAAGTGCTCTATAATCTGTAGGTATATAATTCATGATTTCGATCTAAGTGTGTGTTCAAATAAATGTTATATTAGGACAATTAAGATCCTAAAAATACACCATTAAGGGGCTGCACTATGCTAAAATTCAGTCTTGCTCTAACGCGTTTGTTATTTAACTCTCTATCCCGCTCTAATCAGATGCGGCGAACGCAAAACTTCAGTTATTTTGAAATTGTGGCTACATTATGGCATTAATCATAATTTCTTTATGTTATTAAGATGTTTTTTTTTTTTCGTTAATATCTGCGTGTGTTGGTTTCATTTCAATCGGTTTTGAAACACGGAAACTGAATCGCTTTTTTCGTGATATTCATGCTTTTTTAAAAAGTAATATAAATAATAGAAGATTGAACGTATATTTTTTATAAAGTGTAATTTATAATTGTCTTGAGTCAAAAAATAAGCCATATTTTTTTCAAGTTTTTACCCTCTACATAGACGGAACTGAATCCAATGCTAAACTGATGTTTGGCATTATGGAGGGGCTCCGAATATTAATATTCTTAAAGAGAATAAAATTATCCCAATAGTACACAAAGGAATTGTTTTTTTTTCTTTCTGTGGACTTTTTAATTAAACCTACGATTTTTTTATATAACTAATGTGCATTATAACCTTAAAATTTTGTTTAGTATTGTGTTTATAAATTTTTCATATCGATTCTACTAATAACTGTTAGGAAGATATCGCTCTGCGTATCGCATGACACTATGAATATTTGCTATCTGCGCTTGCGCAAGCCAACTAAACCGATTGTTTAGGCTGTTAGCCGACTTATATTTACTATTAATGTATGTTTTTATTAGCTGACCTCTTCTCAGATGTTTTGTTAACCTTAGGCTGTGGAATGAGCAATACTACAGGTTTTTTTGGGAATGTCGCTAGTTCTTTGCGCATGAGTGTATGGTTTGTTGATTTTGGATAGATGATATTTGATGGATTGAAGGTTGAAGTGGATTTTTTCATTCAGTTGTGTTTGTTTAGAGGTATAAGATTTTGTTTGGAAACCTTAAAAGGTTTTTTTTTTGGTTCAATATAATTTAAGAATAATTATAATTGTTTTATGGCTGTCTCTACCAAAACTGTATTATTTATGCGTAAATTATGTTTACGTTTTGAAACATGTATTAAATGCATGTATTAAAAATGGTAAGTAGGTTTTAATAAAACATGAATGATTATAAATCCAATTTCCGCAAATAGCAAAAAAAGTCAAGCTGTATAATGTTTACGAACGCTTTACTATCCACCAAACAATGTTTATTTGGTTATGTTTCACTTCAATCACTTGTCAAACTTTCAGTACACCACTTCAATGTTTCTTCATAATTCATAACAGTTCACAATACTTAAAATCCTTTCAAAACTTTTTGGACGAAGTATCTAAGCACTCACAAAAAAAAACACTGGCCAGTCACTTTCCGGACGCGGAAAAAGAAAAAAAAAGAGCGCGCTGTCGCCGCCGAAAACTTTTCCCGCGCGCGCACTCCGTTCCGAATCGCGTGCGAGATAAGTCACTATTTACATGCATTTCGGAAATCGACCGCGGAGAAAAAACACGTGTGCCGAGTTTGTCGGTCCAGCGGTCATTGAGAGGATTCTGCTATCAAAACTATACGGGCGTGCGGCACGGTGGATGTGTGCGCCCGAACCGGCCCCGGCCGCGCTGGGCATACGAAACAAGCCTCTCTATACATACCTACGTCCTATACAGCCTTCGCTGTCGAATTTCCGGACGTGACGTCCCGCGTAATTGGGTTGGTTTTACGTGACATTTCAGAATGGCACGTCGCTAACTTGTCTGATATTTTGGGGGTGTGCCCTAATTACCTTTTGAACACTTTCGCTTGTCTTCTGGGCTCGTGTGGGTTTGGTAAGACATTTAGCTGGGTAACAGTGGTGGTTCAAAAATCAATAGCTTTCTGAAACTGTTACCTGAAAAAAAATTGTGAGAAAAAAATCGATTCGTCTGAATTTCAACTAGAAAAAAAAACGCTTTTGCTAAAGACTGCTCTACATTACTTAAAGCATACAAACTGGCTTTCTTAAGCTTGTTTTATTGTTTTCACATGATTAATTTACTAATCAAATTATATCATATTTAAGAAAGCTTATCCATCACACAAAGTTACTTCAAAAGCATAAAATCACAGTAAAACTTCAAAAAATTTACATATTCTCACACTCCAGAAACCCATAATGATATCACCTACGACCTGACCTAAACCATTTTGACATTAGTAACTGTCAAACGTTCCTTTAAAAACCAATTTTACTTGATCTTCCAATCCCTTCAACGCCTGCGAACTGATAGGCCATGTTTCACCAGACATTTAATGTTCCCATCAAGTGCCCAACGAAATTTGACCTATCTCTCTTAGCTATACGGCAGGTAATCAGGGGTCTAGTGCGTAGGTTGGTTAGTACAACCATGGTCTTAATTGTCATAGAAATTGCTCTGCAAAACGTCACCGTGTGAGTGACACATAACGGTGGATTATAGAGTCAGTGATCTATCCAATGATATATTATAGAGTTAGTGATATATTCAATGATATATTGCTATTATAGATATAGTGAATATATTACCGTGTCTATTTCTTTATGAAAATAGAGTTTTCTTTTGAATAATTGAATAAATCATAATTTTTTGCTGGATTTACATCTAATATCTAGAGTATTATTAATCTAGGCTTTTTATATATTTTCATGTATTTTTCGGGTCATCACAAATATAATTTGTCAAAACATGACTTAAAAAAAACATTACCTATGTTATTGTTTTTAGTCATTGTAATATAAACCCATCAAAAACGATTTGTAAAATGTCAAATAATTGTAATAGATTTTATATTAGGTACGGGCAAGGCTTTAAGAATGCTTAAAACTGTAAGTAATCAAAATATTACTAATCATGGAAAAAACATGTGAATTGTAAGATTTAATCACACAATCATAAATCATAATCATAACGAAGTCTTAAACGAAGAAAACATCGTCACAAATAAAATTGTCTACAAAAAAACCCCTTCATTCATGCTCTCTCATACATTTAATAGCTCAATTCATATTTCATACAAAAAAGTCACATGCACAAGTGATTCCGACAACCAATATTTGTGGACCCCTGCACATCTGTATTTGTTCAACCAAGACTAAGAACGTAAGAGCTCAAGAGAGGATGGTCGGACAATTACGCAATTGGTCAGTTTTAGATATGTTTTTTGTTTTAATATAAATAGATTAAATAGGTAATGATATATATCATAAATTAAATATAAATACTGTTATTTCAAAATATATTTCGGGTCCGACCTGGACCTGGCATCAGTTGAGTATCTTAATTAAAATAATAATTTTGTAACAATAAAAATAATAATAAATTAAAATAAAATAATTTATTTTAATTAGGATACTCAATTGATGCCGGGTCCAGGTCGGACCCGAAATATATCTTGGGATAACAGTATTTATATTTAATTTATCATATCTATCAGTACCTATTTATATTAATACAAAAAATATTAATAGCTTTTACAGTGTATTTAATTTAAAAACAGTTTTAGATATGATCTTGATTAACTCAGTTAAGGAATTTCATAATTAAATTTACCCTTCAGTGAAGGTTTTTACCCTAAAACTGTTTTTCACATTTTTTTTCGTTTTAGGTATAAAGTTGAACATTATATTTCGAAATAACTTTTAATTACATACTTTGGTTCTATAAACTCAAATTTTAGTTAGATAGTTTTAGAAAAAAACTGAAACTAATACAAAATTTACATATTTATGAAGTTTAGGTATTTTTTCAAACGAAGAAATATTTTAAGTACAAATGAAACACAATTAAAACATTCATTACGAAATTCTGAGTAATATAATTCAAAATCCACCGCCCATTTAAATTAAATTCCAAATCCAAATACCTTTCTATTTTGCATCTTCACTCTTTCCCTCTTCATATTACCGAACGAGACGGCAACACTTCATCAAGACCTCGTGACTTTTGAAAGTGAGCTTTCTGATTGGGTAAAACCCACGCTCAGAAGGCGTTGGGCGAGCCTCATTGGTGCGATGGGCGTGGTCACTTAGCTAGGTGCGAATTCTAGGTCAGTATAATAATAAATTGTTTTAATTCGCGCTGTTTGGAGAATTTACCTGTTTTCGTAGCTTCGTAGCTACCACCGATGCAGAGAGGCCTACGTCGTAGCATCGTAGCTGAAGAATTGTTTGTCTGTTTTAGGGAATCTTCGATTTTAATCTTTCCTTTGATGAATTCATTAGCTTTTACCAGAAAAATTGCATGCAAAAAAGAACCAATTAATTATACCCATAGGTGATTTTGAGTCATACAACAAATTTACACTGGAAACTCGGTAGGTAAGTGACAAGAAACTAAGTCTCTTAATATGGGGCACGTGGGGGCACGAAAACTTTTCTTTTTTAATTCCCAAAGTACTCGTATGTATACTTGCCCTATAGGGCAGAATTTTAAATATATCTCTTGTAGACAGATTAGTGCTATAGCTTGAACTAAGTCGAATATACAACAAGAAAACGTCAGAAAACAAAAAAAAAAGCTTTTACAGTCAAAAGAGGTGTATCAGGATCATTTTTATTTTTATTTATTTTATTTATATTTATTTATACAAGGGGGGCTGTTCAGAACGTGTACGTCACTTCCCTGATCGACTTCACGAGAGAATTTGGCAGATCAATGCATTTTCGTATTTAGCACATGACGATAATAGTAGTTTATGCTACAAGGGCGAAAAGGAATAAATTACGAGGACGGTTTAAAACACGATCGTAGCGAGTTTACGTTACGTTTTTCAATGCATAGTGTGAGGAAATAAAACAAATATAATCTTGTGAACTTTAAATTGTGATTGGCTCAAAAGGACTGTATCCAGAGCCGTTGAACAGTGGAAAAAAAAGTATAACATTTATGGTACACAGGAAAGGCTGCAAGTTAGCCAACCATTGTAAAAAAATTAAAAAAAATAATAATAATAAAGCCCTAGGGCAAAATAAACGACTTTCTGTTCGGTTTTGATGCATAAAAAGTGGGCCTTTACGAGCACTTGCATTGAAAAAGTATTTTGACATCCCTGTCTTTTGTGAAAATAACTTTAGGAAAAGCTTATTGACGTGATCTGCGCATTTGTTGAGAGATATTTGATTTTTTTCAATGCAAGTGCTCGTAAAGGCTCACTTTTTATGCATCAAAACCGAATAGAAAGTCAATTATTTTGCCCTAAGGCTTTATTATTATTATTTTTTATCTAATTTACTTACGAGAAGTTGGCTAACCTGCAACCTTTCCTATGTACCATAAATGTTATACTTTTTTTCCACTGTTTAACGGCTCTGGATACAGTCCTTTTGAGCCAATCATTAACTTGCAAAATTGTAACAATGTAACTTTCAACTTTGATAATTAAATTGTTTTCTTTGATTATATTTGTTTTATTTCCTCACACTATGCATTAAAAAACGTAGTATGATACACGGGCGTAAGAGCAATTTCCCCCTTGTAGCATAAACTACTATTATAAGAGATTATGACGTTTATTATTTGTTATCATCAAGGTAAGTTAAGGCTTATTTGATCGCAATAATAAATAACCGGCCAAATGCGAGTCGGACGAAGGGTTCCGTACCATTATATATGTATTGGAGCCCCCTTAAATATTAATTTTATTCTATTTTTTAGTACTTGTTGTTATAGCGGCAATAGAAATAATTAGCTTTAACATTAATACTTTGCTCTATAATATATAGTTACAATACCTCCAGGTTTTAAATTTGTGTCTTTTAAAAATAATTGCTTGCACTATAATTTTAATAAATTCAGCTTTAAAATTTGTCTTCTTTGAAAATAATTTTGTACAAAAATCAAGTCCATATTACTCGTAGTACTGTATTGCATTATTTAACTCTAATACCATTAATTATTTTTAAATAAATTGTTAGTTGGTACTCTTTTTTTATCGGCATGAGGAAATTAACGAAAATCTTTAACCAAAAGTCAAAAATAGGTGCGACAACGAGCGAAGCGAAGGGGTGCGGATAAGATAAGGAACCGAGCGAAGCGGAGTGGAGTGAGGCGATGTCCCTAGATTTAACATAATTCATGACATACACAGAGAGAAAACCTTATCATCATCTTTACATTACAAAAAAAACAGGTATCATTCCCTCTCACTCATTTCCATGTGCGGTCTCTTTCAATCAGATTTCTGTTGCTTTATATTCCTATCTAGAGACGCTCGTCTAAGATATTGTATTTGCTGAATGAACTAAAGTCGAGTCCAGGATTAGGCGAACTAACTTGACAGTTCATTGTACACTAATGTTGCCACAGTTTGGCTAGTGCTGTAAATATCGATGTTTAAAAAGTCTAGTTAATCATTATTATTGTGTTTGGAATCAAACTAATAATTTTACTAAGCAAAATAATAATAATGAAAATTAATTAAATTAATTAAAATCGAACACATAACGGGTTTGGAATTATCATCGACGATATAATAGCGTTTGTCTCTATCGCACTTTCATATTTGCCAGAAAGAAAGGGATAAATGCTATATGTATGGTACATGAAATGTATTTTTGTATTTTATTCCTAATTTGAGGAGTAAGTATCGTAAATATCCGCTTTAAACAGTACATCCTTCAGATCATATTATATCATATAAATTGCTGTAGTTCGTCCCTATTTGGCAAGTATGTATGACTGCGAAAGTTTCGACGACAATTACTTGATAAAATATAAATAGAATCAGATTTATAGAAGGCACAAGGTTGTATCGACATATTTTTGTCGACATAACCCTATCACTATTTATTTTTTCCTGTCTGGCAACATTTTCGGCTGTCAAGTTAGTTCGCCTAATTCTGGACTCGACTTTAGTATCCAAAGTCGTAAAATAAGTTCAATAAAAAAAAATGTTTTGTTGGTTTGATTATATATAGTGCGAAATATTAATTTTGTTGTAGAGAGAATTATTTTTTAAGCGTTTCAAATATTTTGCAGTCGTTAACATTACATCATATTGTAAATGTTTATTTATATGGTAATATTTATTTAAGTTGTATTATTTTTTGTAGTGTCTTTCTCTTTTTTTATTGTTATTTTCTTTAATTTTAAAGTAAGTTTAAATGTGTCCCATGAAAATCTTTGAAATTAACACGTGTAGGCTTAGGAAAAAAAACTTCATTTTAGGCAAAAAGCAAGCCGCTTTGTCCAGTAATAGTAATCGATTGCGCTGCCATCAGTCATTGACATAATATTATCATGTCCATGGCCACCATTCTTACTCTTCGATTGAGTAAAGTAAATTAAAAATAAAGCCACTATTAATTCCTTCCTCTTTGGTTGAACAAAGAGGTGACTTAAGAAGTATCTCATCCATCATCCATCAGCCTAGTTCGTCCACTGCTGGACATAAGCCTTTCCAGGACTTTGCCACTCCCGGTGGTCATCTTGGAAGAACTGCCCATACTCGCACACGCTGGGCAGGCGGTTTGGTGAGCGCGGTGCCAGAACCCTCGCACCAGTGACGCCGCTGCCTGTCACCAGTCTGTTCCATATAAGGCCCGGCTATGAGGGAAGGATATACCGCCATTCATCGGTCCCAAGCATGGTGGGCCTCGTGGTTTTTTGCCTGTGAGCTGTCCTCTTACTCTCCCCCGAATTACTTCGAGGGGTCTCCAAGTAAGATGGTGGTACCTCCACAGTCGCGCCCGACATCAGCTCTACCACCTGACAAGAAGTATCTACTTTAATCATTTACGGTATCTCTGACAAAATCTGCTTTTTTTGAGTCACCCGCTGTTAGCCTGGAGGTGGCAGCTGAGCCCTCCCAATATTATATATAATAATATTATTATATACAAGGTGACTTTTTGATCATCGTCCAAATTCATACTGGAGGCTTGATAAGTGATCAGTATCTTGGATCAGTAACAATTTTTGTGAAATTCGTTAAATGAAATTTCGGCTTCTCATAGAAATTCAGTTCCAGTCCCGAGTGAATCACTATGGGGAGTCAAAATTTCATTTTACGAATTTCGCCAAAATTGTTATTGATCCATGATACTGATCACTTACCAAGCCACCAGTATGAATTTGGACGATGATCAAAAAGTCACCTTGTATATATATTATTATTATATATATATATATATATATAATAATAATAATGCATGTGCCCATGACATCTAAAAGTGCAGTAGAAATCTATACTTTATGGGATATTGCCCCCCCCCCCCCCTAATATTTTTATCAAGAAGGCCACTGCCCTCTACCTTAAAAAAAATGTCGGTCTCATTTTTTGATAGTCACAATATATTCAAGTTTTCACTCAGCTGATTCGTTCGAAAAGATCGATGAAAGCAACAAAAAAATCGAAAACAAGTCTACACTAACCCTTATATTTACAACGAACTTCACCCTTATAACTATTACACTAAGGGCCATAGACAAAGAAAATCTTACTCTAACCCCAAAGTAGTTGTTATGCATAAAGCGTAGCTCCCAATGTATGATGAGGAAGACTTCCGTAGTTTTTCTAGGTTCCGTTTCGTTGGATTCCGTCGGCAAACGGAAGTACTGTTTCGTTAAAATAACTTGTCAAGTTTTATTTTACCATAGAATTTATTTATTACACAACAAATCAAATACATAACAAAAAATTATAAAATTAAAACTAAATAATATTTAAAATTAAACTAAATAAAAAATTCTATCAAGGTCGCTGCCGTCGTGCGGGAGAGTACCTAGCAGGCTGGCAGCGTTACCTCGTTGTATGGCCAGACTGATTCTCTGGCCGAGGTAAGCCCCAGCCCGAGGGTCCCCGGAGGCATCGACCAGGCGTTTTGATAAATCTTTATATAAAGAATGTGCACTCGGTCCTCACGGTCCGAGTGTCTCAACGCCGAAGGGCGCAAACATATAGTCCGTACTCAGAGCTACATATCTGCGCCGCTTCTTTTTTTCAGCTCCTTCCGCCGCGGCGCCCGCCTTGGAGCAGGTCATTGGTAAGTAGGATGAGGCTAGTGTATCAACACAAGTCGCATCCCACACCAAAGACCTGCCACATTTCCACGGCATCAATGTCATTTCGTCGGGCCTCTTCCCGTCGTCCCGAGAGAGCCCGTACGGTTCTGTAGTAGCTGGGACGCTACAGCTGGCAAGGGCCCGGCGGATGATGTCGTACAGATTAGCGTGACGCGCGAGGCGGCCGGCGCTGAATTGGCAAGACAGACCGTGGTGACCAAGTGGGTCGACGCTCTCCCCACAGCGGCAGCGATGAGGTTGGTTTGTTTTAGTACCCAGTCGCAGGCTTACGGCCAAAGTTAAAGTTGTCCTATCCAACAGAGTGCCGATGTTTGGTGAAGGCAACGCATTCAGCCAGTAACCCGACTCTGGTGTGCTAGTGGCTAAGAGACGAGCCCTGTCAGCGATGTTGGGATAAAGTTTTGTCAAAGCTAACATAGCGGCCTTACAACTAGGCTTGCCAGCCGTCCCGGATTTTTCGGGACGTCCCGCTTCTGTGTCAAGTTTGGGCCGTCCCGCCGTGACCCCTTGCGGGACGCCTTTTGTCTCGGAAATCGGTGATTATATGATATTAGGTACCTATCTCGTACCAACTACCCTCGGCTCGATTAATTTGTAATAACTCGCGAGGAGCAATGGTTGCTCATATAGTAGTTTATGCTACAAGGGCGCAAAGGAATAAATTACGAGGACGATTTAAAACACGAGCGTAGCGAGTGTTTTAAACGTAACCGAGTAATTTATTGCTCTTACGCCCGTGTATCATACTACGTTTTTCAATGCATAGTGTGAGAGATAAAACAAATATAATTTTGTGAACTTTAAATTGTAATTGGCTCAAAAGGACTAGGTATCCAGAGCCGTTAAACAGTGGAAAAAAAGTATGACATTTATGGTACACAGGAAAGGCTGCAGGTTAGCCAACCATTGAAAATAAATTTAAAAAAATTATAATTATAAAGCCCTAGGGCAAAATAATCTACTTTCTGTTCGGTTTTGATGCATAAAAAGTGGACCTTTACGAGCACATGCATTGAAAAATTATTTATGAACATGAAAGAGGCACCTGGTCTTCTACCTATCTTTTAGATGGTTGCTTCAATTCCACCATCAAATGCATCAGCAGAGAGTGTTTTCTTTTTGTGGAAACGCCTAGACAGACAGCAGAAATAAGCTGTCTGTCGGCCTCGTATAGGCCGTACTACAGATTAAAATTAATTTTGACCAAAAATGAAGCGAATTTTTGCAAAACAAAAATTTGTTAAAATGCGCAAAATCACAAAATATGTATAGCGTTAAATGTTAAAAATGTATTTAATTTAACAATTAAAAATGTATGTGTTGATTTTTTTTTAATTAAATAATTTATGTTTGTTTTTCTAGCCACATTGTATGTGGTGTGTCCCGCGTTATGCAAAAAAGCATTTTCGGGTAATCCCGGAAATGCTTTTTTGGAGTTGGCAAGCCTAATTACAACTCGCATAAAGTAACACTTCATTGAGATTTTCCCGTGATCTTTGCATAGTTAATAACAAACTAAACCGCTATATTGATCTAGTAGTTTTCGAGTTTTGCACATACGCTACAGGGTGCACGAATGGAGCCTCCCCGAGTGGCGTGATGTGAGACACAACCACTTGATTATTATTGCAAAAACGCCTGGCGTAGCCTGGACTGTTGGACCAAGAGGCAATAACCAACTAACAAATCCTTTCACTTAATTTCATTTCATTTCATTTATTTATTCACAAATCATATACAGTGTGTCCCTCGTACAAGTGCACATCTTTAAATACTCCACCTTGACCTGGGTATCTTTGTATGGGACGCGAGCGCAGTGCCTTTGGTTAACCGCTCGTAGAAAATATTGTATTTATAATATTGTAGTTATATTTTTTGTTAGAAAGATAATGAAATTAGCAATGATAAATAGGAATAAAAGTATAGTAAAACATTATTTTGAAAAAATTGACTATTACTCAAAAAAAGACGGAAAAATTAAAGAAATAATCTTTTAGGATATTATTTTTATGGTAATGGTAGTTGATTATGTCTCGTTTTTGATTTGGTATGCAACGTCTATTTTTAAGGATTATAACAGTTTTATTTCATTGCATTACTCGCGATAGATCAAAAGTTATGACATATTTTATACATAGTCTCCATGGGAGGCAAAAAAATTTTTAAAACGTCAATTTATAAAACAAAAATGATAAAAAAAAAAAATTTTTTTTTGTCGGTAAAATAAGGTCTAGTTTCATCCCTTTTCGGATGTGCACTTGTACGAGGGACACACTGTATATGATATTTAAATATTACACAGTACCTGGTGACAAAAACTAAATTACGACAAAATAATTCTTAACACTACGGAAATAATAATAACATAAACTATGTCAATTTTTTTTTAATAGTTATGTCAATACATTCGGTAAAAATAACTACAACTATTACTTGCAAATCACAAAATTACTTACAAGTCTTCAATCGAATACAAGCACTTCTTCAACAAAAAACGTTTCAAAATTCATTTTTGAATTTACTGTAACTAGTAATCATTTTCAACTCTCGTGGCAATTTATTGTTCACAGGTGGTAGACCTGATGCCGTGCTCGACTGTGGAGGTACCACCACCTTACTTGTAGACCCCCTCGAAGTAATTCGGGGGACAGTAAGAGGACAGCTCACAGGCAAAAAACCAGGAAGCCCACCATGCCTGGGACCGATGTATGGGTATATCCATCCCTAATAGCCGGGCCTTATATGGAACAGACTGGTGACGGGCAGCGGCGTCACTGGTGCGAGGGTTCCAGCACCGCGCTCACCAACCCGCCTACCCAGCGTGTGTGAGTATGGGCAATTCTTCCAGGATGAACGCCGGGAGTGGCAAAGTCCTGGAAAGGCTTATGTCCAGCAGTGGACGAACTAGTCTGATGGATGGATGACAATATGCAACTGGTTGGAATGGAGCACTCTGTGCTTTACTATATCTAACTTCGGACATAAACTTGTGGCCAGATCTTTGCGACGGGAGCATAATCTCTCTTCCTGCTCAGTTTTAGATTCGAATGTATGTAGCACCTTAATCAAGTCCAATAAAAGCACCAGGATCTAAACACTTGGAGGAGGCAAAATTTATAGCTCTGAAAAGTATTCCCTGCATGATTCCTTCTGTGGAATACAAACCATAGTTCGAATAGCCCTCTTTTGAATGATAAACGCTTTTTCTGTTATACTTGTAACTGTTACCCCAAAATTTAATACTGTATCTCAGTCTTGATTCTACGAGGGCGTAATATACAGTTTTTAACTTTTTTATGTTAACTCCCTCTCTAAAGCTTCTAAGAGCATAGCATGCAGAGCTAATAGATCCTACAATTGCATTAAGGGGCTCCACAATGCGAAACATCAGTTTTGCATTGGATTCAGTTCCGTCAATGTAGACGGTAAAAATTTGGAAAAAATATGGCGTATTATTTGACTCAATACAATTATTAGTTACACTTTATAAATAAACATACTTTCAATCTTCTTTTAATTACACTACTTTTAAAAACGCATGAATTTTACAGAAACAGCGATTCAGTTTCCATATTTCAAAACCGATGGAAACGAAATCAACACATGCAGATATTTACTAGAAAATCCCATCTTTATTACATAAAAAAATTATAATAATTGTCCTAATATAGCCGCGATTTCGAAATAAATAAAGTTTTGCGTGTGCATTTTAGCATAGTGCAGCCCCTTAAGCTCATGTTTCCAGTTAAGCAGCGAATCGATATAAGTTCCTAAAAGCTTGACCTCTTCCTTAATACAGTATGACCTATCCTAGCTACCTTTTATTATCCGTCCAGCACGAAAAGTCCAATGGCAAAGACTTTATTAACTTTTGATAGAGGCGATTATATGTTGGCTCATTGGTCTATTTGTCTTCAACGGGTAATACTAATAATTACGCAGCGAAACAACAAATTGGAGGGTTTTTAGCTAATACTGAAATATTTTGAATTGAATTTACGTAGATAGTAGCCTTCATATTTTTATTACCTACTCTATGAAAAAAAATCAATTAGATCCCCTAAACGTTTACAAACCAAAAAAAATTGGTTGGAAATATAAATATTTTTTAGACAAAA
The DNA here is from genome assembly GCA_934047225.1 of Ypsolopha sequella. Taxonomy (NCBI): domain Eukaryota; kingdom Metazoa; phylum Arthropoda; class Insecta; order Lepidoptera; family Ypsolophidae; genus Ypsolopha; species Ypsolopha sequella. The sequence continues at coordinate 18,618,179 of OW204004.1, read as the reverse complement.
TATATATCTTAAGACATTGTTTATAAGTAAGTTGACTCAATAAAAGATTAACACATCAATTTTTTTTTTCAATTTAAGGAGAGTCCTTATTTCTTCCAAAGAACCCTCGAAAGTCTGACGTTGTTAATGTTTTAGGGTCAGGTCCATCCTTAACTGGTGGACGACCTTCAACAAACGTCAAAAATCGTCCAAATTGGCCAACCAAGAGAATTTGTGTCGAAAAAGACCTCATTTCAATAAGTATCTTTATCGAGACTAATTTATTCAATCGCGTTTCTGTTTAACAGATCCTTCGAAAAAGAATTCAAAAATAATATGCTATTTTATCAAAATAACACCTTCTTTACTGAAGTAGATATGCAAGTTCTAAAAGTGTCGATTTTTTTTCCGTAGCGTGTTCTTCATGCTCGCTTGACGCGACAAAGACTGGAGTAGGAGTTATATCGCTTATTTAAACAGATCGCGCATTAAAAATGGTGACGAACGTTACCGTGCTACGAGTGCAGCGGGTCTAGAAACAAACACGTTTGGGGCTTATTCGTCACGTCTTTAACCGTCAAACGAATGAATTAGACCCTCAAACGAACGAATTCGACTCCCAAACGTACGAATTCGACTGTCAAACGAACGAAATCGACTCTCAAACGAACGAATTAGTCTCTCAAACGAACGAAATCAACTCTCAAACGAACGAATTCGACTCTCAAACGAACGAAATCGACTCTCAAACGAACGAAATCGACTCTCAAACGAACGAATTCGATTCTCAAACGTACAAATTCGACTCTCAAACGAACGAAATCGATTCTCAAACGAACGAATTCGATTCTCAAACGAACAAATTCGACTCTCAAACGAACGAATTCGATTCTCAAACGTACGAATTCGACTCTCAAACGAACGAATTCGACTCTCGAACGAACGAAATCGACTCTCAAACGAACGAATTCGGCTCTCAAACGACTCTCAAGCGTGGCTTACGTGGCTTCGTCTATAAAACAAACAATTGTTATTTTCGAACTATGAAAGATTTTGCGATTTTATTCAACCGTTATGTATACATACATAATATACTCACGCCTTTCTCCCGGAGGGGTAGGCAGGGACTACTGCTTACATCTGCTACGATCTTGACATACCTCTTTCACCACTTCCACATCGTTCAATCTAGTCATACAAGCTCTTCTATTCCGGGTACTTTTGACATTGCCCTTCTTCAGTATGTCGCCAATTTGGCGAGCATGCGTCTTTTGTAGCTAGGTTGTACCTTCCTTGCGAGCCATAAATTTACACCTTTATGTATACATAAACATATCTAGGTTATATTATAATTACCATGACGATCCCTTTGTACAACATCTTCATGTTTTTTCTGTGTCTTTTCCGCCCACAAGGTCTATAAAAGAAAACAATAAGTGATATGCCCACAAATATTTACCTTCTTTTAGACATCATATTTTCTTTTGTTTGTATTTGATGCCAACCTTTATGATAACAATAACAAGCAGAACTACTAAAAGTCTCCTTTTAAGAGTTCCTATATATATTTATTATACTATTTGCGACTAGTTTCGTCTATTTTATGACATCATCATCAGGTGAAATTAAATTGTAAACAAACATTTTCGTTATATTATGATTACTTAATACATAATTACATTAATATAAACACAATACCACGCTAAGCGGCATCAAACGCAGTACAATCACGTTAAAAACTGCTAAAACGTTTGTTAAAACACAAATGGCTCTCGCCGCCATGGCAAGTATCGATCGCGCAACTACGTGATCCGCGTACAGACTAGCGGCGCGGCCTGGCGTGGCGGTGGCGGGAAACTTCTGTTCTACATTATACGGGTAAATTATGGTAACAAGTTTTATATATTTAATTTTTTATTTAACAACACGTTATGCTTTTTCTATTTTAAATAGAAGTTCCAAGTTCCTAAAAATGGCTATTGTTTTTTATGTGTTTTAATCATGGTTGTGTTAATTTTTGTTTATTGTTTTAAGTATCCTTATGGATGAACAGGCAGTGACAGAATAACAGCGTCCCTTTGCTTCTGGCTTAAGGGACAAAAGCTGAGTCACCGACCTTTTCAACAGAACCTGTCTAATCCTAAATAGTCTTTAAGTATTATGTGTTTTGTGTTGTGTTCTGTTGAATAAAAATATTTTTATTTATTTATTTAAAATTGTTTTGTGAATAAGCACCCAAGGAAAATTTCCGCAAAAGCCTATTTCTGCAAGTATGCGACACTGGAAAAATAAAATATAATAAAAAAGAGCATACGAATAAACTGGAAAACTAAAGGGTACGATTACTGAGGTACACGATTACACGTATACGAAACCCTCGGTGTGCGAGACGAACTTGCACTTGACTGGCTTTTTTTGTATAGTTGATAGTAAATAATTATATAAGTAAATATCTATCAATAGTAATTGTTGAAGCTAGCCTGTAATTTTTACGATTTCCGGTAATAATCAAAACCTTGGAATAATGTAAACAAAATTAGGTATAAATATTGAAAAATACCTGATTATTTTAATAATAGGGGTTTCTATTACATTTAAGTAAACCTAACCTTATATATTTTCCCATATTATTATCTATTATATAAAACTATTACCTATAAACATAGATTATTTAGTAAAAAATTTTATTAACAAGAAACTTAAATAAGATAAATAATACTTAAAATATATACTGACTACAAAGAATATAAAATTAAAAAGTTATTTAAAATTAGTTTATTTATTATTCGCGCTGAGCTAACACTCGGCAGGTACAATTATAAATACAAATAAAAAATATATCGTCACGACATGAATCCCCGAGGGGGTGTCAGAGGTGTTCCAAGTGTTATCTGTAAAATTTAAGTACACCCGTGTTTCAGTGATGATTATTATTATTACGTCCCAACGTGATGGGTTTTTATTTTTCAAATATTATTTGTCTTTTTTACGTAAAGTTATGATATCTATTGTCAATGCAGCAACTGATGCCGAGTCCAAAAGGATTCGAAATATATCTTGCTTATATTAATTAATGTGTATAATTTACAAAAAAAACACTATATATATCAATATTTATAAAGAAAAGCCGAATGGTAACATTATATTTTATTATATTATATAAAGTTATTTTAATAATGTATGTACAATTTTACATACATAATTTTACATGTACAAACATATTTTAGTATTTAACTTAGCATAGCAAACCATATCGAGCTCGATAGTACGTGATACAGTGCTCTCTCTCACTCTGTTGATCTACCTCGAGAGGGATAGACATGTTGTATCGAGCGGTTAAAACTCGATACGGTCTGCTATGCTAGACACCCAGAAAATCCTATAACTTAACCTAATGTCTCAAAACCTGCAAACGCATTTTGCTCCTATAGTAAAAATAAACATAGAACATCTTTATTGATAATTGTACATTACACGTCATTTACAGATAATTTACATTAGGTACTTTAGTACATAAAAAACATAGTCATTAATCATTAACAAAAAAATCAATTATAATAAATTGCAGTAATAATAAAATATTAAATATTGGACATAAATATTCCAATTTCATTATATACAACTATCGGTAATAATCTCGTAATTTCAGGTAAAAGTCAAACCTTTATGCATTCAAATTTATTGAAAAAGGCATTACTTAGCGGAAGTCCATCATGAATTTGAATGAGTTTACTTTTTGCTAAGTTTACTTGCTTGTTATTTAAGATTGCTTTATTTTGTGCTCGTACTGCTTGCTTTGCTTGTGCATGTTTTATGCGGGAGGGCGGGCGGTGCTTGAGTCTGCATTTTGAATAGCATGGTAAGAGTGTTTAGCGGAATATTGCAAATTATTAATATATCCACAAATTTATGCATTCAATATTTGCCATTACAATCGAAATAAACGTAGCGCTTGCCGGCACGCGGCGCGCGTCGGCGTCGCGGCAATATCGATCCTCGTAACGATGACGTCACGTGAGCGGCCCGACAACATCGCTCGCTCGTGCCGACTGTACCTCCTGCATATTTAAAACTAAGCAATTTTAAAAAACCTCTTTAGAAGTTCTTTAAGGTGATATATCGTCCGTGCAAAGGTCCCCGTTACTCCAGGCGGAAAGTTCCGCAGTGCGAGAGGGATGGAATCGGGGAAAATTGACTAAATGTCGGTTTTAAATTAATAAAAAAATAACTAAAATAGCTATAAAAATTTCCATTTCCAGTATTTAGGTATTGTCAAAACCCATCTCAATAAATATTTTTGAAATGTGTATACTACCCCAATTTGTCAGAGTATCAAAAAAAGTGTAAATTTAGACCTCATTTCAATAATTATTTCTGTCGAGTGAAATTCCTCCAATCGCGTTTCTGATAGTCCAAAATCTAGAAAAAGTTTCAAAAATTGTTATACTAATTTATTTCACTTGGAACTACTTTTGAACAGCAGATAGATAACTTCAAAAAGTGTCGATATTGACATGATTGATATTAAGGTATCCCCTTAAATACAAAAACCTACGAAAATAGTATCTTTTCTGTCCGTTCTTCCACTACATACAATGCCGGATACGTGGGGGCTATGTTAGGGTTGCCAGATGGTCGCAATTCGTCGCGATTGTCCCGACATTTCATATGATGTCCAGAGTCCCGACAAAATACAAATTGACTCGACAAATAACAAATAACAACGGTCGGCGGGCGGCGAGAGAATGAGCACTGTGCGACTGCGGGTGAGGCGCGGCGGGGCGGAGGGGGGCTAGGTATTTTGTTGTAATTACTTTATTTTTTGATTCGTAATTTATCCCGACTATAATCCCAAAATCCCGACTTTTTGAAATTTTGCGCAGATATTTTGGTTTTCCCATCTGGCAACCCCAGGCTAGATGCCTGAAGCCTTCTCCCCCCACATACGTTATTGGACTCACACTAGAGTGTTGCACTCGGGTGTAAGTGAACAATTACACCCCCGAATTTGAAAAAAAAAACATGTTTCCATATTACCACAGGTTTACAAAAAGGTCAAGTAGTAAAATAACTTTCAAAAACATGTAGGTTTTTTATGACATAAAATGACAACCTCGATAAAAAAGTTGGAGATGCCGGGGATCGAACCCGGGGCCTTTCACATGCAAAGCGAACGCTCTACCACTGAGCTACATCCCCTGATGACTAACCAGTAGATATAAAGAAACCGGTTCACAAAATAAACCACAAAAAATATTATGATGCATTAAAACAACACAATATTATTTACACAGTTGGTCAAAAACAGTTGGTCAAAGTTGGTAAACGTTTATAGGTAAAAACAATGAAAATCGTAACAGAAAAAAGAAGTTAAACAAAAGTTGGTACAAAACAAAAAGCATAGATATATGTAAAGATAAATGCTTAACACATACTTCACCAAAAAAAAAATGTATACAACGTCTAACAGAAAGGTGTAACCATATTTGAAGAGCTTATTCAGTCAATGGTATAGAACAACTTTTACTCATAATATCATATAGTCACCGGACCAAAATGACAACAGTTTTTTATTTTTTTTTCAATTGTTTTTACGAATAGTATGAATTCGTATGGACAAGTAATATCGCCAGTTTCTGGCTTCCGCAACTTCAACTTAACAACCTGTATTACATCATAAATATATGTAATACATGTAACAAATATATGCCTAACTCCGCCCATTCCATTAGTCTTGCTAAGAAGAAGGGCAAGAAACTTAGCAAAATTATGTCTTTTTTTTACAAACAAATAAATGTGTACAGAGTTAAAAAGTAAGTCTATACTTTAACTGAATAAAGAGATAAAAAATACAAGACAGGAGAAGATTATGTCATGAAGGCAGAAAAAAATATACAATACATTTGTCTACCTGTCCCATATAGTCCATCTGCTTTTACTGATATAAACTTTAAACAGGGCAGATATTTCACAGCACCATTGGTTTTTTTTTAATAATAAAATTAGTGAAAAAAGTTGTCATTTTGACTTTTTTCCAGGATCCGTCCCTCTCGCACTGCGGGTCTTTCCGCATGGAGTAACAGGGTAGTATGCAAGCGGAATCTATATTCTTAAACACTGTGCTACGTCACTAGGACGATGCAAAATGACGAAGACTCACATAGAATATTAATATTATCAAGGTCATCCATATGAGCCTTAGTCTTGAAGTAATCACTCCAATCGAAAATATATAAGTATTCTCTCAAAACGCTATATGTCCGTCTATTTTTATCCCGCATCGATCATTTGCGCCGAAAAGCATAGAAAAGTTGAGGTTTCAGAGAAAAAGATTAAATATATCGGACTCAACCAGCGGACAGTCGGCGCAAGAAATCATTATTGCTGCGGAATCCATACAAATAATTGGCCCGTAAACATGTCAGTGCGGCGTCTCTGTCATGTATATTATTGTAGGGCTGTCACTCTTGCTTGAGCCAAAATTCTGAAATCATAGAGCTTTAGGGTTAATCTTGATTCTTTGAGGTTTTCTATCGTGTTTAATTGTGGAAATTACTGTAGTTTTGTTCAATGTCTGTTCTATTGTACGTCTATGTTTATTGTTTGTAATGTATTCAATTATTTATAAAAATTAAGACGAGTGTTTTTAACTATAATAATATATATATATATACAAGGTGACTTTTTGATCATCGTCTAAATTCATACTGGAGACTTGATAAGTGATCAGTATCATGGATCAATAACAATTTTGGTGAAATTCGTAAAATGAAATTTCGACTCCCCATAGTGATTCACTCGGGACTGGAACTGCATTTCTATGGGAAGGCGAAATTTCATTTTACGAATTTCACAAAAATTGTTACTGATCCAAGATACTGATCACTTACTTTATAAAAAGTTACCTTGTATATCGTCATGACATGAATCCTCGAGGGGGTGTCAGAGGTGTTCCGAGTGAGAACTGTGAAATGCAAGTCACAGTTCACACTCGGTACACCCGCGTTTCACCGACGATTATTACGTCCCAACGTGATGGGTGATAAGCATCATCGCCGTAATTCAGGCATAATACACGCTTTTTACGGCATGCAGCTCCGTTTACGATGTTTTCCTTCACCGTTCAGCAAGTGGCAAATACTCTGCACATAAATTCCGAAAAACTCATTGGTGCATGCATCGGGTATGCAACCTGGGGATCGAACCTGGATCTCAAGATTGAGAGGCCAGCGTTCTACCCCTGAGCTACCGCTGCTTTTATTCAATGAAAATATTTTGATTTGATGTGATTGATTTTAATATGTTTTTGTTTTTCGTATTTTTAGGACGGCATCTACTTTCATATTTTTGATTGAATGGCGTTCTGGGTAGTGCATACTTTAGTGACGAAATTTTCGCTCAGTTATATATATCTTCGATTTTAATTTATTACCACGAAGTGCAATGCATAAGGCATCGTTTAAAGATGCAGAAATATTCCGCACATAATATTTTTATACTTGCCATTTTTCATTATTTTTAGCCACAAAATAATGAAAAATCTTTTTTAAAAGTTACTAAAATATATTTCAAAACGGATATACCTGCAGTCACCAGTCACGTATTATCTCTTCGATATTATCTCTTTTTATAGGGCTTGGATAAATATATGCAAAAAATCCCAAAATATAAACATATAATATGGATCTAAAAAAGGAAATATGGAAAAATGTGGACTAAAAAGACAACTAATACCAAACATAGAACACTTTATTCTAATATAATTGTTTAAAAAATTATATAAAAATCAACGAAATTAAATTGCTTAGCTAAAATTTTTATATACCACTGTCTGTCGGAACTTTACTGGTCTCTACGTTTCTGTATTTAAATTCCCATTATATATTTTGTAATGTGTGTTTCCTTAAAATAAATAAAATAAAAATAAATAAAATTGTTATTATTGAATACATGCCAACTGTTCCAACAATTCCAACGCAACGTTCACAATCGTTGTCAAACGAATCAACAGCCCCAAATCGCTCGAGCGGAACGTTTGTATCAGTTTTTTCAAAATATTGATGTGTGTCAGTTCACGCGAGTTTTAATAATAAGTTGACACCCCTACTGCTAACCCCGTGAATCCGTCAACGTCTGCGCTAGAGCGGCGATTTTTTCGTCGCACGGATCATGATCGACGCGCGTCGACGACCCGGCCCATTGTGCGCGCGCGTTATATCAGCGTGATTTGTTCACTACTGCTGGGTAGGAAGTTGGGAACAAACTACTAGGTTCTTTCTATTTATTGGATGGACGGTACCTTGCGGTAGTTGTTGATAATGAAATCAGCGGACTCAATGTCAAAGGATGGGAAAGTGGAGTAAATTCCTGATATGATGGTGGCCAAAAGATAACGACAGGACAGGAATGAGCCAATGATATCTACAAAAAACCAAGATGTGATCGGTCTATCATGCCTCATGGTCATAATATAATTATCATTAAGAGAATCGGACAAAATTTATAAAAAAAATGGGGTGGTAATTGCTGTTTTTCTTGGTTGACTGTAAATTTTTCCAAAATCTGTGAATGCAGAAGTAAAAGTTAATGATGCAAAAGTTAAGGTTAGTTACCTAACCTCTCGGCCACAGCTTCAGGCTTCGAGAGGCGCGCCAAGCGGTTCTTCTTGGGAGCGCCGGCGGAGACAACAAATGTATGCAGTTGTATAGAGCCGGCCATGGGTCGCCGCTCGCGCGTCTTGTCCGGCTTCGAGTGACTTGCGCTCTCGCGACGGCGGGGTGCGATGAGGCGGGCGGTTGAAACAGTGATCGAGCGCGCTATATACATCCGATGCGGTAGAAGGCGACGACGGGTGTCGTGGCAAGGCAAAGCCCGTCGCAAAAACCGCCTGCAAGCGCAGCAAGAAGCGACGTCAGAAGCCTGAAGCTGTGGCATTGGCGTAAAGCCGTTTCCTTGTAGCTATAACGTATCTGCTAGCTGCCTCCAACTTACGAGTAATTTTCCACTTTGTATACAAACTTACGAGTAACATTCCATCATGTATACAAGCTTATGAGTAACTTTCCATTCTGTATACAAACTTATAAGTAACTTTCTACCTTGTATACAAACTTACGAGTAACATTCCATCATGTATACAAGCTTATGAGTAACTTTCCATTCTGTATACAAACTTATAAGTAACTTTCTACCTTGTATACAAACTTACGAGTAACATTCCATCATGTATACAAGCTTATGAGTAACTTTCCATTCTGTATACAAACTTATAAGTAACTTTCTACCTTGTATACAAACTTACGAGTAACATTCCATCATGTATACAAGCTTATGAGTAACTTTCCATTCTGTATACAAACTTATAAGTAACTTTCTACCTTGTATACAAACTTACGAGTAACATTCCATCATGTATACAAGCTTATGAGTAACTTTCCATTCTGTATACAAACTTATAAGTAACTTTCTACCTTGTATACAAACTTACGAGTAACATTCCACCCATTAAAATGCTGTTTTAAGTTTGTTTCGACAAAGGAGTTCATTCATAAACCTAACTTTTACTGAACTATTGGCGTGAATTGCCATATCTTACATATTCACTTTTAACTTCCTTACAAGAAAAACAAAATTAAGTTGTGCACTTTTTACCGAGCGACTGATGTTTAAGGCGATATGTGAAAAAAATACGGGTGTTTCTTTTCTGTGTCATTTCGTGAAATACACGAAAAATTATAATCAATTTCTGGTATATGCATTTTGACTATATAATCTACGGTTTTTTTTAACATGTTTGGATAAACTTTCCTCGATAGAAATAATTGTTGAATTGAGGTCTTCTATCACACTTTTTCTCCTAGTTTAACGGGTAGCAGCCATGTACAGAACTCAAACATATTTTTTAATGCAAGTGCTCGTAAAGGCCCACTTTTTATGCATCAAAACCGAACAGAAAGTCGATTATTTTGCCCAAAGGCTTTATTATTATTATTTTTTTATTTATTTACGAGAAGTTGGCTAACCTGCAATCTTTCCTGTGTACCATAAATTTTAATTTTATAATATAAAATAACAATAGTACTTAAGTCAAACATTCAAACTAGCGGGAAGAAGTATTACACTTAACTTGCTAAATTGTAACAATATAACTTTCAACTTTAATAATAAAATTGTTTTCTTTGATTATATTTGTTTTTTTTTCCTCACACTATGCATTGAAAAACGTAGTATGATACACGGGCGTAAGAGCAATAAATTACTCGGTTACTCGGTTACTATCGTCCTCGTAATATATTCCTTTTCGCCCTTGTAGCATAAACTACTATTTCAATTTCAACAATATTTAGATTTTTGATTTTGGAATTTTTGCTAGCTAGTTTGGTTTTTTTAATAAAAATATAAAACCATCTTTTTCCCCTTTTGCCCTGAATCCGCCCCTCTCGCACTGCGCGTTTTTTCGCTTGGAGTGACAGTGTCAAAAATAAAATTCGCATAGCCTCTTAATCTTAAGATGAAGTTGCGGAAGCAGAAAACTGGCGATAGTACTCGTCCATACCAACAACATTTCGAGAAAAAAATAAGAGAAAACGTAAAAAAAAACGTTGTTTCATACATTTTTGTCGAGTAAGTATGTAATTTTTCTATGGAACAGCAGTTTTTTTTTTCGCGATTTCATTGTTGGTTTCCGGCTTCCACAACATCATATTAACACCCAATATATCGGCAGTGGAGCCTAGAAAGCCAACTCATTGTTAAGAAAATAAATGACATAATGAAAATATAGACGAAATTAAATGTATGGAAATGTAAAGAAATGACACAAAATGGTTCACAACAGAACCTTAGATTACAGAAGAAAAGAGGGGTCCATGAGCGGTCACTACATATTTTAAAAACAAAACAAAAAGGGAATGAAAGTACTGCAATGTCATAGAAATATCTGTCCTCGTTTATTGTTAAAAGTTTTTGTCCAGCAAGTTCCACACTGAGCTGACGCCACCAAATAAGTCCTTGATTACGTTGAGATATGAACCGAAATGCTTTGAAACGAGGCTTCTTTGGTAGCGCGGGCTCTAGTTGTCGATTGTCTGCGCAGACGCACATTTCAGTCAGCAGTCGATCGCGGATCGATCAGTCGTTATTACAGAATGACGGTGACAGGTGGCGTGGCGGTGCAGGTTTGTTTTGTATGGTCATAATTTGGTTGGTACACACAAAGTTACGATAGACAAGATATGAAACCTATAAAAAATCGATCCTGCCTGTGAACGAGGGCTTTTGGACTTGAATTTAAGGTTAATCGTAATTACATCCCACCATGTGTCAAAAACATAGACGAATACAGCCTACAGACTCCTAATAACAGGCGACCGATTTCCTTCAACACATCTGACTGAACCAGCAGATACAATACGCCACTCCAAAATTATATGTTTCGGTAGGCCAAACCGAAATGGCTTCTATATTCATTACGTTAGAGTCTTCGTCTTCGGGAAAGATAAGTTTGTGGTGCTATACGTAAGATTGGAAGACCCAATAGGGTTACAGTATCCCGTTTCGATTGTTGACAGAATTATTTGTACGCAAGATGTTGAACAATAGACGTCTTTTTGGGCTGTATTGTCTATGGTCAAAAATGATAGGGCGCAATATGCATCGCACGTCAATTCTACAGCCCATACTAGTATTAGGAAAAATACTATAAGTAACAGCAGAAAGTTTTGTAATAAGTAATTTTATAAAAGTAATTTAACAACTACTAACCTAAATCAATAATATTATTAGTATACGATATGGTATAAACCTACGAATCTTAATTTCAATAGCTTTAGGCTCATAATTATTTACAAAATAAAAATTGTTCATCCATCAGCCCGTATTCGTCCACTGTTGGACATAGGCCTCCACAATATTACGCCACTCTTGGCGGTCCTCAGTCATCCTCATCCAGCCGCCACCCGCAACGTCCTTCAGATCGTCAGTCCAGCGGTCCTACTTAGTAGATGGACCAAAAGGACTCAAAGAAAAATTTGATCTATAAGAAAGAGTATCGAAGCGAAACCAACCCACCCCGTCATTGTCTCGGCGTAATTATAACGTAATTAATGTACGGTTTAATTAAACCCATCAGATAAAGTCCCCTTATTGATGCACCAATTATCGCAATTAACGAATACGAGGCCTCATCGACGCGTCTACAGTACTCTCAAAGTAATAATGCGCATAAAAATCTTCGCCACTGTTCGACAAAGTTCGTATTTCTTTCCACTTTCTATACAATCAATAAGGTCACGTGGTACGTGCGGTCGCTCGGCTAAAGATTTGTATGCGCATTATTACTTTGAGAGTACAGAGGGCCTATTATGTATCTTTAGTTGCCATTTGAACTGGGTGCCTATAACCAAAAACATAGATATACCAGAGAATATAAAGTATTACTACGTAAAGAAGCGACACTCACCTCCCGGCGCGAATTTAACGTCCCCCGCGGTCCCCCGCAAGTTAGTGGAAATCTGGAGTCAGGCAGAGCTCGATTACCACTCGTTTGCTGCGCGCGTGTTTTGTTACAAAGTTTTATCACGATACTGATTTTTAATCAGTACGGTGCGTTATTGCAGTGTTTATGGATGCCTGGAAAACTTTTTTTCAAAAATTAGAATTGCGTGATCAAACCTTACAATTTCGTTCAGTAACGCATTTGGAACAATAAAATCAGTATTTATAACTTTCCATGTTTTGACAAGTTTTAATTTTTTTTTCCAAAATTTATGTTTGAGTAGTTGTTAATTATATGATGATCATTTATGCATACGAAACTATATAGGTACCTACTAAGCTTAGGCATACTATATATATATATATCTATATATTTACTTTTAAAGTAACGAAAACTATTTTCACTATCCTATTAAAAAAAGTTATTCATATGGACATGTTCTACATATGTTTCAAATTTCGCCAACTAATTGAATTTAACCTTGTATATATATACATATATTTTTTTAATACTGATTAATCCACGGGGAACCAGAAATTGGACTACGCTAAAATTTAGGAAGAGAATCACATAAGTTGCTGACTTATATTGTGTCCCTCTCGGGCGACGACGCTCACACGATTGCTGCCAGCCCTAGACTAGGTCACGCACACACACAAGCGTGTGCGGACAAGCCAGATGCGCGCGTGAGAGTGTAGGTAAATAACTTGAGCCTTGACTATGAAGTGTCGGGGGTGTGGATATACTATCGAATTCCGATTGCCTAAGGATATGTTCGCACTTGAAGTGACGACACAGTTCGTAAATAGTTCAATACCCACTAATAGCAATTTTAAAAGTTCCATTTTTAGCTATGTTTTTGATGATAGGCAGCTAGTCCAGTTTGCAACTAAAGATACAGAATAGAGGGGCTGGTCCCCTAAAAAGGCCGTTTTACATGAATCACATAATGATTCTGTTCTAATGCCGTCTCTTTTGCACGCGTGAAAAATCTCTGACTCCATCCTACTTTCAAATCATTTTATGATTCACTCAAGTCGGCCCTTTCAGATCCCCAGGTCCTCAAAAAGATATCATTAGGGCAGAATCATTATGTGGATTCTGTTCTAATGCCGTCTCTTTTGCACGCGTGAAAAATCTCTGACTCCATCCTACTTTCAAATCATTTTATGATTCACTCAGGCCGGCCCTTTCAGATCCCCAGGTCCTCAAAAAGATACCATTAGGGCAGAATCATTATGTGATTCATGTAATATCAAAAAGATATTACATGAATCACAAAATGATTCTGCTCTAATACCGTCTCTTTTGCACGCGTGAAAAAACTCTGACTCTATCCTACTTTCAAATCATTTTATGATTCACACAAGTCGGCCTTTTTAGATCCCCTGTACCTAATAGCTGCATTATGAAATTTGCACTAAAACACGTGAGTACTCAGGGGTGGACGCGGAATTCCTCTCAGGGAGGGGGCAGAAAATAAGTTCTTGGTTAACACACGAGAAAGCCATATGATGATGATGATGATAGTAGTACAGTGCGCGCCAATCTTTTAGTCGCCTCTGAAGATAGACGCAAGAGGCGACGCATTAGCCGTTTTACGGTGTCAGGGGGCGTTACAGGAGCGAGGGCGCGGAGCACACCCGCCTGCGTGCCGCACCACACCCCCCGCTCGACATTTAGCAGATGTCAACACTATGCGTAAGTGTTAGTGCTACGTCCGTACACTACACACGCGCGCGTTGCATGAACAGTACGTTCATGGAAAAAATTCTATGATTCAAAATTCAAATTCAAGATTCGTTAAGTTAATCGTTGAATCTGTTTGTGTTGCCTTTATTTGTTGTTTTGTTGATTTAGTTTGTTAAAGTTTATTGTTGTTGTTATGCCTCGCGGTCGTTATAGCGTTTTAAGGCGACAATGTAGGAAAATGGTATTTATATTAATTTGTTTTATTTAAACAGTTAAGATTGCACTAAAATAATAAATATATATGAAATAGGTAGGTACAACAAGTACACTTTCCCACTTATAGTAAACATTTAATAATCAACTGTTCATATTATTGTTTCCTTGACTGTACAGTGGAGACCACATCAAGCTATACACTTGCAGTACGAAATTAGCCCCTACAGAGATGAATATAAGATAGGTACAAAGTCCAATGTGTCTTACTTGATGCGGTCTCCACTGTACCTGCGCAAGCTTGCACTCGTAACTCAATCAGAGGCGACTAAAAGATTGGCGCGCACTATAGTATGACGTAGTCCGACAACGGCGATCTCATGATTTGATGGGCTTCTACGGCGATGAGCGCGAATATGGCTCGCGAAACCCAGCTTGGCTCTAAAAATTTTTTTTTATTTTTTATTTTTTAAAACGCCCTTGAATAACTATTTCAAATTTTTTCTACACCGTGTTATGTGGGCAAATTAATACTATTTTTGTGCCAAATTTTAACTCCTTATCTTTAACGGTGCTAAATACAGATAACAATTTTAGCTGAACAATTTAATTTCGTTGATTTTTTATATATTTTTTTAAACAATTATATTAGAATAAAGTGTTTTATGTTTGGTATTAGTTGTCTTTTTAGTCCATATTTTTCCACATTTCCGTTTTTTAGATTCATATTTTGGGATTTGTTTATTAGACAAATTTTATCCTGAACAATAATCCGAACAAATACCGATTCGTATAATAAAATAGCGAGGGTTTATTTTTTGAATTTTTTGTTGGTTCGATTCCCGGGTGAACAAGCGAATTTCAGAATATCTTTGAATGCAGTTTTGTTTCTTTAAAAAAATAAAGGATTGTTTCCTTTTAGTAAAATGAGCTAACTAAAGGATTTCAGGTAGTTCCCTCCAGGGCCCTTGAATTTTTTCCACCCTGTATACTTTTTCTTTATTAACTGGCAGTGGTTTCGAGAAATCTTTAAAAAATCACCAATAATTGTTCAACGTTACAGAATTATCCAAGTAACTGAGCAATTCAAGGATATACAGAGTAAAAAAACAAAAAACAAAGATAATATTATTAAATAAATAAATATTTTTATACCATGTATGTAGTATGTATAGTATACATAATATAATATAATATATAGTATGTATGTCCCTCCTTATCTCCGAAACTGGTGGACTGACAATTATGAAAAAATGACGATTATAGATCATAACTGGCCAATTACAGGAAAACTATGGCGATTTAATAAAGTTGGGCATAAGGGAGAAATATAAAAAAGAAGTAAAACAAATGAAAAAAAATAGTAGTCGAGCGAGGCTTTTGAAATTAATTGACATCATCATCCCATATGTCAACATAATTTTTGCTCAATTAAACTTCGCTTCCCAGTAAAAAGATTTTTAGTCAGACTCGACAACTAAAGGAAGAAAAAAAAAAAAATTACTCTAAGAAGGCGGTTAGACTGTTGGTCTTGAAAATTTCACTTACCAGTGGAATTTTTAAAATTTCAGGATTCACGTTTAGTAGGCAATTTAAAAACTAGATGGCGCTGCTCAACATTACATCGCGATATCGTTGTTACACGTAACGTGTGTATATCGTTTTCCGCAATATAGCGACAGGAAGATCAAGGACGCGTCAATTGTGATTATGTTTCAATTTTTGAAGAGGACAGGGGTATTCTCCCTCGGTCCTTAGACTATTTAATATCTGAATACATTGCTATGCTTGCAATATAATATTTCTTCTTACCTCTTATAATTCTAACAATTTTAAGAGTTCCGTCCATAGTACCTAAAAGTTACAAAAGGAACCTTTATGGTGAGACTCCGACGGTACAGACGGACGGACGGACGTCCCTTGTTGCCGCAGTGCCTCCAGTTCTCTATATATATAAAAAAAAAAAAACATTTATTTCAGAACTTGGTTCCACAAATTTCAAATCAACATAATAAGATTACAAAAAAAAGTTTATGTTAATGTTTATTCTTATTTCACACAGAAAACTTAATTCAAAATTATATAATAAAAGTTATGTACAATGGCGTGCTTATCTCAATAATGAGATTTCTTCCAGTAAACCAAGGGTGATAAGGATATTTAAAATAAATAAGATATTCATATTGTGCACGATAATACTTATACAGAAACAAGATTAAATTAATAGTAGATACCTAAATAGTTAAAATAATAACAAACTACATAAAACTTACATGCCTACGTAGTATTAATAAATATAATAATACATATTCAGTAAATAAATACACAATAAATTATACATATACATACAACTACCCTACACCTACACGATAGGTTGTCGAAGATAGTGCTCTTTTATTTTCCTTTTGAATACACCAACGGAGGGGCTATCCCTGGAAGGCAATTCCGACGTTATCGAAAATAATTCGATATCGAAAAATTAAGCGAGAATTCGTTAATCTCGATAAAAACATAAAAATGGTATTGTACGCTTCATCGATTTCTCTACTGTAAATCTGTCGAAATGTCACGACTGGTCTAGAGCTGTCGAGATTGAAATTTCGCTCAATGTCGCAAGGCAACTGTCAAAAGTACATTTTAATTTTTTCAAATAATTTTATTGTTTACAATAATTTACTCGTAAATTCTATACGGATTCGTGTGTAAGCAAATTAATGTGACTTTGGCTACCAATTTTGACTTTTTGTGTGGGAAAATATGAATGAGGAGGGATTTATGGTGAATTTTATGGATGAAATTGTGGCAGAAGCTGAAATTGCTGCTGCTGTACTTAGAACGCAAACAGCTTGGTGAGAGGAACCATATGAAATGGCAGACGTAGATTTTATTAAGAGTTTTTTGCATTTCCAGGCAACTTGTTGAGGAAATAATGAGTATGGTTGAATAATTTATGTCAACTAATTCAATTGATGTAAAGACAAAGGTTAAGTGTCTTAATTATAATATAGATGGTGCTCGATTGACGGTGTTATATTTAAAGGACTTATTTAGCTTCTTTGCTGACCAAAAGCTGGTTTGTTATGAGCCTACATATACCTAACCTAAAACTTTCCAGTGGAACCATTCAAAATACCTAGTAAAATGCATGATCAAAATGCATTTTAATGATTTTACATAGGTGTACCTTTTATTTACTTGCACACATAGAAGTTGAATTTTTTTTCGGGTTGGCTTTAGTATCTTGCGGTAGAGATGAAGGGTCGAGGGGGTCGGGTGTGTCTAGGGGGGTTTCAGGGATGGCCCCCCTAAAAGGGGGGGGGTGTGGTACATGAATTCCCGAAGGGCTCTCAGAGGTGTTCTGAGTTTTTGTGGTTATGTTGTGGTGTGGTTTATATTTATAAAGTAGGGTGGAGGGAGGTGGAAGACCACCCCCTTATAAGGGAGGAGTGCAGTAACCACCTCTGTTTTTTATTTTATTTGTACTATAATAGTACTGGTAAGTAAGTTAAAACTGTACAAAAACTGACTCAGCACACCCCGACTTTATACTGTCTCTATACAGAGTGTATATAAAAAGCCGAAGGCGCGGAGGGATGTCGAAACGAAGGGACTGCATTTCCATGCAGAAGTGAATTAAAGTGAATCCAAAAAAAAAAAGAAGGGGCCGTTTCTGGGCTCCCACCTTAAAAGTCTTCCATCTCCTGCCACTCCTACTTTAAAAATGTAACATAAATTTATGATTATAGCTTCCAAAAAAAAAAAAAATACTTTAAAAAAAGAAACGGGTGGTTTCGGCCCCACCCCCTGCCACTCCCCACCACCCAACCCTCTACCTCTGCCGCAAGTTACTAATACAAAAAAAAATACTTCGCAAGTTTTTCATTTACGAGAGACATTTTTTTTGTAAAATTCACCCAAATGGTATAAATAAAAAATTATTTGAGCACAGTCGACTAATGCAAATTAAGTTGATAAAAACGGAACGTTACGTAGCTGCGCGTGACCGTAAATCTGCTCTATGAACTTTTGTAGGCATGCTTCTCGACAGAAAATTTCTCGAGAGTCATCTAGAATGCAGTTTTTAACCACTGTAGAGAAAACAATCGAAAAGATTTATCGAAATTGAAAAGTGAACTGAGTCTCGACAATCGAATCGCTTCGACTTATTCCGGAATTGCCCTCCTGATAGCGTGAGGAAAGGAGTTCCACAGTTTGATGGACTTAACAGTGAAAGAGTTTCCATACGCCCCGGTGTTATGAGAAGGTGTTTTTAAAAGTGAGACTGTATGAGACCTGACTTGCTTGTCTCTAAGGAAAATATACTCATAACTGAAGAGGAGAGGAGAAGTGGGACTCTTTAAAATATTGAAAAGGCAACAGAGGATATGAACATACTGAAGCTGTTTAATGGGAAGCCATTTTAACTGTTCACGGTACTGAGATACATGATCATATTTTCTTAGTCCATAGATAAACCTCATTCACAGATTTTGTAAACGTTCAAGTTTACCAAGCAACTCCTGACTGGCATCTAAAAAACAGACATCAGCGTAGTTGATGATCGGCAAAAGTAGAGATTGTGCGAGAGTAACTTTAGTTTCAAAGGGGAGAAATTTCTGGAAATGTGGCAAAGACTTTCCTGTTGACCTCATTAATATGCGCAGCCCACGTCAGATTACAATCAAATATGACACCCGCATTTTTTGCAGATTTAGTGTAGGCAATAGGGATATCGTTATAAACTACTTGTGGAATTGCACAATTATTAATTAGTCATATATCTGCTACCGAAAATAATGGCTTGAGATTTTTTGGGATTAACCAAAAGTCCGAAAGCCTCCACCCACCTGTGAATGTTTGAAAGATCACTGTTCATTTCTGAGACAGCAATATCTGCCTCAGTTACGTCAAAGTGGCGGTAGAGTTGTAAATCGTCTGCGTAAAGATGGTAGTACTGTTACAAATACAACTTACAAGATTTAGACTTGTTCGCCCTAAGCCACCAATGTTTTAAAATAAATGCTCTTAAAGCAATATCTATACTATAATGTGTTAATCTTATCTTAAAACTACAATATTCACTTTGTCATAATATTTAGTATTCAAAATCCATTTTGATGTCTGTGTGATGTGCCTTTTGTGTTTATGTCTTATGTTGTTTACGTATTTTTGTAACTTTGCTTCTTAATTAAGTGTATTTGTTTTGATTGTTAATTTCAGGAACCTCCAGGTCTATTCTTTACTATTTTTAAATGTATTAAGATTTCTGTGTGACTGTTTGTGTTCTCAATAAAACAAAATAAAAAAAAATGAAAAAATATGTCAATTACACAGTTATAATGTCAATAAAATTAAAATTAAAATAAGAGAAATAAAACATTTGATTAACAAATAATTGAATAATATATAGTGTCATCCAGTATTGGTTGATAGGACACCCACACCTACCACCCACTGCTTTCTGCACTGATTATACAGGGTGGAAATAATTTAAGGGCCCTGGTTGGGAACTACCTTAAATCCTTTAGTTAGCTTAGTTTACTGAAAGGAAACATTCCTTTATTTTTTAAAAGAAACAAAACTTCATTCAAAGATCTTCTAAAATTCGCTGTCTCACCCGGGAATCGAACCAACTAAAAATTTTAAAAATAAACCCTCACTACTTTATTATTCGAATCGGTAGGATTATTGTTCAGGATAAAATTTGTCTAATAAACATTTGGTCTTACACTCATCTGTTGTACGAGATACCCATGAAAATTAATATTTATTACAAGTTCTTTATTAACAATACCTAGTACTGTTCACTTGTAACAAGTAAATGACACGTTATAATTTTCTTATCTCTCTAACATCCAAAGACATCGTATGAAGTACAAGCTTGCTAATTTGAAATTCAAACGGTAACTTTCAAAATTTTTTAAATCGATAAAAGTATTTGTTCCAATTTCAAATTTTGTTTTGTTTTGCTTTAACTTATCAAGATTCTTTTCTCTTCTTAATATCCGTCTTCGTTAAAAAAATGTTTCATGTTTATGTGTTCTTCGTATTGATGATAAAATAAAATTAATATTAGTTTTCCATTTTTTTTATTTTAAAGACCAAATGTTTATTAGACAAATTTTATTCTGACCAATAATCCTACCGATTCGTATGATAAAATAGCGAAGGTCTATTTTTTTAATTTTAAGTTGGTTCGATTCCTGGGTGAGATAAGCGAATTTTAGAAGATCTTTGAATACAGTTTTGTTTCTTTTAAAAAATAAAGGAATGTTTCCTTTCAGTAAAATAAGCTAACTAAACGATTTAAGGCGATATGTAAAAGTTTTAGCGTCCCTGTTACTCCATATGCGAAAAAACCCTCAGGGACGGATTCGTAGAAAAGTAGCGAAAAGTCGGTTTTTTATTAATATAAAATGTACTACAGTTGCTATCAAAATTTCGTTTAACCAGGTCCTAGATACCGTTAAAACCCATCTAATAAAATATAATTTCTTTCCATATGTCATTCTAAATGGTCAGAGCAGGAGAATTGGTGTCGAAAAAGACCTCATTTCAATAAATATTTCTATCGAGCCGAATTTCTCCAATCGCGTTTCTATTTTAACAGATCCCTAGAAAAAGATTCCAAAAATAATATACTATTTTAACAAAATAATACATTATTTACTGAAGTAGATATGCAAGTTCTCAAAGTGTCGATTTTTTTCCGTAGCGCCTTAAGGTAGTTTCCAACCAGGGCCCTTGATTTTTTTCCACCCTGTATATCCGACCCTGGTTGTAGAGAATTTCTTTGTTCTTGCTTGCCTCCAATTTCGCTCAAGTCTTTTCTGCACCTGTAGGGCTGCAGACTAGTGCAGACATTTGTGTGAAGAAGCGGTAACTGTCTCAAAGGGGTTGAGCGGTGTGTAAGGAAAAGAAACGGGCAGCAGGCCAGCAGGGGATCTAAAAAGGCTGACTTGGGTGAATCAAGAAATGATTTAAAGGTAGGATAGAGTCAGAGCTTTTTCACGCGTGCATAAGAGACAGCATTAGAACAGAATCATAATGTGATTCATGCAAAACGGCCTTTTTAGAGGACCAGGTTCTCTAAAGAGGCCGCTTTGGATGAATCATATGATGATTCTGTTCTAATGCCGTCTCTTTTGCACGCATAAAGAAACTCTGACTCTATCCTACTTTCAAATCATGATTCACCCAAGTTGGCCTTTTTAGAGGACCAGGGGATCTAAAAAGGCCTACTTGGATGTTTCACAAAATGATTTGAAAGTAGGATGGAGTCAAGAATTTTTTCACGCGTGCAAAAGAGACGGCATTAGAACGAAATCATAATATGATTCATCCAAAGTGGCCTATTTAGAGGATCAGGGGATCTAAAAAGGCCGACTTGGGTGAATCAAAAAATGATTTGAAAGTAGGATAGAGTCAGAGTTTTCTCACGCGTGCAAAAGAGACGGCATTAGAACGGAATCATAATATGATTCATCCAAAGTGGCCTTTTTAGAGGACATGCCCCCCTATTCTGTATCTTTGGTTGCCAACTGAACTAGGTGCGTATCATCAAAAATATAGATAAAAACTGAAATTTTTAAATTGCCTTTATTGGGTATTGAACTATTAACAATCTGTGTCGTCACTTCTAGTGCGAACATATCCTTAGGAAGTCGGAATTCGATAATATATCTATGTTTTTGATGATAAGCACTCAGTCCAGAAGGCAACTAGAGATACATAATAGGCCCGCAGGTCACGCGTGCCACGCACGAACATGTCAGACAGAGTTGCCGTTTTGTGAGTCATACTAACTAGATTTTGCCCGCGACTTCGCCCACGTTATCTTAGTTTTTGGGTGGTACTATCGCATATTTTTCAGACCATTCATTTTATAGTACGTGACTTTCACTATTGGTTTTCATGAAAATGATTTTATATGTCTGACCCTATGTCTATGTCCCTAGGGAATTGCCTGTCTACAGGGAACAAGCTATAGCCTTTGTCTAAGTGAAAATAACCTTACCATTACGTGATTATTTTATCCAAAATATATTTTTTTTGCTGTCCTTACAAAATGCTGTTTATTTTGATACCTATAGCTTTGTTTTCTACACAAGTGCGAATTGGTCACATCTTGTTACTCGATACATATCTTGTTACTCGATACATAGGGTTAAGGGGGGTTTAAGATTATTTATTTCTCATATGAACATTTACATATGCACTTACTAAAGTTAAATGTATTACACGACCAGTGGGTCCAGTGCAAGCTGACATATTGTAGTGCTCAAACACAACAGTTATTATTTATTACATCAGATATGTATTCTAAAGTTAAATATATTACACGACCAGTGGGTCCAGTGCAAGCTGACATATTGTAGTGCTCAAACACAACAGTTATTATTTATTACATCAGATATGTATTCTAAAGTTAAATATATTACACGACCAGTGGGTCCAGTGCAAGCTGACATATTGTAGTGCTCAAACACAACAGTTATTATTTATTACATCAGATATGTATTCTAAAGTTAAATATATTACACGACCAGTGGGTCCCGTGCAAGCTGACATATTGTAGTGCTAAAACACAACAGTTATTATTTATTACATCAGATATGTATTCTAAAGTTAAATATATTACACGACCAGTGGGTCCAGTGCAAGCTGACATATTGTAGTACTCAAACACAACAGTTATTATTTATTACATCAGATATGTATTCTAAAGTTAAATATATTACACGACCAGTGGGTCCAGTGCAAGCTGACATATTGTAGTGCTAAAACACAACAGTTATTATTTATTACATCAGATATGTATTCTAAAGTTAAATATATTACACGACCAGTGGGTCCAGTGCAAGCTGACATATTGTAGTACTCAAACACAACAGTTATTATTTATTACATCAGATATGTATTCTAAAGTTAAATATATTACACGACCAGTGGGTCCAGTGCAAGCTGACATATTGTAGTACTCAAACACAACAGTTATTATTTATTACATCAGATATGTATTCTAAAGTTAAATATATTACACGACCAGTGGGTCCAGTGCAAGCTGACATATTGTAGTGCTCAAACACAACAGTTATTATTTATTACATCAGATATGTATTCTAAAGTCTAAAACCATTAAAACAAGTAAATAGTTACAAGCTAACAATGCTACTTGGCCCATCAATTTTATAACAATGTCTATTAAGCATAATTAATGTTCTACTTAGTCACTAAGTTTTAGTTACCGTCTGTACGTCCATAGTATACAACGTGTAACAGAAAGGTGTAACCATATTTGAAGAGCTTATTCAGTCAATAGTATAGATAGATCAACTTTCACTATGGAACAAACCCTGTATCTCGAAAAAAAAAATAGACTGTTTCATAAAAAAATGCAATGCCACTCGGCCGAAATGTATGGAAGGGCAGATTTTTTTTTGAGATTTCAGGTTGGCTCTATGATAAAAGTTGTTCTATACCATTGACAGAGTAAGCTCTTCAAATATGGTTACACCTTTCTGTTACACATTGTATAAGCACAAAATTTCTAAATTAAAGAATTACGATTAAAATAAAAGGTCACTTTTTATAACAAACCATTGTATTGAGTTCTCGAGCCCATAAACAACTCAACTGCCAAACTGCGTACACCTTGGGTGCGAAAATGATAAAATATTTTAATTAAAATAAAACTTTTTGTCTGCACGGTAATGCCCTTTTATGGCTCCACTTACACGCTACCAGTGTTGCCAACTTTGTGGATTTTCCACTAAAACTGGTGGTTTCAACACCCCTTTTAGTGGCGAAATATTGCTTTTAGTGGCTGGTGGATTTTTCTAGTGGTTTATTTATTTATTATCTTTTTATTTGAGAAACAATAATTTACATTCAACATATAACAATCACACATAAAACAACATAAACCAGCAAAGTTTCCACACATAGACACACAAATTTAGTAGAATTCAGTTACAATTACTGAAAGTTCGATTACTTTGTTGCTAAACCACTTTTTTAAATATATTATTTCTTATTCATTTAATTTACTTTTACTGTGTAGGAAATACTGAATCCTTTAGAATGTCGTGGCATCAAACGAACCATTTTGCTCGATACACTATATGCGGGGATTCCTCGTAGAATATTTTTTAGTAGTAGTTACAAAACTGAGTCAACTCGGTCATGGACTGCTTAGTGTGTCGTATTGTTTTCGCGAGTTCATTCATGCGTAATTATGCTGAAACTGCAATTTACGCAAAAGATTCGGGATTCTTGGCTTCAAGACCCACGTTTAAAAGATTGGCTTCAAGTTTTTGAAAGTACTGCTGGCAAAGTAGCGAAATGTAAATTTAAGGAGTCACTACAGATATTTAAAAACCCATGGGATGTCTAAGAAGCATATACAAAATAAAAAGGTAAACGTAAATACTACTTCTACTGTCGTAAATACAAAAAATTTGTTTAGTGGAAAATTGAGCGATTATGAGAGTAAGGCCGTTTTTTATTAGTAGTTAGTAAATAATAGACGTTTGACGTTTAGTAATAGACGTTTATTTCCATACGAAAATATTTGGCACATACAAATATTTCTGCCAAACTGTAATGCAGTTTGTAGGCGGAAAAAACTCTCTGTTGAAATACAAATAAACAATGAAAAAATTAAATTTAACAGTTTTAATTTAACCTAAAAAGCTTACTTAAAAAGAAAAGATAATCGTTTTATCTACACTTAGATATCATATTTCTGCAATATTAATGATTTTAACTTATTTTTGAATACAGCACGGGTTACATTACATTCTAAGACAACAGGCAAGGCGTTAAATATTTTTGGTATTAAATATTTATCTGTTCTTTGACCATAATAATTTTTGAATTTATAAATTTGGAAGGCATTTCTGGCGGCTTTTCTAGTGTAATATTTGTGATTCACAGGATTCTTGTACTGATTATCAGGACCAAAATTTTCATTTGCTATCAAAAATCTTACTATTTCATGTACAGGGATTATTTTACAGATATTAAATAGTTTATTATAGTTACTTTTACATTATTAGTTTTCTGGTGGTTTTAGAATTCGAATCTGGTAGAAAGCTAGTATAACTGTTAGCAACACTGCACGCTACGCTGGGTGTATGTAGGACGTAAAAAGTCGAAGTCCCGCTTTTATTAGTATCTATAGGTAACGAAGAATATCGGTAACTCAGAGGTAGAACGCTCTTAAGATTGAGGTTCGATCCCCGGTCGACAAGATTTTCGAAATTTATGTGAATAGTATTTGTACTTACTTACCACTTGCTGAACGGTGAAGGAAAACATCGTAAGGAAACCTGCATGCCCTAAAAAGCGTGTATTTGTGCCCGAAGTACGGCGGTTGAGACGTTGGTGAAACGCGGGTGTACCGAGTGTGGAGTGTGACTTGCAGTTCACAGTTCACACACGGAACACCTCTTAGACTCCCCCATAATCGCTACAATAATAGATCGCGGTCCAGATCGTGGCTCATCCGTGAGCCAGGTTCACTGCTGGATATTGGAAAGCCAAGATTTTGCCACTCTTGGTGGTTATTCTGGAAGAAATGCCCACCAATGCACGTCACCAGTCTGTTTTGTATAGGGGATGGATATGGCAGGCAAATGGTAAAATTCCTCCGTTTACAAACGGCGTCGTTAGTTTCTAAGCGCTCGCTATTTTGCAATTTGCCATTCGGCAAAATGTCGTTTGAAAAATGTCTATAAAGCAAAGATTTCCAAAGTTTAGATGAGCCCTGGCCCCTAAAATCTATTGCATTGTTTTTGAATATGTGCTTTAACATAATGCCAACGCGCGCACACTTATGAGTGCGCAATCTGTCTACCTACAGTCAGCAAACTGATCAGACTACTAAATTTGTTAAAATGATTAACTTTAAGTGCACTTAATGCGTCCAACTATCACTGTGTTCAGATGAGCACTGATTCCAAATGTGTAAGCGTCACCCATTTAAAGGTGGAAAAATTTTTTGCTGTCTTTGTACGGCAAGGGCTTATCTTTACTTTTGAAATCTTTGCTATAAAGACGAAATCGAAAGTCTTACCAAAAAGTGAGAAATAGTTGTGACGACGAGCGGAGCGTGGAGGAGCGTGTTAAGTTTACATCTAAGTACATATTGGGAGCCGAGCGTAGCGGAGCGGGGCGACACTTAATACCTATCACAGAACAAAGGCAAATAAGAAAATGCCGAAATTAGAAAATGCCGAATTCTACTATTTGAAGAAGATTCATCAAATAACACTATAGCAAGCGTTTAGAAACTGACGATGCCTATTTTACAACAGATATACCGCCATCAATCGTTTCCAGGCATGGTGGGCCATCTTTGAATAACCTCAGACAGGGGGGGGTCTGCGGATAAGATGGTAGTACCTCCACAGTCAGCTCAGCTCTGTCACCATGGTGGATCGTGGCTCGGATCCATCATGTAGATAAAGGCCTTCTATCAGGGACGGATTTAGGGGAGGGCAACCGGGGCTACGACCCCGGGGCCTCCACAAGAGAGGGGCCCCCACAATAGTGGCTCCGCCAATAAATTAAAAATATTTATTTTAGTGGACTGTATGTGAAGCGTCCAAATGGCGAACTATACTGGCGTGACAAGAATAAAAATTTGGAAAGCTGGTTATTAAACAAGTTTTATCACACAATCGCCAAAAAACACGAATTATAACAATAAGATAATGTTATTGTGGGTATTCTTAGTTTTGTTTTTTGTTATAGACATATGAGCACTTACGGAAACTGCGGATATATGATCGATCTTGAATCAAAGAAGGTGCCTCTACTCCGTTGTTGCCCAGGGGCCTCCACATCCTGTAACGTGGCTCTGCCTTCAGTGCTGCTAATGTCCAGATACTTCAGAAAAAATATCGTATCTATTTTTTTGTGGTCAAGTGGCTGGAGTGCGGTGTGAGGCAGGGGGGTTGGCCTCTCCCAGGCTCTTTAACCTGTACGTTGTCCAGCTGATCCGGGAGCTCAGCAGCACGCAAAAACAAACACTACCTCTGTTAGTAGACAGTACAGTTGACGTGCGCCTCACCTGTACAATGTACTAAACAAAGAATCAAACATACAGGATGTCCAGTAAGTAGTGCTTCAAACGAAAACCATACATAGCTTTGACCATGCCCTGTCAGAATAACTCAACATGGAACTTACGAATGTCGTATGGTTTTCGAGATTTTTGAACTTTTATGAAATTTCTAGTATTTGCTACCCTTAGTTCTTTTTTTAAATTTCATTTGTAAAACTGAAGCAATATTCGGCATAATTTCGGCGAGATTTTCATCAAAAAAATTACTTTGGATAGTATGCCCAAAGCGATAGTTAATTAATTGTTATTCGTTTTCTTCGACAAAACATAATTTTCCATCCAGCTTTCCACTGTCCATCGCATAACGAATAGTACATTACTGTTGAGACCAGTAAGTGAGTCCTCCTGGACGAGTAAGTTAAAAGTCCAACCTTTTTTTTAACAGTGTCTTTTTATGTTTTTGACCCTTTAGCCTTAAACTTTGCCATGGATTTAACGGAACAGGTGGTCCCTGCCTAAAGTTAAAAGTTCGTTGGTGCATGTTGGAGCACCACAGGCGAGAGTAGGGTTGCCAACTTTTTTTAGAAGAAATAAAGTATATCTGATTTCAGGGAAGGTAAATAAAAAGTACGGTCCTTTAGAAAAAAGTATTCTTTATTCAAGGGAGTTCAAAGATTTGTTTGAAAAAAATGTTAGGGTAGCTGCGGGCGGTAGGAACTAGGAAGGCCAGACTACATACTAACATCCTCAAATCCTTTTGTGAAACTGTATTTTTTGTGCTATTTGCATAAATACAAACGCACAACATAAAAAAATATCATCCACAATGAAGGAAGTCATACATTTTCCCTTGGATTTCTTTACGGCTCTGTTTTTGTTTTCAGTTTACTTCTAATTTTATGTAAAGATTGAAATAAAGTATTTTCACGTACTTTATTGGTATTCAAAAGTATAAAGTACAGGGACCCAAAATAACGTAAGATACTTTATTTTAAAGTACGGTTGGCAACCCTAGGCGAGAGACTCCAGTCTAAGGGAGTTGTGTTGGATAAGGTCTTCATTAAAAGCCGATACACATAAGGTCCGAATCGTACTTCATACATAATATCATACATAATATGTATAGATATTATCTAAAAACCATAATAACTCGCGAAAGTGGAACAATTCAATCAAATAAATTTTAGGCTTTCATTTAGACAATCAATATGAAGTGGTGTATGTATGTCCCTGATTTTTTCACAAACATCGCGTTAAAGACCAAAAAAATATTTAAAATAATGGGTTTTCGCCCTAAAATCGAGTACTTTTACAATACAAGGCTTCGTTAAGTGACTTATGTACATATAACAAGCAAAGTAAGCATACACCACTTGGAAGTATCAACAATATTGTAATTAAATAAAACAGAATAATAAAATAAACTTTTAACAAAAAAATAGCAACCGACTTCAATAGTAACAGCAGTCATTCACTAAAAAGTTAATAATAATTCTATAAAGACCGATGGTACCGAAGCAACACTTTTGCCGACTTCTTTCTTCCTGAAACGTTATGTTATCTAGAAGTCGGCGTTCTTATATTGGTTTCTATGTTGCTATATCGTAGGAAATACGCCGACTTCTAGATAACATAATGTTTCAGGAAGAAAGAAGTCGGCAAAAGTGTTGCTTCGGTACCATCGGTCTTTATAGAATTATTATTAACTTTTTAGTGAATGACTGCTGTTACTATTGAAGTCGGTTGCTATTTTTTTGTTAAAAGTTTATTTTATTTCACATTTTTTAGTGTTGCTGGGTTAAATTGTGAGGTATAGGTAGTTCTTGCAAACGTGGTGTTAATACTCGTATGAAACGAAGTTCAAGTGAGTATAAGTAGCCATGTTTGAGTAGCTTCCTGCTATCAGCACCCTAACACAACATGATTACCGCAATCTCGAATTATGTGCTGTCATCCGTTGAAGACTTCTACGGTGATGAAGCCAAGATCGAAATTCAGGTGGGTACACTGGCAATTTTCAGCAATGCCCTGCAATGAGCACCCTAACACAAACTGGTTGCCGCAATCTAAAGTTATGTGCTGTCATCCGTTGAGGAGTTCTATGGTGATGAAGCCAGGATCGAAGGTCAGGTGGGTATTCTGATAATCTCCAAGTAATACCCTTGAATCAGCACCCTAACGCAGTGATTGCCGCAATCTCGAGTTATGTGCTCTGATCCGTTGAAGAGTTCTATGGTGAATATGTTGATGAAGCCAGGATCGAAGGTCAGGTGGAAGAATGTCGATTTTCAAGTAATACCTTGTAATCAGCACCCAAGTACATAGCGATTGCCTCAATTTCGAGAGATATGCTGTCATTTTCTGAGGAGTTCCACTGCCTATCTCTGAAGACCTTCATCAGATCATGACCAAATCCAAAATGGGACCTACCTGGAAGTATACTCTTTCAAACAAAAAAAGAATTGTTCAAATCGGTTGGGAAATGACGGAGTTATGGAGTAACAACGCCCAAAAAAAAAAAAAAAAAAAAAAAAAAAAAAAAAAAAAAAAAAAAAAAAAAAAAAACATACAGTCGAATTGAGAACCGCCTCCTTTTTGAAGTCGGTTAAAAAATAACAAGTAATCGAGGCACAATTAAGATATTCCGAAATAATTATTATTTCCAACGCAAAGGGCGAGACTCGCGCAGCACAGTTCGAACGGCGTGGGGCAAAGCGTGAGGCGCTTGTTTAGATCAGCCAGCCAAATATGCGCTTTATTGTCGCGATACGTCTCGCTTCGCATCGGAGTTGGCGTCGTCCTGCACCGGGTTCTTAAAAGTGTGTATTTGTTAGAGTAGAGCTTGTTGTCTAAAAAATCTCATAATGATGAATATTTTAAGAAAAAGCTACAACTTCCATTTGCCTTCGTGTGACGTCACTTGAGTTATGACTGTTTAGAAATGTGCCCTTTGCTACCAAAATAAATTTATAATAATATGCTTTCGACTGATTTGACAGCTGGATGACAGATGAGTAGACAGACAGAGACAGACCACTTTTTTATAAGGAATGTAACATCACAATCGGTATAATGTCTAAAATTCTCAAATGACTTCATAACGGGCAAAACTTTTGAAAATTAAGCTATGGGAATTGGCTAAAGTAATAAATACGATCCTTACTTGCTTTTTTTTTTACTTAAAATATGAAGGTTTTTGGGTTAATTTAATTTTAAGTTATAAAACTTGGGACGTCGTCTCGCTCCACCCCGCTCCGCCCCGCTCCGCCCCGCACCGCCCCGCTCCGCCCCGCTTCGCTCCGCTTCTTATTTTATCTTACATGTATACCTAACACGCTCCTCCTTGCTTCGCTCGCCGTCGCATCTATTATTCGACTTTTGTTGAAATATTCTCGATTCTATACTTTAAATCCGCCCACTTAGTATTTTTAGTCGCACGCTTTAGTATTTGTTCCGGACACTTGAAGTTGCTAATTATATTTTTATTGCCCGTATTTTATTATCCACTTCTTATTATCCACTTCTTACTAGGTTATTATGTATAATAGCTAGAATATTTGATTAATTCTGCTCCAATAAACACTTGACATAAATTAGATAGATATTATTTATAATGGCTGAATAGTAAGAATAATATCTAGATTCATTACTTTGGTTGGCTGTAACATATCGACAGACAGATTACTAGCCTAAAATTCTGAGTAAAATTTTTGATGCAGGTGATCCTTATTTAAAACTTTTAAGATAATTTCAAGAATCAAAAAATTTACTTTAAGTAATTTTTTTGTGCTAATATCCCAACTAACATTTCTGGTTTTACAAAGGTTTTGAGCAGGTTCTAAAACCTTTGTAGGTTAACGCAAGGTTCTGGAAAACTAGCCACAATATGGCCAATGTACTCAAAGTCCTTTTGCAAACGCATTTTTTAATGCCTATGATTTTTCTAAGCAATATTTTTCTTGTATTTTGGTGCAAGAACCATACAAAATACAAATACCATTAGTGGTTTCAAAAAAATAACCAATTTTACTTCATTTTAGTCTAAAAACAGCTCGACTTTGAACAATATTTTCATGCTGTTTTTTCTACGCGAGAATAATTTTCCTAAATGTAGTTGTTTATTACTAGTTTAACAACTAGTTAACTAACTATTAAAAAAAATTAAAAGAGAAATAACTTTATCAATAGAGTAATTTTCGGATGACGCTGGGAAGGGGCGCTAACCCCTCGGCCACAGCTTCAGGCTTTGAGAGGCGCACCAAGCGGTTCTTCTTGCGACGGCGCCGGCGGAAAGAAGTTGTATAGGCCATGGGTCGCCACTCGCGCGTCTTGTCCGGCTTCGAGTGACTTGTGCTCTCGCGACGGCGGTGTGCGGGGAGGCGGGCGGTTGGAACAGTGATCGAGCGCACAGGACGAACCTAGTGTCGAGCGCTTTCAGCGAGCGAGCGCGCTATAGATGAAGACGCTGACGGGTGTCGTGGCAGGGCAAAGCCCGTCACAAAAAAGCGCAGCAAGAAGCGCCGCCAGAAGCCTGAAGCTGTGGCCCTGGCGTAAGGCCATTTAATAAATTTTTCAATGCATGTGCTCGTAAAGGCCTACTTTTTATGCATCAAAATCGAACAAAAAGTCGATTATTTTGCCCTAGGGCTTTATTATTATTATTTTTTTTAATTTGTTAACAATGGTTGGCTAACATGCAGCCTTTCTTGTGTACCATAGACGTTATACTTTTTTTTCCACTGTTTAACGGCTCTGGATACAGTCCTTTTGAGCCAATTTTAATTTAAAGTTCACAAGATTATATTTGTTTTCATTCACTCGCTACGCTCGTGTTTTAAATCGTCCTCGTAATTTATTCCTTTGCGCCCTTGTAGCATAAACTACTATTAACGGCTGACAAAAAGGACGCAATTTTTTATATCTAGTACTACTTAATACCAAAACTATTTTACTTTATCTTCATTTATTAACTTGCTCTGTATATCCAGAGCGTATTGGTACAAATGTCCGCAATTTACTCAATACTAGCTAATAAATCCACAGCTTTACAAATACCTATAATTCCTGCTGCAAATTTGTTCGCATCAACATTTATAACTAAACATTCATATAAATAAAGACGTTTTTACATCACTAAAACATTATAACAAACGAATGGCTGCGACTGATCCCGTTGTTTTGATCTCGACTTTTGTTACCTTAGATCTCAGATAGTCTTGATACTCATTTTGATCCCATCGTATAAAAATACAATTATGTTTAAAATATTATTTATTTTAGTAAAACTATATTATTTTATACTGAAGCAGGACCAAAGACGCATATTTTTTTTTGGAATATAATGATTTTGTGATTCAATACCAATACCTATACATATTATATATCTTAGCTGATGACAATCTTTAGTCTCTACCTAACTCCTTATGTAGAACCTGTGGGTCAAGTATACGAAGAGATCGCTGGACACCCTGCACGTCCAATATAACAATGTATTTAGGATGTTGATGGGATTGCCCCGCTTACGAAATGCGTCAGAAATATTTGCGAAGTATCAAACAGATGGCTTTGCGGCCACAATTCGCAAAAAAACACTTACCTTTGTTCAGTCCGCAGGACGCGGAACAGTCCCAACAACAACATCCTGCACATACATCGTGTCACGCTCCTCGCACTTGTGATTCAACTAAGTCGCGTCGTGCGTGATTAAACACTGTGCTATCAGATTTACATCGCCACTATCCTGTTCTTACTAGTATGCTGTGAATTTTGAGTTATCAGAAATGAAAGATTTTTATTTTATTTATAGAACAAACTGAGTTTATTTATGTACAGAGAAAACGGTTAGTAATATTAACTAAAGACTAAGATTTTCATAAAATGCCACTGCCAATTACCCCAACCATCCATCAGCCATAGTTCGTCCACTGCTGGACATAAGCCTTTCCAGGACTTTGCCACTCCCGGCGGTCATCCTGGAAGAATGGCCCATACTCACACATGCTGGGCAGGCGGGTTGGTGAGCGCGGTGCCGGAACCCTCGCACCAGCGACGCCGCTGCCAGTCACCAGTCTGTTCCATATAAGGTCCGTCTATTAGGAATGGATATACCGCCATCCATCGGTCCCAGGCATGGTGGGCGTCCTGGTTTTTTTCCTGTGAGCTGTCCTCTTACACTCCCCCGTATTACTTCGAGGAGGTCTCCAAGTAAGATGGTGGTACCTCCGCAGTCGAGCCCGGCATCAGCTCTACCACCTGTTATGCTAAACTTACCCATGTAAAATAAAATGTATATTATGTTTTTTCAAGTTTTATTTACTAAGCCGACAAAAATAATCCCATAATCTCAGGACTTTTTCGATACAAAAAAACATATCATATTAGCCAACAGCATAACTTAAGGTAAATATGCATTCGATTCTATTGTCACAAAATTTGTCGATCTCGGAATGACAACATTTTTTTGATACAAAAAGAGTTTCTATATTAGCCAAAACCTGAACTTTAGGTTAATTATATTAATATGTATCGGAATGTCCTTTCACTGGTTATCAGGCAAACAATTTTCATTTACTAGAACCAGTACAAAAAACCTCAATCAAATATATATATATCACCATGCAGCTGCAAATAACTCTTTAATTTTTGAATAGCATGACATTATCCAAAAGATCAACATGTCAAGATCAAAGATCAGGGATCAACCGTAGTGGACCGACCCTATGGACTCTCATTTGGTAATACTAATAAATCTGCCATCATCGAGTGACGTTTTTGCGATCATTTTCCTCTTTCAGCTGCATTGTTCACTCATATATTTATAAGGGTTCCGTACTATTAAACTTTTTAATGCTGTAATTAAGTTTTACATTCAATTCGGAGTTGCCGGCAACATTAAACCTGTAGGGAAAATTTGTTCAAACAGCGATATTTCATAATTCTAAACTTGTGTGATTGGTTTTATCAGAAAAAATATTATATCACGTAAAAAACTTACTGAACTGTTTTTTATGAATAAAGATTATTTTGAAGTCCAGAAAAGTACTACATATTGGATTTATATTCATAAATCTCCATTTACAGAATTATACATAATGAACAACTTTATTTGTACGCAATATACTTAGATAATTAAAAATCATATTGTTTTATGGATTTTGTTCCTAAGATATGTTTAAAAATTATAAAGAATATCAATCATTTCACGCGGAATATCCAACATGAGATTCTATTTAAGAGGCTATGCGAATTTTATTTTTGTCACTGTCACTCCAAGCGAAAACACGCTCAGTGCGAGAGGGGCGGATTCAGGGTGAAAGCGAAAAATGTTAGTATCATATTTTTATAAAAATCAAAAACAGCTAGCTAAATTTCTAAAATCAAATTTCTAGATATTGTTGAAACACATCTAACAAAATATGTTTGAGTTCTGTATATGGTTCCTATTCGTCAAATGAGGAGTAAAAGTGTGTTTGAAGACCTCATTTCAACAATTATTTCTATAGAGAAAAATTTATCCAAACATGTTTTCCAATAACAAAACCCTAGATTATATAGTCAAAATGCATATACCAGAAATTTATTAAAATTTTCCGTGTATTTAATTAAATACACAAAAAAGAAGCACCCCTATTTTTTTACATATCGCCTTAACTGGAATATAGTTAAATAATGTAAATAACTTTATGGGATGTGGTTTGAAATTCTTTTCATTTTTCATTTTATTGGTCTTTTTGTTAAAAGACACTTTCTCATTGAAATATCTTCTCGTAACCATTTTTATCTGTCAAATTAAGGACCTATTTTAACCAGTGATGCAACGAATACGAATACGAATATTCGTATTCGCCGAATAGTAGACATTTACCAAATATTCGTATTCGGCGAATACTAATACGAATATTTAAAAACTAATATATTTGTACGCAACTCTATTTACTGCAGATTTGAAAAACACGCGCAAAAATATGACGTGTGCAGAGGCCCTTAACCGCAACGACGACGCGACGGGGGCGTCCCCGGCCATAGTTTATACAGTTACGCAGCTCCGGGAGTTTCCCTCTCATTACGATTACGAACCATGGATTGATTCATTCATTCCTTTCCTTTCATTCACGCCTCGGAAAGACTTTTTTCAACGACTGGGAACATCCAGACTGAAAAAAGAAATCGCCTAAAACCAGAAAATCTACAAATTTTATGTTTTTTAAATAAAAATTTGCCTGTTGTAAATTTTAATTATTAGAAGAGTAAACATTCATCAAATAAATAAGTCTTTTATTACCATGGTGAGATATTCGTATTCGTATTCGCCGAATAGTAGGTTTGATATTCGTATTCGTATTCGTAAAAGTATTCGTTGCATCACTAATTTTAACCCATAGAATAAGAATCAAATACATAGTTTTGTTGTATAGTATATAACGAGACAGAAACTTCAGGGTTATCACCAAATGGCTCGACACCAGCATCGCCGGTGTCACGGATGCCATCTCCATCTGCCATCTTCCTATTTCGACCTATCCGGGTTGTAGATGTACTGGGATTTGAATTGATCAAATGCTAGAGAGACCAAATACTTAATTTTATTACGTTACCAAAGAACTCGAGTTTCTCGTACAGCAGCGCCGACAAAAGTGCGCCATTTTTCACGTTGAAAATAGAGGCAAACTATTTTTAGAAAGCCACCTGATTGGCCTACTCGGGTTGACCAATCAGAGCTCTTGTCATGAAACCGCGTGAACTAGCCTCTACGCTCAACGCTAACAAAACTGTGTCTTTTTATAAATCATTATCTTGGTAATTACAATAATCATGATTCAATTTACTGACAATTCAATTCACTATTTTTAACAGTCATTAGAAACAATAGAAACTATTATTTAATTAATCTATGTCTACTAGTAATAAAGAAATTACGGAACGATTGAAACTACGGCGTAAAACGGATGAACAGAAAAGATTTGGAGATCGAATTTAGATTAATTCATTGTGATGTGAATAATCAGCCAATAGAAAGCCTCAAAACTTAATGATAATCAATAAGAAACATTACTAGATTAATATTGAATTAATGAACCCTAAATTTAGCCTACACTGTACATAAAATACTGAGCAGCGAGTAGCGACATCTTGAGGACGAGTTTTACAACAGTTCGTTCTCCGAGCTCGCTCTCATCGAAACCACGTCATATAGTGTCGCGTAGAGACATCTTGTGGCAGATGAACGCAACAACCGAGCACGTAGCAAAGTCGCGCCGATACGGCCATACTGGGAGGCAGTGCGCGCTCTGCACCAGCCGCCAAATTGTTCTGTAAACAATGGGTTATTTTGAACTAGGTATCTGTACATAGTTACCTAGTAAATTTATAAGTTGCTTTAACAACCAGATAATTTTAATAAAGAAAGTAGCGAAACTAAAGAAGTTATTAATAAAAATAACTTATTATTAAGAAGATTTAATTTTTGTATTACTCCAAGCATTGCTTGTTACTATGAGTATTTATGAAAAGATAAGAGGAGATGAATTATCAGTTTATAGTTTCATTCAGTTAATACCACTGTACGTCTAAATACGCCAATGAAGTAATATTTTGTAGGAATGTTGCTGTGCTCTGGGCGGTTTTGTGCGCCGTGGTACACAGAGGCTCTAAAGGAAATAGGTAAAGGTTGTTGCTGTGCTCTGGGTCATTGACCGTGGTACACAGAGGCTCTGAAATAAATAAGAGGAATGATGCTGCGCTCTGGGTCTCTTTGACCGTGGTACACAGGGGCTCTAAAGGAAATAGGTAAAGGTTGTTGCTGTGCTCTGGGTCATTGACCGTGGTACACAGAGGCTCTGAAATGACACAATTATGGCATGGAACGATGATGTATGATGATGACGTCATTTGTAGCATATGTGGATTTCAAAAGTTTAGATGAGCCCTGGTATCTAAAATCTATTGCATTGTTTTTTTTTATGTGTTTTGAATGTGAAATGTCACACTTTTGACTTTATTCGTATTTCTTGAAATGTTAGTGCACTTCAAAAATGCACACGACGGCATATTCAGAACCTTTTCTCGTAAAAATTCATTAAGGCGTCCAACTATCACTGTGTTCAGATAAGCACTGATTCCAAACGTGTGAGCGTCACCCATTTAAAGGTGAAACATTTTGGTGCTGTCATACTACGGTAAAGGCTTATCTTTACTTTTGAAATCTTTGGCATGAACAGATATTTTGACATTGAAAATGAATAAATGAGTAAAAAGTTCAAAAGCTTACCAAATGTTTGTTTATTGTTTACTCGTCCCATCCAGATCAGCTGAGGTAGAAGGCCTCGGGTCTAGAGGCTCGCAGACAGATGGTGGTGTGGCTGCAGTATGATCTTCGTTAGGCTCCGCCGTTGCCGGGTTGTTGTCATCGTGGGCAGGTGAACCGTCGTCATCAAGTGTAGCCGCCGATATGGTTGCCTGCGTGCCTGGTTGTGGAGCCCGACGCAGCTGGTCATGCGCCACTTTCCGTGGTCGTCCCCTGCCGACAACTTTTTTAACCAAATATCGATCGTTTTCGAGAACTCTAAAAATTTCATACGGTTCACTATACTTAGTGTCCATTGACGTTTGATTACGTGGATTATTCTTGACTAGCACGTAATCACCTCTTTGAAAAGGCCGAATTTTAGCCTTTCTTTCATCGAACCGCAACTTATCTTTCGCGGCGTTGGTTATCATTCGCTGCTCCACATGCTGTTGCAAACGATCCATATCTATCGTTTCGTCGTCCATATTTACCAAGTTTAGAAGCTCTGGTGGTACACAGTGTGTCCGCCGTGTTAGCAGTGTTAAAGGTGCTACTCCTGTAACTCTGTGTGCTGTGCAATTCATGGCCAGCTGTAATCCTTCAAGTGCTGTATGCCAGCGCTCAGTTTCGTAGTTCTTGATCATGACCAGGGCATTCTTCAGTGTTGCCATTACCCTTTCTACTTGCCCGTTTGCTCGGCTTACTCCTGGCGCTATGGCATGTATGTTGATACCAATCCCATCGCAGTAGGTTTTAAACTCTCCGAGAAACTCGCGTCCTCCATCTACTATCACTTGGACTGGTGTTCCAAAAAGATGTACAGCACGTTTCAAAGCGGCCAAGGTGGAGCTGGGATTTTTATTGTTGGTGTAATCCAATAGTACATACTTGGAGAAGGCGTCAATAGTGACTATCACGTACTCATGCTCGTTGGTTGTGCCAAGCTTGCCTGTTAGGTCCATGTGAATTACTTGAAATGCAGCTGTGGGTTTTTTTATTGGATGTAATTGAGCTTGTACTGCACCTGACGGTCCTTTCGACGTTCTGCATATAACGCAGTTGTCCACAAATGTACGTACTGCAGAGCTTATGCCATTGAACCAGTAAGACTCCTTAATCTTCTGCAAAGTCTTCTCCCACCCGGTGTGTTTGAGAGCACTATGGTAAGTGTTGATGAGACTCCATTGGAAAACCTTTGGTACCACTATCACCTTTTGTAGACCCAGCAGCTGGTCTTGATTTACTCGCTTGAGCACACCGTCTTCTAGTAGGTGGTCTTGGACATGTTCTCCGCCTAAGAGCGTATCGATGAGTGGGCGTAATGTGGTATCTCTACGCTGCTCCACCTTTACCCAATCCAAGTCTCGCATCATTACGTTGACCTGTAGAGTTTCAGGATTTCTGCTGAAGAAGTCTGCATGCTGCAACCTCTCACCTTTTCTATACTCTACTTCAAAGTCATAGTTCTGCAGAAAAGCCCACCAGCGGTATACCCGAGGCAAAAGTTCCTTCTTGTTCTTGGACGCTTTTAGAGCGTTGCAGTCTGTAATCACTTTGAACTTGCGCCCGTAGAGGTATTGACGGAAGTGCTTAATGGCTCTTACCACAGCTAAGGTCTCTAGCTCGTAGGAGTGATAGCGGCTTTCTGGATCAGTCGTTCGCATACTCATGTAGGCGACTGCATGTTGACGCCCATCAATTATCAGTACAAGTACTGCACCATAGCCAAGACTACTGGCATCTGTGTACAACTCGATTGGTGCGTCCTCACGGAATATTGTGAGTACTGGAGCGGATGTGAGATGTTGGATGACTTCATTACGCGCTGCTTCTTGACGTTCGGTCCATTCCCACGTAGCTTCCTTCTTGGTTAACTCGTACAATGGGATCATTAGTCGAGAAAAATTAGGGATAAAGCGGCGGAAGTAGCCGGCAAGACCATTGAATTGTCTTACTTGTTTGATGGTTGTGGGGATGGGTGATTTGACTAGGGCCTCCACTTTACGTGGGCTAGGGCGGACCTCTCCGTCCGAAATTATGTTGCCAAGGTATTCTATGGAGCGTTTGAAAAAGGTTGATTTTTCGACATTGATAGAGAACCCAGCCTCTTGAAGTGCAATTAGAATTCGCTCCAAATGGGACATACCTTGCGGGAAGTCTGTACACTTACTGAGGACGTCATCGACGTAGACCTGGGCCACACCAGCGCTGCCTAGCAGTGGCTGAAGTGCCCTGTTGATACAACGTTGATAAACAGAGCAAGCATTGCTCAAACCGAATGGCATGGTTAAATATTCGTACAAACCATCTGGTGTGACGAAAGCGGTTTTTTCTATAGAGGAATCCGCTACAGGGATTTGATGGAAGCCAGACGCCATATCGCAGGTGCTGTAGTAGTGTCCATGAGCCAATTGATCAATTTGATCAGAAATCAGTGGGAGGGGGTAGTGATCACGTAGGGTATTTGTGTTTAACTCGCGGTAGTCAACACAAAGACGGTCATCCCCATTTTTCTTTTTAACAAGAATAATTGGGCTAGAGTATGGGGATTTACTCTCACGAATAATTTTATACTTGAGTAGATCATTGATTATGTCTCGTACCTTTTGTCTTTCGACAGGACTGAGGCGGTAAGGCCTACGCTCCACATATTTATCGGGATTTTTCAAACGAATTTCCAGCTCACCGGTGTTAACACGTGTCATTGGAAAACCCCGAATAAATAGGTGTGCATATTTATTGAGCAGTATACGAAGCAGTTCTATTTCACTTTCGTCTGTGAGATCACAATCAATGTGGTCAAAAATGAGGTTATGAGTGCGCATATGCATGACCACTGGCTGACGAACTAGTTCAGCCCCGTTGGGAGTAACCAGCACGTTCAGATTTGTGTTTTTGACCAAATCCATGCCGATCAGAATATCACCCGACATTTCTACGTCAGACACAATGAAAAATTCTAGCTCTACGTTCAAGTGGTCAATAACACAAACCGTCTTTATTGTTATCAGTGAAATAACAGGAAATTGACCGATACCTTTGAGACAGTTGACCACGTGGGTTCTCCGCCCCGGAAGTTTAGCTGCGATGGACTCTCGTATCACTGAACACTCCGCACCACTGTCAAACGTTGCCTGCAAAGCCCAGTCACCAATAGTTACCTGCATTGGAGTTGGCACCACTTGTCCAATGCAATTCACTTTTGAGGTAAGAACCTTATCACGCTTGAAGCAATTGTCATAGCTATGCCCTTCTTTGTTACAAAAGGTGCACGTGGGTCTAATTTGAGTCGTACTCCTATTGTAGTTTTGCTGCTGGACGTTATTTTCTTTAGGTTTGAAACGGCAATCACGAGATTGATGACCAATTTTGTTGCAAAATCTACAATGGGGTATCGGCTGATTATTTTCAAGTCTAGGTCGCTTACTTGGTGGTTGTGTTGTATTTGGTCCATGTGCACGCTTAGTACGGATAGAGGAAGCGACTGAAATAAGCTCCGGTACTGATGTGGCACGTGCATTCACACAACCTATAACTGCTTCTACGGCGTCATTGCTGTCTAGCTTGTCTTTCGTAACACGCCGCCACAGCACCCACGCTTGGGTTAAAAACTCTGAAATATCCTTACTCACATCGTAGAAATGTTCACGAAACTTTAAAATGTCCCGGGAGTATCTGTTTTCAGGCTCAAATGTGGTAATGAGGTTGTCCTTCAGCTCCTCCCATGAAGAAGTTGTCACGAGCCAATTGTCCACCCATAACTTGGCTCGACCTTTGAGCAAACTTCCTACCTTCATACGCACTTCAAAATCGTTGAGGGAGTACATTTCTATCGCCTTTGTGACGTGTTGGCACCATTCACGTACCCCAACGTTTGAATCCGGATCAAATGAAGGTAAAAAAATATCGGTAACCCTTACCTTGCTATTTCCCTGTTGAGCGGCTAGCCGCTCAGACATTTTGTTCATTGTTTCCACAATTTTCGTAAGGAAATCTACCGGCAGATTCCCAACGCCTGGGTTAAGAACAGAGGACTTACTAGAATGACCGTCAGTAGTAGGCGACGATCCCGCTTCTGATAACGAGACAGAAACTTCAGGGTTATCACCAAATGGCTCGACACCAGCATCGCCGGTGTCACGGATGCCATCTCCATCTGCCATCTTCCTATTTCGACCTATCCGGGTTGTAGATGTACTGGGATTTGAATTGATCAAATGCTAGAGAGACCAAATACTTAATTTTATTACGTTACCAAAGAACTCGAGTTTCTCGTACAGCAGCGCCGACAAAAGTGCGCCATTTTTCACGTTGAAAATAGAGGCAAACTATTTTTAGAAAGCCACCTGATTGGCCTACTCGGGTTG
This sequence comes from Ypsolopha sequella, assembly GCA_934047225.1. Taxonomy (NCBI): domain Eukaryota; kingdom Metazoa; phylum Arthropoda; class Insecta; order Lepidoptera; family Ypsolophidae; genus Ypsolopha; species Ypsolopha sequella. The sequence continues at coordinate 18,576,075 of OW204004.1, read as the reverse complement.
ACCAATCAGAGCTCTTGTCATGAAACCGCGTGAACTAGCCTCTACGCTCAACGCTAACAAAACTGTGTCTTTTTATAAATCATTATCTTGGTAATTACAATAATCATGATTCAATTTACTGACAATTCAATTCACTATTTTTAACAGTCATTAGAAACAATAGAAACTATTATTTAATTAATCTATGTCTACTAGTAATAAAGAAATTACGGAACGATTGAAACTACGGCGTAAAACGGATGAACAGAAAAGATTTGGAGATCGAATTTAGATTAATTCATTGTGATGTGAATAATCAGCCAATAGAAAGCCTCAAAACTTAATGATAATCAATAAGAAACATTACTAGATTAATATTGAATTAATGAACCCTAAATTTAGCCTACACTGTACATAAAATACTGAGCAGCGAGTAGCGACATCTTGAGGACGAGTTTTACAACAGTTCGTTCTCCGAGCTCGCTCTCATCGAAACCACGTCATATAGTGTCGCGTAGAGACATCTTGCGGCAGATGAACGCAACAACCGAGCACGTAGCAAAGTCGCGCCGATATATATGTATCACATTAGCATATACATAACTCATACAAAACACTTTCCATTTTTAAGGTGCTCTCAGAATTGAAATCGTATTAAAAGTTTTTTTTTAAACAGTGTATTTATCAAATGGTGGCATATACAAGGTGAATTTGTGAACATCATCCAAATTCATACTTGAGCCTTGGTCATCAGCATCATGAGCCAATAGCGATTTTTGTAAAATACATAAAACTAAATTTCGACTCCCCGTAGTGATTCACTCAGGACTGGGAGTGAATTACTATGGGAAGTCGAAATTTCATTATACGAATTTCACAAACATTGTTATCGATTCATGGTGCTGATCACTTACCAAGTCTCCAGTATGAATTTGGACGATGATCAAAAAGTCACCTTGTATATAGTTGGAAAAAAATTACATAAGTGTCGACTCGGTGTAGCACGTTTTAACTTATTTTCTTTCTGGATCTAAACAGAACACTTAAATTAAGTTTAGTCCTGTCAAATAAGTTAAATCGTGTTACACCGAATCGAAATCATTTTCAAAGTAAAAAACTTCAAACATACCTCTTAATTCACCATTCAAAGCATTATTTCTTACATAAAAATATACCATATAATTTCAAATTCTAAATATTTGGATAAACTTCAATTTTTTTTATTTAAATAAAGCTGCGAAAAATCGTAAATAGACAGCGGACCTATTTATCAACCAATACACAACAGACCGAAAAAACTAAATCTAATTCTTCACACTTGCTCATAACAAGAACTGAAAATTCTCACATAATATTTTCTACGCATAACTTTTCATTGTTCCATTTTTTCCTCGAAAACAAAGGACACCGAAGAATCGGTATGTGTAGTATTCGAATTATCCCGACTCGGCATCGATTCAGTATCGATCGGAAGGAATCCGATCCGATTTTGGACCATCCGGTCTCTCGAAACTCGGCCCAGTTTAAGGCGAATGATTACGCCAACTGCAATTTGGACCTGTCTTTGAAGGCCTACTCCTCCCACACGGGTGGTCCAAAAACTTTCATAAAATATATGATAGGCATTATAGAGTCAAAAATTATTTTTAAGTTTCATAAACTGTTTTTCTATTGTAAGTTTTGACAAAAAAAATCGAAAGTCATCGAAAATTTCACATGATTCACATCGGTCACAAAAAAAATTTTTTTTTAATAAATGGTACATTCAAAAAATATATACATTATTGTCATAGGATTTTCTATATACTTTCCTTATAGAAGGACCTTCAACTGGGGGTGGCAGTACAAGTAGAAGGACAATGGGGCTATCAAAGTTGCAAATCACGAGTAAACAATTCATTTATCCAATAATATCCACCTCGTTTTTGTTAATGAGGTTTGATACATTAACTTCCCTGCTCCCCCCGACCCTCGTGACGGAAGCTGCAGACGGTGCTCAGGCCTCAAGGGATGGTCGACTCTCCTATCAGTTTTATTCCATCTAGTTTCCATTGCTCACATTGGCTAACGAGATTTTTTTTTTTTCAAAAATTTAGTAAGAGTTGATCCTACCTAACTTACAAATGCCGACATAGGTATTAACCGATAGATGAAAAATATTGGCTGCATAAAATTAAAAACTTTTCCGAAAAAATATAAATGCAGTCTTACGCTTACCATAAAATACAATTACACGATGGTCAATTGTGATTATAGATGAAAAGCCTTATATCAAATTCAAATTCAAATTCAAATTCAAATTTATTTGCACCATAATGTTTGAAGGGTCTTAAATAACATTTATAGTATCAATTATGGACCCTGTCGGGCACAGCAAAGTAACTTAAAGCTAGTAACATCAATCTTATATTTAAGTAAGTATCATAAACAAGGCTTTATTATGCTTAAAATCTAGGTAAATACAATTTTTTATATCTATAAAGCTTAATATTCTAGTTATTTAAGTATTCTTCAATTGTGTAGGGACATTTTTGTATTAAATATGTTTTTAATTTGTTATTATCAGTTGTAAGTTTTGGTTCATTTTTTATATAATTTGGTAGTTTGTTAAATAGTCTTATTGCCATATAATATGGGCTACGGTTAAGCATTTGAATTCTAGATTGCGGTAAATTTCATCAAATCTCGGTAAATCAAATCAAATTACACTTTATTTGTAACTACTGCAGGTTGTAAGTATTTTTTTATCCAATTTATTAAATTACCTATTAAGGGAAGAGCGCAAGACTCCGCGACCATACAAAACGATTTAGCTTCTCATTTGTACGCTAATGCATTAAATCAAATAAAACTTTGAGTAACTTCATCCTTTTCACAACCTACAAGTCCGATTTAACTTTAAATTTCAGATAATCAACACGCTTAGGAAATATAAGCACTTGGAAATCTATTTTTTAAGCTCCAAAATGTTACATTTTCATGTTCGATTTTCTTAAGCATTTCTCAAGTAAAAACAATTTATATTGAATTTCGGACCCGTGGTAGTTCATAAATATTTGGAAAATGCAGTTATTTCGTATGTAGAAAGTATAGGATTTCAGTAAATAGCTATGGGCTGGCATTCGAAATCGCGAGCGCAAATTATATAAATCTAGAATTTCATTCTGTCGCATCAGGGGTGGCGGAGGCGTGCGGGGGGAGAAGACGGGACGAGCGATGGGTCACTCGTTTCACTCACCTTACTTGTTAAAACGGTGCATTATCAAAGAGTTTTGTACCAGTGTATGGTAATGGAGAAGTTATTGAGTATGGTGGACAGATTTTTCGTGCAAAAATGGGTGAGTACTATTTGTACTTTTTACCTTATAAATACAATGTATTTCGTTTATAAATTAGGTCATGCATCTTGGATTTGGCCATTAATTTGATTGGTCTGCAACTCCTTATAACTATTATCCTGCCATTGCCATCCAACACGCAATGAGAGGCCACGCCAAGTTTTCACTGTGGCGGCGCGGCGCTACGGCTTTTATCAAAGAAAACGCCGCTGCGCCGCCGCTTCAGTCACGTGTTGAGTAGTGGGTGGCGCTCCCGCACTTTAGTACATTTGTTTTGGATATAAACAACTATAACTTCATATATTTGTTCTCTCCACACATCGCAAAAAGCTCCTCATGATGACAGACAGCAAGAAAATAACAGACAGATAGGCAACAAAGTGATCCTATAAGGGTTCCGTCTTTTTCATTCTGAGGCACGGAACCCTAAAAAGTATTTCATTTTAGCCTCTATTACAAAAACTGTTCATAACGACGATTAGTACCTATGTCTGTTTTAGGTTTGCAAAATAATTTGATCCTATACAGGAGTAAAAATAATTATGCAGTCCCTATTTTATTCTGAGAGATTTTTATTCTGATTATTTATTATCCAGATCATCTGGATAATAAATAATTTTTATTCTATTTGTCTTTGAGCGAATCTAGCTTTTTAGAGTATTTTTGAAAATTATTCTAACGAAACCTATGTAGATTACAACGTAATTAATAAACTGAAAAATTACAACATCAATCAGCTCATTGTTACCTATTACATTTATTGATAAAAATAATATTTTATTAACTCTATGAGGTCTTGATGATTGTTACATTAAAAAAAAAACAGCCAAGTGCGAGTCAGGGTTTCGTTTTATGGATGATAAATTTAATTTTGTCATTTTTTTCGGAAATTTCTCAACCGCTTTATTTTTCATGTAATCTTTACGTAAACACATATTACCATGATTTTTTCCATAAATGTTTTTCAATTTATTTCACTTTTCCTTCAGTCAAAACAAAACATATTTTGGGAAGCACATAATTAAGTTTACGGCCTGTATAGTTATCTAGAGAAGAAGAGCACAAAATAAAGCGTAAAAATTGTTCGTTAGAGGAGTATTACCACCAGTTTCCGTTTCCAAAACCAATTGAATTTCACAGTAAATATCCAGTTAGTTACTCATATAACACAGTAATCGTCCAAAATATTTTACATACTATTATATTGTGTTCGTTAGATAAACAGGAACAGGAGATCATTCATTTTTTATTTTGCATGTTGTTTCTTTTGAATTAAATAACCAAAGGCACTAAAAACGAAAGTACGAAAGGATGTCCTGATCTGGATCTAACAGTAAGCAGTGAGTACAAAATGAACAAGTCGGAGCAGGGAGCGGGGCGCGGGGGGAGGGCGCGCTCGTGCCGGCCGCGAATGACCGAAACAGCTACAACAATTGTGAGAATCCAAATCTCGCGCGCGTAAGTTTTACCGTCTAGCCTTAAAAATACAACCTGTGGTAGTACTAATGACAAAGATGGACTTACATTCGTTTTTACACCGGCGCGGCGATGCGAGCCATGTTTGGATTTCCATATAATCGGAAGCGACAGGCAGCAAGAGACGAAACCAGAAGATCTAACTGGTCCAATACCATTCCATCGGAGCCCATGTAGCAACACAATGTCATATACGAGTAATTGTATATAATTGGGATTTCTCGAGAACAAAGAGAGTAAATTGCTTATAGGGTGAAATAATTACCTTTTGCTTTTTGCGATTGTCGCTCGGCGGTCGTCGGACGCTTTGTCGCAAAGAGTTTATGGTATGGACCAGAGCTGTCACATGGACCAAATATAAGCCCTAAGTTGGTCCGTTCAAATAGGACTCGGACCTGGTCCGATGGACTTTTATGGTGAGCCCTAAACTCCAGCGGACCGAACGGACTAGCCCTATTTCGGTAAAAAGCCGGTCCGGTCCGAGTTGGTCCGAAACAGTCTGTTAGATTACTTCAATAGAGTTATGCAATAAATGCTGTGCTACAATTTGATAAATAGTTGAAAAAATGTCGTGTATTTTATTGAATAATATTGAAATACCTGAAAACTTCGATTAAGAGGATGGCATACCCTAGCAACTTTTTTTTAATTTCCGTCCAGCGCAATAAGGCAAAGACCTTATTTGCTTTTCATAGAAGCGATTATATGTTGGAAAAAAAATTGTTTTAGCCATATCTCCGGAACGGAAGGTGGTACATCCCTAGGGGTCGGACCATAAGGTGCCAAAAAAGTTTTTTTTTTTTATATCAAAGCTTTAACCACCCGTATCTCCTAGACGGCTTGAGTTAGACCCATGTTGATGGGTGTCTAAGAAAAAGTCTCGCCGAGATCTAGCCCCCCCCCCCAGTGTCAAAACTTTAACGGTCCGTATCTCCCAAACGGCTGAAGCTAGACCCATGTTCATGGTACTCTAAGAAAAGGGGTCAACGAGCTCTAACTGAAAATGAAAAAAAAAAGTCGAAAAAAAAAATTATTTGCCAAAACTTTAATCAGCTATATCTCCCGAACCGTAAGTCCTAGCGAGTTGCGGTTTCGACTTTAGTGATCGGTTTGCCAAGGGCTTCCTGACCGCATAAAAATTTGACATTTGACAGGTTTTGACATTTTTTTGACAGGTCCAAAAAAGTGCTCCGATTCGCTTGAAACTCGGTATCAAGGGGCAAGTAGGGTCGGTGATTACGAATTCATTGTTAAATTTGACACTTTTTGACAACCGACAATGATTTTGACACTTTTTTGAAAAAAAATTGATCGGACTCGGCCTCGCTGGCGCGTTCTCCGTCCTCACATGCTCGTTTTTCGGCCTCGCTAGAAAGACACTTGAAGGCTCGGCCTTCGGCCTCGCCATTAGATCCGAAGAAATGTACGATCAAATTTTTTTCAAAAAAGTGTCAAAATCCTTGTCGGTTGTCAAAAAGTGTCAAATTTAACAATGAATTCGTAATTACCGAGCTCATTTGCCCCTTGATACCGAGTTTCAAGTGAATCGGAGCACTTTTTTGGACCTGCCAAAAAAATGTCAAAACCTGTCAAATGTCAAATTTTTTTATGCGGTCGGGAAGCCCTTGGCAAACCGATCATTAAAGTCGAAACCGCAACTCGCTAGGACATACGGTTCGGGAGATATAGCCGATCAAATTTTTGGCAAAAATATTTTTTTTTTTCGTTTTTTTTTTTTTTTTTTCATTTTCAGTTAGAGCTCGTTGACCCCTTTTCTTAGAGTACCATGAACATGGGTCTAGCTTCAGCCGTTTGGGAGATACGGGCCGTTAAAGTTTTGACACTGTGGGGGGCTAGATCTTGGCGAGACCTTTTCTTAGACACCCATCAACATGGGTCTAACTCAAGCCGTCTAGGAGATACGGGCGGTTAAAATTTTGACATTAAAAAAAAAAAAGAACTTTTTTGGCACCCTATGGTCCGACCCCTAGGGATGTACCACCTTCCCTTCCGAAGATATGTCCAAAACAATTTTTTTTTCGGTACATCCCTTAAAAAAAAAGGCAATTTTTCCCATCCCTAGTGATCGAGGACATCCCTAGAAACTGCGCAAACTCGCGCTTCGCGCTCGCGTACTTGTCCCGGCGAACTTCACCCGCTCGCGCTTCGCGCTCGCGGGCTCGTTCTGTCAAAAATGTCAATCTTTCCCATCCCTAGTACCCAGGTACATCACTACGAACTTCGCTCGCTCGCTCGTTCGTAGGCTCGCCCTTCGGGCTCGCCTACTCGAAAAATTTTTCTAACCTCCCATACAACGACACGTCTCACTAAAATGTCAAAAAACCATGTCAAATGTCAAAAAATGTCAAATGTCAAGGTTTTTCCCCACTCAGTATTAGACAACTGACATTGTTTTCATACATTACTACCATGTCAAAAGACTCCTTCAAACTAAACAACCATGTCAGTCAGTCAGTCAGTGAGTTACCGTTTTGTAGCTTTTAGTAAAAAAAAAATCAAAAAAAAATTAAGTGTGGACAATATGAAGAAAATATGAATGAATACATACCTGCAAAACATATATTTCGATTCTTAGTCGTCAACTCGTCATCACATCCTTCGAATAACATTATTTTGTCATGCTATACTTGCATAAAACCATCCATAATCATTTCGTTACACACAACGGACCAGCAACGGACCAACGGACTGAACGGACTAACCCGAAGCCCGAAAAAGTCCGATCGGTCCGTGGTCCGCGGACTCGCTCACGGTTGAAAAAGTCCTATTTGATGATTTAGGACTTTTTATACGTTTTCGGTCTTTTACGGACTTTTTATTTGGTCCATATGACAGCTCTGGTATGGACCCTATTGTTTATGGTTATTTTATTTTGTTGTGATTGTGATCGGTCTTACTTAACCGCCATCGGTAGGATTGCTGAAGATTACACGATGGTACCGAGAAGAAACATTCAGTAAAGTCGATAAATAAATACTTAGGGCACTAAGTATATGGAACGAAATCCTGGGACTGAAGCCTGGTATACAGAGGAGAGGGGGGCAATGGGGTTGATTGCGTTGATTGAAAAAGGGAATTTTTAAATTTCAGTTTTTATTTCATTCATCAGCCTAGTTCGTCCTCTGCTGGACATAAGCCTTTCCAGGACTTTGCCACTCCCGGCGGTCATCCTAGAAGAATTGCCCATACTCACACACGCTGGGCAGGCGGGTTGGTGAGCGCGGTGCCAGAACCCTCGCACCAGTGACGCCGCTGCCCGTCACCAGTCTGTTCCATATAAGGCCCGGCTATTAGGGATGGATATACCGCCATCCATCGGTCCCAGGCATGGTGGGCCTCCTGGTTTTTTGCCTGTGAGCTGTCCTCTTACTCTCCCCCGTATCACTTCGGGGGTTTTTTATCTGTTTTAAAAATAATAATTTTTAAAAAATTATCGGAAACCCAACAGTCAATTACAATAAGCTTATTTAAAAAAACATCGTCATTTTAAATAATAGTGGTAAACTTATAAGTATACAAACTAAGACCAATAAAGGGTTTCACAAAAGTTTTTAACAGTCAAAGTTTTTGATGATAGGCACCCAGTCCAGTTGGCAAACAAAGATACATAATAAAGGGGCAAGTTTATCTATTTAAGAGCGGTTTATCAGCCGGATTGTGAAAAACCCGCCTTTTTCTTATTAATCGAAACAGAACACTTACCTATATATTCAAAATTTACTCAATAGTTATTCAACAAAACCTTATTACCCATGTTTTGTGTAAACTGTCATCGCAAAGTTTCCATTGAATTCTGTTAATGAGCTTTTTCCTGTCAAATTTAGTGTTAAATAAGATTCCTAGATGGCACTGTCGTATTCTTTAGCAACAGAATCAACGACAAAATTTTCACAGATTCCAAACAAACTAAAAACCACTTTGACATTGATTGCTACGAACTATATTTTATCTATGGTGACATGAACAGCGCCATCTGGAGGAAAACTAAGAACTAAGAAAAAAAACAACGAGAAAAACGCTCATTAGAAATTCATAGCTTTAAATTTTAAAATTCTTATTTACAGAAACTTTGGTATGGCAGCATACACAATGTAATAAGGTTTTGTCGAGGAACTATTGAAGAAATTTTGAAAAAAAGTGTTCTGTTTCGATTGATTAGAAAAAGGCGAGCTTCTCACAATCCGGCTGGTAAACGGGTGGTAAATGCACAAACTATTATTTTTTTTGGCGTGTATGTATAATCACACAACAATTAATTAACAATTGTTTCCTGAAAACGTTTCCGGAACCTTTGGAAGTTTTGTTAATACTACAACGCGTCTATTCCAAAGTTTAAACACGCGCAAATGTTTTGCGCTGTTTTATTACGAGTACCTTCAATTAAGCGAGTCAACGAGTTTATTAAGGCGATATGTAAAAGTTTTAGCGTCCCTGTTACTCCATGTGCGAAAAAACCCTCAGTGCGTGAGGGACGGATTCTTGGAAAAGTAGCAAAAAGTCAGTTTTTTATTAATAAAAAATGTACTTAAGTTGCTATCAAAATTTCGTTTAACCAGGTTCTAGATACCGTTAAGACCCATCTAATAAATTATAATTGCTGTCCATGTGTTATTCTAAATTGTCAAACCAGGAGAATTGGTGTCGAAAAAGACCTCATTTCAATAAATATTTCTATCGAGCCGAATGTCTCCAATTGCGTTTCTGTTTTAACAGATCCGTAGAAAAAGATTACAAAAATAATATACTAAATTATCAAAATAATATATTATTTACTGAAGTAGATATGCAAGTTCTCAAAGTGTCGATTTTCTTCCGTAGCGCCTTAAACAAATATTTCATAAATTAAACACAACCTTAATACATAAATTAAATACAAACTTAAATATACCTACTTTGATATCAAACTAAATCTAAATCCTGTTTATGTAAACACATTAAATTTGTGGTTTTACAAAATGTTTTACAAAATTTAACACCTCAAATACAGTGCCTGATGATGTCGTAAAACGACGAAACCGGTAGCAAAAGAGTACCAAGAAGTTTTATTTAATTGCAAGATGTCGTTCCATCAAGAAGCAACCACTATTTCCTATTTTATCTATTTCTTATATGTAGCTTTATGCAGAATGTTGTTACTATACAACAACTAGTTTTAACTAGTGTTTTAAAGAAAAGCGGTGCCTCCTGACGCAGGCCTTTTCAGGCTTAAAAGGAGTCACCAGCCAATACCTTTGTTATTTTAAAACTTTAGAAAGAAATAAAACTTTTTAATTTATTATTATTTATTTAAGTTACGCCGAGCGGTACCACGGAAGTTTTGGAAATTTTCAGAAATATTCCGGAGTAGTCACCTCTAATCTGAATACACAGGGAATTGGGAAACAAGAAGGTCGAGGTGCGGGTTTGATCTTGTCGAATTCGAATGTAGAAAGAATATTTGTTTTCTGATATATTTTCGTGTGCTGGCTGGATTTTTGTCGCTGAAAATCCAACAACTAAAGTTTTTTTTTTTTGCTGTCTTGGTGACGGCTGCTATTTTAAGCTGCCACTGAAGCCGATTCTGAAGGCTGAACATTTTCCATAGTAATTCAGCCTCTAATTAAGGACTATTTTGCATTGAAGAATTTTGACAGAAATAAAGCCAAAATTAAAGCCTTCAGAATTGGCTTTAGTGTCAAGTTAGATGATAAAGATCTGCCATACACAGATATATACACAAAAATCTTCGACAGTTTTCGTTTCAAGACATGCAACTGTCTCGAAACGTCGGGTGTCCCCTTTTCGTAAAAAAGGTAAAAATTGATCGCGGTAGACCCGATAACATATATTACAGTTTTCGTTTCCTCGAAAAAAGCCGAATTATAAATTGTAAGATTTGTAAGAGCCCTACAGTCAGGTATAAAGCAAAATGCAGTTTTTGCAGACAACTTTATAGGTATTAATTTTGTACCTAAAAATTTCAAAAGAGTAAATATTATTTTCAAGGATATGCTTTAGTATTCTGACGGGCCAAAAACACAATTACGATAATTTTCCTCGGTAAAAAAAATCACAACAATGGGTCTCGAAACCAAGGAAAAACAGCATTTTTGAGGATAGCGCCACGAAATTTTTCATAAATATTTGTTGTCAGGAAATATTTTTAATGTAGCCCCAAATTCAAAACAACTGTAGTTTTGCGTGCGTAGCAGTTTATTAGAGCAGGATAGACAAATCGAAAACAAAAGCGTTGGCGCAGGATGGAAGTTTAGCTTGATACTGGGCCTTAAGGCTGGTTTGCAGTATAGAGTTACTGGCGTAACTATTTATTCAACTAGTCCTCTTTTATCGCTTTTGACATTTCACCATCTACCTACAACTTTGAGAACCTTCTTGCAATTCCCATAGCTTAATTTCTAAAAGTTTTTTTTTATTAACTATTTTATTATTTTATTATTATTTATTTATTATTTTTAATATTCAAAAGCGATAAAAGATGACTATTGAATAAATAGATACGCAAGCTTCTCTAATAAATAGTTATGCAAGCTTTTCTAATAAATAGTTACGCAAGGTTCTCTAATAAAAAAAGTTGTTCGTATAGACATAGACGACCTTTTGAAAAACTATTTATGAATGCAACGAGGTACGAGTATATTATGCAAATATGTTTATCTACCCCCATACTGCAACAGAATAATTATAACATCAAAAGCGGTTTTATAAGTACCAACATTGTTTGACCGATGTTATAATATTACACAATAACACCGCAATTCTACGCTGTGATTGGCCAAATTTATTATAACACCGCTAGAGAGCCAATCCTTAAACCCTCATTCTTTTTTCGCTTCTGATTGGTCTCAGGCATATACATACTAATTCCAGCATGACGAGTGTTCTTTTTCTCAATTTTTGTGAAATTGTTTTGATGGTCGTAGATAAAGTATTGTGTGCAACTGAATATAATTAGACATTGGGACACAGGTGCAAGTGTATTACGAAACTCACTTTATTTGTTTCATAAACAAGCACTCGTGTCCCAATGTCTCAAATTATGTCACAGTTGCACAAAATACTATTAGGTATTCTTTTATGGCAATAATAATAATTACCAAGTTTATAAAACAAAAACAGAGTTCTAAGCACAGCACCGTTCATAGCCTTAGCAATACTATAGTCAATAGCACACTGTTCAAGCCTGCGCAATACTTTTTGCTAAAACAAGCTACAGGTGCCTTTTAATTTGCTGTTTCATTAACTGCTCGTATCGATTAATTGACTACACAATAACATTTTATTATTTTCTCAATCTCATTGACGGCAAAGAACAAACAAAAAGTAACTGTAATCGATATCTACAGTTAAAAATGCCCTTCGGATAACCTTACAGGGAAACGGGGCTTTTATCCATAAATACATTTCTTACAAGTGCCAGTACTAGATGTATATCAATTCGATTTCAAGTTACCGCGTTTTTGCTTTTTACAAGCAAAAACTTGAATCGGAACGTCCAAGGCTAAATTCGGCCTCGTATCAACACATTGCAATCTAGAAATCAGCTATACCGTATCTCAAACAGAAAATCTGACTCAATCCAGCGCAATTCCGTTTTTACTCCACCTTATGTTAAACGCTGGAATTCAAGACTTTTTGCGTTGGACGGTTTATGTCAGCCCCCCACTTGCAGCCGCTTTTTCCGCTTTATTTAAAGCTTTAATGAATAAGAATAGAGTTGGAAAAAGCGCTGTCGTTTGATTTAATACCACTCTTATCTCGGAGATTGTTCGATAAATGTGCGCGCGCGCAAGTGGCGGCTACGTAGTATGTGACTGCGAGCCTTGTATGGCGGCGTTGATATTTCATTTGTTTTATGATGTATTGGTCTCTTTGGTACTTGTTGAAGATGTAATTGGATTTAGAATTTTCTTCTTTGCTCTTGATGCTTCTCTTTAACCGAAAATGTCTGGAAATCCGTGAGTATCGGTCTCTAAACATGTTAAAAAGACGTCTGAAAGAACTACCTATTATCATAGTTTAAAAATCCATATTCATAATATCGTACGTAGTATATTTACGTATATTACTAGATATGTATTATTTGTTACGATGAGTCATTTATTATGTATTATTTTATGTATTGTAAGTAACGTATCACAAGAAAAGGTGATACAGGACTAGCAAAAGCTGGTTTCTGTATACCTGATGAAGAAGAAAGAAGCGCATCCAACTCACTATCACTGGGTACTGTAACATATAGCTAGGCAATATGTTAGGTTTAGGTAAGGCTAGGTTTTATAAGTAGGTTAAAGGACTATTTGTTCGTGTTTAGTTGGAAATCGATAACCTTTATGGATCGACATACGTCGTATTGACTGAATTATTTCGTGTTTTCCAAAAATAAATACAGATCCACTATAAAAGATCTTTCAGAAAAAACACGAGCAAGATTCCTTAGAGTGAAGGTGGCTCTCCATAAATAAATATTCCTTCTAGAGTTTTGACGAAGTACGATAAGCGAGTGCCCTACGAGGTTCAGAGCTCCCCTCCCTTAATGTGTACGTGAAAATTAGGAAGAATTTATAAAAAAACAAACAAACAAGAAGTTAAAAGAACTATTTATTCTTTATTTGTGTTTATTGTAAGTTCATGAAACATATTAAACTAAATTTTACCCGGGAAATTATACTTCCGGTTTGTCTCTGGGGATAGGTACAATAAATAGTGATAGATACAAAAGATATACTTACATATTTAATTATATACAAAATTATGATTACATATATTATTCAGAAAAAAAAAACATATAAACGTATTTTCTAATACTTAGGTGTGATACGTGATGATGATGATGATGATGATGATGATGATGATGATGATGATGATGATGACGGTGACGGTGACGGTGACGGTGACGGTGACGGTGACGGTGACGGTGACGGTGACGGTGACGGTGACAGTGTTATTTAAAGTCGTGTGATTCAAGAAGATACTGCTAGATCCCGAGTAGACTGCGTGCATATTACATGTGCATATTACAGTACTTTAGCTACCGTATTTCGGGCAGAAACCTTTGCCATTATGGAATGCGCCAGAATTGGTACTCTCAAGGTTGGACATAAACGAGAAAACGGTCATTATTTACTCGGAAAGCCACTTTTTGCGCTTAAAAATCCAGTGAATAAATCAGCTCTGATAAGAGAAAAAAAAATACAAAATTATTTATTTCAAAAAACTTGTACATACAATAGCGTATACAGTGATTGGAGTATCCTTTTAAGTAAGATATACCTGTAATAGGCAAAGATTTCAAAAGTAATGATAAGCCCTTGCCGTAGTATGACAGCACCAAAATGTTTCCACCTTTAAATGGGTGACGCTCACACGTTTGGAATCAGTGCTCATCTGAAGACAGTGATAGTTGGACGCCTTAAATGCACTTAAAGTTTTGAATTTTTACGACTTTAGTAGTCTGATCAGTTTGCTGACCGTAGGTAGACAGATTGCGCACTCATATTGTGCACGCGTCGGCATTATGTTAACGCACACATTCAAAAACAATGCAATAGATTTTAGGTGCCAGGGCTCATCTAAACTTTTGAAATCTTTGGTAATAGGAGGCTCCGCTCTTCCGTAAGTAACAGATTGATATATTATATGTAAGAGAGTTTTAAAATACACTCAATAAGCTGGGTGAAAATACTTAAATAATAGTAGTCTGGATCCCAGGGCATGCAGGCATTGAAGGTAACGAAAAAGCAGACGAGTTAGCTGAAGAAGGTGCAGAGGATAAGTTCATTGGACCCGAACCTACGCTTCAACAAGGTAATAGGCCGCCTGGCTTCAGAAGAATCAGCAGATGTATGGAGGAACATCGAGGGCTGCCGACAGTCGAAGATGTTTCTCCCAACCATCGGCTACAAAAAAGTAAGTTATATTCTTAACCTAAGCAGAGTCAACCTAGATGTGTTGGTAGGTATTCTAACTGGCCACTGCAGGCTAAATAAACATCTGTGGTGGGACAACTGGAACCAAAATACTAGTATCACTTGTCCCATGGGACTACTGCAACGAAATCCTGTCAGTTGCCCCATCATGGGACAACACAATGGGATAAGTGGGACAGACAGCAAAAAGGAAGGTACAGGGAGGATCCCTCGTGTCCGCACTGCGGTGGGGAGGAAACGAGAACTACTTAAGAGAATGCTTCATATATTCTAGCCTAAGATGGGAGATACTTGGTGATGACCACATCAAGGAGGAAGATCTCAAGTATCTTGAGTACTCAGACATACTTAGATTTATTTAAAGAAGCTGAAGATTTGACAAGGGAACGCCCCTGGGACAATAGGATACCAAAGCTCTAAGCCAGCGTTTCTTAACCTGAGGTCCGCGGACCCCTGAGTGTCCCCGAGCATATGTATGGGGGTCCGCAGCCTAATCTATGGATAACAATCATAAATAAATGACACCAAAAGTCTCGTAAATGCTACGCACGCCGTGTTATACACGGCGAATGTGAGCCAACAGGCGTTTTCTCAACGACATACCTCTGTGAAAAGGCATTATCTGCTCTTGTGTATACTAAAAATAAATACGGAAATAGATTAAAAGTGAAATCCGATTTGTGACTACAACTCGGTACTAATATAAACCCAAATATCAATAATTTAGTTGCAAAAAAGCAGTACCAACCTTCTCATTAACGTATTTTATATGAAAAAGTATTTATTTTTTGTAATTTGTAGAACTAAAATAAATGGTCCGAAATTTATTGCTGCTTTTTTATTTATCCTTAAAATTGTGCTTGATTTCCTAAGGGGTCCGTGGAAAAAAAAGGTTAAGAAACGCTGCTCTAAGCAATGGGACTTAGATGGAATAACTCCAAATAGAGAGCCGACCATCTGCCTGAGCCCAGCAGGCGTCCCACCTCAACATCATCATCATCATCATCACGTATCACATCTAAGTATTAGAAAATACGTTTATATTATATTTTTTCTGAATAATTTCTGAATAATATATGTTATAATTAAATATGTAAGTATATATTTTGTATCTATCACTAAGAGACAGAAAGTTTTCCCGGATATAATTTTGTTTAATATGTTTCATGCATTTACAATAAACACAAATAAATAATAAATAAATCCCCGACATTCTTTGACGAAAAAGTTTCTTTCATAAGAAAGTGCCAAAAGTATTACCACTTCCGTAAAAGTGAAAGCACAACCGATTATATGTTTCCGGACCAAACAACAATAATTCCCACACCTTGATTTTTAAAATATCTTTTTTGTTTTTTTTTTTTCAGAGGATATTATATTTATTTATTTATATTTATATAACGTCATTTTAGGACATGGTTTTCATTATTTTGGTATATAAATTAACTTTTATTTTTTTAAGATTTTTTAAAGAAATGTCCGATATGACGTCACTTTAGAATTTTAGACATTATACTGATTGTGATGTGTAATTGCTTATAAAAAAGTGGTCTGTCTCTGTCTGTCTACTCATCTGTCATCCAGCTGTCAAATCAGTCGAAAACAAATTGTTATAAATTTATCTTGATAGAAGGACACATTTCTAAACAGCCATTTCTCAAGTGACGTCACACAAAGGCAAATGGAAGTTGCAGCCTTTTCGTAGAAATATTCATCATCATGAGGTTTTTTTGACCACAAGTTCTAAAATACGGCTAATTAAACCTAAATCTCGAAATAGTTTTCGAATTAACACATCTTAACATAGTTTAAACTAAGCAAAATGTTTTTGTTATTATTATAAACATTCATTCATTATTGTACAAAAGTAATTCAAATTCTCAAATGTAGGAATTTTTGAAGCCAAAAACGAATATTAAATAAATATGTATACCAATGCCAAATTACAGCTTTCTAGTACTAATAGTCTCTAAGCTAAGCCACGGACAGACAGACAGACAGACAGATGGACATGGCGAAACTATAAGGGTTCCTTTTTTTTGACTACAGAACCCTAAAACACAAGAGATGGAGGTCGCAGTAGAGGTATTCAGGATGTCATTCATGTAGTCCCCGTGTTTTGAGAGACTAGAGTGTAAGCATAAAATAATATATATTTTATAATACTTTGTGTAAGTAAAAAAGCTATTTATCTAAAGAATAGATCTATACACAATACTTTTTCGGGTTACATTACTGCCCAAGTTACATTGTCATTGAAACTTTTTGTTTAATAAATCCTTGTTATATGCGACAAAACCGGCTGATGATTGGGACGCTGTGTTGTATATAAAACACCTGTTTACATAACAAATGTAAATGGAGTAAAAGTTATTGATACATTCTGATGTTTACTGGTGTTCATCAAATTGAACGCATAAGTGAATTTTTTCAAAATTTAATATTCTTTTACTATTTCGTATATATAACCCTGTGTGGGTAGTTATAAAAATTATGTTTTATAAAAATGAGAGCCTTTCTCTTTATTCATTTATTTATTTATTTATTTAAGGATAACAAACAGCTATTCTATTATACAATAAGGGTAATAATAATAAAGTAAAAGTTCAAAGATTTCACTTATAAGTGAAGCACTTTCTCAAACGGATCCCGGAACCGAAAAATATTTATTGTAAAAATTGTATTTGTATGGTACTTGTATAAATAACAATATTTGTCTACAATTATGCCAAGGAAATGTTTTGTTTTTGTCAAACTACTGCTGGTCTCCAAGAACAAGCTGGGGCTCCACAATGCTAAACATCAGTTTTGTATTGGATTCAGTTCCGTCAATGTAGATGGTAAAAATTTGAAAAAAATATGGCGTGTTTTTTGACTCAAGACAATTATTAATTACACTTTATAAATAAACATACTTTCAATCTTCTATTTTCGTAAAGGTGAAATTTTTTTTAGTATCATTAGTATTTAAAATGAATTTGAACGAATAGGACCATAAAAAATATTTGTAATTTTTATATTACTTTTAAAAAAGCATGAATTTCACGAAAAAAGCGATTCAGTTTCCATGTTTCAAAACCAATTGAAAGGAAACCAACACACGCAGATACTAACGAAAGAAAACCATCATTTATTTATCACATAAAGAAACTATGGTAAATGTCATAATGTAGCCACGATTTCAAAATAACTGAAGTTTTGCGTGCGTGGCATTTGATTAGAGCAGGATAGAGAGTTAAAAAACAAACGCGTTAGAGCAGGACTGAATTTTAGCATAGTACAGCCCCTTAATGGGGGGGGCATTGTAATGTCCTATTGTATACATTCTTCCTCAACAATGTACAAACTATTTTTATATTTTGCTCTGTTTTCTGTATTGTATTGCTCTTTGCATTAAATAAATAAATAGACTTTTCATACTTGCAATATTTTTAAACGACCTATCCAACGACACCCCATACCATGAGATAAACGAAAAAAAATATTCATCCCCACTTTGCGTGTATAGGAAGTGCTCGTAGGTAATTAAAAAAAAATTTGCAAGATTTTATTTTACTACTGTATTGGCGTGATTAATAAGTATACCCATGCCAAATTACGGCTTTCTAGTACTAACAGTCTCTGAGCTAAGCCACGGACAGACAGACGGACAGACATGGCGAAACTATAAGGGTTCCTTGTGGCTACGAAACCCAAAAAAAGATACATTTTTGTGTTTCCGTTCCCGATATTTATTATATGTATTGCATTATATTTACCTATATTTATAATATTATTTATATCTATGTTTTGCATTCTTTTATTAAATTTAACCCAACCCATGTTATTGTTCTATTGTATTTCCCCATTATTATTATTTATTCCATCCATTCAAGTGGCGTGCACAGAACTTTTTTCCGGAAAAGCAATCAGAAGGTCAAGTACAACAATAAAAAAAATATGAAAAAAATTAAATAACACTTTGAAAAAAAAAAGTTTGTATGAAAATGTTCACTCTAGGAAAGGCAGTGCCTACCCTGGCGTCATACAAACTTTTTTTTTCAAAGTGTTATTAAAAAAATTTCATATTTTTTTTATTGTCGTATTTGACCTACTGATTGCTTTTCCGGAAAAAAGTTCTGTGCACGCCACGATCCATCAGCCCGTGTTCGTCCACTGCTGGACATAGGCCTCCCCAATATTACGCCACTCTTGGCGATCCTCAGTGATCCTCATGCAGCCGCCACCCGCAACGTCCTTCAGATCGTCAGTCCAGCGGGCACGAGGGCGGCCTACGCTGCGCTTTGCTGTACGTAGTCTCCATTCCAATGCCTTACGGCCCCAACGGTTATCATGTTGGCGACAAATATGGCCAGTGCACTGCCACTTCAACTTATTATTAACAATTATTATACATTGTATCTAAAGTATCCCTACACTACATTACATAAACAACTAACTCACAAATGTTATTACAAAGTAAACAACTTTATAAACGAAAATTCAATTTAATTAAGTACATCCAAATTTATGTGTAGAACAAAATGACTGAATATTATAATACTGTATAATAATAATTTAAGCTAAGGCATGGTATTTCTAGTTTCTAGTTTTGTAACATTTTAACAACTTGAAATTATTGTAAATATTCATATGCCTTCTGGCAGACTGTAGCGTACCTAAAATTATTTCTAAGACCGATTGTATCACCTACTTTCATGAATAAACGAATTCTTATTATATTCTTATTCTCTTATATACAAAATATATTTTTCAATGCATGTGCTCGTAAAGGCCCACTTTTTATGCATCAAAACCGAACAGAAAGTCGATTATTTTGCCCTAGGGCTTTTATTATTATTATTTTTTTATTTGTTTGCAATGGTTGGTTAACCTGCAGCCTTTCCTGTCTACCATAGATGTTATACTTTTTTTCCACTGTTTAACGGCTCTGGATACAATCCTTTTGAGCCAATCATAATTGAAAGTTCACAAGATTATATTTGTTTTCATTTCCTCACACTATGCATTGAAAAACGTAGTATGATACACGGGCGTAAAAGCAATAAATTACTCGGTTACGTTTAAAACACTCGCTACGCTCGTGTTTTAAATCGTCCTCGTAATTTATTCCTTTTCGCCCTAGTAGCATAAACTACTATAACTTCATTTGTAAAATAAAGTCACAGAATACTTGTAGCATATATTTTGGATAAGCATTTTGTTTTTAATAAATTTCCATAGCTTAATTTCTAAAAGTATCTTTTTTTTTCAGAGAATTTATGGAATTTTAGGACATAGTTTTCATGGTTTTAGTATATAAATTAACCATTATATTTCAAGGATGTAAAGAATTTTCGGATATGACTTAACTTGGGAATTTTATTTTATAAAAAAAAGTGGTTTGTCTCTGTCTGTGAACTCATCTGTCATCCATCTGTCAAATCAGTCGGAAGCAAACTGGATAGCAAATGACACATTGACCAAACAACCACGTCACGTCACTCACTCACTCACGTCACTCGAATGCAAATGGAAGTTGCAGCTTTTTCGTAAAAATATTCATTATCATGAGGTTTTTAGACCACAAATTCTAAAATACAGCTTATTAGACATCGTTATACTTAATTATTTCGATGTTATTAGACCAAAATCTTGAAATGGTTTTCGAATTAACACACCTTTACATAATTTAATCTAAGCGAATTACAAAGCAGCTTCGAAGCTATTTTAGCACACACATTTATTAAGGTTGTAGGACATTTAACCGCGCCATTTAGGTCTCATTTCAATGGGTGATAATAATTAACAATACAATAATTCAGAGACGATAATGCACGTTAATAATATTAATAATATTAAATGTTTCAGCTTCCATTAGAAGGCGTCAAGGAATAAAAAGAAAAGGGTATATGGATATACGCACGCACACTGGGCCTTTATTCATGTCTTTGACAATAGGGTTGTCTCTACACAGCTAAATGAAGCTCTACGAAAATATCTGTAAGCGAAATTATATTCGTACGTTTAATGATATTTTTAGGTTTTCATAATGTCAAGGCCCTTTGTATTTTTTGTTTAAATGATTCTAGTCTATTAACTTATTTAAGATAACGTTATGTAATCCTCAAAATAATTTAGGGTTTAGTAACCCAGGTAGTCAAGGTATGAAATCGTTAATTGTCATTTCGTGATGAATGTATGTCACCCTTTTATATCTCGGAATAAATCAATAAATATGTAAAAAATAAAATATGAATAAATATAATTTTAGCTATAGTAGCCTTTTTCTTATAGTTTTAGATATAAGATCGATATAATAAAAAAATAATCTTTATATTTTTCGACCTCATCAGTGAGGTCGTCATCAGTCGAATCTGGTAAAACATAAAAGAAATTCTTAGGGTATTCTCCTTCAATTTTGTGTGCTCGCAAAGTTATGAAAGTTCTTTAAAAAATAGAAATATTTGGCAATTTAACGACCGAATTGAGGATCTTACAAAGTTTTAACAAAAGCGACTCGCGCCCTCCAATTACAGATGAGAAATTATATGATAAGAAATTTGAATAAATGTCTTGGCAGTAGCGTATTAAATAAAGAACAAAGTTGAGTTTTTTTAAATAATCGGACCAAAAAAAATTATTATTTTGATACCCGCCACAAAGCAAAAATGTTCAAAACTGGTCATAGTTGTCATAAAAAAGGTCTGTGATAAAGTTTCTCAAAACGTTTTTCAGTTTTAAGCATCGTTTGAGCAAATATATTTTCAAAATTTTAAAAACGCTTCCTTTTTAAATAATAATTATCTTGTGGCAACCCTGAGCCGAAGATGCGTCGTTTTTACATTGCGCTGGCGAATTCGTCGCATACATTGTCTTAGTATGGACAAAATAAGTGAGTCGGAACTACAGGCAAGAAGTGGCCCTTCTACTTGTCACCGCCACTCTTTGAAGTGCCATCATCCACTCAACAATAAACCTTAAACCCTGACGAACTAAGTTGAAATTCTACTGAAAATCACGGAAGAATTTCTGAGGATGAAGACAAGCAGAATTGGGTTTTATGGTGGGTGGGGAGGGATGGTTTTGGATTGTGTTTGGTAAAACAAAAGCCTAGCAGCGTATTGGATAAAAAGCTCATCTGATGATGGAGAAGTAAGTAGAAACTTATTAAGCAGCTTTTGACGGAGATGCCAATTGTTGATAGAATTCTTACTGTATTTGTTTTTGAGTGAATTTTGCGCTGCAGATTTTGGAGCTTTAGGGAATTTCGGAGGATTTTTTTTTGGGTTGCTTTAAAGAATACCTGTACTGGAATGTTTCAATTTAATGAATATCTAAATTTGTTATAAATTAGGCGTCATAAAAAGCCGTTTAGTTTCGTTAATTAACTTGTCAAATAATTCTGTTACTGTTCACTCGTAGGTACATAAATACCTTTTCGTTTTCAAAAAACCGGCCAAGTGCGATTCAGACTCGCGTACTTACCTAGGGTTCCGTATTGTGCATGATAAATTTAATTTTGTCATTTTTTTTCGTGAATTTCTCGACCGCTTTATTTTTCCTGTAATCTTTACGTAAACACATATTACCATGATTTTTTTCATATTTTTTGGTCCACCATTTTGGAGATAAGGGGGGACATACATATTTTTGTGGTTTTTAAAGATTTCTCGAAACCAGTGTCAGTAAGTATAGTAAGAGTATATATTTTTACAATCAACTTTTTAATATCTACAATTTGATACCAATATTGTATTTTTATAAAATATCTTTTTTATTTATTTTACTTCTTTTTTTATATTTCTCATTAGTGCTGAATTTTTTTTTAATC
The DNA here is from genome assembly GCA_934047225.1 of Ypsolopha sequella. NCBI lineage: Eukaryota > Metazoa > Arthropoda > Insecta > Lepidoptera > Ypsolophidae > Ypsolopha > Ypsolopha sequella. The sequence continues at coordinate 18,553,522 of OW204004.1, read as the reverse complement.
GCTATAGTATTTCTGTAATTGGCCAGTTATGATCTACAATTGACATTTTTTTCATATTTTTCGGTTTACCAGTTTCGGAGATAAGGGGGGAGGACATACATATTTTTGGGGTTTTTTAAAGATTTCTCGAAACCAGTGTGAGTAAATATATTAAAAGTATATATTTTTAGAATCAACATTTTAATACATACAATTTGATACCCATATTGTATTTTTAGGCTAATATTTTTTATTTTTCTAACTTTTGTTTTGGAAATATTTTGAACAATTTCAAATTTTTCATATATTTTTTTACACCCTAATATGTGATCTAATTAATGCTATTTTTGTGCCAAACTACATGTATTTATCTTTAACGGTGCTAAGGTTATGACTATGAGGCTGTGACATACGGACGGACAACGGAGTCTCACCAATCATAAGGTTCCTTTTGTACCTTTTAGGTACGGAACCCTAAAAAGTAAAATAAATTGGCCAAGTGCGAGTCGGACTAGCGGACAAATGGTTCTGTACCAACACAATACGAGTACAGAACCATAAAAACATTATGATAAATAACAAAAATCTAGATGTCATAGCAACATCAAGACAAGCCGCAAAAATGGTAGCGCCTGACAAACAATTCGACAGCCTCTGGATAAAGCCATACCGGAAAGTGGCCATACCGAGACTAAACATAGCGGGAAATGGTCAAATCGGGAAATGGTTATACCGGGAAGTGGCCATATCGGGAAGTGGTCATATCGGAAAGCGGTCATATTGGGAATGGACATACAGGTCATATAGAGAAGTGGTCACCTCGAACCGAAACGAAAAAATCTGACCAAATTTTGAACTTTTATGTGTTACCGTCTTTAGTTTTAAATAAGTCATAAAGAAGATAGAGATCAAACAAATAAAATAACGTTTAAATAAATGCAACTTCTTGAGGTGTTTTGTATGGGGACTCCCCTTGGGTTTGATTTTAATGATATTTTCATTATTATCCGTGATAGTAACACGTATTGTGTAAAAATTTCAACTGGCTACCTACAACGGCTGAAACTGTAGACCCTTGTGCCAGCTTTACGAATTTGTATGAAATGATAGTTACCAACAAACAGTAGGCCATGCAAAACAACCTAAAGACCTCTTATTTTAATTATTTCATCTAGAAATTACATATTCGGAAAACCTAAAGATTTAGTGACGTCAAGAATTAAATGCCTAATAGTGACAGAACTATCCCCACTGTTATTTTTAAAAATAAATAAAAAGACATTTATTTAACACACCATTATGGACAAAGTAGTACAATGTTCTTAAACGTAAAGTTGTATGGCACTGTTAAAAAGGACGGTGACTCAGCCTATGTTCCTATACCACTATATGCTGCAGAAGTGCTACCACTTTAGAAAAAAAAACATTATTTACTTACCAGAATAATTATTGAAAATCTGCTCAAGTGAATGTGTAGATATAGTAATGAACTATTTTTAAATAGCATAGTTTTCGTAGACAACGTCTTTGATGTCCTAAAATTTTAACTTTTGCTAAAAACGGCCGCTTTTGCATGTGATTTATGGCATCCCGCGAAAGTAGCTTAATGTCAGTTAGGCTTTTCCGGCAAAATTTTGTTATTTTTTGTATTACATTGTAAACTTATGGGCACACAAACTTAAAAGCGTGTTTTAAGTTTATGTGCCCATACATTTACAACGTAATAAATAAAATAACAAAATTTTGCCGGGAAAGCCTAACTGACATTAAGCTACTTTCGCGGAATTGAATAAATCACTTTTATTTAATATCTCTAATTAAAAAATAAGAAAAACCATCTTATTTTGTGCGTTTCGTAGAGGATACGAATCGTTCCCCCTTAAGAAAGCGAAAACTAAACGGGAGCAAAGATCGCACGATCTGTTTTACCGTAGGGTTACCATATCGAAATTTGAAAATTCCTGACAATAAAAAAAACTCCGGACAATTTAGTCACAAAATGAAATAACAAATCCCAAGTGCATCGCACGTTTTACAGGGACAGCGCTTAAGCTACAGTTGATTGTTTTAAGTTGAGATCTTCTTCTTAGCGTGTCGATGGCATCAAACTATTATTATTTTAAACCTTTCCGGACCAGAAAGAGGCCACTTTTATGGCTCTGTCGTTGGCCTCAAAAAGATCTCAAAGTTGAAATGAGACTGATTAACTAGTTGATTAATTATTTTATAGTTTATGAAAATAATTATTTTGTAGTTTATCAGAATAAATATTTTGTAGTTTTAAAAATATCGAAGCTGATTTAATATTCAAATTAAATTTTCAAGTATTTTAATGCGACAATTAAACACTAAGGGTGCGTCCATTCATTATGTGAGGCGATTTTGGCGATTTTCAACCCCCCCCCCCCCCTACACCCCTGGTGAGATGTCGTGAGATTCGGCTCGACCCCCTCTCCCCTCCGAAATGCCTCACGTAATTCAAAATGTTCCAATTAAAAAACTCGGACAAATTAAAAAGGGACGGAACGCCGAGAGTCCGGACAAATGGTAACCCTATGCCAGGTGTAGCCAGGACAAAGGCGTGTTGAGAAAACAAGGCACTACTAAGGCTATCGTTTACAGAAACTGATTGACCACTGACACCAATCAAAAAACAACTGACTTTCGTTAAAACATTAATAAAACATGAAAGAAACTTGGTGTACACGCTAACATTATATCATTGCAGTATAGAAACGCAGAAAGAAAAGTAAATCTGGATGTGAGGAGCTCTGAATCCCAGTTCAGTGCTCCTCGCATCCAGATTTATCTTTCTTTCTGCGTTTCTATACTGCAATGATATAATGTTAATTTATATCTCCTTGCGATGGATAAATCGCCAAGTGTTCAAACATAGAAATTTATTTCTGTCATAGTTTTGGTGTACAGGTATTTAATTAAACATCAGATCTTGAAATTAATTGTTGACTGTGTAGGAGGAGGTTCCAAAGATAGGGATCAGGGTTCACAAAATAACTACATATTTATAAGACTTTCTTAACCCTCTTAATTCTCACTGTCTCTAAATCAATAGATCGCACCCCAGATCGTAGCATCGATATGTCTTATAGATTTAAGCCCGACATTTTCGCGTACCAAGTCAAAATGTAAGTATTATAAATTAAAATGGGGCGTTCACATTTTCCATCATAATTATGCCACTTTCAGTGTTTTATTCTGAGGTTTTGACCAAACTCTCCGTACCCCCCTCCCCCCCCGTCCAGCCTACCCTCGTCCTAACGATGTCCACATGTTGTCTCTCTTCAATCAGATCTCACTTACAGTCTGTTGCTTTTTTAATATCTTCAGGACAAAAAACTGACCACTGTCCGTCAACGAGGCTTGGACCGATTGGGCACGTATGATTTGACCCAAAAAGAGGCAAAAAACAAATACATAAATTGCTACCACTCCGGTGGTTTTACTATGCTAACATTCTCAGATTACGATAAATAATTACCGACATGGTATTAAGACGCTAGTTCCTATTACAACCGCGTAAAACTTGGTGTTACAGGCCTAGACAGAATTTTTAGGATTTATAGGATATTTGTACCTAAAAGGTACAAAAGGAATCTTCATGGTGAGACTCCGTTGTCCGTCCGTATGTCACAACCTCATAACTTTAGCACCGTTAAAGATAAAGACTTTAAATTTGGCACAAATATAGCATTAATTTGCCTACATAGCACGGTACACGAGAAAATCTTAAATTTTAAATATTAAAATATTTCTTATTGTAGATACTGGCACTGATTTCGAGAAACCTTGAGACAGACGGACAGCGGAGGCTTAGTAATAGGGTCCCGTTTAGCATTCTTCGGGTACGGAACCCTAAAAACAGAGTTTGGAAAACATAAATGTGTACTAAGATGGACTTATCACTTGAAACGATTTCTTACAGCCAACCTTTGGATGGTAAAGAAATCATTAATAATCGTTATTATATGAAAACTTAAAAGGGGTTAAACTAGTTTTACCCATTCTTATAGCATTACCTGTAACATATACTGAACGCTAAGATGAAGTTGCGGAAGCCGGAAACTGGCTATAGTACTCGTGCGTACGGACAACTTTTACATTGGAGCAAAGCCCAAATCGCGAAAAAAAATTTGCTGTTCCATAGAAAAGTTACATAGTTACCCGAACAAAATGTTTGAAACAACAGCTTTTTTTTCTCGATTTCTCAATTTTTATTCACAGAAAGTTGTTCGTATGGACACCATTTCCGGCTTCCGCAACTTCATCTTAACATCCTGTATACAGCAATAAAACTAGGCTCACAACTTATGACCTCGTATTTTCTTTATGTACCTATACTTTTATGCTTACGTTTATGTTATATTGTTTTCTAGTCTTATTTCAATTATATGACAGAAATAAATTTCTATGTTTGAACACTTGGCGATTTATCCATCGCAAGGAGATATAAATTAACATTATATCGTTTCTATACTGCAATGATATAATGTTAATTTATTTCATATAGTAAATAGAATACATATTTTTTTTTAGCTTTGTGAGGCGTTATCAGCTTGATGAAGTATTATTTATGTAGATGTCGTCTAAAATTTCATTATATGAATTTCACAATCATTGTTATCGATTCATGATGCTAATCACTTACCAAGCCTCCAGTATGAATTTGGACGATGATCAAAGATCAAAAAGTCAAAATATAACAAAACTAAGTTATATGTAATTATTGTGAAAGTTTAAGCCATTAAAAATTAATTTTGAAAATCATTTCAGTCTAATCGGCCCACCCCTTTTCGAGATACCCGAAATACAGACACCGAAGCTTCGCAAAATAATTATTATATTTTAACGGACCGCTTGGTATTTTTTTACATGTTAAAGAACACTCCATGATTTTTTTATCTTCACTGCGTCAAGGGCTCAACATCATAGTCCAACACGAACACCGTTTCAAAAAACCCCAGAAAAACAATTTCTTATCCGACTGCGCGTTAGTTACGGTGATATTTTTTACGCGCTTATTGTTTGTAGATGTAGCTATTGATTGATGTATTTGTGATGTGTGAGATATGTGCAGATTGGTGGAGTGGAGGTGGCTTTAAATTATAATCACTGTTACTGGTATAATGTAATAACTGTCCACTCCTACTAGAAGAAAATAACTTAAAAATTGGTACCCTAAAGAATAAATTAAAGAGCACATTGTTATCTTTTCTAACTAATTAAAACTTTAAATGCATAAATACTATTCTACAATTATTTGTTTTTAAATAAGTATTAGATTTTAAGTTAGTACCCAAAATGCTTATTTAAGAAACAAAACCTGTAAGAGTAACAAACTATTTCGCAGTTTGGCGAATATTTTGTACTGTAACTTGTGTAAAATATAATTAAGAAGGAATTAAAAAAAAAACCTTCACTGGCAATGTCTAAGATAGAGGAACTATAGTAAACTAATTAAAACTTTAAACGCATAAATACTATTCTACAATTATTTTTTTTAAACCAAGGGGTATGAGATTTTAAGTTAGTACCCAAAATGCTTATTTAAGAAACAAAATTTGTAAGAGTAAATCGTCAACAAACTATTTAGCAGTTTGGCGAATATTTTGTACTGTAACTTGTGTAAAATACAATTAAGAAGAAATTAAAAAAAAAACCTTCACTGGCAATGTCTAAGATAGAGGAACTATAGTATTAATAGCAGATAAAATATTGGTTACAAAAGTTTTCTGGACTGCACGGCATTTGTGGAAAGATACTTCCATTATAGGTACCTACTTTAAGGTGATTTATCGTTCGTGCAAAGGTCCCCGTTACTCCAGACGGAAAGACCCGCAGTGCGAGAGGGATGGAATCTGGAAAAATTGACAAAAAGTCGGTTTTAAACGAATAGAAAATTAACTGAAATAGGTATGAAAATTTCCATAACCAGCAATTTAGGTATTGTTAAAACCCATCTAAATAAATATTTTTGAAGTCTGTATGCTATCCCAATTTGTCAGAATATCAAAAAAAGTGTAAATTTAGATCTCATTTCAATAATTATTTCTATCGAGTGAAATTTCTCCGATCGCGTTTCTGATAGTCCAAAATCTAGAAAAAGGTCCCAAAATTGTTATACTAATTTATTTAATTTGGGACTTCTTTTCAACAGCAGATAAATAACTTCAAAAAGTGTCGATTTTGACGATATACCCCCTTAAAAGTATTTGTTATGTTGAGAAAACAGCAACAATTTGAAAAGTGCGAACAACAATATCTTTTTCCAAAATTAAATGAAGATTCTATAAAAGCACATAAAAGTGTATTGCAACGAACAATACCTTCGCAATCATTTCTCCTTTGACGTTTTTAAGACCTACCAAAAACAATTTGCAAATAAAACTCCTTTTTCTAAAGATTTTACTCATTTATAAGTAGTCAGATAAAGTTAATTTAAATTTTACTATTATTTTTATTTTATTTACGAGTATGTTATTTAACCTCTTCAGTCCCCAGGTATATATATGATACCTTGGGTTATGATTTTTTTTAGCCGTATCTAAGTAAAGCACAAGCGAACGGAATATGGTATCAGATTTTATACATTTTGGTGCATCAAAAAATATTTTTTCTGTCGACACTGGATGTCAAGTCAGCTGTTTGTCATGTGTCAAAATCAGTGAATTTTGATTGTACCACCATATTTCGATGACCACCAAGGATAGACGCAATTTATGTAATTTTATTGTTTTTTATGTATGTTTTAGGATATTTTGATTGAAAAAGAATTGTAAGTGTATTATTACTTTTCTGAAGCAGCCGGTTGTTTTGGTTGGGGTATCAAAATTTCTATGAAAACTTTTTTGTTTTTCTTCAAGAATCGCATACCTAAAAACACAAAATTTATGACAGACCATCAAATGTCGAAATAAAGAGGTTCTTACGATTAAGTTGTGAGAAACGATGGTACTGTAACTATTATTCAAAACTAATTGACTCCAAGGCCAAAAAAAGAAATTATCCATGAAATCTGAGTTATTTTGTAGTGATTAAGTCCTGAGGTATCATACTGGATACCTGTAATATTTCCCGGAATTTTGCAAGGATTTTTTTTTTCCACAGAAGTCATCTCTTTGCACCTCTATCATATCGCAATAGAAAGTTTGCACTAATATCTTAAAAAATACACTCTCAGAGCTGAAGAGGTTAAGTTTTAGTTTCTTGTTTCAATAAAGATTTTAAATTTTAATAAAATTGGCAGCTGTAGCTCAGCATTTTTACCCGAAGAACCGGGAATAAGGCTCAAAATTGGTGAAAAGAGTGTTATTGTTAATTTCAATGACAGTCCAATCTTGGAAACAAACACTTCTGACAATCGCTTCAAGCTTAAAGTCCCTTTCAATAGAATCCGCCAATAATGTAAACAAACCAATTTAAACACGATTACTGCGTAATTACTTACATTTGAATATCAATCCTGATCATATTCACATTTCAAGGAACCATACATTGTTCTTAAAATCATTTCGACACCAAATAACTTCTTTATGATAGTTATTTTAATTAAAAATAATCGGACGACGAAAATTTCAATAGTTTGTAAAACTGTCATATTTATTTTTTTATCATCGAAGTCTTTTTTGTCTTTGGAAAGTTAGTGTTGTGACTTCACAAACCTCTCACAAACACCGCTTTTGTACCAACAAAATGAAAATTTGTAATGGCCGCAAACAGCTGATTTAGAGAGCGGGTTTGGCAATTATTTCATTTCCTTAGATTTTTTATTTATTGGTGGGTATTGTTCCGAGTTCTGTGCGTTTTTCTGTTTCCTCTAATTATCGACGACTTTGCTTTTTGTATTTTGGTTTTTGGACATTTTCTTTGCGATTTGCTTGGATTTATTCTTGGAACGACGACTTCTGCGTGAAATCACGGACTTTGTTTTTGCTTACGATTGGATCTCTTTCTCAAGAAACAAGGTGGTAACAATGTTTATAAACTATTAATTCTTTAAAATCTAATAAAGATGTACACATAATCACTTAGAGATGCTAAGAATAAATCCAAGAATAATAATAAAGTGAAAAATTATTACGTGGTGTTTTTAGGTTATAATGAGTGAGCCGTAACTCAGTACATCAGGGTCGAAGACTCCTCCGCCTGCCAAAAAACGAAAAATTCATCTGACCACAAGGGAAAAAAATTCTAGTGAATATTTATAATTATTTAGAAAAATCCTCTCTTACATACCCATCCAAAATGGAGTTATATAAAATTACTTCAGAAATTATGGAGGTGTCTCAGTATGTTGTAAGAGATACCATGAAGCATTATTTAGAAACTCAAAAAATACCACACCAAAATACCACTTTATAACATCAGTATAGGTACAACCAAATCTTTGGGTACAACACCGTAATCATATAGAACTGTCAAATAATTATCTTGTTTACATTATTGGCGGATTCTATTGAAAGGGACTTTATATGTTTTGACGATATTTTTAGCGAGCGAAGTTCTCCGAATCCACTTGAATAATTCAGCGTTTGTATGTTTGTGTGTATGTTTGTCCGACGATAACTCGAGTATCGTTGATCGGAACGATATGAAATTTGGTAGGCGAGTAAATGAGACAAAAAAAATAAGTTCGAACATGAGCCAAATCGGTCAAAGGGCTGCCGAGATATGGGGTTGGGGGTCAGTAAGTTCACAGTTCGAGACGAACTACTAGTTAATAAAGACAAAACATAATAGATTTTCGAGGCAGATGTCCGTTATCTCACTCCATAGCCCTGTTATCCGGCCCATTTAGCATCCCATCCTCATAGCCCACTCCAAGTCGCATCCTTCCTGGCAATAGTTTGGCAACTGTGGGGGACTGAAAAGTGTACCTACATAATAATAATAATATAATAATAATAGCATTTATTAATTTCCCATGCAACTCCAAATTTACATCACACTATTTAATGCACAAAATTCGGAAACAAGTGACAAAATAGATTAAAAATTAAATTATAAATTAATGATTAGACACATATAAAAATTGTGATAATAATAATAAATAAAATTTCATTAAATTAAGAATTATTGTGTCACTTCCGATTGGTGGGATACCCATTTTAGGGCAAAGGCCTCCTCCATTCGGTGCCAAATTTTTCTTTCTTTGGCTAGTCTTGTCCAAGTGACACTAACAAAGGAAGTGATGTCATCCCGCCATCGACGTCTGGGCCTGCCTCGTCCACTGGTACCCTCACGACACCATCAGACAAAACATGCGCGACAAAAAACCTAAAATTCTCGGTTAACTTTTCTTCCGACTAAAAACTGCTATCACTAACGTCACTACCACCTTAAGGCTTTACAGGGAGGCTGTAAAATGCCCCCTCAAGCTTCCCGCGCGCCCCGCACTCACCTGGCCACACGCGCTGCATACAAAGTTGTATATTACCTGAACTGTATGGTGCTGCAAGTGCTTTATGGGTATGGTACGGTTTCCTTTATGGGGAATGGAGATCGATCAGGATTTTGGCTGGAAATAGGTCACAGCCTCTTGAGTTTTATTGGGAATTTACCGTTTAATCAAAGTTAGATCCCCAAAATGTCTTTGTCAAAAAAAACGTAGTTCTCTTATAAATTAACGCATATGATAATCCTATATGATAAGAACTATCTACTAATAGTATGAAAAAATGGAGTAGCTGCAGGCAAGCCCAGTTTTCAAATTGTTGGATTTTTTTAGTAACCTGAAGACTAACGGAGAGCGGCTATAAAATATGTAAAAAAATCATCTGTCACACAATCTGTACACAAAACAAAACATCGGTCCCTTTGAAATCTGTCAATTTGACATCTAGACAAAGTAGGAGTAAAAAAAAAACATATTATACTAATGCGAATTCTAACCTAGAAATCAATATGAGTCAAATATAGAAATCAGAAAAAATGCAGTAGTACCAAGGAATCAAAAAAAAAACGTTCCAAAATAAATCGGTTTTAAGTTTTCTGACCAATAGCATAGTATGCCAATAGTTCGGACTTGTCAAACTCATATATACAATACTCATAATATATACAAAACCTCTGCTCAATGACGGGTGGGAGTCAGGGGGACCATGACCCCAAAAGCCTTAGCACGTTCAGAAAAAAAAATATCTTTTATAAAAATTTATTGAAATATAACGTGTCCATATAATTAAAGAAATATTCCCCGATGACCCCCCCCCCCCCCCCTGATTTGAAAGCTAGGCACGCGCCTGACCTGTACATTGTGTAGGACATCCCAGGGATGTTCCAAATGCCAGTGGACATGGAACCTCATTCATTTGGACGTGTCACATTCACCGATCGATAACGAACGTGTAACGGCCGCTTCAACTAACGGACTGAACCAATGGAAATGAAATTCATTAATTGATTTTATCTTTATTATTATAAAATGTAGGCTTGATTTTTATTATTTTCACTAGCTTTTGCCCGCAGATTCACCCGCGCTGATTTCGTTTGCAATTTCTCGGGATAAAAAGTAGCCTATGTCACTCCGCGGCCCATAACATAAACTATCTCTATGAAAAAAATCACGTCGATCAGTTGTTCCGTTGCTGTTTGAAAGAAAACAAACCAACAAACACACATTCTCATTTATGATAGGGGTACGGATTTGAGTGATTGTGCTATACTGCAGAGAGACTGTTAACAAGATGAACTACTTTTTTAATTTTTTTTTATTGACAAGTACGGACTCCTTCTTAAAAAAGGTCAGTTTTGCCAGCGTCAAGTGATATTAAAAGAAAAGTATAATAAGAAGAAGGAACTTATTTTAAAAAAATGACAATTCATTGTACCCATAGACTTAAGATATACCTCAGATAAAGAACCAGAGATAAAGTCTATGGTTGTACCCAAAAACTACCTGTCCTCCTCTATAAAAACCATCAACAATCAACGCCATTCCACGAGTCAACAGCCAAATCATCAACAAAACTCATTCTAATGTCAGAACACTTTTATCCTCCTTCACCCCCTGAAAGTTTCAGGGGTGAGGAGACCCCCCTAGGCGGGGCAGAGCGGGGATCACGCAATGCTCGTCACGTACCCAGTACGTGCTGAATTACCGGGTAGGCTCTACCCGGGTACACCAAGTTTAGCCCAGAAGACGAGGTTATTGAACTTGGGTTTGGGTGTTGATGAGTTATGAAGCCGAAGCTTCCACAAGGAAAGTCTAAATTAACTTTCAAATGAAAACAACTGGAGTTGTACGAGTTAAGGATAGATTTCTAGAAAAGTTCATAAAGTTTAACCTAGTTAAGTGAGACTATCCTTAATGTAAATATAGAATAGTAGATTTTGATTCTAGTGCGAGATGGTCGATATTTCAAATCACGACTGATTTTCTTTTGCCGAGACGTAGTCGAAGCAGAACACAGACGGGATGAGAAATATCGACACTCGCACGTGTATCAAACAACGTGTTCTAATACAATCATCTACGAAAAATTACATGAAAATAACGAGCCGATAAAAAACAAAAACATGCAAGAACCTTTTTGTGCCCAGACCATAAATATAGTCACTCAAAAAAAAAGGATTCTATGTCTATGGACCAGACTGTCTGAAACTGTCTGTCAGTATACTCAGCAGTAGGTACCTGCTTAGAATAAAGACTCACTATGACACTGTTTTACCATAGTTATACCAATGTTACAAAACAAAACAAACGACTTCCTTTCTACAACCTTTTTGATAATAATAGTTCTAAGATATATTCAAAAGAATACAAATTATGATGTCTGAAACCGTAATGGATTTATGAAACAAAATTTTACAATTTAACATATTTATTAATATAAAATTTAGAAAATACTTATCCTAAATAAGAATAAACAGTTCAAGTTTATCCGGCTACTTCCAGGAATACCAACTTAACGACAAGTAAAACCAGTCCATAGACTGCTTACTAAAATGTTGTTAATGCGTTCCCCTAGATGGCGTTAGTTACAAAAAATAAAACACTAGTTTAAGATAATGTAATTTTGCGCACGCTATACAGGCATAGAATCTAGCATATTTTGAGCAGGTGTATTAAAATAGTAGATTGTTATATGAGCGCATAAAACGAGCCATATTGGCGAAGGCAGCTATATAGTTCGAGGTAGTATGGCTCGCTTGTAGCAGAGTTCAACACTCTACTTTTCACTTCGATTGCGAGGAAATGAAACAGTATTATTTAATCATCACTAGATGACATATTTAACTTTCAGTAATAATAATAACAACTAAATAATATGTACTGCTGACTGAGAAAAAACAAAAGCTCTTTCCTTCCCGCCACGGTTTTTTTTTTCATACTTCCAGCAAGTGGGAAGGCAAAGAGAAATTACCCCATACAGCCATGTCTAAATAACCAAAATATATAATCAGACAAATTGACGAAATTTTCTTACAGATTCATGAGTCCATAATTCCTGTAAATCAATAGCTATTTCCATTAGATGTTTTTTTTTTAAGTTGATTTCAATCTACGTATTAAATTTAATTTTTATTTTCAGTTTGATAATTAAAATTAAATCTTCAAAAATAATTCGTCCTAAATGCCATCCATTTCCATGATAAGATTCGTAATATTTTTTACAGCTGACACTTTTCAAAAATTAAACTTAATAATTGTCTCGTTTATACACAAAATAAATTATAAAATTTGTAATGTAAAAAAATGCAAAGATGTTAGCACTGCAAATTGAGTTTCCTTCAAATTCTCCATACAAATCGCTAATTTCATATGTAAGGACCTAATATCTTACGACATGAATCCCTGAGAGAGTGTTAAAGGTGTTTCCGAGTATGGACAGTTCATACTCGTGTACCCACGTTTCACCAACAAATATTAGGCCCTAACGTGATAGGCGAACCCTATCGCCGTACTTCGGGCACAATTGGCCACAAAGGTTAGCCTTCAAAAGGATGCAGATCGAATAAGAATGTGTCCCAACGGGATTTGAGCCCACGATCTCTAGATTAGTGGTCGAATACTCGAACCACTACACCACAAGGGCAAAATTACTGTAACCTTAAAATAACTTAGTACCTGTTAGTTCCCTGGGGACCTGAAATGCATTTCTAAAACATCCGAGGACGTTAATGTACTTCTGTAATAGGGCAGTAAAACGTTGTGTCGGCCGTTCAGTGGCATAGGGCCGTCGGACACGTCTTTCTACTATCTATCGATCGATCTGGGGACGTGATGTCTCGAGCAGCCAACATGGCTGGCTTCCACGTTTACACAGGATTATTTCAAAGAGTGTTTAAGACGACCTGAATCAATGAAAGAAGATTCTTCGTGTGTCTTTTGTTTGTCAACGGCAAGTTGTTTGGGGGCAGGGGTTAATTGATTATAGATTTTGGAAAATTTCGAGCACTCTAGCAGAATGGTTTGATGCATGCCCTAAAAAAGCGTGTATTTGTGCCCGAAGTACGGCGATAGGGCTCACCACCCATCACGTTGAGACATAATAACGTCGGTGAAACGCGGGTGTACCGAGTATAGACTATGACACAGTTCACATTCGGAACTTGTCACTCTAACTCTTCTGCACCATATTTTATATTCAGAGCTTTTATATATATATATATTTTTTTTAAATGTATATTTGTAAAATGTATTTATTATGTTTGAAATAATTATTTGTATATGTAGGTATATGTATTGTATACATATATGTATTAGTATGTATTATTATTTATATAATTTGGCTTCTACTTTATATATCTTATTTTATATGTACACCGCCTCTTCAGCAATCTTAATGTATTTTTTCCACCTAAAGGTTGTCCGGAAGAGATCGCTTTAAGCGATAAGACCGCCTATTTGTACTTACCCTTTGTACTCGTATTTTTAAGTTCAATTAATTGTATTATTTGTCTTTTGTGGTGTGACAATAAGGCTGTATTGTATTGTATTGTGTATATTGAAGTGACCTTTTACCCTTTTATGTCTTTATTACACCGTTTTTGGGGTCCTAATCTGATTACAGCACGGGAGTGGAAAAACAAGTGATATGATAATATTCATTTGCCGTTAAGTTGGCAACAGATTAAAAAATCTTCACCAAAGAAATAAACCTCATAAACATGTTACTTTCATAAAAGATCTTTATAAATATCACCGATTTTAAAGAGAAGTGCGTGAGCTAGGGCGGGCGGCGTTGAACGTAGGGCGGCTGTAGGGCATTCTTGTCACGTCTTCGGTTACTCTTAACTCTTAAGATAAAATAGCTCTTAAAACAATGTTTTAAAACTTAATTTTAGTTGAGTATATTTTTTTTTGATAAGTTGGTAGCGTTTGAAGGTGGTTTGATACAGCTTCGGAAAAGGTACCTAGTTTTAAACAGACTTCTTCTCAAAGTGTTCCATTTGTGGAGCAGTTTTTAATATGATGGAAATCAACGATGAAAAAATCAGTGTGTTGTGTGATACAACCGTAAATTATTTAAGTGGATACTTCTTTAAGTCGCCTTTTTACTAAATCACAGAGGTAGGAATAAATAGGGGCCATGGATATCATAATAATATTTTTGTGATGGCGCGCATTCGTTTACGAGGTCATTTAAATTTTTTTCAGTTGGTTTGTCATACATAATCATAAATAACCTTCTTAAGGTGGGCCATTCTGCACACCTGCCATATAAATGCTTTAGTTGCTTGTGACGTCCTGATGGCATTGATCTCAATAAAACTTTGCACACATCTTTATATGTTTCCCTTCCCCCCCACACCGCACTCCAACCCATTCCATCAAGAGGTGCAAGATGGCGAGATATTCAAAAAGCGCCGAATTTGTGAAATGGTTTCAGGTAAAAACTGTTTTCCATGAAACGGTAACTGTTTATTTATAGAAAAGTGTTTAAACTTAGTCATCTTTACATGAATGACGTCTGTATTTCTCTTTTTTTATTTGAAATAAATTTGATATTTGAAATAAACTTAATTTATATTTATACATTTCCAGTATTAAATAAAAATGATACAACTTGCTCAACTTTGCATAAAAACGAGGCAATATTTACGATATCCTCACAGCTATTATGGTGGTGTTTCATCAAATTTTGCTTTTTGGGCTGTATAGAGACGTAGTTAGATGACACTAGATGATATTTAGGAAAAAAAATATGAAGAAAATAAGCTTCACATTCAGTTTTAACCTTTTTTATGAATCTAAAGAAAAATCCTGGCGTATATAAAGGGGCATTCTTAAGAGGATGGCATACCCTAGCAACTTTTTTTATTACCCGTCCAGCACAATAAGTCTAATGGCAAAGGCGCCGACGGGTGTCGTGGCAGGGCAAGGCACGTCGCAAAAACCGCTTGGAAGCGCAGCAAGAGGCGCCGCCAGAAGCCTGAAGGCTGTGGCCCTGGCGTCAGTAGTGAAGGCTGTATGTTTGTGCTGTTTGGCGTGGAAACGTTCGGGCTATGGGGTCCAGAAGCGCGTAAATGTTATAATAAAGTTATGAGGCTGTGACATAATAATAATAATAATAAAATTCTCTATTGCACAGGATAAAATCATCGTACAAAGGCGAGCTTAATACTAATTAGTATTTTCTACCAACTAACCTCTGGCAATGAGGAAATTGTTGATATGCGGACGGACGGACAACGGAGTCTCACCATAAAGGTTTCTTTTGTACCTTTTAGGTACTATGGAATCCCAAAAACACATTTACCAGGCTGAGGCGACTTTTAAAAATGTAATAACTTGTTTATTAAAAATTGTCTGAGTAAATAACGTACATTTCTGATTATTTTCATATTTGCATTAAAACTTCCACATAACAGGAGTTACTATAGCCGATTCTGAAGGCTTTAATTTTAGTTTTAGTGCTGTCAAAGCTACATTTTCTTCATTGTAAAATAGTTGTTAAATTCTAGGAACAGAAGCTAAATTCCTTTTGAAAAATGTAGGTTTTGACAGCACTAAAACTAAAATTAAAGCCTTCAGAATCAGCTTTATTGGGTAACCAAAAGGCGTAACAATCAATTTACTTGGTCCAATTGTGTACCCAGCTGGCATTCGTTATGGCCGTATTTGTAATAACAATAAAATTAAATGTGCATACAGTTTCATTGTATTATATCACAGGGGATGTAGCTCAGTGGTAGAGCGTTCGCTTTGCATGTGAAAGGCCCCGGGTTCGATCCCCGGCATCTCCAAGTTCTCTTTTTGTTTTAAGGCTTCACCCAACGCCAACGACATTGAACTGAGTAACTTTGTAACCAGTTTATGCGGTAACTATAGCATTTTTTAAAATAATAAAAATTCATAGGAATCTACATGATACAAAAAGTGATGTTATTTTTCTTGAATTTTGTTTTAAAATACAGAAGTGAAGCAAGAAAATTCTAACTTTACCCTTATTTCTCGATTTTTTGTCCACTTGTAATAATATAACTGCTGCAGTTTTTATCAAGAGTACCTACAACAATTTTTAAACTTCCAGACAAAATAATATAAAATGATATGGTTTTCTCAGTTCTTGAAAATTCACTTTATTTTGCATAAAATTAATTAAAAACATACTATTTTCGCACTTGTCAGCCGCAGAGACTGACGTAACAGCCACGTTGCAGTGCGAGCTGATAAGAACTTTATTTTCATATGGTTTTGTTTGAAATTTCAACCACCACGAATCGAGTTGCTAATTTTTCCGACGGATTCACCTTAAAAACAAAAATTTCTCAGTCTACGTCACTGCTTGTCTCTCGCGACTTAAGGGGCTATACCGTGAAAATTGACACTTTTTGAAGTTATTTATCTGCTCTTTTAATGAAGTTCCAAGTAAAATAAATTAGTATAACAATTTTGGGACCTTTTACTAGATTTTGGTCTATCAGAAACGCGATAGGAGGAATTTCATTCGATAGAAATAATTATTGAAATCAGGTTTAAATTTACACTTTTTTTGATATTCTGACAAATTAGGATAGCATACAGACTTGAAAAATATTTATTTAGATGGGTTTTAACTACACCTAAATTACTGGTTATGGAATTTTTTGTAGCTATTTTAGTTAATTTTGAATTAATTTAAAACCGACTTTTTGACAATTTTCCCCGATTCCGTCCCTTTCGCACTGCGGGTCTTTCTGCCTGGAGTAACGGGGACCTTTGCTAGCACGGTATATCGCCTTAACTCAAGAAAGGCTAAGCTGATTGCTTTGGGTTCTCCTTATTGCCGAGACAATAGTTAAACAATAGATAATATTTTATTTATTTACATCCATCCATCAGCCCGTATTCGTCCACTGCTGGACATAGGCCTATTATTTACATACAAAATAATAATCTTTGGACAGTTGACTGTACAAATTTAATAATCCATTGTTCGGACAAGTATTACACAGCAATAATCACAAATAATTCACAAACGCCAATTTCTTGAAACCTTTGAAAGCCCCTGTACAAAAATCCTCCCAATAAACAGTTCCCATATAATACTGGTACAGGCAGACACGTGAAAAATTCAAATACTTTGGCAGGCACAAGGATATAAATCAATGAGAGAGTTTATTATGGTCCTATTGGGGCTCCCTTCACGACTATTGTCATGCCGGCAGAGAAGGATAGTGCACTGTGGAGACGGCTTTTATATAATGCAGAAAACGCATAAGCAACCCTGGAAAAAAAATTGCGCCAATCGATAGAAATCTTTTGATTTTACTGTTTTATTGGTTACTTTAAATAAGATTTATTTTTATTTTTTTTATTTTTTATTAAAACAGTAAAATGATAAATTCTATCCGTTGGCGCCATTTTACCTTTTTAGTTCGGTGTAGCTCCAATAGTCTTATGAAGCACTGGACTAGTGAGGGCAGGATTTCTGCAGCCCCTTCTTTAGCGTCTTTTTATAGTTTTCTATTTTAATTATTTTTTTTGTTTTAAATAACCTGTTATTAACAATATGTTATCAAAAATATAAAACAATATGGAGCTTGTCTCTGAAATAAAAGATTTTTTATTTATTTTAATATTGATAAGTACGTGGCAGCTCCATCATTTTTCACGCAAAAATATCTTACAGTTTAGAATTCCCTTGAAATTGAAAGCTTTTTTTAAATTTTCCGTACAAAAGTTCAACTAAAGCTTATACACTTTAATGACGAATGTTTTTCTCTTATATTTCAACATTTATACTAGTTATTGTAATAAAAGATCTTAGTTTTATTTTAGAAAATATTTCTGAACAAAATATGATTGTGTAATATTTGGTATTCGTGTACAAGGAAGGCGTTAGAAAGTAAAATTAAATATTATTTAGTTAAAATAGAGTTTAATTCTTGAAACATCAAGACCGAATTTCAAAAATTTCTCAAACAAGTAGCGTCCACACTATGACATCCCAGCTCCGGTGCGTGTCACATCTGTGGCCGCTATACAGGATGTTTGCGAGCGCTCGACGACGCGAATATCTGATCATGATCATCCTGTAACATCTTGTTGAGGAATATTTTAGTTTTTTGTTTTGAAATATCGAGGGACCTGAACTTTATATGCCTACTAGTATGTATGTAATGACGGCGATCCTGGCGCGTGCGGAAAAATTGCGAAGGCAGATTTCGTTTAATTTAAAAACAGTTTTTCTAAGAATGAGTATCGACTTCCTTGATTTTAAACCTGAAGAGTCGTGTAGTGACGAGGTAGTCACTCGACTTTATATGGCATGTTATCACGCCATAAACAAAATATAATATTTATATAATATTGCAATTGAAAAATAATGCCAGAATAGCCACCCTGGATGTTATCAAATTATGCAATGAGCATGAACATTTGTTCTAGGACTTTGAAAATAAGCAAATTTGTCGTTCACTTCCTCTTATAAAAAGTGTTATTAAGGCGATGTGTAAATGTTTTAGCGTTCCTGTCACTCCATATGCGAAAAAACCCTCAGTGCGAGAGGGACGGATTCAAGGAAACGCAGCAAAAAGTCGGTTTTTTATTAATATAAAATGGACTCAAGTTGATAAAAAATTTACCAAAGGTGTACAATAAATAAATATCTACTAATTTAAGCTACTGCCACTGTAATCATATTGTATATCCCGATTTATCAATTTACACTAACTAGCTTTTGCCTGCGATTTCGTCCGCATTGACTTCCTAAAACGGATCCAGTGTACAGCGACATCTAAATGTTGATCAAATAAACAGTATTGTAATGTAATTAGTAATTACTTACACACCGCCGCACCATCTTGTGAAAAAAGATGGAACTTTACTAATGTACAGGATTAAATTACTTTACCTTGAAAAAATATATCCTAAGTTCCTACCAATCAGTGTACGAAATTTTCATATAGCCAAAAAGATGAAAAAAATACTTAAAGTCACAAAAGTACATAAAAATCAATTATTCTTTTATTTTTCATTAGTTGATTCTTTCATGTTGTACAGTTATTATTTTATTATAGAGTATACAGAATGTTAAGATGATAACCTTTTTCATTAAAACGGGGTGTTTTACCCATTAATATGAACAGGTTTTACATTTCAGTCGAGTAGATATTTAACTTTTCTATGGAACAGCAAATTTTTTTTTCGCAATTTCGTTGTTAGTCCCATAGTAAAAGTTGTTCATATTCATGGGTAGAACAACCGATTTGAAGGAAAAAAGGTTATCAAATTAACACCCAGTAAGTATAGGGTTTTGTTTGATTTAAAAATTACTAACAGCGCGGATTCTTTCTAACGATCCTAAATTCTCCACCAAGTCTACATATAATCGCATGCATTTTGATAAATGGTTACCTGACAGTTTTTCTGATAATGATAAACCTAACCAAAGAGAACAATTACTCCGACTTAATTATCCTACACATTCGCAAAGCCTAGTGTCAATAAACTATAAAAGCTACAAGAAATAAAAACTACATCAAATCAACTTTTACTACAGGCAGACCCCAGAAAGTCAATTTGTAATCAAAGTGTAGTACAACAGGCATTGAGATCACATTTGATGTAAAACAATGGTGAAGTTCATTTACACACAGATTGACAATGTTTTCTACGACGATGTCGTAAAACAAAATGAAGTCTAAACAATGTTTCTAGACCCTCAGTAGACGGCGCTGCGTGTTCAGGTTTCGCAGGCGGATCGTGAAAAACCTGCCTTTTTCTTGTTAATCGAAACAGAACACTTAAATTCAAAATTCACTCAATAGTTATTCAACAAAATCTTATTACCTATGTATTGTGTTTGTTGCCATCGCAAAGATTCTGTAACTGAAATTAAAAAAAATTGAGATCCTAATTTACAGAAACCAATGGAAACTTTGCGATGGCAGTGTACACAGTACATAGGTAATAAGGTTTTGTTGAATAATTATTGAGTAAATTTTGAATTTAAGTGTTCTATTTCGATTAATTAGAAAAAGGTTGGTTTTTCACAATGCGGCTGCGAAACCGCTCTTAAAGATGGATAAAAAAGGAAGTGGCTACTTGGCCACCAGTGGTAGTTTAATTTTTAGTTATTCTGCCGTCATCAGCGAGATCACGTGAATAACTGTTATACGTTGGCTTGATTCATATATCAAATTGTTGGTTCAGTGCAGCGGTGAGAGCACAAAGGTTAGTAAACAGGTTTAGGAATTAAAATGACGTCACAAGTTTACCTTTTATGTGTTGTTGCTAAAAAGTCAAAAATTGGTGCTACGAGCGAGCAAAACAAAAAGGTAACAAAATCTCTTGAAATATTGTTACAGAAGTTAAAAGAAGTTTAAAACGTTTTTCGATGGACCTCAAACTAATCGAACTTGAAACGCGGGATCCAACACAAGAGCCTAGCAAAATAATAACAGCAAGGAAGAACGTGTTTGTTAGGTTGCTAAGTAAATAAATACGTAATTTTAACAGTATTAATGACATAATTGCGAAAGTCCTTGTTTTTTCTAAAAATTAAAATAGGTGCTACAGGCGGCAGCATAGTCAGTACAAAAAAAAATGTGATGAAATAAGTGCCTTTGTCACTTGTCACATCAAATGGCACATCTAATAACTGGTCACCTATAAACAAAAAGTCATTTTATATAATACGAGACTAGGTATATGAGATACCTGCCAAATTTCATGTTTGTATGTTCCATAGGAATTCAATACCTACTAAGTTATGAGATCATTTCGTTTTCTCTGTCAACTTAAACATTGGTCAGATTACAATAATTTTTACTCCGGAACGGACGGCCGGGAATTAGCAATAAAAACTTTTTTACAATCGACAGATAAAAGTGGGGAGGGCGTCAATGACAGAAAATAGTGGTGCCTGAATCATCGTTACATAAACAGCTAACGAGATTCAGCACCTAATTTTGCATCAAGTAGAACTTAACTCTATGACGTTTCATTATTGTTTAAAATACCGCGCTCTGAGACGTGGCTGTTACGACAACCGAAATATTGCGCGATCTCCAAAAACTGCGTTTTTATTAAATAACTCTGCTTCTGGTTGAAATAAAAACACTATTTGTTCAAACTAGCTAGATATCATACAAACAAACGTTATAAAGAAACAACCAACTAAATCCTGAAATCGAAACTCGAGAGAAAATCAATATAAACTCTAAAATTACTAAAACAGAGGTTTAAAAAAGATTTTATTTACAGTAAATATATGAATTAATTGACGTGATTTGTTCAAACTTACTTCATAAATAAATGAAAATATATTGTATTTTTGAAATGACTGTGACTGAATTTCCTGATTATTGCAAAAAAGTCATCCAAAGTCTATCAGTCTATAAGTTTCATTTATATTTGCCTCAATTTCCCCTTTAAGAAAAACGATTAAACTCTCCAACTACAGTATTTTAGCAAAACTATAGACTTCTGTCCTAGGGTGGGTTAATCGATATCAAAAAAGCGTCATCCCAGCAACGAGCGTTTTTCCTTGTGTCAAATTTAGTGTTAAATAAGATTCCTAGATGGCACTTTCGTATCTTTAGCAACAGAATCAAGGACAAAATTTGCACAGATTCCAAACAAACTTATAACCACTTTGACATTGATTGCTACGAAACACATTTTATCTATGGTGACATGGACAGCGACATCTAGAGGAAAGCTAAGAACTAAGAACAAAAAACAACGAGAAAAACGCTCATTGCTTTAAGGTTCAACGTCAGTCGCTCGGTACAAAGTTTGTTTTCCTTGTTAAGAAGTTAAAAGTGAAAAACATACTGGTTTGTGGCAATTCACGCCAAAAGTTCAATGTAAGGTAGGTTTATGAATCAACAGCTTGAAATTTTATGTACCTACAATTAGCCATGATTTTGTCGAAACAAACTTAAAACAGCATTTTAAGCTTGTTTGGACAAAATTGTGACTAATTGTACATTTTTTTCAAACTGTTGATATATAACTTATACTAAACTATTGGCGTGAATTGTCACAGACCAATATGTTTTTCACTTTTAACTTCTTAACAAGAAAAACAAAGTTAAGTTGTGCATTTTGTACCGAGCGACTGACGTTTAACCTTAAGGCGGTTGTGACGGGTCTCGTTCCCAATCACACAACTTATGATTGTTTTTCTTACTTTATTCTTATTTAACATTTATGAAGTAAGTTGGAACAAATCACGTCAATTAATTCATATATTTACGGTAAATAACTTTTTTTTTAAACCTCTGTTTTAGTAATTTTAGAGTTTATATTGATTTTCTCTCGAGTTTCGATTTCAGGATTTAGTTGGTTGTTTCTTTATAAAGTTTGTTTGTATGATATCTAGCATAGTGTTTTTATTTCAACCAGAAGCCGAGTTATTTAATAAAAACGCAGTTTTTTGAGATCGCACAATAAAAGTAATAAATATTTGTAATTTATGGCACTTCGCGACAATAGTTTAGTGTCAATTAGGCTTTTCTAGCAACGTTGTATTATTTTATGCATTAGTTTGTGAATGCTCCTACAACAACTTTAAATACTGTTTATTGTCAACAATCATATGTTATTCGTTTGGGAATGAGTCCCGTCGCAACTACCTTAATTAGGAATAAAATTACCAACATTTTTATGGAGTGTTTGATGAATAGATAATGCAGTTTATCTGACATTTTTGAAACCCCCAATAGATAGATGTTTAGGTAAATTGATATTCATCGATATATTTTTTAAAGGAAAATCAAGACATCACTAAACATCTCAGCGCAGTAATTCTTGGCCGCCTTATTTGCATTCCTTTATTGGATCGCGGTGAAATTGAGAAAAATTCTCGCCGCCATTCTTAATTACTAACAACCTAAAGCCTTCTTTATTTATTAGTCTGAATATTCTCGCTGAGTTTATTATTTTAATAAATATATTTATTTTTATATATTAGAATGATATTAAAAAAAACTTTTCGATACTACGATTTCCACTTGAGGTAGTCACCTCATCTTCTATTTCTATTTCTATATTTATTTTATTACATGTAATAAAATAAATTTAATCAAAATAGAAAGGAGGTGACTAAAGAAGAGTAATAGAACACAAATCAGCGATTTTTAGAATTCTTCTGTCTGTTTGTTTGTTCGTGCACATCTCCAAAACTACTGAAGAGTTTTCATGTAGTTTTTGCAGGTGAAGAGGTCCTCTAAAAAGGCTGCTTTGGATGAATCATATTATGATTATGTTGTAATGCCGTCTCTTTTGCACGCATGAAGAAACTCTGGCTCTATTCTACTTCCAAATAATTTCATGATTCACCCAAGTTTGCCTTTTTAGGTCCCCTGTTCCTCTAAAAAGGCCGCTTTGGATGAATCATATTATGATTCCGCTCTAATGCCGTCTCCTTTGCACGCGTAATAAACCCTGACTCCATCCTACTTTAAAATCATTTTATGATTCACCCAAGTCGGCCTTTTTAGATCCCCAGAACTTCATTCAATGCAATCCAATAAAATCAGTTGTCGGGAAAAAACTATAATAAGTATCGTTATTTAAAGATATTTGGAATTTACTTTTCTACTGTTAGAAGTTAGAAGTTATCCTGGAATGCCTGACCAATTCCGCGCCGCAACATGGCAGATTTCCTTTATATGAAGTAAAAATTTGACATGTCCTCTGATTTGGCACTTATGATTATTTACAAGAATTAATCCTTATTTTATTAGCAACCACTGACCTCTATTATAGAGGGACCTATATTATAGAGGTCAGTGTTAGCAACCCTATCAATACAGGGGAGAGCAAGTTGTGTAATTAATCGTTTGCCGAAATTTTTGATCGAATGCCTGTGATTGGATACAAAACTGTCAAAAGTTATCCAATCTATTCGACAAACGATGGGTTGCACAACCAAAACCCCGACGACGTGTTTACTGAAAAAAAGGGGACATTTTCTCCTTAATTTTAATAGTAGTTTTTGTTTTTCCGTTTTTTATCGGAATTCTAAGACAATCTTCCTACCTACACAACGCGGCGTTGCAAACCATATTGAAGTCTTCAAACAAATTAGACCTAAATTATGCACTGCAGAAGCACTAAATCATAATTCTGTCGAGGGAGAGACTGAACCCAGGACCTCTTGATGACATTCCGGGGAGACCATAAAAATACTTCCACGGCGCAAATGAGGGATTCAACCCTATTAAATAGTTGGTAGATTTATTATATGGACGGTTTCGTCCGAAAGGGGCTCTTTGAGTTTTAAACCTTTAATATTAGGTGATTTTTTGTTGGTATAGCCAAATTCATACAACGTACTCGGTAAGTGGTCAGGAACAATGTTATATGACCCTTTTTGCAAAATACGAAACACATTAATTGTGCCCCAATACCTGTGTTAGACCAACCCCTAGTCAATTAGTATATTATTATTTTTAATTCGTTATTTTGCGATTTTCACACAAAGGGTAATTGAACCTTGTTACTAATTGCTTACAAAATTGATACAATGAATTTGGCTTTATCAATCAAAGTCACCATATATTGCCCAGTTTTTCGGCAATATAAGGTTGAATTTAAATATTTTTGTCATTCAGATAATTATAATAAATGCGTACGCCAGCACGGCAGGCTACCTACTGGCGGATCTTATTTCAGCGTCAAAGCCGTTAAAATCGTTTACAAGGTGGATAGTTTCAGAACCTCAATATTTTTGTACAGGTACAGGGGAATAAATAACTTCAGCGAAAAATTGTTGAGTCTTTCCTAAGGCTTGGTGAGCAACACTGTAAAGAAACCAGAAATAAGCATTAAGGCCCTACGCATCCAACACAATAATCGTATTAAGTAATTTTGAACTCAATGATATTGTCAGAAAGTCTACATTAGAACGCTCGCTTCGTGCGCTGCGAGCACGCATAATCAGTAAATTTGCGAGGTTTTTCTGGAATTTCTGAAAAAGTATTGAGAAATAAATAAAAATGGGTCAATAAGTGTCTTTAGTTATCTGTAAAGAAAATTCAGGAAAAGTTTTAATTCTCTCCGTTGAACACCTTTGCTATAAACACATTTATTCGCAATTTGAGGAGCTTACTTTGTGATTTTTTTCTATCGAGTGATGTTAACTCAATTACGTTTTTAGATCAACTTGTGTTTAGAGTATATCCTCTATTGTAACATATATTTAACTTGTATTTGAATGAGATATTGAACTGACAATATTAATTAAACAAAATTCTCATTTTGGAATGGCAGGGCCTTAACTGGCTTTTCCAAAAATCAGACTCGCCAAAGTGGGTACCTCTTTCATGGGACATGGTATAAGATTTTACAATAAACTTCTAAAGGAGGTCCTTACTTTGTTAGAGAATAAGTTTAAACTGTTTATTACTTAGGGCCTATTGAAGAAGGCATATTATAAAATAAATGATTACTTAGACAATACTAAAGCATGGGGTTATGATAGTGATCTTTGTCATAATAATAGTATAATTTCCTAACTTATGTTATGATTCCTCTAAAGTTAACGTTCATTAGTTAGTAAATGAAATGACTGTAAAAGCAGATGGATTATATGGGACAGGTAGACAAAGGATTTTTTTAAATTATAGTTTACAGAAACTACTGAAAACTTTGCGATGGCAGCATACACACACAATACATAGGTAATAAGGTTTTGTTGAATAAATATTGAGTGAATTTTGAATTTAGGGGTTCTGTTTCGATTAATAAGAAAAAAAGCGGGTATATCACAATCCGGCTGCGATACCGCTCTTAACAGCGGTATGGTTCACCAGCCATTACGTTGAGAAGTAATATTCGTCTTTGAAACGCGGGTGTACGAGTGTGGCTTTCGAGTCCATAGTCGGAAACGCCTGAAACACCTCAGAGGTTCATGTCGTAACGATGTTTAAAAGAAACATCGATAGGTCCTTTTCGCAATTATCGTAGCGAAAGTGGTCACAAGCATTTTCCTTTAGCATTTCTTTTACAATTTTCCAAGAAATATCTCAGAGTACCTCACTCACACATGTATTAACCAACACTCGGCTTCGCAGCAATCGTATTATTGGCCGATAGATCAGCTTCTCCCGGCTATGTATCGTCAAAATGGCGCCATTTCTCGCGCAGCAACATAAACCTGCATATTTAATGCTAACTACCGCGAAAATCTATGTCCTTGCGCAACTAAATCTACCGCTGTCAATCGCCATAAGACGAAAGTTGCCAATTTTGAGGTGCTAGTGAGATGGTGATCTTTACTAATAGACTATAGGACATTGGCGGATACAGGGGGGAGCGGGGGCATGGATGCCAAAGCCCGTCCCCAAAACGCCTAGGAATTCCATATATTTGACTCGAATAGAGAAAGAATAGAAAAATGTGAGAATGAAAAATGAAAGAATAGAAAAAATGAAAGAATAGAAAAATACATACAGTACACGAAACGACACAATACAAAAATACACAAAGAAGTTTTTAAACATAATTCTCAATAATAATATACTTACAAAAGTTGTCGCATGCACTGTAAAATACTAAACTGGCCCTGGCTCAGCAAATGTTGGAGATTAATCATTCAATTCGATTTGTTTGCACTTTTACACAGGTTTGTCAAAAGCACTTGTCCTAAGGCACCTAAATCTTTCCTTTTTTTTTTACTTTGTGATAAACCTTGTCAGAAATTAAAACTTCGATCCGCCTTGCTACAGGAGCGTACTGTCGGTAACCCTATATCCAGTAACAAGATGGGACCAATATGTAGTTGTGTAGAAAAAAAACTACATCAAAATAAATAGGGTTGGCTGCCCGCAACCTGGAGCATTTTGTTTTTGCTGACTGTACAAAATACTCCAGATGACGCTCAGCCAACCCTGTTTATTTTGATGTAGTTTTTGTTTCCACACAACTACGAATTGGTCACATTTTGCTGAAAACGATGCTGAATCGTTTTTTTTTTTTAATAAATCGATCTTCGATAAAATCAGGCTGACTCGCATAAACCTTATTTTTAATCGCCTTTTGACACGCTCTATCGAACATAATAGGGCCCTAATTGTTGATAAAATAACCGCCAAGCCGAAAATTTACGATACTACTCAAAGATTGAAAGACACAATAACGCGAGCGAAGCCGCAGGCAAAGGCTAGTAAATTATAAATGCAAAACATAAATATAAAACATAAAAATGTATTTATCGAGCAAATTATGGTTGTGGTGACACGATCATATTCCGCTTAGACAAAGTAAACTTCCATGAGCCAGCTATGTACTTTCATAAATATATCATGGTCCCAGTCTACTTTAATAAATAAAGAATAAATAAATAACTATTTATTGAAGTAATAAATAACTAATTATTTATTAAAGTAATAAATAAATAATTATTTATTAAAATAGTAAATAAACGATTATTTATTAAAGTAGGCTTGGAAGAAGAGACTGAACTATGAAGAGAAGAAGTTTCTTCCAAGAAGACCGCTAAGAGTATAGCAAAAACTTAGAAAGGGTTATGTCCTGGCCCCGTAGCACAGTGTGTAATCCATTTACACCCGTTATTTAATTCTGGGAAAAATATAAAAACTTTCGTTTTTTTTGACGGAGCTCTAAACTACTAACTGAAGCATTTTTCAAAGCGACAATAATTTATGGGCATCCAATTGAATTTCACAGTCGATTTACGCGGGAGACGTTGGAAATAGTTGGAATGGTTCTTTCGATTTTTAAATTCGGATACATCTGTCAAATAGTGGCGGGAAACTGAGAAAAAACATGGCCGTTGGTGTTGCCCGCTCATGGGAAGGGTCGATGTGTCAAGCAGAAAATAGTAATTTATGAGGCCCATTCACAAATTGCATTTGGTCGAATTGATTTATTGGAATGTTTTATATGTAAATCTGGGGCTAAGACGGATTGTGTGCCCCAGAATGTGTACATTGTAATTTACTGTGAAGCGGTCCAAGTTTATACACGTTTTGGAATATTGTCGGAAGCCTAGTCGCAGCGTAACCAGCGACGTGACGTTTTCTTTAAAAAAAAAAAGGATGGTTGACTTGGTCTGGATCATGGCCGAATAAAACATGGTCTGTTCCTTCGGTTTCCATTCCAAAACATAAGCTTGCTACAATTTGAACCCTGACAACAGGATAGCATATGAAATTTTGTATGAGTGCGAATGAATGACACGAGAGCTCGTACGGCGACACTGATATTTTTAAATATTTGGAACGCACCAGCCCTTGGTGACGTCATCTTACGTGCTTGCCATTGCCTTGGGTGTCCCCCTTTTCGTAAAAAGGTAAAAATTGATCGCGGTAGACCCGATTATATATATTATAATGTGTACAAAACGCGAGAGTTTAAAGTTATATATTGCCATTTTATGTCATTATTTCATGATAAGGAAAATAGTTTTAAGTTATTTTGTTTACAAAAAGGTTTATACTATTCATAACATTGATAAGTATTTTTGTTGTTGAAATTAAACTTAAACAAATTTAATTTTGATTTTTTGCTTATCTTTATAATCAGATTTGCAGAAGTTGTGTGAAACGTTTGGGTAAAAATAAGCGTATAATACTGGCAATATCTAATGGCGTTTTTTCCATTTGTTGTCATCCTTGTTGCACGAGAGTGAATTTAATAGTTTGTTTTCACTCTACACAGAGATTCCCAAAGGTTGAAGCGCGCTTCCCAGTTGCTGATGAGCTGATTATTAAATGATAAATTGATAATCTCATCAAGCAATAATGGGCGGTTGTGCGATCCGTAATTGTAAAAATCGCTCTGAAAAAGGCGGAATAATTAGACTTTTTACTTTTCCCAAAAATGAATTGATGGCTCAAGAGTGGCTTCGCTATTGTGGCCCAAAAGCCAGCATCAGAAATTGTAAGTCCTACTTACCCCATTTATCCAATATAATTGTATATATACTTACATCGTTTCCTATTAACAAGGATTTTTACAATATTTACAGTACATAGAAGGTATTTCGGGGCGCGAAAAATCAATCTGTTATGTATCTAGATCTCATATTTGTGAAAAAATGTTCTATTTTGCGAGTTTCCACGAGCAAATTGGCTGTAATTGTACAAGTTTGAAAGGATGATGCAACTCTTCCCTTGGCGTTTGGTCCAAAATTTGAAAACCTTTTATCCACGAATGAAACCTATGCCAATCCATAGATCAGCAGTAGCAACTTTTAGCACGACACCAAAAAAATCTAAGAAGGGAAAACAGATATGGTCATTAGAATGTAAAAAAATATAATGTGTTTTTTTCTTATTCATGATATTTCATGGCTGCGTTTCTGTTTATTATGCGTTTAATCGCTCCTTTCGAGTTGCAACTATTTTTTTTAACCGAGACGAAAGATTGGCATACGGTATCACATTTTTTTTACGCATTAATAAATAATGGTTTCTTTCCAACATTATTTTTCGAAGTGTAAATTTTTTTTTTTTTTGGTCGTCTTCACTTTCTGGATATCCTTCGAAAAAATTACATGAATAATTAAAATTTTTTGGGGATGATTTCTAGGCAAAAGACCAGATAAAATAATAATAAAAAATTCCCCATGAATTTATCAATTCCGTGCTCTCTCACGTTCATGTATTTTTTTTTGCTGCATTTTTTTTTCGTAGTAATTATTTTGGTCTATGTGTGGTATTTATTCTAAGAAAAGTAAGTTATAGTGACAAATTTTATGTAATATTTATATGAAGCTCTAAGATCACGTTAAATTTCGTTACGTGCAGAAGTTAGTGTGGTGTTTTCCATACGCTTTATTTATTACTTTGAATGGCGAATTTTCACTAGTATTTTCTTTCACAGCGAGAGTGTGTTCAATTCATTTTGCGACTTCTGACTACATAAAGCCATTAAGGGACATTTTATTGAATACTTCCCACTTTAGCCGCCACACCCATCCCTCTGCAGCTGAAAAGTTAAAATCCACATGCATTCCTGGTAATTTATTTCTAAGGACATAAAAATTTCCACGATTCCCGAATTTTAAAGTTTGAGAACCGTCGATAGCGTGATGACGTACTCAAGTTCCCCCATTTTGGAACACAAAACCTCCACACATCACCAAGGAACATACCTTGTTTTATTATACCATGGTCTGGATGTCTTGATGTCGACTTCTTTCAGCGGACTGGAACCTTTGACGACGAAGAGTTTTCTCAATTTTAGGAAATGTAAAGATATCATATGGGCTTAAGTCAGGACTGTATGGAGGATGGTCAAGAATTTCTAAAATTCTAATCAACAATTTTTCCTGCTTCAAATACTCAATCGTTTGACGAGCGCTCTGTGAGCTTGCGTTGTCATGGTGTGAGATGATGCGTCGCTATATACAGGGTGTTTGGGACATCGATGTAAATATTTTGAGGGATGATAAAGCAAGTGATTTTGAACATTTCTGACTGAATCTAGTGTTATGCAAGGTTTTTTAGTTTTTGAGATATACAACGTGTAACAGAAAGGTGTAACCATATTTGAAGAGCTTATTCAGTCAATGGTTAAGAACAACTTTTACTATGGAACAAATCCTGTATATTGAAAAAAAATATTACTTGCTTCATAGGAAAATGCAATACCGCTCGGCCGAAATGTATGGAAGGCAGATTTTATTTTTTGAGATTTCAGGGTTGACTCCATAGTAAAAGTTGTTCTATACCATTGACTGAATAAGCTCTTCAAATATGGTTACACCTTTCTGTTACACTTGTAGAAGTTTTTCAGTATTGTCTTCTTAAAATTAGATAAGTAACTGCATTTAAAAAATAATAAAACACTTTTTATGTTTAAAAATAATTATTTCGGTTTTCACCCAAATTTAGTTTTATTTTTAGTTTTATTTAGTTTTATCTTTTATTTTCACTTCTTTCTTAACACATTTACCCATTTAACATTTACCTAGTTTTTTGTTCAATAGAATAATATTAAGAAATAATCTAAAATAAAAATAAGATTTTTAGCTATAAATAGTGTTTTATTGTAATTTTAAGTTGACAAAACTGAAAAATTTCTATATTTAGGAAACTACAAAACTTTGCATAATAGTAAATTCAGTCAAAAATTATCAAAACCACTTCCTTTATAATCCCTCAAAATATTTACATTACATGTCCCAAACACTCTGTATATGCTCGTATTAGAGCCCTAAACATTCCACTACTTAGCATTTTAAAACTTATTAGACAGAAGTGTGCAAAAAATTTAAACCGGAAGCAATTCAAGGTAGTCATTTTGTTTGGCCTCTTCTTTTTTTCGCCAATATTTACGATTAAAAAACCGTTTCGAAAAATAGGGGCAGTTTGAAAAATAAGCGAGCATATTATTTATTAAATAAAAAGGCGATGTCTTTCATTTAACCTTCAGTGGCGTCATCACCACATATTTCTATACAGAAAAAATATTTCTTGAACGCACCCTAAAGTCTGACAAGGAACGGACCATTCAACCCTCAGAATAAGGAGATTCAACCTAATAGCATTACGTCACTTCCTGCAAATACTAAAACACTTGAAAATCGGTTCAAATACACGAAAAAATGTATTATTCAAATTACATACCTAAATTGATATATTATTTATTCTAAAAGCAGACAAAAAGAGCACATTGTTGTTTTAAAAATTACCGAAATAAAAAAAAATACAAAATGTAAAATTCATGGTTTTTTTGCGATATCAAGAAAAATTAATCAAAAGTTGCAGTAAAAATTTTATGGAATCTGTTTCCCAAAAGCAAATAACCCAACTTCTTCCACTTTCCTTAAAAAAAAGATTTTTGGTTATTTGTCTTTTTACATTAGGTATAAATTAATGTTAAAACAAACCGCGAATTTCATAATTTGTAATTTTGTTTTACAAGTGGCGCATTATTTAAATTGTACTTTAAGTAATACTGTATACAAGGTGAATTTGTGAACAACGTCCAAATTCATACTTGAGCCTTGGTAAGTGATCAGCATCATGAACCAATAACGATTTTTGTAAAATTCATAAAAATGAAATTTCGACTCCCCATAGTGATTCACTCAGGACTGGTAGTGAATTACTATGGGAAGTCGAAATTTCATTATGCGAATTTCACAAAAATTGTTATCGATTCATGATGCTGTACACTTACCAAACCTCTAGTATTAAGTTGGACGATGATCAAAAAGTCACCTTGTATAAGCTAAGTGTAAATTGGCCTATATTATTTTCAGATGGAATCATACGTAGGGCGGCTGATATGTAATCTCCTTGGTCAGAAATATATACAAAAATAATGCTGGCTGGTATGGATTTATATTCGTTTGTTATTCTATTTTCAAAATGTATTACATTCATTTGTTTATTGCATCACGTTTATTTGTCTCCTACAATTGTTTCGAACATGTCGGTAGAAAAAGTGAAAATGGATAAAATCGAGCAGCGTGCGGTGATTAAGTTTTTGACTAAAGAAGGGAATACGCCTTCGGAGATCAGACAGCGTATGTCACGTGTGTTTGGCAGTTCGTGATCTTCCGAATTTGTTATAAAGTTTTGGTCAAGGCAGTTTAAATTAGGTCGTGAGAGCCTCGAAGATGATCCTCGTAGCGGAAGACCAGTTTCGGCCGTCACCGATGAAAATGTAGCCAGGGTGAAAAAAAAATATATTAGAGGACCGACGAGTGAAGCAGTGGGAGATAGCTAGAGATGTGGGCGTCAGTAAAGAGCGAGTCAATGAAATAATTCATGAGCATTTGAACATGTCCAAGGTTAGTGCACGTTGGGTCCCTAGAATGTTGACTGCATTTGACATGGAGAGGCGTGTCAAATATTGCGAAGAGTTTTTGGACATGAGTCGAGGGAAAGAGGAAGAAATAATTTCTAGAATTGTAACATGTGATGAGACTTGGATTCGACAATGGGACCCGGAAAGTAAGCAAGAGTCGTTACAGTGGAAATTTAAGGATGAGAAGCCGCCTCGGAAATTTAAGGTCTGTCCATCGGCCGGTAAACTTATGGCTACAATCTTTTGGGACACAGAAGGGATTTTGCTCATAGATTATTTACCGAAAAAAACTACAATGAATGCTGATTATTACTCAAACTTATTATATCAACTAAGAGAGACAATAAAAGAAAAACGGCGAGGTAAACTAAGCAAAGGAATTCTGATTTTGCACGATAACGCACCAGTGCATACCGCACGCACAACAAAGCTAGCAATTAAAGACAATGGCTTCGAAACCATTGACCACCCCCCTTATAGTCCAGATCTAGCCCCCTGTGACTATTTTCTGTTTAGACTTCTCAAGAAAGACCTCAGGCGACGAAGATTTATGACCGATGACGAAATGAAGGCAGCGGTTTCTGACTATTTTGACGACAAACCGTTTTTTTTTTTTTAATGGCTTAAATTCAATATTTGAAAAATTTAATAAGTGCATTTTACTAGCAAAGGACTATATAGAAAAATAAAAAAAAACTATCCAGTTACGTCTTTTCTTTCATAGTTAGGTAGGTTACTTTTCAGCCTCCCCTCGTATGTCACCGACTTTTGCTTCCACATCAGAACTGCTCAGAGAAAACCGAATATTTTATTTGTATCATATCTCAACTAAACAATTTCCGAAGAACGTGATCGCGTCTGTTCGATAAATCCTTACGTTTCGGTAAATCATAAACGTATGTCGTGTCCTTACAGACCACCCAACTAAACTTTACCATTACAAACACCCTTATCGTAATCGAATATGGTAGGTTTTTGCTCGGCATCTTAGCGTGGTCATATGTTTAGTCATAGTAAAACCAGAACAGTAGTTTAACTCACGCCCCGTACGAGACTTAAATACCTACTTTTGCAGGGTTGTCCCTTCTTTTAGTTTCGTATCATTGTTCGTAGCTAATAAAAAATCAATACTTAAAATGTTTTGAATCCGATTATGAAAAATGAGCTATCAATCGACGATGCAGTGAAACATCCAAACATCATACCTACTACAAACAAACATACATTCATATCGTACATAATAAACATATAGACACTATAACTCATAAAGAAATCTTACTTGCTTATCTTAATTATTGTAAGAAAAATGTTGGCTCCTGAACTTTACTTTAAAAACATGGGAATCGTCAAAGGGGGGAAGGGGGTAGCTGTCCCCCCCTAGAGATTCGAAAAACTTTTGACATTTTAATAATAAAGTAGTCGAAAAATTCGCGAGGAACACAAGAAGATTATCTTAAAAACTTAAAATTAGTTTATTTTACCTACAATTTATGTCATCCTGCCCCCCCTGGCGATGTCTTTGCTTAAAAATCTTTGTGATTGTTACCTACATTAATCAGTTAAATTCATTAGAGTACATAATAAAATTTAAGTATCTAATCAAACATTGGCTCCTAGTCTAAAATTAAAAATCTGCGATTTCAACCATATCAGCTCCACGTTTTAAAATACTTTGAATAATTAACAAACATAGCACAGTTATGATCATAGGTACCTATGTTAAATGTGAACAAAGAAAATACGGTTTACATTTCACATTATTATTTATATATACCTTTCTTGTTGAGTAGGTATTGAGAAGAACGATAATTCTGGATTTGAGGAATTATTATTGAGGCATCCGAAGACAGTACAATATGTTCGATTGCGTACTGTCGACATATTTGAATTGGTCGGTGACGCGCGGCGCGCGGCGTGGCGGCTTGTTCGAGAGATAGACAGACGGACCAGACAGAGAGACAGACGGACGGACAGCAGACTGACATTAATAGGGCTCCGTTTTGCCCTTCGGGTACGGAACCTTAAAAATATTGCATAATAAAATTGTCTGATTAAATACTTACACAGATGTAATGTAGGTACACTATTTGCTGTCAGTCGTTTACTCGGTGAATAATATTTTTCATCAAAATGTCGTTGACACAACCTGACATTGTTGAAAATGTATTTGTTGCCTTTGCTCTGTGTTGTAAGATCTAACACTGATTTCCACAACATGAACCTGTCTTCATTTGGATACTCGTAATGTGGAAACCGATGAATAGGAACTGAAAATAATTAAAATAGGTTACGTTTCCTATGGCCACTGTTAAATGATAAAATTTATAGTACATAGTTCAAACTCGGGAACACCTCTGACACCCCCTCGGGGATTCGTGTTTTGGCGATATATTTATATTTATATATTTTATAAAATATCAAAAAACTGTCAAACCCGGACAACTTTCTTGCTACTTTCTTCATGTAATTTACAAAGAAATACTAGGGTGTGTGTCGATAAGTGGGCACGATTAGGTACACAGGGTACTACCGATTTTCATCTGCTACGATCCTGACATAGGTACCTCTTTCGCCTCTTCTACATCCTTCAATCTAAACATCTTATTTTTTTCTGGTTAGTACTTAATCAGGGATAATATTACATTAATTGTGAATTATGATCATGAATAACACTTACCATCGGGTTTACATCCAAAATGACATTTTTTATCTCTTCGTTTCGGCATATTTCCAATCCAAATTCGTGGGCAGCTCAGAGTCCGATTTTTGTAAGCAAGTTGTCTCAGGTAAGGAGGATGTCACAAAATCATACGAAGCAGGAAGTCGTTAAAAATAGCGATTTTTAGCAATGAAAATTTTACACGAATCAAATTTTAAATTTCAAATTAAAAAACTGCTTCAAGAAAATTTTCACAACAATTATGTTGCCAGACAAAAAACAAAATCTACCAAAAGTTACGTAGTACAATGAAGTCACATAACATTGACCGCGATTTTAACATTAGACAATAGTTTTAAACTCGGTTCGAATTAATAGACTGTCAGAATAATATTGAAAAGTAATGTTTATTTTACATCTGCTGTTCACATAACTTCAGTTTTTGCTTCGCTTTTGTTAATATGTTTGTTTTTATTTATTTATTATTATTTTATTTATATGTATATTATTGTACATTAACACACATATTTAACCAACCATCACGTTTGGGACGTAAAAATGGTCGGTGAAAAGCGGGTGTACCAACTGTAACTTTCTTTTATGTTTTTAACAAATATTAGTGAGCATACATTTTTTTTTTGCTCGCCGTACAAATTTACAGTACGATTACTATAGTCGTAGTCGGCCTCGATCAGCATGCAAATTGAAAGTAAATTTTGCCTGCTGATGTGTGCGAGTATTTTTACTGTACGTACGCATATCAATCAAAATTTTGTGAATTGAATAATATAACTTACAAAACATTTTTTTTATTTCAACATGTCAGCCCTATTAGAGCGTGCGCTGCCGATAGATCGCACGCTGTACTAGTACAGCGTTTTTACATGTATTTTCTGACAGTACATAGCGTAGTGAACAATTTGCGTAGGTATTTTCGTTTTACAAGTGAGAGAAATATCTGTTACGTAATAACTATTATATAACTACCCCTGTTCATAACTTAAATAAAAAAATTGATGGCACACGCATGACACATTTTTATGGATTATAAGTTTTTCTGAAAGTTATATTCCCCACCGAAAACAACTTCTGGTTACGACACACAGCATTAGTTTGTGTAGCTGTGGCAGGCAAACAGCTTGACTCAGAGACTTGACTGAGCGCGACCGCGGCGTGACCCCGACTAGCACCGGCCTTGCATACCGAGATATTGCTGTTGTGTGCGTACTGTAGTTCGTGCGTACTAGCACGCACACATATTAGCCGCGCGATGTACCTTTGGTTGAAGATAAACTACTGTTCTGGTTTTACTATGGTTTAGTCGTGTATCAAAAACAGGGAGGTCGCAATCGTGGCTCGTAGAGAAAACACGACCGTTCCAGTTGACTTTCAATAGATAAATAATAGCAATGCAAGATGGATTTGATCATAAATTAAGTTATAAACCGGCTCCCAGCCTATTGAGATGTAATGCATGCCCTGGACATAACTTTGATCATGTCATATTGATAGTAAGTAAGTACATAATATTACTTAAATATAATACCGCGAATGCCTGCAAAGTCATCAAAGAAGCACAAATAAGTTAGTATTGTAACTTTGTAACATTTTACTTCTATAAATTAACCACAAAAACGTGGTTAATTTAATACTCTTAGTAATCGATCTAAATAATAGTTTCATAATCAATTATACATTCAATGCATTCGGGAAGTTGCGTCACATATTTACGTCGCCAGTATATTATAACCAATGCGTCCTTCCAGTGATGGCGTACGGCGCTGAGACATGGTCTCTTACCAAAGGCTTGACTCAACGAGATATGGAGCGGGCTATGCTTGGAATATCTCTGATGGATAAAATCCGAAACGAAGATATCCGTCAGAGATCGAAGGTGACTGACATAGCCTGCCGAATCAGTAAGTTGAAGTGGCAGTGGACTGGTCATATTTGTCGCCGACGTGATAACCGTTGGGGCCGTAAGGCATTGGAATGGAGACCACGTACAGCAAAGCACAGCATAGGCCGCCCTCGTGCCCGCTGGACTGACGATCTGAAGGACGTTGCGGGTGGCGGCTGGATGAGGATGACTGAGGACCGCCAAGATTGGCGTAATATTGGGGAGGCCTATGTCCAGCAATGGACGAATACGGGCTGATGGATGGATGGATCAATTATAGTATAAAATCGCGAAAGGGAGCAATGGGAAACGGCAGATACAAACGAGGCAAAGTAAAAATCAATGTTTGACACAAACAAAAACGCTATTCAATATTGTACGAAGCTCGTGAAAACTCGCAGAAAAGATATAGACCTCGCTAAATCGATTTTCCGCCCCAAAAACCCCAATACTGTAAATTTTATAATGAATATAATCATCATCGCGCGAATAAATCACTGTGCTACGGGTGCTGGTCAACATATAAGCTGTAAGGGATGTTAATAAAATAATTAACGAGCCGCGGGCCAAAGGCTAGTGGTTTATATATTTGTTTCAGTGGTCGTCTTACGATTCGAAAGACGTTTCCAGGAATAGCTTTCTAACAAACAGATTTTAAAATAAGCGTACATACATACGTAATACAATTTTCATTCAATGAAAAAAAAAACCGGCCAAGTGCGAGTCAGACTCGTATACCTAGGGTTTCGTATTGTAGATGGTAAATTTAGTTTTGTAATTTTTTTTTGTTAATTTCTCAACCGCTTTATTTTTTCTGTAATCTTTACGTAAACACATATTAACATGATTTTTTTCATATTCTCATGGCTACCAGTTTTGGAGATAAGGGGGGGACATACATTTTTTATGGTTTTTCAACGATTTCTCGAAATAAATGCGACTAAATATAGCCAAACTATATATTTTTACAATCAACTCTTTAATATCTACAATTTGATACCCATATCGCTATACTTTTCCTGTAATTGGCTAGTTACACGGGGATGGCGTGACACAAATTTAATACGAGCACCTCT
This sequence comes from Ypsolopha sequella, assembly GCA_934047225.1. Classification (NCBI taxonomy): domain Eukaryota; kingdom Metazoa; phylum Arthropoda; class Insecta; order Lepidoptera; family Ypsolophidae; genus Ypsolopha; species Ypsolopha sequella. The sequence goes on along the minus strand of OW204004.1, from coordinate 18,514,721 downwards.
CTCGCCAGTTTTTGGAATAACGTTAGTAGTATTAGTTAGTAAACATACGCGGCGCACTCATAGATTCACCCGTCTTCATACAGCCAAAATAATACCGTATTTCTATGAAGCTTAGATGTAAAATACCAAACACGTCATGGCACTGTGCCAAGCTATTATACATATGTGTAAAAAGCCATGACCAGCGGCCGTACTAAGACACAGTTAGGTCCGTGTTTATAATGTTTGAAAAATATACATTGCGACGTTAATATTCTAACTCAATGTTTCTAACCTGCAATGGACAAAATAGTGTCTAATTTCAACTATTAATTCGCTACAACCATAGATATATCATGGTAAAGTTGAAATTTTATTTACCGCAAGGTTTGTTCTGTAAATATCACAGTAAATACATGTTTAAATTACTTACGAGTGAAATAAAATTCCTTTGGATGTCTTATTTGCGTTATTTGAAGAGTTAGAACAATTTGCCAAGCCATTTTTACAATATGTTTGTTCTAACGCGTTCGGTTGAGAAATGAGAGGCCCGCGGGTGATGTCTTGACGTATTGATCAAATCGGTGTGTCGCAGTCATGGCTTTCATGGCATTTCTATTCCTTATTAATAGTTCTGTGGCTAGTTATGATCTATAATCGACATCATTTTCATATTTTTCTGTCAACCAGTTTTGGAAATAAGGGGGGACATTCATATTTTTGTGGTTTTTTAAAGATTTCTCGAAACCAGTGCCAGTAAATATAGTAAAAGTACATATTTTTACAATCAACTTTTAATATCTACAATTTGATATCCATATTGTATTTTGAGGACAATATTTTTTATTTTTCTCACTTTTGTTTTAGAGATATTTAGAACCATTTCAAATTTTTCATATTTTTTTTACTACTTGATATGTGGGTAAATTAATGCTATTTTTGTGCCTAATTTCTTATCTTCTTTCTTATCTTTACGGGGCTAAAGTTATGAGGCTGTGACATACGGACGGACGGACGGACAACGGAGTCTTACCATAAAAGTTCCTTTTGTACCTTTGTAACCCTAAAAACGACGTCTTTTATTTGACCTTCAGTGGCATTATCAACACCATGGACCTATATCAACACACATTTCCATAGGCATATAATTTATTTTTTTTGAACGCATACTAACGTCTGAAGGAGCCTAATATCACAAATACTAAAATGGACTAAAATACTTTTAAAATAAAAATATATTATTGAGATAACACATAACACGAATAAAAAGACCTTGGGAATAGAAATGGCGACCGGAAGTCTCCATCTCTTTCTAACACACTATCTTCGTCTACATTCGCACATCGAAATAAAGCAATCATAGACTTAGGATATAGCAATAGTAGTCAATATGTATATATTGTTGATCCCACCATTCAAATAATTTAATGGGCTGCACAATGCTAAAACTCAGTCTTGCTCTGACGTTTGTTTTTTTAACTCTCTATCCTGCTCTTATCAGATGCCGCGCACGCAAAACTTCTTAATTTGAAATCGCGGCTCCATTAGGACATTAACCATGTAATGTATGTATGTAATAAAGATGTTTTTTTCTAGTTAGTATCTGCGTGTGTTGGTTTCGTTTCAATTGGTTTTGAAACATGGAAACTGAATCGCTTTTTTCAGTCAAAAAACACGCCATACTTTTTTCAAATTTTTACTAATTCCGTCTAAGAGTTAGAAACCCGTGACATACGGACGGACGGACGGACAGACGGAAAAGTTATATTAATAGGGCTCCGTTTTACCCTTTGGTTCGAAACGGAACCCTAAAAAAGCGCTAGATCTAACGCAGAACGCACTAAACTCTGGTATTGTGTACAGCCGTGCAAAATTGAGAACCTATTGCTAAGAAGGTAAGAAGACCCGCCACAGAATAAGGCATTTTCGTATTTAGTCTTTTACAATAAGGACTTTACGGAACTTATTTCGTGGCGATCACTAGCGTGCGCGTCATCACGTGGTCACGTGCTTCACCAGCTTTATGACGTATCGAGGTCAGTGTTGTGTATAAATGAGAAAACTACTATCTTAGTAAAATGTATCCCCCATTTTTAGAGGGAAATTGAGAAAACGGAAATGTTATGGTGAACCTTGCTCGTCCTTATTTGTTTTCACAGCAATTTTGCTCCACAATGGTTAGAGCCTAAAAAAGCTGGGAAGTGAGCAAGGTTAAATCTAGGTCGGTGGTCCTGCCCAGCAATGTGAAGCTGGTTACTAACATTTCTAGCCTAGCGTTTAATAACGTCTTATTTGGTTTATTATCATTTCCAGCGATAACGAGCGGCTGGAAACGGTTGCTTACATTTCATTGATATATTCACATGATTTAGTTTTTTGTTTTTGTTGTTTTTCTTCTGATTTTTTTACTATAGGATACATTTAACATAAATATTAAATACACACCAACAATGACATTTGCATCTGTATTAAGTGTTAAAAACTCGAAATTCTCATTTGTGAGAGATGTATTGGAAATAGAAATTTATCCATGAAATAAGTGTGAACAGATACTACATACAGTAATAGTAAGTAATAATCGTGGAAAACAATAGAGAGCGGGGTCATGGGGTGCTGCCGCACGAACTGAGTAGCAAATATACTTCACGAACTGGATCGTGGAAAACGATACAGAGCGGGGTCGCGGGGCGCTGCCGCACGAACCGAGTAACAAAATTTGATATTAGTATTTAATATAAATATAACAATAAAATTATATTTAATATACATACCTACTTCACAAACATTCCTTTTCGATGTTTCTCAAAAAGTTTTCTTCGATGCTCAAGTCGGGTATCTACCCGGTATCAAGCGGCTGGGTATTCGTTTCCAGCCGCTGGTTTCGGTAACTATGTACCGGCTTAAAAACCATTGGCTTACTATAGTCCTGTCTCGAAATTATAATGTATGCTAATAAAACCTGTTTTCACCTTAGCTTTTAATATTAATTATTGTTTATGGTACCGCACTTGCAGGACAAAAAATAATATCACGAGGCATATAATATATCATACAGCAGCAAGGATAATCCAAGCCTTAAATGGCACGTTGATCGTTACACTAGATTATCCAAAGTACAGTACAAAAACTATCAAATTCCATAGTAGATTTTTCACCGGTAGAATATTAATAAGATGTAACGGCAACATTTCTTTACTTGCTTTTCGGTGCGCACTTGCGCAGGTGCGCCCGGCTCAGTTGTAAACAAAACCCATACTAACCTTCATATCAGAATATAATCAATCAGTAATCACAAAACAATACAGTGCAACCATGGAAGGTAAAGTAGTGATCATAACCGGTGCTAGTTCAGGAATCGGGGCCGCCACAGCTATTCATTTGTCCAAGTTATCACCGAAACTAGTTCTCGTCGCCAGAAACCAAAATAACCTGCGAAGAATTGCTCTTTACTGCGAAAAATCTACAGGAGTTGCTCCTTTGACTATTTCTGCCGACGTCACAGATGAACTGGACAACGAAAGAATCATCAAGGAAACTATAGAACACTTTGGGAAGCTCGATATTTTGATAAACAACGCTGGTGTCGTAGGAATGGGCGGCATCAAGAATTCGACCATGGAAACTTATGACACAGTCATGTCAACAAATATGAGAGCAGTTTATCATTTAACCATGCTAGCGGTACCACATCTTATCCAAAGCAAAGGTTCTATTATTAACATGTCTTGCATCGCTAGTTCTAAGCCAAACTATTCAACTTTAGCTTACAACCTCTCAAAAGCTGCGTTAGATCATTTTACAAAATGCGTTGCGCTGGAGTTGGCACCAGATGGCGTTAGGGTCAACTCTGTAAATCCAGGCTACGTGAAGACGAATTTAATGAAGAGTTTTGGTTTGACAGAAGATCAATTGGAATTGTTTACGAGGAATATGCTACAAAATGTACCACTGAAGAAACCAGTCGAAGGAGATGATGTAGCTGCCTTAGTCGCTTTCTTAGTTAGTGATAAAGCTAAAAGCATAACTGGTACTAATTATGTCCTAGATGGCGGTAGTGTGCTACATTAACATATAATTTTCCTGTTTCTTTTATAGGCATTTATTAAGTATTAATATTCATTATTTTTAACAAGGCCCATCAGGTATGTAAGTAAATGTAAAGAAATCTCAGATGATGTAAGATTTATTATTATACTTTAAGAATCTATGGTTCATTTACAAAACTGGCTAAAGTTGATTTTAGTGTTAGGAAAGAATATATTGTTGTACTTATAAACTTACTATTAAGCAATCTAGCAAATAAGTGTTGTTGGAATAAAGTTAGAATTTTTGTGTCTGCTAAATTGGCCTCTTTAATTCGCCAAAATTTACAATTCAATAACCGTTTTGAAGAATACCTAGTTGACAGATTTTAAAATAAGCATGCATATCTTTTGTTCATCAATGTGGAGGTGTGTCAGAATCGTAGCAGATGGAAATCTGTAGTCTGCCTACCCCTCTGTATGTATCCTTCAATAGAAAAAAGTGATGTCTTTCATTTGTCTATCATAACAACCTTATTTGTAAAAAAATAAAATCCAATTTAGTTGAACATACATTGGACAGTCTAGTTCTCTGCATACACTTAGAATAAAAATGGTTACTGCTCCAAGTATTTCACCACACATGTGTGGATTGGGGTCAGTGATGCAGAGAAAACATCCACCTCAGGTTGATCTCTAGCCATACCATTGAGTAAACGAAGCACGCGGCTGAGAGGGGCCTTGTTCACGAGGTTAGTGCGCGCCCCTGTGGAGTCCCTTCTTAGCTCTAAGCTGTTATACCCTAACGTGCCCAATAGGAACATCGTTGGGTATAAAAAGGGATAATACTTAAAGGTACGTTTGTATAAATTACGAAGGAAGAATATTTCTGTCATATGAAGTCATAATACTGTACAAGTGCTACAAGGATCTGATGGCGCGTGGAGGACAGTGACAGGGGGACACAGCTGTGAAACAAGGAGTATGGTAGCGGCGTTAGTTCCGATTTTGGAGACAACCAATACACGCACCATAAGATACTTTTAGCACGTGATTCGAGCCAGCTACATAGAGCGCTTTCGGCGAGGAGCTGACCACAGAGTCCCGTTCTACATTCCGCGGTAACTACGGCTTAGTCTTGTTAGACCTTTACACGCACAGACCGCAGCGGTCAAGAACGCAGAACACTAAAAGCAAAGAATGAATTTAAAAAAAAACACGCTACGTGTGGGCACCACCCCTTGTGGATATTTTTTCTGCTGGCACCTGGCGCGGTGCCTCCATGTACAAATTGCCTCTTTTGAATGTCATTTGCTGTTAACACGCTCTTTTAACTGCTGGCTTTACAATCTATTTTGGTGACGGATTTATGACAGATTTTGGTCGAGGCGATAGTGCAGTCGGAAGTAAAAGTTAGTTTTCTTCCCCTGTTAGTGAACAAAGTGTCGGCACAGGTAACTTTATGAGATTACGAGAGTGGCCTAACATTTGCATCTAATTCGCTTTTTTAGGATTTCCTAAAAATAAAATTTGAAGCAGAAAATGTTTTAAAAAATAAAAAGCTAACAAAAAGTCTTTGTAATTCTATATTCCTTTAAACCATTTCAAAGTGCTAAATATATTAAGCATTCATGAATAATTTTCTAGTAGAGTATGGACCAAGCTCTATAAGGATTAAAATGGCACGAGTTGCAACATAACATCTCCGATAGAAAGAACAACCAACATTGAACTGGCACTTAGAGAAGCAAGATCAAAGATAGATAAGGGAAATAGATGTAAAACGTATTTAACTCCGAGGCTTAGATAGAAAAACTGTGTCAAACAAACCTATTGCTTTATACAAATGAATACTTACCATGCTGATCGGTTTCGTGAAAAAGTTGCATTTTCTAAAAAATGCTGATAACATAGGACCACAAATGGCGCTTCCCATTTTTGTTGCATCAAATCAGAGCATCGCGTGTATGGCATCTATACGAGTCCACCAACATAACAAACATACTTTAAATATCTTTCTTATTCAACCAATCAATAAAAATAATCGTTATTGCACAAAATAAAATTATTATAATGCTAATGTCCGTCTATTTCCTTGATAAGATTCGTAATAATTTTTACTGCTGACATTTTTCAAAAATTAAATTAATGTTGCTGTTAGCTTAATGCTGTCTCATTCATACACATAAGAAATTAAATAATTTGGATTTGTAATTCCTTGAAAAAAAATGCAGAAGTGTTAGTACTGAAAATTGAGTTTCCTTCAATTTCTCTACAGAAAACGGCAATTTCATAATTATGTAAGGACCTAATAATTGTATGGTTACAAAAGTTACCTAAGTCAATTTATAAACAATCGGATTTAAAAACCGCCAAACCGAAAACTGATCATAATAGTTCTTATCTTAAGCGCAAATAAAAGATAAATTGATTTGAAAGGATTCAAATTCAAGTTTTCGTGCTCAGTTTACACAAAACGTGTTTATTCAAGACAAGAAGTCAGTTTTAGAGCTCTCCGTCATCAGGGGATGTAGCTCAGTGGTAGAGCGTTCGCTTTGCATGTGAAAGGCCCCGGGTTCGATCCCCGGCATCTCCAACTTTTGCTATGCGATCCTTCATTTTTTGCAACAAGTTTACACTTCATAAGCATTTTTAATGAAAATCTGTATCCCTCTCACGCCGCCATCTTTCTTTTATCCAGCTTAATTTTTTGCTATACACTTACAATGAAATTTAACATTGATGTCGATTCGGTGTAACACGTTTTAACTTATTTGACAAGACTAAACTTAATTTAAGCGTTCTGTCTTTTTCTTTCTGTATCAAAAAGACAAAGACAGGACGCTTAAAATAAGGTTAGTCCTGTCAAATAAGTTAAGTCGTGTTACAGAATCAATACCATTATCTATATATATACCATTATTGTACATGTAAGTAACCCAAATGTTTTTGATACCATGTCCGCCTGCTATTTTATGTATTTTTAAAATACTTCAATTTTATTTTTGTATGCAGCTTTGCGTCTTCTTATCAGCCAAAAAAACCGGAATGATTAAAATTACGATATGACTATTTTAATAGGTCATTGGAATAAAACCAAGCAATTAGACGAATCGAATTTAAATGCTACAAAAGATTTTATAATATTGTTTTAGTAATTATTATAAATATTACTACCATAGGTTTTCCTCCTCGGCGGAGTTGTGTTTAAGTGGTGGTGGGTGAAAATATACTCCCAAAAGGGGAATTTTTTGAGGTTTTATGGCTATATCTCGTCAAGGACTCACAATATAGAAAACATAGTTCAGTTAAAAGCTTGCTTTACTGAGAAGCCTTCACCCACAAGCCTCTCAGTAAGCAAGCTAATAGCTATATAGTTTCATACTAGTAATACTATCAATACCAAACAGATTTGAATTTAAAAAAACCCTACTTTTCCCCACAACCTACATAATCAATGTAACTTGGTCAAACTTTAAAGTGGAATTTAAGGGAAACGGATAATCTAAAAAAAAAACACTTTTGATCTCATCTATAGCATAATTTTGTCCTCTATAACATATGGATAGACCACTTAATGATATATTAGTAACTTAAGATAATATTTCCAAAAATCAGAAGTAAAAACGATTTTTTTTTCATAAATATATAATATTTGTCCAACTTTGATGAGCACTAGTATGGGAAAGGGTAGTCTTAAATATATGTTTCTGGTCTCATTTAATGCAAAATTTAATGATCTACAACTTTTAATAGAACGTTGTTTTCGATATTTTGAGTCCTTTACGAGATATTATCTTAAAACCTTAAAAATACCCCTTCTGGAGTACATTTTCACCCCCCATCACTTAAACACAACTCCGCCGAGGAGGAAAACCTAGGATTATCATACTGGGCTACAAATGAAGCCATTAAAACAATAAAACCTTTTGTAGCATTTAATTTGATATATATTTTAGTTCCAATGGCCTATAATATATATTACAATTTGCAGTATTGAACCCATTTTTTTTTAATGCAACTTGTCTCAGCAGGCCCGCTCACTGAGTCAGTGGCGCAAGAAATGTGCCTTCGTGTTTTTAAACTACGCTCTATCAGATAGAGTCTATTTATAGGGCTACAGGTTCGTCTACAAGTATTTCAAACATTACAGTCCCTCTCCATCGTGAAGATTTTTGTAAAAATCGATTGCGTTTAAAAAGCTAAAAACAGTTGTAAATTTATATTTACGATTCTCAAAAAATGGCGAAGTTATTGGCAATCAAATTGGGCATAACGCCATGTCATCTGACACTATTTCATCCTAAGTGATAAAAATCGCTATCGCCAACATCGTTAACGATAGGTATTTTTAAAAAATTCAATAAGTTTTGTGCTTTTCTATAACTAATTGATCAGTTACTGTAAAAAATATACATAAGATTTTTCACTACAAGACAGGAGACTTGTCCTTTATGGTTTTAGTATGCTTGTTACTTGATTTTTGACCCCCTTATGGGAATAGACTGCCCTAGCTGCAACTTAGTTCATTCGATTTGTAGGAAGCTAGACGCTGCATTTTTTTTAAATTCTGATCACTAAGCAATAAAAAAACATATTCTCTAAAGAAACTATCAACACGGAAAAGACGCCAAAAAAAAGTGTCCTGTGTTATCACATATTTATAGACGGTAAAAAATAATATAACGTATAGAAAATTCCAAGGTTCCTAATAGCATAGTAAAAACAGAATAGTATCGCGCCGCGCGAGACTTAAATACCTACTGTTGCAGGGTTGTCACTCTTTTGCTTTTACAACTTTGTCTCATTAAGACTGTACCTGAGCCTAGAGCATGACCAATTGACCAACTCCAGGCTATCTAGGATTCGTTTGAAGAAATTCGGACACTCCTTGTATTGAAAAAATATATTTGGTTTATTGATTTTTTCTCTAGGGATCTTACTAAGGTATAAACAATGTACTAAAATTATAAAATGTTTTGCACCCTCTTTTTTTATGGTTTTCAAACGTTCGCTTCAAGAACGCGGTTAAGAGACCAACTTGTTTTTTTTTTTTCATAAAATAGGTAATAGAACCTATCATTTTAATTTTAATCGTATACAAGGTGTAACAGAAAGGTGTAACCATATTTGAAGAGCTTATTCAGTCAATGGTAAAGAACAACTTTTACTATGGAGCCAACCCTGAATTTGAATTTGTACGTACTGGCACGCACACATATTAGCCGCGCTCGGTACATCTCTTTGAAGATAGCCTACTATTCTGTTTTTACTATGCTAGTAGTGAACGTTATAAAGACTACAATTAAGTAATTTATTTATAAAAAAACAATAATGAATCCCTATGGTTATGTTACGTAACTATTTTGTCAATATTGATTCAAAGTATGTAAAAAAAAAAACTAAAACACTATTGTTTATTTTTTGCTAGAAATTATCTGAGACAAAGGTATTTGGCCGTATTTTCGTGCATTTTCGAAGTTTGATAGTTGAATGAATTGACACTTTATTGGTCACAAAAGAAAACAGAGTATTGAAAACATAATTTTGTACAAAGGCGGACTTATCACTTAAAGCGATTTCTTCCAGCCAACCTTTGGGTGGTGAAGAAATTGTCACTAGAAAAGTAAATTAAATGAAAATCAATAAAGTGTAAATACAAATAACCTACCAAATAAAACTTAATTATAATAGATACCATAGACTTACATAAACAAATATACAAGAATATATTAATAAATACAGCTATAATATATATATATAGGTATATACATTTAAATATCAATAGAATAAGGGTAAATAAGTGACGAGACTACCAACCTAACGAAACTTCATAGTGAGATCTGACTTTCCTCTTAAATATCGCTAAAGAAGACGACATACGAATCTCAGTAGGTAACTCGTTTCAAAGACACATATATAGTAATCCGATGTCTAGACATTAAAAAACAAACACAAAATGTCGTTTTCCTTTTTTTAATAAAATTTTTAGGTTCAGAACTGTGGCGTTAGGCGTTCAAAAGGTACATTAATTAAAGTACTAAAATTAAATATGTACGTACATAAAATGATTATTCTTGAAAATTGTAATTAAGCAATTATCAAAATAAGATTGTGAGAAAACGATCAAAAAGGTGACAATGTCCGAAATATCTTTGGCTGTATATCTATTTAAAAATGTAAGAATTCCAAAAGCAATGCTGAGTATTCCAGGGTAGATAGCTAAATTTAATTATAAATTTGCTCGAATGTATATTATGTATAATGAATGATACACTCAGAAAACGTATACAGGAGGCGTATCACGTTGCCCACATATTAAAATCGATTGTATACAGTACTCCCAAAGTAATAATGCGCATACAAATCTTCGCCACTGTTCGGCCAAGTTCGTATTTCCTTACACTTTCTATACAAGCAATAAGGTCACGTGGTACGTCCGGTCGCTCGGCTTGTATGCGCATTATTACTTTGAGAGCACTGTACGTTATCTAGGGGCACCAACTGTACTATGCAAGTTTAAAATATATTAAATTAAATAAAACGAAAAATCGTTTAAAGCATTATACATAGAATTGAATACAACAAATGAGATTGATTTATTATTTTACTAAGGACGAGTTCTTAAATCATCTGATAAACTGTCAGTACACTTTATATAAGTGTTGCCATATTTCAACTTATTCACGGGAGGATAGGCGCTTACAGCTCGCGTATTGTAAAAAGAATACGTCTGAAGCTAGCCAGGGATGAGTTTACGCATGTATACAGTCGCGCATAAAAGTGCTTGCGGTCACTACAAGCTGACGGGTGATATTGCATAATTATTCAACCTAATAAGGTAAGTACGAGTAGGTACATAATGTGTAGGAAACTACAGTCTAGAAACAGTCTAGAAAAAAACCCATTTCGTTATACAATTTTTATTTAAAACTGACAAAATAATTGCACTGTGTCAAACTTGTGTTTCTATCGTCTTTCTTTATATAACACAATACATCGTAAATCATCTTTCTTTCTTTCTTTTCTGTGTAAACCCATCACGTTCAAAATCAATATACTTTTGTGTGCGACTGTACTTTCAGAGCAATATGGACGCTCGAACGCAGCACAGCAAACAAACGTCGACTGAGGAGCCAATCGCGAAATGCGCGGGAAACAAACAGCCAATAGCTTAGGGGGCGGGGCCGTGCGGCGGAGATGTTTGGGGATTTCCCCCGGTTCCCCCGTCGCGTCCTACTCCTTACAGCCAAAGAGACCGATAATCGTGTTGTGCGCAGGTTAATTGCCTAACTTCGGACGTATTCTTTTTACAATACGCGAGCTGTATCGAAGGTTAAAAAAAACACTTACAAAGAGAGTTTGAAAGATTTTTCATTTCCTTTGTTTGCGTAAACAAACAACTACAAATTCGAAATAAGTTATAAATCCCCGAAAATTGCTAAAGCGCTGGCACATCATTTGTTTTCGGCCGGTTATTACAATTAGCATCGCAGTTGAGTATATTTTGTTCTTAGTACATATCTACATATTTATGTTTTGTCTTAACGTCTATGATCCCAAGTATGTCATCCGTCCTTCAGTAAATGTTTTCATTACTTTTTTTGTAATGTTGTAATGAAACCCATTTTGTAATGGCATAATAGACCTTCTTGGTTCTTGCTGCTGGCCTGGGAAATATCGACCCAGGCTGAATAGACTGAGTGGACGGATGTCAGATAGATTTTGGTAGAGAGAGTTTAGAAGGAAAATGGAGAGAAAAAAGGAGCCCTTGGCATAACAATCTATGTTACCGAATCCTTCGACACATCGGAAATTGTAAACACCGACCTTACATTTTCTTGCCTTGTTTGGTGCATATCGCTTCTAGTAGTCGATAATTCCCAAGCCAGCAGCAAGAAGGTATATTATGCCATTACAAAATAGGTTTCATTACAATGTGAATTACTTAGACGAAGTCCCAGCGCATTAGCAACTTGCGATGGTAGTACAGCGTCCCAGTGCTACAAGGATCTGATGACGCGTCGCTGACAGTGCCAGGGGGGCGCAGCTGTGAAACAAGAAGTACGGTAGCGGAGTTAGTTCCGATTTTGGACGCAACCAATCCACGCGCCATCAGATCCTTGTAGCACTGTACAGTGGTACAGTATTTGAATAATGCTCGCAGGAATCTGCGCCACTCTTCCGCATGCGTATTACCGCTTTCTATGCAATCCATGAGAAATTGTTCACAACAATGACACCGATAATTGCTTTCGGTTCCGATTTTTTGCACATTATCTAAAAATTTACAATACTTTTCCAAATAATACTTAAGGCCGCTTCACATTTTTGGCGAGACGAATCAAAGCTATACGAGTAAAGCGAAACTCAATAGAGTCTATCTCCTTTACTCATATAGCTTTGTCCCCTTCATGGCTAAGTCTCGCCGAGAATGTGGAAGGGTCTTTACTCTTACAGTTTATAAGTCGGCTCGTTTTCGGAAATACGAACAGTGGCGAAGATTTGTATGCGCAATATATCTTTAGTAGATCCTGAAGAAAACGAATAAAACGACAAACTTGCTCTATTCTTTAAAAAAAAAACTAATCAGTTTTAAAGACACCTTAGTAAATAAAATATCAATGACAAATCGATTATCTTATTAGCTCTGAGTTTCATTTTCTGATATTATTTACATCTATGTGGGTAGGACGCGCAGGAGATACAGCGTCTGTCAATCTGCGTGAGCGCAAGTAAGATGCAAAGACATTGTATCGACGACGCGTGCTAGACCTCCTAGAAACACAATGTCTTTCGAACATCACTTTAGACAATATGCTTTACATCTAGCAACACTAGAGTATACGATGAACACATTTTTTATTGGATAATAATAGGTTGACCATCTAAAAAATACTAAATGAGCACCTAAATTACTAATTTGGCATCAACTAGGTTAGGTTAGGTTTCAACATATTATTTTTGATGCCAACTTAGTAATTTTGATGCTGATTTTTGTATTTTTTGATGGTCAGTTAATTACAACTCTTTTATTTAGCAATCATTTCGGTACCCAATCTCATACATTATTATTATTATTACTATTATAAACTTTTTACCAATACATAAATATTATGACGCAGATAATCTTAGGCAGCCAAATATTCGCTTTTACTCCTAAAACTCTTGCTATGACAAAACGTCACGACATGAATCCCCGAAGGTGTCAGAGGTGTTCCTAAGTGTGAACTATGAAATGCAAGTCCACACATGGCACACCCGTTTTTTACCGATGATTATAACGTCCCAAACGAAATAGCCCTTTCACCATACTTCAGACACAAATGGACAAACAGTTTGACGTGCCTTACGAATACATAAATAATTAACCCTTTAAAGGGCATAAGGTTTATATTGAAGTCATAAATGATTTAATTATAAATTTAAAGTAATAAATAAATTGAAGAAGAAAAAGAAAACTATAATATATTTTGGTACAGTGGAGACCGCATCAAGTAATAAACATTGGACTTTGCACCTATCTTATATTCTTCTCTATAGGGGCTATTGTCGTAATGCAAGTGTATAGCTTGATGTGGTCTCTACTGTACCATGTCAATAATTAGTGCGAGTATGTAAAAAATAAGAAGAAAAACAAAATAAATATAAAATATATTACCAGTTAAGACAGGAAAAAAGAAATATATTCCCTCTGTCTTAGAAAGGGTTAAGAGTGTGGTTATCAGATTAAACAGATTCACCATCATCACGCTCATCTATCGTTGGTAAGTCGGTTATGGAAATAAACAGAATAAACCAAATAAACTCATACGGACTTCGAGACCGGCCATTGAAGTGTCAAACCAACACCAATCACCGTAGTACATACAATGGTAGTTTGTATTGGCCTGAAGTTAGCTGCACAATCACGATTGACAGCCAATTTTTCCTCATGACTTTTGACGTTTGTTGAGGGTCGTGACCGAATCGTGGGTGTTTAATGTGTTTATAGTAGAAAATAGTAGCTTATTGTAATTTATTACCGCTATTGGAATTTAAAACCAAGGTAAAACTTTTATTGCAGAATAATCCATTGTACTCTATTAGGGTACGTTTCGTAACGTGTGATTATCACTCGGAGCGATGCGAATTTTACCCTGCATCGTTCAAAAATCGACCCGAGTGAAACCGAGGGTAAACGAACTGTTACCTGACAGTTGCGCTAAGTGTTTAGAAACGCTTTCGGGGAATGTGAATATCGCACTGACAAGTGCGATTTCTAACTCTGTTTGGGTACCGTTAAAATTCGCCTGACAGTTGTCATTTCGGAGTTTTCTCGGGATTCGGACAATTTTTGAAAATAGAATTCAACATTTCCGTACGAATACGGGAAAATGTTTCGAAACTGCTTCGACAGGATTATGGCTTGCAAATGCAAAGGTTGCAATGCCATCCATATTAAAAGCAATAGGTATTTAGGTACTTTACTTAATTTATTTATTTTGATTTGAGGTTATGTATTTACTTGACGTGTGTCACTCCAGACCGTTTCAAAACGCTTTTCTCACGGGAATCACTCGCAAGCGTTTCAAAACCAGATCTTTCATTCTCTTTCTAGTATATAGCTTTGTCTCTTTCTTAAAAACGAGTGAAATTTCGCACGAAGATCACACGTTTTGAAACGTAGCCCTAATGAATTCATGAATTTAAACATAAAGCCATGTTCATTTCCTAATTAGACATTTAAATTTATTTTTAATTAAGTATACATTTTTAATTTTAATTTTAGCCACATATTTTTAATAATGGATTTCATATGTATACCGATTGTGTATGTACAATTTTACATATTTTGCATTTAATGTGATATTTATATTAATAATAACTGACAAACCTTTTATAACGTGCTTTGTTATATGGTGAATAAATATCTTACATCTTATACCTGATAACCACACTCTAAGGCAGCGTTCCAATACGCCTGGTTAAATTTAAAGTTTACTTCGTGAAAGTGAAAGAGATAAGACTGAAACGAAATCTATTTACTAATCGTTTTGGAACGGCCACTTCGCGAAGGCAGTTCATTTACGTGGCAAAGGATATATTTTTGTTTATGTATCATTATTACCGTAATAAAAATGTCTTTACAGATCATTCCGAGAAATTCTATAACGCAGAAACCAAAAAATGGCGCGTAATGAAAGGGGAATGCCAAGTTTGTATGGAACTTTTGGCCCAGGTGGACAGAGACGAAAGATATCTTAAATAGAATGTTTCATTATCTAAAAAAATTATTATTAATGAATTTACGTGTCCTAAAATATAACAGTTAAAAGTGAGTTTTATATTTCTGACAAGGTACGGCTTCGAGAATTGTTCGGAGCTGTTCCTTTTCACTCGGGTTATTGTGGAACGGATGACAGTTAAATTTTATCTTTACCCCGGCGTTTAGGAACGCAACCTCAATTTGCACTACGGGATTTCACCCAAGACTTTTTAAGAACGACTTCGAGGATTGTTTGGAGCTGTTCGTTTTCACTCGGGTGATTGTGGATGACAGTTGACTTTTATCCTTACCCCGGCGTTTAGGAACGCAACCTCAATCTACACTACGGGGTTTCACCCAAGACTTCTGGGTTAGCAAGCGAGTGCTCTACCAATCGAGTACAGAAGCGGTATAAAATCTAAATACATATATAAAAGATACCCTGACTGACTGACCTATCAACACCCAGACTAAACAGTTGGACCGAGGTACACGAAATTTGGACTGCAGGTTTCTCGTATAACATAGACATCCGCCAAGAAGAGATTTTAGGAAATTAACACGGTATACGAGTAACTGGATTCACGCGAGCAACGCAGCCGTTCATAAATTACCAAATTCCTCAGGTTCCAACACTGACAGCAGGATAGCGTATACAATTTTCAACACGTGCGACAGAGATGGTATTAGAACTGTCGCGACCCCTAGTTCATGAACCCGCCTCAGGGCGTCAAATTATAGTCGCAAGATGATCACCAATCTTCTATTAACAAAGTAACAAAATATTGTATGTAACAAAATACTAACAAAATTGTATGTATTTATTACTAACTTAGTACTTTTATGTTTACTAACAACTATGAGTCATGTTGCTCGAAATAAATGTTTTGAATAAAAAAATAATAAAAAATAAAAATCCTATAGTTCGGAAACACGACCAAGTTTAATTGACTGTTCATTTGTAAATAATACAAAACAAAAAAAAGGGTAAATAAATATTAAATTAGTTCTGAACACCGTGTTTATATATTTTTTTAAAGATTTCTCTAAGGATTAACGCATTCACTACAGTCTTCTTTTCTTAATATGTAAGATAGATCGTAGCCTGCGTTCTACTGTTTAAGGTGTATGGTCCAAGGCAATCTTCATACAAACTTGTGGGAACCAATAACGGCGACAGAAGTATTATTATTTAATTCTGTTACCTTTTTCCACACGTTCCATCAACTTTACACCCGCGAATAATCAGTTTTTTTACAAACAAACTTTTTTAGAATCTAATTTTGTTGTTTAAAACTTTTTTAATCCAATGTATGAAAGTTTTAAATTGCAAAATTAGACTGTTAAAACATTTTGTTGTTAAGAAAAACTGAATATTCGCGGTTGTACAATTGATGGAACGTGTGGAAAAAGGTAACAGAATTAAATAATAATACTTCTGTCGTCGTTATTGGTTCTCACAAGTTTTTTATAAAAACTACCTTGGACCATCCACCTTAAGCGATAATCCAATACTGTTTATATTTGTATATTATATAGTCGGCTTCTAGAAAATTGCTCTAAGTGTTTCGATAAAAATGTACAGGGAAGGGGTTTTCTTCGTACAATAATAAAAATCTCGCATCAGCAGTTGTATTCTAAGGCACGTCCGTAGCTCAGTTAGTAGAGCGTCCGCCTGGCGCGCAAGAGGTCCCTGGTTCGAAACACGCCGGGGTAAAACGTGGATTTAGGACACAGCCGTCAGATTCCACTTTCGTCAGGAATTATTTTTTTACCCATTTTAGTTCATTTTCGTCAGGAATGACTAAAGAAGAAATCTAAATAATTCCACTTCCGTCATTTCATATCTTTTTCCACATTCGACAGATATTATAATGATACAACTTCGGACCTACTTTGTTTATCTGGGTACTTGAATACTGGCCACTTATAAACTGTCTAGGTATAATTAACGATGTTAGGTATGATGTGATTTCTTTTTTTTTCGTGTCCTATGTCCCCGTTGCCTATTTGTTTGCCCAAATTTGTGCCCAAAGCATTTTGTTCGAACAGAGAATTAAGGGCCTATGTCATGACTATCTGTGCTTTAGAGAGAAAAAGGTGGAGAAGGGCCAACGATACGTTTGAGCTAGGCCCTCAGTTTCGGGGCGCTTTTTTCGCGTTTCAATTTGCTTATTATTTCATTAAAAGTCATAGGGCAAGAGTAAAAGCGCAAGTCTGAATTTACCCAAGATTATGCTACTAATACAAAAAGACTAAGTGGAGATGTTACACCTATATAAACTTATTAATTATAAGGCTAACATTCATAGACTGTCTCACACTTTGAAAATTTAGACATCCACAAACTCATTTTCTGTACCTATACGTATTTATTAGGAATTTCTTATAATATTTCTTTTTTTTTTACATTTTTACGGTGACTGGGAATGTAAAGCGACAATTCAAAAATTACAATTTATTCCCGACAAATTGGCAAACAGATATTCCATTTAATTTACGCTATTACTTCAAATACCCTAATTTATCTAACAACAATGATAATTAACTGAGGAAATAAGCTCGTCCAAGCTAAACTTTAAACAAAAACAGTGTCCCATTCACTTTCACAATAATTTCAGAATACACGTTTCAATTTATCTGGAGCAAGCAAGGAAAAACACTAAAATCGGTCCTACACCCCTGCAGACTCCGCCTGATCTGTCACCATCACCTTTTGATCCATATTTCTGTTCAAGTCCACTGGAATTTCTTGTACAGTTGCACCGATGCTAGGCGCGCGGTCCGATTTTCGTTTTCTGCGACGATTTGGCAGAGTCGCCGCAGTGCCGCGTGACGTCACACGGCGAGGTCGTTGCGACCACCTCGATAGACACGAGCGACGGACGGTCGGAGGTGGGGGGCGAGGGCGCGTCCACGTCATTCTGCAACGATGCAACGCGCTGAGTGGACCCGCGCGCTACAACAGCGGGGGGACGGGAGGGGAGGCACCGTTACTCACACGCTCGGCACTATGTCGCGATACAAACTACGCTCGCTGTCTATGGACATTGTTGGGGATATGTACATCGATCGGACGTGATATGAACATGAGGGAAATCTTTAGGGAGAAGTTTTTAAATTAAGAAGATCACTGATTATTTTGGAATTGTCAAACGTGGAATTGGGGGTTGGACTCTTCACACCAAATTTAAAATCAACGTTCCGATTTGTACACAATCTAATGGTAACTTGACCATGGAGTATTAAAAGTAAGAAACAGCAAGTTTGTATGTTTGTACTGCGACATCTGGCAGTCTAATAATAAAGTGCTGATATATAGCTACGGATATACATACTGCACCCGGCAGTAAATAATGCACATCGGCTATCTTCGGCTTCGTAAAGCGCCGTCTTTGTCACCGATTAGTGCTTCGTGCGACAGAGATAACGCTACGATACGATGGGCATTATTTACTGCCGGGACGTGGGATGATAAAATTATAATTTTAAAACCCAAAATCTGGTGACAAATTAATATATTTGAGGTGAAACAACAAAATAGTGGTGAACACATACATAATTGTAAGATGATTGAATAGAATAATCACTCTTAATTAAATAAGTATAATAAATTAAACTATATATGTATGTAGAGGTGATACTTGAAAGTATTATGGTTAAGTTGCCATAACAAAGCGTAAGTGAAACGAGAAAATAGTGGGCAAAAATAAATTATAATGTTTACCCCATATTAATGATTATGACGTATTTTGTATTTGCTATTTATCAAAGAGTGGTTGACGGTGGCAGCCCCATTACCGTATTTCTAACGCGAGCAGTGAAGGAAAAAACATAGAAGTCTGATTAGAATTGAAAAATTACCCCACTATAAACTGGGTTGAACACAATTTTGTATGGCGACGGCTCCAATAGCGTTCATTGTGTCTTTCGAGTCGGCCAATCACGGCTGACCTACATATACCCTGCGTTCCGTAATAGAATTATATCGCTAAAATCGATTACGAAAGTATGAAGTGAATGGCTTATGATCCATTTTAATTCTATTTCGGACCGCAGGGTTAGTGTCGCATGACAACAGTACGATCCAATCATGAGCCTTTTGCCCTTTTCAGACTGTGGTGCCATTTTCAAATGACACTTTGTTAGAAATGTGTCTTCTTTTCATTTTTACTTACTAAAATAATGAATGAAAATCTGCTCAATTAAATGCCTAGAAATAGCAATGAACTATTTTTACATAGCAAAGTGTTAAGAAACAAGATTTTTATAGCTAGACATTTTATTTATGACAAAAGTGGCCGTTTTAGCTAACGTTCAAATTTTGGCTCATCGAAGATGTTGTCTATGAAAACTGCTAATTAAAAACAATTCATTGCTATTTCTACATATTTAATTGAACAGACTTTCAATAAATTATTTTGGCAGGTAAGTAATGATTTTTGTCTAAAGTGGCAGCATAAAGCGCCTTTGTTTTGTTTTGTAGTTATCTTTAATTTATATGATAGTTAAGTTTTTTTTTTTTCTTTTAACTGTGCATGTTGTATGTATACGTTTTGGAAAGCAGCATTGTCCAAACGGTTATTGTGTTATGTTAAGAAATTTGTTGTATATACTTTATAAATAAAATAAATTAATTAAGGTTACTTCTACTTATTCTATTACTATGAAATTTGGCACGTAGGGAGTGCGCTTTAAAGTAATTAAAAGAAAATAAAAAATGATGTACAAAGTTTCGCCTAGGCGGTAATTGTCACTTTAGCCTCACATTCGCGTTATAGATATACGGTAATCGGGCTGATGTTCGTCCCATTTCAGCTAAATGTCACTTGGAAGTTTTGTAACCACGCTTGGGTAAAATAGCACTTAATGTTAAACGTCAGTCTTTTAGCGCATAACTTAACTTTGTTCTTCTTGTTAAGAAATAAAAAATTGAAAAGCATTTTGATCTGTGGCAATTGACGCCAATAGTTCAGTAATAGCGAGGTTTATAAAGCAAGAGTTTGAAATTGTATACACGATTAGTCATGATCTTGTCAAAAACAACTTAAAAAGCTGTTTTAACTTTGTTTGGATAAGATCATGACTAATTATGCATTAAACTTCAAACTCATGCTTTATAAACCTCACTAATACTGAACTATTGGCGTCAATTGCCAAAAGGTTTTAAAATTTTTCACTTCTAAACAAGAAAAACAAAGTTAAGTTACGCACTTTGCTCTAAGCGACTGACATTTAACCTTAAAGACAAAATGTACAAAACTGGGCGTAGGCGTTAGGCGGAACTTGAAAACTGAATTAATTGCTTTCACGCAGCGGCATGCATAGAACTTTTTTCCGGAAGGTCAAGTTTGACAACAAAAAAAATATGAAAAAATTTAAATTAAACTTTGAAAAAAAAAGCTTGTATGATGCCAGGGCATGAACATTTTCGTATAAACTTTTTTTTTAAAGTGCTATTTATTTTTTTCATATTTTTTTTACTGTCAAAATTGGCCTTCTGATTGCTTTTCCGGAAAAAAGTTGTATGCACGCCACTGCTTTTACGCACTCTCTGATCGCCTGATAGGAACCGCTTTAACAGGTCGCCATATTTTGATAACTTTGCCTTAAATAAATTTCCAAATGTGTAAGATATGACATTACAGTGAGGAAATCAGCACTTTGCGCGAGCGAATGGCCGGTGCGTTAGGTTCTGCCCGTCACGAGAGGTCAACGAAAAATGAGGCATGCAAGGAAATATTTTCAAGAATAACAAGAGTTATTTTCTCGAAAATATTTAAAATTAAGGTAAATAAAATCACAATGTTAATAAAAAAACAAAGGGACATATTTGTTTAACTACAATTTATGAAATTAAAGAAAATGTAAGTAATTCATGAACACTACGCCTCATGGCCTTTTACAACTAATAAAACTAGTTAAAATATTTTCACTTTTAGATTTTCATTTTCATATCGACCATTATGATTGGCAGGTCTAGCATGCGCCGTCAATACGGTGTCTTTCCATCACGCTTGCTCTCACACACATTGATAAACGCGGTATGCGTGTGAGTGCAAGTAGGATAGATAGACGCTGTATTTCCGGTGCGTGCTAGCTACACAGGTAACGTTTTTTTTACTTTTAACTTGGTTTTAATAATTTTATAACCGGCCATTAAGAAGTCTAGTATTTTTATTTACACACACAACACACAAAGCGTTAGCAAAGCAAAAAATGACATACATACATATGTCCATATATACATATAAGGTGAAACTTAATCGACCGCCCGAATTCATACTGGAGATTCGGTTAGTTATCAGGAACAATGTTCAGATGAAATTCGAAAAAAAAAATTTTTGCTCCCGTACCGCCTATACTATGAACTGTATTTGATTTTTTTTTTCTGATTTCTTAACGAGGTGTTATAGAACCTTGTTCCTGATCACTAACCGAGTCTCTATTACGAATTCGGGCGGTTGTTTAAATTTCAGTTTGTATATTATATTTCATTAATACGAAATAAATTAATTGTAAATTAACAAAGATGCAACTTTTAACAAAAGCATGATGTAAATGTATAGCTGTCTCCATAAACATAATACATAGCTAACAAACCATGTAAATCTACAGATATTAATAAATAAATAAGTTTCGGATATAAAACAAATATCATGTTACTAAAAATCGAAATGAATACCAAAGCATAATAATTATTCTATTTCAATTAAATTTCTACCTAGTTTCTCACATACAATAAGTATAAATTACGATATTTGTTAAGATATGATTTATCTAAAACACCTAGCTTCTGGTGATAAAATCTAAACACAATGTTTAAGCAGTAATCTAAACAACCAAAATAATTTAACAGTATTAAATTTACAATTCTAACATAAATATGTAGATTAAACCTATTGTATAAATGTTATATTTTACCTGATATTGTTGAAATTGTTGAAGGAGCTGTTCTCAAAATAAACCAGTTATAAAAACATATACATTTTAAATAGATAAGGACTAATTCAGGTTACTTCGTTGACTAGAAAAACAATTTCGTTGGTAATAAAAACTACTACATGAAGTGTATTCTACAAACAGTTATAAAGTAATTAATTACTCTGAAGTTTTGACACCTAACCTATTACAAAATTCTAAATTTATTATTTCTCCATTACTAATGGGAAAAAATATAATGACCACCAAAATAAACTTTGATGTCCCATACACTTCGACCAAAAATAATACTGTCTGTCCCACTTGTCCCATTGTGTTGTCCCATGATGGGACAACTGACACGATTTCGTTGCAGTAGTCCCATGGGACAAGTGATACTAGTATTTTGGTTCCAGTTGTCCCATTACCATCATATAGTGAACACCAAAATTAGTAAATGTCGATAAAAAATAGGTGCGTCGACGAGCGGAGCGAAGCGAGGAGCGTGTTAGGTTGACTTGTTAGATAAAATAAGGAGCCGAGCGAAGCGGAGCGGAGCGAGGAAACATCGTTAGTTTTCACAAAAATATGATCTGCCCGGAAGAATCAATTTGGAAATTTAAAACATAAAAATTTGGTGATCATTTACTAATTTTGGTGTTCATTTACTAATTTTAATGGTGGTCATATATTAATTTTGGTGTTCAGTTAAACACAAGCCATTACTAATTAATTTCAGGCACGTATTTGGACCCTAAAACAATGGATACATAGCACCAAACCAGATTTCTGTTACATGCCTCTCAATATAAATGAAAATTGGTTACAATTTCATAGCTCTAGTAGCTCTAATATAGAAATGTCTAAAATTTTAAATGTCCTATCACTGGCTAAAAAAATACTTTACTTTTAAATCTATCTGGTAAATTTAGTAGCTAAGCTGCTTAACTCCAAAAGAATACCATGAATACATGATAGTATCATTATAAAGACCTTGAAAAATACTATGATTACATGATAGTATCATCAGAAAGATCTCGAAAAATACCATGACTATATAATAGTATCATTACAAAGATCCTGAACAATACCATGACTAAATGATAGTATCATTAGAAAGATCTTGAAGCGTAGATGAGACATCATATGACAAAATTGTTTTCTTATGCTTAATCTATCAGGAATAAAAGCAATTCTGGATTTTCCCAGTGACATGCTACTTTATTGAATTAGATCTATGATTCTATCCCCGGTTTCTGAAAGGCCAATCAATGTTAACAGTAGATTAAAAAATAATTATCTGCGGATTAAGCCAGAAAAAGTGGGAATTTTACATTGAAATCAAAAATTAACTAAGTTAATTATTGATTCATCACTATTCAGACTTCATATATGCTTTATTTTCACCGTTATTTGCGGTTAAAGTTTTTTTAATCTACTGTTAACTTTGATTGGCCTTTCAGAAACCGGGGGTATATGTCGTATGATATCATATCAAGTTGGACTTGTAATGGCATATCGATCCTTTAAGTTCTTAAATGGTATTTGACCTCTGAAGATGCTTTTTAAACACTCCACCGTTACAAATAAAAAAAAAACTGTTGCAAGCTTTTTTTTAATCGATCACTCGTCGAACCTGACTGCCGTCAACATCCAAAAATTATAATTTTGGCATAAAATAGCTACGATAAAAATGTATTACTTTTATTATTTATCGCACAATTTATTGGGTAAGCAGCTTAGCTATAGCACAAAGAGCAACATACTTGTTACCATCATTTATTTTAGGGTACCTGGCAATACAAAAACCCTCTATAAAACACACTACCTTTATACAATAGTAAATACAAAACTAGCTTCAGTATTCCTGGCAAAACACACTACACATAATTGAAAACATATTCTAAGTCCAACAGTTTCGTAGCACCCTAAGACATTCACAGAAATCCACTAGTTCGATTCCCATCACGACGTTAAGAACGTTGCTTAGTTCTTTGTTTACGTTTCTTTCTACGAACTTACTGTGAGCGGCGACCTTACAACCCAAGTATGCGCGCCTGAGCGCACTTGTCACTTTGCCCTGATAACCAGTCATAAACGAATATTTTAAGGGGGAACGATTCGTATCTTCTACGAAGCGCACGACTCAAGATGGTACTTCTTATTTTTAATTTAATATATTAAATAAATGTGATTTATGGCATTTCGCGAACATAGTTTAATGTCAATTAGGCTTTCCCGGCAAAATGTTGTTATTTTATGCATTACTTTGTAAATGTATGTGCACACAAAGTTAAAAGAGTGTTTTAAGTATATTTAGGTTTATATTTTAATCTTGATCTCCCTATTATTTTCTGATTAGTTTACACCTCCACATGTTAATTTGTTCATCTTTCTGTTAGCTACCAAGGGTTGCCTGGAAGATATTGCTATTAGCAATAAGTGCCGCCCTTGTACACCATGTTTAATTGTTTTGTTTGTCTTTTAAGTTATTTGTGTAAATGTGCAAAGAGTTATAAAAAAATTAAATAAAAAAATTCCGTCCCTGCTCGAATCCCTGTTCAGAGCTCCTCACATCCAGATTTACTTTTCTTTTTGCGTTTCTATACTGCAATTATATAAATGTTAATTAAAAAAAAATCTTTAATATCTGTAATTCAAAAATAAGAAAAACCATCATAAGTTGTGCGTTTTGTAGAGGATACGACTCGTTTTCCCTTAAGGCGTATCGCTCACTGCTAGAGTCAGTCCAGTAAATGAAAGATTTGAGGTCGAATTAAAGATACACAACTAAAATTACATCGAAATAATATTATTTTTTTCTATACTTTACTAAAATTTAGACCCCTAATATTGTTCTTAAGGTTAAACGTCATTCGCTTAGCGCTAAGTGCATAACTTAACTTTGTATTTCTTGTTTATAAGTTGAAAATTTAAAAACATTTTGGTATGTGGCAGTTGACGCTAGTAGTTCCGTATTAGTAAGATTATTAAAGCATGAGCTTGAAATTTATTGCACAATTAGTCATGATCTTGTCAAAACAAAGTTAAAACAGCATTTTAAGTTGGTTTTGAGAAGATCATGGCTGATTGAGTATACAATTTCAAACGCTTGCTTTATAAACCTCATTAATATTCAACTATTGGCGTCAAATACCTACCACAAAGCAAAATGCTTTTCAATTTTAAATTTCTAAACAAGAAACACAAAGTTAAGTTATGCACTTAGCGCTAAGCTACTGACGTTTAACCTTAACTATGGTCTAGCTATTGTGGTTGTTTTTTTAATTATTTATCAGATTCTTATAAATTTTAATTTTTCAGTTAGTTTACTAATATATATTCCCAATTTTTACCTAGTGTACATTTAATTCAACCTTCTCCATTAAATCATTTTTAGATTGACTGGACTAAGTCGAAGCAAGGACGAGACGGGCAGGGGCGTTCAAAAAACGCACCTAGTAGATATTATTTGGGATCAAATTGCTTGCGCTATATTTACGACGCCACTTCGACTTCGCGCCTCTGCACAAGCAATTTGATCATAAATAATGCCGAGGAGGTGCGTTTTTTGAATGTCTGCGCCTGCGCTGCGACCGGGCCTCGACTTATATGTGAACTATGCGCATAACACTACTTTTTAAAAAGGAAAATTGGAAAAAATGCCTTTATAGTTGCGATTTCACGTCAGTTCGTCTGCAGCATAGCTCAAAAACGTAACTAACGTCAATATACGTCCTTTTTTTAGGCAGCTTACATACATGTGCTTCGAAAGACCCCGTACAGTTGCGACTTTTTTTTAGATTTATAATATTTTAAATTTAGAAAATAAGACACAGATAAGGCACACAATTTTGAGATGATATTCCCATTTTCCAGTAATTTTTTGAGTATCCAATCATGATCAGTTACAAAAGTTTAATTAACGTTTTAGCCAATCAGATATCTAATCAGTGACTGAAGGGCAAAGTCTGAGATTTCGATGTGAATATGTTTCTTCTAAATAATGTATGGTGTACATGCAGATTTTGTTATATTGACCAATTTATGGTTGAGTGTACAAACGGTTCGAAAATTCTATATTTCAATTCAACACACGTGTTCAACTCTATGCCAGTGATAAGTATTAATTCGAATAACTTTTCACACAGTTTCTAAAGTCGTGGATATTTCACTGTAACTATTTTTTCTTATCAATATCAGAATGTAGAGAAATAAAAAGATCATGCTGGAGAAACAAAATGGGTATCTCACCACACTATATCCTGATTTGTCCTGGAATTCATAACATCCTAGCTTTATTACATGTTTCCCTAATTGTACTTTATAAAGATCATATCTGAACACTTTTTGGTTGAATAGCCTTAAAATTATGTTCTTATCCTTACATAAAAATACATTTATTGCAATATCTTATATAATAAATAATACAAAATTAAAATATATATGTATAAAATATAAAGAAAAAATGATTATAAAATGAATTAACCAAATGTTTAGTTTAGCGTTGAATTGTACAAAATTTCGAAAATATTTGGCCCAGCTTGTAGTTTCCAAATAGTCTTGTTTTTGTTTTACAAAATGCAAAAATTTATGTCACATTTTGTGGTTCATCTATTTTCTAAAGTACTTGCATACTGAGTTACAAAATTTGTTTTATCTGTCTTTAATACTAACTTGCAATCAATATCAAATAGGCATAACTTTTCAATTTTTAAAGCCAATTTCTGTAAAATTGGGATTTTGAACGTCAATTAAACAAAAATGGTCGTTACATCACATATTTCCCACAAAAAACTTTTTACTTGCATTTTATTTTCACAATAACAAAGTTCTGATAGATTGTATTTGAAAAATAGGAAATTCTGGTCGGGGTTACTATGATGATATCTGTAAATAGCTTGACTGACATCCATTGGACCATTTTTGTTGACCAATAAATAAGTTTTTTTTTAAATTTATTATATATATTTTATAAATGTCGAATATTTTTTGTTGAAATAGTGTAGTCATTTGATTTTATCAACCTGCAGTTGTCAGCTTTTAAGTTTTATGGGACCAATCTGTAGTTTTATTTTTTTGTTTGATTTGTCAGATAGTTTTGTGATTTGACTACCTTGCAGTTTTCAAATTGTATAGTTTTTCACCAGCCTGAGTACTAAGATTAGTTAGAGCACCTTGTAGTTGTAACATGATATTGTTGGACCGGCGTGTAGTTGTCAAATTGTTTAGCTGGACCACCTTGTAGTTGTCAGTAAGTTTGATCATCCAGTCCATACTAATTGAATTGTATAGTTTCACCAGCCTGAGTACTAAGATTGGTTAGAGGACCTTGTAGTTGTAACATGATTTTGTGGGACCGGCGTGTAGTTGTCAAATTGTTTAGCTGGACCACCTTGTAGCTTTCAGTAAGTTTTATCATCCAGTCCATACTAATTGAACTCTACAACTTTGTACAATCCAACGCTAGCTAACCCCCACCGCAGACAGCAACAGATAGAAGAAAGCTAAGAACATATGCAGCCATCGGTACCTGACCGCTCGATAAACCCGGGTGAGAGTGCTAGTGACAGTTACCTTGAGAGGGACTGGCGGCACCTCGAGGTGGTAGCCGATGTCGCACAGGTTCCGTAGGAGCTCTCGCCCTGGAATTGTGGGAAAATTTGGGTTAAGGTATCATGGGCTTACATGTTTGACATCTGTCAAAATTTCTGTATGAAAAAAAGCCCCATATGTCATCTTTGACATCTGTCAAAAAAAATACAATATTTTTGTAAGTGGGAAACTGGGCCCGTGGGCTGCGTAAGCTGTGGGCTGGGTAGCCACTAAAAAAAAAAAAAAAATTTTTGCAAGTCAACTCAGCCAGCCTACAAAAATACATTATTTTTTGTAAGTGGCCAACTCAGCCCGCGCAGCAACTCAGTTTGTTGCGGGCTGATTTGCCCCTGAAGTGATGCATGCATATGCTTTAAATTAGCGAATGTGGAAAACCGAAAGATGCGTTTTGAAACTACTTGAAGATAAACTTTGGAGGACTCCCGTTTATGATACACTAAAAATGGATAAAAGATATACTCGGTGCGGAAATATTTCCGGACAAAAGAAATATGTTGGCTAGTACAGTGACCTACAAATTTCGCCTTATCTCGTCTCCCAAGCGTTGAACAGAAGGTTATAGCAGCTGCCCGCAGCTAGTGAACGCCGTGACCTCGTTGTTCGCACCCGACAAATACACCCGAGCGCGCCATCACCGCCTGCTGCACGAGCCGAAGGTCGCGACCGTGGCGCGGCGTCACTCTCCGCTCCCGCGCGCCCTCTATTACCTGAACGCACTGCTGTCAGCTGAACCACAGAGTGATCTGTTTGCTGTTTATAAGGAGTGTTTAGGGTTCTATGAGAGTGATGCCTGAATGTTATGTTTTTCTTGTCGATTTTAATTTTTGTTATGTTATTTTCAATTTTATTTTTTAAGTTTCTTAATTTGTATAGCGCAAAAGATATTCTGTAATGTTATACAATTTTTTCTGAATAAATAAATAAATAGCACCACGGCCTTGTGAGGAACTTGTGTGTATGTAAACCAGAAATGCTTACCAGTAGACCTCTTATCGGAATACCGTTCGCTCGGCTCCCTACGTCACAATCACCGTATCTCGTCTCCCAGGCGTCGAACCGCCGCCGGTTATAGTAACGCGGCCCCGTGAGGTAGGGCAGGTACATGTGTGTATATAACCAAAAAGACTCACCAGTAAACATCTTATCGGAGTACCGTTTGCTCGTCTCCTTTTGTCGCATAATCTCGTCTCCCAGGCGTCGAACAGCCGATTATAGTACCGCGGTCCCGTGAGGTAAGGCAGGTACTTACGTGTATATAACCAGAAAGGCTCACCAGTAGACATCTTATCGGAGTACCGTTTGCTCGTCTCTCTTGTCGCCGTGTCTCGTCTCCCAAGCATCGAACAGCCGGTTATAGTACCGCGACAGTATAAGGTGAGGCAGGTATTTGTGTGTATATAAACAGAAAGACTCACCAGTAAACATCTTATCGGAGTACCGTTTGCTCGTCTCTCTTGTCGCCGTGTCTCGTCTCCCAAGCATCGAACAGCCGGTTATAGTACCGCGACAGTATAAGGTGAGGCAGGTATTTGTGTGTATATAACCAGAAAGGTTCATCAGTAGACATCTTATTGGAGTACCGTTTGCCCGTCTCTCTTGTCGCCGTATCTCGTCTCCCAAGCGTCGAACAGCCGGTTATAGTACCGCGACAGTATAAGGTGAGGCAGGTATTTGTGTGTATATAAACAGAAAGGCTCACCAGTAGACCTCTTATCGGAGTACCGGTCGCTTGGCTCCCTCTTTTCGCCGTATCTCGTCTCCCAGGCGTCGAACAGCCGGTTATAGTACCGCGACAGTCTAAGGTGAGGCAGGTATTTGTGTGTATATAAACAGAAAGGCTCACCAGTAGACCTCTTATCCGAGTACCGGTCGCTCGGCTCCCTCTTTTCGCCGTATCTCGTCTCCCAGGCGTCGAACAGCCGGTTATAGTACCGCGACAGTATAAGGTGAGGCAGGTATTTGTGTGTATATAAACAGAAAGGCTCACCAGTAGACCTCTTATCGGAGTACCGGTCGCTTGGCTCCCTCTTTTCGCCGTATCTCGTGTCCTAGGCGTCGAACAGCCGGTTATAGTACCGCGACAGTATAAGGTGAGGCAGGTATTTGTGTGTATATAAACAGAAAGGCTCACCAGTAGACCTCTTATCGGAGTACCGGTCGCTCGGCTCCCTCTTTTCACCGTATCTCGTCTCCCAGGCGTCGAACAGCCGGTTATAGTACCGCGGCCCCATGAGGAAGGGCAGGTACTTGTGGGTGTACTTGGTAGGGAATATCCGCTCCATGCCGCTGGATTGCGTGAGCTCGTCTTCGGCTTGGATGAGGTGGCGCACGTCGTCAGGTGTGAGGGTTGAGAGGATGTCTTTTAGGTACTGGAATTTGGAGAAAAGTCAGTGACTTAAATATTATTAAGTCAGTCAGTTTACATCAAATATTTTCTCATTCTCTCGGAAATGTGCTCAGGTTATTTGCATATATATTTTTATATAATTTTTACAAATTTATGTGTTTTTTTATAGATATTAAACAAAATATAAATAATAAATTTTAGGCGGTATAATTTCGTTTATTATCTATAATAAGTACCTGACATGAATCCCGAAAAGGGGCGTCAGAGGTGTTCCGAGTGTAAAATGCAAGTCACAGTCCACACTCAGTATAACCACGTTTCACCGACGATTATTACGTCCCAACATGATGTGTGGTGAGCCCTATCGCCGTACTTCGGGCACAAATACACGCTGTTTAGGGCATGCAGGTTTCCTTACGATGTTTTCCTTCACCGTTCAGCAAGTGGTAAGTAAGAACAAATACTATGCACATAAATTCCGAAAAACTCATGCCAAACCGGGGATCGAACCTGGATCTCGAGATTGAGAGGCCATCGTTCTAACCCTGAGCTACTGCTTAAAATAGAATTAAAAAAAGTTAAGACCTATTAAAATTAATCAGATCGAATCACATACCATGTCTCTTTCTTCGATGTTTGTGTAAATAATGTGCTTATCTCTTTCTTCCTTGGAGAGATACACGGTATACAATCTGCCGTCGTATGCTAATCCAGCCTGCGAAGAAAACATTGTTAAATATAACAATTTACTTTTGGTACTCTAAATAAGAGGTGATAGAGCTGATGTCGGGCTCGACTGTGGAGGTACCACCATCTTACTTGGAGACCCCCTCGAAGTAATTCGGGGGAGAGTAAGAGGACAGCTCACAGGCAAAAAACCAGGAGGCCCACCTTGCCTGGTACCGATGGATGGCGGTATATCCATCCCTAATAGCCGGGCCTTATATGGAACAGACTGTTGACGGGCAGCGGCGTCACTGGTGCGAGGGTTCCGGCACCGCGCTCACCAACCCGCCTGCCCAGCGTGTGTGAGTATGACCAATTCTTCCAGGATGACCGCCGGGAGTGGCAAAGTCCTGGAAAGGCTTATGTCCAGCAGTGGACGAACTAGGCTGATGGATGGACGGACTCAAAATAAAATGAGGTCTTAAGGGGCGTTGTTACGCGCAAACCTCCATACAACAACAACACATTGAGGGATGTGTATGGAATGTTATTATAATATTTTAAACTGAATCCATTAACAATAAAGCCGATTCTGAAGGCTTGAATTTTAGTTATAGTGCTGTCAAAACTTAAAATTTTCCAAAGTAATTTAACTTCTGTTACTTAAACCTAAGGACTATTTTGCGATGAAGAAAATTTAGTTTTAACAGCACTAAAAATAAAATTAAAGCCTTCAGAATCGGCTATAATTATCTACATATAGATCTATGTTTAAGTCGAACTAAAAATCATGAAATTTGAGTAATATCTTAACAACAAACCCCTATAATACGTAAATTTAACGGTTTTTTACTAAAAGTGTAACCGAATGTGCTTTTATTGTTTAAGATAAAATCAAAATATTAATAAGAGTTAAACATCGAAAATATAATCTAGATTAAAAATAACCAAAAATAATGTTTGAAAACGTCCACAGTCTTGCTAAAATCAGGTTTGTCCTGTAACAAGTTTTCAATTTAACGCCTGCGACGAAATCGGCACGATTGTATTGTCCTCGCAAGTTTCATGGAGCGTTGCACCTTATAGCGAAATGAAACAGCATGAATATTTGGCCACGCCCACAACTGAGTTGTTCGCGTCATGATGTCTGTTCTTATATAATAGCTACTTGCATAATATGGACGCATGCGGGATATTATTTTTCTTTTATTATATACATATTTCTTTTGTGTACTTATTATTACTTTAATTAATTTTTGTAAATTTTAAATTTTAAGCAAATTTTTGAAACTGTTTTCTTAAACCAAAGCTGCGGACTGAAGGAGCGGAGTCTTCTGATACAGGTATTTTTACTTAAAAGAAGGCTTGGTTATCACAAGACTTTTTTTTTTTTTTTTGAAGGTTCATGATTTCTGTTCTATAAGACCGTTCTTTTTTCTAAGATTTTTTTCTGATGTAGCTATAAAACTTTACTGCAATTTTCTCATCAACCCTTTTACTTCATCTTATCAAGTAGCAAGTGTTATTTATTTTGTTTGGAAACTGTAACATTTACTACTATCAAAAGTGAGAACGCCGAACCCTGTTTTTGCCCGAGCCCGAGCGCCGACCCTTAAAAGCGAGTTGCAATTTAAACAATTTGATTAATCTGTAAAAGGAATCCGAGCCACGATCTGGACTGCGATTTATTGTTTTATTTATAAAAAATATATATTTAATATTGCTCTTCTCTTTAGTGGCTTAACTTCTATGTATTGGCAAATCATTTAAACATTTTGATAACATGTATTCCCAAGTTCGCATTACATAAATGTTGTTATATATATGTAGGATATAAGTAGATAAGTAAGACAATGGACGTAAATGCTGAGGTCGAGTATTCTTTTTTAAATTTATGATATTGTCATTGTCATTAACTCACCAACTTATGAGGTTTCTCCTTGGTGAGGGCATCGAGATTAGTTTTGATCGGCACTTGGAACTGCGCCAGATTTAGTACCGTCGTTACCAGCGGCCCTTTTACATGGATGTCTAGCGGCGACGCGCTGTGCAGGCTCGGAGATATGTTCACCTGGTATAGGTTAATAAATATAGCAAGACAAGATAAATACTCTCTTCACTTCTCACGCTCTAAAAAGTAGATAGATAGATATAAATTTGTGGATATATTAATAATTCGCAATATTCCGCTAAACTCTTACCATAATTTTGCTGTCGAGCGGTCGGGTGGACTACACATCCCGAGGATGCCTCGTTTAGAGGCGAAACACGTGTCGATAAGTTTTCTTGCTTGTTATTTAAGATTGCTTTATTTTGTGCTCGTGCTGCTTGCTTTGCTTGTGCATGTTTTATGCGGGAGGGCGGGCGGTGCTTAAGTCTGCATTTTGAATAGCTTGGTAAGAGTGTTTAGCGGAATATTGCAAATTATTAATATATCCACAAATTTATACGCCTTTTTCAATAAATTTTAGATAGATATAACATTTATTTCTCAAAAACACGACACATATATACAAAACAAAGTAGAGCTTAAATAAGAACTTAAAAAAAATAAACTTAGAACACAAAAAGAAAGAGAAAAAGGCTCCGAAACAGAAGGCTATACTCCGAAGTGACAAAATTCGGTCAAATATCGGTCGGAACTAAACGGCGGATCCATGGGGTCCTGGGGAGTCAAGACCCCCCTGGGCCTAGTTTAATTTATTATTTCTATACAGGCACGCTAAATTTACCTAAAATTGCACAAAATTTTATTATATATATTTGGACTAATTCGGAGCCTGTGACCCCCCCTGGCTCGCAGGCTGGATCCGCCCTTGTCGGACGTATATGCACCTCTATCACACTCTTTATGCGTGCGTCAGAGATGGACGTATGCCCGACCGATAAACGACCGACCGAATCTTTTTGGCCGGGCCTGCATAATGCCGCAAAACAAAATCTGCGACGCTGTTATTCTGCCGTCACCTGCAGAGAGCCGCACGAATTCCATCGAGAGAGGGCAATATGAGTATAACAATTTTGGCTAAATATATTAAATAAGAGAATATCCTGAATGACTGATCTATCAATTACTTGTTTATGCTTGCTACAAGCGGACTAAAACTACGTTTTATGCAGGGGTCGGCAACCTTATGACATAGGAGGGCCACAAATGTTACCAGAGGATCATAAATAACGCGTTAGTCAATTTTAAAACACAATTTCTTATTAAAATCTAATGCTATTTTAGCGGCTGGATTTGACTTTTTGCCATTTTGCACTATGTTGTACCATTTTTTCTTTTTATGTTTTTTTTTTTAGCAAATAAATTTATTTCACTTTTACTTCACTTTCACTTGCATTTTAGACGTGGGAATGCGCAGTATACGTCTAAATGTGCATCCGTTAACTGAGAACAATGCATGCTAATTATTAATTACACTTTATAAATAAACATACTTTCAATTACTTATATTACTTTTAAAAAAGCATGAATTTCACGAAAAAAGCGATTCAGTTTCCGTGTTTCAAAACCGATTGAAACGAAACCAACACACGCAGATATTAACGAGAAAAAATACATAAAGAAATTATGGTTAATGTCATAATGTAGCCACGATTTAAAAATAACTGAAGTTTTGCGTGCGCGGCATCTGATTAGAGTAGGATAGAGAGTTAAAAAACAAACGCGTTAGAGCAGGACTGAACTTTAGCATAGTGCAGCCCCTTAAAAACTAAATATAAATGTAAACTAAAACAAAACTTTAATTTTTAGATTTTTAAGTTCTTTATTTATAGTTTTAGTTTACATATATATTTTAAGGATTTATGTGAAAGTGAAATTTATTTACCACAGAACATGTGAAAAAAAAGAAGACACGGTACAACATAATATAAAATGGCAAAAGGAGCAAACTCAGCAAATGCTACAAGTTGAAGCAACTTGCAGCGCTGATTTTCAGTTTGCCCCATTTTAAAACATAAACAAAATACAAAGACAGGTAGGAGTAAAAAGATAATAATTAAGAATTTACCTATTATTTATATATATATGCATATAATAATATAAGTGTACTACATTGTCACCGTACCATTGTAAAATTCGATAATTTATAATTTGGCAGTTGTTTATAAAATAAACCTCATCCATCAGCCTAGTTCGTCCACTGCTGGACATAAGCCTTTCCAGGACTTTGCCACTCCCGGCGGTCTTCCTGGAAGAATTGCCCATACTCATACACGCTGGGCAGGCGGGTTGATTAGCGCGGTGCCGGAACCCTCGCACCAGTGACGCCGCTGCCCTTAACCAGTCTGTTCCATATAAGGCTCGGCTATTAGGGATGGATATACCGCCATCCATCGGTCCCAGGCATGGTGGGCCTCCTAGTTTTTTGCCTGTGAGCTGTCCTCTTACTCTCCCCCGAATTACTTCGAAGGGGTCTCCAAGTAAGATGGCGGTACCTCCACAGTCGAGCCCGACATCAGCTCTACCACCTATATAGCTAACCTAAGCCTAACCTATTGAAATTATAAACTATTAGACTTTACAACGTCACAATCAACAAACAATATTCATTTTCATCAGTATCGTACCTCCAACAGCCACGGCTTCAAGTCCTCATCAAGCAGAACATCAATCCCGAATAGCTCGTAGCAATTGTACCTCGACGTGATATTGGCCTTCGTTAGCGAGCTGATGCTGGCCTCTCCCGAGATTATGGTCTTTATGACGAGGTCCTTCATACTCTCCCAGAGGGCTTCCGTGTCGACATTCTTCTCGTCTTTTAGGTAGTGGAACAAGCTTTTTAGTGTCCTGGAAGAATTTTGTCAGTATTTTGTATAGATTATACCACGGTAGCAGTTTATAATCCGTAGCTCCGTACAGTGCTTCCAAAGTGATAATGCGCATACAAATCTTCGCCACTGTTCGGCAAAGTTCGTATTTACTTACACTTTCTATACAATCAATACGCTCACGCGGTACGTCCGGTCGCTCGGCTATAGATTTGTAAGCGCATTATTACTTTGGGAGTGCAGGGGATCTAAAAAGGCCAACTTGGGTGAATCATGAAATGATTTGAAAGTAGGATAGAGACAGAGTTTCTTCATGCGTGCAAAAGAGACGGCATTAGAACGGAATCATAATATGATTCACCCAAGTCGGCCTTTTTACATCCCCGGTACCCCAATTATAAATGCGAAAGTATATTTGTTGGTTTGTCCTTCTTTCACGCAGCAACGGAGCCACGGATAGATAGTTTATAGGCTGGAGAGTGACATAGGCTATTTTTTATCCCGGGAAAATGTAAAAGAAATCAGCGCGGGCGAAGCCGCGGACAAAAGCTAGTAATAAAGATATCGACGCAACACTTAAAGAGTCCAGTAAGGCCGATAGAACACTATCAGTTTTCTTTGATCAATGTTTTGTTTTTATCTCTTTATTCAATTAAAGTATAGGCTTACTTTTCACATTTAGTTGTTATATCTAATATTATGAAAAAAAAGACATGATCTTTCTAAGTTTCTTGCCCTTCTTTTTAGCAAGACTAATCGAATGGGCGGAGTTAGGCATATATTTATTATATGTATTGCATATATTTATAATATTATTTATTCCTTATTCCTATTTTTTATTTTATTCAAGTGTATTTTTTTTATTAAATTTAAGTAAACCCAACCTTTATTATTTGCCTGCATACTTTCCCATATTTTTATTTATTACATAAAACTATTACCTATACACATAGATTATTTAGTTACTTAAATTACATTAAAACCGACCTATAATAAGTGTATGTTACACCTACATTACATAAATAAAAATATTTCATAAATTTGACGTCAAATATTTTATGTAAATTTTGTATGAAAAGGGATCCTTTATTACTTAGTTAAAGAATCATTCAGGTTATCTGAGCCTTATTCCGACATGTTGTAATAATGGATCAGTTTTCATAGACAATATTGGACGATATATTGAGCGATATATTGGGTCATATCTATACAACGTGTAACAGAAAGGTGTAACCATATTTGAAGAGCTTATTCAGTCAATGGTATAGAACAACTTCTACTATGGAGTCAACACTGAAATCTCAAAAAAAAAATCTGCCCTTCCATACATTTCGGCCGAGCGGCATTGCATTTTCCTATGAAGCATGTAATATTTTTTTTCGATATACAGGATTTGTTCCATAGTAAAAGTTGTTCTTTTTTTTTATTTATTTATTCATAATTTAACACTATTTTATTACATGGTGAATAGTATCAATAAACTCAAATGAGTTTGTCCTGATACCACAATTCGTGAATAATACTCATATTCGTGCATGAGATTATGCCCACAAAAGTAGAAACAAATAAATACTGATACTGATAGCTACCTGCATACATATTATAATTACCATATTAAAAGATATAAATATACTGATAAATAAGATATACAAATATAATTAAATCTCAAGATATATTTCGGGTCCGACCTGGACCCGGCATCAGTTGAGTATGCTATTGAGTATGCCGGGTCCAGGTCGGACCCGAAATATATCTTGAGATTTAATTATATTTGTATATCTTATTTATATCTTTTAAAAAAACTTTAAAAGCTGTTATAGCGTATATCATTTTAAAAAATTACCATATTATAAATACCATTGACTGAATAAGCTCTTCAAATATGGTTACACCTTTCTGTTACACGTCGTATAAAAAGAGAGTGGTCCCTTACCATTTATGTCCCTCGCAGGCGGCGAAGTCTTCATTCGGCGTGTAATTCTTAGAGAGTCGGTTTATTGAGTAGTTTGTGAGGTGCATGTACCGATCGTTCAAGTGGGCGGCGTCGTCGTTGTATTTCACTGGGAAAATTATACTTTCTTCGTTAATTCATCAGCCAAACTAGTTTTTCGGTAATCCTTCAGCGCAGAGTGCCGGTAGGTTAGGTAAAGAGGTTAGGTATGGCGAGTCACGCCACTACTTATTTTTTGACAACCTAGAACCACTTTGGCCTAGGCCAAACTAGTTCCTAAATTTAGGTTAGGCCGGTAACATATACAGGTGTTTGGGGCATCGATGTAAATATTTTCAGGGATGGTAAAGGAAGTGATTTAAAACATTTTTGACTGAATTTACTTTAGTGCGAAGTTTAATAGTTTTCGAGATATAGACATTTTTTTGGTTTGTCTACTTAAAAATAGGTAACTGCAATGAAATGATAATACATCGATGCCCCAAACACCCTGTATAATAAGAGTTTACAATAAAACGCAAAAAAACTGTCAAGATACCGACTACAGGTCTACTTACCGTTTAACTGAGTGGGTTTCTAGGGTAACTGCGCGGTGCGGGAGGGGTGTGGTGACGTCACGTGAATTGACGCGAGACTTCGAGAGAGCGAGACGCAATGTCACCCCTCCCGCACCGCACAGTAACCACAGGAACCGACTTAGTTAAACGGTAAGCCTGCCTGTAGTACGTATATAAATAAGCCGAGGACAAAAACGTTAAGAATCGTACTTCATACATATCTAAAAACCATAATAACTCGCGGAAGTGGAACAATTCAATCAAATAAATTTTAGGCTTTCATTTAAACGGTCAATATGAAGTGGTGTATATCCCTGATTTTTTCATAAACATCGCGTTAAAGACCAGAAAAATATTTAAAATAATGGGTTTTCGCCCTAAAATCGAGTACTTTTACAACGCTTCGTTAAGTGACTTATGAACATTTAACAAGCAAAGTAAGCACATACACCACTTGGAAGTATCATCAATATTCTAATTAATAAAGACAGAATAAAAAATAACAAGTAATCGAGGCACAATTAAGGTATTTAGAAATAATTATTATTTCCAACGCAAAGGGCGAGACTCGCGCAGCACAGTTCGAACGGCGTGGGGCCAAGCGTGAGGCGCTTGTTTATAACAGCCAGCCAGGCGTCGTCCT
This sequence comes from Ypsolopha sequella, assembly GCA_934047225.1. Classification (NCBI taxonomy): domain Eukaryota; kingdom Metazoa; phylum Arthropoda; class Insecta; order Lepidoptera; family Ypsolophidae; genus Ypsolopha; species Ypsolopha sequella. Next base: position 18,475,995 of record OW204004.1, on the reverse strand, counting down.
GCACCGGGTTCTTAAGGCCCAGTATAAAGCTAAACTTCCGTCCTGCACCAACGCTTTTGTTTTTGATTTGTCTATCCTGCTCTAATATACAGTTATTTTAAATTTGCGGCTACATTAGGACTTGTTATTAAAGATTTTCCTGTCAGAACATTAAAGGTTTGTAAAACAAATATTTTCGAAAAATTACGTGCAGCTATCCTCAAAAAAGCAGACCAAAAAGCTGTTTTTCCTTAGTTTCGAGACCCATTTCCGTGATTTTTTTTTCTATCGAGGAAAGTTATCGTAATTGCGTTTTTGGCCCGTCAGAAAACTAAAGCATATTCTAGAAGAAAAAAAAAATTTATTAGTACCTACCTAAAATGTTAATGAATAAATGCACTTTTAGATGCAATTTGAAAAAATTTTCCCTCTCATCTCTCTGAATGACTTACTAAGCTACTGTTTGTCTGTATATATGTATTTATCTGTGTATGTATCTGTGTATTTATGTATGTATTTGTATGCAGTATATTTTTATGTTTAGGTTATAGGTTTAACATAACTTTTACGTAATGTAATGCACTGATTAAGTTAAATTTTCAAGATAAAAATGTTTTTATGTTTTCCCAATGTTGACTAAAGGAAATTTCTTTTAGGAATAAGTCCGCCCTTGCCTTCTATCTGTTCTTTGTGTGTATCTTGTCTTCTTATTTGTGTGCAATAAAGTGTTTATTCATTCATTCATTCACTTGCACTCGTTTCACAGTTTAAAAGCTAATTTAACCCGACCGGTTTCGGTTTAACACCGTCGTAAAGGGTTTAAACTACTTGAAAGTTATTCCGTGCAATAAATGATGTAGTAAACAAAGTGCCGAAAATCGCAAGTATTAATTCATACCTGAAAAGTTGGCTGCGAAAACTGCATTTTGCTTTATACTGCGCCTTAATAAACAATTTTTAATCCATGATTTATATAAAAACGGCTCACTTCAATACGTGTTATGATCGGGAAAGCCGACCAGTTTCAGCAGATTTAGACTGCCTTCATCTGGGCGAGTGAAGACGTTTACGCGACGACGTTACGCCTCATAACACGTATTGAGGTGAGCTGTTTTTATATAAATCATGAATTATCCTCAAGTCTCATTTAATTCTATAATTTTTAATCCCTCACCTGAAGCGAACCTCGCGAGTCCGTCCCTGTACAAGTATATCCTTAAGGGGTGCACTGACGTCACAAGCACGTACAGTCGCATGTCGAACTTGCTACCGTTGATAAGGTACGGCTTTGCGATGTATCGCTGCACGACGACCGGTCGCTTCTTCGGTATTTGAGTCCAGCGCGAGATCACTTTGATGCCGGTGCCCCTGGCTGAGGCGGGCTGGAATATCCAATTGAATCCACATATTTATTGTATATATATATAAGGTGTAATCAACCGCCCGAATTCATATTAGAGACTGGGTTAGTGATCAGGAACAGGTTAGCGACCCTTCAGGTGAAATTCGAAAAAAATATTATTTTGCTCCCGTACTGCCTATACTAGGAATTGTATTTGAAATTCAAATACTGGAGACTCGGTTAGTGATTAGGAACAATGTCCAATGACCCTTTTTGGGAATCATACAAAGAATTTTGTTCCCATGCTAACTGGATTAATTCAAATTTTGAGTACGGGAGCAAAATAATAATTTTTTATTGCTACAAAATTTGAATTAATCCAGTTAGCATGGGAACAAAATTCTTTGTATGATTCCCAAAAAGGGTCATTGGACATTGTTCCTAATCACTAACCGAGTCTCCAGTATGAATTCGGGCGGTTGATTAAATTTCATCTTGTGTTGAAGAGAATTTTAAAAAGTTGAGATGTGTCGTGGGACACCCGGTCCCATTTCGGTATGACATGAAATGAAAATTATTTAATTTTATACTGACGCACAAGTCGCTCACGCCACCCCGTACTATGAAACGCGTTACTAAGCGTCAGCGATGAAGAAGTGTATGAAAGCGATACGATGAAACGGAGCCCTATTACTGTCACTCCGCTGTCCGTCTGTCTGTCTGTCCGTTTGTCACGGGTCTCTAGCTCTTAGACGGAATGAGATAGAAACCTAAAATTTTCATTTGTTGTGTAAAATGTTGACCCAAAACCGAATTCTGAATTTAAATCGTAAATAAATTTGCAACGCCAAATTACGTATTTCGTGATTTAAGTGATCTTTCCGATTTTTTTCTCGATGATTGTGATACTTGTGTCAAATCTGAAAAATTATAATGTAGTACTTCTTAACTAATTACATACATTTTATTTGTTAAAAATATTTTGTATTAATATGTTAAATTGTCCAAACGCAAGAGATGTTTGGCGCAACCGACCCTTAAGTGAAGTATAAATATACCTTTTTTTTTTATCTTATAGAATAAAGAAATGGGTGCCTACCAAAGTTGCCATTTTTAGACCATTTTTGTTACATGGTCTATCTCAAAGACCAAAGTAGTTAGGATTCCTAACTACTTTTCCTATTCCTAACTTAGGAATTTATAATTTCTGTATAGTATGTACCAAATGTTGTATTTAAACAACAAATACTAAAAACGCCGATTTATGATGTAGTTTTAGGATTACGTCCCCGAATCCTCAACCAACTTAATTTTGCAGTTTTGTTTCATAAAATTTTTAGGTAGTAATAAGTTTGTAATTTCTGTTCATATTATTTAAGTAAATTAACCTATTTAAAAGGCATGGAAACCTCAGGGCGCGAGTCCTACTCGCACTTGACTGGTTTTTAAATATTTAGTAACTTTGACGCCATTGATGTTTTTCTTTATACCTTATTTTAAAATTGTCGCTGTCCAGGCGGACACCAAGTTCATTTATTATTATATTCAATTAACTTACCGGCTTAATAATCCATCTCTCATTGTTCCCCACATGTTTCTCCCAATCATGCTTTAGCAACTTCAAGTCGTGCGGCAGTACATAACTCTTGGGCATTATCCCGAACTCTTTCGATCCATACTTGGCGGTCAGTTTCTGTAGGTTTCTCCAGAGTCGATCCTTTCTGCCTATTTGGAATGTTCCGGGAAAATGATTCATTTTCTGGCCATCTTTTATCGCTCGGAACATTAGGGATTTCATATGCTTGCCCCATATGCCTACCCATTCTACTGTTTCTGTAAAGAAAGGGATTGCATATCGGTACAGTACTATGATACACAGAGACACATAGTATAGTATACACCTTTACGCAGGCGTAGTAGAACAACCATAGTACACCGTAAGTAAATTCTATCAAGTATACGTCTTATCCCGACCAAGGTTCTTTAAATTGAGGCCGTCAGAAGCAGAGTGGCAAAGTCAAAGTCAAAGTTTCTAGACACAATTGAAGCTAATTATGTCTATAAAAGATAGGCCACTCTGCTAATTGTATCTAGAAAAGATAGGCTACTCTGCTAATTGTGTCTAGAAAAGATAGGCTACTCTGCTAATTGTGTCTAGAAAAGATAGGCCACTCTGCTAATTGTGTCTAGAAAAGATAGGCCACTCTGCTAATTGCATCTAGAAAAGATAGGCTACTCTGCTAATTGTGTCTAGAAAAGATAGGCTACTCTGCTAATTGTGTCTAGAAAAGATAGGCTACTCTGCTAATTGTGTCTAGAAAAGATAGGCCACTCTGCTAATTGTGTCTAGAAAAGATAGGCTACTCTGCTAATTGTGTCTAGAAAAGATAGGCCACTCTGCTAATTGTATCTAGAAAAGATAGGCTACTCTGCTAATTGTGTCTAGAAAAGATAGGCTACTCTGCTAATTGTGTCTAGAAAAGATAGGCTACTCTGCTAATTGTGTCTAGAAAAGATAGGCCACTCTGCTAATTGTGTCTAGAAAAGATAGGCTACTCTGCTTCTGACGGCCTCAATTATGGGTCGTATTACGCCATTGTTTGAGAATAGTATATTTCGTGACGAGTATAAAATGGCGGATTTTCTTACCCGAGGAATGAAGCTAGTTTCGATTTTCGATTGTAAAGACAAACTAGGGACGTCAAAAAGAACCTAATTTAGCATGAAATGAAGACAAACGTCAAAAAGAACCTAATTTTGGAATTGATTTAATTTCAATACGATATTTCAAACTGACCTGATATAGTCATTCCGCAACGGGGCCCGGAAAGTTCGATTTTCAAAACTAATTTCGAGTATAAATTAGACATGGAGAGGGAACGCAGAGCATTGTCAGTCCGGGCGAACATGCTGTCCCGCAGGTTCTCCCGATGTACAGATGCAGTGAAAATTACTTTATTTAAAGCTTACTGCACATCACTGTGTTCGGCGGCCTGTGGTTCAGCTATACCAAAAAGGCTTACAATGCTCTGCGTATCCAATATAATAACGCTTTTAGGGCTGTGTTGCGGCTGCCGCAATTTTGTAGTGCGTCGGCGATGTTTGCTGAGACACGAACCGACGGTTTTGACGCCACTGGCGAAAAAAGTCTGCCTCCTTGCTGCACAGACTCCGCGGCAGCCCCAACACCCTCCTACATGTTATAACCGATCGATTCGACAACCCGTTTATGCTTAAACTGGCTGATCGGACAAGATCGCTCCTAGTTAATAAGTACTAATATAGAATAAGTATATTGTTTCTAACAAAATGGACCCATGTTGTCTGATGAAATAAATGATACGATGATGATTAATGGAACTTTTTCATAAAGGTAGTAAGAAAAATAAATATTTACCTTCCTGAGGGCATTCAGAGGTGTCACAATCACTCTTCACCAGTCTGAATCCAGAATTGGTTAATGTTTTTTTCACAACTATGGGCGTTATTGTCGTCAGCTTCCATTTCAAGTGTTTTTGTATTGCTAGTGGCATTTTTAGAGGTGTGCCTTCGTCATGGCTGAGGAATTTGAGGTACGGCGGTACTCGAGGGAACAAGGACGGCCTGAGGCAGTTCGATATTGATTCTGGTATGGACATGGGAGATTCTGCAAAATAAATTGCTGTTTTAGGCTTCGGTTACTTGAAATTGGGATTCTACACTAAGTAACATGAGGTGCTAAAATGGAACCAATGTCAAGTGGAATAAGTGCTTTAATCAAAACCCAAAAGTGCTAAGCTATTGTGCATAAAAAAAAACATTTAATACTACCGCTTTTCTTACTGACAATCGAAAAAGACAACTGTTACGGAATTTAAGACACACATAACTACAAATAAGTATACTTTGTAATGATTCTCGAAAAACTTAGGACTAGACCTAACACGAAAATTGTGAATTTCAAAAAAATAAAACTGTGATTTCTAAAGAAAAAACTGTGTTTTCTATAACCTTTACGAGTGAGAGTTTTAAATGGGTTGATGGTGTGCAGTGTAGTCAAGAAGATTTGTTGTTCCTTGCTTTTCTCTAATCGTTCTGCAATAAATATCAAATTCGTACGTGATTTTCAAACTCCTTTATTGCTGGTGCCTTAAACCAACGAATTAAAAATTTTATCGAAGCGTAAACTCGCTTAAAAATTGACGCCACCATTTATGTGCCCGGGTGGGCAAGGCTTATATTTATGTGTATTGCGTTGATCAGTCTAGCGCTGCGCGGTGCGCCGTCCACTCTAGTGAAATGGTGCATAAGCAACTCCAGCAAACACTGCAAGAGTCATGGCATCAGTTTTTATGCGTAAGTATTCGAAATTTTCATAACTTTAAAACCAAAAACGAAATAACCTTATAAACGATTGACACATTACGACGTATAGTGCTTTTTACATTTTCGTCTTTAATACAATAACATAAAGACTACGACTATAGCTTGTATTCTTCGTGCTCGCACCGCCCGCGCGGTTGGAGGGTTGGGGCGGACGAGGGAGCACGGCCTCGGAGGAGGTGCGGGCAGAATGGCGGGAGGGTGGGCGAGCGCGACGCGTGCGACGGACCGCCAGTCGCCGGAGGTCACTCGCCACGGCTACTTGTGTATTCGGAACTTGTCGCATTTTGTAGAACGCACACGACATCACGATCCGAAGATGAGCAAACCGATTGGAAGACAGGCAAAAGAAATTGTGTATAAGGTATACAACTTCTTTAAAGAGCGTAAAAAAGATAAATCAACGCAGGAATACCAGAATGATGTCAATTTAGCAAAAATTGTGTCTGAAGCAAAGATGTATGATGTAGAATTAAACATTGATTACCTATTTTGCTAAAACGCATATTATTATTTATTAATATCATCACTTCATACCCACCTAAAGTAGCTAAAAAACTATCTTATACAGTACAAAATAATTCGTAATAAATCTAAAGATATTTATATTAAGGGTCAATTCCGTAAAACAGGTGTTGGCGTAGTCTACTTAACATGAATAGATTTTAACATAATTCTAGGGTTATTCATAAAAAAATTAATCTCAAGATATATCTCGATAGCAAATCCCTACCTGTATAGCCATGCGCTCGGCTGTGCACATAAACGGCGTGCTTCCTCGTCCTCCCCAAACCTCCAACCGCGCGGGCGGTGCGAGCACGAAGAATACAAGCTATAGATCCATTCTTTTCGCTCCGACTAAAGTCTATGATTGGCTGGAATCGAAATGGCGTGATAATCACTAGCCAATCATATTGCAATTATCGTAGTGAGCTAAGTACGTGTAGTATACGCAAAATCACACACAACCTCCGTGTCGTGGGGCCATAATCCTAGGAAGGGATGTACTGAGATAGATTTCCATGAATTTTTAGTTCGTTGCCTTAAACCTGGATTACATTGTATGCTATGCGGATTTGCTGTGCCTGTGGAAGTATTTACACCACATTCCCCATTATTCCTTGGTTGAACAAATGTTTCGTTTGAATCGTTCGTGAAAACACTGTGCCAATAGAAAATGGCTGTCTATCTTTCTATACATATAATATTTTCGTTAGTCAGGTTTTGTCCATACAAGAGAAAAAAATTACACAAATAGATTTCTTGGGATTTTAGAAAAAAATTGTTCAATTAATAAGAGAATTTTTACTGCTATGTAGCGTATAACCTGACCGCTGAAATATTGCCGATGAAATGTATGGCACGGCGTTAGGCGCGCTATACATTTTTATCGGCAATATGTTCGCGGTCGGGTTGTATTGTCCGAGGCTTAAAGTATTTAACATTTTTGCATTTTTTTAGGAATCACAAATCTAAATTTTACAATTCCTTTTGTGTATAAATGAGACAACATTAATCTAATAGCAACATTAATTTAATTTTCGATAAGTGTCAGCTGTAAAAAAATTATTACGAATCTTATCATGAAAACGGATGGCATTTAGGACGAACTGTTTTGGAATATTTAATTTTAGTTATAAAATTGAAAATAAATACAAAATTGAATACGTATATGTAAAACCTTGAAATCAACTTCAAAACAAAAAACAAATAATGGAAATAGCTACTGAATTACAGGAATTATGAACTCATGAATCTGTAACAAAATTTCGGCAATTTCATACGTAAGCACCCAATATTTCGCTCCCACACACAAACCATCAGGTAATAAATAACACAGTAAATAAAGATAAAATCGGCAGTGTATTGTGCAGACCGAATTTACCTTGTGAGTCCTAAAAATAAGTATTGCTCTAACCGAAACCTACACTGCTCCACAATATAACAACTTGAATCTGCGTTTATTAATACTCACTTACAGTTGTAATCAACACTCGAAGCACAAAATAAGCACTTACAGAAGGTTCACTCCGCAAAAGTAGCGAAAACAGACGCACGCACACATAGACGCGTACGGACGACGATCTCGGAGATGCTCGGGTGAATGCCAATACGAAATTCTGACGAGATCATCTTACGTACGCGTCTATGCATGTGTGCGTCTGTTTTCGCTCCCTCGTCGAGTCGGCCTTCTGGTAGTATCTATTTTGTGGTAATAGGGTCCCGATTGGCACCCTTCAGGTACGGGTCCCTAGAAACTGTCTTACCATTTTTAGAGGGCGACTTCTTAGGCGTGACCACGGCGCCATTCGTCAGTTTCACTGACAGTTTCGAGAGAGAACTCAGTTCTGACCCGTCTTCTGGTGCCGTAGAGGGGGAGGGAGGCGGTTTGTCCAGTTTGCCCATTTCTGCCAATATGGCGTCGGTTTCCATCTGCCATGTGTCGACTTCGGGAGATGGAGATCGACTGGATGTCCTGAAATGTTATGGGATTTTATAGAGTTCGATTTTAAAGAGAAAATAATAATAATATATCGTCACGACATGAATCCCCGAAGGGGTGTCAGTGTTATTCCGAGTGTGAACTGTGAAATGCAAGTCACAGTCGGTACACACGCGTTTCAGCGACGATCATTACGTCCCAACGTGATGAGTGGTAAACTCTATCGCCGTTCTTCGGGCACAAATACACACATTTTAGGGCATGCAGGTTTCCTTACGATGTTTTCCTTCACCGTTCACCAAGTGGTAAGACAATAATTATATGCACATAAATTCCGAAAAACTCATTCGTGCATGCTCGACCGGGGATCGAACCCGGATCTCACGATTGAGAGGCCAGCGTTCTACCCCTGAGCTACCGCTGCTTTTTTAATAAAATCATTTTAATAAAGAGGAGATAAAAATCTTATCAAATGATAAGTAATAATTTTGTGAGATAGTACAGTAGAGATCACATCTAGCTATACACTTGCAGTACTACATTAGCCCCTATAGTGAAGGATATAAGATAGGTACAAAGTCCAATGTGTATAGCTTAATGTGATCTCCACTATACAATAGTGTAAAAGTGATAATTCATTATGTATTCCAAGTTCCACCTAGTGCCAACAATCAATAGGATCATTTCCTTTCAAAATTAAGAGCCGTTTAGCAGCCTGATTGTGAAAAACCCGTTTTTTTTCTAATTAATCGAAACAGAACACTTATATACAAAATTTACTCAATGGTTTTTCAACAAAACCTTATTTTTGTACCAACTTGTACCTATGTATTGTGTATGTTTCCATCGCAGTTTTCATTTGTTTCTGTGAATAAGAATTTCAAAAACCTTGAATTTCAAAAACTTTGAATTTAGAACGTTTTTAAGTTCTAATTCACAGAAACCAATGGAAACTTTGCTATGGCAATACATAGGTAATAAGGTTTTGTTGAATAACTATTGAGCAAATTTTGAATATAACTGTTCTGTTTCGATTAATTAGAAAAAGGCGGTTTTTCAAAGTCCGGCTGCTAAACTGCTCTTAATTAAATTTAACATTTATCGATATACTGCGGATAGACCGAGAAGTTTATAAGCAGACGGTAGTGCTAACCCCTATTGAAAGCCGCACGCTAAAAGAAATTATCTTTGCGTCTCTTTCTCTATTACACATGAAACTTATTTCTTTCAAGGTATCGCCGTCTCTATTACTCTTGAAAGGTAAACAATTTTAAGGTATTTTTTTTTGCTTAGCTTTTGTATAGGAAATTAAACTGCGTACACTTTAGCATGATTAAAATGACACGATATCGTCAGTTCATCAATTTACACACACTGGAACTAAAAACCACAACATTGGATTAAAAAACGTGAAAAACCATGAACTGATGAGAACTGTCATTCTAATTAAGCTATAATGTACGAAGTATAGCGTTCTAGCATAGTTTTAGGCTTCTTGGCATAGACAGACACAGATACACAATAGGCGTTCCATTTTCGACAGAACCCTGTATACAAAAAAACTCACTCCGCATCCTCATTTTTGCTAGCCTTCTTCTTGACGACTTTGACCTTCGTCTTGACTTTCTTTTTGGCAGACTTGACAGATTTCTTGACAGGTAACGCGGTAACGGAGCTGACTGGTAACGCAGGGGACATCACCGGACATGCTGGGTTTGAAGTATCGAGTCGGGGCTGAAACAATCACCAACGATATGATACCATGGTTTATTTTGCTAAGTTTGGGCATATAGAGAGGATGGGGCATATAGTGTGGCAGTGCGCGCGGTGACCAAACGAGTGAGCATGATTTTAATTTGTGTTTGGAAAAGTTGGCGAAAATATGTAAATGAAAAAATATCGTTTTTTATTTCATAAATTAATTGTACTTACAGAATTAAATGAGACTTGAGGATAAATCATGATTTATATAAAAAGGGCTCATCTCAATACGTGTTATGATCGGGAAAGCCGACCAGTTTCAGCAGATTTAGACTGCCTTCATCTGGGCGGTGTGAGGCGAAACGTCGCGTAAACGTCTTCACTCGCCCAGATGAAGGCAGTCTAAATCTGCTGAAACTGGTCGGCTGTCCCGATCATAACACGTATTGAGGTGAGCCGTTTTTTATATAAATCAATTAATTGTACTCCTGCAATACAATGACGTGAAACTATATGCCAACCGTTTCACCGATACAATTTCGGCATTATCAAGGCGATTGTCGTTCTTAGGACGACGACGCGGCGTTCACCGTCGTTGTCAAACGGGCACTGGCATCGGCACTGGCAGCAGCTCGATCGGCGGCTGCCAGTGCCTGTTTGACAACGACGGTGAACGCCGCGTCGTCGTCCTAAGAACGACAACCGCCTTGATAATGCCGAAATTGTATCGGTGAAACGGTTGGCATATAGTTTCACGTCATTGTATTGCAGGAGTACAATTAATTGATTTATATAAAAAACGGCTCACCTCAATACGTGTTATGATCGGGATATAGTCAACAACAATCACAAGTGAGTGTTCAAGCCGTATATAATAATAATTTTAAACGATAATTTGTAATGATAACTTGCGGACGAAGGGTTCCGTACCATTATCTATAAAAACGGCACAAAAATCACGTTTGTTGTATGGGAGCCCCCTTAAATATTTATTTTATTTTGTTTTTTTAGTATTTTTCGTTTTAGCGGCAACAGAAATACATATCTGTGAAAATTTCAACTGTTTAACTATCACGGTTCATGAGATACAGCCTGGTGACAGACAGACTTTTGGATACACTCTTTCAAATGTAGTAGGGCCCTACTTGTTGTAATAGACGTGATTTTTTTTATCAGAAAATTGTGTTTTTTTATCAGAAAAAATGTTTTTGTTTATCAGAAAAAATTATATTTTTTATCAGAAAAAAATGATTTTTTTTCTGACTGCACAAAATGCTGAGCGTTTTGTACATTTTGTACATAGGCCTGTTTATTTTGATTCAGTTTTTTTTCTACACATCTCCGAATTGGTCACATCTTGTTACTCAATACATAGGGTTACCCACGGCGCGCCCGTAGTCTATAAACTGTATAAGAGGAACCGGAAAATTTTGAGCACACTGTTTTAGCATGCTTTTTCCAAGTAAGTGATTTATCAATTGTTACTACTAGGAATTTCATGATCTCCACTTCTTCTATTTTAGAACCCATGTAGTTAATGCTAGTGCTGGAACACGTTGTCGAAGTTGCATTATTTTCGTTTTTATTAAATTGAATAGCAAGTTATTATTCTTCATCCAATAAATTATACTACTCAAAGTGCTTTGTTGATAATGACTTCCATTATTATTCTCTATCACCACTGTACTGTCATCGGCAAAAGGCTGATATTCATATACTATACTTCAGCGTTTCTTAACCTGTGGTCCGGGGGTCCGCGAGCATATGTATGGGGGTCGGCAGCCTAAGCTAGTAATAGATTAGGCTATTACTAGTTTATAATTAAACAAAATTGTAAAATTATTATTATTATTTCTATTGTAAATTAATATGTATTTTGTTAACATTTAGTTTATAAGGCGAGATAAATTAATCATTTGCATGCTGTGATTTCTTTAATAAGTTAGAAGTTAAGCATTTAATTAAGTTTGAGTTGTGTTTGTATTTAAGGCTTACAAACTACTAGAAATCCTAATAAAGAAAATCTAAATCTAAATAATCTCAGTAGTAATATAAACCCAAATATCACTAATTTAGTTGCAAAAAAGCAGCACCAACCTTCTCATTGACGTATTTTATATGAAAAAGTATATTTTTTTGTAATTTGTAGAACTAAAATAAATAGTCCGAAATGTATTGCTGCTTTTTTATTAAGGGGGTCCTTAAAATTGTGCTTGATTTCCTAAAGGGTCCGTGGACAAAAAAGGTTAAGAAACGCTGCTATACGTCATAAACAGATAAAATCGTTTACAAGATAACGAAAGACCCGCAGCAGAAGTGAATCATTGTCTAGCTATTTCCATTACATATTTTTCAGAAGTTAGTTGTCATTAATCCTTTGAAATTTTTAACAAATTAATTCCATCCATCCATCCACCAGCCTGTCTTCGTCCACTGCTAGACACGGACCTTTCCAAGATTTCGCCATTCTTGGCTGTCGTCCTGGAAGAAACGCCCATACTCACACACGCTGGGCAGGCGGGTTGGTGATAGCGGCGCAGAAACCCTCGCGCCAGTGACGCCGATGCCCGTGACCAGTCTAATTTATTCAAGCCCGGCAATTGGGGATGGATATACCGCCATCTTTTCTTATATCTACTCTATCTGATTGAATAAATAATATTTTTGAGCCTTTTCTTAGGCCTTTTATTGTTTTAAATAGATTATAATATATACTAATCGAAACAAAATAGGGGCCACTAATTAATTTATAACTTATACGTATTTTATTTAACAAAACTAATTGATAATTAGCAAAATATTGATGTTACGAACTCTTTATTATCTGAACTCTTTGCTTGTGGTATTTGAAACCAGATGCTGGCCATAATTTTCAGTAAACTTAAAATTTGAATTCTTTATAGCGTTTTGTATGGATTTTTGTTTTAGCTTGGAATCATTTTAGCGTTGATTTTCAGAAAGGAATCGTAATTTTTTTGTGCAATTATCTTTTCAAGTGAACAATGCTAAGAGTACGAAGGCATTTGGACACGATTACTGCAACCAGAGCCATTACATTGATTCAAGAAGGACATTCACAGCGTTCAGTGGGGTTGCAGCTGGGTTTTTCTCGCAGAGCTATCCAAAATGCTTGGAATCGTTTCCAAGAGACAGGCACTGTTGCCAGAAGACCTGGTTCGGGGAGACAACGGGCTACAACTGCTTCAGAGGACCGATACATACGCTTGAGTGCCCGTCGTACTCGAAAAATGACGGCTCGGAAATTACAAACTCGTCTTCGGCTGACAACGGGTACCCGTGTCAGTGACCAAACAATCCGAAATCGGTTGCATGAAGATCAGCAAAGATCAAGACGACGAGTAGTTCGAATCCCTTTGACCAGGGCTCAACGTGCAAACCGTTTAAGGTTCTCTCGTCAACATTTGGACTGGGGTATAAACCAGTGGGGCATGGTGCTCTTCACGGACGAGTGCAAAATGAAATTACTTAGTGACGATCGGCGTATTAGGGTGTGGAGACGATCTGGCGAGCGATTTACGGATGACTGTATCCACGAAGTTGACCATTTCGGTGGTCCCAACTCGATGATTTGGGGTGGGATTAGCTTACACGGCAAAACTGAGCTCGCCATTCTGAATGAAGGTAGCGTAACTGCACAGAGTTACATCGAAGATGTCATCAGACCCCATGTGATCCCATTTGCACAGCGAGTGGGTCCTGGGTTCATCCTGATGCAAGACAATGCCCGTGCACACACAGCTCGAGCAACCCAGTCTGTACTGAAAGACTCTCATATTCAAGTGTTACCGTGGCCAGCGAACAGTCCGGACTTAAATCCGATAGAGCATATGTGCATATATGTGCACATAATCAAAGGTCAGAGAGAGTGAGCAAGAGATCCACAACCAGCAGCAGCTGATTATTGCATTAAAAACTGCCTAGGAAGAGATTCCAGCTGAAAACGTGAGACATTTGATCGAGAGCATACAATCCAGGCTTCGGGAGTGCATAGCAAAAAGAGGAGGGCATACCCATTACTAAAAGTTATGATAAGTGCAGATTTAAAAAAAAAACAGTCACTTTCCATTGTTTGTTTTTCATAAAAAGAACTTTGCCTTAAGTTCATTTATTTTTTATTTTTAAGCATTATTTTAAATAATCATTAGCCTTATATTTAAGCAAGAACATTATTTTACTGTTAACTAAATAAAAATTGTTATTAATTGTATTGTTTTTATGCTACATCAAAAATACTCAGTGGCCCCTATTTTGTTTTGACTAGTATATAAATAAAAAAGTATTAATTGGTTTCGAAATATATTTCGGCCAACTTGCCAACTTCGACTGACGACGGGCACAAGTTGGCCGAAATATATTTCGGCCAACTTGCCAACTTCGACTGACGACGGGCACAAGTTGGCCGAAATATATTTCGAAACCAATTAATACTTTTTTATTTGTATATTATAATCTATTTAAAACAATAATATATCTAATCTAACATATTCTAATCTATCGTATATATTCTTAATTTTAAACGTGGTGCATGGCTTTATTAATAATTATTTGTAGTTAAGAAGTGTAAATAATTATAATAAATACAAGGCGACTTTTTGATCATCGTCCAAATTCATACTGGAGGCTTGATAAGTGATCAGTATCTTGGATTAAAAACAATCTTTGTGAAATTCGTAAAATTAAATTTCGGCGTCCCATATAAATTCAGTTCCAGTCCCGAGTGAATCACTATGGGGAGTCGAAATTTAATTTTACGAATTTCACCAAAATTGTTATTGATGCATGATACCGATCACTTACCAAGCCACCAGTATGAATTTGGACGATGATCAAAAAGTCACCTTGTATATTCGCTCCCAGAAAGGCTGATAACCAGGAATTTAAGCTATCACACCCCCTTCTATCAAAGATTGGGGAGGTTGTCCTCTTAAAATAAGTAACTGTGTTTTTGCTACTACTCACTGAATGAATGCTTAAATTATATATTACTATAATTTTAATAACCTTAATCCATAAATAATACTATCCGTCTACATAATTATCATTACATCTATATAAATAAAAATTTTGTATTTGTATTTGTAATTATAAGTACTAAGTAAGTGTTTGTAAGTAGATTGATTAGTAATACTATTAGTAATACTATTAATAATACTTATTAATACTATAAGTAAAGTAAACAATGTATGTTCTCTCCTCATCGTCATTGTTTTTGTTGTATCCCTACGAGGTATCACATGATCTTGAAAAAAACCTGTCATCTTTATTATGTATGTGATAACGCTTTAATAAATATATGCCTCTAATAGCTTTTTATTTTTAATAACACATATACAAGTTTAAATATAATCAATAAATAAAATAAAATTTTGTACTTGAAATATATTTCGGCCCTTAGTAGGCCGTCATCAGTCAAGTATTAAAAAAGACAAATATACCATAGTAATAAAAAGAAATAAAAAAAAAAAAAAAACAATACGGCCTACTAAGGGCCGAAATATATTTCAAGTACAAAATTTTATTTTATTTATTGATTATATTTAAACTTGTGTATGTGATAACGCAAATAAATAATTTGAATTTGTATTAATTTGAGTTTAACCCTTAAATGCATGAAATTTTATTTTTGTATGAAATTGAAAACAGTGATGGAAAAATACCAAATAATAATAAAATAATGTTTATAGCACACCGTGCGTAAAATGACCACTTTACGCACGCTGTAAAGTCGGCATTTTCCGCACTTGTGCTAAAAAATTAATGTAATGTACTATTTTGATTGAAAGGGGGTTTTTACAAATAAAAACGAAAAAAAAAACACAAATTTTATTAAAATAAAAAGCTGTTACTATGCTTACATTTTTAGTTAAAACAAACATATAATTATAATTTTAACATTAAATTAGGTAAATAATAAATAAAAACCTTTGTGCCGTTTTCGACCCAAGATGCATTTAAGGGTTACGTTTTATGCTATAATGTCAATTTCATGGTTATTGTACTTATTTTAATAATAAAAGCAGCTCTAATAATAATACTGCCATCAATCGGTCCCAGGCATGATGGGCCTCCTGGTTATGCCTGTTTGAGAGCAGGTCTTCTAAAAAGGCCGCTTTGGATTAATCATATTATGATTCCGTTCTAATGCCGTCTCTTTTGCACGCGTGAAAAAACTCTTGACTCCATCCTACGTTCAAATCATTTTATGATTCACCTAAGTCGGCCTTTTTAGATCCCCTGATGTCCTCTTACTCTCCCCCGAATAACTTCGAGGGGATTTGCGAGTGAGATTACTAAATAACTTATTTGGCAATAATTTTATTGAGCCAAGGTCATTGCCCTACTACCGCAGCGTATCACGAAAGTCTTAATTACATGCGAACACAATTTCTAATTTCACCGCATTGGCACGGGTTGTCACCATTTATCTTTGAAGCTAATTACTTTTCAAACAATTAATTAGTTTTACCTTGAAGTTTGAACACACCTGGATGTTACAAATGTTTTCAAATATAACTTCACAAATCATGTCAAGGCTAAAAAACAGACAAGTCAACTTTTGAAACAAAACACCGTTGCACTCGCAAAAAAAAAACACTTATTTTTTTGGTGACAAAAATGGCGGCCGTTTTTTTTTTGAGCGCGTTTTTTAGGTTTTTCACACCGCATGAATCGCACGTGAACTCGGTCGTAGTAACAGTAATATTGTATTGTATTGACATTTGTTAACTTTGGCGTCGTGCCCACCTCGTGAGTCGAAGCCGCAGTAAAATTAAGACGACGAAATTAAATAGACAATAAGATTACTTTATGTAAAACAGAACCAATTCCTATTGTCTATTATATCATTGGCCGAAATTGCCGCAAACGGTTTGAAATATTGACATTATATTATATACAAGGTGACTTTTTGATCATCGTCCAAATTCATACTGGTGGCTTGGTAAGTGATCAGTATCATGCATAAGTAACAATTTTGGTGAAATACGTAAAATTAAATTTCGACTCCCCATAGTGATTCACTCGGGACTGGAACTGACTTTCTATGGGAAGCCGAAATTCCATTATACGAATTTCACAAAAAATTGTTACTGATCTAAGATACAGATCACTTATCAAGCCTCCAGTATGAATTTGGACGATGATCAAAAAGTCCCCTTGTATACTTACGAAATTATAATTTTATTATTATTTGTTAGAAAAACATTTAATTTTTTTTTTTTTTTTTTTTTTTTTAGTTGCAATAATTAAAGAAATAAAATAGTGGAACTCGTACAAGAAGACTTTGATTAGTGTTAGAAAAACATTTGTTGTGAAATTATAATAAGTACCTTATTGCTCGATAAACAACTCAAAAATATATCCATGATACAATATTAAAAATATACAACAATTTCAAAACCACACTTCCACTTTAACAAAGTATTAAAAAGCCGGTGCGACGCGCGCACAATTCACGCCGTTCAATATAAAACAGACAATAATAATTTACTATTGCGCAATTAAAATTGTATTATTAATTGTATTTGCAAAGGTGTTATCTGCTGTTAGACCTTGATTCATGAATCGCAAAGATCGAATTAACATTGCAGAAAAACTTTAGTAGAAACACGGGCGTAATTCGTAAATCCTATTCATGGAGCAAGCTGAATAGTATAATTTAGCTCGTATAAAGTACCAAGTCTAAAACATTGTATACACTTCATTCTGGATACATACTGCATAACAACTATATAACGGCCACGTCACGTCATCTAGCTAGGGTATAAAATCCTCACTCACGGGTGTGTCGTCAGATATAAATTTAAAAATAATTTCGTTAGAAATTCCACATTCTATTGCAACGCTTCCTGTATTAGACAGATAACAAATGGCAGAGACTTGTTAGATATGTAAACAATTTGGGTACCTTGAAGTATTAGCTAATTTTATAGCACATTTTTCTAACAATTTTAGGGAGACTTTGGTTGAGATAAAATCTTGTTTGTGAGGTGTGAAGAGGTATCTTTCTCAACGTCCAGTCGCCCTCACGATCTACCCAATGGTAGTTCTTATGTATTGTATTATAGGGGTTAAAGTCGTTTGGAAACAAGAACATGACTGTACGACGACTTTTTTTATCTCATGCAGTGTCCTGTCACTTGAGCAGGATGCTGTCATATGTAAAATGCAAATGTACTAGGTACATTATTCATAAATGAATGATAAACCATTGTATTGATGGAACTTTAAATATTGGGTTCACACAACATGCGAGAGATAAAGCAAAGTGTCTATCTTTCTATAGGATGACCAAGTTCTTATCAATACTTCAAGCCACAGTTTTAAATGTAATCACCAAAAATATATGTCTTTTAACCACCCAACAAACAGCTGAACCAAAGAACATGAAATATATTACATAGACATCTGCCAAGAAAAGATTAACGAATTTCCCACAAGATCGGGACATACAGGATCCACACAAGCGACACTGTGGGGCGTCCGCTAGTGTTTAGTAACCAACGACAGGCCAGGGGGTCTAGCACGCGCTGTAAACACAGTCGGTGTTACTACAAAACAGTGTTTAACTTTAGACAGTGTTTAAATCTGTTGCTGTCACTCTTTTACAATATGAAAGAAAAGGCGACAGCAACAGATTTAAACACTGTCTAAAGTTAAACACTGTTTTGTAGTAACACAGAGTGTCTTTTGATCATACTTGCTCTCTCACATAATGGAAAATTTGGTATGCGTGAGAGCGCAAGTAGGATAGATAAACGCTGTATGTCTGGCGTGTGCTAGCTACACAGATAAAGACCTAAAATACATCTCAAATAGTTTTTTATATCATCTCACGCACTAAAGTTTTTCTCAAAAGTGTATGGATCTTACCTGTTCAATTATATGTACTTCATCAACGGTATCACTATTTATCGCAGTGGTTCTCAAAACATGCATATCCTGATCTCCCGTGACTAGAACCTGGTCTTTGCACTGGCATCTAGAATTCCTGTAGCTAGCACTCTTGGATGTCGGAGTAGGACTGAGGGTTGGGCGTGCCGGACAATATGAGTAGTTGCCCGAGTTGTCCTTGACTCGTTTGGTGTTGCTTGAAAGGTAGGTGAGGCGGCTGGAATAAGGCAATTCTTTTGTGAGGTTTTGAATAGTGGGTATTCAACGATTGCATTAAAAATACGTTGTCTTCTAAAAATGCTTATATTGCTAATATAGATTTTTAATCATGGTAGCATTGTTCTAAAGCAGCCTGATCCATCAAAGCATTGGCCCAATGGATTTTTACCTGACAGGCCAGTCTGTCTATCTATATGCATAAAAATAAGTTTTAGACGGAAGACCTATTACAATATGAATATAATGCGTCTTATGATTTAGAGGTGGCACTGCTGGCACTATGAGAATTACCAAAATACTCTGAAGTCTGCAATTATCAAAATGGATCTAGAAAAATGTCTAGAAGGTATTCTAGACACCAGAATATACTGAAACTACGGCTTTGAACTTTTTAACATTCAAGTTAACTTGTGCAACCAATTTAAGTATTTATGCCATAAGAAAACTCACTCAGTATACATTGAAATGCTGCTGATGCCACCAACACCTTTTTACCAGGTACAGGAGATCTTTTATGGCACCACTTTATATAATAATTTGTGTCTGGTTTGATTAAAAAAATTGTCTTACTATCTTTCCATAGCCCATTAATCTGAATTAGTTTTAAGGTAATATTTTCAGTTAAAAACAAATAAATGTTAAAAACAAATAAATAAACTAACATTATGACACAGCTACTGGACCATCTTGATTATACTTTTCCAATCAAGGATAAATAACAACAACAGTAAATTAAAAATGTAGATTATACACTATAGTGGACAAGTAAAGAGAGGAATGTGCTAAATAACCTAAAATAAAACAAAGAAGGCTCACCTATCATATCCCGGTAATGGAGAATTGAAGTGAAAGGTGCATAAAGGATTATCAGATTCACTAGCTGCTCGTTGTCTTCGCCTACCTTCAAGGTTACCCTTAGGGTCTTGATACTTGCTTTTTGGCTTTTTCAGGATTCCTTGAGGTGGTGATTTAGGATTATTGAGTATTGATTTCAGAGGTTGCTTGGCCATAGTGATTTCCATCATTTCTTGGTCAACCTTTTCTAATAATTCTTCTACTTTTGGCAGTCTGTTGTCTTCGGCTTTTGAAATGTTTACTATTAGAGGTCTGGTCGGGCTCAGTCTTTGTAATTTAGGTCTAGCTGATTGATAGCTGAAAGCAGACATCCACAGCATTTGATTGTTAAGGGTAACTAAGGTAAAGGTAATTTTATATGTGCACTTATAGAAATAGAAGATTAGAAATGAGAATACAGACTGAGTAGGTGAAACTGTTTCACTCAGTGCCGCCTAATCTACCTCCAATAAAACAAAATGTATACATAGTATCCAGAATTATTAGTGGTGAAACAAAGGTAGATATGGTGCCCATTCTATCATTGCCAATCCCATTCTTTAATTGCACAGGTAGTATGATGTATAATATTGCTGACATATCACAAAACAACAAAAGTTAAACCAGATTTCAAGGTAAAAGAGTATGGCTTCAATCTTTTCACCTTGTACACAAACACTGATCTAAAAAGCAGTAACTAAGAGTAAAGAGGTTATAAATCTCACCTAGGATGTCTATGTTCATGAGCCATGAGGTAGTCTCCGTTCTCAGCAGTCGGCAGGGAACACTCGTGGTGGTATCTATCTACTTGCGGGACACCCCCGTTCAGGGTGAAATGGCTCTTATTAGGCTGAGTGCGGTGCACGGTTCGCAAATAAACAACTTCACCTCCAAACCGAGGATCTCGCTGCGCATCCTCGTATGGAGACCGCTCGACACCTTCACTGCGACAACGTCGCCGCAACACGCGCGCAGCGCGGCTCTCCCCGCAGCCAGACCACTCTAAAACAGACCCGTCAGCACCAAACCCGACGTAGCCTGGACACTGCCTTCTATCCATATCCGAAAGTCAGCCCCGACACATCATCGACGCGAAGCACTGCGAATTTCACTGTAGCACTATTAATTTACACGTAATAAGTTATTTTTTTTACTAAAACCGTTGCGATTTCGGCGTCAACGAGGCCGAGGATAGACGACGCAGATGACAGCTCCGATGTGCCATACAATTGCAAGGGGCTGTGCTTCTCCCGCCAAATTATAATAATTTGATTATTCTTCTTTCAAATAAACTATACAACAAAGTATTGATTGATTTCACCTGACCTAGGTAAGGTAAATGCAAACCCTGTTTTTTTTTTTGAAACCACACCACCTTGCATTACAATGGCGATGTTTTTATTTGATATGGGTAATATAGGTATCCAAAAGCAAGTTTAGCACGAAGTACATTTATCAATCCATTATTTTTGATATAGGTATGCACTGTAATATATCAAGTTAGTAATATTTTTTTATTCAAAATAGACGAAAATATAGTTCTTCCTGAAAATGGGATAAATTTACATTGACAACACGTTTCTTTCTTTCCAAAAAAATGATTTTTTTTTTAGAGACAATATTTTTTTCAATTTTGTCGTGGAACGAAAAGTCCAAGTTTCCGCTTTGAGTCATTTTTACACTGATCTCTAGTAATATAAGTACGATGGCTGGACTGGTTGTGCCAAACAAAATTTATATGCCGATTCAAAGCGCCTCGCTGAGCGTACTGAGAATTAAAATTATTTACAGTAAAATTGTGCATTTGTGTCTTCGGTCGGTAACTAATTAATGAGCGGTTTTCCAGACTGACCCTGATCAAGCTTTCAGAGGTAAACATAGATGGCGTTAGCCTGCTTTCAAGTGTCAAAAATCAAAGATTATTTTCAGTTGTCCATTAAACAATAATTGTGCTCCTATCTATCCTTCTCTATCAGATTATAATATATCCCTTCCTGCCAATATATCATATTTATTGTCTATTCCTAATAAAGAAGTAATTTTTATCCTTGCCAAGTTTATTCAAATTAATAATATTAAAGTATAATAAGTAATAATGTTTATTGTGTTGTCCTGTGACGTTGTACGTACTTATATAAGTATTTGTTTGTCCTGTTTCAGGTACTTTAAAAGTAAAATTTTTAGCATTTGCTTATTTTTAATGATACATTATATAATACATACAATACCGTGATGGCTTTACTTCGTCTGACAGAATCTTAAATTGATCTGTGGCAAAATGGCGCTCTGAAAAGTGACCGCAGCCAATTCAGAAAAAAAAAAAAAACCCTGCACACAATAGGAATAGGGATATATTCTGAGGGCGCAGCTACTCGTATAAAACAATTCGGCCATGAAGTATTGTAGCGGCTTTAGTTCCGATTTTGGACACAATCGAAACTAACGCCGAATGGAAACTAGATATATACTCTATGACTAGATCTAAATATATCTACAAAAACCATGGACCTATACCCTAACAGGACTGAGTACTTGTTTCAAAAAACGTGAAGAAAGAGAAGTCATACTAGATTATTTCATCTCTGTCTAAGTAGGGTAACCATATTTAAAAATAATTGATTGAGACCACGTAGGTAGTAAAAACTGTATTCAAAACATTTATTTTATTGATTTAAAGTCTTCTGCTTTAAAATGGCGGCTGCAGACTACTGGATTTTTACACTTTACTTCGTTTCCTAAAACTTCTAACCATTTTCTTCGGATATTTTCAGTTTTTGGAAGACTGTAATATAAAACCCAATATCATGGTTACTCTAGCGGTATCAAAGTAAACATGTATCATTTCTCCGAGAAAACGTTGAAATTATGCCTTACCTATGAAACGATATCCCACAATTCCCAAAACTTTCGCTTCTGCAGCCCTTCACGCTGCATGCTTTAATCATTTTTGAATTTTACAATTTTGTTTTCAAATGTCACGGCCGTGGCGCCATATTTAGATAAAAGGGTTACCAGTTTGCAAGCATAAGAATAATCCCAACTTTATTAAGGAATGATTGATCTTACATTTACGGATAAAACTAAAATGTAAAACATAAATAAACCTAACAAAAAAATAGTAACGGACTTCAAATGTAACTGCAGCCATTCGCTAAAAAGTTAAAAATAATCATAAAATAACCGATGGTACCGAAATAACACTTTTTCCGCCTTCTTTCTTCCTGAAAAATATGTTCTCTAGAAGTCGGCGCTCTTATATTGGTTTTTGTGTTGCTAAATCCAAGGGAACGCGGCGACTTCTAAAGAACACATTTTTCAGGAACAAAGAAGTCAGAAAAAGTGCTATTTCAGTACCATCGGTCATTTTATAATTATTTTTAACTTTTTAGCGAATGGCTGCAGTTACATTCAAAGTCGATTACTATTTTTTGTTAAAAGTTTATTATTTTACACTTTTTAGTGTTGCCGGGTCAAATTGTGTAATATGGATAGTTCTTGTAAACGCGCTGTTGATATAAAACGAAGGACAAGTAATAATTGATTATATTTAATAAATACCCTATAATCAGCACCCTAATACAAACTGATTGCCGTAATCTCAAGGTTATGTGCTGTCACCCGTTGAGGAGTTCTATGGTAATGAGGCCAAGATCAAAGTTCAGGTGGAGAAATTACAATTTACAAGTAGTACTCGGCAATCATCATCCTAATACAAAGCGATTGCCTTAATCTTGAGTGCTATGCCGTCATCCGTTAAGGAGTTCTATGGTGGTGAAGCCAGGATGGAAGGTCAGGTGGGTATTTTGATAATTTCCAAGAAATTGAGATCCTCCTCTTTTTTTCAAGTCGGTTAAAAAAAAGAAATGTCATGAACAAGTATTTACTAAAAGCTAAATACTATAAAGTCGTTGAAAAACTGAATCGTGAAAAATTTAAGCCTACCATCGCAATTAGTTTTTTTTGTGATGGCAACTGTGCGAGTAGGACACGGGCATCAACTGTTTGTTGTCCCGCTCGGCACGTTTTCCCTAGTCGGTTATGTCATAATAAAATAACTTTTAACTGTATGAAATAGAGTCTATTTTTCTACGTGTAACATCCTTCAGTGCACAATCCAGTTTAGGTATACATCCATGACAAAAACAATTATTTTTATGGTAATGGATTATGTTTTGTTTTTGATTTGGTATGTATGCAACGTCTATTCTTAAGGATTATAACAGTTTTATTTCATTGCATTACTTGCGATAGATCAAAAGTTATGACATATTTTATACATAGTCTCCATGGTAGGCAAAAAAAATTCGTAAATTTATAAAACAAAGATTTTCTATAAAAAAAAAATCATTTTTTGTCGATAAAATAAGGTCTAGTTTCACCTATTTTCAGATGTACGAGAGACACACTATATAATATATTATGATTGTAAAACCCTTAGAAATAACCTTATTCTAAGGTAAAACCCGCGGGGAAATAGTGTTGCTATATTTTACTCGATTTTGGATTATTTAAATATAGCTATCCACTTACACCTGTGGGTCTACCGCGTAATTCTCATTTTCATCAACATCAACTTGAGATTGAAATTTGACGTGCGTGCGACGACACCCGCCTAACATGCCATCTCTTTTGCACGCGTTGAATTTCGCATGCATTTGCTTGAAGTTGATACAAATGAGAATTACGCGGTAGAGCCCCTGGTCCAAACGATGGCAAACCATTGCGGATACAGGGAGGGGGGGGGGGGGCATGGCCCCCAGACACTCAGGAATTCCATACATTTACTCGACTTTTAGATTTGGTTCGGGCGCACTTTTACTAAGGCATCAAAAATTAACTTTTTTTATTTTGTGATAAACCGTATCGCAATGGCCCAAAATAAAATCCAGGATCCGCCCCTGCGGCGAACATACACAAAAAGGAATTATTATGAAATAAAACACACGTTTTTAAGAGAATTTGTATTTCCTTTTTACACAGCTGTATTCTAGACCATTTTCGGTTCATGCCATTATACTTAAAATATAATACGAATCTGACTTTTTCACTACATTACTTTTATAATTTTATTCTGAGAGAATATTTACCATTACAATTCCGATAAGAAACAATGTTATAATATAAGTATAAAATAAAAGTACGTTTTACAGTTCGAAAAATTGGAATTTTATAACTTACAAGCTACTGTTTGTGTCTTAATATAAATCAAATTATTTCATGAAAGTAAATGAACTTTATTTCTGGCAAATAAAATTAATATTTTTTAAAACTTACCAATTTCACTAAGCTAACATACCACAATTATATTTCGAAATTTTATTTTTTTTCAAGAACACGATACACGGTTAATATGTACAAATTTTGAATTGAAATGCCTCATGCATTCATGTCACTTCCAGAACGACTAATTCAGTTATACCAAGTATTTTCAATGAAATAAATTGATAAACAGCAATAATTACTAAACTACTGACATAATATCTGTACATAAGTCTCCTTAACAGATTCTCATGTCTAAAACATTGCAACATTATAAAAAAAATGATTCAGATATAATCTATTTTTTAAAATTAATTCAACTGCTCTTTTTGTTGACAGATATACAAAGTAAAAAAATATACACTGCCTATATTATGTTTTTAAACTTTACAACAATCAAGGATTGTGTTCTATTCACTAAGGAATTGTTACAATAATCATAAACACTGTAAATTAAGACCGATTAAAAAGCGAGACTTATAATTGAAAATTATTGAAACTGTTGCATGATATTCGAAGCTGCCCGATGCTCCGTCGAAAATGCCTGCGAAAATGAAGAACGACATCTTAGAAAATTATTTGGAAATAGGATCGGATCGGAATATAAACGAAGTCGTCGTTTATATTCCGATCTAGGCAAGCTCTAGGCAAGCTTTACGATATCATATTTTGGAGAAGTATTAATGCATCTACCTGAAAAGACACGCCAAATTTCAAAATGTTGTTGAATAAATCTGTATTCCCATGCATATGCATGCTATTGACATTGGCCAAAAGTTAATATATATCGAGTAATTGATATTTAATTTTCAACAGAAACTTAACGTCGAAAAGAGTGCAAAATAAATAAAGTGTGTCAAATCAAAATTAATAATTGTTATTCATTGTGAATTATCATTATGCAGGCAAAGCGATTAAGTATGTAAGTAATAATAATTATTAAACAAAGTAAAAAATTATTACACAATGTCAATAACTTTAAAGTTCACTTTTGACAGCTTTTTTTTTTTCAAGAGCAAAGTTTATTCAAATTATTTGCCGATTTCTCGCCTGCGACGGAACGGCAACGTCGCTTTTCAAATTGTTTGATATCGGTTGATAAATAAATCGGCGATCCCGATATTTCGGCCTGCCGATTATATCGATATCGGCATATAGACAGTCAAATAGTGTATTACCTTAGCTGGTAAGCAGCGCTATATTGATCTCCTTGACCATTTTGACGCGATGCAGCATTTTAGCGAGCGCTTCCCGGCTCAGCGCTTGCGTCGAGTACCAGACCGGCGAGTCGGGCACGCACGACCGCTCCGGCTGGAGGTAGAACACGTCGTTGCGCGTGCGCACCGATTCCGGACTACCGACAAAAACGGACTAATTATTGCCGAGTTAACACGGGTAGATGTTATAAAGGCAAGATGGGAATTACTCTACTTCATCTTATGCATATCGAGGGCATCACACTGAAAAGGCGTATCTACAAATTTTCTGAATCCAGAAAATTCCAACAATTTTGGGTGAATCTCCATATTTATTAGCTCTATGATGTACTGAAAACGTAACGGTTGCTCCACTAGTCATAGGTACTATTACGCCTAGTCTACGAAGTGAAAATCGTTTTTATAATTAAAGAAAAATATTTATAAATAACTAATCAATACTTTATATTTTTGTAGATACCCTTTCAGCTTGATGCCCTCGATATACAGGGGGTAAATGCAAAACCAAGAATCCCTTTAGGGTATGAAAGTATACACGATACTGATACGATTACGATAAAAAAGTATACCTTAAATTTTTACCAAAAATTATATTGTTTTCCCAACGATTGCGTTAATCATGAAACACTCTTATGTAAATTAGATCACTATGGAGTGAGGGGCAAATCTTTGGCGTTAATGAAGTCGTATCTTAGTGATCGTATTCAAAAGGTAGACATTAATGGGGTAAAATCATGTGGAGCATTAGTTAAAATGGGTGTCCCGCAGGGTTCCATATTGGGGCCCTTGCTGTTTTTAATTTACATAAATGACCTTCCCTATTTAATTAAAGACTTAACTAAGATAGTACTATTCGCAGACGACACGTCACTTATTTTTAAAGTTAATAGACGTAAAGATATCCTTGACGACGCGAATACAACTTTATCACTGGTGCTTGATTGGTTTACTGTAAATAATTTAGTTTTAAACGCAAAAAAGACGAAATGTATAAAATTCACGTTACCAAATGTAATTCAAGTGGATTGTAATTTGCTTTTGCAGGGGTCCAAGCTGGAGTTAGTTAACGAAACTAAGTTTTTGGCCATTACGGTAGACTCTCGTCTTCAGTGGGGTCCCCACATAGAAGCCCTATGTGGTAGACTTAGTTCGGCCGCATACGCTGTTAGACGCATAAGGCAAATTACTGATGTAGATACTGCTAGACTAGTCTATTTTAGTTACTTTCACAGCATTTTGTCATACGGCATGCTGTTATGGGGTAGAGCCGCGGTACAGACGCAGCCTTTGTTTTGCAGAAGAGAGCAATTCGGGCTATTTATAATATGAAGCACCGGGATTCATTAAGAGAAAAGTTCAAAGAAATTAATATATTAACTGTTCCTTGTGAATATATTTACCAAGTCCTTAGATATGTCAGAAAAAATGTTGAGTCTCTCCCAAGGCTTGGTGAGCAACATTGTAAGGAAACCAGAAATAAGTATAAACTGGCTTTTCCAAAAATCAGACTCGCCAAAGTGAGTACCTCTTTCGTAGGACATGGTATAAGATTTTACAATAAACTTCCAAAGGAGGTCCTTACTTTGTCAGAGAATAAGTTTAAACAGTACATTAAGCAGGGCCTACTGAAAAAGGCATATTATAAAATAAATGAATATTTGGATGATGGTGAAGCATGGTGTTATAGTGATACTGATTTTAATGATAGTAGATAATAATTTAATTAATTAATATAATTTCCTAACTATTGATTCCTCTTAAGAGTTAACATTTGATGTATAGTATAAGTTTATGTTAAAAAAAAAGACATGATCTTGCCAAGTTTCTTGCCCGTTCTTCTTAGCAAGACTAATTGAATGGGCGGAGGTAGGCATGTATTTATATATGTAACCTATTACTATGTAGTATATAGGATGGGATTTGATAGGCTGCCTGGATTCGTGCTGGGGGCTCGGTTGGTGATCATTGAACCTGTTCCTGGTCCCTGGCCGGGTCTCCGGTATGGGTTCGGGCGGTTGATTGGATTTCACCTTGTATAATAATATTTTACCTATAATTTTAATCGTATATATATTGCTACATAAATTAAAAAAACATTTAATCTAAGTAGTTCATGTACATTTATTATTTTATTACATATATTTTTATAAGATTAAAATTTGACTTGTGAAACGTGTATTATATATACCTACTTTGCAAAATAAACTTTTTGAATTTTGATCCAGCTACGCACTCTTATCAATGCACTTCATTCACCCCGTAGTGCGGTAACGACCAATCACATTGAGTAATTATGTTCTGTGCTACTGACGCTATCAGAGGTCAACGACCAGCGAGAGTGTCCACCGGATTAGAGTATTTCAAGTTTAACAAATCGTGTTATTATGTGGTACTGCTACATGAAAAAAAATTGCCGCTATTTATTTTAAACACTGTATGATTCATACTAACATACCCTAGAAGGATTCTTACCTTTGCTTTTACATCCTGTATATGTACATATAGTCACATGTGTCTCACAGAGTGGTAGACAGAGACGAAATAAGTATGTCTCCAACGATCCTGACATGTCTCTTTTGCTTCCACATCCATCAATCGAGTCATACAAGCTCTTTTATTTCGGGTGCTTTTGACTTCGTCCTTCTTCAGTATGTCACAAATTTGGTCCTTCTGGAGCAGTTCGTTTTGACTTTACCTTTACTTTCCTCGTCACAACTATACTTCATAACATACCTACTATACAACTCAAAATGCCGAGCGATGGGTAAGTATGACAACCTGCAGACAGACAAAAGCGGTTTTACCCACCGTGAACCGTGGCCTGACGCCTACGATGATAGGGCTAATTACGGGACACAATAGGTCTGAAGGACAGCCCTCTGTGCAAAGAAACGCCGACCCACGTGACAATAGACTGTGTAGGCAGTACGCGTACAGTGCGTACACAACGCGTAAGATCCTCGGTGAACGGGGGATGCTTCGCCAATCCTGTGCGACGCCTCTTGGGATTCTTGCGTGAGCTGAGCTGGCTAGAATAGCCGGCCCCACACTTTCCACGCACAAAGGTCCAAATAAGAGACTAGGTGCGGAAACCGAGCCCACCAGAGAAGATACCTACAATATTTTTTTTATTACTCTTCTTTCATTCATCCTCTTAAATGCCCAAATCAAGCACTTAATTTTCTATTCTGGGGGTATAGCATAGCTAGGGTTCCCAACCCTCCTGGAATGCCCGGGAGACTCCGGGAATGTTGTTAAACCTCCCGAGCTCAAGGGATGCAATAAATTCTCCGGATTTTCTAAAATAACGAATTTATCACGCGAAATAAATTTTTATTTTTCATGTAAATCTTTTATGATTGCTCAAAAACCAACAAATATTAGAAGGTGCTACAAAACAAAGCAAATTGAAAAATTTGCAAATATTATCTAGGGCTAGTCTAATATAGTCTAGGGCTGGCAGAAAGCGTGTAAGCGTCGTCGATCGAGAGGGACAACATTTATAGTCAGCAACTTATATGATTCTCTTCCTAAATTTAAGGGAATCATTGAGTTAGCGGCCGCGGCCGCGATAGGTACAGATCGTTCACAGTTATTTTACCTCTAGGCTGATCGAAAATGTTTCTTAAGTATTGGACATAGAACAGCTGTCAGAGGTAAAATACCTGTGAACAGTCTGTATTTGAAAAAAACTATAGCCGTCTTATTCCTGCTGCGCGGCGCACCTGCAAGCGAGTCGCCCCGCGCGCTTCCCGCAACCTTATTCTGTGAGGCGTCCGTATTCTGGTAATGTAAAGAGGTGCGATTGTGTAAGGTTGGTCATAGATGATAAATCTATACCATTGTCAAGGATCGTGTAGGGCAAATTCGAATTGTGTAAAACTGTCCATAAAATGAAGACCGAAAAGAAACCGAAGGTTTAGAAATGACCGATGGTTTAAAAAATGCGAAATGAAATTGCGTTTTATTGTGTACTACCTACGTAAAATGAAATTTGATAATTTATTTACTTTAAAATTATGTCAAACACAAAAATAATAGATCTTTTTGATTACATTTTTTAAATTCACCACAAAAATTAATTTTTGTAATTTAAAACATAGAATTCAATCGAAACTTATCTCCATGCAACTCTTATAACCAAACGCAACAATTGAAGGAAAACCGAGTTTCAGCTGCTCGACCCCAGGTGGTGGCATAAGTTTACTACTACTCAACAGTAGATGTAGTTGAAGAGCTTGACACGGGATTACTATTTTTACTAGATGTGATGTCTGAAAGAGACAGCGCTATATCTTATCGTATTATTTGTCTTCGTCCGAGTTTTGTAGTTATAATAACGCGTCATAGTTTCGAATCAATTCAAGTGTCAAGTCAACTGCAACTGCAAAATATTTTTGAATCGGTCGGTGTTTTATTTTATAGTATGTTTCTTTATTATATTAGTATGACGAAATAGCAACCGAACCAAAATACAAAAACCGGCCAAGTGCGAGTCGGACTCGCGCACGAAGGGTTCGCACCATTATATAAAAAAACAGCGAAAAAACATGTCT
This sequence comes from Ypsolopha sequella, assembly GCA_934047225.1. Classification (NCBI taxonomy): domain Eukaryota; kingdom Metazoa; phylum Arthropoda; class Insecta; order Lepidoptera; family Ypsolophidae; genus Ypsolopha; species Ypsolopha sequella. The sequence continues at coordinate 18,445,170 of OW204004.1, read as the reverse complement.
GTTGTATGGGAGCCCCCTTAAATATTTATTTTATTCTGTTTTTTAGTATTTGTTGTTATAGCGGCAACAGAAATACATCATCTGTGAAAATTTCAACTGTCTTACTATCACGGTTCATGAGATACAGCCTGTTGACAGACGGACAGACAGACGGACAGCGGAGTCTAAGTAATAGGGTCCCGTTGGTTACCCTTTGGGTACGGAACCCTAAAAAGTATGAAAAAATAATTTAATCTGTGGCCGAACTGCCCTAAACCTTTTCATAATATCTTTTCTACAAAAATATAACCCCAAACTGTGTTCATATAAAAAACAATTCTTATTTCTGTGCCAAAGCCAAGGGTTTTGACAAAAAAGCTCCACAATTTTAATTAATTGAACATCATTTATTGATTTTAATGGTAGAATAAAAATTGTTTAACCTAATTTTATTCCAAAATAATCAAAAACACTTACCGTTAAACGATTGTCATAGACAACAAGTCCCCGCAATCATTTGACTAAAAAAATCTTAGACAATTCGAATTAACTGTCAATCTTAACAAATCATTCACTCATTGTCTAAAATAACAATACAAATCGTAAAGCATCTATGAATACCATAGACAATTCGAATTGGCCGTTTGACAAGTAAAATGATTAGTTTTAAGCTATCAAATGAATACGATTTCATGACTATTTTCTTACACAATCGCACCTCTGATTTTCATGTTTAGTTTATGAGTTTAGCGAAAGAATCATTAATTAGAGTAAAATAATAACACATGTTGAGTATTTATATACGTAAATAAATCCAAAATTTGGGTTGATTGGTTGTTTAGTAAGACTAATTGAACGGGCAAAGTTAGGCAGATATTTAAATTTATTTGTAGCGTATTTGGATATTTATTTGGAGCTCTTCTGGAAGGATGGGTTTTTTGTGCGAAACGTCCTGACAAAATCAATATGTTGTCCTGCTTGCAGTACGTATTTTGTATGAAAATTTGACTTGTCCTACTGGCAGCACAATGACCTTGACCCTGAACGGCACAACGTTATCTTGTCCACTCAGTATGACATTTATGTTTTCTTTGTCAGGATGGTCGTTACTGACACTCAATTTTCTTTAAAAGCTAAAAAACAAACAAATTATTCTAAATAATCATTAAAGCCTCTAACGTTTCAATAGTTCTGTTATCAAGCATTGATTTATATTTTACTGAATGAAGATTCAGCAGCTAGATACTTAGGTACTCCCTCATTACCCTTTCTTGATTTAAATTATCTTGTCCTCTCAGTAGGACATATATATTTTCTTTGTCAGAATGGTCATTCATTACTGACACCTAAATTTCTATGAAAGATATAATATTTTAATAATATACATATAAAATATTAACTTAACAATTTGTATTTCTTTTACCTAGAATTCATATACTATTTTATCATTGATTTGTAATTATACATATATTACTTTAAATATAATTAATAAATAAAATAATTTTTTTTAGCTTGAAATATATTTCGGCCCTTAGTGGGCCGTCATCAGTCAAGTATTAAAAAAGAAAAATATACCATAGTAATAAAAACAGGAAAAGAAATAAAAAAAAAAGACAATATTTTTCTTAACTAACCTAACCTGTTTGTATTGGTCCACAAATTTTTTATCAAATAATAAAATTATAAAATTTTAAAAATTTTGTGGACAAGTACAAGCCCTTCAAGTGCCAACAATCACCACCATAAATTTTTCTCATGCCATCCCAATTCTGGTATATGTGTTCCCTGAAAGGGACAGAGAGTTTTCTGTGGTTGGTGGGGTATTCAGGGTATGTGTGGAAGAGCGTGATGGAAGTGATGAGAGGGTGGTTTAGTTTGTCTGTCAGTTAGTGTTTTCTGTTCAGTCCATGGTTGTAGTGGGCACCAAGTGACCAGATGTAGGACGACTCCCAAGTCCTAAGGTCAATGTCAGTTAGTGGAGGGTGAAATGATTTAATGACGCGAACGGTGAAGCAGTTATTGAAGGTTTGATTATGAGATCGGGCGTGTGTCGGGATAGGTAGAGTGTTATTTTGTACTGAGTCTGTTGTGTGTCGGTGATTGTTCATGCGGATGTGGAGAGCGTTTCTTGTTTCACCTACATAGAATGCGGGGCAGAGTCGACATTCAGCAGGTATATACAGTTCGCTGTTTTGCATGAGGAGTTAGGTTGTGCTTTGTATGTATTCGATGTGTGATGTGTTAATTTGTGTGTCTGGTTTGATCAGGGGACATGTTTTGCAGCGAGGTTGTTGACATGGGGTTGTTCCAGCTGAAGTTATTGATTGGTGGAGTGATTGTGTGGGTCTTGTTTTTGTGAGTGATGACTTTAAGTTTGGGTTTTGTCTGTAGCAAATTTGTGGATTTAAGGGGAGTAGGTTTTTTGTGTCATCGTGTTGTCGGAGTATAGGTATGAAGTCTTTGATAAGTTGTGTAAGTTTATGGCTACCGTGGAAATATGTGGTGATTAATCTTGGGTGATCTGATGAGTTCTTGTGCTTTTAGCTTGCGCCCGAATCTCACGAAATCGTTCAACAATTTAATCTTGTCAAGTTTTTTTGTGGGACAAAATGATAGCCCTTTGTTCAACACGGCTCTATCTTCAGGAGTTAATTGAACTGAAGATAGATTTACTATAGTGTCAGTGGTGGGCGTTTTATCATTATGTATATAGTATCCCGGCGGAGGAGGTGGAGGAATGGAGAATGGGTTAGAGAGGTCTATCGGAGTTAGGTTTAGATCTGCAGGAATATTTATTTGTTGGTATCTTAATGGTAGATTAATGTTGTTTTGTTTGTAATATTTTTGTAGATTTTTTAGTTTTATTTGTGATTTGATTTGCTCCTGAGAGATATTTCTCGTAGCTTTTGAGAGGAGCGTTTGTATTTTTAAAAACAGATGAGGAAAGGCGATAAGGCTGACTTTTAAAAGTGCATCTAGCTTATTTTTCTGATCTGTGCAGAGGTGTATATATTGTATGTAGAGCATGTGTGTAGAGTGTAAGGCGTTCATGTAGTTAACCATAATCATGTTGCTTCTGATTATTGGTGGTATTGCACTGAGGGCAATTTTTGGTATCAGCCCTTTCGGTGCTGCACCAATTTCCAAACATTTTCCTAAAAATTGTAAATGGGTATAATATTGGGAAAGTTTGGCTGTTATATTTTTTATTTTATTTACGATTTCCTTCATTTACGTTAAAATTTAAGTAAGAAGGTTCTAATTTGATTAACTGGCACGTTGCGAGTATTTATGTTCATCAAAATTATACTGACTTTGACAGAAGGCTGTAACAGATGATCAAGATTTTGGTAGATTTTTTATAGTGCATCATTGTAAGTTGACGCACGTGACAGATTTGCAAAAAAATCTTATTTTGGCTTTATTCCTATTATTCTCATCTTTCTTTGCTATTTTCATTAGTGAATGTATTGTTGGTGTTATTAATTGTTATTTCCTTATTTTATTATATGTACTTCCTGTAATTACTTACTTCTAGGAACTTCTAGACTAGCAAACAAAATGGTGTCTGATCTTGTTAAACCTCCGGACCCCCCGGATATTCAGAAGGTAACAGAAAATGAACTTAAATCTCCCGAAATATTTTCTCAATTGTCTACTTTGTCTGATGCTGCTGATACCACTGTTGATAAAAATCGCAAAAGACCTTTACCTGATTCTGAATCACAATCGTCAAAACGTACTATCTTAAACCCTGATTTAACCAAGGCTTCCATTCAGACGATATACCTACACCCCAGCTTTGAGGCAGATAAAATATACGATGCCAAAGACTTGGGTCCATATATCATTCACGTTTCTCGTGTAGAGGACGACCCCTCCTCTGGTTCCTCCATTCGCCCAATAAAATTTGGTAAATTTTTATTCGACAATAAAATTTCGAATATTGTCCTAGATGGAATTAAAAGTATTGGCCGAAATAGGATTTCAGTTGAATTTAAAAGTGGTCTGGATGCAAATAAATTTATGTTAAATGAAATCCTGAAGTTACATAAATATAAAGCTCAAATCCCATCCTATAACATTACTAGAATGGGTTTGGTTAAAAATGTTCCTATTGAATGGTCAATGGACGAATTTGTGAACTCCGTGGAACTCCCCGAGAATTGCGGAGACATTCTTAAGGCTCGACGGCTTAACCGCAAAATCATTTCAGACGGAACTCCTACATGGACCCCTACTCAATCGGTTGTTGTAACATTTAGAGGACAAATTCTACCTGACAAATTGTTCTGTTTCTACACTTCCCTCCCTGTAGTGACTTACCAGCTTCCCACCATCCAATGCCTCAACTGTTGCAGGTTTGGTCATATTGCGACACAATGTAGGTCTAAACCCCGATGTTATCGTTGTGCCCAGCCCCACACAGGTCATAGTTGCTGTTTGTCTGAAGAACAGGCAACTTGCTTGTACTGCCTGGGAAAACACTTCACTACTAACAAAACATGTCCAGAACAAGATCGTCAAAAAAATATTAAAGTAGTTATGTCACAAGAAAGTATTTCTTATGCAGAGGCTTCTGCTAGGTTTACAACAGTTCGCAGATCATATGCAGAACTCACTCAAGATGTTCCCTCCTCAGGTTCAACCCTTTCCTCTCCATCAAGATCATTTGCTAATGCAGTTGGCTCCTCCCACAAAAAAACTGTGTTCTCTACCCCTCGTCCCCGTCCCTCTTTGGGTATAGGTTACGATAAACAATCACACGCAGCAATTATTGCCGACGTTGTATCAACTCAACCGAATGGCTGCGCTCTATCTCAATCTCCCATGGTTTCTTCCAATGATAATCTTCTAGAGCTTTTAATATCTACCCTCATCAATTTAATTTCTAAATGTAGTGATTCATTACCGAACAACGTAGCCTCCAAACTTAACGATATTTTCCTATTAATTAATAATAATGGCGCTAGTGGCCTCAACAGAGTATCACTTCCTCCAATGGAACACTAGAAGTGTCTCCAACAAAAAATCTGATTTGTTGTTTTTGATAAACAATCATAGCCCCGCTGTCATTGCCGTCTCGGAGACATGGCTGATGCCTGGATCCCGATTCAGGATCCCAAGTTACTCTTGTCTTAGGGATGACAGATCCGACGGATACGCGGGTTCTGCAATCCTTGTCAGGCGCAGCTTGACATTTTCTCAAATTCCCGTACCCCCTCACAGTCAAGAAATAAATGCTGTTGCCATTAAATTTAGTAACATGTCATTCTTATCTGTTTATATTGCAGATCCAAATCCATCTGTTATTCCTGAGCTTTGCTCAATAATATCATCTCTTCCTAATCCTATTATTGTTATGGGAGACTTTAACGGCCACCACATCTCATGGTCTTACAAAACCGACCCCTTTGGTATTGTACTTGTAGATATGTTTGACTTCCTTAATTTGTGCATCTTGAATGACGGAACACCTACTCGTCGTTCCCGTCCCAATGAAAACCCTGGTAGTGCTGTTGACCTATCCCTTTGCTCCCCTTCTCTTTCTTCGGTCCTGAACTGGAAAGTTCTCCCCTTAACCTATGGTAGTGATCATTTTCCTATTCTGATTTCTATTCCTAATTTCTCTATCTCTCATAGCAATGACTCTCCTCTCTTAAGATATCGGCTCAATAAGGCTGACTGGGATAGTTTTTCTTCTGCCGTTAATGTAAAAGTTAATTCCCTTCCTTCTTCTTCTAACTCCAACTTCCTTTCAAATTACTCTAAGTTTGCCGATGTCCTTTCTTCTTGTGCTAATGTCCATATTCCTATTAAAAACCCTTCACGTCGTAAACTTTCACCCCCTTGGTGGGATCCAGATTGCACTGATGCGGTTAAAAAAAGAACTCGTGCAGAAAAAGTCTATAATAACGATATGTCAATGACTAATTTCCTAGCATATCAACAAGCTGCTGCTCAAACTAAAAGACTTCTGTCCAAGAAAAAGAAGCAGGGCTGGAACCGCTTTTGTGAGAATCTTGCCCCTCGTACTCCAGTTTCCCTTATCTGGCGCAACATAAGAAGATTCCGCGGCTCTCTTAACATACAGAATATATCATCAAATGACCCTGATACTTGGATAGAAGCTTTTGCGGATCGTCTGGCCCCCTCTTGTCCTCCATCTCCTCCCCCTGTCCTACCCCTCCCCAATATTCCCTATCAATCTAGTCTCAACACCAATATGGACTTAATGAATTCTCCTTTCTCTTTTATTGAACTTCAACGAGCTTTAGACGGCCTTATTGATTCGACTCCTGGTATGGATAGTATCCCTTATTCCTTTATCATCAATACTTCAGATTCGACTAAATTGTTTTTTCTAGATTTAATTAATCACTTTTTCGATAGTGGTGTCACCCCAGCGGAATGGCATTCACAGATTATTCTTCCTATTTTAAAACCAGGCAAGGATCCTTCTGACCCTTCTTCCCATAGACCAATAGCACTATCTTGCTGTTTAGCTAAAATATTAGAGCACTTGATTAAAAACCGCCTCGAATGGTTAGTCGAGAATAGAGAACAACTTGCCAAATCTCAGTACGGTTTTCGTAAAGATAGGAGTACTCTGGATAGCCTGAGTATCCTAACAACGGATATTCGAATTTCCTTTAAAAAAAGAGAATTCCTCGTCGGGGTATTCCTGGACATATCCTCCGCTTATGATAATGTTCTTCTCCCAGTCCTCAGGCATAAACTGCAACAGCTGAATATCCCCGTGAAGCTGATACAGATTATTTGTAGCCTACTCATGGATAGATCCATACATATTAAGGTAAACAACTCCCTTCTTTCTCCTAGAAATATCTGGAAAGGTCTCCCACAAGGCTCAGTCCTAAGCCCTATCCTGTATAGCTTGTACACATACGATCTAGAAAAGTCAGTAAACTGTTTCTGTAATATATTTCAATATGCTGATGATATAGCTTTATATGCGTCTGATCCTTCAGTGGAAGTCGCATCTCGTTGTTTAAATACTGCTCTATCGTATTTAAATGTCTGGCTTCAGAATAACGGTTTATCTCTTTCTGTCTCAAAAAGTTGTTCTGTTATTTTCACTAGAAAACGGACTATTCCTGTGATAGAAATCAAAGTAGAAAATAAACTCATCCCAATTGAGACTAAGGTAAAATTTTTAGGGGTAATACTTGACTCCAGACTTTCTGGCGTTCCCCACTTCTCGTTCGTCGCTCAGAAATGTGAAAAAGGAGTGAACGTTCTCCGTGCACTCTCCGGGGTATGGTGGGGGTCACACCCCTACTCCCAAAAACTTTTATATAATGCTATAGTTCGTAGCCATTTGGATTATGGCAGTTTTGTACTAGATCCTTGTAACAAATCTGAACATGAAAAAATTAATAAAATTCAAGCTAAATGCCTCAGAATCGTTTTGGGAGCAATGAGATCCTCACCGAAAAATGCTTTACAAGTGGAATGCCTCGATCCCCCTCCTCACTTGCGGAGACAGTATTTATCAGATAGGTTCATGTTTAAAATTTCCCAAAATCCAAATCACCCTCTTTTATCCAAATTAGAACTTCTGCATAATTTATTTTTACAAACAGGCTTCAATTCTGTATTCGATCTTCCATGCGTTCTCAGAAGCTTTATAAGTCTGTCTAACATCCCTAATCATCTTGTTAAATTAAATATAAATCCCCCGTTTCACATCCCGTACGAGGCTTTAATTTTTGACCCATCGATTATCATGAATTTTGGAATACAAAAAGACTCATTAGTGGCTGATAAAACCTTTAATCATATTCTGGGAAAGGACTGGCAAGGTTGGCTAACCATGTACACCGACGCTTCCAAACTAACGATTGAAGGTAATGTAGGAGCTGCGGTTTGGATTCCTAGATACAAAATTATTCTAAGTTTTAAATGTCCTCCTGAAACCTCGGTCTTCACGGGTGAAGCTACCGCAATTCTTGAAGCTATTTCATATGCCAACTCTCACAACTTAAAAAACACGATAATCTTTACTGACTCTTTGAGCTGTCTCCATTCCATCATGGCTAACCCATTTAAATCCAAATCTCGGTTTCCTATAATTCTTCAGATTAGGGAAGCCCTTTTTCGATGTAAGGAACACAACCTTGACATTGTCTTAGCTTGGATCCCTGGACATTGTGGCATTCCAGGCAACGAAGTTGTTGATGCTTACGCCAAAAACGCAATTTCATCAGGTGAATCTTCACACTATCATATTTATCATCACGACATTCTTCCTTTAGCCAAAAATATACTAGATAAAGCTTGGTCCAAAGATTGGAATGAATCTCAGAGATCTAAGGCCAAACATTACGCCTCTATACAACCTGTTATCCCAAATCGGCCGTGGTTCTTTAAATATCGTGACATTGATAAATTGTATACATCTGTAGTTTGTCGCCTCCGACTTGGACACGCTTGTACCCCTGTGTTCTTGGCAAAAATCAGGGTAAGGGATCATTCCTTATGTGAGTGTGGCTTAGACGAGGGTACAGTTGACCACATATTTTTCGATTGCCAAAAACTTCGTTTCTCTCTGTATGATGTTCTCCCTTCTGAAATCCCCCGCCCCGTCAACTTCAGCTTTTTATTGTCCCTTGTTTACAGTCCATTTGTATATTTATTATGTAGATTTATTAAATTAAATAATATTAAATTATAAAAGGGATACTTAATCCTATTAGCAATATTTACTGTAGGTACCTAATTCTAGTTCTTTCCTGTTTTTTTTTTTCTCTATAAGCATTTTAATTTTATTTATTTTTTATCTTTATTTTATTGCACTCGCGGAAGATCGATGAGATTATAATTTTCGTTTAGTTGTAGGTACCTAATTGTTATTTAATCACTGTGCGTCTCTTTACTTAAAAAAAAAAAAAAAAAAAAAAACCCAAAAAAACTTGACATTGGCGGAACTAATGTGCGGAGTCCACATTATCGGAAGCCAGATAAAATGGCATTGAATTGAATTGAAGATTTTGGTATTTGTCAAAAATGCACAAAGGAGCATATAACAATAATTAAAGATGTTTTTGAAACGTGGATACGCTAAATTGAGACGGCAGTAAGAAGAACACAGTGTAACCTATATAGCACAAGATTAGAGTCCATCAAACGAGCAGCAATAATTGTGTGGGTTCTGTTCCATATGCCTGCTTCAAGCAGTCCTCATCGAGTTACGTATTGATATTGGAGACCGTCAATAGCCCTCTGAAGAATGGAGAGAAATCCTTTGAGTCTCTGGCTGCCTTCGAATGTCTTACGCACACAATGCACTGTATGAAATCAACTGCAGCTCTTGGGACAAATGCACGTGTGGTTGCGTCTCTGCAGTTTTTCAATTATGCACCTCGACGTGATTCTTCAATCCTTGTTGCATAAAATCTTTTTATTGTTGTTGCACTCGAAAAGAGTTATTCGTTCATAAGTTTATAATATAATCACATGTGCGAGTAATACTTTAATAAATATATAATATTGCCTCTATTGGCCTTTTATTTTGATTTATTTTATTTTTGACGTAAAGATTATATTTTATGCTCTGTGGCTCTGTGCCTATTTGAGACCGAGGAGTCATCGACCTTTATTTTGGTAAACTCGCTTGGCTTTACCAGAAGCGTAGTACTTTATTATTCTTTTATTACCCATTATTTACCATTTATTATTGTCTTCTACAATGTTAATTTATTTAATAAATGATACAGCAAACTAACCTAACCTATACATTTCACTTACACTTATTGCACAAAAACAAAACAAAAGGGAATATTTACATTACTATACACAAGACACAACAAATCGGAATCGTCAAATGCACTACACTACCACAAAAACACCTGATATTAGCCAAAATTTTCTTTCCACTTTCTATGTGTTTTTCATTGCCCGAAATAAAGACATTTTATTTTTTTATTTTTGCGTGACGGGAGCGTGTCGTTTGACTCTAAGTGCCTGATTAAATTTAAAAGCAATAATCAAAATCGTTAGATCTTGTTTTGGTATTTTTTTTTTCAGGCGCTATTAAATATTTTCAAGCTTTTTCCTTCTAAAACAAATTGAATAAAAAAAGAATCTCATAGGAATCTTTACTTCTTTGAACCATACCTGAATATGTGATGTCTTCTGCATTTTAGCCCGTATTTGGTGAGAAACTGATGATAAAAAGTTTCTTATTTTTATGACTTTGTAGTAACGCGTGAAGCTTATTATAGCTTTAAATGATAAATTATGTAAAAACGAATTCCAAGGGGTCTTAGAATAAGGATCAACGTATGTTTATGCAGAGCTGCAATTTTCTAAAGCGACAGGATGCAGCGTCTTCGAAATTCTAAAATGTCGAATTTCACATTTTGTCCGGGATAATCGCCTTAAGCGTGGTTAATCCCTAGATCCTAGTTCCCCATGGATTAATTTGTATTAAATATATATATATCGTCACGACCTGAATGCCCGAGAGGGTGTCAGAGGTATTCCGAGTGTGAACTTTGAAGTGCAAGTCACAGTCCACACTCGGTACACCCGCGTTTCACCTACAAATATTACGTCACAACGTGATGGGAGGTGAGCCCTATCGCCGTACTTCGGGCACAAATACACGATTTTTAGGACATACAGGTTTCCTTACGATGTTTTCTTTTACCGTTCAGAAAGTGGGAATTACTTAACTATAAGCAAATACGATGCACATTATGTAAATTCCGAAAAACACATTGGTGCACGCCCAATCGCGGATTGAACCTGGATCTCAAAATTGAGAGGCCAGCGTTCTACCCCTGAGTTACCGTCGCTTTTTCATAACTTAAAAGTAAATTAGACAAATACTTCAATCGACTCCCGTCTGTCTAAACGCAGGGGTCAATGGCCCCGCAGCCCGCCTTCCCTTTATGATGCCGCAACGGGGGCGATCGTTCGATACAATTCTGGCACAATTTTGTAACGGTGGCACGCGCGAATTTATATGAGTAAAATTTAAACATCGTCACGTCACGCCACAAATCCTTTCAGAGAAGTCAGAGGTGTTTTTTACGTACATAAAAGAAAATGCCTTGGTTCATCGGAAGGAAGGAAATTTGAAAAATCTCCGTTCTTTATTGGTTGCTCCGTTTTCTAGGCATCCATAAATACCACAATAACGAACCATATTGATTAAAAATCAGTATCGTAATAAAACAAAACAAAACAAAATACGCGCGCAGCGAACGAGCGGTACTCGAGCTCTGCCTGCCTCCAGATTTGCCACTAACTTGCGGGGGACCGCGGGGGACGATAAACTCGCGCGGGGAGGTGAGTGACGCTTCTTTACGTAGTATGTAATACTATATATTCTCCGGCATAGGAGACCATATCGAGCTTAACCCTATATAGCGCACATTTTGTTTTTTGAGCTCCAAACGCCAAACTTGATCATACTTTTTACTGGTATATTAGTAACATAATATGAACATAACATTTTTTTATGAAACAAACGTTTTCTTCACAAAAAACAAGGCAATACTGTCAAAGGAAAATGTTAACATGAAGTGTGCAGTGGTATATTCATCTACCACTAAGGTTCGTTCGCTCGTTCCAAAATACGTAAAAATTGCATTAAGTGGTATATTAAGTTACCACCGCACGCTATCGAGGTATGCTCATGTAAATAAGGTTTAGTATTAGAACAAAACTTCTATACTAAGTGCTCGATAAAGGCCGCTCGATACAACATGTCTATCCCTCTCCAAGTAGATCAACAGAGTGAGAGAGAACACTGTACCACGCGCTATCGAGTTCGATGTGGTTTGCTATGCTAGACTAACTGGGGGGCAATTCCGAGTATGTCGAATGAGCCTTCCCGACCGCAAAAACCTGTTTTATCTGTCGAACTCCATACATTTTTAGCTCGAATTTTAGAAGTCTCGCTTCATACTGTTTCTCCGGAACAGCCCACCTGGTCGCTACATCTTCATTCAGGCCGCAGAGTGTAGAGTAAGGTAAAATAGCAGGTAAAATGCTAGTCTATGTCTGAAGTACCAAGTAGCAAAGTACCAAAGGCCTGATCCGCCGATTTAAGGTCGCTCAACGAGCTATGGAGCGAGCTATGCTTGGGATATCTCTGATGGATACAATCCGAAACGAAGATATCCGTCAGAGATCGAAGGTGACAGACATAGCCTGCCGAATCAGTAAGTTGAAGTGGCAGTGGACTGGCCATATTTGTCGCCGACGTGATAACCGTTGGGGCCGTAAGGCATTGGAATGGAGACCACGTACAGCAAAGCGTAGCGTAGGCCACCCTCGTGCCCGCTGGACTGACGATCTGAAGGACGTTGCGGGTGGCGGCTGGATGAGGACGACTGAGGACCTCCAAGAGTGGCGTAATATGGGGGAGGCCTATGTCTGAAGTAATTCCAAATTCATCATGAAAATGTATAATTTTGCAATCCGTGCACGTTGCCTAATTGTAATAGTTTGCAGTCATTTACAAGCTTGATCAAACCGGACTAAACTAGCTGGAACTAGATAATAGAATACCCACAAGTGCCAAGTCAGAATTGTATATATTTCTTACTCACCATTTATAATTTTATTCTAACTATTTAGTGCAGTTATTCACATTTTTTTTTTATACAAAATGTCCCAAAAAGGACGTAAACGCAAAAAATCTTGACGGGTGCAAATCAATCGGTAGCCTGCCTTCTGGGAATTTAGACACTATGGAGTTTTTCTCGGGGGTGGACCGCGTGTTCTGTGTTCTAGCATTTTACAAGTACCCTAAAAAACCCCCGGACTCGTTGCGCTCACGCTGGAAGCTAAACAATTATAAACTTTCTTTTGGGACATTCGGTACATAAGGTAAAATTTATTTATACAGCGAAATTCATAATGAAGATTCGGTAAGTAGAGTCAGTATTAGAATACGATGACCCTTTCATTTTCGAAAATTATTTATATCCTGTTCCCCACAAACGCAAGCGCAGTCCCGAGTCAATTACTAATAGGTCAACAATTTATTTTGTGAAATTAGCAAAAAGTGTTACTGACCACTTACCAAGCCTCCAGTACGAATTTGGCTTTATAAATATATTTTTTTAATTTATTTATTTCCCAACTTACACCTACCATTACAGGAATGCAACCTAATGCGATAGGATGTGTTTGACTTATTTTATCTTATAAATCTACAAAAACACTATTAACTACCAAACTTACTAAACCTACTTATCTTTATAACACAGTGTATATAACGCTATTTTAGTGAATTCACTTAGAGCACAATTAAAAGGGTCACCATGTGTCATGTATGTATGAGGGGAACACAAATTAATGAGACATACCATTTGGAAATGTAGAACTCGTACAGTTTGACAGGACAGCGAAGTGGATTCTCTTCATTCTCTTGTTGCTCGTAAACTTTCTTTTTCCTCGAGTTCGCTTCTGTAAAATGAGATGAAAAGCATCATGAATACTAATTACCATAGCTTAATTGCGACAAGTTTTTTTTTTTTTTTTCATATTATACAACGTGTAACAGAAAGGTGTAACCATATTTGAAGAGCTTATTCAGTCAATGGTATAGAACAACTTTTACTATGTAACAAAACCTGTATCCCGAAAAAAAAAATACTGTTTCATAGAAAAATGCAATGCCCATGCAATGCCGCTCGGCCGAAATGTATGGAAGGGCAGATTTGTTTCGAGATTTCAGGGTTGGCTCCATAGTAAAAGTTGTTCTATACCATTAACTGAATAAGCTCTTCAAATATGGTTACACCTTTCTGTTACACATTGTATGTATATGCCATTTTGGGACATAGTTTACATTATTTTGGTATTTAAATTAACCATTATTTCTTTATAATTTTTTTGAAAAATTGTCCGATATGACGTCACTTGAGAATTTTAGACATTATACTGATTGTGATGTGTTATTGCTTATAAAAAAAAGTATTCTGTCTCTGTCTGTCATCCATCTGTCAAATCAGTCTGAAGCAAATTGTTATAAATGTACACACTTCTAAACAGCCATTTCCCAAGTGACGTCACATGAAGGCGAATGGAAGTTGCAGCTTTTTCGTAAAAAATATTCATCATCAAGTTCTAAAATACGGCTTTTTAAACCTAAATCACGAAATAGTTTTCGAATTAACACACCTTATCATAATTTTAATCTAAGCTAATTCAGATAGAAATCAGAAGGTCACGGACCCCTGCAGCGGTAGTTAATTCTTAGATGACGAAGACATACTCTGATTCTCTTTTCAGTTGATATCATAAACACACAACACTTACAGTACTCCCAAAGTAATAATGCGCATACAAATCTATAGCCAAACGATCGGACGTACCACGTGACCGTATTGATTGTATGATGATGATGATTCATCCGACCGAGTTCGGTCACGGCGACTGTTGCGGCTGTGGAGAGCGTCGGTCATGTGCCCTCATGTGACTTATGTAGCCTATCTTGTTTGTGAAAGTGCGGTTGGACAGGCTACATGTAAGTTTTCCATTGTAGTAGTTGTGATTGTATACAATTTTGTATTGATTGTATTTTGTACATTGATTGTATAGAAAGTGTAAGGAAATACGAACTTTGCCAGTGGCGAAGATTTGTATGCGCATTATTACTTTGGGAGCACTGTACGAGTCGAGTAAGCAGTCATAGCTCAGTATGGTGCTACTATTAGTAACAAAGGGTCCGGGGTTAAATAAATTACCAGCTAATATGTATCTATACGCGAAACCGGTTGGGTGAAACAACATATATGTATAAACGTTTTGTGGATCAGTACAACTTTTTTATTACGACAAATTTATTTGTGCACGTATTACGCCGAGACATCGTAATAATCGTTGGTAAAAAGTGAGTAATGAGTTTTAGACTTACCGAGCGCTGATTGTGGCGGGTAGAATCTCAATAGAACATTCCTGGAGCCCGGGATCTTGGCCTGTCCAGGCTGATTGGGGTTCCTCTTCCAATGCTTCATTATGTGGGAGAATGACAATTGCATGTGCTCATCCACCGTCTGAAAAGTAACGATATCGCATTAAAATCTGTGTCTTTGTCGATATCCATCCATCCATCAGCCTAGTTCGTCCACTGCTGGACATTGCCACCCCCGGCGGTCATCCTGGAAGAATTGCCCATACTCACAAACGCTGGGCAAACGGGTTGGTGAGCGCGGTGCCGGAACCCTCGCACCAGTGACGCCGCTGCCCGTCACCAGTCTGTTCCATATAAGGCCCGGCTATTAGGGATGGATATACCGCCATCCATCGGTCCCAGGCATGGTGGGCCGCCTGGTTCTTTGCCTTTGAGCTGTCCACTTACTCTCCCCTGAATTACTTCGAGGGGGTCTCCAATTAAGATGGTAGTATCTCCACAGTCGAGCCCGGCATCAGCTCTACCACCTGTTTAATTTTTTTGTCGATATATGGGTTAGAAGTTGCAAATAAAATCAACAACCTTCTAGCTACTCAAGACGAGCCTAGCTTTCGCCAGAAAGTTGACAATTGGAGCAACCCCAGTGAGTCAGGATTTGTGCAAATTTAATAAATCTACTTATTACACTGGGTAACAAGGTTTTTGGTGCTTGGAAGGTCATTTGTTAATCTTATTAAAAATAGTGTGCTGAATCCGATTCTGAATTCAGATTTTCTCTATCAGCTCTCAGGTTTCTTTTTAACTCTAATATTTAAAATTTACTATTGTATGTCTTTTGAAAAGATTTTGCACTGATAAGCATTCGTTTTATGGCTTAATCACTACAACTCCAAAATTAATATTAATTGTTGTCAAAATAACATAATTTTTGATTTAGCCTTAATTTTTATGTCAAAATACATTTTTTAAGAACTGGTTTCGGTCCATACATTTCATACCAAGTCTTTTCTGTGCATTGATGTACTACGTCAATGTTTCTATGGAAAAAGCGGGTGTGATTGTTTTATTTATTAAATTAAAAACTACTTTTTTTATTATGAATCTTTTTATCTTACTAATTAGCAGGGCTCTTAGGCAAATATTGCGAAGTGATAGAGAAAATTTGAGTTCAGATTTAGATTTGAAATACTGGATGGCATCCGACAAATCACAGACCGAAGTAGAGGCTTACGTACTTAAATGACTGTCCACACGACATCCGACGTCCGCCGTCCAGTAAAATCACCTCCGGTAATGTCGCTAGATCGGACCATTGCCAGGCCCGTCATTTACCGGCTCCGGTATGCTCGCATTACAAACGCGCAAGGACTTGTCCACAGTTCTTACTTCGACCAAACGTCCGTCATTTATGGTAAAATGAGATTTGCTCGATTCGATATCGGAGCCGAAACCGGACTAGTGCACAGATAGCTTCCGTCTAACGGCTCCGGCATTCGACGGACGCAATCGGAGCCGTGTGTCTTTTGTCCACGGTCCGGTAAATCGTGGCTTTGATTACGTCAGTCGAACGCCGGAGCTAGTGGACAGAGGCATTGACGGAAGCTATCTATCCACTAGACCGGTTTTAGATCCGATATCGAATAGAGCAAAGCCCATTTTACCATAAATGGCGGACGTTTGGTCAAAGTCGGAACTGTGACGTGTTTGTATTGCGAGCATACCGGAGCCGGTAAATGACGGACCCGGCAATGGTCCAATCTAGCGACATTACCGGAGGTGATTTTACTGGACGGCGGACGTCGGATGTCGTGTGGACAGTCATTTAAGTATATAAGCCTCTACTTCGGTCTGTGATTTGTCGGATGCCATCCAGTATTTTAAACTATCCAGTATTCCGTGCCGGTCCAAAACAACTAGTAAAACAGTAAAATCTCAAAAACAACGAGGCAAAGACGCAACAAACTTTGAATTTGAAATAAATAAAAACAACCGTCAAAATATTTTTTTTCTCATTGTTGTTTCCTGTATATACTCTTTGGTTTTTTCATCGTTACTTAGGCTGAACTATAATAACCTTCGCTATAATTCGTTAAGAAAAATGGTCCTTTCATGATTACAGCGCCATTTAGGATTCAGACTGGTAACTCTCGGAAACTCCCCCAATATAATAAAACGAAATTATTGGTTATTAAAAAGAAAAAAAACAGTGGTTAATACTTTAGCCAAGGCTGTATCCACAAAGTAGACGCTATTTAAGAACCCGCTCCGAATCGTACTTCATACATATCTGAAAACCATTATAACTCGCGAAAGTGGAACAATTCAATCAAATAAATTTTAGTCTTTCATTTAGACGGTCAATATGAATTGGTGTATGTCCCTGATTTATTCACAGACATTGCGTTAAAGACCAGAAAAATATTTAAAATAATGGTTTTTCGCCCTTGTGGAGAATGAGTAATATTACAACCTGAATTATGTAGGCTTTATTGTGCTAAAATCCTAGTAATGTAATGACAATGAGTGACATCTAATCAAACTGACAATTTACCATAAATACGAGTATACGACATTCTCCCGGAGTATCTAAAATGAGCACATTTAATTTAATGTTTTTATTTATCTAGCACATAGTCTAACATGCGCTGGGGTGGACGGCACTGCCTTCCGGAACGACGCGTCTCTGGATCTGATTCAGGTTCTGTGGTACTAGTGCTTGGCAGTGGCTCCACGGTATTAGTGCCAGGCAGTGGCTCTGCGATAACATTGTCATGTCCAGAATAAGTCAGTTCTTCTTCAGTGTCGTTCACTCCATATTCACCAGTGGGTGCTAAATGTCGGTTTGATACAACAACTTCTCGTCCATTTGATGTTCGTACTAGGGAATGAAACGGGTTCGTCTCTATCAGATCCACTTCCTCTACGATTGGGTCGTATTTACTTGTCCGAGTGTGGTTGCGCATCAGCGCTCTTTTTGGACCTGTTAACCATGTCGGCATCGATTGTCCGTTGGATGATCTGCGTGGATGTGTAAACATTCTCTCATGTGGTGTACAGTTGGTTGCGGTACACAAGAGAGAACGGATGCTATGGAGTGCTTGAGATAGAACGTTTTCCCATTTTTCTATTGGAAGGTTGTGGCTTTTTAATGCTAGTTGAATAGCCCTCCATATAATGCCATTGTATCTTTCAGTTTGTCCATTTCCTTGTGGATTGTATGGAGTTGTATAACTTGTAGCTATTCCTTTATCATGAAGAAATTCTTTCAAGTCATTAGCAAGAAAAGCGGTACCTCGATCAGAGTGTACGTAAGAAGGCATACCGAATATCGAAAAGAGTTCTTGTAATTTATTTTTCACAGTGTTTGTAGTAAGATCAGGACATGCATAGGCAAATGGAAATCTTGAATATTCGTCTATGATTGTCAGTATATATCGGTTAGGGGATCCTTTGCTTGGCAGTGGACCTTTGAAATCTATCGATATTCTTTCCATAGGAGAAGTTGCTTTAATCAGGGTTCCACGGGTTTGTGTGAATCTGGGTTTTATTTCTGCACATATTTTACACCTTGATATCATCTTCTTGACCTCTTCAATAGAGTATGGAAGGTTCTTGCTGCGCACCCAATGGATCATTCTCGTAATACCTGGGTGACATAAAGTTCTGTGAATTTCGGCTAGTTTATCGACAGTAGCCGAAGATGCCACGATGTTGGCCCGTGACAGTGTATCAGCTACAATGTTCTCTTTTCCTGGGCGGTATACTATATCATAAGAATAATTTGACAATTCTAATCGCCATCTTTGGATCTTGTCGTTCTTGATTTTACTGGAGTGAGTTTGATCAAACATAAATGATACAGATTTTTGATCTGTAATCAATTGAAAAGGCCTGCCGATTAGAAATTGACGCCATTTTCTAAGGCTTTCAACAATTGCACAGGCTTCTTTTTCGATAGCAGAATGGTTACGTTCGGTGTTTGTCAAAGTTCTTGAGAAGAATGCAACAGGTCGGCCTTCTTGTGACAAAATTCCAGCTATAGAATGGTCTGAGGCATCAGTTTCAACAGTAAATTGAATTTTATCATCAATGGCGTGAATTAATGATTTTGCTATTTCTTCTTTAAGGTTATTAAATGCGTTTATCGCATTTTCTGTCAAGGGGAATGACTCAGTTTTGACTAGCGGTTGCAATTTATCAGAAAACCTTGGAATGAATTTTGAATAATGAGCAAAAAACCCAAGAGCTCGGTGAAGTGAAGCAGAATCTGTCGGTAATGGCAATTCCGAGAGTGGCCTAAGGCGTTCAGGATCTGGCTTAATTATGCCTTGGCTTATGTTATAGCCTAGTATGTTTATCTCAGTTTTGCAGAACTCACTCTTGTCTAGGTTTAAAGTTAAGTTGTAGCGAGAAGCAATTTCAAGAAATAATTGCAATTTTTTGTCATGATCTGTCTTGTCTATGGCGCACAGTGTAATATCATCTAGATATGCATACACTCCTTGTAAATTCTCTTTCTTGATTATCTCATTGATAGCGCGTTGAAAGGCTGCGACGCCATTTGTTACTCCAAATGGTATTCTTCTAAATTGGTATAAGTTGCCGTCTGCTTCAAAGGCTGTATAAGTTTTTTCTGAGTCTTTAATAGCAATTTGATGATAGGCGCTCTTCAAATCAATCTTACTGAAAACGCAATATTTGGCAACCTTTGTTACAATGTCTTCAATGCTCGGTAGGGGATACGCATCAAGTTGAGTGAAGCGGTTGATGGTTTGAGAGTAATCGATGCACATTCTTTTCTTATGATTATCGTTCGAGACAACCAGAACTTGTGCTCGCCATGGAGATGAGCTGGGTTCAATTATTTCATCGGAGAGGAGATTTTTTATTTCGCTTCTTATAAACTCTATATCATCACTTGAAAACTTCCGTGATTTTGTAGTAACCGGTCTTCCAGGAAGCATATTTGAAAAGAGACTCACTGGCTCTATGGAAGCTTGAGTTAAAGTACATAGCTTCAATGGTTCTCGAGGCCCACCGAAGTACATTTCAAGAGTTTCATGCTTTTTTAAGATATCGTGGCCCAATATAACATCTGTACATAGCCCATCTAGAACTAATAAATTAGCTTTGAATTTTTGTCCTTGTACACTGATGTCCAAATGGCAAAGTCCATTTACTTTTGATGAGAGATTTGATGCTGCCATAGTGACTTCTTGTCTACATGGTTGTTTTTCAATGTTATATTGGTTTACAAGACTGCTATTTATGAAGCTAGCAGTACTTCCGGTATCAACAAGTGCTTTTGCTGTCAATTTCCCGTTAATAGTTATCGTGATCGTAGCTTTACTGAGGTCCGCAGTGGCAGCGGTTACGCAAGACGATTTTTGAATTTCTGCTTCTTTAATATCATTATTTTCATCGACGTCAAGGAAAGCATTGTATTGTTTTGCTCTGCATACCTTAGCGAAGTGTCCTCTTTTGCCGCAGGATAGACAGGTAGCGCTACCGGCAGGACAGTTCATGCGTAGGTGTTTTTTATTGCCGCAATAATAACATAGCTCATTTGCATTCTTCTTATTTATATAATTTCGCCTTTGACTTGTAGAAACCGCATTTATTGGTGTGGTAGTGTTGCTACTGCCTGATTGTTGGTATTCTTCATTATTAAAGTGCGCTTCTTCCAGAGAACGTGCTTTGTTTTGAGCATCATCTAGGGTAAGAGAGGAGTGTTCGAGAAGCCGCTCGCGCACAGAGGGGGAGTAAATCCCGGTGATGAATACATCACGTACAAATTCGTTTTCATGTTGTTCGGCAGAGACTTCCTTAAAGTTGCAGTTTTTAGCAAGGAGCTTGAGCGCTTGTAGGTACTGGTCAATTGACTCACCAGGTTGCTGGGTTCTTTTTGTTAGTTTATGTCTAGAGAAGATTTCATTTGGTTGCTTTACATATAACCCTTCTAGCTTATTTAGAGATTTTTGATAATCCTTACAGCTTTCGATGTGAGTATACACTGTTGGTGATAAGTGGTTTACCAATAATTGATATTTCGTTTCCTCCGATAGTGGTTTGCCTTCCGAGGAGACAACTTTCAGAAAATTTTCAAATGTCTTTTTCCAATGTTTCCACTCCGGGGTATGATCAATATTTGATGACGGGTCTTCGTCGAATATTTGAGGACGAAGGTATTTGTCCATTTTAGCACAATAAATTGTGGAGAATGAGTAATATTACAACCTGAATTATGTAGGCTTTATTGTGCTAAAATCCTAGTAATGTAATGACAATGAGTGACATCTAATCAAACTGACAATTTACCATAAATACGAGTATACGACAGCCCTAAAATCGTCCTACTTTTGCAAGGCTTCGTTAAGTGACATGTGAACATTTAACAAGCAAAGTAATCACAAACACCACTTGGAAGTATCATCAATATTCTAATTAATTAAAAAAGAATAAAAAAATAACAAGCAATCAAGGCACAATTAAGGTATTCGGAAATAATTATTATTTCCAACGCAAAAGGCGAGACTCGCTCAGCACAGCACAGGCAAAGCGTGAGGCGCTTGTTTAGATCAGCCAGCCAAATGTGCGCTTTATTGTCGCGATATGTCTCGCTTCGCATCGGAGTTGGCGCCGGCTTCTTAAGTACAGATTTGACAGCTCGCCGATGACAGATTCAAGTACCTACCACCAAATTGAAGTGTTTCGTGTTGAAGAACATCAGCGTAGAGAGCAGCACGTGCGGCGAATGCGCTCCCAGCTGTTTACTCTCCCAGAGATGCTCCTCTTCTACTCTGGTTACTATGTACTCTGGAAGTTACAAACAAACGCATGACAATATCTGAAGCTCAGTGAAAACAACCGAAAACAACCAAACCTTAACTTTTGTGTTACTGTTAATTTTAATTTATGTATATTTTTCCCTCTTCAATTTGCTTTGTTTTGTGTAACTTTACTGAGTAACTTATTATAATTGTAACGTAAATACATGTTGCGTTTTTATAATGCCGTGCACATAAATTTATTTACTTGCAAGATTTATGTGGAAACTTGTTTGGTTTTAGGATTAAATTCGTGACGAAACCATGACGCCAAGCGACTCGTCGTGTTTCGGTATGACGTCATGGGAAGCCATAATAGACAGGAAAGTGGTTACTGTCTATTATTATGAGGACATAACAGTCAAGTATTTCGCACGCTGCCCTCGATCGGTAAGGGAGATCTAGAATATATAATAATGATCTTCGGTGTCCTATAAATCGAATATAACAAAGTACCACAAGGAAACGATAAAATTGCTAAACAATTCGAAATCACCTTAGTAGTCTGTAGAAATACTAACGTGAATCACCGTAATATTCTGTAAAAATACCAAGGTGAATCACCGTTATAGTCTATAGAAATACTAACGTGAATCACCGTAATAGTTTGTAGAAAGAAATACTAACGTGAATCATTATAGAGCACAGAGAACTTCCTCGCGACCTCGTCTAAACAATCCGTGAACTTCTCGTAGTAGGGGTCCGTGAAAATGTTGTCTATCCTCCCGTTCTCGAAAAGATATTGCTGTATACCTGTGAAAATATTTAAATAGAATTAATATTGAAAAGAGCATGTATACGTCGAACTATTTACTATGCACCAAAATGGATTTTTATATTTAATAAATTCGTTATCTGTTAGGAGAAAGACAACATCATCATCATCATCATCATCATCATCATCATCATCATCAGGTTCATAAATCTCAAATTATATATAGTTCAAGAAATACAATTTGCACCAATTTGGATTATCGGATTAACTTTGGATAACAATTGAACAATAGAGGCACGTGCCGGTAACTCACGACTCACGGTCACGGCTATCCATAAACTGTGAACAGCTAATGTTGATACTTTCCGAAAATGTACACCTGTAATGTCAATAGTGTCTCAAGACTAAGCCACAAAGTGTTGGAATGATGTACCACCACCTTTCAGGGAATTAAAATCTACTTTCAAAAAAAGCATACTTTAAATATCTTCTGAGCAACTAAACCAACACGAACACATAAACCTTATTTATTTATCTGTATAGATAGTTTTTCATTAGAGCATTAATGACCTGCCTACTTTATAATAATATTTATTACTAATGTTACATAAATAAAATAGCAGTATGTATTATACTGTAACTAGTTGTATCTATGTAAGTATTTACTTTAAAATGTCGGAAATATGCGTGACAAAACAATGGTTCTGGCATAATAACAGCGTTGTTGTCTACTGGCTGCAACACATGCTGAGTCAGGGCCTTTTTACCCAGCACTTCAAGTTTTGTTTTATACCTAAAATGTGTTTGTATTATTATGTTGATTGTGCTGAGTAAAGAAAGATTATATCTAATATTAACATCTAACTCTTTAAGAAGTGACTAAAAGAACTGTAAGAAAAAGAGGAAAAATTTGTTTCTCATTTTGATAATACAATATGTATGTAATAATAAAATATTTACATCTCTAATAAGATATCTTTGAGATACTTATCAAGGTATGTTCTACAATGTATTTACTAGAGCAAAAATACCTACAGCTTGTCTAAAAAGTCATCAAATGGAACTAAAATTGCTTCTACTGGTAACACCTGATTTCCCCATACAAAAGATCTCAGGTGTTGCTATATTAATTCTGTTTTGGCAAAGAAAGTGGCGCCCCTATTTATTTCACAACTTTCTTGACAATCTGTACAGGAAATGCTTTTGCTCATTGTTTTTCCAGACAAAGTGACATTAAAACTCACCTAAAACCAAATAATAAATAGTATCCGGCGCGTATTCGCTCCCATTAGGTTTCCTCACTTCCTTCACGAACAGACAAAGAGAATAGTTGAGTTCATCCGCAGTCAGTTGAAGTATCTCAGACTTGAACGGCTTGCGTCGGATCGAACTCTTCTCGATTTCTGCGTTCTTCGTCATCACCCATTGCTTCCATGCGTTCACGCCGAATGTGTACTGAAAAATTGTGTTATTAACAGTAAATAATATTACTCACACAATTCAAATTCAAATAGTTTATTTTGCAAAGTAAAGTATTTCACAAGTCAAAATCAAATCTTACAAAAAAAAAAAATGTAATAAAATAATAAATGTACATGAACTAGATTAAAGGTTTATTTAATTTATGTAGCAATATATATACGATTAAAATTATAGGTAAAATATATATTATACAAGGTGAAATCCAATCAAACGCCCGAACCCACACCGGAGACCCGGCCAGGGACCAGGAAGAAGGTTCAATGATCACCAACCGCGTTCAATGATCACCAATCGTAGAGTCATTGCACGACTCTAGTCTCTGCTACATGTAGGAGTTAAATAGTTAATAGTAAATTGTGTTACAAGGGACCAAAATAATGTATTTAAGGCGAGAGCGATTGTTTGAATCCAGAGCGAAGCGAAGGATTCTAGAGTAGAATCCTAAGCGTAGCGAGGGATTCAAAGTACGTCACTCGAGGTTAAATAATTTTGGTACCTTGTGGCACACTCTGCTTTTCATCCCCCTCTATGAGAAACCTTTCTCGTGTTAATATTTAACTTTCACTGCTAGAGCTTATCTTTTATTAAATTTGTGTGAATCTAATTAAAATTGTCTGTAATATTTTGATAAAAAGTAATAAAAAACAAATAAGAAGATCCCGCGTATTTTTTTAAAATTTGGTTAACCAATGCCGCGTCGGCAGGCGCGCTTTTTTATTACCGGCCAGCACTTTATCGAATCGAATTGCGTTCAAACTTTTTCATTAAGGTAGCGTTCCGAAACCAAACCCCTAGAGCGTTTTTCCTTGTGTCAAATTTAGTTACGCTCATTCTAGTCGGATGAGCAATACGTTTTGGAACCGGTCATAATGGAACAGTCTTCGGATTAACTTTGGTGAGATTCGGAACGGACATAGAGTAATATGTCAAAAGAAAAGTTTGGCGGGAAGACGAAAATGTTTAAATGATGGATGAGATTTTATCTACGATATTATTTTTCGCTTAAAACAAGTTATTGGCGGAAATAATGTTCGGAGACACGTTTAAAGAAGCCAGATAAAATGGTTTTGAATTGAATTGAGAAAAGCTTGCTCATAATCAAGTTTTAGACTTGTAGGAAATAACAAAAAACAAATTCAAATAAAAATGTCGTTCTAGGCGAGAAAATAGGAATAGTTCTCATCTGTGGATTGAGATGTGTTCAAACGTTTAACACTCTTCAGTTCATGTTTTGTAATTTTTGATACCACGTAAACGTATAAAAATCATACGTCAAGAATCATGCTTTTGACAGGAGCAATATATTCCCCGCGATTTTCGCAGAGCAAAATATTGGTCGTGTCAGTAGAAAAAATTGCTCGGGTTTGATCGTTCCAAAACGATCTCACTTGTGGTTTTACCTAAGGTGTTTCGGAACGCTACCTAAATAGTGTTTCAAATTCAAAAGTCATTTCGTCACTGTTATTAAGTGCGGCGGAATGACCCCTTTTGCTCGCACTTATCGAGGAACCCTTCGCCTCTTTTCGAATAGATGGGATAGATGGGATAAATATTATTATTACATGCGGCTTGAACACTCACGTGTGATTTTTGTTGACTATATGCCGCCGATCGGCGGTTTTCAGTGCCCGTTTGACAAGGACGGTCGTCCTGACACCCGCCTTGATAACCCCAAAACTTTTTTCGTTCTTTATTCAAATACAAAAAAATTCATACAACGGGACTTGGAGCTCCCTAGATATATTTAAAAATACATAATAGTGAGGTAATTATTACTGAATAGCTTTTAAAAACTTACTGTAACACTAGCCATTAATTTACAAATCAAAACATATATAATAATACATATTGATAATATAGATTACCTACTCAAAAGGAGTAGGCTAATAATATGTTTTTTGAACATGGTTTAAGAACGACAAAACATATCGATTTCGCTCAAGTTCTTGTTATAAAATGTAGGACTACGCCTTAAAATGTATTTTGCGCATAATTCGAATTTTGCGGTTTACATAAAAAGTATCGTTCGAACGGCTATAGTAATGAGGTGTTTTAAAGGTTAAGGACGCACCGGGCGTTTGCCTTTGTCTCCATCTTTTTTCTTATGTGTAAAGAGTACAGAAAATAATCAAACTTTTGCACTTTTTCCATGTTTTTCGTTGTTATTTTCATCATATTGTTCTTTAATAAAAAAAACTATCGTGTATAAGCTCCAGTTATCTATGAACTTTATTTTAATAAATGAATCATCTTATCAAATTACTTATTTATACAAAAAAGTAAGGAAAAAGAGGATAAAAATTACTCGAAAAGAGGTAACTTTGCAAATTTAATCTATCGTAGCAAAGTTTATCAAATCGTGTAGTATATATACCGTCTAGTATATATACCCAATAAGACCAATGTATTTCCCTAGATTTAAATTTAAATTGTTTACTACTTCAAACAAGGGTTATAAAAACGTGTTTGTGTGTAAAAAGATCGGCGCGCTCTTATGTTTTCTAATAAATCAAAGGAGTCTGTTTGGCCATGAATAATTCTATATAAAAAGCAAGTATCTAAAAAGGTGAGTCGAATACAGAGAGGAGACACTCTGTGACGATGTGTACTAATGTTATAATTCCTATAAGAAATTTACGTTGAACTCTCTCGATACGCTGTACGCGAGTCCTGTATTGGGGTGACCAAACAACGGATTCGAGCTCCAGTTTACTTCGTACATAAGCAAAGTAGAGGATTTTGTAAGATGAAGGTTTATTGAAGGGTTTGCATAGACGAAGGATTACACCAAGTAATTTAAATTTGTTTTCGTAATTATTTCGTATTAATTTTGTAACAAGAGGACCTCCTACACTTAGTCCTCGAGTGTAAAATCAACGAACAATGTAGGTTGGATTTCTTAAATGAAACTCGGTGTTCTACTGGCGATTGTCTCTTCTTTGTCCATCAAATCTTAAGTTCAGGGTTCACGGCCGAATATAGTGATAGATTTGTAAGTTTCATAATAGACTCACTGAACCTTAGATCTGAATATTATAAAAATACTCATAGTAGTAATCCCAACTGTTTTACACATCATCCAACATTGTAATTATTTTTAAGCCGAATTAATCTTAAGATATAGGCTTATAAAATAAATAAGATTAAAAAAAAATACCTTCAAGCACATGTTGGCGTCAGGCTTCTCTGCGGGTTCCCTGGGCGGCTCCGGCGGCGGTGGCTGTGGTTCTGCCCGCCTTCTTTTGGACCCTCGTGTGGGGCGGGCGGGGGCGGCTGCGGCGGCGACGGGGGCGCGCTTGCGGGGCGCGGCGGACGAAGCGCGGAGGGCGGCGACAGCGCGCTGCTGTTCCAGCACCATCATGTGGTGGTGATGCATGCTTTCACCTTCGAGACCTGTAGGGTTTTGTTAATAATTGAACGAGTGAGCGAAGCGAAAGAAATTCTCCGTGTTTACTTGAGCCATCCGGCGTTTGTGTGCATGTTTGTCCGACGATTACTCGAGTATCGTTGATCAGAACGTCATGAAATTTGGTAGGCGAGTAAATGAGACAAAAAATATTTTTAAGTTCGAGCCAAATCGGTCAAGATCGAATCGCGAGTTCACAGTTCGGGGCGAACTACTAATTATTTAAACTAAACAAAGAAACAGCGATAGTTCAGTTGGTAGGATGATGCTGGGCTCACAATTTCGAGACCCGTGTTGAGCATGCACCAATGAGTTCTTCGGAATTTGTGTGCATATGTATACATACCACTTGCTGAACGGTTAAAAAGGAAATGTTAGGTAATCCTGCATGCTTTAAAAAGCGTGTGTTTTAGCGATAAAGCTCACGCCCTATCGCGTTGGAACGTAAAAATCGTTGGTGAAAAGAGGGTTTGAGCGTTGATTGTTCTATTGACAGTCCACACTAACCCCACGGAGATAGGCATGGCAAATAAATTTTGAGGATGATGGTGGAAGCAATTATTTCAAGAAGGTTCAAGAGCGAGTTGCAAATTCCACTAGAATTTTTAGAAGAACTGTGTTCAAAATATTAAACGAAGTCGGTACTGAAACACCATCCACTTCCTTTCAGTTCATGGCTCCGAAAAAGTGGAGACCAAAAAAGCAATTACGTTTAGATATAGACGATTTTGATTATGATGTTGATCGTAGAATGGTGTACGATTTTCATGAATTGCCGGCAATAAAATTATTAAATATCTTGATAAAGTACGCAAATTACGTGATGAAAGAAAAAATATAATCTATATGGCCAAGTCTTACACACATACATCCCACACTAAAGGAAAAAGTTGGGTTGATGATAAGAAAGTTTAAAAAAAAGTATTTTGGTGTATTTTATTCAAATATAAACAAAAATCTTAATTGTTAACAGCTCCTAGTAGATAACGGGATGTTTATTTATTATTTATTTATTAATACACATGAATACATTACAGACACAAGTCCAATGCGTATACATGGAAAACAGAAACAAATTTTAATACACTAAAAATCAAAATATACATACACTTAGAATAAAAATGGTTACTGCTCCAAGTATTTCACCACACATGTGTGGATTTGGGTCAGTGATGCAGAGAAAATATCCATCTCTGGTTGATCTCTAGCCATACCATTGAATAAACGAAGCACGCGGCTGAGAGGGGCCTTGTTCACGAGGTTAGTGCGAGCCCCCGGACACTGGAACAGTCTATGACTGCGCGCGCGCGTGTACTGTTAGTGCTCCGTGCGACAGACACGACGCTCTACGAAGCCGAAACTAGCCGATTACAGCGGATGTATCTCCCTCTTTAGCTCGATGTGCATTATTTACTGCCCAGATCTGTATATAAATATAATGACTATATACGGTACGAGAACCCCAACTCACCAGGCATGCCGGGATGCGAGCTCGGAGTAATGGTGTTAGCCGTCATGGCCGACTCCAAGTCGACCGGCTGCTCCTCGTACTCTGTCGCCATCTTGAGAGCCATCTGCAGCATATCCTCACCGAAGGCGTTGTTGCCGTCTATCCCGCCCACAGGGCTGAAGCCGCCAGGCTCTGGACCTGAGTTTGAAATGGAATTAGGCGACTAACTGGAGAAGGGACAAGACAGAAGTGCCCTAAGTAGAAGAACTTGGATGACTAAAGTGATGGATGTGAAGAGAAATGGTCTAGAAGTGTTCTATTAGAGTGGGTGAGAAATATGAGTACGTGTGCCGGCTTTTGTGTTTATGTCGGTGAAATAAGTGGGAAGAAACGTGTATATCTGAGCACGGACAAGAGTAATAAGGGATCTCGTCTGATCTGAAGCATACCCTCTCCTCCGATATTTAAAAAACATTTTTGAAGTGTGACGACGCTGAAGATTGTTCACCTATCTAAATGACAAAAAACGGAGCCAACCATTTCAAATTATGCTGGGGAGACTAGACTGTTTGACAGTTCTCATCTTTTTGTAAAGTACATCTAGTGAAAGTGAAAGTGAAAAGTATTTATTTGTCACAAAAACGAAACACCCACGCACAGAAAAAAAAGTGGCAAAAAGGGCCAAACTTAGCAAATACTGACAGCGCTGGTTTTCAGTTTGTCCCATTTTTTACAAATAACACAAACATTACATATTCCTTCCTTGCAGGTAGGTTTAAAATCAAGTCAATTTACAATGCAATTTTGGCTCTAGAGCTGGTGAATCTTTGTACTTTGTCGACTTGTCTAAACTCATATCTTAAAAGCCTGATTATGAACTCAAAAATAGTGTATAATGAAATTTTTTTTACAAACTCCTCTCATACCGAATTTTTTTATATAAAAGTACAGTTTTCTTAACAAAATAATGCTTTTAAATAACTTTCTCAGCTATAAAAGTACAATTACACGAAGTAAGAAGGCAAAGAGAACTTAGCCCATACAGCAATGTCTGCAATGTTCGAATGATGGTCATACTTGTGACAAAACCCATGCGCAGTGAACTGCAATTGATTTTAATGATGGTAGAACTTGCGACCGGACCCGTGTCTCACATGCGCGGGGAACTGCTGGATCTTGTGCGTAATTTATTAATTCAATATTTTACTACATTTTTATTTGTTAAGTTTTATTATGGGCAAAAATGTCTGACGGCAGTAATACTGAGCAACAAAAATGACGACCAATCAAAACGAACCAGCAAAATCAAGAAAAGTTTACGACAAATGTTACCAAGATCTTATGGATTGGAAAATATTGTATGAGCGTAGATAAAGTAGTGTATGAAACTACACATAACTAGGTATTAGAACACTCGTGTTTACTATTAAAAAACTCGCCTACTACTATTATCAACTCACCATTATCATCATCAGTGTCCGAATCCGACTGATCCTTCTTCTTATCACCAGCCACCATTTCCGCCATCATCAGCAACTCTGCCTCAAATGGATCCGTCGGCATCTTGTCGTGAATCTTATTTATCTCCTTCATTATTCCCTTCGCACTATTCCTAGTCGTTGGAATAAACACTGGGGTGGGTATTGGGATGGGAATCGGGAATGGGACTGGGAAGGGAATGGACCACATGGCGCATGGCACTGGGACGTAGATCGGTACTGGGACTGGAATTAGAACCCGCCGCTCTAAGCTCGGGTCTGTTTGGCACTCCTTAGTGCACGGATGAGGACGGCATGAAACGCCTTTGGAAACCATCATGGGTTTTGTCATTGTCGCTTTGTTAGCCACTTCTGTCGGGGGTAGAGTTTTGACTAAAACGTGATTGTAGATTTTGGGTGGCGGCGGGGGAGGCGGTGTCGGGGGTTTGGGCGGTGGAGGGGGGGTTTTGGGGGCCGCGGGGGGTTCTGGCTCTGGGATCGGTTGTACTATTTGGGAATGTCGTTTGGATTTGCCGCGGGTGACGGCGGGCGCTAATGGCGGCGGTGCGGCTAGTGATTGTACGTTCGAGATAACCGGCATCGAAGACCGTGTCTGGCCTTTTAATGGAACTTGCGCTGTAAAGGAAAAGACGATGATGTACACAATGTTTGCTTTATAGCTAGTCATATAATAGTAGTTTATGCTACAAGGGCGCAAAGGAATAAATTACGAGGACGATTTAAAACACGAGCGTAGCGAGTGTTTTAAACGTAACAGAGTAATTTATTGCTCTTACGCCCGTGTATCATACTACATTTTTCAATGCATAGTGTGAGGAAATAAAACAAATATAATTTTGTGAACTTTAAATTATGATTGGCTCAAAAGGACTGTATCCAGAGCCATTAAACAGTGGAAAAAAAGTATAACATCTATGGTACACAGGAAAGGC
The DNA here is from genome assembly GCA_934047225.1 of Ypsolopha sequella. Lineage (NCBI taxonomy): Eukaryota > Metazoa > Arthropoda > Insecta > Lepidoptera > Ypsolophidae > Ypsolopha > Ypsolopha sequella. Next base: position 18,413,981 of record OW204004.1, on the reverse strand, counting down.
TGCAGGTTAGCCAACCATTGCAAATAAATAAAAAAAAATAATAATAAAACCCTAGGGAAAAATAATCGACTTTCTGTTCGGTTTTGATGCATAAAAAGTGGGCCTTTACGAGCCCTTACATTGAAAACGTATTTTTCAGTACCATCTTGAATTCTAACCTAACAAATTATATCACGGTTAACATTGGGGTTACATTACCGATTGACCTGTAACTTCGTATTTGATGCCTAAATTTTTAATTAATTCATACAGCAATTTCTGTCAACGGGGTACGTACACTAGCTGTGATGTATTACCATTATTTTTGGGTGTAACGGCGGCAGAGTACGTCCGCCGAGGCGCGCCTGTGGGAACCGCCTTCTGTTGGTCGAGCGATTCCCCCGGCATCAGTGGGGGACCGTGCTTCGAATATTGACCCTGGAATGAAACAATGGTTTTATGACCGACAAGCAGGGATTGCGACGAGCTCCAATTCCATTCACTGGACCAGTTTATGTCAGAATGCTGAAGCTGTTCGGCTCCACTTTAAGGAGCTGTCCTGGCTGGGCTGACTGACCGGGGGGAAGTGCACAATATTCACGATTACTGAGAATCAGTGCAGGACACATCGCCCCCGCTACGAATTTAGAAATTTATGACCTTACGCGAGTCTTCGCCCACACGCGTGTTTTTCAATTTCTGGACGGGATTATCAAGTAAATTTCGCACTCGAAACGCTAATTACATCTACAAATTTGAAAAATGGTAGAGCAAAATATCTTCAGATACAAATTGCAGACACACTCTTGTCTTTAGTCTAGATACAAATCGTCGCTATTTCTAGTTCAAACTGGTGATAGATTTGTAAGTTTCATAATAGACTCACTGAATGTTAAAGTCAAAATTGTTTCATAGAAGTAGAGAAATAACTGATTATTTATTTGTTTTTTGTTCTAATTAAAATCTAAAACTTGAAAATTAAACAAGCCTATAAATGTTCACATAAATAGTGTAAAGTAAAAGTGAGCTTTTTCTGCCTACAAACTATTATGTAGTTTGGTAGAATTATACACAAATATGTATGAATTTTCATGTGAAATAAAAGTTTTTTTTTTTTTTTTTGAACCTTAGATCTGAATATTATAAAAATACTCATAGTAGTAATCCCAACTGTTTTACACATCATCCAACATTGTAATTATTTTCAAGCCGAATTAATTTTAAGATGTATGGCTTATAAAATAAATAAGATTAAAAATAAAAACTGTGAAAGCTTTTTTTTCTGGTAACTAACCCAACAGCCCGCAGCCAACACCTACTGTCAGTGTACATTCTAGAGTCTAGAACAGGGATGGGGAAACTCCTGCCCGCGAAGCGTTGAAATCCGGCCCGCGACCATCAAACAAAAATCAAGTGAAGTTTTCGTATTGTTAGAAATTTCGCAGCTAACTTGAAAGTTCAATTTAATTGCAATTCCTTCCTTATTTCAATAGTTATTTTGTAATATTGGACAATAAACTAGTGTTTCAGAAAATACATACTAACATTTTCATTTCAGTAAATAATATAGCCAAAAATGCAACAACTTGGCCCGACATATATTTCGTTAGTAAATATTGGCACGCGAAGGAAAAAGTTTCCCAATCCCTCGTCTAAAATATAGAGGGCGTGTCGCGCGCTCGTCCATGAACAAACGTACCTGGAAGGACATGACACACTGGTATGTACAGAAGTTGCGCACGGTCGCGTCCGACATCGTCAGGTGATACTGCGCCAGAGACGTGCGCTTGCACATGTCGCACTTTATCCTGGAGAATAAAAATAAATACGTATACAAAATCTGTACAGCGTAATTAGAATACAATGAATAGTTTCCTTCAAGGAAGACATAAGCTGCTTAGAAAAACAAAGCAAAATATTTGGAGGTTACAAAGTAATTCCGCATTACGGACAGCATAACAGGCCGTATATTGGTAGTTCATATGCGTTAAAATCGTTTAAAATAAGCGACAGTACTATTATTTACATTCCAAAGTCATTTTACACATCACCATGATTGCAAATCAACCATATTGGATGAATGAGAAACTGCCCTTAGTCGACATTCCTGTGCTTTCTTTCACTAAAATTTGATTACAACGTATTGATAAGCACTCAAAAACTATTACTTTACCGCTAGAATTTCTTTAGCCACGATCGTGCCCACAGATATCAAGAGATATGGTAAGGGGGCGTGGCGCTTCCGAACGCCTGCTGGCCTAAAGTAGGCTTGATGCTAGACATCTCTATTGACTTTGGGTCTATAGGTGTACCAGAATCTCATGGCATTTAAAAAATAAACAAAAAATAGATTTTTACATGGCAATGTCACAGTGTCACCTGTCAAATCAAAGAACGAAAGCTGCTGAGATTTTGTGATTATCTTCTTACAATTGGTTGTTTTTGTGAAAATGTCGAAAAAGCCACTTCGATTTCAAGCGAGAAATATTGTTTTCAATGTTTATCGTAAAATAAAGGAAGAAGAAGGTGTTAATCAAACTCAATCATCTATTTTAAAGCGCGTGGTAGAGTTGACCGGTAAGTTGGAGTGAGTTGTTTTGATACTTTTAGTTTTATTTTTCTTAGATACTTAATTGTGACTTCTTTATAGGGGTTTTAATTGAACTCTATATCCTTTTATTTTATACTATAAAATAAATTAGTGAACAAAGTGATTTATGATTTTTTTATTTTTCATTCTTTCAAACACATAAGTAATAGGGTATGATTTTATCAATTACCTAATTAAAGAATTTTAAATGACCTAATAAATAATATTTATTCCTAAAATAGTAGACCTCTCACCTAAATTTAATCACCAAATAATATCCAAACGCTTACCTTAATATTAATTAAGAATCACTTTGAAATAATATCAATCATCAAATACCTTATTAGGTTTCAAAGTAATAGAAGTATTACCAAAATTTAATCACCAAAAAACGTTCCGCTTCGCTCGGCTCCCCAAATGTATTTAAAATATATAAACCTAATACGCTCCTTCTCGCTCCGCTCGTTGTCGCATCTATTTTTTGACTTTTGGTGTAAGATTTTCGATTTCATACTTTACGACCTGCCCAATTCTACGAATTTTTTACGCATTTTTTCATAGAATTAAGGAACGGATCTATTTATTTGGTGACAGATCTATCATTTTGATGTTTTTTGAGAACATACGTTATATTGAGGCTAAAGAAAAAAGTGATCAAATCAACAAACTATGATTTAACATAAATATTTACATTAATTTGATGATTCATACTTAGAGACCGTTTTTATTATTAAGATGACTAACATGTTTCTTGGCAATAAATATTATAATTAGAGTATTGCAGATAAGTGACAAATCTAAATTTAGGTGACAGAAAATATTGTACTCTAACTAATATACTTCATGTTTATTAATACTGGACCTAAATAAAAATTAAACAGTATCAAGATCGTTTAATCCAATTTCCCCAGTATTGCACACCACAAAATTTTATTTCCCCATTTGCCATGAGATTCTGGTAGACCTATAGCAGCAAGACCTAATGTCGATAGATATAGTCCGTGTTTTTATACGTGACTTAAGTGATAAACAACAATGGCGTATCAATAAAATTTGACATTTCGTAGGGATGGGTAGCGATGCGCGATGACGGATATTTTTATCGATTGTCTCGATTAATCGCGATTATTTTTTCCACGTCGACTACATATCTCGCCGTCGATAAACGAATGTAAGTCGAACTTTCTCATTGTAAACCTAACTGTATTTTGTTTTTGTGCAATATTTATATAGTCATTGTTTTACATTTTATATACCAATTTATGTTTAATATAAGTACTAGGCATCCGATAAAAATCAGTGCCATGGCCCTGTCATAACATTAAGCTGAGCGGAGACCTTTTTGGTACATTCTGTGCTAATTTTAAGTTTTAACTTTAATTTAATGTACCAAATAAACATGATTCTATTCTATTCTATAATCGACAAAAACATTTCGTCATCTCGCGTATTGTTCTTTAATTCACGTTACGTTATCCCATCCCTAAAACGAAATGTCAAACTCTTCTGTGAATTTATTTTCTCTGTGTACAGGAATTCCGTAAAAGTACGATTTTACCTAAAAATGTTATTTAAAATGACAATTTAAAGCATTTTTCAGTGATAATTAATGCATGAGTGTGTAAACTAGTGTCTGTAACTTACTGTGGTAATCTACGTTGCGTGATTCATTCGGAATGTCGTGATATGTGATGGAGTGAGCTTTGTTTACTACTTAAGTCATGTATAAAAACACGGACTATATATGCTGTGATGTCCGTGGCTACAGGTTTATGCGCTGCCGTGCTTAAGATAAGAACAGTAAGTCAATATTTTGTCAAAAATGAGATACATACAGATTCATAATCAGCGTAGTGAGCTCCATCATAAAACATCGATCCCCCGTTTAATATTTAGCTGGATCCTTTCATTTCAGTAAGCATATGAGCAGTAATTCGTAAACTGTGACAAACTCACCTCCTAGAAGAGACCGCGTTAACCGACACCTGGTACAGATTCAGGCAGTTCAGCGAGCACATCATTATGTTACTCTGGTTCCTCTTGATCATATCGAAGTTGTACTTCTTCACCTTGCACCAGTTGCACGGCACGATGTGGCGAGAGTTGGAGATGTAGACGTTGATGCACGACTTTGAACAGAAGCAGTGGGGGCTGGTGCCCTCGTAGATCGTGAAGCATTTGCTTTGCTTCCGCTCGAAGTACTTCTTGCACCAGCGGCATTGGTCTGGAAGGGGTTTAATAACGAATAAACCCAAGGATTTACACTAGCCCCTGACTACAGGAACCATTGCATATCCAAGAGTAGACCGGGGGCACTGTAATGGTGAAGAAGACGTACCCTTTGGATGTGGTAAGGATATATCGTGTACCGGATATGCATCATACAGTACGCCTTGGATTTGAGAAGAGACGGTCAATATTTATCTTCTAGCTTCTGCCCGCGGCTTCGCCCGCGTGGCGTACACGAAACAAATAACTTTTTTTTTCAGAAACAAACATTATGAACGCTCTCACTCCCTCTCAATTGAATATACAAACTGACAATATCCCAAACAAAGCTAGATAGACAGACAAACAGACAGAAAAAAAATCTAAAAATCGCTGATTTGTGTTTTATTACTCTTCTTTAGTCCACCCCCTTTCTATTTTTATTACTTTTCTTCAATTTACAGACACACCGGGTTCTGTTTTATTAAATGTATGGTGGGCATCTTTAGGAGACGTCGAAGCAGCGAGCTTCGATAACTTGCGTATCGCGCGGCTGCAGGCCAAGCTTCTCAGTAGATTATAGTTCTTTAAATTAAATTAAAATAAACTTGAATAACAGAAGATGTTGCAAAAACTATCCAGTCAGAGAATCGTCTGTCAGTTTCAGTTTATTTTGACAATATTTATAGACAATCTCTGGTGTGGTCTAGTGGTCTGACCATCTCGATCAGAGGTTAAAATCCCGTTTGTATCCGGGCTGCGTACGTAGAAAGGCAAGCGGAGCTCTGAGTACATATTTGTGCCTAAAGTTAGAGACAGGATTCACCATCCATCACGCCGGGACGTAATAATCGTCGGTGAAACGTGGGTGTCTTGCATTTTACAGTTTATACTCGCAAACACCTTTGAAACACTTCCGTTCCGTACCCAAAGGGTTACCAACGGGACCCTATTACTAAGACTCCACTGTCCGTCTGTCACCAGGCTGTATATCATGAACCGTGATAGTTAGACAGTTGAAAATTTCACAGACGATGTATTTCTGTTGCCGCTACAACAACAAATATTAAAAAACAAAAGAAATATTTAGGGGGGCTCCCATACAAGAGACATTTTTTTTTGCCGTTTTTATAGATAATGGTACTGAAGCATCCGACTCGCACTTGGCCGGTTTTTTAAACATACCGATATCGAGGGCGATGTCGTATTGAAATCAAACAAAAGACCGCTATAATAATACTCACCAGGAAATATATTATTCACGAACTTGAACGCCGCGAAGCAAGGATCCGAGCACAACCTCTGATGAGCATTCTCACCAACTTCCACCTCAATAGTGGTCGCCTTCTCCAGCGAGCAGACCGCGCATTTGGCCCAAATCGGCTGCGGAACCGGGTTCTTGCTTAACTGGTCGAACTTCCCCATACAATCTTGAGAGCAGAAGTCCTTAAACTGCCCTTTATCGCCGACAGGAGCCAAGAAACCCTGATGTCCAGCAGAAATGTCCCGTTGGCAATAGCAGCATATCTTCAGCCCCTTCTTGAATTCTTCCAAGCATCCGGAGTTGCAAAACTGTCGGATATCGTATCCGAATCTCACGCAGTACTTTCCTAAGCTGGTATGTGTTACTGTGTTTCTGCAGTTGGCACATTTAGCGCCAATTTTGTTCTGATATCGGCCTAAACAGCCTTCGTTACAGAAGTCCAGGGTCTCCCAAGTCAAATTCTTATCGTCATTCTTGATTATAATGCTGCATTGAATGCAGGTTCGAATAAAAGACCGTTCTCTCTCATCTCTTGCCGCTTGGATCATGGCTGGGGTTTTCGCTTGGATTTTGTAAGCCTCGTCTAAATATTTATCTGTAGCGTTGCTTATGACCTTGAGTTTCAGTAGTGGGGGGTTAGGTTTGGGTTGGGGCTGCTGTCTTGGCGTTCTTAACTTCCTGACGGCGTATCTTCCGTACTCAGAATCGTTCATGTCTTTAATGCAGGTCATTTCGCAAACGTGATGAGTTTCTCCATATCTATCGAAGGTGTACGAGCATTTTTTGGCGTCTTTGCAAACAACGCATTCGGCATCTATCCCTTCAATCTCTTTGATAGTCAACCTTCGCCTTTTGAAGACGTACTTGTCTTTTTCGTCCGCCATCATGCTATGAAGACATTTCAGCGAGCAATAATTAGTATCTTCGCCGTCATAGTTATAGTAGAAGTAGCACAACTTTATCTCTTCACATTCTGAGCAAGAGAATTCTCTTGGTGCAATTTCTTCTATCAAGAATTTCTTATGCGTGACAGTGAACTGTCCCGGATGGCTGTCTTGGAATTCCTTGACGCACACTTCGTTGCACAGGTACTTCTCTTCGCCGTCTTTTCGGAATCGGAACGTGCAGGATTGGTCCTTATCACACTGGACACAGGTTCCATCTACAGAACTGATCTCTTGTATGGTGTTCGGAACCAGGTTTTCGGAGGATTCCTCTTCAGCCGGTTCGTCTTGTTCGTTTTCTTTGTCTGGAATGAGTTAAAAGAATTTTTATGTAGTGACTAGAATAGAAAAAGGAATGCTTCGGTGGTTTGGGCATGTAGAAATGAAAAGATGAATGAAAGTAGAGTGACGAAAGAAATTTATTGTACGCAAGTCGAAGGTAGAGCTCGACCAGGCCGCCCTAGAAGGACGTATGCTGACCAAATTGGCGACATACTGAAGAAGGACAATGTCAAAAGTACTCGGAATAGAAGAGCTTGTATGACTAGATTGATAGATGTGGAAGACGCGCAAGAGATGTGTCAGGATTGTAGCAGATGGAAATCTGTAGTCTCTGCCTACCACTCTGAGAGAAAGGCGTGAGTATATGTATGTATGTATATGGGAATCTACGGTCTTTGGTCTGTCAGTTTCACTTTTTAAGCACTTGGTCTATTGGTTCGAACGTCCCAGCTACCAATCCGGGGTTCGCGGGTTCAAATCCATTGTGTTCAGTCTGCGTGGAAGGCACGTGAAGCTGTGGGTAGTCGTTATGTAGTATAATCGTCGGTGAAACGTGGGTGTACGAGTGTGGACTGTGAAATCAGTCCATACGCGGACCACCTCTGGCACCTCGGGATTCATGTCGTATATTATTCTAGTTGTTCCTGCCACCCTAGTCCTAACCGGTCGGCCACAGCTTCAGGCTTCGAGAGGCGCGCCAAGCGTTCTTCTTGCGACGGCGCCGGCGGAGAACAAATGTATGAAGTTATATAGAGCTGGCCATGGGTCGGCGCTCGCGCGTCTTGTCCGGCTTCGAGCGACTTGCGCTCTCGCGACGGCAGTGTGCGGGGAGCCGCGCCAGTGATCGAGCGCACAGGACGAACCTAGTGTCGAGCGCTTTGAGTGAGCGAGCGCGTTATATATCCGATGCGGTGGAAGGCGCTGACGGGTGTCGTGGCAGGGCAAATCCCGTCGCAAAAACCACAAGCGCCACCAGAAGCCTGAAGCTGTGGCCCTGGCGTAATACCTCCATTCTCCTGGCTGGCATCGTCCGCAGCGGCGTCAGCGTTGTTCTGCTCAGTTTCTTCGTTGTTGACCGTCTCCGCTGTGACGTCATCTGTCTCCTGGCTCTCATTTTCTTGTTTGGGGATGGCTGCTTCTGCCGCCGCTTCTGTTCGCACAAAAAACAATAATATAAATTTTAGTGTGATGAATTGATTATTGATATGATAGTTTGGCAAACGCCATTTTGCAAATTTGCACTTAAGAATCAGATAAACGGGGACATACATTTATTTATGGTTTTTCAAGGATTTCTCGAAACAGATGCTTTTTAATACCTACAATTTGATACCCATATTGTGTTTTTATAAAATATTTTATTACTTCTTTTTTTATATTTCCCATTATTGTGCTCAACTTTTTTGAAATCGCTATAGTTTTCATGTAATTGGCCAGTTATGATCTATAATAATCGATATTTTTTTCATATTTTTCAGTCTACCAGTAGAGCACGCCTAGGAACACAATTCTTTAGATCAGGTAATCTTTATTATTATGGTAAGCCATAAATTAAGCAAGAGGCAGGGGGTATCGCTAGGGAGGGGACAACACCCTCTCTCCCTCCTTCCCTAACCCCCTGAATTCGATAGGAAACAATCAAATGCCCTTCCCTTTTGTTTTTGAACCCTATAAATCTTTATTCCGTTTAATTCAACACAATCTTTATTCTGTTTAATTCAACATGGAATGGGGGTAAGATTCCTCTGGTAAATATACTATTTCGCGCATTGGTTTTGAAACTTATCAGTTGAAATTTGATACAAAAGAATAATTCACTGAACTCTTTTGCACAGCTGGTTGAGATTGCGTATTGCAAACTTGAAAACACAATTTTTCGTAATTTTTTTATGAAGTGGATCCCTACACAGAGGAAGAAACCCCAAAGAGGCGTAATGTAATGACACTTAAGTGTTACTTTTGTCACGCTTTAACGCGCTCTATTGGCTATGGCTAAGCCAACACCACGCGGAGAATCAGAAAATCCCCAGTAAGCGGAAGTGAGATGCATATAGTTAAAGGTTGTCTGGAAGAAATCGCTATAAGTGATAAGGCCGCCATTTGTTACCTTCTCTGATAAGTTTGTTCTTTTACCTTATTTCATTAACTTTGGTGTACAATAAAGAGTATTTGTCTTGTCTTGTCTTGTCAAGTCAAGTCTATGCAAAAACACGGATTAGTTGGCGGAATCGGTCGGACCGGCATTTCTCGTGGCTAGGTGCTCGATGGTCACCTATTACGATTATAACGTCGCCGTGGTGGTGAAGGGAGTTGAATCCACAATACCATAATACCAATGGCTGAAACTCACCCTCAGCCTCCTTCCTCTTCTCAGCGAGAACTTTCTCGGCCTCAGCCTTGTCAGCCTCAGAGATCTCCCGTTCCGTGTCGGGCAGCAGACATACTTCCTCATCAGCTCCCGGCTCTTCCGTTAGCTCGGACACAGCACTCTCCTCCAAGGGCTCCTCTGTGAAACATATCATTGTTACTGTTTTGATTACTGTTATTTTTTCAAGGCGAAAGAGATCCATCGCATTAACGAAAGAGATAAACATATCTAGTAAAGTGCGTGTCCGAGTAGTGCGGTGCATGAAGAAGAGATTGGATATAACTGTTATTTAATTAATACATTTTAGTACAAATTCAAAGACGCTTCCTTAAGTATTAGATAATGGGTTTAGATATTGTAGCATTGCAAATTTTGTAGTTGCGGTTATCACAACTTGATGGTAAATTTCGGTTTACCCTCTTTTCTAGACATGAAGATAATCGCGTGTCTGCTGCAATTCCGAGGAGTTTTTCTCGTTCATTTGCCAACCGGAGTTTTTGCCGACAGCTCGTGTTGAGTTATTTTTTTATTTTTTAATGGCGGTTGTGCCAACAGGAGTTGTGTTTTTAATAATATAGGTGGGTTTTCGTGGTTAATTAATTCGTTTTTTTGGTTAATTATTCATTTGTGTGGAATAGTTCTATAATATTGTTTTTGTATTTCAGGAAGATTATTCTTTTGGATGATGTAAAAAAGGAATTTTTTCGTCGGGTTGGAGGGAGTTCTGACTATCGTCAGATCATGGTATGTATTGCTTTCTTTGTATTTTGAGTCACCGGAATTTTGTTCTCATTGTTCCGTGTGGTAAAGGTTTTAATATTGTTTTTTCTCTTCTAATTCCAGGGTTTTGTTTTCAAGATCTTCGTGTTTACAAGATCTTCTTGTTTTCGAGATTTACCAGTTTTTCGGGATTTACCAGCTGGCAGAGTAATGACCGCCGCGTGGTGTACGCAGTAGCAGTTCCTTTGTCTGCGTGGACGAGGACCGTTGACCTTGAAGGGGGCAGCGGACGTCGTGTCATTTCCGTGGTGTTTATTGGAAAAATTCAAGTGGGTGTTGGAATTTTTACTTTTATCCACACACAATTAAGAAACCTAGGACGGTATGTTTTCAGGACACTTAGTTATGTGTCCTATTAGTATCCAAGGGTAAATTCTTCTTCCTGTTTCACCGAATAACCCAAACTGTAAAATTTAATGTTCCGTATATTTTTTTTTACCTGGTAGAACTGAATGGAGTACCAGACGATTTGGTTTAAAGTGTATGTACGACAAATATTTATTGTTTGTAGGATCTACGGCTCCCCTGAGCTAGATTTTATTTAGAAAATTATTTCCCTTGTTTGTTTACAAGTTTTGTTACTTTTAAAGTTTTTTTTGTTTAATGTAATTTTCACAAGATTCCATGTAATCTAGTTACCTGTGGATAAGGCGGTAACAATTCCACCTAGTTATCACTTAAATGTTAATTTATGTCTTGGCAATACTAATTCCAATGTAATATTACTACCAGATGTTAAGGCGGTACCTAACACAACTATTTAAAGGTATTTAAGGACTTAGTAATGTCTTGGCAGGAAATTTGCCAAATGAAGGTCTTGGCAAAAACTTGTAACTAAGATATTTTTTTCCGTTAACACCTTTCCTTTAACTTGTGAAATTTGACTTTTTTTTGTTTTGATAAAATTAAATAAACTTAATTGTAAAGTACCTCGAAGTTTTCTTCAGAACCTTTTAACAACTATTAGGTTACAATTAGGTCACTGTTTAGTTTTATCTTGTCCAGTTGCACGACTGGTGGAAAGACCGGGTACCTGCCGGTCGTGTACCTGACAATATGTTTTTAAAGAGTCATTTTTGTCGATTCGGCGCAACACAACTGACAAGACTAACCTTATTTTGAGCGTCCCGTCTTTGTCTTTTCGATACAGAAGGAAAAGGACAGAACACTTAAATTAAGTTTAGTCCTGTCAATTAAGTCGAGTTGTGTTGCGCCGAATCGGTGTTCATATTGTTATTTTTACTTTATTAGTTTAGATGGACTGTTTTGATCTGAAAAAACAGCCTTCAATTTGCATTTTTTTCGATGCAGCCAACACTCACTCTCTATCACGTTATTAGCTCTTCTATCGTCTTGGAAAAGGCCTTTTTTATAACATGTATTTTTTTCAGAACCCTATTATAGATTGGGGTACCGCTGTTTCAAACCTCGTTTTGAAGCGAATGCTTATTTGTTCGTACCTCGTATGGGGCCATAGGGCGCAATCCAGAACTTGTAAGTCACTTCCGTGATCGACTTCAGGAAAGAATTCCGCAGATCAAGGCATTTTCGTATTTAGTGCTTGACAGTAAGAGTATTTTGACAGAGGACTTCTTTCGTGAAAAAAAAGTTTAGGATAACATTTTCTTTTTGACGAAGGATTAATTAATTTCTTATTACAGATTAATGCGTCTTTCAATCGTTCGTTATTTGTTATTAGTAATCATTCATGATTAATTAATGTTTATTGGATCACAATAATAAAAAAATTGATACGACTCCGTAAGCTTAATGCACGCGCTGCTATCAGGAAGCTTACTTAATTTTTCATGCTTTTCCCTGTGATTGACATCTAATGCCACAACATGCAGTGTCGAATAATAATAACTAAAATTAGTACATTTAATATTGTTTCAAGTAAGCAAGATCTATAGGTTTAATGGTGAAACGAGAAGTGTGTCGTAACGTACCTAGATGGAAATAAGTATTTGGAAAAGTTACTGGTCCAAAATGGTAAAAAAAAAGATGAACATGATGGCCAAAGGTATCACATGGCAAGAAGGCCTGCGGAGCAATTCTAGTTCATACAAATGAAATACCAATACCATTTGTAAATCATAGATATTCTTAGGTATTTCGTTTGTAATAAAGACTTTGTATGAACTAGGATTACTCCGCCGGCCTCTGAAATATAATACGGTTGTATCTCCGACACAACCTGCTGTTTTTTTTACTACCTACGTCGTCTTAACCTACATTAAATATTTAGCGTGTGGCAACGTTATCTAAAAAGAATATTGTCACTCCATGTCTTCTAGTGGATGTCGTAAAAGGAGACTAAGGGATTATGTCTCTATAGTATTGAGGATCGTAAGGTCATCGGATCGTGACCCCCTCTGCAGAGACGACGTAGGCCTATTTACTGGTGGAAGGCTTAGGCCGTGGCTTGTCACAAGACTGTATCGGTTATTATTTTACCATTTAAAATATAAATTGGGTTTTTACAAAACTTAAAAAGTTGTTTCAGCAAGCCACCAAAATAGCACATTCTTTTTCATTTTCCAGTAGCTATGGATTTTTCATTTGCTGGTCTATACAAAGTGATGTTGGGACATCTGATACGACTCGACAATTTTATAATTGAAGGAAAAGTGGAGGGGAAAAGAAAGAGAGGAAGGCCTAGGATTCATAGATCAGGTGAAAGAGACAGTAAACGTCGTGTCGTATCAAGAAGTTAAAGAAAAGGCGGGATGCAGAAGTGAATGGAGACGACTGCACCGACAAGAGCACAACTGTTAAATTAAACTGCAGCGACAAAGTGACAGACAATAGTCTATTTCGAACGTATCATCACCTGTCCGATGCTCATCACCGTCATCCCCAGTCGGCCCATCTGCGTTGTGGTCATCATCATCATCGTCCAAGTTGACAGCGGCGTTGACGGACGCGTCAGCGGTCGACGTCTCAGCTGCAGGAGTGTCCTTAAGAAGCGCATCAAATGGATCCAGGGCCTGATGAGAAAGGACATGAATTCTCAGTATTAGATGCTTTTAAGGACTGCTATAACTGTTACAGATGCGATTGCACGCGTTGATACGCCGACTCGTGCCAAAAGTGCTCGTGTAGAGTACAACGCTGACAGGTTTCTTGTTTTTAAATCGAGTTGATTAATCATCTTAGATATTTTGTTTTCCGTAGTACTTATTGTCATTTATTTAAAAATAATCTTTCAGTGAGGTACGGGTACGGGTGTACTGCAAAATATTAGAGGAAACAAACTGTACATTAGTGCACTCGAATATAGCCATAATGCTATTTTCACAAATTTTCAAAATATAAAAATATGATTGTTTTTCCAGGATGTTCTTGTTCTATGCTATGAGTTAAAAGACACCTAAGAAGATACAGTTGCACATAACAAATTATCACACCCAACTATATAATAATTATTAATTATTAATTATATATTAATATTAATTATGTATAATAATATTATAAATGCGAAAGTTTGGATGCATGTATGGATGTTTGTTACTCCTTCACACCATAACTACTGAACCGATTGGGCTGAAACCTTGCACAAATATAGTTCTAGATGCGGAATTGGACATAGGCTACTTTTAATCACATAATCAGTTCCGATGGGTTGGCAATGGGGTGTCAATTTCCTATAGAAAAAAACTGTTACTCCCTCACGCCATACCTACTGAACCAATTGGACTTAGTTCAAGACATGGAATAGGACATAGGCTACTTTTTATCCCATAAATTAGTTCCCATGGGAACAAGAAATAGTGTCGTTCAAAGACGCGGCTCGGTGTTCAGACTCGCCAAGCATACTATACTAGAGGATTATATCAGTTATCAAAGCCCACCAAAGACACATTAGCAGAGGATTAATTCAGAGAACAAAAAATAGTGTCAAAACAGCGAGTCGGCCTTCGGCCTCGCCAAAGACGGAAACGTGTCTTGGTCTTCAGCCTCGCCAATGACACTTTAATTGGGGATCAAATTGAAAATGGTGAAACCCAAAAATAATCCAAATACTCCGAACCAGAATCAGGTCAACTACGTACTAAAAAATTAATGGCCTGAAAAATATTAACAGATTCGATACAACTATAGGTATACAAAAACTTAATAAATGGGCAAAAGCTAGTATCATTTTAAATCAAATCATTTTAAAGTAACCAATGGTCACAAAACAAACTTAATTCTAAGGTGCTATTATATACAAACTAAGGGTCAACAGTTAGTTTATTTACCTGTGTGTGATCTTCTTGTGATTCCTCCAAAGAGGCAGGAGCAGTTTCAAACTGAGGTTTCTTCATCTCATCGTCATCATCCTTCTTATCTTCTCCGTCCTGGCTATTCTCTAATTCCTCACTCTGCTTTATGTCCTGACTTTCAATGTCTGTGGTCTGTGAGTCTTCTTTCTCTGGTTCTGTTGATTCTTCCTGGGTTTCGTCAATAGAAGCAGTTTCACTTTTCTTTGAGTCACTGTCTTCTGGTTTTGTTTGTGAGTCTGTAAAATTGAATTTTGGTTGGTTAAAATAACATAAGATAAATAAAAATGTTCTAACCAATTTCTGTCATAGTGAGCCATAGATTTTGTAGCTCATAACCTGTGAAATTGGCAGTTTTCTAACAAATTCTAACAGCAAAGCAAACATACTTTTTGAGGAATTGGATGTTATGATAAAATTCATATATATACATTTTTTAAATTTATAATACCATTTAGGATTATTATTATATGCCAACCATTTTGAAATAATGCTGAAATTTTATCATTGAAACGATTGGCACAGTCAACAACAATCACATGTGAGTTAAAGCTGCATGTAATAATAATTTAGCATGTCAGCTCACGCAAGTTTTAATAATATTATACCATTTAGGATATTTATCATTAACTTAGAATGCTGAGCAGTTTTAATGCGATTCTGTCTCCCTCTTCGCTTTTAATTTGTAAAAGAGGCAGCTGTTAATTTGATTGCTATTTTTAACCGACTTCAAAAAAGGATGAGGTTCTCAATTTGAGTGCATCATTTTTTTTAGTGTTGTCACTCCATAACTCCGTCATTTCTGAATCGATTTGAATGATTCTTTTTTCATTTGGAAGAGTGTGCTTCCAGGTAGGTCCCAATTTGGAGTTTGTCATGATCTGGTGAAGGTCTTCAGATATAGGTAGTGAAACTCTTCAGAAAATGACAGCATACCTCTCGAGATTGAGGTAACCACTTCATACCAGGATGTTGATTGCAGGGTATTTCAATCGACTATCTTCCACCTGAACTTCGATCATGGCTTCAATACCATAGAACTCCTCAACAGTTACCCGCACACTACTCGAGATTGCTGTAGTCACTGAGTTAGGGTGCTGAGTAAAGGGTACTTGGAAATTATTAGAACACCCACCTGACCTTCGATCCTGGCTTCATCACCATAGAACTCCTCAACGGATGACAGCACATAACTCAAGATTGCAGCAATCAGTTTGTGTTAGGATGCTGATAGCAGGAAGCTACTTAAACGTAGTCATTATACTCACTTGAACTTTGTTTCATATCAACAGCGTGTTTGCAAGAACTACCCATATTTCACAATTTAACCGGTCAACACTAAAAAATGTGAAATAGAATAAACTTTTAACAAAAAAATAGTAACCAACTTCAAATGTAACAGCAATCATTCACTAAAATGACCAATGGTACCGAAACAACACTTTTGCTGACTTCTTTCTTCCTGAAACACTATGTTATCTAGAAGTCAGCGTATTCCCTATGATATAGCAACATAATAGCCAATATGAGAGTGCCGACTTCTGGATAACATTGATGGTATCCAGAAGTCGGCGCTCTCTGTTTCAGAAAGAAAGAAATTGGCAAAATTGCTGTTTCAGTAACATCGGTCATTACATTATACAATTATTTTAAACTTTTTAGTGAATGATTGCTGTTACATTAGAAGTCGCTTACAATTTTTTTGTTAAATGTTTATTTTATGTTGGTAAAAGATGCACTTGATGCTTATAACTACCTACTTATAAGCAACCAAGATTGAACTCCATTTTAATGGAACAGATCGGACAAAAAGAGGCAGACTGTTACTCTTTTGGTTTTGGCAGACCCATGGTCACAGATAAATAACGAAACTACCTTGAATGAAAGTTATCTAAAATAAAAACTTTTATCCCAATTTCCCAGAATCATAATTTAACTCTGAATTTGCTTAGATTAATTATGTTAAGGTGTGTTAATTCGAAAACCGTTTTAAGATTTTGGTTTAATAAGCCATATTTTAGAACTTGTGGTCTAAAAAACCTCATGATGGTGAATATTTTTTTATGAAAAAGCTGCAACTTCCATTTGCCTTTGTGTGATGTCACTTCAGAAATGGCTGTTTAGAAATTGTCTTTTGATATCAAGATAAACTTATAAAAATTTGCTGCTGACTGATTTGACGGATGGATGACAGATGAGTAGACAGACAAAATGTATTAAAAATTTTTTTTTAATTAAATTTGCCAATCCAGAATAATGATTTTCAGATTTATTTCTTCACTTGTGCCAAGACTTCCTTCGTACCAAATTTCAAGATAGTAGTACAATGGGAAATACATTAATAGACAAACTATGGGCATAGATAAATAAGGAAGGATAGATTGTTCACTCCATACATTAGAACAAAGCCCGCGTAAAACTTATTATTTTCGCCGGTACCTAGTAGTTCGACTTATTATTTTTGATGTCGCTACTATACTAGATAAATTGTGACATACCTAGTGCCATCTATCAAACAGTTGATGAAACGAAATTCGATGTGTGTGTATGTGTGTAGCAACTTTGCTGCGCCCACAAAAACAAAAATTTGCTAGTACACGTTAATACGCGACACATGGCATACAATAAATCTGAGGATAAATCGCTCAACCGTGCATGACAGTTGAGTCAAAGAGTAAAGTTATATACCAGTATGTATGAGTATTGTGTGTTTAGGTAAATAAATAATGATCGTTGTGCGCCATCTACCGGAATTCAGAATAACCATCTGCACGCTTAGTTAGATTGCCAGCTTACCACCGAAAGTTTAATGAAAAAAATGTTAAAAACACCTGATTAAGAATTCACTATTTTCTGATGCGATATTATGAAAATTTTGTGTTTTTATTCATAAAATAAATAAATATGATGAACCAGAACAGTAAAATGCTATTTTTCGTCGATTTCAGACGAATTTTATTTCCAGCGAGACAAGTAACGCCATCTAGCAACGTTATTTTTAGTATTGCGAACAGTACAAGGAGATAGCAATCTATCCTTCCTTTATTTATCTATGCTATGGGCCATAATGGTTTTGATTTGGTGTAACACAATTTAACTAATTTGACAGGACTAACCATATTTCCAGCGTCCTATCTTTGCGCTACGGAGAGAAAAAGACAGAACTCTTAAATTAAGTTTATTGACAGGCAAATAAGTTAAATCGTGTTACACCGAATCAACACCATTGTGTTACTTCAACATCTATCACTATCAGTGGCGTGCACAGAACTTTTTGCTGGAAAAGCAAGCAATTGCTATCGCTTTCAAATTAATTGGCTAAAAATAATGTGTGATGTAATTTCTAGCCAATCACTATGCATGAAAGAGATGGTGATGGATGTTGAAGTCAGACAATAAGGTGGCAGATGAAAAACAAATTATCCTATAAGAATTCAATTCAAAGATATGTTGCACTTGGCACTGTCAGACTAGTTGCAGGGATGATTAGAACTCGTCTTGGACTAAATTCGTCCAAGGAACTCGTTGAGAATAGTCATTATTATTATTTCAACAGGCTAGAGTTGCAAACCTTCTAAATACTAAAGAAGGCTGGGGTGGATTGTGCCCTCATGACACTCTGATCCTAAAAATGTTACCTTCATCCTTCTCATTTCCTGGCAATTCATCATTATCTTTCACTTCACTATTGTCTACACTATCACCTTCTTTCTCATGCAGATGATTTGACAAGTTCTCATCGCCACTGGCACTCGGTCCATCATTATTATCACTAGGTTCCACAGGGGCATCCCCACTCTCTTTTATATCACTTTTTAGAGGTTCTGAGGGACTTTGAGGGTCCGCAGCATCCCCGGACCCTTTGCTACAGGCATCCATGGAGTTTTCTGGTGCACTTTCCTTTTCATCCATTTTTCCAATCCAGTTGGATTATTTAGACTAGTTCAAACAGCCGTATGCATCTGAAAAGGCAAAGAAAGGTTAGTTCATGTGATGTTGGTCAGTTTTATCGGTGATAAGGTGGCCGCCAAAACCGGCTGCGCTTATAGGTTATAATAATAAAGGGGTGTCCAAATAATATGAAAAGTGAAAAGTTTGTAATAAAAATATGCGATAAAGCTGTAAGAACTGTCTGTCAAGATATTGAGGCGAACTCAAGGGTTGGTTTTCGAAGAAAACACCGGAGACGCCAACCTTTACAGTCAAGCCACATATCCCGCGCTTATGAACAAATACGAATTCGGGACTAATTTACTGGAATTTAGTTACACAATCACAAAGTAGCCCCTGCTGCACATTTGTCTCATTACTTTCTAAAACAAATTTACACCTACAACATCGTTAAATTATTGTACATACGATGCATGTTTCTTTGTAGCAAGCAAGCAAAAAATGAAAGGATAATTATGTCCTTTTAATACATACAAATCGGACAATTACAAAGTATGATTTATGCATTATTTCACTGAGTAGTCATGTGATCGTTAGGAAATATTGTTTATAATTTACTTACTTACTTTATGGAATAATATTCAATTCACTTGTGAAAAAGCACAACAAACGTCCACCATTTTGGAATCGACTAACCGGCAAAAGAGGAAGTGAATTATCAACAAGTGGAATACTTTTTTATTACGTTTCTATAAAGGAATAAAAATACGCAAGTGTACGTATCTCGAATATATAAAAATAATATTGTGTTTTATGTCGTATTGAAGTTTTAAAACCAATTCATTTTAATTTTATGATTTAATTAAAAAGTACTCTAAATAATTTGGATTTGTATCCCAATGTTGGCAACAAGTGACGCCATTTACACTAGTGCTTAAACCGTAATTTTGGATTCCAATATTTCCAATGTTTCATTATTTTACAATTTTTCCAAGACGCAACAACACCCTTGGCTGTGACCGGTTCCGGAAGAGTTGTAAAGTAAACGTCGTTATTTGACATTTTATCTTTCACTATAAGCCGAAGAGGTATTGCAGACAAGCAGACCGTCCCTGCGTTCCGAAATAGAATTATATCGCTAAAATCGATTACGAAAGTATGAAGTGAATGACTTATGATCTATTGTAATTCTATTACGGACCGCAGGGCGTATGACACTAACGTAATAAAAAATAAAAGTGTTCCGAAAACGTATTACTAGAGCAATCTTTTTAGTGCCTTAGTATTACCAAATTGTTTATCAATGGATTGGATGATATTGCTACCAATAACTGATTACACTAATTTACTAATTTACAGCATACTAGCATTGAAGCAACTTTACTTTTTGACTGCTGTCTTGAAAATTATAAAAGTGCCATAAAGGTGGGCTTCCCGGGACATTTCCAGAATTTGATAGATCTTTTGTTTTGGGAACCCTTACTTGAATATTATCGTTTACTTGGGCAGTTGACGAGAATACTCAAAAGATCAGGCAGGACCTTCCTATAATAATATTTTCTGAAATGTAATTTGACTAACTAGTCACAGAAATGCATTTAAAAATAGATTTTTTAGAGCTACGTAGTTTTCGTTATTTATCATAAACTTGAGACTCCGATTCGCTGGGAAAAAGGATTTCCCTGATTTAGCCGCTTCCTTTTTTCACCAATTAGTATTGATGTTTCTGATTCGAAAACCGTTTCGAGTAATAGTTTTCCCTAACTATCTTTAGTGAAAATATTTTAAAAATTAGTATTTTATTCATAGCCTTCGAAGGCTATGGTTTTGTTAAATAAAAAAGTGATGTCTTACATTTGACCTTCGGTGATGATGTCATCACCACACACTTTCGAATATATTTTTTCTTGAACGCTTCCTAAATCTGACAAAGGATCCGATCGTTTAACCTCAAATCATGACGTCACTTCCTGTAGATACTAAAATACTTAGGTACTTATAAAATCGGTTTAAAAGCACGAACATATGCATTACTAGCTTTTGCCCGCAGCTTCACCCGCGTTAATTAAGTTTTTGTGTATATTTTCAGACCATTAATTTTTTAGTAGGTACATAGTTGAACTGACTCTGGTATGGAGTATTTTTGGTTCTCATCATCTCTAATTTGATCCCTATATCTATAAATAGGCAAGGATGAAGGCCAAGCAACGTCTCTGAACGACACTATTTCTTGTTCATATGGGAACTGATTTGTGGGATAAAAAGTAGCCTTTGTCTTATTTCAGGTTTAGAACTTCATTTGTGCAAAGTTACGGCCCAATTAGTTCAGTAGGTACGGCATGAAAAAGAACATTGCCATCTCATAGGAACTGAAATCAGTTCCAATAAATATTCAACGCGTGTAACAGACATGGCAATAGAACCTGTGTCAATAAACCGCTAGTTTATGAACAACAATAATATTTTGGTTTAGTTATGAACAAACAACAACAATATTGTGGTTTAGTTTATGACAGCTGCACTGTATTTCGTGTGACAGGATTTCTGACAAAACTTGGATTTTCCAGCCACATCCGAGCTCATGCCAGGAAGCAATAAGGGTCACCGTCGACGGATACGTCAAGGAGGACATCATTTCATCATCAGTTTATGAACGTGCCCCTGGGACCACCACGATGGCCGTTTATAAATTAAAAATTTCACCGGTTCAAACACTGAGAGCAGGATAGCAGAGATGGCATTAGAACCTCAGATTAGAACCCATGACACGGCCCCTAGTATCATACCCTTGGAATGTTTCATTTCAATAATTTCAAGCATATACCTGACGCAGAGATGCATAAAACGGAACACGATCTCGTTCGTGGAGATTTGAAACAAGCCTAAATATTTAAATTGAACGCAATTTTACTGACAGTAACTCATGGCTGTTTTCTTTTACAAAAACTCCATATTCAAAGAATATAATTTTGATTGACTGTTTCGAGATTTTGAAACAATGTGATTGGTCTAATGAAGACTGTATAGATTACTGACCAATAGTATTACAGAATGATAGAATGTATGTTTTCTTTAGTATTGTGGTTCAACTATGGCGGGTTCGAATTTTTTCAAGCTCAAATATGAAAAGAGCAGATATGTGCGCCGTCCGCGCGACGACATTGACAGCGATTTGTCGAATATTCTCGTTCGCCATTTTGTAAATGCTATGGAATTCTGCGTTAAGTAATCACCGTGAGGTCACTCTGGAATAAACCGTATACGGCGTAAGTAGACTTTTGGTCAGAGAGGCCCTCTCGCGAAATGTTATTATATTTCTTCGCGATTCCTGTGTGATACTCGCAATGTGCACGCGTTTGGAATTCAGTCGTTTCTTTTTTGTTTCTATATCCGTGCAGTAACTAAGAATTCCGGCCCGATAAAGAGTGCATTTCATGTTTGCTATTTCAGTGTTTTGGTTTTTTTTCAGTGCCTAAAGTTATGGCTGAGAAGTCTTTGGTGGGGAAGCCGGCTATGAAGCGGCATGAGGTAGCTCGGCCCCTTCACATCCAGCGGTTGGAAGCGGCCCTGGATGTAAGGCCCTTTGTTAGTCAAGTGGAAAAGATCCTCAATTCTGATGGTGGGAGTGAGAGCGATGATTCCGACGCCAAATCTATAGGAAATGAGATGTCCAAAGGAGATCGTATAGTTCACGGGGTCGTAACTACTAAACAAGGTTGGTAATAATTTCAAGACATAATTTTTATAATTTCCAAACAAGTCTTCAACTACTATTCCTTGTTGATTAAGGGGCTCCACAATGCTAAACATCAGTTTTGCATAGGATTCAGTTCCGTCAATGTAGGCGGTAAAAATTTGAAAAAGATAAGGGATGTTTTTTGATCCAAGACAATTATTAATAACACTTTATAAATAAACATATTTTCAATCTTCGGTTGGGTTGTAGAAAAGGGGGCACTATGGGAAAAAAGACAAGAAAATTAATTTATAATACCTTAAAAAAGCATGAATTTCACGAAAACAGCGATTCAGTTTCCGTATTTCAAAACCGATTGAAACGCAACCTACACACGCAGACACTAACTAGAAAAAAAAACATCTTTATTAACATAAAAAAGTTGTAGTTGATGTCCTAATGTAGCCACGATTTCAAAATAACTCAAGTTTTGCATTTCGGCATCTGATTAGAGCAGGATAGACAGTTAAAACTCAGCGTTAGAGCAGGACTGAATTTTGGCATTGTGCAGCCCCTTAAATCTCAATGTCAACTTGCCACTGATATTGTGACCTTGGTTTTAATTTAACCATTTAACTGCACTAGTCTTCCCACCTCAAAACATAATATCTACTTCTTAAATTCCAGAACGTCAAGGTGACCGTCTCCGACTGTTCAACCTATCTTCTGTAGGGCTAGAGCGCGAGTGGCTCCGCAATATACTGCTGTCGTCAGGGTCAGAATCCAGCAGTGATGATGACACTCCAGCTGGCAAGGACCAAAGGATAAAGAGATTATTGAAAGAGAGGGCTTTTCATAACAAATATGTAAAAGAGTACTACAAAGATCCTGGGGTAAGATGATATATCTTTTTTATATTTTTTGCATTGGCTCTGAGGTGTGTCAGAATTATTCTGACTGACTGATAATACCCCCCTAACTAACCCACTTAAATGCCTACTTTTCACTGGTACTTTTATGTTCGGGAAGGGATTTGGAATATGGTCTGTTGATTTATGGGTTGCAGAGGGGGCTTGGTTTTTCTAAACAGATTTCGAGCTATACATTATACACCTTCTTTTATTAGGCTCGGAGACACCTTGCTCTGCTCTGCTTCGCTCGGCTCTAACTTGTTGTTATAAATGTAGATTTCAAGCTTTACATTGTACACCTTTTTGTGTTAGACTCCGAGACACCTCGCTCTGCAACACTTTGCTTGGCTCTAACTTGTTGTTATAAATGTAGATTTTGACCTATACATTGTACACCTTTTTGTAATTATGTGTAAACAAGTACAGAGCAAGCTTACACACTTAATTGCCTAAAACGGAACATTAGATTATGGAATAGGCGGAAATGTCTGAAACAAGTGTCAAAATAAATTAAATTCAAAATATTGTATCTGGTAAACTTTCCAATTTCGTAATGAGAAATTTTGCGTGGTAGCTCTATAAATAATATCTGCCAAAAAAATGGATTCCAAATCAATGGACCATTATTATAAAACTAAGCCCAAGTTCCAGATAGTATTTATTTCAAAAATACTTCACAGATCTTCCACAGTAACTGCTATGAATAATGCTCATAGAAATCTTCACTAGCTTCTTCTTCTGCTTCTTCTTTTGTTGTTTAGTATAAGTTTTATGTTGAAAAAAAATGACATGATCTTGCTAAGTTTCTTGCCCGTTCTTCTTCGCAAGACTAATCGAATGGGCGGAGGTAGGCATGTATTTATATATGTAACTTTATTAGTATGTAGTATATAGGATGGGATGTGGTCGGCCGCCTGGATTCGTGTTGGGGGCTTGGTTGGTGATCATTGAACCTTGTTCCTGGTCCCTGGCCGGGTCTCCGGTGTGGGTTCGGGCGGTTGATTGGATTTCACCTTGTATAATATATATTTTACCTATAATTTTAATCGTATATTTTAATCTAGTTCATGTACATTTATTATTTAATTACATACATATTTTTTATAAGATTAAATTTTGACTTGTGAAACGTGTATTTTATATACCTACTTTGCAAAATAAACTATTTGAATTTGAATTTGCTCATACTCAAACTATAAATTGCAAGACTCCTAAGCATTTGGAAAATTATTCTAGAGATAATAAATGTCAGCTACAGGAAGCAATTGAGTGCATGTGCATTATCTCTCGTGGATTGTATAGAAAGCGTAAGGAAATACGATCTTTGCCGAAGAGTGGCGAAGATTAGTATACGCTTTATTTGAATAGTATTAATTTAATTAATCTTGTTTCCTACAAATGATAATCTCAGAGAAAACAATGTGAAATTCCAATTAGACTTGGTTTTTGACTGAGAAGCAGTGATCTGAATGGGTAGGGCTAATTTATTTGACATCAAGATGTACTCCTAACATAGACTGGTTAAAACCATAAATTACATTAATGTGATTAATTAATCTTTATTAAATCCTTTAAACCCAGGAATAGTTTTACAAATTCAAATTCAAATATTTATTGCATTCATGTTGTACAATACAGGATGTTACAATATGCATAAGTGGTATCAAACATGACCCTGTAAGGGCATAGCAAACTAAATGATATTAACTCTTTAAGTAATATCACAACATAATATTTATTTCAAACATTTAGATTTTTATTTATTATTTAAAATATTATAACATTACAGTAATTACAGACCAAATCGTTACAATATTATATGTGTACATAATTTTATTTTAAGCACTAACTAACATACTTTCTTCTAGCATTCTCTTCCACACACTCATCACCCATCTTATCCCATCTACAAACACATCACACTCTAGTGCTTTATATTATCTTATTGTATAATAGGCCAAGCAACGAATTCTCAAAGAAAGGTATAGAGGGAAATGGTTGGAACACAATTTTTGACTTCGTAATGTTGTTTGGACTAGTTAGGAGGTAAACATATCAAAAGTCCCTGCTCCTAGCCCTAATGTTGGGGGGCGGGGGGGGGGTTCGAAGGTCCCTTTTTTCGGTTTTGTGCATATATCTCGGAAAGTATGCGTTGTAGCGACATAAAACCTCAGACAAAATGAAAGCTGATTAAATTTTATACAAGTTTTATTCAGTCAAGTTTTTCGATATCTTGTATAGTTTTAGAGATAACAGCTCTTGAAAGTCTGTAAATTTGGTTTTTTTTTTTTTCCATTTTTACTCTTTTTGACCAATTAACTATTCAACGATGCACTCAAAAATAAATGCCGGCCGTAGGGTTCTGCGATATATAAACTATTGAACACTACGACCAAGGATGTACATGTCACACAGCTACACATCGTATTTGACGGAGGGTTCCTGCTCCATAAAGTAATTTGGCAAAGAGGTGCCAAGATATCGACAATCTGCGAGAGCTACATCCACTTTATCACGAAGAACTACCACGGAAAGTGATGTACTGTAGTCTTTGACGGCTATTCCTCATCAACCTCAAGCACGAAAGTAGCAGAACAGCAAAGGCGCTATCGGCTCAGCAAGTCTGCTGACATCCATTTCACCGAAGACACCGAGATAAACGTTAAACAAGAAGATTTTCTGTCGAACAAGTTCAACAAAAGCAGCCTCATCAACATGCTTAAGGTGAAGCTTGAGGACAATGGGATCAGGACCCTACAAGCAGAAAGTGATGCGGATGTTCTGATTGTGGATACGGCTGTGGAAATGTCGGAAACATCTGTCGGCATTGTAGGTGAAGATGTCGATCTCATGGTCCTCTTGATGGCTAAAGCTGATGTGCATAAGGACATTATTTTCATCAAGCCTGGACGTGGGAAGACAAGGAATTCCTTATTCTCGTCCCAAGAGCTGCAGCAACAAGGTTTCAAGGACGTACTGTTTTTGCACGCCTTTACTGGATGCGACACAACATCTTCCGCATTTCTAAAAAGCAAGGTCGCATTTGCGAAGTTGTATCTGAAGTCGCCAGAGGTTCAGAAGGCAGCAGCGATCTTTTCAGACTCTTCCTCCACCACCACCCAATTACAAAAGGCAGGTGAAACCTGCATCTTGAGGTGGTATGGGGTTCCAGTGAAAGAAGTCTCTCTCAATGATTACAGGTACAAGTCATTCTTGAAATCGGTGGCCACCATCAAGCCTGATATCTCTTGTCTTCCTCCCACCGAGGGAGCAGTAAAACGGCATTCCCTCCGAACATTCCGCCAAGTTCAGCTGTGGCTAGGAAATGTCCTGCCTCCTCTGATGTACGGGTGGAAGATTGAGAACAACTGCCTGGTCCCAGTGCACAGTGAGTTAGCAGCTGCACCGGACGATTTTCTGCCGATGCACGAAAGACTGTGCCAGCTCGAAGTGTGGCTGCAAGAAAGCAAGCCTCAAATGTTCCCCAGCATGCCAAAATTGCTAGGGGAACTGCCTGAATGGGGTCCCTCAAGGTGACTGCGAAGATGAAGAAGAACAGGAGAATCCTCTGACCGTTTCATCATACCTTTTCATCGGTCCTTCATACCCCAAGAGAGCAAGAAAATGACTGAATGGTACCTACTGTTAAATTCACGTAATAAACATAATTTCAACTTAATGGTTGTGTTTTATAAAACTAACCCAATGTCTTGAAGACACTCATATATGCACAAACAGGTCATAGCAAAACATTTTCCCATTCAAATGGTCTAGATCTTCTTTAATTAAGTGTGAGCCACCTGGTCAGCGGGCCTACAAGTAATTATTCTAAAATGAACATCTGTGCTATTTATCCGAAACGAAGATATCTGTCAGAGATCGAAGGTGACCGACATAGCCTGCCAAATCAGTAAGTTGAAGTGGCAGTGGACTGGCCATATTTGTCGCCGACATGATAACCGTTTGGGCGAAAAGGCATTGGAATGGAGACCACGTACACCAAAGCGTAGCGTAGGCTGCCCTTGTGCGTGCCCGTTGGGCTGACGATCTGAAGGAAGTGGTGGATGGCAGCTGGATGAGGATGCTGGACCACCAAGAGTGGCGTAATATTGGGGAAGCCTATGTCCAGCAGTGGACAAATACAGGCTGATGGATGGATGGATGGTGCTATTTAGACATCGATGCATTGTTGAAGAGTTATCCGGTCAAAAAGAGCAAAAATGTGAAGCAAAAATGTTTTTTTTCAAAATGACAGACTTTCAAGAGCGGATATCTCTAAAACTATACAAGATATCGAAAAACTTGACGGAATAAAACTTGTATAAAATTTAATCAGCTTTCATTTTGTCTTGAGTTTTATGTCGCTATAACGCATACTTTCCGAGATATATGCACAAAACCGAAAAAAGGGACCTTCGAACCCCCCCCCCCGCCCCCCAAACATTAAGGCTAGGAGCAGGGACTTTTGATATGTTTACCTCCTAACTAATCCAAACAACGTTACGAAGTCAAAAATTGTGTTCCATTTCCCTCTATACCTTTTCATTGCTTGGCCTATAAGAAATTTTTGTGGAACTTAAATATTTTTTCAATGCATGTGCTCGTAAAGGCCCACTTTTTATGCATCAAAACCGAACAGAAAGTCGATTATTTTGCCCTAGGGCTTTATTATTATTATTTTTTTTAATTCATTTGCAATGGTTGGCTAACCTGCAGCCTTTCCTGTGTACCATAATTGTCATACTTTTTTTTCCACTGTTTAACTTCTCTGGATTACAATTTAAAGTTCACAAAATTATATTTGTTTTATTTCCTCACACTATGCATTGAAAAACGTAGTATGGTACACGGGCGTAAGAGCAATAAATTACTCGGTTACGTTTAAAACTCTCGCTACGCTCGTGTTTTAAATCGTCCTCGTAATTTATTCCTTTGCGCCCTTGTAGCATAAACTACTATTATTTACATACATTTTTGAAATGACTTTTTTTTATTTGTTAATATCTATAGCAACATATACTTCATATTTCTCCCCAGAACTCCCGCTACATGTACTATGGAGCTGGTGTACTGTCCACCATAGACCGCTACCCCGAGCGTCTAATGTCCCGACAAGCCTCCGCGCGCCCAGCCCCGCGCGGGCGCCGCGGTCGTCCTGCGGAACGGGGCTCTGCCTCCAGGGGGCAGTTGAAGGGAAGGAGGGGGAGGCCGAGAGAGAATAGAGATAGAGGGAGACCAGAGGGGTGTGATTTGGTAAGACATTCTGAGTTTTTTTTTAACTACCATTGGGCTTTTATGGAAAGCGTCCATAAGACCTTGGAAGAAGCGCGCTCGCCCAGAAACAGTGGTCTTTCGCAAAAATCTACGGAAGTCGGTAACGGACAAATGACTGCCTGTAACCACTCCTCCGGTACTCATGACGTCATACCGGAACAGGAAGTGTTTGGGTTTTTGCAGCTTACTTCCCTGTTTCGTCCTTTATTTAAGATGTAAAAAAATGTGTGAAAAGAACCTTTGCCGAGAGACAAATGAAATTATTTTTTTGTCGTAAGTTTGACCAGAAGTTATTAAATTTTAGGTAGAGTATTGAATAGAATAAGTAGAATATAGACAAGTATTTTATGAAAAAAATTCCTAAGGCCAAGAGTTGAACCGGCGACCCCCTGCCCACAAGGCAAGTGCTTTCCCAGCTGAGCTAGTGCGATTCTCACCTAGACCGTTGAACTTTTCCACCCTATATTTGTCTTCTTATTCATCTTACCCAATGATTGGTATTACATACCAAACTGTCAACGCAGGGGCATAATGCCATCGTTCCTCTATGTGCCACCGTCACTATATTATTTACCCTTAGTATCGAGTTGTTGTGAATACCTATTAAGATTGAATCTGCTTGGGAATTTTCTAAAAGCGAATAACAGAAAAAAAAATCATCAGAAGTTATTATTTTTAAAAAACAGTGACAAACCACATAATAGGTCTTTACATATGAAATTTCCGAAATTTTCTTACAGAGTTCATGAGTTCATAATTCCTGTAATTCAATAGCTTTATCAATTATTTGTTTTTTGTTTGAAAGTTGATTTCAAGGTTTTACATCTACGTATTAAATTTTGTTTTTATTTTCAGTTTGATTATAAAAATGTAATCTTCAAAAACAGTTCATCCTAAATGCCATCCATTCCCATGATAAGATTCGTAATCATTTTTACAGCTGGAACATTTCAAAAATTTAATTAATGTTGGTGTTAGCTTAATGTTGTCTCATTCATACACAAAAGAAACCACATAATTTGGATTTAACATTCCTAAAAAAAATAATCAAATATATTAGTACTTAAAATTGAGTTTCCTTCAAATTCTCTATAGAAAACGGCAATTTCATATGTAAAGACCTACCGTGTTACTACAAAACGGTGTTTAACTTTAGACAGTGTTTAAATCTGTTGTTGTCGCCTTTTCTTTCATATTGTAAAAGAGTGACAGCAACAGATTTAAACACTGTCTAAAGTTAAACACCGTTTTGTAGTTACACTGATAATATTTTGAATGATGTCCTTTACACCCTGAAACATAACCCACATTTTGTGTTCATTATTCAGCCTGATGGTGTAGACTGGGAGGAACAGCTGCGGAATCTCAAACAAGAAAACGACACTGATGAATTTGTTGGTGCTGAAAAACCTAGTGCCAGGTAAAAATACCGACTAACTTTGTGTACGCTTACAGTATGTAGGCAACGGCGGGCTACTCACGCCTCATATTTTCATACACGCCCCCGTCTAGAAAAATGTTTCATTTGGACTACGGCATTTAAGGCATTGGAATGGAGACCATGTACAGCAAAGCGCAGCGTAGGCCGCCCTCGTGCACGCTGGACTGACGATCTGAAGGACGTTGCGGGTGGCGGCTGGATGAGGATGACTGAGGACCGCCAAGAGTGGCGTAATATTGGGGAGGCCTATGTCCAGCAGTGGACGAATATGGGCTGATGGATGGATGGACTACACAGTATTTTAATCACTTTGAACGTATGGTTTGAATGAACTCATATTCAGAAAAACTTTACTTCCACTTCACTCCCTTTTAATTTGATAAATCAGGTTCATATCCCGTAGCGCGGACATTTGTGTTCGGTCTGCGAGTTTCGGAAGGCGCGTTACGCTAGGACCACAGCTTCAGGCTTCTGGCGGCGCTTCTTGCTGCGCTTCCAGCCGGTTTTGCGAGGGGCTTTGCCCTGTCACGACACCCGTCGGCGCCTTCCACCGCATCGGATGTATAGTGCGTTCGCTCGCTCAAAGCGCTTGACACTATGTTCGTCCTGTGCGCCCGCCTCCCCGCACACCGCCGTCCCGAGAGCGCAAGTCATTCGAAGCGGGACAAGACGCGCGAGCGGTGACCTATGGCTGGCTCTATATAACTTCATACATTTGTTCTCTCCGCCGGCGCTGTCGCAAGAAGAACTGCTTGGCGCATCTCTCGAAGCCTGAAGCTGTGGCCGACCGGTTAAGCTGTGGCTTGTGTGTCCTTATTTGTGCTTGAAAATTGGCAATAAGGCTGACCAATCATAACACGTATACTTGGAAACGCCTGTGGCACTCCCTTGGGAATTTTAGAGCAGAATAATCTAACTTTCTCATTTAATATTACCACTTAAAAATAGTGCCACTTAGAGTTTGGACTATTTATTGGACGGATTCTGAAACCTCTTTTTAATTATTAAACTCTATTTTGTCGCTGACATGACGGCCGTTGGAGTCGAAACGCGTTAGAATGGAGACCACGTACTACAGCAAAGCGTAGCGTAGGCCAACCTCGTGACCACTGGACTGACAACCTAAAGGACGTTGCTGGTGGCGGCTGGATGAGGACAGCAAAGAGTGTCGAAATCTTGAAGGTGGACGAACACAGGCTGATGGATGGATGGATGGATAATTTATACTAACGCCTGTCCCCAAGAAGGCTAGATAGGGACTACAGGGATCATACGATCCCCTTGCTTTTTCCACATTAATACAATTAATATAAGCTGTCCCACTTTTTGACATATTACACAAACCCATGTTTCACAGAGGTCGGAAAAAGTTGTCGACTCTAAAGAGTCCAGAAGCACTAACAGCTCGCAGACGACGCCACTGGCAGCTGCTAGTTAAGAAGGAGCTGGGTAAAGTGCAGAGAGCGAGGACGGCAACACACAGGGAAGTTATGTTGCAGAGGAAGAGGTTGGCCACTCTGTGTTGCAAACATTGGAGGCATGCCGCCATGCAGGTGAGAATTCACGATAAATGTCTAATTACGCGTTACGTCAAAGTAGTACATATGTTGTAAAATTCCAAAATACTTTTGGAAGTATGACGTCATCGAAGATTTTCTGTGTTTTTTTCATCCACATGCCAAATTTTAGCTTATCAGCCTTTGCTAACAGGT
Organism: Ypsolopha sequella; assembly: GCA_934047225.1. Taxonomy (NCBI): domain Eukaryota; kingdom Metazoa; phylum Arthropoda; class Insecta; order Lepidoptera; family Ypsolophidae; genus Ypsolopha; species Ypsolopha sequella. The sequence goes on along the minus strand of OW204004.1, from coordinate 18,382,396 downwards.
AGTGTTCTTTTTACGGATGCCTTAAATGTTACCTATATAAAAAAAACGGTTAAGTGCGAGTAGGACTCGCGCCCTGAGGGCACAGATTATATAGTAGTTACTACGTAACAGATACTGCTCTCCCTTGTAAAACGAAAATACCTACCAAAATTGCACGCTACGCTATAGCTACACTATCTACTGTCAGGAAATACATGCAAAAATGCATCTAAGGGGCTGGACTTAGCGTTGATAATACTAAGTACAGTGCGCGGTATAGAGGCGTCGTCGGCGGCGCGACATGCCGCGCATTGCGCTTTCCATAGGGTCGTCGCGACGAGTCGGAAAGAAAAAAAAGTTATGGTAGGCAAGTTCTTTTATATAATTTACAAAATATTGATTGATGTACAGATCAATCAATATTTTGTAAATTATTGTAAATTAAATAAAATTTAATTTACCGTTTACAGATCGTTAACAGTTTATTTACCTCTAGGCTGATCGAAAATGATTCTTAGGTATTGGACTTAAAACAGCTGTCAGAGGTAAAATAACTGAACGGTCTGTATGATACTTTCTTTTTAGCTTCGGATTATAGTAAACATTTAGTTTAAATTAATACTTTCAAAATTATAATGATTAACCGTTTTCCGTATACCAGCTAAAAATACATTATCTTAATTAAACGTAGGTAATTGAGCTTTGTTCCACACACAACACGCGTTTGTTAGAAAGAGATAGTTGCGAAATTCAATCGGGCGAGCCTGCAATGCGTGCGAGCGAAGGAAGCTCGGCCCGTTAAAACAAATTCAAATTGTAATAATATCAATTAACAAAAATAATAAGCAGCTCAGTTAGGTACCTTTATTTAAATAAATATTCTCATATCAATCCTAGATTACTTGCCGTACCTAAGCACACGAAAACGAAATGTCCAGCTTACCTTCCCTCATCTCCAGGTAATTAAAAAAATGATAAGACATCCGAAAAAGGCACAATGCCGTACAGTAGCCATAATTTTCGTATTTCCGGGAGAACATAAATACACACAAGTACGTTTGGCGTGCACGACAGGCACGGAATGACGACGCGTGGCAGCCCACTGGCGGGAAATCACTCTGGTTATTCCTAATTATTATTACCAATCGCGGCAGCTACGCTCGAGTGACGGGGCCCTGCTGAGGGTTCCGTGCCATTTAAATAAGTTAATATACTTAAATAATTTAAACAGACATTACAAACTTATACCTACAAATTGTACGTAACAAAACTGCAAAATTAAGTTGTTCTAGTATTAGGGGACCCTAAAACTACATTATAAATCGGCGTTTCCAGTATTTGTTGTTTATATACAGCTTAATGTGTATTCGTTTTGCCCTTTGGATACGGAACCCTAAAAAATGATTTGAGAATGATGATGGATGACCCAGTAAAACCTATCTGTTTAGGGAGTCATGACTCGCAGTTTGGGTAAAGGTTGGCAGTTCTTTGTCAGTTGTTACAATATGGCATAATGTACCGCCTTAAAATTCAACTATATGGGAATTCAACTTTATGAGAATTCAACTTTATAAAAAGTCAACATTGTAAAAAATTTAAATTCTACATTTTGGGAATTAATGTAGTAAAATATTTTTGGGCATATTAAACGCTGCCAATTTAGAAAAAAAAAAAATTTTCTTGCTAGAATAATTATTAAAAATCTGCTCAAGTAAATGTCTAGAAAGTATTTACATTAACATATTTTATATTATACTAAATTATATTATACATAGTTTTATTTACTTCTTTTGTTTATTAATTATTATTAAAACAATTGAAAAAATTATTGTTCGATATATTTCGACCCTCAGTATGAGGCCGTCATCAGTCGAATGATATAACAATAGCATAGTTTTCATAGACATCGTCTTCGATGAGCTGAAATTTTAACTTTTGCTAAAAATGGCCGCTTTTGGCATAAGTTATAATTCTGAAGTCGCCGTCAATAGAAATTGAGGACTATGTAAACAAACCGTTTTCTCAATTTTTCTCAAGGTTCTGTCACGGAGTCTCACTGAACATTATTCTAAATCATGAAGCATCAAGTCTTACCAGTCATTCACTGTATTTCATCATGAAATATTCAATAATCACCAGTTAATTACGGAAAATCATAGAATCAATAGTCAATTCTGTACTGCGTCGAGATTTCTGTCATATTTTTTTCTCATCGAATCTGTATTGTCTTTGACAGCGTTACTTGATAATCTTTGACATAAACGTGTGTGTGATTCTATCGAGAGCTGTGTGATCGATTTGACTAGCGATTCATCAGAATATTTCAAATAAAGAAAATTAATGAAGCACCTAACATATTTTAATTACATACTTACCCATCTCTAGATAGTTCACCTATTCATAGACAAAGACAACATGGCGCTTTGTTTACATAGTCCACAATTTCTATTGACGGCTACTTTAGCTATAAAAAGTCGTTGTTTCTGAAAACGGCTATGTAAAATAGTTAATTGCTATATCAGATTTTCAATAATTATTCTAGCAAGTGAAAAATGTTTTTTTTTTTCTAACGTGGCAGCAACTTTCGCGTGTATCTAGATTTCTAACTTACAAAATTGTTTTCAGTCTCAAAAGAACATGAAAGAAACAGTATGGCGGTGCAAGCGTCTCAGTAGAGAAATGCAAGCGTACTGGCGACGTTACGACCGAGCCGAGAGAGAGACGAGACGCAGAATGGAGAAGGAGGCTGTTGAACAGAGAAAGGTATGTTTATATAGATTGAATGGTTCGGGGGGCGGGAGATAGTCTAGCAGTATTCTAGTCCAGTGTTTCACAAACTAATTTTTTTTTTGTTTATTTTTTCATAGTTAAATTTACTTACATTTTTAAGAATTTAAAGCCATCCGACTAAAACCACATGGTTATAGTATATAGTATAGTATACACAACGTGTAACAGAAAGGTATAACCATATTTGAAGAGCTTATTCAGTCAATGGTACAGAACAACTTTTACTATGGAACAAACCATGTATTTCGAAAAAAAAATTACTGTTTCATAGAAAAATGCAATGCCGCTCGGCAGAAACGTATGGAAGGGCAGATTTTTTTTTGGATTTCATGGTTAGCTCCATACTAAAAGTTGTTCTATACCATTGACTAAATAAGCTCTTCAAATATGGTTACACCTTTCTGTTACACGTTGTATATATATATATATGGTATAGCCCCACGTACTCCTATAAAGTTTCCCAGTCGACTCCGAACCCCTTTAAAACAAACTTGCTATAGAAGGATTTTTATTTAAATATAAAAGATAATACAGTCACAAAGTAATGTTGTTAATTAGTTAAAGTGATAGGTGGGCTTGTTTCTTGTCGCAAATTGAGTCGATTTTCGGAGCAATTTTGGTCAATTTCGCTCACGTAAATAATTTACGTGTTGCCCGCGCGACCTAGCCAGTCAGCTGCCATAACGTAAATCTTGTCACGAATCCCCTACGATCAACTGGCGAACCCCTAGGGGTTCCCGTACCTCACTTTGAGAAACCCTGTTCTAGTCCACAAATACCAGGAGATTCGCCTTATTACCAGAGTTCGGAATTAGTGTAACTTTTGAAATTGAAACAATGTTGATAATAATGTAGATATTCTGCTTGTGTTCGACAGCTAAGCTGGCGACCATGTCACCGATTTATTTTAGTGTCCGACTCACTTAAACACGGGTCACACACAACAACAACTAGCTTGGTAACCCTTAATTAACGAATAAAAATAAATCCAAAATATTCCGCAGACAAAAGCAAAAATGGGTTTCCGAAAACTTTACACGCAGACCGACTGAATGGATGACAATTTAAAGTTTTTTATTTTGACAAGCACTTTTCTTTATGGCCAGGGTCAATCAGTTTATACACAATATAACAAAGCCGGGTCAAAATTTTTAGTTACAGATATCACTTGCAGCACTGATCACTTGATACACACTTTAAGCACCGACATAAGTGAGTGGGCCAAATCCCGGGAATATCCATATTAACATCAACATAGCACAAGTGCATAAATCACATTCCGAACTCTGATGGCTCATTAGAAAACTAATAAACTTCTAAAGGCATTTCATGTGACATTTTGGCAACAAGTGTGTAAGCAGACCCTCCTGACTCCTAATCTCGATTTTTGATGTAGCGCTGCGGAATTTTGATCTTATGACCAGAAAAACGAATAGGTGTTTAATTTCGAATTTTTCCATGTTTATTTATGACCCTGCCATTAACACCGATTCGGCGCAACTCAACTTGACTTAATTGATAGGACTAAACTTAATTTAAGTGTTCTGTCCTTTTCTTTCTGTATCGAAAAGACAAAGACGGGACGCTTAAAATAAGGTTAGTCTTGTCAGTTGTGTTGCGCCGAATCGGTACCATTATCAATTTATATTATTTAATTCTCCGTATAATTTTAATTATTTATCTCAAAATGTTAATGTTATGGAATTATTCCATAGCAGTATCACTTCGGTGAGACGTCTTCTTACGTTAGTAACCCATTCTTTGAATAAGAGCTATTTTTTTTTGCAATTAACCTCCTTTTAATCTGTTTATAACTTGTCATGGTTTGATTAAGTATTATTTAGTCTAACACTGGAGTCGATTCGGCGAAACACAACTTAACTAATTTGGCAGGACTAACCTTAACCGTCTTTGTCTTTTCGATACAGAAAGAAAAAGACAGAACGCTCAAATTAAGTTTAGTCCCGTCAAATAAGTTAAGTCGTGTTGCGCCGAATCGACACAACTATCTGCGGAAACTTTAAATGACTAGCTAGAGTTAATTTAAGTTTTTTACTATTGTTACTAAAACAGTCGCTAGTTTTCAAAAATAAGTAATAAATAAATCAAAGTCAAACCACCCACTTTTCACCACAGATGGACGTAGAACTAATGGAAGCGAAGCGGCAACGTCGCAAACTAAACTTCCTGATCACGCAAACTGAGCTCTACGCTCACTTCATGCAGAAGAAAATGAATTCTGGGGCCGAGTGCGAAGGGGATAGTTCTGCTGAGCACATACTGAGGCAGCTTGATGAGGATAGGGATCCCAGGCTGGCGAATATGGATAGTTATGACAGGTTAGTTGTTTGTAACACTCAAAAAAATGTTTTGGGTGATGCTGCGTCTCCAAAAGGGTTAAAGAGTGCAGGGGCTCTAGCACTCGCTGTCAATACAGTGTTTTTCCATCATACTTGCTCTATCGCACATTGACAAACTCGGTATGCGTGAACAGGATTGCAGGGTAGTAATAAGTAGGATAAATAGCCGATTCGGTTTTGGTCTTTCAAAATAACAATCCTTGCCTTTGATGAGATTTTTTTTGTTTCTAGTCATATTTATTTCTGATCTCAAAACCTAGACTAACCAGCTTTTTGACCATGGATTCGTCTGTGTTGATTTTATTTTTGTGATTTACTAGGTTAAAAGCATTTGGTTGCAAAGAAACAAACAGATTAGTAATAAAGGTATGTATTCAACTTATATTCTTTTTCAATGCATGTGCTCGTAAAGGCCCACTTTTTATGCATCAAAACCGAACAGAAAGTCGATTATTTTGCCCTAGGGCTTTATTATTATTATTTTTTATTTATTTACAATGGTTGGCTAACCTGCAGCCTTTCCTGTGTATCATAAATGTCAAACTTTTTTTCCACTGTTTAAAGGCTCTGGATACAGTCCTTTTGAGCCAATTATAATTTAAAGTTCACAAAATTATATTTGTTTTATTTCCTCACACTATGCATTGAAAAACGTAGTATGATACACGGGCGTAAAAGCAATAAATTACTCGGTTACGTTTAAAACACTCGCTACGCTCGTGTTTTAAATCGTCCTCGTAATTTATTCCTTTGCGCCCTTGTAGCATAAACTACTATTTTACAACAGCGAATCAATGAAAGCCCGGGCGTCCCGCAACGCGCGAGAAGCCTTCCGCGTCGAGCGACAACGTACGCAACAGTTCGACGCGGCGGCGGGCGCGGGACCAAGTGTCAATCAGGCAGGGGACTGGGACCAACCGAGCATCTTCCAGGGGACATTGAAGGGGTACCAGCTGAAAGGGATGAACTGGCTGGCTACGCTTTATGATCAGGTGAGATTTACTTGTTGGATATTAGTGTCAACCAAGCAGGGGACAGGGACCAACCGAGCATCTTACACGGGACGTTAGTAATCAGGTGAAATGATAAAATTGGGTGGAAGTTTTCAAGGCATGGCTTGAAGAGAATCTCGATGTAAGGACGAAATAATCTCTCCAGCCGCCATGGCAACTGAGTTTCGCAACCAGCCTCTCAATTATGTATTTTTGGTTGACAACTGGACTGGGTATCTATCATCAAAAATATAGATAAAAACTGAACTTTTTATTAACCACATCTGCTTATGTGATTAGTTCTGCATTTTATCCCGTATTTGACGAGAAAAGGGTGATAGACAAATTCTTTTTTCATGTTTTTGTTATTAGACGTAAAGCGTACTATAAAGTAGGGCCACTGAGTGATGGCACTTATGACAGCTATATTTAGTGATGAGGTACATTTCAAATTTCGGTTACAAATAAAAATCAAGTGTGAGTTTACTCAACATTAGACACGTCATTCAACATTCAACATAATGATACAAAAGGAAAATGTGCCAAAACCAGTGACGTAGCTATCGGAGGGCTATGCGGTGTAGTGCCCCGGAGCCCCCAAGAGATGTTTAAATATCTAAATCGAAAAAAGTATTTTACTATAATTTATTTTCGTTTAGTTTAACTTCGTCATTGTTTTGTTTTTAATTAAATATTATTGCGTAACTTGGCGACCTCAAACACGACCTATAAAAAATGAGAAACTTTTTTTAAAAAAATTTCTTTGTTTCTATACGAATTCTATTGCACAATAAAGCAACATTCAAATCGAAAAATAATAACCGAAATAAGTAGTACATCACTGTCAACAATGAAGTATTACATTTTTTAATTCACACTTGCTTATAAATAATTACGATACTTTGTAGGCATTTAAACGTCATAGGCGCCATCACTCAGTGGCTCTACTGTAGCTATAAAATGATAAATATGTAAAATCGCTGAAGATGGTACTGTAGTATGCACCTGCAGTCTACTCGGGATCTTCTTGAATTATACAATTTTGTTACCGCTTTGACTTCTTATTTTTATTATTTTGTCATGTATTCTTCCTAATTATCACACATACAGAGGGGAGCTCTGAACCTCGTAGGGCACTCGCTTATCGTACTTCGTCAAAACTCTAGAAGGAATATTTATTTATGGAGAGCCACCTTCACTCTAAGGAATCTTGCTCGTGTTTTTTCTGAAAGATCTTTTATAGTGGATCTGTATTTATTTTTGGAAAACACGAAATAATTCAGTCAATACGACGTATGTCGATCCATAAAGGTTATCGATTGCCAACTAAACATGAACAAATAGTCCTTTAACCTACCTATAAAACCTAGCCTTACCTAAACCTAACATATTGCCTAACTATATGTTACAGTACCTTAGATGCAGAGTTTCAATTTTCCAAAATTGACAAGCTCGAGATAATGCAATGGGGATCCACAGGCAAAGCTAATTACAGATGTTCAAACTATTTCAAACTTTGTTGTTTTTGTGTGTGATCACAGGTTTTCCTAATGTTTTTCTGCAATATCTCGCATTTTTTTTTAGTTCCTCTTACGAGTATAATATGTATTCCAATATGTTATATATTTGTTAATGTTATTAATTTTTAATATGAAGTTTTTCGAAAATAAATTAACACCAATATTAAAGCAACCTGGTACGGCAGATAAAGGCACAAAAAACTACGGAAAAACCATAAGAATACTGTACTGAAATGGCAGATTTTCATGGCCGGATCGACGATATACCATCTACAGGGATAATTTGGCATTAGTAAAACCATCTATAAGCGTACTTGACAGCAAACGTAACTTGGAACTAAATCTGTCCAGCGATTGTTTGGACGGTACAGCTCGCGTATTGTAAAAAGAATGCGTCTGAAGTTAGGCAATGCACCTGCCCACAACACGATTATCGGTCTCTTTGGCGGTAAGGAGTAGGGCGCGACGGGGGAACCGGGGGAAATCCCCAAACATCTCCGCCGCACGGCCCCGCCCCCTAAGCTATTGGCTGTTTGTTTCCCGCGCATTTCGCTATTGGCTCGTCAGTCGACGTTTGTTTGCTGTGCTGCGTTCAAGCGTCCATTTTGCTCCCAAAGTACAGTCGCACACAAAAGTATATTGATTTTGAACGTGATGGTTTTACACAGAAAAGAAAGAAAGATGATTTACGATGTATTGTGTTATATGAAGAAAGACTATAGAAACAGTTTTGAAAAGTTTGACACAGTGCATAAAACAAACCGCCGAGGCAACGAGGACTTCCGTATCTAATGTTATGCGGATAAAAACGCCGGTCGTCGAGCACCTCTTAGACGAATCTGCGAGTCATACAATAAATCACTCCTCTCAGCTGACCTATTTAATTCAAAAAGGTTTACATTTAAACGACAAATAAGACAAATTCTTGACGACTCTTAACAACAAATAAATAATCTTATTTCAATCAACCATAATCTAATTAAATAATATTATGTATGTATATTGTTTGATAAAAACGCTCGTTGCTACCAGAAATTATAGCTTATAAAAAGTGGTAATACTGACTAGTGACGGGCATCTGCGTCACTGATGCGAGGATTCCATAACCACGCTCAGACACCACTAATTGTATGCTAAAGGGTGATACTTGCAGCTGGAACAGGGGCCCATAAGCTGTCCCAGATTCATAGTATACAAGTATCTTATGATCTATAATATTTAATATAAAATGTCCTACCAGACAGTTGTATGATGACGTCATCCACTGATCATCGCTCGAAGACCCTCCACATGGACTCCAAGGCGTGTCGGTGCCGTGACACGTTGATCACCTTCCACGATGAATCTAAACACAAACCTCCTACCCCAGGATGCATCCGAACCCAGAAATAGTAATTAACAAGTCCGCTTGTCGGAAGCCGCGTGGACACAGGTTATGTCACACACACACAGGAAATTCACCAAAAAGTGGCCTTCACGCCAAAATAACGTCAGCCATTGACTGAATACTGTTTCTTACGATGTCCGCACCGATTTACCGTTAATATCCCTTAATAACACATATTAAAATCGTCCGCGATCTATACCAAGAAAATTCCACGTCCCTCGTATTTTTGACAGCTCCAAGTCCATAGACAAAATATATAGACCATTGATGGATGCGTTCCGAAATATACATTTTATTCTGAACAGTCCCCCGCTCTGGGCTGAGCAATCAGTCCACTAGCTCATACAACCGGGAGACGGGAGAGAGTTGTCATGGCTCGTCACAAAATCGAACCTTCGACCAACACCTCTGCGACGCGTGGAGTTCCGTCTCCGCCAAAACAACTTTAATATACGGCCCCGGCGCCAAAACAAGGATAGCAAGTTCATATCCTTCCAAAGAATTAAATTTCCTTCCCTAGGATGCTCAGTCCTGTCTGACCACAGAGAGGACGAGAGTTGAGGACCGCTTCCACTTAACAATATACAGTGGCAAGCTCCTCAAAAATTAGGACAGTTTCCCCAATAACGCAGCGGAGGTGGGTCTTCGCCGACTTGACGGCAGCTTCAAAAAAATTCCCTCCCCAGTGAGGGCAATTTGGGGGACTGTACCGCCAAGTTACCCCTTTCCGGGCGAAGATTTAACTTAAACTAGCATAGTTATTTACAAAACAAAAAATTATCAATATCTTTTAGATAGTTAGCAGTACCTTTGTAGTTTGTGCCATTGTCGGAGCGAATAAGTGAAGGTAAACCCTTACGCGACACGAAACGATCCAACGCGGCGACGAAGGCCTCCGTAGTCAAAGCTGATACCACTGCCAAGTGAACGGCCTTGGTGGCCAAGCACACAAATACACAAGGTACGCTTTCACAACCCGAGCGTTGCGATTGCTGAACACCCCCGTGCGCGTTACGTATGTGTCGATCCGACACCAACAAATTTACCAAAGGTCCGTCTTGGGTAGAAGCAAAGGATGAAGACTTCCGTATGGCAGGTCAGCTCTCCGAAATCAGCCTCCGAAACGCAGAAGTCCTTCATAATCCGTGAAAGGATTCAAACGAGCAACCGCTCACTTCAGCCTGGCGTGATCCTCGCGCAGAACTCGAAGTCTAAACTTGATGAGGTCCGCCTGAAGTACACGTACCGTGTACCAATGCGCTCCAACGCTACTCTGCACTCACGGCTGGGGACAAAATATATGAATATCATTGACTGGTTGGTATTTCAACATAATACTACCATCATATTGGGATCCTCCAAATCTGCAAACAGTATATGTTCATTTGAAAGCCATTTCCTAAGTTCGAACATAATAATCCAAGTATCGAATCAAATATCGAATATCCAAAATTGTGGATACCTCCACCAATGAAGAAGAACCCAGAGTCTTCTAAAACCCAAATAGGATCCATCCTAACAAATCCGCGCCCAGGAAAACATCGACTGGGGCCGGATGACAAAACGTGGGTCTGCCAGATGCAGACCTGACGTGCATGATATTATGGACGGAGGAAGGTCCAAAGAAGGCTGCCAGCCGACAATATTGTCTATAACCATGGCTGCAGCCGCTGATTCAACTCCAGTCCACCAATACCTAAGAGCGGCACCGACGAAACCTCCAGGTTCAAAACTAATCGGTGCGCCACTTGACTTTCCAAGTCGAGGAGGGCCCTTACCCTAACTCAATCCCCCCTGGGGCCCTAGACGCGAGCCATCGCGGTAGGCAACAGAACCGTCCGCGGTTCCGTACTCATGGCTTGAACAAGCTAGTTACAGGCTACCCCACCTGTGGAGTGCAGGACCAGTCCACTGGCAATAATACGGCTGGTGTGTGCACATCCCCACCATGGGGGGAGCGTAGCCTCCAACTCTCCCTGAGTACGGCGGGTGGTACTCTAACCGCGGGTACTCGCGGTACGGCGGTGAGTAACCCCGTGACTCCGTCTTAACACGGTGCTCCATGCCAGCTGGCACCAAAATCGGCGCGGGGAGGGGGGGCCTAGCCCTTGCCAACTCCAATTGGCCCCCGCCCGTAGGGGCCCAATTCACAACATGGCCATATGTGTGATAGCCCGTAGGCAAGCCCCCTACGGGTCCACGCGCAGATACATAACTCACCTCCCGGTGAGGGGGCGCGCCTCGCGCCGCAGTCCTCCGTTCCGACGGAGGGGAGCTCTGCCCGACAGCATGCCTTCCCTGGACCGAGGGGGGGGAAGTTCTTCCTGACGCACCCCCGTTGTCCAAGGGGGGGGGAGTTCTCCCTGAAGCACCCCCGCCCGTAGGGCTCCGTTGCTGCGGGACCGGTGAAGCCGCTTCAGATCTGTTGGCACACAACAATAAATGGTGAGGCCCCTCACAAACACTGCAACGTCGTGGCTCGGGACAATTACGTTCAAAATGATTGCCCAAGCAACCGAAACACAGGCCCTTACGCTTCACTATGCGTCGCCGCTCGGTGACGTGCAGGTTTCGCCACTGCTGACATCTCAGCAGGTCATGCCCCGTATGGCCACACTGTAAACAGGTCAATGACCTCTCGACCACGGCGACCGCCGCTAAACGCGTCATATCGCGTCCCCGCGACTGCTGCGGTTGTCTGGGCTCCCCACATTCCGATGAGCCAGCAGACGAAAATGATTGCGCCCCTGATGGCGCCAAGTCCGGCTGTGATGTTTCTGCTACCCTAGCTTCATATTCAAGAAACCTTAATAAGTCCGTAAATTTAGGCACAGTGCTGCCATCTTTTTCTGCGGACACCCGCTCAAAACGTGACCTCACATCATTAGGCAACCTACCTAAAATAATGTGAACGAGTAAAAACGACCACTCGTCCACCGGTAAACCTAAAGTTCTAAGGGCATTACACGCCACAGTGACCGGGGTCAGCAACTGCAACCTTAGTTGGGCCCGGTCAGTTACCCTAGGTAACGTCAACAATTGAGACGCATGCGCATCCGCCAGTAAGCGCATGTTCTGATACCTATCATTTAATAAGCCCCACGCTGTATCATAATGATCATCCTCTACCCTGAGGTGCTGGATGAGCGACCTTGCTTCGCCCTCCAATGTTGACATCAAATATGCCATCTTTTGCCCCTTTGTCAAATCTATCCTAGAATTTATTAATGACGTAAACATATTCCTATATGAAACCCATTCTTCCATTTTCCCATTGAATTTATTTAGTTCTAAACTAACCAAACTACTAGACACGCCATCTACCGGTTGAGGCGTGACAACTACAGGACCTCCTGAATTTTGCCTCTTTACATCAGCAATATTATTTGACTTTATAACCAGCGTCTTACCAGTGGCGCCATCTATTGGTCTAGGTGTGCTAACAACCGGGCTGCCCGATTGCCGCCTTTTGATCATGGAGGCCGCCTCTGTTATATCATCATAAATCCCTTTTATCTGAGCTAAATCCGTAACATACCTCTTCAAAGGCTCGTCACTTTCCTGCAGTGCTGCCACAGCCGCCTCTGCATCAGCCAGCCGCTGATGCATCCGCTCGGCTCTCTCCAGGATTGCATTGTCGCGATCCGAACGAGAAAGCAATCCCTGGACGGTTGTAAACCAGCGGAGCTCTTTCGCCAACGCAGCCTTGTGAGACTTGGACATCATGCCGCAATGAACCGGGAAATGTATAAATAAAAACTATTTAGCAAACACCCTGACACGGCACAAAATACAGAAGCACTGCTCAATAGATACCCTACCTATAAATAGAATTTAATTAGCAAAATTAATTCCCAATTACCAATGTATGTACTGTCCGTCAATACTAAACAAACAAATAGGTTCCTACCTAATTCTATATTACCAAATTTAAATTATATTTGGTGTATACAATACACACAAACCCGAATGCACATTCCACTATGCACTTGTATACATCCTTGTAAGTACATAAATTCAAGCCAAGATAACCGTATATTAGCTAACAAGTTGATTTCCAATCTATAATATAAACCGTTATATGATATAATGTTATTGCAATACAAGAACACTTGATATGTACTAAATTAACAATTTATACTGATATTACTGAACCACATCAATGTGGTACCCTCCGGTAATCAATTATCTACTCAAAGCACTAAACAAATCCAATTTGTAATTGCTACATGTACATGTAAATAGCCTAGCTATGTTAACAGTTCAATGACACTGGGGCCGCCCAGTTCCGCTGTTTATATGTATATAAACCAAAGTTGGGATTAACCACGGACTGGCTACCAAAAATTGTTTGATAAAAACGCTCGTTGCTACCAGAAATTATAGCTTATAAAAAGTGGTAATACTGACTAGTGACGGGCATCTGCGTCACTGATGCGAGGATTCCATAACCACGCTCAGACACCACTAATTGTATGCTAAAGGGTGATACTTGCAGCTGGAACAGGGGCCCATAAGCTGTCCCAGATTCATAGTATACAAGTATCTTATGATCTATAATATTTAATATAAAATGTCCTACCAGACAGTTGTATGATGACGTCATCCACTGATCATCGCTCGAAGACCCTCCACATGGACTCCAAGGCGTGTCGGTGCCGTGACACGTTGATCACCTTCCACGATGAATCTAAACACAAACCTCCTACCCCAGGATGCATCCGAACCCAGAAATAGTAATTAACAAGTCCGCTTGTCGGAAGCCGCGTGGACACAGGTTATGTCACACACACACAGGAAATTCACCAAAAAGTGGCCTTCACGCCAAAATAACGTCAGCCATTGACTGAATACTGTTTCTTACGATGTCCGCACCGATTTACCGTTAATATCCCTTAATAACACATATTAAAATCGTCCGCGATCTATACCAAGAAAATTCCACGTCCCTCGTATTTTTGACAGCTCCAAGTCCATAGACAAAATATATAGACCATTGATGGATGCGTTCCGAAATATACATTTTATTCTGAACATATATGGTATATATGTATGTATTGGTATGTATGTTTATATATTCATTTCGTTATTTCCCGACTTATTTATGTATGTAGTATATCATTATTCTTTAACATTGTGTGTTTAATTAATTATAATCAAAATTGTACATTTAGTTAAGTTAGGTTTAGATTTAGATTTAGGTATTTTCTGTAGCGTCACCAAATTTTATATTTTTTCTTGTTATCTCTCTGAGGAAAATGTTGAAGGGAGTAGATTTAACTATTTGTAAACAAAATTTTTGTTAGTTCCTTTTAGTTATATCTGCAGTTTACTTCTGTTGTTTTTCCCTAAATAAATAAATAAATAATAAAAGATGCGAAAGATTCAGAGTTTCTCACCGTATTTCGGACTCCTGGTAAAAACAAACGAATAAAACAGAAACCGATAACAGATATCGATGACTTTATCAAGGGTGTTATTAAAAGGATTATACACAATTTTCATGTAACCGAGAGAGAATTTTATGCAAGCACTTTTATGCGCGACTGTATACATGCGTAAACTCATCCCCGGCTAGCTTCAGACGTATTCTTTTTACAATACGCGAGCTGTACTTACTAGACCAAAGATCAATTTAACCTGCCTACTGTCTTATGTCCTTACTCGTCTAAATGTAAACAAGCCTTAATAGAAAGCTCGCTTATAATTTCAATATTCTCGTGTCCCCAGGGCATCAGTGGTATCCTAGCGGACGAGATGGGTCTCGGCAAGACGGTGCAGTGCATAGCGTTCCTCTGTCACGTGGCGGAGAGGCTCGGGGTATGGGGTCCCTTCCTCGTGGTCTCGCCCGCTTCGACCTTGCACAACTGGCAGCAGGAGTTTGAGAGATTCGTGCCCGATTTTAAAGTTGTAAGTTGGTTTTTTGACAATTTACGCGATTAAACACAATGCTACAGGACCAGATATACCTACATTACATAAAAAATAGATCTCATTTCATAAGTTTTCTTTTCTCCCCCAGGTTCCATACTGGGGTAGTCCTTCAGAACGGAAGATCCTGCGACAGTTCTGGGAGCGCAAGGACCTGCACACGTCACGGGCGGCCTTCCACGTGGTGGTGACGTCATACCAGATCGTGGTCTCAGACTTGAAGTATCTGAACCGTGTCTCGTGGCAGTACATGATACTGGACGAGGCTCAGGTGAGTTGTTTGTTGCTTCATTGGATACTATAGGTTGTCAACATCGTGCCTAACGTGCCCACGGGGTATAGGGGTTGGCGGGCGTGGTCTCGTAGGGGATGCGGATGGTGTGGCGGGAGGGTGAGCGACCATGATGCGTGGGGTAGATCAAGGCGGATGGCCAGTCGCCGGGAAGGTTGCTCCATAGATAAGGGTTATATAAACCGATGTATAATGGATCTCTTTTGTAGACTCTATGATATTTTAAAGTTGTCAATGTCATACTTGAGTACTTGGAATGCCTTGCGCACGGCCCTGCACACTAAGTCGCGTGCTGCCTCGTACCCGCCAAATGGTACAGTAAAATTTTGAAAAAGTTTTTTTTTATGGCACCTCCCCTACAAATTCATAAAGCGGGGATGATTTCTTTTTTCTCGTCTATCCCCTAGTGTGGGGTGTCGCTGGATAGGTAATTAAAAAATATTGGGGGTGTGAGAAGACAATTTTTCGATCCAGGGTTTTGTTTTCGAAATGTTAAGCTTAATATTGTTAGGTCCCCCCCCCCCCCTGCCAGACGTGAAAAAAATCACGGCAGTAGTAAACATAATGAAATTAAAAGGAAAACTATCACAGCTAACTAGGCTTTACAAGTTAACGAGTACAGATCGCGCCAAACTTTTAGTCTCCCCTAAACACGGGGCGATTCGCATCAGCAGGAACAAAATGTATGGGCCGTTCTTGAGAAGAGCAACTTCCGAGCGTACTAGAAGTTTGGCGCGATCTGTATTACTTGACAAACTTATAAAATGTACTTGGTGAAGAAGTCTGCATATTGTGCAGAGCAACTACGGAACCCTGCACTGCGCGTGGCCCGACACGCACTTGGCCGGTTTTTAAATTTAAATCAAACCTGTTTGATTACAGGCGATCAAATCTTCGGCCAGTGTGAGATGGAAACTACTTTTAGGATTCAGTTGCAGAAATAGGCTTCTATTATCTGGTAAGCATAAACTACATTGCATTTGTTTGTGTTGCCTTCATTTTACTTTATGATGCGATACACGCTTGATACTAAAACAAGTTTTATAATAAACTGACACATATGAAATTGGCGTTTTGCATGGAGAAGTTGAAGGGATTTGCATTTTTTTAGGAATGACTAATCCAAATTTTATAATTTCTTTTGTGTATGAATAAGACAACATTAAGCTAACAGCAACATTAATTTAATTTTCAATGCATGTGCTCGTAAAGGCCCACTTTTAATGCATCAAAACCGAACAGAAAGTCGATTATTTTGCCCTAGGGCTTTATTATTATTATTTTTTTTTTTATTTATTTACAATGGTTGGCTAACCTGCAGCCTTTCCTGTGTACCATAGACGTTATACTTTTTTTTCCACTGTTTAACGGCTCTGGATACAGTCCTTTTGAGCCAATTATAATTTAAAGTTCACAAGATTATATTTGTTTTCATTTCCTCACACTATGCATTGAAAAATGTAGTATGATACACGGGCGTAAAAGCAATAAATTACTCGGTTACGTTTAAAACACTCGCTACGCTCGTGTTTTAAATCGTCCTCGTAATTAATTCCTTTGCGCCCTTGTAGCATAAACTACTATTTTGTTGATTGCTTATTGTTTGCAAGATACGTAATATGCCCTGCGGAGCGGCATAAAAAAATCATAACTTTTTTTGTAGTAAGAATTTTGTTTTTTTTCCGATGGCCTGTTGAATTTTAAGTTATAAAGTTCGTCTTCTAAGTGAGCTACACTTCGTTCCTACAGGAACTCCGATACAGAATAGTATGGCGGAGCTCTGGGCGCTCCTGCACTTCATAATGCCGACGCTGTTCGACTCACACGAAGAGTTCAATGAATGGTTCTCCAAGGACATCGAGAGTCACGCTGAGAACAAGAGCACAATTGATGAAAGTAAGTTCAAAATGTTCTCTAAGAAAAGCGTATTTTATGTTTGAACTCCCCTAATACTTCTGAGGGCAGGGGTCGGCAATTAATTTTAAGTGGTTATAAAGAGTATAAATTTTTGTTTTTCTTTAACAAACAAAAGTAACATGTTTCACATAAATCAGTGAATGGAGCCTCCTTTTAAGGGCCTTACCATTGCCAAATGGGTACTTTCTAAAGCCTACTCCTCGTTTATAGCCAAACCAAAAATAATGAAAAAATGTATTATGAATAATCAACTCTTAGACAACATATGCAACATTTTTCTTTTTCATACCACCAAAACTTCTACATGATTTTTTTTTACTAAATGGTGTTTTTTGACCTCAAATTCCCTACTGCTCCTGAGTGGCTTGGTCGATTGAATTCATATATGCTTTGATAAATAGATAAACTTTATAGCTGTAAACATAACATAAGATTATTCAATCGAGTAATCACGTCCAAGTGAAAAGTATAATTTTCTCATATTTCGCTCTATCAAGGACGCAGCGAGCGTCGTAACAGCCACTATGCATTGCGCGCTGATATGAACGTTATTTCAATGTCGTTTCCGTTGATATTTGTAGTGACAAATATCGAGCTGCTAATTTGGCGATGGTAATCGCCTTAAGCATGTTATGTCTGTACCAGTAGGATCCGCTCTTCCAGTAACTGTAGTAAATATGTAGATTTACAAAAAGTTTTATACTATATGATAAAAATTTTAGTTTTAATTTGATTTAAGACTAAGTTTACTAACAAAAGGAAGAAAATGTGCGTGAAGGCTTGTGTAAGAGGGTGTGTAAATTTGTGTTTGTGTAAGGGGAAGAGAGGGTAAGTGAGAGAGGGTTTAATAGCTTTTAACTAACAATGCATTATTTCTGATTCTGTTCTTATATAAAATAGCTAGATTTTTTGCAATTTTCATTCTTTTCGGATACATGCATAAAATTTCTCAGTGGATGCATTTTTTTTTAATTTAAATTGAATAATTTAAATTTCGCCTCTTCCACATCTATTAAGCTCTTCTATTCGGATAGAAATCTGAAGTCTCTGCCTATCCCTCTGGGAGACAGGCGTGAGTATATGTGTATGTATGTAATTAAAATTTTTGGTGGTCCAAGTTTCAACATTCCGCGGTTTGCCGACCGCTGCCTTACCCCATATGTATCTTGAGTCTTGACGATATGTACGTCGTCGGCACTTCATAGAATTGTTATTTCTAACGCACAAATACAGGGGTCGCCTCGCTTCGCTCTGCTCCCCAAATGACAGTGAGCAAATTCGGTCCAAGCGCCGCCAAGATCAAGACATATTGTAAATGAAAGTACATAATGTAGTCCTCAAGTACAGTCTATTCCATTTACGAGGTTACATTTGACAGATGTGTTTCTGTAGAGTACTAGCGAAGTACCATATTAGTCGAATTTTAAGTATTTATATTTCTGTTCCTTTTTATATGGTGTACAAATAAAGTTGTATTGTTGTTGTTGTTGTTGTAGTCGATATACAACGACATCGACTTTCGATTACTATTACTAACAAATTTAAATCGAGTTGACAGAATCGAAACGTAAAATTTTGCAGTAGATTAATACAATAAACAAAAGTTAGTTAGTCAAGTTTTTTAATTTAATTACGTACTATTATTTTTCAATTTAATCAGCATGCGACTTATGCATCCTCGGTATTCAAAATCGTTGCATCATATTCATTGTCACCATCGTCGTCATCACCCTCATCATCGTCTGTAGAATCCCCCGTATTTATTTTAATTTGGCTATCTATTAGGGCATCGATATGCACATCTCTGTCCCAATCAGCGAAAATTAGATTTAATGTTCGTAAAACCCACAGAGCACCGTAAAACCACACTATTCCAATTCGCAGTAGTAACTTTATAGCATGCTTCTTGCAACAACGACAGCATTTTGTTTGTGTAGCTATCGACCTTCTAACTTTTTTATTAAGTGGCGATTTTAATTTATTATCTTCTGGTATATCTTTACCATGCTTTTTTCTTAATCTTGATATATTGCATCTTTCGCTGGGTCTATTTAAATCTTCATTATTTCAAACGTTTTTGAAAAAGTACTAAATGTTTTCTTAGTGATACTTAACTTTGTGTTAGCGTTAATTTTTAATTTATGTACATTTTTCTCTCTTCAATTTGCTTTGTTAATTTGGTAATTTATATATATATTTTTCCCTCTTCAATTTGCTTTGTTTTGTTTAACTTTACTGAGTAACTTATAACGTAAGTACATGTTGTGTTGTTATAATGCCGTGCACATAAATTTATTTACTTGCAAGATTTATGTGGAAACTTGTTTGGTTTTAAGATTAATTTATTGTTATTTGTATTATGTGTTAAAAAAACTGTTTGTTTCCCAATCAATAAAATAAAAAATAAAAAAAATGCTTTTCCTTACTTATTTGGGAAACAGTTTTTCGACTGATACCGAGAGCTGCAGCTACTCGGTTAGTCACTTGTGAAAGTGGCAAGAGTGGACTACCATTCTGAAACTCACATTCAAAGTAATGTTGTAGGCGTACCAAAAACTCCCGCGCTTGACTGCCCAACACTGTTCTTTTAGTGGTCAAGCAAGAACAAAATAAAACTCAACACAAAATCAACGAAACACACGCACGCAACGTATACAAGGCTTCTGCACCGTACTGAACAGACAAACAATATGGCTGATCGTGATTGCCATGGTAACCATGGTGATTGCGAGGTGGACCATATTTTTAGTAGATTTTTCTTTCCTACGACCTCGGTACACAAGAGAATAATCGATTTAACTAACCGATTTTATGAGATTCTTTGAGCTACGTCGCTATGTTTAAAAGTAAAAAATAAACCATAGAACGTAAACGCGTATTTGCAGTAAAATATCATTTCATTTTAAAGTTATAATTATTTTGGGCACGATATCTAAAAAAAATACGTTGATTATATTTGTGAATTAATTTTATAATGTTTTGGATGGATTGTGGTTTTTTCAAACGGTGATTTACTATCATAAACAAAGACTATTTACTTTTTCAATTTATGTGAAACGTGCAGAGTTACGTTCTCAGAAGTGTCAAATGTAACCTCGTAAATGAAATAGACTGTAAGCAGAACCCCATAAATATCTATCCGAGAGATTTCGAGATATAAATAAATAATATTCAATAGATCACACATAATTGTAGTACAAACAAGTTGTTATTTAAAACGAAGTTAGAGGAAACTTAGCATGAATCCGTTGAAAAGGTCGGTGACTCAGCTTTTGTCCTTTCAGTCAAGACCATAGTGGACGCTGTTATTCTGTCACCGCATATACTAAAATAATATGATTAATTTATGTTTTACAACCTCCCGTACTTCAGTTCTTGTAATTACCACGGGCAGTGGCGTGCACAGAACTTTTTGCTGGAAAAGCAAGCAATTGGTCAAGAACAACAATAAAAAAAATATGAAAATATTTAAATATAACTTTGAAAAAAAAAATTGTATGACGCCAGGGTAGACAATGTCTACCCTAGAGTGAAAATTTCCTATACAAACTTTTTTTTTTCAAAGTGATATTTAAATTTTTTCATATTTTTTTATTGTTATTCTTGACCAATTGCTTGCTTTTCCAGCAAAAAGTTCTGTGCACACCAGCGACCACGGCGCCCCGATGAAAGATTTTGCAAATGTACAAATCTTAATGAATACTTTTTTTTTTATTTCGATGGAGTTCTCGTTTTATCTTAATCTTGGCGGCGCTTGGACCAACTCCCATAAAAGTTTGCCCACTGTCATTTGTTTACGTAAATGTAAACCTAACACGTTCCTCGCTTCGCTTGTCGTCGCATCTATTTTTTACTTTATGTTGAAAGACTTTCGATTTAATACTTCATGATATGCCTTATCTTACGATATGCCCACGACATGTAATAAATGAGTTTAAAATTTGTATAAAAAAGTGCGAGTCAGACTCGCGTACCTAGGGTTCCGTATTGTGGATGGTAAATTTAATGTTTAATAATGTTTACACTGTTGATTGTTGGCACTTGGTGGAACTTGCAATACATAATGGGATAGTTCAAGTGATTTTCTGTTCATTATTGAATTTCTCAACTTACATATTTACATATTTTTGTGGTTTTTTAAAGATTTTTTCGAAACCAGTGCCAGTAAATACAGTAAAAATATATATTTTTACAATCAAAAGTTTTAATATCTACAATTTGATACACATATTGTATTTATAGGATAATATTTTTCATTTTTCATTTTTGTTTTGGAAATATTTTGAACAATTTAAAATTTTTCGTATTTTTTTTTAACTGTAACAGGTGGGCAAATTAATGCTATTTTTGTGCCAAATTTCATGCTTTTATCTTTAACGGTACTAAAGTAATGAGGCTGTGACATACAGACGGACGGACGGACAACGGAGTCTCACCATAAAGGTTCCTTTTGTACCTTTTAGATACCCTAAAAATTGCCACATCAGTCCACGCCGAAAAGATCAAAGAGCTTTAGAAATTTACTTTCGTTCCTTCTTCCCTAAAGAGCCTTATTTGTTTAATGTGTTAATTTTAAGCCATGAGCTGCGTTCAGTTTGATCATATGGCGACGCCCGTCTAACATTGACAGCAGAATAGCATATACAAATTCAACGCGTGCAAAAGAGATGGCATGTTAGGCGGGCCTCGTTCGACGATCAAACTGAACGTAGCCATAGTCCATCTTATTATTTATCTACTCCAAATGTTTTTTGTAGAATAGAAGCTATTTGTTTCAGAGCATTTATCAAGGCTTCACATGATACTGAAACCGTTCATGTTGCGACGAATAAAGAAGGACGTCGAGAACGAATTATCTGACAAAATTGAGATTATGGTGCACTGTCCACTCACCATTAGACAAAAGCTATTGTATATTGGTAAGTTATTAGTCAGTAATAATAATAAATGTCTACTACTTCAAATATAAGGTCTTTATATTGAATTAAAACACTTCTACTTATAGTTTCACTTTATTTAATAATAATATATATTTTTTTTATAAAATAAAGTGAAACTATAAGTACAAGTGTTTTTAATTCTAGATGTGTTCCAAGTTTCACCAAGTGCCGACAATCGCAAGTATAAGTTTTTTATAAGGTCTTTACATATGAAATTGCCGTTTTCTTTAGAGAATTTGAAGGAAACTCAATTTTCAGTACTAACATTATTGCATTTTTTTAGGAATGACATATCCAAATTATGTCATTTCTTATGTGTATGAATGAGACAACATTAATTTCGTTTTTTGAAAAGTGTCAGCTATAAAAATTATTACGAATCTCATCATGGAAATGGATGGCATTTAGGACGAAATGTTTTTGAAATTTTTATTTTGGTTATCAAACTGACAATAAAAATAAAATTTAATACGTAGATGTAAAACCTTGTAACCAACTTTCGAACAAAATACAAATAATGGAAATAGCAATTGAATTACAGGAACTATGAACTTATGAATCTGTAAGAAAATTTTGGCAATTTCATATGTAAAGACGTATTATAATGTTAATGGAACATGCTGAAAAACAGCGCCGTTCAGATGAATATTGCGTCTATTTATCTGACGGCTAATGCTGAGCATGCAACCATTTGCCAGAACATCATAATATCCTTAGATTTAATTTCTGTTATAACAGTTTAAGTTTAATTTAGTTTGTTTTTAATTTTATTGTTTATGTTTGAATTTTTATACTTTACTTTTTATGATTTTGTGTTTTTATGTTGTTTTTGTTAGACCAAATCTGTAATTTTAATTTATGTTTTGGAAATAAATACCATCGGGCCCGAAATATATCTTGACATTACTTTATATTTGTATCATCCTATCTATTAGTACATTAAATATTTAAACAAAAAACATTAAAAGCTGTTGTAGTGTATTTAATAAAAAAAAAAAAAAACATACTAAAAGTTGTTCTTATGGACGAGTACTATCGCCAGTTTCCGGCTTCAGCAACTTGCGTATTTCATTTTTGGGTAAATGTTTATTGAGTATTTGATTAAGATTCTCACTGAAGGGAAACGCGATTGGATGAAATTTTCTCGATTAAATTTAATTCCAAAAAGACCTCTAAATTGTTCCATTTTTTCCTATAATTCTGAAATCCTTACTAATTTCATTGTGAAATTGCATTCAAAATGTGGATATTATGTATTTGTAAAGTCTCCTTGAAAATCTTTTTGACAAAATAGCTTAGTACATTTTATATTAATAAAAAACCGACTGTAACCGCGAGGTTACAGGAATGCAGAGCTGATGGGATTTGAGTATGTGATTGGAAAAGATTGTGAGTGAACTGACCTGTTTTGTATGGTTGTGGATGAATGCGCCGCGTGGCGTCCCTCCTTGTTGGGCTGATGGAGCTGGCGCCTTGGGCAGGAATGAGCAGGGGTGTCTTGGTTCGTGGAGTAATGTGAACACAACACTGGTATATAATCTGAATACAACACTGGTAGGTACGCGATATTTGTTGCGTCGGCGGCGCGAGTGTGCACACGTGTGTTTCGGGAGACGTCCCGCGCGGAAGAGAACGAACGAGCCAGCGCCCAGCGCGCGAGTCGATTTGGCGCCAGCCGCTGCGTTGCGAAATTAGTCATCCGCACGCGCGTGAGGATCCGTCACGCTGTGGCGTGAACATCCTGGGGGGGCCGGGGCTGCGACTCCTCTTGAGCTGAATCCAACGGCAGCCGGGCTAGCTTGAACACAGGTCGTCGCAGATTTCCATGGGCTGTGTCCAGATCCACAACTCGGATCACTCCATCCTTGCCAGGTATCGTGCGGAGAATTCTCCCCAACTTCCATTGGAGCGGAGGCAGGTCATCCTCTTTGATGAGGACCAGTTCACCCACTTGAGGAGGGGAAGAAGGGGAGAGCCATTTGGAGCGGGTTTGCAGGGTATGGAGGTAGGATCTGGACCATAGAGTCCAAAAGCGCTGAGAGAGCGCTTGAATGAGTTGAAAGCGTTTAAGAGCAGATATGGGTCTGTCGTCAAAAGACTGCTCAGGTAGAGCGGTGAGCGGACGACCAATAATGAAATATCCGGCCGTGAGAGGTTCAAAGTCCGTAGGGTCGGATGAAATTGGGCAGAGCGGTCTTGAGTTGAGTACAGCCTCAATTCGAGCCAAAAGGGTAGAAAATTCCTCAAAAGTGAGGTGCTGTTCACCTATCACGCGATAAAGTAGTTGCTTGGTGGATTTTACGTTTATTTCGTGCAGAGCGCCGAACCAAGGCCCTGTAATCGCGGGATTACAGAAACTGCAGGGCGGATGGGATTTGACACAGGAGAATTGTGGAAACAATGTGGGTGCACTGACTGACCTGTGTTATATGTTGTTCTTGGTGTTTTCCGGTGAGCCGACGAAACGCGCCGCGTGTCGTCTCCCCTCGTTGAGCTGATTAATGCTGGCACTTTGGGCAGTGATGAGCTGGATGTCTTGAAGTATTACACAGCACTTATATGTTCACAAGACACGGTGAATACGCGAGATTGTTTGTATCGGCGGCACGAATGTTTATACACGTGTGTCGTTCTCTCGAGAGTTCGGACGCAACAGAATGAAGCCAGCGCCCGCGCGCGCCTCGACCGGCGCGCGGCGGGGAGGGGGTGGTCGTTCGCGCATGCGCACGCGAATGACACGTCATGTTCTAACGTCATGCTGGTAACGTAGTGTAGCGTGAACATCCTGGGGGGGCCGGGGCTGCGGCTCCTCTTGAGCTGAATCCAACGGCAGCCTGGCTATCTTGAACACAGGTCGTCGCAGATTTCCATGAGCTGTGTCCAGATCCACAACTCGTATCACTCCATCCTTGCCAGGTATCGTGCGGAGAATTCTTCCCAACTTCCATTGGAGCGGAGGCAGGTCATCCTCTTTGATGAGTACCAGTTCACCCACTTGAGGAGGGGAAGAAGGGGAGAGCCATTTGGAGCGGGTTTGCAGGGTATGGAGGTAGGATCTGGACCAGAGAGTCCAAAAGCGCTGAGAGAGCGCTTGAATGAGTTGAAACCGTTTAAGAGCAGATATGGGTCTGTCGTCAAAAGACTGCTCAGGTAGAGCGGTGAGCGGACGACCAATAATGAAATGTCCGGCCGTGAGAGGTTCAAAGTCCGTAGGGTCGGATGAAATTGGGCAGAGGGGTCTTGAATTGAGTACAGCCTCAATTCGAGCCAAAAGAGTAGAGAATTCCTCAAAAGTGAGGTGCTGTTCACCTATCACACGATAAAGTAGTTGCTTGGTGGATTTTACGTTTATTTCGTGCAGTGCGCCGAACCAAGGCCCTTTAGGCGGGTTCAGTAACCAAGTTATGTGCTGATTCGCGAGCTTGTGAGTGATTGCATCATTGTTTGACCTGAGGAAGTTCTGAACTTCAATGAGTTGATTCCTAGCACCTACATAGTTTGTGCCGCAGTCTGAACGAATGAGAACCGGAGTACCGCGACGTGAGATAAAACGTTGCAATGCCGCAAAGAACGCTTCCGTTGAGAGTGCAGAGACTGGTTCCAAATGAACCGCCTTTGTTGCGAGGCAAACGAAAATACAAAAGTACGCTTTTATGAGTTTCGCGTTCCGCAACGTGCTGGATTTAACGAAGAAGTGGCCAGCAAAGTCCGTCGTGACGTGACTAAAAACTGGCTGAGGAGTAACTCTGTCTGCTGGGAGATCAGCCATGAGCGGAGCCTTAGGCTGAGCGCGGCACCGGAAACATCTAATACATTTAAACACGCGGTGTCTAATAATACGACGAGCGGACAGAATCCAGTACTGCTGGCGTAATATGGCGTGTAATGTGTCAGCTCCAGGGTGGCAGTGTATTGTGTGATAGTGATCTATAATGAGATCTACGAGCGGACTGGAGCTGGGTAGAATGAGTGGGTGTTGAGCGTCATACCTAATTGACGCGTGAGAGAGACGACCACCGACTCTCAAGAGGCCGTCCTTTATGAAGGGCGAGAGACGCTGGAGCCGAACGGGACAAACTTTATCAGTCTGGATACGATTAATGTCTTCAGCAAACTCATTGTGCTGAACAGAGCGGACCCAGTGCAACAGAGCGTCCCTGCGTTCACTAGCTGTCAACGGACCAGAGCGCCGTGCATCAGGGCTGTGCCGACAATTGAATATGAACCTTTTAATACAAGCCGTCACTCCGACGAGCTTGTCAAGTGAGCTGTAGCGAGTGAGCAAGTCCAGATCGATATCTGGGACTGCTATGTGTGCTGGTACCTTTTTGGGCTTAAGGCCTGGGAGAGCGTGATGGCCTAGAGCGGGTGGCATCTTGGGCCAAGTGCAGGTAGGTTCTTTGAGCCAACTGGGTGACCACCAAAGGTCATGAAGTGAGAGGGACTGGGCAGACATGCCTCTGCTTGCACAGTCAGCAGGGTTGAGGTTCGTGGGTACATGCTTCCACGTATGGCTAGTTGAAGTAGCTGTAATCTTAGCCACTCGATTGGCCTCGAAAGTCTGTAATCGGTGAGGTGAAGTGTTGAGCCATGCCAACACTATTGTGCTATCTGACCAGCATGTGTGTGTTTGAATGGCTATATGAGCTGACAGTTGGGCTGACACTCGAGTCATGAGCTGAGATAAAAGAGTCGCGGCTGACAACTCCAATTTCGGGATTGAGAGACGAGTCTTTATGGGTGCGACCTTGGACTTGCCAATGATTAGGTGTACATTGACATGTCCAGTGGTATTGCGCTCATGAAGGTAGATAACGGCACCAAAGCCAGCCTCTGATGCGTCCGCGAACCCGTGAAGTGAGTAAGTAGACGTGGGCTTGTACTTACAAATGTGCCGAGGTAAACGGAGGTTTGAGAGCTGAGGAAGATCCTCTGAGATGTGTTGCCACTCTGTGTGGACTTCTTCAGAGATAGGCTCATCCCATCCTATTTTCAGAAGCCAAAGCTTCTGGAGAAGAATCTTTGCGCGGAAGATGACTGGAGTAACCCAGCCATTGGGGTCATAGAGAGACGCTACTGTACTGAGAATGGAGCGCTTTGTGACTTGAGCATGAGTGGGCAAAGAAATGCGATAAGTGAACTCATCAGTTTGAGGAATCCACTGTATTCCCAGAACCTTAATGGAATTAGAGTCGGGACTGAAGTCAAAGTCCTTGGGCATGTCGCACTGGTCATCTGGGAATCGTTCAAGGAGCTGGGGCGAGTTGGAGGTCCATTTACTGAGCTGAAAGCCACCTAGGGCGAGTAACTCGATCAGTTCGCTTTGGAGCGACTGAGCAGATTCTACAGAATCTGCACCTGAGAGAATGTCGTCCACAAATATTGATTTGCGGAGGACCTGAGCAGCGTGAGGGTAGCGATGACCTTCGTCATCAGCCAATTGGAGTAAAGTGCGGATGGCATGGTATGGGCTGGACCTTAATCCATATGTGACGGTATTAAGGGCATACGTGAGCAGGGGCTGGTCGGGTGAAGACCGCCAGAGAATGAGTTGAAAACGTCTTTGCTCTGGGTGAATGAGTATATTTCGGAACATCATTCGGATGTCTGTGCTGAAAACTTGTGAGTGGGTCCTGAAGGACATGATAATGTCAACAATATCTTGCTGAAGAGCTGGACCTGTATGAAGACAATCATTTAGATTGACGCCGTTTGAGCTCTTACAACTTCCGTCAAACACACAGCGCAACTTTTCTGATCCTGGCTTGAATATGCCATGATGTGGGATATAGAAATGGGATTTATGAGCAAAGGTATTGGGGTGACACGGCGACATATGTCCCAATTTTATGTAATCTGACATGAATTCTACGTATTTCGAGCGGAAGGGCGGGTTCGCTTGCAGCTTCTTCTCTAAGTTGAGAAACCTGCGCAGAGCAATAGCGTGAGTGGAACCTAATGTCGGCGCGTTGTGTAGAAAGGGCAGTGTAACCACATATTGACCTGATGGTTCACGAGTAGTTGTGGTGCGGAAAATGTCCTCACACTGATCCTCTAATGGGCTGGTATGCTTGTAGGTTTGGGGTTCCTCAGATTCCCAAAACCTCTCAAGACTTTTGTGAATGTCATGAGTGGAATGCTCTGAGTCCGTGTGAGAGCCGACAATGTGAACGGAATTGACCTGATTCGTGGGTGAGGTGTGTAAATTTTCGAAAGGTCCAATCAACGTAAAATCAAATATCGTGCCGAAGGCTATAGGCTTGCCAGGGCCGAGCGAAACCTTGGTTCCGTCTAACACTTGACCAAGAATGTCAGATCCTAGTATTAGATCAACCGGAGCTGGTGTGTGATATTCTCGATCAGCAAGAGGAATCGGTGGGTGACCTGTTAACTGAGCGAGATCTGGAACCTTTTCCAACGGTAGGTACCCAGTTACGTTCTTCAATATATGGGCTGTGGCCGTGATCATAGGTGTGTCACGGTGAGTAGGTCGGCATACAATTGTGATTGATGCCTTTGAGTTTTGTGTGTGCTGATTTCCAACTCCTGCGATTTTTAGACATGTATGTTTTGATGGTAAATTTAAAATTGTGGCCATGCGCTGAGAACAAAGAGTTAGCATACTTCCACAGTCTAACAGTGCTCGTGCTGAGTGAAATTGACCATGTACGTCTGCTATTTTAAGTGAGACGGTTGGCAACAAAATTGGTGTGTTAGTGACGTTCACTACACGTTGTGCGGAGTTACAGGAATCTTCTGTTGGAGTTGAAGTCATTGAGTGAAAATGAACTGAGTGTGTATGTGCTGATTGAGTGTGTGATGAGTGTGCTGAGTGTGCTGAGTGTGCTGAGTGCTGGTCGTCCTCGCCTTCATAGTGCTCTGTTATTGTAGGTAGTCATTGTTGACTACCTACCCGAGACCTACTTGGCGATCGCGATTGAGTGGGCGAGTTGGGATGGGACGTATATGCCTGTGTAGCATGTGCCGAATGGTATTGAGGCTCATGCGCTGAGCGCTGTCTGGGCTGCTCACGTAGAGACGGAGGCAACAAATGAGCAGATGAGCGTGTCGGAGACATGGCCCCATGGCGATGCAGTGAAGTATGGTGGTCAGACCGCCCACACTCCTTGCATGCACGTGTAGACCTGCACTCGTTCTCATAATGAGGACCCAAACAGCGTCGGCACCGGTTGCGTGCGTTCACAAAGTCCCACCGACCTTGAACCGGTTGGTTATTAAATCCTGGGCATGCGATGAGTTTGTGTCCCCTATTCCTGCAGTATGGGCATGGCATACCACCAGTAGGGGAAGAAGGTTGAGCCGAATAATCCTGTCGGCGAGTGGGTGATGGGGATGATCGGGCCGAGTAAACTGGCGCTGTCTCAAATGCCATAAATGGTTGACGAATAGGACGGGGGGAGCGATTGTCCTGCCGAGGAGCTATGGGGCGGAACTCTTGATGAGCCTGGTAGGGCTGACGTGGAGTACCTCGAGTGGGTTGAAGCAGCTTATTGAGCTGAGCGAGCCTTTCTGACGGGCCGAGCCGTGATGAAGAAGGAGCCTCCTGTGACGCAAGGAACGATGACTCATTCTCCTTGCAGCGTGCGTGCTCTTCCAGAAACTCAATGAGGTTCTTGAGCGTGGGCAGAGTTGCACGAGATCCGTACTTCCGCTCAAAAAGAGTGCGGAGCTCGCCTTGTAGTTTTCGCACCACCATGGACACGAAAACATAGTCGGAATCTTTCATGGGCAGATCGAGATTGCGGAGAGCGCTTTGCGCTGAGATAAGCGGAATTAAGAATGATGTGCGGATATCCGAGCGCATGTGGATGTGCGGAAGGTTCATTATAATGTCCACAAACCGGTCAATGAGTACACGACGATTGTCGTAACGCTTGGTTAGAATTTCCATGGCTATGGGATAATTCTCGTTGGTAGGGTAGAGGTGTTTCACCATATCATGTGCCTCACCCTTTAGGGCGCCTAACAAGTAATGCAGTTTGACAGCATCCGAGACTGTAGCCATCTCACTGACGAGGCTCCTAAAAACGGCAATAAATGAGGGCCATTCTTCAACATTCGAATGAAACTCCGGTATGGGTATTTTTGGTAAAACACCAACGGGTGTACCTGAGCTGAGGGGTTGCGTCTTGTCCGGAAGGGCTGATTTTACTTTTAAATTTTCGAATGCTACTAGTATAGCATCATAATTGCTAAGTGCCGACTGAAAATTTTTTGTGTAGTTTGCCTCAGTTTCGTCGGACAAATCCTCATCGTCAAGGATCTCATAATATACGTTTTCCAGCTTAGTTTTAACGCTTTGTATGTTTGCGTAACGAGCGGTGAAGTCCGCCACAGAATAAGTTTTTCTGTCGCCTGCCTCTACCGCCTCACCGATCTCCTTTAACAGAGTTATCGCCTTTACGGCCTCACGAAACATCGCGGCTTGTGATTTCGAAGGCATTTTAATCTTGTTAAAGTAGGTGGTTGATTACTAAGATAAAATACTCAACGAGTTTGAGCTAAACTATAAGAGCGGACGTACAACTAAAACAATTGATGAGATCGATGAATAGAGCTGAGATACTTGCGCGGATGAAGTAACAATGACTATGTTCAAATGGAACACGGAACTCTTAAGTAAACACGACAGAGAAAAAAAAAAAAAAATTTTTTTTTTTTTAACAACCTGTATATGAGCTGATAAACCAACGTGGAACACCCTATATGTGTATCACAAACAACAAGATCAGAGATGAGAAGAGAAAAAAAAAAAACAAATTGTTTACTATATTGTGCTATATATATATACCCGGGTAAAAAAGCAGACAATAACACAAATAAACGGTCCGGCAATATATTACTGCGACGTGAGATTACCGCAACACAAAAATATCGAAAAGGGCTGATGAACCTGTTCACTTTTATGTTATTTGCCTTGAAATCACGTGCCGACAATACGCTTTGGTTCTTGTTTAGACGAAAGTACCTTTACAACAACAACATAAGTCGTCGAACATTCTATTTATAGAATAAAATATCTACCTACTGCTTTGAGAGCGAAAACAAACAAAGAATGTGTTTACCTGGCAGAAATCGGATCTAAATGAGCGGACAATCAAATGATGCAGATCAAGCTTTGGTAACGTAATAATTCGTAAACGTAAACGTTCGTTACGTAATAACTTATGTATACGTGGGTTTTACGTATGTGCACGAAATAAAGCAAATACTCGCACCGAAAAAATATCTCGCAAAATCTCGTAAAATTTGGGTTTAATAAAGAAGTATAGTGGACTGTAATAAACAATTGGGCTGAATGAATATACTTATGCGAAATATACAGTCTGAGCTGAATAATAATTACAACCGTGATGAAAATGAGTTATTCTGTAAAGGGGCGTGGGGGGGTCGGTTCTAACCGATAAATGGAATGTTCCAGGCGGCGGTTCAAATTATCTACCCGCGATAGGTATTCGAAACCACAAAAAATTTTTTGCCGGGAAAGGGCGCAAAATATGTAACCTGGTGAAAATGGACTGTAGTAAATCGACGGGGGCTGGTTCAAACAAAGTTACGGGCCGGCGGGGGGGAGGCGGGGGGTGATATAAACCAAAAATTTTCCGCTCGACGGACCAAAATTTTTCTTGTATTGAAAATGGACTGTAGGGGCTGAAAAGGGGCTGGTTCTAACGGTTCGAAGGGCCAAAATGTAATCGCGGGATTACAGAAACTGCAGGGCGGATGGGATTTGACACAGGAGAATTGTGGAAACAATGTGGGTGCACTGACTGACCTGTGTTATATGTTGTTCTTGGTGTTTTCCGGTGAGCCGACGAAACGCGCCGCGTGTCGTCTCCCCTCGTTGAGCTGATTAATGCTGGCACTTTGGGCAGTGATGAGCTGGATGTCTTGAAGTATTACACAGCACTTATATGTTCACAAGACACGGTGAATACGCGAGATTGTTTGTATCGGCGGCACGAATGTTTATACACGTGTGTCGTTCTCTCGAGAGTTCGGACGCAACAGAATGAAGCCAGCGCCCGCGCGCGCCTCGACCGGCGCGCGGCGGGGAGGGGGTGGTCGTTCGCGCATGCGCACGCGAATGACACGTCATGTTCTAACGTCATGCTGGTAACGTAGTGTAGCGTGAACAGGCCCTTTAGGCGGGTTCAGTAACCAAGTTATGTGCTGATTCGCGAGCTTGTGAGTGATTGCATCATTGTTTGACCTGAGGAATTTCTGAACTTCAATGAGCTGATTCCTAGCACCTACATAGTTTGTGCCGCAGTCTGAGCGAATGAGAACTGGAGTACCGCGACGTGAGATAAAACGTTGCAATGCCGCAAAGAACGCTTCCGTTGTGAGTGCAGAGACTGGTTCCAAATGAACCGCCTTTGTTGCGAGGCAAACGAAAATACAAAAGTACGCCTTTATGAGTTTCGCGTTCCGCAACGTGCTGGATTTAACGAAGAAGTGGCCAGCAAAGTCCGTCGTGACGTGACTGAAAACTGGCTGAGGAGTAACTCTGTCTACTGGGAGATCAGCCATGAGCGGAGCCTTAGGCTGAGCGCGGCACCGGAAACATCTAATACATTTAAACACGCGGTGTCTAATAATACGACGAGCGGACAGAATCCAGTACTGCTGGCGTAATATGGCGTGTAATGTGTCAGCTCCAGGGTGGCAGTGTATTTTGTGATAGTGGTCTATAATGAGATCTACGAGCGGACTTGAGCTGGGTAGAATGAGTGGGTGTTGAGCGTCATACCTAATTGACGCGTGAGAGAGACGACCACCGACTCTCAAGAGGCCGTCCTTTATGAAGGGCGAGAGGCGCTGGAGCCGAACGAGACAAACCTTATCAGTCTGGATACGATTAATGTCTTCAGCAAACTCATTGTGCTGAACAGAGCGGACCCAGTGCAACAGAGCGTCCCTGCGTTCATTAGCTGTCAACGGACCAGAGCGCCGTGCATCTGGGCTGTGCCGACAATTGAATATGAACCTTTGAATACAAGCCGTCACTCCGACGAGCTTGTCAAGTGAGCTGTAGCGAGTGAGCAAGTCCAGATCGATATCTGGGACTGCTACGTGTGCTGGTACCTTTTTGGGCTTAAGGCCTGGGAGAGCATGATGGCCTAGAGCGGGTGGCATCTTGGGCCAAGTGCAGGTAGGTTCTTTGAGCCAACTGGGTGACCACCAAAGGTCATGAAGTGAGAGAGACTGGGCAGACATACCTCTGCTTGCACAGTCAGCAGGGTTGAGGTTCGTGGGCACATGCCTCCACGTATTGCTAGTTGAAGTAGCTGTGATCTTAGCCACTCGATTGGCCTCGAAAGTCTGTAATCGGTGAGGTGGGGTATTGAGCCATGCCAACACTATTGTGCTATCTGACCAGCATGTGTGTGTTTGAATGAGTATATGAGCTGACAGTTGGGCTGACACTCGAGTCATGAGCTGAGATAAAAGAGTCGCGGCTGACAACTCCAATTTCGGGATTGAGAGGCGAGTCTTAATGGGTGCGACCTTGGACTTGCCAATGATTAGGTGTACATTGACATGTCCAGTGGTATTGCGCTCATGAAGGTAGATAACGGCACCAAAGCCAGCCTCTGATGCGTCCGCGAACCCGTGAAGTGAGTAAGTAGACGTGGGCTTATACTTACAAATGTGTCGAGGTAAACGGAGGTTTGAGAGCTGAGGAAGATCCTCTGAAATGTGTTGCCACTCTGTGTGGATTTCTTCAGAGATAGGCTCATCCCATCCTATTTTCAGAAGCCAAAGCTTCTGCAGAAGAATCTTTGCGCGGAAGATGACTGGAGTAACCCAGCCATTGGGGTCATAGAGAGATGCTACTGTACTGAGAATGGAGCGCTTTGTGACTTGAGCATGAGTGGGCAGAGAAATGCGATAAGTGAACTCATCAGTTTGAGGAATCCACTGTATTCCCAGAACCTTAATGGAATTAGAGTCGGGACTGAAATCAAAGTCCTTGGGCATGTCGCACTGGTCATCTGGGAACCGTTCAAGGAGCTGAGGCGAGTTGGAGGTCCATTTACTGAGCTGGAAGCCACCTAGAGCGAGTAACTCGATCAGATCGCTTTGGAGCGACTGAGCAGATTCCACAGAATCTGCACCTGAGAGAATGTCGTCCACAAATATTGATTTGCGGAGGACCTGAGCAGCGTGGGGGTAGCGATGACCTTCGTCATCAGCCAATTGGAGTAAAGTGCGGATGGCATGGTATGGGCTGGACCTTAATCCATATGTGACGGTATTAAGGGCATACGTGAGCAGGGGCTGGTCGGGTGAAGACCGCCAGAGAATGAGTTGAAAAGGTCTTTGCTCTGGGTGAATGAGGATATTTCTGAACATCATTCGGATGTCAGTGCTGAAAACTTGTGAGTGGATCCTGAAGGACATGATAATGTCAACAATATCTTGTTGAAGAGCTGGACCTGTATGAAGACAATCATTTAAATTGACGCCATTTGAGCTTTTACAACTTCCGTCAAAGACGCAGCGTAACTTTTCTGATCCTGGCTTGAATATGCCATGATGTGGGATATAGAAATGGGATTTATGAGCAAAGGTATTGGGGTGACACGGCGACATATGTCCCAATTTTATGTAATCTGACATGAATTCTACGTATTTCGAGCGGAAGAGCGGGTTTGCTAGCAGCTTCTTCTCTAAATTGAGAAACCTGCGTAGCGCAATAGCATGAGTGGAACCTAATGTCGGCGCGTTGTGCAGAAAGGGCAGTGTAACCATATATTGACCTGATGGTTCACGAGTAGTTGTGGTGCGGAAAATGTCCTCACACTGTTCCTCTAATGGGCTGGTATGCTTGTAGGTTTGGGGTTCCTCGGATTCCCAAAACCTCTCAAGACTTTTGTGAATGTCATGAGTGGAATGCTCTGAGTCCGTGTGAGAGCCGACAATGTGAACTGAATTGACCTGATTCGTAGGTGAGGTATGTAAAATTTCGAAAGGTCCTATCAATGTAAAATCAAATATCGTGCCGAAGGCTATGGGCTTGCCAGGGCCGAGCGAAACCTTGGTTCCGTCTAACACTTGACCAAGAACGTCAGATCCTAGTATTAGATCAACCGGAGCTGGTGTGTGATATTCTCGATCAGCAAGAGGAATCGGTGGGTGACCTGTTATCTGAGCGAGATCTGGAACCTTTTCTAACGGTAGGTACCCAGTTACGTTCTTCAATATATGAGCTGTGGCCGTGATCGTAGGTGTGTCACGGTGTGTAGGTCGGCATACAATTGTGATTGATGCCTTTGAGTTTTGTGTGTGCTGATTTCCAACTCCTGCGATTTTTAGAGATGTATGTTTTAATGGTAAATTTAAAATTCTGGCCATGCGCTGAGAACAAAGAGTCAGCATACTTCCACAGTCTAACAGGGCTCGTGCTGAGTGAAATTGACCATGTACGTCTGCTATTTTAAGTGAGACGGTTGGCAACAAAATTGGTGTGTTAGTGACGTTCACTACACGTTGTGCGGAGTTACAGGAATTCTCTGTTGGAGTTGAAGTCATGGAGTGAAAATGAGCTGAGTGTGTATGTGATGAGTGTGTGTGTGATGAGTGTGCTGAGTGCTGGTCGTCCTCGCCTTCATAGTGCTCTGTTATTGTAGGTAGTCATTGTTGCCTACCTACCCGAGAGCTACTTGGCGATCGCGATTGAGTGGGCGGGTTGGGACGGGACGTATGTGCCTGTGTAGCATGTGCCGAATGGTGTTGAGGCTCATGCGCTGAGCGCTGTCTGGGCTGCTCACGTAGAGACGGAGGCAGCAAATGAGCAAATGAGCGTGTCGGAGACATGGCCCCATGGCGATGCAGTGAAGTGTGGTGGTCAGTCCGCCCACACTCCTTGCATGCACGTGTAGACCTGCACTCGTTCTCATAATGAGGACCCAAACAGCGTCGGCACCGGTTGCGTGAGTTCACAAAATCCCACCGACCTTGAACCGGTTGGTTATTAAATTGTGGGCAGGCGATGAGCTTATGTCCCCTATTCTTGCAGTATGGGCATGGCATACCACCAGTAGGGGAAGAAGGTTGAGCCGAATAATTTTGTTGGCGAGTGGGTGATGGGGATGTTTGGGCCGAGTAAACTGGCGCTGTCGCAAATGCCAAAAATGGTTGACGAATAGGACGGGGGGAGCGATTGTCCTGCCGAGGAGCCATGGGGCGGAACTCTTGATGAGCCTGATAGGGCTGACGTGGAGTACCTCGAGTGGGCTGAACCAGCTGATTGAGCTGAGCGAGCCTTCCTGAAGGGCCGAGCCGTGCTGATGAATGAGCATCCTGTGACGCAAGGGACGAAGACTCATTCTCTTTGCAGCGCGCGTGCTCTTCCAAGAACTCAATGAGGTTAGCCAGAGTGGGCAGAGTTGGCTGAGATCCGTACTTCCGCTCGAAGAGAGTACGGAGCTCACCTTGGAGTTTTCGTACCACTATAGATACGAAGACATAATCTGACTCCTTCATGGGCAGATCTAAATTTAAAAGAGCGCTTTGCGCTGATATGAGCGGTGTTAAAAATAAAGCGCGGATATTTGAACGAGCGTCAATTTGTGGCAGCCCTAGAATTATATCCACAAATCGATCTATGAGAACACGACGGTTCTCATAGCGCCTGGTGAGAATTTCCATCGCCACTGCATAATTCTCATTAGTGGGCTGAAGGTGAGACACCATGCTGAGTGCTTCACCTGTAAGAGAGCCGAGCAGATAATGATGCTTGACGGCATCAGAAACAGTAGCCATTTCTCCGATGAGGCTCTGGAAAATGGCTATGAATGAAGGCCAATCTTCTATTTTGGACGAAAATTTGGGCATTGAGATCTTGGGCAAGACCGTCGACGATAGGCTTGAGGTACTTGGGCTGGATGGAGAGGCTGTGACGGGAAGCGCTGATGCCACACTCAACCGCTGGGATGCTACTACGACCTCCTCGTAGTCATTTATCGCCGTCTGATAATTCACCGTATAAGCGGCCTCAATATCTTCGGCCAGATCCTCGTCCTCGAGAATGTCGTAATACACATCCTCCAGTTTCTTCCGGTACGCCTCTAGTCTAAGATACCGTCCCGTAAAATCTTCGACACAGTACTTAGTTCTGTCGCCCGCCGCGACAGCTAGGCCTATTTCCTTCAAGTTGGCAATAGCCTTAACTGCTTCGCGAAATATGGCCGCTTGCTTCTTTGAAGGCATTTTAATGTTGAAAATGAGTTATTAAAACTTGAGCGTTACTAACTCTAACGTGCGGATAGCTTGTAACTTGCGCGGGCCGAAGTAACAAAGTTTATGTTCAAACGGAACACGGAACTCTTAAATAAACACGACAGAGAAAAAAAAAATTTTTTTTTAAACAACCTGTATATGAGCTCATAAACCAACGTGGAACACCCTATATGTGTACCATAAACAATAAGAGCAGAGAGGAGAAGAAAAAAAAAATGTTTACTATATTTGTGCTATATGTACCCGGTTAAAAAGCAGGCAATAACACGAAAAAACTGTCCGGCAATCTATTACTGCGACACGAGATTACCGTAACACAAAATATCGAAAAGGGCTGATGAACTTGTTCACTAAAATGTTATTTGCCTTGAAATCATGTGCCGATAATACGCGTTAGTTCTTGCTTACACGAAAGTACATTTACAACAAAAACATCTGATAAGTTCTATTTATAGAACAAAATATCTACCTACTTCTTTGAGTGCGTAAACAAACAAAGAATGTATTTACCTAGCCGAAATCGGATCTAAATGAGTGGACAATCCAATGATGCAAATCAAGCTTTGGTAATACGTAACGTAATACGTAAAATAACGTATGTATACGTATGACTATGAGTTTAATTAATTTTACGTATGGGTTTTATAAGGGCTGATAATTAATCCCTGGGAGTGACGGGGGGGGTTTAATAAAGAAATATAGTGGACTGTAACAAACAATTGGGCTGAATGGATATAATTATATTATCTGAGCTGAATAATAATAACAAACGGGATGAAAGTGAGTTTATTGTGTGGCGGGGGCGGGGGGGGCCGGTTCTATACAGATAAATGGAATGTTCTAGGCGGCGCGGGCGCGGTAATGACCTACCCGAAATAGGTATTCGAGACCACAAAATATTTTTTGCCGGAAAAAGGGCCGGGGAGGGGGCCAAAATATGTAACCGGGTGAAAATGGACTGTAGTAAATCGACGGGGGCTGGTTCAGTAACGGTTCGAAGGATCAAAAATTTTCGAAATTATTTGAAATTTTCCGCTCGAAGGACCAGAAATTTTCGAAAACGGACTCGAAGGACCAGAAATGTAACCGCGAGGTTACAGGAATGCAGAGCTGATGGGATTTGAGTATGTGATTGGAAAAGATTGTGAGTGAACTGACCTGTTTTGTATGGTTGTGGATGAATGCGCCGCGTGGCGTCCCTCCTTGTTGGGCTGATGGAGCTGGCGCCTTGGGCAGGAATGAGCAGGGGTGTCTTGGTTCGTGGAGTAATGTGAACACAACACTGGTATATAATGTGAATACAACACTGGTAGGTACGCGATATTTGTTGCGTCGGCGGCGCGAGTGTGCACACGTGTGTTTCGGGAGACGTCCCGCGCGGAAGAGAACGAACGAGCCAGCGCCCAGCGCGCGAGTCGATTTGGCGCCAGCCGCTGCGTTGCGAAATTAGTCATCCGCACGCGCGTGCGGATCCGTCACGCTGTGGCGTGAACACCGACATTTTCTTCTTTTCCACGAATCCGTCCCACTTGCTCTGGGGGTTTTTTCGCATATGGAGTAACAGGGACGCTAAAACTTTTACGTATCGCCGTATAGATTTTTGTTTCTTTTGCAGCGTTAAAAAAGAAGATTAAAATAGAAGAATTGCTTCACTACTCGGTGGGAGCTGAATCAGGACACAGTGTCGATAAGAATTTCACTTCGAATCTCATGAATTTGGTCATGCAATTTAGGAAGGTAAAACATTTTAAATTCTAAATAAATTCTAAATAGATCTTCGACAAAATAAGGCTTACTCACGTCAGTACCAAAATAAGACGCGCAAAGGTGTATGCTTTCGAGTCGATTAGATGCGCTGAGCTCGACACAAAACGAGACCAGCTTAAGGCCCGACCACCAGTGGCCATTAATTATAATATAGTTGTAGGGGTGCTGACGTGCAGTGAATGTGGTCGCAAGTTCACTGCAAAAATCGGCTACGTCAGCCACGTGAGGGCTCACCAGCGCCGCTTTCAGCAGTGACAGTCGCTGTGACCGAAAACGGCCGAGAAGAATTGATTGATTGAAGACGCGCAAAACTAATTTTTTATGCACCTTTTGATACGCTCTATCGACCGTAGTATACATGTTATATTTGCCATATCATATGGCCATACTTGTTACTTATAGACTTATAGATTTTTTTTTGCTGACTGTACAAAATGCTCCTGCTTACGCTCAGCCAACCCTATTTATTTTGATGTATTTGTGTCAATGTGTTTGTGTCATTGACCGCACTGACTGATGGAAACTATTTATTGTGTAATTAGGATCTTGTAATAATTCCTTTGATAATGCCATAAAGGCGAAATCTGTCAGGAAGTACTAAATAAATTTGTGGGATAGTACAAGTGATTTTCTGTTCATAATATCATAGATAAATAAAGGAAGGATAGATTGCTCACTCCATACATTAGAGCAAAGCCCGCGTAAAACTTATTTTTTTCGCCGGTACCTGGTAGTTCGATTTATTATTTTTGATGTCGCTACTATCTATATATATAAAAAGAGAAGTCCTGACTGACTTACTGATTCATTCACTGACTCATTCACTGACTCATCAACGCACAGCCCAAACCCTTCGACCTAGAAAGCTGAAATTTTGCACAAAGCTTCCCTTTGTAATGTAAACAAGGAATAAGAAAGGGTTTTTCGAAATTCTACCCCTAAGGGGGTGAAACGGGGGTCCAAAGTTTGTATGGGGAAACAAGATTAGTTAGACTATTTTATTCGAGACTTCACAGGAGTACTCCTATTCATAAATGAGTAAACACGTGTTTCAGGTTTTTTCAGAATTCAACCCCTAAAAGGGGGAAATGGGGTGACAAAGTCTGAAAATCAACATGGGTATCGTTTGTATGGTTTATCGCGTCGCTGATTACGAAAACAACAACGATTTCTAAATCCAACGTAGTGAACGTGAAATAACATCATTTCCTGTTGGGGTGCGATGGGGTTGAAATTTTGAAATGTGTAAATATCAATATGGGTGTCGTTTTTATGGTTTTCTTGGACATTAATTACGAAAATTGCATCGATTTTGCAATTTAATATAGTGGACATGAAAATTCTTCAAAGTATGTGTGCAAATCGGCTATAACAGACGGACAGACAGACAGCCACACAAGTGGTCCTATTAGGGTTCCATTTTTTCCTTTTGAGATATCTATCGATCTATATATCAACAATCTATCTATCTATCTATCTGTCTATCTATCTACCTATCTATCTATCTATATATATCTATATCCAAGCAAAATATTTTAGGAACGGAAGGTAGTACATCCCTAGGGGTTGGACCACGGGATGCCAAAAAAAGTTTTTTTTTTAATGTCAAAACTTTGACGGCCTGTATCTCCCAAACGGCTGGATATAAACCCATGTTGATGGGTGTCTAGGAAAAGGTCTGGACAAGATCTGTCTGCCGAAAGTGTCAAAACTTTACAGGCCCATATCTCCCAAACGGCTGATGCTAGACCCATGTTCATGGTACTCTAAGAAAAGGGCTAGGCGAGGTCTAGATGACGGTAAAAAAATAAAGAAAGTTTGAATGAAAGTTCGTTATTATAAAGTTCGTCTGTTTCGAAGTTAGGATCTTTAAATTTTGTGTTTAGACTGACAATTGAAAATTATTTTATACGTGTCTCAGCGTTTGTGATAATACCAACCTCGAAGGGGTGAAAAGGGGGATGAAGTTGTCTTTGGAAAGTCCTTCATTTTCAAAGTAAAATGACTAAATTTGTTATTTAGGCTGTCCGTCTGTCCGTCCGTATAAACGGGAGACTCGGTAAGTGGTCAAGACCAAGGTTCAATGACCCTTTTAGCGAAAAACACAAAATAAAATTTGTGCCCTATACTTTACAAATTTAAGAACAACTCCCAGTCAATTAGTATAGCAAACCTATTGTTTTTGTTGTGTTTTTACTCAAAAAGGGTCACTGACTACTTACCAAGTCTTCAGTATGTATTTTTGGCTATATAATTAGAAGTGACCCAATGTAGGTACCTCACAAATATTGCAAGTATTAGGGGTGTGTTTACTTTCGTAAGTACTTTCTAAGTCCAATAAAAGGAATAGAAAATGAGTGTTTTGATGTCCATAAAAATTTAAGGGATGAGTTAATGTTCTTTCGTCTTGCGGATGCACTCCTCTCATGTTAGGTACATCCAACTAATATTATAAATGCGAAAGTTGGGATGGGTGGATGTTTATTACTCTTTCACGCCGTAACTGATGAACCGATTGGGTTGAAACTGCACAAATGTTGTTCTAAACCTGGAATAGGACAAAGGCTATTTTATATCCGATAAATCAGTTCCCATATGATGGCAATGGGGTGTCAAGTTCCTATAGAAAAGTGATGTACTGTTACTCTTCCAAGCCGTACCTACTTAACCTATTAGGCGAAACTTTGCACAAATGTAGTTCTAGAACTGGAATAGGACATAGTAGACCACTTTTTATCCCATTAATCAGTTCAGAGGCAATTGGGTGTCAAGTTCCTATAGAAAAGTGATGCACATCTTCACGCCGTACCTCCCGAACTGATAGGGCTGAAAATGCTTTAAATGTAGTTCTAGACCTGAAATAGGACATACGGTACTTTTATATCAAATCAGTAACCAAAAAAAAAATTTCGTTTGGAAATTTCTCACCAAAGACCCTTTAGCAGAGGATTAATTCAGAGATCAAAATATGGTGTCTTTCGGAAACGCAGCCCTGCCTTCGGCTTCGCCGAAGACCGCCAAAGATACTTAAGCAGATGATTAAAATTAATTAGAAAACAAAAGATAGTGTCGACTGGAAATGCGGCTCGGATTTTAGCCTCGCCAAACATGCTATACTAGGGGATTAAATCAGTTATCAAAGACAGCCAAAGACACATTCAGAGGATTAATTCAGAAAACAAAAAATAGTGTCGATCTGCAAAATGGCTCGGGCTTCGGCCTCGGCAAAGACGGAAACGTGTCTTGATCTTCGGCCTCGCCAAAAACACTTTACATAGCGATGAAATTAGAGATGATGAGAACCAAAAACACTTTAAATACTCCAAATCAAAGTCAGGTCAACTACTAAAACTAAAAATATTTACAGATTCGATACGACTATACAAAAACTTAATTAACGCGGGCGAAGCCGCGGGCAAAAGCTAGTACTAGATAAATTGTGACATACCTAGTGCCATCTATCGAACAGTTGATGAAACGAAATTCGATGTGTGTGTGTGTAGCAATTATACTGCGCCCACAAAAACAAAAATTTGCTAGAATACGACAATACGTGTGACAATATGTGCGCCATCTACCGGAATTCAGAATAACCATCTGCACGTTAGTTAGATTGCCAGCTTACCACCGAAAGTTTAATGAAAAAAATGTTAAAAACACCTGATTAAGAATACACTATTTTCTGATGCGATATTATGAAAATTTTGTGTTATTATTCATAAAATAAATAAATATGATGAACCAGAACAGTAAAATGCTATTTTTCGTCGATTTCAGACGAATTTTATTTCCAGCGAGACAAGTAACGCCATCTAGCAACGTTATTTTTAGTATTGCGAACAGTACATGGAGATAGCAATCTATCCTTCCTTTATTTATCTATGATAATATTTAGATGTAGCTTTTTTTTTCTACACATCTCCGAATTGGTCACATCTTGTTACTCGATACATAGGGTTACCCA
Organism: Ypsolopha sequella; assembly: GCA_934047225.1. NCBI lineage: Eukaryota > Metazoa > Arthropoda > Insecta > Lepidoptera > Ypsolophidae > Ypsolopha > Ypsolopha sequella. Next base: position 18,339,287 of record OW204004.1, on the reverse strand, counting down.
CGGTGCGCCCGTAGTCTAGCCGTAGCCCTAAATATAAGGTCTTTCAATTTAAATTGAAAGTAATTTAGGATTCAGTATCGTTAATACGTCACATTCCACTGCAAAGCACTTTTTTTGCGCGAACTTTTTTTTCACTTCTCAGTACAAAGTGGTCCGATCAGCTGACTCAGTTTGTATGGACAAGTGAAGAAAAAGTTTGCGCAAAAAAAAGTACTTTGCAGTGGAATGTGATGTATTAACGATACTGAATCACCTCCTAAATTACTTTCAATTTAAATTGAAAGACCTTATTCAAACCTCTTCTTTACTGCTAAAACGAACTTTACTTCCTTAGGTATGCAACCACCCAGAGCTGTTCGAGCGACGCGACGTCAAATCCCCATTCGCCATGCATTGCGATGACTACCATATCCCGAAGATCCTAGCAGAAGAAGCGATCCTACTGCGGTCTGTGCCCTCCAAACGTCATTTGTTGTACAACAAACTGTCTGTGCTGAGCACGGAACATGTTCACAGGAGCGACGGATGCTTCTCATTCACGAGGTTTATGGATCTATCGCCGATGGAGTTGTACAGGGTGATGGTCTGTGGGTGGCTTTATGCGTGAGTATTTTTATTTGAAGCTGGAAAATCAATCCTTTGCGCATTTTTTAATGGACCCCGTACCACGAAACGCAGTAATTTGCGTCAAGCGATAAAGATTGTATGGCGAGATTGACGTATTGTTTTCTTTTGACGCGTACAGTTCTACATACTTTATCTATATTTGTGAGTGGTTGACCAAAAAGGGACCAGCTAGCCTAACATGGCCAGGGTTTAACACCTATTATTAACACCTTTTGACACTACAAAACACCATATTCCATGTGTTTAATGTCAAATTGGGCTGTCAAAAGGTGTTTAGAGGGTGTTAAAAACCGACCATGTTAGGCTAGCTGGAGGGATAGGAAACGTTTTTTTTTTTTTTGGAATTTTTGAGTCTATTCTAAATTCAAATTCAAATTCAAAATTCAAAAAGTTTAATTTGCAAAGTAGGTATATATAATACACGTTTCACAAGTCAAATTTTAATCTTATAAAAATATATGTAATAAAATAATAAATGTACATGAACTACTTAGATTAAATGTTTATTTAATTTATGTAGCAATATATATACGATTAAAATTATAGGTAAAATATTATTATACAAGGTGAAATCCAATCAACCGCCCGAACCCATACCGGAGACCCGGCCAGGGACCAGGAACAAGGTTCAATGATCACCAACCGAGCCCCCAGCACGAATCCAGGCGGCCCACCAAATCCCATCCTATATACTGCATAGTAATAGGTTACATATATAAATACATGCCTACCTCCGCCCATCTATGGTCTTTTAGCTTTGTTTTGGTCTAACCAGCATTATTTTTAGATGCCGTAGTTTTTTTTTTTGTGAGCCGAGAAAGTTTTGTAGAAATTACAACTTACTACACACAGCGCACACTAGTTGTTTCTACTTCAAACTTCAAACGCGATTTACTCGAAATCAATTATTTTCCCTTGAGGTCCCTTTTTGGTCAACCACTCACATTTCATATTTAGACAGGAATTCGCTTAGATTAAATTATGTTAAGGTGTGTTAATTCGAAAACCATTTCGAGATTTAGGTTTAATAAGCCGTATTTTAGAACTTGTGTTCTACAAAACCTCATGATGATTAATATTTTTACGAAAAAGTTGCAACTTCCATTTGCCTTCGTGTGACGTCACTTGAGAAATGGCTGTTTAGAAATGTGTACTTTGCTATCAAGATAAATTTATAATAATTTGCTTCAGACTGATTTGACAGATGGATGACAGATGAGTAGACAGACTGAGACAGATCATTTTTTATTAGCAATCACACATCACAATCAGTATAATGTCTAAAATTCTCAAGTGACGTTATATCGAACAATTCTTAAAAAAATAATGGTTAATTTATATACCAAAATAATGAAAACTATGTCTTAAGGGGCTGCACAATGCTAAAATTCAGTCCTGCTCTAACGCGTTTGTTTTTTAACGGTCTATCCTGCTCTAATCTGATACCGCGCACGAAAAACTTCAGTTATTTAGAAATCGCGGCTCCATTAGGACATTAACAATAATTTCTTTTTGTAGTAAAGATGTTTTTTTCTAGTTAGTATCTGCGTGTGTTGGTTTCGTTTCAATCGGTTTTGAAACATGGAAACTGAATCGCTTTTTTCGCGAAATTCATGCTTTTTTTAAATTAATGTAATTAATGGAAGATTGAAAGTATGTTCATTTATAAAGTGTAATTAATAATTGTCTTGAGTCAAAAAATACGCCATATTTTTTTAAAATTTTTATGATCTACATTGACGGAACTGAATCCAATACAAAACAGATGTTTAGCATTGTGGAGCCCTTTAAAATGGCGTATATACCCTGAAAAAAAAAAATTCATGCTTTAAAAATCTCACTAATACCCTAATACTGAATCATTGGCGTCAATTGCCACATATCAAAAGATTTTTCAATTATTGACTTCTAAACAAGAAAAACAAAGTTAAGTTATGCAGTTTGCCCTGACCGCCTGGCGTTTAACCTTAAAAATAAATATTTGTCCACAGCATGCAACACATAGAAAACTGCCTAGAAAAGTACGAAAGACTACGCCACAGATATTTCTGGTGGAACAAAGTTCCTGACACCATGGAAGTCAAACAAGAAAGCATAGATTCCAATGAGAGTGAGACGGATATATCACCGAACTACTACGATAGAGTGAATAGCAAAGATATGCTCTTGATCTGTCCGGATGGAGATTGGTTAAGGCAAAGAAAACACGATAGCTTGGTTTGGAAGGAGCTGTTATTTACGGATCCACTTTGGGTAGATGGTAAGTAATAATAATAATAATGCAGCCATCTCACGTTTAGATTAAATAGTACTCTATCTAATCCTCTCATCTGTGGACTAAATATACCCGTGAAGCCTATAGCCTCCTTAGGGTACAATATAATGACGCAATGCGAATATTGCTGAGACAACCACGCTACTGTAGCGCGTCGGGCATGTTCGCTGAGGCCAGAGTGCCTGATTTTTTCGCTGTGCTATCCAGGATAGCACCATTTTGGGATCGTCTTGGAAACTCCGGCAATAGTATCTTAAGGATGATCGTTGGTAAAATTAACGAAAACCCAATGTTATATCATTGGAGGTCCGTGCAACGTGCCCCCAACAAAAAATAAATAGACCTAAGTAGTGCAAATTAATTCTTTAATTTTATTGTATATTTTATATTGGACATTTTTTAAATTTTAAATTGAATTGTTGTTAGAATATGGACTGTAAAAAAACACTCGTTTTTATATTGGTCTGAAATAAAAAAACATATTATTATTATTATAGTACCAAAGGCCTCTTCAATGTTGGCTTCAGCCCCATGAATGCCTTTCAAATGACCGGGTCCCTATGGGCCCGTGACTGAAAAGTGTACCTACATAATAATAATAAGCCTCTCAAAATCCAACCCTACGTCCGAGCCGAACATCAGCCCCTCTATTCTGTATCTTTGGTTGCCAACTGAACTGGGTGCTGATCATCAAAAATATAGATAAAAACAGACATTTCAAAATTGCCTTTAGTGGTTGTTGAGCTATTTACGAACTGTGTCGTCACTTCTAGTGCGAACATATCCTTAGACAATCGGAATTCGATAGTATATCTATGTTTTTGATGGTTGGCACCCAGTCCAGATGGCAACTAGAAATACATAATAGGCCCGCAGGCAACCTGTTGGGCAGTAGGGATCCCACGCACCCGAACGTGCTCCGGAAGGTCCTGTTCCTCATCTTCGGCTTGCCTTTGTTGGCCAGCTGAAGTTAACAATGATGAGGGACAGATCCCCCACTCCTGGGCTGCTGGACCCTTAGGGAGTAAGTGATCGTCGTTTGAAGTCCAGTGATACCTTTCCACCCTTTAGCCGCTCAGCAAATGCGCGAGCCATCCCTGATACCGACGGAATTTGCATATATTAAATTATGTTAAGGTGTGTTAATTCGAAAACCATTTCGAGATTTTGGTTTAATAAGCCGTGTTTTAGAACTTGTGGTCCAAAAAACCTTACGATGATGAATATTTTTACGAAAAAGCTGCAACTTCCTTTTGCCTTCGTGTGAAGTCACTTGAGAAATGGCTGGGTAGAAATGTATCCTTTGCTATAAAGATAAATTTATAATAATTTGCTTTCGACTGATTTAACAGATGGATGACAAATGCGTAGACAGCCAAAGACATAACACTTTTTTATAAGCAATCACACATCACAATCAGTATAATGTCTAAAATTCTCAAGTGACGTTATATCGGACAATTCTTTGAAAAAATCATAAAAAAAAGTAATGGTTAATTTATATACCAAAATAATGAAAACTATGCCCTAAAACGGCGTATATACTCTAAAAAAATAAAAAATAAATCTTATAGAAATTAAGGTATGTGAATTACAGTTAAAAGTTTATTTTTGTTATTCAGGTGGTCCATTCTACACGCACACGGATCACACGATACATTACATGTCGGAGACGATAGAACACCGGGCAATTAGAAATAAGAAACTAGTCACTGCTCATACTGATCAGGTTTGTACTATTATCATTGTCTTGCTAACTATTATGTGCGAGCGGCATGGCTTAATGTCTTTGAAAGATAGGCGTAGTCTGCATGAAATGGCCTTGCTCCATGATGCTTGCTCTGGTGCACTTGATTGTCCCCAACTTGTGTGCGAATTACTGCCCTTTAATGTACCAGACTACAGAACCCGACACACTAAAATGCTTCATACACCGTTATCGCGTACTAATTATGCGGCAAATTCCGTATTTTGTATAATACCTAAAATATATAATAAACTTTTCTCCCACATTGACCCCTTTTGTTGCTCTAAAAACACATTCAAGTCAAAAATCTGTCTTTGTATGAATAATTGTTAGGTAATATCGATATTTATTAAGTATAATGTATATTTTCTTTTTGTTTAATTTTAAGTTTGTTAAAATAATAAATTATGTAATTATTTTGCATCTCCATGTAACTTATTTGTTTTTATTATGTGTGAGGGTAATCAAACAAAATTTCTCTCTCTTTTCCCGAAATTCCCCCAGATTGACAACTGAGCGAATTTAGTCCCCTTCCCTTGTAAACTGTTAGGTTATTTCAAGTTTTTGTTTCTTTTTAATATTTGTTTTATAATTTAAGTAATTTTTTGTTTAAGAGCTATTATTTTATGTAAAAATTAACCAAAATTGAAATCTATAATTGGCCTTAATATTAAGTTATATGTTATTTGTTTTATCCTTATTATATATCGCTGTTGATTTCTGTACATAAATAAATAAAATAAAAATAAATTATCATAGACTAAGTATTACTACGATAGACCGACAACTCCCATACATAAAGGCGTAGCAAATTTTTTATTCCATACAAAATCAGTTCGAAATCATGGTCCAAGTATGTTATATAATTATTGTTATACAAAATATATTATATAATATATATCTATACATCGTAATAAAACAACAATAACATTATTTTTTTATTATTTTTTATATATTTCAGCTTTAAATTAATGCATTAATGTAGAAAACTGAATGACGTAAACGAATGCCAAAAATTTTATTTAGCATCAGTTTTCGGGGCCGCTTTTTGTGCGCTGATGCAACATCGTTATTTGATCGAAGCTCATAAGTCCTAAGTACCATTTCTAGCTTTCGACTTGTCAGGTTTTTGTACCCTAATGAAAGTCCTACGTCTTGCAGTTCTTTTACCAAACACCGTGCGTTTTCCCCTACAGACTGAATTGCTAAGCGAGATAAAGACAGAAGAAGGTGGCGTTGTATCGGTGGACACATCCAGCTCTGCGTCGACGATATTCTCTCACGTGGAGAGAGCTCCGATACTGAGGCGAGGCGAGCCAACGGGACTACCAACCTTCTTGTGTTGCTCTGCGAGGAAGGTGAGACACATCTTTTGAAGGTTGCGTAAAATGGAACCCTTTTGTTATCCATCTGTCCGTCTGTGACATGATCTGCTAAGTTTCTTGCCCTTCTTCTTAGCAAGACTGATCGAATGGGCGGAATTAGGTACATATTTATTATATGTATTGCAAAATGATCCAAAACAAACTTTAAACGTATCCAAACAAAGGGGCTCGCTGAAAATCAGCGCTGTAGGAACTCTCGACAAGTTTCCGACAGCAAATGCTGAGCGGGCCACCTTTTGCCAAACAAAAGCTGTTCAATGTATGCTAGCTTAAGGATGTATGGTTAACCATGTAACACTTTATTTATAAGTAATTTATTTTGTAAGTTACTTGCCTTCTTGGTTAATTTGTTAGAATTTAAGTTAGTATTATAATATCTTGTTTTATTTTTATTTTTTACTGTATTTTTTTTTGGCAATAAATTCCGTTCTTTCTTTCTATATATTTATAAAATGATTTATTCCTTATTCCATTTTACCTTATATTTTTTACATACAAGAAACTTTAATAACATTCAAAAACTTAACTAAAGATGACCTAATATAAAAAATCTATCAAAGTAAACCTAAAATTACTATAGTAAATAGAAAATGCTGGCCAGATCGCTGCCTCGTTAGGAAGGGTGCCCAAAAGGCTGGCGGCGTTGCCACGTTGCATGGCCAAACTAATTCTTTGGCCAAAGTAGCTTCCAGCTCTTCGGTCACCTGAAACGTCCACCAAGCCCGACGAATTTTTTTCTATAAAGTCGCCGCGCTTCCGAACCCCACGGCCCAAGAGTTTCTACAGCACATTTTTGTAACTACTTGATACACCAGCCAGTAATGCACGTACCGAACGCTCACGAGGGCGTCATGTGATGAATTTCGCTATAAATCTCCTGTAATCCGGCAGGTATGCGCTCCCACCCGCCTCCCGTTCGCCGCGTCTCGAAGCTTCGCGTACCACGTGACGCGACATTGTCACGGTGAAAGTACCGCGGGGTCAGAAACGTTGTGTCGTCTAGTCACCGCCGCGAAGCCGCCTTGCGGCTGGGCCACCTTGCAAGTACCAGGTATGTTGGTACTGTCCCCCTATTCTGTATCTTTGGTTGCCAACTGAACTGGGTACGTATCATCAAAAATATAGATAAAAACAGAAATTTCAAAATTGCCTTTAGTGGGTATTGAACTATTCACGAACTGTGCCGTCACTTCAAGTGCGAACATATCCTTAGACAATCGGAGTTCGATAGTATATCTATGTTTTTGATGATAGGCACCCAGTCCAGTTGGCAACTAACTACAGTTGCCACAAAATAAGAGGCCCGTTTTGATAGATAAGAACGACCATAGAATATAACTTTACATGTAATAAATGAAACCGTTATCAAATAATTATTAACTTATTGGGTTTAAAGAAAATAAATAAATGTTTTTTAATTATCACGGAACATATTTCAAGTACTATTTTCACGTATATTCAAAAATAAAATGCAATTTTGAATTACTACACAATGTCTCAAAAACAGTTACATTCTCAGTAATTTTTTTCTTAATAATAGTGTTGTAACCAGATAATCGCCTAATTTCACGGACTCAATTCGATTCCACGTGAAAATAATTAACTTGTTTTAATATTGATAAAATAATTGTAATGATCTGTAATTAGCTTTTGTGAGACCAGTACACAAAAAGCCAAGTTTAAATTTCCTTTTTTTTTTGCAAATATAAACTTTTTAGATTTGAACATTTGCGTTTATTTGTAACGGTGTCGCGTATACCGAAAAATATAATATAATAATTGTGCTAAATAATATTACATACCACTTAGCTTTTAAACTTATAGTTTACAAAAACAAAATATATATATATAAAAACATGCATTTATTGCTTAAAGTCCCATTTTTTTATTAATGAATTGGTTTACAGCTCAGACAAATAAACCAATAGACAACGTCTTGGTGCCGTCAAAACGTACTACCCAAAACTTCATTTCGACTCCTAATGACTCCTGTCCAAGTCACCAAATTATAATGTACTGTTACTTTTCTTAAGTGGCAACATTTGCAATCCTTTGTAATTTGGTCGTGTTATAGCTTGTGTTTACATTAGGAAGTAAGTCGGCAGATTTTTAAACAAAATTTTATTTAAGTTGTGTTTTGCTGCGAATTATCGTATGGAAAAGGGTTGAAGATACAAGGACAATGTCCTGCTACGTGCGTGGTTGCAGATTCCATTCGGGGAATAAAGAAAACTCGAACAGCAATATCAGTTTTCACAAGTGAGTAAAAAGTGATGTTTTTCTAGTAAATGAACCATAAAATGGAATTCCATCACGTAATACAGCATTTTACGACGTGTCGTTTTCATATAGTAACGTAAATATAGCTTTTAGAATAAAAGTAAATCCTAAAATCATTAAAATAATTAAATCCGTTTTGAGGTTATTAGTGAAGTCAAAACAGTTGTCGGTAATTTTACTGATATTGTGCTAATATGAAGTATTGATTCAGCTTATTTTACTTAAGGTTCCCCAAAAATGAAGACATTCCTAAACGATGGTTTGTTGCTATTAGCCAAAGTTGGAGACAGCAAAAAAACTAATTGGAAAGTGTTCTCAAGGCACTTTGAGTCCTAAGTGCTTTCTGAAAAGAACTATTGCGACCACGCTTAAAAGACGATGCGGTGCTCACCTTGAATTTACCTGGTAAAACAGAAGTTTTTTTGGTTGAATCCTTCACTACGCTCGAAATTCTAACTTAGAATCACGAGTCTTGCTCGAGATTCAAACTCGGCACTCTCAACAAAAATGAACTTTGCTCTCTTGTTGCACAAACTTTAATGCTTTTTTACTACTATCTGTTTAAAAATGACCAATAAATTTTGTGTTTAATTCTAGGATTGAGGACTGCAATGGAACCATCAAAAGCTGTCTTTGTAGTGCGTAAATTGAAAAAATTCTTGCATTGAAAAAAATGTCTCTAAGCCCTGAAAGGACCTGCTAACAGCATGCCTCTAATGAGTGTAAAAGACAGAGGAGGGCTGACTAAGCCATCAAAAAGCATTCAAAAAATCTGCCAAACTGCAAAGAAACTCCTGAGAGAGTTTGAGGCTGTAGTTACAAAAAAAGTGTACGAAAACCACAGCACTTCACATCTATGATAAAACAAATTTCACAAAGATTATTGGTACAGACAGACGTACTTGACGACCAACATGACCGTTCGTTGGTTAACTCCGTGTTCGACACGTATTTGAAACTTAGAATACATCACATGACGAAGGAAATTACTTCACCCATCGAAAATATACGCTCATTTCTGACAAAAACAATAATTTTCAAAGGTCAATAAATACGTTTATTTTTGGCTGCTTTGTAAATCTTAATGACATGCGAAAATCAATTAAAAAAATTAAGCTTCTCATTAAAATAATTCAATTATGCATTTTGTATGCGAAGGTCAATATGTTATTTTTATTTTTGATGTTTTTATATAATAATATGTAAAATAGTAATTCTGGAGATTGCAACAAATTGTTTCTTTTATCCTCTGATTATATTTCTGAGTTTTATTATTTTTATCATTATTTCACAACTGTTTGAGAGGGATCCTTTTGAATGTTAAGGAGGCTTGTTTTCATGGCGGCGCTTTCCTCTCAAAATATGTATTTTTAGTGGGAGTGGACCGTGTGTGTGTGGATGTATGTATGTAAACGTGGTATTCTTAGTTTTGAAAATAAAGTTGATTATTTCATTCCATAAATATTTGGCAGGTTTCTCAATTTCATATATTATTTTATCTACTCCCATACTACAATAAGGTAATTGCATCATCAGAATCAGTTTTATAAGTACCTATACTGTTTATCTGATAATATTACATTATAACACCGTGATTCCGCGCTGCTATTGGCCCAATTTACTATAACACCGCTAGAGAGCCAATCAACAACAGCGACGAGAAATAAGTCCCGACCTTATTTCTCAAGCCACGCCCACTTTATCCTAGTTGCTTCTAATTGGTACTCAAGGCAGCATTACCGGTCGATGAACTCGGGGTTCATGAACGAGTGTTCTTCTCATTTTTCGTGAAATTGTTAGTTGAAAATATGATTAAAATACGATATTTTTGATGGTCGTAGATTAAGTATTGTGTCCAACTGAACATAAATAGACATTTCGACACTTGTGCAAAACTATTACGAAACTCACTTAGTTCATTTCGTTAATAAGCACTCGTGTCCCAATGACTTGAATTATGTTACAGTTGCACAAAATACTATGATAATCTATGTAGTTTTCTAACTGTACAACAAGGTATTATTAAGGCTTTTTTTTATCCAAATTGATATCGATAAAGTCTTCAAACCGGTAGTCCGATACATGCCTAGTTGCAAGCGTTTGAAAGATAGGGCTGTAGCCGGCTTGAAATCGACGTACTGATAAAAATACTGTCTTCTTGTTTTTTCATACTGAGAGTTGTATATGTGAAAGTAGCATAGCTTTACCATCCTAGGTTTCTGCTTAATTAGATCTTATCTATTGGTTTATTGGTCTGAGGTTTACAGGCAGTTTTCCATAAATCATCCTATCAATAGACAGATTGGCTGGTAAGAAATATGGCAGTATTTTTTTTTATAAGGCATGGAGCAATTTTTTCATCTTGAAGCCTACATATTTTTCTTACTGGCCAGTATTTTATATCTATCAACGCTTAGACCTCTATCTAATTTGAGGTCAGTGAAGTACAACATTACAAAATATTACTGGCACGTAAGAAGATTCAGATTTCAGATTCTTTTCGTAGAGAAAAAAATTAAAAGCTGGTTTTAGCACCCGAAATATCTTTCTATCGCCACATTGGAAGTCGTTGTGCTCCCGTTTGTTTTTAGTGTTTTTTTCTTGTGACTTTGGCAATTATGTTTATTCTGGAAATTATAACCAATAAACTTGAAAATATTTCAAACGATAACAAACTCATAATATTTTGAATCGATTTCTCGTGAGAATCGGTTGACATAGTTACCGATTTGCATGGTTCACATCCATAGATACGTTGCGATGACATATGTCAAAACGGACCTATTACATTGTGACTACTTTAGAGGTACATAATAAGCCCGCTGATCATGTTACGATAGTGATCTTTTTCTTTTTTATTTACCTGGGCCATAGACGTAACTACCGATATATTGTTGTATATTTATTTATGTACAGTATATACACTAATATTTATATTATATGTATGTATATTTTTGTATTTATATATGTTTATGTAGATATCATATGTTGTATTATTAAAAGTTAATATTTATAAATAAATAAATTAATTAACTTATTTGGCACTAGGGGTGTAATCTCCACATCACCAAAGGTTAACTGGTAGAGAATGCTAATTAGCATTAAGTTCGCCTTTGTGCATTGTAAACTTATTTTGTGCAATAAAGAATTTACATACATACATACATACATAGACTAAGTATTACTACGTAGCAGTTCCCATACATCACTTTGTAGCCACAAAAAAGGTGTCAAATTCTAAGGAAATCTAGATGGCGTTGCTTAATCCTCTAACGAACACGATGCTAAAAGTGACCGATTGGTGACGCTAGTGGCACAGAGATGTCACGTAACACAAAAATAATTCCTACTTCGATAATAGATGGCGCTGAAATATTCATTGTTAGTGTTATCAACTTAGCGCCATCTAGTTTTTCTAAGCAACACTATTAGCCACATGTTTACTTGGTAACCATGACAGTTTTCTTGTAGCCAATTAAACAAATTATGCTAATTTGCAACACTTGGCGACACCTACTGTCGTAAGGGCGCGTAAAAAATTTGCTACGCCTTGATGTATGGGAGTTTTCGGTCTATACGTAGTAATACTTAGTCTATGCTCGGGCGTAAGCTTGGCCACAAACGCGCCTGATAGAAAGTATTGATGTGACCTTACGATGAAGTACAGTCCACCCGGTCGACTATATACAACAATAATAACACCCTTAATGAGCTCGTCTCCTGAAGTGAACTATCAGTATATTTTTTACGGTAACTGACTGTTATTTTCTCTCCAAGCTCTATAATTGCTAGAGCTCTTACAATTTATGATTCTGCTCGTTTTCGGGAATACGAACTCCGGCGAAGATTTCTATGAGCTATATATTTTTATTATCTTAATCAGATCTGTATTAATGCGTTCGTCCTCAGATAAGAATCAGTTGGTCAGTGACGCCGGCAAGCTGACGGTGTTGGACTCTCTACTGAAGCGGCTCAAAGAACGAGGGCACCGCGTGTTGATATACAGCCAGATGACCAAAATGATCGACTTGTTAGAGGTACGTTATTGTTTCTAGCTGTTTTAGTCCAGTAAATGAACGATTTGAGGTCGAATCAAAGATACACTTGAAAATGGTTTGGAAATAATACTGTTTTCATATTATCAAAATTTTCACCCAGTGTCCATTTCACAGATATCAGTAGATTTGCCTTATTCGTGTACAGATGTCTCCACGTTTCCTCCCACTTATTTCACCGACATAAATACAAAGCTATAAGTACGGCACACGAACTAACAGAACATACAAGAAGAGTAGCCACTGTAGCCACAGACAACACAACACAACACATCACATCTCTATTGACATTGGGTCTCGCATGAGGCCTATTTTTGGCCTCATGCGTTCGCAAGCGCCACGCCCCCTTGCCATATGGTCCTTTTAATTCGACCTACTCCATACAAACATTCTTAGTTTGACTGGACTATAATTTATTGCTTTATGCGCGTGTGTATACTTACCACTTTTTGAATGGTAAGGGAATTCTCCGAGGTAAACCTGCATACTCTAAAAAGCGTGTATTTTTTTACCAGAAAAGGCTCATTTCTCTCTTTGTTCTTCTCTTTTACAAGTGTTGACTTTGTAACAGTCCGCATAACTATAACGGTCCACATGACTAACCGGTCGGCCACAGCTTCAGGTTTCGAGAGGCGCGCCAAGCGGTTCTTGCGACGGCGCAGGTGGAGAGAACAAATGTATGAAGTTGTATAGAGCCGGCCATGGGTCGAAGCTCGCGCGTCTTGTCCGGCTTCGAGTGACTTGCGCTCTCGGGACGGCGGTGTGCGGAGAGGCGGCCGGTTGAAACAGAGATCGAGCGCACAGGACGAACATAGTGTCGAGCGCTTTGAGCGAGCGAGCGCGCTATAAATCCGATGCGGTGGAAGGCGCCGACGGGTGTCGTGGCAGGGCAAAGGCCGTCGCAAAAACCGCCTGGAAGCGCAGCAAGAAGCGTCGCCAGAAGCCTGAAGCTGTGGCCCTGGCGTAACAGTCCACGTGAATGTGTAACGGTCCACTCCACACGACTGTGTAACCGCATAGACAAAGTATTACTACATATAGACTAGCAGTTCCTATTTAGATAACAAATACGGATCATACTTAATATTTTATACTGAATCCTTATAGATTAAACTATTTGGACAAAAACAAAGTATTTGGATTTGAAAGAGGACCCTAATCATCAACAGTTCCCATACATCAGTTTGTAGCCACAAAAAAGGCGTAAAATTCTAACAAAATCTAGATGGCAACGAACACGATGCTAAAAAATACCCATTGGTGACGCTAGTGGTATAGAGATGTCACGTAACATAAAAATAATTCCTACTTCGATAATAGATGGCGCTGAAATATTCACTGTTAGTGTTGTCAACTTAGCGCCATCTAGTTTTTCCAAGCAAAACTATTATAGCCACATGTTTACTTCTTAACCATGAGAGTTTACTTGCAGCCAATTAAACAAATTATGCTTATTTGCAACACTTGCCCACACCTAGTGTCGTAAGGGCGCGTGAAAAATTTGCTAAGCCTTGATGTATGGGAGTTGTCGGTCTATACGTAGTAATACTTACTCTATGGTACCTAACGGTCTGCAAGACACGGTAACACCTCTGTTTGATACTGCCCTTATACGTCGTGACGATACGTTTTTTTTTTGTTTATTTGTATTGTAAATTTTCAGGAGTACATGTGGCACAGGAAGCACAAGTACATGCGGCTGGACGGGTCCAGTAAGATATCGGCGCGACGTGACATGGTCGCCGACTTCCAAGCCAGGGCCGACATCTTCGTGTTCTTGTTGTCGACCAGGGCCGGTGGGCTCGGGATTAACCTTACTGCTGCTGATACTGTGAGTCGTTTTGTTGTTTCGTTCTTTACTGGTCAATAATATGAGTTTCTTGAAGTTATTCGGGGGAGAGTAAGAGGACAGCTCACAGGCAAAAAACCAGGAGGCACACCATGCCTGGGACAGATGGATGGCGGTATATCCATCCCTAATAGCTGGGCCTTATATGGAACAGACTAGTGACGGGCAGCGGTGTCACTGGTGCGAGGGTTCCGGCACCGCGCTCACCAACCCGCCTGCCCAGCGTGTGCGAGTATGGGCAATTCTTCCAGGATGACCGCCGGGAGTGGCAAAGTCCTGGAAAGGCTTATGTCCAGCAGTGGATGAACTAGGCTGATGGATGGATGAATATGAGTTTTTGAGAGACGGTTTATATCAGGGATGGGGAAACTTTTTCCTTCGCTTACCAATATTTACTAACGAAATATATGGCGGGCCAAATTGTTGCATCTTTTTCTATATTATTGGCTGAAATAAAAATATTAGTATGTATTTTCTAAAACACTAATTTATTGTGCAATATTACAAAATAACTATTGAAATAAGGAAGAAATTTCAAATTGCAATTAAATTAAACTTTCAAGTTAGCTGCGAAATTTCTAGCAATAGGAACATTTCACTTGATTTTTGATGGTCGCGGGCCGTAGTTTCATCATCCCTGGTGTATATCGATGATATTAGAAGAAAGTGGAGATAAATTACCTATAGTCGAGTCCAGAATTAGGCGAACTAACTTGACAGCCGAAAATGTTGCCAGACATAGGAAAAAATAAATAGTGATAGGGTTATGTCGACAAAAATATGTCGATATAACCTTGTGCCTTCTATAAATCTGATTCTATTTATATTTTATCAAGTAATTGTCGTCGAAACTTTCACGGTCATACATACTTGCCAAATAGGGACGAACTACAGCAATTTATATGATATAATATGATCTGAAGGATGTACTGTTTAAAGCGGATATTTACGATACTTACTCCTCAAATTAGGAATAAAATACAAAAGTACATTTCATGTACCATACATATAGCATTCATCCCTTTCTTTCTGGCAAATATGAAAGTGCGATAGAGACAAACGCTATTATATCGTCGATGATAATTCCAAATCCGTTATGTGTTCGATTTTAATTAATTTAATTAATTTTAATTATTATTATTTTGCTTAGTAAAATTATTAGTTTGATTCCAAACACAATAATAATGGTTAACTAGACTTTTTAAACATCGATATTTACAGCACTAGCCAAACTGTGGCAACATTAGTGTACAATGAACTGTCAAGTTAGTTCGCCTAATTCTGGACTCGACTATACACTAGATTCGAACTTCTAAAACGGCACACAATTCATAATCATCGCGAGCGAAAAATAGACAAGACCTATATGTTGCTGTGCGACGTCCGTCGTCCGCTGACGCCGACGCGGTACTGAGTTCAGGTTTGCAAATTAGCCAAGTTTTGACGTGCCACTCGCGGATTGCCTTTAACCTATATACACTTTTTTTAATATCATTGGTTTATACTGTCATTGATCGCACTGACTGATGAAAACTATTTATTGTGTAATTAAGATCTTGTAATAATTCCTTTGATAATGCCATAAAGGCTAAACTGGTCCTCTAAAAAGGCCGTTTAGCATGAATCACATTATGATTCTGTTCTAATGCCGTCTCTTTTGCACGCGTGAAAAAACTCTGACTCTATCCTACTTTCAAATCGTTTTATGATTCACCCAAGTCGGCCTTTTTAGATCCCCTGGTCATCCCTGACAAGGTTTTTTGTATATTTTATATGAATTATCTATGAGTATTATATCAATGCTACAGGTGATATTCTACGACTCTGATTGGAACCCGACTGTCGACCAACAAGCCATGGACCGAGCGCACAGACTCGGGCAAACGAAGCAGGTTACCGTTTACAGACTGATCTGTAAGGGGACCATTGAGGAGAGGATCATGCAGCGGGCTAGAGAAAAGAGTGAGGTTAGACCAAAGGGTATCAGTAAACAACTTGAGTTTCTTATTATTTATTGTACACACACGGAAATATAAACAAGCAAAATTACAGTGAAAAAAGATGCACATTGGCGAGCTTATCTCCAAACAGAGATTTCTGACAGCCAAACCATCACAATAAGAAAAAGTAACATAAACAAAGTAATCATACACGTGTACACAGAGAAGAAGAACATACAAAGAATTATACAAGTTTGATAACAAAATAAAAATTGATATCAATACTTACTATAAATATAATATTAGTGAATATAAACTGATTCCAAGACCACAGTCGTAGGGCTAGGGATACGCTTATCACTAACACATCCTCACACAATAACACACCCTTACAAACACACACGCACACACCCTACCACCCTGACACTCGCTCCTTTCGTTTTTGTTTAAATTTATTTAAATTTTTAAGTTACTTTTAAATTTACAATTTAACTACTCCCACCCCAAGGAGAAGGGCGCTGTTACTCCTTACTTACAGGCCTAAAAACTTAGCTAGGAAACAGCAACACCTTTGTTATGGTACCACATTGTTCTAGACTAAACATAAACATGTACATATCCTTCATCTTGTACCCACTTACGATAAATAAATGAATTTGAATTTGAATTTGACTATAAATACAATCTATAAAATATTATAAATGTACATAGTGTGTAATAAACTATTATAAACATAAATATATATGATATTACCTATTCAGATTGTGAGAGGTAGTGTTCTTTAAGCTTTTTCTTGAAGGAACCAATAGTTAGACAGTCGCGAATACTATGTGGAAGAGCATTCCATAGTTGGACTGATTAGACACTGAATGAGTTTCCATAAGCACAGATGTTATGTATAGGGGTTTTTACTGCCATACCTTGCCGTAAAGGTTAACAATTATCGAATTTAATATAATTGATTGATTACAGATTCAAAGAATGGTCATCAGCGGTGGAAACTTCAAACCGGATACTCTAAAACCAAAGGAAGTTGTCTCACTGCTATTAGATGACGAAGAAATAGAACTCAAATGTAAGTACAACCTTTAAATAACCAGCCCTTGGGTTAACCCGCTATAGGTTGTCAACTTCGTGGTTGGCGGGCGGGGTCTCGGAGGGGATGCGGATGGTGTGGCGGGAGGGTGAGCGGTCATGACGCGTGGGGTGGACCAAGGCGGATATCCAGTCGCCGGGGAGGTCGCTCCATAGATAAGGGTAGTATAAACCGATGTATAATGGATCTCTTTTGTAGACTCTGTTTTAAAGTTGTCAATGTCATACTTGAGTACTTGGAATGCCTTGCGCACAGTCCTGCACACTAAGTCGCGTGCTACCTCGTACCCGCCAACCCCTGTACCCCGTGGGCGCGGTAAGCACGAAGTTGACAACCTATAGGTCCTTAGCTTAAGGGTCGGCGCTCCGTGGTAATAAGTCCTGCTCGAACGCTTTTATTTTGTAACTGTCTATCTCGGTTTAGTCAACAGCCGCGCATGGAAAACCTCAGTTATTTTGTCATTTTTTGCAACATTTTTGCATAGTGTGGAAAAACTATAAATCGCATCGGAAGACCGTTTTTTTAAAATTATGTCTGATTTTTTATCATGATTCTGAAATATGTTTTGTCATTGTTCTGTCTCTAATTAAATCACAATAATTATGATACGGTAATGCTATTCGAGAGTTTTTATTGAAATTCCTGATATTAATTTCCGATTTTCGATTTCCGAATTCCGACCCTTAAGTCAAACAAAGAAGTCCTTATCTTGACTCAGCGCCTATACGTTTACCGTGTAACACCGATGGTAATAAACTGCAATTGATAGTCAACGCGTGCAAACGAGATAAAAGAGATGGCATGTTAGGCGGGCGTCGTCGCACACCCGTCAAACTGAACTGACTGAAGCCCATTACGAACGCCACCGAGTTACGCGGTAGACACCAGCTAGTCTAGCATAGCAAACCATATCGAGCTCGATAGCGCGTGATATAGTGCTCTCTCTCTCACTCTGTTGATCTATTTAGAGAGGGATAGACATGTTGTATCGAACGTTTAAAGCTCGATATGGTGTGCTATGCCAAACTAGCAGCCCTTCAGGAATGAGATAAAATATGAATCATTTTTAAAGCAACTCCTGATATGAAAGTCTATACTTGCGATTGTCGGCACTTGCTGAAACTTGAAACACATCTCGAGTTAAAAGCACTTGTACACTAGTTTTACTTTATTTATGTTTTCTCCCAAAGTTTGTTGTTTACGTTGCTCAGAGCTAGCGCCTGGAGTCAATGAAATGTATTTTTCAATGCAAGTGCTCATAAAGGCCCACTTTTTATGCATCAAAACCGAACAGCAAGTCGATTATTTTGCCCTAGGGCTTTTTTTTATTTATTTACCTGAAGTTGGCTAACCTGCAACCTTTCCTGTGTACCATAAATGTTATACTTTTTTTTTCCACTGTTTAACGGCTCTGGATACAGTCCTTCTGAGCCAATCATTAACTTGTAAAATTATAACAATATAACTATCAACTTCAATAATTAAATTGTTTTCTTTGATTATATTTGTTTTCATTTCCTCTCACTATGCATTGAAAAACGTAGTATGATACACGGGCGTAAGAGCAATAAATTACTCGGCTACGTTTAAAACGTGTTTTAAATCGTCCTCGTAATTTATTCCTTTTCGCCCTTGTAGCATAAACTTCTATTAATTAACATCTTCCCTTGAAAATGGTGTAAAATCCGAAACCTGCTCGGAGAAAACATAAATGTAGTGAAACTACTGTACAAGTGCTTTTAACTCAAGATGCAACTCCTAATATGATTGTTTTTTTCGTAGATCGCCAAAAATCAGAAGAAAAGAAGTTTGTAGAAGAAAGAGATAGAAAACGGAAGCACGGATTACTGCCACCTGTAAGTTAAATTTTATTCATAATCTGAAGGATTTTATTCATTCAGAATCGTTTTCTCCAAACCCAAAGTTTCATTGGTCGGGCATACATTTGAAGCTTGTCTATTTAGTCTTTATTTAGTCTACTTGCAATTCTACTTTTTTTCAAATGAAAAGGGACGGGTTTACAACATATGCTGAGCATGTTCCTTTTTGCCATTCAATCATTTTAAAATCAAAGTTATTATTATTTATTATGTAGAAATATTAAGTATTGCATGCTGTGTTCTCCTTTAATTGTCTAGGCATATAACTAAAAATGTATATTTAATTTTACAATGTATTTACTTATGTACTAGATGTTGGTGTTCCTAATAAATAAAAATCTAAATCTAAAAATGTAGTCTTTGTAATTGTTTTTAATTGTGTTGTGTGGCAGCATAAATATACATCTTTTTCTTTCATTCTTTCGAAGCGATGGATTTCGCTATAATATCAAATTAAATTGAAATTGACCTGGATAGCTCAGTTGGTAGAGCAATCGCCCGGTAAGCGAGAGGTCCCGGGTTCGAATCCCGGTTCAGAGCTCTTCAAATCCAGATTTACTTTTCTTTCTGCGTTTCTATACTGCAATGGTATAATGTTAATTTGTATGAAATTGTATTGTTCATGTCCAGCAACAAGCGGTGGTAACAGAGCCGAAGAGGACCCGTGACTCTGCGTCGGAGCCCGGCTCGCCGCTGCGGGTCGACGACGACTGCGACAACCTGGTTGTTGATGCGCCGCTGCCCCCCACTCCTACCTGTAAGCACCTTCAATCAGGGATTAAAAGCGGTATCAATAACCCATTAAATTACCGAAATTAATAGCGGTAGCCCATAATGAACCTTTTTGAATTGTTTCGGGGGTACTAGCATGAACTTGGTATCGACTCGACATCGATTCGATAAATAAAAATGTTACTCTTATTTCATTGCAATAAGAGTTATCGTTTAGAATTTATCGATTCTATCTGTCAAATTTATCTAATCGATGCGTACGTGCTCGCATAGCGGTACTGATATAAAGACGATTCAGTGCGTGGCGGGTATTAGAGGGGTAAGCGAGGGGGTGAGACGAGAGTACGCTGCGCGTCACGCGGGCGGTGTTTGAAAGGGAATCCACATTCTGAATCGGTTTACGCGGTTTTAAGCCAAGGATTGAATTACCCATAAATTACGATACCTTCAATCACCGAAATGACATCTCCTCACAAAATTGACCGCTTATAACCGGTTAGTAATTTAGGTTTGTGTATACCGAAAATTAACAGCCCAAAGTCCTATACTTTTTTCGGCCTAGCTCATTCGCCAAGCAATTGTCTGGGATGTAACGTGCAATAACGAACGAACTTCGTTCCAATTCAAAACACAGAACTTATCCGTTTCGATTGGCGACTCAGCACAGTAGATGCGAAAAACGGAACAGGACCCTGCAACAAGTCCTAATCAGTGACGTGTAACTTGCAGCGTTCTCACCGCCGGCGCGCGCGTCGTGGGGCCCGCGACGGTCTGGTCGCGGGGGCGCGCGGCGCGGCAGACCGCGCGGCTCGCGGCATGCGGGGCTCGGCCGGAGACCAGACGCCTCACCGGCCGCCGTCGCTGACGGTAAGTAACAGTCCTTTTATTAACTTCAATGTGTGTCTTCGCTTGGCATATTCATAATAATATCATGAAAAAATACATGATCTTGCTAAGTTTCTTGCCCTTCTTCTTAGCAAGATCTTGTCTAATCGAAAGGGCAGAGCTAGGCATATATTTATTATATGTATTGCATATATTTATAATATTATTTGTTCCTTATTCCTATATTTTTATTTTATTCAAGTGTATTTTTTTATTAAATTTAAGTAAACCCAACCTTTATTATTCCCCTGCATATTTCCCCATATTATTATTTATGACATAAAAACTTACCTATACACATATATTATTTAATTACTTATATTACATTAAAACAGACCTGTAATAAGTGTATCTGTTTTGCCTATATTACATAAATAAATATATTGCGAATATTTCAAATTTTATAATATTTTCAACTAACAATTTCACAAAAATATGAGAGAAGAAAGCGCGGGTCTATTTTTTTCCCTCTTGTAAGCAGGCAAAGGTCTTAGCTGTTCAGCCTAATTTTGTTGTTTTTTTTTAACTTCTATCTGCAATTTTCTAACTTCTATCTGCACTATCTGCAATTTTCTAACTTCTATCTGCAAAAACTCAAAGTTTCCATTGGTTTCTGTAAATCAGAATTTATAAAATAAATAGATATAAACCTAATTTATACTAATCTATTGGCGTGAATTGCTATAGACCAATATTTTTTTCACTTTTAACTAATTAACAAGAAAAACAAAGTTAAGTTGTGCACTTTGTACCGATGGACTAACGTTTAACCTTAAAAGCAAATGCGTGCGTGTGGCGTTGTGCGTGTCAGTTCAAGCTATATTGTATTGCGTGCACATTGCGTGCAAATTGCGTGCACAATCATTATGCGTCAGTCTAGTTTCATACAACAAGTTCTTTTGATCGCTACGATTTTAAAATTTGTCGTTTTCTGTCGATATTGGTGTCGATTCGGCGCAACACATCTGACAAGACTAACCTTATTTCTAGCGTCCCGTCTTTGTCTTTTCGATTCAGAAAGAAAAGGACAGAACACTTAAATTAAGTTTAGTCCTGTCAATTAAGTGAAGTTGTGTTGAGCCGAATCGGTGTTATTGGCCTTCAGATCAATCAAATCTTTTTCAATGCATGTGCTCGTAAAGGCCCACTTTTTATGCATCAAAACCGAACAGAAAGTCGACTATTTTGCCCTACGGCTTTATTATTATTATTTTTTTAATTTATTTGCAATGGTTGGCTAACCTGCAGTCTTTCCTGTGTACCATAGATGTTATACTTTTTTTTCCACTGTTTAACGGCTCTGGATACAATCCTTTTGAGCCAATCATAATTTAAAGTTCACAAGATTATATTTGTTTTCATTTCCTCACACTATGCATTGAAAAATGTAGTATGATACACGGGCGTAAAAGCAATAAATTACTCGGTTATGTTTAAGACACTCGCTACGCTCGTGTTTTAAATCGTCTTCGTAATTTATTCCTTTGCGCCCTTGTAGCATAAACTACTATCAAGCACTTGCAATTTCAAAAATACAACTACAGCTTATTAAATCTCTTCCAGGCGCCGCCCTCCTAGAATCGGACGGGCCGCTAGAATCCCTCGACTCGCCCACCGGCCCGCCGGACGGTACGGTCCGGCACCGGCGCGGGCCCGGCCGGCCACGTCTCCGGTCCGGCACCGCTGTCAGCACGCGAGGCCCGCCGTCCGGTCGGAGGCCGCGGAGGCCAAGGGAGCCGTTGCTGGTGCCTTTAGCGCCGCCACCGTCGCAATGAGTAAGTCTTGGACTAGGGCGTCACGGGATTTTGCAGAACAATAGTTGTAGAGTAATAGTCCCCTGATGTTAATTCAAAGTAGAATTTCTTTATATTTCTATTACCTATTTTATGAAACAAAAAAAAACAATTTGATCTCTTAACCGAGCTCTTGAAACGAACGTTTGACAACAACAAAAAAAACCGGCCAAGTGCGAGTCGGACTCGCGCACGAAGGGTTCCGTACTATTATCTATAAAAACTGCAAAAAAAAAATTGTTGGTTGTATGGGAGCCCCCTTTAATATTTATTTTATTCTGTTTTTAATATTTGTTGTTATAGCGGCAACAGAAATACATGATCTGTGAAAATTTCAACTGTCTAACTATCACGGTTCATGAGATGTAGCCTGGTGACAGACGGACAGCGGAGTCTTAGTAATAGGGTCACGTTGGTTACCCTTTGGGTACGGAACCCTAAAAAAGAGTGTAAATTTTGACAAAGGTATAAATCTTAATACATTGTTTGTAAGTACAATCCCTACATAAAAGATCAATAAATCAAATATATTTATTGATTTTTCTTTTTTAAAAATAATAAAATAATTATAAAAATATAAAAATACTGATAAATATAAGGTAATCTCAAGATATATTTCGGGTCCGACTTAAACATTAAAAGCTGTTATAGTGTATATAATTAAAAAAATATATTTTTTTCAATACAAAGAGAGTCCGAATTTCTTCAAACGAATCCTCGAAAGTCTGGCGTGTTCATGCTCTAGGCTCTTGTACAGTCTTGGTCATATATATTTCAGTTATATTTTTCTTGTTGCAGATTTCAAGCTGAGAGAAGTGAACCCACCTAGTGTAATTTTGTTTATAATTTATTTAAACGACTATATATATAAATTTTACTTCAAAAAGTATTGTAAAAATTTGTACAAAATAACTTTATGTGACGAAAGAAATACATTTTATTTTCTAAAATGAATTACCATTGTTTTTGTTTTGTTAAATTAATCTTGAAGATAAATAAACTATTGCGTTTGCTGTTTAAAAAATAAAAGTGAGATCCAATGAGTTCAAGAAGGAAGGAGATGCCCATCTAAACATTTTCCCAAACTACAACCGGCACCACACTTTATGACGCCTCGGACGTTAGTATATCTCTCTCTTTCATACATCATATATTTCTTTCATATTTTTCTCTCTGTCTCGCTGGTACTAACTTCACTCGGGTTTGGCGCTAACATGAATGCCGCGTTGCGTAGGTGTGCGATGTAACCTTGTACGTGCGTATATGAATCCTTAATTTCTTTTTTATGGTAATAAGTAGAGATGAAACGGATAGTGATTTGGCCGGATACCGGATACCAGATATCCGGCGAGGCACTAGGCCGGATAGCCGGATATCCGGCGGCCGGATATCCGGCTGAAGATATGCGTTTCGCACTAATTGAGCAAGTCTAAATATTACGCACCAAGGTGCGTGCGGGTGCAAGTGGGCGAGATTATTCGTGCATTTTTTAAATGAAGATCATTTCTAAATGATCGTATCACAATCATACAAATGCTGGTTGGAAACGCGAAACAATTTCCGATCCTAACGAAATT
The DNA here is from genome assembly GCA_934047225.1 of Ypsolopha sequella. Taxonomy (NCBI): domain Eukaryota; kingdom Metazoa; phylum Arthropoda; class Insecta; order Lepidoptera; family Ypsolophidae; genus Ypsolopha; species Ypsolopha sequella. The sequence goes on along the minus strand of OW204004.1, from coordinate 18,315,166 downwards.
TGTAAATATGTATCTTTTGTCTTCTTGGAGTGGTGTATACTGTATATAAATGGACACGAATCTTTAAATGAAACCGCGTAATATACTGTTCATACTGAACAAATTTTCCAAAGTAACATATTGAAAAAACAAAATTGAACCTGCCCGCCCAGTGCCCTTTCAAAATTTATAGTAGGTTTTCAAAATGAGTAAGGAAACACGAAAATATTTTTTCATTTCCACAAGTATGTATCTTTGGAAAAGTTGTTTAGTATGATTTCAGTATGACCATGTGTTTTTATTAAAAGATACCTGTTGAGTTACATTCGGTATATTGTGAGAGCAAAAGAAGCTGCTGTAATGTATGAAGAAAAGCAGAAACGTTTATTCCCAACAATTGATGTAAAGCTTGTCTTTATCTACCATAGCTCAATTCTTATTCACTTTATGTATTAGAATTTAGATTATTCAATCTATTTTGTGATTTAAACGACTTTTTGTATGTTGAGTTAAGTATCCGGTATCCGGCCGGATACTGACTACTATCCGGCCGGATACCGGATACCAAAAATATGGCCGGATAGGCCGGATACCGGATAGTAACCGGATATCCGTTTCATCTCTAGTAATAAGTCAGTTCCACACCGATATACACATACAATTTTAATTATGTTACTTGCAATTTACAATAATCACTTTCGCTATTTGTGTACATATTTTTTAAGATACAATTGGCATTCAATCCGACTGCTACAAAAATCCATAAAGGCCCTATAGCACCAGTTTCGAGCCGAATTGAGATTCCGCTACTGAATTGCATTGCATTAATATGATTATAATGATAACGATTATTTTTTTACATGACTTCCCATAAAAAAGCGTTATGTTTTCATGTATGTATGTATGTAAAAAAAGTTTGCTATTTTCAGGGTTCATTTCAGGGCACACGACCGTCCAAAAAGAGTTATACATATTTTCAGGGTTCATATATGTATGTAACTAACTTACTTACTTACTCGCCGTAGTCGGGTAAAAAGCTAGACAAATGAAACTAAGTTTATTCTCTCTAGCTCTCTAGTATTATCCAGGCCGAAGTTATTATTAGATTTACTGACATCAGAAAAATGTTTTCGTGGTATTTTACTTCTGAAAATAAAGTTCATTATTTTTTTCATCTGATTTTTAGTTTCCTATTATTATTATATTTTCCTAGTATCGTATATTAAGTTCCCCTTAGCAAAATTTTAAATTTCCTACATAAGTTTCTAAGACAAAAATAAAATACAGGTTTATAAAAATGACGCCCGTACAAAGTTGCTTTTGTTCAAACTCGCGTGAGGTGGTAGCGAACATCATGGCCGCCATTATGGACTTCGATAATATAATTATCGCTTCGAAAATGGTTTATTTAGTTGTTAAACAAGCAAAAAGCATGATGTACGGTTACTTTCTGATGATACGATATCCCATCTGGCTTTTTAATTTTTTTTTCATAGTTTTTGCAGTCTTTTACTGTGCAACAAGGCATTTTTAATAGAAGTTCAAACACAAACACACTGCACAATCTCCCGCGGAACACTGAGTCGCGCTTGTGCTAAATTGGCATTTTAGCACTTACGCACTGGGGTCATTTACTCGCTTCGTTGGCCTGGTCCTTACCTTTAGGTCAATGGTGAGATCTATTATTTAATAATAATTTAGTACTGTAGTTGCTACAGTGCGCGCCAATCTTTTAGTCGCTTCTGAATGAGTTACGAGTGCAAGCTTGCGCAGGTACAGTCAAGGAAACAATATCAACGGTTGATTTTTAAATGTTTACTATAATTAGGTCATATTTGCTTCAGAGGGCCTATTATGTATCTTTAGTTGCCATCTGGGCTGGGTGCCTATCATCAAAAACATAGATATACCTTTGAATTCCGATTGTCTAAGGATATGTTCGCACTTGAAGTGACGTCACAGTTCGTAAATAATTCAATACCCACTAAAGGCAATTTTGAAAGTTTACTTTTTATCTATGTTTTTGATGATAGGCACCCAGTCCAGTTGGCTTCCAAAGATACATAATAGAGGGGCAGATTAGAGATAAAAATGAAATCATATAGGAGGGGATTAATACTAAGTATATACATTGAAAAGCACTGCACTAGTTGACCTGGGGGTGCCACGGGTCTGAATCCAAGTTCCCATGACACCTCCAGGGGTGCCACGGATCCGGAATGAGTGGGAAGGTGTACTTGTTGTACCTACCTATTTAATTATTTATTATTATTTTACCTTTTCTTGCCAGGTGTACGGAACACTGCTACCATACCCGATTCCAGTTTATTTACGTCCTGAATAATTCTTTGAACAGTTCTCATTGTGACACCTGTATCTGCTGCAGTCCGTTTTTGTATGGCCTTGAGATTATGCTGAATTCCTTCTTGAGCTTCTTTGGTCATGAATTTATGTACCTCAAACACAATTTTCCTACATTGTCGCCTTAAAACGCTATAACGTCCGCGAGCCATAACAACAACAATAAACTTTAACAAACTAAATCAACAAAACAACAAATAAAGGTAACAAAAACAATAAACTAAACGAATCATGGAATTTTTTCCTCGAAGGTACTTTTCATGCAACGCGCGCGTGTCTAGTGTACGGACGTAGCACTAACACTAACGCATAGTGTTGACACCTGCTAAATGGCGAGCGGGGGGTGTGGTGCGGCACGCATGCGGGTGTGCTCCGCGCCCTCACTCCTGTAACGTCCCCCTGACACCGTAAAACGGCTATTGCGTCGCCTCTTGCGGCTATCTTCAGAGGCGACTAAAAGATTGGCGCGCACTGTAAAGTTATCAATATAATTATAAAATGTTTTTAATTTAATTTTTTTAATTAAAACAATATTATAGGTAGGTACCTAATGTATTTTAACGATACTACTAATTTAAATACAGAAAATGGCTTGTCAATAGCCTAAACTGAAATAATGTGATATCTTGAATAAATCATATTTCTGTCTAAGATTATGTTTTTGTTGATCATTGATAATAAAAAAAAAACAATAAAAGACGTGCTAAATAATAATGAAGCAGTACCCATTCAAAATGTATGCCATTAAATACCGAAATACAAATTATTCATCCTAAATCGGTGCCATAGCCAACGTCGTACATCTTAAATCTATGCCATGATATCGCATCTTGAATCTATGCCAAATAACTCTGGTTACACATCCAAAATCTATGCCGTAGTCTAGTTCATACTAAACCTATGCCATATATAACACGTGATGTCGCATATCTTAAACCTACGCCCACTTCACACATCCTAAATATATATTATAATATAATACCTTGAGTTGCAAATCCTAAATCAGTGCCACAATCACAGAAATATTATCTGTGGCTGCAATACTCTTAAGCCACAAGTAAATCTATGCTACAGTATCTTAGGTCGCACATAATAACCCTACTGTGCCTATGCCCTTAGGTCGCATTCTCAATCTATAGGTATTTAAAAATACCAACGAATCGTTGAACAATACGGTATGTCGCAAATCTTAAATGACAATACATTTGGAAACTTAAGTATACCTTGATATACCTTAGGTCGCACATACTAAACCTGTTTACACATCCTAAATCTTTACCACAATATTCTATGGTCCATCGCCTAAATCTATGCCATACTTAACACAACACAGAGCGAAAAACGACTTTCTCTTGCTTGACAAGTTATAGAAACATCAAAAAGGTTTGAACAATACCTTTAGAAACTAAAGTATACCTTGATATACTTTAGGACGCACATACTAAACCTATGCCATATCTGCTTACACCATAGACTTATAGACTTAGTTTACACAACCTAAACCTATACCACAATACTCTATGGTCCTTTGCCTAAATCTTTGCCACACTTTATTTAAGACAACACAGCAAAAAACGACTTTTTCTTGCTTGGCAAATTATAGAAACATCAAATAGGCATACCCTACTACCATTTCGGGCGCCTTCTCCGTCCTCGCATGCTCGTTTTTCGGCCTCGGTAGTTTATTAAATACCTTAATATTTTAAAAATAACCTCATGCTACTTTACACTAGTACATAAACCAAAGCATTGAAATAAGCAGCAAGCTAATTTCACCCACGATGCATACAAAACATAATCGTGACTTCAAATTATCCATGCATGTGCAGTGTGCATTGCTTGCCACAACGTTAAAGCATTTTAATGACACTTTTCGGACTTGTTTTTCGTAAATTTACTGCTAAAACATGGCATTTTGATGCTAATTAGGTCGTAATAAGGTTGATGTGTGTTGCACTGTGAATTTATAATCTAGTTTCGCCTTCAGGTTTTAATGACCCCTTAGTTTGCGATGACTTTCCTCAAATGACGAAGGAGAATGCATCAAGTAGGTACTTGCATTGTTTAAATCATTTGCCACTTGCCACGTACTATATAAGAGAATGGTTATAGGTATACAAAGGGAAATTTAATCAACCGCCCGAATTTCTGAAAGGTAAGCTGGTGGGAATCTGCTTATATGGAGCCTTCGTCCCTACCCTAGGGAGCTGCTGAGGACGTCCCTACCCTAGGGAGCTGCTGAGCGACACATCTTCCAGCAGCTCCGAAGACAGTGAGTGAGGTCATCAAGACGGACTGGGCCGCTGGTGACGTACCACCGGTGGCCATGAAGAGTCCAGCCCCCCTATTCTGTATCTTTAGTTGCCAACTGTACTAGGTGCCTATCATCAAAAACATAGATAAAAACTGAAATTTCAAAATTGCCTTTAGTGGGTATTGAACTATTAACGAACTGTGTCGTCACTTCAAGTGCGAACATATCCTTGGGAAATCGGAATTCAATGGTATATCTATGTTTTTGATGATAGGCACCCAGTACAGAAGGCAACTAGAGATACATAATAGGCCCGCAGTTGCGAATCTGTCCAGTTGCTCCGGAGGGATTATTTTGATTAACCAATATGGAAAAATATTTGTTATTTTATAACTGGTTACAAAACAGCGAAAATAAATTCTTCTTTGGTAACTGGTTACAAAACCATGGTTACCAAAGTGGACGAAGGGGTTTCATAGTTTATTAACTTTTCTTCTCGACTACAATCTGTCCAGCTGCTAATTTGTCCAGCTGAGAATCTGTCCAGTTGCGAATCTGTCCAGTTGCTCCGGAGGGGGAGACCTCACTCACAAAGGCAGCTAGTTACATCATACTAGCAGCCCACCCTGGACCCGCGGGTAGTAGCCCGCGGAGTTGAAGCCCGGGCAAAGATGACGTCATCAAGGCCCGTACCTTCGACCTTCGACCCACGCTGCTGCTGCTGCCTCTAATACATACCTTGTTATAGTCCGTATAATATAGCTTGAGTCCTGTGACAGCAGGACAGCGCTACACAATTTGTATTTCTAACTCTCTTTCTCATGCTCAAATGTGTATAGCGCTGACAGCTGTCACAGGGCTCGAGCTATATTATACGGACTATAGTAGGATAATCTATCATCATCATCACATATCTTCGCGTTGTATGTAGGAAGGAAGTGCGTTTATCAATCATTCATCGCCACATCTTTCTTATTTTCGCACCTAAACCAACCCCAAAGAAATGTCACTTTTTACGGATATTTCTTTCACATGCAAGCGCATTAGTCGCGATAAAAAACTGGAAGCGTGACCAAAGTGGAATTTTACAAAAATAAATCTCGATTTTCAACACTTCCAACAATTAGGATACCGGAGACATTTTATAGAGGGAGACACATGGATAAAATCTCACTTGATTCTATGATGATCGCTCCGGCTTTTTTCGGTCATGGTGACCATTTCCGATTCTAGTGAATTTTTTAAACTTATTACAATAAAAAAATTGGGCAAGTGCGTGTCGGACTCGCGCACAAATGGTTCCGTAACACCACACTATACGAGTACGGAACCCGACCCCCCGACGGGTATTACGTCTGAATGGGGCGCGGCCCATTCGGACGTAAACTGAAATCGACTACGTTCGAATGCCCGGTCATAAAAATTTTAATATCAATAATTAAGTACAGTCACCTATAAAAGTGGAGTCACACCGCAAGGGAATTATAGTTTGATATAACTATTTATAAGTACTTACCGCTAAGTGTTTTATCCCATTTAATTCACAAACATAACGCACTACACAAGCAGACTGTTGCAAAAACTACAGTGAATAGACCGCAAAAAAAAATGCTTTTCGCTAGTCCTCTGATGTCACACTCGTCACAGATAAGCAGTTCGTTTGTGATTGGTTGACCAGAAAGGGTCATTGTTAAACTAGCTACTTGAGATCGTGCAAACCGGGTTATGATGATCTGTTTCTGTCATGTTTCTGTACGTATTTGATTTAAACCAAGTAAATATATAATAAGTGTAGAGTAAATCTTACTGATATAATGATAAAAAATAACATTGCCAAATGTTCATATATTCTGTAAGTGACAGTACCGGGGCTCTACCGCGTAATTCTCATTTGTATCAACTTCAAGCAAATGCATGCGAAATTCAACGCGTGCAAAAGAGATGGCATGTTAGGCGGGCGTCGTCGCACGCCGCCAAATTTCAATCTCAAGTTGATGTTGATGTAAATGAGAATTACGCGGTAGACCCACAGTTTAAAATTTTTACGACCGATTCGAACGTAGTCGATTTTAGTTTACGTTTGAATGGGCCGCGCCACATTCAAAACGCCCCATTCAGACGTAATACCCACCCGACATGCATGCCCGACCGAGGATCGAACCTGGATCTCAAGATTGACAGTCCAGCGTTCTACCCCTGAGCTACCACCGCTATTTTTTTTCTTGCCTTGGTATATTCTTCTAAATGATTGCTGAAGCCTTGTAAAGTAGAAAACGCATTATTGTCTAGCGTTGTACCGACTCTGACCCATTTAAAATGCAATCAATCTCTATCCTTACATAATAAAATCTGAAGGCTCGTTTGTTATGGTTTCCATACTATTTGCCGTTCATACTATGACTGGAACCTATAAACAGGCTGCAATTAAACTTTTAGCAGAATCATTTGTAAGTTATACCTACTATAGTGTATAAGGTACATCTGTGACGGTTTGCAGCCTTGGCCGCCGTAGGCCATGTAGTACCAGCCGCCCCTTTCTTAGCTCCCATCATTTAGATAAATATGAATTTACTTGTCAAATTTTATCGAAATATATTCCGAAATTTAATTATGCTTATGTCGTATATAGAATACAAGTCACATGGGTATCAAATTGTAACTAAAATATGTAGCTTGACTATATTTACTTGCATCTATTTCGAGAAATGCACAAAAAAAAATTATGTCCCCCCATTTCTCAAAAACTGGTGGACCGAAAAATATGCCAAAAGTCATTTTAATATCTGCTTACGTAAAGATTACAGGAACAATATAGCGGTTGAGAAATACACGAAAACAAAATAACAAAATTAAAATTATGGAACGCGAGTTTGACCGGTTTTTTTATATATCAGTAAGCACGAAAATGGAGACGTTATTCTAAGAAATTGTCTTCTAAGTCAGTACAATACACCTTTTGTAATGCTTCGGCCTTTTCTTTGATTTCTGACGCGCTTAGTTTCGTCAGGTTAATAATAAAATATTTAATAACAAAGTAATAGTTACTTTGGGTAGTTTCTTGTTACCATCAGTGTATTTTTTGCCACGATTGGCCGCTGGGCGCCCTAGGCCCGGGCCTACTGGGCCTTAGGGCAAATCCGCCACTGAGGTACATATACGTAGTTTATCTGTTCCCATTTAAGACTTAAATATGTCACTATTATACGGTTTTTTTCTCTTTGTTTACGTGTTTGATACTTCTACAAAAAGTGTTTTGTGTAAACTTAAATTAAGAGCTTAGTGCCGCGATAGTGGTTTAGTAAAATTGTAATAGTTTCAAGTAATATTTTTAGAAACATAAACAATATATTTTTTTTAAATCTTTATTTAAAGGGTTTGGTCACATAGTGACCATGTCGCCCTAATTGTCCACTTTAAACATTAATCACCACTTAAAAAAAAAAACAAATAAAATTCAATAATTTAATTACCACATCGAAAACGACTATAAAAGTACCATTGTATGTAGTTTCACTTCGTTTGTCCCAATAGCTCTCATTATGTTACAGTTGCACAAAATACCATTACATATGCCACTTTTTATCACAAAAAACCGGCCAAGTACGAGTCAGACTCGCGTACCTAGGGTTCCGTGTTATGGATGATAAATTTGTAATGATGATAATTTAGTAATTTTTTTTCGTGAATGTCTATTTTTTCCTGTAATCTTTACGTAAACACATTATACCATGATATTTTTTCATATTTTTTGGTTCAACAGTTTTGGAGATAAGGGGTTGACATATATTTTTTATGGTTTTTCAAGGATTTCTCGAAATAGATGCAATTAAATATAGCCAAACAATATATTTTTACAATCAGTTTATTAATACCTACAATTTGATATCCGTATTGTATTCTTATAAAATATTTTTTTATTTATTTTACTTATTTTTTAATATTTTTTATTTGTGCTCAACTTTTTAAAATTGCTTTAGTTTTCCCGTAATTGGCCTGTATAAGTAATTGTTTTTTTTTTATATTTTTCGGTCTACCAGCTTCGGAGATTAGGGGGGGACATACATATTTTTGTGGTTCTTTAAAGATTTCTCGAAATCAGTGCCAGTAAACATACCAAAACTATATATTTTTACAATTAGCTTTTTAATTTCTACAATTTGATACCCATTTAGTATTTTTAGGATAATATTTTTTACTTTTCTCACTTTTGTTTTGGAAATGTTTTGAACAATTTCAAATTTTTAATTCTTTTTACACCGTAATATGTGGGCAAGATAATACTATTTTTATGCCAAATTTCATGTCTTTATCTTTAATGGTGCTAAAGTTATGAGGCTGTGACATACGGACGGACGGACAATGGAGTCTCCCCATAAAGGTTACTTTTGTACCTTTTAGGTACGGAACCCTAAAAACAACTGGAAAAAGGTAGAAACTATATACATTAAGTGGGAATTCCGTGAAATGCTATAGGAGTAATGTAAATCCTTCTTGAGTTTGCAACTGTTTACATACAGAATATTCTGTAAATACCCCTAGAGGTAAGTTGCCATGGAAATATTCCACGACATATCTCACCAATTTAGGAGTTCAAAAATAAACATCCTGATTCATAAATAAAACAGCACTCATAACAAAATCGTCACGTAAATGAAACGCACGTTTTGTGCATTATTTTTAGGATGTCTTCATCGGTAAAGTGTAACTCGTCACCCCACATGGGGTGTCATTGGATACGCGGTTTTTTGTCGCTAGGTGATGCGAGTATCGGTTTAATTTTGGCGGCAAAAAATGAAGTAAAATAAGGGAGGGGAAACACTTATCTTTCGCGCAAACGATATGTTAGCGCTTACCTTGGAAAACAGTGGCCCTCAAAGTGTAGGTATGATATATTATAAGTATGCCCTATATTAAGCAGTTTTAAATTTAAATAGGTCAAAATTCTTGCGTTATTTTGCTCCTCGTAGTTCAATTCTCAGTGTAATTCTGTTCTAGCTAGTGGAGACTGCAGCAGGAAAAATATGTTTTCGGGTTCCGTAGCCAAATGGTAAAACGGAACCCTATTAAGAGCCGTTTAGCGGCCGGATTGTGAAAAACCCGCCTTTTGTTGTTTTTGTTGAATAACTATTTAGCAAATTTTGATTTTAAGTGTTCTGCTTCGATTAATCAGAAAAATTGAGTGTTGAGACCTGGATAGCTCAGTGGTTAGAGCAATCGCCCGGTAAGCGAGAGGTCCCGGGTTCTTATCCCGGTTCAGAGCTTCTCACATTAAGATTTACTTTTCTTTCTGCGTTTCCATACTGCAATGATATAAGTTAATCCCAAAGTTATGTTTAAAAATTATGAAAAAAATATAGTATATTGTTATACATGAAATATTGTTATATTGAAATATTATTATAGTAAACTATAAAAAGCAACTTTATTTTAAGAAATTATTCTCGCGTACAAGAAAGACCATGAAAATATTCTTCAAAGTCAAGCTGTTTTTAGACTAAAATTAAGTAAAATTTGTTATTTCTTTGGAACCACGAATGGTATTTGTAAGTTTCTTGCAATAAAATACAATTTTCGAAACATTATTTATGTAATGTTAATCGCGTCCGTGTAAAAAGTATCATTTTCTCATATTTTTCGCTATCCAGAGACCTAGCGACGTCGTAATGCAGTGCGTGCTAATATGAACGTTATTTCAAATAGTTTCTGTCGATAATTGTACCGACACAGGTCGACTCAAGGTCGATCTTGCCCCTTAAGGCGATTACCATCGCCAAATTAGCAGCTCAATATTTGTCAGTACGAATATCAACGGAAACGACATTGAAATAACGTTCATATCAGCGCGCAATGCATAGTGGCTGTTACGACGCTAGCAGTGTCCTTGATAGGTTGAAATAGGAGAAAATTATACTTTTCAATTGGACGTGACTGTTCAATTGAAAAATCATATGTTATGTTTATAGCTATCAAGTTTATCTATTTATCAAAGCATAAATGAATTTAATCGGCTAAGCCACTTAGGAGCAGTAGGAAATTCAAGCCAAAAAACACCATTTAGTAAATATTTTTTTTCATATAGAAGTTTTGGTGGTATGAAAAAGAAAAATCTTGCATATTGTAGCGTTATTTTTAAAAAAAAATTATTTATTATTTTCCGCCACTACATACTAACGAACGTAATTTCGAATTAAATTTGGACTGCCACCAGGCAAGCCTGGTGACAGCCAAAAAAAGAGGTAAACCTGGATGAATAAACCGTATAATTTAAATAACAAAACACAAAAATAACAAAACCGAAGTAAGAAAAATATGGTACAAAAGAACAATAATATCAGAGGAGTATCGGTATAAAGGAAATTCTTAGATCAAAAAAAATTATTATGTCAAATTCCACTTATTTAGGATTTTAATTTCCTTTTAGCTTGAACGACGCATTTATTCATAAAATAATGGATTTTAAATTTGGTTGTCGACACTAGTTTATAGGATCCTTTAAACTAAGATTTCACGGAAGTTTTGATAACTCTTGATCCGAAAGAAAAACGTAATAATAAGGTGTTACGAGCAATCGTTATCTAGCTTTACACTAAGGAATAAAAATAATCGATGCTGAATATTAAGCTACAGATATTAAAAACCTGGTAAGGGTCTCTTCGTGACTTTGGGAGTTTCCGGTGTTCCCGGGAGCAGTCGATGAAGCTTGGCGATTTCAATTTTAGTATCGGAAGCTTTAGCTCACCAGGGACGTGGTCCTTACATCAGGCCTCAATAGGTACAACCGTACGAGATGGCGGATGGGATAATCAGACTGGGGAGACCCAGGAACCCTTTAAAAAATAATCCCGAAGGGTCGCTGTAAAGAAATAAAACAACAGCGTCAAGACATGCTTATGAAATGAGGGAAAGGAAATTAACGTATTGGAAACGGGACAAAAAGGATTTTCAGAGAATGAAACCAAAATTACACAAAACTTACCGGGAAATGCAGGAAAACTGGTTTACACAATGCTCAGGGCAATTGCGCTCTGTTTCTATATTTTAAATACTAAATTTCTTATTTTGTAAAAGAGATTTCGTTCCTTTGTCACGATCTTCTTTAATATGAGAAAAATAACAAAAAAAATCTGACAAGATCATTCTAACTATTCGAATTCGAAAATTCAGAAAAGCAGCCAACGATAAAGAAAGACTAAAAATATATAAAAAGGTTGAATACTTGTAGCGAATGCTACAATATCCTCAAACGACACAAAAAAATTTAAACTAGCTTAAAGGAAATTAACTTCCAGAAGGATAAACAATCAAATAAACCCTTGGCTAATCAAAATGCCTTGAAACAAAAGGGGTCGATTAAATAAAAACAAGATAAGGATGTGATAAGAAAATCCTCGAACGAATAGAACGGTCAATAGGAAACCTACAACTAATATACCCTAACATTAACTTAGACTAACTACTATATGAACCGTCAAAGATAGATATATCAGTTGGGTGATTATAAAATACCAAAAATCAATCTAATATTAATCTAACTACACATATTACAAAACAATCGAATTGATTAATGCTGAATTCCTCGCAACTAAAATAAGAACAACATTACTGTTACACAAGTTTCAAACATAAAACGACATTCATTTAACGAAACAATCGTAAAAACATGGAAATTATTTGAAATTAGATTATCTTGGAATAGACAACCAAAAAAAACATCGGGATTAAAATCAATAACCAAACGACGCCTATAAAATATGTAAGACGTCATACACGAAAATCGCAAAGAAAGGAACAAAAAAAAAAAACTCTTTGGCTGAGTCAATGAAGAATTAAAGAAACATCACTCGAACCAAAAAAAGAAAAAGTTGAAGCTAGATAGAAAATTGTAGGATCATTTTAAAATATCTTTAATATGATAAATACCAACATGAGCCGAATAAAAATCCTCCAACTCATATACTTGAGGAGAAATTATCCTTCGGACACGTGTCTTAGTGAAGCGAGGAGCCAACTTGTTAGTAAAGTAATCAATACCGGAAGAGCGCGAAAAATTACGTCTCCATACAATGTCTCCTACGTTGAGAGAAACGGAAATCCTATTTTTATTATATAATCTCGAATTGCGGAGAAAAGATAGGGACAAGTTATCGGCGACTTTTGCATAAATATCACCTAAAGATCTTAGATTCGAAGCATGCGAGGCCCGACTCTCTGCTATATCACCGCATCGAGTCTGACTTTGAACATGTGTCGTATCGATAATGAGATCTCTCCCGAACATAAGGAAATTCGGCGAAAAAGAAGTCGCGAGATTAATACAAGAGTTTAGATAGAGTTTAACTTTCGGTAACATGCGAGCCCACTGTCGGTGGTTGTCGCCAACTAACATGCTTAAACATGTAACAACGCTCTGATTATATCGTTCGACAGTATTGGCTTGAGGAGAGTAATATGGGGTAAAGGAGGGTTGGCAATTAAATTTAGTCAAAAAATCGTCAAAACAGGAACTTCTGAAAACGGTTGCGTTATCGCACAGAATTGAATGGGGAATTCCGAAATTCAAAAAAATTTGATTCTCCAAAAGGTCGCAAATAGATTTAGCGTCCACCTTTTTTAGGCAAAATAGCCAGACGTATTTGGAAAAAACGTCTACAACAGATAGTATATATTTATATCCGTGATAAGCCATGGGGAGAGGTCCGATAAGATCGATTGACAGCGTTTGAAGAGGAGCCGAAACTAATTTGGGATAGAACATTTGACCACGCGGCTGAGTATTAGAAATCTTAAAGGCTTTACAAACGTCACATTCGTTTAAAATTCGAGTGACGTCGCGATACATATTGGGCCAGTAATATTTTTTTTTTATCTGGAGATACGTTTTCATTACGCCAGGATGTATTTGTGGAAAAACATTGTGTGCTTCCCACACGGCGTCGCGTATTTTTTCGCGAGGTAAAACCACACGCCACGATTCTCTGGTCAAAGGATCTAGAAGCGGGGCATGACGGAGTAAGACCCCTTCACGGATACAATATGCCGGAAACATTTGAGGGTGGTCGCGTGCGCCCATGAACATTTTTTTGAACCAATCATCAGAAGTAGAATCAAGACCACGATCATACGTAATGGGAGCGACGAAAGCTCTCGAGAGGGCATCCGGCACGACATGTTGGACACCTTTTCGGTGAACTATTTCAAAGTTGAATTGAGAGATGATTGTAGACCAACGTGCCAAACGACCTGACGGGTTATCTAACGTCATCAACCACTTAAGAGCGATGTGATCGGTGACGATAGTAAATTGCGTACCATCAAGATAACCGCGAAAGTGTTTGATGGATTCTAGAACAGAAAGTAACTCCCTTTCGGTAGTGCTATAATTTCGTTCGGCTTTGGAAAAGAGTTTGGAAAAATACGCGATAGGGTGCTCCTTGTCATCAGTAACTTGGGAAAGAACAGAACCAAGTCCAACGGATGAAGCATCGCAATGAAGAATAAACGGTTTCGTGAAGTCCGGACAAGCCATAACCGGGGTGTTAATTAGAGCATTCTTTAACTCGTGGAAAGCATGATCGGCTGCTTCGTTCCAATCAATAGAATCTCGTCCCTTTTTTTTACCTAATAAAATAGTTAAAGGAGCGATAATCGAAGAAAAATTATCGACAAATCTCCGATAATAAGAGCAGAGACCAATAAAGCCACGTAGAGCTTTTGCAGTGGTAGGGGTAGGGAATTCTTTAATAGAATCCAACTTAGCCGGATCGGTGTTCAGACCATCCTTATTCAAAACATAACCGAGATATTTAAGTTCGGCTTTACAAAATTCGCACTTTTTGAGGTTAAGGGAAAGTCCGGCTTCCTTAAGGCGGTCCTTAACCTTTTTCAACAGCTGTAAATGACTATCAAAATCACGGGAGACGAGGACCAGATCGTCGACATACCCGAAAATACAATCGTCAGTATCTTTTGTGTACTCATAATTGACAATCATATCTGTTAGGCGTTGCATTTCTGACGCGGCGTTTGTCAAACCAAACGGCATCCTGACAAATTCGAAAAGGCCACGTTGGGGGACTATAAATGCGGTTTTTTCACAGCTTTCTTTATCGGCTAAAGGGATCTGCCAAAAAGCATTACGAAAATCAAGAGAAGTGATGTAGCGAGCACCACGAAGATTATCCAAAATGTCCTGAATACGAGGTAGAGGATAGGAATCTCTAACAGTAACATTGTTGAGCTTGCGACTATCGACACAGAAACGAACAGATCCGTCTTTTTTTGTAACCATAACGACGGGACTCGCCCAAGGCGATCGAGATGGTCGAATAACCCCAGCGTCCAACATTTTGTCTATCTCTTCGTTGAGAATCTTAAGCTTAACCGGAGAGAGGGGATAGTAACGTTGTCGGATAGGTGGACCGACGGTATTTATTTTATGGGATAACCAACTGGTTCTTCCTAAACCTATTTTGTCGGAAGAGATATCTTCGAATTGGTTAATAACTTCTTGTAACCTTACTTCTTGTTCAGAAGAAAGGAAAGAACGCGGTTGGACTTGTCGAACCTCACCGACAAGACCATTCTCCGGATGAGAAACCTTGGACATTAAAAGATTTCCTTTAATATTTTTATTAAAAGCCTGACTAAAAACTACGGTCAGGCCGAACTTGTTCCAAAAATCGATGCCGAGAATAACAGGAGAAACAATACGGTCGGCAACAAGATAATCATGCAAAAAGGAAACTCCGTTAAAAGTGGTTAAAAGAGAAACCGTACCGGAAATAACCATAGGTGATCCATCTGCGGAATAAACAGAGGGAAGAAAACCGGGACTAGCACGAATGCCCAGGCTTTTATCAAGGAACTCGCGGGAAAGGAGCGACAATTGCGCACCAGTGTCAAGAAGCGCCTCGCAAGATTGATTAGACAGGGAAATTTCAACGAAAAGACGGTTATCGGATGAATCTGTCAAACGCACCGGAGAAATTTCAATTTGAGAACTCCTCCGGTGACCAACTAGTTTTTTTGGAGTTTGACTGCAAGAAGGACAATCACGGGTCAAAAAGCCTGGCTTCTTACATCTAAAACATATCTTGCCCGGAACGTTAGGGCATAGACGATAGGGATGGCCGTGTCCATCGCACTTAGGACAAACCACAGGGGTTGTTGAAACTGACGCGATACTGGCACGAGGAGCAAACGAAGGATTGTCGCTTGATAGAGCCTTCTGGGCCGAGTGGTCGTAGGTTTCGAAATTAGTCGCGATTTCGACTAAGGTTTTTAAATCCGAAATACGATTCGTTGACAGACACAACGCGTAACGCGGATGTAGATTAAACTTGATGATCGGCAAGAGTGCTCGATCTGAGATCGGGACCGAAAGCTTGGAATTCAGAGCTTTTATTTCGATTATGAATTCGCGAATGGGCTGATTCGCCTTTTGTTTTTTGTTGCGAATCTCACGTTCAGTGGTATCGTCAAAATCGACAGATCCGAAAGTATCAATAAATAGTGATTTAATTTCCGGAAGTGTGAGTTTATCATTCCTGACAGATCTGTAGAACATTAACGCGTGACCCGTTAAAAGCTCATGGAAGCGACGGACTACGTACTCGTCTTGCACTTCATATGCTGTCATGCACTCTTCTAAGCTGACAAAAAAATCGCGAACACACGAATGACCGTCAAAAGATAAGTTCCATTTCGATAAGGCGGGATTCTTAATGAGACGGCATGCATGAGTAGTGGAAGGCGCGTTGTGTAAAGTATGACACGAAGCGGATGGCTGTTGGGTGGTGAGTTCCATTTGTGATGGTGGTTGGCTCTGATTGGTGATTACGCTCCGTCTAGGGAGAGGCCTAGGTGTTTCCGTGACGTTCTCTTGTTGGTGGGACGCTCCAGCGTAGAGTACGCGCCGGACTGTAGAACATTGCAGAATGGGTGATGGGTCTTCAGCGGGGTCACCCATCGAAATCAAATCATCGTCGTGAGGATTCATGATTTAACAAAAAGGCAGAATTTATAAAGAATAGTGAAAACCGGAAAACGCAATAATATTTGCAAAATAAGGTTTTGCTATTCAATTGACCTCAATACGGCGAAAATAGTTTGTTAAAAAATGTAAACCAGAAAGTTCAAAATAATAGACAAATATTCAAATGTCGACTTTGACAGTTGACAAATCTGAAAATGTAAACAAAGATTTCAGCAATTGCAAAACCTTTTCAAGAAAAATTTCAACGTTTGTTCTGTAAAAACAAAAAGATTAATTCGAGGATTTGCGACAAAATTTCTTGCAAGGAAGAGACAATCTCAATATTATTGTGAAAATTTTGCAACGAAATGAGATTGCCTATATTGGATTAGGGATCAACAGGAAACGAATAAAGTGACCATCCGGATCTACTGGTATCAACAATTATGCTAGAAACACAATAAATATGTTTAACTAGTAACTACCACATTTATGGATAAATTACAATAAATTTATTTGACTTGAAAACTCAGTGTAATTTATTTACTAGAACAGGTAACAATTATTAATGATAGATATGGAAAGTAATAGGCTACTAAATATTGAAATGCACTTACCTGCAGGTCCTACCTAACTATACATAAGGAAATTAGGTTAGGGATAGGATAATATACACACACAAATAAAACAGGTAATACACAAAAAGTGTGTAAATACTTTATTCCTTTATTAAAATTTGCAAAACATAGATTTCACAAATTAAGGGTACTCATAAAGACAAAAAATATTCTTCGTGGAAAAATTTGGTTCCTTTCGACAGCTCGGTATTGGGGTTCCTTAGAAGAGAAAACGCTGCCTGAAAACAAACAAAATTTAGTAGGTTGGAAAATTAGTCTACGAAAGCGTAGACACCACCGTCGAATTGAGAAAAAAACGTTAAAGTACAGCAAGTAATATTCAGAAAACCGTACTTACCTTTTGTTCGGGCGCCATATTTGTAGCGTTATTTTTAAAAAAAAATTATTTATTATTTTCCGCCACTACATACTAACGAACGTAATTTCGAATTAAATTTGGACTGCCACCAGGCAAGCCTGGTGACAGCCAAAAAAAGAGGTAAACCTGGATGAATAAACCGTATAATTTAAATAACAAAACACAAAAATAACAAAACCGAAGTAAGAAAAATATGGTACAAAAGAACAATAATATCAGAGGAGTATCGGTATAAAGGAAATTCTTAGATCAAAAAAAATTATTATGTCAAATTCCACTTATTTAGGATTTTAATTTCCTTTTAGCTTGAACGACGCATTTATTCATAAAATAATGGATTTTAAATTTGGTTGTCGACACTAGTTTATAGGATCCTTTAAACTAAGATTTCACGGAAGTTTTGATAACTCTTGATCCGAAAGAAAAACGTAATAATAAGGTGTTACGAGCAATCGTTATCTAGCTTTACACTAAGGAATAAAAATAATCGATGCTGAATATTAAGCTACAGATATTAAAAACCTGGTAAGGGTCTCTTCGTGACTTTGGGAGTTTCCGGTGTTCCCGGGAGCAGTCGATGAAGCTTGGCGATTTCAATTTTAGTATCGGAAGCTTTAGCTCACCAGGGACGTGGTCCTTACATCAGGCCTCAATAGGTACAACCGTACGAGATGGCGGATGGGATAATCAGACTGGGGAGACCCAGGAACCCTTTAAAAAATAATCCCGAAGGGTCGCTGTAAAGAAATAAAACAACAGCGTCAAGACATGCTTATGAAATGAGGGAAAGGAAATTAACGTATTGGAAACGGGACAAAAAGGATTTTCAGAGAATGAAACCAAAATTACACAAAACTTACCGGGAAATGCAGGAAAACTGGTTTACACAATGCTCAGGGCAATTGCGCTCTGTTTCTATATTTTAAATACTAAATTTCTTATTTTGTAAAAGAGATTTCGTTCCTTTGTCACGATCTTCTTTAATATGAGAAAAATAACAAAAAAAATCTGACAAGATCATTCTAACTATTCGAATTCGAAAATTCAGAAAAGCAGCCAACGATAAAGAAAGACTAAAAATATATAAAAAGGTTGAATACTTGTAGCGAATGCTACAATATGTTGTCTAAGAGATGATTATTCATTATACATTTTATCATTATTTTTGGTTTGGCCGTAAACGAGGAGTAGGCTTTAGAAAGTACCCATTTGGCAATAGTAAGGCCCTTAATGTCACACTGCTGTCCGTCTGCCAGTCCGTCCGTCCGTATGTCACGCACGGGTCTCTAGCTCGTAGATGCAATGAGTTCCAAATCTGTAGATATTATGTGTAAAATGTTGACTCAAAACCAAATATTGAATCAAAAATTCAATTAATTTATTTTTCAAGGTTCTCCCACGCATACAAATGAAGAAAAAAAAATCTTACCCTGGCATGTGGGGTGTCAATCGGTGTCATTGTCTACAGGTCATTGAGTAGTATCTTTGTAAATAAAATTTACCAACTGTATTTGCTAAGATTGATTTATATCAATATGTATAATTTCTTAATTTTACTTTCTTAAATATAAAGGAATATTTCATTAATTATATCACTTTACAATTTTTTTCAGAAAATGTCGGCTGGTGTTAATATAGGACCGTATGATAAGTCTTGCGGGTTAAATTTAAAACACTTGAAATATAACTGACCGTGTTAGGATCGTAGTAACTAGCAAAATCAATAAGAAATTTAAATATAGCCCTTAATAAATGTTTTTAAGTAATTGAATGTTATTTAAGTATTATTTTGTTTCAATAAAGCCCTTCTAAAAGTTTAGAAAGCTTAGCCAGCAAAAGCTCGTCTGACAAGTCGGCTTGCTTGTAAAGACATCCGTCATTCTACACTGCTCACCGATTTATGCACCCCTCCATAACTACCCTACTTCTTTACATCACCAGTTTACGTGGACTCCTGTACAAAAATAACCTCCACTCTAAGAAGAGTCTAAGTATATCGGTGGGGTGTAAGTAAGTTTTTTGGGCTTTTGTAAAAACGTAATGTGCCATTTCCGATAAAGATTAGGAAGTTGAATGAAGAAAGTAATGTTTTAAGACGTGATAGATTATGGTTTTCAATGAATGCCTGTTTTCGTTCCGGTTGTCTTGTGTTTGGAAATACAAAATGTACTATGAAACTTTTTACTAACAAAATTAATACATTTTTGTTTTACTGACTTTTCCTTTTGAGAGCAGTTTTTTATATCTAAAGGTTAAATAATATTAGTTGTCGAAACTTAAAACATAGGTAGTACTAGTCTATATGAATGAACATCTATTTGTATGGGAGCTAAGCGAAATTCATTACTTTTTTTCTCTTCCTCCCATACAAATTGCCCCGATCAGCTGACTCGTCCAGTATGGAAAGGTGAAAACAAATTTTAAGAATTTCGCTTAGCTCCCATACAAACAATTGTTCATATAGACTAGTACTACCTATGTTTTGAGTTTCGCTAACTAATATTATTTAACCTTATTTCAAGCAGCAACGGAGCAACGGATCGACGTGAATTTTTGCATAGAGATAGTTTATGGGTCGGGGAGTGACATAAGCTACTTTTGATCCTGGGAAAATGGAAACGAAATCAGCGCGAGCGAAGCCGCGGGCAAAAGCTATTACAACCTATTTTGGGTGTGATCTAATTTTATCTATAAGAAGACCTCATTAAAATAAATTAAATGATACAATTTTCCACCTCTGTCCCCCTATCGCCATTCATCACTCGTTGTCAGTTACAAAGTGGTGATGTGTAGTTTTTCTGTCCATACATCATCTAACATACCGCCCGATGACATGCCTCTTGCAAAGCTGTTGGAATCCGGTTTTTGCAATTATTCGAATAGTTTGATATTTATTTTTAAATTTTGTTGTGTTTAGTTTTGGCACGAAAGCTAGTAGCTATTCAGGGGGCAATTCCGAGTCTTCCAAGTCTAGCCTTCTCGACCGTAAAAACTTTTTTAACTCGAGTTTTAGACGTCTCGCATCGACTGTTTCTCTGTAATAGCCCCCCTCGATTTATTAGTGACGTGTTATAAAACTTGGTGACGTGTTGGTGACGTGTTATAAAACTAGTAATTCTTCTCTGTTCTTGAATTATATCTAAAACAAAATATTCTAGGCCCTTTAAAACATGATGATGATGACATATTTTCAGAAGATAAAAAAAAATAAGGATAAGGAAGAAAAAAAAAATACAGTTTGATACAATTTACAGCAGAAAGTGTTTCAAATTTTTTAGAAAAAGCGATTTTTCTCCATTCCCTTTCAAAAAGTTTTTCAGAAACCGTCAAGAATAAGATTTGTGGTATGTTTGTAAGGTTTTAGGGTTCCGTAACCAAACGGTGCAAAACGATCTCCCCTGTCTGTCCGTCCGTCTGTCAGAGGGGTCTACACTCAGAACATCGTTTCGCAATGGTCGATGCATTGGTCGATTTTGCACCCCACACGGATGTATTTGCGGATGGATGGCCGCAGTTGAAAAGAGAATGCTTGAAGTGTTGTGAGCGTGGTGAATGAAAGAGATATCCTAGATTATAAGCAATAATTATATACATATGCCTTTGTGTCGCGATAAGGTTTATATAAATTGTAATACTATGTAGTATGTTTTCTAAAGAAAGAAATAAATCAATAAATTGTTCTGTGACTTTACAGCTGACATTGTTACACTTAGCCAATTAAAATGTTCACAAAATACGTGTTACTATGGCCTCTATCGCGGAAAATAATAAAAATAAAAAAGAATTGAAATCCAAATCCTATACAAAAAACCTCTAAAAAGTAGCATTTTCTAACTTTATATGTCCTAAATTTATACATGCGATTGTTGGCACTTAGTGAAACTTGAAACACATCTTGAGTTAAGAGGCTGTGCGAATTTTATTTTAGTCACTGTCACTCCAAGCGAAAAAACGCGCAGTGCAAGAGAAAAAGTTGGTTTTATATTTTTATTAAAAAAACTAAACTAGGTAGCAAATTTTCCAAAATCAAAATCTAGATATTGTTGAAACCCATCTAATAAAATATGTTTGAGTTCTGTACATGGCTGCTACTCGTTAAACGAGGAGAAAAAGTGTGTTAGAAGACCTCCTTTCAACAATTATTTCTATCGAGGAAAGTTTATCCAAACATGTTTTCTAAAAACAAAACCCTAGATTATATAGTCAAAATGCATATACCAGAAACTGATTATAATTTTCCGTGTATTTCATGACATGCACAGAAAAGAAACACGCGGGTTTTTTTTACATATCGCCTTAAAAGCACTTGTTCGTTATAGTTTCACTACATTTATGTTTTCTCCCAACCGGTTTCGGATTTTACTCCATTTTCAAGGAAAGATGTTAATTAAAATACATTTCATTGACTCCAGGCACTAGCTCTGAGCAACGTAAACAATGAACAGTGTGAGGGTAATCAAACAAAATTTCTCTCTCTTTTTCCGAAATACCCCCAGATAGACAACTGAGCGAATTTAGTCCCTTCCCTTGTAAACTGTTAGGTTATCTTAAGTTTTTATTTCTTTTTTGTATTTGTTTTATAATTTAAGTAATTTGTTGTTTAAGAACTATTATTTTATGTAAAAATTAACCAAAATTGAAATCTGTAATTGGCCTTAATTAAGTTATATGTTATTTTTTTTTATCCTTATTATATATCGCTGTTGATTTCTGTACATAAATAAATAAATAAATGATAATTTTCATGAATAATGATAATGAATAGGTAATTGCGTAAATATTACAGGAAAAATGTAGCGTTCAAGATAAAATATAGCGTACTCAGCCGGAGCCGCGAATTGTTTGTCAGGCGCTACCATTTTAGCAGCTTGTTTGTGTTGCCTTAATGCTGCTATGACATCAATATTATTGCAATTCATCATTTTATTAGGGTTCCATACCCGTATTGTTTGATGGTACGGAAACCTTTGTTCACTTAGCCAAATTATTCTTATAATATCTAAAAGCATCAGAACGTAAAGAAAACTTTTAAAAAGCTTCAACAGTCCTAACGCGAAAGCTCATCAACGCACTAGTAATCTTAATTAAAACGTTTAAGACGCTGCTTGTAATTTGTTTGAACTGCTCGGAGCTGATGGTAATGACACCAGCACGTAATTCTTAAGACGTGAGTCGCAGCTCACATTAGCTAGCTTTGTATGGAAGAGGCGATACGAAAATATTTGGTGGGGTTGCTTGTTTCCTATAACTTCACCAAATCAAGACTTGTGGATTTGATATTTGTATATGTGTTTCTTGACTATATAATCTAGGACCTGCTTAGAGTAGAAACGTGATTTGATGAAATTTTCTCGATAGAATTTAATTCCAAAGACAACCCCGAATTTCCGCGCTGTTTTCTGTCACTCTGCAAAGCATACCATTTTAAATATGAAATTTCCTTCTAAGTGAAGATAAATATAAGTTTTAGTACCTGGTTAAACAGATTTTTCATAAACGGCATACTTTATTTTTAAATAAATAATATGTAGTTTGGCGCTTACGCCATGTTTATTTGGATCGATACGCATTGTTGCGCTCTCAATTTTCACATTAGGAAGTAATTAACGATGTCACTTTCCCGCGTCCGCTCAGTCCGCTCATGACCATTGTCAGAGACGGTTCTACGTCAGTTGCGGCCGTGATTACTCGCATAATAAATTGTAACATTGTAATGACTAATAAACGCAATAAACGAAAAAGGGTAATGAACAAAACCCGACACATTCAACGCCTCAAAGAAAATGCTCATAAAATGAGAGAAAAGAGAATGTAAGTATACTTACGTATTTTTTCTAATATTCACATAATATTGAAAAAGGAATGGAGTCGCCATTAATATTTTTGAATTTGGACGATGAAGAATATGCCAACTCGTTTGAACAAAAAGGGTTGGTAGTAATTTATTTATTTCTAATCCTGAAGAAAAAAAATCCTATGACAATAATTCTTGTTTGTATTTTGTAGAATTGAAAAAACTATTGAAAATAATACCCCTGCGGTAAAACTAACTACGGAATGTGTTGGCGGATCGACAGAACACAGGTGACTGAAGTTGCCCTTTATCGACTTACATTTAATTACTAATGTTAAGTCACGTAAATATTGTCTTTTACTTTATTTTTAGCTTAAAAAAAATTTAAAGAGAAGACGCTAAGAAAATAATATTGAGTGCTCACTAGAGTACCTAGTACCTATTCACCAAGTCTGAATATAATATTCGCTATATAAGCCTGTGTTTTAATGTTTTTTAAATGTTTTTTTTTTTTAGGATGAAATAAACACGAGCATAGATGGACATAGAGTAGTCGACGTGAAAAAAATTTTTAATGATCTGATCGAGGTATCAAAACACGAATCATCGTTTCGTTCGGGTATCGGGTATCGGGTATCGTTTCGGGTATCATAGCAGCAGGTTGTGGTAATGCTCAGCTAAATCAATTTTCAGCAGCGCTAGATTTACCAGCTTTATCAAATTATAGATATAAAAAAGCCCAAGACGAAGTTTTTGATGAATGGGAAGTGACAGCGTGGGAAGAAATAAAACGTGCAGGAGAACGTGAGAAAGAAGCGGCTTTGAAAGAGAAGAGTCAGTAAAGACGGAATACCAATAATTGATGTCATTTTAGATGGTTGCTGGTGCAAACGTTCTTACAGGACCAATTATGCTGCATTGTCCGGTGCTGCAGCCATCATTGGAAGGAGATTTGGCAAAGTCTTATTTATGGCTGTTAAAAACAAATATTGTTTTTGCTCAATTACTCCGTTGTTTTCAACATTTCTACAAAAATAATAAGAACTTAAGTTGCTGTAAATTTGATTTACGACTACTTTAGTCCTTATGATTTTTACCGCTCGATCGATGTTTTTAAAATTAAACGGATAAAGAGCAGTAAAATATTATTGGGTTGGATTTAGTATCGTTTGGCACAAACCATACAACTGTATGGGGGCAAAAGTGGTTAAAGCTGGTAGAGGTGGGGTCCCCGATTATAACGCTACCACACTTATTAAAAGGTAATGCACAATTTTCGAGAAATTAATAAAAATTGTTTCTTACCTCAAATCAGATAAAAGGCGAAAACGGAACGTTAAAATGGGCGTTTGACAACCTCAAAAAATTAAAAATTTAATTTAAAAAAACGGTGGATTACCTTTTAATGGGGGGGGTACAAAGCACAAGGGGGTAGTGGCTACCCCCTTCACCCCTCCCTGACCTCGTCCTCCTCCTCCGCCTGCCAAACGATACTAAATTTTAACCCAAACTCAGTTTTATTTATACAGCCAAATTCATACTGAAGACTCGGTAAGTGCTCAGTATCAATATTCAATGACCCATTTTGTGAAATAAGTAAATATTTTTTCGTGTTCCCTACAAACGCAAGCCCACCCGAGAGGTAATTACTATAAGAGGTCACAATTTTATTTTGCAAAATTTGCAAAAGGTTATACTTTGCAAATTTCAAAAAACAAAATTTTGACCCTCCGTTGTATTGACTCAGGGCTTGGCTTGCGTTTATAGAGGAAAAGAAAATAATAAATTAAGAATTTCCAGAAAAAGGGTCATTGGACCTTTATACCGAATTTTCAGTATAAATTTGGATGTATGAATAAGTATCACCCTATGTAAACAAAGTTATGTATAAAAAATTAAATGGTCTAAAATATTCATCACTTCAATATTTTTCCTTAATTCCAATTTTTCCCAAGGCGTGAAATGGTATTTTGTAAACTTTAAATAGAAATAAATGGATGATTGAATACAATTAACTGAATATACCTACTTCGTAGTTTTTATTGTATTTGTGCCCCAAAATCATATCCCGGATAAAATTCTGGATAGTTAAATATTTAATAAATGTACTCGTATGGAAATTATTATTTTGTGAATTTGTTCTAAGTATATGATTATTCCAATCACTGCTAATACATAAGTAGACATACATTCGTGTACACTAGTTTACCTACATACATAGTCAAAGCCAAAAAATATTTATTTAACATAAGTAAAATCATTTACATCCGTAAAAGCTTCAATGGGTGCCTTACAACTGGCTGGTATAAACATAACACAGATAAAAAGTAACCAACACTATTTTATTTTGAACGACTCCATGACTCCTCTTTTCTAAAACTTCGAAACGCAAGCAAGATCGTTGCCGCGCGGCACGCTCTCGCGATGTTGAAATCGGGGCGCTCCCCGCGTCTACGGCTAAACCACGCCCCTCAAGCTCTCATAATTTTTTTTCATATCGCCTTAAGTGGTTCCGTTTTATTAAAATTTCAATTTTTATTTTATTTATTTATTTCCAGTTACAAGTACAATATTTTAACATTGTTCAGTACCATGAAACCATGTTTGGTTTGTATTGGTCCTGGAGTCTACGATACATCAAAAGATTATAATTCATGATGGAGGTAACGAGTTAAAAGCTCAAAGATTTTCTAGGTATGACAAAAGTAGACATTTAAGTTTATTTATTTATTTTATTATTCACACAGAAATCCACAGCACATAACAAAAAAAAAACAATAACAGAAAAGATTAGCTGAACAGAAGCCAATAACGGATTCTTCTTATACTAACTTAAATTGTAAAAAGCATGCAAACAAGAAATCGAAGGTGTATACAGAAAATTTGATTAATAAAATAAAAAAACATAATAATTAGTATAAAAAAAGACAAATAGAATATATATTAAAATAGAAGTTTTTCATTTTCCTTCAAAAAGATGTCTTGTTGACATGTTAAGAAGGTCTATATGAGTCTGCTTCACAAAGTTAGTTTACCAATATTGTAATTGGCAAATATGTTGAGCAAAGTATTGCAAGTTCTCAATTCAATTCAAACCGCACATTAGTTCCGCCAATATCTTGTTTTAAGCGAAGACTCACTGGAAGCTTTACAGTTTAAATTTTTTCAAACTTGAATTCTCGATCGTGAATCTACGAGTACAACAAAAGACACAGGACATTACAATATAGGTAATATATAAGAACACAGAAAGATACATAAATATTTATATAAGTAATAGTTATATATATCAAATATATATAAAAATAAAAAAAATTCTCCCGTTTTGTTCTCTATCTACCACTAACACAACCGCCATTCTAGTCTTCCTTCTGCTAATGATTCGACCTCTTGATAAAATCATAGAGGAATCTGCTTGAGTAAAGTAGATGCTCCTAGATCTTCCTCTTCTTCTTTTTCCCTAGACCTTTCCTGTTATGATATTTTTGTTCTGCTAGTCAGACATTTAAGTTAGAGTTAACGTAAATTCTGAGACTATGACAGAAATAAATTTGAACACTTGGCGATTTATCCATCGCAAGGAGATATAAATTAACATTATATCATTGCAATATAGAAAGTAAAGTGAACCGGGATTCAGAGCTCCTCACATCCAGATTTACTTTTCTTTCTGCGTTTCTATACTGCAATGATATAATGTTAATAGTAAATTCTGTGGGTTGTTTATTACCCAAGATTCAGAGTAATAATTCGGATTAATATTCGCAATTTTTTGGTTAAAATCGGAAAAAAGTCTGTAACAAACGCGCTTGGGGATTTTACCCTCACAATTTACATTTCGACTTTTTATTTTGGCAGCAGAGTTTTGGGGTTGGAGGAATTTATTTTGCATTATTGAGACTTTAAATTTTAATTCGATGATTTTTACTCACTCTTCCGAGAGAGAGACACACAGACACAACGAAGGGATTCCGTTTTCTTTTTTTTTGAAGAGGTGTCTGCAATGTAGGAACGTTAGCAGAAAAAATGTGGTTTATTTAGTAGTCCCAGTTTTCCAGATATTTTGATTATGTGACGTCATTGAAGTGAAGTGAAGTCCACATTTTATGGTGGACAGACGAATAGAAGACACCGAGGTTTTGCTAAATTAAGATTTACAGGAATTAGTGGAATTCTTTCCATATCTTCCCATGTTAATGCTTCTTACCGACCATAAGAAACGCAACAAAGTCCTCTTCCACACTTACGTATCGCAGCCAGTGGCACCACATTGTCGAGTTAAACAGAGTGTTAACGGGGCCATCGCGTCTGTCCGCTCATTTGTATGCCGCCGTCCGTTTGACCGGCCTAATGATATACAGGGAGACTGTTTAATTGATTGTTGTACTTCACGCACCTAGCCTAAAAATACTCAAAGATGTATTCGTGGGTCATATGATTTATTAAAACACGGGCTAATGCATGGCCACTACCGTGTAGGTAACAATTAATAATCAATTAATAATATGCACTGGGCTAGTACTTGGCCTTGGAAGTTGTACGAAATTTATTATGTAAAGTGCAATAACTATGTTTCGCGTCGAGTTATACGCCTGATTTTTTTACAGCACAATGGGGCCGTAGATTTCTGTATGATGTTTCAGTTTCAACTTGATATCTCATACGGGGGCCAAGCAAAAGGGTCTTAACAGACAAGCCGACGGACGGATGGACAGACAGACATGTAATATTTTTAATTTTCAGGTACGGAAACCTAAACAACAATAAGTATATTTTTTTCTTAACCATCCGATTAGTTAATCAGTACAACTTAATCTCAGCGTTTACACGCCAGTTTAAGTTTCTGCAGCCGGTTCTAGCAGCTGTATAACGATTCATCATGCTGTTACCTTTATGCAACAATGTGCACTCTCCAAGGGAGGTCCTCGCTCCGCCAGGTCACGGCTGGGCGCTAAGCATCCTAATTAGTTGTGTAAAACGACGCACCGATATGCGCGCATGCATACGAATGGCGGTACGATTTTACAGTATTGCGTTTCAGAACTTTTGAAGAACTGTCGTCTACAGTATAATAATACGATCACGACTGGAATCCCCGAGGGGTGCCAGAGTGTTTCCGAGTGTGGACTGTGGAACCCAAACAGGCCACACTCGTACACCCACGTTTGGACGATTATTACGTCCCAGGTGAGGGCACAAATTGGTGCAACATGTGTCCCAACGGGGTTTGAACCGGCGACCTCCAGATTAGTAGTCGAGTACTCGAACCACCAGACCATAGGGGCGGTATCTTGAGTATAGTTTTATAAATATTGTGGGTATCGGTATGCGTGAAAATTGATTTGCCACATCCGAATTTAAGTAACTTTGTGACGCTTGAATTATGACATGTATGGTTAACCATGGTTTAGATCCATAGTTAAGGCCAAGCACGTATCCAAGGGGGGGGGGGGGGGATAGTTGGGATTTACCCCTCCAATGAAATCTAGCGTAAGCAGGAACGTAACGTACACGAGACGGGAAAAAACGGCGGCATTAGTGGGACAACAATATTAGCGAAACATTAATAGTCTATGGTGTGCCAAGTAGATAAGAAACCATCCGAAATTATGCAAGTTCTGAATGCGTCCTGACCCCTTCTTCTTTCCGACCGTCACGTCAGCAAATTTATCTATATCTTGGCATGGTATCTATCTACGGAGTCGGACGATCATTTTCTTGCTTATGAATATAAAATCCTGATGAACTAAATTGGGGACGAAAGGCTGACTGGGCTTGCTCTAATATCAATTCATCTAGCATTAACGCCAGATCCTGAAGTCATACTTGCTGAAATGGCGAAAGCAGGAACAGGAAATTACTCCTCATACGATTGAAAATACTCGGTTTTAATTTCAAAGATCTTTTAAAGATAGCAGTATATTTACACCTCTGCAATACAGACCCCAAATATGTATAAAAAGTTATATGGTAGAGTAAGTACAGTGATTTTCTTTCCCATTGTTGCTTAAACTAATGTCCTCCCCCCCCCCCCCGACCCAAATGTCTGAATACGTGCTTGGTTAAGGCAACCAAAAGTTAAAAACATCAGCCGTTGGTTCCCATAACTATTATTTACTATAGGATACAATTTTTAGGGTTCCATCGAAAATTTTAACTCTTTATTTTGAGGCTTCGGGGTCCGTCTGTCCGTTTCCGTAGCTGAAAATAATTTAGATGAAATTTTGGCATTAGAGAGATTCATTATTAATCTGGTAAATATCTATTAGGACGTCACACAGTGCATTGCAACGTCGCTGGGTCTCCAAAAATAATACATCTGAGAAAATAATACTTTTCACAAAGACGCGATAGACGGAAAAAAATCCATAAATAATTTTTCCAAGCAATATTTTGCCTGTATTTTAGTGCAAGAACCATACAAATACCATTCAAATAAATAACCTATTTTACTTAATTTTGGTCTAAAAACAGCTTGACTTTGAACAACATTTTCATGCTCTTTCTTATAGGCGAGAATAATCTCCTAAAATAAAGTTAACTAAAAATTTTTTTTTCATAATTTTTAAACATACCGTTTGA
Organism: Ypsolopha sequella; assembly: GCA_934047225.1. NCBI lineage: Eukaryota > Metazoa > Arthropoda > Insecta > Lepidoptera > Ypsolophidae > Ypsolopha > Ypsolopha sequella. The sequence continues at coordinate 18,285,226 of OW204004.1, read as the reverse complement.
GAGAAATAACTTTATCAATAGAGTAATTTTTAGATGACACTGGGAAGAGCCGCCTTAAGTGCGGTGAAAGAGGCGGATCTAAAACATATTTTGGGGGGGCTGAGGTTTCATCGAGCTTTTTCAGGAAATCATAGTAAATACCATATCCTGTACTATAACAAGACGTATAGGTAAGTAAATTTAAGACTGTAGTAGAACATAGTAGGAATTTGTCATAATATAGTAGTATAAAAGAAATGTCTAAGTCCGATAACGTATATTTTGGGGGGCTTCAGCCCACGAGCCCTCCCCCCCCTGGATCCGCCACTGGTTGTTATTTGTCAGTCAGCAAAATCTTTTTCCTCACAAATTAAGTACCATTCTCAGTGACTGACATTCCACGAAAGTAGACAGACATCTTCATGAGACCATGCATGCGTCCGCGCAACATATTGCCATTCAGAGCGCATAGCTAGAGGCGCCATGAACGGCGCAATGAACAATAGTCTTTATGCCCAATAATTGCGATTCAGTTTATATTTAATTCAGACAAGTAAAGAGATTGCAGATACTCTACGGCGCGACATTACCTGATAAGGGGCCGTCCATTAATCACGTGATGTTTTTTAGCAAATTCTTAACCCCCCCCTCCCCCATGGTGATACGTGTGAGGTTTTAGACTACCCCTCCCCCCTACCCAAAATCACGTGTATTTTTTTGGTACAAAGTATATTAAAAAATTCATAATATTATCTTTAAATTAAATTACGATCCAAGTTTTGATGTCATAAGGTCACGCACCGTTTTTCGGTTTAAAAATTGCGCGTTCAAAGGAAAAATAAATACACGTGATGTCTTACTACATCCCCTCTACCCCCTAGTGATATTTGGTGATTTTTTCCGAACCCCCCCCCACCTTTCGAGCCTCACGTGATTAATGGACGACCCCTAAAGAGCTTTAAGTATTCTCATATTGTTGCAACAAGTAATTAGAGCTTTTTCCAAGCTTTTTACGGAGATAAGTACGTACGAGTCCAAATGTTCATATGGGTATAATATTTCCCAAATGCAAAAAATACGCTACTTTGGTGGTCTTGTTTCAAAAAGTCTTTGGGCTCGGTTTGAGATCATTTCATAATAATTTTCATTTACACTGTAAATATTGCAAGGTTCAGGCCAAAGATTTTGATTTTCATTGCGGGGCAATCAAAAAGAATAATTCAACGAAATAAACCGAACTTTAGAAAGTCTTATTTTGAACAACTTAGTATTAAAAAAAGAATTATTCGAAACAATCCGTAATAGCCGGGCCTTATATGGAACAGACTGGTGATGGGCAGCGGCGTCACTGGTGCGGGGGTTCCGGCACCGCGCTCACACACCCGCCTGCCCAGCGTATGTGAGTATGGGCAATTCTTCCAGGATGTCCGCCGGGGATGGCAAAGTCACTGTCCAGCAGTGGACGAACTAGGCTGATGGATGGATGGATGGAGGTACTTATACCTACTAGAGATAGATTTTTCCGATGGGTTGTATTGTACCAGACATAAGCACACTTTTGGTAACCACCGTCTGCAACCTGCAAGGCTGATTTAGTATTCATAGCGTGTAGATCGTGTCTGTAATCCTGGAAAGGCTTATGTCCAGCAGTGGACGAACTAGGCTGATGGATGGATGGATGGGTGCCTTTGCAAGAAAAAGTGTTCAACTGGTATTCACTAAAATCTAAAACACCTAATATCAATGTTACAGTTGCATTTTGGGTACATAAATACCTTCTAATTTACATAAAAAATAAAACCGTACGAGGTACATTTTTGATGTTAAAGAACTATGCTTCGTGTTTTGAGCCAATAAGATTGTAATGTTGATAAGTGAATGAAATACCAAGTGAAATACTGAAACTTTTATTACAATTTATTTGGATTTCAAGTTCATCGTTCGAGTAATCGGTATTAAGAGTTGACTTACAAATTGTAAGTTACAATAGAAAGCAAAAACCAGTCAAGTGCGAATAAATGTTACTAAGTTAGTAGAATTGAATATATAATCTGAAATTTTACTGATAAATAAACAAATATAAATACCAATTATTTTTTATTTATTAAAATACAGTGAGTCAGGTTTTCAGGGCTAAATATCCGGCTAAATATGAATCTGAGTCCGGCTTTTCTATTTATGGGCCTGGCAACCCTATCTACGGACTTCCATCAGCTAACCTAACATGGCCAGCCCTTAACACCCTCTAAACACATAGAATGATGTGTTTTGTTGTGTCAAAAGCCGACCATGTTATATTTTCAGACGTTTTTGGTGTAGTTTTATTATACTGTCGGATAAAAATCCGCCAGCCAATTTTTTGCTCGTATTTCTATTTAAATAAAAGCGAAACGTTGTTCAATGGAACATAAAAAAAGCTCCTTTTTTAACTCATGCTTTATAAACCTTGTTCATACTAATCTATTGGTGTTAACTGCCACGTACCAAAATGTTTTTCAATTTTTAACTCCTAAACAAGAAATACAAAGTTAAGTTATGCAATTTGTGCTAAGGGACTGACGTTTAACCTAAGGACACGTGATTTTCGAATTTCCAAACTAGATGCGAAAATAGTAAATCACAAGCACTTTGGGCGGCGAAATTTCTGCACGTAAATGAAGTTTTCCATGGAACAAAATGCTGGTAAATGTTCCGTTTTGTTTACTAAAATAGTCTATACCAGTGGTTCCCAGTCTTTTCTACTTGCAGACCGGTAAAAAAATAAAAAACATTTCAGGGACCAGTAGGAAACAAAACCTTTAAACGAGGTAACGCTGCCAGTCTCTTGGGTACTCTCCCCAGCGGCAACGATCTAAATCAAATTTTTCATTTAATTAAAGATTTTTTTAATTAGTATATAATTTTCGTTTTTTAGTCTTAGGTATTTAGTATATTTGTATATTTTTTCCTTGTATTATTTGATTATTATGAAGTGCTTTATTGCTTGAACTATTAACTGGAAATACTCGAAAAATATAAAAGGAAAAATTAACTTAAAGTATGTTGCTGTTTAGTTGGCAAAATAGACGGCTATTCTTTGGAAAGACGAAGCGTTGTATTGACATCCATTTTGTTTTTATAATTGACATGGTTGAAAAGGTTTTTTCACATAATTATGTCGTGGTCGTGCGTCTTCTGTCCGACGCGACGTGGCGAATGAATAGATTATTTTTCACAGACCGGCAGGAAATGTACGTGGAGTGGCACCGGTCCGCGGACCATGGACTGGGAAACACTGGTCTATACGTATAAACGACAGCTAGACAAAATAAATTTTTATTTTGTCTAGCTGTAGTAAAACAATCTCGGTGGAAAATGCACGTCATAATATTGTTTTCCTTACTTTTGAAGTTTTCAACACGAACGTAAAAAATGGATATTTTGATATCCGTGGTTTTCAATAAATTAACATTATATAATGCGGTATAGAAACGCAGAAAGAAAAGTAAATCTAGATGTGAGGATATCTAAACCGGGATCAGAGCTCCTCACATCCAGATTTACTTTTCTTTCTGCGTTTCTATACTGCAATGATATAATGTTAATTTATATCTCTTTGCGATGGATAAATCACCAAGTGTTCAAACATAGAAATTTATTTCTATCATAGTTTTCAATAAAACAATTTAACGGGACACCTGATGCTAGAACATCAACAAGGCCAGATTTTCAAGGGTTCAATGGAAGAAACTAGGTCTCTCCTCATATTGAAAAAAATACATTTATTTTGTTGGTCTTTTATTAATTCAATCTACTTATAAGCAATGTCCTTTTGTTTAAAAAAATATATTTCCAACCTAGTTTTTAGGGTTCCGTAGGCAACAACAAGAAACCCTTATAGTTTCGCCATGTCCGTCTGTCTGTATGTCTGTCTGTCTGCCTGTCTGTCTGTCTGTCTGTCTGTCTGTCTGTCTGTCCATGGCTTAGCTTAGATACTATTAGTACTAAAAAACTGTAATTTAACATGGGTATACATATTTATTACGCTAATAAAGTGGTACAGTAAAATTTTTAAAAAAGTTTTTTTTTGGTTGCCTCCCCTAAACTATGGCCCTTTATAATTAATCAATATAGTCATACAACACTACCTCATATTTTACATATTCATTATCCATCAGGATTATGTCTCAACTATACACAAACATCTTACCAATTCCATTTACACAATAAAATGTCATAGGTAATGGAGGTATATTTATTCATAAAATCCGGCTAGACAATAGGCATAGATTAAAGCATGTTAATTAATGTTAATGTATAGATATTTAGGTTTAATAAGGCGTATTTTCGAAGTTTTGGTCCATAAAACCTCATGATGATGAATATTTTTACGAAAAGGCTGCAACTTCCATTTGCCTTGATGAATGGCTGTTTAGAAATGTGTCCTTTGCTATCAAGATAAATTTATAATAATTTGCTTCAGACTAATTTGACAGTTAGATGACAGATGAGTAGACAGACAGAGACATACCACTTTTAATCACACATCACAATCAGTCCATCCATCAGCCTAGTTCGTCCTCTGCTGGACATAAGCCTTTCCAGGACTTTGCCACTCCCGTCGGTCATCCTAGAAGAATTGCCCATACTCACACACGCTGGGCAGGCGGGTTGGTGAGCGCGGTGCCGGAACCCTCACACCAGTGACGCCGCTGCCCGTCACCAGTCTGTTACATATGAGGCCCGGCTATTAGGGATGGATGGATATACCGCCATCCATCGGTCCCAGGCATGGTGGGCCTCCTGTTTTTTGGCCTGTGAGCTGTCCTCTTACTCTCCCCCGAATTACTTCGAGGGGGTCTCCAAGTAAGATGGTTGGTACCTCCACAGTCGAGCCCGGCGTCAGCTCTACCACCTGATCCATCCATACCATCACAATCAGTATAATGTCTAAAATTCTCAAGTGACAACATCACCGGACAATTCTTAAAAAAATCATAAAAACATAATAACTAGTTAATTTATATACCAAAATAATGAAAACTATGTCCCAAAACAGGGGTGCATGGCCAAGAGGTCGACCGCGGTCTACCGGTCGGCCGTAAAGGCGATTCAAGTAACCCACGCGAGTTAACCCTTAAATTCATCTTGGGTCGAAAACGGCACAAAGGAATTTTTATTTATTATTTATAATTTCATGTTAAAAATTATAATTATATGAGCTAAAAATATGTTTGCCAACAATTTTATTATTTTTTTAAAATTTTAAATTCAATCATTTATTTTCTTCGTTTTTTTGTATTTTCTCGCAAATGCGGGAAAATCGTCAAAGAGAGCTTTTTGAAAAAAAAATCTAATAAATATTCTGCTTGCAGATATTTTTATAGTTTTTTGATTTTTAAGTCACAAAGAGTTCAGCTTTACAAGTACCCAATAAAAAAAAGAAAAACTAAAAAAAATATTTTTATAGCAAATTTAATTTGTTTTATTTTTCTTGTTTTTACTTGTAAAAACCCCATTTCAATCAAGAAATATTTTTTTTCATATTTTTTTGGTATATTTCTATCACTGTTTTAAATTTCATACAAAAATAAAATCTCATGCATTTAAGGGTTAAAGTCATTTTAAATAATAAAGTGAAAAATTGCTTATTTTGACATTTTCCGCTATGAATACAATAAAAATCAAACGCCGTTCTCGCTCATCGCTGTTAGTTTTTACGCTGCCCAATATGATAAACTTGTAGAGCATAAATTAAATATTCACCCAAAAACGCAAGGCGGAGTGAAAAATGCGCATTTTGTACCATCAATTAATAAATACTTCACAAACTTATCACAAAATTCTTTTTTCCCTTTGCAGTCGACCGCATACATTATTTTTGTACACATGTAGACCTCTCAGGTCACAAGTTTGGCCAGTCCTGTCCTAAAATGACGTAAATTCGCTGAAAAAAAAATAAAAAAAATCTTTTAAAAATTAAGCCATGGGAATTACATGCGCGAGTGTACGTACGCAACTGTCCCTCACTACTTTTGCTCGGACTTCTTAAGACATGAGCCTAGAGCATGAACAACGCCAGACTTTCGAGGATTCATTTGAAGAAATTCATACTCTTCTTGTATTGAAAAAAAAATATGTTTGATTTGTTGATCTTTTATCTAGGGATTCTACTTATAAACAATGTATTAAGATTTGTACTTTTGACAAATAAAAAATGTTTTCTTCCCTTATTTGTTTTGGTTTTCAAACGTTCGTTTCAAGAACGCGGTTAAGAGATCAACTTGGTTTTTTTTCACAAAATAGGTAAAAGAAATATGAAGGGATTCTACTAAAATCCAATAATTTTATCCCTACAAAATATTTCAGTGTTAGCTAAAAACACACCAATTTGTGATCGCTGCGTGATCATTAATATTACGCGTCCAAGAAAAAGAGGCCAGGAGCCAACATATAATCGCCTCTGTCAAAAGCAAATAAGGTCTTTGCCATTGGACTTATTGTGCTGGAAGGGTAATAAAAGAAGTTGCTAGGGTAGGCCATACTCTTAAACCGTACCGATGCCTGTACTCATCTACAAACCCCCTCTAGTAACATTGCGTGATCAAGTCCCTTTAACAAACAAATGACAAAAATAAATTGCTTTTTGACTAAATAAATAAGCAAAGAAATATGAAATGAAAATGTAAACATAAAGTAGATATTGGGAAAAGGAAATTGAGTTTTCAGCAGCGTTGTGTTTTATGATTTTAAATTCTAGTCTTTTTTGTTTCGCCCGTCTGTTACCTTACTCTTTAGTTCGTCTAACATGCAAATTATATTTTCACCTCACTAGCTTGAAAAGCGCGCCTTTGTTGCTTAAAAACATTAAGCAAAATAAATTTTTGCTCACTGGTTTTAAATAGTGAAGAAAAGTGTTTCAAATTAAGAACACTGCGAATTGTTCAAAACCTCCATACCCTTTGCTCAAGAGAAAGAGAAACAGCAAACATCAGCATGGTGGCTATCTCTTTCACTCTATATGTATTCCATACACTTTAGGAAGCTATACACAGCCCCACAGCTTGTCGGATATCATAGACAAGGTAAATTTCTTGAAATCTCCCAATGTGTATGGAATCCGGAAACTGATAGATAGAGTAAAACTCCCGCGTGATGGTTATGTTTTGCGTTTTCGATCGGTTTATCAAAGATTTTCCGATTTTTCGCGGCTTTTGGGATTCAATTAACACTTCTTACATTTTATTTTATGTACAATATTTTTATATAGTGTATTGCTTAAAGTAAAAAAGCATTGAATTCTTATAAGTTCGTTCGAAAAGATGGTGTCTTTACATCTGTGTTTTCTCGCTAGTGAGGTGAAAAGTTGTATGTGTCACACGGGAGCAAATTTATTCTGTTTCTTGTGCCTTTGAGTCCCTCACCACTACGGCGTAAGGCTTACCCCTTTTCATGCTGCTGGGACCCAAAAATCATCGGTGAAAAGAGAGTGAGCGAGTGTTCACAATCCATACACGGAAACCCCTATATTGCATTCGATGGCCTCATTCTATATTTGCATCCATTGGGTCATCTAGGGTACGTTACATAATCCATCCATTGTTACACATATTATCTACAAATTCCTAGTTCTCGTGTGGGCGTACCTGGTTGTATCAAACTTTCATAATCGGTGCAATATTGTAGCAGCGGCGCGTGCGCATCTACACGGAGAAAGGAGCGTGTGGGAGTTATAGTTCCCGCATCACGGTGGATAGGTGAGTAATAGTTTGTAGAATTTGAATTTTTTGCATATTTTTGATACAACACTATATTAATAGACTGGTTCACTTTTTGACAGCTTTTAATTTTAGCTGCATTTTGATTGACATTTGGCCAATTTACAAAATCGGACCTGCTGAAGACAAATTTTGATGTTGGCAAATTATCCGTTTGCCGAGTATTTTACATGCCAAAAACGGCTTAACTCTACTCTACTTAAAATCTACTTTTTCACTGTATTTTACACACAATCATTTCTTCTTCATTGCGAAACCCATAACATTTAGATAATCGCCAAGGTTTTTGCGTGTCTTGTCACATCTATATCGCTATAAATCTTGCTCTTTGAGACTATACAGCGAGTTCTACTAGTCTAGCATAGAAAACTCTAACGAGCTCGATAGCGCGTGATACAATGCTCTCTCTCACTCTGTTGATCTACCTCGAGAGGGATAGACATGATATATCGAGCGGATAAAGCTCGATATGGTCTGCTATGCTAGACCCCCTGGGCTCGTTAAGTAATCGCTTCTGATGCAAGATGCAGTACAAATCGTTTCGCAATATAATAACACCCTGTACACTGTGAAACAATAGATGGAGGAATTGCGGAAGAAATGATTTGTGATGGAATCTACTGGGTTAAGACGTTGCCTAAAGATGTATGATTTGATTATATATCTAAAAGTTAAGGCTACACCACTTGGATATTTTTTCTGCCGACGCCCATCCAGTAAATTGTGTGGCCTCTTAAAGGCATTGTTGATCGTTGGGACAGTCCCGTTCTGGGATTCTGGAACAGGGTTCACGTGGAGTCACAGTGCTTCACCAGGAGGATGCTGTTGTAGGCATCACTCAATTTAGTTGTGTGATGTCTGCAACAGCGACTTCCGCTGCCTTTCTGTGTTTTTATTCTTGTGTGTAGATAAGGATACTAACATAGTTTTTAAGCATATAGTGTTACTAACTAAGATATGGATTTCAGCCTGAAATAAATATTTTCTTTCTTTCTTTCTTTCTTCTTATATGTTTTGTTTTCTTACTTACACTCACGCAACTGTTACATGAACATTAAGTAGGATTAGGCGCTACGGGAAAAAAATCAACATTTTTAAAACTTGCATATCTACTTCAGTAATGAAGGTATTATTTTGATAATATAGTATATTATTTTTGTAATCTTTTTCTAGGGATCTGTTAAACGAAAATGCGATTGGAGAAATTCGGCTCGATAAAAATATTTATTGAATCTTTTTCGACACTATGTCTCCTGGTTTGACAATTTGGAATGACATGTGGACTGCTATTATATTTTGTTAGATGAGTTTTAACAGTATTGAGGACCTGGTTAAACGGAATTTCGATAGCAACTTTAGTACATTTTATATTAATAAAAAACCGACCTTTTGCTACTTTTCCTCGGATCCGTCCTTCTTGCACTGAGAGTTTTTTCGCATATGGAATAACAAGGACGTAGCGTAACTTTTACATATCGCCTTAAAGGGTTTTTTCAAAATTATTATTAGAATGAAACTATGACAGAAATAAATTTCTATGTTTGAATACTTGGCGATTTATCCATCGCAAGGAGATATAAATGCATATTATTAGAATGCATTACAAACTAGAAATGTAAGCAGGAGGTTCAAATCCTGGCCCGAGGAATTTTTTCAAAAATATTTGTGCTTTTAAATTTGTTTCTGATTGATTTCTAGTTTGTAATGCACTCTAATAATTATTAGAGTATTCAATGCGATGGTTTTCTCAATAAAAGATTCTTATAGTTATAATAGAATATTATAATAGAAAAATTCTTCTTATAGTTACTGAGTAGATTATATAATTTGAATTTCGTGACATTATGTATAGTAAGTAAATATTAATTTAACGTTCACATACTTGTGATACTTGCTTATTTTGCACAATTTCAATTACATCAAACCTAATATGAGGAGAAGGTAGCCACATTAAGGAAAAATTATTTTGCAACGTTGAGTTGAACATAGTTATTTCGCTAACCTTGTGCTCAATTTACCTGTTGTCGAGTTTCAATTACATATTTATTATATCATAGCCTAAATAGATATAACAATTATGTAACTAATGCATTTATTTACAGTACAACAGAAAATACTAAAAATGCTACTAAAGTGTTCTATCAAAAATAGTAACTGCACATAAAAAATCATTATTTTGGAAAAATATTAAATATCTCTGATGGATAAAATCCGAAACGAAGATATCCGTCAGAGATCGAAGGTAACCGACGCAGCCTGCCGAATCAGTAAGTTTAAGTGGCAGTGGACTGGCCATAAGTGTCGCCGACGTGATGACCGTTGGGGCCGTAAGGCATTGGAATGGAGACCACATACAGCAAAGCGCAGCGTAGGCCGCCCTCGTGCCCGCTGGCAGGAAATATAAAGTACGCTGGACTGACGATCTGAAGGACGTTGCGGGTGGCGGCTGGATGAGGATGACTGAGGACCGCCAAGAGTGGCGTAATATTGGGGAGGTCTATGTCCAGCAGTGGACAAATATGGATTGATAGATGGATGGATAGATAAAAAAATACTGACTTGCACACTAAAATACTAACTGTGCTCTTATAGTATTTCTGGGTTGTCATAAAAAAAATAACCACGAAGGTTGGGTATGGCGGTCGCGGAACTACATTACGCGACTCGCCATACCTAAACTATTACCGGCTCTCTTTTGCGCTAAGAGATTTCTGATGGTAAATTTAGTGTCAAAATAATATTTTTGATGTGCAAATAAAAATATTCCTAAATATATTTGACTAATAAAATGCAAAGAAATGGGGCAATAGCAGTAGTCCAGTAATTGAAAGATTTGAGGTCGAATTAAAGACATACTAGTAAAATGACTTCCAAATGATAGTATTTTCGTATTAATGACTCCCACCCCTCTTGGAAGAACATATCTATTTTTATATTTTTCCAAAATAATTAGGCTACTGAACTTACTAAAATAAGTTTAAAACAATAGTGCTTAATAAGTATTACTATAGCATAGAAGAATATCTTCTCGACAATCTAATTGAAAGAATGTGCTGAGAGTATCTTATAACTTGTATACTAAACATGACTTGATTGATATAAAAACGGCTCACCTCAATACGTGTTATAATCGGGAAAGCTGACCAGTTTCAGCAGATTTAGACTGCCTTCATCTGGGCGAGTGAAGACGTTAACGCGACGACGTGCCTCACACTGCAGGCTGCGGCCCGCAGGGCTCGCAGGTCAGTTTGAAATATCGTATTGAAATTTCATTTATTGCAAAATTAGGTTCTTTTTGACGTTTGTCTTCATTCCTTATTTTGTCTTTACAATCGAAATTACCTGCGTTCCGATTCACGACATAATCGATTATATCGCGTCTGACACTCTTTTTTCGCAAAATGATACTGGCCACAAATAAAAGACGCCGGCCGAAGCCTGAAAAAAAAAAGGTAAAAACCGCGCCGCGCTTGCAAAGTCATAAAATACATTAAATTTGAAAGGAAAAATCAAATATTTAAATACATAAATCAGGTAGTAGAAAAAGTATCGTTCGCAACGAGTAAAAATGGGTTTTCTTACCCTCGGAATGTAAGCTTTCGACGTTTCATTCCTCGGGCGTAGTAATACTTTATATTCTCTGCCTCGGGTAAGAAAATCTGCCATTTTATACTCGTCTCGAAATATATCATTTACTGTGGAATTAGGAATTGTGTTTGTTATAATGATGTTAAGGGATCAACAGTATTTATTTGTGATTCCAAAATATATATACGTGTAAGAGATAAAAAACAAAAAAGTAATTTAAATTTAAAACTAAATAATCCTAAAATAAAAGAAAAGGCCCTAAAACATTATACTAAATAAAAAATATTCTCTAAGCCGTTGCCGTCGGGTGCGGTGCCCAAGAGGCTGGCGGCATTACCCCGCTGGATCGCCAGACTGATCCTCTAGCCGAGGTATGCCCCAACCCTTACGTCACCAGAGGCGTCGATGAAACGTGTCGATAGTTCTTTGAAAAGACGACGTGCGTTCGGACCCCACGGTCCCAGCCAGGGTTTCAACACCAAACGGCGCAAATATGTAGCCCTCTCCGAGGAAAGCATATTTGCGACGCTTTAGGTTTTCTGCTGACTCCGCAGCCGCAGCAGCCCTGGCTGAGGTCGCCTGTAGGTGGGACGGGGTGAGTGTATCAACACACGTCGCATCAAACAAGCGGCCTGCCATTTTTCCAAGCTAACAAAGTCATTCTATTGTGTTTTTTTAGATCTGTAATTTTATACTATTTTTTATTAGAATTAAATATTCAAATTTTAGGAGTCTGAACGATATTTACCAGAGGCACATGACACCATTCTAATATTTGTATGCCCTTTAAGCTAAGACGTGATAGACTTAAGCTCTTCATTTACCATCTTTTACCATTTTTGTCTTGACTTTGTGAATTTCAGAGAATTGTTCAAATTACAATATTATACAACGTGTAACAGAAAGGTGTAACCATATTTGAAGAGCTTATTCAGTCAATGGTATAGAACAACTTTTACTATGGAACAAACCCTGTATCTCGAAAAATTAAAAAAACTGTTTCATAGAAAAATGCATTGCCGCTCGGCTGAAATGTATGGAAGGGCAGATTTATTTTTGAGATTTCAGGGTTGACTCCATAGCAAAAGTTGTTCTATACCATTGACTCAATAAGCTCTTTAAATATGGTTACGCTTTTCTGTTACACCTTGTATATTACAATTATATAGGTTGTATTCACAAAGCTAATATCGTGCAGGTCTCTTGCGATTTTCTTGAACGATTTATGTAAAATTTGTGATTTACCTACCAACCTATCGAAGTTGGTTGCACTATCAATTACAATTTATGATATTTTGACATGCACTACAGTTGCATGAGCCCCCAAGTAATACCTCGATACTGCGCTCTGAGAATGGATGGATGCTTAACTGGCCTCGATTTAAACTTGGTTAAAATACACTATTATGATTTAATGACAAACGTAAACAAGCTCAAATTCTCGTTGCTGTCGCAGCTGTTTTAAAAACCGCTCAAGTGACAGCCCGACTTGCGGACCTTGTGTTCCGTATTGTGTTAGTTTAAATTGTGTAAGACATAGGCGGAGATAGCTTAGGCGGTAGAAAACTACTGGCTTCTCAATCTTGAGACCCAGGTTCGATCTCCAGTCAGGCATGCGCCGATGAGTTTTTCGGAATTTATGTTCATAGTATTTGTATTACTTTAATACTTACTTGCTGAACGGTGAAAGAAAACATCGTGGGGAAATGCACGCCCTAAAAAGCATGTATTTATCCCCGAAACACGGTGATAGGGCTCACTCACTCACCACCCATCAAGTTGAGACGTAATAATCGTCGGTGAAACGCGGGTATATCGAGTGTGGACTGTGACTTGCACATCACAGTTCGCACTCGGGAGCACCTCTGACATATCCTTAAGGATTCATGTCGTGACGATATGTATTTTTATTTTTTACAAGAAATTTCATTTGTTTTCGTAACAATTAGTATGAGTTAATAATAAAACAGGTGTCAAACTCAAAAAAACCTTTAATCCTCCCCTATTTATTAGCATTCTCATCCTTTACGAAGAACTCTTCAGTGAGCGGCACTTTACTGAGCTGGTCGTAGGTGTACGCGTCGAAGAACTTCTGTGTGACGTTCATGGTGTACCCGATCGCGTACTCCAGGATGGGGGCACCCATCTCACCGGCCACCTGCTTCGAGTTGGCATTCAGCACGTCCAGGATGTTCGCGCCTGCGAAATGTCAAGGTCGAACTGTCGATTACGGAATACATCAATACGGAATCTAGATGTGCCCGCTTCTCTGCCCGCTAACAAATAATTTTATTATTAACACACCACTGGTGACGTATATGTCTGTGAGACCGGGTAGTTTGAAAAAATCTAATATTTTTTTCACCGTTCATTGAATTACATTGCGATTTCGATTAGCTGCCTTATTACCGCTCTCTTGCCATAAATGTAATAAATATATTATGGATTGAGCACGTAGTACTTACTTGATCGAGTTATTTGGCTGTTGAAGATAAGCGATTACAGTTTTTTTTTCAATAGAAATATTACCATTTTTGTTTCTTTATTTTATGTTTCCAATGGCATAAGACTGACTAAGGCTGATTTTATCGTTAAATATTTTGTGGCGACATCTTTTAGTTTAAAAAAATATTGTTTAAATACCTTGTAATTTTAATGCATCCAAATATATTGTCTAATATTAATAAAAGAGATTCGATTTCCTAGTTATTGACAAAATAATACCAAATTTTATAACGTTTCGACTGAAAAGTAGTTTATAGTAAATTATAAAAAAAACTCATAGTCAAAACCCCCGGTGCGTGAGACCGGGGTCACCAACGATGTCAGTAAAATACACGTCACCATTGGCGGGTTAATAATAAAAAAAAAACAGAAACACTGGAATCATAGAGAAGAGGAAACCGGGTATTGCGTCTATATGCCAAAATGTCCAATGGGTTTGATTGTCCTAGTGTCAAAATGTACAAACTGCAATTGACAAAATGTACTTCTGTCTAAATGTTTACAGGACTGAACCTTCAGGTTCTAATGTCTGCTTTCCCAAAATCACCACTTCCCAAAATTCAGTTTTCCCACATTGTCTACTTCCCATATCTACTTTACTTTCCTAAAATGACAACTCTTGTTGCAAGTACAGTGAGAGTTGTTAAAAGTGACATATGTCAAAATTGACAGATGAAAAGTTTTTCATAGATGAGATGGTTGTGAGTGACGTTGGATGTAGGAGATAATCTCTGGAATTATCTGGAAAAATAATTTGATGTTCAATTTGCGTTTAAAGTTGCCTTACATGATGTTACGTTTTTGCAAACCCAAAACAGTATGAACGGCCGTTTAGACACATACGAATCTCTAACGTTATATAGTTTAGTGGTCTAGTATTCGACTTTCGAACCTCTTACGGTAGGCCTACACCTGCCTCTCTAATATGTATCTTTAGTTGCCAACTAGGGATCTAAAAAGGCCGGCTAGGGTGAATCATAAAATGATTTGAAAGCACGATAGAGTCAGAGCTTTTTCACGCGTACAAAAGAGACGGCATTAGAACAGAATCATAATGTGATTCACGCAAAACGGCCTTTTTAGAGAACCTGGCCAAGTGCCAATCATCAAAACATAGATATACTATCGAATTCCGATTGTCTAAGAATATGTTAGCACTTGAAGTGACGACACAGTTCGTAAATAGTTCAATACCTACTAAAGGCAATTTAGAAAGTTCAGTTTTTATCTGTGTTTTTGATGATAGGCACCCAGTCCAGTTGGCAACCAAAAAGATACATAATAGAGAAGATGATCCCGGTTCCGTAACGTTACGTTTGAAAGTGACAGGACGAGGAACAGTTCTACCTTTACTCGTGTCTGCTTATTCGTATCGTATTGGTTTGTCCCTTTCATCCGGAACCAAACCGGAATCGTGCAGTCCTAGCCTTAACCTCAGACGCGGTCAACAATTTGTTTTACAATGTAACGATTAAAATCAGTTAACGATTCGGCCAACCTCGGTAATTGTCGTGAATCCCTCATCTCTCACATAGAGTTAGTAATGTCATCTTGGCAGGTGCTATACATTGCGTTTATGATACTTCAAATTGAATGCTACCTAAAAGAAATCGCGGTAATGTATTTCGTGCCATTTCCGTCTCGGGATTTAGGCGATGATATCCGAGAAAAGCCGAATCGTTGAATGATATTAATCTCAGAATAAGGAATACAAATAGAAGCCTGGCTAAAATAAGAACTGGGCATTAGCCATTGTACTCATCTAACGTAAATTACTCCTGTGTACGAGTGAATGAAACGACGAACCGCACTTACTTTATCTTTTTTCCTGGTGTGTCACTAGATTGAACCAAACAAATGTCAGATGGATGTAATTTGGATGTATTTTAAAAATTATAACACCATCAAATTAAATATGTCTCATCATTGTATCGTTGTGTTGTAATATCGTACGTTGCGTGCATCACATCTTAATTTGGTGGCATCGCAATGTCTATTGCATTTTGCGAAAGTTTACAGCTTCACCGAGAGAAATTAAATACTTTGGTGCTCTTCCTCTCAAAATTCGTGAAAGTGTGATTTATTATTGTTTGTGTTGATTGTTTTTTTAACATTGTAATAAAATGTCTTGTGCGATTGAAGGCTGTAAATCGCATACAGGAAGAAAAGAAAACAACAATGAAGCAATATCATTTCATCGGTGAGTTCTGATAGTTTTTATGTTAATAAGTTGCAGGATCATACCTAAAACTCAGTAACAATAATAGTAGTTCTTGTAAATCATACTCGTGTTCAATTCTACACCGATATTTACCTGTTTTATATAGATTTTCTGCCGACTATGAGAGGTTATGTTTTTTCGTATAGTGATGTACTAAAGTCCGTGTGGCAAACTATCGAACATTGGTTCCCGCGGCAGCCGTGCATAAAGGATAATCCATCTATCAAAAAAACATAGTTTCCAAGAACTCTGTAGATGGTGTTGAACTGACTACGTTGCTAGGTGCCAAAGCCAAAACGATTGAAAAAAAAAACATTGCGTCACGTCACATACGCTCGTTGGTTGATGACATGTGTGCTGAGCATATTATATGCGAATGCTTTGTTATGGTCCGTCCAGGTTTAAAATGTACCATGGCTTGTACTCATTGCGCTTTACGACTTTCATCTTTAGGAAAAAGATGTATGCCTTCATTTTTATACAAATCTACAATGCACAGACTTCTCTTCTTTTTCTCTTGGGACATTTTCTTTCTGGCGTAGAAAACTCATAAAAAGACTGCTAATTATTATTATTATTTTTTTTTGTTGTTATCATTTATTTATTTTCAAAATGTCATTGTGATGTGATGTGACAATGACATTAATTACTTTTTTATGTACGTTTCGTTTAACGATCTCAAAATTACATCCAAGTGCAATAATCAAAAAATTATGTGACGTTCCGTTCCTTGCAGTAACGAATAAATATCGCTATATTTTTTTGTTGCAGATTTCCAAAAAGGGAAGAATTAAAAAGTGAATGGCTTAGACGAATAATTTGACCAAATTGGGCAATTAAAAAAAGCAGTCATATTTGTTCGAAACACTTTACGTCGGATTCTTTTGGACCAAACGAAAATTTTAAATGGAGACTTTTAAAAGCAGATGCCTTACCAACGTTATATTTACCAGATACAGACACATTGGTAACCTTTAAATAATTATGTATAATTGCATTATCAATCTTGTTTGTAGGTACGTGCTTGTACTATACTATAGTATATTAACTCGATAATTTTTCTATTTTAGGCAACAGAACCAGTACCTATGGATGTCTGTGGTTTAGAAAAGTGCATACTTCTATGTTCGCAAATCGTTCTGAAAGGCCTGTTCGTTCACGTTACTGCCGTGATCGACTTCACGAAGAAATTCCGCAGATCAAGACATTTTCGTACTTAGTGGTTGACAAAAAAAGTACTTTGACAGGGTAGTTCTATCGTGAAATGAATTTTGGGAATGCTTATTGACTTGAACTGCGCATAATTTGATTTCTTATTACAGGTTATTAGGTATTTTAATCGTTCATTATTTGTTATTAGTTTTTATTCAAGATAAGTTGTTGTTTATTTGATAGAAATAAAAAAAAATTGAAATTACCTCTGTAGTAATTGCGCTGTCATCGCTCATCATTGACATAATATTATTATTACGAATCCTATAAGTCTATGATTATTATGATTTCTATTGTTGCGATTAATTCCTTCCTCCTTGATTGAACAAAGACGCGACATCAACGAACATCTATTTGATTGAGTTAAGAGGCGACTTAAAAAGTATCCACTTAAATGGTTTACGGTTGTGTCTCTGATACAAGCTACAGCATTTTTTGTACTAGAAACAAGCACAATTTTGGACTTAACTTATGTACCTACCTGCCTACGATATAGTAATTTGTACTTAATAAAAAATATTATGCTAAACGAAAGATATCCTTTTATTAATTCCTTATTTACACAATATAACATGTGTCCCACTGGGGTAGACAGAGACCACTTTGCTATTAATTCTCTTGGCCTCCTTCCAAAGCAAGAGGATGTCACCAGAAAGGTCGGTGCCTCCTGCATTCTCTTTTTTTTCACACTTTGATACGATATAATGTGTGGTAAGGAGATTGGTCGTGGTTCATTTCGATTTGGTTTATTTATCGTAGTCGAAAATCGACATTGTTACATCACTAGCAAAGCAACGAACTAGTGACAACCTACCTAATTAAGAAAAAACTAATACATATCCATCTCTCTCTAACGCACTAGAATGTCGTAAGAAAATCAAGGATAGGTGTCTTTCTCCGCGTATTATTTTAGTCAGGTTTCTATTTGTATTCCTTATTCTGAGATATTAATCGTATATTCTCAGAATAAATTACTGTTATGAAAAACTACGTATAATGACAGTGTCAGCATGCAACATTAAGAATAGAATAGAAGCCGTTTATTTGTCACAAATGAATACAATATTATAAAAACAAAATACACAAAATACACATGATAAAAATTAAGAGGATGGCATACCCTAGCAACTTTTTTTATTTCCCGTCTAGCACAATAAGTCTAATGGCAAAGACCTTATTCGCTTTTCATAGAGGCGATTATATGTTGGGTCTTTGGTCTCTTGTTCTTGGACGCGTAATACTAGTGATCACGCAGGGAAACAACAAATTGGTGTGTTTTTAGCTAATACTGAAATATTTTGTAGGGAAAAAAATATTAGATTTATTCATATTTCTATTGCCCATTTTATAAAAAAAAAATCAAGTTGAAACGAACGTTTGAAAACCAAAAAAAGAGAGAGTGGAGAACATTTTTTCTTTGACAAAAGTATAAATCTTAAAACATTGTTTACAGGTGGAATCTCTAAATAAAAGATCGATAAATCAAATATATTTTCTTCAATATGAGGAGAGAGCTAATTTCTTCCAATGAACCCTTGAAATCCTATGATCTAGCGTCAGGTGTCCCGTTAATAATAATGAGCTCGTCTCCTAAAGTGAAATATCATGAATTAATGAATGAAATACACCGATCCCTGCGTGGCTTGACCAGACTCGATTAACGAATTAACCCAAGGATTTACACTAGCCCTTGAAGCCCCATATTTTATGGGATTCCAGTAACCATTGCATATCCAAGAGTAGACCGGGGGGCACTATAACGGTAGGGAATACCGTGCCTTCAGGATGTGGATAGGATAGTCGAGAGTACGTGCATTTTTCACGTCAACTGATTAAATGACTGCAAAGCTCAATACATAAGAATTTTTGAAAAATTTCAATTATTCCCGGAGTTAGCGATAGCGATATTTACCACTTTATGAAATCGTGTCGGATGACGTCACGATTAGAGAAGGGCGCGGGAAAATTTCCGGGTTAATTCCCGTTTGGGAAAATACCCGGTTTTTATCAAGGAAAATTTCCAATCGGCGGGTTTTTTCATTTTTCTTCACAAAACTATGAAACTTAAAATGAAACTTACTGCAGGTGATAGAGGAAGTCACAGCCAACATTTTATTTTCTTACACTAACTGCGAAAATATGCGCTTTGGAAACTACAGGCACTTGAAAATATCTAATTAAAAGGTTAAGTAACCGAACTATTTTATTTTTTGTGATAGACTGCTGACGCTATTACAAACACCTTTTACTGATAAAGCTTTTCTGAAATATGCATTACTTTCTGAGAAAAAAAAATATTGAACTATATTTTGTATGCAGAAAACAATGATACTGTCAATTAAAGAAGAACCTTCTGTCATTTAGCTACAATACGGCAAATCTACTTATTTGCCATGGTGGATAGCTTTTATTTCAAAATATATTAAAACAAAATGTCAAAATGAAAACAGTCGAATATTTTCTCAAACGGGTGTTTTCACGGAAACTTTCCGGGAATTTTCCCGGGTGGAAACCCATCTCTAGTCACGATACAATTTGATTGCCAATAACTTTGTCATTTTTTTAAAATATCGAAAAAATATTTTTGCTGCTGTTTCTAGCTTTTCAAATGCAATTTATTTTCATAAAAATATTCATGTAGGACACGAGCTCATTGTTTACACAACAGTTTATTTATAGTCTCTAATTATGTAATTCCTAGCAACAATGTTGTGAGGTCATACAACAATGTTATTGTTGCTACCATAATAATTGTATAATACACTAATAATTGTACAAGGATAAGAATACGGCAGTTCGCATTTTTTTTAAAAATAATTTTGATTGTCTGTTCATTTATATGCTCGCGCGCGACCCACCTAACCGGTCGGCCATAGCTTCAAGCTTCTGGCGGCGCTTCTTGCTGCGCTTCCAGGCGGTTTATGTGACGGGCTTTGCCCTGCCACGACACCCGTCGGCGCCTTCCAACGCATCGGATGTATAGCGCACTCGCTCGCTCAAAGCGCTCGTCACTAGGTTTGTCCTGTGCCCTCGATCACTGGCGCGGCTCCTCGCCTCCCCGCACACCGCCGTCGAGAGAGCGCAAGTCACTCGAAGCCGGACAAGGCACGCGAGCGGCGACTCATGGCCGGCCCTATACAACTTCATACATTTGTTCTCCCCGCCGGCGCCGTCGCAAGAAGAACCGCTTGGCGCGCCTCTCGAAGCCTGAAGCTATGGCCGAGGGGTAAGACCTACACTAATTTAATTGTGTTTTCATTGTCTTAGTCAGGGTAACTTGGGCTTTCGATTACTACGGACAACAAATATAATCAATAAAAGTGAAGTTATTTAATTTTATTTTATTATCAAAAAATCCTTTCTGGTCAAGTTATGACGGTTTATTTGATTTTTTTTGTGTTTAGCGCGGATGAAGTCGAGCAAAAGTTAATATTTTATGAGAATACTAGCGACCCGCTTCACGGGCATGTATTATACATATAAACCTTCCTCTTGAATCACTCTATCTATTAAAAAAAACGCATCAAAATCCGTTGCGTAGTTTTAAAGATCTAAGCATACATAGGGACAGACAGACAGCGGGAAGCGACTTTGTTTTATACTATGTAGTGACAATACACGTTTATTTCTGTGGTTGTGGCGAAAACACACAAATCATGAATTAAAAAAAAAAAAAAAACTGATTTTATAACCTCCCCAATGTAACGTAGCATGAACAGGAAGTAATAAAAAATCTCGTAGTCAATAAATAACCCCGACGCTTGAGACAACAATGTAAGTCAAATGCATGTCACCAGTGGCGGGTCAATACAACTGATAAGTTCAAGATTTTTCAGATGACGTGGTTAAACGTTTATTCAAGAAATATGGGTACAAAAAATGACATTTCAATAGCACCGCCAAACTGCAAGGCGCAGTTGTATTGGCAGTTTAAGGCGATTACCGTCGCCAAATTAGCAGCTCGATGTTTGTCTGTATGAATATCGACGGAAACGACATTGAAATAACGTTCAAATCAGTGCACGATGCGTGGTGGCTGTTACGACGCTCGCAGCGTCCTTGAAAGGGCAAAATAGGAGAAAATAATACTTTTCACATGGGCGTCATTGTTCGATTGAATAATTCTAATAATTATATTTATATATTATTTATTATTATATTTATAGCTATCAAGTTTATCTATTTATCAAAGCATTAATGAATTAAATCACCTAAGCCGCTTAGGAGCAGTAGGAAATTCAAGCCAAAAAACACCATTCAGTTGAAACAATTTTTCATATAGAAGTTTTGGTGGTACGAAAAAGAAAAATGTTGCATATGTTGTCCTAGAGTTGATAATCCATAATACATTTTTTCAATATTTTTCGTTTGGCCATAAAAGAGGAGTAGGCTTTAGAAAGTACCCATTTGGCGATATTAAGGGCCTTAAGAGGAAAGGTTCCGCTTGCATACTACCCTGTTACTCCATGCGGAAAGACCCGCAGTGCGAGAGGGATGGATACTGGAAAAAGTCAAAATGACAACTTTTTTCACTAATTTTATTATTAATAAAAAAACAATGATGCTATGAAATATCTGCCCTGTTAAAAGTTCAACAAAGTTTATACAGGTTTTTGCTCTAATAATCTTAAACCTCGACATGAAAACTTTTTTTAGAGCCATCTTTGGTATTTTATTTATCAATATTGGAATGGTTACTGAGGACTCTGTTTCGATATAAGTGTGTACTATGTTCCCGGAAGAAATACATTTTTTTCTTTTTTACGTAGTATTGCAAGATTCTTTAAACCAGGAAGAATAACTTATGGTTTTGCGGAAACTATCCTCTTAACGGGACACCTGACGCTAGAACACCAACAACGCCAGGTTTTTAAGGGTTCATTAAAAGAAACTAGGTCTCTCCTCATATTGAAGAAAATATGTTTAATTTATTGATCTTTGATCTAGGGATTTTACCTATAAACAATGTACTAAGATTTACAGTTTTGTCAAAAAAAAAATGTTTTCCACCCTCTTTTTTTTGTTTTCAAACGTTTGTTTCAAGAAGGCGGTTAAGAGATCAACTTGATTTTTTTTCATAATATAGTGTAGCATTCGCTACAAGTATTCAACCTTTTTTATATATTTTTAGTCTTTCTTTATCGTTGGCTGCTTTTCTGAATTTTCGAATTCGAATATTTAGAATGATCTTGTCAGATTTTTTTTGTTATTTTTCTGATATCAAAGAAGATCGTGACAGAGGAAGGATAAATCTTTTACAAAAATAACAGAGCTTATGATAATAACTTGAAACAGAGCACATTTGCTCTGAGCATTCTGAAAGCCAGTTTTTTTCTGCATTTCCTGGTAAGTTTTGTGTAATTTTGGTTTCATTCTCTGAAAATCCTTTTTGTCCCGTTTCCAATACGTTAATTTCCTTTCCCTCATTTCATAAGCATGTCTTGACGCTGTTGTTTTATTTCTTTACAGCGACCCTTCGGATTTTTTTAAGGGTTCTGGTTCTCCCCAGTTTTATTATTCATTTCTACTTCAATTCCATCCGCCATCTCGTACGATTGTACCTATTGAGGCCTGATATAAGGACCACGTCCCTGGTGAGCTAAAGCTTCCGATATCTTCATCGACTGCTCCCGGGAACACTGGAAACACCCAAGTCACGAAGAGACCCTTACCAGGTTTTTAGTATCCGTAGCCTAATATTCAGCATCAATTATTTTTCTTCCTTAGTGTAAAGCTAGATAACGATTGCTCTTAACACCTTAATATTACGTTTTCTTTCGGATTAGAAGTTATCAAAACTTCCGTGCAATCTTAGTTTCTGGGATCCTATAAACTAGTTTCGATATCCAAATTTAAATCCATTATTTTGTGAACAAATGCGTCGTTTAAGCTAAAGGAAATCAAAATCCTAAATAAGACGAATTAGGCATAATTTTTGTTTTGATCTAATAAGTTCCCCTGTACCAATACTCTTCAGATATTATTGTGTTTTGTACCATATTTTTCTTACTTCGGTTTTGTTATTTTTAGTCGGTTTTGTTATTTTTAGTTTGTTTAAAGATAAAATTATACGGTTTATTTATCCAGATTTACCTCTTTTTTTGGCTGTCACCAGGCTTGCCTGGTGGCAGTCCAAATTTAGGTCGAAATTACGTTCGTGAATATGTAGTGGCTAAAAACATAAAATTATTTTTAAAAAATAACGCTACAAAAATGGCGCCCGAACAAAAGGTAAGTACGGTTTTCTGAATATTACTTGCTGTACTTTAACATTTTTTTTCTCAATTCGACGGTGGTGTCTACGCTTTCGTAGACTAATTTTCCAACCTACTAAATTTTGTTTGTTTTCAGGCAGCGTTTTCTCTTCTAAGGAACCCCAATACCAAGCTGTCGAAAGGAACCAAATTTTTCCACGAAGAATATTTTTTGTCTTTATGAGTACCCTTAATTTGTGAAATCTATGTTTTGCAAATTTTAATAAAGGAATAAAGTATTTACACAGTTTTTGTGTATTACCTGTTTTATTTGTGTGTGTATATTATCCTATCCCTACCTAATTTCCTTATGTATAGTTAGGTAGGACCTGCAGGTAAGTGCATTTCAATATTTAGTAGCCTATTACTTTCCATATCTATCATTAATAATTGTTACCTGTTCTAATAAATAATTTACACTGAGTTTTCAAGTCAAATAAATTTATTGTAATTTATCCATAAATGTGGTAGTTACTAGTTAAACATATTTATTGTGTTTCCAGCATAATTGTTGATACCAGTAGATCCGGGTGGTCACTTTATTCATTTTCTGTTGATCCCTAATCCAATATAGGCAATCTCATTTTGTTACAAAATTTTCACAATAATATTGAGATTAGCTCTCCCATGCTAGAAATTTTGTCGCGAATCCTCGAATTAATCTTTTCGTTTTTACAGAACAAATGTTGAATTTTTCCTGAAAAGATTTTACAATTTCTGAAATCTTTGTTTACATTTTCAGTCTTGTCAACTGTCAAAGTCGACATTTGAATATTTGTCTATTATTTTGAACTTTCTGGTTTTCATTTTTTTTAACAAACTATTTTCGCTGTATGGAGGTCAATTGAATAGCAAAACCTTTTTTTGCACATATCATTGCGGCTTCCGGTTTACACTATTTTTGATAAATTCTCCTTTTTTGTTAAATAATGTATCCTCATGATTTTAATTTGTTGGCTCTTGGTTTGATGGTTGTTGATTTGTTGGTTATTTGTTTTGTTGATTGTTAATTTGTTGGTTGTTGATTCGTTGGTAGTTAATTTGTTGGTTGTTGGTTTGTTGGTAGTTAATTTGTTGGTTGTTGATTTGTTGGTAGTTAATTTGTTGGTTTGTTGGTTGTTGAGTTGTTGGTTTTTGGTTTGTTGTTTTGTTGATTTGTTGGTTTTTAATTGGTTAGTTCTTGTTTTGTCCATTGTTGGTTTGTTAGTTGTTAGTTTGTTGGTTGTTGATTTGTTGATTGTTAATTTGTTGGTTGTTGATTTGTTGGTTGTTAATTTGTTGGTTGTTGTTTGTTGGTTGTTAGTTTGTTGGTTATTGATTTGTTGGTTGTTAATTTGTTGGTTAGTGGTTTTTTAGTGTGTTGGTTTGTCCTTCTTCAGGCAGCAACGGAGCAACGTTTTTACGTGATTGTTGCCTGAAGATAGTTTGTGGGTCACAGAGCAATATAGGCTACTACCTTCTTTTTACTTAATCAAGTCCTTTTGTTTCAAGGAATTTCGATTAGTCTAAGGGTTTATTTGATTGTTTGCCCTTCTGGAAGTTGATTTGCTTTAAGCTAGTTTAAATTTTTTTGTGTCGTTTAAGGATATTGTAGCATTCGCTACAAGTATTCAACCTTTTTTATATATTTTTAGTCTTTCTTTATCGTTGGCTGCTTTTCTGAATTTTCGAATTCGAATATTTAGAATGATCTTGTCAGATTTTTTTGTTATTTTTCTGATATCAAAGATCGTGACAGAGGAAGGATAAATCTTTTACAAAAATAACAGAGCTTATAATAATAACTTGAAACAGAGCACATTTGCTCTGAGCATTCTGAAAGCCAGTTTTTTTATGCATTTCCTGGTAAGTTTTGTGTAATTTTGGTTTCATTCTCTGAAAATCCTTTTTGTCCCGTTTCCAATACGTTAATTTCCTTTCCCTCATTTCATAAGCATGTCTTGACGCTGTTGTTTTATTTCTTTACAGCGACCCTTCGGATTTTTTTAAGGGTTCTGGTTCTCCCCAGTTTGATTATTCATTTCTACTCGAATTCCATCCGCCATCTCGTACGGTTGTACCTATTGAGGCCTGATGTAAGGACCACGTCCCTGATGAGCTAAAGCTTCCGATATTAAAATAGAAATCGCCAAGCTTCATCGACTGCTCCCGGGAACACCGGAAACACCCAAAGTCACGAAGAGACCCTTACCAGGTTTTTAGTATCTGTAGCCTAATATTCAGCATCAATTATTTTTATTCCTTAGTGTAAAGCTAGATAACGATTGCTCGTAACACCTTAATATTACTTTTTCTTTCGGATTAAGAGTTATCAAAACTTCCGTGCAACCTTAGTTTCTGGGATCCTAAAAACTAGTTTCGCCACCAAATTTTAAAATCCATTATTTTATGAACAAATGCGTCGTTCAAGCTAAAAGGAAATCGAAATCCTAAATAAGTGGAATTAAGCATAATTTCCTTTTTGATCTAATAAGTTCCTTTGTACCGATACTCTTTAGATATTATTGTGTTTTGTACTATATTTTTCTTACTTCGGTTTTGTTATTTTTTTGTGTATTTAAAGATAAATTATACGGTTTATTTATCCAGATTTACCTCTTTTTTTGGCTGTCACCAGGCTTGCCTGGTGGCAGTCCAAATTTAGGTCAAAATTACGTTCGTGAATATGTAGTGGCTAAAAACATAAAATTATTTTTAAAAAATAACGCTACAATAGGTAATAAAAATTTGAAGGGATTTTACTTAAATCCATTATTTTTTCCATACAAAATTTTCAGTATTAGGTAATAACACACCAATTTGTTGTTTCGCTGCGTGATCACTAGTATTACGCGTCCAAGAAAAAGAGGCCCATGAGCCAACATATAATCGCCTCTATCACAAGCAAATAAGGTCTTTGCCATTTGACTTATTGTACAGTAGAGGTAATAAAAAAAGTTGCTAAGGTATGCCATCCTCTTAATGCTCTCACTCTTGCAAATACTGGTTCAGCTGGTCCTTGCAATCTCCAAACGGATGCCAATCCCGTTTTTGTGCAGTCTCAAACTTACTACGGTATTTAACAAAATTTGTGAGAAGTACTAATATATAAAGACATATAATATATAAAGGTATTCTAACTGGCCACTGTAGGCTGAACAGACAACTGTCAATAATGAAGGTACAGGAGGACTCCTCTTGCCCGCACTGCAGCGAGGAGGAAACGAGTAAGCACTACTTAGGTGAATGCTTTATATATTCTAGCCTAAGATGGGAAGTATTTGGTAATGATCACATTAAAGAAGAAGACCTCAAGTACCTTGGTTACTCAGACATATTAAGATATATTAAGAGAAGCGGAAGATTTGAGGAGGGAATGCAACTGGGACAGTAGGATACCAAAGCTCCAAGCAATGGGAATTGGATGGAATAGCTCCAACTGGAGAGCCGACCATCCGCCTGTGCCCAGCAGGCGTCCCACCTCTAAATCATCATCAATATATAAAGACTAGGGACTGCTAAAATTTGAAGACAGTACATATAACGTGCCAGACTGACATACAGACGGACAACAAAGTGATCCTATATACAACGTGTAACAGAAAGGTGCAACAATATTTGAAGAGCTTATTCAGTCAATGGTATAGAACAACTTTTACTATGGAGTTAACTCTGAAATCTCAAAAAAAAAATCTGCCCTTCCATACATTTCGGCTGAGCGGTATTGCATTTTTTCTATGAAACAGTAAAATTTTTTTTTCGAGATACAGGTTTGTTCCATAGTAGAAGTTGTTCTATACCATTGACTGAATAAGCTCTTCAAATATGGTTACACCTTTCTGTTACACGTTGTATAAGGGTTATGTTTTTTCATTTTGAAGTACGGAATCATAAAAACGACTCAACTCCTAAGCCCTTAGCCTCAGTGTGTTAAGAGAAAAAACATTCTTGAAACAATTAATTATAAATCAAGATATTACCTCATTGATACGAATTGCGTCAGCAAGAATATTTTAAAAGATCGTATTCTTTCAATGATTAAGAGTTTAAAGTCTAATGTATTTAGGAGCGGTTTAGCAGTCGGATTATGAAAAACCCGCCATTTTCTAATTAATCGATACAGAACACTAATAATCAAAATTCACTTAATAGGTAGTTATTCAACAAAACCTTAACCTGGGTACACTACCGAACGACGGTGGTGATCTGGCCAGCATTTTTTATTTATTTTAATAATTTTAAGATTAAATTTACTGTATTTATATTTATAGGTTTAGTCTAATTTTTAAAGTTTGACGTGTAATGTAATATTTAAGAGATATTAATTAACCTATATATTGTGTACGCTGCCATCGCAAAGTTTCCATTGGTTTCTGTAAGTAAATTACGGTGTTACTACAAAACGGTGTTTAACTTTAGACAGTCTTTAAACCTGTTGTTGTCGCCATTTCTTTCATATTCTAAAAGAGTGACAGCAACAGATTTAAACACTGTCTAAAGTTAAACACCGTTTTTTGGTAAGACCGTCAATGTTTTAGAGATTCTAAAATTTTGAAATTCTAATTTACAGAAACCAATGGAAACTTTGCAACGGCAACATACACAATACATAGGTAATAAGGTTTCGTTGAATAATTATTGAGTGAATTTTGAATTTAATTGTTCTATTTCGATTAATTAGAAAAAGGCGGATTTTTCACAATCCGGCTGCGAAACCGCTCTCAACTAATATGTAGAAAGTTGTTAGGTGGTTAGGGTTACGTAACAATTTAACTAAAAAATAATTTGGTCAAGTGCGAGTCGGACTCGCGCACAAAGGGTTCCGTACCCAACACAATACGGGTACGGAACCTTAAAAATATTATGGTAAATAACGCCGAAATGCCACAACAAAATAAGGGCGACAAAAACAAGCCGCTAAAATGGTAGCGCCTGACAAACAATCGCGGCTCCCGCTGCGTACGGAACCTTTATATCTTAGCCGATATATTTTTCCTGTTATCTTTACGTAATTTAAGGGGTGGGTAGGACATGATAACGTTAAAAACTGGCCGAGTGTGAGTCGGACTCGCGCACGAAAGGTTCCGTACCATTATCTATAAAAATGGCAAAAAAAACATGTCTGTTGTATGGGAGCCCCCTTAAATATTTATTTTATTCTGTTTTTTTGTATTTGTTGTTATAGCGGCAATAGAAATACATCATCTGTGAAAACTTCAACTGTCTAACTATCACGGTTCATGAGATACAGCCTGGTGACAGACGGACAGACGGACAGACAGACGGACAGCGAAGTCTTAGTAATAGGGTCCCGTTGGTTACCCTTTGGGTACGAAACCCTACAAATGCTACTTTTTCGAGGATCTTTTTTCTTTCTTTGGCGTGATGGAGGCCACAGTAAAACGTATTTCTGTAATAAGTTTCGACTCGCCGCCTATAAGGGCTAAAGGGCTCTATTTCAAGGAGTTGTCTTGCCTGGGCTAGCTGACTGGGAGGAAGTGCACAACACTCACGATCACGGAGAGTCAGTGCAGGACTCTTCGCCCCCGCTACAAATTTAGAATTTAGAATAAGGGCTGAAGCTGTAGACCCCCGTGACAGACGGACAGAGAGACAGACAGACAGACAGCGGAGGCTTAGTAATAGAGTCCCGTTTGGCACCATTCGGGTATGGAACCCTAAAAATATCCATTGCAATCAGTTTAAAAATGTATGATGAAGAATAATAATAACAATTATAATAATAATAAGAATTGATGATAATTATTGATGATAATTTATTGATGATATTGATAATATATTGATAATATATTGATATATATATATATAAAAGGACTATGAGACACCCTGAACTTCTATACGTATATGCATGCAATACTAGACATAGACAGAATGCATTCTTATCAAGAGCGAGTTCTCTTTTCAATAATATTCCGCTTGATATAGATTTGTTTTGTTCAAGTACATCATCAGTTAAAAGAGCTTTAACACTTTTACACTTTAAAAATGAGTAGGTAAATTCTTTCAATTTATCTAATCTTAAATGTTAATTGTTTATTTCTAATTAAACTAAAATTTAATATTATTTATATAGTATTTGTAAGCTAAAACTGTTAGTTAAACTGTTATGCCCCTACGGCTCACTTATTTGTAATCTAAAACTGTAAGTTAAACTGTTATGCCCCTACGGCACTCTTATTTCACAGTATAAGAAATATACTGTGCTTATTTGTAAGTTAAAACTGTAATCTAAACTGTTAAGTTAAACTGTTGTGCCCCTATGGCTCACTTCTATTTAATTTTGTCATCCATTAGGTGAAGATTTTTTATCGGCATTTAGTTATTTATTCATAATTTTTACTGTACCTATTTGTCTGTTAATCTTCCTATGAGTAAATAAATAAAAAATAAATAAATAAATAAATAAAATAATATTGATGATATTGATAATTTATTGATGATATTAATTATTGATGATAATAATAACACGAAGAATTGACGGACGGAACAAGAAGAATAATAACAGTGATGATGATGATGAAGGATTTCAAACTCACTTATAACCGGGTTGTTCCGGAACAGATTGGTCAGATTCAGCTTCAGGTCACTGCCGTAGTCAGCCTTGTACTTGTAGGAGTTGACTTTGTAGTGACCTTCGCCCTTTTCGTTTGTGACCACCTTCTCTATGACTTCTAGCCGGATGTGCTGGTTCCCTGAACAAAATTGATAGTTTTATGTATTTTCTAGGTGAGCAACTGTAGCTTTGCGCCCATTCTCAATATAGCTAGGTCGGCGGGTCTACCGCGTAATTCTGATTTTCATCAACATCAACTTGAGATTGAAACTTGACGTGTGTGCAAAAGAGATGGCATGTAAGGCGGGCGTCGTCGCACGCACGTCAAATTTCAATCTCAAGTTGATGTTGATGAAAATGAGAATTACGCGGTAGACCCGCAGCTCAGCCAGACTTGAGACATATCTAGGGTTGCCAGATGGGAAAACCAAAATATCTAGGCAAAATTTCAAAAAGTCGGGATTTTGAGTATATGGTCGGGACAAATAAATATATTTATTCTTATTGCACACAGACAACGTAATTCTAAATTATATAATATAAGTTATGTACAAAATAAATATTATGAATCAAAAAATTATGGTCGGGATAAATAAATATTACGAATCAAAAAATTATTTTTTATTATTAAAATTAAAGTAATTACAACAAAATACTTTTTTGCCCGCCGATCGTTGTTATTTGTTACTTGTCGGGACAATTTGTATTTTGTCGGGACTCTGGACATCATATGAAATGTCGGGACAATCCCGACGAATCCCGACCATCTGGTAACCCTAGCCATATCCTAGCTAGAAGGAGAAATAGGCATTGAAGGATAATTAGACACTTTTACACTGTGATTATTAATGATTATCCCTCTACATATTTCGCCTTGTATAGTAATAGATTGTACTTATTATTTGAATCGTATATATTATTGCTGCAAAAAATAAATAAACCTATATTTAGTTAAATAAATACGTTTAATTCATGTGCGTTTATTATTTTATTAAATATATTTTTATAAGATTAAATTTGACTCATAAAAAGTGTATTATGTGTACTTTACAAAATAAACTATTTTAATTAAAATTTTATCAATTGTTTTGACAAAGCCTATTTACTTTTAGCAACCAATATGGCTGGATCATGGCTGTATGCTTTGTTTAAATTAATATCTGAATAAGTATAATATTAAATTTGTAACTTATAGACAAGTTAAATATATGTATATGTTACTGCAAAAGCCCGAACTGCAGTAAATCCTAGGATTTACCGGTGAATCCTAAGATCTCGTAGAAGGTGTGAAAAGTAGAGTATGCTCCTCTGGAAAAAAGCCTGTCTTTGTCGTGGGCAGCTCGAACCCCTCGCTTTACTCAGGACTCTATACATATAACTCCCTTGCTACGCTCAGGAGTTAACTCTAGAGTCCCTCGTTACGCTCAGAGTTCAATATGCCGCCCGTGACGTAAGACACTGCTTTATTCCTTAGTGCATAATCTACTATTGTGTCTTGTACCGAATCTTTTAAGAAATTTTTGTAAAGAAAGAAATAATTATCTTGTCTTAACTTATCTTATCTTAATAACAAATTTAAGCGCACGAGCGAGCGAAGGTTCTTATGGTTCGAGGATGTAATGGATCACTCGTGCAATACCTAATTCATCACTAATGCGAGGAAATAAAAAACAACTTACAAAAAGTACACATTCCGACAAAGATTTTACTTTCTTTTCAGTCCATCATTTGACAAAATCGTCATAGGTTCTCAAATATCTCTCTTTTAAAATCGGAGGTAACAGGTTTTCTACGACTGCCTTTGTCTGTAGTTTTATCGATTCAGGCGTCAAATCAAAATCATCGTTATCACTTGAATTCATAATTTTTTAGTTGAAAATATATTTCCAACAACGTTTTCAACAAGATTGGGTGACGACCCCAATTTTCTTTTATTTTTCATGCAGTTTTCTTTCTGGCCAGTGCGATCGTTTTAAAAAGAAAACCAATTTATTGGCGTCTTGCCGGAGTCTTGCCTCAAATATGAAGTCTTGTACCAAAAAACAAAGAAAGGAGCCTCGTTCGATTTTCAAATTTACTTACCTCCCGCATATCAAGTTAAATATAACTTGTTTTCAGAGCATTGGTGATGAAAAGTGATTGTTTTTTGCCGAGAGGTTTTTTGCGTGTCTGTCGTCTGAGTGTCGTAAGTTATAAACAATATCAGCATGTTGCAACCCTAAAGGATACTTGTACAGCCGTGGGAGTTGAATTGTTGGGAAATGATTATGATAACAGTGAGCACGCGATATGACGGCAGTGCTTTGTATCACCATAGGTTTTAAAAATAGCGGGAAGTGAAGAGAAATAATTACGAAGATGAAAGATCTGACCTTGGGAAGGAGCTGCATGCACCACAAACCACGCTTCGCCTGAGCCACCAAGTCTCTGGTGTTCTCCAAGATGGTTTTCTTCTTCCTCTTCGTGCCTGGTTGCGCTCTTCTCGGCTAATCTTCTTCGTAATAGTAATAGATGAAAATGAGGCGCACAGCGGGTGCGATCTCAAAATGGCGGGCGGTAGGGTCGAGGTAGGACCTAGTCGAATGACAATCAGCGTATACCTCCGGCGTGAAAGGCTTCTGATTGACGACTGCTTGATTTGCGTCCAAAACTAAGCGGGTGGAGATGCAGCGAAAATGACAGTTGAAAATATTAATTCACAACTACCCCGCAGTATGAGAGCCACAAGAAGTGGCGCGAACATTTGCCCCCGGCGTTAAAACCATTGGTTTTAAAATAAGAATAGAAAAGTAAAAATAAGACAGAGAATAACGAAATTTTGAAGCGGGGGCAAAGAAAGGAGTTATTGAGATGGGAGAGGGCAAAGACGCACGACAGGTCGTTTGTAAACACCTGTCGTCGTTTTGACAGAAGCTACCCTAATGACATTATCTTTGCCAGGGTATACAGCTACAATAACACCGAGCGGCCATTGAAGCGGTGGAGTGTTATCGGTAACTACAACGACAACAGATCCAATTTTGATTGGGTTGGAAGGTGTATTCCATTTTCCTCTAGACTGGAGAAGATGGAGATAATCATTCTTCCATCGCCTTGCGAACGATTCTACCATTTGATCAAGCAACGCGTAGCGACGTAATAAATTAACTGGCTCATCAGCCACCTTACAAGCGGGTAATTCTTTTAAAGGAGTTGACATCAGAAAATGTGCAGGAGTTAACGCGCTAAGTTCAGATGGATCTTCACTCAGCAGCGTAAGCGGACGAGAATTTATGACACATTCTATTTGCGTAACTACAGTTAATAATTCTTCGTAGGTCAACAGTTGAGTACCTACTACTCTATGCAAATGCGTCTTAAATCCTTTGACATATATCTCATAATGTCCCCCAAAATGTGGGCTACGTGGAATATTAAATTTCCATTGTATTCTATGATCGGCAAGTTCATTCGCGAAAGACGTTTTAAATTCTTCGGAGTTTGTCAAATTGTAAATTTCTGAGAGGGCATTTCTAGCGCCTACAAAGTTCGTAGCATTATCTGAATATACGAAAGACACTGCTCCACGTCTAGATAAAAAACGTTTGAACGCGGAAAGAAAAGTGTTCGTGCTAAGATCAGTTGCCAATTCAACGTGAACTGCACGAGTCACCAGGCATACAAATATGCAGAGGTAACATTTGACGGGACGGACTCCACGTTTTCGATACGGAGTGATACTGATAGGACCACAATAATCCACAGCGCAGTGGACAAAAGCTTTAGCCTCATTAACGCGGCATGATGGTAAATCTGCCATGAAAGGGAAGGTTTGTCTCGGCTTCGCCTTAAAACAATAATTGCAGCTATGTATTACGCGACGAACAATATTTCGACAGGAGTAACGAGGCACAAAGCTCAAGGCGGGCGACACTGACGGTCTTGAGCGGACAGACTTTTGACTTTGCGCATACCAGCCGAATGCTAGTGCAAGTGTCTGAGTCATCTTGTACTCTAATATATACGACACATCCGTATCCACGTTCACTTGCGTCTGCAAATGATATTATCGAAATTTTCGAATTTTGGAACACGTCTAAGTGGCGTTTAATACGTAAATCCCGCAAAACAGGTAGCTCCTTCAAATAGTTTTGCCAAATCTGCGCAATATCAGAGGGTAGTGTTTCATCCCAGTCTAATTTTAAAATACAGATTTTCTGCAAGAGTAATTTTGCGTACAAGATCACAGGAGCGGTAAAGCCGAGGACGTCGTACTGACGTGCTATCACGGACAAAACATTGCGTTTAGTACATGGGCGACTATCTAGCGATACAGTAAAAGAGAACTCGTCAGAATCAGGCGACCACTGTAAGCCAAGAACTTTAAGAGTTTGAGTTTGTTCTTCAAAATTCTTACTAGAATTTAAGCGGTGAGTATCAGGCAGTGTATCAAGTAACTGTTGACAGTTACTAGACCACTTGACGAGCTCAAAGCCACCGGCCTTAAGCAATCCTACCAGCTCATCTCTGAGCTGTAAGGAGCCCTGCACGGTGGGCGTGCTATAGCAGATGTCGTCCATGTAACAGTTTCGTGCGGCTGCAGTAGCGGCGAGCGGGTACGCTGAACTCCCATCCTCACAGAGTTTCCTGACTACTCTCATCGCAAGGAAAGGGCTACTACGTAGTCCAAAGCAGACGCGATTGAACTGATAAGCGATAAGCGGTGAACACGTGTCAAAGCGGTATAAAAACTTTTGAAATTTGCGATCATCGGCGTTAACCAAAACTTGTAAGAACATTTGTTTGATATCCGAGGTAAAAGCGATTTCATACAAGCGGAAGTCAAGTAAAATTAAAAACAAATCGTTTTGCAAATTAGCACCTGTGTGCAGCGTGTCATTTAATGAGACACGAGTACCATCAGCGGAGTCAGTCTTAGTACTGGCATTCATACAAATACGCACCTTTGTCGTTGATTTATCAACACGCACTACGGGATGATGCGGAATATAATAACCAAGAGATAATTGGTCATCATTATGAAGCGGGGATATGTAACCTTTAGTTAGGTATTCATTTATTATATTGTTATACTCGGAACGTAAATCTGCGTTAGAAACAAACCTACGCTCAAGAGACATAAAACACTTTTTTGCGTGATGGTACGAGTTTCCTAGTATGTTAGGATTCCGTGCGAACGGTAAAGAAACCGAATAGCGACCAGCGGGGTCACGTGACACATTGTTAATAAATAATTTTTCACATTCATCATTTGCGGGACTAGAAGCAGGTTCACAATGCACCTCTTCTAATTGCCAAAATTTTTGTAAAATAAAATCTATTGGCGGTTCAATCTCCATATAAGAGCATAACGAAATTGAACATGCGGTATTTTGGTAAACAGGCGTATTACCAATTAGCGTAAAACCGAAGATGGTCTGAAATCCCGTCGGCGTACCCGGGGGACCAGAGACGCGGCCTGATAACAAGATATCCGCGAATAAAGATGCACCGATAAGAATATCAATCTCGCCCGGTAAGTAAAAGGTTTCATCAGCAAGTGTGATACCTTTTAAATATGAAAGCGTAGACAAATCGACCTGCACCGATGGTAAGTTGTCGGTAATACGGTCGATTACATAAGTGTCAAGCGAAATTGAAACCGAATCATCAAATCGTGAAAACAATTTAAGGTTTGTCGCACCCTTAATTGGGTTTGATGAAGAGCCGATGCCCTTAACAAAAGCGCGGGGAATTTTCTCATATTTTAAGTTAAGCTTCTCACAACAGGAAACCGTCGAAAAACTGGATTGTGACGCAGGGTCGCAGAGCGCACGTAGACGGACTGACATACCGTTAGAATCTTTCACGATCACTTGAATTGTACCTAAAAGGCATGTTTCATTACGCTGCGAGTTAGGCTGTAAGTTACATAAAGAAATATTATTACTCGCAGTTGGTACGGATTGAGAATCATTAGTCATATGTTCTGTGTTAGTCGCCGATACGGCAGGATCCACCAACCTCGAAGATTGCGTATGTGTGCGTGGAGACACGGTAATATTTTGACCAAGCGCGGTGTGAGTATTCATCACATTTTGTTTGCGGCACAACATCGAATGGTGTTTACAATTACAATGGCGGCAATTATAAGACGATTTACAAGCGGAATTGTTATGCGTAATACTTAAACAATTGGTGCAACCGTTATTAGATTTGATGAACTGAAATCTTTTCTCGATATCTAGTTTCACAAATTCGGGACACTTATATAAATTATAGTGTTTTAATTGTTTACATAGCGGACAACAATTATTATTGGTCGAAGCGGAGACAAAAGCATGGGTTGACTTGGTACTGTACCCGGTTTTGTTGTTATTATTATTAACGGAGCGGTTCGGAGCGGGAGCGGTAATTGCGGGTGCAGTGCGGTTCAGTATCTTAGTTTGTTCCCGTAAAAATGATATTAATTCATCATAATGGGGTAAATCGGAACCACGTTTAAACATTTCAAATGAACGAGCGGTTTCAACATCAAGTTTTTTAAGGGCCAAATACATAAGGATAAAATCCGAAAGATCTTTAATATTCAGTGATTTTAAACACGAAACAGCGGAACAGAACTTGTCTAAAAACAAGTCCAAGTTTTTTGAACTAGCGGTAGTTAAAGGGCGAAATTCAAACATTTGATCCAAATAAGTAGTGGCTAAACTACGCGAGTCTTGAAAAGTAGAAACGAGTGTTTTCCAGATTATGTCGTAGTTAGTTGCGTTCGGTGTGATTCCAGAACAAATCGAAAGTGCCCGGCCAGAAAGTTTACCCATCAGGTATTGTACTCGTTCGTTGTCGGTCAAGTCCGGATTATCGTGAATCGTGGTTTTAAATGTTTCATAGAATGTTGGCCACATAGTAGCTTCACCAGAAAAACCAACGAGTTCCAGTTTTGGAAGCTTGATAGTAGGTTTTTTGGGACATTCCATGTCAAGTGGAGCTTTAACTTTAGAGTCAGCCGATTTCGAAGAATGTGATAACTTCCGGTTGATGTATTTGCAATGGGAGTAAAGATCCTCAAAAGCTGACCAACTTTGATAATTTGGTTCAAAATTAGGATTTATCAATACCTCTGTGTCATTAATTTCATCTATGATTACATGAATTTCTGAGCGTACAGTATCCAAAGTTTCGACATTGGCCATAAACAATTCTGCCGAAGAAACATCCTCTAAAGCGGTTTTAGAAAAGTCATAAACTCTCTGAAGGCGATTAAACAATTCTTGCCTTTTATTTTTAAGCTTCTTTAAACTATACGACATCTTTAATTTTGCAGCTTCTGCGGAATTTGGCATGTTATATAGTACAAAGTTAGGCAAGTACCAGAACTATTGAAAGTTTTATACTGACTACAACATAGAATAATGCTAATGAGTTAGAGATAACACGGGCGGCGGACGAACCTGTGTACGAGTACCTCTCGATAATATTAAGAATTAGCAGGTAGGCAGATAATATTTTCTGTGAAATGATCAAATGGTATAATCGCAGCGGATAAATTAACAGAATGGCGTATTTCACTGTAGATAATTTATAATTTCCAGTATATAGGAAATGGAATCACTAATATTTTGACGAATGCGGGGTTTTAATGCATAGATAATGCAAATAAGAGCGGGAATGCGGGGTAATACTGCGGGCAGAGTGAAAATTAGAGCGGAATTCACGTGTTCTTTAGACAAAGAACATGAAGATAGCGGTTGGAAATACCAAAAAATGGTTATAGATCGCAGATCAAAGGGCCTAAAATGGATCTAGATCCGGCTCGAATGGCCAAAAAATGAGCACGCGATATGACGGCAGTGCTTTGTATCACCATAGGTTTTAAAAATAGCGGGAAGTGAAGAGAAATAATTACGAAGATGAAAGATCTGACCTTGGGAAGGAGCTGCATGCACCACAAACCACGCTTCGCCTGAGCCACCAAGTCTCTGGTGTTCTCCAAGATGGTTTTCTTCTTCCTCTTCGTGCCTGGTTGCGCTCTTCTCGGCTAATCTTCTTCGTAATAGTAATAGATGAAAATGAGGCGCACAGCGGGTGCGATCTCAAAATGGCGGGCGGTAGGGTCGAGGTAGGACCTAGTCGAATGACAATCAGCGTATACCTCCGGCGTGAAAGGCTTCTGATTGACGACTGCTTGATTTGCGTCCAAAACTAAGCGGGTGGAGATGCAGCGAAAATGACAGTTGAAAATATTAATTCACAACTACCCCGCAGTATGAGAGCCACAAGAAGTGGCGCGAACAAACAGCATCATTGATACTAAAAAAAAAAAAAAAACTGGATCCTTGTAGAGCCGTGGGAATTGGATTGTTGAGAAATGATTAAGTTTAATGCATCATTGATAATAAAAAAATAAAAAAAAACACGTAAAGAGAAATAAAATTAAACACTTTAACTTCCCTATAAGAGTGTTTTTTTTTTAAATCGAGGTTTGCAACAAAATGAGCGCCTTATTCGCAGTTTTTATTTTGTTACCTCAAATGTTTATCTACTTATTTCCTAGCGAATCAAATTGATTGTAAAAAGATAACTGCCGAAACGCGCGCTTTCAAATCTCGGCATACTTCGGTAGTAGTTAAGTACGGAGACGGAGAGTGTGAGAAACCACCCGACTCCTGCGCATTTATGTGGGCAGCCCTAATGCGTGCGTCTACCGAGCGTTATTTCAAGGATACTGCCCAGACTGTAATACTGTTACTTATCTCTACTCTGGTTGAGGTTTAAAGCTGACTAATATTAGACTACAGGTCATTTTTGGGAGACATATTACAGCACCATCAATATAAACAAATCACTCCCGCAGTTTTTATTTACTATCGAGTTTTATAAACTTTTTATTTAGAATTACACAATATAACTTTAAATATACAACGTGTCACAGAAAAGTGTAACCATATTTGAAGAGCTTATTCAGTCAATGGTACAGAACAACTTTTACTACGGAACAAACCCTGTATCTCGAAAAAAAAATTAAATGTTTCATAGAAAAATGCAATGCCGCTCGGCTGAAATGTATGGAAGGACAGATTTTTTTTTGGAAATTTCGAGGTTGGGTCCATAGTAAAAGTTGTTCTATACCATTGACTGAATAAGCTCTTCAAATATGGTTACACCTTTCTGTTACACCTTGTATACAATAAATAAAAGAAAATTTAAAACTTGAAATTATTGTGTAATTCTAAATAAAAAGCTAATAGAGGCATATTATATATTTATTCGAGTTTTATAAATTAATTTTAGGATTTATTGCTTAAATTAAAAAACAATCGTTTTCTATCCTATCATAGTATCACAGTATCAAACTTTCATCACATTTCCATTCATATCAATGGAATATTAAAAACCCAAAATATATTCGTGTTAAAACACTAAAAAAAACTACAACCAAAATTTGCAATTTTGAGACTCGCTCAAAAGTTTTTTTCATGATTTAAAATAACAATCAATGCTTTATTATTGTAGTTTGTAACCTACTCTCTGCTATGTATTAGAGTATTAGACTGATGTTCTAGGGCAAGGGTCTCCAAACTAACGGCCCGCGGGCCAAGACCGGCCCGTGAGCACCACCAATCCGGCCCGCGTTCGCAGGCGGGACATGCCCGGTTTCTATCCCGCTATAGTTTATTTAAAATTCACAAACATATAATATTAACGTGATGCTATTTATAGTAGGATCAAAATTCATAACCCGTTATTATGCGTATTTATCTAAAAGTAGCGTTATTATAAGCATGTTGTTTACAACCCTATTTCAAGGTCTGCGCTGCGGTTAACTTCGTCGCAATGGCCGAAGTACCAACTGAAATTGCGAACGGAGCGCGGCGTACACTCCTGCGCACAATAAATATCTCACTGACCGGCTAGTCACAAATTCGTGCTGTGGACTCGGTTGGTGATCATTGAACCTTGTTCCTGGTCCCTGGCCGGGTCTCCGGTATGGGTTCGGGCGGTTGATTGGATTTCACTTTGTATAATATATATTTTGCCTATCATTTTAATCTTATATTATATATTGCTACATAAATTGAATAAACCTTTAATTTAGTTCATGTACATTTCTTATTTTATTACATATTTTTTATGAGATTAAATTTGGCTTGTGAAAAGTGTATTATGTATACCTACTTTGCAAAATAAACTATTTGAATTTGAATACGAAAATTTGCGCGTCAAAACTACAGTACATTTTATAATATATATAATCGGGTCTACCGCGATCAATTTTTACCTTTTTACGAAAAGGGGGACGCCCGACGTTTCGAGACAGTTGCATGTCTCGTGGTCTACAGGAAACTGTGAAATATATATATTATAATGTGTACAAAACGCGAGAGTTTAAAGTTATATAAAACTACAGTATTTTGGAATCATGAGCTATTATAGTCTTGGCCCTCGGGACTTAGTGGAGAAATCAGTGTGGCCCTCAGGCAAAAAAGTTTGGAGATCCCTGTCCTAGTGTTTCTTTAGAACCTTGCAATTCTCCTTAAGGCGCTTTTATCCCAGAAGAGTGACTCTCTGTCTTTTTCTTTACGTGTAAGGAGTAAAGAAAATAACCACACTTTTGTACTTTTTCGTTGTTTTTATCGGTTTTTAAATTGTTTAAAAATAAGGGATATGTTTATTAAAACTTACTTACTCGACCTAGAAAATTTAAATAGCAATATTACCAGATATGTTTCGTTAATAAAAGAGTGGAATTATGGAAATGGCATGATTTGAAAGGTCTTATTACATGCTGTGTTCGCGAATTATTTCTATCAAGCAAAGTTTATCTGATCGAGTAACACATGCGTGGAAGGCCTAGATAAAGGTTCGAACTATATTACGTTTTTTTTTTTTGAAGTTTTAGACGATATTTGAAAGTTCTATTTGACTTTGAAATTACTGATTTTGGGATAAGAGCGCCCAAAAAGCAGTAACAGAACTATTGGCAGGACTATGAATAAAACAATAATATAACATAACTATATATAATTACATAATATAATTACATACGAATAACATGCGAAGGTCATAAAGTTGTAAACCCGGAAAACCGTCCAAAACACACGTGTAAACAATTTTTTCACCTCATAATTTTATGATTGTTGTTGCACAGATTCAATATTTACTCGGTCAGGCTTATGTTTGTTTGGTTATTATTATTCTTACTCAGCTAAGGTGTTTTTCACTTCCGTGTTCTAGAAAATCTCTGAATAGTTAGAAATTTGGTTTTGGAAATGGAAACTGGTGGTACTAGCTAAAGAGCTTTGCTGTTTTATACATATTTTTCAAGTAGTTACCTACCTTTTTTAAAGTTTAGTTTTTAAAGGTGGTAGAGCTGATGCCGGGCTCGAGTGTGGAGGATACATTTATTTACTTTGTACAGTGGAGATTACATCAAGCTTGCAGTACTACATTAACCCCTTAAGTACGAGTACTTACAAATCTTGATCTTGGCATACCCGTCGGTGTCGAGGTTGAAGAGTAGCAGCCTACCGTTGATGCTGTACCGGCCCTTGACGGTGAGGTTGCAGTGGATGTCGAAGACGAAGGTGCGCTTCTCCCGCCGTGATCTGATCAAGGAACACACCATCATTGAGGATTTCATTGGTGAATTTGGTGATAGTGCTTATTAGCAAATTTTTCAATGCAAGTGCTCGTAAAGGCCCACTTTTTATGCATCAAAACCGAACAGAAAGTCGATTATTTTGCCCTAGGGCTTTATTTTGTTTTTTTTTTTATTTATTTACGAGAAGTTCGCTAACCTGCAACCTTTCCTGTGTATCATAAATGTTATACTTTTTTTCCACTGTTTAATGGCTCTGGCTACAGTCCTTTTGAGCCAATCATAATTTTAAGTTCACAAGATTATATTTGTTTGATTTCCTCACACTATGCATTGAAAAACGTAGTATGATACACGGGCGTAAGAGCAATAAATTATTCGGTTACGTTTAAAACACTCGCTACGCTCGTGTTTTAAATCGTCCTCATAATTTATTCCTTTTCGCCCTTGTAGCATAAACTACTATTCCTGTAAAGCTTTATATAGTACATTTTATATAAGTACATTTTTCGTTGAAATTGTTAGTTGAAAATATTATAAATAAAGACGATATTGGAGTTCGGTTCAGATACCACGCTGAAAAAAAACGGCAAGAAGCTCAAAATTAATGTAACAGACATTAATTTTGAGCTTCTTGCCGTTTTTTTCAGCGTGGTATCTGAACCGAACTCCAATATCGTCTTTATTGATAATATTTTCAACTAACAATTTCAACGAAAAATGAGAAGACGAACACTCGTTCCTGAACCTCGGGTGCGTCGTCCGGTAATGCTGC
This sequence comes from Ypsolopha sequella, assembly GCA_934047225.1. NCBI lineage: Eukaryota > Metazoa > Arthropoda > Insecta > Lepidoptera > Ypsolophidae > Ypsolopha > Ypsolopha sequella. The sequence continues at coordinate 18,242,801 of OW204004.1, read as the reverse complement.
CTTGAAGGCCAATCAGGATAAAGGGAAATAAGGTCGGGACTTATTTCCTGTTGTTGATTGGCTCTCTAGCGGGCTCTTGTAGTATGAGAGTAGATTAAAAAAAAAAACTTACGACACTTTATTCGGTACGCAGGTCCTCAGCCCCAACAACTTGCCGTTATGAAACGTCATCTTCACGTTTCCTGGTAAGTTCATGCTGATGTTCCTGTCCAGGACCAGAGGGTCCAGCGGGGGGATGTTAGCTTCCGGGATCCCTTGGACGATGCCCGGTATGGCTATCATGGTGGCCTTGGTGAAGCATTCATCTGACAGCTCTTCGCAGGGGTGGATGTAGTCCGCTGAAAAGATGGTGACATGGTGATGATGGGGATGGTATAAAAACACAATAGAGAAGCTAATCTGATATCTAGTAAATCTAAATCATACCCCGCTAACCTGGTGATTGTTCAGTAAACAGTAAATCTTGAAAACAAGAAAGAAGAAAAAGAATCTGTTGTTTTATACATATATATTAGGGTGTGTAACATTTCTATGGAACAGCAAATTTTTTTTTTTCGTGTATATTGTTTTGGTTCCGTAGTAAACGTTGTTCGTATGGATATTATAGATAAGTAAAACGATAGGATTTTTTATTTAGTTTAGTTTATTTTTTTAAGGTATAGGTTTTATAAGGGTTTTATTTAGGTAAGTGTTTTGTTTTAGTTAAGTTTTATTTTGTAGGTAGATTTTTAAGTGTTTGATTGTTATGTATATTTAATAAAATTACAGTACTAGTAAAACAGTATTATGTATCATATAAAACGGCCGAAACGCGCGCTTCCAAATCTCAGTTCCCACCTAATAGTAGGGGTGCGCCGCAGTTAAGTACGGACGCGGAGAGTGTTAGACACCACCCGATTCCCGCGCATTTATGTGGGCAGCCCTAATGCGTGCGTCTACCGAGCGTTGTTTCAAGGACACTGCCCCAGATGGAATACTGTTACTTATCTATACTGTGGTATGGACGAGTACTATTGCCAGTTGTCAAAAAAAAAAAAAAACTAAGACGTGCCGCGCAGGGTCGATTGCTGCGTGAACCTACGCTAGGTTTTTTACGATAACATAAGTAATAATTGATAAAGTTATATAGTGTTGCACATTAAAATGACCGTAAAGATACGTGTGACCTTATTCTAGAATCATAATGGTGAATTAATGAAAATTGTGCTTGATTGATTGTTGTAAACAACTAGGTGTTTCGTGTGTGACTTTTGATCTACGATCTTTTTGGTGATATTTCTGTAGTGATTCCTGAAAGAACTTGTGTCTAAAATTCTACGGTATATAGGAGCCCATTTCATACTCTATTTAAATAATAAAACACTTCAGTAGTCATTCATATAAACAAATCTTCAAACTGGCTGTTTAGTGACACTTGAGGGCACTTGAAATACGACGCGGGCGGGCGAGCGCTCGAGGGTAGTCTAGGTCACGCGCGGCCGAGCGCTCGAGCGGTTAAGGGGCTATGCCGTGGAAATTGACACTTTTTGAAGTTATTTATCTGCTCTTTTAATAAAGTTCCAAGTAAAATCTATTAGTACGAGTATAACAATTTTGGGACCTTTTATTAGATTTTGGTCTATCAGAAACGCGATAGGAGAAATTTCATTCGATAGATATAATTATTGAAATCAGGTCTAAATTTACACTTTTTTTGATATTCTGACAAACTAGGATAGCATACAGACTTGAAAAATATTTATTTAGATGGGTTTTAACTACACCTAAATTACTGGTTATGGAATTTTTTGTAGCTATTTTAGTTAATTTTACATTAATTTAAAACCGACTTTTTGACAATTTTCCCCGATTCCGTCCCTTTCGCACTGCGGGTCTTTCTGCCTGGAGTAACGGGGACCTTTGCTAGCACGGTATATCACCTTAACACTCTCTATACGTAGAATTGCTGATTTGACATCTGTGTCGTTTGTAAAGTAAACACAAAACTGTCAATGAAAAAATTCAACTACGATAGAAGACGTAGAGGTAACCCTTCTGACCGTGTAGTTAAAATATATAACACGCATCAATAATTGAAGAGCACCAGTTACAATTTTGCAATAGTTAACACTGTGCAATTATATGTATTCATCAGCCGAGCCAATCTAAGTCTTACGCTAATAATATTACGGCTCCAAATGGTATAATCTCTAGTGTACTTTGCAATGTACTGCGATTGTGTGAGGAAATGTGTAAGGATAGATTTTGAAACACTTTGTTAGGGGTCAACGTTCGTGAGATAATAACATTTGGTGGGTAGTTCTAGAACAGGTGGTCGTTGAATATATTTAATAATAATAATAATAAAAAAATATTCACAAAAACAATACAAAACAATATTCATTATTGCACACCAAAAACAAAGCAAATAGACAATTTCGAAAAGTAAAAGTAGGGGACAATTGGGGGCCTTATCACTAAAAAGCGATCTCTTCCAGACAAACTTTGGATGGAGGAACTCTTAAAAGAAAGAAAAAAATGTGTAGAGGCGGTGTAGAACAACTTTTTCTATAGAGCCAAACCTGAAATCTCAAAAAAGAAATCTGCCCTTCCATACATTTCGGCCGAAACAGTAAATTTTTTTTCGATATACAGTGTTTGTTCCATAGTAAAAGTTGTTCTATACCATTAGCTGAATAAGCTCTTCAAATATGGTTACACCTTGTATATGAATAACGTGTTGAAAAAACTTTACAACTAGCTCTACCGATCGTAATAAAAGATTCACTTCTCCAGACAATTTGATACCTACTCGTCATTATATATGGTAAAGAAAAAAAAAATTGTATGTGTTTACTATAGTCATAGAACATAAGTATGATAAGTAGAGCATGTTGATCTGAGTAGTAGGTGTTTACTGCACGACATTAACACACCTTCTGGCCTTTGTGCCCTCCAAGAACACTATTATATAACCACCTCTGAGCTCTCTACGAGTATAGGGTTCACAAGGGGATTAAATTTTTTTAACGGGACCCTAAAACATGTGCTAGAGAAGGTAGAGATAAACTCTTTTAAACAAAAGACATCAACGGGGTGCCTAACTGCTTATACAAGGTGAATTTGTGAACATCTTCCAAATTCATACTTGAGCCTTGGTAAGTGATCAGTATCATGAAACAATAATGATTTTTGTAAAATTCATAAAATTAAATTTCGACTCCCCATAGTGATTCACCCAGGACTGCGAGTGAATTACTATGGGAAGTCGAAATTTCATTATACGAATTTCACAAAAATTATTATTGATTTATGAGGCTGATTACTTGAATTTGGACGATGATCAAAAAGTCACTCTGTATATTTAGCTTTTCTGACACAATTTTACCATATTTTTAAAGACCTATACATATTAGGCACATGTTTTGTTAATATACTATACCATAGAAACTTTCATAAGCTTCACAATATAGAGGCATGCTAATAAACTTGAAACCAGAAGCGTTTTCCTATGTTATTTCTTCGTATTAAATTGTGGCATATAATGGTTTATGCAAGCCTGTTTTTTTCGAGTTACTAGAAGTCATAACGCAAAAGTCGTTCATTATGATCAGGGAAACAGGTGTATCGAGATTTTTACACGTTCAAATTATAAGTTCTTTCTCTATTTTAATCCAAAAACTACTGAAAACTACTCGTTTTGAAACAGTGATAAATAAACTAGCTTAAGGCGATACCAAAAAAAATGGGGTTTTTCGAATCCATTTACTCCACTATAACGTCATCTACGTATTTCATTTTTGGGTAAATGTTTATTGAGTATTCGATTAAGATGAGAGAAGGAAAACGCGATTGGATGAACATTTCTTGATAGAATTTAATTCCGAAAAGACCTCTAAATTGTTTTATTTTTTCCTGTAATTCTGAAATCCTAACTAATTTCATTGTGAAATTGCATTCAAAATGTGGATATTATGTATTTGTAAAGTATCCTTGAAAATCTTTTTGACAAAATAGCTTAGTACATTTTATATTAATAAAAAACCGACTTTTTGCTACTTTTCCACAAATCCGTCCCACTCGCACTGAGGGTTTTTTCGCATATGGAGTAACAGGGACGCTAAAACTTTTACGTATCGCCTTAATGTGTAGAGAACAACGATGTAATGCACATGTTTGATTAATAAAGTTTTTTTGAGTTTGAGTTTGAAAAAACCGATTCCAATAACAACAAATGTTCTACAGTACTTACGTAGAGGAAGCAACTGTAAACTCTCTCTGACACCCCCACAAATCACTAAGAACACAACCACGTATGACAACATCGTAAAAAAAAAACAAAAACAAAACGCCCGTCGGTCTACGCAATATCCTCGCGCACTTCTCTAGTCGACAGATATGGCGCGAATGATGGATAACGCAATATCTTCGACTATAACACAGTTATATTAAAGATTAAATTGAAACGCGTCTTCAAGGTGAGATGCGCTTGTTCTTTCGTTAGCTTTTAGGGTTCCGTATACTAGAAACATTTTTCGTATTATACAAAAAATAAATTGAAGGTTTACCACCTCAAAACAAATTGAGGTGGTAGAGCTGATGCCGGGCTCGACTTTGGAGGTACCACCATCTTACTTGGAGACCCCCTAGAAGTAATTCGAGGGAGAGTTAGGACAGCTCACAGGCAAAAAACCAGGAGGCCACCATGCCTAGAACCGATGGATGGCGGTATATCCATCCATAAATAGCCGGGCCTTATATGGAACAAACTGGTGACGGGCAGCGGCATCACTGGTGCGAGGGTTCCGGCACCGCGCTCACCAACCCGCCTGCCCAGCGTGTGTGAGTATGGGCAATTCTTCCAGGATGACCGCCGGGAGTGGCAAAGTCCTGGAAAGGCTATGTCCAGCAGTGGACGAACTAGGCTGATGGATGGATGACAAAAAATATACAGTTTGCTAAGATGAAGCTGTGGAGGCCGAAAACTGGCCAACAACTTTTACTATGGAGCCAAGAGTCAACCCTCGAATCGAGGAAAAAAATCTGCTGTTCCAGAGAAAAGTTTTCAGTTTTTCTACTACCTTTATGAAAAAGTTCCATTTAATACTTGAAATTAGTTTTGAAAATCGAACTTTCCGAGCCGCGTTGCGGAATGACTATCAGGTTAGTTTTAAATATCGTATTGAAATTTCATTAATTGCAAAATTAGGTTCTTTTTTACGTTTATCTTCATTTCATGCTAAATTAGGTTCTTTTTGATGTCCTTAGTTTGTCTTTACAATCGAAATTCCCTGCGTTCCGATTCACGACATAATCGAATAAAAGCCACAAATAAAAGCTGCCGGCCGAAGCCTTAAAAAAAAAAGGTAAAAACCGCGCCACGCTTTGAAAAGTCATAATATACATAAAATTTGAAAGAAAAAAATTAAATATTTAAATACATAAATCAGGTAGTACAAAAAGTATCGTTCGCAACGAGTAAAAATGGGTTTTCTTACCCTCGGAATGCAAGATTTCGACGTTCGCCTTCGGCTCACGTCGAAACTAGCTTCATTCCTCGGGTAAGAAAATCTGCCATTGTATACTCGTCACCAAATATACTATTTTTCTCGATTTTGCAATTTTTTTCACGAAACGTTGTTCGTATGTTTGAGTACTATCGCCACTTTCCGTCTACCGCCCAACGCCAACGACCTTGAACTGAGTAACTTTATAACCATTTTATACGGTAACTATAGCATGTTTTAAGGCGATTACCATCGCCAAATTAGCAGCTCGATATTTGTCTGTACGAATATCAACGGAAACGACATTGAAATAAGATTCATATCAGCGCACAATGCGCGGTGGCTGTTACGACGCTCGCTGCGTCCTTGATAAGGTGAAATAGGAGAAAATAATACTTTTCACATAGGCGTAATTGTTTGGTTGAATAATCGTATGTTATGTTTATAGCTATCAGGTTTATCTGTTTATCAAAGCATACATTAATTAATTCGATCAAGCCACTTAGGAGCAGTAGGGAATTCAAGCCAAAAAACACCATTCAGTTAAAACAATTTTTCATATAGAAGTTTTGGTGGTACGAAAAAGAGGAATGTTGCATATGTTGTCCTACGAGAGTTGATTATCCAAAATACATTTTTTCAATATTTTTGGTTTGGTCATAAAAGAGGAGTAGGCTTTAGAAAGTACCTATTTGGCGATATTAAGCGCCTTAATAAAAGAAAAATACATAGTAATCTACATGATACAAATAGTGATGTGGTTTTTCCTGAATTTTATTTTAATATACAGAAGTGAAGCAAGAAAATTCTAAATTTACCCTTATTTCTCGATTTTTTATCCACTTGTAACAATATAACTGCTACAGTTTTTATCGAAACAGCACAAAAATGTATAAAATTCTAGACAAAATAATATTAAATGATGTGGTTTTCTCAGTTCTTGAAAATCATTTTATTTTAGATAAAATAAATTAAAAACACACTATTTTTGCACTTGTGAGCCGCAACGCCTGACGTAACAGCCATGTTGCAGTGCGAGCTGGTTCTCTAAAAAGGCCGTTTTGCGTGAATCACATTATGATTCTGTTCTAATGCCGTCCCTTTTGCACGCGTGAGAAACTCTGACTCTATCCTACTTTTAAATCATTTTATGATTCAGCCAAGTCGGCCTTTTTAGATCACCTGATAAGAACTTTATTTTAATATGATTTTGTTCGAAATTTCAACCGCCACGAATCGAGTTACTCATTTTTCCGACGGAGCCACCTTAACACCCTGTATACATCGTCACGACATGAGTCCCCGAGGGGTTGTCAGATCAGACTTGTTTACAAGTATATGTATACTGTAAAATGCAAGTCACGCTCCCCACTTGTACACCTAAGTTTCACCTGAAGAAACATAATGTTCTCAGTGCATTTTCTCCAACTCCATCGTTCACTAATTTTTTTGGGTTTCCTTTTTTTATAGGAATCCTAAAATCATATGGCGATTGTTAAACGACTTCTTTAATTAATGAAGCCGGCTGAGGCACAGTGCCAAATTTAGGTGAGACCAAAAAAAAAATGGGGTTTTTTCGAATCCATTTACTCCACTATAACGTCATCTACGTATTTCATTTTTGGGTAAATAGTTATTGAGTATTTCATTAAGATTTTCACTGAAGGAAAACGCGATTGGATGAAATTTTCTCGATAGAATTTAATTCCGAAAAAACTTCTAAATTGTTTTATTTTTTCCCGTAACTCTGAAACTAATAACTAATTTCATTGTGAAATTGCATTCAAAATGTGGATATTATGTATTTGTACAGTCTCCTTGAATTTTTTTTTTGACAAAATAGCTTAGTACATTTTATATTAATAAAAAACCGACTTTTTGCAACTTTTTCACGAATCCATCCCTCTCGCACTGATGGTTTTTTCGCATATGGAGTAACAGGGACGCTAAAACTTTTACGGATCGCCTTAAGCCAGGGCGGATCCTGTAGCAAATACTAACAAGAGGCCGAAAGTTTAGGATATAAAATAAAACAGCTATTCTTATCGACTAGCTCGAGAAAATCATCACGTAATTCTCTTATAAGTTTTGTGGTGTTTTCAACTCGCGGCACATTGTATGCTGTGTGTGGCCAGCCCTCACTTTTAGAAATGTGCTAAAACTATTATCATTTTAACCATCGTAGATTTGGGCATCACTTTCTATCCATTGGACGGATATCCATACGTGTCTAACTTGACGGACCTTTTACGGCCAGGGGCTCCCCAATGCGTTGGGCCCGTAGTTTTTCCCAACTCTTGCTAAGCGGCTAATCCGGCACTGCTGAATCATCTATAATTTTACTCGACACAGTATTATATCTTCAAATAAAACGGCCGAAACGCGGGCTTTCAAATCTTGGTATACATCGGTAGTAGGGGTGCGCCGCAGCGCAGTTAAGTACGGATACGGAGAGCGTGAGACGCCACCCGACTCCTGTGCATTTATGTGGGCAGCCCTAACCCCTCGGCCACAGCTTCAGGCTTCGAGAGGCGCGCCAAGCGGTTCTTCTTGCGACAGCGCCAGCGAAGAGAACAAATGTATGAAGTTGTATAGAGCTGGCCATGGGTCACCGCTCGCACGTCTTGTCCGGCTTCGAGTGACTTGCGTTTTTCCGACGGCGGTATGCGGGGAGGCGGGCGGTTGAAACAGTGATCGAGCGCACAGGACGAACCTAGGGTCAAGCGTTTTGAGCGAGCGAGCGCGCTATACATGAAGGCGCCGAGGGGTGTCGTGGCACGGCAAAGCTCGTTGCAAAAACCGCCTGGAAGCGCAGCAAGAAGCGCCGCCAGAAGCCTGAAGTTGTGGCCCTGGCGTTATGCGTGCGTCTGCCGTGCGTTATTTCAAGGACACTGCCCAGACGTAATACTGTTATTTTTCTTTACTGTGCTATAGTCATTGTCATGCTCAGTGGCGTATTTTAAGATTCGGCGCCCTGGGCCTGTAAGGTTTGCCGCCCCATAAATGAACGACAAAAAAGCAAAAATATTTAAATAATAATAGTAGTTTATGCTACAAGGGCGAAAAGGAATAAATTACGAGGACGATTTAAAACACGAGCGTATCGAGTGCATAGTGTGAGGAAATAAAACAAATATAATCTTGTGAACTTTAAATTATGATTGGCTCAAAAGGACTGTATCCAGAGCTAACGGTAAAAAAAAAGTATAACATTTATGGTACACAAGAAAGGTTGCAGGTTAGCCAACTTAAATTAAAAAATATATTATAAAGGCCTACGGCAAAATAATCCACTTTCTGTTCGGTTTTGATGCATAAAAAGTAGGCCTTTACGAGCACTTGCATTGAAAAATAAAATCAAATCCAGTAGTGTGTTGTTTTGGGCTGAGAATAATGAATAAAAAAACTCTAAATAAACACAATTTTATTCAATATTTAATTATGTTATTCGATGGACAATTAAAAAAAAAAAGTATATACAAGCAATATAAATTAAAAGATAGGTAACGATTGATTATGAAAGGCGCCCAAAGATGAGCGCATGGTGCAGCTTGCGCCGCGCCGCCTCTCGAAGCCTGCCGCCCCGGGTCATGGACCTTTTGGCCCTAGGACAAATACGCCACTGGTCATGCTAGCTAACAGGATATAATCTTGTAAGTACCTTTAGGTGATTAATTCTTTTAATTACCTCAATATCTATGAGAGGTATAACGAGCTGTAATATCCCTTTAATTTACTACCGATTATGCATCAAGACGTGCGAATAAGCTAATGCTAGGGATGCTATACAGTGCGACGAACCGATATCGATGTATCCACTTTTACAATTTTGTAACATCTGTGCTTTTTTTTTTGATATTATATATTTTTTCACATTTATTATATGTGTTTTCCTTAGTTGTACCAGTTGCAGAAAAGTTAATTAAAATGTAAGAGTAGCTCATGAGACCTGGATAGCTCAGTGGTAAGAGCAATCGCCCGGTAAGCGAGAAGTCCCGGATTCGAATCCCGGTTCAGAGCTCCTCATATCCAGATTTACTTTTCTTTCTGCGCGTCTATACTACAATGAAATAATGTTAAGGGGATCGAAAATACAAACAGAAATAAAATGTCAGCTTTCGGATGATTTTGTTGCAATAATTAGGTTACGTATAGCCATAAAAAAAATACATGTTTTTGGTTGAACTTTAAGGTATTCATTTTCCACAAACCACGTTAATCGATTCATATTTGTACTGTCAATGAATTTTTTTGTAACCCTCTATTGCACACTTTTTATCGATTTTGTTTCAGGTATCGCTTTCGCGATTTTGTTGGTTTTTTTTAAATAAAATTAGTGTGAATGATATCTATTCATTTTCCAAATACCACGTTATTCGGGTCAAAAAAAGCACCCCCTTTTTCCAAAAATACGTAAATCCACTGATGCAGTCAGCGGCAGCAAGATATTGTCAGTCTACGCCTAGCGTTGGCGCCCGTAAGACGTGGAACCTGTGCCCTTTTTTGCAAGCTATAAATATCTCCCAAAACTACTTCAAAACACATTGAAATTAATTTTATAAAGTAATATTTCGAGGAGCATCATATTCCTGCCGTTAAAAACTCAACAAAATATGCGTATGAGTGATTTAGCTACATCGTGCCATAGTCATAACAACAAAACTGAATGAATTTGGAATGAATTCATACTTTTATGCGGGAAAATAATATATGTTACTCTAAAAGAATAATTTTGTAATCGTTATTGAAACCCAAATTAATTTACTTATACTTACTGAGATCTGTAACAAAGGTCAATGACCTTTTCGTGAAATTACCCTGTAGTATTGGCTCACCATTTCAGGTCCAAATAAGTGAAGTTTTTTGCAAATTATATAGGTACACTTACTTGGGATAAATCGCCAAGCATTTAAAATATAGAAATTTATTTTGAAATATTTACAGTGCATGGCAAAATTACTAGATCGTAGATAATCCTGTCGGTACATGTTCAGGTTCTGTTACGCAAAATGAAAACAATGAAACTCTTTTAGGATTAATTTGTTATCCCTATGTTTGTCTGTCTGTCCGTTTGTCTAGACAATTTTTTCTGGGTAAAATTAATAAATACCAATATAAACGGCCCTCTATAGAGCTGTAAAAACATACTTTTGACGTTTTTATTTATATTACGTTTTAGGTTTTTACGTTTTTTTTTTTACGTTTTTCATACAAATTTTCTCACTATGAAAATGTAGGGATGAACACTTGAGATAATATTTTGCATTTAAAAGTCAACACAGAAAGGAATTGTTGAACAAATAATGTAAAAAATATGAAAACCATGTTGTTCTATTCTAAAGGGATTAATTATCTACTGTTCAATGTGGCGATAGCTTTGTTTATTTTTTTTCTTGAATTATTTTTTACTAAGATAACAAATAGTTTAATACAAGGTTTTCCTTAAGAGGTCCCTTTACCCCTGTATTTTTCTTAAAATTCATACAATAGTTATAAACCGAATGTGAAGTCTACAGCTTATTTTCTTCATATCTTTTTTCATGAGTATATTCTAGTGACATCTAACTACGTCTCTATACAGCCCAAAAAGCAAAATTTGGTAAAACACCATCATAATAGCTGTCAGGATATCGTCAATATTGCCTCGTTTTTACGCAAAGTTTAACAAGTTTGTATATTTTTATCTATACCGGAAATAAAAAAGACAGAAATACAGGCGTCGTTCATGTTAAGATGACTAAGTTTACACACTTTGCTAAGTATAAACAATTACCGTTTCATGGAAAACTGTTTTGACCTGAAACCATTTCACAAATTCAATTAACTTATTTTGAATATCTTGTCATTTTGCACTTCTTGATGAGAAATACAATTTCAATAAGTAAAAATACAACTTTTAGTTAAGAAAACTTATAGTTAAAAGTCTGCTGTATGCATTAACATATTTTTAATTATATTACAATAGTAATAAAATAATTGGCTTATCCGTCGTCGTGATACCAGCCGTAAATTTCTTAAATAATCTGATATCACGCTTATGGAAAACCCAATTATTTTGAAGATACCATAATATCATTAAAATATGTTTATGCATATAGCAAACTTTTAACAATAAATTGTCTTAGCTAAAAGTTGTACTTTACCGTTATAATTATTTCTTAATATTTTGTTACAAATTCGGAGAAATAGCCCTTAAGGAAAACGTTGTATGAAAATATTTGTTATCTTTGTAACAAAGAAAGAAAAAAATAATAAACAAAGCTATCGCCACATTGAACAAACAGTAAATTATTAATCCCTTTAGAATAGAAAGATATGGTTTAATATTTTTTACATTATTTGTTCTAGAGTTCCTTTCTGTGCTTTCTTTCAAATGCAAAATATTATGTAAAGTGTTGATCTCTATATTTTCATAAGGAGAAAATTTGTATGAAAAAGTTAAACAAAAGGCCATAAAAACGTTATAATATGTATATTTTACAGGGCTGTAAATATTAGCATTTATTGATTTTACCCAGAAAAATTGCCTAGACAAACGGACAAACAGACAAACATAGGGACAACAAATTAATCCTAAAAGAGTTTTGTGTTATCATTTTGCGTAAAGAGACCTGAACATTTCAAACACTTGGCGATTTATCGCAAGGGTAAACAGGTGTCCCAAAAGTCAACGCTTTCCCTTGGAAGGCTGGTAGGCCAGCTCATGACTGACCAGAATATCAAATTATGACCTCAGCAAAAAGTAGATAGTCTTCGAGTTGATGGTACTTTTATAAATTCGAATAGATTTTTGAGAGTCAAAGCTAACCAGTTCTAAATTCTAAGAATAAAATTTTTGTTGCGCAACTCTGAATAGTCATGCTATTGATAAAGTCAAAAATAAACCTTGAAATGCTGTTACATCAGGAAGAAAAATAAAAACCCAATTTATGAGCAATTTTTTGTAATTAGGTTAGTTCGATACCACACCCTGAAAAAAAATGTCCTATGTTAGTTTTGCAAATTGTCTTAAATAACGGCTCATCAAATATTGTTTTTCAAATGATCTGGCAATTTCTGTGTATTACTTTTGAAAAAAAAGTTATTGCTATTTTACTACCAAAGGATCTGCGTATTTTTTAAAATAATTAGAATTTAGAATGAAAGAGTGGCGGGCAGTAAAAATATTTGACGTTCATTAGAAATGCCATTTCACACGCGTTAGAGTGAGATAAATAGTGACGCTATTTAAAATGAGTTGGAATGAGATAGGAACGCAGTTAAACGTGGTTGAATGAGAGAGGCATAATTGATATAGGCTACAGTGAGATAGGTAGTGACGTGGTGCATTCCTTCCGAGAATATTTGTTAGTTTCCACTTTTTGTAATAACAACTTTAGTAAAAATTTTTTGTAAAGAAATTTTTGGTCCAATTTATTTTCCCGCAAGTGTAAAACCAGCTCAACGGGCGAAAAATATTTAAAGAATGGGTAATGGTGACAATCAACCGCCACAATATTATTATGTATCTCTAAAGGAGTGTCTGAAATGTTCCGAGGGTCAACTGATAAATCAAACACTCAAAAAACCACTTTTAGCCGACCATAATAAATTTACGTCCCGACGTGATAGCAAGTAGGATCAATGCCGTGTGACGATGATCGAAATACAGTAATAAATTAGATAAAATAAAATACGTATTACTTTTGACCCTGCCTCGTCCACTCTATTCGTATTTTTGCTATGGTGACGCGAACTTAGAGACCGGGACGAATTTCCCCCCACGCGCTATCGTAAAATAGAATAAGCCACGCCCGGAACTGGTTTTTGTTTTGGCTATGTCATATTCTTAATTTATATCTCCTCGCGATGAATAAATCGCCAAGTGTTCAAACGTAGAAATTTATTTCTGTCATTGTTTCGATAAGAGTAATGTGTATTCTTCACTACCCGATGCTGTAACAGGTGACGGTAGGGCATAATGGTCTTTGACTAGCTTTGAATACACTAGCGTCCTCTAGGCGCCAAGTTTTCCATCGATATTCGTATCGATAAACATCGAGCTGCTCATTTGGCGACACTAATCGCCTTAAATCCGGGGAACGAAAACTATTAAATCATCCCAACGAGGGAATGCTTCCAGCCTTTTGGGGACCCTGCCGATTGACGGCGAGGCAGTGATTTAGAAAAAAAAAAACTTTTTTTAAATTTTATTTTATTGTCTGTTATTTAAGTTTTTCTGTTTTTAAATAGTTTAATTGGACGAATTCGTCCTCATGCAAGCAATCAAGTTAGTAGAATTTACAGAAACACCATTTCATTAAGGAACCATCGGTTCGCGAATCGGTTCCGTAGTTGCCAAGGGTTTTCAGTGAATATTGTAACAAAAAATTATTTTTTATATTCAGGAGTATATTTCTTAAAAAAACTTATTAGATATGATAAGAGGAATATGTGATTTCAGCAAATATATTACTATTAAATACTTCCTTATTACAACGAAGTTTTTTTTTCAATATACTACGTATATAATATTTTCAGAGCGCTGAAAAATTCTGTCTCAATAATTTCGTTTAAATAAACAAAAAAATGAAAAAAAAAAATTACAGAAGGCTCGACGTTACAAAGCAAGTAGGTTACACGTAAATAAGCTGAATAGTTGCATGTCTAAGAAAATTATACTTCTCTTCAACAATTTATAGTCAAAACCAGTCAATTGTCAAAATAAATATTAGCAGACGGTGTAAGAAGGCATTAAAAAAAAAAAACGCAAATTGGTATACAAGCAAGCCGTTTGGTACGCACGTATTTGAGGCCCAAACGATAATTTTGTCCACCAGTTCTTGAAAAAATATCTCTTAGGGGGAGTTATGACTACTTATGACCAAAACTATGTACAGAATGTACACTGACAGTGGGTGTTATGACCTTATGAATTTTTTTTCTGAGTCCTATCGTGTGGTGTATCAAATAAAAGCTTCATGAGCTGATTGTTAAACGTATACTACATTATTACATTTCAGCCATTGTTTTCTAAAAAACAAAAACAAAATTGAAACATACCAAGTTAGGTTCCTCTTGGTAGAAATCGCACGATTTTTTTTAAAACATTCGTTAAACTATATCCTCATTATCTAACGTTCTTAACAAAAAGTAAAACAAAATTGTAACCTTAATATTTCAAAAATTCAGAATCATTTTCTTGCGTGATGTTTTACATATAGAATCCAGAACAAAATTTTAGTAAAGGAATTTTGATAACATTTATAATTTCTTTTTTTAATAATTTTTTTAGTAATTTGACGTATGTTTTACAAAAAATCCTTCAGCCTTTTTATAGCTGGAGGAGCCCGAACTTGGCGTGTTTAAAAAATTTGGTTTTTTGTTTTTTTAGAAAACTAGGGGCTGAAATATACGATGAAGTATATTTTTACAATCAGCTCATGAAGTCTTTTCATTTTAAACCCCACACAATAGGTTAAAAAAAAGATTGAGGGGAGGTTATACCCACCAAGGGTTTTTTTTTTTCAAGAACTGCGGGCCAAGATGATTGTTAGGACCTCGAGTAAATGTGTTCCAAATGGCTTGCTTGTATACCAATTTGCGTTTTTTTATTCCTACACCACATACTATATGGCCTTAACCTGAGTAATCATTTCGAAGGGCGCATTGTGCAATCACATCATGCATATGATGATATTATAATGTTATTTTTTATAATTTGGAATTGGCCTCTGTGGTCTGGTGGTTAGACGTCTCGGCCACTAATCTGAAGGCCAAGGGTTCAAATCCCATATAAATTTGTGCTTCGGAAGGCACGTTAAAGATCGAACTGACCCTTGATCATGAACAAGGTTAGATTTTCAAGGGTTCTTTGGAAGAAATTAGGTCTCTTCTTATATTGAAAAAAAAAATACATTTGTTTTTTGACCTTTTATTAAGTCAACGTACTTATAAACAATGTCTTAAGTCTTACTTTTGTCTAAAAAAAAAATATAATTCAAACCTATTTAGTTAGGATTTTAAAAAATTCGCAGAAGAACGCCGTTAAGGGATCGACTTGATTTTTTTTTCATAAAATAGGTAAGTTATCTATTTATTTATAAAATGGAACGCCAACATTAACAACAAATAGGTAATAGACATCAGTCAACCGTCAATCTACTTAAATTCAATACTTTTTTGCCTACAAAATATTTTAATATTAGCTAAAAACATCAATTTGTTGTTTCGCTGCGTGATCATTAGTATTACGCGTCCAAGAAAAAGAGGGCAATGAGCCAACATACTCGTATATTATAATCGCCTCGATCAAAAGCAAATGAAGTCTTTGCCATTGGACTGACTGTGCTGGACGGGTAATAAAAAAAGTTGCTAGGGTAGGCCATACTCTTAAGCTACTTATATTTGTGCGTCAAACTGGCTGGCTCACTACCTTTCACGCTATGACGTAATAATCGTCGATGAAACGTGGGTGTACGTGCGACTTGAATTTCACAGTCTGAAACACCTCGACATCCCCTCGGAAATTGTCGTGACGTTGTATATTTTACTAGCTTTTGCCCGCGGCTTCGCCCGCGCTGTTTTAATTTGCATATTTCCGTGATAAAAAGTAGCCCATGTCACTCTCCGGCTCATAAACTATATCTACACTGGCCTGCAAAACTAAGTACTACACTTTTTAAATTTGATTTTTTTCTAAACTATAGAAGTTAGAGATTTAAAATAAAAAACGTTTTATAGCAAATTTTATCAGCTTTCTTTGAAACTATAGGGAACTATAAGGACAACTTCACTATGTGATTATTTTAAATCTCTAACTTCTATAGTTTAGAAAAAAATCAAATTTAAAAAGTGTAGTACTTAGTTTTGCAGGCCAGTATATATAAAAAATTACTTCGATCTGTTGCTCCGTTGCTGCTTGAAAGAAGGACAAACAAACAAACACACTTTCGCAATTATAATAGTATACGGAGGACGGATAATTAGGAAATAGATTAATACATAGACGATTATTTGTTAAGGCTTGAATAAGCGTGGATTTGGTAAAATTGCGTATATTTAGCTCGATTTGTAGGCCAAACTGGCTACTAGAAAATTCTGGGAAATATGTATGTACTTAATCATGTTTTTCTGACGAATTATAGATTATCGAAATTTTATATCTTTACTCAAATAAATATATATCTGTAGGTACCTAATTTCATTCTGTACATTCAATTCGCTCGGACACGGAATATGCGTTTGAAATGAATCTTTCACACAATAAAAGATCTCATTATTATCTACAAAAAAGCCTCACTACTTTATTTCTGTATGTCCTAATGAAGCCACGATTTTAACTGAAGTTTTGCGTGCGCGGCATCTGATTAGAGCAGGATAGAGAGTTAAAAAACAAACGCGTTAGAGCGGGATCGAATTTAAGTATAGTGCAGCCCCTTAAGAACTCACATAATGTCATTGAACGCAGTATTTCCGTTCAACATTTTGATTATTTTTATTACGTAAAATATTTTTTTTGTAATTTTCACTCCTCAAATTGTTCAAAGAGCACGACATCATTTATTAAGACAATATCTGCTCCAAAATGGCCTCTTCTTTTTTTGCTTTCTTTGTTTGATTTTAGTAAGTACACAGATTTTAAAATAAGCGATTTCTTTCATTTGATCTTCCGTACGCCATCACAAAACATTTTCATAGGACATCTTTTCTTGAACGCTTCCTAAAATCCGACAAGGATTCGACCATTATGACGTCACTTCCTGTAAATACTAAAATACGTATAAAATCGGTTTAAAGGCACGAAAAAATGCATTATTAAAATTGTATAGGTAGATACATACCGAAAGTGATGTAATATTTTATTCCAAAAAGCATACAAAAATAGCAAAAAGAAGTTTATAAAACAACCGAATTGTTTTGCAGCGTTATTGCTATATTATGATTTAATTTTCAAGGTTATATTAATGGTTAAAATGTAAAAAATAAGTTTACTTCCATCAATAAAATTAGGGTGTGTGTCCATCATAAGGAAATAGATATTGCAGCTAAGAATCTTTTTGATTTTGGCGATAAAAACTCGATAAGGTTAAGAGAATAAGAGCAGGAATTAAAATTAAGAGACGTCATCACGCGCAAACTAACATACAAACAAACACTATTACAAAGTTGCGAGTTGTCTATGGAATGTTATTGTAATATTTTAGGCTGAGTCCATTGACATTATGTAGAATAAAAAATTCTTAAATTTGAGTAAACCCCTAAAATACGTAAATTTAACGGTTTTTTTACCAAAAGATTTAGATAAACTCAAAAAATCAATATGACTCAAAAATCGAAAATGTAATAACCAAAAATATGTTTGAATACGACCACAATCTGTGGCTCCTGAAACAAGTTTTCAATTTTGCGCCCGCGATGAAATCGGCACGATTGTATTGTCTTCGCAAGTTTCATGGAGCGTATATATTATAGCAAAATGAAACAGCATGACATTTGGTCACGCCCACTACTAAGTTGGTCACGACGTGATGTCTGCTCTCAAGTTGACTGAAACGTCAAACTTTCCTCGCGAAAATCAAAGTGAGTCTTAGCTGTAATATCTATTTCGTTAAACTTATACTTGTCTAGTATTCGTCGAAAACAATAATCTTTCCCACAATAATTTCAAACTTGCTTGAAAATACGCTTCATTTGACATCACACCGACATAATTATAGAGCTCGTGCGAAATCTTTAACTATGTCGGAATATGGACCTAATAAAGCAAGGTGTACACAACGACACTAGACACCGGACACTCAATCTACAACGTGTAACAGAAAGGTGTAACCATATTTGAAGAGTTTATTCAGTCAATGGTATAGAACAACTTTTAATATGGAGCCAAACCTGAAATCTCAAAAAAAAAATCTGCCCTTCCATACATTTCGGCCGAGCGGCATTGCATTTTTCTATGAAACAGTTAATTTTTTTTTTCGAGATACAATGTTTGTTCCATAGTAGAAGTTGTTCTATACCATTGACTGAATAAGCACTTCAAATATGGTTACACCTTTCTGTTACACGTTGTATAGACCGAGTGTCGAAGTGTGTTGTGTACACTGTCGCTGCCGTGGAGACAGAACTTTGGATGTCTGACACGAGTGTCTCGACTTTCGAACGTGTTGCGAAACTTATTGCTAGAGTAAAATGGCGTAGCGAGTGTGATTACCAGAAGAAACCAAATTATCATTAAAATGGATGGAATTTTGGACGAACTGTTTTTGAAGATTTAATTTTAGTTATCAAACTTAAACTAAAATAAATGTAATACCTTAAAATGAACTTTTGAAAAAACAACAAATAATGGATATAGCTATTGAATTATAGGAATTATCAACTCATGAATGTGTAAGAAAATTTCGCCAATTTCATAGGTAAGCACCAAATAGTAGTATTAAGGTAATATAAGGTATCATATTTTGATGCCGTACAAAAAGAATTGTTGTCTCAGTTATAAAATCGTATAAAAATAAAAATTACTTTATCTATCGCACAACCTATATAACTTCCTATCCGTATTGAAATTTTAGGTAATCAATATTTTTCAAAAATACAACAAAAGACTCAGAAATCTTGTATTTTGTGCTCCAAAACGTCTCATTTTCACACAGATTTTTCTCAAATAACAAAATTTTTTTAAGAATTTGAATACATATTGACCCCGTGGTAGTTCATATATATTTGAAAAATGCAGTAGTTTGGTATGTAGGCTAAATAGGATAGCAATAAAACGTTAAGAACCCGCTCCGTATTTTTCGTCCGTTTGATGCGAAGTATTTTTTTTTTTATATTTTTCTCATCTTTAGTCCGATGTTTTTGTAAAAACCAAGGACATACACCAATTCATATTGGCCGTCTAAATGAAGTCCTAAAATTTATTTGATTGAATTGTTTCTCCTTTGCGAATTATTTTGGTACTTAGACATTATGAAGAACTATTCGGAACGGGCTCGTAAGTAGCAAAATAATTTGCAAAAGAGAAAAAGTTCAATCAAATAATTTTAGGCATTCATTTAAACGGCCAATATAAAGTGGTGTATGTCCTTGGTTTTTCCAAAAATATCGCGATAAAGGCCAGAAAAATGTTTAACAAAATGCTTTACATCAAAACTGTCGTCATCGCGGACCGGGTTCTTAAGAGCTAGGACACGAAATCGCGATAAAAAGTTCCCGTCTAGCCTTAAAGAAATGTTTGAGTCCTATAAGGCGGCTTCAGCCCCCTAGCTCCCTTACAATTATACTTGAGGTTTTCTAGAGACGGATCGATAAACAACTACGGAAGCTTACGTTTAAGGGGTTCTATTATAGTACTGAACCCTAAATAATCATCAGAACAACATAACACAGCTCTTCCCACAGTGCTGGACAACCTAACAAATGAACAATAAACAATCACACAAAACCATCCAGTGTCCGCGAATTACGTCCCTTTCGATACATAACAATATCATCAACATTGCACAAAACGTTTTGTTAGTGCTCACTAGACTGGGAAAATTATCCAGACGCATTAAACACGTCAAAGTGGTCTAATGAATGAATGAATCATTTAAAAGCGGTTTTCATTCCAAATGAAGTTTCCATTGGTGTCTGTAAATTAGAATTTCAACATTTTTGAAATTCTAATTTAAAGAAACCAATGGAGACTTTGCGACGGCAACACAATACATAGGTAATAAGGTTTTGTTGAATAACTATTGAGTGAATTTTGAATTTAAGTGTTGTTTTGATAAGTAAGAAAAAGGCGGGTTTTTCACAATCCGGCTGCGAAACCACTCTTAATAATAACTAGTTTTTAGGTTTAGGTTACCTTAACAAACTTAGATGCGTGTTTAAGCAAAATGTTATTAAAATTACATAATTTGATTGAAAAACTCTATCTACTACTATAAGCAATTACCGCAAAGTTCTTTAAAACGCATTGAATGTATACTTTAAACCAATATTTGAACCTTGTTGAAACTATGGGTGATCGGAGGGCTGGCGCTTACCTCGGCCAGAGGATTAATCTGGCTATCCAAAGAGGTAACGTCGCCGGCATTCTAGGCACCCTACCCCGGGACAGCGGTCTCGATAATGTATTAAATTAAATTAAATTAAATTTTCAAAATATTTGAAAAATGTGAGTTATCAAATACGCTATCTTTCCGTATTTACCGTGAGGTCCTAGTTTTAGCGTCCCTGTTACTCTATATGCGAAAAAATTATCAGTGCGAGAGGGACGGATTAGCCCCTACAGAAAAGAATATAAGATAGGTATAAAGTCCAATGTGTCTCACTTGATGCGGTCTCCACTGTATCATATTACAGAAATGTAAATTGTGTGTTGTCTAAAAATAAGAAAGCTACAAATTGCTTTAAAGTAATTCATAAAAATACAATTTCTTCAACTGTCATAAAGTTCTAAAAAAAAAACTTTTTAAAAGCGGCTAATTTAATTAGGTGCCAAAAACTTGATGATATGAGAATGAAAAATGTTGCATATGTTGTCTTAGAGTTGATAATTCATATATATTTTTTTTAATATTTTTGGTTTGGCCATAAACGAGGAATAGGCTTTAGAAAGTACCCATTTGGCAATAGTAAGCTCCTTAATGAAATAAACTAAGATTAAACAAGTGTTTCTTTACCATTAAAACCTTGCAGTCCACAATCCGGACATCTCGGTAATCCGCCACGGGTAGGGTTACCAGATGGTCGGGATTCGTCGGGATTGTCCCGACATTTCATATGATGTCCCGACAAATAACAAATAACAACGGTCGGCGGGCAAAAAAGTATTTTGTTGTAATTACTTTAATTTAAAAAGATATAAAAAAAACTTTTGTGGTATTTATTTATCCCGAACATAATCCCAAAATCCCGACTTTTTGAAATTATTATAATATATATAATCGGGTCTACCGCGATCAATTTTTACCTTTTTACGAAAAGGGGGACGCCCGACGTTTCGAGACAGTTGCATGTCTCGTGGTCTACGGGAAACTGGCAAGTATGGCGAGGCGCAGTGATGAGATGCAGGTGACGACCGAAGTATTTTCCTTGTACCCGCAAAAACACTTTAGTCTTTAAAATTAATTGTTATCTTATTCACGCACGGCACACAACGCTCACAGTATCCGGAGATGCACTAAGAGAAGAAACCCGCGATTTAAATTTCCCGATGACTGGACTCCATGTGGGAGACAATTTGAAACCATCTTCCCTATTGAAATTATTTGGATGTTTCTTGATTTCAATCGCTTCACGCACAATTCTAGGGTAGTAATGGCGATCGGTGGAGAGAATTTTCGGGTTATGCAGTTCTATCCAGTGGTTGGTCCCGGATACTAAAAGATGTTCTGCTATCGCTGATTTGTACATCTGCCGGTTTTTCAGAATAAATTTTTTTTGAAATTATACCCAGATATTTTGGTTTTCCAATCTGGCAACCCTAGCAATGGGCCTGTTTTTTGCCTATTCGGATTAGCGAGGTTCATACTGGAGACTTGATAGGTGATCAGTATCTTGGATCAGTAAAAATTTTTGTGAAATTCGTATTATGAAATTTCGGCTTCCCATAGAAATTCAGTTCCAGTCCCAGGTGAATCACTAAGGGGAGTCGAAATTTTATTTTACAAATTTCACCAAAATTGTTATTGATCCATGATACTGATCACTTACCAAGCCACCAGTATGAATTTGGACGATGATCAAAAAGTCACCTTGTATAATATTACTTAGAGCGATTTACGAAAATTTAGTTACGTAATGGTCAAGGCGAGAAGTTTTAATTTAATGATTATTTCTACAAATATTTTTAAAGAAAGACAATACCACAGGCCTTTTTTATTTTTCAATTACCTTCTGTTTAAGTAAATTCGTGATATTTCTAAAGAATAATCTTCAAAGAATAATATTTAAAGGAAGAGACATAAAGATTCTTCCAAAAAAGCTTGATAAAGCCTGTCAAGAAATTCAATAGGAACCTAATTGGTAGCACAAAGGTATGTAGCCGGCTCAGTGGGCGCTGCATACATATCAACATCCACTGAGTAATCGAGCGTGTAACTGCTTTCTCACGCATTGGCGGTTACCTACCTCACTGTATAGATGCATAATGTAGAGTGTAGGTAGCTTAAAAGCGGTATCACAGCCGGTTTGTGAAAAACCCTCCTTTTTAGGGTTCCGTACCCAAAGGGTAACCAACGGGGCCCTATTACTAAGACTCCGCTGTCCGTCCGTCTGTCCGTCTGTCAGTAGGTTGTATCTCATGAACCGTGATACTCGTAGTTAGACAGTTGAAATTTTCACAGATGATGTATTTCTGTTGCCGCTATAACAACAAATACTAAAAAACAGAATAAAAGAAATATTAAAGGGGGCTCCCATACAACAGACATGTTTTTTTTGCCGTTTTTATAGATAATGATACGGAACCCTTCGTGCGCGAGTCCGATTTGGACTTGGCCGGTTTTTCTAATTAATCGAAACGGAACACTTAAATTCAAAATTCACTCAATAGTTATTCAACAAAACCTTATTATCTATGAATTGTGTATGTTGCCATCGCAAAGTTTACATTGGTTTCTGTAAATTTAAATTTAAATTTTTTTTTACTTGAAATATCGCACTACGGACCAGGACTAAATAAACAACACTGACTTGACCAACAGACAAACAGAATAGTCACGAGTACATATATGTATATAATAAGGACCACGGTGCATAGATAGATTCTCTATAAAAAATATATATATTTTTGTTCAAAAGTAGGTTACACTAATTATTTAGTCATAAAGTTTTACAATTCATATATACAAATTTTTCAATTTAAATGGAAAGTAATTTAGGAGGTGATTCAGTATCGATAAAATACATCACATTCCACTGCAAAGCACTTTATTTTGCGCGAACTTTTTTTTCGCTTCTCAGTACAAAGTGGTCCGATCAGCTGACTCAGTTTGTATGGACAAGTGCAGAAAAGGTTCGCGCAAAAAAAGTGCTTTGCAGTGGAATGTCACCTCCTAAATTACTTTCAATTTAAATTGAAAGACCTTATACAAAATCTATATTTTTACTTCATGTCATTCACTATTCAAATTTTGCACTCATTCGGCTGATGCCGGCCGAAAGTGGGCCGAAATATATATCGAAAATACCGTAATTGTATTTTTTGTTGTGTTAAGAAGTATCAAATTATTAAATTTAAGTAAACCCAACCTTTATTATTCGCCATATTATTATCTATGTATGACATAAAACTATTACCTATACACATATATTATTTAATAACTTATATTAATATTATTTATTATTGTTGCACTCCTGTATTGTTTCGTATTTTTGTAACACAAATAAATAAATAAATAATAAATAACATTAAAACTGACCTGTAATAAGTGTATCTGTTATACCTACATTACATCATCCATCCATCCATCAGCCCGTATTCGTCCACTGCTGGACATAGGCCTCCCCAATATTACGCCACTCTTGGCGGTCCTCAGTCATCCTCATCCAGCCGCCACCCGCAACGTCCTTCAGATCGTCAGTCCAGCGGGCACGAGGGTGGCCTATGCTGCGCTTTGCTGTACGTGGTCTCCATTCCAATGCCTTACGGCCCCAACGGTTATCACGTCGGCGACAAATATGGCCAGTCCACTGCCACTTCAACTTACTGATTCATTTCATTTCATTTCAGTCATTCACCACATAAATGAGTCAATTGGGCGATGAATGAGGCAGTTTAATGCTTGATTTGTTACAATTTTTTACATTTGGCGATGGGAAATTGACCATGACCGAGGATTTAAACTGTTCACAATCGATAATGGATTTAATTCTTTCACATCAATGGGTATTTTAATGAAAGATAACCTCTGCTGAAAAAGTTAACCCTTATACTAACGAAACAAATATATATTGTTGACGAATTCGTCCCACTGCAAGCAAACAGGTTAATGACTGAGTTAAAACTGGTTTAGAAAGCTCATGACGTCATATTTTAAAATGCAGTGTAGATTGACAGAACCTATTCATCGTGCACAATGTAAATTTGTCAAGCTTCTCTGACACCTAAACCCTATCGCGATTTGTCACGGAAGATTGCCAAAGTGACCTACAAAAGCTGCTATAACTAACCAAAAATCTCTATTTCAACTCAGCATCGTATCATGTCGACATAACTCCCCGCGAGATGCGCAGTGCCATAACAGTAAATACGCCGAGTCGAGTCGTGCCACGTCGCTGCAGTAGGAATACTAATGCAGATTTGCTCATACGCGTTTCCATTAGACGATGATGCGTCAACTTTTCATTTTTGGGTACACTTTGGTCTAGCACAGAAGGCGCGTCAGTTTAGATGTCCTTTGTCACATCTCTGACACTCCGAACATACCCGCCAATTTAATTGACTACAACTCTCACGCACGTAATTAGCTTGTCCATACACGCTTGTGCACACACACACGCGCAGCGAATAAGCGATACTAAAATAAAATAAAAAGATTTTTATTCAACAGATCACACATAATTGTAGTACAAACAAGTTGTTATTTAAAACGAAGTTAGAGGAAACTTAGCATGAATCCGTTGAAAAGGTCGGTGACTCAGCAGCTTTTGTCCCTACAGCCAAGAACAAAGTGGACGCTGTCATTCTGTCACCGCCTAAACTAACTTAAATAATAACTACAGCACTTTAAGACCATGGTAGATGGATCTTTGCCGAAAATTCGGGAAAATTATAAAAATTTGGCCAAGTGCAAGTCGTACTCGCGCACATAGGGTTCTGTACCACCATACATAACGGATACTATAAAAGTAGTAAAATGATACTTTTTCGAGGTATTTTATATGGGTTTTCCTTGGGTTCCCTTGGGTTAAATTTTTATTATTTGCCTTGATAGAGGTTATAGTAATACGTACTCTGTGAAAATTCAACTGGCTATTTATTACGGCTGAAGCGGTAGACACCTGCGATAACTGATCACGGAGCAATAACGAAGAGGAGTTGGAATGGAGGCTGTTACGATCGATGGTGGCATAACGTCACAAAAGAGGGCGATTACGATTGGTGGCATGAGCTCTGTGTGCTCTGTGATTGGTGGAACGGCGAAGCCAACATTCCCCGTACCTCTGCCTTCCACCCCGCGCAGTGTCACAAAATTTTCCCTTGAGAAATAAACTATCGGCGTATGCAAATTCCGAAAGAAGCACTCGAGAGAATCTTGAGATTTTCCCAAGTATGAAACGCAGCGCTGCGATTGACTATTCGTCACCTATGTATTGTTTAACGAAATTATTTAGAGACATTTTACAGCAGATGTTGGACAAGATACACGTTGTATGTCTAGCACCTTTCCAAAAAACAAAAAGTTACATATTTCTGTGTTTAGATTGGTTAAGATTTTGTGCAAGACGTACTATATACACAGGCCTGTCTCCCAGAGGGGTGCAATACAGATGAGATGGGACTACAGATGTCCACCGCTTACGATCCTACACACCTCTTTCGCCTCTTCGAAATCCATCAATCTAGTCGTACAAGCTCTTCTACTCCGGGTGCTTTTGACTTTGTGCAAAACGTATTACCAAATAATTTTTGATTCTTCATATTGAACAATGGACACATACCTCCCACAGTAATGCTGGGTCACACGAATAAATGTTCTAGACGGCGTACATCATAAAAATTATTGTGGAAATATAAATAAAATTGTTTATTCGTCCGTAGACTTTTCTTGGTATGAGAATTGTTAATTGTTGCGAAAGAACAGTGCTGCATGGCATAATCTTACATGGGTGAGACTTTAATTGTGCAATTATTTTTATTATGTACCTGAATTTGAAAGCTAAAAAGCTTGTTCCTTTGATTCATAAAAACATATGTTGCGGAAGCCGGAAACCGGCGATGGTACTCATGCATACGCAGACCTGGATTCAGGATTTTTTTGAGACGGGGCAAAATCTTTGACTGACACCCTACTTGGATCAGTTTTTTTTTTTTATAAAATATGATATAAGATAAAATGTAACGTTAATTTTTAACCGTGTTAAAATCCGGGGCTGCTGCATACGAAAAACATTTCGTGAAAAATAATCGAGAAATCGTGAAATAAAAATTTGTTGTGTCATACATTTTGATCGAGTATGTGACTTTTATACTTTTTCGCGGTTTGTGAGTTGGTTCCATAGTAAAAGTTGTTTGCATGGATGAGTACTATCGCCAGTTTCCGGCTTCCACGTATTGTTTTATTATTTACTTATTTATTTATTAACAAGGAACGCTAACAATAACAACACAGAAATAAAAATAACAAATAGATAAGGCCTGGTCCTCTAACAAGGCTGCTTTGGATGAATCATATTATGATTCTGTTCTAATGCCGTCTCTTTTGCACGCGTGAAAAAACTCTGACTCCATCCTACTTTCAAATCATTCTATGATTCACCCAAGTCGGCCTTTTTAGATCCACAGGTCCTCTAAAAAGGCCGCTTTGGATGAATCATGTTATGATTCTGTTCTAATGATGTCTCTTTTGCACGCGTGAAAAATCTCTGACTCTATCCTACTTTCAAATCATTTTATGATTCACCCAAGTCGGCCTTTTTAGATCCCCTTGTCCTGGTGTTGCCATCAATTACAAGCGTCCACAACATTATCTAAACTAAATACGAAACATAAAACATTAAATTATAGACATTGATAAAAAAAAAGTTTTAATAAATTTAAATAAAAGAAAAAAAAAATTACAACAAAAATATATTGTTACTAATTTATTCCCTTTTGGCTTGAGATAGTAGTCCGCTATAACTTGTAGATGTTGTAAAATGTATACAGCCAATTCATACCTGAGTGAGCCTCTGTAAATGTATACAGCCAATTCATACCTGAGTGAGCCTCTGTAAATGTATACAGCCAATTCATACCTGAGTGAGCCTCTGTAAATGTATACAGCCAATACATACCTGAGTGAGCCTCTGTAAATGTATACAGCCAATTCATACCTGAGTGAGCCTCTGTAAATGTATACAGCCAATTCATACCTGAGTGAGCCTCTGTAAATGTATACAGCCAATACATACCTGAGTGAGCCTCTGTAAATGTATACAGCCAATACATACCTGAGTGAGCCTCTGTAAATGTATACAGCCAATTCATACCTGAGTGAGCCTCTGTAAATGTATACAGCCAATACATACCTGAGTGAGCCTCTGTAAATGTATACAGCCAATTCATACCTGAGTGAGCCTCTGTAAATGTATACAGCCAATACATACCTGAGTGAGCCTCTGTAAATGTATACAGCCAATTCATACCTGAGTGAGCCTCTGTAAATGTATACAGCCAATTCATACCTGAGTGAGCCTCTGTAAATGTATACAGCCAATTCATACCTGAGTGAGCCTCTGTAAATGTATACAGCCAATTCATACCTGCGTGAGCCTCTGTAAATGGCAGGAAATAGAATGACTTGTGTTTTTTTAAATTTATCAGATTTGTGCTCCCCAAACAGTCTATGTTCATGTTCATTTATTATTTTATTACATATATTTTTTTATGAGATTAAATTTGACTCGTAACAAGTGCATTATAGTATATACCTGCTTTACAAAATAAACTATTTGAATTTGAATTATGTGTTGTATGTGTTATAAGAAAAAAAAAATTGTAGTTCGAAAAAGGGGTCAGTCGTGGGCCTTGTTTTTGATCACTTACTGAGCCTTCAGTATGAATTCGGCTGTAACAATTAAACTCACCATAAAACTTGGAGTCAGTTATATATATCTATAGAATGTCCCAGATACATCTATGGAATGTACGAACGCCAGCATGACACTCATCATAGCTGTTAAAATCGATTACAAATAGGGAGCTTGAACTGCTGGCATCTGTACAACAACAGGGTTTCTCATTTCTGGGATTTAGAATTTTTTAGGAGGATCATGAAAATTATCTAGCGAAAGCTTTCTTAATAATGCTTCTTGCATTATATTTCATGAAATAAACTAAAAATTTCAATAATATTTCTGGTATATGCATTTTGATTAAATAATCTAGGGTTTTGTTTTTGGAAAACATGTTTGTATACATTTTCCTCGATAGAAATAATTGTTGAAATTTTATTTAATCGTATGGCTTGTAAAACTTTACTAGTCGTTCATAATATTATTGGGGATGTCTTTAGCCATTCAGCTGCGTCTTCTTGAAATGAGATCTTCAAACACACTTTTTCTCTTCGTTTGATGAATTGAAACCATGTACAGGGGATCTAAAAAGGCCGACTTGGGTGAATCATAAAATTATTTGAAAGTAGGATAGAGTCAGAGTTCTTTCACGCGTGCAAAAGAGACGGCATTAGAACAGAATCATAACATGATTCATCCAAAGCGGCCTTTTTACAGGATCTGAACTCAATTATATTTTAATAATAAATGGGTTTCAACCATATCTAGATATTTGACTTTGGAAATTTTGCTAGCAATTTTAGTTTTTTTTTTTTGATATAGAACTAACTCTTTTCCCTTTTGTCCTGAAGTCGCCCCTCTCACATTGCGCGTTTTTTCGCTTGGAGTGACAGTGACAAAAATAAAATTCACATAGCCTCCTAATTGGCTATTTTCTTGGATGATGAATCAAAGTTTTGCCAGATATCATTATCCTGGTTGCAGAAACATCATAAGCTCCTCAATTTGTGTACGAAAATCCTTTGCGAAGTAACCTTTTGATGTTTAATCGTTCGATACATCAAAGCGAAATCGTCAATAACCATCAGCATACCTTCATTTAGAATATAGGTAACTGCAGTACATTCAACATTGTAAGGTACAGTTACTAACAAAAGCACTTTTGTCATAATTTATGAATTATGATCCGCCTAAACCTGAGATTTGAATTTTGACACAATATAAAAAAATAAAGATAGTTATTACATATGTTAAAGCCCTACGATGCAGATATTCAATGTATTTTAACCCGTTTAGTTAGTTTTGTAATTAGCTCAAACAATTTTAAGAAGAAAATTTATACTTGCGATTGTCGGCACTTGGTGAAACTTGAAACACATCTTGAATTAAAACACTTTTACTTGTAGTTTCACTTTATTTATATTAACTCCCAACCGGTTTCGGATTTTACTCCATTTTCAAGGGAAGATTAAGAACAATAGACAAAGAAAGGTGACCGTGCCTAAATTGTTGTGAATTCCTGTTATTTCAGCGATAATGCGGGTAGACAGCCGCAAGAAACAAGAAAAGAAAGAAAGAAAAGAGCTTTATTTCAAACACCACTGAAAACAAAACAAAAAAAATGAAAACGAATTACAAACGAAATAGCCATATTCTGTGGTTATGAAAAAGGAGTCCAGCTCATCTTAATGCCACAGCCGAAGCCACAGGCCACAGCGCTGGTATTCTGCTGGAGCCTACTAAAATTAAAACTAATAACTATAACATAATAATCTAAACATAAAATCGTCTAAATATAACAATATCAAACTTAAAGTTCTATATTTCAGCGATAATGCGGGTAGACAGCAGCTGTGAAACCTATATTTTCCAAGTATGGTACTTGGTGCGCGAGTTCCACTTGCGATTTACGTTTTTTTTGGTCACTATTTGACACTTCCAGTATTAAAATGTTCATGTTTTTCATTTCATAATTTTTTTCCTGCATATAATATTATTTACAAACATGATCAAAGGTATACTTTATGTTTACCATTCCAATGTAAGCCGCTTTTACTTTATAAAATGAAGAAATTAATATAAAAGTTCACAATGTTATATTATTTGAGAGTAATATGCTGAGTGAAAAAGTAACAAGATTTTTTTATTTTTCCTCATATTTTAATTTTTGATTTTTTATTCATGGAATATTTTTTTCTTTGCCTTGTTCGATATTTAGGAAAATTATTATTATCATATATTTTATATAAATAAAAATGTTATATAAGGTAAATAGTATAAAATATAATACATATAGTAAAAATATTGTTTATTCCATTGCATTTTAGTTGTGGCCGGGCGGCTTTTATATACAAGGTGACTTTTTGATCATCGTCCAAATTCATACTGGAGGCTTAATAAGTGATCAGTATCTTGGATCAGTAACAATTTTTGTGAAATTCGTGAATTGAAATTTCGGCTACCCATAGAAATTCAGTTCCACTCCCGAGTGAATCACTATGGGGAGTCGAAATTTCATTTTACGAATTTCACCAAAATTGTTATGATCCATTATACTGATCACTTACCAAGCCACCAGTATGAATTTGGACGATGATCAAAAATTCACCTTGTATAGCGTCCTCCTCTCGGAATAAATGTATGTTTTAATAAAGTTCATACAGATTTTATTCCATAATAGTTGCTCAAATAAATGTTAAACCTCGAAAAGAAAACCTTTTTAGAGCCAACTTTGGTTTTTTAATAAAAGTTTAAAATAAATTTAAGAATGTTTACACTGTTGATTGTTGGCACTTGGTGGAACTTGCAATACATAATGAACAGAAAACCACTTGTACTATCCCACAAATTTGTGGTATAGTACAAGTGATTTTCTATTCATTATAAATTCAAGAGTTTAATAAATTTTATACAGATTTTAATTCATAATAGTTGCTCAAATAAATGTTAAATCTCGGAATGAAAACCTTTTACCTTTGGTTTTTTATTTCTCAACATTGGAATGACTTCCGAAGATTCTGTGAGCATAAGAGTGTGCATTATATTTTTGGCAGAAGTACTATTTTCTATATCTCTATATTTAGTATTGCTACATTCTGCAATCAAGAAAGAACGAATTATGGTTTTGCGGTGACTATCATCTTGATATGCGTAGTCGCACATGACTGTACCTGCAGATTCCGATCCCCAAATCCACTAAATAAACGTATTCATTTTAAACTCTTGCGCAACTAGTGTTTGTTGTATGTACTGTTGATTCCTAAAGATAAATGAATTCAAAACGAAACTGTGAGGTGTCTTATAACTTGAAACTTATAGTAAAATTTTAACTGACTTTGCCCTTCTTCAGTATGTCGCCAATTTGGTTGGCATTCGTCCTTCTAGGGCGGCCTGCGGGTCTACCGCGTAATTCTCATTTTCATCAACATCAACTTGAGATTGAAATTTGACGTGCGTGCGACGACGCCCGCCTAACATGCCATCTCTTTTGCACGCGTTGAATTTCGCATCCATTTGCTTGAAGTTGATACAAATGAGAATTACGCGGTAGAGCCCCTGGTCATAGTAAAACCAGAACAGTAGTTTATCTTCAAGCAAAGGTACCTCGCGCGGCTAATATGTGTGCGTGCTAGTACGCATGAATTACAGTACGCACACAACAGCAATATCTTAGTATACAAGGAAGGAGCTAGTCGGGGTCACGCCGCGATCGCGCTCAGTCAAGTGTCTCGAACAAGCCGCCAAGCAATTCAAATATATCGACAGCACGCAATCGAACATATTGTACTGTCTTCGGATGCCTCAATAATAATTCCTCAAATCCCGAATTATCGTTCTTCTCAATACCTACTCAACAAGAAAGGTGAATAAGAATTGATGGTATATATAAATAATAATGTGAAATGTAAACCGTATTTTCTTTGTTCACATTTAAAGGTACCTATGATCATAACTGTGCTATTTTTGTTAGTTATTCAAGGTGTTTTTAAATGTGGAGCTGATATGGTTGAAATCGCAAAGATTTTTTAATTTTAGACTAGGAGCCAATGTTTGATTAGATACTTAAATTTCATTATGTACTTTAATGAATTTAACTGATTAATTTAGGTAACAATCACAAAGATTTTTAAGCAAAGGCGTCGCCAGGGGGGGCAAGATGACATAAATTATAGGTAAAATAAACAAATTTTAAGTTTTTAACATGATCTTCTTAGGTTTCTCGCGAATTTTTCGACTACTTTATTATTAAAATCTCGAAAGTTTTTCGAATCTCTAGGGGGGACAGCTACCCCCTTCCCCCCTTTGACGATGCCCATGTTTTTAAAGTAAAGTTCAGGAGCCAATATTTTTTCTTACAATAATTAAGATAAGCAAGTAAGATTTCTTTATGAGTTATAGTGTCTATATGTTTATTGTGTATGATATGAATGTATGTTTGTTTGTAGTAGGTATGTATCGTTATTAATTATAATCGGCTTTAAAACATTTTAAGTATTGATTTTTTATTAGCTACGAAACTAGAAGAAGCGACAACCCTGCAACAGTAGGTATTTAAGTCTCGTACGGGGCGTGAGTTAAACTACTGTTCTGGTTTTACTATGCCCTGGTCGAGCTGTACTTTGCACTTGCGCACCATAAATTTCTTTTCAATGCATGTGCTCGTAAAGGCCCACTTTTTATGCATCAAAACCGAACAGAAAGTCGATTATTTTGCCCTAGGGCTTTAATATTATTTTTTTTAATTTATTTACAATGGTTGGCTAACCTGCAGCCTTTCCTGTGTACCATAGACGTTATACTTTTTTTACACCGTTTAACGGCTATGGATACAGTCCTTTTGAGCCAATTATAATTTTAAGTTCACAAGATTATATTTGTTTTCATTTCCTCACACTATGCATTGAAAAACGTAGTATGATACATGGCCGTAAAAGCAATAAATTACTCGGTTACGTTTAAAATACTCGCTACGCTCGTGTTTTAAATCGTCCTCGTAATTTATTCCTTTTCGCCCTAGTAGCATAAACTACTTGAGCACGCGATATGACGGCAGTGCTTTGTATCACCATAGGTTTTAAAAATAGCGGGAAGTGAAGAGAAATAATTACGAAGATGAAAGATCTGACCTTGGGAAGGAGCTGCATGCACCACAAACCACGCTTCGCCTGAGCCACCAAGTCTCTGGTGTTCTCCAAGATGGTTTTCTTCTTCCTCTTCGTGCCTGGTTGCGCTCTTCTCGGCTAATCTTCTTCGTAATAGTAATAGATGAAAATGAGGCGCACAGCGGGTGCGATCTCAAAATGGCGGGCGGTAGGGTCGAGGTAGGACCTAGTCGAATGACAATCAGCGTATACCTCCGGCGTGAAAGGCTTCTGATTGACGACTGATTGATTTGCGTCCAAAACTAAGCGGGTGGAGATGCAGCGAAAATGACAGTTGAAAATATTAATTCACAACTACCCCGCAGTATGAGAGCCACAAGAAGTGGCGCGAACATTTGCCCCCGGCGTTAAAACCATTGGTTTTAAAATAAGAATAGAAAAGTAAAAATAAGACAGAGAATAACGAAATTTTGAAGCGGGGGCAAAGAAAGGAGTTATTGAGATGGGAGAGGGCAAAGACGCACGACAGGTCGTTTGTAAACACCTGTCGTCGTTTTGACAGAAGCTACCCTAATGACATTATCTTTGCCAGGGTATACAGCTACAATAACACCGAGCGGCCATTGAAGCGGTGGAGTGTTATCGGTAACTACAACGACAACAGATCCAATTTTGATTGGGTTGGAAGGTGTATTCCATTTTCCTCTAGACTGGAGAAGATGGAGATAATCATTCTTCCATCGCCTTGCGAACGATTCTACCATTTGATCAAGCAACGCGTAGCGACGTAATAAATTAACTGGCTCATCAGCCACCTTACAAGCGGGTAATTCTTTTAAAGGAGTTGACATCAGAAAATGTGCAGGAGTTAACGCGCTAAGTTCAGATGGATCTTCACTCAGCAGCGTAAGCGGACGAGAATTTATGACACATTCTATTTGCGTAACTACAGTTAATAATTCTTCGTAGGTCAACAGTTGAGTACCTACTACTCTATGCAAATGCGTCTTAAATCCTTTGACATATATCTCATAATGTCCCCCAAAATGTGGGCTACGTGGAATATTAAATTTCCATTGTATTCTATGATCGGCAAGTTCATTCGCGAAAGACGTTTTAAATTCTTCGGAGTTTGTCAAATTGTAAATTTCTGAGAGGGCATTTCTAGCGCCTACAAAGTTCGTAGCATTATCTGAATATACGAAAGACACTGCTCCACGTCTAGATAAAAAACGTTTGAACGCGGAAAGAAAAGTGTTCGTGCTAAGATCAGTTGCCAATTCAACGTGAACTGCACGAGTCACCAGGCATACAAATATGCAGAGGTAACATTTGACGGGACGGACTCCACGTTTTCGATACGGAGTGATACTGATAGGACCACAATAATCCACAGCGCAGTGGACAAAAGCTTTAGCCTCATTAACGCGGCATGATGGTAAATCTGCCATGAAAGGGAAGGTTTGTCTCGGCTTCGCCTTAAAACAATAATTGCAGCTATGTATTACGCGACGAACAATATTTCGACAGGAAAGTATCCAAAATTTTTGGCGGATTATTGACATTAAAGCCACTGGTCCAAAGTTAGGCAAGTACCAGAACTATTGAAAGTTTTATACTGACTACAACATAGAATAATGCTAATGAGTTAGAGATAACACGGGCGGCGGACGAACCTGTGTACGAGTACCTCTCGATAATATTAAGAATTAGCAGGTAGGCAGATAATATTTTCTGTGAAATGATCAAATGGTATAATCGCAGCGGATAAATTAACAGAATGGCGTATTTCACTGTAGATAATTTATAATTTCCAGTATATAGGAAATGGAATCACTAATATTTTGACGAATGCGGGGTTTTAATGCATAGATAATGCAAATAAGAGCGGGAATGCGGGGTAATACTGCGGGCAGAGTGAAAATTAGAGCGGAATTCACGTGTTCTTTAGACAAAGAACATGAAGATAGCGGTTGGAAATACCAAAAAATGGTTATAGATCGCAGATCAAAGGGCCTAAAATGGATCTAGATCCGGCTCGAATGGCCAAAAAATGAGCACGCGATATGACGGCAGTGCTTTGTATCACCATAGGTTTTAAAAATAGCGGGAAGTGAAGAGAAATAATTACGAAGATGAAAGATCTGACCTTGGGAAGGAGCTGCATGCACCACAAACCACGCTTCGCCTGAGCCACCAAGTCTCTGGTGTTCTCCAAGATGGTTTTCTTCTTCCTCTTCGTGCCTGGTTGCGCTCTTCTCGGCTAATCTTCTTCGTAATAGTAATAGATGAAAATGAGGCGCACAGCGGGTGCGATCTCAAAATGGCGGGCGGTAGGGTCGAGGTAGGACCTAGTCGAATGACAATCAGCGTATACCTCCGGCGTGAAAGGCTTCTGATTGACGACTGATTGATTTGCGTCCAAAACTAAGCGGGTGGAGATGCAGCGAAAATGACAGTTGAAAATATTAATTCACAACTACCCCGCAGTATGAGAGCCACAAGAAGTGGCGCGAACACTACTATTATATATAATGTACTCTTTGATCTCTTTCGTTACTCTACTTAAGTTTATCCACTCTACATGTCCAAACCAATATTAATTAAGAGCGCTATCGCAGCTGGATTGTGACATACCCGCCTTTTTCTAATTAATCGAAACAAGCTACTTAAATTCAAAATTCACTCAATTTTTATTCAACATAACCTATGTATTGTGTATGTTGCCATCGCAAAGTATCCATTGGTTTCTGTAAAATAGAATTTCAAAATGTTTTCAATTCAAAATTGGAAACTTTGCGTTAGCAACATACACAATACATAGGTAATAAGCTTTTGTTGAATAACTATTGAGTGAATTTTGAAATTAAGTGTTTTGTTTCGATAAATTAGAAAAAGGCGGATTTTTCACAATCCGGCTGCGATACCGCTCTTAATAGAAATGAATTTAATTAATTTAACAAGAACATCTGAAGAAAAGAAATTGCTGAAATATCTCAGCCTATATTATGTAAATAAATCCCAGATTAACGCGCCATTAGGTTTTATTGGTTAGAAATAACAATAAAAGTTAATAATAACATTCGAAGCAAACTATAAGGAAATACGTTTGAACTTGTGTAAACTCAGAATAGAAGAATTAATTTTACGATGTGAAAACGGAAATTTTATTTCAATTCCCATAGCTTAATTTATAAAAGGTATATTTTATAATTTTTTTTAAAGAATATGCGCCATTTTAGGACATAGTTTTCATTATTTTGGTATATAAATTAACCGTTATCTTTTTATGATGTGTTAAAGAATTATCCGATATGACGTCACTTGAGAATTTAAGACATTACACCTACTGATTGTGATGTGTGATTGCTTATAAAAAATAGTGGTCTGTCTCTGTCTGTCTACTCATCTATCATCCATCTGTCAAATCAGTCGGAAGCAAATTATTATAAATTTATCTTGATAGCAAAGGACGCATTTCTAAACAGCCATTTCTCAAACGACGTCATACGAAGGCAAATGAAAGTTGCAGCTTTTTTAACCGACTTCAAAAAAGGAGGAGGTTCTCAATTCAACTGTATTATTTTTTTTTTTCGTAAAAATATTCATCATCGTGAGGTTTTTTAGACCAAAAGTTAGAAAATACGGTTTATTAAACCTAAATCCCGAAATGGTTTTCGAATTAACATACCTTAACATAGTTTAATCTAATTTAAATTTTCTTTTGCGTTTAATGCGGTGTGGCGGTAGCTCAGACGGTAGAACGCTGGCCTCTCAATCTTGAGACCCAGGTTCAATCCCCGGTCGGGCATGCATCAACTAGTTTTTCAGAATTTATATGCATTGTATCACGTAATACTTAACTATCACTTGCTGAAGGAAGCCTGGATGTCCTAAAAAGTGTGTATTTGTGCCCGAAGTATGGCGATAGACCCATCACATTGGGACGTAATAATCGTTGGTGAAACGCGGGTGAACCGAGTGTAGACTGTGCCTTATATTTCACAATTCATTCTCGAGAGCACCATGTCATGACGGTATTTCTTTTTTATTTTGCTTTTATTCATTTAATTTAATTAAAAGTCGATTATTTTGCCCTAGGGCTTTATTATTATTATTTTTTTATTTATTTACGAGAAGTTTGCTAACCTACAACCTTTCCTGTGTACCATAAATGTTATACTTTTTTTCCACTGTTTAATGGCTTTGGATACAGTCCTTTTAGGCTAATCATAATTTAAAGTTCACAAGATTATATTTGTTTTATTTCCTCACACTATGCATTGAAAAACGTAGTATGATACACGGGCGTAAAAGCAATAAATTACTCGGTTGCTTTTAAAACACTCGCTGCGCTCGTGTTTTAAATCGTCCTCGTGATTTATTCCTTTTCGCCCTTGTAGCATAAATTACTATTTTGTAAATATTCGTTACTAACGTAAAATGAGTTAGCTACGCCCGGAACTGTTTTTTTTTGCCTCACCCATATCCTTTAGTATACCAATAGAGCAACTACAGCACACTAAAGGTCCATCAAAGGAAAATAAAGGAGTCCTCATCAA
This sequence comes from Ypsolopha sequella, assembly GCA_934047225.1. Taxonomy (NCBI): domain Eukaryota; kingdom Metazoa; phylum Arthropoda; class Insecta; order Lepidoptera; family Ypsolophidae; genus Ypsolopha; species Ypsolopha sequella. Next base: position 18,204,959 of record OW204004.1, on the reverse strand, counting down.
ATCACACCGATCAATAAATGATCCAGTAGTTTTTGAGTGATGCCGTTAACAAGTCAGACAGATTCCTTCATTTTACTTTACGGAGCTTTTAAGCATTTACTACACTATAACATCCATCCATCCATCAGCCTAGTTCGTCCACTGCTGGACATAACCCTTTCCAGGACTGTGCCACTCCCGGCGGTCATCCTGGAAGAATTGCCAGCTCACACACACGCTGGGCAGGCGGGTTGGTGAGCGCGGTGCCGGAAACCTCGCACCAGTGACGCTGCTGCCCGTCACCAGTCTGTTCCATATAAGGCCTGACTATTAGGGATGGATATACCGCCATCCATCGGTCCCAGGCATGGTGGGCCTCCTGGTTTTTTGCCTGTGGGCTGTTCTCTTACTCTCCCCCGAATAACTTCGAGGGGGTCTCCAATTAAGATGGTGGTACCTCCACAGTCGAGCCCGGCATCAGCTCTACCACCTGTTATACTATAACGTTACATAATTATATTATATTGGTCACATTTTCTATAGGTATGTCGCAGGCAAATAGTAAATTTCCGCCGTTTACAAATGGCCTCGTCAGTTTCTAAAAGCTCGCTATTTTTCTTTTTGACGAATTTTTGTCAAATAGTAGAATTGGGCATTTTCTAATTGCCTCGGCATAATATGTTTTCGTGTTAAGAGCAGAAAAGTAAAAAAAAACGAAAGTGTCAATTTCAAATGCGTTTTTCTCAACAATTAGTTTTTTGAGTTGTGACACTATTTGAACGGAGGTGCGATATAGTGATTCTGTTAGAAGTATTGAGGGTCACCTCGCTCCGCTCCGCTTCGCTCGACTCCCAATATGTACGTACATGTAAACAACACGCAACTCCTCGCTCCGCTCGCACCTATTTTACACTTTTTGGTGAAATACTTTTTATTTCGGCTTTTTAGAAAATTAAGAATTCATTTTATAAACGGCAGGCGTTTTTCAATTGGCCGAAGGGCAAATTGAAAAACAGTGACCGTTTAGAAGCTGACGACGCCGTTTGTAAACGGCGGAATTTTACTATTTGCCTGCCAGATATGGCTCGATGGTCATCTGGTCCGAAGAAAACTGGCCCTAAAAGGCGAGTCCCCAACTTTCGATTTAATTAATTTTTTTGGTGGTCAACTCGTCCACACATACAAAGTACAGTCAGTCTAAGAAAGGATTGAATGCAAATACTATAATAGTTCGAATAAAACTACAAAATAAATACTCTGTCTAGTGGTTCAAACAATTCAAAAGTAAAGATAGACCCTAACCGTAGTATGACAGCACCAAAACGCTCACACGTTTGGAAACAATCAGTGCTCATCTGAACACAGTGATAGTTCGAGAAAAGGGTCTCAATATGCCGCCGTGTGCATTTTTAAAGTGCACTAACATTTCAAGAAATACGAATAAAGCCAAAAGTGTGACATTTCACATTCAAAAACAATGCAATTGAGTTTAGGTGCCAGGGCTCATCTAAACTTTTGAAATCTTTCTTTGGTTCAAATCGCTCGACCACTAATCTGGGAGACGCGGGTTTAAATCCCGCACGGGCATATTTGAGTTTGGTCTGCTTGTTTCGTCCATATTAGCACAAAATAACCACTTACAGAAGGTTTACTCCGTATAACTAGCGAAAACAGTCGCACGCACACATAGACGCGTACGTACGGCGATCTCGGAGATACTCGGGTGAATGCCAGTACGAAATTCTGCCGAGATTATCATACGTACGCGTCTATGCATGTGTGCGTCTGTTTTCGCTCCGTCGTCGAGTCGGCCTTCTGGTAGTATCTATTTTGTGATATTAGTGTCCAAATTACGGCGATAGGCCTCACTAACTATTACGCATAACGTAAAGAGTGTGGACTGTAACTTGCATTTCACAGTCCGTACTTGAAACAACTCAGACACTCCCTCGGGGATTCATATCGTGGCGATGTATTATATGTCGCAGGTAAATTATCAAATCCGTGAAATTATAATTTCACTAGGTTAGGTTAGGTTAGATTATAAAAAACCTACTTACCTACCTGCAACATGTACAAAACATTTCACTAATAGATTGTGCCAAAAATCCTCTCAAAATCATTGACCGGAAACTAGGGTTGCCAACTTTTTTTAGAAGAAATAAAGTGTATGTATTATAAATACGTTATTATTCACCTTATATATAACTGTGTTTTAAAAATTTGTATTTATGTCAACTATCAATTTTAATAACAATTATACGAGGTCGCCATTTAAAACAAAAATATCAAGGCAGCGAACGGTAGGGAGACCAGGCTCCATACTAACATCCTCAAATCCTTTTGTGAAATTGTATTTTTGTGCTCTTTGCACTAAACACAACTGCGCACAAGTCATACATTTTCCCTCAGATTTGTTTCCGGCTGTTCTCGTTGGCTGGTGTTGTCAGCTTACGTCTAATTTTACATAGAGGTTGAAAAAAAGTATTTTCGCGTCCTTTATTGATATTCAAAAGTTCAAGGTACAGAGACCCAAAATAACGTAAGACACTTTATTTTAAAGTACGGTTGGCAACCCTACCGGAAACCCTCAACCAGCCAGCTCCAGATGTCAGTCTCCTGGCGACGCCTGCCCCCTGGTCGTGGGAATGAGGCCGCGCCACGTGGCGCCCTCCAGGACAGACTGGTCGCGACTTGTTGTGATCATCTGATGAGGTCTGGTCCGGCAATTAAGGCCAGATTTGAGGGGGTCAGAAACCTAATGGGGTCACCTATTTTTAGAGTAACGGGATCATAATAATTAATTAAGGTTTTTTTTGGTACCTGTTTGGAAATTTTGTTTATTTAAAGAAACTCTGGGTCTTGTTTCGTAGCGCAATATATACTCAAACACTCACAGGGTTGTCGTAAAGGAGGATGGCCACAGCAAAGATATTTCTTCTGTGAATAAAAGAAGAGACTAAATAAATATTTAAAAATCACCTGAACATTTAAATAAAGTCAAGTATCCCAAAGCGCCTATAAATAGATATAGAGCAACATTTTAAGATGTTACAAAACGTCAGTGTTGCAACCCTTCCTCGAATCCCCCCAGGAGTTTGTTCTCTGTTTGTTCTATGTGGACTAGTTCGTATATCGGGTAAACAGTTCATGTCGTCGGTCAAGGTCAGATATTTCAGGCTTAGGTCATCGACCTAAAAATCAAGATGGCGGATGCGCGGAGTGGGCCACATGTGCGAACTGTTTTCTGTTTTGTTTCTGATTTATGGGATACGGTGTAGATAAAGGACATGACATGTATCTTGAAGGAGAGTTATTTTAATCCGCGTCAAATAAACACAACAATAAAACCGATTCAGAAGGCTTTAATTTTAGTTTTAATGCTGTCAAAACTTATTTTTTTCCAAATTAATTTAGCTTCTGTCTCTAGTAATTACCAACTATTTTGCAATGAAGAAAATTCAGTTTTGACAGCACTAAAACAAAAATTGAAGCATCCAGAATCAGCTTTATTACTATATACATAATTGGTGTATTAAATTCCTAATCATATTTATATTTATTATTCGATAAAACTTAAATAACAAAAAAATAACTTAAAATTAAAAGTAAATAAATAATCCTATAAAATATGAAACTAAACACCTAAAAATAAATATATTACAAACTAAACTAAATTAATTAATATAAATTTAAATAACAAAAATACTTGAAATTAAAACGAAGTAGATAAAATATTAAAAACTTAAGCAAAACAAATATTAGAAATAAATATATAAAAAAACAAGTTTAGATTAAATAAAATACTTTATTCAAGACATCGCTGTCACGGGTACCCACGACAGTCAAGACACTGGCTGCGTTACCGCGTTGAATAGCAAGAAAGAGTAATTCGTCGCTTGAGGCAAGCTCCTGCCCTTGGATCCCCTGAGGCAGGGTTTCTCCAAGTAGGGTACGCGAACCCCCAGGGGTTCGCCAGTTGATCGTAGGGGGTCCGTGACAAGATTTACGTTATGGCAGCTGACTGGCTAGCTCGCGCGAGCAACACGTAAATTGAGCAAAATTGCTCCGAAAATCGACTCAATTTGCGACAAGAAACAAGCCCACCTATCACATTAACTAATTAACAACATTACTTTGTGACTGTATTATCTTTTATATTTAAATAAAAATCCTTATATGGCAAGTTTGTTTTAAAGGGGTTCGCAGTCGACCGGGAAACTTTATAGGTGTACGTGGGGCTATAAGTTTGAGAAACACTGCCCTGAGATCATAGACAAAGACAACTAAATAAAACTAAATATTGCATACTTTCCTTTGTTTCCATTAGGTCTGTTTACCGAACTCAACTATACAATACCTAGAGTTTTGCTTATTGTTAAATGGCAAGTATGCACAGTATGTTATATTAGGTCTTTACATATGAAATTGCCATTTTTCTCTAGAGAATTTGAAGGAAACTCAATTTTCAGTACAAACATTTTTGCATTTTTTTTTTTGGGTTAGCAAATCCAAATTATGTAATTTCTTTTGTGTATGAATGAGACAACATTAAGCTAACAGCACCATTAATTTAATTTTTGCAAAATGTCAGCTGTAAAAATTATTACGAATCTTATAATGGAAATGGATGGCATTTAGGACGAACTGTTTTTGCAATTATAATTTTGGTTATCAAACTGACAATAAAAACAAAATTTAATACGTAAATGTAAAACTTTGAAATCAACTTTCAAACAAAAGACAAATAATGGAAATAGCTATTTAATTACAGGAACTATGAACTCATGGATCTGTAAGAAAATTTCAGCAATTTCATATGTAAAGACCTAATATAAAAGAGCTCGTATCGTAATATCTCTAAGAACATCTGCCATAATAAAGCTTTACAGATTTAGCATAATTCTATTGTTGATTGTACAAAAACAGCATTTAAGGCGCTCCATAGCATTGTTTGTCACGTTTCGGCGACTCTATTAGCGAATTAACGAAATGGCATGTATGCATGTATAGGTCATGGGCGTAGCCAGTGGGGGGGGGCTGGGGATTCAAGCCCCCCCCCGAAATGTTTAAAATATTACAACCCTACCACTGCTTTGACGTTTTCTGGTCAAGTGCCACTTCTGCTAGCAGCTGCTAGAAGCGTTTTGCGTTTGCGAACAATTTTTCACAAAGAATTAATGAATAAATTAATTTCACATATTAACTTTGTTTATTAACTAATGCACTTTTTGTCTTTTTATTTTCTTGAACTCCTACCCTTAGCTTTTAATGTTTTTTGTTTTTTTTTAAATATAAATATACTGATAAATAGGATAATACAAACATAAATATAGATAATAATAATAATACAAATATAGACTCAACTGATGCCGGGTCCAAATCGGACCCGAAACATATCTTGATAATTGTTTATATTTGTATTATCCTACTTATCAGTATATTTATATTAAAAAACAAAAAACATTAAAAGCTGTTATAGTATATTTAATTTTAGAAAATATATTAGGTATCCTATAGTATATAAAAAGTAAAACTATTATTGTTGTAAGGCATTTAATGATCTTTTGTTATTTCTCTCTAATATAAATAAATATAATTGGCATTGTGAAGACATTAGAGGTTAAACGAATGCGGAATAACTTTATATACAATGGTTATGGTAAACAGTTATCAAATTAATATTATTAAAACTCGCGTGAGCTGACATACTAAATTATTATTACATACGGCTTAAACACTCACGTGTGATTGTTGTTGACTATATGTCAACCGTTTCACCGATACAATTTCGGCATTATCAAGGCGAGTGTCGTTCTTAGGACGACGACGCGGCGTTCACCGTCGTTGTCAAACGGGCACTGGCAGCTCGCCGATCGGCAGAACGTCCTAAGAACGACACTCGCCTTGATAATGCCGAAATTGTATCGGTGAAACGGTTGGCATATAGTCAACAACAATCACACGTGAGTGTTCAAGCCGTATGTAATAATAATTTAGTTATCAAATTCTTATGAATTCAATTTATTTTTTAATTCCTTGTACAAACATAAAGTTCATTATTTATTTAAATATTCCTTTTTTGACGATCAACGTGGGGCTTTCTCAAAGTTCCAAACGTAAGCCACAATTAAGTACCTAAAATTCCTGCTTTTCACCGCCTGCATTACGTCATCACAAAACACATGAGTTATGTATGTCTATGTCCCTCTTTAATCCGTACATTTCTGAAAACGTCACGCGTCTGTCACCCTCTTAAACAGTCGTGTCATTAGTTTATTGTGCATTTTATTGATAGTAAAAGTGATTTTATGCTCATTTTATGGAGATTCTAGAGATTACGTCCAGGGACTAGAGATGTCAATAATGGTTGAAATTGTTTATTGGTTAATAGTTAATTGATAAAAAAATCAGCCAAGTAGGAGTCGGACTCGCGCACGAAGTGTTCCGTACCATTATCAATAAAAACGGCAAAAAAAAACATGTCTGTTGAATGGGAGTGCCCTTAAACGTCTTTTAAATAAATTTTAACTTTTTAAATAAAAAATTAAGTTCTATTAATTAGTTCTAAAAATCAGACTCGCTAAGGTGAGTACCTCTTTTGTAGGACATGGTATAAGATTTTACAATAAACTTCCAAAGGAGGTCCTTACTTTGTCAGAGAATAAGTTTAAACTGTATATTAAGCAGGGCCTATTGAAAAAGGCATATTATAAAATAAATGAATATTTGGATGATGGTGAAGCATGGTGTTACAGTGATAATGATACTCGTAGTAAGTTATAATTTAATTAAATAGTATAATTTCTTAACTTATGATTCCTCTAAGGTGTAAACATTAATTGATTATAGACTGTAAAAGGAAAAGGACTATATGAGACAGGTAGACAAAGATATATATGTTTTTCTTTTTTTCATTAACCTGAATTCCTACTGTCTTGTATTTTCTTATCCCTTGGTTAAAGTAGATATAAGTCATATATTGTATAGTATAAGTTTTATGTTGAAAAAAAGACATGATCTTGCTAAGTTTCTTGCCCTTCTTCTTAGCAAGACTAATCGAATGGGCGGAGGTAGGCATGTATTTATATATGTAACCTATTAGTATGTAGTATATAGGATGGGATTTGGTCGGCCGCCTGGATTCGTGCTGGGGGCTCGGTTGGTGATCACTGAACCTTGTTCCTGGTCCCTGGCCGGGTCTCCGGTATGGGTTCGGGCGGCTGATTGGATTTTACCTTGTATAATATATATTTTACCTATCATTTTAATCGTAAATATATTGCTACATAAATTAAATAAACCTTTAATTTAGTTCATGTACATTTATTATTCTATTACATATATTTTCTTTATTAGATTAAATTTGACGTGTAAAAAGTGTATATATCTATACCTGCTTTGCAAAATAAACTATTTGAATTTGAAATTTGAATTTGAAATATTTATTTTATTCTGTTATAGAATTAAATGAGACTTAAATTGAGGATAATTCATGATTTATATAAAAACGGCTCACCTCAATACGTGTTATGATCGGGAAAGCCGACCAGTTTCAGCAGATTTAGACTGCCTTCATCTGGGCGAGTAAAGACGTTTACGCGACGACGTTACGCCTCACACTGCGGGCTGCGGCCCGCAGGACTCGGGATGACATCGATTTATTCCGTTTTATAGTATTTGTTGTTATAGCGGCAACAGAAATACATCATCTGTGAAAATTTCAACTGTCTATCTATCACGGTTCATGAGATACAGCCTGGTGACAGACGGACAGACGGACGGACAGCGGAGTCTTAGTAATAGAGTCCCGTTGGTTGCCCTTTGGGATCGGAACCCTAAAAAATATCGATAATTTTATTAGTTTAAAATATTTGTTAATATTTTTATTGAATGCGAAAATTTAATAAAACTATTAACGAATATTTTCAACCAATAAACAAATAAAGTTATAGATATTGTATTTGTTACTTTTGGGACAAGCTATACAAAAGTGAAAACCTCATCCGAAACGTTTCAGTAGTATTTCGACTGACGCGAGTATTTCGACTGACAGATAGAAAAACAAACTCACCGGCTGATCGATTAACGAAAATGTCTGATATATTTATTACATTATTTTATCGCGTCTCCGGATATCTCCATGGTATATCTTTTGTCCCTTCTGTGGACAAAACCTTACTTGAAACTCACTAACTTGTTTATTGTTTCTTGTTTATTGTAAAGGCAGAGTTGCCTCTTAAGGCTATACCAAAAAAAAGGGGTTTTTTCGAATCCATTTACTCCACTATAACGTCATCTAAGTATTGAATTTTTGGGTAAATGTCTATTGAGTATTTGATTAAGATTCTCACTGAAGGAAAATGCGATTGCATGGAATTTTCTCGACAGAATTTAATTCCTCTAGATCGTTTTATTTTTTCCTGTAATTCTAAAATCCTAACTAATTTCATTGTGAAATTACATTCAAAATGTGGATATTATGTATTCGTAAAGTCTCGTTGAAAATGTTTTTGACAAAATAGCTTTGTACATTTTATATTAATAAAAAACAGACTTTTTGCTACTTTTCCACGAATCCGTCCCACTCGCACTGAGAGTTTTTTCGCATATGGAGTAACAGGGATGCTAAAACTTTTACGTATCGCCTTAAAAGAAAAACTTCTTTTTGAACAAGTTAGCATTACCATTATAGGCTTTGTGCAAAGAAATAATTTTTGTTTTTTATATACCTGTGTAAAGTGTGTAATGCTGTTGGTGTTCTAAATAAAAAAATAGAAATATAAATTTTATTTTACGCAACACTTATTTTACAGTTACGAATGTTTTAAGACTTTATTATTATTAATATTAGTTTATATCTCCAGCAAATAGGTATTTTTGAAATGATTCATGAATGAGATTTTAATCGACGAATTTAAAACATCCAAACGATTCTCAATTTTAAGGCCCTTACCATTGCCAAATGGGTACTTTCTAAAGTCTACTCCTCGTTTATGGCCAAACCAAAAATAATGAAAAAATGTATTATGAATAATCAACTCTTAGACAACATATGCAACAGTTTTCTTTTTCATACCACCAAAACTTCTACACGAATTTTTTTTTTTTACTGAATGGTGTTTTTTGGCCTCAAATTCCCTACTGCTCCTGAGTGGCTTGGCCGATTGAATTCATCTATACTTTGATAAATAGATAAACCTTATAGCTATAAACATAACATAAGATTATTCAATCGAGTAATCACGTCCAAGTGAAAAGTATAATTTTCCCCTATTTCGCTCTCTCAAGGACGCAGCGAGCGTCGTAACAGCCACTATGCATTGCGCGCTGATATGAACGTTATTTCAATGTCGTTTCCGTTGATATTTGTAGTGACAAATATCGAGCTGCTAATTTGGCGATGGTAATCGCCTTAATAGAATTTCCATAAACTACGAGTAACTAAAACGCCTACCATTAGTAATATTAGAAGGTTAGATTAGAAGCCAATAATGCTTACTACCTACACTATACGTCTATACTAATTTATTTGTCATCGAACATCGCGGGAGTTTTAAATAGTTTTTCAATGCAAGTGCTCGTAAAGGTCCACTTTTTATGCATCAAAACCGAACAGAAAGTCGATTATTTTGCCCTAGGGCTTTATTATTTTTTTTTAAATTTGTTTGCAATGGTTGGCTAACCTGCAGCCTTTCTTGTGTACCATAGATGTTAAACTTTTTTTTCCACTGTTTAACGGCTCTGGATACAATCCTTTTGAGCCAATCATAATTTAAAGTTCACAAGATTATATTTGTTTTCATTTCCTCACACTATGCATTGAAAAACGTAGTATGATACACGGGCGTACTCGCTACGCTCGTGTTTTAAATCGTCCTCGTAATTTATTCCTTTGCGCCCTTGTAGCATAAACTACTATTGTGACCATTCTAAAGTAGCTATCTGTATACAAAAAATAAACCTAAATATCGTATATCTAATCTAATCCATCAGCCAATATCGGTCCACTGCTGGACATAGGCCTCTCCAAGGGCACGCCACATTTTCTATCCTCGGCCATCCTCATCCAGCCACTACCGGCAATCTTTTTTAGATCGTCAGCCCAGCGAGCTGGCGGGCGTCCTACACTGCGTCTCCACTCGAGAACCCTTCTCCCCCATCGGTTGTCAGTTCTTCGGCTGATGTGGCCAGCCCACTGCCACGTCAGCTTATGGCTATAATACAAGGTGACTTTCTGATCATCGTCCAAATTCATACTGGTGGCTTGGTAAGTGATCAGTATCATGGATCAATAACAATTTTTGTGAAATTCGTAAAATGAAATTTCGACTCCCCATAGTGATTCACTCGGGACTGAAAGTTAATTTATATATATATATTAAAAATCGTATATACGTATAATTCTTCAAATAATCTAAAACGGTCACCAATTAACCGCTTTTCGAAAACGTGATCGAATTTCAAAAGAACATGCGCCAGAGCGTATAACTGATCATATTTCACTACATTCCCTTTTCAAAAAGTTCCTTTTTCGGAAATTCATAAATAGAATACTAATATGAATTAATAGTGGCGTGCTCCACCATGTTTACCAGGGATAGAAGAAAAAAATCCATGTCTATGGATAGAAGTTGCCACAAAAAAAAAGAAACAAACAATAATGAAAAAGTCCAATTTTTGACGCTCCATATTTGTTTTTGGACTGTGAAAAATTGCGTTTAGGATGGTTTGCGGTTGCTTTTTAAGTAATACGAATTTGCTTGCATTACTGGCTTACAAACAAGTTTTTCAAGTTATTTTCTGTTAGAGAATCCTTAATACTATTGTAATAAGGGCTAGTTTTGATACCTTTGAAGGTTCTTATAAGGTTGTTAACGTGTAAGTTTGACTAATTTGTAGTATTTGCCTGTATGCAGCTGCTGTAGAGTCATTATCTTGTATATACATGTGTTTTTGATTACAAAATATGTGTGTTATTTGTGTAAAGCTTTATGTTAATTTTAATAAGATTCATTTATTTAACTTTTTTTAATTGTAAGCTTTTTTAATGTAAATAAAAATTTACACATTTAGATTTTTGTGTTTCAATTATGATTTTGTATAAATTTACTTGAAAAAAAAAACAAACAATGGGATTCAATATTATTCTCATGTGTATTTTTATATATAATATAATACAAAATCATATAACTTATTTTCAGATTTATATGTACCAGTATCTTAGTATATCAATGCACGTGTGCCATAAACCATAAAGTGCAAAGGTAGGATTACCTTTTTTTTCTCAAACCTTCTTTCTCACCAGTTAATTTGGTTTGGACACCATCCGTGTCCCATATTTCCATGTTACACAATTAACAGCTTCCTTCCAGGGTAGTTAGTGGATGTGTATTGTAGATGTGTGAACAGTTATTGCGCATAAATTAGTTCAAATTGCTGCTAATGTGAACCTTGTGGTCGCAAGTTTGTAATTTATCCCGTCCCAGCGGGCCTATTGTGTATCTCTAGTTGCCTTCTGGACTAGGTGTCTATCATCAAAAACATAGATATACTATCGTATTCCGATGGCCTAAGGATATTTTCGCACTTGAAGTGACGACACAGATTGTTAATAGTTCAATACCCACTAAAGGCAATTTTGAAATTTCAGTTTTTAGCTATGTTTTTGATGATAGGCACCTCGTGCAGTTGGCAACTAAAGATACATAATAGGGGGCAGGTCCTAGTGGAATTTATTTGGTACCTACTCAGGTTAAGGCGATATGCGAAAAAAATACGGGTGTTTCTTTTCTGTGTATTTCAAGAAATACACGGAAAAATTTAATAAATTTCTGGTATATACATTTTGACTATATAATCTAGGGTTTTGAAATTGGAAAACATGTTTGGATAAATTCTCCTCAATGGAAATAATTGTTGAAATGAGGTCTTCTAACACACTTTTTCCCCTCGTTTGACAAATAGGAACCATATACGAAACTCAAACATATTTTATAAGGTGTGTTTCAAAAATATCTAGAGATTTGATATTTGAAATTTTGCTAGCTATTTTAGTTTTTTTAATAAAAATATAAAACCAACTTTTTTCCCTTTTGCCCTGAATCCGCCCCTCTCGCACTGCGCGATTGTTGGCTATTGACGGCAATAGTTCAGTATTAGTGAGGTTTATAAAGCAAGAGTTTGAAATTGTATAAACAATCTGTCATGATCTTCTCAAAACCAACTTAAAATGCTGTTTTAACATTGTTTGGACAAATTGTGTTTAACATTTCAAACTCTTACTTTATAAACCTCACTAGTACTGAACTATTAGCGTTAAATGGCACAGCGGGTCTACCGCGTAATTCTCATTTTCATCAACATCAACTTGAGATTGAAATTTGTCGTGTGTGCGACGACGCCCGCCTAACATGCCATCTCTTTTGCACGCGTTGAATTTCGCATGCATTTGCTTGAAGTTGATACAAATGAGAATTACGCGGTAGAGCCCCAGATTAAAATGCTTTTCAATTTTAAATTTCTAAACAAAAAAACATAGTTGAGTAATGCACTTTGCGCTAAGTTCGCGCCGTTTTTCCCGTACGGACAATTTGATGTTGGTATTCCTCAATGATATTTCACGATACTTTGGTAAGAACTTAATATCCAGGCTTTTAAATGGCTGTACAAAACCTGCCAAGTTTCGCCAAGGTCTGCTAGATTTCTTAGGAGTAACTTTTTGTCCTTCTTCTCACAGTAACTGTCTCATGGTACTCGATGAGGTATAGTTACCCACGATAAACATTCGGTCTATAGTGGTGTCATTAATTGAGCCATCCGAACTCTACCTAGAGCGATTGCAACAACAGAAGTCCCCGGCAACGATCTTATCGCGAGGTAATAAGTTTAAAAATTGCTCAATCAGCGAGACATCTTTCTTTCACTCTGTTTTAATATTAGTGTCGACAGTAACACGTGTTCAGGGTTGCCACGCTCAAGATTAATGTGTCTTCTAATGATGTTTGAAATTTCGACACTTTGCGTCCCTCCCTCTTCTTTGAAATTAGAAGTTGCGCGGGAGTTGAAGTTGAAGCGGAATAAAGGGAGATTAGTAATGTTTTATTCAAATGTATGTAATGTAACTTCTTTGGTGTTTCAAAGATTTGTTGGCTATTTCAGCTTAGGTACTAGGGGGTACATAATTACATAATATGGATATCCCATTCCACTATCATAAATATATATATCATTGATTTATACAGCTAAATTCACACTGGAGGTCTGTTAAGTAAACAGTATCACGGATCGATAACACTTTTTGTTAGTTTCGCAAAATACAATGGTGTCGATTCGGAGCAACACATCTGACAAGACTAAACTTATTTAGAGCGTCCCGTCTTTGTCTTTTCGATTCAGAAAGAAAAGGACAGAACACTTAAAGTCCTGTCAATTAAGTGAAGTTGTGTTGCGCCGAATCGGTGTGATTGTCGACCTCCGGGCTGGGCGTGGAAACACGAAAAAAAGTATTCAAGAATATAACAAAAGTCCAGTCCGCTAGCACCTCAACGCAATATTCTGATTTCCTTCGTTTTCATTCGTTACAATAGTCCAACACAAACCGGGGGTTGTCCTTGGGTGCACTCCTACAGCGTACAGGGATAATCGTCGGTTGGTGTCACATCATAAAAGGAGTAAATTGTCTAAAGGTCCTCTACGTGTTGGCTTCAGCCCCACGCACGCCTCCCAAAGGTCCGGGACTACATAGTCTCGAGATATGATAAATATATACAATGATAATAATAATAAAGGCGTAGGGATGTGACGACCACATCGCCCTCTGGTATGTCCTGTACGTCCAGTGCAATCAGTCACTGCAGGGCGGCTTGTGGCGAGCCGATGGTGAGTGGCGACACCACGGACCCTACCTCCAGGGGACACTATCACACATGCGCTTACACACACACATACACACAGCAACACACCCCATGCCTCTGCGCTTGCTTTAACCAGACGGCCAGAGTGGAGATGCAAGAACGGAACCATGCTCCAGGTCGGTCAGGTCGGGCATAACGCCGGGGGCACTTGACTGTATAAGGATCTTGCACCCCGCAGACTCACCTCTCGACAACCTTAGCTGCTTATATAGTGTTGCCCCCTGGCCGCCCTATTGTGGCTAGATAGGGGGCCCACAACGGCTATCCTGTTAGATAGTTATCAAGCAGCAAGTCACCATCTGCCATATTTAAATTTGTGAGAGATTTTCGAGGCAGATGTCCGTTATCTCACTCCATAGCCCTGTTATCCGGCCCATTTAGCATCCCATCCTCATAGCCCACTCCAAGTCGCATCCTTCCTGGCAATAGTTTGGTAACTGTGGGGGACTGTCCGTTAGTGTATCTCAATGATACATTGAGGGAGAGGCCTCCATGGATGCAGCCATCTCACATTTAGATTAAATGGTACCAAAGGCCTCTTCAATGTTGGCTTCGGCCCCATGAATGCCTTTCAAATGACCGGGTCCCTATGGGCCCGTGACTGAAAAGTGTACCTACACAATAATAATAATGATAACATTTAAAATTTCATGATAGTACATAGTAAATTTATGGTGCGCAAGCCAGAGGTAGAGCTCGACCTGGGGGTCTACCGCGTAATTCTCATTTTCATCAACATCAACTTGAGATTGAAATTTGACGTGCGTGCGACGACGCCCGCCTAACATGCCATCTCTTTTGCACGCGTTGAATTTCGCATGCATTTGCTTGAAGTTGATACAAATGAGAATTACGCGGTAGAGCCCCAGGCCGCCCTAGAAGGACAAATTGGCGACATTTTGAAGAAGGGCAATGTCAAAAGTAGGTATCTGGCTATCCGGAATAGAAGAGCTGGTATGACTAGATTGATGGATTTGGAAGAGGGGAAAGAGGTGTGTCAGGATCGTAGCAGATGGAAATCTGTAGTCTCTGCCTATACTGCTCTGGGAGACAGACCTGAGTATGCGTATCAATTGAAATTTTTGAATCATGAACCAAAGGCTTTTTCAAAAGAAAAGAAAGACTTTCCTATTTGTCAGAATGTGCAAATACCACTAAACAGCGTGGTTTCGTTATGGGTGTGCATTAGTGTCATAATTAATCAAGAACTTACTTAGTCTCAAGACTCCAGACAAATAGTAAACATATCGCAATAAACTTATCATTAGAATATCAATAGATCATTTCTTTATGTCCATCACGACGGCCAATCACGACGCTTGATTGCGTGACGTCGATGCGCACGCGCCGCGGCTCGTGCCATATTGTCTACAATAATGTCGCTCTGTCGTGACAAAAACACTCCTTTCGGTGTTTTTATTGATACATTATGTTGTTTTATAAAATGAAATGCTAATCGATGAATCGGTTTTCATTTGATTAAAAAATTATTCGGTTGTAAAAGCGAAACTAAATTAGCGAGTTTCGTTTTTTTACTTTTAGTCAGTTTGTTTGTTTATAGCATCATTATCAGTAGTATTTTGTGCAACTGTAACATAATGAGGGCCATTGGGACATGAGTATGCTGCACGAGGGTGCTTAATATTCAACAAAATAAAAATAACAATGGCGGAATATTTCTTGGTAATTTGTTACTCCTCTAAACATTTTATACATCGTTATAGTTAGAGTTCGTTATTACGTACGTTAAATTCAAACTTTTACCGCTCTCCTTTCAGTTAGGCTCACTGCAAGGACTCAATGCCAAAATATAAATGTGACAGATTAAAAATTTTTTGCTTTGACATGTAAACATGCAACCTAAAAGTCTTTGAAAAAGAAAATCAAGTTTATTTGGAGTCAATGCTTAAATTTTAACTGGTATGACGGTAAAATTCTTTTAGTAAAGCCAATTTTGGAGCATCAGGTAAGATGTCGTTTTCATACCATCGTCTTATGACCTTACGATAATAAATTAGGAGCCTAGTGTTTTCCTTCTCGTTGTGTAGCACATGTCATCATCTCCTACATAATCATAATTTAATTACTACAAAATTACTACTAAAAGTGCAATGCCCGATACAACTTACCATTCTGAATAAAATATGTTCATGAAACAATCACACAATCATACTTTTTTGGTACAAACTTCTGTAATAAAAAAACCTCTGGTTTTGCACATGCGTCCTGAAAATCCTCTGGAATTTAGTCTAAGCTGTTCAAAATAATACTGCCAATCATCCTAAGATATCATTTTTAATTTTTTGGCGATTTTTTGCTCTTTTCAAACCGTATACTCCCAAACGCTGCCTTCTTGTCTCGGCAGAAGTTGATTTTTAACGGGACACCTAACGCTAAAACATCAACAACGCCAGGTTTTCAAGGGTTCATTGGAAGAAACTAGGTCTCTCCTCATACTGAAGAAAATATGTTTAATTTATTGATCTTTTATCTAGGGATTTTACTTATAAGCAATGTACTAAGATTTATAGTTAAGTCAAAAAAAAGGTTTCCACCCTCTTTTTTTTTGTTTTCAAACGTTCGTTTCAAGAACGCGGTTAAGAGATCAACTTTTTTTTTTTTTTCATAAAATAGGTAATAGAAGTATTAATATTATACTTAAATACAATATTTTTTCCCTGCAAAATATTTCAGTATTAGCTAAAAACACACCAATTTGTTGTTTCGCTGCGTGATCATTAGTATTACGCGTCTCAGAAAAAGAAGCCCATGACCCAACATATAATCGCTTCTATCAATAGCGAATAAGGTCTTTGCATTGGACTTATTGTGCGGGACGGGTAATAAAAAAAGTTGCTAGGGTATGCCATCCTCTTAAGTTTATCAATCATGTAGAATACCACAGAATTTTTAGACAATCAAGTTCTCCTAAATGTGTTTTTTATAAAACAATCACATAAACATATTTTATTGGTCAAAAATTTACAACTAAAAACTAGTAAAAACGTGTGATCCTGCACATTCTGTCTGTAAATTGTCTGGAAGTTAGTCTTAACTATTCAAAATCATACTGCCAATAATCTTAAGATATAATTTTTAGACTAACAAGTGTTTCTGAATGTCGTTTTATCAATCACTTTTTGGTCAAAACACTCCTACTTAAAACCTCTGATCCTGCATATGCTTCCTGTAAATCGTCTGAAATTTAGTCTCAACTGTTCAAAAATAATACTGCCAATTATCCCAAAATAGTATTTTTAGACAATCACATTTTTGGCGATTTTTTGCATTTTTCAAACTGGCATAACTCCCAAACGCTTCCTACTTGGCTCGGCAGAAGTTCATATTTAAGTTCATCAATCTTGTGCGCATAATCATATTATAATAAATATAAATAATATATAAATAAATCCATTTATTTCAGGCTACAATAACAACCCATAATTTGTTAGTAACAATAGTTCTTATTCTAATATTAGTAAATAAATAAATCATATTGACATTTAATCATTTAATCATATTGGACTGTACCTATGTGAGTGCTCTCCTCCAAGCTGGGACGCTTGCATGCAGCAGGGAGCAGCGACTCAGATAGGGACAGTCGAGCCTGGCCGCAATGGTAGATAGGAGAATGTTGGAGCTGGCCTGCGCACGGCGCACCAGCGAGGCGGCACGCTTGCGTATTGTTGTGCAGAAGCAATCTGTGCGCGCTTCCGCAAACATACCTGACGCACTGCAGCGTCGGGACAGCCCCAGCAAACTCCGAAACGCGTTATTATACTATTATAGTCTCCGTTATTATAGTCTCCAAACATAATATAATATACATAAGAAAACACCCCCTTGGACGACGGTCGAAGTGACTTTATTTTTTATATTTTTTATAGAATTTTCAATACATAATTAAATTGGTTCTACAATGTTGAGGAAAGGAATCGGTACGGCACTAAATAGATTTTGAAATTGTGAAATGTCACATTTGAAAGAAATAAGAAATGAATATTCTAAATGGGGCAGCTGTATTAAAGAGGTATATTTTCCAGAGAACACTGTAAGTAAAAAAGGTGAAGATGCATATGGTAGAGAGAGGCGAAGTAAATTATCTATGGAAGAATGCAGCACACATAGACTAAAAAACCTAAAAAACCATAGATACAGGTCATTACACAAACCAAGAATTGCCTCACAGATTCTAACTGAAAGTAGTAGCATTAATCGTTTGGAAACAGAAGGAAGACATAATCTACAAAGACGTGTAAAAAATGAACAACAGCAAAGTAGCTTGCCCAAATTAATTGATACAGGAATCCAAAAAGAAAAATCAAACCCTTTAGCATTAATTAAAAAACTTAAAGATGCAAAAAGCAAAGTTATAGATAAAGATAAAGATAAATGTAAAGAAAATCAAAATGATCCAAGACAACAAAAAGATCCAAGACAACAAAAATATCCAAGACAACAAAAAGATCCAAGACAACAAAAAGATCTAAGACAACAAAAAGATCCAAGACAACAAAAAGATCAAAGACAACAAAAAGAACCAAGACAAAAAAAAAAAAAAGATGCAGTAGGTAAATATTCGGGTACTAAACTAATAGAAAAGAAGCCAGTCAAGGATATGAGATCTACATTATCCTTAGCAGATACAAAAGGGAGAAATAGAAAATCTCAAACCCGTCCAGTAAAGAGATATAGTGTTGGTACAACGTCGTCGGTAGATTCTGCTGCGGAATGGATAAAAACATATCTAGCTCGAAAAAAAGACCGATATTGTGACAGAACACTTAACAAGATTGACTGCAACCTAATGCTTATGAAAACCATGTTAGCTTTTTCTGACCAATCTTGTGCCTGCAAAATGAAAGATTCTTGTTATCTATATGAACGATGGAGAAACATGCAGCAGGTACAGAGGGTGACTTCACCAGGACGCTTAGCTGGTCGTCTTTGGGAAGGAGACAATTGTGAACTTTATTCTATAAAATTTAAATCGGATCAAGATGGAAATGAAGACGACAAAGAAGCAGCCGTTGGTACCGATAAGAGACGGACTGAAGAAAAAGCTACATCTCCAACAAGGGTAGTTGCAGACACACAAGTGAGTAGTCTAAGCTGTTCAACTTGTTCCCAAACGGCGACTAACGAAGTGCTAAGAAATTTTTCTCAAATCTATTCACGTTTTTATACCAGGAAAAAGAAAAGCGTTAAGAGATCAAAGGAGCCAAAGTTAAAGTATAAAAAAAGTCGTTCGTTCTTGCAGTTTGTCTTTACCAGTTATTACAGTATGCTGTGAAGGAACCGAAGCTGTGGATTGCACATTTTTTTGTCATATAAATTCTTTTGTGGGTTATTTTTGTCCATTTTGTTGAATAAGTTATTTTATAAAAGAGAGATGTCGGATTTCATTGTAATTTGAAGTCGGTCAAATGATAGATACTCTGATTTAGAGGGCCCAGCACCCGTAGCACACTGTTTAAGGCGATATGTAAAAGTTTTAGCGTCCCTGTTACTCCATATGCGAATAAATCCTCAGTGCGAGAGGGATGGATTCGTGGAAAAAAAGTCGGTTTTTTATTAATATAAAATGTACTAAAGTTACTATCAAAATTTCGTTTAACCAGGTCCTAGATACCGTTAAAACCCATCTAATAAAATATAGCTGCAGTCTATATGTCATTCTAAATTGTTTAACCAGGAGAATTGGTGTCGAAAAGGACCTCATTTCAATAAATATTTCTATCGAGCCGAATTTCTCCAATCGCGTTTCTGTTTTAACAGATCCCTAGAATAATATACTATTTTATCAAAATAATACATTATTTACTGAAGTAGATATGCAAGTCCTTAAAGTGTCGTTTTTTTTCCGTAGCGCCTTAACCGCGCGCGACGCGACTTCGTTGAATCACAAGTACGAGGAGCGTGACACGATGTTTTTGAGATTGAACAGTGTGTCACGCTCCTCGCACTTGTGATTCAACTAAGTCACGTCGCGCACTATGCAGTTTTGTGTTATGGGTGCAGTTCAATTCAAACCCCTCAGCCCCATGTTGCCGTTCGCGCTGCTGCTCGCTTTGCTCTTCGTATTGTTGCCCTGCCCAGCCACACACTGCTCTACTCGGCTTGTTCCACTTTAAGGCGATTACCGTCGCCAAATTAGCAGCTCGATGTTTTTCTGTAAGAATATCGACGGAAATGACATTGAAATAACGTTCATATCAGCGCACAATGCGTGGTGGCTGTTACGACGCTCGCTGCGTCCTTGAGAGGGCGAAATAGGAGAAAATAATACTTTTCACAAGGACGTGATTGTTCGATTGAATAATCCTATGTTATATTTATAGCTATCAAGTTTATCTATTTATCTAAGTATAAATTTACTAAACTAAATAAACTGCTTAGGAGCAGTAGGGAATTCAAGCCAAAAAACACCATTCAGTTAAAACAATTTTTCACGTAGAAGTTTTGGTGGTACGAAAAAGAAAAATGTTGCATTTGTTTTCATAGAGTTGATAATCCATAATACATTTCTTCAATATTTTTGGTTTGGCCATAAAAGAGGAGTAGGCTTTAGAAAGTACCCATTTGGCGATATTAAGCGCCTTAAGGCGAATGGATACGCCAACTGCAATTTGGACCTATCTTTGAAGGCCTACTCCTCTCACACGGGTGGTCCAAACATTTTCATAAAAATATATGATAGGCATTATAGAGTCAAAAATAAATTTTAAGTTTCATGAACTGTTTTTCTATAGTAAGATTTGACAGAAAAAATTTAAAGTCATCGAAAGTTTCACATGATTAACACAAGAATTCTCTTACTCCTTCCAAACGCCTAAAGCGATTTTAATTATTATTTCACCAAATTATAGGAAATTTTAAGATCTAAAAAATTTAAGATCAAATTTTTTTTTTCGTTCATGGCGTCCATGTGAAAAGTATTATTTTCTCTTATTTTGCGCTAGCCGGAGACGCAGTGGTTGTCGTAACAGCCACTGTACAAGGCACGCTGAAATGAATATTATTTCAATGTCTTTTCCGTTGATATTTGTACCGACACACATCGAGTTGCTTATTTAGCGTGGTCATACGCCTTAACTCCAAAATCCGTCCACTTTAACTCCAAAACACATTTTAATGAATATTCAATTTATATTTAAATCGTTCCACTTTAACTCTATTAAATTTTAAGAAGTAGAGTCAGCAAGTAAAATATTTTACCCACCATGCGTGAGGCGAGAACAAAAACTCAAATAACATACATTGGTGTAGAATCGAAGTAAGAACGACTTATTCGACCGGACTTACCTTATTTTAAGCGTCCAGGTCCTTATCTTTTTGATACAGAAAGAAAAAGACAGAACACTTAAATTAAGTTTAGTTCTGTCTTATTTATGACTATTTAAATCGTGTTAACACTGTTTTGGAGTTGAGTGGAATTGAAGTATACAAATATTTCTAAATTTAAATTAAATGCCTAAAACATTTTGGAGTCGAAGTGGACACAATGTATGGACGGTACAATTTTGAGAACAATGGCTTTGGAGCTAAAGTGGAATAAGTCCTCTACTCGCCTCTCTCATCGAGTTGCCATATATGTGCCGCACGCAATTCCAGTGGCGTAATTTTCAAGTTTTTTTTTTTACTCACTGAATTTACGTCATTTTAGGACATAGTTTTCATTATTTTGTTATATAAATAAACCATTACTTTTTTATGACTTTTTAAAGAATAGTCCGATATGACGTCACTTGAAAATTTTAGACAATATACTCATTGTGATGTGTGATTGCTTATAAAAAAAATTGGTCTGTCTACTCATCTGTCATCCAGCGGTCAAATCAGTCCTAAGCAAATTATTATAAATTTATCTTGATAGCAAAGGACACATTTCTAAACAGCAATTTCTCAAGTGACGTCACACGACGGCAAATGGAAGTTGCAGCTTTTTCGTAACAATATTTATCATTTTTTAGACCAAAAGTGCGAAATGGTTTTCGAATTAACACACCTTAACATAATTTAATCTATGCCAATTCATACGGCGGCATACCTGCGGAATACCGACAAAAACGGGAGCGGTAGCGTGAGAGGCAGCGTGAATAACGCAGCCACATAGCGTGAGAGGTAGCGTGAATAACGCAGCCACATAGCGTGAGAGGCAGCGTGAATAACGCAGCCACATAGCGTGAGAGGCAGCGTGAATAACGCAGCCTCATAGCGTGAGAGGTAGCGTGAATAACGCAGCCACATAGCGTGAGAGGCAGCGTGAATAACGCAGCCACATAGCGTGAGAGGCAGCGTGAATAACGCAGCCACATAGCGTGAGAGGCAGCGTGAATAACGCAGCCACATAGCGTGAGAGGCAGCGTGAATAACGCAGCTACATAGCGTGAGAGGCAGCGTGAATAACGCAGCCACATAGCGTGAGAGGTAGCGTGAATAACGCAGCCACATAGCGTGAGAGGCAGCGTGAATAACGCAGCCACATAGCGTGAGAGGTAGCGTGAATAACGCAGCCACATAGCGTGAGAGGCAGCGTGAATAACGCAGCCACATAGCGTGAGAGGTAGCGTGAATAACGCAGCCACATAGCGTGAGAGGCAGCGTGAATAACGCAGCCACATAGCGTGAGAGGTAGCGTGAATAACGCAGCCACATAGCGTGAGAGGCAGCGTGAATAACGCAGCCACATAGCGTGAGAGGCAGCGTGAATAACGCAGCCACATAGCGTGAGAGGTAGCGTGAATAACGCAGCCACATAGCGTGAGAGGCAGCGTGAATAACGCAGCCACATAGCGTGAGAGGTAGCGTGAATAACGCAGCCACATAGCGTGAGAGGTAGCGTGAATAACGCAGCCACATAGCGTGAGAGGCAGCGTGAATAACGCAGCCACATAGCGTGAGAGGCAGCGTGAATAACGCAGCCACATAGCGTGAGAGGTAGCGTGAATAACGCAGCCACATAGCGTGAGAGGTAGCGTGAATAACGCAGCCACATAGCGTGAGAGGTAGCGTGAATAACGCAGCCACATAGCGTGAGAGGCAGCGTGAATAACGCAGCTACATAGCGTGAGAGGCAGCGTGAATAACGCAGCCACATAGCGTGAGAGGTAGCGTGAATAACGCAGCCACATAGCGTGAGAGGCAGCGTGAATAACGCAGCCACATAGCGTGAGAGGCAGCGTGAATAACGCAGCCACATAGCGTGAGAGGTAGCGTGAATAACGCAGCCACATAGCGTGAGAGGTAGCGTGAATAACGCAGCCACATAGCGTGAGAGGTAGCGTGAATAACGCAGCCACATAGCGTGAGAGGTAGCGTGAATAACGCAGCCACATAGCGTGAGAGGCAGCGTGAATAACGCAGCTACATAGCGTGAGAGGCAGCGTGAATAACGCAGCCACATAGCGTGAGAGGTAGCGTGAATAACGCAGCCACATAGCGTAAGAGGCAGCGTGAATAACGCAGCCACATAGCGTGAGAGGCAGCGTGAATAACGCAGCCACATAGCGTGAGAGGCAGCGTGAATAACGCAGCCACATAGCGTGAGAGGCAGCGTGAATAACGCAGCCACATAGCGTGAGAGGCAGCGTGAATAACGCAGCCACATAGCGTGAGAGGCAGCGTGAATAACGCAGCCACATAGCGTAAGAGGCAGCGTGAATAACGCAGCCACATAGCGTGAGAGGTAGAGTGAATAACGCAGCCACACACGATGTCCCTCACCACTTCCCTCGCCGTTTCCCTCGTCGAGCGTGTGGCTGAGGCATAATAATCATTGATGAAAAGTGGTGAACTGTTAAATTTAGAAATCGCGAAAAACAGCGAGCTTTTCCACAGAATAGTCTAATACCTAGTCGACCAAAATTGTATGAAACAGATGTTTTATTTTGTAGTAAGCGTGCAGATGGCTCCGAAGAAAATGCTGTTCGTATGGACGAGTACTATTACCAGTTTTCTTTTCCAAAACCACAATTACACTGTGTATTAAAAAGCCGGCCAAGTGCGAGTTGGACTCGCGCATTAGGGTTCTGTAAAACCACACAATACTAGTACGGCACTCTTAAAACATTATGGTAAATAATTCCAGTTGCAGTTATGGAGATCCAACTTTACTTGACACTTACGAACTATTAAACTCTATCGGTCTTACCACAAAACTGTGTTTAACTTTAGACAGTGTTTAAATCTGTTGCTGTCACTCTTTTACAATATGAAAAAAAAGGTGACAACGACAGATTTAAACACTGTCTAAAGTTAAACACTGTTTTGTAGTAACACCGTATGTATCTAAAGGGTTTAATTAAGTTAATCATTGATACCTTTCTAAACAATTACATATGTGTAATTTTAAAATAATTTATAGCGTGTGCTATAAGAGCTATTTGTAAATTAAGTTTCTAAGTCAACTGGAAGTGCCCTGTAGGTTTTGATTCCCCAATTTGACCGGAATATTTTCAGGGATTCACTAAGAAGCAGGGCCGTATACAGGATGGGTAGATTTGGGTGTCGTGACTCTTCACGAAACCTTTGATTTTCAAAAAATCCAAATTAGTTTTATTGTCTTAAAGAGACATTACAGTTAGAAAAAAATCGTTGATACATCAACCACTTGATAAAAACCGGCTAAGTGTAGGGTTCCGTAATATGACTAATCATTTCAAACTAGATATTTATTGGATGCCCTAATGCTCTAATTCTGTCAGACAAAACACTGCAAAATTAAGTTTGTTAAGTATTCGGGGACGTAACCCTAAAACTACATTATAACTCGGCGTTTTTAGTATTTGTTGTTTAAATACAGCATATCGTACATAATATACAAAATTTCAAATTCCTAACCGCTTTGGCCTTACGGGGTCTGTATTTGAAATAGCCGCCCATTTCTTTATTTTTTAATAAAAAAAAATATATATACAAGGCGAATTTGTCAACATCGTCCAAATTCATACTTAAGCCTTGGTAAGTGATCAGCATCATGAAACAATTACGATGTAAAAAACATAAAATGAAATTCCGACTCCCCATAGTGATTCACTCAGAACTGGGAGTAAATTACTATGGGAAGTCGAAATTTCATTAAACGTTTTTTTTTTTATTGATTCATGATGCTGATTACTTACCAAGCCTTCAGTATGAATTTGGATGATGATCAAAAAGTCACCTTGTATATTTATACTACATCGGAGCGGTTTCGCAGCCGGATTGTGAAAATCCCGCCTTTTTCAAATTAATCGAAACAGAACACTTAAATTCAAAATTCACTCATTAATTATTTAACAAAACTTTATTATTATGGAATTCAGGTTCCAGCCTACCCTAATCGCCAGAGATCAATTATTCTGTGTGCAACTTTTATTTTTTTACGACAATAAAGATTTTTTTGCGACAATAAAGATTTTTTTGCGACAATGAAGATTTTTTCATTTTTCATTTAGTTATGTACTGTGTATGCTGTCAGCGCAAAATTTTCATTGGTTACTGTAAAAAATTCAAAATGCCCCCCTTGAAAAATAATTTAATTACATTTTAAATCAAAATTTGGTTTTGGGTCAACATTTTACACAAGATATAAAAACTTCAGGTTTCTATCTCATTTCGTCTAAGAGATAGAGACCCATGACATACGGACAGACATACGGACAGCAGAAAGACATTAATAGGGCTTCGATTTGCCCTTTGGTTACGGAACCCTAAAAATGGCTAGAACATGACATGTATTTTGTGTATTACAAGCTTTTCTGAAAGTTTTTTCAAAGTAAAATATATTTTTACTCTGGTTTTGTCTCCCCCAAAAAGACATCCTAGCTACGGGCCTGCTTAGCGGGAGTTTCGAGGGTGGGGTCGAGCCTAATGTCACCCAATCTCACGTGGGGGAGAGGGGGCTGTCGTAACTCTAGTAATTATTTAAGCAAAAATAATTACGCAATTATGTTTTTTTTAGTAAATTAGAAAAAAAAAACACTATTTATTAAACCATAAATAGTTACAAAGGTTACAGTGAGAGCCTGTATAACCTGAGGTTCAGGGATCTCGCACTTCCTCTTGGAAGTTACGAAGTTATTTACACGTTTAATTAAATAGTTAAACAAATAAAACTATAGATCCAATAGAGAGGCTATCGCATATCAGTACAAAGCAAAAACAGCAAATATATAGAAAATAATAATAAGGAAATTATAAGAGAATGTTAGTGTGATATGTATTTGTGTTGGTGAGGGTGTGTGCGTGTGTGTGGGGGTGGATGGCGGAGGGGGGGGGGGAGGGGTGATCAATCAAGCACAGTTTAAAGTATTCAAACAAAATAAGCAATTTGAAAAATCTCACGTGAGATTAGGGGGAGGGGGTCGAGCCAAATCTCACGACATCTCACCAGGAGGAGAGGGGGGTCAAATAATCGCCATATTCGCCGCACGTAGAGTAGCATCCTAAAGTGCAGCAAGTTAAAAATAATTGCGTGATGCAGTAGGTGCGCTTACCGAAGCGTAAGCTTGAGTAAGTGAATTATATCGTAAGTTCACACGCCGCGCCGCGCCGCCGCGCTCTTTATCCGTGCTAGTGGTGGGGTGAGGGATATCGATACTTTTTAAACTATCCATACCTTGCTGTGGCTCTGAAGGCATACACTAGTAAGAGCAATGTTTGGAGATTTGTAATTTTAGGGAACTGAGCAGTCATAATTTTGTGAAACAAGTTGTAAAAAGGATCTGTCCTAAAGCAGACCTCTGGCAATCAGTACAAGCGAACAAGATTTATTAATCAACCACTACTAAACAAGCGTTTGTGTGTGTGCGTGTACGCAGCGGACGGCTGTCAGTCAAGTATATAGTACTTGCTCCCAGTCGTACTTCTAATTAGCGGGTGACGATAAAATGGCGGAGGGAGGTGAGTATATCGCTTATTTACGTAGTAATTAGGAACCGTTGAAGTAAAAAAATACCCGAGTTATTTAAAACTCACTCCTAAAAACCGAATTTTTTAGATTTTTTTTATCAGAATCTGTCGGATTCAATGATACTATAATATACCTAGTTCAAATAAGTCAACGAAAATTATGTTTTTTACTGATACTCGTAGCATGCGCCAAAGATACAGCGTATGTCTATTGTATATCGGCTATCCAAATTGCACTGTCAAAGCGCGCGCTTGTCAACGTGCGTAAGAGCAAGTAGGATGAAAATACGCTGTATCTATGACGCGTTATTAAGGCTTCTCAGTAGATCCATAAAGTAAGATCAAGATTTTTTCATTAGATCCATATGGATCTATTTAAAAAAAAAAGTCTCTGTAAATCCACCATTTGGGATCGTTCAACAATTACGTGATCATTTTGGCCGTTTTTTAACCCCCCCCCCCCCTCGCCTTTATTACGTAATCTTCGTCCGGGCTTAAAATATATACTGATGCTTGGAAAGGTCGATAAAATATGCCGAAAAAGTATAAAAATACTGAATCTGGTCACAGTGTTCCACAGTTTGTCTATAGCAGGGGAAATCCCGTTCCATCTACTTAGTGTTACCAGTAATAGACTTCAAAATTGGACGTAAATATTTAAATATAATTTATTTATTTTCGGAACCCCCCCCCCCCTCCAAATAATCCAGATGTATATACAAGCACCCGACCCCCCCCCCCTTCCGGTGATCACGTAATTGTTGAATGATCCCTTTGAAGACTGCATCTAATAAGAAAAAGAAGACTCATTAGATCCACTGGATCTTATTTTATGGATCTACTAAGAATGGTCGCTCTGAAAGACCTAAAAAAACATTTTGCTTCAGAATCAGATAGTCAAAATAATCGATAAAATATCGAACCTACCTACACCCATCACTTGCGTCATTAATAGCGCAGGAGTCCTTGGCATCCGTAACGAGGTTGGCCATTAGACAGTGTGTTACTGCCCTAATGCGCTACAGCTCGTGTGTAATGACCCTTATATGCGCTGAACTATGTACTATTAATTAGGGTTCCTTACCCAAAAATGAGAAAAATGGTATGATTTGTGTGTCCGTCCGTCTGTCATAGTCGCTTTTCTGCGAAACGGTTAAAGCTAAATGGGGTTGTTCATTTATTACGTAAGACGTTTTAGGGGGAGCAAGGGGTCAGACTAAATCTTATTAGGGTTCCGTAGTAGCTAAAAGGTACAAAAGGTACATTTATGGTGAGACTCCGTTGTCCGTCCATCCGTCCGTCCGTATGTCACAGCCTCAATCTTTAGCACCGTTAAAGGTAAGGACATGAAGTTTGGCATAATAATTGCATTAATTCGCCCTCATATCAAGGTGTAAAAAAAAATATGAAAAATTTTAAATTGTTCAAAATATTTCCAATATTACGCCACTCTTGGCGGTCCTCAGTCATCCTCATCCAGCCGCCACCCGCAACATCCTTCAGATCGTCAGTCCAGCGGGGCGTCACAGGTTTACGTCGCCAATACCGCAGTGCTTAAAGCCTAAAGTCTACAACCAGTACGACCTTCCAATGATGATGTACGGCACAGGACGTGGTCTCTTACCAAAGGCTTGATCCGCCGATTTAAGGTCGCTCAACGAGCTAAGGAGCGGGCTATGCTTGGTTTATCTCTGATGGATAAAATCCGAAACGAAGATATCCGTCAGAGATCCAAGGTGACCGACATAGCCTGCCGAATCAGTAAGTTGAAGTGGCAGTGGACTGGCCATATCTGTCGCCGACGTGATAACCGTTGGGGCCTTAAGGCATTGGAATTGAGACCACGTACAGCAAAGCGCAGCGTAGGCCGCCCTCGTGCCCGCTGGACTGAAAGATCATTTAGATTATATTTTTCTAATTCCAAGCTATTGTCATGTCATCTTTCACGCGAATTGCACTAAAAGTCTTTTCCCCGAAGCCAATATGTCCCACCTACACAATAAAGTATGCAAAATGTGCAATTCCATACAAAGCTGTGTGCAGTTTCCATACAAAAGTCATACAGTTGTATCGTGGAACAATTGGTTGAGGTTTGTAACGCAATTGATGGTATTGTACCGGGTACTTCATCTTTGATGCTTGTTGCTTGATCCTAGGTGTAACATCGTAAATTATTTAAGTGGATAATTCTCAAGTCGCTTCTTTACTTAATCAGGGAGGATTGAATTATCGCGATCATAGATTAATAACCATAGACTTAGGATTCCTAGTAATAATATGTCAATGATGAGTTGATAAGTCAGAAAAAAAAAAAATGACTGATGAGGTTATTTAATTCTTTTTGTTATTCCGTTTTAATAAACATAACTTATCTTGAATAATAATAATTAATTAATAATAATAACAAATAATGAACGATTAAAAAACGTAATATTCAAGTCAATAAGCTTTCCCAAATTTGTTTCACAACAGAACTTCCCTTTTATTGTCAAGCGATAAATACGAAAACACCTTGATCTGTGGAATTCTTTCACGAAATAGACATATAAGTTCTGAATAGGCCCCCCTATACGTAATGCGAACATAAAAGTATCCACTTCAAAATGCTTCACTACACAAAGTATTTAAAAATAGTTCGGGCAAGTAATTTTAGAATTTTCCGTTTTTATTATTTAAAAGTTTGGTTTTTATCATAGATATCAGGAAATGACAGTGGGCAAATTCGGTCCAAGCACCGCCAAGATCCAGACATATTTTAAATGAAAGGACATAATGTAGTCCTCAAGCAAGCAGAACCTCATCAAAATCCATCTAAGAGATTTCGAGATATGACTAATTATGTTTTACGACCTCCCGTACTCCAGTTCTTGTAATTAAGGTGGCCTTCCCGCTCAGCTGCGATGTAAATAGTATCGGTGTTGTATGGTGTTGTATGATGGCTTTGATGTCAATGAAACTTTGCACACATCTTAAGGCGATTACCATCGCCAAATTAGCAGCTCGATATTTGTCAGAACGAATATCAACGGAAACGACATTAAAATAACGTTCATATCAGCGCGCAATGCATAGTGGCTGTTACGACGCTCGCTGCGTCCTTGATAGGGTGAAATAGGAGAAAATAATACTTTTCACGTGGACGTGATTGTTCGATTGAAAAATCCTATATTATTTTTATAGCTATCAAATTTATCAAATTATCAAAGCATAAATGAATTCAATCGACCAAGCCACTTAGGAGCAGTAGGAAATTCAAGCCAAAAAACACCATTTACTTAATAAATTTTTTCATGTAGAAGTTTTGGTAGTATGAAAAAGAAAAATGTTGCATATGTTGTCTAAGAGCTGATTATTCATAATATATTTTTTCATTATTTTTGGTTTGGCCGTAAACGAGGAGTAGGCTTTAGAAAGTAGCCATTTGGCAATAGTAAGGCCCTTAAGATATGTTTCTCTTCCCCCCCACACTGCACTGTGACCCAACTCACATCAAGAGGTGTGGCAAATATTCAAACGGCTACGAATTTGTGAAATCGTTTCAGGTAAAAACTGTTTTCCATGAAACGGTAACTGTTTATTTATAGAAAAGTGTATAAACTTAGTTTAATTTTCATGAACGACATCTATATTTTTCTCTTGTTTTATTTCCAGTATAGATAAAAATTATACAACTTACTAAACTTTCATAAAAATGAGGCAATATTCACGATATCCTGATAGCTAAATATGATGGTTTTTCATGAAATTTTGCTTTTTGGGCTGTATAGAGACGTAGTTAGATGTCACTATATAATACTTGTAAAAAGAAATATGATGAAAATAAGCTGCTGATTGTGAAATCAGTTTGTACATTTTGTAGAAATCTTGAGAAAAATTCAGGCATAAAGGGGCCTTGACGAAAGCTTTTGCAAATTTAAAAAACTTAACGAATACATTTTGATGGGGTTCAGCTTGTTTGAGGATTACATTATATCGTTTTACTAACGATCCTCGCCGGCTTTGCACGGGCATGTTTTATACATATAAACCTTCCTCTTGAATCACTCTTAACTATTAAAAAAAAACCGCATCAAAATCCGTTGCGTAGTTTTAATGATCTAAGCATACATACTACATAGGGACAGACAGCGGGAAGCGACTTTGTTTTATACTATGTAGTGATTTAAAATATAATACTATTAAAGTATAAAATACATCTTAATCTTGGCAGCACTTGGACCAACTCCCATACAAGTTTGCCCACTGTCCTTTGCCTTTTTTATTAGTCTAATTATTCGTGTTCACATTTCTCCACGTTTCTATGATAGAAATAAATTTCTATATTTGAACACTTGGCGATTTAACCATCGCAAGGAGATATAAATTAACATTATATCATTGCAGTATAGAAACGCAGAAAGAAAAGTAAATCTGGATGTAAGGAGCTCTGAACCGGGAGTTTCTATACTGCGATGATATACTGTTAATTTCTCCACGTTTCCTGACATAAACACAAAAATTATAAGTACGGCACACATACTCATATTTCTAACGAAAACTAATTAGTACACATGCAAAAAGAGGGCGGCGGAGCAACCTGTACCTTTAGCCAAGGACAAAACATCACATCTCTATTGACATTATGGGCCTCGCATCTTGGAGGCCTATTTTTGGCTGCATGTGTTCGCAAGCGCCACGCCCCCTGACCATATACAATATAAACTGCTTATAAGTAAAATAAAAGGCAGTCTTACCTTTTAGGTTTCCGTAGTACCTAAAAGTTACAAAAGGAACCTTTATGGTGAGACTCCGTTGTCCGCGTCCGTCCGTCCGTATGTCACAGCCTCATAACTTTAGCACCGTTCAAGATAAATACTTAAATTTGGCACAAAAATAGCATTAATTCGTCGGTGTAAAAAAATTAAAAAATTTGAAATTGTTCAAAATATTTCCAGTACAAAAGATAGAAAAACAATTAAAAATCCTAAACATGTGTATCAAATTGTAAATATTAAAGAGTTGATTGAAAAACTATATTCTTTAGCTATATTTACTGGCACTGATTTCGAGAAATCTTTGAAAAACCACAAAAAGATGTGTCCCCTCTCTTATCTCCGAAACCAGTGCACCGAAAAACATTAAAAAAATGACAATTATAGGTCATAACATAAGCATAATACTTATAATATAACTGGCCAAATAGAGAAAAACTATAGCGATTAAAAAAATATCACGAATGAGAAATATAAAAAAAATATACTTGCATCTTTTTCGAGAAATCCTCGAAAAACCACAAAAAATGTAATGGCCTCCATTTTTTTATCTCCCAAACTAGTGGACTGAAGAATAAGAAAAAAAATCATGGTAAAATTACATGAAAAATAAAGCAGTTGAAAAATTCACGAAAACAAGATGACAAAATTTTTTTTTATCCACAATATGGAACCCTAGGTACGCGAGTGTTACTAGCACTTGCCCGGTTATTTAAGGTAGGATAGACTCGTTTATAAATTAATTTCTGTCAATAACATTGTGTCATGTATGGAATATCTTAAAAAAGATCACACTAATATGAACTATCTAAATACAGTAACATGCATTTTTTCGCAAGCCTTGAATCATAATAAAAAAATTCAGACAAATTGTAGCACTTAATCTTTTCCAAAAACATTGCAATTTTAACCCATTACTTGTTGGTTATGGGTCACAAACTCATAATTGGCACTTAAAGTCACACTTACCCGTGGGGAACAGAACTTGTTTCCTGGAAGTGGATATGAGGTGGAAAACAAAATGTGACTTTTAATATCCTCATTAGGCACCCTGGAGGTGTTGCAGGTAACCTAAAATCGCAAAATTACGTTTAGCAAAAACTATGAGGCGTGAAGATTGATATCTTTCTGTAACTGTTTGAAGCCACGAAATTTTTAATACGTATGTTTTTTTCATTTTATTTTTACGTCGATGCATGCAATACCAAGTATTGTAGAACCGATCTAACTAGAGGCTAACTATAATAACTAGAGGTAGTTCTCTTCTATATACCATAGACTAAGTATTACTACGTATAGACCGACAACTCCCATACATCAAGGCTTAGCAAATTTTTTACGCGTCCTTACAACACTAGGTCACAAAATAACCACTTACAGAAGGTTTACTCCGCATACTAGCGAAAACAGGCGCACGCACACATAGACGCGTACGTATGACGATCTCGGAGATACTCGGGTGAATGCCAATATGAAATTCTGCAGAGATCATCATACGTACGCGTCTATGCATGTGTGCGTATGTTTTCGCTCCGTCGGTCGTCGAGTCGGCCTTCTAGTAGTATCTATTTTGTGACTAGGTGTCGCCAAGTGTTGCAAATAAGCATAATTTGTTTAATTGGCTGCAAGTAAACTCTCATGTTACCAAGGAAACATGTGGCTCTAAAACCTATAAATAACTTATAAAAATAGTAATTCTAAAATGCTAAAAGCTTCTTACGCCTCAAACAAAGAATCGTCAGAAGAAAACATAGATGTTTGACTCGTTCGGAAGAATCCTTACCTTTAGAACAACAATAACGCCAACTGCGGAAGCGCACCTTTCGAGACGAGTTTCAGATGTGCAGACTTACAAAGTTACCTGTACTATTATTTTTAGACACGTAATCTCTCCCATTTTGTAATAAGATGTACTTTTGAATAAACCGTTAACATAACTAAAGTTGTTTTGCTATGACTATTGAGTGAGTGCACCGTTGCACAAATCCATATTGTTTGTCACAATTTTGTTGGTTTGAGGTAAACGTGTAGTTTGAAGTTTGGAATTTCAAAATTGAGTATGTCGAGTACCCCAACTGCCGAGTACCAGTCTGCGCTGGTTTTAAGCTTGACTATTTGATCTTATTTATAGTTCAACTGTTATACCTGTATAATCTTTATATACATACCTGTATAATATAATACTACATATATTTTTCGTACCTCTATTATAAACGCGAAAGTGTGTTTGTTGGTTTGTCCTTCTTTCAAGCAGCAACGGAGCAACAGGACCAACGTAGTTTTTTGCATAGAGATTTATCCCGGAAAAATGTAAACTAAACCATCGCAGGCGAAGCCGTGGTCAAAAACTAGTACTACATTAATGAAATGAAACTCCATTTTTAGTAGTAAGAATGTAAATACGAGCGTATTATTTTGTTCTGACGTCTAAAAATGAAATTGCCTGATGCGTAACAGATTTGCTAAATTGAAAGAGCTCTATAAGCAGTCATTTTATGGATTTAAATTAATTAATCCGCAATCCGTACTCCTTACTCCTATTATAAATGCGAAAGTGTGTTTGTTGATTATTGGTTTATTAGTTTGTCCTTCTTCCATGCAGCGAAGAAGCAACGGATCGACGAGATTTTTTGCATAGAGATAGTTTATGGGCCGGAGAGTGACATATTTTGACTTTTTATCCCAAGAAAATGCAAACGGAATCAGCGCGGGCGAATCCACGGGCAAAAGTTAGTATAATATAAACACTTGTCGGTTATTTTCGTGATCCTACTTTTTCTCCTACTTTTCCCGTAATGTTTGGCGGGTGTACTCCGTCTAATATTCGACAGCTTTCTTGCACGGATTCCACATTTTCAGGAAATCTTTCTGGTTGCTAGGCAGTCTTTCTTATCTTACACAAGACTCCTTTGACTATATTATTTATTATTATTATTAAACATTCTTTATAGCACAAATAAAAACATGTACTTAGGCAAGCTTAATGCTAGTTAGCATTTTTTTCCAGCTAACTTTTGGCGATGTGGAACTTGTCAAGGGTAGTGCTTCGATGAGAAAACAGTTTTATGACCAGATATATTAAAATAAAATTAATTTTAACTAAAAATATTATAAAATACATAAATAGGTAACTTATGATCAAATACATATACTACCTCTATATCCTAATAATACATACATGATAATATGAGATTTTTGGTGGGTTCCATTCTTTTGACGCGAATTTAACGCCATAAATAACATGTAAGGAAACTAAACTTTCATATCATAAAATTATCTATTTATACAAAGATGCTTTAATTGGTAACTTTACATAAAGAAGCGATGAACCAAAGAAGAACTGCGGTGGATGAAATATTGTTTATTTTCAATTAGTCAATAATTTTGTGCAATTCAATTATCATATAAAAGCCATAAATAAAGCTGGTGGCATAATACCAGTATTGAACATAAAATTAATGCAATGATGACTCTACTGTAGGAAATGCTTGCAAAGATTTTGCAATTGGTTAGAAACTATCATTAACAGTATAGATAGATTTAATTGTTATTGAAATACAAGTTATTGAGTGTAATAAAATTTTATTATCTATTAACAAAAGGTAGTTATTTTCACCGAAGACGTAATAATATATACTCATCAAGTTATGTAATGAAATTATAGTAGTTTATGCTACAAGGGCGAAAAGGAATAAATTACGAGGACGATTTAAAACACGAGCGTAGCGAGTGTTTTAAATGTAACCGAGTAATTTATTGCTCTTACGCCCGTGTATCATACTACGTTTTTCAAAGCATAGTGTAAGGAAATAAAACAAATATAATCCTGTGAACTATAAATTATGATTGGCTCAAAATGACTGTATCCAGAGCCGTTAAACAGTGGAAAAAAAAGTATAACATTTATGGTACACTAGGGCAAAATAATCGACTTTCTGTTCGGTTTTGATGCATAAAAAGTGGGCCTTTACGAGCACTTGCATTGAAAAATATATTAATTGTGTAAAGTTTTGAGCAAATGTAACGATAAATAAGAATTTGTGTGTTTGCAATATAAACCTAAAGTATTTAGGTAAGGTAGGTATAAGATGCAAAAGAGGTATGTCAGGACCATAGCAGATGGTGATCTGTACTGTCTGCCTACCCCAGGAAGTTTTTAGAGTAGTCTGCCAATAACTTGAAATGACTTGGTCGTTTTTATATTTTTTGTTTTGAAAGCTAAGGATGGGAACGAGATCTATGATATAAAACTAGGGACGGGAACGTGATCTATGTTATAAAACTAGAGATGCGAACGAAATCTATGTTATAAAAGAATACCGACTTACTGACTGATCTATTAATGCCTAGATCAGACGGCTGGACCTAGGAACATTTGGACTTGTTGAAATTTGGACTGTTGGTTCCTTGTATGACGTATTATGATGGGATTTTAAGAAACGGGATCCATGTGAGTAACGCTGTGGGGCGTCCGCTGGATTTATGATAATTTCCCAAATTATAAATCAATAATAAATCTGATAATAATATCTCATTTGACTCATCCATTATACACACATAACATAATAAATAAATACCAAAAGTGTAACATTATCATTCTTGAACGCCCAATCGGAAACGCAAACTGCACACGACATATGCCGTTCAGGTAAAGGGTTAAGTCCAATTCACAGCCTTTAGACACCTCCCGACTATTGAATAAGAGAAAAAAACCTTTTGACACCCGCTAGGACCGTTGCATCATAGAAATTAGGGCAGGGCTGGATTTGGAACATAACTATTGATACCTTTCGTAATACAATACATCGTCACAAATGAGGCCCGAGGGGGTGTTCCATCTATCAGCCTAGTTCGTCCACTGCTGGACATAAGCCTTTCCAGGACTTTACCACTCCCGGCGGTCATCCTGGAAGAATTGCCCATACTCACACACGCTGGGCAGGCGGGTTGGTGAGCGCGGTACCGGAACCCTCGCACCAGTGACGCCGCTACCCGTCACAAATCTGTTCCATATAAGGCCCGGCTATTAGGGATGGATATACCGCCATCCATCGGTCCCAGGCATGGTGGGCCTCCCGGTTTTTTGCATGTGAGCTGTCCTCTTACTCTCCCCCGAATTACTTCTAGGGGGTCTCCAGGTAAGATGGTGGTACCTCCACAGTCGAGACCGGCATCAGCTCTACCACCTAAGGGGGTGTTAGAGGTGTTTTAAGGTATGAACGTGAAATTCAAGTCACAGTTGACACTCGTACACCCACATTTCATGGGACACAAATATGGACAGACGTTATAACATGCGAAAGTGCTGCCATTTCAGAAAAAAAAAACATTTCTTACTTGCTAGAATTATTATTGAAAATTTGCTCAATTAAAAGTCTAGAAATAGCAGTGAACCATTTTAACATAGCATAGTATTCATATAAAACGTCTTCGATGAGCTAAAATTATAACTTTTACTGAAAACGACCACTTTGAAAGTAGCTAAAGTTAAAATTCTAGCTATAAGACGTCGTTTCCGGTAGAAGTTCATTTGTTTATACCACTGACGTCTACCAATACAATACATGGACATTGTTTATTTATTTATTCAGAAAAATTTGTATAACATTACAGAATATCTTTTGCGCTAAACAAATTAAGAAATTTGAAAAATAAAATTTTAAATAACATAACAAAAATGAAAATTAAAAAGAAAAACATAACATTCAGGCATCACTCTCACAGAACCCTAAACATTCCTTATAAACGTTCATTAAGCTGTCAGGAATATACGTCAATAGAAATGTTTTGCCATACATAATGACGGTCCTTTTTTGTGCCGATTCAAAGCGAACGTAGCGGGAATTAAAATTGACACTTGTTGTAGTAAATAAAGTAGTTTTTCTCATCTTTATTATTAGTTCCATATTACTTCCAATTACGCTCACGTGACTCACTGCAGCGATCAGATCAGCGCCAAAATGTCGATAATCAAATTTCATCATTATCTGGTCAATAGCCAGCCTGGCTATTTGTATTACTATAGAGGTCAGTTGTTTATTCAGAGTCCATAGTCTATGGTACATTGGGAGGCCATACACAGTATTTCGAGAAGTTTACCTTGTCTACGGTATCCGACAAGCTGTAGAGCCTCCCAAAGTGTATGGAATCCATATAGAGTGAAAGAGATAGCCGCCATGCTGATGTTTGCTATCTCTCTTTCTCTTGAGCAAACTTTAAAACACTTTTCTTCACTGAGTGAGCAAAGTCGACTTTTGCTCATTGATTTTAAGCAACAAAGGCGCGCTTTTCGTGTTAGTGAGGGGAAAATCATATCACGCAAAATTTAACACAGTAGTTAAAAAAAATTTTACTTAATAGTCTTAGTTAAGAAATTAAATAAAACTGAATTTTAAATTAAATATATAGCCATTTAATAATTTGGATGGTTGCTCTATACTATATAATATAGAGCAATATACAAGGTGATTTTTTTATCATCATCCAAATTCATACTGGAAGCTTAGTAAGTGATCAGCATCATGAATCGATAACAATTTTTGTAAAATTCGTATGATGAAATTTCGACTTCCCATAGTAATTCACTGCCAGTCCTGAGTGAATCACTATGGAGAGTCGAAATTTCATTTTATGAATTTTACAAAAATTGTTATTGTTTCATGATGCTGATCACTTACCAAGGCTAAGCATGAACTTGGACGATGTTTACAAATTCACCTTGTACATATTTTATAAGCGTATTATGATTATAATTATTTTTTTCTCATTCCCATTCGTTTTTTATTCCAAATCCGCCCCTGTCCGGACAGTGGCGATACGGCTTGGTCGTTATAAGGTCGTTAAAGCTAAGGTCTAGTTTACTATACTAAAGACAGACGGACAGAGGGACGACGACGGCAACGTTCGTGTCATGCTGTGTTTTGTATATTAAATGTAATCGTGGCCTGCTGTGTAGCACGTGCTTAAGTTTGTTATGAATACTTATTATGCTAAGTAAAATTTTGTACATTTAGTAATATACCGTCACGACATGAATCCCCAAGGGGGTGTCAGAGGTGTTCTTAGTGTGAACTATGAAATGCAAGTCACAGTCCATACTCGGTACAACCGCTTTTCACCGACGATTGTTACGTCCCAACGTGATGGGTGGTGAGCCTTGTAGCCGCTTTTTAGGGCATGCAGGTTTCCTCACGATGTTTGCACCGTGAACGGCAAGTGGTAAGTAAGTATAAATACTATGCACATAAATTTCGAAAAACTCATTGGTGCATGCCCGACCAGGGATCGAACCTGGATCTCAAGATTGAGAGGCCAGCGTTCTACCCCTGAGCAACCACGGAAATTTAGTCGCCAAATATCAGAAAACTAGGGACAGTATACGTCGAAAAAAAAAATCAGCTGTTCCATAGAAAAGGTACATAACTACTTAACAAAAATGTATGGAAAAGTTTATTTTTTTCGTGATTTCAGGAAGTTTTTCGTTGTTTCAGAGGTTTATGACCAGAGACGGTTTGGTTTAAAAAAGATTCTTTATTTCTCATAAGAACATTTACATATTCACTTAAAATGAGAACTTAATAATATCTAACTAAAGTTAAATATATTACACGACCAGTGGGTCCAGTGCAAGCTGACATATTGTAGTGCTCAAACACAACCAGTTATTATTACTTATTACATCAGATATGTATTCTCAAGTCTAAAACTATGAAAACAAGTTAAGAGTATGACATAGCCAAAACAAAAACCAGTTCCGGGCGTGGCTTATTCTATTTTACGATAGCGCGCGGGGGGAAATTCGTCCCGGTCTCTAAGCTCGCGTCACCATAGCAAAAATACGAATAGAGTGGACGAGGCAGGGTCAAAAGTAATACGTATTTTATTTTATCTAATTTATTAGTGTATTTCGATCATCGTCACACGGCATTGATCCTACTTGCTATCACGTCGGGACGTAAATTTATTATGGTCGGCTAAAAGTGGTTTTTTGAGTGTTTGATTTATCAGTTGACCCTCGGAACATTTCAGACACTCCTTTAGAGATACATAATAATATCGTGACGGTTAATTGTCACCATTACCCATTCTTTAAATATTTTTCGCCCGTTGAGCTGGTTTTACACTTGCGGGAAAATAAATTGGACCAAAAATTTCTTTACAAAATTTTTTTACTAAAGTTGTTATTATAAAAAGTGTAAACTAACAAATATTCTCAGAAGGAATGCACCACGTCACTATCTATCTCACTGTAGCCTATATCAATTATGCCTCTCTCATTCAACCACGTTTAACTGCGTTACTTTCTCATTCCAACTTATTTTAAATAGCGTCACTATTTATCTCACTCTAACGCGTGTTAAATGGCATTTCTAATGAACGTCAAATATTTTTACTGCCCGCCACTCTTTCATTCTAAATTCTAATTATTTAAAAAAATACGCAGCTCCTTTGGTAGTAAAATAGCAACAACTTTTTTTTTCAAAAATAATACACAGAAATTGCCAGATCATTTGAAAAACAATATTTGATGAGCCGTTATTTAAGACAATTTGCAAAACTAACATAGGACATTTTTTTTCAGGGTGTGGTATCGAACTAACCTAATTACAAAAAATTGCTCATAAATTGGGTTTTTATTTTTCTTCCTGATGTAACAGCATTTCAAGGTTTATTTTTGACTTTATCAATAGCATGACTATTCAGAGTTGCGCAACAAAAATTTTATTCTTAGAATTTAGAACTGGTTAGCTTTGACTCTCAAAAATCTATTCGAAGTTATAAAAGTACCATCAACTTGAAGACTATCTACTTTTTGCTGAGGTCATAATTCGATATGCTGGTCAGTCATGAGCTGGCCTACCAGCCTTCCAAGGGAAAGCGTTGACTTTTGGGACACCTGTTTACCCTTGGGATAAATCGCCAAGTGTTTAAAATATAGAAATTTATTTGTATCATAGTTTGAAATGTTCAGGTCCCTTTACGCAAAATGAAAAAACAAAACTCTTTTAGGATTAATTTGTTGTCCCTATGTTTGTCTGTTTGTCCGTTTGTCTAGGCAATTATTCTGCGTAAAATCAATAAATGCTAATATTTACAGCCCTGTAAAATATACATATTATAACGTTTTTATGGCCTTTTGTTTAACTTTTCCATACAAATTTTCTCCTTATGAAAATATAGAGATCAACACTTCACATAATATTTTGCGTTTGAAAGAAAGCACAGAAAGGAACTGTAGAACAAATAATGTAAAAAATATAAAACCATGTCTTTCTATTCTAAAGGGATTAATAATTTACTGTTTGTTCAATGTGGCGATAGCTTTGTTTATTTTTTTTTTCTTTGTTACAAAGATAACAAATATTTTCATACATGGTTTTCCTTAAGGGCTATTTCTCCGAATTTGTAACAAAATATTAAGAAATAATTATAACGGTAAAGTACAACTTTTAGCTAAGACAAGTTATTGTTAAAAGTTTGCTATATGCATAAACATATTTTAATGATATTATGGTATCTTCAAAATAATTGGGTTTTCCATAAGCGTGATATCAGATTATTTAAGAAATTTACGGCTGGTATCACGACGACGGATAAGCCAATTATTTTATTACTATTGTAATATAATTTAAAAATATGTTAATGCATACAGCAGACTTTTAACTATAAGTTTTCTTAACTAAAAGTTGTATTTTTACTTATTGAAATTGTATTTGTCATCAAAAAGTGCAAGATGACAAGATATTCAAAATAAGTTAATTGAATTTGTGAAATGGTTTCAGGTCAAAACAGTTTTCCATGAAACGGTAATTGTTTATACTTAGCAAAGTGTGTAAACTTAGTCATCTTAACATGAACGACGCCTGTATTTCTCTCTTTTTTATTTCCAGTAAAGATAAAAATATACAAACTTGTTAAACTTTGCGTAAAAACGAGGCAATATTGACGATATCCTGACAGCTATTATGATGGTTTTTTATCAAATTTTGCTTTTTGGGCTGTATAGAGACGTTAGATGTCACTAGAATATACTCATGAAAAAAGATATGAAGAAAATAAGCTGTAGACTTCACATTCGGTTTATACATATTGTATGAATTTTAAGAAAAATACAGGGGTAAAGGGACCTCTTAAGGAAAACTTTGTATTAAACTATTTGTTATCTTAGTAAAAAATAATTCAAGGAAAAAAATAAACAAAGCTATCGCCACATTGAACAGTAGATAATTAATCCCTTTAGAATAGAACAACATGGTTTTCATATTTTTTACATTATTTGTTCAACAATTCCTTTCTGTGTTGACTTTTAAATGCAAAATATTATCTCAAGTGTTCATCCCTACATTTTCATAGTGAGAAAATTTGTATGAAAAACGTAAAAAAAAAAACGTAAAAACCTAAAACGTAATATAAATAAAAACGTCAAAAGTATGTTTTTACAGCTCTATAGAGGGCCGTTAATATTGGTATTTATTAATTTTACCCAGAAAAAATTGTCTAGACAAACGGACAGACAGACAAAAATAGGGATAACAAATTAATCCTAAAAGAGTTTCATTGTTTTCATTTTGCGTAACAGAACCTGAACATGTACCGACAGGATTATCTACGATCTAATAATTTTGCCAAGCACTGTAAATATTTCAAAATAAATTTCTATATTTTAAATGCTTGGCGATTTATCCCAAGTAAGTGTACCTATATAATTTGCAAAAAACTTCACTTATTGGACCTGAAATGGTGAGCCAATACTAGAGGGTAATTTCACGAAAAGGTCATTGACCTTTGTTACAGATCTCAGTAAGTATAAGTAAATTAATTTGGGTTTCAATAACGATCACAAAATTATTCTTTTAGAGTAACATATATTATTTTCCCGCATAAAAGTATGAATTCATTCCAAATTCATTCAGTTTTGTTGTTATGACTATGGCACGATGTAGCTAAATCACTCATACGCATATTTTGTTGAGTTTTTAACGGCAGGAATATGATGCTCCTCGAAATATTACTTTATAAAATTAATTTCAATGTGTTTTGAAGTAGTTTTGGGAGATATTTATAGCTTGCAAAAAAAGGCACAGGTTCCACGTCTTACGGGCGCCAACGCTAGGCGTAGACTGACAATATCTTGCTGCCGCTGACTGCATCAGTGGATTTACGTATTTTTGGAAAAAGGGGGTGCTTTTTTTGACCCGAATAACGTGGTATTTGGAAAATGAATAGATATCCTTCACACTAATTTTATTAAAAAAAAAACCAACAAAATCGCGAAAGCGATACCTGAAACAAAATCGATAAGGAGTGTGCAATAGAGGGTTACAAAAAAATTCATTGACAGTACAAATATGAATCGATTAACGTGGTTTGTGAAAAATGAATACCTTAAAGTTCAACCAAAAACATGTATTTTTTTATGGCTATACGTAACCTAATTATTGCAACAAAATCATCCGAAAGCTGACATTTTATTTCTGTTTGTATTTTCGTTCCCCTTAATAGTTACAAGCTAATAATGCTACTTGGCCCATCAATTTTATAACAATATCTATTAAGCATAAAAATAATTAATGTTCTACTTAGTTTTAGATAAAACTAAATTTTAGATAATTGTTAATATTCTATTTAATTATTGTTTTAATATTGGTAGTGACGTAATTTTTCAATAGTTTTTTTAAATTTGGGCAAAGATTTTGAACCTTTTATGTTTTTTTTTTGTTTCATTTTCCCTTCTAAGTGGAAAAGCAAAGGGATCTTAGCCCATACAGCCATGTCTGACGTTATAGTTATTATCTGTTTATATGCACTATCCTCTTCTGTTGAGGATCATCTGAAAGGTCTGTCCCATCTAAGTCACTGTCCTGTCGTTTCCGCTATAATGATAGCCTTATAACGCAAATACAAAAAGGGTTAGAAAAAACACACGAAAAGGCACAGCCCACACTTTTGTTGTTCCGTTGAACAATACACTACACAAGTTACGGCGATTTTAATTCACAATATTCTATCATTATTGTTGATCAAAACACCCAAAATACAATATTTTTTCAATAAAACAAAAAACGACGCCATCACATCTTCGCGCCTTTTTTTCAACCTTATTTTATTGTTTTTTGCAGCTTATTAAGAGGATGGCATACCCTAGCAACCTTTTTTATTACCCGTCCAGCACAATAAGTCTAATGGCAAAGACCTTATTTGCTTTTCATAGAGGCGATTATATGTTGGCTCTTTGGCCTCTTTTTCTTGGACGCGTAATACTAGTGATCACGCAGCGAAACAACAAATTGGTGTGTTTTTAGCTAATACTGAAATATTTCGTAGGGAAAAAAATATTGAATTTAGGTGATATACCTTCATATTTCTATTACCTATTTATGAAAAAAAAATCAAGTTGATCTCTTAACCACGTTCTTGAAGCGAACGTTTGAAAACCAAAAAAATTTTTTGTCAAAAGTATAAATCTTAGTACATTGTTTATACGTAAGATCCCTAGAGAAAAGATTAATAAACCAAATATATTTTTTTCAATACAAGGAGAGTCCGAATTTCTTCAAACGAATCCTAGACAGCCTGGAGTTGGTCGTGCTCTAGGCTCAGGTACAGTCTTAAACATCTCCGCTCCCTGAAATACCAGACTTTTTTTCCCATAATTTGTTCGAATTTTGACTGGGGTTAAGAAATTTGCCCTTCTTGTGTTAATATGTTATGTTATTAATGTTATGTTTATACATATTATATTAGACAGATATACAAGATAAACAAATATATATTATATTTATGATAACATAGATAGGTGCCTCAAAACTTATACAAAATATGTAAGTTAATTTTGTTAGATTATGAATTTAAAGATCAAAAATTACACAAATTAGTTTTCTAAAAAATGTAGTAAAAACAGCTACCAAATTCTTTCAACGGCCAATGTCGGT
The DNA here is from genome assembly GCA_934047225.1 of Ypsolopha sequella. Classification (NCBI taxonomy): domain Eukaryota; kingdom Metazoa; phylum Arthropoda; class Insecta; order Lepidoptera; family Ypsolophidae; genus Ypsolopha; species Ypsolopha sequella. Next base: position 18,160,487 of record OW204004.1, on the reverse strand, counting down.
TATTTAAAAAGTTCCCAAGCGATGGTGGTAGCTCAGCGGTAGAACGCTGGCCCCTCAATGTTGAGATCCAAGTTCGATCCCCGGTCGGGCATGCACCAGTAAGTTTTTTGGAATTTATGTGCATAGTATTTTTCTTACTAACTACTTGCTAAGGAAACCTGCATGCCCTGAACAGCGTGTTTGTGCCTGAAGTACGGCGATAGGGCTCACCTAGGCCGTTGGGGCGTAATGAAATAATCGTCGGTGAAACTAGGGTTTATCAAGTGTGGACTGTGACTTGTGTTTTACAGTTTACATTTGGAACATCTCTGACACCTTTTCGGGGATTTCATGTCGTAACGATATATTTATTATATTTTATTAATAAAAAGTCTTCATTTCAAAACCTGTAAAAAGGGTAAAGGGTTGAAGAAAATATCGGAATATCACGCCGAGGCACTAATGAGGGTGCAACAAAAACAAGACACGATTCGAGTCGACATACGTAGATTATATAGTTGATGGACAACGCAACCCCTGGACAGGCAAAGATGGCATGCAAAAGGTAACCAGGGAATGGTCGCGTATCCTGTAGTGAAATATCAGTATATTTTTTATAGTAACTGATTAATTAGTTGTAGCAAAGCAGAAAACTTTTTGAAATTTTGCAAATGTTTGTCACTACCGAAGTTAGCAATAGCGGTATATTTATCACTTTTAGTATGAAATCGTGACAGATTACGTCACGAGACATGCCTTTAAGCTCACTTTGATTGCTTCGTTATTTATTGAGATATCGAAAAAATAATTTAGCTACTGTTTTCAACTTTTTACACGCAATTCCCATAGCTTAATATAAAAAAGATTTTTCAAATATTTTTCATAGAATATGGCGTATATTTTAATACACAGTTTTCATTATTTTGGTACATAAATTTATTATTTTTTATGATTTTTTAAGGAATTGTCGGTTATGCCGTCACTTGAGAATTTCAGACATTATACTGATTGTGATGTGTGATTGCTTATAAAAAAGTGGCCTGTGTCTGTCTGTCTGCTCATCTATCAACCATCTGTCAAATCAGTCAGCATCAAATTTTTATACATTTATCTTGATAGCAAAGTATACATTTCTAAACAGCCATTTCTCAAGTGATGTCATACGAAGGCAAATGGAGGTTGCGGCATTTTCGTAAAAATATTTAGCATCATGAGATTTTTTAGACCACAAGCTCTAAAACACGGCTTATTAAGGCTCCAGTCCCCTAAAAATCAGTATTCTTGCAGAATTATCAGAAAAGAAAGATTTTATTTTAGTTAGTAAGAAAGCAATAAATAAAATACATTTTACGTTAATTTATAGTGTGGAATTTGAAGATTTCAAAACTTATTTTTTCATTTACTTTAATGCTACTTTTAATAGGTTTTTTAGGCTTTAAACATACCTTTATTTATGTTCTACGCGTTGAGAGTCTCATTCATGCACACGTCACGTAAAAATTATGACAAAAACAAGAAATTTATTCAGGTAACATTTATTCCCATATCTTCAACAATAATCTAACCTGGTTACTTTTTTGGATAATACTTTAGTTTTCTTATTTCGAGTGCTTTAAGTAGTTGTGATTTTACATCACATCAAGTGATGTTAAGATTACCCTTTTTAGGGCCTTTTGCACTTCTTTTTATGCGTGCAGCCTGTGGGCTAAGTACACTCAGAAAGCTTACAATGCCCTTCGGGTTCAATACAACAATGCGTTTAGGATGCTGATGGGGTTGCCGCGACACTGCAGTGCCTCAGGCATGTTTGCAGAGGCGCGAGTTGATTGTTTTCATGCCACCTTGAGAAAAAGATGCGCGTCCCTGGTGCGCAGAGTGCGCGGCAGCAACAACAGTATCCTGGCCATGATAGCGGACAGGCTTGATTGCTGTTACATGAATCACTGCTGCAGTATTCATGTGGCAGTGGACAGACCTGTCTTCTCTAAAATTAATAATTTTAATGTTACTAACACTTAGCATAGGACTAGACTAAGTTTACTAACAAAATTTGTGATCCATAGTTGGTCTTCCAATAAATGATTTGATTTGATTTGATTTGATTTGATTTGATTTATGAATTCAACCACTGATAAAATATTTTTTTTCTACTAGAAAACTATCGTTTAGCGTAGTCAAATTTAAAACACGTAGAATATAACTATTAATAAGTGAAATAACAAAAAACGGTATTTAAAAAATTATTTTTAGAACATTTATCAAATCGAAACTTATCGAGAGTTTAAAACACAAAACGCGTCGATATTTCCCTCAGTTTCGCTGGGACATCGCAGCGTTCAGACGTGTGTTGTGTAGCTCGACGTCATTTTACCTCCCGCTCGCACGGTTGCTCCCTTTCCCTCGCGTAGATTCTTATGGAGAGGCGAAACGTATCATGAAAGTTGCTCTACTTGAATATTGCACTTATCATTTAATAAGTAAACAACTATGGATAAAATATTTTAAGAAATCCCTGTTTCAATAAAATAAAGTCTAATCTACGTCCTTCCGTATTTCACAGCATCATAACTTTAGCACCGTAAAGATAAAGACATGAAATTTGGCACAAAAATAGCATTAATTTGCCCACATATTACATTGTAAAAAAATATGAAAAATTTTAAATTGTTTATAATATTTTCAAAACAAAAGTGAGAAAAATAAAAAAATATCCTAAAAATACAATATGGGTATCAAACTGTAGACACTAAAAAGGTGATTGTAAAAATATATACTTTTACTATATTTACTGGCACTGGTTTTGTGAAATCTTTAAAAAAACTACAATAATGTGTATGTCCGAAACTGATAGACCGAAAAATAAGAAAAAATGTCCATTATAGATCATAACTGACCAATAACCGGGAAAACTATAATGATTTAAAAATATAAAAAAAGTAAAATAAATAAAAATAAATATTTATAAAAATACAATATGGGTATCACATTGTAGGTATTAAAAAGATTATTGTAATAATATATAGTTTGGCTATACTTAATTGCATCTATTTCGAGAAATCCTTGAAAATCTATAAAAAAAATGTATGTCCCCCCTCTTATCTCCAAAACTGGTGGACCGAAAAATATGAAAAAAATCATGGTAATATGCGTTTACGTAAGAATTACAGAAAAAATAAAGCGGTTGAGAAATTCACGAAAAAAAAATGATAAAACTAAATTTATCATCCACAATACGGAACCCTAGGTTCTGACTAGAGTCTGACTCGCACTTGGCCAGTTTTTTTTCAAGATGTTTGCGGTAGGCCGTGTTTGTGGGCGGTTTTAATTTAGTTTTCGGAGCTTTTATTACTACCCTTAATTTTCACTATAAGTATCCGGTTATCCGGATAATACATTATCCGTTATCCGGATAGTAAAAATCTGCGAATAATTGCATGTCCTAATTCGCTTAGATTAAGTTATGTTAATGTGTGTTAATTCGAAAACCCGTAAAGCTGTATTTTAGAAGTTGTGGTCTATAAAACCCATGGGGATGGCGTGACACAAATTTTATACCAGCACCGCTGTCGCCACTTTTTGGAATAACTAAAGCCGAAGCTACATCCTTTTTATTACTTTACTTACTTTTATTTAAAATATCTCAAAAAGCTATCGAAGTCACTAAAACCGACAGTCGAGATAACAACGTGCTAGACAATAATGCATCATAACAAAAGAACGTACGCAGCTGCGGTTCTTATCATTAAAACGTCACATTTCTAAAACTACATTTTTTACCTTTTTTATTGCACCTTAGTCATAATCATGGACACAAAAACTGACAGACACTTAATTACCGTAAGAGTTTCTATTTTTGATATTATATTACTTAAAGAACTGATTGTAATATGTGTGTGAGTATCAGGAATACATAATTTTAAATGTTTTCATTGTTACGATTTGATTATTAATTTTCTACATTTCCAAATTTTATAAAGGTATTTTTTATGTCAGGCATTAGTTAAATGAAAATCTTGATGAATAAAGAAATTTTCGGGCACAACTACACGCTTTTTAGGGCATGCAGGTTTCCTTAGAGCGATAGGGCTCATCACGTTGAGACGTAATAATCGTCAGAGAAACGCGGGTGTACTTATAGGTACACGTATGGGTGGACTTATGACTTGCATCTCACAGTTCACACTCGGAACACCTCTTGACACCCCTTCGGTAAAAATCTGCAAATAATTGCATGACCTAAATGTATTGTGTCTAAATACTAATCACTCTTACTGCTACCAATAAGCCATCTATTCCAGGTAGATTTACTTTTGTTTATTTTGCTTTTGCAAATTCATTTTGTTTGTTCCGATAAACAAACCAAACTTTGTAAATTACCGTTACTTGAATAATTAAAAATCTTCACATGTCAAATTTTAAGTAATCGTACACTCATTTAACGTAGTAGAGCAACATTCAGGTGCGGTCTCTAACATCTTAATGCAGCGGGGGGAGCGCCACTTCTAAAGACTCAGGTAAGATGAAAGCGAAATGTTGCAAAGAGAGTCTGGGGCCAATGGATACGCCAACTGCAATTTGGACCTGTCTTTGAAGGCCTACTCCTCCCACATGGGTGGTCCAAAAACTTTCATAAAAATATATGATAGCCATTATAGAGTCAAAAATAAATTTTAAGTTTCATAAACTGTTTTTCTATTGTAAGTTTTGACAAAAAAATCGAAAGTCATCGAAAGTTTCACATGATTAACACAAGAATTCTCTTACTCCTTCCAAACACCTAAAGCGATTTTATTTATTTTTCACCAAATTATAGGAAATTTTTAGATCTAAAAAATTTAATGTCAAATTTTTTTTCCGTATTGGCGTCCATGTGAAAAGTATTATTTTCTCCTATTTTGCGCTAGCCGGAGACGCAGTGGTTGTCATAACAGCCACTTTTCAAGGCACGCTGAAATGAACATTATTTCAGTGTCGTTTCCGTTGATATTTGTACCGACACACATCGAGTTGCTTATTTAGCGTGGTCATACGCCTTAAACTCCCGAAATAGTTTTCAAATTAACACACCTTAACTTTTCATCGAGATTTTCAGAAAATCATAGTAAATAGTAAATACCATATCCAGTACTATTAAAGTACGTGTAGGTGAGTAAATTTTAGACTGTAGTAAAATATAAGTAAGAAATTGTCATAATATATTAGTTTATAAGAAACTATAAACACGGCTACTCACGATTGTATTAGACAAGTTTCACTGCAATTGTACAGTTTCTTCACAAGCAAACAGGATTTTACACGCGGCGGTGTCCCGTTTGGCATATCTTTAAAACCCCACTAAATATTGAAAAAGCAGATCTAAATATCTAATTACATTGTTTTATTTTATTACATATATTTTTTTAAATATGATTAATACTTGCGATTGTCGGCACTTGGTGAAACATCATCATAATCTTTATAAAGACACTTGTACTGTTTCACAATATCACTTTATAATACTCCAACCGGTTGGAATATTATAATTATTGGAGTATTATAACAAAAACAAGAAATTTATTTATTTGTTGTTTATTGTTTATTATATTTAATAGCTAGTGTTCCTTGATAATGCCGTAAGGCGAAACCGGTTGGAGTATTATAAAGTGATATTGTGAAACAGTACAAGTGTTTTTATCAAGATTATATATTTTTTATTTATTAGATTAACATTGACGTGTAAAAAGTGTATTATATATACGAGGGTGAATCCAAAAGTTCTAAGCCCGACCGTGAAAATGAAAGAAAAGTGGGTTCAAAATTATTTTTATTTTTCGACATAGTCTCCATCTAGATCAGCACACTTCTTCCACCTGACCTGCAACTTGTTTATACCCTCGAAAAAAAAATGATTCCGGAAGGTCGTCAAAATAGTCATTAACTGCGACTATCACTTCTTCTCTAGTCGAATATTTAGATCCCCCCAAGTGTTTTTTTAAATTTGGAAAGAGATGATAGTCAGAGGGGGCTAAATCCGGCGAATAAGGTGGGTGGGGCAGCAACTCCTAACCACATTCCAGTGGTGCCAGATTAGGCGAATTATCGCCAATTAGGCTACCTTAGGGGGTCAAATGGCGACCAAAAAATCAGATCGGCTACCAGTAGCCACTTAGGCTACCTAGGAAAAAAGAACAGGTGATTTAGGCTATTTCAGGATTATTGAATAATTCCATGAAATGCTTGTAACAAAACGTCCGCAGTTCTTTTAAATTTGTAGGAGTGAGATAGACAAACGCGTTTATCATAGAGAAAACAATCTTTCTAACTCATTTTAACTCACATATTAAGAAAGTGGCGCCCCTATTTATTTCATGACTCTATAGTTGCACTGTAAGTTTCTTCTTTATTTGGGCTAAATTTAGGCTACATAGCTCAAAATGTTAGGCGAATTAGGCTACTTGACAAAAATAAATAATTAGGCGATTTAGGCTACTCGGTAGCAGGGTTGGATTCAGACCCTCGGAAAATTATTGTCTATGGGAATTAAAAATATACTGCGTGGCTAAATTTATACTATGTTTCGTTTTTCGTCGGTTTTTGTTTTGAATTTAAATAAAATAGCCTATCTGTAAGTGAAATTTTTAAAAATATTACTAAAAATATTCATAATTTAATAAAATAGCCTATTTGTTAGTGAAATTTTGAAAAATTACTAAAAATATTCATAACGCACAGAAATTTCCTTTATTGTAAGGTAAATGTTAATAAGCAAAACGTCTCAACCAATAAAACAAGTCGGTCGGCCTGAAAATAAAATTATGGTATTTTTACGTAGTATAATTCGATTACGATACTACATACTACATGTCATGAAAATATGGTACAAAAAGTATAATTATACTACGAAATCCAACCCTGCTCGGTAGTCAAAATTAGGCGAATTGAGGTAGCTGATATCTGGCAGCCCTGCCACATTCATGGATCACAGCCATCGTTTCAACCGAAGTGTGAACTCGTGCATTGTCTTGATGAAACAAAACTCTCTTACGCAACATCCTCGGCCGTTTTTCTTTTATTTCTTCGCGAAGTTTTCGTAATAGGTTACAATAATAGCGTGAATTTATAGTTTCACCTTTAGGTAAATAATCCAATAAAATAACTCCCTTCGAATCCCAAAAAACTGATGCCATGACTTTGTTGGCTGACAAAACGCACTTTGCCTTTTTCAGTGTGGGTGAGCCAGATCTTTTCCACTGTTTGGATTGCTGTTTTGTTTCAGGAGTATGGTGATGAACCCAGCTTTCATTCATGGTAACAAAACGAGACATAAAATCCTCAGCATCTGCCTCAAAAAGTTCCAAACAGCCACGCGAAATTGTGAATCGAACTCGTTTTTGGTCAGCTGAAAGCAATCTTGGGACCCAGCGAGCAGAAACCTTACGGAACCCCAATTCTACAGTTATAATGTTTTGCACTCGGCCATAACTGATGCCTGTGATCTCAGCTATCCTACTAATCGTCAGTCGTCGGTCTCCTAGGATGAGATCACAAATTTTGTCAGTGTTTCCTTTAGTGGTAGACGTTGAAGGCCTTCCGCTCCTTGGGTCATCTTCAATGGTCTCCCGACCGCGTTTAAATTCAGCTACCCACTTTTTGACAGTGGAATACGATGGAGCAGATTCCCCTAATGTTGTTTCCATATCTTCATGAATGTCTTTAGGTGAAAGACCTTTTTTATTGAGGTACTTAATCACAGCACGGTGTTCAATTTACTCCATTGTGAAAAATTCCGTCAGACTGCGTTAAACAAAATATCACAAAAAAATAATAGCTTGCAGTATCGAACTTCAACTTCACACACTCAATCACGAAAAAACATACTAACAAATGACGGTAGATTTACAAAGATTTGATACCTCTTTGTAGGTCGGGCTTAGAACTTTTGGATTCACCCTCCTGCTTTGCAAAATAAACTATTTGAATTTGTTGTGATCTATTATTTTCCATGTATTAGGGACTCTCTCTTTGGTTAGTCTTTAAACTAAGCAGGTATTATCATTAGAGCGCCCTAACTCCCTGAAAAAAAAAAAAAAAACAGACGTGGCTGAAACCCTAACCTGCCCACTGCGGATCAGCGACTTATCCAGTTCGTCCACCAAGATCCAATATAATGCATTTTTTATCAATTCCATTGAAATTATATAGAGTTAATCTATAATCATAAATCAAAGTAGGGATTTATATTAAACAAATGAATCTTTTCTTTCTACCCAAAGGTTACCTAGGAGATAACGCTATAAGCAATAAATGCCGCCTTTGTACACAGTGTCTGTTCTCTTTGTAAAAATGTGTTTTCAATATGTAAATGTACAAAAATGTAAAAAAAAGCATGAAAAGAGTCATTTCAGTATTTCAGATTCATTTCTAAAAAATTACAATCCATGGTGCATTACAGCATCAACCTATCCCTTCTCGGCTCACTGAATAATTATGCACAGTGCAAGGGTTGGATCGCCATATAATTCAGACTGTAAACCCTTTCATTTATATTTAGAAATACACAACTCACTTAGGATAAAAAACGACAGCCGTTAGAAATGGTCAGATAAAAGTTATGTTAAAGTTTTTGTTTCTTAAAATTCGGTTGCAAGGGGCTTCTGTATTATTCGACGGTTAACGGATTTTTGTCTTGGTGTTTTTAGTGCAATGCATTGGAAAATATAGCTTGATTAGAATGACAGCTCTCGAAGTGCCTCGCTTAGTGATGGGACACTACTGAGTAAATTGATTAGTAATACTATTATTAATAGCTTATTAATACTATAAGTATTTTGTAGGTGGTATTTTTATTTCGTTGTGTCCCATGAAATGTGGGTGTACGAGTGTCAACTGTGACTTGAATTTCATGTTCATACCTTAAAACATCTCTAACACCCCCTCAGGTAGTAGAGCTGATGCCGGGCTCGACTGTGAAGGTACCAACATGTTACTTGGAGACCCCCTCGAAGTAATTCGGGGGGGAGTAAGAGGACAGACCACAGGCAAAAAACCAGGAGGCCCACCATGCCTGGGACCGATGGATGGCGGTATATCCATCCCTAATAGCCGGGCCTTATATGGAACAGACTGGTGACGGGCAGCGGCGTCACTGGTGCGAGGGTACCGGCACCGCGCTCACCAACCCGCCTGCCCAGCGTGTGTGAGTATGGGCAATTCTTCCAGGATGACCGCCGGGAGTGGCAAAGTCCTGTAAAGGCTTATGTCCAGCAGTGGACGAACTAGGCTGATGGATGGATGGAATATAAGTAAACAATCTCCTCATTGTCAATTATGTATGTGATAACGCAAATAAATAATTTGGATTTGAATTTAAGTAAATCGAGATTTTGTGTGTCTGTTTATCGACTGAGTTTTAGTAGCTTCTTTTTTTTAAAAACTATTCATCTTATTTGATTTTTTATATGGCAAAATTTGTCAGGCTAGTTATTTTATGTTCAATAGATTTACATTAAAATTAAATTTCCTTCATTCGATTCTTATATTATGCTTATTACAAATACAGGAATATTTTGTAAATGCTTAAGGGCGTTTAGGTTATACAACTTGCGAAACTTTGCGTAAAAACCAAAGATTTCAAAAGTAAAGATAATCCCTTACCGAATTATGACAGCACCAAAATGTTTCCACCTTTAAATGGGTGACGCTCACACGTTTGGAATCAGTACTCATCTGAACACAGTTATAGTTGGACGCCTTAAGGCTGCGTATAAACCTGGACAAATTAGTGATTTTGCCCCCGCATCCCCGCACCTCAACTGTTTGCGCGACCGGCCGTCACCGGCCGCGAGCGCTATTTCTTAGCTCCCACGAGCGGTGTGGATCCGCGGTCATTAACCCGTGCACGTGCTAGTTTTCAATAATAAGTATAATGTGAAATAAAGTGAAGTGAAATGCATCTACGATGCATAAAATTCAACCCAGTTGACAAAACGGTTTGTTCGCAATGGCATTTTTTTGCGTAATTGTGTTTGCATCAAATTTTTATTTTTCAAAATTTTATTTTTCGAAAGTCATACTTGCAAAGATAATGATGACGATGATGATACAACGATACGTCGATACGACGATACGTCGATACAACGATACGTCGATACGCCGATACGTCGATACGCCGATACGTCGATACGACGATACGTCGATACGGGGATACGACGATACGACGATACGGCAATACGTCGATACAACGATACGAGGATACTTCGATACGCCGATACATCGATACGACGATACGTCGATACGAGGAAACGATGATACGTCGATACGTCGATACGAGGATACGACGATACGAGGATACGACGATACGTCGATACGAGGATACGACGATACGCCGATACGTCGATACGAGGAAACGATGATACGTCGATACGACGATACGTCGATACGACGATACGTCGATACGACGATACGTCGATACGACGATACGTCGATACGACGATACGAGGATACGTCGATACGAGGATACGACGATACGCCGATACGTCGATACGAGGAAACGATGATACGTCAATACGTCGATACGAGGATACGACGATACGTCAATACGAGGATACGACGATACGCCGATACGTCGATACGACGATACGTCGATACGAGGATACGACGATACGAGAATACATCGATACGAGGATACGACGATACGTCGATACGTCGATACGTCGATACGACGATACGTCGATACGACGATACGGCAATACGTCGATACGACGATACGTCGATACGAGGATACGAGGATACGGCAACACGTCGATACGACGATACGTCGATACGAGGATACCTCAATACGCCGATACGTCGATACGACGATACGTCGATAAGGCGATACGAAGATACGTCGATACGACGATACGTCGATACGACGATACGGCAATACGTCGATACGACGATACATCGATACGAGGATACGACGATACGTCGATACGTTGATACGACGATACGTCGATACGTTGATACGTCGATACGATGATACGTCGATACGACGATACGACCATACGGCAATACGTCGATACGACGATACGTCGATACGTCGATACGACGATAAGTCGATACGACGATACGTCGATACGACGATACGACCACGATCACGATCACGATCACGACCACGATCACGATCGTGATCGCGATGGCGATGGCGATGGTGATGGTGAGATAAGGTTTTGTTAGTCTCCCAGAGGGGTAGGCAGAGACTACAGATTTCCATCTGCTACGATCCAGACACAACTCTTTCGCCTCTTCCACATCCATCAACCATATTTATTGTGATATTAAATTGTAAGCTAAAAAAAATACTTCAGACGAAAAACATAGCGATATTCATTAGTCCATTGAGACAACCTTTAGTTCAACATCTTTAATAAAACATGACCTATCTACTTATTTTGTTAAGTAATGGCGTACCTTTGCATTACTTTCATCCACTGCTTTATTTTCACTCGTAAAACATTTTTATTCCATTTTTTACATTGGTTGCATTTATTTCCCATGTTTCAAATTACGAGATTTATTTAAATTACGAAACCGGGACGTCGAGAGCGCAAAAACGTAGCCCTCCCGTCTCAACGGAGCGATCACAACTGACCGACGGGTGAGTGACGAAACAAAGCATGGAACAAAAAGCGCGTGCGACCGAGATATCTTGTCGCCGCCTTGTCTCAGAATAAATCGACGTAAGCGCCAATTCTTAGATGTTAAATTAAATGAAAACGAAACAGAATTATTCAAAATCCCCGTGCAATTATACGGGGTCATTTGTTTTCTTATTTTTAATACAAATTTCAAGGCAAACTGTTTTAAGAAAGGTCCATTAACACTCGAAAAACATGAAATATAGAGGTAACTTCGTAATTTTTTTCTATCGAGCGAACTTAAAGCTTTTGCGTTTTTGCTTCTGCACGAATATCAGCCCTATAGTCTATTATCTATATTATTTTGATTAAACCGATTGACCAAGTTACACAATGTTTTATGCTCATTTGAAATTGTGCATCTGACATTATACCGACCCTTAAGTGCACTTAAAGTTAATAATTTTAACAACGACAGATTGCACACTCATAAGTGTGCGTGCCAGTGGCGTGCACAGAACTTTTTTCCGGAAAAGCAATCAGAAGGTCAAGTACAACAATAAAAAAAATATGAAAAAATTTAAATAACACTTTGAAAAAAAAAAGTTTGTATGAAAATGATCATCTAGGAAAGGCAGTGCCTACCCTGGCGTCATACAAACATTTATTTTTCAAAGTGTCATTAAAAAATTTTCATATTTTTTTATTGTTGTACTTGACCTTCTGATTGCTTTTCCGGAAAAAAGTTCTGTGCACGCCACTGGTGCGCGCGTCGGCATTATGTTAACGCACACATTCAAAAACAATGCAATAGATTTTAGGTGCCAGGGCTCATCCAAACTTTTGAAATCTTTGGTAAAAACGAAGCAATATTCACGATATCCTGACATTATGATGGTGTTTCATCAAATTTTGCTTTTTGGGCTGTATAGAGACGTAGTTAGATGTTGCTAGCAAATACTTATAAAAAAAATTATGCAGAAAATAAGCTGTTGACTTCACATTCAATTTTTACCTTTTGTATGAATCTTAAGAAAAATCCAGCCGTAAAGGGGCCTATTAAAACTTCGCTTTTGATGCTACTATGATACGCTCCTAGATCGTAGATACCGGGTGTTAAGATGAAGTTGCGGAAGCCGGAAATTGGCGATAGTACTACTCGCCTATACGAACAGCTTTTACTGTGAAGCCAACCCTCGAATCGCGAAAAAAATTTCACGGAAAGTTGTTCGTGTGGTCGAGAAGTGCCAGTTTTTGGCTTCCGCAACTTTATCTTAACACCCTGTTTATATTGTCATAAGTATTTTTTAATATCTGTAAGCAATAGTTATTTCTGTTTATGACATCATGACACCTCAGCAAGTAACCATGAAGACAAGAATCCAACAAGAAGTCACGAAAATTGCACCAAATTAAGTTAATGAGTGTCAAACGTCAATGTTGTTGTAATTTGGTGCTCAAATTACTTATTTTGACATCGACCTCGACCTGCAAGACAACAAAATCGGCCACCATTTTCTCTTCGCATTAGCTTGGGTTTAAGGCGATTACCTTCGCCAAATTAGCAGCTCGATGTTTGTCGGTACGAGTATCGAAGGAAACGACATTGAAATAACGTTCATATCAGCGCGCAATGCATTGGGGCTGTTACGGCGCTCGCCGTGTCCTTGATAGGGCGAAATAGGAGAAAATAATACTTTTCACATGGACGTGATTATTCGATTGAATAATCCCATGTTACGTTTATAGCTATCAAGTTTATCTATTTATCAAAGCATAAATGAGTTAAATCGACTAAGCCGCTTAGGAGCAGTAGGGAATTCAAGGCAAAAACAGCATTAGCTTGATTTCTTTTTTCATATGGATGTTTTGGTGGTATGAAAAAGAAAAATGTTTCATATGTTGTCTTAGAATTGGTAATTGAAAATACATTTTTTCAATATTTTTGGTTTGTCCATAAACGAGGAGTAGACTGTGGAAAGTACCCATTTGGTGATACTAAGCGCCTTAAGTCGAGTCAAATAGACCTTAGGAACAGAAAAGGCGAATGTTCACCATTCTATCCACCTTTGACATACAAATAAAAATACTTGACTGATGACGGCCCACTAAGGGCCGAAATATATTTCAAGTTATAATTTTCTTTTATTTATTGAATATATTTCAAGTTATATTGTGTAATTATAAATAAAAAGCTAATTAAGGCATACTATATATATTTATTAAAATACAAATACAAATAGACATAAAATTGAGGACTTGGAAATGCCCCTACATATGGTCACTTGGTGCGCACTACGGACCTGCGGGCCTATTGTGTATCTCTAGTTGCCTTCTGTACGGGGTGCCTATCATCAAAAACATAGATATACCATCGAATTCCGATTTCCCAAGGATATGTTCGCACTTGAAGTGACGACACAGTTCGTTAATAGTTCAATACCCACTAAAGGCAATTTTGAAATTTCAGATTTTATCTATGTTTTTGATGATAGGCACCTAGTACAGTTGGCAACTAAAGATACAGAATAGGGGGGCTGGACTAAATAAACAACACTTGACCACCGGACAGACAGGACAGACACGAATACATACATATATGTATATATGAAGACCAGGGTGCATAGATGAATTTTTTATAAAGACAGAATATTCTAATTACGAGTATTATTAAAGTGCATTACCAACTAGGAATCAATCAGAAACAAATTTAAAAGCACAAATATTTTTGAAAAAATTCTTCGAGCCAGGATTTGAACCTGCGACCTCCTGCTTACATGACAGGCGCGCTACCGACTGCGCTACCGAGGTTCGTGTTTGGAACGACGAATTTTTCCACCATATCTGGACACCGAATTTTTGTAACTACTTGATATACCAGCTTGTAATGCACATACTGAACGCTCACGAGGGCGCTGTGATTTCACGCCTTGCTCATTTTTTAGGAATGATAAATCCAAATTATTTAATTTCTTTTGTGTATGAATGAGACAACTATAAAGCTAACAGCAACATTAATTTAATTTTTGAAAACTGTCAGCTGTAAAAAATTATTACGAATCTTTTCATGGAAATGAATGGCATTTAGGACGAACTGTTTTAGAAATTTTAATTTTGGTTATCAAACTGGTAATAAAAACAAAATTTAATACGTAAATGTAAAACCTTGAAATCAACTTTTAAACAAAAAACTAATAATGGAAATAGCTGTTGAATTACAGAAATTATGAAATCCTGAATCTATAAGAAAATTTCCGTAACTTCATTATATAAAGACCTACAAAGTTCTGACATTAAAAAAAAAAAGTTTTTCGGCACCCTACGGACCGACCCCTAGGGACGTACCACCTTCCGTTCCGTTCCAAAATAATTGTTTTTCGACACTTCCCTAAAAAAAAAAGACAATTTTTCCCATCCCTCGTGATCAAGGACATCCCTAGGAACTGCGCCCGCTTGTATTGAACAGTATATACAGGGTGTCCCATAATAAGCGAATCAAATTGTTATGGGAGGTAGCTTAGTCCAATTCCTATCAAATAAAATAAACATAGGTGAAACAAAAGTTCGATGGTTTTTGAGTTAATTAACTTTTTCAAAAAAATTTGAAAACATCTTCCCATCCCTGTTTTTTTTGCTGTCATTACTTTATTTTTCAGTTAAGAATTTTTTTATTTTCAGAATATTATTTAAAAATAACTATTTCATGAATTGGCTACCAAACATTTTAGAAAAGTTACACCAAATTTAAATGGCAAGACTTTGTTTTCACTTCTTGTGTAAATTCGAAAAAAATCTTTAAACTTTGGATCTCTGTGATGAAAAAAAAAGTATGGAGTGGGAATGATAAACTATTTTGAAAACTTGCTCATTTAATGTTATTTCCAAAAATGTATAACATTTGACCACTTTCATAAGGGCGAGACTAGTTATTGGCCTTGACCCCCGGCTGGAATGGATTTTTAAAAATATTTACTTTCCATAATTTAAACTAAAATGCTATAAAAGTAAAAATTGTTGAGTTTTAATTAAAACAATGTGAAGAAGTGATTATTTTTTTTATTATAAAAAAGTGTATACCGACAAGAAAAAGTGATACAATTTTTTTTAAAAATATCTCCTTATAACAAATGTTCGAACTGACGCCCGCCTGTGCGAATGCATAAACGACACCTTTTCAAAAAATTTCGTTTTAGTCGGCGCAGGCTGAGTGCCGATATGCTTCTGGCGGCTTGTGTCACTCGTTCGCGTAGTTCTCACTCATTGTGAATGGGCTTTGCGTACACTCGATCCTTTAAACAGCCCCAGTAGAAGAAGTCGAGTGGATTAAGGTCTGGCGACCTTGGTGGCCACAGAATGGGGCCTAGTCTGCCAATCCAACGGCTGGGGTATGCTTCGTTGAGATGAGATCTTACTTGAACAGCATAATGAGCCGGACACCCGTCATTTTGCAGCCACATTTGTGCTCGGGCTTGAAGTGACTCGTCTTCTAACAAAACTGGCAAAGTATTTTGCAGAAATTCCAAGTAATTTTGTCCATTCAGAACTGAGGGCAGTTCTACTGGGCCCACGATTCGACCGTTGTAAATTCCGGCCCACATGTTTATTTTAAATTGGTACTGTGAATGGTCTTCCTTCTTTTCATGCGGATTGACCATCCGCCAACTGTGGAGATTATGCAAATTGATGTAGCCATCTTTCCTGCAGGCGGACTCATCACTCCACAATACGTGATTAAAAAAATCCGGGTCTTCTTGGTGTTTGCGTAGCATTCGTTGGCAAAATACCACGCGCTTCGCATAATCGCGTATCAGAAGTGCTTGTACACGCGTAACATGGTAAGGATGATATTGATATCGTTTAAGTACTCTATGCACAGTGGATTTCGGTATTCCCGTAGTTTGTTCGATGCGCCGACAAGAAGTTGATGGATCGTCTTCAATTTGTAAGAGAACTTCCTCATCGTCAACCTCTACAGGTCTACCCTCACCACCGTGTCTGCCTGGATTTCTTCCTTCTCTGAAGGCTTTGTCAACCCTTAAAAAAACTCCATATTGTGGGTGTTGTCGGTTTGGATAACGATCAGCATAAATCCTTGCAGCTTGTCTAGCAGAGTATGTGACACTTCCACGTATTTCGTCGAAATGTCTGGTTTCTCCATAAATCAAATGCATATCTGCATACTCATGATGAGTAAATGGATGGTCTTGATGATTTGCCATGATGCAACAAATCACAAACACAATGAAACAAGTCCCGAGAAGCGCCAAGTCGTACACTTCACAAGATACCAAATCAAGAGCACAGCAAAGTCCAAATTAAAGCCAGGTTCGTTGGAATATCGCAATACGGAAGCAGTGATAGTACACGAGTGTAGCACAGTAGGTAAAGTGTTGCACTGAGCGACAAGTGAGTGCGCAAACAAACAACAATGGCAAATTAGTGGTGGCATGGCAACTAGCTTCATGTTAAAACGAGACAGCTATACATCACGCTGTTGATGTCCTTGTTTATTTTTTAACTGTTCTTAGATAAATAGTCAAAAGAACGGTTAGAACGTCGATGCGATAGTGTAAATAAGATTTTTAGTTCAAATTATGGATAATATTTTTTAAATATCCATTCCTGCCGTTGATCAAGGTTAATAAATAGGCTTATTCTTATGAAAATGGTCACATATCTTACATTTCTAAAAAGAACATTAAATGAGCAAGTTTTTAAAATAGTTTATCATTCCCACTCCATACTTTTTTTTTTCATCAAAGAGAACCAAAGTTTAAAGATTTTTTTCGAATTTACACAAGAAGTGAAAACAAAGTCTTGCCATTTAAATTTGGTGTAACTTTTCTAAAATGTTTGGTAGCCAATTCATGAAATAGTTATTTTTAAATAATATTCTGAAAATAAAAAAATTCTTAACTGAAAAATAAAGTAATGACAGCAAAAAAAACAGGGACGGGAAGATGTTTGAAATTTTTTTTGAAAAAGTTAATTAACTCAAAAACCATCGAACTTTTGTTTCACCTATGTTTATTTTATTTGATAGGAATTGGACTAAGCTACCTCCCATAACAATTTGATTCGCTTATTATGGGACACCCTGTATTTGTTTTTACGTTCTCATTAGGTACATAATCACTATGCATTTTTGTTCTCTTTGAGCAAACTGCATCAGAAAATTCTATGAGATGTTCTTGCATTAAATTTGATAAGAAAGAAAGAGAAAGAAAGAACATATTTAATTCAGACCGAAATCCATATCTTAGTTAGTAACAATATATGCTTAAAAACTATGTTAGTATCCTAATCTACATACACACGAAAATAAAAAAGACAAAAACAAAACACAGGTAGCAGAAGTCGCTGTTGCAAACACAATGAAATTGAGTGATGCCTACAACAACATCCTCCTGGTGAAGCACTGTGACTCCACGTGAACCCTGTTCCAGAATCCCAGAACAGGACTGTCCCAACGATCAACAATTGGCATTGGAGGGCTCCAAGATGCTGTTGGCGCTGCCGACGACTCATAAGGGAAGCCACACGTTTTCTGACTATTGCTGTGCTATCAGTCTGTGCCTCCGCGAACATTCCCGATGCGCTGCAGTATCGTGATTAAAGCGTAAATATTATTTATATGCAAGTGCTAGTAAAGGCACACTTTTTATGCATCAAAACGGAACAGAAAGTCGATTATTTTGCCCTAGGGCTTTATTATTTTTATTTTTTATTTATTTACAATGGTTGGCTAACCTGCAACCTTTCCTGTGTACCATAAATGTAATACTTTTTTTTCCATTGTTTAACGGCTCTGGATACAGTCCTTTTGAGCCAATCATAATTTAAAGTTAACAAGATTATATTTGTTTTATTTCCTAACACTATGCATTGAAAAACGTAGTATGATACACGGGCGTAACGTAAGACCAATAAATTACTCGGTTACGTTTAAAACACTCGCTACGCTCGTGTTTTAAATCGTCCTCGTAATTTATTCCTTTTCGCCCTTGTAGCATAAGCTACTATTATTTACATGTTTTTCATTAAAGAGTATTTTTTGTGACCCGAGTGTAATTTTATCCTACACTAAAAACATTATTTTGTGAATAAAACATGCTTCCGACTAAACTGGTAAACTTAACTGGCGTCATCGGCGTCAAATGAAGTAATTTTCTCAGTCTCAGGTGAAATATTTTTAATATTACCTTCTTAATTGACTTGCCTCTAACGGCCTGCATTATCTTGGTCATTATCAAAATCATTTCTCCACTATCCGCATTCAAAAACACTCTATAAACCGAGTATATAAGGTTCAAAATCTTTTGGGCGTTCAGCGTAGAACATTCATTTAAAGTTTTTAATAGAAAAACTTCTTTAAGAATAAAGAAATAGGTATCAGTTTTGATTGTATCGGATGTTGGATATTTATCCAATTTGGACAAAACACTGCGCTTGTTCATGCGTCTGGCAAAGACTAATGTTTTTGGTTAAATTCAAGGAAATAAGTTTAGATAATATTAATATTATTTAAGTTACGGTTTTATAGATTCTTAACCGACTTTAGAAAAAGGGGTTTACTAGTTTCGCCGCGTATGTATGTCACCTAGAAGAAAGGTAATAAATTTTTGCTTAAGGCGGTATGTAAAAATTTTAGCGTCCCTGTTACTCCATATGCGAAAAAAACCTCAGTGCGAGAGGGACAGATTCGAGGAAAAATAGCAAAATTACGGTTTTTTATTAATATATGTTGATATCAAAATTATTGTTTCAAAATATCGTTTTACCAGGTCCTAGATACTGTTAAAACCCATCTTATAAAATATAATCGCAGACCATATGTCATTCCAAATTGTCAAACCAGGAGAATTGGTGTCGAAAAAGACCTCATTTCAATAAATATTTGTATCGAGCCGAATTTCTCCAATCGCGTTTGTGTTTTAAGGGTCGGTTACGCCAAACATGCTCTCGCGTTTGGACAATTTAGAATATTATAACAAAATATTTTTAACAAATAAAAGAAGTTGAACTACATTATAATTTTTCAGATTTGACACAAGAATCATCGAGAACAAAAATTGGAAATATCACTAAAATCACGAAAAACGTAATTTAGCTTTGCAAACAGAAAGTTTTTTTTTTTTGTTACAAATAGAATTTTTTTTTGCGGTAAAGAGATCGAAGTACCTAATTCATATATTATTTAACTTCTTTTACCTTTCGTTATTTAAAAAGAAATACACAAACATTCAAATTCAACATAGTTCAACTTCTTAACTACTTACTCAAATTTTATTTGTTAAAAATATTTTGTTTGAATAAGCTAAATTGTCCAAACACAAGAGCATGTTTGACGCAACCGACCCTTAACAGATCCCCGCAAAAGAATCCAAAAATAATGTACTATTTTATCAAAATAATACATTATTTACTGAAGTAGATATGCAAAATAGATATAGTAGATATATAAAAGTGTCGTTTTTTTTCCGTAGCGCCTTAAGAAGGATGTATTTATTGTCGCTGAAAAGGCGAAAACCAATATAATGATTTTATTTACTTGTCTATTCGAACAACTTTTAGTATGGAGCCAACCACGAAATCACGAAAAAAATTGCTGTTTCATACAAACGATGTCTTCTTGATCAAAATGTTTGGAACTCCTAATTTCTTGTCTAAAATCAAATCTAGAAAAATATGTGCTTTTGATTTCGTAAACATCTCAAAAGACAATATTATTCTACCAGGGACTGGCAAACACTGCACAAAACATACGGTGACCTTGATTGATATAACCAAATTCATACTGGAGTCTTTGTAAGTGATCAGTACACAACAAGATTCAATGAAAATTTCTGTGAAAATTGCGAAATAAAATTTTGGTTTCTTATGCTAATTAAATCGGTAATATTATTAAAACTCACGTGAGCTGACACACTGAAATATTATCACACGTGAGTGTTAAAGCCGCATGTAATAATAATTTAATTACGTCATCGGGGTTGTTCTTGTATAGGGGTACAAAAAATATTTTTCGTATTTCGCAAAAAGGGTCAATGAATCTTGGCCCTGAGAGTCTCCAGTATGAATTTGGTTATATCAGTCAGTCACGCTTTATTCTTTATTGTACACACACATAGGAACATGGATACTATTAATATTAAATTTGAAACATTTTGACATTGGGGTACTTATCTCTAAGAAGAGATTTCTTCCAGCAAACCCAAAAGAAAAAAACAAAAAACATTTTTTTTACATTTAGTCATCTTATTTATGTAGAAGGCATTGGAATGGAGACCACGTACAGCAAAGCGCAGCGTAGACCGCCTTCGTACTCGCTGGACTGACGATCTGAAGGACGTTGCGGGTGGCGGTTGGATGAGGATGACTGAGGACCGCCAAGAGTGGCGTAATATGGGGGAGGCCTATGTCCAGCAGTGGACGAATACGGGCTGATGGATGGATGGATGGATATGTAAAACGGTTACCCAGCATATTTTGAAGCCGCTGCTGTAAGTTTTCTTATATATTTGCTCAAACTTATAAATTATAACGTAACCGAGTAATTTATTGCTCTTACGCCCGTGTATCATACTACGTTTTTCAATGCATAGTGTGAGGAAATAAAACAAACATAATCTTGTGAACTTTAAATTATGATTGACTCAAAAGGACTGTATCCAGAGCCGTTAAACAGTGGAAAAAAAGTATAACATTAGCCAACCATTGTAAATAAATTAAAAAAAATAATAATAATAAAGCCCTAGGGCAAAATAATCGACTTTCAGTTCGGTTTTGATGCATAAAAGTGGGCCTTTACGAGCACTTGCATTGAAAATAATATTATTAATATTTTTGCTATATAAGGTGATACAGAACTTTTTGCCGGAAAAGCAAACAATTGGTCAAGAACAAAAATAAAAGAAAATATGAAAAAATTTAAATATCAATTTGAAAAAAAAATATTGTATGAAGCCAGGGTAGACAATGTCTACCCTAGAGTGAAAATTTCCTATACAAACTTCTTTTTTCAAAGTGATATTTAAATTTTTTTAAATTTTTTTTATTGTTATTCTTGACCAATTGCTTGCTTTTCCAGCAAAAAGTTCTGTGCACGCCACTGTGATATATGTTACTGTAGAAGCTCGAATATGGTAAATCCTAGGATTTACCGGTAAATTTTTCATAAGAAGAAGTCCATAAAACACAGATCAAAAATTGCCGAGACCACTTTTTGCAGAGCACAAGCCGTATTGTATCTCAACAGACCGGATTGATAAGAGTACAATGCATTTCCCAATTGTATTATCAAGTGTTTAAAAATCTAATAAAAAAAAAACCGGCCCAGTGCGAGTCAGACTCGCGTACCTATAATAGGGTTCCGTATTGTAAATGATAAATTTAATTTTGTCAGTTTTTTTCGTGAATTTCTCAACCGCTTTATTTTTCTTGTAACACGTATACACATATTACCATGATTTTTTTCATATTTTTTGGTCCACCAGTTTTGGAGAAAATGGGTAGGGACATAAATTTTTTTATGGCTTTTCAAGGATTTCTCGAATACATGCAATTAAATACAATTTGATAACCATATTGTATTTTTATAAAATACGTTTTTTATTTATTTTACTTCTTTTTTTATATTTCTCATTTGTGCTCAATTTTTTTAATCGTTATAGTTTTCCTGTAATTGGCCAGTTATGATCTACAATTGTCATTTTTTTCATATTTTTCGGTCTACCAGTTTTGGAGATAAGGGTGGGGGGGGGACATTCATATTTTTGTGTTTTTTTTTAAGATTTCTCGAAACCAGTGCCAGAAAATATAGTAATTGTATATATTTTTAAAATCTGCTTTTTTATATCTACAATTTGATACCCATATTGTATTTATATTTTTTTTATCACTTTTGTTTGGGAAATATTTTAAATAATTTTGCATATTTTTTTACACCTTGATATGTTTTTGTACCAAATTTCTTGTCTTTATCTTTAACGGTGCTAAAGTTATGAGGCTGTTACAAACGGACGGACGGACGGACAACGGAGCCTCACCATAAAGGTTCCGTTAGTACCTTTTAGGTACGGAACCCTAAAAATACAAATCCCGACACTTGCTTGCAACCCTCTACTTTGTCTCGCTCACGCTAGAGGGCGTGTCAAGAGTTTCCGGTCGCCCTTATCACATCCTGTCAGTTGAGCCACTGTTTAATTATAGTGAACTTGTCAGTATAATAACTTTTAATTCAATTTATCTTTTAATTTGTACAAAAAGACACTGATACCTACATCGTCACGACATCAACCCCCGACGAGGTGACAGAGGTGTTTCCGAGTGCGCTGAAAGTCACAGTCCACACTTCTACACCCGTGTTTCAACGATAATTATTACTGTCCCAGAACGGTAGCGGGCCCTATCGCCGTAGTTCAGGCACAAATTGTACCAACAGTTTAGTGCCTTTCGAAGATCGGACACAAAGTTTAGAATTTTAAAAAAAACTGCCCTCGCACTTTTAGGGTTCCGTACAAATGACCAATTATTTCTAACTAGATATTTATGAGTGAGTATGGGCAATTCTCCCAGGATGACCGTCGGGAGTGGCGAAGTCCTATAAAGGCTTATGTCCAGCAGTGGATGAACTAGGCTGATGGATGGATGGATGAGATATTTATTTAATTTTAGGCAATGCTCTAATTCTGTCAGACATAAAAACTGCAAAATTAAGTTGGTTGAGTATTCGGGGACGTAACCCTAAAACTACATTATAAATAGGCGTTTTTAGTATTTGTTGTTTAAATACAGCATATGGTACATAATGTACAGAAATTACAAATTCCTTACTGCTTTGGTCTTTTAGATACACTCCGTAACAGAAATGGTCTAAAAATAACAACAATGATCATCATTTTTTTAATTTTTTAAGATACTATATACTCTATTTAATCAGCTTTAGCTAATGACACCCCACATGCTAGGGTAAGAAAAAAAAAATCAAATTCAAAATTCGGTTTTGGGTCAGCATTTTACACAACATGTAAAAATGTATCTTTCAATTGTGTGGACAAGTGCATGTATTTTCTAAATGATGTAAGTTATTTATAATTTATAACATACATAATGGTGTCGATTCGGCTAAACACAATTTTCGATACGGAAAGAAAAAGACAGAAGGCTCAAATTAAGTTTAGTTCTGTCAAATAAGTTAAGTCGTGTAGCGCCGAATCGACACAAATATTGCTTAAAATTTGTAATATTAAATGAACTGACATTTAAGGCTTCTCCCAACGCCAACGACCTTGAACTGAGTAACTTTATAACCATTTTATACGGTAACTAAAGCATTTTTAAATAGAAGAAAAAATAAACTTTTAACAAAAAAATAGCAACCGACTTCAATAGTAACAGCAGTCATTCACTAAAAAGTTAATAATAATTCTATAAAGACCGATGGTACCGAAGCAACACTTTTGCCGACTTCTTTCTTCCTGAAACGTTATGTTATCTAGAAGTCGGCGTTCTTATATTGGTTTTTATGTTGCTATATCGTAGGAAATACGCCGACTTCTAGATAACATCATGTTTCAGGAAGAATGAAGTCAGCAAAAGTGTTGCTTCGGTACCATCGGTCTTTATAGAATTATTATTAACTTTTTAGTGAATGACTGCTGTTACTATTGAAGTCGGTTGCTATTTTTTTGTTAAAAGTTTATTTTATTTCACATTTTTTTGTGTGGTTGGGTTAAATTTTGAAGTATGGGTAGTTCTTACAAACGTGGTGTTAATATGAAACGAAGTTCAAGTGAGTATAAGTAGCTATGTTTGAGTAGCTTCCTGCTATCAGCACCCTAATACAACATGATTACCGCAATCTCGAGTTATGTGCTGTCATTCGTTAAAGAGTTCTACGGTGATGAAGCCAAGATCGAAGGTCAGGTGGGTACATTGGCAATTTTCAAGCAATGCCCTGCAATGAGCACCCTAACACAAACTGATTGCCGCAATCCAAAGTTATGTGCTGTCATCCGTTGAGGAGTTCTATGGTGATGAAGCCAGGATCGAAGGTCAGGTGGGTATTCTGGTAATATCCAAGTAATACCCTTGAATTAGCACCCTAACGCAGTGATAGCCGCAATCTCGAGTTATGTGCTCTGATCCGTTGAGGAGTTCTATGGTGAATATGGTGATGAAGCCAGGATCGAAGGTCAGGTGGAAGAATGTCGATTTTTAAGTGATACCTTGTAATCAGCACCCAGGTACAAAGCGATTACCTCAATTTCTAGAGGTATGCTGTCATTTTCTGAGGAGTTCCACTGCCTATCTCTGAAGACCTTCATCAGATCATGACCAAACCCAAAGTGGGACCTACCTGGAAGTACACTCTTTCAAACAAAAAAAGAATTGTTCAAATCGGTTCAGAAATGACGGAGTTATGGAGTAACAACACCAAAAAAAAAAATTAAAAAAAAATTAAAAAAAACATACAGTCGAATTGAGAACCGCCTCCTTTTTGAAGTCGGTTAAAAATACATAGTAATCTACATGATAAAAATAGTGATGTGGTTATTCCTGAATTTGATTTTAATATACAGAAGTGAAGCAAGAAAATTCTAAGTTTACCCTTATTTCTCGATTTTTAACCGACTTCAAAAAGGAGGCGGTTCTCAATTCGACTGTATTTTTTTTTATTTTTTTATATATTTTTTTGGCGTTGTTACTCCATAACTCCGTCATTTCCCAACCGATTTGAACAATTATTTTTTTGTTTGAAAGAGTATACTTCCAGGTAGGTCCCATTTTGGGTTTGGTCATGATCTGATGAAGGTCTTCAGAGATAGGCAGTGGAACTCCTCAGAAAATGACAGCATATCTCTCGAAATTTGCCTCAATTTCAATTTGCCTCAATCGCTATTTACTTGGGTGCTGATTACAAGGCATTACTTGAAAATCAACATTCTTCCACCTGACCTTCGATCCTGGCTTCATCAACATATTCACCAAAGAACTCTTCAACGGATCAGAGCACATAACTCGAGATTGGGGCAATCACTGCGTTAGGGTGCTGATTCAAGGGTATTACTTGGAGATTATCAGAATACCCACCTGACCTTCGATCCTGGCTTCATCACCATAGAACTCCTCAACGGATGACAGCACATAACTTTAGATTGCGGCAACCAGTTTGTGTTAGGGTGCTCATTGCAGGGCATTGCTGAAAATTGCCAATGTACCCACCTGAATTTCGATCTTGGCTTCATCACCGTAGAACTCTTCAACGGATGACAGCACATAACTCGAGATTGCGGTAATCATGTAGTGTTAGGGTGCTGATAGCAGGAAGCTACTCAAACATGGCTACTTATACTCACTTGAACTTCGTTTCATATTAACACCACGTTTGCAAGAACTACCTATACCTCACAATTTAACCCAGCAACACTAAAAATGTGAAATAAAATAAACTTTTAACAAAAAAATAGCAACCGACTTCAATAGTTACAGCAGTCATTCACTAAAAAGTTAATAATAATTCTATAAAGACCGATGGTACCGAAGCAACACTTTTGCCGACTTCTTTCTTCCTGAAACATTATGTTATCTAGAAGTCGGCGTATTTCCTACGATATAGCAACATAGAAACCAATATAAGAACGCCGACTTCTAGATAACATAACGTTTCAGGAAGAAAGAAGTCGGCAAAAGTGTTGCTTCGGTACCATCGGTCTTTATAGAATTATTATTAACTTTTTAGTGAATGACTGCTGTAACTATTGAAGTCGGTTGCTATTTTTTTGTTAAAAGTTTATTTGTTCACTTGTAACAATATAACTGCTACATTTTTTATCGAAACAGTATAAAAAATTATAAACTTCTAGAAAAAAATATATTAAATGATATGGTTTTCTCAGTTCTTGGAAATTCATTTTATTTTAGATAAAATAAATTAAAAACACACTATTTTCGCACTTGTCAGCCGCAGCGACTGACGTAACAGCCATGTTGCAGTGCGAGCTGATAAGAACTTTATTTTAATATGGTTTTGTTTGAAATTTCAACCACCACGAATCGAGTTGCTAATTTTTCCGACGGAGACACCTTAAAGTAAATATACGCTGTAAACATTGTATCCATATTAATATCAACATTTATTTCGAATTGGATGAAAATTTAGGATAAAACATGATTATTGACAAATGGCTCACCTCAATAAATATTTATCGGGATAGCCGACCAGTTTCAGGAGATTCAGACTGCCTTTTTCTGGGCGAGTGAAAATGCGTCTGCAACGACGGCCGTTTTATTTCGCACAGCGCACAGTTGCAATTATCAAACTTTATTTCCATATTAAAAAATCATACAACCTAATTCCCATAGCTTAATTTCTAAAAGATTTTAAAAATATTTTTTCAAAGAATATACGCCATTTTTGGACATAGTTTTCATTATTTTGGTATATATAGGTAAATTAACTATTATCTTTTAATGATTTTTTAAAGAATTTTCCGATATGACGTCATTTGAGATTTTAGACATTATATGGATTGTGATGGGTGATTGCTTACAAAAAATTGTGGTCCGTCTCTGTCTGTCTACTCTTCTGTCATCCATCTGTCAAGCAAATTATTATAAATTTATCTTGATAGCAAAGGTCAAAGGACACATTTTCTAAACAGCAATTTGTCAAGTGACGTCACACGAAGGCAAATGGAAGTTGCAGCTTTTTCGTAAAAATATTCATCATCGTGAGGTTTCTTAGATCAAAAGTTTGAAAATACAGTTGATTTATCTAAATCTCGAAATGATTTTCGAATTAACACATCTTACCAAAATTTAATCTATGCCAATTCCGAGCTCTGGTAATAAGTAGTATGTCACAGAGGCGCCATGTTGTTTTATAATTGTGACGGCGGGCGCGGCGCATTGTCCTTCCAACCGCACTGCCATCCCCATCCCTCTTGAAGGTCGTCTAAGGGGGTTGTCCTTGAGGTGTTCCTTTGAAGGAAGCTGTGGACCAACTTAACAGCCGGTATATTCTATTAATCTTAAGAAATTATATCGCAAACAATCCATCAAAATCATCCTGACCTTTATAAAAATGCTATAGTTTATCCAGAAGCCTCTTATTTCGCCATTAAAGCTGCCTCGGTCGTGATTTTACGTTTTTTTACCCAAGACTTTAAAGGTAATTTCCCATAATAATGTCCCATTTACCGACCATGACCGTATTAAAGTAATATACTTTGTAGAGATGACGTCTTATTTTGTATTAAATTGTTTTGTTCGGACTTGTCTGGAATGTGTGATCTTAGTGTTGGTTTAACTTAATTTGTAATTTAATTTGTGTAACTTAAGGTGTAACTTTTTATGTTACGTTTCTAAAAATACAGGCTGGATTTTTGGCGGTGAAAACCCAAAAAAAAAATCAGGGAGATTTAATTAAGACCAGGGGACCTAAAAAGGCCAACTTGGGTGAATCAGGAAATGATTTGAAAGTAGGATAGAGTCAGAGTTTCTTTATGCGTGCAAAAGAGACGGCATTACAACAGAATCATAATATGATTCATCCAAAGTCGCCTTTTTAGATGACTAAAAACTTTTTAGTAAAAAGGCCGCTTTGGATGAATCATATTATGATTCCGTTCTAATGCCGTCTCTTTTGCACGCGTGAAGAAAGTCTGACTCCACCCTACTTTCAAATCATCTTATGATTCACCCAGGGTGCGTAGATGAATTTTCTATACAGACAGAATATTTTTTGATATATTTTTATTTTTCATTATTTTTGTTCAAAAGTATTAAGTATTTAATTAGTCATAAGGTTATATATTTTTTTTATTTCATGTCATTCTGTATTCAAATCTTTCCTCATTCTACTGATGCCGCCCCCAAATTGGGCCGAAATATATCTCGAAAGTGCTTAAAGCTGTTATTTTTATTGTGTTTGCTATTACTCAATTAATTAAAAAAAAAACAGCTATTCTATTGAACAGGTTTCATACCTTCTTGACCTTTATTTTTGTCACTATTTGAGGGAAGACTCTACGCTACAGGTTGAATCAAGATAGCAAATTTTACTTAAAGGTTTTATTTCATTTTTAAAGAAAAACTTCATTCTTAGAATTTTGAAAAATCACCCGCTTGGACTGGGAATCGAACCGGACATATGTAAAAAAAAACAATCAGTATTTTTATGATCGGAAGGGTCAATCAATTCTTCCGAGTAATATTGTATTCTAAATTAAAATAAGACCATGAAATTTCACATGAATTCACCACTCATCACAATAATAATTGGGACTGTTTATAATCGTTGGTGAAAAGCAGGTGACACCTAGGGGAATAATGTCGTGACGATATGTTAATGTTTTGTTTTATTTGTTGTTTAACGGAACAATAAAATAGGGTTCAATGTAGAACCGGTGCGACCATGTTTGAAGTACGTACGTGCACCGATGGCGCTTCCGTTCGCAAATACTTTATCGTGAGCTTTAAGTTTGATACCGATTCATTTATCAGCTTATCACCGAATTATAGATAAAATATCGATACACAACCTGTCCCTTATCGAGGATTCCGGTGTTAGTTATACGAAAAATGGGCAATAACTAAGGTTGTCCTTGAAAATATATCTTTTAGCCGATTTCGGTCTGGAAATACGGAGAAATATTCCAAATTAGTAGTCTGGAATCTGAATGCCATCTTGAATCGTATTTTCATGAGAAAACCAGCAGAGCCTTGCAATTCTAATCTAAGCATAGGCTCTACCGCGTAATTCTCATTTGTATCAACTTCAAGCAAATGCATGCGAAATTCAACGCGTGCAAAAGAGATGGCATGTTAGGCGGGCGTCGTCGCACGCACGGCAAATTTCAATCTCAAGTTGATGTGGATGAAAATGAGAATTACGCGGTAGACCCACGGGTCTGAAGTTTAGAGATAAAATTATGTACAGAGCCTTACGTTTCTAATTACGGAAGTTCTGGAGTTTCGAGATATTATATAGAGAGCCTTGCCTTTCTAATTACGGCAGTTCAGGAGATTAGAGATATTATGTAAATTGAATAATTTTAACCTTAATTTCAATTAACTTCCAAATATTTCCTTAGTAAGTGGTAGAGCTGATGCCAGGCTCGACTGTGGAGGTACCACTTTCTTACTTGGAGACCCCCTCGAAGTAATTCGGGGGAGAGTAAGAGGACAGATCACAGGCAAAAAACCAGGAGGCCCACCATGCCTGGGACCGATGGATGACGGTATATCCATCCCTAATAGCCGGGCCTTATATGGAACAGACTGGTGACAGGCAGCGGCGTCACTGGTGCGAGGGTTCCGGTACCGCGCTCCTCAACCCACCTTTATGAAATTGCCGAAATTTTCTTACAGATTCGTGAGTTCATAGTTCCTGTAATTCAATAGCTATTTCAATTATTTGCTTTTGTTTGAAAATTGATTTCAAGGTTTTACATCTAAATATCAAATTTTGTTTTTATTTTCAATTTAATTATAAAAATTTAATGTTCAAAACAGTTCGTCCTAAATGCCATCCATGCCATGATAAATTCGTAATAGTTTTTACAGCTGACACTTTAAAAAAATTAAATTAATGTTGTTATTAGCTTAATGTTGTCTCATTCATACACAAAAGAAATTACATAATTTGGATTTTTCATTCCTAAAAAAATACAAAAATGTTAGTACTGAAAATTGAGTTTCCTTCAAATTTTCTATAGAAAACGGCAATTTCATATGTAAAGACCTAATATATTATATCATTACATCGAGGGGATCAAACTAAAAAGACGCATCCACAGATTTCCTGAATTCCGGAAATTTCGACTTTTTTGGGCGTACCTCCATATTTATTAGCTCTATGATGTACTGAAATAGTATATTTCGTGACGAGTATAAAATGGCGGATTTTCTTACCCGACGAATGAAGCCAGTTTCGACGTGAGCCGAAGGCGAAAATTCCGAGGGTAAGAAAACCCATTTTTAGTTGTTGCGAACGATACTTTTTCTACTACCTGATTATGTATTATTTATTTAAATATTAAATTTTTCCTTTCAAATTAAGTGTATTTTATGACTTTGCAAAGCGCGGCGCGGTTTTTACCTTTTTTTTTCAGACTTCAGCCGGCGGCTTTTATTTGTGGCCAGTACCATTTTGCGAAAAAAAAGTGTCAGACGCGATATAATCGATTATGTCGTGAATCGGAACGCAAAGAATTCCGATTGTAAAGACAAACTAAGGACGTCAAAAATAACCTAATTTAGCATGAAATGAAGACAAACGTCAAAAAGAACCTAATTTGGCAATAAATGAAATTTAAATACGATATTTCAAACTGACCTGATAGTCATTCCGCAATGGGGCCCGGAAAGTTCGATTTTGAAAACTAATTTCGAGTATTAAATGGAACTTTTTCATAAAGGTAGTAGAAAAAAGTAACATTTGCTCCACTGGTTATAAGCATTATTATGTCTAAGTCTACGACGTGAAAAAGCGTTTTTATTATCCATCCATCAGCCCGTATTCGTCCACTGCTGGACATAGGCCTCCCCAATATTACGCCACTCTTGGCGGTCCTCAGTCATCCTCATCCAGCCGCCACCCGCAACGTCCTTCAGATCGTGAGTCCAGCGGGCAGATTTATTGAAGAAAAATATTTATGAATAACTAATCGATACTTTAAGGGGCTATGCGAATTTTATTTTTGTCACTGTCACTCAAGCGAAAAATCGCGCAGTGCGAGAGGGGCGGATTCAGGGCGAAAGCGAAAAATGTTAGTTTTATAATTTTTATAAAAAAACTAAAATAGCTAGCAAAAATTAAAATATCAAATCTCTAGATATTGTTGAAACACCTAGTAAAATATGTTTGAGTTCTCTATATGGTTCCTATTCGTCAAACGAGGAGAAAAAGTGTGTATGAAGACCTCATTTCAACAATTATTTCTATCGAGGAAAATTTATCCAAACATGTTTTCTAATTTCAAATCCCTAGATTATATAGTCAAGATGCATATACCAGAAACTGATTATAATTTTACGTGTATTTCATGATATACACAGAAAAGAAACACCCGTATTTTTTTCGCATATCGGTTTGTAGATACGTGCCAAGAACCGACAAAGTAACGCCACTTTCTCAGGCAAAAAAATTGCATCCGAATTTTAATTATAGCTTGTAAAATCATCCACGTCCATAAAGGAAAACCTTAATTGCATGAAAAAGAGAGATCCTTTCATGTTACTTTGTGCTAACTCAACTACAACACACCAACATAACTTGACCCTCAATTCGATGCCTAAAAGTACTAATACAGAGGTCGCGATTAAAGTGTCTACGCATGAGCACGCGATCTGTCGTGAAGATTATCGCGACATCTCTTGGGAACATCGGCGTTCACACATGTTCATTGGGGATAATCATAATATTAGGTACCGAAACTTTTATGAACCTTGCAATCTTGGTAACGAAAGTGGCAGTCAGTCATGCTAGTTTGTGGTTCACTAAGTTTCGAAGGGAAAGTCTTAGAGGTATAATTACACAGATATATACAGGTTGTTGATTTGCTCAGCAACTTCCGTTATATTATATTCAAAATTCAATTCAATTCAATATTTTTATTTCAGACGAATGTCCATAGAGTATTAGTAACAGTAACTTAATTAGTATGTTAGTAGGTACAAAATTCTTAATTAATTATAGTAAAGTGTAAAGCTGCATCCATCTTCGTAAGAGACGTGAGTCCCACCGATCTGAAAATACCTTCAGAATGCTGTTGGTGCTACCGCGAAGGTGGGCAAGTGCAGAGGCGCACCTCTTTCTCATGATCGCAGGGAAGCCATCGGTCTGCAACTCCGCAAACATTTCTACCCCGCAATACTGATGATGAAAAATGTTTTGAAAATTTATTTACGACTAAAGGAAAACAACTTAATTGAGAGCCGGGGTAAGTATGAGGTGCGGGGAGAGAGCAAAGTCCATGTATCAACTTGTTGATCCATTAGTCGACAGACATAAATTTAAATGCATTCCAATAAATAACTTCCGCCATACTTACTCTATGGACACATGACACGTGTGACCCACTCCATTTTCAAACATATTAACCATTTTACTTGACCCTTGCCCAGTAAAAGTTTTAATCAAACTGTAGTCCAAGCTATAACTTTTGTTCTTGAAAAGATATTGTGACGATTTAAAGCCTAAGTCACTCCTGGGACACTAAGTTATAAAACAGTGAAAACTCCATCAAAACCCGAGTAGGTAAGTACTAGCGCTCCACGCCGCAAGATAATTTTAGGACATATAAAAAAGGACATTCTTCATTCTGTTTTTTTTTAATAAGCATTATGTATAATAATATTCATGTGACGCAAGTTGTGGACCAAACCTACATCCTGTATACAGGTATTTGTATTTGTATTTCCTAGAATCTCTTCTTACTGGTCTACGTCACACAAGAAACCTATGGCCTTTCATGTTCTGGGTTCAGCCGTTTCGTCAAGGCATTAATAGATTAGTCAATCAGTATTTTATATACAGGATTCTCTGAAATTCGACCTATTCCTTGAAAGGAGTTATTATACTTGAGATAATTTCCAACATGAAGTTGATGGTCGTGATTGTCGGCACTTGGTGGTATGACACATTGTGATTATAAAGATTATAAAGTGGACAAGTACAAGTGTATTTTAATCACAATAATTTACAACAAATTAAGCCTTATCAACTAGGGGTCGAAAATAAATGGTCTCCGTGTTACGAAGGTTTTTAAGATATTTTTCAAACTTTCAGACTGGTAACGAAAAACAAATTATTCAAAAATAATTATTCCTCTCTCGGCATAATCATTTATAAAAAATACACTGATACACATGCCCAGAATTCCCATAATCTCAGAAGTAAAATGTCTTAAGTGGGAAGAAAACAGGTGGTAGAGCTGATTGTCTTGATTGTGGAGGTACCACCATCTTACTTGGAGACCCCCTCGAAGTAATTCAAGAGGACAGCTCAAAGGCAAAAAAACCAGGAGGCTCATTATGCCTGGGACCGATGGATGGCGCTATATCTATGGCTAATTGCCGGGTCTTATATGGAACAGACTGGTGACAGGCAGCGGCGTCACTGGTGCGAGGGTTCCGGCACCGCGCTCACCAACCCGCCTGCCCAGCGTGTGTGAGTATGGGCAATTCTTCCAGGATGACCGCCGGGAGTGGCAAAGTCCTGGAAAGGCTTATGTCCAGCAGTGGACGAACAAGGCTGATGAATGAAGTAATCATAAATATGTTTAATAAATAAATGAAAAATATACAGACATTTCACAACAGGAGTCGAGCTCATAACTTATTCTGGAGAAAACGTCTAAAACGGGATGCCAGTGGGAAAACATTGTTATGGACCATTTAGACACCTGTGTTACTAAATAGAATTTTGTGCAACTGTGGCATAATCAGAACCATTAGGACGACCGCACGTTTATGAAAAAAAGCAAAGCTGAGTTTCGTAATAGGCTGCACGAGTGTCCCAATGGCTTATTATGTTATGCTACTGTTGGACACAATACTTTATCTAACAGTTCAAATAACATTTTCATAAATATGAGAAACAAAAGGCGTTGATTTTTTGTTTGTTTTTGTGCTTTAAGGTTAAACATCGGTCGCTCGGTACAAAGTGCACAACTTAACTTTGTTTTTCTTGTTAAGAATTAAAAAGTGAAAAAGATATTGGTCTATGGCAATTTACGCTAATAGTTCAGTATAAGTAAGGTTTATGAATGAACTTAAATGTACTTAAAACAGCATTTTAAGCTTGTTTGGACAAAATCGTGAAGAATTGTGCATTTTATTTCAAACTTTTGATTTATTAACCTAACTTATACTGAACCGTTGGCATGAATTGCTACAGACCAATATCTTTTTCACTAAAAACTTCTTAAAAAAAAAACAAGTTAAGTACTTTGTACCCAGGCTGCATGGCAGAGATACTCTTTGCCCAGCCCAAAGCAAAAGAAAAAATATTTGTCGCTGATTGTTTATCTTAGCGGTGTTATAACAAATTGGGCCAGTCACAGCGCAGAAATTAATTTATTTATCATAGTTTGAATAAACATTACAATTACAACCGGAAGGAGGGTCACTCACAGTACTGCAAATATGGCACTATCTATCTACAAAACTGCAAGATTTGGGCTCACTGTAACAGCTGTTCAAACACGAAATTCGAATACATCTCAATTTCTCTATATATATTCCCGCTGACAGGTTGGTTTTAAGAGTATGGCCTACCCTAACAACTTTTTTTATTACCCGTCCAGCACAATAAGTCCAATGGCAGAGACCTTATTTGCTTTTGATAGAGGCGATTATATAATGTCTCATTGACCTCTTTTTCTTGGACGCGTAATACTAATGATCACGCAGCGAAACAACAAATTGTTGTGTTTTTAGCTAATACTGAAATATTTTGTAGGGAAGAAAATATTGGATTCAAGTAGAATCCCTTCGTATTTCTATTGCATATCTTATGAAAAAAAAAACAACTTTATCTCTTAAGAGGCTATACGAATTTTATTTTTGCCACTGTCACTCCAAGCGAAAAATCGCGCAGTGCGAGAGGGGCGGATTCAGGGCGAAAGCGAAAAATGTTAGCTTTATAATTTTTATAAAAAAAAGCAAAATTTCAACTATTAAATCTCTAGATATTGTTGAAACACGCCTAATAAAATATGTTTGAGTTCTGTTTATGGTTCCTATTCGTCAAACGAGGAGAAAAAGTGTGTTTGAAGACTTCATTTCAACAATCATTTCTATCAAGGAAAATGTATCCAAACATATTTTCCAATTTCAAATCTCTAGATTATATAGTCAAGATACCAGAAACTAATTATAATTTTCCGTGTATTTCACGAAATACACAGAAAAGAAACACCCGTATTTTTTTCGCATATCGCCTTAACCGGGTTCTTGAAACGAACGTTTGAAAACCAAAAAATAGAGGCTGGAAAACATATTTTTTTTGGACAAAAGTATAAATCTTAATACATTGTTTATAAGTAGAATACCTTGATAAAAGATCAATAAATCAAGTGTATTTTTTTCAATACAAGGAGAGTCCGAATTTCTTCAAACGAATCCTCGAAAGTCCGGCGTTGTTCATGCTCTAGGCTCATGTAAGTAATGGTCTCATTAGCAGTTGGCACCCTTCAGGTACGGAAGCCTAAAAATATTGTTTTTTTAGGTAGATTTTGCTAGATAACGGGTATTCATTTTGTAAAATAATCTATTGCGGCAGACTGTTGAATCGACCGCTTACTTTTGAAGTGTTTCTCCAAATATTTGGGTCCAACATATCTGTGCGATAAGAGAGCGCCAAACGCTTGATATAATCACTACACTATAAACCTATTTTGTAAGGTGTTCACAAGATTTGGGTTCCGTTAATATTTTGCCCAAAAATAGTAATAAGTAGGTACCTATGTTGTAAACAGACGGCCGGCGGCGGAGGTGAGTGAAGCTGCCTGAATCTGTGAAACGGTCGGCTATCTCGATCATGGTTCAATAACCAAGGTGAGTCGTTTACATCATGAATCCTCAATGTCATTAATTCTATATAAAATATACAATCACATACTAACTAAATTAACCATCTAAAATGTATTGAAAAGCCCACCCTATTCAATAACAACCTAAACCACTTCCTCATAAATAAGTGCTATTACAATATCACTGAATTTTTTGATGATAAGATTATATAAGGTTAAATAATATTATTTGGCAAAACTCAAAACATAGGTAGTACTAGTCTATATGAACAATTGTTTGTATGGGAGCTAAGCGAAATTCTTAAAAATTGTTTTCACCTGTCCATACTGGACCAGTCAGCTGATCGGGGCAATTTGTATGGGAGGAAGAATTTCGCTTAGCTCCCATACAAACAGTTGTTCATATAGACTAGTACTTCCTACGTTTTGAGTTTCGCTAACTAATATTATTTAACCTTTTTGTATAACATTACTAAATAAAATACTTCAATGGCCCTGCGAGGACAAAAATAATAATATATATAATAATTATTATTCTTTTTGTTGTATGTGTTTACTAAAGTTTATTGTATATAACATATTTGTAAAGTAACATTTAAGTAAAATGGCAGCTAGTTGCCCCTCTTGTTTTTGCTGCGCCCCTACAGGGTGTCACTTGTACTTTTCCTTTATGTAACATCTTGTGATTTGGCAATCGATAAATGATATGATATGATATAATATGACCACAACGGTGTTTGCGTGGATCCCGTTTCTCCCGATCCCCTAGGAATTTCCTAAAATCTCTTCTTAGCGGGTGTAGACACCTACAGTTCAAATTTGGTATTCCTAGATCCAGCCATTTGCTTTTGGCGTTGATAGATCAGTCACTCAGTCTGGGTATTCGTTTATATAATGTTGCAGGCGAATAGTAAAATTCCGCCGTTTACAAACGGCGTCGTCAGTTTCTAAGCGCTCGCTATTTTGCTTTGCGTTTTCAATCTTCGTCAAATAGT
Source organism: Ypsolopha sequella (assembly GCA_934047225.1). NCBI lineage: Eukaryota > Metazoa > Arthropoda > Insecta > Lepidoptera > Ypsolophidae > Ypsolopha > Ypsolopha sequella. The sequence goes on along the minus strand of OW204004.1, from coordinate 18,123,374 downwards.
AGAATCTGGCATTTTATAATTTGCCTCGGCATACAGTAATTCTGTTAAAAGTATTGAGGGTCGATCGCCACGCTCCGCTCCACTTCGCTCGGCTCCCAATATGTATACACATGTAAACTTAACACGCCCCACGCTCCGCTCGTCTTCGCACCTATTTTTCACTTTTCAGTGAAAGATCTCCGATTTCGGCTACTTAGAAAACGACGAAGTCATTTTACAAACGGCGGGCATTTTTCAAGCATAGATAGCCAACGGATATCCTAATATCGAGCCTTGTTTTTATTTTTATAACTGAAACGGCAAATTGCCGAACGGAAAATTGCAAAACAGCGACCATTTAGAAACTGACAACCCCGCCGTTTGCAAACGGCGGAATTTTACAATTTGTCTGCCACATATGTATATATATATATATATAATATATACATATATATTTTTAAACAATAAATTTTACACTATCTATCCTGTCAGGCAAGGTTTCGGTTTTTTCCCGAAACCCTAAAATAAAGATGCAATAAAAAAGGTTTTTGACATTTGCCAACCGGATGTATTGTATACGAAAAAAAATTCGATAAGTGATATGCAAATATTTTTAGTAAGTACATGAATAAGTAGGTGGTAGAGCTGAACTGTGGACGCACCACAGGTTGGAAACCCTTCCGAAGTAAGAGGCACAAACCAGGGGGCACACCATGGCTGGTGACGGGCAGCGGCCGGCGTCACTGGTGCGCAGTGGCGTGCACAGAACTTTTTGCTGGAAAAGCAAACAATTGGTCAAGAACAACAATAAAAAAAATATGAAAAAATTTAAATATCACTTTGAAAAAAAAAATTTGTATGACGCCAGGGTAGACAATTGTATCGATTCGGCTACAATTTCCTATACAAACTTTTTTTTTTCAAAGTGATATTTAAATTTTTTTTATTGTTGTTCTTGACCAATTGTTTGCTTTTCCAGCAAAAAGTTCTGTTCACGCCACTGCTGGTGCGAGGGTTTCGGCACCGCGCTCAACTACCCACCTGCCCAGCGTGTGTGCGAGTATTGGCATTTTTTCCAGGAGGACCGCCAAGAGTGATGAAATCTTGGAAAGGTCTATGTCCATGGAAGAAGACAGGCTGATGGATGGTTGGACCTGTAGGTTAAGAGAAGTTTCAATTAACATTTTCCTGGGCATAAAAATACGTAATTAACAAATTTTATATGTTTCGACCCTCGGTATGGGGCCGTCATCAGTCGAATGCAAAAAAAATAATAATGACAGATAAGTTAGGTGTGTTAATAAAAATGTAATCAACACCATCTGTAGAGAAACATATTTTTTATTTTTTTTAAAACCGTTATTAAAATCCCATGGATTAATTTTTAAAAGATTTTTTTTTTTTCAGAGTATATACCTACGCCATTTTAGGACATATTTTTCATTATTTTGGTATATAAATTAACTTTTCTTTTTCATGATTTTTTAAAGAATTGTCCGATGACCTTGTCACTCCAGAATTTTAGACATTATACTGATTGTGATGTGTGTGATTGCTTATAAAAAAGTGGTCTGTCTGTCTACTCATCTGTCATTTAGCTGTCAAATTAGTCTAAAGCAAATTATTATAAATTTATCTTGATAGCAAAGGACACGTTTCTAAACAGCCATTACTCAAGTGACGTCACACGAGGGCAAATGGATGTTGCAGCCTTTTCGTAAAAATATTCATCATCACGAGGTTTTTTAGACCAAAACTTCGAAAATACGGCTTATCACACCTTAACATAATTTAATCTATGCCAATTGTTCACAAGTTTCACTTTTGCTTTTTTATTAACACACATTAACTGTCATTATTATTTTTTTTGCATTCAACTGATGACGGCCCCATACCGAGGGTCGAAATATATCGAATAATATTTTTTTTATTGTTTTAATGCTAATAAATAAATAATATATTCATTAAATATAATATATTTATTAATTGGTAGACAGGTACATGTTATATGGACCTTACAATACTTACACTACACTCTCGCGATTTCAGATTTGGCTCCATAGTAATGGCAGAGAATAATGGTCTTATTTTAATGCGATATGTAAAAAAATAGGGGGGCTTATTTTTTGTGTATTTCATGAAATACACGGCAAATTTTAATGAATTTCTGGTATATGGATTTTGACTGTATAATCTAGGGTTTTGAAATTTGAAAACATGTTTAATTGTTGAAATGAGGTCTTCAAACACACTTTTTCTCCTCGTTCGACGAATAGGAACCATATACAGAACTCAAACATTTTATTAGGTGTGTTTCAACAATATCTAGAGATTTGATGTTTGAAATTTTGCTAGCTATTTTAGTTTTTTTTATAAAATTAACATTTTTTGCTTTCGCCCTGAATCCGCCCCTCTCGCACTGAGCGTGTTTTCGCTTAGAGTGACAGTGACAAAAATAAAATTCGCATATCCTCTTAACAGATCAATAGTTTCTTAGAAAGGTGAAACAAATAAAACGTAATTATTTCGGGCCTCCACATCTAATTTAATAAACAATAAACTTACAAAAACTTTATATTGCTTGAACACAGTCATGCAGGGAAAAAATACAAGTACATACTGCGAATATTAAGTTACAAACTACCATTTCAAAGTCTTTTTTTATTTTTTTATTACAATACTTGTAGCGTTTATAATGCAATATTAAGTGAAAGGGACAAAAAAGTTATTAAACAAATAAAAAACCCGACTACGCCAAAGTAAGCCGGAATTCACTATTGGAAATAGATTTCAGCTGAGGGCCTTTAGTACCATGAAACGGGTACTTTATATTCTGAAGCCTACTCCTCGTTTATAGGAATAAAAATCGTACCAAAAAGATCGACAAAAATGTTTATGAATTATAAATTTCATATTTTTTTATTGACACCCGTTATACCTCTGACACTATTTCGGGGATTCATGTCGTGACGATATATTTTTATATATTTATTTTTCGCATCACCAGAACGTCTTTATGAAAAATTATTTTTGGGCAATATTTGACATTCTTGTTTCGTATAAGTTACAAAACTAATCAAACGGTACTGTTATATTCAGTATACTCGGCTTTGCAGCTCTATATCCCCTTAAGGGGGTGCACAATGCTAAAATTCAGTCCTGCTCTAACGCTTTTGTTTTTTAACTGTCTATCCTGCTCTAATCAGATGCTGCGCACGCAAAACTTCAGTTATTTTGAAATCGCAGCTACATTAGGACATTAACTATAATTTCTTTATGTAATAAAGATGGTATTTTTTTAGTAAGTATCTGCATGTGTTGGTTTCGTTTCAATCGGTTTTGAAATATGGAAACTGAATCGCTTTTTTCGTGAAATTCATGCTTTTTTAAAAGTATTATAATTAAAAAAAGATTTAAGGTATGTTTATTTATAAAGTGTAATTAATAATTGTCTTGAGTCAAAAAATACGCCATATTTTTTCAAATTTTTACCATCTTCTTTGACAGAACTGAAACCAATGCAAAACTGATGTTTAGCATTGTGGAGCCCCTTAAATATACACTCCCCGGCACGGCACAGTTCTAGAGACATGATCTTGAAGTGATATTTTCTGTCCGTCCGTACAAAGTGTATGTGCAGATCCCCACTACTTTGTTGCTCATGCCTCTAAAACCGTGTCAAGGAGTGTCGTACTTACTTACCTACAGACAGGTAAAAATAATTACCCTCTTTTTGGCTTCAGCGTAATCGGGTAAAAAATTAACGCAAACAACATTTTTCACGTCCAATGAAATGCATAGTAAATGCTTCGGACTTAAAAACAATTATTAAACATCTAAAAATATATTACAATTTATCAATCGAACATTTCATAATTCAGCGAAGCAAGCGCCAGAAGCACCGCTTATTGGTTACTGCTTGTTTTTGAACCTTAATTAGGCTAAAATGCATGCAGCGTAAAGCGCCGTTCATCAACTGAGGAGATGTGTAAACTGATAGGGATTCGATATCGATGACTTGTTGTCGATAAAAGATTTTTAATCTGCCAAGATGCCTAATTATAACGCAAATTGGTCCTACTAAAATCATTTACTTACAAGAATTAATATTCTGCAAGTCATTTCAAAACTGTAATTATGGGTTATTCTGGAGTTTAAAACGACAAAAAAAATACTTTTCGTAATATATACTCTGTATTAGTATTGTTAATTTAAATTTAACTTCTATTTTATGAGATAACCAGAGTTGTTTGCGCGTGTTATTTAGGAACATATTTTAACGCACAGAAATAGGCTTAAAGATAGCTTAACTTCCAATCCTAATGCAAATAAAAGTTCGACCAAAATCACGTCTATTTGCCCGTCCTTTTCAATAATTTTCGTGGCAAGATTAGCTTATCATTATCAGATTATTATATCAAAAATGCGCGTCTACTTTTGAAACTTTTCTGGTTCAACTCGTACAATTTTTGTCAATTTCACGTTTTTTTTCTTTTTGAATCTGATTTTGTTTGTCAAACTTATTTAATATGTATATGTCACCGTTAGATTGTAAAATCTGATATTTTATAATTTCACGGTAGGTTTTTATAATTTTGTTTAGTTCATTTTTATTAGGTATAGGTTTTATAAGCGTGTTAGGTTAGTGTTTTGTTTTATCAAGTTTTATTTTGTTGGTTGGTTTTTAATGTTATTTAAGTATTATTTTGTTTCAATAAAAATTTCATTACATTTTGTTTATTAAGAGGCCGGGGTGGAGCAATCCTAGTTCATACAAACGAAATACCAAAACCATTTGTAAATCATAGATATTCTAAAAGTAGTGTGTATTTATTCCGATTGCATAACAGAATAGCTATGATTCCCAAATATATATAAAATAAGAACACTGATTTAAACATAAAATATGAGAAAAACAAGCTTTCTACAGACATTTTAAATTGCTTATATGTCGTCTTTAAAACAGTGTACTTTCAAATTAGGTAATATATTTGGGAACCTAGATATTACGTTATTCAATCGGAATAAACGCACACTATCCTAAGAAAATCTATGACTTAAAGGTATCGGCGCGATTTTTGAGGTATGTTCAAAAGTAGTGGAGGATTGCGCAGAAGTCAATTGGGACTGTTTGGAGGACAGAAAGGGGGCGCGACGGGAGGGCAGGCGCCGCGCGGCTTTTCCCGCACTGTTACTGCACGTCTCCGGGCCCATGTTTACAGTCGCGCACACAAATACTTTTGGTAGAGCGTTTTGTGACCTGCAATTTAGTTACCAAGATTGAAAATTTTTGACTAGATAGGCAAAGAAAATGGTATACGGCTTCTCCTACCTTTGAGGGGAAACTAAGGTCCACAGTCTACATTCAACTTCATCAGGGTATAGTTACGTAAAATAATAACATTTGAAACGATGAAAGTCCAATTTTGTTTTTATATTTTATTATTGTGTTTGTATTTTATTATTGGCAGGGTCGCCATATATAGACAGGATAGGATAAGTGAAGTAAAGACTTGTCAGTCGGGTAATGATCCAAGTTTATTGGTAAAGCTTGACCAGGAAAATAAAAAACCTGCTCATTTGCTTTTATGATTTTTATTTTATGATTGCAACACTCTGACAGCACACACGAAAAAAAAACACCACACTTTGACAGCAATCGACATAATGACGTTTTAAAGTTGAGGTTGCCAGTAGAAAAAATTAGTTAAAAAATTCATTCTTTAAAAAAAAAATGTTTATTTTCTTGGTCAGGCTTTATTTACTTGTATGTATATTATAGACTTTTAAGCTTACGTCACTAACTTAACTAAGTACGACGAACTGTCGTGAGTGCGAGCTCATTTATTTCGAAATGTGGTTGTTTGTTACATACGCTACAGTAGCATTCCCGGCAGCTAATAAAAAAAAAATTAAAAATAAAGTAAAATTAATTATACGATGTCGGTCAAGAGATTATATCAAAAAGAAACATTCCTATCTACATATATACAACTTCTATGGCAAGGTTTACAGAACTCAATTATCTCAAAATGTAAAAACGTGACATTAATTATTTTAGCTCTTGTATCCTTCTTTAGTTCAATCAAAGAAAAACAGTAATGCAGCTACGAAAACACGTTTTTATTAAAAACCAAATATCATCAATTTTATGCATCTTTACCGTTTTCATCCCAAACCATCGACAATACCCCCTCACTAGACGGCATCTGTGAGAGGCAGGTGTCGCATGCGCAGGTGAGTGCCCATACTAGGTGCGCGTGCGCCGTCACCTCCACCACGAGGTTGAGACGAAATCTTTAAGGCTAGCTAGACAGTAACTTGTAAGAGCAATTTAGAATTGTAGCTATTGACGTTTTATTGCTACCCTATATAATAAATCCTACATACAAAAATTACCAAATAGCTGCAGTTTTCAAATATTTATAGACTACCACGGGGTTGACACGTTTCCAAAGAAAAAAAAAGTTGTTACAAACAAAACCCATAAGAAAATGGCTGGTTTTGGAGCTTACTCTAATAGTAGAATTGTAAATATCCCGCCTTTTTATAATTAATCAAAACTGAACAGTTAAATTCAGTTTTAAAACATCTAAATTCTAATTCACAGAAACCAATGGAAACTTTTCGATGACAGTTACACAATACATAAGTATTTAGGGTTTGTAGGACAATAATAGAAATTTTGATTATTTGAGTTCGATTTTGATTAATTACAAAACGGCGGGTTTTTACATTCCGCCTGCTAAACGGCTCTTAATACACAAGATTTCTGAGTATGTTGTATTTTATAAACATTTTGAGTGCCCGAAATTTCAAGACGGATAGTTGCGCGATAGATAAAGTTGGGCGATAAATAAAGTTGGGCGATAGATAAAGTTGGCCGATAGATAAAGTTGGGCGATAGATAAAGTTGGCCCATAGATAAAGTCATTTTAATTTCGATTTTATGCATTAGCGTTCAAATGAGTTGACAAATATTTTTGAAATCTGACCGTCTTCCTACTTCCTACTGTTGCTGCGTTGCTGCAGTATACATATACATAGATAGGATAGATAGACATTAGACACTGAATCTTTGGCGCGTCCTAGCTACACCAGAAGTGCATCTCATGGTTGAAAATTCATAGACACTCGAAACACTTATCTACCTATTTTAGTTATAAATCATCCATCCATCCATCAGCCCGTATTCGTCCACTGCTGGACATAGGCCTCCCCAATATTACGCCACATGGGTTGCCCATAGTCAAACACGCTGGGTAAGCGGGTTCGTGAGCGCGGTGCCGAAACCCTCGCACCAGTCCCGTCACCAGTTTGTTCCATATATATGGTAAATTCTACGATATGGCCACGACAGATATACCGCCATCCATCGGTCCCAGGCATGGTGGGCCTCCTGGTTTTTTGCCTGTGAGCTGTCCTCTTACTCTCCCCCGAATTACTTCGAGGTGGTCTCCAAGTAAGATGGTGGTAACTCCACAGTCGAGCCCGGCATGAGCTCTACCACCTATTATAATATAATTATATACCTATATAATTTTAGAAATAAAAGTTACGTATCGCAAATAAGATACTCGCTGATTATGGTGAAAATACATACTTATCCGTTGTAACAGTTTTGTTTGAAATACCTCTGGTACCAATGGCAGTACCTTCCTGCTTTCTTGTTCATACTACGCCAGCAGCAGGTTTTTGTTTAATTTCAACCATTTTAAAGGGGTAATTTTATTTGCACATCAAAAATACTATTTTGCACACTAAATTTGCCATCCGAAATCCTTCAATGCAGAAGAGAGGTTAGGTTAAAAGTTTAGGTACGGCGGGTCGCGGAACGTGATTTTGGAAACCAATGAAAACTTTGCGATAGCAACATACACAATACATAGGTAATAAGGTTTTGTTGAATAACTATTGAGTGAATTTTGAATTTAAATGATCTGTTTCGATTCATTATAAAAAGGCGGGTTTTTCACAATCCGGCTGCGAAACCGCTCTTAATACATCAGTTATGAATGAAAACTTCATCTGCATAAAAATGGGATGAAATTCAAACATGTACTAATAAAAAAAAAAAAAAAATTTTAACTATGAATGAGTAATAAATGTCAAAAAGAAATTCTATGACATAAAATATTTTGGCAAGTGCTTTTCTTGAATAAGTTATAGATTTTATATGTACTGGCAAAAGTTGGCATGCTCATTCGGCGCTATTTTTAAGCATATTTTTTATATATTTTATTATTTATAGTTTATATGAATAAATATAATTTTAGCTATATTAGCTTTTTATTTGTAGTTTTAATTATTATTTATAGTTCATATAGTCCATAGCATATAGGGAGTGTATGAAAGGCGTCGCAGCGAGGTGCGCACGCGCCGCTTGTCACCGACCCTGAGAAGCCGCACCGAGACCTGCGCGAGAGTAACGGGACGGGGGCAGATGCCCCGCGAAATGTCTTACAAACTGCACGAGCTTTATAGAACGCTGTTGGGTAAAGGCTACTTGTCTTGCGAACGGCTACAAAAACTATCTGTCAACGATAAATATATATATATATATATATAATAAAATAAAATAAAAACTGTCTAGTGATGATCAGTTTGAAAAAACGTGATATTTGATTGCGATATTTAAAAATTAAATGTACTTTATTGTAAACTAGACAACACGATGTTTAATAGATTCAGGTCTAGCTGGCTGGTCGCCTAAAATAATTTGTGTATTTCCCCATATTATTATTTATTACATAAAACTATTACCTATACACATAAATTATTTAATTACTTATATTACATTAAAACCGACCAGTAATAAGTGTATGTTATGCCTACATTACATAAAGAAATATATTTCAACTCATGGCTGGTAGAATTTGTTTTGAAGTGGTATTTTTACGGCGAGAATTTTCTTTAGTGTTTAGGTATTTAACTACCATTGACTAGATTGTATTTCATAGGTTTTTTTAATGTACTCATTACTATCTGTGGAAACTTTTAGTGACTGGCCAATTTTTCTAAATAAATAAAATGTATAGAAATTGCTACAGTGTTCATAACACCTCATCCCTAACACGCAGCTACGCACTTACGTTGAAAAAAATAACTGTATTCCAACTCGAAATGCGGGCAGAATAGCGCACCACCTTGGAAGCCCTTTGTCCTGGGCACAAATGTCATGGCCTTCAGCCCTGCGTTCTTCAACCCTTCGCCCGACGACATTTGGGCCCGTTAGGTTCCTTTTTACCGCTCTTTGAACCCAAAACGCACATGGAAAGATTGTCGGAAGAAGCGGAAGATAGGGCAGACATCTTAGGTGATATATCGTCCGTGCAAAGGTCCCTGTTACTCCAGCCGGAAAGACCCGCAGTACGAGAGGGACGGAATCGGGGAAAATTGACAAAAAGTCGGTTTTAATTTAATGCAAAATTAACTAAAATAGCTATGAAAATTTCAATAACGAGCAATTTAGGTATTGTTAAAACCCATCCATCCATCTATCCATCGGCCTAGTTCGTCCACTGCTGGACATAAGCCTTTCCAGGACTTTGCCACTCCGGGCGGTCATCTTGGAAGAATTGCCCATACTCACACACGATGGGCAGGTGGGTTGGTGAGCGCGGTGCCGGAACCCTCGCACCAGTGACGCCGCTGCCCATCACCAGTCTGTTCTATATAAGGCCCGGCTATTAGGGATGGATATACCGCCATCCATCGGTCCCAGGCATGGTGGGCCTCCTGGTTTTTTGCCTGTGAGCTGTCCTCTTACTCTCCCTCGAAGAAGGTCTGCAAGTAAGATGGTGGTACCTCCACAGTCGAGCCCGGCATCAGCTCTACCACCTGACTAAATCCTCCCTTAAAAAGTCTGGTTCATGATTTAAAATATATACTTTTTATATCAATAGGTCAGCGGTTTTCTGACCAATTTCAAATACCAGGCAGTTTCTGTGTTACCGAGTTTCTTTATTGTTATAGTTAGTTATTCATGTAACGTTTCAAACATACATTTAGTTTTTATTTTTCCTATTTATAAAATCCAAAAATAAAATCTCAAACGAAGATATCCGTCAGAGATCGAAGGTGACCGACATAGCCTGCCGAATCAGTAAGTTGAAGTGGCAGTGGACTGGCCACATTTGTCGCCGACGTGATAACCGTTGGGGCCGTAAGGCATTGGAATGGAGACCACGTACAGCAAAGAGCAGCGTAGGCCGCCGACGTGCCCGCTGGACTGACGATCTGAAGGAAGTTGCGGGTGGCGGCTGGATGAGGATGACTGAGGACCGCGAAGAGTGGCGTTTTTAGATTACGATATAAATAAGAGTCTATATACATATTTCAGTATCCTATATTAGCAAAAAAAAAAAAAAAAAAAACTGATATCCAATTTTGAGAGTCCAGTGCGTTCAACTTTTTACCAAGATGTACAAATAGTTCCCGTTTTTTATTCGAAATGTAAACAAAATGTAGCAAAGACACCAGCAAACATAATAAAGTGTCAATTTTATAGTAGTATGTTTGTAAAAGCCTACTATTTCTGACAATGTTACCTTGTTATTGACAAAACTAATCTTTACGAGCAATGTGATCAGCGTTAAAAGAGTTGTAAAGACTTCAAAATTGGGTAATTAAACTCGTAATTGTCAGTATACTTTGTCAGTTTCAACAAGTTAAGGCGATACCAAAAAAAATGGGGTTTTTTCGAATCCATTTACTCCACTATAACGTCATCTAGGTATTTCATCTTTGGGTAAATTACAAATTATTTAAAAAGGATAGGTTATTTTATTTGGTTATTTGTATATATATAATAATATAATTTTGCCGAAATAGTATCTATATACGTATGTCTTCCTCTCTCCTAACTTGCTGTGCCCAACAGGGTCCATAATTTGTGGCTATGATGTGTTTTATACATTATTATAAGTAACATTTTGTGGAACGCAAATAAATATTGAGAATTGAGTATTAAATGTTTATTGAGTATTTGATTAAGCCTAACTGAAGGAAAACGCGATTGGATGAAATTTTCTCGATAGAATTTAATTCCGAAAAGACCTCTAAATTGTTTTATTTTTTCCTGTTATTCTGAAATCCTAACTAATTTCATTGTGAAATTGCATTCAAAATGTGTATATCATGTATTTGTAAAGTCTCCTTGAAAATCTTTTTGACAAAATAACTTTAGTACATTTTATATTCACAAAAAACCGACTTTTTGCTGCTTTTCCACGAATCCGTCCCACTCGTACTGAGGGTTTTTTCGCATATGGAGTAACAGGGACGCTAAAACTTTTACGTATCGCCTTAATAAAAGTTTAGCGTCCATAACTAGGTATGTTGAGCGCTAAGATTCTTTTTCGAGCGCGTTTCTAAGAGAAATTTAAAACTTTAAACATTTAAAACTTTAAAAAGGTGATTATAATTCGGCCGTGGGAAAAAGGCCTCCTGTTCGAACTTTTTTTTCAAATCCTCATTGTGGATTACACCTGCTGGCCATTCGCAGCTTTCGATGAAAAAATCCCTGTTCCTTTTTTGAATGTACCTATCGGTGCTTCGATATTCTTATAGGTGTTTTAAGGTAGTCGTGGGATACCGTGTACTATGATTATTAAGAAGTAGAATCACGACGTGGTATACTTATTTTTTTTACGTTACGATCGATGGTAGGTTATTTGATCATTATTCACATTGTATCGAGTGTTTATAACATCTGCTTCGTTCACAATTATTCAGAGAATGTAAATTGTAGGCTATATCGTACACAATGATCAACGTGTATTATTTTTCTTTTTTATCTTTCTAGGTTATACCTAACCTACCGCATGCAATTGCAAGTATAGTGAGTAGAAATATTAAAAGTATATGCAAATCTCTTCAAAATTTGTAGAATAGATACGAGAGTAACATACGAAATAGCAATAGAAATGTTTGGAAAACCAAATTACTTCAAAATATTGACCCGTAGATCCCACCCGTAGTGATATTTAAAGTATGAGGAAAAAAATTGATTTCTGAAAATTATATTTGCGTTATAAGAACGGTTTGAAAATATTGTTAAAAATCAAGCTGTTTTTAGACTAAAATTAAGTAAAATTGGTTATTTGTTTGAAACTACTAATGGTCTGTTTGGATCTTGCACAAGGAAAATATTGCTTTGAAAAATCTTTTATATAATTTTTATTCCGTCCATCGCGTCCATGTGAAAAGTATTATTTTCCCCTATTTTGCGCTCTCCGGAGACCCAGCGATGTTGTAATGCAATGTGCGTTATTTCAATATAGTTTCTGCTGATATTCATACCGACTATAGAGTCAACAATAAATTTTAAGTTTCATTAACTGTTTTTCTATTGTAAGTTTTGACAAAAAAAATCAAAAGTCATCGAAAGTTTCACATGATTAACACAAGAATTCTCTTACTCCTTCCAAACGCCTAAAGCGATTTTAATTATTATTTCACCAAATTATAGGAAATTTTTAGATCTAAAAAATTTTAGTTCAACATTTTTTTTTCGTTCATGGCGTCCATGTGAAAAGTTGTATTTTCTCCTATTCTGCGCTAGCCGGAGACGCAGTGGTTGTCGTAACAGCCACTTTTCAAGGCACGCTGAAATGAACATTATTTCAATGTCGTTTCCGTTGATATTTGTACCGACACATATCGAGTTGCTTATTTAGCGTGGTCATACGCCTTAAGGCGATTAGTGTCGCCAAATTAGCAGCTCGATGTTTGTCGGTAAGGATATCAACGGAAACAACATTGAAATATCGTTCATATCAGCGCGTAATAGCTAGCTGCGTCCTCGATAGGGCGAAATATGAGAAAATAATGCTGTACACATGGACGTGAATGTTCGATTGAATAATCCTATGTAATAGTTATAGCTATCAAATCTATCTATTACTCAAAGCATAAATTAACTAAATCGACCAAGCTGCTTTAGAGCAGTAGCTTTCAAGCCAAAGAACACCATTCGGTTTAAATTTTTTTGTCATATAGAAGTTTTGGTTGTATGAAAAAGAAATATGTTGCATACGTTTTGTTAGAGTTGATAATTAATAAACATTGTTTTCAATATTTTTGGTTCGGCAATAAACGAGTAGGCTTTAGAAAGTACACATTTGGCGATACCAAGCCCCTTAAGGCGCTACGTAAAAGTTTTGCGTCCCTGTTACTCCGAAAAAATATGCGAAAAAAACCCTCAGTGCGAGTGGGATGGATTCGTGGAAAAGTAGCAAAAAGTCGGTTTTTTATTAATATAAAATGTACTAAGCTATTTTTTCAAAAAGATTTTTAAGAAGACTTTACAAATACATAATATCCACATTTTGAATGCAATTTCACAATGAAATTAGTTAGGATTTCAGAATTACAGGAAAAAATTTAGAGATCTTTTCGGAATTAAATTCTATCGAGAAAATTTCATCCAATCGCGTTTTCCTTCAGTGAGAATCTTAATCAAATACTGAATGAACATTTACCCAAAAATGAAATACATAGATGACGTTATAGTGGAGTAAATGGATTCGAAAAAACCCCATTTTCTTTTTGGTATCGCCTTAAAGTCGTTGGCGACTACAATGCCCTTTAAAAGGACATGATCTTACGTTTTCAAATCAACCGTAAACGAGTCATGTTTACTACGTGATGTTAAAAAACTCTCATAACTCTACCGAATTGAGAAGACCCCGCATCTCATGACTTTCTTATAAGACTTGAAGCTATTTATTTTGAATAGTTTTCGTAATGTGACCACCGACGAAAGCTGAACTGATTTTCAAGTAAAAAAAAAACTCTCACCTGTACTTCAGTTCCGAACAAACGATTTTTTCTTTATTCTTTGTTGTACACACAGAGACATTAACGGGACACCTGATGCTAGAACATCAACAACACCAGGTTTTCAAGGGTTCATTGGAAGAAACTAGGTCTCTCCTCATATTGACGAAAATATATTTGATTTATAGATCTTTTATCTAGGGATTCCACCTATAAACAATGTTTTAAGATTTATACTTTTGTCAAAAAAAAAATGTTTTCCACCCTCTTTTTATTGTTTTCAAACGTTCGTTTCAAAGACGCGGTTTAGACGAATGTTACCTAAATCCAATATTTTTTTCCGTACAAAATATTTCAGTATTAGCTAAAAACACACCAATTTGTTGTTTCGCTGCGTGATCACTAGTATTACGCGTCCAAGAACAAGAGGCCAAAGAGCCACTATATATTCGCCTCTATGAAAAGCCAATAAGGTTTTTGCCATTAGACTTGGTGTGCTGGACGGGTAATAAAAAAAGTTGCTAGGGTATGCCATCCTCTTAAATAGAGTTATTTACAATAAAAAACATGTGCAGAGGCGAGCTTATCTCTGAAAAGAGTAAACCTATGTCCTAGGAGAGAGGACACTTTTGTTATAAAAATAAATATTCATTTATTCATTTTATACTTATACTTTGTTATATTATTGCGGAAGCCAAAAACTGGCGATAGTACTCGTCCATACGAATGACTTTCCGTGAAAAAAAAGGAAAAACGAGAAAAAATTCTGTTGTTTCATACATTTTGGTCGATTAGCTATGTAACATTTCTATGGAAAAGTTGTTTTTTTTTGCGATTCGAAGGTTGGCTCCATAGTAAAATTTGTCCGTATGGACGATTACCAGTTTGCAGTTTCCTGCAAATTTCGTATTCTGCAAATAAGGTCTTCGAACCTTGGTCTTGACCACTAACCGAGTCTACAGTATGAATTTGGCTATACTGGGTGTTAGGATGAAGTTGCGGAAGCCGGAAACTGGTGATTATATAGTATTACATAGTATTGTTGTAATTAATTATATCATAGTACTCCATCCATCAGCCTATAGTTCGCCCACTGATGGATGAAGTCCTTTCCAGGACTTTGCCACTCCCGGCGATCATCCTGGAAGAATTGCTCATACTCACACACGCTGGGCAGGCCTGTTGGTAAGCGCGGTACCGGAACCCTCGCACCAGTGACGCCGCTGCCAATCACCAGTCTGTTCCATATAAGGCCCGGCTATTAGGGATGGATATACCGCCATCCTTCGGCCCCAGGCATGGTGGGCCTCCTTGTTTTTTACTCTCCCCCGAATTACTTCGAGGGGGTCACCAATTAAGATGGTGGTACCTCCACAGTCGAGCACGGCATCAGCTCTACCACCTAATCTTATATCAATATATATTTTGTGTTACCGTATGACGTCACGTCATGAGAAGCTGTACCGGAAAAGTGTTGTGTAAAGTATAATAGTTGCGTTTTTGTCAATAATTCGTCCGTTATCGACTTCCGTAGATTTTGCGAAAGTCCCTGGAGAGACTGAATTACACCTCGCCTGCTTTCACTCTCCCCTTTTTTGGGGAGCGCCCTTCATCCAGGATCCTTAAAAGGGTTGCATATTTAATAAAAAATACACCATGTAAAATACTTCTGCCCTTTATGTCATATGTTTTTTTGATCATAAATAAAAGTAGAAAACATAATATTCAATTACCATACAATATGTACGTTATTTCATCCCTTATTTGTCAATAAAATAAATAAATAAAGAGACATTTACACTAACAAGTGAGAACATTTAATTGTTGCTGATCCGACTTCAAGTGCTTTGCACATGTTCTAAAGCCGGTCAAGTACGAGTTGACCACACGCGCCGAGGGTTCCGTAAAATAAAAAAAACTGTCAAGTGCGAGGCAGATTTGCGTACCGAGTTCGATAGTTTTGGGAATTTTGTCATTTTGTTTTCGTGAATTTTTCAACTGTTATTTATTCTGTAACCTTTACGTAAATGTTATATGCCAAAATTTTTCATTACCATGATTTTTTTCGGTCCACCAGTTTTGGAGATAAGGGGGGGGGGGGGCGGGATTTTTCGAAATAAATGCGAGTAAATATAGCCAAACTATATGTTTTTACAGTCCAATTTGTTACCAATACTGAATTTTTATAAAAAAAATCTGTTCAGCTTTTTAAATCGCTATAGTTTTCCTGTAGTTTGCCAGCTATGAACTATAACCGATTTTTTTTTTTGTATTTTTCGGTCCAACAGTTTTAAAGATAAGGGGGAGGACATACACTTTTTTGTGATTTTCTATTTCTCGAAATCAGTGCCAGTCAGTTAGTTAAAGTATATATTTTTACAATTAATATTATCTACAATTTGATACCCATATTGTATTTTTAGGATTTTTTCTCTCTCTCGTATTGGAAATATTTTGAAAAATTTCAAGTTTTTCAATTTTTTTTACTACTTGTTATGTAAGCAAGTTAATGCTATTTTGTGCTAAATTTCAAGTCTTTATCTTTAACTGTGCTAAGTTATGAGGCTGTGACATACGGACGGACAACGGAGTCTCACCATAAAGGTTCGTTTTGTAACTTAGGTACTAAGGAACCCTAAAAAAGACGAGTTTAACAGCTAGCGCCATCTTCGAGTTTTGCATATTAGCATATAATTTTTATGTCTATTTAAATATTAATTTTATTATTCCTGTAATATTTGCAGGTTACAGTTGTGTAAAAACATGATTTTTTCATAATTTTCGGTCCACTCGGAGATAAGGGGGGGGGGGGACAAACATACTTTTACAATTCAGTGCGCATAATATAAATAAATGTAAATTTTTTGTAACGGAAAACTAACTAACTTATCTAATTAAGGCTAAGGGCCAGTTGCAGAAAGGTTCTAACATCCCTTATATTGTTTTTGACAAAGAAAGTGACAGCATTCATTTTAAAGTTTCATTAAACATAATAACTCATTTAAAAGTGCAAGAAGGTATGTAATTTTATTGAAATTACCCATAACGTATTTTTAAACTATACTTTTAATCGGCCAGTTGCATGATACCAGGATTAGTTGCTGTCACTTTCTTTTTCATAGGTAACGTAAGGGATGGGGGAACGTTTTATTGTCACATCGCGCAATTCTTTTTTTTATTGAAAGATATGAAATAAATATGATTTATGGCATTTTGCGAACATAGTCTAGTGTCAGTTGGGCTTTTCCGGCAAATCTTTTGTTATTTTTTGCATTAGGTTTGTCCAGGACTGGACTCTTTAATTTGACAGCCTGCGGTGTGGGTTTGGTCGGGAACTTTATGAAACACTGCTGTATGTACCTTTAAATTTTAATCGTTTCACAATACAAACAAATATCCCGACAAAAATGCGTGCGTGCGAATCACCAAAAAACCATTTGACCTCTGCCCGGAAACCGAAGTTCAACCCAAGCATAGACAAACCCATAGAGTAATTTAGGGAGTAACAATAGTGATTGACCAATCTATGATTATTTAACACATTGGGTTGAAATATGAAACATTATACAATATTAAGCATTATACATTTTGATAGGTATATTTAACGTTTTTTAAGTGACATCGAGTATTTATTATGATCGGTTGACCACAAGGTTGTAAATGAATAGGCAAACCAACTTTAAACACGCTTTTAAGGAGCTTAGTATCGCCAAATACTTTCTAAAAGTATACTATTAAGTATACTTTATACTTTTAAGGGTACTTTCTAAAGCCTACTCCTCGTTTATGGCCAAACGAAAAATATTGAAAAAATTTATTATGAATTATCAACTCTAAGACAACATATGCAACATTTTTCTTTTTTGAACCACCAAAACTTCTGTTTTTGCATATAGCAAACTTTTAACAATAAGTTGTCTTAGCTAAAAGTAGTATTTTGGCCGTTATAATTATTTCTTAATATTTTGTTACAAATATGGAGAATCGACCCTTAAGCTAATCGCACACTTTCCAGCATCGTACGCATTTCGCAATATATGAAGTACTAAGCTTGTATAGCGTTGCTTAAGGCGATTACCGTCGCCAAATTAGCAGCTCGATGTTTGTCTGTATGAATATCGACGGAAACGACATTGAAATAGCGTTCAAATCAGTGCACAATGCGTGGTGGCTGTTACGACGCTCGCTGCGTCCTTGAAAGGGCAAAATAGGAGAAAATAATACTTTTCACATGGGCGTCATTCTTCGATTGAATAATTCTATGTTATATTTATAGCTATCAAGTTTATCTATTTATCAAAGCATAAATGAATTAAATCACCTAAGCCGCTTAGGAGCAGTAGGAAATTCAAGCCAAAAAACACCATTCAGTTGAAACAATTTTTCATATAGAAGTTTTCGTGGTACGAAAAAGCAAATGTTGCATATGTTGTCCTAGAGTTGATGATCCATAATACATTTTTTCAATATTTTTGGTTTGGCCATAAAAGAAGAGTAGGCTTTAGAAAGTACCCATTTGGCGATATTAAGGGCCTTAATATTTTGTTACAAATCCTGAGAATCGACCCTTAAGCTAATCGCACACTTTCCAGCATCGTACAGCTCGCTACAACATTTCTATCCCTTTTTTAATTTTTTTTTTTATTTCCCTACTTTCCTCCGATTTGATTTTTTCAGGGGCCTTGGTTTTTTTTTTTTAAGTTATCTGATTTCATCATTACACATAATTATTACTTATTTTTACGTTATTGTTTATATTATTGACATTTAGAGAATTGTATTTATGTATTAAAATAAAGTATTAATTATTACATTTTATTTGCGTCATTATACTTTTTACATTGTTTATTTATAACTTTATTATGTTAATTAAATTTGTATTGAATATTATATGTCATGTATTTCTTTTAATTGTTTAATCTTTAATTAAATATTTAGATACCATTTATTATAAATTTAAATGAAAAATTGTTAATTGTTATCGACATATATTTATGTATGTCTTTATATATTATATGTCAAATATCTATTTTTATAATTCGACTGACGACGAACACAAGTTGGTCGAAATATATATCGATAACAATTTATAATTTTTCATTTATATTTATAATGTGTTTTAAAATAATTAAAAGCAAAAAAAGGCTCTAAAATAATATTTTTTCAACTATTTATTATAATTAATTAATGGAATTTATTTTCTATCCCTTTCGAGGTTGATCAACAGAGTGAGAGAGAGAGCATTGTATCACGCGCTATCGAGCTCGATATGGTTTGCTATGCTAGACCAGCAGGGGAGTCTAGCATGCGCCGTCGATACAGTGTATTAGCGCAAGTAGAATAGATAGACGCTGTATATCTGGCGCGTGCTAGCTATACAGCTTTATACACGGCCACGCGTAACGGTTTACCTTTTTCTGCGATTATCACCTTTATGCGCGAGTAGTATGAACTGCAATCGCATACAGTCACGTGTTGGAGACTGCATAATATAATACATTATTTTATGCAAAATCGATATGTATCGATAAGCCGTAGCCATAAGAATTAGGTGTCGAATATTTACGAGTTTATACGACGTGCACTCGTATAAGGTGGCGCGCGCGGGGCCGCGCACCTTTATGAGCGAATTCCATTTTTAAATTTTAACCCTGTGTGGCAGAGGTGGTATGACCACTTATTTCGGTAGACTTGGATCAAAGAGATCGTATACTTCTTTAGGGTTTTGTTAACATCATTGCCAACTGAGCAGAAAATCTCGGTCTCGAGAAAAATGAATTATACAGGACAGTGGCGTGCACAGAACTTTTTGCTGGAAAAGCAAACAATTGGTCAAGAACAACAATAAAAAAAAATATTAAAAAAAATAAACATGACTTTGAAAAAAAAAAGTTTGTATAGGAAATTTTCACTCTCGGGTAGACATTGTCTACCATGGCGTCATACAAATTTTTTTTATTTTTTATTTTCCAGCAAAAAGTTCTGTGCACGCCACTGATACAGGACATGATAATATCGTATTGTATAAATAGTAAATATTTATAATTGTAAAAACTAATTAATATTATTAAATACTATTATTTTTCAAGTTAATTACAATCATCTACATTGGTGTCGATTTGGTGTAGCACAATTTAACTTCTTTGACAGGACTAAACTTAATTTAAGCGTTCTTTTTATTGTATCGAAAAGACAAGAACAGAACGCTTAAGTTAAGTTTAGTCCTGTCAAGTCTGTATGTCACTCTTATTTGTCAAACTTTGAAAAACTCTGTCGATGAAGACCTCATTTGAATTATTTATTTATTATTTATTATTTCAATCGCGTTTCTGTATTACAGAATACTGTAAATCCAGAAAAAAAATTCATAAGATGTTTAATTAATTTATCAAACTAGTAGCTTTATTTAATGTAGTCAAAACGACTCCAAAAAGTGCCAATATTCCAATTCCTCGCCTTAAGGTGGATGGTCCAAGGCAATCTCCATACAAACTTGTGGGAACCAATTACGACGACAGAAGTATTATTATTTAATTCTGTTACCTTTTCCACACCTTCCATCAACTTTACACCCGCGAATAATCAGTTTTTTTACAAACATTTTAGAATCTAATTTTGTTATTTAAAACTTTTGTAATCCAATGTATGAAAGTTTTAAATTGCAAAATTGGACTGTTAAAACATTTTGTTTTTAAGAAAAACTGAATATTCGCGGGTGTAGTTGATGGAACGTGTGAAAAAAAGGTAACAGAATTAAATAATAATACTTCTGTCGTCGTTATTGGATCTCACAAGTTTTTTATAAAAACTACCTTGGACCATCCACCTTAAAGTTCACATTTTAGGGTTAAATGGAAATTTAATGTAAACGGCGACTCTGTAATAACAACAGCCTTGTTCTCAAGAGGTTGTTGTTAAAAGTCTTCTTTTTTGAGAATAAATATCAATAATTATAATTTATTCAAGTACCCTTTACCCGTTGCTTCTTCTCCGTATAGCCTTAAAGCTGATAATTGATATTTATTTGTTCAAATAATTACTGTTTTTATAATAAAATTAAACGAAGCTTTTGTAAAAATAACACGTCACCTTTCCTGTTATATAGGTAACTAATTATTTATCATTATCGTTAAAACAATAAGTAACATAATAAATCGTAGCTCGAATCCATGTTTTTGGTTAAAAGTATAGTCTTTGCAATTCCGTAAATTATTCTTCCTGGGCCCGTAGCATAGTGTTTAATCGCGTGCGACGCCATCAGTTGAATTACAAGTGCAAGGAACGTGACGTACTGTTTAATCGTAAAAACATCGTGTCACGCTCCTCGCACTTGTGATTCAACTAAATCGCATCGCGCGCGATTAAAAGCGGTTTCGCAGCTGGATTGTGAAAAGCTCGCCTTTTTTAATTAATCGAAACAGAAGACTTATATTCTAAATTCACTCAATAGTTATTCAACAAAACCTTATTACCTATTTACCACGTTTGTCTGCGGAACGTGCAAAAACAAAATAAAAAGGGATTGGAAATATAAATTTTTTTAGACAAAAGTATACATATTAATACATTGCTTATAAATACATTCCCCTAAAAAAGACAAACAAAACAAATTTATTTTTTCCATATAAGGAGAGACCTAATTTCTTCTAAAGAACCCTCGAAATTTCTTCCAAAGAACCCCCGAAAGCATGGCGTTGTTGTGTTGATTCTAGGCTCAGTATAGAGGCTTAAGGGTCGGTATAATGTCAGATGCACAATTTCAAATGAGCATAAAACATTGTGTAACTTGGTCAATCGGTTTAATAAAAATAATATAGATAATAGACTATAGGGCTGATATTCGTGCAGAAGCAAAAACGCAAAAGCTTTAAGTTCGCTCGATAGAAAAAAAATTATGAAGTTACCTCTATATTTCATGTTTTTCGAGTGTTAAAGGACCTTTCTTAAAACAGTTTGCCTTGAAATTTGTATTAAAAATAAGAAAACAAATGACCCCGTATAATTGCACGGGGATTTTGAATAATTCTGTTTCGTTTTCATTTAATTTAACATCTAAGAATTGGCGCTTACGTCGATTTATTCTGAGACAAGGCGGCGACAAGATATCTCGGTCGCACGCGCTTTTTGTTCCATGCTTTGTTTCGTCACTCACCCGTCGGTCAGTTGTGATCGCTCCGTTGAGACGGGAGGGCTACGTTTTTGCGCTCTCGACGTCCCGGTTTCGTAATTTAAATAAATCTCGTAATTTGAAACATGGGAAATAAATGCAACCAATGTAAAAAATGGAATAAAAATGTTTTACGAGTGAAAATAAAGCAGTGGATGAAAGTAATGCAAAGGTACGCCATTACTTAACAAAATAAGTAGATAGGTCATGTTTTATTAAAGATGGTGAACTAAAGGTTGTCTCAATGGACTAATGAATATCGCTATGTTTTTCGTCTGAGGTATTTTTTTTAGCTTACAATTTAATATCACAATAAATATGGTTGATGGATGTGGAAGAGGCGAAAGAGTTGTGGCTGGATCGTAGCAGATGGAAATCTGTAGTCTCTGCCTAGCTGCCTACCCCTCTGGGAGACTAACAAAACCTTATCACACCATCACCATCGGCGTATCGACGTATTCTCGTATCGGCGTATCGACGTATCGGCGTATCGACGTATCGTTGTATCGAAGTATCCCCGTATCGACGTATCGTCGTATCGACGTATCGTTGTATCGACGTATCCCCGTATCGACATATCGACGTATCGACGTATCGCCGTATCGACGTATCCCCGTATCGACGTATCGACGTATCGACGTATCGGCGTATTGACGTATCGTTGTATCGACGTATCCCCGTATCGACGTATCGTCGTATCGACGTATCGTCGTATCGACGTATCGGCGTATCGACGTATCGGCGTATCGACGTATCGTTGTATCGACGTATCCCCGTATCGACGTATCGTCGTATCGACGTATCGACGTATTCTCGTATCGGCGTATCGACGTATCGGCGTATCGACGTATCGGCGTATCGACGTATCGTTGTATCGACGTATCCCCGTATCGACGTATCGTCGTATCGACGTATCGTTGTATCGACGTATCCCCGTATCGACATATCGACGTATCGGCGTATCGGCGTATCGACGTATCCCCGTATCGACGTATCGACGTATCGACGTATTGGCGTATTGACGTATCGTTGTATCGACGTATCCCCGTATCGACGTATCGTCGTACCGACGTATCGGCGTATCGACGTATCGACGTATTCTCGTATCGGCGTATCGACGTATCGGCGTATCGACGTATCGTTGTATCGACGTATCCCCGTATCGACGTATCGTCGTATCGACGTATCGTTGTATCGACGTATCCCCGTATCGACATATCGACGTATCGACTATCGGCGTATCGACGTATCCCTGTATCGACGTATCGACGTATCGGCGTATTGACGTATCGTTGTATCGACGTATCCCCGTATCGACGTATCGTCGTATCGACGTATCGGCGTATCGACGTATCGGCTTATCGACGTATCGTTGTATCGACGTATCGTTGTATCGACGTATCGTCGTATCGACGTATCGTCGTATCGACGTATCGACGTATCGGCGTATCGACGTATCGT
This sequence comes from Ypsolopha sequella, assembly GCA_934047225.1. NCBI lineage: Eukaryota > Metazoa > Arthropoda > Insecta > Lepidoptera > Ypsolophidae > Ypsolopha > Ypsolopha sequella. The sequence goes on along the minus strand of OW204004.1, from coordinate 18,099,985 downwards.
TGTATCGTTGTATCGACGTATCGTCGTATCGACGTATTGCCGTATCGTCGTATCGTCGTATCCCCGTATCGACGTATCGTCGTATCGACGTATCGGCGTATCGACGTATCGGCGTATCGACGTATCGGCGTATCGACGTATCGTTGTATCGACGTATCGACGTATCGTTGTATCGTCGTATCCTCGTATCGTCGTATCCTCGTATCGACGTATCGTCGTATCGACGTATCGGCGTATCGACGTATCCTCGTATCGACGTATCGTCGTATCGACGTATTGCCGTATCGTCGTATCGTCGTATCCCCGTATCGACGTATCGTCGTATCGACGTATCGGCGTATCGACGTATCGGCGTATCGACGTATCGTTGTATCGACGTATCGTCGTATCGACACATCGACGTATCGACGTATCGGCGTATCGACGTATCGTTGTATCGACGTATCGGCGTATCGACGTATCGGCGTATCGACGTATCGTTGTATCGACGTATCGGCGTATCGTTGTAGTTGTATCGACGTATCGTTGTATCGACGTATCGTCGTATCGACGTATCGTTGTATCATCATCGTTATCATTATCTTTGCAAGTATGACTTTCGAAAAATAAAATTTTGAAATATAAAAATTAGATGCAAACACAAAATTACGCAAAAAAATGCCATTGCGAACAAACCGTTTTGTCAACTGGGTTGAATTTTATACATCGTAGATGCATTATACTTATTATTGAAAACTAGCACGTGCACGGGTTAATGACCGCGGATCCACACCGCTCGTTGGAGCTAAGAAATAGCGCTCGCGGCCGGTGACGGCCGGTCGCGCAAACAGTTGAGGTGCGGGGATGCGGGGGCAAAATCACTAATTTGTCCAGGTTTATACGCAGCCTTAAGAACCCGGTGCAGGACGACGCCAACTCCGATGCGAAGCGAGACGTATCGCGACAATAAAGCGCATATTTGGCTGGCTGATCTAAACAAGCGCCTCACGCTTTGCCCAACGCCGTTTGAACTGTGCTGAGCGAGTCTCGCCCTTTGCGTTGGAAATAATCATTATTTCTAAATACCTTAATTGTGCCCCGATTACTTGTTATTTTTTATTCTGTTTTAATTAATTAGAATATTGATGATACTTCCGAGTGGTGTATGTGCTTACTTTGCTTGTTAAATGATAATAAGTCACTTAACGAAGTCTTGTAAAAGGTCTCGATTTTAGGGCGAAAACCCATTATTTTGAATATTTTTCTGATCTTTAACGCGATGTTTGTGAAAAAATCAGGGACATACACCGCTTCATTTTGACCGTCTAAATGAAAGCCTAAAATTTATTTGATTGAATTGTTTCACTTTCGCGAGTTATTATGGTTTTTAGATATGTATGAATTACGATTCGGAGCGGGTTCTTAACTACAACAATTTTCTTATTCCATTTGTTTACGTAACAGATAATTACACAGCAAACAAGTTGAAAACAGTGCAGGGAACCTGCGCGTACGTATTTGCGCAGTTTTTGCCGCGTCCGGTGCGGGTGGCTGGAAAGCAGGCGGTTCCGGTTCCGCAGCTCGCCCCGCGCCGCCGGAAGTCGACAGATGAGATTCGGTGAGGTACTTGCGCAGGCGCACGTTTCCGGTTGCGCTTTGACTAAGGTGCAACCTGACCTTGATCGTATTTCTCATTCTAGTTTGTGGTTTCATGTTTCTACACTCGGTAGGACAATTTCTTTCGACCAACTTGAATCTCAGGGAAAGTAGAAGATAGATAGATAGATAGATAGATATAATCTTTATTTAATATACACCATTCTTATAAAAGTGCATAATTTAATAGCGGTGTTAGCTCAGACGGTAAAACACTGACCTCTCAATCTTGAGATCCAGGTTCGATCCCGGGTCGGGCATGCATCAATGAGTTTTTCGGATTTTATGCGCACAGTATTTGTTCTTACTTACCATTTGCTAAACGGAGAAGGAAAACATCATGAGGAAACTTGTATACCCTAAAAAGTGTGTAATTGTGCCCGAAGTACGCCGGTGATAGGTCACTATATCACCACCCATCACGTTGGGACGTAATAATCGTCGGTGAAACGCAGGCGGATCGAGTGTGCACTTGCATTTCACAGTTCACACTCGGAACACCTCTGACACCCTCTCGGGGATTCATGTCGTGTAGATGTATTTGGATAATTTAAGCCAATGACAATTTCACAGTAAATCAAAAAATCATCACATCGCATTAAGGCGCTCTTATCCCAAAATCAGTAATTTCAAAGTCAAATAGAGCTTTCAAATATCGTCTAAAACTTCCAAAAAAAAATACGCAATATAGTTCGAACCTTTATCTAGGTCTTCCACGCATGTGTTACACGATCAGATAAACTTTGCTCGATAGAAATAATTCATGAACACAGCATGTAATAAGACCTTTCAAATCATGCCATTTCCATAATTCCACTCTTTTATTAACGAAACATATCTGGTAATATTGCTCTTTAAATTTTCTAGGTCGACCACGTAAGTGGGTTTTAATAAACATATCCCTTATTTTTAAACAATTTAAAAACCGATAAAAACAACGAAAAAGTACAAAAGTGTGGTTATTTTCTTTACTCATTACACGTAAAGAAAAAGACAGAGAGTCACTCTTCTGGGATAAGAGCGCCTTAACTGGAATTATGCTTCAGAGTATTCCTCTACATCTTTGTCTGGACTGCTGTCATGAAAGTCCACAGCAAAAAACTCACCATTCTTTACTGAAAAGTTCAATCAATATGAAAAATAAGTAACTGTGTAAGAAGCATTTTAAAATATTTCCAAAACATTATTTTAGCAAATGCGACATAATGAATGAGACTGCGAACATTTCGATACTGTGGACATTTTGATGTATACTTTATGCAACCAAATGGAGTTAAGGCGATATGCGAAACAAATACGGGTGTTTCTTTCCTGTGTATTTCATGAAACACACGGAAAATTATAATCTGTTTCTGGTATATGCATTTTGACATCTAGGGATTTGATTTTGGAAAACATGTTTGGATAAACTTTCCTCGATAGAAATAATTGTTGAAATGAGGTCTTCTAACACACTTTTTCTCCTCGTTTAACGAGTAGCAGCCATGTACAGAACTCAAACATATTTTATTAGATGGGTTTCAACAATATCTAAATATTTGTTTTTGGAAATTTTGCTAGCTCCTCTCGCACTGTGCGATTTTTCGCTTGGAGTGACAGTGACAATAATAAAATTTGCATAGCCTCTTAATGTAACGAGCCAATGCTTTTTAATCCGTTTCCCAAGAGGTCTATAGTTTATCTTTTCTTAAAACGAGAAATTCTTATTACAGACGGACACAATGATGTACAAACAGATGACATATAAATAACAATGCACTTGTATCAAACTTTTTCATCCAAACACCATGTGCACCTAAATCTAAAAACGAAATCAACTTTTTCTATCATATTTGCATCCTAGTGACACATGTCGCTCCCGAGACGCTAAAATCACAAAAAAATCCCGAAATCTAACAAAAAATCCGGGGAAAAAAGATCGGCAGATGTACGAAAAGAAACATAGGCCAGCACGTGCCATCTGCCAAATCTCTCAAGTAACACGCACACACACAAAAGTTCATACAGAAAAAATCACGCACACATGAGTAAAAGAGTGCGATCGATCAAAGCCGATCGCTGCGCACGCGCCGCTCAACAGCAGATGGTCTGCTATGATTGGTCGAAGATGTTTGAATTTCGAACTTCCGCACAATGGTATGATAAGGAAAGGAATATGACTTATTGGCAGTTGTCGGCCACTTAGCTTGGACAGCTTGATTTATTTCATGAGGTGGCCATATGATTGTGATTTAGAATTGATGTTCCAACAATTACTTTGCTATAGCTTTCTTTGTCATCGTCTTATTCCGTAGAAAGTTTCCAGATGCTTTTCTTCGTCAATTGTTCTATGAAATGCGAATTTATCATCAATTTAGCTTTCTAATTTGCTATTGATTTGCACTTTACTTTCTCTACATACATACAGAGACGGTCCCCGTTTAGACATTTTTATTCAGAATTAAGATTACACGTCAAGCTGTTCTCAATAATTGAAATGAAAGCATTAGTGACAAAAATATGTAGGTAATTATTAGTCTTGTAGAAAGAAACTGGAACCCTTCCAGGATCATCATATCAAGAGCTTACGTGAACATTTTGTTGTGAAATCCTTTGCTGGACCTCAATTCCGGGCTTGAACCAAATATCACAACCATGGAGATAAATCTCTGAATGGAGATTTTATCTCCATACCTAATGACCAGTCGAAATATCTCGCTGATTTGTGACCAAAAGTCTATGAATGGAGATCGTTAGAATTGCATTTTTTTGTTTTCGACGACGGAGATAAGCAGTTTCTCACCTGATATTTAGACCATGGAGATTATTTCCATACCTTCCAGGCCTTCAGAGAAGTTTTCCACTTGGGATACCTACTCCATGCATTCATATTCAGACTTCAGACTCTTCTTTTTTTGCTAAGATACCATTTCTAGAATTCTGTAAAAAAATGGAGACAAAAAAGGATGTCTCGCAATTTAATTTTTAATACCATGAAACGGGTTTTATTGTAAATTAAACAAATTTTAAGTGTAATTTGAAGGTCTTGAAGGTGTAAAAACGCAAAATCAGAGTTTAAATTCCGATTTCATATCTAGATTATCTCAAATTACGCTGTATGAAATGCAGCGCTTTGATTGGCTGATTCGTCGCTTAAGTATAGCTTAGCAAGATTTTCTTCATTCAGAAACTGGCCCTAAGTCTTTTTAATTTAAAATAGACCTCCCTTTACATATTTTTAAGAACATTTGGGTATCAAAAGACGAGGTTGAAGAAAGCAAGCTACCTGGATATATGGCAGCTGCAACACTTAAATCGATCCCTCCTCCTATCCTTGTCATACCTTCAATTTTTCCATATTTTCATCCCTTTCTACCTAAGACGTAATGGTCGTTTAGAAGCGATGTAACGCAGAAAAAATTAAAGAATCGTAAGAATGTCTCACGGCAAATCGTATGGACATTTTGATTTCGTGAGTTGTCATCGAAATTCTTTATTACGTTTATGAATAGTTTAATTTAAATACCACCTGACTTTGTTATCTGATCTTTTGTCAGCTTGATACGAATTAATAAATGACAAAAAGTAATGGACAGAACAAATCTTCTTGTATAATATAATAAAATTAATTAAATAAAGATAATTAACAAAAACAAATAAATAACAAAAACAGGTGCTGATGCTGCGCTCGACTGTGGAGCTACCACCATCGTACTCGCAAACCTCACCGAAGTTATTCGGGGGAAAATAAGAGGACAGAGGGCCTACTCCGAAGTGACAACATTCGATCGAATATCGTTCGGCCATATATCCATCACAGTTTCTATCGCAGGTTGATATTTGACCCTCAGCAGATGAGGCATGATAAGCGCATCCCACACCCAGTGCAAGTGCGGTGCTCCTTCGCAGAACATGCCTCTTTTGCTCTCGTGCCCAGCGTACCCAAAAACCTGTACGTGGGTTGACCTATGAAAGGCCTCGGCAAATGCTGTGGATGTGACTGCATACAGGGGCTCTACCGCGTAATTCTCATTTGTATCAACATCAACTTGAGATTGAAATTTGACGTGCGTGCGACGACGCCCGCCTAACATGCCATCTCTTTTGCACGCGTTGAATTTCGCATGCATTTGCTTGAAGTTGATACAAATGAGAATTATGCGGTAGAGCCCCTGGTCTAGGATTTTGTAAAGGCACCATTGACACGAAAAGAAGACGACAGCATTTTATTATGACGACATTCTCTATACGTGCGTCAGAGATAGACGTATGCTCGGACGATAAACGATCGACCGAAACTTTTTGGGAGTGCCGGGCCAGCTCCCAAACAGGCATAACCAGCAGGTGGCCCACCATGCCTGGGACCGATTGATGGAGGTATATCCATCCCCAGTTGCAGGCCTTTATTTACATATATTTAAATGACGCCACTGCCCGTGACGCCACTGCCCGTGACACCGCTGCCTGTGACACCGCTGCCCATGACGCCGCTGCTCGTGACGCCGCTGCCCGTGACGCCGCTTCTCGTGACGCCTCTGCCCGTGACGCCGCTGCCCGTGACTCTGCTACCCGTCACCAGTCTATTTTTCTATAACAGACTGGTGACGGGCAGCGGCGTCACTAGAGCGAGGGTACCGCACCGCGCTCACCAACCCGCCTGCCCAGCGTCTGTTAGGATCAAAAATGGCTGAATCTCGGAAAGGCCTATGTCCAGTCCAGCAGAGGACGGACAAGGCTGATGGATCCATCCGGATGGAGACAAAAAAACCAAACCCTAACTAAATTTTTCGGTCAAACTGATCTTTTGAACATTTAAAATTAATCATTTTGTTGATGCCGTTTGATAACGTATAGCTTTATGTTTTATCTGACATCAGCATTACAAATCGAGGGCTGTTGCCGAAAAGGCGATACAAGCGTCACAAAAAACTAGGTGCCATTAAAATCTTGATACACAAAATAAAACCTTTCATACTTTGTACATTCACGTTTCTATAAGATAAATCTTTTATTCCTATATCCAGGTAGAGCCTTAAAATTACGCACGTGTTATTCAATGGAACCTTCTAGTTCCCACGTCCTTTGCGCAAATATCGTTTGAAAAAAGCTTCTTCTAAGATTATCCCAAAGAAAAAATTGCAAACACGTGTGCATCCGTTAAGAATCAAAGCCTGGGAATCCGCTGTTTGTATTAACAGATAGGTTCTTAACTTGAAATATTTGTCAAACATATTTAATGGGACAAGAAATTTAAGAAAGAGGTATATTTGTATATATATGCCATGGCAGATCGTAGAATTAAGCAGATCGTAAAGTATGAAATCGTAAAACTTACACTAAAATGTCAAAAATAGGTAGAACGAACGAGCGGAGCTATTTTATAATAAAAATTATAATATACCATCAGGACATGCATCTCCAAGGGTTTGTCAGAGGTCTTTCTGAGTATGGACTGTACCTTGAAAAGTTTACACTGGTATACCCTCGTTTCACTGATGATTATTGCATCCCGGCGTGGTACGGAGCGAGTCACATTTGGGACACAAATACAAGTTTTTATTAGCATGCAGGTGTCATCACAATTGTTTTCTTCCCCGTTCAGTAAACGAGCCGTCGTCGTCATTTTGCAGAATTCGGTTTTCTTATTATCGTCGCAGTTACCCTGCACCCGTAGCAGTGTCAAGTCACGCGCGACGCGACTTAGTTAAATCACAAGTGCGAGGAGCGTGACATCGCAAAAACATCGTGTCACGCTCCTCGCACTTGTGATTCAACAAAGTCCCGTCGTGCGCGATTAAACACTGTGTTACGGGTGCAGCATATATACGCTATAAGGGGTGTTGATAAAATAACCGCCAAGCTGAAAACTGTCGATACAACTCAAAGATCGAAAGAACGAGCGAAGCTGCGGGCAACTAAAAGAATACGCTGACTGAATGATCCATCGACGCCCAGACCAAACGACTGGAGATAGGAACATGAAATTTGTACAGGTTCCTTGTAAGAAGTAGACATCCGCTAAGAAGGGATTTCAGAAAAATCCCATGGGATCGGGAGAAACGGGACCCACGCAAGCAACGCTGCCAGGCGTCCGGAATAAAAGAGCTTTGTTTCACGGATCAAATTTAGAACGATTCTCGTTAACCAATCAGGATCAAGTGGTCACCCCAATTTACAAACAAATGAATCGTTAAAATGGTGATTAAAAGTGTAATTGAGCTCTAAATACATCGTTCCGACAAATTGGTTGACGGCCAATTATAAAGATGCAAGGAAGGATGTAAGAAACGCATACCAAAGCTCCATTTCATACTTTTTCTTTTATTTATTAAAGCGATACGTAAAAGTTTTAGCGTCCCTCTTACTTCATATGCGAAAAAACCCTCAGTCCGAGTGGGACGGATTCGTGGAAAAGTAGCAAAAAGTCGGTTTTATATGAATATAAAATGTACTAAGCTATTTTGTCAAAAAGATTTTCTATGAGACTTTACAAATACATGATATCCACATTTTGAATGCAATTTCACAATGAAATTAGTTAGGATTTCAGAATTACAAGAAAATATAAAACAATTTATAGGTCTTTTCGGAAAATTTCATGCAATCGTCTTTTCCTTTCGCTCGCGGCTCCGCCCACGTTTATTCAGTATCTGCCCCGTTTTCGCCTTAGGCGTTATTTTATTATCACCCCTTATAGCCTATATGTTGACCAAGGTCACTACGATGATAATAAAAAAACCGCATCCAAATCCATTGAGGGATTCTCGAGTTACACGGAATATACTCGTACATACAGTTACAGACAGACATACAGACAATAATTCTAAAAACCGGCCAAGTGTGAGTCGGGCCTCGCTCTTTTAGGGATCCGTACATGATCAATTATTTCAAACTAGATATTTATTTAATTGTAGGTAATTAAAAACTGCAAAATTGAGTTGGTGGAGTATTCGGGGACGTAACCCTAAAACTACATTATAAATCGACGTTTTTAGTATTTGTTGTTTAAATAGAGCATATGGTACATAATATACAGAAATTTTAAATTCCTAATGGCCTTTGGGATAGACCCCGTAACAAAAATGGTCTAAAAATGGCAACTTTGATAGACCCTTTCAATTTTAAGATAAAAAAATAAAATATATACTCTACTTAATGAGCTCTAGACAATGACACCAAAAATGCTAAAGTAAAAAATTTTTTTTTTCTGCTCCATTTTAATTACATTTTAAATTCTGTTTTGGGTCAACATTTTAAACTACATATAAAATTTTCAGGTTTCTATCTCATTCCGTCTAAGAGCTAGAGAGTCTAGAGACCCGTGACATACGGACAGACGGACAGACAGACGGACGGTTTCGATTTGCCCTTTGGGTATGGAACCCTAAAAATTGTAGTTTTGGCCTGAGTACAATACTAATAAGTGATAACCAACTACATTTAATATTTTGCAAAAAAATAATTTATAAGTATTTATAGATAGTATAGATAAACTGATATTTTGCTATTTTCGGAATCCGTCCCTCCCGCACTGCGGGTCTTTCCGCATGGAGTAACAGTGACCATTGCAAGCGCGACATTTTGGCGTGTATTTTTCATTAGATAAAAGTTTAGTCCATCCATCAGCCTAGTTCGTCCACTGCTGGACATATGCATGCTTTCCAGGACTTTGTCACTCCCGGCGGTCATCCTGGAAGAATTGCCCATACTCACATCACTCGCACCAGTGACGCCGCAGCCCGTCACTAGTCTGTTCCATATAAGGCCCAGCTATTAGGGATGCATATACCGCCATCTATCGGTCCCAATCATGGTGGGCCTCCTGGTTTCTTGCCTGTGAGCTGTCCTCTTACTCTCCCCCGAATTACTTCGAGGGGGTCTCCAAGAAAGATGGTGGTACCTCCACAGTCGAGCCCGGCATCAGCTCTACCACCTGGTAGAAAGTTCAGTATGATCAGAAAACTACCATTAAACGATACCTGTTTTGTCGCGTGTCGACAATGTGTTACAAAATCCTAAGAACCTTACAACATTATAGATTTATGAATTGGACTATTAAGAGCCAAATAAAATCGTTTAAAATGTTCACAAAATCTCCGTAGAAAAAGTGTTGGATAGCACGCGATCTGTATGGGCTCTATCGCTTGTAAATGTTTTTTTACTCTTGTAAATGGTGGATTTAACATGCATTACAACATGTATTTTTTGTTAAGAGGTATAACAGTCAAGTTTTAGGGTTATAGGAATGTTTGGAGTTCACACTTCTTTGAATAATTTGGTTGAGGTCCAGCTTTATGAATTAGGTAACTTTGATTTCTATACGATGGAATTTCTAGCTAAATCACTTTATGATTTGTCATATTAATAAAGTCACTTCTTTAGTACGTTCTAATAAAGTGTTGTCAGAACAAATGTATTATACTCGAAAAGCATATATAGCTATACATATATATTTTATTTTAATTTCCTGTCCTCCGTCAATGGGGCTTATTCCACTTTAACTCCAAACCCATTGTTCTCAAAATTTTACCGTCCTTACATTGTGTCCAATTCGACTCCAAAATGTTTTAGACATTTAATTTAAAGTTAGAAATATTTGCATACTTCAATTCCACTCAACTCTAAAGCAGTTTTGTTAGAGTCAAAAGAAAAATTGCATATTTTATTCAGTGTTAACACGATTTAATTGTCATAAATAAGACAGAACTAAACTTAATTTAAGTGTTCTGTCTTTTTCTTTCTGTATCAAAAAGATAAGGACCTCATAGCTTAAAATAAGGCAAATATTTTTTTTATTTTTTTTTTATTATTGCGAAATCTGCGGTTGAAATGAGTGCGGTACAAAATTGCGGTACAAATATTGTTATATGACAAAAAGAACTAGTAAGGTTTGGTTAACTGAATATTCGTAGACACGTGTTCTCGGCTCACGCATAGTGGCTAAATATTAAAATTTTTACTTGCTGACTCTACTTCTTAAAATTTCTTGGAGTTAAAGTGGAACGACTTAAATATAAATAGAATATTTATTAAAATGTGTTTTGGAGTTAAAGTGCAACAAGCCGTCAATGGTACCAATGCTCTCTTGGGTAGTTCAGATTTTAATGTTAAGTGTAATTGATGTGCACCTATTATTAAAATATTATATATTTGAAATAATATAAGAGTCTAGATAAGTGTATTTTAATGTGGTCTATGTTAGTTTTTTTTATCATAGCTTTCGTGTTTTCTTATTTTTCGTGTTTTGTATTTATTTGTTTTAAAAATAAAACCTATTTTCAATCTTCCTTTCAAAGTTTTTTTTTTGCAATACCTAAAACCTTTTTCAGATTTCTATTAAGCAAGTAGGTACTTACGTTGGATTTTTTTGTCTCATATAATCTACATATACAGGATGTTAGGATGAAGTTACGGAAGCCGGAAACTAGCGATAGAATTCGTCCGTAAAAAAATAGAGAAAAGCCAAAAAAATATCTGCTGTTTCATACATTTTGGTCGGGCCATTCCATGTAACTTTACTATGGAATGGCTGATTTTTTTTCGCGATTCTAGGTTTGGCTCCATACGAAAAGTAGTTCGAATGGACGAGTACTACCGCAAGTTTCCGGTTTCCGCAACATCATATTAACAGCCACTGTAAAAGAATACCCCGTCTGAATGACTGAGTGATCTCTCAGTGATCCAGGCCAATCCATGCCAGACCCAGGCCAAACGGTTGGGCCTGGTTGGGGTTGGACCTTGGAACATTAAATTAGAACTGTTGTACATTCTTCGTGTGACGTAAGACATCCGCTAAGAATATTTTTATCTCTTGAGGGGACGTCTGCGTGTCGTAGAATAAACCCACAGTCCAAATTTATGTTCCTAGGTTCAATCAGCTGGCCCGGGTATTGATAGATCAGTCAGTCAGGATATTCTCTTATTCGGTTTGCGGCATAATGCTGAGTTGGAGCTTTTTTAGGGTTCCGTACCCAAAGGGTAACCAACGGGACCCTATTACTAGACTCCGCTGTCCGTCTGTCCGTCTGTCTGTTCGTCTGTCTGTCCATCTGTCACCAGGCTGTATCTCATGACCCATGATAGTTAGATAGTTGAAATTTTCACAGATGATGTGTTTCTGTTGCCGCTATAAAAACAAATACTAAAAAACCGGCCAAGTGCGAGTCGGACACGCGCACGAAGGGTTGTTTTTTAGCCGTTTTTATAGATAATGGTACGGTACCCTTCGTGCGCGAGTCCGACTCGAACTTGGCCGGTTTTTCTCTTTGCCGCGACACACATACCACTAAGATAAATTTAACTTTCTTTTTGTATTTTAACATTTTTTATTTTATTTATGTTCTTTTTGTATGTACACGTGTTTTTAAGAAATAAATGTTATATAGATAAAATATCTATCAATCTATCTAAGAAGGGATTTTAGAAAATTCCCACGGGATTGGGAAAAACGGGATCCACGCAAGCAAATAAATAAATAAAACAGATAGGTACAAAACATATTATGTATGTGCTAAAAGTTTTCGTGTCAACAAATCGATTATTTCAAGATTGCGTAAACAACTAATTGCTTTTAAATAAGTTTTTAATAAATTTATCAAGTCTAGACCATTTCCAGACCCAAGTTTGGCCAGTTAATGTTCTGAGACAAATCGATCTGGATTCTCTTTGGTCAATTTGTTATCCTTGAGCAGTGGTTTATTGTCGTGACGAATTAAACCGATCGTCTGAATCGATTCAGAACGATTGTAAATTTTTATTTTTATGTTAACACTTGCATCGCATGACGCGAATATATCAAAAGGGATTTTGAAATGGTCAAAAAAAATGTAAAAGGAATTCAAACGCTTTTATAAATCAGAAGCTTTGAATTTGCATAGTTTTTATCTAATATAAGTTGTTAAGAGGCTATGCGAATTTTATTTTTGTCACTGTCACTCCAAGCGAAAAATCGCGGGGCGGATTCAGGGCAAAAGGGAAAAAAGTTGGTTTTATATTGTTATTAAAAAAACTAAAATAGCTAGCAAAATTTCAAATATCAAATCTCTAGATATTGTTAAAACACACTTAATAAAATATGTCTGAGTTCTGTATACGGTTCCTATTCGTCAAACGAGGAGAAAAAGTGTGTTTGAAGACCTCATTTCAACAATTATTTCTATCGAGGAAAATTTATCCAAACATAATTTCCAATTTCAAAACCTTAGATTATATAGTCAAAATGCATATACCAGAAACTGATTATAATTTTCTGTATATTTCATGAAATACACATACATAAAAGAAACACCCGTATTTTTTTGCATATCGCCTTAAAGTAACCTTTAAATTAAATTAAACTTATATCTTAAACTATTTTCAAGTAATAAAGCCGATTCTAAAGGCTTTAATTTTAGTTTTAGTGCTGTCAAAACTAAATTTCATTCATTGCAAAATAGTCCTTAAAAGTTAGGATATAATATATTTTTATGTTTGACAGCACTAAAACTAAAATTAAAGCCTTCAAAATCGGCTACAATGTATCTATAAAATAGATAAAATAAATATATCGTCACGACATGAATCCCCGGGGGGGTATCAGAGGTGTGAAATGTGAAATGCAATTCACAGTCCATACTTGGTACCTACGTTTCACCGACGATTATAACGTCCCAACGTGAGTGGTGAGCCGTATCGCCGTACTTTGGGCACAAATCCACGCTTTTTAGGGCATGCAGGTTTCCTTACGATGTTTTCCTTCACCGTTCAGCAAGTGGTAAGTAAGAAGAAATATACAATGGACATAAATTCCGAAAAACTCATTGCTGCATGCCCGTCCGGGATCGAACCTGGATCTCAAGGTTGAGAGGCCAGCGTTCTACCCCTGAACTTACGCCGTTTCAAAATTAAAATTAATTGATCTTTACCTATGAGATTGCCGGAATTTTTTTACAGATTCATGGTAATTCAATAGCTATTTCCATTATTTGTTTTTTGTTTGAAAGTGGATTTTAAGGTTTTACATCAACGTATTAAATTTTGTTTTTATTTTCAGTTTGATTATAAAAATTAAATGTTGAAAAACAGTTCGTCCTAAATGCCATCCATTTCCATCATAATAAGATTCGTAATAACTTTTAACAGCTGACACTTTTCAAAAATTAAATTCATGTTGCTATCAGCTTAATGTTGTCTTATTCATACACAAAATAAATTACATAATTTGGATTTGTCATGCCTAAAAAAAAATGCAAAAATGTTAAAATTGAGTTTCCTTCAAATTCTCTATAGAAAACGGCAATTTCATATGTAAATACCTAATATCATCAAATATCAAGAAATAGTTACATTTTTATTTACACTTTATATTAGTTTTGACTTTATTTACTTACATTGATATCATTATTGTCTTTTCCTGTATTACTTTTCGTATAATAATAACTTTTTCACCACCCAAGGTTGAGTGGAAGAAATCGCATAAAGTGATAAGTTCGCCTTAGTACAAAATTTTGTTTTCAATGCAAGTTTTTATGCATCAAAACCGAACAGAAAGTCGATTATTTTGCCCTAGGGCTTTATTATTATTATTTTTTTTAATTTATTCACAATGGTTGGCTAACCTGCAGCCTTTCCTGTGAACCATAAATGTTGTACTTTTTTTTTCCACTGTTTAGCGGCTCTGGATACAGTCCTTTTGAGCCAATTATAATTTAAAGTTCACAAGATTATATTTGTTTTATTTCCTCACACTATGCATTGAAAAACGTAGTATGATACACGGGCGTAAGAGCAATAAATTACTCGGTTACGTTTAAAACACTTGCTACGCTCGTGTTTTAAATCGTCCTCGTAATTTATTCCTTTGCGCCCTTGTAGCATAAACTACTATTAATAACTTGGTTTTCTGATTTTAATATGTCTTGTGTAAAATAAAGTGTCGTTTAATGATTTCAATACACATAACATAACTTAACTGCAGTTAAGTTATGTTATGTGTATTCATACGGCACATTTTACACTCGATACCGGATATAACTACATAGTTAAAAAAATATAATAGTAGTTTATGCTACAAGGGCGAAAAGGAATAAATTACGAGGATGATTTAAAACACGAGCGTGGCGAATGTTTTAAACGTAATCGAGTAATTTATTGGTCTTACGCCCGTGTATCATACTACGTTTTTCGATGCATAGTGTGAGGGAATAAAACAGATATATAATCAAAGAAAACAATTTAATTATTAAAGTTGAAAGTTACATTGTTACAATTTTGCAAGTTAATGATTGGCTCAAAAGGACTGTATCCAGAGCCGTTAAACAGTGGAAAAAAAAAATATAACATTTATTGTACACAGGAAAGGTTTCAGGTTAGTCAACTTCTCGTATATAAATAAAAAAATAATAATAAAGCCCTAGGGCAAAATAATCGACTTTCTGTTCGGTTTTGATGCATAAAAAGTGGGCCTTTACGAGCACTTGCATTGAAAATAATAATATATCCATCCATCCATCCATCAGTCCGTATTCGTCCACTGCTGGACATAGGCATAGTAAAACCAGAACAGTAGTTTAACTCACGCCCCGTACGAGACTTAAATACCTACTTTTGCAGGGTTGTCCCTTCTTTTAGTTTCGTATCATTGTTCGTAGCTAATAAAAAATCAATACTTAAAATGTTTTGAAGCCGATTATGACAAACGAGCTATCAATCGACGATGTAGTGAAACATCCAAACATACATACCTACTACAAACAAACATACATTCATATCATACATAATAAACATATAGACACTATAACTCATAAAGAAATCTTACTTGCTTATCTTAATTATTGTAAGAAAAAATATTGGCTCCTGAACTTTACTTTAAAAACATGGGCATCGTCAAAGGGGGGAAGGGGGTAGCTGTCCCCCCCTAGAGATTCGAAAAACTTTTGAGATTTTAATAACAAAGTAGTCGAAAAATTTGCGAGGAACACAAGAAGATTATCTTAAAAACTTAAAATTAGTTTATTTTACCTACAATTTATGTCATCTTGCCCCCTCTGGCGATGCCTTTGCTTAAAAATCTTTGTGATTGTTACCTAAATTAATCAGTTAAATTCATTAGAGTACATAATAAAATTTAAGTATCTAATCAAACATTGGCTCCTAGTCTATAATTAAAAAATCTTTGCGATTTCAACCATATCAGCTCCACGTTTAAAAACACCTTGAATAATTAACAAACATAGCACAGTTATGATCATAGGACCTATGTTAAATGTGAACAAAGAAAATACGGTTTACATTTCACATTATTATTTATATATACCATCAATTCTTATTCACCTTTCTTGCTGAGTAGGTATTGAGAAGAACGATAATTCTGGATTTGAGGAATTATTATTGAGGCATCCGAAGACAGTACAATATGTTCGATTGCGTACTGTCGACATACTTGAATTGGTCGGTGACGCGCGGCGCGCGGCGTGGCGGCTTGTTTGAGAGACTTGACTGAGCGCGACCGCGGCGTGACTCCGACTAGCACCGGCCTTGCATACCGAGATATTGTTGTTGTGTGCGTACTGTAGTTCGTGCGTACTAGCACGCACACAAGATAAACTACTGTTCTGGTTTTACTATGACATAGGCCTCCCCAATATCACGTCACTCTTGGCGGTCCTCAGTCATCCTCATCCAGCCGCCACCCGCAACGTCCTTCAGATCGTCAGTCAAGCGGGGACGAGGGCGGCCTACGCTGCGCTTTACTGTACGTGGTCTCCATTCATGAATACGTCAACTGCAATTTGGACCTGTCTTTGAAGGCCTACTCCTCCCCCACGGGTGGTCCAAAAACTTTTATAAAGATATATGATAGGCATTATAGAGTCAAAAATAAATTTTAAGTTTCATAAACTGTATTTCTATTGTAAGTTTTGACAAAAAAAATCAAAAGTCATCGAAAGTTTCACATGATTAACACAAGAATTATCTTACTCCTTCCAAACGCCTAAAGCGGTTTTAATCATTATTTCACCAAATTATAGGAAATTTTTAGATCTAAAAAAATTTTAGTTCAAATTTTTTTTCCGTTCATGGCGTCCATGTGAAAAGTATTATTTTCTCCTATTTTGCGCTAGCCGGAGACGCAGTGGTTATCGTATTAGCCACTTTTCAAGGCACGCTGAAATGAACATTATTTCAATGCCGTTTCCGTTGATATTTGTACCGACACACATCGAGTTGCTTATTTAGCGTGGTCATACGCCTTAAGGCCCCAACGGTTATCACGTCGGCGACAATAATATAATATACATAATAATATATATAGTTTAATATAAATAATTTAAAGCTCCAGTGATCATAATTGAACAGAAGCCCAAAATCAACATGATCCTTTATCCAACCAGCTGACACAACACAAACAGAAGTCTTGAGGCTCCAAACAAATCTCGACGATTCCTCATTGTTATCCATTCTTCATACAAAAGGACAAAGGAAAACGAATTTCGTCTACCGTATTAAATGTCTATTAGTGACAGACATACAGACGCTTCCAATTCGTAAAGGTACGAATTTTTAGGGTCCCGTCTTCTTCTTCTTTTCGTGTCGATGGTTCCTTTCCAAGATCCTGGACCAGTACGCAGCCACATCTACAGCATTTGCCGAGGCCTTCCATAGGTCATCCCATGTACAGGTGTTTGGGCACGCTGGGCACGAGAGCAAATGAGACATGTTCTGTGATATATCCATAGGGTCCCGTAAAAAACCATACATTGAGCAGGCCGCCCGCCCTCGCGCCTTCGTCCGCCTGGATTTGGGACCGAAGTCGCGGACGTTGAAAAGTCCATACTTAGTACACTTAAAAATTTTATGATTCTAAATATGGTTTAGGCCAGGGATGGGCAAACTTTTTCCTATGTGGGCCAATATTTAGAAACAGTATTTATGAAAGGCGAGGTTTTTGAATTTTTGGCTATAATTCTTTATTGAAAAGAACAAATATAGATAAATTTCGAAAAATTTACTGGTGCATGCTTGACCAGGGATCGAACCTAGATCTCAACATTGAGAGGCCAGCGTTCTACCCCTGTGCTACAGCCGCGTGCCGCTCATCTTATTTGTTATATGCGAAATGCAATTTTTTTTAAGTTTCTGTAAACTGCTTTTTACGTTCGATTTTAAAATAAATTTGCTATTTAAAAATATGAAAGAAAATGTAGTGACTAGAGTAGAAAAATAAATGCTTCGGTGGTTTGGACATATACAACGTGTAACAGAAAGGTGTAACCATATTTGAAGAGCTTTTTCAGTCAATGGTATAAAACAACTTTTACTATGGAGCCAACCATGAATCTTGAAAAAAAAAAAACTTTTTCATAGAAAAATGCAATGCCGTTCGGCTGAAATGTATGGAAGGGCAGATTTTTTTTTGATATTTCAGGTTTGGCTCCATAGTAAAAGTTGTTCTATACCATTGACTGAATAAGCTCTTCAAATATGGTTACACCTTTCTGTTACACGTTGTATAGTAGTATTTATGTTCTGTAATTTTACATTGGATGCATATTGACATAAGAAACGATCGTACATACATATTTATACATACTTACACACCTATACATATACATACATATACTCACGCCTGTCTTCCAGAGGGGTAAGCAGAGACTATATATTTCCATTTGCTACGATCCAGACACACCTCTTTCGTCTCTTCCACATCCATCAATCTAGTCATACCAGCTGTTCTATTCTGGGTACTTCTTTAGTATGTTGCCAATTTGGTCAGCATACGTCTTTCTGTGGCGGCCTGAGGGCCTATTATGTATCTTTAGTTGCCATCTGGACTGGGCGTCTATCATCAAAAACATAGATTTACTATCGAATCCGATTGTCTAAGGATATGTTTGCACTTGAAGTGACGACAGAGTTCGTAAATAGGTCAATACCCACTAAAGGCAACTTTGAAAGTTCTGTTTTTAGCTATGTTTTTGATGATAGACTCCTAGTCCAGTTGGCAACTGAAGATACAGAATAGAGGGGCTTGTCGAGCTGTACCACCCACTTACGCACCATAAATTTCTTTCGTAACTCTACTTTCATTCATCCTCTCTACATGTCCAAATCACCGAAGCATTCCTTTTTCTATTCTAGTCATTACATCCTCTTTCAGGCCGCAACGATCCCGTATGTCAATATTTTTCACTCTGTCATTCAATCTTCGTAAGGAACGCATTTTCACTGCATTCACTCTACTTTGATGTTTATCTTGCCATACCCAACATTCAATACCATAAATAAGTGTAGGAGCCAACACTCTGTTTTGATTACCTATGACAAAAATAAATTTCTATGTTTGAACACTTGGCGATTTATCCATCGCAAGGAGATATAATAGTAGTTTATGCTACAAGGGCGCAAAGGAATAAATTACGAGGACAATTTAAAACACGAGCGTAGCGAGTGTTTTAAACGTAACTGAGTAATTTATTGCTCTTACGCCCGTGTATCATACTACGTTTTTCAATGCATAGTGTGAGGAAATGAAAACAAATATAATCTTGTGAACTTTAAATTATGATTGGCTCAAAAGGATTGTATCCAGAGCCGTTAAACAGTGGAAAAAAAGTATAACATCTATGGTACACAGGAAAGGCTGCAGGTTAGCCAACCATTGCAAACAAATAAAAAAAAAAATAATAATAAAGCCCTAGGGCAAAATAATCGACTTTCTGTTCGGTTTTGATGCATAAAAAGAAGGCCTTTACGAGCACATGCATTGAAAATTAACATTATATCATTGCAGTATAGAAACGCAGAAAGAAAAGTAAATCTGGCTGTGAGGAGCTCCTCACATCCAGATTTAGTTTTCTTTCTGCGTTTCTATACTGCAATGATATAATGTTAACTGTTATGAACCGCCAATCGTGCCTTTGCTGTCACATTTTGGCTTGCCATAAAGGAGTGTAGGGCTCCATTTACTTTATTTCCCGCATTCACTCTTCTTTCAATGTCGTCGTCACATTTCCCATCGCGCGTAAATAGACACTCATAAGCGATACGAGTAAAGAAGTATGTACCAAAAAAGTGAGCTTACATTTTACAACAATACGACCGAAAACCACACGACCCATCCTTGCTCTCGAAACGATTCTTTGGTTGCTGTTTCGGTATTCGATTCTTTGTGCTCTAAGACCAATCGATCATATCTGGGGTTGCACAATGCGGTGCGGACCACAACAATCGATTGTTGACCTGAGATGCTATCGTTTCCATGTCTTCGTACTTCGTCTTTATGAACCATTGTTGATGCGGTGGCTGGGATGGCGGGAAAAAATTGGGCAAGTTAGAGTCGGTTCATGGGTAGGAGCTCCGTACCTTATTTTTGTGATATCGAAAATATTGATTCAGACGCTCTTTAACACTATCCTTCAGAACGTTATTGTACCGAAGACTTGGACAGGCAGAGTGGTCGTTTTGTTCTTCAAGAAAGAAAATAAAACGTTCCTCAAGAACAGCCGACATATATCTCTTCTGAGCCATGTCTATAAATTGTTCCCGAGAGTTACGAACCGTCTCGTCCAAAGCTTCGATGAGTACCAGCCTCTGGAGCAGGCTGGGTTTTGAAAAGGTTTCAGCACTAATAGACCACATACACACAGTGTGGCAAACTGCGTTACTGCGTCTACTGAATTTGGCATTCGTAGACCATGAGAAAGCCTTCGACTCTGATGAGACCTGGGCTAGGTTCTGAAATCTCTGCAGCGATGCTACATTAAAATGGACGTTAAATTATAATATGTCAAGGTACAAGATGTCTGTATGTCGCCGCGACGATGATCGTTCAACTTAAGGACCAACATACGGGATCCATCCCACTGAAATCTGGCGTAAGACAGAGGGATGTTATATCCCCGAAACCCGGTATCTGATGGATATAATACATATGTATCAGCATAGACTAAGTATTACTACGTATAGACCGACAACTCCCATACATCAAGGCGTAGCAAATTTTTACGCGCCCTTACGACACTAGGTGTCGCCAAGTGTTGCAAATAAGCATAATTTGTTTAATTGGCTACAAGTAAACTCTCATGGTTACCAAGTAAACATGTGTTAATAGTTTTGCTTATAAAAACTAGATGGCGCTAAGTTGACAACACTAACAGTGAATATTTCAGCGCCATCTATTATCGAAGTAGGAATTATTCATGTTACGTGACATCGCTGTGCCACTAGCGTCACCAATCGGTCTTTTTAAGCATCGTGTTCGTTAGAGAATTTAGCAACGCCATCTAGATTTCGTTAGAATTTTACACCTTTTTTGTGGCTACAAACTGATGTATTGGGAACTGCTAGTCTATACGTAGTAATACTTAGTCTATTGTATCAATTTAGAAAGATACAAGGCTGCTGTACCGTATTTTAGGCCAATGGCCATGGCACATACTGTTCTTTTTTTTATTTCCGGTAATAATTCATTTTAAAGGTTTCGTTTTCCATTTTGAACCATAATAACTGTGATTCGAGATGAGCTAAGAATATTCAACGGTGGTTTTGAATTTTTAGGGGAAAATGAATAAATCCATGAATTATTTATTGTTATTTAAGAGGGTAAAGTGAAGCTTGAGACGCGCTTGTCATTCAATGTCAAGAAATTATGACTTTATTAAAAATCTGCTGTGATTGTATAGATAAAGCAATAAAGCATAGATCCTGCAATCCTGCATAGAGCAGGATTTTTTTTTTCTATGTAACGGTGAAGAGAATAGAATTCGAAATGAACTCAAGAGGGACTTAGATAACCGATTTAAATTTAGAAAAAAACAGTTTTGTGGTTTTAGGGTCCCGTACCCAACCAATCAAACAAATTATGACTTCGAAAACAAAAATATTTTACATATGTATAGTCAACAGTATATTATTTTTTATGTATTCCACATAAATATGAATACTTAATTAAATGATTTTCAGGCGAATGATGACGACCCCAGACTCAGGGGTCGAAATCTAGCACTTAAAACCATTGAATTAAGTATTATGTGGAATTTATGTGGAATATAACATATATAAAAAATAAAAAATCCCTCAACAGTAATAAAAAATATTTTTTCAGCAGTATATTATTTATAGCGTCATATTATATATTTGCTAGCATGCCATATGGTAGATATTATATACATATTTTTTAAATATTTAGGTAATTTTTTACTAGTCACACTTCACAGTTGACACTTTCATTGCTTTTCCAGCAAAAAGTTCTGGGCACGCCACTGCTGCGCAGGCGCAGCTGACAGCTAACTCTACGCGCATCTCCTGTACAGGGAGAACAATTTGTGCAACTCATCGTTTATCAAAATCGTTTGTCGAATGGCTGATTGCTGTGATTGGATACCAAACTGTCAAATCGAAATGTTGACAGACAATCACAGGCATTTGCGCTCATTCGATCATCGATTTCGGTAAACGATATCGAGTTGCAAATTGCCTTTACTGGCTCGAACTCTCGGCTGTCTTTATGCAAATCCATAACTACGTCAGATGAAATTAACTTTGACATTTCTCGAAGACATCTGCCTCCTTCTTAATCTTACCGAACAACACATTTCGCAGTCTTCCTTATGCCATTCTATTTTTAAAGCTACAGTAGTGGCTCATATTATTAGAGCCACACAAAAAAAAATTGTATTTTGAGTGTAGGATGAAATAAAACCAACATATAAATATTTTTATGATGAGATTTAATTCGCGTATGAATTATTTACTACAATTATACTTTAATGCAAAATAAAATAATGAAAGCAAGAAGAAATCATGAAAAAGAAATAAAAATAATTAATATTTTGTGACACCACCCTTTGCAGCAATCACCGCTTCAACCCTTCTGGGCATACTCTCAATGCATTTTGAGCAATTTTCTTTTATGGAGTCAACCCTGTGCCATACTTCTATCAAGCGCTCTATTAATTGGCGTTTGTTGGTGATGTATTCCCTAGAAATTTCACGTTTCATCA
Source organism: Ypsolopha sequella (assembly GCA_934047225.1). Lineage (NCBI taxonomy): Eukaryota > Metazoa > Arthropoda > Insecta > Lepidoptera > Ypsolophidae > Ypsolopha > Ypsolopha sequella. Next base: position 18,077,390 of record OW204004.1, on the reverse strand, counting down.
GCTCCCAGAGGTTTTCAATAGGGTTGAGATCTGGTGAATTCCCAGGCCAGTTCAGAACGTTAATTTTCTTTTCAGCAAGGAATTTTGTCACCTTTTTTGCCTTGTGGCAGGGTGCAGAGTCATGCATAAAGGTGAAATCACCATTCGAAAACCATTCCTGGACCTGGGGCAGCATCTTGGTTTCAAGTACCTTGTTGTATTGGTCCTGTCGCATGGTGCCTTCTACGATGTACAGCCGCCCCGTGCCCTGACTGCTGATCACAGACCATACCATTATGCTAAGAGGATGCTTCACTCGCTGTACGATGCATTCCTCTTTAAATTTCTCATCAGGCCTTCTTCTAACAAATTGAGACTTGTCCATTAAAATCTGCACTGTTGACTCATCCGAAAAACAAACCTGAAAAAAAAAATCAATTTTATTGCACCACAATTTCAAATCATAAAACCTAGCCTTTATAATCAGCTAATGTACGGAACACTACGTATTAACAATTGTGTACCAACTCACTTTATTCCAGTCATCAACAGTCCAGTTTCTGTGTTCTTTTGCCCATTTGAGGCGCTTTTGTTTATATGTAATAAAATTGGGCAACTTAATTGTGAAATTCAATATTTAAGCAGGTGGCTCTAATAATTTGAGCCACCACTGTAAGTAACGAAATTCGAGAAACCAAATTAACAGATGCTTACGGCAGGTACCACTAGAATCACGTTGCAAAATACTACTACCTCGCCGAATTGGAAATGCATCGATACGAAAAACCGTGTGTAGTCTAAAGGTGCCTTTCAAATTTGATCAGGTAAAGTTGAAAACCGCAGCTTGCGACAGATGTAAAGCACCGATACACGGAAGCCTTACAAAAAATAGCACGTGCTGGCTGGTTGGAAAAAATGCTATGCGGGCACAAGTTGTAGGCCATATTGCACCTTGAAGAAGAAAAAAATAGAACGCGTGATTTGCAGAGAAAAGGTGATCAGGTTAGAATTTGAATTTAGAACAGCTGGTGTTCTCGGAAAATTCCCATTTTGAACGGAAACAAATAAATTCAGTTCCAGTCCCGAGTGAATCACTATGGGGAGTCGAAATTTCATTTTACGAATTTCACCAAAAATTGTTATTGATGCATGATACTGATCACTTACCAAGCCACCAGTATGAATTTGGACGATGATCAAAAAGTCACCTTGTATACATAATTTCAAAAAATACTTACGTAAACAAAATAATTCACATAAAAAAATAATGAATATAATAAACCATATGTTGTTTGATGTAGATACAATTATACAAATGTAAATATGAAATTGGCCCTACCTCAGCATTTATTCAAGACAAATCTCCAACGCTGGTTTTCTGCCAGCACCAACAAGCACCGCTTTTCTTCGGCACAGAATCTCCTCCGATTAAATTTTGAAGGTCTATATTGTATTCTGATGATAAATAAACACCATTATTTAAACAATAATCTAAACATGAACCCGGATGTGATACAAAGAATCTCCTGTTTTATGCGCAGACGCACGTGTCAACTAAGGGGGATTCAGACCACCCACCATAGTCCTTGACGTACCCGCTATAGTCACTATCTTTATCAATTTGTGTGCAAACAATGCTTTATAGGGGTGGCTAAGTACGTAGATTTTTGGATAAAATGTCGACTATATCCTTTTCACTTCAAAATGTTTAGTGACAACATGATAATAATCATATAACGATCATTTAACATATGTGGGTACTTTTTCCGGAGGCTTCATCTTACATAGAGAAGTCGCCGTTAGTATTCACTATCTAGAGTTACAATAATAACCAAGTATGTGTAAAACAGTTTCTATGACAGAAATAAGTTTCTATGTTTGAACACTTGGCGATTTATACATCGCAAGGAGATATAAATTAACATTATGTCATTGCAGTATAGAAACGCAGAAAGAAAAGTAAATATGGATGTGAGGAGCTTTGAACCTAAATTCCAATTCACGAGTTGTGTTGAGACCTGGATAGCTCAGTTGGCAGAGCAATCGCCCGGTAAGCGAGAGGTCCCGGGCTTCTCACATCCAGATTTACTTTTCTTTCTGCGTTTCTATACTGCAATGACATAATGTTAAATTATTAGTTTCATTTTTTATAAAATTAATAATCCTTGTTAAAATTCAGATCTTGGCCGCCCATTTTATTTCAAGTATGTAAATACCATTTATCATACTTTTAACACTAAGCTTGTACTTTTATTTTGCTCTGCGCTGTCATGTTAAAAGCATATTTGGAAGGCTTCTTGACACCGCTGTCATATTTAATTTTGTATTTGCCACCACAACATAAACCACTAAGGTCTTTTTTTTTAATCCAGCACGCAGGTGTCAATTAATCGATGAAAAAGTACTCGAGTTGACGAATAAAATCTATCAATATTGAGACCTGTGGAGAAATACGCCGCTATTTTTTCATTTAAGTCAAAAAAACATAGAAATTTTGAAATAAAATAGGTATTATTTAAGATTAAACAAAAATATAAAATATAAAAATCGGCCATCTTTTAAACTACAATGTGCTATTTTTGTCTATGCTTTTTGGAATAACTTAGACCTATTTAGGAATGACACTAATTGCAATAATTAATTTTTGTGCTATTAAACCGACTTAATATGTATTTTAGCATTTACAGGAAGTGACGTCAACATATTAAGTTGAATGGTCGAATCCTTGTAAGGCTTTAGGATGCGTTCAAGAAATATATGTTTTGTATTGAAATGTGTGATGAGGACGTCACTGAAGATGAAGGTCAAATCACTTTTTGTCATAGGTATAATGAAGAATATGCACGCTTATTTTAATATATTTATACCAGGAACGGTTAAGAGGCTATGCGAATTTTATTTTTGTCACTGTCACTCCGAGCGAAAAATCGCGCAGTGCGACAGGGGCGGATTCAGGGCGAAAGCGAAAAATGTTAGTTTTATAATTTTTATAAAAAAACTAAAATAGCTAGCAAAATTTCAAATATCAAATCTATAGATATTGTTGAAACACACTTAATAAAATATGTTTGAGTTCTGTATATGTTTTTTATTCGTCAAACGAGGAGAAAATGTGTGTTTGAAGACCTCATTTCAACAATTATTTCTATCGAGGGAAATTTATCCAAACATGTTTTCCTATTTCAAATCACTAGATTATATAGTCAAGATGCATATACCAGAAACTGATTGTCATTTTCCCTGTACTTCATGAAATACACAGAAAAGAAACACCCGTATTTTTTTCGCATATCGCCATAAGGAAATATATTCCGCGAAACAGTTTACGAATCTTAAATATTGTTGAAAAAAAGAAGAGGCCAATGGTATATATCCATTCTAGTTTCATAATACTGAAAATTCTTAATAATAAGACATGAAACATTCATAATATCAACATGTTATCAAGACTTGGATGGATACTGAAGGTGTTCCGAGCCCCATTTGATGACTGTCGGAAAAAATTTGCAAAAAACCACTTTTCCACGGCGATTTTACGTCCCATTATAAAATAAAGCACAACACAGATATTCTAGTATTTTTTCAATTATCAAATAAGCTAAAGTACTAGTTTTTTTTTAACCCTTGAAGCGTATAGGCACGTGCGCATGTGCAACGCCACGATAAAGAGCTTTTCAACCGACTTCAAAGAAGGAGGAAGCCCTCAATTCGATGTTACTCCGTAACTCCGTCATTTCTTAACCGATTTGAATGATTCTTTTTTTGTTTGGTAAAGTGCTTCCAGGTAGGTTTCGTTTTAAGTTTGGCCAAGATCTGATGAAGGTCTTCAAAGATAGGCAGTAGAACTCCTCAAAAAATGACAACATACCTCTCAAGATTGAGTCAATCGCTTTGTACTAAGATGCTGATTGTAGGGTATTCGTTACTTGGAAATTGTCATTCCTATAAATGCCCGAGATACTGATACAGTCCATCAGCCACCTTACAGGTGTGTAAATTATGTTAAGGTGTGTTAATTCAAAAACCATTTCGAGATTTAGGTTTAATAAGCCTTATTTTAGAACTTATGGTCTAAAAAACCTCATGATGATGAATATTTTTACGAAAAAGCTGCAACTTCCATTTGCCTTTGTGTTACGTCACTTGAGAAATGGCTGTTTAGAAATGTGTCCTTTGCTATCTAGATAAATTTATAATAATTTGCTTCCAACTAATGACAACTAGATGACAGATGAGTAGACAGAGAGAGACAGACCACTTTTTTATAAGCAATCACACATCACAATCAGTAAAATGTCTAAAATTCTCAAGTGACGTCATTAAAAATTCATTATTACTTAAGTAATTAAAATTAAATTAAAAAGTCATTCTTTAAAAAATAATAAAAAAATAATGGTCAATTTATATACCAAAATAATGAAAACTATGTCGTAAATTAATGACGTAAACTTTTCGAAAAAAAAATTAAAAATCTTTTAAAAATAAGGCCATGCGAATTGAAGGAGGATTACAAAAGCTCAATAATGCAGACGTGAAATTGTCGACACCCCTAATTCCGCTGTGACAGACCATATGCGGAAAAAAGATACCTTTACCTCTGGCTCAGATTTCTAACTTACTTTATTTTATTTATTTATATTATACTTCTCTTGCTCAGTTTCTTGTCTCAACAATGATTGAACGAGTAAGCGAAGTGAACGAAGTTCTCAAAGGCTACTTGAATAATTCGGCGTTTGTTTGTATGTATGTTTGTCCGACGATAACTCGAGTACCGTTGATCGGAACGTCATGAAATTTGGTAGGCGAGTAAATGAGACAATTTGTTTTTAAACATCGATCATGAGCCAAATCGGTCAAGATCGAATTGCGAGTTCGCAGTTTGGGGCGAACTACTTATGTAATATTAAGTATAATTCCAATCATTTCCTTTCTCATAAATATAAATTTACCTCCCATCCTAATTTTCGCATCAGAAAAATATCGTAAGGAAACCTGCATGCCCTTAAAAGCGTGTCTTTGTTCCCGAACAACGGCGATATGGTTCACTACATATTACATTGGGATGTAATACTTGTCGGTGAAACGCGGGTATACTAACTGTGGACTGTGACTTGCATTTCACAGTTCACACTCGGTATACCTCGAGGATTCATGTCCTGACGATATTTCCTTTCTCAGACAAAAACAAGGATAAAAATACTTTTCTTAGCAGGTGTCATAGTAACCTTCCTTACACAGCATCTCTTGTAGGACATTGTGTTCAGACATCTCGCCAACTGCAATTAAAAAGTAATCGTAAATATAAGTTGATAGGAGTGGTTTTGGCTTTACTAAGGGTTAGTAATGTTTTGAGTAAATTATTTAAATATTGACCTCAGATGACAAGCCGCTAGTAACAGTCTGGTCAGCCTTCTATCACATTGGATCGGTTTATGCGAAAGCGGAATGAACAGCAAAATAATATTTATTTATGTAAGGGATCGTCCATTAATCACGTGAGGCTTGAAAGGGGGGGTTCGGAAAAACTCACCCAATATCACAAGGGGGGACGGGGGGGGCAGTAGTGAGATATAACGTGTATTTATTTTTTCTTTGTACGCGCAATTTTTAAACCGAAAAACGGTGCGTGACCTTGACTCGCCGTTGCTAAGCAACGGTCTTTATGACATCAAAAGATAAAGTATTGTGTGCAACTGGACATAATTAGACATTGGGACACTCGTCCAAGTCTATTACGAAACTTATCGTTTGTTTCATAAACAAGTATTCGTGTCCCAATGTCACAATTGCACAAAATAGTATTGCGATAATTGATTTCCTCTTTATTTCGGAGAAAGTTTTACGTGCGATACTTTTATCTTATTTTTGGACCCCCCAAAAAAGAAAATCCTAAGAACTAGCTTGAACTGAATTGATCCTGCCATTTTATAATAAAAACCTGGCTTCGACCAACAGCGTCGTGTGTGGAGCTGACTCAACCGCATCCGCACCGGCCACGGCAAGTGTGGCTACATGAGGCATAAGTGGGGCTGGAGTGAGACTGCTGCCTGCCCTTGTGGGTGTCCTGAACAAACAGTGAGACACATAATATCCGACTGTCCACTGTATTCTTATAATGGCCCTATGGAGGACTTCAAAACTCTGACTCCAGCAGTGGTCGAATACCTGCAAAGACTCGACAATTCATTGATTTTAATAAATGTTTATTATGTGTAATAAAAATAAATTTTAACATCTGCCATACGATAAATAAAATAATAAAAATGGCTTTTGCCCGCGGCTTCACCTGCACCGACGCTTAATTAGTTTGCATTTTTCCGGGATAAAAACTCTCCGGCTCATAAACTATCCTTAAAACATCCCGTAGATCCATTATTCCGTTGCTGCGTGAAAGAAGGACAAACCAACAAACAAACTTTCACGTTAAGGGTATTTGGGAATATAAATTTAGAAGATTTGGGTTTTTTGACGAAAGAATAAACACTTTACACTGTCATTTCTTTAAGCCATAGTAAATGTCCTTTTACTGCATGGTTCCGTATGACATACTGCAGTCATACATTACGCGCATGTCCCGTTACCGAACTACAGGTGCGCCGGCGCGTGCGCGACGTGAACGTTACATTTCGATTAAAGACTTCGCGACACGCTGCTTGTCTCTCCGTTCATCCCATCTTCGTTCTTATTAATGTACATTAAGAGTTGGTTTATGTGATGGTAGATATATAGCGGTGGATGATACAGTTCTTTCTGTTAAAAGTCGAACTCTTCACGCTAAACCCCTTCCGGGTTAGGTGGCGAGAAATCGGTAATGTGCGAAGCAGTCATGGAATAAATTTTCAAATGGTTTGAATGTTACTAAAAGTTCAAAGAGCTCGATTTAAATTTTATCATTTTATTGAATTGGTTGGGCTTTTTTATTCTTTCCACCTTGACCTCAGTGAAGAGCTCGTATTTTTTAATTTTGTATGAAATTTAAAATACATATAACCACCTAATTTATGTTGTCACTTGCATCGAACCTTTTGCCAAGAAAGTTCCTTTTTAAAGCAACAGTGAAAACCACATCAGAATTTGTTTAGTTATTACATATTAAGGGAAGAGCGCAAGACTCCGCGGCCATACAAAACGATTTAGCTTCTCATTTGTACGTTAATGCATTAAATCAAATAAAACTTTGAGTAACTTCATAAATCTCGCACGCGTAAGTTTTACCGTCTAGCCTTAAAAAATGTCGAACTAATGCCCGTTTTCACTAACCATAAGTAACGCCTTATTCGGATGCCTAAGGGCGGCTTGCACCAACATTTAAATCTAGATTTAGCACGTAAGCTAAGTTTAATTTGACAGACATGTATTGACTGACAGATCGTAAACTCGATTTAACAACTAAATCTAGATTTATGATTTTGGTGCAAGCCGCCCTAAATATTCAAGAGTTCGTAAGGTAATAGAAATAAGAGTTCCTAAATATTTAGGCATCCGATTTAGGCGTCACCTAAGGTTAGTGAAAACAGGCATAAGAATCGTTCTCGCCCTATGAACAGACATTGAAATAAGTATATCAATATCCTCAACATAATTATTAATGTTACTACATGCTCGCCACAGATAACTATTCTGCCTATAGTTGGTAGGTACCCTGCCACTGGAAGAGAGAAAGTAGGGATTTCACGTCTGGATCGGTTGGGAACATAAAAGTTTAATTTGGTAAGCAACTGAGGACAATCAATATTATTTGATAATATTCGCATTGCAACAGCTATGAAGCAATGCTTCTGTAGAGGAAGAATGTGATACTTCCGACAAGAGTCAAAGGAATCGGGTATATACAGGGTGGAAAAAATGAAAGGGCCCTGGAGGGGAACTACCTTAAATCCTTTAGTTAGCTCATTTTACTGAAAGGAAACATTCCTTTATTTTTTAAAAGAAACAAAACTGCATTCAAAGATCTTCTAAAATTTGCTTGTCTCACCCGGGAACTGAACCAACTAAAAATTAAAAAAATAAACCCTCGCTATTTTATTATACGAATCGGTAGGATTATTGTTCAGGATAGAATTTTTCTACTAAACTAAAGTCTTACACTCATCTGTTGTACGAGATACCCATGAAATTGAATATTTATTACGAGTTCTTTATTAACAATACCTAGTACTGTTCACTTGTAAAGTAATAATTATACGCCATTATTACACAATGACAGCACGGAATGAAAGCAAAACAAAACAAAATTTAAATTTCGAACGAAATTTATGGTTCGAACTTCAAATTTGTTTCTCCGCGTTGCAAAAAAAATACATTCCTTTTTTAAACTTTTCGTCAGTACGCCTAGTGCAAGAAGTAATTGTGCTCTGCATACATTTATTATTACCATTTTACGATTTTCTTATTGAAGTCTTCAACAAGGTACTTAAGATAAATAACATTAGCAAGCTTGTACTTCATACGATGTCTTTAGATGTAAGAGAGATAAGAAAATTAAAACGTTGCATTTACTTTTTACAAGTGAACAGTACTAGGTATTGTTAACAAAGAACTTGTAATAAATATTTAATTTCATGAGTATCTCGTACAACAGATGAGTGTAAGACCAAATGTTTATTAGACAAATTTTATTCTGAACAATAATCCTACCGATTCGTATGATAAAATAGCGAGGGTTTATTTTTTTAATTTTTAGTTGGTTCGATTCCCGGGTGAGACAAGCGAATTTCAGAATATCTTTGAATGCAGTTTTGTTTCTTTTAAAAATTAAAGGAATGTTTCCTTTCAGTAAAATGAGCTAACTAAACGATTTAAGGTAGCTCCCCTCCAGGGCCCTTAAATTTTTTCCACCCTGTATATATCGAGAATATTTTTTTATTGTTTTGATAGTAATAAATAAACAAAAGAGATATAATATAACGCTATTGTACATGCATTAACATCTAATAACGATACAGGTTGATTTTGACAGCAATAACGATTTTTTACTTTATAATAAAATTTATAACGTTATTTAAATGATATAGGTCTGCTAATAGGTCTACTTATAGGTCTTTTCGGTTCAAATAGTCTACATCAATATTAACCGTATTTAGTATTACACGAAGGTTATCAAATAATATAACTTAAGACATACACTACGAGCAGGTGGTATTTATAAAACAAGCACTAAAGTGATAAGAAAAATGCTACAACTTTGGAAGCCAGTAAACTATGTTAAAAGAATTTCAACAATTTATAGGTAGAGCATTTCAAGGGTTCCATACCCGAAGGGTGCCAAATGGGACCCTATTACTAAGCCTTCACTGTCCATCCGTCTCTCAGCTTCTACAGCTTCTCCGTAATTAGGTAGCCAGTTGAAATTTCACAGGATACATGTTACTATGGCATCTGTCAAGACAAATAATAAAGATTAATTTAAATCCAAGGGAGATCCCAATGGTTCCCACTCAAAAAACCTCAAAAAAGTGGCATTTTTTAACGTTATTTGTTTCATATTAAAGACGGAATACATGCAAGTTTTAAAGGTCAGGTTGTCGTAATAGGGAATGCAATCTCGGTATACCGAGATCTCGCATCTATCTAGCAAGATAAATCTCGCATCGAAAACAATGCTAGATCTCGCAAGATGTGCGGGATTAAGCGACAATGCGCCACACGTACCCTGTACCGGAATAACCTGAGGTCCTATAAACGCTCCCCTCCGGTTCCATTGCACACCTCGATTTCGTTTCTTGAATCCATAATAAAAAAGAAATGCACCAATTTAAATATGGCGGATCACGAGGAAAATACCTATAGTTTGCCGATGACAGTCTTGTAATAGATCTGATAATGCCAACGAGCGTGCAATCGGAAAGGGCATTTTCTTCAGCAGGCTACTTAGTGTCTCACATAAAAAGCTGATTATTAGAATCCACCATTGACGGTCCACTCTTCTTTAAAGGACGATGCTTTTAAAAAAATATATACAAATTATCAGACGGTGCAAAAATGAGCCATCTGATAATTTGCTATTAGCTTTGTATTGTGTTATTTTAATGTACGGTAATTAAGTATGATCTGATTATAATTAGTATAGTTCAGAAAATACGATTTGATCCGATTCGCAAGATTCGGTTTTCGTAATCTTGCAAATACCGAGATTGCGATTTTACTGCAAATTTGCATTCCCTAGTCGTGCATACTTCACTAAGGGCCGATTTTCCCTTCCGATTTGGCTAATCGAATGGGCGGAGGTAGGCATGTATTTATATATGTAATCTTTTAGTATGTAGTATATAGGATGGGATTTGGTCGGCCGCATGGATTCGTGCTGGGGGCTCGGTTGGTGATCATTGAACCTTGTTCCTGGTCCCTGGCCGGGTCTCCGGTATGGGTTCGGGCGGCTGATTGGATTTTACCTTGTATAATATATATTTCACCTATCATTTAAATCGTAAATATATTGCTACATAAATTAAATAAACCTTTAATTTAGTTCATGTACATTTATTATTTTATTACATATATTTTCTTTATAAGATTAAATTTGACGTGTAAAAAGTGTAAATATCTATACCTGCTTTGCAAAATAAACTATTTGAATTTGAATTTGAATCATTGGAGAATGATGTTAGGATGATTGTAGAGGGGGTCGAATATCGGCAAAAATCTATGACATAATATATGGACAGCTCCTAATCTAATCATGACCGCACCCAGTCCTGCTTCTCTTACGTCACCACATACTGCGTCCATCTCCGAAGCTACTTTGTGAACTTATCCGACAAATAAAATAACAAACGGTCTTTAGAAAAACAAACTGTCAGTTAAAAACTTACAGTAGCGAAATCATTAATCTTACAAGCATCTGCAGTTTCTTTAACAGCTGCCTCGGAACCCTTTTTAACCCTTTGAAGGAGACAAAAAAGGATTTTACGGGTTTTCTTTTAAAAACAGCTAAGGTACTTATGACCCTTCGAATTTTCTGCTCCGGAAATTTTGTTAACAAAGGTAATTTTTTTGTTCAAAGGGTTTTCCCAAATGAACCTCGTTCTTTCTGAAAAATGTGTTTTTTGGTGAATGTCTTCTCCTTCATATAAGGTGACTTCGGTTGATGCAGTCAAATTCATACTGGTCAGTATCAAGGTTCAATGACCCTTTTTACAAAATATGAAAAATATTATTAGTGCCTCTATCTACAGCCCCGAGTCGATGATTATATGCAGCCTAAGTTTTATTTTGGAATTTTCACAGAAAGAGTAATTGAGCTTTGTTACTGATCAATTAAAAAGTCAAAAAATATTGGATTTAACCGCGTTCTTGAAAACAAAAAAAGGGGGTGGAAAACGTTTTTTTTTTGACAAAATTATAAATATTAATAAGAATAAGAATGCTATTTATTCGCTGCAAACAAATAAAACAATAAGCTAACACATACAACATTAAAAAGAAAATTAAAAAGAAAAAAATTAATAATAATACAGATTATTAGAAATACAAATGTCCTATTAATATAAGGCATTTGCAATACAGTTTCGTTTATTGAAGCAGCGAAAAGGTCTGACTCAGCATAGGCATTGCGATAAAAAAAACACAACGCGCTGTTTTTCTGTCAGGCCTGAGATATCACAGACCATTTGAAATGCAATAGAGAAGTTGACACATTTAAATTGTTGACACAATACATTGTTTATAAGTAGAATCCCTAGATAAAAGATCAATAAATGTTTTTTTTTTTTCAATATAAGGAAAATCCGAATTTCTTCAAACGAATCCTCGAAAGTCTGGCGTTGTTCATGCTCTAGGCTCAGTCCTAAGTACAGTCTTAACTTATTGACAAAACTACAGTAGAGCCACTGAGTGATGGCGCCTTTGACGTTTAACTGCCTACAAAGTATCGTAATTATTTATAAGCAAGTGTGAATTAAAAAATGTAATACTTCATTGTTGGTAGTGATGTACTACTTGTTTCGGTTATTATTTTTCGATTTGAAAATATTGTGCAATAGAATTCCTATAGAAACAAAGATTTTTTTTTTAAGTTTCTCATTTTTTATAGGTCGTGTTTGAGGTCGCCAAGTTACGCAATAAAATTTAATTAAAAACAAAACAATGACGAAGTTAAACTAAATGATACTAAAATACTTTTTTCGATTTAGATATTTAAACATCTCTTGGGGGCCCCGGGGCACTACACCGCCTAGCCCTCCGATAGCTACGCTACTGGTTTTAGCACATTTTCCTTTTGTATCATTATGTTGAATGTTGAATGACGTTGAATGAATGTTGAGTAAACTCACACTTGATTTTTATTTTTAACCGTAATTTGAAATGTACCTCATCACTAAATGCAGCTGTCATAAGTGCCATCACTCAGTGGCCCTACTTTAAACATAATTTGAGCGTTCTGTGTTTTTGTATCGAAAAGACAAAGACATGACAACTTGTGTGACATCGAATTGACACTTTGAACACAGAAGAAAGTGACATAGGTTTATCGTCGTCGCTAGGGTTGCCAACTCTCGGAGGCAATTGAATGAAAGTTCGGTAATATTTGATTTTTTTATAATTTTCTTTGTTTTGTAAAAACATCATTCATATTTGATATGAAAAATCAAAATTATTTCATCATTAAATTATTTATTTCGCGTGATTTACCTATTTCGTTAACAGGACACCTGACGCTAGAACATCAACAACACCAGGTTTTCAAGGGTTCATTGGAAGAAACTAAGGTCTCTCCTCATATTGAAGAAAATATATTTGATTTATCGATCTTTTATCTAAGGATTCCACCTATAAACAATGTATTAAGATTTATACTTTTGTCGAAAAAAAATGTTTTCCACCCATTTTATTTTGGTTTTCAAACGTTCGTTTCAAAAACGCGGTTAAGAGATCCAATATTTTTTTCCCTACAAAATATTTCAGTATTAGCTAAAAACACACCAATTTGTTGTTTCGCTGCGTGATCACTAGTATTACGCGTCCAAGAAAAAGAGGCCAAAGAGCCAACATATAATCGCCTCTATGAAAAGCAAATAAGGTATTTGCCATTAGACTTATTGTGCTGGACGGGTAATAAAAAAAGTTGCTAGGGTATGCCATCCTCTTAATGACAATTATTTTAGAAAATCCGGAGAATTTATTGCATCCCGGGACCTGGGGAGGTTGAACAATATTCCCGGAGTCTCCCTGGCCCTCTATAATTTGTGCTCCCTGGCATTCTGGGAGGGTTGGGACCCTAGTCGTCGCCCAAAAGTAAGTAAATTGTATGCCTGTTCGATGGTAATAACTAAATATATTCTCAGATTTTATAACAAATATTATTATGTATTGTTCAGTCGAAGGTGTTTTTATACGACGATGCATAATTAAATAAACCCACAAAAATAAATTCAACAAACGACGTTATGCAACATAAAGTTTGCAACAAAAACGGAATACATCTCAATGCTGCAGTTAGGGGCCAATTCTCACAGGATGAATATTTTCGTAAGATATATTTTCATATTTTTCTTATTTTGCAGCTGTTAAGTCGCAAAAAGAAATATGTTTTGGTATTGACAGTTTTAAGAAGAAATTTGGGTAAAGGCATAGCATCTAAGTATTTTCACTAATTTTGTTTGTAATATGATTGTTCAGACCAGGAATGGGGAAACTAAGGCCTGCGGGCTATCTCCGGCCCGCGACTATCAAACAAAAATCAAGTGAAGTTTTCGTATTGTTAGAAATTTCGCAGCTAACTTGAAAGTTTAATTTAATTGCGATTTGCAATTTCTTTCTTATTTTAATAGTCATTTTGTAAATGTTTCACAATAAATTGATGTTTCAGAAAATACATACAAATATTTTTATTTCATTAAATAATATAGCCAAAAATGCAACAACTTGGCCCGCCATATATTTCGTTAGCAAATATTGGCACGCGAAGGAAAATGTTTCCCCATCCCTGGTTTAGACTTTAGAGTATTTTGACGATAGGACGAGGTAGGACGCCGAATGTCCAACCTGGAGTCCTGACTTCAAATCCGGTCCTGGCGGCCGAGCATGTATCAATGTTCATAGTATTTGCAAAATAATGGTGGAGTTAAACACTGAGGTAAACCATGGGCACAAAATAACCACTTACAGAAGGTTCACTCCGCATAACTAGCGAAAACAGGTGCACGCACACGTAGACGCGTACGTATGACGATCTCGGTCGAAGTCGGTCGAATGCCAATACGAAATTCTGCCGAGATCATCATACGTACGCGTGTATGCATGTGTGCGTCTGTTTTCGCTCGTTGGATGGAATCGGTCTTGTGGTAGTATTATTTTTGTGCTATGGGCATGCACCCAAAATACGGCATAAAGGCTCATCTTCTATCGCGTCGGGATGTGCAAATCGTCAGTGAAAAGAAGTTATTACGAGTTTTGACTTTTAGTGGCAGTCCACATTTGGAAACCCCTTTGACAGCCTCGGGGATGTGTTTTTTTTATTTTGAGGATTATGTCGATTTTGACATTGTCAAAACGTAGTGATTATAGTTTTTGAAGATTCACGAATCGTCCCCTGAGAATTTTCTTCTCAAACAACTTTATAATCAAAATTATAATCGTTCCGCCATATGATTAATTAAAATAAAGTAATTAAGTACTTCACCGATCCAGATTATAAACTCCTTTATTTTTTGATTGAACTGTGTGATAAAGTGCTTCATGAAAGTGAGTTTTTTTAACTCTTTTTATTAAGATACCTAATCTTTATTTACTGCTAACGGTTTATGATCGTAATGTAGTTTTCTTTGAATATCTATTAAATTCAAAATATTATGGACGCTTAGCAAAAGTTTTACTTTTGAAAACTTTACTAACATTTTACCCTTTTTCACGAACTTTTCTCTCGGTTCCACATAGGATACAGCTTGTAGATATCCTCAATCTTGTACATCATCATAAACTCCAACAAATCTGCTCGAATGGAAAGCAGTCACTGAAACGACCGATTTCGTCTTCAGATTACTAAACCATGGGAACACCACCTGCCTTTTGCATTTGGTCGTATTTTTTGTCGCTGGCAAGGTGTGCGTCGAACTTCAACTTTTTAAATTAAGAACGTTAGATTTTTTGATGGCCAGTGTCATTTGGCTTTTTATTTTTTTTTCATTAGCTGCCAGAGTAACCATGTTTTTAAAATAAAACGATGCAATTAAAAAGGATTTGCGAAGCAAGATTATCAAAATTGGCTCTTTAATTTTTATGTAGGTAGCGTCCTGCTTGCTGTAAACATTATTTTGAAGTGGAAACAAAATTATTATTTTTTAAATCAATTATTACGTGAACACAGACGATTACAATCTTAATCGCACAGAGTGCTCCGTTTGGTTGACTCTAATTATCTTACGATGAGTTGATCCGTTAATTATAAAAATATTTGCAAAAACTTTAAACGTTAAATGTGCTACATTGTTTCGTTTAATTATTTAATAATTCATCACTGCTCAAGTTTAATCGTGAGAAAGAAAACAACACCTAACTATACAAATACAATGACTAAGGTTCATTCATTCGGGTCTTTAACTTTTAAATTGAAGGAAGTTGAATCCTAAGTGCTCAATTAAGTCTGAAAAAAGTCATAATGAGGAGAAGCTTCTACTTATATTTTTAATGACGTTTCTGGGATTTCGTCAATGGACTAAATATGTAGACAGCTTACACAATCAATAAGCCTACATCCGGTTTGCGAATCGCACCCCTCGTTCAAATTGATTTCGATTGATCGAACGCAAAGAGACTGGCTGATCACATTTCAAAACAAATAAAAAATTGAAATGGAACAATCAATTCAAAACTTTCCCGCTCGTTGTCAAGTGCGATGAACCTGCAGCCATTCGATTATTAAACATATTTTTATTGATGGCCAGTACTGAATTAAACTATGCCATGCTAATGACTACTCATTATTCTTGTGCTTTTTATTCACATCCGTTTAGTATTAAAAATAGATTACACGTACTCATTGCAACTTTTTCTTCATAATCGATGATTATTATTTGTTTCGTTGACAGCTCTAATTTAAATTGGGTTTTGAATGTCTTGCAGTCTTTCTGTTTTGAGAAAATTTCGAATACCTTTAATACCTTTCACAACAATTTTAATTAATTACTAAAACTACTAGGTATATTTTTTATAATATGCATAACCATTCCACGATGCTTGTCGCTTCTACAACTACATTGACCTCTTTAATTATAAAACAAAAACTGAAAAGAGCAGGTTCATCACTACCAACCTCCTTTCGCCAAGGCCACTTTCAAACCTCTAAAATTAAGAAGAAAAAAATAGTAGTGTTTTGCGCATGTACTTGTCGGTAAGCAATATGGCGGCGGCGGGAGGCAGGTGATAGGGACAGCTGCGGGGCGCCCGCGCCAAGGTTACCCCTCCCCGCTTGTTTACTTGCACGCCCCTCGATCACCCAAGTGATGGGGATAAAATTAAATAATAATAGTGATGTGACCTGTGCTGTGTTCACCGAAGTAACTGTTGTTTCATTCAATGAAATAACTTTTTATTGTAAAAATAGCAGTGGTAGCTCAGGGGTAGAACGCTGGCCTTTCAATGTTGAGATTCAGGTTCGATCCCCGGTCGGGCAGTATTTTGTCTTGATTTATATAAAAACGGCTCACCTCAATACGTGTTATGATCGGTTTGTATATTTTTATATAAATCATGATATATATAAATTATCCTCAAGTCTCATTGAATTCTATAATAAGTATTTTGTCTTACTGACCACTTGCTGAGCGGTGAAGGAAAACATCGTAAGGAAACCTGATGCCCTAAAAAGCGTGTATTTGTGCCCGAAGTACGGCGATAGGATTCACCACTCATCACGTTTGGGACGTAATAATCGTCGGTGTACCGAGTGTGGATTGTGGCTTGCATTTCACAGTTCACACTCGGAACACCTCTGACAATCCCCTGGGGATTCATGTCGTGATGATATATTTTAAATTTTATTGTAAAAAGCGAGTTCTTCGTTTCTGAGGGGATGATATTATGAAATGAAATAAATGAAAACCTTTAAAAGACTTGCTTCGCAATAACATTTTATAGGTTCTTCAATAATATTGACACAACTAAAAATCTATTATCCGATAATGAGCGTTTTTCTCGTTGTTTTTTTTTTCTTAGTTCTTAGTTTTCCTCTAGATGTCGCTGTCCATGTCACCATAGACAAAATATGTTTCGTAGCAATCAATGTCTAAGTGGTTTTTAGTTTGTTTGGAATCTGTGCAAATTTTGTTTTTGATTATTTTGCTTAAGTATACGACAGTGCCATCTAAGAATCTTATTTAACACTAAACGCTCATTATAAAATCAGAAAAAAACACTGACAAGGAAATTTGTAACTTGCTAAGAAGTTTCCAAATTTTTTTTTATAGTATATTAAACAAACTTAATTAAAATTAAACAAAAGTGCATAAGAATCATTAAAATATAACAAATGAAGAAGCTTCTAAGTACCATTTATTTCTATGCGCGTTCTATGTTTGGTTACGGAACCCTAAAAACAAACTTCTACTGTAAAATACGTGTATCCTATCGCATTTCTTGAACTACACACTAAAAAGGTTTTAATTCAGAGAGAACCCTATAACCTATCATTCGACCGGTGCGCTGCGCACGCGTCGCTCTGCTGATTATTTTATGGCACCTCGTGTCGATAATGCCCCAAAGCGACCCTTTATACCCAGACCCCTAATGTGTGTCGTAATGATACTGTCCGAGGTCGTTTATGTATGGGGGTTGATAAGGAGTCAAGATGTTTTGCCGAAAATAATAACTACGTTACATACAAAATGTTTTAAAATTAAATACACTGTTAAAGCTTTTAGTGTTTTTTGTTTTAATATAAATAGGTAATGATAAATATATATGATAATTTAAATACAAATACTGTTATCTCAAGATATATATTTCGGATCCGACCTGCACCCAGCATCAGTTAAGTATTGACATACATAATATAAAATATTATATAAATATAATAGTAGTTCATGCTACAAGGGCGAAAAGGAATAAATTACCAGGACAATTTAAAACACGAGCGTAGCAAGTGTTTTAAACGTAACCGAGTAATTTATTGCTCTTACGCCCGTGTATCATACTACGTTTTTCAATGCATAGTGTGAGGAAATAAAACGAATATAATCTTGTGAACTTTAAATTATGTTGGTTCAAAAAGACTGTATCCAGAGCCGTTAAACAGTGGAAAAAAGTATAACATTTATGGTACACAAGAAATGTTGCAGGTTAGCCAAATTCTCGTATATAAATAAAAAAAATATATATATTAAAGCCATAGGGCAAAATAATCGACTTTCTGTTCGGTTGTGATGCATAAAAAGTGGGCCTTTACGAGCACTTGCATTGAAAAATATTATATATGTCAATACTCAACTGATGCCGGGTCCAGGTCGGATCCGAAATATATCTTGAGATAACAGTATTTATATTTTAATTATCATATCTATCAGTACCTATTTATATAAAAACAAAAAACGTTACATACAAAAACGACACGTAGTCGTAATTTAATGTATGGGAATTTCTTCTAAAATTTTCAACCGTTTTCATTGCAGCATGTGACACGCTTGGTTTTCATCAAGTTTGATGCGCTTGCGTCATTTATTTAGATCAATGTCTGTGTGGACTATGAAATGCAAGTCAGTATCTTCAATACGGTACTATTTAACTTCGTTGTGGTCCTTAATCTTTTTAGGGTTCCATACCCGAACGGGACCCTATTACTAAGCCTCCGCTGTCTGTCTGTCCGTCTGTCACAGAGGTCTACAGCATCAGTGGTTATATTTAGCCAGTTGAAATTTTCAAACAATATGTTTTACTATAGCCTCTATCACGGCAAATAAAATATCCAAGGTGACTTTTTGATCATCGTCCAAATTCATACTGGAGGCTTGATAAGTGATCAGTATCTTGGATCAATAACAATTTTTGTAAAATTCGTAAAATAAAATTTCGGCTTCCCATAGAAATTCAGTTCCAGTCCCGGGTGAATCACTATGGGGAGTCGAAATTTCATTTTACGAATTTCACCAAAATTGTTATTGATCCATGATACTGATCACTTACCAAGCCACCAGTATGAATTTGGACGATGATCAAAAAGTCACCTTGTATAATTTAAAAAAAGAATCGGAAAAAGAAAAAAAAGTAGCATTTTTCAACGTTATCATGTCCCCCCCACTCCATATCTCCGAAACGAGAGGACTGAAAAATATGAAAAAAAAACATGGTGGTTATGTAAACGTTACAGGAAAAATGTGGTAGTTAAGATATTAGGGTTCCGTGCTCAGCGGGAGCCGCGAATTGTTACCAGGTATGGCTTGTAGCTTGTACGGCTACATTTTAGGGGCTTATTTTTGTCACCTCAATCAATGTTGCTATAGCATCTATACATATTGTTGTTATTTAGCATAATCATTTTAGGGTTCCGTATCCGTATTGTGTGGTGGTTCGACTCGCACCTGCCCAAATAATTTATATGATAATGAATATTTTTACTTACTAGATTTCTTTTTTTTTTTCAGATGTATTAAATTTAAAATTATATAAATATTAATAGAATCAGATTAGTGAATTTTTCTGTATATTTCAACTATTTTCGACCAAGTGGGGCGAAAAGTTCAATAATAAATTTAGTTTGAAAAGTTCAATAATTTTAATACATATCTCGATAATAATTTTAGTTTGAAAAGTTCGATAATTTTAATAATTCAATAATAATTTTAGTTTGAAAAGTTCAATAATTTTAATAATTCAATAATAAATTTAGTTTGAAAAGTTCAATATTTTAATAACTCGATAATAATTTTAGCTTTAAAAGTTCAATAATTTAAGCTTCACACAGACTTGTTTTACTCGAAGCTCCAGCGGGTAGTACATTAGGGTTCCTCAGACAGTATCAAGAAACGGTCGGGTTCCGTGAAGCGTGCACCAGCGAGGCGCTGCGCCTGCGCGTGACCGGAAAACTTACGAGTGAAATGGTCACTAAAGCCAATTATTAGATAAGATTAGTTTGGGAAGATATTGGTTAAAGGAAACTGTTTCTTAAGTCAATGAGAAAACGAATATTATGATGTGCTCAGAAAATTGAACCTCAAATGCTATGCCAATATAGTGAACCACTTTATTAAATATAAACTGGCCATTTTCTATGAGAAAAAAAAATCACCAGGGATAGCATAATCGGATCGATGTATACCTAAAGTTGGAAAAACTGAGAAAGTTTATAGTTGTGGAGTCAGCTTCTTATAATATTATTTTGATAGTAAAAATCCCGGAATTACGGAATTACTTAAAACTTTACGATAATGTACATTACTCTATGGTTTTGTCTATGTTTGAGTTTTTTTAAACTTTCGTTTCCGCGAGACTGTAAAATAGTTTTTTCGTGTCGATCGCACGCTTTTTGTCAGGATATTTGTATTGTGAAATTAAATTAAAGTTCAAAGTACATCCAGTGTTTTACCATAAAGTTCCGTGTCCAAACACCCACACCGCAGGGTGTCAAAGTACAAGAGGGTGTCAGGGCGCGGAGTCACAAGCTATTCGCGGAAACAAGATCTCGTACCAACCTGTACCGGTACTCGCCAGTCGCGCGAGCACTCGATATGCTCTGCTCCCTGCTCGCTAAAGCACCAGAGTGTGATGTGTTTGTAGATGGGATAGGATGTGTGAAGAGTGTGTGTAAGAGAATGCTAGAAGAAAGTATGTTAGTTAGTGCTTAAAATAAAATTATGTATACATACAATATTGTAACGATTTGGTCTGTAATTACTGTAATGTTATAATATTTTAAATAATATATAAATGTCTAGTCCTGGACAACACTAAAGAATACAGAATAACTTGGCTTCATGGCCGGTTTACTATTAAGTCAGACGCCGCACGTGAACGATGACTTCCTGAGCGTTCTAGCGGGTGCTCGCGCTAACTAGACTCCAAACCACTGAAGAAGTCCTGGGAACTTAAGGATTCTGGTTCATATACCAATGTTTATAAGGACTTCGCCATGGGAGATCTCTGGTTGCGCGAATTCAACGTGCTTTATGAGAAATTGTGACTATGGATGGATGTCTTGATTCTTGGTTTGGAAGGTGGTTTGACGAAAATTTGGGAATCGGTCGAAATTTATGATTTTATGATTGTGATGTCAACACCTTATTTTCTTAATATTTTTTTTCATAAATGTTATCTATCAACATCTAACTGCCTAACGAAATAGATAACACAGCTAAGACTCACTATACATTTATGCGAGAAAAACTCAACGTTTCGGTCAACTTAAGGTGTATGACCACGCTAAATAAGCAACTCGATCTATGTCTGTACAAATATTAACGGAAACGACATTGAAATAATGTTCATTTCAGCGTGCCTTGAAAAGTGGCTGTTACGACAACCACTGCGTCTCCGGCTAGCGCAAAATAGGAGAAAATAATACTTTTCACATGGACGCCATGAACGGAAAAAAAATGTTGAACTTAAATTTTTTTTATCTAAAAATTTCCTATAATTTGGTGAAATAATAATTAAAATCGCTTCAGGCGTTTGGAAGGAGTAAGAGAATTCTTGTGTTAATCATGTGAAATTTTCGATGACTTTCGATTTTTTTTGTCAAAACTTACAATAGAAAAACAGTTTATGAGACTTAAAATTTATTTTTGACTCTATAATGCCTATCATATATTTTTATGAAAGTGTTTGGACCACCCGTGTGGGAGGAGTAGGTCTTCAAAGACAGGTCCGAATTGCAGTTGGCTTATCCATTCGCCTTAAGAAGATGGCATACCCTAGCAACTTTTTTTATTACCCGTCCAGCACAATAAGTCCTACGGCAAAGACTTTATTTGCTTGTCATAGAGGCGATTATATGTAGGCTCTTTGGCCTCTTTTTATTGAACGCGTAATACTAGTGATCACGCAGCGAAACAACAAATTGGTGTGTTTTTAGCTAATACTGAAAAATTTTGTAGGGAAAAAAATATTGAATTTAGGTGATATACCTTCATATTTCTATTACCTATTTTATGAAAAAAAAATCAAGTTGATCTCTTAACCGCGTTCTTGAAGCGAACGTTTGATAACCAAAAAAAGAGAGGTTGCAAAACATTTTTTTTTGACAAAGGTATTAATCTTAGTACATTGATTATACGTAACATCCCTAGAGAAAAGATTAATAAACCAAATATATTTTTTTCAATACAAGGAGAGACCGAATTTCTTCAAACGAATCCTAGACAGACTGGAGTTGGTCATGCTCTAGGCTCAGGTACAGGCTTAAGAGTATGACATAGCCAAAACAAAAACCAGTTCCGGGCGTGGCTTATTCTATTTTACGACAGCGCGCGGGGGGAAATTCGTCCCGGTCTCTAAGCTCGCGTCACCATAGCAAAAATACGAATAGAGTGGACGAGGCAGGGTCAAAAGTAATACGTATTTTATTTTATCTAATTTATTAGTGTATTTCGATCATCGTCACACGGCATTGATCCTACTTGCTATCACATCGGGACGTAAATTTATTATGGTCGGTTAAAAGTGGTTTTTTGAGTGTTTGATTTATCAGTTGACCCTCGGAACATTTCAGACACTCCTTTAGAGATACATAATAATATTGTGACGGTTAATTGTCACCATTACCCATTCTTTAAATATTTTTCGCCCGTTGAGCTGGATTTACACTTGCGGGAAAATAAATTGGACCAAAAATTTCTTTACAAAAAATTTTTACTTAAGTTGTTATTACAAAAAGTGGAAACTAACAAATATTCTCAGAAGGAATGCACCACGTCACTATCTATCTCACTGTAGCCTATATCAATTATGCCTCTCTCATTCAACCACGTTTAACTGCGTTACTATCTCATTCCAACTCATTTTAAATAGCGTCACTATTTATCTCACTCTAACGCGTGTTAAATGGCATTAATCTAATGAACATCAAATATTTTTACTGCCCACCACTCTTTCATTCTAATTTATAATTATTTCAAAAAATACGCAGCTCCTTTGGTAGTAAAATAGCAATAACTTTTTTTTCAAAAGTAATACACAGAAATTACCAGATCATTTGAAAAACAATATTTGATGAGCCGTTATTTAAGACAATTTGCAAAACTAACATAGGGCATTTTTTTTCAGGGTGTGGTATCGAACTAACCTAATTACAAAAAATTGCTCATAAATTGGGTTTTTATTTTTCTTCCTGATGTAACAGCATTTCAAGGTTTATTTTTGACTTTATCAATAGCATGACTATTCAGAGTTGCGCAACAAAAATTTTATTCTTAGAATTTAGAACTGGTTAGCTTTGACTCTCAAAAATCTATTCGAATTTATAAAAGTACCATCAACTCGAAGACTATCTACTTTTTGCTGAGGTCATAATTTGATATTCTGGTCAGTCATGAGCTGGCCTACCAGCCTTCCAAGGGAAAGCGTTGACTTTTGGGACACCTGTTTACCCTTGGGATAAATCGCCAAGTGTTTAAAATATAGAAATTTATTTGTATCATAGTTTGAAATGTTCAGGTCCCTTTACGCAAAATGGAAAAACAAAACTCTTTTAGGATTAATTTATTGTCCCTATGTTTGTCTGTTTGTCCGTTTGTCTAGGCAATTTTTCTGGGTAAAATCAATAAATGCTAATGTTTACAGCCCTGTAAAATATATATATTATAACGTTTTTATGGCCTTTTGTTTAACTTTTTCATACAAATTTTCTCCTTATAAAAATATAGAGATCAACACTTCACATAATATTTTGCATTTGAAAGAAAGCACAGAAAGGAACTGTAGAACAAATAATGTAAAAAATATAAAACCATATCTTTCTATTCTAAAGGGATTAATAATTTACTGTTTGTTCAATGTGGCGATAGCTTTGTTTATTATTATTTTTTTCTTTGTTACAAAGATAACAAATATTTTCATACAAGGTTTTTTCTCCGAATTTGTAACAAAATATTAAGAAATAATTATAACGGTAAAGTACAACTTTTAGCTAAGACAATTTATTGTTAAAAGTTTGCTATATGCATAGACATATTTTAATGATATTATGGTATCTTCAAAATAATTGGGTTTTCCATAATCGTGATATCAGATTATTTAAGAAATTTACGGCTGGTATCACGACGACGGATAAGCCAATTATTTTATTACTATTGTAATATAATTAAAAATATGTTAATGCATACAGCAGACTTTTAACTATAAGTTTTCTTAACTAAAAGTTGTATTTTTACTTATTGAAATGGTACTTCTCATCAAGAAGTGCAAGATGACAAGATATTCAAAATAAGTTAATTGAATTTGTGAAATGGTTTCAGGTCAAAACAGTTTTCCATGAAATGGTAATTGTTTATACGTAGCAAAGTGTGTAAACTTAGTCATCTTAACATGAACGACGCCTGTATTTCTCTCTTTTTTATTTCCAGTATATACAAACTTGTTAAACTTTGTGTAAAAACGAGGCAATATTGACGATATCCTGACAGCTATTATGATGGTGTTTTATCAAATTTTGCTTTTTGGGCTGTATAGAGACGTAGTTAGATGTTACTAGAATATACTCATGAAAAAAGATATGAAGAAAATAAGCTGTAGACTTCACCTTCGGTTTATACCTATTGTATGAATTTTAAGAAAAATACAGGGGTAAAGGGACCTCTTAAGGAAAACCTTGTATTAAACTATTTGTTATCTTAGTAAAAAATAATCCAAGGAAAAAAATAAACAAAGCTATCGCCACATTGAACAGTAGATAATTAATCCCTTTAGAAATTATTTGTTCAACAATTCCTTTCTTTGTTGACTTTTAAATGCAAAATATTATCTCTAGTGTTCATCCCTACATTTTCATAGTGAGAAAATTTGTATGAAAAACGTAAAAAAAAAAAACGTAAAAACCTAAAACGTAATATAAATAAAAACGTCAAAAGTATGTTTTTACAGCTCTATAGAGGGCCGTTTATATTGGTATTTATTAATTTTACCCAGAAAAAATTGTCTAGACAAACGGACAGACAGACAAACATAGGGATAACAAATTAATCCTAAAAGAGTTTCATTGTTTTCATTTTGCGTAACAGAACCTGAACATGTACCGACAAGATTATCTACGATCTAATAATTTTGCCATGCACTGTAAATATTTCAAAATAAATTTCTATATTTTAAATGCTTGGCGATTTATCCCAAGTAAGTGTACCTATATAATTTGCAAAAAACTTTACTTATTGGACCTGAAATGGTGAGCCAATACTAGAGGGTAATTTCACGAAAAGGTCATTGACCTTTGTTACAGATCTCAGTAAGTATAAGTAAATTAATTTGGCTTTCAATAACGATCACAAAATTATTCTTTTAGAGTAACATATATTATTTTCCCGCATCAAAAGTATGAATTCATTCCAAATTCATTCAGTTTTGTTGTTATGACTATGGCACGATGTAGCTAAATCACTCATACGCATATTTTGTTGAGTTTTTAACGGCAGGAATATGATGCTCCTTGAAATATTACTTTATAAAATTAATTTCAATGTGTTTTGAAGTAGTTTTGGGAGATATTTATAGCTTGCAAAAAAGGGCACAGGTTCCACGTCTTACGGGCGCCAACGCTGGGCGTAGACTGACAATATCTTGCTGCCACTGACTGCATCAGTGGATTTACGTATTTTTGGAAAAAGGGGGTGCTTTTTTTGACCCGAATAACGTGGTATTTGGAAAATGAATACATATCATTCACACTAATTTTATAAAAAAAAAACCAACAAAATCGCGAAAGCGATACCTGAACCAAAATCGATAAGAAGTGTGCAATAGAGGGTTACAAAAAAATTCATTGACAGTACAAATATGAATCGATTAACGTGGTTTGTGGAAAATGAATACCTTAAAGTTCAACCAAAAACATGTATTTTTTTTTATGGCTATACGTAACCTAATTATTGCAACAAAATCATCCGAAAGCTGACATTTTATTTCTGTTTGTATATTCGTTCCCCTTAAGAGTGACCTTCATCAGGCTTTGGCATAAATCATAGTGAGTCTTAGCTGTGTTATCTATTTCGTTATGATGGACACTCACCCTAATTAACCGACTTCAAAAAAGGAGGAGAGGTTCTCAATTCGATTGCATTTTTTTTTTCTTTTTAGTTATATAATCTAACTACGTCTCTATACAGCCCAAAAAGCAAAATTTGATGAAACACCATCATAATAGCAGTAAGGATATTTATTTATTTATTTGGTCTACCAACAGATGATACACTTTACAACATACAATTAATCTAGCGTACAGTAGGAATAGAGTGATATCGTGAATATTGCCTCGTTTTTACGCAAAGTTTAGCAAGTTGTCTCATTTTTATCTGTATTCGGTCGTTTTTTAAACTTTAATGTTTTATTTTTGTCTGCTTTTTGTTATAAATGGAACAAATTTAGGAGCCTAATTCCAATATTACATTTTTTCATGCTTTTAAACCGATTTCCTATGTATTTTTTATTGTCAGACATAAAGATGCGTTCAAGAAAAAAATATATACAAGGTGACTTTTTGATCATCGTCCAAATTCATACCGGAGGCTTGATAAGTGATCAGTATCTTGGATTAGTAAAAATTTTTGTGCAATTCGTAAAATGAAATTTCGGCTTCCCATATAAATTCACTGCCAGTCCCGAGTAAATCACTATGGGGAGTTGAAATTTCAAGTTACGAATTTTACTAAAATTGTTATTGATGCATGATACCGATCATTCACCAAGCCACCAGTATGAATTTGGACGATGATCAAAAAGTCACCTTGTATATGCCTATGAAAATGTGTGGTGAATGTCGGTGATGAACTGATTCGTCACTGAAAATCAAATGGAAGACATCGCTTTTATTAATTTAATATGCACGCTTTTTTTTTTAATTTATCTACTAAGCTATTTCTCGAAACGGTTTTAGAATCGCAAATATTGGCAAAAAAAAGGGGCAATTAATACTTTAGAGCAGGGATGGGCAAACTTTTTCGTGCACGGGCCAAAATTTACAAACAGTATTTAATGGGGGGCCATGTTTTTGAATTTTTAAGCATAACAAAATTCTTTATTAGAATTAAAATATTTATATTTTTAACCGACTTCAAAAAGGAGGCGGTTCTCAATTCTTAACCGACTTCGAAAAGGAGGCGGTTCTCAATAAAACTGTATGTTTTTTTTTTTTTTTGGCGTTGTTACTCCATAACTCCGTCATTTCTGAACCGATTTGAACAATTATTTTTTTGTTTGAAAGAGTGTACTTCCAGGTAGGTCCCATTTTGGGTTTGGTCATGATCTGATGAAGGTCTTCAGAGATAGGCAGTGGAACTCCTCAGAAAATGACAGCATACCTCTCGAAATTGAGGTAATCGCTTTGTGCCTGGGTGCTGATTACAAGGTATTACTTGAAAATCTTCATTCTTTCACCTGACCTTCGATCCTGGCTTCATCACCATATTCACCATAGAACTCCTCAACGGATCAGAGCACATAACTCGAGATTGCGGCAATCACTGCGTTAGGGTGCTAATTCAACGGTATTACTTGGAGATTACCAGAATACCCACCTGACCTTCGATCTTGGCTTCATCACCGTAGAACTCTTTAACGAATGACAGCACATAACTCGAGATTGATAGCAGGAAGCTACTCAAACATAGCTACTTATACTCACTTGAACTTCGTTTCATATTAAAACCACGTTTGCAAGAACTACCCATATTTCACAATTTAACCCAGCAACACTAAAAAATGTGAAATAAAATAAACTTTTAGCAAAAAAACAGCAACCGACTTCAATAGTAACAGCAGTCATTCACTAAAAAGTTAATAATAATTCTATAAAGACCGATGGTACCGAAGCAACACTTTTGCCGACTTCTTTCTTCCTGAAACATTATGTTATTTAGAAGTCGGCGTATTTCCTACGATATAGCAACATAAAAACCAATATAAGAACGCCGACTTCTAGATAACATAACGTTTCAGGAAGAAAGAAGTCGGCAAAAGTGTTGCTTCGGTACCATCGGTCTTTATAGAATTATTATTAACTTTTTAGTGAATGACTGCTGTTACTATTGAAGTCGGTTGCTATTTTTTTGCTAAAAGTTTATTTTATCCGTAATAAAGTTTACTTGATGTGAGTTTGTGAGTTTAATTGACTCGCAGGTTTCAACAACATTGGATGATCTCTTATTTATGAAAAATTTAATGATATATGAACTTATAGATATTCACATCAGGTACATTATGAGATAGGGACATTGATATTTATTGTAGGTAATCTATAAAATAGGAACATCTCGTTATGTTATTATCTACTTCTGGATCGATGGTCGGTCTTTTGCGGGCCGGAGATGGCCCGCGGGCCGTAGTCTGCCCATCCCTGCTTTAGAACAATAATACCATAAACTAGAAGAGCTTGATTGATAGATTGGACATACACGTAATTGCCCTAAACGCAAACAGATTGATAGATTTGAAACAAGCAAAAGAGGTGTGTCAGGGTCGTAACATTTGGAAATATTTAGTCTCTGACTACTCCACAGGCGCTAGGCGTGAGTATATGTCTGCATTAATGTAGTAATACTTTGATGTGGGAATATTTGTCAATTTTTAGCTCTTGAAAGTTGATACAATGGGTCATAAGAAAATAGATAAAATTATTATTATTAGGCAGCATGGACGTGGATAACTAGAAGGCTGGCTCTTCCATGGGCGTAGCCAGGGGGGTTGGGGGTTTCGACCCCCCCCCCCCCCCGAAACGTTTGAAATATTACAAGCCTACCTCGGCTTTGACGTTTTCCGGGTCAAATGTCACTTCTGCTAGCAGCTGCTAGAAGCGTTTTGCGTTTCCAAACAAAACAACAAAAATCCATTGTCAAGACGAATGGGATAAATTGACACCTAAAAATAGAAAATTATAAATATATTTTTTGAAATGGGACGAATTTGTACAGAAAATAAATACTTTTTGGGATGATATCATCTATAGGATGAATATACATACACCGACCCAAAATATATTATATTTGATGCACATTTTGTCGTATTACTTTCTTGAACCCCCCCCCCCCCCCCCCCTCCCAAAACTAGAACCTGGCTACGCCTATGGGCTCTTCAATAATAAAATAAGGACACGGAGATTTGTTGGTGCTAAAGTACAGATTTTATTGAATGTTTGTACATTTCTTTGAAGTTGGTTGGCCTGAAATATTACTTAAATAATTTTGCGCAATATGATATATGACATATGGACGTTACAAATTCACACTGTTTATTAATACATGCTCCATTCTTTGTTTTGCAGTAACGAAACGTCGCAAAACAAAATATAAATTCGGATGCTTCGCCCAAATCGTATTCCAAAAACGTAATTTTAATTGGTTTAATTTTGGAATGATTTATTGCGTTCGAAATTCAAACAGGCACAAAACAAAAGACTGTTGTGAAAGAAACGTGGCATGCACATTGAACACATTGCAATATGTCAAAAGTGATGTAATGATTAGAAAAATTGCAAATCATCGCCCTCATACTGTGTTGCTGTTGTAAAATATAAAATCAACGCCTGATTTGTAAACGGTCCGATCAAAATTATGATATTGTCATGCATGATGGATGCTCGCTTTCAAAAGTTATAAGTAGGCGGAAAATAAACATATTTTAAAACTGATAAAAATCTGTTTTAGCCAATGAGTTAATTATACTTCAGTGGTTTTAGTTTAGCTCAGAAATTTTGTTGACTAACAGAACAAAAAAAAGAAAATACAAGGATTATAATATTTTTTTGGCAAAAAACAAAAGTTTTAACTGATAACAAAGCTGAATGAATGAATTGAACAGACTTTATTTTACACAAGGTAAATAAATATAGAAAACAGGGTTTCCAACACAAAATGTTGTACAAAGGCGTACTTATCACTAAAAGCAATTTCTTCCTGCCAACCTTTGGGTGGTGAAGAAGTTTTTATGCAACAATAAATTTAAAAGGAGGACAGACAAAAATAATAAATAAGTAAGAACAATATAACTATTGAAGTTCAAAACTTTATAACCGAAAAAATATTTAAAATCTCACTAATATCCCATCTCACTAATATTATAAATGCGAAAGTTTGGATGGATTGATGGATGTTTGTTACTCCTTCACGCCGTAACTACTGAACCGATTGGGCTGAAACTTTGCACAAATGTAGTCCTAGACCTGGAATAGGAGATAATGTACTTTATATCAAATCAGTAATCAAAAAAATACTTCGTATGGAAACGCGCCTTGCCAACGACCCTTTAGCAGAGGATTAATTTAGAGAACAAAAAATTGTGTCTTTCGGAAACGCAGCCCGACTTTCGGTTTCGGCAATTAATTTAGAAAACAAAAGATAGTGTCGATCGGTAATGCGGCACCGGCCTTCAGTCTTGCTAAACATGCTATACTAGGGAATTAAATCAGTTATCAAAGACCGCCAAAGACACATTAGCAGAGGATTAATTCAGAGAACAAAAAATTGTGTCGGCCAGAAAAGCATCGGCCTCGCCAAAGACGGAAACGTGTCTTGGTCTTCGGCCTCGCCAATGACACTTAACATGGGGATCAAATTAGAGATGATTGAGAACCAAAAACACTTCAAATACTCCAACTAGAGTCAGGTCAACTACTAAAACTAAAAAAAATTACAGATTCGATATGGCTAAACAAAAACTTAATCAACGCGGGTGAAGTCGCGGGTAAAACCTAGTACTCATATAAATTCGAAACATTTTGTAACACGACGAATCCATAGTCGATTCAATATAAACCCATCAATATTCTCCCATTCGCACCAAACAATTCAAACTTAACACCGACTGTACACAATGCGTTCTAAATTTAATTCGAGCCGGATTATCGGAAAACGGATAAAAAGATTCAACTGTGATAGTGTCAAGGGGCCTTTATATCCAAAACTTGATCATGTTACCTTTACTATCCTCCGATACATGAACTGTGATACTATAGACTCTACTGCTGCGGAATAAGATCGTTAGTGGTATCTAAAAGGATGGTAGAGTTGGTTTTATTTTGACAGCCAGCTGGGTTTGTTGATGACTTCATTTTGTATTGAAGGGCGATAGATAAAGTTTAATGCTGGAAATAGAGAACTGATGGGTCCTTTGTCTATGGTTTTTTGATGTTTTAATAAGAGAACAATAGACTGTAAATTGAGTATGATTTCACTGCGATATGTGTGAAATCATTGAAGTTTAGCTTCAGCTAGCTTAGCAGCCGATTCAAAAACCTTATAGAACTTTTTCATATTCCTTTCTTTCTTTTCCATATTTTCGAGTACGGAACCCCAAAAACTGACTTGTTATATTACATTATTCAATGGGCTCAGTAAATACTGTACTGAATTCATTTAGCTTTTCACTCGATACACGTTAGCGACTACGTAAAATATTTATATGAGAAATTGCACAGCGCCCCTACCGGTTTACGAGAGGAACCACAAGGTCTCATACAAAATATTTTACGCAGTCACCAACGTATATCGAGTGTAAAACTCATGCTAGGCGTACAGAGGTCAAAGTCAGGTCTCACAAAACCCTTTCCATTTCCACAATGCTAAATACCGTGTCTAGACATGACAATAGGCATTTAGGCATCATAACAGCACCATATGGTATGACAAACAATATAATTTATCGGGAACTGATCTGGAGCATCGGTAATAGTCGGAATTACAGAGGTACAGTCGGCCACGGGTCAGATAAAGGAACCATTGTAGATGTACCGGGAACTGCCGGAACAAAGGCGCGTGCGTCGGTATACATAGAGATTAGAGGTAGGTTATACCTAGAGTTACATAGTACGCGATGTACGGATCCGAGTTACGATCTAAAAAGGCCGACTTAGGTGATTCATAAAATGATTTGAAAGTAGGATGGAGTCAGAGTTTTTTCACGCGTGCAAAAGAGATGGCATTAGAACAGAATCATAATATGATTCATCCAAAGCGGCCTTTTTAGAGGACCGGTCCTACATACATATCTACATATCTACATTCCATCGTAATGGAACTATACTACGTAAAAATACCATAATTT
Source organism: Ypsolopha sequella (assembly GCA_934047225.1). NCBI lineage: Eukaryota > Metazoa > Arthropoda > Insecta > Lepidoptera > Ypsolophidae > Ypsolopha > Ypsolopha sequella. Next base: position 18,045,248 of record OW204004.1, on the reverse strand, counting down.
TATATTCAGGCCGACCGACTTGTTTTATTGGTTGAGACGTTTTGCTTTTTAAGAGTATGACATAGCCAAAACAAAAACCAGTTCCGGGCGTGGCTTATTCTATTTTACTTTTGCGCGCGGGGGGAAATTCGTCCCGGTCTCTAAGCTCGCGTCACCATAGCAAAAATACGAATAGAGTGGACGAGGCAGGGTCAAAAGTAATACGTATTTTATTTTATCTTAATTTATTAGTGTATTTCGATCATCGTCACACGGCATTGATCCTACTTGCTATCACGTCGGGACGTAAATTTATTATGGTCGGCTAAAAGTGGTTTTTTGAGTGTTTGATTTATCAGTTGACCCTCGGAACATTTCAGACACTCCTTTAGAGATACATAATAATATCGTGACGGTTAATTGTCACCATTACCCGTTCTTTAAATATTTTTCGCCCGTTGAGCTGGTTTTACACTTGCGGGAAAATTAATTGGACCAAAAATTTCTTTACAAAAAATTGTTACTAAAGTTGTTATTACAAAAAGTGGAAACTAACAAATATTCTCAGAAGGAATGCACCACGTCACTATCTATCTCACTGTAGCCTATATCAATTATGCCTCTCTCATTCAACCACGTTTAACTGCGTTACTATCTCATTCCAACTCATTTTAAATAGCGTCACTATTTATCTCACTCTAACGCGTGTTAAATGGCATTTCTAATGAACGTCAAATATTTTTACTGCCCGCCACTCTTTCATTCTAAATTCTAATTATTTAAAAAAATACGCAGCTCCTTTGGTAGTAAAATAGCAATAACTTTTTTTTCAAAAGTAATACACAGAAATTGCCAGATCATTTAATTTTGAAAAACAATATTTGATGAGCCGTTATTTAAGACAATTTGCAAAACTAACATAGGACATTTTTTTTCAGGGTGTGGTATCGAACTAACCTAATTACAAAAAATTGCTCATAAATTGGGTTTTTATTTTTCTTCATGATGTAACAGCATTTCAAGGTTTATTTTTGACTTTATCAATAGCATGACTATTCAGAGTTGCGCAACAAAAATTTTATTCTTAGAATTTAGAACTGGTTAGCTTTGACTCTCAAAAATCTATTAGAATTTATAAAAGTACCATCAACTCGAAGACTATCTACTCTTTGCTGAGGTCATAATTTGATATTCTGGTCAGTCATGAGCTGGCCTACCAGCCTTCCAAGGGAAAGCGTTGACTTTTGGGACACCTGTTTACCCTTGGGATAAATCGCCAAGTGTTTAAAATATAGAAATTTATTTGTATCATAGTTTGAAATGTTCAGGTCCCTTTACGCAAAATGAAAAAACAAAACTCTTTTAGGATTAATTTGTTGTCCCTATGTTTGTCTGTTTGTCCGTTTGTCTAGGCAATTTTTCTGGGTAAAATCAATAAATGCTAATATTTACAGCCCTGTAAAATATACATATTATAACGTTTTTATGGCCTTTTCTTTAACTTTTTCATACAAATTTTCTCCTTATGAAAATATAGAGATCAACACTTGACATAATATTTTGCATTTGAAAGAAAGCACAGAAAGGAACTGTAGAACAAATAATGTAAAAAATATAAAACCATATCTTTCCATTCTAAAGGGATTAATAATTTACTGTTTGTTCAATGTGGCGATAGCTTTGTTTATTTTTTTTTTCTTTGTTACAAAGATAACAAATATTCTCATACAAGGTTTTCCTTAAGGGCTATTTCTCCGAATTTGTAACAAAATATTAAGAAATAATTATAACGGTAAAGTACAACTTTTAGCTAAGACAATTTATTGTTAAAAGTTTGCTATATGCATAAACATATTTTAATGATATTATGGTATCTTCAAAATAATTGGGTTTTCCATAAGCGTGATATCAGATTATTTAAAAAATTTACGGCTGGTATCACGACGACGGATAAGCCAATTATTTTATTACTATTGTAATATAATTAAAAATATGTTAATGCATACAGCAGACTTTTAACTATAAGTTTTCTTAACTAAAAGTTGTATTTTTACTTATTGAAATTGTATTTCTCATCAAGAAGTGCAAGATGACAAGATATTCAAAATAAGTTAATTGAATTTGTGAAATGGTTTCAGGTCAAAACAGTTTTCCATGAAACGGTAATTGTTTATACTTAGCAAAGTGTGTAAACTTTATCATCGTAACATGAACGACGCCTGTATTTCTCTCTTTTTTATTTCCAGTATAGATAAAAATATACAAACTTATTAAACTTTGCGTAAAAACGAGGCAATATTGACGATATCCTGACAGCTATTATGATGGTGTTTTATCAAATTTTGCTTTTTGGGCTGTATAGAGACATAGTTAGAGGTCACTAGAATATACTCATGAAAAAAGATATGAAGAAAATAAGCTGTAGACTTCACATTCGGTTTATACCTATTGTATGAATTTTAAGAAAAATACAGGGGTAAAGGGACCTCTTAAGGAAAACCTTGTATTAAACTATTTATTATCTTAGTAAAAAATAATTCAAGGAAAAAAATAAACAAAGCTATCGTCACATTGAACAGTAGATAATTAATCCCTTTAGAATAGGACAACATGGTTTTCATATTTTTTACATTATTTGTTCAACAATTCCTTTCTGTGTTGACTTTTAAATGCAAAATATTATCTCAAATGTTCATCCCTACATTTTCATAATGAGAAAATTTGTATGAAAAACCTAAAAAACAAAACGTAAAAACCTAAAACGTAATATAAATAAAAACGTCAAAAGTATGTTTTTACAGCTCTATAGAGGGCCGTTAATATTGGTATTTATTAATTTTACCCAGAAAAAATTGTCTAGACAAACGGACAGACAGACAAACATAGGGATAACAAATTAATCCTAAAAGAGTTTCATTGTTTTCATTTTGCGTAACAGAACCTGAACATGTACCGACAGGATTATCTACGATCTAATAATTTTGCCATGCACTGTAAATATTTCAAAATAAATTTCTATATTTTAAATGCTTGGCGATTTATCCCAAGTAAGTGTACCTATATAATTTGCAAAAAACTTCACTTATTGGACCTGAAATGGTGAGCCAATACTAGAGGGTAATTTCACGAAATGGTCATTGACCTTTGTTACAGATCTCAGTAAGTATAAGTAAATTAATTTGGGTTTCAATAACGATCACAAAATTATTCTTTTAGAGTAACATATATTATTTTCCCGCATAAAAGTATGAATTCATTCCAAGTTCATTCAGTTTTGTTGTTATGACTATGGCACGATGTAGCTAAATCACTCATACGCATATTTTGTTGAGTTTTTAACGGCAGGAATATGATGCTCCTCGAAATATTACTTTATAAAATTAATTTCAATGTGTTTTGAAATAGTTTTGGGAGATATTTATAGCTTGCAAAAAACGGCACAGGTTCCACGTCTTACGGGCGCCAACGCTAGGCGTAGACTGACAATATCTTGCTGCCGCTGACTGCATCAGTGGATTTACGTATTTTTGGAAAAAGGGGGTGCTTTTTTTGACCCGAATAACGTGGTATTTGGAAAATGAATAGATATCATTCACACTAATTTTATTAAAAAAAAAACCAACAAAATCGCGAAAGCGATACCTGAAACAAAATCGATAAGAAGTGTGCAATAGAGGGTTACAAAAAAATTCATTGACAGTACAAATATGAATCGATTAACGTGGTTTGTGGAAAATGAATACCTTAAAGTTCAACCAAAAACATGTATTTTTTTTATGGCTATACGTAACCTAATTATTGCAACAAAATCATCCGAAAGCTGACATTTTATTTCTGTTTGTATTTTCGTTCCCCTTAACATTAACTCTACAATATAGGGAATTTCTGTGCGTTATGAATATCTAAGTATTTTTTTTTAAATGTCGCTTACAAATAGGCTATTTTATTAAATTATGAATATTTTTAGTACATTTTTTAAAAAATTCCCTAACAAATAGGCTATATTTACAATTCAATGTAAATTACAACTAAAAAAAAAAAATTACGAAAAACGAAACGTAGTATAATTTTAGCCAAGTATTATATTTTTAATTTCCATAGACAATAATTTTCCGAGGGTCTGAATCCAACCCTGCCCCGCAGTGCGAGACGCAACGTAGTCGCGGACGCGTCTTCACTGGCCCAGAAGAAGGCAGTCTGAATCTGCTGAAACTGGTCGGCTATCCCGATCAATAATACTTATTGAGGTGAGCCGTTTTGCAATAATCATAAATGAATACACTGACCGACTGACTGGCTTGTCAACATCAACGCCCAAAGACCAGATGGCTGGACCTAGGAACATGAAATTTGGACCCTTGAGTGACGCAGACATCCGGGATCGGGGGCGTGCGCTAGTTTTGTATATTTGCATATTGACATAAATTGAATCACTAGCTCTTGTATAATATTTATTTCAATGCAAGTGCTCGTAAAGGCCCACTTCTTATGCATCAAACCCGAACAGAAAGTCCATTATTTTGCCCTAGGGCTTTATTATTATTTATTTTTTTATTTCATTACAATGGTTGGCTAACCTTTCCTGTGTACCATAAATTTTATACTTTTTTCCACTGTTTAATGGCTCTGGATACAGTCTTTTTGAGCCAATCATAATTTAAAGTTCACAAGATTATATTTGTTTTATTTCCTCACACTGTGCATTGAAAAACGCAGTAGGATACACGGGCGTAAGAGCAATAAATTACTCGGTTACGTTTAAAACACTCGCTACGCTCGTAGTAAATCATCCTCGTAATTTATTCCTTTTCGCCCTTGTAGCATAAACTACTATTGTATTTATTTTATTTTATTTATTTATTATTTACATACTACACAATCCTTACAGGCAGACCTAATGCGATTGGTAACAAATTATATTTAAAGCAGTTTTTTCGAACTCCGGTATCCGTAAGGTTGTCGATTCTGTTGAAAAGATGGATAAATTTACCGTTTTTATAGATAATGGTACGGAACCCTTCGTGCGCGAGTCCGACTCGCACTTGGCCGGCTTTTTTAGTTTAATGCTTCAGTAACATATTTTGTATGGCCATGTAGCTCTAGTACCTTCATTCTCGTGCATCGGTGATCGAATTCCAGACATGCGCTCGAGTTTTCAAGATAGCTATAGAGTTCAAAACATTTGGACACGCCATTTAAATCTATAACAATTAAAGTTACAGTTTTATGAAGTCGATTAGTCGGTCAGATCTAAAGTAATTCACTGGATGAGACGAAAAATTGAATGAAATGTGATCTCGATATGTTCTTTCTTCTTTGTAACTGCCATAAAATATATTTTTAATTGCCTTTACTTTATGAGCATTATTAGGTATCTATTCTTTAATTAAATTAAGTGGCAGTCATTTGTTCCTACTTACCAGTTACTTGCCGAACGGTGAAGGAAAAAAATCGACACTTTTAGAACTTGCATAATATCTACTTCAGTAAAGAATGTGTTATTTTGATAAAATTTTATATTATTTTTGGAATCTTTTTGTAGGGATCTGCATCTGCTAAAACAGAAACGCGATTGGAGAAAATCGGCTCGATACAAATATTTATTGAAATAAGGTGTTTTTCGACACCAACAAGTGTTTGACAATTTGGAATGACATATCGACTGCAGTTATTAGATTAATTAACCCATTTTGTTAGATGGGTTTTAACAGTATCTACGACCTGCGGGCCTATTATGTATCTCTAGTTGCCAACTGGACAGGGTGCCTATCACCAAAAACATAGATATACTATCGAATTCCGATTGTTTAAGGATATGTTCGCACTTGAAGTGACGTCACAGTTCGTAAATAGTTAAATACCCACTAAAGGCAATTTTGAAAGTTCAGTATTTATCTATGTTTTTGACAATAGGCACCCTGTCCAGTTGGCAACCTAAGATACAGAATAGGGGGGCTGGTTAAATGAAATTTTGATTAGCAACTTTATTACATTTTATATCAATAAAAAATCGACCTTATGCTATTTTTTCTCGAATCTGTCCCTCTCGCACTGAGGATTTTTTCGCATATGAAGTAAAAACTTTTACATATCGCCTTAATACTAATTACGTCTACTTCTTACCTTTACTGCACCCTTACTTTGTGTATGACGTATGCTTGACAAAATCTATTCGAAGCAATGTATACTAATTTTCAGAGACCACTTCTATCCTCTTCCCAACACCATCCTTCAGTTGCGCACGCGCCGATATCAAAACACGTAAACTGGAGTACAAGGAAGATGACGTCATGGCGTGACGTCACATCGCTGGCAGCCGTCGTTCTATGTTTGAAAACAAATGTCAGAATACAATGCTCCTGGGGATGTGGACAAATAAACTGTGCAGTGTTTTGTTTGAGCGATTGCTAATTTTAGCTAAATTGTATATGCGATAGGTCAATGATTTCCAACGAGATGGATTTGGCAAAATTTAGAACAAAAATGTAAAATTTATAATTAATATTAAATTTAGCCAGTTTCGATGTTGTTTCTTGGAATTATTATTATTTTAAGCTTTTAAAGACTAGGAATCCAAAAAAGCCTAACTATGTATTTCATAAAGTTAGATTTATTTGTTTATTGGATTGACGTCACCTCCGTATTTGCAATGTACTTAGGCGTCAATAAATTACGTGACGCTAATTAGGTGAGGGGGGGTGGTCGTCCAGTATCACGAAGAGGGGAGAGAGCTAGCGTCTGAAGAAATGTCACGTGACAATTTGCTAGTAATAATCCGTTGGAGGTAAGGTTCCCAACCCTCCCGGAATGCCCGGGAGACTCCGGGAATATTGCTCAAACTCCCGAGCTCCCGGGATGCAATTAATTCTCCGGATTTCCTAACATAAAATAATTGTCATTAACGAAATAGATAAATCACGCGAAATTAATAATTTAATGACGAAATAAATCTTGATTTTTCATATCATAATGAATGATGCTTCTACAAAACAAAGCAAATTAAAAATAACAAATATTACCGACTTTCATTAAATTGCCCGATTTGTTCAAATCTCCGGGGTTGGTTCCTCCGAGAGTTGGCAACCCTAGTTGGAGGAGATAGGCAATGAGACTTCTCCCATTACTGTACCTATGGTGCAAGAGAGTTTCAGAAGTCCATGGATGTATGAATTGTAAATTTGTATGTCCTTCTACATTTGTATCACTATCTACATAGTATAAAACAAAGTCGCTTCCCGCTGTCTGTCTGTCCCTGTGTCGGATTTTGATGCGGTTTTTTTTAATAGATAGAGTGATTCAAGAGGAAGGTTTATTTGTATAATACATGCATAATATAGGAGAGAAACACTGATAGTTTTAGAGGTTTCTAATGTGATGTCGTAAGTAAACGCATTTTTTGGGCTTACATTGCAAACGCTGGCTGAACCCTACGAGATAGATCAAAATAATGTACAACAGTATTGTACACCTTAAGAGGCTATGCGAATTTTATTTTTGTCACTGTCACTCCAAGCGAAAAATCGCGCAGTGCGAGAGGGGCGGATTCAGGGCAAAAAGGAAAAAAGTTGGTTTTATATTTTTATTAAAAATACTAAAATAGCTAGCAAAATTTCAAATATCAAATCTCTAGATATTGTTGGAACACGCCTGATAAAATATGTTTGAGTTCTGTATATGGTTTCTATTCGTCAAACGAGGAGAAAAAGTGTGTTTGAAGACTTCATTTCAACAATTATTTCTATCGAGGAAAATTTGTCCAAACATGTTTTCCAATTTCAAAACCCTAGATTATATAGTCAAAATGCATATACCAGAAATTCATTAAAATTTTCCGTGTATTTCATGAAATACACAGAAAAGAAACACCCGTCGTTTTTTCGCATATCGCCTTAAAAAGTTCTACAAAAAAGTCCGGAATGATATATGTCTATCTCTTAGGGATAACCCACAATAACCATTATGGCTTATTTAAGAAGCGATTTTAAGCAATACAGCATTAATCCGTATCCAATTAAGTATTAATACATTACAAAAGCTGTGAACGTTGTATATAAAGTCATTCTGTAGTATATTTAGTATCAGCATTGCACCCGTGCGAAGCCGGGGCGAGTCGCTAGTAATAAATAATTCGTTGATAAATGTATTTGCCTTTCACTCATGATAAAAGTCACGTGACATTACGGAGGCGTGGGTTTGAGAAGAATGTCACCAAGACATCACTAGAGGGAGTGGGGGGGGTCAAAACTCAACTAAATATTTGTCACGTAATTTATGGACGCCTCCTCAATGAACATATACGATACATATAAATAAATATAATGAAAATAAAAATACAAGGTGACTTTTTGATCATCGTCCAAATTCATACTGGTGGCTTGGTAAGTGATTAGTATCATGGATCAACAACAATTTTTGTAAAATTCGTAAAATGAAATTTCGACTTCCCATAGTCATTCACCCGGAACTGGAAGTGAATTTTTATGGGAAGCCGAAATTTCATTTTACAAATTTCATTAAGGGGGTGTCAGAGGTGTACTGCCCGAGTGTGAACTGTGAAATGCATGTCACAGTCCATACTCGGTACATCCGCGTTCTACCGACGATTAGTACGTCCCAACGTGATGAGTGGTGAACCCTATCGCCGTACTTCCGGCACAAATACACGCTTTTTAGGGCATGCAGGTTTCCTCACGATGTTTTCCTTCACCGTTCAGCAAGTGGTAAGTAAGAACAAGTACTATGCACATGAATTCCGAAAAACTCAACCGGAAATCGAACCTATGTCTCAAGATTGAGAGGCTAGCGTTTTTCCACTAAGTTACCGTGAACATATACATCCATCCATCAGCCTAGTTCGTCCACTACTGGACATAAGCCTTTCCAGGACTTTGCCACTCCCGGCGGTCATCCTGGAAGAATTGCCCATACTCACACACGCTGGGCAGGTGGGCTAGTGAGCGCGGTGCCGGAATCCTCGCACCAGTGACGCCACTGGCCGTCACCAGTCTGTTCCATGTAAGGCCCGGCTATTAAGGATGGATATACCACCATCCATCGGGCCCAGGAATGGTGGGCCTCTTGGTTTTTTGCCTGTGAGCTGTCCTCTTACTCTCCCCCGAATTACTTCGAGGGGGCCTCCACAGTCGAGCCCGGCATCAGCTCTACCACCTGAGGAAAAATCTACAGGCCTCTTTTTGTCCTCGTCCGTATTGCAACTTCAATAAGGGCGAAAAATTGTTTTTTTCGATGGTACATAAATCCTAGAAACACAACATCGAATACATTTTTGTTCATTTTGAGTCTTGATTTATGTTCTGAACGGCTAAGTAACACTGTGTTAAGTTTTGTGTATTCAAGTGTTATGGTGCTTTATTAAATTGACTTAATTAATTAAAATGACATTAGGGTTGCCAGATGGTCGGGATTCGTCGCGATTGTCCCGATATTTCATATGATATTCAGAGTCCCGACAAAATACGAATTAACCCGACAAATAACAAATAACAACGATCGGCGGGCAAAAAAGTATTTTGTTGTAAATTACAAGTGTTAAACGCAGGGGAGGTTTTTAAAAACTGAACTTAGTTTTTATAGTGTCTTTAATGGTGCAATAAGGTGAACAAATTTATAATTATATCTAAGTTACAACTATTGGGATCGCAATGATCACACGACCTTCGGCTTAAGCGATTTAAGCACAAAGACACCGAGTCACTTCAAAACCTGTCCCACGAAATATGTTTTCACTGTGTCAGCACTTAAGTAATATTCACTGAATTTAGGTTTCGTAAGACATGGAGAAACCATGCGGTAAGTAGGTAGAGTTCACTCGTAACATGTACTTACTTTAATTTTAATAATAATAATATTTTTTTGATTCGTAATATTTATTTGTCCCGGCCATAATTCCAAAATCCCGAATTTTTGAAATTTTGCTCAGATATTTTGGTTTTCCCATCTGGCAACCCTAATTGACATAGGTCTCGCATCAAGCCTATTTTCAGCCAGATGTGTTCGCAAGCGCCACGCCCCTTTACCATAATACCTCCTGATATCTGCGATTTTTCTGCGTAATCAGGGTTGCCAACCGTACGAGGTTCCTCATACAAATACAAGATTTGTGTTCTTCCGTAAGAGGTACGAACACTATCAGCCTCGTACTATTATGTACGAGATTTTGATATACGAAAATTTACAACATGATTTTTCAATGCACCATTTTGTAGCCTAAGGTCATGAAATAACTACAAAACACTATTTTCCAATGATATCATAATTGGAAATGTAAACTAAGACTATAAGTTCCTTTCTACTTATTTACTTCTAAGCAAATTTAATTTTTTTGATTATTTTATGTGAGTTATAACAAAGATTTTTAATACAAAGTGGTGTTTTATTTAAAGTCGAGTCCAGAATTAGGCGAACTAACTTGACAGTTCATTGTACACTAATGTTGCCACAGTTTGGCTAGTGCTGTTAATATCGATGTTTAAAAAGTCTAGTTAATCATTATTATTGTGTTTGGAATCAAACTAATAATTTTACTAAGCAAAATAATAACAATAAAAATTAATTAAATTAATTAAAATCGAACACATAACGGATTTGGAATTATCATCGACGATATAATAGCATTTGTCTCTATCGCACTTTCATATTTGCCAGAAAGAAAGGGATGAATGCTATATGTATGGTACATGAAATGTATTTTTGTATTTTATTCCTAATTTGAGGAGTAAATATCCGCTTTAAACAGTACATCCTTCAGATCATGTTATATCATATAAATTGCTGTAGTTCGTCCCTATTTGGCAAGTATGTATGATCGACGACAATTACTTGATAAAATATAAATAGAATCAGATTTATAGAAGGCACAAGGTTATATCGACATATTTTAGTCGACATAAACCTATCACTATTTATTTTTTCCTATGTCTGGCAACATTTTCGGCTGTCAAGTTAGTTCGCCTAATTCTGGACTCGACTTTAGTATTAGCAAACTTGCAAAAGTTAATTTCGTCATGTAAAACGTTCTAACTTCAATAGTTTTATATATGCCTTATTTTTGGTTTCTTTACATTTTATATCCTTAATGAATGTACTAGGTTCAAAAGCCAAAATACGAGATTTTTAGCTGCTTATATACAAGGAAAAAAATTCTACGGTTGGCAACCCTATGCGTAATAAATAAATCTATCGAGTTAAAGAAAATAACTAAACTTTTGCACTTTTTCAATGTTTTTCGTTGTTATTTTCATCATATTGTTTTCTTTCATAATGTCACTTATGGATGACAATAGAGATGTACCCCGCCGCACTGAAGAATGAGCGTTTTTCCTTATGTCAAATTTAGTGTTATATAAGATTCCTAGATGGCACTGTCGTAGATGGCAACAGAATCAAAGACAAAATTTGCACAGATTCCAAACAAACGAAAAACCACTTTGACGTTGATTGCTACAAACACATTTTATCTATGGTGACATGAACAGCGCCATCTGAAGGAAAGCTAAGAACTAAGAAAAAAAAAAACAACCAGAAATACGCTCATTACTGGCGAATCCAAAATATTTTAAGTCTGAATACAAATGACATATCGACTTTATACAGGAGTTTCTATTAAAAATTATTCAAATTTACATTTTGAATACAGTTAAAGAATTATAAGGAAAAGTGAATAAAGTGAAGTGAAATTGACAAATATTAAATATTAGTGAAAGTGAAAACGCAAATTAAAATAAGACTGGCTGAAAGGACTTGCTTCCAAAGCCGTAAAACAGAAAAAAAAATCTAAACAGAAAACCACGGTATTCCTCACTCGTTTTCTGCGTCTCTAGATTAGATCAACAGTTTTAATAATCGTGTGTTGTTGCCACATTAATATGTCATTCTACTCTGTAATTATACGTGCTGGATGTCTGGTCCGTCTACAGACGGACGGCCTTAGACGGAACCAATGACTTGTGTAGGTCATGGATGTCACTAACGAACGAACAGGCCGTCTTTGTGCCATTTGTTTGTCTGGCATTTTTATTACCTATAGATCAAGTAAAAAAAAATCTGCTCAAAAACTGAATTTTTTATAGCGACACATTAGTATCTGTCTGTACGTTTATATGTCAGTAGCATAACAAATAAACTACTGGGCCGAAACCGATGAGACTGGTGTAGATGTGAAAGTCTTCGGTGTCGGCCGTGGATTTTCACCACGTCATTAGAAGCTGTACGGGTGAATGGTTAGTTACAGACAGTTTTAATATATACAAGGTGACTTTTTGATCATCGTCCAAATGCATACTGGAGGCTTGATAAGTGATCAGTATCTTGGATCAGTAACAATTTTTGCGAAATTCGTAAAATGAAATTTCGGCTTCCCATAGAAATTCAGTTCCAGTCCCGAGTGAATCACTATGGGGAGTTGAAATTTCATTTTACGAATTTCACCAAAATTGGTATTGATCCATGATACTGATCACTTACCAAGCCACCAGTATGAATTTGGACGATGATTAAAAAGTCACCTTGTATATGTCTTTACCTATGAAATTGCCGAAAGCTTCTTACAGATTCATGAAATCATAATTCCTGCAATTCCATAGCTATTTCAATTATTTGATTTTTGGTTAAAAGTTGATTTCAAGGTTTGACATCAACGTATTAATATTTGTTTGTATTTTCAGTTAGATTATAAAAATTAAATCTTTAAAAACAGTTCGTCTTAAATGCCATCCATTTCCATGATAAGATTCGTTATAATTTTTTACAGCTAACTCTTTTCAAAAACTGAATTAATGTTGCTGTTAGCTTAATGTTATCTCATTCATACATAAAAGAAATTACATAATTTGGATATGTCATTCCTAAGAAAAATGCAAAAATGTTAGTACTGAAAATTGAGTTTCCTTCAAATTATCTATAGAAAACAGCAATTTCATACGTAAATACCTAATATATGTTATATAATGTTTATAAATATAATATATTTTAGTTTTAGATTTTTAGATTATTTATTAGTATTAAAACAATTTAAAAAAATATATAACTCGATATATTTCGGCCCTCGATATTGGAGCCGTCATCAGTCGAATGTAAAAAAAAGAGTGACATATAATTTAGGTATCATAATAAAAAAGTAAATATATATAGTATACAATGTGCAACAAAAAGGTGTAACCATATTTGAAGAGCTTATTCAGTCAGTGGTATAGAACAACTTTTACTATGTAACAAACCCTGTATCTCGAAAAAAAAAAATTAACTGTTTCATAGAAAAATGCAATGCCGCTCGGCCGAAATGTATGGAAGGGCAGATTCTTTTTTTGAGGTTTCAGGGTTGTCTCCATAGTAAAAGTTGTTCTATACCATTGACTGAACAAGCTCTTCAAATATGGTTACACCTTTCTGTTACACGTTGTATAATGTACAATATTACGAAACTTGGTACAAATATAGTCTCGTTTCTTAAAAAACTACTTACATCAAACTTTTTTTTATAAACCTGCTCGAAAACTCACACAAAGTAAACGCGAATCCACATGTCGTAAACAAAACCAAAACCAAATCTGACAACAGGTGGTACACAAAAAGGGGTTGCAAAATGAGGGTCCAGGTTTGAACCAATACGGGTGAGGGACAGACAGACCGACAGATGTTGAAGTCTTATGTGCCATTTATATGTATTTTTATTTGTTTGACCAATATTATTCGCAGCGTTATTGGTAGAATTGATAAACGAAGATTTTTGATAAACGAAGATTTTTGGAACACAGACCGGTAATCAAAAGATTATACTTAGTTTTATTTTTAGGGTTCCGTAGTACCTAAAGGGTCCCATAGGAACCATTATGGTGAGACTCCGTTGTCCATCCATCTGTCCGTTAAAGAATTTATAATCAAATTGTAAAAATACATTATTGTCCAATAATTTAGATTAATTAAGAGTAATCTGGGAATAACCTAAAAAAAAATTATGTTCCCCTCCTTATCTCCGAAGCTGATGGACCAATAAATAGGTTTTTTTTTTAGATCATAGGTACTCGTAATAACTGGAAAATTTCAGAAAAACTACAGCGATAAAAAAAAGTTGAAAGCAAATGGGAAATGTAAAAAGAAGTAAAATAAATAAAAAGCAGTAATATTATTATAAAAATAAAATATGGATATCAAATCGTAGGTGTTAAAAAGCTGATTGTAAAAATATATAGGTAGTTAAACTATATTTACTTGCAACTATCTCGTGAAATATATAAAAACCACAAAAAATATGTCTTCTCTTATCACCGAAACAAGACGACCAAAAAATATGAAAAAAATCATGGTAGATGATTACGTCAACATTACAGGAAAAATATAATGGTTATAGTAGTTTATGCTTACAAGGGCGAAAAGAAATAAATCACGAGGACGATTTAAAACACGAGCGTAGCGAGTGTTTTAAACGTAACCGAGTAATTTATTGCTCTTACGCCCGTGTATCATACTACGTTTTTCAATGCATAGTGTGAGGAAATATAATCTTGTGAACTTTAAATTATGATTGGCTCAAAAGGACTGTATCCAGAGCCGTTAAACAGTGGAAAAAAAGTATAACATTTATGGTACACAGGAAAGGCTGCAAGTTAGCCAACCATTGTAAATAAATAAAATAAAAAATAAATAATAAAGCCCTAGGGCAAAGTAATCGAATTTCTGTTCGGTTTAGATGCATAAAAAGTGGGTCTTTACGAGCACTTGCATTGAAAAGAAATTAACGAAAACAAACAAAATTAAAAAACATATTAAAACTATCCTCACTAAATATGACCACGATATAAACATACCGTTTTCAATTATTTGGCACAATCTAGTATTATATTATCAGTGGTAGAATATTTTTTTTGTTATAAGAAACAGTTATCAATGGGCATGATTTTAAATACCATTTTCCTGACTTTCCTTAAGAGGCTATGCAAATTTTATTTTTGTCACTGTCACTCCAAGCGAAAAATCGCGAAGTGCGAGAGGGGCGGATTCAGGGCAAAAGGGAAAAAAGTTGGTTTTATATTTTTATTAAAAAAACTAAAATAGCTAGCAAAATTTCAAATACCAAATATCTAGATATTGTTGAAACACACCTAATAAAATATATTTGAGTTCTGTATATGGTTCCTATTCGTCAAACGAGGAGAAAAAGTGTGATTGAAGACCTCATTTCAACAATTACTTCTATCAAGGAAAATTTATCCAAACATGTTTTCCAAATTAAAAACCCTAGATCATATAGTCAAAATGCATATACCAGAAATTTATTAAAAAAAGAAAAGAAACACCCGTATTTTTTTCGCATATCACCTTAATACTGACGAAATACGGAACCTTAGGCGTGCGAGTCTGTCTCGTACTTGACCGGTTTTTTGAAAGGAATACTTCGTTGATCGCATGTTCAGAACTTATACGTCACTTCAGGAACGACATTTATTAGCGAAGCATAATTTGATTCCAGGAAAGCAGAAAAATTAATAATTTGCTTAGATTAAATTATGTTAAGGTATGTTAATTCGAAAACCATTTCGAGATTTAGGTTTAATAAGCCGTATTTTGTATTTTGTGGACTAAAAAACCTCATGATGATAAATATGTTTACGAAAAAGCTGCAACTTCCATTTGCCTTCGTGTGACGTCACTTGAGAAATGGCTGTTTAGAAATCTGTCCTTCGCTATCAAGATAAATTTATAATAATTTGCTTCCGACTGATTTGACAGCTGGATGACAGCTGAGTAGACAGAGACAGACCACACATAACAATCAGTATAATGTCTAAAATTCTCAAGTGACGTCAAATCGGACAATTCTTTAAAAAATCATAAAAAAATAATGGTTAATTTATATAACAAAATAATAAAAACTGTGTCCTAAAAAGACGTAAATTTTCTGAAAAAAAAATTTAAAACTACCTTGTAGGAATCAAGCTATGGGAATTTCCATAGAAAATCCCTTGTAAAATCACCCGAAATCTACATTTTTTCACACTTGCCAGAATCGCCATCCTGATTATATATATAGATATATATGTATGTATATGTATATATTGCTACATTTTTTAATCATTCATTATTATTTGTTATTATACATATAATAAAAAATTAAATTGAAATGACCTCGCCAGCGAATATCCTGCAATCACTGACTGACATAATATAGTGATATATATGGCTGCCATTGATTGATAAAGGTGGCATAAGAAGTATCCACTTAAATAAATTTGAATTTGCCGCGTTCTTCTACCCTCATTTTTCGATAGCAATAATTTCCTCACTACATATGCGATTAGCTAATAACTTGATACTGAAAGTTCCATATTTATTAAATAACTATCTTATGGTATTTATAAACTTAAAGATTGTTAGGTATATAGTGAACACAATAAAACTAAATAAAATTCTTCAATCTCTCGTATAGACAGACAGGCATCTGCGGTTTCTTTTTTTACGGAGCCATAAAAACAACTTACTATTCCCAGACTAAATAGTTAACGTATTTTTCTACAACGCAGAGCAAATAGCAAACCTTTTCAAGATGAGTAATGTATTTAGTCGCAAAGTTCCTTATTTACAAAAGTTCATACCATTCATCACAATCTCAAAAAGCTCCGAATAACTTATAACCGAAAACTTTTCTTTTCAAAAGACGGATCACTCTATACTATATAATTTACAAGAAAGTCTTTGAAGGAACCCTCATATAATATCTAGTAAGCGTATTCCTGAACGCACCGTTCCACAACCACCCGAATGAAAACGAAGAGCTCCGAACAACTCCGAACAATTCTAGAAGTCGTTCCTAGAAATGTAAATTCACTTTTGACAGTTAAATTTTAGACGCCGTAAATTCAGGGGTAAATTTTCACTTTGACATTTTTCATAACATTACGCGCCAATTTTTGGTTTCTGGGTTATAGAATTCTTCGGAATGACTTGGAAAGCCATTTTAATATCCTTTAAGAAAAAAATATCCTTTGCCACGTAAATAAACTGTCTTTACAAAGTGGCCGTTCCAAAACGATTAGTGAATAGATTCCGTCTCAGTCTATCTCTTTCACTTTTACGAAGTAAACTTTACATTTACCCCAGTGTTTAGAAACGCAGCCTAAGTGTCTTTTGTAAAAGCATGACAATTGAGGGCAAAGATCAAAAAGATTAACGAAAAATACAAGGTGAATTTGTGAACATCGTCCAAATTCATACTTGTGCCTTGGTAAATGATCAGCATCATGAACCAATAATGATTTTTGTAAAATTCATAAAATGAAATAGTGATTCACTCAGGACTGGGAGTGAATTACTATGGGAAGTCAAAATTCCATTATACGAATTTCACAAAAATTGTTATCGATTCATGATGCTGATCACTTACCAAGCCTCCAGTATGAATTTGGATGATGATCAAAAAGTCACCTTGTATATAAATATATAATAGCAGGTGGTAGAGCTGATGCCGGGCTCGACTGTGGAGGTACCACCATCTTACTTGGAGACCCCCTCGAAGTAATTCGGCGGAGAGTAAGAGGACAGCTCACAGGCAAAAAACCAGGAGGCTCACCATGCCTAGGACCGATGGATGGCGGTATATCCTTCCCTAATAGCCGGGCCTTGTATGGAACAGACTGGTGACGGGCAGCGGCGTCACTGGTGCGAGGGTTCCGGCACCGCGCTCACCAGCTCACCTGGACAGCGTGTGTGAGTATGGGCAATTCTTCCAGGATGACCGCCGGGAGTGGCAAAGTCCTGGAAAGGCTTATGTCCAGCAGTGGACGAACTAGACTGATTTCATTTATTCATTATTTATTCAGGAAACAATAAACACTGTATTTGAATTTTCTAAATCTAAAACTTAAATCTAAAAACACAGATAGATTTTCCCACATGCAGAAATAAATTTATTAATACATATTCAATCAAGACACTAAACTATTTATAATAAACATAGCAGTGATTCAGATTGAGTTTTTAATTTCCTGTTCAATATCATCAAAATGCTATAAAATATCTCAGAATTTATGTCTCTCGATAAACTGATTGAATAAAACTGTGACATATGCTCTGATTTATAAAAATTATGTTGTGGGACTAGGTGTCAGGAAAAAACCGGCCAAGTGCGAGTCGGACTCGCGCACGAAGGTTTCCGAACTATCTATAAAAACGGCAAAAAAAACATGTCTGTTGTATCGGAGCCCCCTTAAATATTTATTTTATTCTGTTTTTTAGTATTTGTTGTTATAGCTACTACAGAAACACATCATCTGTGAAAATTTCAACTGTCTTACTATCACGGTTCATGAGATACAGCCTGGTGACAGACGGACAGCGGAGTCCTAGTAATAGGGTCCCGTTGGTTACCCTTTGGGTACGGAACCCTAAAAAGCGGAAAACGAGGACATAATAATTCCGCAAAATGCAATTTTTTTTTAAGTTTCTGTAAACGGCTTTTTACGTTAGATTTTCAAATAAATTTGCTATTTAAAAATATAAAAGAAAATTTAGTGACTAGAGTAGAAAAAGTAATGCTTCGGTGGTTTGGACATATACAACGTGTAACAGAAAGGTGTAACCATATTTGAAGAGATTATTCAGTCAATGGTATAGAACTTTTACTATGGAGCCAAACCTGAAATCTCGAAAAAAAACTGCTTTTCCATACATTTCGGCCGAACGGCAATGCATTTTTCCATGAAACAGTAAATTTTTTTTTTCGAGATACTTGTTTTGTTTCATAGTAAAAGTTGACTGAATAAGCTCATCAAATATGGTTACACCTTTCTGTCACACGTTGTAGAGAGGATGAAAGAAAGTGGAGTAACAAAAGAAATTTACCCTGGACCATGCTGCCCTAGAAGGACGTATGCTGACCAAACTGGCGACATACTAACGAGGGCAATGACAAAAGTAACCGGAATAGAGGAGCTTGCATGACGGGATTGATGGACGTGGAAGTTGCGAAAGAGGTGTGTCAGGATCGTATCAGATGTATCTGTAGTCTCTGTCTAACCCCTCTGGGAGACAAGCGAGAGTATGTTGTGTCGAAAAAATTGTGCTGGTCCACTTATCGCCCCTCTTACTAAAGTAGGGTTTACATTTGGCTAGGCAGTTTGTTTGTTTCTTTTTTGTATATTTCATGAAATACATGGAAAATTTTAATACATTCCTGGTATATGCATTTTGACTATATAATCTAGGGTTTTGAAATTGGAAAACATGTTTGGATAAATTTTCCTCGATAGAAATAATTGTTGAAATGAGGTCTTTGACGAATAGGAACCACATACAGAACTCTAACATATTTTATTAGGTGTCTTTCAACAATATCTAGAGATTTGATATTTGAAATTTTGCTAGCTATTTTAGTTTTTTTATAAAAATTATAAAACTAACATTTTTCGCTTTCGCCCTGAATCCGCCCCTCTCGCACTGAGCGTGTTTCCGCTTGGAGTGACAGTGAGAAAAATAAAATTCGCATAGCCTCTTAAGTAGAGTAACTAGCGTACTATTTAGCCAACTACTTTACCACATGCGTTATCTACTCTACTCTACCAGCTACTTTACATCTTTAGTACTTTCGTTATACCATATTTTACCATTTCGGCCGTTCGATACGCGATTACTTGCATTTCCTTCATCCAATAAAATCGTAAATATAGATCTAAACTATGATGATAATATATTATTTTGGTTATATTAAGTTTTGGACAATAAAACTTACACCAAAATAAACGTGGTACAAAATGAGATATAAAACGACGGTCATATTCCAAGATAAATCCTTCTCGTTCCAAAATAATAAATAAAACACTTTGAAATCGCGAGATTTCTGAGCGGCCCGCTTCCACTGAGCCGGATAGACAAAAAGACCAATGGAGCAGGACCAATTTCTCCGGATACATATGTAAATGTTTTAGCGTCCCTGTTACTCCATATGCGAAAAAATCCTCAGTGCGACAGGGACGGATTCGTGGAAAAGTAGCAAAAAATCGGTTTTATATTAATAAAAAATGTACTAAAGTTGCTATCAAAATTTCGTTTATCCTGCCCCTCTATTCTGTATCTTTGATTGCCAACTGAACTGGGTGCTTATCATCAAAAACATATATAAAAACTGAACTTTCAAAATCGCTTTTAGTGGGTATTTACGAACTGTGTCGTCACTTCAAGTGCAAACATATACTTAGACAATCGGAATTCGATAGTATATCTATGTTTTGAATGATACGCACCCAGTCCAGTTAGCAACTAAAGATACGTAATAGGCCCGCTGGTCCTAGATACCGTTAAAACCCATCTTATAAAATATAGTTGCAGTCTATATGTCATTCTAAATTGTCAAACCAGGAGAATTGGTGTCGAAAAGGACCTAATTTCAATAAATATTTCTATCGAGCCGAATTTCTCCAATCGCGTTTCTGTTTTAACAGATCCCTAGAAAAAGTATCTAAAAGTAATTTACTATTTTATCAAAATAAAACATTATTTACTGAAGTAGATATGCAAGTCCTTAAAGTGACGATTTTTTTCCGTAGCGCCTTCACCAATCCCGCCACCATCCCAAACCCACTTTCGTTCCAGCAGTCCATCCACCATTTTTGATTAGACCAAGCGAACAAATATTCTGACAAAAAGTCAATAAAACGGAATAACAAGTAAATTGAGCGAGCCATCGGAAAGCAATAAACATTGTTGTATGTACCGTACAGTTTAGTATAGCCGCATAGTAGCATTGTCGTAGAATAGTCGTATAAATGCTGGTAGAACAATGAACTTTGCCATCTCGAATTGCTACTTGGTGAGCTAGGACTCATTTTTCAGTGACGTAAGAATAGGATTGATAATTCCTATTTTTTGACATTTGTATTGCACGTGAACGTGAAGAAAATCGTTTCAACGTTGATGTTATCCAATTTGTTTGCAAATGTGCCTTTCTTTATATACACTCAATAAAATTGCGATGTCTTCAAATATTTTCCGTATTTGTCGGGGTACGAGAGAAACTCTTTGACGAAAATAACAGAAGAAACATCTATTGTTTTTTTTATCCGCCAAGTTTAGCCCCACCCATCGATGTAGAGTTTGATCGAAGGCCCCACCGGCCGAGCCGTCATTGAGTTGTGCCGCGAACAGATAGACAGATAGACAGGCGCACAGACTAAAACTTCATAGGCTTACGCTTGGCAAAACGACCGCACCTGATGGAAAACGTCGATGAGATCGAAAACGAAATGCGCTCGCCCAGAAAGGGTGAGAGTGAAAGCAGGCGAGGCCGTCTGTCTGTCCAGGGACAAAATCTACGAAAATCAGTAATGGACGAATTACTGATGTAGTATCAGTAACTGTAACCACTCTCCCAGTACGGCTACTGATGACGTCACGCTGGAACACGACGAGTCGCTTGGCGGCATGGTTTCATCACGAGGTAACAAGGGCTGAAGCCTACCACCAGTGAGGATCAACACCGCCAAACTATCCCTGTAGATGGCACATCATCGATTCGGCCATGAAAATCTGTCTTTTAGCACATTTTTATGATTTTTGCATAGTTTTTTGTGATTTTCGATTATTTTTTGGAATATTGCCTTTGTGTGGCGTACCAGGTTGCTTTAATAATGGTGTTAATTTATTCCCGAAAAACCCCATATTAAAAATGAATAACATAATAACAATACTTAGCAAATATATAAAATATTGGAATACAAGTGAATAAGAGGAAGTAAAAAAAATGCGAGATATTGTAGAAAAACCTTAGAAAAACCGGAACATACACAATGACAATGTTTGACATAACCAGACCGTAGTATTTATTGGCCGGACCTACGCTAATCTGTAATTAGCTTTGCCTATGGATTCCCATTGTAGTGAAATAATTTGTCAGGTATCTTGGTCCAACTTGGTCTCCAGGGCGCACCCAGCGTATTTGGAGCAATCAGTGGTTGCATCTCACTTTATATACGCCACATGGGGAGCTGGACGGCAATTCTGGCACATGCGACAATTTGCGAAGGCCAAAAGCGGGTGATTTTTAGAAGCTATTTACACAGAAACGTATCAAGCTTTTAAAATAAAACCCTTTTGCCCGGATTCGATAACATGTTTTACACGTCTTTTAAGGAGTTTTACTAAGGAGTATTATGATCACACGGCATTTATCACGCGATTAACGAAGTCGTATGAAACATAAAGCGTGCGAAAAATGTTGCGAGAATAACCGCCCAGGTCTGTTAATTCACGGCACCTCCATTTATAGGTCTCATCCACACTAACCTATCGTGCTCATCATAACCGCAGCGACCTCCAAGTTCGACCGTCCCGACTCACATCGCAATAAATCTGCAAGTTCGCGTATTGTTCCCCGGCACGACTCTCAATGTGGAGAAACTGCATGAAATACGGATTAGCTATTTTAATGTTGACGACAATGAAGTAGGAAGTAGGAGGTTCTGTTTTAGTTTCCTCAAACGCGGAATATTTTCGTTATTAAAATTCATATTGGAGACTCGGTAAATGGTCATGCCTTTCAATGCCTTTCTTGCAAATTACGTTTTTTAGAGTTCGGAAAACGGGACCCTTATAGGATCACTTTGTTGTCCGTCTGTCTGTCTCTCTGTCAAAACCCTTTTGCTTGACCCACGTATAAGATATCAAGTTAAAAATAATACCTTCTACAGAAATCTACGGCCCAAAATCAGGCTTCTAACTCAACGCAAAAAACAGTTATTGCACTTTACATAATCAACTTCATACAAATTTTTGACACTAACAAAGGAATCAAAACGTGTAGGCCATTTCCAGTTGACTGGAACTTTAAAATTTCATTTACAGGTAGGTATTATAGCACACACATGGAAAAAAATCTGAAAGTTACAAATATTTGATTTTTTAGGAAGTTTAATAGATCGTAAGTGTTAGTTAAGTTAAGGTAAGTAATTTTATTTATTCTCTCAAATATTTAACTACTCACAATTATACAAGGTGACTTTTTGATCATCGTCCAAATTCATACTGGTGGCTTGGTAAGTGATCAGTATCATGGATCAGTAACAATTTTTGTAAAATTCGTAAAATGAAATTTCGACTCCCCATAGTGATTCACTTTGAACTGGAAGTGAATTTCTATGGGAAGCCGAAATTTCATTTTACAAATTTCACAAAAATTGTTATTGATCCAAGATACTGATCACTTATCAAGCCTCCAGTATGAATTTGGACGATGATCAAAAAGTCACCTTGTATATGTAAAAGTAACTTAATTTAAAACTAAATAATCCTAAGAAAAAAAGTAAGGTAAGTAAATAAAATAAGGTAAGTTAAGTGGAATTATTCACCATATTTGCAGGGTTCCGTACCTGTATTATGTGGTGGTACGGAACGCTTTATGCCTGAGTCCAAATCGCACTTGGCCGGTTTTTTTTATTTGTGCCCCACAGATCACTTCCAAGTGAGAATTTTTTCCGCCACTCCCGGGGTGTTGCGGGGTAATGCGCAAGGAAATAGAGATGGGATAGTAAGAAAGAAAGAAAGAATGAAAATGAAATTTATTCGTAACAAATAAAAACACGGAAAATTCTTAGAATAAAAATAACTTAAAAAACTAAACTTACAAGAAAACAAATTATATAACATACCACAAAATGTAACGAAAAGGGGCAGACTCTGCATCTGCTGTGAGCTGTCGAGCAGCAACACAGCACTGGTTTTCGGCCTGTCCCTGTACATGCAATAAACATAAACATAAATCTCTTGCAGGTAGCTAGTACATCATCATCAATAAATAAATATAAATCTAAAAATACAATTAAACTGGGCAATTATTTCATTTCATTTAAAATTTAACTAAACTCATAAAATTTATGGCGAATTATAACGTTAAAGGTTTTACTACACTAAGTGAGATGTATACAACGTGTAACAGAAAGGTGTAACCATATTTGAAGAGCTTATTCAGTCAATGGTATAGAACAACTTTTAATATGGAACAAACCTTGTATCTAAAAAAAAAAACACTTTTTCATAGAAAAATGCAATGCCACTCGGCTGAAATGTATGGAAGGGCAGATTTTGCAGATTTGAGATTTCAGGGTTGGCTCCATAGTAAAAGTTGTTCTATACCATTAACTGAATAAGCTCTTCAAATATGGTTACACCTTTCTGTTACACCTTGTATATGTAGTATGGGATGACATTTTTGTTTATTAGTGAATTTGCACTGATGTATTAGCGAAAAAGGTTTGAAAAGACAAAGACAACACCCTCGAGGATATAGCGTGACGATAAGTATTTTTTTTTTATACTGCTGCTATACCTACCTTTTTATACTGCTAGAACTTTTTGCTGGAAAAGCAAACAATTGGTCAAGAACAACAAGAAAAAAAATATAAAAAAATTTAAATATCACTTTAAAAAAAAAAGTTTGTATAGGAAATTTTCACTTTAGGGTAGACATTGTCTACCCTGGCGTCATACAATATTTTTTTTTTCAAAGTGATATTTAAATTTTTTCATATTTTTTTTATTGTTGTTCTTCACCAATTGTTTGCTTTTCCAGCAAAAAGTTCTGTGCACGCCACTTGAGTACCACCTTTATGCCGTAAGAAAGAACTGCAAGGTATACTGTGTCTGTATATCGATGTACATCCAAGATCCAAGGATTACTAACTCTTCAAATTACTTAGTCTTAGAATTCTAGAAAAGTTCAAAGCCATCTATCAAGTAAAGACTAGCTTAGAGCGGACTTAACACAGACAGACAGACATTCTTCAAACAGAACAACAATCGTGGGAAACCTAAATAAAAATGTCTCCGCAGTAAATCCGTTAAGTGTTTGCGGTGGAATGCGCGCGCGCATGTGGGGCTCCTCCCAATTCTTTATGTATCTTCAGCTATTGACTCTTTGATGTGTACTAAAATATCTGTCGTCGACAAGATGGCGATGGCGGTTGGGGCCCAAATATGTTAAAATGGTGACCACGTACAGGAAAGAGTAGCATAGGCTGACCTCGTGCCCGCTGGACCAACGACTTGAAGGGCGATTAATGTTATCACATTTTGAGGATATGGTTGCAGCGTCATATGGTTTGCTTCTTCAAGCTAATGACCACTGCGTTGACACATACAATTCATAGTACATTATTGTTCGACATAAAGTTTCTTGCAGTTTAAGCTACCTATTTTCTATGATTTTAACCAGGACGCAGTATTATGAACAGAATAATATCAAGCTTTTTAAAATATTGTACACGTTGGTTTAACAATTAACTTACTGGCACAAGCGCCGTTGACGCGAGCGCTCCGCGCCTTAAATTATATTTCGGAAATAGCGAATATATTCCATGTTGCTCGGAATGAGTTTCCGAGAACGCGTTGTTTGTGCTGTGCTACAAGGTGTTTTTGTAAAATTATTGAAATTGTATATTAAGCTTGTATAAAGTAAGATTTGTGGTTGTAAATATACATATCTATCCAATTAGGCTAGCCTGTAATGGTTAGGGAGGCGAATAGGGGAATTTTCGGTAATACTCGAGCGTGGCAGTTTAAGATATGAGGGATACCTTAGACCTAATAGAACAACCTTGTAAAGTATTTAGCTCTATATGTAGTGACGCGCGCCTAGGATAGACGATCAGATTAGTAAAAAAAAATCGATAGTCTGAAATACTCGAGCGCGTCAGATTAAGATATTGGGGGTTGATTTTAGTGTTTTAAGACTAAATTTAACTAATCTGACGATAAGTCCTTGACGCCGCCGAGTTATAGGGTCGCGAACTTGTAAAAAAAAAACGTTAATCCGGCATTCTCGAGCGCGATTTTTTTATTTTTTATTTTGAAGAATATAATCTAAAACTTACTAAAAATACAAAATCTGCCGGTTTCCGCATGACCGGAAGTGTGGAGGAGCCATTTCGTCTTCCGAAAAACGCGTTGCGGCATATAAGTCGCGAACGATACATTTTACAAAAAAAAAGTTTAAATAAACAAAAAAGGTAATTTTATTTTACACAAAAAAGGTCTCTTTAACTTTTTTTCCAAAGTTAAATCTTTTTGACTTGAAGCATCATAAAAACTGAAACTCCCGGTTTTTTGAGTATATCTCGAAAACTGAGGGTGTTAAAAAAATTGATATGAAATAACGATGATTATACAATAAATAATACAATTCGTACTACATTTCATCTACATTTACGTTGGTTGTATCTATCGCTTTATTGTCATTCTTAAATTCCCCGTTTTATCAAGGATTATCAAGGATCAATTTTGGTCAGATTAAGAGAACCCACCAACATTTTTGTCAGATTAAGAAAATATGCTTTCAGGATACCGAGATAAACCTCCCCTATGAAAATCTGACGCGCTCGAGTATTTCAAAAAAACTTTTTTTTTTTGCATTTTCAAAAATTCATCGTAACTTATCGTCACGCCGAAATCGTCAGTTTTTTTAAAGGGAGCTTCCTTGGGGCCTACTTAACACCCCTTCCGAAAATCTGACGCGCTCGAGTAAATTTTTTTTTTTGCATTTTTGACTACTTTATATGCCTACCCCCACCACGCAAACCGGCAGATTAGTATACCGTTGTTATCAGAGGCACTTGGGGCATACGTAGTATGAATATCTGACGCGCTCGAGAATGCCCAAGTAACTGTTTTTTTTAACATTTTTGAAAAACCGTACACGCCAAACCCACCGCTAAAATGGTTTTTACCATACGAGCTTTTCTTTTCGAAATTATTTTATCTTTCGATTTTGATAGGTCTCGACGGCGCCGTTGAATTACGCCATTTAGCTACCTCGCCTCCCTAACTATAAGGATAGATGTTTGTGAATAAATAAATAAAACAAGAAACTTATGCATACTTAGTTTATTTAACAAAGCAACAGACACTGATATAACTGAAAAAAAATAGAACTCATAATATAAACGAAAAACACATGGTAATAATGAAATAGATATTGGAGTAACCCCATACGCGTAGTGCGGTCGCAAATACGAGTTTAATATAGACCGTGATTATAGATGAGACACGCGCCGTCCTACCTGGCGGTTCTGCTGATCTTCCGATTTGTCGGACCGTGTGCGGCCGCAGAGAAAGAGCGGGAATTCAAGGGAAAATCAATGAGGAAATAGCTTTTCTATGAGAGAAATGGTAAGCTGTTTTACAATTAAGAGGGCTGTGCCGCCCGAGACGGAAATAGTTTTGCTTCCGAGCATGATACTCTGCTTTTCACTCTCCTACGAGGGAAATAAATAAAAAAGATTTGTGTACGAACGAAATTAACATTTCTTTGACTTAGATCAAATCTCATTAATTACGCTTCCTCTTCACATGTCCACAATGATATTTTTCTGAGTAGTTGAAGTGAATTATATCCCACAAGAGGTTAATGTGATAACTTAGTTCCTTAAACGACAACATCAATGCAAATATAACACTAGATCAGCGTTTCTTAACCTTTTTTGTCCACGGACCCCTTAGGAAATCAAGCACAACTTTAAGGACC
This sequence comes from Ypsolopha sequella, assembly GCA_934047225.1. NCBI lineage: Eukaryota > Metazoa > Arthropoda > Insecta > Lepidoptera > Ypsolophidae > Ypsolopha > Ypsolopha sequella. The sequence goes on along the minus strand of OW204004.1, from coordinate 18,017,752 downwards.
CTCTTAATAAAAAGCAACAATAAATTTCGGACCATTTATTTTAGTTCTACAAATTACAAAAAAAATACACTTTTTTATATAAAATACGTTAATGAGAAGGTTGGTGCTGCTTTTTTGCAACTAAATTAATGATATTTGGGTTTATATTACTACTGAGTTGTAGTCTCAAATCGGATTCCACTTTTAATCTATTTCTGTATTTGTTTTTAGTATACACAAGAGCAGAGAATGCCTTTTCACAGAGGTATGTCGTTGAGAAAAACAGTGAGCAGTAGCATTTACGAGACTTTTGGTGGCATTTATTTATGATAGTTAAATGGTCCATAGATTAGCCTGCGAACCCCCATACATAATGCTCGGGGACCCCCAGGGGTCCGCGAACAACAGGATAAGAAACGCTGCGCTAGATAATAATGTGACAGGGCCCAACGCCGCTAATACTGCCCAATTTTGTGCTATAAATCTGTATTATGTACTATCAAGGAAATAAACGGTGGCCTTTAATACTTTGATCACCATTTTCAGTATGGGGAAAAGTGGGCTGCAGGCTTTTGCTATACATTTACAATTTTTTTTTGTGCACACCTTTGCGTTATTTATTTTTTCAAACAATTTGAAGAAACTATAAGTATAAGGCAGCCAATTGTTACTTTCTTTTATAAGTTTGTTCTTTTACCTATTTTGTGTATTTTGGTGTACAATAAAGAGTATTTGTCTTGTCTTTCCTTCCAAATTACATAAGTCCCACCCAATCACCCAAGGGAGTCCGAATCCCTGACCATTATTATTGACAAATAAATGTTCTTATTCTTTAAGAGGCTATGCAAATTTTATTTTTGTCACTGTCACTCCAAGCGAAAAATCGCGCAGTGCGAGAGGGGCGGATTCAGGGCGAAAGTGAAAAATGTTAGTTTTATAATTTAAAAAAAAAAACTAAAATAGCTAGCAAAATTTCAAATATGAAATCTCTAGATATTGTTGAAACACACCTAATAAAATATGTTTGAGTTCTGTATATGGTTCCTATTCGTCAAACGAGGAGAAAAAGTGTGTTTGAAGACCTCATTTCAACAATTATTTCTATCGAGGAAAATTTATCCAAACATGTTTTCCAATTTCAAAACCTTAGATTATATAGTCAAAATGCATATACCAGAAACTGATTATAATTTTCTGTGTATTTCATGAAATACACAGAAAAGAAACACTCGTATTTTTTTCGCATATCGCCTTAATATGATGTTTCACCTAAAGCCGACAATCGCAAGTACTAATTTTAATATACTTATTAATTTTCCACTACAATGTTAATGTCCATGCTTGTACATCAGCTCGGATTGACTAATGGAGTCTGCGACAGAACAGAAGCATTACGACAACCCTGCGCAACACGCTTCAGTTGTTCTCAAACTTTCAACCACACTAATGACGTAAACATCAACGATAACGGCACCAAGTGACTCGTCGTGTTCCGGCATGACGTCATGAAAAGTCACAGGCAGTTACCGACTCCCGTAGATTTTGCGAAAGTCCCTGGACAGACAGATCAGCGCCTCGCTTACTAGGCCTCGCTTTTTGAAATAAATAGATAAATTTAGGTATGTAATGACAATAATTTTTTTTTTGTGCTTTTGAACAGATTTTAAAAGTGTTTTAGTATTTACGGGAAGTGACGTCATGATATTAGGTTGAATGTTCTGTTCCTGTCAGACTATAGGATGCGTTCAAAAAATATTTTTTTCTGTATTGAAATGAGTGGTGATGACGTCACTGAAGGTCAAATGAAAAATAACGTTTTTTTCATTTAATAAGGAATATACACGCTTGAATTTAAAAAAAACATTGAAGTTGAAAAAACGACCGAATTGATAACCAGGATTGGAACCGGCGTCTCCAGATTGAGAGTCATTTAAATATGCGTAATAAAGTTTGAGAATCACTATTAAGATGTAATGAACGGATGCTGGTGGTCTTGCGCTTGTCATTTCATTACCTTGGACTTTACTATTGTTTGTAAGTAAATATTTTTTTTGTTACCTTGATATTTTTTATTGTAATTACCGAGTTTTGACTTTGAATTTAGTTTCTACATTTTACTTTTAAATTAGCGGTTATTTGGTTTTTCTACCTTTGCTATAGTTCTTGGTTTTTCTTGCATTGATTTACTTATACGAGTATTTGGATACACTAATAGGTCGATTCACAAAATTTGGCGCGTGTTTGACAGTTCTGATAAGAGTGGATCTCGCTTAAACCATAGATAAATTTATTTATCTATGCTTAAACGCACACATCAGCCCTTTTCATTACTGTCAAATACCGCCAGCTTTTGTGAATGCATACATAATATTATATAAACATAAAATTGCCAATTTTATCATCATAAAAGAAACACAGTAAAATATGAAACAAAAAAGTTTTTTTTTACATATTTTGGATTTCTTTCTTTTATTTTTTGTCGGTACATAATGGGAACTCAAGTTTTTGATCTAAACCGAAGATTAGTCCAATTCCCATAGCTAATTGCAAAAAGTTTTTTTTTTGACATAATATACGCCGTTTTAGGGCATAGTTTTCATTATTTTGGTATATAAATTAACAATTATTTTTTCATGATTTTTTAAAAAATAGTCGATTATGACGTCACTTGCAATATTTAGACATTATACTGATTGTGATATGTGATTGCTTATAAAAAAGTGGTCTGTCTCTGTCTGTCTACTCATCTGTCATCCATCTGTCAAATCAGGCGGCAGCAATTGTTTATAAATTTATCTTGATAGGAAAGGACACATTTCTAAACAGCCATTTCTTAAGTGACGTCACACGAAGGCAAATGGAAGTTGCAGCTTTTTCGTAAAAATATTTAACTTCATGAGGTGTTTTAGACTAAAACTTCAAAAATACGGCTTGTAAATCTCGAAATGGTTTTTGAATTAACATTAACATAATTTAATCTAAGCGAATTGTGTCTACTAAATAGCATATTAGTTAAATATTTTGATTTATATTTTTTATCTAGGTTCTATTAGCGAGAAGTATTCTACAACGTGTGGTGCAGTGCTCGCCTGCCAACCCAGAGGTCGTTGGTTCTATCCCCGCGTTTAAGGGGCTATACCGTGAAAATTTACACTTTTTTTGATATTCTGACAAATTAGGATAGCACACAGACTTGAAAAATATTTATTTAGATGGGTTTTAACTACACCTAAATTACTGGTTATGGAATTTTTTGTAGCTATTTTAGTTAATTTTGAATTAATTTAAAACCGACTTTTTGACAATTTTCCCCGATTCCGTCCCTTTCGCACTGCGGGTCTTTCTGCCTGGAGTAACGGGGACCTTTGCTAGCACGGTATATCACCTTAAGCTCGATCTGCGTGGTTTGTAGTTGGTCTATTTGTGACCGAAGTACGGCGCTCGGGACCTCGCTACGGACCTCTGATAAACAATTCTAACACCCCCTCGGAGATTCATGTCGTAACGATATGTTTAATTCTACTTTATAAAATGTATTGAAAAGGCGTTACTTTGCGGAAGTCCATCATGAATTTGTGGATATATTAATTCTACTTTATATTTGCACTCGAATCCTACAAAAGTACAAATCAGCCTTTTTTTTAATCTAAAATTGATTTGTTGTTGGCCTTCTGTGTGGTCATTAGCACCAAAACAATGTCAGGTATGAGCTTTGAAAATGTAAACATGGTTCTGTTATTTTTCCTTTATATAATTTCATATTAATTTTCATCATCATCACATTTTGTACGAACTTTTTTAGTTAATTCTTAACCGAAAAATAAAAATAAATATGAGATAATATTAATTTATTAAAAATGCGAAAAAATTACAGGTGTTTCTTTTCTGTGTATTTCATAAAATACACGGAAAATTATAATCAGTTTCTGGTACAATATATGCATTTTGAATATATAATCTAGGGATTTGTTTTTGGAAAACATGAACTTTCTTGAAATGAGGTCTTCTAACACACTTTTTCTCCTCGTTTAACGAGTAGCAGCCATGTACAGAACTCAAACATATTTTATTAGATGGGTTTCAACAATATCTAGATTTTTTGATTTTGGAAATTTTGCTAGCTAGTTTAGTTTTTTTAATAAAAATATAAAACCAACTTTTTTCTCTTTTGCCCTGATACCGCCCCTCTCGCACTGCGCGTTTTTTTTGCTTGGAGTGACAGTGACAAAAATAAAATTTGCATAGCCTCTTAAAACACTAATTCTGCAGTTTATTTGACGGTTTTATTATTTGTGTAAATCGTAATTAAAACTTTTCACTAACTTAGAATGACATTGGATTACCTATTTTGTGATTAAATTGTTTACCTATAGTTCGTCGAACTGCCCAAAATTTTCGAGCGCCCGGTTTCCACTTACTTCAAGGGAACCCAATAATTTTGCCAAGTCTATTAAAATTACATAGATACCTTGTTTTACAACAGCAAAAAAAAAAACATTTTGACGTAAAATTGGCCAATTATCGGTATTAGAGAACAAATTGTGCAATAAATCAACAAGTTTAGAGTGTTATTACAAGGACATCGACAGGAAATAGATCGAATTATCATAAATAGAACCAATTATTCCAAAATATCTTGTTTTTTTTTTTTTGTGTTTGTCAGGTATAACGATTATGGCATTCCATCCATCAGCCTAGTTCGTCCACTGCTGGACATAAGCCTTTCCAGGACTTTGCCACTCCCGTCGGTCATCCAGGAAGAATTGCCCATACTCACACACGCTGCGCTGGGCAGACGGGTTGGTGAGCGCGGTGCCGGAACCCTCGCACCAGTGACGCCACTGCCCGTCACCAGTCTGTTCCATATAAGGCCCGGCTATTAGGGATAGATATACCGCCATCCATCGGTCCCAGGCATGGTGGGCCTCCTGGTTTTTTGCCTGTGAGCTGTCCTCTTACTCTCCCCCGAATAACTTCAGGTCTCCAAGTAAGATGGCGGTGCGAACTCAAAAATCCGCGCGAAAATAAACGCAATTCCAATATGGCGCATGCAACAGACAAATCTATCAATTGCGTTAATTGTAAAAACGTCTGAAATGTCATTCGGAAATAGAATTTTCGTAGGACAAAGGCAATTTTTTAAAATAATGGCGCAAAGCGCCGGCGGCTGCAGCAGATGCAGTATGATTTATGAATGTCCTCTTTTTAATGGATTTTTAAAAAACATTCTTTTGCTGAGCAAAAAATCACAGCATATGGGAATGTCATCCTGGCGCGTAGGTAAAAAAATATGCGGGTGGAAATTGAGAGCTTTCGTATGTTTTTGAAATTTTGATATTTTGCTATTGATTGTAAAAAATTTTTAAGTTTTTTGTATTGAATAGCCAAAACTATACTGGCTATCCAGTTATGCGAAATCCACTAATATTTAGTACTAGCCTTTAACCCGTGGCTCCGACCGCGGTTATTAAATCACTGCCCCGTTTTCGGCTTCGTCATTATTTTATTAACACCCCTTATACTCTAATATGTTGACCAGCAGGCCTATTATGTATCTCTAGTTGCCAACTGGACTAGGTGCCTATCATCAAAAACATAGATATACTATAGAATTCCGATTGTCCAAGGAATGAAGTGACAACACAGTTCGTAAATAGTTTAATACCCACTAAAGGCAATTTTGAAAGTTCAGTTTTTATCTATGTTTTTGATGATAGGCACCCGGACCAGTTGGCAACCAAAGATACAGAATAGGGGGGCAGGGTCGCCACGATAATAATAAAGAAAACAGTATTCAAATCCGCGCAGTGGTTCTCGAGTAAAAACGAAACATACAAACAGACTCACAGACAGAAACACAGAAAGACAAAAAATGTTTAAATTGTAGTTTTAGCCTCAGTTCAATACTAATACTAATCCATTCATCCATCAGCCCGTATTCGTCCACTGCTGGACATAGGCCTCCCCAATATTACGCCACTCTTGGCGGTCCTCAGTCATCCTCATCCAGCCGCCACCCGCAACGTCCTTCAGATCGTCAGTCCAGCGGGCACGAGGGCGGCCTACGCTGCGCTTTGCTGTACGTGGTCTCCATTCCAATGCCTTACGGCCCCGGTTATCACGTCGGTGACAAATATGGCCAGTCCACTGCCACTTCAACTTACTGATTCGGCAGGCTATGTCGGTCTACATATAATACTACACTAAAACTTATTAACAACTAATTAAAAACCTATTTCATTTAAAAATTCGTATAGACACGAATTTTTGAATTGTGAAACAATGCAGATAGGTAATATTTTTACTTCTCTCAGAGTCAATACTGGGAGGAGCTAATTGCATGTTACGAATCTCCGTAAAATTTTAAAATCCGATAGTTTAAAATTTCACTGGTAAGATTATTTTTTCACGGTTATTTATAAACTAACCTAACTTAAGGCCCTACGCATCCAACACAATAATCGTATTAAGTAATTTTGAACTCAATGATATTGTCAGAAAGTCTACATTAGAACGCTCGCTTCGTGCGCTGCGAGAACGCATAATCGGTGAATTTGCGAGGTTTTTCTGGAATTTGTGAAAAAGTATTGAGAAATAAATAAAAATGGGTCAATAAGTGTCTTTAGTTATCTTTAAAGAAAATTCAGGAAAAGTTTTAATTCTCTCCGTTGAACACCTTTGCTATAAACACATTTATTCGCAATTTGACGAGCTTACTTTGTGATTTTTTTCTATTGAGTGAAGTTAACTCAATTACGTTTTTAGATCAACTTGTGTTTAGAGTATATCCTCTTTTGTAACATATATTTAACTTGTATTTGAAGGAGATATCGAACTGACAATATTAATTAAACAAAATGCTCATTTTGGAATGGCAGGGCCTTAAGGCGATATGCGAAAAAAATACGGGTGTTTCTTTTCTGTGTATTTCATGAAATACACGGAAAATTTTAATAAATTTCTGGCATATGCATTTTGACTATATAATCTAGGATTCTGAAATTAGAAAACATGTTTGGATAAATTTTCTTCGATAAAAATAATTGTTGAAATAAGGTCTTCAAACACACTTTTTCTCCTCGTTTGACGAATAGGAACCATATACAGAACTCAAACATATTTTATTAGGTGTGTTTCAACAATATCTAGAGACTATGTTTATTTTTGCGAAATCCATCGCTATGAATACTCTAAATATTATTAGAGTGCATTACAAATTAGGTCTAGGTAGGAACCTTGGTGGCGCAGTTGGTAGCGCTCTTTCCTTGATAACAAGAGGTCGCAGGTTCGAATCCTGACCTGAATTTTTTTCAAATTCTTGTCTTTGGGTTTGTTTTTGATTGATCTTTTCTAGTTTGTAATACACTCTTATAATATTTAGAATATCTAGAGATTTGATATTTGAAATTTTGCTAGCTATTTTAGTTTTCTTAATAAAATTATAAAACCAACTTTTTTCCCTTTTGCCCTGAATCCGCCTCTCTCGCACTGCGCGATTCTTCGCTTTGAGTGACAGTGAAAAAAAAAAATTCGCATAGCCTCTGCGCGCTGACATAATATAAAGATTCAGAATCAATGATTAGGAGACACGTTGAACAAACTTAATGACCCCCATTTAAGGATCTAACGCAATGTTATTAACTTAACTAGCTATATATTAAAACGACTTGCATCTGTAATCGAAAATCCTGCGCGTGCACATACGTCAAGATCGTTAAATAATTAAAAAAATAGACACAAGTTATGCTTTGGCTCGCAGATGTTGAGATATTCGCGTCAATTAAATTTTATTAAAAAATGTCATAACGAACTTGAGAAAAGTGGGTCACTTGAATGTGACATAAGGGCGACTATAGACTTAATTACTAGAAAGGCACAGACAAAACAAGAAAAAAACATTTTTATGCAAATTTTGCTGTAGGTAGGTAACTAAATTTTATTACGAGTAGTTTAAAAACACATATTCTTTTTGCAGTACATGAAATGAAATATATTTATTTATGTAATGTAGTTATAACAGATACACTTATTACAAGTTTTATTGTAATATAAGTAATTAAATAATCTATGTGTATAGGTAATAGTTTTATGTCATAAATAATGATATAGGGAAATATGCAGAGGAATAATAATGGTTGGGTTAACTTAAATTAAATTAAAAAATAAACTTGAATAAAATAAAAATATAGGAATAAGGAATAAAAAATATCATAAATACTTTTATAAATATATGCAATACGTATCATAAATATATGCCTAACTCCGCCCATTCGATTAGTCCTGCTAAGAAGAAGGGCAAGAAACTTAGCAAGATCATGTCTTTTTTTTCATAATATAAGTAACAACTAAAAAGTAAGCCTATAATTTAATTGAATAAAGAGATAAAAAATACAAGACAGGAGAAAATTATGTCATGAAGGCAAAAAATATATATATATATACCTTTGTCATGTTTTAGGTTTTATAGCACGTCACCGATATAAATATTAACTTGTATGTTGCTGTATGTATATATAAACGTATTATAACATTTTTTATTTATTTATTTACTTTAATTAAAACGGACAAACCAATTACAATAATTAAAGATAGTAACACAAACATAAAATGGTACAATCAACTAAAATAAATAAGAGTAACACGTAAAGTCAGAAACAGGCCTTCTCACAAAAACACAAACACTCTGACAATATTTTCTGCCATCCATCAGCAAACAGCGCACTGGCTAAATCCACCTAATGACTTTTTTTTTTTTCAAAATGGCGGACTGCCCACCTTATGTCAAAAACAGCTGGAGCGATTGTTATTGCTATGTACACCTCATGACGTTTGTCTATTGTCTATGCATTTTTCGATAACCTACAAAATATTTTGTGTGTAAGCGCCGACCGATCGATGGCTTTGATTGATTTTTCCTCACCAATTTTCCATGAAAAAACTGATGATGTTTAAATTAACAAAACAACAGAATGTACAAAAGGGAGGAGCGGCTTCATCTTGCTATTGTGTTGGTGACGAGCGAAACGTAAGTAAATTAGCTTAATTTTTCGCAAACAATATGTAGGTAATACCAAAATGTACATGCCAGAAAAGGGGAGAGGCCAGGAAGACATTACAGAGTCAAAGCGGAAGATATGTAATAGAAATAACTGGTCAGGCAGCAATCAACAGGTTCTCTAGTCAAGACTTTACTGGCAAAGTTAAAATATATTGTAGCAGCTATCGATTAGGCCTATCTTTCAAAGTTATGTCTGAATAACATACAGTTCAGTTATCCTATCTACTGCTAGGACACATGAGCTGGGACAAAAACACTAGTACATGTGGTTTACATGATGGATGACACTTGTTCAAAAGCCTTCAAAATCCCATTACTTCATGGTGTAGTGAAATTATTTGTTTTTCTTTCTGTAATACTTGTGTTAAATGATATTATTAAATTTTTCCAGAGATGCCAAAGGGTGGTGGAGTCTCTATGCCTGGCCTGACCAGCCCACTCTTATTCTACCTACTCTACCTGAGGACCCCTGGACGCCTATTCCTAACCCAGATCTAGACCAAGCACCCTTCACAGAGCCCGTGGAAATTGCCCTGACCCCGCCTGCGCTTGCATAAGGGACATAGGCCAAGTCATTGGGCGGAAGGCTACAGTTTAATATATAATTTGTAAGAATAATGAATTTCTATTTATGTAGAATAATTCTTTTAGTGCTATCTTTACATATAATAGTTATGAGATAAGTAATTACACTTAAGATTACTGGTTCATTCTAAACAATCTGAGAGATAAGCTTGCCGCTGTATTCAACTCTAAATTGCAATGATTGTTTTTTTTATCTTTTTCTGTGGTGTGTATAATAAAGAACAAGAATAAGAAATAAAATGTATTATTTTGTAACATGAAATTATAATAATAAATAGGTATAAAAACTTTCCCTTTTATATTATTTACTGCTGCGGCTCGACTTTACCACTATCTTACGGGCAAACCCACCCGAGTTAAGTTATTCAGGGAGAGTGGACAGCTCTCAAACAGGCACAACCAGGTAGCCCACAATGTTTAAGACTGTTATAGCTGGGCGTTAAACCAAACAGACTGGTGACGGGCAGTGGTGTCACTGATGCGAGGGTTTTGGCACCATGCTCACCGACCCGCCTGCCCAACGTGTGTGGGTATGATGGGCATCACTTCCAAGAGGACCACCAAGAGAGGCGAAATCTTGGAAAGGCCTATGTCCAGCAGTGTAAAAAAGACAGGCTGATGGATAGATGGACTGCTGCTGATTGATTAACACATGGAATATGACAAAATCATCAAATTTATTTGATGAATTGCAATGGTACAAACAAAATTCACATGAAATCATCGTCTTTTTTTTGGTCGTAGACATTCGAAAAAGAAAATCTAAACAGAAAACGAAATAATTTTCGACTTTCTACGCGGGCATCTACCTAAGCCATTATTCATTCAACGTTAAGCCAACAATTGGCTATAGTCATAATACTCCTAAAGCAACGTTTTAAAATAAACATACAGATTGCATTGAAACCGTTGACCAACTGTTGCCAACTCTATTGTAATATTTTCGTCGAAACTTCCACTGAATTTTTGTTTTTACCTATAAAAATTTATGTTTACGAACATGAAATCCGATGGAATAGTGCAAATACATTATAATTTCTACTAAATAGTTCGTCAATCTTATAAGAAACGTTTCTATAATTTTACATGTCCTGTCAATGTTACAAGCAATGACTTTAATTATTCCTTACAATGTCGGGAAAAAATGTGAGGGCAACACTATTGCAAAAAAGAAAATTAAAAAAAGTGGCCATTTTTTTTAATATTAGGTGAATTTAGACATGGCCAGCAAACAGATCACAGTCCTGATTGGCGTTTAGAAGAGCGTTGAGGGAGAGAAGAGTACGCGGTATGGGTGAGTTAGATCGCGCCTTTGTGCGACACGACATATTTCCTTACAAATATCCCCGTGCTCCTATTAAGTTGTTTTGGGTGCGTCCTTGGTAAGTCCGCTCCGATTTCCAGACTCACCTATAATTTGACATGCAACAACTGCGATATCAGTGTAAAGAATTCAAGTAGATTTAAACTAGCTTGTAAAGAAGCTTTGATAAAACTAAAATAACTTTTCTTTTTAATTCTCTAATTTAAATAATTTAGATAAACTTAAACAAAATTGTAAAATTATCATTATTTCTAATGTAAATTAATATGTATTTTGTTAACATTTAGTTTATAAGGCGAGATAAATTAATCATTTGCATGCTGTGATTTCTTTAATAAGTTAGAAGTTAAGTATTTAATTAAGTTTGAATTGTGTTTGTATTTAAGGCTTACTAACTACTAGAAATCCTAATAAAAAAAATCTAAAATCTAAAAAAAAAAATCTAAACGTGTACCAGAAAGGTGTAACCATATTTGAAGAGCTTATTCAGTCAATGGTAAAGAACAACTTTTACTATGGAGCCAACCTTAAAATCTCAAAAAAAAATCTGCCCTTCCATACATTTCAGCCGAGCGGCATTGCATTTTTTTATGAAAATGTTTTTTTTTTTTTTTCGAGATACTGGTTATGTTCCATAGTAAAAAATGTTCTTTACCATTGACTGAATAAACTCTTCAAATATGGTTACACCTTTCTGTTACACGTTGTATATGCCAACAATAACAACCAATAACAATGTTACTAGGCTTCAATCAATTAGACCAATTAATTACATAAGTATTGCTTTTTCTTTTCTTTTTATTTCACAAACTTGTTGCATGCGATGCGTATTACTTAACTATGCACATTAAAAAATGACATCAACTTTATTAACATTTAACCTGTAGAATTCCCGGAGATTTATAGGTTTTGCGAATTTTTTCGCGAGTTTCAAAAACCTGAGGATATCTATGGAAATAGTTGTTAGATTCTAATGAAGGTATATATTTTCTGAATCAAAATAAAATTGTGTTTCCAAATAAAAATTAATAATTATGATAGAAAGTTCTAAATAGCGCAGAAGGCTAATTTTGGCTTTTTATTTTATATGTATGCAATATATATTATATATTTGTATGTATAAGTATCAATACATATCTAAATGTAAATAAATAAATTTAATAAAAAATTATAATAGTAATAATAAAAATAATAACACTTATTGAAGATAGGGGCGAATTTCAGTTGAAAGAATTCAATTTTTATTTATTTTTTACTTTTTATATAATAAATTTATATTTTTGTTATACAATAATAATTATAGCTTGTTTCCCTAGCTTTCCAACGACATATAAATATAACATAATTTGTATGTGGAAATTTTATTGTATTGTATTTATTGTATTTAGTAATTGTTTCGTTTTAGTCAAGATCATGGCTTGATGCCATTCAACAGGTTAAGTATATTTTCAAGCTGATAAAACTGCATTTGCCCTAAAATGTGGCTAGATCATAAATATAACAAAAAAAAATGCACCTCTGCTTTTACTTCTTGATTATCAAGATAAAACCTGAAGTAATATAATAAAAGTAGAAAAACATAATTGTAGAGTTTGAAGCCATCTTTAATTTTCAAGATTTCATTTGCTAGATATTAGCAAAATATAAAATTTACTTTCAAAATAAAAATATACATTTAATTCTAAGATAAACATCAAAAGGGTTTTAAACTTCACATAAAAGTCGACTAAAGTGTGTGACTGTGCAATTTGTAGATATAAAGCATGTTAAAAATAAAGAAAATGTATAATTTCGTCTAGACATCTAGCAATTATAAAATACAAAAAAGGTAACATTCGCCCATGAAATCAACAAGGTAGTTAGTAAAGCTACCTATCAAAATCCCATCTTTTATTAATATAAGAAATAGTGCATATTTATTTACTGCACTTAAAAAAATGCAGAAAGAGGTCCCCACATTGTAATTAGCCTTGACAACTTGTTTTCATGCAAATTATTGTCCTCCAGACCAACCTTGATAGTACCTTTCGGCGGAAATCAACTTTTGTACGTTCCTTTTCATTTTACTACAACTTCATTCATAAACGCAAAGAACAGGCTAACCACCAAATTAAGTTGAGCTGCGCTGACTCAACGAAACTTTCGAATTTGTTCTGTTTTTATAGGCCTTCTTAATTTGGGGGCTTATAAGAAGGCGGGACGCTACGGCATGTGCTCCAAATTCAAAATACTGGATTCAAAAAATTTAATGGAACTTCCTACTCTTCCTTTTGTTTTTTTTTTTTTCATAGGTTCTTTATGGCGGGCACATGTGTCGCTGGAACACGTGCTAAGGTCTGATTTCTTTTTTCTAATCTGCCTCAATGATTTCAATTTATTGATGACTAGCTTTTGCCCGCGACTTCAAACACAAAAGAAAGTAATATATACAAATGTGTCTTTTTTTCAAGCATATATTGAAAAAAGTTTTCCTAAGACATTCAGATTCGTAACAGTGAAAATCCCATCCAAAACCATTCAGTCGTTTTGACTTGAATTTGAAACACAAGCATACAGACGTCTGTACAAACATACAAACAGATAAAAGTGTTTGATATTTTGAAATAGTTTCTACGGGACATAATTTTTTATAATTGTTAGATCTTATTATAACAATTATAAAAAAATATATATATTATATCAAAATATTATAAATTATAAATTTTAGCGGGGATTCGTTTGGATACTTTATTACTTTATAAAACAAACTATCTGTTCTGTTGTAGTAAACTCTTGTAATTTTTAAGATGGTTACAAAAACAATAATATTATTAAATTCGTTAGCTAGCGCAAAAGTCTATGACATGTATCTCGTCGGCCGAATGCCTCTCGTTGCCCGTAGGGGGCGCGCGTGTCTCGCACCAGTGTTACCCGCTACATACTCCCCCTCCGGTGCATAATAGCGTCCCTGCTCATGCACTGGCTCAACTACATCTAACGTTTCTTGTATTGGATTCACCACATCCAATGGCTTTTGCACTAGCTTAACAGAATCAGATGACCTTAAACTAACTTGCCTTAAATTAACTAAATCTAATGGCTCTTCAACAATATTATGAGCCTCAACAGACTTATCAACTTGCCTATCAGCTTGCCGAGGGCGACCACGGTTACGTTTAGGAATCAAAGGACTTGGTGTGGTGTTATCGCGACTATGATAGCGAGTTATTTCTTTCACATGATACTTTCCCAAACTCCTAGAAGTATCTTCAGGTGGCGCAATCTTGTAGGTAGTGGGGCTAACTTTGTCAATTATCACATAAGGACCGTCTTTCTTTGGCACGAACTTTGAAGTGACATGTTTGGAAGCGCTGCTTAGCACATGTGTGTTTAACAGTACTTGATCACCAACTTCATACTCTTCACCTACACGACGTGTCTTATCTGCATATTCTTTTCTTCTGTCCTGACTTCTTTCAACTTTTTCACGGATGGCAGACAATGAGCTGATGAAGTGCTTCAAGTAAGGCGTTATCTGCGGAATAAAGTTTTCTTTTTCTAAAATGGCTTTAGAATCACAGCCGACTTCTAGTGGCGACCTCATCTGTCGGGCGAACATAAGATAGGCTGGTGTAACTCCTGTTGTTTGACATTCAGAACTATTCAAAGCGAAACGAACAAAGGGTAAAAACTTAGGCCATGAAGGATGGTCCATTCCAACCAAGACAGCTAGATGTGCCTTGAGGTCTCTGTTTTTTCTTTCAGCAGGATTTGCCTCCGGATGAAAAAGCGGTATTAAATCTTGTTTAATCTTTAGTAAGAACATACATTGCTGCATGACCGCGGAGATGAATTGAACGCCATTGTCACTTATAATGCGACGTGGAAAACCGTATCTGAGAAAATACTCTTCAATGAGAGCCCGAGCACACGCTTCCGACGTTGCTTCTCTAAGAGCATAAATCTCAATCCATCTAGTCGCTGTGTCCTCTATAAGCAGGATCCACTTTTCTCCATTTTCACCTTGTGGAAGTGGACCAAATAGGTCAATGGCTAACACTTCACCACGCTGACTAAGAACTGGAGTCTGCAGTAATCCTGGCGGCTTTCTATTATCAGACTTATAACGCTGACAGGTAGTACATGTCTTTACATAGTCAACTACAGCTTGCCGCATTTTCGGGAAATAAAAACATCTTGCGATTCTCTGAAATGTACGTTCGACGCCAGGGTGGCCTGCGAGGGCAGAGTCATGACATTCCATTAATATTTCCTTCCTCATGTTTACAGGTATTACAAGCTGTGCATCCTCACAATCTAAGTCTGGGTTATATCGGTAAAGGACTCCCTGTTCCATAATATACCCTCTGTTGGTCCAGCGGTGAGCATTCACTTCCTCTTCGCCTTCTAAAGCTTGGATAATGCTCTGGAGCTCAGGATCAGCAAGCTGGCTTTGTCGCAACTCGGAGGGACGCCTTGCTGGTAAGTCTAAAACGACAGAACAAATTCCACAAGTGTCAACCGTCTCTTCATCACAGTTGGGGCGGCTGAGAGCATCAGCGACTACGTTCGCCTTTCCAGGTGTATACTCGAATCGTAGATCAAAAGCTTGTAGCTTGAGCGCCCACCTGACAAGACGTCCTGATGGAGATTTTAGTGTTAAGAGCCATTTCAAAGGCTGGTGGTCTGTTCCTACTATTACAGTATGCCCATCTATGTAACCACGAAAACGCTCCACAGCCCAGACAACAGCCAGGGCCTCGCGTTCGGTTGTTGAATAATTCCGTTCTGCAGGCAAGAGTAAGCGGCTAGCATACTCAATAGGTTGTTCTTTCTTCTCTTCTCCTTGTAGGAGTACAGCACCTAATGCGTAACTGCTACTATCCGTTCTAATTATGAACGGCTTGGAGTAGTCTGCTTGAACAAGAATCGGGGCGGAGGTAAGTTTTCTTTTTAAATTCTCAAATGCTTCATTTTGCTCTTTGCCCCATTGCCATGGCTGATTCTTCCTGGTGAGCCGTGTGAGTGGTTCTGCAATCTGGGAAAAACCAGGAATAAATTTTCTGAACCATGAACAGGTTTGTACAAAACTTCTAAGATGCTTTAAAGAAGTAGGCTTTTTCAACTCCAGAATAGCTTTAATTTTCTCATTATCAGGGGCGATGCCTGATGATGAAATGACATGCCCTAGGTATTTAATTTCATCACATGCAAACCTACACTTCTCACGATTGGCTCTAAGTCTGAATGTACGGAGACGTTCGAATACTGCACGTAAATCCTGTACATGCTTGGTGAAATCTGAAGATATAATCAGCAGGTCATCTTGATACCCCAGAAGAGTCACATCCTTCAGTGTAGTACTTGCTCTGAATCTATCAATTAGACGTTGGAACGTTGCCGGTCCATTTTTTAAACCAAAGGGCATGCGAGTAAAACGGAATGTACCCAAAGTTGGAATAGAGAAGGCTGTTTTGTCTCTGTCTTCCTCATTCTGTATTCCAACCTGCCAAAATCCTGATTTCAGGTCAATAGTACTCATGACACAACCAGCCTTGGTGGACTGCAAGAGCTCTTCAATTGTAGGCATTGGATATTTGTCACTTTTCGTTATTGAGTTAAGTTTCCTATAATCCACGCAGAACCGAAACTCACCTGCTTGCTTCTTAGGTACCAACAGTGCTGGTGATCCCCACGGTGACTCACATTCCTCGATAATTCCTTCCGCCAGCATCTTGTCTACTTCCTGTTGCATTATCTCCTTCTTTGCTGGGGTCATGTGGTAAGGTGGCACGAAGATTGGTGGGTGCTCACCCGTATCAATTCGATGATCAGCATAACCAGTGGCGGGCCCAGTAGTATTGAAGATATCACTGTAACTGTCCAAGAGTTTGGTAAGTATCACGTGATCATTTGTGTTTTCGAGGGAGGTGGCACACACTGGTTTAGGAACTGATTCATAAGTTAGCTCATAATTAACATCAGGACTGTTTGAAAAACACCATACTGATCGACCAAAATCAAATAACAAGTTAGCTTTGTTGATAAAGTCAATACCCAACAGTGATTCGTTACCTTTTGCTTCGGGAAATATTATAAACCTGGTAGGTATGACCTTATTTACAAGTTTAACTTGTAGGTCAGTTAATAGAACTTCTACAGTTTTTATGTTACCATCGGCAAGCTTTACATTTAAGTAGTCTTTGTGCATAGGATGATTTTTCTTAACAAGGTACGCATATAGGGTGCTACCAGCTATGCAACCCTTAGCAGCCGTGTCAACCAAAGCCGTTCCAGATTCACCCAGTATACTAATGTGTAATAATGGACGACTTTGTTTGTCAATAGGCTCCCCCTGGTTATTAACATTATCAAGTGCATAAAAAGACGCTTGCGTTGAAGTACATTTAGGACAATTTGATCTAATTACTCCAATTT
This sequence comes from Ypsolopha sequella, assembly GCA_934047225.1. NCBI lineage: Eukaryota > Metazoa > Arthropoda > Insecta > Lepidoptera > Ypsolophidae > Ypsolopha > Ypsolopha sequella. The sequence continues at coordinate 18,000,389 of OW204004.1, read as the reverse complement.
CACCACAACCATAACAAGCTAACGGAGCTTGTGACAACACTGGTTCACTTTTTGACTTTAGTTTTGGACAGTCTGCCTTGTAATGATTGTTTTTTTTACAATAAACACAATACATACGTTTTAACGTTGCCGTTGACGAAGTACCTGAGTCATAACCACGCTCTGGCTCATGCACTGGTTGCAGAGGTGGAGATGAAGCAGTGGGGGCGGATGCTCCCACACTGTCGACAAGGGGAGAGCGACGCATCTGCTGAGACGACCGAGCCTGAGGCAAGCGCCCACCTGATTGTGGCCCAGGCGGCGCAGGAGGCGATGAAGTCGCAGCTGCTGGCATCCTTGGTGCTGGCAACTTCTTGGCTTCCTTCGACGCATCTTCGATGCTCCTAGCTTTCTTCAGAAGCTCTTGGAATGAGTGCAGCGATTCTCTGTCCATCCTCTTCCTTAATCGTCTGTCTAACAAACCAAATGTTATGTCTAATTGTGCATTTTCGCTAAGATCGCCCTTTGGAAGTTTGGCAAAAAGGGCACGGATTTTTGATACGAAAATGTCTGTATTTTCTGTCCCTTGACACATGTTGAATATCTCTTGATACACCCGAAATGGAGGCTGACGATCACCAAACGCCGAACGAATTTGATTGACGGCGTCGTCCCAGGAGCTGACGTTATTCTTTACGCCTTGCCACCATACAGCTGCCCCGTGACTCAGCAACAACGATAAGCCTCGAAGCGCGTTCTCATCGGATACGTTGGTGACATTTTTGTACACCTCTACGGCATCGATGAAGTTGTCGACGGATTCGGATGCAGACCCACTGAAACGAGCGGCACAACTCGTGAAATTGGCGCGAGCAGCGTCAACAGCAGTCATGCGAGTTTCCAGGGGTGTCGATGATCGAACCTCAGACAGCAGTCGTGAGCAAAACTCGGCTTGAGTTTGTTGCAGAGTGTTGATGAGCGCGGCAAAATCGCCATTTTGTATAGTGACGCTTCCTGTAGGAGCCGCGTCTGAATCAGATGAATTGTTCAAGTTTGTCGTCTTTTTACGACGAGTCATTGTTTATGTATATAATCACCGAAATCACTCGAGCACAACAACAAGTTTGTTCTTATTTTCACGGCCACGACACGACACTTTCTTGAGTAGCACACGTGAAGAAGAAAATATCCCACTCAATCCACGTTGGGCAGCCAGTTTAGCGGGGATTCGTTTGGATACTTTATTACTTTATAAAACAAACTATCTGTTCTGTTGTAGTAAACTCTTGTAATTTTTAAGATGGTTACAAAAACAATAATATTATTAAATTCGTTAGCTAGCGCAAAAGTCTATGACATGTATCTCGTCGGCCGAATGCCTCTCGTTGCCCGTAGGGGGCGCGCGTGTCTCGCACCAGTGTTACCCGCTACAAAATATAATATTTTTATAAATTTACTTATTTTAGAACTAGATTGAAAAATTTCTGATTACTACAAAAAGTATTACTTTTATTTATCATAAATATGTAGGTACAGAGAGAGATAACATTTAAAAGAATATATTTTCATCCCAAGTTACATCACTTTATATGCTTCCCGTATTTCCCAAAGATGTAGTCAACACGATAGAAGATAAACACGAAGATAGTATCCATCTTTTATGATCCTGACACACAAAACAATACATTTTAGTAGATACATTTATATCTGCAAGTTTAAATTATGTGACACTTTCAGTTCCACTCTATCCTTACCTTCAATTAAAATTAAACACTGGCTGAAAAAGTGGCGGTGCACTTGGTTTAGAAAAATAAAAGAACATTCAAAATGGCCGCTGCAGTGAACTTCCTTGTTTTTGTACATCCAGCTGCTTGCGTCGGCACGTGCTATACGGGCATAGACCACACAAATTGGGTTCCCTTTATTAGATTTCGATAAGTTTATCAAAAACACTGAGTACTCGTAAACGGATGCAAGTTAAATATTAGAAGAGGGTTAATTTTTTTTATGGACTTTACAGTCCATATTATTACCAATACCTACATAGTACAGCAGCTCTACCGCGTAATTCTCATTTGTATCAACTTCAAGCAAATGCATGCGAAATTCAACGCGTGCAAAAGAGATGGCATGTTAGGCGGGCGTCGTCGCACGCACGTCTAATTTCAATCTCAAGTTGATGTTGATGAAAATGAGAATTACTTGGTAAACCCGCAGGTCCTCTAAAAAGGCCGCTTTTGATGATGAATCATATGATGATTCCGTTCTAATGCCGTCTCTTTTGCACGCGTGAAAAAACTCTGACTCCATCCTACTTTCAAATCATTTTATGATTCACCCAAGTCGGCCTTTTTAGATCCCCAGGTGTAACTATTGAGTAATAAACGTTTCTTCATCTTTTAAAAACAGCTTTATCATACAAAGTAAAAGTGAATAGATATTATGATGGCACATACAAACCATATTTTTTATCATTAACACAATCTTTGCTAAATAAAAACCACAATGAATGATTTAACACACTAACACAAAATACTGTTTAACAGACAGACACACTTTTTAACTTTAAGTTTATTTGTAAAAAGAGCTATTTTTGTATAACAAAAAAATATACATTGACAGATGAGTTGAGTTTACAAAAACTTCTTCACGCTAAGTCAAAAAGATCGAAGGTTAAATTTTATGGAGAAAGCATTACGTCTGTGTGAATGAGTAACTGTTTTTGATAGTTCATTATAATTCCTGGGATTTTTGACTGTCTCTCTGTCTGTAACTAGCTTTTGTTTGTGACCTCAGAACGGTTAAAGTTTTAGTATAAGTAAAATTTTAATGCAGCGCAAAGCATTTTGAAAATACGCCACCTCATAATGAAATCATTGTAAATTTTCTTTAGACAATCTAAAAGTAATTTATGCTGTATAAAAGATATTGAATGCAAAAAATAGAAAGAGCAAGATGATTTAATAACTTTTCAATGCAAGTGCTCGTAAAGGCCCACTTTTTATGCATCAAAACCGAACAGAAAGTCGATTATTTTGCCCTAGGGCTTTATTTTTTTATTTATTATTTAATTATAATTATAATTTTATTATTTTTTGGCAGGTTAGCCAACCATTGAAAAAAAATAATAATAATAATAATAAAGCCCTAGGGCAAAATAATCGACTTTCTGTTCGGTTTTGATGCATAAAAAGTGGGCCTTTACGAGCACATGCATTGAAAACTACTATATGCTGTATAAAAGATATTGAATACAAAAAATAGAAAGAGCAAGAAGATTTAATAACTTTATCTCCTCGTTCTACTATAAAAGGGGTTAATTTGTAACCGTGCCGTAACCATCAGCATCATTTGTTTATATACAAGTATGTTTTGGAAGACGAATGTATCGATTCGCTGAATACTTATTCTGGTATGGACCACGTATACAACGTGTAACAGAAAGGTGTAACCATATTTGAAGAGCTTATTCAGCCAATGGTATAGAACAACTTTTACTGTGGAACAAAACCTGTATCTCGAAAAAAGAATTTAACTGTTTCATAGAAAAATGCAATGCCGCTCGGCCGAAATGTATGGAAGAGCAGATTTCTTTTTTGAGATTTCAGGGTTGGCTCCATGGTAAAAGTTGTTATATAACATTGACTGAATAAGATCTTCAAATATGGTTACACCTTTCTGTTACACGTTGTATAAGGTTAAATAATATTAGTTGGCGAAACTCAAAACATAGGTTTCTTTTTTATTTTTCTTCATTTTCAAAAATCTTAACCTAAATATTATTAGAGTGCATTATAAACTAGAAAATATCAATCAGAAACAAATACAAAGACAAGATTTTGAAAAAATTCCCCGGGCCAAGATTTGAACCTGCGACCTCTTGTTATCAAGACAAGTGCGCTACCAATTGCGCCACCGAGGTTCCTACCTAGACCGGCGAATTTTTCCATCATACTTGTCCACTGTTATCTTGTCATTGGATTTGTTTCTGATTGATATTTTCTAGTTTGTAATGCACTCTAATAATATTTTCAATCCAGTTGCTCGTAAAGTTTTCTTTTTTGTGTAACAAAATTATGCGGAAACCGACTCTTTATTTCACGCGTGAAATAAAACAGTACTGAAATCCTTTATTTCACGCGTGAAATAAAGTAATTTTTTTTTGTTTTTGACTCTGTGGTGCATGGTGCAAGTCATAAAATTTAAAAAATTACAAAGATGCAAGGAGGTTTTGCTGTCCAAAAAAAAACAATTATTTATAAGTATGCGCGCTCTATCAATAATTGAATGATGATAAATTTTCTTTATTATACTTAATTTTTTGTTGTATTTCCTCGCAAAATGCATTGAAAAATGTTGTAAGATACTTGAGCGTAAAAGGTTTTTATCCAAATGCGTGCCAATGAAAACACTCGCTGCGCTCGTGTTTTCAATTTGGCACTTATTCGTATAAAAACTTACTTTCCGCACATGTATCTTAAATAACTATTAGAGTATTCATAGCGATGGATTTCGCAAAAATAAACATAATCCTAACCTAGTTACATAAATGCACAATCAACAAAAACCCATACCGCGTTACTACAAAACGGTGTTTAACTTTAGACAGTGTTTAAATCTGTTGTTGTCGCCTTTTCTTTCATATTGTAAAAGAGTGACAGCAACAGATTTAAACACTGTCTAAAGTTAAACAGTTTTGTGGTAAGACCGATAGGGTTTATCAGTGATTGCGGAGTTCGGTACTTATATTAAATTATAGTAGCAATAGCTAAGCATCTCCCAACCATAGCTGGGTGGTGATCGCGGTCGGTCCGCACACACAACACGCTTCCGCCAGGTAGTACTTTTCTATATGAACAACTGTTTGTATGGTAGCTAAGCGAAATTCGTAACTTTTTTTCACTTATTCCCATACAAATTGCCCCGATCAGCTGACTGGTCCAGTATGGAAAGGTGAAAACAAATTTTGAGAATTTTGCACAATGCTAATAGCAAAAATTGTTTGTATGGACGACATGTTCTAGATATGTTTAAAGTTTCGCCAACTAATTCAATTTAACCTTATATGGATGCTAATGGAAGAAGAAAACAAAGAGGTAAAAAGTAATACTAGAATACGACAACCTGCAATTCTCATTAATATCCCCCCCCCCCCCCCCGCTCACCCCTCCATCGAGGTGTTATCACATACATAACCTCAAACTTCAACCATGAATATCTCGAAAACCATGGGTTTGCTACAAAAAGGGAGGGTACCAGGGGGTAGCCCTCCTCCTCCCCCCCTCCCCCCACCCCTCCCCCTCCTACGCTCCGTCCCGTAATGTACATTTTTACCGATACGTTTTCTACTTACCAAAGATTTTAAGTTGTCGGAACCAAGGTGTGGTATATTATTATTTTATATGTGGCTGGGATTCTAATAGTGTCTATGTGTAAAACTAAAGTAGTATAATATATGATTCTTATACAAGGTTGGTAAGTCATCAATTCCGACTAAGATTTCACTTTCTTTTCAGTCCGCCACTTAATAAAATCGTCACAGGTTCTGAAATATCTCTTTTGAAATCGAAGGTAACAGGTTTTCTACGCTGCCTTTGCCTGTAGTTTTATCTATTAAGGCGTCAAATCAAAATCATCATTATCACTTGAATTCATAATTTTTTCGTTAAAAATATATTTCCAACAATGTTTTCAACAAGATTTGCATGATTTTTTTTTCTCATGCGATTCTCTTGCTGGCCAGTGCGATCGTTTAAAAAGGAAAAGCTATTTATTGTGTCACTTTTAAGGTCATCATCAAATATGATACATCAAATATGAGGTCTGGTCCCAAAAAACAAAGGAACCTCGTTCGATTTTCAAATTAACTTACGTCCATAGGGTTGTAAATCGCATTTCCTCCCGCATATCGAGTTAAATTTATACAACTTGTTTTAAGAGCATTAGTGATGAAAAAAAATGAGATATATAAATATTATTATGTACTCAGCCACTGATACATTTGTTTTACATTTGTACGCAGCCATTGACGTTATGTTTTTTTTCCCTTATGCTGAACGATATACCTACACTACAACTGCCTGATTTATTACGGATTAAGAAGTGGCCGCTTTTTATCTTTTAAGTTTCGAATTAAATTAGATTATAAACAGATATACTGAGGTAATTACAATGTTTTAGGTATAATGCCAACATACAATTTAATTTACAGTTTTACTCAAGATGAAATATCCAGAATACAACTCCCCAGCGAGGTCAGGTCACAGAGTGCGAAACATCGACTCCAATCACTTTCTCCATCTCAAGTCCATTAGTCCGACAGGCAGCATCTGTCTCAGTCAAATTAGACGCAAACACGATTTTTTACTTTTAAAAACGCTTAGATAACTCCGCTGAAGTGAATCATAGATTATTACCATCGATTCAAACGAGGAACGTCGCATTCTTATTTTAAATTAGACAAAAAGACTGCGTTACCCCTTTACCGATTTAAAAAATAAGGGAATGACATCACCGTCTGTCGCGAATGGCGCCGCACATGCTAACCTAAAAATAACTAAAATAATCTGCCATATGCACACCAAATAACACCTCTAAAAAACTGTTGCATGCCGCAAAAACGCAAACGATAACCATCTCGAATTGGAGCTCAAAAGAAAAACGCGACCTCTTCCAGAAATAGTTTTGAAAAAATTAGAACGCAGCGGAGCATAGACAAGAAAGAGGGCAGAAGGACTCAAAAAAAGTAAATGAAAAGGGGTAAAACGAATCTTCCCCCGATTTCGAATTTCAAAGGGGTTATAGTGGAACAAAAAGCTAACTCTTTATAGTTCTTGGCCAGGTGTTTTTGAATTCGGAACGTCTTGCCGGAAATCTGTGGTGCATGTGTCTGCGCGCAACCCGTTGAAACCGGAAACAACGTGTGCATATCCCCACCTTACCCTCCTTCTTAGAGGTTTTATTTTAAAAGGTATCCCCTGTAGAGTTTTTATCCCGTCCTGTCCATATAAACGGTAATTACGACTACATGCCAAACAAGAAAATACTTACTTTGTTGCAAATGACGTGACATTATCACTATAAATGAAACTGCTCGCACTTGTTCTAGGTTTAAACGCAATTCTACTTTAAAACCTTCAGTTCTTAAAGTTCATTGTTGTACCCAGATAAGTTTAAAATCTTTAATTTTTTTTTTATAATATACCTTAAACGTACGGACACCAGCAGGACATTGTTTAAAATCGTTTTTAAACAGCAAGCGGCTGTACCTGTGTCCCTAGATATCTATTTTAACTACGTCAAATTGGCCAAAAGGCAGTGGGCCAAATCTAGGGCTTTAATTAGAATATTATTCGAATATTCAAAAATGTTTGGTGTTCGAATACTCGACTTTTTTGTTGTATTTAATATTCGAATAATTAAAAAAGTTAAAAGCTGTTATAGTAATCATGTCTTTCAGTGAGTCTTATTTCTCTGAATATAAAAAAAATATATTTATTGTTCGAATTGTTCTGAACAAAAGATAAGATAAGAAAAATTTAAGCTTTTTTTTGTTTAGAGAAATCAGACTCTTTGGCACTTGAAGACATGATTACAATAACAGCTTTCAACTTTTCTTTATTATTAGAATAATATAACACAAAAAAAAAACATACCAAAATATTTTTAAAAACATTGATTATTCGAATATTGCAAGCCCTAGCCAAATCCAATATAATCGCACAAGCGCCCTTAAAAAATCAAAGTGGTCGGTCGAGTCAACAGGTGGCAAGTTAGGGAGGGTTGCGAAATACGCCGCCGAATACATAAGATATTTGTAAGTTATATCTTGGATAGTAGACAGATGCAAAGCCGCGTTTTTTAACGTTTTATTACTTTTTTTGTTTTTATTATAATGCTTGATAGTAAAGCGACAAAAAAAATGAAGCACTAAGATTTTATTCACAAAATATAGTTGTTATTCTCTGCTTATGACACCTAGAATTAGTTTTATTATGACATATCTCACACTTATAAGTTTAATAAAGTTTTGCTCAAAATATTGTATACAATGTGTAACAGAAAGGTGTAACCATATTTAAAGAGCTTATTCAGTCAATGGTATAGAACAACTTTTACTATGAAACAAAACATGTAATGCAATGCCGCTCGGCCGAAATGTATGGAAGACAAGATTTTTTTTTTTGGGATTTCAGTAAAAGTGAAAGTCCATAGTAAAAGTTGTTCTATACCATGTCCTGAATAAGCTACCCCTTTCTGTTACACGTTGCAGATTGCAAAAATTCAATGTTTTAGGCATAATTTATTGTTGACAATATACCTACTTACGTAGAGATATTTTTTGTCAGACCCAACTTTAGTAATACTTATAAGAAAAAAAAACAGCGAACCCAATAAAACGTCACCAAGTTAATTTATATTTATACGCATATATAAATAGAATCATACTTATATTTTATTTAAAAAGCCCTCTTCACAGCAGCTGCTTAAAAGAAACCTATTATTAGCCATGTCTTTACCCGTTTACTTCTAATTTGTTAGCAGAAAGCGCATAAATCATCGCTATGATAACTGCTCACCCCCTTCGGTACTAGTCGTTATGATTTACATATGAATGGGTAGGATTAGTCGGGCTTGTTGAGTAATAAGCTTCTTGTTTGTTTGTAAGAGATACCAAATAATATATGTACATATCCTGGGCAGATCAAAGAATTGATCGAATCCAGTGGCGTAGCTAGGTAGGCAAAGGCCCCGGTGCATAGAGAAAAAATCGGGCCCTCACCCCCTCTTTCACGGTAGCTTCAACTTATATTGGCCTTCAAAATTATAGATAGGAATAAGAATAGGATACAGGTACAGGATACAGTGGTTGAACTTATCATTAGTAGGCTTAATCCATACGTCATCTCTATGAGGGGTAAAATCTCTGTGTTTATATAAAAGAAAATGGGACTAAATAAGCAACGACGCATTATAAAATCTTTATTATACAGAAGAGATCAATAGATGACAAAGAAAAACGATTTTTAACAGAGTTCCCTGTGCAATTGACAACCTCTTGCGCGCTTTGATTTTTGCGAATTCGTCTATAACTTCACTTGAAAATTATTGTGAGCAGGGTCGAGGTTTTCTAGCTTCAGGAGCTGGCGAATTGGCTGACCCGCTCTTTTCAAAGCTTAGGTTTGAGGGCCCCCTGAGCTCCGGGGCCCTGGTGCACTGCACCAGCTGGCCCTATGATAGCTACGCCACTGATCGAATCGTAAAGTATGAAATCGAAAATCTTTCACCAAAAGTCCAAAACAGGTGCGACGGCGAGCGGAGCGGGGAGGAACGTGTTAGCTTTACATGTAAATAAATTTGAGGAGCCGAGCGAAGCGGAGCGAGGCGACCCTTCTAGTTTTAACAGAAATATGCTGTGCCCAGGCAGATCAAAATATGCCCAATTCTACGATGTGCCGATGACATATGCATTCTCCTATAAATATGTAAATAAATAGGGATAAGTTTGAATAAAAGGTGACTTTTGTTTACAAGCCAAATTCATACTGGAGACTCGGTAAGTGGTCAGGACCAAGGTTCACTGACCCTTTTTGTGGTCAATAAAACAGTGTTCAGAAAACTCGAAATATATTATGTCGTGTCAACCCAGTGGGTCGGTGTTTTCAAACAAATGTATAAGGTGACATTTATTTATGAGGCCAAATTCATACTGGAGAATCATAGAATCATAGAATCATATCTTTATTCATGAACATAGGTAATGTTTGGTTGGTACAAATTTCTGAGCGCTATGTTCTACCGATAGGCGTATGAATACATTAATATTAAAAAAAACACACAAGCAGCATGCTTCATAATAACTTAAGTAGACAAAGTCTTAATAAAATGAAAAATAAATGCTCAAATGTCAGGAGGAAAAATAAATATACTCAATTACTAATTATGGAGTTTACTCAATTCTAATATAATTACTAATCAAAATTACTAATAATGGAGGCTTTGTGAGTGATCAGTATCACGGATCGATAACACCTTTTGCTAATTTCGCAAAATAAACTTGACCTACCATAGTAATTTGACTCGGGATTGTATTTTTAGGGAAAAGAATAAACACAATTTTCAAATTTCCCAAAAAGGGTCATCGAACCTTGATACTAACTACTTACAGAGTCTTCATTATGAAATTGGCTGCATAAATAAATTTCACCTTATGCAGGTTGTCAAGATGATTTTGCAGAAGCCGGAAACTGGCGATAGTAGTTGCCCATATGAATACTTTTCGTGAAAAAAAAATTGAGAAATCGAGAAAAAAAATCCGTTGTTTCATACATTTCGGTTGAGTAGATATGTAACTTTTCTATGGAAATCTATCTTTCTATTTGAGGGTTGGTTTCATAGTAAAAGTTGTTCGTATAGACGAGTGCTATCACCAGTTTCCGGCTACCGCAACATCATCTTAACATCTTTTTATCTATCTTTCTTCAAAAATATGTTGAACAAAGTACCAATTTAAATTCTTTAAGATAAACATCTTTATAAACATTTTTACAGAAGTCCAAGACTCAAAGAAAATACTTAATAGCTGTTTCATTCTCTAGCTAGTAAAATTTGCCATAAAGCTCTCTACAAAAAGCTCCTAAAAAGCTTTTTAAAAAACCATTAAAAGTAATCACTTCTCTGTCAGGAGGGGTTATCTTAGCTAACAATGGTGAGGGTGGCGCGCCATACTTTCTGTTACACTGAATGAAAATAGAGACGTATAAAAAACGTCTTTAATGAACGTGATTCCCGTATAAAAGGGTTACTTAAAAATAAATATGGCAGCAATGCCCTATTCTGGTAACATATCTGATATACAAGGTGACTTTTTGATCATCGTCCAAATTCATACTGGTGGCTTGGTAAGTGATCAGTATCATGGATCAATAACAATTTTTGTAAAATTCCCAAAATGAAATTTCGACTCTCCATAGTGATTGACTCGGAACTGGAAGTGAATTTCTATGGGAAGCCGAAATTTCATTATACAAATTTTACAAAAATTGTTATTGATGCAAGATACTGATCAGTTATCAAGCCTCCAGTATGAATTTGGACGATGAACAAAAAGTAACCTTGTATATTCTTTGCTTTTCCGTCCCGCATGCACAAACTTCTATCTTCTAAACCAGACACACTTATTTCGCTAAAATTCAAGATTTACAGTTTTATTTTTCAAACCGCCGCCTGTTTTTTGCTCGCCCCTTTTTAGTTTTTTTTATTTATTTGGCACATTATTACATTAATTTAATTAAACATAGTTCACATCACTTAAACCAACACGGTTTGTGTATGGTTATATATGGTACTAGCTTTTGTCTTCCGCTTCGCCCGCGTTGATTTTATTTGCATTTTCACGGGATAAAAAAGCCTACGTCAAACTATTTCTATGCAAAAACTCTTGTCAATCCGTTGTTCCGAGGGCGGGCGGGGAATGTTTTTCATTGATGGTTGGGGGGGACAGAGGCTCGTTGCGGGGAATACCCTCTGGTCTATTGTCAATGACATGTCACGTCGCGTAGGCACAGTATAGGTTTGCCATTTATTCAAAATTTGGGAACTATTCCCAATAAAAAATATAGTAAAAGGTCCCAAAATTGTTATACTAATTTGTGTTACTTGGAACTTCATTAAAAGAGCAGATAAATAACTTCAAAAAGTGTCAATATTCACGGTATAGCCCCTTAAACAAGTAGAAGGGTACAAATATTAATTTTCGTATTTTGCAAAAAGTTCTGACCACTGACTGAGCCTCCAATACGATTTTAGCTACATCAATCAAACCCACCTCAATACGGAATCGCAATAAAAATGTATTACGAAACAAATACAAAAAATAATTCGTTGCTAGTTTTCATTTGCAACTGTTTTTTTACATAAACATAAACTGCATCAAAATGCTGAATGACTTTCAAACTAAAATATATTTTGTGAAGACACATCCGTGAGAATACACATCAGGGGGTCTGAAAAGTCCGACTTGGGTGCATCATAAAATTATTTGAAAGTAAAATAGAGTCAGAGATTTTCACGCGTGCAAAAGAGACGGCATTAGAACAGAATCATAATGTGATTCACGCAAAACGGCCTTTTTAGATGACCTGGCCCTCTAAAAAGGCCGCTTTGGATGAATCATATTATGATTCAGTTCAAATGCAGTCTCTTTTGCACGCGTGAAAAAACTCTGACTCCATCCTACTTTCAAATCATTTAATGATTCACCCAAGTCGGCTTTTTTAGATCCCCAGGTCATTCCTTCTGCCTAAGAATAAAGGGTTAAAAGAAATCGATTAACCCAACGGTTCTGATGCGATTCGTTTACCAGAATAGGGTCGCAGCTTCCTAATGTGACTTGAGTTAAATCTGAAGATATGTGGATATGATTTATGAGAACAGCATGTCCGGTTCATATTTAACTATTTTTGTATATCGAAAGCTAAGTACAAGAGGTAATATTTATTGAGTTTTTGGAAATCATCCATCAAAATTGTTATTATAGTAAATTAAAATAATAGGTCTTCACATATGAAATTGCTGTTTTCTATAGATAATTTGAAGGATACTAAATTTTCAGTACTAACATTTTTGCATTTTTTTAAGGAATGACAAATCCTGGTTGTGTAATTTATTTTGTGTATGAATGAGACAACGTGAAGTTAACAGCGATATTAAGGGCCTTACTATTGCCCAATGGGTACTTTCTAAAGCCTACTCCTCGTTTATGGCCCAGCCGAAAATAATGAAAAAATGTATTATGAATAATCAACTCTTAGACAACATATGCAACAGTTTTCTTTTTCATACCACCAAAACTTCTACATGAATTTTTTTTTTTTACTGAATCGTGTTTTTTGACCTCAAATTCCCTACTGCTCCTGAGTGGCTTGGCCGATTGAATTCATCTATGCTTTGATATATAGATAAACTTTATAGCTATAAACATAACATAAGATTATACAATCGAGTAATCACGTCCAAGTGAAAAGTATAATTTTCCCCTGTTTCGCCCTATCAAGGACGCAGCGAGCGTCGTAACAGCCACTATGCATTGCGCGCTGATATGAACGTTATTTCAATGTCTTTTCCGTTGATATTTGTAGTGACAAATATCGAGCTGCTAATTTGGCGATGGTAATCGCCTTAATAAAATTTGTTAAAAGTGTCAGCTGTCGAAGATTATTTCGGAACTTATCATGGTAATGGATGGCATTTAGGACGAAATGTTTTTGAAGATTTATTTTAGAAGATTAATTTTTATAATCAAACTGAAAATAAAAACGAAATTTATTCAGGAAGGATTACAATGGCTTAATTCCTCCTTTGATCAATTCAAGATTAGTATAATTCTTACATGTTTATTTAGCTTGCTACAAATATGAAATTTGTACATTGCTTACAAGTTAAATACGAGTACACTTAAGAACCCGCTCCGTATTTTTCGTCCGTTTGATGCGAAGTATTTTTTAAATATTTTTCTCATCTTTACCGCGATGTTTTTGTAAAAACCAGAGACATACACCAATTCATATTGGCCGTCTAAATGAAGTCCTAAAATTTATTTGATTGAATTGTTTCTCCTTTGCGAACTATTTTGGTACTTAGACATTATGAAGAATTATTCGGAACGGGCTCGTAAGTACCAAAATAATTTACAAAAGAGAAACAACTCAATCAATAATAATTTTAGGCATTCATTTAACCGGCCAATATGAAGTGGTGTATATCCTTGGTTTTTCCAAAAACATTGCGATAAAGGCCAGCAAAATGTTTAACAAAATGCTTTACATCAAAACTGTCGTCGTCACGGACCGGGTTCTTAACTTTTAGCACACTTCGTTGAAGGTTAAACTAATATAAACTTTGAACATTTAATCACATCAATCAACCCGTTGACTTCTGACTCATTGACAAAAATTAAATTAAAAAATTCTAACTTCACTCTTATGGGAAATCTAATTATTTTGAAGTTTGAGCATTTTAGTTTTTAAGCAAGTTTTTAGCACTGACAGACATGACCCGACCCGACCGACCGACGAATTAGACCGCTCAAATTTCAAGTAAAAACACCAACAACATCACACAACCACCTAACCACCATCATCGATCATCCAAGAAGAGCAGTGATTAAATAATATCAAAAATAACCAAAAAAGAGAAACCTACTTTATTATTTTTTATTATTTTTTAGAAAATAGTTTAAAACTAAAATTGTTTACAAGTGTCACTTTTACTTTTTATTTTTTTATTATGATACCTAAATTATATGTCACAAATTCTTTTACATTCGACTGATGACGGCCCCATACCGAGGGCCGAAATATATCGAGTTATAATTTTTTTAATTGTTTTAATAATAAATGTAATAACCATAATATAAAAATACTATTATCCATATATTAAACCATTGGTATACATTACTCTTAGGTAAAAGTTCGTTATAATTATTTCTTAACATTTTGTTACAAATCCAGAAAAAAAATTGCTTGTAAAGGCCCACTTTTTATGCATCAAAACCGAACAGAAAGTCTACTTTTTTTTTTTTCGAGAATTTGGCTAACCAGCAACATTTCCTGTGTACCATAAATGTTATCCTTTTTTTCCACTGTTTAACGGCTCTGGATACAGTCCTTTTGAGCCAATCATAATTTAAAATTCACAAGATTATAATTATTTGTTATATTTCTTCACACTATGCATTGAAAAACGTAGAATGATACACGGGCGTAAGAGCAATAAATTACTCGGTTACGTTTTTTTAATTTATTCGTTTAATTTATTTCTTTTCGCCCTTGTAGCATAAACTACTATTACTTATTTGAACAAACTACATTAAGCCTTATAAACTACACATAATAAAATTATGGAGGTAGTTACACCAATTGTATGTTAAGGCGCTCTTATCCCAGAAGAGTGACTCTCTGTCTTTTTCTTAACGTGTAAGGAGTAAAGAAAATAACCACACTTTTGTACTTTTTCGTTGTTTTTATCGGTTTTTAAATTGTTTAAAAATAAGGGATATGTTTATACGTGGTCGACCTAGAAAATTTAAAGAGCAAAATTACCAGATATGTTTCGTTAATAAAAAAAAGAGTGGAATTATGGAAATGGCATGATTTGAAAGGTCTTATTACATACTGTGTTCGTGAATTATTTCTATCGAGCAAAGTTTATCTGATCGTGTAACACATGCGTGGAAGACCTAGATAAAGGTTCGAACTATATTGCGTATTTTTTTTTGAAGTTTTAGACGATATTTGAAAGTTATATTTGACTTTGAAATTACTGATTTTGGGAAAAGAGCGCCTTAAGGTTAGTAATAGAGAACGGCTATTAGTCATGTGCCCTGGTTTACTCATTGGTAAAAACTGTACAGAGTCCACCAGTCTCTTCGTCTTTAAAAAGTAAATGGAGCCGTATAAAATTATTCACAAAGCCATATAAAATTATTCCATCTTACTCCTATCCATATTAAATATAAATCAGTGTTGCACAATTCGACCCTTAATACTAGTTTATGCTACAAGGGCGAAAAGGACAAAATTTTAAACGTAACCGAGTAATTTATTGCTCTTACGCTCGTGTATCATACTACGTTTTTCAATGCATAGTGTGAGGAAATAAAACAAATATAATTTTGTGAACTTTAAATTATGATTGGCTCAAAAGGACTGTATCCACAGCCGTTAAACAGTGGAAAAAAAATATAACATTTATGGTACACAGGAAAGGTTGCAGGTTAGCCAACCATTGTAAATAAATAAAAAATAAAAAAATAATAAAGCCCTAGGGCAAAATAAAATTTGTTAATGTGAGATTTGCAACAAAGGAAGATGAACGCATCATCTCCCTTTGTTTTATTAACTAGGACGTTCAAATTTTTTCAGATTTTCCCATCATCCTCGAGATCTGTCCATATCCAGATGTTCTCAATTTTTTACAATAAAACGGAAACGGAAAGACAAGAAACGATTCTGTTCTGCTCGAAAATATAAGCTATCCCGCTCTTTCTCCTGTAGTTTGATTTTAGGGTCCCTTTTACAATTTTGTTGATATTTAATAAGCGTTATTAAAAATAAGAACATACACACCTCAGTAAATTCTTTATTTACACATTTTTTTGGTTATTTGCACTAATATATTTTTCATTTTTTTTTATAAACGAAAACATACAATTTTGTAGCACAAAGGTGTATCAAAAACCTGTCAGGGTTTATAAGTACACCGAGATTCCCGTCTTATCTAAAAACAAATAAGCAACTATTTATTCGGTTTTTCCCCAAAATTCATATTTAAAAAAACCAAGTAGCTTTAAATTAATTATTTAATTACGTTTCCGAATTCCCAATAAAGGAGGATGTAAGCATGTTTGTTCCTTATGTATCAAAAATAACAAATTATAATATTTTTGCTTTAAAAGGCATTTTTTTTTAAATCATGCAAATTGATGCGATAGCTTTCCACCATTAAAAAAAATTAAGTATACAAATTAACCCCTGGTTAAAGGCACCGAATTCTCTTTTTTGGAACCCTTTGGCAACCTAAACATTTACTTATTGGAATAATTAATTGGACCTGTTCCATTTTTTGATAAACTCCTCTTTCACCTGAACAAAACAAAATCTAGAAGTACAAGAGTACAGAACCCCGTGGCTGAAGTGAGACCCGCACTTGACCGGTACGTTCAGATACCATTATATTCGCAGGTTTTTCATGCACAGATTGTGAGCGGGGCCACCTGTCCCAACGCCGACAAAAAATGTTGAGAACAACTGACGATCATATGGTGCGGCCCGCAGGTTTTATAGTTTTGATATACCTGCATATGTGTGATGGATGTGAGATGAGATGAAGAAAAGAGATTTTGTATGATTAGTTAATTATTTCGGAAAATGTTCTATGCAGGCTGAATCTGAAACTAGGGCTAGAAAAAGTACATACCTATATTTACAGAGCCGTTTATAGCCATCCATCCATCCATCAGCCCATATTCGTCCACTGCTGGACATAGGCCTCCCCAATATTACGCCACTCTTGGCGGTCCTCAGTCATCCTCATCCAGCCGCCACCCGCAACGTCCTTCAGATCGTCAGTCCAGCGGGCACGAGGGCGGCCTACGCTGCGCTTTGCTGTACGTGGTCTCCATTCCGTGGTTTAGCAGCCGGATTGTGAAAAACCCGCCTTTTTCAAATTATTCGAAACTTAAATTCAAAATTCACTCAACAGTTATTCAACAAAACCTTATTATTGTGTAAACTGTCATCGCAAAATTTCCATATAACAGAAACAAAATTAAAATCTTTACAACTTTAAAATTCTAATTTAATAATTCTGAAATATTTTGTAGGCAAAAAATATTAAATTTATGTAGATTCCTTTTATAAATCTATTACCTATCTTATGAAAAAAAAAAACTCATTCAGAGGCGACTAAAAGATTGGCGCGCACTGTACCAATGCTTTCTAAAGACTGACTTCATGATTTTTTTTATAAAAATATTCGTTACCTAACATATCTTTTTAATTTATTTACAGGATTATTATTATATTTTATTATTTACAGGAATAAATATTTATATTTGCCTATAATAAACTTTTCATTTAATTTAATAATTATAAACACTATTTATAACATTAAATTATAAACAATAATTATAAACGTGATGGCGGCCCCAAAGTGGGCCGAAATATATCTCGAAAATAATTGAAACTGTTATTTTTGTTATTAAATTATTTATAGGAAAAATAGTTTTTCTATGCTAGACTTTTTCTTTATCCAAAAAACACAAAATTCGCGAAAAATTCGTGTTTTTTCGAAAATTTTGTGTTTGTTTTTAGTGTTACTTTAGTATAATCGATTAAATATTTATTAATTATTATAAATAGGTATAACTTTGAACAATTATACGTTTGTGGTATTTCTACAACGGAGTTTGCTTCAATACATCCTTTAAAAACTAAGAAAGTAAAACAAAATATAGCTCATTTTAGAAATCTAAAAATTCTCATAAAATTCGTTCCACTTTCTCCCACACTTGAGCACACAAGCACATCCTGACCCAAAATCGAGTCAGTAGCAAAACGGATGTGCCACTCCTACATACTCCCATCATGCAGACTATCTCCAACACACCTATTCATTCCACACCCAACGCTGTACTCCCTTTACACTGTCTATAGTCGAGAAGCAATAGATGGTGAAGCCGGAAAAGATCGTTTGGATGAAAAAAGGTAAGATGATACATTTGGATATTCGTAAGGATTATTTGCACAATTGTATTGGCATTTTTAGTACCTGACTTTTGAGGATGTAGCGGAAATAGGTGGGGAGGAAGTGTAAATATCGAGTTCTGTAAGATAGGAAATTATAGGTGTCGTTTACGAAAGTTAGAGGTGTTAAATTACTAACGGCGTTATTTTTTTTATAAGTGAATATGCTTCTTTATCTACTCATATACTGCAATAAGGTATTTAGCATCAAAAGCGGTTTTATAAGTACCTACATTTATAATATTACATTATAACATTAGAATTCTGCACTGTGATTGGCCAAATTTATTATAACACTGCTAGAGAACCAATAACAAAGCAATAACGGTTGTCTTAATTCCTTAAGCCACGTCCTCTACTTGTCCTGTTTCTGATTGGTCTCAGGCATCTACACATTACACACTTGGGAATACTTTTGACACCTCTCGAGGATTTATAACCCCACCTCTTAGGTTATTACACTTTTGTCTGAGAAGAAGAGCAAGAAACTTAGCAAGACTACCGAAAGTCACCTTTAGAATGTTATTGCAATTCTAAGATTTGATCTACCACCACCATCATCAAGGAATCCAAACAAACAGCTAATAGATGCCATCGAGTCCATTGACCCTGGTAATCCACAAGTCCATCAACCCTGGTGATCCATCACGGTGCTGATAGGAGAGTGAGGCTCACGTCATGTTTGTAAAACCATGTTTACTGACGAAAGGCTCCCACGAGTGGCTACTGACTCTGTAGACTGCAAGAGGTTGCAACGAAATAAATACACTCGTGGACAAAAAAATCGACTCAAGCATTGTTGTCCTACATTCAAGACCAAGGCTTGGCCAAGCACTTGAGTGGCTTCTAATGGCATGATGTCCATTTTCAAATGACGTAATCACTGGGTAATTAGGGAATGTTGACAGGTTGAAATTCCGTAAGCAAGTGAGGAACAAAATAGGTTGCATAGTCATTTAAGGGAATAAAAGGCGCTCGACGCGTACGTATCTAAGCGAGATAAAAACGGCTCAAATACGGTAAATACATTTTACAACCTGTTTAGCGAATACTTTTAGGCAAACTGCATTTTATCAAAGAGGGAGGCCTATACCTTTAAAACGATACACATATTACATATGTTTATGTATGTATGATTGGGTTATTTCCTTGAATGTAGGACAACAATGATGGAGTCGATTTTTTTGTCCACCAGTGTATTACAGCTAAGTCTCACTTTGACTTTGACTCACGTGTCCATTTCATATTTCATATTCATTCTGCATCATATATCTGGTCACTTGGTGCTCATTATTACACCAGGACTCAAAAGACAGCACTGACCGAACCGACCGACCGACCGACAAACTAGACCGCTCAAAATGTCAAGCAATAGCAACAACAACATCTCACAACTACATAAACAATCTACATAACCATCATAATTCATTACCAACATATTTTTGCATAAGAAGAGCAGTAATTTAATATGATCAGAAGTAATCAGCGCCATCTGTAGATCAACATATTTATGAAAAAAGTTCGTTACTAAAATTGTGAACAGGTGTCACTTTTACTGTTTTATAAGATGTTAATTAAAGAGGATGGTATACCCTAGCAGCTTTTTTTATTACCCGTCCAGCACAATAAGTCTAATGGCAAAGACCTTATTTGCTTTTCATAGAGGCGATCATATGTTGGCTCTTTGGCCTCTTGTTCTTGGACGCGTAATACTAATGATCACGCAGCGAAACAACAAATTGGTGTGTTTTTAGCTAATACTGAAATATTTTAAAGGGAACAAAACATTGGATTCAGGTAACATCCCTTTATATTTCTATTGCCTATTATATAAAAAAAATCAAGTTGATCTCTTAACCACGTTTTTGAAACGAACGTTTAAAAACCAAAAAAAAGAGGGTGGAAAACATTGTTTATAGGTGGAATCCCTAGATAAAAGATCGATAAATCAAATATATTTTCTTGAATATGAGGAAAGACCTAGTTCCTTCCAGTGAACCCTTGAAAACCTGGTGTTGTTGATGTTCTAGCGTCAGGTGTCCCGTTGAACACATTTTATAGATTTTAGAATTTTAGACCGTCCTTTATTATTTCCGTCCAAACTTTATATTAATACTTCCTACGTGACACGTCAAAGGCTTATTCACAAACAGGGACCAGTAGTCCATGGTAACAAACCTTTTACCTTGACTTTCCCGCGTGAATGCCCTTCATTACTATGCAAATACAATTACAATTAGAGCAAGTTGTGTACAGAAAGCCCACGAAATGTAACGATATTGCACCGACATAGTAATTCTTAAAAACAACACTAGAGTGGCGTGTTTCGCGTGCATTAATTATTTCAAGTACTTTTACTTTGTAGATTAAGGTGCCGCTTTAAAAGTAGAAGCGACTCTTCATCATCGTTAGATTTACCGAACGTGAGCCTACATGACGATTAATAGTAGTTTATGCTACAAGGGCGAAAAGGAATAAATTACGAGGATAATTTAAAACACGAGCGTAGCGAGTGTTTTAAATGTAACCGAGTAATTTATTGCTCTTACGCCCGTGTATCATACTACGTTTTTCAATGCATAGTGTGAGGAAATAAAACAAATATAATCTTGTGAACTTTAAATTTTGATTGGCTCAAAAGAACTGTATCTAGAGCCGTTAAACAGTGGAAAAAGTATTACATTTATGGTACACAGTAAAGGCTGCAGGTTAGCCAACCATTGTAAATAAATTAAAAAAAAATAATAATAATAAAGCCCTAGGGCAAAATAATCGACTTTCTGTTCGGTTTTGATGCATAAAAAGTGGGCCTTTACGAGCACTTGCATAGAAATAATATTTACCTATTCAGATTCGAACGCAGAAAAAGAAACTCACCTTCGCGTTATTTTTTCCAACAATTAATTTCCACCCAAAGGTTGTCTTTAAGAAATCGCTATAAGTGATAAGGCCGCCAATTGTTACCTTCTTTCATAAGTTTGTTGTTTATTTATTTTGTTGTACAATAAAGGGTATTTGTCTTATCTTACAATATCAATTTTCAAAACAATGTACGTGATTTATTTTTAAATGAATTCTTATAACAGCCCATTAGTTTTCAAGATAAGTTCGCTGTAAAGATAGACAAACCGAGAAAGGATTAAAATTAAGGCGAATGGATACGCCAACTGCAAATTGGACCTGTCTTTGAAGGCCTACTCCTCCCACACGGGTGGTCCAAAAACTTTCATAAAAATATATAATAGGCATTATAGAGTCTAAAATAAATTTAAACTTTCATAAACTGTTTATCTATTGTAAGTTTTGACAAAAAAAATTGAAAGTCATCGAAAGTTTCACATGATTAACACAAGAATTCTCTTACTCCTTCCAAACGCCTAAAGCGATTTTAATTATTATTTCACCAAATTATAGGAAAATTTTAGATCTAAAAAATTTTAGTGAAAAGTATTATTTTCACCTATTTTGCGCTAGCCGGAGACTCAGTGGTTGTCGTAACAGCCACTTTTCAAGGCACGCTGAAATGAACATTATTTCAATTTTCAATGTCGTTTCCGTTGATATTTGTACCGACACACATCGAGTTGCTTGTTTAGCATGGTCATACGCCTTAAAATTAAAAATTAACTGCGAAAACCACCGTCACATCTGTTCTAACCACCCTTACTCTATGACATACGTAAACAAAACAGAATTCCAACAGTCATTGGTCTAACTTCGTTAAAAGATCACCTCATTGACGCAACATCACATTCTCCGGCTATTTGTTCGGAAGTTATATCAACTTCCCATGTTAATCTATTTCAAAACAAGATCCAAAAACGATAAAACACTTGTAATATTATGTTTCAAACCCATTTAAGTGTATGTAAATTATTTAGAAATGTGTAAAGATCCATCTAAACTTGGATTCCAGTCTTATCTATAAATGATGCTTGAATGTATGGCTTCAAGTTATCAATGAGATCTTGTGTCTGGTAATAGGTGGTTATTGTGAAGGTTGTGATAAACCTACATAAAACTACTGTTTGTATGCATTTTATTGATATTTCAAAATGTTTATTCTTTGACTGATAAACAATACTGCATACGAAACGCATGTCTATTTTGACGACAGTTTAATTTTTTCGTAGGTTCTTGAGTAATGTATAAATTTATTTTGAGGGTCTTTTGCCAAGGCGCCGCATGTCAAAGCTTTTGAAAGGAGAATCAAGTTGATCTCTGATGAGATGATAGAAGTGGTGGTATTTATGGAGACGGAGAATACAAAGTTGACGGAGCATTTGAGAGCGGTTTACACGAGAAATACGAGTTTGTAAAGGATTTTGTCTCCTACGGAATATTAGGTAAGGATTCAATGAAGCCAATTTGCCACAAAAATGTTTTCTCGGTGTAATTTTCAGATTTAAAATCTGATTAATAAAAAGTATCAGTGGGGTAAGGTGATAGTTTCAAGCTTATAAAATGTTAGCGAGCGCTTTTAAAGATCTGTGCCAAGAAATTAACCTTTTTTTTTTAATTGTTCAGTTTATATCTTAACTAGATTCTTGGTTCTTTATTATTATTAGATTGGTAATATAAATAATAATTTATAAAAAAAACCTAAAAGGTGCAAAGGAACCGTTATGGTGAGACTCCGTTTTCCGTCCGGCCGTCCGTATGTCACAGCCTCATAACTTTGGCACCGTTAATTTTACATGAAATTTTACTCAAAAATAGCATTATTTTTCCCACATATCATGGTCTAAAAAAAAATATAAAAAATTTGAAATTGTTTAAAATATTTCCAAAACAAAAGTGAGAAAATAAAAAATACAATCCTAAAAATACAATATGGGTATCAAATTGAAAATATTAAAAAGTTGATTGTAAAAATATATACTTCTACTATACTGGCACTGGTTTAAAAAAAATCTTTAAAAAACCACAAAAATACGTATGTACCCTTATCTCCGAAACTGGTAGACCGAAAAATATGAAAAAAATGACGATTATAGATCATAATTGGCCAATTACATAAAAACTATAGTGATTTAAAAAAAGTTGAGCACAAATGAGAAATCTAAATAAAATAATTAAAATAAATAAAAAAATATTTTATAAAAATATAATATGGCTATCAAATTGTAGGTATTATAAAGCTGATTGTAAAAACATAGTTTGGCTTTATTTAAATGCATCTATTTCGATAAATCCATGAAAAACCATAAAAAGTGTATGTCCCCCTTATCTCCGGAACCGGTAGATCGAAAAATATGAAAAAAATCATGGTAATAGATGTTTACGTAAAGATTACAGGAAAAATAAAGCGGTTGAGAAATACACGAAAAAGAAATGACAAAATTAAATTCATCATCCACAATACGCGATAGTCTGACTCGCACTTTACCCATTTGGTAACAGTCTTGGTAGATCCCTTTAATAATACTTTTTTAAATAAAAGTTTATAAATACGCCTAATTACAATTCCTAACTTAACAAATGTAACTAGGTAGGTTAAAAATGTTTAAAGCCATGTTGGATTTTTGGTTTTATGTCTTTCAATAAATTTAAAAGAGGAATTAATTTTCCTCGATAGAAATAATTGTTGAAATGAGGTCTTCAAACACACTTTTTCTCCTCGTTTGAAGAATAGAAACCATATACAGAACTCAAACATATTTTATTAGGTGTGTTTCAACAATATCTAGAGATATGCTGTGTTACTACAAAAGGATGTTTAAACGATGTTTAACTTTAGACAGTGTTTAAATCTGTTGCTGTCACTTTTTACAATATGAAAGAAAAGGCGACAACTACAGATTTAAACACTGTCTAAAGTTAAACACAGTTTTGTGGTAAGACCGATGATATTTGAAATTTTGCTAGCTATTTTAGTTTTTTTAATAAAAATATAAAATCAACTTTTTTCCCTTTTGCCCTGAATCCGCCCCTCTCGCACTGCGCGATTTTTCGCTTGGATTGACAGTGAAAAAAATAAAATTCGCATAGCCTCTTAAAATAATGTGCAAAGATAGTTACCTTTACCTAATGGGTCAAATAAGGAAAAACAGACTGTAGTTTATTCGCAAAAGAATCTTCGTCACTATTCGGCAAATATCGTATTATCTTATGATTTTCATACAATCCATGACAGATAGAGAGATCGGAATTAGGTAGTGCAATTTATAGTAGTTGCTCAATGGTTTCGATTCGGTGTCACACGACTTAACTTATCTGACAGGACTAACCTTATTTTAAGAGTTTTTGTCTTTTCGATACAGATTACTGGCATTACATGCCAGTGCCCGTTTTACAACAACGGTAAACGCCGTGTCGTCGTCCTAAGAACGACACTCGCCTTGATAATGCCGAAATTGTATCGGTGAAACGGTTGGCATATAGTCAACAACAATCACACGTGAGTGTTCAAGCCGTATGTAATAATAATTTAGTATATCAGCTTACGCGAGTTTTAATAATATTACACTTAAATTAAGTTAAGTCCTGTCAAATAAGTTAAAAAGATTTTAATATTTGTTTTTCAGTTAGGGAGCTCTTTGGTTTAATAATGAGCGTTTTTCTCATTGTTTTTTTTTCTTTGTTCTTAGCTTTCCTCCAGATGTCACTGTCCATGTCAACATAGATAATATATGTTTCGTAGCAATCAATGTCAAAGTGTTTTTAGTTTGTTTGGAATGTATGAAAATTTTGTCTTTGATTATGTTGCTAAAGTATACGACAGCGCCATCTAGGAATCTTATTGAACACAAATTTTGACACAAGGAAAAACGCTCATTATAGTTAGCCTTCGTCTAGTACAATATTTTATTACAATATCGTGACCATTCATGACAATAGACATCTAAATTAACATAAAATAAGGAAATTAGCATAAAACACACCATGAAATCTTCGAAAGAGGAAGTAGGTACCTGTAATATCTGGAAACGCTTTCCATCTAACAAATCGTGTACAAGTTTTCTGTCTTGAAAGTTGTGACTACTTACTTACACTACGCATCTTCCCTTTGTTTTAACTAGAGGTCCCAAAATTAAAATTAAAAATCAGCAATAAATGTATTTGTCTTTTTTAGCAAGTGATTTATGGTGCGCAAGTGGAAGATACAGCTCGACCAGGCTGCCCTAGAAGGACGTATGCTGACCAAATTGGTGACATACTGAAGAAGAGCCATGACCCGGAATAGAAGAACTTGTATGACTAGATTGATGGATGTGGAAGAGGCGTAAGAGGTGTGTCTGGATCATAGCAGATAGAAATCGGTAGTCTCTGCCTTCCACTCTGGGAGACACGCGTAAGTATATGTATTTATGTAACAAGTGATCTTTAGTTTCACTTAATATCTGTTTATTATTTACTAGCGACCCGCCCCGGCTTCGCACGGGCATGTATTATACATATAAACCTTCCTCTTGAATCACTCTATCTATTAAAAAAACCGCATCAAAATCCGTTGCGTAGTTTTAAAGATCTAAGCATACATAGGGACAGACAGACAGCGGGAAGCGACTTTGTTTTATACTATGTAGGATAGTGAAGCATTAGAAAAGTAACAATATACGGTGACTATTATTAATACAACCAAATTTATACTGAAGACTCGGTCAGTAATCAGTTGCAAGGTAAGCAAAATTCTTAAAATTTCTAATACTTAATAATAAGCTTATACTTGAACCACTATATGGGGGCAACATTTTTTTTACATTGCTGAACACTAATATTTTCGAATCGAAATCGTAGACAGATTTTAAAATAAGCGAGCATAAATTTAAATTAAAAAAGCGATGTCTTTTATTTGACCTTCAGAGACGTTATCTTATCACTACACATTTAAACAGGCACTTTTTAGGGTTCCGTACCCAAAGGGTAACCAACGGGACCCTATTACTAAGACTCCGCTGTCCGTCTGTCTGTCTGTCCGTCTGTCACTAGGCTGTATCTCATGAACCGTGATAGTTAGACAGTTTCATGCGTTTCACAGATTATGTATTTTTGTTGCCGCTATAACAACAAATACTAAAAAACTCCCATACAACAGGCATATTTTTTTGCCGTTTTTATGGATAATAGTACGGAACCCTTCGTGCGCGAGTCCGACTTGCACTCAGCCGGTTTTTTTTTTCTTTGAACCCATCCTAAAGTCTGACAAAGATCGGAACATTCAACCTAATTTGATGACGTCATTTTCTGTAAATACTAAAACACTTGTATAACCTGTTCAAAAACACGAAAATAAATATTATTGAAATTACAAATGCACCTAAATTGATCTGTTTATTCCAAAAAGCATACAAAAATAGCACATTGAAGTTTACAAAACGACAGAATTACATGCCCTATATCCCACGAC
This sequence comes from Ypsolopha sequella, assembly GCA_934047225.1. Taxonomy (NCBI): domain Eukaryota; kingdom Metazoa; phylum Arthropoda; class Insecta; order Lepidoptera; family Ypsolophidae; genus Ypsolopha; species Ypsolopha sequella. Next base: position 17,973,755 of record OW204004.1, on the reverse strand, counting down.
TTACTTGGAAGACATAACAACATTTTCGCCTACACTGATAGGCGTAACATCCAGGCTGTATGGCACAACCTAGGTCTGACTATACGTACCTAGATCCACCTAGGTCCCAGGTAGAGAAAGTCGATATGATAATTGGACGAGCAACGATGTGCGACCGGTTCATCTTGCTTCACTGCGCACGAGTTGGAGTAGAGTGGACATTCCTAGTATGGCCGAGCCATAATAGAAGGAACTTAGAAATAATTGTAAAATAAATAATTGTATTCAATTACTTTGAATATGATATAATATAAGTAAATATTTAATAAAATTGTGTTCAAAACTTGTGTGGGGTTTCATTATTAAGTGAGTTTATTGTAGATTACTTATTACGCTTAGTTTAATACACTGCGATAACTTCTACTTACAATAGTATAATTGCGTGAACACAAGTGCCTCTGACAAGCCAATTTTTGAATTTATACAATAATTACTATATGCAGCCACATTTACTGATACTAGATCATATCTTCTCACGGTCATTTTTCATTACATAATTTTTAAGGACATTTAAAATTATTTCTACTTCATTTAACTTTCTATTATCATGACTACATATACGTAATGTAAAACGTCTGTGTAAACGGTATAAGTAGATGTTATAGAAATCTCAAGATATCTTTACAATACAAACACATGAAACGAAGCCTATGAATTATTTGTTCTACTATTAGATTATGCCTTGCTGAAGCAAGCACAAAAGCTTCATAGTTTTCTGAGTATATTATTAAAATTGACCGACAAATAATAATTTTATGAAGAATACCATAATACGGAAGCACCATTAGAAGCGGACTTAGAGCTGCAATGATAAACCTAGGCATATCTTGAATTCTGTTAAAACTACAAGGATCACTTCGCTCCGCTTCGCTTTGGTCGGCTCCCCAAATTTTTTTAACAATTTCCACTTAACACAGCTCGTCATTGCAACTATTTTTAACTTTTTGTTGAAAGTATTTCGGTTTCATACTTCATATTATGCCCAATTTTAAAACTTATACAATATTTATGTGAAAACTTATCACGTAATTAAGCCTCAAGCTTAATTTATGTTTTCTTTTATTTTAAGTAATTGGTTTAATTTATAGTTTATTATTTCATGCTTTTTTTTGTTTGTTACCATTATGTGAGGGCTGTGTGCTCCTACAATTTTTATAACTCTGCGGGACTAATATGTTTGTATACCCAATAAGTAGATGTTTGTAATCGGAGTATGCAGTTGGAGCTATAAATTTTACGATATGCCCACGACATATCCACAGTCACCTTTCTGAGTCATCCTCAGCACGCGACTGTTCCTCTACCGCGTTATCAATCAAACATTTTTACTACCAATGTTACATTATTACTATCGCTCTTATCCGAATCCAGTAAGACGCATAATTTAATGCACACCATTTTCCTTAACAGTCCCAGTGCTTTCAGCTAGGTTTATGCAACTGCATATGGTAACAGACCAGACTTATGTTACATCGTATCTAGGTTAACTGGTGCACTCGGTTTTGTAGCTGAAATATTATTTAAGGGGCAGCACAATGCTAAAATTCAGTCCTGCTCTACGCTTTTGTTTTTTAAGTGTCTATCGTGCTCTAATCAGATGCCGCGCACGCAAAACTTCAGTTATTTTGAAATCGCGGCTCCATTAGGACATTAATTATAATTTCTTTATGTAATATCGATGGTTTTTTCTAGTTAGTATCTGCGTGTGTTGGTTTCTTTTCAATCGGTTTTGAAATATGGAAACTGAATCGCTTTTTTTGGGAAATTCATGCTTTTTTAAAAGTAATATAATTAATAGAAGATTGAATATAGATCATTTATTGTTACAATATATATATATATTCTAATTATTGATTGTTTTGAATAAAAAAATACACCTCATTTTTTCAAATTTTTATCATCTGCATTGACGAAACTGAATCCAATACAAAACTGATGTTTAGCATTGTGGAGCCCCTTAAATCTAACATTCGACTGGAATTCCGTGACTAAGGCAGTAGATGCAGAATTACATAAGGACTCTACGTGAATGTATAAGGTTCACAAAAATATGTCCTGCAATAGGGTCATTCACCGATACCCTAGGATTTTTTTCACCTCTTTATACAGGATGCTGTGAAATTCGACCTATTCCTTGAAAGGGGTTGTACTAGAGATAATTTCTAACAAATAATGCCTATCAAATAGGGGTCGAAAATGATAAATTTTGTTCGAGTAAAACACGTCGATATTTCAAAAATTACAACATAAAAATGTTTTCTTTCCACTTAAGACCTTTTACTTCTGGGCATGAGTTTTTTTTATAAATGATCACTCATTTATCATAAATCATAAAAACAACAAATAAGTGCCGAGAGAATTTTTGGATAATTTGTTATCCGTTACCAGTCTGAAAGTTTGAAAAATGTCTTAAAAACCTTCGTAACTCGGAGACCATTTATTTTCGACCCCTAGTTAATAGGGCTTAATCTGTTGAAAACGATCTGTAGTATAACTTCTTTCAAGGAATAGGTCGAATTACAGAGCATCCTGTATTACATACATATTAACGCCTTTCTCCCAGAGGACGTCGGCAGAAACCACATTCTTCTAGCTAGGCATTCTTACTTTACCTTCCACTTCCGTACCATTTACTTCTTTCGCCATTATGTTTTCATCCCAAAATTAAAGTATTCAGTATTGATATAGTCCGCCACTTTTGTCACGGGGGTTTTAAAATAATTTTTAATAATAAAGTAGTAAAAAGCCTGTACATCGAACATTTTTGCGAAATTTTAAATGAAATGGGTTATTAATGTTATGTGTTTTTTTTTATTTTTATCTGTCTGCATGTTCCGTTTCAACTCGAGAACAACTCGACAGATTTGGATGCGGTTTTCTTTATTATCATCGTTGTGATATTGATCAACATATAGATTACTATGGATGTTGACAAAAAAATAAACGAAAATATTACTATACTACGAACAGAGTGACATACAACTGGACACTTGCTCTATATTTCCCCTTTATTTTGCCGAGAACCTGCACAAATGCTCATCAAAATAAATAAAGAGGTGCCCAAAATATTCTCAAAACTGGCGGAATTTGTACCATTCTTCGCCAGTGCATTTTCTGCAAACGCAAACTCGAATTAAAAAGCTAACGGTTCGACCGGACGCGTAATTTGGCGCTATTTAATCGCGTCCGACCGTCTAGTTAGTGATAAATTATGACTCTATCATTCGATATCATTATTTACGGAACATCAACTCGGATAACCAGCTGTTTTGAGGAAAAAGGAAGCTTAATGAGATGCCGATGCGATGTGTGTGGTACAAAAATATCAATACATATATACCACTATTATCTTGGGGAAGGCATAGAATCACTTTAAGGCGATATGCGACAAAAATAGAGGTGCTTCTTTTTTGTGTATATCATGAAATACACAGAAAATTTTAAAACATTTCTGGTATATGAATTTTGACTATATAATCTAGGGTTTCGAAATTGGAAAACATGTTTGGATAAATTTTCCTCGATAGAAATAATTGTTGAAATGAGGTCTTCTAACACACTTTTTCTCCTCGTTTAACGAATAGGAAGGAACCATATACAGAACTCAAACATATTTTATTAGCTGTGTTTCAACAATATCTAGAGATTTAATATTTTAAATTTTGTTATCTATTTAAGTTTTTTTCATAAAAATATAAAACCAACTTTTTTCTCTTTTGCCCTGAATCCGCCCCTCTTGCACTGCTCGATTTTTCTCTTGGAGTGACAGTAACAAAAATAAAATTCGCATATTCGCAATTCCCTTGAAGTGGCAGGCGGCACGAGGCACGATCGTGCCGGAAGCCGTTGTAAGTTATCCATAAACAATAATATTCTACTGGTTAAAAGCGAAAATGGGTCGTGTTACTTTCCCCGATGGTACGGACCAGGTTTATCTGTGACGTGCTTACAGACTTTAACCACTGAAAAACTTTTGCTCTACGGCTTGAAATGACGCATATAATATTACGGCTTTATATGGAAGGTTTTTTTTTAGCAAAATCTGGTTTAAAATTTCTGTAACGTCATAACAACTGTACACTCAAGTTTGTTTGTGTTACAGAAGGTGGCAAACAGTCAAACACTGCATATAGACTCAGCAGAAAAGTAAAATGTAATTGAAGAATTGGACACTAAAGGAAGTCTGGGGCTAATCTAAAAAAGAGTTTCTCCGTGCCGATCCGTTTGTTTTACTTGCAAATTTGTTCAGTACAATCAGTGAAATATTGTATTACACAATCAACAAAACCTCTTGTCCTTAGTCTAAAGTCAGGCGCAAAAGGGGGGTAACTCGAAATTTGAATATTTCACGCATTTGGGTGCTCAATCGTGTCGGCAGACATTGCCGGAAGTTATTTAAAAATGCTCACGAAATAAATATTGTACGCAACCTCACGAAACTACTTTGAATATGAAAACAATGCCTTTTTACTTATTCAACTTCGACTCAAATCATACGGATTTATGAATATTTGTGGTCATAAATTGCTTGACATCTCACAGATTAAATCAGAATATTGAATGCGAAATATGTGTATTGGACTGGGTATGAAATATACCAAGTTGTCAGGACTGTTTATTTCAAATGAGAATTCTTTCGGTCTGTCTCGCTCACCTAATTTTAAAATTTTTTGTAATTCTTATATGCTCCACATAAACAAGAATTAATGGCATCTTTTTGAGGAATCTTGGATTAAATTATCCTCGAGAAATGGTTCCGAACTCTAAACAATGACTGGTTAAAAAAGCGGAACCCGTAAAATTACTAATGGATATATAAATTTCACCCATCACCCATTAACAGCCTACACCTGCCACCGAAAAATACAATAATTAGAAATAGCTTGATATTTCCATTACTTTTAAATCCATAAATTTTGAAATTCGAATTAGGTCAGAGACATTTGGAAATTCGAGCGTGTCGTTCAAACAACTGTCACTCAAGGGGTTAGCAAAGCTTTTTTTATCGACATTTACATATGGCCTTTTTAGTTGCTAAAAAAAATACATTCAAATATAAATATGACCTTTTAGAGGTAATAAAACCACAACGAAAATGGAAGTATGCATATAAGTTGTAGTTCCCTATACCCATATAATTTTTTTATTTTGTCGTTGCAAATATCTCCAACATAACAATTTTTAATAAATGCTAAGTATTTTGGTTCCTTTTTACCCTTTTAAAGCCACATGCCAGAAGTAACCTTTAAGAACTACACGTTAACAAATCGTTTGTAAACATATTTTCCATACACTTAGCAAGTAAAATTCGACGCATATCCAGTATTTGAATCCAAGACTGATAAAAAACGCACTGTTTGCTTGCCCATTATCGCTTGCGCCTGCGCACCGGAACGGAAGGGTTGCTAGACCCTTACTACTTCACATCTGTACTTATCTCTTATCACTTCCACTTCAAACAATTTTCAACCTTACTCTAACAATATACGATCAAATGCTTTTCTGTAAAGTTTTGACTTACGACCTTTTGTCTTTTGACGCTGACATGTTTAAGACTGACGTGTAAGATTGATAGGCTGCAAACTCAAATGGCTCCAAATTCCTCTGTCGTTAGGTACATTTTGGATTGTATTTGGAAAGTATAAGCTCGTGCCCAGGTTTCGCTTGGTAGATCACAAGTCCAGGATCTACCACAAGTTTTATTGTTCCAAATTTTTATTGTTTCTGGCAAGAAGGGGGTAGTTGTGTATTATATGTTCCGAACCGTTGGTCTTGGGGGTTAGTTTTATTGTACTTTTATATTTATAGCACAGTAAACTTGGGACGGATGTTCTGGGTATAGGAATATGATAGATGGGCAGTGATAATATTTTCTTGGTTAATACTTTTCGTTCTTCGTACATGTGAAGCTTTTTGTTTTTTGTACTACACAAAAGAAAATTGATACTCTAGCACCAAACTTGGATTAAATAAGTTACTTCTTTTACCCACTCCCATACTATATATACTTTTTGCATCCACCACTCAGAATTTGCAACTATATAATGGAAATGTAAATATTCTAATAGATATTTGATCAGTTTCCGATACCCAATTACAAAAACAGCTTCTGGCACACTAATTACCAGAAAGAGACAAAACCGTTTTACCTAATTATTATAATTATACACTTCCTTCAAAAATGCTAATCGGAAAGCGAGGTGACCATAATTTCTAAACGAATTTAAGATCTACAATTTTAGAGATACACTTTTAACAACCTTAAGAAGATAAACATAAAGAATATTTTAGGTAAAACTGACGTGAGTTTTTGGTGGCAGAGGCAATTAAAAAGCTAAGGCTATAGAATTAAATGCATATTCATTTCGCAAGCCCTCCCCCTTAAGTCAGAGCTCATTAGATCGTAAATTAATAAACAATTGCTCATCCATCACACAGGGCCCTTAATGGTCCACTGAAATATTTTAAGTTTAAAAAGTAACTTTGTTGCATGGTAAAATTTTGCTTTTATTTTGTATTTATGGTGAAATTTAATAAACCGCCCGAACTCATACTGGAAACTCGGTTAGTGATCAAGAACAAGGCTCAATCGAAATCATAAAATATAAATTGTTCAAATGCGAACTGGACAAGTTCAAATATAATTCCTAGTAAAAGAAGTACGGTTGCAAAAAATTTTTTTATTGGAGGCCCCTGATGTATCATTAAACATTGTTCCTCATCACTAGCCGAGTATCCAGCATGAATTCGGGCGGTTAATTATATTTCACCTTATATAAATACAATGTGTAACATAAAAGTGTAACCATATTTGAAAAGCTTATTCAGTCAATGGTATAGGACAACTTTTACTATGGAGCCAACCTCGAAAGCTCAAAAAAAAAATTTGCCCTTCCATACATTTCGGGCTTTCGGCCGAGTGGCATTGCATTTTTCTATGAAACAGTTAAATTATTTTTCGAGATACAGGGTTTGTTTCATAGTAAAAGTTGTTCTATAACATTAACTGAATAAGCTCTTCAAATATGGTTACACCTTTCTGTTACACGTTGTATATCGTCACGACATGAATCCAAGAGGGGGTGTCGGAGGGGTCCCGAGTGTGAACTGTGAAATGCAAGTCACAGGCCACACTCGGTACACCCGTTTCACTGATTTTAGGACATGCAGGTTTCCTCACGATATTTTCGTGATTATCAATTTCGATCAAATTTACAATACCGGGCTTTTTGGGGCCAAAAATATGATCTAACTAGATTTCATCTCTGTGAAAAGTATATTTCTGTGCGTTTTCACAAGCAAATCACCAAATCAAATCAAATATGGTACGGTCAACATCACATCAACACATTATGTGACTTTGTATGTACCTATCTTATATTCTTCACTGTATAGGGACAGTACTGCAAGTGTATAGCTTCATGTGGTCTTTACTGTACCACCTTAATATCACCCTCGTACTCGACTCGAGCTACCTCGTACATCCACATTTCGCTAACTAACAAATACTTAAATCTTAAGGTGATATATCGTCCGTGCAAAGGTCCCCGTTACTCCAAGCGGAAAGACCCGCAGTGCGAGAGGGACGGAATCGGGGAAAATTGACAAAAAGTCGATTTTAAATTAATACAAAATTAACTAAAATAGCTATGAAAATTCCATAATCAGTAATTTAGGCATCGGTAAAACCCATGTAAACAAATATTTATCTATCTATTCCAATTTGTCAGAATATCAAAAAACTGTAAATTTAGATCTCATTTCAATAATTATTTCTATCGAGTGAAATTTCTCCAATTGTGTTTCTGATAGTCCAAATATAGAAATAGGTCCCAAAAGTGTTATACTAGTTTATTTTTAACTGGGGACTTCTTTTGAACAGTAGATAAATCACTTCAAAAAGTGTCGATTTTGACGATGTACCCCCTTAATCCTCTAAATACATTCAACTCTGGTTTATGAATGGTTTTATATCTGCTGCATCAAGAAGTCGTAACGTACAACAATATCCACGCCATTAAGGGTTAACTCTTCGGTTTTTGTAACAAAATCATAATAAATAATTATAACCCCCAAACAATGTACAACAATTTGCCAAGTGCGAGTCGGACTCGCGCCCAACGGGTTCCGTACCACATACAGTATGGGTACGGAACCCTAAAAATATTATGGTAAATAACAACTATGTGTATAGATGCCATAACATCATTGAGGCGACAAAAACAAGCCGCCAAAATGATTTTTTTCATATTTTTCGGTCCTCTCGTTTCGGAGATAAGGGGGGACATTATAACCTTAAAAATGCTACGCATTCGAATTGTTTTTTGTGTGGGTTGGGTTAAAATGTATTTTTTTAAATTGGTTTTAATTACTTTTTTGTAAATAACAGTGTTTCGGATAAAATGAGTATTTTTGAACGTATCCGACAGTGGTCTATGGTTTTTTGTCTATGGACACTCTGAGCTGTCACAGAAAGACTGGGAAGTCGTCTTGGAATAGATCGAGGTCGATTTTGGTATATTAATCGATAAAAACCAGGATAAAACGGATGTGAATATTATATAAACATTTGTGAGTCAAAATCTGACTATATTTTGCCGGGGAGGCCACTTTTAGTTTTGTTCCTTTTGTGTGACATAACCTGCATACACGCGGTTTTCAACAAGTGTTAAAACATTGACCGGTTACCATATCTTCCGGGTTTTGGATGCATCCAGGGGATAGGTGGATTGTGTTTAGGGTTCTCCGTGGAGGTGAGCGACGTGGCACAACACCGGCAGACACTTGAGCTGCCGCATCAACTCCGTGTACTAGAGGGACTCTACTGCGGACATTTACTAAGTACTACTTTCTGGTAGGAAAATTTTGTACTTACCTATTTTCATTTATAAGCAACTTATATTTACACGGATGTTGATTAGGGACAGCTTATGGGCCCCTGTTCCAACTTCTAATAACAGTTTCTACTACAAACAGCAATATAGATGCCAAAATGGTGTACCCATCGATAAAACGATTAATCAAATTTAAAACTTGTATGTATATCTGAAACAAGTAACTTTTAAAAAAATGCTACTTTTCGAGGTTTTTTGTATTCTCTAAAGTTTTTGATTTTTAGGGTTCCGTGCCCAAAGGGTAACCAACAGCTTTTTTTGGAGACGGCTGAGGTTGTAGACCCCTGTGACAGACAGACAGGACAGCCAGACAGACAACGGAATTTCGGGTACGGAACCCTAAAATATATGCATTTTAAGTTACCACTGACTTGTTAACTTTTATCGTAATCTGTATTGTTGACGATGCTGGCCAATATGATTTGTATATATTTGTGGTTGTATTCAAGACATAAGCAAATTCAAAACTACTTCACTCATCGTTTGGTGTTCTGTTAAAAAAACGCAATTTTTTCCGAATTTTAATATACTTTTATCTGCTTAAACTTCAAAAACCTGTCTATTAACTGCCATCGGCAATATACAAGGTGACTTTTTGATCATCGTCCAAATTCATACTGGTGGCTTGATAAGTGATGAGTAAGTTGAGAAGTATCTTGGATCAATAACAATTTTTGTGAAATTCCTAAAATGAAATTTCGGCTTCCCATAGAAATTCACTTGCAGTCCCTAGTGAATCACTGGGCGGAGTCGAAATTTCATTTTACGAATTTCACCAAAATTGTTATTGATCCATGATACTGATCACTTACCAAGCCACCAGTATGAATTTGGACGATGATCAAAAAGTCACCTTGTATATCTTTTAAACTATTGAATTTGGTACAGTTTTTTTAATTCAATTATTTTGCAGCTACTAAAGAAATAGTATCAAAATGTTTTTATAGCACACCGTGCGTAAAATGACCACTTTACGCACGCTGCGCGTGCGCAAAGTCGGCATTTTCCGCACTTGTACTATAAAAAATTATACGAAACTCGTGCGAGAAACTTTTTCTCGACTCGTGTGATTGCAGCACTCGCCTTCGGCTCGTGCCGCAAACTCAGACTCGTCAGAAAACGTTTCATCGCTCTCGTATCGTAATGTACTATTTTATACATTGTTTTTATTTCTTACAATTTCGTAACAAATCTGATGAAGAATCGGTCCTTAAGTAAACGTATGACGACCTACAAACGGGCATTCCACCTGCGAGAATCCATTGTTGCCCAAGAATCGCTCTGTCCGATAGACCAGGAGCTGAAGATTAATTGTTTAGCTTATTCTGGGGAGGAAAACTACGACTCGACTGATACGGGTTGTGGAGTTTCTGATTAAAATGTACAATTAATTATTAAAACTAAGCAGAATTTAAAAACGAAGATTCGAAAAACGAAAAACGTGGCCCTAAATAGAAGAGACACTGATACATTTTTTTAAATATCAAGACATTTTCGGTCAAAATTAACACTTATAAATTAATATTATATATACATATACTCACACCTGTCTCCCAGAGGGGTAGGCAGAGACTACAGATTTCCATCTGATACGATCCAGACACAGCTCTTTCGCCTCTCCCACATCCATCAATCTAGTCATACAAGCTTTTCTATTCCGGGTACTTTATATGGCCCTTCTTCAATATATCGCCAATTTGATCAGCATATGTATTATATGTTATATTTATAATGTATATTATATCATAATATATAATATACATATTTTTCCGATACCGCTGCTTTTTTGCAATAGTTTTTTTGTGGAAAAAACATAGACACTGACACCTACCGCGACCCTTCGCCATTTTTAAATGAAATCCTGATAGTATCATCATCCATCCATCCATCCATCCATCAGCCCAGTTTGTCCACTACTGGACATACGCCTTTCCAGGACTTTGCCACCCCCGGCGGTCATCCTGGAAGAATTGTCCATACTCACACACGCTGGGCAGGCGGGTTGGTGAGCGCAGTGCCGGAACTCTCGCACCAGTGACGCCGCTGCCCGTCACCAGTCTGTTTCATATAAGGCCCGGCTATTAGGGATGGATATACCGCCATCCATCGGTCCCAGGCATGGTGGGCCTCCTGGTTTTTTGCCTGTGAGCTGTCCTCTTACTCTCCCCCGAATTACTTCGAGGGAGTCTCCAAGTAAGATGGTGGTACCACCACAGTCGAGCCCGGCATCAGCTCTGATAGTATGATAGTATCATAAATATCATAATTGACACGACAATCTGTGACCCCATTTCATGTTTCATGTACTTATATTAAAATTACAAAGTTGATTCTTAGATTTTTATCATTATATTGTTTTAAATAGTTTTAGGCGCTATGTTTCGACCCCTCAGTGGTATATACAGAAAGTAAAAAGCCCTTAAATGGTATTTTATAAAAATATTTGATAAAATATTATCATCATATTTGTTTTTTTTTATTGTTCTTCATTATTTAGCCGTAAGTTGTAGTATTGTAAATGACACAAAATAAATTCCAATAAAATGTACAAGGTTAGATTAAATTAGTTGGCGAAATTTGAAACATATGTAGAACTTGTCCATATAAACAACTTTTGCTATTAGTATTGTGCAAAATTCTTAAAATTTGTTTTCACCTTTCCATACTGGACCAGTCAGCTGATCGGGGCAATTTGTATGGGGGGAAGTGAAAAAAGGTTACGAATTTCGCTTAGCTCCCATACAAACAGTTGTTCATCTTCATATAGACTAGTACTACCTATGTTTTGAGTTTCGCCAACTAATATTATTGAACCTTATACAAGGTGACTTTTTGATCATCGTCCAAATTCATATTGGAGGCTTGGTAAGTGATCAGCATCATGAATCGATAACAATTTTTGTGAAATTCGTATAATGAAATTTCGACTTCCCATGGTAATTCACTCCCAGTCCTGAGTGAATCACTATGGGGAGTCGAAATATCATTTTATGAATTTTACAAAAACCGTTATTGGTTCATGATGCTGATCACTTACTAAGGCTCAAGTATGAATTTGGACGATGTTCGCAAATTCACATTAAATATTGTGAAATAAATATATATATATTGCTACATAGAGCATTTATTTTATTTTTATTTTTTGTTTGATTAAAACATTGCATAAAACTTATTTTCGAAATATATTTCGGCCCACTTTGGGGCCGGCATCAGTCGAATGTATCTTGTTATATGTTGTTGAATGGATTAATAAAATGAAAATTAAATTAATTATTTCCGGGCTCCCGGTCTAACCGCTCTGCACGTCACGCTTACATACCCAGACAGATTGTTCTATAACTTAGTTTTGCATAACTTCGGTACTTTATCGGTATTGCGAGCTGTTTAAACGTAGACAGACGTTTAGTACGTCGTACCTCGTTCTTGTAATTGCATCGTCGTCATAAGATTTCTAGTCAACGTCAAACGGAAAATAATAGGTCTTTACCTATGAAATTGCCGAATGAATGAATGAACACTTTATTGCACACAAATAAGAAGATCAGATACACACAAAGAACAGATAGAAAGTAAGGGCGGACTTATTCCTATAAGAAATTTCTTCCAGTCAACCTTGGGAAAACATAAAAACGTTTTTATCTTGGAAATTTAAATCTAAATCAGTGCCTGACATTGTTTAAAGGTTATTTTAAATCTATAACCTAAACATAAAATTATACTACACACAAATACATACAAAAATACACAGATACATATATACAAACAAACAGTAGCTTTTCTTACAGATTGCCGAATTTTGTTTACAGATTCATGAGTCCATAATTACTGTAATGCAAAACTGTAATAGCAAAATTCAAAATTCAAAATTCAAAAAGTTTATTTTGCAAAGTAGGTATATATAATACACGTTTCACAAGTCAAATTTTAATCTTATAAAAATATATGTAATAAATTAATAAATGTACATGAACTACTTAGATTAAATGTTTTTTTAATTTATGTAGCAATATATATACGATTAAAATTATAGGTAAAATATTATTATACAAGGTGAAATCCAATCAACCGCCCGAACCCATACCGGAGACCCGGCCAGGGACCAGGAACAGGTTCAATGATCACCAACCGAGCCCCCAGCACGAATCCAGGCAGCCGACCAAATCCCATCCTATATACTACATAGTAATAGGTTACATATATAAATACATGCCTACCTCCGCCCATTCGATTAGTCTTGCTAAGAAGAACGGGCAAGAAACTTGGCAAGATCATGTCTTTTTTTTTTTTAACATAAACTTATACTATACATCAAATTACTTATATCTACTTTAACCAAGGGATAAGAAAATACAAGACATGACAAGCTATTTTCATTATTTCTTTTTTGTTAGAAAATTTATTTAAACGTATTAAATACGTATTAAATTTTGTTTTTATTTTCAGTTTGATTACAATAATTTAATGTTCAAAAACAGTTCATCCTAAATGCCATTCATTTCCATGATAAGATTCGTAATATTTTTTTACAGCTGACACTTTTCAAAAATTAAATTAATGTTGGTGTTTGTTAGCTGAGTTAATTTGAACTATTTTACCAGCTATTACTTTAATTTTTATTGCCCTTCCTTCTTTAAGTTTATTATATTTACTTGATGAATTAAATAATCCTTTAATTACGAATGTTGTCTCGTTAATACACATAAGAAATGACAAAATTTGGATTTGTCATTCCTAAAAAAATGCAAAAATGTTAGTACTGAAAATTGAGTTTTCTTCAAATTATCTATAGAAAACAGCAATTTCATAGGCAAAGACCTTGTATAAGTATTATTTGCAGTCAAAAACCCTATAGAAGAGCTTGTATGACTACATCGATTTCAAAAGTTGTCTGGAAGAAATCGCTTTTAGTGATAAGTCCGCCCATTGTTTATTGGGTTAATTATAGGGTCGAAGTGCCGAGACGATAATTTCGACAGTACAACTGAATTGTCAGCCAAGTGTCAAAGCCGTTGGCAAGGTAACCATGGTAACATAATCGCTTTCAGGTTACTGCCATAAGAAACTAATCCCACCAAAAACATTTCATGCAAAGTAGGTTGCCAAGACTCATAAGCTCAAAACGCTTACAGCTAAAAAGTTATCAAATCTCATGTACGTAGAGCCAAGCTCCTAACTCAACAAACCCTACATCTTGTTTAAAAAAGTATAACTTGGACGTTTCATGGAACTATTGCACTTATTTTTTACCATAATGGAAGTGTCTATGCAACGGCCGCGAACCAGCCAAGCCATACTTCTTAACCAAGATGCAGTGTTTGTAGAGTTAGGACTTGTGGATATAGACTTTGTAGAGTTAGGGGCTTAGCTCTACATTCAACGATGGGCTGAAACATCGTTGTCTATATGAGATCTGAGAACTTTTTAACAATGAAAGCGTTATTATGAGCTTATGAGTCTTGGTAACCTACTTTACATGAAATGTTTTTGGTGGGATTATTAATTTCTTATGGCAGTACCCTGAAAGCGATCATGTTACTATGGTTACCTTGCCAACGGCTTTGACACTTGGCTGACAATTCAGTTGTACTGTCGAAATTATCGTCTCGGCACCTCGACCCTATAACTCTACCAGACAAACAACTTCCTCGAGTATTTTCTTCAAATTGACCGAAATCCCCCCGCGACAGCGCGGCGCATGCTCCGGAACGGCGCACACGTCACGGCATACGCCACGCCCGCCCGCGCGTGCGCGTCACGCACACTAGCGCACCTACGTATAGTAATTAAGTGGTGCAAGTGTGCTGTATGGTGTCTTCACCAGAAACACTGTGTCATTCACCTGAATAGGCCATGGCTTTTGGTCGTTTCAATTCGATTACTGTTCAAGTACATAAACTAGGCTCGATTTTTGTCTCTGAAAAGTCGAAAAAAGGTGAAAAGAGGTTTATCGTAGGCATATCGTGGAATTCGGCAGATTGTAAAGTATGAAATAGAATGTCTTTCAATAAAATGTTGAAAAATAGGTGCGACGACCGTCGTCCAAGGGGGTGTTTATGCGCACATGAATATCAACTTCTGCCTCGCCAGTAGAAAGCGTTTGGGAGTTATGCTTGAAAAGTGCAAAAAATCCAAAAAATTATGTAGGTACTTGATTGTCTAAAAAGTCTATCTTAGGATAATTAACAGTATCATGTTGAACAGCTTAGACTAAATTCCAGAGGATTTACAGGAAGCATGTGCGGAGCCAGAGGTTTTTTAGTATGAAAGTTTGTACCAAAAAATATGTTTATGTGATTGTTTCATGAAAAAACATTCAGGATTGCTGATTTTTTGAAAATTCTGTCTTAGAAAACTTGACAGTAAAATTTTGAGCAGTTTAGACTAAATTCCAAACGATTTACAGGAAGCATGTGCAAGATCAGTGGTTTTAAATAGGAGAGTTTTGACCAGAAAGTGATTGTTTGATAAAGTCGTCATCATGTAAATAAGAATTTAAAAATTTTTTAATTCAAGTTAATTTCAAATTTACAGAAACCAATGAAAACTTTGCAAATAATTTGAAATTCAAATTTACAAGAACTAATGGAAACTTTACGATGGCAATATACACAATAAATACATAGGTAATAAGGTTTTGTTAAATAATTATTGAGTGAATTTTGAATTCAGGTGTTCTGTTTCGATTAGTTAGAAAAAGGCGGGCTTTTCTCTCTACAATGCTAGTCATCAGTTTTGCATTGGATTCAGTTCCGTCAATGTAGACGGCAAAAAATTGAAAAAAATATTTTGACTCAAGACAATTATTAATTACACTATATAAATAAACATACTTTAAATATTCTTTTAATTTATAATAATTTTAAAAAAGCATGAATTTCAAGAAAAAAGCCATTCAGTTTCCAAATTTCAAGACAGATTGAAAAGAAAACAACACAAGCATTTATAGAATTAAATGAAACGTGAGGATAATTCATGATTTATATAAAAACGGCTCACTTCAATACGTGTAATGATCGGGAAAGCCGACCAGTTTCAGCAGATTTAGACTGCCTTCATCTGGGCGAGTGAAGACGTTTACACGACGACGTTACGACTCACACTCTCGTGTCGTCGCGTAAACGTCTTCACTCGCCCAGATGAAGGCAGTCTAAATCTGCTGAAATTGGTCGGCTTTCCCGATCATTACACGTATTGAGGTGAACCGTTTTTATATAAATCAGAAAAAAACATCTTTATTAAATAAATTACCTAATGTAGTTAATATATATTACCTAATATAGTTAATTAGTTAATGTAGTTAATATATATTACCTAATATAATAATAATAATATATTACCTAATATAGTTAATTACCTAATGTAGCCGCGATTTCAAAATAACTGAAGTTTGGCGTGCGCGGCATCAGATAGGATAGACAGTTAAAAAACGAAAGCGTTAGAGGAGGACCGAATTTTAGCATTGTGCTGCCCCTTAAAGGAGAGTCTTAAAGGAGAGTCCTTCTATCTATTCAACTGACCATCATATTTTCATCAAAACGGCCGGACCCTAGTCATTTCAGCCGGTTCATATAACGTACCACCTGCTAATAAAACGTGGGTGGCCGTCGCGACCAACAGACTCAAAACTCAATTAAAAGCAAAAGGCGTTTTGGCATATTTTTATTCCACATTCGAGATCTTGCATCGATAAATCATGCTCGGTAAATAAATAACAATATTTATTTATAATGACAGCGGGTCCGGCTTGCGCTGTGGATGATTTGGACACAGAAGGGTGGATGAATAATTGCTCGCCATTCTTTTTCATGAATGCTCCAGTGAGTTGTCGTGCGCTTGCGCATTTACTCCTTCGTGTTGGAATACAACAAAATATATGTGTTAATATAAGTACCTATTAGTTCAAGAGTTAAGGGGTACAAAGTTTGCTTCAGCATTTAGTTCTCTATTGTGATTATTTAAAGACATGATCTTGCTAAGTTCCTTGCCCTTCTTCTTAGCCAGACTAATCGAATGGGCAGATTTAGGCATATTCTATGTATTGCATTTATTTATAATATTATTTATTCCTTATTCCTATATTTTTATTTTATTCAAGTGTATTTTTTTTATTAAACTTAAGTAAACCCACCCAACCTTTATTATTTCCCTGTGTATTTCCGCATATTATTATTTATTACATAAAACGATTACCTATACGCATATATCATTTAATTACTTATATTACATTAAAACCGACCTGTAATGCGTGTATGTTATACCTACATTACATAAATAAATATATTTCATATTTCATTTCATTTCATTGTGTCGATGCGCGAACGGTCTAGTAGAAAATATACAACACATCAGGTCTTGATATGAAACGATGAACAAATTAAATATTATTTGCAACGTTAACTCTGCATTTTACTGGCTACCTTGAACCCAATTTTTTGGCAGTAGATGCGCAAGCGCACGACAACTCACTGAAGCACCTCCGTACCTCATAGTGGAAAAAGTGGAACCGCTATAAAGACAGATTGACAACAAAGTGATCTATTAGACTTATAGGATCACTTTGTTGTCTATCTGTCTGTCCGTTTGTCGAGGCCCTTTTACTCTGAAACGGCTAGGTATCAAGTTGTGTACGGAACCTTCGCACGAGCCCTACTCGCTTTAAAGAACGGTTTTACAGCCGGATTGTGAAAAACCCGCCTTTTTCTGATTAATCGAAATTGATCGAAATATGATTTATATTTGATATTCCACAGTTAACACTCGAAACACCTCTGACACCCCCTTGGAGATTCATTTTGTGAAGATAAATTTATATTTATTTATTTATTGATATTTTATTGTTTTCACCAGTTATCTTCCAAGAGCCAGGAGTTCAGTTCACTGAGAATATTTCCTTATGCATTTAACTCTACGCCAATAAGTAAGCAACCAAATCTCCAAGAATAATTTGGTCATATTATTGGTCAGAACGGCCAGCCGCGTGGTTCGTTAAACTAACAATAACTAGTTACCAAGTAGACCTCTGAGGTCAAGCTCATGGGTCAACCAGCTACCATCCTCGACTCATATATCAGTTTGAGTTCACCACCGGAACGGCCTGCGGTATCTTGTATTACTTTAAAAACAAACCACCATAGCTTGACCCTCCACAGCCCTCTCAGCTACAAGCTATGTGTAGCAAAATTGGTTGGGAGGTAAGAGTGATAGAGTCCAAGTTATGTTTGAAGGTGTTATTCCGTGTAACATATAGGATGCGCACGCGACGAAATAGAGTAAAGTTTGAAAGGAAAGGAAGTGGTATGGTGTAAGAGCCAATGATACTAGGTATCAAAGTATAGAATATATTTGAACATAATAAATTTAATTTAAAAATTTACAGTATGTTTAGTATATTATAAATAAAATGAATATAACATTTTAAGTGTGGAGTACGGAGGCAGCCGAGTCCCAAAAAGGTTACCAGTATAAGGTTACCAGGGGTTAAAATTGAAAAGCCGGTCGCAAGCAATAACAATCCTGATTTCTGTAAAAAGGTCCGGTCTTTTGCTGAAAATAAAACTCAGGAGATTATAATTAAACTTTATTAACTGAAATTACATTTTTTGCACTTTATACTTTTGTCCACTGGCAATGGCTTTCAACAAGTTTGTTTTTGAAAAATATTCACTGTTAAACTGTGCATATGTTATATTCTTTAAATTATATTGAGTGAGTAAGATTGCTCTCATTGACTCAACTGCCAATGTATATCCTTGCTTCGTCCATTGTGGAATGTCAAAAAGCCGGTCTTGATTAAAATTCGGCCGGAGTCCGGTCTTAACTTTAAAAAGCGGTCAAGACCGGCTTTATCCGGTCAGATGGTAACCCTACGCGGGTATGTCGCCCTTGGCGAGGGCTACGTATTTGCGCCGTTCGGAGTTGAAACTCTGGGACCATGGGGCCCAAGTGCACGACGACTGTTTCAAGAACTGTCGTCGCGTCTGGTCGAAGCTTCTGGTGATCTAAGAGCTGGAGCTTACCTCGGCCAGAGGATTAGTCTATCGATTCAACGAGGTAACGCTGCCAGTCTCTTGGGTACTCTCTCCAGCGGCAACGAACTAAATCAAATTTTTCATTTAGCTTAAGATTTTTTTTTCTTTAATGAGTTGTATTCGTTTTAAGTTGAAGCTATGCGAATTTTATTTTTGTCACTGTCACTCGAAGCGAAAAATAACGCAGTGCGAGAGGGGCGGATTCAGGGCAAAAGGGAAAATAGTTGGTTTTATATTTTTATTAAAAAAACTAAAATAGCTAGCAAAATTTCAAATATTAAATCTCTAGATATTGTTAAAACACACCTAATAAAATATGTTTGAGTTCTGTATATGGTTCCTATTCGTCAAACGAGGAGAAAAAGTGTGTTTGAAGACCTCATTTCAACAATTATTTCTATCGAGGAAAATTTATCCAAACATGTTTTCCAATTTGAAAACCCTAGATTATATAGTCAAAATGCATACACCAGAAATTTATTATAATTTTGCATGTAATTCATGAAATACACAGAAAAGAAACACCCGTATTTTTTTCGCATATCGCCTTAAACATAAATTATAATTTTAGTGGGAATCGGATAATTTTCAATGGATAGATAAAATGTATTATACCCAAATAATGTATTTTCTCAAATCGATGCTAAACCATTTTGGTTTTGTCGAGTTATTGATGTCGTTAAGGCGATATATAAAAGTTTTAGCGTCCCTGTTACTCCATATGCGAAAAAACCCCTCAGTGCGAGAGGGACGGATTCGTGGAAAAGTAGCAAAAAGTCGGTTTTTTATTGATATAAAATGTAATAAAGTTGCTATCAAAATTTCGTTTTACCAGGTCCTAGATAATGTTAAAACCCATCTAATAAAATATAATTGCAGTCCATATGTCATTCTAAATTGTCAAACCAGGAGAATTGGTGTAGAAAAAGACCTCACTTCAATAAATTTTTCTATCGAGCCGAATTTCTCCAATCGCGTTTCAGTTTTAACAGATCCCTAGAAAAAAGATCCAAAAATAATACATTTTTTTTTTCAAAATAAAACATTATTTACTGTAGTAGATATGCATGCACGTTCTTAAAGTGTCGATTTTTTTTTTCGTAGCGCCTTAAAATAATAACAGATCAAATGTCGCATTAGATCCTTGATATTTAACCATTGCCTAACTTAAGCTTTAAGAGGCCGGCGAAGTAATGCTAGTTCATACAAACGAAATATCAAAATCATTTGTAAATCATAGATATTCTTTGGATAGTGTGTGTTTATTCCGATTGGATATCAGAATATCTAGGTTTCCAAACACTATTATCTATTTAAATTTCCATAGAAATCTTATTTCTCTCATATTTAATGTTTAACTCAGCGTTCTTATTTAATATATATTTGGGAATAAATACTATCGGAATAAATACACACCACCTTAAGAATATCTATGATTTACAAATGGTTTTGGTATTTCGTTTGTATGAAGTAGGATTACCACCGGCCTCTTAAGTACTAATCCTAATTGAAATATGCAACGATAGTGATAGGAGAGTCTGTTTAGGTAGTATACTTTTTTAGGGTTCCGTACCCAAAGGGTAACCAACGGGACCCTATTACTAAGACTCCGCTGTCCGTCTGTCTGTTTGTCTGTCCGTCTGTCACCAGGCTGTATCTCATGAACCGTGATGGTTAGGTTAGACAGTTGAAATTTTCACAGATGATGTATTTCTGTTGCCGCTATAACAACAAATACTATAAAAACAGAATAAAATAAATATTTAAGGGGGCTCCCATACAACAGTCATTTTTTTTACTATATTTACTAGCAGTGGTTTTAAGAAATCTTTAAAAAACCATAAAAGTATAAAGTCCCCAGACCCTTATCCTTATCTCCGAAGCTGGTGGATCGCAAAATATGAAAAAAATGTTGATTATAGATCATAACTGGCCAATAACAGAAAAACTATAGCGATAAAAAAAAGTTCATCATAAATGAGAAATACAAAAACGAAGTAAAAAAATAAAAAAGTATTTTATCAAAATATAATTTGGATAAATCGTAAGTTTTAAAAATTTGATTATAAAAATATATGGTTTGGCTATATTTTATTGTATCTATTTCGAGAAATCCTAGAAAAACCATGAAAAAAATGTATATCTCCCTTATCTCCAAAACTGGTGGACCGAAAAATATGAAAAAAATCATGGTAATATGTGTTTACGTAAAGATTACAGGAAAATTAAGCGGATGAGAAAATTCCCAAAAAAAAAGGACAAAATTAAATTTATCATCCACAATACGGAACCCTAGGTACGCTTCTGACTCGCACTTGGCCGGGTTTTTTACAAATAGCAAGGTTGTTTGCAAGATACTTTAAGAAATAAACTCTTATTATAGAATTATATGAGACTTGAGGATAATTCATGATTTATATAAGAACGGCTCACCTCAATACGTGTTATGATCGGGAAAGCCGACCAGTTTCAGCCCGCGGTGTGGAAACCTGTGCTTAAAACAGTTACCGGATCACTCACAGACTTTAGTGAAAGTGACGTAGATACTATAAGTTCCGCGTGTTTACGTTGTTTGGTGACACTCCGGTAATTAATAACGCAAGCCCGGAAGTAACTAATTGTGCGGACGCCCTACTGGTCCGACCAGGAACACCATCTGCATCGATGTCATCCCGAGCCCTGCGAGCCGCAGCCCGCAGCGTGAGGCGCAACGAACGTCGTCGCGTAAACATCTTCATGCAGATGAAGGCAGTCTAAATCTGCTGAAACTGGTCGGCTTTCCCGATCATAACACGTATTGAGGTGAACACCGCCGTTCTTACTCAAGCAGTGTACACTAATGTACAGTACTGCACTTACTTGAAATTGTAATTTACTAAATTAGTAATACGTTGTCACAGTTGAGCAAACAGTAATGACTACTAATAAACCATAATAAGCAGACTACCATACTAACTATTAGCACATGAACTTAGAGTATATTTTGCAATGAATCAGATTTACGTTTCAAAGCGATGGTACAAGTGAATCCTAGAGAAGATTGATGCCTTCAATGTTACAATTTTCTACTCAATTAGAGTTAGGTTGCTTTCTGATTGACGGTTTAGTTCTGGCTGACAATTTTTAATGTAACGGGACTTGTACATTTGTTTTTTATTGTAGCGAGTTTAATAAAGAACGTCACATGCTTTCGCAGCCTGATTGTGAAATACCCGCCTTTTTCTAATTAATGGAAACAGAACACTTAAATTCAAAATTCACTCAATAGTTATTCAACAAAACTTTATTACCTATGTATTGTGTATGTTGCTATCGCAAAGTTTCCATTGGTTTCCGTAAATGAGAATTTCATTTTTTTTTTTTTGTGCGAAGTGTAACAGAAAGGTGTAACCATATTTGAAGAGCTTATTCAGTCAATGGTATAGAACAACTTTTACTATGGAGCCAACCCTGAAATCTCAAAAAAAAAATCTGCCCTTCCATACATTTCAACCGAGCGACATTGCATTTTTCTATAAAAAAGTTTTTTTTTTTTTTGAGTTACAGGGTTTATTCCATTGTAAAAGTTGTTCTATACCATTGACTGAATAAAATCTTCAAATATGGTTACACCTTTCTGTTACACGCTATATAAATAATAAAAAGAAATATTTTATTAAAATTTTTGAAATTCTAATTTACGGAAACCAATGGAAACTTTGCGATACCAAGATATACAATATAGAGATAATAAGATTTTTTTGAATAACTATTGCATGAATTTTGAATTTAATTGTTCTGTTTCGATTAATTAGAAAGAAGCGGGTATTTCACAATCCGGCTGCGATACCGCTCTTAACCAGCTTGATAACAACTGAGTTACCTTCGTCGGCGCGTGCGCATGCAAGCGGAGCCGTAAGCCGTTAGTCAGTGTCACAACGTCATCATCATCGCACCCTCATGCATAGTCTTGCAATGGACGACGCACTAAAATCCCTGCATGCCCTAAAAATCATGTATTTGTGCCCGAAGTACGGCGATAGGGCTCAACAGGCCATCACGTTGGGACGTAATAATCGCCGGTGAAACTCGGATGTACCGAATGTGGACTGTGACTTGCATTTCAGAGTGCACACTCAGAACACCTCTGACACCCCGTTGGAGATTCATGTCGTGACGATATATGTATACAAAGTGAATTTTTGATCATCGTCCAAATTTATACTGGAGGCTTGATAAGTGATCAGTATCTTGGATCAGTAACAATTTTTGTGAAATTCGTAAAATGAAATTTCGGCTTCCCATAGAAATTTAGTTCCAGTCCCGAATGAATCACTATGGGGAGTCGAAATTTCATTTTACGAATTTCACCAAAACTTTTATTGATGCATCATACTGATCACTTACCAAGCCACCAGTATGAATTTGGACGATGATCAAAAAGTCGCCTTGTATATATATTTTATTATATTTTTTATTTTATAAACAACAATATTAATTATTAACACCAATTTAACATTTCAGATGACTGGGAACTTTGTATAACCTGCATTATAGAAATAGAATAGAAATAGAAATAGAAATATATTTATTTGCCACTAAATCAAAACATAAAAATTAATTTTAATAAATAAATTTATACATATTTTGTTAACAAAATGGACCAATCTCAGCATTTGCTATAAGCTAAAAACATTACAGCGCTGATTTTCAGATTGAGCAATACAACTAAAATCGTACACACATAATGCAGGTTATACAGAGTTCCAATGTGCATACACGCCTCAATACAAGTAGAGCAGGTTAGTTGTCGTGGATTGCAAGAACTATTAGAAAATCTTTTCAAGAACTCTATCAAAACCAAAGCAACATTGATAAATTTTGGCTTGTCTTGGCGGGGGCACTCTCGTGCCCCCAGATTTTATAGTTTATGCGAAAAACGATAAATTCGACTGATACACCTAAACAGGAGATCTAAAAAGGCCGACTTGGGTGAATCATAAAATGATTTGAAAGTGGGATAGAGTCGGAATTTTTTGACGCGTGCAAAAGAGACGGCATTAGAACAGAATCATAGTATGGTTCATCCAAAGCGGCCTTTTTAGAGGACCAGATGGATTCACAAAATACTCCACTAGGACTCCATCCTACTTTCAAATCATTTTATGATTCACCCAAGTCGGCCGTTTTAGATCCCCAGAAGGCCAAAATATGTAGAAAAATTTTTATTACATGTTTTGTCTTAATCGAGACGAGACTTAAATAAAATAATGATTTTTTTAGATAACTAAAATTAAAGTATGCTGTAAAAATGGAGCAATTGA
The DNA here is from genome assembly GCA_934047225.1 of Ypsolopha sequella. Taxonomy (NCBI): domain Eukaryota; kingdom Metazoa; phylum Arthropoda; class Insecta; order Lepidoptera; family Ypsolophidae; genus Ypsolopha; species Ypsolopha sequella. Next base: position 17,949,491 of record OW204004.1, on the reverse strand, counting down.
AAAAATTCTCGAAACTTATTTCCGAACTATTTAATTGTAGTATTTCGTGTCCAAAAAGCATTAATTAACAAAGAATGTAATTTAACAAGGCGTTAAATACTAACGTACGTTTCGTAAAGCTATTTGCATGTAGTAAAACGACGTATGTGGACATACGACCTTTTTATTAAGAATTTGATATAAATCTCCAAGTTAGGAAATATACATTTGTTCATTTTTACCTTGAGACAATCACAATGGATAATTTTAAAGACAGTTAATTAGATTAATGATGATAATAAAGTGATTTCACAAAAAAATATTACCAGTGAATAAAACCTAAATGTGCAAAATTTCCTCAAATAGAATCCATCAGCCTAGTTCGTCCACTGCTGGACATAAGCCTTTCCAGGACTTAGCTACTCCCGGCGGTCATCCTGGAAGTATTGCCCATACTCACACACGCTGGGCAGGCGGGCTGGTGAGCGCGGTGCAGGAACCCTCGCACCAGTGACGCCGCTGCCCGTCACCAGTCTGTTCCATATAAGGCCCGGCTATTGGGGATGGATGTACCGCCATCCATCGGTCCCAGGCATGGTGGGCCTCCTAGTTTTTTGCCCGTGAGCTTTCCTCTTACTCTCCCCCGAATTACTTCGAGGGGTCTCCAAGTGAGATGGTGGTACCTCCACAGTCGAGCCCGGAATCAGCTCTACCACCTGTGATAGTATGATAGTACCTGAAAATAGAAGAGAAAAAATTAAATATGTAAATCAGACGCTCGAACGTGTGTTTGCCGTGGTTTTTTGATACTTATCTGAAAAAAGAAAGGAGACTGTTCTTTTTTGTATGGAAAGTGGTCTATGAACCAACAGATATAATATTGTGGTTTTTACATTAGGTAACCCCAACTAAACATATGTGCGAAAGGGCATCAAAATCTGACCCGACAGTTTTTTCGGTACTTTTCGGACAGAAAGAGGTGGCGTCACCGTCTTCAAAGACACGGCGTGTATTTTACCAACGCTAGTATGACAGGCCACTTATTTATAGTTCTTTATAGTAAAAATTTAATAAATGTAGCTCATTGCAAAATCGGAGTTCTTATAAGTTCCTTAATTTATACATTATTATTACATTATTGTAATAAAAATTAGAGATGAAACGGATATCCGGTTACTATCCGGTATCCGGCCTATCCGGCCATATTTTTGGTATCCGGTATCCGGCCGGATAGTAGTCAGTATCCGGCCGGATACCGGATACTTAACTCAACAAACAAAAAGTCGTTTAAATTACAAAATAGTTGTATCAATGATTGAATAATCTAAATTCTAATACATAAAGTGAATAAGAATTGAGCTATGGTAGATAAAGACAAGCTTTACATCAATTGTTGGGAATAAACGTTTATGCTTTTCTTCATACATTACACCAGCTTCTTTTGCTCTCACAATATACCGAATGTAACTCAACATGTATCTTTTAATAAAAACACATGGTCATACTGAAATCATACTAAACAACTTTTCCAAAGAAACATACTTGTGGAAATGAAAATAATACTCATTATGAAAACCTACTTTAAATTTTGAAAGGGCACTGGGCGGGCAGGTTCAATGTTGTTTTTTCAATATGTTACTTTGGAAAATTTGTTCAGTATGAACAGTATATTACGCGGTTTCATTTAAAGATAACTGTCCATTTATATACAGTATACACCACTCCAAGGAGACAAAAGATACATATTTACAAATTTCGTTAGGATCAAAAATTGTTTCGCGTTTGCAAACCAGCATTTGTATGATTGTGATACAATCATTTAGAAATGATCTTCATTTAAAAAATGCTCGAATAATCTCGCCCACTTGCACCCGCACGCACCTTGGTGCGTAATATTTAGACTTGCTCAATAAGTGCGAAACGTATATCTTGAGCCGGATATCCGGCCGCCGGATATCCGGCTATCCGGCCTAGTGCCTCGCCGGATATCCGGTATCCGGTATCCGGCCAAATCACTATCCGTTTCATCTCTAATAAAAATGCTTATAAATAATTAAGTAAAATAATAAGACAAATGACTTGAAATATCTCAAAACTGTCGGGTCAGATTTTGATGACGTCATAACAAAAAAATACCGTCTAAATCTGTACTTTCTAAAAAAAAATACTCCATATCTGTTGGTCTATAGACCACTTTCGCCCAGTCTCCTTTTATCAAAAATACCTTGTCAAGCGACAAGTATGCGTAATTTTACAAAATATGTTATGTAAAGCAAAAGCTTGTTTCTTCCGAATTAATTATAAAAGCAGCTGCCGAAGTAAACCCGTACAAAACGATACAAAAATCCAATTAAACTGTAACAGAACCAATTACTAAATGAAGCTCGTCGAAAATCATGCATCTGCTTACAACCCTTCCTGCGCACAAAAAAAAACTTTTTTTTAAACAATACAGACCAACTCTCAATTATAATTGGACCAACACAATGTTACACCAAATTAATAAGTTATGCAAAAAAAATACGGGTGTTTCTTTTTTGTGTATTTCATGAAGTCCACGGAAAATTTTAATAAATTTCTAGTATATGCGTTTTGACTATATAATCTAGGGTTTTGAAATTGGAAAACATGTTTGGTTAAATTTTCCTCGATAGAAATAATTGTTGAAATGAGGACTTCAAACACACTTTTTCTCCTCGAACCATATACAGAACTCAAACATATTTTATTAGGTGTGTTTCAATAATATCTAGAGATTTGATATTTGAAATTTTGCTAGCTATTTTAGTTTTTTTAATAAAAATATAAAACCAACTATTTTCCCTTTCTATTTTCCCAACTTGACATCGATTCGATAAATCAAAATTTAGAATTTATCGATTCTATCTGTCAAATTTATCTAATCGACGCGAGCGTGCTCGCATAGCAGAACACTTAAATTCAAACATTTAGTATATTCTTTATTAAATGAAAAAAAATATGTCTTTCATTTGACCTTCAGTGACGTCAAATATATTTCTTAAACGCATCTTTAAGTGTGACAAGGATTCGACCATTCAACTTAATATGATTTATTACGTCACTTCCTGTAAATAGAAAAATATTTATAAAATCAGTTTAAAAGCACGAAAATATGTATTGTTTAAATTACATTTTATTGAATTAATTAAATCACATTACATTAAAATTGATCTATTTATATACATTTAATTGTAGCAATATACCTATACATAAATATACTCTTGTTTATTTAAGAAAGTTAATGTAACTCAGAGAGGAGTTCCTGTACTTTAGTTCCTGTAACTACCATGGGGCCCTGACGTTTATACTGTTATGCTGTTAATGAATAAACGTATTTTTTTTTTTTTTTTTTTTTTTATTCCAAAAAGCAGACAAAAATTGCACATTGAAGTTAAAAGTTCGACCGAAATCCGAGCGCCTACCGTATTTACTCTCGGACATGTATCCTCGTCACCAACTTCAGGATCAAAAGAAAAGCCAACAAAGGCTACGCCATTTTACAAAAAAAAATTGTAAAAAAATATCGGAAGTGATATCGGAAATCGGAATTAGGGGAGCGAAAGAGGGTCCTGTCTGCACACGTGCACCCTTTACCGCATTTCACCCTTTTAATAAATCTGGTGCGTTAAATCCAGTTTTTGTTGATCCCTCTTCACTCGATAGAATACAGAGTGAAACGGACCTAAGGCTTTTGGTTGTTGATAATGATAGGGTAATAAAGAGTGATAGTGTTTCTTGAATGTTATGATTTGATTAACTAGTTGTTTTGTCTGTGGAACTTGTTTAGCTATTTTGTGTATAACATTTCTGCGATTTAATAATATAGTGAGGATTATTATTTTAATCTTATGTTTTGTTAATAATGCATGTATTATTTTACACCTAAACCGGTAGGGTAAGCAAAACGCCGAGCTGGACTCTGAAACTAAGCGACCTGGTTCGAATCCTGCTGATCTAGTGTCTTGCCGTGTTGAACTACTTGGTGAACGGTTAAGGTGAATACATAACCCAAATGCAATTTTAACCTGTCCTTGAAGACCTACTCCTCCCACACGGGTGGTCCAAAATCTTTAAAAATAATATATGATAAGCACGATGAGGTCAAAAATAAATTTTAAGTTTAACATTTTATTTTCTGTTGTTATTTTTGACAAAAAAATAATCGAATGATATCGAAAGTTTCATATGATTTTAGCAAGAATTCTCTAACTCCTTCCGAATACCTTAAGCGATTTTATTGTTGTATTTTACATAGATATAAACACTTGATTAAAGGCGCTATATTTTATTACACCCTATATACTACATATTAATAGGTTACATATATAAATACATGCCTACCTCCGCACATTCGATTAGTCTTGCTAAGAAGAAGGTCAAGAAACTTAGCATGATCATGTCTGTTTTTAACATAAAACTTAAACTATACAAATGACTTATATCTACTTTAACTAAGAGATAACAAAATACAAGACAATAGGAATTAAGGTTAATGAAAAAAAGAAAAACATATATAAAGCCACTTGTTTTATGGATTATGATTATGATGACTTCTATAGAATTGTCTAATTAAATCTTTATTAAATCTGCTCCCAAGATAACATCTGTCTAACATAAAGTCAGTCGTAAAAATCATATTTAGTTTTATTATCTTGTAAAAGCTCCCGTTTATTATGTCAAGTTAATTATGAATTTTCTCATGGCCATTAGCGACATTAAAATCATACCTAAACTAATTCAGCTTTGCAATATTTCGTGCAAAAATCCTTATCTACTTCCATACTGCAATAAGGTAATTACAACATCAAAAGCGGTTTTATAAGTACCTACATTGTTTGACCGATGTTATAATATTACATAATAACACCGCAATTCTGCGCTATGATTGGCCAAATTTATTATAACTCCGCTAGAGAACCAATCACAAGCGATAAGGGTCTGTCTTCATTTGGCCTCTTTACCTTCTCGCTTCTGATTGATCTAGGCATATACAAGGTGAATTTGTGAACATCGTTCAAATTCATACTTGAGCCTTGGTGAGTGATCAGCATCATGAACCAATAGTGATTTTTGTAAAATCCATAAAATGAAATTTCGACTCTGGTTCTGGTTACTATGGGAAGTCCATATTTTATTGTACGAATTTCACAAAAATTGTTATCGATTTATGATGGTGATCACTTACCAAGCCTCCAGTATGAATTTGGACGATGGTTAAAAAGTCACCTTGTATACATACTAATTCCATAGGCACAGCAGATATCATGACGATTGTTCTATTTTTAATTTTTCTTTAAATTGTTTTTTATGATCGTATTGTGTGCAACTGAACATAATTAAGCATTGGGACACCCGTGCAAAACTATTAAGAAACTCACTTCGAACGTAAACAAGAACTCGTGTACCAATGTCTCACATTATGTTACAGTTGCACAAAATACTATTATTGTTTTAGTTTTAAGGCAATAAAACAAAAGAGAATTATGTCATATAGATATGATATTACAACGTACATTATTAAAAACTATGCTATTAAAAAAAGATATAAAAAAGATAGAGAAAAATAAAGAGAAGATTCGGTTGCCAAAGTATGAGTCAACAAATACGACAGCCCATCCCTTACAGGCAGTTGCATAGTACCAGTAATTCGTCCGTTACCGACTTATGTAGATTTTACGGAAGTTCCTCGACATACTGATAAACGTCTCCCAAGTTCTGGGTGAGCGCTCTTCATCCTACACCCCATCGACGCTTTCCATCAAACCCGATAAAGGCCGAGCGAATGCCGAAAATGTATAAAAAAAAAAAGTTGTAAAATTACGTACACTTCCTTGTAATTATTCAATACTAGCTTTTGCACGCGGCTTTCGCGGATTTCATTTGCATTTTCCCGGGATATAAAGTAGCCTATGTCACTCTCCGGCCCATAAACTATCTCTATTCAATTAAATTAACTTTTAACAAAAAATAAAGAGGTATGCTGTCATTTTCTGAGGAGTTCCACGGTTTATCTCTGAAGACCTTCATCAGATCATAATCAAACCCAAAGTGAAACCTACTTGGAAACACATTCTTCCAAACAAAAAAAAATCATTCAAATCGGTTTACAAATTACGGAGTTATGGAGTAACAACGACAAAAAAAATGAAAATAAAATACAGTCGAATTTTTTGAAGTCTGTTAAAAAAACACGTCGATCCGTTGCTCCGTTGCTGCGTGAAAGAAGGACAAACCAACAAACCAACAACCAACAAACCAAAAACACACTTTCACATTTATAGGGGTACGGATTACAAAGAACACAAACAAGCCTGCAGAATTTCTTTGGAACGTATTCGATCAGATTCTTGGATACACATCGAAGTGAAAAACCGAATATTTTGTAGACATCAACATAAATACAACAACGTGCGTATCTGTCCGTATCTCACATGCTGCAGTAATGTTGGCAATTGAGACCTTCGACTCGGGCTGTATTTAATGGTCTACTTTTACATTTAAATAAGTATATCGACTAATTTAGCGACATACCGGAAAAAGACACATATTTATAGGACGCTAAAACAATAGAGCTTGCAAAACTCGATATATGGATATTTAAGAAGAGATAGAGGTATGTCAAGATAGTAGCAGAAAGATGTCTTACGTTATGTACCTGGGGACTGTAAAACAAAAAGCTCAAAATGGATTTTCCGCACTGGCCCCAAACGAAAATATGAAAATATTGAACCATCCTAATGATTATGTTGGCATATAAAAGACAAATGCGCGCTCGCATAAAAAAGTAAAATACAGCAAGTGTTTCTTTGTTAGATTTATCGTACGGAAAAATCTCTACATAAGTAATGCATTTAGCCTCTAAGCATTTACAAGTTTGATGTATTAAATAAACAGTACTTCAAAAAACTATACTGAAACTTTAAAATACTTAAAAATTAAGAAATAAAATATTTTATGCTGACTTCTTTCTCTCTTTTTGCTATAAAGTAAAGCTGAAATTTTATCAAAAATAAAAAGTTATTTCTTCTTTTTTTAGGACTTTGAAGTATTTTTTTTTTTTTGCTGTTCGTTCTAATTATTTTTGTGTGAAGAAATTAAAATTAAATAATCTTTTGAGTTTTCATTATTGCTACACCAATACAAAGCACGCAATATCGAGGCTCAACTCTAGCTCCATTTAACGGAAACAAAAAACTCCAAAATCAGCTTTAGGCCGAGGGTCCAGTAGTTATGTTGTAAATGGAGGAAATCGCCAATTGTGGAAACAATGAAGGAGGCAGATGTTTGCTCGATCACTATCTTGTAAAAGTGGTTTGGATGGAGATTTAGAGGGTTTACATTGTGTTTTAGAGGTCCGTACTTATATGTATGGCGGGTGTTTTGTCTGTTACTTGAGGACAATAAATTACCAGGTGGTAGAGCTGATGCCGGGCTCGACTATGGAGATACCACCATCTTACTTGGAGACCTCCTCGAAGTAATTCGGGGGAGAGTAAGAGGACAGCTCACAGGCAAAAAACAGGGACCCCCCATGCCTGGGACCGATCGATGGCAGTATATCCATCCCTAATAGCCGGGCCTTATATGGAACAGACTGGTGACAGGCAGCGGCGTCATTGGTGCGAGGGTTCCGGCACCGCGCTCACCAACCCGCCTGCCCAGCGTATGTGAGTATTCTTCCAGGATGACCGCCGGGAGTGGCAAAGTCCTGGAAAGGCTTTTATGTCCAGCAGTGGACGAACTAGGCTGATGGATGGATTAAAACAAACATTTTTGGTATATAAATCAACCATTATAATGATTTTTTAAAGAATTGTCCGATATGACGTCACTTGAGAATGTGTGATTGTTTATCCAAAAAAAAGTGGTCTGTCTCTGTCTGTCTACTCATCTGTCATCCAGCTGTCAAATCAGTCGGAAGCGAATTAAAATAAATTTATCTTGATAGCAAAGGACACATTTCTAAACTGTAATTTCTCAAGTGACGTCACACGAAGGCAAATGAAAGTTGCAGGTTTTTCGTAAAAATATTCATCATGAGGTTTTTTAGACCACAGGATCTAAAATACGGCTTATTAAGACTAAATCTCGAAATGGTTTTCGAATTAACACACCTTAACATAATTTAATTTTCAATGCATGTGCTCGTAAAGGCCCACTTTTTATGCATCAAAACCGAACAGAAAGTCGATTATTTTGCCCTAGGGCTTTATTATTATTATTTTTTTTTATTTATATACAATGGTTGGCTAACCTGCAGCCTTTCCTGTGTACCATAAATGTCATACTTTTTTTCCACTGTTTAACGGCTCTGTATACATAGTCCTTTTGAGCCAATTACAATTGAAAGTTCACAAAATTATATTTGTTTTATTTCCTCACACCATGCATTGAAAAACGTAGTATGATACACGGGCGTAAGAGCAATAAATTACTCGGCTACGTTTAAAACACTCGCTACGCTCGTGTTTTAAATCGTCCTCGTAATTTATTTCTTTGCGCCCTTGTAGCATAAACTACTATTATAGACAATTAGTAGATGGTTTTTCCAGCACACTTCCAACGAAAAGTAAATATCTGCCAAAGATCCACAAGCTCTGATCCAAATCGTTCGACCAATATTGGTTCAGACTTGGCGCATAAATTAGCGCCAATAGGCAAATGTTTGTGTAACTGTTACATAGATAGGAGTCGTATTACTTGTGAAGTTTTAAGGAAAATCGGTCAAGTGCAAGTAGGACTCGAGCTCTGAGGGTTCCGTAACATTTAAATAATTAACCACTGGGGAAAATACCTACCTGTTCAATTTTGATACTGATTTTTACTTTACTTTCCAACCAAACCATAACTTTCAAAAAACTTAGGCCTAGATAAATAGTCGATTCTAAGAACGAGTCTTAGCGAAAGCACTTGCTTAAGAATCGATTTGTCTATCATAGACAGTGCTTGGTAATCTGCTAAGTCTGCTAAGTGTAAGTTATGTCTATTTTAGAAACACATTGATCCTTAGCTAAGTTAGCCTGAAGTAATGCTTAGGGAAGCATGTGTACGGACTTAGGCTAAGCAACGACTATTTATCTCGGCCTTATAAATGTAAGCTCATCAACACCTTTAGCCCTTTCTAAGGCAGGGGGAATATTTTTCCCACCAATTTTTTTGTACCCTAACTGGTAATATATTTTATGCTTATTTTGTTTTTCTTATTATTTTTCACATATTTGCACTAATGATTGACATGGTACCAAAATATATAGTAATATTTTTTTTATGAAATTTAATTATATAATTAATTACAATAATAATAATTATTGCCATACAGAGAGGTAATGTGGCAAGTATTTTGGGCACTCTCCCGCAGGGCAGTGATCTAGAGGCAATTTTCTTTTTATAATTATTTCTTTAGGATTATTTTTGTATTAATTATTGTCTTGCATTATTACTTAAAATTAAAATTATATCTAGCTAGTTTGAGTACTATACTTAATGTTAGTATTTTAATAAAGAATGAACAAATTAAAAATATATATATTACTTTAAATATATAATTAAATGGCGGTGATCTGGCTCACATATTTTATTTGATCTAGAGCCCGCTATGAGACAGACAGGTTGGTATTTGTTTTTCTTTTTATATTTTATTTAATTTTAAGTATCATCATAAAAATATAATTATTTATATGTTATTTAAGTTTATAATGCCAATTAAATTAAATCATTTATGACTTTAATATTTCACGGGAAAACCTTATGACCGTTAAAGGGTTAAAACCTAAGGAATTTTGTACAAGACCCAAACCCATCTTTAGCTATAAAATCTCCGAAGTGCAATAGAGTCGTGAGAGAGATTGCGTATTTTGATGTTTTGATAGTTATTAAGTAAATTAACATTTACATGCATTTAAGGTGATATACCGTGCTAGCAAAGGTCCCCGTTACTCCAGGCAGAAAGACCCGCAGTGCGAAAGGGACGGAATCGGGGAAAATTGTCAAAAAGTCGGTTTTAAATTAATTCAAAATTAACTAAAATAGCTACAAAAAATTCCATAACCAGTAATTTAGGTGTAGTTAAAACCCATCTAAATAAATATTTTTCAAGTCTGTATGCTATCCTAATTTGTCAGAATATCAAAAAAAGTGTAAATTTAGACCTGATTTCAATAATTATTTCTATCGAATGAAATTCCTCCTATCGCATTTCTAATAGACCAAAATCTAGTAAAAGGTCCCAAAATTGTTATACTAATTTATTTTACTTGGAACTTCATTAAAAGAGCAGATAAATAACTTCAAAAAGTGTCAATTTTCACGGTATAGCCCCTTAATGCCACATTAAAGTGTTGAGAAAATCTAAGATCATATTACAAACTTAAAATTAAATTGATCTATTGACACCGATAAAATAATGCCATTAATTGCCTTAATAGCCAAGTTTTCAAGTACTACGTAAAGTCGTATAAAAGTCATTTCAAAAATTAGACACGGACAATAATGTAATGTAATTTTAGTTTTATATGACTTTCTATTGTTGAAGAGTTGATTAAAGCAGGCACCCGTAACATCATAGCAATAGAAGTAAATGTAAAACATACTAATCAATTAAATTTATTTGTAGCAATACAATTAATTTCAACAAAGACTGTTTACTTATAACAACACCGATTCATTAATTCAATCAAATAAGAATTCTCAACTCTGACATTAATTCTTTTTGCTTGTCTACATCGTAATCAATCAAACAATATTAGAAGTTGCTATCAAATAAAAAAGTTAGGCAAGTGCACGGCGAACAAATCGTGTTGGTTCCGTCATTCATCTGTGTTTTAAGGGGCTGCACTATACTAAAATTCAGTCCTGCTTTAACGCGTTTATTTTTAGCTCTCTATCCTGCCCTAATCAGATGCCGCGCACGCAAAACTTCAGTCATTTTGAAATCGTGGTTACATTATGGCATTAACCATAATTTCTTTATGTAATAAAGATGGTTTTTACTCGTTAGTATCTGCGTGTGTTGGTTTCGTTTCAATCAGTTTTGAAACACGGAAACTGAATCGCTTTTTTCGTGAAATTCATGCTTTTTTAAAAGTAATATAAGTAATAGAAGATTGGAAGTGTGTTTATTTATAAAATGTAATTAATAATTGTCTTGAGTCAAAAAACACGCCATATTTTTTTCAAATTTTTTCCATCTACATTGACGGAACTGAATCCAATACAAAACTGATGTTTAGCATTGTGGAGCCCCTTAATAGAATCTGAAAGGTTCATTAAAGATTTTTACATATAACTTGAAGGTGGTAGAGCTGATGCCGGGCTGGACTGTGGAGACCACCATCTTACTCGCATCGCAATCCCCCCGAAGATATTCGGGGGAGAGAAAGAGTACAGCTTCCAAACAGGCACAACCAGGTAGCCCACCATACCTTTGACCGATTGATGGCGGTATATCCATCTTCAATTGCTGGCCCTTATACAGGTTGTTAAGATAAAGTTGCGGAAGCCGCAAACTGGCGATAGTACTAGTCCATATACGAACAACTTTCATTTTGGAACACGAAAGTTGATATTCATCTTCCAAAAAATACCGCGTAAATATGTAAATAAAACTTGGACTCATTCATAAAATATTTTTTTTTATTTGCAGCAGTAGATCATTATAGTCTCAGTATACGCTTAGAACCTGTATATTAGTAAAAATACCAAAATGTATATAATCCGTACCCCTAATAAATACGAAAGTGTGGTTGTTTGTTGTTTGTTTGTTTGTTTGTTTGTCCTTCTTTCACGCAGCAACGGATCGACGGATCGACGTGATTTTTTGCATAGAGATAGTTTATGGACCGGAGAGTGACATAGGCTACTTTTAATACCGGAAAAATGCAAACTAAATGAGCGCGGGCGAAGCCGCGGGCAAAAGCTAGTTTATATTTATGTAAGTTGTGTAAGTAATCAGTAAGTTGAAGTGGCAGTGGGCTGGCCATATCTGCCGCCGACGTGATAACCGTTGGGGCTGTCAGGCATTGGAATGGAGACCACGTACAGCAAAGCGCAGCGTAGGCCGCCCTCGTGCCCGCTGGACTGACGATCTGAAGGACGTTGCGGGTGGCGGCTGGATGAGGATGACCGAGGACCGGCCTATGGGAAGGCCTATAGCACAAAATATATACTACCAGAAGGCCGACCCGACGACGGAGCGAAAACAGACGCACACATGCATAGACGCGTACGTATGATGATCTCGGCAGAATTTCGTATTGGCATTCACCCGAGTATCTCCGAGATCGTCATACATACGCGTCTACGTGTGCGTGCGTCTGTTTTCGCTAGTTATGCGGAGTAAACATTCTGTTAGTGGTTATCTTGTGCCTATGTCCAGCAGTGAACGAATACGGGCTGAAGGATGGATGGATGGAGAAAAGGCTTCTGTTTGTTTTCGAAGGAACCCTATAAACCGAGTGTCTGCTAAACATCCGGAACCAAATACATTTAATATGAAATCATAGTGTGAACTCTGAATAGTGGAGTTGAATGTACTAAAATAACTCTTCTTATTCTATTTACTTAGAGAAAAAATATATATATGATCTACGATCAAGTTTACAAAAGTAGCTAGCAGAACCATTCTTTTCTTTTCGGACAATCGTGTGGTCGTTACTAGTGGCGTGCACAGAACTTTTTCCCGGAAAAGCTATCAGAAGGTCAAGTACGACAATAAAAAAATATGAAATTTTTTTAATATCACTTTGAAAAAAAAAGTTTGTATGAAAATTTTCACTCTAAGGTAGGCAGTGCCTTCCCTGGCATCATAAAAACTTTTTTTTTTCAAAGTGTTATTAAAATTTTTTCATATTTTTTTATTGCCAACCTTTTGATTGCTTTTCTAGAAAAAAGTTCTGTGCACGCCACTGGTCGTTAGAGTATGTATACAGTATGCTCTGAAATTTGACCTATTCCTTGAAAGGGGTTATACTAGAGATTAGTGGCGTGGTACAGAACTTTTTGCTGTAAAAGCAAGCAATTGGTCCAGAATAAAAATAAAAAAAACATGAAAAAATTTAAATACCACTTTGAAAAAATGTCTACCCTGGCGTCATACAAATTTTGTTTTTTCAAAGTGATATTAAAATTTTTTCATTTTTTTTTATTGTTATTCTTGACTAATTGCTTGCTTTTACAGCAAAAAGTTCTGTGCACGCCACTGCTAGAGATCAATTCCAACAAATAATGCTTGTCGACTAGGGGTCGAAATTGATATTTTATTTTCAAGTAAAACAAGTCGATATTTCAAAAATTACAAAATAAAAATGGTTTTCTTTCCACTTAAGACCTTTTACTTCTGAGCTTATGAGAATTCTGGGCATGTATATTTTTTATAAATGATCATTCATTTATCATTAATCAGAAAAATAACAAATAAGTGCCGAGAGAGGAATAATTATTTTTGAATAATTTGTTTTTCATTAACAGTCTGAAAATTTGAAAAATATCTTAAAAACATTCGTAACTCGGAGACCATTTATTTTCGACCCGTAGTTGATAGGGCTTAATCTGTTGGAAATGATCTCTAGTCTAACTTCTTTCAAGGAATAGGTCGAATTTCAGAGCATCCTGTATATTCGTAAATATGCAATGTTTTTTTTTCGTTTAAAAATCCACCTTTACTGCTACGAGCGCATCTCTGCTACGACGTAGCGGATAATGAGTGGAAAGGCTTTCGCCTGCTACAGGCGCAAACGATGACAAAAGAAAAATATTATCTAAATTTCAAGTGTTTTTTCTTGGGAGACAATTATTTTGCTTGAGACCTCTCAAATTTATTTGCAATAGAAATTTATTTATAGGTTTAAGGTGGTAGAGCTGATGCCGGGCTCCACGGTTGTGCGTGTTTAAGAGCTGTCCTCTTACTCTCCCCCGAAGCTCTCCCCCGAAGCTCTCCCCCGAAGCTCACCCCCGAATAAATTCGGGGGTGTTTGCGAGTAAGATGGTGGTACCTCTACAGTGGAGCCCAGAGGCGTGCAACTTTTTTTCCGGAAAAGCAATCAAAAGATCAAGTTTGACAATAAAAAAAAAATAGTTTTTTTTTTAAATAACACTTTGTAAAAGAAAAGTTTGTATAAAAATGTTCACTCTATGGTAAGCAGTGCCCGCCCTGCCTTTACTCGCAGAATGTCCAATGGTGTCATACAATTTTTTTTTTATATAAGGTCTTTTAATTAAAATGGAAAGAAATTAAGGAAGTGATTCAGTATCGTTAATACATCACATTCCATGCAAAGCACTTTTTTTTGCGCGAACTTTTTTTTCACTTCTCAGTAAAGTGGTCCGATCAGCTGACTCAGTTTGTATGGACAAGTGAAGAAAAATTTCGCGCAAAAAAAAGTACTCTGCAGTGGAATGTGACGTATTAACGATACTGAATCACCTCCTAAATTACTTTCCATTCAAATTGAAAGACCTTATATACAGTACAATGTTTGGTCAATTACGGAAATCTCGAAAATCACTCGAAAGCTATTACCGGGAAGCTTCAACTTTACAATCTAACAAGATAATCAATTTTCAAAAACCCTTTTGCTCTCTGCCCATCCCCAAAACGTGTTGAAGGGTTGATAACGTGAAGCGCCACTTGACTAGCTATTTTGTATTTCCAATAAATTTTCTCTTTCGCGAGCGTTGAATGATATCTGTGGTCCTGCCCGACTGGGAGAATAGTAAACTAATTAATTAATTAAATTATAATTACACTAGCGCCCAGCCACAGCTTTGCACGGGTGCAATGCTGATACTAAATATACTACAGTATTTAAGGTACTTAATTGGATAAGGATTAATGCTGTATTGCTTAAAATCGCTTCGTAAATAAGCCATTATTTCTCGTAAAAAGTAAAGGATAAAAATGGTTATTGTGGGTTATCCCTAAGAGATAGACATATAGTATCGCAGACTTTTTTATAGACCTTTTAAGGTGTACAATACTGTAGTACATTATTTTGTAGGGTTGCGTTTGCATTGTAAGCGCAAAAAAATGTGTTTTTTTACGACATCACATTAGAAACCTCTAAAATTATCAGTGTTTCTCTACTATATTATGCATGTTTTATACATATAAACCTTCCTCATGAATCATTTTTATCTATTAAAAAAAACCGAATTAAATTCTGTTACGTAGTTTCAAAGATCTAAGCAAACATAGGGACAGACAGACAGCGGGAAGCGACTTTGTGGTAAAACACAGCTAAATAAAAAATAAAAAATTTGGTCCCGAAATATATCTCATATTTTTTTCATTTTACTGTGTATATGTAAATTATAATCATTTAAAAAGACAAAAAGTCAATATTTAATATACAATTAAATTATAACAAATTTAATCAATTAATAACAATCTCATTAGTATAATAAATTTAATTATAATTAGGATTGATATTTTTAAAAAAATCTTTATATACACTTAGATATTACCAGAGTCAATAAGCCTTGGAAATAGAAATGGCCAATGGCCACCCGTTCTTGCTGTCGGCATAGACAGAACGACCGCCATGTCTATTCCCAATTCCCAAGTTCTATTGACTCTACTAAAACATGAATATTTTCTTTTGTTATTATACAGAACCTATAATTTATTTTTCAATGCAAGTGCTCGTAGAGGCCCACTTTTTATGCATCTAAAACGAACAGAAAGTCGATTATTTTGCCCTAGGGCTTTATTATTATTATTTTTTCAATTTATTTACGAGAAGTTGGCTAACCTGCAACCTTTCCTGTGTACCATAAATGTTATACTTTTTTTCTACTGTTTAACGGCTCTGGATACAGTCCTTTTGAGCCAATCATTAACTTGCAAAATTTTAACAATGTAACTTTCAACTTTAATAATGAAATTGTTTTCTTTGATTATATTTGTTTTATTTCCTCATACTATGCATTGAAAAACGTAGTATGATACACGGGCGTAAGACCAATAAATTACTCATAATTTATTCCTTTTCGCCCTTGTAGCATAAACTACTATTAAACTTGAAAATTTTCAAGCCTTCTTTTCTTAACACTTATGTGCAATTATGTACTTAAATAACAAAAACTCTTTTAAAAGAAAGAAATACGGTCATCTCTAAAAGCCCGCTTTCTAACTTTTTTTATACCACAAACACAATCGGTCTACACATCAAACCTCTTGATTCCTAGCAAAACTCTTATCGACTACAGCAATAAAGACGACTTTACCGTACCAATATTCGTGGCATTGCCACCCCTAAAAGCCTAAACGTGGTTTAGACACGTGCTATTTGCCATTTTGGGGTGAAAATGACTACTTCCGATTAGAGAAAAAAAAACACGTGAAATTGCGAACTGGATGTAATTTTTAAGGGGCTTAAACTGTCACGTGTTGAAAGAAGAGATAATAGAGTCAACAAGAGTGGAGTGGAGAGGAGATTGAAATCTAGAGTGTTGGAATTTGAAGAGAAAGTCCTTGGAATTTTGATGAAGATTACATACCAGCATCAAATGTTTCTGTGTAAATATTGGGTGCTTACTATGAAATTGCCAAAATTTTCTCACAGATTCACGAGTTCATAATTCCTGTAATTCAATAGCAATTTCCATTATGTTTTTGTTTGAAAGTTGATTTCAACGTTTTACATCTACGCATTAAATTTTAACTTATTTATAGTTAGTTATTAACATAGAAACTGTGGGTCTACCGCGTAATTCTCATTTTCATCAACATCAACTTGAGATTGAAATTTGACGTTCGTGCGACGACGCGCGCCTAACATGCCATCTCTTTTGCACGCGTTGAATTTCGCATGCATTTGCTTGAAGTTGATACAAATGAGAATTACGCGGTAGAGCCCCAGTTCTATGTTCGAAATAAAAATTATATGTTTTGTTATTTTTGTTTTGTTTCGTAATACAAAATAAAGATATTGACGGTCAAAGTCAATCGCAGGCGGAAGGGTGGATTGCGGGAGCGGGCGCCAAGGGCGTCAGGAATGTTTTTATTTTTGGCTAGGGGTCGGTTCGGTGGCTCGTTGTGAGGAAGGCCCTACGGTCTATCGTCAGTCACATGTCGCGTAGTTTAGCCATTTATTCGAAATTTGGAAAATTTTCCCAATAAAAAAAATAGTAGATATAGATATCCTTGCGGTCCAATACTCAATCTTAATAAGGTCAGACAGAAAACAATGTAATTCAATTCCAACTAAAGAATTCAAATCCGGTACTTATAAGGGCAGAGATTACTTTATCCTTCACAAGGATTGCTTAGGTATTTCCCAGCCTATTTCACAGCAAGACGACTGCTATTGTTTACGCCTGACTTTGGCCGTGATGGTAATTGTTATAGATAATGACAATAGTTAAAGTTACAAGGTAGTGATGTGTTGTTCAATAATTTACCTATCAGACTAAGCATCGATGATTACACAATAATTGCAACACTAGTGACTGATCTTGATAAATTGTTACTATGGTTTACGACTCGTTACTCATCTATAGATTATACCCGATTACATGCAACATAAAATGCTCGAAATATGCACGCAAATATGCATTTCCTTAAAATATGCATGTAAAGTGTAAAAACATGCAACATTTTTAGTTTCAAAAGCAAGATAAAATCAGTTATTTTTTGAATAATATTATCGGACAAAAAAGCATTGTTTACAAATTATTTTACAATTTGCTATCATTGTAAACAGAAACGATTGGGTACTGTTCCAAATGTTTGGTGGTAAGGTTGTCTTCGATCACTCTAAACGCAAAAAACCGGCCAAGTGCAAGTTGGACTCGCGCACGAAGGGTTCCGTACCATTACCTATAAAAACGGCAAAAAAACATGTTTGTTGTATGGGAGCCCCCTTAAATATTTATTTTATTCCGTTTTTTTAGTTTTTGTTGTTATAGCGTTAACAGAAATACATCATCTGTGAAAATCTCAATTGTCTTACTTTCACGGTTCATGAGATACAGCCTGAAGACAGACGGACAGCGGAGTCTTAGTAATAGGGTCCCGTTGGTTACCCTTTGGGTACGGAACCCTAAAAAATCGTTCTAAATCCACTGAGGTAACTAGGCACTATTTGAATTTTGGCGCTATGTTGGCACTTATTGTTTCTGGTAAAATATGATAAAATAGCGCGAAAATATGCATATGATCTCTACTCATCTAGAACACGACAAAGATCTCTGTAATTAAATTTTTAATGTATTTAAAATATTTTTTGCTGGTCAAACCAGCACTCGTAGAGTAGTTTTAATCGCGCGCGACGCAACATACTTAAATCACAAGTGCGAGGAGCGTGACTATGTTTTTGCGATTAAGCAGTACGTCACGCTCCTGCACTTGTAATTCAAGTGGCGTCGCGCGCGATTAAACACTATGCTACGGGATCAGGATTATACTAAGTTTTGCAAAGTGGAAAAATACGCCAGTTTTTCGTAAAACTACAAATTCTAAATAAACAAGAAAGTTATGTTACTTTAAATCCATACAAAGTATTAAAACAAAGTATTAAATTAACGCAATAAATATTACAGCTAAGACTGTTCGATTTTAACGAAAATAACTCGACGTTTGTTTCAAATTAGCAGCTCAATATTTTGTCGGTACGAATATCGACGGAAACGACATTGAAATAACGTTCATTTCAGCGCGCAATGCATAGTGGCTGTTACGTCGCCGACGCTCGCTGCGTCCTTGATTGGGTGAAATAGGAGAAAATAACACTTTTCATGGACGTGATTGCTCGATTAAATAATCCTATGTTATGTTTATAGCTATCAAGTTTATCTATTTATCAAAGCGTAAATGAATTAAATCGACCAAGCCGCTTAGGAGCAGTAGGGAGTTCAAGTCAAAAAACACCTTTCGGTTGAAATAATTTTTCATGTAGATGTTTTGGTGGTACGAAAAAGAAAAATGTTGCATATTATGTTGTCTTAGAGTTGATAATTCATAAGACATTTTTCAATATTTTTGGTTTCGCCAAAAACGAGGAGTAGGCTTTAAAAAGTACCCTTTGGCGATACTAAGCCCCTTGATCTCAAATCAGCGTGCAGCGCCTTAGGGGAGCGGACTGAGGAGGACCGACTCTATACAAATATTCGCTTGAAAACTAGCCTATTCTGCAAGGTCGTATGCGCCATAACGGTATTTCTCGTTCAAATTAAACACTATGTCGCTAATGTTACAAAATCCAATTACCATTTTGAAGTGTGTACTTGCACTAATCTGTACAGAGAGTTTTGAGGCTTAAATCGGTTTCATGTCCCTGTAAAATGAAAATCTCTGGTTTTAAAAAGCAGTTTTTAATGTTTTTTTTCTTTCCTGTAAAAGTTAATTAATCAAGAAAAGCAATCACAAAAATGATGTCAAAGAGTCGATAAATGAAATACATAAATATCGGTTCCAAATGTTTTGTAATGGCTGAGAAATATTGAGATCCGTGCCGCCAAAATTTTCAATGCGTCGGTCGTGTTAGAGTGTCGCACGCGCCGGAGCATCCCGTGGAGCCTGATGAAGGTCACTCTTAAGGCGATTACCGTCGCCAAATTAGCAGCTCGATGTTTGTCTGTATGAATATCGACGGAAACGACATTGAAATAACGTTCAAATCAGTGCACAATGCGTGGTGGCTGTTACGACGCTCGCTGCGTCCTTGAAAGGGCAAAATAGGAAAAAATAATAGTTTTCACATGGGCGTCATTGTTCGATTGAATAATTCTATGTTATATTTATAGCTATCAAGTTTATCTATTTATCAAAGCATAAATGAATTAAATCACCTAAGCCGCTTAGGAGCAGTAGGAAATTCAAGCCAAAAAACACCATTCAGTTGAAACAATTTTTCATATAGAAGTTTTGGTGGTACGAAAAAGAAAAATGTTGCATATGTTTTCCTAGAGTTGATAAATCCATAATAATTTTTTTCAATATTTTTGGTTTGGCCATAAAAGAGGAGTAGGCTTTAGAAAGTACCCATTTGGCGGTATTAAGGGCCTTAAGTTGACCGAAACGTCGAGTTTTAATCGCAAAAATCAATATGAGTCTTATCTGTAATATACAGGATGTTAAGATGAAGTTGTGGAAGCCGGAAACTGGCGATAGTACTCTTCCATAAACCTACTTTTCGTGAAAAATATTGAGAAATCGAGAAAAAAGAAATAGTTCTCATACATTTTGATCGGGTAACTGTGTAACTTTTCTATGGAAAAGCTGATTTTTTTTCGCGATTCGTAAGTCGGCTCCATAGTAAAAATTGTTCGTATGGACGAGTACTATCCCCAATTTCATCTTAACATCCAGTATATTGCATAAATTAATTTCAAATTTGTCTTTATTCGATACATTATTTTATTTAAAAGTCAACATACTACGAGTAGATTCAGAAACGAGCCTCGTCAATATAGCGCCGCAGACAGGTATATAAGTAATAGATGCGCGGGCGCACAAGAATGAGAAGAATTAAGTCGAGTGCCGACTGCCGACGCTCCCACGATCACTGACGCATCCTGCACCGAGACTGCAGCAGCGTGAAGATGCCATTCGGAAATTGTAGACAGATATTATATTTATGTATGCTGTAATAAATACTGTACAATTTTATGTTCCTTTTTTATAGTTTTCAGTAGTTTTTAGTTTACTGTTCTGTGTTTTTAATGTAGTTTTGGTATGAAAAATACAAACCACTAGCTGGTTGGGATAAATAAATATCTTTTTCATAGTAAACTTTCATAAAAATTAAGTAAATTCAAAGGCTTAGCTTAGAGTAAATTGAACGCATGCAAAGGAGATGGCATGTTAGGCGGGCGTCGGCGTCGCAAGACGCGACGTTCAAAATGAACGCAGCCCTGAGCTTCAAACGTCAAAATGGGGCCAATGAGCGTTTTTCCATTTGTCAAATTTAGTGTTAAATAAGATTCCTAGATGGCAGTGTCGTATTCTTCAGGAACAGAATCAAAGACAAAATTTGCACCAATTCCAAACAAACGAAAAACCACTTTGACGTTGATTGCTACAAAACGCATTTTATCTATGGTGACATGGACAGCGCCATCTGGAGGAAAGCTAGAACTAAGGAAAAAAAAACAACGAGAAAAACGCTCATTACGAACGTCGAACGCCACCGGGTTACGTTACGCAGTAGAACCCCAGGGCTAGAGGTGGTCAACAAAACTCGAATGCGCTTGCTGTGATACTCGCTCCACAGCTTCTGCTAAGATGGTGTGAATACACGCGTATCTACCAACTACTAGCCAACAATACTGTGACATGGCGTCATACAAACAATGGCCAAAACATTGTGTTTGTACTATACTAAACAATTGCGATTTTGTTGGCAAACCTCTACACTACTGTTTATAGGGTAGAATTACTATGTCGAAATAATACGATTTAGGGATGAATTTTTGGAAAAAAAATGTGTGCCCAACTTGGTTAATTTTCGGATAATATTCGCTGTTAAAAAAATAAAGAAACTTTTGTTCATATAAAACAAATTAAATAGCAAATAAAAATTAACTAGTTCTTAATTATCTATCAACAAATATGTCAATATATATCTATCAGCACTGACAGACTCGACCGACTAACATAATCAGCTAAATACTCCCCTCCAAACTGCTTTTTCATCTCACATTTTTAATATAACCTATTCAGAATTTATCGACATTATATATATTTTTTTTATTTTTTAACTGTCAATCACTCTACTGGTGACGGCCTCACTGATGAGGTCGAAATATTTCGAAAAATATAAAGTGTATTTGCCAGCTGTGGACGAACTAGGCTGGTGGATGAATGAGTACAAAGTGCATCTAAATAATTATTTCGATGACAAAGTGCCTTTTATTCAGCTACGCAGAGGGAAACCTACTCATTTAGTGTTTGCGCATTGTCGTCCCAAACATTCGGGGACATGACTTGGGTGTCTTGCACACTGAGAATCATTAATACATTTTATACTAAACATGAAGGAAAGAATAATACTTAAACTCACCTTTTACATAAGTTATGATATTGAATTGTAGTTTAAAGAAAACAATTTTAAACGGCTTATCACGATCCCTTATTATTTCGATGTCACAATCAGTCAAATTAGATACAAATTTGATGTCATATATAATTAATATAATTAATGTTAAAAATGGATGTATACTACTTAAAGAGACTATTAATCTACTGAAATAAACCTGATATGAATAATTTACTCAAAAATGTGGTCTTTTCGGAAAATTATATTCTTGTTATCTGTTTAAACTAAAAAAACTTGTCACTCAAAGTCATAAATAATAAACAAGTCAAATAAGTTCCAATACATAAAATCGTCGCTAAAAGTACGCCACATCACGTGATGATGGGCACGGTTGGGCACGTCAATGATGGTCTTCTAAAGAAGCAATACGCAAGACTTTGATTAAATCAAAGACGTAAGCACCTTATAAGCCTTTAAGCTGTGTAAGATTTCCTTACGTGTACAATTGCAGCTAATATAGAATTAAAGATGCACTTACGCTTCCAACTTCCAACTGGACTTTTGAAATTTGACCCTGATTATGGCTTAAACAAATCTTCAAATTTGATATTTTAGGTTATTAGGTCAAATTGCTTGCGATAGCAATTTCTTCCAGCGGGCCTATTATGTATCTCTAGTTGCCAACTGGACCGGGTGCCTATCATCAAAAACATAGATATACTATCGAACTCCGATTGTCTAAGGATATGTTCGCACTTGAAGTGACGGCACAGTTCGTAAATAGTTCAATACACACTAAAGGCAATTTTGAAATTTCTGTTTTAAATCTATGTTTTTGATGATACGCACCCAGTTCAGTTGGCAACCAAAGATACAGAATAGGGGGGCAGGTCTCTAAAGTTTAGTCCTTTCCACTCTTTAATGTCATCATATATACGCGAAGCTTGTTTTGGGAAAAATCCAATAATGTTTTTTTTTTCCATCACGGTTTCGTTAAATCAACAGAAGATATAATGATTTAAGTCTTAATGCGCTAAACAATCTAGTCATGTTTTTTAAACTAGCTTTGAAAATAAGCTTTTAATAATGTTTTCAAATACATTTTCTTTCCAGAGCCAAATACCAAATGCTTTTACTCAACAGGATCCTTTGTCTGCCTTTTTCTCTTTTCCCGGCTATTTTCCCCTCGACTGTGAATTTTATCTAAGAATCATGCCTCGGTTACTTTGGCTAAATAGGTCCCCATTTTTAATTTGGAGGTCGTCCATAAATCACGTGACGCAAATTTTCAAGAAATTTTGACTCCCAACTAGCCTTAGTTACATTCTTGTATCATGTGGCATTTTTCATAAGCAATTTGAAAGAGTAATTTAAGTCAAACGAAAATCAAATTGAATCAATAGAATCAAAAAAGATACGAGACCCTTAGCGAAACTTGAAGACACCCCCTCCCCTTTTTAGCGTCACGTGATACTCGTATATACAGAGTGTAAATGCAAAACCAAGAATCCCTTTAGGGTATGAAAGTATACACGATACTGATAAGATTACGATAAAAAAAAGTATACCTTAAATTTTTACCAAAAATTATATTGTTTTCCTAAGATCCAGCTACGCACTCTTATCAATGCAGTTCATTCACCCCGTAGTGCGGTAACGACCAATCACATTGAGTAATTATGTTCTGTGCTACTGACGCTATCAGAGGTCAACGACCAGCGAGAGTGTCCACCGGATTAGAGTATTTCAAGTTTAACAAATCGTGTTATTATGTGGTACGGCTACATGAAAAAAAATTGCCGCTATTTTTTTTAAACACTGTATGATTCATACTAACATACCCTAGAAGGATTCTTGCTTTTGCTTTTACACCCTGTAGACGGCTCCTTGAATGCAAATATTACTAGTACAATATCGTATACGGGTTCAAGTTGAATAAGATGATACGCCTAAACTCGTTTGCGCAAGAAACGCTCAAAATAACTTGTTAAATCGCCGTTATTAAACTAATGATTGCGGGATCGTCTCCTTATTTATAGCTCTTAATGCATCTCTGAGTCGATCGATTGTGTTCATGTTGGTAATTATCCGTAAAGCACATCACTAGCTTTGGGTAATCCATGCTTTGTGAATCGGTAAATGCGTAATTGAGCGTGCAGCTATAGTAGAAATTCTAACTTAACTTTAGTATCTTTGTCAATCTGGTACGGTAGTAATTTGGTGGATGTGTGAGCTATTCTAATATTTCAGTTTTAAAAATGAGAAATAGTTAAACAAGAGAGGATGAATGAAAAATGTATGATGCACCGAGCCCGTAGGAGGATAGGTAGTTGGATAGAAAGATAGGATTCGGCGCAACACAACATAACTTATTTGACAGAACTAAACTTAATTTAAGCGTACCATCTTTTTCTTTCTATATTGAAAAGACAAAGACAAGAAGCTCAAAATAAGGTTAGTCCTTTCAAACAAGTAAAGTTGTGTTGCGCCGAATCGACACCATTGCCTACCAAATTGGCGACGGGCAAAGATAAAAGCATCCAGAGTAGAAGTCGTTCCAGTTTTTACTTAAAACAAAAAATTTCGAAATAAAATGGTAATTGAAAAGAAATGAACCGACTTCAAAAAGAAATTAACTCAAAATTATGAAATAATATTTTAATATACATGAAATTAACTAACAAAACGAAATTATAATTATACACTGACCAATGGTAGCGAAAAAACACTTTTGCTGACTAATTTCTTCCTGAAACATTATGTTCTCTAGAAGTCGGCGCGGTGCGGGCGTATTCCTACATTTCCTACGGTATAAAAATACTTTCGTTTTGTTGGTTAATTTCGTGTATGTATAAAAATATCATTTTAAAATTTGGTTTAATTTCTTTTTGAAGTCGATTTATTTATTTTTTAATTACCATTTTATAGAAAAAAAAGAAGACATTCGTACATATGGGAAATTTTTTTAAATAATTTTCCCTAGGTACATAATTAATCTCACATTATTAGAACATTGAAAAGAAACCTCTATAGTAAGTAAGTAAATCGTTTATTTGTGAGAATTCGGGCTTACAATGGATGTTACATATAATTACAGTCCCAACATATTCAACCATGTCATGGCGTACAAATATCTTGGTTGTATATTTAAATCATGCACTAACAAAAAACAAATTGAGAATAATTATAATTATAAAATATGTATGTCAATTAAATAAGAACAAATGTCAATATATAATATGTAAAAAAAAACTTGAAATTGGAACAAAACAATCGTAGGAATATCAAACTAGTTACAATTAAAAAATGTCTGTAGTGTTCTTTATATTATAAATGTATAGGTTTATATAGGTTTATATAGGCGCGAGGATATTTGGGGTTCATACTTGAGGACCCCAGTCCTCGAGACACCCGTCCTTTAAGACCCCGGTCCTTGAGAACCCCGATAAATTTGATTATCTTTTTTTTGTTTAATTTTGCTATTATCCTGCTGGTGTACCATCGATACAAAAAGTGCTTCAAAGTACATTAATTAAATAATGTGTTAGTTTGGTTAATGCAACCTAGTTTAGAGTTAAGCTGATATAATTTTATGTTATTCCATATTTTAGATCCCTAGAAATACTAATGACGACCCAGAAAAGTGGAACCATTGTTAAAAATTCTACCTGGCCACTAACTAGTTATAATGAAACAATAGAGCCGGCGCTGCCAGATGATATACCAATAAATCTGTCTCTTTTACGCATGCATAACAATGTACTTTTCTATCTCTTTCAATCAATTTTGCTGGAATTAAAAAAAGGTAAATGTAAAAGCACTAGTGCAGTTAAATAAAGTAAAAAGTACGCGTGATTTAAAAGCTGCATTATGGGCCTAAAGGCGCTGAAATAAGGGCCACTTTATTAGCAACTGCTGATTATTCATTTTGTTAGTTTAACACTTTTGTTGGCGATTATACTTTAAGCGACATTGGCATTTTTTCAAATTTATCGGGGTTCTTAAGGATCGGGGTCCTAAAGGACGGGGGCCTAAAGGATCGGGGTCCTCGAGGAAAAACCCGATATTTGAATGTCTTGTCCGTCGGTGTCGGTGTCGGTGTCGAAAAATGAGAACATTCTGTTTGAAGAAGACCGGAGGACAAGTTGTGCAAAAGGAGGACACGGCGTCTTCCATTTGGATACCATCTAACAACCCTAGGTGTACGGAGCGAAACTTCTGACCCGACCGCTTTACCTGCAAATGTAGCTTATTGTATATATTTATAGTACCTTTGATTTACATAAATTACAAGGTTGTAACAACTGAGATACCTGCATTTGTAGCTAACAGTTGAATTAAATTGGCAACTTAATAGCTCTATTGCTTGTTTTGTGTCTTTAGTACGTCTAAACAATGATATCCAGCTTATTCTAGGCTAATTCCAAGATTGTTTATTGGTACAGTGGAGACCGCATCAAGTAAGACACATTGGATTTTGTACCTATCTTATATTCTGCTCTGTAGGGGCTAATTTCGTACTGTAAGTGTATAGCTTGATGTGGTCTCCACTGTACAATATGTAAATGTACCTATACAGTAATTGTAAACAAATTGAAAAAAAATATTGCATCACAATTCACAATAGCATGATATGCTCAAATTATTCGTTTATTTACAACGAATAAGGCTTTGAATTACAATATATTAGAAATTATATTTTGAAAAAATATACAGGTTGTAAATGGACTGCGACCTTCAAATACAACCACATAATCTAGTGATCATACTGAACATACTGTATTAGGATATAGAGGAAGTATATGTATTTGATTATAAGTTACCTATTTATGTATTTTATAGATAGATAGATATAACATTTATTTCTCAAAAACACGACACACACATACAAAAACAAAGTAGAGCTTAAATAAGAACTTAATTAAAAGAAAAAAAAATAAAGTAAAAACACAAAAAGAAAGTTAGATCTATCCTAGTGGTGTGAGTGTCGCGGCAAAGAGAAAAAGGCTCCGACTCAGCATAATGCCGCAAACCGAAATCTGCGACGCTGTTATTCTGCCGTCACCTGCAGAGAGCCGCACGAATTCCATCGAGAGTGGACAGTTATTGTTTATTTAATGTGTAAGTGTGTATGTGAGTATAATGGTTGTGTAATTTGTATATGTATTTTATAATATTTTAAGTTAAAATTAATTTTATTTTAATATACCTAGTCATAAAACTGTTTTCTTATCGAATCACTACCCTTGACAAATTCCACATCGTCAAAGGTTAGCTGGAAGAAAATGCTAACTAGCATTAAGCTCGCCTATGTACATGTTTTTATTTGTGCAAAAAAGAATTTTTAATAGTAATAATAACAACTCTCTGAAGAATAATACACGCGCAAAACATTAGAGAAGAAGACCTTCAACTGTAACTCGCAGGAAGAAAGTCTATTTTAGAACGCTGCTCGTGAACAGCTGTTTCACGGACGCGACGGCTCTACCTAGGGTTGCCAACCGTACTTTAAAATAAAGTATTTTATAATGAACAGAAAATCACTTGTACTATCCCACAAATTTATTTAATACTTCCTGACCGGTTTCGCCTTTATGGCATTATCAAAGGAATTAATATAAGATCTTAATTACACAATAAATAGTTTACATCAGCCAGTGCGATCAATGACACTAACACATTTTCTGTTCATTATGTATTCCAAGTTCCACCAAGTGCCAACAATCAACAGTGTAAACATTCTAAAGTATTTTACGTTATTTTGGGTCTCTGCGCTTTAAACTTTTGAATACCAATAAAGTACGTGAAAATACTTATTTCAATCTTTACGTAAAATTAGACGTAGACTAAAAAAAACAGCCAGCGAAAACACAGCCGTAAAGAAATCTGAGGAAAAATGTATGACTTGTGCCCAGTTGTGCTTTTGTGTTTGTGCAAAGAGCATAAAAAATACAGTTTCACAAAAGCATTTCAAGCCTGGCCTTCCTAGTTCCTACCGTCCACTGCATTGACATTTTTTTATAAATATTTTGAACACCCTTGAATAAACGATACTTTTTTTTAAAGGACAGTACATTATTTACCTTCCCTGAAATCAGATATACTTTATTTCTTCTAAAAAAAGTTGGCAACCCTAGCTCTATCTCAAAAAAACGCTCATATCTCGTTGCGTTAGGGTTCACGCAATTTTATTTGAAACTCAAATATTTCCCAAACCAATGGTTTGCGCGGGTAGGTTTCATGGAAATTATGTTACTTCCAAGAGTTCCAAGGCCTTACTGGATTGGATTCAGTATTTCAGGCGATACGTAAAAGTTTTGCGTCCCTGTTACTCCACATGCGAAAAAACCCTCAGTGCGAGTGGGACGGAAAGTAGCAAAAAGTCGGTTTTTTATTAATATAAAATGTACTAAGTTATTTTGTCAAAAAGATTTTCAATGAGATTTTACAAATACATAATATCTACATTTTGAATGCAATTTCACAATGAAATTAGTTAGGATTTTAGAATTAAAGGAAAAAAAAACAATTTAGAGGTCTTTTCGGAATTAAATTCTATCGAGAAAATTTCATCCAATCGCGTTTTCCTTCAGTGAGAATTTTAATCGAATACTCAATAAACATTTACCCAAAAATGAAATACGTAGATGACGTTATAGTGGAGCAAATAGATTCGAAAAAAAACCATTATTTTTTTTAAGAAAGTCTTTTGATTTAAGGGAACAAAAACTAATCATTATTTTCAAACATAAAGAAGAATGAAAGATTTCTTTTTCGACTTATAAGTTTGTACAGCACTTATCTCTTATAACCTCAAAACGATGATCATACAAATATACCCTTCCAGGATCTAATTAAGTTTCCATGGATTATCAGCAATCTATACAGTACATAATCGTGTCGCATCCTTAATGGAAATCGTGCTTTATAATGACCATAGACAATAAATAATATCTAGCTACGGTAATATTAATATGGATATTACATTTAAAACTAAAATATACAACTGCTAAATTAATGTAGTGAACTCATACTTTGATAACAAAATATATAACGTCCACACAATCCGTACCCTTATTATAAATGCAAAAGTGTGTTTGTGGGTTTGTTAGTTTGTTTGTTTGTCCTTCTTTCACGCAGCAACGGAGCAACGTATCGACGTGATTTTTTGCATAGATATAGTTTATGAACCGTAGAGTGATATAGGCTACACTTTACCCGGGAAAATGCAAACAAAATCAGCGCGGGTGGAGCCACGGGTAAAAGCTAGTAACTAACGGTATTTTGATAGTTTGTTGTTTTTGGTGAAAGTGATATATCGTCTGTGCAAAGGTCCCCGTTGCTCCAGGTGGAAAGATCTGTGGTGCGAGAGGGACGGAATCGGGGAAATCTTACAAAAAGTCGATTTTAAATTAATACAAAATTAACTAAAATAGCTATAAAAATTTCCATAACCAGTAATTTAGGTATTATTAAAACCCATCTAAATAAATATTTTTGAAGTCTGTATGCTATTCCAATTTGTCAGAATATCAAAAAAAGTGTAAATTTAGATCTCATTTCAATAATTATTTCTATCGAGTGAAATTCCTCCAATCGCGTTTCTGATAGACCAAAATCTAGAAAAAAGTCCCAAAACTGTTGTACTAATTTATTTAACTTGGGACTTCTTTAGAACAGCAGATAAATAACTTCAAAAAGTGTCGATTTTGACGATAATTATACCCCCTTAAGAAAGAAATATTAAAAATAAAAATCTAAATAGGAGCTGCAGACAGTGGTGAAAAATTAAATTATAAATTACACATGTATATAAAAATAAATGTAAGTTAAATACCTAAAAAAATAATAAATTTATAAACTGAGAATATTTCAATACTGTATCGTCCAACAAAATTGTGCCATAAAGCCATGGCGCCTCACCTTACACTATATTATGTTTCACATCAATCTTTCCATCGACATAACAGTATAAACATCCATAACTTAAGGGTATGGTATAGGCTTAAAAAAAAATGTTACTACCCGCCCATCACAATAAGGCCAAAGATAAATACTTTATTAGCTTTTGATAGAGATCATTGGCCTATTTGTCTTGGACGGGTAATACTAATAATCACACAGCGAAACAACAGATTTTAGAGTTTTTAGCTAATACTGTAATATTTTATATGGAAAAAAAATAGAATTTTAGTAGATTCACTTCATATTTGTATTTGTATTCATATTTGTATTCATATTTGTAACCGATTTCTGTAAAGAACAGTTTAAAACAAAAAAAAAAGGGTTGGAATAATTTTTTTTTAGACAAAATATGTATCTTAATACCCAGGAACCCATTTCTAGAATAAATGACTTTTATTATTTATTTATTTTAATACATATTTTGTCAATGCGGTCAATATTTTGTCAATAAAAGATCAATTAAATTTATTGATCTTTTTTTTTAATGTTAATAAAATATTTTTATAAAACACCGTTCAAGGGCCTTTTTAATTTTTTATATATATGTTTTACTACACATAAATACAAACACTTAAATGGTTTTAGTCGCTATATTTCGACCCCTCAGTGGGGCCGTCATCAGGCCAATAGGAAAAAATGTTATATGACATATATGTGTAGGTATTTGAAGTAAGAAAACCGCTGACATCTATTGATTTTTTAATGTATGATTCCAAATTTTTTCAAACTAAAGACTTTGTGTATGTTCTAGGCTCAGTTCCTACCTTAACACTTTGCATGCGCTTTGCGTCCAAGCAATTATCATACACAGATGCGGCTACAACCACAATTTAGTACGAATCTATTGAAAATCAACCATTTTCTGTGCATATCACGTATCATTCTGGCTCTCCAGTACAATTTGACCTAAATGGCAATCGATTATCTTCCGTATTACCAGTGAAAAAGGTTGTTAAAGTGGCGAAGGAGATAAAATAAAGAATGCGGAACAGTCAAGTACGATTCTTGGAAATTGTCATGAGAATTTGAACGTATTTACATTTTTCTAGTTCAATGGCATCTTGAGATAATCTTGGTCCTGTGGTAAAGTTATATCAAGAATTCATTAGAACTGATGCCGGGCTCGACTGTGAAGGTACCACCATCTTACTTGGAGACCCCCTCGAAGTAATTCAGGGGAGAGTAAGAGGACAGCTCACAGGCAAAAAACCAAGAGGCCCACCCTGCCTGGGACCGATGGATGGCGGTATATCCATTCCATTATAGTCATAGGGCTTAGGAAAAAAAGCTGCGTTTTAGGCAGAAAGCAAGCCGCTTTGTCCAGTAATACTAAGGACCAATATGAATGATTTCATCCGAGGAAATGAAAATTTCATTCACTAGAATTCAAGATGGCGGACGTTTTCCAACATGGCGGCTGCATAATTTAAAAAATTTATAGAATCAAAACGGCTTCACCGATTTTAATTATTAGGGTGTCAATCAATTTGTATTGACATATTAAATAATAAAAAAAATATACCGTATAAAAAATTAAAGATGGTAGCTGAATATTAATAAAATTATGAAATTTTCTAAATATTTTTTTCATTCTTATAATAATAACAACTAAATTTTCTATGATATGGTCACATGTTTTTATAATTAAATAAATTATGATAATATTATCTACAAAAGTAAAAAAAAATCTTGAAAATCCGATGAGTAGTTTTTAAACTATACGCAGTTCAAAAGAACCGCGCGGTTTCGAATGTCATCACTGCACGTGATGTGATGCATCATAAAATCAAAATAATTTATACATCAAATGATTTGTATTTATATCTTGTAATTTATAAAGTCTTGTGAAAACCGGCCAAGTGCGAGTTGGACTCGCGCACAAAAGGTTCCGTACCAAGTACACAACTGTTTATTTGTTTTGGTCACAAGTTACTAATTTCATTATGAATTGGTGTTTCAATATTTTTTTGATTTCCTACAGTAGGTATGATTTCTCATAATAATAACATACAGGAATTACAAATTCCTAACTAGTTTAGTTTCTGAGATAGACTCCGTAATAAAAATGTTCTAAAACTAACAGAAGGCCCCATTTCTTTATTTTTTAAGGTATAAATTAGCATTAAATACATTAATCCTCTGTATCTAAAGCTTCATCCGATGTGGTTGAACTGAAAGAAGAAAAAATTCATATGAAATCAGCCCAGTATGTACCTATATCATCAATTGTCATATTTTTATAAGTAAAAATTAAAGAGATACCTTTCGTTTTTGCAGCTGCCTTTGCATGTGCTGCATTGCATTGTGCAGGGTAGACCCACCCGTCGACACGAGCAACGCATTGTTTCGCAGCCTTTTTTACAACCGCAATGGTCTAAGTAAGATAACTCATGCCATATCTCCCTGGCTTCAGACCATTGTGGTACCCAACTGTCATCAGATGATTTCCAACCCCAAGAGGATGGAGATGGCACAGCGGCATTGTCGAGAATAACGGAAGTGCCCCATAAGTGTCCCGCTTGATAGGTGGTACGGAGCAAGTGTTTTTGTAATGCCGCCGATGTTGGTGGGATGCTTGTTACGAATTTATTCTTGGTAGCAAATAGTTCCTTGCGTACCAAGTTGACCGACGAATGCGCTGTTTGTGAATCGTACAGGTAGCAGGTGAACTTTTCCAGCATAGCCATAATTTCTTTAGGAAGACTTTGTATTGGCTGCGATATTTCTTTTAAAGCTGGTGTAACTTCAGGGTGTGACAACCACGTTTTGAAGCATGACTTCTTTCCTTTTGTATGGAAATAAGAAGTAGTGTCACAGCCTGTAAAGGCGTGAAAGCCACGAAGAGCAGTTGATCTGTCAGGGCCCAAAGTGTTGGCTATTTCATGAACTTCGACATAACGGCGTTTATTTGCCGTCCCGGTCAATAGCCACAATTCTTGCAGGCCACTCTCAGTTAAAGTTTTATAAAATTATATCAATAACACCAAAACATCTGTGTCGGAAGATCTGACCAGAATACGCGTGATTCCCTGTTCTGCCATATCCTTTGCGTGAAGTACGATGCGGCCATCGGCTTCTTCTGCATGCGTTCCTATTGTTTTTCCAGAAATTGCGGTGCGAGTGTAGTCTGAAGAAGTCACTAGATTAGCAACAGTTTCTGAGGCAAGCCTACCTGAATGACTGATGCTACTAATGTGGTGACAAATGTTGCTCAGATCTTCCGACACAGATGTTTTGGTGTTATTGATATCATTTTATAAAACTTTAACTGAGAGTGGCCTGCAAGAATTGTGGCTATTGACCGGGACGGCAAATAAACGCCGTTATGTCGAAGTTCATAAAATAGCCAACACTTTGGGCCCTGACAGATCAACTGCTCTTCGTGGCTTTCACGCCTTTACAGGCTGTGACACTACTTCTTATTTCCATACAAAAGGAAAGAAGTCATGCTTCAAAACGTGGTTGTCACACCCTGAAGTTACACCAGCTTTAAAAGAAATATCGCAGCGAATACAAAGTCTTCCTAAAGAAATTATGGCTATGCTGGAAAAGTTCACCTGCTACCTGTACGATTCACAAACAGCGCATTCGTCGGTCAACTTGGTACGCAAGGAACTATTTGCTACCAAGAATAAATTCGTAACAAGCATCCCACCAACATCGGCGGCATTACAAAAACACTTGCTCCGTGCCACCTATCAAGCGGGACACTTATGGGGCACTTCCGTTATTCTCGACAATGCCGCTGTGCCATCTCCATCCTCTTGGGGTTGGAAATCATCTGATGACAGTTGGGTACCACAATGGTCTGAAGCCAGGGAGATATGGCATGAGTTATCTTACTTAGATCATTGCGGTTGTAAAAAAGGCTGCGAAACAATGCGTTGCTCGTGTCGACGGGTGGGTCTACCCTGCACAATGCAATGCAGCACATGCAAAGGCAGCTGCAAAAACGAAAGGTATCTCTTTAATTTTTACTTATAAAAATATGATAATTGATGATATAGGTACATTCTGGGCTGATTTCATATGAATTTTTTCTTCTTTCATTTCAACCACATCGGATGAAGCTTTAGATACAGAGGATTAATGTATTTAATGCTAATTTATACCTTAAAAAATAAAGAAATGGGGCCTTCTGTTAGTTTTAGAACATTTTTATTACGGAGTCTATCTCAAAAACTAAACTAGTTAGGAATTTCGTAATTCCTGTATGTTATTATTATGAGAAATCATACCTACTGTAGGAAATCAAAAAAATATTGAAACACCAATTCATAATGAAATTAGTAACTTGTGACCAAAACAAATAAACAGTTGTGTACTTTTGTGCGCGAGTCCAACTCGCACTTGGCCGGTTTTCACAAGACTTTATAAATTACAAGATATAAATACAAATCATCTGATGTA
Source organism: Ypsolopha sequella (assembly GCA_934047225.1). Lineage (NCBI taxonomy): Eukaryota > Metazoa > Arthropoda > Insecta > Lepidoptera > Ypsolophidae > Ypsolopha > Ypsolopha sequella. The sequence goes on along the minus strand of OW204004.1, from coordinate 17,915,142 downwards.
TAAATTACTGAAATTGGTGCACTCGTTTTGATTTTATGATGCATCACATCACGTGCAGTGATGACATTCGAAACCGCGCGGTTCTTTTGAAATGCGTATAATTTAAAAACTACTCATCGGATTTTCAAGATTTTTTTTTAGTTTTGTAGATAATATTATCATAATTTATTAAATTATAAAAACATGTGACCATATCATAGAACATTTAGTTGTTATTATTATAAGAATGAAAAAAATATTTAGAAAATTTCATAATTTTATTAATATTCAGCTACCATCTTTAATTTTTTATACGGTATATTTTTTTTATTATTCAATATGTCAATACAAATTGATTGACACCCTAATAATTAAAATCGGTGAAGCCGTTTTGATTCTATAAATTTTTTAAATTATGCAGCCGCCATGTTGGAAAACGTCCGCCATCTTGAATTCTAGTGAATGAAATTTTCATTTCCTCGGATGAAATCATTCATATTGGTCCTTAGTATTACTGGACAAAGCGGCTTGCTTTCTGCCTAAAATGCAGCTTTTGATACTAATATTGCCGTAAGCCCTTAGAATATTAGGGAGGGATCCGGCTATTAAGCCGGGTCTTATACGGAACAGACTGGTGATGGGCAGCGGCGTCACTGGTGCGAGGGTTCCGGCACCGCGCTCACCAACCCGCCTGCCCAGCGTGTGTGAGTATAGGCAATTCTTCCAGGATGACCGCTGGGAGTGGCAAAGTCCTCTAAAGGCTTATGTCCAGCAGTGGACGAACTAGGCTGATGGATGGATGGATTATTTTACGAAGTAAAATACGGATTGTGAAATACCCACCTTTTTCTAATTAATCGAAACAGAACACTAAAATTCAAAATTCACTCAACAGTTATTCAACAAAACCTTATTTTATTACCTATGTATTGTGTATGTTGCTATCGCAAAGTTTCCATTGGTTTTCATAAATTGGAATTTCAGAAATTTTTAATTGAAACCACTTTCTGGGCGAGCGGCCGAGCGCTCCTCATCCTAGGTCTAGTCTAATCGAAAAAAAGTATTAAAATAAATCTTTATTTACAAATATAATATATAAATTTGTAGATGTATTAATAATTTGCAATATTCCACTAAACGTGTTTAGCGGAATATTGCAAATTATTAATACATCTACAAATTTATGATGGACTTCCGCAAAGTAACGCCTTTTTTAATAAATTCTAATATAATATATTATCAACATGCATTACATTACATGGTAAAATATTATTATGTATACTTCCCAAATGAAAAAGAAGTACACTCAAAAAACATCTTTTGTTTAAAATAACAAAGATGACCCCGTTCGAGTAATAGAGCACTCAGTCCATTTCAAGGTTTCGAGTTCGATTCCCAACGAGACCGGTCTCTGTTTACCTTTGTCTCTAACCAACATTAATCTTTAGTTTATCTCAACTTAAGAACCTTGTTAATTGGTAATCGAAAGACGATTAATTTGGATTTGGTTATGTATCACACTTCTGTTTTGTAATTGTACGATTGTTTTGTTCCAACTTCAAGTTTTTATTTTTACATATTATATATTGACATTTGTTCTTAGTTAATTGACACACATATTTTATAATTATAATTATTCTCAATTTGTTTTTTGTTAGTGCATGATTGCGATATGCGAAAAAAATACGGGTGTTTCTTTTCGAAATACACGGAAATTTTTTATAAATTTCTGGTATATGCATTTTGACTATATAATATAGGGTTTTCAAATTGGAAAACATGTTTGGATAAACTTTCCTCGATAGAAATAATTGTTGAAAAGAGGTCTTCAAACACACTTTTTCTCCTCGTTTGACGAATAGGAACCATATACAGAACTCAAACATATTTTATTAGGTGTGTTTCAACAATATCTAGAGATTTGATATTTTGCTAGCTATTTTAGTTTTTTTAATAAAAATATAAAACCAACTTTTTTCCCTTTCGCCCTGAATCCGCCCCTCTCGCACTGCGCGATTTTTTGCTTGGAGTGACGGTGACAAAAATAAAATTCGCATAGCCTCTTAAATATACAACCAAATATTTGTACGCCATGACATGGTTGAATTTGTTGGGACTGTAATTATATGTAACATCCATTGTAAACCCGAATAAATGATTTACTTATTTACTTACTTAATTTCAATTAACTATAACAATTAACAAATGTTATTATATGAAGATATTATTACATATATCAATAAAAGATATTCAAAACATTGTGAAACGAAGAACATTTTTCACACGCTTAAAAATGATGATGATGACATATCAAATTGCCAATTCAAGAAATTATACATACAAAAAAACCGGCCAAGTGCGAGTCGGACTCGCGCACGAAGGGTTCCGTGCCATTATCTATAAAAACGGCAAATAAAACATATTTGTTGTATGGGAGCCCCCTTAAATATTTATTTTATTCTTTTTTTTAGTATTTGTTTTTATAGCGGCAACAGAAATACATCATCTGTGAAAATTTCAAGTGTCTAACTATCACGGTTCATGTGATACAGCCTGGTGACAGACGGACAGACAGACGGACACAGCGGAGTCTTAGTAAGGGTCCCGTTGGTTACCCTTTGGTTACGGAACAATAAAAATGTACACTAAATTAATCTTTTATAAAAAGTTTTACACAAATCTGTCATTCGCATTTTAGGTTCTTTAAATTGTCCAAAAACAATACGTTTTTTTTTTCATTCTTAGTAGTAACAGTTATCATTTTTCATTGACTACGAGTACAAACACGTATCTGGTACAATTAATATGTTCTCTACATAACTTATTTCTCGATTATAAAACTGATTTTACCGCTACCTCAAAACTAAGTTCACTCTTAAACAACTGACGGAGGACTTAAAATCCTTCGGCCATCGCTTCGAATTTTAAATTTTCACATAGCCTTCTTCAGCCAGCATCTTCAAGAGTTCCATTCGAAATTTGAATTCAATGCACATTGCATTTGAGTCTAATTTGAAAGATGCCTCATTTGATGCTTGGAAGAGCGGCTACGTTTCAAAATAGACTTTAGGAGTTGGTGTTACATGTTGTATTGGACTAAAAAATAAGGTTGTTTTAATAATAACCCGTTTGAGTTGGTCGTGGGAACGAAGTCGGATATGCGAAGCATAATGGCCTGTCGGAACAGTCCAAGACTGCAATAGTCCAATTTTGCTGCCTTTTACTTAGATTATGTTTGTGGTGAGACGAAATAAGAAACTCGTTTTTGGACGCATCGCCTTATTTATGCAGTTAATGCAAAGTTTCAGTCAATTTTGAAACATAGACACATATCTGATGCGATTTTTGGATTACATCATTCATCTTTGTATCATGTTTTTTTTTCTTTGTTTAAACCATATGCATGTTGTTATTATAAGTAATGATAATGAATAAGGAAGTAATAATCAATTTTACTAACGCATGTAAGTACTTACACTAAAAGGTCACGGACATTTGCACAGAAACCGATCAGCGACTAACAAACAATAGCCAAGATAAAAAAAAAACATTTAGGGACGACGATAAAAACAATTTGTAAAAAGCTAACGATTTGTCGTTAAAACTTGACATCTCTTTTAATTCTCCTAAAACAAACCACACAAGGCATAAAAGCTTTAAAACACAGCATTTGTATGTAAACAGGTGGTTAACTCAGGTTTACTGTCATCCGTAAAACAGCCTTTATTTTAAACTGGACACGATACATTCCCTCTACACTATATATCCTTCCAATTGAGCCCCTAACAAAGAGCGCAATAGGACTCTACAAACACGCAAAGATCGTGTTAAAGTGTAAAGCACAAATTGTCTTTGTCAGTGTTAAATAGGTGTGAGTCTGTGTGCGTGCTTGCGCAAGAGTCGAAACAGACGAGACAAAGCTGACTCATACCAGCTTATTCAAGCTTTTAGAGTCGTGGACCACTTTGGAACGACCTCATTATATTATTATTAAATATACAAGATGCTGACGGAATTTTATATTTGCGCCCCATAAAATGCACCTAAAACTGAAGTTGTCATAAACAGCCTTTAGGGTGTTGAGAAACACTTTAAAAAGTTATTTGGCTTTTTTTAAGCAGCAGCGGCAGCTCAGTGGTGTGACGCCCGCGTCTCAATTTTAAGACCCGAGTTCAAATCCTGCCGGTCATTAATGTACCCACGAGTTTTTCGGAATTTATATTCATAGTAGGTAATTCTATAACTTACCACTTGCTGAGAGTTAAGGAAAATAGTTTGTATTTTTGTGCCTGAAGTTCGAAAATAATGCTCGCCCCCCGGTACGTTGGGACGTAAAAATCGTTGGCAAAAAGAGGGTGTACGAGTGTGGGTGGACTACTACAGTCGTGTCGTTTTTTTTTTTTTTTAAGTAGGTATCGAATGTTTGAAAGTAAAGTAATCAAAACTTCGTCTTCATATTAGTTTTAAAGACTCAAATTAATGTGGGTTTCTTTTGAAGGTTTGTCTACCCGCAAATTACACAGAGGTCAAGATAATTTGCTTCAAGTTAGAGCCAAAATACTTCCACCTGTCATTTAAACTGAAGTCAATGATCTATGGCCATGATCTTCCAAAAAATATTACATGTCTACATAATTAGATGACAAAGCCATTCTAAAACCTTTTCTATTACAATAATCATAAGATTTGTTCATTTGCGTATAGTTTAATGTGATTACACGCACGTAGGTTTGATTGAATTACATACGAATTGGAATACAATACAGAACAAATATTGCAAAAGAACCATGAAACAGACGGTAATAGCCTTGTCATCTGATAGATTTCAAATAAAACGAAGGCACATACCTATAGGATATCGGAAGCTTATTGTAATATTTGTCAATACGTGTAAGATATCAATTTGCCATAGGCACACTCAGAAAAAATTCAAGGGTTGGAACGCAAACTTTCTTGTATAATTTTGTACAATTTATATCTGAAATATGAATGTATCTTAATGTTATTTTCAAAAACAAAATTAATTTATAAATTTTTTAGATTGTTTTGTTTTATTTTATAAAGGCATTATGTAAAAGTTTTAGCGTCCCTGTTACTCCATATGCGAAAAAACCCTCTGTGCGAGAGGGACGGATTCGCGGAAAAGTAGAAAAAGTCGGTTTTTTATTAATAAAACATGTACTAAAGTTGCTATACCGTTAAAACCTATCTAATAAAATATAATTGCAGTCCATACGTCATTCTAAATTGTCATACCAAGAGAATTGGTGTCGAAAAAGACCTCATTTCAATAAATATTTTTATCGAGCCGAATTTCTCCAATCCCGTTTCTGTTTTAACAGATCCTTAGAAAAAGATTTCAAAAATAATATACTATTTTATCAAAATAATACATCATTTACTGAATGTAGATATGCAAGTTCTTAAAGTGTCGATTTTTTTTCCGTCGGGCCTTAATTCTCAGTTATTTTTAAACACTGTCAAAATTGTAATTTAACCCTCCTATTCCCGTAAAGGTCTAAAACAATAGATTGCCAGTAGCACAGATCCATATTACAGATTAAGTCTTGAAAAAGAATAGTTTAATCTGACAATATAAATTAATATAGAACTAGCTTTTGCCCGCGGCTTCGCTCGTGCTGATTTCGTTTGCACTTTCCCAGGATAAAAAGTAGCCTATGTCACTCTCCTGCCCATAAACTATCTCTATGCAAAAAATCACGTCGATCCGTTGCTCCGTTGCTGCGTGAAAGAAGGACAAACAAACAAACACACTTTCGCATTTTCAATAGAACCGCTGGAAAACTACTATAAGAAAATTAAGAGAATGGCATACCCTAGCAACTTTTTTTATTACCTGTCCAGCACAATAAGTCTAATGTCAAAGACTTTATTCGCTTTTCATTGAGGCGATTATATGTTGGCTCTTTGGCCTCTTGTTCTTGGACGCGTAATACTAGTGATCACGCAGCGAAACAACAAATTGGTGTGTTTTTAGCTAATACTGAAATATTTTGTAGAGAAAAAAATATTGGATTTAGGTAACATCCCTTCATTATTTCTATTGCCTATTCTATAAAAAAAATCAAGTTGATCTCTTAACCGCGTTTTTGAAACGAATGTTTGAAAAACAAAAAAAAAGAGGGTGAAAAAAATTTTTTTTTTACAAAAGTATAAATCTTTAAACATTGTTTATAGGTGGAATCGGAATCCCTAGATAAAAGATCGATAAATCAAATATATTTTCTTCAATATGAGGAGAGACCTTAGTTTCTTCCAATGAACCCTTGAAAACCTGGTGTTGTTGATCTTCTAGCGTCAGGTGTCCCGTTAAGTGAAATATATTTCAGGCCCTTTCCCAAGCTCTAAAATCAGTCACAAGGAAGATAGTGCTGAAACAAATAACAATATAATAACAAACAAATAATAAAATTGTTCTATGTTCAATGTTCACATAACGCCCTCGTGAGCGTTCAGTATGTGCATTACAAGCTGGTATGTCAAGTAGTTACAAAGATTCGGTGTACAGATATGGTGGAAAAATTCGTCGTTCCAGATACGAACCTCGGTAGCGCAGTCGGTAGCGCGCCTATCATGTAAGCAGGAGGTCGCAGGTTTATATCCTGGACCTAGGAATTTTTTCAAAAATATTTCAGGAGGTAATTTTCAAAAGTGGTCAAATCACATTTCGGTAATCTTAGAGTACAGCCATGTTTGTAACGTCTGTTGTAAATTTTTTGGTAGAGTTTTTTAAAAGAAGCAATTTTTTAAAGTTTATTCCCTGTAAACTAATAAAGATAAAACGCAGATTTCTCACAAATTTCTCAAAGTAGATTTTTGTAAGAAAAACGCATTTTTTCAGATTTTTTGTTTAACCAATTTTGAAAATTACCTCCTGATTTGTGCTTTTAAATTTGTTTCTGATTGATTTCTAGTTTGTAATGCATTATAATAATAATTAAACAATTACACCCTCGTTGGCGCCATATTTCTTTATCTACTTGTCATATAATTTTCGTCATTTAACGCATCCCTCGCAGGAAGTCTGAATGTTTGGGAAAGAGACAAAAAATACGTAAAAATCAGCGTCCGACTTCTTTATATATCCTTGAGATTGTTATATTTTTAGGATTCCGCCTCTAAAAGGAAAACCTTTTTTGGAGCCTAGGTGTCTCTCTGTCAGTGCATCGGGGAATCTAGCACGCACCGTCGATACAGTGTCTTTCCATCACACTTGTTCTTTCGCACATTAACAAACGCGATATGGCTGTGAGCTCAAGTTGGATAGATAGAAGCTGTGTATTTCTGGCACATGCTGTCACACAGGTAAGAAGGCATAAAAACTTATTTTTAGGTGTACCACTTTGTACAATTTATGAAACAAGCCATATAATGGGTGGCGCAAAAGTAATGTCATAATTTGAATTGGGTGCCATTTTGTAATACATAAAAAAAGAGCTCTGTTTTTACAAAAAAATTATTTGAAAATTTATAATTTCTGATATTCATTGGAAAAATGATATCGCTCAAATGGCCACCTCCCGAGTTGATGCATAATTGCGTTCGTTTTACGGCATTTTGAATTGTTACTCGCAAAACATCTGGCTATCTGGCACAAAATTGGCGATTTCTTCTACAACGTTATCTTTCAAGACTTGCAAAGTTCGTGGTTTGTTGTGGTAAACGTGAGATTTTAAAAAGTCTAAAATGAAGAAGTCTGGTGCTGTTACATCTGGCGATCTGGACGGCCAGTTCAAATCTCCGAAACGAAGATCAAAATTTGTCAAATAAGCAGTAAGAATAATTCCACGTTCTTCAGGTGGCAACTAATTCTCTATATATCTACATTATAATTGTCAAAGCACAGTGACATTTGGCGCCATCTGCAAAAATGGCAGCCAATTCAAATTATGACATTACTTTTGCGCCACCTTGTATTTTTAAAATTTTTACCATCTACATTAACGGAACTGAATCCAATGCAAAACTGTTTAGCACTGTGGAATTCCTTAATCCGATAATCCGAATTAGTGCAAATTATATTTCCTGAACTATAACCACGCTTAAAATATCCGCTACAGTTCTCAAAGTTAAATTTTTCTCTGTATTTGCGGAACCCTCATTATCAATCTAATTTAGTATCCTTGACCGGTTTTACTTTAACTTATTAGAGACTTCAATAATACCGGTAGTAATAAAGGAGACACTGACTTTATTTTTTTGTCCACTTTATTTTTGCAATCACATGAAGTCAGTGCAAAAAACGTCTTCCGTTCGGTTTACATTAAAATGTATCATTTTATAGTGTCTCATGTTTCTTTGATGACTTTGATGCATTTTTGAGATGACAGTGCTTTAGTTTTAAGACCCGTTTCGCAGCGGGATTGTGAAAAACCTGCCGTTTTCTAATTAATCGGAACAGAACACTTGTATTCAAAATTTACTCAATAGTTATTCAACAAAACCTTATTACTTGTGTTTTGTGTATGCTGACATAGTAAAATTTCCATTGGTTTCTGTGAATCATAATTATGATCATAATTTTTATATAATAATCATAATTTTAGTTTGTTTGGGTATCTAGTACTAAAATTGTATCTATCACTGTACTTTATGAATAAATGTGTATGTGATTTCGTGACACATGCCATTTCATAAATATATAGACTTGGCAGGAACAGCAGTTTATTTCTTATAAAATATTGTTTACATGACACACTGGGTTCTTAATTGAAAATTGCATGAATACATTTTTTCTGTGCTATAAAAGCTCTGCGGATTCAGGGCGAAAACGAAAAATGTTAGTTTTATAATTTTTATAAAAAAACTAAAATAGCTAGCAAAATTTCAAATCTCTAGATATTGTTGAAAACTTGAAACACACCTAATAAAATTTGTTTGAGGTCTGTATGTGGTTCCTATTCGTCAAACGAGGAGAAAAAGTGTGTTTGAAGACCTTATTTCACAGTTATTTCTATCGAGGAAAATTTATCCACACATATTTTCCAATTTCAAAACCCTAGATTATATAGACAAAATGTATATACCAGAAATTTATTAAAATTTCCCGTGTATTTCGTGAAATACACAAAAAAGAAGCACCTCCTTTTTTACATATCGCCTTATTATTCAGCGTAGGTAAACAATATGCATAGTCAGTCAACCGTTTTGCATGCCATATCTTACAAAACAAAACCCAGAATTGTAAATTGTAATACAATGTTACTTAGCAAAAGTCAGGTGCCAATGTGATGTAAGTACTTTTCAATACAGTACCAGAAATATCCTTACTTCGAAATGGACCTAACCACCACTCCAAGTCTACGCACCAGGACCTCAGTAATACTTTATATTCTCTGCCTCAGTACAAGAAGGCCGTATATCTTTACTCAAAAGGAGGTTATTCTGACGTTTCTAAAGTGAGATTCAAAGTACGCAAAGCATCTGTCAGTCAGTTTTAAAGAAACACGAAAATTCGCGAAGCGCGATCGCAGCTGCCAACTTCACAACATTTGGTACGTGCCATGGTGGAGAAAAAAATCTCAAAGACATGCTGCTTCTAGGATGCTGCAGAAAAACTGGGACAAAAAATACTCCTTACTGTCTTTTTAAACTGAATGCTTGGATTTTTTACATTAATGTTTAAAAAATGTAAAATATAAGTTGGGTCGTCGGATGTGAATTCTTCTTTGAGACATTATGAAAAAATTAAAATCTTTGTCGGTATTGTACCGACGACGAATGAAGAAAACTGCAAAAAGAACTTGTACTATAGACGTGGCTTCTTTATGATCTATTTTAATGGTACGTTTTTTTATAAATAAGACGGTTTTCTGGGTTCAGATTTTTGTAAAATGTATAATTTTTTTTCTTAAAAATCTTTTTTTTTAGCTTACATTTTATATTAAAAAGGGTGCCAATAAATAATTTTGCACTCAAAACCAAAACAGGAGGTGAAATTAATTTTAAACAATCACGATCATATTACAACTCCTATGAGACCGGAAGATGGTTTGCAATTAATATCTATATTTCTATATCTATATTTCTATGAAATATTATTCTCTCCATCTATCTGTAGCATCAATAAGAAAGCATCTGCTTAAAATATCAGGCTTCCTACCTGGACATCTTTCTTTAGAGCATATGCCTTTCTTAAGAGAAAAAAAAATCCCATAATGATACAAAAGTAGCTTCTTAACACATCTGCTCTATGGACTCTGCAGTTTATTTTGACACCGTTCTAACAAATCCATTGACTCATTGAGATTCCATCTTGCAGTGCACAACATAAGGTCCATAATTAAATGTTTAGACACGGTGTTAGCACCACGTGATTCTTCAAAAGGTTTTGGCAGCCGTCTTCGGCCAATCTCGGCTGTTTCCGTGTACATTCGGACGCGTGTCTTGTAAACTGTAATTTTGCCCAAAATGTAAAAGACTTGCGGTCATTTGGTCAATTTATAATTTATTTATTAGTGTTTGACCAAGATTATTGTCATTTCAAGTTGTCTGAAGGAATCAGAGGTAATAAAGTCGGATACGAGTGGTCAAATTGCAAATTAGTTGAGTGGAAGTAGGTGCACGATTGCGATCATCCGTTAATAATTCAATTCGTATCTATGTTTATGGTGTAATAAATAGTAGATATTTAGAACCTGACCTTTAAATGCGATTAATTAGAAAATGCCTTAATAAAAGAAAAAAACGAAGTTGTGTATTAATTTAGCGGTTTGGAACGTAGACATCGCTAACACCGCGTTCTTAAAAAAGTAAAAAAAAACCGGCCAAGTGCGGGGTGGGCCACGTGCATTGTATGGTTCCGTAGTTGCCCGTCACAATATGCAGACTTAGAAGGTTCATAAACTTCTATTTATTACCTGTACTACACAACTAACAACTTCATCGAAATAATATGTAGTGTTTTCATATTATTGACACTATTTATAGAACATATATTTTTTTTTCAATGCAAGTGCTCGTAAAGGCCCGCTTTTTATGCATCAAAACCGAACAGAAAGTCGATTATTTTGCCCTAGGGCTTTATTATTTTTTTTTTTTTATTTACAATTGTTGGCTAACCGGCTGCCTTTCCTGTGTACCATAGATGTTATACTTTTTTTTCCACTGTTTAACGGCTCTGAATACAGTCCTTTTGAGCCAATCATAATTTAAAGTTCAAAAGATTATATTTGTTTTCATTTCCTCACACTATGCATTGAAAAACGTAGTATGATATACGGGCGTAAGAGCAATAAATTACTCGGTTACGTTTAAAACACTCGCTACGCTCGTATTTTAAATCGTCCTCGTAATTTATTCCTTTTCGCCCTAGTAGCATAAACTACTATTATATATGTATATCCAAAATAGTTAGTTTCCTGATCTTACTAATATTGTATTGGCCATGGTATGATTAATATGGTCAAATTACAAAATATATATTTATTAGGGGTTCTTTTGATATTGAATTTTTCAGTTAATTTACTTACTGATATATTCCCAATTTTTACCCAGTGTACATTTAATTCAACAATTTAATTTAATTTAATTCTTAGATTGACTGGACTACAAGTAATTTTCAATGGAATTTGTACGAAATTTTCCTTTTCACTTCACTAATGTTCTGCAAATACATTTATTACTTATTTATTATTAACTTATTGGTCGACTATTACTCGTTAACTTGTAAAACCTATAGTTGTGATAGTTTTCCTTTTAACTTTGTCATATATTACTTACCGTGAATTTTTTCACATATCCAAAAACAACCGTTTAGCTGGCAGGGAAGGATATTACTCTAACAAAATTTCGCAAACGGATCCCTAAATCGAAAAATGGTTTTCACATACCCGTAATATTTTTGAACGACATATGTCCCACACTATGGGATAGACGAGAAAAAAAAATCATCCCTACTTTATGTGTAGGGGAGTACAATAAAAAAAAGTTTTTCGCGATTTTCTTTTACTTTGCCGGCGTGATTAATATGTATACCTTGCCAAATTATAGCTTTCTAGTACTACGAGTCAGACAGACAGACAGACGGACGGTCATGGTGAAACTACAAAGGTTCCTTGTGACTACGGAACCCTAAAAAAGGTCCGAAGGAGGTCTAAAGCAAAGGTGGTACATTTTTTGCCAAACAAATAATCTTCAAGGTCTGTTTTGGTACATCTGCCACTACTCGGAAGTTTCTTATTTTAAAATTAAGGCATCTGCATAGTAAATCTATAGCAAAAAATTGACCTACAAAATTGAAAAAATCACCTTACTTTGTTACCAAGCTTTGAATTCCTATGAACGGTACTTGGATCCCCTAAGCGAATAGAAATAAGGTAGGAATTCGTGTGCTTAACCAAATAACTGAGTTTCAGTTAAGGACTTTTTTACAGCTTCCATAGTAAAAAGCTGCCAATTTCCGCTCGATTTTTGAAAAGCATCCGCATTTAAAAAGTAGGTCTGCGTGTGATTAGTGGCGCATGTGTTTTGTTTTTTGCCATTTTTGACGTTTTTTGAATGTTTTGACGTGTCATTTGTAAGCAATTTATTAAGTCTTTTTAAGGAGCACCTGGCAGCTTTTGAAAACAAAACTGTATGCTGATTTCAAAACCCATGTGCCTTTAAAACTAAAAATCAACATTTCTAACAGAAACATCGTGGAAGTTTTAACAAATTGAAAAAGTTATTATGACTTATACAATTAAATGAGACTTGACGATAATTCATGATTTATATACTTTTACATATCGCCTTAATAAAATAATAACTGATTTATATAAACGGCTCACCTCATTACGAGTTATGATCGGGATAGCCGACCAGTTTCAGCAGATTTAGACTGCCTTCATCAGGACGAGTGAAGACGTTTACGCGACGAGGTTACGCCTCACACTGGTCGGCTATCCCGATCATAACTCGTATTGAGGTGAGCCGTTTATATAAATCAGTTATTATGACCATTCCATTTTATTAAGGTGATATGTAAAAGTTTAAGCGTCCCTGTTACTCCATTTGCGAAAAAACCCTCAGTGCGAGAGGGACGGGTTCGTGGAAAAGTAGCAAGAAGTCGGTCTTTTATTAATATAAAATGTACTAAAGTTGCTATCAAAACTTCGTTTAACCAGGTCCAAGATAATGTTAAAACCCATCTAATAAAATATAATTGCAGTCCATATGTTATTCTGAATTGTCAAACCAGAAGAATTGGTGTCGAAAAAGATCTCATTTCAATAAATATTTCTATCGAGCCGAATTTCTCGAATCGCGTATCTGTTTTAACAGATCCCTAGAAAAAGAATCCAAAAATAATGTACTATTTTATTAAAATAATACATTATCTACTGAAGTAGATATGCAAGTTCTTAATGCAAGTTCTTTCTAATGTAATACTCTGTAAGGGAAGAGCTTGGCGCCTATAGCACCGGTACATACACCCCTGTAGGTGTCAAGGTAATAATATTAATGTAATACTCTGTCAGTGAAGAGCTTGGCGCCTATAGCACCGGTACATACACCCTTGTAGGTGTCAAGGTAATAATATTAATGTAATACTCTGTAAGGGAAGAGCTTGGCGCCTATAGCACCGGTACATACACCCTTGTAGGTGTCAAGGTAATAATATTAATGTAATACTCTGTAAGGGAAGAGCTTGGCGCCTATAGCACCGGTACATACACCCTTGTAGGTGTCAAGGTAATAATATTAATGTAATACTCTGTAAGTGAAGAGCTTGGCGCCTATAGCACCGGTACATACACCCTTGTAGGTGTCAAGGTAATAATATTAATGTAATACTCTGTAAGTGAAGAGCTTGGCGCCTATAGCACCGGTACACACACCCTTGTAGGTGTCAAGGTAATAATATTAATGTAATACTCTGTAAGTGAAGAGCTTGGCGCCTATAGCACCGGTACATACACCCTTGTAGGTGTCAAGGTAATAATATTAATGTAATACTCTGTCAGTGAAGAGCTTGGCGCCTATAGCACCGGTACATACACCCTTGTAGGTGTCAAGGTAATAATATTAATGTAATACTCTGTAAGGGAAGAGCTTGGCGCCTATAGCACCGGTACATACACCCTTGTAGGTGTCAAGGTAATAATATTAATGTAATACTCTGTAAGTGAAGAGCTTGGCGCCTATAGCACCGGTACATACACCCTTGTAGGTGTCAAGGTAATAATATTAATGTAATACTCTGTAAGTGAAGAGCTTGGCGCCTATAGCACCGGTACATACACCCTTGTAGGTGTCAAGGTAATAATATTAATGTAATACTCTGTAAGTGAAGAGCTTGGCGCCTATAGCATCGGTACATACACCCTTGTAGGTGTCAAGGTAATAATATTAATGTAATACTCTGTAAGTGAAGAGCTTCCCAAGTAACACATCAAAGCAGTATAACGGCCGACTTACAGCATTTCTGTATCGTTTTCGCATTTTGCGTTAGTTCTATAGTAGCATTACAAACGTTTATACGGCTACTGTAATGCTTATTTGGGCACAAATTATACGGCTTTAGATCCTAAATAGGTTCACAATAGCTGTTTAATTGCATTAGAAGCGCATTATATTAGCATTATTGTGGTCAAAGAAGGTATCAATCGCATTAAAGAAGCATTATTACGGTCAATGAAGTTGTTAATCGCATTACAGAAGCATTATACTAGCAATATTATTGATAATGAAGATGTTAATTGCATTACAAAAGCATTATACTAGCATTAGAATGTAGTAAAAGAATGATTGGAGCTATTTAAGTGTTCACAGTTAGAACTTAAATAAACCCTACATAATTGCAAAAACATCTCTAAATACCACGGTACAAATGTTATAATACAATTAATGTTGTAATTTAACTATTTGGTCTCGTAATTGAATATGGACGAAGACGGTCAAAACTGAGTGAGTGACGCCATAGTTGTATACATCAAAACAAAACTTATAATACCGGGTAAGTTTTTGATTCTTTTGTAATTTTATGCCTTCAAATATTACTGCGCAATGTAGTTTACTGTTAATATCTATATAAGTTTCATTGAAAATTTTCACGCGCCTTCTATATCTTGTGGTTTTGATATAAAATATTATATAAAGATATATGTGAAATAGCCAAAACAATAGTGTATTCCTAGTATAGAACGAATTTTGCATAATTAACATAAAAGTATTAGTTGGGCAGTATTAAATTAAGTTATTATCATTATTATATAGGTCTACTGCGTTTATAATTCGTTCCGAATGATAATATTTTTTGGTTATAAAATATTTACAAAATGGTGTCGGCCGATAGCAGCTCGGTGAGCCTTTAAAAAGGCTACTTAATGCCACCAGCACTATAAAAACTCACCCATGAACCATTATTAAGCCAGAGACCAGAGAGAAGACTTTTGATGAACCACTGTAGTGCCATTGTCTATAAAGTAGTTCTATATGGGTTCACCGGTATACCAGTAGACTTGATGTAGATTGAAATAGTGCCATTACCTGAACGAAATTTTGGGGATCCTTAAGCAAAACAATAAAACCCAATTCAGAATTTTTGTTCAACTTGAATACGTTTGTAAAGAGTTGATAAAAAGGCTTTTTGAACGCATTATCTACAAAATTATTCCTGTGCGTGGCTTATTAAATGATTATGGTGTTGTCAACAAAAAAAAATGAAGTAGATAGTTTTGTTTGAGTACTTGAAAATCACTCAATTAACAATGCCATATTATTGTGATTCTAAAGATCTTATTTCAATGTCCCGCCGCACCGTGGGCCTTACACTGATGCAGCTGCGGGACCTTTCCCTACCGCAATCAAATATATCTGTACACTTTAGGATGGTCAAAAACTTCGGAAAACGCACTAATATCTTTTTTATGGATGATGTTTTTTAATAATATTATTTTCTTATTTTCAGTAATGTTTGTACGATCCATACAATGCCGTTCAAAACAGTACAGACGATAGAGAGAAGGAAAACAATACTAGTTATTGTACCTTCTTTGTGGGAGGAAACTGTGGTGGCCGCCTAAAAAGACACAGTACAAATTAATGAAAGATTAGCAATCCAAGCCTCATAAAACAGAATGGAGATGAATGGACTACATTTTAAAAAGGAACAATATTTGAACATATCAGCTTACCGAAGCTGAATTATCAATAATGGAAGAAAACTCAGACACAGACGTAAATGACACAGGCATGTTTGCACCCCGGACCATTGTCGATCATACTACAAACTGAGAGTTTGTTTAGGAAAGTATGATTGACAAAAGATTGATTTAAATTTTATAATTTTGGAATAACGGTTCAGTCATACTTCTTTAACAAAAACTAAATAGTGGTACATGACGATAATTGTCAAAACTTATTTATTTTTTAAATATGATGATTCGGTGAGGTTAATTTTTATTAAAAATTTATAACATGCAAAATAAATTGTTACAAACCTCTAAGTCTACATAAATAAAAACTTAAGTACTTAAAATAACGTTTTTTATTCCTACAAACATAACAGGATAAATACGAGTGGTAAAGTTGCTCTTAATTATTTGTAATTGAAAAAAATCACATCTTTAAATATTATGATATTCCAAATCAATAGCGACCTTATAGCAGCCGGCACTTACGCCTTTATTGCCATTGTTCGAATACAATAGTGAATCGGTGCAACTAATAGTCCCTTTTGATTTGGACTATCACAAATGAATATAACAACTCTAGCAGGCAAATCACAAATAAAACATCTGATATTTACTGTAACTTTCTTCTCAGAATTTAGCAATAATGTAATTCCTTCTTCCAATAAATTATTAACATCGGTGACAAAATCTTCTTAATACGCTTTTAAATTTTTAGGGTTTCCAATTCCATAATAAATTCCATTTCCAATAGCAAATTTAAATTATAAGTAATTCCGTTATGCCAATATTTGTCCCCTTATTTTTTTATTATTGACAAATCTAGGTGTTTTTAAAATGGTCCTTGGAGCCATGTAATATTTCCGGAATCAATCCATTCATAATTTTCGCGAGATCTTTTAACGCTATTTGATTAATATTCCTTTCAATAACCCATCTTCTTATATTTTCACGAAATTAAGAACATTTTACATATTTATAAATATCACTGTTATTGTCATACTTTCAGCACCAAGCGGACAGAAAAAGACAACATTTTGTTGAATGTTCACGTTAATCACAACAAAAGATTTTTCAAAACACGAGAATGCCGTATCGTGTGTAATTCCAATGTTGACAGGTCCTACTTGATTTTGGTAACCTACGGAACCTTCTTTAATATCGCTACAACTCACTTCGCACGAATCGTTTTGTTGTACATTGATCGAATTCAAAGACATCATAATTCTTGTATGTTCCTTTGATATTTTTCGCCTGATTCCTCTGGTTCTTACTATTATTTTAAATGATTTTTTCAAAATTTTGTGAAACAAAATGCTGTACTAATTTTTACCTATATTAAATTACACGTACAATGAAATCACAATTAATTTTGTTACAAGCATATTATAATCAATAATAATTCAGTTATAATATGTAATATATAATTAATAATATCAATACGTCCACCATAAAAATTGCTGTTGTTTTGTTGATCATATAATGTGCTTTTTTCCAATATGGCCGAAAAATGGTTTTACGAATACAGTAAAATGGATGTATATACAGCTTTACGCATTACAATTACTCACGTGTATTTGATTAAAGAGCTGTTAGCTGTATAACAACACTCAGTTGATCTTTAAGAATGCAAGCATTATATTGATTCACGTTTATGCTGTTAAGCAGTACTAGGCTTTTACTTACCACTTAAAAGTGCTATTATACAACAAAAGGCACTAAAAAAAGCTCAAAGCTGTATAAAGGATTTACGTGGCATTACAATGGTTCATGTTTATGCTATTAGACAGCACTAAGCATTTATTTACTACTTAAAAATGCTGTTGTAGCTCCAAATGCACTAAAAACAGCTGAAAGCTGTACAGTTGCTTTGTGGTTTGCTGCACTACAACTAAAGGCTTTACAGTGGCATTTTGATATGCCATTATCCAACCGTTATACAGAGTAAAGCATCATAATGGTTTTGAAATGCCAATATAAAGCGTCAAGATGCTCGGTGAACTTACATAAGAGTTTATACGGATCTTAAGTTCTACATAAGTTTACTATTCGTTCGTTAAAATGCTTCCTGTGTTACTTGGGTTGGCGCCTATAGCACCGGTACATACACCCTTGTAGGCGTCAAGGTAATCCTATTCTGTTATTGTGTAATTTTTAGATGAATAAAATCATATTCTATTCTATTCTATTCTAAAGTGTCGATTTTTTTCCATAGCGCCTTAAATAAGCTCCTCGTTTCCGCAAAAAAAACGGTAAACGATCAACTTTGTCACCCGGATATCCCAGCAAGCATAACTGTATCAAATAACACTTGATCAAAAACCACATCGCATTTGATCTGCACATGTCATCCTATAACAGTTATCAATCAGATATGTTCCCATGGATACAATGAATCCTGAAACACCTTTCTTCTACTCAAATAAGTACAACTTGTCTCCCAAAAAACAACTCCGCGCACCTTGTGTCCGCGCAACCCTTTGAGAAATAAAGCCTTTGAGTTTTGTGTATGGTTCCCGTTTTAAGCATAAGCGGGTGGATGATAATCTTTGGTGTTTAGATATGTAACTTGTGGGTCTACCGCGTAATTCTTATTTTCATCAACATCAACTTGAGATTGAAATTTGACGTGCAGGCGACGACGCCCGCCTAACATGCCATCTCTTTTGCACGCGTTGAATTTCGCATGCATTTGCTTGAAGTTGATACAAATGAGAATTACGCGGTAGAGCCTTTGGTCAGACAATAACAGACTGTCTGGTGTAATAAATAAAACATCTGTGAGCTTTTATTATTAATTATTTTTTGCGCGATATTCGCTTACGTAAAAACAACTGACCGGATTTGGAATGCGCTTTCGTCGAAATTATTTATTAGATATTATATGTAATAATTATCGTTTTAAAATAACAATCGTTTTAAAATTTTAAAATAAAACAAGGAGTTCTGTAAGTAACTTAATTTTTAGACGATAAATGTCCTCGTAGTAACTTATATATAGGTAGTAGGTATAACTACTACAATTAATGGAAAGACTTTATTTTCTTTTATATAAAATACATTTTTATCTTTTTGGGTTTCAACATTATCTAGAGTTTTGATTTTGGAAATTTTGCTAGCTATTCCATTTTTTATTAATAAAAATATAAAACTAACTTTTATCCCTTTCACACTGAATCCGCCCCTCTCGCACTGCGCGTGTTTTCGCTTGGAGTGACATGACAGTGACCAAAATTAAATTCGCATAGCATCTTAACTTGGACCACAGACAGAGCAGGATCAGCAGATGTGCAACCCCGTTAGGTTCTCCTTTGTGATGGAAAGATTCAGGTCCCGTATGCTCCAGGGTTGAGAGATCCTGGACATCTGGTGGGTTGGGTTATCTCGTATATGTATAGCTTTTTATCTTACCTTTGTTGTTTGTGTTCTTTGGAAAGCTATACAAGGTGACTTTTTGATCATCATCCAAATTCATATCGGAGGCTTAGTAAGTGATCAGCATCTTGAATCGATAACAATTTTTGTGAAATTCGTATAATGAAATTTCGACTTCCCATAGTAATTCACTCCCAGTCCTGAATGAATCACTATGGGGAGTCGAAATTTCATTTTATGAATTTTACAAAAATCGTTATTGGTTAATGACGCTGAACACTTACCAAGGCTCAAGTATGAATTTGGATGATGTTCGCAAATTCACCTTGTATATATCTATAATGGCTATAAATAGGAAAAATAGGCAGGAAACCATTATATTTTAAAATATGGTCCTTCTTTCCATTAAAAATATGTGAAGGATATTTAGAAAACAATAAAGCACATAGATAATTGCTAGCCTAAAAAACCAGCAAAGTGCGAGTCTGACTCGCGGACGAAGGGTTTTGTATCTATAAAAACGGCAAAAAAAAACATGTCTGTTGTATGAGAGCCTCCTTAAATATTTATTTTATTCTATTTTTTAGTATTTTTTGTTATAACGGCAACAGAAATACATCATATGTGAAAATTTCAACTGTCTAACTATCACGGTTCATGAGATACAGCCTGGTGACAGACGGACAGACGGACGGACGGACAGACAGATGGACAGCGGAGTCTTACTAATAGGGTCCCGTTGGTTACCCTTTGGGTACGGAATCCTAAAATTAGCCAGGAAACCTTTAAATCTTAAAATATGGTCCTCCTTTCCATTAAAAATATGTAAAGGATATTTAGAAAGCAATAAAGTATACATAATCATAATTACTATCCCAAAAAAAAAGAAGGAAACTTACAGCTTATATAAGGTGACATCAATTTTTACAGCCAAATTCATACTGAAGAGTCGGTAAGTAGTATGTATCACAATATGATGACGATAAAGCCTTTGTTCGCGCCACTTCTTGTGGCTCTCATACTGCGGGGTAGTTGTGAATTAATATTTTCAACTGTCATTTTCGCTGCATCTCCACCCGCTTAGTTTTGGACGCAAATCAATCAGTCGTCAATCAGAAGCCTTTCACGCCGGAGGTATACGCTGATTGTCATTCGACTAGGTCCTACCTCGACCCTACCGCCCGCCATTTTGAGATCGCACCCGCTGTGCGCCTCATTTTCATCTATTACTATTACGAAGAAGATTAGCCGAGAAGAGCGCAACCAGGCACGAAGAGGAAGAAGAAAACCATCTTGGAGAACACCAGAGACTTGGTGGCTCAGGCGAAGCGTGGTTTGTGGTGCATGCAGCTCCTTCCCAAGGTCAGATCTTTCATCTTCGTAATTATTTCTCTTCACTTCCCGCTATTTTTAAAACCTATGGTGATACAAAGCACTGCCGTCATATCGCGTGCTCATTTTTTGGCCATTCGAGCCGGATCTAGATCCATTTTAGGCCCTTTGATCTGCGATCTATAACCATTTTTTGGTATTTCCAACCGCTATCTTCATGTTCTTTGTCTAAAGAACACGTGAATTCCGCTCTAATTTTCACTCTGCCCGCAGTATTACCCCGCATTCCCGCTCTTATTTGCATTATCTATGCATTAAAACCCCGCATTCGTCAAAATATTAGTGATTCCATTTCCTATATACTGGAAATTATAAATTATCTACAGTGAAATACGCCATTCTGTTAATTTATCCGCTGCGATTATACCATTTGATCATTTCACAGAAAATATTATCTGCCTACCTGCTAATTCTTAATATTATCGAGAGGTACTCGTACACAGGTTCGTCCGCCGCCCGTGTTATCTCTAACTCATTAGCATTATTCTATGTTGTAGTCAGTATAAAACTTTCAATAGTTCTGGTACTTGCCTAACTTTGTACTATATAACATGCCAAATTCCGCAGAAGCTGCAAAATTAAAGATGTCGTATAGTTTAAAGAAGCTTAAAAATAAAAGGCAAGAATTGTTTAATCGCCTTCAGAGAGTTTATGACTTTTCTAAAACCGCTTTAGAGGATGTTTCTTCGGCAGAATTGTTTATGGCCAATGTCGAAACTTTGGATACTGTACGCTCAGAAATTCATGTAATCATAGATGAAATTAATGACACAGAGGTATTGATAAATCCTAATTTTGAACCAAATTATCAAAGTTGGTCAGCTTTTGAGGATCTTTACTCCCATTGCAAATACATCAACCGGAAGTTATCACATTCTTCGAAATCGGCTGACTCTAAAGTTAAAGCTCCACTTGACATGGAATGTCCCAAAAAACCTACTATCAAGCTTCCAAAACTGGAACTCGTTGGTTTTTCTGGTGAAGCTACTATGTGGCCAACATTCTATGAAACATTTAAAACCACGATTCACGATAATCCGGACTTGACCGACAACGAACGAGTACAATACCTGATGGGTAAACTTTCTGGCCGGGCACTTTCGATTTGTTCTGGAATCACACCGAACGCAACTAACTACGACATAATCTGGAAAACACTCGTTTCTACTTTTCAAGACTCGCGTAGTTTAGCCACTACTTATTTGGATCAAATGTTTGAATTTCGCCCTTTAACTACCGCTAGTTCAAAAAACTTGGACTTGTTTTTAGACAAGTTCTGTTCCGCTGTTTCGTGTTTAAAATCACTGAATATTAAAGATCTTTCGGATTTTATCCTTATGTATTTGGCCCTTAAAAAACTTGATGTTGAAACCGCTCGTTCATTTGAAATGTTTAAACGTGGTTCCGATTTACCCCATTATGATGAATTAATATCATTTTTACGGGAACAAACTAAGATACTGAACCGCACTGCACCCGCAATTACCGCTCCCGCTCCGAACCGCTCCGTTAATAATAATAACAACAAAACCGGGTACAGTACCAAGTCAACCCATGCTTTTGTCTCCGCTTCGACCAATAATAATTGTTGTCCGCTATGTAAACAATTAAAACACTATAATTTATATAAGTGTCCCGAATTTGTGAAACTAGATATCGAGAAAAGATTTCAGTTCATCAAATCTAATAACGGTTGCACCAATTGTTTAAGTATTACGCATAACAATTCCGCTTGTAAATCGTCTTATAATTGCCGCCATTGTAATTGTAAACACCATTCGATGTTGTGCCGCAAACAAAATGTGATGAATACTCACACCGCGCTTGGTCAAAATATTACCGTGTCTCCACGCACACATACGCAATCTTCGAGGTTGGTGGATCCTGCCGTATCGGCGACTAACACAGAACATATGACTAATGATTCTCAATCCGTACCAACTGCGAGTAATAATATTTCTTTATGTAACTTACAGCCTAACTCGCAGCGTAATGAAACATGCCTTTTAGGTACAATTCAAGTGATCGTGAAAGATTCTAACGGTATGTCTGTCCGTCTACGTGCGCTCTGCGACCCTGCGTCACAATCCAGTTTTTCGACGGTTTCCTGTTGTGAGAAGCTTAACTTAAAATATGAGAAAATTCCCCGCGCTTTTGTTAAGGGCATCGGCTCTTCATCAAACCCAATTAAGGGTGCGACAAACCTTAAATTGTTTTCACGATTTGATGATTCGGTTTCAATTTCGCTTGACACTTATGTAATCGACCGTATTACCGACAACTTACCATCGGTGCAGGTCGATTTGTCTACGCTTTCATATTTAAAAGGTATCACACTTGCTGATGAAACCTTTTACTTACCGGGCGAGATTGATATTCTTATCGGTGCATCTTTATTCGCGGATATCTTGTTATCAGGCCGCGTCTCTGGTCCCCCGGGTACGCCGACGGGATTTCAGACCATCTTCGGTTTTACGCTAATTGGTAATACGCCTGTTTACCAAAATACCGCATGTTCAATTTCGTTATGCTCTTATATGGAGATTGAACCGCCAATAGATTTTATTTTACAAAAATTTTGGCAATTAGAAGAGGTGCATTGTGAACCTGCTTCTAGTCCCGCAAATGATGAATGTGAAAAATTATTTATTAACAATGTGTCACGTGACCCCGCTGGTCGCTATTCGGTTTCTTTACCGTTCGCACGGAATCCTAACATACTAGGAAACTCGTACCATCACGCAAAAAAGTGTTTTATGTCTCTTGAGCGTAGGTTTGTTTCTAACGCAGATTTACGTTCCGAGTATAACAATATAATAAATGAATACCTAACTAAAGGTTACATATCCCCGCTTCATAATGATGACCAATTATCTCTTGGTTATTATATTCCGCATCATCCCGTAGTGCGTGTTGATAAATCAACGACAAAGGTGCGTATTTGTATGAATGCCAGTACTAAGACTGACTCCGCTGATGGTACTCGTGTCTCATTAAATGACACGCTGCACACAGGTGCTAATTTGCAAAACGATTTGTTTTTAATTTTACTTGACTTCCGCTTGTATGAAATCGCTTTTACC
Organism: Ypsolopha sequella; assembly: GCA_934047225.1. NCBI lineage: Eukaryota > Metazoa > Arthropoda > Insecta > Lepidoptera > Ypsolophidae > Ypsolopha > Ypsolopha sequella. The sequence goes on along the minus strand of OW204004.1, from coordinate 17,891,177 downwards.
TCGGATATCAAACAAATGTTCTTACAAGTTTTGGTTAACGCCGATGATCGCAAATTTCAAAAGTTTTTATACCGCTTTGACACGTGTTCACCGCTTATCGCTTATCAGTTCAATCGCGTCTGCTTTGGACTACGTAGTAGCCCTTTCCTTGCGATGAGAGTAGTCAGGAAACTCTGTGAGGATGGGAGTTCAGCGTACCCGCTCGCCGCTACTGTAGCCGCACGAAACTGTTACATGGACGACATCTGCTATAGCACGCCCACCGTGCAGGGCTCCTTACAGCTCAGAGATGAGCTGGTAGGATTGCTTAAGGCCGGTGGCTTTGAGCTCGTCAAGTGGTCTAGTAACTGTCAACAGTTACTTGATACACTGCCTGATACTCACCGCTTAAATTCTAGTAAGAATTTTGAAGAACAAACTCAAACTCTTAAAGTTCTTGGCTTACAGTGGTCGCCTGATTCTGACGAGTTCTCTTTTACTGTATCGCTAGATAGTCGCCCATGTACTAAACGCAATGTTTTGTCCGTGATAGCACGTCAGTACGACGTCCTCGGCTTTACCGCTCCTGTGATCTTGTACGCAAAATTACTCTTGCAGAAAATCTGTATTTTAAAATTAGACTGGGATGAAACACTACCCTCTGATATTGCGCAGATTTGGCAAAACTATTTGAAGGAGCTACCTGTTTTGCGGGATTTACGTATTAAACGCCACTTAGACGTGTTCCAAAATTCGAAAATTTCGATAATATCATTTGCAGACGCAAGTGAACGTGGATACGGATGTGTCGTATATATTAGAGTACAAGATGACTCAGACACTTGCACTAGCATTCGGCTGGTATGCGCAAAGTCAAAAGTCTGTCCGCTCAAGACCGTCAGTGTCGCCCGCCTTGAGCTTTGTGCCTCGTTACTCATGTCGAAATTAACTCGTCGTGTAGTTGACGCTTATAAAATACGTCACAATATTGAACGTATTTACTGTTTTACCGATTCTATGGTAACTTTACACTGGATACATTCCTCACCGCACAGGTTTAAAACCTTTGTCGCGACGCGTATAACAAAAATAATATCCGCTATTCCCGCTGAATGTTTTTACCATACAGCTGGTTCTCAAAACCCGAGCGACTGTCTTTCCCGTGGTCTCACTCCCACGCAGTTGATGAGTCACCCGCTCTGGTTCACTGGACCTGCTTGGCTTTATCTGGACGCTAAAGAGTGGCCAATCAAAACAATAGAATCAGCTTCTATTGAAGAAAACTTGCCGGAATCAAAAACAATTTCTCTTCCCGCTTTTAGTAATGAAGAACCGCATCCACTTCTTTCTCTTTCGGAAAGAATTTCGTCATGGCTTGTGCTTTTACACACAATCATTTACATCTACCGATTTTTACGTATTTTACCGCGCTCTAATATTTTTACCGCTACCGATATGGATTTCGCTGAAGTTGCATTGATTAAAGCTCTTCAAGCATTTTATTTTCTTGATGAAATAAAAAGATTAAAGTCAAATAAACTTTGTTCTCCCGCTTTAAATCGACTATCGCCATTTTTAGATAAAAATGGATTGTTACGCGTTGGTGGTCGACTTCGCAACACAGACATGACGTTCGATCAACAACACCCTGTGTTGTTACCTCGTAAAAATCATATTGTCGAATTGATTATCATTCATTATCATCGCAAAAATTGTCACACTGGACCAGTGGCTTTAATGTCAATAATCCGCCAAAAATTTTGGATACTTTCCTGTCGAAATATTGTTCGTCGCGTAATACATAGCTGCAATTATTGTTTTAAGGCGAAGCCGAGACAAACCTTCCCTTTCATGGCAGATTTACCATCATGCCGCGTTAATGAGGCTAAAGCTTTTGTCCACTGCGCTGTGGATTATTGTGGTCCTATCAGTATCACTCCGTATCGAAAACGTGGAGTCCGTCCCGTCAAATGTTACCTCTGCATATTTGTATGCCTGGTGACTCGTGCAGTTCACGTTGAATTGGCAACTGATCTTAGCACGAACACTTTTCTTTCCGCGTTCAAACGTTTTTTATCTAGACGTGGAGCAGTGTCTTTCGTATATTCAGATAATGCTACGAACTTTGTAGGCGCTAGAAATGCCCTCTCAGAAATTTACAATTTGACAAACTCCGAAGAATTTAAAACGTCTTTCGCGAATGAACTTGCCGATCATAGAATACAATGGAAATTTAATATTCCACGTAGCCCACATTTTGGGGGACATTATGAGATATATGTCAAAGGATTTAAGACGCATTTGCATAGAGTAGTAGGTACTCAACTGTTGACCTACGAAGAATTATTAACTGTAGTTACGCAAATAGAATGTGTCATAAATTCTCGTCCGCTTACGCTGCTGAGTGAAGATCCATCTGAACTTAGCGCGTTAACTCCTGCACATTTTCTGATGTCAACTCCTTTAAAAGAATTACCCGCTTGTAAGGTGGCTGATGAGCCAGTTAATTTATTACGTCGCTACGCGTTGCTTGATCAAATGGTAGAATCGTTCGCAAGGCGATGGAAGAATGATTATCTCCATCTTCTCCAGTCTAGAGGAAAATGGAATACACCTTCCAACCCAATCAAAATTGGATCTGTTGTCGTTGTAGTTACCGATAACACTCCACCGCTTCAATGGCCGCTCGGTGTTATTGTAGCTGTATACCCTGGCAAAGATAATGTCATTAGGGTAGCTTCTGTCAAAACGACGACAGGTGTTTACAAACGACCTGTCGTGCGTCTTTGCCCTCTCCCATCTCAATAACTCCTTTCTTTGCCCCCGCTTCAAAATTTCGTTATTCTCTGTCTTATTTTTACTTTTCTATTCTTATTTTAAAACCAATGGTTTTAACGCCGGGGGCAAATGTTCGCGCCACTTCTTGTGGCTCTCATACTGCGGGGTAGTTGTGAATTAATATTTTCAACTGTCATTTTCGCTGCATCTCCACCCGCTTAGTTTTGGACGCAAATCAATCAGTCGTCAATCAGAAGCCTTTCACGCCGGAGGTATACGCTGATTGTCATTCGACTAGGTCCTACCTCGACCCTACCGCCCGCCATTTTGAGATCGCACCCGCTGTGCGCCTCATTTTCATCTATTACTATTACGAAGAAGATTAGCCGAGAAGAGCGCAACCAGGCACGAAGAGGAAGAAGAAAACCATCTTGGAGAACACCAGAGACTTGGTGGCTCAGGCGAAGCGTGGTTTGTGGTGCATGCAGCTCCTTCCCAAGGTCAGATCTTTCATCTTCGTAATTATTTCTCTTCACTTCCCGCTATTTTTAAAACCTATGGTGATACAAAGCACTGCCGTCATATCGCGTGCTCAGCCTTTTTTTTTATTGTTATTTTTAAACTCTTTGGTACACGCATGATGCGTTTTTAATATAAGGATGAAATGAACCATTAAACAATAGCAATCATAGATAAAATGCTTAAAAGGTATTTATTAACACAACATAAAATTGGTCATAAAACTGTTTTATTTTATATCTCGAAAATTAGCACGTATACACCAACGTTCATGGGCCATCAAAATAATTTAATGTTCCCCGGGGAATTCTTTGAAAAGGGAATGAATATCAGTGCTGCCGTATCCAGCGGTTCTTATTCCCGAGATGAACCCAATTACACCATGAGATCCTGTAGAAAACTTAAAAATTTAACTTTTTGTTCTCTGATAAAATATGTTTTGACAGCTTAAAGGCGCTTAATATCGCCAAATGAGTAATTTCTAAACTAAAGCCTACTCCTCTTTTATGGCCAAACTAAAAATATTGAAAAAATTTATTATGGATTATCAACTCTATGACAACAAATGCAACATTTTTCTTTTTCGTACCACCAAAACTTCTACATGAAAAAGTGTTTTAACTGAATGGTGTTTTTTGGCTTGAATTCCCTACTGCTCCTAAGCAGTTTTTTTTAATTTAGTAAATTTATGCTTTGATAAATAGATAAACTTGATAGCTATAAATATAACATAGGATTATTCAATCGAACAATCACGTCCTTGTGAAAAGTATTATTTTCTCCTATTTCGCCCTCTCAAGGACGCAGCGAGCGTCGTAACAGCCACCACGCATTGTGCGCTGATATGAACGTTATTTCAATGTCATTTCCGTCGATATTCGTAGAGAAAAATATCGAGCTGCTAATTTGGCGACGGTTATCGCCTTAAAAGCCCTGCCTTATAAAAGTCAATGATTACCTTTATATAATAGAACTTTACAACGTATAAATAAATACGGGAATAAAATGTTTTATCCATATTGTTTTTATTGATAAGTTTTATTTGAGTCATAATGTATCAGGTGGTGGAGCTGATGCCGGGCTCAACTGTGGAGGTACCACCATCTTACTTGGGGACCCCCTCGCAGTAATTCGGGGGAGAGTAAGAGGACAGCTTACAGGCAAAAAACCAGGAGGCCCACCATGCCTGGGACCGATGGATGGCGGTATATCCATCCCTAACAGCCGGGCCTTATATGGAACAGACTGGTGATGGGCAGTGGCGTCACTGGTGCGAGGGTTCCGGCACCGCGCTCACCAACCCGCCTGCCCAGCTTGTGTGAGTATGTGTAATTCTTCCAGGATGACCACCGGGAGTGGCATATAATGTTAATTGCTTTTCTTATAAGGCTATTTCAAGGCCAAGGTGTTTGCAATTTGGTTATTTAGCAGCTGCAAACGTATTAACACTAAATCAAAAAAGTTATATAGGTTCTCCACTCGTGATCCTAGTTTTATTATTCTTATAATGGTAAAGAACAAATATTTAGTTTATTATAGTTATGACACACTTTACAAAGCAGTTTATATGTAAAATTTTATATGAGATGACATTAATTTATGCAGCTAAACTCATACCGGAGGGTTGGTAAGTGATCGTTACGGATCAATAAAATTTTTTGCTAATTTCGCAATAGTATTTTGTGTAACTGTAACACAATTTGAGACATTGGGACACAACTGCTTGTTTACGAAACGAACAAATTGAGTTTTGTAATAGTTCTGCACGAGTGTCCCAATATCTAATTATGTTCAGTTGCACACAATACTTTATCTGGGACCATTGAAAATATCGTATTTATTTATAATATTTTCAACCAACAATTTCACGAAAAATGAGAAGAACACTCGTTCATTAACCGGCCGATAATGCTGCCTTGAAGACCAATCAGGGTAAAGGGGGCGAGGCTTAAGAAATAAGGTTGGGTCTTATTTTTCGTTACTGTTGTTAACTATAATATATTGGGCGTTATAATAAATTGGGCCAATCGCAGCGCAGAATCGCGGTGTTATAATGCAATGTTATAACATCGGATCAACAAAGTAGGTACTTCAAAGTAATTTACTCGGAGCTGGGCTTGCGCTTGTAACCTATATACGGAACACGAAAAAAATAATATACAAATTTCACATAATGGTCATCAAACCTTAGTACTGAGCACTTACCGAGTCTTCAGTATGAATTTGACTTTATAAATAAATGTCACCTTGTATAAATAATTTGCATATAAGTAATATCTGCATGTAATAAGTTTACGGTAGGTAACCCTATAAAATATTATCTCACGAAATAATCATAACTTGTGTTTTTATTCATAATCAAAAAATGTAAAATTAGCAAAATTATACACCATTATACCGTTGATGTGAATTAATAAACTGCCTGTATATTACTATCTTCAGTTGGCAACACAGCCGGTTAAGATATCTAAACGGTAATTAAAGAAATTAAGTAACTGAAGACCCAAGAATTTAGGGTTCCTTAAATCCCCCGTATCGCCAGCCTGCATCGGCAGGTGATTTTGAAACGAACTTCTTTTTATTTTACCGACTTCAGAAAAGAAGGTTATATGGTTAGGTAAAAGTGCCAAATTGTCATCAAATTCAGTATGCTAGACTACATAAGTCAATAAAAAAAAACACGAATTTTGCGTATTTTTGTTTGTTAGTCCTAGAATAGAGTATCTCTGAAATCACTGAATTGATTTCACTACAACTTTTTGTGTTACATCTTCAAATCTATCTCAAGTTAATGTTAAACGTCAGTAGCTTAGCGCAAAGTACATAACTTAACTTGGTTTTTCTTTTTTAGAAATTTAAAATTGAAAAGCAATTTGGTTTATGGCATTTGACACCAATAGTTCAGTATTAGTGAGGTTTATAAAGCAAGAGATTGAAATTGTATACACAATCAGTCTTGATCTTAAGGCGATAATGCCGAAAGACATATCATGAAATACACGGAAAAATTTAATAAATTTCTGGTATATGCATTTTGACTATATAATCTAGGGTTTTGAAATTGAAAAACATGTTTGGGTAAATTTTCCTCGATAGAAATAATTGTTGAAATGAGGTCTTCAAACACACTTTTTCTCCTCGCACTTACACATATTTTATCAGGTGTGTTTCAACAATATCTAGACATTTGATCTTTGAAATTTTGCTAGCTATTTTAGTTTTTTTAATAAAAAACATATAAAACCAACTTTTTTCCCTTTTGCCTTGAGGGGCGGCCCTCTCGCACTGCGCGATTTTTCGCTTGGAGTGACAGTAAAAAAATAAAATTCGCATAGCCTCTTAAGGTATGTTTTTGAACAAAACTCAAGAGAACTTGTGCTTTACTCGTAGGATAGAAGTCGGCAAAAGAGTTATTTATTCGTTCTTTTGAGGGGTTTAAAGTCGGTGTAGTATTTTTTTGAATTTTTTCTTAATTAAAAATGATATGAAGGCGTCATGAGTCGCTCAGGAGCCGGTTGACAACGCTGCGCACACGCAGCGATGTTTTGCGTTTTTTACTTTCTTGTTTTTTAATAAGATTCAAATTCAGATTTAAATGTAGAAATGTAGCATGTAGTGTTTCCATCATAGTTTTAAAATATATATTTTTACAACGAATTCGAAAAGTAAGTAATAAATCAAGTTTTATGTTTTTATGACGAAATACATCGCTATGAATACTCTAAATTATTATAAGACTGCATCACAAACTTGAAATCAATCAGAAACAAAATATAAAAATGCTCAAATTTTGCGACCCTCAGTAGTGCGCCTTTCATGTAAGCAGGAGGTCACAAGTTCAAATCCTGGCCCAAAGAATTATTTCAAAATATTTGTGCTTTTAAATTTCTTTCTGATTGATTTCACGTTTGTAATGCAATCTAATAATAAATCTTTTTTTTTTACCTGTATTTTCGTTGTATCGTGGTCTGGTCATATCGTAAGATTTACCATATCACACCTTTAAAACTTTTGTGAGCTTGTCTGCTAACTTATCAAGTCTTTGTTCTTGTGCATTCCATACAAAATTATCCGTGATTTATTATACTATATGTGTGTCCAAATTTGTAAGAAGATTATCGCTGTATTGTATACTTTTTAGTTCAATGTAAAATATTCTCTTTGGTATGTTTATACCGACTCTTGAAAATTATCTATGACAATTATATTCCCACTTCAGATATAAAACATAGTTTTATTTCATGCTTTTCAAATCAATTTTGGGCTAAAAACATGGTCCTAATCGAGTCGGATTGTACTTCCGTGTAATTTAAACAAACTGTACAATTCAATTTGGAAGTTATCTATCACCGAAATAGTGGCACATTGCCAATTTGCCATTTCGGTTTCCTTCGGACTACTGATGAGCAGTACAGCGAGTGTACCACGGTAGCAAGGTAAAGCTGCCGAGAGGAGCCCGAAGGACGAGAGGAAATATTAGATAAAAGTACAAGCCCAAGAATGAAAGGCTGAGTTTTGTGGAATCAACCAAGGTATCGATGTGCCAGTGAATTAACAGCAAGTACTTTCCAGATTACATACATGTGACAGTGACATAAAACACGAAAGTGACATTCGGAAGAAGAAGATAATAAATAGACTTTGTTTATGTTTAGTATAGAGTAAAGCTAACTGTCAAGAACTCAAAATAGTTTGAATTACATAGAATAATTTTCATATTATTGTACCATCGGGAAACCTATGCTATGCCCGATTTATCAGTGAAATGTTAGTTTAAAATCATTTGGAATATTGAATTGTTTGATTCAAAATTATTATTCAAGATGGAACCCAAACTAAAATTACAAAACGCACTTGTTGTAAAAATTCGTAAACATAGAGAAAATTATAAAAAATCTCCTAAGTCTCGTTTAACTCAAGCTTACATCGAATCTCGATTAAAGTTTCTTGAAGAATTGTGGATAACATTTCGATCAAATGATAGAGAGATTATAGAAAAGGCTACAGCGGTCGAGTTAAAAAATAGTTATTTTACGGATGAAGTAAGTGATACTACTGAAGAGTTTTACTTAGAGTTTGAAACTGAGTTAAGGGAGGCTTTGGAACAGTTTATGATTCAAGAGAAAAATTGTGACAGTCATGTTGAAAGTGCTGATACTAAAAAAGCAAAGGCAAAACTTCCGGATATATCCATTCCTGTGTTTTCTGGAAACTATTCTGAATGGACATCGTTTAGAGATTTATTCACATCATTAATAGACTCCGAAACATCATTAGATGCCGTGCAGAAATTACATTATTTAAAAGGGCACGTAACTGGAGAAGCAGCACAGCTTCTAAGACGAATTTCTATCACGGCAGCTAATTATAAAAGAGCGTGGAATCTGTTAAAAGATAGGTATGACAATAAAAGATATTTGGCAAATGGTTATTTGAAGTGTCTGTTGAGTCAAGCTAGTGTTGTCGAATCTTCAAATGGTGTAAAGAGCTTATTAGACACAACCGATGATTGTTTAGAGGGCTTAACAAATCTAGGAATTGATGTGAGTTCGTGGGATATTCTCGTAATATATATAGTAAGTCAGAAACTTGATACAAGGTCTCGTGAACAGTGGGAAGCAAAGGTGTCTGAGTTTCCTGATGATCTACCAACATTTACAAAATTCAAAGAGTTTTTAAAAAACCGTTTTAGGACACTAGAGTCTTTAAAGACGGTGACCAAACCAAAACCTAGGGTTTCACTGACAAATGCTGTTTCAAAGAGTGAGGATATTATTTGTCCATTTTGTAACGAAGCTCATAGGATTATTAATTGCAAGCAGTTTGTTAAAGAAAATGTACAAAATCGCCAGAACTTTGTCCAAACCAATAGACTTTGTTTCAACTGCTTGGGCGCGAACCATTCCATAAAGTTTTGTCGTCATAAAACGACATGTCGAATTTGCCATCGCAAACACCATTCATTGTTGCACCCAAACGCCTTGCCGAGTTCAAACGCAGCTGTTATTGAAAACTCTTCTCAAGTAGCTGACGTTAATGATAGTGCTGAAGGTGAGGATGCAGATTCTGCCCATGAATCTGTTGATAATAAAACCGTTGATTCAAAGAATGAAATCGGCACATATTTTACCAAGGGTGTAGGGAAACAAGTTTTATTAGCAACCGCAGTTATTAAGGCCACAAGTAAGAACGGGTCCACTCAACTGCTAAGAGCTTTGCTCGATCAAGGTTCTCAGGCCTCGTTTATTACCGAGTCAGCAGTGCAGTTACTTGGTCTTAAGAAGGTACCTACAATCAGTACTATCTCAGGTTTAGGTGGTAGTCAAAATACTTTGAGTTCGAAGTATGTAGTAAGTGTTGACATTCAGTCACTGCACGATCCAAGCTTTGTTACCCAAGTAAATGCGTACGTACTAAGTGCACTCGCTACACTTCTTCCGTCAGAAGAAGTGAAAGATACAACCTGGCAGGAATTGAGTAGTCTAAACTTGGCTGATCCTAATTTTCACACCCCAAACAGGATCGATTTATTGTTGGGCGCAGAAGTTTATGCTCAGATAATTAAAGAAGGATTAGTCAAAGGTCCACCAGGTACACCTACAGCTCAGAACACAGCTTTAGGTTGGATTTTATCTGGACAAGTTATCTCTCAGTCTGAGAAGACTCCATGTCAGAAAGCTGTAATCAGTATGCATACAGAAATCGTAAGCAATGAGTTACTGAAAAAATTTTGGGAATTGGAATCAGAATCTTCCAGTTGTGCAAAGAAAGTATTGTCATTGGAAGAACAGAAGTGTGAGGAAATATTCAAGGCAACCACCAAGAGAGATGATACAGGTCGTTACATAGTTAAACTTCCATTTAAAGATGACGACCCAGCTTGTAAATATAGTGACTCTAGAGAGGCAGCTGTAAAACGGTTAAAGTGTCTTGAAAAAAGACTGGAGAAAAATCCGATTATGAAAGAAAGATACAGCGAGGTCATTGAAGAATACAAGACACTAGGTCATGCTGAACGTATCTGCAAGTTTGGGGATCCCCAAAGATCGGTTGCAGTGTATTTGCCACATCACGCTGTTTTGCGTGAAGATAAATCTACAACGAAGGTCAGAGTTGTATTTGATGCTTCTTGTAAAGGAACGAATGTCTCACTGAATGATACATTAATGGTGGGTCCTTCTTTACAACCTGACTTGCGGCATATTGTGATGAAATGGCGTCTACATCCAATTTGTATTGTTGCAGATATTGTAAAAATGTATAGACAAGTGAAGGTCGCAGATGAGGATACACATTTCCAAAGATTTTTATGGAGAGAAAATCCTGAAGACGAAATAGAAGATTACAGAATGTTACGTGTCACTTTTGGAACAGCATCAGCACCATATCTGGCAGTAAAGGCTCTTCAACAGGTTGCTCAAGATCATGTTGAGGAATTTCCGATATCTGCTGAAAGGGTCAAAAGTGATTTTTACATGGATGATTTGATGACAGGTTCTGAAACTGTAGAAGATGGATTCGTTATTTACAAGCAAATGAGTGAGTTGTTATTAAAAGGAGGATTTGTTTTACAAAAATGGACTACTAATAGTCAGGAGCTAGCTAATCAAATCAAAGAAGGAAGTCAATGCAAGGTAGATATGAAGTTAGACACAGAAATGAAGGTATTAGGACTTACTTGGAATCGGCACTCTGATAGCTTTAACTATTCAGTAAAACTTCCACCACAGCAATTGCCAGTAACAAAGAGGACAGCAATTTCCGATATAGCACGACTTTTTGATCCATTGGGCTGGGTAGCTCCATGCATAGTTACTGCAAAGGTATTCATCCAAAAACTTTGGCTTTCGGGATTAGAATGGGATGAACCTCTTTCAACAGAGTTGTTAAAAGAATGGGAGAAGTATTGTCAAGATTTGTTAAAACTGGATACATTTAGTCTGCCTCGATGGGTGGGGACTAAATCGACAGATATCAGTGTTGAGTTGCACGGTTTTTGCGATTCTTCTAACGTTGCATATGCTGCAGCTATTTACATGAGAGTTGTTGACGCGCAAGGAAATATTATCGTCAATTTAGTCACTGCAAAAACAAGGGTTGCTCCGGTTAAACAGGTTTCGATTCCGCGGTTAGAATTATATGGAGCTGTTTTGCTAGCTAAATTAATTAACGAAGTAGCTGATGTACTAAATATACCGAAACGACAACTTCATGCTTGGACAGACTCAACAGTTGTGTTAGCCTGGCTAAGTAGTCATCCTAGCCGGTGGAAAACTTTTATTGCAAATAGAACTTCAGAAATTTTGATGGTGTTAGATAATAATCAATGGTCACATGTTCAGTCATCTCAAAACCCTGCGGATTGGGCTTCAAGAGGAGTATCGGCTTCTGAACTTTCAACAAATCCATTGTGGAAACGTGGTCCTTCTTGGCTCCAAAACGAATCGATAAACTATTCAAGACCAAATGATGTGAGCACGAATTTGGAACAAAGGTCAATAAAGGTACATACTAGTACAGAATCTTCAAAAGGGAAAGAAAAAACGATTGATGATTTGTTATGGAACAAGTATTCAAATCTTCAAAAATTAGTTAGAGTAGTGGCTTATTGCAAAAGATTTTTGAAGAAAAAGGATAGAAAGTCATCAACAAATCTCGAAGCGGAAGAATTACGGGAAGCGCTAGAAATTTGTATCAAATATTTTCAAAAAGATGTCTTTATGGAGGACATTGAAAATTTAAAAAAAACTGGGTGTGTAAAGAACAAGAGTAATTTGAAGTCTTTATGTCCAGTCCTTGATAAGCAAGGATTGTTGAGAGTGAGTGGACGGATTCAAAATTGTCAACATTTGGACGAAGATAGTAAACATCCCATAATTTTACCCCATGAAGGACATTTTACACAACTTATTATTGCAGATGCCCATAGTAAAACCCTTCATGGTGGTCCTACTCTTATGAATAACTATCTGCGTTCTAAATATTGGATAATAAGAGTGAAAACGCTTACTAAGGCGTATGTAAAAAAATGTGTCGTATGTGCAAAACAAGCTGCGGTTTTGCAAAATCAACTGATGGGTCAGTTACCTGAAACCAGAGTAACAATAAAACGACCATTTCTGCACAGTGGTGTCGATTTTGCCGGACCTATTGATATGAGAATGTCAAAGGGCAGAGGTAATCGCACTTACAAAGGTTATATCTGTTTGTTTGTGTGTATGGTCACAAAGGCCGTACATCTCGAAGTCATTAGTGATCTTAGCTCAGAAGGTTTCATTGCAGGTTTTAAAAGATTTGTTTCTCGTCGAGGTCATTGCTCTGACATGTGGAGTGATAATGGTAAAAATTTTGTTGGGGCAGCAAAGGAGTTACAAAGATTATTTGACGAAGAAAAATCATCAGTTGCTTCAGAAATTCGAAATTGGTTAGCCAACAATCGTACTACTTGGCATTTTATTCCGCCTTATGCACCAAACTATGGAGGTTTGTGGGAGGCTGGAATTAAATCTACAAAATTTCATCTTAAAAGAGTAGTTGGTAACTCAACTTTGACGTTTGAAGAGTTGTCCACGGTTTTGACTCAAATTGAGGCCTGTCTTAATTCAAGGCCAATATATCAGGTACCCCAAGAAAGTCCAGATGATCCTATTGCACTGACACCAAGTCATTTTTTAGTTGGTGAGCCTTTGTTATCTGCTCCGGATCGTAACTATGAAAATTCTAATGTAAGTTGTTTAAAAAGATGGCAATTGGTACAACGAATGATGCAAGATTTTTGGCGTCGTTGGTCGAGTGAATATTTAGGTACACTTCTCCAACGTTACAAATGGACAAAACAAGTTACCGAGCCAAAAATTGGTAATGTTGTTTTAGTAAAAGAGGATAATTTACCTCCTTCTCGTTGGCTTTTAGGCAAAATTTTAGAAAAACATCCTGGTTTGGACGGAGTTACAAGAGTAGTAACACTTAAATGTAAGGACACTGTCATTAAAAGACCAACTTCTAAGTTGTGTATTTTACCTGTTGTAGATTAAGTTTTTCGTTTGTTAATGTTAAAAAAGAACACTTAATTTACTTTTTTTTTTTTGTAGAGTCTTAGTGATGTTGAAGGTTATTTTATTTGGTTTAATTGAGAATAGGTATAAAGGATTAGAAGATAATTTGTGATTTATGTTCATGGTGGGCGGTAAAGGACATTATTGTCCTTGGTGGGCGGAATGTCCAAATTTGTAAGAAGATTATCGCTGTATTGTATACTTTTTAGTTCAATGTAAAATATTCTCTTTGGTATGTTTATACCGACTCTTGAAAATTATCTATGACAATTATATTCCCACTTCAGATATAAAACATAGTTTTATTTCATGCTTTTCAAATCAATTTTGGGCTAAAAACAATGTGTAAATTGATGTACTTATTTAAGTATGTCAATTTTTATACTACTATATTTTTTATTGTGTGAGTTTATGTATTATTTATTATAACGTTTGTAATTAATCATTATTAACTCGTGTATACTATTTTACATTTACATGCTCCCCTCTATTTGTTTTTTCTCACCTTCTCTTTCATCCAAAGGTTGCCTGGTAGATATTGCTGTTAGCAATAAGTGCCGCGTTTGTACAATATCAATGTTTTTAAATGTCCTATTTTATGAATTAAAAAATGAGAAATTTACGTTAGTCTTTCAACAAAAAGTGAAAAATAGATGCGACGACGAACGAAGTGAGGAGGATTGCCCGTGATCGTGAATCCGGGAGCCGAGCGAAGCGGAGCAGAGCAAGGCGAAACCTGTAGTTTCAACAGATTTTACGATCTGGCCGATCAGACCATGAAATGGTCAGTTCTACGATATGGCCACTACATATAACTTTTTTTTTAATGTTGCTATCTATAGGTAAACAGAAATAAGGAAAAAGACACCTACCTAAAAAGCTTAAACTTCTTGCACCTACCACTTTGTATGATGGATAAGAAGAAACTTCAAACTGAAGTTAAAAATCTTAGACCACGAGCGTACCGTAACAAGATGTGACCAATTCAGAGACGTTTAGAAAAAAAAACTACATCTAAATATGATTAATAACTGCGATTTTCGGCACTTTATGATACTTGGAAACGGTGAAGTTTACTAATATCATTTATTGCACGGAATAATATCCAATCAGTTTAACTAAACCCTTGATGATGGTGTCAAACCGAAACCGGTCGGGTTAAATAAGCTTATAAACTGTGAAACGAGTGCAAGTGTATTTATTCATCATTTTGTACATCAAAATAAATAAGGTTTTCTGGCGTTAACTAGAAGCATTTTGTGACGACAGCAAACAAAGATTTTTTTCTAATAAAAAAAAGTCCCGTCTATATGTAACAATACAAGAATAGGGCCTACTACGTTCGATAGAGCATATCAAAAGGTCCTATTAAAATAAGGTTTGTGCGTCCTATGTTGGTACTGACGTGAGTCAGCCTGATCATATCGAAGATCGATTTATTTGAAAAAATCGATTCAGCATCGTTTTCAGCAAGATGTGACCAATTTGTAGTTGTGTGGAAACAAAAACTACATCAAAATAAATAGGGTTGGCTGAGCGCATTTTGTACAGTCAGCAAAAACAAAATGCTCCAGGTTGCGCCCAACCACCTTATTTATTTTGATGTAGTTATTTGTTTATGTATTAGTATGTATTATTATTTATATAACTTGGCTTCTACTTTATATACCTTATTTTACATGTACACCGCCTCTTCAGCAATCTTAATGTAATTTCTTTTTCCACCTAAAGGTTGTCAGGAAGAGATCGCTTTAAGCAATAAGACCGCCTATTTGTACTTACCCTTTGTACTCGTATTTTAAGTTAAATTTATTGTATTCTTTTTCTTTTGTGGTGTGACAATAAAGCTATATTGTATTGTAGTTTTTTTTCTACACAACTACAAATTGGTCCCATCTTGTTACTCGATACATAGGGCTACCGACTGTACGCTCCTAGTCTATCTGTTACAAATCTTATCTCTATGTTCTTATTCTATGTGTAGGCCAAACACAGACATTCAATATCTAGTAAAGCCAAATCATAGATTTAGGACATCCTATTTTATAGGTTTAGGATTTAGGATATT
The DNA here is from genome assembly GCA_934047225.1 of Ypsolopha sequella. NCBI lineage: Eukaryota > Metazoa > Arthropoda > Insecta > Lepidoptera > Ypsolophidae > Ypsolopha > Ypsolopha sequella. The sequence continues at coordinate 17,875,778 of OW204004.1, read as the reverse complement.
CGGCCCATAGGATATCCAAAATCTATGGGCCGAATAGTTTGCGATCCGTTGCAGTGATTGATGGATGACTTTTAGCACAGTTTAGTATTTTACAGTGCATGCATTTGTAGGTACCTATATTATTAAGAATTATGTTTAAAAAAAAATTGTGCTTTTAATTTGTTGGTGTATTTTTGTATTGTGTCGTTTCGTGTGATGATGATGGTCTCCAAACCTGCTATTGGTGAGGGTGTGATGGGCTTCGCTGGTGTGCCCGAATGTGATGTAACCAATCTTGGCTTTAAATGTTCGTCCGCATATACCGCATAATTATATGCGTTTCGTGTACTGTATGTACTTATCAAGGCGATATGTAAAAGTTTTAGCGTCCCTGTTACTCCATATGCGAAAAAACCCTCAGTGCGAGAGGGACGGATTCGTGGAAAAGTAGCAAAAAAGTTTAATATAAAATGTACTAAAGTTGCTATCAAAATTTCGTTTAACCAAGTCCTAGATATTGTTAAAACCCATCTAATAAAATATATCTGTCATTCTGAAGTGTCAAGTCAGGAGAATTGGTGTCGAAAATGATCCCATTTCAATAAATATTTCTATCGAGCCGAATTTCTCCAATCGCGTTTCTGTTTAACAGATCCCTAGAAAAAGATTCCAAAAATAATATACTATTTTAACAAAATAACATATTATTTACTGAAGTAGTTATGAAAGTTCTTAAAGTGTCGTTTTTTTTTCTATAGCGCCTTAATAAACATTTTTCTATTCTAATCTATTCTATTTTTAACAGTTAACCCGTGGCATAATATGCTCACAGTAATGCATCGTACGACCCATCAAACAAGGCTGTGATACAAGATAATCTTTGCCCGATGACATAAAAGTGTATTCAGGCTTGTTAGTTAAAGTGATAACTGAAATAATTGTTCCCTGCAAGGTAGAATTATGAAATTTTCACCATGAATAGGACGTCCTAAGACAATAATTTTCAGATGTGGAGGGAAGACAGATTCAATTCGGGGGCACCGGGGGTGGGGGTGAAGGGGGTCAAAACAGGCTTTTCGATCATTATTTTTGTGCTGATCAGTAAATGCTAGTAGAGCATGTGTGATGTCGTTTTCGCATAAAACAGACACTAGGAATTCATTTTTGCTATGTAACAGGTATGTTTTCATGAAAAAAAAACTGTTATTCAATGAAAATTTTGAAAAAAAAAAGGAAAATAGTGCGTATTTTTTTAATAAAAATCGTCATATCTTTATAAAATCATAATTAATTGAAACTAAAAAAAATACTGTATGAAAGCATATTTAATCTAGTTTATAAAAATATACACTTGTTGGATACTTGTCACACAACAACTATTACAAAAAAAAAATTTACACGTTGTGCTACAGCAGCTCAACAAACATTATAGAGAACAATGAAAGAGGAAAAAGTACTGCGCCAACCGTAAATATTAAGATAAAGGCAAGAGAGTGATGTTAATTTGGTTATTGTTGTTTATCGGTTTAATTTGTAATGTATTTTTTTTTTCATAAATAGTGTAATGATAACAATAATACTAAAAATTAAATTTTAGTACAATGGTATTAAATAATTTTTATCAAAAGTTAACTTTACAATCACCGGCGCAGAAACAAAGTGCGGTACACTTCATTGCAGCTTTGCTGCATTTACAACGTCCAGTACACCCTTTTTTGCAGCTGCATCTAATTAACTCTGAACATGAAGCTGCTGATTCGGGGAGAGTTGTCCATAGAGGTTGCCACCCGGCTGCGCCCTGTGTCCATCCCCCTTGCGATGGATCTGGCAAATTAGGAGCCTCCGACTAAATAAATGCTTGATAATAGGCGCGCTTTATATGTTGAAGCAGTTCTGCTTTTGTCGGCGGTATATTTTCAATTGCCCGGGACTTTTGTGTAAAGAACTGTTTTTTGCTTCATTGATTATCTCAGCCTTATTAGTGCGGTCATACATTAAAACTGCAAATCGTTCTATTAAAAGCAGTGATTCTTGGCTTACATTGCTTGGCTTTGACATAAGACCTTCAAATCTGCCGTTTACTTTAGGGAAAGATTTCCATGTATCCCGTTTTTTTCCCCTGCCCACAAAAGTGGATACCATCCAGTAAATGCGTGAAATATTGGCAGATACTTGCATTTAGACAAAATCATTGTTGCCACCAATTCGTGAATAACTATGTGTCGGAAGCTTGAACCGACACCAAAAGAAAGCCATAATTCGGAGAGATTTAAGTCACTGAAAAAAGTGACAGCCAGTACCAATACATCGGTGTCCACGGTGCGTATGATCGTTTCTCTAAGCCCTTTCTGCACTGAATCTGCCAAATGTAAGAAAATTCGAATGTCCGCCTTCTCGTGAGAACATGGAGTCATAAAACTCAAATCAGAAGATTTGGTACAACAAAGAACTTCACTTCTAAGAACTAGTTCTTGTGACAAGAAAGAAAACAATTTCTTTCTTCTTATTATTTTCATTGATTTGGAGAAAATATTTGCAATGTTTGGGCATCACATGCATAGCCGACAGCGACACTCTTGTCCTTGTACCCCGTACTCTTTTCTCTCTAATTGCAGTTTTTAAGCTGTCAGGGCGGTAAGTATCCCATATAACATCAATGCGACTATTTTTCTCTAAGTGAGCAGATATGTATGGCACAAAAACTTGTTCTGCATACTCTTGGAATGTCTTAGTTGTACCAGGATTTAACATTTGTATCACAGCAGCTCCATCAAAAATAGTTACGTCAACTGTGGGCGAAATCTTCTTTTCAAATGATTCTGTTCCCAGACATTTAATTAAATCAGCTTTATTTACAATTCGCATTTTACCCCCATTTGACAAAGATGGTGGAGCCGCATGATTCTCATGCGAGAAAAAGTTATCCAAGTCTCCATCATGGACTTGGCACGAGATGTAAAGCCGTGAAAAAAGGGAACAATCGCTTTTGAGGGCCGCAAGATATCCTTTTAGTTTCAACTTATTATTGACAGGTGGTCTGCTAAACAGAGGTAAATTGTTATTTGGAATTAGATTTGTAACAGGTATCGTGCATTGTTCTAGCCTCTGTTTAACAAACTGTTGAAATTGTTCTCCACCAATGGTCTCAATATTTCGAACACAATCAGCCACTTCAATGTCCATGATGTCTTTGGTATAAATGACTAGCAGGTCTTGACTACGTTCTATAAAAGGATTTACAATTTCTTTGAATACTTTCACAAGTGAATTGACGTCGTTTGCGAAATCTTTCTGTATTTTAGATGTCTGCTCGTGATGAAGGAAGAAAATCTGATCATTTGTTTGCTTTTTGACCTGTTCTTCAAACTCTGTATTCATTCTTGTAATCTCTGGTCCAGCGATCATCCATCGTCTTAGGGCCGCTGGATTATTTGTCAGTCCAATCGCACTTCCAGAGCTTTTCACTGAAGCATTATTTTGTTCATGTCAATCACATTGATATAAAGCAATAGCAGAATACTTGTTGCTGGTTTTGTGGGCCACAAACTTTCCAGACTGGAATTCAATTACAATATTTGGATGTTTTTCAGCAAGAGTTGTCATATCACGTATATGTACTGATAGCCATCTTGAGTAGTGTGTATGATCTAGGGCAAAGATCCAAGGCATCATGAGTGTTAATGACTCCACATATAACTGGAAGTTGCCTTCGCGTAGTGCCCTGATGTACCGTAACAAAAGCAGCTCTAAAGATAGAGTCTTCAATCAAAATGAACACAGGCTTTCGCTCTATCGTAGTCTTGTTGTACATCAGTATTATCACATTCCTCAGTATAGGCTTCTCGGAGAAGAATATGAAGACTCGCAGCTGTAAGTTGGTGGGCATGACGTGTTTTGGTGACATGACTTACTTTTATGAAGGAATTTGCTGTACCGGGACTTGTAATGTCAGCTTGTTCCAGGATATTGGTCCAGCCACTGTCTTCCAACCAGTCTCCTAGCACCTTAAGTATAACCATTTCAATATGTAATCCACCGAACATGATGACAAAATTATCTTCCCCGTAGGAGTCTGGAAATGCCCATTGAATTTGTTTAGCAAAAGAATTATTGGAGGTGGAATAATAGCTTGACTTATATCAGCAAAGAAAGCAGACCACGATATCCAACCATCTTCTATTGATGCATCGACAAAATATACCGCCGACAAAAGCAGCACTGCTTGAACATATAAAACGCGCCTGTTATCAAGCATTTATTTGGTCTGAAGCACTAGTGAAGTGAAGACTCCTAATTTGCCAGATCCATCGCAATGGGGATGGACACAGGACGGAGCCGAGTGGCAACCTCTATGGACAACTCTCCCCGAAGCAGCAGCTTCATGTTCAGAGTTAATTAGATGCAGCTGCAAAAAAGGGTGTACTGGACGTTGTAAATGCAGCAAAGCTGCAATGAAGTGTACCGCACTTTGTTTCTGCGCCGCTGATTGTAAAGTTAACTTTTGATAAAAATTATTTAATACCATTGTACTAAAATTTAATTTTTTAGTATTATTGTTATCATTACACTATTTATAAAAAAAAATACATTACAAATTAAACCGATAAACAACAATAAACAAATTTACATCATTCTCTTGCCTTTATCTTAATATTTACGGTTGGCGCAGTACTTTTTCCTCTTTCATTGTTCTCTATAATGTTTGTTGAGCTGCTGTAGCACAACGTGTAATTTTTTTTTGTAATAGTTGTTGTGTGACAAGTATCCAACAAGTGTATATTTTTATAAACTAGATTAAATATGCTTTCATATAGTATTTTTTTTAGTTTCAATTAATTATGATTTTAGACAGATATGACGATTTTTATTAAAAAAATACGCCCTTTTTTCCTTTTTTTTTCAAACTTTTCATTGATTAACAGTTTTTTTTAATGAAAACATACCTGTTTTATAGCAAAAATGAATTCCTAGTGTCTGTTTTATGCGAAAACGACATCACACATGTTCTAGTAGCATTTACTGATCAGCACAAAAATAATGATCGAAAAGCCTCTTTTGACCCCCTTCACCCCCACCCCCGGTGCCCCCGAATCGAATCTGTCTTCCCTCCACATCTGAAAATTATTGTCTTAGGACGTCCTATTCATGGTGAAAATTTCATAATTCTACCTTGCAGGGAACAATTTTTTACCCGTTTGTATGGGCTTTCACTTTAACTATGTGGCCATCATTTCGCCAGTAACCCGATCAGTTTATGTTCGAGGGCCTGTTACATAACATATGCAAAATGGACGCGTGCTGTACAATGTTTTTTTTATTTGTTTAAGAATTATAATGTCTCTCATAATTTTCTTATCATTTAGGGGCAGCTGTGTTGAGAATTTTGCTTTTTTTGAACATGCATGTGTCATTAACATTTCCAAAGAGTGTAGAAGCTACAAAATATAGTTAATTATCTTTTGCTTAATCCTCTTGATTCTCATTACCACTGAAACAATAGTGAAACAATCGATCGCAATCCTGAGTGTGACTCGAATCTATACTATACACTAATTTTAGAGCGCAGCCGGATTGTGTAAAACCCGCCTTTTTCTAATTAATCGAAACAGAACACTTAAATTCAAAATTCACACAATAGTTATTCAACAAAACCTTATTACCTATGTATTGTGTATGCTGCCATCGCAAAGTTTCCATTGATTTCTGTAAATTAGAATTTAGAAATTTCAATTTATTTAATTTTATTGTAAATTATTGGTAAGTATAACATTAACATAGATCAAGTGTTTTTCTAGATTTAAATGTACATAAGTACCAATAATAAAAGTATACTTAAACGTAGGCATCAAGTTGAAAGGTCGTATCTACAAATTTTCTAAAATTCTTTGGAATAAGCGTTATGTATACTAACATTCATATTTATTTTATTTTATTTATAAAGTATATACAACAAATTACAGCCAAATTTCTTAAAATAACACAACAACCGTTTGGACAATGCTGCTTTCCAAAACGTATACACACAACATGCACAGTTAAAAGACGAAAAATTACTTAACTATCATATAAATTAAAGATAACTAGAAAACAAAACATAAAATTGATGTTACATCAAATAAAATAAACGAAAATTATAAGCTTTACGCTTCATCCAAATAAAGTGAGCACAATGTTCTAAGTATATGACGCAAATATGACGCAATTTGTGCACCAAATAAAGTGAGCACAATGTTCTAAGTATATGACGCAAATATGACGCAATTTGTGCACCAAATAAAGTGAGCACAATGTTCTAAGTATATGACGCAAATATGACGCAATTTGTGCACCAAATAAAGTGAGCACAATGTTCTAAGTATATGACGCAAATATGACGCAATTTGTGCACCAAATAAAGTGAGCACAATGTTCTAAGTATATGACGCAAATATGACGCAATTTGTGCACCAAATAAAGTGAGCACAATGTTCTAAGTATATGACGCAAATATGACGCAATTTGTGCACCAAATAAAGTGAGCACAATGTTCTAAGTATATGACGCAAATATGACGCAATTTGTGCACCAAATCGTCAACCTGTATATGTATGTAACATTCTAGAAAATGTTGCCTTTGGCTTTGGCGAAAAGGGGGCTAGCGGGTTTTTCTTTGATTGTATGAAGGAAGCTTTTATTTATACAGGTACAGTTTACTTTTTCTTATTTCTGTAGTTAAGGCGCTACGGAAAAAACATCGACACTTTAATAACGTGCATATCTACTTCAGTAAATGATGATTTATTTTGATAAAATAGTATATCATTTCTGGATTCTTTTTCTAGGGACCTGTTAAAACAGAAACGCGATTGGAGAAATTCGGCTCGATAGAAATATTTATTGAAATGAGGTCCTTTTCGACACCAATTCTCCTGGTTTGACGATTTAAATGACATATAGACTGCAACTATATTTTATTAGGTGGGTTTTAACAGTATCTAGGACCTGGTTAAACGAAATTTTGATAGCAAATTTAGTACATTTTATATTAATAAAAAACCGACTTTTTGCTACTTTTCCACGAATCCGTCCCTCTCGCACTGAGGATTTTTTCGCATATGGAGTAACAGGGACGCTAAAACTTTTACATATCGCCTTAATTACTTTTTTCTACTTGAGTTTTCTTGAAAAAAAAACAAGTACTTCAAAGCATCAAGTGACAGTTGCGCGAACTACTGTATACGGGAGTTATTGAATGAAATACATGTCTTTTCGAGGATTTTCTTTTCGGTCCTCAAGTCGAACATTCACCATCAAATAAGGCTAAGCAGCCTTGGTTACAAATAATGAACTAATATTTACTACCAAATAAGTAATCCGATCTCGTTACATTTCTCGTGTCCTGTTGCCATTTAAAGATGACCGCTCTTCAGCAACTGCAACACCATTAGAATGGCGGATTAACATCAGCAAAATATAGGTATAGGATGATAATAACATTACCTCCGAGCCTAAAAACGTAGATGGAAAATAACGCACACTGTTGTGGATTTGTTTAGGTTTATCTGCCGGACCTTAGACAAAATCCCGGGATATTTGTTTAAGAATATTTGAATATACATTTTTTTCATTTGATTTAATAGTATGCTATGTACACGTACGTATGTCTACTTACTTATAATGATTTTTATTTATCGAAGGGGTTTGCTGGAAGAAATCTCTGCTAAGAGATAATCTCGCCTATGTAAATGTTATTTCTAAATGCAATTGTAATTATAGTTATGTGTACAACAAAGAAAACAACGTTTTTTTTTCTATGTTAGTATTATCCTTCGACATATTTAAATTCTACACCCACGCCACGGGTTTGTAGAGTAGTTTTCAGCTATGACAGATACTCACTAGTGATGTAACGAATACTACTTTTGCAAATACGAATAGATACTAATTGTACTAATCGACGAAAACGAATACCTGATTCTACGATAGCTGCACGTTAATGTTAGTCAAAGAAGGTCAAAAGTCAACATGCTAAGTAATATAAAGAAAGGTACAGGGTGGTAGAGCTGATGCCGGGCTTAACTGTGGAGGTACCATCATCTTACTCGCAAATCCCCCAAAATTATTGGGAGTAGAGAAGAGAACAGCTCTTAAACATGCACAACCAGGTGGCCCACCATGCCTGGGACCGATTGATGGCGGTATATCCATCCCCAATTCGATCTTTTTTTAAACTTTAATATGCAATTTTCGTCTGCTTTTTGGAATAAATAGATCAAATTAAGTATGTAATTTCAGTAATACATATTTTCGTGCTTTTAAACCAATTTTATAAGTATTTACGGGAAGTGAAGTAAAGATGCGTTCACAAAATATATTTTTTCGTATTGAAATGTGTGATGATGTCGTTCCTGAAGGTCGAATGAAAGACATCAGTTTTTTCATTTAATAAAGGATATGCGTGCTTATTTTAATATCTGTATACCAGAAAAGGGCAAGGAAAGCTATTCCTCGAAACGGTTTTCGAACCGTAAATATTGACGAAAAAAAGAAGAGGCCAATTGCTGGACCTCATATAAAACAGGCTGATGACGGGCAGCGACATTACTGGTGCGAGGGTTACGGCACCACGCCCACCAACCCGCCTGCCCAGCGTGTGTGAGTATCGTCGTTACTTCCAAGAGGACCACCAAGAGCAGAGAAAATTTTAAAAGGCCAATTGTCTAGCAGGCTGATGGATGGATGGATGAAGTAATATAAATATTACAACTTACAAGTAATTTAATTAGCAAAATTTAATTTAAAAAACATAACAGTTGCAGATTTTTTGGCGACAGACGATAACTATAATGTACGGCTATTTTTTTTACAAACGTCATGGAAGTATCCGGCGAATACGAATACGCGTATTCGTTGCATCGCAAATATATACACAAAAAGGACGTCACAAATTAAAAACGTCGTTAATATTGACATCACCAGTTCTCGCCCCGCAGGTTAGTTTACAAACACGAACACACAGACACACAAACGTAACCCAAATACGAGCAACTATTTCGCGAGGTCGGGTGAAGGTGGTCGTCGTGGAATTCAAGACATTCCTCCCCCCCCCCCCCCCCACTTCTACCAACTGTTTATAGCTTTCGGAGCTTTAGATGTAGCAGCTTTGTGTGTAGGAATCGAAGAGCTTATGGGAAATAAAAATATATTATTTATAAAAAAAATATTAAATTAACATTATATCACTGCGATATAGAAACACAGAAAGAAAAGTAAATCTGGATGTGACCTCTAACTAACCGGGCAATTGCTCTACCAACTGAGCTATCCAGGTCTCAACACAACCTGCAACACAACACAAATAAAATACTTACGAAAGAAATAAATGCTTTTCTGTTTTTTTTTATTTATTGATTTTTTTTTAATATCAAAAGTTTGTACCTAAAGAAAGACAAGAAAACCTAACTTTTTAATATAGGGAGGGAAGAAACTTAGATCTTAGATGATTATCATGCACGTTGATAAATGATAAAGCTCAATTTAAAGCATAAAAACTATAAGTAACATACAACCAAATTTCCAAACACCGGGAAAAGTCCCAAAACACACAAAGCCGTTGAGATGCGCTCGCGCAGGCCCGGCGCGCATATTCCTGGCTGCGCGACCTTTGTGCGCATGCCCTGCGACCTAGAGCTCGCGGGCGGCTCTATCATTATAGCTATTCACTTACAGTCGCACGCGCAACTACGTGCCGGTAGAGAAGGCATATGTCGTTACGGTACAATATTCATGCTAGACTTTTTACTAACTACCTACTAAAACTACTTCATAGTACTATCATAGTTTTGGCAGAGAATATAAAGTATTACTACGTAGAGAAGCGACACTCACGTCCCCGCGCGAGATTATCGTCCCCCGCGGTCCCCGCAAGTTAGTGGCAAATCTGTAGGCACGCAGACAGATGACGCAGAGCTCGAGTACCACTCGTTCACTGCGCCCGTATTTTGTTTTTTGTTTTATTACGATACTGATTTTTAATCGATGACGCTTACACGCTTGCTGCCAGCCCTAGGCTAGCTCACGCACACATACAAGCGTGTGCGGACAAGCCAGTGCTCGAGTGGGAGTGTAGGTAAATAACTTGAGCACTCAGTATGAAGTGTCGATGTCGGGGGTGTGGTTTCGGTAAGAGTAATGTGTATTCTTCACTACCCGATGCTGTAACAGGTGACGGTAGGGCATAATGGTCTTTGACTAACTTTGAATGCACTAGCGTCCTCTAGGCGCCAAACGGCTCACTGTAAAAAGTGGGTATCTATAAAATATAATTGCAGTATGGAAAGCACATCGGTAAATTCACGAGTTGTGTTGAGACCTGGGTAGTTGGTAGAGCAATCGCCCGGTAAGCGACAGGTCCCGGGTTCGTATCCCGGTTCAGAGCTCCTCACATCCAGATTTACTTACTTTTCTTTCTTCGTTTCTATACTGTAATGATATAATGTTAACTACTTACTATTTTATAGTACAGAAACTATTTTTCATAACAAAAAGTGTTGTTCCTGGATCAGGGGCTCTACCGTGTAATTCTCATTTGTATCAACTTCAAGCAAATGCATGCGAAATTCACCGCGTGCAAAAGAGATGGCATGTAAGGCGGGCGTCGTCGCACGCACGTCAAATTTCAATCTCAAGTTGATGTTGATGAAAATGAGAATTACGCGGTAGACCCACTGATCTCTTACTGAGTCTACGGTATAAATTTCGCTGTATCAATCAATGTTTAAATACCCGTGGAGGAAAATAGTTGACATTCTAAGTTTGTTACGTCGGTTATCATTAATGGTTGTCATTGTTAGACTAGTTACGGCGTTTTTTGGCCTTTTTTAACAAGTTAATTAAGGCGATTAGTGTCGCCAAATTAGCACCTCGATGTGTGTTGGTACGAATTTCGACAGAAACGACATTGAAATATCGTTCATATCAGCGCGCAATGCATAGTGGCTGTTACGACGCTCACTGCGTCTTTGATAGGGCGAAATAGGAGAAAATAAAACTTTTCACATGGACGTGATTATTCGATTGAATAATCCTACTATATTATATTTATAGCTATAAAATTTACCTACTAATAAAAGCATAAATAAATTAAATCGACCAAGTCGCTTAGGAGCAGTAGGGAATTCAAGCCAAAAAATACCATTCGGTTGAATTTTTTTCATTGGTATCAAAAATAAAAAATTGCATATGTTGACTTATTGAGCATTATTGAGCAAAATAAAAATGTTATCCGGATAAAAAAAATCACGTCTATAAGTAACAGGTAGGGTCCGACCGATAGAGCGTATCAAAAGATGCTTACAAAAATAAGGTTGGTACTAAGAATCAACCTGATTTTATCAAAGATCAATTTATTTGAAAAAATCGATTCAGCATCGATTTCAGCAAGATGTGACCAAATCGTAGTTGTATAGAAACAAAAACTACATCAAAATAAATAGGGTTGGCTGAGCGCGAACTAGAGCATTTTGTACAGTCAGCAAAAACTTGGTTTTATATTTTTATTAAAAAAACTAAACTTTCTAGCAAAATTTCCAAAATATAATATCTAGATATTGTTGAAACCCATCTAATAAAATATGTTTGAGTTCTGTACATGGCTGCTACTCGTTAAACGAGGAGACAAAGTGTGTTAGAAAACCTCATTTCAACAATTATTTCTATCGAGGAAAGTTTATCCAAACATGTTTTCCAAAATCAAATCCCTAGATTATATAATCAAAATGCATATACCGGAAACTGATTGTAATTTTCCGTGTATATCATGAAATACACAGAAAAGAAACACCCGTATTTTTTTTCGCATATCGCCTTAAACTTTACTAGCGACAACGGCAATCAATGCCAATTTTTGACCGACCTTCCTTTAACCAAATCGTGAATGAAAATGAAAATATTTTATTTCTGTAACATTTTGTCTTTACATAAGGGGCTGTGATAACCCTAGTAAGTTTATACAAACCTGTATCAGTGCTTTTAAAGTTACTTTTTTTTATTAAAATTAGGTAAAGATAACACAATTAGTATTATAATGTTTAGTGTGGGAGTTTGCGTGTGTGTGTGAGGGTGTGTGTGTGTGAGAGAGAGAGAGATAGTGAGAGAATGTGCATGTGGTAGCTCAAAATATGTTAATCATAATGTATAAATAGAAACAGTAATGCTTGGTTATTATTCAGGAATCGCCATAAATACGTCAGAAATTCTGTGAAACCCTTACAAAATGGATAGAATACATGGACTGCATAAGCTACTCTAGGCGCATCCACCTGCCGTCTTCTATCCCACATCCCGGTTCACATTTCGTGTGCCATACACTGGTGTCAGGCTATGGAATGCTGCACTAACTAGTAACGGAAAGTAGCGGCCATCTTCATTGGAAAGCGTGCCTGGATGTCGCCTCGGCTGGATAAAGGTCTACGTGCATACTTTAGAAGGATGTCGAAGATGTCACTTTGGCTAAAGCGTGCCTGGATGTCGCCTCGGCTGGATAAAGGTCTACGTGCATGCATACTTTAGAAGGATGTCGAAGATGTCACTTTGGCTAAAGCGTGCCTGCTTTCATTTGTCTTTCACTGTCTTGAATAGCCGGTTTTCATTTTCTATACTTTAGTATTTAGGGTTCTCCTACGAATTCTTATTCGGAGGGGTTCTTCTAAAAATGGCTCCTTTATAGCGTAGCTTCGGTCTGTCTTCTGTCTTTCTGTTCATCTGCGATATAATTCCTAATCAAATGTATGCCCAATCAGCAAAAATTTGGCATGCAACTTTGAAATTTCAGTTCAACTGGTATATGCAGCCAAATTCATACTGAAGGCTTGGTAAGTGGATCAGGATCACGGGTCGATAATACTTTTTCCTAATTTCGCAAAATAAAATACTTACCCCCCATAGTAATTGATTCGCGGCTGGGCTTGCGTCTGAAGATAGACCGAAAAAAAAAAAATTCAAATTTCACAAAAGTGTTATCGAACCTTGATGAGTCTTCACTTCAGTATGAATTTGGCTGCAAAAATTAATGTCACCTTGTATTGATATGTTCTGAAAAAAAAATTACAATAATACTCTGCCAGCAACAAGTGGCGTGCATAGAACTTTTTGCTGGAAAAGCAAGCAATTGGTGAAGAATAACAATAAAAAAATATGAAAAAATTTAAATAAACTTTGAAAAAAAAAATTTGTATGACGCCAATGTAGACAATGTCTACCCTAGAGTGAAAATTTCCAACACAAACTTTTGATATTTAAATATTTTCATATTTTTTTTATTGTTATTCTTGACCAATTGCTTGCTTTTCCAGCAAAAAGTTCTGTGCACGCCACTGAGTCTGCCAGCAACAGTGGCGTGCATAGAACTTTTTTCCAGAAAAACAATAAATGGGTCAAATTTGAAAAAAAAAAAAATTGCGTAGTACCACTTTGGTTAAAAGAAGTTTGTATGGAAATTATTCACTCTAGGGTAGACAGATTGTATAACCTGGCGCCATACAAAAGGTCGAAGGTAGAGCTCGACCAGGCCGCCCTAGAAGGACGTATGCTGACCAACTTAGCGACATACTGAAGAAGGGCAATGTCAAAAGTACCCGGAATAGAAGAGCTTGTATGACTAGATTGATGGGTATGGAAGAAGCGAAAGAGGTGTGTCAGGATCGTAGCAGATGGAAATATGTAGTATCTGTCTACCCCTCTGAGAGACAGGCGTGAGTATATGTATGTGCGTATGTTTCAAAGTGATATTAAAAAATTTCATATTTTTTATAATCAATCTTTGCTCGTACTAGCTTTTCCAGCACAAGTTCTGTGGACGCCACTGGTCTGGTCAGCATCCTTCCGACTGACCTTGACTTCCGTGGGATCATCATCAGAATCAGATCACAGACAAAATACATCCAAGTCATCCGAGGCGACTGCCCATCTAGTATTTCCAGTCGTGAAGGAAGGAAATGATCATACTCATCCACTCCTGCGCACAGGTTGCATGTGTGAATGATCTAGGCCAGCGGTTCGCAAACTTCTTCATTGTAAGACTTTTTGTGTTCAAATTGTAGGTGATATTCAGATAAGATTTTCATATAATATGAAAGTATGCAAAGTAGATACCTTGCAAGTACTGCAGATTAGCAGATGTAAAAATAGTATATTACGATACGAGAGCGATGAAACGTTTTCTGACGAGTGTGAGTTTGCGGCACGAGCCGTAATATACTATCATAGCACAAGTGCGGAAAATGCCGCGCAGCGTGCGTAAAGCGGTTATTTTACGCACAGTGTGCTATAATAAAACTTTAATGATGGATCTGTGCCGCGTGATGTTTTAATAACTAAATAAAAATAAAACGAGACATTCATACAGCGACGTAGGTTGATCTGTTATCGATAATAATAATTCTACCAGTTAAAAATGATTAGACTGAAAATTTCAATACAGATTATGAAAGGGTTTTAGATAACTTTTCTAATTATGTGATTTTGATTAATATCACAGACATCCGACACATTTTTTTAACCTTAACTTTTATCTACGACATGAACACGAGCAGTTCTACTGGAAGAAATTTTGTACCGGAGAAATGTTTGAGAACCACTGATCCAGGCATTCGGAGAAACCGGTCTAAAGACCTGAGAATCTTGTAAGACTTGAACACACGGGTGTGTTGTGTTAAGATACAGTGCTTTTGAATGTGTTTGTGCAGTTTCAATTTATTCTATTTCGTAAGGCTAATGAAAAGTAAAAGGTTTCTTTTAGGATTCCTATCTTTGTCTGCATCAGGAGAAATTGATCTGAAAACCTGCACGGAGAGAGTGTTACAGGCAGTTCTAACTTCTGTTGATTTTGCAATACTCCCTGGACAAACTGCTTTTCAGATTTAACCAACTTTCCGTCAGTCGCGGTAGGGTACCTACATACTCGTAGTATTAAAAATAAACTGGTTATAACACGGATGTTTAATTAACGATCGTGGGTTATATATAACTAATAACTAACACTGTTGTCGAATTTTTTAAAAATGTATAAGATTGTAAGTTAACTATTGTACCTATAATATATATATACAAGGTGAATTTTTGATCATCGTCCAAATTCATACTGGTGGCTTGGTAAGTGATCAGTATCATTGATCAATAACAATTTTGGTGAAATTCGTAAAATGAAATTTCGACTCCCCATAGTAATTCACTCGGGAGTGGAACTGAATTTCTATGGGAAGCCGAAATTTTAATTTACGAGTTTCACAAAAATTGTTACTGATCCAAGATACTGATCACTTATTAAGCCTCTAGTATGAATTTGGACGATGATCAAAAAGTCACCTTGTATATGTTTTAGCTGAATTTATACTGGAAACTCGGTTGGTGGTCAGAAGCAGAACCAAGGTTTTCCCTTTATGTAAAATACGATTTTTTTTTTTTTTTTCACTGACCCCTGCCTAACAGTTTAGGAAGCCATCATTTTTCCATCGATTCTCCTTATTAAAATTAATTATATCGGCGAAAATACAACTTTTTGATAAGAGGAATGTATAACAATAGTTTACTTTATGACTAAACATATTTTTAATTATATTATGGTAGCTCTAATATAATTGGATTTTCCATAAGAGTAAAATTAGAAAATTTAACAAATCTAATTTCACTCTTATGGAAAATCCAATTATTTTTAAGCTGTCATAATACCATTTAAAATACGTCTAATCATATAGCATAGCTCTTATCTAAAAGTTGTATTTTGGCCATTATAATTATTTTTTAATATTTTGTAACAAATTTTTGTAAGCAATAAACCCAATTGCTCTTTAAAAACACGTAACATTTATTTAGGCTTGCTATTGAGGTATTTTTATAGCTTAGTTCCTAGTATATTTGTTTATTAACCCGCAATGTTTTAAATTCTTAAAAAGACCCAAAAAATGTCAGGTCATTTAAAAATAAGCAGGAAAACAATCTACCACGTTTCCCCATCACTTCCGCGCTAAGCCGTCCGCAGTCGGTGACTCACCCTGCTTCCCATAGCATCTTTACAATGACTCAGATTCTAAACTGAGTAATAATTCTTGGCCTCGTGAAATCGTGAGGATTCTAACCATATGGATACCGGAATAGGGTTGTCAGTCAGTTGGTTGTCAAATGGAGGACATGTCCTACTTTTTCACAAATTATCCCCCTCCCCTTCCTCACCTACAGAATGTTCTCCTTTTTCAAAATTCGCTCACGACACCGATACCGCTTAGTACGAACAATACATTCAAATATCAGCTTAAAGTTAAAGCCTTTGTGTTTAGATTACTTTTCAAATGTTCTAATAATGTGACATAAATTAAGTGACTCTGAAAAATATCTAAGTAATCAAATATTATTTTTTTGCTTTTATTTACGAATGTCCCTTTTTTTAATCCTTCTTCTTTCCTCCTTTTCAGTAAACTGCTCTCCTTTTCCATTTTTCCATCTGGCAACCCTATAGCCAGCCAGGGCTTGTATCAATAGGTCATACCCACAATTGGTGAAAATAAATACAAAACTGTGGCCAAAAATGTAAAAGTTTAGTAATTGAAATCTGTTAAAATTGTGGCCAAATGTACCCAGGAGCAGAGAACATGTCACGGTTACAACGGTCACTGTCACTTTATGCGGAAAGACTCGCAGTGCGAGAAGGACGGATTCCGGAAAAATTAGCAAAATGTCGGTTTTAAATAAATATAAAATGAACTGAAACAGCTATCAAAATTTCAAACTAGCAGAATTTAGATATTGTTAAAATCCATCTTTTAAAATATCGTTGAGGTCAGTAGGTCATTTCTATTTGTCAAACTATGAGAAAAAGTGTTGATGAAGACCTAATTTCAAGAATTATTTCAATCTATCATCATTAAAAGATTCGTTTTTTAGATTCATAATATAATATTAGGTGTTTACATATGAAATTTCCGTTTTGTATAGAGTACTTGAAGGAAACTCAATTTTCAGTATGAAAAATGTAATTTCTTTCGTGTATGAATATGAATGAGACAACATTAAGCTAACAGCAACATTAATTTAATTTGTGAAAAGTGGCAGCTGTTAAAAATTATTACGAATCTTATCATAGAAATGGATGGCATTTAGGACGAACTGTTTTGAACATTTCATTTTTATAATCAAACTGAAAATAAAAACAAAATTTTAAACGTAGATGTAAAACCTTAAAATCAACTTTCAAACATAAAACAAATAATTGAAATACCTATCGATATACAAGAATTAAGAACTCCTGAATCTATAAGAAAATTTCGGCAGTTTCATATGTAAATACCTATAATAAAGTATTATCACGTACACTGGTTTAAATAAATTTTAGAACGTTTTTCTACTTTCCTGTAATACAGAAATGCGACTGAAGAAATTTCACTCTTTAACACTTTATATTCTCTGCTAGATGGCTCCTTCTGATACGCAGGACAGCTTCAAAAAGTGTCGATTTTAGACAATTCTGATTCGGAACGGTATCTATTATAGTAGGTAGTTGGAATTTCCTTCGTGATGCTAAGCAATTTACATAAACAATCTTTGTTTAGGATGCTTCTCTACGGACAATGTAGCAGATATTTTAGCGATCCGAGCAATTCTAAATCGTCGTTTGTTACTTGCACGATTTCAGAGCGATTCTTTAAATCAATGGAAGGTTCAAATGCTTGTTTCAATTATATACTTTTTATAATTTCATGAATGTAACTAATTATGTGATAAAGGAACTTGTATATATATTGTTTAGTATGTATTATATATTTTTTTGTTTTCGTTTTATTTCCAATTTTGCCAAAGTGGTAGGCAAAGGAGCGGCGATTCAGGCGCGTGCGCAAAAATTGCGAAAGCAGAAAAATCAATAATTTCCGTAGAAACACCTTGTAAAATCACTCGAAATCTGTCGTAGCAAATTTTTTCGCATTTGCCAGAATCGTCGTCCAAAATTTTTCTTTAATGTTAACCTGTAAAAATAATAAAATCATAATTTTGATACTTATTACGTCACATTATCAAATTCCTGCGTTTTACACCTTTCAGTCATGATTCATGACCATAAAGGTCAGGTCATGATGACTTAGCTTAGCTTAGACCAGGGTTTCTCAAAGTGGGGTATGCAAACCCCCAGGGGTTCGCCAGTTGATCATAGGGGGCTCGAGACAAGATTTACGTTACGGCGGCGGCTGACTGGCTAGCTCGCGCGGGCACACGAAAATTGAGCAAAATTGCTTCGAAAATCGACTAAAATTGTTATCACATTAACTAAATTACTTTGTGACTATATTATCTTTTATATTTAAATAAAAATCCTTCTATGGTGAGTTTGTTTTAAAGAGGTTCGCAGTCGACTGGGAAAATTTATCGGGGTACGTAGCAATATAAGTTTGAGAAACCCTTGCTTAAACCATAGATCTTCAAAGCATGATGATCATGTACGTAGATGACGTCATGTACGAAGATACATCCTATTTAATTGTGGTAATGATTCTGATGATACGTTATTATATGCAGATGTGTAACCAAGGATGATCATGTCATAGATAGATCTAATAGGCTGGTTAGTAATGATAATAGTCATCCAGAAGAAGCAGGATGCAGAAGTCAAGTCATCTTGACGATGATAATAATCATTGAAGTTATTATGATATTACTAGCTTAAGCCCGTGGCTTCGCCCATATTGATTACATTTTTGTATAGTCCTATGAATCTCCACAGTATAAGTTGTTCGTATGAACGAGTACTATCGCCAGTTTCCGGCTTCCGCAACTTCTTCTTAAGTAGATGGCATAGCAACTTTTTTTATTACCCGTCCAGCACAATAAGTCTAAAGGCAAAGACTTTATTTGCTTTTCATAAAGGCGATTATATGTTGGCTCTTTGGCCTCTTGTTCTTAGACGCGTAATACTAGTGATCACGCAGCGAAACAACAAATTGGTGTGTTTTTAGCTAATACTGAAATATTTTGTAGGGAAAAAAATATTGAATTTAGGTGATATACCTTCATATTTCTGTTACCTATTTTATGAAAAGAAAATCAAGTTGATTTTTTAACCGAGTTCTTCAAGCGAACGTTTGAAAACAAAAAAAAAGAGGGTGCAAAACATTTTTTTTGACAAAAGTATAAATCTTAGTACATTGTTTATACGTAAGATCCCTAGAGAAAAGATTAATAAACCAAATATATTTTTTTCAATACAAGGAGAGTCCGAATTTCTTCAAAAGAATCCTAGATAGACTGGAGTTGGTCATGCTCTAAGCTCAGGTACAGTCTTAACACCCAGTAGGTATGTGTCTAATTTCAATAGCTTAACTTTTAAAAGATTTTTTTTTATTTTTTTTTATAGAATATACGCCATTTTAGGACATTGTTTTCTTTATTTTGGTATATAAATTAATCATTATTTTTTTATAATTTTTTTAAAGAATTATCGGTTTACGTCACTTGAGAATTTTAGACGTTATACCGATTGTTATGTGCAATTGCTTATAACAGAAAAGTGGTCTGTCTCTGTCTGTCTACTCATCTGTCATCCATCTGTCAAATCAGTCGGAAGCAAATTGTTATGGATGTTGCAGCTTATTCGTAAAAATATTCATCATCATAAGGTTTTTTAGACCACAAGTTCGAAAATACGGCTTATTATACCTACATAAATCTCGAAATGGTTTTCGAATTAATACACCTTAACATAATTTAATCAAAGCGAATTGTATAGGTATTTAAAATATCACAAATAATGCCTATAGTTATTCAGAGATTTCTAGAAATATTCGAAACTCTACAAAAATATGTATACCCCGAAAATGATGCAAAAATACACGATATATTTTCGTTTGTAAATACAGTAGTTGTAAGATAATCAAGGCGCCAGAGTAATAATAATGTAGCAATGGGGGGAACTCGCAAAAAAAGGCTTCAATTTCAATTTGTAATATTTGCCAACAAATTGAGCATTATCTCTTCAAGAATCACGAGTCCAGACTTGTCCCCCTTAAACAATAGCCAATGCAGGTGTCAGTGTTGGTCATTGCCGACCTCTTTATTGAATTCTGGCGAAAACAGATGTGTAGGTGCAAGTCTTTTGTTTCTAGAATTTAAGGATGAAACTCGCACACGTGCGCTGATGGATATTTGGGTATTTTGGATGATATTTTGTTGCAGATGTTTTTTTAAATAGTAGTTGTATTGGTATTTATGGCGGGTAATTGTCGGTGAAAAACAGATGTTTTACTGTTGCTACCAAAGATTTCAAAATTTTAGATGAGCCCTGGCTCCTAAAATCTATTGTATTATTTTTTAATGCGCGCTTTAACATAATGCCGACGCGTGCACACTTATGAGTGCGCAATCTGTCTACCCACGGTCAGCAAACTGATCAGACTACTAAAGTTGTTAAAATTATTAACTTTAAGTGCACTTAAGGCGTCCAACTATCACTGTTCAGATGAGCACTGATTCCAAACGTGTGAGCGTCACCCCACCCATTTAAAGGTGGAAACATTTTGGTGCTGTCATAGTACGGTAAAGGCTTATCTTTACTTTTGAAATCATTGGTTGCTACAGGTATTTTACAAAATAATAAGTTGTGAGATTATAAGTTTACAATCCATTGTGTGTTGTTATTGTGATTAAAGTTTTAGTATTTTTAGGTAGTCGCAAGTATAATGGCTATGATCCCTAGTAATTTTGTCATGTCTGTCTGTATTTTATGGATTACCTAAGGGAAACAAACCGGCCAAGTGGGATTCATACTCGCGTACCTAGGGTTCCGTATTGTGGATGATACATTTAATTTAGTAATTTTTTTTTCGTGAATTTCTCAACCGCTTTATTTTTTCTGTAATCTTTACGTAATCACGTATTAATTACCATAATTTATTTTTATTTTTCAGTCTTCCAGTGTTGGAGATAAATTTTTTTATGGTTTTTCAAGGATTTTTCATAATAGATGCAACTAAATATAGCTAAACTATATATTTTTACAATCAGCTTTATAATAACCTTACAATTTGATGCCCATATTGTAATTTTATAAAATATTTTTATATACAATTTTAATTCTTTTTTATATTTCTCATTTCTGCTCAGTTTTTTTTTAATCTCTATAGTTTTCCTGTAATTGGCCAGTTACGGTCTATAATAGACATATTTTTCATATTTTTCGGTCTTTCAGTTTCGGAGATAAGGGGGGACATACATATTTTTGTGTTTTTTTAAAGATTTCTCGAAACCAGTGCCAGCTAATACAGTAAAAGTTATTTTTACAATCACCTTTTTAATATCTATTTTTAGGATAATATTTTTATTTTTTTCACTTTTGCTTTGGAAATAATTTGAACATTTGCAAATTTTTCATATTGATTTTTACATTGTAATATATGTGAGCAAATTAATTCTTTTTTTGTGCCAAATTTCATGTCTTTATCTTTAACGGTGCTAAAGTTATGAGGATGTGAAATACGGACGGACGGACAACGGAGTCTCACCATAAAGGTTCCTTTTGTAGCTTTTAGGTACTACGGAACCCTAAAAATGTATAAACGGATAAAAAAATACGTACATAGACACACACAAAATACTTATAACCACCTCCAAGACCGGTATGTAGACACATCACTATCTGCTACGATCTTGACACACCTCCAAATATTTATTTATTACCTACAATAATTTTATCCAAAATTTAAATCAGAATTTGGCAGCTAGCTTTTCCAATAATTTATCATTAGAAGGGCTAAGGTAAGATGTCTTAAATCTTTAGCTGACCTTTCAGACTGATTATATTCATCAACTGTTTAAGGCGATACGTAAAAGTTTTAGCGTCCCTGTTACTCCATATGCGAAAAAACCCTCAGTGCGAGTGGGACAGATTAGTGGAAAAGTAGCAAAAAGTCAGTTTGTTATTTATATAAAATGTACTAAGTTATTTTGTGAAAAAGATTTTCAAGGAGACTTTACAAATACATAATATCCACATTTTGAATGCAATTTCACAATGAAATTAGTTAGGATTTCAGATTTACAGGAAAAAATAAAACAATTTAGAGGTATTTTCGGAATTAAATTCTATCGAAAAAATTTCATCCAATCGCGTTTTCCTTCAGTGAGAATCTTTATCAAATACTCAATAAACATTTACCCAAAAATGAAATACGTAGATGACGTCATAGTGGAGTAAATGGATTCGAAAAAACACCATTTTTTTTTGGTATCGCCTTAAATAATGAGAATACTGACTCAATAACTTATCCAATCCAATCACTTGCCTGGTAAATAGAACCTATGTTGTGTCCACAATGCAAAACATCAGTTTTTTATTGGATTCAGTTCCGTCAATGTAGATGGTAAAAATTTGAAAAAAATATGGCGTGTTTTATGGCGACGCAACACAACTTAACTTGTTTGACAGGACTAACCATAATTTGAGCTTCCTGTCTTTGTCTTTTCGATACAGAAAAAAAAAGACGGTAAGCTTAAATTAAGTTTAGTCCTGTCAAATAAGTGAAGTTGTGTTGCGCCGAATGGACACAAGTATTTGTTAATTTTTTAATTTGCTTTGTTTTGTAGAAGCATCTAATATTTGTAGGTTTTTGAGCATTAATCATAAAAGATTTACATGGAAAATCAAAATTTATTTCGTAATTAAATTATTTATTTTGCGTGATTTATCTATTTCGTTAATGACATTAGTTATTTTATTATAGAAATTCCGGAGAATTTATTGCATCCCGGGAGCTCGGGAGGTTGAACAATATTCCCGGAGGCTCCCGGGCATACCGGGAAGGTTGGGAACCCTAGCTAAACGTTATCCCTTCGTACTATGTATTGTATAATCTATACAACGTGCAACAGAAAGGTGTAACCATATTTGAAGAGCTTATTCAGTCAATGGTATAGAACAACTTTTACTATGGAACAAAACCAGTACCTCGAAAAAAAATTACTGTTTCATAGATAAATGCAAATCCGCTTGGCCGAAATGTATGGAAAGGCACATTTTTTTTTTTGAGATTTCTGGATTGGCTCCATAATAAAAGTTGTAATATACCATTGACTGAATGAGCTCTTCAAATATGGTTACACCTTTCTGTTACACGTTGTATACAGGGTGAAATGATGACCTGCTCAGAAAATGAAACCACATGTAGGGAATACCTATACAAAGCCAAAAAAAAACAATTTCGAGAAAATATTTCTGTTTACAGAAATTTGTTTTCTCGAACAAAATAAATCGTGTTCCAAGTGTACACCTTCCCTTCCAGTATTACTACATGTCGGTAACCTGCACGAAGCGGCAACATCGCATTTTGTAAGCCTGTTAAAAAAACGTGGTTAGTACGTTGCACTTGTGAGCGAAACTAAATTAATTATTAATTTGTAGATGTATTAATAGGAATGTCGAAATGAAATTAAGTACAAAGAACCCTCATACATCCCCTATACGTGGTTTCATTTTCTGAGCAGCCCCCCTATTCTGTATCTTTAGTTGCCAACTGCACGAGGTGCCTATCATCAAAAACATAGCTAAAAACTGAAATTTCAAAATTGCCTTTAGTGGGTATTGAACTATTAACAATCTGTGTCGTCACTTCAAGTCATCATTACACGGTGTATATCACAGTATTATATCTAACCTACTTGTATTGTAGTTGATCATATTGTAAGTGATCATTTCCATCACGCTCTTCCACACATACCCTGAATACCCCACCAACTACATTACAAGTAGGTTAGGTTAATTAAGAAAATTATTGTTTTTTTTTTTTTCCTGTTTTTTTCTTTTTATTACTATGGTATATTTGTCTTTTTTAATACTTGACTGATGACGGCCTACTAAGGGCCGAAATATATTTCAAGTACAAAATTTTATTTTATTTATTGATTATATTTAAACTTGTATACGTGTTATTACAAATAAAAAGCTCATAGAGGCAATATATTTATTACAGTATTATATCAGTAGTATTACATATGTGATATGCATGGATATACAGTTGAAGACACCTGTTAAAAATATACCACCTGTACCTTACAATCACATCTGACATTTGTTTCTGATTGAATTTGAACCGAAGTGCTAAGGAAATAAGGAGTATTGTGAGTTACAACAACATGATATGGAGGTAGCAAATGTTTTTGGTCTCGAAAGGAAGCCGGTCAAAATGTCGAATTTTTTTACAAGAACGGGTTTTACCTTTTGGATATGACTTTTGTGACCCGATATAATGTAGTTGCAATTTAAGAGCGGTTTCGCAGACGGATTGTGAAAAACCTGACTTTTTCTAATTAATCGAAACAGAACACTTAAATTCAAAATTCACTCAATAGTTATTCAACAAAACCTTATTACCTATGTATTGTCTATGCTGCCATCGCATAATCCATTGGCTTCTATAAAATAGAATTTCATTTTTTTTTATTCAAATTAAACCAGGGATAGGATAATCGGATCGACATATACTAACCTAAAGTTGAAAAAATCCTTGAAAATTTTCGTAGGTATGGAGTCGGCTTCTTAAAATATTATTTATTAATTTATTTAAAAATTATGGAAAACACGGCTTTGCTTAAGACGTTATGATGATTTACTTAATAATCAGTAGATGTTACCGTAAATGTATATTATTCAGAAATTATATACAATTCCAAGTAAATGTTTAAAATGCCAAGCTGATTTATCAATTTATTTATTTTATTTTTGATCGGCCTTCTGTTTTGCCTTAACTAAGCTTAGCATTTTATAATTTTTTTAGGAATTGTATTAAATACCTGTTTATTTTATTTCAATTATTTATTTATTTACCTAGCGGTAACATATCTATTATCGTAACGTTTTAAGTAATTCCTGAAATTGTTGCTACATAGAGCATTTATTTTATTTTTATTTTTTGTATAATTGAAACGGTGTATAAAAACTTATTTTCGAAATATATTTCGGCCCACTTTGGGGCCGGCATCAGTCGAATTTTAGTAATTCCGTAATTCCAAGATTTTTACTATCAAAATAATATTATAAGAAGCCGACTCCACAACTACAAACTTTCTCAGTTTTTCCAACTTTAGGTATTTTATTTTACATCGTCCAAATTCATACTTAAGCCTTGGTAAGTGATCAGCACCATAAGCAAACAACGATTTTTGTAAAATTCATAAAATTTAATTTCGACTCCCCATAGTGATTCACTCAGGACTGGGAGTGAATTCGTATGGGAAGTCGAAATTTCATTATACGAATTTCACAAAAATTGTTATCGATTCATGATGCTGATCACTTACCAAGCCTCCAGTATGAATTTGGACGATGATCAAAAAGTCATCTTGTATATCGATCCGATTATCCTATTCCTGGTTATGACACTCGATGAACTACAACGCCGGTAGTAAAGAGTTATTATACACCAAAACCTTTATATCAGGATCGAACAAAACTGCTATAACTATTTAACCTATCATTGCCTTTAGTATTTATTTATTTATTTATTTACTCAAAGGAAGATGAACAGACAAATAGGTAGGTACAGTAAAAATTTAAAATAAATAACTAAATGCCGATAAAAAATCTTCACCTATTGGATGACAAAATTAAATAGAAGTAAGCCGTAGGGGCACAACAGTTTAACTTAAGAGGATAGTTTCCGCAAACACATAATGTATTCTTCCTGGTTTGAAGAATCTAGCACTACTACATAAAAAAGAAAAAAAAAAACATTTCTTTCGGGAATATAACACACACTCATATTGGAACAGAATCCTCAGAAGCCATTCCGATATTGAGAAATAAAGTGCCAAAGAAGGCTCTAAAAAAAGTTTTCATGCTGAGGTGCAAGTTTATTAGAGCAAAAACCCGTTCATATTATTTATGGATTAAATTCTGTATAAACTTTATTAAAATCTTAACAGGACAAATATTTCATAGCAGCTTTGCTTGTTTTTTAAATAATAAAATTTGTGAAAAAACTTGTCATTTTGACTTTTTTCCAGAATCCCTCCCTCTCACACTGCGGGTCTTTCTGCATGAAGTGACAGGGTAGTATGCAAGCGGAACCTATCCCCTTAACAGTTTAATTTACAGTTTTAGCTTATAAATAAGTGAGCCGTAGGGGCATAACAGTTTAACTTAACAGTTTAACTTACAGTTTAACACACTCTAAGCTTTAAAATGACCTGAAACCAACGCTTTGCTAATTCAAAATTAGAAGTCGCTATCATGTTCCTAAAGGAAAGCGAAAGTTTTTATAAACAATGTCTTTAGACATTATATATAATTTAAGTAATTTGTTATAATTCAAATTCAAATATTTACTCGAACTTACCTAAAAACTTAAATAACATTAAAAACTTAACTAAAGATGACCTTAATTGTTTGTTGGTATACCTAAATGTTCTGTGGGTATACCCTCCTAGATCCGGGGCTGGCTTTCCCTTTTTGACTGAGCGAGCCAATGATAGCTGGAATATCATTGGAGTGAGAAGAGTTCATTCATCTAAACGGAATACTATTTGGCTTTTGCATTGTTTAAGGGCGCACCGAGCATTTGTCTTTGTCTCAGTCTTTTTCTTTACGTGTAAAGAGTAAAGATAATAATTCGTGTTCAATACAACAATGCGTTTAGGATGCTGATGGGGTTGCCGCGACACTGCAGTGCCTCAGGCATGTTTGCAGAGGCGCGAGTTGATTGTTTTCATGCCACTTTGAGAAAAAGGTGCGCGTCCCTGATGCGCAGAGTGCGCGGCAGCAACAACAGTATCCTGGCCATGATAGCGGACAGGCTTGATTGCTGTTACATGAATCACTGCTGCAGTATTCATGTGGCAGTAGACAGACCTGTCTTCTCTAAAATTAATAATTTCAATGTTACTAACACTTAGCATAGGACTAGATTAAGTTTACTAACAAAATTTGTGATCCATAGTTGGTCTTTCAATAAATGATTTGATTTTGATTTGATTTGAATAACCAAGCTTTTGCACATTTCAATGTTTTTCGTTGTTATTTTCATTATATTTTTCTTAAATAAAAGACCATCGTGTATAAACGGTCCAGTCATCTATGAACTTTATTTTAGTAAATGAAACATAATATCAAATTACTTATTTATATATAAAAGTAGGGAAATAGAGAAAAAATTTACTCGAAAAGAGGTTACTTTGCGAATTTATTCTATCAAGCCAACTTTCTCAAATAGTGTTTCCATCATGTATACTGTCTAGTATGCTAGCTTGCGTATTGCGCTAGCCGGAGACGCAGCCTAGTGGTTGTCGTAACAGCCACTTTTCAAGGCACGCTGAAATGAACATTATTTCCGTTGATATTTGTACCGACACACATCGAGTTGTTTATTTAGCGTGGTCATACGCCTTAAGGCGCTCTTATCCCAAAATCAGTGATTTCAAATTCAAATAGAACTTTCAAATATCGTCTAAAACTTCCAAAAAAAAATACGCAATATAGTTCGAACCTTTATCTAGGTCTTCCACGCATGTAATACACGATCAGATAAACTTTGCTCGATAGAAATAATTCACGAACACAGCATGTAATAAGACCTTTCAAATCATGCCATTTCCATAATTCCACTCTTTTATTAACGAAACATATCTGGTAATATTGCTCTTTAAATTTTCTAGGTCGACCACGTAAGTGGGTTTTAATAAACATATCCCTTATTTTTAAACAATTTAAAAACCGATAAAAACAACGAAAAAGTACAAAAGTGTGGTTATTTTCTTTACTTCTTACACGTAAAGAAAAAGACAGAGAGTCACTCTTCTGGGATAAGAGCGCCTTAATTCCTAAGTACAGTGCTACAAGGATCTTATGGCGCATCGATTGGTTGTGTCCAATACTCCTTGTTTCACGACTGCGCCCCCCTATCACTGTCATCCACGCGTCATCAGATCCTTGCAGCACTGTAATCTTGTTGTAACATTGCTATTTCCGGGCATGGTGCTGTGACATCCTCACGTGTACGTTTGCTCTTTTTCTCGGAAAATGCAATATTGTTATTACTCGAGTTTCTAAAAATTGTGAAGTAGTAGCTGGTATTTGGGTAGTTGTTGTTGTTGATTCTATTCCTGAAGTTGTGAAATCCGTCATTGAACCTCTTTCAGCGTTTGTTAGGGTATTCTTCAACCCCGTGAAAAGCCATGATTTTGTTCGAATTTTAGCTGGAACAAAAATTATATACAGGTTGTAATCCTTAAGTGTGACCAGGCGATTATTCCGTAACTATTACAGGTATTAAAAAATTTTAAACTGATATCGAAAGTACGTTATCAAAGTACGGGCTCGGTTGGTGATCATTGAACCTTGTTCCTGGTCCCTTGCCGGGTCTCCGGTGTGGGTTCGGGCGGTTGATTGGATTTCACCTTGTATAATATACTAGCTGACCCGGCGAACTTCGTTCCGCTTAACAGTCTAATAATATCGTGTTTACTTTAGTTAAACTTAATTTAGGATTTCATTAAGGTAATAACATTAATTATTGCTTGCCATTGCGAAAGAAGAATGGCAAGGACCCATGTGGTAGTTTCAGTACCGTTGTTAGGCTTAGCGTAGGGTATTGAATATATGCAGAAATAATAGTTCTTGGAATAACTAAGCGATTTTTAAAAATTGGGGTTTAGATGTTATTTTATGATATCAGAACGCTCTAGATAAATAGGTTTCTTTTATATGCGTAGTTTTGTCAACAGATGGCACCACATGCTGTTTGCATTCGTAAAATTAATTAATTTATTTATTGTTATTCGATAACTTATCCGATACTTTATTACTTATTCTGCTATTCGGAGCGGATAAGAATACACCAAAAAAGAGATAACTAACATCGATCCAGCCGATCTTGAGTTATAATATAAGTGGTGTAACTAACACGACTTTGTTTTATATATTTAAAGATATTTTACCTATAATTTTAATCGTATACATATTGCTATATAAATTAAATAAACCTTTAATCTAGTTCATGTACGTTTATTTTTTTATTACATGTATATATATGTGTATATATATGTTATAAGATTAAATTTTGACTTGTGAAACGTGTATTTTATATACCTACTTTGCAAAATAAACTATTTGAATTTGAATTTGAATTACCTAAATAGTAAAATTACATCAATATCTTTTCGAAAATCAAACGAGAAGTATCCAAAATTTTGACACTTAACATTCCCTTGCATTTAGTATTAATGCGATATTGAAACAGTTTATTACTAATTTGAAGTGGTAACATAATTAATCTACACGTGTATCAACTTGAAAATGATTATTATCATATCATACGTAATGTAAAATGAGTACTAGACCACTTAAAATAAGGAAACTAAAACCTTTCTACTAATCTCATACTAAATGTATGGGAATCTTTAATGTCAAAATGTTGGATACTTCTCGTTTGATTTTCAAAAAGTTATTGATGTCATTTTACTGATTAGGTAACGTACTTTCGATATCAGTTTTAAACTTTTTGATATCTGTAATAGTTACGGAATAATCACCTGGTCACACTTAACGATTACACCATGTATAAACTTTACATTACGTAACATCATTACAATATAGGTGATACTTACAACGATCCGTTATGGAAAATACTGTATAGTACAATAGCAATACTACTAAAATCACTTCAAAAAAAAAAAACATTTGACTTTTAATTCCCAACTCATGTTTATTTTTTTTTTCTATTTACTTTTTGTCACTTCAGGTCTCCGTGCTTCAGGTCGAAGACTAGATATCTGTAAACGATGTGAATAGCTTAAAAAACCGGCCAAGTGCGAGTCGGACTCGCGCACGAAGGGTTTCGTACCATTATCTATAAAAACGGCAAAAAAAAATATGTCTGTTGTATGGGAGCCTCCTTAAATATTTATTTTATTCTGTTTTTTAGTATTTGTTGTTATAGCGGCAACAGAAATACATCATCTGTGAAAATTTCAACTGTCTAACTATCACGGTTCATGAGATACAGCCTGGTGACAGACGGACAGACAGGCGGACAGACAAACGGACAGCGGAGTCTTACTAATAGGGTCCCGTTGGTTACCTTTTGGGTACGGAACCCTAAAAACGGCAAAAAAAACATGTCTGTTAAATGTGAGCCCCCTTAAATATTTATTTTATTCTGTTTTTTAGTATTTGTTGTTATAGCGGCAACAGAAATACATCATCTGTGAAAATTTCAACTGTCTAACTATCACGGTTCATGAGATACAGCCTGGTGACAGACGGACAGCGGAGTCTTAGTAATAAGGTCCCGTTGGTTACCCTTTGGGTACGGAACCCTAAAAATGAATTGTTGAACAAAGGAAAAGGTTATATTGTTTATTGAGATAATTTTAGTCTTAAAAAGTGGTGGTGGCTCAGGGCTCCACCAGCCTTGAGATTATACCAATATTGAGAGCCAGGTTCAATCCCCGGTCGGGCATGCACCAATGAGTTTATCGGAATTGGCATAGATTAAATTATGTTAAGGTGTGTTAATTCGGAATTTTTTACGAAAAGGCTGCAACTTCCATTTGCCCTCGTGTGACGTCACTCGAGTAATGGCTGTTTAGAAATGTGTTCTTTGCTATTAGGATAAATTTAAAACAATTTGCTTCAGACTAATTTGACAGCTAGATGACAGATGAGTAGACAGACAGAGACAGACCACTTTTTTTTATAAGCAATCACACATCAATAAGAATATGAATAATCATTGTCTCACCAACAAATCCTTTAAAAGTAACGTACAAAGTTATAAAAAATAAATCAACTTGCATTGTAAATATATTTTTCAATAAAATCACACAACACGACAATTTAAAATATCGAAATAGAAGTAACAATAAAAATTGTGAATGTTGAAATGCCATTTGCAATAAAATTAAAACCGATTATGTTTGCATTCAGCCTTTGACACTCTTGTTTTAGTAAAATAGTCACTACTTAAGGCGATATGCGAAAAAATACGGGTGTTTCTTTTCTGTGTATTTCATGAAATACACGGAAAATTATAATCAGTTTCTGATATATGAATCTTGACTATATAATCTAGGGATTTGAAATTGGAAAACATGTTTGAATAAATTTTCCTCGATAGAAATAATTGTTGAAATGAGGTCTTCAAACACACTTTTTCTCCTCGTTTGACGAATAAAAACCATAAACAGAACTCAAACATGTTTTATTATGTGTGTTTTAAATATCTAGCGATTTGATGTTTGAAATTTTGCTAGCTATTTTAGTTTTTTTATAAAAATTATAAAACTAACATTTTTGGCTTTAGCCCTGAATCCGCCCCTCTCGCACTGAGCGTGTTTTCTCTTGGAGTGACAGTGACAAAAATAAAATTTGCATAGCCTCTTAAAGGGCTCCACAATGCTAAACATCAGTTTTGCATTGGATTCAGTTCCGTCATTGTAGATGGTAAAAATTTGAAAAAAATATGGCGTATTTTTTGACTTAAGGCAATTATTATTAATTACACTTTATAAATAAACATACTATCAATCTTCTATTAATTATATTACATTTAAAAAAGCATGAATTTCACGAAAAAAGCGATTCAGTTTCCATATTCCAAAACCGATTGAAACGAAACCAACACACGCAGATACTAAGTAGAAAAAAACATATTTATTACATAAAGAAATTATATTTAATGTCCTAATTTGGCCGCGATTTCAAAATAACTGAAGTTTTGCGTGCGCAGCATCAAATTAGAGCAGGATGGACAGTTAAAAAACAAAAGCGTTAGAACAGGACTGAATTTTAGCATTGTGCAGCCCCTTAATCTATATAAAGGGTTTTAATATGAAGTTTAATTTTGTTCGGGTAGCTATGTCAATTTTCTATGGAACAGCTGATTTGTTTTTCGCGATTCGAGGTTTGGCTCCATAGTAAAAGTTGTTCGTATCGACGAGTACTATCGCTAGTTTCCGGCTTCTGTAACTTCAACTTAAGGCGATACGTAAAAGTTTTGCGTCCCTGTTACTCCATATGCGAAAAAACCCTCAGTGCGAGTGGGACGGATTCGTGGAACAGTAGCAAAAGACCGTTTTTTATTAATATAAAATGTACTAGGCTATTTTGTCAAAAAGATTTTCAAGTAGACTTTACTAATACATAATATCCACATTTTGAATGCAATTTCACAATGAAATTAGTTAAGATTTCAGATTTACAGGAAAAAATAAAACAATTTAGAGGTCTTTTCGGAATTCAATTCTATCGAGAAAATTTCATCCATTGGCGTTTTCCTTTAGTGAGAATCTTAATCAATTACTCAATAAACGTTTACCTAAAAATGAAATACGTAGATGACGCTATCTATAGTGGAGTAAATGGATTCGAAAAAAACCCTTTTTTTGGTATCGTCTTAAGGCGCCTCTTCCCAGGCAGCGTCATCCGAAAATAACACTATTGATAAAGTTATTTCTCTTAAACAGTATGTTTAAAAATTAAAAAAATATATAATTGTTGTTATTTAAACTATAAAGAACAACTTCATTTTAGGAAATTATTCTCGCGTATAAGAAACAGCATGAAAATATTGTTCAAAATCAAGCTGATTTTCTACAAAAACTAAGTAAAATCGGTTATTTCTTTGAAACCACTAATGGTATTTGTATGGTTCTTGCACTTTAATATGAGAAAATATTACTTTTAAAAATTGTTTATGGATTTTTTTTCCGTCCATCGCGTCCATGTGTTAAATATTATTTTCTCCTATTTTGCGCTATCCGGAGACCCAGCGATGTCGTAATGCAGTGCGCGCTGATATGAACGTTAT
Organism: Ypsolopha sequella; assembly: GCA_934047225.1. NCBI lineage: Eukaryota > Metazoa > Arthropoda > Insecta > Lepidoptera > Ypsolophidae > Ypsolopha > Ypsolopha sequella. The sequence goes on along the minus strand of OW204004.1, from coordinate 17,842,989 downwards.
TTCAACATAGTTTTTGTCTTTTAGATCTGTAACTATTGTAAGTTGAATTCATAATTAAGGTGATATAACGTCCGTGCAAAGGTCCCCGTTACTCCAGGCGGAAAGATCCGCAGTGCGAGAGGGATGGAATCGGGGAAAATTGACAAAATGTCGGTTTTAAATTAATAAAAAATTAACTAAAATAGCTATGAAAATTTCCATTTCCAGTAATTTAGGTATTGTTAAAACCCATCTCAATAAATATTTTGAAGTGTGTATACTACCCTAATTTGTCACAATATCAAAAAAAAAGGGTAAATTTAGACCTCATTTCAATAATTATTTCTATGGAGTGAAATTCCTCCAATCGCGTTTCTGATAGTCCAAAATCTAGAAAAAGGTCCCAAAATTGTTACACTAATTTATTTAACTTAGGACTACTTTTGAACAGCAGATAAATAACTTCAAAAAGTATCGATATTGACTATATACCCCCTTAAGTATAAGGACGGATCGACTTACATGAATTTATTTCGCGATACGCGACATGTTTCGAATTTCTTCCGAATTCGTTATCAAGCGAGCGAGGGTCTGTCCCAGTGCTGGTCCTCTAAAAAGGCCGTTTTGCATGAATCACATTATGATTCTGTTCTAATGCTGTCTCTTTTGCACGCGTGAAAAAACTCTGACTCTATCCTACTTTCAAATCATTTCATGATTCACCCAAGTTGGCCTTTTTAGATCCCCTGGTCCTCTAAAAAGGCCATTTTGCATGAATCACATTATGATTCTGTTCTAATGCTGTCTCTTTTGCACGCGTGAAAAAACTCTGGCTCTATCCTACTTTTAAATCATTTTACGATTCACCCAAGTCGGCCTTTTTAGATCCCCTGGTCCACTAAAAAGGCCGCTTTGGATGAATCATATTATGATTCTGTTGTAATGTAATGTCTGTCTCTTTTGCACGCATGAAGATACTCTGACTTTATCCTACTTTCAAATCATTTCATGATTCACCCAAGTTGGCCTTTTTAGGTCCCCAGTCTTCGTCTGCTAACGACAGACCCTCGCTCGCTTGACAACGAATTCGGAAGAAATTCGAAACATGTCGCGTATCGCGAAATAAATGTATGTAAGTTGATCCGTCCTTATACTTAATTATAGTCTTTGTCGATATTTGTACCGACACAGGTAATTTTGTTTTTTTTTGTGAATTTCTTAACCGCTTTATTTTTCCTGTAATCTTTACCTATAAACACATATTACGGACGGACGGACGGACAACGGAGTCTCACCATAAAGGTTCCTTTTGTACATTTTAGGTACTACGGAACCCTAAAAAGGCAGGTTTGTCACAATACGGCTGCGAAACCGCTCTTAATAACAAGAACTGAAGTACGGGAGGTTGTAAAACATAATTAGTCATATCTCGAAATCTCTCGGATAAAATATTTTGATGAGGTTCTGCTTGCTCGAGGACTAAATTATGTCGTTTCATTTAAAATATCTCTTGATCTTGGCAGCTCTTGCTCTTCTAATACACTACCAATGTAACACAAGAATATCTAGACGGCAAGATGCGTACGCGCAGGACCGCGGCTTTCGTATGTCGTCAAACATTAATTACATCGGTTGACGCGTCGCATGGCGAGGCCTGTGGAAAGTTTGACCCGGGGTCAAATAGACCCATCCCGGTTGTAGAGAAGCTGGTCTGGTCCTTTATAGAGTGGCCTTATTTGGCAGCTGGATTTGGAAGTGGAAATTAGAATTGTTGAAATGTTTGAAAGTGAGCTTAAGGCTTCTTCCAATGCCAACCACCTTGATCTAACTAACTTTGTAACCATTTTATACGGTAACTATGCAACGCATTTTTTAATAGAAGAAAAATACTAAGTAATCTATCTATACATGATTAAAATAATCATGTGGTTTTTCCTGAATTTTAGTTTAGTAATGATAATAATAATAAACACTTTAATGCACACAAAAAACACAGATAAATACAGATTAGAATATACTTACAGGGCAAAGGCGGACTTATTTTTAAAAGCAATTTCTTCCAGTCAACCATAAATGACTGACAGAGGTGAAGAAAAATTATACATTGGCTTATTGAAATTTAAATTGAGTGCATAAAGAGCGATATAAATGTGTATGTAACTATAATAAATATAATAGTCAACATACACTACTAACCTAAAAGTATACTTAACTACCTAACGGTCTAAAAAATAAACAAAGAGATTTCTAGAGATTTACTTCAGCAGATTTTCAATAATTATTCTAGTAAGTAAAAAAAGGTTTTTTTTTTTATTTGTAATGTGGCAGCACGTTCGCATGTTGTAAACTTGTAACGCTTCAAAGTCTTGAAAAAAATAAAAATAAATAGAAACAAAGAAAAAAAATTTACATCGCCTCAAAGTAATTCCACTAGGGAAATATGAAATATGAAAAATAAAATGGATTTTTAGCCCATTGAGTAAGTATACTAACACCCCTGTGATGAAATTGCAGACCAAATAAATCAACAGCCTTTATAAATGCGCTGTATAATTGCGCTATAAAGACCGCTAAGTAGCGACTTAGTCGAAGAAAAGTTTCTCTTGCGCAGACATAAAAGCAAAAGCCTAGTGTTCGTGAAACGTAACATGGCTTTGGTAGGTACCACCGGGAATATTCCCCGGACCCACTTTTCGCTCTAAATTCCATGGCAATAAGGACCAAAAGTGGGCCTGCTTAATTTCCTCTGATAGTGCGTTGTGCCTATAAATTCTAAGGTCAAATAGCCCGATATCATATGATGAGCGTTAAAGTAAAGCTAGCATCGTTTTAAGAAAGGTTATCTAAAAAGTAACTTTATAGCAAATTAGACAAGGTTCAATATTGAAGTGGAGATAAGTTCTGTTGCTTATTACCAGTATATTACAGAAACAGGTGATTTGTTCATTTATATTTGTACGGTGATATTACAGATTCTGTTCAACAGATAAATAGTTTCTGTATCCAATTTGTAGATGTCGGAATTTTTTTGTTAATTTACCCGTAGATGTCATAGAGAAGCAGTGTGGCCATCTTTTTTCTAAATACATATTATTGGGAAATGTTTATGGCCTGTAAGACTTTTTACTAAATGTTATACATATGTTTAATGACTTGAAAGATTTTATAAATCTGCTAAAGCGCTTATAGCGGCTGGACGCAAAAAAAAGACGCAAACTGGTGATGGATTCGTCCATACGAACAACTTTTACTGGGGTCCTAACCTTAAAAACAATTTAAACTATTTTTGCGCGATTTCTGGTTATAAAAGTAGTTCGTATGGACGAATACATCACAAGTTTTCTGCTTTTCAGCGACTAAAAAACTAGCCTCATTTTGAAATTTCAACTCCCCATCCTAAGTGATTCACTGAAAGTAAATTACTACGGGAAGTCGAAATAAAATTTTACGAATTTCACAAAAATTGTTATTGATCCAAGACACTGATCACTTATCAAGCCTCCAGTATGAATCTGGATGATTATCAAAAGTCACCTTGTATAATTTATTTGCAAAATAAAGCTTTTTTATTAAAACCATAAAGTGTAAATGTATTCCCAAATTTTCTTGCAAAATGATAACGTACGGTGATTCACCTGTATTTTATTTTATTTCCGACCATGGCAAGTATGGCAACACTGTGTAGGAGTGCTTTTCTAGGGTCTCCTCTCATATCAACAGTAGTTTATTTTAATTACTGACAAGAAGATACGAGTGTTATGAAACCGTGTACGATTTGTAACATGAATTATCTAGCGGTTATGATAATACTGGGCTTCGTTTTATAGTTAACTTAACCGTTGAAGTGTTTATTTTATTTATTTGCCCATAACTTATAGGAAAATTACTAACTTTGCTTTTGTAATTGTCGCTTAAATGTGTCGTTGGAAGCTTATTTGAAAGTTGGACGCATTGTTTGTTTAATTAATTGACACTGGAGGCTTGGTAAGTGATGACGATCGATAACACTTTTTGCTAATTTCGCTAAATAAAATGTTGACCTCCCATAGTAAATTGACTGTAGGGAATTTGTGGATATATTAATAATTTGCAATATTCCGCTAAACACTCTTACCATGCTATTCAGAATGCAGACTCAAGCAAAAACTTTTTGCTGTCGAGCGGTCGGGCGGACTACACATCCCGAGGATGCCTCGTTTAGAGGCGAAACACGTGTCGATAAGTTTTCTTGCTTGTTATTTAAGATTGCTTTATTTTGTGATCGTACTGCTTGCTTTGCTTGTGCATGTTTTATGCGGGGGGGCGGGCGGTGCTTGAGTCTGCATTTTGAATAGCATGGTAAGAGTGTTTAGCGGAATATTGCAAATTATTAATATATCCACAAATTTATGATGGACTTCCGCAAAGTAACGCCTTTTTCAATAGACTGTAGGAAACACGAAAAAAAATTACAACTTTCACAAAAGGGTCATCGAACCTTGATACTGAGCACTTAACGAGTATTCAGTTTGAATTTGGCTGCATAAATTAATGTCACCTTGTATTCTACCTAATTTCTTCAATTAAGAGAATGCCTGGGTAGCAACTTTTTTATTATCCGTCCAGCACAATAAGTCCAATGGCAAGGACCTTATTTGCTTTTGATAGAGGCGATTATATATATATATATATGCTCATTGGCCTCTTTTTCTTGGACGCGTAATACTAATGATCACGCAGTGAAACAACAAATTGGCGAATTTTTCTGAAAGTGATTCTGATTATTATGTTATTTTTTTAAATACTATATCGGAAATTCAGAAAGTAGAAAAAGTTTCGTTCCTATAGTTCAGAAATATGATTGGACTTCGACCCATTATTGCATCCTAAGTCTACGGTTGAAATCCTCGGGCCGTGGGGCCTAGAAGCACAAAATATATACTACCAGAAGGCCGACTCGACGACGACGCGTACGTATGATGATCTCGGCAGAATTTCGTATTGGCATTCACCTGAGTATCTCCGAGATCGTTGTACGTACGCGTCTATGTGTGCGTGCGCCTGTTTTCGCTAGTTATGCGGAGTGAACCTTTTGTACAGTGCGCGCCAATCTTTTAGTCGCCTCTGAAGCTAGCCCCAAGAATCGACGCATTAGCCGTTTTACGGTGTCAGGGGGACGTTACAGGAGCGAGGGCGCGGAGCACACCCGCCTGCATGCCGCACCACACCCCCCGCTCGCCGTTCGGCAGGAGTCAACACTATGCGTTAGTGTTAGTGCTACGTCCATAGACTTCACACGCGCGCGTTGCATGAAAAGTACGTTCGTGGAAATAATTCTATGATTCGTTAAGTTAATCGTTGAATCTGTTTGTGTTGCCTTTATTTGTTGTTTTGTTGATTTAGTTTGTTAAAGTTTATTGTTGTTGTTATGCCTCGCGGTCGTTATAGCGTTTTAAGGCGACAATGTAGGAAAATGGTGTTTATATTAATTTGTTTTAATTAAACAGTTAAGATTGCACTAAAATACTAATATATATTAAATAGATAGGTACAACAAGTACACCTTCCCACTTATAGTAAACATTTAATAATCAACCGTTCATATTATTGTTTCATTGACTGTACCTGCGCAAGCTTGCACTCGTAACTCAATCAGAGGCGACTAAAAGATTGGCGCGCACTATAAGTGGTTATTTTGTGGTAGAAGGGAGGACTCTCTCCCTCTCTTCTTTGCGGCTAGTCAACGTTTCAGGGAACTCGAGAGCTGCGGCATACCACGGACAACGTATAATACAGTGGGTCCCTCGTACAAGTGCACATCCGAAAAGGGGTGAAACTAGACCTTATTTTATCGACAAAAAAATTTTTTTTTTTTTAGAAAATCTTTGTTTTATAAATTTACGTTTTAAATTTTTTTTGCCTACCGCGGAGACTATGTAAAAAATATGTCATAACTTTTGATCTACCGCGAGTAATGCAATGAAATAAAACTGTTATAATCCTTGAAAAATAGACGTTGCGTACCAAATCAAAAACAAAACATAATCAACTACCATTACTGTAAAAATAATATCCTAAAAGATTATTTCTTAAATTTTTCCGTCTTTTTTTTTCAATAATAGTAATTTTTTTCAAAATAATGTCCCCGTTTCACTATACTTTTATTCCTATTTATCATTGCCTATTCCGTTATCTTTCTAACATAAAAAAAACGTTCTATCAGAAATACACTATTTTCTACGAGCGGTTAACCAAAGGCACTGCGCTCGCGTCCCATACAAAGATACCCAGGTGGAGTATTTTTTCAAGATTAAAAAAATAAATAAAAAATAACTTTTTCTCTGTTTTTGTCGATATATTTAGATCTAGTTTCACCAATTTTCGGATGTGCACTTGTACGAGGGACACACTGTATACTATAAATATATCTTCACGACATCAATCCCCGAGGTGGTGTCAGAAGTGTTCCAAATGTGAACTGTGAAATGCAAGTCACAGTCCATACTCGGTAAACCAGCGTTTCACCAACGATTATTACGTCCCAACGTGATGGATGGTGAGCCCTATCGCCGTACTCCAGGCAAAAATACTAGCTTTTTAGGGCATGCATGTTTCTACACAGTACACCCGCGTTTCACCGACGATTATTACGTTTTTTAATACAACAGTAAAACATTGTATATTTATTTTTTTAGGGTCTGTTTGTTTGTGTTTGTTGAATAAATTTTATATAATTAAAAAAATATTGGTATATTGAATTCCAACAACCGGTAAGTGGTCAGCGTCCTTCCATGCGCGAGCGCATATTTCGCATTCGTGAGAATGCGTTACACAACCTACATTCACTGCGCCTGCGTCGACCGCATCGATATGCGCTTCTTTGCTTTTGTAATTAATAAAATTAATAAGGTGTTTCCTTCAAAGAGTCCAAACTAACGCAAGAACGTTTCAAAATCCTTTTTTTGTGTTCCTTTATAAAAGCTCAAGATAATATACAAGGTGTTTAAGGCGATATGCGAAAAAAATACGGGTGTTTCTTTTTTGTGTATTTCATGAAATACACGGAAAATTTTAATAAATTTCTGGTATATGCATTTTGACTATATGATCTAGGTTTTTGAAATTGGAAAACATGTTTGGATAAATTTTCCTGGATAGAAATAATTGTTGAAATGAGGTCTTCAAATACACTTTTTCTCCTCGTTTGACGAATAGGAACCATATACAGAACTCTAACATATTTTATTAGGTGTGTTTCAACTATATCAATGAATGAATGAATGAATGAAATGCACTGATCCCAGCGTGGCTTGACTAGACTCGATTAACGAATTAACCCAAGGAGTTACATTAGCCCCTGAAGCCCCATGTTTTATGGGACTACAGGAACCATTGCATATCAAAAGTAGATGGTAGGGAAGACCGTGCCTTCCAGGATGTGGATGGGATAGTTGAGAGTACCGGATATGAATCCTAGAGTACGCCTTGGATTAGAGGAGAGACGGGTAATATTTATCTATGGGTGGGCATCTTTTTGAAGACGTCGAATCAGCGAGCTTCGATCACTTCGGTATCCATGGATGTGTGTTGAATCTTTTGGCAGGGCTATTTCGACACTGAAGGTTGAACTGCGTTCTCGATTTTTGTTACTAAACGTGGGTCTGATTTTTCTTGTTGGAGTTTATTAGCACGGACTTGTTTCTATGGGAAAATTGTTCAGTATGATCAGTACAGTATGTGGATTCGTTTAAAGATGCCAGCATATTTACACCCGGTAGATTTACAATAGCATCACAGCAATTCGCAGAACTCAACTTACGTCAATCGACTGCATGAACTTACAATGAAAACAGACCCTTCGTTCAAATAAATTTCACCCCTAATCGGTTGAGTTAGCGAGTGTTTCACCTGAATGTTTTTAACGTGGCTTTTGAAAAAGGTTTAATGACGTAAATAATGCACAATAATGTCTTGCTTGATTGTCATTGTCAAGCCTCTGAGGTCTACAGGTTCGAGTGCTGGACTACTAACCTGGAGCTCACGGATTCAAATCATTACTTTTCGGTGTACGTGCTTCAGAAGTGCAGAAAGGCACGTTAAGACTGTGCATGAGCCTAGAGCAGCGTTTTTTAACCTGTGGTCCGGGGACCCCTGGGGGTCCCCGAGCATATGTATGGGGGTCCGCAGCCTAATCTATGGACCATTTGACTACGGTTTGAAGCTACGGCTTTCCCGATCATAACACGTATTGAGGTGAGCCGTTTTTATATAAATCATTTAACAATCATAAATAAATGCCACCAAAAGTTTTTTGCCACCAAAAAACCTTCTCATTAACGTATTTATATGAAAACGTATAATTTTTTCGTAATTTGTAGAACTAAAATAAGTGGTCCGAAATTTATTGCTGCTTTTTTATTAAGGGGTCCTTAAAATTCTGCTTGATTTCCGAAGGGGTCCGGGGACAAAAAAGGTTAACAAACGCTGGCCTAGAGCATGAACAACGCCAGACTTTCGAGGATTCGTTTGATGAAATTCCGACTCTCCTTGTATTGAAAAAAATATATTTGATTTATTGATCTTTTATCCAAGGATTCTACTTAAAAACAATGTATTAAAATTTATGATTTTTTCAAAAAAATTATGTTTTCCAGCCTCCTTTTTTTGGTTTTCAAACGTTCCTTTCAAGAACTTTTTTTTTTTTCATTATATAGGTAATAGAAATATAAAGGGATTCGACTTAAGGCTGCGTATAAACCTGGACAAATTAGTGATTTTGCCCCCGCATCCCCGCACCTCAACTGTTTGCGCGACCGGCCGTCACCGGCCGCGAGCGCTATTTCTTAGCTCCCACGAGCGGTGTGGATCCGCGGTCATTAACCCGTGCACGTGCTAGTTTTCAATAATAAGTATAATGCATCTACGATGTATAAAATTCAACCCAGTTGACAAATCGGTTTGTTCGCAATAGCATTTTTTTGCGTAATTGTGTTTGCATCTAATTTTTATATTTCAAAATTTTATTTTTCGAAAGTCATACTTGCAAAGATAATGATAACGATGATGATACAACGATACGTCGATACGACGATACGTCGATACAACGATACGTCGATACAACTAGAGAATCCAATCCCGCATCAAAATCGCGATCCCGCAAGCCTGCGGGATTAAGATCATCAATCCCGCGGATCCCGCGGGATTTGCGGGATTGATTTTAATTATTATTATTTTTGTTTCATGTAATTTAAAGAAAGAAAATACACACAAATATTTTAAATTATTCTTATCAACATGAAGCAAAGTTATCACTTATACCTATTATAAATTAAATATAATGATGTTTAACACAATACAATATTCACAATATTTCACGTTTCATATTTAGATTTTTATTTGAAATAGAACATATTCATTGGTTTTAGAGGCATTTAAAATCAGCTCGCCGAGATCTAAGCGCCGGAAATATCAAAACTTTGGAGGCCTGTATCTCCTAAACGGCTGAAGGTAGACCCATGTTCATGGTACTCTAAGAAAAGAGCTCGACGAGATCTGTCTACTAAAAAAAAAAAAAAAAAAAAAAAAAAAAAAAATCTATCTGCTGTATCTCCCGAACGGCTTAAGCTACTGACTCCGGGTTTAGACTATAATGATTGGTTTGACAGGGGCTACATGGCCAAATTAAAAAAGTTGACATTTGACAGCTTTTGACAATTTTTTGACACGTCTTAAAAAGTGGTCCAATTTGCATTTAATTCGGTATCAAGGGGTGTGTAGGGTCGCTGATTACGATACCGTTTTAAAATTTGACACTTCTTAAGAATTGACAGTTTTTTTGACATTTTTTGGATATAAAAAATGCTATGCAATAGCTTTACCGCGGCAGTCCCCGAGTGCCACACGTCTTTTTTTGTCAATCCCGCGAACGTGCGGGATCCCGCATCAGTAATCCCGCATTTTTGATCCCGCAAAAAACGTTTGCGGGATTGGAATCCCTAGATACAACGATACGTCGATACGCCGATACGTCGATACGCCGATACGTCGATACGTCGATACGGGGATACGTCGATACAACGATACGTCGATACAACGATATGTCGATACGCCGATACGTCGATACGTCGATACGTCGATACGACGATACGTCGATACAACGATACGTCGATACGCTGATACGTCGATACGCCGATACGTCGATACGACGATACGTCGATACGGGGATACGTCGATACAACGATACGTCAATACGCCGATACGTTGATACGTCGATACGTCGATATGCCGATACGTCGATATGTCGATACGGGGATACGTCGATACAACGATACGTCGATACGGGGATACGTCAATACAACGATACGTCGATACGCCGATACGTCGATACGTCGATACGTTGATACTACGATACGTCGATACAACGATACGTCGATACAACTATATGTCGATACGCCGATACGTCGATACGTCGATACGACGATACGTCGATACAACGATACGTCGATACGCCGATACGTCGATACGCCGATACGTCGATACGACGATACGGGGATACGTCGATACAACGATACGTCAATACGCCGATACGTCGATACGTCGATACGTCGATACGGGGATACGTCGATATGCCGATACGTCGATATGTCGATACGGGGATACGTCGATACAACGATACGTCGATACAACGATATGTCGATACGCCGATACGTCGATACGTCGATACGACGATACGTCGATACAACGATACGTCGATACGCCGATACGTCGATACGACGATACGTCGATACGGGGATACGTCGATACAACGATACGTCGATACGTCGATACGACGATACGTCGATACAACGATACGTCGATACGCCGATACGTCGATACGCCGATACGTCGATACGACGATACGTCGATACGGGGATACGTCGATACAACGATACGTCAATACGCCGATACGTCGATACGTCGATACGTCGATACGGGGATACGTCGATATGCCGATACGTCGATATGTCGATACGGGGATACGTCGATACAACGATACGTCGATACGGGGATACGTCGATACGTCGATACGCCGATACGTCGATACGCCGATACGAGAATACGTCGATACGAGAATACGTCGATACGCCGATGGTGATGGTGAGATAAGGTTTTGTTAGTCTCCCAGAGGGGTAGGCAGCTAGGCAGAGACTACAGACACAGTATAATACTGTGCTACAGATTTCCATCTGCTACGATCCAGACACAACTCTTTCGCCTCTTCCACATCCATCAACCATATTTATTGTGATATTAAATTGTAAGCTAAAAAAAATACCTCAGACGAAAAACATAGCGATATTCATTAGTCCATTGAGACAACCTTTAGTTCAACATCTTTAATAAAACATGACCTATCTACTTATTTTGTTAAGTAATGGCGTACCTTTGCATTACTTTCATCCACTGCTTTATTTTCACTCGTAAAACATTTTTATTCCATTTTTTACATTGGTTGCATTTATTTCCCATGTTTCAAATTACGAGATTTATTTAAATTACGAAACCGGGACGTCGAGAGCGCAAAAACGTAGCCCTCCCGTCTCAACGGAGCGATCACAACTGACCGACGGGTGAGTGACGAAACAAAGCATGGAACAAAAAGCGCGTGCGACCGAGATATCTTGTCGCCGCCTTGTCTCAGAATAAATCGACGTAAGCGCCAATTCTTAGATGTTAAATTAAATGAAAACGAAACAGAATTATTCAAAATCCCCGTGCAATTACACGGGGTCATTTGTTTTCTTATTTTTAATACAAATTTCAAGGCAAACTGTTTTAAGAAAGGTCCTTTAACACTCGAAAAACATGAAATATAGAGGTAACTTCGTAATTTTTTTCTATCGAGCGAACTTAAAGCTTTTGCGTTTTTGCTTCTGCACGAATATCAGCCCTATAGTCTATTATCTATATTATTTTTATTAAACCGATTGACCAAGTTACACAATGTTTTATGCTCATTTGAAATTGTGCATCTGACATTATACCGACCCTTAAATCCAATATTTTTTTTTCTACAAAATATTTCAGTATTAGCTAACAACACAGCAATTTGTTGTTTCGCTGTGTGATCATTAGTATTACGCGTCCAAGAAAAAGAGGCCAATGAACCAACATATAATTGCCTGTATCAAAAGCAAACAAAGTCTTTGCCATTTGACTTATTGTGCTGGACGGGTATAAAAAAAAGTTGCTAGGTTAGGCCATCCGAACTCCAAATAAGCGCTCTTCGCTGATAATGGCCTGAAATTTTAATTTGTGAAACTTATCTGTATGACTTGAACCACAAACATTTAGCAAAATCAAATACACACAAAAGTTACAAGTGTTTTAAAGTCCGGGAGTGTAAATAAATTCCATAGCGTAAATTTTATGTGTATTTGATTTTGGTAAATGTTTTCGGGACCGGTTTCGCAGCCGGATTGCTTAAAACCCGCCTTTTTCTAATTAATCGAAACAGAACACTTAAATTCAAAATTCACTCAATAGTTATTCAACAAAACCTTATTACTTATGTATTGTGTATGTTGCCATCGCAAAGTTTCCATTGGTTTCTGTAAATTAGAATTTCAAAATGTTTTTAATAATAATTTATACTGTAAGGTGTGACTCCTTGATGGAACTTCATTCTAACACTAATCAAAGTCTTCTTGTACGAGTTCCACTATTTTATTTCTTTAATTATTGCGACTAGTTTCGTCTATTTGACATCGTCGGGCTGACTGGAATAGGTTATTAGTAAAAGTATAGCTAAGTCTTAGGGTAGATAAATGTCCAAATAAAATTAAAAGTAAATGAAGGTACATGGATATTTGCGTTTTGATACAAATATTCATAAGTAAAAATAAACGCGAAATGTCCAAATTAAAATTAAAGATTAAATACAATTATATTCGAAAGTCATAAATAATATAAACAATTAAATACTAAATGTCAACTTGGAAATTGAATAATGAAATACCGTGGTGTAATAACAAAACTTGGCTATGTTTCAAAGTTAACAAGTCACCATCCTAAAATCGAAATAAAACTAGAATCATCTACTGCGGAGTAAGGTAACATTAAACACGGTCAGAAATAATTTAATAATGGGGAAGTGGACAAGCAAGTTTGGTCATTTATTAGTGAATTAATTCAATTTGGACATTTATCTACCCTAAGACGTAGCTATACTTTTACTAATAACCTATTCCAATCAGCCCGACGATGTCAAATAGACGAAATTAGTCGCAATAATTAAAGAAATAAAATAGTGGAACTCGTACAAGAAGACTTTGATTAGTGTTTTTAATAAGGTTTTGTTGTAATATTAGAATGCATTACAAACTAGAAATCAATCAGAAACAAATTTAAAAGCACAAATAATTTTGAAAAAATTCCTCGGTCCAGGATATGAACCTGCGACCTGCTTACATGACAGGCGCGCTACCGACTGCACTACCGAGGTTCGTATCTGGAACGACGATTTGTTTCTGATTGATTTCTAGTTTGTAATGCATTCTAATAATAATTAGAGTATTCAAAGCAATGGATTTCGCAATAAAAAACATATAAACACCGATTCGGCGCAACACAACTTGACTTAATTGACAGGACTAAACTTAATTTAAGTGTTCTGTCCTTTTCTTTCTGTATCGAAAAGACAAAGACGGGACGCTCAAAATAAGGTTAGTCTTGTCAGTTGTGTTGCGCCGAATCGACACAATAGTCAAGGTTTTGTTGATTAACTATTGAGTGAATTTTGAATGAAGTGTTATGTTTCGATTAATTAGAAAAAGGCGGTTTTTCAGAGTCCAGCTGCGAAACCACTCAAGTTACACAAATTCATAGGTATAATACACTGGTGGACATAAAAATCGACTCAAGCATTGTTGTTCTACATTTAAGGAAATAACCCAATCATACAAACATAAACATATGAAATATATAATATATAATTTTGAAGGTATAGGCCTCCACCTTTGATTAAATGCATTTTTGTCTTAAAGTATTTGCTATACAGGCTGTAAAATTTTTTTTAAGTGATGAATTAATAAATATTGGAATAATCAAATAGCGAAAAATTCAAAAAAAAAACCTTCTTTTACAAAATCATTCATTTATTCATTAATTGAGTTTAACATTAGTACTTCGTGTTCCCCCCTCTAGCCCTTATAACTGCTTGCAGCCGGTTCTTCATTGACCTAATAAGTTTTTAATTAATTAAATGAATTTCACGTCCTGTTTAGCGAATACTTTTAAACCAAAATGCATTTATTCAAAGTTGGAGGCCTATACCTTTAAAATGATATATATATTTCATATGTTTATGTTTATATGATAGTTATTCCCTTGAATGTAGGACAACAATGCTTGAGTCGATTTTTATGTCCACCAGTATATAAATAGGAATAGGTAACCTCCGAACGCAAGTACAGTGACACCACCGTCCCGGGTTGACTGCCCGTTAGTTAATTAGACGTTAACAAAATGCGATGCAACTGATAAACGAGCTCTCACGACAGGAGTAGAGAAAAACTCATCTGTCAACTGGTAATCTCTAGTTGATGATGACACTACACGAGATTTTAAGCTTATCATGTCTAGAGTTTTTGAGAAAATAAAGCAAGAATAAATACTTAACAAAAAATTCCCATTTCCTTTATTTTTGATTTTAAAAAGATCCTAAATTTGTAAGAGGGATCTGAGTCACGATCTTGACTGCGGTCTATTGTTTTAGCGATAATGATAATTTTGAGGGTTAAATAAGAAAGAAAGAAAGAAAATAAATTTATTAGCGCGTTTACAAAAGAATAAAACGTTTATAAATATATTATATTTAACTTTTACGAGCTTTTGATTATTTATTATTATTAAAACAATTATCTATATTGTTGTAATTTACTATATTATTAGGGTTCCGTACTACCACACAATACGGGTGTATTGCGTGGTGGTACGGAAACCTTTGTGCGCAAGTCCGACTCGCACTTAGCCAAAATGCAACTTTGGGGCTGCTAGCAGTTAAAGGACCTGGAGATCTCTGTCACTCTAAGGTTTTGTTGTTCAGTAAGACCAATAATTACAACTGATTTAAGAAAGTTGGGCTTGTCTTTGTTACTCCATTTTCACCAGTATTCATACTTTTTAATCTGCGCAGACGCGGCCTTCATTAATTCCACATCATCGCTTCGATTTTAATCTTGCCTTTCAAAGTCAATAACGCAATAGGATCAATATTGATTGCCAGTAATTCAAACCATTAATTCAACTAAACGTCCATAAATCAATTCATTAATATTCCGTAATGAATTCGCGTAGGCTTCTCGGTTTTACGTAACATTATATTACTCGTCAAATTATAATCAATCTACATTATATATGATATTAATTTAAAGTGAAATCACAATATATTTGTACTAACTGTTGCAAATAAAAGGACTTCTGGTCGATAAATCGGTATTTATTAAGGCGATATGCGAAAAAAAATACGGGTGTTTCTTATCTGTGTATTTCATGAAATACACGGAAAATTTTAATAAATTTCTGGTATATGCATTTTGACTATATAATCTAGGGTTTTGAAATTGGAAAACATGTTTGGATAAATTTTCCTCGATAGAAATAATTGTTGAAATGAGGTCTTCAAACACACTTTTTCTCCTCGTTTGACGAATAGGAACCATACAGAACTCAAACATATTTTATTAGGTGTGTTTCAACAATATCTAAAGACGCCCACGGGCAGTGCCCGTTTGACAACGACGGTGAACAACGCGTCGTCGTCCTAAGAACGACACTCGCCTTGATAATGCCGAAATTGTATCGGTGAAACGGTTGGCATATAGTCAACAACAATCACACGTGAGTGTTCAAGCCGTATGTAATAATAATTTAGTATGTCAGCACACGCGAGTTTTAATAATATAATAATATCTAGAGATGTGATATTTAAAAATTTTGCTAGCTATTTCAGTTTTTTTAATAAAAATATAAAACCAACTTTTTTCCCTTTTGCCCTGAATCCGCCCCTCTCGCACTGCACGATTTTTCGCTTGGAGTGACAATGACAAAAATAACATTCGCATAGCCTCTAGATGTCGGTGACGTCTGTACTCTTTTGTCCTCCGTCCGTCAGTCTGTCAGACTTTGTTGTCTTTTCGTCAAAAAAAGGCTGGTCTACGCCAGACTCCTTGTCCGTTTGTGGGTCCGTCTGTCTGTCCATAACACTAACCATCGATAATTTTTTTTATTTATTTTTGCATTTGTGGAAAAACTGTTAGTGGAAAATAGGAGTATTATACTTATAAATAATTTATAGATTATATAATTATATATGTATGTAAACAACCAAAACAAATCATAATATTTCGACTCCTTCTATGGAGTCGTGATTATTCGAATACAGTAGAAACTAATGCTAATGACAGATAGAGAACATGAAAATTTAAAACATTTATAAATATGTCACAGTTGCGCAAAATACTATTAGTATTATTATGTAGGTACACTTTTCAGTCACGGGCCCATAAGGACCCGGTCATTTGAAAGGCATTCATGGGGCCGAAGCCAACATTGAAGAGGCCTTTGGTACCATTTAATCTAAATGTGAGATGGCTGCATCCATGGAGGCCTCTCCCTGAACGTATCATTGTGATACACTAACGGACAGTCCCCCACAGTTGCCAAACTATTGCCGGGGAGGAAGCGACTTGGAGTGGGCTATGAGGATGGGATGCTAAATGGGCCGGATAACAAGGCTATGGAGTGAGATAACGGACATCTGCCTCGAAAATCTCTCACAAATTTAAATATGGCAGATGGTGACTTGCTGCTTAATAACTATCCAATAAGATTGGGCCGTTGTGGGCCCCCTATCTAGCCACCATGGGGCGGCCAGGGGGCAACACTATGTAAGCAGCTAAGGTTGTCGAGAGGTGAGTCTGCGGGGCGCAAGATCCTTCTACAGTCAAGTGCCCCCGGCGTTATGGCATTTTACACTTCCAACCTGGAGCATAGGTTCCGCTCTTGCATCTCCACTCTGGCCGGCTGGTTAACGCAAGCGCAGAGGCAGGGGTGTGTTTCTGTGTGTATGTGTGTGTGTAAGCGCATGTGTGATAGTGTCCCCTGGAGGTAGGGTCCGTGGTATCGCCACTCACCATCGGCTGTATTATTATTATTATTATATATATTTATTATATCTCGGGACCATGTAGTCCCGGACCTTTGGGAGGCGTGCGTGGGGCCGAAGCCAAAACACGTAGTTCTAAATGTTTATTGTTATGAAGGAGAACCTGTGCCCGTAGCACAGTGTTTAATCTCGCGCGATGCGACTTAGTTGAATAAATAAATAGTTGAATCACAAGTGTGAGGAGCGTGACTTTGCGTGTGATTTTGCGATTAACCAGTACGTCACGCTTCTTGTACTTATGATTCAACTAAGTCGCGTCGCGCGCGATAAACACTATGCTGCGGGCCCAGGCCGCCCTAGAAGGACGTATCCTGACCAAATTGGCGACATACAGATCTATATGAGCCTAGAGCATGAACAACGCCAGACTTTCCAGGATTCAATTGAATTTCATTAAAATTTCAGGGTGTAGAAATTTACTGAAGAAGTGCTATGTCAAAAGTACCCGGAATAGAAAAAACAGCTTGTATGGCTAGATTGATGGATGTGGCAGAGCCGAAAGAGATGTGTCAGGATCGTACCAGATGGAAATCTGTAGTCTCTGCCTACCTGCCTACCCCTCTGGGGAGACAGGCGTGAGTATTCATGCATGGATGTATTATTATTTCGACAACGAGATTTCTGCAGCACGTTTTGTTATCAATACCGTCCGGCCTTGAATACGTTACAAATAGCTTGATATCATACGGAAATAATAATTAAACGCAACACCAATTGCATTGTCTGTTCAGCTACGGATACTCTCTGATATTGTGCGATGGTTCCGCACGTTTTGTTGTTTATTATTTATCTTATGAAGTTATGATTCAGTGACAAAACTCGTACAAACGACAAATTACGAAAAATTGGCCTCTTGTAAGACTAGGGTTGCCAACTCTCGACGGAACCAACCCGGGAGATTTGCACAAATCGGTGGACAATTGAATGAGGGTCTGTAATTTGCTTCTAATATTTGTCGGTTTTTGAGCACTAATCATAAAAGATTTACAGAGAAAATCAAAATTTATTTCGTAATTGAATTATTTATTCCGCGCGATTTATCTATTTCGTTAATGACATTAATTAATATATTTTAGAAATTCCGGAGAATTTATTTCATCCCGCCCGGGAGCTCGAGAGGTTGAACAATATTCCCGGAGTCTCCCGGGCATTCCGGGAGGGTTGGGAACCCTAAGAACCAGTGTCAAGTCAATAGAGGTGTAATGTGTTGTGTTGTCCTTGGTTGCATGTTGATGCGCCGCCCTCTTTTTGCATGTGTACTATTAGTATGCGTGAGAAATTTGACTACGCGCCGTACTTATATTTTTTATGTTTATGTCGGCGAAATAAGTGGGAGGAAACGTGGAGACATCTGAACACGAACAATTAAAGTAATAAGGCACATCTCTTCTGATCTGAGGTTTCTTCTGTATAATCCAAGGCGTACTTTAGGATGCATAATACTCTCTACTATCCACATCCTGAAGGCACGGTCTTCCCTACCATTACAGTGCCCCCCGGTCTACTCTTGGATATGCAATGGTTCCTGTAGTCACAGAAAACATGGGGCTTCAGGGGCTAGTGTAAATCTTTGGTTTAATTCGTTAATCGAGTCTGGTCAAGCCACGCTGGGATCAGTGCATTTCATTCATTCATATACAGGGTGTAATGATGACCTGCTCAGAAAATGAAACCACATGTAGGGAATACCTCTACAAAGCCATAAAAAAAACAATTTCGAGAAAATATTTCTGTTTACAGAAATTTGTTTTCTCGAACAAAATAAATCGTGTTCCAAGTGTGCACCTTCCCTTCCAGTATTACTACATGCCAGTAAACTGCACGAAGCGGCAACATCGCATTTTTAAGCCTGTTAAAAAAACGTGGTTAGTACGTTACACTTGTGAGCGAAACTAAATTAATTATTAATTTGTAGATGTATTAATAGGAATGTCGAAATGAAATTTAGTACAAAGAACCCTCATAACATCCCCTATACATGGTTTCATTTTCTGAGCAGGTCATCAATACACGGTGTATACTACGATATACACGAAACAAGCTGAGTACAAGTAGAATCAAATCTGCTAAAACCGCATTTGAATACCAAATATACTGATATACACGAAATCGTCGAAAATTTGCTGAATCTGATTCGATCGATCGTCAATCATCCGAGAATACGTCCATCTTGATTCTTGACGCACGCATAGAGAGTGTGATAGAGATGGAAATATGAACGAACGATATTCGATCGAATTTTGTCACTTCCGAGCAGCCCCCAGGGGTCAAAATTGGTACTAAGTCTATCCATCTATTTATCAGCCTGTGTTGGTCCACTGCAGGACATAGGCCTTTCCAAGATTTTGCCACTCTTGGCGGTCCTTCGTCATCCTCATCCCAGCCGAAACCCGCAACGTCCACGAGGTCGGCCTACGGTACGCCTTGCTGTACATGGTCTTTTGGCCCCCAATGGCCATCATGTCAGAGACAAATATGGCGTACTCACTGCCACTTCAACATACTGATTCAGCATGCAAGCTATCTCGGTCACTTTCGATTCCTACTACTAAGTGAATATAAAAACATTAACTTCACAGAAAAAGACAATTTTATCGAGTCGAGTTGTTATTTTTTGTTAGAAGAATACATTACATTGTGAAGCATGGTGTTACAGTGATAACACTATTTGTCACGATAGTAGTTTATAAAGTAGTATAATTTCCTAATTTATGATTCCTCCAAGGAGTTAACATTAATTAATTACAGACTGTAAAAGGAAATAGACTATTATGTGACAGGTAAACAAAGATATATATGTTTTTTCTTTTTTTCATTAACCTGAATTCCTGCTGTCTAGTATTTTCTTATTCCTTAGTTAAAGTAGATATAAGTTATTTGTATAGTATAAGTTTTATGTTTAAAAAAAGACATGATCTTGCTAAGTTTCTTGCCCTTCTTCTTAGCAAGGCTAATCGAATGGGCGGAGGTAGGCATGTATTTAAATATGTAACCTATTAGTATGTAGTATATAGGATGGTATTTGGTCAGCTGCCTGGATTCGTGCTAGGGCTCGGTTGGTGATCATTGAACCTTGTTCCTGGTCCCTGGCCGGGTCTCCGGTATGGCTTCGGGCGGTTGATTGGATTTCACCTTGTATAATATATATTTTATCTATCATTTTATTCGTATATACAAGGTGACTTTTTGATCATCGTCCAAATTCATACTGGAGGCTTGATAAGTGATCAGTATCTTGGATCAGTAACAATTTCTGTGAAATTCGTATAATGAAATTTCGGCTTCTCATAGAAATTCAGTTCCAGTCCCGAGTGTATCACTAGTATGGGGAGTCGAAATTTCATTTTACGAATTTCACCAAAATTGTTATTGATGCATGATACTGATCAGTTACCAAGCCACCAGTATGAATTTGGACGATGGTCAAAAAGTCACCTTGTATATATTGCTACATAAATTAAATAAACCTTTAATTTTGTTCATGTAGTACATTTACAATTTTAGTATTGTATACCTACTTTGCAATGTTGTGTATACCTATAAGTGGCGCAAGTATCAGAATATTTATAAAAATGTAAGCTCTTTTAAGTGTAACAATACTTGTGCTGTTGGTGTACCTTTTTTAAATAAATAAATAAATAAATTAAACTATTAGAATTTGAATTAGATTCCGTTATCTTTTTTGAGGTTTTCTTTCCAAAGAACCTAAACACAGTTTCGTGTCAGGGTTCCATTAACACGAGGAAGAGCGACTGAAGGCTACTGGGCGTGGTATTAGGTGTGGCTGATACATTTAGTTCTTATTCTTTGTTAGATGCAGTTATCCTTTCAAGGGTTTTCTCTACGAGTAACCCTAACTCTGTTTTGTACGGCTTAGCATGGGCACGTGTGGCTTTTTGTTCTTATGCAAGCGCCCGCCCACGTTTTTTAATCTCTGCCCCGTTTTCAGCTTGTGTGTTATTTTATTAACACCAATGTAGCTTACATGTTGACCAAGGTCACTACGATAATAAGATAACCGCATCCAAATCCGTTGAGTGGTTCTCGAGTTAAAACGGAAGAGACAGACAGATAGACAGACTTTTATAAATTAATATTTTTTTGTAAAAATGTTCGTTTTGGTTATATCACTAAAATTAGGGTTAGTGTCCATCATAACGAAATAGATAACGGACAGTTGCAGCAGAGAATATAAAGTATTAGTTGCAGAAAGGTTTTTTAAGTTTAATGAAATTTTAAAATGAATGCTTTCACTTTCTTTGTCAAGAACAATGTAAGGGATGTCATCAACTTTAAGGTTTCTTCCAACGCCAACGACCTTGAACTGAGTAACTTTATAACCATTTTATACGGTAACTATAGCATTTTTTAATAGAAGAAAAATACATAGTAATCTACATGATACAAATAGTGATGTGGTTTTTCTTGAATTTTATTTTATTATACAGAAGTGAAGCAAGAAAATTCTAAGTTTACCCTTATTTCTCGAGTTTTTGTCTACTTGTAACAATATAACTGCTACAGTTTTTATCGAAACAGTATAAAAATTTATAAACTTCTAGACAAAATTAAATAAAATGATATGGTTTTCTCAGTTCTTAGAAATTCATTTTATTTTAGATAAAATAAATTAAAAACACATCATTTCCGCACTTGTCAGCCGCAGCGACTGACGTAACAGCCATGTTGCAGTGCGGGCTGATAGGAAGTTTATTTTAATATGGTTTTGTTCGAAATTTCAACCACCACGAATCGAGTTGCTAATTTTTCCGACGGAGCCACCTTAAAGGTTAATTAAACTTAAAAACCCTTTTTGCAACTGGCTGTAAGACTCACTAATTTTTATACGAGAAAAACTCGCAGCGGGCTCAGAGACGAGCGGATGCGGCCGCGGCAGCAGCGGCGGCGGGGGCGCGAGCGCGGTGGTGAAGGGTAGCGGGGATATGTCAGTCCTCGTGAGGATGTCACACGCGCGGGAGCACCACGCGAAGCCTGATGAAGGCCACTCTTAAGTTGACTGAAACGTCGAGTTTTTCTCGCATAAATAATAGTGAGTCTAAGCTTTGTTATCTATTTCGTTATGTTCGTTTTGGCTTCAGTACAATACTAATAAGAGTAATAAGTAACCCATTTCATTTAAAATTTCGCAAATATATTCAACTAACCTTTGTAACAGGCCCAAACCCGACTGCGATCATTTCACCTTCAAGACTTAAGAGAGCAATTATTTTTAAAGGCTGAGGATGAAGACAAAATTTGTTCTCAAATGCTGCATCTTATACTAGACTAGCGGACGCCCCGCAGCTTTGCTCGCGTGGATCCCGTTTCTCCGGATACCGTGGAATTATCTAAAATCCCTTCTTACCGGATGTCTACGTCATACAAGGAACCTACAGTACAAATTTCATGTTCCTAGGTCCAACCGTTTTGTGTGGTCGTTGATAGATAAGTCGGTCAGTGTATTCTTTTATTTAAACACTAGTGACCCGCCCCGGCTTTGTACGGGCATGTATTATACATATAAACCTTCCTCTTGAATCACTCTATCTATTTAAAAAAAAGCATTAAAAATGCGTTGCGTAGTTTTAAAGATCTAAGCATACATAGGGACAGACAAACAGCGGGAAGCGACTTTGTTTTATACTATGTAGTGATAGTGATGATGTAGTGATGATGATGATGAACTTTTATCCTAGCTGACGTTATCAACTGCTCCCTTGTCACCAGCTCATTCCCCACAGCATGGAAAAATGCACTTGTCATCCCTCTTCCAAAGACTACGAACCCTTCATCATTTTCCACAACCAAATTTCACATTTCCTATCTAAAAATAGTTTACTAAATCCCTTTCAATCCGGATTTCGCCCAGGGCATAGCAACGTCACGGCACTCCTGAAAGTCTCCGATGATATAAGATTAGCTATTGACAATAAGAAACTGACTATACTCACACTATTGGATTTCAGTAGTGCATTTAACTGTGTAGACTTCGATGTACTCCTTAGCATTCTTAGCTCTCTTAACGTATCTCCTCTTGTCACAGAATGGTTTTGATACTTATTTAAGGGGTCGCCAGCAGTGCATATGCTCGGACGAGGTTTCCTCGGAGTGGTGTCCTCTCTCCTCTCCTTTTTTCAATTTTTATTAATTCTGTTTCCAATGTTCTTTCTTCAAACTACCATCTTTACGCAGGCGATCTACAACTCTACCGCCACTTTGACGTAACTGAGGCAGATATTGCTGTCTCAGAAATGAACAGTGATTTTTCAAACATTCACAGGTCACCTGCTGAGGCTTTTGGACTTTTAATTAATCCCAAAAAATCTCAAGCCATTATTTTCGGTAGCAGTTATATGACTAACCTTCTCAATCAAATGGTAATTCCACAAGTAGTTTATAACGATATCCCTATTGCCTACACTAAATCTGCAAAAAATTTAGGTGTCATATTTGATTGTAATCTGACGTGGGCTGCGCATATTAATGAGATCAGCAGGAAAGTCTTTGCCACATTTCATTCTCTTAAGCGTCTCCAGAAATTTCTCCCCTTTAAAACCAAAGTTACTCTCGCACAATCTGTACTTTTACCGATCATCAACTACGCTGATGTCTGTTTTCTAGATGCCAGTCAAGCTAGCTGCTTGGTAAACTTGAAAGTCTACAAAATCTGGGAATCAGGTTTATCTATGGACTAAGAAAATATGATCATGTATCTCAGTACCGTGAACAGTTAAAATGGCCCTCGGCTCAGGACGTTGATGGTGTGTGCTCTATTGGAGAGAAGCGACCAGGTACATACACGTGTATCGCGTATCGAGTTGTCTAAGGAGGCGTCGTTGACGTAAAGCGTTTGCTGAGAACTTAGTGGTAGTGAAGACCGAGGCGGGAGGTCTTGTGTCTAACGGGGATGCAATGACGTTTGAAGTCTCCTACGTCGGGGACGGTGAACGCACAAAATAGATACTACCAGAGTAGTGGCGCGCAAAGAATTTTTTGCTGGAAAAGGAAGCAATTGGTCAAGTAACAGTATTGGTAATAACAGTAAAAAATATGAAAAAATTTAAATATCACTTTGAAAAAAAAAATTGTATGACGCCAGGGTAGATAATGTCTACCCTAGAGTGAAAATTTCCAATACAAACTTTTTTTTTCAAAGTGAAATTTAATTTTTTTTTATATTTTTTTTATTGTTATTCTTGACCAATTGCTTGCTTTTCCAGCAAAAAGTTCTGTGCACGCCACTGCCAGAAGATGTGTATGTTTGGATTGTTAATATTAACTAGTTTTTTGTAATTTCTCTTGATGCTAATGTTTTCTGATAATGCTGTGTTCACCTGTCATTGATGGCAACACCAGAACAAGGCCCAATGTATATCTATTTATGTTGTTTGTGTTGACATTGTTGGTGTACCTTTTTTATAAATAAATAAATAAATAAAGTATAGTTTCCTTTGAAGGATTTTGTTTCCAAGGAACCCTAACCCAGTTTCGTATAAGGGTTGCAGATGCACGAGGAAGAGCGAATGAAGGCTACGGGTAAGCGGGTCATTGGGTGATTAATACTCTTTGTGTCTAATATGTTATTAAAGCCGATTCTGAAGGCTTTAATTTTAGTTTTAGTGCTGTCAAAACTAAATTTTCTTCTATACAAAATAGTCCTTAAGAGTTAGGATTAGAAGCTAAATTTCTTTGGAAAATTTTAAGCTTTGACAGCACTAAAACTAAAATTAAAGCCTTCAGAATTGGCTTTAATAACATATTAGATACAAAGAGTATTAATCACCCAATGACCCGCTTACCCGTAGCCTTCATTCGCTCTTCCTCGTGCTTCTGCAACCCTTATACGAAACTGGGTTAGGGTTCCTTGGAAACAAAATCCTTCAAAGATTATTTGATGCTGTTTTCTTTGTGTTGGTACTTGTCCTGCTAGGAGTTGGTATGAGGTGAATTGAAAATGAAATTGCCGTTTTCTATAGAGACTTTGAAGGAAACAAAATTTTTAGTACTAACATTTTTGAATTTTTTTTAGGAATGACAAATCCAAATTATGTAATTTCTTTTGTGTATGAATGAGACAACATTAACCTAACAGCAACATTAATTTAGTTTTTGAAAAGTGTCAGCTGTAAAAAAATATTGCAAATCTTATCATGGAAACGGATGGTATTTAGGACGAACTGTTTTTGAAATTTTAATTTTAGTTATCCAACTAACAATTAAAACAAAATTTAATACGTAGATTAAAACCTTGAAATCAACATTCAAACAAAAAACAAATAATGGAAATAACTACTAAATTACAGGAACTATGAATTCATGAATTCATGAAACTATGAATTGCATATGTACCTATTATTTGGAGTCGGGTAAGTTATACAGTATGAGGAAAAAAGACCGTAGTTGGAAGGAAAATACCCTAAATATTGATGATAGCAAATTTAACCAAACGGTAACATCCCTTTATTTAAAAAAAACCGCCCAAGTGCGAGTCGGACTTGCGCACTAGGGTTCCGTACCACCACACAATACGGCAACAGAACCCTTTAAAACATTATGGTATTAAGGGGGGCTTATCCCAATTTTGTCTATTTTCTGCATTATTTTTAAATCATGAAATTGTGTTATTTTGTGTCTGAAAAATATATATCTTAGATACTTACATTCTTTCTGCAGATTTTTTTGCGGTTCAAAACGCAATAAGTTACACTTAGCTCGAGCGAAAAAAAAAAAAACGGAACTTGGTCGATTTTTCATGTTTTTTTCGTTTTATATAAAATTTACATTACCAAATCGTAGGAAAATTACAGTAAATTAAGAAAAATGTAATTTATTAAGTACTTTTACTGATAGTTTTCTGAAAATTTCACCGTAAAAACGTTTTTTGAGCGAATAACGTGTTTTTTAAGAGCGCGCGATGTTTCGGTTGTCGTAACAGCCACGGCTCAGAGCGCGCTATTTTAAACTATAATAAAAGATCATAGAGTTCAGTTCTACTCAAGGTGATACGTAAAAGTTTTAGCGTCCCTGTATATGCGAAAAAATCTTCAGTGCGAGTGGGACGGATTCGTGGAAAAGTAGCAAAAAGTCTAAGCTATGTAAGCTAAAAATGTACTAAGCTATTTTGTCACAAAGATTTTCAAGGAGACTTTACAAATACATAATATCCACATTGTGAATGCAATTTCACAATGAAATTAGTTAGGATTTCAGAATTACAGGAAAAATTAAACAATTTAGAGGTATATTCGGAATTAAATTCTATCGAGAAAATTTCATCCAATCGCGTTTTCCTTCAGTGAGAATCTTAATCAAATACCCATTTACCCAAAAATTAAATACGTAGATGACGTAATAGTGGAGTAAATGGATTCGAAAAAAACCCATGTTTTTTGGTATCGCCCTAATAAGGTGCTCAATGTGAGGAATAACGGGCCCTTAACTCCACTTGCAGTTATCAAGGATCAACTTAACTTTACACTGACGATCTCTAAAACCCTACTTCAATTCTAATTAAGTTGGTCTTTTATAACTTCCTAAATAGTTAAATATTTGTAATTATCTGATTTTTTCCTATGTATGTGCTAAAAGACCTACCTGTAAACGAAATTTCAAGTTTCTAAGTCAACCGGAAGTGACATAGGTTTTCATGGTGAGCAAAGTATGAAATTAATTTTTATAACATGCAATTTCTTATTTTTTTCGCGTCAGGTAAGCCTAATTATTTTTCAACTTGATATCTCATATGGAGCCAGAGCCAAAGGGTCTTGTCAGACAGACAGACGGACAACAAATTGATCCTACAATGGTTCCGTTTTTTTATCTTTAGGTACGGGACCTTAAAAATAGGTAAAACTGCATTCAGGGATTTTTTGGTAACTTTCTTGAGCCGGGACTCGAACCGGTGAAATTTTAATAATATTTGGCTAATAGTTTTATATAATAAATAATAATAATATGGGGAAATACAGAGAAAATAATAAAGGTTAGGTTTACTTAAATTTAATAAAATAATATTTTTGAATAAAACAAAAAATATAGGAATTAATAATATATTAATATTTTATTACCAAATATAGAGATTTAATTTTATTACTTTTTAATTGAAATGCGGTGGTCAAGAGACATATTTAGCATCTATGGTCACACTTTGATTGTAAAAGGCGGACGTTTGTTTTGTAAGCTAAACCAAACGTTTAAAAAAATCTACACCGACTTCAAAGGAAGTTATAATTTTCTGGCCGACTTCTGTCTTTCTTTAGTCGCGTATGGAAACCAGAAGTAATAACGTGATAGTCCCATTTCGAATATGGTTTTTTTGATGATCAAATACATTATTTCGTCAATTCAAAATTGAAGAATATCTTGCTTTACAATTTTACAAATATAGGTTTTCATGAAAAATTATATAAGTGAACAAACTTACAATTTAACATACATACATACGCGTTGATTGGAAAACCTCCTTTTTTGAAATCGTTTAAAACAACTTTGGTGTAAATTCGGCGGCTGTTTTGTAATTTCTAATTTGTTTAGGCAATATGGAACAAACTTACAATTTAACATACATACATACATACGCGTCGATTGGAAAACCTCCTTTTTTGAAGTCGTTTAAAACAACTTTGGTGTAAATTCGGCGGCTGTTTTGTAATTACAAAATTTGTTTCGGCAATATGGAACAAACTTACAATTTAACATACATACATACATACGCGTCAATTGGAAAACCTCCTTTTTTGAAGTCGTTTAAAACAGCTTTGGTGTAAATTCGGTAGCTGTTTTGTAATTTTAACTTTTGTTTAGGCAATATGGGGCGTGGGAAAGAATCGTTTTTATGAAGAAACATTCAAAGCAAAAGAAGGAAGGACATTCTTTTTAGGGTTCTGCACCCAAAGGGCAAAACGGCGCCCTAGAGACCTGAAATTTTGATATGTTGCGTAAAATTTTGACTCAAAAACCGAATATCACTACATACTATAAAACAAAGTCGCTTCCCGCTACCTGTCCCTATGTATGCTTACTCGTATATATTTAAAACTACGCAACGGATTTTGATGCGATTTTTTTTTTAATAGACATAGAATGATTCAAGAGGAAGGTTTATATGTTAGTTAAATTATAAATAAAATAAAATTATTTTTCCGAAGGGGACTCATACACGAAAATGGAGCAAAAAAAATAATTTATCTTGCCCTAAAATTTCGGATGTCATTTGTCATTAAGTAGAGTGTAATTTATTATTGTATTTTTTATTATTTTTATCTTCAAAAATAAAGAAATGGGAGGCTATCAAAGTTGTCATTTTTAGACCAATTTTGTTACGGGGTCTATCTCAAAGACCAAAGTAGTTAGAAATTTGTAATTTCTGTATATTATGTATGAAGCGTTTGTATGAAAAATTTGTGAAAATTGTTCAGCTCCAGTTGAATCCGGTACCCGGCATTCCATTGCGGTATTTTGACCAGTTATTTAGCGTAAATCTGCAAAAAATCCGAAGCAAAACGCTTCCAAGGCAACTTGAGTTCCAAGATCTTTTCTGGGTGTGGTATATTATTGTTTTTAGATCTTCATGACGTCTTGTTATTAACTATGTTACTTTGTTAGTAACAAGGTTACTTATAATGAGAAAATTGCGTTTTTCACACCCTCACCTTGTGCTAATAAGTATCATGCAAATACGTCAGAGGCCAATCCGCACTATTGTAAATGCGAAAGTATGTATGTTTGTTTGTTTGTTTGTTTGTCCTTCTTTCACGCAGCAATGGAGCATCGGATCGACTTGATTTTTGCATAGAGATAGTTTATGTAGTGTATCATATTTAAATACATATAATGATATATTATTTTAGTAGTACTCTTTGTTTAGTTTATATACCGTTAGGTATACTTTTAGGTTAGTAGTGTATGTTGACTATTATATTTATTATAGTTACATACATATTTATATCGCTCTTTATGCACTCAATTTAAATTTTAGTGAGCCATTGTAGCCGATTCTGAAGGCTTTAATTTTAGTTTTAGTGCTGTCAAAACTAAATTTTCTTCATTGCAAAATAGTTCATAAGTTTTACGAATAGAAGCTAAAGTAATTTGGAAAAATATAAGTTTTGACAGTACTAAAACTAAAATTAAAGCCTTCAGAATCGGCTTTAATGTATAATTTTTCTTCATCTCTGTCGTTTATGGTTGACTGGAAAAATTTTCTTTCAGAAATAAGTCCGCCTTTGTTCTGGATTTCTGTGTGTTTTGTGTGCAATAAAGTGTTTATTATTATTAGAAAAAAAATATCTCGTGGCGGCTGCACATTTTCATCTGTGTGACCCTCGTGATGAATAGTGATGTTCCAATTTTACACAGATAAGAAAAAAAACTAATGAATGAATGAAATGAAGGAGTTATGTGCTTTTCAAACAAAATTTACCGTAAGGTCCTGAAAAAAACTACATCACTTAAATTGCTAACAAATTAAGTGAAGAAAATAATTCCCTTTCTATGAGTTTCATCGCTCACGCATTGAAAGTGAAAGTGTAAACATGGCTTTAATTTTGATATTAGTGGTGTCAAAACTAAATTTCCTTCATTGCAAAATGGTCCTTAAGCGTTAGAAACAGAAGCTAAATTACTTTGGCATCTTTTAAGTTTTGACAGCACTATAACTAAAATTAAAGCCTTCAGAATCGGCTACAGAATTAAACTAAAACTTAAACTAAACGTCAGAAATGGGTTGGCAAATGTTAGTCAATAAAATAGGAAATGTAAACAATCATGGTTGCCTGGCTATCTACCAAATTGTTCAAAGTATTTACTTAAAAACACAAAAGCAAACGTGGACGAACTAGGCTGATGGATGGATGGATGGATTTGTAACAAATAAAAAAAAAACAGAAGAATCGAAGAGCAGGTTTATTTTATTTCAACTAAATACCTCAAGTGGTTTCTCAAAAATAGTCATTTTTGTAACTATCAATAATTATTGTACTCCAATGACGCATGCGCAAGTCAGTTTCGGTTTTCCCATGAAGAAAATCGTATTAGATAAGTACATATTTATTGTATAGTATTACTACATAACGTAACAATTGCACAGATTCACATAACATAAAATATTAATATTATACGATTATTTAAAATTATATCCTTTTCTTATTTATTAAATAATACATTTTTTGCTAAACTATTTCGTTTATTGTCAATGGACATAATACTGGGTGTTAATATGAAGTTGTGGAAGCCGGAAACTGGTGATAGTATTAGTATAGTATCAGTCGGACTGGCCATAGAGACAGGGTGGCGATTGCCATCCGGGCGCTTGCCTGCTCGGGCGGGCCCCCCTGGCTACTATCTACGCACAAAATAAAATAGTTCACATATATACGAAGAGAAATTTTTAAAGTTTTGAATTTCTTTCTATTTTAAATTTTGTCTAAAGATATTGCAAAACTACCTATCTAAATCATATCATATCAATAAATGAAGCGTGTTTTTCAAGATATTAGAGTGAAAAACTATAATTTTTTTGTAATAAAGATTATTTGCAGAGGTGATGAAAATTTGCATATTATTGTTAGGCTCGTCATTTTGCGTATTAAAACAGAAAACTGAGTCCCCCGGCCGAATGAAAGCTAGACTAGGCATTTCGAA
This sequence comes from Ypsolopha sequella, assembly GCA_934047225.1. Taxonomy (NCBI): domain Eukaryota; kingdom Metazoa; phylum Arthropoda; class Insecta; order Lepidoptera; family Ypsolophidae; genus Ypsolopha; species Ypsolopha sequella. The sequence continues at coordinate 17,812,184 of OW204004.1, read as the reverse complement.
AAAAAAAATTTTACCATCCGGGACCCTTAAGGGGCTCCACAGTTTTTCATTGGATTCAGTTCCGTCAATGTAGATGGTAAAAATTTGAAAAAATATATGTCGTGTTTTTTGACTCAAGACTATTATTAATTACACTTTATAAATAAACATATTTTCAATCTTCCTTTAATTATAATACTTTTAAAAAAGCATGAATTTCACGAAAAAAGCGATTCAGTTTCCATATTTCAAAACCGATTGAAACGAAACTAACACACGCAGATAGTAACTAGAAAAAAACATATTTATTACATAAAGAAATTATAGTAAATGTCCTAATGTGGCCGCGATTTCAAAATAACTGAAATTTGCGTGCGCGGCATCTGATTAGAGCAGGATAGACAGCTAAAAAACAAAAGCGTTAGAGCAGGACTGAATTTTAGCATTGTGCAGCCCCTTAAGCTCAGTCCGACGCGACGCTGCAACCATATGAACAACTTTTACTATCGAGCCAAGCCTCGAATCACGAAAAACAATCAGCTGTTCCATAGAAAAGTTACATAGCTAACCGACCAAAAATTATACAAGTATATTTTTTCTCGATTTCTCAATTTTTTTTTCTATCACCAGATTCTCGCTTCCGCAACTTCGTCTTAATACCATATATATATAACTAACTCTAAGTACATAATGTTTTTTAGTCCATTCTGTTCTCCAAGGAAACGGGGCTGTTATTCCTTTTTACAGGCGTAAAATCCTATCTAGGATAACAGCTTACATTTGTTATTAGTACTTTATGTGTATCTTAGATTTCTTGTAACTTGTACTGTACTCTCTTCTTGCGAAATAAATTCTAATCTATTTTAGCCTATATATATATTTTTTTATTTTGTGTCAGTAAAAATAGTTTTCTCTTAAATTGTTCGCCACTTCAAAGTTACATCGACCATCCGTTTAATAACTGCCAGAAGCGCATTCTCTCGTTGGATTTATTTTAGTAAATTTAAATGTAGTATTTGTTTTATTTACTATCATTTTGAACCAAAGGTACAAATTAAGGCGATATGTAAAAGTTTTAGCGTCCCTGTTACTCCATATGCGAAAAAACCCTCAGTGCGAGAGGGACGGATTCGTGGAAAAGTAGCAAAAAGTCAGTTTTTTATTAATATAAAATGTACTAAAGTTCCTATCAAAATTTCGTTTAACCAGGTTCTAGATACCGTTAAAATCTATGTTATAAAATATAGTTGCAGTCCATATGTCATTCTAAACTGTCAAACCAGGAGAATTGGTGTCGAAAAGGACCTCATTTCAATAAATATTTCTATCGAGCCGAATTTCTCCAATCGCGTTTCTGTTTTAACAGATCCCTAGAAAAAGAATCTAAAAATAATATACTTTTTTATTAAAGTAATACATTATTATATAATTAAATGAGACTTGAGGATAATTCATGATTTATATAAAAACGGCTCACCTCAGCCTCGCCCAGATGAAGGCAGTCTAAATCTGCTGAAACTGGTCGGCTTTCTCGATCATAACACGTATTGAGGGGAGCCGTTTTCATATAAATCATAATACATTATTTAGTAAGGTAGGTATGCAAGTCCTTAAAGTGTCGATTTTTTTTCCGTAGCGCCTTAACCGAACGATTGAATAAAAAAATAATAACTCACTCATCACCTTTGGTACATCACTATCTGTCAAAAAGAGTCAAGTGTGAACAAAACTTTTCTTTGTTTACCTTTGTGCTCAATCCGAGGCGATCATATGTAGTATAAAAAAAAAACTAGTCCACAAACAAATGGCTGCATCTTCCAAAGTTACGCAACACACGAGGCGAACGGTAACATTTGTTTGTATTTTTATAACAACCAAATTTCCATTTTTGCGAAATTAATAGAATTTTTAGGCAATATATTGCAGCTGCCCCAAAAGCAGTAATAAAATGTCGTAATCAATACTGAATAATTCATGAGGTGAACTTTTAACAAGTTGTCGATTGAGGGTTAAGAATTTAACATAATCTTGAGATCGCCGATGGACTGATTTACCTACATATGTTCTTTTGAAGTTAATTATATGATTTATAAAATAGGTATAAACTAAGTAATTTCTATTTATTTACTACTATCTTGTGCTCTGCGATTGCGAAGTCGCTATATTTTATTATAGAAATAAAGATGACTAATATTAATACAGTCACTTAATGTTGGTAGATAACTAATTAGGAAACAATTAATGATAAATTTGTTAAATAGGTGCTCCCATACTAACTAAAATGAAAAGGTGTTTCCATACAAACTAAAATAACAGACTTTGCTTTACATAAGATCTCACAACTTTTTACGGTGGAAGGATTGCGTTGCGAGACTTGACATTTTTGTACATTTTATGTTTTTGATGGGATTATATTTTGTAGCATAACAAGTGAGCTTGTGAGAAACATTCAGAGCTTGAAAAAGCTCTGATCGCTATAAAGAAAAGCTTACCTACTTGTTTAATAAAAACCGGCCAAGTGCGAGTCGGACTCGCGCACGAAGGGTTCCGTACCATTATCTATGAAAACGGCAAAAAAAACATGTCTGTTGTGTGGGAGCCCCCTTAAATATGAATTTTATTCTGTTTTTTTAGTATTTGTTGTTATATCGGCAACAGAAATACATCTGTGAAAATTTGACCTGTCTACAACTGTACCATTGTACGGAACCTTTCGTCCGCGAGTGCGACTCGCACTTGGCCGGTTTTTTTCTATAATAGCTTTGTGTAGAATAGTGCCCTGGGCCTAATATTGGTGTGTTCGGACCCTGCGGGTCTCTCTGGATACTCATCCCATATCAGAGCACCCATATTTTTGAGGAATATATAAGTATTTTCAAAAGTTGCACATCGGCTGATGTGTTGGACCAGTTGGCCGCAAAAAGTTAAAAACATGGCACAATGCGTATTGCACCATGTGCCCAAATTTTTTGACCTCCCATTTGGCCATCATTACACATGCCCACTACTTATGCTGCTTCGAAGTTTTTATCATCTCGGCACGTGTGCGCGACATATACAAGACGGCTGTTTTCCGCGTAGGTATTTTCTGGCTGGCTGGCTAGGCAGAACGCCGCATGCAGCAAGGGGTTGTCGGGGGCAGGGCGCGCGCGAGGGGGGGTCAGGTCGGCAGATGCGCCGCGCAGCGCCATCTAGCGGGAGCCGAGTAGCTGCCAGGTGCGCGCCCCGGCCGCCGCCCGCCGCCCGCAGTCCGCCGCCACGCGCCACGCAGTTCACATGTATTCACGGCTGCTGCGTCCCGCTAAACACGCGACGCGCGCTTTTCGAACGTAGTGCTCTCGCGACCGGTTCCCATCGCCCATGAGAGCGACCAGTGACATATCAATAGTGTTGTGTGACTCCCAGTGAAACTCTGTGTTTATGTGATGGATTACTGGGGATCTTCGGCGTGTGTTGTGTGCTGACGACCGCCGGGCTGGGAGCCGACGCGGTCGCCGATACATGTGCAGGCGCCGCTAGACGGCCGCGCCACCATGCGCGCCCATGCGGTGTTCCTTGCCCTGCTAGGGTTTCTGCCCCAGGTTGGTGTCCCACGCAGTGTTGTGTTTACTTTTCGCACCGGCGAAAACCATGGGAAAATTGATAATTGCGTTATAAGTAGATCAAGTTTGCGGTGTGCATACCACGACCATCACTTTCCCACGGTATTCTGACTTCAGATGCTAGATCCAGTAGGGATAGCGCGCGCTAGGCTGACCGGCTGCAGCGGGGTCGCTCGTGACCGGTCCCTGTTTACCCGAGGTAAAGACGAGACTAGGTTCAATACGTTTGCCTGGCAAACATAGTTGGGTACATAGTTATAAAGAAAGTTCAGGTTTTAATAGCGAGCGGAGAGGTCAGTTGGGGTCGCGCGAGGCTCTCTGGTTTAAAATTAGATGCATTCCAGTGCCTCCAAGATGTGGATTCCGAGGATGAGACGGCTCGATGGAACGGAGTCGGTCAGAAATAACCGTCAGACAGAAGGGTTATTTTGGGCAGGGTTAGTAGGTAGTCTAGTTAACTTTACGGCCAAACACCGTTTCGAACGAAACTGCTGAAATTTGTAAATAGGAAATTAGGTTAGGCACTGTTTAGTCTATTTAGGGTCGTTGACCTTATCCGGTCAAGGTTACTAACCTAAGGGTTGTTTTTTTGTTTCTAATCGCAATCACGAAAAGCTATTTTTCTAATTTTGTTTTCGTGCTAGAAGTAGAACTACCAATAAAATAGTTTTTGCTTGTTAGCGGGTACGAAAGAATATATTTTATAGTACCAAGTTTTGATCCTAACATAAAATAATAGAATTAGTTAAATTCCACATACATATTATGTTTTTGGAACGATTTCTAAAAATTATAACTACTAAATGCAAAAACATCGAAAAGTGCAAACCTACCCTAACTAGAAAAAATTGGAGCGCTACTCCGAAAATTCAGAAAACGGGCAAAGATGTCAAGTCATTCAGCCTTGGAAAAATAATTTAAAATGTTGGGTCTGAGCGATAAGGGGGCACGAATTCACTTTGTTTTGTTTATTTTGAGGATTTAAATCTTTACGATACTTAGGTAGCCACTTACATAATAAAGACCAATCTAAACTAACAGTCAATCATCACAGACAGACAGACATAATAACAGACCTGTTTATTTACACAAGCATTTGAGAACATCTAAAGGTACGTTTGAGACATGAATCATTCTGAACATCTCGATATTCTCTCGTATCTCGATACAAACTTTCCCACCCGATTTAAGTGAACCAAAGTATTTGAATGCACGTTGTGCCATTTTCGAACATTCCTATTTTAAAGAACTTGAACACCATAATTTTATATGCGAAAATCCAACGACTGTGGCAAGTTTGCTAAAAAAATCGAATCGATACAAAAAATCCAAGAAAAATAACTTTTAATGTTGTTCATAAGCTAATGTAAAAGAGTAGTTCGGTAAATGTCTAAAACTTCATAAATATCGTAGTTTAAATTAACTAGTCACATAAACAAATAACCTGTAGTCAACTCTAGAACTAGAAAAATAACAAACTCGCCCTACACCGAAATGTCAGACCCTACGATTAAAAAATCGATATGATAGCAACACCAGGCTGTTTTTGTTCCCGCATATTCACCGGTTGCCAATCGACTAGGGAGCATATTCCCTTTGCCTTTGCGCACAGTAAGCACGTTATCCTATTATTAAAAAAAAAAAATTGTATTTTTTGTTTCCCCTTAGCTATAGATGAAACCTTTATAAAGAGTTCTGTCTGAATCGTAAATTTCAAGTTACATTAGAAGTGTGGCAAGTAGCCAATAGTTCCTTCCCCATAGGTCAAAAACCTTATTCTAAGCGTTCATAACATTCAGGGACGTAGTAATCCTTATCGTGTAATGTAGTCGCTGGTTCGATATCAAATAGAGGAAATAGTTCTTTACAGGCTTGAAAAATATATTTTTATTTCCACTTAATGTACTACCTAATGTACTACTCGAATATGTGTACCGTTATTGTTTAAGGCGATATGCGAAAAAAATACGGCTGTTTCTTTTCTGTGTTTTTCATGAAATACAGGGAGAATTTTAACAAATTTCTTGTATTTGAATTTTGACTATATAATCTAGGGTTTTGAAATTGGAAAACATGTTTGGATAAATTTACCTCGATAAAAATAATTGTTGAAATGAGGTCTTCAAACACACTATTTCTCCTCGTTTGACGAATAGGAACCATAATACAGAACTCAAACATATTTTATTAGGTGTGTTTTTAACAATATCTAGAGATTTGATATTTGAAATTTTGCTAGCTATTTTGGTTTTTTTATAAAAATTTTAAAACTATCATTTTTCGCTTTCGCCCTGAAGCCGCTGAGCGTGTTTTCGCTTGGAGAGACAGTGACAAAAATAAAATTCGCATAGCCCCTTAAGTACAGTACAGTACACACATGCATTTTGCTAAATGCAATATCAAAAACTTTGTATGTGTGCGGGGTAGTGTAAAGTGTAACTGGTGTTACCTGATAAGCGAGATCTCACCCTCATCCGTGTGATTTTCGTGCACTTTTTGCTGTGTTAATTGTTTTTGAGTTGTGTCTGACAGGATAAATTACATAGTCGACTAGTGCTCGTCCGGTGTTGTCTGTTATACACACTCTTATTTATAGGTCGATGCGTTTGTGTGCATGCGAGTGAGTTTTCAAGGCGCTTTTATACATTATGAATGAAGTCGTGTTGTTTCATAAAAAAACGGTATTTTGCCCAAGACTGGTTTTAGCTGCCGGTGGCTCCTACGTGATGTCGGCCGGGTATTGATGTAATTGTCCTGCAGGAAACTGATCAATCGATTCTTACATGTGGTCTTAGGAATCGATAATAACCCTTGAGGGCTTGCGCCGAAAACGTGAATGAAATTCGAATTACAAATCTTATAAAACAAAATTCGTTGTTTTCATTCGACGTTTCTGTTTTCGATATTCTCGGGGTAGGTGCCCTTCGGCTGTATTTAGAATTGGAGATTTGTTGCTGCCGTAATTCTGTTGGTAGTTTAGAAGCAGTAAGCATCGCGTGATCATCCAACCGTTTTGCCAATCGGAAGTGGCAGAGGAAACACGTCTGCCCAAAACCGCAACCTAACAATTTCCAATTTCGATTTATAAACTATAAATAATCGGCCGAAGTCGAAGGCCACTTTTGTTCGCATTATAATGTGCTCATCCCAAGAAATTACGTTAAATTGAGGATAACGTCAGTTAAAGATTTTATATATATTTCTCCATAAACGGCGATTTGCTCCTTACGACATTACTGTATTTAATATCTGAGATTGTTGCATTCTACATTCTGAATCTCGATTACTGCTGGCGTCTACCTGTCGCATATCTAGGACATAGCTTGTCATAGCTCGTATGGAACGTGAGCTCTGCATTCATATAATTCAGCTAATCGATACTTTTTGATTTTAAATTCAGAACAGAACGCATTTTAATGTGTGCGTAATGAAAAGAACTTACACACAAGCAAAGAACCCACATTGCTTCAAAGCAGGTGCAGGTTGTAATGGCAACTCTTAAGGCTCCAACATCTGCTTTTTCGTAATTTACCCTCGTACACGAATTCTAATTGCATGTTTAATGATTTAAAAGTTTATTCCTACTCGTGAATGTTGTCACTAGAAGCTGTTTAACGACCGGCCATGTAATGAAGTTGTTAACTTAACTATGAGAGAAACTTTAAAAATTGTATGATAAAGCACATACAATAAGCATTTTCTCTGTCAGACTCTCAGGACCGACATTTTAGAAAATGGCTAAGGTGAATAATTTCGGCAGACACTGTTCACATGCGACAACAAACAACAATTAATCGCCGTATGTCATGTAAGTCGCAATAACTATCTAAGTATGTGAAACTCCCTAACAGTAGCTTTAACCCTGGTATAATTTCGTCTATTGTCCGAAAACGTTTTTGTTCTATGAGAACCGGTTTAATTATAAAACGAGCCTTCTAAAAATCCGTCGTATAATCGTCGGTTTTTAACAGCTTAACTATGAGAAATTGTGAGTTTTCGACTCATTGTGCGGTCGTCGGTAATGGTCCGATTGTCATGAAGCACGCATACGTTACCTCGTAGATAAATCTTCGGTTGTAATCTAACAAACGCATCTAGGCAACTTTGACAAATGACGAATTCATTATACACTGCCCGTGACACTGTCGTTCTATTGTTCGCGGCTGCCGATCACCTTTTCTTTCATTACTGCCTCTTAAAAGCACCTTTTTTCCGATTGAATCCGGGATTTAATTGATTCCCGGTCTGGTTGGATAAAAAAGTAACATGGCCGCCAGGATCATTGATCAGATTACGCAATGTCGCCAAACTGGATGCTCGGGGAAGTCAATATTATGCATTATTTATAAACATACGAATAGCTGGATGCATTAGTCGTACTCTGTCGTACATCAGGCTTACCGCGACGCGAATATTCGTGATTTGTTGCACTGCTTTGCGAGCAGCGGATGCGAGGCGAGGTTCAAATTAATTTTCGAATTTCGAATGTCGACATCGTTTTCGGATGCCGCGCGAATCCAGCCAGTAATACTAACCAACCTTCTAATTTAATTTAAGGTTCCATTGTTTAGAGTGTTGTCAATGTAACAAATTATTGAATACCAAAATGGGTAAATGTGTCAGTTATGTTGGCAATATCGGTGTGGGTTGCTCAATCCTTCAGCGATTGCATACTCGAGAGATGAGTTGATGCTTCTGTATGTAGGCAGAAATTTAAGGCCAAAATGATGACAGTTATGAATAAGAGATGAAGTATTCTGCAAATAATTAAGCATCACTGATAACGTGGGCGTGTCGCGTAGAACTAACTTAAGTCTATCCCACGCTTTATAGAATGTAATATTGGTACTTTGCAATAAGATGTAAAATATTTCCCCTCGTTAAATTGTTCCTTATAAGGTCGAGAATCAATAATCATTAAAAATATTATGACATGTTTTATAGTTGCTGATATCAAACCCGGTAAATAAGACTTTTTTACTCATACTTTGACTGGCATCTAATGTCAAATCGAGATTTTTATTGAGGAAATTTTACCCTACTTTTAAGATTTCCCATCAAGGAACGGCAATTTTCAGTACCTAGGTATTTCATTGCGTCAAATTGCACATGAAGCGTACAGTAATGTGCATGCGATCATGGTTGGGTAAAGAACCTAATTTCATGTAAACATCTACGCAACGAATGCCTATCTTATATTAGGTACCTTGTGGAATCATGCAACTTTGCCCAACGACTATGCTTTTGCGACCAATCTTGTATAGCCGGGGCCGTACTCCGAAATTTTGACTAAAACTATTATTCAATGCCGTTTTTGTTTTCCTGGTAGATTTTCTTTGTAATGGACTGAATTTATTTTATTATGAGGCTATTTGTCCGATTTCCTAGTTGGATAACACGGGACACGCATACGGAAATCGTTATTGATAAATAATTTATGAATTCCATGTGAATTGTACCAATGTGATTTCTTGCTCTCCGTCAACAGTTGTTATTAACTGTCAATAATACATGAGGGATTTTAATAAGATCGGTGCATCTTAGATAATCTGATGGAAGAATGGTTCACACGTAAACTGAATAGTGATTGGAGCGAGATCTGGTTTGTGATACGGAGAGCACGTCTCGACCAATCGTAGAGCGTAGCGCGCCAACGCACGAAATCTCAATTGACTTGAGCAACCCGCTTAAACAACCACAAAATGCCTTATTATGCGCTTTCCATATACGTTCCAGGCAATCTAGGCTCTATTACCTTCCACTCTCATGATTCTTCGTTAATTCACAATTCCTCTGAAGTTAAAAGTTGTGTTTGAAGTTTCTTTTAAGGCGCTACGGAAAAAAATAGACACTTTTAGAACATGCATATATAGGTATCTACTTCAGTAAATAATGTATTATTTTGATAAAATAGTATATTGTTTTTGGAATCTTTTCCTAGGGACCTGTTAAACAGAAACCCGATTCGAGAAATTCGGCTCGATACAAATATTTATTGAAATTTGGTCTTTTTCGACACCAATTCTCCTGGTTTGGCAATTTGGAATGACATATGGACTGCAATTATATTTTATTAGATGGATTTTAATAGTAGGTATCTAGGACCTGGTTAAACGAGATTTTGATAACAACTTCAGTACATTTTATATTAATAAAAAACCGACATTTTGCTACTTTTCCATGGGGTCGTCACTTCGGATTTGTAACCAAATCACAAGAAATACCTATAACGGCCAAAAACTGGCTCCCTGTTAAAAACATATGCAAAACTTCAACATCTATCGCTATCGCTTTGAAAAGTATCGTGATTGTTTAGAATACACGTTGCACATAATTTCTAGTCAATCACGATGCATTTGAAAGCAATAGCGATATATTTTGATGTAAGAAATAAGGCCCCCGATTTATTGTTGATATTAAATTATTCATCCAACTGTATACTATAATGTCATTATATGTTTTTGAATTACATTGTTTTTGGCTAAGATTTTTTTCAAGTTAAAATTTCGTAACAAATCCGAAGAATCGACCCCTTAAGTCTGCGCAAGAGCAGCTGCTAAGCGAAATTAGCCACAGCACTACAAAGGATTTGCGACTTTTGTCGCGCGCACCGAAACGCAAAGATGTTTTGTTCGCGCTTGAAAAGTATCCTTTATTTTCTCTTCAATGTAAGTAAAGAGAATTCTTTGAAACGAAACGCTCTTTGTAAAGTTCGCCGCACGCGGTAAGCTCAATAGGAACTTTGTTTAAAACTCCTTTCCAGATAAAACCCAATTAGTAAACCCCCCCCATTCATCATCATGTTATATTTTATGATCCTCGTATGGTACGTAAGCTAACAATTAAATAATCCTCGTAACTTTATTTTTGATCTGGCTGTTTATAACTCAGTCCAAGCCAAGCTAAACGCAACAAAAAAAAAGTAGACGATAAAAAAATCACACATCATCGCCGCGATTCCGAATTTGAAGTACGGATTGCAAATTAGGATGCATTCGGGCCACTTCGTCGCGCTATTAAAAGACTTCATGTTTAGTTGTTTATTTTAACACATTTTGCGTGTGTAACGGTTGAGATGAAAAACATTCCCCTGCGTTTCATTATTACGTTTAAATTTAGAACGCAGCCAACCTGCCGTACTCTCCTGACTTACATACAATGGCGATTCATGTTCACATTATTATCCATCCTGAGTAACTCGAAGACCTTCGTATCGGCTCCCAGCTCACTTATTAAATCATTTTGACATAGCAATTCAGATCAGAAATATGTCTGAAGTTCGTGACCATAGTGCGCTGCAATTAAGTGAGAAAAAGAATTAATGTACGCCATATATAACTTGACTGTTATTGCTATAGAACGATTACTCAAATCAATTTGGAAGGTTTTGTTAGAGCATGCGCGCGCGCAATTAATGTTACGTCCCAGTACTTTCTTTCAACAAAAAGGTTGAATATTGATGTGCACGACTCTGTTACATTACATAGCAGCAGAATGCATTACGGAGTTTGTTAAATAAATTAGACTTTTAATTGATTACTGGCTGGCTGAATTCGATTACTTCATGTGCAATTAAAAAACAAATAGATTATCTCGAACGCGGCGGAACGCGTGATCCAATGGGCGTTTTTCTCGTTGTTTTTTTTTTCTTGGTTCTTGACTTTCCGCCAGATGTCACTGTCCATGTCACCATAGATAAAATATGTTCCGTAGCAATCAATGTCAAAGTGATTTTTGGTTTGTTTGGAATCTGCACAAATTTTGTCTTTAATTCTGTTGCTAAAGCATATGACAGTGCCATCTAGGAATCCTATTTAACACTAAATTTGACACAAGGAAAAACGCCCATTCAATTTTCTTTCTAATTCTTTATTACCGGCCAGGACGGCTACTCATAAAAGTTTTAAGCCTTTAAAATGACATTAAAAATAACATCAGTCAAATCATCGCGTTAAATAGCCTAAAGACATTTTGAGAATAAGTTATTCGGTAGTCCAGTAAGTGTAATTTAATTGTCGGTCTTTCGCAGCCCCAGGCTAGAAGCTTAACCGCTCACCTCTTTGGACGTCCCATCCCGTTTTTTTTTTTTTTTTTCTTTAACCTTGTTTACTTTGCCTTGGTTGTGATATTAGATAACTGAGCATCATTTTAAAATGTATAATTAAACAGTAAACCACAATTAAACCTAAAACGGCTACCATAAGTCATTTTCTAAACAATAACTCTACTATACGCCACAAAAAAGGGATGTTTAGAGTGGTCCGTATCTTTTTTGGGGCATTTTTTTTCACTCCTCACCTACCTGCTTTAAACACGTCGTTTGTATGAATAGTGATCGTACTCTATCCTTTTTTCGCTTGAGGCTTTAGACAAAGAGGTCGTCAGACTTTGTCTTTCGCGTTTGCTCGAGTGAAACTTGTAGAAGGTAATGCCGTCCGACCCCTGTCTTCACAGGAAGTTGGTTGAAATCTGGTCTCTTTTTTACCGCATCATTGTTTAAACGGGGGTTGAAGTTTTGACATTTCGACAGACATGTTGTCTACACTGTTTCAGATAAGAAAATCGAAGAGTTAGTACTCGGATTCTATAAAACGTTCGAATTACGATTTTCGAGTAGACACATCGCTTATGCATTCATAACACGTCCGGTTTTAATGATAGGGTACTTAACTTTTTTATGAATCTAATTTATAGTACGGACAGCTAAATCAATTAATCTTTAAGGTGTTATTGGGAGTCCGTACGTTGATAAAAAAAATCAATATCATTACAAATACGTTGCTATTTTTAATATACGATTAAATATTGTATTCTCGTAACCTATTTAATAAATTTTCTTAATACAATGAAATGTCATCTTATCAATAAAATACAATGTACGGAACCCTACAACCTTCTACTTATGCATACTTAGCCGATTAACCACCTTTGTAGGACCCTATCGCCATAATTTAATACTGCCACTTCCTTCCGATACCATATAATAACGTCTTCGATAAAATCAGGATTAGTTTTTGAAGTAACTACCTACATAGCAGCAGTGGTGTGCACAGAACTTTTTGCTGGAAAAGCAAGCAATGAGCGTTTTTCCTTGTGCAAATTTTAGTGTTAAATAAGATTCCTAGATGGCACTGTCTTTAGCAACAGAATCAAGGACAAAATTGGCACAGATTCCAAACAAACTTAAAACCACTTTGACATTGATTGCTACGAAACATATTTTATCTATGGTGACATGAACAGCGACATCTGGAGGAAAACTAAGAACTAAGAAGAAAAAAACAACGAGAAAACGCTCATTGGTCAAGAATAACAATAAAAAAAATATGAAAAAATTTTAACATCACTTAAAAAAAAAAATTAATTGGAAATTTTTACGCGTCATACAATTTTTTTTTTCAAAGTGGTATTTAAATTGTTTCATATTTTTTTTATTGTTATTCTTGACCAATTGCTTGCTTTTCCAGCAAAAAGTTCTGTGCACGCCACTGCATAGCAATGGCGTGTACAGAAAGATTTTGCTGGAAAAGCAAAAGTTAAGTTGGAGAATAAAAAATAAGAAAAAATTAAAATAACTAAATGAAGTTTGTATGATAATTATTAACTCTAGGAGAGGCAGTGCCTACCCTGATTTTTTTTTGTCTATCTTGATTCTTGCTTGACCTTTCCGTTGATTTTCCAGCAAAAAGTTCTGTGCACGCCACTGCTACATACTACTTTCACAATAAATATATTTTAATTAATTCAAAAATTTTACCATATTTTGCTACTGAAATTGTCTGAAATATAGAATCCACGATTGTTGCGAAATGACAGCGAAAGAGATTCTTTTATTATGGAAAATAGTTATTTTAAGGCGCTACGGAAAAAAAAACGACACTTTAAGAACTTGCATATCTACTAAGGTAAATAATATTTTTGGAATCTTTTTCTAGGGATCTGTTAAAACAGAAACGCGATTGGAGAAATTCGGCTCGATAGAAATATTTATTGAAATTAGGTCTTTTTCAACACCAATTCTCCTGGTTTGACTATTTAGAATGACATATGGACTGCAATTATATTTTATTAGATGGATTTTAACTGTATCTACGACCTGGTTAAACAAAATTTTGATAGCAACTTTAGTACATTTTATATTAATAAAAAACGGACTTTTTGCTACTTTTCCACGAATCCGTCCCTCTCGCACTGAGGGTTTTTTCGCATATAGAGTATCAGGGACGCTTAAACTTTTACATATCGCCCTAAACAAAATTTAGGCAACGTATGAGTATATTTATTTAGCTAACATTCCTCCAAAGTAGCACGAAATAGCGATGTAAAAACACAGAACTGTTATGAACTTTTTTCTCTGCAATAGTGCATTCCTTTCAACGTAAACAAGTTGACCCCATAAATGCACTCTAAACAACTGCTGGATCCAAGGGTTGCACTGCCCTCGAGGGAACGAGGCAAAAACGAACTATTATTATTCATAGATCAACAAAGAATAAAGGAAAAGGGGAATTCTCGTCATTTCGTTGACGACTCCTTATCTATCAACATCGGCCGGTAGCAAATCGGTATCATTATTCATCGAAACTTGGACTCACAGGGAGATGGAAAAAAAAAACTAAAAAACAGTGCGGGAGGCGCCAGAATTCGACGTTCGAATTTTGAAAATTAAAGCGGTGGTTTCGTAGTTGCGTTCGTAATTTGACTCGTGGTAGGGGTGTCAACATAAGCACCCCATATGAGCGGTCGCAAGTAGTCGCAACCCCATTTTTGAACGACCCATATACATAAACTGTCCAGTAAAACCGTTACAAATGTCTCGACGAGATCGATACGTCACGGACAGTTGTGCAAATAGTTTTGTTTGAGGATTAACATCTTTGGCGTTGAAAGTTGTGTTGTTTGTTTTGTCAAGACGATATTGATTGATTGGTTCCGTAAATGCATTTAAACTTGTGAACATTTTTGTTTAATAGTTTAATGACCTTTGTAATGTTATAGTTTGCTTACCAGGACGGCGATTCTGGCACGTGCGGAAAAATTGCGAAAGTAAATTTCATGTGATATTAAAATAGGATTTTTAAAAATGTGTATCGATTTTCTCTTTTTTTAATACCTAAAGTTTGTATTCCTTACATTTTGTAGTCTTTATTGGACAAGGTTTTAGCCATATATGGCATGTTATTTATCACACAATACATAAAAGTCGAATGATTGATATTGCTTGTGGAAAATAATGCCAGAATCGCCGTCCAGGACGGCTAGTCTGGCACGTGCGGAAAAAGGCAGATTTTGGGGTTATTTTAAAAGGGATTTTATACGGATATGTATTGATTTTTATGATCGAAAACCTATAGTGAACATTCCTTATATTCCATGGATTTTATTTGATGCGGGTTAGTCACTCCACTTTACATCGCATGGCGTTTATCACACTGTAAACAAAAGTCGAACGACTGATATTGCGAGTGAAATTTAATGCCAGAATAGCCGTCCGTTTTCACCCGCAATATCAGTCGCCCGACTTCTGTTAACAGTATAGTAAATGCCTTGCGATATAAAGCGGAGTAACAAAATCTCAACAAATAAAAACTATGGAATATAAGGAATGCTTCATGTTTTCAATAAAAAATTAAAAAAATCATATCCGTAGAAAATCCCTTGAAATATGCCTTGGCAATTTTGCGCACGTGCCAGAGTAGCCGTCCAGAATATGTATTTATCCTGTTTTCGTCACTAAATTAAAATTCTTATATACGTAACGAAAATGCAAATGGATTAAAATCACACATGTTTTTGAAGATTCATTTTGTATTTTCAGAGTAGCTCCCCAAACTCTTTCTCTTCGTATTTACTAATTCGTGCCTTTTCTGTTTCCAGGTGTTAACGTCGGGTTCCTTCGAACTTAGGATAAAAAGTTTTACGAACTCGCTCGGTAGGTTAAGTAGTGGGCAGTGCTGTGATGGTTCCTCGGCTAGTGATGGCCCTTGTTTGGCCCCATGCAGGACTAAATTCCGTGTGTGCCTCAAGATTTATCAAGCAAACATCGATACGACATCGCCATGCACGTTTGGCGATATCACAACACCAGTTTTGGGCGGTAATTCGCTCGATGTGCCCAACCTCAACGTGGAAGGGTTCAGCAATCCCATCGTCTTCCCGTTCGACTTCACGTGGCCGGTGAGTTTCATTTTCCTATCATATAACATCATCAATTTCCCAAAGACAAGCGCTAGTAAAATCAATAAGTCATAAAAGAAGCATTAAGTAGCAAACTTACATAAATAATAAATCATGTTCCCAACACTCAAATTCAAATAATCCACGCGGGGCAGTCGCCTTAACATAAATAATAGAGAAAGAAATTACCAATTCCTTTATGAATTGAAGATCCGACAGAAGTGAAGACTATAAGAATACAGTGATGATTTAACGAGCGAGCGCGTGGGACGCTCATTGGACCCCAATTTTGAAAGTTCGGAATTCAAAATTCCAAACGCAGCCTATTCGAACGATTGCGTTCGACGTTTCGAATGTTCGGCGTAGGACCCCAATTATTGGTTCAATTTTAATTAATAACAAACTAGAGTCATAGTTGCGGTCGTGTGGTATTATTGCTTATTAGAAGTTAACCTTCATTGTAGTCCGTTCTCATCTTCATAGACGATTAGAGCTTAGAAGCTGGAGATCGTGATTCGATATCGTAATTACCTGTTATTTATTTACCGATCTATCTAGTTCCCAAGGATAACGGACATCTTAATTGTGCCTTAGTTACGGTTATTTCGCTGGCGTGAATTGTCTTTGCTTGTGGACATTCAAAAGCTTCGAGTGCTGTTTGTATATTATTTAGCGGCCCTCTTCAAATGACGTACCGTCTCGTAATGTTTGAGCAAACAGTCCTAAACCCAGCTTGCACAAGCCTCGGCTCGTCCATCTGTGGACAAAAAAAACGTGACATTTGGTCAAATGCAGCAGGTAGACCAAACGAACGGGTGAAACTTAGATGAAAGTTTTTTTTTTATAATAGCATATTGGTCGTTCGGAAACGTCCGCATCTCGGCTGCCAGTATCATTCCAGACGAATTGGCACTAAATTGAAACTTCCTGCTTAATTTCCACACGGAGTTCTATTACCTAACGAGTGGCGCCCCATGGGCAATCGGGCGAAAGCGATGCGAAATAATCCCGAATTTTTGTCGAATTTCCGAAACTTATGACAGCTAAATTCCCTGAAACCAAAACCATATGTCGTTAATCTTATTCCGATTGAATTTCTAAATCGTCAAGGGAGACAAGGATCTTCCATATGCCACGTCCATATGTCGTTTAGAAGATGGCTCGATAAGTCTATAGGAAATGCGCCATCCGTTCGCTCGACCTTTAGAATAAAATAGGTGCGGCATACAATAGAATCTGCCCTATAATAACCAGGTTTTAGTTGAGTTTTTTCCCACAATGAGGTCATCGCGAGAAAAGCCAGTTTTACGAGGCATATCGCTCGAATAAATGTGTACCGAGTAATGTAAAGCCGAGTACATAATATATGCAGAGTACACGTTCCGTTGGTTGCGCCTTCGTGACTCGGCGCGCAGGTGAACGGCGCGCGGTTTCGCTAAAAGAAGAGGTTCGATTTTCGAAATTGACATTAAATTTAGTCATCGCCTCGCTGGCCAGTATCACAATATTTTGAAACTCGATCCTCCTTTCCTCTCTTGGCCGCGTTCCGATTCCGACATGGATCCCATTACAACCCCGCTTGCTTCACCAACCCATTACTGCAACGACGCAACCGAACATTTTTTTTTATCTGATTCCTCTTATGGCCTAGGTAGATTGTAACCCGCTGATAATAGGTCATGAGCATATTAATATTACTGACAACATCGAATAGTAATATAACAAGTAGGTACAGCGGCACGCTCGGCGTTAACGATGCATAGAAACTATTTATCATACTGCGTTTAAAGAAAGAGATGGCTCACTCCAAAAAAGAAACCTCATTTTGTATTCAGACGCGCAGCTCTTTCATTTCATTTATCTTAAACAATTTGTGTTTGTAAATCACATTTTTATATTGTAATGCGCTTACGGACGCTTACGTTCCGTTAGCCCGGATGTCTCAAAGGTTAGAGACAAACATGTTTATTATAGTATTAAGATCGTGTCTTCTAAGTATAGCGAAGAAAGGTTAACGGCATGCGAGTTAATTGCACCCTTTTGAAGGCTATGGACATGAACCCTAAGCATGAACGGGCCCATTGAGTAAATTTCGCCCTCCGGACCGTTATGATACCGCCCTTTGCGCGTGCGCAGCAAAAAGTTAAACTTATGTAATTGGGTCTTAATAAATGAGTGATACACCTGCCCCGTGACGCCACGAGTAAGCAAAAATGTCAAAGTATGCTTCCGCGCATAGACATCGCGTTTGCGCAGTCTTCTTGACCGTGAACTATCGTTTTTAGGGTTCCGTACCCAAAGGGTAACCAACGGGACCCTATTACTAAAACTCCGCTGTCCGTCTGTCTGTCCGTCTGTCACCAGGCTGTATCTAATGAACCGTGATAGTTAGACAATTGAAATTTTGACAGATGATGTATTTCTGTTACCGCTATAACAACAAATACTAAAAAACAGAATAAAATAAATATTTAAGGGGGCTCCAATACAAGAGACATGTTTTTTTCCGTTTTTGTAGATAATGGTACAGAACCTTTCGTGCGCGAGTCCGACTCGCACTTTGCTGGTTTTTTTTTTCCCGTAGATCCTGATGCGTTGAAGCAGAGGTCTTTGATGGCATTGTTATTGGGTTGGTTATCTTGATAAATTGTCCGTCTCATTGTTGCTTAGTTACGGAGATAAAAACCGGACAAAAGCTAATTTCGGCTGTTACCCAATTATTTCTTAAAGCGCTGTTTGTAGATACGCCTTTGTTGCTTTTTGTTAAAGAAGTACTTATCTATTTTTCATTTACTTACAGGAAATATCTCGACCTTTAGTAACAGAAAACACGAGTTATTTAACCAAGTTTAATTATCAAGTACCTTCCGACATGTTTATTATAATTTTGCAGATATTTTGCATAAAAAACTACTTAAAAGTAACTAGCTTCGTTGGTAACCGTAAAAAAGCACACGTGCACAAAAGGAAGCATAAATAACACATGTTTTCTACTATTAGACTAGTACCTATAAATAGGTTTCCAACGTATTCAATACGATTATTTTTACGCATTCTCTTTTTATACTTACTTCATTGTTACTACTTATCTACAGAAACATGGCCTAGTTTTAAAACATTAACGAAGTTACAAAAATCCAAAAGAATTTATATAAAACATTAGTTTCTAACTGAGTAAAATTAAAAAACGAAAATAAAAAATTTTTCGTTAATTATTTTCGGAGTAAGCCCCCATATTTTCACTCACGTCTCAGTAGAGTAATAAACCATAAACTAACAGAACAATATAAAGTTATTTCTGTGTGAGAGCGACGAAAACTAGCTCGATTCACTTAATTAAGGTTAATTAAATCACAAGTGTTCAGTAAAAAAAAATTTTTTGTTATTATTTTTCCGTTTCGGTCCCAACGGCCATGACTGGCTCAACTATGCGGGGGGTGCGTTCGCGCGTTTGAAAAACGAACAATGATTTTATTTAATCAGTTTTATTGTCAATTGTTTCGTGTTCTATCTGTAAAGCGGTGAGACTGAAATGAAACTCCTTGCCTTTTTTTTTCTTTCGCAAGTCGAAGCTTTTCGGCCATGATTAATGTATTTGTGTCGTACAGTTAAGAAACAGACGTCGACATTGTGCAGCAAGTGTATGAGCGACGTCCGTTACTAATTCTGGAGATTGTTACTTATTTTGCATTTGTTTCGTAAAATAGTTTCACGCTCTACATATCCCTGCGAAAGAAAACCCCGCTTAAAAGCGTTCCATATTCAAATTTTAACAGCGTTACCTTCGTGGAAATTAACGTTGTTCTGGCTTCTGACGTCACGCGTTCGATTCGAATTTCAAAACAATAAACGGTAGATCACGAGGCGTCAAGACTGCCGTTGATCCATTGTGTCGTGTGAACACTGTTTTCTTGCGCCCCTAGCGGCTTCTCTATTAGAAAGTAATTAACAATACATTTCACGTCACACAAAAACCCGACAAATTCGAACACGAAACAGACGAATCCATAATTACGATCGAATTGTAATCGGTAACACGCATCGACATTATTATTCATCGGACGTCCTCCAACGTTACGTAATATTTTTTTATATTCCAATGGGAAAACGCTTAAAAATCTTCGTAATACGATATCTCTAGTACTTACTTACCCTCCATAGTTCCATCCAGTGATTTCCGCTTAGTTTTTTATCCGAGAGAGAGAGAGAGAGAGCTCATAATAATTTCCTTTAATCTCAATCCGCTCGCGTTCGCCTCTTAAAAATACTTACCCTTACATCCGCTTCTTTTAATACAGACTATGGAATGCCTCCATCTTGTTTCCCCGTCCGTCTTTATCCTCACCGGTAATTAAACCAAAAAAGAGAAGGTTTCCCGGTAAACGAAGATTGACGAGGACATAGCAAGTTGCCGCGAAACATTCCGAATCGCAGTTTCATAAGTTTCAAATTTAAACAATCGGAGCGTTGATAATGACTCTTGCGCATCGCATTGTCTGTTCGGAGCGGCTGCACAGGAATGCGGCAACCTACCAATTAAAACTGCAAGTTTTCTAGCAAATCTGCTCCTAAATACACAACTCACTACTCCGCAACCTTTTCAACCTCTTTTCGGGTGCTATAATAACAATTTGAATTTCGAAGATGGAGAAACGATTACTCATAGACAAGATAAAGAAAATAAGCTCATCAAGAGAGTGAGTAGACAAAGTTTACCGCTCTTGTTATTACGACTGACTTCTCGGGTCGGAAAAGAAAACACTCCTTTTTCAAATGGACGCTCGTTTACGGTCAGATTCTGACGTTTTAACTGCGTCTCTCTAAACATTTACGACTCTTAATAAAATTTTTCAAAAGATCCCGATTTTTTTTACAACGAAATAGTAGCCGAAAAGTATCTCTTGTTGGATGAAGTGACGCGAATTCGGATACGGAATAACGAGGGATTACAAGTGTCAATCAAATTTAAATTAAGAACGTCATCGTATCGGCCAGTCCCATCGCGTTCCGAAATTAAATGGAGACCATTTTGGGGCAGTGTCTGCGTTCCATTTTTATTAGTTTATAGTGAAGTGTTCTCACGTATTGTGAGGGCTCGGGTTGTCCTCAAATCTGCAATGATGACATTCCTCGCGATCCAAGCTTTATTCCTCACACGCGCGTGCTTCTAGGAATCCTCACTCCAACATCGACGAACCCGTATCCGCAAGACTCGTGAATAAACCTCGGCCATTATTTAGTATGGCAGTGGTGAAGTACTTACGTGCGAACACACTCCCGAAGAATTTATAGACATGTCAAAGGCCGATCATAGTCTGGGAACCCAGCGTACTTGCAAATTAGATCGTTGACCGCAACTAGTGTTAAACTGTGATAAGATCTGCTGACCGTTCAAGATTCAGGGAAGCGTTGTTGGAAAATTTTAATAGTAAGACCATTGTTGATGTCAAGATTAAAATGTTTATCGCGCTGGCTTGAGCTTGTAAAACGTTTTCCTTTTATTTCCCTCTATGGTTACACATTCTGAATACAAACATTGTCTAGCATTACTCATCGCGTCTTGTTACAAAACTTTATGCAAAGCATAGACAAGAGAAAAAATATAGAGTAAAGAAATACATGTTGGAACGTGTACCAAAGAGGCTGTTTCAAGGCGATCCGTTCGCGTCATTCTCAAATATACTTCTCCAAATGATCTGATCATTAGATTTGTTTATTTTTTCTTGCGGTTTCGGTTTCAACGCTTAACCCTTCTCAGTTCCTATCGTGGCTCGATCTTCGTAGAGTCGGAGTCAGCGCGGACATCTCCCGAAATTTGTTATCTGTGGATCGTTTTATTTTTAATTCTTATGCTTCATTCAAATCGTTCCGTTGTTTATGGCCGACATTTTCATGTTTGGAATTCCTCTTTGGTCAGATCCCTCGGTGTCGTTCGGCTCCCGAATGCCGCCGATTCCTTGTGAAATTAAAGGAACGTAATGTTCTTTTTCGCGTTCGAGATTTAAAGTCCCGAATTCCGGTGGAGGCGGTTTTTTCGCGATGATTGTAATTGAGGACAATAAATTGTTAATGTCTGACTTATATCGTGTTTCGAACGCAGCGAGACCGGTCTTTACGGTAAAAAGTGGTTACGTCTGTTTTAATGTTTCCTAGCCGCCTATCGTCACATGTGTAAAGCTAACATTTCGTAAAGAGGTAGCATTTCAACTCGTTTAATGTCTCTCGTTAAACTTGTCGGTGTAATTAATCGGATCATAATGGGGTCCTATCCTAAGCACACTCTCGCGTTAATTTTTCCAGCCATATTTGTTTTGTGGCGCTTTTGAGTTTTGACACGACCACTTTATTACGGCTCGGATTTTAATGAATTATTTTTATGCTGGCCGTGTGAAAATCTTAAACGAGTTTAATTTATTGGCATATCCTTTCATTTTTGTCCGGTCGGTCGTAACAAAAAACGATTTCTTTGCCAATAAAATTTATTGCATCGCTTTTTGCAGTTTTTGTTTAATTTAAGTAAGCTGTGAGAACTGAAAAAATTAACGTTTGGCAATGGCCAAGGTTTCCGCTGTCAAAATATGTTTAAAATTTTAATGGGCTATAAATTTTAACGTGATTCTCAACCGAGCACAAATCATATTGATTTAGTTGGAAAATTCTTGCAGTAATGACATGAAAAACGTGTAAATTGGAGCCATACATTACGACAGATATTTCAGTGAAATCTTGAAACGCATCTTGCAATGCGCAGAAATCGTGCATCTACAGTCAAATTTGGAACGCAAGATCGGAGGCTCCCACAGCTTTGCGCTTACAGGAATTCACTTGTTTCTCCGAGACGTGCTCATACCCTGGCAAACCGACCAAATCGGAACGCACCTCCTCCCAATAACCCACCACGCTGAGGTGTACAATGTAATTCAGTGGGGTAATAGAGAGGTACAGTACCAGCGAAGCCTGTGACATAGATACGTGGTACCACGAAACTGCTTAGCATTCTAACCGATGCACGTGTACCGTCGCCAATAACACCGGCCTGCATGCTTCTTGTGGGAGAATATTTGTACAGGAAGTCACCCGTTCTCATGGGTTTTTATTAAGGGGCTGCACTATGCTAAAATTCAGTCCTGCTCTAACGCGTTTGTTTTTTAACTCTCTATCCTGCTTTAATCAGATGCCGCGCACACAAAACTTCAGTTATTTTGAAATCGTGGCTCCATTAGGATATAAACCATAATTTCTCTGTGTAATAAAGTTGTTTTTTTCTAGTTAGTATCGTTCGTTTCTAGTTTCGTTTCAATCGGTTTTGAAACATGGAAACTGAATCGCTTTTTTCGTGAAATTCATGCTTTTTTAAAAGTTACATAATTAACAGAAGATTGAAAGTATGATAATTTATAAAGTGTAATTAATAATTGCCTTGAGTCACAAAACGCGCCATATTTTTTTCAAACTTTTACCATCTACATTGACGGAACTGAATCCAATACAAAACTGATGTTTAGCATTGTGGAGCCCCTTAAGGCCTTTACAGCCGCGAAAGTGCTGCAGATTTGGAAAAAAAATTCCTTGTCTGCCAGAATCATTGAAAGTCTGCTAAATTAAATGTCTAGAAATAGCATAGTAAGTAGAAAATTTTACCTTTTGCTAAAAACAGCCGCATTTAGCTATAAATAATTGACGTTTTTTATGAAAACTTTGCTCTATTCAAATAGTTCATTGCTGTTTCTAGACATTTAATGGAGCCAACTTTTAAATACTTTTAAGAATTAATTATTTTAGTAAGTAAGACAGCTCTTTCGCGGCTCCTAAAGCCTTTTAACCATACAAGTCTTATTTTGTGTAAAAAGGGTACTACTTTTAAGGAGATGATTCACCGTGTCAACGAACCGCACAAAGATGCCAAAATAGAAGGAGATAAAATTAAATTAAAAGCATTAATAATACGATTTAAAACGCTCGAAGTTCGAAACGAGTTCCGAGTTATCGGGCAGACGTATTGGAATTTGCATATCTTTTAATTTGACGTATACGTTCGAACCAATTTTTTCCGACCCGTATTTGGAAGAACCTGTCCGAAGCAATAAGACCGCACTAACTGAGTGTGAAATATGAAATCACGACTCGAGCACTTGTCCAACTGTTTGTACTCCAAATATTTCTCATTTTCGTGTCGAAAAACGCATTCGAAAGCGGTCGGGGCGTTTTTTTATCTACAACTTTCGTTTCAATATTGTACCAAGTGTATACGGTCAATTTCCGAACGCAACCTTGTTCGAATTTCAAATATTTATCGATCATAACATAACTAATCTCTTTCCAGCCAGTGTCAAAGTTTATTACTTTCTATCGATTCTACCAAAAATAAAGCTAACAAGTTTCTCCAAAGCATAGGTCCAAAGTGTTCAAACAGATGACCAAACAAATCAACAATAGAAACAAATATAGTAAAACATCTGGTTATTGTGAGCTTTTCTATGAACCACCTCCATTTCAATAAACAAATACAATAGCAACCCCAAACACGTGGCACAAAGATGTGGCAAATACTCAACACCTGATTATTTCTTTTGTCCCAGACTCTATTGTTTAAAAGCTTTAAGTGCCATAGCATCGGCATATGGCGCTAAAACCCCGAAACTACAAAAGAGTACAAGATTGGGTACGTTCCTTTCCCACGTATCTCCAACGCATATTGGACTCTTTAATTAATAACAAAATAACTCTGGGTCGGCCTCGATATGGAAGCACCTTTAAGCACCCTAATAAAACGATTTTCGAATAATTCTTGTGGTCGGATATCAGTCTATTACTCCTTTTAAATCCGTAATACGATTTAACGCATCACATTCGAAAAGGGAATCGTTCCTTTGATACGGTCTGATCTTATTTATTGCATCTTTGTGTGATAAATAACCTAACATTTCAACATTCAATTTTAGAACGCAGCTTTTGTTTTTCTTTTTTTTAGCGGCCAGTCCGAAATTAGAACATCGAAGCACATCATATTGATCCTCGTCCGATGACCTTATATTTCATAATTACAGCACTTCCTACTCTATTTTAATTGCAATATTACATTAAGTGGATAGTTGCAAGTATGTACTGGCATTACAAGTTTTGTATACGGTATGTCAGCTTCATAAGGCTGTATAGTATACACGTACACTGTGCAGTGACGTCGTCCGCTTTTTATGGCCACGAGATTCAGTGGCGTGGGAACAAGCATATAGTTAGCCGGCCACAGCTGACCGAAATGCGTTCTCCATACTCGATTTACAAATCAATACATCGTATACGACGACCTACCATATTTGATCAGCACAAATCATATTATTTGACACCGATCCGTGTCTCGCTCCTTATTTGACTAATACTTATAGCTAAGTAGATGTCGCAAAAGGTAGTCTTATAAAGGCGGTGTAAATGTTATAAGGCTCATGTTTGCGTAGTCGCAGTTTGCAGGCTATTTAGTATTCAGAGATGGACGGTAACACGTCCGGTGTATTGTGGACCTATTAGACGAAAATACAGCGATAAACTCGTCAAAAAGTTACGAGAAATTATTCATTGCAGATGATAATGATAATTAAAGAAATCGTTTTTTGTCGACTGAGCTCGTGTGACGTTAAGTGACGAGAATCGATAGATTTCTCGTATTGATTTCCATCATTGTTCATTATAGAACTCATCATTCGAGTATGCAAATGTGGCATTGTTGGATGCAAATAATGTTTTCATTCATCAAGCACTTAATTGACAACGACGACATCTGTCAGGGAAAACTGAATCACTCCTTAGGAGGAGCAGAGCAAGGAATCAAATGAAGGAATTAAACGGTGACCCTTCATATCCGTTCGTGAGCAGCTGCACGCGGCGACCCGTGACGTGCTTATTATAATTACTCAGCCATCCCCTACAAGATTTTATACGCCATTAATTCGGTTATGGCCGCGTCTCCCGCCAAATTTTAATTGACAGCGCGACAGCTAATCCTTTTTTCTCGGCTGCATCAGTTTTACAGCCGCCGCGCTTTCATCTTTTTGCTCCGAAATGACTTCTTAACGAGTTCTTCCTATGGGACTTTGTGTAATTAAAGTTCGATTACAGGAGTGGTAGGTCGTATAATTACTCATGCGCTGCGTTCGTTGTTTAGTGTCTGAGTAGGTCGGGACGATGCAGCCTCGATCTCTGATATAACCGGTTCCCGCCAACATTTGCCGGTGAAATCCATGAAGCATAAACCTCCGGTGAGAGTATTTTTTGCATAACCTATATGAATTGCCGACGTTTCGGAACGAAAACTGATAAGTAGCCGGAGGCGACGTCGAAGCATTGACTCTAGTCTTATCTACATAATCGAGTTTGGACTGCTGTTTCGCCTCCCTGTGTAAACACCCAAAAGTCAATAGCTGCTATCGGATATTCCATCACCCGTTCCAGTTTTTTTTACACAAAAACCATTACCATCCCATATTGGGCACGATAACGATAGGCGCATAGTTATTGTACATTCGTATTAATTTATTTTGAAGCATAAACAATTTCGCATGGTGCGCGCGCGCCATCTGCCAGTGCTCTGTTTCACCTGTCTATCATCCTGTTAATTTATACGCGCCTTAAACATACCAACTTCATACATAGCCTTAATAAACTTAAAGAAATATTTCAAGATGGTCCGGTCACATCGCCTTCAGACCCAAAGATTCCCAATTTAAAAGCCGTCTCCAACAGATTCAATCTTGATTAATTGTATCCAAAACCTATCGCTTTATCTTTGAAATATTTGTTTATAATTTGTGTATTTTTATGTTCCAGGGCACTTTCTCGCTCATAGTGGAAACGTGGCACGACAGGAACGAAACGTCAAGATCTGATGGTGAGTCTCTTTCACATAAAAGGTCATGAAAAACGCTCCAGAATATCGAAAATTCTAATCACGTTTGCGCAGGCGCTCACATTGAGGTTTCACTGTAATTCTGGGCATTTATCGTGCATTTAACGGACAGTATGTATATTTGAATGCTCATATTATCATATCGTGGAAGACAAAAATGTTCCCATGGCTCGGTCGCTTGGTGTTCTGGGCACGCGGCTCGTGCGCGTGTCTCGCCTCGCAATATCCAGTATTCTAATAAACACAGCCTTCTGTAGGACGAAAATTTAGTAGAAATGTTCTAATGTATTCACATGGCCGTTGACCGGCATATGACGCGGCTAGCTTGACCATAACGTCACTAGTATTTCACGATATCGTTCGAAAAAAAATATAATGAACGCAATCGTTTAGTTTTCTTTACGATCGCGTGATATTTTCAAAACACGCGAAGATACAAGCAATCGAACACGAAATTATCGTTGCCATGTGCACAAATAATTTCAGATATTATCATTTAGATTTACAATTCGAACCGCGATCGAATCAATAAGTTTAGTTTTAGTGGGTCGACATGAGACAGAGGCTAAACGGCTCAACGACCAATAAACCATCGGCAGACGTGCATGCGACATAGCGTGACCGAAAAAACGATTCCGAATATGAATGTACCCAACTGAGCCGACACCGTAAATATATCATCGCGGTAATTCGCCCCGATGAAAAAAAACTTACTTATAAAACAAATAGGAACGCACTCTAACTCGAACGCAGCTAAATTCGATTTTTGAAATTACCAAAATGGCGAGCGCGAATGCCGATCCACCTACTTCTTAATTAGATTCTCATGTTCGCTGCACTCTGACCGATATAATTACTGACTCCTGGCCGAATAACTAAAACGATCTGGTGATTTACTAAAACAAGATTTAAGATACGTTCCGTGAGGTGTGTCTACGGGCCAGTTTACCGAAAACCATTAGCCTATAGTCTGAAGAGGACGGGTGTATTTTTAATACATCTTCGGGAGCGATGGGCGGCGCCCACTACCGAGAAACTTTTCCAACAGAAATCTAATCAACGATAATAACAGGTTACCCGTACTGTCTATCGACTCACCGGACTAATGCTTAATTAAATCACGATCGGTTTTTTTATCTAAACATTCGAGAACAGCTGCTGTCGAAACGGTCGAAGAATTATATCTACCGTTGTACAAATCTCATCACCACCTCGATACGAGTAAACGGTTTTGAGTTTTGTGCGCGTCACCTTCATGAAAAGAACGAAGCGAAAATCTCTATGAAGAATAGCAACACATGACTATGTCTAAAGAATGTAATATATCATAGATAAACACCGAATTGTGCGCGCAGCAAAGAGACACATAAAGGGATTCTCTACTAAACAAACAATCAACAAAAGATTCTTAGCCCGAACGCAATTCTGAGCTGGTAGTTCGTTTCTTCAAAATCTTTTGTTCGAGACCCCGGGGCTAGCACCCGACACCTGGTGCCAGTGTTTACTCTCAAAAAATATCAGGATGGAAACGATTTTTTAGTTTACACGTCGTCTTTCGTCGTCGTAGGGCTTGAGCTGGGTGAAAAAATCACGGAAGGCACTCCGGAAGGTTGAATTTATGATGTAACAGGCCCGGAGGAAGCGGTCGTCGACAGATGGTAAGCATGTGCTTTACAGATAATAGGCGGGCACACTTCGGCCATCGGTTGTCTTAACACGGACTTTTGTTTACGCTCCTTCTCGCCTGAGAACCGATCGATAAAATCGAGCTAAGAAATCGGTTTGCAATAATTGAGAGTTGTGCCGAAGCAGCGTCGTCGTCGGTAGCCTGGGGGCTTGCTACTCGCTACCGTGTCTCGCTGACGTCGACTTGACATTACACGATCGAGATGCGATTATCGATACAGTTATGTTGTGACGGGACCACTTATCTCCACATCCGCTGGTGCACTATTAGCTAATTCATTATGCGTATCTACTGCCACAACTAGACTGTCCCCTTCGGTTCTCAGCGCTCTCTCATCGCCGCTTTTATGATTATGTTCACGTCGTTAATTAGCTTTCTCAAAGGTTAAGCTCGACAGTCTGGAAATGTAACGACTCTTGCGCAATCCGCAGCATTTGCCGGATTCTCGGCGCGGAACGAAAATGCTCATTTTCTCACAAAACAATGGGGAATTCAAAACGAGGACCCGTCCTCTCGGTGGTACAGTATGCGAAATCCGCTTAACAATGTGGAATGGAATATCATTCAATTGTCTAACTTAGATAAACCAAGCACTCGACTGCGAGTTTAAGTTTATTTATCCTGACCACAACGCGTCGAGAGATCTCTCAAACCCGAACAAGCCACGAGTGCATTAGAAGTGGACAGTTTGATAAACAAAGACTCGAGTCGAGTTCGTTTATGTACACAGTCCATTCATGAAATTCCGTTGGACACAGCCGACGGCGCTAGTGGTCACGCGGGGTCCGAGGTCTAAATGTCTGACAGGTGCGGTCCAAATCGAGGCCTGGGGATCGGGTCATTAATGCTCTCGCCAGCAAATCGGTCGACGAACCGGGCGCTAGAAGCGCTCGAGGCGTCCAACGTTTCGATTTCGTTCAGATGCTGCTAATTAAGCCAACTCCGCTAGACGTTGTCAATCTACTCACATTGTGCCGGTATTGAAGAGAGCGGTCGCATCCGGTGGCCTTATTTATTCATCGATCATCAACAGCGGAAGCTTGCTCGCGTGATGTTCTTTGAAGCTTGGGAATAATTTCCCAAAAATCGCGTTCTGAACATCCAGAATTATGCGCCTCCCGTTGCGAGAGCAAATTGGTCTGTTGTTTCGTACACTTTTATTTTCTTTATCGACGTTTGGATTTATTCCTGTTTTATTTGTAGTGACCTCTGGTAATTATACGTTATCGGCCGGCTCCGGCACGTACGGCCAGTTACTGCCTCAATCCTCAAATAAATGGGTTTTTTATTTGAGAATGGAAATTAATAGATGAGATAGACGGGTACACCTTCATTTAATATCGTTACAATTGGGTACCGAATTAGAATGATTTGATGGCTGTAATCATTTTTCCTCTTTGTGTTCAGTTTTGACGGACCTCAGATGAATAACTAAAGTCGTAAGGCACCGCAATTTTCTACAAATTGCTTACCAGGGCGGATACTGTAGGGCTACCACAGCCTTTACATTTTAATTGGGCACACAAATCATTAAGCTAATTTATGCCCAGTTAAGAAACAAAAGCTGCTTTTACGACAGCGATTGTGTAAAACAATAAAACCGGTAATAATTATATTACAACAAAAAAAGAATAATCAGTAATTGAGGCAGCAGCCCTGCCTACACCTGATTCGCGAGTGCACGGTTGCCATAATTCTCTGTGCACATTGGAGTTAAATTGCAAGCGGTCGGCCTGCGCCGGCGCATCGTTCCCACACATCATTTTTCTAATTCCCTCAGAACAGGCGTTGCACTCCTCTTTAATAATGTTTCTTTGAAAACCACCGTGTTCGATTACACTTCTCAAATATAATTCCATTTATCGCTATAAAACCTTTACATTACTAGTCGCGGAAATTATTTTCTAGGTATAAATAACCAGAGGGTCGTATTTCATCAAACTATTCGATTAATGACAGGTAAGAATAAATTGGTATTTATTGTCAAGTGATTGTACTTTCAATTGGTAGACAGTCGCCGATGCAGCGTATGCTATGCGTTTTATCTTATAGATTTATTGGACAGATACGATCGCAAACGCAGGACGGACCGGTAAATCTCGTGCTCTATGCAGGATTCCGGCATCGAGTCGACGACTCGCGATTATCGAATCGATATTAATACCAACAAATATAAACACACTGCTCTGGGTCCAATATGTCTTCCTTTTGGAACCCCAACGCCGTTTGACTCCCAAATCTGAGACAAATACTGAATTATCTACGTATTGCCTCCTATTGGACATCGAATCGATGCTTCAGATCACCAAGCAACAAATATTTTATTAGTAAACAAAAGGTACGAAATACCAGCCCAAAAAGGTCAATCCAAAGCTTAAACCTGCTTGAAGCTTCGTTACTTATCCTTTCACGGCCAAAACAAAGTGAACAGAATACCATGCGCCACGAAATTAGTACCGATCGATCGTTTTTAATACCTTTTAATTTTGTTATACGTCTGGTTTAATTTTATCTGTTAGGATAACCGGGCGCTTAGGAATGCACCGGAAAGGCAATAAGAACAAAAACATCCACATATACTGAGAGAAATAAATAAAGGTACGAAGAACGGGTTGAGCTGAGGTTTCCCAGCATGCCTCTGAGTCGCCACTTTATGCCTTAACATTGATGAATGGACCTGGACTTCTTTTTTTAAATCCGTGCGAGAGGATAGTTTTCACGGACCAGTTTTTATAGTCTAGTTATGCCATGAGATGGCGTCTCTACTATGCAAGTTTTTCTGGCATAACTAGTCTTGGTTGATACATTTATTTTTTGGATCATTTCTAGAACTTGGGTGGAAAAAGATTTCCGCTGCGATCCTGGATTACTTTCGCGTCCTCATTCTGGATTTAAGATGTTGACTATTACAATCCACAAAAGGATTCTACCTAAACTGTTAATCAATCATCGTCGTCTATATCAAACAGTGATTCAATGTGCGCGCGCGCACAAAGAGATCTCACGCTCGAATGCGGGCGCCAAACGGTCGACATTAACAGGTCAATTTACTTTTATAAACCCTTTCCCACGATGATAAACAAACATTACATTAATTTTTATTGATATTGAATTCTTTCAGTAGTCGTAACTTGTTCAAAGTCTGTTAGTTGAAGGCTTGACGAATGTTGTAGATTTTGCACAATGATCGTGTACATTCCGATGATACTGTGATGGCTTTTGAGTGGCTTATGACCAGTTATCCTCAAGTCAAATCTGTTTAATAACTTCACTAAAACTATTCGAAAATTTCTTTAGTCAAATTTACCCAGTATTTAGATATTAAAGCACTAGATACCAGTGGCGAAGGCTCCATAGAAGCCGATTCCCACCGGCTTACCTTTCATAAATACTCCAACTACAACCAACCGATCCACAATTCGTTATTTTAGTATATAATTATTTTGGTGTGCTTCTAACTAAAAAAAAAGCAAAAACGAAAAGCAAATCTTCCGTACACGTTATTCCAACTCATTATGGCGCGCAGCGTTATGTTTGCACAAAATTGAGAGGTTAGGCCGGTCCATTTTAGCTAACCTTGCAACGTTGCCACGTTGTGCACTATTGGGCAGGCTCCCATAGTGAGCAATGTTTGTATCGGCTTATCAACGTCATAATTTCACCCCCCGCCACTGCTAGATACTAATACTTAAGTCCCACTTTTTCACTAGCTACGCCTAAAATATCAAAGATAACCTGCTTTTATAATTCAAAAATATTTTCTATTTCAGACTCCCTAATTGCCCGAATGACGAAACAGAGCATCGCCGATGTCGGGGGCCCTTGGGTTGAGGAGGAGCAACGGTGGGGGGCACCAGGGGGCCCCCACTTACGGCTGTCCTACCGAGTGACCTGTGCAGCCCACTACTACGGCTCTGGCTGCGAGGTCTTGTGCAGACCGCGGGATGACGCCTTCGGGCATTATACCTGCTCATCTTCAGGAGCCATCGTCTGCCGGCCTGGCTGGACGGGCGATTACTGCTCAAAACGTGAGTATCTTGATGTATAAATGTCATAGAGATAACTAAATTTGTTTGTAACGGAAAATGTGTAACCCCAAAAGAAATGTAGAGCAAAGCGTAACATATTCGGGTCCCCCAATTACAGAGGGATTTTGGGTGGCCGTGTATGACGTCCTAATATCACAATTTTAAATATGGAACGTCCTCGGTAATTCGCTCTTCCTCATTAAACTGGTCGCAGAATGCCAGTTTTAAGCCCGGGGATCGCTACACTTCCTTCTATAAACTGTATATAATTGATGCTGGCAACTTATACCACATGCGCTCGGCCTGAGAACAGCCACAATTATATAATTCCGCCTCCTTGCTTCAACCTGCATGTGCTCATAGTATACGACCTCCACAGAAACATCACTTCAGTTTGATCGTGTTTTTTTTTGTCCAAACGCGTATAGCTATCATAATTAGCTAGCTAGAATATAACCATAAATCGTAATACTTTAATTAGAAGCCACACATTAGCATTCCATTCATAAAATTTAAATTTTCACGTTTAATTATTTTCCTGTATTACTTTTAATAAATTGGGTAGTTTTTCGCCTTTGTTCTCGTTACGTTTTTTGCAGGGATTTAACCATTGAGGTAATATTTTTGAGTCGTTATTGCCGACTGTAATCGTAGGATTCCCAGGAGTTCTTTGTGAGTGGAAAAATAAATATAATTGCCGAGTAGAGGCTGTTAGGATCTCGTAATTGCTTCAAAATAACCACACAGACCCATAAAGAAGTTATTCAGCGAAGTTATTGTTCAAACAACTTTTATAGCTCACACATTTTATATAATATTTTAGGCTAGTTTTTTTTTGTTTTGACTAGCGACGTATTTTTATTGCCTAACCAGCCGCGATCATTATCTCTTTAATTAGATTAATTTCCAAGTTTTTATTATAGTTTCGTAAACAGACATCTTTAAATGTCCAAAAGTCCTGTGCCATTGAAAAGTCGCTTTAAAAGCGTCATTGACACTTCAGACAACTTAAGATGTTATTCCAAATTATGTTAATGAACAACAAAACTTGGACGTCCGTCCGTCTGTCTGTCTGTCTGTCACTTTATATTACATCTCGGATGACTACCACGCGTGTGGTCTTTGTCTCCTCATCTCGCATCGATATGACTGTTTGTATAATTTGTAAACAAAAGACTTGACATCATTTAGAGGCATTTATCAATGTCCTTTGTATGAAATATTTTCATTAGACGGTTCTAACGCAAGATTTGTGATGTATGCCGAGTTGTATTGTAAAACAAAGCCGAGATGCAACGAACGGATGTCGCATGGCAATCTCTGCAGCCCCACCTGCCGTTCGGTTCCCACACTCCGGCGCCGCAAAAAACGAGACAGACAAGGACGGCACCATCCGCTCGCCGTAGCGCGCCCTCCCGCTCGCTCCTCAGGGCTGCCCGCCCGCAAAGCAGCGGCCTTAGTACCTTCACGGAGAAGGATAACCGCGAAATCATAATTTTCTGGAAAAAGTCAATAGCTTGGAATTTAAATTGTGATCGGTATAGTTCAATCCGGTATGTCGACTTGTAAATAGAAAGGAAACTCGATTGGATTGAATAATATCGGACTGGATAGCCACGCAATGGAACGCAACAACTCTAATCGCAATAATACATGTAACATACGGCTCTTAGACGGTACGCGCACGAAAATGCAGTTAAGAACTCGCATACAGCCGTAAGTTACATAAAAGATGCAATGAACGTCTTGGCAACCCTATCGAGTGAGTTTGTATCGGCGATTACGAAAATGTAAAGGCAAGAGGCGGCCATAATGAAATGAAAACAACGCTAACCTGCTCGCACACACAGCCGAGGCACCACAGACAGATGCCCGCAACCGGGTCAAAAACACCTTTACACGAGAACCGAATTAATGGATAAATGGAATAAACTATACCTGACCGTGTCACGAAAATACACATCTGCCGAACGGTATACCTCCTTCCGAGAAAGCTGTTTACCATCCCGAAAACATATTTGCATGTCCCGAGTGCATTATACCTCTCCCGTTCTCCTTAATGATAGGTTAACCATCTTGCGAGCCCTTTTCAGCCGCTTAATTTTACCTAATTATTTGCGCCAAGATGCGTTCTCACGAGTTAACCGGACAAAGGTATAAGCAAATCCCACGGCCGTTGCAAGCAGGATAGACGCGACAGATGTGTAAGAAACTTGGAACAGTTCAATATTTGCGAATCCCAAGCACGTGGGTGGACTGTATCCCCGGGGAAGGCCGCGTCTTCTTTTTGTCCCGACATTACCTGCCTCCAACAAAGAAACGCTCGAACGCCTTGTCCCGTTCGTTTTTCAGGCAATGAATATTTTGGTGTGCAGCCTTGGGATCGGCGCAATGCGGTGTTCGATGGCAGTCGATTCATTAGAAATCGATAATTCTGTTCTGTACCTACATGCTCGTGCCCTCATAGAGACATAATTAATAGCCCCGCGGGTGGATGGTTGGATCAGGCTCCCGCTGCGACCACTCCGCTTTTTGTACCACTTACGCCCAATACCGCATTTGGAGTGTAATTTTTACGACTCCCGTTTTACCTACTGTTCTGGCCCTCTGAGATAAGATCCTCAAGTGGGAGTGCTCTGGATGTAATGAGCAATCAGACTTACTCCACTTGAACCTTTGATCTACCGTTTGTTGTGCCGCGCGGCGCCCGTCCTAAATAAAGACTTCCATTAACTTTTTCATATTAAAACAATATACCAATCTCGTTAGTAAAGTTCAGAAAATTGACATGGATGATGCAATAAATTCGTCCGTGAAAGTGTGAAATGACTTCTGTGAAAGCGCCGAGAAGGCGAATAACTTACTCTTCAATTCCATTATTTAAAATCATAAAGTTTAACTGCGCATCTCTAGCTAACTTCCCCAATTTGGTAAAGTCGTAAGCCGCTTTGGGCTGGATTTCGGGGATAGTTAGGAAGTTTGGCGCGCTCGCTCGGCTGAGCTAAACCTACTTACAGCCAGTCTAGGGACGCCGGAGGCTAATCTGTTTTATTTAGTAACTAAGTCGGTCTGAGCCGGAGAATCCGCTTGCGAGTTCATGATACTTCCAAGCGCGGGCGAATCACTGAAATTGCTTCCTCATTCAATTTTAGTATTACGAATAAGCTGAGCTTAACTCAATTTACATTCGAGGAAGGGAGAAACAAAATGAGATTCTTCTAGCAAGATGGGGTAATGGTGGTGCAGTAGTAACGGTCGAGCGACGGTTAGTGTTGGTATCCACTGGCGCACGCCCCCCTCGTATTCGCTCCGATAACTCGCGCATGCTCACCCGACCGACACGACTTCGAGCCACATTTTCTTATTTCAAAACACCTTTTTACTATCGCCAAGAATACATTACTGCGCAACCAGCATTGTCCCTACCGCACATCCTTTTGAAACAGCAATGCATTCAATACATTCCTTACGAGAAGACAGGTTAGAAAGGGGCAAAGTAAGGTTCAGCCAGCCAGTAACGTAAATCACGCAGTTAACGATGCGCGCATATTACAACTTTAATACATCACGGCGAAGTTAAATATTCATCTTTATGCCTTTATAAATATCTCTCCTTTCGAAACGCAAGAGATTACCGTCGAGGAATTCAATTTACAACGAGGAAGCTGTAACGCAGCACTTTCGAAAACTTCGCAACGACCGATAGTAAAAAGTTAAAGTATTCATTTAAGTTTATAGGGGGATCTTCGTTATAGTTGCGAGTTCGTGCGGCCCAAGATAAACTGTACGTGTTTCGACCTCGCCCCCGGCTCCCCTCTCCTCAGGTCTGACGAGACCTCTTGCTTTGTTGCAGCCTCCACCGCATTGAGAATACACTCGCAAACAAGAAATGCCCCGATGATTTTCAGGGAGATTAATCGCGCTCTTCCACTTCCGTGACACATTTTCCGTTACATTACACCTTTTGTACATGACGAGTATAGTTTTATCTTATATCGTACACGTTTGTTTAGTGTTTGTTTGTCAGAGCGATGCGCTAACGAAGGCACTCTTTTTATTGCAGCGCGCTGTCTGCCCGGCTGCGACGCCGAGCATGGCCACTGCCTCAAGCCTGACGAATGCATGTAAGTACCCACTTCGCACCTTTGTGTTAAACTCCGTTACCTACAGCGCGACCGACTAAATCATTCAACATTCTATTGTTCTGTATTAAAAGAAGTATATATGCTTGTTATCACGTCCCATTCAGCGCGGTAATGAAGGTTTTCCTCTGTTTCAGATGTCATTCAGGCTGGGTGGGCGAGCTCTGCGACCAGTGCGAGCGGCATCCGGGCTGCGTGCACGGCACCTGCTCAAAACCCTGGGATTGCATCTGTGAAGAAGGCTGGGGCGGCCTTTTCTGCAACCAAGACCTCAACTACTGCACGAATCACCGCCCTTGTCGCAACGGAGGAACCTGCCACAACACCGGGCAAGGGTCCTACACCTGCGTTTGTCCTCCAGAATACACGGGCCCTGACTGCGAGAAATCACTCCACTCTTGCTCCGTTCGACCTTGCCTGAACGGTGGCGCTTGCGTGCCTGACGAGACTGGCGAACTATCCTGCGCCTGTCCTCAAGGGTACGATGGAGCGAGATGCGAAACTAGACGACTGACTTGCACCGACCAACCTTGCCAAAACGGTGGAACTTGTGAACCCGGCCCGAACGGGTACGTCTGCACGTGTCCCCCCGGATACGCTGGCGCTGACTGCGCATTAGAGGCCGATCCTTGTGCCGCGAACCCTTGTCGAAATGGAGCCCAGTGCATTCGGGCCGGAGACGGCTTCAGATGCAAGTGCCGACCAGGTTACAGAGGAAACCGATGTGAAATCGACATTGATGACTGCGCTGGAATCACTTGCGAACACGGCGGAAGTTGCGTTGATCTGGTAAATGGACAACGCTGCCATTGCGCTCCAGGATTCGTCGGCCCCAGATGTGAGACGCGAGTTGACCTGTGCCTAGGCAGACCTTGCGCTAATGGAGGCGAATGCTCGATCCTCGACAACGACTACGAATGCCGATGCCGCCCCGGATTCGCTGGTAAAGACTGCTCTATCGACATCGATGAATGCGCCTCGTCACCTTGCCGGAATGGCGGAACTTGCCGAGACAGAGTCGACGGCTTCATTTGCGCTTGCGCTCCAGCCTGGAGCGGGAAGACTTGCTCCACAAACTTAGCCGACGCCGTAGCCAACGCAAAGCCAGCCGGAATCTTGAGACAAACGTCCGAAGACAACAGAATAACAGAGGAAACTTTATCAGGGAGACACGTTGCGTTAATAGCCGCGTTGTCAGCGGCGGTTCCGGCCGCCGCCATTGCTGCTGCGGTTGCAGTGGCGTGCATCAGGCGGCGGCGGAAACGCGCGCAAAATGCCGCAGATGCTGAAGCTCGCGCGCAAAACGCCGCCAACGCCGGCGGCGGCGGCCGTGTCATCAGAAACACGTGGGGGAAATGCGAGGGTCCCGTGCCCGAGTGTCAAAACGCTCATAACGCGGCAGCCGAGGAGTGCAAGCGAAAAACGCTTAACACTGAGAGTGCTGCGCGGTTACTAGCGTCCTTAGATCCCAGACTGTCGAGATTGTCGGCAGACTCGGCGTACTGCGCCAATAGGTCAGTATCCCAGCTGTTTCATCTACAAATTGACTCCAACTTCAATGTCCAGTTAAACTCTTATCCAAATCACCAAATCGAAGCAATGCCAAAACAAATGCAGAAATGTTCATGATAATGTAACTGCTAGTTGTCGAAATGTTCACGAAAAAACGTATTTCCACACATACACAGCTAAAGTAACTTTTTGCATCTACATTTTCCCTGTCTTTTAACGAACCAACTAACGTATTCTTTCTGTTGTTACAGTGATACGTCGCTAGTTAAAAGGGCGTTAGAAGGCGGAGGGGTGTACGTGCTAGATGACCATTGCCTGCCGCCGACGTTTGCGACGCAGGTCTAGTGGTCCCCACGCAGCAATGGACTGATAACTTATTTATTAAATCGGACGCTTTTGCGATCTAGGCTGTGCGCCGGGTGTAAATATAGCATAACGTGTAAAGTGACCCATGTGAATAAACGGCTAGTTTTTAAGAGTCGGATGTATTTATTCGAGTGATTCGTGACCTCTGTAAATAGTAAATCGGTGCGAATCGGATGTTTCTGCCCCGCTTTCGGTGAGTGTCGCCAAAGCTTTCGAGCAGCCAATGGGCGAAAAGT
Organism: Ypsolopha sequella; assembly: GCA_934047225.1. Taxonomy (NCBI): domain Eukaryota; kingdom Metazoa; phylum Arthropoda; class Insecta; order Lepidoptera; family Ypsolophidae; genus Ypsolopha; species Ypsolopha sequella. The sequence goes on along the minus strand of OW204004.1, from coordinate 17,773,558 downwards.
GTTAAGGCGAGGACCGCACTCGCCGAGGGGTTTAGTGGACTTAATGTGAGTCCACTGTATGCGATCTCTATAGGTAACTGGTCCGGACGACTCCATGCGCAAACTCGGTCCAATGCGTCATGGTGGCTAACCTTCCTAGAAACAATGAGAGGTCTCTGAGACTCCCTGTGGTAGTCCAAGAGACTGCTTATTGTTACTAAGAAGGTTTCGGACCTCTTCTAAACGCTGTCCCTCTCTAGACTCGCACCAGTAAAAAGCCAAACCGTGCGTTAAAATAAGAATATTTTAGACTAATTTATAAAAAACGTGAATGCGTTGAATCAGTTTTTACAATATTTTTTTGTGATTAGACTAATTATTGTCATTTGTTCCTATGATTATGATGATTAATAGTGAAATGTAAAAATCTTGTTACGGTTTTCTTGAAAATCGACATAGATTTTTCCCCTTTTTAGTAACCGTTCCGCGGAATCGGTTAGCACAACATTTTTGTTCCTGTCAACTTCTCGAAGGCCACTTCTCTGGCCTCTAGCTCGTTATTTCAGCTAGAGGCCACACTAGTTGCCTTCGAGGCCACTATGGTAGCATCACGCACGTAATTAGTCCATAGAATAATGATAACTCGTGTACTTATAAGAACAAAATGTCGAAACCTAAGTCATTGTGTATAAAAAAAACTATTAAGTGTAGTATTTAAGGATTCTCCATTACTGTAAGAGTTTGTGACAATATAAAACGGTCAATAGGCAACATAGGGAAGATGTTTCAGGCTGTTTTATTTTCTTATTTATTTTAATACAGTTTCAGAAAGATGTAGGTTTTTTTATAAGATTGTATTTGTCGTGTCACTTATTCCAAGCTGAATTTGTGACGCGATGACATTAAATCGGTGATATGATTTTAAATAGTTTATAATAAAATTGCTGTTTTATATAAAACAATGTATTAGATATTATTTAAGTGATAGTGATTGCCCCTTATGTTGCCTTTTAGACGAGTAGATTAAAGGAAAGGTTAAATCGACAAAATTGTAAAATTTATATCAAACTATGAATAGACTGATGATCAATAATAATATTCTTTGTATTTAATTTTGTAAGATGACAAATGTAAGTTTAAATTATGTGAAAATAGAGAAGCATATTACCTTAACAATTGTATGTACTAAAATAGTATCATAATTTTTGTACTTAAATTGATCACAGTGACATAAACTTTCATTTTTCTTTTTTTTTAGATTTAAATCTGTTTCTGACCAATAAAATGACAGTAATTACTTATTTAGAATTTATTTATTACTCTTGTAAATTTTTACGACTTAATTTCATTTAATTAACAATCATTTTTAATTTAAATATTTTTTGAAATTCTTTACAATTGACTGAAACAAATCTTGATTGTATTTTCAACCATTTTAAACTAGAAAAATGATGTGAATGTACCTATTGTTTACCGTTACAAGTTTGTGAATATGCTGAAAGATAAATTTTAAAAATCATTCCATTTCCTTATGATAAGTGATTTATCTTTTTTATATTCTTATTTTTAATTTGCTATTTTCTTATGATTTTTTTGCATGATAACCAATAGGTTTTTATATTTACAATCTATGTTTGTCTGAGCTAGGCTCAACACAACTTCGTCTACTTTTGCATCTCTTCTATTGTTATCTCTTAGTATATTCACAAACTTTTTCAGTTAAAAAGAAAAATGAAAGCTGCAACAGTAGAATGAACAATTTAACAAGTTTAATTCCAAACATACCTACTATATACATAGTGGATACATTACAGTCATATATTGCTAGAATGATATGTCGGATGAGATACGTGTTAGTGCATCGGTTATGCAACGATAATAAGATGTTAATAAAACAATTGTTTACAAAAGATTAAAACTGATTTTTTATTTCATTTATGTACTGTCGCGAAAAGCGCGGTTATCCCTGCCTTTGAATCCAGTAGAGAAAATCAAATTTATTCAAAAAAGATAACAATATGCTTGCTTTATTTTATTCCATCCATCAGGCCAGTTCGTCCACTGCTGGACATAAGCCTTTCCAGGACTTTGCCACTCCTGGTGGTCATCCTGGAAGAATTGCCCATACTCACACACGCTGGGCTGGCGGGTTGACGCTGCTGCCCGTCACCAGACTGTTCCATATAAGGTCCGGCTATTAGGGATGGATATACCGCCATCCATCGGTCCAAGGCATGGTGGGCCTCCTAGTTTTTTGCCTGTGAGCTGTCCACTTACTCTCCCCCGAATTACTTCGAGGGGGTCTCCAAGTAAGATGGTGGTACCACCTGTTTTATTTTATTAGTAAACCAAAAAGGATAAAGTTAAATATAGTGTAAAGAGCAACAAGACAAAAGGATGTAGCTCGGCTATCTGCCATTCAAAACATGATTTGGTTTGATTAGCGCTGGTTTTCAGCTACCTCCATTTACCATTAGGCCACTGCCTAGGGTCGGCAAGTACCGCCCATTATTGAAAAGCAAGGATTCTGTCAAGTGTCTATCCATCCATCAGCCCTGTTCGTCCACTGCAGAACACAGGCCTTTCCAAGATTTCGCCACTCTTGGTGGTCCTCCTAGAAGGAATGCCCATACTCACTCACGCTGGGCAGGTGGGTTGGTGAGCCCTGTGCCAAAACCAGTGTCACCACTTTTAGTAGATAGATTTCTACTATGAAATTAATGTAATCTTTAGTGAACTTAGATAGAAGTTCTTTTTCTTAAAAATTTCTTAACTTTTTTGTCTACGGACCCCTTAGGAAATCAAGCACAATTTTAAGGACCCCCTTAATAAAAAAGTTGAAATAAATTTCGGACCATTTATTTTAGTTCTACAAATTACAAAAAAATATACATGTTAATATAAAATACGTTAATGAGAGGTTGGTGCTGCTCTTTTGCTACTAAATTACAAAAATCCAGGCAAAAAAAAAAAACATCTGGCAATACACAGACAGGCAAGGGTATGACTGTTAGCAAGCACGTATCCAAAGGGGGGGATAGTTGGGATCTATCCCACCCCGAAACGTACACGGGATATTACCCATAGATTAATTTTTAGAAGTTTTTTTTTATTATTAAAATGCATTACAATCAAAAACAAATTTAAAAGCACAAATATATTTGAAAAAATTCCTCGAGCCTGAATTTGAACCTGCGACCTCCTGCTTACATGACAGGCGCGCTATCGAGGTTCGTATCTGAACGACGAATTTTTCCACCATATCTGTACACCGAATTTTTGTAACTACTTGATACATACCAGCTTGTAAAACACATACTGAACGCTCACTAGGGCGTTATGTGATTTCACGCTTTGCTCATTCTGAACAGAAGGCGCTGTCGTTGCTGCAATAACTATTGGGCAAAACAGGGTTCGGGGTTATGGCTTTTTAAGACGGTAAAAATTAGAGATGAAACGGATATCCGGTTACTATCCGGTATCCGGCCATATCTTTGGTATCCGGTATCCGGCCGGATAGTAGCCAGTATCCGGCCGGATACCGGATACTTAACTGCTTACAAAAAAAAGTTGAAATCACAAAATAAATTGATTGTATCAATGATTCAATAATCTAAATTCTAATACATAAAGTGAATAAGAGTTGAGCTATGTTACATAAAGACAAGCTTTACAGCAATTGTTGGGAATAAACAATGGGTGCCAAGTTCAATGGTCAGTCCTGAAATTTATTTATAACAACATAAAATATTTTATAACAACTTATAATATCATTTCTTCTAATAACTTAGGATAATAATATATCTGTCATCAATTTTGATAATTGCTGATTCTTACATTACAGGCGCTATAGGTAAGTGTTCCTTATATAATCAATTAATTGAAAATTATAATAAATGATAAAAATTTACTAGCTTCTTATTTATTCCTTTGTATTCACCCAACTACCTATCTGGATGCCAAATTTGAACTTTCTAGGTCTTCTGGGACTGGGTTAGAGTTTTTATCTATAGGTGAGTGAGTGATAAATTTGACGATTTTTGGAAGTTTATATCTAAATGCCTGTTTGAGGTGTGTTTATGAAATTGGGAGCACATATGTATTTCGCAACTCTCAATATATGAGCCAAATTTGACATGTTTATGTGAAGTAGTATTTGAGTAATGAGGGGGCCAAAAGTTGCTCCAAATGGTTCGTGTAATATTACACACGGTGCCGCTCGCCATTCTGTTACCTTGAACTAACGCGATTAGATGAAATTTTCTCGATAGAATTTAATTCCGAAAACACCTCTAAATTGTTTTATTTTTTCCTGTAATTCTGAAATCCTAACTAATTTAATTGTGAAATTGCATTCAAAATGTGGATATTATGTATTTTTAAAGTCTCCTTGAAAATCTTTTTGACAAAATAGCTTAGTACATTTCATATTAATAAAAAACCGACTTTTTACTACTTTTCCTCGAATCTGTCTCACTGGCACTGAGGGTTTTTTCGCACATGGAGTAACAGAGACGCTAAAACTTCTTGAAGCTATCTTGCTGCAATAGCGCCAGCGGTAACACGAAAATACTCACAACCGCCCAGTTTTCATTTTAATTTTCGGGGGTACACTTCTTTGGGAAAGTTGCTTATATAATAAACAGTGAAGTATGTGCCAGTTGCCACAGTTGTTTATTGGACCAATATCTACCGATAAAGATCGGTAGTCTTCGGGAGCCTCTCCAATTTGAGGGGGGGGGGGGGGGAAGGGGGGGTCAAAGATGCACTGCGACAAGCGTCATTTAAAAAAATTAAACTCTCTGAATTTGTCAACTACATCAAGATGGGTGTCTTTTTCAGGTAAATTAAGGACGTAGAATTCATTTCTGGCATAAAAATTTGTGATATTTCAAGTAGTTTCTTGAAAATTTTTACATATATTAAAATTTTATGAAATACTTTTTACTTTCAGGCGCCACCAAAAAAAAAACATCAAGTTTTTTGAAGTAACAAAAAATACGTTACGAAAGCCTATTTTCTGCGGATAAATAAAAATATAAGTTTTATTGGGTTTTTAAGGAAAAAAATAAAACAATGTCGGTGAGCTATTATTTTACTAGCACTTATTAACTAACCTGATAAAAGTATATTTATGTATAGGTAGTATATTTATAAAAGTATATATATGCATAAAAACAATATACACGTAAATAATGGTTTTCTATGGTTCTAAAAGAGTATTAACTATTTTCATTTTTTGCAGCTTCTACCGCAGTGGCACAATTCGGTAAGTACATGTTAAATTTCTTTTAACACAGTTGCATCTTTTTTGCATCCTACTTTGCATTGACACCTTGTTATCTCGAGGCAAATGCTGTCCACAGCTGGGTTGTCAGACCAGTGGGGTATCTATTGGCTATTTTTCTGCTTCCAGCCCCAATCAGAGGGACTAGGCAGAATTTGTTGTAGCACCAAAGCATGGCCCCACACATGAACTCCCTGGCAAGCTGCGCGTAAAATATGCTTTTTTTGTAAAAAGATATTTACGGCACGTGCAGGGACAGGGACTTGATCTGAAAAAGTGCACGTAATATGTCTTTTCGCTACAATGAATTTAACTTCGTATTAATGTTTTTAGTTAATACTCGGTAATTGGCTAGCATAACTATCATACATGGCTACAACAAATTAATGTAGCACGATCTCTGCCTCACTTATATTGCCATCTATAAGATCCTTAAACCCTTTAGTGGCAAAAGGGAATGTATTCCATGCTTCAAAAGCACTTTTCTTTCCCCTGCCATCAAAAGACGATACCGTATCGCATCCACTAAGTTCGTGGAACACAGGCAAGACCTCCGCTCTTTCAGGACCTTTAAACAAAATAAATTGTCTTATGCACACTCACGCTATTAAACTGATTATTTATATATTATACATTCTTGACTATTAAAAGAAACGCTCATACCATACCAAGAGCTGATGCAATCGAGAGGAATGCGAAGAAATTGTGGTTTTTCCCCGTTACCACAGGAACCCACAATTCCTCTAATCTTGGCAATTTCAGTACACATCCAGAGCGATAACTACCACATCGGTGTATGTATACCGTGCGTAGCATTAACTTCGTATGACTCTGGTCTACTGCATCCACCAAGTGAACCATCATTCGCATGTCAGACGCTTCATGATTAAATGGCTCCAATTTTGGCAGTTCACGAGCAACATTGGAAAGAACAGCTTACCCCTTCGCTACATAAATGTATTTTTTGATGGACAAGCCCATCGTGTGATATGTGGAAGACAGGAGTCCAAACAGCTCTTCTTTATTCGTGTTATCCCGGAGTAAATTTGCCCATCCCTATCCCTAAAGTAGGGCCACTGAGTGATGGCACTTATGACAGCTGCATTTAGTGATGAGGTACGTTTCAAATTTCGGTTAAAAATAAAAATCAAGTGTGAGTTTACTCAACATTAGACACAAATACAAATACAAAATACATTCAACATAATGATACAAAAGGAAAATGTGCCAAAACCAGTGGCGTAGCTATCGGAGGGCTATGCGGTGTAGTGCCCCGGGGCCCCCAAGAGATGTTTAAATATCTAAATCGAAAAAGTAAAATACCTATCATTTATTTTCGTTTAGTTTAACTTCGTCATTGTTTTGTTTTTAATTAAATATTATTGCGTAACTTGGCGACCTCAAACACGACCTATAAAAAATGAGAAACTTTTTTTTAAAAAAAATCTTTGTTTCTATACGAATTCTATTGCACAATAAAGTAACATTCAAATCGAAAAATAATAACCGAAACAAGTAGTAAATCACTATCAACAATGAAGTATTAATTTTTTTAATTCACACTTGCTTATAAATAATTACGATACTTTGTAGGCATTTAAACTTCATAGGCGCCATCACTCAGTGGCTCTACAATTTGAAAAAGATCAAATTTGGAACCTTAAATTTATTCACAAAATGCCCCCGTCGGTATTAAAATACCAATAACTTTTTATTGGGTGAAATGATTATAATTTTTTTTTCTGTTTTTTGATTGGCACTAAATATACTTTTTAAGCTGATGGACACTTGGGTCTCAATACATTTTTTTTACACCACAGACCTTTAAATGTTGATGAAAAAATTTCAATGGTCAAGTTTTATATTTTCAATTATTTTTCCTGGGAAAACCGTTACCGTTTTTGAAAAACAGTGAAATAAGTTTCATAGGAAAACTCATTAAAAAATAACAAGAATAAAAAAAACGAAAATTGCTTCTGTTTTACAAATGAAGTTTAAAAAAACTAAGGGTTTAGAAATTACATAAAAGTTCAAAAATCTCGAAAACCATACGACATTCGTTAGACCTATGTTGGGTTATTCTGACAGGGCGTGGTTGCAGCTATCTATGGTTTTCGTTTGAAGCACTACTTATTGGACACCTGTATAATCCCCACTTTGCGCGTTAACATTTTATACACCCTAAACATTTTTTTTTACCACTTTGTCGGCGTGATTAAGACTGTACCTGAGCCTAGAGCATGACCAACTCCAGGCTATCTAGGATTCGTTTGAAGAAATTCGGACTCTCCTTGTATTAAAAATATATATATGGTTTATTAATCTTTTCTCTAGGGATCTTACGTATAAACAATGTAACAAGATTTATACTTTTGTCAAAAAAAAATGTTTTGCACCCTCTTTTTTTTGGTTTTCAAACGTTCGCTTCAAGAACGCGGTTAAGAGGTCAACTTGATTTTTTTTTCATAAAATAGGTAATAGAAATATGAAGGTATATCACCTAAATTCAATATTTTTTTCCCTACAAAATATTTCAGTATTAGCTAAAAACACACCAATTTGTTGTTTCGCTGCGTGATCACTAGTATTACGCGTCAAAGAAAAAGAGGCTAAAGAGCCAACATATAATCGCCTCTATGAAAAGCAAATAAAGTCTTTGCCATTAGACTTATTGTGCTGGACGGGTAATAAGAAAAGTTGCTAGGGTATGCCATCCTCTTATTATGTAAGTATACCCTGCGAAATTACAGCTTTCTATTATCTAAGAGCAGGGGGTCTCCAAACTTTTTAGCCTAAGTGCCACACTGATTCCCCCACTAAGACCCAAGGGCCAAGACGTAGATAATTCCAAAATACTGTAGTTTTGACGTGCAAATGTTCGTATTGGTACTAGCCGGTCAGTGAGATATCTTTTGTAGTAATACTTTATATTCTCTGGCACAGGAGAGTACTCCGCTCCGTTCGCAATTTCGGTTGGTACTTCGGGAAAGCGTCATTAAAAACAATGCGACGGCGTTAGCCGAAGCGTGTTCTGTGCACCTTGAAATAGTTTTGTAAATAACATTCGTATAATAGCGCTACTATTAGACATATACGCATGATAACCTTTCTATTAAGGCGATATGTAAAAGTTTTAGCGTCCCTGGTACTCCATATGCGAAAAAAACCTCAGTGCGAGTGGGACGGATTCGTGGAAAAGTAGCAAAAAGTCGGTTTTTTATTAATATAAAATTTACTAAGCTATTATGTCAAAATGATTTTCAAGGAGACTTTACAAATTTGTACATAAGTAATATCGACATTTTGAATGCAATTTCACATTGAAATTTGGATTTCAGAATTACAGGAAAAAATAAAACAATTTAGAGGTATTTTCGGAATTAAATTCTATCGAGAAAATTTCACCCAATCGCGTTTTCCTTCAGTGAGAACCTTAATCAAATACTCAATAAACATTTACCCAAAAATAAAATACGTAGATGACGTTATAGTGGAGTAAATATGTTGGCTCTTTGGCCTCTTGTTCTTAGACGCGTAATATTAGTGATCACGCAGCGAAACAACAAATTGGTGTGTTTTTAGCTAATACTGAAATATTTGGTAGGGAAAAAAATATTGGATTTAGGTAACATCCCTTCATATTTCTATTGCCTATTTTATTAATAAAAATCAAGTTGATCTCTTATAACGTCTTTGAAACGAACGTTTGAAAACAAAAAAAAAAAGAGGGTGAGTTTTTTTTTTTGACCAAAGTATAAATCTTAAAACATTGTTTATAGGTGGAATTCCTAGATAAAAGATCGATGAATCAAATATATTTTCTTCAATATGAGAGACCTAGTTTCTTCAAATGAACCCTTGAAAACCTGGTGTTGTTAATGTTCTAGCGTCAATATGTATATGTATGCAATATGTATTGTGTATGTTGCCATCGCAAAATGTTTGAAATTCTAATTTACAGACTCTGGGACTCATGTCATGACATGACACCATGTGTGTAAATCATATTCGCTGTGGGTAAATAAAACCAAAAGCATCACTTTAATTTAAGTATTTATTTAAAAACTATTTGGTAGGTAGGTAGTATATTATAGTAACAAATTCTGTATTTACAAGTTACTATAAGTTTATTAGAAACTAGTCAAGTAATTAATACAACAAGAAAACGCCTGTACCTTTACAATGCAAATATTTTGTCAAAATCACGATACAGCAATTACTATTTACGTAACAATGTATGAAAGAATACAAAATGTGTAGTTTTAAATACCTTATTCTAACATTTATATTAAAATAAAACATATCTCTAGTCATTCACTAGCCAAAGAATTAGTAATGGGATGAGGAAAATTCGTTTTTGATGACAAGTGCAAAATATACATTTTGTACCTATAAATGAGAAACATTTGAGAATGTACTTAAACTATCTTCGTGACCTATTTATTCACAGACCGAAATTAAAATCTACGAATCTAAAAATGACAGATTTTTCAGTCATCACATCAGATACACTTTCAACCAAATTGGGATAGTCGGAACTTGTTACATTTAACGAAGACATCTTTTGCAAGAGTACCTTTACCAATATATTAAATTTATCTCTTTCATCAAGCAAACAATGTCATCTTTACAAATTTTAGGTGCACTGTTCCTCATCTGAAAACTGAAAAACCCTCTTAACCTATCCTAAAAATCTAACTTTGACGACTTTAGTCGCCGCTGCGAGGTGAGCGGTCGCCACTGTTGCGACCATTCGTGTCGCCGTTCTGGCGCGGGGAAGCGGAGCGAGATCGCGAACGGGACCGGTCACGGGACGCGGACCGGGAGCGGGAATGGACAGAGCGGGATCGGCTGCGGGATTTGCTGACCGTCTTGCGTTCTTCGCGCTTAGGCGACGCTTCCTTGCTGCGAGAGCGAGACCGTTCCCTAGGGGAGAAAAGTGAGATTAACACTGCGTTCTGCTGATCGTCGTATCGTCGTCGATCGTATTAATGAGATGATGTATAGTCCGTGTTTTTATACTTGACGTAAGTGATAAACAACAATGGCGTACCAATAAAATTTGACATTTCGTAGGGATGGGTAGCGATGCGCAATGACGGATATTTTTATCGATTGTCTCGATTAATCGCGATTATTTTTTCGAAGGCGACTAAATTAAATATCTCGCCGTCGATAAACGAATGTAAGTCGAACTTTCTCATTGTTTTTGTGCAATATTTATATAGTCATTGTTTACATATACCAATTTATGTTTAATATAAGTACTAGGCATCCGCTAAAAATCAGCGCCATGGCCCTGTCATGACATTAAGCTGAGCGGAGATCTTTTTGGTACATTCTGTACTAACTTTAAGTTTTAACTATAATTTAATGTACCAAATATATATTATGTTTCAAATAAACATGATTCTATTCTATTCTATAATCGACAAAAACATTTCGTCATCTCGTATATCGATCTTTCATTCAAGTTACGTTATCCCATCCCTAAAACGAAATGTCAAACTCTTCTGTGAATTTATTTTGTCTGTGTACAGGAATTCCGTAAAAGTACGATTTTACCCAAAAATGTTATTTAAAATGACAATTTATAGCATTTTTCAGTGATAATTAATGCATGAGTGTGTAAACTAGTGTCTGTAACTTACTGTGGTAATCTAAGTTGCGTGATTCTTTCGGAATGTCGTGATATGTGATGGAGTGAGCATTGTTTACTACTTACGTCATGTATAAAAACACGGACTATTATGTGGTGATATGGGCATATACTTAGTCCAGCCAAAACTTCTGTGACTCACATTCAATTGGATATTTTTATCCCAGACTGAATCTAGAATTGAATGGAATTTGTTGGATAGCTAATAGTCACTATAAAAAATATCGTAGCTGGTTAAAGCAAATTAACATTTTAACAAAACTACCCTTGAAGCAGTCCAAGGCGAATATTTGTGTTGAGGTTTAAAGCTGACTATATTGTCTCTTAGACAAACAATATTAGAAAACCTAAACATGGCCTTGAAAATTTTTGGGAGACAATTTTACAGCACCCAATGGATGTCTTAGAAGCATTTTTTATTTTCTATCGAGTTTTTAAATTAATTTTAAGATCTACATATTGCTTATATTAAAAATATATTTTCATTTCCTATCCTTATCACAAGCATCAAGATCAAACTTTCATCACATTTTCATCCATATCAATGTAATATCATAAACAACCAAAATCTGCAACTTTGAGACTCGCTCAAAAGTTATTTTTTTATGATATAAAATAACAATCAATTGTTTATTGTAGTTTGAAACCTACTCTATCCTATGGATATAGACCGATGTTCTAGGGTTTCCTCAGAACCCTGCAATTCTCCTTAAAAGCAGTAACAGAACTTATGGCAGGACTAGGTACATGCATTATAAGGGGGATTAATCTGAATTTAAGGGGCAACACAATGCTAAAATGTTTGTTTTTTAACTGTCTATGAAGCCACTCACGCAAAACTTCAGTTATTTTGAAATCCCGGCTACATTAGGACATTAACTATAATTACTTTTTGTAATAAAGATGTTTTTTTCTAGTTAGTATCTAAATATGTTGGTTTCGTTTAAATCGGTTTTGAAATTTGGAAACTGAATCGCTTTTTTCGTGAAATTCATTCTTTTTTTAATAAGTAATATAATTAAAAGAAGATTAAAAGTTAGTATCTAAATGTGTTGGTTTCGTTTAAATCGGTTTTGAAATTTGGAAACTGAATCGCTTTTTTCGTGAAATTCATTCTTTTTTTAATAAGTAATATAATTAAAAGAAGATTAAAAGTATGTTTATTTATAAAGTGTAATTAATAATTATTGTCGTTAGTCAAAATACACGTTATATTTTTTCAAATTTTTACCATAAACTAAATCCCATGCAAAACTGATGTTTAGCATTGTGGAGCCCCATATAGCAAAGTTTAAAGTCTTACATTAAAAATAAAACCCTTGAACTGCGTTATGTGTTAGTTTGTGATGGCTCCCTTCAAATCAGAGTTCCTCTTTTGCTAAAATAGTAGGTTTAAATGCAAAATGTCTCGATGAAAACCCATTTATTATACGCCCGTTTCTGAAATACATTCGTTTATATTATCCGACCGTCCAATTAGCCAACGACCAAACCATCAAAACCAAATGAGAAGTCTTTGCTATTTCCTAATTGTGATGGTAGGTTTCAGGATCGTGATAACCAAACGGAGATAACATTTTAACAATAAAAAATTTATCCCAGCACGTGATGGTATAGGGTACTTTTATACAAAGTTGATTTATTGTGCGTATTTAAAGTTACATTCCGCAACGTTCTCTAATCATATGAGAAAACAAAACATGAAACTAGATAAAAAAACTAAGGTTATACGTACGTCACGCTACAATCTAGAAAAAGTATAAAATGTATGAAAATGATCTCACCTTTCCTTGTTAGCGTCTCTTCAAGCGATGCGGGAAAAGACATTAATTTAAAATAAATCTGTGCTATCAATGAATGGATTTGAATAATTTTGAAGCAGCTATTCTGTTAATTATTAACGCCAATTAAACTAAATTAAATAAACCATCTGACAACAATGCACCCCAAAATTAAATGTGATGTGATCTTTCGAATTTCTAATTCACAGAAAAATCACCTCACAAGCAAGCATTGCAGTCAGAAACGTAATTGTAATTGAAAGCACATTTCCTTACTTGGATTCCGATTTTCTCGGTGACCTCGACTTTGATCGTGACCTCGCCCTCTTTCCGTTGCGGTCGTCTGACTTCCTGGAGACAGAGCGACGACCCCTCGAGATGGACCTGGACTTCGACCGACTCGCGCGCGCCCTAGCGACGCGATTGGTCGCACACCAAAACGATATAGTCATACGTAATATACATAGGCTAGTTCTACTCTGTGATGCGAATAGGCATCAGATTCGTAGTTGGCATCAAGGTTTTCAGCCCCGAAAGATGGTTAAAATGCGATATCATCATTGTAACATATATGCTGTAAATGCAAACAAGAATCCCTTTAGGGTATGCACGTATAAACAATACTGATACAATTTTAATGAAAAAAAAAAAAAAACGAAGCTACACGCTCTTATCAACGCAGTTCACTTGCCCACAGCGCGGTCTCGAAAGATCACATTGAGTACTTGTGTTCTGTGCTACTGACGCTATCAAAGGTCAACGACCAGCGAGGGTATCCACGAGATTAGTGTATTTTAAGTTTAACAAATCGTAATATTGTGGGGTACTGGTACATTATTTAAAATTTGCTATATTTTTTTTACACTTTATTAATCATACTAACACACTCTTAGAAGGATTCTTGCCTTTGCTTTAACACCCTGTAGATAAGTCCTATACTATTTGCATCACAAGAAAGCACTAAGAGAAGTTTAGTATGGAAAGTAATTGGATTATTTACATACTACAGTTACATACTTACGTCGTAATATTTTGTTCAGCGCAAGTAACAACACACCTAGCCAAATGAATAACTAGATTAATATACAGATTCATGCATTAGAACCAAAACACAGTATAGATAAGTAACAGTATTACATCTGGGGCAGCGTCCTTGAAACAGCGCTCGGTAGACACACGCATTAGGGCTGCCCACATAGTCTAAGAGCTAGCGACCAAATCAGTCATGTGGCTTCAGCTGTATTGAAACTCCGTTAGCTACTTCCCTGAACAACATTTTCCGATAATATTCGTGCTGGCAGGCCGCGGGCGGTGGGTGCGGGTGTAGTGGGGTGGGGAAAAAAATGAAAAAAAATGTGGGCTTAGCGACTTTTTTTTTTTTTTTTCAAAAAGTTGCTCTGTACTCCCTGTACACCCAAAAAAATATTTAAATCGATCGGGTGGTGGGAAGGGGTTGCCAGCGTTAATTAAAATCGGATGGCGTCTTCCACTCCGCGTCCGTACTTAACTGCGGCGCAGCTCTACTATGAAGTGTGAACCGAGATTTGTAAGCGCGCGTTTCGGCCGTTTTATATAAAGATATAATACTGTTTTATCTATACTGTGACCAAAATTAAGAACGCGCTAAATAATCATGCAAGTATTAATAAATTGATTGAGATCTAGTATTACAATACAATAAAACTAAATTCTACAGATGGCTTTTTACTTTTTAGTGGACATAAAAGCCACCCCAGTTTCTTTGGCATCTTGCCCATGGTATGAGGGGTGCGGGCGAAGGGACAAGCGGGTACGGGTTATCTAGTCTAGCTATTTAGGCCTCAAAGTTGGTATTTGAGTGTTCTTTCTTACCAATATAACTCATCTACGTGGTACAGTAGAACCATTTAAATAATACGCCTAGGAATATTCGCCACTTTTCGTATTTTACGCTTTCTGTACAAAGACAGGACGCTCAAAATAGACCTGTTTGAAGTTGCTGTGTTGCGCGGAATCGACTCCAGTGTGTAAATTGTCCATCGCTCAAATTCCATACTGTGACATAAATGTCAGGTGTATGTTTAGTCTACGCTGATAGTACAGCCAAAACGGGCGGACATTTTGAATCCCAAGGTCTTTTGATTCAGGTTATACAACTATTTACGATTAGGCTCCTCTTCGAGAATACGAACGGTGGCGAAAATTTGTATGCGCAATATATCTTTAGCATATAACTGTATTGGTGGAGCGAGTGTGGAGGCAAGGCCTACCCCGCACCGCGCCCCTCGTGCCGCTGAAAGGACTGTTGTATGATACTCACTTTGAACGGGATCGAGAGCGGGATTTCGCCACCGGACTCTTAGATTTGGGCTTGGATCGGGAACGGCTGCGCGAGGTACGGCGGGACCTGAAAGGCCCAACGGTTTGAAGGCATTAGTTCACGTTTTGGTTGAAACTGGAAAGGGTGTAAGGTGGGGGGAGTCAGTGGGAAAGTTATCACCAAAGGCTTTCTGCCCCGAAAGATGGTTAAAATGGAATATCATCATGTATGTTTTTTATAGCGGCGGTAGTTCAGTGTAGCTAGCACGCGCCATACATACAGCGTATATCTATCCTACTCACGCATACCGTGTTTGTCATTGTGCGAAAGAGCAAGTATGATCGAAAGAGTGTATCTACGGCGCGTGCTAGACCCCCAGGTGTAGAACGCTGGCCTCTCAATGTTGAGATCCAGGTTCGATCCCCGATCGGGCATGCACCAATGAGTTTTTCGGAATTTATATGCCTAGTATTTGTTTTTACTTGCTGAACGGTGAAGGAAAACATCGAAAGGAAACCTGCATGCCCTAAAAAGCGTGCCGTGAGTGGTGACTTCTATCGCTGTGCCCGAAGTACGGCGATTTAGGAGTCACCACTCATCACATTGGGACGTAATAATCGTCGGTGAAACGAGGGTGTACCGAGTGTGGACTGACTTACATTTCACAGTTCACACTCAGAACACCTCTGACGCCCTCTCGGGTAGTCATGTCATAACGATATATGTTTTTTTTTGTAAGTAAATACTTAAGCATCCTGCTTGCCTTTAAGACGAGGTTCTTGACATCGACCCTTCCGCTAGTGACCGAAGCATGAAACTTGTTACAGGTGTAGGTCAAAATGAGCAGCTTAAGCCTCCATACTTAATAATTAAGTATATTCAATCTCTGCTCCGTTTACGGCTTGGGCCTTATTTTATTAATCCCCTTGTAGCCTATTTGTTGACCAGGGTCACTACGATGATAATAAAGAAAACCGCATCTAAATCCGTTGTGTGGTTCTCGAGTTATAACGGAACAGACAAACATTCAAAAAAATGTGGTTTTGGCTTCAGTACATTACTAATATAATCAACAACCCATTTCGTTATAATTAGAGTGCATTACAAACTTGCAACTAATCAGAAACAAATTTAAAAGAACAAATATTTTTTTAAAAGTTTCTCGGGCCAGGATTTGAACCTGCGACCTCCTGCTTACATGGGAGGCGCGCTAACGACTGCGCTACCGAGTTTCGTATTTGGAACGACGAATTTTTCCACCATACCTGGACATCGAATTTATTTGTAACTACATACTCGATATACCAGCTTGTAATGCACATACTGAACGCTCACGAGGGCGTTATGTGATATCACGCCTTGCTCATTCTGAACAGAGCGCTGTCGTCGCTACAATATCTATTGCATCAGACAGTTTAGAAAATTCACAGTTTGTCACTTTAGAGTATTCAAAGCGATTGATTTCGCAATAAAAACATAACCCATTTCATTAAAAATTAAATTTAAAAATTCAATGTAATTTTTACTACTTTATACAATAGATTTTGATAGAGCGCAAGTTACCTGGATCGTGAAGCACGGCGCGGGCGGGAACGCGATCTTGACCTGGACCTCGAAGAGGATGACCTTGAACGACGGCGGGACGAGCGCTTGTCCTCGACCAGTCGAACACGGCGTCCATTCAGCTCGGTACCGTCGAGCTTCTCTATAGCAGCACGCATGTCTGAGTGGGAAGCGAACTCCACAACACTGTTTGAAAAAGGGTATTGGTGAGGAAAGTACCTGGTTAAGATGGTGGGTGCCTGGTAATGGGGATATCAGATTTGAATTTGGCATCAAGGTTTTCAGCCCCGAAAGATGGTTAAAATACGATATCATCATAAAAATTGTGGGTTTTTCAGTCAGGAAATTTGGCAGTTTCGAGTCCAGATGTGCCTAAAATGCATGAAGAATTAAGGGCGCACCGAGCGTTTGCCTTTGTCTGTGTCTTTTTCTTTACGTGTAAAGAGTAAAGAAAATAACCAAACTTTTGCACTTTCTCAATGTTTTTCGTTGTTATTTTCATCATATTTTTCTTAAATAAAAAACTATCGTGTATAAACGCTTCAGTCGTCTATGATCTTTATTTTCGTAAATGAATCATAATACCAAATTACTTAGTTATATAAAAAATTAGGAATATAGAGAAAAAAATTACCCGACAAGAGGAACTTTGCGAATTGATTCTATCGAGCCAACTTTATCAAATCATGTTTCCATCGTGTATACTGTCTAGTATATATCCCCAATAATACCAATATACTTCCCTAGATTTTATTTTAATGGTTTACTACTACAAACAAGGGTTATAAAACGTATTTGTATGTGTAAAAAGCTCGGTGCGCTCTCAAGTGTCTAAGTACATACCCTTCATTCCTATGCTGCTTATGGGCGTCAGCATAGGTGACTTCGCCAGCCTGACGCATGTAATCCTTCAAGTCCTGAAAACCAACAGCATTTGTAAGAATTCTATCAAAAATCTTGGTTGACATCTGCTTTCAAGTCTTCATCAGATTTTAAATTGACATCAAGGTATTCAGCCCCGAAAGATGGTTAAAATACGATATCATCATGAGAAACCGTTTAGACTTTAGAAATAATGCTTCTGTGGATTATTTTAAAGACCCTAACTGAACCTAACTTTAGTGTTTTTATTTTCTGTAGACCAGTTAGTATCCTGTTTGTCACTATAACTTTGCATGACAATTTAGATTCGTAGCAAATCATATTCGCAACTTATCATCTTCGCAACTTGTCATCTACGCAACCTGTCATCTTTGCAACTGATAAATTTTCATGTGTGTACGACTGTGTCAGAGTATTTATAAGTAAATAAGGTAAACATAAAACAATATTAGTTTATGCTACAAGGGCGCAAAGGAATAAATTACGAGGACGATTTAAAACACGAGCGTAGCGAGTGTTTTAAACGTAACCGAGTAATTTATTGCTTTTACGCCCGTGTATCATACTACATTTTTCAATGCATAGTGTGAGGAAATGAAAACAAATATAATCTTGTGAACTTTTAAATTATAATTGGCTTAAAAGGACTGTATCCAGAGCCGTTAAACAGTGGAAAAAAATTATAACATCTATGGTACACAGGAAAGTCTTCAGGTTAGCCAACCATTGTAAATAAATAAAAAAATAATAATAATAAAGCCCTAGGGCAAAATAATCGACTTTCTGTTCGGTTTTGATGCTTAAAAAGTGGGCCTTTACGAGCACATGCATTGAAAAAGAATTAATACCCCTTTAAAATAATTAAATTTGTTTAAAATAGTGTTGTATCAATAATAATCATTATATTATTTCTCTTAAGAGTGATTTGGAAGTCGGATGTTGAAAAACCTGCCATTTCTAATTAATCGAAACAACACTTTATTCAAAATTTACTCAAAAGTTCCTCAACAAAACCTTATTACCTATGTTTTGTGTAAACTGTCATCGCAAAGTTTCCATTGGTTTCTGTGAATTAAAATTTTATAATTCGAATTTACAGAAACCAATGGAAACTTTGCTATAGCTGCATACACAACAAATATGTAATAAGGGTTTATTGAGGAACTATTGAGTAAATTTTGAATATAAATATTCTGTTTCGATTAATTAGAAAAAGGTGGGTTTTTCACAATCCGGCTCCTAAACAGGTCCTCTAAAAGGGTCGTTTTGCATGAATCACATTATGATTCTGTTCTAATGCCGTCTTTTTTGCACGCGTGAAAAAACTCTGATTCTATCCTACTTTCAAATCATTCTATGATTCACCCAAGTCGGCCTTTTTAGATCCTCTGGTGTCAATGCCCACACACAAAGTGCGTGGTCTGGAGTTCTGCGTTCACTGTAATCTATGCGATAAGGAAAGAGAATGTCACGAAGAATGTCCATTCCAATCGTTTGGAACGCAGAACTAGACTGCTTGCAGTGTCCGGTGCCTAATTATCAATATTAAACTCAACATGTCTTTGAAAGTTTAATGTTAGTTAGAAAAATAAATACTTTATACTATTTCACATATTATATTAATAATTATACATTTTTTATTACTACACTCGAGTATCGCTATGTCGTCAATAACGACATAGATCGTGTACCGTCACTCTTTTCCTTTTTAATTATTTATTGTGTTTTCTTTTAAAAAATGTGAATTTTGAAAATTTTGTTTCCGCGATTGGGAAAATAAGGCTTAGGGTAGCTTTAGGAAAATTTTATTCCAGTGAAAACTTATAACGTAGTAGAAACGTAGGTTACAATCTAACAGACAGACAAATTTAAAGCTATTTGAATTTGTTGTGAAAATGACGAATTTCGGCAGACGAGTTGCGAATATGTCTATAGTTTCGATTGTGACCAGTTGCAAATGGGTGCCGAGTTTACGAATCAGATGAATTTAACTGTAAATATAACAGAATATATACAGATGTAAAAAAAATAAATGCTCCGGCATCATGCAAAGTTGATGATTATGTTGGATTCGACTAGTAAATGAGTATGTGAAACTAAAGTGTTCCCACTTTCCGCCTTGAACAGTGATATTTCGCTATTGGCTACTGTAAAGTATTCATTGTTCACTAATTTGAAGATTCTTATCTATCGCCAGGGTGAATGTCAATCCATCTTTGCATTTCTTCATCAATATTCTCCTGATGATTTTTGGGCTGCTTTGGTTGATCATTCGATAGGGAAGTAGACTCAATATTGTCTCCATTTTGACATTTGTTTGCTCCTGGTCCCTCATGTCTGGCTTTCTACCTCCATCATATTTGGTGAACCATTTCTCCATTATTATCTTCAGCAAGTATTGATGCCCTTTGCAGCAATCATTCCCTTGGATAGGTAGGCTTGTTCGAGCGCTTGGACTTCTTTGGTGTCTAGTAAACAACGATGTCCAATACAGAAATACCAAAAACGAAAAACACTGCCCAAGTACTTGTACTGAATACAATAAAAATTTGTCCACAACAGTGAAAAGATATAATTTTCGTATTTTAGCTCGACAGTTTCACTGGATACACGTTTTTTTAAATTGACTGTACATGCATCACTGTTGTGAACGACTAAGTAACCAAAATAGCAAGAAAACGTAAATGATAGAGAAAGACTGCATATAAATAATAATGAATAAAAATGGGATTGGCCAGTGCTTAGGCTTCCCGGTTCTCGTCCCCAAAACTTTACCTGGACTGAACTCAAGCCGCCTGGTCCGTGCGGGGTGAGGCGTGGGGGCTGCGGGGAGGGCGTGCGTGACGTCATCGGCCTGTGACGTCAAGGCTCCTCGCTCCGATACCGTCCTAACATCGTCTCAGACCACATCTCACACTGCGCAATGGCTCTGGGGCACGACCTTCTGTTGTTTTTAAAAATTATTTCTATATGTTAGGTGTAGATGAAGTTTTAATCATTAGGGGATGTATTATAATGGAAGCTAGTTTTACATTCTGAAGGATACGTTAACAAGACTGAATTGTAAAAAAAAATATAGCGAGAAGTTTAAGATTACTAAGTGTGATTGATTGACTTTACAATTTCGCAAATCGAAAGGCATGTGTTTAAAAAAAAATAAACATTGCAGAGTTGTCTCCTCGCCGCTGATTCATTCCAGATAGGAAGTTTGTCTTCAGTGCCATAATTGTAATCCATCTTTGAATCTCGTCCAAGAGTTAGTTGATTGTCAGTCTTCAATTTCTGCTTCTCTTGACATCTTTCCTGCATAATTTTTCCGTCTTCTTCATACTGTTATCGTGTTTCTGATGCCATATGCTGCTTGCTATGATTGTCTCTGCTTCTTTGCAATCCGTTAGGGAACTTG
Source organism: Ypsolopha sequella (assembly GCA_934047225.1). NCBI lineage: Eukaryota > Metazoa > Arthropoda > Insecta > Lepidoptera > Ypsolophidae > Ypsolopha > Ypsolopha sequella. The sequence continues at coordinate 17,752,702 of OW204004.1, read as the reverse complement.
ACCGTGCCTTCACAAAAACCACACCATGAATTGACCACCTTGCCTTGCCATGCGCCTGGACCGCTGTCCTAGAAACCTTGGTTGACCATCCCAAACAGATTCCTGCTATTGCCTGGATGACCGTCCCAACTTGTGAAGTCTGCCCTCGAGCCACATCCCTCAGTCAGCCCTGATAGATGGATGATAATGTGATGAGGAAGGGTCCACGTCTCTTCATGTCTTACCTGCCAGCTGATTCGGCTTGATAGGTTCTCGACGATCAGTCGGTACTCGGTGCGAGTAGGGGGTCCATATCTGTAATTGGTGTCACTGCTGTAAAACGAAAAGCTATGTTAGTAAACTTTGTTAGACTGCTTTGTGAAACAGGCTAAGATTGTCTACTGAAAATAGCTTATATACTCATGCATAGTGGAAAGTTAGTACTAAAGAAAACTTTTTTGCATAGAACTCAAAAAAGAACTTACACCGATGAACATCTTTCATACCAAAATTGTAACAAAAGATGCATCTTTCCATTTTTTACAGAGTCTATCAGTTCGTTTTTGCGAACTGCTTGGGCAACAATGTATTGATAGCTTTATTTTTGTGGTACCGGTAGCAAATATTTGTAGTTTTGCTAAAGGACTAAAGCGCAGTAAATCCTAGGTTTTTTGGATTCTCATTACTATTGAAACCATGTTCAAATAATTTCCATAGGATGATCAGTGCTTAGCTAAAGAAACCTAGGATTAAATACACTTTTTGTATGATTTACTACGATATGCCAAACAGAGCTCAAAGAAAAGAAAAGACAGGGCAAGAAGGAAGTAACTTGAAGATTCAAGGTTTTTCAACTTAACATGTCGACCATCTGATTACTATTTTGTCTACCAGATCAAGCCAACAAATTTCAGCATTCAGCAGCCTTAAAATTGGGACACAGTTGTCAAGTAGAAGTTTTGTATTCAGTTGTTTTGTATTCTTAGGTGGATGATTAGAATATCAAACTGAATTTTAAACAGAAAATTATTCATAAATATAAACTATGAAGAAAAACAATGTCCTAAGTTTTTTTTTTTATTGACAACAGAGGCACCCACCTGAGAATAGAGTTCGAAGTATTATGTAGATCGTGTTAAGGACCTCGTAATAATGCTACGCAGGTCTGCGTCAACATTAGCACCATTCCTTGCTTCTACAAACAAACTACGGGTGAAGAAATACTGCCAACGTGACAGAGTGACAAGGTGTGTGTGTGGTATACAGACGGGTCACGCCTGGGCTTGGCGCGGCGCGGCGGCGGCGGCGGTGGCTGGTCGCGGCTGCGCCAGCGGTCCGAGCCCCGAGGCATGCCTCTCGCGCGCTCCACCGACACCCTACAACCGACAAGGAACTCACTCGTAGCGGGACCGCCCCCCGCGATCCCTGTCGTGATGGTGGCCCCGATCACGCCGGTAGCGCTCGGCGCTGCGATCGATACCACGCGCCGGCTCCACAACGACCCTGCGTAATATTCCCCACACGTTAGGACCTTCCACGCGCTCAGGGCTGTGTTGCAAGCAGTTCCAGTTAGGTGCCTGGCTAAATTTATTGTTCAGGGATATTGATCAATCAGTTATGCGTTATAAGCATTCGCCTAGCAACAAGCATGTGTAACCTGCATTATTGTACTTAATTTGAATAATAATTGCAAATATGTGCCATTTCTAAAGGTTAATTTTGCAAAAATGAGATATAATGATATGGGAATCAAGAAGACAAAATTTCATTAGATAAAAGAGAATTAGTGATAGTCCAAAGATTTATTATTGCGGAGAAGTAACTGGAAACTGCTTGAAATTGAACACTGGCACCGTTTGTAAGTTAAGCGCAATCATTTCAAGCAAAAAATCCACATTCAAACTATTCTACCCATCACCAACACCAAAAAGGATAAATATTGACAATACATATTGAAGAGAAGTGGGAAAGCATAGGTTCTGACGATATTATCTCTCTCTCACTCACACAAAAGGTTTTCCATGTCATACAATACAATGCAAGTGTGTGGAGCCGGCTTTAATAAATAAAATGTTATTAAATGGCACACAATTTAGTATGAAAACAAAGTGATAATGATAAGCCAAAGTTATCAACAAGGTACTTGATATGATAAAATGTTATCAGTATTTTCTTCATTTACTAATCTTTAGTTTACTGTAGTTATGCAAAGGGTCCATTTACTGTAAAAATATTTTCAAGGTTGTCCACTTCTATTGTTTATATAGCAGATTATCAACATAATGAAATGTAAATTAATTACCTTTCTCCTAAAAGTTCTTTCCCATTTAGCTCATATACAGCATCGTCTGCATCTCTATAGTCTTCAAATTCCTGTAAAGTTTACAAGAAAAAGCTTTATCATAAATAAATAACAAGATATGAAAGCCGATTCTAAAGGCTTTATTCTAATAATAGTATTTAGCTTCAACCATTTCTTAACGCTTAACAACTATCTTGCAATGAAGAAAATTTAGTTTTGACAGTACTAAAACTAAAATTAAAGCCTTCAGAATCAGCTAGGTACTTTCTCATATTGGTACGCCACGAAACCAACCAGCAAATTGACTCCATTGGTGGCAAGAATAAACCGATTATACATATCGCCAAGTGACAAGAACTCCTAACTTACATTTTGGCCAAATTGAGTTTTCTGATGTAGATGAACTGAAAATGCAATTTTACGTGCACTAGCAATTACAGCTAACTTGATTCCCTACATTCATGTTGTAATCATTATAAATCCACGTAAGATATTTTTTTCACAAGTAAACACAAGAAAATGAAAGGTTTTTTTTCGTTTCCAGTAAAATCATGTTTTTGGAGATAGGAGATCTTGTCACTTCATCGTTGATATAAATTCACATGTTCGTAGTTAAGGCACCCCACTCCTTTAGACAAAAATTTACATCACTACAAGTGGAAACCTCATGGCTCCTAAGAATTGACAGAATACTGCCCCAGATTCATGGTTGATGAAACTCGTTAACCTCTCAGTCTCCTCGTCCAGGATAAAGATGTCAATTGATAAAATTCTAGAATAAGTTGGAAACAGCCCTTGGCGTTGCTTGAGCTTCATGTCTGCTTATACTTTTTTCCAACAAATAGGGGAATATTAAAGATACTTACCACAAAACCATATCCATTTTTGATGAGAATGTCACGGATCCTTCCAAATCCTTTGAAGAACTTTTCCAGGTCCCTTTCTCGTACTCCAAACGGGAGACCACCCACGTACACTCGTGATCCAACCATTTTCTGTGCCAAAAATAAACTAGATCAGTCAGAAATTATTTCTGATTCAATTGCAGTACAAATAAACTTGTTTTGATGGTTATAAGCTGCAAAATACGTCGTCAAGTAGGTCAAATCAAGATTTTATGTAACATGTGTTATTCATAATTTAATCAGTGTAGGTAGGTATGTATGTACCTACCGACGCTTATCAATGTACGACACGTAGCTCAAATCAAGCAAGCGTAACAATACAGAGCAGTTCGGGCAAGGAATTCGGTCGGTGTTAAAAAGCAGAAACCCGGACTTCAATGTTACGGGGCACCGAGGCAAATTGGGTGCTTGCTACGCCTAAGCAGGCAGGCTATTGTTTTGTTGCTATGTTACTATTTTTCTGCCCCTTTTTGGCACTCTGAGCAATCTAATATATTCAGATGCTGAAGGAGCTATATCGATTTTGTGGCGAATTGCCATAAAAATGGTCTCCTGTCGAAGATATAACCACAAGATATTCACTACTGACCTGATATAGGGAAATTATTATACAATAAAACCGACTAGAAGTAAGGATCGATCAACCCAAAACTCTGGTTTGGTTGGTTAGAAAAAGTAAAGCTTCCACAGCCATGCGACAATATGGCGGATGGCAGCCATTCGCGACGGCTTTTTGATCTAACTTACAGACAGGGTTAGGGCGTAGTCCAGACGTAACACTTCTAGATAATATTAATCCCCTTCACTAATTCTATTTGATTAATTACGCTACATTCACACAAAAACTAAAACAAATATATTTTTCCAAATTAATAACACGTGCGTAGATCCACAACTCACAAGAACAAGAATGCAATCAAAACCGGAAACAGACGACAAGCGGCGGACCAAAGACAATATAACCACGGCGGACGACGAGTGAGTGTTGCCAACAGTTATACTAGCTTTCCACCAGATTCGACTTCTAAATCCACTAATAAAAAAAACGGCCTCTCATAATCGCTTAATTTTCCATTAAACAAATTGTTAGTATCTACAAAAGTAGAAGTAGTATTTTTATTTTGTAGATTGCTACTTTGACATCCCATGAGTCTTTAAATCTCTGTAGTGACTCCTTAAAATCGTACCGCAACATTTTCATTTCGGTACTTTGCCAGTAGTGCTTTCAATAAATATTTTAAATGTGGGTCTTGAAGCCAATAATCCCGAAATTTTTACGTAGGTATGTTGTGGTTTCAGCATAATTAGAGAGAGTTTTTTATCGCATTTTCAGTAATTGAAACTGAATTCAAATACACCCCTAGAAAAATCCACCAGCCACTAAAAGCAATTTTTCGCCACTAAAAGGGTGGTCGAAACCACCAGTTTTAGTGGAAAATTCACTAAGTTGGCAACACTACGGACGACAAGCACGATGGTCTATGTAAAACAAAATGGCGGCCAATGGTGTGGTGGGGGGCGGTTCCGGTCTGTGGCGCGGGTAAGCCATAGAGTAACTTATTCGTAGATTAATAATGGGGTAAAGAGTAAAGCCAAAGATATTATACGGAAAACTAGACTATGCACTACAACACGAAAAATTTAACGAGCCGAGCGAGAAGGGCGCAAGCACTCGCTTATTATTTTTTTTCTAATATGACCACACGTTTGGCACGTTTGGCTAATGCTTCTCTCGCTAGGCTCGTTTTTCGCTTGAATTGAATATAGCTATCATAAAAACAAAAACCTTATTTAAAAAAAAAACTAATTTAGTCATCGAGGCATACCATTTAGAACAGACATTGCACAGTCTAGTTCCTGTATACCGTCTTCGTCTTTGGGTTAAAGCATGCTCCACATTCATGCCGAGACTACACGAAACTTGCCGAATAGGAGAGTGCAGAGATATACTGCGATCAGAGTCATGATATAATTTATTAACGACATCATTAATAAATGACCAAATTAACGACGCCATGTTGTGCTATCATCACCAATGCTTCAGAGAGTTTGCACTGTGAGCGATCTATCACAAGAGACAGCCGTGCGTTGACAGTTTCAAAAGTATAAGAATTTATTCGAAGTATAAGATTGTAGTTGGAAGACATTTTTTCTTGGATGTAGGTTTATAGTACATTCCCTTTGTATTCACGTAACGTAAACAGATTTCTTAAAATTCTGTCACGTTTAAATGTACAACGGGTTCAAATGAGTTACGAAATGCGGTACGACTTGATGGGCGGGAGTAGTTTGATGTAGTTTTAACACTATTAGCGCCATGCGGAATGCGCTGCGAGAAAGAACATACAACGAATCAACTGTGCACTCCGCTGGAATCCCACTGCCCCGCGCGGCACACCGCATTCGCCGCAAGCGCTCAGTATAGCGTACCGTCCAAATGACGTCACAGCGCGAGGTGCACAGTTAATTCGTACGGGTTGTAATCGATTATACTATCACGTCTATGGTCATTCCGAGTCAGTGTTAGCGTGATAACGATAGCCATAAATGATTGCTACGACATTCTGAGGCTACGACTTCATTGATGACATCATAACGCGGCCGAGTTGTGCTAGCGTTCGTTCCGTATTGAGCGTGATGCACATGATGTGCGTCAAAATTGGTCCAATTTATTTATTACCAACATAAAAAATTCAAACACCGCACCAAACTGCACGAACCGCTCATGCCATGAGCTGATGCGACTTCAAACAATTGAAGCAATATTTATATGATATCTGTAGCGATGGCATATATCCGACTAAATACTCATCAATGAGTAAATACTGATGTTTTACCTGTTTACACTCAGCATTTAGCAGGATAAATATTTATAGTATATATAATAACTTTGTTTTAAGATTCGTTCTTCAAGTTGATTTTACCTGACTATTAGAATTGAAGATCAGCAGAAAATTAAATTCTTTCATAAAATATTTGATATTTTTTACCCACTTTTTGACACCGGAAACTTCACATAATGCTAAGTAGGATTAACTCTTAAGACCTAGCTTTAAAACTCATAGAATAATAATAACCGCTTAGTGTCTCCACACATAATTTAATACTTAACTGGGGCCCAATGGCCCCGACTGATCATATCATTGAAATCGTGAGATTACCACCCAATGACTTCGTCTGATGACACTATTCATGTCCGTCACCATTTCAAATATGTGATTGGACGAGGACATTGCGCGGTAACCTAATAATATTATTATTTTGCTCGAGCTTGAAGCACAATGTTAATTATGTTCTCATATAAGGTCATGCGATTTTCGAGGATCATTTATATACAGTAATTTGCAGTAGTTTCATCATAAGACAAGGCAATGGAACCTTTTGGAACTTATGCGAACGAAGCGTAACTTTTCACTGATTATATTTATATTTTCCATATCTAAACTAAGATGTCATGACCATATGAAGCATATGAAGCACGATAAGCATATGAAGCTTATGCACGTCCTAGTGCATACCTAAAGAATAATATTACAATGGCAAAGGCAGTTTTTTTGTAATTTCCATGGAAAAAGTATTTCCCTGTAATACAAGTATTATGTAATCAAAGTATTAGGTTTTGAGTTTTTACTCAAAACGTTTTTTGAACGCTACCTTAGTGTGGAAATGGAGCCAGCTTCACAGTTATAAGTTATGTTGTATTCGCGTCAAAATTGTTCCGATTTGTTTCTATGCAGGAAACGTATCAATGCACTTTGACGAAACGAAATGATCAAATCGTGTCAAGAAACTGATGCACTATGTGCACAATTCGGTACGAAGCCTATCATCATCGGCTTTAGAGCGTTAAGCACTGCAAGCGATGTATCAAAATGACAGCCAGCCAGCGGTGGCAATTTCAAGAAAAGGTTTTTGGTGTAAAATATTTTATTATTAAACCATGACTCAGACTATTTAGTTAAAACAAACTCGATTCCTGAACGTAGGTTATTAGTACTAAAACATGGCGAGCCAAAAATATGGGTGTTTGACGAAATAACAAACCAACTTGCAGTAATTGTTTTCCTAGAGGCACAAATAACTCTAGCACAAAGTAGCAGTAGGTAAACTGATTTATTCAACCTTGTATTCACGCAACGTAAACTAATTTTAACCATTCGTCGGTAAACTTAGACGAAATTGTGGTTATGGTTTGTTTTTCTGTCACTATCAAGTGTCAACGTTCACGTTGCGTTCAAAAGAGTTGCGAATGGGTCATAAGTTTAAGTTGTGAGACGCCATTTCCCATTCGAAACGACTTGTTGGGCGTGAGTAGTGTGATGGTAGTTTTAGTACTTTTAGCGCTATTCGGAACACGGTCATACTATGTTTGTGCCGTCTCGGTGCGTGTATAAAATAATAGGTCTTTGCATATGAAATTGCCGAAATTTTCTTACAGATTCATGAGTTTATAATTCCTGCAATTCAATATCCATTTAAATTTTTGCTTTGCTATTAGGTTTTACATCTACGTATTAAATTTTGTTTTAATTTTCAGTTTGATTATAAAAATTAAATCTTAAAAAAAAAGGGGGTGCTTTTTTTGACCCGAATAACGTGGTATTTGGAAAATGAATAGATATCATTCACACTAATTTTATTTAAAAAAAACCAACAAAATCGCGAAAGCGATACCTGAAACAAAATCGATAAGAAGTGTGCAATAGAGGGTTACAAAAAAATTCATTGACAGTACAAATATGAATCGATTAACGTGGTTTGTGGAAAATGAATACCTTAAAGTTCAACCAAAAACATGTATTTTTTTTATGGCTATACGTAACCTAATTATTGCAACAAAATCATCCGAAAGCTGACATTTTATTTCTGTTTATATTTTCGTTCCCCTTAAACACCCTTTTGTAGTAACACAGATAATGTTTAATCGCGCACGATGCGGCTTAGTTAAATCACAAGTGCGAGAACCATAACATACTGTTTAATGGAAAAAACATCGTGTGAAAGGTTACCCTGAATACGTGACCGAAACGGCTGTATGTGCTTGTCCCAATCCTTTTGCCTGCTTTCTAAAACTTTCGCCAGATATGTTTCCAACGTCTAATTTAAATCTTTCCATCATTCCGTCAGATTGTGGGTGGTATGAAGTGGTTTTGGTTTTGTGAGTACCCATCACCCGTAATGTTTCCTGAAAAGCTTGGGACTAAAAATTTCTTGATCGTTGTGGATTTCTAAGGGTACCCCAAACCGATGGAATACTTCGTGGACTAATTTATCAGCAACTATCGAGGCTTCTTGATTAGGAATGGCAAACACTTCTGGCCACTTAGTGAGGTAATCCATGACAGCCATGAAATATTTTATTTCCACTTTCACTTTCAGGGAACGGGCCAGCGATGTCTAGTGCTAATATCCTTTCCCAGGCGGCTCCTACGTCCTTTCACCGCCGTACAACTGGTGCATTTGCGACACCTACCCTCAACATCTCGGCAATGGATCCAGTAGAACCAGTTCTGGGATCTTCAATAAAGTTCTTTTTACTCCCATATGGCCTCCTGAACATCCACTGTGTTAGAGCTGTAGAACTCCTGGTACCTTTGCTTTAGGGACAACTATTGACAGGTGGCAGCCATTCCTTCGGGCATTTTCCCATTTACGGCACAAGACATGATCCTGGATTATCAAGTTTTCCCACTGTGCCCAATAACTCTTAGTTGTTGTACTCACCACTGCAACATCACGTCATTTAGGCTTAGGAGCGTTAGCTTTAATTCACTCGACGATTGGCTTGACATCTGTGTCACTTTGCTGGGCATGCTGTAGGGTTTCTATCCATTCATCGCTTAGGGCTATTTTTAGCATCCTAACAGGTAATACTTCCTTAGCCTCTTGCCCGACACAATGCTTGAAGTTTTCAGAGCAAGGTCATCTTGATAAGGCATCCGCGTTATCGTGGGACTTCCCACTGCGATGTTCAATTGCGAAGTCAAACTCTTGTAGTAACTCAATCCATCTTGCTACTTGTCCTTCTGGATTCTTAAACTGCAACAACCACTGTAATGGAGCATGGTCAGTTCGCAGATGAAATTACGTCCCAGTAAGTATTTGCTGAAATGCTACAATGTCTTTACTACGGCAAGTAGCTCCCGTGTCGTGACGCAATAATTTCTTTCTGGTTTTGATAAAGATTTTCCTGAAGTAAGCTATCACAACTTCATGATCTTCTCTCCTTTGAGACAACACACCACCAATTCCAGTATTACTTGCGGCCCTGTCAACTATGAATTCATTTTCTGTATCCCGGTAGCAAAAAAAAAATCGTTTCTCTTGGAAAGCCATGTCACACGCAGCTCTCAAACAGAACGATCTCTTCTCCTCTGTAAGTTTATGTAGAGGTTTGGCAATGTCAGCAAAATTCTTGACAAACTGTCGATAAATCAATAAATACTTATTCAATTTATCTCGTCGGAAATAGCTTGGTACCTCAGTTTACCCGCAAAGATGATGATGCAAGAGCAATATCATGATGCATCATGATAGATGCAAGAGGGGGGTTATGGGTGCCTAGGTATTTGCGACGTGTTAGTTCCTCATAAGAGTCATAAGATACCAACCACGGACGTTAAACGATCACGGGCAGAGTTTCGCTAACAAACAACTGAAGCACCCCTAGTAAGCCGACCCGCTTGTATGCACGAGCTCGGCACGCACACATTCACCTCATAACCAATTTCCATAGTAAGTCCACTTACATACCGCCGCCATTCCTATGCTTCAGTAGTTACGTACTCCCAAAGTGATAATGCGCATACAAATCTTCGCCACTGTTCGTATGTCCTTACACTTTCTATACAATCAATAAGGTCACGTGGTACGTCCGGTCGCTCGGCTATAGATTTGTACTTTGGGAGTACTGTAGCGGCGACTGCGGACTTTTTTACGTTAGTGATATCTACAATATTCTGGTGCATGCATACAGTCTGATCGTGGAACCAGAAAGCGAAGTAAGAAGTCTATGAGGAATAATTGTTCAGCAGTCGTGTTTGAACTAACATTGTAAAGAATAAGCTGGTTTGTACTCTTGGTGTCATGCATGAACTGGTGATAGAATGAGGACATGAAGACAGTACTGGAACTCGGGACCTGGAATAATAAGGTAGTCGTGTTTGGACTTTTAATTGTTAAGGACGATGAGCTGGTTTCGCAAACTTGGTGTCATGAGCTGATGATGGAATGAGGACTTGGAGACAGTACTGGAATTTAGGAAACAAGAACAGTAAGGCAGTCGTTTCTGGACCAGCTCATCATCCTTAACAAATAGAGTCCGTCGAACTTTAAGCATTGATAACTCCGTAATTTTTTAAGATATCAAAAAAAAAAAATTAAAATCAGACATTGGTACCGATTCGGTGAAGCACATCTTAACTTATTTGACAGGACTAAACTTAATTTAAGCGTGCTGTCCTTGTCTTTTCGATAAAGAAAGAAAAAGACAGGACGCTTAAAATAAAGTTAGTCCTGTCAAATAAGTTAAGACGTGTTATGCCGATTCGATACCAATGTATGTTTTTTTTTTTGCAATTTAACTGCATTCACAGAAATTGCCGTTGGCCACATTTATTTGGAGCGGCCTTTGTGTTACCAAAAATATAATGGTACTTACCGAGATATTTCTGTACCCAAATGTAACGATATGACATCACACATAATTATATGAATGTACTTGCTTATTTTTTTCAACGAGGTCTAATAGTAGTTTATGCTACAAGGCGAAAAGGAATAAATTACAAGGTTTTAAACGTAACCAAGTAATTTATTGCTCTTAACGTAACCGAGTAATTTATTGCTCTTACGCCCGTGTATCATACTACGTTTTTCAATGCATAGTGTGAGGAAATAAAACAAATATAATCTTGTGAACTTTAAATTATGATTGGCTCAAAAGGACTATCCAGAGACGTTAAACAGTGGAAAAAAAAAGTATAACATTTATGGTACACAGGAAAGGTTGCAGGTTAGCCAACCATTGTAAATAAATTAAAAAAAAAAATTATAATAAAACCCTAGGGCAAAATAATCGACTTTCTGTTCGGTGTTGATGCATAAAAAGTGGGCCTTTACGAGCACTTGCACTGAAAACATTTTTTAGGTGATTTAGTGCCTGTAATAATAAATAACGTGTTGAGAAAACGATAGTACAATTCGCTTTTATTACCAGAAAAATTGGTACTGCTTTCAGTCCTTATCCTTCATCTAAACCTAAGACGCTGCCACCAGCGATGCCAACCGTACGATTTAAATCGTATTTATACGATTATTTGAGAAGAGCCGATGGTGGATCAGTGATACATGGTAGGTATAAATAAAAAGCATTATTTTCATTTATTTTATTTTATTCCATTCCAAAGCCAACATGCCATAATGCAAACTATAACAATTCAAACTAAATTATCTTTCTCCGAAAAGCTAAATGCACTTCCATAGCATGTTATTTTTCTTTCAATAATTTTACAATATTCTACAAAAATTAAAAGAAATATGACACACCAATGAGGCATCTACTGCCTTACTTGTATCAAAAGCAATAAATAAACTTTCCCTGTGTCTTATTGCATATGACATGTATAGCAGAGCTGTCACATGGACCAAATATAAGCCCTAAGTTGGTCCGTTCAAATAGGACTCGGACCTGGTCCGATGGACTTTTATGGTGAGCCCTAAACTCCAGCGGACCGAACGGACTAGCCCTATTTCGGTAAAAAGCCGGTCCGGTCCGAGTTGGTACGAAACAGTCCGTTAGATTACTTCAATAGAGTTATGCAATAAATGCTGTGCTACAATTTGATAAATAGTCGAAAAAATGTCGTGTATTTTATTGAATAATATTGAAATACCTGAAAACTTCGATTAAGAGGATGGCATACCCTAGCAACTTTTTTTTAATTTCCGTCCAGCACAATAAGTTTTTGGCCATATCTTCGGAACGGAAGGTGGTACATCCCTAGGGGTCGAACCATAGGGTGCCAAAAAGTTTTTTTTTTTTATGTCAAAACTTTAACCGCCCGTATCTCCTAGACGGCTTGAGTTAGACCCATGTTGATGGGTGTCTAAGAAAAGGTCTCGCCGAGATCTAGCCCCTCCCAGTGTCAAAACTTTAACGGCCCGTATCTCCCAAACGGCTGAAGCTAGACCCATGTTCATGGTACTCTAAGAAAAGGGCTCGACGAGCTCTAACTGAAAATGAAAAAAAAAAAAAAGTCGAAAAAAAAAATATATTTTTGCCAAAACTTTGATCAGCTATATCTCCCGAACCGTAAGTCCTAGCGAGTTGCGATTTCGACTTTAGTGATCGATTTGCCGAGGGCTTCCTGACCGCATAAAAAAAATTCACATTTGACATTTCAAAAAAGTTTCAAAATCCTTGTCGGTTGTCAAAAAGTGTCAAATTTAACAATGAATTCGTAATCACCGACCCCATTTGCCCCTTGATACCGAGTTTCAAGCGAATCGGAGCACTTTTTTGGACCTGTCAAAAAAATGTCAAAACCTGTCAAATGTCAAATTTTTTTATGCGGTTTTTAAGCCCTCGGCAAACCGATCACTAAAGTCGAAACCGCAACTCGCTAGGACTTACGGTTCGGGAGATATAGCCGATCAAAGATTTGGCAAAAATATATTTTTTTTTCGATTTTTTTTTTTTTTCATTTTCAGTTAGAGCTCGTCGAACCCTTTTCTTAGAGTACCATGAACATGGGTCTAGCTTCAGCCGTTTGGGAGATACGGGCCGTTAAAGTTTTGACACTGTGGGGGGCTAGATCTCGGCGAGACCTTTTCTTAGACACCCATCAACATGGGTCTAACTCAAGCCGTCTAGGAGATACGGGCGGTTAAAGTTTTGACATTAAAAAAAAATAAAAAAACTTTTTTGGCACCCTATGGTCCGACCTCTAGGGATGTACCACCTTCCGTTCCGAAGATATGGCCAAAACAATTTTTTTTTTCGGTACATCCCTTAAAAAAAAAAGGCAATTTTTCCCATCCCTAGTGATCGAGGACATCCCTAGGAACTGCGCACGCTCGCGCTTCGCGCTCGCGTACTTGTCCCGGCGAACTTCGCCCGCTCGCGCTTCGCGCTCGCGGACTCGTTCTGTCAAAAATGTCAATCTTTCCCATCCCTAGTACCCAGGTACATCACTACGAACTTCGCTCGCTCGCTCGTTCGTGCTCGTTCGTAGGCTCGCCCTTCGGGCTCGCCTACTCACTTGAAAAATTTTTCAAAACTCCCATACAACGACACGTCTCACTAAAATGTCAAAAAACCATGTCAAATGTCAAAAAATGTCAAATGTCAAGGTTTTTCCCCACTCAGTATTAGACAACTGACATTGTTTTCATACATTACTACCATGTCAAAAGACTCCTTCAAACTAAACAACCATGTCAGTCAGTCAGTCAGTGAGTTACCGTTTTGTAGTAGCTTTATATATAGTCAAAACCAAAACAAAATTAAGTATGGACAATATGAAGAAAATATGAATGAATACATACCTACCTGCAAAACATATATTTCGATTCTTAGTCGTCAACTCGTCATCACATCCTTCGAATAACATTATTTTGTCATGCTATACTTGCATAAAACCATCCATAATCATTTCGTTACACACAACGGACCAGCAACGGACCAACGGACTGAACGGACTAACCCGAAGCCCGAAAAAGTCCGATCGGTCCGTGGTCCGCGGACTCGCTCACGGTTGAAAAAGTCCTATTTGATGATTTAGGACTTTTTATACGTTTTCGGTCTTTTACGGACTTTTTATTTGGTCCATATGACAGCTCTGATGTATAGTCAGCCGTTTTTAATAAAAAAATGGACAGAACAACTTTGTAAAGCCAAGCGAACTTAATACAGGTAATATGTTTTCATGCCACAGAGAAAATTTACGAAATAAAATCTAAACTAAACATTCATAATTAGAATGCGTTATCCGCTACAATCATACTTAAGGCAGCATAATTTACAAATTGTTATTTTAGAATGAATAGCATTTGTAGGTCAGTTGGCATCACAGACCACTGAGTGGTCTATGGTTGGTACAGAATAAACACTAACGGTGTTACTACAAAACGGTGTTTAACTTTAGACAGCGTTTAAATCTGTTGCTGTCACTTTTTTACAACATGAAAGAAAATGCGACAACAACAGATTTAAACACTGTCTAAAGTTAAACACCGTTTTGTGGTAACACGGTAAGTATTTGCGTCTTGACTCTAGACAGCAATATGTTTTAGCGTAAAACGTATTAAAAAATTGTTCGTTGTAGATGCTGTTTATTATTTTTGAAACAAAAAATAATCAATAATAAATTCAAAAGAAAAATGTCAAATAGAAATTAAAACAAAACAAATTAGACATGTAAGTAAAGTAATGCCATTAAAATAACCCGCATAGGAATCTTCACCACTCTGCGGCAAAGGTTGTTTTTCCTTACTCTTTCTATGAAATCAATGACAAATAGTGCCGGTCTATATATTTCTATGCGGATTATATCTGATGTGGACCTGTAAGTATAGATCGTACAATCTACTTGGCCGCCCGAAGTTACTTTTTCTCTCTCTCTTCACATGTCTGCGCAAGTTAGATAACAGTCACTTGCCCGGTCAAGTAAGATGGCGCGCACGGCAGCCCTATTACACTATTCTATACCGCGCGCGTACAGTTCGCGTGCAGTTTTTCTGAACAGCATGAACTTGGTATCGGACTCAAAATCGGTTCGATAAATAAAAATGTAACTCTTTTTTCATTGCAATAAGGGTTACCGTTTAGAATTTATCGATTCTGGTATCGAATCGACATAACACGTCTTAACTTAATTTGAAAGGACTAACCTGATTTTAAGCATCCTGTTTTTTTCTTTCTTTATCGAAAATACAAAGACAGAACGCTTAAATTTAGTTTAGTCCTGTCAAATAAGTTAAAATGTGCTTCACCGAATCGGTACCAGTATCTGTCAAATTTATCTAATCGACGCATACGTGCTCGCATAGTAGATTCGGTTCTGGCTTCGGAGAGAATCGGTTCTGGCTTCGGCTTTGTACGAAAAACAACACGTTCAGCATCAGCGCATGCGGGCTGCATAGAATAATGTAATTGTCATTTAGGGCCTGCTTCACTATTTGCTGACAAATTGCCTTTTAGTTTGTGTGTCACATAACTCATACAAAATACGTTTAATTTTTAATTGTCAGGAAGTGATGAAAACGCTTAGGGTTGGTTTAATTAAATCATCAGATAAACCCGTATGACATACTGAAACCGAGGCCTATTTATGCTTCAAATCGACTTATTTAATCAATTTTAGTATTTATGTGGTTGCCACAAGAAAATCGTTGTCCATGCCCAGCGCAAATAGAAGTTGGTTGTGAACCATAAATATATGAAGTTAAAATACAAAATGCGTTCCATTTTTAAAACTTATTCGCTGGGTATAGCTTATCCGAGGTTGGCAAAACTAGCCCTTAGAATTACAATTACGTTTTTCCATGTATACTTATAAAACAGCGTATGGGAAATCAATTATTATGATGGATCAGTCTTTACAGTTTACTAATTAAGGCCACAAAATGGTTTACCAGAGATTTCTTGATATTTCAAATACTAGATATTTTTTTCCTGATTATAGTTAGAAAAGGAACAATAATTCTTAGTACCTAATATAGCTTTAGCGCACTCTCACCTATTCAAAGTATGCTATCAAATAATTGTACTAAAAATAGGCATGCGTCTTATCTAAGTTTTTATAATAAAACTTGTCAGTTTGTTAGTAATTAATACTAAAACATACCAACTAGTTTGAACTTCATCTGATACAGATGATTATTTTTTATTATTGGAACACTTTTGAACTTTTTTTGACGTGAGCAAAGAATGTTAGTATTACAAATAAATTATTGTTACAGTTGCCAGTATTGTTTTTACTGTTATTATTAAATACTATTTAAGTTTTATTGTTGGGGTCAACTTATATTAAGTCACTGATCTCATAATCTTCTTTTTATAATCCAATACCTTTTCAAATATACTTCAAGCCTGTTCTAATTTACTAAATAAATGAAAAAAGAACTAAATTTAACAAAAATGTCACGATAAAGATTAAACTCAAATAATCAAACAATATTATCCGTCTTAAAGATTAAAGTCAACTATCTATATTCAGTTAGTAATAATACTAAACAAAACCACAAATTGGAGTTTTTCCATTTACCGGTACGGCATCGACGGCACCAGTACGGCGACGGCGTGGCTAAAATGGAGGCAAAGTGTATGAAGACATGCTGTCGCCGCGCGCCGGTACCGGCCAGTCGAAAAACGCGTGCGTATAATTTCATACACTGTTGCCTCTATCTTCGCCGTGCCGATGCCTGTACCGGGTCGGTAAATGGAAAAAAACCCAATCTAATCTACACAATGTAACTTTCTCATTTCTTTCCTCATCCAAGATTATACATTTCTAAAAAGGTATTTTCAGCAGAGAATTCTACTCTCCCCATCCCAAACTCATTATTAATTTTAATCAATTCATACAATTACACTAAACAATGAACTTGATTCTATTTCAATACGCCGTTTTTAACTTTCGAAAAAGTAACAACAATATCATCCCAAACAATTGCAATCATTTATACAATCTTTAAATTATTTCAGGGTCCTTTGAAAGGTTTAAGGATTACTTAAAAACCCATTTTCAAATCTAATGACTATCAAAATACCTTTAGGTATTTTCAAAGTAGTCAACTCCATCACTAACTACCATCAACCTGCATTTACGATACCCATTTCATAAGTCAAAAATCCAGTTGACCTTGATGCAAATATAGACTTTATTTCATGAAATCAATATCTGTACACCAAATAATCTTGACTCTCCGTGAACCTATGCTATTAGCATTTCACTTATCACCAAAGTGAATTAGTCTGAACGACTATATATTATTGCCAAATTAATTGGACCCATAGTTGATGGAACGCTACACGCGTATTCACAATCACACATTCGCGGACATCCCTCCGGCGACCTAAGAACAATCTAACACATAAACGTTTGACGAATGCTTCAAACTGGGGGTGGTCCCCGCACGTAGCGCAGTTGGGGCGTCAGCGTTTGAGCTAGAGAGTTCAAAGCATCGCAGCATCTTGGCCTTTCTACTAACCAAGCAGCCAACAGCAGGGCAACAAGACATAGTTGTATGGGGAGTGATGAACGAAGCACGCGCCAAACCCAACCCCCTCGCGGGGTGAAATCTGGGTCGCCGGCTCCGGTTTTGTTGCCCGCTACAACTGCTACTGGTAGTTTGCGGTCACTGTTTAACAAGAAATAGTTTTAATTAGGTGGGCCAGGATTACTAAAGCGGAGACTAAATTGGTCCGAAGCACACGTCTAATATGTAAATCAAGTTTGCAATGTTTCTCGTACATTTTTATGGGGACGTGTGGCCAGTAATTTATATTACAACTGCGCGATGCGATAACGTTTGATTTGTTTAGGAATCAAGCGTGTATGACGTGTTCGTCGCGCCAATGTTGTTCTAACATTAGTATAATAGGTCTTTACATATGAAATTGCTGAAATTTTCTTACAGGTTCATGAGTTCATAATTCCTGTAATTCAATAGCTACTTCCATTATTTGTTTCTTGTTTGAAAGTTGATTTCAAGGTTTTACGTCTACGCATTAAATTTTGTTTTTATTGTCAGTTTGATAACCAAAATTAAAATTTCAAAAACATTTCGTCCTAAATACTATCCATTTCCATGATAAAATTCTTAATAATTTTTTACAGCTGACACTTTTCAAAAATTGAATTAATATTGCTGTTAGCTTAATGTTGTCTCATTCATAGACAAAAGCAATTACATAATTTGGATTTGTCATTCCTAAAAAAATGCAAATTGTTAGTACTGAAAATTGAGTTTCCTTCAAATTCTCTATGGAAAACGGCAATTTCGTATGTAAAAACCTAATATTTACTATGTTCATATAACAATTTCATTTCATAAAACTCTCAAGTAATAAAACAAATTTGTATTAAATATGTTAAATGGGTAAAAGTTTACGACAGGAAAATCAAATGAGTAACAATAATAAAATAAAATGTTAATCTTTTGTTAAATGTCTAACAGTTTTGGTGCAACTAGCGTAAAAAGTTAAAAGTAACTTACGATTCAACCTCCATTTTAAGGTCCGGAATGTTCAACTCCACGAGAACACGACAAGACTCCTGAAGTGTCTTTACTTCGTTCTCAGTTTGCTCCATACGCTGAAATAAAACAATGTACCGTGAACACACTTGTGCAAACAAATCTATTGAAGGTCAAATTTCCAATTTTGCATGGGTTTATACATTATCGTAACTAGGTAGGGGCCAGAGAGGCACAGCCCCCCCGAAATACCGTCTGGTACCCCTAGAAATATCATGTCATTAATATAAAAATATGGTTTATCCAATATAAGACGTTATTTGTTTTGTTTTTGGTTTGTATATAATCTCTATTTATCTTATTTAGATCACATAATCGAGAACAGATACTTGTTGATGGCTTCCTGAGTTGGAGCCGGGGATGCCACCCCAAGCTACAAATCCTAGTTATGCCAGTCGTTTTGTATTGGAATTATGCAGATGTGGTGAAAGAAAAACTTTAGGGATCAATTGAGATTGAGGCAAAGTATCATAAACCAGCAGGTAAACCTTCAAAAGCACTGGTATAGCTGATTCCATTTCAGCTTTAGACTTTAGATAACACCATTTTCAATAACTTCCATATTTACTTGTCGTTTTGTTTTATTTATTCTTTCATATCTTTTTTCAGACGTCTTTCCATCTTACCTTGGCAATTGCTCTATGTGCTGGAGAACTAGGAGCCAAAGCCGCCTGCAGTCTTCTGGCTAGCTCCCTTAACGCACTGAGTCTTCTAGCCCTCCCACCAGCACCCTCGCTGTCACCGTCAGAGATTCCCGAGTCTGATAGAGAGTCACAGGTTGAGCCGCCCTAAAAAGGTAAATAAATTAATAACTAGGACAAAACTGGCCCGTCAGATATGTTTTTAGTTTTACGAGTAGTTTTTAGTTCATAATTTGTTCATAATTCGCCAAGATTATAAGGTGTGTTTATTTGAAAATCTTTTCGAGATTCAGGTTTAATAAGCCGTATTTTAAAATTTGTGCCCTAAAAAACCTCATCATGATGATTATTTTTACGAAAAAGTTGCAACTTCCATTTGCCTTCGTGTAACGTCATTTAAAAAATGGCTGTTTAGAGATGTGTCCTTTGCTATCAAGATAAATTTATAATAATTTGCTTCTAACTGATTTAACAAATGGATGACAGATGAGTAGACAGACAGAGACAGACCACTTTTTTTATATGCAATCACTTATCACCATCAGTATAATGTCTAAAATTCTCAAGTGACGTCATATCGCACAATTCGTTAAAAAATCATAAAAAATAATGGTTAATTCAGATACCAAAATAACGAAAACTATGTCCTAAAATGGCGAATATTCTCTGGAAAAAAAAAATCTTTTAGAAATTGACCTATGGGAATTGTGAATCAACTGTTTTGCGCGCAAAATCCATCTTAGAAACAAGTAAAGAAAATCTATTTGTTCAATTGTATTTGTTTAAAGAAAAATGTTTTGCTAAAACCTGACTTTACTAAATAGACACTTTGAAATTATAGAGACAAAATATACAAGGTGACTTTTTGATCATCGTCCAAATTCGAACTGGAGGCTTGATAAGTGATCAGTATCTTGGATCAGTAACAATTTTTGTGAAATTCATAATATGAAATTTCGGCTTCCCATAGAAATTCAGTTCCAGTCCCAGGTGAATCACTATGGGGAGTCGAAATTTCATTTTACGAATTTCACCAAAATTGTTATTGATCCATGATACTGATCACTTACCAAGCCACCAGTATGAATTTGGACGATGATCAAAAAGTCACCTTGTATATTTTTTCGTAATTCACTATAACTATTTTTATGTCGTGTCTAACACCGCAATAGACGGATGGAACCATAGACTTAGGATACGTCTATGGATGGAACACTATTTTTACTTTACATAATTCCACATTCATA
Source organism: Ypsolopha sequella (assembly GCA_934047225.1). NCBI lineage: Eukaryota > Metazoa > Arthropoda > Insecta > Lepidoptera > Ypsolophidae > Ypsolopha > Ypsolopha sequella. The sequence goes on along the minus strand of OW204004.1, from coordinate 17,732,370 downwards.
CCCATAAGGTCAGTTTCCATCTATGAAGTTGTTTTCCTTGGATGCAATCGATGCAAGGTATACAAGCAACAAATTTAGATCTGTCAATCTGAAAAGAAACCCGATCAAGTGCGAGTAGGACTCGAGCTCTGAGGGTTCCGTAAATACCGTTAAGGCGCTCTTATCCCAAAATCAGTAATTTCAAAGTCAAATAGAACTTTCAAATATCGTCTAAAACTTAAAAAAAAAAATACGTAATATAGTTCGAACCTTTATCTAGGTCTTCCACGCATGTGTTACACGATCAGATAAACTTTGCTCGATAGAAATAATTCACGAACACAGCATGTAATAAGACCTTTCAAATCATGCCATTTCCATAATTCCACTCTTTTATTAACGAAATATATCTGGTATATATCTTTATATTTTCTAGGTCAACCACGTAAGTGGGTTTTAACAAACATATCCCTTATTTTTAAACAATTTAAAAACCGATAAAAACAACGAAAAAGTACAAAAGTGTGGTTTCTTTACTCCTTACACGTAAAGAAAAAGACAGAGAGTCACTCTTTTGGGATAAGAGCGCCTTAAGAAGACAAACTTATTTCACGCGCACTTATCCAGGTCCAACTTAACTTGACACTTAAGATCCAATAAATGGCACGTTAAAAAGCATGTTTTACCTTTTTCTTCTCTACCAGTGAAGCAGCGAGCTGACGAATTTGTGCGGCAACTTCGCTCTGATCTGCCACTGATCCACGGTCTTTCAGTGACTGCAACGTTGCCAGATCTCCTCTCAATGCTCCTTGGAGCTCACGCAGCGCGCTTTCCCATTCTGCCCAGGCGCAGTTTGCCTTCTCAAGTGAGAGGAGTTCGTTTGATGTACTGGAAAAGGAGATTTTTAAAAATATATATTTAATGAATATAGTTGGGAAACAATTTCTCTAACTTGCCTAACATGAAAATAATTCTACTGAATGCAGATTCATGAATAACGGTAATAAAATAATAAAAAGTAATAAGGAATATAGGTATTAAATAACGGGGAATATAAATTTAATAAACGTCAAAAAATACGATTATTTGATACTGACCGTTGATGCGCATCATCCCAAGTCGCTAATAACGCAGACAACTCAGCGGCCAAACCACCATCATCCGATTCCATCTCTCCAAGAGCTCGGCGTACTGACACAGTCAGCTTTAACAATGATACCTTGCATTCTAGCAAGCGGGAAAGCCGCTCCTGGAAGAGATAAAAAGTGTAGGTAAACATTTTTAAAAGAAATTTGGCAAATGGGTTGTCCGAAATAAAGACTACACTGTGGAAGTAGAAGAAGTTTCAATGTCGTGCCGATAAAATCTTCTACTGTTATTTCTTTTACCTTCAACTCCTCAATCCGCCTGTGCAGCTGGGCTCTAGTATGCGGCTGTGTTGCGATATCATCAGGCTCGAATATCTCCAGCAGTGTTTCCTTCAGTGCGGCCATTTCACGGCGTAGACGACGTGCGCCGCCGCGGCGTGTTGCCGCCGCTCGCAGCGCTGACCATCGCGCCGACACCGCTGTGAGAAAAAAGCCTTAGGTCAGCATTTTTAAATAGTCATCATCAATTGCATTATAGAACTAAAAAAAAAAAAAATACATGAAAATCGGAATATTCCAAGATGAAACAAAATTATTATTGCATGTCCTCGTACGAGATCACCAGCGGACGCCCGATCACGTGGATCCCGTTCCTCCTGATCCCGTAGGAATTTTCCAGATCCCGTAGGAATTTTCTAAAGTCCCTTTTTAACGGAAGCCTACGTCATACAAGGAACATACAGTCTAAATTTTACATTTCTAGGTCCAGACATTTGTTCTGGGCGTTGATAGATCATTCAGTCAGTCAAGGTATTCATTTATACAGGATGTTAAGATGAAGTTGCGGAAGCCGACAAATAGCGATAGAACTCGTCCAAATGAACTAGATAGATAGATAAAACATTTATTCACTATTACAATACGAACACAATTCATATACAACACAATTAAACATTTACATTAACAATAAAAGACACGGAAGAAGTTTTAACAATAATAATAATGAGACAGATACATAATTACTACTTTTAGAGAAAAAAAATTGAGAAATCGAGAAAATAAGCAGTTGTTCTACACACTTTGGTAATATTCACTACTGCTATTCTTCCATGATTATATCATCCAGATAACAAACTAATACTGATTTGGATTTAGGATGGCAGGAAACATTTCTTACCATCTTTAAAATGCTTGGAATCAACGTAATGCAACTTTTCATTAAAACGGGACTTTGGTCTGTTTAAAGAGCAAGCAACAACAAATATAAACAAATTGGACCACCACCAAACATCATCAACATCAGAACCCAGCTGCCAACCTCTGAGTATTAACCCAGTAACCAGGTGTACCAACATAACCAAACAACTGACACGTCTTATACTCAATCCGAATAGGGGTGATATTGCATCAAATAGCAGCAAAAGAAAAGGTGACACAGTAACTGCGATGCACCGGTGACCTACATGAGATCTAATACTACCATCAATCAACGTCGTGTAAACAGAGTATTTTTAACCGTGCACCTTTAAAGTAGAACAACAGTTAACTTAAGGCGAATGGATACGCCAACTGCAATTTGGACCTGTCTTTGAAGGCCTACTCCTCCCGCACGGGTGGTCCAAAAACTTTCATAAAAATATATGATAGGCATTATAGAGTCAAAAATAAATTTTAAGTTTCATAAACTATTTTTCTATTGTAAGTTTTGACAAAAAAAATCGAAAGTCATCAAAAGTTTCACATGATTAACACAAGAATTCTCTTACTCATTCCAAACGCCTAAAGCGATTGTAATCATTATTTCACCAAATTATAGGAAATTTTTAGATCTAAAAAATTTAAGTTCAAAATTTTTTTTTTGTTCATGGCGTCCATGTGAAAAGTATTATTTTCTCCTATTTTACGCTAGCCAGAGACGCAGTGGTTGTCGTACGTAACAGCCACTTTTCAAGGCACGCTGAAATGAACATTATTTCAATGTCGTTTCCGTTGATATTTGTACCGACACACATCGAGTTGCTTATTTAGCGTGGTCATACGCCTTATGAGGCCGGCGGAGCAAGCCTAGTTCATACAAACGAAATATCAAAACCATTTGTAAATCATTGATATTCTTAGGATAGTGTTTATTCCGATTAGATTACAAAATATCTAGGTTCCCAAACATACCTATTATTTTGAAAAGACATTGATTTTAAGACGACATATAAGTAATTGAAAATTTTCATAGAAAGCTGATTTTTCTCATATTTCATGTTCAGAGGCTGTGTTGAACCGAGGCCGGACGGCGAACAGCTCTTAAGGTCGCGTGTATTTATTCATATTGCATTACAGAATATCTAGGTTCCCAAATATATATTAAATAAGAAGACTGATTTAAACGGCAGCCTCTTAACAAATATAATACATAGTACATGACAAGGAAGGGTCTTTATTAAAACTTAGAATGCGTCAGGCTTTCAGAAATATAGACTGCCTGACATTGAAAAAAACCGGTCAAGTGAGATTCAGACCCGCGTACCTAGGGTTCACGATTCAACAGTTTTGGGAATTTTTTAATTTTGTTTTCGTGAATTTCTCAACGGCTATATTTTCCCTGTAATCTTTACGTAAGCACATAATGCCATGATTTTTTTTCCATATTTTTCGGTCCAACAGTTTCGGAGATAAGGGGGGGACTTACATTTTTTTGTAGTTTCTCGAAATCAGCACCGGTAAATATAGTTAAGGTATATATTTTTACAATCAGCACTTTAGTATCAACAATTTGATACCCATATTGTGTTTTTAGGATTTTTTATTTCTTTTTCTCTCTTTTGTATCGGAAATATTTTGAACAATTTAAAAGTTTTCAGAATATTTTTTGGACTGTGGGCAAATTAATGCTATTTTTGTGCCAAATTTCAAGTCTTTATCTTTAACAGTGCTAAAGTTTTAAGCCTCTGACATACGGACGAACGGACAACGGAGTCTCACCATAAAGGTTCCTTTCGTACCTTTTAGGTACATACTACGGAATCCTAAAAACTGAGGAGAAGCGAGTCGAGTTCGGAAAATTACGGTTTTGTATCAATACTATAGTGAGCTCAAAGCTACTTTTTTTTTTCGGCGGCTATCAGACATCTGCAAAACACTTGCAGTTTTACATTAATCTGTGACTCAATATCAACATACCCTATTAAAATCTAAATTTTAGCTTTAGGAACCTAGGAGATAAGGGGTTTCTAGCAAATTCTGAATCTTTAAGACCACTGGACCAAAAATAATAAAAATTTACAATCCTTAGAGGTAGTTCGTTTCAATGATACCTTACAAGATATTAACAATTAAATCTTTGTTTTCTTTTTACCAAACTGGCCCCCATTTAATCAAAAATATTTTTAACAATATTTTTTTATATAATATAATAAAATTGTTTATTGACTCATAAATAACTTAGCCTAGTTACATAGTCATACTTCGTAGACAGGTGGCAAAATTAAAATAACAAGTTCTTAGGCTATAAAGAGTCCAGGATAGTGATCTCTGCCCTCCGTGGTAGTTGAAACTGTTCTAAACCAGTGCCCATTACCCTCCACTGTTATCTTTGAATGGCGTCTTTAAATAAGTATGTGAGCTTCATCAAGACCTAGCATACCAAATTTCAAATTCCTACGACAGCTAGTTACTGAGCAAAACCTCGTTGAGAGATGGGCTGACGGATACGAGAGATCTAATAAGGATTCCATTTTTCCTTTTAAGACATGGGACCCTAATAAAACGAACGGTTTGCAAATATTTGTCGCCTGCAGTGCAAGCTCCCTATTTGTAAACGATTTTAACGTGTGTGACGATGCCGCAATAAGAACTGTCAATAAGTAGCCTGCCGTGCTGGCGTCCGTGCATACACGAACAATTAATTCCACTTATTAACTAAACTATAATCATTTTTAATAAACATCTGACTCTTCTATTCAGAGCGGGCACAAAATTAGGTGACATGGTAAAAACAAAAATAATTTACAACCAGGAAGCAACTCACATGACAGGTAAACGAAAATAGTATAGGCTATAAATACCAAGTATTTTGTAACTTGCTATCCTAATGAATCGTAACGTGTTGTGACATGCACAAAAATAATAGGGTACAAAAAAAATGCGTTGTTACATGAAGAAAGAATTAAAAATGACTCCTAAAGAAAGAATTAAAAATGACTCATAAAGAAAGAATTAAAAATGACTCATAAAAATGTTAATGCAATCCACAAATGAGATCTAGGAAATACTGACGAAACTACAATGAACTATGAAAACAAACAAAAACTGATTTAAAAAGAAAAGATGGAAACATCATAACTCCCAGGAAGCTAGAGCAACAGAGAAAGCAAGGCAATTGTCCTATAATTTACGTTGAAAGGCCCTACAGTTCGCTACCAGTGTTACCTAAGAGCGCCTGTTTTATTAAAGGAAGAATAGTATCGATTTCCAACATCTAATCGAGAGTGGAAATGCTAGATGGCAAACGGAAATCACTAACGGCAAATTCTAGGCGAGAAAATATAGACTGATAATGGTTAAAGGTATACAAGTACTAATAGGACATGAAACTGCTTATAATCTAGACTTAATTCACAGGAAACACAGGCAATTTATATTAAAAGGTTATAGATATGGTAGTGTTCAAAGATTTATTTAAGATTTCTTTAAGGCGAAGATGGAAATGGGCTAGACCGTCTGTATTTAATCATGATGTTTTAATGGTCATAACATTTTTCCACCCAATCATACAAATGAATATTTAATAAAGAAGATGTGGCTGAGGCAAATTATAGTTTTGTATTAAATCATTTCAACGCAAGTAATAATAAACTTTCAATTAATAGTTCAACTTTTTTAAATTAATAAATATTTCAACGTGTAAATAAATTTTAAAAGTACACTGAACTCGAGTGTAAATCCGAAAAAAATAAGCTTTCTGAATGCACATACTAGTATATGACCATAAATAATAACAAACAAACGCGGAACCGACAGAAACTCCACTAAATATATTTCCAGAGGACAGACAAACAAACAAAACAAAAACCCCTCATTTCATAGCAGATGCGTTCGTAAATCAGAATAGATAGGGCAAAACGCAAATGGAGTTTAGTATGTATGACTACTATAAATAAGTCAGCGAGAATAACTAAAATTGCTTTCAGAATCAAATTTAAGCGAAAAGGGACCTGACCTGAGGAACCTGAGGAATTGGTTTTCCTCTGGATAATGAATGAATGTACACTTTATTGCACAAAAATAAGAAGATAAGATAAAAGGCGAGAGCGGACTTCCTATAAGAAATTTCTTCCAATCAACCTTGTGAAAACATAAAAATATTTTTATCTTAGTAAATCAGTGCGTAATATAATTATTAAAAAGTTATTTTAAACCTATAATCTAAACATAAATATACTACACTACATGCAAATACATACATAAATACACAGATACATATATATACAAACGAACAGTAGCTTAGTCAGTAAGTCATTCAGAGAGAGGAGAGGTAAATTTTTTTTCAAGTTATACCACAGCAGGAAGACCGTTGAGGGTTTGCGAAAGTTCATTCCAGAGTCGAACAGCATTGACCGTGAAGGATTTGGTGAAACGATCAGTGGTTTAGGCAGGCATCGCCAGATCGAAATGGTGACAGGAAAGAAGCGTTCAGTAGCTACGGTCAATTGTATCTCTTCAGAAAGCAAAGGCTTGATCACTCACAAATAATGTTTTAAAAACACCATTTTTTTTTTGACAATAGACGTAAAAATAGTACTATGTTTTTTTTACTTTTACTAGCTAACATGTGTAGTATATAATAATATACTTGTATTATGTGTCGAGTTGGTAAAATTTTACAGCTACGGTCAATTGTATCTCTTCAGAAAGCAAAGGCTTGATCACTCACAAATAATGTTTTAAAAACACCATTTTTTTTTTGACAATAGACGTAAAAAATAGTACTATGTTTTTTTTACTTTTACTAGCTAACATGTGTAGTATATAATAATATACTTGTATTATGTGTCGAGTTGGTAAAATTTTACAGCTACGGTCAATTGTATCTCTTCAGAAAGCAAAGGCTTGATCACTCACAAATAATGTTTTAAAAACACCAATTTTTTTTGACAATAGACGTAACAAATAGTACTGTTTTTTTTACTTTTACTAGCTAACATGTGTACATATAAGTAGGTACTTGTATTATGTGTCGAGTTGGTAAAATTTTACAGATACTCTGGCGACCAACTTGAAGAAGTGACGGGGTAGTACAGCCGAGTCTTAAATAGCGCCCTAAATGTCACTTGGTCCATGAACTTGCATTCTCTATGTCTGGTGTTTCTAATAAAATAAACCAACTCAAATTTACGCAAGTCAATGCTCCCGTTATTATTGTGTTAAAACGTGCCGTTTTAATAAACGTTAACAATAATTTGCCTCTACGGTCTACAATAGTCTACATTACCAGTCACCATATTATGTCGAATTAAAAACATCCCCATTTCATTAGTTACATAGAACATATTGGCATAGTTCGCGAAATATTATTTGCTGCTATGAATGCAAAGGACGGGTTATAAGCCAATTTTTTAAACTGTGCACTTCGAGTAACTGTGAATTCAATACAGATTTTGATAGCTTTCGATCACAGTCAAAAAAATTGGGTTATACTCGTATCAATCAGAATCAGAATCAGAATCAATCGTTTATTTGTGAAACATAGGTGTATCATATATTTTTTACAAGATGGTGGTTGTTTCGTGTTTGACCGCTATGATCTGCCTTAAAGTATAGCATACAAATATTAAACACATGCAACTTTAAACACGCTCATTAAACAAAAAATAGACATTTATGAAACGTTATGAATATTATTTACAATAGATGATTATATTACACATGTCAAAAGAAAGAATTAGCATTTAAATAATCATTAATTGTACAATATCACTTATTAATAAGCAATTATAAATTATTATATTACACATGTCATATATTGTGTTAAATATTGTTTTCCTATTTCGTAAATAAAACTGTGTGGAAAAGGTTAGGGTATATTAATAACTCTTTTCTTAGTTATTAATTGGAAGTATCAAGTATCAACACTAGCTCTTCACAGTTTATGGATGACACGAGCTCACGTACTCTTTTGTTCTATTGTTCTCCACAGTTAACCCGAATTGGTACAAATAATATTTCCTGAACCTTCAGCTAATTATAATTTTTGGGGCATATTCCGATAATGTACGTACAACCTGTAGTTTACATACATAAACTTACATAAAATACACGATGTAATTTTTTTTGCATGGTACAATAAATTTAACAATCAGTTTCTTTTATTCATTCTGAGCGATTTCCCAGCATTCAATCTGTAATACTTAGTATGTAGGTAAGTACACCAAGTGAAGTGAACTGTGAAACAATGGCTACCTCCACAATGGGTATATAAATTCTGTAAAATGCGATTTCGCTATTCGGAAACGTAACCAATTTGCGTTCCGTGTCGGCTGTCAGTCAGAGAGAACGATTCACAACCTATTACATCCCGGAGCGAGTCATTTGCGAAATGGAACGTATCGAGGCCCGCGGATGGAACACAGCGTGGCGCGGGCGATGTTCCATATTTGAATCAGTTTAAATTGAGATTTGCACGTGCTAAAAGTGTTTTTCAGCCAGTATCAAAAGACGAAACCTCATTTTGGAGCCAGTGTTAACTTTCAACATTTTATGCACCGACAATGGCCGACTTTTTGGGCCAGTGTCGGATATTTATTTCAAGATCGGAACAGACGCATTTTACTTGCGTACAGAGTAAACACATGAACATAAAACTGCAATACGTTGTCGTTAAACATTGGTTGGGCTTTCGAGTATAAACATTCACGCCCATATCAGGTAAGACTGGTATGTACTTACGACACATGACATTACGTCCTCGTAGGGATGTTGACAGACAACATGTATGAGGTGAAAGTAAACAAATGGTATAATTTTGTGATTTCCATGCGCTCGCGCATCCGTTGAGCGCGTTCTAGTAGGTGAAAATTGACATCCATTGTCAGCTATAAATGACAACGGGGCGCCTAATATGCGGAGAAATAAAATGATTTTACAAGCGCAACGAAAATATAATACTTACTTTCCAGCAAAGTTATGTGAAAAGAATCGTCTCAATAGTTACCGACATAAGAGATCATGTTCTAAATTTAAGATCCAGGAAGTTATCAAACCAGTACCTGGACAAGGAGGCAGGATATGACTGCAATCCATTAGAAACTGTCAGCTCGATCATGCGCTAGAGTAACTCTAGACAAGGTCGATCTACTGCAAGTCTTTATGCACATAAACACTAGACAAAAGAAATTTGGACCTTGCGAAATGGTAATAGAAGCTATTGTTGAAAAGACTTTGATTGATACAGGCGGTAGCAGCGTGTCAAATGCAAGGTGACCCCAATGTAACTGACTGATTGAGTTTCTTTTAGATCTTACACAACTACCAGCAGCTAGAAAAATCACTGAATATAACGCAAACTGTTAAGAATCAGACAATTATTCTAAAATAGGACCCTTTTAAGCAAGGAGTATTGAACGAAAGAGGTCCAATAAAAACAGTTTCGGCACAAGAGGCTATCATCGTGACCCGTATTATTCAATAAAACGATTATACTGTACAAAATGGCGGCAGTTAACTCGTTTTGCAATCAGACAAGGCTAACTAACCCATAATTACGATCCGTTCTACGTAGTTTATGTCGAGAAAACCTAAAGCTTTTAAAAGTCAAGGCATCGTTTAGAGTAGTCTAGACCGAGTACCTTATATTGGTCTAGACACACTAAAAAGGAGAGGTTTATAATAATGATTACTTCGTGTATTATTAGTGATAAAACCAAATTCTGATCATACCTTAGATCATATTTAAGGCGATTACCGTCGCCAAATTAGCAGCTCGATGTTTGTCTGTACGAATATCGATGGAAACCACATTGAAATAAAGTTCAGATCAGCGCAAAATGCGTGGTGGCTGTTACGACGCTCGCTGCGTCCTTGATAGGGCGAAATAATAAAATAAAATAAAAAATATTACGAGAAAAGAATACTTTTCACTTGGACGTGATTGTTTAATTGAATAATCCTATGGTATATTTAAAGCTATCAAGTTTATCTATTTATCAAAGCATAAATTAATTAAATCGACCAAACTGCTTAGCAGCAGTAGGGAATTCACGCCAAAAAACACCATCCAGTTAAAATAATTTTTCATATAGAAGTTTTGGTGGTACGGAAAAGAAAAATGTTGCATATGTTTTCCTAGAGTTGATAATCCATAATACATTTTTTTCAATTGGTTCGGCCATAAAAGAGGAGTAAGCTTTAGAAAGTACCCATTTGGCGATATTAAGCGCCTTAAGAACAGCAAGGAACTTTGCCTCCCCGCAAATTATTTTTAGTTTTCACCATTACAATTTGTACTGGCAACAAATTATTTCTTTAACAAATTAAAAAGGTTCAGTATGATCAGTAGGTAGAACACGCGGTTCCATTGAATTTTAACCTGTCTATACGTATGTAATTACTGTAAAATATTTGGGACACTTCCACTTTTGGTGATTTTATTTGGGGAATAAAACGTTGTTAGTTTTGAACTTATGTAATTTTCAAACTAAATTAACAGTCAAAATATTATTTATTATCCTCATAAACAAACCGTAATACGATTATTCAACGCCAACTGCATAATAAACAGCTCATTCAAACTCAAAAGTAACTGTAACCGGAAATAGAGACGAGAGTTTAATTATTAATTAAAACTAATTAATCTCAAGTTAAGTCACGTAATAACCAAACCGTTTTCGAAGACGAATTAATATTACATAAAGACATTCTAGATTTACTTATGGAAAAATAATATAGGGCAAAGAAAAGTCAATTGAAAAAAAAAGAAATCTTCGTTCGTTCTGTAAGTTATGTATTAAATTTGATCAAAATCAATGATCACCAGAGATTGAATGAAATCGTTGCATAAGATGACGTTCTCACAAAATGAATGATTGTCAATGATTAAATCAAGGCTTCTGTGCAGTAGCCGAGTAATCATTGAAATTAAACTCTTGTCAGACATAATAAGACAAATGTTTTATATTATTTATGTAGCTTGACCAGTACGATGATGTTTAATAAAACAATATTGTCATGTCGTAGTCAAGTCAAATGTACAGATGCCTGCAGTTCAACCTCCCTATTTACGATTTTAACAGCCAAGCGGAAATAATAAGTAAGATTTATCTTAGCATTTATAATGCGGGGGCGATACTTCGCTAAAGGATGTCCATTTTTTGTCATACCTAACCGCATAACAAACAATGAAAGTCATTGTAGGACAAAAGAGCAATTAAGATGCCAACTAGACTAAGTCCGCCAAATGTCGTCAAACTTTTCGCCAGAAATGTTGCGCAAGCGCCGGCAAGCTGTAGACGTATTGCAACATCGACAGCTACGAGATAATGATCGGAACTATATACAGAACATAAAAAAACCGGTAGTCTGGTGACCTACTAAGTCGAATTCACCAAGTTTATACCGACTGTTGATTGAAACAATCCAATCTTGGAAAAAAGAAACAGATTTCAATGCAATAGGTAAATTATATACAAAAGGAGTACAAAATAACAATGTAAATGAATGTAAATCTACAGATAAATAAGGCAAAACCTGTTGCAGACACAGAACGAGGCAAACAAAATGTATGCAAGTCATACAACGGTACAGTGATAAGACGTATGCAAATGCATATTGACAAGACGATTTCTGTGCCAGTGCAGTCTGCATGAAAATGGTTAGAAGGAATATGTTAATTTGGACATTAGCACTTGTTTGAAGATGGGGGAATTTTTAGTCTCGTCAACGTTCCATCGTTTTGTGATGATTTTGTAGTGAAGTCATAATCATAAAGGTTGTTATCTGTTATTAATTCTCATTCTCATTCATATTCATTCTCGTTACCAGCCCAATTCAAACTGGATACTTAGTAACTGAACAGAAACAATGTTCAATGAAACATTTTTGCGAAATTTGGAGTGTAAAATGTTGAGTCATAAGGAAATACTCTTCGAATTTCGCCAAAAGAGTCATCATTAGGTGGGCTTGTTTCCGATTTTTTTATCAAGTTTCCAGTATAAATTTGGTTTTAGCAATCAGAATCAACATAAATATATAACTGCCGTTTATTTAGTTTTTCATAAATGAAGAAAGTTATTACTATTACTATGTTCTGTGGAAGAAAGACTGAATACGATCCTAAAACATTGTGACCATTCTCCAAAGAATTAAGCTCAAGATACAAAGCGTGGGTTTTTCCGTAGGAGGACCAGATCTGTATGGGTCAAGAACACCGTTTAAACTTGCAAATATCAACATAAAATATATATGGCCGCCATATTTATGAACCGAGGAGGAAAACTGAAAACATGGGTCTTGTATTATAAATCATAATACAAATTGCGTAGCCAATTGGACGCAGATTTGCGAATGCTGAAAACAGATTTAAATACACTATGTAGTTGAAATACAGATGAAACTTACCGATTTCTTCATTCTTTGTTGCAGTTGATGCAAATGATAAACTCATGTTTAAATCCTTTTTTCCTTATGTTAAAATCATAAATTTGAAAATCCAGTTTTGAAATCCCTTCACAAATGTCGATCAGAGAAACTAAATAACATAATCAAGTCGATATCACAGGGATTGGTTTAGTAATTGATATAATGAGTGTTATCAGCGCCCGCGCAGACGTCTGTCGTTGGTGGTTGCGTCACAATGGTAGGTTTTCACTCCTTTCTCTAAAGTGGCATCTTAGTTAATTAAAGTAGTATCTAGTAAATTATAGTAAGTCTCTACAGGTAAGTTAACATGCAAAAATTACAATTTAGTAAAAGTTGATTTTAAAGTATTGTATACACGAGTAAGTTATGGTCTATCAATTTTTGTCATTGTTTAGATATTGTCTTGAGTGAAAAGAAATAGAAGAAATTGCGAACTTCTGTTTATATTGTTTTCTAGACTATTTCTTACTTTCCTCAATGGCAGACCTTTATCTGATTGGCTGTTAAGCCCTTAGGCAAGTCCAGATTTATGTATGTTTTTTGTTTCTCCTCCTTGTCTTTTTTTGTACGCCTACCAATAGATTAATCAAAAAATTTATATTTCTTTTGAAATTTGATCTAAAGTAGAATTGACTGGGGTTCAAACAAATATTGCTATTTCCAACATAGCCGAGTAACGTGGTTAAAAAAACCGTCTTACGTAATAAATTAATTAACAGCCCCTTATAAAATTTAAAGACGAAATATTAATTTACAAAACTTTTACTATTCTGAAAGTAGTGGGAGGTAGGTGCGGGTGTCCTATCAGCCTTCACTGGACGACACAACACGTTAAATAGTGTTTAATCATCAAAATTGTTTTATCCTGGTTTTCTATGAGTTTTAATTTTAATTTTATTGACATACTGTTTGTGACATTTTTGTATTTTTCTTTTTCTCATTTTTCTGTGTAATATGATGTTGTGTTTTTTTTTGGAACCCAGTTTTGAAATAAATTATTTTTATTTTATTTAAAATTATTTTTTATTGGAAATTTTATACCGTTTTGCTAAACAGCGTTACCTAAAGCGTGCACTTATATGGCATGTCATGAAACAGTTAATCACTGTCATTAAATAATTTGAAGTTACGCAAAAGGAAAGTAATTTATAAAATCCGGAGGCCGTATACTCAATTAGTCTCTGTTACAAGAGGCAAACCGGTAAATTATGGTAATATGTAGGGTATGTTACCAGTATTAGGCAAATTGGTCAAAAAATACCTACGATATATGCATGTACAGGCAAACGACACGACTAGTGGTAAGATGTAAGAGGTGGTGACATGAGATGTCTTATTCTACTTTTTAGTAGTTAACTAATTAGGTTTGCTTCAGGAAGGAAAAATTTATACCATATTCTATAGTTTCAGCAGATTTAGACTGCCTTCATCTGGGCGAGTAAAAACGTTTACGCGACGATGTTACGCCTCACGCTTTCCCGATCATAACACGTATTGAGGTGAGCCGTTTTTATATAAATTATAAATCATGTTCTATAGTGCTTAAAATGGCTTTATTTGATATTAGGTTTTTATCAATGAAATTGCCGTTTTCTATAGAGAATTTGAAGGCAAATTAAATTTTCAGTACTAACATTTTTACATATTTTTTAGGAATGACAAATCCAAATTATGTATAGTTCCTTTTGTGTATGAGTGAGACAACATCAAGCTAACAGCAACATTAACTTAATTTTTGAAAAGTGTCAGCTGTAAAAAGTTATTACGAATCTTATCATGGAAATGGATGGCATTTAGGATGAAGTGTTTTTGGAATTTTAATTTTGGTTATCAATGAACTGACAATGAAACAAAATTTAATACGTAGATATAAAACCTTGACATCAACTTTAAAAAAAAACAAATAATGGAAATAGTTATTGAATTACTGGAACTATGAACTCATGAATCTGTAAGAAAATTTCGGCAATTTCATATATAAAGACCTATTATTTGAACATTAAAAAAAAACTACCCAGTTGCAGTGCAACTCCGCCTGAACCTTAATTAACCACTAGCCTACGACGAGGATCTTATTTTGTTTTGGTATATTATGACTGCATGAGGGTCATGGACAGTGGCGTATTTATCCTAGGGCCAAAAGGGCCATGGCCCGGGGCGGCAGGCTGCGAGGGGCGGCGCAAGCTGCACCTCACGCTCAGCTTTGGGGGCCTTTCATAATCAATCGTTACCTATCTTTTAATTTATATTGCTTTTTGAATTTATAATTTTATTTAAAAAAAATGTCCTTCGAAAAAGAAATTTCATATTGAATAAATTGTGTTTATGTCTTTGTATGTTTGGAATTTTTATTTTATTTAATTTAATTATTGAAATATTTTTGTTGTAGTGGCAAATTGTGTAACTATTTATTTATTTAATAAGTTTATTGATTACACAGCAATCAAATTTATATAATATATAAAAATTAATCCTAAGAAAAAAAAATAATAATAAAAGAAAAACCCTAAAACCTTATACTAAATAATATATTATACTAAATGAAATATTTTTGCTTTTTTCTCGTTCATTTATGGGGCGGCAAACCTTACAGGCCCAGGGCGCCAAATCTAATCAAAATACGCCACTGGTCATGAACCAACCAGGATGAGGCAAGGACCCCCCTCCAATCCCCAAAGCCACTACACTCATGTCTCTAAACTACATATTATAAGAATATCACCTCAGAGACCAGTTTTTTGTACCGTGAACCCAATGGGAAACTGTATTAAACGTAATCTGTAATATAAAGGTAACGGTGGACTAGATGAACCAGAATGGCCGGTCTGATAAACCGTTAAGTGCCATACTGACAGACGGGCCCAATTAATGTTAGATCAATGTAACAATAGAGATGCGCTTGGTTAAAGAAGAAGAATTAGGTTATGGGCCCAAAATAAAAGTGGTTCCATTTGTATTTAATAGCATTAGTTAGGCTGATACCAAGCAAAACTAACATGAAATTGAGAAAGTTAGTGAATTAAGAAGACAAAAAACCGTGTAAGGCAAAAAAGCTACATATTTTTGGAATTTCAAGCAAACGAACAAATCTGAACACTTTAAAAGTTTTTTCAATGCATGTGCTCGTAAAGGCCCACTTTTTATGCATCAAAACCGAACAAAAAGTCGATTATTTTGCCCTAGGGCTTTATTATTATTATTTTTTTTTATTTGTTTACAATGGTTGGCTAACCTGCAGCCTTTCCTGTGTACCATAGACGTTATACTTTTTTTCCACTGTTTAACGGCTCTGGATACAGTTCTTTTGAGCCAATTATAATTTAAAGTTCACAAGATTATATTTGTTTTCATTTCCTCACACTATGCATTGAAAAATGTAGTATGATACACGGGCGTAAAAGCAATAAATTACTCGGTTACGTTTAAAACACTCACTACGCTCGTGTTTTAAATCGTCCTCGTAATTTATTCCTTTGCGCCCTTGTAGCATAAACTACTAAAAGATGCTTGACCTAATACACACATTTAATTTTGTATTCAATAAAAAGTTAAACCGTCTCAATTGTCTGTCACTCCTATATTTAGATAATGTAGCCGATTCTGAAGGCTTTAACTTTAGTTTTAGTGCTGTCAAAACTAAATATTCATCGTTGCAAAATAGTTCATAAGTGTGGAGAACAGAAGCTAAATTACTTTGGAAAAATTTAAGTCTTGACAGCACTAAAACTAAAGTTAAAGCCTTCACAATCGGCTTTAATAAGTACCTATATATGTAAAATAACTAATAAGGTTTCAAATGTTAACGATGACGGTTTTTACGTAAGAAAGTATCGAAAAGATTACGTCCATCGATGTTATCGATGATATAATTAACAAGGCCAGGTAAGATGTTTTGTTAATACCAACGTCTTATTTGAGAATGATATTACATTGATAGTACATTTATATACTAAACTGATAAGCCATATAATGTACAGGGTGTTAAGATGAAGTTGCGGAAGCCGGAAACTGGCGATAGTACTCGTCCATACCAAGTACTTTTTGTGAAAAATAGATAGATAGATAGGTCAATAAAAACTTTATTCAATGCCTCTTACAAAAAAACACAAAAAGTACACATTTAGAGCTTAAAATATAACAAATAAATAAAAAATAAATAAATAAAATACATTAGAATGCTTAAAATAATACCAATCTTTGACACAGAGGCTGAAAGGGCGCTGGCTCAGCATACGCCACAGAATAATCTGTGACACTGATATTCTGCCAGTACCATGTATTAGAAAGATCTATGTCGGTTAATCAAATTAAATATTAAGACAATAAAGCCGAATCTAAAGGCTTTAATTTTAGTTTTAGTGCTGTCAAAACTAAATTTCAGTCTTTGCAAAATAGTCCTTAATTGTGTGGAACAGAATCTAAATTACTTTAGAATAATTTTATGTTTGACAGCACTAAAACTAAAATTAAAGCCTTCAGAATCGGCTACAATGAACTTATAAAATTGTATAACCAGAAGACAATTTCCACAATAACTAATTTCCGTGAAATCCATAATAGGCCCTCTGGAGCCGTATTTTTGAATCGTTCGCTTTCAATTCACGTGCGAAAGCACATACCCATCTCACGTAGCACATCAGATCTTGTCATTTGCAAGATGAGACAGGTATATATTTTCGCACGTGAATCGAAAACGAACGATTCAAAAATACGGCTCCTGGTTCTTTTCAATTATTCATACTGAATGCCTTATAAAGAAAAGGGGCCTTTAAGAACATCGTGTTTTCTCAAAGCAGAAGCTGATCTCATCTGCAGTGGGTTGGAACAACCTCCTCGCGATTAAAAGTACGTGTTTCGTACGCTTCTGTGTTCCGTATAAGGAACACTTTTACTGGATTCAATAATTGAATTGTTTTTTAGGGTTCCGTACCCAAAGGGTAACCAACGGGACCCTATTACCAAGACTCCGCTGTCTGTCTGTCTGTCCGTCACTCACCAGGCTGTATCTCATGAACCGTGATAGTTAGACAGTTGAAATTTTCACAGATGATATATTTCTGTTGCCGCTATAACAATAAATACTAAAAAACAGAATAAAATAAAAATTCAAGGGGGCTCTCATACAACAGACATGATTTTTTTGTCGTTTTTATAGATAATGGTACAGAACCCTTCGTGCGCGAGTCCGACTCGCACTTGGCCTGTTTTTTTTTATATCAACTTCATAGGAACTGTAGTTTTTAAGTTATGCTCAATACTTTTCTCATTCTTGACGTACGGAATACTAAAAGCTAATGCGAAAGTAATATGAGGTGAACAAACTGTGAGCCGAACAATTTTTAACTGATATTATGTGAAATTTAAATTGATGACGAGTGGCTAGCTAAATCTAAATAATATGTTCAAGAAAACAAAGGAAATTTAGTTATTGACAGCTCTTTGTCTAAAAGAATGATAAATAAAGACATTGTAGGTATATCGAATTCCTTGTTCTTTCTTGCTTTTTTTTCTTTACCAGCCGGATTGTAACAAACCCGCCATTTTCTAATTAATCGAAACAGTACACTTATACTCAAAATTTACTCAATAGTTCCTCAACAAAACCTTATTCTTATTACCTATGTTGTATGTTTTGTGTAAACTATCATCGCAAAGTTTCCATTTCTGTAAATTAGAATTTTGAAGTTAAAAAGGTTTCTTTGTTCCTCCTTCTTTTTTAACAGATGTCACTTTAAAAAAATATATATATTCTTTATATGTCATATTTATACTTCATTCGACTGATGACGACTCCACAGTAGGAGTCGAAATACATCGTATATTAATTGTTTTTATTATTTATATGCTCCATATCTATAAATAATTTACAGAAACCAATTGAAACTTTTCTATACACAATAAATAGGTAATAAGGTTTTATTGAGGAACTATTGAGTAAATTTTGAATATAAGTGTTCTGTTTCGATTAATTAGAAAAAGGCGGTTTTTTCACAATTCGGCTGCAAAACGGGTCTTAAAACTCTGGACCGAAACCAACGAAAAAAAAACGCCTATAGTAGGGGCGTAGATAATTCGTCTCCAAGTATGATAAGTATGCAATTATTTTCCAAACGCAACATGAAGAAATCTTTGTTATTCGAGAAGGCATGCTGAACAAAGGGGCAAAGGGCAGAATATAAAAAAAAAACAAATTCCTTTTTTAAAATATCTCTTTCAATTATAAGATGTCATACAAAGATGCCAACAGAATATCTTGTAAAAAAACAATTGAAAGTGTGTTTAACCTCTTTTATTCATTTTAACCCTTTTAATTCTCATTATCGTTAAAACAACAGAAAATCATAGATCACAGTCCAGATCGCAACTCAGATCCTTTTTACAGATTTTTATAAAAAAAACGTAGTTCATCAAAAAGAGGCAAGCTCAGTTTATACGTATAGTCTATCTATACGTTATAAAGTCTATAGTACAACACAAAAGCAACAAAAAACAAAACAAAGAACAAAACTTTCTAAAGCGGAAACATTAACATCAATCCCTCAATATACGATACGCCAATAAAATTATATAACAATAAAAAAATTGAACTCTTTGATTGTGTATGAGAAAGAGATAAAAAATAATGACACGTCAGAATATTAAGACTGCCAGAAAAGTGCTTTGGCATTCGTTGTAATTGTAAATCTTGGCACGGAATTACATCACATGAAAATTGCATTGCAAAAACGGGTTATAGAGATGTGTCCCTATTGTAATAAACAGAGATCGGAATTAGGTAGTGTGATTTATGTACTTGTGCTATTTAGAACTTTTTGCTGGAAAAGAAACTGGAAAAAAAGTCCAGTTAGAAAAAACCGGCCAAGTGCGAGTCGGAGTTCCGTACCATAATCTATAAAAACGGCAAAAAAACATGTGGAGTCCGCTTAAATATTTATTTTATTCGGTTTTTTAGTATTTGTTGTTATAGCGGCAACAGAAATACATTATCTGTGAAAATTTCAACTGTACAACTATCACATGTCATGATATACAGCCTGGTGACAGACGGACAGATGGACAGACGGACAGACAGACGGACAGCGGAGTCTTAGTAATAGGGTCTCGTAGGTTACGGAACCCTAAAAAAGATGTTAAATACCACTTCGAAAAACAAGTTTGTATGAAAATTTTTACTGTGGGTGTCTACATCATTGAAATGATTATTTTTCAAACAGATTTTTTTTTGTCTAACTTGACCTTTTGGATTGATTTTCCAGCAAAAAGTTCTGTGCACGCCCCAGTGTGCTATGTTGATCTTAATATGGGATTAAAATTCTGACCTGGTTTTGTTGTATTGTTATTTTCATCGGCTGTTAATTATAGTACCTTTATTCTCTGAATGTTATTGATTAATAGTATATTTTGTGCAATTGTAACATAGTTTCAGACATTGTTCGTTCGTTTCGTAATAGGTTTGCACGAGTGTCCCAATGTCTAATAATGTTCAGTTGCACACAATACTTTATCTACGACCATGAAAAATATCGTCTCTATTTATAATATTTTCAAGTAACAATTTCATGAAAAATAAGAAGAAAAACATTCCTTCATGAACCTCGGGTGCGTCGTCCCAGTAATACGGCTTGAAAGCCAATCAGGATAAACGAGCCGTGGCTTAAGAAATAAGGTCGGGACTTATTTCTCGTCTTTGTTGTTGATTGGGTCTCTAGCGGTTTCATAATAAATTGGGCCAGTTGCAGCGCAGAATCGTGATGTTATAAATTATAATATAATTTTATAACATCGGACTAGTGTTTTGCGTGGTGCGCGGGCTGCAGGCAGCCCGCGTGTGTGGTAAACGCTATTGTTACTTATTGTTACTGGTTGTTATTAATTTGTTGTAACTTTTTCGTTTACGTGACAGGATTGAGGAGGTTAGGAGTTAAAAACACGTTTGGAAGCTGAAATTGAGTTGAATCAGGTGATCAGACGACATTCAAGTAATGGGCAGAAGTCAATTGTATCACGAAATGTCATCGGTCATGATCGGGTGGGAAAAAAAGTCATCGCTCATGATCAGTTTTCAAAATTGTCATCGTCGTAACCGTAATAGCGCGTTGAAATACGTGTGGTAACTTTGATTCAATTGAAGTGTACTAATATTTTGCTATTGTGTACTCTGACAGCTGTCAAAAGTCCAAAATGTAAACGGTCAAAATGTGCTTGAACCAACTTTCAACGGAGTCGAATCCCGCTAAGCCCAAGCTCAAACGTTTGGAAGATACGTCCAAAAGAAACAGTCTTGTAATGCTCTCGGGGTAAAGTGAACTCGGCCTCATGAACTCACATACTCGGCCTTCGGCCTCGTATGTTCGTTCATCGGCCTCGCTTATACTCGGTTCGGCCTTCGGCCTCACAGGCTCGGCCTCCGGCCTCGCCGCTTGGTACTATTTGGCCTCCGGACGATTCCTCCGAAATCGTCCTCCGGGGTCGGCCTTCGGCCTCCCTAGGATGACATCAGATATGACTCTGGTAGCCGCGGTGTCGTGCTCGGCCGAAAAACTCGCATGTTCGGACTCCGAACGCTGCCAGCTCGGCCTTCGGCCTCACTGGCGCGTTCTCCGTCCTCACATGCTCGTTTTTCGGCCTCGCTATAAAGACACTTGTAGGCTCGGCCTTCGGCCTCGCCGGGATCCGTTACGTGAAATGTTTCCTCTGACAGCTGTCAAGTGTCAAAACTGTCAACGGTCTAAATGTGCTTGAACCAATTCAACGTAGTCGAATCCCGCTAAGCCCAATCTCAAACGTTTGGGAGATACGTCCAAGTGAAACTGTCTTGTAAAGCTCTCGGGGTAAAGTGAACTCGGCCTCATGAACTCACATACTCGGCCTTCGGCCTCGTATGTTCGTTCATCGGCCTCGCTTATACTCGGTTCGGCCTTCGGCCTCACAGGCTCGGCCTCCGGCCTCGCCGCTTGGTACTGTTTGGCCTCCGGACGATTCCTCCGGAATCGTCCTCCGGGGTCGGCCTTCGGCCTCCCTAGAATGACATCAGATATGACTCTGGTGGCCGCGGTGTCGTGCTCGGCCGAAAAACGAGCATGTTCGGACTCCGAACGCTGCCAGCTCGGCCTTCGGCCTCGCTGTCGCGTTCTCCGTCCTCACATGCTCGTTTTTCGGCCTCGCTGGAAAGAAACTTGTAGGCTCGGCCTTCGGCCTCGCCATTAGATCCGAAGAAACGTCCGACCAATTTTTTTTCGAAAAGGTGTCAAAGTCCCTGTCGGTTGTCAAAAAGTGTCAAATTTGACAGTGGATTCGTAATCAGCGACCCCATTCACTCCTGGATACCGAGTTTCAAGCGAATCGGAGCACTTTTTTGGACCTGTCAAAAAAATGTCAAAACCTGTCGAATGTCAAATTTTTTTATGCGGTCGGGTAGCCCTCGACGAACCGATCACTAAAGTCGAAACCGCAACTCGCTAGGACTTACGGTTCGGGAGATATGGCCGACCAAAGTTTTCGTAAAAAAAATTTTTTTTTTCCTTTTTTTTTTTTTTTTTATTTTATTTCCAGAAAGATCTCGCCGAGCCCTTTTCTTAGAGTACCATGAACATGGGTCTAGCTCCAGCCGTTTGGGAGATACGGGCCTTTGAAGTTTTTACACCGGGGGGGGCTAGATCTCGGCGAGACCTTTTCTTAGACACCCATCAACATGGGTCTAACTCAAGCCGTCTAGGAGATACGGTCGGTTAAAGTTTTGACATTAAAAAAAAAAAGATACTTTTTTGGCACCCTATGGACCGACCCTTAGGGTTGTACCACCTTCTGTTCCGAAGATATGGCCAAAACAAAATTTTTTTGTAACAAATTTTAGAAAAAAAAAAAATTCCCATCCCTAGTGACCGGGGACATCCCTAGGAACTGCGCCCGCTCGCGCTTCGCGCTCGCGGGCTTGTTCCGGCGAACTTTCTGTCAATAATGTCAAAAATGTCAATTTTTCCCATCCCTAGTACCCGGGTACATCACTACGAACATCGCCCGCTCGCGCTTCGCGCTCGCGTGCTCGTTCGTGCTCGTTCGTAGGCTCGCCCTTCGGGCTCGCCTACTCACTCGCAAAACTCCCATACAAAATCCCATACAACGACCCGCCTCACTAAAACGTCAAAAAACCATGTCAAATGTCAAAAAATGTCAAATGTCGAGGTTTTTCCCCACTCACAATTAGACACCCGACATTCCATACATACATCACTACCACCCCAGAACACTCCTTCCAACTAAACAACCATGTCAATGAGTCAGTGAGTGAGTTACCGTTTTGTAGCTTTATATATAGTCAATAAACAATCTCGGTACATACAAAAACTATAATTTGATCAATTTGATCGCACTGGCTGATGTAAAACTATTTATTGTGTAATTAAGATCTTATAATAATTCCTTTGATAATGCCATAAAGGTGAAACCGGTCAGGGAGTTCTAAATAAATTTGTGGGATAGTACAAGTGATTTTCTGTTCATTATGTATTGCAAGTTCCACCAATTGCCAACAATCAACAGTATAAACATACAAAAACAGGTTTGGATGTTAGTAAAGTAATTATCGATGGCGTTTAATGCTATATAAAAAAAAGAAGGAGTGACTTATATATAAAAAGGTGATATAAAGAGATTTTAGTACATAAGTTAGTCTTTACTCAGAATTTTAACCTTAGTAAAGTTAAGTCATATAATTGTAAACATTAAAGCCGATTCTGAAGGCTTTAATTTTAGTTTTAGTGCTGTCAAAACTAAATTTTCTTCGATAAAAATAGTCCTTAAGACTTGGGATTAGAAGCTAAATTTCTTTGGAAAATTTCAAGCTTTGACAGCACTAAAATCAAAATCAAAGCCTTCAGAATTGGCTTTATTGTATCCATATTAAGATTTAAATTTATTTCCAAATTCAAAAATCACACAAGCAATAATATAATAATTTTAACATGTATCAAAACCAATGAATATTTCATGTTATTCAGTAATTCATAATCAAGAAAGCGAGGTGAGGCTGCATTAGCAAACAAAGATATCTTATTAACATATTTAAGAACAGATAAGCAAAGCAAATGCAAATATTATACTTAATGCATTAAAAACACATTTTGTCATTAAAATTTTATGAGACCTTGGTTCGAGAAAGTGAAGTCATAAAAGCTGAATTAAAAACAGATTTATTTAACGAGTTTAAAATAAAAGTAATGATTCTATGTAGGTATATGTCGCCGTATAATAGCGAAAACTAGCGCGCTTTTTCATGAAATACCAAATTATGGTGTAAACACATTCCCATTACATGAAATTAATACGAAACAAGTACGAAATAATTTTCTTTTAGAACCTATATTTGACTTTTTATTAAAAGACTATCGCAATTTTTTAAATCTCGCTTTTTCACGAAAAAACGGAATAATGTTGTATGATCTCGTGATGAGTTGGTTTTTACGCCATAATT
This sequence comes from Ypsolopha sequella, assembly GCA_934047225.1. Classification (NCBI taxonomy): domain Eukaryota; kingdom Metazoa; phylum Arthropoda; class Insecta; order Lepidoptera; family Ypsolophidae; genus Ypsolopha; species Ypsolopha sequella. The sequence goes on along the minus strand of OW204004.1, from coordinate 17,708,208 downwards.
CGGTTTTTCACGAGAAAGTAGATTTTTCGCGAAAAAGCAGTTTACGCCATCATACGGCGACATATACAACGTAATTGTACGAATTATGATAAGGAGGGTTAAAAAATATAAAGTCTATTTGAGAATTTTAAACGTAGTAGGTAAAGGTTTTTAATTGTTTAGAAATTCATGCATGTAGCACGTAATTTCTCCAAATTGTGGACAATTAGGCCACAATTGCAACCATCCATTAAATACCCACACAACCACCAGCGAAAGTGTTAACCACTCGTGCGCATCGCAGATTTCACTCATATCGTGAAAACTATGTTATTTTTCTTCTCTTACCACAAAACGCACTATTAAATTCACATCAACAAAAACTTCGCCATCCTAAATACAAAAAAAAACACTGGCCACTCACAAAAAAAAGAAAATCGTCTCTGAAAGTTCTCAGAACAAAGTTTGAAAAAAGAACACGTAAACACACGATGTTGCGTCGTTTTATCGCGATGGCCGGCAATGCGTCTACGACGGTCGACGCATTCGAGTTGTATGACAAACCTTTTAGTTGGCTGAACCGCCTAGCCTGGCAGCGCTTCAAGCGATGTTATCGAATCACCTCACTAACCGATCCAATTTTGAAAGCAATTTAAAGCGCTATATGCAGCCTCAATACGCACCTACAACATTGGCGTATCGAATGATATCATCATTGTTCGACAATGCATTGAATCGTAGGTCTTTAGTGTCAAGAACTCAACATTGGATAGTTTTTGTTACTTGTTTTGTAAATTATCTATTGTTACGCACCAATGTCAAAAAAAGTTACAAAGTAGAAGTAACATTGAAAAACAGTGACGTTAGAGGAAATTTATGCAGTAGGAGATAAACGTAATGCCTCAGTAAGTAATACAATTAAAGGCAGTATTATTAATTCACGTCCATGACCTTTGAGAATAAAATAAAAGAAACAGTTTTAGTAAAGAAACACTAAAATTTCTCCTTGTCATTAGACTCATTAGTAAAATACGTCTGTTACATGTAACACATCAAGACAGTACTTACACTTTTATAATTTCTAAAATAATAAGATTGCTTAATTAGACAAAAGTTTTGGAATACTCTTGATTACATTAAATACAAATACAAATACAAAAATTACTTATTGAATCAAAAAAAAAACATACAGAAGCACTTATCCAATAAAAACAACAGCATGCAATATGTTTTCCAAAATATAAAGATGTGCTAATTGTATCCTAAAACAATCTAGACAAAGGCAGTCGCTATCACCAACACTGACCTAAAAGGCCGTCTCGAGAGTGACAGTTACCAAAAGCGGCTTACTGCATTTGGGATATGCTAAAATAACGCTTGTTGATGACTTTTTAACGTTACTTCAATGGTATTAACTAAACGTTACTTATAAATACGTAGTTTAAAAAAAATCAAAGTTAGCGGCCTAGTCCGGTAATGTGCGCTCCCAATTACCATAGCTTAACTAATTATAGTTTTTTTTTCAGAGATTATACGCCATTTTAGGATATAGTCCCTCAATAAAGGACTTCGCCAGTAACTTTTTGCAAAATCAATTTCATTTTTCAACAAATTTGGGAAAAGGCTTCTTTAAAACAGTATCAAGGTCCGTACATACAACGAGCCAAAAAAAAAATGTTAACCAAATAAAAACAATACAAATTGAAATTGATCTGTGCTGCTGATTTTGTATACCACTTCACCTCGTCCACCTGGTCAAACTCTTTTCTATATCTAACAATTTTGAAATGCATTAAACTGGAAGGTTACGCAACAACATTTCACTGCATTTTGATGGATCCATTAAGCACCTCACACGAGGCAATGACCTCTAGCAAGTATTCTCTGGCAGTCAACGTGTTAAATTGTTTATCTACCTCAAAGTAGCGGTGACTGGGATGCGGTGGTCATACTAATTACGGGCCCTTTGGAAACGGTCTCATTATAGTGCATTACTGGATAAGTTTGTTTGAAATTATTTGTAATTTTGTAAGACTACAAAGTTTTTTTTTCATTATTCTGTAGTGTCACGGAATCTGATTCATGGTCTACTTAAAAACAAATGTTACAATTTTAGCATTTAGCGTTCTAAATATAAAATTGCTGAATACCAAATTTTACTTAATTAAATAGGAAGGATTAAATAGCAGGCACATATATTATTGAAAGTCTGTGATGGCGGCGCATTCGCCAACAGGGTCATTTTATTTATTTTTATTATTTCGATCAAATTAGAATTTACTTATCATGTAACTAATAACAAATAATGACCGATTAAAAATCTATAATCAGAAATCAAATTATACTATTTTTTTCTTTTTATTGTCCTTCAGAAGTGACGCAGAAACTCTGAAAATACGAGATGAGAACCAAGTATGTGGATACAAAAAGAAAACTGGAGACAAAAATAATGCATTCGGTTTTCATAATTTCACGTGTATACACATTGTATACAGTAATATTTTAAAAACACATTGTTATGCAAAAATATAGTAAAGTTCCAAGATCTATTATCTGGCATGAATTTAAAAGAAAAGCAAAGTCAGGTTGATACTAAGTATAGGAGGGCCTTTTGGAGCGACTGTACAATGCGTTTACAGACTGCATTCCAAACAATTATCCATACTTTGCTGCAGTTATCTAAGACTGCGCAGTTAAATAGTTTTTTGTAGATGACAGGGTAACTACAAATTTGTCGCGTTTAAGGCGATATGTAGAAGTTTTAGCGTTCCTGTTTCTCCATATGCGAAAAAACCCTCAGTGCGAGAGGGACGAATTCGTAGAAAAGTGGCAAGAAGTCGGTTTTTTATTCGCAACTTTTTTTTCTCTTCTTCCCATACAAATTGCCCCGATCAGCTGACTGGTCCAGTATGGAAAGGTGAAAACAAATTTTAAGAATTTCACTTAGCTCCCATACAAACAGTTGTTTATATAAACTAGTACTACCTATGTTTTGAGTTTTGCCAACTAATAATATTTAACCTTATAGATTGTCTATCATAGTTTCGGATAGGTAATTATTTATAGATAAATTAAGTTTAAACCGAAGTGACCCTAATAACTATAAAGGGAATAAAGATTACACCAAAGAAATATAATAAAACTAATGATAACACTGATATAAGATAACAATTCTTAACCAATAAAGATTACCAAAAAAAGACTCGAAAACAATCAGCCAATAATTGAATATCTGATCGTTCATGTCCATAACGTGATAAAACAATCATAGAACAGATAAACTACAAATAGATAAAGACATGGAAATAAGAATAGATGTAGAGATAGATCTATTTTCGTCTAGGCACGTCAACATTGGCGACACTGCCAAAGAATGCAACTTATTGATTCGTTGAAAAGTAATCCTAATAACAATGGATTAAAGATCAATAACTGTAGCTGCGCAAGCGCATGGGAAACGTTTAATGCGCAAATATTGTCTGGGGCAATATAACAAAAACATATTTACGTATGAAGTTGGAATAATAATGAAGTTAACAAACGATGTTTAATCACAATAAATTCTTAAGAAAATATGTATAAAAAATTTAAAGAGCTATTGAAATGACTAGACTTACATCTCCTTGTAGCTGGATTTCTAACTTCTTGGACAAAAACAATTACTTTGCGAGAAATTATCATTTTCTAATATTTTAACGACTAATTCGCAAAAGAATCTGATCGGTACTGACATGAAAATAACTGCATTCGTTTGAAGGTACTTGTAAATTCTGAAGTTTATTTGTTTTATCATTTAGAGCGTCTCCAAATGATGTCATAAACAACCGTGATTTCATGTTTAGTCTAATAAAAACCATTTTTATTGACTATTGAACTGTCTGCTATGGAAAACATTAGGTAAGTTATTACTTGCTTTTTTATTACGTTTCTAAAATGGATTCTACACATACCAAGTTCAGTTAAAAATTAACTTAAGAGCGGTTTCGCAGCCGGATTGTGAAAAAACCCGCCTTTTTTTTTAATAAATCGAAACAGAACACTTAAATTCAAAATTCACTCAATAGTTATTCAACAAAACCTTATTACCTATGTATTGTGTATGTATGTTTGACCACCTCGAAGTGATTCGGGGGAGAGTAAGAGGACAGCTCACAGGCAAAAAACCAGGAGGCCCACCATACCTGTGACCGATGGATGGCGGTATATCCATCCCTAATAGCCGGGCCTTATATGGAACAGACTGGTGAGGAGCAGCGGCGCTCACCAACCCGCCTGCCCAGCGTGTGTGAGTATGGGCAATTCTTCCAGGATGACCGCCGGCAGTGGCAGTCCTGGAAAGGCTTATGTCCAGCAGTGAACGAACTAGGCTGATGGATGGATGGATGTGTATGTTACCATCGCAAAGTTTCTATTGGCTTCTGTAAATTTTTGAAATTCTTATTACGGAAGTCAATGGTAACTTTGCGATGGCAACATACACAATAGATATGTTTTGTTGAATAACTATTAAGTGAATTTTGAATTTAAGTGTTCTGTATCGATAAAAGATTGGTTTCCGTCAAGCAGCTGTACATTTTGGCTTAATGCACATTTAAAACAATCAGAGCAATTAGTATACATATTTGCAGACTGTCTGCGTCCGCGCATATTTGAGTAAGTTTTTGGGTTACAATTGTAACATTTATTCCGAGTTCATAAGCATGCACAGAAGACAATATAACTAAAATATCGCACATAGTTACATGTTTCTTTAAGAGGCTATGTGAATTTAATTTTATTCACTGTCACTCCAAGCGAAAAAACGCGCAGTGCGGAAGGGGTGAAAGAGAAAAATTATGTTTTCTATTATTGTTAAAAAAACTAAAATAACTAGAAAATTTTCCAAAATCAAAAATCTAGATTTTCTTAAAACCCATCTAATAAAATTAAGTTTTGTTCATGATACCCATTCATCAAGCGAGGAGGAAAAGTGCGTTTGAGGACCTCATTTCAACAGTATTTCTAACGAGAAAAACTTATACAAACACGTTTTCCAAAAACAAAACCCTAGATTATATAATCAGAATGCATATACCAGAAATGAATAACAATTTCCTGTGTATTTCATGAAATACACAGAAAAAACGCATCCATCCCTGTTTTATTTACATAGCCACTTAAGTGAAGACAGATATTTTGTTGTGACTATCCTATTTTTTTAACTTATATTTGAACAAGTTGCATGAAAGGTTTCGTTTAAAGCCGAGACACTGAGATTCTCATACAAAAGATGCTCTTGGCTTTGGAATGCAACTAAAATATTCTTGGGAACTGTGACCATAAAACATAGGTTCCGTGAAATCGGTTAACATTCCGACAACATTATTTTCTTTGTATCGATGAAACGTTAAAACGTCGAAAATCGATTTAAAAATATTTACAAAGCTATATGTTAACACGTGAGGAGGCGATTGAAACCATCACTCATTGTCACTGCCAACGATTTTATATCGTTGGTCATTGCATATAAAAAGTAAGTTGCAAGTTCAACTTTACAATGAAAGAAAAGTTACGACGACGTGCTAATTTTGCTTTTTCTAAATTTTTTTCTGTTTACAAATTAATATATTAATTTAAATTAAATACGTCCTAAGGACTAACACCGGAACAGTCAACAATTGTACACCCTCTTAAGGTGGTTCTTACAGGTGGTGACCAGAAACCCACAATTAAGGTCTGATTTTACTAAGAAGTTAATTTAGTAAAATATTTGAAAAAAAAATACATATGCTATAGAATATGTGGGATGATGTGCATTGATTAGAATTTAAAATTTATATCTCATTCATCCCATTTTTGCAATTTTTTTCTATCGAGGAAAGTTATCGTAATTGCATTTTTGGCCCGTCAGAACACTAAAGCATGTCCTTGAAAATGACATTTCTTTTATTTTTTATTTTTGGGTAGCAAATATTTTTTTTTTTGGACCAAAGTATATATATTAACAATTTTTTTTTTGTAACTTCTCTTCTCAACGTATCATATATTTACTTCTATTTTTTTCAATTTAAGGAGAGTCCTAATTATTAAAATATTATTATATCGTCACGACATGAATCCCCGAGGGGTTGTCAGAGGTGTTCCGAGTACAAGTCACAGTCCATACTCGGTACACCCGCGTTTCATCGACTATTAGGACGAGTCCTAATACTCCTAATTTTATCAAACGAATCCTCAAAGTCTGTCATTTTAAATGTTCTAGGCTCAAAAATGATCAGAAGAAACTAACTAGGTATGAAGCACAATAAAAATAAAATTTCAATTTAACTTTCAGTTTCTTTTCAAAATCTTAAGAAACCAGCAGCAGAGCCATTTATTTTAAACTGGAACAAGTAGCAAAAACACAAAGTACCTATCAAACTCGTGAAAAGTGTCGAAGTAAAAAGAAGATGGCAAAAAAATTATGGAAATCTAGATCCCCACTCTGGGCCACGTCCGTTCCGCTTTCGTTGGCAGAAATAAATAAACGAATGAATCTGAATAGACGAGGTGGCCGACTATCCCTCTATAATTTGTGTGGCCGACTGGCGTGGCGTGTCGCCGCTTCCGGGAGCCTTCCCGATTCTCGTACAGGATTGTCTGTAGATACACCATAAATCGTGGAGAGTGATATAACTTATCTTCTCTAGTCTGCTTGAATACTCATTACTTGAGAACGGTTGCCTGTTGCCCGACTAGTTTTTTTTCGTTTTTTATTTTATTTATTACTCATTTAATTTTTACATTAAAATTTAATAGTTGTGCTATATAGCCACGATCGGAAACCTATTGTTTTAATTGATAGCAGCGATCGTTTTTAAATATGTAATGTTATTTTTACACTTAAGACGCTGTATGCTGCAAAAGCAGCAGGCATCGCATGGTAATTCCCATCCATAAAACAAGTGGCTTTAAAAGCTGTTTTCAATATAGGGCTGCCAAAATATGGAATGATTTGCCACCACCTATACATCTGTGTAAATCAATTAAGAGTTTTAGGGTTAAATACAAAGAATTTTGTATTTATCAACAAATAATTAATGAGCCCAAATAAAATAAAACTGGATTATTACGCAAAATGTTATGTTTCCAATTATTTATATAAATACCTATTATTATTATTATTCATTTATTTATTAACTGCTATCTTTAAATAACTTTTAATAACTTAAGTAACTTCCTAATTGTAGAAATTTTGTTTTTGTTTTTAACTTTAATATTGCCACCGGCTCTTAGCAATTGTTCACCTATTTTGTATATAGCATAAGGTCGGTTTTGGAAACGGGCCTCAACTGAAAATCAGCGCAGTGGCTTGCCTCTGCATTATGCTGAGTTGAGGACCTTTTCCACTACCACAGCACTTACATTATTTATTAGTTTTAGTTGTGTTTTTTTCTTTTTTAATTGTTTAATTGTAAAATGTGTATTTTTGGTTTTCTTTGTCATGTAATGCTAAGGAAATGGAATAAAGAAGTTATCTATCTTATCTATCTATCTATCTATCTATCAAAAGTACTACCACTTTAGAAAAAAAAAACATTATTTACCTACTAGAATAATTATTGAAAATCTGTTCAAGTAAATGTGTAGATATAGCAATGAACTATTTTTAAATAGCATGGTTTTCATAGACCACGTCTTTGATGAGCTAAAATTTTAACTTATGCCAAAAGCGGCCGCTGTTGCTGTTGCTAGGTTTGCAGTTATACAGGGTTATTTTTGGAGCCCTAACCACATTAAAAAATTTAAATAATAAACTTGATTATGTATCTCTAAAGGAGTGTCTGAAATGTTCCGAGTGTCAACTGATAAATCAAACACTCATAAAACCACTTTTAGCCGACCATAATAAATTTACGTCCCGACGTGATAGCAAGTAGGATCAATGCCGTATGACGATGATCGAAATACACTAATAAATTAGATAAAATAAAATACGTATTATATGGAAAGACATAAAAAAGTATTTGGTAAAAAAAAATATCAACTTTTCCTTTTTTAAATCCGCCTTTTACACCACTTTGTAAATCCCAAATTCCTAGCCACGTTCGGTCACCCTTGCGCTCAACGCGGTGGCGGGCGATGGAAACGTTGGTGAGGGTGGTGGCCGGGCGGGGCGCATGAAGGAGCGCACGGTGAGCACAATTTGAATTTGTATGTGAGGAAAAGTTGACGTAAAAATGTAAAAAATGTCGTTTTTTATTTGATAAATTCATTGTACTCATGCAATACTATGACGTGAAAAAATTTGGTTAGGGGTCCAAAAATAACCCTGTAGGCAGACAGTACATCCAAGTCCTTGTTCCATATACATTATTATATTTTGGTAAAGAGAAAGAAGGTAAGTAGGTCAGGTTACGCAATACATCAGAAAGGTTTTTCTTTATCATATGAGACTTATTAAGATTATCATCAATATGTGTATTTAGTTTAGTTTTCTCGTGTACATTTAAAATTTGTGTTGTGTGAAACAAACTCTTAATTGCATTTTTTTTTGTTGTAATGATATTTAGAATACTTATTTAGCGAGGGGCTTCTTTGTGAAGAGTTTTTCGTTATCGTTGTGCTTGGCTAGGACTGAAGGTGCAAAGAGAGGCAGTATGCAAAAAGAAAATAAAAAATGAGACTGTAAAAAAAAAGAAAACAAACAGCAACGTGAAAAAACAAGATACATACAGTACAGACAGATACGCCAGTATAATCCAAGAAAGTATAAAGGGCAATATATAAATAACAATTAAGGCGCTACGAAAAAAAATCGACAATTTCCGAACTTCTATATCTACTTCGGTAAATAATGTATAATTTTGAAAAAATAGTATATTATTTTTGAAATCTTCCTCTAGGGATCTGTTAAAACAGAAACGCGATTGGAGAATTTCGGCTCGATAGAAATATTTATTGAAATGAGGTCTTTATCGACACCAATTCTCCTGGTTTGACGATTTAGAATGACATATGGGGTTCAACAATATCTAGGACTTGGTTAAACAAAATTTTGATAGCATTTTTAGTACATTTTATATTAATAAAAAACCGACTTTTTGCTACTTTTCCACGAATCCGTCCCTCTCGCACTGAGGGTTTTTTCGCATATGGAGTAACAGGGACGCTAAAACTTTTACATATCGCCTTAACGAGGGATGCAATGAAACACTTATTCTTTTGAATTCATTAATTGAAATGTTACAATTCAAAAATCCTACAATGAGGCCAGATACTCGTACAACTTATAAGCAACAGGTAAGTGTGACGCCTACATTCGCATTCCTACCTACTGGGTTTCTTTAGCAAAGTTACACCAACGCGTTTTAATTTTAAGGGGCAGGTAGTTGCCAACGACCTTGAGTTGACTTGAGTTGATGTCGGTACAAATATCGACAGAAACTATATTGATATAACGTTCACATCAGCGCGCACTACATTACGTTTCGACGTCGTGTCGCTCGCTCTCACAATGGACGCGATGGACGGAAAAAAATCCATTAATAATTTTTTTAAGCAATATTTTCCTTGTATTTGAGTGTAAGAACCATGCAAATACCATAAGTGGTTTTAAAAATATAACCAATTATTTAATTTTAGTCTAAAAACAGCTTGACTTTCAACAATAATTTCATGCTATTTCTTATAAGCGAGAATAATTTCCTTAAATAAAGTTGCTCTTTATAGCGACGATATATATTTATATATATATATATTTATAATTTTTAAACATACCGTTTAAGAAAAATAACTTTAGGAGTCATTTTCGGATGACGCTGGGCAGAGGCGCCTTAATTAATGAATTCTTTAGCTATTGGTGGAGCTTTTATCCTGTCAGAGCATTTATACAGAGATTTAAGAAGAGGTAGGGATCATAATTACAGAGCCTTGAATGCCTCGGAGAATAAATAGAAGGAGATATTATATTTACCATGTTTTAAAAGCATTTTTATAGGAGTTAAAAAATAATTTCGCTACATCTTTTTATGACAGGATGGGATGTTCCGCAGATCATTGCGCTGTGACAAAAGAGAGCTGGGGCTCTACCGCGTAATTCTCATTTGTATCAACTTCAAGTAAATGCATGCGAAATTCAACGCGTGCAAAAGAGATGGCATGTTAGGCGGGCGTCGTCGCACGCTCGTCAAATTTCAATCTCAAGTTGATGTTGATGAAAATGAGAATTACGCGGTAGACTCACTGATCAGTGAACATTTTATTGAACTTACAAAACCAATCTTACTTGATGAAGTTCCAAAGCATGTGCGTCGACAAAATTGTCTAAAAAGACTACTCTCTTTGATTATATATACACCTATTCAATTCGTTTGGAATTATAAAAGTAATAAGTAGGTAATAAAATATACAGCTAACCAAATCAATAAACATAATCTTTCTTTATGCCATGAGATTTCTTTAACATTTCACCGAGGAAACTTTCATACAGGAAATCATTCATTCACCTCTAATGCAATTTTCTAAACCCATAGGAAAATCTAATACACATTGGAAGTAACCAATCAGGCCATATTGCAGTCACTCATCAAGCAAATGATAAGGTATGTAGCTACTAGATATATATGATTAACAGGTGGGTGCATTAAAGTAAGAAACCGGCAGAAAAGTAGAAAGTGGTACTTGTTATCTTTAGATCCCACCCATATCTTTCTTGGTAATTGATGTCGGTGGTACAAACATATTTAACACTTTTCCAATTACCCACACTTGCAATTTATAACCTGCTAAATGGTACGTGTAACTGTGAACGAGTCACTGCATAGTAATTTGAATTAATTATGATTGTAGCGAAAGGTGGAAGATAGGTAATCCAGAGATTGGGGCCAGTACAGAAGGCCAGCGTCAAGTTATTCAGAGATTTCGTCGCAATGAGCGTTTTTCCTTATGTCAAATTTAGTGTTTAATAAGATTCCTAGATGGCACTGTCATATTCTTTAGCAACAGAATCAAAGGCAAAATTTGCACCACTTGGACATTGATTGCTACAAAGCACATTTTATCTATGGTGACATGGACAGCGCCATCTGGAGGAAAGCTAAGAAATAAGAAAAAAAAACAACGAGAAAAACGCTCATTGGCCTTTTCTTTTTTTTTTTCACAAACATTTACGATTAGAAAACCGTTTCGAGGAACAGCTTTTCAAAATTCAAAAGTCACTCAATAGTTATTTAACAAAAATTGTGTATGCTGCCATCGCAAAGTTTCCATTGGTTTCGGTAAATTAGAATTCCAAAATATTTTTTTATTCAAAATTTTAGAAATTCTTATTTACAGCAACCAATGGAACTTTGCGTTGGCAGCATACACAATACATAGGTAAGTAATAAGGTTTTGTTGAATAACTACCAAGTGAATTTAGGTGTTCTGTTTCGATTATTTAGAAAAAGGCAGGTTTTTATAATCCGGCTGCGAAACCGCTCAGACAGCACACATTTTATTAAATGAAAAAAAAAAAGATATTTTTCATTTGACTTTCAGTGACGTAATCATTGCATATTTTAATAGCCATATTTACTTTTCTTGAACGCGTCCTAAAGTTTGATAAGGATCTAATTTTTTTACTTTGAACCTTTGTACGCGGGCTCCCTAATTTTAATGGGCATGAAGGTGGAGAATTAAGGCGATATGTTAAAGTTTTAGCTTCCCTGTTACTCCATATACGAAAAAACCCTCAATGCGAGAAGGACGGATTTGAGGAAAGGTAGCAAAAAATCAATTTTTTATTAATATAAAATCCCATCTAATAAAATATAATTGCAGTCCATATGTCGTTCCAAAATGTCAAACCAGGAGAATTGGTGTCGAAAAAGACCTCATTTCAATAAATATTTTTATCGAGCCGAATTTCTCTAATCGCATTTCTGTTTAACAGATCCCTAAAAAAAAGTTCCAAAAGTAATATACCATTTTATCAAAATAATACATTCTTTACTGAAGTAGATATGCAAATTCTAAAAGTGTATTTTTTTTCCCGTAGCGCCTTAATCTGGAACGCCAGAAAAAATACGTAGTCACCACGTGAAAATTGATAGGAGTCTAATGAAGCGTATTTTGAAACAGATTACAACCAAGTCTACGGAACCAATACATTGTTGATGAGGTACACTTTTCAGACTTTTAAATACAGTTACAATAAATAAATCAAAATAGCAATCAGGCGGAGGCAAACATGCTCCATATTTAGGTAAAACCTTGATGGCGACCGCGATTGCCTTTACAAAAGGTCTTCCAAACCGGTTGCAATAAGAGTAAGGTTCTTTGCCATGTAGACCGTGGGATTGGACCCACAAAACTACAAATATCTTAAATTTGCAGCCGCTTCGACCATGAGACTAGGCGTCTATCTGAATGTGTTTAAAAAAGAAGACCATGTTATGGTCCGACTTTGTGATGATGCAACTTGATAGGCCGTGATGTGACGATCACGTTCCCGAGAAACATTGTCTCAAAAATACGGACCAAAGTGTAAGGATGCAAACATTTTTTTTTTGTTCTCGTCATCAGCTGTGCCAGATTGTGCGAATTATCGCCATTTAGCAGTGGCGTGCACAGAACTTTTTGCTGGAAAAGCAACCAATTGGTCAAGAACAACAATAAAAAAAAAATTAAAAAATTTAAATATCACTTTGAAAAAAAAAATTTGTATGAAGCCAGGGTAGACAATGTCTACCCTAGAGTGAAAATTTCCAATACAAACTTTTTTTTTTCAAAGTGATACGAGTATTTAAATTTTTTCATATTTTTTTTATTGTTGTTCTTGACCAATTGCTTGCTTTTCCAACAAAAAGTTCTGTGCACGCCACTGCCATTTAGGCAACCTTAGGGGGTCAAATGGCGACCAAAAAATCAGATAGGCTACCAGTAGCCATTTATGCTACCTAGGAAAAAAAGATCGGGCGATTTAGGCTATTTCAGGATTACTCCAAATTTATTGAATAATTCCATAATTGCTTGTAACGAAACGTAATATGTACGTCCACAGTTCTTTCACGCTGCTTGCGTTCCATTGCGTCCACTAAATTTGTAGGAGTGTAAGCGTACAACATAGAGTTCTAACTCGCTGATATGACAGAGTTCAAAATCAAAACAAGAAAGCGAAAAGCAACTATGTACGAATATGTACGTAAAGCCCTCTTCAGCGCTCAAAAAATGCTCAACTGCCATCTTGGCTATAAACCAATACCGAAGAGAAAGAGAGTTATATAAAACTTGTCTGTCACACACTATGCTATACTCTATTCCAGTATGAAAAATAATGTTTGTAAACAAGTTTATAACCTAAAAATTATGAAATATATATTCCAGTTTTTTTTGCTGTACAAATAAACATATTAATGCACTTGAGTTCACTTTTATTAGTGTAAACTAAAATGTATACATTCATAGATAGAAAAATGCTTTTTTTACGTCATATTTCATCACTTTTAGGTTATAAAGTTGTTTACAAACAGATTATAAATTAAACCATTTCAAGTAACCGGGTGTAATAATAATTCCAGTAGGGACAAGACTACTTCGTGGTTTTGCGGCTGCGTCCACTCGCATTTTTGCAAGAAATACGATATTTTATACTGAACTACAATCTTCATTGCTCTCGCTCATCGTTGCGTTCATAATGCAATTTAACAAAAGGAAGCGTTCATAAAAAAAAATGTATGCGCTTTGAGATGGAAAAGTATGTGGGGAAAATTTAAACTATTACAGTATGCGACACGAATAAATATTTGTGAAACTATCTGCTTGAAGTTTTTCCAAGAATATGGACTTTTTTTGAACCTGTGTATTTTTGGGCAAACAATAGAAAAAAATATTCTTATACACGGTGCCTTAAATCCGACCGAGTTGAGTTATTCACTATTAAAATTCGTCTTACGAACATACCATCAATCAACAATCTATTTTTACGAATATTTATACTTCATCCGTGCGTAACATATTTACGGCATCGATATAACTACTATCTAAGTAGTACCTTAGTTCCTACTATCTATTCTATTTTGTCAACTTGGAACAATAAAGGGCAGGCCTTGGCTTTTGTTTAAAATACATCAGTCAGTTTGTTCCTAAATAATTTCGAGTTCAATAAAAATAAGTAACTAACCTCTTATATCTCGTTGCAATGTCGGCGAGAGTGAGCCAGCGACCAAAGCAGCGTCCAACAAGTTGATGTTTTCCCGGCATCGAGTCACGATATCCGTCTGCATAGAGAAAAAAAAAAAGAATTCATTTTCGCGCGGTTTCAGTTCAGAAATCTGCAGTCAACGCGCGAATTCCTTCCAAACATAGACAATTTAAAAAGTAAAAATACAGAAGGCAGTTTTCAAGATGCCATGTTTATTTGGGATTGATTCAGCAAGTATTGGCGCGTTTACAGTATTTCTAAATGTGATGTAACCTAAGGCTGTGCACAATATTAGCATTTCTAAGCTACTTTGTTGTACTAAAGTTAACTAACTCACATTTCATTTCCTTGTTTTAGATACAGCTTCTTTTAAGATATCCACAGCACCACACTCGCAACACAAATCAAATGCCATGCGTTTTAGTCATATTAAGATTCATGCAGAAATTCAGTTTTTTCTTTTTTAATTTGTACAATTCAAACAATTTTTTTTTTCATGAGTTACAAATTTTAACTTAATCAAATAAAATAAACTAAAATTACCAAAATGATTAAGGAAATTATTTCTATCAGCCAGATCAAAACAATAAGAACTAAGCTTAAGATTTCGAAATTTAGCAGAAAAAAAAAGGATGTTATTGACATTTTTGTAAGCGTTAAACGTTGACCAAGAAGGGTGTTAATTGACTGAAACTCCATTTTCAAAATAACACATTTATTAACTCTAAACAAGAATACAAAAATCACTCGTTGCCTTTAACATTGTAATGGAAAAAATGTTCAATTAACATCCTATCTACCAACATTCAAATAAGATTAGTAGTTACAAAATAAATATACAAAAAAATATGAGAGAATAAGGAGTTCAGTCGTCATGAATTCGTTATTATTTGAAAATATTTGTTATTTAGGTAAAGAAAACAAAATACAACCTTACTTTAGTCAACCTACCTAATCATTTATGCGTAAACTATATCACTCAATGACAAGAAATCACGTTTTGAATGAGGTAACGTTAATATAAAAAATAATGATTATAGGTAAACTTATATTTTGTAACAATTATTTTATTAGATAATGCCATTTTGACTTTTATTGTGTCAAATGTGACATGAAGTAAAGTAACTTAACGATTGGTTTATTAAAAGGTATCTGTAAATAGTTATATATTTATCAACAAAATATCAACATAGTTAAAACTATTTTTAGACCTGGTCTAAGCACCATTTTATTCCCATTAGATGGAATAAGAAATATGAATTAATAGGCATTAAAATCAAAAGGTTAATTGCCAGAAAGAAGAAAACGGGTTAGTAAAGGAAACTCACACGAAAATATTAATTAATAAAAGTGTTTTCTAAAAACTAAACGGAACCATTTTCATTGCTTTTTAGATAAAGTTGAAAATATATCCGTTATTCAAAGAAATAATAGTACCTACGTCAAATCAATAAGTTAGTAATCAATTCCTTAATACAGCGCCGCGATTGTCAGATCTAACTTGCATTTAAATATAACACCATTTAAATGCATGTAATTTGTACGAATTTCTTAGTTATACAGCTACAAAAACACTAAAAGCGCTTCAACTTTGCTCAGCAAAATCGAACCTTGAATACAACCACTTGAGCCACCAAAAATCTAGTTACGACAATCTCACAATCGCAGCGAACCTAACACATATACTTACATATATAATAATAAATATCACACAAGCCCAAGCCAACTGTCATTGTAGATGTATATAGACTATAATAAGGATGGAAAAAGCGGCAATAACAAGACCAAATCTGCATGCAGGGCGTCTAGCGATCAAACAGGGTAATTCGTCATCAGCGTCCGTGTAACTACTTAATTCGGTATCATAATTCCTTACATAATCGAATGCGCGAAGTAAGTCCGGGGACGCCTCGTGCCGAGCCATTATAGCCTCTGTTGCTTCCAACTGCGAACTCGAACGACGGATTAGCGAACGAACTTCCTCCGATTCCGAATCGGAATCGCCGCTCCAATGATTCCTTCTACTATGCTTCTTAGGACTCGAGGATTCGTCTTCAGAGTCAACGCTCTCAGTCGAACGACGGCGCAATTCTGACAACGCGATCTTTTGCAGTTCATCGTTCTGATCGTTGTGATTCCTACGGCGTCTATTTAGAGAATCTAGGATATCAGGACGATTATTCACTTCAGTGTACTCTAAAGAGCTGTTGATTTCATCGCTAGTCAAGTTTGAGCTGTGTCGGCGACGGCTCAAAGCCTGAACGTTTAGAAGGTCGAACTCTGGCGACCGTTTGTGGTTTTTGCGATCGCTTTCAGACGGTTTTCGACGTCTACTGCCGTCGTTACTTTCAATACTGGTGTTGTTTCTAGATCTTTCCAGGCTATCGAGTAGATTTTTCTTTCTTTCGGCACTGGACATGGATTTTTTGGGTTTCCTTGACGGGGTTTCAACTGGGGACGTTCTAGTAGGTTTCTTATATCTGGGTAGACTTCTTTCCCGGGATATATCCGACGGGGGTTTCCTACGACGGGTCCCGCTAGGGCTGTGCTCGTTCTCCGGCTGTGCGGATAGGGATGAGCAACAATCGGATTGCGAATCGAGAAACGCTCGGTAATCGTCACCGAACTCGAGTAATCGTCTCGCCGCATCAGAATCAGGCGCTTCGGAGTAGTTCTCGGAGTTGTATTTTTCCTGTTGACAGAAAGAGATTGTTAGTTGGTCGTAAATCATCATCAAATCAGTGTTGCTTGAGTATTTAGATACAACGAGTAGATTCATTTTTTCGTAAAAGAATACTATTACATAAGTGAGACATGTTCGTTAATTGTTTATGAACACATCCGTAAATTTTACTGTTTTGAAAAAGGATCCACACACTAAATTATAAAAGAAAAACAATCGAAATTCTGTATGAAAATCATAAAAAGAGTTCAAATTTTGACTGTGTTATATTATTGTTATTATAGAATAGAATAGCTTTATTTGGTATTTCAACATTATCACTTAAAACCAACAACTGTCATGAGCATGGCTAGCGCCATGACACCGATTTTCAGTGAATGCCTATATTATATTATGTATTCTATCTAAAGATGTGTGCAAAATTTTATTGAGATCGAACCTATGAAAACCTCATAAACACTTACAGGTCCCGGCAGTAAACAATGCACATTGTATCGTAGCGTCATCTTTGTCGCAAGAAGCACTAACAGTCCGGTGACAGAGACGGCGCTCTATGAAGCCGAAGATAGTCGATGAGCATTATTTACTGCCGGGTAACGTAAGATATTTCTATGGGGGAACGCGACAAAAGTGTTATTATAATATATAATAAAATATAATATATATTATATTATTATATTAACTTTTATCAAAACGCATCCCTCACCTGATAAAAGTCCCAAGCTTGTTCAGAGAAGGAACTGTGCTCCTCTGTCCCAGTGTTAACACTCTTGTCCACGTCGGAGTCTTTGTCCACGGAGAGGTCCCACAACTCGTTCGGGTTGCCGAGGGAGACGGCGAGATGGCTTCGTTCGCGTTCCATGCTGTGTGCCAGTCTGAAGAAAAAAGTAGCGGGCTGTCAGAGATCCAACCGTAAATTAATTAAGTGAATACTTCTTAACGCAGAGCAAGGAATCAATTACCAAAGATAATATAAGCACTTGTGTCAATGGCAGCGTCATTTCAACATTCTTGTTATTCCGATCAAATAAGCATTAACTTTTCATTAATAATAACAAATAATGGATGATTAAAAACGTAATAATTAATATTCAGAAATCATATTAAAAATGTCATCCCGGGAATGATGTACAAGTTCTGAACATGCTCTAATAATTACCACTTTGAGATGGCTATCATAGTTTATTTACATCCTAACAAACCTGAGAAGGAAGAAAAAGTGAAAAGGAAAACGAGTATTTCTAACTGCGGTGAAAAGGGAAATTTCGAATTACGCGATGGTTTAACAACAAACCCCTAAAAATACATAAATTTAAGTTACCAAAAGTGTAGCCAGATGTGCTTTTATTGTTTTAGATAAAATCAAAAAAATAATACGACTCAAACATCGAAAATGTTATATAGATTAATAATGACCAAAATATGTTTGAAAAACATCCAAAATCTTGCCAAAATCATGTTTCTCCAGAAAAAAGTTTTAAATTTTGCACCCGCGACAAAATCGGCACGATTATATTATCTTCACGAGTTACATGAAGCGTGCATATTATAGCGAAATGAAACAGCATGACATTTGGCCACGCCCACAACTGAGTTGAGAGAACACTACGAGATTTTCTAAATTTGGAGACTGGCCCTTAAATCCTGTTTCCATGTAAACATCTGTGCCTGGTGAATTCCTTACCTAGGTCTAACTTCTCCCCCATTAGGCCCCAACTTGAAGGTCGGCGCGACTGTTTCCTCATTCTGCTCCGGTATGGTGCCGTCTTGCTCTGTCGTGGAGATGTGCGTCTTCTCGATGCGCGCGCGCAGGTGAGCGATGGAGGCGAGTTGTTGCCGGATGAGGTCAGCTTCATCGCTGTCGTTTCCCGAAGTTGAGGTTGTGTCGAATCTAGGGGGAAAAAACGATTTGTTAGTATGTTCTTTGTAGAAATTGTGGTTTTAGGCAAGTTGAAAGAATAACAGCTCAATATTTTTTGGTAATGAGCGTAAAGGAAAACAAATGATGTTGTGCGAAATAAAAGGAGTCTCTCCGAGTGGTGTAAACTGAGATAAAATCACTGATTACATACTTCGAATACGCCCGGACCAAAACATCAGTCGCTCAAGTGCACAATTTAACTTTGTTTTTTTGTTAAGAAGTTAAAAGTGAAAAAGATATTGGTCTGTGGAAATTCACCAACCATAGTTTAATAAAAGTTAAGTTTATAAATCAACAGCTTGAAATTTAACGCACAATTAACCAACCAAAGCAAATAGATGCGATATATTACGACACTTCTATAAAGGCGTCATCATTCGAATACAGCGGGAATTAAAATTAATAAAAGTATATCATCATATACTAGCGTGGCGATTTACCTCAATCCTGTATAAGCAGTTTTTTTTCGGCTATACAGCTAAGAGGCGAGTTATAGCTATACTAGCTTTTACCCGAGGCTTCGCCCGCGCTGTCTTCGTTTGCATTTTCCCGGTATAAAAAGTAGCCTATGTCACTCTCCGGCCCATTAAAATGAAAATTTGACCTTCAAGTTATTTACCTTTCAAGAGTAAAGGAGTCACCGATAAAGTGGAATAGAAAAAAGTTTCATGAGTAATAGAGATATAAAAGGTTATTTATATTATATAGCTTAGCACTACGGTCTGGTTATAAACTTCTTGGCCCTAATAGTACTGTAACATATAGCTAGGCAATATGTTAGGTTTAGGTAAGGCTAGGTTTTATAGGTAGGCTAAAGGACTATTTGTTCGTGTTTAGTTGGCAATCGATAACCTTTATGGATCGATATACGTCGTATTGACTGATTTATTTCGTATTTTCCAAAAAAATAAATACAGATCCAGTAAAAAAGATCTTTCAGACAAAACACGAGCAAGATTCCTTAGAGAGTCCCATCGGTGTGAAGGTGGCTCTCCATAAATAAATATTCCTTCGAGAGTCCTACTGAAGTATGGCTGATTTTCTATAAATATTCCTTCTAGAGTCTTGACGAAGTAAAATACCTCCAGCACGATAAGCGAGTGCCCTACGAGGTTCAGAGCTCCCCTTCCTTAATGTGCATCTGTTAATTAGGAAGAAATAGAAAAAAAGAAATAATACAAGATGTCAAAGTGAAAACAAAATAGTATAATAGAAAGTGTGTGTATACTATAGTACAAACCTGTTCTTCCTAGACGTAGCGGGGTCGCTGGCAGCACTTCTCTCATTCCTCTCTTCTATCTCGGGACTGAGTCTGCCGCAGAACGACAACGACTTGAACAGGCGTTGCTCCCTTCTTGCTGTGTTGCCATCGTTACCTGAAGCAAAAACAGCGGGCCTATTATGTATCTGAACTGGGTGTCTATCATCAAAAACATAGATATGCTATCGAATTCCATTTGTCTAAGGATATGTTCGCACTTGAAGTGACGACACAGTTCGTAAATATTTCAATACCCACTAAAAGCAATTTTGAAAGTTTAGTTTTTATCTATATTTTTGATAATAGGCACCCAGTCCAGTTAGCAACCAAATATACAGAGTAGGGGGGCAGGCAAAAAATAAAAAATACATTTATGTATTGATAGATAAGTTTTGTAAATACTAATAATATAAAATGTAAGCTTCAGAAATATATATAATATAAGAAATATAAGAAATAAATATAAGAAATATATGATTACCTATGACGTATAAAACGTTTGTTGTTGTAATTAATTAATTCATATAAAATATACTAGTATATAATTCGGCCCACTTTGGGCCCGGCATCATCGACTTTTTACGAGTCAAATTTAAACTTACGAGTATAAAAATATATGTAATAAAATAATAAATGTACATGAACTATACGTAAATTAAAGGTTTATTTAATATATACGACTCAAATGATAAGTAAAATCTATAATACAAGGTGAAATCTAATCAACCGACCGAACCCATACCGGAGACCCGGCCAGCGACCAGGAACAAGGTTCAATGATAACCAACCGAGCCCCCAGCACGAACCCAGGCGGCCGACCAAATCCCAGCCTATATACTACATAATAATAGGTTACATATATAATTACATGCCTACTTCGGCCCATTTGATTAGTCTTGCTAAGAAGAAGGGCAAGAAACTTAGCAAGATCATGTATTTTTTAGCATATTTCCTTTTTTTTTAACATATCTACTTTAGCTAAGAATTATAGCAGGAATTCAGGGTAATAAAAAAAATACATATATATATATATATACAGGGTGGAAAAAATTTAAGGGCCCTGGAGGGGAACTACCTTAAATCCTTTAGTTAGCTCATTTTACTGAAAGGAAACATTCCTTTATTTTTTAAAAGAAACAAAACTGCATTCAAAGATATTCTGAAATTCGCTTGTCTCACCCGGAAATCGAATAAAATAAAAATTAAAAAAAAAAACCCTCGCTATTTTATCATACGAATCGGTAGGATTATTGTTCAGAATAAAATTTGTCTAATAAACATTTGGTCTTACACTCATCTGTTGTACGAGATACTCATGAAATTAAATATTTATTACAAGTTCTTTGTTAACAATACCTAGTACTGTTCACTTGTAACAAGTAAATGACATGTTATAATTTTCTTATCTCTCTTACATCCAAAGACATCGTATGAAGTACAAGCTTGCTAATGTTATTTATCTTAAGTACCTTGTTGAATATTTCAATAAGAAAATCGTTAAATGGTAATAATAAATGTATGCAGAGCACAATTACTTCTTGCACTAGGCGTAACGACGAAAAGTTTAAAAACGGAACGTATTTTTTTTGCAACGCGGAGCAACAAATTTGAAGTTCGAACCATAACTTTCAACATGTTTAAAACCGATAAAAGTATTCGTTCGAAATTCAAATTTTGTTTTGTTTTGCTTTCATTCCGTGCTGTCATTGTGTAATAATGGTGTATAATTATTACTTAACAAGTGAACAGTACTAGGTTTTGTTAATAAAGAACTTGTAATAAATATTCAATTTCATGAGTATCTCGTACAACAGATGAGTGTAAGACCAAATTTTTATTAGACAAATTTTATCCTGAACAATAATCCTACCGATTCGTATAATAAAATAGCGAGGGTTTATTTTTTAAATTTTTAGTTGGTTCAGTTCCCGGGTGAGACAAGCAAATTTTAGAAGATCTTTGAATGCAGTTTTGTTTCTTTTAAAAAATAAAGGAATGTTTCCTTTCAGTAAAATGAGTTTACTAAAGGATTTAAGGTAGTTCCCCTCCAGGGCCCTTTCATTTTTTCCACCCTGTATATCGAGGGCCTCAAACTGAAAAGGCGTATCTACAGATTTTATGATTTCCGAAAATTCCGACTTCTTTGGGCGAATCTACATATTTATTAGCTCTGTGATGTACTGAAAAAGTAACGGTTGCTCCACTGGTTATAGGTACTACTATGCCTGAGTCTACGACGTCAAAAGCGTTTTTAAAATTAAAGAAAAATATTTTTCTATAAATAGACGATACTTTTATATTTTTGTAGATACGCCCTTTCAGCTTGATGCCTTCGATATATATATATATATCTTTGTCGAGTCAGATACTTTGTCGAAATCGATCCAAAAGAAAGAGGACATCTTTTTTTCAATGAGCTAATTAGATGTATTTTTCTTTAGGAACGTTGTTCAGTGTGATCAGTAAAGTATGCGGTTACACTAAAAGATACCAGTATTCTAGGTATATAAATCACACTACCTAATGCTAAACTCTGGTGATGATACTAAAAGCATATATGCTCACCTCGTCTCCTAAACTTGAGTCGTTTCCTTCGCAGCCAGCACTGCTTGTCGCTTGCTTCTACACACGATGTACACGCTTCTGTCATGGTGTTCGTGCTTGATACGTGACCCTGAAAGAAGTTATATATAGTTACTGAAACATACATGCTGAAACATAACTAGAGATTGAGACACTCGTGCAAAACTATTACGAAACTCATACCAATGTGTCATACTATGTTACAGTTGCACAATAGTACATTGTTCACCGAGGGAAGAAAGGGGAAGATTACCAACGATTCGCCTCGGGCCTCAATACACACGGGTTGGGAATCGCACTTTCTCCCGAGTGATACATAGTGCTTTATACTACACCTGCGAGGAAATAGTATAATTTTACTTTTAATCAAGATTCAATAAAAGAAACCGACTGACTCTTTTTTATTGGAAAAGCAAGTGGCCAGTATCATTTTTCGAGTTTTATGTACGAGTTCGCAAAATAATACTGGCCACTTACTTGGCCACTTGCTCATTCTTTATATTATTAAAAAAAAAACAGCACGTCAACAATGGATTTGCATATGTTTTTTCTGCCCGCTCAAGCACGTTAACAATGAATTTTCATACACTTTTTCCGCCCGCATATTTGTACGACAGTAATGACGTATTTTCTGAATCGTTTTCAAAAAGGTACTTTCCGAGCTGGTGTAGTATAAAATACTATTTTGAGGGGCACACCGCGCAGCTGTGAAACAAGGGGTATGGTAGCGGCGTTAGGTCCAATTTCAGACACAACCAATCCACGTGCCAAAAGAACAATGTAGCACTGTATGCAGCCAGAGGTTCTGTCATTAATCAAATACGTGACTTTTTCACCGTTTTTTTTTTTCGGAATTTCAGCGTGTTTTTCAAATTTCAGCTCAATCAGTTAATCAAGCAGCACCCCAAACTCTCTTAGGATTATTGCCGTGGTTGGTTACCTTGCTAGATAAGATAATGAGCGGCAATCAATGTTATTTTATTGACCTCCCCATCGCCAGTGGCGTAACTAGGATTTGTAGCTAGGGGGCCGGCCCCCGGCTCCAACTCATGAAGCCATCAACTAGTATCCGTTCTCAATTATGTGATCTTAATAAGATAAATAGAGATAATCCTCCATATTCTGAGATTAAATATAAACCTAAAACAAAACAAATAACGCCTTCAATTGGATAAAGCATCGTTTTACATCAATGACACCCGTATTTTCAGATGCCAGATGCCGGCCAGATTGGGCCAGATGATACTCTGGGGGGGCTGTGCCCTCTAGCCCCTACCTAGTTACGCCTATGCCCATCACCGAATGCAAGAAAGTTATTTTACAAACAAAATACCATCACCATAACCTACCTGAACTGTAGTAGAACTTCCTCTCAGCTTAGAATTAGAATCCGCCGGCGTCACCCTTTGTGGGCTAGCCAGCGTATTCAATGCGGACTCCGATATTGACATATTGGTGCGGGTCATAGCGGCAACATCGCCGTTAGTGGGCGTGGCCGCGAGCGACGTTGCCGCGCCGCTGAGCTGTGACAGGCAGGAGACCGACCAAGGGCGTGCGCTGTTGCCAGATCGCTTCTTGCGTAGTGTCACCTGTTAGGATTAGAGCCTCAACCTTATTTTTGGATTAGAACAATAAACAAACGTGTACATGTAGGCAGACCTTGAAATAGCGTAATAAATAACAATATTTTTGGACAGTTATGTATTAAATAATGTTTTATATTGCTATTCATTTTAATACATTACAACGTTAATATTAACGAAACGAATAAATAAAAATGCTATAAAACAATTTGTATTGGTATTTTTCTTTAACGATTTAAAGGTCTGTATGTAGGTATTAGGTATGTGTTTTAGTAAAAATTACTAAATTAAATGACACGAAAATGCATGTTATAAGACCACAAAAAAAAACCATAACCCATATGTCATTCATAATTCATACTTATAAATCAGTCTCAAATTTCTAACATCATATATGATGTAAGAAATTTTTTTGGTATACAAAAAAAAAAAACAGTGTATTGGCATTCTTTTTTTGGATAACAGATGCAATTTTTGTTTATAATGAATGGTTTCATTTTGCACATCAACTACATTTATTAGTTCTACCAATTTTAAAGTTCCATTTTAATAAACTGCTAGATATATGAACGTTATCAAATCGGAACAGATTTGAGGTGAAACGTACAGTGTAACTATAAAGTCATGAAATAAATAGGGGCGCCACTTTCTTTGCCAAAACAGAATTAATATGATCCTGTATATGATAATACCTGAGATCTTTTGTATGGAGAAATCAAGTGTTACTAGTAAAAACTATTTTAGTTCCATTTCATTACTTTATAGTTGCACTGTAGCAACAAGTCTTACATAGTTTGTGGCACAAACTTGAATGAAAAAAAACTCTGAATTGGTAAATAACTATTCTTTATAACAGCTACACACGTTTTCAACTTGAAAATTTTATTTTTTAGCAATATTTTGAGCTAATCATGATAGACGATAGCTGTTCATTTACAAATCGAATCATTCGCATCAGCCCATGCGCAACATGCATGTTTTGATTTATTAGGTTAGTGCTAAAATGTGCTCATTGATGCGCAAAACGGAACAGGCCTCTGTTCTCGAAAATGCTCTACGTGTAATCTCACTCTTAAGGTCCTTAACTTAATAAACCTATAACCATTAACCACGTCCAGTACACACATGTTATTTTCACTACCAACACAAATATTTACCTTAGCATGGTGCGTCGGTGTAACAGTGCAAGTCGAAGTGCTCATGTCCATAGAAGAATGCAGGTTCCTTTCCTCAGATGTTAAAGAGGTATCCACTTCGCTTTCTGTCGTGTACTCGCCTGATGCGTCATAGGACTCAGTGCCCTGGAGATAGGGACGAGAATTGTTTGAAAATTTTTGGGCAATTAGACATAGAGACGCCTAAATTAATTTTAGTGAAAAGATACAAATTGTAAAGATTCGTTGGTTTTCCATTTATCTATGTCAAGAGTTAGATAAAGAATAGATCTTCTGAGCAGATAACCGTTTGATTCACCAAAAAAAACCGTGCGAGATAAAATTTTGCGCAAGATTAGAGAATAGAGTGCCCTCAATAGTCTGCCAGATAAGTTACACTTCAAACATTGAGGATAAAATATTAAATAGTAAATTTTGAGTTTTGAGTGGCATCTAGCTCAAAAGAAACTTAGATGAAACCATACCTGGTGATTGTCATTCTTGCCCTCCGAACTCTGATTCAGCCACTCCTTGATCCTTGACATCTTCGCACGATTCGCGGACTTCCCTTCCTCCTCAAACATCAATGGCATTAAATTTCTTCCTTTCTTCTTTGCCAGATTTTGCTGAGCCTGTTTCTGTACCAATTCTTCAGCCTGTATCACTAATCTTTCAATATCCTTGCAACGAGTGTTTTGGTCTACACGCAAAAGGTCCGGAGTTGACGATTCAAGTTTTGATTTTGGTTTCGAATCGTCTTTTTTATCGTCCAAAGGCAGCTCGCACTGTATTTCTACTGAAGATGTCATGATATCAGTTGAGTCTTCGTTAGCGACCTTGGCTCCACCCACGTAGGTCCATTCTTCCTCTGAAGATTCCTCCTGAGATTTTTCGTCAGTTTCAATCATTTGTCTGTCAGAGTCCGTGTCGTGGTGTCTGAAGTAAAATGTGGCACAGTTTTTGGATTTTCGGTCAGATTGGTTGAATTTTGATGTGTTTACGGCTTTCTTTCGCTTGATCACTGTTGGTGGCGTTTTCAGTTTACTATCGTTCAAGTCGTTCTGAACTCCTGAAAGTAAGAGAGAAAATTTTATCATTTATTGTCGTGATAAAGTGTTATCTTCATGATAGCATTGTTTAGAGTATTGTCAAGTTTCTGAGACTATGACTGGTTATTCTTGGAAACGACAAATAATTGTTTTTTTATTCAAATGAAGCGAGAGTAAAGACTTTATTGTGGGATCGATGAAATAGAAAGTTATGTTTGTTTACGTCTCAAATTGCACATGTAATGTCTTGTGTAGAATTGTAAATATTACTTTTAACTTTATGATGTTTCTGATTCATACATTACGTGTGAGTTACTATTATTGTAGTCATAACTAGACAGTTATCTGACTTCCGCAAGCAGTGGATTCTAAAAATAGTCATGACAGTAATA
Organism: Ypsolopha sequella; assembly: GCA_934047225.1. Lineage (NCBI taxonomy): Eukaryota > Metazoa > Arthropoda > Insecta > Lepidoptera > Ypsolophidae > Ypsolopha > Ypsolopha sequella. Next base: position 17,681,460 of record OW204004.1, on the reverse strand, counting down.
GCACTCATTTGTTTCTAGGAAACTACAAATTGTACTTAAATTCGTAATACCATAACAGCCATTTTGTTTTTTTTACCTGAATGCTCATTTTCATTTAACTTTCACTGTCATTCAAAAATTAATTGTCTTGTCATATCTGGGGTACAAATAAGTATGAAATTTGGTATCGACTCGACATCGATTCGATAAATAAAAATATAACTCTTATTTCATTGCAATAAGCGTTTTTTGTTCTAAATGTATCGATTTTATCTGTCAGATTTATCGAATCGATGCTTACGTACTTGCTATCCAGATGACATAATTTTCGTTGATGCATCATGCTTACCATCAATCTCATCATGTGCAGGAACGGTTTGGTCGGTGGGTCTGTCCATCACTTCATCCATCGCGCTGGGTACGCGTCGCTCGTCCGCCATCTTGTTATCCGCCATCTTGTTTCTGTCACGTGATACTTCGTTCTCCGAGTCCGAGCCGAAGCCGCGCCACGTGTATGTTAAAACATATTCGTGTTCCTCCTTGGGAAAAAAATTATCGATTATAGCAAACAATTCTAATTCGACAAAAAAAAAATTACTATATGCGTCATAATTAAAATTATATAAATATAAGAATAATAATATTGTCGAAAATAAAATTAAAGGATTTTTGTCGACATACAATTTTAACATCAGATAAAACAGTACGATTTTTTTAATTAAACTTACATTTTGGGATCTTTAACACACCAATTGGGCCCCAACATTACACCTCTCGTGATTTTTAGGTACTAAACAAATAATAATATATTTTGACACGCAGTCCGCATTCAAATTGAGGCCTTATCCCGAAAACAATAAAAACCAAAATCCTACCTCAGAGCAAGACTGCCGGCTGTCGACAGAGTCGTATTCGAACCGACTTCGCTTCAGCGGCGTGCCGCGTCGCTCTGGTGTCCTGGGTGACCTTGATGAACGGCGCGGAGACCCTCGCCTGCTGAGTCTTGGCTGCTTCAGGGCTGGCTCGTCGTCGCTGTCGCTAGCCGCTTCTACTGTGATGCCACCCTGGAATTGAGGGACGGGGATGTTTAGATTGGAGTCGAACCTATTAGCATGAACTTGGTTTCGATTTGAAATCGATTCGACAAATAAAAATATACCTCTTATTTAATTGCAATAAGGGTTATCGTTTAGAATTTATCGATTCTATCTGTCAAATTTATCTAATCGACGCTTACTTTATCGATTCTATCTGTCAAATTTATCTAATCGACGCTTACTTTATCGATTCTATCTGTCAAATTTATCTAATCGACGCGTACGTGCTCGCATAGCGGGAGAGTGATTACAGACAGTTGCGTAGGATCAGTCATTCGTTAGTTACCGACTTCCGCAGATTTTGCGGAAGTGTCTCGAGAGAATGGTAAACGGTTCCGATTCACTCTCCTACTTTCTGGGAGAGCGCTTTCATCCTAGGTCCCATCGACGCTTCCTATCAGGCGCAATATTCCTAAGAAAAGCAATTCCTTATTAAAATAGGAGAAAGAGATGCACATCTGTTTTTTATTTTTATTTAATTTAAGAGATGTGCTCTTGTCGGTGAAGTCTCTATTCACTTCTGCACTTCGCCTCTGCAGAAAAGGGCGGAGGCAAAGAAAAGAAATGGCACATCTGTTTAGATATTTTTTTTATGATTGATTCTTAGATGTGAAGATGATTATAATACCTTGAAAGAGAATAATAAAAATAATAAAAAATAAAACAGAATTATAATAATTGTCTCGATTTTAAAACACATTTGCAGTGGCGGATATTTACTTTTTTATAATAACTAAACATAAAATTAAAAATAAACAAAGAGCTTATGTGGTAGGCTACTGGTAATTCAAAGGGACAAATAAATTAGGGACATGACTTGAGACCGAAGCCATCCTTTGTTGTTTTATTAATCAAATAAAAGGGAATTAGATGACACCGACTGCATTATTACATTTCCACATCTCTGATGCAACATGCAACCCATAAATTAATTTATGGCCAATAAAAGTCACCATCAAATCTCCCACTGATTTATGTTCTGAATGAGATCATTATGAAATCAAGAATCTCGATTTAGAAATCTAGTTTAGGAAACCAATGCTTTATTAGTCATTAAATTTCAAACGAAATCGCATATGTAAACGATATAAGAAAGTATAGTTCTGGAAATATTATTTGCTGAAATGGGAATCGACAGGCAAAGCTTTAATTACAGATGGCGCTAGCATAGGTCTGGCCAATAAATACTACGGTCCGGTTATGTCAAACTTTTTTGTTGTGTGTGTTGTGGTTTTCCTACTGTTTTTCTCCAATATCTCGCGTTTTTCACTTCCTCTTATCACCTGTATTTCAATATTTTATATATTATTATAACTAAAACTACATTAAAAATCTCATTGTTATTATGTTATTCATTTTTATTACGAGGTTTTTTTGGAATACATTAACGCCATTATTAAAGCAACCTGGTACGACACACAGAACCTCTGTGACAGAGGCATAATTCCAAGAATAATTTCTTCGATCGAAAATCACAAAATACTACGCGAAAACCATAACAATGTACTGAAATGACAGATTTTCATGGCCGGATCGACGATGCGCCATCTACAGGGATAATTTGGCAGTTTGGATCCCCAGTCAGCTTAAGTTTAGAGAACAAAAGAGTACGTGAGTACGATAAACTTTGATTGCTACTTCTAATTCCCTTAAAAGTAACTAAGAAAATTGTAATAAAAAGAGTTACTTACATACCCAAAAAAAAATTACATCTACCCACGCATTGTTTTTTACGAAATATAAAACTATATTAAATTTTAAAAACATTCACTGGCGCGGGCGTTTAGGTGTTATGAACACCTAAACTCTGAATGTATCAAGACCGTTTACTCCATTCCAATTTTTGTAATTTATTTATTGTCAAAGGAATTCCCATATTCCTAAAATATGTTTTTGTTTTTTTTTTTCTGTGAATATATGCCTTTTTAGGTAATATTTCTATAATATAATTTCATAATTATTTTTATGATTTTTTAAGAACTTTCAGATTTGACGTCACTTGGGGCATTTTAGGCATTATACTGATCGTGAGGAGTGATTGCTTATAAAAAAGTTTTCTGTCCATTGACGTACTTTACGTTAATCGGTCCGTCTCTGTCTGTCAATCATCTGTCAAATCAGCCGGAAGCAAATTATTATAAATTTATCTTGAGAGCAAAGGACACATTTCTAAACAGCCATTTCTCAAATGATGTCACACGAAGGCAAATGGAAGTTGCAGCTTTTTCGTAAAAATATTCATCATCATGAGGCTTTTTGGACCACAAGTTCTAAAATAAGGCTTATTAAAATTAAATCTCGAAATGGTTTTTGAATTAACACACCTTAACATAATTTAATCTAAGCGAATTGGAAGTTCCAACAATGAAAATTGATATTGTGAGAAACGAGACCTACGTACTGTTGTCATGTCAATATTAGAGCCGTATGCTTTTTAGTGCGAATATCACCTTTATGCAAACGTTGTATAAGCTAGCATGCTATAAAGTGACCTCTTGCAGGTTCTAGAGAATAGAGTTAAACATTGAGAGTTTTTGTTCAAGTAAAGGTATTACTTGCGGACAGGCTCGATTGCTGTTACATGAATCACTGCTGCAGCGTTCATGTGGCAGTAAACAGACCTGTCTTCACTAAAATTAATAATTTCAATGTTACTAACATTTAGCATAGGACTAGACTAAGTTTACTAACAAAATTTGTGATCCATAGTTGGTCTTTCAATGAAATGATTTGATTTGATTATTTAACATACTTAATCGCTTCATTACTACAGTTTTCTTTTTAGGCTTTTTTGTAAGACAAGAAAATAATTCACACCCATTTCTTGTACAGCACCATACATTAATTACATACCATATCAATAAGTTATCAATAGGCAAGCCTAGAATGTAGGTCGATCAGCCGTAACTAAGCGACCACAAATCATAACAAAATCCCACACGAATTTCGTAGCCATAGTAGCCATAATTTACGAAGCACGTGTCCTAACTCCTAACCCTTCTCAACTCTTACGAAATATTAACAATTATTGACCCTCCACCGGATAAATTGAATAAGGGTTAACTTTTATGGATGGTGTAACAATCAGGCAAACCCAACCACAATAAAAAGACCCTTGAACCTAGCTTAGAGTTCGCTGCTAAATGTCCCTTGGCTTTAGTGTCATTATATTTGCAAGGAAAGGCAATTCAACAAAATTCTGAGGGGATAATATTTAGTACCATTTGGGGATATGTTTGCAAACAAGAAACCATGGGTGGTTGATTTCTCTATTGTTACGTGTGAAAGTTTTCGTGCGAAATTTGAGATTTTTTTTTCTGCTAAGTGGGCAGTTCGTTATGGGTTAAGGCCCTACGCATCCAACACAATAATCGTATTGAGTAATTTTGAACTCAATGATATTGTCAGAAAGTCTACATTAGAACGCTCGCTTCGTGCGCTGCGAGCACGCATAATCGGTAAATTTGCGAGGTTTTTCTGGAATTTCTGAAAAAGTATTGAGAAATAAATAAAAATGGGTCGATACGTGTCTTTAGTTATCTGTAAAGAAAATTCAGGAAAAGTTTTAATTCTCTCCGTTGAACACCTTTGCTATAAACACATTTATTCGCAATTTGACGAGCTTACTTTGTGATTTTTTTCTATCGAGTGAAGTTTACTCAATTACGTTTTTAGATCAACTTGTGTTTAGAGTATATCCTCTATTGTAACATATATTTAACTTGTATTTGAATGAGATATTGAACTGCCAATATTAATTAAACAAAATGCTCATTTTGGAATGGCAGGGCCTTAAGGAAGCGTTGCATACATCCATAGTTTGTTTGGCAATATTTATCTGATCTTTTTTGTTTTGGTACAAAACTGTCAAGGATTAATATTTCCTTTATCTTGTTATCAAAAAAATTATGCTGATTTAAAATTTCTTACAACCTCCAGCAGCCGTAGCAAAGTGTTTAATCGCGCGCGATGCGACTTAGTTGAATCACAGGTGCGAAGAGCGAGACATACTGTTTAATCGCAGAAAACAACGTGTCACTCTCCTCGCACTTGTGATTCAACTAAGTGGCGTCGCGCGCGATTAAACATTATACTACGCGTGCAGGCCTCGTAGCACAGTCTTTAATCGGCGTCGCGCCCGCCCGTAGGACTTACTAGAATGTCGAACATCGAGCCGCTTTAGAAAACTGAGCCGCTAAATATGACGAAATAAATACAACCGTACCAAAATCATTTTTGTGCTTTTAATTTTTATTTGCTTCAGATGATTTTTATATATATTCTTGAAGTTTTTAAATAAATTTTATACGTGCCATAATTTTTATTTCATCATCATCATTTATTGCAACCTATTAACGTTCCCCTAAACGTGGGCCGCGGCCGCCGCACTATGAGACCAAACGGTGCGTTCACTCTCAAAAATCTATTTTTGTTTTGAAACTTTTTTGTTTCTTGACATTTTGAAATGAAAATTTCTTTATGACAATTAAAAATAAAATATTAAGGGCCTGTTTCACCACTTCCAGATAAGTGCCTGATAGTTATATGTGACATATAACGCATACAAAATTTGTTCCATTTTTAAACTTATCTTCTGGATATCACTTATTTGGAAGTGGTGAAACAGGCCCTAAGAAAAATATTTCTTATAAAAACATAACGTACTTGTAAACTAGAGATCCTGAGCAATCCAAAAATGTATAAGACTGAGAAATTCGAAAATATCTTAAATAGAACTTCCATTAGGGTTTTGCATTTTATGATATTACGAGTATTTTAACATATTTATTGGTAGGTAATTTTAATTTCGATTAATTTTAGTTTTATAATGTCATCAATTTTGTTGTTTATGAATAAATTAGTAACTTCCATTACCATACTGAACGACTCGGTTGGGTTGTACATTTGTCTTTTAAGAACCTTGGTTCTGATTACTTACCGAGTCTCCAGTATGAATCAAACTCACCTCATAAAACAATAGGGTTTCAGGATTAAGAAAGCAGACATGAACACAAACCAACCTGGTTATCGATCCTCGTCAGACACGCCTCCAGGTGGCACTGCCACTCGATGGCCCTCAAATAGAGGAGATGCCAGCGCCGCTCCAACGCTCTAGCCGCGTCCCCGCCACCGCACAGCCTCACCACGGAACTGACGATCCTGCCATGGCATTCCACGTCACGTTGCAATACCTGGAACCAAAGGGGCTGGTCAGATTGTCTTTTTGTTACTGGCCAGGGCTTAGAATAAGGATTTGTATTCCTTATTCTGAGGGCCAGGGTGCCTGTGATCGTCTTTTGCTTTGACGCTTTTTTTTTGTTGGTAGCTGATTTGTGGAAAGGGTTCTTTTGAAAACAGAAGGCCAGATTTGAAAGTGGCTAGGGCCCTTGATCGTCTTTTGTTTCAACGCTTTTGTTTGTGAAAACGGTATTGATTATGCAGACAGAGAAATTTTCTGTGAGTCATTACCTGGAGATTAGCTATCTTATCAGCTGATAAGCTTATAGGGGTTTTACCTGTTGTGTTAAGGCGATATGTAAAAGTTTTAGCGTCCCTTTTACTTCATATGCGAAAAAATCTTCAGTGCGAGAGGGACGGATTCGAGGAAAAGTAGCAAAATGTCGGTTTTTTATTAATAGAAAATGTACTAAAGTTGCTATCAAAATTTCGTTTAACCAGCGGGCCTATTGTGTATCTCTAGTTGCCTTCTGGACTGGGTGTCTATCATCAAAAACATAGATATACTATCGAATACCGATGTCCTAAAGATATTTTCGCACTTGAAGTGACGACACAGATTGTTAATAGTTCAATACCCACTAAAGGCAATTTTGAAATTTCAGTTTTTAGCTATGTTTTTGATGATAGGCACCTCAAGCAGTTGGCAACTAAAGATACAGAATAGGGGGGCAGGTCCTAGATACTGTTACAACCCATCTTATAAAAAATAGTTGCAGTCCATATGTCATTCCAAATTGTCAAACCAGGAGAATTGGTGTCGAGAAAGGCCTAATTTCAATGAATATTTGTATCGAGCCGAATTTCTCCAATCACGTTTCTGTTTTAGTGGATCCCTAGAAAAAGATTCCAAAAATAATATACAATTTTATCAAAATAATACATCATTTAATGAAGAAGATATGCAAGTTCTAAAAGTGTCGATTTTTTTTCCGTAGCACCTTAACAAGTCCGTTTCGTTAACATTTAACGTAGAACTTGATAGGAAACTGAAGATTGTCCCACTTTATTTCTATTCGAAAGGAAAAACAACCGGCAAAGTAAGGAAGCTAACTACCGGAATGTTCCAACCAAAGATCCGGGTCTATTCTTTAGAAAAATAATAATAGATTGACGGAACATGAGACGAAATCCAACAAGCAATCAAAATGTACAATAGCCATTGACACAGGCACTCATAGGCGTTTAGGTGAAGAAAAAAAAAGGAAAATAAAAATACACAAAGGGCGGAACGTGCCCGACAGTAACGAACGGCTGCTCTTGCGCAGCCAACTATGACGAATGATATTATACTTTTTATTGGACACAGCGAAAAAGTAGCGCAAAACAGACCGAGGTTTCACAACAGAATCAATTCTTTTTTGTCAATTGTAAACAACTTTCAGCTAAAAGCTTTGGTTTCGATAGTGACGTGACACTGAATCTAAATGTCCTTTTTGGCATCTCAAAACACGTCTGGCTTCGTAAATCCATAGAAAAATGCCAAAGAGATTATACATACGATCTTCTACTAAACAACCAAATCGGTTGAACTGTTTTTGGGAACCTACCGCCACAACATACGAGTAATAGCTGAATAGAAAAAAAAACTAAAAAAGGTGTTACCAAAGGTTTTGCATATTTTTTTTTACTCAACGTATAAATTTGGCCTATCATCCATCCATCAGCCCGTATTCGTCCACTGCTGGACATAGGCCTCCCAATATTACGCCACTCTTGGCGGTCCTCAGTCATCCTCATCCAGCCGCCACCCGCAACGTCCTTCAGATCGTCAGTCCAGCGGGCACGAGGGCGGCCTACGCTGCGCTTTGCTGTACGTGGTCTCCATTCCAATACCTTACGGCCCCAACGGTTATCACGTCGGCGGCAAATATGGCCAGTCTACTGCCACTTCAACTTATTTGGCCTAGCCGTTTTAAAATTATGTCGCGGACGGGCAGAGACAGAAGCTTCGCTATAGGAGTTTTTGTTCCTTCGACAGAATCCTAAAAAAAAGGCATAAAGAACAACTAAAAAAACAACAATCTATCGTACACACAGCCACGCACTACGATATACGTTTTTATACAAATATCACCTTTACCATGGCGTATTAAGAACTAGAGATGACATGAAGAGCTGTGCAACACAATCTTAGTATCAGTGCACCATACTCACTTGCTATACGACATCCTTATTGAGAAACCTCTTCAAAGTTCATCGCAATGAGACAATGGGCCCTTCGAAGATTGCTCAACAAACGCATTTTGTGTTGACGAACGCCACGCATGTAAAATATGTAAATACAACTTCAGAACAACTTGCATGAGTCATTGTGGGAAGTTATGGGTATTGCACATCTTAAAAAGCCCACATACTGACTAGCTTTTATTCGAAATAATAATAAACATATTTTTTGGTTAAATCGCAAACGTAAAATAAAGGCGGCCGGAGTCGCAGCTAAGTAACTATTGAAGCATAGCAATGGCGGCGGTTTGTAAGTGTGTGAGTGGACTTACTATGGAAATTGGCTTACTATGATGTGAATGTGTGCGTTCCCGGGCTCGTGCGTACAAGCGGGTCAGCTTACTATGCGTGCTTCAGTTGTTTGTTAGCGAAACTCTGTCCGGGATATTTTAACGTCCGTGGGTTATGTAAATCAAAAGAAATAAATACCTACCAAGAGGTAAGTCTAACTATCACGGTTCATGAGATACAGCCTGGTGACAGACGGACAGACGGACAGACAGACGGACAGCGGAGTCCGTGTACCCTTTGGGTACGGAACCCTAAAAATCATCAAGGTATATAGTTCTATCTGCCACTGAATTTAGCCTTCGGTCTAAAAAGATCGAGAAGAGAACGTTTATATTTTGAAACTCGACAGATCATCATTGATGTTTTGATGACTGGCAAAGGCATAAATGATAGCCTATAAATCAGTGGTTCTGAACCTTTTTGGCTGGCGACCCAAAGTAGAAATATATTTGAAGTCCGCGACCCTAATCCTATTCTTTTCTTTTATTTTCCAGTGACAGGTAATAAAATGACATATCATTTAATTTTATAATTGTGATTGTGAACTGACAATAGATGGCAGTAACACAGCCTTTAGTCTTTGTTCTGTGAGTAGTAATAAATGTGACAATACTAGTGTAATGAGATCGATCGACCTATCAATAAAAAATAAAAATATTCGCAATTAAAAACGTAAAATTTTATCACTTCTTTAAAGTCGTTCGAGGGCTTTCCGCGACCTAACCCAATCGACCCGAGGTTAAGTCGATATGAAAAAGTTTTAGCGTCCCTGTTACTCCATATGCGAAAAACCCTCAGTGCGAGAGGGACGGATTTGTGGAAAAGGAGCAAAAAGTCGGTTTTTTATTAATATAAAATGTACTAAAGTTGCTATCAAAATTTCGTTTAACCAGCCCCCCTATTCTGTATCTTTGGTTGCCAACTGAACTGGGTGTGTATCATCAAAAACATAGATAAAAACTGAAATATCAAAATTGCCTTTAGTGGGTATTGAACTATTAACAATCTGTGTCGTCACTTCAAGTGCGAACATATCCTTAGGCAACCTGAATTCGATAGTATATCTATGTTTTTGATGATAGGCACCCAGTCCAGAAAGCAACTAGAGATACATAATAGGCCCGCAGGTCCTAGATACCATCAAAATATATATACCATATGTCTTTCTAAATTGTCAAACCAGGAGAATTGGTATCGAAAAAGACCTCATTTCAATAAATATTTTTATCGAGCCGAATTTCTCCAATCGCGTTTCTGTTTAACAGATCCCTAGAAAAAGATTCCAAAAATAATATACTATTATTATCACAATAATACATTATTTACTGAAGTAGATATGCAAGTTCTTAAAGTGTCGATTTTTTTTCCGTAGCGCCTTAAGAATCGCTGCTATAAATGATAACACTTTCGTTACAAGGACTTGCACAAGTCACTTCAGAGTAAAATGTTAAAGAAAATTGCCCTCAGACTTGTATACTCGTACACTTAAACATTTCACAAGTTCTCTGCTAAAGACGATCACGATTCTTCTGATGCATGTGTTTAAATATGACGTACGGTCAACAAAAGAGATAAGAAAAGCCCAGCACAAACATTATTAAACACGCCGACGACGCCTCTCCGCGGCAGGATCATTTTCGAAGGGATGTCATCTATCTATAATATATGATATAATTTATATCTGTGCATCATCAGCTGATGCCGGGCTCGACTGTGGAGGTACCACCATCTTACTTGGAGACCCCCTCGAAGTAATTCGGGGGAGAGTAAGAGGACAGCTCACAGGCAAAAACCAGGAGGCCCACCATACCTGGGACCGATCGATGGCGGTATATCTTTTCCTAATAACCGGGCCTTATATGGAACAGACTGGTGACGGGCAGCGGCGTCACTGGTGCAAGGGTTCTAGCACCACGCTCACCAACTCGCCTGCCCAGCGTGTGTGAGTATGGGCAACTCTTCTACGATGACCGCCGGGAGTGGCAAAGTCCTGGAAAGGCTTTATGCCCAGCAGTGGACAAACTAGGCTGATGGATGGAAGGATGGATGGATGTGGGTTTGCTCCATAGAAAAACTTGTTCGTATGGACGAGTACTGTCGCCAGTTCTCGGCTTCCGCAACTTCATCTTAACACCCAGTATATCTCAATATAGTTGGGTATTAAAAACAACAATATTTTCTAAAAACCATGCTAAATTAATACAAAAGGAAACAATGATACCAATTCGGTGAAGCACATTTTAACTTATTTGACAGGACTAAAATTAATTCACGCGTTCTGTCCTTGTCTTTTCGATAAAGAAAGAAAAAGACAGGACGCTTAAAATAAGGTTAGTCCTGTAAAATAAGTTAAGACGTGTTATGCCGAATCGATACCAGTGACTATGCTTATGAAAATTTAGTAACCAATTTGATTTGAATAAGTTGAAAGGTCGTATAATCCAAAAAATCCTGAGAAATCAAGCTGTTAATGTATGAGTAGCAGTAGACAAACGAAATTTAGACAAATTGTTTTCGATGGAAGGCAATTATATTCATTATTCTCCAACAGAACTTATCACAACTTAGATCCATCGCCCAAGACCTCACTGTACAAGAGAAACCGCTTCAGTAATCAGATGATTTCGTAAGCGAAGTACCGAATGCATTGAAAATTACCATCCGGCAGATGTAACGATTACGATGAAATTACAATTTATCGAGATGGCCGCCATCTTAGTTTCCATTCTACTTGGGAAAACCTATTATAAACTTACAATTCAGATTCTTATTAGCAAGGAACCTTTCGAAAGTCATCTCATCTCTTGGAGGAGAATTGTCAGCAAAGTGGGTGCTTTACATATTAAATATGTGTAGGGTTCTGTCAATAGAGGTTTAAACTTTTAATAAAATGTCATCAAAACATTTTGTGACTCAATTTTTTAGGATCCGTATGGGCAGCCAAAATATAACCGAAAAGGTATTATTGTCGGTACATAATAGATTCTCCATATATATATTTTTTATTTATTTACCATTTACACAAAATTATATCAGAACAATAATAATAGCAGCTAAAAACCACAAAGGTTTAAACTCGTGCTATCGTGAGTCACGTTACAGTTAGCTACGAGAGCAAAATAATAATTTGGCACTTTGCTTACAATAAACAGCTAATAGTAGTTTATGCTACAAGGGCGCAAAAGAATAAATTACGAGGACGATTTAAAACACGAGCGTAGCGAGTGTTTTAAACGTAACCGAGTAGTTTATTGCTCTTACGCCCGTGTATCATACTACGTTTTTCAATGCATAGTGTGAGGAAATAAAACAAATATAATTTTGTGAACTTTAAATTGTAATTGGTTCAAAAGGACTAGGAATCCAGAGCCGTTAAACAGTGGAAAAAAAGTATGACATTTATGGTACACAGGAAAGGCTGCAGGTTAGCCAACCATTGTAAATAAATTTAAAAAATAATAATAATAAAGCCCTTGGGCAAAATAATCGACTTTCTGTTCGGTTTTGATGCATAAAAAGTGGGCCTTTACAAGCACATGCATTGAAAAATTATAAATGTATGGTAGTTTATGATATTCATGATTTAGGGATGAGATTAAGGGATGAATTGGGTATGGCAAGAAAAGTAGAGTAAAATTAATAGAATTACGTTCTTCACGGAGTATATCTGTGGAAAATATTGATATAATATGGGATTGTTGCGACCTAAAAAGAATACGTAGTGACTAAGACAGAAATAGGAATGCTTCGTTGGTTTTGACAGATACGAATGACGAAATATATGATGCCAACAGGACTTCGAAAAACGTATGCTGACTTAAATGGCTACATATTAAAAAATTCGTAGCAGATGGAAATCTGTAGTCTCTGCATACCCCTCTGGAAAGCAGGCGTGAGTATATTATATGTATGTCGTATATTAAAAAGGGCAAAGTCAAAAACACCCAGAATAAAAGAGCTTGTATGACTCGATTGATGGATGTGGAGGACGCGAAAGAGGTGTGTCGGGACAGTACCAAATAGATATGTATGTAATAGTAGTTTATGCTACAGGGGCGAAAAGGAATAAATTACTCGCTACGCTCGTGTTTTAAACGTAACCGAGTAATTTATTGCTCTTACGCCCGTGTATCCATACTACGTTTTTCAATGCATAGTGTGAGGAAATAAAACAAATATAATCTTGTGAACTTTAAATTATGATTGGCTCAAAAGGACTGTATCAAAAGCCGTTAAACAGTGGAAAAAAGTATAACATTTATGGTACACAGGAAAGGTTGCAGGTTAGCCAACCATTGTAAAAAAAAAAAAAAAAAATAAAGCCCTAGGGCAAAATAATTGACTTTCTGTTCGGTTTTGATGGATAAAAAGTGGGCCTTTACGAGCACTTGCATTGAAAATGTATTTATACATTTTTTCTAGTGATTCAATAGTGCGTGCTACAGATATCGATGTTAGCTGGACTATTCAGATTTTGAATATGAAAATAATAATAGTATATAATTTTTGTCCTGTTTTGCCGCTAACATAAAAACTTTATCTAATGACGTGTAATCTTTTCATATAACCCTAATAAAACGCGTAGAACCTTCAATTAGAATTCTTATTAGCATGAGAAGTTTTGACAGTCACGTTCAATATATTCTCAAATATGATCATGCGTGGGATTCTATACGGTCTTTTATCGACTGTTTACATCTAAGATTGAACTTTTATTACTGTCCGTTAAAGAGTAAATGTTCACACATAATTCGGTTTCAAGTAACTACCATACGACAATATTAAAAAAAATAAAAGTTTCCATAAATATAAGTTATTTTTGATGCTAGGAAATCAAAAACAATGCTTAAATCAAAGACAATATAATCACTACGTTTTACTGACAATATCTACCTAGGCGACCGAGAGATGGTAAAACGTCCAGGTAATTTATCGCGAGATAATTTAAGGCCCTTAATACCGCCAAATGGGTACTTTCTAAAGCCTACTCCTCTTTTATGGCCAAACCAAAAATATTGAAAAAATGTGTTATGGATTATCAACTCTAGGACAACATATGCAACATTTTTCTTTTTCGTACCACCAAAACTTCTATATAAAAAATTGTTTCAACTGAATGGTGTTTTTTGGCCTGAATTTCCTACTGCTCCTAAGCGGCTTAGGTGATTTAATTAATTTATGCTTTGATAAATAGATAAACTTGATAGCTATAAATATAACATAGAATTATTCAATCGAACAATGACGCCCATGTGAAAAGTATTATTTTCTCCTATTTTGCCCTTTCAAGGACGCAGCGAGCGTCGTAACAGCCACCACGCATTGTGCACTGATTTGAACGTTATTTCAATGTCGTTTCCGTCGATATTCATACAGACAAACATCGAGCTGCTAATTTGGCGACGGTAATCGCCTTAAAGGGCAGGTAGTCGCCAACGACCTTGAGTCGACCTATGTCGGTACAAATATCGACAGAAATTATATTGAAGTAACGTTCATATCAGCGCGCACTGCATTACGACGTCGGCGTCGGCGTCGCTTGGTCTCCGGACAGCGCAAAATATGGGAAAATAATACTTTTCACATGGACGTGAAGGACGGAAATTTTTTTTTTTTTTTTTTATTTTTTTTTTTTTTATTTCTTAAGCTTACTTCATTAAATAAACTGAGTTTGAGTTCTCCTATTGGGTATGAAAATACCTGTAACAGGAGTCCCCGCTCTCCTATAACTAAAATACAAAATTAAGTGATAAACAAAACTATTATTTACAGAGGTGACTAACAAATTATTATAAATATAAAAAAGAAAAGAAAAGTTTAGTATATACTTACTTAGGCTGAATTTGTAAGTGTGAGAGGGTATGTGTGTGTATGTGGGATGTGTGTATGGGAGATGTGTGTGACTATGTGTGCATATTTACAATTTATGCAATTTTGGAATAAGTTTGTTAATTAATTTGTTAATTATGATGACTATTTATTGACATTATTTTCCTTGTATTTTAGTGCAGCAAATACAATTAGTTGCTTCAAAGAAATAACCAATTTTACTTAATTTAAGTCTAACAACATACTTTAAATAAGACCATATTATGTTGTTTTAATATTTTTAAACATCTCATTTAAGAGAAATATCGTTATAAGCAGTATTTTCCTTGTATTTTAGGGCAAGAACCATACAAATACCATTAGTGGTTTCAAAAAAATAACCAAATTTACTTAATTTTAGTCTAACAACATACTTTAAATAACACCATTGAGGTATATTGTTTTCATATTTTTAAACATAGTAAGAGTAATTTTCGGATGACGCTGGAACAGGCGCCTTAATTCATCTAAGTCGATCCGTTTTTAAATAATTAATTATGAATTTAACGTCTAGGTAGTGTTTAAAATCTCTTTACAACAGCTTTTCCCACAATATTTGCTCCGATTTGTTTCTGTGCATGAAACATGTCGACGCCATCGGAAACGGAACTATCAAATGACCTCAACTTGCATTTAACGCTTAAAACGGAATCCACTAATTCCCGTCAACTTTACGCATTAACACCATAAAGTCTAATAAAAGTTATAAACTTCCTGATTGACACATACTTAGACTTTTTGATCTGGACGTATTGTACAATTGGTCATTTTGATACCTTGGTCTTTTTAATACTTTGAACGCTCGGACGAAGCATTTGAACGTAATAGACCTAAAGGCACTGACCTCCTGAGCCTATAAGCTGGACGTCATTGATTGACAAAGACATTGTCTGTGGAAAATTATGCCATATTTTCAATCTCGTACAGTCAAGACCACGTCAAGCTATACACTTTCGGTACTACATTAGTCCCTATAGTGAAGGATTAAAGATATAGGTACAAAGTCCAATGTGCATAACTTGATGTGATCTTCCCTGTATGAAGCAAGAAAATTTTCTAGAACCCGATTATATATATATATATATATTGCTCAATTAAACTATGAATAGAAAGTGGTCCCAAAAAATAACAATCAGATAAATCATTACACAATTAGTCAATCGTAAAATATTAACCCAGCATTTGTAATTAAGCCCAACACATAATATCTACAAATTGTTTTAGAAGCATCAGTTAAAAATTAACCTTTTGTTTTTTTATGTACCTGAACACTTTCTTAAATTACCATAAGAATTAAGATGAGATGAAGCCTTCAACGTTAATTTGACAGCAGTATTGTTTTAGGCACGGCAGGGACTAAAATTTTTATTTTTTAGAAAACGTATTTTTTTTTTTAGAAAACGTAATTGGAAAACAATAAAAGTTAAACAAAGATTACAATAAAGATACTGTAGCGACTACTACCGAAATAACAGTTGCATAAACAACAACAAATGTTGGAACTATCGTGCTGAATTTAGCGGCATATCACGAAATCAATCCTGTACTAAATGTCAGTGAGACAGCGTTTACCGTTTGTCGACGAACAAACCTTGACTTGAACGAACTTTTGTTATTTATGTTCCAACAGATTTATCTTGTTGCACATTTGGACAGCGATTAGTGGGTAATGTATGCTTTGGCTTATAAAGATGTGTTTTTCTTTGTGAGAAGTTTCAACATGGACGTTGAGTTGATTGCTCTTTTTGGTTTCGTCAAATCTTTTTAAACTAGTGCATCGCAGAGTTAACATAATGCAAGAACAGTGGTGTTTCAAAAGATTTAACGATAGGAAGAATAAGAACATTAACGAAAGAACATTTTACTATAGCATTATCATCTAAACCATGATTATTGGTTACAAAACCCCAAGGTCTTTCTCAAACAAAAATTACTTTCAAGGCCACAAACAGAATATGAGAAACTTTCACTCAATCAATTGTCGATGAACAATCAGAAAATTCTTTATATTCTGAACACAATACAGCATTATCAGCATCTTCCACTGAGGTCACGACATTTTAGACAATCATGTTTCTTTGATGTTTGTATGTAGACTGATATTTTTTATATTAAAAGCGTAACATTACGTAATTTCTATTCTTTATGTTGGCTGCTAGTTTATTTTTAGCTCATCGTGACTTACAATTTTAGCGTGTACAATCTAGCTACCAAATTGCACAACACCTCCAAATTGAAAATACTCTGTCTCATCCATCAGAAGCTCGAAACGATTTTCAAATGCTATCAAGTAAGGTGAAAGAAAGATCGTGATCTATAAACCGGCGTCAATTGGTTGTGCCTGCTTCTATTTTTTTATTCCTTCTCTTATCGACCATCGTTAGATTCTTTTTACAAGCTTTCGTGTTTGTGTTTACGTTACCGGAACTTCTTTCATGATTTATTTGTATCAAATAAAATTCTATCAATTCCAGCTCTACGAACGTCTTTACGCTCAGAACTTCAAAAGTCTTTGTGAATATGGAAATGTTTTAAACCACGTCCTCATATGTTCCCTTCACTGCGTAGTGCAACCATTCATTACAACCCGAGACTATGATAGTCCAATTTAAAACCTACTCGAGCAATTTGTCCGAGTTGTTAAGAGTATCAGTACTATTGTACTATCCGCGTAAGACATTGTAATTGGTGTTATTACAGCTGTAATACGGACGCAAATCAACGCCGTCAGTTCTGTCAGACCATGCACGTTAATTGCTTAAAATAATAACATTTCGTAATCATAATTCTGCTGTTTCGATTGTTGCATAATCGAGAATTTGATGTGTCTTATCTGTTATTGACGGCTTCTTGTCATTGTATTGTTTGAAAACAAAAGGAAGTGAACAAACGAGAAAAACGTGTGTGATAATCACATGCACGGAAGTACTCGTACGTAACATATCTTTGGTGAAATACTTTTCTGAAGCTGACATTCCTCGCGAAATATCTTCAGCTGCTGCTGTTGGCATAACTGGAGCATTCCCCAACAAGCATCTCCGTGCGAAAGTGCAGACGAATCTATCAGCTTCTTAATATCAAATGACTTTTACAGTAATGAGATAAGGTTTAAATTCAACTGGTGAAGAATTGCAGTTAAGTTTGACAGCAAACGTCAAGGTCCGGCGCCGGCGCATGCCGCTGGAGTCATCGGCCGCAGCGCCGTCGACGATTTTAGCCGAACCATAGACGGAAATAGCCGATGTCCAGAAAACATGCCCGCGTTTCAGCAACCGCGTTAAGGTATGAAACATTGTACGGTCAATGACGGAGTAAGTGCAGCCGTCGATCTATGGCCTATGCAATTCTGTTTATTACCATCCGTTTGATCAACTGCTGAGTTATTCAGATATCTATTATATACTAAGCGCTGAAGTACAACGTTTAAGGTTTATTTTGTTAAAATTACTAGATCTACACGTCCACGATTTTCACCACTAAACACCTAAACTCTCTATTGTACTCAAGATTTTCTTCTCCGCCTTAGAATTATATGACGAACATTTCGCAATTTCCATACTTTCTAAAACAATCAACAGACCCATTGTTCTAGTGAGGATGACAATCAGAAACCTCGCTTATAATGCTAATGCCATTCAAGAAGAACCAATGCTAATCTCTTTCAAAAATCAAAGAGCCTTCATGCATAATTTGAAAACAATAAAATAAATTGAAAATGATACACATACTTTAAGAGCGGTTTCGCAGATGGATTGTGAAAACCCGCCTTTTTCTAATTAATCGAAAAAGAATACTTAAATTCAAAATTCACTCAATAGTATATTAATAAACTTAAATAACATATAAATAATGATATTTTTTTTTATAAAACTAGCTTAAAACTAAATAAAATATAAAAAGAAAAACAAATACCAACCTGTCTGTCTCATAGCGGGCTCTAGATTAAATAAAATATGTGAGCCAGATCACCGCCATCATAGGGGAGAGTACCCAATAGGCTGGCGGCGTTGCCTACTACAACAAAACCTTATTACCTATTGTATTGTGTATGATGCTATCGGAAAGTTTCCATTGATTTCTTTTAAAAATTTTTGAATTTTAAATTGTGTATGTTGCCATCGCAAAGTTTCCATTGGTTCCTGTAAATTAGAATTTCAAAATTTTTAAATACAAATATTTTGAAATTCTAATTCACAGAAATCAATGGAAACTGTGATGGCAACATACACAATACATAGGTAATAAGGATTTGTTGAATAACTATTGAGTGAATTTTGAATTTAAGTGTTCTGTTTTGATTAATTAGAAAAAGGCGACTTTTTCACAATCCGTCTGCGAAACCGCTTTTAATATGACACTTCATTAAAATTCATGCCATTTGTATTTTCAGCTGTTTTTAAATAACACAACATTTTAAACACAAAAAGGTGCACAGATAAAAGTCAGAGCGATACATGAGATGGAGAAATTGTTGACCTTTTCGATTGTTGGTGTCAGCATGCATAAAATAAATCAATGCAGGTGGCCCAACCTACCTATACGAATATATAATTATATAATGACAGCAAAACCGAATTCATTTTAGACAAATCAAAAGATGATGCTCCTCATGGCGGTGAATTTTGTAACTTAATTATGAATGACTAGCTTTTGCTAGGCTTCGCTCGCGTTGATTTAATTTTTGTGTAGTCCTTTGGAATCTGTCAATATTTTTCGGACGTTTAAGAACGTATTTGACTCTAATTTGGAGTGCTTTTGTTACACTTGTTTGATCTTCAGGTAAAGTCTCTTTCGAGTCTGAACGCCAAGCCGCATTTCCGAACGAAACAATTTCTTGTTCTCGCGGGATTTTGATCTATGTGTTAAACAATTTAACAATAAACTAAGTAGGTAGGTAGTAGTAGGTACTCTAATTAAAGCATTATCGTAACGAATTAAATTAGTTGCGCAAAGATTACACATAAAGACTTAAAATAAACCTAAAAGGTTTTACCTATCTAACAATTTTTTAACACTGTCTGAAACGAATGAAAATTCCAACTAAAATATAGTAACTAAATATACCCTAAAAATAAAAGTAACCTGAAATGTAGGTACTAACTTTCTTACTGTAAACGTGATAAAAAATCACTACTAAAAATTAACAGAATAAAAACTACGAAGGCTTAGTGAAAAAACGCAGGATTATACGCGATATTTTATTAAGTTTTAACTTCTTTCTTGAAAGAATCTAATATCAAGACCATATAAAAATGTATACAAATATACAAATAGTTCGTAAGGATTTAAATGTCACCAAAATATCGGAAGAATGACGAAACTTCGATAAAATACACTAGGTACCAAGTTAATCACTTAGGAAGACTCGGTAGTGGGGGCACACGTCTGCGAGCGCGACACTATATTCTGGCTTTTGCGGTTCAGAGCCGAAGCCAAGTGGTCGTAAAGGCCCACTTTTATGCACCAAAACCGAACAGAAAGCCGATTATTTTGCCCTAGGGCTTTATTATTATTATTATTTTTAATTTATTTACAATGGTTGGCTAACCTGCAACCTTTCCTGTGTACCATAAATGCTATACTTTTTGTTTCCACTGTTTAACGGCTCTGGATACAGTCCTTTTGAGCCAATCATAATTTTAAGTTCACAAGATTATATTTCCTCACACTATGCATTGAAAAACGTAGCATGATACACGGGCGTAAGAGCAATAAATTACTCGGTTACGTTTAACGTCCTCGTAATTTATTCCTTTTCGCCCTTGTTGCATAAACTACTATAATAGATACCGATTCATTTTGTACGTTTCACTTGTGCAAAGTTTCAGCTCAATCGGTAGGTACGGTGTGTGCTATATCACTTTTGTAAAGAAATTTGACATCCCTTACCATCCCATGGAAACTGATTTGTGGGATAAAAAGTAGCCCATGTCCTATTCCAGGTCTAGAACTACATTTGTGCAAATTTTCAGCCCAATAGGTTCTGTAATTACGGCGTGAAGGAGTAACAAACATCCATCCATCCATACATCTATCCAAACTTTCGCATTTAAAATATTAGTGGGAGAGGGATGGGATGGAATGGGAAGTGGGAAGTGGGATGGGATGGGATAGTGGGAAGTGCGATGAGATGATCTTAAATTAGGCTTAGTAGCTTTTGATTTGAAACCTTCTTCACATAATCCTTTGTTATTCTCAAATCGTGAGAAAACAATTTCAAGGTTGTGATACGGAAGAGGAATTCAAGGTCAATCATTCAATAAGAATTAAGGAAGCATCAATAGGAGGAGCAGAAAGAAACAGCAATTTTATGGCTGATAATTACGTTGTCAAGCCATTTGGAGTGGTGACAGGTTCTTTGAGAAGCCGCTAATCGATAAATCGGAGTGTGGAGAAATCCGTCTCAGAGAGGCTTCACACGGCGACGAATGCCTGCGCAAGCTTTGTTTGGAGTGTATGGAAATATAGATTTTGTGTATTTTACTCTGTATTTTCAATGTAATCCTACGCATTTACGCATCAGGTTCCTTCTAAACTGGCGTTAGTTGCATAGTGTCTAGGTCATTCAACATTGTTCTGTTCGTCACAAAGTCACTGCTTACTTACTGAATTAAATCGAAAATTAATACAAGGTTAAAAAAAATATACATACCAGGTATATCTTACGTGTTTATTAAATAAAAAGAAACACGTCTGTGTTTTTTTTTTCACTTTTCCTATTTTTTTAAAACCTATTGTGAATTTTGTATGGGCAAGTACAGTTTATTTTTTATTTTTGTTTCTTTAGAAAATTTGGTCAGTATGATCAGTAGCTGATGCGGTTTCAGAGGAAGATTATTTTTTCATAAATAATAATCAGAAATAACAGTTTCATAGGGTTAGAGGTGAATGTATGTTTCGTGACGTCACTCAAGAACCTAAAACCCTTCTTATCTTCAACTCATATAGTGCTTTTATTTCCTTGTTACAAAATAATCTTTTACTAATTTCTGAATGTTTTAGAGTTCCATTACACAACAGAACCTTGTGTTCATTCTCATTCACAAAAATATTGTCATATCAGGAAGAAAATATACAATGTTTCGGGAACACGAAGAGTTATTAAAGCTTCCTATATGCTCATGCACAGTTGCGCAGGCGCTCGGTCCGTCAAGTTGGTATTGCATTCATAACAGTCTGTAATAAACACTGACAGTGTAAAGTCCTCCCAGGGACCGTTATTATATGGGTTACGTCACTATAAAAGGGCAGATCGCAACGGACGTGCGACCGGCTACGGAATGAGCAATTTTCCCTGTAAACGTGTCATTCGGTTTGAATTTTCAATTTACTGTTAAATCTATGAAGACATGTATGGGTCCAACCAACACGTTTGGCCGACTTTAATTGGTAAGGTTGGTAGTGATTTATGGCTCAATCTCCTAAGATCGGTTTAAGTGCACCATTAAATTATAGAGTTCTTGACTTTATTTATAAGGTTCTAGTTTTGTGTCCTGCGGGGTTGGGCGAGGAGAAATTTTAAATTTACATTTATATTGCGGAGGTAAGGGAAGGAAAACATCGATTATTACAATATTCTTAATAAATGGCAACTTGTCAATATGGTGATCCGGAAGATTGTAATTTCTATCATGCATCCTGCTACGAGTTACGCCTAACTTGTGTAATTATTTAAAACAAGGTGGAACATTATTAAAATGTATTCTTAAAGAAAGTACAACATATACGGTATAATTTTTAAATGTAATGCATGCTATATTCATATCATAATGTTAAATCTTTTTTCCCAATTTTCTACCCGCATATGTGTAAATACTGCGAGAACGGGGACAAGTTGAAAATCGGCGCTGTGAAGATCATTTTATTTTTCTATCAATTTTGTATTCTGAGCTTATTCCTTTTTGTCGCATACTTTTTAAAAAACAAATTTCTGTATAGTAATAATAATGTTTGGAAGACAAATAAATAATTTCAATTTCAATAATTATGCAGTGGCTAAGTAACGAGTTCATACTTTGACACTTGTGCTCGCCCATACTTCCAATTTGCTTATTTATTAACATTATCCAAAATTTTGAATTTTGTGACTTATCCCGTACATTAAGTAATACCTAAAACATTTACGAAATTTACAAACGTTTAAAATTAAATATAGAATTTACACTTCACGCCTTTTATACTCTTGTACTTTAGTGTGTATTTCATCATCATCACCATTCAGCCCACATCTACCCACTGTTGAGCATAGGATTTTGCTTTTCCACGCCATTTTCGTAGATCTCTCGCCAGCCTCATCCATGCGTGTATTTGATTTTAGTAAATGTTTTAACACAGTTGGTGGAGCTGATGCCCGGCTCGACTGTGGAGGTACCACCATCTTACTTAGAGACCCCCTCGGAGTAATTCGGGGGAGAGTAAAAGGACAGCTCACAGGCAAAAAACCAGGAGGCCCATCATGCCGGGGACCGATGGATGGCGGTATATCCATCCCTAATAGCCGGGCCTTATATGGTCACTGGTGCGAGGGTTCCGGCACCGCGCTCACCAACCCGCCTGCCCAGCGTGTGTGAGTATGGGCAATTCTTCCAGGATGACCGCCGGGAGTGGCAAAGCCCTGGAAAGGCTTATGTCCAGCAGTGGAGGAACTAGGCTGATGGATAGAAATGTTTTAGGTTCAATTCAGGGATACGAGATAAGTTATAAAATTCAAAATTTGGGAAAATATTAAAGTAAAGTAAAGTAAAGTAAAGTAAAGTAAAAAAGGTTTATTGCCAAAAAAATACTTAAAACTAAACACATTAAAATTATACAAAGGTTAAAATAGAAGAAAAAACAAGTTTTAAACATTTCTGGCAAATGGTAGCATGCTCAGCAAAGCTGCCGATCTCATAGAAATCGAGCAGCGCTGATTTTCAGCATACCCCAGACAGAGGACATAATTTAGAAAAAAAAATCAAATAAAGGCGCAGAAGGACGTGTAAAATTCAACACACAAAATAAAAGTGAGAAAAGGAATAATAATAATTACAAAACAGTGTACATTTTAAACTTATTAAAGTACAGAGGTATTTAAAGTAGTGTAGTGCGTGCAGTGTCTGTGATAAATAATATATTTAAAAATATATAAGTATTTGTATAGGCATATATGTATATCTTATTGATATTGATGTTAGTAATACAATAAATCTATCATCACTTACTCATCGGGTACGTCAGCTAGAATTAATAAATTAGGAGAAGCAAAGAAGCAGCGAAGAGCGTTTATATATCTGGCGAACAAATCTTGAATACTGGTATCGCCATGGCAAAATTTTTCAACGGTTTTTCTTTTCATATGATTAAAAATCTCTTTTTTTACGCCTGTTGGAAAGCATTGTTGAGACTTGCTTGGAAAGTAACTATTTACTTTTCGTTTAAAGCAAGGGTCTTCAACACGCGGCCCTCAGAGGCTAAGGAAATTTTCTTTTATTTTATAAGAAATTTTTAATTCACTTGTTTGCTTTTAAATTATTCTTGAGGTGGTATGTTTACGTGCGGCAATGTGCGGCCCTTTGACAGACCTGGAATAGATTATTGGTTTAAAGAAAAGTCTGTTATAAATATGCTGAAAAACGGACGCTCTGGCTGTTCTGGGCTGTTATGTATAAGTATAAGTATCGTGTACTAATAAATTTATATTCCTAAATGATATCCATGTGTAAACAGTTCCTGGACACAGGTATTATCCTCCCATACCCATATCTGTACCGTAACATGAACAAAAAGCGTCAAAGCTTCCGTCGTCGCCCGCGCATTTAACGACGTCCGTAAAGTGACGGCTTTCTCGGAACCATTTTAGGGTTCCGTAACAGGAAACCATTTCCTTAAGGATACCCGTTCTTTTTTGGGATCAAAAATTAGTTTCTTCTGCTCATTAGGATAGAAGTTTAAAGTAGGATTTTAGAGATGGTTAAAATCTTGAAAATTCCAAAATTCAAAATTCAAAAAGTTTATTTTGCAAAGTAGGTATATATAATACACGTTTCACAAGTCAAATTTTAATCTTATAAAAATATATGTAATAAAATAATAAATGTACATGAACTACTTAGATTAAATGTTTATTTAATTTATGTAGCAATATATATATACGATTAAAATTATAGGTAAAATATTATTATACAAGGTGAAATCCAATCAACCGCCCGAACCCATACCGGAGACCCGGCCAGGGACCAGGAACAAGGTTCAATGATCACCAACCGACCAACCAACCGAATCCATCTACTTTATTATGTTAAATAAAGATGCAAATTATGAATAGTTCCCATGAAAAAAGTTATTTGTATTGATGATTAATTACAATTTTAATTATTTAACTTCCTCAACGGTGATTATGGCACATGTGAAAAAATTATTAAAACAGATTTCGGGTTATTTTTAGACCATTTTTATATGGAAATGTAATTTAAATTACGCTTAACGTATGTAGGTAATTTTAGTAGTGGACTTAGATTTAAAGTGAAAAAAAATAATAATATTAAGAGTGCGAAAAAATTACTATACAAGGTGACTTTTTGATCATCGTCCAAATTCATACTGGTGGCTTGGTAAGTGATCAGTATCATGGATCAATAACAATTTTGGTGAAATTCGTAAATTGAAATTTCGACTCCCCATAGTGATTCACTCGGGACTGGAACTGAATTTCTATGGGAAGCCGAAATTTCATTTTACGAATTTCACAAAAATTGTTACTGATCCAAGATACTGATCACTTATCAAGCCTCCAGTATGAATTTGGACGATGATCAAAAAGTCACTTGTATATAGCCAACCTTAATTTAATGAAGAATTTTCTGTTCTAGTGCAAGTAGTCTTTAGAAAGGCTAGAGTTAAAATATAATGCCTCAAGGTAAACAATTTAGTGGATGCGACTAGATACTTTATGTGTTGTTAACACTTTTAAAGATTAAGAAAAGAAATTTAAGAGTTTGGGAATTAACTATTAAGCGTACAGATTCATTGTTTTAGTAATGTAGTTGCAAAAATCCAAACATACATTCCCAATAAGACGTCTTGTGTTTATTTTCCAGAGATGGCTTTATTCCATTTCTAAACACACTAAAGTTGTAACGAGCGAGTATTAATGTTTGCGTTGATTCAGACAAAAGTGTAATTTTTAGACGGAACCCTAAAAATGGTACGGAACCATCAACCATCGCCCCTAAAACACACTTGCCTTGTGAACGAGTTGCTTACAACTTATCGGTGGCTGATTGCAATCGATTAACTGATGACAAGACGATTAGTGTAGGAACTAAGAGTGCTTACTCTTAGGTTAGTTCTAACTTGTACTATGGGAAAATTTATACTTTTTGTTTGATTATAATTCTTATGTGGGCGAAATAAGAGCTGTCTCGTGTACCATGACTTGTTGGAGACTGTACAGCTCGTACTAACAAGGCGATTGAGAAAATTAGTCTGTGACAGTTGGGTAGTTGATTTATTGATTGACCTGAATATGTCTAGGAAGTGTATTCAACGACATTAAGAAAAGTGCTCTGGAATAGCTGTTTTTGCTCCTCTATTTATTAACTTGTCGAAGTGATGTGATGACTCCGGATCGAAGATTGTGGCCAAAGGGAACTTAATATTTGCAAACTCAACGGACAAAAAATAACGATAAAACTTTTAAAGTTTGTGAAATGTTCTTAATTAATGCTATAAGTTATGGGGGGATAGACAAAAAACAGCCGTCTCTTATTACAAGGTGAATTTTTAGTCATTGTCCAAATTTAAACTGGAGATCAATATTATGGACCAATAACAATTTTTGTGAAATAAGTTTTTAAATTTACACGGTCACTATAATAGTAGTTTATGCTACTAGGGCGCAAAGGAACGCTCGTGTTTTAAATCGTCCTCGTAATTTATTGCTTTTACGCCCGTGTATCATATATACTACGTTTTTCAATGCATAGTGTGAGGAAATGAAACAAATATAATTTTGTGAACTTTAAATTGTAATTGGCTCAAAAGGACTAGGTATCCAGAGCCGTTAAACAGTGGACAAAAAAGTATAACATCTATGGTACACAGGAATGTCTACAGGTTAGCCAAACATTGTAAATAAATAAAAAAAAAAAATAATAATAAAGCCCTAGGGCAAAATAATCGAGTTTCTGTTCGGTTTTGATGCATAAAAAGTGGGCCTTTACGAGCACATGCATTGAAAACATTATTAGGAGTACGAGACCCACCGTGTTTGGTTTTTATATTAACAATAAACGACAGAGACGGAGGGTAGATCGCTACGCTTCCTAGCCTGTCGTCATCGCTGCACCGACCAGTCATCCCGCGACCATGGCTGATGAAACTCTGCCAAAAATTCGGGAAAATATAAAACCAAAATCGTACACCTTATAAATTTTTTGTGAAATTCGTTAACTTGAATTTCGACTTCCAATAGTGATTCTCTCGAGACTGGAAGAGACAAATTCACTTTGTATAAACTATGATGACTTTGATATTTTGGGTATCTTAGCGAGAATAAAACGCGTGATCTCCGCTAAACGAATTTGAGCTAAAATTCTTGTATCATTTGCCGTTTTGAATGCTCCCCCAGCACAAGAGAAATTATTTTGCAAGAAACGAAAGGAAAATCTAGCTTCTAATCCGAAGGCTCATTAATGATAACATCATGAATACGAAACGATTTGTAATTAATTATGCAGTCGACGCCAAATAGTCCACGGGCCCTAATCAAGGAACAAAATATTTCGGACACGTATTTTGACTTTTTTTTTTTTTGGGAAAATGATACATGACATTTCTCCCCCTCCTCTCCTCTCCTACCCCGGCCTTCTCCTCTAGATCAAGACGCCATTTTGTTTGTTTGTTGTCGTTGAGAATATCGAGAAATTGGTGTAAAAATATTTTTTCGTGCCATTTACATTAAATACTTACTGTTTCTCTGTGACATTGTGATTGTAGGAATGCGTTATGATAAGTGTTGTGTGCCGGGATGCAATAATACACGAAAGGACGTTAAATTGCATAAATTCCCAAATTCTGAGAGAAGACTCAAAAGACAAATGGAAATCACGTCTTTTGGACGATGCTTACACAGTATTATTTACTGCTAAAGAAATAACCAGTCCATCAACCAGCCAACCAGTTCATTCTGGTAAGAATGACTAGTAAGAATAAACTTGCTACCTACTTATTATGTGTAGTATTAATAGGTATCTCATTTTAACACTAATATTCATTGTTATCTTTATATGTCCACAGAGAATTATTATCCAACAGCTGATCATAGCTATGCCAGGAAGAGGCACAATGAACATTCATATGCCGCGTCAAATCATGAACAACCTCCA
The DNA here is from genome assembly GCA_934047225.1 of Ypsolopha sequella. Taxonomy (NCBI): domain Eukaryota; kingdom Metazoa; phylum Arthropoda; class Insecta; order Lepidoptera; family Ypsolophidae; genus Ypsolopha; species Ypsolopha sequella. The sequence goes on along the minus strand of OW204004.1, from coordinate 17,653,397 downwards.
CAAAAAAAAAACTAGCCATACCATGGGAACTTCAACAGGTACCTACCTACTTACATTTATTTTGGTCAGAGTAATTGTTGTTGGTGCTAATCTGGTTATACAGTGACAGTGGATTAACTAATCCAGGCATTTTGTATTGAAATTGTAATTGTGTTAAGTATCACAGCGATTGGTGAATATGCACATATAGGGATAAAGAATTGCATGGGGAGCAGCAGCAGGCTTTTGAGAGAGTATGTATCTCTCATTCTCTCTTACACTCTCTGTACAAAATAAGCTTACCTCCGTTCCCTGTTCTGCAATGGTATGGGTGAAGACGGACTTATGCGGCTTATGAATTATTATTATATACATTAATTTATGTGAGCTAAGCCACCTTGTTTATATTATAGTGCTGGCTGAACTGAAGATGTTAAGAATTTTTATAATTTTTAGATCACACACCATTATAAACACTTGAGCCTGCTCAATTTGAACCGAGTGTGACTTCTATTGAAACTCCTCCAATTATGAAGAACCAAAAAGGTGTTACAAGTTTTCAACACGATTATCGATATTCAGGTATAGTTAAATTGACTTATTATATTTAAAATCTTTATACCATATTATAAAGCATTATTATATTTATCATGTAGGTTTTTTCATGTGCATGTTTCTTAATTAAGAGCACTCACCAGAACTCCCCATTTGCACTGTTCCCTAATGATATACTTATTGATTAATATTATAATTAAATATTTGATTTTTACTTGTTTCTATCCTTTCAGTTCATTTATTAAGTTCGAAATTTTTTTTGTTTTTTTGAATATTTTTTCATTTCTTGTGGTTTATTTGTTATCTTTTGTGTATTATTGTTGCGTGTGTAAATAAATAAATTATATTGTTTTAAAAAAACACTTGTACTTATCCACATATTACGTACAACTTTATTATGCCCGACCGGTTTCGCTGTAAAGCATTTTCTAGGGCTTTTTACACATCCTAACTAACAAATAAATCTTATAAACTTTAAAAATAAATTATAATTTATTAACAATTTTCAATTATTTTCAGAACCCTCAACATCAAAATCATTGGAAATAACAGTCAGACTGGCAAATTTTAGCTGGTGTAATGTCATTCATTAACAAAATATTAAGAGGTGCAGATGTATTTCGTTTGGAAAATGTCAAAAACTTGCAGCATATGCAAGCAAAAGCTTTACTTAAATATAAAATAAAAAAATTAAAAAGGTAATAAAATAGATAGATTTGTTTTATTTCGTATCTAATTTTGTTTCATTCAAGGACTAAAATGCACAAAAGTAGGAAAAATCGTAAGGTTTTCCAACTTTTGTGCAATTTTAGTCCTATGAAAAACGAAAGGTCTGCCTCCCTGCTTTTTTTTTTAATATGGCTGTTTAGAGTTGGTGTCTTGGCCTACACAATAAGATGTGAATAATAAAAAAAGTGATATATCGTTTTCCCCCAGCCAATCAGGAGGCAGAAGACGTGTCTGAGGTTAACTACAGGCGAGAGGGCTATCTGATACGTAGTATCCCTTTATAATTTGTGAAATAGTCTAACGAACATGATAGCCTGACAACATTCTAGACTACTTTAAGAACATAATAAAACCTAGAGGCCACCAAATGGCAAGAAACTTGTTGCCGACGGCATTAAAAAGGCAGGTATTTAAGTTTAAACTGATAAAAAAATTCAATTGGGAAAAATATTATGTTTTAAAAGATGAGTGAAGTAATTTTGAATTTGCTTATGTCTTGAATACAACCACAAATATATACAAATCATATTGGGCAGCCGACAAAACTGTTGGGAAAATCTATTACGGCAATGTATTTGAACAACATGCAATTGGGTATAGGAAGATGTTTACTTGAATAGAACATGGTATGTAGCTAACAGCTTCAAAAAAGTGTAATTCATTGCGGCATCTTTACGTTATACATAATACTTTGGGTATGGAAAGTTTATGTCAAGGCGTGCTGATTGAAAAACCATCCCGGTTTTTTTTTTGCCCTAATTCATTGTTTCTGCAGCAAAATAACTTAGGATTATAGATATTTTTAGAATTTGCTGAACAGAGAAATTTGTCATGTATGCAATGTCACATGTCTATTCCTTCTCTTTGACACATAAATGACACACATTACCTCTTTACTTTGACACAAACATAAAAATCAATGTCAAATGAATTGTTTTTTCATACGAGTACCTATTCAAAGAAAATCTTGGTTTTATATCCCAAGGAAACAAGTGCCGTCACTTGTGTCGTAACTTTATACATTTATAAAAAATTATTCACTGCATAAAAATGAAATTGTTTTTTTAATTATGATCAAAAAATGGTCTATATTTTACCAAAAAAAAAAGGAGAATAATTTTCCTGTTAAACGTGGCGAAAGTGTTTTTATATATTCCGCTTTCAAACTTTTACTGTTGATTGGTGTTCAGACTAGATCTAGAATATTTCTAGATTTTTCTTTCGTGTTTTCTTCCCAATTACATTTTCTTGCTTATATGTAAAGCAAATTAAAAATATGTTTCGGCCCACTTTGGGGCCGGCATCAGTCGAATTATACATAGTGAATGACATAAAATATATACAACCTTATGACTAATGAGTTTAAATGAATGACATTTTGATATATGAATAAAAAATATATATATAACTATTTATATATAGTAATATATTATTTATATATATTTTTTATAAAAAAAATATATAAAATATATATATATAACTATTTATATATACTAATATATTATTTATATATATTTTTTTTATTCATATATCAAAATGTCATTCATTTAAACTCATTAGTCATAAAGTTGTATATATTTTATGTCATTCACTATGTATAATTCGACTGATGCCGACCCCAAAGTGGGCCGAAATATATTTTGAAATTAAGTTTTTGTACGGAGTTTTAATTATACAAAAAAGAAAAATAAAATAAATGCTCTGTGTAGCAAAATATATATGTTTATTACAAATTAAAAATATATAATTAAATTAAAATAAAAATATTTACAAAAATACACATCTAAATATGAAAAATCCAAGAAGTAAGAAAATAGGAAATGCCTGAGTGTCTACACTTGAAGAGACCATAAAAAGTAATTCACCTGTAGATAAAGAGGCTCGCGCAAAAAAGGGCTGGTACCAGTGTGTAAGTATGTATGACTCGTTTTTTAATAAGTTCTGCGAAAATAAAAGGATGTTAAGTCCCGCTGTCTAATGACATTTAATGTTACAGGGTAGAGCGTTACGAAGGAATTAAGAATGTTAATGTTATGTCCATAGCCGTTATAAAGATTCATGTTTGTTGACTAGAATAATTTATAAGAATTAAGATCTAAAATAGTAACATCTAAGTTATCGACTAACCAATCGATAGATTCGTAAACCAGTATTAATCATTATCAACTTTATGTAAGTGGTATTTTGGGCTTTATTAGCAGGGACTTGACTTGTTATATATTGCTATATATTATAGTCAGTAACAAACTTGCCTGCCATTGCATCAGAGCATCAATTTTTTAATAATTTTTAAACGAGCAAGCATGCTTCCGTCTTTTAGTCCCTGGTCCTTTTCGGTGAAGTTAAATCGTTGGCAACTCTAGCCTTCGTAATTATTTTTCACGAGGCCTTTTGGCTACCCTTTATAGTTTTTTTTTCAGTTATTTAACCTTTCTGTTATTGCGTAGAGTTCATTTATTTGGACGTGCTTTTGGTGATGCCACCTTTTTAGGGCCACTTTTCAGTGACTTCACTGTTTCGCCTCGCGTTGTCTTTTTGGACTTCATTTTAGGTGTTTTCAGTTTCCGTAATCCTTCTTTGGTATTTTTTCTGCCACTGTTCGATTGGGTCGCTTTAAGTTTCTCTGGGTTAGATATTTCTTGAACCCCAACCGATTTTTTTGCTTTTGGTCACCCTTACTTTTCTCTTGGGAGGCAAACATTTCAATAGTGTTATATCTGGAGTTGTCGGTTTCGATTGGGACGAAGCTAGAGTTTGCCTCAAGATCCTTGCAGAAGCCTCTAGTTAACAAAGAATAGGTGTAATACGTCCCGAAGCTGATGTACTGTTCGCACTCTCATTTACTTTGACTTTGACGAGCGTCAAACGTTCTCTGGGTAGATATTTCTTAAATTCTAACCAATTTTTTGCCCCTGGTCGCCCTTACACTTCTCTTGGGAGGCAAAAACTTCAACACTGTTACATCTGGAGTTGTCGGTTTCGATTGGGACGAAGCTGGAGTTTGCCTCAAGATCCTTGCAAAAGCCTCTAGTTCACAAATAATAGGTGTAACACGTCCCGAAGCTGATGTACCGTTCGCAGTCTAATTTACTTTGCCTTTGACGAGCATCAAACGTTCTCTGGGTTAGATATTTCTTGAATCCTAACCAATTTTTTGCCTCTGGTGGCCCTTACAGTTCTCTTGGGAAGCAAAAACTTCAACACCGTTACATCTGGAGTTGTCGGTTTCGATTGGGACGAAGCTGGAGTTCGCCTCGAGATTCTTGCAGAAGCCTGTAGTTGACAAATAATAGGTGTAACACGTCCCAAAACTGATGTACCGTTCGCAGTCTCATTTAATTTGACGAGTGTCAAATGTAACTAAACCGTTTCTTGTTCGTTAATGTATTTTTTTCGCTATACCTAATTGGTTGAATAAATTTTATGAAGTAGATGATTGCGAAGAATTCTTACTGTTTTGTAAAGCGGATTGGTTTCGGGGAGAGATTTTATCTCTAAACTCTCAACAATCTTTGGTTGCTGCCATTCTATACTTTCATCCATACAAGTGTTTGTGTGATATAAGTTACTAAACCATCTTATCCCTTGAGAATGCCGATAAGGCGAAACTAGTTGGGCAATAATAAAATTTGTGAAACAAATGTTTTATTCATCCATGATGATGTTTCGCCAAGAGCCGACACACAATTTCTAACTTGTTCTAATAATATTACCATCAATTACTACTATGATCTTCCAAGTTCCCACACTTACTCTGAATCATCAAGATTAACAGGCTCAACAAACATAATGGACTTCTAGTTACGGCTGTTGACTGCTGCAATTATCCAAACATTTCTGGTATTTAAACCTGGTCTGTGTCACTTGGCAATCTTGGCTTGGTTACCGGATTCAACTGTTATGCCCATTTAAGATCTAAAGGATAGAAAAGTTGGGAGAAATTGATTTATAGACGAAATTGACAACCATTCCGGCCGAATCATAAATCTTATCTCAAAGAAAACTTGCACAGTACGATGTGTAATTAATTGAATTTTCTAAATAACTTTTCAAAGATTTAATAATATTTTGTATATAATTCTTATATATCGTGCCAATGTAAATCATCAATTAATGGAATACCAATAGGGTCAATATTTGAATATGTTTCAATATGTTTGCTCATTGAAAGACAGAAGAGTCTAAATGAAAGTTCTATTCGTAAAGATAGTAAGAGGGAAGTGCGTTCTTAATTAAAAGGATGGATGACATTACACGTAGAATGGTAAAGGTGTAAGTGTCCATTCAAGAGAATCAAGTGAAACTGACATTAGAAACTGGAATTATAATTGCCTTTAATTACAGGTGAATTAGAAATGTGAAAAGGCTAATTTATTGTTCCTTTTGCCATTTCAACCTGACCATTGCAATATCTTTCATAACTTTTGCATGGAACATCGCTTAGATGCCGACGAATTAACATCATGCCAGCGAAACTTCCGAGATACAATACAAGGATTATATTTAATTAATTAACGAATAAAGATACTAAACGAGAACGCAGAGAAATAAGTACTAATCGTGGTTTTTTTAATCTATTGTTTTGGTGATAATGAAAATTAAGATAAATGGAAAAACCTGGGGATATACTAAAATTTTAGTAGGTAACAAACGTATTATATGTTAGTCTAGCTAGACTAATTAATAGTTAAATCCAAAGAAAATGTATAATAAAATAATCACCTCATAACCGGCCTTCTGCCTTCTTTCATATCATAATAAAATTTTATTAATTTTTCACTTCTCACGCTCTAAAAACTATTGGTTGATGCTTGCCACAAGCGGACTAAAACTACGTTTTATGCTCTAGCTAGTGCATAAAAGTGTTTACTTCTTATAAAACTATGGCAACAGTAAGATACACAGTGCAACTTCATAGACAAACTTTTTGAAACTTAATAATGTTTGCGCTAAAATTCTATCATACTAGCGAACTGACAGGACAGAAGCTTCAGATGATGCTCAAGGATATACATACATAATACAGTGACTTTAAAAAGAGATAATATAAAATAAATAAAAGAAATGCATGTCTAATTATTTATTTAGGTTATTTAGGCATGGCTGCATGGGTGTTCCCTCCCTTTGCCTTCGCAGTTGGTCGAGAAATAAAAATAAAACAGTGGCGGGAAAGAGCTGTTGTTTTTCCTCAGTCAGCAGTACATATTTAGTTGTTTAAATTTGAATTAAGTATTATTGAAAAGTTGCAGTGATGATGAAATAATACTGTTTCATTTCCTCGCAATCGATGAGAAAAGTAGAGTGTTGAACTCTGCTACAAACGAGCCATATTACCTCGAACTAATTAATAGCCGCCTTCGCCAAGGCTCAAGCAGCTAAATATCTCGGGTAATAAATAATGGCTCGTTTTATGAACTCGTATAACAATCTAATATATTAGGCCTCAACGGCCTTTAAAAAATTGCCATAGCGGACGGTATTTCACGTCCACCCGGCGGGGTATTGGTAAAGTTTTCAACTAGCAATAATCGCACCTCGGATTAACCTCATTGGTTACGATATTGCCTCTGCGCAAAGTTACCCGAATGAGATCGTCCCAAAGTATATCAATTGTGCGCGGAGTCAAACGATATCGCGATGCAGAGAGAGATAAACAGCGCCATCTGTGTTACGAGCTGGGAAAACACGCTTGTGCGTCTCGCGGTCACAAAAAAGTTGGCAAATACCACAAAGATTTCCTCTACGGCAAATACAGATAATGTCATTGTTAATCCACTGAATGATGAAGTATCAAATCAGAAACAAGTAAATAGAAATTTTATGAGGCGCAGAAAATTTTAATTACTCGTGCTACTCTGGCAAAGCTATCAAATTCAAAATCACGATAACGGTTTTTCGAGTAGTAAAGAAAAATAAATACGATCAAGAATCGGACGGACGTTCACTGACATGATACGCCAAGCATGTTATAAAATAGAAAGTTAATTGATATAATTTGATAATTGTTTTGGATTGTTCTATTTTTGCCGGTGACCTAACGGATGAGATCACTACCATACAATCAAGACCAACAAAAAACTCGACAAGTATTAAATTAATGGTAAGTAGTTAATTCATCCAACATGCGTAACAAAACGGCAAATATATATGAAACGGCACAGTATCACAGGATTGGCATGACGAAAGACTGATGGAAAGAAACCCTACATTTGCAAGGGTCAAACAGGTGATCTGACGTAACCGGTTATCTGTAATAGGCAAATATTACCGTAACCGTTTGGAGACCGAGAAATCGGGGATCACGAGAACCGTAATGCAATGAACTGTCGATCTTTTATTGATAAACCATAGTTAGATTTGATAGCTGAAGAAATAAAGGTACAACTTGGATCAAAATTAAGTATTATCTCGGCAAACGGTGTAGAATTCAGACTGTAGGTGTACATAATGGTGGAGGATGTAAACCAGACGTTATAATTATCGATTAAAAAACACTGCAATTTTAAAACGCATTTGCATATAAACCATTGTTGATTTAATTTTTTACACTTCATACTATTTTACGTTTAACGCTCACATAAATAAATAGTGTAAAAGCAATTTGTGATATTTACAAAACACACTAATTACTCTTATTTCCCAGAAATATTTTCTGCACGGGCAAAGTTGACAAAATTACTGTCAAACCGCAGGTGATTAAAAACAGAATTTGCGAAATCGTGGACTGACTCATCCAAATTATGACTGACATTTTGTAATGGTACACTAACCACAAAAACAAGGGCATAAGAACCACGAGCAATTTTAGAATAAATCTATGATAAATTAGGTCCTTACACAGTTAATGTTTTTACAAAAACCCAACAAATTATCAAGCTGAAAAAAATCTTTTTACAAGACGCTATACCAATTTCATCTACTTGTAAATTATCCTGAGCTTAGAGTTGATATAGTGTTTGATTATATTTTATCAATGTCAAGTTTGCTAACCCACAAATTGAAAATACTTTCCACATGAGCATTTTGAAAATACAACTCAGCAAATAGATCTGTCATTGAAAAGGCTAGCTGCTGCAATCACTGCACCGCAAATCATCGTAATGATTCTGAATCAGAATCATCTCATGGTTCGTATGCAATTTGTGCAATAGGCGACAGGCATAGCTTGAGAAAATTGATTCTGATACTTGAGAAACTGTTATTGATGATGTTTTGAAAGATGTTATTTCCGAACTGTAAATCAGTAGAAGAAGATCCCGTACTCTACATTTTCAAATAGTTTTCATACAATCAATTGACAAATAAACCCTGGATATAAAACAAATTCAGAATAGAACAACATCGATACATTTAATTGATTTAATGAACAACACAACAACAACAAGAAATCATTAACAATGAACACATTCAAAACGCACGAGTCACGTTTTGTTAATTTTATACGATATTTTTCATTGGAAATAACTAGGCCAAGGTTGCCGATTGATAAAACGCAGAAGGGCCGTAAAGGGGAACGATCAATCAATGAAGCACGTGCATGAGACACAACTGCGCTTACGCAGCTGCATGTTGCTTGGCATCAGAAGTATTACAATGGATGATTTTTGGAAATTCCAACGCAAATTTTTCCAAGTTTTTGTTTTCATTTCTGTAATTTGTGAAGAATCATGTTTTAAGCATGTAATGCATAAGTTCTATTCTGTTTTGCTGAACTAAATTAAAAGTTAAAGTCAATTAATTCTTCGGATATACAGCAACAGATGCATAAACAGCAAGGTTAGCTTTAGTGTACCCGAAAATTCCCATGGCTTAATCTTTAAAAGTTTTTTTTTTTTTTCAGAGAGTATTCGCCATTTTAGGACAGATTTTCATTATTTTGGTATATAAATTAACCATTATTTTTTATGATTTTTTAAAGAATTGTCCGATGACCTTGTCACTTGAGAATTTTAGACATTATACTGATTGTGATGTGTGATTGCTTATAACTTAATCTTTAAAAGTTTTTTTTTTTTTTTTTTCAGAGAGTATTCGCCATTTTAGGACAGATTTTCATTATTTTGGTATATAAATTAACCATTATTTTTTATGATTTTTTAAAGAATTGTCCGATGACCTTGTCACTTGAGAATTTTAGACATTATACTGATTGTGATGTGTGATTGCTTATAAAAAAAACCGGCCAAGTGCGAGTCAGACTCGCGTACCTAGGGTTCCGTATTGTGGATGATAAATTTAATTTTGTCATTTTTTTTTCGTGAATTTCTCGACCCCTTTATTTTTCCTGTAATCTTTACGTAAACACATATTACCATGATTTTTTTCATATTTTTTGGTCCACCAGTTTTGGAGATAAGCGGGGGACATACATATTTTTGTGGTTTTTTAAAGATTTCTCGAAACCAGTGCCAGTAAGTATAGTAAAAGGATATATTTTTACTATCAGCTTTTTAATATCTACAATTTAATACCCAAATTGTATTTTTATAAAATATCTGTTTCATTTATTTTACTTTTTTTATATTTCTCATTAGTGCTGAATTTTTTTTTAATCGCTATAGTTTTCCTGTAATTGGCCAGTTATGATCTACAATTGAAATTTTTTTCATATTTTTCGGTTAAAAAGTTTCGGAGATAAGGGGGGGGGACATACATATTTTTTGGGTTTTTAAAGATTTCTCATAGGATTGACATAGCCTGCCGAATCAGTAAGTTGAAGTGGCAGTGGATTGGCCATATTTGTCGCCAACGTGATAACGTGGAATGGAGACCACGTACAGCAAAGCGTAGCGCAGGCCGCCCTCGTGCCTGCTGGACTGACGATCTGAAGGACGTTGCGGGTGGCGGCTGGATGGGGATGACTGAGGACCACCAAGAGTGGCGTAATATTGGGGAGTCCTATTTACAGCAGTGGACGAATACGGGCTGATGGATGGATCCCCCCACTACAGTATTTTCAATAATAAATGAACCATTTCTCACATAAATCAATGGACGTTTACTTTTTGGAACACAGGCAACTACGATAAAGTACAGAATTGTCACATTGTAAGTCTTGCCATCGTAAAAATTCCATTTCATTCCCCGTCGTGATACAGTAGTAAAGAAATGTAGGTGTATCGTATCGTTAGCCTTATCAGATCTAAGCGAGCGCATGCGTATTGCGTACTCTAACAGTTCAATGCTCCTGTTATACTGGGCATCAATTTTATTATGTAGTTACTTTAAAAGTACAATTTTAATTTGGTGCAAAAATGCGACGGTTCGGAAAGATATAGAGTTGCACGAGAAAGCAAAATGCAATACAGTTCACCTTGCTTTCACTCACAGCTTCGTCCTTGTTTTATAAATTTACACATCTTTCTACTTTATTAAAAACAGCACTGTGTCAGTTATGAATTCCATCACATTCTGATGGAAAAATTGCATTTAGGAGCAGAGTCAGTTGAATCAGTTGAATACTTTTAGAAAGAACATAAAGAATTTAACTCCCTGTATTGCGCGGAGATTTTGAATGACGTGATATATCCATTTATATGGGCTCGTATTTTATGGCCTCGTATAATTTTGATTGATCGGAAGTCACTATGTTACAATGCTTTTTTTGTGTTTTTACTTTTGATTTATCAGGGTCACTTACCATAACGTTATTTTCACCTTAGGTATGCCTTATTATTATTGCCTTATTGTATTAATTCTGTGACGCTTACCTGTAACAAAAACAAAAGAGTTGTTGAACAATTAACAAACAAATCTAAAAAATTACAATTGGCTACAAGTTCAAAAACCTTTCAAAATAATTTTCTCCCCTAATAATATCCTTTATAAGTTAATGAAATAACCGACACATGGGCTACATTGAACATGGAAATAACAAATAGCTTGATTTGAAAACTGGAATAGAGAAGTTCTCTTAAATGTTGAGGGTAAAAACAATCACATAGTTGGTAAAATAAACAAGAGCGCACTTGGGTATAGAATGTGCATACAAAGGTGCTTATAATAAAAAAAAAAACACGGCTGCCATAATTTCAAAATGACCTTTGTAACGATACCCAGTGCAGTCAGGGGACAGCTCTACATTGGATACGTGTTGTTTTGTATGTCCACCGACTGCACTGGGTTATTAAGTTCATTTTGAAATTATGGCAGTCGTGTTTTTTAATATTTTTTATTATTTATTTTTATTTAATACTTTTATACCCAGTGCCAATCCGGATGGTATAGAGATTCTAATGACACCCGATTTATGTAAATCGGTTAAAGCGTTTAGAAGATATGATGGAATAAAGAAAAACACATGAACCCAGAAAACAATACACTCCTTTTTTTTGGGGCAGTCGTGTAAAAATAGTACTTTGTACATTTCTGAAACGACCTACGAACTAACCACAACCACATATTAGAAAATAATGAGTGATTGGTGATAGGATCTATTAGAAACATACATTTAATAATATTTCTACAAAAGTGGGTAGAATAATACATTAAGTAATGTCGAAAGCAAAATGAAATGAAATAGTAATGTTATTAATTTGGGAAATAAGAAAAGAATTAAGTAATTTTAATGTTTGAAATAAACAAGATAAAGTGTTATAAATAAATAAATAATAATAAGCTTGAGCCGAGTGTTTTAAATTAGATAACACTTTCAATTTAAATTCCTTCCTTAAAAATTAGATGATCGAATATATAAAAAATGAAATAATTCCTGAGATAACCAATCGGAATGTATAAAAATTACACGTTACACGTTGAGTATAAAATTACATAAAATGGAGAGAAAAAGTAAAATTGATTCAAAATATTATTCAATCGTAATCAAATCAAATTCAATTTGGAGAAAAAATCAAATTCAATTTGGAGAAACAATCAAATTATTATTTATGTGGCAGTTCAATCAGACGTTTTCAAAGGCCTCCAAAATTGAATAACATCCAACACATTTGTAACCGGATCATCAAATCGCAATAAATCAATCTCTACGTAACCATATCCAACCAGCAATTATCACATAATCCGATTGATAAATCATTGAAAGATTCAGACAGGAGACGAGAAAATGACAGTGTTCTTACTAATCATGAAGTTGATGCAAAACATGATGAACATTGAGATCCAACCGCAGCTTATTATACAATGTGCAATCATGGGCTGTGTGGTTGCAAACATGCTCCGAGAATGTTGCAATGCAAGATAATGGAAAACTATGTAGATACACATACTGATAAGCTAATTCATCTCTTAGAATACAATCTAAAAGATCATCTGAAGTTCATATTACAAAACAATACAGCGATGCTTAACAAAACGGATGTGCATTTTAATTTTTACTTCGAAGTAAGTGGGAATCTTACGAACAGTAACGTCTTAAGGAAGTAGTAAATTATGCTTATAAGAATGAACTAGATCTTGTTGATAATTAGTTAATAACATGGATATTCGAGTAAGAAGCAATTTCACATAATTTGCTTTGTGAAAAAGATCAACTTAAACGTCTTAGGATTAGATCACAAGGTAAGAGCAAATACTAATCCCATAGCTACATTGATTACTAAAACATAACATAACAAAAATTCCTTAATGAAACACCATCGGACTATTTAGGGTACATTAGCATCTTGTTTCACAAACTTGTTCATGTATGTAGCAGGTTCATTCACCTCTTCTAATAATAAAATTACATTCAATCAACATCCAACCCACTCTATTTACCAATGCATTTACGATCCCATGAAATGAGTCAAATGAGTCGTCGGTAGTAGCATTAAATCCCACGTGTTTAATTTAAGGACACTATTCATCATTACGAATAGTAATCGTAGCTATATTCGGTTTTACGATGGTAGTATTATTGAAAGTGAGAAGGCTACCTAATTTGTCGCTTAACATTAACATGTTTGTCAGTGTCTTGAAACTTGTTTGGTAAATCGTCTGTGGTTAAAGGAGTATTGAATAATGCGTTGAAATTTAAAATTTCGTGAGCAGCTTCAGGTTTATCAATTATGGAATACGCAATTTCACTTCAAGCGTGAAGTAATTCGAAGTAATTTTGCGTGGAATCTCATATATCTCTTTCTCTCAAACTTCATCGTAAAGCGGCGCGCAATCATCATTCGTATCAATTTTTCATTTAACTAAATCGTGGGCATGGTCTTAAGATTTTTTGGTTGTTTTGTTTTATTATTGTCGATGTGTTTCACGCGAAACCAAGTGGTAAACCGTTATTAACAGTAAAATGCAGAGAGAGGAAATCATTGCGGTAGCGGATTCTGTTTTAGAGCTCATGTTTCAAACACTGTCAGGGGCATTCGACTGGGGAATACTAGAGCAGATACGACTCATAAATCGATATTATCCGTAAAACCTTGTTGTGCAAATCGGATCTGGAATATCATGAATGATAATGGTTTTTAGTTGTTAAACAAAGGCAAGAAAAGTGACGGATTCATTAAAAAACACAACAAATCTGATTAATTAAAACGTTATCTTGTAATCAAAAGCTACCCTTAACATAATCAGAAATAGTTTATTTAGAAATCTATCGCTTTCTAAGTAGGTAAAGTAAATAAATAAGTATCACAAATTATTACTTGTTATCGTTGTCGATGTGATTAACTCAACAGTCACAAAAAAAGATAACTCGACGCAGACTAAGCGCATAAGACAAAGAAATAGTACAAAACCTGTAGTCATAATTCAACACCAGTGGCCGACAATGCCTAAAATCCGAGTGTAGGTGAAGGCTCAAGGCGATTAGATTAGCTACCAGGAAGTGCAACAAATGACCGCAGATATGCACTGATGGTTGGTGACAGCTAAAACGATGATGTGGAGAAATTTAATCCAGGCTTAGATATAGATATATGCATTCACAGAATACTTTGTGCAGTAATACAGGATGCAGAAGTACGTTCCTAAATGCTTTATCGGTTACATTCGGTATATTATTATGTTCTAGATACCAATGAAGTACTAAAGCCGATTCTGAAGGCTTTAACTTTAGTTTTAGTGCTGTCAAGACTTGAACTTTTCCAAAGTAATTTAGCTTCTGCTCTTCACACTTATGAACTATTTTGCAAAGATGAAAATTTAGTTTTGACAGCACTAAAACTAAAGTTAAAGCCTTCAGAATCGGCTACAATAACGATTTGGATTCAAGTAAAAATGACGCAGTTACGAAAAGAAAAAGGATCCCTTACAAGGCTACATACTCACGCCTGTCTTCCAAAGTAGGCGGAGACTACAGATCTTGATCTATCACGATACTGATTCCTTATCAATCATAAAGCTTCGTTTCCGGGTGTTTTTGATTTAGCCTTACTTCGGTATGCAGCAAACTTGATTGGTATGAAAGTAAACGGGCAACGGGTTATCATACTCACTCAGTAGCTGTTCCTGAGATTTAGTACGGCAGTAACACGAGAAGGCGTTTCCAGATCCTAAATCATGACGGCACTTACGTCGCTGAAGACAAATTGAGCCATTTCACGGGGTTCAACGACGTTTATACGACCGATACAAGACATTGAGTTGCTTTATAAGTTTAGCTAGGTAAGGGCTAGCTAGGGTACCGTGAGCCTCATCTTGACAAATGGTTTTTGATTTAGAGAAAAATAATCTCTACTATTAATACAAATTCTTCCCGATTCATGTCATACTTTTGAAAACATTTAATGGTTTATTACCAAACTAAAAATACTTTGTACGATTGCTAAAACTACAGTCGTTGTTCACAGGCAAAGTTTCCCTTTACTTCGCGGTCCTGAAGTTTAATCTCGCCGTCTTCATTAATTGTTGTACAGAAATATCATTACAATCAATACCTATAGAGTATTTGACAGCTAAACGAAATAATCGTCATAATTGATAAAATTGAGAAGTTTTTATACTTTTCGTGTGAACAACAGGATAGAAAAATACCAATTCACAACAAATTCTCTATGAACAATAAATGTTAGACAGGGCTCTCTCTATCTTGTAATGGACTCATCAAATTTGGTGATGCTCTTAGACTTTCTGGTTAGCTTTTAGCCCCGAATGATCTAAGAGCTTCGATACTGATTTGTAATACAGGACGGCCATTCTGGCACGTGCGGAAAAATTGCCATGGCGTTTATCATACTGTAAACAAAGGTAGAACGACTGATATTGATAGTGAAAAATAAAACCAGAATAGCCGTCTAGGTACTAAAGCTCAGGAGAAACGCAAAAACTATGTTTCTATCGCGGAAATTGCCTCGTTTGCAGTCTTATATTTCACCTAAAACAGCAAAGGAAATACAATCTTCTGTACAGAAACTAAATATTTCATGCAGGAAGACAAAGCGACCTTGCCGTGTCAAATTTTGAAGTACTTATTTTAAAAATTGTTCGTATGAGATCATCGCAAGGTTGTTGAGCAACAAAAAACTGCCAGAACGACTGATGTGATGATGATGGCAAAAAACTTTGAAGACGCTCCAAATCTTTTCTTGCACGATATTACAAAAAAAGCAGAATATAACAAGGCAGTTAATACGGAGCGTGAATTAGGAGAACCAGTTTTCGCTTGCCTCAAAATTAAAGGAAATGTTGACACCAAATTGAAATCAAATGCACTATGAAAATTGTTTGATTTTTTTGCATGCCTAATTGTTTTAGATCATTTAAAACTTGAAATATTCACTGAACTTGATACAAAATCCGAATGAGATCACAAAAGAATCGTGAGTCATATCAATAAAGTTGTAGAACTCGTTTATTGCCACTTGGGCTTCTGCTCTGTTAATGAATTCATGCCATTGACCCACATCGAGGAAGTAGATTTGCAACAACTAAACGCAGCATACTCAAAGAAAACAATAACAAAATTAATAAACTAAAGCATTAGAGCGCTATTCTTCTTTAAGTCTAAAATAATAGACTATTGTTTTCAACTGAATACTTTACTCTCAAATTCAAATAGTTTATTTTGTAAAGTAGGTATACATAATACACTTTTTACGAGTCAAATTTAATCAAATAAAAATATACATATAGGTATGTAATAAAATAATAAATGTACATGAACTAAATTATACAAGGCGAAATCTAATCAACCGCCCGAACTCATACTGGAGACCCGGCCAGCGACCAGGAGTCGTATTTTTGAATCGTTCGTATTTAATTCTCGTGCGAAAATATATACCTGTCTCATCTTGCAAATGACAAGTTCTGATGTGCTACGTGAAATGGGTATATACTTTCGCACGTGAATTGAAAACGAAAGATTCAAAAATACGGCTCCAGGAACAAGGTTCAATGATAACCAACCGAGCCCCCAGCACGAATTCAGGCGGCCGAAAAATCCCACCCAATATAGGTTACATATATAAATACACGCCTAAATAACATGTAAAAAATAAGTTCCATTTGATAGTGGTATAAATAAATACATAGGTGCATACCAGTGTCCCCGAGGAGTAGGTCGTCAATGTATACTTGATATTGATACCAAAGCCTCGTACACCGTTGAAAAATTACTCGCCTCTTGGTTTTTTAACAGACTGCGAGTATATTTTGGAGAATGCGAAAGAATAACACTACCTGATTCCCTATCCCCCTTTTACCACGGGGATAATCGGCACGCAGCAAAGTTTGAATCATATTAATTTGTCAGTATCCTGATAGCTCGAACCAAATGTTTAAAATCCTCGTTTATCATCCGCTGAGATGTGGAACTCCCGGAATACCAGCGTCTGTATATCCGGATAATCATAAACCACATTCGTTAAAAAGGAGAATGAATAGGTACTTCTGGGCAAACGCATTTCATTCAAAGTCCTATTGACGCTTACCAACAGACGAGGTGTTGGCCTAGCGTAAAAAAAACCTGATATTCATCCTCTCTATGTCCAAACTATACTGTAATAGTCCAATTTTTACTCGATGCCAGTCAAACCTAACAAAAAGTGCACGAAAAGCTTATCTAAAGAAAGGCAATTTATATAACAGGTTAGATTTATAGCACAGTTGGCGTTAACACGAATAATTTGAACAGCACGAAGCAATAAAGCAATTTAGAACAAATCTCGGCTTGTACAGACAAATTAACCTACATTAACAGAGTGGGTACACAGTAAGTATATGAGAATGGGACTTTAGACTCATAGTATGTGAAGAGTTGGACCCCAAATTGCTGTTTTATGGTACTAGGAGTTGTGTATGGTAGACATATCTACTAACTATAACATTTTCATGCGTTTTACAAACTCAGAGGTGAGTTAAAAATCACCAGTAAATACTTGACCAACCTAGGAAAAGTTTTAGATACATTTAAGCAGGTTTCTCAAAGTGGGGTACGCGAACCCCTAGGGGTTCGCCAGTTGATCGTAGGGTGTTCGCGACAAGATTTACGTTATGGCAGCTGACTGGCGCGCGAAGATTATGCAGAGCTCTCACGAAAAGCGGTGAATTTCCTTGCCTATTGAATTTCACTGTAACTGTATAATCTTTTAATTAAATAACAATCCTTATTTCCTTCTATGGCGAGATTTTTTAAAAAGGGGTGTGCATGTCGTCTGGTAAATTGAATAGGGGTACGTACGTGGGACTTATAAGTATGAGAATCCTTGCAATAAAGGAACAATTAAGTTCATCTTTGTAGCCATTAATAAAACCCCAGAATGAATAAGTACACACAAATTATGTCATACCCAAATTACATATATCAGCTACATCTTAGAAAGTATAATATGGTCAATTAAAGAAATTGTTTCTTAATCTTTCTTTCTTTCTTTAATTCGTTTATCACAAGTAAACGTAAGATTTTGTAAGCGAATAAAAAATTATGTTATTTTTCTTTCTCTTTCTCTTTATGTAAAATGTATATGCAGGTATTTTAATAATCTAATCAAGAAAAGGGACAGAAATTAAAGGTCTTTTGAGAATAGATATTTGCAGCCACTATAGGAATACCGACAGACGGACATGAGGTAGCTCGTGCTCTCAATTGTATGATCTTCGCCGCATCCGGATGCTAACAACAACTAATCCGCATCCGGATGAAATATCTGAAAGACGGAACGTAGCAGAGATCTAGTTAAAAAAAATCAGCAGGTTGTTTTGGGGATACAACCGTATATCGTGTAAGCGAATACATCTTGCCATGTGGTACCTTTTGCCACCATGTTCAGCTTTGGGAAAGCATTGTTGGTTTCTTGATATTTACCGTTTTCGTTCTCATTTAGCTATTATAGGGATCTTGCTTGCTTGTAATTCAACACTGCATGTTGTGGCATTAGATGTCAATCACAGAGAAAAGCATAAAGAATTATGTAAACTTCCTGATGGCAGAGCGCGCATGAAGCTTACGGAGGCGTTTATTTTTTTTTATTATTGCGATCAAATAAACATAAATTTATGATGAATGATAGGAGAACAACAAATAATGAATAATTAAAAAACGTACTAATCTGTAATAAGAAATTAATTAATCCTTAAAAGAGTCCCCTGTAAAATACTCTTATTGTCAAGCACTAAATTCTTCTTGTATTCTTTCCTAAAGTTGATCACGGAAGTGACATATAATTCTGAATTGGACCCCCTATACGACGCGCGAACTAAGAAGCATTCGCTTCAAAAATAGGCATTCATGGGACTGCCGACAGAAGTGAAAACTTAAAACTGTGAAATATTAACATTAGCATGTTGGTGACGTGAACCCATAAGATTTTCCCCTACCATTTAGTATATAGGGAATTCATATTGCCAAAGATTTTAAATGAGCTACCAACTACAGTTTTAAATGACATAGAGGTTAAGCTAGTAAAGAGAAGAATTATTTTAAAGAAATATTTCTTTTGTTAAAACATAATACCTATTTAATTGTAACTTAAGAGTGATCTTATGGGTTACGGATAAACCCTTATTTTAAGTACTATTTTTGTCATAGAATAAATAAATAAAAAAAAAAACAAAAATCGCTCAAGAAAGAAGTTTTTACTTCAAATTCTATAGTAAAGCAAAACACACATGTTTAATATTACAAAGATCTTTCAGAAGCACTACTACGCCTGTGTGTGACCCACATAAACACAACTAATCAAAATGATAAAGTTAGTTCAACTTTTCTCATGTGATTAAAAACAATTGCTAAACCTAAAAGTATACATGGTCGGTGAGATCATACCAGTACCACATGACGACATATTTATATAAGAAATGAATAGGCCTTTGCCCTACTAAATATTCGATAGAATTAAATTAAGTATAGATCGATGGTCAAATAGATGCAAAAAAAAGCCGCATGTACTTAAAAGTATAAAAGGCACTTCACAAAACGTGATAAGCTGACGTCATATAGCATAAATAACAAGCCAGACAAAAAATATCGATCATCAACGGTCAATCAACCTCCATTTGAGTGCTACCTTTCGACGGGGCTGTCAGGTACCAATCAAATGACTTCAAATGAGTTACATTAACCATTACCTTTTAAAGACATGTCGTTTAAATTAACCCTATGATTGTTAGCTCAAGATTGAAAAACCATAGACAGAAAAGATATCATAATATTATTAAAACTCGCGTGAGCTGTCATACAAAATTATTATTACATACGGGTTGAACACTCACGTGTGATTGTTGTTGACTATATGCCAACCGTTTCACCGATACAATTTCGGCATTATCAAGGCGAGTGTCGTTCTTAGGATAATAATAATTTAGAAAAGATATTACTCTAAATGATTGAAAATATTGCAACATTGCACTATAAATAACCGGCTAAGTGCGAGTTGGACTCGCGCACAAAGGGTTCCGTACCACTACACAATACGCGTACGGAAGCATAAAATAAAAACATTATGGTAATTAATTAATTCCAGTTGCGGTTATAAACGACCAACTTCACTTGACACTTACGACGATCTATTCGACTCTATGTATCTAAGGGGTATAATTAGGTTAGTAGCTAATAATAACTTCCTAATATTTAAATATTGATAATTTTCAGATTTTTTCCTAAACGTCTGCTGTAAGTCGTACCTGTGAACGAAATATCAAGTTTCTAAATCAACTGGAAGTGCCCTATAGGTTTCCACGGTGAGCACATTTGTATGAAATTGATTATGTAAAGGGCAATCACTTTTTTCGAGTTGAGTTAGAAGCCTGATGTTTTTAGGGCCGTAGACTTCTGTAGAGAGTCTTGAGATCTCACAAGGGGTCTGAGAAAAAGGGTCTTGACATACGGACAGACAGACAGACAAACGGACAACAAAGTGAACCTATAAGGGTTCCGTTTTTTTATTTTGAGGGACGGAAGCCTAAAAACCGTTGTAAATATGTTTTTACGTTGCGCAGAACAAAATAATTGACAAGGCAAATCACGACTATATTTCTGTTGGACCGCCTACCTAATTAAAATGAATATAAAAGGATGTATTACACAACTTAAGTTGCTTAGTATATTACTTGAGCTACCCTACACATCATATCCTCAACACCAGGCCCTTCAGATCTCTCCAAGGCCAACACTTTCACGTCAGCTGCCCTTTGTGTAGCTAACACTTGTCTGTTAGATGTAAAATCATTAGTCAACGTACAAGACAAGGTTAAACAGATATAGACAGCTATATAAGATTAAACAGCTATTGATACCGAAGCAAAGCATTTATGAAGGGACCTTATAATGGGATGTAGACAATCACTGATTGAGCTCATACTGAAAGGGACAATAGAAGAATAGATACATCAACAGCATGCAATAGTGAAAGAACTTGAGAAAAATTATATGCACACGGAGAGAGCAAGGCCGAATAAAAGAAACATGTGTAGAAAGAAAGTAGAGGAGGCCTTAGGCCAAACATATGTATCTTACGGCGTCAATTTCAATACATAATTATAATGCGCTTACAATTAGAGCCAATCCAAATGAAAGAACCAGAATTTGTCGGCGCCAACGCTCCAAACGCCTCTGTTCCATTACATGTTTATTTCTTTTTTATTCTCCAATAATTTACCATGAAGCTTGATGTTGCAGGGAAAGGCCCTATAGGACCGATACGAAAACGATCATTCGAAAGCGATTTTTCAATCAAGTTTCACTCCATCAAAAAAATGGCCGTAAACATCTTTCTCAACCCTTTCCTTTGGATAACAACACGCAAAAGGCAAACGCATTGCGCACGCAAACTGATAATTCTTACGAAATGAAAGTAAAGTTTTGAACCCGATTATAATAAGAGGTGAGAAAGTACCACTCAGAAACTGATACAAAATTTAACAATACGCCGGATACCTTTAGGGCTGTTAAAAGCACGGAATTGTACAAGCTATCAACAAAAGGCGGTCATTTGCTTGAACGACTGACTGTAAGTGTATAATACTGTATATCAGTTGGACTGACCATAAATTCGATGTCGGGAGAGAGGCAAACGAAATAGACGAGACGGGACTTGGAGATTCCGTTCCTGATTGGTTAGAAAGCAAACCTACGATTCCAATTGGAGAAAAAATACGAGGGTCAATTAAACTAGAATAAATTGCTTCGACACAGGAAGTGCAAAAGAAAGACACGATAAACGTCCAGACACAGAAACACCACGAATTTATGACTGGAAGGGACATTGCAACAATCGATTACAATTGCCGCATCGATAAATTCTCACCAGGGGTATAAGAATTAAGACTCGATTCACGCTCGGTCCGATTTATGAATCACGTTGTCCGGAAACAATTATCTGTGAACCCATGAGGTGGTCTTCTGTGACAGGGAATTATCTTGCGCATTGCGAAATTGTAGGCGATACCGAATGGATGCGTGACTGGATTGGAGACTTTCCTTCCTGGACTGAAGTGACAACTTTGTACGGAACATTAAGAGGATCATCTGCATTTGCATATAACAGAGACCTCCGGAGCTTGAGAAATTATCGAACATGTTCGATAATAGGATAAATTCAAAGACGTAATCATTAATATGACGAAAAATTATTCTATTCTCCAAAGGGAGATGCTGTGGCGCCGGCGGCGGTTAAAAATTAGAAATATAAGAGAGATTTTATCATTTTAATTTATTTTTTACCAAGCAGAATTAAATTGATGGGACATGAAAATAATGTCATAATTTAAAATCCTTGGACAAATAAACCAGTTAAAATCTTAATAGTAGTCAATACTAACCTCCTAAAAGCACCTGACCCGTTTCGTACCTTTATATTAATGAAACTTATTAGTTAAAACGTGATCTAAGTAACGTTGGTGCTCTAATAAAAAGTTACAACTGCAATATAAGGCGTAACAATTATCAAGTTTACGCCGCACTAGTTGTTGCGTAAAATTAACATAAATTCTCACTTTGCAACGGTAAACCTGTTAGCGTTACATCATCCAATTTCTTAGGAGGTTACTGTCCATTGATCGCATCAACGGATTCGCTATATGTGACATTCAAAGATCAGAAGATAGGCTTGCAAAATTTTGAATCCATTCATTTGCAGTTAGCATCAAAAGGATTGAGGCTGTCAACTTGATTTCTGTATAAAGAAAACCAACTCTCTATGTAGCGATAACATCCAGAAATTGATACGAGATTAAATTTAAATTCATGGCTATGGATCCGCATCAACTAGAGTATGGCTATGTTATTTATTACAAATACATAGCTCAAACTGATAACGGTAATCCTAAAAGCACAATCAAATCAAAACATAAAACTATAGATATTAATAATTTAGGTTTGCGTACTTGTGTCCAAAATACATATGGTAATAAAACTCTTAACACGTTGTAATGGGACACCTTTGACAACTGAATAAAATAATATTTTTCATTATTTCAGGAACCATACTTTTGTTGCCTACCGGTTGTAAATAGACAGGTATCTTTAAATGAAACAACATAACCCACTGATCACACTTATTAACTTTTTAAACAAACGTAACACCTAAAATGGCTTTTCCATACAAAATTCACAGGTTTACAAAATTTGTAAGGAAACCTAAGAGTATTATTTTTACTCCCATACTGCAATAAGGCAATTGCAACATCAAAATCAGTTTTATAAGTACCTTGCTTGTTTATCCGATGTTATAATATTATATTTTAACACCGCGACTCTGCGCTGCGATTGGCCCAATTTATTAAAAACCGCTAGAGACCCAATCAACAACAGAGACGAGAAATGAGTACCGACCGTATTTCTAAAGCCACGGCCCTTTATCCTGCATGGCCTTCAAGGCAGCATTACCGGGACGACGCGCTCGAGGTTCATGAAGGAATGTCTTCTCATTTTTCGTGAAATTGTTAG
This sequence comes from Ypsolopha sequella, assembly GCA_934047225.1. Lineage (NCBI taxonomy): Eukaryota > Metazoa > Arthropoda > Insecta > Lepidoptera > Ypsolophidae > Ypsolopha > Ypsolopha sequella. The sequence continues at coordinate 17,629,864 of OW204004.1, read as the reverse complement.
TTGAAAATATTATAAATAAAAAGAAGATATTTTTGATGGTCGTAGATAAAGTATTGTGTGCAACTGAACATAAATAGACATTGGGACACTCGTGCAAAGTTATTACGAAACTCATTTCTTTCCTTTCGTAAACAAGCACTCGTGTCCCAATGTCTCAAATTATGTTACAGTTGCACAAAATACTATTATTCATTCCCGTTTAAATGTTTTAAGATCTTGTGGTTTCATTTTAAGATGTCCATTTACACCCGGTCATCAGCACACTTATTATTTTTCTAAAAACAGGAACTTCCTTTAACCAACATCTCAATCGCCACTTCCTGAACTCCGTGCATCAACCGCCACCGCGATTGCTTCATTCACAGGCTGCGCGTGCGCCCCCAAGTCGCGTAATAAGCACATCCATACCGAGTCGAGACGTTCGGGATGGATCGGTCACGATCGGCCGCACCTTCGTTACTTTTTGAAGGCATGTAGTGTTTGTTTAGGAATAAGTGGAAAACGCTCGATTTGACATGGCATCCTGAGAATATCCGCGGCGGTAATGATCTGATTTGTGAAAAGTCGTGCTGATTTAATGACATCAAAAAACATTGTTTCGAGTAAACTAACGCGCATACTGAAGACTAGGACCGGTAAATTAACATCATAATCACGACTATAGGATCATGCTTTTTTATTTTAAATAAATCGATGTTGCTTCGCTTGATTGATTTACTGTTTACGAATTTACACAACTTACGGATAATCGCATTAAAAAAAGTTAATTGAACATAAATTAAAAAAAGTAAGAAAGCATCCTAATCAAAATTATGTTATTATAACACGTTTTAAAGTTGTTGTGCACGACCATTTACAACGTAATCCATAAAATAATAGTATTTTGTGCAACTGTAACATAATTTGAGAGATTGGGACACGAATTCGTTCGTTACGTAATAATTTTGCACGAGTGTCCCAAAGTCTAATTATGTTCAGTTTCACACAATACTTTATCGACGACCATCAAAAACATAGTCTCTATCATGGACGAAATCTATTCGTCTATGTCTCTATTTATAATGTTATCAACTAACAATTTCAAGAAAAATAAGAAGAACATTCGTTCATGAACTTCGGGTGCGTCGTATCGGTAATGCGGCTTGAAGTTAAAGGCCAATCAGCATAAAGGGGGTATGGCTTAAGAAATAAGATCGGGACTCATTTCTCGTTCCTGTTGTTGATTGGGTTTCTAGCGGTTTTATAATAAATTGGGCCAATCGCAGCGCAGAGTCGCGGTGTTCTAATGTTAACATCGAATAAACAATCTAGGTACGTATAAAACTGCTTTTGATGTTGCAATTGCCTTATTGCAGTATGGGAGTAGATAAAATAACTTTGCTAGAATTGCCTAATCGACAATAAACCATGGTCGCATAATGGCATGAATCACATTTATTTCATACTTTGTATTCCAAAATCAGAAAAACAATCATTATTTGACAACAAGATCCGTCGCATCCACCTTAAATAAATATCAGTTTATTTATAAAATAACTAGCCTGGTAATAAACCATGTCTACTTTATCTAAATAGAACACATGTTCAGCTTTAAACATGCATTGATTTATTTGTTATGTATGCACATAAATAACTTTTTACATCACTCATAGTCCCCATATGGATATTGAAAGTTCTAGGTAACTACTTATGTGTAAACTCAACCTTGGCTTGTCTAATTAAGAGACTGATTAGGCAAAGCAAACTGAGTTGAAGTATGAATTCAAAGTCATTAATATGTAAATTGACTTCTAAAGTCCCTTCATTTGTAAACTTTGAAATAGGGCATGGTTTGCGCACATATTTGAAGATCGAGAAAGCAATTTGGTGTACACATATAGCAATTAGAAGAGTGCTTTCTAACGTGCTGTTTAATTTGAAATGTTAACCTGCTTTTTTATCCCATAAGACCTTTCAAGTCAATCGGTGATCAATCTTTTAAAATGTATTGGGCTTTTATTTTTATGGGTATCACGTCTATTTTCTTTATCTATTACAACTTTTACTAACGCATCATTTAGTTTTCAAGTGCTTTTATGATATTTGCTATCGTTAGTTTGTAATTTTTGGGATCAGTTAATAGTTATTAAGAAGAAATAAAAAGTCGGCTTTGCGTGAACCAAACTTTCTTAACTTTTATTTACAACAAACTTAATAATTGCGATTGTCGAGTCTTGGTGAAACATCATCATGTATGAATAAAAGTTAAGGAAATGCAGAAAGTGTAAATTAATGGGTGAATAAAACACCTGTACTATTTCACAAATTTCGCCATTACCCAACTAGTTTCACCTTATCGGCATTATCAAGGGATATATGGTTTATTCACATAATTCGCACAAACACTGCGTATGGATGGACGTAATATAAACAATGACAGCAATCACCAAAATTTACGTCACATTAGTCTTGGTGATTGCTGTAATCCCTATTACTTCCATCCATACGCAGCGTTTATGCGGTATTCTTTATTATTTTTTGTATACAAAAAAAAAACATATTATTTGCACATTGTACTTAGATATATCATGTACATAGGGGAGCTTATCTCTAAAAAGAGATTTCTTCCAGCAAACCCGGATTGATAAATATAAGTCACTTATATATACGTGTACACTTATATAATATTACAACCCATGATTATAAATAACTACACTATACCTACATACATAAATAATAATTAAGTAACTATTTAAACAATAAATATATTTACTTATATAAATAATATTTACAATAAATAAGATAAAAATACATAACAATAGTTAAAATAAATATTGTGCTATCTACAGATACTCATGAAATTGAAAGGTAGTTCCCATTCACTGTTTTTAAAAATACCGAGTGTAAGACAGTCTCTGATGTTATGGGGAAGCGAATTCCATAATCTGACGGCCACGACGGTGAAGAACTGGCCGAATGCAAACGATTTGTGCACAGGAGTTTTGATTTGTGTACAGGAATTTTAAGAAGAGAGACAGTACGTGCATGAGCCGGCTTGTCCCTAGAAGACAACACAAGTTCAAATCGTTCACAAAGATAAGAAGGGGAGCGAGGATTACGGAGAATGCTGTAAAGCTGGATAAGGACATGAAAATGTCGACGCTGACGGATAGGGAGCTATTTATACTTATGTTAATAAACAAGAGTCTTTAGAAATGCCGATAAGGCGAAACCAGTTGGGCAATAGCGAAATTTGTGAAACAGTACAAGCGTTTTATTTATCCATTAATTTAAAACTTTTGCTTTTCTTCGAATTGATCCTCGATTTTTCCTTTTTTATAACAACTCCATCAACAAGTAAACCGTTCGGTCTGTAGTTATTAATGTTAATCGTAGTTCTAGGTTTGAACCTTTATAATGTATACCCTCGGTAATCTAGACCGGATCGAATTTGAACTAATGTTCTAGAGCGCGTTCTCATGGTTTCCTTCTTGGCAGTAGTTTAAATTTTCTTTGTTCAGTAAGTCGTATTAAGGCGATACGTAAAAGTTTTAGCGTCCCTGTTACTCCATATGCGAAAAAATCTTCAGTACGAGTGGGACGGATTCCTAGAAAAGTAGCAAATAGTCGGTTTTTTATTAATATAAAATGTACTAAGCTATTTTGTCAAAAAGATTTTCAAGGAGACTTTAAAAATACATAATATCCACATTTTGAATGCAATTTCACAATGAAATTAATTAGGATTTCAGAATTACAGGAAAAAATAAAACAATTTAGAGGTCTTTTCGAAATTGAATTCTATCATAGACTAGTCTATGATTCTATCGAGAAAATTTCATCCAATCGCGTTTTCCTTCAGTGAGAATCTTAATCAAATACTCAATAAACATTTACCCAAAAATGAAATACGTAGATGACGTTATAGTGGTGTAAATGGATTCGAAAAAACCCCATTTTCTTTATGGTATCGCTTTAATTATACGACCTTTTTGTTTTCTCAACATTCTTGCAAACTAACCACAGAGATTTGGGGATACCTACTCCTTTATAAGGTATCCAATATCAATCGATGAAAGAACTCAAGAAAACAGTCTCTTTTAAAAATTACAAAACATTTAATACCTTCTGATATAATAAAAATAAAGTTTTTAGATTTTATGATATTATCACAATTTATTTTTTAAATGCAAGTGCTCGTAAAGGGCCACTTTTTATGCATCAAAACCGAACAGTAAGTCGATTATTTTGCCCTAGGGCTTTATTATTATTGTTTTTTTAATTTATTCACAATGGTTGGCTAACCTGCAGCCTTTCCTGTGCACCATAAACGTTATACTTTTTTTTCCACTGTTTAACTGCTCTGGATACAGTCCTTTTGAGCCAATCATAATATAAAGTTCACAAGATTATATTTGTTTTATTTCCTTACACTATGCATTGAAAAACGTAGTATACACGGGCATAAGAGCAATAAATTACTCGGTTACGTTTAAAATACTCGCTACGCTCGTGTTTTAAATCGTCCTCGTAATTTATTCCTTTTCGCCCAAGTAGCATAAACTACTATTGGCTACTGGTTCACCTCCGTATTTTGATATAATAAAATTCGAGCACTGCAATAAAACAACATTTATTTCACGAACTCACTTAAAAGTCGACGTAATGCTTCCGTGATATAATAACAACAGATACTTTCGGCACTTTAAAACCGTTTTTTTTTTTCTTTGTAATATCAATAACAGTCTTTACGGCTGCATTTATTTATTGCATAAGAAAGGGTTTCTTCTCAGGAAGTTATGAAAAGAATAATTGTATAAAATTAGTTCTTTAGGCTGATCACGACCTCGAAATAATAGATCTTTACATATGAAATTGCTGAAATTTTCTTACAGATTCATTGGTTCATAATTCCTGTAATTCAATAGCTATTTCCATTATTTGTTTAAAAGTTAATTTCAAGGTTTTACATCTACGTAAGAAATTTCGTTTTTATTGTCAGTTTGATAACCAAAATTCAATCTTAAAAACAGTTCGTCCTAAATGTCATCCATTTCCATGATAAGATTCGTAATAATTTTTTACAGCCGACACTTTTCAAAAATTAAATCATAATAAAATTGTCTCATTTATAAACAAAAGAAACTACATAATTTGGATTTGTCGTTCCTAAAAAAATGCAAATATGTTAGCACTGAAAATTGAGTTTCCTTCAAATTCTCTACAGAAAACGGAAATTTCACATGTAAGAACGTATTATTTGAGGCGGAATGTCGTACGATTGGCTGCTACAGAATGCATAGTAGGACGATGACGCATACGCAATATACTGGCTGGATGCTGAAAAATCAAAACTGGATCATACGTGATCATACACGAACAACTTTTACTATAGAGCCAAACCAGCGGGTCTACCGCGTAATTCTGATTAGTATCAACTTCAAGCAAATGCATGCGAAATCCAACGCGTGCAACAGAGATGGCATGATAAGCGGGCGTCGTCGCACGCACGACGAATTTCAATCTCAAGTTGACGTTGATGAAAATCAGAATTACGCGGTAGACCCGCAGATATCGCGAAAAGAAAATCAGCTGTTCCATAGAAAAGGTACGTAACTTCTTCACCAAAATTATGGGTCGGCCTTGGATCCATAGTGGATAAGAGCTGTTCGTTTACTACCTTTAAGCTTTTTAAGAAAGTAAAAATCTCGGTGGCGCATTCGTGAAAGCAAGAAGTCGCAAGTTTGAATCAGCCTGGAGAATTTTTTAAAAAGATTTTCTTACTTTTTGTTTCTAATCGATCTTTTCTTTTCTAGTTTGTAATGCACTCTAATAATAACTAAAAATGCATCTAGTGTAACTAACAGCGGTAGACAACACCAAACCTACAGCTATTGCGTTTTCGATCAAGCTCGTATTTTTCATCTCAATTTTGTAGTCATAGAGGCGAAATATATTTTGATTTTAAATAACTATATTTTATATCTCTCTATACGCTATACCAGGAAAAACAAATAAGTTAAATGATCTCAATTGGGATTATTTAAGGCGATTACCGTCGCCAAATTAGCAGCTCGATGTTTGTCTGTATGAATATCGACGGAAACGACATTGAAATAATGTTCAAATCAGTGCACAATGCGTGGTGGCTGTTACAACGCTCGCTGCGTCCTTGAAAGAGCAAAATAGGAGAAAATAATACTTTTCACATGGGCGTCATTGTTCGATTGAATAATTATATGTTATATTTATAGCTATCAAGTTTATCTATTTATCAAAGCATAAATGAATTAAATCACCTAACCCGCTTAGGAGCAGTAGGAAATTCAAGCCAAAAAACACCATTCAGTTGAAACAATTTTTCATATAAAGTTTTGGTGGTACGAAAAAGAAAAATGTTACATATGTTGACCTAGAGTTGATAATCCATAATACATTTTTTCAATATTTTTGTTTTGGCCATAAAAGAGGAGTAGGCTTTAGACAGTACCCATTTGGCCATATTAAGGGCCTTAAGAAAGGAAGTCACACAACGGTTTTTGGTTCGTCTGTCCCATCCAAAACCGTGAGTGACGTTGAAAACCACAAGAAGTCCACCTTATTCAACTCAATAAGGATCAGAGGAAAATCTGTAACCATATCTATACCATCAGTACCAGTACCTACTAAGGCTGGTAACTTCGGCCACCCTCGCGGAGCTGTGTTTACTCAACCCGCATGAGAGTAGGCAACACGATACTTTGTCGATAGTGTACACAAATATTATAGAGGAGGATTATATACAAGGGGAATTTGTTAACATCGTCCAAATTCATACTTGAACCTTGGTAAGTGATCTGCATCATGAACCAATAACGACTTTTGTAAAATTCATAAAATTGAAATTGAAATTATTTATTTGTCTTCCAAACATAATTATTATAACTTACACAGAAATTTGTTTTTAAAATGTATGCGACAAAAAGGAATAAGCTCAGCTATGCTGTGATAGAAAAATAAAATGATCTTCACAGCGCTGATTTTCAACATGTCCCCGTTCTCGCAGAATGTACACATATGCGGGTAGAAAATTGGGAAAAAAGATTTAACATTATGATAATTATGAATATAGCATGCATTACATTACATTTAAATATAAATAATAAAGTAGAACATGAATTAATTAATGAACAAAAAGAAAAAATACGTTAATTTATATTCTATTTTAACATCATAGTTTATAAAAAGTAATAACAAATTTGAAATATGAAATTTCGGCTCCCCATGGTGATTCACTCAGGATTGAGAGTGAATTACTATGGGAAGTCGAAATTTCATTATACGAATTTCACAACTATTGTTATCGATTCATGATGCTGATCACTTAGCAAGCCTCCAGTATGAATTTGGACGATGATCAAAAAGTCACTTTGTATACCAGGTGTAAATGGACTGCTATCTTTAAATGAAATTGCATACGAAACTAACCGTACCGAACAAATTTCCCAAAGAAAAAACGTGATCAGGAATGGTTAAAACAATAAATTTATTGAAAACTACCTAATGAAGAAAAATCAAATTAACTTCACTTATTCACTTATTTCACTTATTGACATACATCATGTACTTCTTAAAGAACTTTGGATTAAAATATCACACATAAGCAGACTGTTAATTTGGTCTGCATTTCCGGCACATGGTAGTTAATGCTTACTTAAATTAGCCTTAAAATTAAAAAAATGTATTTTATATTTTATTTGGTACAATTTTTTTGCATTTTCAGAAGTCAAAATCGTGTATTGACGCCCTCTTTGAGAGCAGGTGCGGACCAAAAAATCACATGTGCTAACGAATCACAAACATCAACGTTGTTATAAGATCACAACCACGCCAAAAACTTTTTTAAATATTTGTAAAAAGTTACAAACTACTCTATCATTCCCGATACTCTACGAAAAATGAATTCAATCACTAACCTCCGAGATAAGCCCCCGATGAGTGAGCACAACATCCGTCCCCTCGACAAATAGCTCCCCGGAATACCTAGCAATAAAGTTTAACAAAACCATGCTATATCCCGTGGTAGAGATTTAGAAAATGGATCTTTTACGCGACTATGATCGGGTGGAGATAAAAATCTAGTTGGGATTTTGCGGTGAAATTCCAGGCTTCAGTATGGTATGCAGTTTTTAGAAAGGTGAAACCTTGTGAGAGCATATATCCTGCACGTGTTTCTTGAAGCCTACGTCACAGTATACTTCGTTACGTTTTATAAAATTATTAAATATAGTAAATAGTTAAGTATAAGGATATACTTTATTTATATTCTTGCTCATAAAGTCAGACCTATCATTTGCTAGATATGAAAAAGAAAAAAACATTTGATCCTCAGTAATATTTCAGTATTAATTTAACCGTTTTTAAGCGCAAGTATATGAAATATTTTTGGATAAGAATACAAATATCATCTATGGCAGATATCATCTTATAAAAGTGCTTAAATTCATAGATCTCAAGATGATATCTGCAACAGATTATATTAACTTTTATCTAAACACGATCGTGTTGGCTTCCATCTGAATGATATAACAAATCTCAAAGTCGATTTAATAGCATCTTAATTGGCTGCTTTAGATTAAGACATTCAAAACGAATAAAATTAAAAGTTGCGAAAAAACCAGTTGCACTATCTAAAGGTTGTTCCAATGAATAAATTATTCAAAGACAAATAGTAAAATACAATAGAGATAATCAGTGACTCAATATGAATACAATATAAATCAGTATGGCAGTGATGGAGTAGGTGTTAGATTAATTAATATGTTTGTCAATGAAACTAAAAATATCGATGAAAGTTTACGACAAAGAAAAAATACTATTACTCTTAGTGCAGTGAAATCGGAAATAAATCTCCATATGGTTGAATTAGTCACCACAGTTGCGGCAGACCATATGTCGCGTACGTACGTCACACCCGTCATCAAATGACCGGGACAGATGGAATAGAAATTCTTAAAACGATTTAGACGAGGAAAATACACCAAATTACATTTACGCTCCATTAGAACGTGTGGATGGAACTTTTAAACCGAATTTAAATTTCGGGTCTGCGTATAAATCTACGTGTCAACGCGTTATCCGATGAACAAAAGTAGTAGAATAAAAATAAAAGCTATTAAAAAAATGAAAGTGCATCAAAGAAACTGAAAACGATTAGAAAAGTCTCAATTCAGATGACCTGTATAAAGAAGTAAAAGTGACTGACCTAGCAATCAATCCAAGAAATTAACCTAAAATCCTATGAAGTTGACTCAAGCAGATTACAGTGAAAGTAGAAACATCATGCCCACTAAACTGATTAATCTATCTGAATCTAATCGATCTAGGCATGATCTGGTATGACTTGATGACCTACAGACAGCAGCCGAGGTCTGTGAAGCAGACCGAGAAAACCTGCAGTCAAACTTAATTTCGGAAACTAGCAGACCTTGAATTCGTTACAATTATAAAATAGAACAAAATTCGATATGGTCTGACTCTTGACTAGATATCTACAGAGATAGATTACTTACTTGAATAAACTGTGCATTTAATGCAAAGGAAAAAACAGAGTGTCGGCGCGATAAAATATTTTCTTAATGAAAACCGTGCAGCTGTTCAAATGCACGTCAAGGCTACACAAGTCGTGACTACGAAAGGAACTGCAGCCACCATTGTGGAACCCGATTCGTGATCAAAACTAAACTGGCAATATTGAAACTGAACTAAAAGAATCGATTAAGTTTGAATAGCAGAGCTTCGGCCAATTCGATTCGGTGGTAACGACGCCCCTTAAAGCATAAGCTATAGGGATCAATAAGGAAACAGTGATTAATCATTCTACACCCCAGGTTCGTTCAATCGCTAATGATTCGCAATATCTCATGCAGTATCGAAACGGTTCCGTCGTTGAATAAATCTACTTTGTAAACGAGACTGTCCAAACATTAGTATTGATTACCTTGACGTAACAGAAGTTGAAACCCTTGTAACGTATGATAACGATGTCTTACCTGTAATAGACAAAGGGACATAATTTAGTTACGGAAGAATACAGTTATAAATCACTTTAAGTTTTAGTAGTACGTAATATCGTACAATGATGTAGCCTAACAGTACATTGTAATAAAAATAACAGTACGTAGATTACTTCGCGAAATATCGAGACCTTCTTCTAATCGTAACCAGTTTCGTGCAGCACACAAAAATTATCTTAGACCAAGACTTGGCAATAATAGCGTACAAAAACTATTTAATAACATGGTACTCATGAACCAACAAGTTTGGATTGCCTCGCCCCTCAGTCTGGTTAGAATACAATTTTAAATCGTTATTGTTCTTAGAAACTGGGCACAAAAACTTTTCAAAGAATTGTTAAGAGAAGATATTAAGAAACTAAGTTTTTTCGCAAGGCTATCTCTCTATGATACGTATAGTAAGTTTTTTTATAAGCAAAAAACTTTAATACAGCATTTTAAATACAATTATTATAAGACCTAATTTATTAGTTTATTGCCATAGATACATTTTTGTTTTTTTTTTCGCATCTTAAACAGGAAAATCTGGGAAAACTTATTTTAATAAAATTATATTAAATCCCTTTTTAGAGATAAGCGCACCTGTGTACATACCTTCTAATTTATTCTAAAATGTTTTTCTGTGTACATAAAAGAATAAAGAAAAAGTCTGAAAGTGTACCGAAATCTGAAGACAACGCAAGGAAAAACTAAAATGTAATATTTTAGCTTTAAGAAATTTCTACTTCTTGTAACTGTTTTTTTTAGCATCCAAAGAAAACCAAAGACAAAGATGTATGATCTTATCACAGACTTTCAATACTTATTGAATGTCTGTGGATCTAATAAACTCAAAACAACCAATTAACCAAAAACATGTTAAGAGGGACAAGAAAAACTTCGCACACCTGGATCAAAGCTGTCAAATATCCGGTCCAGGCTTATTAATCAGATCACTTTTTGCATTGTCCCTGGCCACTCTTAGGTCATTGGCATCACCTTGGCAGTGTTGCCATGGTAAAAAACAAATAGCCACAATAAATCGATTACATCACTGGGCAAGCTAAGTGTTATTATAGGCTGGTCATTTTTGCTGCTTGGGATTTTATGGTATGTTCTAACGCGAGATGTATAAAAAGTTTTTTAATTAAAATTCTTTGCCTTCTTACTGTCATCTTTTAGTTTTTGTCTCTTTAGTTCACAGTCAAACACCACCCCATAATATTTATTAAATTATTATTCTTATAGAGCAGTGCTTAGATGAAATGATCAATAAAGTTGGTAAAATAATAAAGCAAGAGAAATGTGCCTTATTTGCAAATTAACCCAACTGTTAGACCATCGAACTGCATTTAAAGGTTAAAAAAAAAAAGTCAAAAATCAGCAATATACGAATCTTTTGTTCATAAAATATCAAATTACACGAATGTCAGTTTATGCTGCCAGAAGCTCAAGTATATGGTTTCAAGTATGATTCAGCAACCAAAGAAGAACCTTCGCTGTCAGTGATTATTGGTCTATTAGCCATTTTGTTAATTACGGAACTAGCTTATACCGCTTTTAATTGGTCAGAAATTGCAGTTATTTAGTATAAATTTAAAACTGAGCAATTAATTTCTTCAAAAACTTTATATTACAGATTATTGACAACTTCGTTTAATAGTACCGTTTAAGATTTTAATTCTTTCGCTTCTTTCTATTTCACTTTTGTCTCCGTTGTTGGTGAGAAATGCACGTACTATTTTCAAAATATTGAAGATAATGTTACTACTGTCTTGATAATCGTTAAAACAACCAAGTTTTACCATACTACCACGGTCTAGCTAGACCAGTTCAATAAAATACTGTTGTGTTGCATTTACGAAGTTAATTTCGTGAGTATTTTTGAATATCTTACAGTTACTTGTAATAGCTGACAAATTAATTATACAGCCTAAAAGCTTTGAAGAGAAAGTGACACCTACTAAATGAGAATTATCTTTCAAAATCTAAGTTCTAAACCAGAACAACATCACATCAATGTCGCAACCCATACGAGAACAACGTACAAAATTATCTACTGAATCAGTTCGATGAAAAGTGACCTTTATTTTAAGGATATTAGAAGTATTCAAGCCATCATAAATAATTCTACGGATAAATTTGTCAATACAAGTGCATATATTGATATATATTGTGTATTAAACATACATTTACGGAACTTGCTTGTCGCAAAAACTTGTTGCCCACAGGTTCATATTCGTACGGAACCACACCTCTGTATTTAGTCCCGATAACTTTCTCTGAAACATGTCTCGAAATGCATACTCGATCAAAATAAATTTTCGCATATGTTATCGATAACTTATCTTGTCACAATATCAAAACCGGAAACAGTGCTCAGATTTTAAAATGAAAAAAATATTTAATATCAAATAAAGAGTAATTTTAAATAAGTAAAATTTCTAACAGTGATAAACAGTTTATTGTGTTCATGGACACTGGTCATACTTTGTAAAGTAATTGCTTTTGAGAAAAATGTTTATGAGAAGAAAAATGCAAATATGAATAATGTGACGGATTCCTTGTAATCACCGATAATAATTATTGTGAAAGCATCATAAATTTCGAGAGAGAACTTTATTAGTTTTTGCGATACAGATATTGATCGAGTGTCAATGCTTCAAAATTTTCACATCAGTTATTTTTTGTCGATATGAATTTTTAAATTGATAAGTACGCACACCTAACATGATGAATCACTATTATGATGGTTTTGAAGGTTACATAATGTTCCATGATAATCTTAGTAAAGATGCGACGTCTGTGGTAATATTCTGTGGTAAAAAAAAGCCATATGTGGCTCTGCGAACTCAATACAATAATGCTTTTAGAGCGCTCTTTTATTTACATAAAAGTACAGCTTTACAGAAATCTATTACGCTATACATTTCAATTATGTATAAGGTTTATTTATTCATACAAACTTTTAAGAAAAAATAATTTAGATCTAAACTAAGTAAAAATAAATAAATTACCTAAAACAAATTAAATTAAATAAAAAACTTTTTCCAAATCGCTGCCAGATGGGAGGGCACCCAAGACACTGGCAGCGTTACCTCGTTGGATGGCTAAGCTTATCCGTTGTCCGAGGTACGCGCCAGCCCTCGGGTCACCCGAGGCATCGACCAGGCGCGACGATATTTCGTGGAACAGCGTAATAGATTTCTGTAATATTTCTGTTGAGGCTGCGACGGTACTGCAGTGCATCAGGGATGCTGGCAGAGGCTGGAGTCCATAGCTTCTCTACTATCGTTAGGCTGCGAACCGCGTCCCTGGTGCATCGAGTGCGAAGTAGCTCCAATAGTCTTACAGGTGATAGCGGCCAGACTGGATGCGGACTGTGCTTTTATGAAGCACTGGACTAGTGTCCATCTTCCTAAAGAGACGAGAAGAGTAGGGTTTCTGAAGCCCTTTCATTAGCGTCTCTTTATTGTCTAATATTTTAATTATTTGTTTTGTTTTAAATTACCTGTTACTAACATAGTAAATAAGTATCTAATCTGTTACTAACAGTCTCTGAAATAAAAGATTTTTATTAAATTTTATTTGAAAAAAAAAAAAGATTAAGAGCAAGCGAAGGAAGTGCAAAGTAACCTAATAAGAAATACGCATGTGGAACGCACTGTGACACTGACTCATATAAATTTACAAGCCTAGCCCACAGCACTTGGAAGAATATGTTTCAATTGATAAACGTTGAAGGAGCAAAAGCGGTGTGTCAGAGTCGTAGTAAATGATTACCCTTTAGGGAGACATGCGTAAAAATGTAACATAAAATTATAATCTCCGTATCTTTTGCTCAATACTGTCGCTGCACTAGAATTAAGATTTCACACTCGAAGTACCCAATGATTGCGGTTAACCGATAAAGTGCGAAATGGGCGGTACTTTAACTAACACTGACAGATAAACAGACAGACGTCACTCTTACTGGTTGAGTTACTCACAATCTACACAGCCTCGCAAATTATCTAATGGTCGAAAAAAACAACACCTATTGCCAAATTTTACCAAGAGCTTTACGTAAGACCCTAATTTAAACAGCTCGTATGAATGAACACTTTTTATTTGAAACAAGCATTACGCGCCACTAATTTGTACGTTTGCCAAGTTTTCGGTGGCAAATGAAGTTTGGAAATCTATTTTTAATATTTAAAACAATCTTTAGATGGCCAGATTTCCAAAGACAAAAAAAAGTTTCTCAGAAACCTCACAGATTACTTAAGGTTTTATTTTATTCTAATGATATTGTTATAGAGCATTAGCTTCACGAAATCAAACATAATTTGAATAATCGATTTCATAATAAGCCCACTACCCGTTTCCCTATGTTTAAAGCTGTGTTACAAGTCGAACTTATTCATGTCATAAACTTCCGTCCGCAACGAGCCGTTAACAAAAAGTGTTACTTTTAACGCTTTTATCAACGTTATTAACTATTTTTATCTATGACACTGTCATAATCGCTATTCCATCTTACATTGACAAAACGTTCTAAACTTTCGCTTTAAATTTGTAATTCATATAATTTTTTTTTTTTGGTTGAATATGTTTTGGTGTAAACTACCATCGCAAAGTTTCCATTGGTTTCTGTAAATAAGAATTTTAGTTAATTTTTTTTTTTTTGCAGTGTCCGATGGTAAGTTTGGGCAGTATACACAATACATAGGAAATAACTTGGTAATAAGGTTTTGTTAGGCTCGACTGTGGAGGTACCACCATCTTACTTGGAGACCCCCTCGAAGTAATTCAGGGGAGAGTAAGAGGACAGCTCACAGGCAAAAAACCAAGAGGCCCATCATGCTTGGGACTGATGGATGGCGGTATATCCATCCCTAAGAGCCGGGCCTTATATGGAACAGACTGGCGGCGGGCAGCGGCGTCACTGGTGCGAGGGTTTCGGCACCGCGCTCCCCAACCCGCCTGCCCAGCGTGTGTGAGTATGGGCAATTCTTCCAGGATGACCGCCGGGTGAGGCAAAGTCCTGGAAAGGCAGTGGACGAACTAGGCTGATGGATGGATGGATGAAGGTTTGAAGATGAAGGTTACAAACAAATACTCGTACAGCGGAACCAGTTTTAGGAACTTTTAGTAACGATAAATTATAAGGGATTTAGTCAGTAAATAATATAAGAGTCCATTAAAAGATTGAAAAATCAATTAGCTACAAATTCTCTAAGAATAGTAATTCTCAGAGCTTAAAGCTTAAAAGGAGTATTATCAGGTGAATTTATTAAGCGGCACGATATAAATCAAAGTGTCTTGGAACAAACCCCTAGGTATCACTTTCACCCTGACTGACCTGTCCAAATTACTCTCACGCTTATCTACACAGACCAGCATTTAAAATTGTAAAACTTCATAAATGGGCTTGGATTACGTAACAGCTCAAGCCATTTGATGTGAATGGTCACATGTTGAAACGGGATGACTTGCTTTATGAACTTTCTTCGCTAATACCCGTTCTCGAAGATTTACAGCAAGTTTAACAAATCATGACACTTGAAACGGAGTAACTGTTAAAAAGCTAAACTTGACTTACAATTAGCCGTGTTTTATGTAAAAGAGAATTTGTTAAATCATCGGCCGTGACTTAATAAGCTCTTTGTGATTCAAGACATTACTTGGAAGAGTTTATGCAGTGAAAAGTCACGATTAAGTCATTCATCGGTAAAACAATGCATGAGCGACATCAATAAAAAAAACATTGAGCAGCAGATAAAGAGAAACGAGATGAAAACAATAAAAGAATATGAATTTTATGACCTTGAGACAAGATTTAAAGAGGTTGTATACGTTAAGTAAAAGAAGGTTCGCATCCGGAGCAGGTGGGTTGTAGGGACACACCTTGCGCAAACGCAATCTGAGACAGATGGTGAAAAAATGAGGTTCCGAACTAACAGCTGGTCCCTTCTTCAACCACAAAGCCAGTATCGGAAGAAATAATAAGAATGGTGGCAAGTTTTAAGAAAAAGTAAACAAAAAAGCTGTCATTAAATAATTAAAAACTTGCCCAATTATTTCTATTTAGAATCAATAAATTAATGCGGTGACCACTAGGGCTGGCGCGGCGGCAGCGCACGTATGCACGCTTAGGAGATGGCTACATAAT
Source organism: Ypsolopha sequella (assembly GCA_934047225.1). Lineage (NCBI taxonomy): Eukaryota > Metazoa > Arthropoda > Insecta > Lepidoptera > Ypsolophidae > Ypsolopha > Ypsolopha sequella. The sequence continues at coordinate 17,613,697 of OW204004.1, read as the reverse complement.
AAATAATATATGCCTTTTGGAGTAGAGACTCTTGGACCATGGGAACCAGAGGCGCGACGACTTTTCCAAGAAATATCCTTGCGCCCTGGTCGACGTTTCTGGTGATCGGCGGGCTGGGGCCTACCTCGGACAGCGGATTAGCCTTGCAATAAAACAGGGTAACGCCACCAGCTTGCTGGGGACCCTCCCCTGCGGCAGCAATCAAAGTTATATTTTTTATTTAATTTAGGCTATTTTTTATTTTATTTTCTTTGTAGTTAGTGTTTATTTTAAGTATTATTTATGTTATAAATTAATATATTAGAGTAAATTAACATTGCCTGAAGCTTGCTATAACCTCATAAATACTCGTACCATATTTTGAACCGTTATTAGACGAGTTTGCTCTAAAAATACCGTTCGTAACTATTCATAATAATTTTGTAATTACCGATAATGATTTCTGAACAGAAGTGGCTCAATTTAGTACAATCACGATCTGTACAAGATCTTCACACTACATAAACTCTACACTTCATCTAATCTTTATTAACAACTCACGCACTGCGTAAAAATATGCCACCGAAGAGTCAGATGAATTGGAACTCTATCGTGATGTATCAGAAGTGAAAATTGTAGATGACTTTGGAGATCAATTGGAATAGTTCTGACCTTAGCATTTGAAAACCGACAATGGTAAAGCAATCGATTTTATAAGAGTTATTTCCTCTGATGCATGTTACAATCTATAAATAAAACGAGACTTAGATGAAACAAATGAAAAAAAAAAACTGTTGATCACAATACGAGATTATAAAAAAAAAAATTCGGAGATGTCATCAATATCATCAGAAATAAAGAAACCTTAAACAATACCGAAACTACAATCATAAAATAATTCTAAATGACTTACACAACCAACAGTAGAAAGTATATTTTGAAATAAACTTAGAAGATTCTTATCGCAATGACAATACGAAATTTGATGGAGGATTTTCTCAAAAAAATACTTTCACAATAGTTGTACAATAAGTGGTGTCACCCACGAGATGATTTATAATCTAATTCTTTGTTATGGGGGCGAATCCCGCATAAGTACTATACTATCCATCATTTATTTATTTATCAAAAAGCTCACATCATAAATTAGGTGTGAGCTTCTGGTTTTTCTTTTAATTCCTATCATAATAATCAAGAAGCCTCATAACTTCTTGCAAAAGAGCAGTTTGTGTTAAGGTAAGTTGACTGTTATAAAAGACAATTCTGTGGTCAACTGCTTCAGTATGCCATAGCTAATTAGTTTCTTCCATCCCACACATCGACCGCCATGCCAGATAAAGAAGAGATCTCAATATGTAGTATACCTAATATTCAAAGTAATACATCATACATGTAGATTATGGTTCTGTGATAGGAAGATGATTATTTTATTGTTTTACCAACCAATATCCATATTTGTTAAACGGAATTTATCGGAGAAAATGTGAAGATGAATCAAGCTATGCAGTCAGTTTTGCCATTGCAAACGGAAATGGTATTTAGATAACAGTCATGCATCAACTTATTGTTAATTGTAAGACGCATATTCTCCTGCCAATAAGTATTTTATATGTCCACAACTTAGTAGACACGCAATAATTGAACACTCACGCTTACCACATGCCAGTGTACAAGGCGATTTCTGAAGTATTTCACGACTACCTTCTTTTATCTTGATGGTTTCGAAAAATGAAAAGATGGACTATATGGGCCAAAGATATATTTTTTCCTTCATTACGTAAATTTCTCCTGTCTTGTAATTTTTATCTCTTTATTAAACTAAAGTATAGGCTTGCTTCGTAACTTTGTACATATTTGTTTGTAAAAAAATTATGAAAAACAAGACACGACCTTGCTAAGTTTCTTGCCCTTCTTCTTAGCAAAACTTATACAATGGGCGGAGTTAGGCATATATTTATTACATGTAGATTGCATTATATTTAATTTATTCCTATATTTTTTATTTTTTCAAGTGTATTATTTTATTAAATTTAGGTAAACCTAAACTTTATTATTTTTCGTGTATTTCCCAATATTACTATTTATTATATAAAACTATTAGACATAGATTATTTAGTTATATTGTTTTTTATTTTACATTAAAACCGACCTGTTATGTGTGTGTCTGATATACCAGCAGCATTACATAAATAAATATATTTCATTTCATTTCAAAATCATTCGATAGAAAAAAAAGACGACAGGTGTCGTGGGGACCCCCGGTTGGAACAAAGTTTCTTTCATTTCAATACTGACGTGCGCCGCCCGCCACCCCGCTCGCGTCGATCACTCCACCCCGTACTATAAAACGCAGTAAGAAGCGTCAGCGATAACGAAATGTATGGAAAGCGATACAGCAAGATGTTACACGTAAACTGTTACACTTTTTCCGCCTAGCTTTCATTCGCTAAGCGTATGGAGTATAACGTGCGATAAGTAACTGCGTTCCAAAGCCAACGGTTCCTTTATTCATAACTGCAATAATGTACACCGTTCTTTACTTGTTTTAAAAGAAAGATTGTTAGGGTCCTTGCTACTGAATATATAAAACTTGGCAAGTTTTCACGTCAATTATTCGCATGCATGATGTAACCGTTTCAACTTTAGCTATGAAAATTGCAATATCAAATTTCACATGGTTATGGTGTTAAATGCTATGGTATGGTACGAGTACTGTGGTACTAGTGTCGGGAATACTTTTAAGAACATCATTCTTCGGGCACGAATACACGCTTTTTAGGGCATGCCGGTTTCTCCACGATGTTTTCCTTCACCGTTCAGCAAGTGGAAAGTAAGAACAATGCGTTAGTATAAATATTATTAGTATAAATATGATATATTATAAATTATGTAATTATTTTGCATCTCCATGTAACCCTAGACCTATTTGTTTTTATTATGTGTGAGGGTAATCAAACAAAATTTCTCTCTATTTCCCGAAATACCCTCAGATTGACAACTGAGCGAATTTAGTCCCTTCCCTTGTAAACTGTTAGGTTATTTTAAGTTTTTATTTCTTTTTTGTATTTGTTTTATAATTTAAGTAATTTGTTGTTTAAGAACTATTATTTTATGTAAAAATTAACCAAAATTGAAATCTATAATTGGCCTTAATATTAAGTTATAATTTTATCCTTATTATATATCGCTGTTGATTTCTGTACATAATAGTAGTTTATGCTACAAGGGCGCAAAGGAATAAATTACGATTAAACTTAACCGAGTAATTTATTGCTCTTTCGCTACGTTTTTCAATGCATAGTGTGAGGAAATAAAACAAATGTAATTTTGTGAACTTTAAATTGTAATTGGCTCAAAAGGACTGTCTCCAGAGCTGTTAAACAGTGGAAAAAGAAGTATGACATTTATGGTACACAGGAAAGGCTGCAGGTTAGCCAACCATTGTAAATAAATAAAAAAAAATGAAAAAAAACCCTAGGGCAAAATAATCGACTTTCTGTTCGGTTTTGATGCATAAAAAGTGGGCCTTTACGAGCACATGCATTGAAAATAAATAAATTATAAGTTGGTAATTAGTTTATATTTTACTACATATGGGGTAGGAATTATATCTTTCTCACTTTCATATCTTGAAAATGACGCAACGATAATAAAAGCCTTTGTGATCTTTATTACATTAATTAACCGCCACGGTAAATGGGCTCAAGTGATTGCCGTGACGTAACACCATTTTAAGTGCAAAACCTTTTTGGTAGAATCCCATAGATAAGATTATCTCAATTATTATAGGACTGTTACGACCACGGTTGCATCAGTTTCTATACGAAGTACTTAAAGTACTTTATTCAAAAAATTTATTGGTTTTGTAATTATTTATAGATTTCTAAAGGATATTGGCGAATTGTTGCGCATACCAATAGCAGTGTTGACGTATGTGTGCTACCTCTATGTTTTGGCGACATATTAAAGACAAACAAGGTCAAAAGTAACTAAAAGTTCTATTCTACAGCTAATTTAGCTTGTAAAAGGAAATAATAATTACATTTATTTTCAGAAATCGAAACCACACGCAATCTTCTTACTCAACAAATTAACTACTTGTACCTTAGTCCGAAAAGGATCTACCCACGCTCACAGACTACCAAAGATCCACATCGCCAGGTTCATAAAAAAAATGAGACGTGGAAGTCATGAAACCGACAAAGCGACACGCATAAGGATCCCGTCAGACAACACGTCGCTCCAATGCTTAAATGGCAACCGACCAATAATATATAGACAACTGCATATGTTTTTCATGTAAACATAAAAAAGATAATAGGTCTTTACTTGTGAAATTGCCGAAATTTTCTTATTTTTTATGCACATACATATAAATACTTAAATGGTTTTAGTCGCTATATTTCGACCCCTCAGTGGGGTCGTCTTCATTCGAATAGAAAAATGTTATATGACATATTATGTATTTCGACCCCTCAGTGGGGTCGTCTTCATTCGAATAGAAAAATGTTATATGACATATTATGTATAGGTATTTGAAGTAAGAAAACCGCTGACATCTATTGATATAAAAATATATAAAATATATATAAAAATATGCAGTAATGTTCAGTTCATATTCTTTAATGCACTGCTTTAAGACTCATTCATTGCAAGTAACTACTGAAACCATAACCTTCTCCAACAATAAAAAGAAAGTCACAATGCATCACCTCGTCAATAAAGTCAACAGCTTCAAATGAATATTCATAAACACTAGCTATATAGCATATTCACCAATAATAAACTTCGATTGTATTGTAACCCTCATTTATATGATTTACCAGCAGAAGGCAGAAAGCCGTATATCTCTTCGAAAGTGATTTTCACTAAACTATATACAAAGCCAGTTTTCGTTCTTAATGGGTGTTCAGCTGTTAAAGTCAAGAAGGTCAGAAGTAAAACAATAGTTAGGGAGAAGAAAGGCTGTAATCATAAACTTGGTTCCCAACTTAAGCACATTTCAATGACGGATAATGTAACAGATTGTCAGATATGTCCATAAGAGTCGAAAGAAAATGACCTTCACAAAGCTGAATATAACAAAAGTGCAGGTTAGAACGAGAGGTTAACTAATGGTCATTTTATACAAACAGTTTCCATTCAGCTCAAATTAAATAAATTGTTATTGTTTAATGCCATAAACTAAATTGCTACTATTTACAACAAAATATAAATATATGAAATTGGTAATCGTAATACTTACTAGAAATATAGAAGTAACGGTTTTGAATCATACGGTACCTTTATACCAAAAAAATTATTATATATATAACATATCGCTATTACAAAAGTTACTTATAATAGGTACAAAATCAACTAATACATCATCAAGACAGTGAATCAATCAATCACTTTCATGCGTTACCAGTCATGTACCATTCGACTAATTTCAATCATTCAATCAGAGAAAGCGAACAAATGACCACATAATAGACCCCAACACATCTGATAAAATTTCAAAATAACGAACGCAATATATCACTTGTCGATTCATTTGATCTCGACGTTGTTCATCCTTACACAGAGGATAAGGAACCAATTTCAGATCATTTTCAAATAACAGAAACTTTAGAAACGAAATACATTATAATATAATATCAATACCATCGCTTTGTTTCTCTGTTTTGTTTAATATTATAAAATATCTTTAGATCTTTTGTTATATAATTTCAGATATAAAGCGGAGAAAACATAAGCATAAACATGGCAGACAGACAGACTAACGGACCGACTAACACGGAGTTCCTTTTTCAAATTTTAAGTAAAAACGGGGGGGATTTGTCGATTTACAGGTAAAGTACGTAATTTATAATAGAGGTAGTCGTACTCAATTGAACGATAAGCTATCCACCATGTATGATCATGTGTAACAAAGGCGAGTATAGTATGATTTTGGACCACAGTGCAAAAATGCTTCGACCTTCATTAGCGATGGTATGTCTAATATAGGACATGTAATTGAAGAAAGTGTTATATCTATAACAGTTTATCTGTTTCGTACTTCGTACATTGACATGCTTGCTGTCCATGTTTACTTATCTGAATGATGTTGATTAATAGTCATCATTGTGATGTCGATAGTGAATGTTTGATTATTTATTTATTTATGCGTGAATGACTCTGTTTTTGTGTTGGTTCATAATAAATCACGATTGGTACAAGCAAAAACAATAGATTTAAAATTATTTCTATAACATTTTCATCAAGATGATCAGACTGCATAACACACAACAGGCCATAGATATATTAAAAGCTAAGTTAAGGTAACAGTCCTTTGAAGTATAATTCGAAATTTTACGAAATCCTTGGTTATTAAATATAGGACAAAACATAACTACGGAAACAACATACAAATTCTAATTATCTCCACACATGAGATATATAGTCGTCTGTCTGTACAAATAGACGGATTTTGATTTTGATGTTGTTTTCTATTTTACTTGGGATGATACACGAGAACGGCATAATGGGAAGGAGTATTATGCTGAACTTGGTAAATTTTTGCAAATAGAGTCATATAAGAATGAAAGGGATTTTTTTTACGGCAATCAAAAACCAAATAATAGACCATAGATATTTATTGTATTTATGGCCTTGCCTTTGGTATTTTAAGGGTTTTTGCTTTAATATACTTACCTGATCAATGTCAAACTCACAGACACGTTTTATCAGGCCTTTATATTTCCGTTGTCAAAACAGTTATCTAATTGGACACATTTTACTAGTAGATTTTTTACTAGTATTTTTGAGAATGACTCCTTTTTAAGTTATAAATACATTTTTTGTGTAAGCGGCATGAGTTGTATGTCTGAACTTACTGGTATAACAAGAAAACATGGTTTATTTTTTTTCGTCAAGACAAAAATTTCCTACAACAAATACTTTTTTGGAAAATCCAAAAAAACCTCGTAAATTCACTGATTGTACGTGCCGGCAGCGCACGAAGCGAGCGTTCTAAAGTTGAATTTCTGACAATAGAATTAAGTTCAAAATCACTCAATAGGTTTGTTGTGTCCCATGGACAACTCTCTATAGTTAAAGCCTCGCCACAAAACACTTTCCTACGTAAACACATTTCCGGCAACATCTGACTACGAGATGATGATGTTGATGGATCACAACCACCTTTCATATACGATTACGTGGTTGACACCTTGCCTAACTTAGACAAGAAACATACAACATTAGATAAAAACAAGACAGATACGATGCGAAAATGACATGCAATTGATGTCGTTGAGAAACTTTTTGTTTCAATAAATGAAATACTAGAAGAGAGAGTGAAAAGGAAATAAACAGCAAATTTCAAATTTAACTGGCTTAAATGTCAATGTTACAGGAGATTGTCTCAATATTCCTCAAGTATAACGAGTTGTAGTGGTATTATAGTAAATTAAACTACTAAAATTGACTACCACAAGATATTATGTAGCAGTGAATGAAGAATTGTCTAAAAATAAAGCCATGGTTTTCTAATAAAAAGCATTCCATAACATTACGAAACGACTGAGTGGCATGGAGTGACACGAAACAAACTATGACCACGCAGTTGAAATATAACACTACATTATTTTAAGAGGATAGGTTCCGCTTGCATACTACCCTGTTACTCCATGCGGAAAGAACCGCAGTGTGAGAGGGACGGATTCTGGAAAAAAGTCAAAATGACAACTTTTTTCCACTAAGTTTATTATTAAAGAAAAAGCAAAGGTGCTATGAAATATATGTCCTGTTAAAAGTTGAATAAAGTTAATACAGAATTTAATCCATAAATAATATGAACGGGTTTTTACTTTAATAAACTTAAACCTCGACATGAAAACTTTTTTTAGAGCCATCTTTGGCACTTTATTTCTCAATATTGGACGTTTGACGATTCTGTTCCGATATGAGTGTGTATTATGTTCTCGAAAGAAATACATATTTTTTCTTTTTTATGTAGTATTGCTAGATTCTTCAAATCAGAAAAAATAAATTATGGTTTTGCGGAAACTATCCTCTTAAGAACACGGTGTTCAGTAACTCTTAACCCATCTAATTGCACAAGAGGCAATCGCGCTCCATATCGATCTATTGTTAAAAATCAGTATTATTAACAAAACAGAGTTTTTAAACGGTGAAGGAAAACATCGTAAGGAAACCTGCGTGCCCTAACAAGCGCGTATTTGTGCCCGAAGTACGGCGATAGGGCTCACCACCCATCGCGTTGGGATGTAATGAGCGTTAGTGAAACGCGGGTGTACCGAGTGTGAACTGTGACTTGCATTTCACAGTTCACACTCGGAACACCTCTGACACCCCCTCGGGGACTCATGACGTGACGATATATATATTTATATTATGTTTTTCTTTCTAAAGAATGTACTGGTAAAGAAAAGCAAATCCTCATACCTTGTTTTTTTTTTTATAATAATAGCTATGGCCGGGATGGTCTCCTATAAAACGCAGTATAAAGTACATAATGTTTCCCTTGATCCACTTTCACCACAAACTGTAAGATAATACGGAGACTGATGGAGTTACTTTCTCAGAAATTACGAAAGTGCGTTAAATGTCCCTTGTCACTATTTCCATAAGATACTGATATGTTCGATACCAGTTTTAAGGTAGTTAAGTGGCCCCTTCCCTCTCAGTTGAAATATAAATGCTTTAGGTGTTTGTGACGGTGGCTTTGATTTTATAAAAACTTTGCACACATCTTTCGATATGTTTCCTTATCCCCCACACACACCGCATTCCGACCCATCTCTCATCAAGAGGTGCGAGATGGCGAGATACTCAAACGACGCCGAATTTGTGAAATGGTTTCAGGTAGAAACTGTTTTCCATGAAACAGTAACTGATTATTTATAAAAAAAAGTGTATAAACTCAATCATCTTTACATGAACGACGTCTGTATGTCTCTTTTTTATTTCCAATATAGATAAAATTGTACAAAACGAGGCAATATTCACGATATCCTGATAGCTAATATGATGATGTTTCATAAAAATTTGCTTTTTGGGCTGTCACTAGATAACAATTTTGAAAAAAAAAGAAAATAAACTGTTGACTTCAGTGAATCAAACTTCTGCATGAGAAATCCAAGCGTGAAGGGGCCTCTTAAGAGGGCATCTTTAATGAATAATTCTGCAACTAGTGTCTACAGGTATATTAATAATTCAATCGGATTGGAGATACACAATAATTAATTTAGATATTTTGAATACTCTACCAATAGAAGCTCCGGAATTTATTTCCCAGTAGACAGGGCCGTTTCGGTACCTACTACGTTAAGAAAGAATTAATACTAACAGTGACATTTTCGTAGAGTATTTTAGTACAATATGTCACGATCATGACGCATCACTCAACCAGCTAATTCCGAAATCTGGCACACACAGCACATATACGAGACGAAACTCGTTGGCACTTCTTATAGTCAAACTTCGCGGGTGGTCTTGTCTCGACAGCACCAGAAGTCAATAAAGTAAGCAATACTTGTTGACGGAAGTTTGATAACAATATCTTTATAACCTAGCCGCAGGCTTTGAAAGGTGGAGGAGGGTAGGAGAAGTAATTTCCCCCGGTACTCTCCCCCCACGGAGATTTTAAACAGTTTTAAAACCGAATCTGCCCATCCCCAACCCCACGCAAAAGTCAAAAATAGGTGCGGCGACAAGCAAAGCGAAGCGTGTTAGGTTTGTATGTAAATAAATTTGGGGAGCTGAGCGGAGTTACACAACCCCCCCTAGTTTTACCAGAATTCGTGATATGGCCAGCCAAATCATGTAAAGGCGACATATTATATAAAAAAACCAGAGGCGTCGTGGAAACGAACCGTGGCTAGATTTTTTTTGGGATTAGGTGTCTAATTAACAACTATGTTAGACCATTTAAGAAAAAAACTACTATCTCCTGTTGGAGAAGCCCCCGTCGTCCCTTCAAAGCCTGCGTCTTGATTCTAAATAAATCCGGACCATACTAAAAAAGAAGTGACTGAAGCCCTCAGTATTAAAGAGATCAAGAGCAATCATACGCATGTCTCGTAAAGCAAAAAAAGTTTGGAACCGTTCCAGCGACCTTGGTAATCTCAAAATAAAGAATAGTAGTTAACACACGCGATGCTATAATTTATAGAGTGCCCTAGATAACGCTAATAAAAATATGGTGAAACAACAATATATTGGTACACTATGTTACAAAAGCGTAGTTTTAACACTTGATGAACAGAATTTGTTTAATGTGGTAAGATTTTTAACAATGGAATTGCAAGTAATAGATTTGCCAACAAACCTATAAGCATAACAATTTACTTTAATAAGAGAGCCCTTATAAAGACCACAGGAAATTACGAGTTTGAAAATGTCATGCACGATGCTTTCAAGTATGATGGAATTGTAAATGATTTCTAACGGTCATTTGATAATTTCATTTAAGCTTACCGTGAACTAATGCTACTGTGTTACCAATGTTTACATTATGCAATGTTTATATAATTTTTTCACACTTAGCAAGCTTTGTTATGGCGGGTCGACTTTGAGTGTGGTATTTGGGTCAACAGTTCTTTCATTCATTTGCGAATTGTTTTCCAAGATACTATAAAAATAAATCACGATGTTAAAGTACGAGTTCTAGAAGTTAAATAGATGTTTTGATTTTTAACATGCAAGCATCGAAAGCATGCAAGTTTGGGCAAAAAGCTACTCTCCTGGAGCTAAGCTAAGCTGATGAATTAAAGATGAATCATGTATGAAAAGTACAAAAAAAATAGGTCAAAAAGGATCTGCGTGAGAGATTTCAATGGATTTCATTTATAAATAAAGTAACTTCTGACGTCTACGTTCTCATACAATTTTAGGTTTGTCTTGGTAATTCATTGGCTTTATTAGTTTTGGCCACCTAGTAAGAAATACAATAGAAAACTTATAAATGCTATTACATTTACTAGTCTGAGTCATGTACTTGGTTTTATTAGTTTTAAGCACCTAGTAAGAAATACAATAGAAAAATGAAGAAAATTATGTAGAAATAAATGCTATTACATTTCTTTGGGAAAGATCCAAATTCACTCGTTTAGTAGTCCGAGTCAAGTACACTACTTAAGTACTCGTAGATACCAAAACATAAAACAACAATAAAATTAACGTAGAAATCAGATTAACCCACTAATAACAAATAAGTATATTAATCACATCAAAGAGGCTGACCTTTTTCAAAAAGAGGTTTTTTATCAATAAAAACATCTGAAAGAAACAATGGATGGCAATCTAGCACAGCAGTGAGTACCAGATGGCCCTTCAGATTAGGTACACTTTAATTTCAAACAACAGTATAGCGTCCACAATGTAATTCATCTTTTAAATTGGATGTGAGAAATTGATGTGATGGCCAATTGAAAATCTTAAACGGTTAACAGTGTTATTTAAAGCTTGTAGAAAATGTTTAAAGGATGTTCATATATGATAGAAATTATAAAGGAAATGATTCACACAGTCGGTTAATAAGAATGTGGTATTTATTAATGAATAATGCGCGAAGTGAACGTCAACAAAATAAAGAGAGAGGGCATACGGAAAAATTCTTATGGTAAAAATAGTTAAACTTGATAATAATATGTACACGCACATAAAGTATAAAAATAACTATTATTATGCAATAATGATTGAAGAAGCATTAAATGACGTTTCAACACTTTAGTAACTGATGATGGCAGACCTCGATAACAAACACCATAAAATACGAGTGGGCCCGGAGACGGACGGTTGGTAGCGTCGTCGTCGATTCATTAATATTGTAATTGGACACGAGATTCTAAAATTAATAGCTTTGCTTCTGCACTGTGTCACGCTTACTGGAGACACAGGTACACTCCAAAATAAGCTTAAGGTTGGTTGGTCTAAAGCTGATTTTAAAGAAACAGGAGATATTGGAGAAATTAATCAGTTTTAAGAGTTACTTCAACATTTAAACTTTTTAGAGAATAAAGAGTTCTTGAAAATACATGTTACCTTTCCCCCGTTAAATAATGAAGATTTCTTACCTGAAACAAAAACACATTCATAAATAACGATTAAGAAGATTATAATTGCATAAAAGGCTAAAGTTAAGTCACATTTAGAAACTAAATGTATTGTTTAAGGACTTTCTTAAGGCACTAATGACTTTAAAAGTTGGTTAACCGGAATTAATGCTTGGGTTTTTACGATTTTAGTTCCGGTTGCACTTTAAAAATAGCAAGTATGAAAATAAATTGTTATTGCAAGTCTTGGTACAAGTTCAACTATTAATTACGAACAGTCACTTGTACAAATTATTATGTGTATTTCAAACTACATTTCAAACTACTACTCGAAAACCGAATCACAATACCTAACCATTGCATTATGCTACAAAAACATTCAGTCTACGGCAATTTATTCAACGAACATCAAATATTTGTCTTGTACTTCAACCATGACTAGTAAAATAATGAAGATGATGATAAATAAAAGTAAAAACTAGCCAAGTGCGAGTCAGAATCCATCACATCACACCCACTACACAATACAGGTACGGAACTCCACTTGCAGTTATGAATAACCAACTTAACTTGACACTTTCGATCTACTGAACTCTATATGTAATAACTTCCTAAATAATTAATTATTATTAATTTTCAGATTATTTCCTATACGTGTGCTATACGACCTATCTGTGAAATTAAGTTTTGAAGTCAATTGGAAGTGCCCTATAGGTTTGCATAGCGACAATTTGTATGAAATTGACTATGTAAGTAAAGGGCAATAACTTTTTTTCACGTTATTTTTACAGCACCATGGGGCGCCGTAGACTTCTATTAGGAGATATCAGTTTCAACTTGATATGGGGTCCGAGCAAAAGGGTCTTGACAGACGACAGACGGACAACAAAGTGAACCTATAAGGATTTGGTTTTTTCATTTTGAGGTACGGAACCCCAAAAATCAAGAAGTCTCTTTAGTTAATGATTATGATGATAATACTAAATTGGGTCTTCCACTACAAAACAACGACATTACTAGTATTAAACCTGCTATTAAAGAATATGGCATCGAAGTAGATCTAGACGGAGCAAATTAAGTTATTAAGATCAAAGACACTGCACACATCGAGTCGAGTCAATGATAAAGCTGCAATAATACCGGGGTATTAGACCAACCGTTAGAGGGGTATAGGAAAATAATAATAAGTCGAGTCCGCGCTCGCACCAGATGGAGTCACTCCCACAATATGACCTTATTACTAAATCCAGTGCGGGTGCAACTTGGGTTAAGCCACTCGTTTTCATTTATAGCTAGGGCAACCGTTTGTTTGGTTTTGTACTAGACTTATTAGAATCAATGATAACTCTTTTTATTTCTTGTATATTATACGTATAGGTAGGTATTTGTAGTCATGACTTTTTTATTTTAAATAATATTAGTAATTATTATATTTATAATGCATATAATTTCATTATCGTTGTTGAATATATTATCATTGATCAAACAACAGATGACATAAATTACCTATTAATTCTCATTATTATTAAAATAAAAGACAAACAAAGGATCGCAGTCCAGATCGGGGCTCGGATTAGTTAAATCGTAATATGGATTCAGTGTAGCACGATTTGTCTTATTTGATAGGACTGAACTTAATTTAAGCGTTCTGCCATTTTCTTTCTATATCGAAAAGACAAGGACATAGCGCTTGAATTAATTTTAGTCCTGTCAAATGAGTTAAATTGTGCTACACCGAATCGAAACCAATGTTAAGCAAGTTTACACGAAAAACAATTTTTTCAGTGCAAAAGAGGCATTCAAGAATTGGCAACCCTAACTAATTTAAGCACGGGAAAAGTTAAACGGTCAATGTAAGCAGATGTTTTAGATAAATAAATTGACTGAGGGTAGTGTATGTAGCCTGAATGTTTATTTAAACTACACTCGTCCGTTACAACCAATGGGGCAAGCGTAGTTTTACACGAATCAGTCGGTTACGTTTTGAGCAATCAAATTTAACCAGCCCAACTAATCGATGAAATCGAAATAATGTTCTATGATCTGATTTTAGAACGAGGAGCTACGACTATTAAAACAAAAACCATTTTTAACGGACACTGATTAAAGTGTGTGTGCCACAAGCTAGGAGGTTTCTGATGATGAATCCATAAAAATAACATTTTGCGGGTAATTCGTAATTTTATGGAAATCCAAGACCTTTGCATTTAATAAATACAATTTTATAAATTAGTATTAGTAGCGATATGGTTTTCAAAAAATGAACGATAATGGACGCGTCTCCTATAGTGAAATATCTGTAATTTTTTAATGGTAGTAACCAGAACCAGTAAACGCATATAAGCGTTCACCGGTAGTAACTGATTAATTAGTTAAGTAAAAGAGTAATTAGTTATAGTCATAGCACAAAACTTTGATTAAGGGGGGCTTATCCCAATTTTGTCTGTTTTCAAACTCATTTTAAAGCATCAAATAGTTATTTTTAAAATCTGAAAAAAATATATGTTTCAGATACATCTTTTGTGCAGTGTTTTTTGTGGTTCAATTTGCGAGACGTAACACTTTGCTCGATCGAAAAAAAATCCGAAACTTTGTCGATTTTTAAGATTTTTTTCGTTTTATGTAACGTGTACTTAACCAAATTGCATGAAAATTGCAGATAATTAAAGTAAAACTATTGTACTAATAACTTTTGTGGTTACTTTTTTTTTAATGAAAATCGTTTTTTTCCCTTAATTTAAAAAGAAAAATTGATTCGCGACTACTCGGCGAGCGGCCGCCAGTTGCCCGCCAGCGGCTGTCGAGGCAAGACCTATGTCAGTTTTCTGAGCCCTGGTTCCCCCTCACTCGCCTCGAAGCTCTGATAGAGTGTACTATCATTATTTAAATAATCGTATAAATATACATCAAACTATCAGTTGTGTGTACATGTAAATAAAAATCATTTAGTTTTATCTTGAAAAATAAAAATGGAAACTAAAAATAAGAAGAAAAAAACCGGCCAAGTGCGAGTCAGACTCGCGTACCTAGGGTTCCGTATTGTGGATGATAAATTTAATTTACTATTTTTTTTCGTGAAATTCTCAACTGCTTTATTTTTCCTGTAATCTTTACGTAAACACTATTACCATGATTTTTTTCATAATGCTCGGTCTACCAGTTTTGGAGATAAAGACATACATTTTTTTTATATCAATGTATTTTTAAATTCAGCTTTTTGATATGTATAATTTGATACCCATATTGTATTTTTAGGATAATATATTTTTTAGTTTTGTTTTGGAAATATTTTGAATAATTTCAATCTTTTTTTACATCGTGATATGTGGGCAAATAAATGCAATTTTTGTGCCAAATTTCATGTCTTTATCTTTAAAGGTGCTAAAGTTATGAGGCTGTGACATACGGACGGACGGACAACGGAGTCTCACCATAAAGGTTCCTTTTGTACCTTTTAGGTACTACGGAATCATACAAATCATCAAATTTGAGAGTGCTGAAGATAAGAAAACAATTCTTTGAAACTGTAACGAGATGTTTTATTGATCGTACAGAACAACCAACTTTTGAAATTACGCAAAAAATGTAAACAACTCTTGAGTCCGAGTATAACTGTACAACAGTAAAATGTAACAGTACTTACTCTTGCAGTCAGACAGAATGTATAGATATATAATGTACATATTATGTAAATATATTATATATATAATATTATTAAAACTCGCGTGAGCTGACATACTAAATTATTATTACATACGGCTTGAACACTCACGTGTGATTGTTGTTGACTATATGCCAACTATATATATATATATATATATATATATATATATATATAAAATAATGCGATTGTATCTACGTATTATTATTTTTTGTAAGCGTAAGTATGAATCGTATGTAACTAAGTGATTAAATAAAATTTCTTAACTTCAGCTTATCAAATCTTCGTACTGAGCAGGGCACCTTCGCATCGAGACAATGTATAGAGGCAACAAGTACGACAAAACTCGATATAAACAGTAATTGGTATTACCAGGTACAAGGACAGCTTTACGTGACAGAACGGCGATTATGTCTCTTTGGCATTTGGGTAGGAGATAATGAACTTATCCATATTGAACGCATTACAAGAGATGATGATTTTTGGATGACGAAGCTGGAGAGGAAGCTAATACAATTTTATATAAAATGTGTAATACCAGAGATAGTGAAATGAGTTTATTTGCCATAGAACATATAAAAAAAGAAGACACAGTACAACACAAAACAAAATGGCAAAAAGGAGCAAGCTTATCAAATGCTACACGTTGAAGTAACTTGCAGCTCTGATTTTCAGTTTGCCACATATGAACAAAACACAATAGCAAATAGAAGTAAAACATAATAAGTAATAATTAAGAATTTTGACTAGTACAATTATACTATTGACTAAGAAAATAATGAATAATAATAATTTATTCATAAAAATAATATTGAATAATTTAAATAATATTGAAAACACACTAAAAAATAATTAATTTGACAAAGAATTACAAATAAAATAATTACAGTCTATTCCATTTACGAGGTTACATTTGACACTTCTGAGTACGTTTCACATAAATTGAAAAAATAAATAGTCTTTGTTTATGACAGTAAATCACCGTTTGAAAAAACCACAATCAATTCAAAACATTATACAATTAATTCACAAACATAATCAACGTATTTTTTTAGATATCGTGCTCAAAATAAGTATAACTTTAAAAAAAAAAAAATGTTACTGCAAATACGCGTTTACGTTCTATGGTTTATTTTTTACTTTTAAACATAGTGACGTAGCTCAAAAAATCTCATAAAATCGGTTAGTTAATCGATTATTCTCTTGTGTACCGAGGTCGTAGGAAATAAAAATCTACTAAAAATATGGTCCACCTCGCAATCACCATGGTTACCATGGCAATCACGATCAGCCATATTGTTTGTCTGTTCAGTACGGTGCAGAAGCCTTGTATACGTTGCGTGCGTGTGTTTTCTTCTTGCTTGACCACTAAAAGAACAGTGTTGGTTGGGCAGTCAAGCGCGGGAGTTTGTGGTACGCCTACAACATTACTTTGAATGTGAGTTTCAGAATGGTAGTCTACTCTTTCGTTTATCAGTCGAAAAACTGTTTCCCAAATAAGTAAGGAAAAGCATGGTAAAGATATACCAGAAGATAATAAATTAAAATCGCCACTTAAGAAAAAAGTTAGAAGGTCGATAGTCACACATACAAAATGCTGTCGTTGTTGCAAGAAGCATGCTATAACGTTACTGCTGCGAATTGGAAAAGTGTGGTTTTACGAACATTAAATCTAAACTTCGCTGATTGGGACCGAGATGTGCATATCGATGCCCTAATAGATAACCATTATTTTTGGGTAAATGTTTATTGAGTATTTGATAAAAATTCTCACTGAAGGAAAACGCGATTGGATGAAATTTTCTTGATAGAATTTAATTCCGAAAATACCTCTAAATTGTTTTATTTTTTCATGTAATTCTGAAATCCTAACTAATTTCATTGTCAAATTGCATTCAAAATGTGGATATTATGTATTTGTAAAGTCTCCTTGAAAAACTTTTTGACAAAATTGCTTAGTACATTTTATATTAATAAAAAACTGTCATTTTTACTACTTTTCCACGAATCCGTCCCACTCGCACTGAGGGTTTTTTCGCATATGGAGTAACAGGGACACTAAAGCTTTTAGGTAGCGCCTTAAAATGAAATTGACACTAAAATAGAAAATTGTTCGCCTGAGAATTATCAACTCAACTCAAATTTGTAATTTCAAGTCGCCGTTTACAACATTTTTATTCGCTCACAATCTTTCGCCCACTTAGTATTTTAGTACGCTATATTCAGTATTTTTGACACCATATATTTGAATTTATATTCGGTCATTTAAATACTACGCCTATAATTTTAGTTTTAGTGCCGTCGAAACCTAAATTATTCCAAAGTAATTTAGCTTCTATTTTTAATACTTATGAACTATTTTGTAATAAACAAAATTTAGTTTTGACAGCTCCTAGATTACAATGAAAGCCTTCAGAGTCAGCTTTGTTAGCTCATATGGTTACCAAGTGTATTAAATATTTTTAGCTGTACTTCCAAATGTTTTACAAGAGCGTGCTTAGATATTGCTCATATGATCCAATGTAATAAACTCCCCTATTTGTACTAACTCGGTTTTTTAGTAGGAATAGTTTATATTGGTTCATTTATCGGAATCAATTCTTATTAGTACGAAGTACAGTTACTGGCCCCGAACCTATTTTAATGTACGGCGGTCGGTGGCGAGTCACGTGAGGTCACGATTATAGCCGCTCAGTTGCATCGTAAATAAATACGTCGCGGTGAATTGGCGGGGGCTGAGGTAGCGATAAATACCTACAAGTCCCGGATAACCTGCCCTTAATTATTGATTTGCCAATATTGGTTGCCATTAACTTAGTCATTTCTTGAGATATCAAAAAAAAAAACGGCTGTTTTTAACTTTGTAAACACAATTGATTTTGACAAAAATCTTCATATAGGAGACGGGCTTATTGTCGCAAAAAATTCCGAGATCTCAGTAATGAAAGCCTTAATTTCAATTTATTTTTACTAATACTTTTACGGTTTCTGTTCGGTCAATCTATTAATTAGTGTGTTTTCAGTTATACATTGTATTTTTTTTTCTTTTGAGTCCGTTCAACGATTTTACACTTGACGAAAAGGATTGCACCCCATCTTAACAAATAATATCAACTAACTGATTTAATTATTATGCTAAACAGTCTGATGCAAGTAATCGTTATTTCTGGTTAACAATAAAAAGAAGCTACTATAGATAAGATTTTGTCACCGACCTTATTAAAAATGAACTCCATACAATTTAACATTATAAATTTAGTAATCAAGACAAGGGACACAGAAGCCTAAAAAAAAAACAACAAATTTGATTGAACCACGTTAAAACGTAACAGCAATTAGGAAATGAATGACCTACATACATGACAACATGGTACGGTAATGAACACCAACGATGACACACACATCCTATCCGATCAATAACTTTCACAAGAATTAATATTGCATATCGTACTGGGCTCAGCCATATAACAACAATAGAGCCAGCCATCATGCAACTTATCATGGGACTAGTTTGATAACAACACTTCAACGAGATTTGATAACGTCATGTATGCCTGACGACCTAGTTTCATGCCTTTCTCCCTTCTAATGAAACGCATTTCTGTAGATGATATACTTGTTTGGAAAGTGGATGTAGATAAAATTTTAAATGCTCCGGGAACGGAAATACGGAACGGTGGATCCATATGGAAGTACACTTCAAGGAAGTGAGCATGAAATATATAACCAAAACTCATGCTGTGATTTTGAGGAGAGATTGGATTGTAAACTATTTACCATGCATATGTCATAGGATATTTAAACAAAAACAAATCATCGCGAAAATCCTAGGAAGTTTGCAACTAAAGGTCTATTCTTACAAAATTTTCAAGATTAATGTCACGGAGAAGTAGTCTATAAGTTTTGATGATTAGTAATTCAGTAGGATTTAAAGTATGAATGTACTAAAGGCTGTATGAAGTTACAGACCTTAGTATTAGATATTATTTAACATGAGCCGTTTCTGAGAAAAAAGGCCTTGACACACGAACAGACGGACAGAGAGATCGACAACAGTGATCCAATAAGGGTTTAGTTTTTCGAAGATGATGCACGAGATCCTAAAAAGAAAATTCAGCATGAGTTAAAAAGAAACAAAGCGACCAGATCGATTTAAAATCATAGACAGATAAATGATCTCCACTCAGGTTACATTAACTATCGCACTCTCAATATACATATAATTACACTCGAATTATTATTAAAGAACAAGGTGCTCAATAATAATTATAATTTATTAGAGCGAAGGCCGTGACTGGAGTCGAAACTTAATCATATAATTGATGGAGAACAATTTTAGGTTTGTGCCCTGGTTGCTAAATACTGTTTCGACATTACAACAATGGAAGCAAGACGGAGCAAAATAAACAGATAATTTCTTCAAAGTAGACCTATAATAAATATAATAATCACTTAAAATAATCATTTTAAAAAGTAAACAATAAATGTAAATTGTTATATGAGATGACTTTGATGAATACAACTGAATTCATCTGCAGACCTTCACTA
Organism: Ypsolopha sequella; assembly: GCA_934047225.1. Classification (NCBI taxonomy): domain Eukaryota; kingdom Metazoa; phylum Arthropoda; class Insecta; order Lepidoptera; family Ypsolophidae; genus Ypsolopha; species Ypsolopha sequella. The sequence continues at coordinate 17,593,465 of OW204004.1, read as the reverse complement.
AAGTCGCAAAACAAATTTATGGCTTCCTATTCTGACCGACACGCGGTTGGGCTAGAGCAGAGCAATTATAGAAGAAGAAAATAATATGATTTTAATTCCACCTTAAAGGGTAATTAAACAATGGTTCTTATCACCTACCGAATCTCCGGTGTAACTTTAACTGTCTGAGTGATCAATTTGTGAATATTTGATGGATATAGGTATACTTTGTTAATAACACTTGTCTGTCTGATAACTCTCATAAGGAAAAACAATTTAAAATTCAAACTATGCAAATAACAAAGGACAACTTCGTTAGTAAATATTTTTCTCTTCCCTAGCTTAGAAATCGCAGTGACATGACATTTGATTCGCAGTATCGGAATATAAATACTTGGAGTATGTACTTGAAAAAACATACTCATATGTATGAACATTGAACGTGTTAGGAATCACGTACCCAGAAAAGACAAAACAGTATATTGTATATTGAAATATAATATATTGTGAATTATCAATACACAATAATTGCTGGGAAATTAATAAATCAACAATTGTTGCGATAAGGCCGATGCGGACATGAATACGAATACATTACAAGAATACGAACAAGAAATAATCTTAAACGCATAAATCCTAATCGAAAACGACAGGTAATACCAACGCCATTCCAAATTCAAAAATAGCCGTTCCAGTCATAGATGAAAGAAAGTTCGAAATGAAACAGGAGTTCAGTGAACATTACCGCTTCCTCTCGGTAACAGAGAAGGCATCAATCATGGCCGATCATCCGGAGAAACCGAGAAATAGAGGAAACGATGTATGTGACACGAGGAGACAAGTATTACGAAACATTACGTATACTGAAATATGTTAGGAAAACATTGTTCCTATCATCACAATGATATTATCAGTTCTTCCGACAAAATAGGCAGAAAATGTGTTAGCGAATAATAATAAGGTATGCGCTTGCACAGTCCAGGATAAGATATTGCGATACAATATTAATGTTCCTGAAACTTCAAAGGTTTCAATTTGTATTATATTATGATATAATATTTATATTTTTATATACTTTATTAGAACAAAATTAATATAGCATATCATAAATAAAACGAATATTTACAATATTGAAACATATCATCCAAGCTATAGACCTACTCGTAACATTTATAACCCGATTATCAAAAGAAGATTTCTGACAACTGCATAAAGAAAGCATAAAGGACAACTGCATTTTATGTCAACTAATCAGTCCACGTACTACATCCTTAGAGTTTAGTCAACTGAATGGTCCTTTCAATTACTCATCCGTTATACTACTTCTGTTACGAAGGCCATAAAGGTCAAGGTTCATTGACCGGCTGGTACATTCTTATTAGCTTCTTTAGTGCGAGTTACCACGCAAGGTTTACTGGACCATTGTAATGACTAGGTTGTGGCACAATGTTGGTTCTAAACTTCCATGCCCTTTGCTACTCTCTTATTATCTACTGTTGAGTGAAAACGTAATTGTAAAGATGGTTTTTGTTATTCTTTTTATTCGAAGTTAAGAGACTTTTGTCTTTTTACTTTACTGCTTACATCATAGGACTGTTACTTTTTGAACCCTTTTTCTATTATTTCTTTATTAGAAAAAGCTTTTTATGTCAAATTGGAATAACTAGCTGCTTATTTGACTGTAGGTTTCCTCATTCATTGAGGGTACACTCACCGCAATAAAAAAAAACAACGTCAAATCTACATCAAAACCCATTAACCCTTTGTCCCTTTCCACAATTGTTTGCTATACAACTGCTAATGCACCATGAGAACCGGCAACAACAACTGGTTCAATCTTAGCGTCTGACAATAGAAGTGTTTGTCTATAAGCACGTGATTCCATTTGTTTTGGTGCCTCCTGGTCATGTCCAGGAACAATTATAACACGATCTATCATGATCAGGGAGATGATAAGGACTATGGCGTCAGTGATAATTTGCTGCTGGCAGCGTGCTTTACCCTTGTCGGTTTTAGAAATTTGGTTTAAGTTATAAGCGCCAACAGGAATTCATTAGAATGAAGTATAAGTTATTCGGTTTAAACCTGTTAGTTCAATTTACCAATGATGGACGAACACTTCTAAAGGCAAAAATACGTGATTTTACTTTCCATTCTTCTCCGTTTCTAAAAATAGCTGACATTATGTATATGTTTTTAAAATTATATACGCTATAACAGCTTTTAAAGTTTAAATATAAATATACTGATAAATAGTATATACAAATATAAGGAAATCTGAAGATATATTTTGGGTCCGACCTCAACTGGTGCCGGGTCCAGGTCGGACCTATCATATATATGGTGACAAGTATTATGACATCAATCCCCTCAAATAAAGAACTGGTTGTTTTTATGGACTCTGATCGACATCATCAAAGGAAACTTTTTATGATTTTGTACCAGACCCCATCATTTCTTATACACCCGCTAGTAGCACGTGGCAGTTATGGCGTGACTATAAACTAATCATGGGCTCTATGAGGGAGAAGCAGCCACGCCTACTGCATTTGAATATGGCATACAGAATAGTGGATAAAATATTTACAGAAATAGATTTCAGCTAAAATAGTAATGAAAAAGATTTATAAGAAATGTTTTTTAAACTGTTGCAAGGAATATGGGTGAAGCTAGCTTTTTGATCAATTAGAAGAATATTTTATAAACTATAGCACTCGTCGACTTCTGAGACCAATTAAGGTTATTTTTCATTAACAATTATTCTTTAAAATCACAGTATCATTTTGATTTCTTCTTTAATTTTTCGTTGCATCCTTGCCCGCTTTCACTTGACATCATACGATTACGTGTTTTTTTGGCATCTTCAAGAAACATGCGGATATACGAAAAACACCAGCAATTATTTCCGAAAGCCACAGACCCATAAAATGGGACATTATTCTTATAATTTAAATCCATTCCATCCCCTTTTATGTTTCCTCCACGTGTTTTGGGAAACTTACCCCGTAATTACGTTGGAAGAATAATTCTGATTGTTCTCGTCATTAATTCACTACTTCATGATTGTTTACGTAATGCAGTTGGGGTTTGAGTTATGGTGATGAATGACCCTTATGTAGGACAGGGTTGTCGGTCAATGAACTCGGTCTGCAAGTTATCCTAATGAAACCTTTGATTACATTTTCCAATTTTCTTTTGTGATTTTATTGGTAACAAAAGGGGAAAGGGAAAAGCCGACTTCTAAACATTATTTAATTTTCCGCCTTTTCAAAAACAAATGTTTCTTTACCTTTTCTATTAAAAGCATTGAATACCCATTTTTTTTATAAAACCGTCTTTTTCTTTATTTATATGTAGTGCATTTTTGTAGGCCAGGACGGCGATTCTGATAAGTGCGATATTAGTAAATTTGCTTCGGCACATTTCGAGTGATTTTACGAAGGATTTTCTACGGAAATAGTTGATTTTTATGCTTTCGGAATTTTTGCGCACGCACCAGAATAGCCGTCTAGCCAGGCAAAATTTTTGTCGCACATAGTACCTAGGTTATCCAACTGTTTTCTTCAGATAAGAACCGGCAACGTGTTTGCCAAGGCTTACTTCCGATAGGAACACAGAAAGTCCATTAAGAGTCCTAAAACTGTTTACCCAAACAACAAGTGTGTAAATTGATACGATATTTAAAGGTGCATTGTTCAAATAGTTGGGACTAATTCTTTGCCACGTTTCTCTGGTACTTATTCTTCTACTATTTAATTTTCTGTTTATGTTAGACTATAATCCAAGTTATGTTATTTAAGGGACCGTTATCTTCAACTTAGTTGACTTACTAAACAGGATCTGTTTTCTCCATTTGTATTTCACTTACAATCTTACTTCGGATTAAATTAATATTACCAGTCAATAAAACTGCATCTAAAACAACCTTTCTATGAGTGTTTCTATCCGTGCAAGATATAAATGACATCATATCAGATATAAGATAACTTTTATTAGGTTTCCTTTTTTACTCTTTACGTGCTTTTCCATTTTGTTTTTTGTTATTTCCATTTTTGATTTGTTCTATCAAGAACAACATTAACCAGTATCAAAATCGGATGAAGTTAATCTGTTAGATGGATCTGAGCTACGATCTATTGTTTTACTATTACTTTAGAGATAATGAAAATTAAGAGGGTTAAATAATACCCGAAACTCTTATCGTTCAAGGATAAATTTGAGTTTTCTCATGGTAAACAAAGATCATGTATTGAGCGAATAGTTATGGTATATTAATAAAAACATATATCAACTGTGAAATAATGGAAAGAGGATGGATGGATGGATGAAAGAAGAGCGACGAATGAATTATTGGAGCGCAAGTTGAAGATAGAGCTCGAATCTTAAAGGATTTATATATTTTATACTCGTATATCGCCGACTGAATTGACGAGAAACAGAAGAAGGGCCAAGTCAAAAGAAAAACATATTCCGTCCGGAATCAAACACTCAACTAATTAGTAAGGTTATCTCTCTTTTCCTTTCCGCTTGATACGCAAGTGGCTCTACAATTTGTCCTAGTGTCAGGAATTAATGTTAATTGATAACAGCAGTGCTTCTAATCTAACAGCTATCGGATGCCGGTATCAGCATGCTCTATTAGGTTTCAAGTATTTGCATATGGAGAGGTACTGTCTTGGAAATTAGCTTTCACTTAGTTTTGAACTCTACCATATTAAGAGTTCAAAAGGTTTTATTCATGATGCATTAAATCATAATTTTAGAGTACTAGTTTTTACCCGCGCCTTCGCCAGAATTGTATTAGTTTTTGTGTAGTCTATCGAATCTGTCAATATTTTTGGGACAAATAATCTTGTTGCACGTATTTGACCTAATTCTTTGGTTTAGAGTGTTTCTGATTGTCATCAAAGTGATTTTATAGTTACGTATATACTATTTTTAAATTTACTTACGACTTTTTCAATAGCGCAAAAGGCCAAGCCACGTTTCTGATAAAAACTATTTTCTTGGTCTGTTTATCTTATGTTATCGATGCAAACGTGCAAGGTAATGTAATATTTACATGCGAAAAATTTCATACACACATATATATACACTCACGCCAGTCTCCCAGGGGGCCGTTCAAGTATTACGTGAGCAGATTTCTTACCATTTTTTACCCCCCCGCCCCCCTTGTCATCAAAAGTAAGCAAAGCACTTACCCCCTCCCCCTATGCTTACGTAAACATTTTTAGTAATAAATGTTTTTTTATATTGTTATTTTTAAAATAGGAAAATTCATGAAAATATTAGGTTTAACTGATACACATAGAGTAAATGACAAAAAAATATAATCAGAAATAAAGAACATAACTAACATAAAGAATATTTTCGGAACACATTAACAGTCTTCAGTCCATGAAACCTGAATCCATGATTCTAAGTTATCGATGACATTGGATTGCTGCTCAGTGTTGTGAGTCTGCTCACTTTCATCCGATTTTGGAATGTCTACAACACTCTCATCGAGCCATTCAACATCTTGGTGCTCTAAATTTTGAATAATGCACATCAGTTCATTAGCACGACGAGCAGCGACTCTTACAGGTCTAACTTTTCCCTCTGTGGGCGTGTTTACTTTTTTATGGATCTTCTCGATGTGACGATTTAATGATTTGACGGAAGCATGATAAAGACCACACGTTTTGCATGTTCGGCTTGAGAGCCTCAATTTTACCGTCGGACAAAAATAATCGTAGGGCATTTGCAAAAAATCTTAAATAACTTAAATAACTAACGATGACGTAATCATCATCTAGACCCCCCCACCCCCCATGTCATCCAAAATAAGCAAAACAGAGACCCCCCCACCCCCCCTTGGTGCTTACGTAATACTTGAACGGCCCCTAAGCAGAGACTACAGATTTCCATCTGCTACAATCCAGACACACCTCTGTCGCCTCTTCCAAAAATTTTAAATAATTCCTAAACAATCTGCTCCTGAAATCCAGTTGTAAAACTCATAGCAGCCACATAACAAAGAACAATACTAAAACTATGAAATCATGATCACTCATCTACCATTTCAATGAGGACAGTAATGGTGCTTTAAGGTTTCCATTAGTTTTCATTGAAGGTGTGGGGGTGGCGCGAAGGATTTATTGACACCAGCATCGAAGGTCATTGACCTCAGCAGAAGAGGCTTTTAACACGAACTTGGAAACAAAATACCTGAAAACTTTGTCACGAAAGGTTTTAGAGTTAATTAAGAGTGGTTTAAAATCTATAAATGGTTTTGTTAAAAACTTAAAAATGTCTTAATTTTGCAAGCTAGAACTTATAGAAGTATATTTTAGGAATTTGTTGATGACAGTCCAAATAAATATTGCACTTCCTCTTCAATATACGTACAATGAAATAACATTTCCTTGCATTAAGTTTCATGTGTTAAATAACGGAATTTATAATAACAGATTTAATTTACGAGTATTTTCGAAGGTGCTTATTAATTTCAGTATGGTTACTGCTTTTTTCATTTCCAGCTATAATTTTTACCAATTTTCTAAAATTATTAAGTATATTTTAAGGCCATACAATGGAACTTTATTATCACCAATATATGCACTTGTACAACATTACGTAATCTAAGATATAATAAATACAGACAGTCAGTCACAAGCATTTTTTCTCATTTGGGTTCTTTATTAAATTTCTTTGAGCTTTGATACGTTAAAAGTAACATTTCGTAATAAAAGAGACCAGTAAATTCGAAGGGCTCAAATAACCCAACGCCTATTAATCAGTCACGGCTTACAAACAAGCTTCGTGTTAGAAAGCGTACGAAATTACAGAATAGGAAGCCAAAAAAGACAATTCAGGTAAATCGATGCCAAGCCGTGAGGTTAAACAATGCGTTCAGAAATTAAGGCGATTACCGTCGCCAAATTAGCAGCTCGATGTTTGTCTGTATGAATATCGACGGAAACGACATTGAAATAACGTTCAAATCAGTGCACAATGCGTGGTGGCTGTTACGACGCTCGCTGCGTCCTTGAAAGGGCAAAATATGAGAAAATAATACTTTTCACATGGGCGTCATTGTTCGATTGAATAATTCTATGTTATATTTATAGCTATCAAGTTTATCCATTTATCAAAGCATAAATGAATTAAATCACCTAAGCCGCTTAGGAGCAGTAGGAAATTCAAACCAAAAAACACCATTCAGTTGAAACAATTTTTCATATAGAAGTTTTGGTGGTACGAAAAAGAAAAATGTTGCATATGTTATCCTAGAGTTGATAATCCATAATACATTTTTTCAATATTTTTGGTTTGGCCATAAAAGAGGAGTAGGCTTTAGAAAGTACCCATTTGGCGGTATTAAGGGCCTTAAAACGATCTTTTTGGACCAGTGGGACGCGGACAAAACGGATTTCAGCCCTATTTCGTGAATGGAGCTTTGTGGTTAACTTATCGATTAATTGGTTTAGAATTCAGGAATGACGACAAGTATATACGGAAAATGGAATCCTCGAACTTCGTGGAGGTTTCCAAGTGCTTTCTTTGAAATCCAAGTCCAAAAATTCCATAAATAATTTTTCTAAGCAATATTTTCCTTGCATTTAGTGCAAGAACCATACGAATACCATTAGTGGTTTCAAAGAAATAACCAATTTTACTTAATTTCAGTCTAAAAACAGCTTGACTTTAAACAATATTTTCATGCTGTTTCTTATACGAGAGAATAATTTTCTAAAATGAAGTTGTTCTCTATAGTTTAAATAATAATATATATTCTTTTTTTAATTTTTAACATAAATAACTTTATCGAGTCATATTCGGATGAAGCTGGGAAGAGGCACCTTAAGGACATCCCGAGAATTCATAAATTTCATTATTTTTTAGACTCTCTTACAAGAGTAAAACAAAAGATTTCGTTGTTTCAGCGTTCATTCATGAACATTTCACAATCACTACAACTGACTCAGATAATTACTACATTTGAAAATTGTTTTAGCAGACATAACCATTGAAATTTGAGTAGATAATTACTTGAAAGCATGTAGAAATCATTGGTTTTTTGTAACTAGAAAAATTTAATAATATACGAAAGACCAGTATCTCTCAAAAAGACATTGTAATCTCAAGTATTTTCGTCAGAAACCACTTATTTCTCCTATAACTATAGATGTAGAACCACGAAATAGAATTGGATGCGGGTTTGACTATTTTAATTCACAATGGTTCCACGCTTGGCTACTATACCGTGCCTTAAAAAGCGTCCATTATCAATTATTAAGACAACAGCGGTATTTTTTCAAGGTATTGTGTAGAAAAGAAACCATTTGGTGCAAAGTTGGGGGAAAAACAACATAGTAAGATTCCGATCTTAATTTTGACGCAGGCGGAGTAGCGGCCAAACAGCTTCATATTCAAAGTGGGCCAACAATGAGCCGCATCCGCTATAAAATAAAATAAAACCGCTTCATAGTTTATTTGCTTTATTCACTCGCGCAATAGTCCGGATATTGATACTGGTAATGAAACTAGGTTTATTCTTTATTCGGACCAAATTATTGACATAGATCTCTGAAGGCCTATAAATTGTCTTAAAGTTACATTTTTAACCATTTATTAATGGCGTGATAAAATTACGAATTATTTTTGTAAAATTATATTCTATTTATATTGAGATTTTTTAAGCTTTATTTATTAATACTATAACAATAAAAATATATCGAGTAAAAACCTATTTTTATTATTCTATTTAAACGTTACATGATGTTCTGTCTCTTCTCTCCTTTATTAGTCCTTTTTCTCCTATTCGAAGTTTGAAACCGACAGACTCATCCGTGTTTCTTTGTTCATAACCAGACTAGAACAAGTACAGTAAATTTAGTAGTTTATGCTACAAGGGCGAAAAGGGATAAATTACGAGGACGATACAAGCGTAGCGAGTGTTTTAAACATAACCGAGTAATTTATTGCTCTTACGCGCGTGTATCATACTACGTTTTTCAATGCATAGTGTGAGGAAACACAAAGGATAAAACAAATGTAATCTTGTGAACTTTAAATTATGATTGACTCAAAAGGAGTGTATCCAGAGCCGTTAAACAGTGGAAAAAAGTATAACATCTATGGTACACAGGGCAGGCTGCAGGTTAGCCAACCATTGCAAATAAATTAAAAAAAAAATAATAATAAAGCCCTAGGGCAAAATAATCGACTTTCTGTTCGGTTTTGATGCATAAAAAGTGGGCCTTTACGAGCATTTGAAATTGAAAAATTATACAAATAATGCACCTCGGCAATATTCGATTTTCAAGTGTTCCAAGCTACCTAACAAGATATAGCGCATTGATTTTAAATCTTGTTGCCATTACCTATGGGTACACATAAATCGTTATTCCGAAGACATGCGAATATTACCGAGGTGCATAATTTATTTTGTACTTCTTTTGAGAGAATAATTATATTAATTTAATGAGGAAAAGTCTCTCGATGACCAAAACATTAACATACCGCGAGTAAACCAACCAGTCAAACCCAAGTCCCAACGAGGAACAGACCCAAAAGCGTAGAGAATAAAAGACTGAAATATTACCACATCTTGGTCTACCAAGCACGTCAAGATCCCATCTCATATGATTTACTTAATCTCATTCTCGCAGTTAATCACGGGGAAGATTGTGACAAGATTACAGGATGTAGAGGTAATGTCGCGGAACGTTGCTGATTGAATGATATTCCTTGAATTCCAATAACTATAGCATGCAATCAAATCAAAAGGTGTGTAATCAAATCCCTATAATTTTAATTGGTCAGCAGTTCAAGTAATATCTGTATGTCTGGTTTCGTCAGTGGGAGTTTCTCTGGAATCTTCATTTAATTTTGAAACTTACGGTGTAGTAATTTTTAAGTTATTTCGTTTAAAAACTAAACTTTTCGTTTTTTAGCAAGCTTAACACGTCAATAAATTCTACCATAATTAAAAAGAAAAAATATAGAATAAAAACATCGTCACGACATGAATCCCCGAGGGGTTGTCAGAAAAGAGTTTCACAATGCGGGTGCATTGATGATTGTTATGTGGTGGGTAGTAATCCCTATCGCCGTATTTCGGGCACAACATAACGAAATGATCCAGCGTCATCCGAAAATTACTCTTACTGATAACAATATTTCTCTTAAATTAGATGTTTAAAATTATGAAACAAATATATAAGGTTATTTAAAGTATTTATATGGTTTTTGCACTGAAATACAAGGAAAATATTGCTTAGAAAAATTATTTATGGAATTTTTTTCCGTCGTTCGCGTCCATGTGCGACCATATTTTCCCCTATTTTGCGCTACCCGGAGACCCAGCGACGACGTCGTAATGCAGTGCGCGCTGATATGAACTTTATTTTAATATAGTTTCTGTCGATATTTGTACTGAGTCAACTCAAGGTCGTTGGCGACTACCTGCCCTTTAAAGCCTGGTCCATGGTAGACTACAATCCTATTTAGTGATTTTGAACTTAATTATATTTTGTGAGAAAGTCTACATTAGAACGCTCACTTCGTTCACTGTATAATCAGAGAATTTTCAAGGTTTTTCTGGATATTCTGAAAAAGTATTCCGAAACACGTAGGCCGAATACAAATGTGCCCATTAGGAGTTTGAACCCGCGACCTCATAATTAGTTCTCGAAACGTTTTAACCCCTACACCACAGTGGCGGTCAAAAGTAAAACGAAATGGAACAATATTGACTTTGAGATTCCATTAGAAGAGATGTATAAACACCTTTCTACCGCCACAAAATTACTCAGTTCAAAAATAGTTCCTATTTAGTTGGTCTGCGTTAATGAGTAAAGATCTGTTAAACTCTCCTAAGCAACCATAGCTCTTATGTCTATGAAACAGAGTTGCTAATGCAATGCCCCAGTCATCCATGAACACGGGTAAAGTTAAATTGTAGGAAGAGGGCGTGGTGAGAATTGAACACGTGCCCCAACTTCCGCCAGGCTGTCTTTGAAACTGTTGTCTTTGAGTTTAATGCATGCTAGGTCTGTTTGAACGTTCAAATGGTTCGCTTACTAGCCGACAGTGGTTCTGTAGGATATTTGAAACAGCCCCTCTATTCTGTATCTTTAGTTGCCAACTGGACTAGGTGCCATTCATCAAAAACATGGCTAAAAACTGAAATTTCAAAATTGCCATTAATGGGTACTGAACTACTTACAAACCGTGTCGTCACTTCAAGTGCGAATATATCCTAAAACAATCGGAATTCGATAGTATATGTATGTTTTTGATGATAGACACCCAGTCCAGAAGGCAACTAGAGATACATAATAGGCCCGCTGAGGGCCTATTATGTATCTCAAGTTCCCATCTGGACTGGGTGTCTATCATCAAAAACATAGATATACTATCGAATTCCGATTGTCTAAGGGCATGTTAGCACTTGAAGTGACGACACAATTCGTAAATAGTTCAATACCCACTAAAAGCAATTTTGAAAGTTTAGTTTTTATCTATGTTTTTGACGATAGGCACCCTGTCCAGTTGGCAACTTAAGATACATAATAGGGGAACAAGTCGGTTAAAAGCAAGCTATTTATTTCGCAACCGCTAAGACTGAATTAACGGAAAAAGGCAAATGCATTCAAAGTTGAATAAAATAAAGGCCGAGACAAGAAGTAGTCAAAAAGATTTATAATGAATATAAGTTGAATTCATAATAATAATAAAAAGATCTAACTGATAACACTTGTGTGTGTTACAGTTACAGTGCATTTTGCGTCCACTGACAACGGACTCGCTCGCTTGAAAATGATTTCGGAAATAATTAGAAACATAACGCTGCATAAATTGTATGTAAGTGATATTCGTTACATTTAAAATTAACGAACAAATATTTTGTATGAAAACAAAGGATAATAAAACGATAAACAAAAATTTTAAATTCCACAAAAAAAAACCTACCTACTTGGTTTTGAACAGTCTACCCAAGGGTTTAACATACCAAAATGACCAGCACTTTGCTCCAGTAGTTCAGTACCAAGTGAAGTCAGTGCCCCGTGTGTGTGACGCATAATGCGCTTGCACATGTGTGACGTAGGACTTGTTTACAACAACATGGCATGTTTCTTCTTTTTAGGATGGAGTTGGTTGATTAAGATGCATAAAGAAAGATAGCTGTATTTGTCTTTTTTTATTTGGAAAGTTATAATAAAATTATATCCTCATCTGTGATGGCTGAGTATTCCTTGCAAAAGAGTCTTAATACCGTTATTCAGTAAAAATATAGGCTAACATTTTATAATTTTAAGTAAAATATATGAAACGGGGAAAGAGTTGGTCTTTATTAAGGGCCTTACTATTGCCAAATGGGGATTTCTAAAGCCTACTCCTCGTTTACGGCCAAACCAAAGATAATGAATAAATGTATTATGAATAATCAGCTCTTAGACAACATATGCAACATTTTTCTATTTCATATCACCAAAACTTCTACATGAAAAAATGTATTAACTAAATGGTGTTTTTGGCTTGAATGTCCTACTGCTCCTAAGTGGCTTGGCCGATTGAATTCATTTATGCTTTGATAAATAGATAAACTTGATAGCTATAAACATAACATAGGATTATTCAATCGAACAATCACGTCCAAGTGAAAAGTATAATTTTCTCCTATTTCGCCCTTTCAAGGACGCAGCGAGCTTCGTAACAGCCACTATGCATTGCGCGCTTATATGAACGTTATTTCAATGTCGTTTCGGTTGATATTCGTATTGAAAAATTTTGAGCTGCTAATTTGGCGATAGCAATCGCCTTAAGCATATATAAGCAATTTATCGTACAAATCCCATGATGAATAAACAAGGCAGATCCTATTTCAATACTACACCCACACATGTAAACATAGTAAACGAAACAAGCTCTGTTCTCACACGGAAGCGTGGGAAAATGCTCTATGGTATAGTCGTAATGAAAATGCTCTATGGTATAGTCGTAATGAAAATGCTCTATGGTATAGTCGTAATGAAAATGCTCTATGGTATAGTCGTAATGAAAATTCATACACAGAAAGAGCTCAAGGATCTATCTAAGGTTCTGTAACTGTAGGCAATTCGAAGTATGGAATGTACTTATAGTAGTTTATGCTACAAGGGCGCAAAGGAATAAATTACGAGGACGATTTAAAACACGAGCGTAGCGAGTGTTTTAAACGTAACCGAGTAATTTATTGCTCTTACGCCCGTGTATCATACTACGTTTTTCAATGCATAGTGTGAGGAAATAAAACAAATATAATTTTGTGAACTTTAAATTGTACTTGGCTCAAAAGGACTGTATCCAGAGCCGTTAAACAGTGGAAAAAAAAGTATGACATTTATGGTACACAATAAAGGCTGCAGGTTAGCCAACCATTGAAAATAAATTTAAAAAAATAATAATAATAAAGCCCTAGGGCAAAATAATCGACTTTCTGTTCGGTTTTGATGCATAAAAAGTGGGCCTTTACGAGCACATGCATTGAAAAATAGTTTATAATTGACGTTTAATATTATCATATGATGGAATTGTACAGCAACGGATTTAAAATAGTTTGACTTTATGATGACTTAAATTTGACGAAACCGGTCGCTAAAGTGAGTACTGGACCCAGTAGAACAAGAACCAAGTCAACAAAGAGACGACCCAGGACCAAGCTGCCTGGAGACGCATGATACGGACGGCCGACCCCAAATAAAATGGGAAAGGGCCAGGCAAAGAAGAAAAAGAACAAGAACCAAGTTGTGTTTTACCGATTAGAATAATATCAATAATAATAGTTGTTATACTCAAAGACAAAAATAATAAGCTAGCTACTTACACTGCTATCACAACTGAGCACGAGTGTACCCTGTAAACCGACTGGTCGTTGAAATGGTGCAGTAGATGTGTTGGTGGTTACAACGTGCGCTCCATATCACTCTACACATAATGACGTGCCAAGGAATTTTACTGCTTTTGCTGGAAACATGTGAACGGTACCATGGACTAGGGGTCAAGACTTTGAGAAAGAACTATCAAGTGACAGATAAGTTGTTTTACTACAAGAAATTAGGTACCCAGGAAATGATTGTAAAAATACTCGTGAAAATGCAAAAAAAAACGGAAGTAAGCCGAAGGTCTTATGTTAAACGTGAACACGATTTCATCAAAGCAGAGATGGTCACTGAACAAAGATATTTTGATTTAACAGATGAATTTACAGCCATTGTTTAGTATAATCCAGCTCAAAGACAAAGGCTGCCTGTGACTAATCCTTTGAAGACAACCAAAACATGTCCGAAACAAAATACGGACCATTTGAGATGGATTGATACGCGTGGTACTGCCGGAAATAGAACATATTGCTCACCAAAAGTTGTCAAAGATGAATTCTTACCTGAAACAGAGAAAAATATTTGTTAGAAATAAAGTGACATTCGGCTTACACATACATTTCATTTTACACTGGATGTTTTTTGTAGTTGCTAATTGTGGTTTGTTTAACAGTAATTCTTTTGGTTCATAGACCTACTGTGGCAGTTTATACTATCATCAAGCGAAAAAATTATATGGGATGTAAATGGACAGGTATATTAAATTAAACCACTTACTCTACTGATCGTACTGAACATTTTTTCCGAAAAAATAAACGAGCAAATGAAAACAAATATAAATCTGCCCACACTAAATTCACAGTAGGTTTTCAAAATTTGTGTAGAAGAGATAAAATATTTTTTTCATTTCCGCAGTTTTGTCTCTTTGGGAAAGCTGTTCGGTATGATCAGTTGGTTATTTCATTTAAAGATACCTGTCCACCAGCACCCGTAGCACAGTGTTTAATCGCGCGCGACGCGACTTATTTGAATCATAATTGCGAGGAACGAGACTCGAGTCACGCTCTTCGCGTTTGTGATGCAACTAAGTCACGTCGCGCGCGATTAAACACTGTGTTACGGGTGCTGGTGTAATTGGTACCTACGGGTGCTGGTATAACTATAACCCGTACCAATAAAGAACACTTTTCTAAAAGGCGGCCAAAGTATGGAGTTCTGTCAGAATTCTGTAATTCTGACTTTCGCTTGATGGTAGTTTAGATAGACTGCTAGCATAGACTGATAACAAAATTACAGTTTTTACAAAAATCACAATTTTATTTATTTATTTTCTTTTAGGAAGATTTACAGCAAAATTATTATAATAAAATTTTTTCTTATACCACAAAATGCCGATAAAAATCTCCACCAGATAGATTTAACAATTTTATAAAAGAAGAGTCATGATGGCGTCAGCCATTCATTAAACTATTCATTATAACATTAGAGTATGTTATATATATTTATGAGTATAACACGAAAAACCTTAAAGTTAAATATGAGAAATAAAAAGATAAAAGAAGCAACAGACTTGATTTTAAAACGAATTAAAATGTTGGATTGTCAAGGCTCTTAGTCAATAAGCAACTAATACAAAATGAGAACCACATTATCGTACCTAAGATAACAATAACATGAGAACTGATCAATATTGCTATCAGTTAAATTAGGTATCTCTTTATCCTTCATATATGTACTGTACATTGACTACATTGCACTTTTTGCTACGTCATGGGTGGTGGGATGCAAGAAAGCAGAAAGTCGTGAAGTCGGTAGATATCTAATAGTGTAGCCGATTCTGAAGGCTTTAATTTAAGTTTTAGTGCTGTCAAAACTAAATCTTTTTCAAAGTAATTTAGCTTCTGTTCCTAACATTTAAAGACTATTTTGTAATCAAGAAAATCAAGTTTAGACAGCACTAAAACTAAAATTAAAGCCTTCAGAATCGGCTTTAATATCTACTTGTTTCGTGTAATGGTACTTTTGATTATCTTATGTTAAATTTTACCATTTTTTGGTACATGTAGAGAGGATGAATCAAAGTAGAGTAACGAAAGAAATTCATGGTGCGCAAGTGGAAGGTACAGCTCGACCAGCCCCCCTATTGTGTATCTTTAGTTGCCAACTGCACGAGGTGCCTATCATCAAAAACATAGCTAAAAACTGAAATTCCAAAATTGCCTTTAGTGGGTATTGAACTATTAACAATCTGTGTCGTCACTTCAAGTGCGAAAATATCCTTAGGACATCGGAATTCGATAGTATATCTATGTTTTTGATGATAGACACCCGGTCCAGAAGGCAACTAGAGATACACAATAGGCCCGCAGGTCGCCCTAAGCGACGTACTGAAGAAGAGCCACGTCAAAAGTACCCGGAATAGAAGAGCTTGTAAGACTACATTGATGGATGTAGAAGCCGCGAAAGAGGTGTGTCTGGATCGTACCCCTCTGGGAGACAGGCGTGAGTATATGTATGTATTTTTCCTTGAACTCACTTCTTATTTCCGTCTGCTTCTTTGAAAATACACAGGTGTAATTAGTATATTGAACATTTCCCAAATGCCCTTTAAGTATTCTGAAGATATTATTCTTTAGTTTGCTCAAGTGATTCGTAAAAATTTCAACAATAAATTAATTATAACACCGATTCGGGTAAACACGTTTTAACTTATTTGACAGGACTAAACTTCTGTCTTTTTCTTTCTGTATCGAACAGACAAAGACAGGACGCTCAAAATAAGGTTAGTCCTGTCAAATAAGTTAAGTTGTGTTGCGCCGAATCGATACCATTATAAGTAATATCTATTTTAGGTACTACCATACCTACTGGTCTCCTGTAGGCCCAACATGAGTTTGGCACTCGATACACGTTAGCGACTGCATAAAATATTTATATGAGAAATTATACAATGCCCAAACAAAATATTTAAAATATTTTATGCAGTCGCTAACGTTAATCGAGTGCCAAACTCATGGTAGGCCTACCATAAGTAATACAAACCCGAATTAGGGGGATCACCAAAATCGGTGGGATTGAGCAACACCGTCTATATTTACTATCGGAGAAACTTCGCAGACTCATTTTTCTGCCTTAGTGTACTGGCAATTAGTGGCAGTAAGAGCAAAATAAATTCAGATGAACTTTCTCATATAGTACGTGACAGAAGATGTTCGTTTGAGTGACGGCGAAATTAAACTTCCCTTTGACACTTGACATTTATCACATTTGGTGAGCGTTTTAAGTATTGCAAACAGTCAATTTAGCAGTTTTTGGTCGGCTTGGCTCTATGGGCATTGTTGAGACCTGGGGGCCTATTGTGTATCTCTAGTTGCTTTCTGGACTGGGTGTCTATCATCAAAAACATAGATATACTATCGAATTCCGATGTCCCAAGGATATTTTCGCACTTGAAGTGACGACACAGAATGTTAATAGTTCAATACCCACTAAAGGCAATTTTGAAATTTCAGTTTTTAGCTATGTTTTCGATGATAGGCACCTCGTGCAGTTGGCAATTAAAGATACAGAATAGGGGGGCTGGATAGCTCAGTTGGTAGAGCAGTCACCCGGTAAGCGAGAGGTCCGGGTTCGAATCCCGGTTCAGAGCTCCTCACACCCAGATTTACTTTTCTCTCTGCGTTTCTATACTGCAATGATATAATGTTAATTTATATCTCTTTGCGATGGACAAATCGCCAAGTGTTCAAACATAGAAATTTATTTCTGTCATAGTTTAGATGTAAAAACATTCTAGATAGGTACTTGGAATGTGTACCACATATTTTATAGGATATCGTCAGGGACGTTGGTGGGCCCTGGATGAGGCTGGCGAGAGACCGACGAAAATGGCGAGGAGAAAAAGAAGCCCATGCCTAGCACTGGATGGATATGGGCTGATTGATGATGATGACGACATATTTTACTGATCGTACTGGAGAAATCGAAACAAATGAAAAAGGTTGGAATCCACTTGACTCACTAATAAAAATTTACTTTATCGAAGTTTTACCACAAAAGCTAAATATCATTTAAAATGTGTAATGTAAACCTATAAGAAGTATTTGTTCATATTTGTGAAGATTATTGTTCATATTTGTGTGTGTAGGGAAAAGCTGTGTAGTCAACTTATGATATCTATAATTATTATACAAGGTGTAACAGAAAGGTGTAACCATATTTGAAGAGCTTATTCAGTCAATGGTTTAGAACAACTTTTACTATGGAAAAAACCCTGTATATCGAAAAAAAATTATTTCCTTTATAGGAAAATGCAATGCCGCTCGGCCGAAATGTATGGAAGGGTAGAATTTTTTTTTTGAGATTTCAGGTTTGTCTCCATAGTAAAAATTGTTCTATACCATTGACTGAATTAGCTCTTCAAATATTGTTACACGTTGTATACATTCATATTTTATAAATATATTTTTGATCAGTAGAAAATTTTATCGATTCGGCATAACACGTCTTAACTTATTTGACAGGACTAACCTTATTTTAAGCGTCCTGTCTTTTTCTTTCTTTATAGAAAAGACAAGGACAGAACGCTTAAATTAAGTTTAGTCCTGTCAAATAAGTTAAGATGTGCTTCACCGAATCGGTACCATTATGGTTCCAGTAGGGGAACCCGTTTAAGTTAACAAGGCGCGATGACGCTTCAAGTTCCACTGTTTTCGAAACCCGATAACTGAACAGGGTCCATATTGTCTAACTTAAACATCTATCGCTATCGCTTTTAAATGTATCATGATTGGCTCAAAATTATGATTACACATCATGTTTAGCCAATCACAATGCCTTTGAAAGCGATAGCAATAGACATTGAAGTCAGACAATAAGGCCCCAGGTTAATAAGTTATTTCGTTTTAAGAATCAATGGCGATAAATAAAAACCGAACTTGAAAGCCTTTTTGGCAAACCGGAAAGGAACAAAGCAGGAACTGAATGAACTATTAATCTCGGAGCATCCCACACAATTCTTAATCCAACAGACACCTAAACAAATTCAAATATTTCTACTGCTTCCCAGTGCAACTATAAAATAACCCGACAACGTTTACACTTACTAATAAGGTTCCTTGCTTCTGACTTATTACTGGAAAGCAGCTTTCTGGCACTTTCGAATAAATTTCTTCGTACCTAATTAAACGTTTGTCTAGATCAGGGGTCTCCAAACATTTTGGCCTAAGGGCAACACTGATTCCTCCACTTAGTCCCGAGGGTCAAGACCTAGATAGTTCATCATACCAACATACTGTAGTTCTGACGCACAAATTTTCGTGTTGGGACTAGCCGGACAGTGAGATATTATCTCTTCTGCAGTTCGCAATTTTAGTGGGTATTTCGGGCAAGACGAAGTTAGTCGAAGCGCGTGCTGTGCGCAGACCTTGATATACAGTGGCGTGCACAGAACTTTTTGCTGGAAAAGCAAGCAATTGGTCAAGATTAACAATAAAAAAATATGAAAAAATTTAAATATCACTTTGAAAAAAAAAAACTGTTTTGGAAATTTTCACTCTAGGGTAGACATTGTCTACCCTGGCGTCATACAATTTATTTTTCAAGGTGATATTTATATTTTTTCATATTTTTTTTATTGATATTCTTGACTAATTGCTTGCTTTTCCAGCAAAAAGTTCTGTGCACGCCACTGTGATATAGGGTTATAAATAACATCTTTATAATAAAGCCACTTTTAGACAAAAACGCATGATAACGTTTTTCTTAATATCGCTTATGAGTTTTGAAATATCATAAATAACATAACGTTATTATAATTTCGTGAATTTTAAATAAACTAATAGCGACCTAAAAACCGGACATGTCCAGCCAGCGACCGCGGGCCGGATTGGTGGTGCTCGCGGGCCGGTCTTGTCATAGTTTGGAGACCCCTGGTCTAGATTAACTTGTGTAAATGCATTTATTCAAGACGGTAGGTAGCTCAGTTTTAGCACCTTTTAGCGGATGATTGTAAAGGCGTATACTAGGCAGGCAGAGTGGTAAGAATTGTATAACTCAAAACGTACATCAATGCTCAAGACGAAAGAAGAAAATTGTGCGTGACATTTTTGGATAAAACGTTCAAGGTTCGCGATCACTAAAGGGGGGGAGTCTGGTCTGCGGATGACGGTAATATCTTGAGCAATAATGGCAATAATGGGGGGTCTTGCAAAAAGAAAAAAAATATTGTTTAAATAACAATATTGATGTTGTAACACAAATAACAAAAATTACATCACTTTTGTGAAATCCCCACCCATTATAATGACGATAGGACCATTGTAGGGAGAAGGGGGGGATCGAAAATCGATGACGTAATAAATGGACAGCCCCCTATGCACAGATTGCACTTATTTTACTGATGATACTCAACATCTAATGTTAGAACTAATGTTAATGGTAATATAGTTAATATAGTATTAATAAAGTAATATGTACTTTCATTAAAATAACTTGAAATTTTGTTCAGTTATTTTTCCCTAAAATAATACCCTACACGCCTATATTTCATCTCGCATCTCCTGACGGGTTGACTGGAAGATTATGATTTAGCATTTAGTTTTAGCATTGTAGTACATCTATAAATTTGTGCAATAATAGTAGTTTATGCTACTAGGGCGAAAAGCAATAAATTACGAGGACGATTTAAAACACGAGCGTAGCGAGTGTTTTACACGTAACCGAGTAATTTATTGCTTTTACGCCCGTGTATCATACTACGTTTTTCAATGCATAGTGTGAGGAAATGAAAATAAATATAATCTTGTGAACTTTAAATTATAATTGGCTCAAAAGGACTGTATCCAGAGCCGTTAAACAGTGGAAAAAAAAGTATAACATCTATGGTACATAGGAAAGGCTGCAGGTTAGCCAACCATTGTAAATAAATAAAAAAAATAATAATAATAAAGCCCTAGGGCAAAATAATCGACTTTTTGTTCGGTTTTGATGAATACAATGTGGGCCTTTACGAGCACATGCATTGAAAAGAAATAATAATAACTATCCCTAAAGAAAATAATATCGGGAACCTTTTCTTTTACGCCCGCGCCGTATACGTTATAAATTTATAATATAAAAGTATAATACGAAAATTTTGGGGATTCGGGTAAACACGAACACTCGCCTTCATAGCACTTTTAGCTGTATAATCACAATATCCCGACCTCCACCCTTTTCAATCTGGTTTTCCACTTGCTTATAGTTCTGTGTAACCATCTTGCACCAGATTTCCCTTAAAATCAGAACCAATTTCTTTAACAACAAAGCCATCTTTTACTGTGCGTACTTAAATAACATCGAGGTGATTGTTATCATCACCTGCATCGGCCCAATGTCCCTTATTTTCTATCCTTAGCCCACATCCACAATCGACCTAAGGGCACGTTATAACGAGCTATTGAGCATTGAGATTGCGCCTGCGCACGTGAAACTTCTAATTATTAGGGGCGTATTTACAAGAGCAATTCAGGGCAATATTGATCATAACGACACAACAGCCGAGAAATTTTTAATTACTTGCAAATTATGTTTACTTACATTTATGTATAGTAACAATAAATTTACAATATATTGCTTGGATATTGAAATTCATGTAGTTCTTACTTTATTATGTTAAAGGGTCTCGACTAGTATTTTCAAATATAACAAAACTCCAGCAACTACTTGCTAGTAATATGGCCCGTGTATGGTTGCCTCTGCAGTGAATACAGCCCCAATGCATTATGTCTATGAGAATACTAAACCATTCAAATGTTATCAGATTGAAGACCTAATTAACGAGTAGACTTGAGAATAGACTTAAGCTGGCTTTACTCTTGCATGTGAGGCTTTGCAATATATTGCGTGATTCTTGATGAGGTTCCTTTTATTATGAACAATGAAGTGCTAATGGGAAAGGGAAAAACGAAACCAGAATACAAGGCAAAACCCAAACGAAAAGACACAAATCTGTAGCAGCAGTTATATAAGTCGAGCTAAAATCAGAAAAGATCCCAACTATTTTAGTTCACCGTGATCATTAATAGCCTATGCTAAGATAACACTGAGGGCTGTTGCGTAGGAGAACAGCAAATGATTGCCGAAATCAAACTGCTGAATAGCTAGCTTGAGTTGCTAATACTTGCTTGCGGTACGGGACCTTTTCGCACAGAAGACATTGCTTTTCGTTGATGGTCTGTAGAGTAATGTAATGTAGCATTTGATAGTAGATGCTAGTGATTGTTGGCACTTGGTGGAGTTTATAAAACATTGTTTTAAAAAACACTTGTACTTATCCACATATTACGTACAACTTTATTATGCCCGACCGGTTTCGCTGTAAAGCATTTTCTAGGGCATTTTACACATCCTAAACTAACAAATAAATCATATAAACTACAATCATGTCTAAAATGACGTGCCACGTCATTTTAGACACGTCATGGCACGTCATTTTAGACATGATTGTAGTTTATATGATTTATTTGTTAGTTTAGGATGTGTAAAAAGCCCTAGAAAATGCTTTACAGCGAAACCGGTCGGGCATAATAAAGTTGTACGTAATATGTGGATAAGTACAAGTGTTTTTTAAAACAATGTAGCATTTGATCTTACAGAAGTGGTGACAATACCGAAACAGCCAGCCGTAAGACAAAAGAGCCAGAAAACTTCCAACATACGTCCGTAACTTAAGAAATGAGTATTTTTTGTCAGAGAGCTGGATTCTACATGAGATTTGGAACCTTGGAACAGACGACTAAGATATCTTAAAAGTTGATTTTGGTTCTTGTGGCTGTCTATTCAGCCGATCAAGTATGGTTATTGAACGTGATATGTCATCGATGTAAAACGCAGCACCATTTCATCAGCACTACACCTTTCAACCGGCCACAAAGAAATTATAACCTTTACATCAGCGTAATAAGAACTGCTATGTTATACTCCGAAGTGTTGGAGACTGTACAATTTCAACAGTTCCTAGTTCTCCAACAATTATTCTCATCGGACTTTCGAATCTAAACGCACAGGTGAGCAAAACGCATTACGGTGCATTAGAGAATTATCCGGAGCGCAATCAGCAGAAATTGCGTTCGCTTTTATCTGGGACGTAATATGTAATGAGCTGACTATGCATCAAACTTGGCTTGAGATGAGAGATAAGAGTGCAGTGAAATTAGCAAAGAGAGCTCTAACTACTTTGTTGATTTATTCTATGTCTCCCAATGGTGTCTCTTGTAGATATCAGGAAAATAATGAAGACTGCAATGCCATATCTGGAATAATACTCTGGAATATGGACTTTTTGCGTTAGTATGATGTAACTATGAATTTTATATTAGGAAAATATAAAAGTTTATTTATTTAGATTAATTTAATTGCATGGGTTTACATTTGTACCATATTGAAAATTATGGAAAAGGTTAACTTATTTGATGTTGCCTCAAATATGCAAACTACTGGTAGGAAATGTTTGAAATAATCTCTCATCATACTTGGCACACTGTAATTAATATATCAAGTTTTCCGCTTGTCTACCGAGAGGCGATTTAAGAACAATACATTTAAGATACCTACACGTTTTTGTAGTTCCGCTTGCTACAAAGAAGTACCCATCGTAACATATTATTAGTGTAATAGAGGTCACATCAAGTCTGTCAGTCAAGTTCGACCTCCCGATACATTTCAACCAACGCAAATTATAACTGTTTCAAACGCGTTTGTGTTAGGGCTTTCAGAAATTTCTTTGAAAATGTAAGGGTAACACAATGATTACGGGGTAAGGCTGTTGGGGCAACACTTTATCGTTGCTCTCTCTAATATTACGGCTGAGGCTTTATTAAATCTGGTCTCTGGTCGATTATTGTAGTTTGCTGACGGTGCGCGCGCGCAAATAACCGGGAATGAGCCAGATGGCAAGATTATAGATTCTTGGTGATGGATAGCGGTTGCGCATTATTCAATTGATCGGGAGAAATTGTTGCCTCTATTAAGAAACCAGTGAGACATGGATCGATTGCTTAGAAACTTTCAATTTTCGAAGCTCAAGGCAAAAATGTTTCATCTACGCAACATAATAATAGACTTACTATGTTTCTGCAGATAAAACAAATAGCAAAAGAGCTCCCACAATAAATAACAAATCAGAAACAAATCTCGTTGGAGTTCTACATAAGATAGACCACATAAACTCTATGGTGGTTCGGCAGAACGAACAAATAGAATTTAATAACAAGAAGAGGAAACTATTAAGTTGTCATGCTTCACCCATAAGCTGCTCGGGAACATGCTGTGGGGAAATTTATGGACTAATGGAAGGGATTGGGTATAAAAATAGAAAATAATCCCTGGGTTAATTCGTTTGACAATCGAAAAGGAAAACTTTCATGCTGTTAAAAGGGTTATTTGAAATAATTAGTGAATAATTTATCTGAAGAATTCAACTTAAAGAAATCTGTTTCATGTAATCCATCAAAACATAATCAGCACTGATCAGTTGTATCTTTATTCAGAAAGAAAGAAGGGAGGAAAATAAATTAAAAGGGCCCTCAAATATAGAATTTGAATCTCGTACACCTGAAACAGTTGATATATAGGTGGAGTAGTTTCTTTGTGCTAAAAGCCTTAATTACACTACACACAAACCAATTTAAATTTCATATACTAAACCTTAACAGAAGATGATAAAGCTCAGTTCAGTTTGGATTAAGTTAAGCAATGAATCTTTGCAGTACCCTAACCGACTTCTTGTTGCACGCAATCATAGCTCAAGGCTGAAAAAGGTTTTGTAAACTTTTGGATTCTTTAGAGCTGATTCAAAGAATCATTTCGTAACATAAATATTAATTTAATCACCATGTTGACTAGGCAAAGTGTTAGTAAAACGGCACAAACTCCTACAATGGATTGACACAGAGTCTATTCACACAGTCTAGTATCATTCACTTCTCCAGGCAGGGCAGGCAGTAAAAGACCACTCAGCTCCATATTTTTATGGGTTGATTTATTGTTTATTTTGTAGGTCAACAAACTAAAGCTAGACCCCTTGTTTGTCTCCGTGGACAGATGGCGCTTCTTATACCCCAGAAATTGGTTCACTGCTGAATCTTGCAGGCTGGTAATAAAGATCAATTTAGCTTGTCCCATTGTCTTGTTTGGTTAGGAAGTTACAGTGATAAGCAATCTTATCGTCTGCCTAAACAAAAAATAAACAGCTCTAGCAACTACAAACAACCATATTATACAATGCAGATCTAAAGTCAGCGTACAGTTTCAGAAGAAGGTAATGTTGATAAAGTTAAAAGTCTTGGCAATGGTATGAAAAATACAAACGTGATGATGATGATAGTAATTTTCGATAATGACGATGCAAGTAATATTAAAAAGTAGGCTGATTTCAATGAATTTGACACAAAAATGGACCAGCCATAAAGGTCGGATAATAATAGACAACAGTGAATTCAACAAAACATTCGCATTGCAAAAAGTCATAAAGGAACTCAATTCAGTGCAGAAAGTGGCTCCATTATGTTGTATCAAATCAGAATCTGTGTTCACAGTTATGTCGCAGTGGATTGCTATTCGGGTTAGGTCCGGTTTTTTATCATTAGTCAAAAAATTACAAAGTTTTACGAAAATTCTAGCTAATTGGCTAAATTTATTAATTTTACATATAAAAATTTTTTAGTGATGTGACATATTTGTAATAAAATTGCAAAAAAAAGTTGAAATGCTCAAATAAATCTTCGATTATTCTTATATTCTAACAAAATACGACCAACAGTATGAATTCGAAACCGATGTTACTGTAACAAATGTTGTTTAAATTTTTATTATTGCTTTACTTTTAAAATGTATTCATAAATGACTCGTAAAATTATTTAAATACTTTACCAACAAAATAATGAGAATGTTCTTGAAATTAGGATCTTAACTTCCTTAATATTGGTTTTAATTCCAGTTATATCAAGGTAGAACGAAGAAATAATAATGTAAACAAGTAAATTTATAATCATCTATCCAAAATAATCCAGTCCAAATATATATGGAGAAAAATCAAAATGCGACATGAGAGAAGATTCACCTTGATTTACAATGAGCCCGTCTTCTACATGAAGATATTTATTGAAACCAATTGCGTTTAAAAAGGCTAAAAACAGTAGTAAAATTATTTTATCTTAAAAATATCTTAATATCTTAAAAATATTGCGAAGTTATTGGCAAATCAAAGTGAGCTTAATGGCATGTATCGTGACGTCATCTGACAAGATTTCATACTACAAGAGATAGATATAGCTATCGCTGACTTCAGTACTAATAGGAATTTTTAAAAAATTCAAAAATATTTGTGTTTTGCTATAACTAATTAATCAGTTACTATAAAAGAATATATGTACTGATATTTTACAACAGGAGACGCGTCCACTGAGAATGACCGTAAACACAATGAACACGTCGATACAGCACACATAACAAATAAAATAAGTAAAATTATAGACTAGTAGAAAACTATACCGTTTTAAGTGGTCTCACAACACTAGGAGGTTTTTACATGAACGCAACACGGAGCAAAACAAATCGCAATTAACGTGCGGTCTGAATTAGAGCGTGAACGTTGCAACACGCCACCGGACGCGCCGAAACCTGCGCCTGCGCTTCGGACTGCGATCAGCGAAGAAAATTTGGTGGAGGAACTAGAATATTTAGTGGAACTATAAAGGGAACTTGGTTCGGTTTGCTTAACCCTGATAACTTTTGATGTTCAAAATTGTTGCTATAGGCTAAATAGATTGGAAATGTTTGGTTTTAGGAGTTAACACAAAAACGAACGAATCTACGACTTAATACATGTGCATTATGCATACATGGACAAATTTATTTCTTTGTTAAACCATGATAAACAAAATTAAGAGTTAATTTGTATTAGTAGACGGAAAACCTTCAATAACAAAGTTAATGGTTTGATAAAAACAAGTTCCTCACATACCATAGTCAAAATTGTTAGTGGTCTTTGAAACTAAGTTTTTTTTCTTCATTAATGTTGTTCTGCAGAATCTGCAGTTGGACAGACAAAAAAATAAAAGAACTTTTCACATACGGTTTTCATTTTTGATAGAATCCTAACAATAAAGAAAATATATATTGTTTGACCATACATACAAAAATACACGAAATTATTTACTCCCCTAGCCGCAAATGATACGCCAGGAACCACCGAATTCCCATTACTATATTATTATCATAGCTGAAGCAGCGAGCCGGGGCCTCATTGTCTAACTTCAATTTCTATCGCTATCACTTTTTAAAGGCATCGTGATTGAACAAAAAATACGTGTGATGTCATTTCTAGCCAATATTTCTAGCCATTTGAAAGCGATAGATAGATGTTGAAGTTAGACAATAAAGCCTCCAGATTCTCAATCTTGAGATCCGGGTTCGAGCTCCGCCGGTCGAGCATGCACCAATGACTTTTTCGGAATAGTATTTGTAAACCCACCACTTGCTCACGGTGGTGAAGGAAAAAACGTGCATTTGTGTCAAACCCACGGCGAAAACGTTTATTCACTCACACCTATCACGTTGAAACGTTAAATTCGTCGGTGAGGTATTAAGAGTGCTAGTGGAAGATCCCTTCGGGAATATATGCCGTGTTTTTTTACTGTTATTAATTTATAGAATTAATGAACCTGCTGGGTTTGTTAAAAGCTGATAGAGGAACTGTCTATATAAAACCAGGAAGCTGATAGAGGAACTGTCTATATAAAACCAGGAGAAATCATTGAACAGCGAGATCAGTCTGTTCAAGAGAATTTGTCGAATTCCTTTCGCGGCAGCTTCACATTCTTCACACATCCAATGCTGATATTCAGAGTCCCAAAGTTCGAACTCGAATCGAACTAAGCAGAGTTATTTCCATACTATATGACATTTAGGAATGCTAAACTCTAGCTCAAATAGAACTGTGAATTTATGTGTTTATTATGCCTAAGAGATGTGTCATGAAAAAATTTACAAATCATCGTTTGAAAAATTTACTTGAAATTTGTGTCGAATGATAAATACTATCCATAAAACCTACTTCATCGAAACCTAGACGTACATGTTCAATAATAGGCAAACCACGACCTGACATCAAAAAGAGCCCACATAAATAAAACCTAGCTGGCTGAAAGATAATGTGCTTAGAAACGTCGCTAGGTCATTGGGTTAGCAAGTCAACTATTGATCGTAAGTGTGAATGGCTATGCAAAACTGGCCATCATCAAACCTAACAGCTTATGATGATAGGTTTACTAGTTCAGCGGATCATTATTTATGTTATAGATCAGAAATAACGTTCGTTGCGCATTGACTTACTTCACAATATACAACGTTAACAACTGGTATCAAAGTAGATTTTACATCTTTACAAACTGCCCTTTAAGCAAAAGGGCATTTTGGAATCAATTTTATTTTACACTCAGCTTTATTATTAGAAAGCAGTAGCACATATTTCGATAGGTGTAATCGAAACTTTGAAACTGGGTTTATATTTTTATTAACGTCGTAAAATCAGACTCAGAAGTGAATTTTCGTTTCAGATGGTTTGTGGAAATCGGATGGCGTATTTTCGTTTACGTGTTCTAATAGGACGCACTACTGCCTCGAAACCCACACGGGTTTGATGAGCTAACTTACTTCACAGCAACATTTTGGTTATTTCGTACTTTAGCGGAATGTTTTATTTATAATATGGTTGACTCATTATGTAATAGCAATAATTTAGTTGGAGTCTATTTAGAAATAGAACGATAATTATGTCGGTGTCTTATAAATATTGGCTCGTAACCTTTATGGCATTTTTATACGTAGGTAATGCAAATTTTATGCGCACTCACAAAAATGCCCTAAAACGAACTCTGATTTGTGGGGGCGTATGTTTATTACAAACCCGTGCGCGATTAGATCTCGCGTGCCTTGCATTGAACATGCATTTTAAAAGTGTGTTTAGCTCATCAAACCCGTGTGCGTTTCGAGACAGTACTGCCTCCTATTGAACACGCAAACGGACACACGTGATTTTCGGCGCATGTTTATGATTGGAGGACGCGTGCATTTCAAACACACGGGTTTGAAAAGTGAGTTAGCCAGTCAAACCTGTGCGGGTTTTGAAGGATTATAGCCTCCTATTGAACACGTGAACGGAAATACGCAATCGGATGTTGCATCTGGGCAAAAATTTATATTATATTTAAGTATTTTATTACCAAGTATTTTATTACCAATTAATAAAAGCAGGATATGACTTTGACTTACCTAATGGGTTGTATCATCTTGTGAAGTGTAGAATGCTGCAGAAGAATGAATCTTGGCGGTAAGCGATGAATGTCGGTGGCACGTTGGACGTTTTGATAAAATTTCAGAAAATACTCGTTTCTCAAAAAGAAATATAGTTAAATATTAATTGAAATAATTTGTACTTTAAGTTTTATTGTTAAGAGCACTTGATGAAGTCACTGGTTTCAAGACGTTTTAAGTTCATTTCGATTGTTCGTCTATAATATTATACGTGTGATTTGTGTCCTTTTGGTGTAAGAATTTATGCTCGATTAACATAAATCACTAAAACATGCATTGAAAAAAGTTAATACTTGACAAACCTCGAAAGGAATGTATTCAAAATTTCCACGGAAACATTTATCGAAAGGACATTAAAAAGAATCCTTTTAAAAAAAGATACAAAGAAAACAGATAAATAACAGAAAGCCCGCAGGATTCTTCGACAATAATAAAAATGCAATATTAACAAAGCAATAAAGCGTTTATCCTATTTTAATAAGGGTCAATCAAAATGCAAGAAAGATTTGTTGGTGTACATGTCGGTGCCGTTAGAGCTCGAAGGTAATCGATAAAGTTGTCAATAAATTTTATTAATATTACGTTTTAAAGGCTTGTTAGAGGAGTTATGGAATTAATTTTAATTAAATGAAATAATGAAATATTTCAATGTGCACTTAATTTAAATGAATTTATAAGGTAAACGTTTACTGAAATTACATAATCTACTAATCACACTGAACAAATTTTAAAAACAATTCATAGCTACACTGAAAAAAGTCGAAATTTTTTCAGCGGCCAATTAAAATGTAGTACAAAACAACGAAACGACTGAAAGAAACTTAGAGTAAATGCGAATATTTAAAATTAAATACGCGCTTTTCAAAAGGTTATTGGTTATCATTACCATCAATGTCAAGAAGAAAACGCAGTTTTAGTAAATGTGAAAAGTATATTTATTTACCCTTTATACATAGAGAGAATAACAAAAGAGCTATAAGAGAAAGGGAAAAAAGCTACAAAACAGGGTGCAAGAAACCGGTATTTAAAGCCACAAAGAAACAGCAAAAAAACAAAAGGGCAGTTATCAGTGTATTGCAAATAACAGTTAAATGAATAAAGTAATCAGGCGAAACAAATGCTCGTTAAATTCCCAAGCCATAGAAAGGGGCCATGAAATTTCTAAAAGCGGTAAAAGTAACGAAAAATAACAGTTGCATAGAACCATTAAGTAAACGGTAGAGCACAGACTTAAATATGGAGTTTATAACACCTGAGTAGGTATGTTTAAAAAGAGTTAGTTGCGGTTTTTACCGATTATCATCTCATCAGCATAATAGCCAATAATTTGAAATATAATTAGGTTAATCGAGAGTAGCAACAACAATCAATTAGGAATAATCAAATCAAAATTCGACAGTTTTGAATGCGAATTACCAGACGACATGTCTAAGAAAGTTCATCGAACTACAATTTCGCTTTCTTTCAAGGAAGTCATTCATTTTCAGTTGGCATTCTTGGACGTACGCCATTTTTCAGTTACACAACAGACTCATACGACACTTGGTGTAGTTTTACTCGTGCTATGTGAGTCAGAGGAAATGCCCGGTTAGTATTAGAATTTAGAACTGTGAGTGACCCACTCAATTGGAAAATCAGAATTGTATAATTAAACATACACGCCGTAAACGCAGATGTAATGTTTGAAAATATGCTTTATTAATATTATCAAAATGCACACACACATTTGTATATACTGAAAATGTGATATCACCGATAATTTCCTTTTAAGCTCAATCGGCCTAGCCTAGACAGATACCGATATATAGGAGTTTTCGTCTTTTGACAGAACTCCAAAGGAAGAAAGGAAGCTTACTAACGGTACTGTTGAAGATGTTGATGATATCACGTTCGTAGAAGAAGTGAAGCGTCAAAAGCTAACCTAACCACCATTAGTTCAGTCAGTGGCTGAACAAAGCGGATGGTAGAACGATTTAATGAATTTAATGAGCTCGTTGAAGACAAAGACGAGGGTTGACGGATCCGGTCAGATGGAAGAAGATGTATAAGTAGCTTCTGCTTGGTGTTGAAGCGACATGGGTTTAGATATTTTAGATGCAACTAATGAAAGTGTATAAGAGAAAGATCAACCCACGTTGACAAGTTGTTTATAAATATGCAGTAAGGATAAGGATTAAGAGCAAATTGATGTTAGATATAAAAGGAAAGTCTTATGGAACTACACAAGTTGATTCTGTATTATCGGTTAATTTCATGGACAAAACGAAAGATAATACTGCAAACAATTTGCTGTTTCAATCAGTTACAGTCAGTTTACAGTCACTAATAAAAACAGACGAAGCATAAACAAAGAATTCCACGACATTTCAATGCCAAAATTATTAAGTTTGTATTATGTCGTGGCCATATCTTTACCGAAGTATTTCAAAACAAACAAAAAAATTGGTGCGACAACGAGCGAAGCGAGGAGGAGCGAGTTAGATTGCTGGTAATCATAAAATCGGAAGCTGAGCGAAGCGTAGCACAATGAGGCGACCCTGTAGTTTTGACAGATTTCATGATCATGAAATGGTAGATTCTGTGACATTCTCACGACATTACACATAGACTGTGTGTTAATATGATGTTGCTGAAGCTGAAAACTTAGTACTAGTAAAGTTACATACCTACTCAGCCAAAATGTACGAAACTACAGATTATTTTTTCAAGATTTCTCAATTTTTTTTTACGAAAGTTTGTATGATGCAAGAGTACTTTCGCCAGTTTCCGGCTTCCGAAACATCATCTTAACACCCTGTATATACACATATTATGTGTGTGTGCAGGACTTGTCTGACCCCGAATCTAAAAGTCAGACGCATGGATATCGTATACATAAAATGGTCAAGGTGATTCGGTTAGTGATTAGGTTAAGATTACAATAATCTTCAGATAGGAAAATTTGCAAAGATATATATAGTGAAAAATTATAATATTAATAAAGATAATGGTTGCTATATTTTAGCTCTTTATTTTACTTTAAGGCAAGTACCTATAAATAATAATTTAAAAAAAAAGGTTACTTTAATTTATATTTTTTATGTTATTGAAATTTTATGTTAAGATTTGACGTTTCAATTACATATAATATAAATAAATATGTTAATTAGTCCAAAATATGAAAACATACATCGAAAAATTATAATACAAGACAGAAATCAGAAACCGTCTTTCTGATAACAACATTGAATGCAAAAATATCGATGATACAAAAGAAATGAAAACATATGGTGTTTCGTTACATATTGTTGCATCCTCGAAGGTTGTTCTGAAAGCGTTCGCATGCGAGTTTAACTCAGGATAACCGCATTCGAGCCACAATCGCGAAACAGGTTTCGGTGCACTATTATTATTATTTAGCTCGTGCCAATATACGGGGCAAAACGTGCTCCAGTCCAGCACAAAGATAACAAAGCCTTCACCAATGAAATAAGCCGACGAGAACGATAAAACAAAAATAAAAAAATTCTAACTAAAAGGACACAAATGCAAAATGCCACGAAAAATGCACAGGCAGTCACTTTTCAGGTGTTAGCGTCTTGCGAATCGCTTATCCATGCGAAAACACTAGCACATCCATTGATGATTAAGGCACTGTCTTTTTTTTAAACAGTAAGTAAAAAATAAATTCCGATTTGAGCACAACGGACTGTTAGCATGAGTCGGCCACGCGCGCAGCCGGCAAGTTGCAAACTGTTCCGTTCCGATTCCACCTAAACAGCAACGGACATGAGGTCGGGCGCCCCTACTCTTCCATCTCCCTTTCGCACCAGACCTGGTACTTCACTGCCACATGAACGAAAGAGATGGGTGTATTCACGAACTTTGTCTGGCTTATCGCAGGATAAACTTTAGCTGCGATGTGAATAGTTTCCGAGCATTAGTCAGAAAGGAATGGGTATGTTTATTTTTTGTGTATTTGGCAGGACTTTTTCTGTATGGAGAATCGGTTTTGGACTTCTATTTTGGGTTCGAGTGATCGGGTACGGGTAGAACGGCATAGCATAGGGGCAAGAGTCAAGACAAAGTTAGTTTCAGTAAGAAGGAAGTGTGATGACCTAAAATACTCAGAAGCATTCAAGAGACCAGTTAAATTTAACCATAGTGCTGACTACATTCATAGCTTTTCAGATCAAGGACATACATAATTTTGAAGAGTTTCTTAAGAGCGGTATTGCAGCCGGATTGTGTAAAACCCACCTTTTTCTAATTAATCGAAACAGAACACTTCAATACAAAATTCACTCAATAGTTATTCAACAAACCTTATTACCTATGTATTGTGTATGTTGCCATCGCAAAGTTACCACTGGTTTCCGTAATAAGAATTTCAAAAATTTTTAAACTATAAAATTTTGAATTTCCAATTTACAGAAACCAATGGAAACTTTGCGATGGCAGCATACGCAATACATAGGCAATAAGGTTTTGTTGAATAACTATTGAGTGAATTTTGAATTAAATTGTTCTGTTTCGATTAATTAGAAAAAGGGGGTTTTCACAATCCGGCTGCGAAACCGCTCTTAATTAATCTTGCGATAAAGTACGGGCTCATCTACATCTTGCAACAACAAAGATAGCCTCAATATCAAATTTTTATCTACAGAGATTCGCAATCTATCAAATCATAACGATAAGCCCTGTCAGAATTAAAACCAGATTTCTAGAAACAACAAATTATCATAATTTTCAACCAAAAATGTAGTATGCCATACTAAAAAAACTTTTTATCTTGGTACGAAGCAAGTTAAAACTATCAGTCAATCGAAACGGCCAATTTAATGCCACCAGGTCAAACGCAATCAATAAATTCGACTAACATACTTTTAAAACAGCTAATGCTGAAAGGAATTCGAAATACACTCGTTACGTCGCAAATGAACACGAAATAAAAAAAATCAAAACAAATATTGCAACAATCGTCGCGGAAATAAACTCTTGCGTAACAGTGGCGGTGTAAATACACTTCAAAGTTGTCAGTACTGCAACGGTTTTGTCAATACTGTCATCGAGATTGGAGATAGGTGGTATCAAGAGCGCCAATATGTATGAAGAATACTTTGGTTTAAAACAACTTTTATTATAAAGGATCTACGGGAGCTAACGAATGATAATGTCCGCAGTAGACGCTTATTACTTTAAAGGAACCATTTAAGAAAATCTAGTGAAGAAGAATAATACAAAAATGTTGCGTGAAGCCATATAACTCGAGAAAATCGGAATGGCAGCCAAAGAAAAACGTAATTGGACGTCGGACGGGCTTTCATACTTTCACCAGATCTAGGAAGAGCGATCTCTGGGACAAAGAACACAATTGCTCTGGCATTGAATACGCAACGACTATGTAATTTACACAATATTGCCGATGATTCAAACCGTTACGAAATCAATAAAAAGTCTGTGGGTGAGATAATCTTAGTTAATACTGGATAATAGGTGAAATTCAAGTGAGTTTTGGAGCAATCAGTATGGATGAGCCATGTGTTTGACAAATAGCCATGTGGAAACGTTCATATAACAGCCTAGTGACAAGTTACGTCGATTGCCAAATGAGCCACGTTCCCTCGTAATGACAACAACATTTCAAAGTAACTCTTTAACAAAGGGCCAGAACATTTCGAATGTAAAGCTTGATGGTACTCTATCTGGATCGAGAATTCGAGACCAACAAAGCATTGCTCTGGATTTACGAAATCTACTTTCTCTCGGCCCTTAGAAGGTACTAAAAGAAGATCATTAGGCACTTTTTTCTGCTGGACCGTCCGTGTTCAAATCAAAAAATAAAAAGGCTTGACGATTGCGTGTTGAGTTCATGTTCCGACGCATACAATGAAAAATGATAACATTCTTTTGGTCAATGTTTCAATCAAATCTTTTAATATAATGAGTAATGTCATGTGCATCATTGCACTAATCAGAATTATTAACGTTTCTCAAGCAGTAATACTATTAAAGGTATTGCAAAGATATGAAGATTTGTACCTCTGCTCTGGTAACAACATAGACCCTGATTCTACAAAATATGCAGTATGCAAATATGAAAGCGTTTACCAATTACAAGACAAGTGCGTCAAAAATTAAGAACAAAGAGATCACTTGGTCCAAAACACGAAGGTTGTACATGGTTGTACACGTGTAGAATTCCACTACTACAAACAGGCAACTTGTAAGACTTTATTGACCGGACAAAGATACTATTTTAAATCTCCCCATGTTCTTAGCCGTGGTAGGCTAACGCATTCCCATCACATTTATGCCCTTCGAACAAGTGAGAGTACAATGAATGAGCATTTTAAAAGCGTGACGGTTCTTTTGTAGTAAGCTGCGCGTACGCAACTCTGGCGCCGGGAAAACGGAAATAGATATTTAATGAGAAAATTGTACTACGTAACAACACAGGTTACAATTATTATCATACTTTCATAGACATCAAAGAAATATCTATTGGAATTTGTATAAAAACAACGAAGACAGAAGCAACAATAGATAGATTGAAAAGGAATGACGATGAATGTTGATTAAAATGCTATTGAAAAGGAAGATCTGGTTCTTATTTAATAAATCTAAAGCAAATTAATAAAACTGGTATAGACAGACAGACAATTATTCGCGACAAGTTCGTAAAAGGAGTATGAACTTTTTTCATCCTTCGTAGAGTAGTATTAAATAATACGCGTAGGAATCTTCGCCACTCTTCGGCAAAGGTCGTATTTTGAACGCTTCTTTATACAATCCATGACAAATGGTGCATGTCCGGTCGGCTATAGACAACCAATATGACACCCGCCGTTCCAATCGTTTCCACATGTTCTAAAATCACTTTTACTCCTATTTTCTTTCTTATATAAATTTCCAAATATTTGTGCAATGTTTAGAGCTATATGTACATACCTATTCGAGAATTTAGGGTTGCCAGATGTGTTGGAATAAAAAACCGTTTTTTTTTTAAATAATATATTGTAAAATACATGTAAAACCAATAAAAATAATAAAGAAATCGATCTCATTCCATTTTTAGTCCAAACCAGTTCAAGTTGCAGTAAAAGAATCTGGCCAATCAACACATGCCGTCATGTCCATAAATGTAAACTTTGCGTTCAATGCGAAACTCAAAACTTGCTTTTATCTTGTCCTGGTTGATCTAGAACCATTTTTGTTTACGGCACGTTTGGTATTGTTTGATAATTGTGGTTTTAGCTTCGAAATCTGATAAATTCTAATCAACAATTCGATCCAAACAGACCCCATAAAATTCTATGGTTTATAACAATGTTATTTGAAAGACATTGTACTGAAAGCTGATCCCTATTTATAGGTTGCGAGTCCCTTTGGGATGGTTTGATATGTTGACCACCCACACGGGAAAGGGAGACCCAAAGAACAAAACATTTTATTGAAATACGCCCCCACTTGTAATAAAATTCTGTCATGGTCAGAATTATTAAGGAATTATTTACATACAGTGTTGCAATTCGTGCGATATTTTAACTCTGAGGTGTTTTGAAAGCATTGGCGTGTGTCGTAATAATTTAATTACTTTTGTAGTCTTTTAAGGTAACGATGGATGATACATCTAATTCAAAAGAGATACATCATAATACAAGTTATCTCAAAATAGTCTCAGATTTAATACTACCCAAGTATAAGTAGAACTACGTCTTGTAATGTACAAAAAAAGTCTCGAATTGGGAATCTCCTCCTTTTTTGAAGTCGGTTACAAACAATACACACTTTTCATAATA
Organism: Ypsolopha sequella; assembly: GCA_934047225.1. Classification (NCBI taxonomy): domain Eukaryota; kingdom Metazoa; phylum Arthropoda; class Insecta; order Lepidoptera; family Ypsolophidae; genus Ypsolopha; species Ypsolopha sequella. The sequence continues at coordinate 17,556,501 of OW204004.1, read as the reverse complement.
GTGCTTCAGGTGAAATTTAATTTTTGATTGTTCTCTAAAAATACATAATCAGCCATGCCTTCCCTACATTTTACATTACGAACATAACTTGTATTACTTCCTCGTTGCATTACAGCTGCGTAGGCGCAGTTCCGTATTATGACAGCTCAATATTGGACGTGCATTATGTTGCAATAGTAATGTATGGGAAATAAGCTGTTATTATTGACACAGGAGTGGTAAATACTATGGTTTTACAGCAAAACATATAGAAACAACCAGTAACAACACAGGCATTTAAGAGACAAAAAGAGAATGGAATCTTTTGAAATGTTGTGTTAATAAAGAATGGAGATAATGATCTAAACTTAGAAAATGAAAAAGAGAACGAAGAAACATAGATGTCTTTTGACGTCTTTGTAGTAAAAATAATGAATGAAAAGAAAAAGGAGTTCAGAATGCCTATCATTCTGAAATACCAAAACCATAGAGAGAATCATTCCTGGATTCATCACTCGGCTATTCAGCCATTCTGTGATGAGCTGCTAGATAAGCGACATTCCTAATGATGCTGAAAGTGAAGAACGTGTCGAAGAAGTTGTATTTGATTTTTTTCTAGGGTTGCTTTATATCCTACTCATACTATACAGTTTACATGTGTATTGTCCATACCTTATACGGGAAGGCGAGCTATTTTAGGATCTACATCTTGAAATGCATAATCATAATAGTCCAAATTTTCAAGCAATTCAGATTTTGATGATGGACTTCCGCAAAGTAGCGAATTTCAATCGTATTATTTACTTTGATCGTATCAATCAGTTATATCTCGGATATTAAAATGTTGTTATTGTCTAACACCCTTACAGTTTCCACGCTCATTCTCTTCAACCATAATGAGAAAGCAACAATGATTATTATTTTAGCCCATGACTGATGGTTGCATCCATCTGCCAGGTTCCACACAGCTGCACTTTGAGAGCTGCCAGGTTACAAACATTTGATAAGCTTTCTGGGAATATCAAATCTTTGTTTATTCATACTGCATCCTGTGGGCACGAGTTGTTTGTTATATTTCTTTATTATTTCTCAGATGAAGACGGTAATCAAATCACTGCAATTGGCCTCTTCTGATTTTGACCAATATTTACGATTCGAGAAATAGTTTTCCTTAATTCTTTTTATAAGACAGATTTTCAGATTTAAAAAAATCCTTTATTATATGTAAAGAAGCGAAGTCTTTTTTTACCCTCAGTTCATCGTTCCAAGGATCCGACGGAATCTGACCATTCAAATTAATATGATGACGTCACTTCTTGTAAATACCAAATTACTTTTAATTTAATTATTTGCCATGAGAGGGGCCATAGTAAAACATATTCTGTGAACATTTCAACTGGCTACGTATAACGGCTGAAGCTGTAGACCCGTATGACAGACAGACAGACGGATAGACCGACAGTGGAGTCTTATAGGGAGCCGTTTAGTACCTTCTGATACGGAACCCTAAAAACGACCGAATTTTATGAAAGAAAACAATCATACTTTAACTACTCAAATAGTAAAAAGTATTTACCACATTAGTTAAAAACACTGCAGAGTATTTAATTTATATGACACGTTTAAGACAAAAATTAAAAAAACTTATACATAAGTGTAGTTGGTACGTTTCTTCACTTTATTCCAATTTCATCCAGCGATTGGGTTTTGAACGATCATTGAAGCTATTACAAAACCCCATACCATGATTAAATTATTTTCCATTAAAAATTGGTTCTTTAAGCAATTTTAATATTAAAAACTGGCAACACTCATATTGCATGCCGCCCACGAGTGTAATGCACCCACTGTTATGGTGTAATGTAAGGGTAATTAATGATGCACCATTACTGCAGTTTAGAGTTTCTTGGGAGAGGATTTGTTAACAACATGAATGTAGTAAAGTTTTAGTAATTTTAATATAATGGAAAGGGAAGAAACTCCGAACGGATTGTTATGTTCTTAATCTTTAATTTAAAATGTTATTTAAAAATGATACATGTTTTAGGTATTATTATACAAGCTGGCTACGCATTTTTTTATGAACAAAAAATAAGGAGAGCTGTCGTAAAAGAATTTAAATGCGTCCAATCCTAGTCATTTCTACGACCAAACGTTCGTATGACAAGAAGTCAGAGAAAGATGAGAGCTGATGAAGTTATATGACTAAATGTTTTTAAAGTTAGCGTATATAGGGTTTAATAATATAAGTTGGCGAAACTCAAAACATTGGTAATACTAGTCTATATGAACAATTGTCTGTATGGGCGCTAAGCGAAATTCGTAACTTTTTTTCACTTTTCAATTGCCCCGATCAGCTGACTGGTCCAGTATGGAAAAGTAAAAACTAATTTTAAGAATTTTGCACAAATTCAAATTAAAATTAAAATTCAAATAGTTTATTTTGCAAAGCAGGTATAGATATATACACTTTTTACACGTCAAATTTAATCTAATAAAGAAAATATATGTAATAAAATAATAAATGTACATAAACTAAATTAAAGGTTTATTTAATTTATGTAGCAATATATTTACGATTAAAATGATAGGTAAAATATATATTATACAAGGTAAAATCCAATCAGCCGCCCGAACCCATACCGGAGACCCGGCCAGGGACCAGGAACAAGGTTCAATGATCACCAACCGAGCCCCCAGCACGAATCCAGGCGGCCGACCAAATCCCATCCTATATACTACATACTAATAGGTTACATATATAAATACATGCCTACCTCCGCCCATTCGATTAGTCTTGCTAAGAAGAAGGGCAAGAAACTTAGCAAGATCATGTCTTTTTTTCAACATAAAACTTATACTATACAATATATGATCCTAATAGAAAAAGTTGTACACGTGGACATGTTCTACGTATGTTTAAAATTTTGCCAACTAATTTAATTTAACCTTGTATAAAAAATATGCCAATTGACCTTTCTTAATCAAAATTTAAACGGTGACTTTTTGCAAGCATTTACTATAATCCATTTAGTCCTATAAAGACCGTCAAGTAACACCACATGAATCAATCGGTTCCACACACTGCCTACACAATGTCACTATAAGAGAAAATTCACTCACGATTTCCCCCCAACTCCAAATGTTGAGGTTCTAGTCTATTTCGAGGCTAACGGAAGAAGCCATGTCCTCGATATCCGAAGCGTTACATTGTTATCTTCAACAGTGAAGCAGATAGCGTTATAAATTCGTGGCACCCGACGGCATTGTCTTTGGGACACAATTTAGTTAGGGCGATCTACGGGGTCACGAGTTTGCTGTGCTAAGTTCTCTTTGGCGGCGTATAAACCTTGTAATACAATACTCCTGAAATTTTCCTTAGTCTTGTTATCGGCAAACTGGAAGCATGCATTATCATTTATGTATTTTCGGTAATTTGACTGTTATTTTACAGCAAAATATTCGACTTAAACTACTTGATCAGTTTGATCACTTACTAATAAGTCTTATAAAATCTTATTTAAGGTGGCTCCGTCGGAATAATTAGCAACTCGATTCGTGGTGGTTGAAATTTCGAACAAAACCATATTAAAATAAAGTCCTTATCAGCTCGCACTGCACCATGGCTGTTACGTCAGTCGCTGCGGCTGACAAGTGCGAAAATAGCGTGTTTTTAATTTATTTTATCCAAAATAAAATTAATTTCCAAGAACTGAGAAAACCAAATCATTTTATATTATTTTTTCTAGAAGTTTATAAATTTTCATACTGTTTCGATAAAAACTGCAGCAGTAATGTTGTTACAAGTGAACAAAAAATCGAGAAATAAGGGTAAACTTAGAATTTTATTGCTTCACTTCTGTATGTTATAATGAAATTCAGGAAAAACCACATCACTATTTGTATCGTGTAGATTACTATGTATTTTTCTTCTATTAAAAAATGCTATAGTTACAGTATAAAATGGTCACAAAGTTACTCAGTTCAAGGTCGTTGGCGTTGGGAGAAACCTTAATATATAAAAATAGTCTTGGTTGAAACAACAACTTATTCCAGCCAATTTAATATTGCAAAAACTTCATACCTCATCATGAATACACTATCGGCTAAGGTAATAAACGCGAAAAGCCTCAAGAGGAACTTTCCCTGATAGTGCTTGTTGTAGTTAGTTAAACATGATCATTGACGGAATACATTATTTTCATCAACAAACTGATAGACTTCCCTAAAGTAGCATTAATTGAAATCAAATTCTTATTTCGATAACCCAGAGCTCAGCCAATACGTTGGCCCATGAACCACCTTTCCTTCTTGTGCTCACAGCCCGTGCAAATCTGTAGGTGGGCTGTCGGTACTGTGGACTGTCGCAATTATCTGAAGCAGGTGCTTTATCGTCTCTTACATCGATCATGGTATTGCAATTGTTGGTACACGATCAATGCGGGTCACGTCGATGCAGTTTTTGTGACATTTCATGATCTTCCATGTTGTAATTGGGTTTCCTGGATCTTTAGTATTTCAGACTATCGCGTAATCGAGTATTCGAAGTGAACTACAGATCAACTAATTCTCAACATTTGGTTTTCTACCATTACTGACTTCAGTTTTCTACATATTAGTTCAGTTTATCGGTAATAATGTGTTTTGATTAATATTTGCATTATATATATAGTTGCCTATAACACTTTCACGTTCTGCAAGATTTATTAAAGTCATAATTAAACGCAAGTATTAAAGTAACGTTACCTGTTTAAACATTTTTAAGGCGCTACGGAAAAAAAATCGACACTTTTAGAACTTGCATATCTACTTCAGTAAATAATGTATTATTTTGATAAAATAGTATATTATTTTTGGAATCTTTTTCTATGGATCTGTTAAACAGAAACGCGATTAAAGAAATTCGGCTCGATAGAAATATTTATTGAAATGAGGACTTTTTCGACACCATTTCTCCTGGTTTGACAATTTAGAATGACATATGGAATGCAATTATATTTTATTAGATGAGTTTTAACGGTGGGGTTAAACGAAATTTTGATAGCAACTGTAGTACATTTTATGTTAATAAAAAACCGACTTTTTGCTACTTTTTCAGGAATCCGTCCCTCTTACACTGAGAGTTTTTTCGCATATGGAGTAACAGGGACGCTAAAACTTTTACATCTCGCCTTAATGAACGAAAAAAAAGTTGCTGAACATCTGAGTAACTTGTATTGTACAATTTAAAGCTGGACTCTTTTGTGAAGGGTTGTGAATCGAAGTGCGGGAACACTTACGCTATAAACGAAGGTCCAGTAACAATTTGACGGCCTATTCATATTTCGAAAGCAAAGGTAGTTAGTTTCGGTAGTTTCGAGAGTCAATAGATCGGATCGAATGGATCCGGTGTCACAGGGGCGTCACGGATCGACGCGTACCATCTGTACGTGACGGTGGTGCTTGGTACACGCTGCTCTTGGTACAAGGTGGAAGAGACAGGAGGTTGATGGGATCATGCTTCAATGGTGCTGGAGACCTGTTGAACTGAGAACCAGAATAAAGTATTGGAAAAGCTTTTCGCTAGAGAATCCAAACTAAGTCGCAGAATAGAATTTTGATTCGAAGTCTCTTTGCCAAGTAAGAAAAACGAAATCTTAGCAAATAATTGACGGTGAATGTTGTTGCTTCTGGATGGAACGACATCTTCCAATATTAAATAAAACTCCTTGGTACTCAGTTCCACAAATATAATATTATATTTGTGGAACTGAGTACCAACGAGTTTTATTTAATATTGCTTAGCAAATAATTTGGATAAGATACTCCCAAATGCAAGATATATATCGGAATCTGATGGTTGATGAAAATAATAAAGTAGGGCAGAAAGATTTTAATTTGTTGATCTAGTGGAAGGTCACTCGGGAGGAAATCTCTATGTCGTTATTAAATTAAATTATGCTATACTTTATGATGACAATGTTAATCAATATCTCCTAGTAAAAATAAATAAAGTTAGTTCTGTTAAAGAACTAATTTTAAACGACACACTTATCAGTGTTAAAAAGAGAAAACGCATCTATTTCAAAGTTCACGTAAAACTTCCACGTTTGCATCTCTTCACGTCCCTAATGATGATGGGTTTCCGGATAGTATTGTTCCGGTCACGGCAACTGCCAATTGTCGTCTTGAGCATCATCATCATCATGTGTCGTGAGCCCTTCAGTGGGTGATATGACCTGTCATGTCCCAATTTAGGTACTTATTTACTACAAGAGAACATTATCAAAATACGTGTGATTCAGATGAAATAAGGTTTCTAGGTCATCGACAAGTATACCATATGAAATAAGAAGCTTAAGTAGTAAACCTGTATTTAAAACCAAATTAAAAAAACATCTCTTTAATCAAGTTAAAGTCAAAATTGTTTCATAGAAGTAGAGAAATAACTAATTATTTATTTGTTTTTTGTTCTAATTAAAATCTAAAACTTGAAAATTAAACAAGCCTATAAATGTTCACATATACAAGGTGAATTTTTGATCATCGTCCAAATTTATACTGGTGGCTTGGTAAGTGATCAGTATCATGGATCAATAACAATTTTGGTGAAATTCGTAAAATGAAATTTCGACTCCCCATAGTGATTTACTCGGGAGTGGAACTGAATTTCTATGGGAAGCGGAAATTTCAATTTACGAATTTCACAAAAATTGTTACTGATCCAAGATAGTGATCACTTATTAAACCTCCAGTATGAATTTGGACGATGATCAAAAAGTCACCTTGTATAGTGGAAAGTAAAAGGGAGCTTTTTCTGCCTACAAACTATTATGTAGTTTAGTAGAATTATACACAAATATGTATGAATGTTCATGTGAAATAAACTTTTTTTTTATTTATTTTTTATTTATATGATATTTATGAGTGCATGACTGACTTTTTAAACACACCCGCAAATTTCATCAACAAAGTTAGTATTAGCTTTCTGAACCCATAAATAGCACACTAAATCGTCATAAAGACAGGCAATGGCACGCCTTCATTCTGAAACTTTTTATGTAGCAGAAATAAAAGTGTAATGACACCAAATTGAAAGCACAAACAATAGCCGAACAAGATAAAGAGGTCGACGAAAGCCGTCCGTCAAGAACAAAGAAACAAGACCTGATGATCCATGGGAATCGAACCTACTAATGATGGCACAACACGCGAACCCAGAAACTGGGAGAATCGTTAACATCGTAAGACCATGGGAATGTACCACGATGGTACATGCAATATACCACTATTGATATGATCTATGACCTAGACACGGAGCAAAGACAACGAAGATGGCAGATTAAACCATTAGCAATGTGAAAACATGGTCGTTCTGCTGGTGGAAGAGAAATAAGGAAACAAGGTCACACAGAAAGAATTACAAGAAGTCGATAACGGCTTATAAAGTGACCATAATAAGGAAACAATAAAGCAATTACAAGTAGTCTACAATGGACACATTTATTAAATAATTATTTAATCTTCTTGTCAAAACAAAGAGAGTTACAAACATTTGTTACGCCTCAGTTATACCAGTACAAAATATGATTTAATAATGTGCTCTCTTTCTGCTGTTAACTAACTATGAAGTAGTAGTTTATGCTACAAGGGCGAAAAGGAATAAATTACGAGGACGATTTAAAACACGAGCGTAGCGAGTGTTTTAAACGTAACCGAGTAATTTATTGCTCTTACGCCCGTGTATCATACTACGTTTTTCAATGCATAGTGTGAGGAAATAAAACAAATACATTCTTGTGAACTTTAAATTGTGATTGTCTCAAAAGGACTGTATCCAGAGCCCTTAAACAGTGGAAAAAAAGTATAACATTTATGGTACACAGGAAAGGTTGCAGGTTCTCGTAAAAAAATTAAAAAATATAATAATAATAAAGCCCTAGGGCAAAATAATCGACTTTCTGTTCGGTTTTGATGCATAAAAAGTGGGCCTTTACGAGCACTTGCAATGAAAAGTTATTTTCAGTTTTGTACTTTTGAACAGAAACCACCACTTAGCTCTCCTTGCAAAAGGAATATAGCCAATAACTAAGAAACGTGTACAAAAGAGGAAGAGAAGCAAATAACAATAAATAACCCAAGAACTAACAGCTGTACGGGTATTTGTATTTTCCTGCATCTGATCGATAATTATATGCAGCCTTATCAGATGATTTAAACAGGTGCGTTCCAGATCTTGGGACGGTTTCTGAGATGGAAAGTACAGAGAGACGATGCTTTTAATATGGTTTTCGAATGAATTTGTTCAAATTCAAATTGATTGATAAATAAACAGACTATTATGATGCTCATATTGTAAGCACTAAAAAGCCTACCGAACTTTTTTCAGAATTCCACTTGATTTTGTATTACATTAATTTAGAAATGTACCTAGGCAGGTATGGATCACTTTTTAAAATAGCGTGATTTGGAAATACTAGCAGTACTTAATGGTCGTTTCTCCGGATTTGTAACAAAATATTAAGAAATAATTATAAGGGCCAAAATATAACCTTTAGCTAAGACAACATTTAACAATAGTTTGCTATATGCATAAACACATTTTTAATGATATTACAAGTTCTATAAAACAATTTGCTTTTCCATAGTCGTGATACCAGCCGTAAATTCCTAAAATAATCTAATATCACGCATACGGAAAATCTAATAATTTTGAAGCTGGCATAATATAATTAAAAATATGTTTAATATGTTTACGCATGTAGTTATTAAAAGTTGTTAAAAGTTGTCTTAGCTAAATGTTGTATTTTGGCAGTTATAATAATTTCTGGATATTTTGATACAAATCTGGAGAAACGACATTTATAATATTAATTTAATCACATATACCAACGCGTAAAAAATATTGTAAAAGACAATGAGCTCGTCTGCTACATGAAGATTTTTATGCAAATTAAGTAATTAAGTTTAAAAAACTAAAAACATTGGTAAAATTATTTCTACCATTGCCACTCGAAAAGGGGCTATTGCTCACCGATAACAGTGAATAAAACCCTCTTTCGCTCACTGAGTGAAAAAAAAAACTAATTTTTTAATTTGTTCATACCGTTTCTGGGATATGTATGACCATACAGCCAAGTCTAATGTATTTTTTTTTCGTCTGGTTTCAAAGGCACCAACGGCCAAGTCTGATTTTCTTTATTTCATCTATATTTGTCAATTCTTGTTTCATTCTTCTTAAATTAACTCAAAAGCTCACATCCACTTTCGGTACTTATTATTACAATTAATGTTTAGTTCTCTTATTTACCGATCATTTGTTAGAATAATAAAATGTTATTGTATGTACTACTATTTATTTTCTCGTAGTCAATAAAATGTAGAGTACATAACTCGTGAAAAAAAATTCTATCTCGGCTACCTCGCTACGCTCGGGATTCTACTTTAGAATTCTTCGCTGCTCTCGGGATCCAACTTTATGCCTCGAAGGGAATTTTTGTTTTTTTTCACTTGTTTTGTAATCTACTATTTTTCGATATCTCAAATAATGACGAAGTTTATGGGCAATCAAACGGCATGTATCGTGACTTCATCCGATCCGACACAATTTCATACTTCAACTGATAAATATCGCTATCGCTAACTACGATAATAATAGGAATTTTTCAAGAATTCAAGAACTTTTATGCTTTGCAATAACTTATTAATCAGTTACCATAAAAAATATACTGATATTTCACTTCAGGAGACAAGCTCATTATTGAAATTGCCATTTAACTAATGAAGTACAAGTAGATTAATTATTAAGTCAAAAAATTTAATTTAACAGAAACAAAGTAAAGTAAAGTCTTTTATTTTTATTATTAATTGCACTTTTAATATTTTATGATAGTTATAGAAAGAGAAGACGATAATTTTATTTAAAAAAAAACTACAGTTATTAATTTATTCATTCTTTGTTAACATACTAACATTAAGCTAAGTTAAAAATAATTAAAAATTGTTTCATAATTTTGTATGTACCTTTTTGGCTACTGATTATAACAACCTGAAATTATGGGAATGTGCTGACTCCTAGCCTACAGTTAACACTTTTTTTAGGAGTCAGATACTCATTGTATTTAATGATGTTTTATGGTCAATAAAGATATTTTATGTTTTATGTTTATAAAGTGTAAGCCTCAAAGATCATATAACTCAGCATTCACCTTTAAAAGTTCTTGAATTTAATTCGATCGAACAGATTGATCTTCCTTTCGCACTCGCATAACGTTGTGGAACGCAACCCTAGTGGTAATACTTGTACCCTAGAACCGAGTTACGCAAGAACGATTAGCCACTTGTAAATTCAATTCTACCAAGACTTTTAGACACATGGTAAAGCTTTTATTCAGAAGAAGTAAAGGTGATTATAGATAAAGCTAACATATCAAAAACGTGGTTGCTCTTTAACCTTTGGCTGACGACGTGGTCTAAATGTAACTGTAACGCTGAGGTACCGTCTCACAGACGTAAAAATATTAATGTAAATTAAATTAATTTTACCAAACAATACCAACTGTATGAGTTTCACAAATAGATGGATATATATTTTGGTAATTGAATTACAAACAAAAATAAAACTGCCATCTTTATTTTAATAATTATTAACATTTATTTATGAAGTCACAAAATTAACTTAGTTGAATTTAGGAACTTAGTTCAGCCTTTATAAAAAAAAAAACTTTTGTATAAATCGAAAAATTAACTCAAACAATCGTTACTTCTATAAATTATAATTGAAAAACAACAAAAACTAAAATCCTTACTCTAATAATAAAAATAATGACAAGGCACAAATTTGGTATTTTTTTACTGTCGTAGCTTACAGTCATTGCATACTTGAAGGCAGCAAGTAAGGCACATTGGCTTTTTGCAATGATAGCAACAGTACTTTGTCCTTCTTTTTAGGCGACTGGGACAAACCGCACATGTTTTCCGCGTTCCTGGACCTGGTCACGTCAATTAGACACTATGAGCATATCAACGTAAACACAGAGGTCACGACCAAGAGACGTGCAAAGATTTGTACATAAACACCGTACTAACGTCTGTCAGACGGCGATTGCTTCTACGTGATAACGTGTTCACTCGACGCGCTCGAGGCCGTGACTGGCGGTAAGAAGATGGTAAGAGGGGAAGGTAGAGGGAGGGGTAGCGCCACGCGTCGTATATTTAAAAAGATATTGTAATAACAATATTAATCACGTCTGTGAGACGTATACCACGTCAGTTAAAGGTTAAATACAGCTTTAGTCCCAACTGCTGACAGAACTCAATAAGGGTAAGTTAACTGGAATAGATTCAAGATGCTTTATTTGTTGGACCAAGGGTATTAAAGGTGTAGATAACAATATTATTAAGTCTGTTTTCAGCTATGCTCTGCGGGGCGTACAATATTTAAAAACAAAACAATAAATTACAGACAAAGAAATGAAAAAATACAAGCAGAGATCCAACATGCAACTTTGACCTGCAGACACAATACACTGATGAACAAATCAAATTAAATATCATAAACATAACGTACGACAAATATAAAAAAAATTAAAAAACAATTACGATATTAGGCGAGTCAATAAACTTTTCATTGAATCAATAAATCAAGTCAGGTTGCGTTCAAAAACCATTAAATTAAAATAGTGTGTACCGACAAGCTTAGCTTGTGTGACTCAATAATGAATGTCGAAGAAGCGAAAGATGTGTGGAACATTATTCTCATAATTAGTTTAATTATGAATTTTAATTAGAACTACTCATTTCAAAATAGTTATAAACTAGCTTAATGAGTAGGGAACAATGATGTAATGCACATGTTTGATTAATAAAGTTCTTTTGAGTTTGGGTTTGAATAATTCGACACACAAATAAATGAGAATTGTAGCAAATGTAAGTGAAAATCCAACGTTTATAAGTACCTTATGGTGAAAATAGGGTCTGAGATATTTTTCTATTACATATAAGTATTGTTCTACACCCAGACAGAGATGGGGACAGATGAATTCATAAATTTTAATGATGCCATTAATTCACACAGTATGAGATTGAGAGCTATCATAGACTGGTAAGAAATTACTATTCATTATTATTTAATTCTTTCTGTATGAAAAGATAAATGGAAAACCAATAGAAGAAGGTTAGAAGTTCTAACTTAGAACTCGTATGTTAAGGCGATATGCAAAAAAAATACGGGTGTTTCTTTTCTGTGTATTTCATGAAATAAACGGAAAATTATAATCAGTTTCTGATAAATATATGCATTTTGACTAATCTAGGGATTTGAAATTGGAAAACATGTTTGGATAAATTTTCCTCGATAGAAATAATTGTTGAAATGAGGTCTTCAAACACACTTTTTCTCCTCGTTTGACGAATAGGAATCATATACAGAACTCAAACATATTTTATTAGGTGTGTTGCAACAATATCTAGATTTTTGAAATTTTGCTAGCTATTTTAGTTTTTTTAGTAAAAACTTAAAACCAACTTTTTTCCCTTTTGCCCTGAATCCGCCCCTCTCGCACTGCGCGATTTTTCGCTTGGAGTGACAGTGACAAAAATAAAATTCGCATAGCCTCTTAAAAGGGCCAAGTCAACAGCATCCGATATGTGTAAATTGATGAATGGGAAGAAGCAGAAAAGGTGTTTCAAATTCTTAGCAGATTATCTGAGATCTACTAACCAGTCTTAAATACAGGTGAACATATGAAATAATGAAACTAAAATATCTCCAAAGGATGAAATGAGGAAGATAAAGCAGCAAAATGTCATGACCCAAAATCTAACACCAAAGATCACATGCCCTTAAACATAATGCAAAGTGCGGAAGGGTGCTTGGATTCAATTGACCAGATTATCTTAAATATCCTACCATGATGACTTTAGACAAATGGGTTAATCAAAAATCGACTTTGTAACAATACAATAAGAACTTTGTTATGCGTCTAAGGATATTGGTAAATGCCTGTCAGCTGCCGGTAGCGGTTGATTAATAACAGTTTAATATAGTAAGGTTACTAATCTGAACCTGTCTTTATGCAGGTTGGAGATTTCACGATGAGATAATAGCGGATATTAACGAAAGGTCTTATTATAATATTAATGGAAATAAATCACATAATCTATGAACGACCGGAAATGACGCAAGACTGTATTTTATCCAATACCTAAAAGGATCTTTGAAGCCTGAAACAGGATGTAGTGAATAAAGTAGATATCTTTGTAATTAGCTCTAATTATTATACAAAGTTATAATTATTATTACATACGGCTTGAACACTCACGTGTGATTGTTGTTGACTATATGCCAACCGTTTCAGCGATACAATTTCGGCATTATCAATGCACGAGCAATGCGTGCAGCTCGCCGATCGGCAACAGACAAAGTCGTCGGCAAAAGCTAGTTGATGAATAATATTGAATTCAAAATTTTTATACTTGATTGTCTTGCACTTGGTGAATTTTGAAACACATCTTAAGTTAAAAGCACTTGTACAGTAGTTTCACTTTATTTGTGTTTTCTCCCAACCGGTTTCGGATTTTACACAATTTTCAATAAAGACGTAAACAATGATAATGTTATGCAATATTAAGGCGCTACCAAAAAAAAAATTGGGTTTTTTCGAATCCATATACTCGTACTATAACATCATCTACGTATTTCATTTCTGGCTAATTGTTTATTGAGTATTTGATTAAGATTCTCACTGAAGAAAAACGCGATTGGATGAATTTTTTAGATAGAATTTAATTCCGAAAAGACCTCTAAATTGTTTTATTTTTTCCTGTAATTCTGAAATCCCAACTAATTTCATTGTAAAATTGCATTCAAAATGTGGATATTATGTATTTGTAAAGTCATATTTTTGACAAAATAGCCAAGTACATTCTATATTAATAAAAAACCGACTTTTTGCTACTTTTCCACGAATCCGTCCCACTCGCAATGAGGGTTTTTTCGCATATGGAGTAACAGGGACGCTAAAACTTTTACGTATCGTCTTAATGATAATGTCTGAGCAACGTAAAAAATAATAAAAAAATATATATGTATATATTTTATTGAATTCTATGAGGTCTCACAGTGCCAGACAATAAACAAATTTTATTTTATTTATGCAACTCTGGTAGGACACAATTTTATATGTTGTGGGAGAACGCTGAAATCGAAACCATATTTGAAACAGTCTTTGAAATCCAAATCCCACTGTTTCCAATTTGTTCCATATTCATAATACCTTTGACAAAACTATACATATTAATGAGAACCACCTTGCATGGTGTTCCAAAATTTCGTCACATCAGTCCGACTGATTGTTTTCGTTACAACAAATAAAGGGTACACAATGGATAGACAAACACACAAACGACAAAGAATTAGCATGTAATTGGAGGGCTAGTTGCACAAATTAGTCTTTTCCTCTCACAAAGGACAAAGGGTACAATAGAAACAGTTACCTACATAGTCTAATTTGAAAGCCCTTACATGATATTTGAAAAATATGCCAAAAAGGGGACATTGATACTTGTAGTTGTTAAGGCGATATGTAAAAGTTTTAGCGTCCCTGTTACTCCATATGCGAAAAAACCCTCAGTGCGAGAGGGATGGATTCGTGAAAAAGAAGCAAAAAGTCGTTTTTTTATTAATATAAAATGTACTAAAGTTGCTATCAAAATTTCGTCTAACCAGGTCCTAGATACCATTAAAACCCATCTAATAAAATATAATTGCAGTCCATATGTCATTCTAAATTGTCAAACCAGGAGAATTGGTGTCGAAAAAGACCTCATTTCAATAAATATTTCTATCGAGCCGAATTTCTCCAATCGCGTTTCTGTTTTAACAGGTCCCTAGAAAAAGATTCCAAAAATAATATACTATTTTATCAAAATAATACATTATTTGCTGAAGTAGATATGCAAGTTCTCAAAGTGTCGATTTTTTTTCTGTAGCGCCTTAATTCTTGATGGAACATTCGTTTACATTTCACAAATGTAAACAAAGACAAAATATTCCATCTTATGATTCGAACCTACATTATAAAAGCCTGAAGATGTTATTTCAACGAAACCGGTCGCTAGTCTAATAAACAAACAGTGGAACAGTTACCAAGAATTAGTTTTAAAATACAAAAAGGGGACTTCTGTTCAAAAAGTTCTGCTAAAGAAAGCCTTTAACTTTTTCTTCATTTGCATGCAGGTTTCTCTTGTTTTACAATAAGTAAAATATCATGTGGTTTCGGTAAATAATACAAAAAAATTGTTCGCTGTGTCGTTATGTATCGGTTAACTGAGCGTTAGTTTGAATTTCAAAATATCTGTCTCCTCTACAGGCCTAATAGTTTCTAATCTAAGTAGAACAATCAATACAACCAAAATAAATAACAATACCCTTATTAAATACCATTACCTACTTACTCAGAGCACTTTCATTGTATATCAATTAAGGTTCCATTACCAAACCACTCGAGAAATCGCCAAGTCATCGATTGAGCAAAAGGTACTTACCCTTGCGTTTGGTAATCTACATTCGGGGCAAATCAACCTACCTGTAACAAAACAAAGAAGATGATTATTATTTGTTTTAGCCACAGAACTTAGCATTACTACTGTATATATTTAACAGTGTCGTTATAATTGGTAACTCACAATCTTTGTCTAAATACATTTACCCGTCGATGATGTCGGTGACGACTGGTGATGGTTCCATACCGAGATCGAGACATATCGAAATGGGCGAAATATATCGAAAATATATGTTTTAATATTTTTAAGGTTTCCGTACCCAAAGGGTAAGGGTCGGGACCCTATTACTAAGACTCCGCTGTCCGTCCGTCTGTCCGTCTGTCACCAGGCTGTATCTCATGAACCGTGATAGTTAGACAGTTGAAATTTTCACAGATGATGTATTTCTGTTGCCGCTATAACAACAAATACTAAAAAATATAATAAAATAAATATTTAAGGGGGCTCACATGCAACAGACATGTTCTTTTTGCCGTTTTTATCGATAATGGTACGGAACCCTTTGTGCGCGAGTCCGACTCGCACTTGTCCGGTTTTTTATATTGGTAATTAGATACTATCCTACATAAATAAACTAAAAAATTGCGTAACATATACTTACATAAAATAAAACTGGCACTTAATTGTCATTGTTGGTTTAATAGTTAATACTAAAATGGAAAAAAAATGAAACAAATCAAAAAAATATAAATATTCAATACACTTTTTTTATTGTTTGTTTTCGTATGCCACTGGCTTTTTATTTATATACTTTAACTAATTTGTTTTAATAGGTAAAAATAAGCGGATACTTGTTTGATACGGTTTCATAGTTCTATGTTCAGTAGGGTGCTAAAATTTCGTCGAACATGTCAGAAAAAGGTAAATCAATAAATATTACAAAATAGAACATTTCCTCAAGGAAATCACTGCAAAAACCGCGAAAATCCTAGAAAGCAATAACAAAAGAGTCAAACAAAACTCTTTAAAGAGAACTGCGAAACTATCCTAGAAGATTTATTTTGACCATTTAATTTGCTGTTACTGACATGTAAGTAAATTAACTTAACAGTCTCGTAACTAAAGGTGCAAAAGCAATTAAATCGAATGACAAATGTAGAAATGTCAGAGTTGGAAACCATATGCCTGCAGGTGCTTTGACAAAACAAGGTTTGCTCAATGCAGACCATAACAGTACTGGTGAAGGGTCCAATGAGGTAGATAAAGGGCAAAATAGGTCTGTCTTTAATAAAATAATGACAAACATCTTCTTGATCGCTCCTGGTACGGAGCACATAAGTCTGTACATATATATAATTTAATTAAATTTTCTCTCTTTGTTACTAACCAATTATTAATAAGTCTTACTAACATGCTATGGATCGAAGTTGTCCGAAATAAAAGATTTTTATTTATTTATTAACAAAACCCTAATAAATTTTTCAATGCAAGTGCTCGTAAAGGCCCAGTTTTTATGCATCAAAACCGAACAGAAAGTCGATTATTTTGCCCTAGGGCTTTATTATATTTTTTTATTTATTTACGAAAAGTTGGCTAACCTGCAACCTTTCCTGTGTACCATAAATGTTATACTTTTTTTCTCCACTGTTTAAAGGCTCTGGATACAGTTCTTTTGAGCCATTCATAATTTAAAGTCCACAAGATTATATTTGTTTTATTTCCTCACATTATGCATTGAAAAACCTAGTATGATACACGGGCGTAAGAGCAATAAATTACTCGGTTCCGTTTAAAACACTCGCTACGCTCGTGTTTTAAATCGTCTTCGTAGTTTATTCCTTTTCGCCCTTGTAGCATAAACTACTATAATTGACATAGCAGATGAAAACGTGAAAGTTAAAGATCATTTGGGCATAAACCTCAGGTCTCCATCAGTTATCATCCTGGAACATATATTAAGCTTA
The DNA here is from genome assembly GCA_934047225.1 of Ypsolopha sequella. Lineage (NCBI taxonomy): Eukaryota > Metazoa > Arthropoda > Insecta > Lepidoptera > Ypsolophidae > Ypsolopha > Ypsolopha sequella. The sequence goes on along the minus strand of OW204004.1, from coordinate 17,539,075 downwards.
TTTCTCATATACTCAAAATTAATATTTTATTCTATTGCAATAATATTTTATTACTTTTCTGTTTTAATATTTTGACTACGAGTATACGCTGATTTTATTGAAAATGTTTAGGTTAAAGCAAATAGTAAGTTAATTAAGTATATTTTTCTTTTTTTAATGGTGGTGGCAGAATAACAGCGTTCCTAATGCCTTTGGTATAGGAACATATGCTGAGTCACCGTCCTTTTTAACAGTGCCATACAACTTTATGTTCAAGAACATTGATACTACTTTGTCTATAATAGTGTGTTAAATAAATGTCTTTTTATTTTATTTATTTATTTTACATATAAATAAAGCCATACTTCTATTCCAGATGCTCTTGACTTAGCCCTTCTTTAGTACGTTACCAATAAATATGGTCAACATACGTCCTTCCCGGTTATACAGGTCAAGTTCTTATATCCAATTGTGTATTTAAGAGGCTATGCGAATTTTATTTTTGTCACTGTCACCCCAAGCGAAAAATCGCGTAGTGCGAGAGGGGCGGATTCAGGGCAAAAGGGAAAAAAGTTGGTTTTATATTTTTATTAAAAAAACTAAAATAACTAGAAAAATTTCAAATATCAAATCTCTAGATATTGTTAAAACACACCTAATAGAATATGTTTGAGTTCTGTATATGGTTCCTATTCTTCAAACGAGGAGAAAAAGTGCGTTTAAAGACCTCATTTCAGCAATTACATCTATCGAGAAAAATTTATCCAAACATGTTTTCCAATTTCAAACCCCTAGATTATATAGTCAAAATGCATATACCAGAAATTTATTAAAATTTTCCGTAAATTTAATGTAGTACGCAGAAAAGAAACACCCGTTTTTTTTTCGCATATCGCCTTAAAAGCGAAGAGTTACATTTATGTGATAAGGCTCTTAACAAAACAGTCCAGAAAGTCATCATAGAATCTTAAGATTGCCGTAACACATTTTTAAGAATCCCTACATCCCTACGAATAGACAATCCATTAAGGTGGATGGTCCAAGGCAATCTTCAATCTTGAATATTCGCGGGTGTAAAGTTGATGGAACGTGTGGAAAAATGTAACAGAATTAAATAATAATACTTCTGTCGTCGTTATTGGTTCTCACAAGTTTTTTTTATAAAAACTGCCTTGGACCATCCACCTTAAAGGCGACACTCTTGCCAATCTACTCGCATTTACATGGGCGTTCCTCTATCCATCGGTTAGGGACAGGAGAAACCGCGACAAGTACTAGGAAGTTTGATAAATAACTTGTTCGGTAATAATTCATAGCTGGACAGGGCGCGTCGGTGATAGATGACTCGACTGCACCGTAACATTAGGCTACGCCTGTACCTTTGAGGTTAAGACAAGGGCGGTTATGTTATGTGTATGGATGATGTATGAATACATACTGAAAAGCTAAGGTGTGCTGATTGCTGTAGTGTAAATTCGAAATAAACCGTGCTGGTCTATTCTGAGTTACACTGGCAACTTGACGAATGTGGCCATATTAAAAAGAATTTAAGATCACACCATGAAGTTTGTTTAGGTTGGTATTTAAAAGAATTTAAGATCACACCATGAAGTTACTTTAGGTTGGTAGTCTCACTTCATCACTCAGTCTATTGATATATTTATGTATAGTATATTAAGTATTTTTTTTATGTACACGGTATGTATGTATAAGTATATATATCAAACATAAAATATATTGTTTAAGTTTATTTGGGTAGGAGTATATTATAAATTAGGCATTATGTATATTCACTTTGTTGTTTTTTTTTAATTCTTTTTTAATTTATTTATTTTGTAAATTTGGTATCCACATCCACAGTACGTAAAATAATACTTTCTTCACCACTCAAAGGTTGGCTGGAAGAAATCGTTTTAAGTAATAAATACGCCCTTTTACAACATTGTGTGTTTAAAACTCTTTACTCAATTTTTTATTTAACCGTGTACAATATAGTGTGTATTCTCATTTTTTTTATTTAACTGTGTACAATATACCTAGTGTGTATTAATTTATTCATTCATTCAAAGTGCAAAATATGCAAATCATTATTGCTTTCCAATCCAATCCATCAGCCAATATCGGTCCACTGCTGGACATAGGCCTCTCCAAGGGCACGCCACATTTTTCTATCCTCGGCCATCCTCATCCAGCCACTACCTGCAATCTTTTTTAGATCGTCAGTCCAGCGAGCTGGCGGGCGTCCTACACTGCGTCTGCCGGTTCGTGGTCTCCACTCGAGAACCTTCCTCCCCCATCGGTTGTCGGTTCTTCGGCTGATGTGGCCAGCCCACTGCCACTTCAGCTTGCTTATCTTAGAGACTTTGGTTCTTAGACGAATCATCCCATTTCTGACATGATCCATCAAAGAAACTCCGAGCATAGCCCGCTACATAGCTCGCTGAGCGACTTTGAATCGGTGAGCTTATTGCTTTATACGATCAAAAATACAAACTAAGAGATAAACCGGTTCTTCAATGTAAACGTAAGACTTATCTGTTTAAAAATATACTTCATTTGAAATTACAAATTTTTCTAGAATTACAGAATAATTTACTTCATATGCCAGATTTCACCTGAATTAACCAAGTCGTTACCGAGTTACAGCTAAGATAGGAACAGATGTTTAGCCATAACGGTTTATATTTCTTGGCGAAACCCTAAAAATACATCAAGAAAAGCTAGGTGCAGCTTTATAGACAGGTCTGACGAAACAAATCCATCCTCATCCATCAAATCACATCAATAAAGAACACCATAGCAGCATTGCACCATCCAACACAAATATTTCATTTCCCAGCGATCCTCTCATCATTTGTTACCCAATTTATCACCTCCTTACCCATACAATTTAGACCCACGTGAGGTCTCAGAGGTCATACCCCGCAGGGTCCAAGATGGTGTATGAGTGCGGCACGATACCATATTTACAATTATTGTGTTTGTTCCGTATATGCGAAATGGGGACGACTTGCCAATGGTGAAATTCCGTATTAGTTTGTTTATGGTGACAGAAGAGGAATTAAATTAAATGGAATTGTTAATAACATGAATACATCGTCACGACGTAAATCTCCGAGGGAGTGTCAGAGGTGTTTCTAAGTGTGGATTGTGAAGTGCAAGTGTTAACGCTGCTTTTAATTTCACATGTCTTAAATTATTAGTTCTTGAAATGCAAACTAGATGGCGATGATCGTTGTTACATCGCGATATAGCTTTCTTTATTCCATTTTTGTAAGTGTTAAATGATAAGTTGAACTAATATACCCCGAGCTGTTCTTTCATTGCAAACCAGGTCTCTAGCTATGCTTGTAGTACTTTCTGGTACTCTTGTACAGCAAGTCACAGTTCACATACCGATGATTGTTACGGGGTAGTGAGCCCCATGGTATTAATAAGGCCAATAGTTATCAGTTCTTTGATCAATGATTTGACGTCAAATGTTTTATCAAGTTTTATGTAAATTTTGTATGAAAAGAGAAGGTTGTAATAACGCATCAGTTTCTATAGACAATATTTGATAAGTTATATTCCACATAAATATAAATACTTAATTAAATGGTTTTCAGCGCTATATTTAAGGTTCCCAACCCTCCCAGAATGCCTAGGAGTCTCCGGGAATATTGTTCAACCTCCCAAGCTCCCGCGATGCAATAATTACTCCGGAATTTCTAAAATAAAATAATTAATGTCATTATTGAAATAGATAAATTGCGCGAAATAAATAATTTAATTACGAAATAAATTTTGATTTAAATCTTTTATGATTATGTGCTCAAAAACAGACAAATTTAAGATGCTTCTACAAAACAAAGCAAATTAAAAAGTTAACAACTTTCATTCAATTGTCCACCGATTTGTTCAAATCTCCTGGGTGTTTTCATTCGAGAATTGGCATCCCTAGACATAACTATGGACAAACAGCTTGACGTGCCTTCTGAAGCAGGCAGACCTCAGAATTAGAATGCACAGATCAAACCTAAACTCCACGTGATTTTGACCAGCGAGTTCCGGATTACTGAACAAGAAGAGGCAGTTCAAAATTGGCGGGTTTAAAGTTATCTTTCACCGGACGGTAATCCTCCCCTTCTTCGTTTGCGTACCGGAAATAACTGATCATTGATGATCATTCTCTAACTATATCTATGTATAAAGTATACTTTTTACACATTTGTTTGTAACAAAAATTAAAAAAGGAAAAAACGGCATGACCTTGCTAAGTTTCTTGCCCTTCTTCTTAGCAAGGCTAATCCAATAGGCGGAGTTAGAAATATATTTATTATATGTATTGCATTATATTTGCCTATATTTATAATACCTATTATTCTACTTTTCATTTTATTAAAGTATATTATTTTATTAAATTTAAGTAAACCTGACCCTTATTATTTTTTGGTGTATTTCCCCACGATGATCACACGTTTCGAAACGGAACCTTATTGAAATCGGTATGAAAATAAAGTTCACTAGTTTAAAACTAGATGGCGCTGATAGTAGTTTGACTCGCGGTAGCGTATGTCTTCATCGTAGAATGCATATAATATAAACTATCAATGAATCATTATGCCGATCGAGGTGAAACCGGACTGGGAGGTCAACACCACTCGATAGAGGCTGTGCGTATTATTGTGCAGCACCTCCTGAGTGTGACCTCCCTCCAAGTCCAGTTACCTCTTGAATTACCCATTAATATTAAAAGATTATAGATTCTGCGTTAAAGCCAAACAATACCGCGAGTCAGACGATACTGCCAGCGCCATCTAGAGGTGAGCGGTTGCTTAACACAGAGCGACCGTCATGCACGCGTAGCACAACCACCAGCCATAAGGATTACAAGGAAACATAAAGATAAACATACAGTATCAATACAGGTTATTTAGTGATTTTCCTTTTGGAATATTTTCACAACAACGAAGATAAAGTTTCAATCCTTTAATTAAGGCGATATGCGAAAAAAATACGGCTGTTTCTTTTCTGTGTATTTCATGAAATACACGGAAAATTATAATCAGTTTCTGGTACATGCATTTTGACTAATAATCTAGGGTTTTGAAATTAAAAAACATGTTTGGATAAATTTTCCTCGATAGAAATAATTGTTGAAATGAGGTCTTCAAACACACTTTTTCTCCTCGTTTGACGAATAGGAATCATATACAGAACTCAAACATATTTTATTAGGTGTGTTTCAACAATATCTAGAGATTTGCTAGCTATTTTGCTAAATTTTGCTAGCTATTTTAGTTTTTTAATACAAATTTAAAATAATGAACAGAAAATCACTTGTACTATCCCACAAATTTATTTAATACTTCCTGACCGGTTTCGCCTTTATGGCATTATCAAAGGAATTAATATAAGATCTTAATTACACAATAAATAGTTTACATCAGCCAGTGCGATCAATGACACTCTAAAAATATAAAACCAACTTTTTTCCCTTTTGCCCTGAATCCGCCCCTCTCGCACTGCGCGATTTTTCGCTCGGAGTGACAGTGACACAAATAAAATTCGCATAGCCTCTTATAACTATGTATAAAAGCAATAGTATATTCTCATTGTTGAGAAACGAAAATGTACGTATACGAGTGTATTAGATATAAAATGGACTTCTTGACAAATGGGTAGTATTTAAACGAGCGAATATAAATTCGAATTTAAGGTGTAGTGAATATAGCGTACTAAGTGGGCGAAAGACTGTGGGCGAATAAAAATCTTAAAAACGGTGACTTGAAAATACAAATTTGAGTTGAGTCAAACAATTTTCTATTTTAGTGACAATTTAATTTTAAGGCGAATGGATACGCCAATTGCAATTTGGACCTGTCTTTGAAGGTCTACTCCTCCCACACGGGTAGTCCAAAAACTTTCATAAAAATATATGATAGGTATTATAGACTCAAACATAAATTTTAAGTTTCATAAACTATATTTCTATTGTAAGTTTTAACAAAAAAATCGAAAGTCATCGAAAGTTTCACATGATTAACACAAGAATTCTCTTACTCCTTCCAAACGCCTAAAGCAATTTTAATCATTATTTCACCAAATTATAGGAAATTTTTAGATCTAAAAAATTTAAGTTCAAAATTTTTTTTCGTTCATGGCGTCCATGTGAAAAGTATTATTTTCTCCTATTTTGCGCTAGCCGGAGACGCAGTGGTTGTCGTAACAGCCACTTTTCAAGGCACGCTGAAATGAACATTATTTCAATGTCGTTTCAGTTGATATTTGTACCGACACACACCGAGTTGCTTATTTAGCGTAGTCATACGCCTTAAGTAATAAAACTAGGGACGTCGCCTCGCTCCGCTCCGCTTCGCTCGAATCCTTATTTTATCTTACATGTAAACCTCGCTTCGCTCGTAGTCGCGCCTATTTTTTGACTCTTGATGAAATATTTTCGATTTCATACTTTAAAATCGCTCAGTATTTTTAGTCGCACGCTTTGGTATTTATTCCGGACACATGAAGTCGCTAATTATATTTTTATTCGCTCGATTTATAATTTCCCTTGACAAATATTATGCTAGTCATAACAAATTTTTAAAGTATACGCCATCAAATTAAAAGAAACTACAAAGAAAGAAATCATTAAATTACAAAATAACTAAAATAATAAATCACTTATTAACGGGAACCTTTTCTTCATAAGATTTGGACAGTACACATTGCTACCAAAGCTACAAGGTTTTTGAGTAAAATTATTGCGAATTACTGCTGGACAACAAGTTATGTTTACATTCGAAACTGATATGTATGCATGTAGGTAGGTGTACACTAAATTATAATATCTGTACGTAGGTAGTTCATAAGTCAGTTGAGTACAAGCCATCAAGTAAAACGCAGTTTCTTTTATTTGAATCCCGATACAAATCACTGGACGACGAGGATAGTTATTTAAAAGTGCGCGATTAGCAAATTCCATTATGTCTATCGGGAAAATACGGGAGTTCGACATGGAGAGTGGAAATTGGAAGTCATACTGCGAACGGCTGGAGATGTACTTTAAAGCCAACGAAGTAAAGGCGGAAAAACAACTCGCAACATTAGTGTCCGTCGTGGGTGACGAATGCTACGAGCTGATGGTTACCCTGACAAGCCCTAAGAAGCCCTCGGAATACACATACGATGCGCTAGTGACTCTGGTAGGAAATCATGTGTGCCCAAAACCATCCATCATGGCCGAGCGTTACAGTTTTCGATTAAGACGGCAAGGTGTTAACGAAGATATTAAGCAATATGTGGCTGTTTTGAAGAAACTTGCACGTACGTGTGATTTTGATACCGCGTTAATGGACAATCTCAGAGATCAATTCGTGTGCGGAGTGAGTGGTGACGTCATACGACAACGTCTTTTTGCTGAGGAACACCTAACGTTTTCCAAGGCGGTAACGTTAGCACAATCCTTGGAGGCAGCAGAACGTGATGCATCGATGATGCAGATCCGCTCCGGAATGGAAAATATGCAAATAAGTGCAAGTACAGCGAGAACGGGGCGGGGAAGCGGAGCTTCGGAAATAAATCTCATCGCGGGGCGTGGAGTCGGCGGCAGGGATACCGGTCGCATGCCAGGTACATGCGGCGGCGGCGGCGGCGGCGGCGGTGGCAGCGGTCGGCCGGCAGCGGCGGCGGTTGTCAACAACAGACCTCACTCGGGAGCCGTGCCGCGTAGTTATGTCGGACGTAGGTGCGATGCATGCGGTGCAACTGCGCACAATACTGCACATTGCAGGTTTAAAACTTACACGTGCAGCTCATGCAAGATGCAAGGGCATCTACGGCGAGTATGCCCAAACACGAGTATGTCGTCGGGAAAAAGGGCGGCGAAAAGCAACTCAGGCGCGTATTTTTTGGCGGGGGAAAATGGCGATAGCAACAGCAATTCCGAGGACGAAGCTATCTATAAAATGGAATTAAATCGATACAAACCGGTGAGTTTGCCTATTTCAATTAATGGGAAAGAGGTTATTATGGAATTGGACACCGGGGCTGCGTGTTCTTTTGTCAGTAAAAGCACATATGAAAGACATTTTAGTGACATAAAATTAAAACCATCCAGTACTGTGTTTAAATTTTATGATGGCACAAAAATAAGCCCGTTAGGAATGTTATCGCCAATAGTGTCCTATGGTAACAAAAATAAGGAATTGGATTTATACGTGCTAGATAAAGGTGAAACGAGTTTGTTAGGTCGGCAGTGGCTAGCCGAATTAGAAATAAACATTCCAGTGTTACGGTATGATAAGTCAAGCAGCTGTTCTCATGTTTATTCTTTATGTGACAAAGCTGATGTACCTAACGATTTGCACGTACTCCTCGACAGGCATAAAGAAGTGTTTGACGGTGGTCTCGGGCGGTATACGGGGGGAACAGCGACGTTGCGAGTACGACCCGACGCCGTGCCCGTCTTCCGTCGTGCCCGGCCCTTACCGTTTGCGTTGAAGGAGCGAGTCGATGCGGAGATTGACGCCATGTTAGAAAGCGGGATCATCGAACCTGTGGACTGCTCAGACTGGGCTACGCCTTTGGTTCCGGTAAATAAAAAGGATGGAAGTTTAAGGGTGTGTGCGGATTTCAAAGTCACCTTGAATCCAGTTTTGATGGTTGATAGATATCCCTTACCAAGAGTAGAGGAATTGTTTGCAAATTTAAATAATGGGGTTAAGTTTACAAAGATAGATTTAGCACAAGCATATAACCAGGTATGTCTTTCGGAGGAAAGTAAAATGTATACTGTCATCAATACCCATAGGGGTCTATTCAAATATAATAGATTAGTATATGGGCTTGCTTCTAGTAGTGGAATTTTCAGTAGAATAAGCGATTCCATAGTAAAAAACATTCCAAATGCACAGACTTTTCTTGATGATATTTTGATCACGGGAAACGATCAGGCGTCCCATCTTAAAGCTCTGGAGGCTGTTTTAGAGAGGCTTAAAACACTAGGTTTAAAAATAAAAAAATCCAAGTGTACGTTTTTTGCGGATGAGGTATATTATTTAGGATATATAATCTCAAAAGAAGGTATTAAGCCGGATCCTAGTAAAATAACTGCAATTACAAAAATGCCCCGACCAAGCAATGTTACGGAATTGAGGTCATTCTTAGGAATGGTAAACTTTTATTCAAAATTTATTAGTAAAGCTAGTGAAACACTGGATCCATTACACGCATTGTTAAAAAAGAGTGCAAGTTGGAGATGGACGGGAGAGTGTGAGAAAGCGTTTCGAAGAATAAAAGAGCTTTTATCAGGTAGTGAAGTTCTAGCTCATTATGATGCCAAAAAGGAATTAACCCTAACGTGTGATGCAAGTTCCCACGGGATTGGTGGATTAATAACGCAGCCGGATAGGGACGGTCGAGAGCGACCTATCGCATATGTATCACGGAAATTAAATGCCGCAGAGTTAAACTATTCACAAATAGACAAAGAAGCGTTAGCGATAGTATTTTGTACAAGTAAATTTCACCAATATCTATTTGGTCGAAAGTTTCATTTGAAAACAGATCATAAACCATTGGTTAGTATTTTTGGACCACAAAATGCGGTACCCAGTATGACATCGAGCAGAATGCAAAGATGGGCAATAATATTATTGGGGTACGATTTCGATATCCAGTACATAAGCACGTCTAGCAATTGCGCCGATGTGTTATCACGGTTACCAGTAGGTGAGACAAAGGAGGATGAGTTACCGGAGCAATCATATTTGCATTTTGCATCCAATGCTTTATTAATAGACAATAACGAAGTACGATTAATGACAACGAGAGATAGATTACTAGGTAGGGTAGTTAACTACATGAGTGATGGATGGCCGGAGGTAGTGGAGGACAGGGAACTACGACCATATTTTAATAGGCGAAAGGAACTCTATTTAGAGCTGGGATGTATCATGTGGGGACGTAGAGTTGTAATTCCAGAATCCTGTAGAGATAAAATTTTAACGGAACTTCATGAACCTCACATGGGTATTGTGAAGACCAAAGCTATGGCTCGAAGTTACATTTGGTGGCCGGGGCTGGATGAAGATATAGAGAAACATGGGAAGGCATGCGAAACGTGTATGGCAGTAGCCCCGGCACCAGTAGCAAGTCCTTCTATTCCTTGGCACTGGCCGTCACGTCCACAAGAGCGAGTTCATATAGATTTTCTAGGGCCGATTGGAGGCAAAATGTATTTAGTTGCGATTGATGCTCGTACTAAATGGATAGAAGTATTTTTAATGAGTAGTACTTCTGCAGAACAGGTAATATCGAAATTGAGGGAATCATGGGCAAGATTTGGGATCGCGAAACAGGTAGTTTCTGACAACGGGCCTCCCTTTTCAAGTCGTGAATTTAATGCCTTTTTAGCAATAAACGGGGTACAGCATATGTATTCAAGTCCCTATCATCCAGCATCAAACGGAGCTGTTGAAGGGGCGGTAAAGTTGATCAAAAATGTAATTAAAAAGGCCATGGTTGATAAATTGGACACTTGGGTAGCTATTCAGAGATTTTTGCTTCACTACCGAAATACCCCTCACAGCACCACAGGTGAGTCCCCGGCAAAAATGATGTTAGGAAGAGATTTGAGAGTACGTTTAGATTTACTCAAACCCGATAGGTCAACAAGGGTATTTAAAGAGCAAAGTAAAATAGCAAACAAAAAAGGCTCGGTGTCTAGGGAAATGACATTAGGTGACTCTATAGCATACAGGGACTACAGACCTGGGGGTAAGTGGGCTAAGGGCATTGTAGTGGATAGACTAGGTGGTTCCGATTACACAGTTGCGGGGGAAGATGGTTCTATGCACCATCGACATATAGACCAAATGAAGCGGCGAGTTAGAAACTCTTTGGTATATCCATCAACCTCAACAGACTGCGCTCAGGGTGTGACAGTTGAAGGCAGTCCACAGAATTCAGATGAATCATCAACAAATCATCCGTCTGAAGTACATACAGACGCAGACCAGGGCGAGTCGGGCACGACGTCGGATGCATTCTTACAAACACAGCAAATAACGATTGAGGCAAATGCGGGAAGAAAGTCCTCAATAATGACGGAGGAAGAAGGGTCAGATAATGCAGGAAGTTCGAGACCACCCATTATCGTAGAACGTAAATATCCGTTAAGAAATAAGAAACGTGTACAACGTTTTGGATTTGAAATAGATTGATTGTATAAAGTTACAGACTTAATAAATATGTATTTTGTTATAAGATATAACGTACAGTTTGGTTAGATAATAATTGTAGCAATGTAAAATAGAAAACTGTTTGTATATTAGGCTTAAGCGCTAAGTTAAGTAAATTAAGTTTATTAGGCCACCTGTAAAACTAACTAGCGGGATAGCTTAAAATATGTGTTAGTTGTAAATTATGTGTGAGGGTGATATGTATGCATGTAGGTAGGTGTACACTAAATTATAATATCTGTACGTAGGTAGTTCATAAGTCAGTTGAGTACAAGCCATCAAGTAAAACGCAGTTTCTTTTATTTGAATCCCGATACAAATCAATTTGTATCAAACAATTTGCCTGCAAGTAAGACGCAAATCTTATCACCCAATCGGCAAATCGTGCAAATCTTACGACAGTTTGAACATAAAACACGCTGATTTTATGGTTTCACAAATCTTGGAAATTTATTAAAGGCGTATTTCAATCAGACTGAAATGCTGTTGAAATTAGTGATCATAAACAACCCTAATCAACCATTGACACGTCTAACCCCAAGGTTATGCCAGAACACAAGATTCCGCACAACTTAAATATCCCGCAGTGAGATATTCTAATGACTCCAGAAGAACACGATAGAAACTACAACACAATGGAACTGCAATATACTGGGGTGTTAATTTGATAACCTTTTACCTTGAAACAGGGTGTTCTACTCATGAATGTGAACAAATTTTACTATGGGGCCAACATTGAAATCGCGAAAAAAAAATCATCTCTTTCATAGAAAAGTTAAATGTATGATGTATGAAATGTATGAAACAGCTAATTTTCCTCATTCCTCGATTGGCCTCACGGCAAAAGTTGTTCGTATTGTTGGGTAGAACAACCCGTTTCAGTGGGTATACCGTCAAAATCGATACTTTTTGAAGTTATTTATCTGCTGTTCAAAAGAAGTCCCAAGTTAAATAAATTAGTATAACAATTTTGGAACCTTTTTCTAGATTTTGGACTATCAGAAACGCGATTGGAGAAATTTCACTCGATAGAAATAAATATTGAAATGAGGTCTAAACTTACACTATTTTTGATATTCTGACAAATTGGGATAGCATACAGACTTCAAAAATATTTATTTACATGGGTTTTAACAATGCCTAAATTACTGTTTATGGAAATTTTCATAGCTATTTTAGTTAATTTAGTATTAATTTAGAACCGACTTTTTGTCAATTTTTCCCGATTTCGTCCCTCTCGCACTGCGGTTCTTTCCGCCTGGAGTAATGGGAACCTTTGCACGGACGATATATCACCTTAATGGAAAAAGGTTATCAAATTAACACCTGTATAAGGCGTCGACATAACCTCGCACAGGCAGAGGTTCAGTCCTTTATAGAACAAGTTTGATGTTTTCATGTCCTCCGATAACATCATCTCAATATTTATAAGAAATCAATTATTCATTTTCGATTATTTTTACTCGGCTTTGACTCGTATAAGATAACTAACAGAGCTATGGCAGATAGATTGCTTTTTCGCCGGGAGGTTTTGTAATGTGTTTGTTCAAAACATCATCATAAACCATACTATAAACTAGGGGTCTCCAAACTACGGCCCGCGGGCCAAGACCGGCCCGCGAGCACCACCAATCCGGCCCACGGTCGCTGGCCGGACATATCCGGTTTTTAGCCCACTATTAGTTTATTTAAAATTCACAAAATAATAACAACGTTATGTTATTTATGATGTATCAAAACACATAACCGATATTAAGAGAAACGTTATCATGCGTTTTTGTCTAAAAGTGGCGTTATAAAGATGTTATTTATAACCCTATTTCAAGGTTTGCGCACAGCACGCGCTTCGACTAACTTCGTCTTGCCCGAAATACCAACCAAAATCGCGAACTGCAGAAAAGATAATATGTCACTGTCCAGCTAGTCCCAACACGATAATTTGTACGTCAAAACTACAGTATGTCGGTATGATGAACTATCTAGATTTTGGCCCTCGGTGATTAAGTGGAGGAATCAGTGTGGCCCTTAGGCTAAAAAGTTTGGAGGACCCCTGCTATAAACATTTGGTTGGAAATATAAAGTTCGTTTTCTGATTATAGTAAGTATGTCGAACAACTCTAACATGACGTGAAGACGTTTATTCAAAGTTAAAAGTATATTTTCAATGCAAGTGCTCGTAAAGGCCCACTTTTTATGCATCAAAACCGAACAGAAAGTCGATTATTTTCCCCTAGGGCTTTATTTTTTATTTTTATTTATTTACAATGGTTAGCTAACCTGCAGCCTTTCCTGTGTAACATAAATGTTATACTTTTTTTTCCACTGTTTAACGGCTCTGGATAAAGTCCTTTTGAGCCAATTATAATTTAAAGTTCACAAGATAATGTTTGTTTTATTTCCTCACACTATGCATTGAAAAACGTAGTATGATACACGGGCGTAAGAGCAACAAATTACTCGGTTACGTTTAAACTCGTAATTTACTCCTTTGCGCCCTTGTAGCATAAACTACTATTATTCGTTGAACACATGTATAAAGTGATGCAATTTAATGTGCAATGCTGATATTCTGAACGCGATAGGAATGGGCTTTCCTTGTATAAAGAACGACCACATGTTCACTAGCTAAATCAAGTGCGGCAGCTACTTTCCATTTGTCGACCCTTGCAATTTCCACCGGCACGGCAAAGCAATTTATTTTATAGATCTATGAACATTGTCATTGACTATCACCACTTTAATCCATTCAATAGCATCGTTCGGCCCGTTACCTGTTGCAGTTATTTAAGAATCAAGAAAGTTATAAGAAAGACAAGACAATACTCCTTATTGTGCACCATATAAAAAGAAAAAAAATGCCTACATGATAAAACAGTTATAAGGTAGGTAACAAACAATTGATGGCCTTATCGCTTAAAGCGATTTCTTCCAGGCAATCTTTTGGTGGAAATGATGTCAAGAAGAAACATCGTGAGGGCGGTGTACATAAAATAAATAACAATGAATACCATATGATACTTAAATACGAAGAAATATAGAATAAACTTATATGATATTATATATATATATATATATATATATACACATACATATAAATATCTATAGATAAATACAAAAATAACGTAGAAAGCCATAAGTAATAATAATACTAGCAGAGGTAGATGCATTATTGAAAAGATTAGAAAGAAAGAAAGTTATGTAAACGTATCCAAATCAGTATTTTCCTTGAAAGGAGTGTTTGCAGTGTGAGCTTAATAGCAGGTGTGGTCTAAAAAGGGCAATGAGTAACAACCATAACTTCAGACTGATGGTATATTGCAACAATTGCAAGCGCAACTTCATGAAATAACAGGAAATTCAAAAAAGGACCGTGGAAATCTAAACAGGCCATAAACTGTAGAAGTGTAGGCCACACAACCTGCAATAACAATAAGAATTTCGAAACAAATCTAGAAGACATTCCTAATAGCAGTGATATAAATTCAGAAAACGACAGAAAGAATAAACTGTGAAAATTGCTAAGAAATGTATTCAGAGATACCATCGTAATGTCATCATTTTACTGTACATTTGAGAGCCATAAAAACGCAAGGAGACAAGAATGATAATGCGGACCCAGAATGAGATGTTGTGGTTTATTTATAGCGACGTCAACTTGCTTGCGGCTTTAAAGAGGTTGTAAAAGGTGAAATCATAATTTAATACGATTATACGAGCGGAACCTGAATTTTAAAGACCACAAAAAGCCAAAACATAAACGGGGTTAAATATATCTGCAAAGCAAGTGTAAGGGTTCCGTAATCTTTCATACCTCACGTGGAAATCCAAACTGCTAAATCAATTCTATACCTTATTGCCGAACTTAATGCCTAAAGAAAAAACAAAAACACAAAAACGAAAAAACAAGAGCTCATTCTGATGAACTCTTATTGAAGCAAGAAACATGTCTGCCTACCCCAGAAGTCTCAATAGAAAGTGAAGAAAAGAACCAACACGAAACACGACACAGATCAGTTTGATATATTGAGTAACAAACCCCTCGCTGCCTGTATGAAGAAATTATCAATAGCAGTCTAGGAAGCGGCTTCTGTATTGAGTAACTCCTCATTTGCATCGCTATCTAGAGGTGAAAATGGTGGGAAACTAGCCTTTATAACGGCTTACTAAAGATCTCAGCATTTAGGAGAAACCGTTAATTCTACACTACGTGTGTGTGGTTGAAAATAGTAGTGATGTGCACGGGGTGGAGTTTAAGGGTACATTTTGAAACTGTATTTAAGACATAGATTAAGTAGATGGTGTAATATTAGTGAAGATTATCCAAATTCGAATAAAGTGTGGTTGTTTTGCAGATGCTACAGTCACAAATGAAAAACCGAATTGTCTGAAGTTGAAGACAAACAGACAAAATGTAATCTTTAAAAATTTAATTGTTCTGCAAGTCATTGCCTTATGCGCCGTTGGATAGATACAGAAATATAAAGAGTGAAAACTTCAGAAACCCCAACAAAACAAACTAGCAAGATCTTACTAGCTAGCTTTTTCGAGTGCCAACACTACACTGGCTCGTTAAGACAAATCGGCGAGCAGCGAGCGGATTAAAACATTTCCAGACCGACGACGACGCTTGCGCACGCGCATGGCACGACGATCGCGAGACCGATAGCGAACACTACTATACCACCACTTTTATACACCCTTCTTGGCTCTTATTTGCCTGTAACAGAGATCATTAATGAGTTTGTGTATCTTATAGTGGTGGTGGCAGACATAGTGAACACTTAGGCACACCGTCACGACCTGGAGCCGACGGTTGGAGACAAAATCTGGAAACGAGATGAAAGTGAATTTGAAGAAAGGGTAGAGAGTTTTGGTGAAAAGACGTCCGCTTGTAACTGTTCAGTCAGATACAAAAGAACACCGTCTTTGCTAACACGTTTGTCATGTTAAGAAGATGGCATACTCTAGCAACTTTTTTTATTACCCGTCCAGCACAATAAGTCTAATGGCAAAGACTTTATTCGCTTTTCATAGAGGCGATTACATGTTGGCTCTTTGGCCTCTTTTTCTTAGACGCGTAATACTAGTGATCACGCAGCGAAACAATAAATTGGTGTGTTTTTAGCTAATACTGAAATATTTTTTAGGGAAAAAATATTGAATTTAGGTGATATACCTTCATATTTCTATTACCTATTTTATGAAAAAAAATCAAGTTGATCTCTTAACCGCTTTCTTCAAGCGAACGTTTGAAAACCAAAAAAAAAAAAGTGACAAAAGTGACTTTGACAAAAGTGTAAATCTTAGTACATTGTTTATACGTAAGATCCCTAGAGAAAAGATTAATAAACCAAATATATTTTTTTCAATACAAGGAGAGTCCGAATTTCTTCAAACGAATCCTAGAGAGACTGGAGTTGGTCATGCTCTAGGCTCAGGTACAGTCTTAAGTTCTGGGCAATCTTCTAACATAAACAAGAAAAGTAAAGATGCTATGCTCTAGCAAGGATTATGCAAACGGAAGTCCTTGTAAAAATTAATCTGCAAGAGCGTATATTTTCAGTGACGATAGAAAGTAAGCAGGCACCATCCACCATAATCAAGAGGCTACATAAGGAATACCAAATTACCCAGTTGTCGTTTAGTGCTTTGTTCAAAACTAAAAGTTGCTAATGATGACGAGTTGCAAAATGCCGTTATATGACCCATACGTTTTTTACATGGTCATTCACAACATGTTCATTATATAACACGAAAAATAAATGGAAACAAAATTATTTCAAGTTAATATTTTGTTAACTTTTTCCATGCGGCTTTGATATGATAACATCGCAATTATCTTCTACAAAAGTGTTGTAATCCAAAAAGGCGCAAACTCGCGACATTTTCTCAAAAAGTCAGCTAAATTACTAGTGCTACTACAACACTAATATGCTTCATTAGAACCACAGTCAAGTCACTGTTAAAATTGGTACCAACTTTCCCCTAGGAAGAGTTAAATAGTTTATAAAAACTGTTAGACAAATAAGTTTTTCAGAAATCTACAGAGAAATATCAAGTACGTTTTTTTAAATATACAAGGTGACTTTTTGATCATCGTCCAAATTCATACTGGAGGCTTGATAAGTGATCAGTATCTTGGATCAATAACAATTTTTGTGAAATTTGTAAAATAAAATTTCGGCTTCCAATAGAAATTCACTTCCAGTTCCGAGTGAATCACTATGGGGAGTCGAAATTTCATTTTACGAATTTTACAAAAATTGTTATTGATCCATGATACTGATCACTTACCAAGCCACCAGTATGAATTTGGACGATGATCAAAAAGTCACCTTGTATATTTATATAAAAAAATAAAAAAGGTAGACTGCCAACAGAAGTGTTAACTTTACTGTCAACCCTAGTATGTCGGTGACGCAAACCCGTAAGAATTTCCCTTACCAAAACTCGCTCACTAAAAAAAATAAACATTTTCAACTTTGAGTCAATTAAAATCATCGACTGTCTTAATTCCGGAGAGGTTTGAACATTTTATGTAAGTACTGCAATGTACATTACCGAGCTGTCATACATTTTTCGAGTGCTAACTAAATCAAAATTTCGCTAGATGTAGCGACGAGAGCGCTAAGCCGATAGGCTATATTGCAGATCTGGGATAAAGATTATCACGTTCTGACATTACCGGGCAATTACCGGTTAAACAATACGCGGCTCAAATATTGTCCAATAAAGATCTGATAAAACAAGCCGGCGATACTTTGTAATAAAATTATGAAATGGGCGATAGACAACAGAAAGGCAATTGTTTCAATTTTAATCTCACATCTTGGCGAATTTGATTGCATGTTACCCCAAGTACTAGCCAACTGAAGATAGTTTTTTGAAAAAGGTTTCGAAAGTTTGGGTACGAAGAGAGGAAAACTAAAGACGAGTGACAGAAATGCATAATCATCGCGAAATAAGCGACATACTGAAAAAAGCATGTGTTAAAAGCACCCGGAATATGAGGTTTAAAAAGAACGTAACAGATGAAGATCAATGCAAGACATCGTAGACTGAATCGTAGGCTACTCTATTCTTCATTCCAGATAAGATTAGAAAGATTTTGGTTTTTAAATGGTTATATCTTAAACATATCAAGTTAAAACTAATACCTCTTACAGAAGTTTATGTTAACCCCATGGTTCTGTTAAAAAATCAGGCTTCTAATTCAAGAAAAAAAAAAGTCATTACGTTATCAATTTCAACCAAGTTTGCTCCCCATGAAAACCTATAGGGCACCTCCAGTTGACTTCACAACACATCAGGTAACCCTTTGTTCCAGAAGGCGGGGGCATCATCAGCGTTCGTCTGGAGTGGAGGGGGGGTGACCGGCGGCGGGGGGCAGGACCAGACAGCCGCGCAGCCCGCCGCCGCCGTGCCACCAGGTCAGTCACAACTCCTACATTATTTTTATCTCCTGGTACTTTATATTGAAAATACATATCGTCACAAGGATCCCCCCCTCCACTCCAGACGAACGCTGATGATGCCCCCGCCTTCTGGAACAAAGGGTTACCTGATGTGTTGTGAAGTCAACTGGAGGTGCCCTATAGGTTTTCATGGGGAGCAAACTTGGTTGAAATTGATAACGTAATGACTTTTTTTTTTCTTGAATTAGAAGCCTGATTTTTTAACAGAACCATGGGGTTATATCTTAAACCGTATATAAACCAAAATAAAAAAGCTGTAACTTCTTTGTGCGGAGCAGACAAAGGATTACAGTACTTTTATTTTGGTATATAAAAGATTAATTAGATTTTATTACCTTTAAAAAACCAAAATCTTTCTAATCTTATCTGGAAAGAAGGCTGCATGTATGAAACGAGTGATGATCCTATCACGTTAAAATAACAGAAACAAAAGTCATAAAAAAAACACGCATGCCCAAACCAATAAGTATCTTGAGAACCGCCAACTGACACATGTATTATTAAACCTTACATCGTTCGTTACGTAATACTTTGTAGTCCAGAATTAATTGAGGCGGGACAGGAAACCCACACAATACTCCTGGGCCGGAAGTACCAAGTAATTCGACTTCCGAAGGGCACCATCGACCTTGTATCAACCGTCAAAGTACAAAAAGATCGATACAATAAATCGTAGACTATACTATCTGGAAAAGGGCGTTTGAGGACTACATACTTCTGGAGGATGTAAATTGAGAAAAAGCTTGGACGAAACAGCCGTTGCCAGTAGTATGGATGAAGTGTTTTGTTATTTTTTGTTATAATTTTAAATAAATATACTTAAGAAAACAACAAGTGTACTTACTCAGCTATTCAGCCTTAATAAGACACATTCAATTTAATATTAGTGAGATATATTTAGAGCTATTCGTGCCCGGCATTAGTCACAATTTTATTTTTTCAAATTGTATGAATGGTTAGCATAGGTGAACTACACGTACTCGGCAACATAGGCAGTCAACTCGGACGGACTATCCGTATTTTTAACATCAAACTCTAGCTAAGAACTTCAAGAAAACTCCTAGACTATTTATTTCAGTTTTCAGCAATTGACCCCAATTATCAATCAGTCAGTACAGCCTGCAAACAAATGATTGCACAATGTATGCGGTGATCATTTTAACAGAGTTTATGCAAGTGCAAAAGGTACCACATGGCAAGAAGTATCCGCTTAAATAATATATTGTATCCCCGACACAACCTGTTGCTCCGACAAATCTGTTTTATTTCATACCATTCTTCTTTTTCCTCTTTGCTTTATTTGAGATGATCTCTGTAGTAATTTTGCCATAGCATATTACGAGTGAATAAGATTTCCATATATTCATTTGATTGATTTAACGAGGAATTCAAATTTTGACCGTGTTGTATTATTCTAAAATTCAGTTTCATACGGACGCACATGTATCCTATCTAAAGATCTGCACAAAGTTTAATTGCGATCAAATCCACTAACACCTTAGGATTTTTCTACTGCAGCTAAGCGGGATAGCAGCTGATATCCGAGCGATTGTACATCTGTCGCTTTTTTTTTTTTTTTGAGTTGGTCTTATTTGCTGTCGGCCTTCTAGCCTTTTTAGCTTTACCTTGAAGAGGGGGACAGAGAGTACCCAACCTCTGTAAAAGTTCATTTATTTATTTTTGTTTTTAAAGGTCCTTTAAAAGTCTGTTTAAAGAGTCTGAAAGAGTAAAGAGTCTGAAAGAGTAAAAGTATGGCATCTGTCGCAACGTACATCAGCCAAGCCTTACTTGAAGGAGCAGAGCATCATGATGCTGTAATATTCCAGGTTGCGGTTTATGCGCGTGAAAACCTGCACATGTTTAAAAAACATAGTGATATTCACAGGTATCACACGCGCAACGCGGACAACCTCGCAACGCCTAAACACACACTCGAAAAGTCGTCAAGGTCAACTCATGTCATGGCCCCGTCGGTGTACCAATAAACTACCAGCCGAAGCGCAAGCCGCGACCACTAACCGTTCGTTCAAGTCCAGGCTGAAATTCTGGCTTCTCGACATGACTGGGTATAAATTTAATGTGAACGAGTTATTGAAAGTTTATGTGTTTTTAAACATTCTTATTATTTAACATTTTGTATCTGTGATTATTCTTTGACATTTATTATTCTGTTTTTAACGTAGGATAATTATAACTATTTTTATTTTTTAATACTAATATAGCTAATTGTAATAATTAGTTTTGATTAGTATTGCATTATTTTTCAAGACTACTTTTGTAGCTGAACATGCAATCAAGGTGGTAGAGCTGATGCCGGGCTCGACTGTGGAGGTACCACCATCTTATTTGGAGACCTCCTCGAAGTAATTCGGGGGAGAGTAAGAGGACAGCTCACAGGCAAAAAAACCAGGAGGCCCACCATGCTTGTGACCGATGGATGGCAGTATATACATCCCTAATAGCCGGACCTTATATAGAACAGACTGGTGACGGGCAGCAGCGTCACTGGTGCGAGGGTTCCGGCACCACGCTCTCCAACCCGCCTGCCCAGCGTGTGTGAGTATGGGCAATTCTTCCAGGATGACCGCTGGCAGTGGCAAAGTCCTGGAAAGGATTATATCCAGCAGTGGACGAACAAGGCTGATAGATGGATGGATGCAATCAATGAATCATAATTTAACAATTTCTTGACGTGTAATCTTAATTATTTATAAAAATTTCTTATATTGAAATGGTAATTATTTTTAGACAGATAGCAATTATATATTATTCCCAAGGAACTTCTACCCTAGAAATTAGGCCATAGATATAAAAGACTGTCAACACTGAAGCATATGAGCACATAGTGTTATTGACCCCGTAGTATCCTTAAGAGGATGGCATACCCTAGCAACTTTTTTTATTACCCGTCCAGCACAATAAGTCTAATGGCAAAGACTTTATTTGCTTTTCATAGAAGTAAAGTAAAGTAAAGTAAAAGTAAAAAATGTTTTATTGCTTCGAAAAAAGGTTATTACAGTATTATAAAAATCGATTATATGTTGGCTCTGGCCTCTTTTTCTTGGACGCGTATTACTAGTAATCATGCAGCGAAACAACAAATTGGTGTGTTTTTAGCTAATACTGAAATATTTTGTAGGGAAAAAAATATTGAATTTAGGTGATATACCTTCATATTCCCATTACGTACTTTATGAAAAAAAAAAAATCAAGTTGATCTCTTAACCGCGTTCTTGAAGCGAACGTTTGAAAACCAAAAAATAAGAGGGTGCAAAACATTTTTTTTTGACAAAAGTATAAATCTTAGTACATTGTTTATACGTAAGATCCCTAGAGAAAAGATTAATAAACCAAATATATTTTTTTCAATACAAGGAGAGTCCGAATTTCTTCAAACGAATCCTAGATAGCCTGGAGTTGGTCATGCTCTAGGCTCAGGTACAGTATAACTATGTAAAATGAAGTATAACAAATTTTAAGTACATAAAAAGCACGGTATAAATCAAAGACACTGACTTCATGTTCGAAACCGAAGCTGCCCGACTTCTGAATGGTGATACGGAATTTATTACAAGTAATTTTATTGAACCCATAGCAAATAGAGAAACAGTGGGCAATAAAACACATAACAGATATTTTAATAATTGAATGGGTAGTTTAAGTGATATTATCGATTGTTGCAAAGTATTTACGATACACGGAATTATTGGATACAAAATAGTATCAATAAAATTAGTTTAGTATTTCCGCGTTTAGACTTGTACTGCATAATGGTAATTAATAACAGTTTACAACACCGGTACCTAATTGGTTAAATATTAAATTACTTGGGTGTAGTTTAGTTATTTAGATATATTGCTAATTGCAATAATTAATCCGAAACAAATTGTATTCATACGAATTATGTTATTTAAGGTTAAACAGTCGCTTAGCACAAAGTGCATAACTCAACTTTGTTTTTGTTGTTTAGAAGTTAAAAATTGACATTCATTCCATAGAGAACAGTATCAAAAGGCTAAGAACTTCAACAGGTTGTCTGTTTGATCGAAATTCAAATTAAGTAGATGTTTATAAACCATTTATGAGCATTTTTTTCGGGTTAAGTGTATAATCGTGAGGTCCTTGCTCAATTTATTATACATAAACGGAGCTAGAAAAGTGACACGGTTTACCTAGCACCTTAAATTAATTTTTCAATGCAAGTGCTCGTAAAGGCCCACTTTTTATGCATCAAAACCGAACAGAAAGTTGATTATTTTGCCCTAGGGCTTTATTATTATTATTATTATTTATTTTTTTTACAATGTTTGGCTAACTTGCAGCCTTTCCTGTGTACCATAAATGTTATACTTTTTTTCCACTGTTTAACGGCTCTGGATACAGTCCTTTTGAGCCAATCATAATTTAAAGTTCAGAAGATTATATTTGTTTTATTTCCTCACACTATGCATTGAAAAACGTAGTATGATGCACGGGCGTAAGAGCAATAAATTACTCGGTTACGTTTAAAATCGTAATTAATTCCTTTTCGCCCTAGTAGCATAAACTACTATTATCAGTCAATTAAGTGATCTGCTTCAAAATACCTGCTATTTTTTATGACGTCATCACAGCTATTCTCTCTTTTCTCAGAGCCACAGAAATAGAGGTAGATGGCACGTATTGAAATAGAGGTAGATGGCATGTACCTTAGTTACACTTAAGCCATAGCAGCCGAATACTGTGCCAAGGCTTTACAGTAATGCCTATTTTTTTACACACCCTAAAAACTGTCAGGAAAATACAACTTCTAAAAGCAACATTAAAACGTGAGAACTCAAAATGCAGCTGTGGGCGACACATGATTAAGACCACTCTAAGCTGACACATTGGCCAATGTAAATCTAAGTGTGTTTCAATACATTTAAGGTATTTCGAATAGTCTATTTAGTGTGGTAGCTTTTACAGATGACATTAAAGACAAGTCGGTGTCAGGAAGCCCATTCCACGCCCACTGAGACATGGAGACATTCCCTGTTAGTTTTAATCAGATTTGTTCTGGAATCACGACCACACTATGGAAACTTGAAGTGATGGACAGATTGTGTCATAGCGGATATGCGGGAGTGTGGTGTCCAAAGCCACGGCAGCGTTAGACAAAAAAATGTTTTTGATGGTGGACGTAGATAAATTATTGTGCGCAATTAAACATAATTAGACATTAGGAAAACTCGAGTGTCCCAATGTCTCACATTAGGTTACAGTTGCACAAAATACTATTGTAGTATACTAACAATGTTAACAGGGATGGTGGAGGGGGCTTCTGACCACAATTTATAGTCACTGGCAACATCAGTCATGGATCAATACAACACATATCAGAAGTCAGAATGCGCTCTGCATATAATGCATACTGCCCCCCTATTCTGTATCTTTGGTTGCCAACTGAACTGGGTGCCTATCATCAAAAACATAGATAAAAACTGAAATTTCAAAATTGTCTTTAGTTCGTATTGGACTATTTACGAACTGTGTCGTCACTTCAAGTGCAAACATATCCTTAGACAAACGGAATTCGATCGTATATCTATGTTTTTGATGATAGGCACCCAGTCTAGTTGGCAACTAGAGATACATAATAGGCCCGCTGGTCTCCACTGGGGGTTTAGTCTAAATCCTAATAATTTTTCAATAAAAATATTCAATATGGAACACCAACAACACCTAATGTTAATCACCATTTAGTCCCACTAATGAATTAATATCACCAGATGTGTCTAATATGGAAACTTTAATGGTACCTATCAGACCGGCTGACGGACGATTAAGGCCTTTACATGTTACTTACTTTATACCCTGGCCCGTGCACACCATATTAAGGTAACTGGTGGTAAGACTCAGATAAGAGCTAGGTTAAATCGGGGTACAGTTGTTGCATAATATAAGGGGTTCCTTCATAAGATCGACAAATATACTAAACTTTTATAATGCGTATTTCTGTTTTGGAGCTTGCTTCTCTTCCAAACAAAATACTATGGTACAGTGCAATGTTAACAAGAATTCCAATGAGGTTTTATATTATACGAAATCATTGTTGAAATCTGATTGTTAGATGAAAAAACTGGAAAAGTTTCTGCATTTAAAACCGCATCCGAGATCGTAATTATTACTGTCAGGATTTTATTTTTATTTTGTATTTTTATTTCAATAAAAAAAACACAGATTTACTTATAATTTGATGTATGGCTAAATATTGTAAATATTTTAGTCTGAACTAAATGTTTTGAATAGATTGATGAAAAGTCAAGATTTCGGCATAAAGAAGAGAAGAAGTTGTTGCAAGATGCTGCATTGAAAAAAATATTCTTAGATATTAGTCACTTATCCAAAATTCAAATTTCAAGGCTGTACAATTTAAGGAAGGCCCTTTAACACTCGAAAAACATGAAATTTAGAGGTTACTTCGTAATTTTTTTCCATTGAGCAAAATTAAAGCTTTTGCATTTTTTCCAAGATGTTTTAGATCAGCCCTATAGTCTACTATCTATATTATTTTTATTAAACCGATTGACTAAGTGAAATGGTCATTTGAAGTTGTGCATCTGACCTTATACGGACCCTTAAAATCTGTGTATCTTAAGGCGCTACGGAAAAAAAATAGACACTTTTAGAACTTCCATATCTACTTCAGTAAATAATGTATTATTTTGATAAAATATTATATTATTTCTGGAATATTTTTCTAGGGATCTGTTGGAACGCGATTGGAGAAATTCGGCTAGATACAAATATTTATCGAAATGAGGTCTTTTTCGACACCTTTTCTCGTGGTTTGACAATTTGGAATGACATATGGACTGCAATTATATTTTATTAGATGGGTTTTAACAGTATCTAAGACGTGGTTAAACGAAATTTTGATAGCAACTTTCGTACATTTTATATTATTAAAAAACTGACTTTTTGCTACTTTGCACAAATCCGTCCCTCTCGCACTGAGGGTTTTTTCGCATATGGGGTAACAGGGACGCTAAAACTTTTACTTTTTATCACTCGATTATCACTCGTCATCATTAGAACTCACTGAAGGACTGACGCGCGCGACACACGGACCGGAATCTATCAAATAATGTCATCTAAAGCATGACCTGTCTCTTAAATACAAAATTAAAGTGAGTTAATCCGTTTTTGACATTTATGGTGTCAACTCTTACTATTGTCGGACAAAGCAGCAGGACAGTTTTTTTTTAAATAATCTAAAAGCTCACACGTCTTCCTGATATGCAAAAGCTTCCCTATAAATAACCACATCGTAAACAAACTCGATTCAACCACTGAATAATGCAAAGAACTTGTAATCGATATTGCTATTGGCAAATTCACTTTCAAACCAATAGATATCACAATAGATGAAAGCGCTATAAACAAAACTGAATTTAATGAAAGTAATGATAACTTATCTTGAAACATCGCACGTTATTTCGTTAATGACGTGAAAGTGTAATCAGGGAAATTCCGTTTTAAGCACTGAGGTTACAATCGGGGAGATAAGGCCAAATAGGTTCATGTAAAGACTATCGAAAGTGCCAAGTAAGGGCAGAAGTAATTCGAACTGACACCCCGCCGCAAGTTTCAATACAAATAAAATGTAATCTGAAGCACGAAACGCGCACTTTCTCGTATTAAAGATAAGATAGTGGAAGTGTCTGACCGAAAGAGTGATTTTGTTTTCGGTTGAATCCGAAATGTTGATACACGAGTAACTTCAGCCAGTGATCAGTTGGTTTACATGATTGTCGATAAAGATTTTCATGTATTAAACATGTTTGGGTGGATATATAATAGTAGTTTATACTACAAGGGCGAAAAGGAATAATTAAACGTAACCGAGTAATTTATTGCTCTTACGCCCGTGTATCATACTACGTTTTTCAATGCATAGTGAGAGTAAATAAAACAAATATAATCTTGTGAACTTTAAATTATGCTTTACTCAAAAGGACTGTATCCAGAGCCGTTAAACAGTGGGAAAAAAATATAACATTTATGGCACACAGGAAAGGCTGCAGGTTAGCCAACCATTGTAAATAAATTATAAAAAATAATAATAATGAAGCCCTAGAGCAAAATAATCGACTTTCTGTTCGGTTTTGATGCATAAAAAGGGGGCCTTTACGAGCACTTGCATTGAAAATATATTTTTAATTATTAAAAGACATTTAACTTGTGCGCCGGATATCACTTAAATAGGCACGTTGAGTCATCTGAAAATAGGCTCACATTTTATAACGTAAATACTGTGAAAATATATAAAACTAAATAAATTGATAGCTGTAAATTTTATTAAAGTAGTTAAACAAAAAAAATTGCGAAACTAAAAAACAAGGACACAAAAAGTACGAAAAACCTAAATTTTAGAATAAATTCCAACCTAGCCGCCCGAAAACCGAAATTCACAACTGAAAACAGCAGTTAATAAAGTTAACCCTCAGTTAAGTTGACGTGGACAGCTCATTAACCTTTCCCTGTCAGTTAAGTGCTGACACAGGAACAAACACGCAGATTAAAACAACATTCATATAAGATCAGACACAAGAAAGCTTTTATAGCAATCTGTTATGTACGCCTCGCTGGGCTTGTTACAGGTAAAACAGTTAAATGATTAGTTCTGTCATGTCCGAGATTTTTGTAAAGATTACTTTCAATGTACAAGAAAGAATATGTAAAGCCAAATTACATATGCTCGTTCTAGGAAAAAACATGTTTAAATAAATTATTTACGAAAGAAAGACCAATAAGCACTCAGTCGAGTATTTTGAAATATTTACAAAAATGTATTTAAGAGGGTATAATAATATGTAAAATTAAACATTATTTTTATCACTGTCGCTTTAAGCGAAAAAAAACCGGCCAAGTGCGAGTCAGACTCGCGTACCTAGGGTTCCCCACAGTGGATGATAAATTTAATTTTGTCATTTTTTTTCGTGAAATTCTCAACCGCTTTATTTTTCCTGTAATCTTTTTCGGTCCACCCGTTTTGGAGATAAGGGGCCTCCATTATTCAAGGGACATACATTTTTTCATGGTTTTTTAAAGATTTCTCGAAACCAGTGCCCGTAAATATAGTAAAAGTACATATTTTTACAATCAGCTTTTTAATATCTACAATTTGATACCCATATTGTTTTTTAGAATAATATTTTTTATTTTTCTCACTTTTTTTTGGAAATATTTTGAACAATTTCAAATTTTTCATATTTTTTTTAAACCTTGATATGTGGGCAAATTAATGCTATTTTCGTGCCAAATAGTATATCTTTATCTTTAACGGTGCTAAAGTTATGAGGCTGTGACATACGGACGGACGAACAACAAGTCTCACCATAAAGGTTCCTTTTGTACCTTTTAGATACTACGGAACCCTAAAAATGCGGAGTGCGAAAGGGGAGGAGGGAAAAGCATGTTTATTATTTTTATATAAAGAACTAAAATTGCTGGCAAAATATCCAAAATAAAAAATGTAGATATTATTAAAACCCATCTAATAAAATATGTCCTGTACATGATTGCTATTCGTCAAACGGGTAGAAAAAGTGTGTTTGAAGACCTATTTCACTAGTATTTTATTTACATAGCGCCTTATGGAGAACCTTGGCGTAATTCATAATTCATTAACAGGGTAAGACCTAATGATTTTTTTTGTAAGCAAAACAACAAACAAAAATACACAACCATCTATAAACTCTAATC
Source organism: Ypsolopha sequella (assembly GCA_934047225.1). Classification (NCBI taxonomy): domain Eukaryota; kingdom Metazoa; phylum Arthropoda; class Insecta; order Lepidoptera; family Ypsolophidae; genus Ypsolopha; species Ypsolopha sequella. The sequence goes on along the minus strand of OW204004.1, from coordinate 17,510,667 downwards.
TAAACGTTAAATCAAATCAAATCTTCAATAAAATTACCCGCGAAAGGCAAAACTGTTGTAACATTTTCTACATTAAAGTAGCTATCGCAGGTTGAGAAGTGGCAATGGAATATATGACCTCTCAGACCCTAAGGAGATGGATTGACGATATGACCACACTCCGTGATAATTCAAGCTTCAACTGGTAATATGAGGATGATACCCGAAGAGCAGGGAAAGAGAAAGTGATTAAAACTGATGTATCTACATGTATTAAAGGTAATTAAGGTGCTGCACCGAAGTTAAAGGTCAAGCAATGGTTACTCAATGAATTACAGTGCAGTTAATTTGAACTCGTAGCTGTTTTAATTGAAGCAAAACTTTATTATCTCTTCTACATGAAGATTTTTATAAAAATGAATTGCGTTTAAAAAGATAAAAACAGTAGTAAAATATTTTTTTCGATGTTTCATCAAATGGCATTATTGGCAATCGAAATGAGCTCAACAGCATGTCTAGTGACGTGGTCTGACACGACTTCATAGTAAAAGTGATAAATATCGCTAGCGCTGCCTTCGGAATAAAAGGAAATTTTCAAAAGTTGAAAAAGCTTTGTGCTTTGTGATAATTAATTAATTCGCAATCCAACGGGATAACGCCACCAGCCTGCTGGGGAACCTCCCCTGCGGCAGCGATTTAAATAATATTTTTTATTTAATTATGACTATTTTTAATTTTATTTTCTTTGTAGTTAGTGTTTATTTTGAGAATTATTTATAATTTAGTTTTATTTATGTTATTTAAGTGGCTTATTTATGTTATTTAAGTTTCTTGATAATAAAATAAATACCGATATTCCCCTACAGGAGACGAGCTCATTAAGAGCGAGCTTCCAATCAATGCCCAGTCAAAATAAAGGCCAGACAGAAACACAAGTTTGCAAACTGTCAAAATGTCTTCGAATTGTCAGTTTTGTTCCTCAATCAGTTTCATAATTAAAAATTATTTAACTTTGTACCTCAAGTCGACCTTGAGAAAAAAGGCCTTGACACAAGGACAGACGGACAAAAAATTATCCTATAAGGGTTTCGTTTTGCCATGATGAGGTAAGGAATCCTATTTGTGTAAGTCCTCAAAAAGTTAAGCCATAAATTTGTAAAATTCACTGCTTGTGTTGTCTACTTTACTTCTCGCTGTAAGCATCAACTAAGTATTACTACGTATAGACTAGCAGTTCCCATACATCAGTTTGTAGCCACAAAAAAGGTGTAAATTTCTAACGAAATGTAGATGGTGTTGCTAAATCCTCTAACGAACACGATACTTAAAAATACCGATTGGTGAGGCTAGTGGCACAGCGATGTCACGTAGCATAAAAATAATTCCCACTTCGATAATAGATGGCGCTGAAATATTCACTGTTAGCGTTGCCAACTTAGCGCCATCTAGTTTTTCTAAGCAAAGCTATTACATCCACATGTTTACTTGGTAACCATAAGAGTTTACCTGCAGCCAAATAAAAAAATTATGCTTATTTGCAACACTTGGCGACACCAAGTGTCGTAGAGATAAACTACGCTAACATGGCCCGCCCCTCCAAATTCCTGTTTCAATGTGTGAAGTCACATACTTACGAAGGAGTTTGTATGTTCTTGTAAGTATTCATCTTCAGTACCAGTCCGGCCATAGATAATATACTTATAGTCCGCCAGCCGCCGCGTTGTGAACCTTGGTGGCGCTTTATAAATACTTTCACAATTCAACCTCTTTGAATTTTGGAGGGGCGGGCCATGTTAGCGTAGTTTATCTCTAAGGGCGCGTAAAAAATTTGCTACGCCTTGATGTATGAGAGTTGTCTGTCTATCTATTCGTAGTAATACTTAGTCTATGCTGTAAGTCAAAATTTCCTTCCGCAGTAGCGCATTTCCAACGTCAAGTAACAAGCACGGAACGAGGTAAAGGTGTTGTAGTCAATACGTCTTTGTTAGTACCGATAGCATCAGGCCTCGGGTGGTCGATACGATAACACAGCTGAAACCTGAGAAATTTAGACATTTTGTAATAAATTGCTTTCCCTGGTCTCTGATAATCAAGATAGGAATAGATCAGAGGTGTTACTGAGCGTTTACAGAAAAATTAACACTCGTAACGCCTTCTTTTCACCGACGATTTAAGAGCGATTTCGCAGCCGTATTGTGAAAAACCCGCCTTTTTCTAATTAATCGAAACGGAACACTTAAATTCAAAATTCACTCAATAACAATTCACTCAACAAAACCTTATTATGTATTGTGTATGTTGCCATCGCAAAGTTTCTATTGGTTTCTTTGTGAAAACTGAAACCAATGGAAAATTTGCGATGGTAGCATACACAATATATAGGTAATAAGGTTTTGTTGAATAACTATTGAGTGAATTTTGGATTTAAGTGTTCTGTTCCGATTAATTAGAAAAAGGAGAGGTTTTCACAATCCGGCTGCGAAACCGCTCAAAACGTTCCAACGTGATAGAGGGTAAGCAATAAGGGCACAAATACACGTTTTTTTTTCACTGTCAGCAAGTGAAAAAAATTATACAGAGTTTAAAATATTATAAGAGTATATTATACAGAGTTTAAAAGCAAAGGCAAGAATCATTTAAGGGTATGTTATTATGAACAATAAAGTGTTATCAAAAATAGCGTCCATTTTAAATAATGTACCAGTGCCACACAATAACACGATTCGTTAAACTTGAAATGCACTGGTCTCGTGGACACCCTCACTGGTCGTTGACCTCCGATAGCGTCAGTAGCACAGAATATAATTAGTCAATATGGTTGTTCGAGATCGCGCTACGGTGAATGAACTGCGTTGGTAAGAGTGGCTACGCGCCATAGCTTAGATAAATAATTGATTTTTTTATGTAAATTCAAGGTATATATTTTTTTATCAAAATGGTATCGGTCTTCTTGGGTTTGCATTTACTGCCTGTATTTTTATTTATTTAAGAAATACATATTTTACAATAATAAGGTGTATCAGAAACCTGTAAGGGTTTTTACGTACACCGTCATTCCCGTCTTATGCAAGAATATAGAAAATTAGATATACAGGTAGTCTAAATAAATATTGATATAGCCGTGGAAAGATAATGCCTTAACATATCGAAATGATTTGCTACAAATTCGTAAAATAATGGAATACACACAAACGTAACTAGGTTGGTGTAACTATAAGTAAACAATATAAACAAACGTCCATAGTTGCTCTTTTCAACCATAGAGATAACAAAAAAATACAAAGTTATTATGCACACAAATTCCAAAAAGCCGGCATGAATCTGTACCTGTTACAGAAGACAATATGCATGTTATATATCAGTTTCCCATAGTTATAATAAACTAATAGTACCTTTAATTTTATACAAGTTACCTTTTGAAAAAAAAACTTTACATAAAAGACTTGTGGCTTTTGAGAATTAGGTAAAAATCATCTGTCTAAAAATATATGCACCTGTTCTATCTGTTACGATCCTGTTACGCTTTTTGCACTTCTTGTATATTTGCTTGATTCTATTCAGGGTGCTATTGACCAGACCCTATTCGACCGCGAATCGAGATCCACGCGGACAACGCTTCAGGGTGTCTGCTAGCGTGGTATAATTTTAAACTCTTCATTTACAGTCGGAATGTACCAATAATACACATATAAACCATGCAAAATATTAAAATCCAAATGAAAGTAGCACACAGTAGCATAATCCCAACAATCCATACCGGGCGCAAGGTGTTGTGGCCAATATATCTCCGCGCGTGAACAGCTGATACCATCGCGGCCTCGGGTAGCCAATGCAGGGCCTCAAGAATGTGGGTGGCTACTTACTCATTCTGAACATGATTTATAAAGCTTATTGAACGAGAAATAATCATTTGCTAATCGAGATCTAACAAGCTTTGATGAAGACAAATGATATTGAAGAAAAATTATGATCATAAAATTAATTACGCGTTCTCGTCTCCTTTACGGTAGGACTCCATTATTTTTACAACTATGTATCATTTCCATCCATCCATTAGCCTGGTTCGTCCACTGCTGGACATATTTTCCAAGATTTCGCCACTCTTAGCGGTGCTCCTGGAAGTAATGGCCACACTTAAACAAGCTAGGCAGGCAGATTGGTGAGCGCGGTGCCGAATCCCGCGCACGTGTAACGCCGTTGCTCGTCACCAGTTTTATATAAGGGCGGACAATTGAGGATGGATATACTGCCATCAATCGGTCCACCTAGTTGTGCATGTTTAGGAGCTCTCCTCTTACTCTCCCCCGAATTACTTCGAGAGTGTTTGTTAGTAAGATGGCGGTACCTCCACAGTCGAGCCTAGCATCAGGTTACCATCACCTGTAAGACCAGCTACGTTAAATTTTTCACATTGCTCCCAAGAGGGTTGTGCCCAAAGGCAGTATTTGATTTGCGTAGCTGCGTGTCATAATCTTTTTATTTATTTAGAAAGTTTAGGGCACGAGTAATAGCCCTCTATATAAAATTTGTAAACGCCCATTTATCAGACCGAAACATAAGTTATTAGGAATCCCGTCGTGGTGGAAATTGAGAGAAACAAAGTTACCAACTAATAAATTCATTGAATTACGCTGAAATAAAATATGCTGAGTTGAGGTGTTTATATGGCTTTATGCAGAATAAGAAAGAAGCGGAGTTATGTATGTCGGAGGGTGATTAATAGCCTTTGCCTTTACGTTCTAAGTTACATAGGGTTGCCACCATCAACGGGACAATAAACGGGACGCATTTGCAAAGTACAATGCGGGTTCACTAAGAAGGCTAGTTAGGTTATAGTTGTCAGCTGCGTAAAATAGTCGCGTTCCTGGTCGACGCTTCCAAAATGCACAATGCAGCACCATCTTTGATTACATTAACACATGGCAACTTGGTTGATCCGAATTGAAATGTAACTCGCGAGTTAAGTTTATACTAGACAGGGACATAACAGGTGTTTTTATTATTTGTTCTACGACTCCCATATCCCTGTGCCTATAAATATTATAAATGCGTTTTGTAATTCTTTCCCGTCACAACGGAGCAACGAATCGGCGTGATTTTTGGTCGTTGTTGGACGACCAGGAAGTGACATAGGTTACTATTTATCCCGGAAAAACTTGTAACTATAACTACCCGGGCGACGACACGGGTAAAAGATAAAACCGGGACGCTTTGTGTCAGCCCTACCCTAAGCCAGTGTGATGTATTTACTTTAAACAATGGAGTATATTTTAAATTATTTTGTAACTATTGTACATAAGCCACTGGTATGTAATGCCGGTACACAAAGTCGTTACTAAGTCCTTTTCTCCGACCATAAACTGCATATTATGTTTAACGTTTCTCAATGTTTTTGCAAAATTTACAGCGCCATTTGCAAGTAAATTAAAGCCTTACATTGTGGTAAGCAACGTTTTATGTGGTAAACAATGGTAGTTTATGTAACAGTATTGTTTCCTACCGTTGTATTTCCAATCTCAAATCAAATTTATTTTAAGGAAATTTACTTGAGAATAATATTTTACATTTCTCTTTATCTGCTTTCTCTGACAGTATCGCGGTATCCAACACGCATAGCGGTAACATCATACAAAGATTAAAATCTGAAAGTACAGTCAGCAATAGAATACTTTGATCACTTCAGAACTGAAACCGCTTGTACAGTTTCAACACGTATTCGCATTACAGCGTGTCTATTATGTATCTTTAGTTGCCAACTGGACTGGGTGCCTATCATCAAAAACATAGATATACTTTTCGCACTTGAAGTGACGACACAGTTCGTAAATAGTTCAATAACCACTGAAGGCAATTTTGAAGGTTCAGTTTTTATCTATGTTTTTGATGATAGGCACCGAGTCCAGGTGGCAACCAAAGATACACAATAGAGAGGCAGGGCCTAAAGCAATCCCTAGTTCCAAGGTTGAATAAGAATTTAGTCGGTACTAAACTACTTCCGCTTCCGCAACGTTCTGAATTTTCCAATAAAACTGACAATAACATTTGGGTAAATTAAAGTTTATGTAAGATACCATTATACGAGATATAATTTAAAAAGGGCTGGGTGTGCTTTCGCCTACTTGATCGTAAAAATTAATTAGAAAAATCAATGGCTTCATAAAAACTACTTCCGTGTCATTCTTATCAATTGAGGCTGCAATTCAATTAGTTTAAAAGTTTAATCAAATTACTAATTTTTAAACTTTAATGAATAACTGGACAATAACTTGAAAAGAGTTTCGATTTTTTTTCATGAGAAGTAAACAACGTGTAAATTTAACAGAAAGGTGTAACCATATTTGAAGAGCTTATTCAGTCAATGGTATAAAACAACTTATACTATGGAACAAAACCTGTATATCGAAAAAAAAATCGACTGTTTCATAGAAAAATGCAATGCCGCCCGGCCGAAATGTATGGAAGGGCAGATTTTTTTTTTGTATTCAGGGTTGGCTCCATAGTAAAAGTTGTTCTATACCATTGACTGAATAAGCTCTTCAAATATGGTTACACCTTTCTGTTACAGGTTGTATTATGTAAATTAGAGAAGTTTTAATATTCTCATGTGTGATAATAAATATTTTTACTTAATAAAAGCTTTTTTTAGTGTTTTATATATATATATACAAGGTGACTTTTTGATCATCGTCCAAATTCATACTGGAGGCTTAATAAGTGATCAGTATCTTGGATCAGTAACAATTTTTGTGAAATTAGTAAATTGAAATTTCGGCTTCCCATAGAAATTCAGTTCCACTCCCGAGTGAATCACTATGGGGAGTCAAAATTTCATTTTACGAATTTCACCAAAATTGTTATTGATCCATGATACTGATCACTTACCAAACCACCAGTATGAATTTGGACGATGATCAAAAATTCACCTTGTATATATACAGATTTTTATGAATATTATGGTAGAAATTAAATAAAAAAGAAAACTTTCGATATATATTTCGACCCACTTGGGGCCGTCGTCAGTCGAATATGGAATATTATTATAAATAAAATAGAGTTAACAATAAAATTAAATACTTAACCTATTTTAATATTCTCAGAAATATTTGTTTGGTAACCATCCTTAGCAAGAAGCCGGATAGATTAGAACCGCATAATATTTATTTAAAAAAAAACACATCGTCACGGCATGAATCCCCGAGGGGGTGTCTGAGGTGTTTCCGAATGTAAACTGTGAAAATGCAAGTCACAGTATACACTTGCTACACCCGCTTATCACCGTAGATTATTGTCCCAAACGTAAGCCCTATCGCTGTTTTTGCCCGGGCAAAAACAGACCAACAGCTTAAGGCGATACCAAAAAAAATTTTTTTTTTTCGAATCCATTTGCTCCACTATAACGTCACCTACGTATTTCATTTTTGGGTAAATGTTTATTGACTGAAGGAAAACGCGATTGGATGAAATTTTCTCGATAGAATTTAATTCCGAAAATACCTTTAGATTGTTTTATTTGTTCCTGTAATTCTGAAATCCTAACTAATTTCATTGCGAAATTGCATTAAAAATGTGGATATTATGTATTTGTAAGGTCTCCTTGAAAATCTTTTTGACAAAATAGCTTAGAACATTTTATATTTATAAAAAACCGACTTTTTGCTACTTTTCCACGAATCCGTCCCACTCTCACTGAGGGTTTTTTCGCATATGGAGTAACAGGGACGCTAAAACTTTTACGTATCACCATAACGTGCCTTCCGAAATACGCTGACCGAACAAATTATTAATTTGCACCGCGGGGATTGAACCCACGACCTCTGGGTTAGCAGGCGAGCGCTCTACCACTCGGCCACAGATGCGGTCAATAAATTATAATTATAAATACAATAATGGTCGACAAACAAGCAATCTGCCTAGACCAGGGATGGGGAAACTGCGGCCCGCGGGCCATATCCAGCCCGCGAAGTTTTGAAATCCGGCCCACGACCATCAAACAAAAGTCAAGTGAAGTTTTCGTATTGTTAGATATTTAGGAAGAGGTAAGCAATAATGAACCGCTTCATTCATATAAATAATTCCCCGACAGTACCTTTCACGGTGCGTCGGCGCTGATGACGCTATCAGATAGATTTGCTATGCGGCTTGTTAACATTTTAATAATTATAAATAGTGTTTTGGTTTGTTCATTATTGTAAAGAAAATTCGTGTAAATTTATAACAAAACAAAAAAGGAAAAATCTTCACTAAAGTAATGACATTTTTAAATTTCTTTTTTAATTCAGTCTTCGTAATGTCGGTTTCAAATTAATTCCTAATACTTTAAAGTTAAAGATTTTCGTGAGATTGACAATTTCTGATTGTTTAAATTGAAATTAAAAGAAATTTTTACTGTAAAATATGAATATTCTAATAATATAAAAAGCCTATTTATTGTACGACTGACGAATATTTAAATTATGATTTATCTGACATTCAGTAACACACAAAACAATATTTGTTTACAATTTATTGAATTATTTCAACGGAATGTGCCTGATTCTCCACTTGCAACAATAAAACAATTCGTTCGAATCCTGGCCCGGGGAATTTTTCAAATTCTTGTCTTTGGATTTGTTTCTGATTGATATTTTCTAGTTTGTAATGCACTCTAATAATATTTAGAATAAAACAATATTAATATTTCATTATTTACACTGACATATGACATACATTTCGCACTTTAATTTGTATTATCTTGTGTATTGTAATTGTATGCGTATATTGTATAATTTTCGTTTTTATGTGTAATATTTGTACGCCTTCACACGACAGAATATATTTTACTTTGTTCCATCTTTATACACCCATATAGAAGGTGACTTTTTGATCATCGTCCAAATTCATACCGGAGGCTTGGTAAGTCATGAATCGTTGAAAATTTTTGTGAAATTCGTATATATAATGAAATCTACAAAAATCGTTATTGGTTCGTGATGCTGATTACTTACCAAGGCTCAAGTATGAATTTGGAGGATGTTCACAAATGCAACTTGTATAATTAAAAAAAAAACAACTAATAGTAAAATTTAAAATTTTTAAAGGAAGGTACATCGAATTAATTATATTGGTTATATTTCTCGATAGGTAGAGAACAAAAAAATACTTAACATTATATCATTGCAGTATAGAAACGCAGAAAGAAAAGTAAATCTGGATGTGAACCGGAAGCCAAGTGTTCAAACATAGAAATTTATTTCTGTCATAGTTTACAAAAAAATACAATTACAAGGCCTGATTCTAGGTCTGATTTCAGATCACAGATCTTCAGGTCGCAAGTTCAAATCCCACAGCGATTCAGTGAGTTCAAGGCTTCTGTTGCAAGGAATAGCCTAGTAATAAACAGGGGACTGCTAATTCTAACTTTATTACCGTTGAAAAATCTCAGCACGCAACCCATATGCGGTAAGTATGTATAAAGCCGGCAAAACCATACTACTGTACCTATTCCTTCTGAAGTAAAGATACAAAAGCAGGTCAAAATGTAGCCATCTGTACTATTACATATATTAATATACCATTTTGGAAGGGATTTTCGACGGAAATTATTGATTTTTCTGCGTTTTCGCAACTTTTGCGCAAGCGCCTGTATCCGCGCCGTCCTGGAGGGCAATTCTCAGTCTGTCGAATTAGCCTTATTGAAAAACCCGTCTTATATGTCGAACTCCATACATTTATAGCTCGAGTTCTAGATATTTCGGTTCGAATGTTTCTCCAGAATAACTAAAGTCAACGCCAAAATCCGTGAGACAACTCTGTCGGGTTGAAAAGCTCAAATGTTGCCATTTTCCGCTAGTGCTGTCTGCATCGATATCGTAAAATTGACTGACTTGCACAGCTTGCACTTGGTACGGGTGCCGGAGCCGGCATTCTATACAGATGCCGGAGATCATGTGATTAAGTTTAGTACCCTTGCTGGTAAGTGACAAGAATAGTTTGATTAAGAAAATATCATATTAGACACTATACTGCCGTTTCTTGTGTCAAATTTAAATAAAGGAAGTAACTCGTTGCAAAAATAAGAGGATAACCATCAAAATTAATAGAGAAAGCGCAAAGATATCTTTGTTCAAAACCACCGAAGCGTCAGTTTACAAGTGTCAGATTCATTCGAACATACGACGCCAAAGATATGCTCCAACATGTTGTGAAAGTAAACAAAAATAAACCCTGATGCATAAAAAGTATGTACGACTGCAAACTACATTTTGTCACGAATAATTTTGTCCAATTTGTCCAAATTTCTGAAACATCTACAGTATAAATTCCCGAACTATAAATATCAAACCCTGGAATAACCTCTCAATATCCGTCGACAGATAAAAGATCGCGCAGCTCCTTTTCTCTGTTCCAATCGTAGAACTCGACATACTCGTAGAAAGCTATTTAGCGACACTGAGGTCTTACGTACACCAAAAAAAAAATTTCAATGTTTAGTGAGCCCTTATGCCACACTAATTGAATGAATTAATGAATGAATGAAATGCACCGATCCTAGCGTGACTTGACCAGACTCGATTAACGAATTAACCCAAGCAACCATTGCATATCCAAGAGTAGACCGGGGGGCACTATAATTTTACTGTGACTATAACGGTAAGGAAGGCCGTGCCATTTTTACTCGTTGCGAACTATACTTTTTCTACCTGATTTATGTATTTAAATATTTAATTTTTCCTTTCAAATGTAATGTATTTTATGACTTTGCAAAGCGCGGCGCGGTTTTTACCTTTTTTTTCAGGCTTCGGCCGGCGGCTTTTATTTGTGGCCAGTATCATTTTGCGAAAAAAGAGTGTCAGACGCGATATAATCGATTATGTCGTGAATCGGAAGGCAGGGAATTTCGATTGTAAAGACAAACCAAGGACGTCAAAAAGAACCTAATTTTGCAATAAATTAAATTTCAATACGATATTTCAAACTGACCTGGGGCTCTACCGCGTAATTCTCATTTGTATCAACTTCAAGCAAATGCATGCGAAATTCAACGCGTGCAAAAGAGATGGCATGTTAGGCGGGCGTCGTCGCACGCACGACAAATTTCAATCTCAAGTTGATGTTGATGAAAATGAGAATTACGCGGTAGACCCGCTGATAGTCATTCCGCAACGGGGCCCGGAAAGTTCGATTTTCAACACTGATTCCGAGTATTAAATGGAACTTTTTAATAGAGGTAGTAGAAAAATAAAATTTCAATATTTTAAAATTATTTTTCGGTAAATATTTTTGCTCAGGCGATTATTAGTCTTCATAAGAACGGATACTTTTTTCCGGAACCCTAATAACGTCACGTCAAACCTCGCGTCTCATGCGTATTAATCAGCATGCATCGTCACTGCCTGGGGGAGCGAAAGTTGCGCGCGCGCCACTACCGCGCCACCCGGACTATGCGGAAGTGGGCCCACCGGGCACAGAAAGTGGACCCATCGTGGCTTTTGTGTTCTAAGTGGAACCATCGATATAATACCCATAGTTAGATGACCCACTTCATACAAATTATACGAGAAATCTTGTCTCGTCTCAAGTTTGCTAATACGCAATCGCAACCAGCTTTCAAAAAGAGTCAGGTGAAATTTCAAAACCGAAATGCGCGAATGCGAAGGGCGGAATAGACGGTCGTGTTCTGTGTAAAACAATTTGAAACGATTTTTGTCACCTTAAAGACACTTCGCTACACGAGACGACGATGAAAAATGGGCCAAGGCTATCATATAATGGCAAACTAGGCGAAAAAATTTGCTACATCAGATTTCGGCTGCGCTTACAACGGAATTTCTACAGAAATTAATGATTTTGATGCTTTCGCTACACGAAACGACGATGAAAAATGGGCGAAGGCTATCATACAATGGCAGACTAGGCGAAAAAATTTGCTACATCAGATTTCGGGTGCTTTCACAAGGGAATTTCTACAGAAATGAATGATTTTTCTGCTTTCGCAATTTTTGTGCCGCGCCAGAATCGCCGTCCAGATGCTAAGACCATATCGACAACACAGCTGGAAACAGTAGATGATAGCACACGACCATCAAGAACAGCGTGGTGTATAAATAAAATAAATAAAATAAATTCTTTATTTACCAGACAAAAGAGACCTTTACCCAGTAGTAGCCATGGGCGCCGGCTTGGTTATTGTCAGGGCATCAGTAGCATCTAAGCATCTACCTATACATTACATAATATTAATTTGCTTCCTTGGATAAATAAAGATCAATAATCAAGTCACGTTATATTATAAAATACTTTTAAAAGTATAATATTTTTATATTTCCGTGTATATATCTCCACTAGCGACCCGCCCCGGCTTCGCACGGGCATGTATTATACATATAAACCTCTATTAAAAAAAAACGCATCAAAATCCGTTGAGTTTTAAAGATCTAACCATACATTAGGGACAAACAGCGGGAGGCGACTTTGTTTTATACTATGTAGTGATAGTGAAGACACGTGCACCCCCTTGCACCCTGCTAACGGCGCCAATGGTTGTAGCTGAAACGAGTAGTGATAACGGTATCTTATTATCTTCAATATCAAGTGGTTTAAGTGTACAGCGTACACAACATATGGGTTCCTTCAATGGTTATTAATCCCGGAATTTTCATGAGTGTGTCAATGTAGTTGTGACGTGTGACTAACGAGAGCAAAATCGAGATAAATTAAGAAAACAAATGCAGACATTTGGCGTCCGTTAAAATTGAATACTTAAGCCAGCTTTGATTACTTACATTAGAGTGACAAAGATTTTACTTGGAAAATTTCTGCAATACACACGAATTTCTTAGTAAAACCGACATATTTATATTTGCTTCTGAGTCATTTAGACGTTGTGTACACAAAAAATAAAACGATATAAGTTTTATTGTCATAAGAGCTAATAGCAGACATGTCAATCAAATAGTTAATTTTGTATAAATTAAGAGGCAAAAGTTCTTGAGCCTCGAGAGTCCAATGAGTACAAGACCAGCAAACGATTCGCCACTTCGATAATTCATTGATCATTTGTGCTAGCCGGGTAAGGGGAGGACTTTCTATTGAAATCTTGGGTGGAAAATAATTCATATCTTAATTGTACGAAGCAGTTTAAAGTAGGCCGAGATGTAAGACCGTTTCTTCAAAAAGAGGACGTAAAAGCTTGTTAACCATTAAAGCTCAGAATTTTTATAAGTTACAATATAAACATGTATGTAACAGAATCATAAGGAAATTAGTGTGATATAATAGTAGTTTATGTTACAAGGGCGAAAATGAATAAATTACGAGGACGATTTAAAACACGAGCGTAGCTAGTGTTTTAAACGTAACCGAGTAATTTATTGCTCTTACGCCCGTGCATCATACTACGTTTTTCAATGCATAGTGTGAGGAAATAAAACAAATATAATCTTGTGAACTTTAAATTATGATTGGCTCAAAAGGACTGTATCCAGAGCCGTTAAACAGTGGGAAAAAAAGATAACATTTATGGTACACAGGAAAGGTTGCAGGTTAGCCAACTTCTCGTAAATAAATTAAAAAAATAATAATAATAAAGCCCTAGGGCAAAATAATGGACTTTCTGTTCGGTTTTGATGCATAAAAAGTGGGCCTTTACGAGCACTTACATTGAAAACTTACTAAAGTTATGTCAGCATCGATGACAATCTTGTGACAAAAAGGAAATGGTTTTACATTTTACAATGTCCAATTTCCCTAATGTAGTGAAGGTGTAATTATTATTGCAGAAAAGGAAAGTGTCGTAAAAAGTTTGCGTAACTTTTTTTACCTGCAACTAATGTGGTTTCTTTTTCCTACAATGCCTTCCTCGTTAGCTTTGAAATATCATCTGGAGACACAAAGTTTGTACCGAGTTTGAACTTAGCTATTACCGAGCCCTTTAAACACAAATGACTTTGTGTAAATAACTTAATATTTAAGGTAGAAGCGAGAGGAAAACTCATGATTGTTTTCCTTATATTTGAACAAAAACTGCAGGATCATTTACAAAATAATACATTAAATAACACATCTTTGCCAGAAAAGCTTATTTGACAAATTCAAATTCAAATTCAAATAATTTTTTTGTTAAATTGGTATACATAATACACTTTTTACAAGTCAAACTAAATCTTATAAAAATATACGTAATAAAATAACAAATGTACATGAACCAAATTAAAGGTTTATTTAATTTATGTAGCAATATACAACGTGTAACAGAAAGGTGTAACCATATTTGAAGAGCTTATTCAGTCAATGGTATAGAACAATTTTTACTATGGAGCCAACCCTGAAATCTCAAAAAAAAATCTGCCCTTCCTTACATTTCGGCCGAGCGGCATTGCATTTTTCTATGAAGCGATTATTTTTTTTTTCGATATACCGGGTTTGTTCCATAGTAAAAGTTGTTCCATACCATTGACTGAATAAGCTTTTCAACTATGGTTACACTTTTCTGTTACACGTTGTATATACGATTAAAATGATAGGTAAAAACATTAACATTAAACTATAGTCACATAATGCCAATAAATCACAGTTATTCAATGCTTTATATTCAAAAATAAGAATAAAAATCACAAGTTTTGCATTTGGGAATGCGATCCGTCTATCCACCGATATGTAAAAAAATAGAGGTGCTTCTTTTTTGTGTATTTCATGAAATACACGGAAAATTTTAATAAATTTCTTTCTAGGGTTTTGAAATTGGAAAACATGTTTAGACAAATTTTCCTCGATAGAATTGTTGAAATGAGGTCTTCAAACACACTTTTTCTCTTCGTTTGACGAATAGGAACCATATACAGAACTTAAACATATTTTATTAGGTGTGTTTCAACAATATCTAGAGATTTAATATTGGAAATTTTGCTACCTATTTTATTTTATTTTTTTAAATTATAAAACTAACATTTCTCGCTTTCACCCTGAATCCGCCCCTCTCGCACTGAGCGTGTTTTCGCTTGGAGTGACAGTAACAAAAATAAAATTCGCATAGCCTCTTAAGGTTGATGACTGATGGCCATGTCTCGTAATTCACAGGTTATACGTACGGAACCAATCAAATCAAAATAGTTTTAATAATTCATAATTATCAAAGAATATGTGTGCTTGAAAGCCGAATGTAACCGAAGCGGCTGCACATTAAAACATGTAATTAAAATTACAGCTCTTATCTAAAATTCTACTCAACAAAATGGCTACCATTGCATAAAATACAAATCAATTTCCTGGGTTGAGTAAAAACAAGTTCTTTTGAAGACCTCCCGCTTCGGTAATTACAAATAAGAAAGATAATTAAAACATTGAATAAGCTTTAAGTATCGAAAATAGATAATATATATTCATTACTAGGTATTTATCATGACTTTCTATAAGTAAAACTGAGTATCGGTCAACAATCTTGGTTAAAATTCTGTCATGTAATGGACAATCTTTGAATTACTATGATTGTTTAACAACTCAAAACTACTGTATCGATTGACCCAAAGCACAGTGCATTTTCTTATACTGTGCCCAAAGAGATAACTCTTTTCTTTTAATAAACAATGGGTTTACGCTTCGCCACTAACACATCTGTTGAAAAGCGTTGATAAGACATAGGATGACGTGTGCTCGCCCAGAAAGCAGGAGAGTAAAAGCTAGGTAACAAACGAATCCCACTAATATTATAAATGCGAAAGTTTGGATTGATGGATGGATGGATGTTTGTTAATCCTTCACGGCTGAAACTTTGCACAAATGTAGTTCTAGACCTGGAATAGGACAAAGGCTACTTTTTATCCCATAAATCAGTTCCCATTGGAAGGCAATGGGGTGTCAAGTTCCTATAGAAAAGTGATGTACTGTTACTCCTTCACGCCGTTTAATATTAGTAGGATGGGATAGTGAGGTTGGGATGGAATGGGATAGTGGCATTAGTGGGATGGGGTGGGATGGGATGGGATTCGATCCGACTATACAAAAACTTAATTAACGCGGGCGAAGCCGCTAGCAAAAGGTAGTATAGTACTACATAAATTTCAGCTCAACCCAGTCGTTCTTGAATGACCAACAGACAGACAAACCGACAGACAGACACCGAAGCTTTGCTTAAGAGGCAGGAAGCCAAGGACCTTGAGTCGACCTGTGTACGGTACAAATATCGTCGGAAACTATATTGAAATAACGTTCATATCAGCGCGCACTGCATTACGACGTCGCTATGTCATCGGATAGAGCAAAATAGGAGAAAATAATATTTTTCACACAGACGCGATGGATTTCCCTTGTATTTTAGTGCAAGAACCATACAAATACCATTAACGGTTTCAAAGAAATAACCAATTTTACTTAATTTTAGTTTAAAAACAGCTTGACTTTGAACAATATTTTCATGCTGTTTCTTATACGCAAAAATAATTTCCTAAAATAAAGTTGTTTTTTATAGTTTAACTGACAATTGTGTCGATGTGACATCATGTCGATAACTTATGTGACAGGACTATAACCTTATTTTAAGCATCCTGTCTTTGTCTTTTCGATACAGACAGAAAAAGACAGAACGCTTAAATTAATTTTAGTCCTGCCGAATAAGTTACAACGAATCGACACATATACAAGTGACTTTTTGATCATCGTCCAAATTCATACCGGAGGCTTGGTAAGTGATCAGCATCATGAATCGATAACAATTTTTGTGAAATTCGTATAATGAAATTTCGACTTCCCATAGTAATTCACTCTCAGTCCTGAGTGAATCACAATGGGGAGTCGAAATTTCATTTTATGAATTTTACAAAATCCTTATTGTTTCATGATGCTGATCACTTACCAAGGCTCAAGTATGAATTTGGACGATGTTGACAAATTCACCTTGTATATATCTTTTTTATAATTTCTAAACATACCATTTAAGAGGAATAACTTTAGCAATAGCTGGACAGAGGCTCTAAGGTTCTCGTTTTTTAATAGGATCTTTTTCTACGGTTTTATAGGAATGTCACATGTTTACACCAATAACTCTGCCCCTTATCGACACATTCGCCTTAACGCCACTGTACCACTCAAGCATGCTATTTTTATTATACATATTATTATTAAGGTGGGCCATCCTGCTTAGCTGCCATATAACTGCTTTAGGTGTTTGTGACATCCTGATCTCAATGAAACTTTGCACACATCTTTATTTATATTTCCCTCACCCTCCACACCGCACTCCGACCCATCTCTCATCTCGCATCCCGCCAGGATATTCAAAAAGTGCCGAATTTGTGAAATAGTTTCAGGTAAAAACTGTTTTCCATGAAACGGTAACTGTTTATAAAAGTGTATAAACTTAGTCTTCTTTACACGAACGACTCCTCTGCATTTCTCTCTTTTTTATTACCAGTATAGAAAAAAATTATACAACTTGTTAAACTTTGTATAAAAACTACGCAATATTCACGTTATCCTGACAGCTGTTATGATTATGTTTCATCAAATTTTGCTTTTTGGGCTGTATAGAGACATAGCTAGGTTTCGCTAGATGTAAGTTAAGAAAAAAAAAATTTAAGGAAATGAGCTGTTGACTTCACAATCAGTTTTTATCTTTTGTATGAATCTTAGGAAAAATCCAGGCGTAAAGGGGCTTTCTTAAGGAGAAACCGTGCCAAATTGCGACTGCTATGAGTTATAATGTACTCCCTACTTATTATTCATGAAGCAAATAGTAATTTAAAAATATTATTAACCAATGGTAATGAAACATTTTTAACACACGCAAAGAAAGTTTTTGAAAGTTTAAAAAAGTAAATATAAATTTTATTTCATGCTCGTTTGTGTGTTCATTATCTAAAACGAAAGCTTACTTTAAGCAAGTACTTAACTTATAATAAAAGACGTTGTAAACATGTTTTACGCAGTTTCGTAGTAAAATATTGAATAATCAAATAGTGATTGGACATGCAAAAGCTTTTAATTAAATATTATGTAGTTAATCGTTAGTTCCAGCAACAAAATGGCATATGAGATATAAACATTAATTATAATAATAATAATAATATAATAATAAGTAATTTATTCACAAAAACGGGACATGTTTACACAATTTATGCTTAGTTAGATTACAAACAAGTTTAGTATAGTGTAAGAGATTAGGAGCATCTGCTGCTAAGTAGGTTGTAAGCCTGAATTTCAGCATACAGCGCCTCCACCCTCGTATCAATATTTATTAGCTTCTAAAAACATATTAACAAACGCATGCCAAATATATATATATATATATATTTATATTTCCTAAGTTTAAAGCCTTATCATCTACTTATATTAACATTAAAACAGTAATTCAAAAATCTTAGAGTGAAAAAATTGAAAAATGAGAAAAGAATAAGTTTGGTTTAGTCCTCCCTGTGTGTAAAGTGTGAATGTCTGTGGATAAGTGTGAGAGGGTGAGTGGTATGTGAAGTGAATAGTTGTAAAATAGTTACTTTCTATAAATATATATTTAAAAATAAATTATATATATTTAATGTTTCAGAAATAATATAGGTACTAAACTGATAAAATTTAATGTACTTTATTATGAATATATTTATGTTTATTTAAATTTAGACTTTTAAAATAAATTTTAGACGTTAAAAGTAGTATGGATAGTAATGCAATTTTATTCAATTACAGTCAGTAGTTCTTCGGTTTGTTCGTAGGATAATTTTTGAATCCAAGTTGATATAGTAATCTTAGATTCAAATTTGTTCATGGTATAGATTTTAAGTTGTTTGTTTAATTTGTTGTATACGAATGGGCCTAAAAAAAGGTAAAACCTCCGAATGAAAGAGGTTTTAATTTTATATATCAGATTGCGTTTACATACTGCAAAACCTCTACGTTTACATATCAGACTGGGGTCGTATTCCAAATCCGAGTGCTGTTTCAGGGTAATGATAAGTAAAAAGAGCTGCCGCACCGTTAGTACCTCACAGTATTCATAAAGAAGTTTAGTTGGGTAGAAATAACGCTTAAAGGTACATACTTTGAGAATAGCTCTTTGTGCAACTTCTAATTGTTTAAGCGTCGTTTTCGGCGCACCTCCCCATGAAGATATGCAGTATGAAATTAGAGACTGACAAAGAGCAAAATATATTTGTTTTAGTTGAGTAGGCTCTATGACATGTCTAAGTGTTTTAAAAACGTAAATTAATTTACGTACCCTGTTGCTCATTATTTCGATATGTGGCTTGAAGTTAAGATTTTCGTCGAGTACTATCCCCAAATATTTAATAGTTTTGGTCTGCTCTAAGGGTATGCAAGAACGATTGCAACCAAAGCCCGCGAAAGGAGAGCAATTGTGAGCAATCAATTTAAAGTCTTCGAGTGTGGCTTTACGAATTGAGAAGGTAAGATATTTGGTTTTGTCAGTATTAAGGGTGAGGAAATTGTCGCAAAGCCATTTCTGAACTTTGCCAAAACCAATCTGGGCTGATTCAAACGTCTCTTTCCATGATTTAGCAGAAAAAGTGAGAGCAGTATCATCCGCATAAGAAATAACTTTTCCATGGAAAGAGTCTAGACATAGGAGATCGTTTACGTAGACGAGAAAAAGAGTTGGTCCAAGAATACTGCCCTGAGGCACCCCGTATGTCATAGGAAGGTCTGTACTTGTGAGAGTACCTACCTTCACACACTGGGATCTGTTGGTTAGGTAGTCTGTTAGAAGTTTCAGCTGAATCCCTCTGATGCCAATAGATTCCAGCTTGTGTATGAGTATTGGGACAGAGACTGTGTCAAATGCCTTCGAAAGGTCAAGAAACACAGATATGCACTTATTTCCTTTATCTAGATTGGATGATATAAAGTCAGTTAGGTTGCTAACCGCATCATCTGTGGATCTGCTCCTTCGAAAACCATATTGGTTATCTGATAAAATTCGTTTGCTTTCCAGATAATTTATAAGCCGGTTATTAATAATTTTTTCTAGAATTTTAGAGAGGCATGGTAATATTGATATGGGTCTATAATTGTTCATCAGATATCTGTCACCACCCTTATGAATTGGACGGATTTGGGATATTTTCAAGTCGTTTGGGAAGACACCATTGTTCAGGCACATGTTGAAAACGTGAGTTAGATGAGGAACAAGAATATCTTTATTTTCCTTCAAAAGGTTGGTTGATATGTTATCTCTGCCTGCAGAACAGTTATTTTTTAGTGTAAGAATGATACGTTCCACTTCTTTTTCGTCCGTACTGATGAGAGCAAATGAGTTGACGTTTCGTGCACATCCATCTTGCTTAAGAACAGGCTGTGTTGGTTTGATATTTTCCGCTAGTGTTCTACCAATATTTGCAAAATATTTATTGATTTGATCAACAGATTCTTGTGGACTGGTTGAAATGGACAACAATTCTTTAGGATACGAGTTTTCTCTACATGTGTTTGTAATATTTTTTATTGTTTCCCATAATTTCTTTTTATTTTTCCCAGCTTCTAAAACAAGTTCACGTTCGTAACAACGTTTAACTTTTTTCAAAATAGAGCGACAAAAATTTCTGTATCGAGTGTAGATTACTTTTAATGTTTTATCATCTGGAGAGGCTTTTGATTTTTTATGAAGCTTGTCACGGTTTTGCATACAGCGTAAAAGTCCTGGAGTTATCCAGGGCTTAATTATCTTTTTACGGCGGGGTACGGGAACTATATTAGAATTTTTATCTATAGTTGTTTTGATTTGATCAATAAGATAAGTCATAGCAAGATTAGGATCATTCATATTATAAATTTGATCGAAATCAATTATGCCTAAGTCTCTTCTTAGTTTCTCTTTATCTATTTTGGTACAAGTTGCAGTTGCATGGTTCCGGGATTGCACCTTTTTAAGACATGATATCACTGCTTTGTGGTCTGTGAGAGTTGACTGTGGTACTATTGTAAAACATGGGAATTTGGTTTTCAAGAGAACGTGATCAATACAGGTTCCACTCTCATCACGAGTAACCAGAGTATGTGCTGGCAATAGACCGTGGTAAGCACATAAATCTAGATATCGATTTGATGAGGGATTTGAATTTTCCGGAATAATATCTATGTTCAGATCACCGACTATAACAACATTTTTGTATGCAGAAACTTTATTTAGAGCATCATCTAGAGATTTCAAGAAGGGGTTTGTATCGACATATGATGGTGATCGATATATTGCTATAATTGCCGTATCATTACTTCCAATCTTGATAATAAGATTGTTACAGTTTTCTATATTTAGTTCCTCAATAGTGAAAGCAAGTTTGTCCCTAACATAAACCACTACTCCATCATTCTGAAGTGGATTAAGAGTGGTTGCAAAGGAGGAATATCCTTTAACAGTAGGAAAAGAGGTCACACATGAAAGCCAACATTCCGTAAGAACCAATATGTCACAATCAAATCCAAGTCTTGTTAAAAAGACCTCAAAATCTGTGAAATTACAATTTAGACTACGAATGTTTTGGGTTAGAAAAGACAGAGATGATTGGAGAGGAAGTATATTTTTACATTGGTCTACATCACATGCGCGTGATTCTGAAATATTAAAAGTATCCAAATCATTTGACAAATTATCTAAATTTGCCATAGTTTTATAAAATAAGTAAATAAAAGAGGTGGTGTAGTAATAAGCAGTAATTTATATGTAGGTATGATTGTGTGGAGTATTGTTTGTAAGCGAGAAGTAGAGCATAGAAAACGAAGTTATTATGTATTTACAAAAATAATCTACAAAAAAAAAGTTTATTAAGACTGACGAAAGAGAAAACTTTAGCTTATGTTAAGAAAAATAATTCAGTATTTAAATCTAAAAAAATAGCTCAGTACTAAGGACGTTTACAGATTATTCTTAAGTTTTTCAATGTCTTCTTCACCGGAGATTTTAATGTAAGGAGAATTTTCTTGTTTCCTTAAGTATATGACACCGTACGATGACCAGCAGAAGGCGAAATTGTATTCTTTTTGGAATGTTCTAGCCAGATAAAAAAGCCTTCGTGATTTGGCAGTAAGAGTTTCCGATACGTACACAGGTATGTTTGGGCCCTCAAGGAGGATGTTGGACGTATTTAACTTTTCTCCTACCTTCTTTGTTTTATTGAAAGTTTTTATGCTTCCAATCACTTTCTCTTTCAATAGAACTGTAGTAAATTCTGCAATTATTGGATTAGAGGAATCTTTTGCCTTTAGTCTATAGATATCTTTTACACCATGGGGATCAATGTCTATGTTAACAGCTTTCCCGATATTTTTCAGTAATTTACAAAGTTCCTCCTTTGTTTCTCCTGATTTCTTAGGAATATTACGAATTTCAATTCCTGTGGATTGAATCTTACGTTCAAAAAATTCGATTTTGTCTTCCAGAGCTTCAATAATTTTTTTGTCTTCTTTACGTTCAGTTTCTAGTACAGAAATCCTTTTAAAAAACTCGTCATATTTTTGCGTCATGAGTTCAACACTGTTATTCAACTGATTATTTTGTTCTATCAGCCCACCAATAGTTGTTTGTAACTCGTTGAAGCGTCTTTCTTGATCAAAAGAGAAAGAACTAAACATCTCTTTTATGACATTGGTAATACTAGTATCACTCACATCTAGCTTCCTCTTCTTTCTCTCCGTTATATTAGCAAAACTAAGATCGGGAGCAGAATCGCAATGAAAAATTCTTGCATTGCTATTGCTACGTTCGGTAGAAGCGTCATCAACTATGTCCGCTGGGGCCGGCGACGACGGCGGCGGCGGCGACGACGACGACGACGGCGGCGGCGGCGGCGGCACGGAGAGTGATGGTGGCGGAGGCGTCCGGTTGATAGGCATTTATTCCAATTTCTTGTACCAGGACGACAGAAAACTGGGGTCCAGTAATGTGGTCACCGAGCGACAATTTCATACGTTTCCGCTTTCCGTCAAGTATAGAAAGACCTCTCGCATAAAGAGGGGTCAAGTGTGACTGGTGGCGATCGACGATTTAGTACGTTTCCGCTTTCCGTCAAGTATAGATAGACCTCTCGTATGTGAGGGGTCTAGTGTGACTGGTGGTGATCGACGATTACATACGTTTTAGTTTTCCGTCCAGTAACTGAAGGTCTCTTACTGTTTAAGTTTTAGTTATTAGACGCACCTTGCAAAGCGTATCCCTCTCTTTCTAGCTCATTCATTAGCTAGACATTCAGGTTGCTTGCTTGAAGTGTCGATGTGGAGAATACTCTTACACTTTTTTGCACTCCTAATAATTCACTGATATTAAATTGTTATAATTATCAAACAATCACATAACTACGAAATCTTAGTTAACACACGTCTGAACTGCTCAGAGGTCCGAGGGGAAGGGGGGATGTTACTTATTGATTTAAATACGTAATTTCAATGATAGTAAGTATTAATTAAATTCACATCGAACCAACATCATAAACAGATACATTCACCTTTGAATCTGTGTAAGTTCTAGTAATAAATTTGTACAATTTTGTTTATCTTAATGCAATGTTTGTGTTCCATTTTTTAATTTTTTATTTTTTTAAACGTCGAGCTTTTCTCGCATAAATCAAAGAGAGTCTTAGCTATAATATCTACGAGTATTAAGATATAAATCTGTGCAAAGTTTCACTGAAATCAAAGCCATCAGGACGTCACAAACACCTAAAGCATTTATAAAGCAGCTGAGCGGGATGGCCCACCTTAAAATTTGTCGAGCATTTATCTGGGACCCGCGAAATCATCCATTGCGTCACATTCACATCTTGTTTAAGGCGAAAGGATACGCCAACTGCAATTTGGACCTGTCTTTGAAGTCTTACTCCTCCCACAGGGGTGGTCCAAAAACTTTCATAAAAATATATGATAGGCATTATAAAGTCAAAAATAAATTTTAAGTTTCATAAACTGTTTTTCTATTGTAAGTATTGACAAATAAAATCGAAAGACATCGAAAGTTTCACATGATTAACACAAGATTCTCTTACTCCTTCCAAACGCCTAAAGCGATTTTAATTATTATTTCACCAAAATATAGGAAATTTTTAGATCTAAAAAATATAAGTTCAAATTTTTTTTCCGTTCATGGCGTCCATGTTAAAAGTATTATTTTCTCCTATTTTGCGCTAACCGGAGACGCAGTGGTTGTCGTAACAGCCACTTTTCAAGGCACGCTGAAATGATCATTATTTCAATGTCGTTTCCGTTGATATTTGTACCGAAACACATCGAGTTACTTATTTAGCGTGGTCATACGCCTTAAAATTTGTCGAGCATTTATCTGGGACCCGCGAAATCATCCATTGCGTCACATTCACATCTTGTTTAACTTCGTTACACATCAACAAACATGCAACTGTATTTAAATTATTTACGGTCATAAAATATAGGCAGCCAAATACGGCGCCTCCAGACTGCCGTAAAAAATAATTAAATGTAAACAATCTTTTACCAAAAATTTCTGCCCATAAGGAAGTCGTAACTTTGAAAAAAAAGAAAGGCATAACATTTTGTTTTAAAACATGCGTATATTTAGTTACATTGTTATAAAAGAAATGTAACTATACCCGTAAATAAACTGTAAGTATACCATTTCTTGTCTAAACCCGCAAACACCCCGTCTTTGTACAGTGGAGAACACATCAAGCTATACACTTGCAGTACGACATTAGCCCCTACAGAGAAGAATATAAGATAGGTACAAAATCCAATGTGTCTTACTTTATGCGGTCTTCACTGTAAACGCCCGTGAACAAACAGAACTTTGCGTTTTTTTTTTACTATTTTGCATGTGGCCGGCCGGTTTTCAATGTTTTCATGCAAAATCCGATATTTTATAAATTTCATAGTGGGATTATAATTTCACGTAACGTTTTTTTCACGGTTGTTTATCTAACCCAGCGTTTCTTAACCTTTTTTGTCCAAGGACCCCTTAGGATATGAAGCACAATTTCAAGGACCCCCTTAATAAAAAAGCAGCAATAAATTTCGGACCATTTATTTCAGTTCTACAAATTACAAAAAATATATACTTTTTCATATAAAATGCGTTAATGAGAAGGTTGGTGCTGCTTTTATGCACCTAAATTAATGATATTTGGGTTTATATTACTACTGAATTGTAGTCTCAAATCGGATTCCACTTTTAATCAATTTCTGTATTTGTTTTTAGTATACACAAGAGCAGAGAATGCCTTTTCACAGAGGTATGTCGTTGAGAAAAGTAGTAAATGTTTCAGTCCATAGATTAGGCCGCGGACCCCAATACATATGCTCGCGGACCACAGGTTAAGAAACGCTGATCTAACCTGACCTAGTGAAATAGTTGTCGGTGTGCGCAGACGGATCCTTTTCAGAATACTATAGTAATTATTACTTTTTAAACGTCTGATAAAAGTTCACGTGCTTTTTTGTACTTTTAAAAATGATAGTATTTTAAGCAACTGTTTAAGCAACGGGATACGTTTACGTTTTAGTGCTTGTTTACGAAACGAACGAAGTGAATTTCGTAATAGACTTGCACGAGTGTCCCAATGTCTAATTATGTGCAGTTGCACACAATACTTTATCTACAACGATCAAAAACAATTTCACGAAAAACGAGAAAAAAAAACACTCGTCATGATATTGTAGTGATACTCGTCATGATACCCTGAGCCTGATGCCTAAAACCAATCAGAAGCGAGTGAGTAAAGAGGGCGTGGCTTAATAAATTAAGACAGACCGTTATAGCTTGTAATTGGTTCTCTAGCGGTGTTATAATAATTTTGTTATAAAACCGCTTTTGATGTTGTAATTACCATATTGCAGTATGGGAGTCGATAAAGTTAATTATTTCATTATCATTATTTCATTACACTTAAAATCAACTTAGAGATCCCTCCGATAAGACCGCTTCCTTCAGACAATCGTGCAAAATAAAACTGTTACAAACCACCTTCCGACCAGAGGTTAATTCCTTTATCGTGAAAACCGAACGAGAAAGCCAGCTCTAAATCGACAGGCCACATTACTCAATCAACCATACTACCACAAACTTATTGCTACACGAAAATATATACCTTATTTTCGAGCGCTTAAAGTCCAGGAAAGTGCTTGGATAACATTGCAAGTTTCTATAAATAAGAATCTTGATAACCAAGTGAGCAATTTGTATAAAATATACTAGACAAGGATCCTGTATTGGTATGATGACCCTATAGGGTAAATAGGGTTGTAATGGATACTAAATCTGAGCTAATGATATCGAAATCGTGACTTTTTGACGATGCCTTCTCGGTAATCTATTGCAGGTTTTAGGATAAAACGGCGATGCTTTTTACTGCCAAGTTATAAGTTTGTAGTCAGGTTTGAACCCCACTTAAAACTAGGCATAACATAAAAACAGCTCGGATAATTTTGTTTTTTATTAAAAAACCGTCTAGTTGTGATTTATAATGTACCTAAAACCGAATTATTCATTTAATTAATTGGTTCAGAAGTCAAAACCGTCATGAGCGCAGCAAATCAGTTGTGGACGTGACCAAGTGTAATGCTATTTCATTTCGCTATAACGTGCACGCTCGATGAAACTTGCGAAGGCAATACATTCGTACCGATTTCGCCGCGGACACAAAATTGAAAACGTGTTTCAGGAAAAACTTAACTTTGGCAATACTGTGAAGCTTTTCAAACATATTCATCAACATTATCATTTAGCCCACATCCACCCACTGTTGGGTATAGGCCCTTTTCTTCTCCACGCGATTCCCGTCAGCCACTTCCATTGATCACCAACAACCCTGACGATATCGTCTCGCCATCGAGCCATTGGTCTACCCACTGAACGCTTTCCTAGCCTTGGCTGCCATTCTGTAACTGCCCTAGTCCACCGTCTGTCTTCCCGTCTAGAATATCTTCCGATAGATAAACATATTCATGAATTGACTAAAATTTTAATCTAGATAACATTTATATATTTATGCGTCTTCTTTATTAAGTGCTATTTTTCACTACTAATAAATTAATAATTTGTTGTTAGTTTAAAAGTAATTTTATATAAAAATTTCTTCTTAAGGCGATATGTAAATGTTTTAGCGTCTCTGTTACTCTATATGCGAAAAAACTCTCAGTGCGAGAGGGACGGATTCGAGTTTCGAATGTCGGTTTTTTATAAATATAAAATGTCCTCAAGTTGGTATCAAAATTTCGTTTGACCAGAATCAGAATCAGAACATTTATTTGTACTTAAACCAGTATGGTACACAAATCAGTAGTAGTATAATAATAAAATTAACGAAGATGTAACACTAAAAAGAACAATAAAATTGACAAAATAAATAAAATAACACAGTAAAATCTTAAAGAATTAACATGCACTAGTGCATTATATCAAACATTCAATTAGGAAAATAGTTGTTACAAGAAGATGGTAAAATTAGGTAGGTATAAACAAGCAATGAAAAAAGAGACTTAAATATATATATATTACTATTATTAATTATACAATGATGTCCACGTGAGTTTGAATTTTAAATGTCAATAAGTTAAATGAAAATATACCATTATAAATTATATAATGATGTGTATGCAAATTAAATTAATATAGGTCCTAGATACTGTTAAAACCCATCTAATAAGATATAATTGCAGTCCATAATATGTAATTCCAAATTGTCAACCCAGGAGAAATGGTGTCGAAAAGGACCTCATTCCAATAAATATTTGTATCGAGCCGAA
The DNA here is from genome assembly GCA_934047225.1 of Ypsolopha sequella. Taxonomy (NCBI): domain Eukaryota; kingdom Metazoa; phylum Arthropoda; class Insecta; order Lepidoptera; family Ypsolophidae; genus Ypsolopha; species Ypsolopha sequella. Next base: position 17,483,007 of record OW204004.1, on the reverse strand, counting down.
TTTCTCCAATGACGTTTCTGTTTAACAGATCCCTAGAAAAAGATCCCAAAAATAATATTCTATTTTATCAAAATAATAAAGCAGATTCTGAAGTCTTTCATTTTAGTTTTAATGGTGTCAAAACTTAAATTTTTCCAAAGTAATTTAGCTTCTGTTCTCAACACTTATGAACTATGTTGCAATGAACAAAATTTAGTTTTGACAGCACTAAAACTTTCTTTACTAAAGTAGATATTATGCAAGTTCCAAAAGTGTCGATTTTTTTTCCGTAGCGCCTTAATGCTTCCTAAAGATAGCAATCACAATCTATGAGACCGTGCGCCATTGCACAAATTAAGTTACGCTTCTAGTTCGTAACTAACGTTTTCTTGATAACAATCGCCATATATCAGCAGCGATGAAGCGATGGCCTTAATTAACTTTGACGGGGTATAGTGAAACCCCAGCAGTACAACGAAGCGATAGCATGACATATAGTTTACATCATCTATGAAGTAGATAGATAGATAGAAATAACATTTATTTCTCAAAAACACGACACATACATACAAAAACAAAGTAGAGCTTAAATAAGAACTTAAACAAAAAAAAAGAAAGTTAAATTTATCCTAGTGGTATGAGTGTCGCGGCAAAGAGAAAAAGGCTCCGACTCAGCATAATGCCGCAAACCGAAATCTGCGACGCTGTTATTCTGCCGTCACCTGCAGAAAGCCGCACGAATTCCATCGAGAGTGGACAATTATTGTTTATTTAATGTGTAAGTGTGTATGTGAGTGTAATGATTGTGTAATTTGTACATGAGTATCTATAACAATTTTGGCTAAATATATTAAGAGGCTATGCGAATTTTATTTTTGTCACTGTCATTCCAAGCGAAAAATCGCGCAGTGCGAGAAGGGCGGATTCAGGGCAAAAGGGAAAAAAGTGGGTTTTATATTTTTATAAAAAAATCTAAAATAGCTAGCAAAATTTCAAATATTAAATCTCTAGATATTGTTGAAACACACCTAATAAAACATGTTTGAGTTCTGTATATGGTTCTTGTTCGTCAAACGAGGAGAAAAAGTGTGTTTGAAGACCTCATTTCAACAATTATTTCTATCGAGGAAAATTTATCCAAACATATTTTCCAATTTCAAAACCCTAGATTATATAGTCAAAATGCATATACCAGAAATTTATTAAAATTTTCCGTGTATTTCATGAAATACACAGAAAAGAAACACCCGTATTTTTTTCGCATATCGCCTTAAATAAGAGAATGTCCTGACTGACTGATCTATCAATGCCCGGGCCAGCTGATTGAGCCTAGGAACATAATGAAAGCGGTTGTAAATTACTGTGACTTTTACTAGACTTCCCCTTCCCCCCCGGTTGGGACGTAGTTTTTTACTATTGAACCTGAAAGTCAGTTTTGTAGTAACCGAAATATCAATAAATATTTGGATATTATTTTCTCTTTAAAAATTTTGGGTTGTATTTTTTTATTGCGAAATTCATCGCTCTAAGCAGGAGGTCGCAGGTTCAAATCCTAGCCCTTTTTTCAAAATATTTGTGCTTTGAAAGTTGTCTGATGCCTTATTGTCTAAGTTCAACATCTATCGCAATTGCTTTCAAAAGTACGCATGATTGGCTAGAAGTGATGAATCACGTCATTTCTAGCCAATCACGTTACCTTTTAAAGCAAAAGCGATAGACGATTTCATGACTATTCCCTTACAAAATCGCACCCCTGATTGATTTCAAGTTTGTAATGCACTCTAATTAGTAGTTTATGCTACAAGGGCGAAAAGGAATAAATTACGAAGACGATTTAAAACACGAGCGTAGCGAGTGTTTTAAACGTAACCGAGTAATTTATTGCTCTTACGCCCGTGTATCATACTACGTTTTTCAATGCATAGTGTGAGGAAATAAAACAAATATAATCTTGTGAACTTTAAATTATGATTGGCTCAAAAGGACTGTATCCAGAGCCGTTAAACAGTGAAAAAAAAGTATAAAATGTATGGTACACAGGAAAGGTTGCAGGTTAGCCAACCATTGTAAATAAATTAAAAAAATAATAATAATAATAAAGCCCTAGGGCAAAATAATCGACTTTCTGTTCGGTTTTGATGCATAAAAAGTGGGCCTTTACGAGCACTTGCATTGAAAATTAAGTTATGCACTTTACGCTAAGCTACTGACGTTTAACCTTAAAGTGAATTTTACATTTTTGACAAGGTTTATGAATGACTTCGAGCTGCTCGTTTCCACTCGGGTAGTTGTGAATCGGGTGACAGTTAATTTTTACCTTTACCCCGGCGTTTAGGAACGCTACCATAATCATCGGAATATACCAACAGAAACATTAACCACCCCTGCAAATCGAAAATTACAGGACAAACCGAGCGGGAGACGGCTATCATTGACGAGGAAATCCTGTGTGCATGTGAATTTGACTGTCGGGTGCGTTTCAAAGCCGATCAAGTCTTGTAACTGATCGGAAATAAAATAAACAATGAAAACTACGTTTCTCAGGCCCCGACCACTCCCTTTCTCCACTAGCAGCCCAGCATAGCTTTTTACCCAGCTGAGCAAACCACGTGGTTTACCAAATAGTTGCGTATGGTTGCGTACTTGCAGTCGTCAAGAAAAAAAGGGACGGTTTTGCTTGCGTCTGTAAGAGATTACCGCCAAAGGCAGGATCGCCATGTAAGGGTTGACGAAGTAAAAGTTATTATTTGTCGGCAGTTAGGTTTATAATGAGGTCATAATGATGGTAACAAGGTTTTATATAAACACACATAGATATTGATGGATTTTTCTCTGTCTGGGTGCAACACACTACACTATAGAATCCATGATCCAAAGATTGGTGGTAAAAAGCACAGAACCCTGCTTGCTGTACCTAGATACAATTAAAGCAAAATCTGAGACCTTTAATTTTAGTCTCAAAACTTAAATAATTATATCCTCATTACCCATGAAAATGTATTAGTGAAATAAATCTAGAATCCGGCAATAATGTAAACAAGATAATTATTTGACAGTTCTCTATGATTATGGTGTTGTACCCAAAGATTTGGTTGTACCTATACTGATGTCAAAGTGGTATTTTGGTGTGGTATTTTTTGAGTTTCTAAATAATGCTTCATGGTATCTCTTACAACATACTGAGACACCTCCATAATTTCTGAAGTAATTTTATATAACTCCATTTTGGATGGGTATGTAAGAGAGGATTTTTCTAAATAATTATAAATATTCACTAGAATTTTTTTCCCTTGTGGTCAGATGAATTTTTCGTTTTTTGGCAGGCGGAGGAGTCTTCGACCCTGATGTACTGAGTTACGGCTCACTCATTATAACCTAAAAACACCACGTAATAATTTTTCACTTTATTATTATTCTTGGATTTATTCTTAGCATCTCTAAGTGATTATGTGTATATCTTTATTAGATTTTAAAGAATTAATAGTTTATAAACATTGTTACCACCTTGTTTCTTGAGAAAGAGATCCAATCGTAAGCAAAAACAAAGTCCGTGATTTCACGCAGAAGTCGTCGTTCCAAGAATAAATCCAACCAAATCGCAAAGAAGATGTCCAAAAACGAAAATACAAAAAGCAAAGTCGTCGATAATTAGAGGAAACAGAAAAACGCACAGAACTCGGAACAATACCCACCAATGAATAAAAAATCTAAGGAAATGAAATAATTGCCAAACCCATACCTCTCCAAATCAGCTGTTTGCGGCCATTACAAATTTTCATTTTGTTGGTACAAAAGCGGTATGTTTGTGAGAGGTTTGTGAAGTCACAACACTAACTTTCCAAAGACAAAAAAGACTTCGATGATAAAAAAATTAATATGACAGTTTTACAAACTATTGAAATTTTCGTCGTCCGATTATTTTTAATTAAAATAACTATCATAAAGAAGTTATTTGGTGTCGAAATGATTTTAAGAACAATGTATGGTTCCTTGAAATGTGAATATGATCAAGATTGATATTCAAATGTAAGTAATTACGCAGTAATCGTGTTTAAATTGGTTTGTTTACATTATTGCCGGATTCTATTGAAAGGGACTTTACATTTGTTATAATTCACTTACCACTTTTAATATCGTATATGAGAACCTGCGTAATAAATAAGCATAATTTCGGTAAAGACGGACAAAATCGATACGTCCAACACTTACTACAAATTAAATAAAATTCATGTCGAGTTGGTACCAGGATGAAGCTGTTAGCATAATGTTGTTTCATTTATATACAAAAAACATTATAAAATTTGAATTTGTCATTCCTATAAAAAATTCAAAAATCTAACATTTTGTTTGAAAATTAAAAATGTTGTTGAAAACTGAGTTTTCTTCAAATTCTCGATACAAAATCATGCCCTATCTAAATGTATTTTAGGATATGGTTATAAATTATAATACTATGATTTTCTAAAAAAGTTTTTTCTAACCTATGGGCTACGCTGATTATACACAAAGAATGAAACTTGTAAAGCTGCTTACATACCTGATGCTCTCTCAACCGGCGCATGAGCTCGTGGTAGGGCGCCGCCCGCGCAGCCGCGAGCGAGGGCGGCGGCAGGCGGCCCTCCATGCCGTGTAGCCAGCGTCGGAGGCAACGCAGCTCGTGTGCTGTGTCTGAACGATAATAACAATTTTGTTAACAAAGTCCGTAATATTGGGCATACTTGTTCAAAATTAGTAAGGTAGGAAAGGTTACAATATTTCTTCATTTCCGCAGGTTTATTTCTTGGGGAAAATTGTAGTAGAATATGATTAGTAGATTATTTAGTTTAATTCAAATATATTTACACCCAGTACAGAGTATCAGATTTGAGGGAGCGAATGAACATTTGCGACGCTTTGTGTCCGCGTTGAAATCGTATCCGACTTTATGCAACGCATAGCGTAGAGTTATACATTACCGAATATACCTACAGTACTGGTGTGTTGGATGGGATACAAAACTTTGCTTCCCATGACATCATAGTACTTAAGAGACAGAAACTGTAGGATTTATTATTGCTTGCGTACAGAGAAATTTACGAGGACAACAATTATCTTAAATTTCAATATAGTGCCACCTAGTATTTAGGTTGAGAACTACTACTATAAGCGTTGTTAAAAGCGCCATCTAACGGTCTTTCGCTGAAGCAACTCGAGTGTCTGCAACTTTAGGGAGAAAGCTGCTTGCTCGTGTGCCGACAGGCCTACCGCCTCGTACTGCGCTAAAGAGTCGATTTTACGACGGAATTTATGGCGCCTAGAGTAACACACTAACACACCAACGCGCGAGTCCACAAGCGTGCTTCGATTGGCTTCTGCGTCCATGCTCACAATTAAAAATTGTCATAGTGCACTAGCGCCCTCTACAGCGCCATAGGAGAACTAGGAAGCGAAACCTCGAGTGAGAGGCACAAAATTTAGTTTGGCGTGAAGACGGAATAAATACCAACCGACAGTGTCGCTGCCATCATCCCTGTTCTGGTGGTCGGGACTGAGCAGTAGCCGCAGACCTTCCCACTTCACGTTCAGATGTTCAACGCGCCACGTCACCTGCAAAATAAAATGCCGGTGATTCGTTTAAAGCTTCGAGCATCTACCATGTACGTTAGGAGAGTTAGGACTAGGGAATGCAATCCCGCAAGACAATTTCAATCTAGGTATTTGCAGGACTGAATCGTCTTAGTCCCGCTGGATCCAGGTATTTGCGGGATCCCGCAGGGTGGATTTAGACCTCTGAAATTAATCATAATAAAGACCTTAATAGTCCTCGTTTTCATGGTTTTGATTTTAACCCAAATTAAACAAGCTTGTTTATACATTTTAAATGGTTTATTGATACTTTTAAACAATAAATTGACATAAAATAAGATAAGACACAAATAATACTCTTTGTAGCAAAAAACCTCCCGACGTAACCCATAAAAGTGCTGATAATTTTCAAACGGCTCAACCGACTTCGATAAAACATGGCTAAGAACACTCTCGATCAACTCGCCTTTCAAGCAAAAAAAGCTTATTTAAAACAAACAATATTCAATGAATAAATCACTGCGTTGCGTCATAATTACAAGTTGTAATAAACAAGGGGCGCGGGAGGGGAATTGTCTCCCCCGCGCCCTTCGTTGCCGCCGCCGCGGACATTAGCGCGTTGCTAGGCGCTAGCTAGAGTAGCTAGCCAGTCCAGTAACACGTATGATCCACGCTCCTCTGTAATCCCGCCAGTCCAGCGGGATCCCGCAAAATTTTCGACCGAGATTAGTCCCGCAAAATGTATGCGGGATCCCGCTATACCGGGATTGCATTCCCTAATTAGGACCACACACGACAATTTGCGAAGGCCGAAGGCGGGTGATTTTTAGAAGCTCCCTTTTTCCGGATTCATACCATGTTTTACATAATATATTATGGAGTATAAGGAGTTTTAATTAGTAGAATTATCTTCACACGGCATTGATCATACGATTAGCAAAGTCATACGAAGAGTAAAGCGTGCGTCCGTATGTCACGGCCTCATGACTTTTGCGGAAAAAATAGCGGCAACTATAATTAATGTACCAGTACCACACAATAAGACGATTTGTTAAACTTAAAATTCACTAATCTCGTGGACACTCTCGCTGGTCGTTGACATATGATAGCATCAGTAGCACAGGACACAATTACTCAATATGATCAGTCGGGACCGCACTACAGGGTGAATAAACTCCGTTGACAACCTAGCCATAGCTTAGAAAAATTTATATCATATTTGGTATAATTTTTTTTTATCGTAGTAGTTGTATACTATGTCTAACCTCAGCGCTCGCCTCAGGTATCCGGTCGACGATGGCCGACGCTTGCTCGATGAACTTTGCTCGACGCGGCTCCACCGACACAAGCTCCGACATGCGGGTCTGAAATAGAGAAAATCCATTAACCATACCGTTACGACATGTATCTTCAAAGTGGTGTCAGAGGTGTGTCCGAGGGTGGGCTGTCACTAGATCTTGAGGATTTTAAAGTGATAGGGGGTCAACGGTAAGCCTTAGGGCTGTCGCAAATTATAACGCCCGTCTCGGCACCGCAAAGTACGCATTGAAATGTGAGCTTTAAATCGTGTTGCATACGTGACATTTTTGGGCCACGCGCCGTCCACCCGCCGTTCACTAGTGCAAAAATGTCACGTACGTCACACGATTTAAAGATCATATTCCAATGATTTACATTGAGTGGGTCTGGTTCCGATCCTTTGTAATATCCGACGGCCTTTATTCCTGAGAAAAAGGGTCTTAACATACGCACAGACAGACGGACAACAAAGTGATTTTTCAAGGTTTCCGTTTTCGTACGAAACCCTAAAAATTACAAACATATTACCATTCTAAGCTTCCTATTAGTGACATTTTCAGTACTGGAGTAGATTTCCTCCTGCACCGTTGTCATCCACTGGCACAGCTCCGTGAACTCAGCTGAGAGCTGGCTCAGACTCCACTGTCGGTTGAACCCAGCTTGGGGACTCAGGTGGGGCCCGCAGTGCAACCCGAACGAATTGTCCGAAGTCAATTCGCCGTTTGCTTCCTGGAGATAGAGTGGGAAATTTAGTGTTATGAAGTTAAAGCGAAGGTAGTTGGTAAAGCTGATGCCAGGCTCGACTGTGGAGTTACCACTATCTTCCTCGCAAATCCCCCCCCACCCCCCGAAGTTAAGAGGGGAAGAGCAAGAGGACGTCTCTGAAACAGGCACAACCAGGTGGCCCACCATGCGTGGGACCGATAATAGCGGTATATCCATCCTCAATTGCCGGCTTTTATATAAATCTGGTGACGGACCGTGGCGTCACTGGTACAAGGGTTTCGGCACTGTGCTCACCAACTCGCCTGCCCAGCGTATGTGTGAGTATGGGCGTTTCTTCCAGGAGGACCGCCAAGAGTGGCGAAATCTTGGAAAGGCCTAAGTCCAGCAGTGGACGAAGACAGACTGATGGTTGGATGGTGGATGGAAGTTAAAGCAGACCCCTGCAAGCGATCAGTATTACAGCTACACGAGCACCGTCTGGACCCGTTTGTGTGTGTGCGTATTCTAGGGCTATCAACAGCAGCAAGCGTGCGAGGATAGCTGATCGAGAGGGACAATATACGCCAGTATGATAAATGTTTCTGTGCTGTTAACCTTATAGCGACGACAACTTTATAACGGCGGCACCCGCGATTTTACAACGAATGAAATTCATACACATCCTTATTGGTTTCATTGATTTTCCAGCACACAGCACAATATCGACCCATATTGTTTTAAAATTTATATGTAATTATTAATGTCAATAAAAGCATCAATATATTGCACATATCAAACAGGCGGCACTCAAAACCTGCATGCTCAATAAATACTTCCGATCTGCGGGCGACATTCAATAAACTGGCGATGGGAGGTGAGTGTCGCTTCTTTACGTAGTATTAGTTTATATTCTTTGAATACAACGAGGCAAACACACAAACGGTCAGACTATATCACAGCCTGGCCAAACCAAGAATTACGAGATCCATTGTATAGACAGCAATAATGAATTTATTATTACATACGGCTTGAACACTCACGTGTGATTATTGTTGACTATAAGAATTACGAGATCCATTGTATAGACAGCAATAATGAATTTATTATTACATACGGCTTGAACACTCACGTGTGATTATTGTTGACTATAAGAATTACGAGATCCATTGTATAGACAGCAATAATGAATTTATTATTACATACGGCTTGAACACTCACGTGTGATTATTATTGACTATAAGAATTACGAGATCCATTGTATAGACAGCAATAATGAATTTATTATTACATACGGCTTGAACACTCACGTGTGATTATTGTTGACTATAAGAATTACGAGATCCATTGTATAGACAGCAATAATGAATTTATTATTACATATGGCTTGAACACTCACGTGTGATTATTGTTGACTATATGCCAACCGTTTCACCGACATAATTCCTATTTATATTGTGTTTACTGTTAGTTTTTACAAAGATGTGTTTATATAAACTGATGCTATTTACTGTATTGTACTAACCTTAGGTTAGGGTTTTTTTTTAACCTCTTTGTAATACTAACCATTTCAATGAAAATAAATTGAATTGTATCGGTGAAACGGTTGACATATAGTCAACAATAATCACTCGTTGTGAGTGTTCAAGCCGTATGTAATAATAATTTAGTATGTCAGCTCACGCGTTTTAATAACATTATAGCAATAATGAAAGTGAAAGCAAACTATAGTTTGGACATACAGTCAGTATAGAACAGTCTTGCCGGAACACGGAAATTCGCTTGTCAGCAAAGTGTCATTGAGATAGTTGTCGGCTCCTTCTTGGATAAAGCACTGCAAGTATAAAGGTTGACGGGTGTACCCTGCAAGTGTCGATGAGCTGGTTGTCCATGATGTAGTCGTAGTGGTGCTGCAGCAGCGGCCACAGGTCGTCCCCGCAGCTGCCACCGCTCACTGCGGAGCCCCAGCTGCGGCGCCACGCCTCTCGCCACGGCTCCTTCCTGAAATGAGGCACACGCTTTTTACTCAACAGAACTTGAGGATCGATCCTTTAAATATTGACCAAAAATCAACAATCAGCTAAGAACAATTTGTATGCAAAAAATATATACATATAAGTATATGACTAATATATGAACGCCTAACAAGACCAAACGGCTGTGCCAAGGAATATTATATTCTGTAGAATCCTAGGACGACGTAGACACCCGCTAAGCTTCAGGACACTAGAAGTTCGCATTATGAATCCAAAGCTTTAGGATTCATATGTGAACTTCTAGTGACTTTAAAAATATCAAATCTATAAAAATACTATATTGCGCTTTTGTCCGTAGTCATCTGGAATACGCATCGCAAGTTTGGAATCCTCAATATAGTAAATATAATTCTGGTGTTGAAGGTATACAGAAAAGATTCCTGAAATTTCTCGATTACAAGGCACATCAATATTCCCTTGATTATGATCACAAATGCAGGGGATATCATTTCCTACCTGTGGCAGTAAGGCGTAATATATCTGAAGTTTGCTTTCTTATGAGTATCGCCAATGGATCAGTTGATAGCCCGGACCTTTTATCACTAATTAACCTACGAGTTTATAAAAAGAGCATGAGGCAGCCCAATCTTCTTTATTACCCATGCAATACGAATTACAGACAGAATGCATTTATTTCAAGAGCAAGTAACCTGTTTAATAATATTTCTATTGATTTGGATATGTTTTGTACGAGCACCTCATCAGTTAAAAGAGCCTTGACAATCCAACATTTTAATAAATTTTAAAATCAAGTCTGTTGCTTCTTTTTATCATTTTGTATTGCATCTTTAACTTTAAGGTTTTTCGTTTCGTTTAAATATATATAACATAATCAAATGTTATATTTAACTTAATTAAGTTAGCTAAATAAATGTATAGTTTAATGAATGCGCCTTCATGACTCTTCTTTTATACAATTTTTAAATCTATCTGGTGGAGATTTTTTCTCGGCATTTAGTTGTATAAGACCATTTCTATTGTCATAATTTTGCTGTAAATATTCCTAAAAGAAAATAAATAAATAAATAAGATAAATAAGGGATTTTAGATAATTCCCACGGGAACCACGCCGATTGGTTCAGCCGTTTTGGAGATACGAAGTAAAAATGGAGTGTATGGTACAAACATAAATACCCAAATGTATATACAATACAGGTCGCACCACGTAAAAGGCGACCAGTGGGTCTACCGCGTAATTATCATTTTCATCAACATCAACTTGAGATTGAAATTTGACGTGCGTGCGACGACGCCCGCCTAACACGCCATCTCTTTTGCACGCGTTGAATTTCGCATGCATTTGCTTGAAGTTGATACAAATGAGAATTACACGGTAGAGCCCCTGTTCCGTCGGGGTAAACTGTACTCCAATGTATTTCTTTAGTCGGTCCCGATTGCCGTTACTTGGTGACTTTGATGGTACAGTCAAATTCATACTCATTCATGTAAATAGACAATTTAGTCACCGCTTAGGCATACCTTAATTTTTTTAAATGTTTCTTCAAAAGCAGCGTAACCCAAGAACGGATAAACCGATTAGGCTGAAATTTGGTACAAAGGTGTAGAATTAACCTGAGAACCCAAAAGAAATAAGAAAAATCGATATCATGAGGTTTTTGAAATTATTTTGCTAATACATCTCTGGTATCTAATAAAGCGCATTGTCAAAGATTTTACTGTACCGAGCAGGATTCATAATCCAAAGAGTTGGACAATAAGATACGTTACAGAAAAACTGTCTTGGTTACAAATAAGTAAGCACATTAATGTATAGGTAAGGTGTCTTTTCGGTGTAACAGGACTTAACTTATTGGACAGGACAGGACTAACCTTATTCTAAGCATCCAGTCTTTGTTTTTTCGATACAGAAAGAAAAAGACAGAACGCTTAAAATTAAGTCTAGTCCTATCAAATAAGTTAAATCATGTTACACCGGAACGACATCATTGCCAGTTTTACATTAAGGATGGTTGTCATGACGCGACCAACTCAGTTGTGGGCGTGGCCAAATGTCATGCTGTTTCATTTCGCCATAAGTGCACGCTCCATGAAACTTGCGAGGACAATAAAATCGTGCCGATTTCGTCGCCGGCGCAAAATTAAAAACTTGTTCCAGGAGAAACCACGTTTTGGCAAGACTGTGGACGTTTACAAACATTATTTTTGGTTATTATTAATCTGATAAAATTTTCGATGTTTGACTCGTATTCATTTTTTGATTTTATCTAAAACAATAAAAGCACATTCGGCTACACTTTTGGTAAAAAACCGTAAAATTTACGTATTTAAGGGGTTTGTTGTTAAGATATTACTCAAATTTCACGGTTTTTAGTTCGACTTCAACATAGATCTAGATAATGTTAACGGACTCAGCCTAAAATATTGTAATAACATCCCATAGACAGTATAGACACCCCACAATGTGGTGACAGCGCGTAACTACTCCTCTAAAGTTAGTAGTAGAGGCTGGCGTAATTTATGGCATTAGACTCATCTAAACACCCAGCTTCAATTCAGTACCATCTTGGACATAAGCGTAGCCACGGGAGGGTTTTGGAGGTTCAAACCCTCCCCGAAACTCTCGTTTTCCGGGTCAAGTGCCACTTCTGCGAGCAGCTGCTAGAAGCGTTTTGCGTTTGCAAACAATTTTTCACAAAAAAAATGAATATTCATCATTTCATGTTTTTGTCGTTTTATTTTCTTGAACCTGCCCCCCGAAACTAAAACCTGGCTACGCCCATGATCTTGCAATCGTTTACATTCGTTTTCGTTTACACTTTTTAACTCTCACACTCGACTTCCTACTATGCTGGTGTAAACTAGGCATATTAAATATAAAGAATATTAATTTCTAGTACCTCTTCTTAGTGAGGCTATGGTAAGGCCGCTCGAGTTGCTCGCAGCGGCCGCCGGGCGGCGCGGGGGCGCTCCGCAACGATGACAGAGAGAAGCTGCTCTTCATGGCTGAATGCTCGAAACCTGGAACATGGGGATAACAGAATTCTTAATTTATTTATTTTGAGGATTTTCGTTCCGTGTTATACTAGAATTAAACAGAAGAAGGCAAGTCTGAATCTGCTGAAACTGATAACCGATCAGTTTCAGCAGATTCAGACTTGCCTTCTTCTGGGCGAATGAAGACGCTTACGCGACCACGTTGTGTCTGTATTGCGTGTGGTTGGCTGCCCCGACCATTGTATTCAATGAGGAGAGCCATTGTTTACATATATTTCGGTGTTAATCAACGGCGAATCCAGGGGGGATCTGAGCCTAGTTCCATTTCTTTTTCTGTACAGACACGCTAAATTTACCTAAAATTTCACAAATTTTCATTATATATTTGGACTAATTTGGAGCTGTGACCCCCCCCTGCCTCGCAGGCTGGATCCGCCCTTGGTGTTAATACTGAAAGAGGAAAGTACCCAACGGTAGCTTCGGATACTCCTAGCGACATCTATAGAGGAGTTGAGTGAGCATTGTCAGGTGCCTTCAACCGACATACACCTGCTTCCCTTTATCATAGTTACATTGTTACTGTGACGGCCTTTGTGATCAAGTGGTTCGAATGTCTCGACTAGGTACTAAAGTAGTGATGGCACCTATGACGTTTAAATGCCCATCAAGTTTCGTAATTATGTATGGGCAAGTTTCAATAAAACAATGCAATACTTCATTGTTGATAGTGATGTACTACTTGTTTCGGTTATTATTTTTCGATTTTCATGTTGCCTTTATTTTGCAATAGAATTGATATAGAAACAAATACTTTATGATGTTTTTCATTGCCTTAGGCTGACCGATCAAAACGACAAAAGCAGCGGGTTGCGTCGTGTCAGAGATACAACTGTAAACTATTTAAGGCGATATGTAAAAGTTTTAGCGTCCCTGTTACTCCATATGCGAAAAAACCCTCAGTGCAAGAGGGACGGATTCGTGGAAAAGTAGCAAAAAGTCGTTTTTTATTGATATAAAATGTACTAAATTTGCTATCAAAATTTCGTTTAACCAGGTCCTAGATATCGTTAAAACCCATCTAATAAAATATAATTGCAGTCCATATGTCATTCTAAATTGTCAAACCAGGAGAACTGGTGCCGAAAAAGACCTCACTTCAATAAATATTTCTATCGAGCCGAATTTCTCCAATCGCGTTTCTGTTTTAACAGATCCCTAGAAAAAGAATCCAAAAACAATATACTATTTTATCAAAATAATACATTATTTACTGAAGTAGATATGCACGTTCTTAAAGTATCGATTTTTTTTCGTAGCGCCTTAAGTGGTTACTTCCTATGCCGCTTCTTTACTGAATAACAGAGGAAGGTATCAAAGGCGGCCATTGCCCAAGTAACAATTCGTTCGGGCCTAGGTTGTGAAAACTTCCTTTAGTTTGTATTTGGGTCGCAAAAAGGTTAATGCTTTTCTATCTAGGCATATTAAGTACTTGAGAATGATTATTAAGTTCTAAAACTAATTGTTTATCATAACAACCTTTAAGCCGTTGACAAGAGTTTAAATTAACGTTATTTTGACTTGTGTTTCACGACCTTAAAGTGCTAGGATCTTATAGTTGTTGTAGACTCTTGATTAGGTTCTGGAGAGGCTAGGATTATGCTTAAGTGAGATCTAAAGGTTAAATTTTTAACTTTGAAATAACCAAAAAGCTATGGAATGTTGAAATTACTTAGAAGTTATTTCTAAAACCTATCTAAAGCCTTTTAGGCTGTATAAAAGTTGTCTCGGCAAACAAATTAGGACTGCATGGTGAAAACCAAGACCAAAAGGCTATAGTTCAGAGCTGAAGGCATGATTTATGTCCTACAAGAATATTTGAAAGCTTTAGAGGCATTCTCAAATATTATCAGTTGTCTCCGCGGATTCAAATTACGATGTCTTGCAAATTGAACCAACACAGGGTGATTTCAAAAAAACGGAGTGGAAATTTCCTACGAATAATGAATACAGCGGTTAGTATATATTATTAGGGTTCCGTACCTCTAAAGGAAAAAAACCGGTCAAGTGCGAGTCAGACTCGCATACGTAGGGCTCCATATTATGGATGAAAAATTTAATTTTGTCATTTTTTTCAACCGCTTTGATTGTCCTGTAATCTTTACGTAAACACATATTAACATGATTTTTTTCATATTTTTCAGTCTACAAGTTTTGGAGATAAGGGGGGGGGGACATACAATTTTTTATGATTTTTCAAGGATTTCTCGAAATAGATGCAAATAGCCAAACTATAAATTTTTACAATAAACTTTTTAATACCTACAATTTGATACCCATAATGTATTTTTATTTATTATAATTCTTTTTTATATTTTTCGCTTTTGCTCAATTTTTTTTACCGCTATAGTTTTCCTGTAATTAGCCAGTTATGGTCTATAATTGTAATTTTTTTCATATTTTTCGGTCCACCGGTTTCGGACATAAAGAGGGGGGGGACATACATATTTTTGTGTTTTTTTCAAGATTTTTCGAAACTATTGAGAATAAATATAATATAAATATATGTTTTTACAATCAAATTTTCAATATCTACAATTTGATATCCATATTGTATTATATTAAATATTTTTTTTATGTATTATACTTATCTGTATATATAAAATTCAAAGTCCTGACTGACTGACTGACTGACTGATATATCAACGCACAGCCTAAACCGCTAGTCCTATAGACTTGAAATTTTGCACAAAGATACCTTACATAGTGTTAGCATCCAATAAGAAAGGATTTTTCAAAATTCACCCTTAGGGGGTGAATTTTGAAAAATCCTTTCCAACAAAAATGTTTGTTTCTGAAAAAAAAGTTATTTGTTTCGCGGGCGAAGCCGCGGGCAGAAGCTAGTTTTTTTATATTTTTAATTTGTGCAAAATTTTTTTAACTTCTATAGTTTCCCTGTAATTGGCCAGTTTTCATATTTTTTGGTCTACCAGTTTCGGAGATAAGGGGGGAACATACATATTTTTGTGGTGTTTTCAAAATTTCTCGAAACTTGTGAGAGTAAATTTAGTAAAAGTATATATTTTTACAATCAGCTTTTTAATATCTACAATTTGATACCCATATTGTATTTTTAGGATAATATTTTTTATTTTTCTTACTTTTGTTTTTGAAATATTTTGAAAAATTTCAAATTTTTTTAATTTTTTTACACTGATATGTGGGAAAATTAATTATTTATATGCCAAATTTCATGTCTTTATCTTGAACGGTGCTAAAGTTATGAGGCTGTGACATACGGACGGATGGACGGACGGACAACGGAGTCTCACCATAAAGGTTCCTTTTGTACCTTTTAGGTACGGAACCCTAAAAACAGAACCCTTATAGGATCACTTTGTTGTCCGTCTGTCTGCCCGCCTGTCCGTCTATCTGTCCAGACCCTTTATCTCAAGAACGCGTGAAGTTATCAAATTGAAATTAAAACCATATAATCAAGTCTACTGTTACTTGAAGTTGCGAAAAAAATAAATTTTTATGTTAACGCAAAAAAATACGGCTTTTAATGCCACTAAAATCGTATATTTCGACATTCTCAAGGGAATCAAAATGTATAGGGTACTTTCCGTTGACCTAGAACTATGAAAGGCAAGTATTATCTTATACTACGAATACATGAAAACATCTAAAAAAGTATACATTTGTAATTTAATCATAAAAAAAGTCTGAATTATTTATAACTAGCTGTTGCCCGCGTCTTCATTTTAGTATGTAATGCGTTTCATATTTTACAATGAAAGCTTTAACATCTCGCTAAATCCTGTTATGCGTACGGTTTTCTTTAAAAAAAAAAACCTCTTATACGTGTCTTATTTTTCTCAATATGATTTATGCGAAGTTGTAAGTAAGTGTATATATGTATATAAGTTATACATAATATATAAGTTTATGTATGCCCAGGGATTGTGATTTTCCATATCAAAGTTTCTAACCCATTTCATCCCCATTAGGGGATGGATAATTTTTGAAAAATTTCCTACATGTATCTCATTATACGTTTTAAGGAAGGAATATTTAAGCAAAGTGTTAAGTAGATACACTCAAGGGATGCAATTTTCGATATATAACTTAACACGCTATTTTACCCCCTCGGGGGATGAGTTTTGTAAAACCCTCTTACAGGTTTCTCATAATTTATTAAAAAGAGTATTTATGCGAGTATGTTGACTCTTCAGTATATGTTGATACTCCCACGGATTATGATTTTCCAAACAAGTTTCTACCCCATTTCATTATGAATTGATTTTCAAAAAATCCATTCTTAGCGGATGTTTACGCAATAAAAGGAACCTACGGTGCAAATTTCATGTTCCTAGGTTTAGCTGTTTGGTCTCGGCGTTGATAGATCAGTCAGTCAATCAGTCAGTCAGTCAGTCAGGGTATTCTTTTATATACAAATTTGTACGGAACCCTCGACGGGCGAGTCCAACTCGCACTTGTCCGTTTTTTTTTCAAGATAGGTAGTCTGGTCACTGTTGAGGACTACTTAAGGCTAAATTTAAATGTATTCAGTAGTAAAGGTAAAACATAAGTTAGACAGGTACCTATCGACTAAACATAATTGAAAAAAGAAATAGTAACTTATTTGCACTCAAGGAGCAGCCTGTAGCTGCTTGATATCACTTGTGATGAACACTTGAACACTTGATTTTGCTTAATGGTTGTGGTCGCGACTGGCGAGTATTGAATTACTCCTGACGATAACCTGAAAGCTGTGAAAACAGCCTTTTGGTTTTATATAGCTCCGCGGAATTACCTTTTGCTCTTACTTTGGCAAAAATGAAGAGTTTTGAGCTGTTATAGTTCTGAAAAGGTTAACTTGAATGCTTTCTAGTAATTTCGTAACGTCAGCCATATTTATTCACTAAAATAAAAAAATAAAACAAACTGAAAATAACATTTTAATACAACGAAGCAAAATTAAATAACATGTTCTATACTATTTTAAATATACGTTTTTATATATGAGTATAACTTTTATTTCTAAAGCGACAAACCATCAAACACCTTATTTTTTCATTTTTTTTTATTTAAAATGTCCTGAAAATTTGCAATTACGAAAGGCCCGTCTCGCATATAGCACTATTATCCTAAAGTTTCACGATAATGTACCAATCGCACTATGTTTTGCATTTTATCTGACTTTAACATGCTACTAACTATTTTTTAAGAATACAACACTTACATATCTAGCCATTTTGAAACTTGGTATAATGACAGGGAATGGCGCCATTATAAATAAGTAATTTAAACCCACCATTAGTGTTTCTGCGTACAAACAATCTTAAACAGAAACATTTTAAAACCCGAAAGTCCTGGAAAAGCGTTATTCATTTCTATCAAAAAGGTTTTAAGTTGTCATAGAGTTACATCCAAGACTAATGTAGAACCTATTAGTTGTATTGTATGGTTATATTAACGTTAAATTAAGGTTGTGGAGGTTATATTTGGGTTTTGAGTAAGTAGTTAGAAAGGTTATAGATAAGAGCTACAGGTTTTGCTGTAGCTCTCAGAAAGGTTCTACAACGTGGGCCCTTTTTGCACTCAGGAGGTTAATATAACGTTAATATAAAGTAATTGAGACTACAAAGACTTATGAGCAGATTTCCATACAAAGGTATTAGAACCTTTTCAGTACCTTTCTAAAACCTTAAAAGTTACTTGGGTGATATCATATAAATAAGACGGCGCATTCGCTTCGAGGTCATTTAAAGATTTTGTATTCATTGGTTCAAATTAGCATTAACTTAATATGATTAATGAACCGGAAGTTTTTGTATTTCGCTTGCATTTTATTTTATTATATTATATTAGATTTGGAAATGCGCAGTATTGCGTCTAATTGTGCGTCCTTTAACCGAAAACAATGCTTGCTTTTTTGATAGTACAGAATTGAAAATGTCTGCTCACACAAATATGTGCTACCATTAATCATATGTAATGAGTAATTATCATGCAGCGGTTGCGGGCCGCATCAAAGTGGTTCAGGGGCCGCTTGCGGCCCGCGGGCCGTCGGTTGCCAAACTCTGCCCTATACGAACAAGTATTCACTTTAAAATAAAACAAACCGTACTTACTTGCAGACATCTTGAATTCCTCCGGAACCTCTACAAATGACAATTTATTGATGTTAAATCGATTTTAGCGGTTCCTTGACATCTCCAGTCTTTGTACTTCTTCACAATTCCTCAGTCTATCTTTGTACTAGAAAAAACTCCTTTTTATAATAAAAAATTGGCTTCGTATTCCAAGTGCTGTAGCGACTAGATTCGTTAACTTATTTAGTATAATAAATACGTATTAAGAGTGCTCTTAATCATGAAATCTAATGATCCATGAATATGAAGAATGGTTGTGTTTTTTTTGGTCGTGTGGTCGGTGGTCACATCTTGTGTTCAGATGGAACGTGGTCCGTTCCCGGTGTTGTCTTCTGGCGTGGTCTCCCGGGATTATCCTGGAATAGAGAAAAAGGAAAAAGTTAGCAAGGTCAATATTTAGTGCCTATTTTAGATGTTAATCAAACTTAAGGCGGGTTACTCCGAATTTGTCTTTTTTCAAACTCATTCCAAACCGTGAAATTGAGAAAAAAATATGACATATATTTGATCTTAATATTTCGGCCGTTTTGAACAAATACCAAAGTAAACGTGGTACAAAATGAGATAAAAATACCGGCCAAGTGCGAGTCGGACTCGCGCACGAAGGGTTCCGTGTCATCTGTATATATAAAATTCAAAGTCCTGACTGACTGACTGACTGACTGATATATCAACGCACAGCCTAAACCACTGGTCCTAGAGACTTGAAATTTTGCATATAGATACCTTATATAGTGTAGGCATCCACTAAGAAAGGATTTTTCAAAATTCACCCTCTAAGGGGGTGAAACGGGGGTCCAAAGTTTATATGGGGAAACAAGATTAGTTAGACTATTTTATTCGAGACTTCACAAGAGTACTCCTATCTATAAATGAGTAAACATGTGTTTCAGGTTTTTTCAGAATTCCACCCCTAAAAGGGGGAAATGGGGTGACAAATTCTGAAAATCAACATGGGTATCGTTTGTATGGTTTATCGGGTCGCTGATTACGAAAACAACAACTATTTCTAAATCCAACAAAGTGGACGTGAAATACCATCATCCCCTGTTGGGGTGCGATGGGGTTGATATGTTGAAATGTGTAAATATCAATATGGGTGTCGTTTTTATGGTTTTTTGGGACGTTAATTATGAAAATGGCATCGATTTTGAAATTTAATATAGTGGACATGAAAATTCTTGAAAGTATGTGTGCCAGAGCAAATCGGCTGTAACAGACGAACAGACAGACAGCCACACAAGTGATCCTATTAGGGTTCCATTTTTTCCTTTTGAGGTATCTATCTATCTATATATCCACAATCTATCTATCTATCTATCTGTCCATCTATCTATCTATATATCAATCTATCTATCTATCTATATCTTTCAATATCCCAGCAAAATATTTTTGGAATGGAAGGTTGAAGGGGTTGGAACACGGGGTACCAAAAAACAGTTCTTTTTTTATGTGAATACTTTGACGGCCTGTTTCTCCCAAACGGCTAGACTTAGACCCATGTTGATGGGTGTCTAGGAAAAGGTTTCGACGAGATCTACCCGCCGAAAGTGTCAAAACTTTACAGGCCCGTATCTCCCAAACAGCTAATGCTATAGACCCATGTTCATGGTACTCTAAGAAAAGGGCTCGGCAAGATCTAAAGTCGAAAAAAAAATTGCCAAACATTTGATCGGCCATATCTCCCGAACGGCTAATTGTAGGGAGTTCGGGTTTCAACTATTGTGATCGGTCAAGCTGGGGCTATATGACCAAAAAAAAAATTAAACAGTTTTGACAGTTTTTTGACAGGTCCAAAAAAAGTATCCCGATTTGCATAAAACTCAAGGGGCATTCGGGGTCGCCAATTACGCTGCTGTATTCAAATTTGAAATTTTTTGACAACTGATAGGGATTTTGACACTCTTTCGGAAAAACTTTGATCGGTGAGTCCCCGTGTTTGGCATTCTGGTGAGGCCGAAAAACGAGCATGTGAGGACGGAGAACGCGCCCGCGAGGCCGAAGGCCGAACAGGGCGCGTTCGTAGTCTGAGCATGCAAGTTTTTCGGCCGAGCACTACACCTTGACTTCCAGAGGGAGTGAGAGCACTTATAATGTTTGTTTCTGAAAAAAATGTAATTTGTTTTCTGTAGGCCACGCGGGCGAAGTCGCGGGCAGAAGCTAGTTATTTATAAAAACGGTAAAAAACATGTCTGTTGTATAGGAGCCCCCTTAAATATTTCTTTTATTCTGTTTTTTTAGTATTTGTTGTTATAGCGGCATCAGAAATACATCATCTGTGAAAATTTCAACTGTCTAACTATCACGGTTCATGAGATACAGCCTGGTGACAGACGGACAGACGGACAGACGGACTGACAGACGGACAGACAGACGGTCAGCGGTTTCTTAGTAATAGGGCCCCGTTGGTTACCCTTTGGGTACGGAACCCTAAAAACAGCCGTCATATTAAAACCCGTCCTTCTCATTCCAAAATAATAAATAAAAACACTTTGAAATCGCGAGATTTCTGAGCGGCCCGCTTCCACTGAACAGGATAGTCAAGTGTAAAATGAAAGCGTTAGAGCAGGACCGATTACTGGTAATATGTACCGGTACCCTCGCGCACACATAAGTACAACAGTACAATTTAAAAATTACGCATAGGAATATTTGCCACTCTTCGGCAAAAAAAAAAAAAAAACAAAAAACACCTACTAATATTAAAAAAAGGTCGTATCAGTTTGATAGGTTAAAAAAAATCCAAAATATCAACCAGCGCTTGCGACTGCATCTATGACTATATCGAGGGCATCGACCGGAAAGGCCATATCCACAAATGATCATCGAGGTAGATACAACCTTTCAGTTTGATGTCGTCCATATTTACAACCGCAAAACAATCTGGCAATCATTGGTTGTCACGGAAAACACCTCTAAATACAATCATAATAAATAATAAACTCAGATGCTATTACACGAAACTATCTCCGTACAAATAAACAAAATAACTTTACAGCTTAGAAATGTATAAATCACAGGTTCCTAACCTTGTTGTCTACTGAACCCTAAAATTTTCAGTGGAATTCATTGTAAAAAGATCGCATGGTGATGGTTACACAACACCTCAATCACAGTATAAACTCGACAAAACGATGATAAATGAAAAGCAATTTTCAATTTACCAAGCCTCGAAGAGCATGTTTCTTCCAAAGATTTCAACAGTTTAGATGAGCCCTGGCACCTAAAATCTATTGCATTGTTTTGAATGTTTGCGTTAACATAATGCCGACGCGCGCACACTTTATAAGTGCGCAATCTGTCTACCTATACGGTCAGCAAACTGATCAGACTACTAAAGTCGTAAAAATTCAAAACTTTAAGTGCACTTAAGACGTCCAACTATGTGTTCAGATGAGCACTGATTCCACATTTGAACGTCACCCATTAGAAACATTTTGGTGCTGTCATACTACGGTAAGGGGTTATCTTTACTTTTGTAATCTTTGGTTTCTTCGGCATTAATCTTTAAACGATTTCAGTTTAGTCATATTACTCTAAAAGTAACAATCATTACCCGAATCTCTATTTAAGACAATTACTCGTACAATTCTATAGGTATAATTACTTTCTGTAAATCTAAACCGTATAAGTTTTCAAGGCTGTGAAATTTGACCACATCTGACCTTTGGCCTTCTATCTTCTATCAGTCTATCGCAAAACTTAGTGTCACTTTGTAAAAAACTTAGTTTCAAATCGTCACCTCGAGGTAAGTAACACATGTAGATAAGGAGGACAAAACCTTACACAAAACAAAAGAGAAGATATGGTACCCAGCTTCCCGCGCATTACATATAGGCCCATGGACCTATTTATTCGCTTCATCTCGCTTGCGCCATTGTCGAAACTCGTCGCTCTATCTCTTTCGTTCGGTAGCGCTCGTTTAGAAAAGAGGTAACTTTTTCACGTACGAACGTCCGTATCTTCATCTTTGTTATTAATGGACAAAACTAAATATTAAAATGAAAAATATAAAAAAGAAGTAAAATAAATAAAAAAAAAAATTTATATGGGTATCAAATTATAGATAAGTATTAAAAAGCTGATTGTCAAAATATATAGTTTAGCTTTATTTTATTGCATCTATTTCGAGAAATCTTTGAAAAACTATAAAAAATATGAAAAAGATCATGGTAATATGTGTTTACGTAAAGATTACAGGAAAAATAAAGCTCAAATGTCAAAATTTAATTTATCATCCACAATACGGAACTCTAGGTACGCGAGTCTGACTCGCACTAGGCCAGTTTTTTTTAATCTTAAAGCATCAGTTGAATCAATCTTTTATTTTACAAACAGTCAGTCTAACATTGTAGAGAAGTAAATGTGAAACTGAAGGATCAAATGCGCAGTCAAAAGATTCTCTATTCCTGGTCGACTCCCCGCGGCGAGTCGTTAAGATGCAATTTGCGATGCGTGATTGATATCCTCACGCTTATACGCCTAGGGACAGAGCAGGGTGTAGTTTGTGAGGCCCTGATAATGCTGGTGTGAAAGACCTGGAGAGTATGTATGCGTCGTAATGCTAGTTAACATTTTTTTCCAGTAAACCTTTGCGAATATGAGTGACGAACTTTTGACAGGGATAGTAGATACCAAAAGCTTTGGTAAGTACAGGCAGCAACAAACTTTGTTTACAAATATTTCCATTGTGATTTATCTTGGACAAAACAAAATTCAACATTTTGGTTGCGCAGTGTTGTTAGGAACCTGTTAAAAAAAACGAATGTTTTTTTTTAATACTTGTGCTTTTAAATTTGTTTCTGATTGATTTCTAGTTTGTAATGCACTCTTATAACTTAAATAAGAATGTGTTAGTTTGAAATCGAGGCTTCCTCTAAAAAGACAACCATGCTACAGGCACAAAATGACCACTTACAGAATGTTTACTCCGAATAACTAGCGAAAACAGGCGCACGCACACATAGACGCGTACGTACGACGATTTCGAAGATACTCGCGTGAATGCCAATACGAAATTCTGCCGAGATCATCGTACGTACGCGTCTATGCATGTGTGCGTCTGTTTTCGCTATGTCGTCGAGTCAGCCTTCTGGTTGTATCTATCTATTTTGTGCTACAGGCATTTACAGAGACAATAAAACATTTAGCACACATAAATTGTCTCAATAATATTTAGCCATAAAACTTGGGAGACTCGAATAGTTTTCAGAATTGCTTTATCAAAACATGATAGAATTTGCAAGGGCAACAACAAAATGGAAAGCCGAGATAAAGCAGCGGCAATTTTCTTTCACACCATTTTGCAAATTCACAACCGCAAGAAACTTGGAACCTTATTTTTAGAACAGTAAAGGTATTTTTTATAAACAGAGTTGTCTATTCAAAATGGCGGAATATTATACGACAAATGGCCGGGACACGGTGCGCATGCGCCTAGGGGGGTGAATAAATGGATAAGCTACGGATAAGGGAAATTATTAAACAAGATAACTTGCAGTTTAAGTGGCTTTTGTAACGTGTGGTGACAGAGAAAAGTTACTTAACAGTAAATAATGGCAAAAGAAACACATGACTACTTGTTAGACATGAGATTTCGGGCCAGGGCTGCGTTCAGTTTGATCTTCGGACGACCGGACACTCGGTAAGTGGTCAGGACCGACGTTCAATTACGCTTTTTGCAAAATACGAAATACGAGTATATTATTTGGGCCCCTATGTTTGTTTAAGAACAACCCGGAGTCAATTAGTATAGGAAGCATACATTTTCTTTTTCTTTTTCACAGAAAGGGTCATTGAACCGGTTAAAGAAAGGATTACTGATAACTTACAAAGTCTCCAGTATGAATTTGGCTATATCAATCAAAAGTCACCTTTTATACAAATTTAACGAGTGCAAAAGGATATACTGCGCACGCGCAGTTAACTGATATCCTCACGCTCGCCTCTATACTAGCCCGAACAGTCTTAACAAAACCGTACATTTATTTATTTCTCCAAAATCAACAATATGAGGTGACTTTGTATGATATAGCCAAATTTATTCTGGAGCCTCGGTAAGTGGTCGGGACAAAGGTTCAAACTGCATTTTTGCAAAATACGTTTTCTTTTTTGTTTGTTTAGGAACAACCCTGAATCAGTTAGTATAGGAAACCTAAATTTTATTTTGTGTTTTTCAGTAAAGGTAATTGAACCTTGGTCCTAAACACTTACTAAGTCTCCAGTATAACTTTAGCTATATCATGCAAGCCACCTTATACAAGAAAAAATAAGACGTCACAAACGATCCGCTTCTTTATCGTTTTAATTTCTAAAATTACCCATTTTCACAGGGTAGATATATCAAAAACAAATCCAACATGGTTTGAATACACCGCGCATAATTGCAACTCGACTATTCCATTACTATGACTATTCAATCTGAAGCAATTTTAATTGTAACAAGGAAATACCAAAAGACAAATACTTAATAAGCATCCTACATGAAGATTTTTATGACAATCAATGGCGTTTAAAAAGTTAAGATAGTAGTAAATAGTAGTTTATGCTACAAGGGCGCAAAGGAATAAACTACGAGGACGATTTAAAACACGAGCGTAGCGAGTGTTTTAAACGTAACCGAGTAATTTATTGCTTTTACGCCCGTGTATCATACTACGTTTTTCAATGCATAGTGTGAGGAAATGAAAACAAATATAATCTTGTGAACTTTCAATTATGATTGGCTCAAAAGGATTGTATCCAAAGCCGTTAAACAGTGGAAAAAAAAGTATAACATCTATGGTAGACAGGAAAGGCTGCAGGTTAGCCAACCATTGCAAACAAATAAAAAAATAATAATAATAGAAGCCCTAGGGCAAAATAATCGACTTTCTGTTCGGTTTTGATGCATAAAAAGTGGGCCTTTACGAGCACATGCATTGAAAATTAATTTTTCGATATTTGAAAAGATGACGAAGCTATTGGCAATATCGTGACGTCATCCGACACGATTTCATACTAAAAGTGATAAATATCGCTATCGCTAACTTCGGTAATAATAGAAACTTTTCAAAAATTTTAAAAGTTTTGTGCTCATTACCTTCAAATAGGCCCAAATAAAAAACATGTAGCGTCCTTAATCCCTAAGTACCCAGGAGTGCGTAACTGCAGAGACAAGAATTACCCTCGGTTCATACAATAACCAAAAAATAACCACATACAGAATGTTTACTCCGAATAACTAGCGAAAACGGCGCACGCACACACAGACGCGTACGTACGACGATCTCGAAGATACTCGGGTGAATGCCAATACGAATGTGTGCGTCTGTTTTCGCTCCGTCTTCGAGTCTGCCTTCTGGTAGTATCTATTTTGTGCAATAACCCTAATCTATCTTGCTTGGCTTGACCTATGAACTCAAAGAATACGCAATCCCAATTAGCTCGGTCATCGTAAGTCACAAATAACAAGCAGTCTTTGGTCTCCACTCCCAAAACAAAGATTTCCCTAATGATGGATGGACACAAACCTAAGGGCACAACTCTAATTCATTGATTTACGTAACATTATATCATGAGTTGATCTCGGAGGCTTTATGGTTATATGCAATGTAGAGAAGGTGCGAACTATTGGTTCCAACATTTGACCCTGTAACAATTGTTGCATATTGAATGTGTCAAAGTAGAATTGTGTCAATATGGGGCCAAATCGTTAAAAATCATACTCTAATCACATAATATTCTTGTTCCATAAATCTTGAAAAATTTCTTTTTGTTTTTGTATATCAAACAAATACTTTTGTATGTTGTTTGTACGGGACCATTCGTATGGCATGGTATTTATCTGAAAATAGTAACTATAAATATAAACCATCCTTCACACGAGCAAAAGGAAGCTGAGCTGAGCGGTAATCTACTCATGACGTCATGCCGGGACACGACGAGTCGCTTTTATTTTTTTTATTTATTTATTTAATAATAAAACAGAGTTTACAATAAAACTTATATGCTTACAGTGTGAAGAAAACCAGTTTAGGTTTGACCGCACACCGCATTCACGGCATCACTCATCACATTAGGTTCATCCATCCATCCATCCATCAGCCTAGTTCGTCCACTGCTGGACATAAGCATTTCCAGGACTTTGCCACTTCCGTCGGTCATCGTGGCAGATCCTTGGTGAGCGCGGTGCCGGAACCCTCGCACCAGTGACGCTGCTGCCCGTCACCAGTCTGTTCCATGGAAGGCCCGGCTATTAGGGATGGATATACCGCCTTCCATCGGTCCCAGGGATGGTGGGCCTCCTGGTTTTTTGCCTGTGAGCTGTCCTCTTACTCTCCCCCGAATTACTTCGAGCGGGTCTCCAAGTAAGACGGTGGTACCTCCACAGTCGAGCCCGGTACCACCTGTTATTAGGTACAATAGGTACTTATAAATAAGGTGCTAACATTCTAAAATTCACAGCTAGCCTTTGTTTGTGTATACACATTTAGGTGATTATTTTAATGCTCATGTACGACGATATGAATTGTGAGAAGAAGTGTTTTAGTTTTTGTGATTTGATTTTTATGTTTAGGGGAAGTTTGTGGCATTTCATCATGGGGATGTTGACATGCCATGGCTGACGACGTCTACCACCGGTTGAAGTGAAACGATTTCTCAGTTAGTTGGATCTTGGTCTTACCGTCTAGGGTGCGCCAGGTGTATTTGGAGTAAGTGGTTGTGACTCAGTTTACGCCATTCATAGGGTCGGAATTTAGATAATAGTAAATATTAACATTTCTAAACAAAATAAATACCACGTGCTACTCTATAATATCATTAAAAACAATTGCTGTAAATTTTTATAGTAACTTCAGAACAACATCAGGAATTTCAAGAAAAACTCTCGAATAGCATTCTCGTGTAATCACTATTGTTATTTAATTAGAGACATAACAATGGCAAAACATATTCAAGAATTAAAACATTAAACAAAATTATAAAAAAACAGTTTTCAGATACGATTTATAGTTTTTCCACACTACGCAAAAATGTTGCAAAAATGTTAAAATAACTGAGGTTTTCCATGCGCGACTTAATTCTACGGAGCGACGACCCTTAAACCGAATTAAAACCGCCAAGTGCGAGTCGGACTCGCGCACGAAGCGTTCCGTACCATTATCTATGAAAACGGCAAAAAAACATGTCTGTTGTATGGGAGCCCCCTTAAATATTTATTTTATTCTGTTTTTTAGTATTTGTTGTTTTAGCGGCAACAGAAATACATCATCTGTGAAAATTTCAACTGTCTAACTATCACAGTTCATGATATTGATGATATACAATACAGCCTGGTGACAGACGGACAGACGGACAGCGGAGTCTTAGTAATAGGGTCCCGTTGGTTACCCTTTGGGTACGGAAACCTAAAAACTAACGATCGGTGCTTCTGTACCATCTCTCCAACAAGCCGTTCAGAAGGTGGGCACCCATTGTCGTTTGTCGTCGTGACATGACTCCTCGATTGATGGAACTTGATGGAAGACGTGCCTCACCAGGTTCCTGGACTTTCACTCCGAGATATGGGTAATGGCTTTAATAGAAAATTAACGAGCCTTCCGCTGATGCAATGTGTTTCGGCGATAAAAGTGTTGCGAGGTCGGTACAGTCAGCAAAGGAGATAAGTAACCAGGCCCAGCGCAAACACTTTGAGCCTAAAACCCACAGGTGAGCATATACAAAATACATATACAAACATAATAAATAGTAGTTTATGCTACAAGGGCGCAAAGAAATAAATTACGAGGACGATTTAAAACACGAGCGTAGCGAGTGTTTTAAACGTAACCGAGTAATTTATTGCTTTTACGCCCGTGTATCATACTACATTTTTCAATGCATAGTGTGAGGAAATGAAAACAAATGTAATCTTGTGAACTTTAAATTATAATTGGCTCAAAAGGACTGTATCCAGAGCCGTTAAACAGTGGAAAAAAAAGTATAACGTCTATGGTACACAGGAAAGGCTGCAGGTTAGCCAACCATTGTAAACAAATTAAAAAAAATAATAATAATAAAGCCCTAGGGCAAAATAATCGACTTTTCGTTCGGTTTTGATGCATAAAAAGTGGGCCTTTACGAGCACATGCATTGAAAAATAAATTTTAGTCTATGTGTGTCTATTTCCTTTTACAGTCCGTAATTAATTAAGGTTAACTCTTTAGAGGAATCAAAAGTTAGAAAATTATGAACTACTATTATGACAAATATCACTATAACCAGCGGGTCTACCGCGTAATTCTGATTTTCATCAACATCAACTTGAGATTGAAATTTGACGTGCGTGGGACGACGCCCGCCTAACATATCTTTTGCACGCGTTGAATTTCGCATGCATTTGCTTGAAGTTGATACAAATCAGAATTACGCGGTAGACCCGCAGGGTTCCAAATTATCAAGATAATTTCGCTGCTTCATAATGATCCGATAAGTGTCCGATGAAAATCGGGTAAAGATCGGATAATACTTACCAGTGTAAAAAATTAATTTGTTATATTGTTTCATAACAAATGCATTATAATTTGAAATAAATATATATATATATATGTTGCCACATAGAGCATTTGGTTTATTTATATTTTTTGTATAATTAAAACGGCATACAAAAACTTAATTTCGAAATACATTTCGACCCACTTTGGGGCCGGCATCAGTCGAATTATACATAGTAAATGACATAAAATATATGCAACCTTATGACTAATGAGTTTAAATGAATGACATTTGATATATAAATAAATATATATTATACATACATATATATTTTTTTAATTCATATATCAAATGTCATCAAACACTTTGATCCTAAAACCCATAGGTGAGCGATATATGAGACGTAAATTACTTGGTCAATACATACACACATGCACTGTTTATTATGTATTTTTTATATCATCAATCACTCACCTGTGGGTCTTAGAATTAAAGTGTTTGCGCTGGGCTTGGTTACTTATCTCCTTAGCTGACTGTACACTGGTTATCACAGGCTGTTCATGTTTCAACTCATTCTTTTAGTAGCAAAGGGATTTTTATTTGGATGTGAGCTTAAGGTGATATACCGTGCTAGCAAAGGTCCCCGTTACTCCAGGCAGAAAGATCCGCAGTGCGAAAGGGACGGAATCGGGGAAAATTGTCAAAAAGTCGGTTTTAAATTAATGCAAAATTAACTAAAATAGCTACAAAAAATTCCATAACCAGTAATTTAGGTGTAGTTAAAACCCATCTAAATAAATATTTTTCAAGTCTGTATGCTATCCTAATTTGTCAAAAGTGTAAATTTAGACCTGATTTCAATAATTATTTCTATCGAATGAAATTTCTCCTATCGCGTTTCTAATAGACCAAAATCTAGTAAAAGGTCCCAAAATTGTTATACTAATTTATTTTAATTGGAACTTCATTAAGAGCAGATAAATAACTTCAAAAAATGTCAATTTCCACGGTATAGCCCCTTAAAAAGGTTTGCGTTTTTTATTTAGAACCTTGACAATCTTTAACTAAAAACTTACTAGAACACTTAGAAACAGAAGCGATTCAACATGAAGAATCCAGATTAACAGCATTGCAATACACATTGTAACAATCATTACAGTTTTTATAACCCTTTAGTAATCCCGTTTCCTGTATCTTTAATTTCATTTACACACGCAATATAATAATGACAATGACTGAATCATCACAACACAATTCATAACCTTTCAGACCTGCGTCACTCTCCTCTACACATGCATTATTGTATTAGACGGGCCTGTAAAGGTTATACTGGGTGGCGCAAAAGTAATGTCACAATTAGAATTGGCTGCCATTTTGTTATTAATGAAAAAATAAGAGCTTTGTTTTTATAAAAAGTTTATATGAAAGTGTAAAATTGATGACATTAATTGGAAAAAATTATATCGCTCAAATGGCCACCTCCCGATTTGATGCATAATTGCGCTCGTTTACGGCATTTTGAATTGTGGCTCCCAAAACATCTGGCTATCTGGCACCAAATTGGCGATTTCTACTACAACATTATCTTTAGAGACTTGCAAGGTTCGTGGTTTGTTGTGGTAAACGCAATCAATGTAGCGATCTGGACGGCCAGTTCAAATCTCCAAAACGAGAGATCAAAATTTGTCAAATAAGCAGTAACAATAATTCCACGATCTTGAGGTGTGTATCGCTCTATAACTTGTTGGCAACTAATTCTCTATGTACCTACATTATACAGTGACATTTGGCGCCATCTGCAAAAATGGCAGCCAATTCAAATTATGACATTACTTTTGCGCCACCTTGTATAAGGTCCTACAATAATAAGTACATTATGTATCGTTGACTGAACAAACTGCAGCAGAAAAAACCAAGTTTTTGGTGTAATTTATTTTTCAGTTTCCAGTACAAAGTGGTTCAGTCAGTTGAGTCGACTACTATAGAAAAGTGAAAAAAAAAGTTCGCGAAAATGAAATTATTCTCTTGGGTATGTGATCCATAGATTCCATAGTGAATACTGAATCACCAACAGATTATTTTTTTACTTTGATTTGTAGGACCTTATATATGAATAATGCATTCAATATTCACAAAGACTTTCAAGGCACATTTATCAAATAGGAGTATATTGTTTTTCTTATACACAATCAGTGTAAAATATAATGTTACACACGGCGTATTCCTTTCCCGCTAAATCGATCTCATAATTCTGGCGAATCGCTTATTTTATGAACTTACGAAAGTATACTTTCTAAACAATACCCTTAAAATGTTGATGGGACTATTCCCTACTGATACCATGAGATTGAACCACGACGCCAAAATTTTAATAAACATTAATGTAAAACAACGTTTAAAAAAAAATTAATATCAATTTGTTGTCATTTTTTGCACTTTGACGTCAGATGCAAATAAATCAATATTAATTAATTAATAATTTATTAATAATATTATATATTATATTAATTGTATATTATATTATATTAATTTAACCAATAATTATTATATATTATTATATTATATATTATATTAATAATAAATATTTGCATGATATTACTTGAGTCCTTGAGATTAATACAATAATAAATATGACGTAACGTTATATTTTTATGGGTTATATTTAACGGCTGGTTAGTTTGATTTCTTAATACTAAGTTTTAAGATTTCATGATAGCTTAATTTAAATCTTGAGTTAGTTCCAAATTTAACAGTATTTGGATTAAGACATTGTCATTAAAAATATTATGTTTTACATATACAGGGTGTTAATATAAAGTTGCGAAAGTCGGAAACTGGCGATAGTACTCGTCCATACGCAGAACTTTTCCTACGGTGACAACCGTAGAAAAATATTAGCTGTTCCATATAGAAGTAACATAGCTACCCGACCAAAATGTATGAAACGATAGATTTTTGTTTCTCGATTTCTCAGTTTATTTTCACGGAAAGTTCTTCGTTCTTCTATCGCCAGTTTTCGGCTTCCGCAACTTTATCTTAACACCCTGTATATAAGAATACCCTGACTGACTGTCTGACTGGTATATCAACGCCTAGACCCATTGACGTACTAACAAGTAGACATCGGATCTGCGCTCAAAAGTATCCGAACCAAAAGAGTGTCAAAACCATTTAAAACTAAAAAAGCGTGTCAATCGCACATCAATCAAAATTGAGCCATGCAGCAATGAGATACGATTCAAATTAAAATGTTTTGTTTCTTAATATTTTGACACTTCACTAAGGACACTTTTTTTGTAAATCTTGTACTAGACCCGAGGTCCATAGTTTGGTATATCAAGGCCTAGACCAAAAAGTTTAGTACCAAAAGATTTGAACTATACGTTCCTGGTATAACGTAGACATCCACTAAGAAGGAATTTTAAGAAATTATCACGGGATTGGAAGAAACGGAATCCAAGCTGCAAGGCATCCGGTTGTGTGAAATAAAATACAGTAAACTTTTGTTAGTTGCTGTGATGATTACCTCCACATCAATTACCCTCAGCCGCTGCGGGAATTTGTTAAAATTCAAAACGCCTGATTTGTACAAGAGACTGCAACGAAAGACTTTTTACATCTCTTTCTTAAACAAAAGGGAACAATTCCAAGGGTACAGTCCGGAATCCACCACCGAGGGTGGTTCAAATTGACCCGTACAAGAAACTCTACAACAATTTAATCTGTCCAGCGCCAGATAGCGGTAAACGTATCGAGTTTAAATTTATTGAGCAAAGATAATGGAAGTACGTGAGCCATTCGGTCCACTCTGGTCACAGAACATGGCCGTTCAGTGTGTCAGTATTGCGACTCGTGGTGGCTGATGATGAACAGCTACAGGTTACATTAAGGCGCCTCTTCCCGGCGTCATCCGAAAATGACTCTATTGATAAAGTGTTAATAAATATATTATATTTTGCTTTTGTAAGCTTTATTTATTTGTTGTTTTATTTATTCTCATTAACACTTCTTCTTCGCCTGGCCCTTTCCCATTTTATTTGGGGTCGGCCCTCCGTATCATACGTTTCCATTAAAACAATAAAAAAATTATTATTCGATATATTTCAACCATGGGCCGTCATCAGTCGAATGATAAAGCAATTTCTCTTTAACAGTATCTTATTTGACAGGACTTATTTTAAGCGTTCTGTCCTTGTCATTTTAATAGAGAAAGAAAAAGACAGGACGCTTAAAATAACCGTCTTCTCAAATAAGTTATGTCGTGTCACGCCGAATCGACACCACTGTAAAAAGCAAATTCATTTTCATTCTCGCGTATAGGAAACGGCATGAAAGTATTGCTCAAAGTCAAGCTGTATTTAGATTAAAATTAAGTAAAATTGCTTATTACTTTGAAATAATGGTATTTGGATGGTTCTTGCACAAAAATGCAAGGACAATTTTGCTTAGAAAAATTATTTATAGACACTTTTCCCGTCCATCGCGTCCATGTGAAAAGTATATTCTCCTGTTTTGCGATATCCGAAGACCCAGCGAGGTCGAAATGCAATGCGCGCTGATATGAACGTTATTTCTTATATAGTAGTTTCTGTCGATATTAGTACCGCCACAGGCCGACTCAAGATCGTTGGCGACTACCTGCACCTTAAATAAAACAACTTACTCTGCTTATGATACTGAACAACTGAAAATAAACTTTACAGTAAATTTGAAATAGGCAAATTTGTTAATAGTAGATTGTTATACATATAGAGTTAAATACAACTTGTTTTCAGAGCATTAGTGATGAAAATAAGTGGAAATTATTTTTCATAAGCGCGGGAAAACTTCTTCAATATGGTCGGCACTTCGGTAGTGTACGTTCTTTCAATAGCCATTATAATGAAATATGACGTGAAAACCATCATTAAATTCAATCCAAATTCAAATAATTTAATTTGATAAGTCGGTATACATAATACACTTTTTAGAAGTCAAATTTAATTTTATATAAATATATTTAATAAAATAATAAACGTACATGAACTAAATTAAAGGTATATTTAACTATAAATTCTATTTAATTTATGCAGCAATGTATATACCTCTATATATACATACGGTTCAAATGATAGCTAAAATCTACAGTTATATACTACATACTAATAGGTAACATATATAAATACAATACATGCCTAACTCCGCCCATTCGATTAAATATATATCTTAGTCTACCTGTCTCATATAGTCTATTTCCTTTTACAGTCTGTAATTAATTAATGTTAACTGTTTAGAGGAATCATAAGTTAGGAAATCATATTAAATTATGAACTACTATCATGACAAATATCACTATAACTCCATGCTTTACCATCATTCAAATGTAAATTTATTTTATAGTATGCCTTTTCAATAGGTCCTGTATATTAATACAGTTTAAACTTATTCTCTGACAAAGTAAGGACTTCCTTTGGAATTTTATTGTAAAATCTTATACTAAAGAGGTAGGTACTCACCTTGGCAAGACTGATTTTTGGAAAAGCCAGTTTATTTTTATTTCTGGTTTCTTTACAGTGTTGCTCGCCAAGCGTCGGGAAAGACTCAATATTTTTTCTGACATATCTAAGAACTTGGTAAATAAATTCACAAGGAACAGTTAATATATGAATTTCTTTGAATTTTTCTTTTAATGAATCCCGGTGCCTCATATTAAGTGATTGTGTTTTCTCAAACTAATAAATGTTATCGGTATTAATAACTCAGTTGTATGTTGATAATGAAACCAGATTTCTTAGAAGCTATTGTAGAAATAATACGAGAGCGGAACTACGAAGAGAAGAATTACCCTTACAATTGAAAAAGAAAGGTGCCCAAATTTAACCTACCATTTCTTTTATGGAGAGTACACACGCGATTTGACGGTATGAGAAGTAATGCGATAATATTTTCATGCGTGTTTTTAATCAATAAAATGTTTTAATTTAATAAATATTACGATATCTGTAACAGTATCACTGGTCCTATTAAACGCCTTCATACACATTAAGAAGATGGCATACCCTAGAAACTTTTTTTATTACCCGTCCAGCACAATAAATCCAATGGCAAAGACCTTGTTTGCTTTTGATAGAGGCGAATATATGTTTGCTCATTGGTCTTTTTCTTGGACGCTTTGCTTTTGATAGAGGTGATTATGTTGGCTCATTGGCTTTTTTCTTGGACGCGTAATACTAATGATCACGCAGCGAAACAACAAATTGGTGTGTTTTATAGCTAAAATTGAAATATTTTGTAGGCAAAAAATACCGGATTTAAGTAGAATCCCTTCATATTTCAATTACCTATTTTATGAAAAAAAAAATCAAGTTGATCTCTGAGCCGCGTTCTTGAAACGAACTTTTAAAAAATTTGAAAAAAAAAATTGGGTGGAAAACATTTTTTTTGACAAAAGTATAAATGTTCATACATTGTTTATAAGTATAAGTAGAATCCCTAGATAAAAGATCAATAAATCAAATGTATTTTTTTCCAATACAAGGAGAGTCCGAATTTCTTCAAACGAACCCTCGAAAGTCTGGCGTTGCTCATGCTCTAGGCTCATGTACAGTCTTAACATACAAATTTTTGGGTTCTGTATCATATCACACGAAACCCTTATTTATACATTTTGAAGTACGTAACATTAGAGTTTAAATACTATTAAAATTAATCGCAACCTACTTTTTTCGAAGATTTTATACGAAATAATGGCTACTTATCAATATTTATCTCCATGATTTATATAAAAGCGGCTCACCTCAATAGGTGTTATGGTCGGGAAAGCCGACCAGTGGGTCTACCGCGTAATTCTCATTTTCATCAACATCAACTTGAGATTGAAATTTGTCGTGCGTGCGACGACGCCCGCCTAACATGCCATCTCTTTTGCACGCGTTGAATTTCGCCTCCATTTGCTTGAAGTTGATACAAATGAGAATTACGCGGTAGAGCCCCTGGTCGGTTGCGCCAAACATGCTCTCGCGTTTGGACAATTTAACATATTAAAACAAAATATTTTCAACAAATAAAATGTTTGTAAGTAGTTAAGAAGTTGAACTACATTATAATTTTTCAGATTTGACACGCAGTTTCAGCAGATTTAGACTGCCTTCATCTGGGCGAGTGAAGACGTTTACGCGACGACGTTACGCCTCACACGACGACGTTACTAGTCGGCTTTCCCGATCATAACACGTATTGAGGTGAGCCGTTTTTATATAAATCATGAATTATCCTCAAGTCTCATTTAATTATATAATTTATCTCCATGGTTAATAATTGATACATAACTCACGTAATAGACTTACTAATAGACTTACTTATATATTAAACATTTTTTAATCACATATCATCATCATACCTATAATTTGAACGCAAAAACAAACATGCTAAAACATACAGAGAAATATTGCACTGCATACTTTCACTCGCGGAACTTGCAAAGATATTAAACGTTATAAATATGTATTTCACAAAGTAATTTTTAATTTGCTCATAATGAATGTTTGCCTTGAGAGGTTTGAATCATTATTTTAAATAAAGTTTCGCAAAGCAATAACAAAGTCTTCAAAATCCGTCAAGTCTTTCGTGATTAGAGGCCACGAGTTCCGTATTTTGATTTTTATGAGCGGTTTCGCAGCCGGATTGTGAAAAACCCGCCTTTTTCTAATATAATATTAAATTATATTTTTCTTATACAATAATTTTTGAAATTCTAATTTACAGAAACCAATGGAAATACACAATACATAAGTAATGAAGTTTTGTTGAATAACTACTGAGTGAATTTTTAATTTAAGTGTTCTGTTTCGTTTAATTAGAAAAAGGAGGGTTTTTCACAATCCGGCTGCGAAACCGTTTTTAAATATGACTAAAAATGTGTATACTGCATGTATATATAGTGCTAACTATTCCTCTTCAAGTTCTTTTATCTGTTTTTATAGCGACATCTATCATTACAAACAAGAAAAGATCAATCAGAAAATCAAAAACAATTTCAATAAAACAAATGTTTTTTGAAAAAATCATCGCGCCGGGTTTGGACCTGCGACCTCTTGCTTTCTGCCTTTTCTATAAGGTGACTTTGGTTGATATAGCCAAATTCATACTTGCCATTTTGTAAGTGGTCAATCAGTTCAATGGCCTATTCTGTAAAAATCGCAAAATGAAATTCAGGCTTCCTATACCAATTAACTCTGGGTTGTTCTTAAACAGGTGTAGGGGCACAAATAATAATTTTCGTATTTTGTAAACACGGTCATTGAACCTTGGTCCTGACCACATACCAAGACCCAAGTATGAATTCACCTACATCAACCAAAGTCACCTTTATAATATATTTAAAAGTAAAATAAAATAGCTTTGTTGATCCAAAAACAGAGCATTCACACAAGTTGCAAGGGCCCCTGACCCCGGGCCTGAAGACCTAAAAGACCTGATTTACTGGGTACCCCGCTCTACCACCAATAGACATTTAAGGCGATATGTAAAGTTTTAGCGTCCCTGTTACTTCATATGCGAAAAAACCCTCAGTACGAGAGAGACGGATTCGAGGAAAAGAAGCAAAACGTCGGTTTTATATTAATATTAAATCTACCAAAGTTGCCATCAAAATTTCGTTTTCGCCTCGTAGCACAGTGTATAATCGAGCGCGACGCCACTTAGTTTAATCATAAGTGCGAGGAGCGTGACACGAAGTTTTTGCGATTAAACAGTATGTCACGCTCCTCGACCTGTGATTCAACTAAGATAAAACACTATGCTACCGGGCCTAGTCCTAGATATTGTTAAAACCAATCTAATCTATCTATATATATAAAAAGAGAAGTCCTGACTGACTGATTCATTCACTGACTCATTCACTGACTCATCAACGCACAGCCCAAACCCTTCGACCTAGAAAGCTGAAATTTTGCACAAAGCTTCCCTTTGTAATGTAAACAAGGAATAAGAAAGGGTTTTTCGAAATTCTACCCCTAAGGGGGTGAAACGGGGGTCCAAAGTTTGTATGGAGAAACAAGATTAGTTAGACTATTTTATTCGAGACTTCACAGGAGTACTCCTATTCATAAATGAGTAAACACGTGTCTCAGGTTTTTTCAGAATTCAACCCCTAAAAGGGGGAAATGGGGTGAAAAAGTCTGAAAATCAACATGGGTATCGTTTGTATGGTTTATCGGGTCGCTGATTACAAAAACAACAAAGATTTTAAAATACAACGTGGTGGACGTGAAAAAGGGCTTTTCCAGAATTCAATCCCTAAAAGGGAGAAATGGGGTGACCAAGTCTGAAAACCAACATGGGTATCGTTTATATGGTTTATCGGGTCGCTGATTAGGAAAACAACAACGATTTCTAAATCTAACGTAGTGAACGTGAAATAACATCATTTCCTGTTGGGGTACGATGGGGTTGAAATTTTGAAATGTGTAAATATCAATATGGGTGTCGTTTTTATGGTTTTTTTGGACGTTAATTACGAAAATGGCATCGATTTTGAAGTTTGAAAATTCTTGAAAGTATGTGTGCCAGAGCAAATCGGCTGTAACAGACGGACAGACAGACAGCCACACAAGTGATCCTATTAGGGTTCCATTTTTTCCTTTTGAGGTATCTATATATCAAACTATCTATCCAAAATCTATCTATCTATCTGTCTGTCTATCTATCTATCTATCTATCTATATCCCAGCAAAATATCTTTGGAACGGAAGGTGGTACATCCCTGTGGGTTGGACCACGGGGTGCCAAAAAAAGTTTTTTTTTTTAAATTTCAAAACTTTGACTGCCTGTATATCCCGAACGGCTGGAGTTAAACCCATGTTGATGGGTGTCTAGGAAAATGTCTCGACGAGATCGGTCTGCCGAAAGTGTCAAAACTTTACAGGCCCGTATCTCCCATGTTCATGATACTCTAAGAAAAGGGTTCGGCGAGATCTAGACGACGACGCCGGTAAAAAAAAAACGAAAATAAAAAATTGACAAAATTTTGATCGGCCATATCTCCCGAACGGCTAAGCGTAGGGAGTTCGGGTTTTAACTATAGTGATCGGTCAAGCTGGGGCTACACACCAAAAAAAAATTAATTTGTCAGGTTTTGACAGTTTTTTCACAGGTCCAAAAAAGTATTCCGATTTACATGAAACTCGGTATCAAGGGGTATTCGGGGTCGCTGATTACGCTGCCATATACAAATTTGACATTCTTTGACAACTGATAGGGATTTTGATACTTTTTCGGAAAAACTTTGATCGGTGAGTTCCTTTTTTTGGCACTCTGGCGAGGCAGAAGGCCGAGCTAAGCTCCACGAGGCCGAAGGCCGATTAGTGTGTTTCTAGCGAGGCCGAATAACGAGCATGTGAGTTTTTCGGCCGAGCACTACACCTTGACTCCCAGAGGGAGTGAGAGCACTTATAATGTTTGTTTCTGATCCTATTAGGGTTCCATTTTTTCCTTTTCGCAATGACGATTAGTAAGTCTCAGGGTCAGTCACTGAAAACAGCAGGAATTGATCTTAGGGGGGACTGCTTTTCGCACGGCCAGTTGCACGTAGCCTGCTCGAGAGTGAGCTCACCTAGCAGCCTGGTCGTGTTAACAGCTGAGGGCAGAATTTCTAATGTATAAAGAGGTACTTCATGTATGAATTTAAAAAAACCAATAGGTAATAGGCCCCGCCAAAGAGACTTTACCTGGAGATCAAATAATTGTACCAAAAATACTCCAAACCAGATTTAAATACGTTCTATAAAAATTAGTACACAAACACTAAATCAACGCGAGCGAAGCCGCGGGCAAAAGCTAGTAAAATATAATTGCGGTCCATATGTTGTTATCCATTATGTCCAAATTGTCAAACCAGGAGAATTGGTGCCGAAAAATATTTTTATCGAGCCGAATTTCTCCAATCGCGTTTCTGTTTAACAGATGCCTAAAAAAAAATCAAATAATAATATATTATTTTATCAAAATAATACACTCTTTACTGAAGTTCTGAAAGTGTCGATTTCTTTTTCCGTAGCGCCTTAATATTTTGAACTTAAATAAAAGTTGGTTTGTTGCTAATAATAATTAATTAATCTTATTCTAAAAATACTACAATATTAGGTTTACATATGTTTATTTTATGTTTGTGTGAAGGTAATTTTAAAGTAAGGAACATGGATATTTTTGGGACATTGCTCATAATCAAAACAGTACATGCTAAATTCCTAGATTGATCCCTTTTTAACCACAACATTTGCAGAGTAAGATTTGCTTCAACTGGACCCTAAAATTATTTTGCAAAGTAATAAAGAAACGCAAAAAGCGTTTCCTTTCGCGCAGTGAAATGTGGGAGTCGCGGGTAGATCAATCAAACTCGCCCACTGACATACATTACAGTAACCGTCCTCACCTTCCCATGAATGATGCGCGTACGCAAACAATAGACGATTTTTACACTATAAAGGTCGTTACTAGTAACCAATCTTTAAAATGGACCACACTTTCGAGACCTTTCCTAGTATATATTTTTCTATATTTCTATACAAAGTTCGGTTTAAACTAAGTTGACCCAAGTTTCTTAGCTCCTATTATTGAAATCCGCACGTCCCTTTATCGGTACCACACATAAGTACGTGGACTCTATGAAATGGTTCTAAACTTCATTGTCATTTTTGAATTTTTATAGTAATACGAGTCTATATACCTTTTTTTGAAGAAGTTCTTGAACCATCCGGCGTTTGTAAGTAACGTATGAATGTTTGTTCGACGATAAATTGATACCTTCACAGATTTTGGAAAAAATGTAGTCATCGAGAA
Source organism: Ypsolopha sequella (assembly GCA_934047225.1). Lineage (NCBI taxonomy): Eukaryota > Metazoa > Arthropoda > Insecta > Lepidoptera > Ypsolophidae > Ypsolopha > Ypsolopha sequella. Next base: position 17,442,044 of record OW204004.1, on the reverse strand, counting down.
AAACGGCAATTTTCGGATTTTGGAAGTGAAAACTTCTTCAGGCGCTTTAATAAATTTTCGGTCTTCGACCAAAATAAAATGAATGGACGGGCCTTGTCTTTACAGTTTCCTCACTCATAACGAGTCTAAGCAATTGGATATATACTTCAATACCTAATTTTTATTTTTATGTTTATTTTGCTTTTTGCACTTTGTAAATGCACAAGAAGGTATTTTTTCGTCAGTTATTTGGATGGCATGTAATAATAAGCGTACGTGTCACTCTTCTAACAGACAGAGACAGAGATGAAGTGAGAGCCGGCGCTCACTTTACAGACTTCAAAAATCTGTACGCTATGGCCCGTCCATTTAGGTATTTTATTTTGGTCGAAGTTTTCAGTAGGGGAAAATCTTATGGGTTCGCGTCACCATCACCAACATGCTACTTTGACAGTCAAGTTTTCACTCCTGTCGGCAGCCCCCATAACTGCCTGTGTTCATCGTTTTTCGTCTTACTGATACGGAAAATAAGTCTATATGGGTCAACCGAGAACAGGATATAAGAACTCCAAGAAATGCAAAATAAGAATCCTATACATTTAGAACTTTGATTGTAATGTAGTACGAATACAATATACTGTCAGTGACTTTACCACTTTGCCTGTGGTCTTAGAGACATTAACCGTCAATTTAAGATTATCAGACGCCAGTCTTATAAACTACATTGTTACTTTCGTTTATTAGCCGATTCCACCGATAAGGGTAATGAGATGCTTGTTTTGAGATCGCAAAAAAGTTAGCAAAAACTGTGAATGGGCTAGTTAGCACAATGTCAAGAGAGAAAAGGGTATGACAAGACAAAAATGTATCAGTATTGCTAATCTATATTGATAGCTTAGTTAGTAAATGAGTGCTCACAAGGGGGGGGTGGATGGGAAGGTCGAAAGCAGAAAGTTTGACTTCGGATCTTTGTTTGGACTAGTTAGGAGACAAACTGAGGTAAGTCCTAAGGGGGAGCACAAAGAAGGTCCCGTTTTGTGGTTTTTTGCTTACATCTGGAAAACGAAGCGTCATAGGAAATTTTGTTGTACTACATGAAAGGTAATAAAATTCTTTACATCTTTGATAATATACACTTTTTACATATTCCTAATCATTGTCTAGCTATGAGTTTCCGTTTTTTGTCATGCATTCGTCTACAACTTTAAAACAGTTCATCTGAGGAACAGTTGCCATTTATTTACATTTACACAACAATTAACAATTTATATTCAACAAACGCTCAAAAGTAAACGAAATAAGCACAGAAGATGTCACCAACCAATAAATTCTTCCTCAGCGTTTGCTTATTCTTCTTCCTCCTCATCTGTCTGATGATGGTACGAAACCTACTACTTCTGCTACATCATCGCCACCGTCATCATCGTCGTCGTTATCCTCCAACATGAGGATGTCAATTATGCAACTTCCGTGGCAAATGGTAGAGCACAGCATGGAGGCCTTCCCACACCCACATCTAGCACTACTGCAATCAGTGGTGCACCGACAAAATATTAGTCTCAATACTTCTTCCGGTGCAGCTGGATCTTTGGTTTGGATAGGAACCAAGATGCTGCTTTCTTTCCGTGTGCACCTCTATAGTGCAGGGGAAAGATCATGTCCAAGCCAAGTCTGGACCACGTGGTAAGTACGGAAAGAGTGCTCCATCGCTGCTTCCTCAGTTGGTGGAAGGAAGAAAATGTCTGGTTTGACGTTCGGTACCGACTGGAGGAAACACTGGTAGCGATAGTTATTAAGAAAGGTCTCGAGTGTTGAAATTGCTGCACTGTGCTGAACTTCATGCATACCAGTTTCAAACAGTGCAGCACCTGCATGAGGCTGACGCGCCAAATCGTCGCACGTTTTGTGAGTGGTTCCTTCAAAACCAAGACAAAAAGATTTTGTGGACTGACAAGTCAATGTTCACACGTATGGGTCTGTACAATTTCCACAACGAAAACTGGTGGGCGTACAGAAACCCACACATGATTCGTGAACATCATCACCAAGTGCTGTTCAGTGTTAATGTGTGGGCCGGTATTATTGGTGACAAAGTGCTTGGGCCGTATTTTATTGAAGGACATCTAACCGGAGGCACGAACCTAGACATGCTTAGGGGTGTAATTGCAAACTATTTGGAGGACGTGCCGCTCGCGTACTTGCGTGACTTTTATTTCCAGCAAGACGGAGCACTACCTCATTACGCCCAACAGGACAGGTACTAGAATACCTCAATGAAGAGTACGGAAACCGGTGCATAGGTCGCGCCGGGCCTGTGGTTTGGCCTGCAAGGTCACCAGACCTCACGCCCTGTGATTTCTTTATTTGGGGGTAAATCTAACGCCGCGTATATTATGAGGAGTCTCAAAGCTGCGGAGAACTGAAAACATATCGTCGAACGTATTATCAGTGCATTTGATGCTGTAAAAAATGACATTGTAGTGCTGAGAAAACTGAGAAGGAATGGATTTTAATTGGATTTTCCATAAGCGTGATATTAGATTTTTTTAGGACTTTGCGGCTGGTATCACTAGTAATCACTACTGTTTTATAGCTATTGTAATATCATTAAAAATATGTTTATGCATAAATAAAACTTTTAACAATAAGTTTTCTTAGCTAAAAGTTGTATTTTGGCCGTTATAATTATTTCTTAGTATTTTATTACAAATCACCCTTAAATAGCTTCATCTATTTTGGTAAATAAACAGTTTTAATGCGAAATTAGATGCAGCAATTGTATAACAGATGCTGATACCTTCTTTAATGGAACGGGCTAGATACTATAATAACATAACCGAAAATTATTAATCTAAGTATATTAAATACTAATAAAGACTGTAAAAGAAAAGAGCTATGTCTGTCTGTACATTGATGATATTCCAAAAAAATAGCAGTGTATGATACTAATACAAAAAAAAAACGGGATTTTTGTCGGTATTTCATGCATCGCGCAAAAACTACTGAAAGGGTTTTGATGCGGTTACCACTGTACGATCCTCAGCACTGAGACATGGATTACAAAGAAAGAAGGAAGGGAGATCACTGTTCGATTTAACTTATTAATCTTATTATCCAACTTAAAAACTGGGATTTTATTGTGGATTCCCAAAGGCTGCCGCATTATCTTCTTCCACGCTGACGAAGTCGCGGGCAACAGCTATACATAAATAAACATAATCACATTGTTATTCAGATCCCATTCCGTCCAAGAATCCTTCCCTCTCAATGGAATTCTTAAAAAGACAGCGTAAAATTGTGAAAATAAAAGTAAAATCATGAATCGTGCTCTAAAAGATTCGTTCATCATGGTTAAAGTCCTACCGAACGAAGCAAGCGAACGTTCAGTCGTGCTCTTTCCCTCTGCAGTCAAATGAAAGAGCGCGGAAGACTCGCTCGCTAGTTTTGTACGCAGCCTTCCACAACGACATAATGCAGCACTCTGGCAGGTTGGTGTTATCGCAGAAAGCTCTACCCTTCCACTTTTTATCTTATTACCGGGCTGTAAAGTTCAAAAATAATCAACGTCGTACCGACTTTCAGTGGTACCATGGGATGTCGTCTAGATTAGATAAGTAAGCAAGAAAATAAACCCATTAAAAAAAGTTATGTTTTATCTATCGCTATATCTATTTTGGATTTAAATACTATTTATCTGGAATTAAATGAGTAATGTTCAAAGTAGCTAGGAGTTTACTGTGAAATTTATTAAATCGATTGTCAAATTTGGTTACTCTAGATTCTCTAGCTAGAATGTCTTGTTCGTTTGGTTAAGTATTGAATAAATTACACAAACTGTGTCAAAGTAGCTGCGGTTGTTAAAAAATAACCGAACCCTGCAAAATCATATTATTAATCAATCATGATTACCAGCCATTTTTGCAATGTCATCTGACTGGTGGTCAGCCAACTATCGTTACTTCTTGGGATTTAGATCTCGATAATGGCCGATAATTGTCGAAGAAAAACGGTTTCGGAACGAGATATTACTTGGCAAAGTTGAGGATCTTTCATCAAGTTTTGGAACAGCTGAACACTTTACAGTCAACCATTTTCAAAAACCAAAAGAATCTTTTAGAATCTTTAAAAGTGTTTACTTTTCACTCCTGCAAATTCTCCAGAGGTTGTGGAGACAGAATCAAACTACTTTTGGCAGCGAACAATAGTATATACTTAAATATAATAAAAAGGGGTTAGGGACGGACCCTTGGTTGACCTCTCAACTCAATCTTCGAGATACGATGGGGCCACTTCGTACAATTTCGGATGATAATCGATTCTAAAGCTAGCAACCTGACCAGCTCTACCTTACCCGTGACTAAAATAACAACTTGCACTTCTTTGCCGTCCACGATGTAGACAACTGGATGGAAGCTTGGGTCAGAACAACAAAGGTGGTTTTTGAACAATCTAGTTATCTATTTGTTATGGTGTACTAGATGTGTTTTTGACTGTGCGTCTTGTCTTGCTTGACCTTAATAGTGGGAATTATAGCATATTGTTTAGTATTTTTAAGGTACTTTACTCCTAAAAAGTATAAATATCCAAGATGCATTTACTCTGGGTTTATCTTTAAAAATTGCTTCATCCAGAACATTTTCTTAAAGATGGATCACGGAACAAACTGAGGTTACAAACTTATTGTTGAAAAGCTTTCTTATCTTCAATCGATGTAATGCAACATTACCCAAAAAGATAATTAAATTTCAAGGTATCGTAGTATACCTATATAACCTTTTTTTAGAGGACGACCCATATCAAAAAATAATAAAGGTCCCATATTAGCTATCTCGGAATATAATTTTGTTATTGTAAGACGACTGGCAACTCAGAGCTGTCTTGACTGTCAAGCTTTTGGACTGTGTAAATGTTGTGCACTTTGACTAAAGCATAACTAAATAATTAGAATAAAACTATATATCTAAATAACTTTATCACCTGTATTACTTGGAATATATTAACAGAGATTTTTATTACATCGAACTACCTCAAAAACTAAGTTGATAATTGTGTCGATTCGTTTAAACTCATTTGACAGGACTAAACTTAATTCCAACGTTCTGTCTTTTTCTTTTTATATCGAAAAGACAAAGACAGGACGCTTGAAATAAGGTTAGTCTTGTCAAATAAGTAGTGTTACACCGGATCGACACTATTGAGGACAAAATTAAATATTTATTTCGACAGCTAGTTGCACCATCGCCTATACATTTTAATCCTATGCCAATTAAAAAATAGCCATAGTCGATGTCGATATTGTCAACAAGTAAACATAGCCAACTTACACATTAGTGAAATAAGTTACTGTCCTGTCAAATTAGACCGATGTATCCGAGGATGAAACAAAAATAACCATCGTCGATGTCGGTATTGTCAACAAGTAAACATAGCCAACTTACACATTAGTGAAATAAGTTACTGTCCTGTCAAATTAGACCGATGTATCCGAGGATGAAACAAAAATAACCCGTGCTTTCAGTTCACAAAACAGTACAAACCACAATCAATCCTTGGACGAGATAATAGACGAAGATGATACCACTGCATCAAATCAACTGTCGGTCAGGATAACACAAGACTTGTACCACATAGCTTTGCATCTTATACCCCAGTAATAAAGTCCTTAGTTTATTGACTAGCATGGGAATGCGTGAGCGCAGCGGATCCTGCCACAATCTAGTAATTATCTCGAATAGATCAAAAGGATATCAAGGAAGACAGGTTTGTACAGATGGTGGTCTTTTTAAAATGAATAAATATTAAAGCATTTTTAAAAGAGTATTTTTATTCATTTCTTCATTCGTCTTCCCTAAGTTTGACCGAAATGTCGAGATTTTCTTGTAAAAATCTAAGTAAGGCTTGGTTGGCTGTAATATCTATTTCGTAATGATGGAAACTCACCCTAATTTTAGTGACATATATAAACTAAATTTGTATAATCTGTCAATCTGTCAATTTAACATCTGTCAATCAATATAGGTAAGCTGTTGATGTTGTCGTTACCTTATTGCAGTATAGGAGCAGATAAAAGAATTAGATTAAATTAAATCATGTAAAGGTGTGTTAATTCAAAACCATTTCGAGATTTTGGCTTAATAAGCCGTATTTTAGAACTTGTGGTCTAAAAACCTCAAGATGATCAATATATTTACGAAAAAGCTACAACTTCCATTTGATTTCGTGTCACGTCACTTGAGAAAAGGCTGTTTAGAAAAATGTATCTTTTGCTATCTAGATAAATTTACAATAATTTGCTTCCGACTGATTTGACAGATGGATGACGGATGAGAAGACAGACAAAGACATACCACTTTTTTATAAGCATGGCGAAGGTCTACAATCATTATGTCTAAAATGTCCCAAGCGACGACGTCGTATCTGAAAATTCTTTACAAAATCCATTGAGTTATCTATAACTCAATGACAAAATCATAAAAAATATAAACATATACCATAATAATGAAATTTATGACCTAAACTGGCGTATATAATCCGTAAAAAAAATATTAAAATCTTTTAGTAATGAAGCTACGGGAGTTTTGAATTTTGAACCATCGTACGGCTAATTACGTAGAAAAAAAAGCGTTGAAAGTCATGATGGGGTTTAATTAAATAAAACATGTGAAAAGCCGAACTATTTAATATTGTACAACAATGACAAGGAAAGTGAAAATTATTTACAACAATGGTTATCACAGACAGAAAGTAATTGAAAACTAAGAGATACCGACCAAAATAAATAATACTTATATATATAAAACGTGAAAGCAGAAACACCTTAAAATCAATTAAGATTCTCATATAGATAAAGGAGAAAATCTTTGCAGAAATTGTAATTGAAAATATTAAACCTCGAGAAATTGGCAAATAAAATTAATTTCTGTTTACTGTAATGAGAGTGTTTAAAAGACCTTAAAATACTTTTATATTTTTTTCATTATATATGAATGGTATATCAACACAAACAGTACTATGGGGTAAAAATGCTAAGGCCCATTTTTGCATATATTACAATGGCGAGCATTAAGGTAGAGGTTGAAGAAACTTTAAATGGCAAAATAAGTCAAAATAAATATAAAAATATTTTTAAAAAAGTGTTTTCTCAGCTTTATATAAATTATGAAAAAATGTATAACTTATTATCTTAAATAAAACCTGTATTTAAAATAAGTTTAGATTTAAAAGCCTTTGTAAAAAAGACATGTAGTAGACACCGAGAGCTATAGCCGATAAACTGCTGAGCAGTTTGGCTTGAAAATTTTATTAATATCTTGTAATTGTCTTTTGATAAATAAATAATATTTATATATCTAAGAAAAAGTACTAAGGAAAACAATACTTTTATTTAACTACCTAATTGTTTTCAAACAAACAAGTAACACTGTGATAGGAATTTATGAACGCCATAAATTTGAAAAAAGTTTTTTTTATTTAAAGGAAAAATAAATTAAAACTTTATATAATAGATATTTTTATGTCATTGCGAAATATTCTACTAACATTCCATAGACACCTCACAATTTTGTGTAAGCGTTTGTATGGAGTTTTGCGCGTGATGGCGCCTCCTAAAGTCCTTAAAAGACTAAAGCAAAATTAAAGTTTAAAAAATCAGAAAACCACAAGTATATTTTAAATCAGACCATCCTATCGATCTAACGAACGGCACACAACAAAACAACAAAAAGCAAGACGAATCCTGGACGACGACGAATGAATCTAGTTCTTTTTTTTTAATTCTTGTTTGCCGGCTTGGAGTGTTTAAAGTTTGATCCTTGCTTCTTTGTGATAGTGACTGATGAAGCTAGTTCTACACAGTTATGTGATATGCAATAAAATAAAAGATATATTAAAAGGCCACCTGAGACAGGTATCAATCACTTACGCAATATCATAAACGGTACCCGTTACGACTACAAGCCTTTTTATTACAGTTAGACTCATTTGTTTGACAATGTTACAATCATTTGTTATGGACATCTAACATTACTTTAGACTAATGTAGTCCAAGGACAAAAACGAAATAAAGTTTATTAAGGTTTAAACTCAGTCGTTCAGTGAAAAGTACACAACTTAACTTTGTTTTTCTTGTTAAGAAGTTAAAACTGAAAAAGATATTGGTCTATCGCAATTCACGCCAATAGTTCAGTATAAGTTAGGTTTTGAATAAAGAGCTTAAAATTTAATGAACAATTAACCATGATTTTGTCGAAACAAACTTAAAATATCGTGAATAATTGTGCATTTTACTTAAAACTGTTGATTTCTAAACCTAACTTATACTGAACGTACTGAACTCCTTGCGATGGATAAATCACCAAGTGTTCAAACATAGAAATTTATTTCTGTCATAGTTATACTGAACTATTGGCGTGAATTGCAACAGACCAATATCTTTTTCACTTTTAACTTCTTACCAAGAAAAATAAAGTTAGGTTGTGCACTTTTTACCAAAGGACTGATGTTTAACCTTAATGAAGACATTTTCGAAGGGCAGAAACTCAAAAACTGAAAGTTGTCTAAAAACTGTAACAACATTCCTGGAAATACGACCTGCAACAATTCGGAACTCTTACTTAAAATATTCAGTTAAAGCTCCAATATGTGCGTTCCGAATTGTGCTGTTAAAGCGAGGGTATCCGGAGAAATCGTTCCTGCTCCAACGCTTTCATTTTACACTTGAATATCCTGCTCAGTGGAAGCGGGCCGCTCAGAAATCTCGCGATTTTAAAGTGTTTTTATGGAATGAGGAGGATGGGTTTTAAATATGACGGCCGTTTTGTATCTCATTTTGTATCACGTTTATTTTGGTATAAGTTATATTGTCCAAAACCTAATATAACTCAAATAAACTGAAATTTACATCATAGTTTAGGCATATCTTTGCGATTTTATTGGATGCAGGAAAATGCAAGTGATCGCATTAATCAAAATCAAAAAATACAATGACATATATTTTTTTCTAATTTTTATTATCACAATTTCACGGTTTAGATTGAAAAGAGACAAATTGGGAGAACCCTTAATGAAAATGAAATTCGCAAAACTGGAAAAAGAATAACTTTACCACACGATAACACTGATTATGAATGAGTCAAAAATTAATGATAAAATAATAATCAACATCAATCATACACAAATTATTAGTTTGCAAACAAAATGAAAGTTTCCGACAACATTAAACATTTGACTAGGTACTGAAAGAAAAACAAGATAAACAATAGGGTCCCATCTAGCGTTGCCATCCGGCCGGATAAAGCCGGACAGTGTTAGGCTTTTTGACCTCTTGTCCGGCCAAATGTGGTTGCGTCCGGCCCGTCAGACTTTTGCTAGGCTTTTTATTATGCTATTTTTATTTTGTTAGGCTCGTTCAGTCACTTCAGTCAGAAACGAGCGAGCGAGACACGACTCGCTGACTCGTCAAGACATGCAGGTTCACATACTACCTACATTTCTGTGTTACTACCCGCGGCCGCGCCACCCCCGCACCGCACACACCTCACCCTACGCGTAATATTTTGTAAGCGGTGACTACAATTTTGGTATTGTTTTACCTTTCAACGTTCTTTACTATACGATTAATCTGACAATACCTTTTTTTAGCGTCCAGCCTTGGGATTCAAAAGTCCAGCTTTTAAGAGGGTGCCGAGCAAAATAATCTTAAACGACAGTCACTGTTAAATTGATTTATTGAATAATATTTCAATGATAAATAAATGAAATATATATTTATTATCACATCGAATATATCTACACTTCCGCCGCAGCGAATATTAAAAATAACTTATGGTATAAGAAACAAATCTATGTAAAGTAGCCCTAAAATCTAAAAAAAGTATTGGGGTTTTGGTCATTTCAATAACTTAACTGTTGAATTTTGTCTCAATCGCAATTCAAGACAATCACAAACGTTATAAAACACAATTGGGCCGTTTCACATTTTTTAAATTTTGTCTGGTAAATTAAATATGATTTTTTCTGTTAAATTCAATCAATTGGACCACGATAAAAATTGACCACGAGAGAACAAGCGAGGTGTCTAATCGTTCTACGCTCGGCGCAGCCTTAAATATGTGTTTTATTCGATAATTTTGTCCAAAATCCTTTTTTTTCTTAGCGTTCGGCCTTGGAACCTAAAAGTCCGGCTTTTTAACGGGTAAGTCCGGCTTTTTTATTTTTAGAGATGGCAACGCTAGTCCCATTAGGTGCCAAAGACAATCATTTTTCCAAGAAGGCTGTATTTAACACGAGAAAGTCTTTTATTTACGTATGTAAATGAAGCTGTGACCCAATTTTTTAATATCTTAATTATGATAGATGTGTTCAAACACCTTTTATCTGAAGAATGTGTCAACAGCAGCACCATAAAGGAAACGATAACCAGAAACCTGAATCTTGCGACATCCATAAGTCTGTCAAGCATACGTAGTAGACGATGAGTGGGTTCCTTAATCTTTTCGACACATATAAATGGGAAAAAACTGCACAACTTTCAAATAACCAAGGTATACCAAGTATATCATTAAATCTTTTTCAATGCAGTTGCTCGTAATATTTCTTTTTTGTGTAACAAAATTATGCGGAAACCGACTCTTTATTTCACGCGTGAAATAAAACAGTACTGAAATCCTTTATTTCACGCGTGAAATAAAGTAATTTTTTCAAGTTTTTGACTCTGTGGTGCATGGTGCAAGTCATAAAATTTAAAAAATTACAAAGATGCAAGGAGGTTTTGCTGTCCAAAAAAAAACAATTATTTATAAGTATGCGCGCTCTAGCAATAATTGAATGATGATAAACACCATATCACATAAGATTCTTGATTATCTCATTTAAAAATACGTGTTTTGTTTCCGCAAACAAAAATATTTTTCACATTATTGGCTGTATGTATACTGTACCTTTGCCTCAAGAAAGAAAAAAACTGTATGAAACGCGTGCTCTGCAAAGAAAGCACGCCATTTTGTTTTAAATAGGCTTTGGTGAAATAAAATTACTTTCTTTATTATACTTATTTTTTTGTTGTATTTCCTCGCAAAATGCATTGAAAAATGTTGTAAGATACTTGAGCGTAAAAGGTTTATATCCGAATGCGTGCCAATGAAAACACTCGCTGCGCTCGTGTTTTCAATTTGGCACTTATTCGTATAAAACCTTACTTTCCGCACGTGTATCTTAAATAACTATTATGTTAGATATATTTCCATTCGGCCCGAAAAATATCTCACAAAAATGTTATTTAACTGTTTTTGTATGTAATTATAATCATTGAAAAGACAAAAAGTGTATATTTAATATTTATTTACATTCAATCTTTTAATGATATATAATACTTGAGATTATACCTATATAAGTAGATAGGACTCGTCTTTGAGGTTGTTTTACACTTTTTTTTTGCGCCTTTTTATATTGGTCTACAATTAGTTGATCGGATTCGGGGCTAATTCGAACTCTAGAAGGTGTTAAAGTATCGAAGTTCACTTAACCCCCACAGCAAAAGTTGTTTATATGGACAAGCACTGGCTATAGTTTGTGTTTCGCCAACTAATATTAGTAATATTATTTTATCGTTGACATCTTTTTCATTCCACCCAAAGGTTGCCTGGAAGATATTGCTATTAGCAATAAGTGCCGCATTTGTACACAATGTCTGTCTTTTATGTGAAAATGTGTTGTAAATTATGTTTGTAAAGGTAGAAAAAGTGTAATAATATATATATATATATATATATAATTTAACCTGACATACACTATTTGTTTCAATAAAACCACAAAATGTTCTTTATCTGCGGAAGAACGCGAACTCACTCAAAAAACATAACCGCGCAAAGTATAAAATAATTTCAAGTGTTAGCCAATTATAAAGAGACCATAGATATCATAATAGATACTATTGTTCCAACAGGGATCCAAACTGCCAAATTATCCCTGTAGATGGCGCATCGTCGATCCGGCCATGAAAATCTGTCATTGCAGTACATTGTTATGGTTTTTGCGTAGTGATTTGTGATTTTCGATTAATTTCTTGGAATTAATCGAAAATCACAAAAAACTATAATGGTGTTATTTATTCCCGGAAACCCCCGTATTAAAAATGAATAACATAATAACAATAACAAATATATAACATACTGAAATACAGGTGATAAGAGCAAGTAAAAAAAACGTGAGATATTGGAGAAAAGCAGTAGGAAAACCGGAACACACACAACAATAAAGTTTGACATAACCGGACCGTAGTATTTATTGGCCGGACCTATGCTAGCGCCATCTGTACTTAGCTTTGACTGTGGATCCCCTTTGAAAGAGACGCATGATTTTGTACTACCTGAATTAATTTAATTATGATCGTGAAACACTTTAATCTTACTTTAATCGATTAGAAACAATTTTTATTAATCTATGGTTGCAATAAGATTTTTACTCTATGGTTTCCTTCTCCGTTAAAATGGTTGGGGAAGGGTTTCATCGGAATTCTCTGGTTTTATCATGTTTTGCCACTGTTACAGCATCCACAATAATCGATTTTAAGTTTTTGATTTTTACAATATAATATACAGTTAAAAGAGATTCAAAAACTTCTTTTAAACGCTGTTTAGCTTCTAAAAAGACTCCTTGTTATCGGATCCCCAAAATTAATTTACTAAAAAGAATCTAATCCGCATTTATAACCCTTAATTAAATATTTACCAAGAACTATGTCCTAACTAAAACAAATAGTGAAACAGTACCTATTTGCATTAAGGCCTAAATGTTTCAGAGATAAAATCCAAGATAAAACGAACCATTTGTAACCAGATAATTTTGTGCGTCGCTGATTAATTATATAATTGTTAAAAATACGGAAATCAATAATGGAAAATTTATAATACAAAATTATGTTTCTTTTGTTGGAATGTACAAAAACAAATCAATATCATTTCAACACTATGTTATGTCTCTTTCTTACTTGTTAATATTTGTTTTTATGAACAAGCCACTTCAACCACTTAACCAACACACCCTTGGATAGTTTCTCATTACTGCCTGCGCCTTTAGCGAGCTATACGTGACACACCTCTCCTGACAAAATAACTATGAATAAATAGTATATTTTTCCTGGAATACCTATATCCTAACATCTTTGAGGTCATAAAAAAACACGAGTTTGGAGAAAACAAAATCAAAATGATAATATTTTTTGAAAATATTGCGTTCACTATCAAACAATGCGTTAATGGCGAGATAAATTTTATTGGGAACTCATTTTGAAAATAAATATTGTGGTAAAACCGGTAAATAAAAAAAACCGGCCAAGTTCGAGTCGGACTTGCGCACGAAGCGTTCCTTAATATTATCTATAAAAACGGCAAAAAAATATGTCTGTTGTATGGGACCCCTTTAAATATTTATTTTTATTCTGTTTTTTAGTATTTGTTGTTATAGCGGCAACAGAAATACATCATCTGTGAAAATTTCAACTGTCTAACTATCACGGTTCATGAGATACAGCCTGGTGACAGACGGACAGACAAACGGACAGCGAAGTCTTAGTAATAGGGTCCCGTTGGTTACCCTTTGGGTACGGAACCCTAAGAACTGGTTGAAACCCGTTAATAGTTATAATTGATTAAACACAGGAAAAGGTTATAAGTTAGGATTAAAAGTAGGTGTTAAGGTAAAGCCGCGTTTTAAACCTAAATTTTTACCCGATTGGCTGATTAATCTCTAGTGTCTTAAGGCCAAACCGTGGACTACAGGCAGTTGCGTAGTCTCAGTCATTCGTCCGTTACCGACTTCCGTAGATTTTGCGGAAGTCCCGGGCAGAGTAACGCCTCGAATGCCCTCTCCCATTTTCTGGACGAGCGCCCTTCATCCTAGGTCTCATCGACGCTTTCCAATAAACGCGGTAGTGGCCAAGCGTAAGCCCTTTGTGTATAAAAATAAGAAGAAATCTCTGTTTAATCTCTATGAAAAAAGTCATTGGTGTGGCCTAGACCGAGTCACATTTCCGACCAAAGTTAAATGTGGACATACACTAACAACTAACTAACCATGTGACTAAAGTAAAATGTTGACATACACTAACAACTAACTAACCAAGTAACTAAAGTAAAATGTGGACATACACTAACAACTAACTAACCATGTAACTAAAGTAAAATGTTGACATACACTAACAACTAACTAACCATGTAACTAAAGTAAAATGTTGACATACACTAACAACTAACTAACCAAGTAACCAAAGTTAAATGTGGACATACACTAACAACTAACTAACCAAGTAACTAAAGTTAAATGTGGACATACACTAAAAAACTAACTAACCAAGTAACTAAAGTTAAATGTGGACATACACTAACAACTAACTAACCAAGTAACCAAAGTTAAATGTGGACATACACTAACAACTAACTAACCAAGCAACCAAAGTTAAATGTGGACATACACTAACAACTAACTAACCAAGTAACCAAAGTTAAATGTGGACATACACTAACAACTAACTAACCAAGTAACCAAAGTTAAATGTGGACATACACTAACAACTAACTAACCATGTAACTAAAGTAAAATGTTGACATACACTAACAACTAACTAACCATGTAATTAAAGTAAAATGTTGACATACACTAACCACTAACTAACCAAGTAACTAAAGTAAAATTTGGACATACACTAACAACTAACTAATCAAGTAACTAAGGCAAATGTTGACATATACTAACAACTAACTAACCAAATAACTAAAGTAAAATGTGGACATACACTAACAACTAAATAACTAAAGTAAAATATTGACATACACTCACAAAGTCACAACTAACTAACCAAGTAACTAAAGTAAAATGTGGACATACACTAACAACCAAGTAACTAAAGGTATCACAATAGTTGTAAATCGTAATCAAAACACCATAAAAGACAACATTCACTTAGAGTCGGCCCTTTGCATCATTATTAGCAATCAACAATTTAAAACAATATAAAGTCAGGTTTTATTACAGCAAGAGACTTTCACAAAGGCAGGTTGTAGGTGTTAATAGTGGCATCTTCGAGAAAGGCAGAACAAAAACAGCACCTTCTACATTTAAGGGGCAGGTAGGCGCTAACGACCTTGAGTCGACCTCTGTCGGTACAAATATCGAGAGAAACTATATTGAAATAACGTTCTAATCAGCGCGCACTGCATTACGACGACGTCGCTGGGTCCCGGATAGCGCAAAATAGGGGAAAATAATACATTTCTCATGGTCACGATGGATAGAAAAAATTTCCATAAATAATTTTTCCAAGTAATATTTTACTTGTATTTTAGTGCAAGAACCATACAAATAACAATTTAGTGGTTTCAAAGAAACAACCAATTATACTATATTTAAGTCGAAAATCAGTTTGACTTTGAAAAATATTTTCATGCTGTTTTTTTATATGCGAGAATTATACCTATAAAGAACAACTTCATTTAAGAGCGGTTTCGCAGCCGGATTGTGAAAAACCCGCCTTTTTCTAATTAGTTGAAACAGAACACTTAAATCCAAAATTCACTCAATAGTTATACAACAAAACATTGTTACCTATGTATTGTGTATGTTGCCATCGCAAAGTTTCCATGGGTAAATTATAATTTCAAAAATTCTGAATTGAAAAAAATTTGAAAATCCAATTTACAGACACCAATGAAAACTTTGCGATGGCAGCATACACAATACATAAGCAATAAGGTTTTGTTGAATAACTATTAAGTGAATTTTGAATTAAAGTGTTCTGTTTCGATTAATCAGAAAAAGGCGGGTTTTTCACAATCCGGCTGCGAAACCGCTCTTAAATGAAGTTGCTCTTTATAGTTCAACTAACAATATAAATTTTTTTCATAGTTTTTAAACATACCGTTTAAAAGAAATAACTTTATCGATATAGTCATTTTCGGATGACGCTGGGAAGAAGCGCCTTAAGTGGTGGCATTACTGGCATTAAAAGTGATATCAGAATTTACGTAACGTGAAAATTAAATGTTGAACGCTATTAATACTATGTTAATTTAATCCGTAACGAAGTTTTTGTATTTCCAAACTTACGGATCTAAGATTACACAAAATTTCAGATTCAATAACATCTATTACTTTGGATAAAACATGAAAATTTCATTATAATAATATGGGGATAATATCGTCAGGGGAAAGGAGAAAATGCTAAAGCGCCAAAATGATATTTTTGGGAATTGTGGTTTAAAGTTTTTTTTAGAGGAGAAGATAGTTGAATACGGCGGTTGGTACACCTTCTTTTGAAATCGTACCTTGCCTCAGCTCAGGATATCAAGCGTTGGTTTCGCGGTAAAAAATAAGATTGATACGAAGCTGGAAGAGTGTCCGGTACACATACCGAACCGTATTACTTGCGTCATGGACTAACTATAGACTAGCAGTTCCCATACATCAGTTTGTAGCCATAAAAAAGGTGTGAAATTCTAACGAAATCTAGATGGCGTTGCTAAATCCTCTAACGAATACGATGCTAAAAAAGACCGATTGGTGACGCTAGTGACACAACGATGTCACGTAACATAAAAATAATTCCCACTTCGATAATAATAGATGGCGCTGAAATACTAACTGTTAGTGTTGCCAACTTAGCGCCGTCTAGTTTTTCTAAGCAAAGCTATTACAGCCACATGTTTACTTCGTAACCATGAGAGTTTACTTGCAGCCAATTAAACAAATTATGCTTATTTGCAACACTTGGAGACACCTAGTGTCGTAAGGGCACGTAAAAATTTGCTACGCCTTTATGTATGGGAGTTGTCGGTCTATACGTAGTAATACTTAGTCTATGCTTGCGTCTACACTTGGGAAACAACAACTACGTGACGAAATATGGACCGGGATGACGATATCAAGGACAAGATTTTTGAGGACCTAACACAAACCCTTTCCAGAATTCACTGCTCTTACTTGGTGACTTTAATGCTAGGTTTGGTTGTGACTATGAAGCCTGGCACAAGGTCTTGAAACATGGTGTTAGTAATATGAATAGTAATGGACATGGACAGTAACTACTCTCACTATGAGCCTAATTCGACCTGGAAATCACCAACATCATGTTTAGACAAAATATAAGACCCCGTAGATGCATTCCAGGTCCAAAAATTGCCATCTCATAGGTTACGCTATTGTCAGGGGAACATCTCCCAGATCCTTATCACCCGTGTTATGCGGGGTACACATTGATGGAGCAATCATCGTAGGTACACATCTTGATATACTTGCAAGTATCCAAATCAATCTAAATTATCATCAAACCAACAACCGAAAATTCTTAATTAAAACCGCTCACAGATCTTTGAAAGTCTGCTTAATTTTAATTAATAATCCAAAGTACCTGCACTGTTTTTTATCTCTACGAGGCTTATGGCAGAATAACAGAGCTGCGGGTTAAACCGCGGCATTATGCTGAGCTAGTGCCTTTTTGTTGCCACGACACTGGTCGTCATCCGTTTACTTTTATTTAAGTCACCTGTATTTTTTCGTTATAGGATAGTTTCAAAAGTTTATTGTTCTTAGAATGTTATTTTTTATGTGTTGTGGTGTTTAAGTTTTTATATATCTGTCTATCTATCTATCTATCTATCTATCTATCTATCTATCTATCCATCTGTGCCAGAAGTACGGTGAAAAGGCTCACCAGAGCGACAGTCCACACTCGATAACACCTCTGTAACCCCTTCGGGGCTATATGTCATGACGATATTTCCTAATTTGAATTTTAGCTTCATTTCCGATCAATCAATCGAAAGTACTAGGACAAAATGATTACAGACACCCATGGTCACCCTGAGGATGTCCATTTAGTTAATAGTTAACGGACATCCATCAACATTCCCATGCATGTATCATTCATCAAACAATGCCCCATAATACCATATCATTTGACCATAATTATACCCTACCTTTATTTAATTACAGGTGGAGAAAGCTTCTTATGTGCGCAAGCGCAAGCAGTTAGACTTAATAGTCGAATTAAGAATAATAAATTAATTTTCTTTAACCATGCTTCGGACCTGATTGGCTGAGAATGACAGGGAAAATTCTAGCTGATAGAGAAATTTTGAGCATCAAAATCATTTACATTAAAGATTATAACAGTAAAATTAAAAGGTTGTTAAAATGCTCACAAACAAACACTTTAGAAAATATAGGCGCACTTAAAAAGTACTAGCTTTTGCCCGCGGCTTGTAGAAGTGTCTTTCAATGTTTATGAATAGTTTTCGGCTTGGAGGTTATTTTGCAAGCAACCGTTAGTGACCAGGGTCACCATGATGATAATAAAGAAAACCGCATCCATATCCGTTGGGGGTTCCGAGTTAAAAACGGAACAGACAGACAAAATTCTTAAAATTTTAATTTTGGTCAAATTTCGCATAAATACAGACTTTATTATTAGTATAGATCAGGAGTCTCCAAACTTTTTTGCCTAAGGGCCACACTGATTCCTCCACTAAGCCCCGAGGGCCAAGACTATAATAATACCTCATGATTCCAAACTACTGTCGTTTTGACGTGCAAATTTTCGTATTGGAACTAGCCGCTCAGTGAGATATCTATTGTGCAGGGCACAGGAGGGTACTCCGCTTCGTTCGCAATTTCGGCTGGTACTTCGGGCAACATTTACCATTGCAACGGAGTTAGCCGCAGCGCGTGCTGTGCACAGACCTTGAAATAGGGTAGTAAAAAACATTCCTTCAATAACGCTACTTTTAGACAAATACACATGATAACGGGTTGTGAATTTTGATACTATTATGAATAATAATAATAACAAAATAATTTATTTCAGACAGGGTCCATAAAGTGTTAGTAATACAAAATAACTTATGGACTAGTGTTAGTAAGAGAACAGGCGAGTAAATAGTATTAAAATAAATTAAATCAAATTAAATGAAATCAAATTAAATTAAATTAAATTAAATCAAATCAAACTTAATCAAATTAAATTATGAATAGCATCACGTTAATATTTTACGTTTGTGAATTTTAAATAAACTATAGCGGGATAAAAACCGGGCATGTCCCGCCAGCGACCGCGGACCGGGTAGGTGGTGCTCGCGGGCCGGTTTAGGCCCCCGGCCCGTAATTTGGAGACCCCTGGTATGTGGTGGGCTGAATATGGTGGGCTTTTATCAGCGGTTCCGTCCTAGGTGAAGTGTTTCACTCAGACGATCACTACCCTGCTCCCTTTTATCATATACTGATTGAATATCATAAACTTACCTACAAAAAGTCACTGTGAGAACCACTTCGAAATCAATCCAGTCAGTCCTAGTAACAAGCGTTCATACCAAATTGACATTGCATTTTATATAGCTAAAAGAGAAAATTTAGCAATAAAAAAACTGCGGCATATTAACGTTTAACTATCGTATAAAACTTAATACAACCATGTTCTTTATTTATTACAGTCTACGAATATTTACATAAAATTTGTTTGTGATGTAAGGGAAGTTACAGAAGTAGGGTATCTCCAAATCAAATGACCGAACTATAAAATAAACATAACTGTGTCCAAGTTATTTCCTCGTAAAACAGCAAAATTTTATTTTCAATTAAAATATTGAAAATTATGCTATTACACAAGTTTTGGCTAAATAAGATTCAAATACTTTACATAGCACAACTGATTATAACGTATAAGTTAAACAAGATATCAATAGAAAGGTAGCTTCAGGCAATACTTCAGAAGACCATAAACATACTACCAGAAAGCATTAACTATGTTTTCCAAACATCTCAATTCAAGATAACATCTGTTTACTAAACAAAAGCGTAGGTTGTCATATTAATGTATTTACGAACGCACTGACCATGAAGAGAAATCCCAATAACTGTCATCAGATAGAGGAACAAACCATACATCAATGCAATGGTCACTTTCAAACTATTAAAAGCTTTACAGATTACGCTTTGTCTTATGACGATGTTAAAGTCGTCGAAGCATTGTGTGTAATCGATAGAATGAGCTGACAGAAAAAAAAACAGAGAGAAATAACTATCATGAAGATGAGGAAGTAAATAAAATAAAAGAAGACATACGAATAAGGAACGCACTGGACAAAGCGATAAAATTGACAAGCGCGAGTCATCGTTGAACACGAAAATAACTAATCAATTCTATACAAATATTGGGTAACACCTCTATACAAAATGGAAAGCGCGTGAGCTCAGAAAATATTTATCCAATTAACATTTGGTGTAAAGGGCTTGATGAATGGAGATTCCAGTACTAAAGACACGAATAAAGGTTGAATACAACACGATGCCACACTGACAGTGATATTTACTTTTATAATGTTTACCTTCAATACACAAACGACTAAGCACTTGAGTGACCATTTAAGAATAAATTAAGCAATTATTGATTACTCGAAGCATTGGCCAAGAACAAACCCTTACTTGAAAAAATTTACAGTATTAATAATAAATGGTACTTAAATAACCTATTCGTGGAAAAACTTAGGGTGTCGGTTACATTGTTAGTATTTGTTGCCCAGGAAACCAGACCTAAATAAAAGAGTACTCGTGCTTAGTTCGTTTCCTCGAAACAAAATAAAAAACAAAGCTTTTGCTTTTTTTTTGTAAGAAATTTTCTTGCAGATTCATGAGAGTTCATAATTTCTTTAATTCACTAGCTATTTCCAATATTTGTTTTTTGTTTGAAAGTTGATTTCAAGGTTTTGCATCTACGTATTAAATTTCATTTTTATTGTCAGTTTGATAACTATAAAATTAAATCTTTAAAAACAAGTTTGTCCTAAACGCCATCCATGTCCATGATAAGATTCGTAATATTTTTTTACATGTGACACTTTTGAAAAATGGAATTGATGTTGCTGTTAGCTTATTATTTTCTATTATTCGTACACGAAAAAATACATAAAATTTGGATTTATCATTCCTAAAAAAAATGCAAAAATGTTAGTACTGAAAATTGAGTTTTCTTTAAATTCTCTATACAAAACAGACATTTCATAGGTTTGTACCTAACTAGACAGGTAACTAGACCTAACGTAGACCCATCGGAAATTCTCATTAATCATTTTTAAAGATGTCTATCTTAGGTCAGAATAAAATACCTATGCCAAAATGAACCATACAAATCGAAATTGGTCTAGTACTTTCTCCGCCACTGGTTTGAATAGTCTCAATCTAGACAAGACACTTTAGACAAATCAAGACAATTAAGATAAAATCAAAGTAGAGCGGCAAAAATATGCAGTAAAAAGTTTAGACACGAACCTGTCATGTAACGAAATTCCTAGAATTGTCTGTTTTAACCATAGCAATTCGAGTTAAAAAAGAGTTAAAACCTGTAAACACGACAGCGGAAAATATGGTTTGATTATTATTTATTGGATCTTTTCTCAAAAACTAAAACTGGCACGCCAAGTTATCGTCATAGGGGGTAAGACTGACAAAATTATGAAAGTTAGTTTGTTACCTTCTATTTTCACTTATTAACATTTTGAATATGTCATAAAGTATTATTTGTCAATTTCACGCGACTTTGATAATTAGAAACCAAATGCTATGTCAACTCATAACTATTACGTCGTTAGACGTAACAAAACATGAACTTATTTAAATGTAAATACTTAAAACTTGCGTAAAGTAGTCAAATTCAAAAGATTTAAAATAGTAACGTAATCTTCAAAATAGAAACTAAACTTAGAAATTCATGAAAAAGACGTCACTTTCAGAAACAATATAAAGCTTTCCGTTACACCAGGAACTGACAAGAACTAATATGTGAAACGAATTACTTATCTACACAACAATTGTATTCTTTGCCTTCCTGAGATCCCATAAAAAATTTACATAAATTAAGATATGTTTTGTACGAGATGCACATGTTACATAATATGATAGACTCAACATTTGTTGCCAAAGGGCTTAGGACCCACGTTTTCTCTTTTTGAACCTACGAATTTTCTACTGTATTTTCTCACTTTCCTATTTAAATAATCATTAAATTTATCCCTATCTAATATTTAAATATATTTTAGAGAATTTGTAATTTTGTTGTTTTATTAGTGTCATTCCATTGCTTCATTGCAATTTTGCATTATTTGCGATGGAATCTTTTATCAACATTCGTACCCTCGCTTCCCGTAATTATTCGTAAATGTTATTTTCCTTCCACGGCAATTCCGCGGTTATCTTCACAACCACTATCTGATTACAATTCGTCAGGTGTGTTCGCATGTCACCGACAGTTGTCACGCGAATTCCCCTCAGCCTTGCGGAATAGCTTCGTGTCACATCCTTTCAGCTCGGTCTTTGGCCTACCAATTAGACTAGCTTGTTTGACATGCTTCCAAATGGTGAGATTTTGTTTTTAGCGTCAACGCGTGAAGAATTAATGTGTCGTTGAAGAATTCTTTGTCTTTTTTACTTTGGATTATCTGCATTGTATAGCAATTCTTTGTTTGCTCAATATTATGTTTTTACGTACTGTACTTTACTTTCAACGAATGGAAATTATTAATTTAGTTTCCTTGGTAATAAATTACATGAAATCTGCAAACTATGCACGGACTTACGTAAGTCTGGTCACAATAATGCAATTGAATAACAATGGCGATTCCTGCATAAGATTCAATTAAATGTATTATTTATTGAACATAGAACTTTAATAGACATTCTATTAACCAAAAGTGGCGTCGTGGGATTTCTTAGACCCCTACAGCGATATAGCTGTTGCATAAACAAAATATGTAAGATTACGTTCCATTATCTAAAGCAAAGATAATTTATTTTACAAAAGTTACAGTTAAGGTATTCGACGTCTGACAGACTTCAATAAATCATTAATTTAATTTCGGTCAAAACGTGAGCCACTATTGACATGTTTAATGTGAATGAGTAAGCAAAGTATCACCATAGACACGATAGAGTATGATAACGCGTACTACAAAGGTATTTGATACTTGCTCGATACGTGAGTGAAATAAGTCAATGACCATGATTGAGATCGAGTTTACAATGATCAGACAAGATCAAATCAAGTCGATTGTGATCATGACAATGTTTACACGTTCAACAGCATCTTGTTACTACGCTTTGTCGTTAATGATAGAAAAAAGTTCGGATGACTTTCATTTCTCAAATTGGTAGATCATTATAATGTTTTACTCAATAGAAAATTCTTTACGAAAGTGAGAAAACAAGAAAACGAAAGAAGGTATGGCGTAAGTGAGCAGTGATGGAAAATAAAGCTAAAGAAAATTGAGATTATTGTGTTAATAATATTGTTATATGATTGGTTACAGATAATTAGCTATTCTAGTGATGACATGATTCTGTCGCTGTCTATTTGCAAAAATAAAGTGAGATTTGTCTCAAACAAAATGTAACTAACAAGACGACTAATCAATTTACACAAAACCACGTGGATGTGGTAAGAAGTCTGAGTCATCAGATAAGGTTGACCACAGCTGTATACGCGGCTTCGATGACGAAGGTTTTCGTAACAACGTTGATTGGTGTGAAGTCTGGTCTAGAATTATAAGATTAAAGAGGAAGTAGGTGATTGTCTGTCTCAAAGTAACTCAGAGAACATATTATTAACTACTGTGAGTAAGCACATACATGTTTGAAAAAAATAGGTTAAGAGAAAAAAACCGAAACAGCCAAATAGCTAATTATTGCTAACAGAAAAAAGAAATGCAAAAAGAACATAAGAGTACTTACTAAATAAATATGTAATTAACGAAGTAACACTTTGAGATATGGTGTGCATTTCAAACAAAGATCCTAAGAAATCTTTTGTAGAGTATTTTTAGTTTGAAATTGTAGGATGATAATTAACCAATTTAAAATTAAATACTACGTAATTTAGCTACGAGTACCGTATACAGAAGCAATGAAAATAACTACGTTTGGTTTGCAACATACGTAGGTACAGAAGATATTGCTAAACAAACAAAACATGAGAGCGAACAAAACATCACACGTCAACCTAGATTTACTAGTTGCTATTCCCTAAGAATTTATAACAATATCATATTTCTAAAAATACCTAGACCACACAAGTTAAACGTGATATGAATAATAATAATAATAAACACGCAAAACCCAATATACCACTTCAAGAGTATCAAGTTATTTTAATCCAAGGCGAAGTTGAACCAACCCCGCGGGTTCCTGAATTAATAACAGAAGTGGGAGGTGGGGAAGGTATCGTTCCGTTGGCTTGAGTGTGTAGTCGGTACACAATAGACTACTCCTAGCTAGGTTGTATTTCAAAGAGTTCGTAAACGGGCGCTTGCACATCTAGCGCGCAAGACAAAGGACATCCGATATCGTTGACACAGAAAAAGATAATATTGTTGTTCGTGACGTTTTGAGTTACCGACGACATGATTTTATTATTTTAGAACACGTATTCCTAGAAAACTTTAAAATTCATATGTACTGAGAAATTGGAAATCTTCAACCAAAGTAAAGTAAAAGCATCGGAAACTCAAAGCAGATGCGCTGATGAACTGAAAGAGTCAATTAGACAGGAATCATAATACAAACACTATAATATATGTATGTTAGAACTTCTAAATGTTATAGACGACGGACTCTAATGCACTTTGGGGACGCAGTTATGTAAGGTAACCCAAGTACGATGTAAAATTAAACGGAACACAATAATACGTAATAACTATCATAATCGTACATAACAGACTTAATAGACAACACAATACATACATGTGAAGAGAATGAATAGCAAATGACCACAATAAGCGACAAATCATTCAACACGCGATGTTTATGAATGAATACGTGTAACCACGTTATGCACACTACAATTACTATTAACGTCGACGACTGTTCGGAAACCGTACGAATATACTTTACCTACTTTCCGAACCGTTATCAGATCAATGCTAAGAATATCAATGAGTAATTCTCCAGAACGGACAGAAAACAACGGAACGCAGCGAATTTTTAAAAAAGAACGTTGCACAAGTTTTTGGTATTCCCACGTTTTAATACCTCCTGCAATTTACCGTTTGTATGCGTTCGGTGTTACGCGACCAACAATTAGCACTGTAATCTCTGTAATTAATTGGACAATTGTCGTAAGAATGCAAGTAGTTGTCACTTGTCAACCATTTAAACGTCTAAACACGCCAAGTTTGGATAATGTGGGGAACATGAACATTAACGAAATCATTCTTGTGTTAATCTGAACCTCATTGTTGAATTTAACTGTTGTCTCACGTTATCCAGTAATATTATGTGATGCAAGGCATGGAATAATCAATCTAAAACATGATGTTTAGAAACTAAAAAAGCCTTGAATACAAATATAGATTCTCAAAACTATGGCAAACACATTATTATCGTAATCGGATTAAATTAAACTTTCTTAATCGCAAGACCAAGATGATCTAAGGCTGTTTGTAGGAAAAGCTTGACGAAGCTGAAATGTACTTTCTAAAATAGGATTAATATACGTTTTGGAAAAAGGTTTAAAAATGCATTGAAAAGGCGAACATTATTTCTCCTGTTTAAAGGTGTGCGCATGCATACCTTTAAACAGGAAAAATGTTATTTTTTTAAATACAAGTTATTCTGAATATTTTTTCGTCACTAAGCCTTTTCAATTGCAAAGATGCATTCTATCTTTGATTACATCACTATGCGCAGACGCCGCCTTCGGAGGTTGCATCCGAGACTTCTTACCTCATCGACCCAGGCTTGCAAGGTCGTTTTGTGACAAAACGTTCATTTTAATATGATTGATTTTAATATTGAATATATGTCTACAACAACAGAAAGAGAATTATAAAAATACGCGAAATAAGAAAAGGTACTCGTATGATGATGACACATTCGTCGTCAAGAAAAAGCGTTAATTAAAATAAATGGAAATTGTATTGACATAATTAAAAATTAGTTCTCCTGGATGAAATCTCTATATACAATATAGGGTATATATTTGAAACACAGCACAAGTGTAGACGAACAATACACAACATTGTGATTATGTTGATAATACACAACTATCTTGATATCATGACATCCGCCACGAACAATTTACCCCCTAAATCATATAACCCATTTCATTAGGTAAGGACACGAATATCATAGAAGGATTCATAAATATTAAAAGCCTTTTATGATAATGGTACCAGCAATAAGCTTGCTAGGCCCTATAAAATCTTGTAGGAACATCATTGAATGTCTATTACCTGTATATATTATAATAATGTATATACAGACGTCTGTGGTCTAAGCAATTCTACCATTTAGAATACACATGTAAATGTAAATGAAATTACGAATACTAATAGTTTTGAATCTATTGATTTAAAACTATGTAGTCATAACTTATATGACTCCTTAACCCTTTCAAACTTTCAATGTTTTATTATTATCGGCTTTCTAGCTTGGTCAGCAGCACTGAGCATGCTTTCGAGAATTACATACCATATAGTCATTGTTCTACTACTCGTGTATGTTTTACTGCATGTTGAAGTTACTAGACGTTGGAAAGGAATATTAAATAATATTATCAAGGATAACAAAGTCGATACGAAACAAACTAAGAAACTCTAAAATAATACAGAAAAATTAAAAAGAAATTATTATCAGCTGTTTCAGTTCTAATTTTTACCCAGTCTGTAGCAAGTTTAACGGTAATTTTATCTACCAACACCAAGAGTAAAAACTATGTCTATTCAGGTTTAGCAGCGTACAAACATAAACCTTTTGTTAAAAATTAATAGCGAAGCTTAGATTAGATAGATCTTGTTCTATCAAAGGCTACACAGTCTGGAAAGTGATTTCTATTCGTTTCTGTATAACACAGTGATGCATTTTCTAATGTATTTAAAAACACACAACGAGCTGCATTATATATGTTTGTTTTGTTTGAATAAGAGAAAATAAACAGGCCACAGATAGAGGTCCGACCAGAAAGGCTTAAGGTCACGATGGACCCAATTTTGTGAAAGATTTAATGCCTTGTGCTACAGAGCTAATTTATTACGGAGCACTAACGCTGTTTCGCTATGTAGAATTATACTCACAATGATAAATATGGAGAATAGGACTTGCAATAATAAATGGGAATGCAACAGTGTTGTCACAATGCTTCCGAGTTTGGTATGACTTGAGGATGAAGTTTGTTATTACCTGAAACAAAAATTAAGTTACGTTAACTAAAGAAATAAAGCCAGAAAAAACAATAAAGATTCCGAAATAGTGTCATACTGTTTAAGACATGTAAAAACTAACAAGATTGAAACATCTGATGGAGCTGTCTTATATCGATAAATAATTTCATTTCAAGACTCAACCTAGAAAACAGAACTATTAACAGCTAATAAATTCTAGACAAGCCCAAAACAGCTTACCCATTTAACGACCAACCAGTAAAATATCAATAACTATGAACCAATAAAAGATCATCAACACCTTGAAATGATTAGAGAATCGCTCGAAGCGATCTCTTTACAAAGACCAGGGACATCCGGAGTGCTTTCTAAAAGGTTATTTATGATTATACCATTCATTTGTCGTGGCTAATGAAAATCGATTTGTAATGTAACCAAACTGCAGACAGAAGGACAGTCTCAAAGATAAGAGTATATTTAGGTAAAGAATACCAAGTTTCATGGAATATTGATGAAAATTATTAGCATTCTAAAGCTTGAAACTAAAAGGACAGGACATCCGATATAACCAAGCCGAAGTAAGTTTAAGTACTGGATTAAGACCCTCTCTATACGTATCGATAATGAAATGAATATATCGTACAATCGTTTTTCATAAAATTAAACATGTGCAGTAATTTTTTTGCATAAACGCGTTGCATTCCACCGTTACTTATACGAGTATGTACAATTTACATACTGTACCTCATTCAGGCGTTGATTGAAACAATGGTTGTTTTGATACTGGTTGTGCCATAACTGATGATTAACTTTCTTATGTAACGGAAATCCTACATGACTCCTTCGGTTATAAGTATAATGATTCTGTTGAATTTGATTCTAAGAAAGAAACATATTTCTGAACTATTTCTAACCCAACTGCTAGTGAACTAAATGCAACAGCTATTAATTTTAAATTTGATTTAAGGACCGGTTCAGCCAATTCAAGAAGTTCTAAATTCATAGCGAGGGCGACGAGCCCTGCAATGGCCCTCCGCGATCATCGTATTGTAGACTTCCCCAGGTTAGAGCCCAGCCAGGACAGAACTTTCAAGTAGAGCCAAACACCTTAAACACGCTGGCACATAAAGTGGTCCACGAAGACGGAACACGTAATGATTCCAAAAAGATCGTATGCCTACTTTTGAGTTCGACACTTTTGGAACTTGCATATGTATTTCAGTAAAGAAGGCATTATTTTGATAAAATAGTATATTATTTTTGGATTCTTTTTCTAGGGATCTAACAGATCAGAATCAGAAACGTGATTGGAGAAATTCGGCTCGATAAAAATATTTATTGAAATGAGGTCTTTTTCCACACCATGTCTCCTGATTTAACAATTTGGAATGTCATGGATTGCGATTATATTTTATTAGATGGGTTTTAACCTCAGAAATGTTTTACAGTATCTAGGATCTCGTTAAACGAAATTTTGATATCAACATTGGTACATTTTATATTAATAAAAAACCGACTTTTTACTACTTTTCCACGAATCCGTCCCACTCGCACTGAGGGTTTTTTCGCATATGGAGTAACAGGGACGCAAAAGCTTTTCCATATGGCCTTAAAATCGAGGCTGCATTAAAACGTAATAACTAATTCAAGTCATGTTCACATATCTGAGTTATTTGTCAACACTGTTTATACTGAGAATAGCCTGAGTCACAACAAAACCGAAATTCCATTATAAATATTCTACTTGCTTGTTGGCATTTTGTATTATATTCCAATTGTACATACGGGTATTATACAGGGTGTTAAGATGAAGTTGCGGAAGCCGAAAACCGGCGATAGTACTGGTCGATACTAACAACGTTTTGTGAAAAAAAAATCGAGAAATCGAGAAAAGAAAATCTATTGTTTAACATATTTTGGCCGAATAGCTATGTAACTTTTATATGACACAGCTGATTTTTTTCGCGATTCGAGGAGTGGGTCCATAGTAAAAGTTGTTTGTATGGACGAGTACTATCGCCAGTTTCCGGCTTCAGCAACTTCATTTTAACACCCTGTATATTCATAACATTCCGCGAATATTTTTATAATCAACTTTTAAGTTATGTTTAATTAATTATAATCACAATTATTGTACATTTAGTTAAGTTTAGGTTTAGATTTAGGTTTTTTCTGTAGCGTCACCACATTTTATTTTTTCTTGTTATCTCTCTGTGGAAATGGTGAAGGGAGTAGATTTAAGTATTTGTAAATTTTTTTTAATACCTCCTAGTTGTTACTGTAGTTTACTTCTGTTGTTTTTTCCCTAAATAAATAAATGAAAATTTCGAGATTCTCACGCTTTTGACGCTTTTCCATAATCAATATAAAAAATAATTAATTATTCTATTTATGTAAATCCAATCTCATCATCACTTTAACCTTAAAGGTGCACCAAAACTTTTATTAAGTTTTATTTTCCGTAAATCTTTTTATTTGAGGCCACGGAAGGTCGCTTCACGGTCGCTGCACATTTTTGGTCAGTCATTCAACGCAAACCACCAAAATAAGTAGGTACCTGCCTCCATGCAAAAGATACCTTATCCCCCATAGTTAAATACCTTGCCAGTGGTATTCTTAAAACGGAGGTCAATTTGCAGGCTTCCATTGCAGTTATGACGTCATTGGCGACAGCTATTTAAAAAATAACTGCAGCTGTGTAATTGTGAAATAATTGGTATGTTTTCAAATTGCGGGATATATTTTTAGTCACATCAGCCTCTAAATTCTAAATTCGTAGCGGGGGCGATGAGTCCTGCACTGATTCTCCGCAATCGTGAATATTGTGCACTTCCCCCCGGTCAGTCAGCCCAGCCAGGACAGCTCTTTAAGGCGATATGTAAAAGTTTTAGCGTCCCTGTTACTCCATATACAAAAAAACCTTCAGTGCGAGAGGGACGGATTCGTGAAAAAGTATCAAAAAGTCGGTTTATAAAATGAACTAAAGTTGCTATCAAAATTTCGTTTAACCAGCGGGCCTATTGTGTATCTCTAGTTGCCTTCTGGACTGGGTGTCTATCATCAAAAACATAGATATACTATCGAATTCCGATGTCCTAAGGATATTTTCGCACTTGAAGTGACGACACAGATTGTTAATAGTTCAATACCCAATAAAGGCAATTTTGAAATTTCAGTTTTTAGCTATGTTTTTGATGATAGGCACCTCGTGCAGTTGGCAACTAAAGATACACAATAGGGGGGCAGGTCCTAGATATTGTTAAAACCCATCTAATAAAATATAATTGCAGTCCATAAGTCATTCTGAATTATCAAACTAGGAGAATTGGTGTCGAAAAAGACCTAATTTCAATCAATATTTCTATCGAGCCGAATTTCTCCAATTGCATTTCTGTTTTAACAGATCCCTCGAAAAAGATTCCAAAAATAACATACTACCTATATTTTATCAAAATAATACATTATTTATTGAAGTAGATTATACAAGTTCTAAAAGTGTCGATTTTTTTTCCGTAGCGCCTTAAAGTAGAGCCGAACAGCTTCAGCGTTCTGACAGATAAACTGGTCTAGTGAGGGGAAGTTGGGGCTCGTCGCAATCCCTGCTTCTCGTCTCATGTCTTCGGTTGCAGAGCAGTGGAGTAGCACATGTTCCACTGTCTCGTCCTCTAGAAGGCACCCTCTGCATAGAGGGCTATCGGTGCCACCTGTGGTGAAAAGGTGCTTGTTTAGGTTGCAGTGTCCAGTTATGATATCTACCATGTCACGTACCGTTTTAGTTTTAATAAGTATCTTGTTACCTTACCAATCGACTGCGGTATCATTAGTTTTGACAGCCGGCAGTCGTTTCGTTCTGCCCATGTTTTGTTGTGTACAGTCCAGACTGTGTTTTCGCAGTTCACCCCTGATTGCTTCTGCTGATGGTCGACGCAGGTTAGCCCCATATCTACTCATTCAAATAGGCTAATCCCTACTGCACTGTTTTACTGAGAAGCCGTATTAGGGTTTACGTTAGCGGTTCTCAACCTGGGGGTAATGGGTAAATACCCTCGAGAGGGTAAAGCTATTCGACGGGGTCACGAGGCTGGAAGGTTCTTTCAAATTATGGCAAATGAACATCAATTCCGATTGAATGAAAGTAAAATTAACAGTTGGTGTTCTGTTCACATAGTATAATGATATTTTTGTGCAAGTTATTGTGATTAAGCTGTAGAATTATTATTTTTTGAAAACAATTGATTTACAATAGATTTCCGACATCATCTGCTGTCACTTTACGGCTTAATTAAGAATATAACAATTACATAACTAACTTTATAATTAAATTAATATTAAATGATTAGAATTAGATTAAACACAGTAAAATAAAATTTATTGAGACATATTTCGGGCCATTCGGGCCCGGCATCAGTCACAATGAAGTAAAAAGGAAAATACAACAGATAGGTAAAAAAATACTATTTACATTTTAATATATTTACAAGATATTAAAAAGAGAGTAAATGAATCACATTGCGCCATCCCACCGAATGGCCCAAAATATATCTCACTAAAATTTTATTTTACTATGTTTTATCTAATCGTTTAAAAAGACAAAAAAGTCAAAGTTCAATTAATATTATAATTATATAAAATCAAACGAATCTTACGGCTTACCACGATATAAAAATAAGTATCGCGGTAAAATACCGTCAATTGTTATCTAAAAGTTTAATCATAATAAGCGCAACAATTTCCAAAACTATAAACTCTAACCTTTATTTTAAGGAGTGGGTAAAATTACGAATTTCTTATCATGACAAAAAAGGTTAGGAACCGCTGGTCTACACACTGTTCGACTAGGCTAGGTAATGCACTTATAACCTCAGGTCAACCCTTGGACATGAAGTATTTCATAACCTTCACTGTTATAGAGAAAGCTGTGTTTCCAGACCGTGTAGGAAACGAAGGTAATACAGATTTTCAACGTATTAGTCCCTTCGGCTACAATATTACTAAAGTCTGGCTCACACGTAACTAATTTTAGTATTTTAGTAACACGCAACACACGACATGCTAAGTTACCCGTTTTGTGTTTACATTAGACCACGAAGGGTTTAAATAATAGAGGAGAAATTGGGGCGGTTATCAAAACATCTAGGTATATTTTTATTTATGAGCGTCAAGGTACCATCGAAGAAAGTGCTGCACATCCACTTTGCACTCTTAAGATTAAGATTAAGATTAAGATTAAGAAACAAGCCAAAACAGGTCCAATTTCTTTTTACTGTTTTGTTAGGTTGCATTTTCGAAGCTTTTTATTTACATATAAAGTTTCCCAAATAAAGATGATAATATTAGCGTTCAGAATAATCAATGTATTAACGTAAGATTGGTGTTTCAAAAACAATTAATATCACGACAACATTTCAATGTATTTAACTCAATTTATTTTTTATTACTAACTGTTTTTCTTACATAATAGGTCATGACATTGCCGAACTTTTCTAACAGATTCATGAATTCATAATTTCTGTAATTCAATAGCTATTTCCATTGTTTGTTTTTTGTTTGAAAGTTGGGTTTTACATCTACTTAAAACTTAATTTTCCGTTACTCCAGGCGGGAAGACCCGCAGTGCGAGAGGGATGGAATCGGGGAAAATTCACAAAAAGTCGGTTTTAAATTAATACAAAATTAACTAAAATAGCTATGAAAATTTTCATCACCAGTAATTTAGGTATTGTTTAAACCCATCTAAATAAATATTTTTGAAGTCTGTATGCTACCCCAATTTGTCAGAATATCAAAGAAAGTGTAAAGTTAGACCTCATTTTAATAATAATTTCTATGAGATATTTCTATTTGATGTGAGCCGTTTATGTAAATCATACATGTAAATAAATAGTCTAAGTGAAAATATTATTTGACAGACAGTAAATATAATACAGTATAATATTATTTTTAAGATCCTTGTCGTTTAATAAGCCCTGTTCCATTCATATGGTAAAAAATCTGATGATAATGACTCAAACCAATACAATAAGAAAGTCAATTGAATGCAAAACTGGAAGCAAAATCGGTACAGCCAATTAATTTAATGAAGAAACAAATTACTTTACGACCAGTCCATTTAAAATAAATTAAAGCGTGAAATATACTAATTACCTTTCCAATAACTACCTAGTTCTATAAAGACATGCCGTTTTACTAGTCTCAGATTTCAAATATGAAACTAATTATAGTAATTTCTACAACACGAGCTGACCCCCCTCTTCCCGTCTTAAATTTAAATTATTCGTTACATAAAAAAAAGATAAACATAAGTAAATGTACTAAATTACAAGTTTATTAAAATTAAACTAAATAGAAAATATTTGCCAGATCGCCGTCGCCATGTGGAAGGGTACCTAGAAGGCTGGCTGCGTTTCCTCTTTGTATGGCCAGACTGATTCTCTGGCCAAGATATGCGCCAGCCTTCGGGTCCCCACAGACGTCGACCAGCCGCGTAGTTAATTCCTTGAAAAGGTTTTTTAAATAGTATATGTTATTTTTAATAATAATATTAAATATTAATTATTCGTTACAACTAATAACATAAGTTTTAACGAGTTTAGGTTTTGACAACCCTCATAAGATTTGGAACGCGAGAGGTCTGCTTAAAAATACGTAACATTAATTTCTAAATGTTTTCATATCTATTCTATCTCTAATTATCTGAGTATATGAACCCTCTATCAAAATATGCACTTACTCATAGTAACAAAACATCTGACGCTTATTTCTCACAAACTATTTAGAGCACACCACATTACACCAACAGCAAGTACTGCACCCTCTGACTTGACATCTTGCAGGCCACAAACTTACAAACATACTCCTGCATCACCCAACAGGCATTATGAACCCTACGAGACAGCCATAAAAACTAAAGACGTGAACAGCAAAGTTGGTGGAGAGCACGCCAACCTGTCGCCTTGGGAAATTATTGCGTTACAAATACTAATACAGCGAGCTAAGTTGATAAGCTGAAAGTTCAAAACATCAGTCTTTGGCCACCTTTACCTAGAGATTCTGCAGGGATTTAGGATTTAGGTGAGTGAGACAACGATACATGTACTTCTCATGTATGAGAAGTATAGGCTAGGAGTAACTTGGACTTATTGTTTCTACTTCACACTGGTAACTTTTTTGTATTTTATATGCTACTAGCTTCTGCCCGCGGCTTCGCCCGCGTGGCTTACAGGAAACAAATTACATTTTTTCAGAAACAAACATTATAAGTGCTCTCACTCCCTCTGGGAGTCAAGGTGTAGTGCTCGGCCGAAAAACTTGCATGCTCAGACTACGAACGCGCCCTGCTCGGCCTTCGGCCTCGCGGGCGCGTTCTCCGTCCTCACATGCTCGTTTTTCGGCCTCACCAGAATGCCAAACACGGGGACTCACCGATCAAAGTTTTTCCGAAAGAGTGTCAAAATCCCTATCAGTTGTCAAAAGATTTCAAATTTGAATACAGCAGCGTAATTGGCGACCCCGAATGCCCCTTGAGTTTTATGCAAATCGGAATACTTTTTTTGGACCTGTCAAAAAACTGTCAAAACTGTTTAATTTTTTTTGGTCATGTAGCCCCAGCTTGACCGATCACAATAGTTGAAACCCGAACTCCCTACGATTAGCCGTTCGGGAGATATGGCCGATCAAATGTTTGGCAATTTTTTTTTTCGACTTTTTTTTTAACGTCATCTAGATCTTGCCGAGCCCTTTTCTTAGAGTACCATGAACATGGGTCTATAGCATTAGCTGTTTGGGAGATACGGGCCTGTAAAGTTTTGACACTTTCGGCGGGTAGATCTCGTCGAAACCTTTTCCTAGACACCCATCAACATGGGTCTAAGTCTAGCCGTTTGGGAGAAACAGGCCGTCAAAGTTTTCACATAAAAAAAGAATTTTTTTTGGTACCCCGTGGTCCAACCCTTTCAACCTTCCATTCCAAAAATATTTTGCTGGGATATTGAAAGATATAGATAGATAGATAGATAGATAGATAGATAGATGGACAGATAGATAGATAGATAGATAGATTGTGGATATATAGATAGATAGATACCTCAAAAGGAAAAAATGGAATCCTAATAGGATCACTTGTGTGGCTGTCTGTCTGTTCGTCTGTTACAGCCGATTTGCTCTGGCACACATACTTTCAAGAATTTTCATGTCCACTATATTAAATTTCAAAATCGATGCCATTTTCATAATTAACGTCCCAAAAAACCATAAAAACGACACCCATATTGATATTTACACATTTCAACATATCAACCCCATCGCACCCCAACAGGGGATGATGGTATTTCACGTCCACTACGTTGGATTTAGAAATCGTTGTTGTTTTCGTAATCAGCGACCCGATAAACCATACAAACGATACCCATGTTGGTTTTCAGACTTTGTCACCCCATTTCCCCTTTTTAGGGGTTGAATTCAGGAAATGCCTTTTTTACGTCCACTACGTTGGATTTTAAAATCGTTGTTGTTTTCGTAATCAGCGACCCGATAAACCATACAAACGATACCCATGTTGATTTTCAGAATTTGTCACCCCATTTCCCCCTTTTAGGGGTGGAATTCTGAAAAAACCTGAAACATATGTTTACTCATTTATAGATAGGAGTACTCTTGTGAAGTCTCGAATAAAATAGTCTAACTAATCTTGTTTCCCGATACAAACTTTGGACCCCCGTTTCCCCCGTTGTGAATTTTGAAAAATCCTTTCTTAGTGGATGCCTTCACTATATAAGGTATCTATATGCAAAATTTCAAGTCTCTAGGACCAGCGGTTTAGGCTGTGCGTTGATATATCAGTCAGTCAGTCAGTCAGTCAGTCAGTCAGTCAGTCAGTCAGTCAGTCAGTCAGGACTTTGAATTTTATATATACAGATGTATACCTATTAGCTGCCAAGTGTGTTGATATGGTTGAATAGGGCAAAATTGGTACAAAAGATACACAATTCTACTGCCAAATAATAAATTTGAACGCTTTCGTTGAAGAATAGACAATATTGGGGAACGAGCGGGTCGCGTGTTCTCTCTAAGTTAAGAAGTATTTGTCAGGGATATATACATATGTACTTATACGGAGCTATGGAGATACGGGTTGTTTAATACCATTAAGATGAGCTCTATATACAGCTCTTTTCATTTCATTTCATTTCTCTATTAAAAAGGGAAAAGTAATGCCTGCAACAAATAGAGGCTTTCTGGTTGCACTGGTTTCAACACTAAGGAAATTAACCTGATGGACCATGGTGTTAAACTGGTCTGTAATTGCTTTGAAAATGAGAAAATTATGAGGTTTAATAAAAACTCATGAGTTATGGATCAGATAAGTTTAAGTCGCAGTTTAAAAAAAAAAGGAAATGGGTTATAAGAAAAAGGGAAATGAGCGCGTTCATTCTCATTTCACGCCTGTCTTTCAAAAGTGTGTTGTTAATCAAGGAATGTCAAGAGTTGGGTCAGACTCGCCATTTGTTGCGATTCTGACCCACCACTTTACACTCCCCAATCTCTCTTCTCTTCCTGTTACTTTTGGCCTCAAGCTATTTCAAGTCTTCTTCTTGGAGTGAGTTTCCAATCACCGGAGGTTGACAGTCAGCTCTGCATTTTTTTTTTCTCTCGCGAGGCGGAAATGTTCTAATGCACTCACGATACTCATCTATTCTCGGATGTTTCGATGCCGTGACTTTTTTCTACGACCAAAACTTCTTTGTAGCCAGCCACTTTGCCCATCATAATGAGTTGCAGGATTTCGTATCTGTCGTGTCTCAGTACATGACCCATAAATATATTTCGGTCACTGATATAGGACTGAAGTCACTGAAGTGTTAAAACGGCGCATATATGGTATTATTGCTGTAGAAATTCTTAGACCGTAGGGTTCGGAAGCGCGGTGAATTTATATAGAAATTTCGTCGCGCTTGGTCGACGCTTCACGTTAAATAAGGGCTGGAAGCTACTTTCGCCAAAGAATTAGTTTGGCCATTCAACGTGACAACGCCGCCACCAGCCTTTCGGGCACCCTTCCTAACGACGGCAGCGATCTGGCCAGCATTTTCTATTTATTATAATTATTTTTATTTTTATAGGTTTACTTTGTTTGATTTTTTATTCTAGGTTATCTTTAGTTTTTAAATGTTATTTAAGTTTTTAGTTAAGTTCTCTAATCTATCTATCTATATAAATAAAAATGAATTGCTGTTCGTTAGTCTCGCTAAAACTCGAGAACGGCTGAACCGATTTGGCTAATTTTAGTCTTGAAATATTTGTGGAAGTCCAGGGAAGGTTTAAGCGATAAGAAAATGTGGAAAAATTGCGAGGAAAATACTAAAAACGACAATTTTATTTTCCCATACAAACTGTTCTTACCTGTCAAACATGTAGATCTAGATTAAATAAGGGTTTGGAATCGACAACATATATCCATAATAGTCTGATTATCGCGTATTTAGATTTAAAACATGTAAAATAATGACACTATAATGACACTTGGTTGTTGTGTTGGGTGCGTTCAGAAATATACTTAGAAACAGTAAAGTTCGCTATACGATCTGAAAATATGGTTTAAATTAATATGGTTTATATTAAGAGGTAAGTGATACGAAGTTCACCGGGTCAGCTAGTTTATTATAATAAATGATGACATTTTCAATTTCAATAGATACGCAACTTTTCTCTTTTTGACGGTCTGCCGACGTTTAGGACCCACGCGTCGTAGAATCCCCTCGTTGGTGACTTTTTGCGTCCAGCTCATGGCTAGCATTTATATATTTCAAGTATATGCTTCATTAGTTGGCTCCACCAGCCCAGGAAAGTTTAGATTAAGTAAAGACCCCGGAACTACACCTCCAATCGCGTTATCAGACGATTATACATTTCCTGCTCGAATGTGGTCATTTAAGGTCCAGACAGGTGACTTGATAAGTGAATGGGCGAGGCTAATGCTCCATTCTAAACGACCAGGATAAAAAGACCACTCACCTCATGAATATTCGCTGTTACTGTCAGAGTATAGAGTCTAACCAGTTGTCTATTTGAGTTGGTTGGTTAAAACGTGTTATCACCAATTTGGTCAGTAATTGGTGAGCTTGTACCAGCTAATCATAAATGGGTGATATCGTATCTGAGATTCACTTTCGCTTTGCTGTTGGACTTTATGTGTAAAACTAACTTTATTACATACTTACATTTCCGGCTTTTGATCTCGGCGTTAATAGATCAGTCAGTCAGACAGACAGTCAGAATATTACCTATGAAATTGCCGAAATTTTCTTACAGACTCAAGAGTTCATAATTTCTGTGATTGAATAGCTATTTCCATTGTTTGCTTTTTGTTTGAAAGTTGATTTTACATCTACGTATTAAATTTTGTTTTCATTGTCAGTTTGATAACTAAAATTTAATTTGCAAAAATTTTAGTACCGAAAATTGAGTTTCCTTCAAATTCTCCATAGAAAACGGCAATAACCTTCTATATAGATTGTTTTAGCACCTCTTGAATAAAATGAGAAGCGTGTTTGAAAACTAAATACTTCGAAAAATAAGGGACACTATAAAGGTTACGGAATCTGCCGGACTTAAGAAGATGGCATACCCTAGCAACTTTTTTTATTACCCGTCCAGCACAATAAGTCCTACGGCAAAAACTTTATTTGCTTGTCATAGAGGCGATTATATGTTGGCTCTTTGGCCTCTTTTTCTTGAACGCGTAATACTAGTGATCACGCAGCGAAACAACAAATTGGTGTGTTTTTAGCTAGTACTGAAAAATTTTGTAGGGAAAAAAATATTGAATTTAGGTGATATACCTTCATATTTCTATTACCTATTTTATGAAAAAAAAATCAAGTTGATCTCTTAACCGCGTTCTTGAAGCGAACGTTTGATAACCAAAAAAAGAGAGGGTGCAAAACATTTTTTTTTGACAAAAGTATAAATCTTAGTACATTGTTTATACGTAACATCCCTAGAGAAAAGATTAATAAACCAAATATATTTTTTTCAATACAAGGAGAGTCCGAATTTCTTCAAACGAATCCTAGATAGACTGGAGTTGGTCATGCTCTAGGCTCAGGTACAGGCTTAAAGGGTCGATTATCCGGATTTGTAACAAAATATTAAAAAATAATGGACACGTAGTAGTAGTGAAATATCAGTTTACTTTTTTTAGTAACTGATAAATTAGTTATAGCAAAGCCCAAATCATTTTGAATTTTTGAAAAATTCCTATTATGAAATCGTGTCAGATGACGTCACGAGACATATCGTTAAGCTGACTTTGATTGCCAATAACATTTTTATAATAACTAAAATTTTTTGAGGTATCGAAAAAATAATTTTGCTACTGATTTTCATAAAAATCCTCATTTAGGAGACGGGCTCATTATAACGGCCAAAATACAACTTTTAGCTAAGACTTTTAACAATAGTTTGCTATATGCATAAACATATTTTTAATGATATTATGGTATCTTCAACATAATACGATTTTCCATAAGAGTGATATTAGATTATTTTAGGAATTTACGGCTGGTATCATGACTATGGAAAAGCCAACTGTTAAAAATATGTTTATGCATATATCAAACGATTGTTAGAAGTTGTCTGAGCTGAAGGTTGTATTTTGGCGTTATAATTATTTCTTAATATTCTGTTACAAATCTAGAGAATCGACCCTTAAGTGGTAGTGATATTTATTCTGTGGTGTAGATTTATCAATAATTCCATAAATTGTTGGATTGACTATCCGTTCAATTATTAATGTAATTTAACAAGAAGGAATCGCGCTCCTTAGCAATTTCAAATCGATAACTAAACGAATTAATAAATAAAACTTATAATTAACACAATTTTCACATTTACCCGCCGAAATAAAGATAGTTATTGTTTTAGTATTTCAAGTTCAAGAAATCTATTCGAAAAAACCAAAAGCATCCAACAGTTATCGTAATCGATTTAGAAAACGAATCGCTAAACCATTGAAAGCAGTAAGTAAGTATTTAAAAAAAAAACTACAAATTGCATTTAGAGTGAATGCTGTGCTTCATGGTGAACAGTCGTAAAATATAAATAAAGCCAGCAACGTACAAAATAAACATAATTCTAATTTGCGTATTTACAAACACGCACAATATTCGACGCACTCCTTGTAGGTACTCGTACGCACTTGTTTTAAATTGTAATAGTCTTTCTACTTATAGTTGGTAGTGCAAATTGGCAATTAAATATTTAGTTTTGGACCCGTCTTTCCTCGGTATTTGCAAATTTACAAATATTTATTAAAGGTTGTGTAAGCTCCGTTATTATAAGTACACAATAATTTACAAGCTGAAAACTTCTCACGGACATTAAAATACCTGGACAGAGTTTCGCTAACAAACAACTGAAGCACCCCTAGTAAGACGACCCGCTTGTACACACGAGCCCAGAAATGCACGCATTCACATCATAGTAAGCCAATGTCCATAGTAAGTCCATTCACACACTTACAAACTGCCGCCATTGCTATGCTTCAGTAGTTACTTAGCTGCGACTCCGTCCGCTTTTATTTTACGTTTCTGAGTCTTCTAGGTTTACAAACAACTTTTAGTATGGAGCCAAACGAAAAATAGCGAAACAAAACATTATGATCTTTTGATCAAAATTAGTTTTCTATAGAAAAGCTGTTTTTTTCGCGATTTCGGGGTTGTCTCTATAGCAAAAGTTGTTAGTGTAGACGAGTACCATCTCTAGTCTTCGGCTTTTCAGCGACCTAAAAGTGCAGTCAGTTTACAAATCAATTGACAAAAATTATGTACTTGCCTGAAGCAACTTATTCAAAACATCCATGCGTATAAAAGGGGCAAGTTAAAGTGGGCGAGATGTGTCCAAACACCGACGATTTTCCCATCAAAAAGGCTAACGACTAAGCGAAAGGTGTCGCAAATTTACAAGTTGATATTATCTCGATGCATCTCGGGTTGAATTTATGCAGTCCGTGCGTTGAGACGCCCACCGTACTGTTCGAGTGTCATTTCTGATTTGACGCGTGGTTTATTGGAGATTTCTCTCACAGTCGCTGTCAAAACTAGTAAAGGTTTTGTTACGTGCTTTGTGTGATGCAGTTGAGTGTTCGGATTTATTGACAATGTTGCTGCGTTGATGTCTTTTGTTTATAGAGAAGAAATTCTATAATAAATGACAAATTGTATTTACTAAAAACATTTGAGCTGACAATCATCACAGTATTTTTTTTTAAAAGGCTCCCGTCAATTTCTTTCGCCTTTTAATGTTGCCAGTTTACCACGATTTTTTGTATTAAGGGTAGTTTCTCCGGATTTGTAACAAAATATTAAGAAATAATTAAAACGGTCAAAATACTACTTTGAGCTAAGACAACTTATTGTTAAAAGTTTGCTATACGCATAAACATATTTTCAATGCATGTGCTCGTAAAGGCCCACTTTTTATGCATCAAAACCGAACAGAAAGTCGATTATTTTGCCCTAGGGCTTTATTATTATTATTATTTTTTAATTTATTTACAATGGTTGGCTAACCTGCAGCCTTTCCTGTGTACCATAGACGTTATACTTTTTATTCCACTGTTTAACGGCTCTGGATACAGTCCCT
This sequence comes from Ypsolopha sequella, assembly GCA_934047225.1. Classification (NCBI taxonomy): domain Eukaryota; kingdom Metazoa; phylum Arthropoda; class Insecta; order Lepidoptera; family Ypsolophidae; genus Ypsolopha; species Ypsolopha sequella. The sequence goes on along the minus strand of OW204004.1, from coordinate 17,400,237 downwards.
TTGAGCCAATTATAATTTAAAGTTCACAATATTATATTTGTTTTCATTTCCTCACACTATGCATTGAAAAATGTAGTATGATACACGGGCGTAAAAGCAATAAATTTTAAATCGTCCTCGTAATTTATTCCTTTGCGCCCTTGTAGCATAAACTACTATTATAATGATATAATGGTAGCTTCAAAATAAATGGATTTTCCATAAGCGTGATATTAGATTATTTTAGGAATTTACAGATGGTATCAAGACTATGGAAAAGCGAATTGTTTTATAGCTATTTTAATATCATAGCAAACTTTTAACAATAAGTTTTCTTAGACAAAAGTTTTATTTTGACCGTTATAATTGTTTCTTAGTATTTTTTTACAAATTCGGAGATAAATAAACGTTGTATATAAAACAAAATTACAATCAAATTTTCATTTCATATAATTTTACAATTATATTGATGAACCTTTTATGTAATTAAACCCAGACAAAATTAAAATCACTCCAAATTCCAATAAATTACAATGCGCAAACGCGCTCTTTACAGTTAGCGTAATTATTGAAATGGCTCTCAGTATTCCTGACATTATATCAGATAGTGAGATCCCACATAATATATAAACGAAAAAAAAAAAACTACTCAATCTCTGCCTTACCACAGAACGAGGCGTAACATTTCTTTTGACGTAAAAGAGACGATCGATCGAATTGATTCCACGGGTATCGAGAATATAAGTATCGATTATCGATAAACATTACGACACGGTACCCAACTGTGATAACAAATGTAGGTTACTTGAACAATACGGTATTGTTTAAAGTTAGGCATAACGATAGAGCTGTGTAATATAACAAAGGAAATTAATAAAGTACAAAATAACTGACCAAATACATGTCTCACACGCATGAGTTTAGAGTTTCATACAAGAAATAAATGAAAACGCCATGTTTTATACGCATGATATATATAAATTTAAATAATATTAGTTGGCGAAACTCGAAACATAGGTAGTACTAAGCCTATATGAACAACTGTTTGTATGGGAGCTAAGCGAAATTCATAACTTTTTTTCACTTCCTCCAATACAAATTGCCCCGATCAGCTGACTGGTCCAGTATGGAAAGGTGAAAACAAATTTTAAGAATTTTGCACAATCCTAATAGCAAAAGTTGTTCATATGGACATGTTCTACATGTTTCAAATTTCGCCAACTAATTTAATTTAACCTTGTAAATCATACATATACAAGGTGAATTTGTGAACATCATCCAAATTCATACTTGAGCCTTGGTAAGTGATCAGCATCATGAAACAATAACGATTTTGTAAAATTCAAAATGAAATTTCGACTCCCCATTGTGATTCACTGGGAGTGGATTACTGTGGAAAGTCAAAATTTCATTATACTAATTTCACAGAAATTGTTATCGATTCATGATGCTGATCACTTACCAAGCCTCCAGTATGAATTTGGACGATGTTGAAAAAGTCACCTTGAGGTAAATACAAGCATTGAATATAGAAAAGTACAGCGGCGAGCTCTTTATATTTTTACAGCAATGCGCCTATCTCCCAGAAGGATACGTAGAAACTACAGATTTCTATCTGCTACGATCCTGACACAACCCTTTTGCTTCTTCCACATCCATAAATCTAGTCATACAAGTTCTTCTGTCGCTTCTTCGGGCTCTTGTTTATATAACCGTGATATTATTTACTTAAATTTTGGCCTAGTAGTTTGCACCTTGCACTATAGGTACAAAAAAAAACTCGGTCAAAACTAGAGGTAACTAACTTCTTTATTTTTTCTACCGAGGCAATTTTAATATTTTACGTTTTGGACCATTTTGGGCTCTTGAACCATTAATACTCTTTTTTTTTTAACTTGATTTTGAAATTTAGAATTGTAATTTATCTTTAAATATGCCCCCTTTAAGGCGCTACGGAAAAAATCGACACTTTTAGAACTTCTATATCTATTTCGGGAAATAATGTATAATTTTGATAAAATATTATATTATTTTTGGAATCTTTTTCTAGGGATGTGTTAAAACAGAAACGCGATTAGAGAATTTCGGCTCGATAGAAATATTTATTGAAATGAGGTCTTTATCGACACCAATTCTCCTGGTTTGACAATTTAGAATGACATATGGACTGCAATTATATTTTATTACATGGGTTTTAACAGTATCTAGGACCTGGTTAAACGAAATTTTCATAGCGTTTTTAGCACATTTTATATTAATAAAAAACCGACTTTTTGCTACTTTTCCACGAATCCGTCCCTCTCGCACTGAGAGTTTTTTCGCATATGGAGTAACAGGGACGCTAAAACTTTTACATATCGCCTTAAGGATGTGAGTGAGCTACTCAATAATAACATAAATAGTTAGTAGTAACAGTAAGCGGAGTAACCGTGTCAAACAATTAGTTACACACAAATATGTACGCATACATACATATGTAGAGCAATAAATGTTTAGTAACCGTGTCAAACAATTAGTTACACACAAATATGTACGCATACATACATATGTAGAGCAATAAATGTTTAGTAACCGTGTCAAACAATTAGTTACACACAAATATGTACGCATACATACATATGTAGAGCAATAAATGTTTAGTAACCGTGTCAAACAATTAGTTACACACAAATATGTACGCATACATACATATGTAGAGCAATAAATGTTTAGTAACCGTGTCAAACAATTAGTTACACACAAATATGTACGCATACATACATATGTAGAGCAATAAATGTTTAGTAACCGTGTCAAACAATTAGTTACACACAAATATGTACGCATACATACATATGTAGAGCAATAAATGTTTAGTAACCGTGTCAAACAATTAGTTACACACAAATATGTACGCATACATACATATGTAGAGCAATAAATGTTTAGTAACCGTGTCAAACAATTAGTTACACACAAATATGTACGCATACATACATATGTAGAGCAATAAATGTTTAGTAACCGTGTCAAACAATTAGTTACACACAAATATGTACGCATACATACATATGTAGAGCAATAAATGTTTAGTAACCGTGTCAAACAATTAGTTACACACAAATATGTACGCATACATACATATGTAGAGCAATAAATGTTTAGTAACCGTGTCAAACAATTAGTTACACACAAATATGTACGCATACATACATATGTAGAGCAATAAATGTTTAGTAACCGTGTCAAACAATTAGTTACACACAAATATGTACGCATACATACATATGTAGAGCAATAAATGTTTAGTAACCGTGTCAAACAATTAGTTACACACAAATATGTACGCATACATACATATGTAGAGCAATAAATGTTTAGTAACCGTGTCAAACAATTAGTTACACACAAATATGTACGCATACATACATATGTAGAGCAATAAATGTTTAGTAACCGTGTCAAACAATTAGTTACACACAAATATGTACGCATACATACATATGTAGAGCAATAAATGTTTAGTAACCGTGTCAAACAATTAGTTACACACAAATATGTACGCATACATACATATGTAGAGCAATAAATGTTTAGTAACCGTGTCAAACAATTAGTTACACACAAATATGTACGCATACATACATATGTAGAGCAATAAATGTTTAGTAACCGTGTCAAACAATTAGTTACACACAAATATGTACGCATACATACATATGTAGAGCAATAAATGTTTAGTAACCGTGTCAAACAATTAGTTACACACAAATATGTACGCATACATACATATGTAGAGCAATAAATGTTTAGTCAAATAACCATTACACAGCAAGGTAATTTAATCGTGAAACGCACTTGTTCCAATAAAACAAGATTTATTTCCTCTAAAATGGGAGCGACGTGAACGTGGCGTAAAGTCGCCGTCAATAGAAATTGTGGACTATGTAAACAAACCGTATTCTCAATTTTTCTCAAGGTTCTGTCACGGAGTCTCACTGAACATTATTCCAAATCATGAAGCATCTAGTCTTACCAGTCTTTCACTGTATTTCATCATGAAATATTCAATAATCACTAGTTAATTACGGAAAATCATAGAATTAATAGTCAATTCTGTACTGCGTCGAGATTGCTGTCATATTTTTTTCTCATCGAATCTGTACTGTCTTTGAAAATTGGTGATGTACGAATCTATTTGAATATAAACCTATTTTATTTGTGATGCTATTTTATTCAGTCATTTTTTTTTGACAGCGTTACTTCATAATCTTTGACATAAACGTGTGTGTGATTCTATCGAGAGCTGTGTGATCTTCCAGCGTTGCTCTAAAATCTTTTGTGTTTTCGGTATTCTTACGACTTTGCTTCTCTTACTGATTTTATCGTACTAAAAATGTGTAGCTCATGCCCTAAAAGCAGAAGAAAAAATTAAAGAACTGGATGGGATAATAGATACGGCCAACGACGCTGTGACGGAACCATTTGTAATTAACGTAGGCGATTTGACTAGCGATTCATCAGCCGAAATTTGCCGAAACATCACATTTTGACAGTTCGTTGCGTTGTACCAGCGAGCGTCCTCACTTATCGGCTAACTTACGTGTGGTTAGTCTGTACTGTAATAGTAGTTTACGAACTACTATTACAGTACTACAAATCCTAATAATCCAATTAATATTATAGCATAAATTATTCCTAAACAACCAAATGTTTCCTTTTTTCCTCTTTCTTGAGAAATAATATGCGAAATTATTCCAAATCTGTGTAGTTTACGAACTACTACACTGGCCTGCAAAACTAAGTACTACACTTTTTAAATTTGATTTTTTTCTAAACTATAGAAGTTAGAGATTTAAAATAATCACATAGTGAAGTTATCCTTATAGTTCCCTATAGTTTCAAAGAAAGCTGATAAAATTTGCTATAAAACGTTTTTTATTTTAAATCTCTAACTTCTTTAGTTTAGGAAAAAATCAAATTTAAAAAGTGTAGTACTTAGTTTTGCAGGCCAGTGTATTACAGTGTGGACACTAAAGGAATAAATTACGAGGACGATTTAAAACACGAGCGTAGCGAGTGTTTTAAACGTAACCGAGTAATTTATTGCTCTTACGCCCGTGTATCATACTACATTTTTAATGCATAGTGTGAGGAAATAAAACAAATACAATCTTGTGAACTTTAAATTATGATTAGCTCAAAAGGACTGTATCCAGAGCCGTTAAACAGTTTGTTCTATGTTTACATTTTGTAGATGGAATTTAGAAAAATGAAGTCTATAGAATTAAATGAGACTTGAGGATAATTCATGATTTATATAAAAACGGCTCACCTCAATACGTGTTATGATCGGGAAAGCCGACCAAATTAAACGTTTTTACTCGCCCAGATGAAGGTAGTCTAAATCTGTTGAAACTGGTCGGCTTTTCCGATTATAACACGTATTGAGGTGAGCCGTTTTTATATAAATCAAATAAACTCTGCTTCAAAAATGTTATCATTGCATGCACTGTTAACTACAAACAAAACGTAATAAAAATAAAAATACAACCATATGACTCGACTGCAAAATATTTATCGTGCCATGCACTGCAAAGTTCAAACAAATGTAACAAATAGATCATTTAACCGTTACATATTTCCTTTAACAATACCTAAATGTAACTTGAAGAATCCACAGTGAGAAAATACTTAGCAAAACAGCCAATGCAAAACCATCACTTTACATACAAAAATGCGAGTTCGTGCCAATAATAGCACCTAATTAAAAATGAAAAACAAAGCCCATACAACAGAACAGGCTACTATTAGCTTCATAATGGAACCGTTAGTCAGTTTTAACATCTTACCTGATTGGCCCTAACTCTTATTAAGCAGCATTAGATACTATTATTGATAAACTCACGGGTCTAAAAGAGCTGTACTCTAAAGTAAGGTAAGTACTACAAAATCACACGGAAGCAATTGTGGAGGAAGAGGTACTATTATAAATAACAGTATAGATCGTACTGTACTGCCTTATCAATCAATACTGGCGGCATATCTTACATAGTGGAGGGATACTATGGGATAATATTTGCTTAGATTTTCTCATATAAAAAAGGAAGCAAAGACATATGAAGCAAACTAAACTATCCGTATAGAAAGCACAAACAAGGGGTCGTCTATTAATCACGAGAGGCTCGAAAGGGGGGGAGGGGGCTCGGAAAAAATCACCAAATATCACTAGGGGGGAGGGGGGTGTGGTGAGATATCACGTGTATTAATTTTTTCTTTGAACGCGCAATTTTTAAACCGAAAAATTGTGCGTGACTTTGACTCGCCGTTGCTAAGCAATTAAAGATGTATTTATAGATATATTTATAGATATATTCAAAGATATAATTTAAAGACAATATTCTGAATTTTTAAATAAACTTTGTATCGAAAAATACGCGTGATTTTGGGTAGGGGGGGAGGGGTAGTCTAAAACCTCACCACGTATCACAAGGGGGAGGGGGGCGTTACAAAGTTTCTAAAAAACATCACGTGATTTATGAACGGCCCCCAAGAGTTTCCTGCCCATCTTAGCAAGACCAACTAACAAGGGTACCTCGTGTAACTCAAAAGGTCTGATCTCCGAGACATGGTAGGTATCATTACCGGACATTACAATCCGAATAAACACCTGCGGGTCTACCGCGTAATTCTCATTTTCATCAACATCAAGTTGAGATTGAAATATGTCGTGCGTGCGACGACACCCGCCTATCATGCCATCTCTTTTGCACGCGTTGAATTTCGCATGCATTTGCTTGAAGTTGATACAAATGAGAATTACGCGGTAGAGCCCCTGTCTGCAGGTGCGACTGACAGCCCCTGATTTCGAGGGTGCTTAGACGAGGACGAGACGGTGGAACATGTGCTGCTTCACTGCCCCACTACCGAGGATATGAGACGTAGAGCTGCGGGTCTACCACGTAATTCAGATTTTCATCAACATTAACTTGAGATTGAAATTTGACGTGCGTGCGACGCCGCCCGCCTAACATGCCATCTCTTTTGCACGCACGTTAAATTTCAATCTCAAGTTGATGTTGATGAAAATCGGAATTACGCGGTAGACCCGCTGGTATCAAAATGAGGTCCACCTTCCCTTTTCTGGACCAGATTTTATGTCAGTTCAGCTCTATTTCAATGAGTTGTCCTGGCTTGGCTAGCTGACTGGGGGGAAGTGCACAACACTCACGATGACGGAGTCATCAGTGCAGGACTCATCGCCCCCACTACAAATTTCGAAGACCAACGTATTATATTTAGTTCAGTTGTTTCTTTTTTTAGGGTTCCGAAACCCAAAGGGTAACCAACAGGACCCTATTACTAAGACTCCGCTGTCCGTCTGTCACCAGGCTGTATCTCATGAACCGTGATAGACAGTTGAAATTTTCACAGATGATGTATTTCTGTTGCCGCTATAGCAACAAATACTAAAAAACAGAATAAAATGAATATTTAAGGGGACTCCCATACAACAGATATGTTTTTTTTGCCGTTTTTATAAATAATGGACGGAACCCTTCGTACGTGAGTCCGACTCGCACTTGGCCGGTATTTTTACATTTAAACTGACGTGTAATAAGTGTACCTATATATGATGTATATTATTTATATATAGTATTGCATAAAATAAATAGATTATTTAATTCCGTTTTGTTTATTTTTTTACATAAGAATTTGCATGCATCAGAATTACAAAGCAGGGTCAAATTTTTCATTTATTTAGTACAAAATAAAAATGTTAAATATTCGGTAAAAAATATCTGAATTTTCCGGAATTCCGGAAATACGTGAATTAATTAAAAGGTTCAGGAAAAGTGTTGATGACGTCATTAATAAGCATAATTGAAATAAAATTAATGTCCAAGATAAAAAAACTATTATCAAAGGTGAGATAGAACCAAAAATTCAAAAACACTACGGAGCTTTCTGAGTTAATCTACAATATTTTAAAAATAAATAAAAAGTCTGATTGAAGCAAATTCTGCCAAAATTTATTTTTAAATTTACAACCCCACGCCCCAAGGCGCTATACAACCTGACCTGCACGGAGGTCAATAAAAATAAATTTATTAACAGGTAAGGTGCGGCACTGACCGAGTTTTGCTACTTGCTAATTCACTTTCTTTGAGCAAACTGGAGCAACGTTAGATCTAATTCAGTAGTTTTTTTTTATTTCAGCGTCCTATTTTTGTCTGCTTTTTGGAATAAATATATCTATTTATGTATGTTATTTCAATAATAGATTTTTGTGCTTTCGAACTCATTTTATAGGTATTTTAGTATTCACAGGAAGTGACATCATCATATAAGGTTTAATGGTCTGATCCTTCTCAGACTAGGATGCGTTCAAGATATTTTTTTTGTGTGATGATGACGTCACTGAAGGTCAAATGAAAGACATCAGTTTTGTCATTTAATAAAGGCTATGTTGTACGCTTATTTTAAAATCTGTCTACTAGAAACAAAAGCAATTCTTCGGAATGGTTTTCGGATCGTATATATTCGCGTATTCGGTCTTTTTGGCATAAATAGATCAATTTAGGTACGTAACTTCAATAATACATATTTTCGTACTTTTGAACCGATTTTGTAAGTATTTACAGGAAGTGACGTAATCATATTAGGTTGAATGGTCGAATCCTTGTCAGAATTAAAGATGCGTTCAAGAATATATATTTTCGTATTGAAATATGTGATAATGACGTTACTGAAGGTCGAATGAAAGACATCACTTTTTTTTAATAAATAAAGGATACGCATGCTTATTTTAATACCTCTATGCCAGAAAGGGTTACAGAAAGCTATTCCTCAAAACGGTTGTCGAATCCTAAAATACAAATACAAAAACATCAATTTCTCAAAAATACAGTCGTAGAGCACAATGAAGGTAGATACAAAAATATTCACACTACGAACACAGTTTATTGTACAGTAGAAACGATCTATAAAATATTCATACTTTTGAGCATTTGGTAACAACAAGAGATTAGCAACAGACTACGCACTAAGTCAGACTTGTTGCGCGCGAGTCTTGTCTGAGTACAGGAAAAATTACAGGTGGGCTTATTTCTCATAGCACAATTACTAATTTACGAATGTTGATATAGAAATAAGACGCCAATTGCCTAGGCAAATAATCACAATAGTATGAATAATTTCGATAATGTGCGTTGCCATAAGACATATTTACACATACATCGTCAAGACATGAATCGACGGGAGGGTGTCAAAGGTGTTACCGAGTATGGACTGTTAAATGCACGACCCAGCGTGATGCCTTATTCCCAGGCCTCCAAAAATATATCTCCTTTTGCCTCCGAAAATTCAATTTAATATTTATTAAAATAATAAATTAATTCCCGTTGCTTCCAAAAAATATGTGTTTTAAGTGCATAAAGGCAGAACAGATATTTTACTTAACGGGCAGACGGAATCAAATCATGTTCGAATTCTCTCTATTCATACAAATGGCCGCTACACAAACACCCATTTTAACGATGCGCAGACGCACGTTAGCTTGGAAGAGTGAGATAGGAAGAAACATTTAAAAAATGCAATTAGTTAAGATAGTTATTCAGTCGACCTTGCTCTTTCTTTTAGCTTAAAACACAAGATTTCTGATTATTTAGTTGTATTTAAACAAACTGATAAACCTAAATTTCAAGATAGATAAGAAGAATAGTTTGGGCACTAGACAATCATTTTAAATTTCATAAGCGTACAAATGAGACGACAACTATTTTTTTAGAAATTAAATGTTTCTTTAAATTTATTTTTGGAGGCAGTGGGAATCAATGTATGAAAGATTTATTTTTTGAGAACCATATATTTTGGAGGCATGGGAATAACCCAGCGTGATGATGGTGAACCCTATGGTCGAACTTCAAGCACAAATATGGATACACCCAGCTCGAACACAAAAATGTGCCTGTAGGATTTGAACCTGCGACCTTTAGATTAATGGTCGAGTACTTACAGATATTACAATTGGCTTTCGCTAGTGGCTATATAGTTTAGGTTAAGATTCATTGTAATCGGGATTAATAAAGATACATTAAAAAAAAACTTGAATCGCTAGACTACAGAGGCGGTCAAACAGACATAGCTATTATTACAAATTCACCAGGAAAATTAAACGTATTTTTTTTTCGTTAATTAATTACAGTCAAGAATTTTTTTTTAAATTTTAACGTGACGAAACAAGTTAAACCGCTTGTTTCTCGAAGTTATCAAGTCACTTGTTTTTCGATCTCGAAACGGTTTTGGCATAAATCGAAATCGAATTGGCATAAACCTCCCATAATACCCAAAGTATTATAGATAGTGTAAAGACCCCATTTTACATAATCAGATTATTTTATATGTTCATGCAGCCGCGATCAATAAAACTTTTTTGAAGCTGTGTCTCTTTAATCATACCTTACCTACATATACCATGTTCTATTCAAGTAAATATCTCTTCGAAAACTGATATTAAAGACGCAAAAAGTCTATACAACGTCCAATGGAATAACAGTATATTATATGAAGACATAAAAATTATAATATGCAGTGTGATTAAACAAGCAATAAACCTGACAATCCCATAAATAAACATCAATGACATGAACCGGCCAACTGCGAGTCGGACTCGCGCACGAAAGGTTCCGTACCATTATCTATAAAACCGGCAGAAAAAGATGTCTTTTGTATGGGAGCCCCCTTAAATATTAATTTTATTCTGTTGTTATAGCAACAACAGAAATACATCATCTGTGAACATTTCAACTGTCTAACTATCACGATTCATGAGATACAGCCTGGTGACAAACGGACAGACGGACAGCGGAGTCTTAGTAATAGGGTCCCGTTGGTTACCCTTTGGATACGGAACCCTAAAAACGCGGTACCAAACAAACAAATACAAATACAACCACTGAACATCAGCGATGATGATGATGATCACAATTTCGTAACAACAAGTAAACGAATACAAACACTGTGAAGTAGGACGGCCTTAGTGCGGGTGTCACAAAAAATAATGCCAACAACAGTAATATTGCGTCAATGATAAACATATTTGCTGAGCATTATGCTTTTTTAGTACAAAGATATCAGATTCTACATACCCGTGGAAAACGTGAAGGCCTAATGTGATTTATGTACATGATATAGGATTCTTAGACAAAAAGAAAACCGGTAAAGTGCGAGTAGGTCTCGCGCCTTGAGGGTTCCGTAGCATTTTAATAAGTTAGTAGACCTGATTAAAATAAATGAATTTTGCTCATAAAATGTATGAAACAAAACTGCAAAGTTAAGCTGGTTACTACGTACTCCTTCCATAATAAAATTTCCGAATTTACAGTATATGGTGCATAATATACAGAAATTCTAAATTCCTAAATATGTAGTTATAGACCCCGTAACAAAAATGGTCTAAAACTGTCAAATTTGACGACCCCCATTTCTTTATTTTGGAAGATGAAAATTTATAAAAAATATATTTGTGCTCTACTCGATGAGCTTTAGGCAATGACATCTCACTTTCCAGGGTAATAAAATTGCTTTTCGAATAGTTTTTCATGAATGGGATCCCCCCTGAAAATGTATTTAACTGAATTTCTAATTCAATATTTGGTTTGGTTTGGTCTTCAACTCATTCCGTCCATGTCGTACTAGAGACGGACGGACAGACGGACAGCAGAAAGAGGCCCCGTTTTTGCTGTTTTGGTAAGGAATCCTGGAAAGGTATGATTTATCATTGGACTTCTCATCTTGGCGAACTTAGCTAAATAGTACAATCCGAATGTGAATATGCACACCAGACAAGTGTACCGTATTCTAAATTGTATGGAATTAGCCGGTGGCGGTCATGCTTTTTGGCACGCTTTCCGTTCAGAAGTTTAGAACAAAGCGGTATCATGGGAAACTGATAGAAGTTCTTATGAAGCAGGTATTGTTTTTAGAAATGAAAATCAGAGGTCTTTCGGAAACTTTGAAGGTAGGTCCTCCACGCCCCTACAATACAATAGAAGACGAAAGCAAGTTCAGAAATTCAAGTAACCGATCGTATCTCAGAATCACGCCTGCTCATACAATAACATGCCAATTTTTTGCAATTTCTTGTCAAGGTGAAATGGACTTAGAGACTCTTAATAGAAGAGTTTTTTATACCGGTGGGAAAAATATGTGATGTAAAAAGAAGCGTGGTTACAATATGACGGTTCATAGACAGTTCATCCGTGATATCGTGCTGTGAGCAATATCCTAGCGAAATTATTTAAAGCCGGATTCACTTTCGCTCTCAACATAAATGTCGGCTGGCGATCGACGGTACGATAGCCTGAAAGAATGCTGTGAGAAATTGAGCTGTTACGAGAAAAGTGCCAGTTCCTTGACGGTCCAGGAAGACACTATTCTATTACACCTTTCGAGGAACGGTTAAAAGATTCAACACCTAGTAAAGGTAGTTACGTAACTAACTGATACATTACTATATAGGTGTCTTATAGAACATTCGTAGCTATAATGACTTGGAGTTATCAAAATTAAAGAATAGTAATAGTTAACACGAGGTTAATGGAAGTCGCACCGACATTGCCTTAAATGCATTAGCAAATAAACCCATCGAAGAAAGTGATCAAGATTGCCCTGTAAATCTGCACAGCATTAAACAAGTTAACACACGCACGATCTGACCCAAGGTGACAGTAAATAATATGATTTAATTATTTAAACGATAAGTGCAAGACGTTTCCTACCGAGGCGAAAGCCGTATAACTCATACACTTTCCCGAGTGTTGGGGCGCAAGCATCGACATCTTCATCACTTGCCCATTTACCGCACCTGTTCAGAAACTGGGTGAAGTCCTTTCATATTTAAATCCATTCAAACCGACAGAACATATAAATCAAGACACTTTCCAACTCATTAACGTAAAGGAAACTGTCGATTAAGACAATCCGAATGCAAAACAAGCCCTTGATGCAAAAGTAATTGACGTGGTAAATAGAACTTGAAGGAGACATGCAACAGCAAATATGCAATAAATTGCTTTGACAGATTTCCATGGCACATCACATGAATGTAGATAGTTGATCAATTATGAGTTGTCACGAGGTTTCTAAGAAGGTGCAATGAGTAATAGTGAACCAGTAATGAACACGTCTGCCGGACGCAGCAAGACGCCGGCGCTAGCCAGATTATTAACAGCACGAACAGTTTAAACTTAGGCTGTGAGAAAATACAGACATTTCAGCCCCCTTTAAGACAGGAGTGATGAGCTAGGATTCTGCAGAATTTTACTGCAAATGGCTCCACAATTAATTCACTCGTTACAACGTTGGTATCTTTACCAAGAATTTTAATAATAAACCTACCACCGCGATGTTTCACTTATTAGAAACACAGTAGGTATATCGGTGCACCATTTGTTTAAACTTAATAATTTGACGTTACACTTTTTCCAAGACTGCAATGTTGACTTACCTGGAAAGACATAAATACAAAGTTAATACGTTAGAAAGCAAGAACAATAGGGGGCAACTTCCGACCATAGAAAGCATTAAAAATCATACGGATAATATTTTGCTGGCATTGACAGAGAGCCCACGGATTGGGGTCATTTGATTTGCGTGTCAATTTCTCCAACGCATCACTGACTCTATTTCTATTGTGATTCAATCAGTCCGGTGTTTTTTACTTTGAAGTTTTGCCCGACTGATGTTTTGAATGGAAGGGTCAAAACATGTTTTTGATTTAATCTAGCATTAAGGTCAGCGACAGCTTTGCCAGTATCGTCTCATCAAATATAGCGTTATGAACGATAAAATACTTGCTGATGTAAAATTGTATTTTTGACCATTTTGACATACAATTCCAAATGAATACACCTTTATTTGTGGTCAAGCAACAGTAAAAAGAGACAAAAGGGTCGAAACTAAAAGAAGACCTCATTCTCAACTAAAAACAATAACGCACACGCGTGAAAGAAACTGGCACAGTGACATGACATCACACTGTGCAAGTCAGCCTCCTCGATGCGCGCGCGCAGCCACTACTTGTCATTGTCAATCACCTGTCTTGCAAGATGGCGACAACTGTGCAACAGCGACAGCTGTTCCAAGCTTTGAATGAAAAACTATTTTCATGGCTTCAAAAAAAGGTGCTCGGTTCTTTTTGAAAGTTGAGGGTTTTATAACTGTTAACAAAATTCTATCCTCACCCGTCGTCGTCGTCCAGTGATAAAATTGTTTTAACATTCATTACAAACATAGATGTCCTTTGGAAAGTATGAGGTAATTGTGTGCAACCAAGCCATAAAGACTAGAATTTCCTCAAAGTTTATAGCAAAATGATAGCCAAACTTTATAGCAATATAAAATAAGTGAAACAAAACGACGACGTAGTAATCGTGAAAGGTGTCCCAGTCTCTCTAACGACGGAACTTTAACTAGAAAATGCGTCAACCATTAATGCGCAAGAGCAACTGCTTATTATTACATCGAAGATAACGGTACTGTACTGTATTTGTGACTTTTCATTCATAAGCATGAGAAATATGCTATTACAAAAACAGTAAATGACAGTCGTTAAGTAAGTAGTCTCGATGAATCTTGTGTTATTTAAAAATGATAACATTTAAGTGAGATACGTGTTGTTATTCCCAAAAACATCATGATAAATAACAACAATAAAGATGCCATAGTATCATGGCGATAAAAAACCAAGGCGCTAAAATGGTAGCGCCGCCGTTGATTAATAAATTTCACCTTGTAGTTGTATTATAGTAGAGTGACTTGTATGACATGCTCTAAGCTTTTATGTATTTTATTACCGTTTTTAGGATACAGTTAAAAAAAACTTTGAAAATGCTATTTATTTGAGGTTTAATGCGCGGGGACTTTAATTTTTTATTATTTGTCGTAATAGAGGAAATAACAAATAACACATATTCTTGTGAAAATTTCAACTGGCTACTTATTATGGCTGATGTTGTAGACCCCAATGACAGACGGACGGACAGACAGACAGATAGGCTTAGTAATAGGGTTACGTCTGGCACCCTTTGGGTACGAAACCATAAAAATCAATATGAATTTGATGAATCCTCTATTTGATGAAAACTATTTCTTGTCCAATAAATATTAAGTTACATTATAATGTCGTATTTTTATAAACAGCATAAAAAGCATATTATAATTATCATAATTATATTATAACCAGCATAAAAAGCAGTTAAATAAATACATGAACATGTTCTCCTGACCTGCATAATACTGGCTAAAGATTGAAATCAAAATTTAAACAAGTTAGTTCTATTCTAAGATTCCAATTAATCAATGAATAATCAATAAAAAAAAAACAAATAGGTTTGTTGATTGCAAATATCAAATTCATTAACAAAATTCCTATAATATTGGCTATCATTAGCTTCAATAAGGCCAATGCAGAAATTAAGAACGGCGCAAAAAATCTTAGAAGCTGTCGCGTCTGTCACAAATTTCACTTTCATGACACCACAAGGTGGAGTAATAAATCATGTCAGACGCATTTCATTATCACACCCTCAGGTTTCCCTGTTTCCCAAGCTTTCCAAGTATTTCTAACTGGTTAGTCTAATCGATCGATTGCTATCGATAAATAAATCTAGATTTATAGATTCCAAGACCACCTACTTTGAGTTGCAAAAAATGACGATAGGTGTATGAGAGCATTGATTATGTTTTTTTTGGAGTCCACCTGAGAAAAGGTAATTTGGGTGTAATTTGATGAACACCTATATTTTGATGTATTGCAATCACAAAAACTGAAAAACTACTTGAAAAACTACTAGAACAACTTGAAATATTTAGAGAAATACCGCAAGTGTATTAACTGCTCCGTCTTTAGTCAAGGATCGAAACAATTATTTCCGTTGTTATATTTTTATGAAGGCAGACCATGTATTAAATAAGTTTTTTCTGAAATGTTGGTCAGTTTGATGACCCTGATCGCACAACACGCTTAATTTTTCTATGATTAGTTTCGAAATTGGTCAATTTATAATAAATATCCACAGAATCGCAAATTGAAAACTTTAACAGCGTTAAAGATATCAGTTCTCAAGTGACTATCACTTAAAAACTAAACGGATACTCCAGCTATATTGAATAAATAACAAGTCAAATATTTGCTTCAAAAACTCGAAAAAAGAGAAATCTACAAATTTATTTGATATCCTTAATGAGTTTACTAATTTCATAGTACGAGAAATCAACACTATTTGAATAAAACAAGTCAATTTCTATCTTACTGTCACTAATTGCATCATAATAATCCATCTTTATTAAGCTGGGGCTATCAATTACTAAGCTACTCGTATATAAGAAAACTTAACCTCATTTACTTACCCAATAGGGTATAATAGCAGCTAATTAGGGATTTCACACGCTCTCTGGATAACCGGAGTCGATATGAAACAACTTGTTTGAAACAAGTCGATCTTGCCCGTGTGACATCACTACTGACACACATCTTGGATGCCTCATATGGCAACCTTGCCATGTTGGTGGTAGAAACTTGAGTGAATGATCGATAGAAGCGTGCATTCCACGCAGAAGGAAATGCTTATCATGGATTCACGAGATAAGATAATCAATAAGAAAATGATCACTTATCAAAATGCATTCTTAGTACATATAGGTATACCAAATTCACAGCAGATTTTCATAGTCAAAAAAAAATAATAACCCTAAATTAAATCTTAATAAATTAAAATAATAAGGAATTAAAATTCACAAAGTCAAAGACAAAATAAATGCAACAATTGGAGAAAAATAGTATCTAAAATAATTTGAAAAATTAGTAATAAAATATACATTACTGCCGCGGTGTGTAATGACTGCGTTGCAGGCAGCGCTTATAATGGCCGAAAGCGCGGCGTAGCGCAGCTCCAGGCCTACACAGCGAGGTCAGCATTGCAGCCCTTGATGGACAAGCTACAAGGATCGAAGAACCTGCGGTCTCGACCTTTATTCCGCGGACAGCAAGGGTGGCAATGATGACCAAGCTTGAAAGCCGAGAGCGTAGCTAACAGTGGCGAGGGCTGGGATTATGACGGTGGTAAGCCGATCCAAAAAAAAAGCACTCACCGCGTGATGCAAGCGCAAATTTTAAGAATTCTTAATGTTTCTTCAGATGATAAGGCGCCACTTTCACCATATAAAATGAGTTCAATCAGACAATAATAAACATAAAAAGCAAAACATTTTGTTCAGTTTGCAACTGCCTGTCATCCACGTATATCTATCGCACAAAGAAGAATGAAAATGTTTAAAAAACCCATCTCGCCTCTTGCAATAAATAGTCATATTTGGAAGAGCACGGCCTAACTGAATGACATGCTTTTTGTTTTCAAAACTAAGTTTGGAAAATGAAGTAAGTACCTCTGTTAAGTAATCAGTCGAACAGTACTCAATATGAATTAAAGCCATTATGGCAAATAAAACTCACTGCAGTGAACAAATATGTTCCGTTTTTCCATGACGAGATACGGAACACTAAAAAAGCAGGTTTATTATGCAAAATGAAAACCAAACTCGTATAAACACAAAAAACTCGACACTCTACCTACAAGATAGACTAACATAACTGCAATACAAGTAAGCAAGGTACTTTCACATGCACCGCATTATAAAGCGACCATCGGAAATTAGACATAATGATGAACAACCAGACTACCTATAAATTAATCAACTCATCAAAGCCCATCAATCTAAACTCTGGTCAAATATCCTGCATTTCACCTGACTAAATTACTTTAGAAAATGTATGGCCACTTAATCATGATAGAGCGTTTGTGTCTTTTTTTTGTTTACTTCACTTTTAACTTAATGTCAAAATTTCAAACAAACCACCTATTCCACTGCAAATTACTTAAGTTTATCGGTAATCATGATCAATGATTGATTCTAAAAGATCTAATGTATCTTGTCTTTAAAATCAGGTGTGGGTTAATTAGATAACATAATTGGATTGTAAATATACTTATAGGAATGATATATCACTTGTCGCTTGCGATTTGACACGCATATAAGAAAATCTTAGCTAAATCCCGGAAAATGTAAATGCCAAACCTTAGAAACCAGTTGTGCAGTTTCTGGCCTAATACATCTCTGTTAAGTTTAATTACAACTTGTGTAAGAGGTATTAAAGTCACTTAAAGTATATTCCCCTCAAGGCTTCAGTAAATTCAATTACATAATAATGATAAAACATAAATGTTTTTGTAGCCACAAAATGTATCGAAGCCCTACAATTATTGTGGTCATATTTTATAGAAAATATGTAGAGCAATAGTTTTGTTGCATACAAACTTTAAAAGGCTGTGGAAGTAGAGTTATCAAAAAATAAAAATGTGAGACACCAGGTTGGTTACATAACGTATGACCACAAATTTCATAGAAAGGGACGATTCTATAACTCTGGTAGCTACTTGGATAATGTTCTGTACTAGGCTTATCATTCTTTCTAACTGCTAATAAACGTGCGGTTATAAGAAATCGAAAATACGAAAAGAACTTAGATTATCTGAAAACTAAAAGTATAGTTGAGAAAGAAGACGTCACAGAAGTTGCATCTCATGGTGTGAACAGATTACACCTGCACAAGCGTCATCTAATCGCCGGGAAGCAGACTGCAGTAATTATAGGGTCCGAAGCAAATTACACCACACAATGAGAACCGAGCAGTCGACTCCATAAATCAAGAAAGAAAGTGAACTTAGAGCATATTAGACCTTTTAGTGTTGACCTGTTCGAATAGGGTTCCTATCTTTGCATGCAGTTTGGAGTAAAGACATTGTTGAGAAATTTAATGACATAATCTACAATTTGTTTGAAGATTTCTAAGGATGAAATTGAGATAGGTACGTAGATGAATCACGTCTTCCTGGTTAGTTCGTAACACTCATAGACGCATGCGTTGTTTGTAGTTACTGCTTAAAACTGAGGTACATATTATAACGTACTCTAGAAAAGGACAGCTAAGCTTTGCTGTTAATATTGCGCTACATTTTATAAAACCAATATGTTGTCAGTTTACAACTTGTCTAGAATATAAATTGCAATTGACACGGCAACCCAGCCCATGTTTTGATTGGATTTGTTCTATGTTGTCACTCTAACTTTATCGGGCACATTATTATTTATACAGCGTTAAAGTCATTTTCAAATGGAGCACTAAACTCAAGAACCAGAATAAGTAAGCAATTATACTGTAATTAAAATTTAATCGACTATCTTAAGACGCTTAGCAAAGCTTATCTACTAAATAATATTGCCAGGGGATCGATAAAAGCCGACACAACCTTAATGTATTCCTGTAAGGTGAATGCTATATTAAGGGTAATCTGAAATGGAGAATTCTAATCAAAGCTGAAGGTTTATAAATAGTTTACGATACATACAACTCTATTCATTGAAGTAATAGAGAGGTAACTATTTTAATGACAATGAAATTAGATTTGCAACTACCTACACATGATATTAGCAGCGTTGATAAAGAATACCGATATGCTCGTTGAATAGTACAGCAGTTCGAATAATATTAGACAAATAAGCCACGGATTATGTGCTAGCTATAGCAAATATCGGTGGATTATTAAATGACGTGATAAAATCGAGGAAATATTCGCAGATAACATTAACAATAGACACAATCTAGAAGCTACTTTGAATTAAGATTACCAACAATGATCGACTAATTTAGAATTAAAACTTGACGTACAAATATGTTCCTGTCATTAGTAATACTCTTCCTTGATGCATAAATAATGCTTAATAGTCCACAAGTAACTTTCGCAATGATTCACGCGTTCATGCAATGATGACCGGACAGACATCCGTCACAGAAATGTTGTGGTAGCCAGAGAATAACTACAGTGTAAATTTAACTAGTGAGCTTAGTATATATGGTGAAATTTAATCAACCACCCGAATTCATACTGGAGACTCGGTCAATGATCAGGAACAATGTTTAATGACCCTTCAGGTGAAATTCGAAAAAACATTTTATTTTGCTACCGCACTTTTGCTAGGAATTGTATTTGAACTAGTCCAGTTCGCATAAGAACTCTTGTTTCTGATCACTAACAGAGTCATCAGTATAAATTCGGGCAGTTGATTAAATTTCACCTTGTATTATTTGTGTATTAACAAAATACATTCATAAAACCTGACCAAGGAATTAAATACAACCTTGAGCTTGCCAAAACTCGCAAAATCTAATTGCATCTGTGGGACCCTTAACCCATTTAGTAACTTATACATTCTGCCCTACTGATTGACTAGTAGCACATAATGGTCCTCGTATATTCTTAAGACTCGACAATTTCTAAACATTTAAAGCCATTAAACTTCTCATTACACTACATGTCCAGTTAAAGCAAACGTTGCGGACATACCAGTCAGGAATTATACATGAGTACACAGAACCGGTGCAATAATCAGTACGTAAACGATGATTTAATTGATTTTCCTCTCGTTCCAATGTTCGACTTCAATCTCTTGTAAACAGTTCTTGTTTAGGAATTTAAGTTAACTATCCTGAAAAATATTAAGGTGGGGTTCTTCCAATTAGTATCTTTTCAAACTCATTTTAAAACGTGAAATTGTGATGATATAATTTTGAAAAAAATATGTCCTATTTTACTCTTTGATTTTAATATTTCGACCGTTCGATATGCGATTACTTGCATTTCCCTGCATATAATAAAATCGCAAAGATATGCCCAAACCATGATGTGAATATAATTTTATTTGAGTCATATTAGATTTTGAACAATAAAACTTATACCAAAATAAACGTGTTACAAAATAAGATAAAAAACAGCCATCATAGTAAAAGCCCATCCTTCTTATTCCAAAATAATAATTAAAAACACTGTGAAATCGCGAGATTTCTGAACGGCCCGCTTCCACTGAGCAGGATAGTCAAGTGTAAAATAAAAGCATTGGAGCAGGACTGATTTCTCAGGATACCCTCGCCTTAAGGCGATATGCGAAAAAAATACGGGTGTTTCTTTTCTGTGTATTTCAAGAAATACACGGAAAATTTAATACATTTGGGCCCGTTCATTTATTACGTAAGACGATTAGGAGGGGGAGGGGGTGTGAACAAGTCTTACTTTTTCTTACATGGGGGTGGGAGGGGGTCTAGATGATTCTTACGTAAGGTCAAATGAAATGAAATAAGGTGAATGAAAAAAGACGTCGTTGAGTGGGTGAACGTGGATGAAGTTATCGTCGATGAAGCAGTGGAACCGACAACGCAAAGGGATGTTCCAGTTGCTGATCCACTTTCGGAATGGCTGCTGAGCCCCTGGACAAATGATTCAGTGCTCTAAAATTCTTTGTCTCACCACATTTTTGATTACATTTTTGTAACAGTAATTATGTGTTTGAATTTCCAGCTATTTCTTTTTCCCTAATACAAAGTATCTTACGTAAGATTGAGAGGGGGGGGGAGGGGGTTCATCCAAGTCTTACTTTTTCTTACGTAGGGGGGAGGGGGGGTCAAAATGTGCTCAAAATCGTCTTACGTAATAAATGAACGGCCCCTTTCTGGTATATGCATTTTGAGTATATAATCTAGGGATTTGAAATTAGAAAACATGTTTGGATAAATTTTCCTCGATAGAAATAATTGTTGAAATGAGGTCTTCAAACACACTTTTTTTCCTCGTTTGACGAATAGGAACCATATACAGAACTCAATCATATTTTATAGGTGTGTTTCAACAATATCTAGAGATTTGATATTTGAAATTTTGCTAGCTATTTTAGTTTTTTCTAATAAAAATATAAAACCAAATTTTTTCCCTTTTGCCCTGAATCCGCCCCTCTCGCACTGCGCGATTTATCGCTTGGAGTGACAGTGACAAAAATAAAATTCGCATAGCCTCTTAACTGCCACTTTTGTGATAAAGTTCATGGCCGGACTTAAATTACCTACCAACGCATGACCGGGAGAAATAATGAACCTTTGACCAAACTCGTCGCGCACGCATCCTACCTATCTATCATTTACATCGATGATTTTAACGCAAGCGGACGTGCGCGCGGTGACTCACAGGATGCTACAGGATACCAGGGTTGGTGAAATGGCAATAAATATTATGCTGGACTTTAGTTCTAATGTTTTGCTCCTCGTAGATACCAACCATTTCTTGAGTTATTGGATAAAAGTATTATTTAAACCAAAGATTAAGATCAAATAAAGACAATTTGAGAGACAAAAGAAAAGTTTTAATTGGACACATTTTAAAAGAAATACGCACTGATACAAGCCCTTTAAAGAATAGATAGTTTATCAATGTGACTCACTAAATACTTAATACCCGTATTTGCATTTAGGAGAATAGTAGCTATAATAAATTAACAAGTAATCGTATACAAAGGTAGCCAGGCGGCAACATTTAAGTTTTATAAAGACACTTATACCATAATTAAGAAATCCAGTTTTTAACATTTTTATATTAATTACTTAGCCAATTACGAAATGACACACGAGCGTTTGCAATTCAAAACTAGATCATAGATTAATTTCAAAGTCACTAGGGCTATTAAGGAATTTATGATTCCTAATGTTTGAGAAATATATCAAAATAAAGGTAAGTTAGGTTATTTTTTGCAGTTTTTGTGCTCATTACGAAATAAGTCGAGCAGTCGGGGTTAGTAAAGTAATTATAAACAAAATCGTTGGTTTCGCTCTGCGGACTGTTACATCCGTGTTAAGTAATACACTTGACGCTGAATCTGATGAGATACTTTAAGAGTTACATACAAAGGAACAGGCATTCCTGGCCAGTTATTGCACGAAAGTGAAGCACCAGCATATTATTCAACACCATATACACGTATATTAGCCATCAAACCATAAAATTGTTAACCAAGCAGCAAATAGAAATTATAGGATTTCATTAGAAACTGAAACACAACTGGCTTATGAAAGTAAATACGTAACTTCTACTTAGTTTAATTTTACTTTAGGAGACACTTTAGTTTTATAGACAAATTTGTAAGGTTTAATTTTAGTTTTATTTCATGTTATTTAAGTTTTTATGTTTCTGTAAATGAAAAATTCATATTTTTTAATACGTAACTGTATGGATTGAATATTGAGATTCATCACACCGATGGAAGTTTTCTACTATTTTCTTATTATTTTAGTTAGATATTATATTAGATATACATAAATAAAAGAATATCGAAAACTCGTCGTCAGTCGCGTAATAAATTTATTTGTATATTTTTGAAGCCGAAATATACTTCAACTTTTTAATATTCTTTTATTTATGTATATTTAAAGTAGCTACATATACTCTACTAAAATAAAAAGCTCATCAAAGAGAATTATACAAGTATATTTATTATAAAGTATTTCTTTATTATTTTTTTAACTATATCAAAACTTGATAATATTGTAAAGAACAATCATGTAATATAAGTAAGAGCTAAGAAGGAAATGATAATTTAAAATTCCAGAATAGATAATTTCATAAGTAATAAACGGAAAACAAAAGTAATGTGATAATATTAAAGGAACACGCACAAAGGGTCGAGCCAGGATATTGGAGGGCGTGACCCTTTAACATTGATAAATCACACGGGAAGGGGAAAACTTGAAATTCGATGGGAAATCGATAAAACCAAACAAAAAGATGCCAGCAAACAATATCAGGTCTTATAAGATGTAGATGATATTAATGGTCACAAATGTATATTGTAGAGACAAAGAAAACAAAAAGCAAATACCTATTGTCGTATTCTTTGTAAGGGACTTCAAGATCAACGACTATGCTATGGTAAAAAAAAACTATTAATCCCTCAGCCATGCACGAAGTCTTCTCGTAAACGCCACGAATAATTAAATCTGTTTTTTTAACCAATCGACAGTTTTTGTAAGGTAATTTTAATGCGTTTCTTGAATGAAGATTAACTGTTTCTGCTATTATTTGATATTACTATTCACGTGAACATTTTAAGACTCGTTCCAATCCCAGTAAAAGAACTGACGAATCATCAAAACAAACGATTGACAACATCTACGAAGTTTAATTCTTGTAATACTGTTTCACACAATCAATACTGACGGGTGTAATTCACACAGATGATGAGTTGGAGAATTCGATATCGATATCGAATCAAATACGATCGTGACTGAGGCTCCTATTGAGGAAATTGTCTTAATAGACCCGACGCCGATTGCCCTATAATCTGTGATTTATTCACAGGTTTAAGAATTGCCCTCCAGGAAGATATTACCATTGGGGCGATTTCAGTTATGTTTTTTCACCAAATCAGTTATGCTAGTATGGCCGTAAAAAAAATTACCAAGATGTCATAAGCAGAAGAAGATAGTTTGTAATCTGAAGTTCTAAATTAATATAGACTACAAATGAAATTTGTAATAAAAAAAAATATAGAAAGAGGTTCAAGTATCTCGCAAAACGCAAATTAAAAGGGTAATAACCGCACAATAAACGTAACGAAAGAATATTGATTTATTTATGTAATAAATTATAATATAAGTAACATATTACACGTGCGAACATAATTTTGAAAATATGTAAGACAATGATAAAGAAGTTATAACGATATTATTCGACTGAAGACGACGAAGTGGGTCGAAAAATCTTTACAAAGACAAAGACAAAGACAAAGAAATTTATTTGTTAAAACATGAGTAAAATATAAAAGATGGTGAACGAAGAGCTTAGATCTATCACGTTTTAGCCTAAAAGGCATACAAATATTAAAGAGGTGACAATGTGCCTCTGGTAAATGTCAGTCGGACTCCTACAATTTGAATATTTAAATTCTAAATTATGTAATAAATTCTAATTCTAATAATAAATTCTAATTCCACATTACATGATATGTCATATATTTTTTTTATATTTTTTTTTTATCATATGTATACAATAATAACCCATTTCTATAAATAAAAGCCTATAAAAGGTATAGAATATAATATTTATTAATTATTTCAAGCATAAACGATACATTGAAAAGCTCTACAATAATAAACCCCGCACAACATCAGAAGTGAGCACACTGTTCACAATAATTCGTAACATTCGTGACAGAAAGGGTCAGGGTTCGTGCAAATTGCCGTGCAAGTGAAGTTTATTCAGTTTATAGCAGAAATTCAATCTATGCCTAGGTCAACCTCTCTAGGGAAAAGTGATTTTAACCCCGATGTTAGTAGAGAGACAAACTGAGTACCTTGTAGGTTCAAAGGTCTTCTGGTTAATCTGTTACGAGAGAGCCTTTCTGCATATCGTTGCTCCAAAAGACTGAACAGATAGGTACCAACGTGAATAAAGCTGAATTAGACGATGTTATTAGTTATTACTAATAATGATGACAGGTTCCAATCTTAGTGATTGAAAGTGTAATCGAAAAAATATAGATCAAGATAGACTTCATAGACAATAAAAATCAAAATGCGGTCTTATAAAACCAAAAGTGAATGTGAACTTCTTATCCTACTTAAATTTCGCGCACAATAGTGGTCCCACTTGTACGCGAATAATTCGCAATTAATATACCACTCGACCTACAATCTCGATTGAATCTGACGAATCATCATCATTTGGATTAATTAATTCCGAATTTGGTTTAAGCTTTTACCTCTCAATGCGGTGTATACTTTTGATGGATTCGCGAGCTACTTTTATACCTCCGCAATTTTTATCGATGTCGTCGCTTTCTTCAATGTCAATAAGAATCTTGAATCCTAAACGGGTTAAACGAGTCACGACGAGGAAGTTTAGCTAATTTTGTCATCGGTTTAATTGGTTTTATTCAAGATTCAAGAGCACATGGCTTGGAGGCTTCAGCAGGTGAATTGTAAACGTATCCTTGACTAATTTGATGTGGTTGTTATCGTCGATACCATTTATCGTTTCCACGCTCGGCTACTCACCATAAATCAAACGATGGATAGGGGGAAAGCCATTTCAATACTCCGGTAGTCACATACACACTATCACAAAGCCACTTTTTGTCTCGCAGCCGGTGAAACGTATCAGTACGTAAGTCACTGATCTAACTGAACACTTAGCACTTTTCACTGATATACTCCTTTACACTGCCAGCACAAAAACTGCAGTTTCACACCTACGAAAGCTTGCACACACGGAAACACAGTTATCTGTTAAGACACTTTACTTATTAAACGTAACAAAGTTGTGAAGCAATCGTACGTTGATGCACTGTATTGCAAAAACAGACTCGGTAGTTGCAAAAAGTGTTCGCAGGTTAAAAGCGACAGTTGAGCTGACTTTACCGGTCGAAAAGGTTCCAAATTTGAGTCGGCGAATCGAGTTCGATTCAGACGAGCGCGAGTCGAGACGCACGCGTTCGCTGCTCGGGCAGCGTATTCTGACTGACACCGGTGGTGAGGCGCCGGTAGCCAGCGCATGCAACCACGCGACGCGCCAGTGGACTTCAAACTTTTACCCGTCCAAGTAAAAACGCTGAGAACTTACAAACAACATCAACACACCACAGATCATTTTCAAAGCGACAGGGTAACAATCCAAGTTGCAAATAAGCTGCAACTCTACATACATGGGCAGGGCAAGGCTTTCAAGAAATTGACATTCACATATTCACGCAACGATTACACTTCGTTTGTCTCGACTGATATGGATTCGTTGATATTGCTATTGCAACACGTCAGCGATAATAAAAGAAACAACCTTATCGTTTAATGGAAAGCCCTTATCAATGAAAGCTTTTCAAGATTAGTCTATTTCCATCAAAATACCTTAAAAACGAAACCAGATGCTACTGACCCAATAAACTTCGGATGTTCAAGAAAAGATTCAATTAACAGCGAACATTTATCGATAACCTGAATTCTGTACAATTGAAAACGGATCTATAAATTAGAAAGACGAAATAACTTAGACCAGACATTCCTTCCCAAGAGGTATGTCATCTAAAGATCTCGAGAGTTACATTGTTTATTCGCACGAACAAATAAATACGTTTCTAAAGGGGCAAAGAGGCCAGCTTTACTAAGTACTATAAATGCTGACAATGGCAATAAAATAGATAGTCTAAAACATGCTAAATTGAAAAATCAAGACGAAGATTATAAAATAGCTTCGGATATTGCAAAGTAGAATAAAGAAGTTTCAAGCGATAATAAAATAGATAACTGTAAAACCGATGCAGAATACTTGTAGTAAAACCTCAAAAGCCTAGTAATTGCGGGTTATGGTAAGTATAGCGCAGTTTTCAATGTAAAAATAGCTAAAGAATATGTTATGCATAATTGAAAGTACTGATGCGTATCGCAAACACGTTCTTGTTGAGATAATAATAAAATTAAAGTATATTTAAGCGAGGTACTGGTAATATTGGTGAACTTATGTCATGTATATGAATAGAATTCTTGAATTTTACATGTTTCCTATGTATCTAAGACATCGGACGCATCGACTAAAATACGGCTTTAAATAGCTAAATCAAATTATGTTAAGATTTGTGGTTTTTTGAAGTCTTACAAAGTTCTTAAGTGAGGTGCTGCTATCTTTTACCTTATTTGGGTCATGTTATGTCACATATTTAGTTACATGCGACGACGTCAAAAATATCTGTACAATTTTGTCATTCAATTGGTGATAAGACACAAGACTATTTTTATTAATAATTAAGATTACAAGTCAAGAAATTGTTTAAATTATGATTACATGTTTAGCTACAAAGGTAGTCTTAAAAATACTAATACTAATTATAAATGAATGCCTAAAATAAAAAATAATAAAAATAATGATAACTATCCCATGTCAAATACAGAATAGTAATAGGCTCGTTTGAGATGATTTACGACATTTTCGTTACTTATAAAATGTAACATTAGTTTTTTTTATCCATCTATTTCGATATGTAAAAGTCTGAAAATAAATCCAATAAAGAGAGCTAAAACCATAGAAAATTAAACTTGAAGCTTCCAACTATGTACTACGTATGAAGTCTCCTTGCGCATGCGCCGTGCGAACGATGCTCCATCGCCAGCGCAGTTCAAGGTTCTCGTTAACTGCACTTACCCCATTAGCGCTCCAACGCGATTGCGATCTACGGCTAATGCGATTTCAGTCGCAAATAAATCGCAAAACATTGTTCCTTTAAAAGCGGAAGATGTTTATTTCTTGTAAAAATTGCTGTTCAACAAGCATCTGGGCAGGAATTTATTGGACATTATGGAAATGTTTACTCTGCTGGAGATAAAATTAATAAATTTAACAATAAGCAGTCGGCGGTCTCCTCAGACATGTATTCATTGCCTAATAAAAAGGAATATTTATGTCTAATGCAAACACGAATGAAAAATACCCGCGTTGTACGCTGTGGAAAGGTATCACAAAAGCAAAGAAAATATGAGGTCCTTAGATTTGAAAATAGCGTGGAGAATTTGAAGGAAACTCAATTTTCAGTAATAAAATTTTTGCATTTTTTTTTAGGAAAGAAAAGTCCAATTTTTTTTTATATCTTACACGTATCATCAATGAGACAACATTAAGTTAACAGCAACACTAATTTAATTTTTGAAAAGTGTCAGCTGTAAAAAATATTACGAATCTTATCATGGAAACGGATGGCATTAAGGACGAACTGATCTTGAAGATTTAATTTTAGTTATCAAACTGAAAATAAAAACAACATTTAATACGTAGATGTAAGACCTTGAAATTAACTTTCCAACAAGAAACAGATAATGGAAATAGCTATTGAATTTCAGGAATTATGAACTCATGAATCTGTAAGAAAATTTCGCCAATTTTATAGGTAAATACGAGGTTGAATCCAAAAGTTCTAAGCCCGACCGTGAAAATGAAAGAAAAGTGGGTTCAAAATTATTTTCATTTTTCGACCTAGTCTCCATCTAGATCAACACACTTCTTCCACCTGACCTGCAACCAGTTTATACCCTCGAAAAAAAATATTCCGGAAGGTCGTCAAAATAGTCATTAACTGCGACTATCACTTCTTCTCTAGTCGAATATTTAGATCCCAACAAGTGTTTTTTTAAATTTGGAAAGAGATGATAGTCAGAGGGGGCTAAATCCAGCCAATAAGGTGGGTGAGGCAGCAACTCGTAACCACATTCATGGATCACAGCCATCGTTTCAACCGAAGTGTGAACTCGTGCATTGTCTTGAAGAAACAAAACTCTCTTACGCAACATCCCCGGCCGTTTTTCTTTTATTTCTTCGCGAAGTTTTCGTAATAGGTTACAATAATAGCGTGAATTTATAGTTTCACCTTTAGGTAAATAATCCAATAAAATAACTCCCTTCGAATCCCAAAAAACAGATGCCATGACTTTGTTGGCTAACAAAACGCACTTGGCCTTTTTCGGCGTGGGTGAGCCAGATCTTTTCCGTTTGGATTGCTGTTTTGTTTCAGGAGTATGGTGATGAACCCAGCTTTCATCCATGGTAACAAAACGAGGCATAAAATCCTCAGCATCTGCCTCAAAAAGTTCCAAACAGTCACGCGAAATTGTGAATCGAACTCGTTTTTGGTCAGCTGAAAGCAATCTTGGGACCCAGCAAGCAGAAACCTTACGGAAACCCAATTCTACAGTTATAATGTTTTGCACTCGGCCATAACTGATGCCTGTGATCTCAGCTATCCTACTAATGGTCAATCGTCGGTCTCCTAGGATGAGATCACAAATTTTGTCAGTGTTTTCTTTAGTGGTAGACGTTGAAGGCCTTCCGCTCCTTGGGTCATCTTCAATGGTCTCCCGACCGCGTTTAAATTCAGCTACCCACTTTTTGACAGTGGAATACGATGGAGCAGATTCCCCTAATGTTGTTTCCATATCTTAATGAATCTCTTTAGGTGAAAGACCTTTTTTATTGAGGTACTTAATCACAGCACGGTGTTAAACTTTCTCCATTGTGAAAAATCCCGTCAGACTGCGTTAAACAAAATATCACAAAAAAATAATAGCTTGCAGTATCGAACTTCAACTTCACACAATCAATCACGAAAAAACATACTAACAAATGACGGTAGATTTACAAAGATTTGATACCTCTTTGTAGGTCGGGCTTAGAACTTTTGGATTCACCCTCGTACTAACGCGTCGCTGATGTGTTGATACGGTTCAGAAAATATTATTTGCACCGATTCGCCTATAAGTTACGAATCGGGTCAAATTATATTTCCTTAACTATAGGTACTATGTTAGTAGGATAATCGTGTCGATTCGGTGTAACACGACTAAACTTATTTGATAGGACTAAACTTAATTTAAGCGTTCTGTCTTTTTCTTTCTGTTTTGAAAAGACAAAGACAGGACGCTCAAAATAAGGTTAGTCCTGTCAAATAAGTAAAGTTGTGTTGCGCCGAATCGACACCATTGAAAGGCAGAACAGTGCCAGTCAATCCACGCTGTTTATTTAGGATTTTGTCGGAGTAGGCTAGTTGAACACACGCTTTATGTGACAATTTACATTTTCAGTCATCATTTTATTATGTATTGTGTTATATTTTATGTATATGTTATATACGATGTTCAGTAGTAATAAAACCATTAGTGGATGAAAGAGATTTTCCTTGAATTATTTTTGGTGCATTTAACAGGATAATACAGTAGAATCCGGATATAGCGACGGTCAAGGGACCGGCGATATTACGTCGTACTAACCGGACGACGCACAAAACGAACTGATATCCCTTCATAGTAAATTGTACAATAACCTAACTTGAGGTTGCGTCGACGTCGTTAAAAACGGTTGGTTGTTTTAAACAGAATCGTACTAAACGGATTTCACTGTAGATATATAGGTTGTTGATTTGGTCCGCAACTTCGTCACAGGGGTGTTAATATACACAATTACACACATTTTTTTTTAAAAAAAACGGCCCAAATATAAAACAATGAATTGGAGATGAAAATATGCCTTGTTTTATTCGTCCTAAAATTATCTTGAAATATGGGCGCAGTGGTGCGAAGCACTAGTAACTTTAACGGCGCATCATCCTTCCACCCACCCGCACTGCCAATCCCACTGAAGGTCATCATCGTTACAACCAAAATCGCAAAAATCATTTAGAAAGTAACACAACTACCAGAAGAGCATTCATATGTGCTGGTGTATTAGTATGTAGTTACAAAACACTTTAGCGTCTTGTAGATTGATAATCGCTGACCCACGATAGGCAGAGATAAAGGTTCGATCGAGCCCATCTAAGATTCATCTAACTCAGAAAATTAACTGAACCTTTTTGTGTACCATTTTTAAGGTTCCGTACCTCAAAATGAAAAACGGAACCCTTATAGTATCACTTTTTTGTCCGTCTGTCTGTCAAGACTACTATATAATCTGTGCCCTTTTCCTCGGCCCCGTATGAGATATCAAGTTGAAACTGATACCTCCTACAGAAAGCTACGACCCTATGGTGCTGTAAAAAAATCAGAAAATTCAGACGCGAAATAATGTTACTGCACTTTACATAATTCATACAAATTTTTGACACTCGCAAGGGAATGAAAACCTATAGAGCACTTCCAATTGACTTAGAAACTTAAAACTTCGTTTACAGGTAGGTCTTATAGCACACACAGAGCTTAATATATCGTAAGTGTCAAGTTTTGGCCACCATAACGGCAAGTGGAATTATTTGCCTAGTTTTTAAGGTACCTTTTGTGCACGAGTCAGACTCTTACTTGCCCCGTTTATAATTTGTATATTTTTGGCATCATAATCATTCCTGCGACGGAAGTTGCGAATCAAAAAACATCCTGTATGCGAAATTTCTTTTGGACTGGAATTTTTTCTGATGGTAATGTATTACCATGTATTACGTAGTAATACTTTATATTCTCTGGTATTACTATCGTCCACTATCTCAGTTTAGAAACCCAAGTCGTTACCTCACGAATACAGTAAAGAACAATAACGCGTATTCTGAAACAATTGATTGCATTGCGTTGCGACGGTAAAAGCCGACAAATGGAGATGCGAAGTCGTGAACAAAACGAAGCCATATGCTTAAAAACATAAGCCTACCTTCTCCATAAATTGCTAATGCAATGCTGAGTTCGTTGAATGCGCCTGCGCAGTTTACGTTGTCACTTTATTGTTGCTTCGTATCTATCAAGCATAGGGTTGCCAATGTTACCATCCGTCCGGGTTTCCCCGGATTTTTCCTAGTTTGGAGGGCGTCCGGGGTGCGTCCGGGCGAAGTTTTGCATATGGTCCGGGTCTCCGCGCGCTATCCATCCGGCGCGGGCGAATGTACGAATGAATGAATGAATGGATAAACACTTTATTGCACAGAAAATTAAAATAAAACACAGAATACAGAATAACAAAAGGCAAAGGCGGGCTTATTGGTGTGGAGAAAGAAAAATGTTTACAAGTGAAGTTATATTTGTGCAAAAAGAAAAATAATAATAAAGAAAAATAAATAACGCCTAATATTTTAATATAATACACTACAAATAAAGTAGCATAGTCAGTCTAGTGAATCTAGTCTAGAGATGAAAGGTAATAATTTTTCAGGTTAAATCTAAAAGAGGACACAGAAGGAAGATTTCTGAGGGTTTGCGGAAGCGCATTCCAAAGCCGAACTGCATTGACCGTATTTTTTTTGTCTTAGTTTTATAACTAAAATTAAATCTTGAAAAACAGTTCGTCCTAAATACCATCCATTTCTATGATAAGATTCGTTATCATTTTTACAGCTGACACTTTTCAAAAATTAAATCAATGTTGATGTTAGCTTAATGTTGTCTCATTCATACACAAAACAACAAATAAAATTTGGATTTGTCATTCCGAAAAAAAAAGCAAAAATGTTAGTACTGAAAATTGAGTTTCCTTCAAATTCACCATACAAAACGCCAATTTCATATGTAGATTCTAATAATAACAATTTACACTTATATTATTTTATTTGCGAGGTAAAACCGTCTCTGCATATTATTTTCCGGGGTTTTCGAGCTTCTTGTCCTGCACTCGTAGCATAGTGTTTAATCGCGCGCGACGCAACTTAATTGAATCACAAGTGCGAGGAGCGTAACACGATGTTTTTGCGATTAAACGCTCCTTGCACTTGTGATTCAAATAGTGGCGTCACGCGCAATTAAACACTATGCTACGGGATCGGGTTTATAGATTTTAAAGATGGCATCCCTAATCAAGCAGAACAGAGCTAGAGATGGTAGCACAAAAGCAACACGTGGTTAAAACGCTTCAAGATCATTTACGTGAGGTACAGCACGTATTAGCGTATAGGTTAGACAAGTTCAGAGAATAGCTAATTTGACGACTCCATCACATACCACTTCTCGGATAGGTGTTTCTAGAAAGAAAGAGCAAGGAAATAGAAAACAAAGTTTGTCAAGTGTACTTACGTCGTACGCAATATACGGGTTTCGTCAAAGTGACGTTGTGAAGATTTTCTTTATTCTTCTGGGGTTTCTGTAATTATCTACTTGCATTCTTTCAGCTCATTTTGAATTATGTCGTGGACCGACACCAAAAATGGGCTAAGTGCGGCACTTAACTCAATCCTCCTTAAGTAAGTAAGGAACCCAAATTTTTACTATTTTTTGTTTTAATTTAGAGTTTTTAGAGACCTTTTGTGCGCAAGTCCGATTCGCACTTGGCCAAATTATCAAGATAGAACTGAACCAATAATATAAAAAAAAAATTTTTTTCGTTTGTTTTAGTATTATGGGGACGCAATATGTTTTTTTTTTTATTTATATTATTATGATACGGCTACAGTAACACGTATTTCAACTATTTCGGCTAAAGCTGTAGCCTGTGACATGCGGACAGACAGACAGCGAAGGCTTAGTTATAGGGTCCCGTTTATCACCATTTGGGTACGGAACCCTAAAAATAAAATACGAGTATCGGAAAACAAGAGATAGAAAGTAGACGACAAAGGAAGTTTCTGCAGTGTTTTTAATAATAATAATAATAATTCATTTATTTCGCCAACAAAAAGCCATAAAACACACACAGTATCTACAATAATGTTAGTAATAAAAATAAATCTAAAATTGAAAATTGAAAACTGAATTGAAAATTGAAGTTAAGTGTAACCAGAATATCTGTGCCCCAAACAAAGTAAAGCACCTGCCAAGTTACTAAACTTTGCCGCAAAGCGTCCTATTAGTTACTACTGAGCTATTAGCGTGCCAGTACCTTCACGACGTGTCCGATAGGAGCTGGTAAACATCGTTATTAGGGTTGCACTTTAGCACGTCGACTGCAACCAGACTTTTCCTGGTGACCTGCTTTGTGGAAAGGTAATAATAGATATGTTTGACGAGAACTGTAAACTTCTAGTTGAACCCCAACAATTAGAAGAAGGTTGGGAAGAAAATCATAATAAGCGAAGTGCGGTAGAGGATTTTATTATTGCAGTAAACATATGCGGAGGTAATGATGATTGCAGAGGTAATTATTACGTTAATTGGAGAGATGACAACTAATTGGCATCAATGGAAGTGGGTCACAGAAGCATATGGAAAGATTTTCTAAAACTCAAACACACTTTTGCTTATACTATATAGGTAGTTAAAGGTTATGTTCAGAGCGTAGATTAGAAAACAGAGGTATAGTTTACACGCATTTATGACATGAGGAAACACTTAGTAAATGCCAACGCTGAAAATACTTGGCAAGCAAAACGAAAATCTTAGTCTTGCAAAAGTTTACAAATTTTTAAAGCAAACGAGATGAACGTGATCTTTGCTTTTGAAGATAATAAAAACTTAAAATAGCTGTGGGCGCAGGGCGATCCCGATGATAATCAATTGAGGTCGTATTTTTTTGCACGATTTAACTACATTAACCTCGCTAGAGTAGCCTAGTGAGAGTAATTCGAAATTAGGTAAAAATAGTACCAGCACGATAAAATCGCACTTTCTTTTCAATAAAGCACCAACCGCCTTCGCTTGGTTAAATAGGTTTTCTTATTTTTAATTCTTTGCTATTTCAGACACATCGAATTATAACTCGACTCACTTCATTGAACTTTATAGCTTTGCAGCTCCTTGGTTTTTTTTTGTCTTGTCTTGAGATTAAACTTTTGCTCGACTTTATTTAAGTTGTTCTAGGGAACATTTCAATACAATGACACACCTTCACTTCACACTCAGTTCACACCTTGACGATGTATGCTATGGCAAACATATTTCTTTCTGACCTATCACCGACTTCTGATGAATCATTCATAGCAACATACATTCTCCATGCAGCCCCTCATTTAGCATTTGCGATTCATGTATGAATCCCATTCAAATCCCAGCTTTGACACTTGTCCTCGATCAATGATTGTGTCATTAATATTAACATAACTAGTCACTTGCCATTACATACACATGTTAAGAAAAATACAACCAGTGATGGTAGATCCTAAAATCTTAATCTAAACAATCGGTTTTAAGGGTCTTGAGAATCTGGTTAGGTAGGTATAGAAGTTTTGGCGCATATTATGACAGACAATGACTGAGATTTGTTACGGTTTCTTTCGACAGTAGGCGACGATTGAGACACCCGTATTGAATATTAAGTTATTGCAGATGATAATGATACTCGGATTCACGATCGTGATTGTTGCCAAGTTATTCTAGAAATAACTTGATGATAAATACGATTTACTAAAAAACCTTATACGTACACCTGCGATCTTAATTTATCATATTAAACTTTGGCCGCCGCGCTGTTGTGGTTTAGTGATATTTTTTGTACATATTTTACACAAAAACTTGGATTCTAAGCAATCAGGTAACCTTGCTGAGTTCTAAACACAAAACCATTCGCTCATTAATAAACTTTAAGACCTGAATTAACATCAATTAAAACCTAGTCCTGGGACCTAAAAACTTACCGAGTAAATTGTCAAGAATCTTTAGTTGATAAAGTGTCACCACAGCAAGTGTACAAGTGTACACTGAATGGTTGCACAAATATAATTCGATATACGTTATAAGGTGTCTCATACAGGAATGCTACCTTTTACTTTTTATAAAGTAACGCTCCAACTCGACTGATGTCAGCCAAAATAGCGATGCGAGTCAATGAAGACGATGACATAACTCAAAACGAAGATCTATTGTGCGAAGCTGCAAATATTTTACTACAAAAATAAGTCTTATTGGGTTTCCATAAGGATTTAGATTTCAGAACGGTAATTCAAGTAATGTTCAATGTACAAAATCAGCTGTCTTCGGTTTCAATGAATGGTACTAAAACACAATTCCATTGTGGGAGACAAGTAATAAATCAACTTCACCGAAATCGAAAGTTGCCAAATTCATACAAAGGATCGAGATTTTACGGAGGTGTTACCCTAATTTAATTATACGTACCATTCTCAATCTATCCTTTTAAACACGAAACTTTTATTTCTAAGTGGAAGTCATATAGGTTAATTTTAAAGAAAGAAGAAAGAAAAGTAATTTATTTTAAAATACCACAGACACGAGAAAAAACATACATACATACAAAATCACAAACAATACAAATTAACAAACAGTTCCAGTAAATATAACATTAAGAAAACAGTGGTAAATAAAAAAGGATTACTGCTCAGCTTAATGCTGCAGTAGGGGCTACAGCGCTGGTATTATGCTGAACCCTGACTTAAAATTAATATTAAAACTTAATCTATACCTATTTATGCTAGGCTAAACTTGATCTGTTGTAATTTAAATTATTAATGTTACAATTGTAATAAAATGATCTTGGTCAAACGATTTATTTGTTATAACTTTGTATTCTATTCGTATGTTGATAGAAAACATGGATAAGTGCATAATCGACAAAATCAAATAAAGGTATACAAAATTTTTATCTTCTTTTGTCTTTGCCAAAATCGGGTATAATCATTTATTACAGATCTTATAGATGATCAACACCGATAACAATGACCAGGAAATCATAGCAGCTGCCAATTTATAAGACCGTTAAGAGGCTATGCGAATTTTATTTTTGTCACTGTCACTCCAAGCAAAAACAAGCTCAGTGCGAGAGGGGCTGATTCAAGGCGAAAGCGAAAAATGTTACTTTTATAATTTTTATAAAAAAAACTAAAATAGCTAGCGAAATTTCAAATATCAAATCTCTAGATATTGTTGAAACACACCTGATAAAATATGTTTGAGTTCTGTATATAGTTCCTATTCGTCAAACGAGGAGAAAAAGTGTGTTTGAAGACCTCATTTCAACAATTATTTCTATCGAGGAAAATTTATCCAAACCTGTTTTCCAATTTCAAAACCCTAGATTATATAGTCAAATTACATATACCAGAAATTTATTAAAATTTTCCGTGTATTTCATGAAATACACAGAAAAGAAACACCCGTATTTTTTCGCATATCGCATATTAAGGACAAACTTGCTAAACCCTAACAATACTAATTTCATGACTTTCACCATACACTGTGCACCGTGCCTAAGAATTTGTTCCAGTCCACATAAAGCACCAAAACAGGGCGGGCTACAAACAAACATAGACGAATATGCGATATTGAGAAACCAAGAATATTCGATAACATGATCTTTATTAAAGCGAACTAAGCCCGTTCAACAATACGACTTATCCGCTCTTATCACGACATCAGCCTGCAGGGTTGCTCTCTACATGCCAGTTACCCGCTTTCCACCTAGAAGGGGAAATTATCCGACGAATCGAAGAAGATTAATGGTCAAAGCCCGGCCATACTGTACAGCTGCTATCTATCGAATAAAATACCTTTATGATTACTGATATAGACCAATTAAAATTATACGAATAACCTCAACAAATCGATACAACCATGAAAGGTAAGATCGTTCCAATCAAAGCTTCATGTCACGATACAGATTTCTCTAGTTGTTGTGTTGTCTCGTGCCCTGCCCATGACCAATTAACAGTTCATAAAAGTTTCAACGATCCTGAGTCAAGAACACTTATCCATTATGAGTCTCCATAACATATTACGAGGCCGCTGCCACTTCCACTTATGGTCGCATCCATTTATAGATGGTGTCCGACAAATAAAATGATACTTTTAAATTTTTAAAACATCAACGTAGTAAAGGAAATGCAGCTGCCATATAATGCAGGAATCGTGTCAGTTAAGAAGTAAAAGTATCTATTGATGTGGTACAAGACATATACGATCATACAGAACAGGAAGTAATGCATCAAGAGCTTATATCTGAAAATATAGCTGAAAAACCATAACGTAGCTCCGAGATAAATCAAAGTGGTTCATTAAATTAGAAATGGTATCAATACAAGAATGCGGATGAATAAAAATAGAAGCCTTAACATGATACTTCCAAATAGAACACATCACAGGAATGACTGAGTGGCGCCTCGATAAATCTCCGATCGTTTGTGGGCATTTTTATTTTCGGACGTAAATCTTTGGACTAGCAAACTTATAAATCTTGGAATTCGGCCCTTTGATAGCCAGTAGTTTCGACAGGACAGAAATACAAGCAACCGAACATTTCTTGTTAATTTACCGAAAATCTGTGCCACTGTTCATGTTTCCACGGATGTTCTATAAAATCGACTAATTTGATTATGGTTTCCTTTCTCATTCGATTTATTACAGTAAATACGAACCTAAGAACGTTACATTTCGTAATGTTTAATGTAGTGAAGCAGAAAAAGTAACTCAATGCTTTCATCAGGAAATTCGATATTGAAAAGATGTTTTGGTCCCGTCAATTCCGATGTTTACATGATTTTGATTGACGGGTGCAGTGGGTGAAAATAATTTGCTTTGTAACTACCACGGTAATGTTTGATGTTTGATAACTTTGTGATTAACATATTAAGATGATATAACTTAGAATTAATTTGAGAAATCTTCACTAAATCTTTTGCAATTGAAAGGTACCTACTTAATTTTCAAAGATCATGCATTATGCAATCATATTTATCATTTGTTTTGTTTCGATGTCGGTAGCTACTATGAAGAAAGAGAGAGATCATGTTCCAAAGAAAAATTAATGATTGAAACAACACTAAGCTCTCATATTAGCGGGGATAAATATTATTTCTTTTCACCATCCTGTTTCAGTTAATATTTTGACAGTTAATCCCTTTAGTTTTTCATCAATCATTTGCTAATTCTGAAAAACGGCTATAGAAATATTATTTCCTTAAAATCCGTCAACACTAATTACGAAAGCGGTTCCGTGTCTAATTTAGGGTTCCACTCAACATGTCAAAGGCACAAAGAAACAACATTTTCACAAAACAAAACAGCTTTTCACTTCCTGCTCAGACAGAAAATAAAGACAACAGTTTCGGGGAAGAAATACACATTCGAGTGCTGAAAAGTGTACCAAACGGAGAAAAAATCAAAACATAGAAAGATAGGAATGCATTAAATAAAAAATCTGTATTATAAATTATTATAGATATGGATAAATTAGTAGGTATTTTATTGCTGACTGTAGTAAGGGATAATTAAGGATAAGGATAATTAGTTTGTACTCAAAAAAAGAAGAAAGGCCAAATAAAATTAATACAGCCACCAAAACAGTCAAGTCTTGACATTCCTAAACCTAAAATAAGCATCACAGAGAAGTGAGGAGGGAAGCTGAAGACATCTAAAGGGGCGATAATGAGCTGCCATCTCGGGAAACAAAATGGAGAACATAAATATCATAGAACACACACGGATTGTAAAATGTTAATGTTTAAATAATATAATATGTAAATACCGTTGAAACCCATCTAATAAAAATAATTACAGTCCATGTGTCATTCCAAATTGTCAAACCAGGAGAATTGGTGTCGAAAAGGACCTCATTTCAATAAATATTTTTATCGAGCCGAATTTCTCCAATCGCGTTTCTGTTTAGCAGATCCCTAGAAAAAGATTCCAAAAATAATATACCATTTTATCAAAATAATACATTATTTACTCAAGTAGATATGCAAGTTCTTAAAGTGTAATTTTTTTTTCCGTATCGCCTTTATTGAGACGCATAGATTTTAGCGCGATAAGACCGAGGTGTTATCCTGACTGCCCTAGAATTACACACACACACACACACTAATTTTTGTTACATTAATTGCAAGGTTGAATACGAAGGCTTATTTACGCGCAAAGTAAAAAGGTATCAAAAATTGCAACTTTCGAATCCAGCAAGTGAACTGCTATTTTCTTTTTGCCGTCATAACGAGAGTGACATATCTGGGCAAAGATTACGTGTTGCCTTGCCATAAGTTGTGCTGTTATAACAAAAAGGGTTGTTTTCTTTTTGATAAAAATTACTTTACAAGACCACACAAGCACCACATCCATACATCCTAGTTCGTCCACTGCTGGACATAAGCCTTACCAGGACTTTGCCACTCCCGGCGGTCATCCTGGAAGAATTGCCCATACTCACACACGCTGGGCAGACGGGTTGGTGATCGCGGTGCCGGAACCCTCGCACCAGACCCGATAGTAGCCCAGCTATTAGGGATGGATATACCGCCCTCCATCGGTCCCAGGCATGGTGGGCCTCCTGGTTTTTTGCCTGTGAGCTGTCCTCTTACTCTCCCTCGAATTACTTCGAGGGGGTCTCCAAGTAAGATGGTGGTACCTCCACAGTCGAGCCCGGCATCAGCTCTACCACACACCTGCACATGTTATTAAATAATCCACTTGTCGAGATATCAGTTACGAATAGGTTGTACTTTGTAGTCATGTTCATTCAATCTGCTTATTTGTGACAGTCATTCACACAGCTTTTACATCTCACTGTTACGCAATCTGCTGACTAATAACAAACAAAGATCTAATAAGTCATGCTCGAGTGTCCAGTGTTTTTAGGGTTCCGTACAGTGCCGGTTTTAGCATTAACGGCGCCCTGGGCGAGAATTCTACGGCGCCCCCTATCTGTTTCCTAAATTATTCATGTGCAAAAAAGGAAAAAAAAAACATGGGAAAGATTATTTCAATCTTCAACCATGACCAATTATTTTAACATAATTTAACAAAATTTTACCGCGCCATCCCGTGATCCATACTGTCGAGGGGGCGCTGGCGCCCCTTGATGTCTGGCGCCCTGGGCGGTCGCCCAACCACGCCCTACCCTAACGCCGCCACTGGTTCCGTAGTCAACAACAAGGAACCCTTATAGTTTCGCCATGTCCGTCTGTCTGTCTGTCCGCGGCTTAGCTAAGAGACTATTAGTACTAGAAAGCTGTAATTTGGCATGGGTATACATA
This sequence comes from Ypsolopha sequella, assembly GCA_934047225.1. Classification (NCBI taxonomy): domain Eukaryota; kingdom Metazoa; phylum Arthropoda; class Insecta; order Lepidoptera; family Ypsolophidae; genus Ypsolopha; species Ypsolopha sequella. Next base: position 17,358,990 of record OW204004.1, on the reverse strand, counting down.
TTTATTACGCCGATAATAAAGTGGTACAGTAAAATTTTGAAAAAAGATTTTTTTTTTAGGGTACCTCCCCTACACGTACAGTGATTTTTTTTCTCGTCTATCCCCTAGTGTGGGGTGTCGTTGGATAGGTAATTAAAAGATATTGGGGGTGTGAAAAGAACATTTTTCGATCCAGGGTTCCGTTTGCGAAATATTAAGCTTAAAAGTGTTAATTTTTGTCAGAGTCAAGTGTCCCTCCCCCCTGCCAGCGATACGGTTGTATTTGGAGACGTGAAAAAAATCACGGCAGTAACGAAATTAAAAGGAAAACTAAAAAGTTTACGAGTACAGATCGCGCCAAACTTTTAGTCCCCTCTAAACACGTGGACGTAGTTTACGAATCTTCACTTAATTAATCAAAGTTAAGTTATGCACTTCGCGCTAACCTACTGACGTTTAACCTTAAGACCAAACTCCGCAGGTCGATTCAAACAATGGTCCGTCCACCATCAGGAAAAACTCGTTTGCCACAAGATAATTACAGCATCTGCTTCGATGGTGTTCATTATCTCAACGTTTTTGTTGTGCAGTAGCAAGAAGTACACACCTTATCTAATTTTAAGAGTCTATGCGAATTTTATTTTTATCACTGTCACTCCAAGCAAAAAATCGCGCAGTGCGAGAGGGGCGGATTTCGGGGCAAAAGGGAAAAAAGTTGGTTTTATATTTTTATTAAAGACTAAAATAGCCAGCAACATTTCAAATATCAAATCTCTAGATATTGTTGAAACACACCTAATAAAATATGTTTGAGTTCTGTATATGGTTCCTATTCGTCAAACGAGGAGAAAAAGTGTGTTTGAAGACCTCATTTCAACAATTATTTCTATCGAGGAAAATTTATCTAAACATGTTTTCCAATTTCAAAACCCTAGATTATATAGTCAAAATGCATATACCAAAAATATATTATAATTTTCCGCCTATTTCATGAAATACACAGAAAAGAAACACGCTTATTTTTTTCGCATATCGCCTTAAATGTCATCAACTTCGACACATGCCGAATTCCTATATTACTTATCTATTAAACTGTCAACAATATGTCCATGTTTGTAATGTTGTGTTGTACAGAGAAAACTTTTTAAGACAAACTAGCAGGTGGGTCAGGTGACTAAATGTCACGATCCAGCGCAGGCGCAGCTTCCAAGACGCCTGCTGCGTTGCGCGTACGCAGGTGGTAATTCAAATTGTAGAATACATACGCGCGGCGATTATTAATTAATAACTGGCTGTTTTAGAACAAGGCTGTCTATAAAAGGAAATGCAAAGGCATTATCGTATTATATGATAGGTTTCACGTGTTTGTTTTTAAAGAACTTTTTTTTTTTCGATATGTCAGTCTTAATACATACAGGTAATACTTCACCTGCGTTATTAATTAATTTTGTATTATTATTATAGTAAAATATCTGCATTTTTCTTTTTCACGTAAGTATGTAGAAATTAATAATAAAAAACCGGCCAAATGCGAGTCGGACTCGCGCACGAAGGGTTCTGTACCATTATCTATAAAAACGGCAAAAAAAACATGTCTGTTGTATGGGAGCACCCTTAAAGCGATACCAAAAGAAAAATGGGGTTTTTTCGAATCAATTTACTCCACTATAACGTCATCTACGTATTTCATTTTTGGGTTACTGTTTATTGAGTATTTGATTAAGATTCTCACAGCAGGAAAACGCCATTGGATGAAATTTTCTCGACAGAATTGAATTCCGAAAAGACCTCTAAATTGATTTATTTTTTCCTGTAATTCTGAAATCCTAACTAATTTCATTGTGAAATTAACATAACAGGGACGCTAAAACTTTTACGTATCGCCTTAAATATTTATTTTATTATGTTTTTTAGTATTTGTTGTTATAGCGGCAACATAAGATCATCATCTTTGTAAATTTCAACTGTCCAAATATCACGGTTCATGAGATACAGTCTGGTGACAGACGGACAGACAGACAGCGGAGTCTTAGTAATAGAGTCCTGTTGGTTACCCTTTGGGTATGGAACCCTAAAAAACAAGGAATATTAGCGCATTCTCCTGAATATTCAGTGTTACTGTGTATTCGTAATTTAACGGCTCTTTAGGTGTAGGTAATTTATCAAAACCGGTCGTTGCACCATCTTTGGGAACAGTAGATTACAGTTATCATCTCCAAAACAGGATTCCCAAAAAGAGTTTTGCTGACCCACTGTTTACAGCAGCGACTGACGGGCCGCATTTCAGCCAGGGCACAACAATTGAGTAATTGGGTAATTTTCAGCTTTAAGACATAACAGTTAAAAAAGTGTGTCAAGTAGAATTAAAAAAAAAGTCATGTTGCAAAAAACGATGACCGAAAATACGTTTGCTTTTAAAATATTCTGAACAAAATTACACTTTGACTCTTCCAATAATGTACTGAAAATAACAGTTCCTCATTTATGAAACTTCCGCTCCACCTTTCTAACCAGATCTTGCCAAAAAGCTTCCACTAGTAGGTGAGCATTTCATCTACAACTCAATTATTTTTTACGAACTCACGAACAAATGTCTGATCTTACGTCTAATTGAGCTCTAGAACCATAAAAGGAAGTACTAACGGGAGTGTTTGGTATGACAACACTTGCTTCCGGCCTACAAAGCTCTTAAGAAAGTTTGCTTACTCGTTCTTGGATAGCATGAGATAATTTCACAACTTCACGCATGAATTACCAAACATGATGACAACGGCCAGGAACTCGGGAAAATTTCTTATCAAGATATTTGCCGTACACGGCACAATTAGGATTATCTGCTTTGATATTTATTACGTAGAAACATCAGAGAATAGGCGTTCCTTGTCACCAAATACGGATGATCCAGAATCGACGCCTACACGCTGCTGTCACAATAACTAAACCAGCTTTAATAATGTTGGAGGCAGTTCCTGATACCCCACGCTGGAACCTACTAAGTGATATAAATGCAAATACACCTCAAGCGGATCAATTAGATCATAATCATATCAATAAAGATGCTTACTTATCTGTGTTATTTATCATTATGGTCAAGAGAAACACATTGTTATTAGCTGTAATGGGAACGAAAGCGTTTATCCCTTATACGTCTGATACGTCTAGCTCTGTCATATCTGTCTTCATCGCAATTTTCTGGGAAAGCCACATATCGCCAGAGTCGTGATCTGCTATTAGACAATCGCTTTCTCAAATACCGTCGAGATGAACGAACGTCCGATGCAGATGTGTTTTGTCGTTTTTCTCCCACGTTTAATCATGTCGGACATATTATAAAACGTATTACATCTTAGATACAATCGTTTTGTTGAATTCCATCAAGATTATCCCATGTTTAGTAGGAACTCTCAACTAATTATTTCATTAAACCATCAGCACAAAACACAATACTCAAACCAGACAATAGCTCAGAAAATATCAATTCCGAGAATTTCAAGCCACATCAAAACAAACCACTAACAACTGCAACAAAGTCGGCAAACAGCGACCAATCGTAGTCGAAGCATAACAAAATGGTACCATAACAGGCGTAACCGCAAATCGATAGACTCTAGCTCTAGGGCTTAGTGAAAATGAAAGTGCTATTTATTTGGAGCAACCCTCAACTGTCGCGAAGAATGCAGAAAGCGAAGGTATCGCACGCACAATGTAATCGGCGCTCTGACATCGCTAAAGACGCCCACGCGATGAGGAAACCTACGCAAATTATTACTGAGCAACCTTGCAAGGAAATGGTTTGGAGGTGACAAATTAAAGGCGGAAATGATTAACGAGTAAACTTTGTACTGAACAATAAGATTCTTCATCGTGATCATTGAACTACAATACGCCTAATATGGTAACGAATAGAAAAGCCGTCAGATGAAAAATATGATACCTATAAACTATAGGTATTGTTGGTTTAAGACATACCCGTAAGCAGCAGAAATGTAAATGTTGGAAAACTGGTATCTTGGTTCTTGATGTTTCTAAAAAAATACATGTCACATACTCGTAAATGGATATTTAGGAGATTTGCCACTGGTACAAAACGAAAATTAACTCCCTCGACACTAGCAAGAGTGCATCTAATTTACGAGATCTCAAATAAGCAATAGACTTTCTCAATCTCCAGATTGGTCATTTAATATTCATTACATAGTCCGAATGCGACTGTGAAAGTGTTCACACAAGACAAATGGGTCCTATAGCGTTTAAGGGCTAATAAGTCTTTAGACAAAGGGCGTGGGCGAAATCGTACCCAGGAAAGTGATACTCGAACGCACGATACGTAAATTGCCCGTGTACTACCTGTGAAGTTTACAATATCGACCCACACGATCTGTCTTGTAAATTCAATTGGTGAGATGTGGTTGCTCGCTCATTCAGCAACTGAAAGGGTATAATCATTTGAAATTTACGAGATAAGGTATTACAATATTTGAGTCTAGTAAATAGCTTAATCACGATTCAGTTACTGGCATCTTTTTGTTGAAGGTTCCTTCCATTACGGTAGCAAAGTGATCGCAAACGGGATACAAAAATAGCAGTGCATTTATGGTCCAGCTAGGTAGTATACCTTACAAACTGATGTACTCCGTAAACCATTTCTTTCATTAGTGCAAGTTCTTGGGTTATCATCATTATTCATGATCGCTTTGTCGCCCCAAGGGGAGCCAGTCAGACGAGATCTCCACTAAGTGGAACCACACTTAATATACCTTTTTCTTTAACTATGCAAATGGACATTCATTATGAAGAATCCAGCTGCAACGCTGCATGGGATATCGTATATTTTAACTAAGAACGTTGGTAATATACAATAGTAAAGTATCCAATGGCATCTTTATAGTCCTAGAACAAACCCTTAATAAACTAGATTCTTGACCGAAGAGTTACATTGAAAGTCTTATTTATAGAGCTTATGCATGCAAATCCCGTTTCTCGGTTTCACTTTTGCTGAAGGTATTAAAGTCAACCCGTGGTTCTGATCTCGTCGATTCCATACAAACAGATCTCACAAATCCTGTAATAGCTTCGGTGCCTCTACACAATGGAATGAAAAGATACCGTATCAATACGGCTTACTTACGTGGATGTACGTTTATTACTTTGATGAAGGTGATATTGTTGTTTAGTGCACATCATGTTACAATGTTAAACTAGTTGTGCTTTATTTTTTGTACAAGGAAGAGAATATAAAACACAAAGAATTGATCTTTTAAAAAAATACTTTTATTCCGAACTATTTATCCTAACCATACCCCGGAGATTCCCAAGACCTTCAAGCACAAAGCCTTATCAGTTCAACTTTAACTCGGAATGCGTCCAGGAGATATGCCTTGTCCAAACCTTTCATAGATCGGAAGTCCTATATGTCAAGCATACACCGTGATAGTCTACCGTGCCCCTTTGTAAACTCGAACGTTTGTTTTCTGTCAACCCGTGTCCACGGTAGCTTTCTCCAGCGAAACTGAATGTGATCTGTATCGACTCTTGAGCTGATGTTGAATGGGACCAGTATTGGTACATTGGAGACTTTATTAGTCCCATTAGCGTCACCTCTTTTGACGACAGTTTATCTTATTTAATCTTTAAAAACTTACTGATTGTATTGAACGTGATGGTAACATTGCTTTTGAAAATTTCACATATTTTTTTTTATATTAATTTTACTAAACGACTGACATTTGTCTCTGAGCGTTGATCATCGAGAAGTTGAGAATAAAGTGTTGATTCAATGGCGACAAAATGGTAGAACGGATGGGCAGAACCAATCTATGATTCATAATATCATGCATCGCCAATACTATAATAATACAAAAACGTGCTATAGATTACTATCAGTTTATAATTTGCCTTTAACTTCGATTTAATAGTATTGATATAGTATTTGTTAACGCAGCTATTCATCATTTGTTCTGTGCTCGTTAATCTCTTTGTTATTATGTCTTTCACATAAACCACAGAGATTATGTAAGAAATTGATAGTTCTCTGAAAACTATCAGTAGCATTATTGTAAACCAAACCATAAATTATGTCAAATACGGTACGATACAGTCCTTCCTATAATCAGTGGCTGTGGTGATAGATTTTATTGATTATTGATGATAGAATTTTATTTCAGATGCGAATTGCAAATCTCTATAACATTACATTAACAGACAACCTTTTCTACTTTCAGAAGAACATTGACAACTAAAACCAGCATATCATTTGATGAAAATTCATTGATCTGCATTCTTACAACAATAGACAAACTATAACATTTTGGACGATCGCGGGCATGTGGAATTATTAAATGAATTATTTTAATTTCTACAAGTAATATTCAGATAAAGGATTAAAAAAATTAGGCTACTTATTTGGAAGATTATCAAGAGACAGCAGAAACACTTCCTAATGATAATGCTAGATTGTCGAGAGTCAAGATGCCATTTGTCTATTCTGATAATGAATTTATCCTCATTTGTACCTTAATCGGTCTATAACTCGTTCCGGGGTCTAAGCAATTTTCCTCTAACGCTTTTAGATATATTCTAATGGACTCCTTAATTGAATAGTGGCTCTATCTAGCGGGCGATGATGTCGACGCAAATTAAACATAGCCCATCTGTATTAATGATCGTCCTCCATATTCTACGTGGGAGATTGCGATGAGACATTGTGAGGGGCACTAATACAGTACTCGATGACGAAAAGCATTGCAGTACGGGTAGGGTAGGCTTTCATTTAAAAGACCACAAGGTCAAGGTAATGACTTGAAAATAAGAATTGACTATTATCAGTAAAAATAGCAAAGCATGATTTAAGTCTCTGAATTATGTATTTTTTATCTCACTGAACTGTACGAGAATCTTAGAGAGAACATAATTATAGTATCTGTAATTCTTTAAGCTTGGCATGGCGTTTAAACTTTTATAAATTTAAAGCTGGGTCGGCGGCATTTTTGTTGCAAATATACCATAGGAAATTCTTATAGGAAATGTAGATGAGTGTGCACATAGCGTCATTTTATCTCCACTCCTGCCGAAGCCTGTGGCTAAGCAGCCATGCCAGGAATGTCGCTCCACTGGGTCTGGTACCAGTAACAAGGTATTTGCGTATACCTATCACATTCATTCAGCTATGGGAGTTGTGGGTGATTATTTTTAGCGAACAATAAAACTAGTATTCAGTTTTATCGTGAATATTGATGTTTATGATGAATAAAGGAGACTCTCATTAAACATTCTGAACCGATGCTAGCAAATTTTTTTGAAGTCACGTCGCTAACACGTCTATTTTATCAAGGACAGTTACTATAATCACGACCTCATAGAGGCTTAAATTGAACAATAACAAATGAAGGGTACGCGGGAAGAAAGATCATTGTCAGTTTTTTTCAAAATTGAGTAAATAGTGCCATCTCCTAAAATGTCTCGATAACAATGATTGAGCGAAAACAAAAACTTGAAAAAAATAACACAGTCCGCAGAATATCTCTTTTAAAAATAAACCGGAATCAAGACAAAAAAAAGGTCATAACATTAACTAGTACAAAAAGTTAAAAAAAAAAATCTTTTAACTGTGAATTGGGGGGCTTATGGGCTGATAATAAAGTTAGCTTTTGAGAAAAAAAAAATGTTATTACAATAATTAACTGTGATTACAATAAGCCCACTAAGCAGAGTTCTAAAATAATAACCTAAGCAAGTTTTTTCTACTTATTTCAAATTTACCCTCTTCCCGCTTACCCTTCAAATGGTTTGAGCAGTTAGCGTTTATACTTGTATTGACATTCTGAAATGTCAATATTTTTTTGCATATCCTAGCCCTAGCCTTTTCCTGCCTTCCTACTGTTTTTAGTTTATGTTATGCACTCTTAGTACTTTTGCTGTAAAACCTGGGAGACCGGTTCATGGTTAATACAAAAGGGATGTCCCTATTTCAGTTGTAATCACCTAATTAAAAGAAAAATCCATTGAAATATTGGTAAAAAATTTAAACCAGAAATTTTCCCGCGTTAATTGAAAAACGTAGTACAGAAAGAGCAGAAAGTCGTGGGGAAGATCAAACAATGCACATTAATAAACCTAATCAAAGTCATAATCACACGCATAAAGCAACAATACGAACACAAGTAGATGTAATAGTTTTATCCACTAATGAACTTCCAGTAGGTCAACATTGTATAGCGAATGCCTTATGCCAGTGAACGCAGACAAAGCAGTTAGATGGACGAATAAACATGAACTGCAGCGTTCAACGCGTTCAAGCAAAACGCTACCAGTGTTGCCATTGTCAACTTAGCGGATATATAACTTTTTTTTTATCGTACACCTAGGAATTGTTTGACACCTTCGTTATGACTAATGTGTGCCCTGCGCGACGAGTCAAAAGCGCGACCACCCGCAGTGGACGGTGTACTCACGTGCGCTCAGTGCGCACGGAGGTTTTCAGCCACATTAGCCATCAGCATCGTACCGACTAGAAGTCGAAGTGGTCGCCATCTCCAAAAACTGTCGGCGTGGATCAATGTCTTAGCAATATAGTAAATATAGTATAGGTATAGTATAATATGTATAGGTAGAAATTTTAATAATTTCTGTTAAATTATGCTATTAATCGTATGTTTATTTAATATCAAACAATTTAGAGAGAGTGAACTCACGATAGCGCTATGACACAAAGCAAAACTAAATGGAGGTAATTCACGCACATAGCCGATCCTCTAAGGCAGGGTTTCTCAAACTTATAGCCCCACGTATCCCTATAAAGTTTCCCAGTCGACCGCGAACCCCTTTAAAACACATGCCATAGAAGGATTTTTATTTAAATATAAAAGATAATAAAACAAAGTAATGTTGTTGATTAGATTATATGATAGGTGGGCTTGTTTCTTTTCGCAAATTGAGTCGATTTTCGGAGCAATTTCGCTCAATTTTCATGTTGCCCGCGCGAGCTAGCCAGTCAGCCGCCATAACGTAAATCTTCTCACGAACCCCCAACGATCAACTGGCGAACCCCCGTACCCCACTATGAGAAACCTTGCTCTATGGAGTCTAAGGGATAGTGAGATGATGATGAGTTGTTGAGATAATTATAAAATGTTCCATATTTTTTAGAATGTGTATAAAGCACCATAAGGATACAAAACTGATTAAGGCGATATGCGAAAAAAATACGGGTGTTTCGTGTATTTCATGAAATACACGGAAAATTTTAATAAATTCCTGGTATATGCATTTCGACTATATAATCTAGGGTTTTGAAATTGGAAAACATGTTTGGATAAATTTTCCTCGATAAAAATAATTGTTGAAATGAGGTCTCCAAACACACATTTCCTCCTCGTTTGACGAATAGGAACCATATACAGAACTCAAACATATTTTATTACGTGTGTTTCAACAATATCTAGAGATTTGATATTTGAAATTTTCCTAGCTATTTTAGTTTTTTTATTAAAAATATAAAACCATCTTTTTTCCCTTTTGCCCTGAATCCGCCCCTCTAGCACTGCGTGATTTTTCGCTTGGAGTGATAGTGACAAAAATAAAATTCACATGGCCTCTTAAAACCTGAAAGCTAATCTTTAAGATGTCGCTTGTACTTGGAGGAATAAACCAGCGTTGGTAACACTAGAATGCAGTAGAGCGCAACTATTGCACGAGTGTTCAAGCCCAGAGGCGGCGAGCTTATAAATATGCATCAAACTATATCATTGTATAATCTGTGTAGTCTGTGTACGGAAAATAAAAGTGCGCTCTTAAGGATCGATTCTTAAAACTTGGAATGAAATAACAAGAAAGAAGTATATGGCCAATAAAGAAATTAAAAAAAACAATATAGACGCACAAACAATGTATTCTTAAAATTTGGAATGAAATAACAAGAAAGAACTATATATGGCCAATAAAGAAATTAAAAAAAACAATATAGACGCACAAATATTGTATTCTTAAAATTTGGAATGAAATAACAAGAAAGAACTATATGGCCAATAAAGAAATTAAAAAAAACAATATAGACGCACAAATAATGTACTCTATCCAAAAACAATTTATTTTATAATATCAAAGCTTAGAAATAATTGGAAAAATTTAGAAAAAGGAATGCTTCGGCGTTTTGGACATGTAGAGAGGATGAATGAAAGAAGAGTGACAAAAGAAATTTATGGTGCGCAAGTGGAAGGTACAGCTCGAAGGTTCAGCCGCCCTAGAAGGACGGATGCTGACCAAATTAGCGACATAATTATTGAAGAAGGGCAATGTCAAAAGTATCCGGAATAGAAGAGATTGTATGACTAGATTGATGGATGTGGAAGAGTCGAAAAAGGTGTGGTAGGGTCGTAGCAGATGGAAATCTATGTATGTATGTGACATAATTGATTTCCTCAGTCGTAAATGTAGCTGTGAATGAAATAAAAAATATATTTAAAAAAAAAACGTTTTTTCCTGCATTGCTTTTAGCTGAAAGTTTTTGGGATTTATAATTATTTCTTACTTGAAGAATCGAACTTTAAACGAAAAAAAAAAATTCTTGTATAATTAGTAATAATTAATTACAGATATGTATCTTGCTAAGTATCTTGAATGATGTAATAAAGATTATCTTTTGATATTCTAACAATTGCAGTAGAAATACGAGAAAATTCGTAAACACATGAAGGTACAGTGAAAATCACGTCAAGCTTTACATTTATGGACTTTGTAACTACCTTATATCCTTCAGTATATGGGCGAATATAGAACTGCAAGTAAAGGGTACAAGGGATATAGCTTGATAGGATCTTCATTTTACATGGCACGTTGGGCAGATGGAGAAAATATTAAATTTTTGAGTTAGTTAAATGAAATAGGCTACGATTATAAAAATCTGTGATAAAACTGAGAAAACAGATGCAGGAAAACAAATAAAAGAAAATACGAACTAATTTCTTCAAAGAAGTAGATGAAAGCCATAATGCGGAAGACGTGGCTTCTTAGAGACATCTCAAAATTGCAGTCACTCAAGAAATGCATCATGTCAAGCCGCAAGCCATTAACACAAATATAAATCTTATTCCGACGATCTTGGGATTCATAATTCAGTGTTACGTCAAACTTTCTACGTTAGACAAACATCATTAGTCCGACTATTCCCAGCTGAGCGTAAGGTATGGCATAGTGTAGAGGAGGCATATAGTGAGTCCAAGTTTATTAAGGCTTCTCACAACGCCAACGACCTTGAACTGAGTAACTTTATAAATATAGCATTTTTTAATAGAAGAAAAATGCATATCTACATGATACAAATAGTGATGTGTTTTTTTCTGAATTTTATTTTAATATACAGAAGTGAAGCAAGAAAATTCTAAGTTTACCCTTATTTCTCTATTTTTTGTCCACTTGTAACAACATAACTGCTACAGTTTTTATCGAAACAGTATGAAATTTTATAAACTTCTATACAAATTAATATAAAATGATATGGTTTTCTCAGTTCTTGGTAATTAATTTTATTTTACATACATACAAACACTATTTTTGCACTTGTCAGTAGAGTTACCAGATCCAATAAAGTGAATTCCTGACAAAATCCCTGATTATTCAATTAATTTCCTGACATTTTACGTAAAGGCTAATGCGAAGACAGCGCGATTTTCAACAGTTTACGTTACAAGCATAATGTAACTCAATAAATATAACAATTTTAAGCATATATTCGTTCTCTTAAAAATTCCCATCATCCTATTTTTTCCTGTTTTCCTGACAGAGGGCCAAAATTTCTGACATGTCAGGAAAATTCCTGTCATCTGGTAACCCTACTTGTCAGCCGCAGCGATTGACGTAACAGCCATGTTGCGGTGCGAGCTGATAAGAACTTTATTTTAATATCATTTTGTTCAAAATTTCAACCACCATGAATCGAGTTGCTAATTTTTCCGACGGAGTCACCTTAACCACTCGGGGACAAATCTCAATCATTCGGATATCAACAACAATGACATGTCTTATTATCAGTAATGCGGACAATTTTATTTAATTTATTTGAGCCCAGAAACGTTTTTATGTATTCACCTTTAAGTTGTGTGAAAAGCAGAATTAGTCTGATAGCCTGGCTCTTACAGTCCAAATATACATACCTATAAGTATAATATGTCTGATCATGTACACTCTTTACAAAATCTCACATATATTTTATCGAAAGCTTAAAGGCATCACCTCAATGTTGATTGGCATCATCTTTCTGTCTTCACAACTTATTTTTGTAAGTTCTGTACAACTTGGCATTTCAAACGTACTTCGTCTGCAATATTTACTCGAGATTTTTAATGAAATTACCCTTTTATGATACGCCTTTCAAAAAAACCGTTTAATTTCGTTTACATCTTTTTCATTCCACCCAAAGGTGGCCTGGGAGATATTGCTATTAGCAATAAGTGTCGCCTTGTAGTGTACACATGTCTTGTATATGAAAATGTGTTGTTAATTATGTATGTAAATGAACAAATGTGAAACAAATAAATGAAATTGTGTCATACTACAATCGATATATTATAATGTTTTCTTATTTACTAGGCAGTTCACAAATCAACTGTATTTATATTCAATTGCGAAAACTGTAGGCTAATTTGCATTACTATGTTATGTTTAGATTCGATTTAAAGCTGTTGGTTTTCCTATCATAACTAAATAAAGATATCTCTATATTTCTGTTTACCCTGACGTAAGCTAGGTATATGGAGACAGCACGCCTCATTTGCAGGTCCCTATTGCTCCTTCGGTCGGAACTAACGTGAATTTAATGCTCGTGTTCTTAACGCATTCCATTATTGTTTTACACCAGCCTTAATCGAGGAATGTGACGAAGGAAGTCTTATTAGTCGGTGACATTACTGAAGACTAAAATTTTGTTACGACATTACATCCGGGAGTCCACTAAATGCATATCGTTATAAATCGTATATAAATGCGTTATCGAGATGTATCTACAGTTTATTTTGTGAATATTTTTAAATCGTAAATTACAAAGCTAACCTAATAGAAGGAGAAGCTTTTTGCATTCCAAACCATTAGCATTCGTCATAGTTAAGAGGCTATGCGAATTTTATTTTTGTCACTGTCACTCCAAGCGAAAAATCGCGCAGTGCGAGAGGGGCGGATTCTGGGCAAAAGGGAAAAAAGTTGGTTTTATATTTTTATTAAAACATAGCTACCAAAATTTCAAATATAAAATCTCTAGATATTGTTAATACACACTTATATGTGTATATATATAATAAAATATGTTTGAGTTCTGTATATGGTTTCTATTCATCAAACAAGGAGAAAAAGTGTGTTTGAAGACCTCATTTCAACAATTATTTTTATCGAGGAAAATTTATCCAAACATGTTTTCCAATTTGAAGACCCTAGATTATATAGTCAAAATGCATATACCAGAAATTTATTAAAATTTTCCGTGTATTTCATGAAATACACAGAAAAGAAACAACCGTATTTTTTTCGCATATCGCCTTAAATACTTTTTAATCTCATTTATTTAATGCGATGCAAGCGATGCTACAAAAGATATCAACTAGGTCCTTTAAACATAATTGTGACCAAAAAATCTCTGAAGTGAACAGCTTCTAATTCGCATAATTGAATATAGTTTCAGACGCCAATTATTTTAGGAATAATTAGTGCAAATGATCTTTGAAGAAGGCTCGATGAAAACATCATCGCGCGAAGCTTCAAACCCACAGAAACACCCGTGCGCTGGCGCATCGCTAGAACAACTGTCAGTTGCATCACACACAACACAATCGGGCAGACACCTACAGATCGGAAGCCAGCACCATTCATATTCATTATGTTTATTTTTGTTCTTCCGACGTGCCTTCTTTAACCTATAGGACAGCCAAGCCCGGCCGAACCCAGGGCATATTTGGGTTGGAGAAATTGCAAAATGTCTACTTGCATTCGACACGGAGTAGTTAAATAATTTAAATATTTAAACTTCTAACTAAATGTTATAACACTAATCAAAGTCTTCTTGTACGAGTTCCACTATTTTATTTCTTTAATTATTGCGACTAGTTTCGTCTATTTGACATCGTCGGGCTGATTGGAACAGGGGCTCTATCTACCGCGTAATTCTCATTTGTATCAACTTCAAGCAAATGCATGCGAAATTCAACGTGTGCAAAAGAGATGGCATGTTAGGCGGGCGTCGTCGCACGCACGTCACATTTCAATCTCAAGTTGATGTTGATGAAAATGAGAATGACGCGGTAGACCCACGTGTTAGCTTCGCGCGATGATGTTTTCATCGAGCCTTCTTCAAAGATCATTTGCACTAATTATTCCTAAAATAATGGGCGTCTGAAACTATATTCAATTATGCGAATTAGAAGCTGTTCGCTTCAGAGATTTTTTGATTACAATTGTGTTTAAATGTAAAGAAAGACCTAGTTAGTAACTAACCTATTCCAGTCAGCCCAACGATGTCAAATAGACGAAACTAGTCGCAATAATTAAAGAAATAAAATAGTGGAACTCGTACAAGAAGACTTTGATTAGTGTTAGAATGAAGTTCCATCAAGGAGTCACACCTTACAGTATAAAAAAAAAAAAAAAAAAATGTTATAAAGCTTATACTACGGTATGAAGGTCACGTGACTATCTTAGATACTTTAATAATTTGAGCTAGGAAATATTTCCGTTAGAGGGCCCCCGAAACAGAAAGTTTTATTGGACACGAACATACTAAATACGGTCCTGACTACAAGTAGGAAGCGCCTGCGATCTGCTGCATTTAACGACCTGTTTAAACTTTTACACTTACCGTTGCATCAGCTGGTTTCAAAAAGAACCGTATATTCGTCGACACCTACGACTCATAATTTTGTATTGTTCCTTTAGAGCAGGGGTCTCCAAACTACGGCCCGCGGGCCAAGTTCAGCCCGCGGCAACCACCAATCCGGCCCGCGGCTGCTGGCGGGACAAGCTCGGTTTCGAATCCGCTAAAGTTTATTTAAAATTCACAAACATATAATATTAACGTGATGCTATATATAATAGGATCAAAATTCACAACACGTTATCATGCGTATTTGTTTAAAAGTAGCGTTATTATAGGAATGTTATTTACAACCCTATTTCAAAGTCCTAAGTCCTCCGTCGCTATGGTTATTGTGGCACGAAGTATCAACCGAAATTGCGAACGAAGCGGAGTACACTCCTGCGCCAATAGAATTTTGGAATCATGAGCTATTATAGTCTTGGCCCTCGGGACTTAGTGGAGGAATCAGTGTGGCCTTTAGGCAAAAAAGTTTGGAGACCCCTGCTTTAGAGTACGAATGTTAGAGAATCAGAAAGAACTGTGAAGAAATCGTGATAAAAATTACAGACTGTTTTAAATTAATGGCGAATATGATTAATGATCATTGATGATGATATAACAATATTGATAATATTATATTTTATTTTGCACAAATAAACTTCATACGTACGTGTAGAAGAATAGAAGATCGAAGTTAAGGCGATATATGAAAAAAATACGGGTGTTTCTTTTATGAGTATTTCTTGAAATACACGGAAAATTGTGATCAGTTTCTGTTATATGCATTTTGACTATATAATCTAGGGATTTGATTTTGGAAAACATGTTTGGATAAACTTTCCTCGATAGAAATAATTGTTGAAATGAGGTTTTCTCACACACTTTTTCTCCTCGTTTAACGAGTAGCAGCCATGTATAGAACTCAAACATATTTTATTAGATGGGTTTCAACAATATCTAGAGATTTAATATTTGAAATTTTGCTAGCTATTTTAGTTTTTTTAATAAAAATATAAAACCAACTTTTTTCCCTTTTGCCCTTAATCCTCCCCTCTCGCATTGCGCGATTTTTCACTTGGAGTGACAGTGACTAAAATAAAATTCGCATAGCCTCTTAAACGTCAGTGGTTTAGCGCAAAGTGCATAACTTAACTTTCTTGTTTAAAAAATTAAGATTGAAAAGCATTTTGGTCTGTGGCATTTGACGCCAAAAGTTCAGTATTAGTGAGGTTTATAAAGCAAGAGTTTGGAATTGTATACACAATTAGTCATGATCTTTTAAAAACCAATTTAAAATGCTGTTTTAACTTTGTTTGGACAAGATCATGACTAATTGTGCAGTAAATTTCAAAATCAATGCTTTGTAAACCTCACTATACTGCACTATTGGCGTCAAATGCCACATACCGAAATGTTTTTCAATCTTAATTTTTTAAACAAGAAAAATATTTTTCTAACTCATAAACAAGAAATACAAAGTTAAGTTATGCACTTTCCGCTAAGCGACTGACGTTTATCCCTATTATAAATGCGAAAGTGTGTTTGCTGGTTAGTTTGTTCTTCCTTCACGCAGCAACGAAAAGATAGTTTATGGGCCGGAGAGTGACATAGGCAACTTTTTATTCCGGGAAAATACAAACGAATCAGCGCGGGCGAAGCCGCGGGTAAAAGCTAGTGTACTATAAGTCCAACGACCAAGTCAACCATAGGAGTTCCCTAATGCTATTAAGAAACTGGGACAGCTTAAATTATATCTACTGTTGATACTAATCGATACAATTTTAACTTCTTTAACAAGGCACCTGCCTTTCTTTCTACACCTTTGTTAGTGGACTGCACTTTTTCCGTCTTTGATCTAAAACATAAAACTTTTCGTTTTATCTACTACTACTATCGAAGCCGTAAAGAAGTTGATGGCCGATAATAAAATATGGCAATCCGATTCCACATAATCAATAGTAAAGTTTTACAACTCGAATAATATTAGTCTGATCATCGAACTGTTATTCGAATGCAGTGAAGTGACCACCTACATACATATTCCATGTGGGCTGGACCATGCGTGTGTGAGTCATACTTTACATGCAGGACGATTTTAATAGTAGTTTATGCTACAAGGGCTCAAAGGAATAAATTACGAGGACGATTTAAAACACGAGCATAGCGAGTGTTTTAAACGTAACCGAAATATGTATTGCTCTTACGCCCGTGTATCATACTACGTTTTTCAATGCATAGTGCGACAAAATAAAACAAATATAATCTTGTGAACTTTAAATTATAATTGTCTCAAAAGGACTGTATCCAGAGCCGTTAAACAGTTGAAAAAAAAAGTATAACATTTATGGTTCACAGGAAAGGCTGCAGGTTAGCCAACCATTGTGAATAAATTAAAAAAAATTATAATAATAAAGCCCTAGGGCAAAATAATCGACTGTCTGTTCGGTTTTGATGGATAAAAAGTTGGCCTTTACGAGCACTTGCATTGAAAAATAATGAACGGTATGCTTAGTTGCAAGCTGAAAGACAGAAATACGCTAGATACATCTTTTAATTCGCAACTGGCGCCAGGAACTAGTCCAAAAATAAAACTATTACGATAATAATACAAACCGGATGTATGTTGAGTGCACCTTCAGGGTCCGTATAAGGTCAAATGCACAACTTCAAATGACCATTTCACATTGTCAATCGGTTTTATAAAATTAATATAGTTATATATTAGAAACGATTCTGAAGGCTTTAATTTTAGTTTTAGTACTGTCAAAACTTAAAATTTTCCAAAGTAATTTAGCTTCTATTAACACTTAACGACCATTTAGCTAAGAAGTAAATTTAGTTTTGACAGCACTAAAACTATAATTAAAGCCTTCAGAATCGGCTTTATTAGTAGACTAAAAAAAATTCGAAGTTACCTCTGAAATTTAAATTTTTTCGTGTGTTCCACATTGAAATTTGTATTAAAAAAAGTGAACAATATCATCCGTCAATCTTAGAAAATTTAAATTATTTCATCTAAAAGCCGAGTTATTAAATAAAAACTCAGGTTTTTGTTTCTTGGTGGTCGTAACAGCCACGGCTGAGGGCGCGCTATTATTAAACTAAAAGGAAACGTAGAGTTCAGTTCTGATTGATGCAAATTGAGGTGCTCAATCTGACTTTACATGTAGCCTTAAAACGAAAAGTTAGTCAATGGTCAGTCAATAAATCATCTCTGAGCCATCAAGTCTGTCATTCTCTATAAAGATTATACTTTTATTCTTTAAATCGATAAGAATTTAAAATCAAGCCTAATCCAACTGAACTGAAATAAAGCAATAATCTAAAAGGTATTCAAACTACATAAAACAAACAGTTGTCAAGAGGACAATACCGATGGCCTTGTAAATCTAAGTGGCGAGAGTTCAGCGACCCGCCTCGTTCCAATTTAAGAACGGATTCCAATCAAACTGCGAGCTAAGCTATACATAGAAAAATCGCTTACTTCCAATTCGGAAGATGTTCTGGATTTTGATTGCCTCTACAGCTGCTAAAATCAATTTTATTCTTAATGTGTCATAATGACTTGACTTGATATCCAAGGAACTAACAAAGGACTAACCCATAGAAAAAGGAATACTTTGGTGGTTGGACCCTTTGTACGTAGTAACTACTATATAATCTGTGCCTTTGTAGGGTTGTATTTCGTTGGACATGTAGGGTTGTATTTCTTGGTCTGAGATGTGGAGAGGATGAATGAAAGTATAGTGGCAGACACGCGTGAGTGTTGATAACGAACTGAAAGACCATCCTACCGCTTGAATACAAAATTGAAGAGTTCTTCTAACTTTACCTCATTTATCCATAATAGTTACTCACAATTGTTTGTATGCCTTGTGATTAAATTTTTAATAAGGCTTTTAAAGAGTAAATTCTATGAATTAATGAATTTCCTGATGTAAATCAGTTTTATAAAGTAATTTACATAATTAATGGTCTACTTGCCATGGGGTTGTATAAACATGTAAGAAATTACCTAATAACATCTAACGCCGGGCATTAGGCAATAATTTACATGAAGGTATATCGTGAACTGGTGATCCTCGGAAAACAGCTGAAACCCATGTTTGCTGTGTATACGGAACCAACAACCGAGCTTAAAAGCTTTTTGGTGTACTTGAGAAGAACCATACTGTAGTAGAGCAGACAATAAAATTAGACGTTTTTACGTAGGTTGGCGTTAAATTTGTAATTTGTACAGCAACTAATGATGATGATAATTACCATTTTCTTATAGAAACGAAGTAAAGGCCAGCTTCTTTATTATTACTGGCTAGTGTCAAGGTAGAGTTACGTAAACTACACTTTTGTACTTTGTTATAACCTGTTATCCTGTTTATTTTTGTTTTATGAATATATAGGAATAAATTCACATTCCAAATTCCTCTATCCTAGTTCCCTACCATCCATACACACACACACACTTACACTTACTGTGACATCCTACGCCGCTAACTTTTCAATATTACTATTTTTTTTGCTGTATATAAATGTATGTATTTTTTCCTCTTTGTCTTTGAAGTTCGTTTTAAATGTATTATTGTAGAAGATGTAAAACCTTAATTGGCATAAGTTTTGATGTTATTAGCTACGATTATAAATGTTTAAGGCTGTGATTTTTGTAATAACAATAAAATAAAATAAAATAAATAATTAAATAAAATACTTTACATTGCAAAATTAAACCGCTCAAGATATATTTCGGGTCCGATCTGTTTATTTTTGAGTCTTTTGATAAATTTTCCAGAGGTAAATTGTAAACAAAAATATTTTATCAATGTTTTGACTGCTAATGAAGCTTGAGATAGATACAAGAAATGTTTTTTTGAAATCCCCAAACAGTCTTCCATCCATGATCCATCACCCTAGTTCGTCCACTGCTGGACATAAGCCTTTCCAGGACTTTGCCACTGCCAGCGGTCATCCTGGAAGAGTTGCCCATACTCACACACGCTGGGCAGGCGGGTTGGTGAGTTCCATATAAGGCCCGGCTATTAGGGATAGATATACCGCCATCCATCGGTCCCAGGCATGGTGGGCTTCATGGTTTTTTGCCTGTGAGCTGTCCTCTTACTCTCCCCCGAACTACTTCGAGAGGGTCTCCAAGTAAAAGTCTTTAAGTACCTACTTAAATTGACTAAACAAACGTTTCAGAAGCTTCCCGCACGTCTTTTGAAGCGGAAAATGATTTCTGTTCAATGAGGTATCATTTGGTTCCGTCAATGCGTTCATTTGAATCACAGTCGGTCAATAGCAGACCACCAGTGTGAGTCACTGAACCGTGGTTACCCGTAAAACATTCGGTTGGAATGATTTGTTTAGTAACTCAAGTTGTCAGCGTCGGCTTTTCGTTCCTTTTCTATCTTGTTCTTATAATATTTTCTCTTAAATACAAGTATGTTATCTAACAATTTTAAAAGGTATTCTAGTGGCAAATTTTTTTAATTCATAAGTTTTTATAAAATATTTATGAGCTGATTGTTTATCAAAAAATATTTGAGTTTTAAAACTATTCTTAATCCTAATGGTCATTACCATTAGGGAATCCATCCATAAGAGGGAAAGAGGAAGATAACTGAAAAAATTCAAGCTAATCATATTATAACTGCATAAATGGTTTAATTTATAGGTAAGTTTTTCTTAGTTTTTTTTTTTTATTTAGTGAGGTATAATTTTATCTTTTATGTTTATATTAATTTATAGGTAGTCTAGTTTTTTAATGTTATTTAAGTTTTATATTGTTGCATAAATTCAATAATAATAAAATCACATACCTCTTATTCAAAACGCGCCATTATTTTTCTCTAAACTTTCCTGTAGACAAAACATAAAATAATTATCAAGCAGAATAAACACCAATGGAATGCAATAAGGGAATAAAAACATTAATGTAGCCCACAAGCTCACGATGTTCGTCCTCTCGTGGCTGCAGTTGACTTTGGAACGCGGCCAACTATCCTCGTTATATTTTAAGAGATCCTTTTAACAGTCTTATTAATTTGCATCCAAGTTATTTTCTACACCGCCATAGAGAATTCATTTGGTTAGGCGATGACGTGTTCAAAAACTATTGCTGTGACGTCATCGCTCTGATCTATTTTGTCATATACTTTACACGTTTCATCAGCTACATTGAGGACCTTAAGAGCGCACCGAGCTTCTTACACAGTCAAACACATTTTTATAACCCTTGTTTGAAGTAGCAAACAATTAAATTAAAATCTAGGGAAATATATTGGATCTATTGGGTATATATACTAGACTGTATACACGATGGAAACACGATTTGATAAAGTTAGCTCGATAGAATAAATTCGCAAAGTTACCTCTTTTCGAGTAATTTTTTCCTCTATTTCCCTAGTTTTTATATACATAAGTAATTTGATATTATGATTTATTTACTAAAATAAAGTTCATATATGGCTGGAGCTTTTATACACAATGGTTTTTATTTAAGAATAATATAATGAAAATAACAACGAAAAACGTTGCAAAAGTGCAAAAGTTTGGTTATTATCTTTACTCTTTACACGTAAAGAAAAAGACAGAGACAAAAGCAAACGCTTAATGCCTTACTGAATTATATAAAATTGCACGTCATAAATTATTTTTATAGATTCTACATTTAAAATCCAGCCCTTTTAAGGACAAAAGGGTCAACCAAACAGATAACTTTTATAGATCAAAGTTCAAACTGTGCTCTTAAATCAAAGTTAGCCTTTACTTAGCTAACATTTTCGCAATACCACAGGAAAACGGACACCTCTTGTGAAAGGGCCTAATTATACCAAGTCTAGAGTCAGTTGAATAAACGATAGACGAAGATTTGTGATCACACATTGAATAATAGCTCTAACCAAGTCTGTTCTTAATGTCAAGAGATAAATTGATGAGAAATAGGTTACACAAGAGCTGATTAAGGAAATAGAAAACAGTCATCAAATTGCGAATAGGTAGCAACTGAAATATGTTCCCATATAATTTAAAGATTAAACCAAACGGTTGGTCAACCGTTCAACTACCAATTGTGCAATTTATGACATTAGAGAATTCGCACAGTATGGTCGTGCGTGAGACTCGCCAATCGTCACGATTGTGTATCACTCCAATTCTATTGATCTAAATTCTATCCAATTACTTGCTAGTTTTATCAAGTCTAGTTTCACACCCGATCTGTTTAACCCTTAATTAGTACCAACTTGGTAAGCTACACCTGGTGTTGTATGGACATTATTCACAAATGGTTGGTATCTCACAATGCTATCTAAGTGTTTCATCTTAGAACGATTGGCTGAGCGCTGACCATCGTCACGCGGTACCGTTCCTTTATCCACTCTTTAGATAATCCGATCGAGATAGAATGTTAGGAAATACAAATATTTAACCAGCTAAACTGTTCTGGTCACGCTTTTTGCATTCTTTACTGGCAGGTTTGAACTTTAGCTGAAACATATGTTGAAGGTTTGTGTTTGGTAATGTTTACACCGAGCGCAGGCTTTTGTCTCAATTCGTTTTTCATTATATTTACTTTAGCATGCCTACAAACTCAAAGTATTCAGACTCGATCTGGCCGCTATAGATGGGCGTATCTAGGATAGAGGCACAAAACATATCAACAAGATACAGGCATAAGTAAATGAAGGTATGTTTGTTTAAAATTCCTTGCAAAAGCATAGAACACAGGTAGGGTTCATAATTAAGATTATCCACCTCTCCCGTTATCGGTGTTGGACCTCCAACCTCATGTTCGAGGAAGTGCGTGTCGAATCTTTGATCGAAGGGCACGATCGATCCTGCGTGCGACCCTCTCCGAGGCCAGGGCTAGGAAGCTGGTTCAAGTTACCGGAATCTAGCGTTTGTAAATATGCTGCTTGTGTCACTTTTTCGAGATCTAACCTTACTTTGCTTTCGCAATCAACCGCGAAACCTGTATGAGGCTATTAATTTGGAAAGTCTGGCGAAGAATAGAGCTGTATTGTCTCGTGTCGTCTAGCTATTATTCTAAAGCCTTGTATCTCTTTATCTTCCTATCTATTGATCTGATCTCCTTCCACATATTCTAAGTAGTCTAGCTGTTCCAATTTCTATTAGATTCGACGCTCACGCTTATCACTTTACAAGAGAGGCAAATGAGGTTAAGCGTTTTTCATAAAACCCCTCTTTATGTTGTACGCATACCGCTCCACTTGCATTCGTGTTGAGCCTAATATGCAGCTATCAGTCTCCAGATCATTTGTGGTGGGTCTAAATGTCCGAGGCCTTTGGGCTATCGGTCAGGAATGCTCTGCAACTCATTCTTCAGGTAACGGAAACACTGATTTAAAGACGTTCCGACCTGGGAGAAATGCTCTTGCAAAAATCAAATGAGTTACGGGAAATTTACGAAGAAATTAAACGAATTCTAAGAATATGAGGAAATAAGTTAAATCTAAACTGAAAGCGTATCATAACTAAAGGCCGTCGTAAAAAGCTAACATCGCGATGCCATTCCATGAGATACTCCGCTCGTAAAGTTGGCGACTGTTATCTGGGAAGCTGTAAAACGATCTTATATCTAATAATGTGTAATGGAGTCGAATCATGGGCGAAAATACAGCGAAAATAGCGTGGCAGTCTCCGTTAACTGTACATTCTATTGACCATAACCTTTAATAAGCCTCCAATGGCAGCAGGCGGTGTACTTTCCACACTTAATACTAGTTTAGCAATAAGCATGGTTTACTTAAAGTTTATAGCCAAGAGGTCTTTGATTGGTCACTGAAGTTGGCTAAAATAAGGCAAACAGCTGAAGAAGACGTTTAGGAAATGGGGTACTGAATTAGTCTACATTACAGATAATGTTAATCGGTCTAATAAACCTGAACGCCTGAATATTTCAATGCTAGCGCTAATATCTATCAGGTACCTGTTTGAACCAGACACCTTTATAATTAAAGGTACCACCGTGAGAGTAAAATTGTCTTTATCTCTTGATCTCAAGCTTGATCATTATGGAGACAATAATTTGGAACGCAAGAATTTAAAATTAGCATTAAAATTGTGAGTAACCGTAAGGAAGGCTGGGCCAGATGCATGCATAGTAAAACATAAAGAGCGCAAACAATCTGGCATGGAATCTTAATGTGTTCATTGTATTACAATGTAACTTAAAGTCTGCTTTGATTAAGCTGTTAAACCTATGAGTTCACAGATAACCGTGTATAATGCTCGCATGGATAATATGCATATTATGCAGTACCATTTCATTCATACTTTGTGAATGATGTCACAAACGGGCATGCTTAATGCGAAGCCCATGTGAGAAGCGGCAATTAAAAGGTTTCTAAAAAAAAAATTTTTAGTATGCTGGCGCGGAACTAGGAAACTTTAGAATATTTATAAGTCTTCCATTAAGTCAATGCTATTAGAAACGTAACAAACAAGCATCTAATTATTCAAGGCAGTATTTACTGAACCATGAACCTTCATAATTGCTTGAAAAAAACAGCTATTCTAAGATTTTTTTCCACAAACCGCAAATGCAAATACCGAGTCAGTCTTGAGAAATCATTAGGATATTAAACTGATGACGGCCCCATACCGAGGGCCGAAATATATCGAGTTATAATTTTTTTTTATTGTTTTAGTACTAATAAATAATCAAAAGCTGATAAAAGTAAAATACAATTTATTTATAAACAGGATATTACTCGTAAACAGTAGAAGCTAAAAGATAAAGGTAAAAGTAATTAACAAAATAAAGGTAGAGACAGAAAATATAAGAGTGACGAAACAAAATAGTGCACCCACAAGTAGAAGGCACAGATATAAAGGGCCGCCCAAAAAAAATAATGATTGCATTGTGAACATCCAGAAGAGGGTTCAAATTATAAGCATCTGAAAACCTGATTTTTAAATAATATTCCGAATAACAAAAAAAAAAGCAATAGTCGATAATATTTATAAACGAAAACCTAACTTCCCATTGACACAAATACACAGGTGGACGGAAAAGCGTATCGTCAAGAAACTACCGCAAAAATAATAGAGGTGCTCATAAAAATCTATGACATAGCTTAGATTTTACATGCCATTCGATATTTTACCTTAGCAGTTAGAAGTTTAGTCTAGTTTTGCAATGAAGCGCACGCGCAACACACTGTCATATAGCAAAGCAGGTGAACTGAACACTGAAAGATAAAATCATCATTATTCTTTAAACTGTTGAAGCCAGACATTGTAATTTAAACAGATTGGAAAAGTTGTGTGGTGTTACTTAGGCCGTGAAAAGCATTAAACTACTGTTGGCACGGTGACCTTCTGCGGTTACAAAAAAAAATCAATAAAAGGATGTGACTTAGATAATTAGGTAAAAATAACATAAGACTAAATCTTATTATTGTACAACAGCACCAAATGACCGCTTCAGTCGTCTAATGGTTAAGTCTCGGCTTACTTACCGAGAGGTCGTGGTTCAAGTTCTGTAGAGGCAAAATTTGCGGCTGTCTCAGAATGGTAAAAAATGGCACGGGTCTGTGGACTAGCTTGACGAAAGGAACAATCAAAATAGCCAAACGATGAACAGCAAGGCTTAAAAAAAATTTAAACTAGCATCATGATGAGGAAATGAGAAGCGTGTAAATAGAATAGTTCAAACAAAACATTTAAACCACACTTACGCAAAAAGTAATATTTCAATTGTAACATTCACAAATTCACAATAACAATGATCAATTTATTTAAACAACTGTGCGTCCTTCTAACATTGTAAATTTTCCAAACGAGGGCAAATTCAAACAAACTCAAAACAATGTTTTAGCGAGTGAAAAGTGAGAAATACCCACACTTGTGCAAACAGATACCAAGCACATGCTTTGAAAAGTTTTACAACACAAATCTGTCGAAAGAAAATATCTCCCACGTGGTGAGAGGACAAGACTTTAGTATAACCTCGTAATTCAAAAAATAAATAATAACAGGCAATCATCGTAGAACGGTGCAACGGGGAATAGAAAAGGATTGGGATAGTCATAATTACATAGCGGCTCTCTAAGGACCATAAAAAGTAAAAAGACAAGAAGTTGAACATTTTGAAAATTGCTTTGATGATGGACTACCCTTACCTACATACAGTTAATGTGCTGTGTATAGATGGTATGTTTAGAATTTTAGTTATGGAGTTTTTGTTAGTTACCTTCTGCCATAAAGCAAAATATTGTGGTTTGAAAACACGTTGATTCTATTCAATTAAATCATTTTGACAGTCACGTTTAATCCATGTGGAAACCACAACCTTCCTTTTTTACAACATTTTTATGTAAATTTACATACTCCTACTTGGTGGATATTACGCACTAAAATGTTTAAATCAAAACAGATAATTATATCAATGCGAGAATAAGTATTAAGAAAAGATGCAAGTAATTAAAATTAAAAAGTAGTAATAAATAACAAGACTCAAGAAATTACGTTAAATTATGTCCATAATGAGCATCTCATTTACGAATAAGACTCTGTAACCACCGACCCTGACAACTTCGACGTGTTAATAGCTGCTTTTATATACGTTGTCGGTAATGAGTTCATTTTCAATAAAAATAAGGCCGTAAGAACATTACAAAGTAATTCTAGACCAACAACTGTCGACCTTGAAAAAAATTACAATGTAAAATTAAAATAATGACCAAAAACGCATTTTTTTTGCATCCGGTTCGTGTCATGATACTCATACATATTCAACGAAAGGTGTAATGAACTTGGTAGATCCAATCCGTAGTGGCAACCACAACAAAAATCGAGTAAATTCACTAAGGCATTTAGCGTGTACGAATGACAAATTACTGTTCCCACGATTGCGAGAAGTGTCTCTCTACCAGAATTACAAGACCTTTTTGACTGCACCAGTATTCTTTATCACTATTATATCTTTAAAGAGATTGCAGAAGAAAAGTGTCAAGATATAATGGTTATGTTGTATTAAGAGTAACGCCATGTTTTGTGCCGCTTCGGAAGCCTCAGCGGGAGACCGGCTTAGGCGATCTTGATTGTTTACATTTACTTATAAATTGTATGCTAAAAATAAATCTTTGTAATAGCCATGAGAATGTGGTTTCTTCTAAAATAGATAATCAAGCTGTACCTATAAACATTTCAATTAAATATAGACAAGTAGACAAGATATGACTGACAAGATTTTCAAGGAAAATTTTGAGATTTTAAGTATTGCCTTCACGTTGGTACCAAATAAATTCAAAACGGGCAATACTCTATGAAGATTGACAGAAGAAAGCAAGTTCAGGGCTGGTTAAAGACGGCATAGTGACAGTGAAAGTCGAATGTTTGGTTGTTAAGGTCGCATAAATCCAAGAAATAACAACCATTGATAATGGCCTGTCCGAACAAGGGCATATCAACATCTTCAAGTGGGTGGTACACAAACTACACAATTACATACTTGCAGATAGAAATAAGAGGACCTAAATAACTCAGGGCCCATAAATGTTGAATTATTTGTGAACCATGCAGCGCCAGCGAAAGTTGGTGCTAAATTAACCACAACTTGTGACGAATGGGTCAAACCGCGATTTACAGCACTTGTTTCGATTCGCACGACCATTATTGTAAATTTGCAATGAAAGGGACATTAATCGACCAAAATGTCCGTTCCAAGGGCAAGGTAAAAGTTGATTGTCCCTTTCCTTGCAGCTGATTGGAATTAATAATCGTAAATCAGAAAGTGATTCTCACTAACGCACAGTCGATGTTAAAGGTAATATAGTCACTTAAAATGCCATGTCACATCTCGGCTCAATCTCGCGACGTCATCAAAGCACAGTCCGGAATAGAAGTCTAGAGTCCAGCCCTTTAAAGGCACGGGTTGACTAGAAAGCTGGAGTCGTGAGCGATGTCAGATTGCGCCTGCGCATGCGACATCAAACTGAGGCATCTTGCCGGACGATATGCAGAAACTGTCGACCCTTTCGTTCATCGACGTCTGTGGACGCGGAGGTTTGCAACCGCGGTGGAATTTCTTGAGATTGAATTGTTGATGTTTTATGTTTGTTACGCAAAAGATGAAGATTACAAGTGGTGAAAATTTGTAGCAGTTGTCATGTTATTCAACAATAAATGATGATATAGTGTAGTGAAATTCACACGCAAGATTATATCGTGCAGATTTTGCCATTTCCGCTTATGGGCGCGCGGAGACAAATTGTATTCGTTGCAAAATGTGTTCCTGTTATCAGATGATTTGCATGCAAAATCAGATTGACATTTTGCATGTCAAAGATCTTCGAGACAAAGCAACAATGGTGTTGCGAAACAATTGGAATCCAAAATAATCCGCTTACATCCGACGAAACCAGCTGAGTTAAGACCTTTGGAAACCGTAACATCTTGAACTTTTCTTGGAGTGATTTGTCCAACAAAAGATTATGATGAAGATCTTGTATATTTGGTTGCTCTATCATAGTCATAGCCACAGAAAGTTGGGCACGACCTATAAAGGCCTTCGCCAAATATGGTGCTCTATGGGCTTTCCTACTAGTGTACGCACCTTGTACGCACTTTGACTTCTGCCATATATGGTAGTACATAAAAACTAACGGACCCTTCAAAAAGTCAGCACACAACAAAAGAACACGATGAAAACTGTAAATCAGCGAATGTGTCAAGGGAACAATGGATAATAATGTACCTGTTTCGTAAAAAAGGAAGGCTAGTTATAGCAAAATACATTCCGGAATTATAAAGAAAAAATCAGAGTTGTTAAAAAGGACAATGATCCCCAAAAAGGGGACCGAAGCGAAATAAAGCTACCCTCAGCTAAGATATATCAAATTCACCCTAACGTCAAAAATATTTACGGCTTACAAACATGCAAAGGGCTACTTCAACCACAATAAACGAAAATTAAAAGGTAAATTTACGAAAGGTTATCCAATTAAAATCCAAACGACAGGTAGTTACACTAAATGAAAGTCATCTTTCTACTTAAGTTCATCGTAATAATGTGGATAATTCAGTAAAAGTTACTAATTTGATTACTTCCACAGCACAAGGCTATAAAGCTTTATTGATATCCGTAAAAAATTAGGTCATTGTCATCAAATGGAGTGCCTTTGATTTGGCAAATGACCCGGAAATATATACAAGGCACGCAACCGCGCCGTATTAAACAAAGATTCAATCGGAACTTACCATTTTAGCTCATAGTCATGCATGAGATTTTATTCATGTTACTTCTTATTTCGTCTAAACGAAGGTTTGATAAATTTCAATGTAAACGCTATTCCATCAATATTAATCAACTAGCTGTTGCCCACGACTTCATCTGCGTGGGAGAAGATAATACAGCCACAGTGTAATCCTTTGGGAATCCCGCAATAAAAAGTTTCCCAGTTTTTAAGTTGGATAATTAGTTATCGAACAGTGATGTCCCTTCGAACAAACAAATAAACAGATAGATAGAAAATAATTCTAAAAATCGCTGATTTTTGTTCTATTACTCTTCTTTAGACACCCCCTTTCTAATTTATTACTTTTCTTCAATGTACACCGGGTTCTACTCTTTTCTTGTATGTATTGATTTATAGGCACACGAATGTCTATCTATCTATCTATAGCCTTGAGTCCAGATAAATCCACGAGCGTTGCTCTTAATAAATATACGTAGCGACTATCGTTGTGCAACTATTATCGCATTCAGTCATTATCGGCCCACAATTCAATTAAGTTCCGATGACCGAGCATGAGGCTACTAAAACGATTTTCATACACGAACCATAAGAAAATATCTGGCCCGAAGTTTTTAATGACAAAGGAAAAGTAAAAGGCAGGGATAACGAAGATGATGATTAAGTAAACCGCGTTATAAACATACCGTAGCTACCGGAAATGCATAAATTCTATGGTCAATCTAAGTCACGATGAGAATGCAGCAAACGTTTGTTTTAAGATGCTGAGAAACGATTAACAGTCAGTCTGAGGATAGAACCTAGACTGTTAGTAAACCATCAAAAATAAAAACTGTTAGATAGTTCTTAATTTGACTATAACATCTTAACGGCAGTCAATAAATTTTAAATTCCATGAGGAAAACTAAACTTTTCTGATCTACCATCATTCAATCATCCATACCAATCGTCTACCAACGACCTTTCTAAGGCCCTTTAAGCCCATCGCGTGCAACTAACACATCTAACACTTTGTCTGGCGTGCCTTCCTTTGTGTCCAAAACATGAGTCAACATCTTGTGCTGACCAAGAAGGGCCAAAAGAAAACCACTTCTATCACTAGAACCTAAGAGGTCCTTTTGTGATTTTGCTAGTTGTATTATAGTCTTGATGAAGATGTTACCTTAGCTTGACCCTTTTGTTTAGGACGCATGCTTCAGAGTAATTAGTTGGCGATTTCTTTGTTGGATGAGCATGTTGTTTAGATGTTTTTGATTGTTTGAGTATTGATGAGAAGTGGTGACGGATACATTGTTCTGGAAAGTATACAGTGAATTTCTAGAAAATGCTCTAAGCTTTTGGCATTGTGATCATATTTCTGCCATGTCCTAGTCTTCTGCCCGGTTAGTTTATGAACATTTTGAAGACAGTTGTCGCGTGTAACACACATTCCCACACACCGAGCGCTTGAGGTCCGCGGCTCTGTTTGGTTAAGAGCGCACCGAGCTTTTTACACACACAAACACGTTTTTATAACCCTTGTTTGAAGTAGTGAAACAATTAAAGTAAAATCTAGGGAAATATATTGGTATTATTGGGTATATGTACTAGACTGTATACACGATTGAAACATGATTTGATAAAGTTGGCTCGATAGAATAAATTCGCAAAGTTACCTCTTTTCGAGTAATTTTTTCCTGTTTTTCCCTACTTTTTTATATAAATAAGTAATTTAATATGATGATTCCTTTACTAAAATAAAGTTCATAGATAACTGGAGCGTTTATACACGATAGTTTTTTATTTAAGAACAATATGATGAAAATAAAAACGAAAAACATGGAAACAGTGCAAAAGCTTGGTTATTTTCTTTACTCTTTACACATAAAGAAAAAGATAGAGACAAAGGCAAACGCTCGGTGCGCCCTTAACGACTTTGTCAATGCCTGTAGCACTCGATGTCCTGCATCTACATTGAACGCGAGAAGAATTTTTCCTACAGAAATATATCAGGGTGTGAAGCAGTTGACATTCATTCTAAATGTTTTCTTACAATTATTTATTAGGTATTTACAATAAATAAAATATATTTTAACTTCCTTCTTAAGAGGCCCCTTTACGCCTGGATTTTTCTTAATATTTATACGAAAGGTAAAAACTGAATGTGAACTCTAACAACTTATTTTATTCATTTTTTTCACAAGTATCACGTCTCTATACAGCAAAAAAAGCAACATTTTTTGAAACACTGGTATCGTAAATTTTGCCTCGTTTTTATGCAAAGTCTAGCAAGTTGTATAATTTTTATCTATACTGGAAATAAAAAGAGAGAAATACAGACGTCGTGCATGTAAAGAAGACTAAGTTTATTCACTTTTCTATAAATAAACAGTTACCGTTTCATGGAAAACAGTTTTTACCTGAAACCATTTCACAAATTCGGCGCTTTTTGAATATCTCGCCATCTTTCACCACATGATGAGAGATGGATCGGAGTGCGGTGTGGGCGGGAAGGCAAAGATATATAAAGATGTGTGCAAATCAGGACGTCACAAACACCTAACCATTTATATGGCAGCTGAGCGGGATGGCCCACCTTACGAAGCTTTACCTATTTTACATCCACCCATCAGCCTAGTTCGTACACTGCTGGATATAAGCCTTTCCAGGACTTTGCCACTCCCGGTGATCATCCTGGAAGAATTGCCCATACTCACACACGCTGGGCAGGTGGGTTGGTGACCGCTGTGCCGGAACCCTCGCACCAGTGACGCAACTGCCCATCACCAGTCTGTTCCGTATAAGACCCGGCTATTAGGGATGGATATACCGCCATCCATCGGACCCAGGCATGGTGGGCCTCCTGGTTTTTTGCCTGTGAGCTGGCCTCTTACTCTCCCCCAAATTACTTCGAGGGGGTCTCCAAGTAAGAGGTGGTACCTCCACAGTCGAGCCCGGCATCAGCTCTACCACCTCGAACCGAACTATTTTACACAAATGACTTTTATTGACTATGGCCTTTGCCTTGTGTCTTGCCTAAAGCATGTACTCTTACCCAAATTCAAAGTGGCCAAGTGAATGAATTCATTATCGTTGTAATGGGATTATGATCATTAAAATCTCGTCTGACAGGCAACGCTATCAGATATTTCATCACATTCCTCTTTGTAACAAAGTGTCATCGTGATTATAGAGAGAGAAGATTTTTTTGATATACCTCGAAGACCATCATCGCTAGGATTATTACCACTTCGTATCTATCTTGTTTTGGTTGTTTGTAACTTTCTTCCCTTCTAATTTCGTCTTTTTATCGTTATATTTTCAATTGCAAAATGATAAATTATTGTCAGTTGCATTTAAAATTAAAACAGATTATAAATATAAATTAAAAAAAAAAGTATTAATTTATCATCGGGATATATTTCGACCAATGTGGTCGTCATCAGTCGAAGTAGAAAAATACATGGGTTTTCATTATTTTGGTATATAAAATTATAAACTAACCATTTTATTTTTATGATTTTTTGAAAGATTGTCGCAATTTGAAAGATTGTCGGTTATGAGGTCACTTAAGAATTTTGGACATTATACTGATTGTGATATGTGATTGCTTATAAAAAAGTGGTCTATCTCTGTCTGTCTACCCATCTATCATCCATCTGTCAAATCAGTCGGCAGCTATTATTTATAAATTTATCTTGATAGGAAAGGACACATTTCTAAACAGCCATTTCTCAAGCGACGTCACACGAAGGAAGTTGCAGTTTTTTCGTAAAAATATTCATCATTATGAATTTTTTTAGACCACATGTTCGAAAATACGGCTCATTAAATCTCGAAACGGTTTTCGAATTAACACACCTTAACATAATTTTCAATGCATGTGCTCGTAAAGGCCCACTTTTTATGCATCAAGACCGAACAAAAA
Source organism: Ypsolopha sequella (assembly GCA_934047225.1). Lineage (NCBI taxonomy): Eukaryota > Metazoa > Arthropoda > Insecta > Lepidoptera > Ypsolophidae > Ypsolopha > Ypsolopha sequella. The sequence continues at coordinate 17,326,058 of OW204004.1, read as the reverse complement.
GTCGATTATTTTGCCCTAGGGCTTTATTATTTTTTTTTTATTTATTTACAATGGTTGGCTAACCTGCAGACTTTCCTGTGTACCATAGATGTTATACTTTTTTTTACACTGTTTAACGGCTCTGGATACAGTCTTTTTGAGCCAATTATAATTTAAAGTTCACAAGATTATATTTGTTTTCATTTCCTCACACTATGCATTGAAAAACGTAGTATGATACACGGACGCAAAAGCAATAAATTACTCGGTTACGTTTAAAACACTCGCTACGCTCGTGTTTTAAATCGTCCTCGTAATTTATTCCTTTGCGCCCTTGTAGCATAAACTACTATTAATCTAAGCGAATTGCGAAATGATAAACCAGTAGTTGATGTCTTTTCAAATATCTTTTGTCACTGCGGTCAATTGAACGAGTTTGTTTGTTTCAGGATCGTAGCAGATGGAGAGTGTAGTCTCTACCTAACCCTCTGGAAGATAGGCGTTAGTGTAAATAATTATAATATTGGCAATAACATTTAAGTAGCCATCCTCAGAAGCAACATGATTCGTTATCTAAAACGGAAGCGGAAAGCATTCTTCGGCAAGCATTCTAATTGAATGCAAATGAAACAGATGTATCAAATGGTTTTACGCAGCCATTCATCAAAAAAATCAAAATCATTTATTTATAACATACGTAACAATTCTCCTTTTAAGTTTTCACCTGTAGTAGGAGAAATTCGCTCTTTCATCCATAGTTGCGATGGAATTATTTTAAACAAAGCAAGACTTTAAAATGTACCATCGAAGAAAAGCCCACCGTCCCACTCATCACCCGCACAGCAATAGTAATAAGTGCGTTAAGTAGGTCAGCGGCAGTCTCCACGATGGCACATTATGTGAAATAATATGTGAACTTATTAAATAATTATAGTAAGCAACCAATCCAATTAACACGGGATAGCAAACACAGTCCATTCTAGGGCACTAGGGCAGTGCGCTTCTAGGGGGTCTTTTGATTAATGAATATGGTCCAGTCATTGTTAATGATGAAGGTATCCAAAACCTACCCTATTTCTTTGATTCGAAATGAACTGTCTACGTGTCTATTTTGGGGAATATGAGAGTGTAACGTTTCTTAACCCCAGTCCCCACCTCCTTGTCTGATGGAAATATTCGCCGAAGTGAAGCCGTAAATTTACTTCCCGTTTTTATCAGTAAATGTCTTATCAACTAGTTATTGCTCTCCTCGGCTACTACTCTACAATTTCGCTCTCTGGTCCCATCGTTTCCGTAGTGTAGTGGTTATCACGTGTGCTTCACACGCACAAGGCCCCCGGTTCGATCCCGGGCGGAAACAGTGGTTTACATTTTGTAATTTTATTTTTCTGGAAATTGCATGTTACGTTAGAAATTCTAATCGACAAATATTGCTTTTGTAGTCCATTTGAGGCAAAACCGGGCAAGGGACAAAAGGAAACGGCATTTAAACGTTTGTAAATCGCGATAATGACCCGGAACCACGTTGACAATATGCGAGGGATAGAACAAGAGCTGGAAAAGACCAGTAATTAAAGTTAGAAAGTGGCGCAATTGCAAACAGCTTGCCCGAGACCGGTAGAGCACGGATTATAGCATTTTCTAAATTGACCATACGGAGGTTGGCGACTTTCGATTATTGACTCTATCCTTCTGCAGTTTGGCAGAATTTAGCATAAAGACACGGAATAAATAAAAATAAATAAAATAAAAATCATTTATTTCAGAACTGGGTTCCATAAAAAACACAACATTATAATCCTGGGGTTGCATAACAGGAAGTAGACCGATAAAGGTTGTTTGATAGCTGTATCAACCAACCCACAAGCTCTTCACCCACAAAATACCTGCTTATGGTCAAAAGACCGATCGCAAGTGGACCAAAAATAGGAAAAATATACAAGGTGACTTTTTGATCATCGTCCAAATTCATACCAGAGGCTCGATAAGTGATCAGTATCTTGGATCAGTAACAATTTTTGTGAAATTTGTAAAATGAAATTTCGGCTTCCCATAGAAATTCACTTCCAGTTCCGAGTCACTCGGGACTTTAACTGAATTTCTATGGGAAGCCGAAGTTTAAATTTACGAATTTCACAAAAATTGTTACTGATCCAAGATACTGATCACTTATCGAGCCTCCGGTATGAATTTGGACGATTCAAATTCATACTGGAGGCTTGAGAAGTGATCAGTATCTTGGATCAATAACAATTTTTGTGAAATTTGTAAAATGAAATTTCGGCTTCCCATAGAAATTCAATTCCAGTTCCGAGTGAATCACTATGGGGAGTCGAAAATCGAGACCGAGTCCTCTAAAAAGGCCGGTTTGGATGAATCATATTATGATTCCGTTCTAATGCCGTCTCTTTTGCTCGCGTGAAAAATCTCTGACTCCATCCTACTTTCAAATCATTTTATGATTCACCCATGTCGGCCGTTTTAGATCCCCTGTTAATGTAAAAATTCACGCCCCTTTCCATAATCCCCGGATAATCTTACAAAACTACTAGCCCGGACTGCATAACAAAATTTAATAAAGCGGCAAATGGCACCGCAAACTCATCAACCCATAATAAATTCATCTGCACGTAATATACTTCAATCTACACACCTGTACGTTCCTAGTTTATGACGTCATAATCTCGGTTTTATTGTCGTCTTCCGCCACAAAATAGATACTACCAGAAGGCCGACTCGACGACGGAGCAAAAACAGACGCACACATGCATAGACGCGTACGTATGATAATCTCGGCAGAATTTAGTATTGGCATTCGAACGACTTCGACCGAGATCGTCGTAGTTACCCATCGGCCATAGCTTCAGGCTTCGAGAGGCGCGCCAAGCGGTTCTTCTTGCGACGGCGCCGGCGGAGAGAACAAATGTATGAAGTTGTATAGGGCCGGCCATGGGTCGCATCTCGCGCGTCTTGTCCGGCTTCGAGTGACTTGCGCTCTCTCGACGGCGGTGTGCGGGGAGGCCGGGGAGCCGCGCCGGTGATCGAGCGTATAGGAAGAACCTAGTGTCGAGGGCTTTGAGCGAGCGAGCGCGCTATACATCAGATAGTCGTTCATAAACTCACACCGAGTTGGGTTTCCTACCCGGGTCGCAACACTAACCCGTTCAAAAATCAACTCGCGTCTCAACACCGACCGTTCATAAATGACAGTGTCGCTACACTGGTGTCGAATTTTTCAACATCAACTCGGAGTAGGGTTCGCAAGGTTCGTATAGGCTCCAAACGTCACCTGACATTCACGTTAATTTTCGTAAATGACATGACGTTAATTTTCTTACCGAGGGGGTCTTCTCAACGTTATAGTTGATATATTTACGTTAAATTTCGTACAGAGGGGGTCCTCTCAACGTTATTATACTAAATATAATGCAAAAATGACAACTGACGTTTGAAGTGTCGCTACACGACGAAACCCGTTCAAAAACTCAGCGTTACAACCCCAGTGTTCCTACCCAGCCCAGGGTTATTTAATGAACGCACTTCCGATGCGGTGGAAGGCGCCGACGGGTGTCGTGGCAGGGCAAAGCCCGCCCTGGAAGCGCAGCAAGAAGCGCCGCCAGAAGCCTGAAGCTATGGCCGACCAGTTACGCGTCTATGTGTGCGTGCGCCTGTTTTCGCTAGTTATGCGGAGTGAACCTTCTGTAAGTGGTTATTTTGTGCTTCCGCTAACCTGCTGCGCCATGTAAATTGTCCCGTGGAATCGGGCATTTTGTTGCTATTACAAAGCTATAATAAAACCGGCCAAGTGCGTGTCGGGCCTCGCGCAGTGTAGGGTTCCGTAGTTGCCCTTCTTCTCCAAGTACATTTTATAAGTTTGTCGACTAATACAGCGGGTCTACCACGTAATTCTGAATTTCATCAACATCAACTTGAGATTGAAATTTGACGTGCGTACGAAGACGCCCACCAAACATGCCATCTCTTTTGCACGCGTTGAATTTCGCATGCATTTGCTTGAAGTTGATACAAATCAGAATTACGTGGTAGACCCGCTGTATTAGTCGACAAACTTATAAATTGTACTTGGAGAAGAAGTCCGCATATTGTACTTTATATTCTCTGCTTCTAGTATGCTCGGAAGTTGCTCTTCCCAAGAACGGCCCAACCATGGATCAAAAAATGATCTTCCCACACCCCCAATATTTTTAAATTACCTATCCAACGACACCCCACACTAAGGGATAGACGAGAAAAAAAAATCATTACCACTTTACGTGTAGGGGAGTACCCTAATTTTTTTTTTTCACTATTTTACAATACCACTTTATCGGCGTGATAATTATATGTATATCCATGCCAAATTACAGCTTTCTAGTACTAATAGTCTCTAAGCTAAGCCGCGGACAGACAGACAGACGGACATGGTGAAACTATAAGGGTTCTTTGTTGTTGACTATACGGAACCCTAAAAACTGCACGTGTAGATTAAGATATTCATTGTGCCTGGGGGCTGGGACCGATTAATGGCGGTCACATGGCGGTATATCCATTTCCACCTGGTGACGGGCAGCAGCGGTGTCACTGGTGCGAGGGTTTCGGCACCGCGCTCACCAACCCGCCTGCCCAGCGTGTGTGAATATGGGCATTTCTTCCAGGAGGACCGCCAAGAATGGCGAAATTTTGGAAAGGCTTATGTGCAGCAGTGGACTGGGCGCACCAGGCTGATAGATGGATGGAACCGTTAACGCGAAACAGTGAAAATGAAAATATTTAATTTAATAATTATTAGTAACTTAAGTTTGTTTGGTCCGAAATAAAATTTCACACTGTTGTTTTAAGAACGGTTTCGCAGCCGGTTTGTGTAAAACCCGCCCTTTTCTAATTAATCAAAACAGAACACTTAAATTCAAAATTCACTTTAAAAAAACAAAACCTTATTACTCGTACCTATGTATTGTGTATGCTGCCTTCGCAAAGTTTCCATTGGTTTCTGTAAATTAGAATGTCAACATTTTTTAAATTCAAAATTTTTGATATATATTATGAATTTATGATATGTTATAGACCCTTTTGTTCGGGCCCCGTATGAGATAGGGTAAAATGCCTAAATGTCGGCCCGTTAACGTAAAACACAACTTTCAGACCTTACCACAGCAGCTCACAGATTATTTTACCCTTTCGGGTTATTTGATATTAAACCTTTTTGATATTACTCGTAATGTTCTTAATTGTACCGAAAATAAAAACTTATTTGCGTTTTAATTTTCGAATTCTCAATTTCAGAGGCTTTATTATTATCCTTAATTTTTTATGCACAGGTGCAGCTATATAATATGATTAAAATCAATAAAATTACTATACATACAATTTTGAAAGTCATTACAAAATATTACCTAGTAAAACAAACTAAACTATATACCATAATAATCACAGCCTCAACGTTCAATAATATTACAATTAATAAAAACAAGGTATAAAAAAATTCTTAGTTTTGCAACAAAATATTAAACTTTCTAACAAATAAATTAAAATCATAGTCAGTACAGTAGGATATTAGCTATCAGCCTCTAAAATCCTAATAAAAATAAGAGCATAGAGGTAAGAGTCCCTTATTTTGAACTATTACTTCGACTGTCCCATTATGTTTTTCCATCAAGTCTGAGCCATGCCACTGATAAAAATAATAATAGTCTAGTGGCTGTCAGGAGTCCATCCATCCATCCATCAGCCCGTATTCGTCCACTGCTGGACATAAGCCTCCCCAATATTACGCCACTCTTGGCAGTCCTCAGTCATCCTCATCCAGCCGCCACCCGCAACGTCCTTTAGATCGTCAGTCCAGCTGGCACGAGGGCGGCCTACTCTGCGCTTTGCTGTGCCAATGCTTTACGGCGTCAGGCGTCAGGAGTCACTCAAAGTTAATTAACTCAAAAACCATAAAACTTTTATTCACTCTTGTTTGCTTTATTTGACAGAAAGGGGACCAAACTACCTTCCAGAACTGTTTGATTTGCTTATTATGAGACACCCTATACAGTGTGTCCCGCGATAAAGTGCACAGACGAAAAGGGGTGAAATGAGACCAAAATTGACAGATGAAAAAATTTATTTACTGAACGAACAAACTAATTTTATAAGTACCCCCCTGTTACGCATGTTTTCGTCATCCAATTATTCCCACTAAATAATCAGGCCGGTGTATAAAAGGTGAGCTCCGGACAGCAGCTCGTCATTTGCTGTCGAGCGGTCGGGCAGACTACACATCCAGAGGATGCCTCGTTTAGAGGCGAAACACGTGTCGATAAGTTTTCTTGCTTGTTATTTAAGATTGCTTTATTTTGTGCTCGTACTGCTTGCTTTGCTTGTGCATGTTTTATGCGGGAGGGCGGGCGGTGCTTGAGTCTGCATTTTGAATAGCATGGTAAGAGTGTTTAGCAGAATATTGCAAATTATTAATATATCCACAAATTCAGACTAAAAATATTGTGCCCACATATCGACACTCTGACCAATATTTTAAAACAGCTAAACTCCATGCGAGCAGCTCTGTCGAGTGTCCACTTGTTTTGAAAGAATAAGTGTCAAACATAACAAGACATGACCAATTAGTAGTTATGTAGAAACAAAAACTATATCAAAATAAACAGGGTTGGCTGAGCGCAACTTGGAGCATTTTGTACAGTCAGTTTATAACTTCTCTTATCTATGGATGGTGTCAAACATGTGAACAACTGCGGCGCCCAGGCGATATTTTTTCCATAGTGAACTTATCTACACCCCAGACAACAGCTGACTGCTAACCATGCACCGCACCTATTTCCCCGTAGACCAAAATGCGAAAAAGTAGATGTCTGTCTGGTAAAAGACCGCATCGTGACGCATAATCGTAATCAATAATACAGGCCACAGGCTAACCGAAATGCAGTTGCAAGGTTCTGAGCGTGGAGTACCTATACTTGAATAAAAAATAAACGTGTGGTCAAGCACCGTCTCTACTTGGACTCTACATCGAGTTTTTATTTTCAACTAAAAACATTCAGGAACTAAGCTAAAAAGTAGTTTCATAATAAGATACCAATTAGATGTTGCATTTCAAGCAAAAAAACAAGTAAACAGTATTCAACTTACCCGGCGACAGGTGATCGCAACTTGGAATAAGTATCCGGACCGATTCACACGAACACAAAAGGTCCACTTTTCTCACTAAAATCTACAGAAAACACGCTGAAAGTCTCACGAAATCTCTAGATGTAGTCTCTAGATTCGTTTTTAATCAACGATTTGTATTTTATCACTTGTTTTATGCGCTTTTCAATGAAAAATGCATCAAGTGCAGCAAATAACACTCGCGGGTTGCACCCCGCTCTTCAAACCTCAACCCCGCACAACAACTTATTTTATTCGCCATGGAATTGAGAGCAGAGCCATCTATTGAAAAATACTTGTAACTTTTGACAGTTCCCATTGCGTTTTGTGTCTACTATGACTGAGTATTGAGTAGGAAAAAAATACAAGACGTACGATGACAATTATCCAAACTTTCTCAGATCAAATGAAAAACTTTATGCAGAGCCGAAGAGTCAATACATTGACTATGGCCTGTAGCATAGAGTTTAATTGCACGCGACGCCACTAGTTGAATCACAAGTGCAAGTAGCGTGACGTAGGTACTGTTTAATCGCAAAAACATCGTGTCACGCTCCTCGCACTTGTGATTCAACTAAGTCGCAACGCGCGCGATTAAACACTGCTACGGGCCCATGAACTTATAAAATCACAATATTTACTTAAAGCAAAGCTGATGCGATGGCTGAACCATGAATTTCAAGACTTACAATTTTTAGCAATGCATGATCTATGTAGATATATACCTATCTCTAAATTCCCTATCCGTATCCTATTATAAATGCGAAAGTGTTTATTGATTGTTGGCTTGTTGGTTTGTCTTTCTTTCACACAGAAACGGATCGACGTGTTTTTTGCAGAGATAGTTTATGAGCCGGAGAGTAACATAGGCTGCTTTTTATCCTGGGAAAATTCAAACGAAATCAGCGCCGGCGAAGCCGCGGAAAAAAGAACAAAGTCCAAGGCCAAGTCATAAGTTTGAAGTAGAGCAAATCTCGAAATCTAGCAAATCTAGAAAAATTGTAAAAGCCTAGACACAAAAAAATTGCAGACCCGAAGGCCGAACTTTGATTTATAGAAACCACAAACGACATCAATAAATTTAAAATAGTGAAGGCGAATTTTACTAATAATAATATTATACTATATCTACACTAATATTAATTGCACAAGTTAAATTTTTGTGCACAAGCGAGCTTTATCACTACATACCTTTTTAGTATTTTCTACCAGGTAATCTTTGGCAATGGGAAGGTTGTTTGGGTAGTGCGATGATTTTAAAATATTTGCAAGCAAGGGTATGAATAGATAATATGTAGGTACCTAAAAATAAATATCTATCTCTAATTAAAGAATGATAATTATAATATAGGTACATATACAAAACAGCAACGTCTAAGCCCGATCAAGATTTTGTTTTTTTTTAAGCCTATGGAAAAACTAAACGCAGGTCCAAGCTGGGGCTCTACCGCGTAATTCTCATTTGTATCAACTTCAACTTCAAGCAATTGCATGCGAAATTCAACGCGTGCAAGAGAGATGGCATGTTAGGCGGGCGTCGTCGCACGCACGTCTAATTTCAATCTCAAGTTGATGTTGATGAAAATGAGAATTACGCGGTAGACCCGCTGACTGATCATCTCTATGAGATTTATTTATTAGAGATTTATCTGGGGCTCTACCGCGTAATTCTCATTTGTATCAACTTCAAGCAAATGCATGCGAAATTCAACGCGTGCAAAAGAGATGGCATGTTAGGCGGGCGTCGTCGCACGCATGACAAATTTCAATTTCAAGTTGATGCTGATGTAAATGAGAATTACGCGGTAGACCCACTGCTCAGTGTAGGTAGACGTATGTGATAAATAAATGGATCATAGAGAGAGTTTCACTATGATTGATTGTATACAAATGTATAGGTAGAGCGCATGTATAGGATTTTTACTCGATTTTTATGTTTAAATCGATCAACAATATACAAGTACCTACCTATATGAAAGGTCAGGCATAAAAACAAAGCGACATGTTGGCACCGGCTGCCTATACCTTTATAGCTATGTCTCAAACAAACAAGGTACTACCATAGTACTATGGTACTACGCGAAAACGTCCTAAACTTTTTGTATGCCCAACCTATCTTAAACTTCAAGCGCTTACGATCACAGAACACTTTTTACCACTTAGGTACATTAAGTTTACATACTAATTCCATGCTTAGGTACGATAAGGTCGTAGAGTACCTACTCGCTCTCACAAAATAACCACTTACAGGATGTTTACTCCGCATAACTAGCGAAAACAGGCGCACGCACACATAGACGCGTACGTACAACGATCTCGGAGATATTCGGGTGAATGTTAAATACGAAATTCTGCCGATATCATATACGTACGCGTCTATATGCATGTGTGCGTCTGTTTTCGCTCCGTCGTCGTCGAGTCAGCCTTCTGGTAGTATCTATTTTGTGTCGCTCTACGCAATATGGTGCAGCATTGTTCGTGTCATAGACTTAGGATATAATCTCAGAATAAGGATTCTGAGGATATAATACTGGCATACCTATATCCTAAGTCTATGGTTCATGATTTTCTTAAGGCATAGCCTCCTTTGGAGGTAAAGGAGGCTATGCTTAAGAGTCGAAGTTCCGAGATTGGGCAAAACAGGGTTCGGGGTTATGGCTTTTTAAGATAGTAAAATATTAATTTCTGAACAAAATAAATACCACTTGTTACCTTACAAGATGAAGTAGGTACAGGTTCATTAAAAAAAATCTTGGCACTAATGTATAGTAACTTCAGAAAAAAAAACAGGATGTCAAGTTCAGGTTACACCCGTAGCGCCGCAATGCTATTCAAGAGATTTTCTTGAAATTCCTGTTTTTTTTCTGAAGTTACTATACATTATTGCCGTGATTTTTTTTAATGAACCTGCACTTCATCTTGTAAGGTAACAAGTGGTATTTATTTTGTTCAGAAATTTAAATTTTTACCGTCTTAAAAAGCCATAACCCCAAACCCCGAATCTCGGAACACATTCCATCTCAGATTTGAGTATTCCATTCCATAGCCTTATATTCACATCTAACATTACGTCACAACTACCATAGACAATTTGTCAGCTGTAGTGTAGTGTTGCCAGAAGTTGAAAAAAAAGGCAGATCGTCCCTGGGTCAACGACTGTACCTGTAAAATTCCCGAAGTTTTTCACGGAAAAAAATTTCTTCCACAGAAATCATCTATTTGCACCTCTATCATATCCCAGTATCAAATTTGCATTAACATCTTAAGAAATAAACTCTCAGTACTGAAGAGAACAAGTCGGTTTTTGCTTCAGAGCAGTTTCGCAGCCGGATTGTGAAAAACCCGCCTTTTTCTAATTAATCAAAACAGAACACTTAAATTCAAAATAGTTATTAAACAAAACCTTATTACCTATGCATTGTGTATGGTATGCTGGCTGTTGCCATCGCATAGTTTCCATTGGTTTCCGTAAATTATTTCATTAACGTTTTTTTTTATAGGTAACAAGGTTTTGTTGAATAACTATTGAGTGAATTTTGAATGTTGTTTCGATTAATAAGAAAAAAATATATATATGTATATATAATAAAATATATAGTCACGACATGTGATCCCCGTCAGAGGTTTCAAAACCGCGTTTCACTGGCGATTATTACGTCCCAACGTGATGAGTGTTGAACCCTACCGCCGCCGTTCAAATTCCGAAAAACTCATTGGTGCATGCCAATTGCATGGTGTAGGTATGTTTCCATAATTTTCGCCATACATCTCCCGGATTTTTATTGGTACCTACACCCGTCGTACTTCAAAAATTGGATCAGTGGATCTACCGCGTAATTCTCATTTTCATCAACATCAACTTGAGATTGAAATTTGTCGTGCGTGCGACGACGCCCGCCTGACATGCCATCTCTTTTGCACGCGTTAAATTTCGCATGCATTTGCTTGAAGTTGATACAAATGAGAATTACGCGGTAGAGCCCCTGCTAACACTGTGTCAAAACTAATTAAAATTTCTTCATCAAAAGAAACTAACAAAAGCTGAATAAAATTCCAACAATTTCTTTCACAAGCAAAATACGGCAACCGCAGGAACATAATTTTTCAAGCAGGACTTATTAAATAAAACTAAAATCAACTTTTCAGAATATTTTTTAAAACTACATACATATTTTACTGTACTAAAATAACATAAATTTAACCAAGTTGTGATTTCGGCGTCGTAAAGGTGCGTTTCCGCGACATTTTCCGGCGCGTGAGTTGGAGATGGTTGAGTTGATTGTAGACCTCGCTCCAGATCTCGCTCTGGTCCTCTTCTGGTATAGTTTTTCTGAGAAATTAGAATGTGACGATAAAGAACTGCCTCAACATAGGACTGAACATACTAAGTCCTACATACAAAAACACTTTAGGTGTATGTGATATTATGTCAAGACAGACTTATATGACTTTATAAGGGTACGTTTCGTAACGTGCGATTATCACTCGGAGCGATGCGAATTTTACCCTGCATCGTTCAAAAATCGACCCGAGTGAAACCGAGGGTAAACGAACTGTTACCTGACAGTTGCGCTAAGTGTTTAGAAACGCTTTCGGGGAATGTGAATATCGCACTGACAAGTGCGATTTCTAACTCTGTTTGGGTACCGTTAAAATTCGCCTGACAGTTGTCATTTCGGAGTTTTCTCGGGATTCGGACAATTTTTGAAAACAGAATTCAACATTTCCGTACGAATACGGGAAAATGTTTCGAAACTGCTTCGACAGGATTATGGCTTGCAAATGCAAAGGTTGCAATGCCATCCATATTAAAAGCAATAGGTATTTAGGTACTTTACTTAATTTATTTATTTAGATTTGAGGTTATGTATTTACTTGACGTGTGTCACTCCAGACCGTTTCAAAACGCTTTTCTCACGGGAATCACTCGCAAGCGTTTCGAAACCAGATCTTTCTTTCTCTTTCTAGTATATAGCTCTGTCTCTTTCTTAAAAACGAGTGAAATTTCGCACGAAGATCACACGTTCTGAAACGTAGCCTAACAGAGATATATCATATCTCTATACTATCATTTATATTATACTATGCGTTGCAACTAAGGTGGCGTCCCAATACGCCTGGGTAAATGTAAAATTTAAACGGTCAAAGTGAATTTTACATTTCTTACAAGGTTTATAAACTGTTTTTTTTCACTAGGGTGGTTGTGGAACGGGTGACAGTTAATTTTTACCTTTACCCCGGCGTTTAGGAACGCTACCTAAGAATAGGACCGCGACCGCAGAGAACTTCACTCGTTAGCCATATCTCCCTCTCGCTCTGTCTAGCGATGGTGCGAGAGAGGGCTACAGCAAAATGGCGTCCTGACATACTTGTTTGCAACGCAAATAATTTTCCGTTGTGTATTAAATTTTTTTTTTTTATTTTTTATTATTTATTATTATTTTGTATTAAATTTTATTTTTCTCGGAGCATTTCTTTCTTATTAATTTATCTATCTTAGTTGTTTAAGTTCGTTACTCCTTAAGCACGGACGAAGCCGTGGAGAAAATGCTAGTTTACATTTAAAAGCCAAATACCATTCATTCACGAATCAAGGAATCTCCATAACTACAAACATGAAATTTGGCAGGCATATTGTTTATACTTCACAGGCACCCAGTAAGAAAGGATTCTATAATTCTTCAGCATGGGCAGAGTCAAGGGTAAAATGCTAGTGTATAGAAAGTATTTTTGCTCTATTTCAGCAATTTACAGTGAAACCGCACGCTAATTTGGAAACCATGTCAAAATAAATAAATAAGGTATAGTTAGGCTGCGTTAGCAAGGTGATACAGGTCATTGACCCGACAGCTACTATGAACTCTTATTTCTAAACGATACTGTCGCTTATAATACATTATTTAATAATTTATAGGTAGTTTTAGTATCCCATTGAATTAAGATACCGGCGGATCAATCCTAGTTCATACAAATGAAATACCAAACCATTTGTGTATCATAGATATTCTTAAGGTAGTGTGTATTTATTCCGATTGCATTACAGAATATCTAGGTTCCCAAATTCTGTCAGGATAACAGAAAATAATAGGATTATTTTGTCAGGAATTTCTAAGATAATTAATAAATTCGATTTAAATAATTAAAAAATGTTTAAAAGGTAACTTTTGTTTATACAGCCAAATTCATACTATAGACTCGACTCGTAAAGTGATCAGGACCTTTATGCAAAATACGAAAAGAAAATGGTTGTGCTGGTTTCCTAACTACTAATTTACGGACAACTCCGAGTCAATTTATAAGAAGCCTAAATTTTATTTTGCGTTTTTTACAGAAAGCGTTGTTGAACCTTGGTCCCGACTACTGACCATTTAACGAGTCACCTCATAGTTTGTAACGTAAACTGTCTAAAAACTTTGTGTGCAAAGCAGCGCAAACTAGCCAAAAGGACTAGCATCCAGGGCGAAAAAACATTTAAGAAAAAACAGCAAACGAACGACTGCCGGGAATGGATTTTCGTAAATAGTGTTCAAGAAGCACGCAGAATGTCTAAAGCGTTCGTATCACATTGGACATTGCCATGCATGTTGTGTTGCACATAATCTGAACGCCGCTTAGCCTTAGCCCCCGACTATATTCAACTAGCGCGCTCGGTCAAAGTCCTAAATACCTGTATTGCTTCATCAAATCGAACTTCTCCCAGGGCTCGCTACGCAGCTCTCTCCTGACTCTATCCTTCTCCTTCAAGTACTCCTCGATGTTGGACACTCCCTTCAACTCCTGGCGCTCCCACCGCTCCAGCCAGGGACGGGGTTTCAGTTTTACCTGGAAATTATATAGATTAATAGCGTTCGCTTCGTTTCACTCGCGTGTCTTTAAATCTTTGAGTAGTATCGACAGTTTTCAGCTTGATGGTTTTTAGGGTTCCGTACCCAAAGGGTAACCAACGGGACCCTATTACTAAGACTCCGCTTTCCGTCTGTCAGAGATGTCTTTTCACAGATGATGTATTTCTGTTGCCGCTATAAAAACAAATACTAAAAAACAGAATAAAATAAATATTTAAGCGGGCTCCCATACAACAGACATGTTTTTTTGCCGTTTTTATAGATAATGGTAAGGAACCCTACGTACGCGAGTCCGACTCGCACTTGGCCGGTTTTTTATTATATTCAGTTGACGGCTATCCAAAATATCGACTTTGTGTGACGTTATTTATAGTAAGATCAACTAAAACAATTTCACGAAAAATGAAAAATGTATTCTTTACTCGTCATGATATTGTCATGCATGACAATCAAACTGTCATTATACGATATACGCTACAAGTGTCGCAACGGTTTATGAGAGGTGACCTTGAATGCGCTAGTAATTGTTTCTCTATCGCACTTAGTACTTTTAATCGCGAATGAACACATGCGCTAGTCCGCTACCACTTTCGCCGAGCGCTCATAAACCGTTGCGACACTTATACCTGAGACCAATCAGAAGCAAGGGCAAGAAATAGGGCGGGGCTTAAGAAATAAGGGCGCAGTGTTACAATAAATTGGGTCAGTTACAGCGCAGAATTACGATGTTATAAAAAATATAAATAAATATATCGTCACGACATGAATCCCCGAGGGAGTTTCAGAGGAGTTCCGAGAGGGAACTGTGAAATGCAAGCCACAGTCCACACTCCGTACGCCCGCGTTTCACTGACGATTATTACGTCCCAATGTAATGGGACGTCCCTATCGCCGTTCTTCCGGCAAAAATATACACGCCTTTTAAGGCATGCAGGTTTCCTCACGATGTATTCCTTCACCGTTCAGCAAGTGGTAAGCATAAGGTACTACAAATACTATGCACATAAATTCCGAAAAACTCATTTGTGCATGCCCGACCGGGGATCGAACCGGGATTTCAAGATTGAGAGGCCAGCGTTCTACCCCTGAAAATAAAAAATCTTCAGTGACGTCATCACCACACATTTCAATACGAAAAATTATCTTTCTTGAACATATTCTAAAGTCTGAGTAGGATTCGACCTCAGATATATAATGTACTCTTTGGATCCGACCATTCAATCTAATATGATTACGTCACTTCCTATGAATACTTAAATACGTATAAAATCGGTTTCAAAGCACGAAAAAGTTTATTATTGAAATTACATACATAAATTTTATTGATCTATTTTTTCCAAAAAGCAGTCAAAAAAGCACATTGAAATTTAAAAAAACGACCGAATTCTTTACCTGAACAGGATTGAGGGGAGCTGGTGTACCTTCCGGTAGAATCTCAGGGTCCATATCGAATGAGAAGGTGCTGTATTCGGGCAAAGCATCACGCAGGTATAACAGTTTGTCGTCTAGGCGTTTCTCTAGACGTAGAACTTGGATTTTCTGGATTGTAGGGTCGTATAACTCATAGCGAATCTGAAAATTATTTTAAGGCCATATTTTATTTAAGGGGCTATACCGTGAAAATTTACACTTTTTGAAGTTATTTTTCTGCTCTTTTAATGAAGTTCCAAGTAAAATAAATTAGTATAACAATTTTGGGACCTTTTACTAGATTTTGGTCTATCAGAAACGCGATAGGAGGAATTTAATTCGATAGAAATAATTATTGAAATCAGGTCTAAATTTACACTTTTTTTGATATTCTGACAAATTAGGATAGCATACAGACTTGAAAAATATTTATTTAGATGGGTTTTAACTACACCTAAATTACTGGTTATGGAATTTTTTGTAGATATTTTAGTTAATTTTGCATGAATTTAAAACCGACTTTTTGATAATTTTCCCCGATTCCATCCCTTTCGCACTGCGGGTCTTTCTGTCTGGAGTAACGGGGACCTTTGCTAGCACGGTATATCACCTTAAAGGTAGGACATCTCTTTTAAGCGCAGAGAATCCTATGTCTATGAAATTGAGTATGACGTATCTGACAATCAGCTTTCGAATCTTTATTGATTTAGTAATATTGTTTTTTCGAGTAAGAGGCCATAGTGTCCCGCTTGCTTGGGTGTGATTGCGGATTTTATAATAATATTTAAATAATACGTAACTAAATTGATAAATAGTGATTGGTTTATCTTGTGCAGTGAGTAATTGTGATGTGACAAGGAGAAATAAATAATAATTACACATTTCACAGGTAAATATGATTTTGTCATTGGAATGTTTTGAACCACATTTTGCCCAATTTCTCGTATTAATCGGCCCGAAAAGTTTTTACAATAATGTAAATTGATTTTCTTTGTTGTAGATAGCTATATTTAGTAGTTATATGCAGGGTTGTCCAAAATATTAAGTAATAGTAAATGTAATAGTAATGTACATTTATTTTTTTGCATCATTTTCTCTACTACCTTGTTTCTTGTACATTCTAAATCTATGCTCAATTTAGAGGTTCCATGAATACAGATATAATCATTCGGCCATGGATATAGTTATAATCTTTCTGAAACTATGCTTCATTAGATCTAAATAACATCATCAAAGATTTCCAATGATTTTTTGGGGGTCGCTTTGTTCTCCAACGACATGTCTAAAATAAGATTTTAGTTTACATGGTCTGTAGTCCCTACCCACCCGTACTCCTAATAATGTCATCCTGTGGCAAGGCAGATGGAACTTTTCCCGCAAATCGGAAAAATATAAAAAGTAAACACGGAGACCATAATATTTTAGCTCAATCGGCCGAGCCGTTTTTGAGTTATATAAGGATTCCACGTTTGGAGCACAATAATAAAACTTTGAATTTCATATAATGACCTCAACTCCTTGATGGTCAACAACATTCCTCAACGTGAACTCTGCTCTCAGTCCGCAGCCTTTCCTCTCGATGCAGATGCCGACGAATCTATTGGTCTTGCCTTGAGCGTGCGGGTCTGAGATTGTTACACCCAGGATTGAACCTGAAATAGTGCATGATAGGGTTTATTATCATATATTTTGGTATTTTTTCATGTTTTGATAGTTTTTATAAAAGGAACCAGTGACAGCCAAGCCACTTTTATGTGCCATGTCTGTTGTCAGGTATGAGGGTATGAATCACAAATATGGGCAGGGCATACATGGTATCTTCTGAATGGGCCATCAAAAGGGTTTTTTTTTTTGCTCCTATACAGCCTATAATAGGATTTGTATTTGAACTAGTCCAGTGTGAATGGGAGCGGATTTTTTATTTTATTTATTATATTGAAGTCATTGAGCCTTGTTCCTGGTCACTAGCTGGGTCTCTGGTATGGGTTCAGGCAGTTGATTACATTTCTCCTTGTATAATTATAGATTTTACCTATCATTTGAATTGTATTTATTATTGCCTCATAAATAATAAACCTTTAAAAAAGCAATTTTAATTAATATTTTGTAACTGTAGTTTTAATTATATAATAGCACTGTGTGACCTAAACTCGCACTTAAGTAATGCTTTCCCGTGACTTAAGGACTACTTAAGTCATCTTTAAGAAAGCTTTCATTAAGTGCGAGTTTAGCCAGCCTATTATGTAAAGACATGATGTTATAGAAATATATCATTTTGTTCAATATACTATGTTGCATGCAACTCTGTTGAGTTGTTTCAGATTGTTTATAAAGAGTGTATCTTTCTCTATTTTTATTGTATTTTATTTTTTGTTTAATTAAAACATTAAGTATATAAAAATTATTTTCGAAATATATTTCGGCCCACTTTGGGGCCGGCGTCAGTCGAATTAAAAACGGTAAATGACATAAAATATATACAACCTTATAACTAATGATTTTAAATGAATGACATTTGAGTATGAATAAAAAATATATATACAACCTTATGACATGAATGAGCTTAACCTACTTTAACAGAAAAACTAAAAATAAAAAAATGAAAAAATGTAGAGGCCACCCTGCGGGTACTTTATGCGCTACCCTAAAGTTTATTTACAATATTGGGCGCACTCAAACCCGCCAGATGGCATTGCTGCCCAGGTACCCTGGTCTTGATGGTGTCATTTACCGTTTTTAATTCGACTGACGCCGGCCCCAAAGTGGGCCGAAATATATTTCGAAAATAATTTTTATATACTTAATGTTTTAATTAAACAAAAAATAAAATAAAATAAGTGCTCTATGTAGCAATATATATATATTTATTTCTATTTTTATTGTTGACATATGAAGGGTAAGCAGCAAGAGGGATCATAGTCAACAGAAGGTAAATTTGAAATAAGTAGAAAAAACTTGCTTAGGTTATTACTTAAATACTATGCTTAGTGGGTTTGTTGTAATCACAGTTAATTATTGTAATGACAATTTTTTTTTCTCAATATCAAATTTTACTATCAGCCCATAGCCCCCTCATTTTTTACCTTTTTTTTACTTTTTTTATTAGTTATGACCTTTTTTAAGTTAGGTTTTTAAGCTTCTTGAGTCCGGTTTATTTTTAAAAGCTATATTCTATGGACTGTGTTATTATTTTCAAGTTTTTGTTTTCGCTCAATCATTGTCATCCAGACATTTTAGAAGATGGCACTATTTACTCAATTTTTGAAAAAAACTGACAATGATCTTTCTTCCCGCTTACCCTTCATATGCAAAATGTTAGGGCAACTGATAACAAAATACACACCAACGTAAAACTCAGGAATGTCAATGTGATTCCTTCTCCTTAACATGTCAGCTCTCTCAAGTTTCTCTCTGAGAGTGTTCCTAAACTTAGGGTTAGGGTCAGGCAGAAATTCGGGGTAGGAGTGTCGAAACTCCAATGCTGGGTTTGTGAGCCTCACTTTGCGTTCAACAGGCTTTTCTTCGACAAGCACTGTATCTTCGATCTTATCTGCCTTTTCTGGGAGTGACGACATTAGACGGCATTCTGGAAATTTTCAATGTTTGGTTAAAAGAGAACTAGAATCATAAAAATTTTTAATTGTCATTTTTACAGAAAGACTGTCAAGATGTATAGTCTAGTATGATGATTAGAACTTAGGATTCACCAAACAGCTAAAAAAACAACGCAAAAGGTGTTTAAACTGATATAAAAATAAGGAAAACAAAATAACCTCTTCGTGTCAACCATTTTGCAATACAAAAGATATCCACGCCGGATTTTCTCATGGCTAAAGCCATTTTGTGCGACGATTATCAACGAGAGTTTTTAATCTAAATGTGTAGTAATTTTTATTAATTAAAATAATTTTAAAATTGCAGCACTCATTGATAATTTTTGACAGCTGCTGTGGCGCGTTCATAAACTAGGGGTCGCGACACGGGTTCTATTGCCATCTCTATCGCACGCGCTGTAAATTGCACACGCTATCCTGCTGTCAGTGTTGGAACCTGATGAAAGTGTTAATTAATGAACGGGGGTCAGACAGAGGCGCGTTCTTAAACTAGGGGTCGCGATCACGACACGACACGGGTTCTATTGCCATCTCTGTCGCATGCGTTGAAAATTGAATACGCTATCCTGGTGCCAGTGTTGGAACCTGACGAAGGTGTTAAAAATTATTGGCCATGCACAAAGAGTACATTATATACCATGCATGTCTAAATACACCGGGTAAATGTAAATGCTTCGAGAAAAGGATGGTACAGCCGTTCCGCGTTTTTGTTTTGCGAGACTTGGCGGGGGCACTCCCGTGCCCCCAAATTTAACTGTCAACCGTTCCACGTCCACCTAAGTGAAAACCGTACAGTACATTATTATTATTATTTTCTTGTTTTTGGCTTCTGATAAAACGTACAGTACATAAACCTTGTCAGAACTGTCACTTTGACAATTTAAATTTTACATTCACCCAGGCAGGCGTGTAGGAACGCTACCTTAATATAAAAAAGCAGGCAATTTTTTTCAATTTTTTTTTATAAATATTAAATTGCCTTTTTCAGTCTCTGGTGCCATTTTCGAATTACACTTTGTTAGAAAATGCGTCTTCCATGTTTTTTTTAACTCGCCCGTAAATACCAAATTATACAATGAAATTTTCGATGAAATATTAATGTACAGTTAGCTAAAATTTGCCCACGGTTTCATTGAAATCTGTTTCTGTATTTTATTGAGTTGCTAGAACTACAGTTAGTGCCTACCTTCTACATACAGCCTACTAAAGAATTTTATGCAATGTCTAAATACACAGTTCAAATTTTTCGGTCCACCAGCTTTGGAGATAAGGGAGGGGGATATACATTTTTTATCTTTTTTCAAGGATTTCTCGAAATAGATGAAATTAAATACAGTAAAGCCATATAATAATATTATTACAATAAGCTTTCCAATACCCACAATTTGATACCCATATTGTGTTTTCATAATATAGTAAATGCTACTGATTGTTGGCACTTGGTGGAATTTATAAAACATTGTTTAAAAAAAACACATAAGTACAAGTGTTTTTTTAAATCGCTATAGTTTTCCTGTTATTGGCCAGTTATGATCTATAATTGTCATTTTTTTCATATTTTTCGGTCAACCAGTTTCGGAGATAAGGGCACGGACATACATATTTTTATAGTTTTTTAAACATTTCCCGGAACCAGTGCCAGTAAATATAGTCAATGTTTATATTTTTACAATCACCTTTTTAGTATCTACAATTTGATACCCATATTGTATTTTTAGGATAATATTTCTTTCACTTTTATTTTGGAAATAATATTTTGAACAATTTTAATTGTTTCATTTTTTTTACATTTTTTGTAATATGGGGGCAAATGAATGCTATTTTTATGATAAATTTCATGTCTTTATCTTTAATTGTGCTTTATCTTTATCTTTAATTACGCGAGTAAATCTTACTCGCTCTATGTATATCATGATATCGTATTTCAAGTTTAGCGTTACCTTGATACAAATTGTTGTAGAGTGAAAATAGCGTGCCCAGAGACAAGACAGTCTTGGCTAGAATTAGAATAGTCTATAATGATAACTATAGGATGGCGTTCCAATACGCTTGGGTAAATGTAAAATTTAACTGTGAAAGTCAATTTTACATTTCTGACAAGGTGTATTGAACGACTTCGAGCTGTTCGTTTTCACTTGGGTGGAGGTGGAACGGATTACAGTTAATTTTTACCCTTACCCGGACTTTAAGAACGCTACCAAAGTGCATACATTTCGTATACAGATTAAGATTAGGAGCCAATAAAAAGGTGGCTAATTTGCTGCTGTACCTGTTGGCACAAATGAACCAAGAGAGGCCTCTCTTTTCCGGTTATATTATTACTTCACTCTATGCTTTGGTAATAGTTCTCACCTTTCGTCCGAGAGTTCTCACAGAGCCAAAATAATAGTTCTATTAGTTCTTGGTTTTTTTTTGTGTGTTGGTAGGATTTTTAATTCGAGACACTCGTTTAACAACTCGAAAATCAAAATGTTGCCACTTTTCAGCCAGTGCTGCTCTTATCGATATCATAAAATTGACGGCGTTTCTTATACTCGAAAACTCATACGGTCAAGTGACGCAAAATTTAACAAAAATATAACTTTACACTTTTACATTAACTTTTCGAAAAAAAATTCCACATGGCCTTTTTAAGTTTGTTGCACAATTATTATCGAAAATAAAAACTTGCAATTTTATAATAATCGATAACGAATCTTTTAAAACCGTAACAAAATCTCAGTAATTGTCAACGTAAAAGACAGGTTTTGTCATCTTAAAAAAATAGGTATCCAAGTAGTGCCATTTTGTTTACAATTACGAATGCGATTTCGAATGCAAAATTGATAGAGATTATAAAGGTATATCTGCGAAATATATCTCGTTTCGCTCGTCGTCGCTATCGTCGGCGTGACAGTCTTGCGGTTGCCTCCATACCACTGCGAGCTCAATCCAATTGAGCTCGTGTGGGCACAGGCGAAAGGGCACGTCGCTAGACAGAACAAGTCTTTCAAGCTGGAAGAGGTAGAAGGTTTGTTTTTGGAGGCGCTGAACATGGTAACAGCCGATAGTTGGAAGAGCTGCATCAAGCACGTCATTGAAAAAGTCGAAGACAAAATGTTACAGTTAGATTACCTCATAGACAATGTACAAGATAGATTTATAATAAATGTTGGTGATGATGATGATGACAGTGATGAAGAAATTGAGTTTGATTCCGATTAAAAAATATATTAATATATAAGTATTTATTAAATATTTATATATATATTTTTTTTAAATATATAGGTATTTTATTTTGATCCACACTTTTCATGATACGAATATTCGGAGAACTAAAAAAACAGAACGTGCTATGGCGATGGTTACAGCCAATTTGATGATTCTAGTCCAGCAAATAAATGGTTTATCGTTGTTATTTTTGGTCAGCTCCCTCGATTTAAATTACTAAAGGAGCATATCTTGGAACAATTGAAAAATGTCTCAATCATTCAACCGATCAACAAAATGGACGTTTATCTCGATTGTAAATTTGATTGATTGTGATTATCTTGATTGTTGAAATGTCTCGTAAACGCGCATTACTACCATACGTTATGCTGCAGTAAATATCGATATCGACATATCGACGTATATCTTTCCCTATTTTTATTTTTCGAATAATGGCAACACTCTATGTGTCAAAGGAGTCTCTCTAATTGGGTAGCGTTCCGAAACACCTTAGGTTGTCCGATGAAGTGAAGATATTACTATCTGTCAGATAAAAGTAGCTCAATGCTGGTTCCAAAACCACAAATTAGATCGTTTTGGAACGATGAAACCCGAGCAACTTTTTCTACTGACACGACCAATATTTTGCTCTGCGAAAATCGCCGGGAATATATTGCTCCTGTCAAACAAAAGCATGATTCTTGACGTATGATTTTTATACGTTTACATGGTATCAAAAATTACAAAACATGAACTGAAGAGTGTTAAACGTTTGAATACATCTCAATCCACAGATGAGAACTATTCCTATTTTCTCGCCTAGAACGACATTTTTATTTGAATTTCTTGTTTGTTATTTCCTACAAATCTGAAACTTGATTATGAGCAAGCTTTTCTCAATTCAATCCAAAACCATTTTGTCTGGCTTCTTTAAACGTGTCTCCGAACATTAGTTCCGCCAATAACTTGTTTTAAGCGAATAATAAAAAATATCGTAGATAAAATCTCATCCATCATTTAAACATTTTCGTCTTCCCGCCAAACTTATCTTTTGACATATTACTCTATGTCCGTTCCGAATCTCACCAAAGTTAGTCCGAAGACTGTTCCATTATAACCGGTTCCAAAACGTATTGCTCATCCGACTAGAATTGCTCGATGATAGGGGTTTGGTTTCGGAACGCTACCTTAAAAACGTAGATGGAGCATAGAATATACTCTGTCTACGAATTAAAAACCTTACTTTAGAAAATATCGATCGAACGACGAATCGAGTGGTAGCTGTCCCACTTTTGTGTAGGTATCTCAAAATAATATCCAATTTCCCGTTCATAACGCAAGATGTCCTCAATCGTGCAGAAGTGTAACGACGACAACATTCCATTGGCTGACGACGACCCACAAGTCATCATTCCTGATGATGTTGAAAATAACCATTTAGATCATGGTCGCTCGATGGATTCGTTGCCGAGTTCTTACACTGGGGGCTCCTCTAGCCCTGGCCTCAATGGACCACAGAGCTTCGAGCCCGACACAGGCCTTGATGAACAGGAAGAGAAGGCCAGACTCATTTCACAAGTTCTGGAGCTACAGAATACTTTAGATGGTTTGTTTTTGTCTTTCATTCTACACAAAACCATTGATTGGAATCGCTATTCCCCATGACACCACTAACTGGTAGTGAAAAAGTAAGATGGAAATAACATGATGTGATACGGGTGGCTTATTTTTATATTATTCTTTTGGTGTTGATAATAAACCTGAGTATGTTCAAGGAGTTCGTTCGTACTATGAATTTGAGCCATAGTCTTACCTACTGTCTATTCTGGCTTCTTATTAATGAGAACTAAACTGATTATTTATCATTGGATATAGTTTCTATTCATTTGTATAGTAATGTTGTTTCTATTAATCACATTGTTAAGAGTGGTTTCGCAGGTGGATTGTGAAAAACCCACCTTTTTCTAAGTAATCGAAATAGAACACTTCAATTCAAAATTCACTCAATAGTTATTTAACAAAACCTGATTATTGTGTTTGTTGCCATCGCAAAGTTTCCATTGGTTTCTGTAAATTAGAATTTCAAAATCTTTTAAACTCAAAATTTTTGAAACTCTTATTTGCAGAAACCAATGGTAACTTTGCTATGGCAACAATACATAGGTAATAAGGTTTTGTTGAAAAACTATTGAGTGAATTTTGAATTTAAGTGTTCTGTTTTAATTAATTAGAAAAAGTTGGGTTTTTCACAATCCGGCTGTGAAACTGCTCTTAATAAAATATACCCAACAATTACACTTCAAACAGTCTTTTTCTGGTTATGGTTTTAATATAATACCTATTTTTTTTTTTTTTAATTTGAGTCATGGGCATGGTGAATAGATATTGTTCCATTGCCATTTTTAACAACCATTTTAACTGTAACACTCTGATTCACTTTCACTTTTTAATTTCATTCAACTGTTATTTTAAACTCTACTTACTTTCACTTACAAGCTTATAAAAACTCAAGTAGATATTTTGTATGTTATACATACTTATATTCTTTTTTACAGATTTATCACAAAGGGTTGATTCAGTGAAGGAAGAAAACCTAAAGTTGCGTTCAGAAAACCAAGTATTGGGGCAGTACATAGAAAACCTAATGTCTGCTTCATCAGTATTCCAGTCAACAACTCCAAATGTGAAGAAATAGATGATGAAACGAAACAGGATTTTATATTGTGATCACAAGAGATGCTGACAAACATTTTATTTATGAATTTAGCTTTCCGAAAGCACAGCTAGCAGCAACTTTATGGGGATTATGTGAAATTGTTTTCTATGAATTTAGTGATGTATATCTAAAAGAAGATAATTATGGTGCTTACAGCATGAGCCCTTTAAGGAATACTGATTTTATTATACTATTGGTCACAAGTTTGGTACTATTTTTGACCAAAGTTTTGGTAGTACCACAAATACTGGTTATAAGTAAAGCTAACAAGGGTGTTGATTTGGTATAGCACGACTTCACTTATTTGACAGGACTAACCTTATTTTAGCGTTCTGTCTTTGTCCTTTCTATACAGAAAGAAAAAGACACATCACTTAAATTAAGTTTAGTGCTGTCAAATAAGATAAATCGTGTTACACCGAATCAACATTATTTAACCTGTGAACTGGCAGGAGGCTGATCGATTGTGCCGGAAGTTTGTCGTAAATCAATTGTTATCGAGAATAATTAAGAGGATCAATGAAACTTTACATTTTACTGATCATAGTGAAAACTCTTCCCATGAGACACGCATGTGCAAATCATCAAAGAAAATTATCATATAACTTGAGCTTAACTCATAGGATTGGAGAGAGAGATAATGTGCCTCCCTCTGCCTGATCTAGATTTAATGAAATGGCTCAAAATGAGTTAATAAGTTAACAAATAGCAATCATTATTATTTTTTTGGCCAATTTTGTCTTCCCAAGACTTTCGGGATTCAAGATTCTTAACTTGCAGGAAGAAGATCTATTTTAGAATGCTCTGTGTGAACAACTGTTTCGTGGATTTATTTATTTTATTTATTTAAATTATTAATCAGGAAACAAATCTTATATTTTAAAACAATGCCCTGCAAAACTGTATAAACAGTTTGACTGCAGGAATGAGTTTCGTGAGTAACATAACAAAATAAATCATTTTCTATTATTTAAAATCAAAATATAAAGAGAAAAAAGAAAAAATAATACATTGTTTATGATTAATTATTGAGTGTCTCTAAGATACTTTTTAAGAGACCTCCTAAACTTATATAGATGATACTAAAGCCGATTCCGAAGGCTTTAATTTTAGTTTTAGTGCTGTCAAAACTAAATATTCTTCATTGCAAACTAGTCCTTAAGTGTTAGGAATAGAAGCTAAATTACTTTGGATTTTTTTAAGTTTTGACAGCACTAAAACTAAAATTAAAGCCTACAGAATCGGCTTTATTGCCTCAAAACTTACCATTGTCAGTGCGGAGGAAGACTTCATGCATATTTCTTTGGAACTCAAATACTTTCTAAACTAAATGCTTTGCATGGGTGCGTGGGTGTAAACTTAGTCAGAATTATTTGTATAATAATTATGTGATTTCAGGTATTTGAGAAGAAAATAATATTTCTGCAATCTTTTCTTAAAGAACACATATTTATATGTTAATTAGGTAATTCGTTTTCGGATTAAGATTTTGAAATGATGCATGTCTTTAAATTGCAAATTCAATTCGCATAACAATTGTGTTTTAAAAACACGTGTACTTTTGAATTGTTTCTTGACATACTCATCTCATAATCCATAGTATTATAAATGCATAAGTGTGTTTGTTGGTTTGTCCTTTAACGAAGAGCAACGGATCGAGGCGACGCGACATGATTTTTTGTTTAGAGATAGTTTATAGGCCGGAGTAACATGGGCTACTTTATATCCCGTGAGTAACATGGGCTACTTTATATCCCGTGAAAATGCAAAGTAAATCAGCGCGTTAATAAAACCCAAAATATTGATTGTGTAAATGTGTATACATGTGACTGTGAAAACCTCCACTAAAAATAAAAAACGAATTTATACTTTTTTTATGATGCTTATAGTTTTTTTAGTTTATTTGTAGTTTTTGCTGAACTATGTTAAATATTTTTTACAGTTTTCTTGTTTATCGTGAATTTTTATCAGTACATTCCAGCACACAATTTAATTATTGTCTATGTTCATTCACTATGTCACAAAAGTTAAAACGTATCATGTATGTACCACTTATTTTAATTTAAAAATTATATTAATTAAAGTAATTTATGCTTTTACAAGTGTTCTATTTTTTTCTGGACATTTAAAAAAATTTTTTTAGTTGTGTGTCCACAGAAGGGCTATTTTGCAATTCAGTAATTTAGCTATTGACACCACAAAATTTTACCTTTATTGCATAATTATATCCCTAAAATACATACATAAATAATATGCATACTCAAACCTATCTCCCATAGGGTAGGCAGAGATTATATTCGGATTATATCTGCTACGATCCTGATACGCGTCTTTAGTTTCTTCTATATCCATCAATCTGTTCCAGTTGTGCTTTTGACTGGGCCCTTCTTCAATATCCCTAAAAATAAATAATTAATAAATTACAATAACTATAAATACAAGAATGAACAATGGGGTTATTGTAAGCTGAGGGCACTTTGTATGTAAGCTGAGGGCACCTTATATGTAAGCTGAGGGCACCTTGTATGTTACTTACTGAAGCATCGAGGTCGAATTAATTTATCAGCCATCTATTGAGATGTCTATAATAAAAAAGATTGGGCAAGTGCGAGTCGGACTCGCGCACAAAGGGTTCCGCCGTACCATCACAATACAGGTACAGAACCCTAAAAATATGATGGTAAATATCTACATACCTAACAACAATGTAGATGCCAAAGCAACATTAAGGCGACAAAAACAGCTTAGGCCAAGAATGTCCAATTCACAAAATGACTAACAGTCTAGAAATGTCCAATCGCTAAATCTCCAATGTGATTAATGTCTATCTTGTTTGTGGTTTATCTTTATACAGGAGGCCACTCAACTTGAGTATCACTGTCAGGACATGCATTTCCCGACAGCAAAATAATCTGACACAGGACATAATGTACCCTATTCGTGGTTTCGCAGACGGATTGTGAAAAACCCGCCTTTTTCTAATTAATCAAAACAGAACACTTATACATATTCAGAATTATTACCTATGTATTGTGTATGCTGCCATCGCAAAGTTTCCATTGGTTTCCGAAAATTAGAAATTAAACAATTTCAAATTTAATAAAATTTGAAATTCTAATTTAGAGAAACCAATAATTCTAATTTACAGAAACCAATGGAAACTTTGCGATGGTAGCATACACAATACATAGGTAATAAATAAGGTTTTGTTGAATAACTATTGAGTGAATTTTGAATTAAAGTGTTCTGCGGGTCTACCGCGTAATTCTCATTTTCATCAACATCAACTTGAGATTGAAATTTGACGTGCGTGCGACGACGCCCGCCTAACATGCCATCTCTTTTGCACGCGTTGAATTTCGCATGCATTTGCTTGAAGTTGATACAAATGAGAATTACGCGGTAGAGCCCCTGTTTCGATTTATTAGAGATCTTCACAATCCGGCTGCGAAACCGCTCTTAGGGTCATACACATTTTAACGTGACGTGTTTGAGACTGTATGTAGAATCAGCTAATCCTCACGTTCGTGCAATACAAGAGTACTTTAGCATGTTATAAAAACATTTATAAAGTATACAGACAGCAACGGAGATATTAACCAGGCCCACCGTAAATAATTAGATCCTAAGGATTGATGATATAAAAATACTTGATAAATTAGGTAGTGCATGTGTGTATCTATTGACCCAGTAGGGATTCCACATCTCATCTATAGCTCATCTGTGGGTCTTAGGATCAAAGTGTTCACGCTGGGGCTAGTTACTTATCTCCTTTGCTGTGTACGTCGTACACAATGTACGGGTTCCGTCAACGCAGATGTATTTGGAAATACAACCTTACTTTACCAGTCCATCACAATTAGGCTAATGAGCCAACCAAAATCGCCTCTATCAGAAGCTTACAAAGTCCTTGCTATTGGCCTAATTGTGATGGTAATTAATACGCTCCATTAGACAGACACTCCTGACTCTGCCCGCACGAATTTTTAGGGTTCCGTACCCACAGGGTAACCAACGGGACCCTATTACTAAGACTCCGCTGTCCGTCTGTCACCAGGCTGTATCTCATGAACCGTGATACTAGGTAGTTAGTTAAAATTTTCACGGATGGTGTATTTCTGTTGCCGCTATAACAAATAAATACAAAAAAACAGAATAAAATTAATATTTAAGGGGGCTCCTATATAACAGACATGTTTTTTTTGCCGTTTTTATAGATAATGGTACGGAACCCTTCGTGCACGAGTCCGACTCGCACTTGGCCGGTCTATGGTTTAATGCTCTAAAATAGAGAGACACAAAAGCAGGGATTGAAAACGGTATCTACCGATAACTTATAAAATTACCGAAATTAATAGCGGTAGCCTTTATGGAGCCTTTTTGAATTCTGTACCATTATTGCACCGTTTTCCTGTTTCGGTACCGATATAAAGACGACCCATTGCGTGGCGGGGTGGCGGGTATCAAAGGGTCACCTCACGGTGAGAGAACGCTGTGCGTCACGCGGGCGGTGTTTGAAAGAATATACAAATTCGAAAACCCAAATTTCCAACCGGTTATAAGCGGTTAATTATGTGTGGACGTTTTTTTTCGGTATGGCGTCATTTAGGTGATTGAAAGCATCGTAATTTATGGATTATTCAATCCTTGCAATGAAGCTTCTACAACAAATTATACCAACACAAATTCTTATAGTTTTATTCCACAAGTAAGATTTTATTTTAATATTACCTACTTACTAAAGCTTCGTTTAATTAAGGTGACTAACTAGCACTGTTAAATTGACGGGAAAATCGTTAAATGCACTAAATCACTAAAATCACAAATATTTGTTTTTATAACTTTCGTTACCTACCGTGATTCGTCAGACACAAAGCTCCTAGTAGTGCCATGGACGAACTCGTAGTTGTTCGTAGGGATGGAAGAGAAGTTGCGAGAGTAAGTGTGAGGAGGAGAGTGAATGTTTGTGAGGAGGGAGTGCTAAGGTTTGTTAGGGGTTTTACCTAAGAGATGGCGTATGTATGTTATGGGGGAATAGTGTGTTATGTCTGTCCGTTGGCATAGGCTAAGTATTACTTTGTTGTTGCCAACAGCATAGACTAAGTAATACAAACTAAGTAAACAGCCTGACTAAGTAAACCTCCTGTTGGTCAGTATTGTCTGTTTAGTCCTGGTCCGTAGTGAGCACCAAGTGACCAGATGTATGAGGACTCCCATGTTCGCCATAAGCGAAATTCATCGATGATATTATTATCATGATACGATATGTATCTGATTATATGAATATACAAATTTATTATTATAAACTAGAAATCAATGAGAAACAAATATACGAGTAAAAGCACAAATATTTTTGAAAAAATTCCTCGGGCCAGAATTTGAACCTGCGACCTGCTTATACCTGACCTGTCCTGCCTACATGACAGGCGCGCTCCCGACTGCGCTACCGAGGTTCGTATATGAATATCCAGGTTACATCAATTTATACAGCCAAAATCATACAGACTCGGTAAGTGCTCAGTATGAAAGTTTGATGATCTTTTCTGTGATATTCGTGAATTATTTTTTTCGTGTTAGAAGTGCAAGACAAGCCCAACCTCAAGTTAATTATGGGAGGTCAACATTTTATTTTACGAATGAGCAAAAAACGTTTTCGATCCGTGATACTGATCACTTACCAAGCCTCTAGTATGAATTTGGCCGCATAAATAATTTCACCTTACCTATATCTTGACGTACATGCGTAAGCAGTTTACATACAATTTAGAAATCAAAACCACGAATATTTGAGTTAAAAAACTGAAGTTTATCATGCATTTGCATTTTTTGACTGGACTCTAAAACTATATTGTGATGAACCGCATTTTATTATGAATCATTGAATTTCATCAGCCAGCCACGCACGCAACATTCAGGCATTGGCCACAGTATTGCGTCACTAAAAACGACTTTAATTTAGAGGAAGCGCTATCTAGAGCAGGGGTCTCCAAACTTTGTAGCCCAAGGGCCACACTGATTCCTCCACTTAGTACCGAGGGCCAAGACCTAGATAGTTGAAGTTCATCATAACAACATACTGTAGTTTTGACGCACAAATTTTCGTGTTGGGACTAGCCGGACAGTGAGATATTATCTCTTCTGCAGTTCGCAATTTTGGTGGGTATTTCGGGCAAGACGAAGTTAGTCAAAGCGCGTGCTGTGCGCAAACCTTGAAATAGAGTTATAAATAACATCTTTATAATAACACCACTTTTAGACAAAAATGCATGATAACATTTCTCTTAACATCGCTTATAAGTTTTGATATAGCATAACATAACGTTGTTATTATAATGTTGTGAATTTTAAATAAACTAATAGCGGGCTAGAAACCAGACTTGTCCGGCCAGCCACCGCGGGTCGGATTGGTGGTGCTCGCGGGCCGGTTTTGGTCCGCGGGCCGTAGTTTGGAGACCCCTGAACTAGAGTATCTAGTAAGTAGCGCGTTGGATGAGTTGGCTCTGGCTCAGCTCAGGCAATATAATGCATGCACCGCACCAGTCACCCAGACAGACACCGCGTGAATATTTCGTGATCGAAGCATGCGTGACGTGGGTATTGTGATGTCATACCGGAACGCGTCTGACAAAATATTCCCCCTTCCGCGTATTGGGGATTTTGGAAAATCACGGATCGGAGAACAGCTTTGATGTTTTTGCAAAAAGTAATATTATACAATTACTGTTCTTACTGGCCTTTGGTGTTAATCGATTTAATTTATTTATGAGCGTTTTCATACAGAATAGTAGGGTACTCAAGTCAAAGAATATAAACCAAGTCTACTTTTCCACTCACAGACGGAAAATCTGTGTCCTTTTTTGGCCGAACCGTTTCTGTAGGGAGCAAAATCCGTGGGAGCATCTCTACGAAAACTGGATTAAAATTTGTTAGTACAGTCAGCAAAAGATATAGACATACACAGGTCCACCCACCGAAAACATTTTGATTCTATCCAAAGACCGGACGACTCGCACTTGGCCTGTTTTATTATATTATTTTTAACAGATTCTTAATTTCGGGTAATTTTTATTTCAATATAGCAACACCCAACCATATTGTGCTCTCTTTCGCTCTAACAATTAATCAATCGATCTTATTAAATTTGTCTCGCTCGCTCTTACTTTAAGAAAACGTCACGCACGTCAGTTCAGTCAGTTTCCTATCAGCTGCTTAGGAAGTTATACGTGAATTTTTCTCAAACAACTGATTCAAAATGCCAAAATTGTCGAAAAAACTAAAAGTTGTTGTGAAATCCCTGTACGGGCATGAGATCAGGAAAGACGTGAGCTTGGAGAGCCTCAAGTCTTTGAAGCTAGAAGACGCGTGGCCATTCATCAGAGATGAAATCGAGACAGAGATTGGCAGTAGCCAGTTGGTTTGTATACCGCACATAACCGAGACAGA
This sequence comes from Ypsolopha sequella, assembly GCA_934047225.1. Taxonomy (NCBI): domain Eukaryota; kingdom Metazoa; phylum Arthropoda; class Insecta; order Lepidoptera; family Ypsolophidae; genus Ypsolopha; species Ypsolopha sequella. The sequence goes on along the minus strand of OW204004.1, from coordinate 17,293,716 downwards.
ATTGTACAAAATCACGTCGCTTTTTGTACCGAATGAGAAAGAAACAAATGGTAAAATGTTCACGCCACTCGGCGAGCTGCGAAAGAATATCGACACCGAGAAATCTAATGCCGAATACGTGAAGATGCTTGAAGGAGACGATTTACATGATGCTGACTTTAAATTCCCTCACGAGAGCGTAAAGGTGCGTTATTATTACTATTACACAAGTTAAGATAATTTGGTTCAAGATCAACTCGGTTCAAGCAGCCATAGTGCATATTTTTTTAAAGCCTCCGTGGGATAGATTGCTTGCCTATTTCGTTTGACCTTGAAATATCCAAATCCTGCCAAGTGATAACGCTACGCTAAGCACTGCGCCTCCTGCTTCACCAGGAAATCGAATTTCGAAACTATACTGTGCTAAATACATTATTAAATCAGTTTTTGTGTAAAATATAAAGAAGGCCAAGTTTTTGTCAACCTGTAAAAAATACGGACTTATTTTATTGTTAACTGCAATCTTTTTTATTTGAAGCCATTTTTATTGTTTGCTCAGTGGTTTTCATGATTTTCCAAAGCTACACAACCCAGTCTCATTCCAGATGAAAGGGACAAAGCAATGCGAGTAAGCAGGTCTGCAGGCAGTCTCTTCAAGTTGCTTGGTTTACGTTTATGCCATTAACTGCTTTTAACGCAAGGGTGGGTCCAGGATTTGATTTTGAGGGGGTCCATTCGGACAATGTTTATCACAAAGTAGAAAAAATTTAAGTTTTTGTACACCCTAAGCCTCGAGGCGCTTTTGGCAAACCTGGTGTATCTGGTTCGAACCATCTCAAGATTAAGAGGCCAGCGTTCTAGCCCTGCGCTACCGCCGCTGTATTATTATTATTTTTAATATATTTGCTAAAAAAATTATTAAATTACTCAACTTTTCAGATCACACTTCAAGATGAAGCTATCAAGAACAAAGTAAGAGTGATTATGGTGCATTTCACAAAGGCTGCTGTGCCAAAAGGAAAAGATTTTGTGAATAACATTTATTTGGACATCAAAAACAACAAAGGTAATTGATTTTTTCTTTGTTGCAGTTTGTTAACTTATATGTAAATTTGGTAATTGATTAATTGGCAAAACTATAGTAGAATTGATGGCATTAAATCATACATTGTATTATTTTACTAAATTATCATTTTTACTCAAAAATGCTTGTAATGTGGTCATTATTTTGACAAAGGGATCGGCACCTGGAATACAGATCTTTCGGTTTAGCTCAGGTGCCAAGGTATTAGTTTTGTATAGTTTTTCCTTAAAAAAATAAAAATGTGTACTTCTTTATGTATAGGTATAAGTTTTTCCTTTTGTAAATAAACAATTTTATTTTATTATTATTATAATCTTCTTTGAGCAAACTTCTTCTTTGTCTTTGACCTTACCGCGCTACTTGAATAGGTGCCGGCAAAGTTGTATGGAATTTCAGTGCTGGTGAGTTTTATCCACCAGCAATTTCCTTTGAAAATCCATTATTGTCAAGTTTTGTTTCAAAAATGCATACAATAATACTCACGTCTGTCTCCCAGAGGGGTAGGCAGGGACTACAGTTTTCTATCTGCTACGATCCAGATACACCTCTTTCGCCTCTGTTTCAAAAATAGCCAGATGCAAATGACCAGCATTTTTGAGTAAAGCACTATACAAGTCTTGGTCAACAATGACTGCGTTGCTGGCAGCGCTGATGATGGCCGAAAGCGCAGCTCCAGGCCTACACAGCGCAGTCAGCATTGCAACCCTTGATGGACAAGCTGGAATAAATATATAAAGGAAAATGGAATAAATATATAAAGGAAAATGGAATAAATATAAGGCTGCAATGATGACCAAGCTTAAGGCCAAGAGCATAGCTAAGCTAAGCTACTATTTGTAAATCAAAAATCCAATTCCACTTTTCGCATACCACCAAGTTACTAGTTAATTACCTTTCTCAATCTAGACACTTCTTTTGACTCTTCCATAACTATCAATAGAACACAAGCTCTTCTATTCCAGGTGTCCTTTATTTACAATTTTTGATTTCTTTACAGATCTCAAAGGCAAGAAGTCAGTGTACATGATAACAACTGTCCTTCTGGCAAAGACCATAGAGTTCAGAGTGACCCGAGGCACGTCCTCTAGAATCTTCCACCTCGGGAATGCATCTCCACTTGTGTTTGGTCTGGAGGAATTCCTAATTGGAGATGATGGCAAACTTATTGCCAAGGTGAGTCTATGTTTCTTTAAGGCAAGGTGCAAATGCATATCGATTGATGATTAAACCAAAATAATTTTTGGTAAACGGTGATTAGAGTCGAATAATGTTTGGCACAAGGTAGAAGTGTTCTGGAGTCTAGCATAAGAGACTTAAGGCGCCTGTTCCAGCGTCTTCCGAAAATTACTCTTACTGATAACGATTTTTCTCTTAGATTAGGTGTTTTAAAATTATGAAAAAAAATATATAGTAAACAATATAAGGAAAAAAATGATTTCTGAAAATTATTCTTGCGTTAAAAGAACAGTATGAAAATATTGTTCAAAATCAAACTGTTTTTGGATTAAAATGAAGTAAAATTTGTTATTTCTTTGAAACCACTAATAGTATTTATATGGTTCTTGCACTGAAATCTTGGACGACTAAAATATCTACAAAGAAAATAATGTTTAGAAAAAGAAAACCGTCCATCGCATCCAGCGACGTAATGCAGTGCACCGAGTGCACGCTGATATAAACGTTATTTCAATATAGTTTCTGATATCGACACAGGTCGACTCAATGTCATTGGTGACTACCTGCCCCTTAACCGCTCGATGCAACATGTTTGTCCCTCTCGAGGTAGATCAAGAGAGAGAGCACTGTATCACGCGCTATCGAGCTCGATATGGTTTGCTACGCTAGACGAGCTGATAAAGAATGCATGAAAAAAACTTTGTTGGTAATTCGTGCGTTTTTGGAATATTTAGGGTAAAATAATGTAGCTATAGGGTTTTGTAAAAATAGACGATAGTTATAGGTCAAAATGCTAAGATCTCGGTAACGCAAACTTATTTTCTAGGTGTAGGTTTTTAACGATACTATAAGACTTACTATTTCTGTTCTGTAAATAATAAAACATACAAAATGACAAAAAAAATTTTAGGGTAATGTCCATTAACGTTATCTAGATCTAAGTTTAAGTGAAATTAAAAATCGTGAAATTTGAGTAATATCTTAACAATAAAGCCCTAAAATACGTAAATTTAACGGTTTTTGTACAAAATTGTATCCGAATGTGCTTTTATTGTTTTAGATAAAATCAAAAAATTAATAGGGGTCGAAAATGATATCTAGGTTAATAATAACCAAAAACAATGTTTGAAAACGTCCACAGTCTTGCCAAAATGTGGTTTCTCTTCTCCTGAAACGAGTTTTAAATTTTGCACCTGCGACGAAATCCGCACGATTGTATTGTCCTCGCAAGTTTCCTGAAGCGTGCACCTTATAGCCAAATGAAACAGCATGACATTTGGCCACACCCACAACTGAGTTGGTCGCGTCATGTATGACTGATTTTTAGGACTGATACTTTATAGTTTTCTCATTTAATATCTGTTGAAGCGCTTCATGCTTCGCAACTACTAGGCTTCTGGGCATTAAACAAAAATATTCATGTAGATACAGGATTAGATGAGGATACCAGAAAAAACATGAACATTTGGTGTTCTCAATCTCAAATAGCTCTTGTTTGTTAAACCTGCCATTTTCATGGATGTGTGTTTTTTCGTCACACTTCTTTACATAGACAATCTTATCTCTACCATTCGCTCATACTTAACTCATAGGGGAATCCTGTTTATCTTCGCTGAAACTCTGATTAATTGTAAATAATGACTCAAGGATGACTTGGCATGGACTTATCCACATTAACCTCCAGAACAATCTAGATGTTTTACTTGCGTGACATGGCGTCGACCCAAATACCAATCTATCTACTTCTATAATAATATTAAAGTAGTAAAAAAGTCGTGTTATTAATATTGGGTACTTACATTGGCGAAATTTTCTGACAGATTCATGAGTCCATAATTCCTGTAATTCAATAGCTATTTCCATTATTACTTTTTGTTTGAAAGTTGATTTCAAACTAAAAAATCTACGTATTAAATTTTGTTTTTCTTACAGTTTGATAACTAAAATTAAATCTCCAGAAACAGTTCGTCCTAAATACCATCCTTTTCCATGACAAGGTTCGTAATAATTTTTTAGAGCTGACACTTTTCAAAAATTAAATTAATGTTGCTGTTAGATTGATGTAGTCTCATTCATTCACAAAATAAATTATAAAATATGGATTTGTCATTCCTAAAAAAAATGCAAAAATGTTAGTACTGAAAATTGAATTTCCTTCTAATTCTTCATACTAAACGCCAATTTCATATGTAAGGACTACTGCAATGTACTGAGGCAGAAACTATAATTTTTACCCGTCTGTATGTTCTACTCAACGGATTAGGATGCGGTTTTCTTTATTTATCATCGTAGTGACCCTGGTCCAACATATAGACTATAAGAGGTTGATAAATTTACACTAAGGAGAAAACGGGGCAAAGATTGAATAAACGCTGGCGGAGCCGCTGACAAAAGGCTAGTATTAAATAATTGCTAATGATTTGTGACAATTGATGTCTTCAATAAGATTATTCTACCAGGCGTGGTCGCAGCCTACGATTTTGGGGGGGTCATCTGGGCTCAAGTACAGTTACACACATTCTTTCATTAATTCTTTCGAGTTTTGTTCACTTTCCGACTATTTTTGATTTCTGGGCTTGGACTTTCGCAGTTATTAATTCAAAAATCTATTCAAAAAGTTCCTAAACCGTCAAGTTTTTGGAGATTTTGGAATCAGCGTGAATGTTCGGGGGATCAATGTTTGGAGGGGTCATGACCCCTGTGAGCCCCCCTCTCGCCACTGTATTCTACATCCTAAACATTTCATGACGGTCATTCCAGAAGTAACGCCCGGGATCATATGAAATGCAGCGTCTGCCTTTCTGTTTCCTTAATTATAATAACTCAAGAACCACGCTGATTTCACTGGTTACTAGGTAAATTCTTGAGAAAAGTTTCAACTTGTGTTGTGTATCATTGGGCTGTGACAATCACTGCTGAGAAGTTTTTTTTGTCAATCTTGGTCCTCTTATGACTCGAGAAACACGCAACAGATTTGAGTGCGCTGTTCGTAGTTACATAAAGAGCAGTTTGGTGAAGGTTTTATTGTATGTAACATTGTACTGTGATTACGAAAAACATACCCGTAGCCGTTTTAGTACAGCAACTCGGAAAAAGCGGAAGTTGGCAGTATTATACCTTATCTAGGCCCGATAAAATGAACTTTTTTCTCGCCCTTTAGGGACCTAAAGTCTATTCTGTACTAAATTAGAAAAAAACGATTCAGCATGATAAATAGGATGTTTAATATTTATGGAAATATATTTTAAATAGAATTAACTTTATTAGAGGGATAAACAATTAAATCTAAACATAAAACTAGATATAATGTACTATCCTTAAGAATCCTGTCATCTTTACCACTAAAGTCTCAATTACCCTCAGACTAATGAATTTATCTGAGCAATTACCGCACCATATGCTGCTTCCTATCTTAGCAAAGAAGTCTTTGCTTTGAAGATGGATATTTTAATCCTCACTTTGAACATTGGCCGATTGCCAAATTGCCAATCATTATGTTATTTCTTCATCTCTGTATAATTAAATGGGACAGCCTCAAATAACTCTTCATTAACCGGCTTCAAAAAAGGAGGAGGTTCTCAATTCGACTGTACTTTTTTTTTGGCGTTGTTATTCCGTAACTCTGTCATTTCTGAACCGATTTGAATGATTCTTTTTTCGTTTGGAAAAATGTGCTTCCAGGTAGGTCCCATTTTGGGTTTGGACATGATCTGATGAAGGTCTTCAAAGATAGGCATTGGAACTCCTTAGATAATGACAGCATACCTCTCGAGATTGCGGTAACCACTTTGTACCGGGATGTTGATTGCATGGTATGATTTGAAAATCGACAATCTTCCACCTGCACTTCGATCCTGGCCTCGTTACCATAGAACTCAACGGATAAGAGCACATAACTCGAGATTGCGGCAATCACTGTATTAGGGTGCTGATGTAAGGGTAGTACTTGGGAATTATCAGAATACCCACCTGACGTTCGATCCTGGCTCTATCACCATAGAACATATTGCAGCAATCAGTTTGTGTTAGAGTGCTGATTGCAGGGCGTTGCTTGAAAACTGCTAGTATTCCCACATGACCTTCGATCCTGGCTTCATCACCATAAAACTCCTCAACGTATGACATTATACTCACTTGATCTTCGTTTCATAACAACAGCGCGTTTGCAAGAACTACCCATATCTCACAATTTAACCTGTCACCACTAAAAATGTGAAATAAAATGAACTTTTAACAAAAAAAATGTAACCGAATTTAAATGTAACAGTAGTCATTCACTAAAAAGTTAAAAATAATTGTATAATGATCTTTTGCAGACTTCTTCCTTCCTGAAACATTATGTTATCTAGATGTCGGCGTATTCTCTACGACATAGCAACATAAAAACCAATATGAGAGCGCCGACTTTTTAATAACATAATGTTTCAGAATGAAAGAAGTCGGCAAAAGTGTTGTTTCGGTACCATCAGTCATTACATTATACAATTTTTTTAAACTTTTTAGTGAATGACCGCTGCTACATTTGAAGTCGGTTACTATTTTATTGTTAAAAGTTTATTTTATTTTCGCAATAATTTGCTATCTCAAATGAATCAATCTGTCTACAATTTGGAAAATTTCCAAACAGTTCCTAGTTTAATCTAGATTTTAATATATGTATATATACCTATGTTATCTTCCTTGTATATTTGAGTGTATCTGCCGCTCTGCACACCAAATGCGTGCGCCTGGCGTTGTGTGTGGCGTGGTGCGTGGCTGCACAACCAGCTCCAGTTGTTGTATGAAGCTAGACTGACGCATTGTGGACGCAATACAATATAAATGGATAATAATAGGTTCACCATCTAAAAATACTAAATGAGCACCTAAATTACTAAGTTGGCATCAGCTAGGTTAGGTTAGGTTTCAGCATATTATTTTTGATGCCAACTTAGTAATTTTGATGCTGATTTTTGTATTTTTTAATGGCCAGTTAATTACAACGCAATATAATTTGAGCTGCCACGCACAACGCCACGCGCACGCATGTGGTGTGTGTGTATGATGTGTATCGGCCACCAAATGCGTGCGCGTGGCGTTGTCCGTGGCAGCACCAGTTGTTGTAAGAAACTAGACTGATGCAATGTGCACGCAATACAATATAACACGAGCTGCTACGCACAACGCCACGCGCACGCATGTGGTGTGTGTGTATGATGTGTATCGGCCACCAAATGCGTGCGCGTGGCGTTGTCCGTGGCAGCACCAGTTGTTGTAAGAAACTAGACTGACGCAATGTGCACGCAATACAATATAACACGAGCTGCTACGCACAACGCCACGCGCACGCATTTGGTGTGTATCGGCCTTAATGGGAAATATGAGGCAATATAGAAATGAAACGACATACTTTGGATGATTTTGTTGCAATAATCAGGAAACCCAGAGTCATAAAAATATACATGTATGTTCTCCTAACGTTTATGAAGTAAGTTTGAACAAACCATAGATACCAATTGATTCATATGTTTGCTGTAACAAAAATCTTTTGTAAACTCTATATCACTAATCTTAGACTTTCAGGATTTAGTTGCTTGTTTGTTTATAAAATTTGTTTGAATAATATCTAGGTAGTTTTAACAAATCGTCTTTTTATTTCATCCAGCAGGCAAGTTATTTAATAATAAAAACGCAGTTTTTCGTGATATTTCAGTTGTAACAGCCACGGCTCAGAGCGCGCTATTTTAAACAATAATGAAACGTCATAGAGTTCAGTTCTACTTGATGCAAAATGAGGTGCTCAAGCTCTGATCACTCATACCACAAGAAAAAATGTAGAGCGAGCGTCACCGTCACGCATTTTCAGCGTGATGAGTCCGTGTTCTAAGAACCTACTTAGAGAATCTCCGAGCGTTAAGGCGCTCTTATCCCAAAATCAGTAATTTCAAAGTCAAATAAAACTTTCAAATATCGTCCAAAACTTCCAAAAAAAAAATACGCAATATAGTTCGAACCTTTATCTAGGTCTTCCACGCATGTGTTACACGATCAGATAAACTTTGCTCGATAGAAATAATTCACGAACACAGCATGTAATAAGACCTTTCAAATCATGCCATTTCCATAATTCCACTCTTTTATTAACGAAACATATCTGGTAATATTGCTCTTTAAATTTTCTAGGTCGACCACGTAAGTCGCTTTTAATAAACATATCCCTTATTTTTAAACAATTTAAAAACCGATAAAAACAACGAAAAAGTACAAAAGTGTGGTTATTTTCTTTACTCCTTACACGTAAAGAAAAAGACAGAGAGTCACTCTTCTGGGATAAGAGCGCCTTAAATGTCGTAGTGGAAATTGTGACAGTTGAAACCAGATCTTTTCAGCTGATACTGATTAATTAAGAGAATATGAAGCCAGCGTTGGAAATAAACAGCTCTCATAAGTACATGTCTGGCTTTCGCAGACGGATTGTGAAAAACCTGCCCTTTTGTAATTAAACGAAACAGAACACTTAAATTCACTCAATATTTATTCAACAAAACCATATTACCTATGTATTGTGTGTGTTGCCATCGCAAAGTTTCCATTGGTTTCTGTAAATTAGAAATTCAAAATTTCAAAGTTACGAGAAAATTTTTTTTGAGGACTATATAATACAAATATAATGTACTATAATAATGCAAGAACTGTTTTTTTTTAAATAATATTATATAAGTACTTATTATATAAAAACGTATTTTATTGCAATGTTTAACGGTTATTCGATTGGTTAGGAATAGTTACACAATCCGGGGCAGCTGAGTCAATAAATAAACAAAACGATTCCACTCTAGACTCTTAGTCATTTGAATGTCATTGAAAAGTAATAATTGACCAAGCACGTACTATTCGTACATAAATAATAATCAATAGAAACATTGTATTGTTTCATGTGACTATATAATTTAAACAAGTTAACATTAATTTATGCAGCCAAATTTATACTGTATCACGGATCTATAACATCCAAAATAAAATGTTGACCTCCCATTTTAATTGAGTCGGGGCTAGGGTTGTTTTTGTGGGAATAGGAGAAAAAAAACAATTTCCTAAGAAGGATCATCGAACTTTGATACCGAATACGTATCTCGTCTCAAAATTTTTTGAAATTCTAATTTACGGAAACCAAGGGAAACTTTGCGATAGCAACATAAAAATACATAGGTAATAAGGTTTTGTTGCATAACTATAGAAAAAGGCGGGTATTGCACAATCCGGCTGCGATACCGCTCTTAATATAAAAATATTTAATTATCTCATCTTTATCAACAGAACATTGTTTTGGCTATGATTCGCTACAGCAGAGGGTGTGTCGTGTTATGTTTTAGATAGCATTTGGCCTTATGCCTTGTATATTTATCATACATTGTTTGTGTACCTACATGACGTAAACGTTTTGTACCGCCACAGTTTCTCAAATTGTTTACCAAAACCTTGAGCACAATATATATATGTATATGTCGTGACCAGATCATAGAATTGAACATTTCATGAAATAGTCGACCATTTCATGAAATGGTCGCATTTCATGAAATATTACATTGTCTTTTGACCATTTCATGATAAGGATTGACCAAATCAATGAATAGAGATCGTTTGACGATATAATCAATTAAACTCAAGACCATTTCATAATCTGGTCAAACAGCGTATGATCATATCGTAAAATAGTTACATTTATTCACCACTAGCGGCGCTGATGGCGCATTGTTATTGTTTGTGCAATGCATCATGGTGGTGCTACACAATTATCTTGTTTTAAATGTTGTTAATAATGAAATAACTGAGGAAGAAAGTGTAGTGCAGTGTAATTAAATTTCTAAAACAACTAATTCATTTTCTTTAAACCCAGATGGTTGTGAATATTATTACGTATTATTTAGTAAAATAAGTTCCTTAAAAATATCTAATTTGCTAAATCCTTATTGATTTTTCTAAAAAATTAACCTAAGTAGGTATTATTGGTTTTGTAACATTCAGTAAAACAAGGAACTTGAAATACGTCCTAATTCTTTAGAAGTTGTTGATTTTGTATTTTAAAGAACAAACATGTTCCTAATAACAAGATTTCGAATTTTTAGTATCAACATTTGTATGGACACCCTACATTAATGATATGGTCAAACGTCGCTGACCAAATCGTTAAACGTTGAACATTTAATGATCTGGTCAGTGACAGTTGACTATTTCATGAAATGTTCAATTCTATGATCTGGTCACGACATATACATACATTAACGTATAAAAGGACTGCATTTTCAAAAATTTTTAAGTACTACGTCAGCGCGTTTCGCCTGGCAAGGTTCGCTGCAGAACGGCGGTTGATAGACTCATTTTTTTTGTATGTGTGCGTACCGGCTCGTGCCGAGTAGACTTATCATGGGGTACCCAAAGATTTTAAAAGTTTAGGTGAGCCCTGGCACCTAAAATTAATCTATTGCATTGTTTTTGAATGTGTGTGTTAACATAATGCCGACGCGCACATTTTACAAGTCCTAATGTAGCCGCAAATTCAAAATAACTAGTTTGCGTACGCAGCAGTTAATTAGAGCAGCATAGGAAAATAAAAAACAAAAGCGTTGGTGCAGGACAGAAGTTTAGTTTGATACTTAAGGCGATATGTAAAAATTTAAGCGTCCCTGTTACGCCATATGCGAAAAAACCCTCAGTGCGAGAGGGACGGATTCGTGGAAAAGTAGCAAAAATTCGGTTTTTATTATTATAAAATGTACTAAAGTACTACTAAATGTACTATCAAAATTTCATTTAACCAGGGCCTAGATACCGTTAAAACCCATCTAATAAAATATAATTGCAGTCCATATGTCATTCTAAATTGTCAAACCAGGAGAATTGGTGTCGAAAAAGACCTCTTTTCAATAAATATTTGTATTGAGCCGATAGCGTTTCTGTTTTAACAGATCCCTTGAAAAAGATTCCAAAAATAATATACTATTTTATCAAAATAATACATCATTTACTGATGTAGATATGCAAGTTTTTCCGTAGCGCATCGGAATACCTCTGACACCCCCTCGTCGGGGATTTAGGTCGTGACGATGAATATAATTATTGCATTTGTTTAGCTTGAGCACGACGATTATTGAGAAGTTCAGATTTGGACTCGCATCATAAACAAATAATAATGATTGCTAACGATTCTAAGCGTGTTTGCAATCTAGTGTGCCGAGCACGTAGTTAATTACCTGCATTCCCACCTACACGTAGATACTAAAAATAGATTTGCTCGTATAGTGCAGCGCAAAGCGACTATCTTTGTTTACATTACATGCATAATGATCTCTAAACATCGCAGAATCTTAAGGCGACATGTAAAAGTTTTAGCGTCCCTGTTACTCCATATGTGAAAAAACCCTCAGTGCGAGAGGGACGGATTCGTGGAAAAGTAGCAAAAAGTCGGTTTTTTATTAATATAAAATGTACTAAATATTTTATCAAAATTTCGTTCAGCCAGGTCTTAGATACCGTTAAAACCCATCTAATAAAATATAATTGCAGTCTATATGTCATTCTAAATTGTCAAACCAGGAGAATTGGTGTCGAAAAAGACCTCATTTCAATAAATATTTGTATCGAGCCGAATTTCTCCAATCGCGTTTCTGTTTTAACAGATCCCTAGAAAAAAAAAACCCAAAAATAATATACTATTTTAATAAAAATAATACAAGTAGATATGCAAGTTCTTAAAGTGTCAATTCATACAAATAGAATAACAAAATAATTTGTAAATTATACATATTCTGAAAGTAATGTGTATTTATTCCAGTTGAATTACAGAATATTTAGGTTCACACGGAACACTGTTTTAAAGACGAAATATAAAGAATTTAAAATTTCCATAGATAACTTTTTTCTCATATTTGATGTTTAAATCAGTGTTCTTATAAAATAGATGTTTGGGAACCTAAATATTCTGTAATCCAATTGGAATAAATACAGATTACCAGCCCCCCTCCTAAAAAAACTCTAGAAACGCCAATGGAATTAACCACCTGGTGCGACACGAAATCTTCACTTGGTCAAAGTACATAATTTCGTCTATGTAATAAAGAATATCCGACATAAAATTTAAAAATAGTTCTTGACTCGGTCATACGTTTTTTTTTTTGTGGAATTGTTGTTCATTACAATGCTATGCGAATTTCATTTTTGTCACTGTCACTCCAAGAGAAAACGCGCAGTACGAGAGGGACGGATTCAGGACGAAAGGGAAAAAAAATTTTTTATATTTTTAATAAAACAAAAAACTAAAATAGCTAGCAAAATGTCCAAAATCAAAACTATAGATATTGTTGAAAACCATCTAGTAAAATATGTTTGAGTTCTGTACATGGTTCCTGTTCGTCAGACGAGGAGAAAAAGTGCGTTTAAAGACTTCATTTCAATATTTATTTCTATCGAGAAAAATATAATCAAAACCTAGATTATATAGTTAAAATGCATATACCAGAAATTTATTACAATTTTCCGAGTATTTCATGAAATACACAGAAAAGAAGCACCCATATTTTTTTTTACATATCGCCTTAAGGTCTTAAATAAATTAATAAGTAAAGCGTTAGCTATTGATAGTGACTACTAATGTATTTCTGAAATTCGCATGTTTATGTATATATAACGTGTAACAGAAAGGTGTAACCATATTTTAAGAGCTTATTCACTCAATGGTGTAGAACAACTTTTACTATGGAGCCAACCCTGAAATCTTAAAAAAAAAAATCTGCCCTTCCATACATTTCAGCCGAGTGGCATTGCATTTTTCTATGAAACAGTTAAATTTGTTTTTCGAGATACAGGGTTTGTTGCATAGTAAAGTTGTTTTATACCATTGACTGAATAAGCTCTTCAAATATGGTTACACCTTTTTGTTACACGTTGTATATAGGTAATGATACCTTATCGCTCAAGTTCATATTATGTACAGATTGGAAGTGTTTATTCAACTGATTTCCTAGAAATGCAGATAAAATAATTGAACGAGTTAGTGAAGCGAACGAAGTTCTCCGAGTCTACTTGAACAATCTGGCGTTTGTATGTATGTATGAATGTTTATCCGACGATAACTCGAGTATCGTTGATCGGAACGTCATGAAATGTGGTAGGAGAGTAAATGAGAAAAAAATATTATTTAAGCCCGGACATGAGCCAAATCGGTCAAGATCGAATCGCGAGTTCACAATTCGGGGTGAACTACGTTCTATTTCGTTTGTAACATTATTTTCCGTCTATCTATCATTGATAGCAGCAAGATAAAATTTTGTATGCATTTATTTATCACGTTTCGTTGAAGGAATACTAAAATAGATAATGAACAACAAAAACGAATTTAGGATATAACATTTTCCTACCTTTTCACTTTTAGACAAGTGCAAAGTATAATTTAATGGTTGGTTGTATATTCAATCTAAAGGATTAGTGGCATTGCTACTGCTTTTTAATTACTTATACTGATATCACTTCTAAATGTGTAGTTAGTAAATAAATCAACAATTACACTTACTTGCATATGTTGCAGGTAAATTGTCAAAGCCGTGAAATTATAATGTCAAAAAACTTGCAATTTACCTGCGACACATTTTTCAAGCAACAACGCAACCTCTAGTCTGTCTTTGTTAAACTAAACCAAACCTTTTGTTCCTTTTCAGAAACCAGTGACAATAATGTCCAAGTCTCTCCACTGGCAGAAGGTACACCCTTCAGATCAGCTCTACCAACCAGACAAGGAAGTGGCTGGACAAGCTTAGAGAAACCCTGGGGATTTGGTCTGTCGGAGCTGGATGGAAGACCATTAATAGTTTATTTGTGGAAATGTATAGTTTTCAAGCTAAATGCTTAGTATTGGTTTATGACCAACATAATCCTGGCTTGCAAACTTCACTGCGTGGATGGATAGAAGTTTTGAGTCGTGGATAGAATATTTTATTACAAAAACGAGAAACCGGAAAATAACTATGTTATAATGAAAATATATATAAGGTCTTTCAATTTAAATGGATAGTAATTTAGGAGGTGATTCATATCGTCAATACATCACATTCCACTGCAAAGCCAAAGATTTCAAAAGTAAAGATAAGCCCTTACCGTACTATGTCGGCACCAAAATGTTTCCATCTTTAAATGGGTGACGCTCACACGTTTGGAATCACTGCTCATCTGAACACAGTGATAGTTGGACGCCTTAAGTTCACTTAAAGTTTTGAATTTGTACGTTTAGTAGTCTGATCAGTTTGCTGACCGTAGGTAGACAGATCGCGCACTCATACTGTGCGCGCGTCGGCATTATGTTAACGCATACATTCAAAAACAATGCAATATATTTTAGGTGCCAGGGCTCATCTAAACTTTTTTGAAATCTTTGTGCAAAGCACTTTTTTTTCACTTCTCAGTACAAAGTGGTCCGATCAGCTGACTCAGTTTGTATGGAGAAGTGAAGAAAAAGTTCGCGCAGAATAAAGTACTTTGCAGTGGAATGTGATGTATTAACGATACTGAATCACCTCCTAAATTACTTTCCGTTTAAATTGAAAGACCTTATATATGAAAACTACTTAAAGAAAAATCTAGTATTGTCCAGTGAATCTGAAGCGTATTTTATTATTGTAAACACATTTAAATAATTTAACTACTGCCACATTGTTATTCTATGAATGTATAATGGCAGGTCGATAATGACCTTGTATTAAATGGTACGTCATACCTTTTCGTACGATTGTCACCTTTACGCGGGCGTATGAAGGACTAACATGGTATACTGAGAAGTGTGGCCGACTGTACATACTCCGATATAAGCATTGAGCAAACAATCGTTGCTTATCGCTTTATCAGGATAAGTCATCAGAAATATGGTTTTCATATATTATTGCAAGATAAAAACAGTGATTAATATGCAAAGTATAATTTAATGGTTGGTTGTATATTCAATCTAAAGGATTAGTGGCATTGCTACTGCTTTTTAATTACTTATACTGATATCACTTCTAAATGTGTAGTTAGTAAATATGTAGTGTTTTTTTTTAATTAGCCATGACTATTTTGACTTAAGGCTTAAGGCTTAGCGCAAAGTGCATAACTTAACTTTGTTTTTCTTGTGTAGAAGTTTCAACATTTTGGTATGTAGCAGTTGACGTCAATAGTTCAGTAGGTATAAATGAGATTTATAAAGCATCAGTTTGTAATTTAATACACAATTAGTTATGATCTGATCCAAGCAAAGTAAAAACAGCAATTTAAGTTAGTTTTGAGAAGATCATGACTAATTGTGTATACAATCTCAAACTCTTGCCTTATAAACCTCACTAATATTGAACTATTGGCGTCAAATGCCACAGAGCAAAATGATTTTCAATTTTAAATTTCTAGAAATTGATACTTGTTGTTGTTGGTTCTTGATGGAACATTTGCAACATATAATTCTTGGTAACTGTTCACAAACAGTGGAACAGTTACCAAGAATTAGTTTTATTAACAATACCTATATTTAAAATTCTAAGCAAGAAAAACAAAGTTAAGTTATGCACTTTGCACTAAGCGACTGACGTTTAACCTTGAGCTTTTTTTTGACTTAACTATAGTTTTTTAAGAATAGTATATCCTTAATCATGCTCAGCATAAATTTAAAGTCCATCGTAGGAAATAGTTTCTTGTAGGAACCTTTAAAAATTGCTATCAGTAAAACCGATTCGATATGGGTAATGAAAAATTTATATCTGTGACAATTTATTCATGTTATGGTTAACATTCCGAAAGAGTTATTCGAATCTAAATATGAATTAAATAGGGAAATTTAATTATAGAGAATTTATGTTGAATATGTGATAAGATTATCTAAGTATATGTTTACTTATTAATAAGAATACCAGCACCGCATCTTACTGTGATTTCATGTGTATGACAGTATTTTAAATGTAAGTTTAGGGTTGACATTTCTTGATTTAAGGGTTACCACAGCATCAAAAATACTGGTTTTTGCTTTTTTACGATATCATTAGAACATCATTCTTTGAAATTACATTAAATTTGAATTTCGTGTTACAGCTTTCAAAAGCCTTCCATTGTGAAAGGCATGACAAATTTATTTTGTTCTATGGGCATATTGTATGAAACTCAATTTTATTTTTCGTTATCACTGGTGTATTAACATAGCCTGAAAATGAATGGACGGGCCATAGCTTTTTGAAGTCTGTAAAGTGAGCGCCGGCTCTCACTTCATCTCAGTCGGTATCGATGGTATCGATTCGGCATAACACGTCTTAACTTATTTGACAGGACTAACCTTATTTTAAGCGTCCTGTCTTTTTCTTTCTTTATCGAAAAGACAAAGACAGAACGCTTAAATTTAGTTTAGTCCTGTCAAATAAGCTAAGATGTGCTTCACCGAATCGGTACCATTATATGCCATCCAAATAACTGACGAAAAAATGCCTTCGTGTACATTTCCAAAGTGCAAGAATACTACCAAAAAGCTTGGTAACCCTTAAAATACGGAGCATCTGGCAACCCTAGTAGGTATTTAGTTTACCTAAATTATGAGTGTTTTATTCGTGGTTTTTCTGTGTACTTATTGAATATTGTATTATGATTATGACTAAACATTAATATTAGAAATTTATTCACATCACATTATCATGATCACAATCACTGTTATTCATGTTCAATATATTTTTTTGGTTAATAAAGTACTAAGGTATGATAAAGTAATTTTATTTCTATATTAAAAATTGGGTTGTAATTAACAGACCATTAACAAATACAACAATCAGCTTCAAAAATAATATGTTGAAACCTAGCCTAACCTAGTTTATGCCAACTTAGTAATTTAGATGCTCATCTAGTATTTTTTAGATGGTCTACCTATTATTATCCTTGAAAACTTAGTGACTAGATACCTATGATAATATAGTAGGTACAGGGACAGTATAGCCCAACTGTTCATGAGCTAAGATGCGAACAGATGTATTTTAACTTTGGTTGTAATTAACTGACCGTCAAAAAATACAAAAATCGGCATCACAATTACTAAATTGGCATCAAAAATAATATGTTGAAACCTAACTTAATCTAGTTGGTGCCAACTTAGTAATTTAGCTGCTCATCTAGTATTTTTTAGGTGGTCAACATACTTTTACTCTTCATAACAGAAAACGTGGAAATAATACAATTTTTATATAAAAGCAAATATTTAATGGAGCAACCTTATCTAACTTTTCGCTTATGATCTAATATTTCTTGATAGTCTTTCTGATGAGAGCCATGCGTTGTCTGTGAGCCTCAGTGACAGCTGATCTCTTGTATGGTCGGAGCTCATCATTGCCGAAGCCTGGGATCCACATGTTCCATTGTCTTTCTGTTGGGAAAGCATAAAATGGTTATTTTTTTCAGTGTTCTTATCATGAGGCCAATCTGGTTTTAGAGTCAATCAGAAAATCATATTCATTTGACAGGTAAGAGCAGTTTAGCAACCGGATTCTGAAAAACCCGCGTTTTTCTAATTAATCGAAACAGAACACAATTCAAAATTTACTCAATAGTTATTCAACAGTAAGGAACTACACTGGTGGACATAAAAATCGACTCAAGCATTGTTGTTCTACATTTAAGGAAATAACCCAATCATACAAACATAAACATATGAAATATATAACGTATCATTTTAAAGGTATAGGCCTCCACCTTTGATTAAATGCATTTTTGTCTTAAAGTATTTGCTATACAGGCTGTAATTTTTTTTTATGTGATGAATTAATAAATATTGAAATAATCAAATAGCGAAAAATTAAAAAAATAAAACCTTTTACAAAATCATTCATTTATTCATTAATTAAGTTTAACATTAGTACTTCGTGTTCCCCCCTCTAGCCCTTATAACTGCTTGCAGCCGGTTCTTCATTGACCTAATAAGTTTTTAATTGATTAAATGAATTTCACGTCCTGTATAGCGAATACTTTTAAACCAGAATGCATTTATTCAAAGATGGAGGCCTATACCTTTAAAATGATACATATATTTCATATGTTTATGTTTGTATGATTAGGTTATTCCCTTGAATGTAGGACAACAGTGCTTGAGTCGATTTTTATGTCCACCAGTGTATTTAGTAAATTTTGAATATGAGAGGGAGTTATATAGAGTCCTGAGTAAAGCGAGGGGTTCAAGCTGCCCAAGACAAAGACAGGCTTTATTCCAGAGGAGCATACTCTACTTTTCACACCTTCTGAGAGACAATAAAAAGCTCGACATTTTTTATCAACATTAATAATTCAATAACATTCACTGACAATCACAGCATCAAACACCGTCTTTTGTTTCACATTCTTTGTAAACGCTTTTTTTCTTTTTGTTGAATTCTGCTTATGGTAGCCATAGTTCGGTTTTCGAACAAACCTCTTTACAATCCTATATGGGCATTTGTTTTCCACGAGTTTCCACACGAATTTGACGTTCCAAATTTAAATCACTTTAATCCCTAGGGATTTTCACATAACTTTATATCCCTTGAGATATAAGTACATTATACTTATCTATGTATAATGCGTTACTTTACGTTGAGGTTGCATGATATGTAATTGGACATTGTCGAGCAGGTGGTGTGATAAGTGTTTTTTCGTCATCCATTTGAATCATTTGACGTAAAATGTTTTGCAGAATACGCAATATATATAAAACAACCCAGCTGGGAATGTTTATAAACAGTATATAATATAATTTATTTATTAAACTTGGCAAAAGGGTAAGATCTATCATATGAAGCATATGTCATCAGAAAAATTTTGCATATCAACTTTTCACTCTTCTTACCAATAATAACAATTGGGGCAAAAACTTTGGTAGATTTTATTCCTGATAGTTCAGATCGTGCATTATTACTTGACTGGCCTGAAGTGAGGCTCTCTATTCTCTCTTTATATAAAACTATACCTAACCACTAGAGAGAGCAGAAAGCCGGCCACCCAAGTTAGATGGCATAATCTGTACACTGCACTGCATACTTTTTATTAATAAAGATTTTGTGTAATTTTTTTTTATTTTTGAAACATTCACATTGAGTTAATGAAGGAAAGAGAGGCTTTTGATATTCTAAACATAGGTACCCATGCCTCATGATACATCACTCATGAGGGGTAGACAGACTACAGATTTCCATCTGCTACGATCCTGACACACAACCATCAATCTAGTCTCTATCTCTTCCAGGTACTTTTAACTTTGCCACTGCAGGCTGAACAGACATCTGTCAATAATGAAGGTACAGGAGGATCCCCCGTGTCTGCACTACGGCGAGGAGTAAACATTACTTAGGAGAATGCTTCATATATTCTAGCCTAAGATGGGAGATACTTGGTGATGACCAGTATGACCATATCAAGGAGGAAGATCTAAAGTATCTTGAGTACTCAGATATACTTAGATTTATTAAAAGAAGCAGAAGATTTGAGGAGGGGACGCCCCTGGGATATTAGGATACCAAAGCTCTAAGCAATGGGAATTGGATGGAATAGCTACAAATAGAGAGCCGACCATCCGCCCGAGCCCAGCAGGCGTCCCATCTCAACATCATCATCATCAACTTTGCCCTTCTTCAGTATGTTGCCAGTTCTTCTTACCTAAATGTAGTTGTACATCTTTTAGCTCCACTGTGGGAGCATGTCGGTGCTTAGCTAAGGCGCAAGCAGCATTCAGTGTGGTGTCTATGAAGTCGTCTGCAAGTTGCAAAAGCATTTCTTCTACTTCTTCATCCAGCTGGACGGTGGGATCCACTTCTCTGACAAGCTCTTGTAACCGAGGTCGGCTGAGCAACTGCAATTATATACATGGGGTCAGTCAACTTATATACATTGCGTCAATCAACTTTTTTACCAACACTGCTTGTCTCTTGAAATAAGCAACTGGAATGAGTACCTTTTTTGCTAAATACAAAAAATATTTTTTAGAATCAAATAATATTCCATTATTACTGTAATTTTCAGCAAATCTAAGGGATCACCCACCACATTAGGGAACAACACCGTTTTTGCATAGCATAGTAACTCATGGACAAACCCATCTCCTGAGCTACGATAAATTTGTCAAGAATTTCTAATATTTTTTTATTTTGATACATTACTAAATGATCTAGTTAGCAAACACAACCATTTTCGAGTGGAAAAGAGTCAAATTTTAAAATTTTGTGTTTGATTACTGGCAAAGACCAAAAAAGTGTGGGTAAAAAAGTTGATTGACCCACATAATTACAGTAAGGTTACATTTTGGGAAAAGTTAGCGCAGTTTAAAACCATAACTATTTAGGGAGTCTTTTACATATGAGGGACAAAGAAAGAAGAAAAGATCTTACTGCCATATGTATATGTACAAGTATAAAATCCTTATATCACTGAGGTGTATGGGTAGATTTATTAGACCCTAGATAGGTTAATCGTTCCAAAAACAGGTAAAAAAGACCACAATTTCTACCATTGTCGCCTGGTCACCGCCACCCCCGGTATTTGCTTTGGCGCCAACTGTAGACTGTGTTCCCATAGGACTGTGTGACGAAGGCGATCCTTGGAGCGAGGTAGACTGCAGCTGAGGGCTCTGGAGTGCGTTGTTGACGTACTGGATGGATCCTTGAGGATTCATAGACCCTAATGAGGGCATATTGGCACCTGAGGGCATATTTGCCATTCTAAAAGGTCTGAGGGTTTCTAGATAATCTTGTTATGCACAGTTATCACAAATTTCACCACTGCCACCAATGCATTAATTATTAAACTAAAAAAAGATAAAAGTTTGGATTTACAAACAAAAGCGATGATGACATTATTGACATATTTTTTTTTCCCCACTCAGTGGAAAGGCAAAGGGATCTTAGCCCATACAGCTAGGACTGACGTTATAGTTATTATGTTTATGCCGGCGCCAGACATGTGGACACTTATTTGCACACTTCTTCGACGACTTTGTACACACATTTGGCGCACCTGCCACACATGCTTCGCAAACTCTTTTCTCCACAGTATGCTGGTAGACAACAAAGGAGATGGACGACGATTTCGTGGACGCAGTGTGCTTATACTATTTATGGGTATGTAATTATTTTTTACATGAGCAACAAAATATATCGAAAATATATATATATATGGTTCCCCTTGCAGCAACTCAATAAATTCTAGGACGCATTCGTTACTCCAGTCCATTTTGAACGATCAAGCACGTAGTGTCTCACACAACCATTCCGTACAACAGCGCTCGCGCAACTGGTCTTTGCAAATAGTGTGGCAGGCTACGCACTTATTTGAACACATTCCTTTGATGTGCGCTAAAAAACCGATACCGCTCGGCAAAGTGCAAATCTGTGTACAAACTTTGGAACACAGACAAAGTCTCGTGCCACACAGTGTGTCCACTCGAGTGTTCAAATAAGTGTACACATGTCTGGCGCCGGCTTTATATGCACTATCGTCTTCTGTTGAGGACCATCTGAAAGGTCTGTCTGTCCTGTCGTTTCCGCTATAATGATAGCCTTATAACGCATATACAACAGTGTGGAGAATGAGTAATATTACAACCTGAATTATGTAGGCTTTATTGTGCTAAAATCCTAGTAATGTAATGACAATGAGTGACATCTAATCAAACTGACAATTTACCATAAATACGAGTATACGACATTCTCCCGGAGTATCTAAAATGAGCACATTTAATTTAATGTTTTTATTTATCTAGCACATAGTCTAACATGCGCTGGGGTGGACGGCACTGCCTTTCGGAACGACGCGTCTCTGGATCTGATTCAGGTTCTGTGGTACTAGTGCTTGGCAGTGGCTCCACGGTATTAGTGCCAGGCAGTGGCTCTGCGATAACATTGTCATGTCCAGAATAAGTCAGTTCTTCTTCAGTGTCGTTCACTCCATATTCACCAGTGGGTGCTAAATGTCGGTTTGATACAACAACTTCTCGTCCATTTGATGTTCGTACTAGGGAATGAAACGGGTTCGTCTCTATCAGATCCACTTCCTCTACGATTGGGTCGTATTTACTTGTCCGAGTGTGGTTGCGCATCAGCGCTCTTTTTGGACCTGTTAACCATGTCGGCATCGATTGTCCGTTGGATGATCTGCGTGGATGTGTAAACATTCTCTCATGTGGTGTACAGTTGGTTGCGGTACACAAGAGAGAACGGATGCTATGGAGTGCTTGAGATAGAACGTTTTCCCATTTTTCTATTGGAAGGTTGTGGCTTTTTAATGCTAGTTGAATAGCCCTCCATATAATGCCATTGTATCTTTCAGTTTGTCCATTTCCTTGTGGATTGTATGGAGTTGTATAACTTGTAGCTATTCCTTTATCATGAAGAAATTCTTTCAAGTCATTAGCAAGAAAAGCGGTACCTCGATCAGAGTGTACGTAAGAAGGCATACCGAATATCGAAAAGAGTTCTTGTAATTTATTTTTCACAGTGTTTGTAGTAAGATCAGGACATGCATAGGCAAATGGAAATCTTGAATATTCGTCTATGATTGTCAGTATATATCGGTTAGGGGATCCTTTGTTTGGCAGTGGACCTTTGAAATCTATCGATATTCTTTCCATAGGAGAAGTTGCTTTAATCAGGGTTCCACGGGTTTGTGTGAATCTGGGTTTTATTTCTGCACATATTTTACACCTTGATATCATCTTCTTGACCTCTTCAATAGAGTATGGAAGGTTCTTGCTGCGCACCCAATGGATCATTCTCGTAATACCTGGGTGACATAAAGTTCTGTGAATTTCGGCTAGTTTATCGACAGTAGCCGAAGATGCCACGATGTTGGCCCGTGACAGTGTATCAGCTACAATGTTCTCTTTTCCTGGGCGGTATACTATATCATAAGAATAATTTGACAATTCTAATCGCCATCTTTGGATCTTGTCGTTCTTGATTTTACTGGAGTGAGTTTGATCAAACATAAATGATACAGATTTTTGATCTGTAATCAATTGAAAAGGCCTGCCGATTAGAAATTGACGCCATTTTCTAAGGCTTTCAACAATTGCACAGGCTTCTTTTTTGATAGCAGAATGGTTACGTTCGGTGTTTGTCAAAGTTCTTGAGAAGAATGCAACAGGTCGGCCTTCTTGTGACAAAATTCCAGCTATAGAATGGTCTGAGGCATCAGTTTCAACAGTAAATTGAATTTTATCATCAATGGCGTGAATTAATGATTTTGCTATTTCTTCTTTAAGGTTATTAAATGCGTTTATCGCATTTTCTGTCAAGGGGAATGACTCAGTTTTGACTAGCGGTTGCAATTTATCAGAAAACCTTGGAATGAATTTTGAATAATGAGCAAAAAACCCAAGAGCTCGGTGAAGTGAAGCAGAATCTGTCGGTAATGGCAATTCCGAGAGTGGCCTAAGGCGTTCAGGATCTGGCTTAATTATGCCTTGGCTTATGTTATAGCCTAGTATGTTTATCTCAGTTTTGCAGAACTCACTCTTGTCTAGGTTTAAAGTTAAGTTGTAGCGAGAAGCAATTTCAAGAAATAATTGCAATTTTTTGTCATGATCTGTCTTGTCTATGGCGCACAGTGTAATATCATCTAGATATGCATACACTCCTTGTAAATTCTCTTTCTTGATTATCTCATTGATAGCGCGTTGAAAGGCTGCGACGCCATTTGTTACTCCAAATGGTATTCTTCTAAATTGGTATAAGTTGCCGTCTGCTTCAAAGGCTGTATAAGTTTTTTCTGAGTCTTTAATAGCAATTTGATGATAGGCGCTCTTCAAATCAATCTTACTGAAAACGCAATATTTGGCAACCTTTGTTACAATGTCTTCAATGCTCGGTAGGGGATACGCATCAAGTTGAGTGAAGCGGTTGATGGTTTGAGAGTAATCGATGCACATTCTTTTCTTATGATTATCGTTCGAGACAACCAGAACTTGTGCTCGCCATGGAGATGAGCTGGGTTCAATTATTTCATCGGAGAGGAGATTTTTTATTTCGCTTCTTATAAACTCTATATCATCACTTGAAAACTTCCGTGATTTTGTAGTAACCGGTCTTCCAGGAAGCATATTTGAAAAGAGACTCACTGGCTCTATGGAAGCTTGAGTTAAAGTACATAGCTTCAATGGTTCTCGAGGCCCACCGAAGTACATTTCAAGAGTTTCATGCTTTTTTAAGATATCGTGGCCCAATATAACATCTGTACATAGCCCATCTAGAACTAATAAATTAGCTTTGAATTTTTGTCCTTGTACACTGATGTCCAAATGGCAAAGTCCATTTACTTTTGATGAGAGATTTGATGCTGCCATAGTGACTTCTTGTCTACATGGTTGTTTTTCAATGTTATATTGGTTTACAAGACTGCTATTTATGAAGCTAGCAGTACTTCCGGTATCAACAAGTGCTTTTGCTGTCAATTTCCCGTTAATAGTTATCGTGATCGTAGCTTTACTGAGGTCCGCAGTGGCAGCGGTTACGCAAGACGATTTTTGAATTTCTGCTTCTTTAATATCATTATTTTCATCGACGTCAAGGAAAGCATTGTATTGTTTTGCTCTGCATACCTTAGCGAAGTGTCCTCTTTTGCCGCAGGATAGACAGGTAGCGCTACCGGCAGGACAGTTCATGCGTAGGTGTTTTTTATTGCCGCAATAATAACATAGCTCATTTGCATTCTTCTTATTTATATAATTTCGCCTTTGACTTGTAGAAACCGCATTTATTGGTGTGGTAGTGTTGCTACTGCCTGATTGTTGGTATTCTTCATTATTAAAGTGCGCTTCTTCCAGAGAACGTGCTTTGTTTTGAGCATCATCTAGGGTAAGAGAGGAGTGTTCGAGAAGCCGCTCGCGCACAGAGGGGGAGTAAATCCCGGTGATGAATACATCACGTACAAATTCGTTTTCATGTTGTTCGGCAGAGACTTCCTTAAAGTTGCAGTTTTTAGCAAGGAGCTTGAGCGCTTGTAGGTACTGGTCAATTGACTCACCAGGTTGCTGGGTTCTTTTTGTTAGTTTATGTCTAGAGAAGATTTCATTTGGTTGCTTTACATATAACCCTTCTAGCTTATTTAGAGATTTTTGATAATCCTTACAGCTTTCGATGTGAGTATACACTGTTGGTGATAAGTGGTTTACCAATAATTGATATTTCGTTTCCTCCGATAGTGGTTTGCCTTCCGAGGAGACAACTTTCAGAAAATTTTCAAATGTCTTTTTCCAATGTTTCCACTCCGGGGTATGATCAATATTTGATGACGGGTCTTCGTCGAATATTTGAGGACGAAGGTATTTGTCCATTTTAGCACAATAAATTGTGGAGAATGAGTAATATTACAACCTGAATTATGTAGGCTTTATTGTGCTAAAATCCTAGTAATGTAATGACAATGAGTGACATCTAATCAAACTGACAATTTACCATAAATACGAGTATACGACAAACAGGGTTAGAAAAAACACACGAAAAAGCACAGCCCGCACTTTTGTTCCATTGAACAACACACTACACTGGTTACGGCGATTTCAATTCACAATGTTCTATCACTATTGTTGATCAAAACACCCAAAATGCAATATCTTTTCAATAAAACAAAAAACGACGCCATCACATCTTCGCGCCTTTTTTCCAACCTTATGTTGGACACCATCGTAGAAAGATGTCTATGGACACCATGATAGCCTTTTCTTTGGAAGACTTTTTTTTATAGATATTGGTTTTGCCAGTTTTCTACCAAACCATGCAAAATTCTACCATAAGGTGGGTTCTATCTATCATTCAAATAAAATGCACTACAAGCATTCGCTCTCTATAGGTATATTCCGATTTCCGACCATGTACCAGCGAACGACTAGACCCCAAAGCATAATGTTTAATCGCGCACGACGCGGCTTAATGAGGGGTTTTCAAAGTCAAATTAAAAAAGAAAAAGTAGTACCCAACGACTCGATAGATGGTGGAGCTTGTACTAAAAGTGTCAATAAATGTGTTTGTGGCAACACTAGATTCATCTATTATTGCTAAGATCCATTGTTATTTCCATAGTGAATTCTTAGGGAAACTGTGTATTCCTATATTTTTACAATTAGCCACAACGCATGGGCTGACCACGGTGAAAGTTGAATGAAACACCACGTAGAAAACAACACCATATATACACGACAAAATAAGAATATTTGTGTGAAGGGTGTTGTTGGATTTGACACTTGACTTGGAATTTTTTAGCCCACAAAATATTGCTGCCCACAGATTAAAAAATAATCTTTGATTTTTGACACTTGAAAGCAGGGTAACGCCATCTATGTTTACCTCTGAAAGTTTGATCAAGGTCGGTCTGGAAAACCGCTCATTGAATTAACACATTATGCTACGGGGCCAGATGTACCCGTTAAACATCATCGGGTAGCCACTAGATGTTATCCTCGCAGCAACGGCGGATCCAGGGGGGGGGGGGGCATGGGGGTAATGACCCCCCCTGAGCCTAGTTGAGCTTTTTTCTACAGACACGCTAAATTTACCTAAAATTGCACAAAATTTTACTAATTCGAACTAAAAATTATAAATTTGGACTAATTCGGAGCCTGTGACCCCCCCCTGGTTTGCAGGCTAGATCCGCCTTTGCCTCGCAGCTGGAGTGGCGGTAGCATATACGTAATACGCTGTGGCCGGCCAGGAACGAACGCCGCGGTCTTCCATCTGCCGACCAACCGTATTCGCATGTGTCAAGTTGTCGTATGGCCCGTAGGTTTCATACAAAAGCAGAGATAAGAGGCTACTAAATGGGAGGGGCAGCTGCTCCCCTTATGCACGCCTATGATCGCATGACGTAGTTTTGATTCCCAAAAATGTACTTGCTTGTACCCGGGAACTTCGGACAAGTTCGTTTTTGCCAGCCCTTGTTTTTGCGCTAGATTAATCGATATCAAGGTTTAAGGGGCTGCACTATGCTAAAATTCAGTCCTGCGCTAACGCGTTCGTTTTTTAACTATCTATCCTGCTTTAATCAGCGCGCACGCAAAACTTCAGTTATTTTGAAATCGTGGCTGCATTATAACATTAACCATAATTTCTTTATGTAATAAAGATGGTTTTTTCTCGTTAGTATCTGCGTGTATGGGTTTCGTTTCAATCGGTTTTGAAACACGGAAACTGAATCGCTACTTTCGTGAAATTCATGCTTTTTTAAAAGTAATATAATTAATAGAAGATTGAAAGTATGTCTATTTATAAAGTGTAAATAATAATCGCCTTGAGTCACAAAACACGCCATATTTTTTTCAAATTTTTACCATCTACAATGACGGAACTGAATCCAATACAAAACTGATGTTTAGCATTGTGAAGCCCCTTAACTAGGTTCTGTTCAAGTAGCGTAAGGGGGCGCAGGCTTAACTTCGAAAAATATGCCGGAAGTATTATATTGTATTTTATGAAATACTCACTTTTTGTTTAATCGATTCTTTCACCAAGGGTTCGCTGGTAGAAATCTTTTTCAGAGATAAGCTCGCATTTTGCTTAAACTGTACTTGTAATACGTTTTATCCTTATATGCAATATAAGAATTCCATTTTGAATGGAATTGTTTTTTTTTTTTAATTTTAAATAATGATGGAGCTCTGACTCATGAATCACTTCACTACATACTATAAAACAAAGTCGCTTCCCGCTGTCTGTCTGTCCCTATTCATGCTTAGATCTTTAAACTACGCAACGGATTTTGATGCGGTTTTTTTAATAGATTCAAGAGGATGGTTTATATGTATAATACATGCCCGTGCAAAGCCGGGGCGGGTCGCTAGTATTCAACATTACAGTTTGTCAAGCTCGTGCTTACCGCGCCCTCGGGGTAGGGGAATGGCTCGCTCGCCCTCCCGCCATACTGCCCGCATCCTCTCCGAGGCTGCCCCTCAACCCCTGTACTCCGTGAGCGCGGTAAGCATGAGCTTAACAATGACAGAGCAAGAATAAGTATAAAATAGTTCCTGCGCCGTAATGTTGGTATCAACGACGTCTAAGCGAGATGATTGGATGAAACTAAACTTTATATCTATGGATTGCTACCAACATAACGGCATATGAACTATTTTATGAACCACACTAATAGCACAAAATAGATACTACCAGAAGGCCGACTACATACAACGAGCGAAAACAGACGCACACATGCATAGACGCGTACGTATGATGATCTCGGCAGAATTTCGTATTGGCATTCGACATACTTCGACCGAGATTGTCGTACGTACGCGTCTATGTGTGCGTGCGACTGTTTTCGCTAGTTATGCGGAGTGAACCTTCTGTAAGTGGTTATTTTGTGCTAATAGTTCCACTATTTTGCGTTTCACAGATAAGTTGGGGCACTGCACGTATTTTTTTACCTATAGGTAAGTACATCTACTGTCTAACAGTCATCATCGTTATATTTGTTTGATATAAATTATGAAACACAGAAAATAAGTTTTTATGAAATTTAATAATCGGGAGCTTTCTGCTGTATCCAGCAAACCACTACAAGTTTCTAAATTCTCAGTTTATTTTCTAATTATTTTGCATTAATTTCTAAATAGTTTATTCAGTCAATATCATCATCACACAATGAAGACAAATCCGACAAATCGTTGTCAACGAATCTATCCTCCGAGATCTTGTTGTGTTTCAACTCGTCGCTGAATGACATTATTGCCTTCCTCAAGTCCCAGTTGTGTATTCTTAGTCGCCTGAAAAATAATTAAACTTATAATAATAATAATAAGCCTCTCAAAATCCAACCCTACGTCCGAGCCGAACATCAGGCCACCTGAGAGGCGGGCAACGTGTACAAAACTTACACGGCTAACAGGGCAATGGCATAACGCAGGGCAGCTTGAGGCGAACTGTTGGGCAGTAGCGACCCCACGGACCCGAACGTGCTCCCGGGGGAAGGCCCTGTTCCTCATCTTCGGCTTGCCTTTGTTGGCCGGCTGGAGTTAACAATGACGAGGGACAGATCCCCCACCTCTGGGAGGCCGGTCAGAGTGGAGTAGCAAGAGCTGTATGCTCGAAGGCTGGATGTAAAACGTAAGTGGCGAGTAGGCACGTGATGCTGGACCCTCAGGGAGCAAGTGATCGTCGTTTAAAGTCCAGTGACACCTCTCCACCCTTTAGCCGCTCAGCAAATGTTGCCCCTTGTCTTTCCGTGCGAGCGACAGTTTGGGGGGCCCATTTAAATGAGTTGGCGAGCCTCCGCCTGCCCATTTTTCCGTGTTATTAACATAGTTTGGGCAGGCGCTATAGTTCCTTCCATAGTCCCAGATATCCAGTCCACTAGCACCTCAACCCAATAGTCTGGTTTCCTTTGTTTTCATTCCTTACAATAGTCCTACTCTGACCGGGGTTGTCCTTGGGTGTACTCCTACAGTGCTTACAGGGATAATCGTCGGTTGGTGTCACATCACATTTAGGCAAAATTGTTTTAAAGGCCTCTACGTGTTGGCTTCGGCCCCATGCACGCCTCCCAAAGGTCCGGGACTACATAGTCCCGAAATATAATAAATATATACAATAATAATATAAATTAACATTATATCATTATATAATAACAAGTCCTTATTTCCCAAATTCTTAAAAAAATACCGGTGTAGTATTTCTTAATCTAGTCTATACATGTACTTATAATAAATATTATTTACAGAATAGCCAGTATTAATCGTGTGTTACATCAAGATTATTTAATTTATATCCAATAATATGAAATAATTAGATATTAAACAGAATATATAATGGCAGTTATAAAAATAATATTTCAATTAATAAATTAAACTTATAAGTATAGTTAATTTGTGCAAATAGTTTGCAGTACAACCGCACGCTATTTTGGAAACTATCCGTACCCCTATTACAAATGGGAAAGTGTGGTTGTTGGTTTGTCCTTCTTTAACGCAGCAACCGAGCAATAGATCGACGTAATTTTTTGCATAGAGATAGATTATGGGCAGGAGAATGATATAGACTACTTTTTATACCGGGAATATGCAAACGAAATCAGAGCGGGCGAAGCCGCGAGCAAAAGCTAGTGAACAAATAAATTAGTACATCATTGAACGAGTGAGCGAAGCGAACAAAGTTCTCAGAGCCTACTTGAACAATCCGGCGTTTGTATGTACTCGTATGAATGTTTGTCCGACGATAACTCGAGTATCGTTGATCGGTGCGTCATGAAATTTGGTAGGAGAGTAAATGAGATGAAAAAAAACAAGTTGAAACATGAGCCAAATCGATCTAAAAAGAATCGCGAGTTCACAATATGGGGCAAACTACTACTTGGTTTATTAACCTTATAGAAATCCAAAATTTATTGAAAAAGGCGTTACTTTGCGGAAGTCCATCATGAATTTGCGGATATATTAATAATTTGCAATATTCCGCTGAACACTCTTACCATGCTATTCAAAATGCAGACTCAAGCACCGCCCGCCCTCCCGCATAAAACATGCACAAGCAAAGCAAGCAGTACGAGCACAAAATAAAGCAATCTTAAATAACAAGCAAGAAAACTTATCGACACGTGTTTCGCCTCTAAACGGCGGTGTTTAGAGGCGAAACACATGTCGATAAAATATTGGAAACTCGTCTTCTATATTTTTCTCGTTCGGTGAAGTAAAATACTTACAACTCTGCTTCCTGTCGTTTCAAACTGGAAATATGGGTAAAAACAGCGATGATCGTATCAATTTCCTCTTTGTCGGGATTCAGAAGACAGAGAGAGTCCAAGTTCCTTGATGGTATCTGTAATGTTGATTTTTTTTAATAAAATTAGAATACATAATATTTCAGCGAAAGCTGCGGATAAGTACACGAGTTTAATTAGACATAATTGTCGCGTTTAACGCACACGTTGCAACTACAGCGACGAACTCTGCAACGGGTTGCGGCGATGGATGTGCGATAAAGGACCAGTTTTTTACCTGTCAAAATGACAGATAACCAAACAGAGCCACAAACTTATGTTTTATGCTTCTATATTCAGTGTGCCAATCTTCGCCACCGGAACAGATAAGTTTGTGGCTTGTATACGAATACGATGCAGAGAGCATCTGAGATGCTTGTCAAAATCATGCGAAATGGTGGTTTGTAACGCTTTGCAACCCGTTGCTTCACTTCGTCGATGCGGCGATGCGTACGTGTTAAACGCTACAAATGATATGATAAATAAATACCTTAAAACTGTTCTCAATCTGCTCTTTACTGGCAAACATAATATTGAACATTTCGTTTTTAATCAAATAGGCAGTGCCGCCCTTAATATCCTGCGCTTCAAGGACGAAAGTCCTTCGGAACTGGAAGAAGCGATCTGGGGCATTTATTTCATAATTCCGTTCTTTGTATATCCCATCGACCACGTAGATAATGCGACGATTCTGAAAATGGAACCATGATCTTACTAAGTTTCTTGCCCTTCTTCTTAGCAAGACTAATCGAATGGGCGGAGTTAGGCATATATATATAATATGTATTGCATATATTAATAATATTATTTATTCCTTATTCCCATATTTTTATTTAATTTAAGTGTATTTTTTTTATTAAATTTAATTAAACCGAACCTTTATTATTCCCCTGCATATTTATCCATATTATTATTTATGGCACAAAACTATTACCTATACACATAGATTATTTAATTACTTATATTACATTAAAACTGACCTGCAATAAATAAGTGTATCTGTTATACCTACATTACATAAATAAATATATTTTCAATGCATGTGCTCGTAAAGGCCCACTTTTTATGCATCAAAACCGAACAAAAAGTCGATTATTTTGCCCTAGGGCTTTATTTTTTTATTTTTATTTGTTTACAATGGTTGGCTAACCTGCAGCCTTTCCTGTGTACCATAGACGTTATACTTTTTTTTTCCACTGTTTAACGGGTCTGGATACATACAGTCCTTTTGAGCCAATTATAATTTAAAGTTCACAAGATTATATTTGTTTTCATTTCCTCACACTATGCATTGAAAAATGTAGTATGATACACGGGCGTAAAAGCAATAAATTACTCGGTTACGTTTAAAACACTCGCTACGCTCGTGTTTTAAATCCTCCTCGTAATTTATTCCTTTGCGCCCTTGTAGCATAAACTACTAATTTAATTATCATTCAATTATTATCATTATCATCTTAATTTCATTTCATTGGGAAAAATCACATAACGCCCTCGTTAGAGTATTACTGGCCGGTAGATATATCAAGTAGTTCGAAATATTCGGTGTACAGATATGTTGGAAAAATTCAATGGTCTAGGATGAGTACCTTGGTGGCGCAGTCGGTAGTCGTGAAAGCAAGAGGTCACAGGTTCAAATCCTGGATCTATGATTTTTTTCAATATACTGTCTTACTTGAAATTTGTTTCCAATTGATATTTTCTTTTCAATATTTTTATTAATTTATTATATTATTTATTTATTTATCTAGTTTGTAATGCATTCTAATAACATTTAGAGAAAAGTTGTATTAAAATATTACTATTATTAATAATATTTTAGCTTTTATTTGGTAGTTACTAAGCAAATATTAATAATAAAAGATTATAGAATTTTCGATATATTTTGGTTTTTGACGACTCATTGTGTAAAATTACGTATATCTAAAAATGATATTTAAGTTTTTATTATTTATATTTATTAAAATAACAATTAATTTACTTAAATAAATATTAAATATTGACTTTTTGCCTCTTTAAATGATTATAATTACATAAAACACAGTTACATAAAATTTTTTGTGATATATATTTCGGACCATTCGTAATAATCATTGACTGATGCCGGGCCCAAATGGCCCAAAATAAATCTCACAAAAAAAAATATTTACTTGTGTTTTATGTAATTAATATACTTGCGTTATGTGTAGTTGGCCATCCGAGAAAAGGAACAATATGTCGCATTTTAACCCATTTAGTGCAGGTATTACAAGCAAATTTAAACCCCCATGTAACTCCAGGGCTTTGAGAAAAAATTTGAGCCTAAATCCGTCCAGTAGTTTATACAATTCAATCTCAATTTGTACAAAAAAAATGGCTGAACACCAAAATTAATAAATGAACACCATTAAATTTAGTAAATGAACACCAAAAACAACCAAACACAACATTTTTAAACCCATTTTTAATGTTTTAAATGGCCAAATGGATTCTGGGTTGTCATTCAAAAATATATAAACTATATAAATAACTAAAAAATACAACTACGTGATACGACTAGCCACACCTAACATTCTAACCTAATTTACCAGCTCTCTTCTGCACTGAAGGATTTCCGATTCGATTCCAAAGGCTAGATTTGGTGTTCATTTACTAATTTTGGTGTTCACTATTATTTTTTGGTAGAAGTGCATGGGTTATCAAAGTTAATTTTGGTTGGACATATTTGCCTACTCTTGGGTTTAAATAAATAAACCAAATTTTGTACAGATTATACTGAACAAAGAAACATACCCAGGAAATTATCCTTTTTCATTCGCGCTCTTTTGTTTCCAAATATTTTAATATGACAGTAGGATGATATTTCATTTATCAGCATCAGCTATTTACCTATGTACATTGCATTTACATTATGTAATAATAGACTCACTTCGTTTTTAATAACATCCACATTGAACGACTTGGGGTCATGCGTGGTTTCCGGGAAGGTCATCAGAACTCCGACGATGGCGTCACGTTTGCTGTACACCTTGTTGCCGAAGACCACGTATCTACGTTTAGTCGGCAGGAGCACGTTGCGGAAGTGCTTCCCGTAGTGGGGCATAGCTTCTTCCTCCGCCTCTGAAATTAATTGTATAAGCTGACTTTTATCGTCACCATCATCACTATTTTCATCATCGTTATCACGGTCATCGTTATCATTATCACAATCGTCATCATCATATGAATTTTTCATCAATCAAATTCAACTGATATTATTAATTTTTCTTTTGCGAAAAACTTAAACTTAGTCTTGTGTGTCTTATATCGTCACGACATGAATCCCCGAGGGGGTGAACTGTGAAATGCAAGTCACAGTCCACACTCGGTACACCTGCGTTTCACCGAAGATTATTTCGCCCCAACGTGATGAGTGGTGCGCTCACAATTGGGCACAAATACACGCTTTTTAGGGCATGCAGGTTTCCTTACGATGTCTTCATTCACCGTTCAGCAAGTGGTAAGTAAGAACAGGAACTATGCACATAAATTCCGAAAAACTCAATGGTGCGTGCCCAACCGGGGATCGAACCTTGATCTCAAGATTGAGAGGCCAATGTTATCTTAAATCTTAAACAAATAAAATTAAAAAATTCTAAATAAACAAATTCATACAGAAATTAACCTGGAGAAAAGAACATTTAAACATAATCTTAGAAGAAAAAATATACTAAAATCACATTGTCCAAGGACTGAGTATGGAAAACGAAATTTACTATATGGTAGTGCTACTTTATAACAAATTACCAAATGACATAGAAGAATGTGAATTGATATCTACTTTTAAAACTAAGCTCAAAACTTACATTGCAACATTACCTACCCACATGTGTACACTGTCGACAAATCATAGAATAAACTAAATGTTATTTAAGCAAAATCTCATTTTAAGTGAACTATGTTCTTATGAGAATAAAGATCTTAACCATCAATGTTCTACCCCTGAGCATAGATAAATAAAGGAAGGATAGATTGCTATCTCCTTGTACTGTTCGCAATACTAGAAAAAACGTTGCTAGATGGCGTTACTTGTCTCGCTGGAAATAAAATTTGTCTGAAATCGACGAAATATAGCATTTTACTGTTCTGGTTCATCATATTTATTTATTTTATGAATAAAAACACAAAATTTTCATAACATCGCATCAGAAAATAGTGTTTTCACAAAATCAGGTCTTTTTAACATATTTTTCATTAAACTTTCGGTGGTAAGCTGGCAATCTCACTAAGCGTGCAGATGGTTATTCTGGATTCCGGTAGATGGCGCACAGCGATCAATTAAACAAAATATGTGCATTAAAATACGCTTTATTTACCTAACACACACTACTCATACATACCGGTATATAACTTTACTTTTTGACTCAACTGTCATGCATGGTTGAGCGATTTATCCTCAGATTTATCGTATGCCATGTGTCGCGTATTGTCGTATTCCAGCAAATTTTTGTTTTTGTGGGTACAGTATAGTTGCTACACACACACACACACACCGAATTTCGTTTCATCAACAGTTCGATAGATGGCACTAGGTATGTCACAATTTATCTAGTATAGTAGCGACACCAAAAATAATAAGTCGAACTACTGGGTACCGGCGAAAATAATAAGTTTTACGCGGGCTTTGTTCTAATGTATGGAGTGAGCAATCTATCCTTCCTTTATTTATCTATGCCCTGAGCTAGCGCTGCTGTTAGGATATAATTTATACAATACCTTGGTCTCCTTTTACGACATCTACGAGAAAACATGGAGTGAGATATTATTTTTCGATTACGTTGCCACTTACCGGAAAAGTTTGAACACAGGGTCATTTTTGCATCTGGGTGGTAAAAGTTACATATTCGTTTGCGTGCGCAGGCGTCGAAAAGTGTGAAGTAGAGTGTGAGAAACTTTTCCACCAACATTTTCGTTTTTCTATCGCAGTTTACTATGAAGTTCTTCCAGAACGGATATGTCAGTCCATACCGGTTTACTTCTATACCATCCTGTATATGAGAAATAATAGGTCATCATTACCTATGAAATTGCTGTTTTCTATAGAGAATTTGAAGGATACACATCCATGGATGTACAATGGATGTACCATTTCACTCGCAGTTGCTCGCCATTTTCAATCTAAGTTTTTTTTTTATTCTTTGCGCCGACGACGGCTGCTATTTTAGGAGCCACTTTTTGACAGTATCAAGTCCGATTCCGACATGGTAGTTGTTCAGACGCCGCCGTTTGTTCATTACTTTACTAAATTAATGAACAAACGGCGTCTGAATAACTACCATGTCGGAATCGGAATTGTTCATTACTAAACTATTGAACAAACTGCGTCTGAATAACTACCATGTTGGAATCGGACTTTACACTGGCAAAAAGTGGCTCCTAAAAGAGCAGCCGTCGTCGCCGCGAAGAATAAAAAAAAAAAAAATTTTTACATTGAAAATGGCGAGCAACTGCTAGTGAAATGGATGTAGGAATAGATGCAGTGACAGAGGTAGACAAAGAATATACAGTACTGTTTATAATTTGCATCAGTACCGTTTGAATGCAATTAATGAAATTTTATATTTACATAAAATAATGTCCATTGCATACAAAGATGGCGCTTGGGTCAAGTTGGGTGTGTTGAGAAAGGGCACAGTATGAGAGCACAAAATAACTCATTTTAATATACTTTTAATGTTTTTCTTACCAACTCTTTAATCTTAGGGCAACGGCTAGTAATGTTCTTTACGTATGACATCACATCCTCACAGTCACAAAGCGGATTGCCTTCCAGCCACAGCCTCTCGATTCTGCAGAGCAGCCGGATTTCTGACATATCTTGTATCTGAAAATATACATTGGATATTGAATTAAATATTATTTATTTATTTTCAATTCCAAGCATTTCAAAATATTTTACCAAAACAAAAGCTGTTTTACTACAAAACGGTGTTTAACTTTAGACAGTGTTTAAATCTGTTGTTGTCCTCTTTTCTTTCATATCGTAAAAAAGTGACAGCAACAGATTTAAACACTGTCTAAAGTTAAACACCGTTTTGTGGTAACACCGTTGGTTTTTAAAGTTTAAGAAAAAAGTGAAAAGGTTAAGTACAATGTGGGCACCGTTTTTATTAATAGTTAGAACTTTTACAGTACCTACTATAATGTTTCAAAAATTTGCCTGTCTCCCAAAGGGGTAGGTAGAGACTACAGATTTCCATCTGCTACGATCCAGCCTCTTTCGCCTCTTTCACATCCATCAATCTAGTCAAACAAGCTCTTCTATTCCGGGTACTTTTGACATGGCCCTTCTGCAGTATGTCGCGAATTTGGTCAGCAAATGTCCTTCTAGGGTGGCCTGGTCGAGCTGTACCTTCTACTTGCGCACCATAAATTTCTTTCGTCACTCTACTTTCATTCAACCTCTCTACATGTCCAAACCACCGAAGCATTCCTGTTCTAGTCACTATATCTTCTTTCAGGCTGCAACAATCCCGTATGTCAATATTTTACTATGTCATTCAAGTTTAAACTACACATAGACCGTTAGGAACGCATTTCCACTGCATTCACTCTACTTTGATCTTTATCTTGCCATACCCAATATTCACTACCATACATAAGTGTAGGACACAAAACTCCATTATGAAATTGTAATAATATTTTACAGATTTTGAAAAATTAATTTTACATATTAATAATTGTTTTACGATCAATGAAAAATGAGATTTTTAATTTCTCACAATGGAGTACTTGCTTAAAAAGAAGCAGCAGTTGTTTTAAGCCACTGTGGCCCAAAAGTGTGCAAAGGTTTAATGTTTTGTTGAATCGATATGCGTTTTACATTAGTCTGATAAATTATTAAAGAGACTGCTGATAAATATACAAAATGTACTTAATTGTTTCCCTTTTTTGCCTTTAAATTACCAATAATAGATACTTACATTGTTATTGCACACATTGACACCAGTCAATTCTCCTTTGATGAAGAAATTCATTATTTCTTGAGGGATTGTGCTGAAACCATAAGAGTATTAAAATTATGTTGTTAGATAATCATTTAATCAATTTTGTACTACAATTGTGAATATAATAATTTAGTAATTACTTTAAATTGTTGTTGTTTAAATGTAAAACCTTCGTATCTCGTCCCATTCTTATCATAAGTATTTTGAAGATTGCCAGAAGATTTATTTTGTAGAAATGTATATTTTTATCAGTAAACTCTGAAAAACAATTAGAATATATTATATATATATATAAATAAATGTACCCAAGACATTATTTTACCTCCTTCGCCTTTAAGCTAGGGTATCTTGTCTTTTAACTAAGCTGGCTCAGCTTCTCCTTATCACAGTAAAATTACATAGAATCATGTAAAACTTTAATCAAAATATTCCTAAGATAGCAGAGGAAACCACATCAAAATATGTTCAGCATTTCATTACTGTTTGTGTTCAAATTGATATGTTTTGTTACGTTGTTGTTATTAATTTGTTACTGTTGGTTTTGCTTGTGGATCATGTCACAAAAGTAGAGAACAATTTTTATTGCAAAATTTACAACAAGATTGATAATACAATAGACAGTTTTGTAATAATAAATAGTTTTGTATGATTGATTCGGACTCTTATCATGAATCACCTTCATCTAATACAGTTTACATTACAAAATAATTATTTCCAGATATATTCCGACAAAATATATCTGGAAATAATTATTTTAATAAGTGTTTTTATATAAAAATATAATGTAAACTGAATAAAAAAACAAATAAGTTATCTTTAATATTTACTTCATCTAATACAGAGGACAACTGTTAGAATAGGAAGCTATAGATTTGAATATTATAATTTCTTCAAACAAAAATGTTATGAACCCCTGAAAGTTTGTTCACATTCTTTATCTTGTCTCGTTGGCGTTACTTTAGAACTATATCTATGAAAACATTTTACCTGGATCATTACAAAAATTTGACAAATCCAGTTCAAACTTCTCATTGAATCGTCTGCTGACAACACCCGAAACAATCTCTTCGATTGTCATCCGATGACCAAAAGCATCAGCCGATGTCTTATCATTGAAGAGGACATCGATATTGTACATGTTTCTTCTAAACGGGAACATGAAATCCATTTTTATTATCTTAATAATGACATTGAGGTTGTTAGTGTAAAATGTGGCGATACCACTGCCAGCATGTGATATGTAGTGGACGGGAATGAATGGTATTCCTAAATACTCGGTCAGGTTTTCAAACAAGTCATTTGCATTGTCACCCCAACTGTGTACCTGAAAATTTTAAGAGCATAAAATAACAATACTATGATACAAGATAGAGAGGTCACCATTGGCCGATACAGGGGGGGCTATGGGGGCTATGGCCCCCACAAAGCGCCCAGGAATTCCATATGTTTGACTATTTGACTCGACGTTTCGTTTCAATTTGGGTGCACTTTTAAACAGCATAG
Organism: Ypsolopha sequella; assembly: GCA_934047225.1. Taxonomy (NCBI): domain Eukaryota; kingdom Metazoa; phylum Arthropoda; class Insecta; order Lepidoptera; family Ypsolophidae; genus Ypsolopha; species Ypsolopha sequella. Next base: position 17,254,290 of record OW204004.1, on the reverse strand, counting down.
GTATGTAAGGTATAGATAGGTTTACCAAAAACACCTTAAAGCCTAAGGCGCCCAAAATCTTCTCTTTTTTTTAACTTTGTGATAAACCTTGTCAGAATGCCCCCCCAAAATCAAATCCTGGATCCGCTCTTAGCGGTCCCCTGGGTTACTTGGTAGAGGGGTTAGTGTTCAGCTTCTGGATATTGAGATAAGGCTTTGGACTTCATATACAAAGAAAATAATAGGTCGGAGTGTCGATAAGGGGGATGCAGTTAATATTACCATTATTTTGTGGAAAGAATGTTTGGCGGCTTCATCTTCACTGGTTAAGCACTTTTCAACAAAATCTGTAAATTGTGAGTTCACTGTGAGTCTGCTGAGAAGAAACTTCCGGTACTCCTCGAGCTGGTACTTTTTGGCATTCATTGCGATTTCTTTTTGTGATATAAATTAGAGAACCGAGCCGAACGAAAATGACATGAAAACAAACAACAAAACACTGTTTTTGCACTGGTTTGGTCACAAATTATAGAGGGATACTACGGGTTTGGTTGTGAGTGAGATCGCAATAAACCACTGCACTGTTTGTTTCCACCAAAAACACCCACGTTTCGGGTGAGTAAAAGATCAGCAGATCACTATCCCTGCGTTCCGAAATAGGATTATATCGCTAAAATCGATTACGAATGAATGAGGTGAATGGCTAATAATCCATGAGTGAAGCAAATGCGTTCATTCATTCGTATGACTTTCGTGGCTCATGCGACGGACCCTGCGTTCCGAAATAGAATTATATCGCTAAAATCGATTACGAAAGTATGAAGTGAATGGCTTATGATCCATTGTAATTCTATTACGGACCGCAGGGGATGGTGAGGCGATGTGAGCGTTGAACGGAATGGAATGTCAAAAATTGTTTTCGCTCCATTATTTCAGCAGTTCAGATCAGACAAACCATGATATATGTTTTATTCGGCCATGAGAGAAACAAATGAAAAGTCTTGAATGTGAAGTCGTGTGGAACTCTTCGTCGAAATGGAAGAATTTATATTTGTAAATGTGGTGTGGACTCGATAAAAAAAAATTAAGTTTGAAATTGATTCAGAGTCAATATGATCGAGCTTCAAAGGGTAAGTTGCATTGTGCAAAAAGTGGTTAATGATGCGCTGATCAGCTTCTTCGTCGCTAGTGTTCGATTCGGATGTAGAGCTGTGCATCAGTTCGCCAAATTGGCTATCGTCGCTATCCGAGTCTACGTTGAAGAACAGTGCTATAAACTCTTCTTGTTCCATCACGAATCACGGCACTTTGACGAGATAAATAAAATAATCGTATTGTATTCTGTGGTAAGAGGTTATGGTTAAGATGTATGTTTTTTAATGCGGTCCCAATCATAAGCTATCTTTCACATCGTTTGCTAGCTCACAAATTACGGATCAGTCATCTTTCACACTTTAAATCATTCATAGCTTTTATCGATGTAATTCTATTTCGGACCGCACGGTATATATTCATAAACCACAGGAAAATCCTATCGGGGAAATACTGGGTATTTATCGAGTTAAATTCCTAAACGGTGGGGTTTTTGATTATTTTAATATTTATCACTAGTTCTATCAAGAAGGATGTTGAAAAATTATCTTTATATTAAATTTGAGAACATACCCAACCGTTGTAGTACAAAAGTTACATACAAATGAAAAAATAAAAAAATAATATACCTACCTAAAATGTACATTACGTATTGATAAAAAAAATTCCCACCTTTCTGTGAATTTAGAGTACGTTAAATCTGAGCCACCAAAGTTATATAATAGTTTTATAAAATCATAAACTTACTGATTAAATAAGTAAAGAAACAGTGACAATTAACTTAAAAAATAACTACTATAATAATATAAAAAAAATAACTACCTAACTAATAAACGTGCTTCCTGAAAAGCTAACTTACAAATTTAAAAAATGCATTTTGATTCTGTTCAGTCTTATGAAATTGGCATTCAAAAAACCGAGTTGGATTTGTTTGTCAAGAAGATTGACACTTTAGGTGACCACGTTATGGTTTTTCAAGAATGAAATATGTTTTTATTCAAATTCAAAATCAAAAAAATATAGAACTTACTGTAATTCAGCTTCAATACTGAAAATTTACTTATTTGCCATGGTAGATAGCTTTTATTTCAAAATATATTAAAAATAAATGTTAAAATGTGGTTGGGTGTGGGTTTCACGGGTATTTTCCGGGAATTTACCCACAATCGGGAATTTACCTGGGTGGAAACCCATCTCTACGCATCAAACGTCAAAATCATTTGTCACGTTTATCGCACACGATGCAACTGCAATGATGAACTCTGCCACGGGTTGCGGCGATGAATGTGTGATAAAGTACCATTTTTTACCTGTTCGCTCTGTTGCGAGCGGTTGGAGGGTCGGCGGAACTTTCCCCGATAACATATTATGGTACAATTTTCTTTATGTTTGTGGGCTTGTCTTTTGTGTGGTGGTGGTTCCCTTTTATCTTTCTTTATATTTGTTATTTTATACTTTCTCTTAGCTAGGCGACGCTCGCGGAAGATTTATTTATGGGCCATAGGCCTCTTTAAATCTGAAGCTCACAAATTGAAATTGCGTTCTTGCTACATTAAAAAATCTTATGTTACGATACAAACATACATAATTATTTAATTTGTTCTAGTTAAACTATGTAATATGTTTTATGTTATTATTACATTATGTAGTATTCGTCTATGGTTACGTAGCAACATCCATAATTACTTACTTTATGTCAGAATGCAAACATGTAAATCTTTAAATAAATAAATCTAAATCTAAAAATGACAGATATCATACAGAGCTACAAACTTATCTGTTCTGGTGGGCCAAACAAAAATTACTTCTATGTTTACTTTTTGACAGTCTTCGCCACCAGAACAGATAAATTTGTGACTTGAATGCGATGCAGATATCATCGGAAATTATTTGCGATACTCGATACTTGCATCGATGCTTGTCAATGTCATGCGAAATGGTCATTTTTAACTCTTTGCAACCCGTTGCAGAGTTCATTGCTGCAGCCAGCTGCATCGTGTTTGTAAAACGCGACAATTGGGAAAATTGGCCGTCAAACGTGACTGTGCAGTTAACTTCAGGCCACTGCAAACCACCATCTAAGAAGCTTGTATGGTGGTTGGTGATGGTTTGACACTTCAATGATCGGTCACGAAATCCGTATGGGTTTATTTGGTTTATTTACATAACCAACTTACTAACGGTAGGTGAGCGTGATGAATCTGTTTATTGTCGTATCGGTCTTTTTACTCCTTAAGGTGGTTGGTGGTGGTTCGATATTTCAATATGACCGACTATTGAAGTATCGAACCACCACCAATTAAATGTGTCCAAACCTATGTTTTAACACAATAAATTTTATTTCGTTTCATTTCAATTTTGTTCGTGAACATGTTTATTTTCTTCGAATTTCTTTTCTTTGTTTATTGGCTTACGTTATTAAAGTCATACCAAATAGTATATTTGCATATTTATTCAATAAGAAACCTATTTTCTAACCTTTATAACTTTCGTAGCTTTTTTTAACGGTTTTATTATATATATATTATAAATATATTATACCTATTACTTCGTATCGAAACTGACCTGCCTGAGAGCACAATCTCTTAAATTTTATCATTTTTAATAAGAAAATCTTACTCAAAGTCGCGATCTTTTATAGATTTAATATAATTCAATATACTGGGCATCTTTTAATACTAATAAAGTACCACAATTTTAAAATAATTAAATTCGTCATGCAAGGCTCACGTAGATCATTCTTGGTGAAAATGCCCATCTACGGATTAAAAGGAAATTATAATCTAACCTAACCTGAGTGTGTGAGAGAATGGTTATCAGAATACTATGTAGACACCAGTATTAAAAAATATTTTGAAACACAGCTACTCAACTTTCCCGTCCCACTCCCACATACACAACATTGTTGAAACGTTTTGTCCAGCAGGTAAGGAAAAAACATGTTAGAATTCAACAATGCTTCATAATGAAGTGAATTGCATTATTTTTTACTGCATAATTTTTACATTTTGAGCAGTGTTGGGAAATGTACAATAATTATTGTATTCTTACAATAATTTGTGATACGAAACCAAGTTGTACCATAAAACATAGCTTTCTCATTATTGTATGCATTTGTACAATATTTTGAGATTTTTTACAATAAAGGTACAATATATTGACAAGCAACTTTAAAATTTTCAAAATGAACGAACCCATCACTAAATCTCTGAGAAAACCCTTTTTAACTCAACTATATATTTATTATTACTATTATTTATTACTATGTATTTATTCTGTGTCTCTACACAGTACTATTGTACCAAGTAATAGGCTGATTGGGCTGCGTTTCTTTTGCTTATACTGGAATGAATTTTAAAAATAAAAGTGGAGAATTTGCCTGAGAGAATGTGTGTTCTTCGTATCGGTCTATGTCTATTTCTTTGTCATTTTTTGCCAAGTGTGTTAAAAATCCATTTTGAAGTGGTAGCTTGATCTGCGGGCGATCCAGAGTGAGGGCGAGCTTCTATTCCGTATGTAACTCCCACCCACACATATTCTTCATTCCAATAGAGGAAATAATGTTTACTTAGATAAAACTTACATAAAAACAATGTTTGTAAACAACTTTGTAACGAAAAAGTGATAACAATACATAGGTACCCATATGTTCAACTGCAGTTTTTTGCTGTACAATTAATCACATTACTGTTTGTTTAAATTAATTATCGATACCTGATTAAACTAAGTCAATCCATTAAAGAACTATGCCGAAAAAATACAATAATTCTCCCAAAAATACAATATATTTTACAATAATTCTCCCAAAAGTACAATATTTTTTTGCTTGGAAACACCATAATTTCGCACCAACCATTTCCCAACACTGATTTTGAAGTTTAGGTAGTTGCACAGAGTACATTATTATATACAGGGTAGTTGGAATTTCATTCAATGCCTTGTTGCTTGATTTCTTGTGACTTAAAATCATAAAATAAAGCTCAATATTTACAAACCAGCAAATAAACAGTAAACACTGTTTATATTACTATGAAGGTTTCTATTCCTACACTTTCTCTGTTTGCTTTTATGTTATTCAGTATTTTTAATGGGATTGTCGAGGGCAATATACCCAAAAAATTACAAATTGGAGTAAAGAAGCGGCCAGCGGAATGTCCCACGAAAAGTAAGAAGGGAGACTTGCTTCATATGCATTACACGGCAAGTTGAACGATTGAACTATGTTATCTATTCTTACACTTATCTAACAATAAATATAAAAAAAACTAACCTTGTCTTAAGTTGGAATGAGTGTCGATAAGGGGGCACAACCCACAACTGAAGGAGTCCTGAATTATCTATAACCCAAGAAGGTTATTTATGGCTACCTATAAATTAATATAAATATAAAAGATAAAATTACACCTAACTAAATTAAAAAATAAATTAAGAAAAACTTACCTATAAATTAAACAATATAAAATATTTTTTCCAAATCACCGCCGTCGATCGGTAGGGTCCCCAAAAGGCTGGAAGCATTTCCTCGTTGGATAGCTAAGCTAAGACGCTGTCCGAGGTATGCCCCAGCCCTCCGGTCCCCTGAAACGTATGGCTTAATGTAGTGGCTTGCTTCCTGCATTGAAGGATTTCTGAATTGCAACAATTTTTCAAGTCTTTTTTCCCATACCCTCTTATCAATCAACCAACCTATCTTATTTATCATTACTTTTAACTTGCAGGGGACCCTTGAGGATGGCACGGAATTTGACAGTTCTATACCAAGAGGCAACCCTCTGACCTTTACCTTGGGTTCTGGACAAGTCATCAAGGGGTGGGACCAAGGTCTGATGGGCATGTGTGAAGGAGAACAGAGGAAACTTGTTATTCCTCCAGAATTGGCTTATGGGGATGCTGGAGCCCCTCCGAAGATACCTAAGTCTGCTACTCTGACATTCCATGTTGAGCTTGTGAAAATTGAAAGAAAAGATGAGTTGTAAAATCTTGTAAAGTTACAGTTCAGACCAGCCAAGGAGGCAGACACGAAGTTAGTCACAGCTAGCGTTGCTTGCCATTCTCTTGAGTGTTGGTATGGAAGAGAGGGTAGGCAAGGGGATAGCAGCCGACAACTATACTGAAACCATGGTCTGTTTATCCATAAAACAACAAATTGAAATCTTTAACCTCTAGACTTTAATTGTTGTCTTTAGCTAGGGCAAGTAAGAGGTTGGTTTCAATGTAAATACATTCCTGCCTTCCTGCGGGCCTATTATGTATCTCTAGTTGCCTTCTGGACTGGGTGTCTATCATCAAAAAATTTGATTTACTATCGAATTCAGATTGTCTAAGGGCATGTTAGCACTTGAAGTGACGACACAGTTCGTAAATAGTTCAATACCCACTAAAAGCAATTTTGAAAGTTTAGTGTTTATCTATGTTTTTACTATAGGCACCCTGTGCAGTTGGCAACTTAAGATACAGAATAGGGGGGCTGGTTGTCTAGAACTGTTTAATAATAGTCTGTATTTAAATGCATTTAGTTATGTAATAGATTTGTTTATATTTAATTTTGTTGTATTGTTTTATGTACATACCTATTTGGATGCATTAATATTATTTTGTAATTTTTTGTAATGAATAAATACAGTTTGATAGCAAATCTTTTATTTTGGCTTATTTCATAATTCGAATTTGTAGGTCATTACGTATCTATATCTTATAATCAGGGAAAATACGGCCAATGTTATCAGTTCACGTCGGAAATATGTGTAGGTTCTCTGATAAACGAAGAGTAGCAATTATCTAGTAAATATTTTCAAACAGGCTACACGTTAAATCTCAGGTAGGTAGGTATCTTAGATCATTGTAGAGTATACATTACATTTGCCTACATACTGATACTTGTTTTATTTGCTCAGTGTTGATTGAACACAGTCTACAACGTGCAGTGCTGCCAGACCCGATCCAAACTTTTGCCCACGCAGATTGTAAAAATTGCCCTTTCAGACACAAAATCGCCCATAATCGTTAAAACAACGAAGTGTAGAAGAATTTGTATGTAGTACCTTGATACCCTGCGAACAAACCTAGAACAAACTAAATTTTTCTAAAACTCCCGCCCTTAGAAGAAATTTTGTCTATGGCGTCAACATACTTTGACAAACGCTGGCACTGTACGAGTACTACGACTGGAGTAAAAAAGGTGATTAATAAAGAAATAAAGGTTTTCATTTTACTTGATGTCGTTTTAATCACTATATTACATACTTATGCGAAACCTTTAATATGCTATCTGAACTAACTTACATTTCTATTTCTATTCTAGTTCATTTATTAACCTAACGTTAATATTTTTCCAAAATTGCCCATATTTTACCGAATTCAAGACCTTTCCGCCCTTTTCCCAGAAAAATCCTAAAATTGCCCATGGCATTGGCAATTGCCCACAGTCTGGCGACACTGACAACGTGGTAAAAATATTTTAACATAAATAATAAGACGTCAAGGTAGCGTTCCGAAACCAAACCCCTATCATCGAGCAATTCTAGTCGGATGAGCAATACGTTTTGGAACCGGTCATAAGTCTTCGGACTAACTTTGGTGAGATTCGGAACGGACATAGAGTAATATGTCAAAAGAAAAGTTTGGCGGGAAGACGAAAATGTTTAATGATGGATGAGATTTTATCTACGACATTTTTATTTTTCGCTTAAAACAAGTTATTGGCGGAAATAATGTTCGAAGACACGATTAAAGAACCCAGATAAAGAAAAGCTTGCTCATAATCAAGTTTCAGACCTGTTGGAAATAACAAATTCAAATAAAAATGTCGTTCTAGGCGAGAAAATAGGAATCGTTCTCATCTGTGGATTGAAATGTGTTCAAACGTCTAACACTCTTCAGTTCATGTTTTGTAATTTTTGATACCACGTAAACGTATAAAAATCATACGCAAGAATCATGCTTTTGACAGGAGCAATATATTCCCGGCGATTTTCGCAGAGCAAAATATTGGTCGTGTCAGTAGAAAAAGTTGCTCGGGTTTGATTGTTCCAAAACGATCTCATTTGTGGTTTTGCAACCAGCATTGAGCTACTTTTATCTGACAGATAGTAATATCTTCTACTTCATCGGACAACCTAAGGTGTTTCGGAACGCTACCTAAATTAAAAAAAATGTCGATGTCAATTGTCATGTCAAATCTCAAAACGTCAACTGGCCAACTGCTGTTGCTTTCTGTTGTCCAAAAAAGTGCGTGCGACGGTGCGACGAATGCAGTGTTTAGACTGTTTATATAATTTCTCTTTGCATTTTCTCATTTTTTCTTCTGAATCTCAATTACTAGAACAACCTGTGTCTAAGTTATGGTGAAAATAATTTTCCTCCACCCAGATTTGGGCATAGGAGGTGCAGAGCGGCTTGTTTTGGATGCCGCATTGGCCTTCAAAAGTAGAGGTCATGAAGTCGCTTTTTATACGAACCACCACGACCCAACACATTGTTTTTCTGAAACTAGAGATGGTACATTCCCAGTTACGGTCGTCGGGGACTGGATCCCACGCTCGATCTTCGGAAGATTCAAGGCGGCTTGCGCGTATGCCCGCATGGTTTACGCTGCAGTATATTTGGCCTGGTATGTCATTCCTGTTGAAGAACCGATGCTCATATTCACTGATCTTATTTCACTAAGCATACCCTTCTTGAAACTCGCTAGAAAACCATTCCGCGTCGTATTTTACTGTCACCATCCAGATAAACTGCTCACTTCTGAAGGAGGATTTCTGAAGAAACTCTATAGGACCCCATTAAATTGGTTGGAGGAACTAACAACTGCTCAAGCTGATAAGGTGCTTGTGAACAGTAAATATACTGCAAGAGTCTACCAGGATGCTTTCCAAAAGATCAAAGATATTCCTGATATTTGTTATCCGTCTATCAATACAGAATTCTTTAGGTCTACTGTTCCCAAACCATTAAAGGAGGTGGTACCAGTTGGAACAGATAAGTTCATCTTCCTCTCAATAAACAGATATGAGAGAAAGAAGAATTTGAAGTTGGCTTTGAGAGCTTTAGAGCATTTAAAGCATTTGTTGAATGCACAAGATTGGAATCGAGTTCACTTGATAATGGCTGGAGGTTTTGATCCAATAAACCTAGAAAATATGGAGCATTACATTGAGCTGACTGATTTAGCTGCAGAATTAGATATTGAAGACAAAGTTACATTTATGAAGTCACCAAAAGACGTGGAGAAAGTTTCTCTTTTGTATAACTGCAAGGCTCTGGTGTATACTCCTTCGAATGAGCATTTTGGGATTGTGCCGTTAGAAGCGATGTATTTTAGCAAACCAGTGATTGCTGTGAACAGTGGAGGGCCAACTGAGACAATAGTAAATGAAGTAACTGGGTTTCTTTGTGAGTCAAACAGCGAGTCTTTTGCCAATGCCATGAAGAAATTAGTTCTAAGTCCAGACTTAGGAGAGAGGCTCGGAGAGTCTGGGAGGAAGAGGTTTGAGACCAAGTTCTCATTTGATGCATTTACTGAGCAATTAGATGGTATTTTGATGAGGGAAAGACAAATAATTTCTGAAGTTAGAGCCACAGAGTATGAGAACAAGAAAGCTAAATAACAGAGTGCCACCAGCACTCCAACAGTATGTGATCTTGTTTGAGAGTGCAAATTAACCAGTTGTTTTATAGCTAAACAGACTGCAAGCTGACTTGGTCCAGGGCATTCTCAGTTTGTCAAAATGGCCCTCTTCATTTTTTTAATCCTATCTATTTAGAATCATGATCAGACAATTTCATTGCAACTAATTTCACTAGAATCTATAAATGCCTATTGTTTTTTTCACGATTAGCTTGACAGCTACTAAATCATCTTGGACCAATTCGGAGTCTGGTTGGCTTAAAACGTAATAAAAACATTCTTGATGTGCATTTCATAAATTAACGCCAAATTGTAAAGTTTATCTTGCTTTGAATTAGCTATAACTTTTATGTGTTGAACTTTTTGAGGGACATATTTTTTGTAATTGTATAAACTTTGAGATTTGTCATGTAGGCATATTACTTATTTTTAATTGTGTTTGATTATTGTATTTGTTGGCAAACTATGCACAAATATGACATCTAAATTATTAAATATATAAAAAGAATTTTTGTAAATTCTAAATTTAGGTAGCTTTTTGTAAAATATAGTAAACTAGGCAGGAAAAAGCCATACTTTCTTAAATGAAAATTCTACTTCTCTACACTGCTTAACTTAATATTTTATATTTGAAAATTTCAAGGTAAGCAGTGCGCAATTGCTGTTTGTCGCCTAAGTCTAGCTTAAATTACTTAATTTAGAAACTGGCCCTAAGTAACTTTCTATGTTGTTGCTGTTATCTTTTAAATAAGATTCACTATCCAGGTACTAAAGTTTATGTAAATATGTATGATACTGATAAATAAACTACCTATAATCATATAAATTGTTTCTATATAAAAAAAAACTTCCTTTCTATTACAAACAAAAGAAACATGTATCACTACGACTTGCAGAGGGGGTTGTAGACAGAGCACAGATCACCATCATCTGACACAATAAAACCAGAAATAACAAAAATATATAAACAATATATTTATCAATAAATATCCTTAAAATGCTAAACAATATATCACTCAATAATAGTTTTATCAATATTGAACACTGGTTCCACATTCTCTTCTGGCAGAGGGTCGATGATTTCAAACTGCAGGTCATATTGCTGGTCCAGGCCGAGGTAGCTGTCACTCATGATGTAAATTGTGTAGATTATGCGACCTGGAATCAGAAATAAAGGATTATATTCAATGGATTAAGTCTTTAGATGCCGCGAAAGTGCTTCCATTTTAGAAAAAAAAAAAAAAACATTTTCACTAGAATAATTATTGAAAATCTAATCAATTACGTTAATACCTAGAAAAAGTAATGAACTATTTTTACATAGCAAAGTTTTCAGAAACAACGCATTTTTATAGCTAGAATTCTATATGACAAAAGTGGCAGTTTTTAGCAAATGTTAAAATTTTAGCTCATCGAAGACGTTGTCTATGAAAACTGCTATTCAAAAACAAGTCAAGTTTCAATAATTATTTTGGTAGGTAACATAAGCAATGATTTTTTTTCTAAAGTGGCAAAGTTTCTTAAGCTACTACCCTTTTCTGGGTAAATAGGTTCACATACTATTTACACACAGAATATTCGCCTTGATAAGGACACCAGGGGACTATTGGCTAACTTCAAGATCTATTGCTATCACTTTCAAACCACACGTACCTTTGGAAGCAATAGCGATAGATGGTGAAATTATACAATATGGCCTGTGGACTTCCAAAAAAGAAAAGATTAATTGATAAAAAAGTAGAACCATTCATTATGTATTTTTAAATGAAATTTAAGATTATGAAATTAAGAACAACTTTTACCCACAAAAGTTTTGTTTTTGCGTAGTCTACCGAACGAACTGGCTGATTAGGGGTTAAAAAGTAAAATATAAATATATCGTCACGACATGAATCCCCGAGGGAGTGTCAGATGTGTTCCGAGTGTGAACTGTGAAATGCAAGTCACAGTCCACACTCGGTACACCCGCATTTCACCGAAGATTATTAAGACCCAACGTGATGAGTGGTGAACCCTATCAATATACTCTATGAACCCTATCACCGTACTTCGGGCACAAATACACGCTTTACGGGGCATGCAGGTTTCCTTCACTGCTAGCAAGAACAAATACTAAGCACATAAATTCCCAAAACCTCATTGGTGCACGCCCGACCGGGGATCGAACCTGGATCTCAAGATTGAGAGGCCAGCGTTCTACCCCTGAGCTAACGCTGCTGTAAAGTATAATCCGCTGGAAATATATTGGCAACTTAGCACGCTTCCCTCGCCACCACGTCGCGCTTCACCCCGGTCTCGCCACGTTAGTACCGAGATGGCAATGAAGTGCGACGCCGCGCCTTGCGGGGGAAGCGCAATCTTTCGAGGTGCCAAGATATTTCCTGGCAGTTTTAATGCATTAGGGATGATATTTTTTGCAACTTTACCTGTCTGCGAGGGTGTATAGAACGTGACCTGTTGAGTGCTCTGCCCTTTAGCCGTTACCCTCTTCAAGGCGTGCAGTTCCCCATACTCCGTGGTGCCGAGGGTAATGAACCAGCCCTCGTTCTTGCCGCGGGGGAACCGGGGACACAGTACGTTGTTGGGGTTGCCGCCTCTACGGGTCGTGGTTAGTAGGAGGGTGTATTCCTGGGGAATGGAAAAAGGGATTAGTTAAAGTAAAGCACAAAACTTTTTTAATTTTTAGCGATTTGCGGGGATAGTACACTCGGAAAGACACTCTTTCGGGGAGATATGTGTTTGCTATCATATTATTAATATTAATCGACGACGTGCGCATGTGCCGCGCGCGCAGCTCGTCCATCGGCAGTGAACGCCGCGTCGTCGCAGGGTTGCCAAGCAGTTAAAAATCTCGTATTTTGGCTTTCGGACCTCGTACATACATTAGGGATATAAAATGTGATATAACCAAAAATGGGGCATTTAAACTATTAAAGTTACGACGTTTTATATAATGAAATTTGCTAGTATTCCATTATTTTACGAATTTGTCGCAAAGCATTTCGATATCATAAGGCATTATCAATATTTATTTAGACTACCTGTACATCTAATTTTCTATATGCTTGCATAAGACGGGAATGACGGTGTACGTAAAAACCCTTACCTTACAGGTTTCTGATACACCTTATTATTGTAAAATATGTATTTCTTTTTGGTTATCAAATAAATAAATAAAAATAAATAAAGTAAATAAAACATCACTTTGTATCAAAAACTTTTAATATTACTCACGTAATAAGTAAGTACCTAAGTAGTAAGCAACTTCTAGTCTTCGTTTACATATCATTGGTTTGTAGTGATTTCATGACCGGCCCCTTAGGCTAAAAAAACCTCGTCCCTCGTACGGAAGACCACAAATCTCGTATTTGTACGAGGAACCCCGTACGGTTGGCAACCCTGGGTCGTCGTCTTAAGAACGACACTCGCCTTGATAATGCCGAAATTGTATCGGTGAGAAACGGTTGGCATATAGTCAACAACAATCACACGTGAGTGTTCAAGCCGCATGTAATAATAATTTTTATAGTACACCTGCTTGGAAAGGACCTTCTTACTTTTTTGAAAACAATGCAGAAAATACATCATTACTGTCATACAAATATGCGGGCGGAAAAAGTGTTTGAAAATTCATTGTTAACGTGCTTGAGCGGGCAGAAAAAGTATATGCAAATCCACTGTTAACGTGCTGTTTTTTTTTTTAAATAAAATAAAGAATAAGCAAGTGGCCAAGTGGCCAGTATTATTTTGAGAACTCGAACATAAAACTCGAAAAATGATACTGAATGATACCACTTGCTTTTCCTGTACATAATAAAAAATTTGAATGACATAAAAAGTGACGATCGCACGCCAGTCAGTCGGTTTCTTTTATTGTATCTTGATTAAAAGTAAAATTATACTATTTCCTCGCAGGTGTAGTATAAAGCACTATGTATCACTCGGGAGAAAGTGCGATTCCCAACCCGTGTGTATTGAGGCCCTTGGCTTCGCCTCGGGCCTCAAACTACACCCTCGTTGGTAATCTTCCCCTTTCTTCCCTCGGTGAACAATGTACTATTATGTTTGTTTATTAAATCTTTTAAGACTTTCTTCCCGTGAAACTTCGTGACTCACCTGGTCAGCATGTAAGGGTATCCATTCCTCTCTATTCATTGGTTGCTTGATCCGCTTGTCTTCTTCCCCATCAACGTCGAACCATTGACCACGCACGGCAATCTTTATGTCTAGAGTGGGAAGGTCGCAAATAGCCTGTCACGAGAAACACAAACTTTGATGATTATGTATGCGGAAAATTTAAACTAAAAGGGTCAAGTATGTGAAGGAGCCTTTCTAGCTGGAAATCACTATCCCAAAAAACTGGGTTCTGAATGTGGAGGAATCGAAAGAGTTCAAAAATATCTGCTGTTCCATAGAAAAGCTACATATATGCTTCGACCAAAATGTATCGAACAGTAACTTTTTTTCTTTGCGATTTCATTATTTGTATATTAAAATATACTTAGGGTGGTTGCGTCAGTTTTCGTTCCCAAACGCACAACCTATTTAATTTTCATTATTTTTGAATAAAAAGCATTAAATAAATGTGATTTAATAAAATACGCGACAATTGTTTGATTTCAATTAGGTTTTTTGAGCAATATTGTGTTCTGCATTACGTTGTAAATGATCCTACACAACAACTATAAACACGCTTTAAAGTTATTTTGTAGCATCATTTACAAAGTAACATATTAAATGAAAGAAAGAAAATAGCTTTATTTCAGACACCACAGAAAACAAAACAAAAAAGAAAACAAATTAAAAAGGAAATAGCCATATTCTGTGGTTATGAAAAAGGAGTCCAGCTCAGCTTAATGCCACAGCCGAAGCCACAACGCTGGTATTCTGCTGGATCCTACTAAAATTAAAACTAATAACTATAACATAATAATATCAAACTTAAAATAAAATAAAAAGCGTAAAGCATAAAATACATAAAAATGATAAGAAAAATAAATAAATTGTAGTTGTTTAATAAGTAAATATGTAAATCTGAAATAAATAAACTAATAATAGCAAAAATACCATAACACAACTTTGCCAGAAAAGCATAACAAACATTAAAAAATTGTCGCGTAATGTCATAAATCACATTTATTCAATGCTTTTTATAAAAAAACAATGAAAACAATAATAAATTGTGCGTTTGGGAACGAAAACTGACGCAACCACGTTAAGATAAAATGTAAAAGATACGAGATATTATCGCTAGTTTTCAGGTTTTCAGTGGCTAAAAATCCAGTTGTATGTATAGGGTGGTCTAACCAAAACGCACGTTGTTAATTGTGAGTCACACCTTAACGTCAAGTTTTTTGCCCAACTTAATTTGACATTTCTTTGTTTCAGTGTTTGACAAATTCAACCATAGAGAGGTACACAATTGAGCAGCGCGTTAAGATTGTTGAAGCCTTTTACGAGAATGGGCGTTCAAATCAAAATGCATTTCGTGCACTCCGTGATTTTTTTGGTCCGCATAATCGACCAAATGTGTCCACAATCAGTGCCGGTTTTAGCATTGACGGCGCCCTGGGCGAGAATTCTACGGCACCCCCTATCTGTTTCCTAAATTATTCATGTGCAAAAAAGGAAAAAAACAAACAAGGGAAAGATTATTTCAATCTTCAATCATGACCATTTATTTTAACAAAATTTTACTTTTCTTGCCTTTCTATTAGCAAACTCCTTTATTAAGACACCGAAATCTGGGTCAGGACCAAATATTTTGCGCATCTTGATCACGCAAAGTGTCCCCCACATTTGTAATTAAATAAAAAAAAAAATGTTACAGGAAAACGTTATTTTTTATTTTTAACAAAACGTTTGCCTAATATTGTATATATGCAGTATTTAATGTTTGCTTTATCTTCATTTTCACGTTAACAAAATATTAGATTTAAAATACGATGAATTTTTTGTCCATACAAAGTTTTAGTGTCCCCTTTCAACTTTCCCAGGGTTATGTTTGATTTAATTATTATGGAAGTAGCCGAGCACGTGAACGCAAGTAAAAATAAGTTTTAAATATCACGATCACAGTTTTATAAAATTTTATTATACTAATACGTATAATTGTTTTAATTTAAACAAATAAAATAAACAGTCCCCTTTTTTCGTTCCATTGTGATATCTCGCTTGTGCGACACGATATTTCGTAAAGTCTGCAATGCATGACAGTGGTTTTAACTTTATTAGCGGTGGCAACACCTGTCTATGACCGAAGACCTAATTCAGAACACTTCCGCCATTTTGTTTATGTGTCAGTTGACGCTACATTCCGCGGGTGAAGGTGTGTCGTTAAGAAATTGTGAACTCTGAGAGATATTTAAGGTAATTATTGATGATATTTTTGCTTTAACACTTAAGAAACTATAATAATACAACTTTTATTGTTAAAATACGCCTACATGTCTCAAATACACAGTTTCCTCAGTGAATTGTGATTTTTTTTTTAGGTTAGCGTCCGGAATTCTTCCTCCATAGTGCGACGAGTGACACGAAATTGTGTGACGTGTCACAACGGAATCGTGTAAAGCTAAGTACATACTAATGAAATAATTGTTTTGCATTGAATTGTTTAATTTAATTTTGCTATGTTAAATGTTTAATCTGGGTAAAAATATCTGACAGCATGTACTGAGCAACAAATTGACATTATATTTGATTTTAATAAAAATAATAAAATAAAATAAAAAGATTTTTATTCAACAGATCATACATATTTGTACTACATACAAGTTGCTTAACCGATGTTAGTGGAAACATAGTATGAATCCGTAGAAAAGGACAGTGACTCTGCTGTGTATAAGCTAGTATATACCTTTAGACTGCTGTATATAGACTAGGAGCTAAAATTGATCCCTGAACGACACCTCTAGTATTTAAGCAGAGAAGTCCGGATTTCACATTTTTACCATATTCGTCCAAATATTCGACCATTTGCTTTCTATTTTCAAAATAGCTGACAAACCAGTCACAAGCAGAATCACTGAATCCGTACAATTTAATTTTATTTAAATTATATCGTGAACCAATTAAGCCATTATCATCAACGCCTGAGTATTATCAAGATTAAGTCGTAAAGTTAGTAGGTACCGTTTAGTCGGTTAGTTTGAATAATTTCAGACATGTTTTTGAGATAGCCATGTGAATACGCCTTTACGAATTCCATTGTGCGACACTTTTTCCACTGTCATACTTTCCAACGTGATTTCCGTTGCTTCGAAGCAAAAAATTTGGTCCTGACCCATCTATGTTTTCTGCAATTTCATTTTCGATTGATAGAGTTGCCAACTTTGTCAATCTAGATTGAGATAATGTCGATCGCATAATATGTCTTAATCAACTTCAGCTTGGAAAAACTTCCTACATCTTACTTACATCTTACTCACGAGGGCGCGAGTGTTGAAATTCTTCCTAAAGTGAAACTAACTTCAAGCTGGGAGCCTGGACTGACCCAACCTATTTGCAACTACGCTCGCCGCACCATCCCGTGATCCAAACTGACGAGGGGGCGCCTGGGGCGCCCCTTGATGTCTGGCGCCCCGGGCGGTCGCCCAACCGCGCCCTACCCTAACGCCGCCACTGTCCACAATTACCTTATAAATCTGCTCTACTTGGTGTTCATCGAATTCCTTCCTCAAATACTTTGCCAGCGCCTCGTAATTACGTCCAGCCACCTTCAATCCGTTCAGCAGCATGACCGGCCTCTTCATATCTCTTGACATTTGCGAGAACAGGTACAGATGGTGCGACTCTATGTGAGGTAGCGTCGTTAAGGGGGAGTCGGCCGGCCAGCGCGCTTGGACTATCGCTTGCATCAAGAGTTGGCAGGACAAGGAGACGGACAGCCAACCGTTTTCTGATGACGTGTCTATCATTGCCTGTGGAAGAAATATTTTGATTTTTTTTTCTACTCTTAAGAGCGCACCGAACTTTTTACACATACAAACACGTTTTTATAACCCTTGTTTGAAGTAGTAAACACTTAAATTAAAATCTAGGGATATATTGGTATTATTGGGGATATATACTAGACTGTATACACGATGGAAACATGATTTGATAAAGTTGGCTCGATAGAATAAATTCACAAAGTTATCTCTTGTCGAGTAATTTTTTCCTCTATTTCCCCACTTTTTTATATAAATAAGCAATTTGATAATATAATTCATTAACTAAAATAAAGTTCATAGACGACTGGAGCGTTTATACACGATATTTTTTTATTTAAGAACAATATGATGAAAATAACAACGAAAAACATGAAAAGGTGCAAAAATTTGGTTATTTTGAAATTAAACTGATATAATTCCTTAAGAATAGACGTTGCATACCAAATCAAAAACAAAACATAATCAACTACCATTACCATAAAAATAATATCCTAAAAGATTATTTCTTTAATTTTTCCGTTTTTTTTTTCAGTAGTAGTAATTTTTTTCAAAATTATGTCCCCGTTTTACTATACTTTTATCCCTATTTATCATTGCCTATTCCATTATCTATCTAACAAAAAAAAAAATACAACGTTCTATCATAAATACAATATTTTCTACGAGCGGTTAATCAAAGTATTTTTTCAAGATTAACAAAAAATTCAAAAAATATTTTTTTTCTTTGTTTTTGTCGATATATTTAGATCTAGTTTCACCCACTTTTGGATGTGCACTTGTACGAGGGACACACTGTATATGATATGAATAAGACAATTTGTAATGTTGGTAATAGATGCGATCAAAACGAAGAAGAACCTCTGGAATAAACAACAAAATCACGCTGTACATCAAATTTTCTCGAATATTTCTATATCATTTACCTGTATAATCCTAATAGCTTGGTCCAACACAGACTTGGTATCGGTTAGGTAGTCAGTATTAGGCAGTTGCAGCCTTGTCATGTGAGCTTGTAGCAGCAAGAACGCCTTCACACTGGAAGAGTCTAAGGAAAGCGCGTCAACGGGCAGGCGGCATTCTTTGGATAATTCTCTGGAGAAAGAAATATAGAACTTTAGTTTTCACTGGCCAAGAGTGATCATCAAAATATAAAATAATTCGAAAGTAGAAGACTCGGTAAGTACATACAGTATGAATTTGAATAAAGATAGTAAACCAAAATATATTGACTTTATAAGCTTTTTTTTAATCTTAATTTCATATAATATACAGGTTGTTGACTTGGTCAGCAACTTCCGTCACAGGGTAGGTTATGTTCACGATATTGATGTCGAATAAAAAAATACTTTTTTTTTTAAATAAATCTTTTAACTATATATTTGGGGCGTCTTAAAACTCGTAGTGTACGACACACATGATGATATTATCTCAGCACTGGACGAGCGGCAGCAGGGTGGGGGAGGGGGGCATCCGAGTACGTCGGTACTAGTACTTCGTGCCGCAGTGATAATTTATGAAGAGAATTTTAGTACAAATAACAAAATGTCCTCTTTTATATGTGGTATTTCTTTTTTGTATGCCGTTTTTTGGAATAAGCATCCTGAAGATAACCTACCCGGTGACAGAAGTTGCTGACCAAATCAACAGCCTGTATATAACGTGTCTTATATTTGTGTATTTATAATTTATATAAAAAAAATATTGATATAGTAAACAAAAACACAATGTAAGGGTTCCACCTTTTTATAAGATACTTTCGAATCTTTAAAACATTGAGAAGTGAATTTACTTACAATCTTTTATGCCTGGCTCAGGATAGGACCAGAAGTTTTATACAATTTTCTTCTCTTTCATGTTATTTTATTATATAAAACTACCATTAAAGTCGATCATTAAATCACACTTATTTGCATTAATAATCATCGGTGAAACGTGAACTTGCGTTTCACAGTCCATCCTCGGAAACGCCTTTGTCCCCCCTCGGGGATTCATGTCGTGTATATTTGTATTGTTTATTTTATTTTATAAATATTTCCACACAAACCCATTAAGCACGTCCTCGTTGTGCCGAACTGGCAACGTCGCATACTCCTCGCAGTCGGCCAACACTCTCAACAGATCGTCAAACGTCTGATTGTGTGACAAATGTAACGTGAAATGTCGCATTGTCTTGTGTGACAGGTAGTAGTAGGAGGCGATGCGACCCATCCACGTGGTGTGGACTGTGCGTTGGTCCTGGAAGAACAATAAAAGTACAGGTCCCGGCAGTAAATAATGCACATCGTATCGTACCGTCATCTGTCGCAAGAAGCACTAACAGTCCGGTGACAGAGACGACGCTCTACGAAGCCAAAGATAGCCGATGTGCATTTATTTACTGCCGGTACCTGGCCCGGCACTCCCAAAAAGATTCGGTCGGTCGTTTATCGATCGGGCACACGTCCATCTCTGACGCACGCATAAAGACTGTGATAGAGATGGATATACGTCCGACCGATATTCGACAAAATTTTGTCACTTCGGAGTAGGCCTTCTGTATCTATACGATAAATAATACCTTAGAAACACGGTTTCATTTATCGTTAAGAAAAATAAATTTAAAATTTCACATATACAGACACGACTAATATATTTTTCTTACATAAATTAGTCGTGTCTGTATTAGTTAGGGAGGCGAATAGGGGAATTTTCGGTAATACTCGAGCGTGGCAGTTTAAGATATGAGAGATACCTTAGACCTAATAGAACAACCTTGTAAAGTATTTAGCTCTATATGTAGTGTCGCGCGCCTAGGATAGACGATCAGATTAGTAAAAAAAAAACGATAGTCTGAAATACTCGAGCGCGTCAGATTAAGATATTGGGGGTTGATTTTAGTGTTTTAAGACTAAATTTAACTAATCTGACGATAAGTCCTTGACGCCGCCGAGTTATAGGGTCGCGAACTTGTAAAAAAAAAACGTTAATCCGGCATTCTCGAGCGCGATTTAAATTTTTTTTATTTTGAAGAATATAATCTAAAACTTACTAAAAATACAAAATCTGCCGGTTTCCGCATGACCAGAAGTGTGGAGGAGGCATTTCGTCTTCCGAAAAACACGTTGCGGCATATAAGTCGCGAACGATACATTTTACAAAAAAAAAGTTTTAACAAACAAAAAAGGTAATTTTATTTTACACAAAAAAGGTCTCTTTACATTTTTGTCCAAAGTTAAAACTTTTTGACTTGAAGCATCATAAAAACTTAAACTCCCGGTTTTTTAGTATATCTCGAAAACTGAGGCTGTTAAAAAAAATTGATATGAAATAACGATGATTAAATTATGTGACTTTTATTATATCTCAAATTTTTTTTTCTAAAGCTTCTCGACAATTTTCGAAAAAAAAAGAAAAAAAAAGGAAAAAAAAGAAACCAAAAAACCTTTTTCGGTCAGATTAAGAGAACCCACCAACATTTTTGTCAGATTAAGAAAATATGCTTTCTGGATACCGAGATAAACCTCCCCTATGAAAATCTGACGCGCTCGAGTATTTCAAAAAAACTTTTTTTTTTTGCATTTTCAAAAATTCATCGTAACTTATCGTCACGCCGAAATCGTCAGTTTTTTTAAAGGGAGCTTCCTTGGGGCCTACTTAGCACCCCTTCCGAAAATCTGACGCGCTCGAGTAAATTTTTTTTTTTGCATTTTTGACTACTTTATATGCCTACCCCCACCACGCAAACCGGCAGATTAGTATACCGTTGTTATCAGAGGCACTTGGGGCATACGTAGTATGAATATCTGACGCGCTCGAGAATGCCCAAGTAACTGTTATTTTTAACATTTTTGAAAAACCGTACACGCCAAACCCACCGCTAAAATGGTTTTTACCATACGAGCTTTTCTTTTCGAAATTATTTTATCTTTCGATTTTGATAGGTCTCGACGGCGCCGTTGAATTACGCCATTTAGCTACCTCGCCTCCCTAACTATATATTTGAAATATGAAATGAAATAGGTAATTAGGCCAAAAATATATTTTTTGGATTTTTGTCTATCTCTCTGTATGCATCTATCTTCCGTTTTAACTAGAGAACCACTCAACGGATTTTGATGCGGTTGTCTTTATTATCAATTTATCATCGTATTTTGATAAAGCCGAAAATGGGGCAGAAATTAAATAAACGCGGGCGAAAGGCTAGTATGAATTATTAGTATATTTTCAGCCAGCTGCAGAAAGGGTTTTTAAGTTTAATGAACATTTAAAGTTGATGCCATCCCTTACATTGTTCTTGACAAAGAAAGCGACGGCATTCATTTTAAAGTTTCATTAAACTTAATAACCCTTTCTGCAACTGGCCATATGAAAGTTAAATTTAAACCCAACTTAACGTTACCTCTTCAATTTCGACACAATTCGCGTTCGCCAACGCATCCAACGACGTCTGCACTAGATTGGACAAGTAATAGTTGACATCTTGAGGCTCTAAGCTCTCCAGGTTATAGTAAGACGGGTTCTTCAGTAGCCGTCGGAAGAAATAGGTCCACGTCAGGTAGTCTAGGATGTCTTGCTTCGTTTGGACGGTTCCTGCAACGATAAAAATGATTCAACATGAATTCCCTTAGCTTAATTTCTAAAAGTATTTTAATTTTTTTTTCAAAGAATATACGCCATTTTATGACATAGTTTTCATTATTTTGCTATATAAATTAACCATTATTTTTATGATTTTTTTAAGAATTGTGGGTTATGATGTCACTTGAGAATTTTAGATATTATACCGATTGAGATGTCTGATTGCTTATAAAAAAAGTGGTCTGTCTCTGTATGTCTACTCATCTGTCATCTACCTGTCAAATCAGTCGAAAGCAAATTATTATAAATTTATCTTGATAGCGAAGGACACATTTCTAAACAGCCATTTCTGAAGTGATATCACACGGAGGCAAATGGAAGTTGCAGCTTTTTCGTAAAAATATTCATCATCGTGAGGTTTTTTAGACAACAAGTTCTAAAATACGGCTTATTAAACCTAAATCTCGAAATGGTTTTCGAATTAACACACCTTAACAAAATTTAATCTATGAGAAGAAGTCGCAAATCAAAATGAGACTTGATTCTTTGCAAATCATACACAACGCATATCATCACCACATATATCCCAGAGGAATTGTCAATGAGTTTCAGTGTGTGGACTGTCAAGTTAACACTCGTACACCCTCTTTTAATCAACGATTTTTACGAGCCAATGTGATAGGCTCCCGCCTTACCGCTTTATTTCTGGCACAAATACACGCTTTTAGGGCATGTAGGTTTGCCTCACAGTGTTTTCCTTCACCTTTCAGCATGTGGTAAGTATACAAAGGTGTAATTTTTATTTATCTGTGTAGATAGTTTCTCATTAGAGCAATGATCTGCCTACTTTATAATTTGTGTGTATGACCACATATTGATTCTCGCTTATTACCTATGTATGTTTATTGTACACCATAATTTTTGATTACTAATGTTATTATTAATTTATGTTATTAAAATATATAAATAATAAAAAAAATTAAAAATCAGGGTTACTGCCATCAGGGCTGGTGCGGCTACGGCAGCGGCTGAGGGAAACAAGAGGCGCAAGTATGCAGCCCTTAGATCAGACTGCATATTTGCGCCTTTTGGAGTCGAGACCCTCGGGCCGTGGGGTCCTGATGCTAACAGGATGATGCTTTTTTAAAGAGTTATCTGCACGGCTGATCGACGCTTGTGGGGACCCGAAGGCTGGCGCGTATCTTTGCCAGAGAATCAGTCTGGCCATTCAAAGAAGAAACGCTGCCAGCCTTCTAGGTACCCTTCCACATGACGGTGGTGATCTAAATAGGATTTATCATTTAGTTGTGTTCATTTTTATAAGGTATAGGTTTTATAAGGGTTTTAGGTTAGTGTTTTGTTGTAGATAAGTTTTATTTTGTAGGTAGGTTTTTAAGTATTTTAATGTTATTTAAGTATTATTTTGTTTCAAGAAATTAAGACTTTCCATTAAAAATCTCAACACAAAATAAATTGAATAAAAATAATTTATCTACGTACCAGCGACAACTTCTGCATTCAAATGGTCGGCCAGCACGCTCAGGAGGCTGGACTCTACGGGGAATGGTTCGTAGAGGAATTTCTTGTAGAAGTTCTTCTTTTGGTCGTGAACTAACACGACTGCGACTCCTTCGTTGTCATACTGTTTAAATAAATTAACAATTTGAAAAAAAATCTTTAAGGGGAAATAATAATAAATAATAATATTCATTTATTTCAGATAAAGTAATCCATATTTCATACAAACTAACATTAATATTATAAATATATTCAATAAAATTACTAAACTATATTATATTATTATATATAAATATGAAGCAAATAGAAATGAAATGATAGACTTTGGATGATTTTGTTGCAATAATCAGCAAACCCACAGTCATTTAAAAAAAAGATAATAAATAATAGGTTGACCATCTAAAAAATACTAAATGAGCATCTAAATTACTAAGTTGGCATCAACTAGGTTAGGTTAGGTTTCAAAATATTATTTTTGATGCCAACTTAGTAATTTTGATGGTGACTTTTGTATTTTTTGATGGTTAGTTAAATTACAACCCTTTAAAAAATGCACCCATGTTCTTTCAACGTTTATGAAGTAAGTTTGAACAAACCACGTCAATTGATTCATATAATTTGCTGTAACTAAAATCTTTTGTAAACCTCTACTCATATTTTACAAAATTTTAGACATTATATTGATTTTCTCTCGAGTCTCGATTAAAGGATTTAGTTGGTTGTTTCTTTATAAAATTTGCTTGAATAATTTTATATCTAGCTAGTTTAAACAAATAGTGTTTTTATTTCGATTCGAAGCAAAGTTACTTAATAAAAAGACAGCTTTTTGAGCGCGCGCGATATTTCGGTTGTCGTAACAGCCACGGCTCAGAGCGCGCTATTTTAAACAATAATGAAACGTCATAGAGATCAGTTCTCCTTGATTTAAAATGAGGTGCTCAATCTCGGGTCACCCGTACCCTTAAGCAGAAACAGACATGTTTGGAAAGGGAGAATTATAGATATATTTTACGAACAGAAGTAAACCCGGTAATGTTTATGAAGTCATTCCCACGCCGTTTACGTGTAAAATATGTAATTATAAAATTATTGCAAACTTCTTGAAAAATAGACTTGTGGCTTAGCTTCATTCATTTCATTGCGCTGCCTCTTGCAACCTGACGCCCCGGGCCATGGCCCTTTCGGCCCTAGGGTAAATACGCCACTGACTGTAAGTGGGTCGAAATATGTATGAAAAAAATATTTTTATTTGTGTTTTAATGCATATAAGTATATACAATATGTTAATTTATATACGATATATTTATACACAATGAAAATAGAAGCTAATGAAAATAGAAGCTGATGGAAATAGGGGTTTAATACTTTAAATTTTGAAACGTAATCCTATATAAAAAAGTATAATTTATATATACCTGCGGTCTCCCAGCCCGGCCCATCATCTGCAGCACATCAGTGATTGGCATGTCGACATATCGCTTCTGTTTGCCGTCGAAGTACTCCGTCCCTTTGATGACCACCAAGTGGGCTGGGAAGTTGACGCCCCAAGCTAACGTCGCCGTGCAGATTAGAACCTAGTAGATAAGAGTGACTTTGAATTGGCGGGTTTTTGGTGGGTTTGCTTAAAGAGGCGCCATCACGCGAAATTTTCCATACAAACGCTAACACAACATTTCGAGGTGTCTATGGAATGTAACTAAAAATTCAAGGCTGAGTCCATTGACATTATCTAGATCTATGTTTAAGTGGAACTAAACATGGCGAAATTTGAGTAATATCTTAAAAACAAATCCCTAAAATACGTAAATTTAACAGTTTTTTTACCAAAAATGTAGCCGAATGTGCTTTTATTGTTTTAGATAAAATCAAAAAATTAATACGAGTCAAACATCGAAATTGTTATCTAGATTAATAATAACCAGAAATATGTTTGAAAACGTCCACCAAAATCATGTTTCCCCTTGACCAAGTTTTAAATTTTGCGCCCGCGACGAAATCGGCACGATTGTATTGTCGTGCATATTATAGCAAAATGAAACAACATGACATTTGGCCGCGCACACGACCAAGTTGGTCGCGCGCGTCGAAAAACCAGTATTAATATTTTTCCTAGTGGCAACAATAAAATGCTGTCAGCAAGTGGTGTTGTTTATGCGTGGTCTACTTCATTGCTTTTGTGAGTTTTTTTTGTGTGTGTGGCTTTAAAATCTTTAGAGGATTGTTTTTGCGTTCAGGTTTGTTTTTGCTAGCTTTGTGAAATGAAAAAAGATTTCCAAAAAATTATGACAACAAAGAGCAAAGAGATCTAGTAGAGATTCAGTACAAAATATGCGACGCAAATTAATAGTTTTATAGTTAGAACTACGAACCTTTTCTTCTCCATATTTATCCGTTTCCAAATGAAACACGAAATTACCTGAATCTTCTGGTTAATGAACAGCTCCTCCACCGTATTCCTGTCTCGCTCATGCAGCCCAGCGTGATGGATCCCGATCCCGAAGGCGAGAGTTAGTTTCAGGTTCGATTCTCGGATGTTGGACAGGATCTGCTCCATCTCGGATTCCTGCATGCGGAGCCATTGCTTGGGGTTGTCCTCTGCTGCTAGGTACGCTATAAGGTCTAGGGCTGTGAGCCTGTTGATAAATTTATTTATTATTTGCACAGCATTACATATTACAGGGGTGCAATCGTATTAATTTGACAGCTTAAAACGTACTGTTTCAATTGTCCTGCTATTCAGACATGTCTAAACGGCCGTTCATACTGTTTTGGGTTTGCAAAGACGTAACATCATATAACGCAACTTTAAACGCAAATTGAACGTCAAATAACTATTTGCGACCTTCCCACTCTAGACATAAAGATTGGCGTGCGCGGTCAATGGTTCGACGTTGATGGGGAAGAAGACAAGCGGATCAAGCAACCAATGAATAGAGAGGAATGGATACCCTTACATGCTGACCAGGTGAGTCACGAAGTTTTACGGGAAGAAAGTCTTAGAAGATTTAATACACAAACATAAAAAATATTATTACATGCGGCTTGAACACTCACGTGTGATTGTTGTTTATTATATGCCAACCGTTTCACCGATACAATTTTGGCATTATCAAGGCGAGTGTCGTTCTCAAGACGACGTAATAAGTCTTCCTTCACTATTTAAAGATGCAAAATTGTTAAAATTGTTATCAGCTCTATTTTTGTCGTTCCCGAGTCATTTTTAGAATTACGTCCAATATTTATTTTATTATGTAATATATAAGTACTTTAATATCTTATTTACGTATTGTATTATATTCTTATTTTACTATGTTTATTTAGTATAAATCTCCCATTTCCCCTATTTAATTCCCAACGATTTGAGTGCTTTCTCCTAATTATTTATTCTTGGCACTACCCTAAATTATCCTCAACACCTAAGGTCAACTGGAAGATAATGCTAATTAGCATTAAGTTCGCCTTTGTACTGATTTATTTTAATGTGCAATAAAGAATTTTATTATTATTATTAATAATAATTTAGTATGTCAGTTCACGCGAGTTTTAATAATATTAAAGTCAAATAATTTTTTCAGAGAATTAATTTTGTATTAATTAATTAATACCTGAGACTATCTCCTACATCCAAAGTCACTCACAAACATCTCTATATTTTCAACGCCGGCAGAGCCGCGGGCACATTTAGTAATAAATAAAAACCCCTCGAAATCGCCAGTGTTCTGAGCGGCCCGCTTCCGCTTAGCAAGTGTAAAACGGATTTCTGTATACCGTCGCCTCAAGGCGCTGTAGTAGCCACGCCCAATGCAGATGAAGTAGTTTAGTAGTAGTCTTTCAAAGATTTCAAAAGTTTAGATGAGCCCTGGCACCTAAAACTTATTGCATTGTTTTTGAATGCGTGCGTTAACATAATGCCGACGCGCGCACACTTATGAGTGCGCAATCTGTCTACCTACGGTCAGCAAACTGATCAGAATACCAAAGTTGTTAAAATGATTAACTTTAAGTGCACTTAAGGCGTCCAACAATCACTGTGTTCAGATGAACACTAATTCCAAACGTGTGAGCGTCACCCATTTCAAGGTGGAAACATTTTGGTGCTGTCATAGTACGGTAAGGGCTAATCTTTACTTTTGAAATCTTTGTAGTCTTTAGTAAAAGTACTTGCCTGGTTTGTCTTCTACTGGACACGAAGACTAACGCCGGCGCGTGCGGCGAATGTTGCCTGATAGCTTGGAATGTTGGTTTGTTCATAGTCATCATACGGGGGCAGTAGTGTCTGCCAGGGTGGCCTGATATGTGCACCTGAAGGTTAAACGTATGGTGGTGATGTTGACTAAAGTGACAGAATCGACAAAATCTGACAAAGAAGTAGCTAATTACACTTTTTTAGGGTTCCGTACCCAAAGGGACCCTATTACTAAGACTCCGCTGTACGTCTGTCTGTCCGTCGGTCACCAGGCTGTATATCATAAACTGTGATAGTTAGACAGTTGAAATTTTCACAGATGACGTATTTCTGTTGCCGCTATAACAAAAAATACTAAAAAACAGAATAAAATAAATATTAAAGGGGGCTCCCATACAACAAACATGTTTTTTTTGCCGTTTTTATAGATAGTGGTACGGAACCCTTCGTGCGCGAGTCCGAGTCGCACTTGGCCGGTTTTTTTTGTTAACATTCTGATTTTATAAGCTAAACTGTTCCAACGCGAGAGCATGTTTGGCGAAGAAGACCCTTAAGCTAGCTTAATAATATTTAGTATTATATCTATGTTACAATGCTGTCAGTAATGTAGGAACATAAGGTGTGGACCGAGACGTCAGCCGAGGCACACATACGTGAGTCCATGAACGCTCAGTTGCTGCCAAGACTTGCGTAGTACTTTTCTCAAACAATAGAATACGTGTTTATTTTATACATTCCAAAAAATTTATATGTTAGGTACTTTTACTAGTAAAGGTTTCTAGAGACTCTACTAGAGTAACTACTAGACCTTGACGTCTAGATATTCACTGTCTTGGTCCTTTATTCAAAATATTATCATCGGACTCTAATTTCTTCGTCGGAGCTCAATTTAATCAATAATTATTAATTCAATAAAATAAGTACCAATAAAACTTTCACGTTTCGCGCGCCATGTTTTTTTTGTCGTTTTGCCTCATTTGTTTTCAGCCAGTAACATTAAAAAACCTCTTTGGTCATTGAGATTGCTGGTGACTGAACGTAACAAAACCTCATTCCATATTCAAATAACACGACAGTTATGGATTTTCATACTAACATTGTCGGCCGCCGATGGCTTGTTTTTAACCACTACTAGAAGTTCGATTTATCTCGAACAAAGGTTCTTTAAATTATGGTCGTATTACGCCATTGTTTGAGAAAAGGTTTTATGGGTCGTTCTCTTTTTTTACCGACAATTTGGGAGCAAATTTTGTGACTTTCAAAAATAAAAAAAATGTTTTAAATGTTATATGTTTTGATTTAATATGGTTGACAAGTTATTATATTTTGCACTGAAATACTCAGCAGCGAAGATTTACTGCGTTTTATGGTAAAATTGCTTAAATGGATAGGTATGTGGTGGAAAATGTACACCTCTGTCACGATTAAGCTTTAATTTCTTTAAGCATCATGCACAATCATAAACATTTTTAAATTTCTCTTATGAAAAATAGACATTGAAGACATTTTAGGAATCAATTAAGGACATCTTTATAACCTCAATAACAATTAATAATGACATATTGAAAACCCCTCTGTCACGTTTCATTCAGATATGAGAAGAATATTTAATATAAATTGTAGTTCGGAACTATTTAGCATTTTGTGTTTAAATATATATATAAACCAGATAAATACAAATCGATTACCAACACATTTAAACATTATACTACAATTAATTATTGGAATAGATTACTAAATCTGTTGCCCGCCCGGGAGACATAGTTGTGACGAAGGATTAGGATATGTGACAGAAGGGTTTACCCTTGATAACAATGTGTTTATTATACAATTTATAAATCTTGAAACTTACAAAAAAACAGTTCTTTATAATTCTTAGGTAACTAATATACCTAGTGACATGTCATACTTAAATTAATAATACTTTTGTGAATAATAACATTGATAATAAATCAGTCTGAAAGTCAGTCTTAAACTTACTACGATTTTTGTACTTTTCAAACACTTCTAACGGCTTTGCAAACTCGTACAATATACGCCTTCCTTTTTTGATAACATTTGGTTTGGGGACGATTTTCAGCAAATTTTCGTATGCCACATAGGAAACATCTATTTCAACTAATGTGAACAGTTTTCCGCTTTTATTTATTGCTCTGAAAAACATCACTTTTATATCGCCTTCTTCATCAACATTACTCATTGCAACGCCGACGTATATGTATTCAACATTTCTTTTGCTTGTTACTCTAACTAAAACATGGACATCTTTCTTTATTTTTGTTGGATGAATATCATCTACAATTAAGTCATATTCATGTGATGTCCCAGGCACAGCTTCATCAGGCTTTGAAAGATTTTTATAATTCAAGCCGATTAATAAATCATTATTTTCTTTGAGCACTGCGTTAGGCTTTTTGGGATCATTCTGACTCACAAATATCTCGTAATCTTCTTCTGACCTAGAACTCGGGGAATACACGATATCATAAACGCTTTCTCGAGGAGCAATTACAATGTTTATTATATCACGCAACGGGTCCTCAATATCATCGTGACTGCTGTTGTTATTTTTGAGACCCCTTTTAGGTGTTTCTGATACAGGGCGATAAGTTTTAGTTCTGTGACAAGAACATGATTTTTTGCAGAAACAACTTAACACCCGATGCTTTAATGACCCCGGACTCTCAGTAAAAACTTGATGGACTTACATTGTGCCCTGCAACGGAACAACATTCTTTGGAATGATTGCGGCAACCCTTGCGATGTCATCATCAGTCACGTAAAAGAGCTTTATCTTAGTGGAGTCTTTAAGAGCCATTAAAAACTGAGCTGCATCAGCAATGTCATGTCCAGTTACAATTTTATTGTCTGTTTGCTGTTTTAAGGGTCCCCCAACTCCATCTGCTGCGCCTTTTCCGTGTCCTCCTTCAAAGAAGTTCCAGGTTATATTCTCAAATCCGTAATTCTCAAAAAATCTTGTTGATATGAGGTAAAAGTAATTTTTTTGTTTGTTTGGGTAGCTGGCCCATCAGAGAACACGTGAACAGTCTTGACGCGTGGTAGGTCTTTCTGAACGAGATCTAGGATAGGGTGCAAATGTGCCCAAATTGCAGCAGATTGCGTGATTTGTTTTTTCGCTTTTCGTGACAGCGACGCTGTCTCTCAGCAGCTGTTAATGCCATTTATAGATTATTACTTAATCTTTGCGAAACCTAAAAATATAATAATATTTTAATTGATGTTCGACGCGGAAATAACTAGAAACGTAATTATATTAAAATTGGTTTCATTTAGGTGCAAAAAATAAAAAGTTTGTACAATTTGGGATCGTAATCGTTTTGAAACCTGGCAACGTCAATGAAAAGTTTACACCTCTGTAACGACTCTTACCCCTCGGTCACGTTAATTGTTACAGAGGGGTACCGTGACAGGGGTGTAAAATATCTATGTTCAAGTTACTTACATCAATACTAAAATAAATGCTGTAAAAATAAAAGATTTCTGCGAAAGGTGAACTA
Organism: Ypsolopha sequella; assembly: GCA_934047225.1. Classification (NCBI taxonomy): domain Eukaryota; kingdom Metazoa; phylum Arthropoda; class Insecta; order Lepidoptera; family Ypsolophidae; genus Ypsolopha; species Ypsolopha sequella. Next base: position 17,222,880 of record OW204004.1, on the reverse strand, counting down.
AAGACAGTTTAGGTTTAGATAAAACAATAATAAACGACGCCAATTTAAAACCTAAAACTTACGTGACTGAGTGGCCGCCGAATAAACACACACACCTCCTCTGATCACATTCGGGCGATTGACTCGGTTTGTTTGGGCACAGGAACGCGAAGCACGGCGGGAGGAGGAAGGGGGGTTCACTGGGCAATGCCACGGTCAATGAAAACCATTTAGCGCATAATACTGTTGGTCTACTCATGTGTGACAGAGGATAGCAAAAAAAAACACCACCATTGGAGACATGGATAAAGTATTTTTTTTCTTTTCGTAATTTCTGTTTTTAATTATAAATATTGAGTGTTTAATTAAATTTGAAATCTAAGCTTTTTAATTAAAATTTTAGTAACTTCAGTGTCATACGATTTTTTTTTACCTGAACAATACAAATGCGGCGTGAGGTGATGGGAGACACCTTCATTTTGTATGAAAAACGCTTCTGTCACACTTTTTGTCACTTCTGTCACGATAATTTTGGTAGATTTAAACACAAATAAAAATTTAATACCGACAAAGATCTGTCATAAAAATGTTCATAAGCGCTACTTAAAGCCCATTTCATCCAATCACGCAGGAATAAGAAAAAAACATTTTTTTTCTAGCGGGAGACCGGTTATTGTAGGTAAAAAAAAAGAACTACCCATAACAACATGTCCGGGATACGTTATTCTAAATATCTTTTCAATGCAAGTGCTCGTAAAGGCCCACTTTTTATGCATCAAAACCGAACAGAAAGTAGATTATTTTGTCCTAGGGCTTTATATATATATTTTTAAATTTATTTACGAGAAGTTGGCTAACCTGCAACCTTTCCTGTGTACCATAAATGTTATACTTTTTTTTTCCACTGTTTAACGTCTCTGGATACAGTCTTTTTGAGCCAATCATTAACTTGCAAAATTGTAACAATGTAACGTTAATAATTAAGTTGTTTTCTTTGATTATATTTGTTTTATTTCCTCACACTATGCATTGAAAAACGTAGCGTGATACACGGGCGTAAAATCAATAAATTACTCGGTTACGTTTAAAAAAACCGTCCTCGTAATTGATTCCTTTTCGCCCTTGTAGCATAAACTACTATTATGCAAAAGCAAACTCAATGAATCAATAACTAATCCAAATGTCTTTTCGTTGTTAGCAACTTCTAAATTCTATCATTCTTCTAAATTTGAAAACTTTTCTAGAACGATGATAGTACATTATATCCGAGGGAAGGAAAGTAGGGTATTGCTTGACGAGTTAGCATGCCGAGACTTGCCAATTTAATGGAACAGCTGTTTCTTTTTTGATATTTTCATTGTTTGGTACACAGAAAAAGTTGTTAATTTTCTGCTTTTCAGCGACACAAAATAAAATAAGTTTAATTTAATTAATTATGATTTACTATACGTATTATGGTGGCAAACTGTGGACTAGATTAACGTTCGACAGGCAAAATTGGAACACGATAAGGGAGGCCTTTGCTCAGCAATGGGATAATGTGTAGAAAGCTTATCTTTTATATAATGTACATTAATTATCTTTATAGCACACTGTGCGTAAAATGACCGCTTTACGCACGGCATTTTCCGCACTTGTGCTATTAAGAATTATACGAAACTCGTGCGAGAAACTTTTTCTCGACTCGTGTGATTGCAGCACTCGCCTTCGGCTCGTGCCGCAAACTCACACTCGTCAGAAAACGTTTCATCGCTCTGGTATCGTAATATACTATTATTTTTGTTTCTAATCTACATTAAGGCTAATAAATAAATAAATAAATAATACGTATTTTTATGTAATTCAACAAGTTCTCACCTCCAATGGCACAGGCCTAACAGAAGGCCTAAAGTTGAAGAGCCCCATCTCTCCGATGTTTAGCCAATTAGCGAGGTCCTTGGCGTTGGCTAGAGCGGTGGAGAGGCCGATAATGCGGAGTCTCCTCGATGTATGGGACTCGATGAAGTTTGTCCTGAAATTTAATAAATTAATATAAAAAAAACTCATTTGTTTTCTATTTAATTTATATTATATTATATAAATGTATATTATAAATGAATAGAGTCATATAAAACACTTTACTATAATTCATTCCAGATATATTTCGACTATCGATATATCAGGTGGTAGAGCTGATGCCGGGCTCGACTGTAGAGGTACCAGCATCTTACTTAGAGACCCCCTCGAATTAATTCAGGGGAGAATAAGAGGACAGCTCATAGGCAAAAAACCAGGAGGCCCACCATGCCTGGCGGTATATCCATCCCTAATAGCCGGGCCTCTTATGGAACAGACTGGTGACGGGCAGCAGCGTCACTGGTGCGAGGGTTCCGGCACCGCGCTCAACAACCCGCCTGCCCAGCGTGTGAGTATGGGCAATTCTTCCAGGATGACCGCCGGGAGTGGCAAAGTCCTGGAAAGGCTTATGTCCAGCAGTGGACGAACTAGGCTGATGGATGATATTGTGGAATTTAAGAATAAAAAATTATATACGTCATAAAACAGCAGAATGAAGGGAATGATATAAAATGAAAAATGAAAAATATGTATGAAAAATAGTTAATTACGTATATTAGTTAGACTCAAACATAGAATTAGATAATGTTAATGGACTCGACCTTAAATATTATAATAATATTCCATAGACACCCCACAATGTGGTTATAGCGTTTGTATGGAGGTTTGCGCGTAACGGCGTCTCCTAAAGGCGGAGTAGCGTGATTAATATGATGATAATTTTAATACTCAATGGCTCAGGAGGGCTAGATTTGGCCTTCATTATCTGCGTGTTACCAATGCGTAGTTGCATTGCATTTATATAGCAATTGAGACTTAAATTTTAAGCTTTAAAGAACAATTTACCTTGACACAGGGATCTATAGAACGAGCCATTTCTATACAAATATACTCTTAATTCGTTAGTAATAAAGATCAACACACCTTGACACAATGACCTCCAACACAGGTCCTCTATCTTCACCCAGTAAATGTATCTCGTCTATGACTATAAGGGCCACGTCTCGTACGTAATTCCTGGTCTGCCAAGATCTACTGATACCATCCCATTTCTCAGGGGTGGTCACTATTACATGAGAGTTACGTATCGCTCTTATGTCGGGAGAGACATCACCTAAAATAGAAAAGTTTTTTTGTAGTAGCATGTTTTATAAGTACAGTTTTATACAAAATATAAGTCCCCTCGATGTACCTGCGCAGTAGACCAATTTTAGTAGCGCGGGAAACTTCGATCTACCAATGGCAAAGTAGAATACAGTGGGACAGAGTCTTTCGGCGCGTGGATTGGTCGTGGTTAAAATCTAAACTAACGCTGCTATCTTATTCCTTGTTTCACAGATGCGCCCCCCTGTCACTGTTATCCACGCGCCAAAAGATCCTTGTAGTGTAGTACTGCCCCCCTATTCTGTATCTTAGGTTGCCTATCGTCAAAAACATAGATAAAAACTGAACTTTCAAAATTGCATTTAGACTGTATTGAACTATTGACGAACTGTGACGTCACTTCAAATGCGAACATATGCTTAGACAATCGAAATTCGATAGTGTATCTATGTTTTTGATGATACTCACCCAGTCCAGTTGGCAACTAAATATATATAATAGGCCCGATGGTCCTCTGAAAAGGCCATTTTACATGAATCACATTAAGATTCTGTTCTAATGACGTCTCTTTTGCACGCGTGAAAAAGCTCTGACTCTATCCTACTTTCAAATCATTTTATGATTCACCCAAGTCGGTCTTTTTAGATCCCCTGTACAGTGCTACAAGGGCCTTATGGTGCGTGTATTGGTTGTGTCCAAAATCGGAACTAACGCCGCTAACCATACTCCTTGTTTCACTAGTTATTTTATTATAACTAGTTATAAGGTTGTATATATTTTATGTCATTCACTGTTTTTATTATTTTATTTTATTTTTTGTTTAATTAAAACATTGTTATATAGTTATAAGGTTGTATATATTTTATGTCATTCACTGTTTTTAATTCGACTGACGCCGGCCCCAAAGTGGGCCGAAATATATTTCGAAAATAATTTTTATACAATGTTTTAATTAAACAAAAAATAAAATAAAATAAGTAAATAAATGCTCTTTCTAGCAATATATATATATATATATATATATATATTTATTTCAATTTTATTATAATAATTTATAAATGGAAAGATAGGTAAAAATACACAGTTTTTCATGTATAATAGTTTATTCGCAATGACCTTCTTGATTTTCGATACAAGCCCGTAATCTGTGAGGCCAGTCATCGATAGAATCACGCACGACATTGAGGTCCATTTCGGCCACTGCTTTGATTTTATGTCTGCATTCCAAATTCAAAATTCGGAACCGATGACGGTATTTTTGACCCGACTACGTAAACTGTGAAAGATCAGGAGCTGTATTTTTGAATCACTCGCCGTGAATCATATATTCACGCACGAAACAAAATCACGTGCGAAATTCAATTCGATTGGTCACGATTTTACGTATTTTTGAATCAGTAGAAATCAATGTAAACGGTTTTCGTTTCACGCGGAAAAAAATAAAACCGGAAAGCAATATTTCGTTGATTTTAAAAACCGGTAATGAATGGAGGTAAACGGAACGTAAATTAAAAAGTTATAATGTCATGTCAGTCTCATGGATGCATCGACATCGACATTTTCTTCTTGTCATTCTTGCATAGTTTCTACTAGTAGAAATCGGAAAACGTGTGGGTCAGGGGATCTAAAAAGGCCGACTTAGGTGAATCATAAAATGATTTGAAAGTAGGATGGAGTCAGAGCTTTTTCACGCGTGCAAAAGAGACGGCATTAGAACAGAATCATAATATGATTCATCCAAAACGGCCTTTTTTAGATAACCAGACCACTCGTTGCAGAATTCACGGAGAATTTTCAAAAATACTGATTTCAAGTTTTCGTATGCGAATCATGCGGATTCATATGCGAATTGAAATTCGAATGATTCAAAAATACAGCTCCTGTACATGTCATGTAATATCTGACAGTATACGGACCATGTAAGAGGGACAGATGAATGCATAGCTAGTAAAATACTCTGCCATTTAATTTTGCAAGTAAAAGTTCATTAAGACTGTTTAGTGTTTACACGTTCGGCTACTGTCGAAAACAGGTCCAACGAAAACTGCCGATGGGACATATATTTTGTGTAAAACTGTAGCTACGTTTGTATCCCACTGCCAATGAGTTCAAAAGGAAGGAGATGCCCATCTAAACATTTGCCCAAACTACAACTGGCGCCACACTTTATGACGCCTCGCACGTTAGTATATCTCTCTCTTTCATACATCATATATTTCTTTCATATTTTTCTCTCTGTCTCGCTGGTACTAACTTCACTCGGGTTTGGCGCGAACATGAATGCCGCGTTGCGTAGGTGTGCGATGTAACCTTGTACGTGCGTATATGAATCCTTAATTTCTTTTTTATGGTAGTGAGTGAATCAGTGATAAATTCGACGTGTTGTAGGTATTAATGTAATTCAAAGTATATAAAAATTAAGTTCAAAAACTAAAACCCGACTACTCACGATCACGCTCTAAAAAGTATGAAACAAGAAAATCACAAATATTCATAGTGATGTTCAGGGGATAGCCGTGGTCGTATGCCACTTTGCCCTAAAGCTTAATACTGTTAGAATGCATTATTTTTTTTATTTAAGGCAGTGTGCATACAACCATGGCTATCCTGTGAATATCACTATGAACGTTTATTTTCTTGTTTCATACTTTTTAGAGCGTGATCGTGAGTAATCGAGTTTTAGTTTTTAAACTTAATTTTATCTAAATTATTTTGGGGTTATTATTTCGTGATAATATATTGTTTGTTTTTAATAAATTATTCCAAATTGTCAAATTATCGGGTCCATGCAAGCAAAGCCGCGAGCAAAAGCTAACAATATATATATTTTTGAAATATGCTTATTAAATCCTTTCATATGATATCAAACACGGCACCATAGGTTTTTTTTTTTTAGTTCTTGACTTTTTATCCTCTAGAGGGCGCCACGTTCAATTTATTGTGACGACACATAACTTATAACTAACGGACGGTCAAGACGCTTTCAACGATACCTAATTTATCAAATTATGATAAGTAGTTTAGAAGTTATAAGAGAACAGATGAACATACATACGTACATACATACATACATACATACATACATACAGGTCAAACTCATAACCCTCCCTTTAGCTTTGCCGTAGTCCTAATTATAGGTAACCCGGTCAGAGTGTCGATAAGGGGGCACGATACCATAGTGCCATCTTATCTCACCCCAACTGGTAACCCTACTTTTGGCTTCGCCGTAGTCGGGTAAAAAGCTGGACAAATGAAACTAAGTTTATTCCATTAGTCTGCTAAGCAAATCTTAATCAAATCCAGGCCGAAGTTATTATTAGATTTATTGACATCAGAAAAATGTTTTCGTGGTATTTTACTTCTGAAAATAAAGTTAATTATTTCATTTCATTATTTTTTTCATCCAATTTTTAGTTTCCTATTATTATTATATTTTCCTAGTATCGTATATTAAGTTCCCCTTAGCAAAATTTTAAATTTCCTACATAAGTTTAAAGTATATTTCCTACATAAGTTTTAAGACAAAAATAAAATACAGGTTGATAAAAATGACGCCCGTACAAAGTTGCTTTTATTAAAACTCGCGTGAGGTGGTAGCGAACATCATGGCCGCCATTATGGACTTCGATAATATAATTATCGCTTCGAAAATGGTTTATTTAGTTGTTAAACAAGCAAAAAACTTGATGTACTGTTACTTATTGATGATACGATATCCCATCTGGCTTTTTAAATTTTTTTTCATAGTTTTTGCAGCTTTTTACTGTGCAACAAGGCATTTTTAAAAGAAGTTCATACACAAACACACTGCACAATCTCCCGCGGAACACTGAGTCGCACTTGTGCTAAATTGGCATTTTAGCACTTACGCACTGGGGTCATTTACTCGCTTCGTTGGCCTGGTCCTTACCTTTAGGTCAATGCCCACTGCTGGAATAATAGTACATTATTGCAAAGGCAGCGAAATAGGCAATTGCCATTTCGTCTGAGGCATATATAGGGCTTTTCTTAAAAAATGCAAGGAAATAAAAAAGGGCCTTTTACATAAGTTGTTAAATTTCCGTAGTTCTTCAAGTCAATACTGTTTTTAATATGAACTGTACATTTCAGCATAGAATAGATCGCCCATAATGTAGATGACTTTTTAGTTTTAGCAATTTCATTGAAATACGCCAAAAACACTGTTTCGGTGAACAATTTTGCATTTTTCTCGTTTTTCCAGAACATGAAATTTTCATATACTTTCATATATTTTTCTTTTATTTTGCTGGAAGCAGGTTTTCCATCGCTAATTTAGCTTCCGATCTTAATTTTGGTGGAGTGCAGTCAATGTCCATTTCATTTTCATTTTCAGAATCATCGGAACTCATTTTAATTTATTATTAACCAAATAACAACGAACTCCGCTTAACCGCCAATTTTTTTTTTTTTTTACAGTTTGTGCCGCGCCGGGAAGTGATTTTGGTTTTTCAGTCTACGTAAATATGATACTTCGCGTGTTCTTTATTCAAAACTAATGATAATATTTCCGCGTATGTTTAAGAAAAATAAAATTACCTGTAAGCTCCACCACTTTTTTGCCGAGTTTATCTTCAAGTCGCACTTTCCAGTCTTTTATTCTTTCCTTTACTAAAGCTTTGAGTGGCGCTATGTACACTACCTGAAATAATATATTTCAGCTTAGCGAAAATGTAAGACCGTCGCGTTGGACATGTTAAATGCATTAATACCAGGTAGCACAAAAAGAGCAGTCAATGGGAGCAATTGCAATTATGCTAAGCCTAAAATTTTAAAATTTTGACGTCAAATATAAGACTGCAGAACAGACACAAAGCCTAAAAACCGGCCAGGTGCGAGTCGGACCCGCGCACGAATGGTTCCGTACCATTATCTATAAAAACGGCAAAAAGAACATGTCTGTTATATGGGAGCCCCCTTAAATATTTATTTTATTCTGTTTTTTAGTATTTGTTGTTATAGCGGCAACAGAAATACATCATCTGTGAAAATTTCAACTGTCTAACTATCACGGTTCATGAGATACAGCCTGGTGACAGCCGGACAGACGGACAGCGGAGTCTTAGTAATAGGGTCCCGTTGGTTACCCTTTGGTTACCGGAAACCTAATAAGTTAGGTACACAATTTACCATACATGTCAATCCTTACCTTGCATTGTGGATACTGATTGAACACTCTGAACATGGCGATTTCAGCCACAATCGTCTTCCCAGAGCCCGTGGGGGCTCCCAGTAGGACATTATTGTCAGTATGGTATAAACAGTGGAATATCTGCGTCTGTATCGGATTGAAGTGTGTGAAGTTGTACAGGAGCTCGAAGGAGGGGTTGCTGAGTGCTGTCACTGGTAACGGTTGTAGTTCGAGGAGATCTGGAAAAAGGAATAGTTATGTTACATTATATACTTCTAAAATAAGATTTTACTTACATTGAGCATTAGAAAGGTGGACACGTATCGAAAATATGTTTCGTACGTTTCCTAAAACGTACAAACTGCAAAAGTCTACTAAAAAGGAACACAGATTTAATATAGTATATTATTATTGTGGAAATAAAATAAAAAAGAAAACTTTCGACCCACTTGGGGGTCGTCGTCAGTCGAATATTAAAAGCGGTTTCGCAGCCGGATTGTTTAAAACCCGCCTTTTTCTAATTAATCGAAACAGAACACGAAAATTCAAAATTCACTTATTCGTTATTCAACAAAACCTTATTACCTATGTAATGTGTATTTTGCCATCGCAAAGTTTCCATTAAAATGTAAATTAGAATTTCAAAATTTGGAATTCAATCTGAGTTTGCCCTTGTATTCGCTTATAACTTCTAAACTTCTAAGTGGATTTCAAAGCGGTTTTCACCATCATTTAGAAAATTTTACGAGGAAGGTTTCTATGTATAGTTTATCGTCGCCCGCAAATCAGGTGCATGATCGTGTGCATGCAGTACTCAGTAAGGATCAATATCGCTTGTTTGCTGCGTGTGTGTGTGTGTGCACAAGCGTGTATGGACAAGCTAATTACGCGCGTGAGTTGTTGGTAATTAAATGGGCGGGAATGTTCGGAGTGTCGGGGGTGTGGTAGCGGTCACAGTTTAAGTTTAGTAAAACAATATTCACCAACACAAAATTGGTTTCTAAACGTTGACTTTCATATTGTCTCCACACATATATTTTATTATGTACTAGCAACCCGTCGGCTTCGCACGGGCATGTATTATACATATAAACCTTCCTATTGAATCACTCTATCTGTTAAAAAAAAACCGCAACAAAATCCGTTGCGTAGTTTTAAAGATCTAAGCATACAGACAGCGGGAAGCGACTTTGTTTTATACTATGTAGTGATTTACTCATAGGAAGACAAATAGGTAAAAATTTACGAATAAATTAAGAAATACTGATTAAAAAAAATCACCACATATATGACAAAACACTGGAAAATATCGCAATTGTGATTTCTTACCTGTGTGCGGTGGATGCGTTTCTGGCAATATCAAATGTTGGAATGTGAGTGCAAGCACGCTTTCAGAGCCAAGCCATCTGGAAACAATTGTACTTTGTTTAGACTTCAAGTAAAACATTCTGTATCTAGTCGACCAATTTGCAACATAATGGAGAAGGCAAAGTCAAAACACACTTACACACCCTCTCCCTCAGCCTCACACTTATCATATTTTCTACATACACATTATAGTAGTTTATGCTGCAAGGGCGCAAAGGAATAAATTACGAGGACGATTTAAAACACGAGCGTAGCGAGTGTTTTAAACGTAACCGAGTAATTTATTGCTCTTACGCCCGTGTATCATAATACGTTTTTCAATGCATAGTGTGAGGAAATAAAACAAATATAATTCTGTGAACTTTAAATTGTAATTGGCTCAAAAGTACTGTATCCAGAGCCGTTAAACAGTGAAAAAAAAAGCATGACATTTATGGTACACAAGAAAGGCTGCAGGTTAGCCAACCATTGAAAATAAATAAAAAAAAAAAAAATAATAAAGCCCTAGGGCAAAATAATCGACTTTCTGTTCGGTTTTGATGCATAAAAAGTGGGCCTTTACGAGCACATGCATTGAAAAATAATTAAAATCACTCTAATCATAACAATCTGTTAAACTGATCTATAGTCTATACAATTACAAATGTAGTTCTATTAGGCCCCCGCGGTTCAGGCTCGACCTAGTTTTGGGGACCACTGTTAATGTACTGAACTTTAATTAAGTTAAATATCTAATGTAATTTTCTTTTTGGTAAATAAACTTATTCTTATTCTTATAAAAGCACCCGGATTAGAAGACGTTATATGACTAAATTTATGGATGTAGAAGAAGCGAATAGGTGTGTCAGGACCATAGCCGATGTAAATGTGTGACCCCTGCCAACGACTCTGGGAGACAGGTGTGAATATGTACGTATAATCTTTATCTTTATTTAGTGGATATGGTCAGCCAAAGACCGAAGAGAATGGTGTAAAAAATGGCTTGTTCCGATAACTCGGGAATCTAGGAATATTGATGATTGATGTCAACCTTGTTAGCGAGGGGCTTTTTTGGTATACAAGGCGTCCCACGGCTATGCCACATGGAGCGAAAGTACCTTAAATATTGTAGATGGAACATTTTACTGAAAGAAGACATTATTTTAATTTAAAAAATAATTTAAACTGCATTAATAGATTTTTAAATAGTTACATGGTTGAACCGGGAATCGAACTAGCTACACGAGAAAAATTTATTAATTTTGTATTAAAAATGTTAAAATTCATGGTCTTCCTTTTATTTCCGACACTATGTTATTTAGCAAAAAATAATCCTTATGATGAAGCCTTTCGATCGGTTTGCTAAAGCTACAGGGTAATTATTTTTCTCATGTAACGGGTTCGATTCCCGGTTCAACCATGTAACTATTTAAAAAATCTATGAATGCAGTTTAAATTATTTTTTAAATTTATATAATGTATTCTTTCAGTAAAATGTTCCATCTACAATATTTAAGATACTTTCCCCTTCATGTGGCATAGCCGTGGGACGCCCTGTATATCATTAATTATGCTAAAAGCAGTGACCATTTTGGTCAAACAAGTCTAAGAAAAAAGGGGCTGAAGGAGTTTTTTCTTTACTTGCGGCTAGTTGAGGAAGAAAGATAATGTTTTTTCATCAACTATTCGTAAAACGACAACTGGCTTTAGAGCAGGGATTCTTAAACTTTTGGTAGACACGGACCCCTTGCAAAATTTCAAAATCTGATGGACCCCTTCCAAACCTAATTATAGAGAAATAAATTACTACTTTTTAATAAATAAAAAAAATAATTAAGTAATAATATTTTAAACTTACATTCCTATTGAATCGAGCACGAAAAGTAATATTTACTTCCACTTGTCACAGAAAAGTAACAAAGGTATGTTAGTAAAGCTTTTTGTATTGTGTATGTTATATAGCCTAATGTTTTGTTCATATTGATGGTATCAATAAATATTTTTATTTTTACTTGCGCGGTCAAGACACAATAGCGCTGTACGGCGTTCGGTATCAGACATCATGCCACGGACCCTCAGAACTCACGGTACGGACCCTTGGGGGTCCATGGACCCCAGTTTAAGAAACCCTGCTTTAGAGGATAGCCAGAATCAATTTTACTCCCATTTTGTTTCGGGCAGTGTATATTGAATTCTTCGCTACGTTCAGGATTCTACTTTAGCATCACTCGCTGTACTCGGATTCTACTGTAGAATCCTTCGCTTCGCTCTGAATTCCAAATAGCGCCCTCGACGTACAATATATTACTTGGGCCTCTTGTAACACAGCTAACTATTCCTTACCTTTCAGAAGTAGCTCTGACGTAATACTGGGGCGGTAGAGGCTCGGTGATTGGGATCGTGATTATCAGTTCTTGCGGCTCATTGGTTACCACCTGGATCAAAGTAATTCGGGTGTTTATTTAACTTCAGTGTGCTATTTTCGTTTGTTTTTTGAATAAATAGATCAATTTAGGAATGTGATTTTAATGATTCGTGCTTTTAAACAGATTTTATAGGTATTTAGTATTGGATAGTATTTAAGCGAGCGAATATCAATTCAAATTTAAGGTGTCAAAAATACTGAATATAGCGTACTAAGTAGACGAAAGACTGTGGGCGAATAAAAACGGAGGCTTAAAAATATAAATTTGAGTTGAGTTGAATAATTCTCAGGCGAACAATTTTTAATTTTAAGTAATAAAACTAGGGACGTCGCCTCGCTTCGCTCGGCTCCTTGTTTCATCTTCCATGTAAACCTAACACGCCCCTCCTCACTTCGCTCGGCGTCGCACCTATTTTTTGACTTTTGGTGACATATTTTCGATTTCATACTTTAATTCGTCGACTTGGTATTTTTAGTCCCACGCTTTGGTGTATAAAATGTATAAAGTTTATTATTATTATTTTATTTTCTTTGTATTTTTCATAATTGTGTGTAGTAATATAGCCTGTTTTTTTTTATTGCTGTTATTAAGTTTAAATCTGGCTGGAATAAAGACATTTGATTATTTTATTAATTTAATAATTATTAATTTAATTAATATTTTCCGATTAATAATTTCTCTTTAGTATTTACAGGAAGTGAAATCAATATTACATTATGGACGGCCGGATAGTCAGACATTTGTGTCGATTCGGTGTAACACGTTTTAACTTATTTGACAGGACTAAATTTAATTTAAGCGTTCTGTCTTTTTTTTTCTGTATCGAATAGACAAAGATTAAAATAAGGTTAGTCCCGTCAAATAACTTAAGCTGTGTTACACCGAATAGACACTAGTATCCTCTTTTTCCTTCAATGAAAGGACAAAAATAACTATATTGATTTTTTTAAGCTGTCGTTTATCTTAATCTATACTTATAATTACAATAAAGTGAAAAAGTTGTGTCTACACATTTAATATATATATTTTTTAAATTTATAAATGAAAAGTACTTTAAATAGGTAAAAAAAAAATTAATCAATAAAATATAAAGAATTTTTGTCTATCTGTCTGTTCCGTTTTAACTCGAGAACCGCTCAACGGATTAGGATGCGGTTTTCTTTATTATCATCGTAGTGACCCTTGTCAACATATATGGGTGTTAATAAAGTAACGCCTAAGCCGAAAACGGGGTAAATATTGATTAAACGCGGCCGGAGCGGCGAGTGAAAGGCTAGTAACAAAAAAAAAAAAACGATATTTTTTCGCAAAAGTATCGGGATTTCGCGAAAACAAACAAAACTGTGTTGAGAACCCGTCTAAATACATCAAATGAGTAACTTCACCTGTTTCTTAGTGATGAGGAAGTATTCATGATAGTACATGATATCATTTTCCGGGTCTTCAACCCAGATCCAGAATGCTTCTGGCGCTTTCCCGTGGTATCTGTCGTTCCATCTGAAGAAGGGGATTTCATTACGATATGGGCCACATTGGAAAAATTACAGTGGGCAAACTTGTATGGGAGTTGGTGCAAGCGCCGCCAAGATGTATATTAAGGGGCTGCACAGTGCTAAAATTCAGTCCTGCTCTATCGCGTTTGTTTTTTAACTCTCTATCCTGCTCTAATCAGATGCCACGCACACAAAACTTCAGTTATTTTGAAATCGCGGCTCCATCAGGTTATTAACCATAATTTCTTTATGTAATAAAATGTCTTTTTCTTGCAAGTATCTGCGTGTGTTGGTTTCGTTTCAATCGGTTTTGAAACATGGAAACTGAATCGCTTTTTTCGTGAAATTTATGCTTTTTTAAAAGTAATGTGAATTAATGGAAGATTGAAGGTATGTTTGTTTATAAAGTGTAATTAATAATTGTCTTGAGTCAAAAGCACTTCAAATTTTTTTCAGATTTTTACGATCTACATTGACGGAACTGAATCCAATACAAAACTGATGTTTAGCATTGTGGAGCCCCTTAAGATGTCTCAAGGATGTAGAACTCGATAAAAATAAAAAGTATTCGTTATGATTTTTACATTTGCAAAAACTTTCGTCAGGGCCCCTTGTTAATTCCAGGAACTGAAGTACATCCGCGTTTCATCGGCGATTATTACGTCATATTATTACGTTATACATTCGTGGCGCGAATACAGACAAGCAGGCTGTCAACCTTCATGAATGAAGAGTTCTGGCCGAAGGGCGTGGTATACCGGCATTTTCGCGGTAGAGTACCATCTACACCACCGGACCGGCACAGTGACGTTGTGCCAAAGTGATACTTTATTAACTTTAAAATGTATTAATTCTTTTTATGGGCCTTGTTGCCTGAAATAAAGCAATTTATTATTATTATTATTTCGAGAATTTTTGATCTCGTCTCTCCCTCTTGGCCGAAAGAATTTAAAGAGAGAGAGACGGTACATCCCTCGGCAGAAGCACAGTCGACCGAGGTTCAGAGCCCCAGGGAAAGAAACCGGCGAACGATGCGAGCAGTATCGAGCAGAACCGCCTTCTGCATCCGCGCTGGAAGCGAACTGCCGCGGAATCCCAAACGTCTCAGGTTGGTTTCAAGACTGGTTGGTATTAACCCGTTCGCGGATAAAACAACTGGGATTATTTCGGTGGATGCCACGCCCCACATGTCGGTAACCTCGTGAGCCAGGTCGAGATACTTCCTCCTCTTCTCGGTTTCGGCTTTCACGAGGTTCTCATCGTGTGGGTTTGTGATATCCACCAAAAACACCCGAGACTGCGCCCGGTCCATCAACACGATATCAGGTTTATTCGTGAGAATAGTCCTATCCGTGATGACAGACCGATCCCAGTAGAGCTTGGCGCGGCCGTTTTCTAGTACTGGCGCCGGTGAGTACTTGTAATATGGCACCTTCTGATTTACGAGGTCGTACTTGTGGGCGAGTTCTTGATGAAGGATTTTGGCCACTTGGTTGTGTCTGTGCAGATACTCAGTGTTGGCAAGAGCGGAACACCCGGAAATAACATGTCGGAGAGATTCTCCAGGATGGGCACATGCCCGGCAGATGTCCTGGGTCCCATCCTTGATAATGTATTTCCGGTAGTTGCGCGTCTTGATCACCTGATCTTGTATTGCACAGACAAAACCCTCGGTTTCCCCGAAGAGGTCACCAAAGCGCAGCCAATGCATGGAGGTTTTTTTGTCAACATGAGGCTCGTGAAGGGCCTTGTGAAACCTCCCGTGCAATTCCTTTCCTCGCCACACAGACTCTCGTTCAGCGGTGCTAAGTACAACCGGGTCGCGCCATTCTTCGCTGGCTAAGGACAAAGGGGTGAGTCCTTTATCACATGCCACGACTTCTTTATGGATTGCATCATCCGTTTTCGACAGGAAATAATCCCTGAGACTGCATATTTCACGGTTGTGCATAGCCTTGGCGTTTAAAAAGCCTCGACCACCACACTTCCGCGGGAGATACAGTCTCATGACCGACGATTTCGGATGATGCATCCTATGAAGGGTCAGGATTGTGCGGACTTTTCTGTCCAGAGCATCTAGTTCGGTCTGAGTCCATCTGAGCACTCCGAATGTGTACATGAGAACAGGCATGATCCAAGCATTATAAGCTCGTACCTTATTTCCGCCCGACAAAAAGCTCTCAAGCACTTTTGTCAGGTGATTATAAAATACCCCACAAACGGCTTGTTTCATGTCTGCTTCATTCACACCGATTGTTTGGGACATGCCCAGATACCGGTATGTTTCAGTCTCAGAAAGGGATTTCAATCGATTGGAGCCGACATCGACTCCATCGGAGCGAACAACATGACCCCTCTCCACATGCAAGACCGCACACTTTTCGACCCCTAGCTCCATCTTGATGGAGTTGCTGAAATCATCAGTGATCTTCAACAACTCCTCCAGTTTCTGAGCTGTGGGGCCAAAAAGCTTCAGGTCATCCATGTAGAGAAGGTGCGATATCCGCATTCCTCCCCTCCGAAACTGAAAGCCCGCCGCTGATTTCTCCAAAAGTTGACTCAAAGGGTTCAGCGACAAGCAAAACCAAAGCGGGCTCAGACAATCACCCTGGAAAATACCCCTTTTTATCCGTATTTGGTCATCGGCATCCGTCATTTTCTCGCCTGCTAGACTAAGGATAGTACTCCATTGCCCCATACATGCTTCAAGGAAGTGTCGAACTGTATTGTCGACTTTGTACAGCTCAAGGACCCTTAGGAGCCAAGAGTGGGGAACCGAGTCGAAAGCCTTTTTGTAGTCTATCCAGGCGGCGGAGAAGTTCCGACGGTTGCGTCTGACCAGTTTGCCAGCGACCGCGTCAATGAGGAGCAGCTCCTTGCTACCGCGGCTACCACCCCTACATCCGTTCTGAGCATCCGAGATGATGTGATTTTCAACAATGTGTTGAGAAATCTTGGAGTTCAGAACGGAAGTAAGCGTCTTGTATAGAGTACAAAGACACGTGATGGGGCGGTATTTCGATGGATAAATTATTATTATTATTATTATTATAACGTGATGAGTGGTGGAGCCTATCGCCGTTCTTCGGGCACAAATACACGCTTTCTACCACCACCTATCACTACGTTGGGAATGTAATAATCGTCTGTGAAAAGCGGGTGTACCTCTGACGACCCGTCAGGATTTGGTGTCGAGACAATATCTTTATTGTCTTACTTGAAATTGGGTGTAATCATCAGTCGTATCCTGAGCACGGTCCTCGTAATGGGGTGCAAGCTGGCTTCCATCTCCAGCATTGGGAACTCGTCGGCGCAATTCTTAAGGTGCCTCGCAGCTTTTGGGTTGCGTAACATATCACCTGAAGGAAACTGAATTTTTATCAATTTGAAAGGTAAATTCTGATTGAAACGACAATGCTTCATGAGACAAAACTCACGTTAAATGTATATGCAATGTTGCAGAAAATTCATTAACAATAGAGTTTGTGGTTTCACAAATTTTATTAGTCCATTAGAAATATACAAAAAGTATGTGTTTGTTTCTTTAAATTCAAGTGTCTATGGAATGTTATTACAATATTTTAGACTGAGTCCGTTAACATTATCTAGATCTATGTTTACGTCAAACTAAAAACCGTAAAATTTGAGTAATATCTTAACAACAAACCCCTAAAATACGTAAATTTAACGGTTTTTTACCAAAAGTGTAGCCGAACGTGCTTTTATTATAATTTCAGGCTTCCACAACTTCATCTTAACACCCGGTATATATTTTGAGAACGAAGTAAAAAAATAAAACTTACCAACTTCTTTAAAATCCATATCCCTTATCTGATCAGGCTTCAACATTGGATATTCAATGTGCTTCAGCACCTCGTTGGGGAAGCAGTTGAACTGCCTCATGTCGCTGTAGAAGTCCCACAGCTGCAACTCTAACATCTTCGCCATCTTGAGGTATAACGCCGCCATGTACGCGTTGTTCTTGCGAAGGGTTATTTCGAATAGGGCGCGGATTATTCGGACTGCGTTCTGGAAATAATTACTATATTATTTTAAATTTTTTGTATATAAATACTAAATTAAATAGTATTAAGTGCTATATTTCGACCCCTTAGTGGGGTCCTTATCAGGCGAATAGAAAAAAATTATATGACATATATAGGTAATTGAAGTTAGAAAACAGCTGTCATCTATTGATATAAAAACATTAAAAAAAAACCGGCCAAGTGCGAGTCGGACTTGCACACGAAGGGTTCCGTACCATTATCTATAAAAACGGCAAAAAAATTATGTCTGTTGTATAGGAGCCCCCTTAAATATTTATTTTATTCTGTTTTTTAGTATTTGTTGTTAAAGCGGCAACAGAAATACATCATCTGTGAAAATTTCAGCTGTCTAAATATAACGGTTCGTGAGATACAGCCTGGTGACAGACGGACGGACAGCGGAGTCTTAGTAATAGGGTCCCGACCCTTACCCTTTGGGTACGGAACCCTAAAAAGTATATTTTAAATCATGAACCAGACTTTTTAAAGGAGAATTTAGTCAGCCGGCGCTAGAGTGCTCCGATTCTGAATTAAACTGTAAATTTGGATTCAATTATAAATTTAAGTTTGAGTCGTTTGTTAAATAGTCCTATTATTATGAGTCAGGTCAGGTCATGTCAGTCAGTCAGTGTTGTTTGTTCAGTCCAGGTTCATAATGAGCGCCAAGTGACCATATGAATGATGGCTCCCATGTTCGTAATTCAAGAAAATTAAGTTAGAGATCTACCCACGTAAGTGAGCGAGCGAGGGCACTGATACAATATAATAATATAAGTATAAAAAACCGGCCAAGTGCGAGTCGGAATCGCGCACAAACGGTTCCATACTACCACACAATACGGGTACGAAACCCTAAAAACGTGGTTATTAATTCCACTTGCAGTTACTGTCATGAACGCCCGACTTAACTTGACACTTAAGAGTTATTTAACTCTACGTATCCAAAGTTGGTCTGTGATAACTTTTTAGATTTTTTGATAAATATATATTTATCTCTTTTTTATAAGATTTTTGATGTAGTTTTGGTTTATTAAAAACTAATAATAAAAAGGTAAAAATAATAATTTTACTCAAGATATATTTCGGGCCCCACTGGGCCCGGCATCAGTTGAGAATCTGACAATGAATTAAATATGACATATAAGTTATTTACAAAAAAGAAAAAAGTAAAAAAGGTTTATTTAAAATATACCTAAATTTAATTTTCATTCAAATTCATTCATTCATTCATTTGATTATTCATTCATTCATTATAATTTATTTAAAGAAATTATTATTATTAGACAGTGGTACCACCCAGCAGCCGCGATAGGTATGTGTATTGCGTTGATCCCTGCAGCTGCTAGATGGCGCCACCGTTGCCACACCTTGGTCTGGGTTTCTCGTGTAACATATGTCGGAGTCGTCGGAGTCGTCAGTGTCAATGTTGTCGGTTAAGTCCAGTTATGCACTACGGACCTGGACTTAACCGACAACATTGACACTGACGACTCTTTCGTCGAGGTTTTCATCAAACGGAAAAAAAGGAACAAGTTGTGTGTGTATTGCGAGTCTATAATAAAATACAAAAGATAAGTCGCCATTGTACAGTGCGCGCCAATCTTTTAGTCGCCTCTGAATGAGTTACGAGTGCAAGATTGCGCCGGTACAGTCAAGGAAACAATAATATCAACGGTTGATTATTAAATGTTAACTATAAGTGGGAAGGTGTACTTGTTGTACCTACCTATTTAATTATTTATTTATTATTTTAGTGCAATCTTAACTATATAAATAAAACGCATTAATATAAACACCATTTTCCTACATTGTCGCCTTAAAACGCTATAACGTCCGCGAGGACAATAAACTTTAACAAACTAAATCAACAAAACTTTAACAAACTAATTCAACAAAACAACAAATAAAGGCAACAAAAACAATAAACTATAACAAACATATTCAACGATAAACTTAACGAATCATATAATTTTTTCCTCGAAGGTACTTTTCATGCAACGCGCGCATGTGTAGTGTACTGACGTAGCACTAACACTAACGCATAGTGTTGACACCTGCTAAATGGCGAGCGGGGGGCACACCCCCGCACCACACTGCGGCACGCAGGCGGGTGTGCTCCGCGCCCTCGCTCCTGTAACGTCCCCCTGACACCGTAAAACGGCTATTGCGTCGCCTCATGTGGCTATCTTCAGAGGCGACTAAAAGTATGGCGCGCACTGGAATAGGCATTTGAGATCAAATATTCGAATAACACTTACCTGGCTGATATAATTCAAATCGGACTGCAACGACGATCCATTGACCCGTCCCCTCGATAGGTAAGTTTGTAGCAGTATATTGATCTTCCAATGTATATCCTCGGGCGCATCCTCTATTCGCAGTTCGCAATATTGGTCTTTTAGCTGCCACAGTTCTGATAGTTCCTCTTTGCGTATCTAGGGGATTGTGAATTTGCTTTGTGATTTTCTTCAGTTTAATATTTTGTTTACTAATGAATTTATGAAATGTAGTAAATGTACAATAAATGTCGTTTTATTTCCTAATAGTATTTTGAGAAACTGTAAAATAATTAGACATTGGGACACTCGTGCAAAACTATTATGAAACGAATGAACGTTTCGTATACAAGCACTCGTGTTCCAATGTCCAATTATGTTCAGTTTCACACAATACTTTATCTAAGATCATCAAAAATATCGTTTTTATTTATAATATTTTCAACTAACAGTTTCACGAAAAATAAGAAGAGCATTCGTTCATGAACTTCAGTTGTGTCGACTCGGTAATGCGGCTTGAAGGCCAATCAGGATAAAGTGGGCGTGGCTTAAGAAATAAGGTCGGGACTTATGTCTCGTGTCTGTAGAGTGAAGTTTTTTTTATTGTTTATTGTTTTTACCGGTAACACCTGACTTCCCCATACAAAAGATCTCAGGTGTTGCCATATTAATTCTGTTTTGGCAAAGAAAGTGGCGCCCCTATTTATTTCTAGACTTGATTGACAATCTGTACAATGCACGCCACAAAAATAATGATTGTGAAGATTAACAATAAATATTTAAAATTCTAATAAGTAACAGAAACGGACGTACTTTCAGTTGCTGGAAGTCCGAACATCTCGTCAACATTTCTAGCACGTAACCTTGGGTCATGGACTTTCGGACCATAGAGTTGAACACCTCCATAGTTTCACAGGTTATGTAGTAATGGCTGGCGGTTCTGC
Organism: Ypsolopha sequella; assembly: GCA_934047225.1. Taxonomy (NCBI): domain Eukaryota; kingdom Metazoa; phylum Arthropoda; class Insecta; order Lepidoptera; family Ypsolophidae; genus Ypsolopha; species Ypsolopha sequella. Next base: position 17,202,061 of record OW204004.1, on the reverse strand, counting down.
CTAGATCTGTGGAGAAAGATTTATTACAGTGACAAGGTTGTGAGCAACCATCCCGCGGGGCGACAGACGTAGGCGGGGGCGAGGTTGCTTCGACTGCGCGGCTGCGAATGACGGTGAGTGACGCGCAGTTACAGTACCCGGCAGGCAATCGGCTATCCTCGGCTTTGTAGAGCGTCGTCTCTGTCACCGGACTGTTAGTGCTTCGTGCGACAGAGATGACACTACGATACGATGTGCATTATTTACTGCCGGTACCTGTACACGCGCTTCCCTTTTGCACTACACCGCCCGCTCCCCGCTAAAGGGATGTTCATTTATTACGTAAGACGTTCTAGAGGGTCAGACTAAATCATCTTTTTTCTTACATGGGGGCCTATGTTTTATTGGACTGAATTTCATCTCTTTAGTACTTAGACATGTATGAAAAACGATTCAGAGCGGGTCTTTAAAATGTTTTATTCATAATAATACGTCTACCAAATGCCGTTAATCACATGCAAAAAATGTTTGGCATGTTTTAGCTCAACTTTTATGTTGACTGTAACCCAATAGTTATTTGTGTTACAAGGGGGCCAAGGAATATTTTGTTCGTCAAGGTCGTTATTTTGAATTCAGAGCGAAGCGAAGTGAGCGTAGCAAGGAATTCAATATACGCCGCCCGAGAACAAAACATCTTGGCTCCGAGTTAAACACACAATTTTTTAACACTACCTATGAGAAAAAGAAAAAGCTACGAGTACCTGGTATTTTGTGGTAATGTTTTCAGGATTTAATAAATGACTATCACTACTTGAACTCATTTTCAGCGTGAAAGTTTCTGAGAAAAATGAAATCGAAAGGTTCTTTTTTTCAGAGCGCATTGCCGCCTAATCGCAACCGGCCAGTAACTTCTTCATAAATTATGCGTTCGATCTCTTTGGTTGACTGACGCTAATCTATCAGAAGCGCGAACGCGGACCAATTAGAAGAGAGAAAGTGCAAACTCCCATAGGAATATACTTGACTTTGGTATCCGCTATCCTCTAAATCCAATTCGCTTAGATTAAATTATGTTAAGGTGTGTTAAGATTTAGGTTTAATAAGCCGTATTTTAGAACTTGTGGTCGAAAATCCTCATGATGATGAATATTTTTAAGAAAAAGCTGCAACTTCCATTTGCCTTCGTGTGACGTTACTTGAGAAATAGCTGTTTAGAAATGTGTCCTTTGCTATCAAGATAAATTTATAAAAATTTGCTTCCGACTGATTTGACAGCTGCATGACAGATGAGTAAACAGACAGAGACAAACCACTTCTTTTTTAATAGCAATCACACATCACAATCAGTATAATGTCTAAAATTCTCAAGTGACGTCATATCGGACAATTCTTTAAAAAAATCATTAGAAAATAATGGTTCATTTATATACCAAAATAATGAAAACTATGTCCTAAAATGGCGGACATTTCCTGAAAAAAAAATCTTTTGGAAATTAAAGATACAGCCGGTAAGTATATAAAATACTACAAACCTGTGACATTCAAATCGCCCGTCCTCTCATTGTACCGGATCATCTGGGTCCGATCCAGCAACATGGCGGCTGCCGTGATCAGCTCCCTCCGTTTAGTCTCCAACATGGGCTCGTCCTGAACGTCCCCGTATGTTAGCCCGTACACCTGCGGGTTGATCCTCATCCGGACAAAGAGGTACGTGTAGCTGAGCCATTCCACAGCTTCGTCTATGTTCGTTACCGTGCCTAGGGCCACCTGTAGGAATTTAGATGTTGATCGTACATGTATGAAATCTTAATCGGTAAGATGCGTCCGATCTGGATTGCGAGTTATTGTTTTAGCGATAATGAGAATTGAGAAGGTTAAGTACAGTTTGTTTTTTGTCGTATGTGGGGTTGGCATCTGTAAATTCTATAAACTAGAATAAGGAGCTCGAAAACACCGAACAAGTCTGTCTATTATTTTACGTCACAAATTAAATGAAGTCTTTTTTTTTTAATTCAAAACTAAGAAGTAAACCAACCATGCTTTCTCTTCGTTTAGGTAACAAAATTAAAAATTCTAGGCTTTTTTAACTTCTAAAGAAAGCCTAGCAACAAAACAACTCTAAACCGCAAACATTTTAAACTCGGATAGTATGCAAAACTCCACCCGGGCAACCTTGAAACTAGGACAAATCCCGGAAAACCCAGACGCATGGCAACCCTAGTCGTATAGTATCCTAGCTTTTGGCCCACGGCTCCGCCCGTGATATTCGGTTTAATGTAATCCTTTTTCACACGGAAACAGTGTTTTTTTTTTTGGATAAAATGCAACATGTCTTAATTCATGGTTCGCTATCTCCACTCCAAATTTCATCCAAATCTGTCCATCTATTTCAGCGTGAAGAAGTAACAAACATACTAACTCACACACAAACTTTCGCATTAATAATATTAGTGGGATAGAAATATTAAATTTTCAATTTCTTTTTAGGGTTCCGTACCCAAAGGGTAACCAACGGGACCCTATTACTAAGACCACTGTCCGTCTGTCTCCAGATTGTATCTAATGAACCGTGATAGTTAGACAAATTGAAATGTTCACAGATGATGTATTTCTGTTGCCGCTATAACAACAAATACTAAAATACAGAATCAAATAAATATTTAAGGGGGCTCCCATACAACAAACGTGATTTTTTTCCGTTTTTATAGATAATGGTATCGAACTCTTCGTGCGCGAGTCCGACTCGCACTTGGCCGGTTTTTTATTTCTCAAGAACGCCTACGGTCTAGTTATAACGAAAATAGCTGTGAAACTCCCACCTACCTCAGCATTCAAATTATCTGCTAGCAGATTAATAAAGTTGCTCTCAATCGGGAACTGGTTCGTCATAGATTTGAGATAGTGTGTCAGTTTGTCGTGGGCCGTGATAATAATGCCTGTCCCTGAAGTGTCGAACTGCGGCCGCCCCGCGCGACCGAAGATTTGAAGCACATCCAGGATCGATAGATCGACGAATGAGCCGTGGCTCTGGTCGTAAATCTCTGTTCCCTGGGGAAAGTGTAATTATTTTATTTCTGTACCATAATGTATTTACATAATGTGCGCTTTTCCGACAGAGGTTTAATGAGCGTTTTTCCTTATGTCAAATTTAGTGATAAATGAGATTCCTAGATGGCACTGTCGTATTATTTAGCAACAGAATCAAAGACAAAATTTGCACCGATTCCAAACAAACGAAAAACCACTTTGACATTGATTGCTACGAAACATATTTTATATTTGGTGACATGGACAGCGACATCTGGAGGAAAGCTAGGAACTAAGAAAAAAAAAACAACGAGAAAAACGTTCATTACAATGAGGAACTTTCCAAGCCACATTCCTTAAAAATCTCATAAATGGCGCTGTAAAACTCCTTTAAATTAGGCTGCATGAGTATGATGCCCTTTGCTCGGGTAGAGAAAACTTTTAAGAAAAAAAGAGTCCAAAGTCATGCAGTTCGATTTATAGCAGAATAAAGGCAGAAAGAAATATGATAACGAAAACGAAATAAACAGAACAGAACATCGATCGATAAACAAATACTATTTTAACTGTATGACTAGTTTTAAACGAGCAAAGGTATCAAACTCATGCAGTCTAATGTGAAGGGGTTTTACAGCGCCATCTATGAGATATTTGAGTAACGTGGCCTGGAAAGTTCCTCATTGAAAATTAAAAGTATTTTGATTTCACGTAAACAGTTTACGTATTCAGTGGCTCCCAGACTAGACCATGGAGTGGAGAGTCTGTACCATGGATGCCGTATGTATAAGTAGATTACAATATAAATGATGATAGACAATGTTCGTACAGTACTCCCAAAGTAATAATGCGCATACAAATCTACTGTTCAGCAAAGTTCGTATTTCCTTACACTTCCTATACAATCAATACGGTCACGTGGTACGTCCGGTCGCTCGGCTATAGATTTGTATGCGCATTATTACTTTGGGAGCACTGTACAGGTGGCTAACAAAGTGACACTAAGATAAAATTAAAATAAAAGATCATTTCAAAAGTTGATAAACTAAAACCTAATCATAAGACTAAAATTAAAATTAAATAAATAATTGAAAAAATCAATAATTAATAATGAAGTTACAAACACTTTATAAAAATTAACACATTCATTAATTCTATTGTGTTTAGTGTGAGTGTGAGTAAAGTCGTATGTAAGGAAGTTTATGTTTGTTGGGAGAGGGAAGGGTGTGTGCGTGTGTGAAAGGAGGTGTGTGTGTGAGAGTGGGTTTACTTCACATGGGGACGTGAAGAAAATCAGTATACAGGGGACATAGGCGGATCTAGGATTTGATGTTGGGGGGGGGCATTCTGACAAGGTTTATCACAAAGTAAACAAAAGTAAAATCTTTCGACGCTTTCAGCTTTGATGCGCTTTGGCTAAACCTATTATGCCTTATAATACCTATATTATGTAAAAGTAGTGCGACCGAATATAATTGAAAAGTCGAGTCAGATGTATTGAATCCTGGGTGTTTTGGAGGGGGGGGGGGCATGACCCCTCAGTATTCGCCAATGACAGGGGATGATTTTAGGCCGGTGATAGTACGACGCGGTTTAACCGCTCCGGTCGACAGCGCGCGGTTCAGTATGTATGACGATGTATAGAGCCTTGCAGTGCTATAGGGTCGTTCGCAAATTACGTAACGGAATTTGGGAAATGGGGGAGGTCCGACCAGGCGTTACGGTCCTGTTTATATCAGTACGTACGTTAGGGGTGGGGCAAGGTTTGCGTTACGTTACGATTTTAAAAGGGGGGTCCCGCTAAGCGTTACGGTCCTGTTATGTGAAGGGAGGGGACGTCAAAGATTTGAGAAGTATGCGTTACGTAATTTGCAAACGACCCCTATGCGGCTAACCACGACGCGGTTGGGGACGAGCCGCGGCGCGCGACCGGGCCGCGGCAACCGCCTGCGGTCGCGCGGGGTGTTTCTATGGAAAGAAAAACTTAAGCAATGCATATTAGAGTAATAGATAGATAAGAGGTATAAAAGTGAGATATTATGGTAGGCTTTAGAGAAAAATATGTAGAATAATAAGGTAGAATAGTGAAAGTTTGAAGAGCGTTGTCGTCAACAAGTCTGCCTCTTGGTAATTGAAAACTATTTGTCTATTATAGAATTAAATGAGACTTGAGGATAATTCATGATTTATATAAAAACGGCTCACCTCAATACGTGTTATGATTGGGAAAGCCGACCAGTTTCAGCAGATGAAGGCAGTCTAAATCTGCTGAAACTGGTCGGCTTTCCCGATCATAACACGTATTGAGGTGAGCCGTTATTATATAAATCACTATTTGTCTAGTTGAGATTATGTATGGTGATGCAGAATATGACAGAAACTGCTCAAACTTGACTAATAGAATTCATGCAATGTCTTATAAACACTTCACGTATAGTACCCGGCAGTAAATAATGCACATCGGCTATCTTTGGCTTCGTAGAGTGTTGTCTCTGTCACCGGAATGTTAGCCCTTCGTGCGACAGAGACGACGCTACGATATGATGTGCATTATATACTGCCGTGAGCTGTAAGTATAGTTTTTGCTACGAGGCTCACCGAATAGCCTAACCGTCGTAAAATCTTAATTCTATAGAAGTCGTTTCACACGTCATATAGATGTAACAAAGTAACATGAGCAATGTTGGCCTAAATAAATATAAATGGAGAATAACAAAACGAGCGAATAAAAAAAAACTTAGCGACTGATGATGAAACACTGTTTTAATAACTTGAGCGGTATGAATTTGAGTAAGCGAAAAATTAACTAAACTGAAGACGAATATTGATTAATAATAAAATCCAGATCGAGCTTACAAAAAGTGGGCTGTAAATAATCCATTTTGCATACAAACATTTTAAGCGTGCGACTTAATATACTGAGTAGGCGAGTTTAAAGTATGAAATCAAAAACATTTCACCAAACTGGAAAAATAGGTGCGACGACGAGCGAAGCGAGGGGGAGCGTGTTAGGTTTACGTGTAAGATAAATAAGGAGCCGAGCGAAGCGGAGTTACCCCTTCTGTTAAATACTACCCCTTCATTTAACATAAAATGCCGCTCACTATAAATAAATCATTTGCCAAATATTAAAAAAAATGCAGGACATAATGTTGACACTCAAACACATATCAGGTCGCTCAAATATTATGAAGCTTCATATTTTGTAATTTAAGTAACTCAAATGAATGTTTTTAAGGGCGCACCGAGCGTTTGCCTTTGTCTCTGTCTTTTTCTTTACGTCTAAAGAGTAAAGATAATAACCAAACTTTTGCACTTTTTTAACGTTTTTCGTTGTTTTTTTTATTATATTGTTCTTAAATAAAAACCATCGTGTATAAACGCTCCAGTCATCTATGTTTATTTTAGTAAATAAATCATAATATGAAATTACTTATTTATATAAAAAAGTAGGGAAATAGAGGAAAAAAATACTCAAAAAGAGGTAACTTTGCGAATTGATTCTATCGAGCCAACTTTATCAAATCGTGTTTCCATCGTGTATACAGTCTAGTATATATACCCAATAGGTCCAATATATTTCCCTAGATTTTAATTTAATTGTTTACTACTTCAAACAAGGGTTATAAAAATGTGTTTGACTGTGTAAAAAGTTCGGTGCGCTCTTAAGTTGCTGTTCTATTGATTTCTCGTTACTCACAGTCAGTCGCTCACTTAGTAAAACCATAAGTCAAATTAATTATTTTTGTCACTTAAAATTTTAATTTACAGTCACTCGTTTTATTACTGCCCAATATAAATAACTTACTCTAATAATAACAGCATGTGCTGGCAAGTTGACACCCCAAGCCAGTGTCGATGTACAAACCAAAACTTTGATGTAGCCATCGGCAAAGAATTTCTCTACCATATTTCTGAAATATATTTTATCTTTGTTAGTAATATTCTTCTAGCAGTTATGTTAAAAAATATGCGAGAAAAGGGACAGGCTAAAAAATAGCGCTGTGACGTTGATCTTTCTTCACTTACAGCAAGAAAATTAGCATGATTCCTTTCTGTCAATAAATAACCTGTCAATTTATAATATGTATTTATAACCTATTAATTTATATATCTGTGTTAATTTACAAATACATTATGTTTTATTCTAGAGTTGAAACTTGACTGATTTTATAGGAAACCTGTTTCAAAATACCTAGACGTAGTATGTATTTCGAAATAATTCGTTTGGTTTTAAACAGTTAAAATTACAATTAATTAACAGTGAATATTTCAGCGCCATCTATTATCGCAGTGGGCATTATTTTTGTTACGTGACATCGCTGTGCAACTAGCGTCACCAATCGGTCTTTTTTAGCATCGTGTTCGTTAGAGGATTTAGCAACGCCATCTAGATTTCGTTAGAATTTTACACCTTTTGTGTGGCTACAAACTGATGTATGGGAACTGGTAGTCTATACGTGGTAATACTTAGTCTATGGTAATATATAAAATAGCACAACTTTGCTAGAAAAGTTCACTAACATTAAACTATTGTCGCGTAAAGCCATAAATCACATTTATTTAATACTTATATACAAAAATAATGAAAACAATAATACGTTGTGCGTTTGGGAACGAAAACTGACGCAACCACCTTAATAGTTTTTATAGCACACCGTGCGTAAAATGATCACTTTACGCACGTTGTACTCTAAAAAATTATACGAAACTCGTGCGAGAAACTTTTTCTCGACTCGTGTGATTGCAGCACTCGCCTTCGGCTCGTGCCGCAAACTCACACTCGTCAGAAAACGTTTCATCGCTCTCGTATCGTAATGCACTATTAAACTTTCATACATACATACATATACTCACGCCTGTCTCCCAGAGGGGTAGGCAGACTACAGATTTCCATCTGCTACGGTCCAGACACACCTCTCCCACATTTCAACTTTCATGACACAATATTACCAAACGTGCTACGAACCTATCACTCCTCAACATACCGGCGTGATGACACGCGAACCCAGCCGCGAATAATTCACCCAGTACTTTGTTTGGACTGCTTTGTATCGCCTTCTTGGCTTTCAGGAATGCCCCTGAAATTTGAGGAAAAATACTCAAAACACAACTGTATAAATCGTCACGACAATTATAACATAACATAAACATAAAAAGTATTTATTTTCAAACACAAAGTCACAATTGTTTTAAAGCAACTGGCTCCCAAAAAGTTAATACTGAGATTCAGGAACCAGTTTCTCCTCTTATATTATAAATTATACAGATCAAAGTGTTAGCGTAATAATTATTTACAAAAAAATACAAACAGGAATGTGGTTAGTAGGTACATGAAATCTTATAATATCATATTAGTGGGTTAGTATTACCATTAGGTTTTAATTTTTCCAAAAAAGAAGGTGAATTATATTATCTCAGAGGGTATCAAATTATAGTATTTTTTTCGCGATTCGAGGTTTTGGTCCATAGTAAAAGTTGTTCGTATGGACGAGTACTATCGCCAGTTAGCGGCTTCCGCAACTTTATTTTAATACCGAGTATATAAGGTTAAATAATATTAGTTAGCGAAACAGGTAGTACTAGTCTCTATGAACAACTGTTTGTATGGGAGCTAAGCGAAATTCGCAACTTTTTTTCTCTTCCTCCCATACAAATTGCTCCGATCAGCTGACTGGTTCAGTATGGAAAGGTGAAAACAAATTTCAAGAATTTCGCTTAGCTCCCATACAAACAATCGTTCATATAGACTAGTACTATCTGTTTACGCCAATTCCTTGAAAATTAAAATACGCGCTATACTCAGTCGTTCAACTCCTGGTATACCCTTTCCTTTCCCACTCACGCATCAACTACTACGCACCGAGTGAGAGAGAAGATCACGCCGTTATGTTGGCGACGTTGCAAAAGTCTACTGTATGACAACATAAAGAAAAATTCTCTTCCGCAAATGAACCTTCGACGCATGATTGCGTCTCCGCAATAAGAAAATATAAAAAATACATAAAATAATCATTTCCGCGTCTCAAAAAGACTATAACAAACAATAAAGTGCTCCAGTGTTCAGTTTTCATAAGGGTATAGCCGGCCGGCAGTGTTAGTGAAGACTTCGGACCTTCAGAGGAGTGAAAACCAACGGACCCTTTGTGCTGGTTACCAAAGGTGCAGGTGAGTCCTTTTCACTTCTGTTCTGCTATCTTCTTTCAAATCCAAAGGCAGGACAGTTTCCTCTCACCCCTGATCGACTGAGTAAGCACATTCTTCATTTATAGATACATAAACCGCGATTTTAGCTATATACATACAGTCCACTTATTAAATATAAAATATATCCACTATCTATGTTTTGAGTTTCACCAACTAATATTATTTAAACTTATATATCATATCCGATTATTTCCGATGAGAAAATATAGTTTCGTCTAGTTTTTAGAGTTCCGAAGTAAAGTAAAGTAAAGGAACCTTTATGGTGAGACTCCGTTGTCCGTCCGTCCGTCCGTATGTCACAGCCTCATAACTGTAGCACCGTTAAAGATAAAGAGATGAAATTTGGCACAAAAATAGCATTAATTTATCCATATATTACATTGTAAAAAAATATGAGCAAATTAATTTTAAATTGTTCAAAATATTTCCAAAAACAAAAGTGTGAAAAATAAATAATATCCTAAAAATACAATATGGGTATCAAATTATAGATATTAAAAAGTCGATAGAAAAAATATATACTTTTACTATGTTTACTGGCACTGGTTCCGAGACATCTTTAAAAAATCACATTATCTCCGAAACTGGTAGACCGTAAAATATGAAAAAAAAAATGTTGATTACAGATCATAACTGGCCAATTACAGGAAAACTATAGCGATTTAAAAAAAGTCTCCAAAACTGGTGGGCCGAAAAATATGAAAAAAAATCATGGTAATACGTGTTTACGTAAAGATTACAGGAAAAAGAAGCGGTAGAGAAATTCACGAGAAAAAAATGACACAATTAAATTTACAATAATACAGAACACTGGGTACACGAGTCTGACTCGCACTTGGCCGGTTTTTTTAAAGGAACTGCGGGTCTACCGTGTAATTCAGATTTTCATCAATATCATCTTGAGATTGAAATTTGACGAGCGTGCAAAAGAGATGGCATGTTAGGCGGGCGTCGTCGCACGCACGTCAAATTTCAATCTGAAGTTGATGTTGATGAAAATCAGAATTACGTGGTAGACCCGCTGGTAGTATGTAAGTCACGGATACTGTGCGGTAGAGCATTCCACAGTCTGATTGATTTGTCAGTGAACGTGTTGCCATAAGCACAACTACACTGGTGGACATAAAAATCGACTCAATCATTGTTGTTCTACATTTAAGGAAATAACCCAATCATACAATCATAAACATATGAAATATATAAAATATCATTTTAAAGGTATAGGCCTCCACCTTTGATTAAATGCATTTTTGTCTTAAAGTATTTGCTATACAGGCTGTATTTTTTTTAAAGTGATGAATTAATAAATATTGAAATAATCAAATAGCGAAAAATTGAAAAAAAACCTTTTACAAAATCATTCATTTATTCATTAATTAAGTTTAACATTAATAGTTCGTGTTCCCCCCTCTAGCCCTTATAACTGCTTGCAGCCGGTTCTTCATTGACCTAATAAGTTTTTAATTAATTAAATGAGTTTCACGTCCTGTATAGCGAATACTTTTAAACCAAAATGCATTTATTCAAAGGTGGAGGCCTATACCTTTAAAATGATATATATATACATATATATATATTTCATATGTTTATGTTTGTATGATTGAGTTATTCCCTTGAATGTAGGACAACAATGCTTGAGTCGATTTTTATGTCCACCAGTGTATTATGGGCATTACATTGGAACTAAGTAGCCTGCATATTTGTCTATGCCATTTCATTCATATAAATACTACCGATATCATATACAAGATGTCAATATACAATACCCGTGTCTTCTGGCTCAAAATGCTTCAAGTGTCCCTTCTTCTGCGCCAACTCTTTAAGGATCATGGCTGTCTGGTGCGTCGCGTTACGTGCGTGGACAAACACCATGACCTGGTGACCTTTCTGCACCATGTCGGCGGCTTTGTCGTAGCATATATCGTTCATTATATTCATCTGGAAATAATGTTGAGTAGTTTTATCGTAGTAATAAAATATAATATATGGCAGTTGGGGCCGAAAGGTGTTAGAATTGAGACCACGTACAGCAAAGCGTAGCGTAGGCCAGGGATAGGGAAACTAAGTGTTGAAAACTAGCCCGCGACCATCAAACAAAAATCAACTTAAGTTTACCTGACTGACGTTTATCGTTCATTTCGTGGTAAGTATAGAAATACGATGCACATAAATTCCGAATAACTCTTTTTTAGCGGCGGTAGCTCAGGCGTAGAACGCTTCGAAATCTTGAGATCCAGGTTAGATCCCCGGTCGGGCATGCACCAATGAGTTTTTCGGAATTTATGTGCATAGTATTTGTTCTTACTTACTGAACGGTGAAGGAAAACATCGTAAGGAAATCTGCATGCCCTAAAAGCGTGTATTTGTGCCCGAAGTACGGCGATATAGCTCACCACTAATCACGTTGGGACGTGATAATCGTTCGTGAAACGCAGGTGTACCGACTATGGACTTTGACTTGCATTCCACAGTTCACACTCGGAACACCTCTAGCACCCCCTCGGGGATTCATGTCGTGATGATATATTCATTTATTATATTTATATATCGTTTTCCACATTCTCATTGATGCGTGCTCGACTTGATCTCAATTTCGAGACCCAAGTTTGAATCCTGCCTGGTCGAGCTAACACGAATGAGTTTTTGGAAATTTTGCATAGTATTTGTATACCACTTGCTGAATGGCAAAGGAAAACACTGGAATAAAATCTGCACGCCGTAAAAAGCATGTATTTGTGCCTGAAGTACTATAGCGATTAGGTCCCGTATCACGTTGGGAGAAAGAGGGTGTACGACTTTTGAGTAACAGTCCACACTCGAAAACACCTCTGACAACCCCCTCATGGTTGTATGTCGTGACGATATGTATAAAAGCTTACCTGTCTAAGATGCATGCCTCCTCCACTGCCAACTTCCTTCACTCCTATGAACTGTTGTTCTAAGGGCACGGGCCGGAAGCGAGAGTCGAAAAAGAAGAGCCCTATATAGGGATTCACTCTTAGGAACCTGAAGAGTGGCAAAAATACCTTTTTAAAAACGAACTTTTATTTAAGCGAATACAATAAATTCAAGGTAGCGTTCCTAAACACCGTAAAGGTAATAATAAACTGTCACCCGTTCCACAACCACCCGAGTGAAAACGAACAGCTCGAAGTCTTTGAATAAACCTTGTCAGAAATAAAAAAAATACTTTGACAGTTGAATTTTACATTTACCCAAGCGTTCAGGAACGATGTGATGTTCTATGTTGAATTATTTGTTTTCAAAAATCTTGTCGCGTCCGCCATATTGGATTTAGAATGACGTCATTTAGCTTATCGTGCATCGCCTTGTAACAAAAAAAGCCGGCCAAGTGCGAGTCGGACTCGCGCACGAAGGGTTCCGTAAATGTCTATAAAAACGACAAAAAAAACATGTCTGTTGTATGGGGGCCCCCTTAAATATTTATTTTATTCTGTTTTTTAGTATTTGTTGTTATAGCGGCAACAGAAATACACCATCTGTGAAAATTTCAACTGTCTAACTATCACGGTTAGGAGATACAGCCTGGTGACAGACGGACAGACGGACGGACAGCAGAGTCTTAGTAATAGGGTCCCGTTGGTTATACTTTGGGTACGGAACCCTAAAAACGTGAGTGCAAAATTTTTGCTCAACCGGTTGGGGTAACTGGTTCAAAATACCCTGATTCTGATCTTTGATCACCTTTATCATGGACGGTCTTGAAAATAGCTCATTACAAGTTTACAAGACGACGGACCACCTTTCTTTTAAAGTATAGACGTTTGAGATTGCCGCCCCTAGGCAGTGCGTACGCGGCCAAGTGGCAAATCTGTCTATAAGCTATGACACATTTGAATGTGGCTATAGTTTATTCCCTGGGGACAGGTTGTACCCTAGGGACATAAGAGGACGGACAGTTCCATAAGGACATGTAGGAGGTAATATCTGAAACAACACATCTGATTCTGGAAATTCTTTCACTAACAGGAAGCTAAATTATCCCTGAGTGCTATAGGCTATAGTTGGTTCCCTGGCGACGGGCATTTCCCTAAAACTAAATAAACGCAAGCGGAGCCGCGGGCAAAAGCTAGTAGCTAAGAACACTCGATCAATCTACCTTTCAAACTAAAACTAAATCAAAATCTAGTCATCCGTTTGGGAGCTACGACCCAACAAACAAACACACAGACACATAGATACACATGTCAAACATCCCTCTGTTTGCTTCGGGGGTTAAAAAAAGAAGGTCACCACAGACATCCTGCCCCTCTATTCTGTATCTTTAGTTTCCAATTGGACTAGGTGCCTATCATCAAAAACATAGCTAAAAACGGAACTTTCAAAATTGCTATTAGTGAGTATTGAACTATTTACGAACTGTGTCGTCACTTCAAGTGCGAACATATCCTTAGACAATCGGAATTCGATAGTATATCTATGTTTTTGATGATAGGCACCCGAGTTCAAATGGCAACTAAAGATACATAATAGGCCCTCTGCACGCCAACCTATTTTTTAACTTGTACCATCTGTGGGTTGACTGGTGCTCTATGCATTAAGTCCGCCATTTTGTACTTTTACTGTACAATCAAGAATTTATGATGATGATGATTTAAATCGCTTACCTAGCGACATCCAAGTAATTCGGCAACGTAGCGGACAATCCAACGATCCTGATCATGTTCTGTGTAGACTCCACTTGTCTCAATGTCCTCGCCACTATCGCTTCGACTATCGGACCTCTGTCGCCGTGAAGTAAGTGCACTTCGTCTATGATCAATAGTTTTACTATCGACGCTAGTTCAGTGTCGGCTGGAATTGGATAATAAACTTTATTTAAATCCATCCATCAGCCTAGTTGGTCCACTGCTGGACATAAGCCTTTCCAGGACTTTGCCACCCCCGGCGGTCATCCTGGAAGAATTGCCCATACTCACACACGCTGGGTAGGCGGGTTGGTGAGCGCAGTGCCGGAACCCTCACACCAGTGACGCTGCTCCCCGTCACCAGTCTGTTCCATATAAGGCTCGGCTATTAGGGATGGATATACCGCCATCCATCGGTCCCAGGCATGGTGGGCCTTCTGGTTTTTTGCCTGTGAGCTGTCCTCTTACTCTCCCCCGAATTACTTCGAGGGGGTCTCCAAGTAAGATGGTGGTATCTCTACAGTCGAGCCCGGCATCATCTCTACCACCTTGTCTATTAAATAAATAAATAAAATAAAACAGTTCTTTATTAAAGTATATTCCCATTTGGAAAACACATTAAAATACACAATTTAAATAACAAAGACTAAAAATAAAAAAAAATTGGACAAGATTCGAATTATTACAATAAATTAATTATAGGTATATTTCTTTTTTATTATGTTAGCAAAGTTTGACAATCCAATGCTTCAACATAGGATAGTCAAATTTACTAGAAAACGTCCTCAGGATGTCGCTGTCACTGCCGCTGGTTCTGCGTATAATCGACGCGATCCGTTTGCGCATGATCGCAAAAAATCATCGGTGTGCGCCTCCGCAAACATTGTCGATGCACTACAGAACCGCGGCAGCCCCACCAACATCATGAAAATAATATTATACACGACGCGCAGGGCGTTATATTTAAGGTGGATGCGACGAATCTCGTTCCCAAACGATGATTGGTTTTCTTATTTTTGAATAAAAAGTATTAAGAGGCCGGCGCAGCAATCCTAGTTCATACAAATAAGAACACTGATTTAAACATGAAATATAAGAAAAATAAGTTTTCTATGGAAATTTTAAATTGCTTATATGTCTTCTTTAAATTAGTGTCCTTTCAAAATATGTATTTGGGAACCTAGATATTCTGTAATGCAATCGGAATAAATACACACTACCTTAAGAATATCTATGATTTACAAATGATTTTGGTATTTCATTTGTATGAACTAGGATTGCTGCGCCGGTCTCTTAAGTTAATGTGTTTTATGGCATTACACGACAGTAATTTTATGTCAATTAGGCTTTTCTAGCCTAGTATTGTTATCTTATGCATTACTTTCCGTTCTTTTTCATTTTGAGGCACGGAACTCTAGAATGATATAACCTACAATAGTTCTTACCTAAAAGGAACAGTAAATCATCAACAAAATTATCAAAGAAACATCAAAACCACTCACTCGCTCCCTTCCTTGTGACAACATCCCACTTCTCCGGCGTCGTGACAATCATCTGCGTCTGCTGCACCTCGGCCTTCGTCAGCTTCATGTCTCCAGTGAGCTCCTTCACTGTGATCCCGAGGCCAGCCAGCCTCTTCCCGAAGCTAGCCGTCATTTCCGAGGCCAGCGCTTTCATTGGGGCTATGTATATTATCTGGGGAGAAAGGTTTGAGATGAGAAATAAAATGATCCCGTCAATTTATTGATATCATCCATCAGCCTAGTTCGTCCACTGCTGGACATAAGCCTTTCCAGGACTTTGCCACTACCAGCCGTCATCCTGGAAGAATTGCCCATACTCACACACGCTGGGCAGGCAGGCGGGTTTGTGAGCACGGTGCCGAAACCCTCGCACCAGTGTCGCCGCTGCCCGCCACCAGTTTGTTCCATATAAGGCCCGGCTATTAGGGATGGATATACCGCCATCCATCGGTCCCAGGCATGGTGGGCCTCTTGGTTTTTTGCCTGTGAGCTGTCCTCTTACTCTCCCTCGAATTACTTCGAGGGGTCTCCAAATAAGATGGTGGTACCGCCACAGTCGAGCCCGGCATCAGCTCTACCATCTCTGATAAATGGATATATTTAATATAATTTCTTATACTCTATATTCAATCATAGCCGCGCAAAGATTCTTCCGGCTATGATTGAGTATAGAGTATAAGAAATATAAGTTAGTGTACGGAGGTATCTCTGAAGGATGCCAAACGGAACCCTATTACTAAGCTTCCGCTGTCTGTCGGTCTGTCACAGGGGTCTACAGCTTCAGCCGTTTTAGGCTGCCAGTTGAAATTTTTCACAACATACGTGTTACTTTACTATAGCTTCTATCAAGGCAAATAAAAAAAAAAATTAAAACCCAAGCACGCACCAAAAATCTACGAAAAAGTTGCATTTTTTCAAAGTTATTTGTTTTAACTGTATCTTAAATACGGTAATACAGACAAGTTTAAAATTTGGTCACATTGGTATACTCTAAAATAACTTAATAAAAATTAGGGTTCCTTACTAAAAGGGGGCCGAATTGATTCTCTGGCACTAATATTTTAGCGCCCTGTTTTTCTCGCTTTTATTATTATTATTAAAAATTCTTTATTGAACAAATAAAAGCATGTACATAGGCGAGCTTAATGCTAGTTAGCATTTTCTTCCAGCTAACCTTTGGCGATGTGGAACTTGCCAAGGGTAGTGCTTCGACGCTCTAATATCGGTTTGATATTGCTATGGCATCTATATTGTTGTTATTTACCATAATGTTTTTAGGGTTCCGTACCCATACTTTGTGGTGGTATGGAACTCTTCGTACGTGAGTCAGACTCGCGCTTGACCCAATTATTTCTTATCTATCTAAGCTTACTCACCTTAAATTTATTCTTCATAATAACCGAGTTTTCAATATGCTGCTTGATTTGATGCACCACGGTCAACAAAGCTATGTTGGTTTTCCCGGCTCCGGTCGGGGCACAAATGAGTAGGTTCTCATTTGTATTGTAGGCCGTTTGGAACACGACAGATTGGATTCTGTTCAGCTCCTTTATCTTTTCGAATGCCATTTGGCCGATCTGTGAATGAATAAGGCTTGGTTTAGGTGTTCTGTCTTTTTCTTTCAGTATTGAAATGACAGGGACGAAGCGCTGAATCGGGTTTGGTCCTGTCAGACATGTGGCACCGAATTGACACCAATATCAATATCAATTGCGTCTTTTTCTTAGTTTAATTTTTTGCAAATTGTTTCATGTTAGTTCCTAGTGTAAAATTATGTATATTTATTGTTTAGCATACTGAAATCCGTTATTGGCAGTATTAGCTGAGGTAATATTTAGTTAATGTTTACTGTATTTGCTGTGGATTTTGTTCATAAAAAAAGAAATAAAAAGAAATAATACAATTTTTTAACAATTTGAAATGTATAATTTATGAATAAGTTCATGTTGAAAGATCGCATTCTATCGCATTAGGTTACCCTGTAATGGTAGATTTAAGTTGTAAATAAATATATAAAAAAAAAAAAACGAGTGGTTCCTTGAGATGGGCATATGCTATGAAAAGATCCAAGGATATTGAAATTAAGGCGCGTCTCCCAGTAAAATGCTAAAATTTAATAATGTAACTTGAAAAAAAGGGAGGGCATTTTCAATGTTACATTTAAGTATATTTCAGAACTAGCCAACGTAATTTATGTCATTAGAATATTTGAAAATAAACCCCAATGCAACGAAAACATGGGTCTAAATAAGCGGTGTCAGTGTCAGTGTCGTTTCAAAAAGGAGAACATTCCGTAGGTGAGGGAGGAAGGGAGGCCAATTTGTGAAAACGGAGGACCTCCATTTAGATAAGTGAAATGTATTTGTGGATATATTAATAATTTGCAATATTCCGCTAAACACTCTTACCATGCTATTCAAAATGCAAACTCAAGCACCGCCCGCCCTCCCGCATAAAACATGCACAAGCAAAGCAACCAGTACGAGCACAAAAAAAGTAAGGTGCTTGAGTCTGCATTTTGAACAGCATGGTAAGAGTGTTTAGCGGAATATTGCAAATTATTAATATATCCACAAATTTATGATGGACTTCCGCAAAGTAACGCATTTTTCAATAAATTTCAAGTGAAATGTGTCTCTAGCGGTGTATCCACGAGAAAGGAGGGTTGCGCGGGGGGTTACAGCACAGCTGACAGCTAATATGACATCCACCCTCTTAGTTGGTTCCAACTGTACTTACCTCGTCCAGTTGAGATGTCGGAACGCGTTCGTTCCCTATTTCCAGTGCAGCCGGTTCGTTTTTAGGAATTATGACCTCTTCGTACTCCTTGTTGTCTTTCCTTATTGCATTCTCTGGCAGCATCAGTTTTAAGCCGGATACAAAACCTGAAAAAATAATGTAGTTATGCTGTGTATGTTTGTTTAAGTATACGTGGATATGTATATATAGCCACAAAAAAGGTGTAAAATTCTAAATCTAGATGGCGTTGCTAAATCCTCTAACGAACACGATGATAAAAAAGACTGATTGGTGACGCTAGTGGCACAGCGATGTCACGTAACATAAAAATAATTCCCACTTCGATAATAGATGGCGCTGAAATATTCATTGTTAGTGTAGCCAACTTAGCCCCATCTAGTTTTTCTAAGCAAAGCTATTACAGCCACATGTTTACTTGGTAACTATGAGTTTACTTGCAGCCAATTAAACAAATTATGCTTATTTGCAACACTTGGCGACACCTGTGTTGTAAGAGCGCGTAAAAAATTAGCTACGCCTTGATGTATGGGAGTTGTCGGTCTATACGTAGTAATACAAACCCCCGGTTTCTGAAAGGCCAATCAAAGTTAACAGTAGATTAAAAAAACTTTTACCGCAAATAACGGTGAAAATAAAGCATATATGAAGTCTGAATAGTGATTAATCAATAATTAACTTAGTTAATTTTTGGTTTCAATGTAAAATTCCCACTTTTTCTGGCTTAATCCGCAGATAATTATTTTTTAATCTACTGTTAACATTGATTGGCCTTTCAGAAACCGGGGGTTAGTCTATGACAGGGATGGCGAACCTTTATGAATCAACGCGTCATTTTTCTAAAGAAATATTTAATGAGGCCATGGACGTGCCGACAAATTTTTTTGATTAAGTGATTATTGGAAAAATAACGAAGCTAAATACTATCAACTCGAACCTTCATATAAACTTTTTAACTTTAAATTTAAGTGCGAACGGTTTCGATTGGTGGCGTGCCCGGAATATTTTGTTACGAGCCACTAATGGCACGCGTGCCATTGGTTCGCCAACCCTGGTCTATGATATCAATAACAGATCTGCAACTTCACGTTGATTTTCTTACCTGCTGAGTTCTTAGCATCAATAGAAGAATCGAACACATTCGGGTACTGCACTTTAGTTTGGAAGTATGATATCTTTTGTAAAACTGGGTCTGTGTTATTTTGGGACCTTGTTGCAGAAAATGGTACGACTGGTTTTGATAGTTCTGCTATTCTGAAATAATACAAAACAAAATACACATGTATACTCCGTACATCTAATCAAGCTATGCTTAGATCGACAGATAATAACACCAATTCGGCGCAACACAACTTGACTTAATTGACAGGACTAAACTTAATTTAAGTGTTCTGTCCTTTTCTTTCTGTATCGAAAAGACAAAGACGGGACACTCAAAATAAGTTTAGTCTTGTCAGATGTGTTGCGCCGAATCGACTTCATTGTCAGTGCATCGATTAACACGCACTGGAACTAAAAAACCGGTCAAGTGCGAGTCGGACTCGCATACGAAGTGTTCCGTATATAAACGGCAAAAAAAAAAAACATGTCTGTTGTATGGGAACCCCTTTAAATATTTATTTTATTCTGTTTTTTAGTATTTGTTGTTGTAGCGGCAACAGAAATACATCATCTGTGAACATTTCAACTGTCTAACTATCACGGTTAGTGAGACACAGCCTGGTGACAGACGGACAGCGGAGTCTTAGTAATAGGGTCCCGTTGGTTACCCTTTGGGTAAAGTTACCCTAAAAAGCACAACGTTGGATTTAAATATTCTATAAACTGACGACGAGACCTGTCCTGGCCCCGTAGCATAATGTTTAATCGCGCGCGATGCAACTTAGTTGAATCATAGCTGCGAGGAGCGTGACACGATTTTTTTGCGATTAAACAGTATGTTACGCACGCGTTATGCTCCTCGCACCTGTGATGCACCTAAGCCGCGTCGCGCGCTATTAAACATTGTGCTACGGGGCATGGAGAATGGAGTATAGGGTCATAGCATAGTAGATTACCTAGAATCGTACATTTTATCTGTGACTTTTTGTACGTTATAAAACTATTCCCAGAATCCTCCAATAGGTTCATTATAGGAATTAATATTCAGCTAAATCGGTTTAGGAGGTCTAGCATAGCAGACCATATGGAGCTTTAAGGTGGGCCATCCCACTCAGCTGCCATATAAATGCTTTAAGTGTTTGTGACGTCCTGCAACTTTGCACACATCTTTATATATGTTTCTCTTCCCCCCACACTGCACTCCGATCTATATCTCATCAAGAGGTGCAAGATGGCGAGATATTCAAAAAGCGCCGAATTTGTGAAATGGTTTCAGGTAAAAACTGTTATCAATGAAACGGTAACTGTTTATTTATAGAAAAGTGTTTAAACTTAGTCTTATTTACACGAACGACGTCTTTATTTCTCTCTTTTTATTTACATTATAGATAAAAATTATACAACTTGCTATACTTTGCGTAAAAACGAGGCAATATTCACGATATCCTGGCAGCTATTATGATGGTGTTTCATCAAATTTTAGCAATTAGATGTCACAAAAAAAAAAAAGAAAATAAGCTGTTTACTTCACATTCAGTTTTTACCTTTTGAATGAATCTAAAGATAAATCTATCCCTCTAGGTAGATCAACATACTGAGAGAGAGCACTGTATCACGCGTTATCGAGCTCGATATGGTTTGCTATGCTAGACTAGCTGTAAATTTTTAGTTAAGCCATGACGCCGGTCAGACAAACCGACAGATAACCGCCTAGGAATTTCAATGAAAAACTGACTTTGTAAAACCATACATGAAGTGTTTCAGACTAGCTTATGCCCACGCCTTCGCTCACGATTCTTTCTTTCAATTATTGTCAGTTTTCGGCTTGACGTTAATTTTAAATTATTTAATTTAATCAACACACCTTCCAGGGTCACTACAATGATAATAAAGAAAACCGCATCCAAATACGTTGAGCGGACCTCGAGTTAAAACGGAACATAGAGAAAAACAAACTTTAAAATTAAATGTTATTTTGGCCTTAGTAAAGTGGAGACCCCATCAAGTAAGACACATTAGACTTTGTACCTATCTTATATTCTTCTCTGTAGGGGCTAATGTCCTACTGCAAGTGTATAGCTTGATGTGGTCTCCACTGTACAATACTAATAAGCAATGACCTATTTCATATAAAATTTTGCAAAATAATTCAATGTACAAACATGATTTTTTACTATTTTATTATTACTATAGATTAATCATGTCGGGGCGTACTTTTTCTATGGGAAAACACAATTTCTGTTCGCGATTCTAAGTTTAAAATTGTTGGAGTACTAAAACCAGTTTTCGGTTCCTCAGCGAATAAAAATCCAGTCTAAATATGAGTCTACTTTTAGGGAGCTGGGGTACCCTAACTTACCTTCGAGCCCTCATAGCAGCTATATCAATTACTTCCTCTTCCTTCTCATCGTTTCTCCTCGCGTTCTTCACTCTCTTCTCCTCTTTCCTAACAAGCTTGGCCAGCATCTTCTCTTGTTCCGACAGGACAGAGACTTGGCAGAGATACTCAGGCATTTTGTTCTGGGGGAGCATAGCTGATGCCACTGGAATTGAGGTAGAGATGTTAGTGTTTTTGATGTGGGGAATCCTTTGTTTGCATCTCGTATAGGGGGCCTGGTCCTCTAAAAAGGCCGTTTTGCATGAATCACATTATGATTCTGTTCTAATGCCGTCTCTTTTGCACGCGTGAAAATACTCTGACTCCATCCTACTTTGAAAATTCAAAATTCAAAAAGTTTATTTTGCAAAGTAGGTATATATAATACACGTTTCACAAGTCAAATTTTAATCATATAAAAATATATGTAATAAAATAATAAATGTACATGAACTACTTAGATTAAATGTTTTTTTAATTTATGTAGCAATATATATACGATTAAAATTATAGGTAAAATATTATTATACAAGGTGAAATCCAATCAACCGCCCGAACCCATACCGGAGACCCGGCCAGGGACCAGGAACAGGTTCAATGATCACCAACCGAGCCCCCAGCACGAATCCAGGCAGCCGACCAAATCCCATCCTATATACTACATAGTAATAGGTTACATATATAAATACATGCCTACCTCCGCCCATTCGATTAGTCTTGCTAAGAAGAACGGGCAAGAAACATGGAAAGATCATGTCTTTTTTTTTAACATAAACTTATACTATACATCAAATTACTTATATCTACTTTAACCAAGGGATAAGAAAATACAAGACAGCAGGAATTCAGGTTAATGAAAAAAGAAAAACATATATATCTTTGCCTACCTGTCTCATATAGTCTATTTCCTTTTACAGTCTATAATTAATTAATGTTAACTCTTAAGAGGAATCAAAACTTAGGAAATTATATTAATTAATTAAATTATTATCTACTATCATCAAAATCAGTAACACTATAACACCATGCTTCACCATCATCCAAATATTCATTTCAAATCATTTTATGATTCACCCAAGTCGGCTTTTGTAGATCCCCTGTTCAGAACTTGTGCGTCACTTCCGGTACCTTCCGTCCTCTCCTTTAACTTGTTCAGGGACTCATAATTAAACACAATATTAAAAATATTGGAATCACGTCTATCGGCGTGGTCCTTGTCCCTGAGCGTGTTAAGGTGGTGGTTCTCACTCTCGCGGGGTTATGAGTGAAAATATAATTATTTTGTAGGTTTTCTTTTTATAATATAAAAACTACTCTTCAAATGAAAAAAGAAATCCAGTAAGTCTTTATTCCCATATTATAGATATTTAACTTGAAAGAAAAAGTAGAAGTGTTGAAGAAAGTCAGAGCAGCAGAGATCAACAGAAGATGCTGTTGTTTTGCTTGCGGATCTCATATCTGCTTATCTAGACAAGGGCCTGAAATGCATTGGCGTTTTTTTGGACCTGGCCAAGGCCTTTGATACGGTCTCAACTTCGATCCTCCTAAGAAAACTTGAATGTCTGGGCGTTAGAGGAACTGCACTATCCTGGTTCCGCAGCTATTTATCCGATAGAAAACAGCTTGTAAAGGTTGGATGTCACAAAAGCAACATGGAGACGGATAACTACGGTGTACCACAAGGCAGTATCCTGGGACCTACTTTGTTCATAATCTACATGAACGACTTACATGATCTTGAGATGAGTGGGGCGGAGACCATCTGCTACGCTGATGATACGGTGGTACTATTCCACGGTAACACATGGGAAAACGCTTTTCGGGCTACTGAAGAAGGGATGTTTATGGTTTATAACTGGCTTCAAAGCAATCTACTCACACTTAACTATAAAAAAACGAAATACGAGTGTTTCCATAAAACTGCCGCTTCTAAACCCCCGTCACAAAACAGCATAAAAATACATTCTTGTAATAATCATAACTACCAAATACTCTGTGACTGTGAAGTTATCGAGCGGGTCACAAGTCTTAAATATCTCGGGGTCATAGTCGATGAAAAACTCGGTTTCAAGGAACATATCCTGCTGTTGTCGAAGCGTGTTCGAAAAATCATTGGCATAATGAAAAAGCTCCGACATATAGCTAGCACCACAATCCTCAAAATGGTCTATATTACCCTCTGCCAATCACTCATCTTATACTGTATTCCGGTATGGGGCAGTGCCCCTAAAAACTCCATGATTGTTGCAGAAAGGGCCCAACGCTCAGTTCTAAAGGTGATGTTAAAGAAACCCTTCAGATACCCCACGGAGCTCCTGTATAAGGAAGCTCTGGTACTTACTGTTCGCCAACTTTTCATACAGAAAATTGCCACTATTTCTCACCGAGCTATGATTTGTTCAGCTGAATATAATAACTACTTAGGGAAGCGAGTTTTTAGAATGCCACAAACTCCTGTTAGGACTGTGATCGCGAGTAGATTCGGTAAATTTTTGAGGTCTGTCATTTATAATAACATACTCAAGTACCTTGATATAAAAACATGTTCTGTCGTACAAGTGAATGTCAAGTTGGTTAACTGGCTAAAAACTTTAAATTATGATGACACTGAAACCTTATTGTTAGTTGTAGTATAAATTTGTACATATTTTTTTTTGTTTAACTTAATGCAATGTATGTGCTCCATTTTTGTCATTTTTCATTTATTTTTTTCTATTTTTAGTAACTGTCTATGTGGGTATTTGCACATTAAAATTGTAATTGTAAATTAGTATTTTTTTTTTCTTAGAAAGAATGAAAGTATGGGTGGATGAATGAATGAATGAATGAATGTATTACTTGCATGCATGTACTTGAATTTTAAATTTTACTGTAAGCAATGTATAATTTTGTGTATTAATAACAATTATCTGGTACCCCGCATTGCTGGCTTAGCCGAGTTTGGGGACCCCTGGTAACTTAGTTAATTTGTTTCTCAGCATGTACACGTCTCTAGTAATAAGTATAGTTGAATAACAATTTTTGTAAAAACTCATGCAATAAAAATCATTTTGTCTTTTGTCTTTTTGTCAAGTAGAAACGATCAGGGTTTTGTTCTGATATGTGAAACTAGATGATGAAAAAGTAGTATTTTATAGAGCGAGACGGAATGGGACTGACACCGCCTTAAAGTAAGATGTACGTAAAAATCGTCGTAATAGTACATTATAGTATCTGCGATGAAACGTTTCGAGTTTCTCGCACGAGTTTCGTATAATTTTTTATAGCACAAGTGCGGAAAATGCCGACTTTACGCACGCGCAGCAAACTCACACTCGTCAGAAAACGTTTCATCGCTCTCGTATCGTAATGTACTATTTTTTATTCTACTTCTTTATCTGCAATCAGTCCTGTAGACTATAATCAGATGGGGTCTGCGAGTTTCTTATTTAAGCATGCTGATTTACAAATCAAGCATCTTTTCTTCAATTACTGATGATATGTGCCCTTTTCAGCCGTCTGATATCATTTGATGTCTCCACCAGTGCAGCAGCTAGCGGGTTAAAAAGTGGGCGTACATATTTGATAGTTCAATTGACACCCTAAACACTTATTATTATGTTATGTAACTTACTTTCACTTATACTAGGCTGTGGTGGGGGTGCTTTCAAACTATCTAACACGTCCTGCCGATGTTCTAACAGTTCTTGAATAAACTGAAACTTTTCGAACCCCAGTAGCTCGAACATGTCGTTTTGAATTTCGACATTGTTCCTTGGAGAATTGAGGAGCGTTATCACAGATTGTAAGATGTCCGCACTAGAGATTCCGTTGCTACTTTCGTAGAATTCTTTCATCTTTGTTTCAAGCCAGGCTTTGCCAAACTGAAATTATTTATAACAATATTATAGTATTTTTCTACATTAAAAATAAAGACTCTATAGTCTTTTATTTTTAAATTAAAAATACAAGACTCTCCAGTCTTTTGAGAGCGGTTTCGCAGCTGGATTGTGAAAAACCTGCCTTTTTCTAATAAATCGAAACAGAACACTTAAATTCAAAATGGAAACTTTGCGATGGCAGCATACATAATTCATAGTAGATGCTAGTGATTGTTGGCACTTGGTGGAGTTTATAAAACATTGTTTTAAAAAACACTTGTACTTATCCACATATTACGTACAACTTTATTATGCCCGACCGGTTTCGCTGTAATTAATTTGTTAGTTAGGATGTGTAAAAAGCCCTAGAAAATGCTTTACAGCGAAACCGGTCGGGCATAATAAAGTTGTACGTAATATGTGGATAAGTACAAGTGTTTTTTAAAACAACATAGGTAATAAGGTTTTGTTGAATAACTATTGAGTGAATTTTGAATTTAAGTATTCTGTTTCGATTAATTAGAAAAAGGTGTTTGCTTCATATATTTTTAAATACAGCTACCAAGATTTTTATATTGGTTTTTGGTCTCTCACATTCTAAGTTGTTTTTGTGTGACGGACCAATAGACATTGAGTTATAAAAAGATATACATCAACTTTAGTATGCAGGAGATAAGGCTTGTTTTCACGTGAGCCGCAACGCTAAAGCTTCAAACTTAATATATCTTTTAACATTTAAACTCGTTTCTTGGAAAAAGTATGATCAGTAAAATGTGTTGTTTCAGTCAATGTTAGTCCTCAATCCACAAGTTATCATTTCGTGTTAGATAAGATACTAAAAGATCCAGTGAGATGTTTTATATGCTCATTACTAAACACATTTCTATATATTTCTTAATTCATTCGTTTTAGAGATACTTTGAAGAAAATTCAAAGTGTAAGGATATGGGCTGAAGAGCTACAATACCTTTGCCTAGCATTAAATGAATAATCTAGCTGTGAATATCAATTTCTTTAAACAAAAATTACGTCCAAAAAGCCTTTGTTTAAAACACTAAGATTAAAAAAAAATTATTTATGAAAAAATCCAAATTTTAGGAAAGGGTAAAATACAAATCCCTTTTATATACTTTAAAAAATTATATACTTTCATTTTAGCTATTAAAATTAGCACTAAAATCAGCAAAATTACACACGGTATGTTCAGGGAAAAGAAGTAAACAAATTCATACTGGAGAATGTGAAAAACGCAAAATAAAATTTAGGCTTCCTATACTAATTGACTTGCTCTTTTGGGAAGCTTTAGCATAGATCTATGCTACAGACACCATAATATATAATTCAATGGGGTCTACTTTTATAAAGGCCACCAGTTGGCGCCACTGGCACGTAAGGTATATGTCAAAGGTTTGTTAGGTTAGATTTACATAGAAGTTCGATTTTTTGTTTTGCTTATCCATATAATATTATTTTTTTTCTTTCTTAAATGCGAATAAACAATGCCGCAATGATGTGCAGTTCCGTTATGTTCCAAAACGAAAGGAGGACTTAAGTTTTGTTTTAGTCCCTCTTTTCTTTAGCTCTAATCTTAATTCATTTACTTTCATTGCACCGTACCTTGAATAATAAACCTGAAACTATGAATTTATGTCGACTAATACACAAATAACTAATAAAAAGCCATAGCTTTCGCCGTTTCGCGGGCATTTGACGTTTCTCTATACCTGTCGCCTCAGTGGCGCCACCTGACGTCGATAGTAGCCCTCATTGTCGTATTTTTCTTCCGGCAGATTAAAGGTTAAACAAGTATCAGCGCACAAATAATATTTTTTTTTGCAAAAAGGGTAGTTGAACCTTGGTAAGTACTAACCACTTACCAAGTCTCCAGTATGAACTTGCCTATACAAATCAAAGTCACTTTATATTTTTTACTTACTTTAGACACATGAGTAGGCTTGTCAACTCTAGTTATTGAAGCTCTTTCAACTGGGTGACTACTGTACTTCATGGTGAAATCTGTGACAATATGACTGTCTGTTGCTGGCTTTATGGTCAACTTGGCCAGAGGTTTCTTTGTAGGTTTGTATGGAACATATTTGCAGACTATGTGCTCGCCCCAGAGTTTTATATTCTCTTTGTTTTCTCCACTCAATTCTTCTCTTATGTACTCTTTTGTGTCTTCTGATATTTCAGTCGATATTTTTGACACTATCTGTAAAGGACAAGGAAAATAATTTATAGCAATACACCCTTCATGTCCTAATACAAGAAACTAGTTTTTTCATTGCATCAGAATTTTCTAATTTCTAGTATAATTTTGCAAAATTTTGTCTCGTTATTTTCAAGTTTTGCTATAGACAGAAGAACACTGAGGCTTTTCTATAAGGACTTCTATGAAAACTCTATTGTAACACACATAAGTATAGTTTCATTCATTACTTTATCTTTAATCCCACGCATGATTCATACAGCATCCTCATATTATTTATTCACCTTTATTTTATATACCTACTATTCATCTCTTGTAATTATATGTTTATCTATAATACTAGCATTGTTCGGTTTTTTTTTCTCTGGTGGCAAATGCTGAGCTTGCTACCTTTTGTCAAAAAATACAAGCTAAATGTAAATAGATAGTTACGTCATATTAAATAAGTACTTTTTTTACGTGAGTTGCTTTAAGTTTTAGAATCTATTATTTTATTTAACTCTAGAAAGAGGACCTACGAGGCGCCTGCAGTAAAAATATTTATTTGTATCTTTTCATTTGTCCGTCATCAAGTCATCAGTCAACACTTTCACAAGGTTATTTCAATATGTTAAGTATCTTAGTTTTGTTAGCATGGGCATGAGCGTGAGCATAAGAAATATATTATAGCACACTGTGCGTAAAATGACCGCTTTACGCACGCTGCGCGTAATAAAAAATTATACGAAACTCGTGCGAGAAACTTTTTCTCGACTCGTGTGATTGCAGCACTCGCCTTCGGCTCGTGCCGCAAACTCACACTCGTCAGAAAACGTTTCATCGCTCTCGTATCGTAATATACTATTAGTCTCGACTATCTATACATTATAGGTTTTATTTTTTTACACTGATTACATTGTTTAGTTATTTTGTAAGAGAAGAAACAAATTTCATAACATTTTACAAGAGGTAAATTTATAAAAATGAATAAAATTACTATTTAATTGCATTTTATTTATAAAGCTAGAACTTAACTTTATAAGTGATAAGTATAAAATAAATTAAAATAACTAAATCTGTTGAAAAAGTTAATTATAAAAGCGTAGTGCCTCTGAGACGTATGGTTATCTTTAACATACCTTGCAATATGATTATCTTTCTAGAGTTAAGCCTTTACGTGTATATTTCTCTCACAAAGTAATTTTTTTTGTTAACTGTAAAGTCATATTTTGTTGACTTATGCCATGGAAAGACAAAGACCAAACTTTCACTATCAGGGTTTCCAATTTTGGCGAAACTCTTCACCTACCTCACAAATTTTATTAGCAGTAGCAGATGTCACGGTTCCAAACGTCTGCCTCAACTGCGACAGATGCTTCAGCATCACAATATCCTGGTCAAGGAACATCCTCAGTGACAGTACCGCTGCATCCTCCACCACATCGTCTGGCTGACCATCACCGGCTAGCACTATTGATGCAGATTTCAGCTCAGACATGAGGGATACAATGGAGCTGGAGTTGGATTCACTTTGCTTGATGTGGTTGTTTATGTCTGACCATGATTTGAATCTGTGAGAAAAATATAATGCATTCACTATCAGTTTAACATTTTAAATGACCTAATGTAGATTTTTATGCAAGAGTATTGTAGTATTTTTATAATTTTACCAGAATTGAATAGTTTAGTAAGCCTATAGCTTTCTGATGGATGTTGTGTATATGTCATTGACGGATGGTAGAATTGGGCAGATCGTAAAGTATGAAATCGTAAATCTTTCACCAAAAGTAAAAAAATAGGTGAGACTAGGAGTGGAGCGAGTTAGATTAACATGTAAATACATTTAGGGAGCCAAGCAATGCGGAACGGAGCGAGGCAACCCTCTTAGTCTTAACAGAAATATGATTTGACCTGGCAGGTTGTGATATTCTCAATTCTGCGATGTGCCAATGATAAATACACAAACAGGGTATGTCAGAAAACATTCAGAATTTCTCAATAATTTTGTGATAAGATCATAGAGTAATAAAAAACATTGTTTATATAAAATATATTAGTTTTAATCATTTTTCCAGCATCAGAGCTTTTGTTAGGACACAATACCTACCTACATGTTTTATTGTTTTCAGTGGGCTAAAAGATTAGTATCAAACATACCTCTGTAATTTTCTTGATTTAACAATATTAGGTTTGGTTGGGTCTACCACTGGCTTCAGACATCTTGGTTTGTCGAGTTGTGTGTGTGCCCTTAGGGCTCTGGTTAGACGAGGAAGTTCTGACATATTTGTATCTTGTCGCTATTGCTAGCTGTATGTATTTTTCAATGCTTGTTGGAAATTCCAGATTGATTTTCTAGGAAAATTTAAAACAAAAATATTAAACAAATGTTTTTTTTTGAGAGCGTAATAAGAAAATGCAGAGTACAGCTGTTTTGTTTACATTAGGGAAAAAAATGTGGTGAAACATTGTTTTGAATAGTGAACAACAATTAGGTATATTTAGAGGATATCAAGGAAAAAAAAAATACTAAGTATTAATAAAAGTACATAACTGACTAACCAGAATTAAATGCGACGAATAAATGCTCGTAAAGATATATAATTTTTCACAATATTTAGATTTTTCCACGTCGAAATCGGAGAAATTAACCGCAGACAGACGTTCACAGAGGTTGCTGCAGTGTTGCCAGATAACAAAAGAGAAAATGCGGAAAAATTGCTTAAAAAAAGTAAAAAAGCGGAATTTCTTGTTTTTTATACCTATTTATTTATAGCATTTCAAAATTACTCCAAGAAAACACGTCCTCAGGATCGCCGTATTTTTTTTTGGAAAGTAGTCAATATTAGCTGCGCTAAATTTTGTTAGCTAGGTACCATACTTTTAAAAGCTATGAAATTAGCAACCTTAGCAAACAATTATTAGTATTAGTTGATGCACAACTTCAAATGAGCATATCACATTGTGTAATTTGGTAAATATAAATAATATAGACAGTAGACTATAGGGCTGACCGATTCGTTTTAGAATAAACGCAAAATCTGTAAGTTCGCTCCTTAGAAAAAAAATACGAAATTACCTCTAAATTTCATGTTTTTCGAGTATTAAATGTAATACTCGTATTACACTGATTACACAAATGACTACGCTTGTTCGTTTTAGAATATTTCAATAATTTCATCTAGAAGCAGAGGTATTAAATAAAAAAGCAGGTTTTTCAGGTCGCGTGTTTCTTGGTGGTCGTAACAGCCACGGTGGAGAGCGCGCTATTTTAATCTAAAAGCTAAGGTCGTAAAGTTCAGTCATGATTGATTCAAAGTGAGTGCTCAATCTGACTTTATTAGTAGCCCGAACAAGTACCTACTCCACTTGTGTTTACTGTTGAAGTTATTTATAAGCTTATGTTATTTAAATTTGAAAAATTTTCAACTTGAAAAAGTCTTTAATTGTTTGAGGAGATTCGAAAAAAAGCGGAACCGCGTTAACCCAAGGTGGAAAGCGGATCCATTGGCAAAAAAGCGGGGTAAAACGTGGAAAAGCGGTACATCTGGCAACACCTGCATGAAACTTGGGTAGCGTTCCTAAACGCAGGGGTAAAGGTAAAAATAAAATTAATCAAGTCAACGTTCCACAACCCAAGTGAAAACGAACAGTTCATACACCTTGTCAGGATAGCGATCCTAAACGCCTGGGTAAATGTAAAATTTAAACTGTCAAAGTGAATTTTACATTTCAGACAAGGTTTTTTTTACGGATAATTGTACGTTTTTATATTGTACGTTTTCACTTGGGTGCAGGGTTGGATTCAGATCCTCGGAAAATTATTGTCTATGGGAATTAAAAATATACTACTTGGCTAAAATTATACTACATTTCGTTTTTCGTCAATTTTTGTTTTGAATTGAAATAAAATTGCCTATTTGTTAGTGAAATTTAAAAAAAAAGTACTAAAAATATACATAATTTAATAAAATATTTGTTTATTTAGTTACTTGTTTGTGAAACTTTTAAAAAAATTTCTGAAAATATTCATCACGCACAGAAATTCACTATATTAGGGTAAATATTAAAAAGCAAAACGTCTCAACCAATAAAACAAGTCGGTTGGCCTGAATATAAAATTATGGTATTTTTACGTAGTATAGTTCCATTAAGATACTACATACTACATGCTATGAAAATATGGTACAAATAGTATAATTATACTACGAAATCCAACCCTGCTTGGGTGGTTGTGGAACGGTTGACAGTTAAATTTTACATTTACCCGGGCGTTTAGGAACGCAACCCAGAAATGTAAAATTCCTCGTACCAAGTATCAAGTATATTATTGATAAAATTCATTATTATGCTATTCTACCTTACTTTACTATATAGGTCTCGGACTAAGGATTACATTATAAGGATTATGATATTATGATTCTTGGTCCGAGACATAGCTACTTCACAAACGTCAAATTTGACATTGGTCTGTCTGCGTTACAAAATTAGCTCCTACTGCCGGCAATGAGCCATTTTCCAGGTTAGCTGTTTAAGAACTTGAAAAATTATATAATCTAGGTATTAAAGCCAATTCTGAAGGCTTTAATTTTAGTTTTAGTGCTGTCAAAGCTTAAAGTTTTCCAAAGAAAT
The DNA here is from genome assembly GCA_934047225.1 of Ypsolopha sequella. NCBI lineage: Eukaryota > Metazoa > Arthropoda > Insecta > Lepidoptera > Ypsolophidae > Ypsolopha > Ypsolopha sequella. Next base: position 17,169,767 of record OW204004.1, on the reverse strand, counting down.
TTAGTTTCTAATCCTAACTCTTAAGGACTATTTTGTATCGAAGAAAATTTAGTTTTGACAGCTCTTAAACCAAAATTAAAGCCTTCAGAATCGGCTTTATTGGCTAAATAGGCCTTTCTAAAAGATTTAAAACAGATCAAATTCAATTTTGGTTCATCTCTGGCTATCAGTTATACTCGTAACATTCTACACCTTCACTGTGTTTGTTTTGTTATAAGTTTTGCTTGGATAATTTTAATAAGTACTAATACTATCTGGCACCGAATATTATCTGGACGCCGATTTCTACTCCTTATTTAGCTACTTATATAACTGTTTGGAAACTGATAACAACGAGAATTTTGCACTCGGATCCCTTTGCCGAAATTTGCCGAAATCAAATTATGAGCAAATACTACAGCTCTTGGCCCCTTGCAGCACTTAAGCAGATTTAGAGAAGCGAACAAGAAAAAAGCTGCACCTAACTTTTAATCTTTTTTTTTGTGGGTTATTTTTTTTATTGATTAAATAATTTAATATAATTAAAAACTAAACTTAATCTAAATTAAAATTTCTAACAAATATAATGCATACATTAAATAAAATATGTTTTTTAAGTCGTCACCGTTGGGGGGGGGGTACCCAAGACGCTGGAAGCGTTACCTCGTTGGATCGCTAAAATGATCCTCTGACCGAGGTAGCTCCGGCCCTTGGGTCACCAGAGGCGTCGACCAGGCGTGCCGACAATTCTTTAAAAACTTGCCGCGCGGCATTTTAATCCGAAGTCGTTAGACAACGCCATCTCTGTAATTTTTATGAAAGCTAGCTTGGAATACGGCTCATTACGAATTAATGGACAGGTGAGCGAGATGATTGTCAAGTAAAAAGAAGGAAGGAATTTGCGTCCCGTACTTGAGGGTTTATTTAGCTCTGACGGGCGACGACTTTCACTCAAAACGAAAAAATGTTTGATATTCCTGCATTTTCGTAGCAATGACAGTCAACGTTCTAATTCGCAAGCGAAATGTTAGGTGGCAGAGTATAGAATAGCATAGTGTTAATAGTGCTAAAACTATGTACCATCAAACTTCTCACGCTCATCAAGTTGTTCCGAATATAAAATGGCGTCCATCACTGTTTAAATTTATGATCCATTCAGAACGCGAAATGGACGTTATGGCTTAGCGTTATGGTCATGCATCAATAAATGTAACGATTGTCGCGACGACTACGGTCACGAAACTGTGAATGTAAATGCTGGCAACACTAGAGTAAAAATAATAATCTAGATTGTCTATGGTCGTGAGCCTTTTTCCTTAGGCACCACCAGTTTTACGTTCTCCAAAACCAGGGGATCACACAACAATCCTCTTAGAACCCTAAATACATATGTGGCTAAGGTCAGCGGGTCTACCGCGTAATTCTCATTTTCATCAACATCAACTTGAGATTGAAATTTGACGTGCGTGCGACGACGCCCGCCTAACTTGCCATCTCTTTTGCACGCATTGAATTTCGCATGCATTTGCTTGAAGTTGATACAAATGAGAATTACGCGGTAGAGCCCCAGATCCCTTCGGACTTCTAATTTTGTGTACCCAACCATACCCAAAATAAACAATGTTGGGTAGAGTAGTAGATAACCTGTATATACACCATATATTTTGAGAAACAGAAATCTTAAAAACTTATTTTGAATACGCTCCAGCATTAGACTATATTTAATTTCCTGCGGGGCCCAAATGATCGCGTTATTTTCTAATTTACTCCTGAATAGAGCATTGTACAAGGATATGGCAGCTCGAGTATCTGCGAATACTTGACACCTACGGAGCACAAATCCATAAATTTTAAACGCACTTTTACAAACGTCCACAAATGGATCTGATGTGATTTTAACACCCAGATCCCGCACCGAGTTCAACCGCGCGAGCGGCGCACCACCGGCCAGCGTATATTGGCGGTGGTGTGGCGGTCGCGCGCGGCTGAACATGAACTGCACGCATTTGGAGTCGTTGAAGTGGAGCTTGTTGTAGTGACTCCACTGTACCACCCTATCTATGTCCCGCTGCAGTCTGTCACAGTCAGCCTCATCTCTGATAGCTAGGAGCAGCTTGAGGTCATCTGATTGCAGATGGCAGGCATGTGGCGTCTCTTGCAACGTTCTGAAGGTCATTTATCATTATTAAAAATTCTAGAGGCCCTAAATTACTGCCCTGACTGACTCCTGAATTTGTGCTGTATGATTTGGAGAAGCTATTGCCAAAGTTGACGTATTGTTGTCTATTTGAAAGATAACTGCTGAAGAAAGCCAGTGAATGTGAGGTACATACAACCGATCGCTGCTAGCTTAGCAAAAATGATGTCATTATCTACGTTGTCGAAGGCTTTTTAAAATCAAATCACGGAAAGTCGAGGACTATCGCCAGTTTCCGGCTTCTACAACTTCATTTGAACAACCTGTATATATGTATATATTAAATTAAAATTGTCTCGGTGAACCCCCCCCCCCCACAAGTGAAAGCTATCTAAGCGCCCGTGCGTTGTAAGTTCCAGAAAACGAATGGGCACTTTTCATATTTCTCTCATTCTTCCGAATGACACGTTTAAAGTCACCTCTTTTTTAATAAATAAAACCATTGAAAACATTGTTATTTAAAGTTGCTTTATTTTAATAAGCAATAGTTACATATAGATACATACTATCATTTTATATGGTTTTATTACACAAAGCAGTTGATGATGTTTAATTACACGGATTTAACATAATCATGTACTTATATAGAGGTACATGCCATTTCTTATATACAGGTTGTAAATAGATTGCGAGCAGTATTTTATTACTCATACTGAACTGCTTTCTCTAAGTAATAAACCCGCACCAATGAAAAAAAAAACTTCATTTCCAAGTCAAACAGTAGGTAAATAATTTATGTAGAAAATAAATTAGAAAAAACGTATGCATTAATTTCAAGTCATATCATTTCATTTCATATTTCATTTCTTTTCATATCATAATTTATTTATTGCGCTAACATCACAATGTACTTTGTATTCTAAGGGAGAAACTGGCTTCTGGAAACTGGAACACATCCCCTTAACTACTTTGAGAGCCAGTTGCTCAAACGTATCTTTCTAAATGTTTGATGTCATGTTAGATACAGGTCACGGCAGTAAATAATGCACATCGTATCGTAGTGTCATCTCTGTCGCACGAAGCACTAACAGTCCGGTGACAGAGACAGCGTTCTACAAAACCGATGATAGGCGATGTGCATAATTTTCTGCCGGGTACTGTATATTTTTTTAATGTTGTTTGTGCAGTACCTATATTATGCGACTTTAGTTTGCTGGCAGGCTATTTACAACGTGTATTAACATGTAGGTATAGCTATGTTCATTTTGCTGGGTAGGTACACTTTTATCCGGGAAAACTGCGGTATGAACAACATCTATGTTAACATTTTATTCGTTAAATATAATTATTATTCTTATAAATACAATAATAATAAATAAAACTGAAATTACATGTTAACAATTTTGATTCTTATAATCATAATACCTACCACGATAACATTTATTTTGATGTTTTTCTACCTCTTTAGGTATTTGTTTGAAAACCATTTCACAATGGATTTTATTATTAACTGTTCTAACATTCCAATAACATTTTAAGTTTAAGGTTAAACGTCAGTAGCTTAGCGTAAAGTGCATAACTTAACTTTGTTTTTCTTGTTTAGAATTTTAAAATTGGAAAGCATTTTGATCTGTGGCATTTGACGCTAATATTTCATTATTAGTGAGGTTTATAAAGCACTAGCGATCCGCCCCGGCTTCGCACGGGCATGTAAAATACATATAAACCTTCCTCTTGAATCACTATATCTATTAAAAAAACCGCATCAAAATCCGTTGCGTAGTTTTAAAGATCTAAGCATACATAGGGACAGACAGACAGCGGGAAGCGACTTTGTTTTATACTATGTAGTGAAGAGTTTGAATTATACACTACTAGCATCAATGCTATTATTCATGATCTTCTCAAAACCAACTTAAAATGCTGTTTTAACTTTGTTTGGACAAGATCATGACTAATTGAGCATTAAATTTCAGACTCATGCTTCATAAACTTCACTAATACTGAACTATTGGCGTCAACTGCCACATACCAAAATGTTTTTCAATTTTTAACTTTTAAACAAGAACAACAAAGTTAAGTTATTCACTTAACGCTAAGCGGCTAATGTTTCACCTTAAGTTCAAGTAGTGCATGAAGTTTTAAACATCAAAAAGAAAATCAAACAATTTAACACAATGGGATATGTGTCCCGTCTTCTATTGTTTCACTCTTGTTTTTTTCCAGTCCCATGAGGGTTAAGAAATCAATATTTGGTACGAAATTAGGCTTAATTTACATTAATTTACTTAATGGAATAGGAATAATGGAATAATTTACTTAATCTGAGATGGAATGTATTTTTTCAAGTCCTCCATTCACTTTTAAATTGAATATAGGTCCTTTTTAATATGATGTTGTTTTTAGAAAAGGAGTTGATAATTCAAGAGAAATCAACTAATTGCAATATTCTTTTCAAATGCACAAAATATTGCTGCGGCAAAACTTTATGCACAAAATATTGCTGCGGCATAATTTTATGCATTTATCAAATAAACTAACAGAGTCCAATTTGTCAAACATTTCGCCTGATTACAGAACGCCAAAACATAGGTTAAATTGAAGAAAACACCGTTTTCCACTTCCCTAGTCCCTGGGTATACTGTTTCATTATATATTTATCTTTATTAACATTTACACCCAACCGGTTTCGAAATTTTCCAGGGCTCCATAAACAGCATGATTTGTTTATTTCAAGACCTAAAAAGTCCAGGAAAATAAATTAATATTCGGAACTGGTTGGGTCAATTTAGGGTTATAAAGGTTAATATAGTTTGACAGTGTACAAGAATGTTTTCTTCAAGATACTTTTGTTTTTTTTTTAAACTTGATAACGATAGCTGCAATAAACAGCAGGTACCAAGATAGGCAAATCGATTTTCGGTATACTTACAGTTAGCAACATTTTGTGAATTACGAAGTTGAATTTTTTTCCCGTATGTGTTATTATTATTGTGTATACAAATATTTATTTTTATAACCTTCAATCCCAATTAACGTATAAGTTCCCTGTCCGTAGATCTTTCGTGAGTGATAAAGTAGAATATATATTCTAACAGTTGAGAAACAAATACAATAGAAAGAAATTTAAACATTGAATTATTCCTCTTTATCACTTTAAATAGTTTTACCGACAGGGTTTCTGAGTATCTACAAAAATAAGCCATGTTCATTGGACTATTGGATTTTCTCTGAGAGCACACTTGGGTTTACCAAGTCAGAGAAATAAAGAAAGAGAAATCATGTAATTTGATCAATAGATAAATACTTATCGCGATTAAAAAAAAACATAACATGAAAAAAATATGTTGTTTTTTAATGTTTGGCAAAAATTTGACTCCATACATAATTCTTATCTAAAATACCTATAGATTAACATACTTTAATATTGTTATTCTGGTGTATTTTTATTATTTACCTTACAGTGAATGTTTGGGAGACCTCTGTTTCGAAAATGCACAGTGGGTAGTTTTTAGTTTCGCTCTAAATTTTGCCATCCGACGTCTGAAGAACAAAGACGATGTTAGAAGGCTTATTCATAGATAAATTAAAAGACATTAACCTGCTTACTAAACTAAAATAATATAACAATTTAAGTCTGTTGTTATGTTGGACGAATTCGTCTGTTTATTAGTAAACAGGTAAAAATGTATTTATTTGGTAACTATCGACAAAAAAAAAACAAAAAAAAAACAAGTGCAGTAAAATCTATGCAATTTCGAAACAGAGGCTTAACTTAAGAGACTAAAATTTACTGCATTACTTTAATTTTCCTAGATTATGATTTTCAACAATAACGAAGTGCAATTTTGTTTTCTTCATATAGTATAAACCATTTCCATGTTACAGCGTGACGGTTCATTTGGACTTTATAAAATTTACTGGTAGGTCTTTGTATCGTAACTGGTATTTATAGGTCTTTGTATCGTAACTGGTAGGTCTTTGTATCGTAACTGGTAGTTATTATTTTTGAATTTGATGAAACTATTTTATATAAGTACCTAGATCAGTTTTTTGTTTCTATTAATTAGGTTAATTTTTGTATACAATCGAAAACTAGATACACTCGTACATGATTAAAACCACACCATTATTCAACTAAGTTATTGAATGTATTTATCAAAACAATCTACTGTAATGTACCTTTTTACAAGCACTAGCTAAAAAGCAGATACTTTTTACACAGTGATACATGCAAACGATATATATATATATATATATATATAGATAATTGAACGTATTGTAAATGTTACACTCGTTAAAAATGGTGGATATTACTACAACTTTGCTTGGTATTATTACATACATAAAACGCAAGGTTTTAAAGCTAGGATTCACTCATTCTTTCTACATAAATATGACAACGTCTAGTAAACGCATAACAAAATTTCAACATACAAAAACTAGAATAAGTGAAAACGTAGCTTTTCTTCTACTTTCTATTTAAAATAGTATTTAAACAACATTTTAACTATTACATTCTACTTCGTTTCAAATAGAAATCACGGTTGAAAATTTTCAAGGTAACAGGTTAGGTGTTTAAAGTAAAAATGGAGGAAGTTGAGAACTTAAAGGAGCTCCAATAACTCCACTCAAGTTCAGGTCGTTAACAACATTATTATTTAATAACATTTCTAAACGTGATACCAAATAAATTATTCCAGAAATTTATAAATATCTAAAAAATGGCGTCTGATTCGCTTTATTAAATTGAGACGCGTCTTATTTGATTTTACAAAAGAATATTTGTTGTAGTTATCAAATTTAATTTTGGTCCGAAATGTAACGAAAAACGTATAAATATTTTCAACATTTTAAAGTTTGTTGTGAACACAATTTTATCAATAAGCTTTTAGATATGACTGGATCTGATATATCTATGACTAAAATGTATAGCAAATAGCAGTTCTGTTATTTTGATCGAAATCTTTATTAACATTAGATAAACGGTTTAACAAAGAAAGATCATCTAAAAATACTGTTTCGTAGAAAAGAAAATAAAGTTAAGAAAAAAAGAGGTTTAAAATACACGATCTAATGAAAAAGTTTAGAACTTGGGACGTAGAATTTTAAGTCTAACTAGATCTTCATATTTTAGGCTGTCAATGTGTACACTACAGTTTTTGCGTGCAAAAACTATACTCTTGCTAACATGTAAAATAAGGCGTTTCGTTATTTGAAACTGCGATTTCTAGTTTGGAAATACAACTATTAGAAAGCCAAGGTACTTTTATTTTACTCATAAAAATGCGACCTCAGGACGCATGGCCTTTTTATTTGACTCTTATATGAATACATTACTATATGGGTGATACTTTTTTGGCTTGACTCTCAAAAGAAAATAGAGTAAATTCTTATTCATATCAAATTCGTCCATGGTGATGTGTAGCGGGTACCGGTTTATTGTAAAATGAGTTTTTTCTGAAATAAAAATATGGAATATAAATTTTTGTTATAAAAATAGTTAAAAGGTTATGTATTTTTTCAATACTTTTTCTGTACTTTGTATTAACAGATAACACTGTGAATTTGATATACTCGTGTCATGTACACCTATTGTTAAGATGAAGTTGCGGAAGCCGGAAATTGGCGATAGTACTCATCCATACGAACAACTTACTATGGAGTCAACCCACGAATCGCGAAAAAAGAATCAGCTGTTCTATAGAAATGTTACATAGCTACCCAACCAAAATGTATGAAAAAACAGTTTTTTTTTGTTGATTTCAAAATTTTTTTTACCGAAATGTTGCTCGTATGGTCGGATACTAGCGCCAGTTTTCGGCTTTCGCAACTTCATCTTAACATCCTGTATAATTGTGTGTCAGCTAAACTCAATTCGTGAAAACAACCAAACCACATACAGTGCTACAAGGATCTGATGGCGCATGGATGAAGTGTCAGGGGGCGCAGTTGTGAAACAATGAGTATGGTAGCGGCGTGAGTTCCGATTTTGGACACAACCAATCCACGCGACATAAGAGCCTTGTAGCACTGTACTTAGTTTTTTATTCAAACCAAATGTCATTTCACGGTTTTTCGCAACAGTCATGGGTCCATGATGGGGTTCTGATGACTTACCAAGTTTCAGTGTGATATTGGCTGTATAAATCTAACTCACTATAATGGGGTATGCAAAAAAATTCGGATTTCATTTGTTATAGTTAAGAAAATAGAATTTGCACCGCTGTCAAGACGAATGTGCAAATTATATTTCCTGAACTTTACCTTGATTGCTGATCCTCCAGCAAGTGTTTACAGACCTGCAAATGAAATTTATATTTTAATATATATAATAACATTGTATTTTAATTGATTTCTTTGAAGTGAGCATGAGATAGAACTTTCTTAAAACTGAAAGTTCAGAATTTATAGCATGTCGGTTACTAACTTGAAAGTCATATCAAATTGCTTTACTGGGGCCTCTCTGTTTGAACGGAGTCTGTTCGCGTTAGCCTGTGCATTAGACGAATATGTTCGGTTGCAGTAGATCATTTATATACATAAGAAAGAGAGTTGGGTTGAGAACTGATCCCTGAGTAATTCCGGCATTGATATCCGTAAGATTAGGTGTGCAGCCATCAATGACCACTCGTATTGATCGTTCATTCAGGAAGTGAGCAATCCAGGTGCACGGGCCAACAGGAATGCCTTAGGAAGGAAGCTTACTTTTCAGACTAGCAAGCCAGACCCTGTCTAAAGCCTTTGAATTGTCAAGAGACACGGCGAGAGTCTCACCGTGAATATGCATGGCTTCGCTCCAGTACATAGAGTGAGAGGCGTGCACTAAAAGGTCCCCAGTGGATCGGTTTCAGTGAAAGCTGTACTGGCCGTCATTGAGGAAGTCGTTAACTTCAAGATATGACAGGAGGTGGTTGTTTAAGAGTTAAACAAATTTTTGAATAAATTTGTCGATCATAATTTTATTTTTTCATCTCTGGTTGCGTTTTATTGTCATTAAAATAAGATTGCCTATGATTTTGTGTAAAAAAACTTTTTTGTCCATTTATTTATTATTTTGTCTCGACAATTTAATTATTATGTATAAATTAGACAACGTGAAAAGCATTTTGTTGACAAATTATAGGCAAAGCAAACATATATATAGTTTAAGCGGAAATATTCCTAAACAAAAAAAAGTTTATGTAAAAGTAACTTCATTATGAGGACTACGTCAAGAAATAGATACTCTAACTGTCGGCCGCATAACTCAAGAACAGATGGTCCGATTTAACTAAAATTTGGCTTTTTTTCGCCTCGAACACACGGGACACATAGTGGTCTGGAGTTCTGCGTTCCGCTTTTTGCGTTCCAACAAACAATCAGAGCGCGCGTTCTTCTTAACAGTCACTATCTGCGTGTGTCCAAGGCATCGCATAGATTACAGTAAACGTGGAACCCAGAACTCTAGCTATGTCTGGACCTGTCGCCTCGCCACAGTGTAAAGACCATAGTCGGGCCGGCGGCGATTACTTCTTAGATGACGCCATGTTTCAAAATTATTTGCAATATTTGCAAGGCCTTATAATATATATTATCGGGTCTACCGCGATCAATTTTCACCTTTTTTACGAAAAGAGGACACCCGACGTTTACAAGCCCATTAAATAAACTAAAGTTGTTCAAAGCAGATTACACCCAAGTTGATAGAACCCTTATATGATGGGTTTATTAATAGGAAATTAAACTGATTGATCATACAAATAAACCTTTGACTTTTGCAAATACATTAAATATTTTTTGATGATGTGTAGGTAGGTATTAAAATGTATATGAGGAAGTGCATATTTTGATTCGCTTTTTTTAAAAGTTTTTTTGGTGGTGGGTTAGTATGATCGGTAAAACAAGTGGTAAGTTTTTTGAATACGACATTAATACACCATACCGGGTGTAAATGGAATAAATAATTAATGAATTAATAATAATTTAATAGGTAAATATATAATTCATAAAGGGAATTCATTTTTTCTTTAAATGAAAGCACATATTTTACGGTTCCTACTTACAACTCTCCCAAAGAAACACGCCTGCGCAAATGAACGAAGTTTTTCTCCTATCCATACTAACTTTAACTAAACAAGTGAACAGGCGAGCGAACTTTTATTTTCATTTATGCAGGTACGAGAATGTATTTTTTTTTCGGAGCTCCAACTGCATACTCCGACTTCAAACATCTAATTCGTAAATAAAATATTTCATTATTCATAACTTTTAAATTCATATTCAGGATTTTATGATATGATTGTAGATATAAATACTTTGTATGCGCGACAGGTATAGAAGACATGAAGGGACAAAGACAGACAAAGCAAACGACCATCGAATAAAACAGTTCAACAAAACACATCCAATAAAAATAACGGTTATATACCTATTTATTACAATGTTATAACGACTGCTAAATGAAACTTCATTTACCAAAAGTGTTCACACAAAGTTGGCTGAAAATATGAGAAAAATAATTGCACGGTTAGTCTAAATACAACTTAGTAACAATGATTATCTAATGATGACTAGTTATGTTTTAGTTATGGTTTTACTTACCGATGATTAAAGCCAGAATAATGATTCCGATTACGGCCGCAATTATCATCATCTGTAATAAATAAAAAAAACTGTATATAACATTAATATAGCATTTTAAAAACCCTTGATTATGTACTGAAGCATAACAAAGAACTATTGACAATAAAAGGAGCTATGAATGGATATAAGCGTGTATTTGTGCCCAACGTACGGCGAAGACCAAGGAAAAGCACAGACTGACACTGAGGTTAGGAGGTAAACCTTTTGAAATGTTTATTTGAATTTCGTTATTTATATTATTCTGAATACCGATGATTTATTACATATTTTTATTTATATTTACAATGCATTTATTTAATTTACAGAAAAACTTACCTAAAAACTTAAATAACATTATAAACTTAACTAAAGATGACCTAAAAATAAAAAATCTAACAAAGTAAACCTAAAATAATTACAATAAATAGAAAATACTGGCCAGATCACTGCCGTCGCTAGGAAGGGTGCCCAAAAGGCTGGCGGCGTTGCTACGTTGAATGGCCAAACTAATTCTTTGGCCAAAGTAGTTTCCAGCATTTCGGTCACCTGAAGCGTCGACCAAGCGCGACGAAATTTCTTTATAAAGTCGCCGCGCTTCCGAACCCCACGGCCCAAGAGTTTCTACAGCAAAAGGCACAAATATGAAGCCCTCGCCAAGGGCTCCCTATATGCGTCTTTTTAAAACTTCAGCTTTTGCGGCTGCTGCGCCTGCCCTTATTGCGGTCACTTGAACATGGGACTGTGCCAATGTGTCAACGCACGTTGCGTCCCATATCAGTGACCGCCCGTTTTTCCAAGGAATGAGCGTCATTCCGTCGGGCCGTCTGCCGTCATCGCGTGCTATGCCCTTTGGCTCTAATATAGCCGGCACACTGGCACTGGCAAGGGCCCGACGAATGACATTATTCAAGGTAGCGTGGCGCAACAGACGACCAGCACTATGCTAACAAGATAGGCCTTGGTGGCCCAATTGATCGACACTGTGTCCACAACGGCAGCGATGTGGACACAGTGTTGTTTTTTGACATAGAATCCATAGGCATTTAATGTCTTACCCGCACCACACGTTTCGCGAAAATCGACAGTAACGAACCGCGGTGATCAAAACACTCGGCTTCCTTCCTCCTACCAATAGTACTGAGAATTTTTACAACTGGTTTCAGTCGCCTCTAGGCTTTGTCTGCGTGAGGGTGTGTTTGTGTCAAAAATTTCCATGTTGCTCCACTAAAACTTAAATATCTCCCGAACCACAAATTTGATCGCAAAAATACAAAATGCGTTGTGACCTTCACAACAAAATCTATCCAGTACCAGTTGAGTACCAGAAGCACTCATAAAAATAAAAACAACATTTGAACTCAAACATTTGAAATGCCACGACCTAAAAATCGCGATTAAGCTCGAACCACAGATTTCAAACCAAAAACCGGCATAGTTTATGTAGAACGTTAACAGGCCTATCCTTTGAAACTAAAATAAAAAAAATCAGCCGAGAAATTAGAAAATGGCAACCATTTGAAGATTGACGAAACCCTGTCTGCCCATGATTCCATGTCTACCGGTAGTCTCACGACTAGCAGGGCATTTATTTTTCATAATATTAATTATTATTATGTCCAGATTATGATACTTATAAACGACATATTTGCATGTTTTTGTCTTATCTTACATGTTGCCGTATGTTTATGTGCATGTATACAATAATATATTTAATATTATTTAAAATAATGTTATTTATTGGTGTACAAAAAGAGAAAAGTGAAAAAAAAAAGTTATGTAGGTAATGCGTGAAAGAATCAGGTATATAACGCTATAACTGTTAACAAAATAAAAAGAAAATATTATTATTTGGAGATAACATTTTAAAATTATTTAATATATATTAATTATTTAATATAATTATGTATGGTGTATTTTTTAATCACAAATTTTGTTTTCAGTACATAATATAAGAGAACTCGTATTTATTATTAGGTGCAAACCTATGAAATGTCCGTTTTGTATGGAGAATTTGAAGAAAACTAAATTTATAGTACATTTTTGCATTCCTTAAGCATTTTTTTTGTTTATGAATGAGACAACATTCAACTAACAGCAACATCAATTTAATTTTGAAACGTTTCAGCTGTAAAGAAATATTACGAATCTTATCATGGAAATGGATGGCATTTAGGACGAACTGTTTCTGAACATTTTATTTTAGTTATCACTGACAATAAAAACAAAATTTAATACGTAGATGTAAAACCTTGAAATCAACTTTCAAACAAAAAATAAATAATGGAAATTGCTATTAAACTACAGGAATTATGAATCTGTAAGTAAATTTGGGCAATTCGCTTAGATTAAACTATGTTAAGGTGTGTTAATTCTAAAACCATTTCAAGATTTAGGTTTACTAAGCAGTATTTTCGAACTTGTGGTCTAAAAAACCTCATGATGATGAATATTTTTACGAAATAGTTGCAACTTCTATTTGCCTTCTTGTGATGTCTCTTGAGAAATGGCTGTTTAGAAATGTGTCCTTTGCTATCAAGATAAATTTATAATAATATGCTTCCGACTGATTTGACAGATGGATGACAGATGAGCAGATAGACAGAGACAGACCACTTTTTTAAAAGCAATCGCACATCACAATCAGTATAATGTCTTAAATTCTCAAGTGACGTCATATCGGACAATTCTATAAAAAGTCATAAAAATAATGGTTAATTTATATACCAAAATAATGAAAACGATGTCCCAAAATAACGTATATTCTCTGAAAAAAAAATCTTTTAGAAATTAAGCTATGAGAAATTTATTGGTTTGCACCCAGTATTAGATTAGATAAAAGTTAATAATATTTTATTACTTACAAAAATAAAAGTGGAGGCAGAACAAAACTGAAACTAAGTCAGACAAAGGTTGAGCTTGGCCTACGAATGTGATTAAAATTTTATAATAATTTACTTACATATCATTATATATCGGATATAATAATTTATATATTAATATTTCACGGTGTTTAATAACAAACCATTGTAGGAGTTATTATAATAATAATATTTTATTAACTCTGGCAGACAGGCGTGAGTATGTATGTAGTATGTAGTATATATTTTATTAACTATCTGTAAAATAATAGCTTTGCATCGTCACGTCGCGTAGCCGTTGCGCGCGCTACACCCCGTTTCTCATTCGCGTCTTTGTTTCGCTACGGCGTAGACCCACTACGTCGTAGTCTGAATTACGCGTCAGGGAACACGTGTAAAAGATTGTGCTACGCGGCGCGCGGCGTAGCAAAGTGTTCCCAGTGCTACGACGTAGCAAGCAAGCGTAATGCAGTATTTGAAATTAAATTATGATAATAAATATTATACTTTTTTAGTCTTTTATGGTTTTTCAAGGATTTCTCTAAATATATGCAATTACATATTGCGAAACTATATATTTTTACAATTATCTTTTTAATACCTACATTTTGATACCCATATTATATTGTTATAAAATATTTTTTAAATTTATTTTACTTTTTTTTATATTTCTCATTTGTGCTCAACTTTTTTTTAATTGCTATATTTTTCCTATAATTGGCCAGTTATGATCTATAATCCACATTTTTTTTCATATATTTCGGTCTACCAGTTTCGGAGATAAGTGGGGGGGGGGGGACATACATATTTTTGTGGTTTTACTGCTAGTAAATACAGTAAAAGTATATATTTTTTCAACCAACTTTTTAATATCTAAAATTTTAAACTCATATTGTATGTTTAGGATAATATTTTTTATTTTTCTCACTTTTGGAGTTTTACCAACAGCATTCTGAAGGTATTTTCAGATCGGTGGAACTATCCTCTCTTACGGAGATGGATGCAGCTCCACACTATACCTACTATAATTAATTAATAATTTTGTACCTACTAACATACCAATTAAGTTACTGTTACTAATACTCTATGGACATTTGTAAATATTGAATTGAATTGAATAGAGACAACTTTCTTTCGTTTATTTTTAGATAGAAATTACTTACCTTTAGATTTTGAAGCCAGAATTTGCTCTTCAGTTTGCCAGCTTGCTGTTCAAATTGTGATGCGCCTTGTTGGAGTGCATCTGAAATTAAAATGATATCATATTTAATTGAATTAATTTGCATAGCCATGTTTATACTATTAGCTAAACATTAAGAAAACCTGCTGGTGTGTATTCGTGCCCAAGTGACTTACGGCGAAAGGCTCTTTATCTGTTATGGTGGGACGGAATAGTCCTCGATAAAAGAGGAGGTTAAAGTTAAACGTCAGTAGCTAAGCGCTAAGTGCATAACTTAACTTTGTTTTTCTTGTTTAGAAATTTAAATTTGATAAATATTTTTTCATGTGGCATTTGACGCCAATAGTTCAGTATTAATGAAGTTTATAAAGCAATATTTTGAAATTGTGTACTCAATTAGTCATAATCTTCTCAAAACCAATTTAAATTGCTGTTTTTAACTTTGTTTGGACAATATCATGACTAATTGTGCATTAAATTTCAAACTCATGCTTTATAAACCCCACTAATACTGGACTTTTGGCGTCAACTGCCACATGCCAAAATGTTTTAAAATTTTTAACTTCTAAACTAGAAAAACAAAGTTAAGTTATGCACTCTGCGCTAAGCGACTGATGTCTAACCTTAAGACTGTTCATCCATCCATCCATCAGCCTAGTTCGTCCACTGCTGGACATAAGCCTTTCCAGGACTTTGCCACTCCCGGTGGTCATCCTGGAGGAATTGCCCATACTCACACACGCTGGGCAGGCGGGTTGGTGAGCGCGGTGCCGGAACCCTCACACCAGTAACGCCACTGCCCGTCACCAGTCTTTTCCATATAAGGCCTGGCTTTTAGGGATGGATATATCGCCATCCATCGGTCCCAGGCATGGTGGGCCTCCTGGTTTTTTGCCTCTGAGCTGTCCTCTTACTCTCCCCCGAATCACTTCGAGAGGGTCTCCATGTAAAATGGTGGTACCTCCACAGTCGAGCCCGGCATCAGCTCTACCACCTAGACCGTTAGGTTGTTGTTTTCACGTGCTTATTAACACTTTTAATTTCGATTATATGTTTATTATATTGACATCTATCGCTTAGGACATTCTAACTACTTTAGAGTGCATTATAAACTAGAAAAGATCAACTAGAATCAAATTTCATGTAAGCAAATTTTTGAAAAAATCTTTCGGCCTGGTTTCGAACCAGCGACCTCCTGCTTTCATGACAGATGCGCTACCGACTGCACCACTGAGATTCTTATCTGGAACGTCGTTTTTTTTTTACCATACCTTTACACCAAATTTTTGTTACTACTTGATATACTAGCTAGCTATAACTATACTATAGGTACTTGATATACTTTTAACTTCCTTGAAGGAAACATGTATAAACGATTGAATAATTAATCGTTAATCTCGATTAATTTATTAATTTAAAGTGGCGGCGGTAGCTCAGGGGTAGAATGCTGGCCTCTCAATCTTGAGATCCAGGTTCGATCCCGGGTCGGGCATGCACGAATGAGTTTTTAGGAATTTATGTGCATAGTATTTGTTCTTACTTACCACTTGCTGAACGGTGAAGGTAAACATCGTAAGGAAACCTGCATTGCATGCCCTAAAAAGCGTGTATTTGTGCTCAAATTACGGCGATAGAGCTCACTTTGGGATGTAATAATCGTCGGTGAAACGCTGGTGCACCAAGTGTGTACTGTGACTTGCATTTCACTGTTCACACTCGGAACTCTTCTGAAATCCCGAGGGATTCATGTCTTGAAGATATATTAATTAATTAATCGTGAGCTAGGTCAAAATTGGTAACATAGTACCTATAATAGCGTACACCCACTGCAAACTATTTGATTAAAGGGTGATAAAGTAAGAGTGAATAAGTATAGCTCACCTGCTCTATCATCAAGTTCGGACAGCTTCTGGTCTCGCTCCAGCACCTTCTCCACGTTCGTCTTCATAATATCCACCACCTGAAGAAAATAATCAAGATCTGTCATTATACCGTGCATTAGAGTCTTGGAGTATTTTAGCTCTTTTGTTTGTAGTTTTCTTATTTTTACTTATGAAGCTCTATTTAGGGAAGTATTTAGATATGTTTTTTATCTATACTTACTAATAATATAGTAGCAAAAAATTCGTGTCTGTATATTGAATAATTTTGGGAACAGTTGTTGCTTACAGCAAGAGGTTACCTTTGATTCCCTCCACGTGTTTTCTTCACACAACAATACCTTATCTTTGGATGCTTCA
Source organism: Ypsolopha sequella (assembly GCA_934047225.1). NCBI lineage: Eukaryota > Metazoa > Arthropoda > Insecta > Lepidoptera > Ypsolophidae > Ypsolopha > Ypsolopha sequella. Next base: position 17,152,769 of record OW204004.1, on the reverse strand, counting down.
CTGCACAAATGGTTCACACAAAATAACAAGTCTCTTTTCAAACAAGCCTCCCTCGTCTATTCTTATGTCAACGTGTATACACGTCTCCAGATTGTTTTGTGATGTGATGATCTCATATCAGAGAGTGCGCATGTCTTGTAACCTTTTGGGAATTTGGGCCAACAAGTGGGTGAATTTGGGTGATATTTATGCATAGCTTTGTCAATTAAGGGGCTTACCACTCAAATTAAGATTATTTGGATTGGATTCGAGAACGTTAACGCAAGCGAGACTGATATTTATTTATTATTTAAATAGCTCTAAAATAATTAATTCGTGTAAACTTTTATTTTATATAATTTAAGAGATTTAAGATTAGAGAGATAGTCCGTCAGTCATTGAGTTATTATCTATTAATTATCTTTTACAACAATACATATATTCTGCATGTTTTTTAGGGTGCCGTAACAGGACTCTATTTCTAAGCCTCTGTTGTCTATCTGTCTGTCTGTCGGTCCGTCCGTTCGGCCGTTCGTCCGTCCATCCGTCCGTCCATCTGTCTGTGACATAGACATCATTTATTTACCACAATTATAACAAATATCGTTATACAAAGTAAGCCATTTCATTACAGTTTTGATGATATCTATTTGGTATTAGGCTGGAATTGAGCCTAGAAAATGAACAATGCCAGACTTTCGAGGATTCGTTTAAAGAAATTTGGACTCCCCTTATATTGGGAAATATATATTTGATTTGTTGATCTTTTTTCTAGGGAACGTACTAATTAAAAATATATTAAGACTATTTAGAATATATATTTTTGTGTATAAAAATATATTTCAACACAGCTTTTAAAATGTTCTTCACGGTTACGTGGTTATTTTTGACTTGATTTTTTTTCATATAATAGGTAATATAAATATGAACTGAAGTGAATATGAACTCCAATCCTATTTATTATTCTACATAAAATATTTCGGTATTATGTAAAAATTACTAAGACAAATAGGCCAATGAACCAACCAATAATCTCCTCTATCATAAGATAAATGTCTTTGCCATTGGCCTTATTGTGTTGGACGTGTAGTAAAATTTTTACCTAGCTATTGAGAGGGAAACGGCATCATCTTTTTATCGAAGCAGTAATTATATCCACCCACTTTTCGGTCCTTTGCCATGGCATCTAGAGCTATACAGCAACGTTGCAATGACCACTTACGAATATTTTTGGTACCATCATACAACCCACATCTACCCACTGTTGGGCAAAGGCCTCTTCTTCTCGACGCCATTTTCGTCGATCTCTTACCAGCCTCCTCCATTGTTCACCAACAGCCTTGACTATATCGTCTCGTTTACTGTCATTTCCTATAAATATTCATGGAACAGGATATCAAAAACCCACCTCATCAACTTGCGCCTGAGTCTGCTGCAGTCGGCGTTGTGCTGCGATCTGCTGAGGAGTCTTGGGTCCTCCTACTGGCATCTCTCCATCGCCGCTTGGCGCCAGTCCGCCTTCTGTCGCCCTACAACAGATAAGCATAATTTGTTTAATTGGCTGCAAGTAAACTCTCATGGTTGCTAAGTAAACATGTGGCTGTAATAGCTGTGCTTAGAAAAACTAAATGGCGCTATGTTGGATACACTAACAGTGAATATTTCAGCACCATCTATTATTGAAGTGGGAATTAATTTTATGTTACGTGACATCGCTGTGCCACTAGCGTCACCAATCGGTCTTTTTTAGGATCGTGTTCGTTAGAGGATTAAGCAACGCCATCTAGATTTCGATAGAATTTTACACCTTTTTTGTGGCTACAAACTGATGTATGGGAACTGCTAGTCTATACGTAATAATACTTAGTCTATGGTATAGCTTGATGTGATTTTGATAGAGATAGGCAGAGTTACGAGTTGATGTTAGTCTATTCACACGGTACAACAGACAGACAGATGATTAATTCCAAGGCCTAGGTGATTTTAAACCGTAGACCGCCTCTCTCAGAATAATTCTACAATAGCAAATCTGATTTTTTGCAATTGTCGGAGAAATAGAGCTGGATAAAATGACGGGTTGTAGACAAAAACAAAAAATAAAGAAAATAAACTGAAGGAGGAGAAAGTCACAGTCACGAACAGCGGGTCTACCACGTAACTGTGATTTTCATCAACATCAACTTGAGATTGAAATTTGACGTGCGTGCAAAAGAGATGGCATGTTAGGCGGGCGTCGTCGCACGCACTTCAAATTTCAATCTCAAGTTGATGTTGATGAAAATCAGAATTACATAGTAGACCCGCAGGTTAACTTATCTTCAAGACGAGTGAGACTTAGTACCTTAACTACCTACAAATAAGATTCACAACGACTTCTGCTTCCCGTTTACCAGGGAAGGACAGGAAATTACCGTTTTTTCCCACATGTGTTACATACGCGCGAGTAAACGAGTAATTTTCTATATTTACCACGATTTACCCAAAAACAAGGCATTCATTAGCAGAATACACACAATATGCGGGTTATATCTGTGTTTAAATCTAGACACACAATTGCTATAGATATCTTCCCAATGGTATCGATCGATCGGTTACGTACGTAACTAACATTTTATCTTCAATTTTGTTGGATAAAAGCCCCTGAAAGGAATTGAGTAAACCCAAATGGATTCAATTTACTGTCAAGAGCCCAAGTGGAGCCTACAAATCACTACTGGCGTCACTTGCAGTCCTTCAAATGGGTTTAATCCACTAAAATGGGAACCCGCGTCATTGAGCTCGGGTTTCAAGATAGCCTAGCTGATATTTACTGCAAGTGACGTCACTGAGTAGGGCTGAAAAAATACATCTCTTGCACTAAACATGGATTTTGTCATGGTTATCTTGAAAATACGAGTATCGTTTTAGGTTTTTGTCAAAAATGCTAAATCTTGTTACTTGTCCTCATGCATAGAGGTTTAGCTATGTATGTCATCGAAATACAAGGCCCGAATTCATACTAGAGACTCGGTAAGTGATCAGGAACAAGGTTCAGCAGTCCCTTTTTTCAAAACCATAAAAAAAATTGTTCCCATTCGAACTGGACTAGTTCAAATACAATTCCTAGTATAGGTAGTACGGGAGCACAAAATTGGTGTCGTCAAAAATCAGAAGCCGTCAAAAACCAGAAGCCGTTGGTACTTATACCTAACGAGGTAAATAATCTTATTTTTACGTTTTATGTCTAGTGCAGTTTCTCTAGAATATGAAATGATCGCTGATCTATCAGAACTATTTCCTAAACCTATTAGTTTTATAAAAAGCAAATATTTCAGGTTTAGGCTTCCGTACCCAAAGGGTAACCAACGGGACCCTATTACTACGACTCCGCTGTCCGTCTATCTATCCGTCTGTCCGTCTGTCACCAGGCTGTATCTCATGAACCGTGATAGTTAGACAGTTGAAATTTTCACAGATGATGTATTTCTGTTGTTGCTATAACAACAAATACTAAAAAATTTAATAAAATAAATATTTAAGGGGGCTCCGATACAACAGACATGTTTTTTTGCCGTTTTTATAGATAATGGTACGGAACCCTTCGTGCGCGAGTCCAACTTGCACTTGGCCGGATTTTTTATATGACTAATCTGTCACTAATAGGCATTTAATCGTTATCGTCACTAAATTAATAGATTTTTCGAAAAATAATGTTTCTAGATAAAATAATTACGACACTGAAAAAGTTTTTAGGGTTTTTGCACGCCTTACTGTCGGTAACTGTCATTTCATCCACAGGCGTAAAGTGACGTTAGCAGGTTGAGTTGAAATTTGGCATGGATTTTGATTTCGGTAATAAAATGAAAATTAACATTATATCATTGCAGTTCCCGGTTCAGAGCTCCTCACATCCAGATTTACTTTTCTTTCTGCGTTTCTATACTGCAGTGGCGTGCACAGAACTTTTTTCCGGAAAAGCAATCAGAAGGTGAAGTACGACAATAAAAAAAATATGAAAATTATTTAATAACACTTTGGAAAAAAAAGTTTGTATGACGCCAGGGTAGGCACTGCCTTTCCTAGAGTGAACATTTTCATACAAACTTTTTTTTTCAAAGTGTTATTTAAATTTTTTCATATTTTTTTTATTGTCATATTTGACCTTCTGATTGCTTTTCCGGAAAAAAGTTCTGTGCATGTGCTATACTGCAATGATATAATGTTAATTAATATCATTGCAGTATTCATTTTATGTTTCTGTGCTATATAAAATAATATAACAGAACGTTATTTTTTTATTTAGCTTATATTTTATGCTGTCCCACTGCTAGAAAAAGGACTCCCCCAATTCCTTCGAGGAGATTTTTTCTGTATGTATTTTTCACATCTTTAATATTTTTCTTATGTAAAGGTTTTATGTACTTTTAGTCGTTTTATTTTCTTGAACCCCCCCCGATACTAAAACCTGGCTACGCCCGTGATCTCTGTGCAAAAAATCACGCCGATTCGTTGCTCCGTATCTACGTGAAAGAAGGACAAACCAACAACCAACAAACCAACAAACACACTTTCGCATTTACAATAGGGTACAGATACAGATATTGAATGAATGAATGAATGAATGAACGTTTATTTGCCAGAGTATGCATATTACAAGTTTATATATAGAAAAATAAAAGTGTCAGCATAATCTACCGTAAAAACAGTATGCAAAAATATATCTTATAAAGTTATAAACCAAGTATGTTGTAAGTTACATTATATTTACAAAATTAACACGATTAGTTACTTAAATTATATGTTATATACAGGTTGCTTGGTAATTCGGATCTTTTCCAATAAATAATGCCTATCAACTAGGGGTCAAAAATTATAATTTATTTTCTAGTAAAACACGTAGACATTTCAAAAATTACAAAATAAAAAAGTTTTCTTTCCACTTAAGACCTTTTAATTCTGAGATTATGCGAATTCAGGGCACATTTTTTTTTATAAATGGTCACTCATCTGTCATTGATCAGAAATATAATAAATAAGTGCTGAGAGAGGAATAGTTATTTTTAAATTATTTATTTTTGATTATTAGTCTGAAAGTTTGAAAAATAATACAACGTGTAACAGAAAGGTGTAACCATATTTGAAGAGCTTGTTCAAACAATGATATAGAACAACTTTTACTATGGAGCCAAAACTGAAATTTCGAAAAAAAAATCTGCCCTTCCATACATTTCAGCCGAAAGGCATTGCATTTTTCTATGAAACAGTAAAATATTTTTTTCGAGTTACAGTGTTTGTTCCATAGTAAAAGTTGTTCTATATCATTAACTGAATAACCTCTTCAAATATGGTAACACCTTTCTGTTACACCTTGTATAAAACCTTCGTAACTCGGAGACCATTCATTTTCGACACCTAGTTGATAGGAGTTAATTCGTTGGAAATGATCTCTAGTATAACTCCTTTCAAGAAATAGGTCGAATTACCAAGCAACCTGTATAATAATTATATATTATTATTTCATTTCATTATGACCCTGATTATTTTTCACCACATGTTGAACTTTCAAGACAATGCTGATAAATATATCATTTATGAATGATAAATTTCAGTTTTGAAAATTTCAGTATTATTCTAGAAGTGTTCTTCCACATTACAATTAATGTTTACACTTCGCATAAAATGGTTGCTTACACTTCTTTTATGGTAATTATCTACATTAATGCAGTAAGAGTATACTGGTGGCTAAATGACTCTTTTTTTAATCGAAAATGCACTTTCCTTTGATCGGAATTAAGTACCTACGGTTAATACCTATTTTTTTAAATAATTATACTAAAGAAACTTATTTTTTTTTTAGTGCTTATTACTTTTATTTACGCTTTTATTGCAAATTAGTCATGTCCTAACCTATAACTGGTATACAAGCTACTTAAATAGGCTTTGTCCAGCCTGAATGCCGTATACTAGCTGTTCAAGGGTTACTGTTATCTTTAAACTGTACAGCAGTGTATATAAAAGTTCCGTAACAGGCAGGTGGTACAGTAGCCGTAAAACGGTAACTATTATCATTCCCAAGCAGAAACGAAGGCGGATTATAGAATTATTGTACGGGCATGAGTCGTAAAGCAGAGTTATAAATACCTTTTGTAACACTGTGTGATCTGAAAGAGATCTATTATAGGTAAAAGTGTTTGAATGGAGTTATAAGCTTCTTTTAAAACACTTTTGGGTGTATGGATTATTATTTTAACCTTTCAAAGATAATTTATTAGTCTTAGTAGCGCTATATCTACAGTAGAGTAATATAACTTCATAGTGGCGCAAAAACCTGTATGTTTGATAATTTTACAGCAACTATGTGGTAAACGGCTGGACAAAAAGGTCTTATTTACCAACAAGAGAGAAAAACCCATTTTCTATCGGCACTATAACGTTATAAAAACATATGTTATCTGCCATTTTGTTTAAGAATACAGTAAATCTACCATTTAGAGGAAAAGTTCGTGGAAATTACGGCTAGTGTGCTACTTGGATGTACCTAGTTCGTGTTAAATACATTAGTGAGTTTTAATAACCTTTTAAATCCTAGTGAACTTTTCCCGCATGGTTGGCAAACAAACTTTTTAAACCCCGCGAGCTTTTCCCGTATGATTACAGTAGGGCCATCGAGTAATGGCACCTATGACAGATGCGTTTAGTGATGGGACACATGTAAAATTTCGGTTAAAAATAAGAATCAAGTGTGAGTTTACTCAACATTAGACACGTCATACAACATTCAATATAATAATACACAAGTCAAATGTGCCAAATCTGCTTACAAAGTATCCATAAAATCTAAAAAGTGACTGGTTCACAATTATATAGTTTGGAAAGAGGCGGAGCCATAAGGAGAGGAGAACCTTTTATTTAATGATTACGATTCAGCCACTAAACACTCCCCGTTGAATTGCCTTATATAGTCGGCCCCTTAAGTTAAAAAAAATTAGACACCTTTTAGTTTCTAGAACAAATCTATTTACAAAATAACGGCAACATGAAAGTCGAAAAATAATAACCGAAACGCGTAGTACATCGCTATACACAATGAAGTATTACATTGTTTTATTGACACTACTCATAAATAATTACGAAACTTGGTAGGCATTTAAACGTCATAGGTGCCATCACTCGATGGCCCTACTTTAAGGTACATTTATGAGCTGTCATTCTCAGAATCTATCAATATGAATGAATACCTTGCTGACGGTCTGGCTGACTGATTAAACAATTGACTGATATATCAACACTCAGTCCTGACAGGTCCTGACGGAATGGCTGACTGTCTAAACAACTGACTGATATTATCAACACTCAGACCAAACGGCTGGACCTAGGAACATGAAATTTGGACTAGATTGCTTGTATGACGTAGACATGTAAGAATGGTTTTTAGGCAATTCCCATGGGATTGGGAAAAACGGGATCCACGCGAATAACGCTGCCGGGCGTCCACTAGTAAGTAATAAATTTGCGGATTAGTGGTTTTCTGTTGGTACAAGTGATTATCCATGAGATATGCATGTTATGGTATATTCAAATTCAAATTCAAATACTTTATTTTGCAAAATGGGTATACAGAGTGTCCCTCGTACAAGTGCACATCCGAAAAGGGGTGAAACTAGAACTTATTTTATCGACAAAAAAATGTTTTTTTTGAAAATCTTTTGTTCTATAAATTTACGTTTTAAAATTTGTTTTGCCTACCATGGAGACTATGTATAAAATATGTCATAAATTTTGATATATCGCAAGTAATGCAATGAAATAAAACTGTTATAATCCTTAAGAATAGACGTTGCATACCAAATCAAAAACAAAACATAATCAACTACCATTACCATAAAAATAATATCCTAAAAGATTATTTCTTTAATTTTTCCGTCTTTTTTTTCAGTAATAGTAAATTTTTTCAAAATAATGTCCCCGTTTTACTATACTTTTATTCCTATTTATCATTGCCTATTCCATTATCTTTCTAATAAAAAAAAAATAAAATGTTATATCATAAATACAATATTTTCTACAAGCGGTTAACCAAAGGCACTGCGTTTGCGTCCTATACAAAGATATCCAGGTGGAGTATTTTTTCAAGATTAAAAAAATATAAAAAAAAAATTTTTTATTTGTTTTTGTCGATATATTTAGATCTAGTTTCACCCACTTTCGGATGTGCACTTGTACGAGGGATACACTGTATAATACACTTTTTACAAGTCATATTTAATCTTATAAATAATAATTAATATAATAAAATTATAAATGTACATGAACTAAATTAAAGGTTTATTTAATTTATGTAGCAATATATTTAGACGATTAAAATTATAGGTAAAATATATATTATACAACGTGAAATCCAATCAGCCGCCCGAACCCATACCAGAGATCCGGCCAGGTACCAGGAACAAGGTTCAATGATCACCAACCGAGCCCCCAGCACGAATCCAGGCGGCCGACCAAATCCCATCCTATATACTACATAATAATAGGTTACATACTATAAATACATGCCTACCTCCACCCAATCGATTAGTCTTGCTAAGAAGAAGGACAAGAAACTTAGCAAGATCATGTCTTTTTTTAACATAAAACTTATACTATACAACTATATCTACTTTAGCTAAAACTTATTGATGACGTACTCGTATATTGCATGAAACTTACATTATATAGCGATAAAAAATTTCATCGAGCTTTTCTTTCATGGCCATAAAATGTTGGAACGAGATTCCGCCACCCCTTCGTAACCTTACAAGAAAACCTACCTTTAAAACGAAGTAGCAAAGTCCGATTCAGGCAAGTAGTAGCGCATTTTTAGTGCAGTTTTATTTCATTTTATTCTCCTTACATATCACATCTCTATAAATATATAAGTACATATAATTTTCACTAAGGCTACATATTCTCTGACAACTATTACACCCACATAGATATTATAATATCCATATTACATCCTTATTTATACGAATCAATAATTAAATAAAATACTTTATAATTATAAAATTACACGGTTTAAGATATATTTAGGGTCCGACCTGGACCCGGCATCAGTTAAATATACTAATAGAAATAGGTATGGCTTGACAACATCCATAGACATTAACATTAGCGCATAGATAAAATATGTATTAGAATGATAATGAGGTGATGATGATGATATAATAACCATATTATACATACGTATTAACAATATACCTACATACTACATTATTGGTACCCTTCGTAATTAAGTTAATATTTCAATAAAGTTTAGCACGTCGCTCTTCTACGGCTCTGGCAGAATGATCAGTGCTGCATTGTGAATCTTTGCAGCAAATACTGAGTCGGAACCTTTTTGCTGTTGTGATAGACACATTTTGTACCTGTCTTTTCATGTATATGTTGAATTCCCATAGCTTAATTTTTAAAAGTTTTTTTTTAGTTTTATTCAGAGAATATACGCCATTTTAGGACATAGTTTTCATTATTTTTGGTATATAAATTTACCATTATTTTTTATGATTTTTTAAAGAATTGTCCGATGACCTTGTCACTTGAGAATTTTAAACATTATACTGATTGTGATGTGTGATTACTGATTGCTTATAAAAAAAGTGGTCTGGTTCTGTCTGTCTACTCAACTGTCATCTAGCTGTCAAATTAGTCTGAAGCAAATTATTATACATTTATCTTGATAGCAGGGGACACATTTCTAAACAGCCATTACTCAAGTGACGTCGCAGAAGTTGCAGCCTTTTTAACCGACTTCAAAAAGGAGGCGGTTCTCAATTCGACTGCATGTTTTTTTTTTTTTTTTTTGGCGTTTTTACTCCATAACTCCGTCATTTCCCAACCGATTTGAACAATTCTTTTTTTGTTTGAAAGAGTATACTTTCAGGTAGGTCCCATTTTGGGTTTGGTCATGATCTGATGAAGGTCTTCAGAGATAGGCAGTGGAACTCCTCAGAAAATGACAGCATATCTCTCGAAATTGAGGCAATCGCTATGTACTTGGGTGCTGATTACAAGGTATTACTTGAAAATCGACATTCTTCCACCTGACCTTCGATCCTGGCTTCATCAACATATTCACCATAGAACTCTTCAACGGATCAGAACACATAACTCGAGATTGCGGCAATCACTGCGTTAGGGTGCTGATTTAAGGGTATTACTTGGAGATTATCAGAATACCCACCTGACCTTCGATCCTGGCTTCATCACCATAGAACTCCTCAACGGATGACAGCACATAACTTAAGATTGCGGCAACCAGTTAGTGTTATTGTGCTCATTGCAGGGCATTGCTGAAAATTGCCAGTGAGTGTACCGACCTGAATTTCGATCTTGGCTTCATCCTCGTAGAACTCTTCAACGGATGTCAGCACATAACTCGAGATTGCGGTAATCATGTTGTGTTAGGGTGCTGATAGCAGGAAGCTACTCAAACATGGCTACTTATACTCACTTGAACTTCGTTTCATATTAACACCACGTTTGCAAGAACTACCCATACCTCACAACTTAACCCAGCAACACTAAAAAATGTGAAATAAAATAAACTTTTAACAAAAAAATAGCAACCGACTTCAATAGTAACAGCAGTCATTCACTAAAAAGTTAATAATAATTCTATAAAGACCGATGGTACCGAAGCAACACTTTTGCCGACTTCTTTCTTCCTGAAACGTTATGTTATCTAGAAGTCGGCGTTCTTATGTTGGTTTCTATGTTGCTATATCGTAGGAAATACGCCGACTTCTAGATACATATTATTAACTTTTTAGTGAATGACTGCTGTTACTATTGAAGTCAGTTGCTATTTTTTTGTTGAAAGTTTATTTTATCGTAAAAATATTTATCATCATGAGGTTTTCTAGACCAAAACTTCGAAAATAAGGCTTATTAAGCCTAAATCTCGAAATGTTTTTCGAATTAACACACCTTATCATAATTTAATCTATGCCAATTGTGTTGATTGTAAATTTTGTGTACAAATTGTAATTGTAAATGAACGTTTTACCCATCTATCTATCTAAAAAAGTTATGTCTGTGACATAATGTGACGTCTTAAGCTGTTATGATTCTACTGAATTAAAACTTTGACCTTTACTTTCCTTTTGATGCCTGAACGGAGTTAGAATGACGTCACTTGTACGTTTTCACTATGTCAAATTAAAATGTTATTGTGTTGCTTCAAAATACTCTCTAATAATTGATGCTTTGTGAAATAATAGGTCTTTACCTATGAAATTGCCGAAATTTTCTTACAGATTCATGAGTTCATAGTTCCTATAATTCAATAGCTATTTAAATTATTTGTTTTTTGTTTGAAAGTTAATTTCAATATTGTTTTTATTGTCAGTTTGATAAACAAAATAAAAATTTAAAAAACAAATCCTCCTAAATGCCATCCATTTCCATGATAAGATTAGTAGTAATTTTTTACAGCTGACACTTTTCAAATATTAAAGTAATGTTGCTGTTAGCTTAATGTTGTCTCATTCATACACAAAAGAAATAACATAATTTGCATTTGTCATTCCTAAAAAAAATGCAAATATATTAGTAATGAAAGTTGAGTTTCCTTCAAATTCTCTATAGAAAACGGCAATTTCATATGTAAATACCTAATATAATTCAAGTCCTATAGTGCAGAAGAGGAAGATAGCCGGTTGAGTAGGTAAGAAGGTTAGGTATGGCGTTCACGGCTATTTTTTTATGACCACCCAAAACTACTTTGTCCTAGGCCAAACTAGTTTGTCCAAAAATTGGATTAGGCCTGTAACATATACACTGCTTTATTATTCGTAACAGATGTTTTGATGAACATTTGTTCCTAAATAAAAAAACAAAAAAGGAGAGGATTAAAAATAACACTAATCAAAGTCTTCTTGTACGAGTTCCACTATTTTATTTCTTTAATTATTGCGACTAGTTTCGTCTATTTGACATCGTTGTTGTTTGATTGATTCCAATCAGCCCGACGATGTCAGATAGACGAAACTAGTCGCAATAATTAAAGAAATAAAATAGTGGAACTCGTACAAGAAGACTTTGATTAGTGTTAGAATGAAGTTCCATCAAGGAGTCACACCTTAGAGTATAAATTATATGGATTAAAAATACTTACATTTTCTTGCAGTTTTTCCTTGGATTCTTAGCGCCACCCAAAGAAGCTTGTAGTTCGTTGGTTTTATTGATTGCTACACACAAACACTTCTTAACTGCCTATATAATTCGTTATTCACTTGTATTTATGACTGAAAAGTATTTTAAACGAGTTAACACGTTCAACACCACCTCACTTTAAATGAATACATTTATGAATGGGGTTCCGTTCACCAGTCCTGTCCTGCAAATATGTCAGCCAAGGATCTATTTTTAGTAACTATCCTGTAACTACTGACAAAATCCGAAATTCCTTTAAATTTGTTCAAAAAGCACACGCGTTATATCAAATATACGGTAAGGAACCAGTAGTATAGCGATGGAAGTGTTTTTAAACGGATTTTATGAAAAATATTATGGAGAAAACGTTCCGAAGAGGTTTTCCAATTTGTATGAAAGAGGGCGCGTTAGTAGTTGTAGGGAATAGTCACGAATTATCTAAAAATAACATCTGATATCGACTCGCATTCGATATTCACCCTTATGTTTCTTAAGATTAGATTTCAATCAGATTGGGAGGTGGATCCTCCAATGTGATGGTATTGGTAAGGGTTGTGAAAGTGTGACGTACATTTTCGTTCGTGTTTGCGTGAGGAATTCGGCGCATGCGTATTGGTTTGGTCTCGAAGCTGACAAAAATCAATTCTTCGTCGGTACGTGGGTGTTACGTAATGAGAGATACAAGGGTTTGCGTTGGCGATGACTGTACCCTAATTGAGATTAATATTGTTGATTAAAACAGACGGTCAGTTGTTAGGTGAAAAATATCTATTGGTTGTGCATGAGCAAATACACAATTTAATAATAGGTACTCTACAAAATACTGGTATACGGTTATTGGTGTTAAAAAAGTGTAATTTTTAGGGTTCCGTACCCAAATTGTAACCAACAGGACCCTATTACTAAGACTCCGCTGTCCGTCTGTCTGTCCGCTTGTCTGTCCGTCTGTCCGTCTGTCACCAGGCTGTATCTCATGAACCGTGATAGTAATACAGTTGAAATTTTCATAGATGGTGTATTTTTGTTGCCGCTGTAACAACAAATACTAAAAAACAGAATAAAATAAATATTTAAGGGGGCTCCCATACAACAGACATGTTTTTTTGCCGTTTTTATAGATAATGGTACGGAACCCTTTGTGCGCGAGTCCGACTCACACTTGGCCGGTTTAAAAAAAAACAATAACCCGCAATTATATGAAAGAATTTAAAATATAATTCGCTTAGATTAAATTATGTTAAGGTGTGTTATTATTTCGAAAACCATTTTGAGATTTAGGTATTTATAGCCGTAAGCCGTATTTTCGAACTTGTTGTCTAAAAAACCTCATGATGAATCTTGAGACACGACTGCTGTTTAGAAATGGGTCCTTTGCTATTAATATTTGCTGCCGACTGATTTGACAGATGGGTGACAGATGAGTATGACTGACAGAGACATACCACTTTTTTATTCACAATCAGTATAATGTCTGAAATTTTCAAGGGACGTCATAACCGACTATTCTTTAAAAAAATAAAAAAAAACTAATGGTTAATTTATATACCAAAATAATGAAAACTACGTCCTAAAATGTAAAAAAAAAAAAACTTTTTGAAATTAAGCAATGGGAATTCAGATTTTTCTGTCTTCGATTTTTCTTCGATTTTTCTAAATGTAGAGATACTTGATATTAAAACCGGTCAAGTTCGAGTAAGGTTTGCGTTCTGAGGTTTCCGTACCATTCAAGCAAGTTAATAGACTCAAATAATTTGAACAAAAATAACAAACCTAACCTACAAAATTTATGAAACAAAACTGCCCAATTAAGTTAGTCAAGTGTACGGGTACGCAACCCTGGAAGACTCAGCTAAGTCACACTGACAATTCTTTACAATATAGAATCTGTTCTATGCAGTATAGAATTTAAGAGTTATTCCCAGGGCTCCAAAATCCATTGTTCTCAAAAAAATTAAATTTCATATAAAGATTCCCAGGACTCCAAAAATTTATCTGTCGAAAATATTCATATCTCACCGGCTCCAAAAGCTATTACGTACAGTCACATTGTACATAAAAAACAAATTCACGTAGAGGCATATAAATATACTTCAGTGCACTACGAAGCGTTTCTTTTCTTGGGGAAAAACGCAATGAGGGCGCCAATTACGACATAGTAAACTGATGTACCGTCTTAAAATATATAAAAGCGTAGATGGATAAATAATTCAAAATTAGGCGATTTGATATACTCTATATTAAAATATTTAAAAAATAATCACAGCTAAACACAGTTTTTATTGATTAGGACATATTTTATCACAACCTTAAAATAATAAATTATCACAATTTTAAAACTTAGCGCTTTCCAAAAACTTTAAACAGAACGCTATAAGGGTTTCAATGACATGGGTCTAGCTTTTAGTAAAACTATGTGTTCGACCTGTTCTGCATGTATGTACAGTTAATCTTTTGGAGCCAACTAGAGCAAAATTATTATAATAATAAATATTAAATTGAATTTTTGGAGCCGTGGGAAGAAATTTTTGGAGCTCTGGGAATAACCGGAATTTAGTATGTTAGTTTTGTCTGTGTGATTAAGGTGATTCTTCCTTTTATCCCTTTGGAGTTTTCAGTATTTGTTGTTTAAATACAGGATAAGGTAATTCCAAACAATTGACAACTTTGACAGCCACGTATTTCTTTATTTTTGAACATAAAAAATAGATTTGTACCTCAGAATAAGGAATACGCCTTATTCTAAGATTTGTACCCTACTCAATGAGCTCTAGACAGTGACACTTCACATGTCAGGGTAAGAAAACATTTTTTTCCGGCTCCTTTTTTGTGTTTGATTCCTCGCTGAAAAATTATAAATTGAATTTCTAATTAAATATTCGGTTTTGTGTTAACGTTCTACAAGAAATATAAAAATTTCTGGTCTGTTACTCATTTCGTCTATGAGCTAGAGACCCGTGACAAATGGATGGACAGACGGACAGACATTAATAGGGCTCCGTTTTACACACTGACATTTTAGATCAATGCCTGTGGCTTTACCTTTTGTGTACGGAACCATAACAATCAGGCAAATTCACGCGCAAAAGCTATAGAAGGACGTGGGTAGAATTTCAACGTAGGAGTTGTGAAACCAGCTCGAAACACGAGACTACGCCATGATTCCCAGTTAACTCACAACACGGGGAGTTTCAGATAATTTTTGTTAAAGGTTACAGAGTACAGATATTCTATCTCACGAAGTCCGTTTGGAAACGAATGTAGTCAATGATATTTGAGAAAAAGGTATAGATAGGTTATAAGTGATCCAAGAGTGGCACGTTAAAACTTGGCTAATTAACTAACCTGAACTCAGTGTCACGTCATCGGCATCAACCATAGATAATAAAGAGCCTATCCACAAGGTGCGCTGCGTGTCGGAGCAACGCAAAGATTTTTGCAAAGAAAGACGCAATATGGCCCTGCAGTCTCGACAAAGATTGTGATCGCTATCCTACCGATTTCGGTCGTTAACTGATAAAAATCGATTATTTTTAGTTACAACCATCAAAACTACCGACTTAAATCGGAAGGGTATCGAATTCGCTTCCGATTTCAGTCGATAGTTTGACTGTAGATACTACACAAAACCTTTAAAATTAGATTTTCATAACTTAACGACCGAAATCGGTAGGATAGCGATCACAATCTTTGTCGAGACTGCAGGGCCTGGAGTCGAAATCTTTGCGTTGCGCTATGGTCAGCAGGCTCTAAGTGTGCGTCAACGCACGACAGACATCGCACCGGACGACACGCACAGCACAGCAACATATAGATAGCTCTTGTCTCTTTTTCACCCCGATAATTATGACTTCATGTACTATTATACTCTGACATTTCAATACTACTTTACTGAGGTTATTTATGTTGTGTGCCATTCGCGAAGTTCAAATCTTGTGTAGAAAACCTATCTACACCTTTTAATATACTATCATTAGTTGTACTAGTGCTTGGACGCACTTTTTTCTAGTGTACAGAACCTCGGGAGCGATATAAAACGCGCAACACACACAAAACTCGCTTATCTGTACACGTCACTACTACAACCACAGTCAAACGGACTTCATGAGATAGAATATCTGTGACACAGGTACTGTTGCTACAAGAATTCTGAGATTTACGATTGAAATATAAAACTAAACACAAACATTATTGCAACATGTATTCCCGAGGGGGTATCAGATATGTTTCCGAGTGTGGACTGTCACTAGAATAATCAACACTCGATCTCGCCTTGTCACCGACGATTTTTACGTCCCAATTCAATTAAAACATGAATGTGAAAAAAGTGCCAAGTTCTCTTTGGGTAATCATTGAGCTAGCTTGAGAAATCGATGACAAGTTTAAAACAGCAGTTCCTGTACGCCTTAATTATATAACACTGCCAATAACTTAAAAACAATATCACCACGAACTAATTATGGGAAAAATAATTTAATGTTTGAGGGTGTTCAACTTTACAATAAATTACCAGAGACCGTCAAAGCATCAATTCAAAAAGCGGTTTAAAGAGTATGTACAAAAACATGTCACTTTAATTGGATGAAATACTACTAACTTAGTTTGTAGGCAACCTGTTTACTAACACAATTAAATATTTAAATGAAATTTAGGCATCAATGAATTAGCCATATATACATAATTAGATAAGCTTCTCATTATAAGTGAACATTGTATTTGTTCTTTATGAGAAATAAACGTCCTAAATGAACTGGGCAGGTTTTCATTGAGATATTCTCAATTTGATCTAAGAGTATGAAAACCTGCCAAGTTCATATTTAACCGTATTAAACTTGGTATCGGTTTAGATTTAGCACTTTTAAAAAGATACTACCAGAAGGCCGACTCGACGACGACGGAGCGAAAACAGACGCACACATTCATAGACGCGTACGTATGATGATCTCGGCAGAATTTCGTATTGGCATTCAACCGTGCATTCAACCGACTACGTGTGCGTGCGCCTGTTTTCGCTAGTTATGCGGAGTGAACCTTCTGTAAGTGGTTATTTGTTTTGTGCCACTACAGTGATCGCGGTAGCTAGAGAAAATTGATGTAGATATGGTTTTTTGCGCTTATTATTTTACCTCGTAAATTATGCTAAGGGGTCGTCCTTTAATCATTAATCACGTGAAGTTTGGAAAGGAGGTGGAGGGGGTCAGAGAAATATCACAAGTAGTCACTATTGGGGGGACGGGATAATGTGAAAAACACGTGTATTCTTTTGAGCGACAAAAAAATTAAATTAAATTGTGTCGATTCGGTGTAACGCGACTCAACTTATTTGACAGGATTAACCTTACTTTAAGTGTTCTGTCTTTTTCTTTCATTATGGAAAAAACAAAGACAGAACGCTTAAATTAAGTTTAGTCCTGTCAAATAAGTTAAGTCTTGCTACTGCTACGTCAAATCGACACCAGTGTGTGACGTGTAATTTTTTTTTTTATTAAAACAGATTCTAAACATATCTGATATGTACAATAAAAAAATACACGTGATGCAGGGAAGGGAAGGAGGTAACCTAAAACCTCCAAGGGGAAGGAGGTGGGGTATAAAAGTAACCTTAAAAAACCTCACGTGATTAAATTATGGCCCCTAATCGGAAAATCTCGAGTATGTTGAAATTACGGTGAGTTGATTGACATAATAAATAAAAATTAGTATCCGTACCCCTATTATAAAAATATAATGCAAAAGTTTGTTTGTTGGTTGTTTGTTTGTTTGTCCATCTTTCACGTAGCAACGCAGCAACGGATCGATGTGACTTTTTGCATAGAGATAGTTTATGGGCCGGAGAGTGACACAGGCTACTTTAATCCCGGGAAAATGCAAACGAAATCAGCGCGGGTGAAGCCGCGGGCAAAAGCTAGTTAATTATAATTTATCATATCTGTCTCGAGTTTGCTCTTTATCTTTGTCTCTATTCTTTGACCGCCTCAGTGGTTCGGGACCTAGTACTCGACTACTAATTTAAAGATCGCGGTTTCAAATCCCGTAAGGGCAAATTCTTGTTCAGTCGTTAACGTGCTTCAGAAGATATTAGGTTCAATTTGTGCCGTAAGTTCGGCGATATGTCTAACCACCCATGACGTTGGGACGTAATAATCTTCGGTGAAACGTGGGTGCACAATCGTGGACTGTGACTTTAATTTAACTGTCGCGACACATCTGTCACATTCTCGCGGATTCATGTCATATCATGACATTAAGATGCGAAAGCGAAAAATTTTAGTTTTATAAATTTAAAAAACAAACTAAAATAGCAAGCAAAATTTCAAATATCAAATCTCTAGATATTGTTGAAATACACCTTATAAAATATGTTTGAGTTCTGTATATGGTTCCTATTCGTCAAACGAGGAGAAAAAGTGTTTGAAGACCTCATTTCAACAATTATTTCTATCGAGGAAAATTTATCCAAACATGTTTTCCAATTCCAAAACCCTAGATTATATAATCAAAATGCATATACCAGAAATTTATTGAAATTTTCCTTGTATTTCATGAAATACACTAAAAACAACCACCTCGAGTTTGTTACATATCGCCTTAATTGTATTTTCTTCGAGTTCGGATTACAATTTCATGTAATAGTATTTTTTTTTCTATTATTCAACACATATTTAGTTGAGTGTACCTTCGCAGGTATTTTGTTACCTTTGACCTCTTGGCTGTGGGCGGCTTGTTAAGGTTCACTGATAACAAAATAATAAGTTGTCATGATTTATGTTCTACTTTTGTCTCTATCGTATTTCTCGCAATTATTTGTTCTGTTTTTTTGTTTGCTTTTAGGTAAATATTAGCATTTGTTTTCGTCTTCGCTATTTTTATCTGGGACATTAAACCGCTACGGCGAACTTGCAGAAAGAACAAGGTTCGTTTTGTGTTCTCCCCTTGTTTTGTGCTACGGAACCCTAATTTCTTATTACTTCTTGTTTACTTTAGAATGTACAACAACTTGACCTTTGAAACTTGTGTTTTTTGTATAGGAATCCTTTTGGGTGCAACTTTTAATTTTTTTTATTATTTACCGTGGTAGAGGTATCAATTTTGGCTGAAGCTGTAGGCCACTGTGACCACAAAATAACCACGTACAGAATGTTTACTCCGAATAATAAGCGAAAACAGGCGCACGCACACATAGACGCGTACGCACGACGATATCGAAGATACTCGGTCAAATGCCAATACGAAATTCTGCCGAGATCATCGTACGTACGCGTCTATACATGTGTGCGTCTGTTTTCGCTGCGTCGGCGTCGTCGTCGAGTCGGCCTTCTGGTTGTATCTTTTGTGCTGTGACAGACGGATGGACACACAGACAGCGGAGGCTTAGGGCGGATTTCACCACTATAACTAAACTCGTTTAGTTCAAGTTGAACTCAGTTTAGACACTTAACTGAGTTTAAAGCATTTCACTTACATGAACTGAACGCAGTTCGCTAAACGGAGTTTAAAATCTGAACGCCCAATTTTGGCCGGTTAAGCTTTTAAGGCGATTACCATCGCCAAATTAGCAGCTCGATGTTTGTCTGTACGAATATCGACGGAAATGACATTGAAATAATGTTCATATCAGCGCACAATGCGTGGTGGCTGTTACGACACTCGCTGCGTCCTTGATAGAGCGAAATTGGAGAAAATAATACTTTTCACATGGACGTGATTGTTCGATTGAATAATCCTTTGTTATATTTATAGCTATAAAGTTTATCTATTTATCAAAGCATAAATGAATTAAATCAAAAAAGCCGCTTAGGAGCAGTAGGGAATTCAAGCCAAAAAACAGCATTAAGTTAAAACAATTTTTCATGTAGAAGTTTTGGTGGTACGAAAAAGAAAAATGTTGCATACGTTGTCCTAGAGTTGATAATCCATAACACATTTTTTCAATATTTTTGTTTTGGCCATAAAAGAGGAGTAGGCTTCCGAAAGTACCCATTTGGCGATATTAAGCGCCTTAAACTGTGTTACCGATTTTTACTACCTAAGCGACCCAAATCAGCGACTTGAGCCATAAAACATCTATCAACCCATTGTGATTGCGACTTGAACCATAGTAAAACCAGAAAAGTAGTTTATCTTCAACCAAAGGTACATCGCGCGGCTAATATGTGTGCGTGCTAGTACGCACGAACTACAGTACGCACACAACAGCAATATCTCGGTATGCAAGGCCGGTGCTAGTCGGGGTTACGCCGCGGTCGCGCTCAGTCAAGTCTTTCGAACAAGCGCGCCAGCGCGGCACCGATCACTTCAAATATGTCGACAGCACGCTGTCGTACATATTGTTCTGTCTTCGGATGCCTCAATAATAATTCCTCAAATCCAGAATTATCGTTCTTCTCAATACCAACTCAACAAGAAAGGTGAGTACACAATTTATGGTACATATAAATAATAATGAGAGATGTAAACCGTACTTTCTTTGTTCACATTTAACATAGGTACCTATGATCATAACTGTGCTATGATTGTCAGTTAGTCAAAGTGTTTTTAAATGTAGAGCTGATATGGTTGAAATCGCAAAGATTTTTTAATTATAGACTAGGAGCCAATGTTCGATTAGATACTTAAATTTTATTATGTAGGTACTTAAATGAATTGAACTGATTAATTTAGTCAACAATCACAAAGATTTTTAAGCAAAAGCGTTGCCAGGGGGGCAAGATGACATGAATTGTAGGTAAAATAAACAAATGTAAAGTTTTTAATTGTTCATTACAAGAAACAAAATAATTGTCTTATAACCATAATGTTCTTGGGTTTCTCGCGAATTTTTCGGTTACTTTATTATAAAAATCTCAAAGTTTTTCAAATCTCTAGAGGGGGACAGCTGCCCCCTTCCCCCTTTTGACGATGCCCATGTTTTTAAGGTAAATTCAGGAGCTTATATTTAATTTTATAATTGATTATTTTCAAGTTTTCTTACTTTATTTAATATAAGCAAGTAAGATTTCTTTATGAGTTATAAGGTCTATACGTTTATTATGTATGATATGAATGTATGTATGTTTGAATGTTTCACTACGTCGTCGATTGATAGCTCATTTGTCATAATCGGCTTCAAAATGTCAATTGATTTGTCATAATTTTTATTTTGTTGTTTTCAGGCGCTTACAATGGCTACAATTAATATCACGTGAGGATTTGACAGATAATGTTTCAAAATATCGTGCTTCATATTATAAATTGTAAGCATTTTAAATTAAAGAAGTCGTATTTATATAAATGTGCTTTTTATTAATATCTACCTCATATAAGGTTAAAATACGGTACTGAGCTCCCGGTCTACATAAAGGTCAATTCGGGTCTCTACGGCGCGGCGCAGCGGCGCGGCGGCGTCTTTGTAGATCAAACGTGCCACCAAAGGGGGCCGCCTTGAGAACAGTTCCGCACCACAAACTTATCTATTTCGGCGACTCGCGGCAACGAAGACTGTTACTAATGAATATATAAGTCATTTTAGTTTGGCCTACGGCAACAGATAAGTTGGTAACACGTTCATTTAACGTATCGCTATTCGTACCGGCTGTCGCTGCAGCTGCCATCGAGTTGAAGGCCCAATGTAAATGAATTTAATATTTACAAACATAATACATACCTACGTAGTATATGTATAATATATGTATTTAAATATTGATTTGTATTAGCTAGGTACGAAAATAAAAGAAGGAACAACCCTGACACAGTAGGTATTGAAGTCTCGTACGGGGCGTGAGTTAATCTACTGTTCTGGTTTTACTATGCTTGAACCGAGTTTAGGTAAATGTTTTCGAAATGTAGCGGTGAAGTCTGTTTGACTAAACTGAAATTAAGTTGACCATTTAAACTCGGTCCTAGCTAAACTAAGTTTTATTAAACTCGGTTTTCAAAGTGATCGGTGAAATTGGCCCTTAGTTATAGCTAGGATCCTTGGATGAAATCTTCGGGTACGGAAACCTAAAAATAGAAAACATAGAAAATTCATTGTTTCGTGGAACTTATTGGGTATTTGTGTTACATAACAGTCATTTTGTGTTTACATTTGACCTTGGTCTGGATTCTGAATTTTTCCTTTGATTGAGTAAAAATGTTTTCTTTTTTGTTTTAAAATAAAACACAAGAATGGATCATTTTGATGATTGACAACTTGTAACATTTTTATAAGTTCTTTAAGCAAAAACCATTATTTTACTGATTGTATAGCTCTTTTCTGGGTTAATTTCACGGAAGATTCCCTTCTTAGGCCGATATTATTTTCTTTTGTGTATTTCTTTTATTATTTTTTTATTATGTGTTTTTGTTTTTTGTTAATAAAGTATAATGTTTAAGTTAAAACAGTAGCTACACTATTACAGCTTAGTCCTGGAAAGATAGATGTAAGTTGAATAAATAAATAAATAAATATATAAATATTACACTATCACTTTTATAGGATCCTTCACCAAATATTGTCTATGGAAACTATTGGAAACCGATCCATTATTACAGCATTTCGTAATAAGGGATCCCTTTTTATACAAAATTGATATAAAATATTTGACGCCAAATTTGAAAACAAAACGTTGATCAAAGAAAACTGATAGTGTTATCGGCCTTACTCTACGCTACTATAAACTAACAAAAAAAAATGCTTTCGGAGCTTTTTTGAGCAAAAATTAAGATTCATGACTTATCTATGTACCTCCATATCTCTATTATAAATGCGAAAGTGTGTTTGTTGGTTTGTCCTTCTTTCACGCTGCAACGGAGCAACGGATCGACGTGATTTTTGGCATAGATATAGTTTATGGGCCGGAGAGTGAAAAAGGCTACTTTTTATCCCGGAAAAATACAAACTAAATCAGCGCGGGTGAAGCCGCAGGCAAAAGCTAGTTTATTATATTATTACAGAATTTGAATAAAGATGATAAGTACTAATTGATGCAACTTTACTATGTACCAAAAATTCCCCACATCGATGTTTACCTCATTGATAAAGTAACCTTGTATGTCGACACCACACATTAAACCTGTCTCTATAACCTGCTCAAGAATCGAACTAGTTCACCTCGATCGTAGACCGGCAAACTGTTCTCTTAGCTACACAAGCAAAAACCATGTTTATTTGAAAGGGTTAAGAGTTGCCATATTTAAGTGATTCAGCTGACATTGGGTTGGGAACATTGCACTCTGTCGTCCGGAAGTTCAGAAACAAGACGGTAACATCCGGATATTAGTATCGTGATCTATTTATCATTAGGTTTGTTTATCGGAAATTGGAAGTACTTAAGATTTTTGACAGTTTCAAGGCGAATCTTAGGTGAAATCTAGCATTATCTGTGATGAAATCTATTTTTATCAAAACTGTTAAATCAATATCAGTTAGATCCCCAAATCAGGAACACATTTCTGGCCGTTACGCCGATACCAAAATAGTACATTGTTCACCGAGGGAAGAAAGGGGAATCGCACTTTCTCCCGAGTGATACATAGTGCTATATACTACACCTGCAAGGAAATAGTATCATTTTACTTTTAATTAAGGTACAATAAAAGAAACCGACTGACTCGCGTGCGATTGTCACTTTTATTTCCTTTTCTTTTTTTTTCATTTTCCCACTAAGTGGAAAGGCAAAGGGATCTTAGCCCATACAGCCATGTTTGACGTTATAGTTTATATGAGTATCCTCTTCTGTTGAGGATCATCTGAAAGGTCTGTCCTGTCTAAGTCACTGTCCTGTCGTTTCCGCTATAATGATAGCCTTATAACGCAAATACAACAGGGTTAGAAAAAACACACGAAAAGGCACAGCCCGCACTTTTGTTCCATTGAACAACACACTACACAGGTTACGGCGATTTTAATTCACAATATCCTATCACTATTGTTGATCAAAACACCCAAAATGCAATATTTTTTAAAAAAAACGACGCCGTCACGTTTTCGTGCCTTTTTTCCAACCTTTTATTTCCTTCTTATTTTTTATTATGTGCAGGAAAAGCAAGTGGCCAGTATCATTTTTCGAGTTTTATGTACGAGTTCGCAAAATAATACTGGCCACTTGGCCACTTGGTCATTCTTTATATTATTTAAAAAAAAAAAAGCACGTTAACAATGGATTTGCATATACTTTTTCTGCCCGCTCAAGCACGTTAACAATGAATTTTCATACACTTTTGCCGCCCGCATATTTGTATGACAGTAATGACGTATTTTCTGCATCGTTTTCAACAAAGAAAGAAGGTACTTTCCGAGCAGGTGTAGTATAAAAAGGTTTTTTTACGAATCCATCCACCCCACTATAACGTCATGTGCGTATTTAATTTCTGGGTAAATGTTTATTAAGTATTTGATAAGATTCTCACTGAAAGAAAACGCGATTGGATGAAATTTTCTCAATAGAATTTAATTATTAATTAAAAAGACCTCTAAATTGTTTTATTTTTTCCTGTAATTCTGAAATACTAACTAATTTCATTACTCACTAATTTCATATAACTAAATTGCATTCAAAATGTGCATATTATTTATTGGTAAAGTCTCCTTGAAAATCTTTTTGACAAAATAGCTTAGTACATTTTATATGAATAAAAAACCGACTTTTTGCTACTTTTCCACGAATCCGTCCCACTCGCACTGAGGATTTTTTTGCATAACGCAGATTCTAAAACTTTTACATATCGCCTTAAGGAAATTGGAAAAATCAAGCAATTGTCGTTGTTACAATTTTGTATTCTGCGATGCCTGCGATCAAATAAACCATTATTGATCAAATAAACAACAGTTGATTGCGGTTTATTTGTTCGCAAACATAATTTAAATACAATTTATTTTGGTACAGTCTGTGACAGGTCAACTTCCTTTTATACTATTCCTTGGTTCAAAAATAGACTATACTTTGTGATTTTGTCATGATATACCCAGATGGGATAAAATATCACCTTATTTAGTTTATCACAAAATTTTAAACATGGCAGATACGAGGGCACTAAAGCTTGCATGTTTTGTTCAAGAAGTAGCGCACGTAGATCTACGCTTTTTATCCCAAAGCATTCACTTGATTTTATCCCAAAGCATGTACCAAGGGTTACTTTATGATCGCAGCATCAAGTGCTGGAATGTCTTACCACCCTCAGTACAGTGCGTGCCAATCTTTTAGTCGCCTCTGAAGATAGCCGCAAGAGGCGACGCAATAGCCATTATACGGTGTCAGGGGGACGCTACAGGAGCGAGGGCACGGACCACACCCGCCTGCGTGCCGCATCACACCCCCCGCTTGCCATTTAGCAGGTGTCAACACTATGCGTTAGTGTTAGTGCTACGTCCGTACACTACACATGCGCGCGTTGCATGAAAAGTACCTTCGAGGAAAAAATTCTATGATTCGTTAAGTTTATCGTTGAATCTGTTTGTTATTGTTTTTGTTGCCTTTATTTGTTGTTTTGTTGATTTAGTTTGTTAAAGTTAATAATAAATAAATAAATAATTAAATATGTAGGTACAACAAGTACACCTTCCCACTTATAGTAAACATTTAATAATCAACCGTTGATATTATTGTTTCCTTGACTGTACCTGCGCAAGCTTGCACTCGTAACTCATTCAGAGGCGACTAACCCTGCGTTCCGAAATATAATTATATCGCTAAAATCGATTACGAAAGTATGAAGTGAATGGCTTATGATCCATTGTAATTCTATTACGGACCGCAGGGTAAAAGATTGGCGCGCACTGTACTCGACTCAGTCCCTCGTTACGTTCCGAACGAAATGTAAAAGATGGCTGCTCTCAAATTGTAAAGTAGCACGACCGGCTGGTACCCGGTCTTTTCCACCGGTCATGCCGCTTAACAAATAAAATTAAAAAGTGACCTAATTTTAACCTAACACAATGAATACACAATTTATTGTACACGGTCAAATAAAAAAATTGATTACAGAGTTTTATATAAAATCTTATTATATATTTGAATAAAATCCTATTCTATTCTATTCTATTACAAACAATTAAATGTAAAATGTAATATCGTACCATACCAACAAATAATAAGGCATGCTTAGAAATCACAAAGGAAGAGTATTCATCCATCATCCATTGATGTCTTTTTTATGAACAAATAAAGTATTAAATGTATAACAATTCAATTATTACACTAATATAATATTATTAAAACTCGCGTGAGCTGACATACTAAATTATTATTACATACGGCTTGAACACTCACGTGTGATTGTTGTTGACTATATGCCAACCGTTTCACCGATACAATTTCGGCATTATCAAGGTGAGTGTCGTTCTTAGGACGACGACGCGGCGTTCACCGTAGTTGTCAAACGGGCACTGACGGGTCGTCCTAAGAACGACACTCGCCTTGATAATGCCGAAATTGTATCGGTGAAACGGTTGGCATATAGTCAACAACAATCACACGTGAGTGTTCAAGCCGTATGTAATAATAATTTATTACACTAATACTTCAGTAAACATTATAAGACAGAGGTAGGAGTCGTAAGACGTTACCAATAACTGAAGTATTTGGTTCTGGAGAGGGAACGGTGGAAGATCTTCACGGACAAGAGCGTTACATTATATTTATATTCTAATAAATGTAGGAGTCGCAAGACGTTACCAATAACTGAAGTACTCGTATTTGGTTCTGGAGAGGGAACGGTGGAAGATCTTCACGGACAAGAGCGTTACATTATATTTATATTCTAATAAATAATCAAAGTACAGTTTTATCTTTGAGACTTTCGCATAAAACAAAACCGGCCAAGTGCGAGTCAGACTCGCGTCCCTAGAGTTCCTTATTGTGGATGATACATTTAATTTAGTCTTTTTTTTTTCGTGAATTTCTCGATATTATATCTCTATCGATATGATATCTCGATCGATTTCGCTTTATTTTTCCTGTAATCTTTACGTAAACACACATTACCATGATTTTTTCATATTTTTTGGTCCACCAGTTTTGGAGATAAGGGGGGGGACATACATATTTTTGGGGTTTTTTAAATATTTCTCGAAACCAGTGTCAGTAAATATATTAAAAGTATATATTTTTAGAATGAACTTTTTAATACCTACAAATATTTTTTATTTTTCTCACTTTTGTTTTGGAAATGTTTTGAACAATTTCAAATTTTTCATATTTTTTTTAATGTGGGCAAATTAATGCTATTTTTGTGCCAAATTTCATGTATTTATCTTTCACGGTGCTAAAGTTATGAGGCTGTGACATACGGACGGACGGACGGATGGACAACGGAGCCTCACCATAAGGTTCCTTTTATACCTTTTAGGTACTACGGAACCCTAAAAAAATGATACAAATACAAATAATTTTATTGCATGAATTTTTACAAAAATTGCTATCCACTTATTACTTATATTTATTACTAGAGACGTGTACATGCAGATAATCAAGTTAACTAAGTTACCAGAGGTCCCCAAACTCGGCTAAGCCAGCAATGCGGGGTACCAGATAATTGTTATTAATACACAAAATTATACATTGCTTACAGTAAAACTTTAAATTCAACTCCTATAGAACTATCTAGAACTACATAACTAGAATTTAACGATGCAATTCAAAATGTATGTGTTGCTTTAAAAGTCACAAAGCTGTTCAGTATGATCAGTTGAGTAGTAACATAGTTGTAGACACACGTACAAGAAGTCACGTATGTACGTAACATCTCAGTAAATATCATTAACCAGCCCACAGTGTTAAGGTCGCCATTATATGACTTTATGAGTGGCCATGACACGGACTTGTGGCGCATATTATGCATGTCTTGCAGAGCCTATTATTATTTCAATTTAGTTTTATTAAATATAATGAATGAGGCATTTCGTAAAAAGTTTGAGTAATATTGCTTTAAGGCTTGCTTTTTGTAAAGACTTGTTTGTAATGCGCACCCTTTTACTATTTTTTAGAATCGGTGTATATCCGTCCTCTAGAAATTCGTCCCTAAAAGTATTTATTTGCGGTGAAAATTCGTCCCATTAAAAAAATATATACGTAACGTTAACTTTGTCCTTTTTTTGCGTGTGAATTCGTAACATTCGTCTTGACAATGGATTATTTACCTAAGCGTCTATTTATTTTATGTATGTATACGTAATTATAAGGAATATTAGGTATTAATTATTTTAAAGCTTTACGATTATATAGTCGGAGTACTTTGAGTCAGGTTTTTTACAGGCAACGGCACGGCTCAAGTCGATATGTGAAAAAAATACGGGTGTTTCTTTTCTGTGTATTTCATGAAATACGCGGAAAATTATAATCAGTTTCTATTATATCCATTTTGACTATATAATCAAGGGATTTGATTTTGGAAAACATGTTTGGATAAACTTTCCTCGATGGAAATAATTGTTGAAATTAAGTCTTCTAGCACACTTTTTCTCCTCTTTTAACGAGTAGCAGCCATGTACAGAGCTCAAACATATTTTATTAGATGGGTTTCAACAATATTTAGATTTTTGATTTTGGATAATTTGCTAGCTAGTTTAGCTTTTTTAATAAAAATATAAAACTAACTTTTTTCCCTTTTGCCCTGAATCCGCCCCTCCCGCACTGCGCGATTTTTCGCTTGGAGTGACAGTGACAAAAAGAACAAAAAACTCGTGGAGGTACGTTTGCGCACCTACACTCACGGACGTAATTGCTTAGCCGTATTTTATAAATAAACATACCTACATTACCTACTGATATTTTTGATATAGGACTTTTTCTTGCCCGAACTCCACGTGATTTTGCAAGACGACCGGCCACGGCTTGTAACTACAATTTTTCCATTTTGACGATATCTAGTAGCATTTGCCCGTTGTTGTTAGCAGTTTCGTGGTAAAGATTACTATGAATGTAACCGTTTTTTGGAGGCTTGCCTTGTCTTTACGTCCAATTTTGGGAATTAAAATCGCCATAACATTAATAAGGTACATGCTTGAAGTTTCCGTTTGATGACACTAAGAAGGCTGGCTAGAACGTTTGTTGCCCTTTTGTTCGCGCTTGGAAAGTGTGTGTTTATTAGAGCGTTAGAAGTTGAGTTAGTTTTAATTATTGCCATCATAATGTCATTGTCTCTTTTTGTTTTAATAATATCTACGAGTATGTCGGTATTTTTCCTGATTAAGATAGCAAGCCCCCGTTTGGCTTTTATTTTTGTGTGACTTAGGTGCCACACGTAATAATAATAATAATAAAGGCGTAGGGATGTGACGACCCCATCGCCCTCTGGTATGTCCAGTACGTCCAGTGCAATCAGTCACCGCAGGGCGGCTTGTGGCGAGCCGATGGTGAGTGGCGACACCACGGACCCTACCTCCAGGGGACACTATCACACATGCGCTACACACACACATACACACAGCAACACACCCCCTACCTCTGCGCTTGCCTTAACCAGCCGGCCAGAGTGGAGATGCAAGAGCGGAACCTATGCTCCAGGTTGGAAGTGTAAAATGTCATAACGCCGGGGGCACTTGACTGTTACTCGTAGAAGGATCTTGCGCCCCGCAGACTCACCTCTCGACAACCTTAGCTGCTTACATAGTGTTGCCCCCTGGCCGCCCCATGGTGGCTAGATAGGGGGCCCACAACGGCTACCCTGGTGGATAGTTATTAAGCAGCAAGTCACCATCTGCCATATTTAAATTTGTGAGAGATTTTCGAGGCAGATGTCCGTTATCTCACTCCATAGCCCTGTTATCCGGCCCATTTAGCATCCCATCCTCATAGCCCACTCCAAGTCGCTTCCTTCCTGGCAATAGTTTGGCAACTGTGGGGGACTGTCCGTTAGTGTATCACAATGATACATTGAGGGAGAGGCCCCCATGGATGCAGCCATCTCACATCTAGATTAAATGGTACCAAAGGCCTCTTCAATGTTGGCTTCGGCCCCATGAATGCCTTTCAAATGACCGGGTCCCTATGGGCCCGTGACTGAAAAGTGTACCTACATAATAATAATAATAAAAGCTGTTTATTTGTCTCAAAACACGATACAAAATAATAATAATAATAATAATAACAATTAACATGAGAAGGGACAAATCGGTCTAAGACTCGGCCATTGACTTTTTGTAAAAACAAAAAGCCGCCGATTTTCAGCCTTAGCCTTTAATGAAAAAGAAGAAACACAAAGAAAAATATGAACAATAGACAAATTAAAACTAAAATGATAAATACAAAAGACCAATTAAAACTAAAATTATAGATACAATAGATACAATTAAAACTTAATTATAATTGTATTGTAAAAATAAGTTACAAAATATAAAATGACAAACGAACGTTAAATAAAATTAAAATTAAAAGAGTGTTACATTAACATGTAGTTTTTTGACGTATAAATTCCTGTTGTGAGGTAACCAATACTTGTATGCAGGCAATATGGATGTCCTGCTTTGCGAGTCAATTTGTTGCTTTTTTCCTTTTGCACTGCATCTTCTGACGTTCCAGGTCGCGATACGTGTGTTCCCAGTGTTTATTTTGGATATGTGGGGGGTAGTAGTTGTTATTATTTTATATCCGGTGCTATCTGCTATAACGTCATCTTCTGTGGTTGTTGTTCCTGTGGTGGTAAGAGTATAAGGTTGTGATGAGTTTGTAAGGTTTTGCTGGTTGGCTTTCAAAGGTTCGTTTCGAATTTCACCCGCGTTTGAGTAATTTCCTGGTTTAATATTTGTAATTCTTCGTCACTGAGTATTTTAATGGTGTCATGGTCTGTGAGTGTCAGGTTGGTGGTTTCCTCTGGTTCTGCCAAAGAGATTATTTTTACGCCATCATAATGAACTCCATTGTATTTTAGATTATGCTGACTGTTGTTATCTTGATCTTACTCAGGAAAAACTTAATAAACTTGAGCGTCTTCAAAATTTTTCTAATAAGTTTATATTTGGATTACGCAAATATGATCATATCTCACGATATCGTTCTCAGCTGGAGTGGCTCCCTATCCGTCTTCGTCGGAATTCTCATATTCTCTTTCTTCTTTACTCTGTTTTGTTTAACCCGTTCACTCCTTCTTACTTGAAAGATCGCTTTGTTTATCTTCGTTGTAAAAACGACCATAATCTAAGGTCATCTGAAAATCTTCATTTAACAATTCCAGTTCATACTACTTGTTTTTATGATAACTCGTTTACTGTAGAAGCTGTACGTCTATGGAATGCCCTTCCTCACGCAATAAGACAAGCTCCATCCTTACAAGTTTTTAAAACTCTGGTTAAACAACATTATCTTTTACTTTGATCAAATTGTTTCTTTATTATTCTTGTTATTATTATTTTTTCTTTCTACCAGTTCCTTTTATATTTACACTGATTTATTTTTGTTTATATATTATTTATGTATAGGTATGTTTAAATATACACATATATATGTATCATTGTATCGATTTATTCTGTACACCGCCTCTACACATTGTTTTCTTTCTTTTAAGAGTTCCTCCATCCAAAGGTTGTCTGGAAGCGATCGATTTTTAGTGATAAGACCGCCAATTGTACCCTACTTCTAGTTTTTAAATTGTCTATTTACTTTGTTTTTGGTGTGCAATAAAGAATATTGTATTGTATTATATTAAGGTGAATTTCCCTACTGAGTCGTAAACGTTTGAGGTTTTATAGTTTAGTGGGTCAGATTCTTCTTGGTGGACTATGATGCTGATCAGATTATATTCAGCTACTGCGATCAGTGTGTCTTCTCCCCCCCAAGTTTTATCTTTGTACTGGTTCCTGATATGGGCTTCTTGATTTTGAGGGTCTGGCTGGTTGGTTGCAAGTTTTATGCGTTCGTTCTCGCGGTTTTCATCCACATATCTTGCTAGGTCCCGTCTTATTGCGCTGTGATCAAATGTCAGCCCAAAAAGTTCGTTTATTTGTTGGGCTATTACTCTAAACAGACAATTCCCGTCATCTTTTGCCGGAATGATTTCCATTGTTACCATATTTAAGGGGCTGCAATTGTTTTTTAGCGCTGGAATAAACCTTATCTCTAAAAGCTGTTATTTTTTAATGCTGCACGTGTGGAGGTGTTTAATGTAGCGGAACGTTTGTTTTTTTATGCGTCTAATTTTAGAATTCCTTAAGGGATTAGAAAAAGAAAATAAATTGTCACTCTTTTGGGTGACTTGTAGTTGAAAATGAATTTGATAAGGATTTAGATATTTGAAGTTTTAAATTTCGGGCGTTAGCCGGTCGGGTAGTTACATCGAAAATTTCGACGGGTAGTTATATACGAGTATGTAGCTGTTTGTCGGTGTTCCCCTAATATTGTGGGTGTGAGCTTAACAAGTGTGAGCTTAGGTCTTGGGGTCCTCTCCTACTTATCAGCTGTCTGTGTGTTTTGTACTGCAAGTAAAAACCCTAGCTTTATGAAGGTGGTATAATGTGAGTATAAGTCGTGGTTTGTTGACACGCTTGCTCCCGGCTCAACTCGCGTTCTCGTTCCTGCGTGATAATGGAGAATTTGGTTGCAATTAGTTTTATTTGAGGCAAGAACGGGCTCACTGAGGGTATCCCGTAGTGCCCTCTGTGTTGCAGGCGCTAGGTTGAAGCCAAGTATTCAGCCCTCAGTTTCGTGGCACCGCTGTGCTGGTGGCTGACTCCTCTACACTTGAGGGTCTGTTGCGTCATCCAGATTTAGGTCCGCAGTACTTAGCTTGTAATTAGCTAATGCTAAGTCAAAAGCTTGGATTTAGCTAAACTTAACACCTCACTTGCGCTACACACACTACACAGTTACGTGTACGACAAGTGATGGAAACATAAACCCAGTACTAAACAACTGTTCGGCGATAACAACACAATTTTGACACCAGATGTTGTGACCGCGCGCCCGGGGCTCGTTCACACAAAGGTTTTGCGGAGCAATTTTGGCACGCGACGGCTGACGACCGACCTTCACTCTCATTATGCTATTCAGAAGCAAAAATATTTTTAATACTTAACGGTTATGTATGTTATGAGTTGTGGGACGAATTTACCCTGCTTGAGTCAAAAGGGACAAATTTACCCAAAAATGGAAAATGGGACGAATTTCGGGGGACGAATATACACCGTCCTATTTTTGTGCCTAGAAATTTATTAAGGAATAACTTTATTTACGTTATATGATTCATAGCAAAATACATTGCTTGGCAAACCCTAATGATGAAAATGAATTATTATAAAAGAAACGAATAAAGTGATATAAGAATTTTTAGACCTTTTTGTCTTTTCACTTATGTATCATTTGTATTTGTGTGTTAGCACATTTGTAAGGTTTTATAAGGGTTTTAGGTTAGTGTTTTGGTTAAGGCAAGTTTTATTTTGTAGACAGGTTTTTAATATTATTTAAGTATTTATTACTACTTTGTTTCAATAAAATATATTAACACCAAATATATTTTATTTTATTTATTTTTATATCATGAAGGTGGTTAATCTGTAAGTTTGATCTGAGCCACGATCTGAACGGCCATCTAATATCTTACTGTTGTTTTGGCGATAATGATAATTAAGAAGGTTAAGGAAATTTAATCCACCATATCGTCAGCTAATTGAATTAAGAATGACGCCACGTATTCTGCTTGGCCAACCTTTTCATTTGATACCAATGTCATGGATGACATGGATGTGGATAAGGAATTTTAGTCCGCCATCTTGGGGCGTCCGTCTTATAATATTTAGGCTGATATTATTTAGCTTATCATATTCTGTTCGTCAAACCCTTTTGTCCTGAGGTCGGTGTGGACTTGTGGAGGTAAGTAAAAGCGGCGGTAGCTCAGGCGATAATACGCCCATTCATGCATTTTAAATAAGACCTCATGAAGAAACGTAGATGTCTGTCTGTGTGTCCGATTTTTTTCATCTATCTTTATTGTTTCTTTAATTTGTTTAAGAAATAATCTAGTTGTTCCTTAACTGCTAAGGTTAACGAGAGAAAAAGCTAAACAGCATCAAGTTCGTTTTTGTGTTGACGTTTTTAGGGTTCCGTAGTACCTAAAAGGTACAAAAGGAACCTTTCTGGCGAGACTCCGTTGTCCGTCCGTCTGTCCGTAAGTCACAGCCTCATAACTTTAGCACCGTTAAAGATAAATACATGAAATTTGGCACAAAAATAGTATTAAGAACAGACATCATGACGCGACCAACTCAGTTGTAGGCGTTGCCAAATGCCATGCTGTTTCATTTCGCTATAAGGTACACGCTCCATAAAACTTGAGAAGACAATACAATCGTGACAATTTCATCAATTGAAAACTTGTGTAAGGAAAAGTGTACTTTTGGCAATTCTGTGAAGATTTTTTAAATATGTTATTAGTTAAAACTAATCTAGATAACTTTTTCGATGGTTGACTAGTAATATTTTTTGATTTTATCTAAAACAATAAAAGCACATTCGTCTACACTTTTGGTAAAAAACCGTTAAATTTACGTATTTTAGGGGTTTGTTGTTAAGATATTTCTCAAATTTTACGATTTTTAGTTCTACTTAAACATAGATCTAGATAATGTTAATGGACTCAGCCTTTGACATTATAATAACATTCCATAGACACCCCACAATATGTTGGCCGAGTTTGTATACTTAGAGGTTTGTGCATAACGACGTCTCTTAATCCGCTAAGGTGTAAAAATGATATTGAAAGTTTTAAATAGTTAAAAATATTTCCAATACAAACGAAAGAAAAATAAAAATATAAAAAGTAAAATATAGGAGTCAAATTGTAGATATTAAAAAGCTAATTGTAAAAATATATACTTAAACTATATTTGCTGGCACTGATTTCGACTCGAAATCAGTGCCAGCAACTATAGTTTAAGTAAAATATATTTTTTTTACAAATTTATATAAATTTTATTTATAAATTTTCGAGAAATCTTTGATTTACCACAGAAAATTGTATATACCCCCTTATCTCCGAAACTGGTGGACCGAAAAATATGAAAAAAAAAAAATGATTATAGGTCATCATAACTGGCCAATTACAGGAAAACTATAGCGATTTAAAAAAAGTTAAACACAAATGAGAAATATAAAAAAAAAGCAAAATAAATTCCCGGTTCAGAGCTCCTCATATCCAGATTTACTTTTCTTTCTGCGTTTCTATACTGCAATGGTATAATGTTATATCTCCTTGCGATGGATAAATCGCCAAGTGTTCAAATATAGGAATTTATTTCTGTCATAGTTTTGCAAAATAAATAAACAAAGTATTTTATAAAAATACAATAAGGGTATCGAATTGTAGGTATTATAAAGCTAATTTTAAAAATATACAGTTTGGTTATATTTACTTGCATCTATTTCGAGAAATCCTCGTAAAACCACAAAATATGTAAGTATGTCCTCCGCTTATTTCCAAAACTGGTCGATCGAAAAATAAGAAAAAAATCAAGGTAAAATAATATGTGCTTAAAGATAACGTAAAGATTACAGGAAAAATATAACGGTTGAGAAATTCACGAAAACAAAATGACAAAATAAAAATTTTTCATCCACGATACGGAACCCTAGGTACGCGAGTCTGACTCGCACTTGACCGGTTTTTGTTGTGCAATATTTTTATTTTTGTTGACTTTCTATGAAACAACGGGACAATTTTATCAGTTGACTGTTTTTTTAGGTTTTTCATTTGTTAGCATTTCGAGCAACGTTACCCGTGTAATTCTAAATATTAACTCTTGCAATATACTCGTAAAAGCGAAACAACGGAAATCAATTTAGTTTTATAACAATATAATATAATGTTTGTTTTTATTACATCTTTGTGTTTAAAACTAAACCAAAGAAAAAAACTGAAAACCAAATACCAAGAATGATATTCGTATTAAAATGAATAGAATAATCCATGAACTATGACCTTCATTGGGTTTATCCAGCTGGGACTAGGTAAAATTTGTTATTTTATCTAACAATAAATATTTTTACTTTATTTCTCATTTGTGTTTATTATTTGTAGCATTGCTCCCTGGCTGTTTTCAACACTTGATATCGGTAAGAAAAAATAAATAAAAATAAAGACATTATAAGCATTACACAAAAAACATAAATAAAAAAACGTGTCGGTCCGGTGTAAAGGCGCTGGACATACAGCGACCTGCAGGTCTACCGCGTAATTCTGATTTTCATCAACATCAACTTGAGATTGAAATTTTACGTGCGTGCGACGACGCCCGCCTAACATGCCATCTCTTTCGCACGCACGTCAAATTTCAATTTCAAGTTGATGTTGATGAAAATCAGAATTACGCGGTAGACCCGCGGTTTAGAGTACTGCATTCCGCGTTCAAAGTAATCTATGCGATGGATTGGATTTTATCACACATTAAGGAGGAAGCGCATTCTTCCTTATTGTGTTCTGTGATTCTGATTGTTTGGAACGCAGAATTTTAGAACCTTTGCTGTGTGTCCGGCGCCTAAAGCTGCAGGCGGCCATTCAGACATAAGTTATTCCACCAAAAACATTTTATGTAAAGCAAGTTGCAAGGACTGACAACGTTTTTACTGTTAAAAAGTTACAAGATCTCATGTAGTTCCAAGCTCCTAACTATACAGGCCTAATTGGTCGGCCACAGCTTCAGGCTTCGAGAGGCGCACCAAGCGGTTCTTCTTGCGACGGCGCCGGCCGAGAGAACAAATGTATGAAGTTGTATAGAGCCGGTCGTGGGTCGCCGCTCGCGTGTCTTGTCCGGCTTCGAGTGACTTGCGCTCTCTCGACGGCGGTGTGCGGAGAAGCGGGCGGTTGAAACACTGATCGAGCGCACAGGACGAACCTAGTGTCGAGCGCTTTGAGCGAGCGAGCGCACTATACATCTGATGCGGTCAAAGGCGCCGACGGGTGTCGTGGCAGAGCAAAGCCCGTCGCAAAAACCACCTGGAAGCGCAGTAAGAAGCGCCGCCAGAAGCCTGAAGCTGTGGCCCTGGCGTAACTCTACAAGCCCTTACTCTACAATACAAACCCACTTGCTCAAAAGGTATGACTTGGCCATTTCGCAGCCGTTGCAACGACACTTCCATGGACTTATGTTAAGAAAGCAGGTCACTGGTCTTTAACTTTGTGTCATGTAATAGTGCCATAAAACGGCCAAGTCAAAATTTTCGAGCAAGATGTAGAATTTTTAGAGTCAGGGCCTCTAGAGTTAGAACCGCAACCAGTTTTGTCATAAAAAGAGATGTAAATTAACATTATCTCATTGAAGTATAGAAACGCAGAAAGAAAGTAAATCTGGATGTGATGAGCTCTGAACCGGGTTTCGAACCCGGGACCTCTCACTTACCGGGCGATTGCTCTTACCACTGAGCTATCCAGGTCTCAACACAACTCGTGAATTTACCTATGTGCTTTCTCATACTGCAATGATATTTATAGATACCCACTTCACAGTGAGCCACTTGGCGCCTAGAGGACGCTAGTGTATTCAAAGCTAGTCAAAGACCATTATGCCCTACCGTCACCTGTTACATCGTCGGGTAGTGAAGAATACACATTACTCTTATCGGGATTCGAATCCCGGTTCAGAGCTCATCACATCCAGATTTACTTTCTTTCTGCGTTTCTATACTGCATATAATGTTAATTTATATCTCCTTGCGATGGATAAATCGCAAAGAGTTCAAAAATAGAAATTTATTTCTGTCATAGTTTCAAAAAGAGATATGTTGAACGAGTACAAAATTAACTAAAACTACAAATTGCACTGATCATACTGGACTTCAATAATGCAAATGTTTTTACAGTAAACAAGAAAGGTTTTTTTCATTTATTTTCAGTATGATCAAAAGAACACGGATTCTCAAATGAATGTTAGCAAATATGGGACTACTCGACTACATATCTGGAGGTAGCGAATTCAAATCCCGTAGAACATATTTGTGTTCGGTCTCTGTCCAAATATGCCCGAGGCGTACCCATCCGTAGTGGATGGGCTCACACATCACGCTGGGACGTAATAATCGTCGGTGAAAAGTGGGTGTACATGCTGTGACTTACATTTTACAGACAATTACTTGGAAATACCACGGAAACGCCTTCGGGGATTAATGTGTTGACGATGTATTTTCCAGTGGCGTGCACAGAACTTTTTGCTGGAAAAGCAAGCAATTGGTCAAGAATAACAATAAAAAAAAAATGAAAAAAAAAAGTTTGTATAGGAAATTTTCACTCTAGGGTAGACATTGTCTACCCTGGCGTCATACAATTTTTTTTTTCAAAGTGATATTTAAATTTTTTTTATATTTTTTTTATTGTTGTTCTTGACCAATTGTTTGCTTTTCCAACAAAAAGTCCTGTGTACGCCACTGGTATTTTCTAATTCATATTTTAGCCTCAAAACATTGCCAACTGTGCTCTGGCCGCCACATGCAAACACACAGCCGTTGCTGAATGTGGGGTCGATGGCAACAATCCAGTTTCCATGCTGTTTTCCGATGAATGCGATAGAAATGAGTTTAATTGTAATTATGACAAAGGTACAGTCCATTTGCTCTAATAGTTCCTGTTGGTTTTGCTGGAAGAAATCTCATAAAGATAAGCACGCCAATGTGCATATTGTTTAAATGTCAATGTTATATGTATCCCTGTTTCTGTATATGTGTGTGTACAATAAAAGAATAAATAGTTTACATGCTTTGATGCGCTGACAAAAAAGGGCCATATTTGTACAGCGGAGATCACATCTAGCTATACACTAGAAATGAAGCACCTCAAAGAAATTCATATAAAACTGTTCCTTGTGAATTTATTTACCAATTTCCTAGATATGTCAGAAAAATATTGAGTCTTTCCCAAGCATTGGCGAGCAACACTGTAAAAAAACTAGAAATAAACATAAACTGCCTTTTCCAAAAATCAGACTTGTGAAACTGATTACCTCTTTCGTAGGACATGGCATAATATTTTTACAATAAACTTTTAAAGGAGGTCCTTACTTTGTCAGAGTATGTCAGTTCACGCGAGTTTTAATTATATGTAAATTAAGCAGGGCCTACTGAAAAAGGCATATTATAATAGTAGTTTATGCTACAAGGGCGCAAAGGAACAAATTACGAGGACGATTTAAAACACGAGCGTAGCGAGTGTTTTAAACGTAACCGAGTAATTTATTGCTTTTACGCCCGTGTATCATACTACATTTTTCAATGCATAGTGTGAGGAAATAAAAACAAATATAGTCTTGTGAAATTTAAATTATAATTGGCTCAAAAGGACTGTATCCAGAGCCGTTAAACAGTGGAAAAAAAGTATAACGTCTATGGTACACAGGAAAGGCTGCAGGTTAGCCAACCATTATAAATAAATTAAAAAAAAATTAAAAAAATAATAATAATAAAGCCCTAGGGCAAAATAATCGACTTTCTGTTCGGTTTTGATGCATAAAAAGTGGGCCTTTACGAGCACATGCATTGAAAAATAAATTAATAGTGATATTTGTCATGACAGTAGTTTATAATTTAAGTAAGTAGTATAATTTACTAACTTATGATTCCTCTAAGGAGTTAACATTAATTAATTACAGACTGTAAAAGGTAAATAATAGACTATATGAGACAGGTAGACAAATATATATATGTTTTCCTTATTTTCATTACCCTGAATTCCTGCTGTCTTAAATTTTCTTAACCTTTAGCTTAGATATAAGTAATTTTTATAGTATTAGTATGTAACTGAGATATATATATAAAAAAATGCTAAAAAAGACATGATCTTGCTAAGTTTCTTGCCCTTCTTCTTAGCAAGACTTATAGAATGGGCGGAGGTATAAGGTGGGATTTGGTCGACCGGGCCGCCTGGAATCGTGCTGGGGCTCGGTTGGTGATCATTGAACCTTGTTCCTGGTCCCTGGCCGGGTCTATGGGTTTGGGCGGTTGATTGGATTTCACTTTGTATAATTATAGATTTTACCTATCATTTTAATCGTATATATATTGCTACATAAATTAAATAAACCTTTAATTTAGTTCATATACATTTATTATTTTATTACATATATTTTTACAAGATTAAATTTGACTTGTAAAAAGTGTATTACGTATACCTACATTACAAAATAAACAATTTGAATTTGAATTTGAATTTGACAATTGCAGTGCTACCTTGGTGCATTCAAATACATTCTTTAGAATGTAGACGTGGGAACGATGAATTAACAATCGCATTGAAAGTATTACGACTCATAGATTTACCTAGACTTACTAGACTTACCGAGTTACTTAAGGGCCTTACTATTGCCAAATGGGTACTTTCTAAAGCCTACTCCTCGTTTATGGCCAAACCAAAAATAATAAAAAAATGTTTTTATAAATAATCAACTCTTAGACAACATATGCAACATTTTTCTTTTTCATACCACAAAAACTTCTACATGAATTTTATTTTTTAGTGAATGGTGTTTTTTGACCTCAAATTCCCTACTGCTCCTGAGTGGCTTGGCCGATTGAATTCATTTATGCTTTGATAAATAGATAAACTTTATAGCTATAAACAACATAAGATTATTCAATCGATCAATCACGTCCAAGTGAAAAGTATAATTTTCTCCTATTTCGCCCTATCAAGGACGCAGCGAGCGTCGTAACAGCCACTATGCATTGCGCGCTGATATGAACGTTATTTCAATGTCGTTTCCGTTGATATTTGTAGTGACAAATATCGAGCTGCTAATTTAGCGATGGTAATCCCCTTAAGAGCGCACCGAGCTTTTTACACATACAAACACGTTTTTAAAACCCTTGTTTGAAGTAGTAAACAATTATATTAAAAGCTAGGGAAATATATTGGTG
This sequence comes from Ypsolopha sequella, assembly GCA_934047225.1. Classification (NCBI taxonomy): domain Eukaryota; kingdom Metazoa; phylum Arthropoda; class Insecta; order Lepidoptera; family Ypsolophidae; genus Ypsolopha; species Ypsolopha sequella. The sequence continues at coordinate 17,111,841 of OW204004.1, read as the reverse complement.
TTACTGGCTATATATATACCCAGGCTGTATACACAATGGAAATACGATTTGATAAAGTTGGCTCGATAGAATTAATTGGCAAAGGTACCTCTTATCGAGTTATTTTTTCCTCTATTTCCCTACTTTTTTATATAAATAAGTAATTTGATATTATGATTTTTTTACTTAAATAAAGTTCGTAGATGACTGGAGCGTTTATACACGATAGTTTTTTATTAAAGAACAATATGATGAAAATAACAACGAAAAACATCGAAAAAGTGCAAAGGTTTGCTTATTTTCTTTACTGCTTACACGTAAAGAAAAAGACAGAGACAAAGGCAAACGTTCGGTGTGCCCTTAACCAATTGTGCCGACTATCCCTGCCTTCCGAAATAGAATTATTTCGCTAAAATTGATTACGAATGAATGAGGTGAATGGCTAATAATCCATGAGTGAAGCAAATGCGTTTATTCATTCGTATGACTTTCGTGGCTCATGCGACGGAGGTGAGGCGATGTGAGCGCTGAACGGAATGGAATGTCAAAAATTGTTTTCGCTCCATTATTTCAGCAGTTCAGATCAGACAAACAAAGGTATATGTTTTATTCGGCCATGAGAGAAACAAATGAAAAGTCGTGTGGAACTCTTCGTCGAAAAGGAAGAATTTATCTGTATATATTTTTTTTCGTCGCTATCTGAGTCTACGTTGAAGAACAGTGCTACAAACTCTTCTTGTTCCATCACGAATCACGGCACTTTGACGAAATAAAATAAAATAATCGTATTGTATTCTGTGGTAAGAGGTTATGGTTAAGATGTATCTTTTTTAATGCGGTCCGATTCGTAAGCTATCTTTCACATCGTTTGCTAGCTCACAAATGAGGGGTTTTCAAAGTCAAATTAAAAAAGAAAAAGTAGTACCGAACGACTCAATAGATGGCGCAGCCTGTACTAAAAGTGTCAAAAAAATGTCTTCCTGGCAATACTAGTTTCTTTTGATTTTTACACTTCGTCTTTGCTTCGTTCTTTTTTGTGGTCAATCCATGCCTCAAATGTAGGTATTATTGCTAAGATCTATTGTTTTTTCCGTAATTAATTCTCAGGGAAACTGTCCTATATTTTTACAATTAGCTACAACAATGAGCTGACCATGTTAAAAGTTGAATGACATACCAAGCTATTTTGTTAACGTAAACAATATAGATAGAAAACAACACAATATAAACACAACGAAATAATAATGTCTTTATGAAGGTTGTTGTTGGATTTGACAATTGACTTGACAATTTTTATCTTGCTGCCCACGGATTAAAAAATAATCTAAGCTTTTTGACACTTGAAAGCAGGGTAACGCCATCTATGTTTACTTCTGAAAGCTTGATCAAGGTCAGTCTGGAAAACCGCTCATTACGGACCAGTCATCGCTCACACTATAATTCATTCATAGCTTTTATCGATGTAATTCTATTTCGGACCGCACGGTATATGTTCCTGACAAGTATATTACCAAAACAAGATCCTCTCGAACAAGGACACTGCTTGCAATACTTTATTATAAGACTATGCAAATTTGGATTCCACGCATAATGACACATTTTTGTTACGCAAAATGACACATCCGCGAAATGACACATACGCGAAATGACACATACGTGAAAATGCACATACGTGAAATGACATATACGCGAAATGACACATACTTGAATTGTCATATACGTGAAATGACACATACGTTCCTGCACATTTGTAGCTTATTATTGATGTAAAATTTTTGCATAACAGGAGATTTTTTGACATATGTCTAAATTGACATGTGATTCTTTTTCCATAGATTTTTGACATATGAAATTTTTTTCATAGATTTTTTGACAGATGTCAAAATTGCCATGATTTGTTTTTCAGATTTTTTGACAGATGATTTTTTTCATAGATTTTTGACAGATGTCAAAATTGACGTGCGATTTGTTTTTCATAGATTTTTGACAGATGTTAAAATTGACATGTGATTCTTTTTCCATAGATTTTTGACAGATGCAATTTTTCTTCTTTGCCGTATGGCCTGAACTCAATCCTCAGGCATTCTATAGACTCTGACATTTTCAATGAATCATGGAACCAAATTTTGAAGGTTTGCTCTGAGCATTGCGAACGTAATAATATTGTAATTATCTCTAGTTGTGTTTATTATATTCTTTATTAATAACTGCAACAGGTTTAACCGTTGCAATTAATTAGTTAAATTAAAAAAAAAACATTAGCCCCTATAGTGAAGGATATTAAATTGATAGAAGTATTGTATCTTTCTAATTAAAAAAAACGGCCAAGTGCGAGTCAGACTTGCGTATCTAAGGTTCCGTATTGTGAATGATAAATTTTATTTTGTTATTTTTTTTCGCGAATTTCTCAACCACTTTATTTTTCCTTTAATCTTTACGTAAACACATATTAACACTATTTTTTTCATATTTTTTGGTTCACTAGTTTTGGAGATAAGGGGGGGATGCATATTTTTGGGGTTTTTTTAAAGATTTCTCGAAACCAGTGCTAGTAAATATAGTAAAAGTATATGTTTTTACAATCAGCTTTTTAATACCTACAATTTGATACCCATATTGTATTTAATAAAATATTTTTCATTTTTTTTTACTTCTTTTTTATATTTCTCATTTGTTCTCAATTTTTTTTATTCGCTATAGTTTTCCTGTAATTGGCCAGTTATGATCTATAATTGTCATTTTTTTCATATTTTTCGGTTTCCCAGCTACGGAGATAAGGGGGGGGGGGGGGGGGATATACATATTTTTCTACAATTAAATAGCCATATTGTATTTTTATAAAATATATTTTTTATTTGTATTACTTCTTTTTTTATATTTCTCATTAGTGCTGAATTTTTTTTAATCGCTATAGTTTTCCTGTAATTGGCCAGTTATAATCTATAATTGACATTTTTTTTGGCTTACCCGTTTCGGAGATAAGGGGGGGACATACATATTTTTGTTTTTTTTTAAAGATTTCTCAAGACCAGTGTCAGTAAATATAGTAAAAGTATATATTTTTACAATTAACTTTTTAATATCTACAATTTGGTACCCATATTGTATTTTTAGGTTAATATTTTTTATTTTTCTCACTTTGTTTTGGAAATATTTTGAACAATTTCAAATTTTTCATATTTTCTTTACACTTTAATATGTGGGCAAATTAATGCTATTTCTGTGCCAAATTTCATGTCTTTATCTTTAACGGTGCTAAAGTTATGAGGCTGTGACTTGCGGACGGACGGAAGGACAGACGGACGGACAACGGAGTCTCACCATAAGGTTCCTTTTGTACCTTTTAGGTACTACGGAACCCTAAAAACAAGGATGTCAAAAGGTCTTCATCAAGTTATGTGTAATCACTAGAGATTAGAAAACCATGATATACGGACGGACGGACAGCGCATTGACATTTATAGGGCTCCGTTTTGCCCTTCTCATACGGAACCCTAAAAATAATGAAAGAGTATTAATTATTTATTCTTATCCACAACTTTCTGTAAGCACGGATTTGAATGGGGTTGTCACTGTTAGTATTCCAGAAGTCGCGATACGGTCTCTAAAGATAAACATTTCGTTTGAACAAAATATTCGATATTAAGAGGAGGCCTTCCTTTTTCAACACTTTTTGGATGAATGTACAGAATCTACCAAAGACGCAATAAAAATTAAACTTATATATATATTTTTTCACACCTCTATCTTGCATTTGTATGTAGTGTATAATTGGAAAACTTTCACCCGATAGATTTTATTTTTGAAAATAGTCTCTTTTTGAGTGTTTTTTTGGTTTTGTGTGTAATCCATTAGATTTTCATGTGTCATATTTTACCATCAATACGAAAATATTGTTAATTAACCGTTGTAAGTTCAAAAATGACTAAAATGCAATACTGTAATTTTAGTCGATTTTAATCTTAAAATTAAACTCGTTCTGAATCGTTTCGCGCGCATTTTGGCGCACGCTATTTTCAACTTTACGAAAGTTAGTCTACGGGTTGTGATTGCAAAGCCGCTGTGCGCCTAGGAAGGCCTCGTCTTAATAAACTCTTCCATTTATGGGTCGTGGACGAGGTCATGTGCAGAAACTAGTTCAGCTGAATAAATAAGCAAAGTAAAAAAAAAAAATAATAATTTAAAACTTTTCTGTTTCAGATTACCAAAAAGTAGACTATGAAAATTGTAAGGATACATATATTTACAAAACTACCCAGATTTCGACAACATTGAATAGTATAACTAAAAGAGAAAATGCTTTGCCTGCTGATAATTCTTCTTGGAACATCCAAGAAACATCAACATCAACTGAAAATCCAGCAAACAGCACACAAACTTATACTAGTACCGGAACTACTATTTCTGATGAAATGAATAGTCCTACTAATAAAACAACAACAACTACCACAACTCTCACTGATACTACTACTACGTCTAAACCCAATACTGATAATGAAACAACTACCACAACTCTCACTGATACTACTACTACGACTACACCCAATACTGATAATGAAATAACTACCACAACTCTCACTGATACTACTACTACGACTACACCCAATACTGATAATGAAATAACTACCACAACTCTCACTGATACTACTACTACGTCTAAACCCAATACTGATAATGAAATAACTACCACCACTCTCACTGATACTACTACTACGACTACACCCAATACTGATAATGAAACAACTACCACCACTCTCACTGATACTACTACTACGTCTAAACCCAATACTGATAATGAAATAACTACCACAACTCTCACTGATACTACTACTACGTCTAAACCCAATACTGATAATGAAACAACTACCACAACTCTCACTGATACTACTACTACGACTAAACCCAATACTGATAATGAAACAACTACCACCACTCTCACTGATACTACTACTACGACTACACCCAATACTGATAATGAAATAACTACCACAACTCTCACTGATACTACTACTACGTCTAAACCCAATACTGATAATGAAATAACTACCACAACTCTCACTGATACTACTACTACGTCTAAACCCAATACTGATAATGAAACAACTACCACCACTCTCACTGATACTACTACTACGACTACACCCAATACTGATAATGAAATAACTACCACCACTCTCACTGATACTACTACTACGACTACACCCAATACTGATAATGAAATAACTACCACCACTCTCACTGATACTACTACTACGTCTAAACCCAATACTGATAATGAAACAACTACCACAACTCTCACTGATACTACTACTACGTCTAACCCCAATACTGATAATGAAACAACTACCACAACTCTCACTGATACTACTACTACGTCTAAACCCAATACTGATAATGAAACAACTACCACCACTCTCACTGATACTACTACTACGTCTAAACCCAATACTGATAATGAAATAACTACCACCACTCTCACTGATACTACTACTACGACTACACCCAATACTGATAATGAAATAACTACCACAACTCTCACTGATACTACTACTACGACTAAACCCAATACTGATAATGAAATAACTACCACAACTCTCACTGATACTACTACTACGACTACACCCAATACTGATAATGAAATAACTACCACCACTCTCACTGATACTACTACTACGTCTAAACCCAATACTGATAATGAAATAACTACCACCACTCTCACTGATACTACTACTACGACTACACCCAATACTGATAATGAAATAACTACCACAACTCTCACTGATACTACTACTACGACTAAACCCAATACTGATAATGAAATAACTACCACAACTCTCACTGATACTACTACTACGACTACACCCAATACTGATAATGAAATAACTACCACAACTCTCACTGATACTACTACTACGACTAAACCCAATACTGATAATGAAATAACTACCACAACTCTCACTGATACTACTACTACGACTACACCCAATACTGATAATGAAATAACAACCACCACTCTCACTGATACTACTACTACATCTAAACCCAATACTGATAATGAAATAACTACCACCTCTCTCACTGATACTACTACTACGACTAAACCCAATACTGATAATGAAACAACTACCACCACTCTCATTGATACTAATACTACGACTACACCCAATACTGATAATGAAATAACTACCACCACTCTCACTGATACTACTACTACGACTAAACCCAATACTGATAATAAAATAACTACCACAACTCTCACTGATACTACTACTACGACTAAACCCAATACTGATAATGAAATAACTACAACCACTCTCACTGATACTACTACTACGTCTAAACCCAATACTGATAATGAAATAACTACCACCACTCTCACTGATACTACTACTACGACTAAACCCAATACTGATAATGAAATAACTACCACAACTCTCACTGATACTACTACTACGACAACACCCAATACTGATAATGAAATAACTACCACCACTCTCACTGATACTACTACTACGACTACACCCAATACTGATAATGAAATAACTACCACCACTCTCACTGATACTACTACTACGTCTAAACCCAATACTGATAATGAAATAACTACCACCACTCTCACTGATACTACTACTACGACTACACCCAATACTGATAATGAAATAACTACCACCACTCTCACTGATACTACTACTACGTCTAAACCCAATACTGATAATGAAATAACTACCACCACTCTCACTGATACTACTACTACGACTAAACCCAATACTGATAATGAAATAACTACCACAACTCTCACTGATACTACTACTACGACTACACCCAATACTGATAATGAAACAACTACCACCACTCTCACTGATACTACTACTACGACTATACCCAATACTGATAATGAAATAACTACCACAACTCTCACTGATACTACTACTACGACTACACCCAATACTGATAATGAAACAACTACCACCACTCTCACTAATACTACTACTACGTCTAAACCCAATACTGATAATGAAATAACTACCACCACTCTCACTGATACTACTACTACGACTAAACCCAATACTGATAATGAAACAACTACCACCACTCTCACTGATACTACTACTACGACTATACCCAATACTGATAATGAAATAACTACCACAACTCTCACTGATACTACTACTACGACTACACCCAATACTGATAATGAAATAACTACCACCACTCTCACTGATACTACTACTACGACTACACCCAATACTGATAATGAAATAACTACCACAACTCTCACTGATACTACTACTACGACTACACCCAATACTGATAATGAAATAACTACCACAACTCTCACTGATACTACTACTACGACTACACCCAATACTGATAATGAAATAACTACCACAACTCTCACTGATACTACTACTACGACTACACCCAATACTGATAATGAAATAACTACCACCACTCTCACTGATACTACTACTACGTCTAAACCCAATACTGATAATGAAACAACTACCACAACTCTCACTGATACTACTACTACGTCTAAACCCAATACTGATAATAAAACAACTACCACCACTCTCACTGATACTACTACTACGACTACACCCAATACTGATAATGAAATAACTACCACCACTCTCAGTGATACTACTACTACGACTACACCCAATACTGATAATGAAATAACTACCACCACTCTCACTGATACTACTACTACTACGACTAAACCCAATACTGATAATGAAATAACTACCACCACTCTCACTGATACTACTACTACGACTACACCCAATACTGATAATGAAATAACTACCACAACTCTCACTGATACTACTACTACGACTACACCCAATACTGATAATGAAATAACTACCACCACTCTCACTGATACTACTACTACGTCTAAACCCAATACTGATAATGAAATAACTACCACCACTCTCACTGATACTACTACTACGACTACACCCAATACTGATAATGAAATAACTACCACAACTCTCACTGATACTACTACTACGACTACACCCAATACTGATAATGTAATAACTACCACCACTCTCACTGATACTACTACTACGTCTAAACCCAATACTGATAATGAAACAACTACTACAACTCTCACTGATACTACTACTACGTCTAAACCCAATACTGATAATGAAACAACTACAACCACTCTCACTGATACTACTACTACGACTACACCCAATACTGATAATGAAATAACTACCACCACTCTCACTGATACTACTACTACGTCTAAACCCAATACTGATAATGAAACAACTACCACAACTCTCACTGATACTACTACTACGTCTAAACCCAATACTGATAATGAAACAACTACCACCACTCTAAATGATACTACTACTACGACTACACCCAATACTGATAATGAAATAACTACCACCACTCTCACTGATACTACTACTACGTCTAAACCCAATACTGATAATGAAACAACTACCACAACTCTCACTGATACTACTACTACGTCTAAACCCAATACTGATAATGAAACAACTACCACCACTCTCAATGATACTACTACTACGACTACACCCAATACTGATAATGAAATAACTACCACCACTCTCACTGATACTACTACTACGACTACACCCAATACTGATAATGAAACAACTACCACCACTCTCACTGATACAACTACTACGACTACACCCAATACTGATAATGTAATAACTACCACCACTCTCACTGATACTACTACTACGTCTAAACCCAATACTGATAATGAAACAACTACTACAACTCTCACTGATACTACTACTACGTCTAAACCCAATACTGATAATGAAACAACTACCACCACTCTCACTGATACTACTACTACGTCTAAACCCAATACTGATAATGAAACAACTACCACAACTCTCACTGATACTACTACTACGTCTAAACCCAATACTGATAATGAAACAACTACCACCACTCTCAATGATACTACTACTACGACTACACCCAATACTGATAATGAAATAACTACCACCACTCTCACTGATACTACTACTACGACTACACCCAATACTGATAATGAAACAACTACCACCACTCTCACTGATACAACTACTACGACTACACCCAATACTGATAATGTAATAACTACCACCACTCTCACTGATACTACTACTACGTCTAAACCCAATACTGATAATGAAACAACTACTACAACTCTCACTGATACTACTACTACGTCTAAACCCAATACTGATAATGAAACAACTACCACCACTCTCACTGATACTACTACTACGACTACACCCAATACTGATAATGAAACAACTACCACAACTCTCACTGATACTACTACTACGTCTAAACCCAATACTGATAATGAAACAACTACCACCACTCTCACTGATACTACTACTACGACTACACCCAATACTGATAATCAAATAACTACCACCACTCTCACTGATACTACTACTACGACTAAACTCAATACTGATAATGAAACAACTACCACCACTCTCACTGATACTACAACTACGACTAAACCCAATACTGATAATGAAACAACTACCACCACTCTCACTGATACTACTACTACGACTACACCCAATACTGATAATGAAACAACTACCACCACTCTCACTGATACTACTACTACGACTACACCCAATACTGATAATGAAACAACTACCACCACTCTCACTGATACTACTACTACGACTACACCCAATACTGATAATGAAACAACTACCACCACTCTCACTGATACTACTACTACGACTACACCCAATACTGATAATGAAATAACTACCACCACTCTCACTGATACTACTACTACGACTAAACTCAATACTGATAATGAAACAACTACCACCACTCTCACTGATACTACTACTACGACTGAACCCAATACTGATAATGAAACAACTACCACCACTCTCACTGATACTACTACTACGACTACACCCAATACTGATAATGAAACAACTACCACCACTCTCACTGATACTACTACTACGACTACACCCAATACTGATAATGAAATAACTACCACCACTCTCACTGATACTACTACTAACACTAAACTCAATACTGATAATGAAACAACTACCACCACTCTCACTGATACTACTACTACGACTACACCCAATACTGATAATGAAACAACTACCACCACTCTCACTGATACTACTACTACGACTACACCCAATACTGATAATGAAACAACTACCACCACTCTCACTGATACTACTACTACGACTAAACCCAATACTGATAATGAAACAACTACCACCACTCTCACTGATACTACTACTACGACTGAACCCAATACTGATAATGAAACAACTACCACCACTCTCACTGATACTACTACTACGACTAAACCCAATACTGATAATGAAACAACTACCACCACTCTCACTGATACTACTACTACGACTAAACCCAATACTGATAATGACACAACTACCACAACTCTCACTGATACTACTACTACGACTAAACCCAATACTGATAATGAAACAACTACCACCACTCTCACTGATACTACTACTACGACTACACCCAATACTGATAATGAAACAACTACCACCACTCTCACTGATACTACTACTACGACTAAACCCAATACTGATAATGAAACAACTACCACCACTCTCACTGATACTACTACTACGACTAAACCCAATACTGATAATGAAACAACTACCACCACTCTCACTGATACTACTACTACGACTGAACCCAATACTGATAATGAAACAACTACCACCACTCTCACTGATACTACTACTACGACTAAACCCAATACTGATAATGAAACAACTACCACCACTCTCACTGATACTACTACTACGACTAAACCCAATACTGATAATGACACAACTACCACGACTCTCACTGATACTTCTACCGCGACTACTTCCAATACTGATAATATAACAAGTACCACAACCCTCACTGATACTTCTACTGCGACTACTCCCAATACTGATAATGAAACAACTACCACCACTCTCACTGATACTTCTACTGCGTCTCTTTCAAATACTGATAATATAACAAGTACCACAACCCTCACTGATACTACTACTGCGACTACTACCAATACTGATAATGGAACAACTACCACCACTCTCACTGATACTACTACTACGACTAAACCCAATACTGATAATGAAAGAACTACCACCACTCTCACTGATACTACTACTACGACTAAACCCAATACTGATAATGAAATAACTACCACCACTCTCACTGATACTACTACTACGACTAAACCCAATACTGATAATGAAACAACTACCACCACTCTCACTGATACTACTACTACGACTAAACCCAATACTGATAATGAAAGAACTACCACCACTCTCACTGATACTACTACTACGACTAAACCCAATACTGATAATGAAATAACTACCACCACTCTCACTGATACTACTACTACGACTAAACCCAATACTGATAATGAAACAACTACTACCACTCTCACTGATACTACTACTACGACTAAACCCAATACTGATAATGACACAACTACCACAACTCTCACTGATACTACTACTACGACTAAACCCAATACTGATAATGAAACAACTACCACCACTCTCACTGATACTACTACTACGACTACACCCAATACTGATAATGAAACAACTACCACCACTCTCACTGATACTACTACTACGACTAAACCCAATACTGATAATGAAACAACTACCACCACTCTCACTGATACTACTACTACGAATAAACCCAATACTGATAATGAAACAACTACCACCACTCTCACTGATACTACTACTACGACTGAACCCAATACTGATAATGAAACAACTACCACCACTCTCACTGATACTACTACTACGACTAAACCCAATACTGATAATGAAACAACTACCACCACTCTCACTGATACTACTACTACGACTAAACCCAATACTGATAATGACACAACTACCACAACTCTCACTGATACTTCTACCGCGACTACTTCCAATACTGATAATATAACAAGTACCACAACCCTCACTGATACTTCTACTGCGACTACTCCCAATACTGATAATGAAACAACTACCACCACTCTCACTGATACTTCTACTGCGACTCTTTCAAATACTGATAATATAACAAGTACCACAACCCTCACTGATACTACTACTGCGACTACTACCAATACTGATAATGGAACAACTACCACAACTCTCACTGATACTTCTACTGCGACTCTTTCAAATACTGATAATATAACAAGTACCACAACCCTCACTGATACTTCTACTGCGACTACTTCCAATACTGATAATGAAACAACTACCACAACTCTCACTGATACTTCTACTGCGACTCTTTCAAATACTGATAATATAACAAGTACCACAACCCTCACTGATACTACTACTACGACTAAACCCAATACTGATAATGAAACAACTACCACCACTCTCACTGATACTACTACTACGACTACACCCAATACTGATAATGAAACAACTACCACCACTCTCACTGATACTACTACTACGACTAAACCCAATACTGATAATGAAACAACTACCACCACTCTCACTGATACTACTACTACGACTAAACCCAATACTGATAATGAAACAACTACCACCACTCTCACTGATACTACTACTACGACTAAACCCAATACTGATAATGAAACAACTACCACCACTCTCACTGATACTACTACTACGACTAAACCCAATACTGATAATGAAACAACTACCACCACTCTCACTGATACTACTACTACGACTAAACCCAATACTGATAATGACACAACTACCACCACTCTCACTGATTCTACTACTACGACTAAACCCAATACTGATAATGACACAACTACCACCACTCTCACTGATTCTACTACTACGACTAAACCCAATACTGATAATGAAACAACTACCACCACTCTCACTGATACTACTACTACGACTAAACCCAATACTGATAATGAAACAACTACCACCACTCTCACTGATACTACTACTACGACTAAGCCCAATACTGATAATGACACAACTACCACCACTCTCACTGATACTACTACTACGACTAAACCCAATACTGATAATGAAACAACTACCACCACTCTCACTGATACTACTACTACGACTAAACCCAATACTGATAATGAAACAACTACCACCACTCTCACTGATACTACTACTACGACTTAACCCAATACTGATGATGACACAACTACCACCACTCTCACTGATACTACTACTACGACTAAACCTAATACTGATTATGAAACAACTACCACATACTTCCAATACTGATAATATAACAAGTACCACAACCCCCACTGATACTTCTACTGCGACTACTTCCAATACTGATAATGAAACACCTATCACAACTCTCTCTAATACTACTACTGGGACTACTTCCAATACTGATAATGAAACAACTATAACAACTCTTGACTGATACTATGTGACTACTTCTAATATTGAGAATGAAACAAATATTACAACTCTCACTGATACTATTACTGCGAGTACTTCCAATACTTATAATGAAACAACTACCACAACTCTCACTGATACTTCTACTGCGACTCTTTCAAATACTGATAATATAACAAGTACCACAACCCTCACTGATACTACTACTACGACTAAACCCAATACTGATAATGAAACAACTACCACCACTCTCACTGATACTACTACTACGACTACACCCAATACTGATAATGAAACAACTACCACCACTCTCACTGATACTACTACTACGACTAAGCCCAATACTGATAATGACACAACTACCACCACTCTCACTGATACTACTACTACGACTAAACCCAATACTGATAATGAAACAACTACCACCACTCTCACTGATACTACTACTACGACTAAACCCAATACTGATAATGAAACAACTACCACCACTCTCACTGATACTACTACTACGACTAAACCCAATACTGATAATGAAACAACTACCACCACTCTCACTGATACTACTACTACGACTTAACCCAATACCGATAATGAAACAACTACCACCACTCTCACTGATACTACTACTACGACTAAACCCAATACTGATAATGAAACAACTACCACCACTCTCACTGATACTACTACTACGACTAAGCCCAATACTGATAATGACACAACTACCACCACTCTCACTGATACTACTACTACGACTAAACCCAATACTGATAATGAAACAACTACCACCACTCTCACTGATACTACTACTACGACTAAACCCAATACTGATAATGAAACAACTACCACCACTCTCACTGATACTACTACTACGACTAAACCCAATACTGATAATGAAACAACTACCACCACTCTCACTGATACTACTACTACGACTAAACCCAATACTGATAATGAAACAACTACCACCACTCTCACTGATACTACTACTACGACTAAACCCAATACTGATAATGAAACAACTACCACCACTCTCACTGATACTACTACTACGACTAAACCCAATACTGATTATGAAACAACTACCACATACTTCCAATACTGATAATATAACAAGTACCACAACCCCCACTGATACTTCTACTGCGACTACTTCCAATACTGATAATGAAACACCTATCACAACTCTCTCTAATACTACTACTGGGACTACTTCCAATACTGATAATGAAACAACTATAACAACTCTTGACTGATACTATGTGACTACTTCTAATATTGAGAATGAAACAAATATTACAACTCTCACTGATACTATTACTGCGAGTACTTCCAATACTGATAGTGAAACGACTCTCACTGATACTATTACTGCGACTACTTCCAATACTGATAGTGAAACGAGTCTCACTGATACTTCTACTGCGACTACTTCCAATACTGATAATGAAACACCTATCACAACTCTCACTAATACTACTACTGTGACTACTTCCAATACTGATAATGAAACAACTATAACAACTCTTGACTGATACTACTACTGTGACTAATTCTAATACTGAGAATGAAACAAATATTACAACTCTCACTGATACTATTACTGCGACTACTTCCAATACTGATAGTGAAACGAGTCTCACTGATACTTCTACTGCGACTACTTCCAATACTTGTAATGAAACACCTATCACAACTCTCACTAATACTACTACTGTGACTACTTCCAATACTGATAATGAAACAACTATAACAACTCTTGACTGATACTACTACTGTGACTAATTCTAATACTGAGAATGAAACAAATATTACAACTCTCACTGATACTATTACTGCGAGTACTTCCAATACTGATAGTGAAACGAGTCTCACTGATACTTCTACTGCGACTACTTCCAATACTGATAATGAAACAACTATAACAACTCTTGACTGATACTACTACTGTGACTACTTCCAATACTGATAATGAAACAACTATAACAACTCTTGACTGATACTACTACTGTGACTACTTCCAATACTGATAATGAAACAACTATAACAACTCTTGACTGATACTACTACTGTGACTACTTCCAATACTGATAATGAAACAACTATAACAACTCTTGACTGATACTACTACTGTGACTACTTCCAATACTGATAATGAAACAACTATAACAACTATAACAACTCTTGACTGATACTACTACTGTGACTAATTCTAATACTGAGAATGAAACAAATATTACAACTCTCACTGATACTATTACTGCGACTACTTCCAATACTGATAGTGAAACGAGTCTCACTGATACTTCTACTGCGACTACTTCCAATACTGATAATGAAACACCTATCACAACTCTCACTAATACTACTACTGTGACTACTTCCAATACTGATAATGAAACAACTATAACAACTCTTGACTGATACTACTACTGTGACTACTTCCAATACTGATAATGAAACAACTATAACAACTCTTGACTGATACTACTACTGTGACTACTTCCAATACTGATAATGAAACAACTATAACAACTCTTGACTGATACTACTACTGTGACTACTTCCAATACTGATAATGAAACAACTATAACAACTCTTGACTGATACTACTACTGGGACTACTTCCAATACTGATAATGAAAACTACGGTGACTAATTCCAATACTGATGAAGAAACAACTATCATAACTCTCACTGATTAGTATCGACATCACAATTACTATTGAAACTTATTAGTTTATTAGGACTATTGTCCTCCTATTAATACATATACAACAACCATTATAACTACAAATTCCGAAAGTTCCATCAAAAAATGTAACCCTCCTCCGATAATTACTACAACTATTACTGTCGAAAATAAAAAATCCTATTACACTTTAACTACTGTGATCGTTCTTACATAAACAAATTAGTCTGCCCTTCACTCGATGCTCTCAGCGTAGGCTACCTATCCGCGTCTGATGCGCTCCGCGCGCCCCGCGCGCCCCGCGCGCCGCGCTTCTAGTGGTTTAGTATAATTTTTTTTATGGCTTTCCTGGTGGGAAATACCACACATATGGCATACCGTTCTATTCCTAGATAAATTATCTACAATCTGATAGAACTTTCGTTTTGCCACTCAAAATAAACCACAGAGCAACATCGGAACAATGAATAGACAATAAAGCTGATTCTGAAGGCTTTAATTATAGTTATAGTGCTGTCAAAACTAAATTTTGGTCATTGCAAAATAGTCCTCTAAGTTTGAGGAATAGAAGCTAGATTACTTTGGAATAATTTTAATTTTGACAGCATTAAAACTAAAATTAAAGCCTTTAGAATCGGTTACAATAACGATTATAAATATAGTCTCACTGTGCTGTTTTGTAAGCTAAAACTGTAAGTTAAGGCGCTCTTATCCCAGAAGAGTGACTCTCTGTCTTTTTCTTTACGTGTAACGAGTAAAGAAAATAACCACACTTTTGTACTTTTTCGTTGTTTTTATCGGTTTTTAAATTGTTATAAAATAAGGGATATGTTTATTAAAACCCACTTACGTGGTCGACCTAGAAAATTTAAAGAGCAATATTACTAGATATGTCTTATTACATGCTGTGTTCGTGAATTATTTCTATCGAGCAAAGTTTATCTGTTCGTGTAACACATGCGTGGAAGACCTAGATAAAGGTACGACCTATATGGCGTATTTTTTTTGGAAGTTTTAGACGATATTTGAAAGTTCTATTTGACTTTGAAATTACTGATTTTGGGATAAGAGCGCCTTAAACTGTTAAGTTAAACTGTTATGCCCCTACGGCTCACTTCTATTTAATTGTGTCATCCATTATGTGAAGATTTTTTATTGGCATTTAGTTATTTATTCTACATTTTTACTGTACCTATTTGTCTGTTAATCTTCCTATGAGTAAATAAATAAATAAAGTAAGTGCAGGTACCGTTACAACTTCTTTTATACCAATGTTTTCCTTCAATATAACAACTCCCAACAACTTCAACAACAAATGCAACAACTTCCAGTTCTTTCAGGGCACCTGTTTCCATTCCTACAGAAAACCATTCAAGTACAATTTATCATTCTGTTTCTATTAATAACTCTACAGCAGATTGCAAATACCCCGATGATTGTGAAAAACCTATTTCATGGGAAACTATAAAATAAGGCAATACAAAGGACTTCCATCAAATTATTAAGGATAGAAACAAAAAGAAAAGAAGTTACTTAACACACTCTTCATCGAATATGGAAAGGAATAAAAAGAAAAGAAAAAATTAACTATTAAGGGTCGGTTGCGCCAAACATGCTCTCGCGTTACATAATATTTGTGGGATTAGTTTTGAATTTTTATTAATTTTGAATATAATATTGTATGCGAAAACGTAGTCCTTTTTCTAACTAAACCAGTTCTAAGAGAAATGAATAAAACAAAATGAAGTGAAATATAATAATAGGTCTTTCCATATGAAACTGCTAAAATTTTCTTACATATTCATAATTTCTGTAATTCAATAGCTATTTCAATTGTTTGATTTTTGTTTGAAAGTTGATTTCAAGGTTTTACATTTATATTTTCACTTTGATTATAAAAATTAAATCTTTAAAAACAGTTTGTCCTAAATGCCATCCATTTCCATGATAAGATTTGTAATATTTTTTTACAGCGGATACTTACCCAAAATTAAATTAATGTTGCCGTTAGCTTAATGTTGTCTCATTCAAACACTTAAGAAGTTACATAATTTGGATTTGTCATTCCTAAAAAAAATGCAAAAATGTTAGTACTGAAAATTGAGTTCCCTTCAAATTCTCCATAGAAAACGGCAATTTCATATGTAAAGAACTAATATATCATATGAAATATATTTATTTATGTAATATAGGTAGACATCAGATGTATTGGCAAACCTTTTCATTTGATACCAATGTCATGGATGACATGGATATGGATAAAGAAATTTATTCCGCCATCTTGGGGCGTCGTCCATATAAGATTTAGGCTGATATTATTTAGCTTATCGTATTCTGCTCGTCAAACACTTTTTTTGATACCCATCTCAGTCGATAAAACACCCATTTATGCATTTTAAATAAGACCTTATGAGGAAACGTTTATGTCTGTCTATCTTTCAGATTTTCTTCGTCTTTCTTTATTGCATCTATAATTTATTTTAGGACTACTTAAATCTTCCCTTTACAGCCAAGGTTAACGGAAGAAAAAGCTAAACGGCATCTAGTTCGCTTTTTGTTGCGCAATTTTTTAATTATTGTTGATTTTCTAGAAAATAACGCGCCAATTTTATCAGTTTTACTGTTTTTTAAGTTTTTCATTTGTTAGCATTTTCAACAACGTTACCCGTGTACTTCTAAATATTAGCTCTTGAAATATACTCGTGAATAGCGAAACAACAGAAATCAATTTAGTTTTTTAACAATGTTTGTTTTTATTACATCTTTATATATAAAACACCTAAAAAAAGAAACTGAAAACCAAATACTACGAATGATATTTGTATTAAAATGTATAAAATAAGCTATGAACCATGACCATCATTGGGTTTATCCAGCTGGGACTAGGTAAAATTTGTTATTTTATCTAACAATAAATGTTTTTACTTTATTTCTCATTTGTGTTTATTATTTGTAGCATTGCTCCCTGGCTGTTTTCAACACTATACAGCGGTAAGAAAAAGTAGAAAAAAAAAATCAATATAAAAATATAAATATAAAAACAAAATGTATCGGTCCGGGGTTAAGGCGCTCCACTTACAGCAAGCGGTGTTGAGTTCTGCGTTCACAGTAATCTATGCGATGGTTTGTATCTTATCACACACATACCACGACGGTCAAGGAGACCGTGCATTCTGATTGTTTAGAACGCAGAACTCTATAACGTTTGCTGTGTGTCCGGCACCTAAAGCCATGTACACATAAGTTATCCCACCAAAAACATTTCATGTAAAGTAGGGTGCCAAGACTCACAATGCTTTTACTGATAATAAGTTATGAGATGTCATGTAGTTCCAAGCCCCTAACTCTACAACCCCTTACTCTACAAAATCACTTGCTGAAAAGGTATGACTTGGTCGTTTCGTAGCCGTTGCAAAGACACTTCCATGGACTTATGGTAAGTAATCAGGTCACTGGTCTTAAACGTGTCATGTAATAGTGCCATGAGAAGGCCACGTCATACTTTTTGAGCAAGATGCAGAGTTTGTAGAGACAGGCTTCTAGAGTTGGGGGTTTGGCTCTATATGCGATCTCCTAATTTTAATTTTAACAGTGAAAGCGTTGAGTCTTGGCAACCTATTTTACATGAAATGTATTTGGTAGGATTTCATTTCTTTTTGAAAGGAAATTTTTGTATACCTATAGACTGACGGCACTTTATGGTGGAAGATGAAAGTGACAGACTTTTTGAATTTTTCGTTGTATGTTGCAAATCCTAGCCTATGCTATGCATACCTAATTTCAGCGTTCTAAGACTTTTGGAAGTTTAGAACAGAATTTGTTATCTAATACAGAACTGGAACCGGTTTTGTCATTAAAAGAGATATGTTGAACGAGTACATAATTTACTAAAAACCACAAATTGTACTGATCGTACTGAACCTCGATAATGCAATTGATTTAACAATAAACAAGAAGTGTTTTTTTTACTTATTCTCACTTTTTTAAAAATCTTTTCAGTATGATCAAAAGACCACGTGTTTTTAAATGAATGTTAGCAAATAGGATAACTCGACTACATATCTGGAGTTAGCGAGTTCAAATCCCGTAGGAATACATTTGTGTTCGGTCTCTGTCCAAATGTGGCCGAGGTACGATGAATGGGTTCACCACACATCACGCTGGGACGTAACAGTCGTCGGTGAAACGTGGGTATACGAGCGTGGATTGTGACTTGCATTTTACAGATAATACTGACACCACTGACACCACCTCGGGGATTCATGTCGTGACGATGTATTATAAATAAATAAATAAAATAAAATAATTCATATGTCTTGTATTTTCTTATCCCTTGGTTAAAGTAGATATAAGTAATTCAATGTATAGTTTAAGTTTATGTTAAAAAAAAAGACATGATCTTGCCAAGTTTCTTGCCCGTTCTTCTTAGCAAGACTAATCGAATGGGCGGAGGTAGGTACCTTGTATAATAATATTTTACCTATAATTTTAATCGTATATATATTGCTACATAAATTAAATAAACATTTAATCTAAGTAGTTCATGTACATTTATTATTTTATTACATATATTTTTATAAGATTAAAATTTGACTTGTGAAACGTGTATTATATATACCTACTTTGCAAAATAAACTTTTTGAATTTTGAATTTTAGCCTGAAAAAGTCGGCGAGTGTGCTCTGGCCGGGTTATGCAATCACACAGCCGTTGCTGAATGTGGGGTCGATAGCAGTGAACCAGTGCCCAGACTATTCTTCGATGACTGTGATAGAATTGAGTTTAATTGTAATTATCACAAAGGTACAGTTCATTTGCTCTAATGGTTTACAACCATGGCCCCTTTGTGTGCAGCGTATCAAATTGCACACAAAGGGTCCATGGTTGTACAGTGGAGATCACATCTAGCTATACACTTGCAGTACTACATTAGCCCCTATAGTGAAGGATATAAGATAGGTACAAAGTGCAATGTGTATAGCTTATTGTGATCTCCACTGTACACGAGGGGTGTTCATTATAAAGTGATAATGATGTACAAACACTTTGGAACAAAAAAAATATATACTTGCTGGTAAAGCTGGAAAATAAAATAATTTTAATATCTTTTGTTTTAAAAAACGGAAGTCTTTTGTTTGCAGTCTGTGGTAGGTAGCGTGTTATCGAAAATCGAAAAAATTTAATTGCACGCGGTTATCAAGTATATGTGCTTGGAAAAATTCACTACGGAACGGGTTAATCAGAATACTTTAGGAGCAAATGCTCCACATTGTTTTACAGTTGCACGTTGGTGCGCCGAATTTAAACATGGAAGAACATCCACCAAAAGATGATCTTCGCTCGGATTGCCCCACAACGGTAGAGAGTAAAGAAGTGGTTTAAAAACTAAAAAAAAATGTTTTAGCAGATCGTCGTGTCATGGTACATTTTATAGCCGAAGAAACAAAGATTTCGACTGGTAGCATAGCATTTAACACGAACGCTTGGAGATAAAATAAATATCCGCGTGCTGGATCCCCAGAAAGCTTACCAATGCACAAAAACAAACCAGGCTGAACATTTCTCGAGCTTTTTTGGAACTGTTACAACAAAATCTTGATCGTTTATTGGCTCGATTTACCACATGGATGAAACGTGGCTATAACATTACGATCCAGAAACAAAATTACAGTCTAACTAAGACTTTGGAAAATACCATCATCTCCAACCCCTAAGAAATATAAGGCGAGTCATTCTGCCGGAAAGATCATGGACTCTCTTTTCTGGGAAAGTAAAGGGGTGGTCATTATAGAATATCTCTATTTAGCTCTTTGTAAGCATAACAAATAAAAAATTGCGTAACGAAATTTACAAGAAACGGCGCGGCAAACAACTAAAAATTGTTTTGTTTCATCAAGAATGCTCCGGCCCACAGGGCCACTGTTGATATGGCTGCAATTTGAGATGCTGGCTTCGAAATACTTGAGCATCCTCCATATTTACCCGACCTTTTTCATAGTGATTTTTATCTATTTCCAAGGATAAAGGAGTAACTGAGAGGACGGAGATTCGACGAAGCAGTAGCTACTGCAGTACAGGAATTTTTAGGTGCTCAGGCCAAAAGAACTCTCTTTAAGAAAGGAATATTAAGTTTAGAAAAAATGTAGTTAATATATATACATATACACTTAATAAAATAAAATTTAAGTTATTGTGAGATATATTTCGGGCCCTATCCTGGGTCCGGCATCAGTCACAAATGAAATTGACAAAAATAAATAAAAAAATAAAGAATCTAACCTAAAAAAGTATCCAACCTAATAAAAAAGTTTGTATGCGTGCTATCGAAGAAGCCGCCGCCGCTAACCCGCTCCTGTTATCATATGGTTAAAAATCGGCCCAGCAGACGCTCCCCCGATAGCACGCATGGTATCTAATGGGTGGCGCCATCACATTGCATCGCTGCGCTTCTACATAATAGTTTTTGCTGAGCCGCGCAACGGTGAAACATGGTGGCGTCACATGGTTATTGTCGTTCGTGCCCACTAAATTGTTATTTATCGCTGCCTATTTAAGCATGGTCCGTACTGAGCACCAAGCGACCATATATACGATCTCTCCCAAGTTCTAAGTTGGATGTCGGTTATGGCTGCTGTAAATGATTTAATTATGCGCGCTGTAAAACACTGATTGAATTTTAAGTTATGGAGACGAGTATGTGTGGGTACGGGTAAGGTGTTGTTCGTGATCGAGTCGCATGTGTGTCGGTGATGATTGATTCTGATGTGTAATGCATTTTTGGTCTCGCCTACATAGAATGCAGGGCAGTGCTTGCATTCTAAGATGTAGATGAGTTTTCTGGTGGTGCATGTGCTATTTGGTTGGGCTTGGTAAACGTTAGTTGTGTGATGTGTATTGATGGTGGTGGCGGTGTTGATGATAGTACATGTTTTACATCGAGGCCGTCGACATGCTGAGGTTCCGGGTGTTGTAGATGTGTTATTGTTGAGTTGTGATGGTATTTTCTTGGAAAGTATTGATTTTATGTTCGGATTTTGTTTGTAGCAGTCATCGTTTTGTGTTAATATTAGTGAGAAGTCCTTTATTAGTTTTTTTAGTTTGTAGCTGCCGTGAAAGTATGTGGTGATGAGAGGTAGTTGATTTTGTGTAGTGTTCCTGTTTGGCCTGTGGTTGTTGTGGTATCTGGGTCGGTCGTGTTAAAGTTAGAAATACGGATGTATATTGTTAAATAATCAACGGCTTGGAATCGTATATATATTTTTATATTATTCTAATGACAATCCATTTTCTCGTCTTGTGTCACACTCACTGTGTCACTTGACAGGCAGTCTATAGACAACATAGATTAACATCCACCTCTCTTTGTGATGCCTGCCATTTTCTTCAGCATTTCAACCCTGGGCCCATATAGTGGTTTTGTAAGCATGTCAGCAATCTGCCTGGCTCCTGGCACATGGCAAATGGATATGCTTCCATCCTGAATGCATTCTCTTATGAAGAATGAACGAAGTCTTATGTGTTTAGTTCTTTGGTGGAACTCTGGTGGATTCTTCGCCAACTTGATAGCAGATTCGTTATCCACACACAGACATGCTGGACATTCTTCACCTGTAATGTCTTTCATTATTCTTCTCAACCAAGTGATCTCCCGTGCAGTCTCACTTGCAGCAATTATTTCAGCTTCTGTAGAGGATATAGCGACAACATTTTGTCTTTTGCTATTCCAAGCTATTGCACCACCAGCGTACATGCATAAAATGCCTGTGGTCGACCTTCCAGTGTTCAAATCACCACCATGATCCGCATCACTGTAGCATTCTAGGTTGAGATCCTTATCTGGTTTGTAGACGATGCCGTTATCTATCGTCCCTTTAAGGTAACGCATAATCCTCTTGACGGTTAAGACGTCTTCTTTAGAAGGGTTATCTAGGTTACGGGATGCAACACTGACTGCAAAGGCTATGTCTGGCCTTGTGCCTGTCATCAGATATGCGAGAGCACCAACCGCTTGGCGATATGGGAAGGATAACGTAGTATCTCCATCTTCTTTCACATCAACTGCTTTCAGAATTGGTGTCGCTACGGGTTTGCATTTATCCATGCCAAACCTCTCTAAGACGCGAGCTGTGTACGCCTTTTGATGAAGCAGAATGGAACCATCGGAGTATCTTTTAATCTCCATCCCAAGAAAATAGCTTGCAGGTTTCTCAGTTATCTTGAAGCGCGCTCTCATCTCCTCTAGGAAACGCTTTCCCTCTCTTTCGCTCGTAGATGCTATCAGTCCATCGTCGACGTATAATGCAAGTATTGTCTTGTCATTGCCTCGCTTTCTTATAAAGAGACAAGGATCTGACTGACTCTGCATAAAACCGATCTTTACAATGTAGTCAGTTATGCATCTGTTCCAACAGAGGGGTGCTTGCTTCAGCCCGTATAGGCTTTTCTTTAACTTGAAAACAAGCTTTTGATCAGTGGTGTAGCCTTCCGGTGGCCTCATGTAGATTTCTTCATCCAACGTGCCATACAAAAAGGCTGTGGAGACGTCGAATTGGGCTAGCTTGAGCTTCTCTTTAGCAGCAACGCTCAAAACTGCTCTAATAGTGCTGCTCCTAGCCACAGGACTGAAAGTGTCATGAAAGTCGATATCCTTCTTTTGTGAATACCCTTTTATGACTAGCCGTGCCTTGTACTTCTCAATTGTACCATCAGGGTTTGTCTTTAGTTTGAATATCCACTTACAAGGTATGGATTTTCGACCTTTCGGTAGTTCCACTAACTCCCACGTTTTATTATCTTTCAGTGAACAAATTTCACTGTTTATGGCTTCTTGCCATTTCTCACTATCTTTACAAGACATAGCCTCTTTGAAGGTTTTCGGCTCAGTCATAATTTTCACTTCTGCCGCCATAATGTAGTCGTTGAACCGACTTGGAGGTGATAGAGTAGCTCTATTTCGCAGAGTCATTTGGCCTTCTCTTTCAATATCATTTTCAGACAAATCAATACCTTCAGCAGGTTCTCCATACTCTTCGATTCGCTCGTCCTTTTCCTCCTCAGAGTGAGCAGACTCAACATCTGAATCGTCTGGATCCATTTCAAAATTATCATTTATGTCACCTTGTTCATCAGCCTGTGCTCTTGATAACGAAGGTTCTTCCATAAATTCATCACCATTTTGTCTACCTTCAGAACTTTCATCTTGTATTTGAACATCATCATCATTCACCTTGATTTCTCTATCATAATCGGCGTTAGTCGTTTCTGTATCTCTCTGGAGACCTTGTAAATGTGGCTGATAGCGGATGATTCCATTTTCAGTACTCGAAGGCTTTTCTGATAAACTTTGTTTTTCAGGTTTTCCCAGGAGTGGTATTTCCTCAAACGTCACATCTCTGGACCTAATTAGTTTAAACGCTTTGTCACTCCAAATCCTATAGCCTTCGTCTCCTTCGTACCCAATAAGAATCCCTTTTTCAGCTTTCTTCTGCAGCTTCTTGCGATTAGCTTTTGGGATATGCGCATAGCACATGCAGCCGAGAATCCGTAGGTGCTTTATCGATGACTTCTTTCCGTACCACAATTCATGAGGAGATTTGCCTTGTACGCTAGACGGTCCAGTTCGATTTAGCACGTAGACAGTTGCTCCTACAATTTCTGCCCACAGACCATCAGGAATTTTCTCATGTGCGTGCATGATGGCGCGCGCTGCTTCTACTACTGTGCGATTTTCCCGCTCTACACATCCAGCTTGCTCGTGTGTGTGGGGCATCGTCAGTCTTTGCTTAATGCCATGCTCCTGTAGAATCTTCCTAAATTCATCGCCGACAAACTCACCACCGTTATCGCTGAGAACTTCTTTGACAACGTGTCCCGCAACTTTAGCTTCAGCAAGGAACAGCTTTAGCTTTGATGCTGCTTCAGACTTTTGACGAAGAAAGTAAATATGTCGATGTCGTGTGTAGTCGTCTTTGAATAGAATAAAATATCGATTCTTTCCGATAGAATATGAAAATGGGCCGCAAATATCGGTGTGGATTAGTTCTCCAGGTGTAGTCGCTCTAACCCTTGTTCCAAATTTTTGCTTGTGAGCTTTTCCATAAACACAGCCTTCACAAAGATCCGATTGCTTCATCTCCACTTTCAATCCAAGCTCTTGTTCGATCACTTGTTTAACGTGTCGCTTGTTCTGATGTACTAGCCTTTCATGGTACACTTGTAGAGGATTTGTCATTAATTGATTGACTTCTAGACTTTTTGGCGCAACGCATTTAAGGTTCAGCTTATACAGCCCGCCCTTGATATCTCTTGTTCCAACAACTTTTATGACTCCATCTATTTTGAGTACACATTGCTTCGGCGTAGACTCAAACGTACTCTTTGACGAAATATCATGCGTAGCAAGAATTGAGAACAAGTTTCTCTTGATGTTTGGGACGTACCAAACATCTTTTAGCAGAATATGCTCAACTTTACCGTTGACGATGGCTTCAGCACGAATGTTGCCTATTCCAATGGCTTCTATGGCTTGTCCATTTGCTGCAGTAACTGTATGTGAACCTTTGAAGTGCTCAAAACTCCCGAAAAAGTCGCCTCTATTTGTCACATGGGTTGTAGCACCATTGTCGACGTACCAATTTGTTTTATCAATAGGCAGGTTGTCTTCAAGGGCTAACACAGTCAGATTTACATTTTTACTAGTTAACTGCTTTGGCGGTCGACCATCTTTTATCCACTTTTGACATTTTCGTACTCGGTGCCCAATTTCACCACAGTAGTTGCATTTGAAAACTTGATTTTTCTTCTTACTCTTATCTGTTTTCACGACTAATACTTCTTCAGGATTTGTGCTATTTTCTTTGCTCATCAAGGCTTTCTCAAAGGTGCTTAGCTGGGCAGTTAGATTCTCTATTGTTCTTTCTTTTTTATTCACAAGGAGCCAACTTGACTTGAAAGTAAAAAACTCATTTGGTAAAGTGCCAAGTATTTTACAAATCAGCAGTATCTCTGGCAGACTTGTTTCTAGGCGGCTATTTAGCTCATGCCAAATATTCTTCAATGCAGAAATATGCTTTTTTATGTCATGCTCAGGATCCTTTTTGTAATTAAAGAAATCTATACAGAGATCGTAACTCTTGTCTTCTGTGCTGCCACAATAAAGACGTTGCAGCTCATCGCATACCTCTTTAGCACTTTTATAGCGCATTATCTGATCTAGTACTTCATTCGTCATATTAGTTGTAAGTAACGTTAAAACGGTGCTGTCTTTAATATAAAAATCATTGAGTTCCTTCTTATACTTAGACTTTACATCCTTGTCGGCCGTTGCTGCTGGTGGTTCGGGCTTGTGCAATCTCCCTTCGATAATATCTACCGCGCCGGGAATGCCCCTGCACACAGTTTCAATTCTATACTTCCAATGCTTATAGTCCTTTCCATCTAGGAGCCCTACTTGTACCTTGGAAGCCTCTGCAATCGCCTTATCCATGGTGATGACTCGGGTGATTTGACAGGCTGGTACAAATTTTGCTGCTACTTTTCAGTTTTAACCCGGAATAGAACTCTTGCAATTTCTTTGTACTTTATTACTCTGCTACCATGTTAAAGTTAGAAATAGGATGTATATTATGAAAATAATCAACGGCTTGGAATCGTATATATATTTTTATATTATTCTAATGACAATCCATTTTCTCGTCTTGTGTCACACTCACTGTGTCACTTGACAGGCAGTCTATAGACAACAATCATAGACTTAACAGGTCGTGTATTTGTTTTAACAGAAAATCGTTTGGATAATTCCTGTTAAGTAGGCCTGTATGTATTTTGGTTTGCTAGTTTTGAAGATTTTCTTGTGTGTTGCAAATCCGACGGCCTCGAAGTGATAATGAATATGGAATCGATTTTTTAATATGCGGTGGATGGCAACTGTCAAAATGAAGGTATTGTAGTTTATTGGTGGGTTTAAAGTGGACAGATGTGGTGATGATATTATCTAGCCCAAGAGTTTCGGGTACGGAACCCTAAAAATAATAAAAGAACATCAGTTATTTATTCTTATCCGTGACTGTCTGTAAGCTTGCGTTCAAGATAAAGTTAATGAACAGATTTGAATGGGGTTGTCACTGTTAGTATTCCAGAAGTAACTTGTCTTTTAATGTTATCGCGATACGGTCTCTAAAGATAAATATTTCGCTTGAAGATATTTTTCCGTTTATGGTTCGTGGACGAAGTGACGGGCAAAAACTAGGTCAGCTGAACAAATAAGCTGAAGCTAAGTAATAAAAATTTATTTCAAACTTTTCTGTTACAGATTACCAAAAAGTTGACTACAAAAATTGTGAACATACAGTTATGACCAGAAATACTCAGATGCCGACACTATTAAATCCTACAATTGGAACAAGTACAGCTATGCCTCCTGATAATTCTTCTTTGATAATCCCAAAAACATCTTCTGAAACTCCAGTAAACAGCTCTTCTAACACTAGTAGAACTAGTAGTAATACAACTAGTAAAACTGTTATGTCTGTTGAAACTAATAGTCCTACTATTAACACAACAACCATTATTACCACAGAAACGATTGTTACGCCATTAGCTGTAAATGACAATTCTATCAAAAATTCTCCTCAGACAAATACTACAACAATTACTGGTGAAAATAATAAATCCTATAATACTTTAACAACTGTGATCGTTCCTACTTATACAGATGAGTTTGTTATAACGACAATAACGAAAATAAATACTACTATTTTGGAGACTGGTGTCGAGAATATAACAACCGACACAACTCCCACTGATACTACTAGTGGGACACCAACCGACACAACTCCCACTGATACTACTAGTGGGACACCAACCGACACAACTCCCACTGGTACTACTAGTGGGACAACAACCGACACAACTCCCACTGATACTACTAGTGGGACAACAACCGACACAACTCCCACTGATACTACTAGTGGGACACCAACCGACACAACTCCCACTGGTACTACTAGTGGGACAACAACCGACACAACTCCCACTGATACTACTAGTGGGACACCAACCGACACAACTCCCACTGGTACTACTAGTGGGACAACAACCGACACAACTCCCACTGATACTACTAGTGGGACAACAACCGACACAACTCCCACTGATACTACTAGTGGGACAACAACCGACACAACTCCCACTGATACTACTAGTGGGACAACAACCGACACAACTCCCACTGATACTACTAGTGGGACAACAACCGACACAACTCCCACTGATACTACTAGTGGGACAACAACCGACACAACTCTCACTAATGAGGCTAGTTCCAATAGCATTGATGAAACAACTACAAAATCTTCTAGTCTTGGTAAGTAAGTTCAAGTAAAGTTACAAACTGCTTTGAAACCAATATCTTCCTTCTAGGGGCAGGGAACCGCCAACGACCTTGAGCCGACCTGTGTCGGTACAACTATAACTATATTGAAATAATGTTTATATCAGCGCGCACTGCACTACGACGCGCGACGTCACTGGGTCTGCGGGTAGCGCAAAATAGGAGAAAATAATACTTTTCACATGACGCGTAGGACGGAAAAAATACCATTAACTGTTTTTCTAAGCAGTATTTTGATTGTATTTTAGTGCAAAAACCATATGATATAAGTGGTTTCAAATTTAAGTCTAAAAACAGCTTGACTTTAAACAATAATTTCATGCTGTTTCTTATACGCGAGAATAATTTCCTAAAATAAGGTTGTTATGTATAGTCTAACTAACAACACATATTTTTATTTATAATTTTTAAACATACTGTTAAAGAGCATAGAGTCATTTTCGGATGACGCTTGGAAGAGGCACCTCAATATAACAACTTCCAACAACGTCGACAACAACTGCAACAACTTCGACAACAACTGCAACAACTTCCAGTCCTTCCAGGGCACCTGTTTCTATACCTACAGAAAACCATTCAAGTACAATTAATAATTCTGTTTCTATTAATAACTTTACAGCAGAATGTAAATACCCTAAAGAATGTGAAAGGCCTATTTCATGGGAAACTACAATAAATGGCGAAAAAAGGGACTTCTATCAAATTCTCAAGGATAGAATCAAAAATAAACGAAGATACTTAACATACTCTCCATGGAATATGGAAAGAAATAAAAAGAAAAGAAAATACAAACTTTTTAAGTATTCACTGTATACTAAAGGAGTATTACTAGCAAACAAGAAGAGAAATTCATTCTTATCCGGCCGACATACAGATACCTAGTTGATTTAGAAAATAAACTACGAATCAATATTTTATTGTTTGAATTTCTTTTAATCTTTGTTATTAAAAAAATCGGTCAAATGCTAGTAGGATTTGCGCCCTGAGGGTTCCGTACCATTTAAATAAGTAAATACTTAATATAACATAAATAATTTTAACACAAATTACAAATTTACAAACCTACACAATAAGTATATGAAACAAAACTGCAAAATTAAGTTGGTTGAGTATTCGGGGACGTAATCTTAAAACTACATCAGAAATCTGCGTTTTCAGTATTTAAAGGCGATATGTAAAAGTTTTACCCCCGGTTTCTGAAAGGCCAATCAATGTTAACAGTAGATTAAAAAATAATTATCTGCGGATTAAGCCAGAAAAAGTGGGAATTTTACATTGAAATCAAAAATTAACTAAGTTAATTATTGATTCATCACTATTCAGACTTCATATATGCTTTATTTTCACCGTTATTTGCGGTTAAAGTTTTTTTAATCTACTGTTAACTTTGATTGGCCTTTCAGAAACCGGGGGTTAGTGTCCCTGTTATTTCATATGCGAAGGGACGGATTCGTGAAAAAGTAGCAAAAAGTCGGTTTTTTATTAATATAAAATGTACTAAAGTTGCTATCAAAATTTCGTTTAACCAGGTCCTAGATACCGTTAAAACCCATCTAATGACATATAATTGCAGTCCAAATGTCATTTTAAATTGTCAAAGCAGGAGAAGTGGTGACGAAAAAGACCTCATTTCAATAAATATTTCTATCGAGCCGAATTTCTCGAATTGCGTTTCTGTTTAACAGATCCATAAAAAAAGATTAAAAAAATAATATACAATTTTATCAAAATAATACATTATTTACTGAAGTAGATATGCAAGTTCTTAAAGTGTAATTTTTTTTTCCGTAGCTCCTTAAATACAGCATAAGTCTGGACTCAGGACCATAAATATATATACGAGTACATTTACAAATAATATAACCTTTATTTCCCAAACTACAATAGTTAAAAACTTATCTTACTATACACTATTAATCTAACTTCATAATGAAATGAAATGAAGTAAGGATAAAAGATCATGCACTTAAAATAATAACACATTAAATAAAACTTTGACTTAATTTACAATAGATTATAAGATATAATACGCAAGTTTAACGAAATTAACTTAAAATTAAATATTACATCGTATTTTACCTTAAATTTTTCACTGAAGCAAATAAAATATTTTATTTAAAGCCAAAGAAGAATAAAAGTCAGTGCATCACTATACTAATAAAATCTTAAATTACTATACAAACAGAGCACATTGGAATAATAAAAAGAAATGTACACTTAATATATTAAAACTTATAAATTCACTCCAAGTGTCCAGTTTATTTTAATATTTTATTGGGTCGCCCATTTACGGGCAAAGGCCTCCTCCATCTGACGCCAGGTATGTCTGTCTGCGGCTAGCCTCGTCCAGGTCTTGTCGACTGTCGCCTCGATGTCGTCTCGCCAGCGTCGCCGCGGTCTGCCAGGAGGACGGCGCGAGTCGCGAGGGTACCAGTGCAGCACCCTCTCACTCCAACGTCCGTCCGTCGTTCGCACCACGTGACCTGCCCATCGCCACTTCAGATATTGATATATCAATTTGAAACTGAATTTTGTACTCCACGCAAAAAAAAGTTATTGCACATTTCATACAAATTTTTGCACACTCGCAATGGAATCAAAACTTATAGGGCACTTCCAGTTGATTTATAAATTTGAAATTTCGTTTACTGGTAGGTCTTATAGTTCACACATAGGAAAAAATCTGAAAATTACAAATATTTAATTATTTAGGAAATTATCACAGACCAACTTAATTAGACCCTTTAGATACATAGAGTTTAAAGATCGTAAGTGTCAAGTGGAATTATTTACATAATGTTTTATGGGTTCCGTACCCATGTTGTGTGGTGGTACGGGACCCTATGTGTGCGAGTCCGACTTGCACTTGGCAGGTTTTTTTTATGCTCTCGTAGGTATTTATAATATAGTTTTATTGTTTTATTATTTGTTTTCTGTAAGTGTATTGCTGTGTTCTTAATATTACTTATGTCAAAATGTTTATATTTTTGGTATTCTCTTTTATCTTTTATCTTACCCTGTTATATTTTTTTTACTGTATTCTTTGCTATAACAATGTGCTATGTTTAGACTAAGTTTGTTTGCTCTTTAAACTCCGATTTAATATTTCTGTAACGAAAAATTGTGTATAAGGTAAAAATAAATTCAAAACTTGTTCCGGAGGAAGGCACCGCGCCGGAGGTCATAATCCAGGTCTCGATGCCTACCATGGCCACAAAATAGATACTACCAGAAGGCCGACTGCATACAACGAGCGAAAACAGACGCACATATATGCATAGACGCGTACGTACAGTGCGCGCCAATCTTTTAGTCGCCTCTGAAGATAGACGCAAGAGGCGACGCAATAGCCGTTTTACGGTGTCAGGGGGACTTTACAGGAGCGAGGGCGCGGAGCACACCCACCTGCGTGCCGCACCACACCCCCCGCTCGCCATTTAGCAGGTGTCATGTCAACACTATGCGTTAGTGTTAGTGCTACGTCCGTACACTACACACGCGCGCGTTTCATGAAAAGTACGTCCGTGGAAAAAATTCTATGATTCGTTAAGTTAATCATTGAATCTGTTTGTGTTGCTTTTATTGGTTGTTTTGTTGATTTAGTTTGTTAAAGTTTATTGTTGTTGTTATGCCTCGGGGTCGTTATAGCGTTTTAAGGCGACAATGTAGGAAAATTGTGTTTATATTAATTTGTTTTATTTAAAAACAGTTAAGATTGCACTAAAATAATAAATATATATTAAATAGGTAGGTACAACAAGTACACCTTCCCACTTATAGTAAACATTTAATAATCAACCGTTCATATTATTGTTTCCTTCACTGTACCTGCGCAAGCTTGCACTCGTAACTCAATCAGAGGCGACTAAAAGATTGGCGCGCACTATATGATGATCTCGGAAGAATTTCGTATTGGCATTTGACCGACTTCGACCGAGATCGTCGTACGTACGTGTCTATGTATGCGTCCGCCTGTTTTCACTAGTTATATGGAGTAAACCTTCTGTAAGTGGTTATTTTGTGCCATGGCTTCCAGCGTCTCTTATACACATTGTGTTTCGTTTGTTATGAATAAATAAATTTTTTATTTTCATTTTTTTTTCATCTTTTCGACGCCTAATTAGAGCGATTATCGTATAGACTTAGGATTTATTTATTTATTTATTGTGTACAGCTTTACAGATAATTCTATTACGTTATACATTTCAGTTATTTGAATAAACATTAAATTATCAGGTACATACAAAACAGAATAATAATTTAAAATACCATTACACAATAACAAATACAATTATATTATTACTCTTTCTTGCATATTTCTCATATATTTCCAAGCATTCACGATACACATCCATCAACCTTATTGTATTTATAAGGATTTAGGATATATACAAGGTGACTTTTTGATCATCGTCCAAATTCATACTGGTGGCTTGGTAAGTGATCAGTATCTTGGATCAGTAACAATTTTTGTGAAATTCGTAAAATGAAATTTCGCCTTCCCATAGAAATGCAGTTCCAATCCCGAGTGAATCACTATGGGGAGTCGAAATTTCATTTTACGAATTTCACCAAACTTGTTATTGATCCATGATACTGATCACTTATCAAGTCTCCAGTATGAATTTGGACGATGATCAAAAAGTCACCTTGTATGTCCTAAGTCTATGGATTATCGAGACATAAATTTAATGTTAGTTCGAGAATATATCCAAAAATGGTACCTGGAATGATGCTTGAAAAATATATAGCATTATTAAAATTATATGTTGTTTGGATATAATAAAAAGTTAGTACCTTTTTAAGTTAGTTTTTATGACGTGGAAATAAAAATGTTTTTTAAATAAAATGTTTGTAAATTTCGAGAAAGCTACATCTTTTGCCACATTGTTTATTGGTAATTTCTAATTTACATTAGTTTAAATAAATATTAAAGTAAAACTATTAAACTACGTCTTTGACAAGCCGTAGAAATAAACAGCATGAATACATACAATTGTTATAAAGTCCACAACGTATAATATATACGTCATGGCTTCATTAAATACTTCTTAAAAAAGATGATAAAAATGGTAGAATATTTAACAAATGTTTGCCATCCCTGTTGTTTTAACCCCCTGATCAATATTTGTTTTACAGTGTCAACTTTGTATAAAAACTCGATTGAACATTTTTTAGCGGTAAGTTGTGATGGTAGGTATTGGTTTTAACCCGTTTAGTTATTGGTTTTAGATAACAATGAAGAACAATAGTTAAGAGCCCTTTAGCAGCCGGATTGCTACTTTTAGTCCTATCCGTTTCCCAACAACACAATTATACAATCACGTTAAAGTTCTCAATATAAGACAACTATTCATAGTTCAAACTATTCTGCACCAACATCAAATAACACCTTACAAACAGTTAGCTAAACGCCGTAAAGATCGTATTTGTTCTGTTCCTAAACCTAAAACTGAGTTTGCCAAAAGATTTCTCTTTTATCTCGGCCCATACCTGTATAACAAAATAAACTTACACCTACCCATTTACGGATTACCTCGTTATCAATGCAAAAATAAACTTTGCTCATTCCTTATGAAGAATACATATGATGAAACTGAAAACTTCATGAAAACTAATACATAACATGTGGATATTTTAATAAACAGACAACCTCCTAAACCTATGTTTCAAACCCATACAATCTCGAATGCATGCCACACATGCACCCACCTTCTATCTCTCTCCTATGCACAAATACACATAACACATACACATACACACATATATATATACATACTTAACATCTTAAATTATACCTTTATTTACATAGCTTTTTCTCTCTCTTTTATCTATAACTAGTTAATGTTGATAAGCCTATTAACTAAGTACTTATGTTTTTTTTTTACCCCATTCTGTCCTCCAAGGAAACGGGGCTGTTATTCCTTTCTACAGGCGTAAAATCCTATCTAGGATAACAGCTTACATTTGTTATTTGTACTTTATGTGTATCTTAGATTTTAAGCTTAAATTCTTGTAACTTGTACTGTAC
This sequence comes from Ypsolopha sequella, assembly GCA_934047225.1. NCBI lineage: Eukaryota > Metazoa > Arthropoda > Insecta > Lepidoptera > Ypsolophidae > Ypsolopha > Ypsolopha sequella. The sequence goes on along the minus strand of OW204004.1, from coordinate 17,076,335 downwards.
TCCCTTCTTGCGAAATAAATTAATATTCTATTCTATTCTTCTATTCTATTGTGAAAAACCCGCTTTTTTCTAATTAATCGAAACAGAACACTTAAATTCAACATTTTCTCAATATTTATTAAAAAATACCTTATTTATTAACTTTAAAATTCCAATTTACAGAAACCAATCGAAACTTTGCAAAGAAAGCATACCCAATATAATAAGGTTTTGTTTAATAACTATTAAGTAAATTTTCAATTTAAGTGTTCTAGAGAAACGTGAGTTTTTCACAATCCGGCTGCTATACGGTTCTTAAGGCGCTTAGTAACGCCAAATTAGCATTTGGATGTCTGTGAATAGGAACATCCATGATGGAAACGACATCAAAATAAGTTTCTTATGAGCGCGCATTGCAAAATGGCTGTTACTTTTAATAATACTTTTAATTATAATAATATTTTTAATAAATAATACTTTTCGCATAGACGAGACCGTTCGATTGAATAATCCTATTTTCTGTTTATAGCTATCAAGTTTACCTCTTAATCAAAGATTAAATAAATTAAATCGACTAAGCCGCTAAGGAACAGTAGGGAATTCAAGCCAAAAATACCATGTGGTTGAATTTTTTGGAACGAAGACGCTTGGTGGATGAGGGCTAGGCCAAAAAAAGTGTAGCATTTCGACAGATACATTTTCATTATACCGCTTCTGTACAATTCTTTATCGCTAACGCTTCTTACCGCGTTTCATAGTACGGGGTCAGATGAGAGACGCGACGCGTCCTGAAAAACCACAAAAAATGTACTCTCCGAAACTAGAGGAACAAAAAATACAAAGAAATATCGTGGTAATAGGTGATTATTAGGTAAAGCTTATTTTTTAAATTATTTGGTACAATTATTTTTTTTCTCTTATAGTAAACAGCTACGGGCAAGCAGCACCGGTTCAACATTTTTTTACAGGGGGTGCTAAATGCCAATTTAGCGCCCTTGTCAAACAAAATCGAAACATTTAAGCGTTTATTTTAATAAAAAACATAAGTGTGTGAGCATTCTACAAAAAACAATCAAGTTAAAAATGTTATAATTATAATATTACTTTCCTACACCTTTTTCCGCAAAATCATCTATTATATCGTCATATGATTCAAATTACTATTCAAAACATCAACACCTAGGATCTGAATATCATTAATTATTTCTCCCGCTACTTGAATTCGCAACTGTTTTATAATTACGTTAAGATATCAGAGTACTGATCGACAATTTTGCCGCCCCCTGGACTTGCCGCCCGGTGCAAGTGCACCCTCTCGCCCCTCCCTAGATCCGGGCCTGCGGGCAAGATTTTAAATACCATTTTTCTCACTTTCTTCAAAACTAACGAAATAAGGTTCCCTAGGCACATAAATCTGACCAGCACTTTAGCGGTATTTTTTTTTAACCAACAGTTTTTACAAAACTGAAAAATTCTCCTTTAGAATGGCATAAATAGCTATTCCAGTGTTTTCCGAACAAAGTTTTGGTGTTATAAAATATAAAGTTTCATCTCCTTACAGAATAGAAAAAGTGCTCAAGTAGAATGTCTTCAGGCAGCCATCTGCAATCACACATTCAAAGCAGTTTGTGCCGGAAATATTGACTGGACTTATAACGAAGGCAGCCACACCCTTAGAATATTTCAAGACGAGTGCGATATGCGTGAATGGAATTGCGATCGAAATACCGGTGAGGTACAATTCAAGTCAATTGAGTTGGCGTTTTTGAGGTTAACGCCAGGGCCACAGCTTCAGGCTTCTGGCGGCGCTTCTTGCTGCGCTTTCAGGCGGTTTTTGCGAGGGGCTTTGCCCTGCCACGACACCCGTCGGCACCTTCCACCGCATCGGATGTATAGCGCTCTCGCTCGCTCAAAGCGCTCGACACTAGGTTCGTCCTGTGCGCTCATCAGATATCAGTTTCAACTTGATATCTAATACGGGCCCGAGCAAAAGGATCTTGACATATAGACATACAACAATAAGATCCTATAAGGGTTCCGTTTTTTTATTTTGAGGTACGGTACCCTAAAACTGTTTCCGTATTTCACAAAAAAGCTGATTGAACCTTGATACTGACCACTCACCGAGCCTCCAATATTAATTTGGCTATATCAATCAAAGTCACCTTATACATTGTTTAATTCATTCACGTTTAGTAGATAAAAGAAGTAGGTAGGTATATCAAAATTTCGTAAAAATTTATTATTACATACGGTTTGAACACTCACGTGTTGACTATATGACAATCGTTTCACCGGTACAATTTCGGCATTATCAAGGCGAGTGTCGTTCTTAGGACGACGACGCGGTTCTCGATGGATCGAGCAACTTTAGATCAGTGCCCAGTGATAGTGACGACGTTGTGAGCTCGGTTTGTTTAATAACCGCCCCTAATAACGAACAATTTGAACAATTAAAATAATCAAGAGCATCCACCATCATACCTCCTTCCACGACGCAGCCAACGCTTAGCGCACGAGCAATGCGTGCAGCTCGCCGATCGGCGGCTGCTAGTGCCCGTTTGACGACGGTGAACGCCGCGTCGTCGTCCTAAGAATGACACTCGCCTTGATAATGCCGAAATTGTATCGGTGAAACGGTTGGCATATAGTCAACAACAATCACACGTGAGTGTTCAATCCGTATGTAATAATAATTTAGTATGTCAGCTCACGCGAGTTTTAATAATATTATATTTTGTAAAGAATCAAAACGCTTTAAGGGCGCTTACATGGCTTGCGTTGACTAAACTATAAGAACTGGCATAATATTAATCACAGTTATATTTTAAATTAGATGCGCAAGCGCATCAAATTCTATGAAAACAAAGTGTGTCACATTTTTTACAATGAAAACTGTTGACAGCGGTTTGAATTTTAAAAGGAATTGTAAGATATAAGACGTAAGAGTTAAAGTTAAGGAGTCAAAGTTAGTGAATTTCGCTTACTAAGGACACGCAAGGTAGGTCAGCTTCGTCATCTATTTCAATCTATACCTGTGGTATTAATCCTTATCCAATTAAAGCATTTATTTGAGAATAAACAGTGCTTCGTAGCATGAACATTTTAAAAACATTAAGGGGTATATCGTCGAAATTTACACTTTTTGAAATTATTTATTTGCTGTTCAAAAGAAGTATCAAGTAAAATAAATTAGTATAACAATTTTGGGACCTTTTTCTAGATTTTGGACTATCAGAAACGCGGTTAGAAGAATTTCACTCGATAGAAATAATCATTGAAACGTGGTCTAAATTTACAATTCTTTTGATATTCCGACAAATTTGAATAGCATACAGACTTCGAAAATATTTATTTGGATGGGTTTTAACAATATCTAAATTACTGGTTATAGAAATTTTCATAGCTATTTTAGTTAATTTTGTATTAATTTTATCAATTTTCCCCGATTCCGTCCCTCTCGCACTGCGGGTCTTTTGGCTTGGAGTAACGGGGACCTTTGCGCGGACGATATATCTATCACCTTAACTCGACCCCATGCGAAGCCAGGGCTGGTGTGGTTACTGGCTAATATTCTATGATATAAAGGAAAAGCATCAGAAAAAAAAGACAACCATAGAAATATTAGTAAAATTTACATAATTTTAGGTTTGTAACTACTGTAATTCATTATTTAAAAACGGATAAATCGTGTAAGCCTATCCGTTTTCAAATAAATTTTACAGAATTTAAAGAGGTAAGGTTATTCACGCACCTACTGAACCCACGGCGCGTGAATTCTATTCATACTTGACCCATTTATTTTCAGCTTTCGTACGTTTAAATTATTCTAGATGTTTCCACCTAAATACGACAAAACCAGCAACACGTAATAAAAAATATAAATTTGAACACACAACTACCACGCCTTGGTACGGATGCAAGGTATGCCCGACCAAGTGCCCGCTAATATTTGACAAGAACAGACCTAACAATTTAGATGTTGAAGCAGTTTTCCGTTATAATGTAGACATATATGATTATAAAAAAAAAATGTACAACATTTTTTACGGCTTCGAACCAAAGGAAAATGCTTCTGAACCAAATGAACCAACGAAAACTGACATTGAACGAAAAGAATATGTCTTTGAACCAAAGGAAAATGTTACTGAACCAACGGAAAATGTTACTGAACCAAAAGAAAATGTCATTGAACCAAATGAACCAAAAGATAATGCCGTTGAACCAAAAGAACCAAAGAAAAAGGATATTGAACCAAATGGAAGACGTAATATGCCTTGTGGTAACTGTAAAGCACTGAACTGTCACAATGAGAAGAAAAACGTTAAAAAAAGGGAAATAAGAAGAAATGTGCTTGAAAGACACACAACGAAAAAGCTTCTTTCTTCACAAAGAAACATTTTTTCAAGGAAGTTTGCACCAAAAGAGCACGCAATAGAAATGGAAATCAGAAGAAATAAGCTTAGAATAACTAAGCCAAATAATATTATAAGAAGCCGTTTTACTCAAAAAGAAAGAACAGAAAAAACCGGTAGAAGAAATATGGAAAGATTAAATTCACTGAAGAATATTGCACCAACAAATATTAAAAAAAACGAATTTTCTCTTAGCAAGTTGAAAAAAAGTCCAATATCTGCCCGGAGGAGTTTTGTAGAAGAAATAAAACAAATTCTAGGACTAGTAAGTAGGACTCCAGAAATAACTAAAAACCCTAGAAATCCAACACAAAAAAGGGATGTTGTACCAGAAACGACAAGACGCAAACCACATGCGAAAGACCGCTACACAACTCCCTTGGTAACAACCAAAAAGTATGAAAGAAGTTATTCCTTCTATACAAGAGTAGTACTCAGAGAAACAGTAATTAAAAATGGAAGAAAGTATCTAAAAGTTTTAACTGAGCCGGTAACAAAAAAGGATGGATCCTATTTTTGGACGGTAATAAATAATGATGAAGATGAAAATGATTTTGCTTACAATTATAAAGAAGAGTATAAAGAAGATACGTAAAGAAAGTTTTTTTGTTTGTTTTATACTGTATATCGATATTAGGATTTTTAAAAAACATTTTTACCTTCTTAACACGTTGAGATATAGAATATATTATTTTTTCATTGTTATAGAAAATCGATTACTCAACTGTATAAATTAAAACCAACATGGCAGATAAAAAAAAAAACATTAGGCAAAATGAATTAATATTAAAATTCCAAAAACTTTGAACTCGGGTTAGGTAAGATTTTTAGTTTTAGGGTTGCGTAAGTTTCAAACCGACCCCCAGTGGGGCAAGAACTAATAAATGCGTACAAAAAACAAAAAATGAATAATCCATAGTTCCAGGTCGCTTTGTTTGCATCGACATAGTCCCTTAACTGTAGCACAATTATATTTAACCTTTTTACATTTGTTTTGATTGGTAAAATTGTAAGCCAAGTATATACAAAAAAAATTAAATCAATTTTTAAAATTGAAATAGTATTGAATTGAATGAAATGTATTCACTCGCCCAGAAGAAGGCAGTCTAAATTTGCTGAACCTGCCCCCCTATTCTGTATCTTTGGTTGCCAACTGAACTGGGTGCCTATCATCAAAAACATTGATAAAAACTGAAATTTCAAAATTGCCTTTAGTGGGTATTGAACTACCTAGGTATAAACAAACTGTGACGTCACTTCAAGTGCGAACATATCCTTAGACAATCGGAATTCGATATCATATCTATGTTTTTGATGATAGGCACCCAGTCTAGTTGGCAACTAGACATACATAATAGGCCCGGTCGGCTATCCGATCAATAATAGTTATTGAGGTCAGCGTCTTGTAATAATTATAAAAATAGTATTTTCATAATAAAAGCACTCGTATCCCAATGTCTAATTAAGTACAGTTGCTCACAATACTTTATCTATGACCATCAAAAATATCGTCTTTATTTAATTCTTTATTCTTTATTGTACACACATACACAGAACCAGGGATACATTACATTTAAACAATGTGCACATTGGCGTGCTTATCTCTAAAAAGAGATTTCTTCCAGCAAAACCAACAGGAAATAACAAACAAAAAAAAATAATTTAAACGAGTAATCATACAAGTGCACAAGGAGATTGATGCAAATTAAAAATATAAATATATATAACATAAAAATAGCAATAATATAGTATTCAAATACTTACTATAAATACACACTATAAAATACAAATACAAAAAAAAAAATATATATATATATATATATATTTTATTATAGAATACATAAATATTGATATATATAATATTATATTTACCTATTAAGACAGCGAGAGGTAATGTTCTTTCAGCTTTTTCTTAAAGGAAATTATAGTACGCAAGTATTTATTATATTTTCAACTAACAATTACATGAAAAATGAGACAAACAATCGTTCATTAAACTCGGGTGCGTTGTCTCGGTAATGCTGCCTTGAAGGCCCATCAGGATAAAGGGGGCGTGGTTTAAGAAATAAGGTCGGGACTTACTTCTCGCCTGTGTTGTTGATTGGCGCTCTAGCGGTGTTATAGTCAATTGGGCCAATCGCAGCGCAGAATCGCATTGTAATAATGTAATATTATAACATAGGGTAAACAATGTTGGTAGGTACTTATAAAACTGCTTGTAATGTTGCAATACCTTATTGCAGTATGGAGAGTAGGTAATAGTAGTTTATGCTACAAGGGCGAAAAGGAATAAATTATGTTAAACGTAACCGAGTAATTTATTGCTCTTACGCCCGTGTATTATACTACGTTTTTCAATGCATAGTGTGAAGAAATAAAACAAATATAATCTTGTGAACTTTAAATTATGATTGGCTCAAAAGGACTGTATCCAGAGCCGTTAAACAGTGGAAAAAAAAGTATAACATTAACGGTACATAGGAAAGGTTGCAGGTTAGCCAACGTCTCGTAAATAAATAAAAAAATAATAATAATAAAGCCCTAGGCTAAAATAATCGACTTTCTGTTCGGTTTTGATGCATAAAAAGTGAGCCTTTACGAGCACTTGCATTGAAAACACATTCAGAGAATTAGTTATGTTCCGATAGTGATTCGGTTAGCGTTTATTTATACGTTATTTATTTATTTATTTACAAACAAGGAGTACAAACAGAGAGAGGCACATAATATCTTACAGTAAAGTTATAGGTATTTTTTCATTGTACCACTATCCTTAGCGTACTCACAGATAATATAAATGTTTGAAGTGACGCAGACAGGAGATAAAGATAAAAGTAATATTATATTTTTGTTTAAAGAATTATACTACAAAGCTAAAACCATAGTAAAACCAGAAAAGTAGTTTATCTTCAACCAAAGGTACATCGCGCGGCTAATATGTGTGCGTGCTAGTACGCACGAACTACAGTACGCACACAACAGCAATATCTCGGTATGCAAGGCCGGTGCTAGTCGGGGTTACGCCGCGGTCGCGCTCAGTCAAGTCTTTCGAACAAGCGCGCCAGCGCGGCACCGATCACTTCAAATATGTCGACAGCACGCTGTCGTACATATTGTTCTGTCTTCGGATGCCTCAATAATAATTCCTCAAATCCAGAATTATCGTTCTTCTCAATACCAACTCAACAAGAAAGGTGAGTACACAATTTATGGTACATATAAATAATAATGAGAGATGTAAACCGTACTTTCTTTGTTCACATTTAACATAGGTACCTATGATCATAACTGTGCTATGATTGTCAGTTAGTCAAAGTGTTTTTAAATGTAGAGCTGATATGGTTGAAATCGCAAAGATTTTTTAATTATAGACTAGGAGCCAATGTTCGATTAGATACTTAAATTTTATTATGTAGGTACTTAAATGAATTGAACTGATTAATTTAGTCAACAATCACAAAGATTTTTAAGCAAAAGCGTTGCCAGGGGGGCAAGATGACATGAATTGTAGGTAAAATAAACAAATGTAAAGTTTTTAATTGTTCATTACAAGAAACAAAATAATTGTCTTATAACCATAATGTTCTTGGGTTTCTCGCGAATTTTTCGGTTACTTTATTATAAAAATCTCAAAGTTTTTCAAATCTCTAGAGGGGGACAGCTGCCCCCTTCCCCCTTTTGACGATGCCCATGTTTTTAAGGTAAATTCAGGAGCTTATATTTAATTTTATAATTGATTATTTTCAAGTTTTCTTACTTTATTTAATATAAGCAAGTAAGATTTCTTTATGAGTTATAAGGTCTATACGTTTATTATGTATGATATGAATGTATGTATGTTTGAATGTTTCACTACGTCGTCGATTGATAGCTCATTTGTCATAATCGGCTTCAAAATGTCAATTGATTTGTCATAATTTTTATTTTGTTGTTTTCAGGCGCTTACAATGGCTACAATTAATATCACGTGAGGATTTGACAGATAATGTTTCAAAATATCGTGCTTCATATTATAAATTGTAAGCATTTTAAATTAAAGAAGTCGTATTTATATAAATGTGCTTTTTATTAATATCTACCTCATATAAGGTTAAAATACGGTACTGAGCTCCCGGTCTACATAAAGGTCAATTCGGGTCTCTACGGCGCGGCGCAGCGGCGCGGCGGCGTCTTTGTAGATCAAACGTGCCACCAAAGGGGGCCGCCTTGAGAACAGTTCCGCACCACAAACTTATCTATTTCGGCGACTCGCGGCAACGAAGACTGTTACTAATGAATATATAAGTCATTTTAGTTTGGCCTACGGCAACAGATAAGTTGGTAACACGTTCATTTAACGTATCGCTATTCGTACCGGCTGTCGCTGCAGCTGCCATCGAGTTGAAGGCCCAATGTAAATGAATTTAATATTTACAAACATAATACATACCTACGTAGTATATGTATAATATATGTATTTAAATATTGATTTGTATTAGCTAGGTACGAAAATAAAAGAAGGAACAACCCTGACACAGTAGGTATTGAAGTCTCGTACGGGGCGTGAGTTAATCTACTGTTCTGGTTTTACTATGCTAAAACCCACAACCAATCTTAAAACTAACATGCACACAGAAAATTATAAAGATTAATTAATTGTCAGAAAGCGCTTTCTTCACTTGTCTTTTATAACACATATATGAACAATTATTGAAGTCGATATTCAAGAAATTTTCATTATGACTCTTACACATTCGGTATAGTGGATCTCTTTTACCTGTTTCTTTTTTTACAGACTTTAGAACAAAGACAACTTTAGGTATGGTACTACGAGTGAGCAACTTAGGAACTCTAAAATTTATCCGATGTAAAAGTGTAGGGCACATCAGGGAACCCGTGCAGATGTTATGTAGGAAGATAGCATCAACATACACACGACGATCAGAGAGTGACAGAAAGTTATACTTTTTTAAGAGTTTCTCGTACGATATTTTCGGCTGAAACATACGGCCGTTCAGAGCTCTAAGAAAGCGTTTTTGTATCTGTTCAATCTTAGTAGTAACTATTGAAGTTTACAATAACACTTAAATTTTTTACGCATATTTGCGCCATTTCAAATAAATAACATTTTAAATGTGATTGGTAGTTATATAGAAAATAAATCAACCTTTTTATTATACTTATTCCATTTCTTTCTATTACACAGGTACTATACAACGTGTAACAGAAAGGTGTAACCATATTTGAAGAGCTTGTTCAATCAATGATATAGAACCACTTTTACCGTAACCACTGTACCCTATTAGGCGTCGCGGCGTTTATGGAAACCCTTCCAGTATTCAGAACCACAGTACTTCTGAGTTGCGGAAGCCTTTAAGCGATTGAACGCGCAGTTTGATGAATTAAAAGCTACCCTACTTTTAGTTCTGTAATGCGGGAGGCTTTACAAACGCTACATTAGCGTTATGGATATAAATTCCTACCGCTACTCAGACTAAAAATTGGGTTATAGGTTTAACAGAATACGCTCAGTAAGGACATCTATGTAATCAAGCGAAGATTGAAAAAAGGATGAATATCATATAATAAAAATAAAAAAATGCATAAACGTATGACAATATAATCATAAAATTTTTAACATTAGACGAATCCATTATTATTAACAACAAAATTATTAGACTAACTCGTACGCCTGCTTTGAAGTTTGTGCATTCTCGAATAATTTCGTCATTCATTTAATTTCTTTACTGCAAGGCATAACTAATTTTCTTTAGTAATCGAAGTATCAAACACAATGCACTCAAAACAGCATCTAAATGCACAATAATTTCTTCTATTTAACACATTAGTTAAGCTAATCAAAAAAAAAAATGCGGAAGTAATTGTTTTCGGACGATTTTTGGTTTTTTAACGGAACTAATTTTAATAAAAAGAAAACCGGCCAAGTGCGAGTCAGACAGGAACCCTAACAAACAACAGCGCGATGCGCATGATATCGCTCTCTCTCTCTTGGCACGTGCCGCTTGCGATCTGAGATCGGGGAGCATCGTACAGAAATCCCTCCCGCGTGTCAGATCGCACCTAAGTACTTTTATGCTATCTAGGGATCTGAGTAGAGGAAGCATTTTTATTATGAAGTCTTGAATACTACACCGGAAACAATACCCGAATCCAGATCGTTCGCAATTCTGAATAGTGGAATGGTTTAAAGCAACTTTTTGTGAATTAATGCTGGTAAACCCTCCCGCAGCTCAGAAGTACCGGAGTTCTGAATACTGGAAGGGTTTCCATAAACGCGGCGTCGCGGGGCGAGGCGGGGGAAGAAAAGGAAAGAGTAGCATGAGTTCACATGAGATCGATATTGTCGGATCTTGCGAGATTGATTTACAATATTTTTAAGGATAAAAGAAAATATTTGTGCTTTTTAATTTGTTTCTGATTGATTGCAAGTTTGTAATGCACTCTAATAATATAATAAGTTAATAAGGTTTTTATATTTACTAGTCACATTTAATTGAAATTTTAGTGATATGTATTTCGGGCCATTCGGGCCCGGCATCAGTCACAATCATAGTAGTTTATGCTACAAGGGCGAAAAGGAATAAATTACGAGGACGATTTAAAACACGAGCGTAGCGAGTGTTTTATACGTAACCGAGAAAGTTATTGCTCTTAAGCCCGTGTATCATTCTACGTTTTTCAATTCATAGTGTGAGGAAATAAAACAAATATAATCTTGTGAACTTTAAATTATGATTGGCTCAAAAGGACTGTATCCAGAGCCGTTAAACAGTGGAAAAAAAGTATAATATTTATGGTACACAGGAAAGGTTGCAGGTTAGCCAGCTTCTCGTAACAAATAAAAAAAAAAAAGCCCTAGGGCAAAATAATCGACTTTCTGTTCGGTTTTGATGCATAAAATGTGGGCCTTTACGAGCACTTGCATTGAAAAATATTATTATATTTGGAAATATGATACTACTATAATGGTAAGTGAGATAAGTAACTAGGTATATGAATATTTTATGTGTCATAAAAAAAACTAAACTTATAATTCAAATCAGAATCAATTTGTTTGATACAAATAAAAAATAAAAAATCGTAAAGTACAGCTGTCTGACAATATCGATCTCATGTGAACTTGTGCTATGTCCTTTCCTCCCCCGACTCTCCACGCGGCGCCTAAGGCGTGGCACAGCGGTTACGGTAAAACTTAAAACAAGACGAAAGTTGTTAACGGTAATTACACAAAATAACCACTTACAGAATGTTTACTCCGCATAACTAGCGAAAACAGGCGCATCATACATAGACGCGTACGTACGGCGATCTCGGTCGAAGTCGGTCGAATGTCAATACGAAATTCTGCCGAGATCATCATACATACGCGTGTGTGCATGTGTGCGTCTGTTTTTGTCCGTCGTTGAGTCGGCCTTCTGGTAGTATCTATTTTGTGATAATGAGGAGCACTGCTATTCTAGCATAGTAAACCATATCGAGCTCGATAGCGCGTGATACAGTGCTCTCTCTCACTCTGATGATCTACCTACAGAGGGATGAACATGTTGTATCGAGCGGTTAAGGCGCTACGGAAAAAAAATAGATACTTTTAGAACTTGCATATCTACTTCAGTAAACAATGTATTATTTTGATAAAATAGTATATTATTTTTGGAATCTTTTTCTAGGGATATGTTAAAACAGAAACGCGATTGGAGAAATTCAGCTCGATAGAAATATTTATTGAAATGAGGTCGTTTTCGACACCAATTCTCCTGGTTTGACAACTTAGAGTCACATATGGACTGCAATTATATTTTATTAGATGGGTATTAACGGTATCTAGGACCTGCGGGCCTATTATGTATCTCTAGTTGCCTTCTGTACTGGGTGCCATCAAAAACATAGATATACCATCGAATTCCGATTTCCCAAGGATATGTTCGCACTTGAAGTGACGACACAGTTCGTTAATAGTTCAATACCCACTAAAGGCAATTTTGAAATTTCAGTTTTTATCTATGTTTTTGATGATAGGCACCGTTGGCATTTGATGGATATTTGATGATAGGTACAGTTGGCAACTAAAGATACAGAATAGGGGGGCTGGTGAAACGAAACTTTGATAGCAACTTTAGTACATTTTATATTAATGAAAAACCGACTTTTTGCTACTTTTCCACGAATCGTTTTTTCGCATATGGAGTAACAGGGACGCTAATACTTTTACATATCGCCTTAAAGCGCGATATGGTCTGCTATGCTAGATCATCTTCACATCAAAAACTTCAGGATCAGATAGAGTCAGTTCACAAGGAAAAAAGGACGGGATGTGGTGGTGACTCTCAGAAATATAATTTTATATAGAAATATATTTGGCAGAGGATAATCAATTTTAAATTTAATATGTGTTACTATAGCCTCTATCACGGCAAATAATATAAAAAAATAAACCCAACAGGAGTCCCCATTTCATATTTCAACGATATTTGTTTCAGGTTTTCTTAAAGGTGACTTTTTGATCATCGTCCAAATTTATAATGGAAGCTTGGTAAGTGATCAGCATCATGAATCGATAACAACTTTTGTGAAATTCGTATAATGAAATTTCGAGTTCCTATATTAATTCACTCCCAGTCCTGAGTGAATCACATGGGGAGTCGAAATTTCATTTTATGAATTTTACAAAAATCGTTATTGGCCCATGACGCTGATCACTTACCAAGGCTCAAGTATGAATTTGGACGATGTTCACAAATTCACCTTGTATAATATACAACGTGTAACGATATTTAAACAGCTTATTTAGTCAATGGTATAGAACAACTTTTACTATGGAAGAAAACATGTATCTCGAAAAAAAAATTTACTGTTTCATAGAAAAATGCAATGCCGCTCGGCCGATATTGTATGGAAGGGCAGTTTTTTTTTTTGATATTTCAGGGTTTGTTCCATAGTAAAAGTTGTTCTATACTATTGACTGAATAAGCTCTTCAAATATGGTTACACCTTTTTGTTACACGTTGTATACTGTAAATATGAATATAGTGGCGATACGAACAACATCGTCCACACGAACAACTTCCCGTGAAAAAAATTGAGAAATAAAGAAAAAAAAAAATTGTTATTTCATACATTTTAGTCGGGTAGCTATTCTACTTTTCTGTGGAGCAGCTGATTTTTTTCGCGATTCATGGGTTGGCTCCATAATAAAAAGGTTCGTACGGACGAGTACTATCGCCAGTTTCCGGCTTCCACAACTTTATCTTAACATCCTGTTTGAGTTTCAAATGTTTATAGTACCTAAAAGGTACAAAAGGAACCTTTATGGTGAGACTCCGTTGTCCGTCCATCCGTCAGTCCGTCCGTAACTCCGTATGGTACAGCCTCATAAATTTAGCACCGTTAAAGATTGAAATTTGACACAAAAACAGCATTAACCGGCCCATACAAAAAGGTAGCAAAAATTTTTTTTTTAAATTATTCAAAAGATTTCCAATAAAAAAAAAAAAAATACAATATGGATCTAATTGTAGATATTAGAGCTGATTGTAGAAATATATACTTTTACCACATTTACTGGCACTGAATTCGAGAAATCTTTGAAAAGGTTATAGGAAAAATAAAGCGGTTGAGAAATTCACGAAAACAAAATGACAAAATTAAATTTTTCATCCATGATAAGGAACTCTGTACGCGAGTCTGACTCGCACATGACTAGTTTTTTTGCTGTCCCGTGATTGCTTCCGATGGTACTTTGTGTCGTTACTTCTATGTGGGATGTTAGTTTACCAAAATAATCTGTTAGGTCGTTACTTTCATTTCTGTTGTTCTCTGGTCCAGTATATAGCTTTACCTTGGTTAATAGGTTTTTCATGTTAAAAACCTAACGTAGTCCCTTATTCAATTTCGTTTTATGACGGTACTAAAAACGATAGCTTGGTTGCTGTTTGTAAGTTTCTACTATTCGAGATCGGGTATAATCGCGTACAATCGATCAAAACGTCAGGTTTCGAGCGAATCAGCAATATAATAATGTAAGAGTACCTACATGGTTTTTGGCGATCTAGACCAAATCCAAAAAAGGTTTCTAAATGTTTAAAACTTTAAAATTTTAAGTAAACTTCGGTTAAGGATCATGTACGACATCAAATTATTTATAGGTCGGTAATCAAATTGTCTAAAATTAAGTATTATAGTTGTTTTAGTGTAGTTTTGGTTCCTGTCACCAGTAAGGCTGCTAATCGTCCCGCATTTGTCTTTTTTGTTCCCCTTATAGAAAACATCCCACATCCCAGTTTTCAAAAGTTAAGATGAGGCTGGCACCTAAAATCTATTGCATTGTTTTTGAATGCGTGCGTTAACATAATGCCGACGCGCGCACACTTATGAGTGCGCAATCTGTCTACCTACGGTCAGCAAACTGATCAGACTACTAAAGTTGTTAAAACGATTAACTTTAAATGTACTTAAGGCGTCCAACTACCACTGTGTTCAGATGAGCACTGATTCCAAACGTGTGAGCGTCACCCGTTTAAAGGTGGAAACATTTTGGTACTGTCATAGTACGGTAAGGGCTTTACTTTTGAAATCTTTGCCAATGTCCCACATTTAATTCACACAGACAGCTACTTATAGCCACCCACAATAAAATTAGCGCATTGCGCGAAAGGGAATATTTGAGTAATAATCCTGCTGATTAAAAACAGCACAACTGTATGGCGTTCATATATGATTAACTTACTTTTAAATGAGCAGAGTCAGAGAATATACACGAGTGAGTGTTGACATAAGGTGCGAGTGACAAAGACGAAATTAAGCAGGCGTAAATAGGAAAGGCGCAAAAGGGAGGCTTAGTTTTGGAATACAATGTGAGTGCAGCCAGTATTTCTCATGCAGTCATTCAATTTTTTCGTTATGATAAATAAAAATAAGAGGCTGAACTCGAGAAAACGGAGGGACTGTGGGCCTTTCACATAGTTTGTCGCAAGGAGAGTTTCAACTCGATATCAAAACTTATTCAGAATCCTTCGAAAAAAAAATTTCATGCGGAAATCCCCATCCTGTCCGGTTGTACCCCATTTCAAATTAGGAAAGCAGCAGCAGCCTTACAGTTGGCAGCCTTACACCAATAAAATAAATACTTTGTATTTGTAATCATTTGCTGAACGGTGAATGAAAATATTGTGAGGTAAATGTGCACGTATTATTGCCCAAAATTTTACGTAATTAATCAACCTACATGTCAAACTGTGCAGTCCGACCAGCCTTCTCGACTTCGGAAATCTGGAGCTATTCTGTATACGTACCAGGGGTCTCCAAACTTTTTTGCCTAAGGTCCACACTGATTCCTCCACTAAGTCCCGAGGGCCAAGACTATAATAGCTCATGATTTAAAAATACTGTAGTTTTGAGACTAGCCGGTCAGTGAGATATCTATTGAGCAGGTCCTCTAAAAAGGCCGCTTTGGATGAATCATATTATGATTCCATTCTAATGCCGTCTCTTTTGCACGCGTGAAAAAACTCTGACTCTATCCTACTTTCAAATCATTTTATGATTCACCCAAGTCGGCCTTTTTAGATCCCCAGGGCGCAAGAAGTGTTCTCCGCTCCGTTCACAATTTCGACGGAGTTAGCCGCAGCACGTGCTGTGCGCAGGTCCTCTAAAAAGGCCATTTTGTATGAATCACATTATGATTCTGTTCTAATGCCATCTCTTTTGCACGCGTAAAAACACTCTGACTCCATCCTACTTTCAAATCATTTTATAATTCACCCAAGTCGGCCTTTTTAGATCTTGAAATAGGATTGCAAATAACACTCTTATAATAACGCTACTTTTAGACAAATACGCATGATAACGAGTTGTGAGGTTTGATCCTATTATAAATACGTACGTAGCATTACATTAATATTATACGTTTTTGAATTTTAAATAAACTATATGTAGCGGGATAGAAACCGGGCATGTCCCGCCAACGACCGCAAGCCGGATCGCTGGTTGTCTTGGCCCGCGGGCCGTAGTTTGGACATCCATGCCGTCCATCCATCCATCAGCCCGTATTCGTCCACTGCTGGACATAGGCCTCCCCAATATTACGCCACTCTTGGCGGTCCTCAGTCATCCTCATCCAGCCGCCACCCGCAACGTCCTTCAGATAGTCAGTCCAGCGTGCACGAGGGCGGCCTACGCTGCGCTTTGCCGTACATGGTCTCCATTCCAATGCCTTACGGTTATCACGTCGGCGACAAATATGGCCAGTCCACTGCCACTTCAACTTACTGATTCGGCAGGCTATGTCGATCACCTTCGATCTCTGACGGATATCTTCGTTTCGGATTTTATCCATCAGAGATATCCCAAGCATAGCCCGCTCCATAGCTCGTTGAGCGATCTTAAATCGGCGGATCAAGCCTTTGGTGAGAGACCACGTCTCATGCCGTATAATACAAAATTTACAATAAAAGTTGAAGGGAAAAATATTTTTTGACAATATTGGTTGAGCATGTGGATTTGTTAAATGGTAGTACTCTGTTACACGTTATTTACTTCTGCATTTTTTTGGAACCTTTGTTGTGTCCAAATTAGATATTTTAATTTTTTCAGTGACAACATTTGTTCCCTTCTCTATTCAACATTTCGATGAAGTAAGTATAATATACTAAGGCGCAGTATAAGGAAGTAGACAGTAATCTATCTTCATACAAAAACGGGCCGACACGAAACCCTCCCAAAACTCGGTTTAACTCAGTTTACGACAGTCGCGGTCGCACCGCAGTTACGTACGCACGTTGCCACGTTGATACTGTAAGCCACTCGCGCATTTTCGTAAATTATGGCATGAAATTATAGAATATGTTGTGCATTGTATGGCTGTTTAAATTAAATAATGCGACAATTTAATAAGCATCTAAACAGTCAGTTGGCAGCCCTAGCGCGTGTTAAGGCACCGAGCGGCCGTAGGTATTGATTTCAAGGACACCGCCCAGTTAAACACTGTCTATTTCCTTATACTGTGACTACGGATAAACATAGACATTTATTAAAAGAAGTAAGTATTGAAAATATTGAAACTATCGGAATCATATTTCAAAACAATGTTATGTTTATATAAATAAAAGTTTTTTTATATAACGGAACCCATATATTGATTAAGCGTTGATCATTGTGGAAATTAATCGTTGATACAGGCAATTGAAGGCATTTTCAATTGCAACCACAGCATTGAAGACGAAGAATGGGGTAAATTTTGATTGCAGCCCAGTGACGGAGCCATTGTATATTTTCACACGGGTGTTTGTGGAACGGTTGACAGTTAAATTTTACATTTACTCGGGCGTTTAGAAACGCAACCTAGAGCTGTAGTGTAGCGGCGGTAGCTCAGGCGGCGGAACGCTGGCCTCTCAATCTTGAAGCCCAGGTTTGATCTCCGGTCGGGCATGCACTTGCATTTCGCCTTTCACACTCAAGAATACTTCTGACACCTCCTCGGGGATTCATTTCGTGACGAAATATTATCACTGTAGTATCCCTGAAATGTACAAATGAAAATGAGAGCGACAACAATGGCATTTTATTTATCGTTTCAGTGGCGTTTTATGACTGCGTTATGTGGTTTTAGTCCAGTGAACAGGTTTTTTTTTTGTATACTTACTTGTTAGTGTAATAAATATGTGGGTATTATACTTGTTTTTCACTATGGTACTAAGTAACAAATTACGAACTGCAGCCAATTCCACACTGCGTGACGGCCGATCTCTGCAACCACACGTTTCGCCAGGTGTGTGGGAGGGACACGAAAATCCTTGACAAGAGGATCTTCTTTGATTCATGTGACATGTATGAATACAATTGTGAAAATAAACGGGGTAAGTATGAATTGAAAGCTAATATCACAGACCATTAACCCATTAGACATCGTAAGGAGGGCATCTGCATGGAGCAAAGACTATGGGTTAAAGATTAATCCCACCAAGACTCAAGCTATCAGGATTGATTGGCAACAGCTTTCTCAAATCCTGTTTGATGGAACTCTCATCCCATTTAGCAATTTATTAAACTTTAGTAAAAAACCTAGGAATCCTTTTTGATAATTGTATAACATGGGGTCCACAAATCAATGAGGTAAGTAGGAAAATGTTTTCTGCTGCAGGTGTTATGAGAAGGCTCCAAAATTTTCTACCCACTGTCACTAAAATTACACTTACACAATCTCTCTTATTCCATTCTCGATTATGCTGATGTCGTTTACTTGGATCTCACTAAAGCACAACTAAACAAATGTCTTCAAAATTTTTGTATAAGGTTTATTTTTGTCTTCGCAAGTACGATCACGTTTCTGAATTTCGTTCTCGACTTAATTGGCTCCCTTTTTGTCAGCGACGTCAGCTCACATCCTGTCTCTGTTATTTTCTGTGTTGCACAATTATGCAATTCCTTCTTGTCTTAAGGCTCATTTTCAGTTTCTTCATAATACTCATGATCGTTCCTTACTATTCCTCTCATAATCTCCTTTTGGCAACACAATCTCGTTCGTCGTCCTTCTTCAGTAATTCCTTTTTAGCCTAAGCTGTTCCGTTGTGGAACGATCTTCCTTTGCCAATAAGAAGAGCTCCATCACTGCTTGTCTTCAAAAATTCAGTCAAGGATTATTACTTGTCTCTCTGATTGTTCTGTCACATATTTTGTATTAAGAGTTTTATATTTTATTGTTTAAATGTATATATTTTATTTGACATGATTATTTATGTATGCATACGTGGGTATATGTATATGTTTTTCTTAAAAATTAATGCTATGCACTATAATATTAATACTTCCAGCTTTAAAATTTCTCTTCCTTAAAAATAATTTTGTACAATAATCAAGTACCAGAGATATCGTTTTTCCTGAATGAATTGCTAGTATCCATAGCCGTAAAACAAGTAAAACAAAAAAAAGTGTATTATTTTTGTTGGTTTGATTATAGTGCGAAATATTAATTTTGTTGTGGAGAACATTATTTTAAAAGGGCTTCAAATATTTTTACTTTATTGTGCAAGCGTTAATTTTTTTTTAACTGGTAATGTTTATTTATGGTATATTATTTTTTTGTAGTGTCTTACACTTTTTTTTATTGCTATTTCCATTAATTTTAAAGTAAGTTTAAATGTGTCCCTAAAAATAATTTTAGGGACACATTTAATTTCTATCTCGAAATAATGGCTTCTTGCTCAGAATCAGTGATCAAATAAATTGATTTTCGAACCATATTGCAAATTGTTTTTTAAATTCTGGTGATCATAAATTCAGGAGGCGAGCGAAATGAAACGGAGCGAAGCAACCCTTGCAGTTCTTAACAGAAAGTTAACTTTTTGGTGCAGTTGTCAATCAATTTGATTAAACATTTATCAGGGCAAATCTATTATTATAATAACTACCAAACTTTTGATTTGATACTTGACAATAAATCACAACGATTATACATGAATTATTGAGGAATTGTTTGTATATTGTTTGGTGACTACATTTTGATGATACATCTATTATTTTGGGTACAAACCCTTTTATAAAAATGACGTTAGCATAAATCATACACTTTTAATAAACAGCACGTTTCAGCTTTATATATATCATGATACGAAAAATAATTATTCGTAGATGTCATGTAATATTTTTCTATTCGCTTGGTGACGACCCCACTGAAGGTTTCGAAATATTATTGTAGCTTATACTTGTATAATTTTTTGGTATTATTTATTAAAGGTACCTTAAAATAAAAACCCGATGACAGGATTGACAGGCCATATAACTTTTTTTAACATCTTACGAAAAAATTTAACATATTTTTTGATACATAGGGATGTGCGTTTTGTATAGAGCATCCGATTTTTTTGCGATTTGAGGGTTGGCTGCATTGTCACAGTTGTTCGTAAATAACTTTGACGACGGTTTTTGACTATTCAAAAACTCAAAATTCCTCGTTCGGGTATCATTAAATCGGATGCCAACTGGGTGCCAATCATCAAAAAGAAAATCGAATATACGAAATACTATCGAATTCCAATTGTCCAAGTTAAATAGTTCAATACCCACTAAAGGCAATTTTGAAAGGTTAGTTTTTATCTATGTTTTTGATGATAGGCTCCCAGTTGGTAATCGATTTAAAGATACATAATAAACTGTATACTCGAAGAAAGACAACATCAATTTTTCAGATTACGAACTCATACATCTCTACGACTGTGATGATGTGACAAAGAGATGTCCTTATGGCATGACATGTAGTGACCCATGTGTGCGTACAACCACCTTAAACGCTTTTGGTAGACCTACAACCATTACTATAGACCCTTATATGAGAAGAATGTTTGGTCCCAACCCTAGGCGAGGCAAAAGAGTTAAAAAACGTAAAAGAACGAAAAAGCCAGTAATTAGAAGAACAAGGACGTCAGCTTCTATAACGCCAGCCACAAAAATTGAGTTCGTAACGCGAGAAGTAAGATATCCGTATATGGATGGCAGAAATGTGTTCCTTAAAGTATTCAAGGAAACTGTTAAAGATAAACACGGTCAACCTGTGACTATTAAGGTTTTTTTAAATACAAAAGAAGATGATGACTTTTTAGAATAAAATATTGAGTTTGAACGTGTGTTTTTTTTAGATTCTCTAAGAGCAAAGAATCATTGCCCCTCGCCTCGCCTTAAGGCGATATGCGAAAAAATACAGGTGTTTCTTTTCTGTATATTTCATGAAATACACGGAAAATTTTAATCCATTTCTGGTATATGCATTTTGACTATATAATCTAGGGTTTTGAAATTGGAAAACATGTTTGGATAAATTTTCCTCGATAGAAATAATTGTTGAAATGAGGTCTTCAAACACACTTTTCTCCTCGTTTGACGAATAAGAACCATATACAGAACTCAAACACATTTCATTAGATGTGTTTCAACAATATCTAGAGATTTAATATATGAAAATATAAAACCAACTTTTTTCCCTTTTGCCCTGAATCCGCCCCCCTCGAACTGCGCGATTTTTCGCTTGGACTGACAGTGACAAAAACTAAATTCGCATAGCCTCTTAAGATTTGAGTTCCACTAGAGTGAGTAATAGTGCACCTGTAACATAATTTGAGTCATTGGGACACGAGTGCTGTTTTGTAATAGTTTTGCACGAGTGTCCGTTGCACAGAATACAATGTCTGACAAAGATTTGACCATTCAACCTCATATGATTATGTCACTTCCTGTAAATATTAAAATACTTATAAAATCGTTAGATAACGAAAATATATTATTGAAAAATGAAATTACATCCTTAAATTGATCTATTTATTCCAAAAAGCAGACGAAAATCGCATATTGAAGTTAAATAAATGACCGAATTATCTCTGCCATGCAATCTCGCATGCTTCCAGAACACCTTCAACAAGAATTAGTCCGTTCTTTACATTTCCCATTGCTTAATTTCTAAAAGACATTTTCTTTTTTTTTATTTCTGAGAATATACCACATTTTAGGACATAGATTTCATTATTTTGGTATTTAAACTAACCATTATTTTTCAATGATTTTTTAATAATTTGTCGGATATGACGTCACTTGAGAATTTAACACATTATACTGATTGTTATGTGTGATTGCTTATAAAAAAGTGGTCCGTCTCTGTCTGTCCACTCATCTGTCAACCATCTGTCAAATCAGTCGGAAGCAAATCATTGTAAATTAACTTGAGAACAAAGAAAACATTTCTAAGCAGCCATTTTTCAAGTGACGTCACACGAAGGCAAATGGAAGTAACAGCTTTTTCGTAAAAATATTCACCATCTAGAGGATTTTTAGACCACAAGTTATAAAATACAGCTTATTAAACCTAAATCTCGAAATGGTTTTCGAAATAACACACCTTAACATAATTTAATCTATGAGAATTCGGTCGTTTTTTTGTTGAATTTATTTAATTTATATTAAAAAAAAACAATATTTATTTCACCTTATTTAGTATCTGGTAGAAGCGCCTTCTTGTTTTCTCTCTGCTTATTGTTTCGTGATAGGTGTTAGAGCTATTACCTTCCGAGTGAATTTAAAAGTACAATTATACAGTTTTAATTTTGAAATGGTTATCCCAATCGTTTAATTATTAT
The DNA here is from genome assembly GCA_934047225.1 of Ypsolopha sequella. NCBI lineage: Eukaryota > Metazoa > Arthropoda > Insecta > Lepidoptera > Ypsolophidae > Ypsolopha > Ypsolopha sequella. Next base: position 17,053,828 of record OW204004.1, on the reverse strand, counting down.
TCCACACACTACCTATAAAATCTATATTTTTAACTTCAATGTGCGATTTTTGTCTGCTTTTTGGAATAAATAGATGATTTTAGGTTTGTAATTTCAATAATACATATTTTCGTGCCTTTAAACCGATTTTATAAGTATTTTAGTTTTTTCATGAAGTGATGAAGGTTGAATGGTCGAATCCTTGCCAGACTTAAAGATGCGTTCAAGAAATATATTTTTTCGTATCGAAATATGAGTTGATGACGTCACTGAAGGTCAAATGAAAGACATAACTTTTTTTCATATGCACGCTTATTTTGATATCTGTCGACTAGAAACGGTTAAGGGAACCTATTCCTCGAAACGGTTTCCAAATCGTAAATATTGGCGAAAAAAATAGAGGCCAATTGAAATGGAATAATTTAAATTAGGATGAACAGCTAAGATAGTGGCAATTGCAAATAAAAAAAAAAGAAAGAAAAAAGAACTCCGCGCTTTCTTCGTTAAATAACGTCAAGCATAGACAATATGATGGTTGTAGAAAATATTGTGTCCAACTGAACATAATTAGCCATTAGGACACTCAGTAGCCTTTGAGACACCGTAGAAGCCGCGATTGGATGAAATTTTCTCGATAGAATTTAATTCCGAAAAGACCTCTAAATTGTTTTAATTATTTCTTAACTAATTTCATTGTGAAATTGCATTCAAAATGTGGATATTATGTATTTGTAAAGTCTCCTTGAAAATCTTTTTGACAAAATAGCTTAGTACATTTTATATTAATAAAAAAACAACTTTTTGCTGCTTTTCCACGAATCCGTCCCACTCGCACTGAAGGTTTTTTCGCATATGGAGTAACAGGGACGCTAAAACTTTTACGTATCGCCTTCATACCTATCTGCGAGATAAATAAAAGCTAGATTTGTTCTTAAGGCGATTATCCCGGACAAAATGTGAAATTCAACATTTTAGAATTTCGAAGACGCTGCATCCTGTCACTTTAGGAAATTGCAGCTCTGCATAAACATACGTTGATCCTTATTCTAAGACCCCTTGGAATTCGTTTTTACATAATTTATCATTTAAAGCTATAATAAGCTTCACGCGTTACTACAAAGTCATAAAAATAAGAAACTGTTTATCATCAGTTTCTCACCAAATACGGGCTAAAATGCAGAAGACATCACATATTCAGGTATGGTTCAAAGAAGTAAAGATGCCTATGAGATTCTTTTTTATTCAATTTGTTTTAGAAGGAAAAAGCTTGAAAATATTTAAAAGCGCCTGCAAAAAAATAATACCAAAACAAGATCTAACGATTTTGATTATTGCTTTTAAAATTAATCAGGCGCTTAGAGTCAAACGACACGCTCCCGTTACGCAAAAATAAAAAAATAAAATGTCTTTATTTCGGGCAATGAAAAACACATAGAAAGTGGAAAGAAAATTTTGGCTAATACTCGTATCAGGTGTTTTTGTGGTAGTATAGTGCATTTATAGTGCAACAGACATGTTTTTTTGCCGTTTTTATATATAATGGTACGGAACCCTTCGTGCGCGAGTCCGACTCACACTTGGCCGGTTTTTGTATTTTGGTTCGGTTGCTATCTCGTCATACTAATATAATATATAAACATACTATAAAATAAAACACCGACCGATTCAAAAATATCTTGCAGTTGCAGTTGACTTGACACTTGAATTGATTCGAAACTATGACGCGTTATTATAACTACAAAACTCGGACGAAGACAAATAATACGATAAGATATAGCGCTGTCTCTTTCAGACATCACATCTAGTAAAAAAAGTAATCCCGTGTCAAGCTCTTCAACTACATCTACTGTTGAGTAGTAGTAAACTTATGCCACCACCTGGGGTCGAGCAGCTGAAACTCGGTTTTCCTTCAATTGTTGCGTTTGGTTATACAAGTTGCATGGAGATAATTTTCGATTGAATTCTATGTTTTAAATTATAAAAATTAATTTTTGTGGTGGATTTAAAAAATGTAATCAAAAAGATCTATTATTTTTGTGTTTGACATAATTTTAAAGTAAATAAATTATCAAATTTCATTTTATGTAGGTAGTACACAATAAAACGCAATTTCATTTCGCATTTTTTAAACCATCGGTCATTTCTAAACCTTCGGTCACTTTTCGGTCTTCATTTTATGGACAGTTTTATGGTATAGATTTATCATCCATGACCAACCTTACACAATCGCACCTCTTTACATTACCAGAATACGGACGCCTCACAGAATAAGGTTGCGGGAAGCGCGCGGGCAAGCGCGCGGGGCGACTCGCTTGCAAGTGCGCCGCGCAGCGGGAATAAAACGGCTATAGTTTTTTTCAAATACAGACCGTTCACAGTTATTTTACCTCTGACAGCTGTTCTATGTCCAATACTTAAGAAACATTTTCGATCAGCCTAGAGGTAAAATAACTGTGAACGATGTGTACCCATCGCGGCCGCGGCCGCTAACTCAATGATTCCCTTAATTTTGTAACAAAATCGCTTGAAACTGTGGACGACAAACTAGCCTTGGTCAAATTGTTGTTCATATAGTTGGGTTTTATAATCCCATTTGAATAACAGTAATAAATGTTACATAAATAATCTATACCGTGAAATAAATAAAATGTTAGTACTTTTTATAGTTAAAGGTGGACGAGAACAACTTTATTACCTTTGAATTTATTTCAATAGTTGCAAAAATCTTTTGGGTTTGAGCAATAGTAATTTATGCAACTGTGACATAATCAAATACATTGGGATTTCGTTCGTTTCGTAATAGTTTTGCACGAGTGCCCCAATGTCTAATTATGTTCATTTGCACACAATACTTTATCTACGACCATCAAAGATATCGTCTTCGCGTAACATTATTTGTAGTAATTTCCACAAACAGTTTCACGAAATATGAGAAAAAGAAAGCGCGAGATTCAGTGTCTCTTGTTGTAACTCATATCTATCTCCACTCCATCATAATTATGACACTTCTCTTATTCATGCACCTGTAATTTCAGCAGTGAACTGACATAACTGTTTTTATCCCTTTTTAATGCATAGGAAGAAAATTGAATCCAGATGCGGTCCACGTTACCGCGTCCTATTCTAAGACCGCGTCAAACAAAATATTACTTTGGTTGGTTGTTACGCTAAAAATTTCGTATTTACTAGCTTTTTTTCAATATTTAGGCTTTGTGTTAGTGTTATATTATGTAGTGTTATGAGCTTTTGGTGTTTTTTAATTCGAAATAACCCTATTTTTATTAAAACGTTTTGTGTCAAATGTGTCTTGGATTGGAATCTTTGAGCTTTGTAAGTAGTTTTGTTTATATCACAAACAGATATTGTTGCAGATGCATGAAATATATACATATTTCGCATTTCTATCATGTCGCGCCATTTCTCGCAACTTCCAGCAGCTGCCTGCTAGCAGAAGTGTCACTTGCCCCGGAAAACATTAAAGCAAGGAAAGGTTTCTGATTGATTATCTAAGCGGTGCTATAATAAATTGGGCAAATCACAATGCAGAATCGCGGTGTTATAATGTAATGGTATAATGTACTTATAAAACCGCTTTTGATGTTGTAATTACCTTATTGTAGTATGGGAGTAGATAAAAATATTTTTTTATTTGAATTTATACATACTGAAGTAAGGAATCAACAGCAAAATTAACGCCTATTGAAAATCAAATTATTAGATGCCTATATGTATTAGATGTCTCTGAGATACTATCAGAGATGTCTCTCCAATAAAAAAATTAATAATCAAAAATATTTGCTCATGATATAAAAGTCGCTCTTAACTAATTGGATTTTTCAGTCTTGAATTTGAGATTTTTTTGGAATTATGGAAAATCAAACAGACGTAAAAACATACAAAATGTAAGTTAAAGTGTTATAGAGAGAACGCCGCTAGCAAAAGACTGTGATTTTTTATTTCTAGGTAGTTTAGTTTTTCTTTAGTAAATATTTTTATTAAGATTTGTTTAATATTGTTTAATACTAAAATATAATTATTTAAGAGCAACTATTTAAAATAAATTAAATAAATCCGTCTTTGAATCTTGGACGAATAAACCAGCTTTGCATGTACAAAGTACCTACAATCTACATTAATTGTGTACAGTGCGCGCCAATCTTTTAGTCGCCTCTGAAGATAGACGCAAGAGGCGACGCAATAGCAGTTTTACGGTGTCAGGGGGACGTTACAGGAGCGAGGGCGCGGAGCACACTCGCCTGCGTACCGCACCACACCCCCCGCTCGCCATTTTGCAGGTGTCAACACCTGCTAAATGGCGAGCGGGGGGTAAGGGTAATAGACTATGCGTTAGTGTTAGTGCTACGTCCGTACACTACACACGCGCGCGTTGCATGAAAAGTACGTTCGTGGAAAAAATCCATGATTCATTAAGTTAATCGTTGAATCTGTTTGTGTTGCCTTTATTTGTTGTTTTGTTGATTTAGTTTGTTAAAGTTTATTGTTGTTGTTATGCCTCGTGGTCGCTATAGCGTTTTAAGGCAACAATGTAGGAAAATGGTGTTTATATTAATTTGTTTTATTTAAATAGTTAAGATTGCACTAAAATAATAAATATATATTAAATAGATAGGTACAACAAGTACACCTTCCCACTTATAGTAAACATTTAATAATCAACCGTTCATATTATTGTTTCCTTGACTGTACCTGCGCAAGCTTGCACTCGTAATTCAGTCAGGGGCGACTAAAAGATTGGCGCGCACTATACATACCTACATAATTTTAACCGTTAATTTTTTTTTTTAATTTCAAGTATTTTTTTGTGATTTCATTTCAAACCTGAAGAAATTAAGTCAGTAAAAGATGTCTGATTTCATAGATATAAGAATGTAATTAGTTTATAGAATGTAATAAGTTTTTCTCGTCTGAGGTAAAACGATATGTAAAAACTAAACACCTGATCATGTTAAGATTTCTATATTTTGCGGGTAAATATAACTTTTACTTACTAGATGTACACCCCCGACACTCCGTACATTCCCACCAATTTAATTACCTACAACTCTACGCGCGTAATTAGCTTGTCCATGCACGCTTGTGCACACACACACACGCGCAGTAAACAAGCGATACTGACCCTTACTGAGTACTGCATGTATACGATCGTGCACCTAATTTGCGGGCGACGATAAACCCGCGGGGGGAGGTGAGTGTAGGGTTGCCAGATGGAAAAATGAAAATGGAGGACAAATCAGTGCTACTAAGCAAAAAAGGAGGACTTCAGAAAAAAGGAGGACATACTTAAATAAAAGGATACAATTTTTTGTTTTATTCGTTAGATATTTATCAGAACTACATTTTCAAGCTGATATTTGAATGTCTTGCCAGTGTCACATGCGTGGTTAATGCGTGCAGGATAGGAGAATAAACCGTGCCGTAAGGGCTAACTAAACGGTGTCGGTATGTGGTACAGTAAGTGCAAAATTTGAAAACGGATGACAATCGATAGGTGAGGGAGGACGGGAGGACAAATTGTGAAAAAGGAGGACATGTCCTCCTTTAGGATGCCATCTGGCAACCCTAGGTGAGTGTCGCTTCTTTACGGTGTAATACCACAGTATATACAGGTTGTAAAAAGACTGCGACCTTTAAAAAATCATCGATTACGCTGATATAATAGTCTGTGGAACGTGGGTGTACAAGTGTGAAATGTGATTTGCACTTCACAGTCCATACTCGGTAGCACCTCTGACACACCCCTCGGGGATTCATGAAGTGTCGATATATTAAAAGTTTTCTACAGGCTTTTTTTTTTTATTTAAAATACTTTACTTCCCCGATCTAAAAAGTGATTTTTATATTGGGTGCAAGACTGAATCTATCAGGAAATTTCAGCAAACATATTGCAGAAATTTTCTGACAGATTCATGAGTTTATAATTCTTGTTATTCAATAGCTGTTCTCATCATTTATTTTTTGTTTGAAAGTTGATTTCAAGGTTACGTGTTAAATTTTGTTTTGTAAAATTAACTAAAATTAAATCTTCTAAAACAGTTCGTCATTTTTTTTTACATATGAAACTTAAAAAAAAAAATTATGTTGCTGTTATCTTAAGAGCGGTTTCGTAGCCGGATCGTGAACCGATCTTAATGTTGTTTCATTCATACACAAAAAATTATATGAAATTTGGATTTGTCATCCCTATAAAGAAAGCAAAAATGTTAGTACTGAAAATTAAGTTTTCTTCAAATTTTCTATATAAAACGGATATTTCATAAGTTTACACCTAATAATAAAAACGAGTTCTCTTATATGTAATAATTAATAATTATAAATAATAAAAATAAGAGATTTTAGTTTTTTTTTTTCTATACAAACAGAATGTTCTTTGATATTTTTTTATTTTTCATGATTTTTTTTCAAAAGTAGGTTACGCTAATTTAATTAGTAATAATGTTATATATATTTATTTTTTTATTTTATGTCAATCGGCCCCAAAGTGAGCCGAAATATATTTCGAAAATACTAAAAACTATAAAACCAAATTCAATGAAAAGCAAATATTAATATTTGCATAAAAAAGCAAATATAAATATTTATTTCAAGAAAACAAAGTGATATAAAAGAAATTGCACCCAATCAGTGATACATGGTCCCTCCTAATACAGGTTATTGTTAGCTTAAAAGGAGGGTCCAAATAATTGTAAAAATAACTGGTGTATAAATAAAAAAAAAATGTATTTGTATATTAGTTACATTTTAAGATTTTAATTCCATAAAATAATATTTTCTTATTATTTTGTTAATAGTAATAGCGTTGTATACACCTGATTCTTTCACGCATTACCTTCCATTTAAAGTGAGTATATGTTATTTTGAATCTATATTTTTCCGCTGTAATAGAACAACTATATAGAATTAATACTTGCAATGAGCGGGTCTCCTGAAGTGAAATACCAGTATATTATTATGGTAACTTATTATTTAGTTATTGGAAAGCAAAACATTTTTAAAATATTTGACAATTTCCTATATTTCCGAATTTTAGCGATATTTATCACTTTTAGTGTGAAATCGTGTATTTGATTGCCAATAACTTCCTCATTTATGGAGATATCGAAAAAAATATTTTACTACTGTTTGTAGCTTTTAAACGCAATTGATTTTAAGGCGCTCCTATCCCGTATATCTATATCAGAAATTTCAAAGTCAAATAGGACTTTCAAATATCGTCTAAAACTTCCAAAAAATACGCTATATAGATCGAACCTTTATCTAGGTCTTCCACGCATGTGTTACACGATCAGATAAACTTTGCTCGATAGAAATAATTCACGAACACAGCATGTAATAAGACCTTTCAAATCATGCCATTTCCATAATAAATTTCAATAAAAACAACGAAAAAGTACAATAGTGTGGTTATTTTCTTTACTTCCTACACGTAAAGAAAAAGACAGAGAGTCACGCTTCTGGGATAAAAGCGCCTTAATAAGAATCTTCGTGGAGGAGACGAGCTCAGGCACTTTGTGAAATTTGAAAATCCTCTAACATAAATGAACATGATTGCTTACAGCACGTAGTTTGCTATATCGTAATATCTAAAAATCCTCTAACATAAATGAACATGATTGCTTACAGCACGTAGTTTGCTATATCGTAATATCTAAAAATCCTCTAACATAAATGAACATGATTGCTTACAGCACGTAGTTTGCTATATCGTAATATCTAAAAATCCTCTAACATAAATAAACATGATTGCTTACAGCACGTAGTTTGCTATATCGTAATATCTAAAAATCCTCTAACATAAATGAACATGATTGCTTACAGCACGTAGTTTGCTATATCGTAATATCTAAAAATCCTCTAACATAAATGAACATGATTGCTTACAGCACGTAGTTTGCTATATCGTAATATCTAAAAATCCTCTAACATAAATGAACATGATTGCTTACAGCACGTAGTTTGCTATATCGTAATATCTAAAAATCCTCTAACATAAATGAACATGATTGCTTACAGCACGTAGTTTGCTATATCGTAATATCTAAAAATCCTCTAACATAAATGAACACGATTGCTTACAGCACGTAGTTTGCAATATCGTAATATCTAAACACCCTTGAAAATTTATTTATCAGTATTGTAAACCGTTTGGGTGTATTATTTATTTATTACTACGTATACGTATTAGTTAGCGCCACTAGCGGTGTTGGTTAAACTTACTTAAAATAAATACCTTTAGGTATTGATTATCTCAGAAACTAAGCATTTTAGAGGGTTAAACAAAGTTAAATCTATTGTGAAACAAAGGAGGAAAGCTTCTTATTCTAAATAATTTTCTCGGGTTTTTGATTTGAGATATTTCAAACAATATCCAATTGTATGTCCAATGTATTAGCAGTCATTTTTCAAGTATTAGTAAGTCAAAGCATTTATTTTTCAGAACCTTGAAGGGGTAAGTTTTATTACGAGTAGATCAGCTTCGCTTCGTTTCGTAAAAAAACACTCGTGTCCCAACTGCCTTCAGTATGTCACAGTCACACAAAATACTATAAATGTTTAATACAGGCTGTCGATTTGGTCCACAATTTGCGTCACATGAATGTTAGTTATACATAAATAGGGCATAAATGCTTCTTCAAGTGGTGTTAATTATTCATATTCGATTTTTTTGAACAGGCATTATTAAAATTATTAATAATCGCCGGTAAAAGTGATTAATATACCTGAATTTATCACATCAAACAATGTGCTGATTATTAATACTCACTGATAATTATTAATAATAACCTAATTTATCAGTTTTACCGAATACACGACTGACTACAACGCCAAGACCAAACGGCTAGACCCAGGAACATGAATTTCGGACCGTAGGTTCCTTTTATGACGTAGACATCCCGCCAAGATTTTAGGAAATTTTCAGGGGATTGGGAGAAACAGGATCTAAACAAGAAACTCTGTGACGCATCCGCTACCGCTAGTTATGTATATTTATGTTAAGGTTAAACGCCAGTCGCTTAGCACAAAGTGCATAACTTAACTTTGTATTTTTTGTTTAGAAGTTAAAAATTGAAAAACATTTTGGTATGTGGCAGTTAACACCAATAATTTTGTATTAAGGCCCTTAATATCGCCAAATGGGTACTTTCTAAAGCCTACTCCTCTTTTATGGCCAAACCAAAAATATTGAAAAAATGTATTATGGATTATCAACTCTAGGACAATATATGCAACATTTTTCTTTTTCGTACCACCAAAACTTCTATATGAAAAATTGTTTCAACTGAATGGTGTTTTTTGGCTTGAATTTCCTACTGCTCCTAAGTGGCTTGGCCGATTGAATTCATTTATGCTTTGATAAATAGATAAAATTGATAGCTATAAACATAATATAGGATTATTCAATCGAACAATCACGTCGAAGTGAAAAGTATAATTTTCTGCTATTTCGCCCTTTCAAGGACGCAGCGAGCGTCGTAACAGCCACTATGCATTGCGCGCTGATATGGACGTTATTTCAGTGTCATTTCCGTTGATATTCGTACTGACAAATATCGAGCTGCTAATTTGGCGATGGTAATCGCCTTAAGGTTAAACGCCAGTCGCTTAGCACAAAGTGCATAACTTAACTTTGTATTTTTTGTTTAGAAGTTAAAAATTGAAAAACATTTTGGTATGTGGCAGTTAACACCAATAATTTTGTATTAATGAGGTTCATAAAGCATGAGTTTAAAATTTAATGCACAATTAGTCATGATCTGCTCTAAACAAAGTTAAAACAGCTGGTTTTGAGAAGAGCATGACTAATTGTGCATTAAAATTACTAACTCATACTTTATATACCTCATTCGTACTAAATTATTGGTGTTGACTGCTGAATACCAAAATGTTTTTCAATTTGTAACTTCTAAACAAGAAATACAAATATTATTAGAGTGCATTACATACTAGAAAATATCAATCAGAAGCAAATCCAAAGACAAGAATTTGAAAAAATTCCCCAAAAAAATTGGTAGTGCGCTTGTCTTGATAACAAGAGGTCACAGGTTCGAATCCTGGCCCGGGGAATTTTTTAAATTCTTGTCTTTGGATTTGTTTCTGATTGATATTTTCTAGTTTGTAATGCACTCTAATAATATTTAGAGTATTCATAGCGATGGATTTCGCAAAATAAACAAAAACTAAGAAATACAAAGTTGAGTTATGCACTTTGTGCTAAGCGACTGACATCTTCTCCCACATTTAGAACATTTCGGATTGTCTTGAAGCCAAGTGGTGCAGGCATACTTGGATTCCAGCATGTGGAAAAGAGCTCAAATGCCCAGAAAAGAAAAAACTTTTCATAGATGATTGCGATATGTATGAATACAATTGTGACGCACGGCAAAGTAAGCATTTTATTTATAATAAACTTTTGCCCGCGACCAAGTTCGCGTGGTCTTTCTATTACGTGGCCAAGTTTATAGCGCCATTCAGTGAGTGTTGCCAATTACAGCCTATGATAATAAATATTTTTACTTAATAAAAGCTTTTTTTACCGTTTTATTATATATTTATACAGATTCTTACGAATATTATGGTAGAAATTAAATAAAAAAGAAAATTTTCGATATATATTTCGACCCACTTGGGGTCGTCGTCAGTCTAATATGCAATAATATCATAAATAAAATAGAGTTAACAATAAAATGACAAACTTAACCTATTTAAGTAGTATTAAAACTCGCGTGAGCTGACATACTAAATTATTATTACATACGGCTTGAACACTCATGTGTGATTGTTGTTGACTATATGCCAACCGTTTCACCGATACAATTTCGGCATTATCAAGGCGAGTGTCGTTCTTAGGACGACGATGCGGCGTTCACCGTCGTTGTCAAACGGGCACTCGCCTTGATAATGCCGAAATTGTATCGGTGAAACGGTTGGCATATAGTCAACAACAATCACATTGTTGAGCGGCATTGCATTTTTCTATGAAACAGTAAATTTTTTTTTCGATATACAGGGTTTGTTCCACAGTAAAAGTTGTTCTATACCATTGACTGAATATTTTATTTTATTTGGGAATATGTGACCTAAATGGCTTAGTTCTACTGACCATGAGTGTTAATATTACTCGCGAATTAAAAAGCTTGCATCCTACGTGAACATCTGCATTTATCGTTTCAGGGTATAGACTGATACCTTACAGGGATTGTCGAGATCGAGAAATATTTATGAGACCATGTTATTATACATATAAAGAACAAGTTGACTACACTATGGTACCACCCCCTAAGCCGACGAAGCCAGGATTCGAAGCGGCAGAAATAATTTCTGTACCTATTATCAGAAACGGGAAGGTCGTATCTTATCAAAAGTTTTATAAACCTCCTGTACCGATTAAAGACTGGAATGCTTCGAGACTTTTACCGGAAGGATATATAAAACAAAATTTGACGTTAGGATTTGGTGGCAAGGTGATGTTTTCGGGTTCCGTGTTTGCACCTAAAGATTTCAAGTGGAATGTAGGATAATCTTAAAACTCATGGAAAATAATCTGTAAACGATATAAATAATTAAAACTATGAAAGACGATTTTTATTTATTTTTGTTTTAGCTCGCGACTTGATAATGTTGCAACAATGAAAAATACAGTATATATTGACCTCGTTTTCCTCTTTTGGCTAGAAGAATTTAAAATAAGGGTAGATATACGGTTTACCCCTAAATACCCTGTAGGTGGTAGAGCTGCTGCCGGGCTCGACTGTGGAGGTACCACCATCTTACTCGGAAACTCTCCCCCAAAGTTATTCGGGGGAGAGTAAGAAGACAGTCCTCAAAATAGGCACAACCAGGTAGCCCACCATGCTTGGGACCGATTGATGGCGGTATATCCATCCCTCATTAAGAGACTGGTGACGGGTAGCGGCGTCACTGGTGCGAGGGTTTCAGCACCGCGCTCACCAACCCGCCTTCCCAGCGTGTGTGAGTATGGGCACCGCAGAACACAAGTAATATCATACTAGGTATGGGAATTTCTTCCAGGAGAATCGCCAAGAGTGGCGAAATCTTAGATGACCAGCAGTGGACGAACTAGGTTGATGGATGGATGGATACCCCCGACATAACAACCGGAGTTCAGAGCCGCAGGGGCAAGAAACCGATGGACGATGCAGTATCGAGCAATACCGTCTTCTGCATCCACATGTCGGTGTGAATGGGGCAGACCTGGGTATCTAAAAAGGCCGACTTGGGTGAATCATAAAATGATTTGAAAGTAGGATGGAGTCAGAGTTTTTCACGCGTGCAAAAGAGACGGCATCAGAACGGAATCACAATATGATTCATCCAAAGCGGCCTTTTTAGAGGACCAGAAACAAGCCGTGGGTAGGTATTTTATGACCGCTAGATAAAAGTGCTTGAGAAGTCATAGGTCATGTTTGTTCTCATGTACACATTTGGTGTTTGGATAGATCGAACTACGTAGATTATACGCATCATTAAGTAAATTAAATTAAATTATATAAATTAGTATATGAATATACAAGGTGACTTTTTGATCATCGTCCAAATTCATACTGGAGGCTTGATAAGTGATCAGTATCTTGGATCGGTAACAATTTTTGTGAAATTCGTAAAATGAAATTTCGGCTTCCCATAGAAAGTCAGTTCCAGTCCCGAGTGAATCACTATGGGGAGTCGAAATTTAATTTTACAAATTTAATTTTACGTATTTCACCAAAATTTTTATTTATGCATGATACTGATCACTTACCAAGCCACCAGTATGAATTTGGACGATGATCAAAAAGTCACCTTGTATATTAGTATATATATAATATTGTAAATTATGTATTAGTATGTATATTGACATGTAGATAATAAGGTAACATAAGAAATGCGGTTATTTATCACGTATATATATATATATTACACCACGTACGCCTTATCCTCTATTTTACATTATCTTCCACCTATAGGTTGTCTGGAAGAAATCGCTTAAGCGGTAAGACCGCCTATTGTACCCTCTCTGCTAAAAATATTTTATAAATTCTTGTTTTGGGTCACAATAAAGAGTATTTATGTTATGTTATGTTATTAAGGGTCTGTATCATTTTTAATGCACAACTTCAAATGACCATTTCACAATGCGTAACTTTTTCAATCGGTTTAATAAAAATAATATAGATAGTAGACTGTACTTCTGATGGGCATGTCTAAGCAAAAACGCAATAGCTTCAAGTTATACTTTATAGAAAAAAATTATGAAGTTACTTTTAAATTTTATGTTTTTCGCTCCGTATTTTTTGTCCGTTTGATGCGAAGTATTTTTTAAATATTTTTCTCATCTTTACCGCGATGTTTTTGTAAAAACCAGGGACATACACCAATTAATATTGGCGTCTAAATGAAGTCCTAAAATTTATTTGATTGATTTGCGAATTATTTTGGTACTTAGACTTTATGAAGAACTATTCGGAACGGGCTCGTAAGTACCAAAATAATTTGCAAAAGAGAAACAATTCAATCAAATAATTTTAGGCATTCATTTAAACGGCCAATATGAAGTAGTGTATGTCCTTGGTTTTTCCAAAAACATCGTGATAAAGGCCAGAAAAATGTTCAACAAAATGCTTTGCATCAAAAGTGTCGTCGTCGCGGACCGGGTTCTTAAGGGGCTCCACAATGCAAAATATCAGTTTTGTATTGGATTCAGTTCCATTAATGTAGACGGTAAAAATTTGAAAAAAATATGGCGTGTTTTGTGACTTATGGCAATTATTAATTACACTTTATAAGAAAACATACTTCAATGTTCTATTACTTATATGTTCTATTACTCTATTACTTTACTTTTTAAAACGCATGAATTTCACGAAAAAAGCGATTCAGTTTCCGTGTTTCAAATCCAATTGAAACGAAACCAACACACGCAGATACTAACGAGAAAAAAACACATTTATTACATATAAAGAAGTTATGGTTAATGTCCTAATGTAGCCACGATTTCAAAATAACTGTGGTTTTGCGTGCGCGGCATCTGATTAGAGCAGGATAGAGAGTTAAAAAACAAACGTGTTAGAGTAGGACTGAATTTTAGCATAGTGCATCCCCTTAAAGGGTCTTCCTTAAATTATATAGCCCTGAAATTTGTATTAAAAATAAATGACTAATAACCCTGTCATAAAATATCTTACATGCTTTTAGGTAAAGTCGTTGCACTCCATTACTTTTTGGGCTAGGTATGGGTGCGACAATAACATATGCCCCTCACGCGTTCGGCGATGCGTATAATTCTCGGCCTCGTATTGGCTAGCCTGAAGCTGCGGGTCTACCACGTAATTCTGATTTTCATCAACATCAACTTGAGATTGAAATTTGATGTGCGTGCGACGACGCCCGCCTAACATGCCATCTCTTTTGCACGCGTTGAATTTCGCATGCATTTGCAAGTTGATACAAATCAGAATTACGTGGTAGACCCGCTGGTCAGTTTGCCGATGGGGAGCCTAGCCATGGTCATGATCATCATCATCGTATTGCCTTTGTGACCTGGGGCTCTACCGCGTAATTCTCATTTGTATCAACTTCAAGCAAATGCATGCGAAATTCAACGCGTGCAAAAGAGATGGCATGTTAGGCGGGCGTCGTCGCACGCACGTCAAATTTCAATCTCAAGTTGATGTTGATGAAAATGAGAATTACGCGGTAGACCCGCTGCATTGTTTTTCTACAAAGCTTATAATTCTAGATCCAGGTTTGATAGCCATGTTTTCGCGTCAGGTGTTAGTTGGTGCAGCTGCATGGTGATACGTGAGATTATTTTGCATTGCCAGGCTGGTATCCGACAACTCCTGAACCTGAGAGTGGTTGATTCACACCTGGCGTTCCAATGGATGAAATAAAGCGGACGAAAGAGACCGAGGGCACAGTTTCTAGGCAGAGCCGCGGCAAATTGCTAGTAAATAATATGTTTCATTGCCAAAAGGACGTAATGTCTGCTATTCGTTCTGGTTAAATATGGCAGGTCTTGTTACGCCCGCGCATAAAGGCGATAATCGTACAAAAAGGTATAACGCTGTGTAAGCGAGTGCGGCGCATTGAACAAGTTATCTTAAAACTACATCAGTTTCCCATTGTACAGAGTACACACGGCAACGCGGATGTTCACATGGAGACCAGCGGGCCTATTGTGTATCTCTAGTTGCCTTCTGGACTGGGTGTCTATCATCAAAAACATAGATATACTATCGAATTCCGATGTCCTAAGGATATTTTCGCACTTGAAGTGACGACACAGATTGTTAATAGTTCAATACCAACTAAAGGCTATTTTGAAATTTCAGTTTTTAGCTATGTTTTTGATGATAGGCACCTCGTGCAGTTGGCAACTAAAGATACAGAATAGGGGGGCAGGACGGCAATTCTGGCACATGCGACAATTTGCGAAGGCCAAAGGCGGCTGATTTTTAGGAGCCATTTGCACAGCAACGTATCAAGTTATTAAAATAAAACCCTTTTGCCCGGATTCATTAACAAGTTTTACATGTCTTTTAAGGAGTTTTACTTATTGGTATTATCATCACACGGCATTTATCACGCGATTAACGAAGTCGTATGAAACATAAAGCGTGTGAAAAATGTTGCGAGAATAGCCGCCCAGATACGAAAAAAAACGGCCAAGATAGATTTCAACTATTAGTAGAGTACTGCGCCCGTGGCACAGTGTTTAACCGCGCGATGCGACTTATTTGAATCACAAGTGCGAGGAGAGTGACACGATGTTTTTGCGATTAAACAGTATGTCATGCTCCTTGCACTTGTGATTCAACTAGTGGCGTCGCGTGCTATTATATACTATGCTACAGGCCTATACGATCAACTTTTACTGTGGAACCAATACTAAAAATACGAGATAAAAATCAGCGTGTTCCATATATTGTCGGCACTTGGTGAAACTATCTTTGGTGGCAAAACATCATCATTGCTGAATAATACAACACTCGTACAGTTGCACAATCTTTTGCTCACGAATTTTTGTAAATACCTTTTGGTCAAGTAAGTAAGACAATATTTACTATGGAACAGCTGTAAAACAAATAAACTAGATGTATGTGAACTTTATGGTATGACTATTAATTTTAAGTTCAAAAGAGACTTAGACAGACAGATCTCACCATTGGGGTTCCATTTTTAGCCAGGAATTATTATTACGTAATAATAAAAATATCTGCAAGATTACTCATTGTGATAATTCAGTGGCTTGGCCCTCAGATTGTCTGATGTGAGGCCTGGGTGGCTATTCTGGCATTATTTTTACTCGCTATAGAAATTATTCGACATGAGTCTGTACCATTCGATTTGGTGTAGGGTGACTTGACTTGACGGACACAACGTCACTTAAAATTAAGAGCTGCTTAGACATCCTTAAATTTTGCACCATAAACAGCAACAAAAATATATTTTCTAGCACATGAAAGGTAATGCTTATTAAATTGACTAGCTAGTCTAATGAGATGTCGTTGCGTTGACCCGATTTGCAAATCTTCCGAATAGTCAGTCAGAGAGGCTTGACGCTTTATCAGTCTATAGAGGCAGATATGTTAAGAAAATTGATCTTTGACACTATTGTTCGCGAATTGTTGTCCGTAAAAGTCGCAAGTTGCATTTCAATGTATAAAAAGAAATGATTTGCTTTGATTTTTATTTTCTTTCTTACATATTCTGAGAAAAGTACGTAAAGATACTTTGTAATAAACTTTTTTTATTACGTTTCCTATTGGATAAGGGGCCCATAGGCGTGGATTGCTTAGGGCATGAAGTAGCCTTAATCCGGAACTGTAAATCATATCTTAAATGGATAATACTGGGTTCGGTACCGTTTAAATAAGTTTAATACTGGGTGTTAATTTGATAGCCTTTTTCTTCAAACAGGTTTTTTCTACTCATGAATATGAACAACTTTTACCATGGGACCAACATCGAAATCGCGAAAAAAAAACTGCTGTTCCATAGAAAAATTAAATATCTACTCTACCAAAATGTAAAAAAGAGATGATTTATTTTTAATATTAATTTTTAATTTATTTTTATATTTGGCCTCATAATTGTTCATATAAAGGAGTGACATAAATAGGGCTCCGTTTTGCCCTTAAGGTTAAATGTCAGTAGCTTAGCGCAAAGTGCATAACTTAACTTTGTTTTTCTTGTTTAGAACTTTAAAATTGAAAAGCATTTTGGTCTTTGACATTTGAAACTAACAGTTTAGTATTATTGAGGTTTATAAAGCAATAGTTTCAAATTGTATACACAATTAGTCATGATCTTCTCAAAACCAACTTAAAATGCTGATTTAACTTTGTTTGGACAAGATCATGACGATTTAATTTTAAACTCATGCTTTATAAACCTCACTTATACTGAACTATTGGCGTCAATTCCCACATACTAAAATGTTTTTCAATTTTTAACTTCTAAGCAAGAAATACAAAGTTAAGTTATGGACTTTGCGCTAAGCGACTGACGTTTAGCCTTAAGATCGATACCCTTTTAAAATTACCCTAAATCTTCCTTTGCAATTTTTGCGCACGCGTCGGATTAGCCAGGACTGATGGGTATTATGATGTGGACAAAACTGCAAAGGGAAATATCGTGTGACTTTAAAACAGTTTTTCCAAGAATCTGTATAAATTTTCGATGTTAAAAACCGAAAGTGTGCATTTCTTACATTTTCTAGCATTGACATACAAACCATGGACCTCGGGTCTAGTACAAGATTTACGAAAAAAGTGTCTTAGTGAAGTGTCAAAATATTAAGAAACAAACATTTTAATTTGAATCGTATGTCATAGCTGCATGACTCAATTTTGATTGACGTGCGATTGACACGCTTTTTTAGTTTTCAATGGTTTTGACACTCTTGGTTCGGACACTGTTGAGCGCATATCCGATGTCTATTTGTTAGTATGTCAATGTTTTCTAGTCTTTATTTGATTCGAGTTTATACTCACATAAACTAAAGTCGAACGATTGATATTGCGAGTAAAAATAATGCCAGAATAGCCGTCCTGGCCTTAATCTTAACATTGAACTTGGCCATGCTGAGGTTTGATGCGTAGAAAAGTTGCGAAACTTTTTAAAACTGGTTTTGAGGCAACATGTAATTAACGCGTTATGTAAAACTGAACTTAAGTGCGTTGTATTTTGGTCTAAAACTGCATTCTCTGACATGGTCGTTAAGACGCTAAGGCGTAAATGTATCGTGCTGTATTCGCATATGTACATATTGTTGATATCTCTAAGTGCAATCTAACTATATAAAATGCTGCATATGAATATATTTTCACTGTGTTTTCTGAATGATCAGAATTAATGCCGACGAAATAACCGGAATTCTTTTATTTTCAACGGTGCTCCTTTATTTTAAGGGTATTCCTCACTAAACCGACTAATAGCAAATTCCCTGTAATTTGTAGTTATAACTATCGGTATTTTATCTTCAATTTGTAGTTATAACTACAATTTGTAATTACGTAAGTACCAATTGATGGTAAATATACCTACCGATAATTGAGGCGTGTGCTCGAACAACACTGTATGTTAGATAGATATAACATTTATTTCCCAAAAACACGTATAACATGGAACAGATGATTTTTTTTCGTGGTTCGAGGATCGCCTCCATAGTAAAAGTTGTTCGTAAGGACGAGAACTATCGCCAGTATCGGCGTAGACCGAAAAAATTCGAGACTCTTTGGGATTTTTAACCTTCAACCTCCGGACTAGAGACCACAGGTGATTTTTTTTTAATAATTTGGTTTATAGTAAGAGGACTTTCATTATATGGCATTATTGAATTCAAATCACTTTATGTTTTGATTTAAACATGTTTATTTTATATGAATGGTTGTTCAAATCATTGACCGAGTGAGCGAGGAGAACGAAGTTCTCAGAGTCTACTTGAACAATCTAGTGTTTGTATGTATGTATGTTTGTCCTACAATAACTCGAGTATTGTTGATCGGAACGTCGTGAAATTTTGTAGGCGAGTAAATGTGACAAAATTTTCAAGTTTGAATATGAACCAATTCGGCCAAGATTGAATCGCGAGTTCACAGTTCGGGTGAACTACTAGTGTAACTTTAATCCAAAGTTGAGGCGCTCTGAGCACAATAGTGTAACTTTAATTCGAAGTTGAGGCGCTTTGAGAGCAAAAGTGTAACTTTAATTCAAAATTGAGGCGTTCTGAGCGCAATAGTGTAACTTTAATCCAAAATTGAGGTGCTCTGAGCGCAATAGTGTAAATTTTATTCGAAGTTGAGGCAGTTTGAGAGCAAAAGTGTAACTTTATTTCAAAACTGAGGCGCTCTGAGCGCAATAGTGGTGTAACCCACATTTATTCTTCTGAGGTTCTTTATATAAATTTATCATTAGAAGTCTCAGAATAAGCGCAATAGAGGTGTAACCCAAATTCAGCTTTTTGAGGTTCTACACATAAGTTTATCATAAAAAATGTGGGTAGAATGTGGTTACAACACTACTTCATTTGCGCTCCATTCATACTATCAAAAAGCCTGAAAATTAGGTATTGTGTTTATTACGAAAAGGCAAATAAATCTGGAAACATATAATAAGATTATAAAATTAAAATCCATTATAAATAAGGCTTTATGTTTTGTTGCCTTCTAAAACCCAAGTATTTATGACAAAACGCTCGAACATCCAATAAAATTTGTAAAACACAGCCTTCAACAAGGCACGGTATGCGACAGCTCTTCTTATTGCGCCCACGTTAAGTTTGTAATGGAACAAAAGGTTGTAACTTTCCTTGTGGCCGATTGTATACATACATAGAGCCATTACCTTGTCAGCAATGCAAGCACATCTTCTGGCGTAATTCTCGTAATCTTTAATGACGTAAGTTGACCCAAATGCCAGACTATGTGCTTTATAAATGATGTCGTGATTTCCAATTTGATGATCAGTTACATTTAAAAAAGGAAACAGTCAAATGCGAATACTACTCTTGCCTTGACGGTTCCGTACATACCGTTTAAGGGGCTGCACAATGCTAAAATTCAGTCTTGCTCTAACGCTTTTGTTTTTTAACTGTCTATCCTGCTCTTATCCTGCGCGCATGCAAAACTTCAGTTATTTTGAAATCGCGGCTATATTAGGAAAATAATTATAATTTCTTTATGTCATCAAGATGGGTTTTTCTAGTCAGTATCTGCGTGTGATGATTTCGTTTCAATCGGTTTTGAAATATGGAAACCGAATCGCTTTTTTCGTAAAATTCATGCTTTTTTAAAAGTAGTGTAATTAAAAGAAGAGGTAATGTATGTTTATTTATAAAGTGCAGTTAATAATAGTCTTGAGTCAAAAAACACGCACGAATTTTTTTTTTTTAATTTTACCATTTGCCTTGACGGAACTGAATCCAATGCAAAACTGGTGATTAGCATTGTGGAGCCCCTTAAAAAACAAACTCGCAGTCTTGCAGGTAATAAACCAAAATGAAAGATTCTGCGCGTTTCTGTTTAACGGATCCCTAGAAAAAGATTCCAAAAATAATTGACTATTTTATCAAAGTAATACATTATTTACTGAAGTAGATAATATGCAAGTTCTAAAAGTGTCCATTTTTTTTCTGTAACGCCTTTAAGAGGATGGCATACCCTAGCAACTTTTTTTATTACCCGTCCAGCACAATAAGTCTAATGGCAAAGACCTTATTTGCTTTTCATAGAGGCGATTATATGTTGGCTCTTTAGCATCACGCAGCGAAACAACAGATTGGTGTGTTTTTAGCTAATACTGAAACATTTTGTAGAGAAAAAAATATTGGATTTAGGTAGAATCCCTTCATCTTTCTATTGCCTATTTTATAAAAAAAAACAAGTTGATCTCTTAACTGCGTATTTGAAACGAACGTTTGAAAACAAAAAAAAAGTGGATGGAAAACATGTTTTATTTGACAAAGGTATAAATCTTAATACATTGTTTATAGGTGGAATCCCTAGATAAAAGATCGATAAATCAAACATATTTTCTTCAATATGAGGAGAGACCTAGTTTCTTCCATTGAACCCTTGAAAACCTGGTGTTGTTGATGTTTTAGCATCAGGTGTCTCGTTAAAGTCCGATTACAGCGACCGCAGTATAGTTCACCGCGACTGTTGTACGTGTTTGTATATGTATGTGGGCTTCGGACGAGTCTTGCGCTGCTGCTGGTTGGACTCGAGGGTTTCGAGCCGGACTTCCTCAAACCGAACACCTCCACTCGGTCGTGGATGGCCGAGCGCCACTCCCTGCGCTTCCGAGCCGCTTCCTTCCAACTGTCAGGCGGAATGCCACTGGCAGTTAAATGCCATTTCAGGAACTCTTTGTAGCAAAGAAGCTGTCCAACAACTTAAATAATAAGTAAATAAGCAAACGAAAATATTGGCAAGGCCACATGAACCCCGAATTAGGTTGCGTTGAGCCAACTGCAAACAGAGTAACGAGTTTCGTCAAAATAAAAAAATAAAAATAAAAAAAGGTCTGAAAAACATTGTAAAGTGGCCATTTTCACATAATAAAAAGTTTTCACTTTGGTGGCACAGCGAGGTAGTACAAAAGAATGACATTCCAAATAAAACGTCATTGGTACAAATTGGTACAAAAGGTATTCAGAGCAAGGTCATTCATTACGTCATACGTTTGATGTTACGGTAAACGACTCACGCGCATGTGCAGAATGTGCACAGCTTTACAACAATAGTTACTGTTGTTCACTGCGATGGAAGCCAAGCCAAGAATTGAATTGATATTAAAGGGAAAGATGAGGCAAATATAAATGAAATGACAGACTTTGGGTGATTTTGTGGCAATAGTTAGGAAATCCACAGTCAATAAAAAATGCAGATGTGTTTTCTTAACGTTTATAAAGTTAGTTTGATTACCTATTGAGGTTCATAAAAATGAATAATACATACTTTAAATAAAATCTTTCGAAAACCTCTGTTTTACTGATTTTAGACTTTATATTGATTTTATCTCTAGTATCGATTTCAGGATTTAGCTGGTTGTTTCTTTAAAACATTTGTTTGAAATATATCTAGCTAGTTTGAATAAATAGTGTTTTTATTTCAAACAGAAGCAGACTTATTTAGTAAAAACACAGTTTTTCGAGCGCGCGTGAAATTTCGGTTGTCGTGACAGCGCGCTTTTTTAAACAATAATGAAACGTCATAGAGTTCGTTCTATTTGATGCAAAATGAGTTGATTGAGCAAATTGAGAGTCTCGAGTCACCCATACCCTTAAATATTGAGTCACTTTTATCCGCTGATAATTGTAGAACTAAGGATAAAGATCAGTTTTAAGTCTTTTGCACTGAAAATACGCCATATTCTCTAAAAAGCTAAATAGATAAAACCTTAATTTTCATTTTATTTCTTGTACTCAGATTCAGATTTATTAAGCGATAAATCGCTCTTATACATGGCAAAGTTTTCGATGAATTAAGTCAGGCAATCGCTGACTTCAGTACAATTACTACATTATGATATGAATTAATAACAATAATTATTAGTATAGAAGGCATGCCTTGGAAAATTGTTGTGTGTGTTATACGAATGTGTAACAAGCTACCGAAAGATATTAAAGAAACTAAATCATTGCCCATTTACAATGATTGAAGAGTCACATTCTGAAGGACATCTCATTACTTCATTACAACCAATTTATCAGTGTATTTATTAATTAAAAGCATTTTGTAGAAACCTACTTACAATATTCATCCTATCAACACACTGTAAACACAACCCTACATAACATTGCATTGTTAGTGAATGTAATCTAACTTTTTAAGGATTACCCACATATGCTTATTCTGTTATAAATTGTAACTGTGTTTATTGTTTCTCACGTAAGTGAATTGTATTCTTTTTGTTAGTATATACTTATAACACAGATAATATAAGCTTATAACATTAACAGCACCAGGTGGTAGAGCTGATGCCGGGCTCGACTGTGGAGTTACCACCATCTTACTTGGAGACCCCCTCGAAGTAATTCTGGGGAGAGTAAGAGGACAGCTCACAGGCAAAAAACCAGGAGGCCCACCATGCCTGGGACCAATGGATGGCAGTATAACCATTCTTAATAGCCGGGCCTTATATGGAACAGACCGGTGACGGCGACTGCCCAGCGTGTGTGAGTATGGGCAATTCTTATAGGATGACCGCCGGGAGTGGCAAAGTCCTAGAAAGGCTTTTGTCCAGCAGTGAACGAACTAGGCTGATGGATGGATGATTAACAACAATTGGAATATTAGCTTTTTCGTGTAACTCTATATCTACAGGGCTTTTCTAGATAGAAACAACATTTGAGTAACATTTTGCTATATTTAATTTGTGGCACGCCCTACATTGATAAAGTATTTTAAACTTTCGTAATCAATACCTTGTTGTAATTATAGACCCCGTTGTACTTAAATATTGTAATTAAATTTCTACGATGTATTGTCTGGTTCTTGTTTTATTTTCAATTTGTAATGGCAAATTGTTATTTGCTTGACCTTCGCATACTAAGTTTTAAGCTTTTGTTTTGTTATGTTTGTTTTCGAGTCTGGTACCACAGGTTAGTTGATAGAGTTCTCTACATAGGTACACGATAGATAACATACATATACTGATGCCTGTCACACAAATGGGTAGGCAGATAATACAGATTTCCATCTGCTACGATCCTGACACACCTCTTTCGCATCTTCCACATCCATCAATCCAGTCATACAAGCTCTTCTATTCTGGGTACTTTTGACATTGCCTTTCCTCATTAGGTGACCAATTTGGTCAGCATTCATGTGATGCATGCTAGATAAAGCTAGATAAATATTCCGGACACAACATTAACTATTATTAATACAAAATAAGAATAATAATAATAAGAATAAAAATGATTTATTACTAAAAAAAAGCTTGACAAAAAGAAATACAAAAGTAACAATATTAAAAGATAAACAATAATAACAAAAAAAAAAACTCATCTAAACTTATAAAAATATAAAAGGAATGTAATATTAATCAATTGTTCATGTTATGAAAAATATATCTTTACTGCAAAAATTCTTAATTCTACAATTTTTTGTAGAATACCAAATTTTATGATACATTGGTATCGATTCGGTGTAACAGGACTTAACTTATTTGACAGGACTAAACTTAATTTAAACGTTATTTTTTTCTGTATTGAAAAGAATAATACAGGACGCTTAAAATAAAGTTACATTATCACCCGAAATTATAAGAAGAGACGCATTTAATGTGATAGAGAACCTATTACCATGTAAATGCCGAGAAAAATATTTAAAAGCGTATGATAATTTCCTCATATGGAAAAATGCAAACGTCGTTTTTCGGAATCTGTTTTCTTGGCCTATTTCCAAAAATTTGCCTATTTCAAAGAAATAATTCTTTTCCGAATATCATTGTGTTAATAAATAAGTTCTACATTTGTATCTAATAGCGCCTTTTATTTCTTTTCTTCATAGATGGCATGAAAAGTAGAGTGTCTCACACGGCAGCAAAATTATTTTTCCTTGGGCGACGTATTTTGAATCCCTCGCTGCGCTCAGGATTCTACTTTAGAATCCCTCGCGGATTCTATAAGCTAGCTTCATTCCTTGGGTAAGAAACTCCGCCATTTTATACTTGTCACGAAATATACTATTGTGCCTCTTTATTATATTATTGGGGAATTAAAAACATAATTTTCAAATCGGAAGCTAGAGCGAGAGCGTGATTTACGAGGAACATGACGTCATAGAGCTAACGACTCGGAAATGGCAATGATGGAAACGGAACACGCTGCGAGGCAATCAGCTGATCTAATTCCGGTCTTGAGACGGATTACTGTTAAACAATAACATCGGGTAAAAGTGAATAACAGTGTCTTGCTGGACTTTACAGAAAAATTTACTTTATTAATTTCCATTCTTTATTATTTACACACACACGCAACTGACTGGTAACATCACACCAGCCAACTAAGCTAATACCGATATAGCAATTGCAAAGCTATAATCCCGCATAAATAAATAAGAAATAATTTGGGCAAGTGCGAAACGAATTTGCGCACAAAGGGTTCCGTACCACCAAACAATACGGGTACGGAACCCTAAAAATATTATGGTAAATAACAAAAATATAGATGCCATAGCAACATTAATACGACAAAAACAAGCCGCTAAAATGCGCCTGGCAAACAATTCGCGGCTCCTACTGTGTACGGAACCCCAATATCTTAACCGCTATATTTTTTATGGAACCTTTACTTAATCATCTATTACCATGACTTTTTTCACATTTGTTGGTCCACTTGTTTCAGAGATAAGGGGGTATATGATAACTTTAAAAATGCTACTTTTTGAGGTTTTTTCGTATCGCAACCCCCTTGGACAGACAAACAGACAGCGGAGGCTTAGTAATAGGGTCTCGTTTGGCAACCTCCGGGTACGGAACCCTAAAAGGCCCAAGCTCAGTACAAAGACGAAATGGGTTTCACGGCTTCGTCAATAAAAGAAATGAGATCTCAGAGGGTGACAAATTTTATTTCACATTCAGAAATATCTAAAATTGTTTATTTACTTATTATAAAGCATATCCTCATTCATCTATACATCAGCCAGGTTCCCCTACTGTTGGACATAGGCATTTCCAAGATTTCGCCACTCTTGGTTGTTCTCCTGGAAGAAATGCCCATACTAACACAAACACTGGGCATATATAGTAAATATTTACTAGTGTATTGTGTACGAATAAAAAACCGCAAATTGGTATACAAAAGCAAATCGTTTGATACATACTGATATACTGAAGAGACGGGACGCGGACGCGGCTATAGGCGCTAGTCAGACAGAAAAGGCGTATGGCAAAGACGGGGCGAAGACGGGCTCCGTATAAGGTCAGATGAACTTCAAATGAGCATATGTATGTATAATATATACATTGTGGTACTTGGTCAGTCGGTTTAATAATATACTAAAGACTAAACCACTGATTTAAACATTTTGGAAAAACGCAAAAGCTTGAAGTTTGCTCGACAGAAAAACGTTACGAAGTTCCCTCGAAATTTCATGTTTTTCGAGTGTTAAAGAGCCTTCTTTAAATTATAAACCTTGAAATTTGTATTAAAAACAAGTGAACAATAGCTCCGTCTAAACATTTTTAATAATTTCATTTAGAAACTGAGTTATTAAATAAAAACGTAGATTTTCGTAAACGCGTTTCTTGGTGGTCGTAACAGCCACGGCACAGGGCGCGCTATTTTAAACTAAAAGTAAACGGCATAGAGTTCCGTTCTGATTGATCCAAATGAGGTGCTCAATCTGACTTTATATGCAGCCTTAATGCACTTTCATATAAAATGCATAGAAGCGTTACGCCATCCACGACCCGTCTTCTGTGTATATTTTGCAATAGGGCGCAGCGACGAAGCATTGCGCCTGTGTCCCGTGTTCTCTATATGTTTTGCGTCGCGACGCTTCTATATCTTCGCCCCGTTCTCCCCTTATATCTCTCCTGTCTGTACCGCGCCTTTCATTGCACGTTGATTTGCATGTTATGTTGCAGACTATTTGTACACAAGTTTTATTGTTTTATTGTAAATACTTTTGTGACAAATGCATTCAATACGCTAAATAATACCTTTTTAATTTACAAGTTAGGCCAGGGTCCTGCTAGTGTAATGATGAATTACCGAGTGCAACCATTATCCGAGCTGTTTAACTGTTTAGTCATCATCACATTACATTATATATACATAACATATACCAGACGACATGGCAATTAGTGATCTATGTTATAGAGTTCCGTTAACAAAATTGAGTTAATCTGTGCAATCTTCAACACGGCTAAAAAAGATGCGTCCATCCACACGTGAAATTCAAGATAAAACTGAAAAATCCTGTAGTTATTATAATCAAACAAAACGGCGTATTTTTCAATGTCGGCCGATTGTTCCTTAAAAGTTAAAAAAAAAATCTTGCTGATGTCGCCCCATACCGCCGTGAGTGGGTCGAAATATATCGAGCAAAAATATTTTTTTATTGAAACACTCATATCCAACTAATACCATATCTTGAAATAAATATTTATATTTGGCTATAATAAGCTTTTCATTTAATTTAATAATTATAAACACAACAAAAATAACAATTTTAAGTATTTTTGTTGTGTTTATAATTATTAAATTAAATAAAACCATATCTTTGATAGTAGCACGATATGCGAGTGTTTTCATTCAAAGAATATCAAGTTCTAAGATACAGAACTATTTCACTAATATGAAGTTAAGAAAATATGTAGGTACTTATCGCATGTAATAAATTGCAGTCTAAACCAGTCACACGAATATGATCGACATTCCCAGTAAATAATTATAAAGTTACTTACATTTGTGAGGAGGTAGTCCCGGAAGCACTAAGAAGGTTACTTGGCTCACTAAAGCTATATATTGCAGGTACTGCTTGCGCCCGCGCAGTGAGCGTAGTACGCATACGCCAAGCTGACCGTGACTTTTGTTTTTTTTAATGTAAGTGTCATTAACATAGTGCCTAGGCTAGAGTATTGCGCCAGTTAAGCAACCGTTAAGTTTAAATTTGGTGATTGTTTTTTCCAATTAATAATTAAAAAATGAACATTTATAATTTTTTTTAAAAAACGATTAAAGAGCGGTAATATTTGTGTAGTCTGTTTCGTGATGTAAGCAGCGGTTTTTTTTTCGAGAAAGTGTGCTGTTTTGTAATGGAATGTGACTGTGTTGTAAATTGTCGAATTTATCGAGTTTTACGTAGTCTCCAAAGATTGAGACTAAAAATATAACTTTTATGGTCGGGTGGCGTCGTCTTAATGCGTTTTCATTAAGTTTGGCGCCGGTTTAATTAGTTGATTTTTTCTAGAGCGTTGTCGTTTTAATAAAAATATTTTTTGTCGTAAATATTGAATTTTATCAAGAAATCATTCGTTGTAAGATATTTTGTGAGATATGTTTTTGCTAAATTATTGTATTTGCTTTCAAAAACAAGGTTTGTATATTTTATTAAACATATTTTTTAGACAACATTTTGAAAAATATTTTTTTCAATAGTTTATGGCATTACACTTCGGTAAACGTACCTACTTGATCTTTGTGAAGGAATTTTTTATACTTTTCAACATATATGTACACAAACAGCTGTACTTTATTCAGAACAGTACTAAAATACATAGGTATAAAAAATAAATAAAATGCAACATTTTGAGGTATGTAAGCTTTTTGTTTAGTTTTGTTTTTATCAAATTTTTGCAGCTAAAGTTTCAACATGCAAATAATTGACCATACAAATCTTGCCAAGTTCTACATTTTCAGTAGCAAGGACCCTAACAAACTTTCTTTTAAAACAAGTGAAGAACGGTGTACATTATTGCAGTTATGACTGATGGAACCTCCATAAACCTCGGCAACCAATTTGATCTTAATTCTTTTTTCGGCGAAGCCGACAATCCTGCAAAGCCTTTGTACTGAACTCTGCCTCTTTTCCACATCAATTTATATTT
This sequence comes from Ypsolopha sequella, assembly GCA_934047225.1. Classification (NCBI taxonomy): domain Eukaryota; kingdom Metazoa; phylum Arthropoda; class Insecta; order Lepidoptera; family Ypsolophidae; genus Ypsolopha; species Ypsolopha sequella. The sequence continues at coordinate 17,025,265 of OW204004.1, read as the reverse complement.
TTGGTGGGATATCATAGTTTTTTTTAAATGAGCGTTTTTCTTTGTGTCAAATTTAGTGTTTTAAAAAATTCCTAGATGGCACTGTTGTATACTTTAGCAACAGATCAAAGACAAAATTTGAGCAGATTGGAAACAAATGAAAAACCACTTTGACATTGATTGTTACAAAACATATTTTATCTATGGTGACATGGACAGCGACATCTAGAGGAAAGCTCAAAACAATAAAAAAAAACAACGAGAAAAACGCTCATTGTATTTAAATATTAATACACTTTTTAATAGCTTTTTGCCCGTGGTTTCACCCGCGCGATAATGTGTCACCATTTCATTCGGTTATGTTTTTTATTTGTATGTTATGCTGTTGGTATTGTCAATAAAGAAAGTGAAATTGAAATTGACAATGGCTTCATAGGACAAACTATATATTATATTATATTATATAATATTTGCTTTTGTCCAAGTGAAGTGAAGAGTCAACAGTAAAAGAATTTTCAAAATTGGTTGAGTATTTCCAGAGATTACCCCCTACATACAAACAAACAAACAAATATTACCTTTTTATATATATTATTATCACATACAAATTTATTCATAAATTATAGTGATAGATACAATTTTAGTATGAGATACCCAAACAAACTAATAACTCCAAAATACAGAACTGAATTATGCCAAAGATCCACATACTTTATGCCAAGGCTGGCCAATAGATTTTCCAGGTGAGCAAAATTTTAAAGACTGTGGCGGCGCCGGGCTACCACTACTACTTTTTTCACAAGGTTTAATTTATACACAAAAAAGACGAAATATGCTTTAATTTACTTTATTTGTAAATGAAATGAAATAACACATTTCTTTTTATTTAATGTGAGCTGTGGAGTGGTTTTCCTGATAGTAATTTATCGGCTAGCTGGCCGACCGAAGTGCTGGTGGGCAAATTCAAATGCCTTGGCGGGCCAGTTCGTGGCCCGCGTGCCTGGGTTTGGCCAGCTCTTTTGCAAATAAAGATTTTTAATAAGTTACCAGACAGTTTCAAAGGAAAGCCCTACAATTTATTTAAGAAATTGTTATTTAATTATTTAACAAAGCAATGTTTCTATGACATTAAAGATTTCTTGAATTTAATTAATATTGTAATATAGCAAATTTATAGTTACTAAGAAATTTGTGATAATATTATAGATACTTTTATGAATAGATATTATAAAATGTATACTCTAAAATTTGCATGCCTGAATAAGGTAAATTGTGCTGAACCAATTTTAATGCAATTATCTTTATCTTTATTAGTATCGAAAAAAGCGCATTGCAAGATAAAAAACCGGCCAAGTGCGAGTCGGACTCGCGCACGAAGGGTTCCGTACCATTATCTATAAAAACGGCAAAAAAAAATGTCACTTGTATGGGAGCCCCCTTAAATATTTATTTTTTCTGTTTTTTAGTACTTGTTGTTATAGCGGCAACAGAAATACATCATCTGTGAATATTTCAACTGTCTAACTATCACGGTTCATGAGATACAGCCTGGTGACAGACGGACAGACAGACGAACAGTGGAGTCTTGGTAATAGGGTCCCGTTGGTTACCCTTTGGGCACGGAACCCTAAAAAAGATGTTAAATACCACTTCGAAAAAAAGTTTGTATGAAATTTTTTACTGTAGGTGTCTAATCTACATCATTGAAATAATTATTTTTCAAACTGTTTTTTTTGTCTACCTTGACCTTTTGATTGATTTTCCAGCAAAAAGTTCTGTGCACGCCCCAGCACGCACATGTTGATCTTAATATGGGATTAAAATTCTGACCTGGTTTTGTTGTATTGTTATTTTCATCGGCTGTTAATTATAGTATGGGTACGGAACCCTACAAAACCAGTCAAGTACGAATAAGCCCTGTTTAAGAAACGTACGACGTTTACGTACCATTTCAATTGTCAAACTGGCAAGGAATAGCTGTTGGACAATTTGCATAGATAATAGATTAAAGTAGCGCCACTGAGTGATGGCACTTATGACAGCTGCATTTAGTGATGAGGTACATTTCAAATTTCAGATAAAAATAAAAATCAAGTGTGAGTTTACTCAACATTAGACACGTCATTCAACATTCAACATAATGATACAAAAGGAAAATGTGCCAAAACCAGTGGCGTAGCCATCGGAGGGCTATGCGGTGTAGCGCCCCGGGGCCCCCAAGAGATGTTTAAATATCTAAATCGAAAAAAGTATTTTACTATCATTCATTTTCGTTTAGTTTAACTTCGTCATTGTTTTGTTTCTAATTAAATATTATTGCGTAACTTAGCGACCTCAAACACGACCTATAAAAAATGAGAAACTAAAATAAAAAAAATCTTTGTTTCTATACGAATTCTATTGCACAATAAAGCAACATTCAAATCGAAAAATAATAACCGAAACAAGTAGTACATCACTATCAACAATGAAGTATTACATTTTTTAATTCACAATTGCTTATAAATAATTACGATACTTTGTAGGCATTTAAACGTCATAGGCGCCATCACTCAGTGGCTCTACTGTAATATATGTTAGTGTACTGTACTGTGACTGTACTACATGAGCCTAGAGCATGAACATCACCATACTTTCGAGGATTCGTCTGAAAAAATTCGGACTCTACTTGTATAAAGAAAAAAAAAGATTTATTGATTTTTCATCTAGGGATTCTTTTTTAATGTATTTTTCAATAAATTTATGGGGATTTTACTTATAAACAATGTATTAAGATTTACATTTTTGTCAAAAAAAATCGTTTTCCACATGAATATTAAATGTTTTTATATAAAATAATAATAATAATATGATGTTTATTGCGAGCAACTAGGCCCCTTATCACACAATTACAAATAAACAAACAAACATACTCTTTTAAAAGGTTTAAGGTTAAAATAAACACAAAATAAAACATCAAAAACATGTAAAGCACGAATACAGAAATCAATATGTTCTATTACTATTTATATGTAGATGAACCCCGTGTTTTATAGCATGGCTGTCCAATGTATTCAAAACATTAGCCAATAGACAAGGTAATATAATTATTAAAAGTTACTTGTTTGCAAAACTTAAACCTACATTAATAAGTCAATTGTTTTGCTCGACACTGTATATTGCCCGACCGCCCATGACCATGAATAAGCGAGTTGCGTATCGCCGCCACAATGCTCGATTTTCACGGGAAGGCGGGGCGCGGCTGAAATCTGAAATTTTGCTAGGCTCATGTTTGCCTTTCGTTATCTATTGTAATCCTATTGTTAACATCTAATGACCATCTAAAGTACAATGGGGCCTTGGTATTTGAAACGTACTTTATATTTATCAGGAAATTAACTTTATAGGATAACGATAATATCTATGTTATATTTAAAATTCGACTTGTTTCGTCCTTTTCATAATTATTCGTTAACTTTTTCTCATCATCGAGATATCTTCCATGGTTAAAGAAATATTCAATTTCTAGTAAAGTTTTGTTTTTCGTCTCTGGTAGAGTAAAATATAAATATAATAGGCAGACTGCCATTGTCACTGCTTGTACCGCAAAAATTCCATGAACTTTAATTGAAGCCATCATGCCTGGAGTTAACTTCATGGCTATTATTAATGGAGTAGTTGTGAATATACTAGTAACGGCTGAAGTAACTCCTTTGTCTGATAATGGAAACAATTCCCCAAAATATGTAATGGGCAACGAAGAGCAACCTAAATTAGCAACCGCAAATATAACAACGACTAATGATAATGGTATCCATGACCAGTCCTTTGATAATATTCCTATAGACACGAAATATAAATATAAACTAATGATTCCTAGTAATAAAATGCAACAAATGCCACTTAAGAATAATAATACTCTTCTTCTAACAAATTTTGTTAATATACATGACACAGTTGAACTGACAGTAGTCACAATGTCCACAGATATTGTAAATACATATGAAGAAAGATACAATGATTTGTTAATCTCGCCCATAATATCTGACGCATAAGCAGGAAATGTGTGTCTGCCACACGCTTCAAGTAATACAAAAGCAACAATAAGTATGAAAATAGGTTTAAACACATCTTTCCTTGTAAACAATTTTATGTAGTATATTGCAGAAATCCAGAAAGTTCTTTCATTTGATAAATTAGGAGTCCTCTTTTTCTGCGCTTGAATTAGAGCTTCACATTCCTTGACAGATAATTCATCGGTTCCTCTTAACCAGTAAAAGGCTTCTTCACATTCTTTGAATTTTCTTCTTTTTGCCAACCAAGAAGGGCTTTCAGGCAAAGTAAATGCATTACAGGCTACCAAAATATGTGGAATGGAACAAAGCAACGCTATATGCCTCCAATCAAAGTGATTACTTATAATATGCATAATTAGACTCCCGAGAGTTAAAGCTGCAGTTTTGGCTCCTAAAAACAACGCTCTATATTCTGGACTAATATATTCACCAATCATAGCACAGCCTAATATTAGTGTTGATGCATAGCTGAAGCCAGTAAGGAGTCGCCCAATCATGAGGGTAGTTAAGTTTCCCGCAAAGTATATCAACCCCCATCCTAAGACGGCAGGTACCATCATCAAGATTATTGCTCTCCTCCGACCAAGAAACTCCATCAGCCAGGCACAAACGATGCAACCAGGCACCATCGCGATACTTATAATCGATGCTGAAAATTTGAAAAGAATATGATTAGTGACATAGTACGAAAATACCTCAGATGAATAAAATTTTCGAGTAATTGAGAACATTCGGAGGGGTTTCCAATAGTTTTTGTTTTTATACATTCTGAAATATTTAAGGCTTTTTCTAGCTGAAATACCAAAATATTGGCACAGGCCGTCTGACTAGTCGGTCAACGCTGCATCGTCATCCAAAGAACGACACTCGCCTGGAAAAAGCCAAAATTATATCGGTGAAACAGTTGGCTGGAAACAATCAAAGAAGTGAGAACATTATATCTTCTACATATGTATAATTGTATGTACAAAAGAATACCCTGACTGACTGACTAACTGATATTGTATCAACGCCTAGACCGAAAGGCTAGACCTAGGAACATGAAATTGAGACTGTATATTTCTTGTATGTCATAGACGTCCTCTAATAAGGGATGTTAGAAAATTCTCATGGGAGCAACAGAAATGAGACCACGCGAGCAATGTAACAAATATAATGTAACAAAAAAAATGTATTTATGTTCTTACCTAGCCAAGATCCTGCTTCAATATTAATTTTGATAGGAGTATCCTCGGCCCTTAGTGCTGGTAGTAAAGAATATGGGTAGGAGCCCATCATTCCACCAGCTAGAAGATTTAGGATAACTCCAAGAGATACCCATGCCTGTAACAGAATCGCATAGCCCCTGAATATATGTAAAAATCCAATGACACTTGTACTTATAAATTACAAACAAGTTTGAAGACGATTCGAAAACCGTCTTGAGGAATAGCTTTCCTTAACTTTTCAGGCCACAGATTTTAAAATAAGCGTGCGTATTTCTTATTAACTGAAAAAAGCAGTGTCTTTCATAGAAAACAATCAAATTGTAGTCCTGAATAATCGTAGTGATCAGATGAATTCGAAATAAATCACGTAGAAATCAAACAAATATTACAAAATGAAATTACAATGAAATTACATACCCATATTGATATATTTATTCCAAAAAGCAGACAAAAATGGCACATACAAGTTTAAAAAACGATCAAATTGTGGTCCTTAATAAGCGTAGTGATTTAATAAATTCGAAACAAAATCGCGTTAGAATCAATAAAATATTACCTGTTTTATATTTGGAGATACCATTTTAAAAGGTTGTTACCACAAAATTTTTCTTATTGTAAAGCAGTAGCGGTTGAAAAGATGTCCAAAAGTATGTATGTGACTATAAATAACACAATTGGTGATCTGAATTTATAATGTGAGTGTCTTCTGCGTTTTTGAGATCCGTACTCAAAAAAAGAGAACAACGAACCCCTTTTGTGCATTTCGTGTTTTTGTCCGTCTCTCATAGCCTAGAATGGATACGCAATAAAGCTATAAATTTGAAAGGAATAATTTCAAGTTCACATAACAGGTAATAATTTAGGATTTTATTTGATATTTTTATTTTAAACATTTTTATTTTAAAAGGAGTCAAACTGTGTTGTTTCATGTATATTATTAATATATATTATTTAACCTGGTAAATAAGTTATCATATATCGTAACTGAAAAGGCATTTTTTTGTATTTTTTTGTTGCGTACTATTTGAATATGGAAATTGAGAAAATATTAGTAAAATAAATATAAGCGATTGTCCTTATGCACGATTATTGTAGAAAACCTTTAAAGTATTAATCAAACTCGCACTTGCCGGCAGTTTTAACACACTAAATTATAAAAGCAACTATTTAAATAACAACTGATAAAATATGCATGATTCACACTTTAGCTTACAGTTGGTTCATTTGACTTTATATTGTACTTAACTTCATTTTTTCATTGCGTTTAGTCTCGCGCATAAAATAAAAAAAACCGGCCGAGTGCGAGTCAGACTCGCGTACTGGGTTCGGTATTGTGGGTGATAAATTTAATGTTGTAATTTTTTTTTCGTGAATTTCTCAACCGCTTCATTTTTCCTGTAATCTTTACGTAAACACATATTACCATGATTTTTTCATATTTTTCGGTCCACCAGTTTTGGAGATAAGGGGGGGGGGAAATACATTTTTATGGTTTTTCAAGGATTTCTCGAAATAAATGCAATTAAATATAGCCAAATTATATATTTTTCCAATCAGATTTTTAATACCTACAATTTGATACCCATATTGTATTTTACACAATATTATACACATTGTACGTACACAGAAGGTGTACACAGGTGGTAGAGCTGATGCCAGGCTTGACTGTGGAGGTACCACCATCTTACTTGGAGACTCCTTCGAATAAATTCGGTGGAGAGTAAGAGGACAGCTCACAGGCAAAAAACCAGGAGGCTTACCATGCCTGGGACCGATGGATGGCGGTATATCGATCCCTAATAGCCTGGCCATTATATAGAACAGACTGGTGAAGGGCAGCGGCGTCACCGGTGTGAGGGTTCCGGCACCGCGTTCACCAACCCGCCTGCCCAGGGTGTGTGAGTATGGGCAATTCTTCCAGGATGACCGCCGGAAGTGGTAAAGTCCTGGAAAGGCTTATGTCCAGCAGTAGAAGAACTAGGCTGATGGATGGATGGATGGATGAGGCGTTTTGCAATAATCTTGTGTTATCCTCAAGTTTCATTGAATTCGATAATTTAGACAGTGTAATCAAGTTGGCACAATACAAAAACTATCATGTAACTTTGTATGCCCCATTAAATTAGATAAGGTATTATATATAAAATAATGGATTACCATGTTTGAATTTATGTGTTGGTATATTTATCAGGAAATGAACTATAATATCTATGTTGTATATTTTTATTTATTTTACTTAATTTTTTACAGTTAGCATTTGTGCTTAATTTTTTTTTATTCGCTATAGTTTTCCTGTTATTGTCCAGTTATGATCTATAATTGTCATTTTTTTCATATTTTTCGGTCTACCAGTTTCGGAGATAAGGGGGGAGGCATACATATTTTTGTGTTTTTTTTAAATATTTATCAAAACCTGTGCCAGTAAATATTTACTATATTAAGTATATATTTTTTCAATCAACTTTTAATATCTACAATTTGATATGTTGTATTTTTGGGATAATATTTTTTATTTTTCTCACTTTTGTTTTGGAAATATTTTGAACAATTTCAAATTTTTCATATCTTTTTGCACTTTGATATGTGGGCAAATTAATGCTTGTTTTATTTTATTTTTAATTTGGTACCAAATTTCATGTTTTTATCTTCAACGGTGCTAAAGTTATGAAGCTGTGACATACGGACGGACGGACGGACCGACGGAAAACGGAGTCTCACCATAAAGGTTCCTTTTGTATCTTTTAGGTACTACGGAACCCTTATAAGTTTTTATTTGACAACTCTATTACTGAGCAGTTTTTTTTTGTGAATTTGAATGTAATGAATCCATCCATCAGCCTATGTCCACTGCTGGACAAAGTCCATTCTAAGATTACGCCACTCTTCATGGTCCTCTTGGAGGTGCTCTTGGAAATAATGCTCATGTCGTCGTCACATCGTAGAATTGGGCATACCGTGATCTGTCTAGGCATATCGTATTTCTGTCAAAATTAGGAGGGTCGCCTCGCTTGGTTTCCCAAATTAACATGTTCTTCGTCGCACATTTTTGACTTTTGGTGTAAGATTTTCGATTACATACTTTACGATCTGCCCAATTCTACGATGTGCCCACGACACCTATACTCACACACGCTGGGCGGGTGGGTTGGTGAGCACGCTGCCGAAATCCTCGCACGCCAGTGACGCCGCTGCGCGTCACCAGTCTGTTTATAAGGGATGGATATACCGCCAGCAATTGGTCTCAGGCATGGTGGGCTACCTGGTTGTGCCTGTTTGAGAGCTGTCTTCTTTCTCTCCCACGAATAACTTCGAGAGGGTTTGCGTTTAAGATGGTGGTGTACCTCCACAGGCATACAGAGCATCAGCTCTACCATCTTCTATATGACCTATATTATGAATTTGAAATAAATATTTATATTTGCCTATTTAAAGCTTTACATTTAATTTAATAATTATAAACAACAAAAATAACAGTTTTGAGTATTTTCGAGATATATTTCGGCTCACTTTGGGGCCGGCATCAGTCGAATGGTGAAAGATTTGAATACAGAATTACATGAAAAAAAAAAAAAAATTTAGAACCTTATTACATTATGAATGTGTGTAATACTTGTATATACTAAGTATATTAACTAGAGACGTGCTCAGAAAACTACGCACTGACTTCTAACAATTTAGTTTTAAAATCTGGTCTCGAATTCAAGTTTTTTTAAATAGTTGCAGTCTGTATAGCCCGCATCCTTAAACTCTGTAAAGCCTGTGTTACTGCTGCGATCATATTGTTTATAAATATTACTTGACATTTGTAAGACCCAGTTAGAGCCCTTAGCTCTTATTTTTCAACACAGCCTGAACGTACCTTTATAATTTTAGCTTTATATCGAATTACGCGATCTGATTCTTCCATCGCCCTCTACTACCGAAATTGTCAAGCAGCAAAGTTACACCTTTACGTAGTCAATATTCCGGGAAATATATAATCATGAAAAATCCACTAAGTACGAACCGATTATTTGCCTTAAGAGGCCTGGATTTTTTTAAGATCCATACAAAAGGTAAAAACTGATTGTGAAATCAACAGCTTATTTGCTTCATATTTTTTTTCATAAGTATTATCTAGCAACATTTAACTTCGTCTCTATACAGCCAGAAAAGCAAAATTTTATGAAAAGCCACCATATTAGCTGTCAGGATGTCGTGAATATTGCCTCGTTTTTACGCAAAGTTTAGCAGTTTTATAATTTTCATCTATAATGGAAATAAAAAAAAATACAGACGTCGTTCATGTAAAGATAACTAAGTTTATACACTTCTCTATAAATAAACAATTACCATTTCATGGAAAACAGTTTTTACATGAAAACATTTCACAAATTCGGCGTCGTTTGAATATCTCGTTATCTCGCACCTCTTGATGAAAATACAGGTCGAAGTGCGGTGCGAGGGAAGGAAAACATATTTATGTTAAAGTTTCATTCAGATCAAAGCCACCAGAACGTAACAAACACCTAAAGCGTTTATATGGCAGGTGAGCGGGAAGCGGCCACTTAAGGCGCTACGGAAAAAAGTAGACACTTTTAGAACTTCTATATCGACTTCGGTAAATAATGTATAATTTTGATGAAATAGTATATTATTTTTGGAATCTTTTTCTAGGGATCTGTTAAAACAGAAACGCGATTGGAGAATTTCGGCTCGATAGAAATATTTATTGAAATGAGGTCTTTATCGACACCAATTCTTCTGGTTTGACTATTTAGAATGACATATGGACTGCAATTATATTTTATTAGATGGGTTTTAACAGTATCTAGGACCTGGTTAAACGAAATTTTGATAGCATTTTTAGTACATTTTATATTAATAAAAAACCGACTTTTTGCTACTTTTCCACGAATCCGTCTCTCTCGCACTGGGGGTTTTTTCGCATATGGAGTAACAGGGACGCTAAAACTTTGACATATCGCCTTAACAACTATTTATGGCATCTCTAAAACAGATAATTAGCTTCATGTAGCATCTGCCGCAGCCGCCTTGGTGGCAGTTGCCTGAATATGGGGCAATGCCACCGTGTGGACACATAGTAGCGTTCAATACAGAAACTTTATTTCTAACAAATAAGTTGGGTTTCTGAGATAAATGGTGTTCGTAGATAATTTATTAATCGATGAACTATTGTAGTTTAGGAAATGTAATTTGCACCGATTCGACTTTTCGGATTAACTTTGGCCAATAATTTAACAAAAGAGGCACGTGCTCGGTAAGGCACGTATCCATAAACTGTGAGAAGCTTCACAGCGTTGCTTCTAATTAACTAGGAGAAATAACTAAGAGAATTGTAAGAAAATTAGTTACTTATATACCCAATTATTTTATAACAAAAGAGTATGTGAGCTCGAAGCACATGCCATGCATAAATTGTGAAGTATCGATACTTCTAATTCCCTTAGATGTAACCAAGAGAATTGTAATAAAAAGAGATACTTACATACCCAAAATTTTTATTTACATCACTACACACTATGTTACACCTACAACACTATGTTATTTACAAAATTGTAAAATTATATTAAACACCAGCACTCGTAGAATGTATCAAGACCTTTTACACCATTTAAATTATTTTTAAAAACATTAGTTCTGTTTTTATGATCTTATATAACGCAATAGATAAGTCGTCCCATTCATTGGTGCAAACTTAGAGTGAAATATATCTTACAATGTACTCTAAGAGTGCAAATAATATTTCGTGAACTATAACTACAAGCATTTAATTTTGTTATAGCAAGATGCTATTGAAGTTTCAAAAAGTGCCGATCTGTGGTGCGCGGAATAAATGAATTAAAAATATTGTTTTTGATCCCTTAACCAAATCAAGCCGTGCGGGTTAATAAGTCAGGGATGCCAAAATAAAACTTCTAACATCAATTTAGCCATAAAACTTAGTCATTTTATAACGTAGCTGACTTTGTCCTTCCAGAACCAAAATGCAGATCCTCTTAATCATCTCCGCAATCCTGGCGACCGTTTCCGCGCATCCAGTTCTCATCTTCAGGCCTGCTTTCCACTCAATTGGCGTGGAGTATGCAGACCAGAGCGCGCCATCTGTTCGAGCCAATCCAGCTGTGGAATTGAATGCTGCCAGCGAAGCGCTGCTACCGCGAGAGCTGCTTAAGTCCAGAGACTTCTATGACAACCCCTCTATTGCTGCAGGTAATACTATTCCTACTAAGCAACTAAGCCAACTAGATGAATGGTGAGAGCTTTAATCCTACTTCCTTGCTATTAATATATAAAAGTGAAAGTTTGTTGGTTCGTTATCGAAGATCTCGAAAACTACTTGATGTAGTTTTCACTGTCAAAAGAGAAGGTCCAAGCATCTTGAAGAAAACTCCGTAAACAATATTATTTGTTTATAGCACCTAGTTTGCGTTTTTAAGACATAAAAAGCTCTTATTCGAAACCGGTTTGGTGTAGTGTGGGGAAATAAAAAATAATAGTGAAACTGTGTACAATAGTGTTTTCTTCAAGATGCGTTCCAAGTTTCACCAAGTGCCGGCAATTCCCATAGCTTAATTTCAAAAAGCATTTTTTCTGTAGAGAATATACGCTATTTTAGGGCATGTTTTTCCTTATTTTGGTATATAAACTAAGCTTTATTTTTTATGATTTTTTAAAGAATTGTCGGTTATGACGTCACTTGAGATTTTTAGACATTATACTGATTGTGATGTGTGATTACCGATTGCTTATAAAAAAGTGGTCTGTCTCTGTATGTCTACTCATCTGTCATCCATCTGTTGAATCAGTCGGCAGCAGATTTTTATAAATTTATCTTGATAGCAATGGACACATTTCTAAACAGCCATTTTTCAAGTGACAAACGGAATTTGCATCTTTTTCGTAAAAATATTCATCATCTTGAGGATTTTTAGACCACAAGTTCTTAAATACGGCTTACATGGTTTTCGAATTAACACATTTAATCTAATCGAATTGCAAGTATACACTATAGAAGGTCCAAGAATAAAATAAAGGCTATGTTTTCTTCGTCTATTTGGCTTGGTCGTTTAGTACTTACGTACTAAACGTACGAAATAACTGATAGGTTTGTTAGCAAAAAAAATTTTTTCTTATTATTCTATTTTCATTATTACATTTTCTATTTGTTCATTAATTATCCCGTTTTAGTATAAACTATTGTGTTAAAAATGCCAATTGATAAAATTTCTCAATTTTTTTGGTAGCACGAATATGGCTTACTCTTATAGAACAAAACAAAAGTTAACAAACTTCTCTCCGTAAATTCCAGGTTTAGCCAAAGAGTCTTGGTTCACCAATAAAGAGATGCAGGTCGTGGAAAGAGAGGCGGAGAAGATTCCACGAGAGAGGATCTACCACATCGTGAAGAGCGCTGGGTTTTTGGACAGGCATTAAAGAGCAAAAGGCATTTACTATAAGTTTAATTTGTCTATATGTATCGGGATATGAGTATTGCCATGAAAAACTTTGAGCGCCCGTTTTAACTTCCAAAGAAACGAATGCTCAAGACGCCAAGCAAGGAGTCTTTGACTTATAAGTAAGGTCCTAAAATACAAAGCGAAAAAATTCAAGACATACAACAAATATTTTATAGCAAAAAATTGTATTTGCTTTTCTTGAATCTCGAATGTATCAAGGATCTTTTGGCGCGTGGATGACAGTGACCAGGCGCCGTAGCTGTGAAACAATGGGTGTGATAGCGGCGTTAGTTCTGATTTTGGACACAACCAATCCACGCGCCAAAATATCCTTGTACCACTGTACACATCTAGAATGATTTTTTGGACTTCCAATATCAAAATTCTTATTGATGACCAATAGTGATAAAAAACAGTATCTTTACGTGGAAAAAAAGAAAGTATTGTGCCATTGTTTTGTGAGTAGAGGAAAATAGTTTTCTTAATGTAGTACAAACAAGTCAATTTGGACTTGTAACTGACCTATTCGAGACGCCAGTATCCATTTGGGATTATAATAACAAAGTTACCATACGGTTCTGTAGATTACACGTAATGAACTATTGTCTTTTGATGGGATATTTTTGTAGTACGACCAGTTCCACCGATTCTCCCCATACCTTATTTATAAGAATTGGCCATGCTTTTTGAGGGCAATAAAAAAAATCTACACGTTTCCTTGGAAGTTTAAAATACCCTGTCAGTTTTGTATCCATGAAGTTTGAAACGTTGTTGCAAGTTCTCCTATTTATTTTATGCAACAATGGTCTCCTAAGTCATCATTTAGATTTATTTTAGTTAAGAAGTATAAACTACTACCTTTTGTTATATTTTAGTCAAGTTAGATTTAAATTTATTTTATAACTAATATGTAGTGCATATTTTTTGTATAAAGATTTGTCAAAACGCCTGGTCTGGGACCCTCGGGCTGTGGGACTCACCTCGGCCAGAGAATCAGTCTGGCCATACAACGGGGTAATGCTGCCAGCCTGCTGGGTACTCTCCCGCACGACGCGACGGCAGCAATCTTGACGAAATGTTTTATTTGTTTACTATTTTTTTAGTTTAAGTTTTCAGTATTTATAGGATTATTTAGTTTTAATTTTAGGTATATATATTTTTTTGATAAATATTTTATTTCGCTAAGCTACGCTGTGATCTCGAACAATAAGTACATGGCTAAGTTATTGTTCAAATATTTTGTAAACAGTGGATTATGGTGTGATTCTGAATACATTATTAATTAAAACTTTGTTTTGATAACAACTGTTTTATTTTTAAATAAAATTGTTTCCTACTAAACAGGACCAGCACCTGATTTTATTCAGGTATCTTCTGTCATAAATGAAATATATTTAATAACTTTGAATATCAGAGGAAGGAAAATGAATGCGCCTTTGAAATAAATATATTGCTTTATCAAAGCAGATCAAGCGTTTTGAGGGAGCAATACATATCTCAACGTTATATTAATTTCAAGAAAATTTTATTTATTTACATGTGTAACTCTGTAGGGCTGTGTGCTACTATAATTTGTATAACTCTGCAGGACTAATGTATAGTCAATAAGTAGATGTTTATAATCGGAGTGTGCAGTTGGAGCTCCTTAATAAATAAATAAATATATAAATAAATAAATACAAAATAACTAATAATTTATATTTAATTTAATTACATTTAATGTTGAATTTTAATATTCTCAATTTCAATACCATTAAAAAAAACACCTTACTATGAGCTGAATCTCAAATTCTCATAAAATTATCTACGGCTCAACACTGCACTTTTTAATTACCTAATTTATGTTGACAATTGGTTCTTACAGCTGGTGGAAACTCTAAATGAAAGACTAAAATTTATTTGATTCAATTGTTCCACTTTCGCGGGTGATTGTGGTTTTTAGATATGTATGAAGTAAGATTCGGAGCGAGTTCTTAACAACGAAACTTTAATAATGTTTAATAAGGAAAAAATATATATAACAATAGAAGTCTAACTGTTACGTTGGACATTAGAATAATGTTATAAAATATCTATGCGTTGGATGAATACAGGTAAACAGTTTGTATTTAATTGTATTAATGTTCTTTGAAAATGCCGTAAGGTGAAACCGGTTGCTGTTATTAAAGTTTCATTACTGAAACAGTGCAAGTTGTTGTTGTTGTTGTGGTTGTCGTCGCCGTCGTTGTCCTTGTTGTTGTTGTTGCTGCTGCTGTCGTCGTTGTTGTTGTTGGTGTTGTTTTTGTGTTTGTTATTGATGTTGTTGTTGTGATTATCGGTCTGCACTTCGTGAATTCGATCGTACATTGTTATGCAGAAAACAAAAGGCTTTTATTAAAGCACTAGCTTTAATAGCGAAAGCTAGTGATTTAATAAATTAGTATGCCCCATTAAATAAGATATGGATTAAATATAAAATAATGGATACCATGTTTGAATCTATGTGTTGGTATATTTATCAGGAAATGAACTTTATAGGTGTAAAGAATAGTATTACTACAAGATTATAAATAAAAGATATAACAATAAGACAACGTTATTTAAACTTATTCTTGTATATATTTCCTTATAATGCATGTGATATGATAATTCTACCAAATTACTTTTATCAACAAAACTCCCGTGGCAATGTAAATCACATAAATTTTTGCACTTAAAGGTTATTAATTATTAACATAATGTACAGAGATATAAAATTCATCTCAGCAAAACAAATGTTGGAAACTAAATGACTAAACCCACAAAATGTAGACGACCATTATGCAACTACATTTTACACACGTATCTTGGTGCACCAATTGTTATAAAACATAGAAATACTAATATCTAAACAAAGCGTCGGTACTGAAATTGAATAAGCAACACATATCAAGAGATATTAAACGATTCAATCAGATTTCTACCAACAATAATTGCAAATTATTGGGTCTCCGGTGTGGGTTCGGGCGGCTGATTGGATTTTACCTTGTATAATATATATTTTACCTATCATTATAATCGTAAATATATTGCTACATAAATTAAATAAACCTTTAATTTTGTTCATGTACATTTATTATTTTATTACATATATTTTCTTTATTAGATTAAATTTGACGTGTAAAAAGTGTATATATCTATACCTGCTTTGCAAAATCAACTATTTGAATTTAAATTTGAATTTGAATGAAGTAATATTTCGTTCGTAATTATAATACTTAAATGATTATTGAAAAATTGAAATAATCTTGTCTAAATTACAAAAAGAACAACAATAACAAAGTACAAAAGTATAAATTTGGAAAGCTTCGGTTATCCTGAAGATTATTAAAGATTATTTTCTTATTTTTCTAAGTTTTTTTTTTGGCCGTCCAATCATAGAACACCCCTCTTTTTTTCTAAAAAAAAAAACCAAATCACGTTCACAGGATTCGCTCCGACCAACTTGAAGTTACTGCCGACCGTACTTCCGACATAGGATAACGATACTATCTATGTTATATTTAAAATTCGACTTGTTTCGTCCTTTTCATCATTATTCGTTAACTTTTTCTCATCATCGAGAAATCTTCCATGGTTAAAGAAATATTCAATTTCTAGTAAAGTTTTGTTTTTCGTCTCTGGAAGAGTAAAATATAAATATAATAGACAGACTGCCATTGTTACTGCTTGTACCGTAAACATTCCATGAACTTTAATTGAAGCCATCATGCCTGGAGTTACCTTCATGCCTATTATTAATGGAGTAGTTGTGAATATACTAGTAACGGCTGAAGTAACTCCTTTGTCTGATAATGGGAACAGTTCCCCAAAATATGTAACGGGCAACGAAGAGCAACCTAAATTAGCAACCGCAAATAAAACAACGACTAACGATAATGGTATCCATGACATGTCTTTCGATAATATTCCCATAGACACGAAATATAAATATAAACTAACGATTCCTAGTAATAAAATGCAAAAAATGCCACTGCAGAATAATAATACTCTTCTTCTAACAAATTTAGTTAATATACATGACACAGTTGAACTGATAGTAGCCACAATGTCCACAGATATTGTAAATACATATGAAGAAAGATACAATGATTTGTTAATCTCGCCCATAATATCTGACGCATAAGCGGGAAATGTGTGTCTGCCACACGCTTCAAGTAATACAAAAGCAACAATAATTATGAAAATAGGTTTAAACACATCTTTCCTTGTAAACAATTTTATGTAGTATGTTACAGAAATCCAGAAAGTTCTTTCATTTGATAAATTAGGAGTCCTCTTTTTCTGCGCTTGAATTAGAGCTTCACATTCCTTGACAGATAATTCATCGGTTCCTCTTAACCAGTAAAAGGCTTCTTCACATTCCTTGAATTTTCTTCTTTTTGCTAACCAAGAAGGGCTTTCAGGCAAAGTAAATGCATTACAGGCTACCAAAATATGTGGAATAGAACAAAGCAACGCTATAGTCCTCCAATCAAAATGATTACTTATGATATGCATAATTAGATTCCCGAGAGTTAAAGCTGCAGTTTTGGCTCCTAAAACCAATGCTCTGTATTCTGGACTAATATATTCACCAATCATAGCACAGCCTAATATTAGTGATGATGCATAGCTTAAGCCAGTAAGGAGTCGCCCAATCATGAGGGTAGTTAAGTTTCCCGCAAAGTGTATCAACCCCCATCCTAAGACGGCAGGTACCATCATCAAGATTATTGCTCTCCTCCGACCAAGAAACTCCATCAGCCAGGCACAAATGATGCAACCAGGCACAATCGCGATACTTATAATCGATGCTGAAAATTTGAAAAGAATATGATTAGTGGGATAGTACGAAAATACTTCAGATGAGTAAAATTTCGAGTAATAGAGAACATTCGGGGGTTTCCAATAGTTTTTGTTTTTATACATTCTCAAAATATTTAAGGCTTTTTCTAGCTGAAATACCAAAATATTGGCGCAGGCTGTGTGACAGTCATCCAAAGAACGATACTCGCCTTGAAAAAGCCAAAATTATATCGGTGAAATACGAGTAGTTGGCTGGTAACAATCCAATACGTGAGAATATTATATCTTCTACATATGTATATACAAAAGATTACACTGACTGACTGACTAAATGATATTGCATCATTGCCTAGACCGAGAAAACTCCCATGGGATCAACAGAAACGAGATCCACGCGATGTAACAAAATATAATGTAACAAAAAAAAAAAGTATTTATGTTCTTACCTAGCCAAGATCCTGCTTCAATATTAATTTTGATAGGAGTATCCTCGGCCCTTAGTGCTGGTAGTAAAGAATATGGGTAGGAGCCCATCATTCCACCAGCTAGAAGATTTAGGATAACTCCAAGAGATACCCATGCCTGTAACAGAATCGCATAGCCTCTGAATATATGTAAAAATCCAATGACACAAGTATATTTGTACTTACAAATTTCAGACAATGAATCCAATTTTGAAGACGATTCGAAAACCGTTTTTTCCTTGAATTTTCAGGCGACAGATTTTAATATAAGCGTGCGTATCTTTTATTAAATGAAAAAAGCGATGCCTTTCATCAAAAACAATCGAATTGTGGTCCTAAATAATCGTAGTGCTCAGATAAATTCGAAACAATTCGCGTAGAAATCAAACAAATATTACAAAATGTATTATTGAAATTATATACCTATATTGATATATTTATTCCAAAAAGAAGACAAAAATGTCACATACAAGTTCGAAATAAAATTCGAAACAAAACCGCTTAAGAATCAATAAAATATTACCTGTTTTATATTTGGAGATACCATTTTAAAAGATTGTTACCACAAAATTTTTCTTATTGAAAAGCAGTTGCGGTTGAAAAGATGTCCAAAAGTATGTGACTATAAATAACACAACTGGCGATCTGAATTTATAATGTGAGTGTCTCCTGCGTTTTTGAGATCCGTACTCGAAAAAAGAGAAGAACGAACCCCTTTTGTGCATCTCGTGTTTTCGTCCGTCTGTCATAGTCTGGAATGGATACGCAATAATATTATTAAAACTCGCGTGAGCTGACATACTAAATTATTATTACATACGGCTTGAACACTCACGTGTGATTGTTGTTGACTATATGCCAACCGTTTCACCGATACAATTTCGGCATTATCAAGGCGAGTGTCGTTCTTAGGACGACGACGCGGCGTTCACCGTCGTTGTCAAACGGGCACTGGCGGCCGCCGATCGGCGAGCTGCACGCATTGCTCGTGCGCTGAGCGTTGGCTGCGTCGTCGATAGGGGTGGGATGGTGGATGCACTTGATTCCTTTGATTGTTCCAATTGTTTGTTATTAGGGGCGGTTATTAAACAAAACGAACTCACAACATCGTCACTGTCACTGGGCACTGTTCTAAAGTTGCTCGATCCATCGAGAACCGGTTTCCAAGACGGAGCCAGCTGCCAACCATGATCCCTGTTGAAGTTGGGATTACGACTTATCTCGATGGCTTCGTGTATTTTGCGAGGAATGGTATATTTCTCCTTCACTAATACTGTAGCCTTGTCGAAACGGATGAAGTGGGTCGTATCCGAACTTAGTGCATGTTCAGCTACTGCTGACCCGTTAATGTCCAGTTTCTTCATGGATCGAATATGTTCAGTCAGTCTTGTGGACACGTTGCGCTTGGTTTCTCCTATGTAGCTTTTTCCACAATCGCACGGGACTTTATAAACTCCAGGTGTGTTGAGAGGGTCTCGGTCCCTTGGGGATCTCAGCCAGTTCCGTAGTTTGGTGGGGGCTCGGAAGATAGTCTTCACACTGTACTTCCGGCGAAGCAGGTGTCCAATCCTATCAGTTACGCCTCTCACAAAGGGCAAGTAGATCGGAGCCCTCTCAACAACGGATGGACGATGGTGGGTTGATGGAGTCGCAAGCCGGTTACTCTGTCTCCAATTATACCCATTGGCCTCCAGTACGTGTCTTACGTGGGTCAATTCAGCATCCACATACTGTGGGTCACATAACCGCAACGCACGATTTATTAAAGTACGAGGCACTGACGCAAGGTGAGAAGGGTGGTGATGAGAATCTGCTTTCAAGTAATGATCCGTGTGTGTGGGCTTCCTGTAAACGGTATGCGCCAAACGACCGTTGGGTCCACGAATGATTAAGACGTCCAGAAATGCTAACCTGCCATCCCTCTCACACTCAACCGTAAAGGAAATTTATGGATGGATGTTATTCAAATGTTCTGTCAATCCAGCTAACTTGTTTTTATTGACTACCGCGAAAACATCATCCACGTACCGCCACCAGTATCTCGGTTTATCACGCGCACTCTGCAGCGCTTTCTCCTCAAACCACTCCATAAAGATGTTCGCTACTACAGGTGCAATAGGTGAACCCATAGCCACTCCGTCTACTTGTAAGTAAAAGTCTCCGCGCCAGACAAAATAACCACTACGTAAACAAAACTCTATGCAGAGTTATGAGAGAGAGTTATGTGAGAGACTCCACCCATTTTGTTCAGCTTGTGGAAGAGGTAACCTTGCAAGAAGATGAAATAATGGTGAGTTTTGATGTAACATCTCTGTTCACCAATGTACCAGTCGACGAGTCGATCACCGTTATTGCAAATCTGTTAAACGGCAATGACATACCCACTGAGTACATGAGTTGCATAGAGTTTTGTTTACGTAGTGGTTATTTTGTCTGGCGCGGAGACTTTTACTTACAAGTAGACGGAGTGGCTATGGGTTCACCTATTGCACCTGTAGTAGCGAACATCTTTATGGAGTGGTTTGAGGAGAAAGCGCTGCAGAGTGCGCGTGATAAACCGAGATACTGGTGGCGGTACTTGGATGATGTTTTCGCGGTAGTCAATAAAAACAAGTTAGCTGGATTGACAGAACATTTGAATAACATCCATCCAAAAATTTCCTTTACGGTTGAGTGTGAGAGGGATGGCAGGTTAGCATTTCTGGACGTCTTAATCATTCGTGGACCCAACGGTCGTTTGGCGCATACCGTTTACAGGAAGCCCACACACACGGATCATTACTTGAAAGCAGATTCTCATCACCACCCTTCTCACCTTGCGTCAGTGCCTCGTACTTTAATCAATCGTGCGTTGCGGTTATGTGACCCACAGTATGTGGATGCTGAATTGACCCACGTAAGACACGTACTGGAGGCCAATGGGTATAATTGGAGACAGAGTAACCGGCTTGCGACTCCATCAACCCACCATCGTCCATCCGTTGTTGAGAGGGCTCCGATCTACTTGCCCTTTGTGAGAGGCGTAACTGATAGGATTGGACACCTGCTTTGCCGGAAGTACAGTGTGAAGACTATCTTCCGAGCCCCCACCAAACTACGGAACTGGCTGAGATCCCCAAGGGACCGAGACCCTCTCAACACACCTGGAGTTTATAAATTCCCGTGCGATTGTGGAAAAAGCTACATAGGAGAAACCAAGCGCAACGTGTCCACAAGACTGACTGAACATATTCGATCCATGAAGAAACTGGACATTAACGGGTCAGCAGTAGCTGAACATGCACTAAGTTCGGATACGACCCACTTCATCCGTTTCGACAAGGCTACAGTATTAGTGAAGGAGAAATATACCATTCCTCGCAAAATACACGAAGCCATCGAGATAAGTCGTAATCCCAACTTCAACAGGGATCATGGTTGGCAGCTGGCTCCGTCTTGGAAACCGGTTCTCGATGGATCGAGCAACTTTAGAACAGTGCCCAGTGACAGTGACGATGTTGTGAGTTCGTTTTGTTTAATAACCGCCCCTAATAACAAACAATTGGAACAATCAAAGGAATCAAGTGCATCCACCATCCCACCCCTATCGACGACGCAGCCAACGCTCAGCGCACGAGCAATGCGTGCAGCTCGCCGATCGGCGGCCGCCAGTGCCCGTTTGACAACGACGGTGAACGCCGCGTCGTCGTCCTAAGAACGACACTCGCCTTGATAATGCCGAAATTGTATCGGTGAAACGGTTGGCATATAGTCAACAACAATCACACGTGAGTGTTCAAGCCGTATGTAATAATAATAATTTGATACGCAATAAAGCAATAAATTTTAAAGGAATAACTTCAAGTTGACACAACAGGTACTAATTTAGGATTTTATTTGATCGGGATAACAAAAATGTTGAAATGAATATGAATACGTTCTGGTGGCGGTACGTAGATGATTTTTTCGCGGTAGTCAATAAAAATAAGTTAGCTGAATTGACAGAACATTTATTTTGAATAATATCCATCCAAACATATCCCTTACGGTTGAGTATGAGAAGAATGGCAGATTAGCATTTTGGGAAGTTTTTATCATTTGTGAACCCAACGGTCGTTTGATTTACTTTTCTTTCTGTTAATCCACTTAAATAATTTACGGTTGTATACTTGTATCTCTGACACAACCTGCTGCGTTTTTATTTTAAAAGGAGTCAAAGTGTGTTGTTTCATATATTTTATATATATTTATTTTGTATAAATAAGTTATCAAATCATAACTGAAAAGGCATTTTTTGTATTTTTTTGTTGCGTACCATTTGTATAAGAAAATATTAGTAAAATAAATATTAGCGATTGTCCTTATGCACGATTATTGTAGAAAACCTTCGCAGTATTAATCAAACTCGCTCTTGCCGGCCAGTTTTAACACACTAAATTATAAAAGTAAATAACAACTGTTAAAATATCCATGATTCACACTTTAGCTTACAGTTGGTTCATATGATTTTGTACCGTACTGAATTTAAATTTTTCATTACGTTCAGTCTTGCGCATAAAATAAAAAAAAAACGGCCAAGTGTGAGTCAGACTCGCATACCTAGGGTTCCGTATTGTGGATGATAAATTTAATTTTGTCATTTTTTTCGTGAATTTCTCAATCGCTTTATTTTTTCTGTTATTGGCCAGTATGGTCTATAATTGTCATTTTTTTCATATTTTTCGGTCTACCAGTTTCGGAGATAAGAGGGGAAGGACATACATATTTTTGTGGTTTTATAAGGATTTCTCAAAACCAGTGCCAGTAAATATAGTAAAAGTATATATTTTTTCAATCAACTTTTAATATGCACAATTTGATACCCATATTGTATTTTTAGGATAATATTTTGTATTTCTCACTTTTGTTTTGGAAATATTTTCAACAATTTCTTAGTAAGTACAAAATTTTGTATTCAAAGCAGATGTTCGAAGTGACGTCCTTGTTGTGCGATACAATGTATGGGAATGTTTAATGTCAAAATTTTGGATACTTCTCGTTTGATTTTCAAAAAGTTATTGATGTCATTTAACTGATTAGGTAACGTACTTTCGATATCAGTAATTTTTTTTTGATATTATTATATTTAATAGTTACGGAATAATCGCCTGGTCACACTTAACGATTACAACCTGTTTACTAGGTATATTTAGTAGGGACGTGCTCAGAAAATTAAATCACTGACTTCTAACAATTTAGTTTCAAAATCTGGTCTCGAATTCAAGTTTTTTTAAATAGATGCAGTCGTATTTAATTTGTTAACACTGTATAGCCTGCATGCAGTTACAGCCCTTAGCTCTTATTTTTCAATACAGCTTGTACGTACCTTTATAATTTTAGCTTTATATCGAATCACGCGATCTGATTCTTCCATCGCCCTCTACTACCGAAATTTTCAAGCAGCAAAGTTACACCTTTACGTAGTCAATATTCCGGGAAATATATAATCATGGAAAATCCACTAAGTAGGAACCAATTTTTCGCCTTAAGAGACCTGGCTTTTTTCAAAATTCATACAAAAGGTAAAAACTGATTGTGAAATCAACAGCTTATTTGCTTCGTATTTTTTTTCATAAGTATTATCTACCAACATTTAACTACGTCTCTATACAGCCAGGAAAGAAAAATTTGATGAAAAATCACTATATTAGCTGTCAGGATGTCGTGACTATTGCCTCGTTTTTACGCAAAGTTTAGCAGTTTTATAATTTTTACCCATAATAGAAATAAAAAAAAAAAGAAATACAGACGTTGTTCATGTAAAGATGACTAAGTTTATACACTTCTCTATAAATAAACAATTACCATTTCATGGAAAACAGTTTTTACATGAAAACATTTCACAAATTCGGCGTAGTTTGAATATCTCGCTATCTCGCACCTCTTGATGAAAAGACAGGTCGAACTGCGGTGCGGGGGGAAGGAAAACATATTTATTGATGTGTGCAAAGTTTCATTGAGATCAATGCCACCAGGTAGGTTATATGGTAGCTGAGCGGGAAGCGGCCACTTAACAACTATTTATGGCATCTCTAAAATAGATAATCAGCTTCATGTAGCATCTGCCGCAGCCGCCTTGGTGGCAGTCGCCTGAATATGGGACAATGCCACCGTGTTAGGGCTGCCATCATCTAAATTGCCGACAGAGGACAAAAACTTCAATTGCCCCGGACATTTAGGTAAAATTGCGGTTTTTCCCCGGACACGCCTAAAACAAATATTCTTAAAAAAAGAAGAAGTTTTTATTTAACATTTTATTCATTAAATATTTTTCATTCAACATTAATAATTATTCATTAAACAATAAATATGTTATATTGCTGCGCTGGAGTTGGCTTCGATGCGGTTTACAAACGAATGAATTACTTGCTTAGATTTGTTTTTATTTATTGATTATCCTTCAATTAATTGTGGTTACCCCGGACACATATAGTGTCCGGGTTTTACCCGGATCTTTTTGCAAATCCTCCCCGGACGGCCCCCGGACGCCCTCCAAACTAGGACAAATCCGGGGAAACCCGGACGGATGGCAGCCGTACACCGTGTGGATGCATGTAGCGTTCAACACAGAAACTTTTCTTTCCAACAAATAAGTTAGGTTTCGGAGATAAATGGTGTTCGTAGATAATTTATTAATCGATGAACTATTGATATCTTCTGTCATACATAAATGAAATATATTTTAATAACTTTGAATATCATAGGAAGGAAAATAAATGCGCCTTTGAAATAAATATATTGCCTTATCAAAGCAGATCAAGCGTTTTGAGAGAACAATACATATCTCATTGTTATATTAATTTCAAGAAAAATTAATTTATTTACATGTGTAACTCTGTAGGGCTGTGTGTTCCTATAATTTGTATAACTCTGCAGGACCAATGTATAGTCAATAAGTAGATGTTTATAATCGGAGATAATTAATATCTCATTTAAAGACATTTAATGTTGAATTTTATTATTCTCAATTTCAATACCATTAAAAAAAAACACCTTACTATGAGCTGAATCTCAAAATCTCAAATTAAATTATCTACGGCTCAACACTGCACTTTTTAATTACCTAATTAATGTTGACAAGGTGGTTCTTACAGCTAGTGGAAACACTAAATGAAAGCCTAAAATTTACTTGATTGAATTGTTCCACTTTCGCGGGTGATTGTGGTTTTTAGATATGTATGAAGTAAGATTCGGAGCGAGTTCTTAACAACGAAACTTTAATAATGTTTAATAACGAAAAAATATACATAACAATAGAAGTCTAACTGTTACGTTGGACATTAGAATAATGTTATAAAATATCTATGCGTTGGATGAATACAGGTAAACAGTTTGTATTTAATTGTATTATTGTTCTTTGAAAATGCCGTAAGGCGAAACCGGTTGCTGTTATTAAAGTTTTATTACTGAAACAGTGCAAGTTGTTGTTGTTGTTGTTGCTTCTGCTGCTGCTGTTGTTGTTGTTGTTGTTGGTGTTAATTTTGTTGTTGTTATTGATGTTGTTGTTGTGATTGTCGGTCTGCACTTCGTGAATTCGATCGTACATTGTTATGAAGAAAAGAAAAGGCTTTTATTAAAGCACTAGCTTTAATAGCGAAACCGGTTGAAGAGATGACATTTTATATAATAGTGGAGATGAAGGAGCGTTGTCTTCATTACTAAGTACAAGTGTTTATTTATCGGGATGTTCATAAACAAAAACAATTAATTAAAAAAAAAAGAAAAAACATAAATGTAAAAAGCGACTTTCTAAAAGCTATTAATTAATAAATTAAACTATTAATTCTAAGATTTTCTCTGAAACGGAAACCATCTTAAGGTTTTTTGCAGCAAGTGAATAAATACTTATTCTATATGGTAGAGTGCAATGTTGATAAGTACACTTTAAACTATACGGCATTTTTGTTTTTCTCCATGCATTCTGCAGTAAACACCGGCTTTTTGAAACTTCTCCCTCTCTTACACGTGACCCAACATTCGTGATTCGGTCTTGGACTGAAATCTGAAAAAAAATATATATCTTTCAGTTTTTAGAATCTTTCAGCATTTTGTTATGATCATGGTGATTCCTATGTTTATCGTGTTCCGAGATCTCCGAACAGACAGTTATTAAGGGGCTTCAGAAGCTAAACTGCGTTTACAGCCGTTTTTAAATTGGTTTAAACTTTCTACATGAATATTAAAAAACTTTGAAAAAAATATTTCACACATATTGACCCATGTCCCGTAATTGTGATGTTTTAAAATCTTAAAAGCTTTAACCTGCAACGAGAAAATAAATACCTTTAATAACCTTTCAAATGCTTTAAAAAACTGATAAATAGTTTAAACTTTTTAAATTCAAAAGAGACAAGGTTAAAACTTATACACACACGCGAGCAATACAAAAATCTAACACAATGATGTTTAAAACTTTTAAATATCTAACTTAACACATGTGAAAAGCATTATTTTCTCTATTTTGCGCTACCCGGCGATACAGCGATCATCGTAACAGCCACTTTGCAATGCACTCTGACGTGAACGTTAAGTATTTCTATTTCGTTATTGTCGATATTTGTACAGACAGAAATATTTCGAGCTGCTAATTTAGCTTACTAAAGCCTGTGCTGTGTGGAACTCCAAGCCTTTCTCCCTTTTTAGGGCTCCGTATCAGAAGGGTGCCAACTGGGACCCTATTACTAAGTCTCCGCCGTGGACAGGGATCTACAGCTTTAGCCGTTATAGGTAGCCAGTTGGAATACGTGTAACATGGTTCGTATCACGGCAAAAAAAAATTGAACCCCCTAGGGGGGTCCTCATACAAAAAACCTCGAAAAAGTTGCATTTTTTAACGTTATCATGTCTCCCCCCTTATCTCAGAAACAAGAGAACCAAAAAATATGAAAAAATCTGATTGCGTAAATATTATAGAAAAAATAAGGCGGCTAAGATTTGATAAAAAATAAAGCGGTTAAGAAAGGGTTCCGTACTCGGCGGGAGCCGTGATTGATTGTCAGATGTTTAAAGCGAATTGTTTAAAACAACTTTAGTGTCCGAGACCAACACGGCCTTTTTTTCAAGGGGCCGTCCATTAATCACGTGATGTTTTTGAGCAATTTTTTAACCCCCCCCCCCCCATGGTGATACGTAGTGAGGTTTTAGACTACCCCTCCCGCCCTACCCAAAATCACGTGTATTTTTTTGGTACATAGTATACCTATAAAACATTTTTATTTATTTTATTTTTCGGTTTAAAAATTGCGCGTTCAGAGAAAAAATAAATACACGTGATATCTCACTACGCCCCCCCTCAACCCTAGGGATATTTGGTGATTTTTTCCGAACCCCTCCCCCCTTTTGAGGCTGGACGACCCCTAAGGGACGATTTTGTATGCACATTCATACAAGTAATCCTTATGTCAAGATAGGTCTTTAGCTATGAAATTGCCAAAATTTTCTTACAAATTTATGAGTTCATAATTCCTGTAATTCAATAGCTATTTCAATTATTTGTTCTTTGTTTCAAAGTTGATTTCAAGGTTTTACAACTACGTATAAAATTTTGTTTTTATTTTCATAAATTTGATAATAAAATTAGATTTCCGAAACAGTTCGTCCTAATTAAATGCCATCAATTTCCATGATAAGATTCGTAATAATTTTTTACAGCTGTCACTTTTCAAAAATTAAATTATTGTTGCTTTTAGCTAAATGTTGTCTCATTCATACATATAAGAAATAACATAACTTGAATTTGTCATTCCAAAAAAAATGCAAAAATTTTAATACTGAAAATTGAGTTTGATTCAAATTCTCGTTAGAAAACGGTATATCAATATATAATAGTATATCAATTTCAATTTATCACACGAATGCTTTCAATTTTAGTATTTCTGCCATTCACTTTGTATTTCGATATCAGAGAGTTAATTGTGACAGACTTCATTATCCTGGAAATGGTCACGAAGTCTGAAGCGAACTGTCGCAGTGGCGCCCCATCGTGGGTAGACTACGTAACCATTATATTAAGACCCACGGTGGTAGCCAGGTTTTGGTATCGGTGCGGAAGGGTTCAAGAAAGTAAAACGACAAAAAAGTGCATGAAATAAAATTCGTATTCATTATGTTTGTGGAAAAAACCAAGGGAGGCAATTCCCAGTCTGTCGAATTAGCCTTCTTGACCGTAAACACCTGTATTATCAGTCGCACTCAATACATTTTTAGCTCGAGTTTTAGAAGTCTCGCTTTGACTGTTTCTATGGAATAGACTTTCTGGAGGTTGATTTGATTCTCTATAATTATCTAGCACAGGGGTCTCCAAACTATGGCCCGCGGGCCAAGACCGGCCGAGAGCACCACCAATCCGGCCCGTGGTCTCTGGCCGGACATTCCCCGTTTCTAGCCCGCTATAGTTTAATAGATAAAAGTAGCATTATTATGAGAATGTTATTACAACCCTATTTCAAGGTGCACAGAAGACGCTTGTGCTAACTCTGTCGCAATGGTTTTAATGACATTTGCCCGAAGTGCCAAGCGAAATTGCGAACGGAGCAGAATACAGTCTCGGAGCCGTATTTTTGAATCGTTCGCTTTCAATTCACGTGCGTAAGTATATACCCATCTCACGTAGCACATCAGAACTTGTCATTTGCAAGATGAAACAGGTATATATTTTCACACGTGAATTGAAAATGAACGATTCAAAACTCTCTCTACTCAAAACTCTGCACAAAAGATACCAGCTAGTATCAATACGAAAATGTGCGCGTCGAAACTACAGTATTTTGGAATTATGAGCTATTTAGGTCATGGGCCTTGGAGCTTTTGGGGGAATCAGTGTGGCCCTTAGACTAAAATGTTAAGAGACCCCTGATCTAGCAGATGCTAGCAGAAGTGGCATTTGACCAACTTGACCCAGAAAACGTTAAAGCAGGCGAGGGGTTTTAATATTTTGAAAACTAAACTAACTTGATACAAATGAAAACACAAAAAATATAATTATAGGTAAGTAGTAAAATATATTTCGACCACTAATTGTGGTCGGCATCAGTTACACAATTATAAATAAAAGTTAAAAATTAATAATTAAATTATTATTTAATAATTAATAATAATAATAAATTAACTTTTATTTATAATTGTGTAACTGATGCCGACCACAATTAGTGGTCGAAATATATTTTACTACTTACCTATAATTATATTTTTTGTGTTTTCATTTGTATCATATTGTATGCAAAGTCCTGGAAAAGACAAGAAAAGTCTATTATCATTTTATGTTGATACAAATGAAAAATACATTTTAAAATCTTTTTTTATTGGAGTTTAAGGCTTTCACTACCTATTTCATAACATTTTGGACTACAAAGCGGATTAATTCGATTTATACTGTCAATAAGTGGGTTGAAGGTGAAATGTGAAAAAGTCGGAGAAAAGGCTAACTATACCTTTAAACATAATATAGAGTACCTACCTCATAAGGTAGTAATAAAATCCTGTTTTTAAAATATAGGTAAGCTTTGTTAAGCTTTGTAAGCTTTATTTATGTTGTGTGTGAAATAAACTAATTTCTCATAAATAAGTTCTCTCTCATAATTTAAGCATATATAATTTTGCACCAAATTCTCAGGATAATACATTTATTTTTCTTTTTGTTAGGGTTCTCTGTAAATTGGTTTGTTATGGATTGAGAGCTGAGTTACAAACTTCACAATCTGATAGCTTTGTTTGTTTGCAGACAATTGCAGTTTTATTGTGGAAATCTCTGTTTTCACAAGTAAAGCGTTATTTTATTTGATCTTTAAGAATTTTTATATAAAATGATTTGACAAAAACATTATTTTATGGCAATACGCAACATATTTCCAATACTTAGCAGACATTATTTGTACTCATACATAATTATGCACCTTTTTGACGTGTAAAAAGTGTATTATAAATACTTACGTTGCAAAATAAACTATTTGAATTTTGAACTTGACAGGCATACATGCATATGCTCACGTGTGTCTCCCAGACAGAGACAACAGATTTCCACCTGCTACCATCCAGACACACCTCTTTTTAAAATTTATTTATCAACATTACAGCAAAAACGATCTTAAGGCGCTCTTATCCCAGAAGAGTGACTCTCTGTCTTTTTCTTTACGTGTAAGGAGTAAAGAAAATAACCACACTTTTGTACTTTTTCGTTGTTTTTATCGGTTTTTAAATTGTTTAAAAATAAGGGATATGTTTATTAAAACCCACTTACATGGTCGACCTAGAAAATTTAAAGAGCAATATTACCAGATATGTTTCGTTAATAAAAGAGTGGAATTGTGGAAATGGCATGATTTGAAAGGTCTTATTACATGCTGTGTTCGTGAATTATTTCTATCGAGCAAAGTTGTGTAGCACATGCGTAGAAGACCTATAAAGGTTCGAACTATATTGCGTATTTTTTTTTGGAAATTTTAGACGATATTTGAAAGTTCTATTTTACTTTGAAATTACTGATTTTGGGATAAGAGCGCCTTAAATACTTAAGCCGTCGCTCTGAAACCCGTACGGGTTTATGCGAGTGACACGCCACCAGCTCGCTATGAAGTAGGTAACAGTACAATTTATTTGTTATATACAAACCTGTTACCTGAGATAGACGTGAGTATATGTATGTATGTAGAATAAAAGTCTTTGGCCCCAACTGAATAGGCTTGGAGAATACTGCCAGGCTTTTGCTG
Organism: Ypsolopha sequella; assembly: GCA_934047225.1. NCBI lineage: Eukaryota > Metazoa > Arthropoda > Insecta > Lepidoptera > Ypsolophidae > Ypsolopha > Ypsolopha sequella. Next base: position 16,994,571 of record OW204004.1, on the reverse strand, counting down.
AAAACATCATCTTCATTTTCTCTGGGTATTGTGGTGAATCACAGAAAACGCAATGTGGACCGACTAAACTACGTATATACTAACTTATACATAGGGTATCTTAAATAACATGCAAGGAAACTTATCGACAAGTGTTTCGCCTCTAAACGAAGCATCCTCGGGATGTGTTGTCCACCAGACCGCTCGACAGCAAAATTTTCTTGCTTGTTATTTAAGATTGCTTTATTTTGTGCTCGTACTGCTTGCTTTGCTTGTGCATGTTTTATGCGGGAGGGCGGGCGGTGCTTGAGTCTGCATTTTGAATAGAGTGCTTAATAGTGTAATAAGAGTGCTTAGCGGAATATTGCAAATTATTAATATATCCACAAATTCATGATGGACTTCCGCAAACTAACGCCTTTTTCAATAAATACCATCAATGACCTCATCACACAAAGCACGTCCGCCAATTAATATTTTGTAAAATTTTACCTTTCTTACTGTCACAGTTGAACTCATGCATATCGCAGGAGTCGATGAAGGTCCTCATTTCGCCGCAAGAGTCGATGCCGCACAGAGGCACCTGGTCGTGTCGACAGATCTCAGCTATCTTACACTCTTCTTGAAGCTGGAAGTTGAGGAAACGTGGACATTTTTTAGGTGCCAAAAGGGTGCCAATCGGGACCCTATTACTAAGCCCCTACTGTCTGTTGTCTGTCAGAAAGAAAATATTTATTTCAGACCGAAATTCATATCTTAGTTAGTAACACTATATGCTTAAAAACTATGTTAGTATCCTTATCTACACACAAAAATAAAAACACAGAAAGTCAGCAGAAGTCGCTGTTGCAGACATCACACAACTAAATGGAGTGATGCCTACAACAATATTCTCCTGGTGAAGCACTGTGACTCCACGTGAACGCCATAGGTAGCCAGTTGAAAATTTCACACTATAGCCTCTATCATGGCAGATATTTTTTTATATATTTGATACGTAAGTGGGGTTGCAGTAGAAAAAACCTGGAAAAGGTAGCATTTTTTTAACGATAAAATGCCCCCACCGCAACTTATTTCCGAACCAAAATGACCGAAAATTATGAAAAAAACAATAGTATTAGATGATTGCGTAAAGGTAACAGGAAAAATATATAGCGGTTAAATACTTTCCGTCCTCAGTGGGTGCCGCGAATTATTTGTCAGGCGCTAACATTTTACCGGCTTGTTTGTGCCACTTTAATGTTGCTATGACCCTTTGTGTGAGTCCGATTAGCACTTTGTCAAATTTTTATGTAAAGGTGTATCAAACCATGCCTCCGCGTACACATTTTCGAATGCCTTTATTGAAGCTCATTGGTTTCGTTTGTAGATCTCTATTCAGGGGTCAATGCAATGAGGTCGTCTCCTACATAAAGATTTTAATGAAAATCAATTGCGTTTGTTAAGCTAAAAATAGTAGTAAAATTATATTTTCGATATTTCAAAAAAATACAAAGTTATTGGCATTGAAAGTGAGTTCAACGGCGTATATCGTGACGTCATCCTACACGATTTAATATTTAAAGGGATAAATATCGCTTTTGCTAATTTCGGTATAAGTAGGAATCTTTAAAAAATTCAAAAAAGTTTTGTGCTTTGCTATGACTAATTAATCAGCCACCTTAAAAAATATACAGATATTTCACTTCAGGAGACAAATTCTTGCTGCTCACAAACAGAGAGGCGTTTCTTTAGATAGCGAGATTAATTTATTATTTAAATTAACATTATATCATTGCAGTATAGAAACGCAGAAAGAAAAGTAAATCTGGATGTGACTAGCTCTGAACCGGGATTCCTCACATCCAGATTCACTTTTCTTTCTGCGTTTCTATACTGCAATGATATAATGTTAATTTATATTTCCTTACGATGGATAAATCGCCAAGTGTTCAAACAGAGAAATTTATTTCTGTCATAATTAATTATTTGTTAAATTTATTATTTGTAATCATTGGTTTGAGTACAAAAAGCAAAGGGTGGTACAACTATAATGCACGATGTTAATTGTAAATAAAACAAAAAGTTTTCAGAGAATTATTGTGATAGAAGGATCTATGACAATTATGTGAGAAACAGATGGCTTCGGTGGCATTGCTCTTTTGCGCGAGAAATTCAAAAGCTGTGTTATCTCAAGTCGTGGCGATGTTAATTGGCCGTCACGATCATGTGATTTGACACCGTTGGACTTCTTTCTTTGGAGATATTTAAAAGAAAAAGTGTACTTCAATAAGCCAAGAACAATTCAAGAGCTAAAGGATGAGATAATTCGGCACATTAACGACATTGAACCTCAATTATGTCTCAGAGTAATTGAAAATATCGACCATCGGATACAGGTATGCCACCGAAGCCATGGCGAGCGTTTGGGCAATATTTTGTTTCACACATAATTGTCATAGATCCTTCTATCATGATAAAAAATGTTAAGAGAATTCTCTGAAAACTTTTTGTTTTATTTACAATTAACATCGTGCGTTTTGGTTCGACTACCCTTTACTTGCACTCAAACTACTGATTAACAAATCATACATTATAAACGTCACCTTACTTTTTCGGTATCCACATGACCAACAATCTCTTTGATGTACAGTAAAAACCACAAAACGAACATTTTTCTGTTCAGTGCACTAATTTTGATATTCAGCGTGGCGTGACTGATTTGCTATGGCTTGTAGTACACGTGGTGAGAAAGCAAAACAGTAACAAAAATAAAAAGTAAGTATAGAGACGTTGCAACATGCGTAGATTAAAAACAATAAATTCAATTGAATTGACCGTGTATAAAAAATGGTACCATAAATGTTTAATAAATTTGGGCAACGAAATAAATTCTGTAAAAGCTATATAGCTAACTATATTTACTAGGTTTCGGTTTCAAAATAAAAGTATTTGCTTTTTATCTGTTAAGAGCAGTATCGTAGCCGGATTGTGAAATATCCGCCTTTTTCTAATTAATCGAAACTGAACACTGAAATTCAAAATTCACTCAATAGTTATTAAACAAAACCTTATTACCTATGTATAGTGTTCTAAGCAAAAATTTTTGGAGCTGGAACGTGGACAAAGATCCCTACTAAAAGTAATGTACTTTAAACGATATAGATTCCCTACTGATACACTGTACTCTATCACTCAGTTACTTTCAGTTAGAAAATTATACATTCTCCAACTTCTATTGCAAAAGCATAAATTAACGCCCTATAAACCTGACAATACGAAAAGAAGGAAAGATATATTGGATAAATATAGTGTTAATACTACGTTTGCAAGCCATCAGTTTAAAAGGCAATCTGTATATTTATACAATCAAGCAAACAGAATACTAAATATTTTCCCACTACAACTTTACAAATGCAAAAATACAATCACGGCATGGTTACAAAACCTAAACTATAATCAAGTAGAGGCCCTCATGCAAGTCACTGTATAAATTTTAGATACCAACCTACATTTACAAACATAAACTCATATAATATAAGTACACACACCCTCCCTAGTAGCAATTATATACTGATCCCAAGACTCCGGTCGTATGGCTAGGGAGATATAGTTTATAATAATTACAAACACACACACTCATAATTACAACTACATTCATAATTAAACTCATATTATATATATATATATATACCCAACACGTACACCTTCAACACTCAACACACACTCACACTTTTATATAATAACTAAGTTTAAAATTATTTATTAGGTTTATTTTGTACAACTATAACCATAGTTATGAAAGAGCGGGGCATCCTGGCACAGGTATTTTTAATACTTAAAAGGATGTTCCAACACCTAATGTAATAAGATAAGTTTTTTGCAAATAAGCAATTTCTATTTCTATTTTTCTATTTCTATTCTACTGCATTCGCAAAGTTTCCATTAGTTTCTGTAAATAAGAATGTCAAAATTTTTTCAAATCAATTTTTTTTTTATTCTAATTTGGAGAAACCAATGGAAACTTGGTAATAGCAACATACACGATACATCGTTAATAAGGTTTTGTTGAATAACTTTTGATTAATTAGAAAAAGGTGGGTATTCCACAATCTAGTGAAAAAATATCGTATGAATTTAGGGTTCTGTAGCATATAAACAATAAATAAACGAAAATAGTTTTATTTTCTTATTTAAAGCTAACATCCTGGGTACTCAGTGATGAGTACATTATAATTAATTTTAAACCATTATAAATTTCTTCCATCCATCAGCCTAGGCCTTTCCAGGACTTTGCCACTCCCGGCGGTCATCCTGGAAGAATTGCCCATACTTACACACGCTGGGCAGGCGGGTTGGTGAGCGCGTGCCGGAACCCTCGCACCAGTGACGCCGCTGCCTGTCACCAGTCTGTTCCATATAAGGCCCAGCTATTTAGGGATGGATATACCGCCATCCATCGGTCCCAGGCATGTGAGCCTAGAGGCGCGACGATTTGTCCTCGCGCCTGGTTGGCATAATATGGCTTTCCATCTTCTGTACGTCCCCCAAAGAGAGACAAGCTCTGTCCTCTATACGTACCATCGAGGTGACGAAATGGTACGCTTCTTCAGGCGCCTGTTTCTGTTAAAGTTAACAGAAATCCATAATGTAGTAGAGACATTATACCAGATGCTTCTGATATAAGGATGTAACGATAACATACGAAATATATATTAAGGCCCTTACTATTGCCAAATGGGTACTTTCTAAAGCCTACTTCTCGTTTATGGCCAAACCAAAAATAATGAAAAAATGTATTATGAATAATCAACTCTTAGACAACATATGCAACAGTTTTCTTTTTCATACCACCAAAACTTCTACATGAATTTTTTTTTTACTGAATGGTGTTTTTTGACCTCAAATTCCCTACTGCTGCTGAGTTGCTTGGCCGATTGAATTCATCTATGCTTTGATAAATAGATAAACTTTATAGATATAAACATAACATAAGATTATTCAATCGAGTAATCACGTCCAAGTGAAAAGTATAATTTTCTCCTATTTCGCCCTCTCAAGGACGCAGCGAGCGTCGTAACAGCCATTATGCATTGCGCGCTGATATGAACGTTATTTCAATGTCGTTTCCTTTGATATTTGTAGTGACAAATATCGAGCTGCTAATTTGGCGATGGTAATCGCCTTAAAATGAAACTTCTACCGTATAGAAATAACGTATTATATTAGTTCGTGGATATATCAATAATATTCCGCTAAACACTCTTACCATGCTATTCAAAATGCAGACTCAAGCACCGCCCGCCCTCTCGTATAAAACATGCACAAGCAAAGCTAGCAGTACGAGCACCAAATAAATCTTAAATAAGAAGCAATAAAACTTATCGACACGTGTTTCTCCTCTAAACAAGGCATCCTCGGGATGTGTTGTACGCACGACCGCTCGACAGCAAAAAAAAAACAATTATATTATTATATTAAGTTAGGCAATTATTCTAGTCGAGAATATTGAATTTCCTTATTCAAGCCTGTTTAGATGATAAAAAATGCAATTAAGCTGTCTTTTTTCCTATGATATTGTACCTAAAGTATATGAATATTGCGGTATATGGACTCACTAAATGATAAATTATGGTGCTTTTCCAGCAATGAATTTATGAATTTTGAGAATAACTACATATACATACTAAAAAACAATTTTAAATTATTTAATAATTGATTCATTGATTGAAATAATTGAGAAAAGCTATCGGGCTTGACTTGATTGACCTCTTGCACAGTATAGATTCAGGAATACATACATACGCCTTTCTATTAGGAGGGTAGGCAGATACCATATATTTTCATCTGATAGCATCCTGACACACCTCGTTTATTTCTTCCACATCCATCAATCGAGTCCTACAAGCTGTTCAATTCAAAGTGCCTTTGACTTGACCCTTATATATATCATAATCTATCAATCCATCCATCAGCCTGGTTCTTTTACTGATGGATATTGGCGAAGATTTTGCCACTTTTGTAGGTCCTCCTGGAAGAAATGCCCATACCCACACACGCGGGGAGGCGGGTTGGTGAGCGCGGTGCTGAAACCCTCCCACCAGTGACACCGCTGTCGGTCACTAGTCTGTTTTATATGAGGACTGGCAATTAGGTATGGATAATACCGCCATCGATTCAAATTCAAATTCAAAATTATTTATTTGGGAGTCACAGGTTAGGTAGCAAGTACATTGGTTTCGTCTCTCCGAGCTCTGCCATTTGGGGTATTAAAAAAATATACAAGGTGAATTTGTCAACATCGTCCAAATTCATACTTAAGCATTGGTAAGTGATCAGCATCATGAAACAATTACGATTTTTGTAAATAACATAAAATTAAATTCCGACTGATTCACTCAGAACTGGGAGTAAATTACTATGGGAAGTCGAAATTTTATTATTTGAATTTTGCAAAAAAAAATTGTCGATTCATGATGCTGATCACTTACCAAGCCTCCAGTATGAATTTGGACGATGATCAAAAAGTCACCTTGTATATATAACGTGTAACAGAAAGGTGTAACCATATTTGAAGAGCTTATTCAGTCAATGGTATAGAACAACTTTTACTATGAAACAAACATTGTTTATATAAAAAAAAATGTTACTGTTTCATAGAAAAATGCAATGCCGCTCAGCCGAAATGTATGGAAGGGCAGATTTTTTTTTCCAGATTACAGGGTTGGCTCCATAGTAAAAGTTGTTCTATACCATTAACTGAATAAGCTCTTCAAATATGGTTACACCTTTCTTTTACACTTTGTATATAGACGATAGGTCAGAGGATGGTAGGCCGTCTGGTTGTGCCTATTTGAGATCTGTCCTCTTGCTCTCCCCCGAATAACTTCAAAGGGATTATTGGCGGAGATGGTGGTACCTCCACAGTCCAGCCCGGCATCAACTCTACCACCTAACAACTCTAACCTCATATAACTATTAAATATTATATTATTAGGGTATAGAAATATTTCAATTTATTTCGTCCGATTCATTGGTAGTTTTTTAATTTGCTTCTACCATGAATGTTTTCAGATTTCTAAAATACTCTGTCTGGAAATAAACTTAAACTAACTCTATAAGTACAGAGAGCAAAGGAAGTAAGTAGCCAGACTCAGCGCAAACACTTTGATCCAAAGACCCACAGGTGACTGATCGATGAGATGTGAAATACTTGGTCAATACATACACACATGCACTATTTATTAAGGCGATTACCGTCGCCAAATTAGCAGCTCAATGTTTGTCTGTACGAATATCGACGAAAACCACATTGAAATAATGTTCAGATCAGCGCAAAATGCGTGGTGGCTGTTACGACGCTCTCTGCGTCCTTGTTAGGGCGGAAAACGAGAAAATAATACTTTTCACTTGGACGTGATTTTTTGATTGAATTATCCTATGTTGTGTTTATAGCTATCAAGTTTATCTATTTATCAAAGCATAAATGAATTAAATCAACCAAACTGCTTAGCAACAGTAGGGAATTCAAGCCAAAAAACACCATCCAGTTAAAATGATTTTTCATATAGGAGTTTTGTTGGTACGAAAAATAAAAATGTTGCATATGTTTTCCTAGAGTTGATAATCCATAATATATTTTTTCAATATTTTTGGTTTGGCCATAAAAGAGGAGTAGGCTTTAGAAATTACCCATTTGGCGATATTAAGCGCCTTAAGTATTTTATATCATCAATCACTCACCTGTGGGCTTTAGGATCAAAGTGTTTGCGCTGGGCCTGGTTACTTATCTCTTTTGCTATCTGTACCGTTGCTCAAAAGGGGTCAAACCTAGAGTTTTCCTCCACAGCGTAGGCGGAGTCACAGAAATAGACTAATGTATTAATAAAAATAAGTAAAATAAATTTATTTATTCATAATCTATTAGGAGTCACTTTGTTGCAGTCACTTCTGTATTCCGGCCTTTTGAAGGACCGTCCTCTTTTACAAGTAACCCAGCACTCGTGGATCGGTCGCTGCTTGAAATCTAGAAAAAGAAATGAATGTGAAATAAGTCGTGCAAAAGCTAATACGTCTTTGCGTCAATGACGGTTCACCCAAGGGCGGATCTAGCCTGCGAGCCAGGGGGGTCACAGGCTCCGAATTAGTCCAAATATATAAAAAAAAATTGTGCAACTTTGGGTAAATTTTGCGTGTCTGTATAGAAAAAAAAGTTAAACTAGGCCCACGGGGGGGGAGTCATGACCCCATGACCACCCCTGACCCCCATGGCCCCCCCCTGGATCCGCCGTTGGTTTCACCCATATTATGTTGTCAGTGTTTCGATAGCTCGAACGCAACTTTTCGAATCTTCGTTCATCATCCGGACGGCTGCGAGGTGGTTCTGGTTCCGGATAGTTATAGTAACCCAGATTCCTTTAAAGGAAGAGTTAAGGGGAAGGTAGGTGTAAAGTATGATAAGGAACTTCGTTCAAAAAAAGTGTTAGGGACGGATCACATCACTACTGTGCGACATCGTATCGTATCGTGACACAGATGACATGAAAATGTCTGTTGTATTCCGATGACATACAGCCTAGTTCAGCGCAGTACAGAAGGAGAGCATATGTTGGCTGTCACCTATGGCAGTATTTTCTTGTGTCCCCCTTACTGGTAAAAGCTGGTAAAAGAAAGAACAACTTCCCCGCCATCTGTACCTATATATTAACATCTACAACGCCAACTAAATTCCAGTTCACCTATTGTACTGGCCGGAACTGCATGACATTCCAACGGATATTTCCATGACGACGCGACACGATGTCGCACCGTAGTGATGTGTTTCGGCCCAAAAGCTAGGTTCACATTAATTAGTGAAAGTGAAAGTGAAATGAGTTTATTTACTACAGAACATATAAAAAAAAGAAGACACAGTACAATACAATATAAAATGGCAAAGGGGCAAGCTCAGCAAATGCTGCAAGTTGAAGCCCTTACCCTTCTTGTTATCGCAGTTGAACTCATGCATGTCGCAAATATCGATGAAGGTCCTCATCTCGCCGCAAGAGTCGATGCCACACATCGGAACCTTGTCGTGGACGCACAGGTCTGCCACTTTACATTCTTCCGCGTTCTGAAATAGATGATCAACAGTAACGGCATAGTTCACCAATCTTCACGCTGGGAGATAATAATCGTCGATGGATTATTTGAAATATTTTCAATTAACAATTTTACAAAAACTGTTAAAAAAAGAAAGCACGGGTTTTTTCTGCTCACATAAACTTAGGCAAAGGTCTTGGTTGTTCAGCCTAATTGTCGGTATTTCGAGGGCTTATCCACACATCCGGTGTGTAACTGACAGAAACAGGTTACATTTTTCATTCATAATGAGCGTTTTTCTGGTTGTTTTTTTGATTAGTTCTTAGCTTTCCCCCAGATGGCGCTGTCCATGTCACCATAGATAAAATATGTTTCGTAGCAATCAATGTCAAAGTGGTTTTTCATTTGTTTGGAATATGTGCAAATGTTGTCTTTGATTCTGTTGCTAAAGAATACGACACTGCCATCTAGGAATCTTATTTAACACTAAATTTGACATATGCAAAAACGCTCATTAGTACGTCGCACATTTTTTTTTTCATATATTATCCAAAAGATATTGCGGCTGTACTAAAAACTATTAAAGCAAAGAACTGCATATTATGACGCATTTCTACGTGATTTAGAGTAAAAGAAAAAAAATTACGTCGTTTTTTTTTTGTTTCTTGGTGACGGCTGCTATTTTAAGCGCGTAGTTTTTAAAAGACCACACGACAGTAGAACTAAACTGGCCTTAGTGAATTTTTTGCAAAACCAGCTATTTTATGCCTTTAAAAATGTTAAACTGTCATGCCAAACCGATCTGCTTATACAAAAGTTTAAATTCTGTCCTTTGTTGCGGTTGCCTTGATGTACAGTACTCCCAAAGTAATAATGCGCATACAAATCGTCGCCACTGTTCGGCAAAGTTCGTATTTCCTTACACTTTCTATACAAGCAACAAGGTCACGTGGTACTTCCGGTCGCTCGGCTATAGATTTGTATGCGCAATATTATTTTGGGAGCACTTTATATTGGAACATCTTTAAATTTCATGCCGAAAATCGATTGATTTAATATTTAATTGTCGAATGACCAGTTAATTCATATCAGCTGTTAGTTTAATTTAATTTAGTGAACACCTACCTGTAGAGTTTCACTATGACCGTCCGCATGAAAAATTAAGTATGAAAGACACGCTGTAAAAAACATTGACATTAAATAATTTTATTTATTTATTTTATTTATTAACTAATTTATGAATATAAGTTGGAACATATTGTAAATTACCGAATAATATTAACATAATAGTAGCATTATAATAAATCTCAAGACAATCTTTCTACTGACATGGTTTCTAGGAAAATAACTTTGAAACTTCGATTTATGTTCAATTTATTTGTGTAAAATCATACAATTTGAAAATTTAAGTACCTTTTTTGTGATTGGTCAACAATTTGATTGCCAAACAAGGGAATTGCGACTTCGTGCGATAACTTTGTTTAACAACTTCATTTTGTATGATTTTCTTATGCACTTGACTTTGTACAATAAAACTTGATCGCTGTAAAAAGAAAAAGGTTTCTGAAGCGTACGGCATAGTGCGGGTTCCGCCGATGTACCATCGAGGAAACTTATTAAGGTCCACTTTTTGTTCTTAATTTACAATAAGGCAAAAAGAACGCTTACACAAATATCTCGATAGTACTTACGTAGTTGTAATCTGCTTGAAAAGAGTACATATTTGATACCATACACTAAGCATTTTGGTTCCGTAAGAAAGAATTTAAGTCTAGTTTTCGATCCGTGGCAAAAGTGTTCTGTGGTGGCAAAGTGGCTCATTCCGATCCCATGCCCCGACTGCAACCAAAAATCGTAGCAAAAACGATTGTTGTGCAATGAACGATTTTCTCGTTGTTTTTTTTTATCAATTCTTAGGAAAGCCTCCAGATGGCGCTGTCCATGTCACCATGGATAAAATGTGTTTCGTAGCAATCAATGTCAAAGTAGTTTTTCATTTGTTTGGAATCTGTGCAAATTTTGTCTTTGATTCTGTTGCTAAAGGTTACGACAGTGCCTACGAATCTTATTTAACACTAAATTTGACATAAGGAAAAACGCTCATTCCGCGTATACTCTATTCCAATATGAGAAATGATGTTTGTAAACAATTTTATAACCTGAAAGCTACGAATAATTATTAGGTTACGGTCCGGGTCTTAACAGACAAAGATAAGTGATCATCTACCCGTCTCCACACTTTAGGTTAGAGACCTGCCTACTTAACACATTATAATGTATATATATATATATATATTTATTATTTATATATTATTTATATATATACTTTTTTGTTTTATTTTATTTTATTTTTTTTGTTTTTTCTTTTGTCTCTCATTTGTCTGTCAATCATCCACTTCATTTCATGACATATTAATTGTACTTGTATTAATTCCACTGACGCCGACTATAACATATGTCGAAATATATCTGGAAACAATTATTTCAATAAGTGTTTTTATATAAATATATAATGTTAAATGAATAAAAAAACAAATAAGTTATATTTAATATTAGGTTATAGGTTTTAGGGCCAGTTTTCTTCGGACCAGGTGACCGACAAGCTTCAAAAGTACCCGGAATAGAAAAGCTTGTATGACTATATTGATGGATGTGGAAGAGGAGAAAGAGGTACAAATGTGACCGGGTTGTACGTCAGGATCGTAGCAAATAGAAATCTGCAGTCTCTGCCTACCCCTCTGGAAGGCAGGCGTGATTGTATGAATGTACAGCGGGACACAGGAAAAAATTAAACAGCATATTTTGAGAATTCATTTGGGGTTTCAAATGATTAATAAAGTCCATTAAATAATTTGCAATATTCCGCTAAACACTCTTACAATATTCAGAATGCAGACTCAGCACCGCCCGCCCACGCCCTGCCCCATAAAAATGCACATGCAAGGTGTACAAGTATAAATACGAAGCAATATTAAATAACTAGCAATAAAACTTACATAAAACAGTTATTGATAATTTTCTTGTCTTATACTATATAATAATATCGATCTTTATATAACATTTCTGTATGTAAAATAATATTTTTTAAACTTATATAAAAACAAGTTAAGACTATACGGATCATCAAATGTTATATAACTATTAAACTATAACATTAGAAATACTTGAAAATTATTAGATAACGTTAGCTTACTTATTAATACATATCAGATTCTAAATTCTCAATTCCTTCCATATCGTCATCTCTGTCACTATCCCCCGTATTTATCACCAGCCTATCAGTATACATATCATATCAGTTTACCTACATGTTTTCTTTTTGTTTTGATTTCTAAAAAAAAAATCATAAAACAAGTTTTAGCAGCTCCTAATAGATACCGGACTGTTAGTGTTTCGTGTGACAGAGATGACGCTCTACAAAGCCGAAGGTAGCCGAAGCTAGTCGAGTATCTCTTTTTAAAGCACGATGCGACCTTCAAATGGCCTGGTACAGTAGGTATTTGTTTCGATTCGGTGTTACACGTTTTATATTATTTGACACGACTAAACTTAATTTAAGTGTTCTGTCTTTTTCCTTCTGTATCGTAAAGACAAAGACAGGACGCTCAAAATAGTTAGTCATGTCAAATAAGTTAAGCTGTGTTGCGCCGAATCGACACCATTGCCATTTGTTTTGCCATTGCCATGTAAAATGATAGTCAAACGTAATGAAGTTTTATAGTTATGATCAATGTAATTTATGCAGCTGTAACTTTCCACTGATAATTGTTTGAATTTGTGGATCGAGTGGATCGAGTGGATTGAATTAGTGGAAATTATCAGCAGCGACTTCTATTGATCATCAGTTAGTTGGCATTTATTTATATAGGTAGGTATATATAGGTAGGCATGTATTTATATATGTAACCTATTACTATGTAGTATATAGGATGGGATTTGGTCGGCCGCCTGGATTCGTGCTGGGGGCTCGGTTGGTGATCATTGAACCTTGTTCCTGGTCCCTGGCCGGGTCTCCGGTATGGGTTCGGGCGGTTGATTGGATTTCACCTTGTATAATAATATTTTACCTATAATTTTAATCGTATATATATTGCTACATAAATTAAATAAACATTTAATCTAAGTAGTTCATGTACATTTATTATATATTTTTATAAGATTAAAATTTGACTTGTGAAACGTGTATTATATATACCTACTTTGCAAAATAAACTTTTTGAATTTTGAATTTTGTTGGGACCTGTACATAATTTTCTGTATATATTTCATTTTGGATAATGTTTTCACACATATATAAGTAGTTCCAAATGCGAAAATAAAGCCACGAGCAAAATGTAACTGAATAAACTGTTCGAGTGGAAGACTCTTTTAAAATACTTTTCTTTAAAAATGTCGCTACATTGCAAATCAACCATTTCCAATTGAAGTTCTGGAGCAAGGGTTTCTATGTTGGCGTTAAAAGGATTTTGCAAAATCTTTATATCGTTTGCAATTTCCTGAAAATCTGAAAAAATTTCGCGTAATTCAAAACTACAGTATGTTGGCATGTTGAGCTGGCTAGGTCCTGGGCCCGTGGGACTTAGTGGAGGAGTTAGTCTGGCCCACAGAACTTATTGTTCTGTGGTCTGGCCCTTAGGCTAAAAAGTTTGGCGACCCCTGATCTAGGGCACAGTATAGATAAGTAAAACAGTATTATGTCTCCATACAAAACGGCCGCAACGCGCGCTTCCAAATCTCTGTTCACACATCATACTAGGGGTACGCAGCAGTTAAGGCGCTACAGAAAAAAAAATCAACACTTTTAAAACTTGCATATGTACTTCATTAAAGAAGCTATTAATTTGATAAAATAGTATATTATTTTTGAATTCTTTTTCTAGGGATCTAAACAGAACCGTGATTGGAGAAATAAAAATATTTATTAAAAGAGGTCTTTTTCCACACCATGTCTCCTGGTTTAACAATTTAGAATGACATATGGATTGTGATTATATTTCATTAGATAGATGGGTTTCAACAGTATCTAGAACCTGGTTAAACGAAATTTTGATAGCAACTTTAGTACATTTTATATGAATAAAAAACCGACTTTTGTCCCGTCCGTCCGTCTGTCTGTCTGTCTGTCTGTCTGTCTGTTTGTCCATCTGTCACCAGGCTGTATCTCATGTAGCGTGATAGTTAGACAGTTGGAATTTTCACAGATGATGTATTTCTGTTGCCGCTATAACAACAAATACTAAAAAACACAATAAAATAAATATTTAAGGGGGCTTCCATACAACAGACATGTTTTTTTTTGCCGTTTTTAGAGATAATGGTACAGAACCCTTCGTGAGCGAGTCCGACTCGCACTTGGCCGGTTTTTTTAATCCAAAAGATGACATAGCACAATATGTTGGTTACAACTTTTTCCAGATGACCCATTCAAATATGTACCTTACTTATTTGACGAAGTGTCTAGTAATACCATAAAGATTTAAAATGGCGTGAAGTATCGACGAGGAAATTGCAATTTTCTTAGAGAGAGCCGGAACCTAATTCAATCACACCTCGCATAGTCGCTATAAATCATCTTCGAGTGCTATACTAGACGCAAACAATGTTAATACTTGAATAAACTAAACATCATACTAGTTCTCGTCCACTGAGGACTTCGGGGCTGTTCATTAACCTATTACGTAAGACAATTTTGGCCCTATAGTCCCCTCTGTAAGAAATAATAAGATTCGGTGGAAATTCCCCCCAATCAATTTTACGCAAGATCAAATTTTAAAGGAAATATAAATAAAAACCTATGTTCTTAATTATTTATTTGGTAGAAAGAAAACAGTACTAAAATTGAGGATAAAATGAATCGTTCATTTTGGACTAATTAAATAAAGGATCAGCCGAAAAATATGTCACATAATCTTACGTAACAACTATCTAGACACTCCCCCTCCCCCATGTAAGAAAAAAATAAGATTTGGTCTGACCCCACTACCTTCTAAAAAGTATTAGGTAATAAATTAACAACCCCTCCCCCCTTCTACGATACTGAGACTGTATGTATGTATTAACGTCCACCTTCTCAATTGACAGCTGTGCAGCCTAAATTTATGAAGCTTCTTTTTTTCTTTTTTAGTGGCCACCACCGCGCCTGGCGTTGATGATACCTTGTGAAGCATGCTCGCCTAGATCGTAGGGAAGTGAAACCAGGGAGGTGTTGATCGCATTTACGAATGACTGACACTATGCTACTGACGCAGACAGACAGACAAATGTACGCAGAAACTATTTTCTCTCATCCTTTATTTCTGAAAGAACGCGACAGAAAATTCTGAAAACATTCTACAATCTCTACTCACATGACTGTGTACAAAAAAAAAAATATAACTATTTATTGTATTATCCTATTATTCACCTCACTGTAAGACGAACGTCCAGCATTTACATAAAAACATGTGTTACGTGGTATGTTTAAATAAAATTCCAAAGTTAAACAATCAAGATCGCTTACGGAAACTATATAAAAACATTGCACTATCTCCCAGTACACTACATAAAAAATACGTGTAACTTGGTACGTTTAAATTAAATTCCATAGTGAAATAATCAAGATCGCTTACTGAAACTATACATGCTCGCACTATAAGTGGAGTGCGGCTCCCCGGCAGCCATTTACCCTGACTCCTGATCCTTGGAGGACGTTCATCATGGATCTAAGACCTTCGAGACTTGGTGAGACCCTGAGATTTTTGTGCTTTAAGTATAAGTAAGTATTTAGCAGTGGCGTGCACAGAACTTTTTGCTGGAAAAGCAAGCAATTGGTCAAGAATAACAATAAAAAAAATATGAAAAAATTAACTATCACTTTGAAAAAAAAAAATTTTATGACGCCAGGGTAGACAGTGGTACCGATTCGGCGCAACACACCTGACAAGACTAATCTTATTTTGAGCGTCCCGTCTTTATCTTTTCGATACAGAGAGAAAAGGACAGAACACTTAAATTAAGTTTAGTCCTGTCAATTAAGTCAAGTTGTGTTGCGCCGAATCGGTGTTAATGTCTACCCTAGAGTGAAAATTTCCAGTCCAAATATTTTTTTAAAGTGATTTTTAAAATTTTTCATTTTCTTTTTATTATTATTCTTGACCAATTGCTTGCTTTTCAAGCAAAAAGTTCTGTGCATGCCACTGGTATTTAGGATGTTCTACTATAATACGGAATTCGAGTACTTATTTGTATCTTAGTTTTTTATCGACATAATAGGTATTTACATATCAAATTGCCGAAATTTTCTTACAGATTCATGAGTTTATAATTCCTGTAACTCAATAGCTATTTCAGTTATTTGGTTTTTAAATTTTGTTTTTATTTTCAGTTTGATTATAAAAATTTAATCTTCAAAAACAGTTCGATCCAAATGCCATCCATTTCCATGATAAGATTCGTAATAATTTTTTACAACTAAATATGTTATTTAAGTTTATAAATATAATTTTAAACATTAGTAAATATCACATACTAACACTTTCCAAAAGTTAAATATTTATGTTGCTGTTATCTTAATGTTGTCTCATTCATACACAAAAAAAAATATATAATTTGGATTTGTCATTCCTAAAAAAATGCAAAGATGTTAAGTACTGGAAATTGAGTTTCCTTCAAATTCTCTATAGAAAACGGCAATTTCATAAGTAAAGACCTAATATCATAAGTCCACAGTAACCGAACTCGATCGGAAGAATCATCATCACCATTTTATCGAAATGTGATATTTTATCACAAAATAATAAATACAAAATCTTTATAAAAACAAGCTTAAGAGAATAGCTTACCCTAGCAACTTTTTTTATTACCCGTCCAGCACAATAAGTACGATGGCAAAGACCTTATTTGCTTTTCATAGAGGCGATTATATGTTGGCTGTTTGGCCTCTTGTTCTTGGACGCGTAATACTAGTGATCACGCAGTGAAACAACAAATTGGTGTGTTTTTAGCTAATACTGAAATATCTTGTAGGGAAAAAAATATTTTATTTAAGCAGAATCCCTTCATATTTCTATTACCTTTTTTATGAATACACCGTGTTCTTGAAACGAACGTTTGAAAACCCAAAAAAAAAAACCGGCTAAGAGTCGGACTCGCGCACGAATGATTCTGAAAAACGGCAAAAAACATGTTTGTTGTATGGGAGCCCCCTTAAATATTTATTTTATTCTGTTTTTTTAGTATATGTTGTTATAGCGGCAACAGAAATACATCATCTGTGAAAATTTCAACTGTCTAACTATCACGGTTCTTGAGATACAGCCTGGTGACAGACGGACAGACAGACGGACAGACAGACGGACAGACAGACGGACAGACAGACAGACAGAAAGACAGACAGACGGACAGTGGAGTCTTAGTAATAGGGTCCCGTTGGTTACCCTTTGGTGAACCCTAAAAAGGAGGGTGGAATTTTTTTCTTTTACAAATGTATGAATCTTTATACATTGTTTATAAATAGAATCCTTAGATAAAAGATCAATAAATCAAATATATTTTTTTCAATACCAGGAGAGTCCGAATTTCTTCAAACGAATCCCCAAAGTCTGGCGTTTTTCATGCTCTAGGCCCTAGTCTTAAGGGGCTCCACAATGCTAAATATCAGTTTTGTTTTGGATTCAGTTCCGTCAATGTAGACGGTAAAAATTTGAAAAAAATATGGCGTGTTTTGTAACTCAAGTCAATTATTAAGTAACTTTATAAATAAACATACTTTCAATCTTCTATTACTTATATATTTTTTAAAAAAGCATGAATTTCACGAAAAAAGCGATTCAGTTTCCATGTTTCAGAACGGATTGAAACAAAACCAACACACGCAGATACGAACGAGAAAAAAACCATTTTTATTACATGAAAAAATTATGGTTAATGTCATAATGTACCCGTGATTTCAATAAAACTGAAGTTTTGCGTGCGCGGCGTCTGCTTAGAGCAGGATAGAGAGTTAAAAAACATACGCGTTAGAGCAGTGGGTCTACCGCGTAATTCTCATTTTCATCAACATCAACTTGAGATTGAAATTTGACGTGCGTGCGACGACGCGCGCCTAACATGCCATCTCTTTTGCACGCGTTGGATTTCGCATGCATTTGCTTGAAGTTGATACAAATGAGAATTACGCGGTAGAGCCCCAGAACTGAATTTTAGCATAGTGCAGCCCCTTAAGGCTCAAATTCGCACGCTCAAATAATTGTCGCTTGTGTCATTGCCGCCCCGCGGTACCGTCAGAAAAAACATAGGTTTTAGGTTATATTATAATGGTGCTCCACTTGTTATGTAAAGAAAGCCGTCTTTATTAAAACAAAGTATTGTAGAGTCATTATATTTAATGTAAGAATGAAGAGGATCGGTAAAATAATTACGTCTAAACTTAAAACAAATATATACGTACCTATATGTATATAATAGAAGCGGCGATTTCATTTAAATTCTATCGAGTGAAGTTAAAGATATCACGTGTATTTCTTTGTGGCTTGCATTTTATTTGATATAATAGTCATATACCTATTTATTTTGTTATCACTTTTTATGTTTAAAATTTTTATAGTAATAAATAAATCATAATTTTTTTAGTGCATCATCGGAAAGAAAATAATTTGATGAAATATAAATTATAAAATATTGGAGTCACTCTTGCATAACGCCAACCATTTGATGAGTGAGTTACGTGCGTTGGAAGCTTGAAACGGTGTTATGCGTAACAGTATTGTATTAAAAAGTAATTTCTCTGAAATGAGTATATTTACCGATTCACAATTAATACTTTTATACCATTGAGTTCCTTTATTGACACTAAACGATTAATTTTTAAGAGGCTATGTGAATTTTATATTTGTCACTGTCACTCCAAGCGAAAAATCGCTTAGTGCGAGAGGGGCGGATTCAGGGCAAAAGGGAAAAAAGTTGGTTTTATATTTTTATTAAAAAAACTAAAATAGCTAGCAAAATTTCAAATATCAAATCTCCAGATATTGTTAAAACACACCTAATAAAATATGTTTGAGGTGTTTATATGGTTCCTATTCGTCAAACGAGGAGAAAAAGTGTGTTTGAAGACCTCATTTCAACAATTATTTCTATCGAGAAAAATTTATTCAAACATGATTACCAATTTCAAAACCCTAGATTATATAGTCAAAATGCATATACCAGAAACTGATAATCTTCCGTGTATTTCATGAAATACACAGAAAAGAAACAACCGTATTTTTTTCGCATATCGCCTTAAAGTGGATACTTCTTTTTCCGCATCCCGTATAGGGAGGCATGTTCAGAATTTGTATGTCGCTTCCGGTACGACGTTTTTTAACGAAGGATAATTTTATTTCTGATTAGTACGTTTTTTAATCGTTCATTATTAGTTATTACGAGTATATTATTAGTTATTACGGAGCGAAATTACCTTGCTTGAGTCAAGAGGGACGAATTTACCCTGCTTGAATCAAGGGGGACCAATTTTCTCGAAAATAGAAATAGTATTCTACGGGGCGAATATTGCCCGAACCGTTTTTTTATCCACGTACCTTTTCTAGTAAAAAACGATTTGAATTGATGTTATTAACATTGCGCACAAAGACAGATTGAGCATCTCATTTTGAATCAATCAGAATTGAACTCTATTACGTTAGTTTTTTGTTTAAAATAGCGCGTTCTGAATCGTAGCTGGTAGCTGAGAAACCCGCGATCACGAAAAATTTAGTTTTTATTTCAGAGCGGCTTCACAGCCGTATTGTGAAAAACCTGCCTTTTTCTAATTAATCGAAACAGAACACTTAAATTCAAAATTCACTCAATAGTTATTCAACAAAACTTTATTACCTATGTATTGTGTATGTAGCCATTGCAAAGTTTTCATTGGTTTCTGTAAAGAAGAATTTCAATAAATTTAGAAATTTCAATAAATTCAGCAATCAAAGTGAGCTTAAAGGCATGTATCGTGACGTCATCTGACACGATTCCATACTAAAAGTGATAAATATCGTAATCACTACTACCTAGGTAATAATAGAAATTTTTCAAAAATTCAAAAAGCTTTATGTGTACTACGAGTATAACTAATTAATCAGTTACTATAAAAATATCCTCATCCATCCATCAGCCCAGTTCGTCCACTGCTGGACATAAGCCTTTCCAGGACTTTGCCACTCCCGACGGTCATCCTGGAAGAATTGCCCATACTCAGTCATCCTGGGCAAGCGGGTTGGTGAGCGCGGTGCCGGAACCCTCGCACCAGTGACGCCGCTGCCAGTCATCAGTCTGTTAAGGATAAGGCCCGGCTATTAGGGATGGATATACCGCCATCCATGTCCCAGGCATGGTGAGCCTCTTGGTTTTTTGCCTGTGAGCTGTCTTCTTACTCTCCCCCGAATTACTTTGGGAGGGTATCCAAGAAAGATGGTGATACCTCCACAGTCAAGCCTGGCATCAGCTCTACCACCTGTACCTTCCATTGAGCGCCTCATTTTGCACCAATCAGAACTGAACTCCATGACGTTTCCTTTTAGTTTTCAGTTTTTTAGCGTGCTCTCAGCCGTGGCTGTTACGACCACCATAAAACACGCGCTCAAGAAAAACTGAGTTTTTATTTAATAACTCGGTTTTTAGAAGAAATTATTGAAATATTCTAGAGTGACTGACGGAGTCTTTTGTTCACTTATTTTTAATAAAAATTTCAAGGCTGTGTGATTCAAAGAAGGCCCTTTAACACTGGAAAAACATAACACTTAGAGATAACTTCGTAACTTTTTTCTATCGGGTGAACTTAAAGCTTTTCCGTTTTTTCCAAGATGGTATCAGAAATATAGTCTACTGTTGGTCATTTGAAGTTGAGCATTTGACATTATACCCTCCTGTTTACACATAGTGCGGACGAGGTGAGTATTAGGGTTGCCAGACGTCCCGTATTTCCCGGGACGTCCCGTATTTCAGGCATAATTTCAAACATCCTGCCGGGACAGACTCTGTCCCGTTTGTCAACATTATTCGATTAATATTAGGCACCGCGTCGCGCATGACCGAATTATTTCAATATATTTCAAATTATTAAAAAAGCCTGGAAATTGCAGCATTATTTGATGACCAAAGTGTAGGTGCAATTGATAAATCAAAGAAAATAATGGAAGGGTTTTCCAGGAATAAAATCCTTAAATTTTTTCTAATTATATCGTTTATCTTCAGTATCCCTAGTTCCAATTGCTTTGTAAAGAGGATTTTTTCCCAGATGGCATTGAAATGGACTGACGTGCGCAACAAATGTACCCCGTATTTGATAAAATATGAGAAATCAAACAAAGATATATTAAAACTTAACGATCTTCTAAAATATATTTAGCAATAAAAGCACATTAAAATGAGAACGTAAAATACACGTTTTTAATTTTTCCCGGGGAAAAATTTCAAATCCCGTTGTTTTTTGCCAATTTTAGCATTTGTCCCTTATCGGATCAAAAAATATCTAGCAACCCTAGTGAGTATAGTGCTAGCAAGTATAGTTCAGGAAATATAATTTGGGCTGATGAATGGGACGGCTTAACTATTGTGTTATAATAGGGTTATTAAATCAGAAAACGTGTACTTACAAAACCTCTGAACTGTCAGTCAGACTCGCGTACCAAAGGTATGGAACCGTGGATGAAAAATTCAATTTTGTCTTTTTTTTTTCGTGAATTTTTCGCTATATTTTTCCTGTAATCCTTACGTAAACACATATTACCATGATTTTTTCATATTTTTCGGTCCACCAGTTATGGAGATAAGGGGGGGGGGGGGGGGGCATCAATTTTGTGGTTTTTCGAGAATATTTTGAAATAGATGAAAGTAAATATAGCCAAGCCATGTATTTTTAACAAACAACTTTTTAATACCTATAATTTTCCATATCGTATTTTTTCTAATTTTACATAACCAATATTTTATTTTATTTAATTTAATTTTTATTTTACTTATTTTACAATTTTTTATCGCTATAGTTTTCCTGTAATCGGCCAGTTATGATGTATTATATTTTTGTTGTTTTTCAATGATTCCTAGAAACCAGTGCCAGTAAATGTGGTAAAGATATATATTTTTACAATCAACTCTTTAATATATATAATTTTATACTCATATTGTATTTTAAGGATAATATTTTTTAATTTTCTCTTTTGTTTTGCATATATTTTGAACCATTTCAACATTTTCAAATTTATTTTTACATCGTGTTATGTGGGCAAATTAATGCTATTTTTGTACCAAAGTCTTTATCTGTAAAGGTGCTAAAGCTGTGACATACGGACGGAAGGACAACGGAGTCTTAACATAAAGGTTCTTTTTGTACCCTTTAAGGTACTAGGTCTTGATACATTCTAATGTGTACTGGTTGTTCATCACACCTGAACCCATTAGTGAATGTTTTCAAAATTTACTATTCTTTTACTGTCTCGTGCATAACCCTGTGTGGGTATATGTAAATAAAAATGTTGGGTTAAAATGAGGGCCTTTTTCTCTAAGTTCCTTCTAAAGAATTAGAAGTCTCAACATTTGTTGTTCACAGTTAACAGCCGTAAGCGTGAGTCGTGACTTACTGTATTGTTCAATTGTTATCCAAAGTTAATCCGAATTGGCTCAAATTAATTAATTGATTTATTTTATTTATTCATTTATTGCAATTAAACTTATGCTATTTTTACAGGTACAGGCCTAATACAATAGCTAAGTTGAATTTTACATAGACACTCTAATAATATTATATTAAAAAAAAAGTTATTACAATAACATCCAACAAAATTAACTACTTAAAATTTAATATCTCTAAAAATTTTTTGTAAAATTCTCCCAGGGAGCAATTAAAAATATCTATTGACTCAGAAACCCTTTTTATTTCCTGAACTATAATGTCGTAAGTTGACGTTTGTCATTTCGAAGTGATGGTGATGATCATTCGGATTTTAATTTATTCGAGTTCGGGTTCTGGTTACAGATGACCTCCTTTCATAACCTAGAATTTTGGTGGTCCACTATAATTTAAACCAAGTAGCTTATGTACATAAAAGTATATTTTCCTGCACGAAGGGGGATACGGACAGTTCTTGATAGTGGGAAATGCGCTTTTATATCCTAAGGTGTACGACTCAATTCACGCTGTCGCGAAATGTTTAAAGTTGCAATTTCCACTATTACGAACTGTTTGTTTCCTCCTTCGTGCAAAAAAATACTTCAGTGGCAGTTTGTCTATTGACTACCGTTATATGTATAATTTTTATTCTAATATATTTGTTATAACCTTTTTCAGTTGCATTAATTCTGCTTGGAGCCGCGACATCTCATCCAGCGTCTGATTACTTGCCTGAAATTATGGATTCTCCTCCTGAAGCGGATATTGTAAGTACAACATTATGAAAGCAATAGCTTTTGCCCACGGCTTCGCTTGCATGCAAGGGTCTTTCAATTAAGGTCGATGGTCCAAGGCAATCTTCATACAAACTTGTGGGAACCAATAACGACGACAGAAGTATTATTATTTAATTCTGTTACTTTTTTCCACACGTTCCATCAACTTTACACCCGCGAATAATCAGTTTTTTTACAAACAAACCTTTTTAGAATCTAATTTTGTTATTTAAAACTTTTGTAATCCAATGTATGAAAGTTTTAAATTGCAAAATAAGACTGTTAAAACATTTTGTTTTTAAGAAAAACTGAATATTCGCGGGTGTCAAGTTGATGGAACGTATGGAAAAAGGTAACAGAATGAAATAATCATACTTCTGTCGTCGTTATTGGTTCTCACAACCTTAATGTAAATTATCGTCAGTTTTTAGCTCGGCGGTTATTTTATTAACATATTTGTAGCCTATATGTTGACCAGTGTCACTACGATAATAATCACATATAATAATAACGCATCAAAATTCGTGAAATGGTTCTAGAGTTAAAACGGAACAGACAGACATACGGAAAGACAAACCAACAAAAATTTTAGTTTTGATCTCTGTACAATATTAATAAACCATTTCATGAAAAAAAAATACGACTGCCATAATTTAAAAATGAAATTAATAACGACACCCGGTGCAGTCAGAGAACAGCGGGTCTACCGCGTAATTCTGATTTTCATCAACATCAACTTGAGATTGAAATTTGAAATTTGCGTGCAAAAGAGATGGCATGTTAGGCGGGCGTCGTCGCACGCACGTCAAATTTCAATCTCAAGTTGATGTTGATGAAAATCAGAATTATGTGGTAGACCCACAGCTCTACATTGGATACGTGTTGTTTTGTATGTCCCCCGACTGCACTGAGTATCGTTACTAAGTTCGTTTTGAAATTATGGCAGTCGTGTTTTTTTAAATATTTCTTATTATTTATTTTTATTTAATACTTTTATATCCAATGCTATTTCGGATGTTATAGAGACTCTAATGACACCTCATTCATCCAAATTGGTTAAAGCGTTAAGAAGATATGATGGAATAAAGAAAAATACATGAACCCTGAAAACAATACACTCCTTTTTTTGGTGGCAGACGTGTAAAAATTTCGCAAAAATATTCAATTCAGATATGTAAGATATTCAGGTAGGTAGGTAGGTGTACGTTGAGCACAAGTGATACGCGTGGTAGCTAGAATCGCACTGACGTTTATTCCATACCAACATAACATCCCTCCACCAAAAATCTTACAACTATTTTACATTCTACATAACTAAATAAACTTCTTATAAATTGAATAATCTACTTTCGGAACATCTCTTAATGTCATTCGGAGATTGGCACCCCGCGAGCGTGTGGTAGAGACTGCGGAGGATGGTGGTCGTGCGGCTTCTGCGCGCGGCTTCGCGCTTTCAGCCGCGACACTGTGCGTGCCCGAAGTCGCACTCTCTGCCGACGTAGTAGGTTCTCGAGCAGCATTCTCCTCTTCCCCGGCACTAATATCGGAACCCTCGATTTTGATGTGCTCTTCAGAACCGACCTCCACGTCTGGTTGGTGGCTATCCGTAACGGTGTATGCAATAATTTGATTTTTGTGCCTTTTTATCTCCACTCCAGAGAGACTGTCCTTAATTTGATAAATTACATTTCCGATTTTTCTTAATATAGTTCCTTTAAACCAAACAAACTTATTTTTACTGAGGTATTTTTTATAACAAATCGCTTCACCCGGAACAAAGTCTCGACGATTAGTTCCTCCGTAATGATCACTCTGTGAAGACTGTTTCTTTAAGACATTAAGGGGAGTGAGCGCAGGCGATGACCGCGGGTTGATAAGATCTAATCTTGATCTCAGTTGCCGACCGTATACCAGCTGAGCTGGAGACTGACCCGTGGTTGTGTGGACCGTATTCCGATAATCAAACAAATATTTCAAAAGTTTATTATTCTTATCGTTCATAGAACGTCCCTGTAATAATGCACACTTAATGCCTTTTTTTACGATTTTCACATAACTTTCAGCCTGGCCGTTACTGGCCGGATTGTACACTGGACTTGTTATATGAACTATTCCGTTTATGGAACAGAAATTTGAAAATTCCTGAGATGTTAGCGACGAGCCATTATCACTCACCAAAACCCGACAAATTCCAAAGCGCGACATAAAGTCGTAAAGTTTGTTTATAACTACGCCGGAAGAAATGTCATTCTTCATGTGATAGCATTCTACCCACTTTGTGTGAGCATCGACAATGACTAAATACATTTGACCTTCAATTGGCCCTAAAAAATCTATGTGAACTCTGTGAAATGGCTCCGCTGGATATGACCAGGGTGCCAGCCAAGTGCGCGGAGGGGAGGGTCGCAGACTGACGCACACTTGACAACTACCTATGAGTTTCTCAATGGCCGCGTCTATCCTGGGAAACCAAAACTTTGACCGTGCCTCTGCTTTTGTTTTCACAATACCAAAATGAGAAACATGCAGTTCAGCTAGAACCTTTTCTCGCAATTTCTCGGGTATTATTACTTTGTGACCACGCATTAAACATCCCCTCTCTAATGATAATTGTAACCTGCAATGAAAATATGGTTTAATGTTTTCGTCATTAACTTTACGCGGCCATCCTTTCTGAACATATTGCATTACTTGGTGTAAAACCACATCATTTTTTGTTTCGCGACTCAACAGCTCTAATGAGATCGGGAGTGACCCTTCCACTACAAAGTTAATGTAGGCGGCCCTCTCTTCCACCGCAGCAACTACCCCGCCGTCGTCTTTACTAACCGGTTCCGGAACCGTTGCGCGTGATAAGAAATCGGCACTATTATCTGCGCTTTTTATGTATTCTATGCTATAATTATAGGCTGACAGAAATATTGCATACCTTTGTAGCCTGTTTGCTGAAACCATTGGGATGCCATGATTCGGTCCAAAAATTGAGACAAGTGGTTTATGGTCGGTACGTAATATAAAAGGTTCCGACCTGGCATAAAGAAATTGGTGGAATCGTCTGACACCGAAAATTATAGCCGTTGCCTCTTTCTGGATTTGCGAATAGTTTTTTTCTGCAGCTGATAGTGTACGAGACGCAAATGAAACTGGTCTTTCTAAACCATCCGCGCCTATCAGTGATAAAATTGCACCTAACCCGACCGGGGAAGCATCGACTGTCAAAATAATAGTTGCTTTTGGGTCAAAATGAGCTAATACTCTTTCTGAAACTAGACATTTTTTTATGTCGTTAAATGCTTTATTATGAGTTTCAGTCCATGACCACTTGAACCCTTTTTTTAGTAATTCATACAATGGAGACAGCAAGGATGAAGCCCCAGGTACAAAGTTCCTATAATAGTTAACTAGTCCCAAAAAGGACTGAAGTTGGTTCAAATTATTAGGCACTGGAGCCTCAATAATAGCTTTTACTTTTTCTGGTGATTTCCTTATACCATGCTTATTTATAACGTATCCTAGATACGTTAACTCATCTTTAAAGAATTCACACTTCTCTTTATGTAATATCAGCCCTGCCTCTTTGAATCTGTGTAAAACCATCTTCAACCTGTCCATATGTTCAGCCCTATTTTTCCCTGTTACAAGAACATCGTCCAGAAACGTAAGTACTCCCTCTATGCCTAGTATACTTTCCATAGCCCTTTGGAAAATTGCGGGGGCGGAAGCTAAACCAAAAACCAATCGTTTGTATTTAAAAAGGCCTCTATGCGTATTGATGCAAGTGACATTTTCGCTATCATCCAAAATCAGCTGATTATAAGCAGCTGACATGTCCAGCTTAGTGTACTGCTCCCCCCCATGTAACTTTGAAAATAGTTCCTGTACCGTCGGTAATGGGTATGTCTCAATTAACAGCTGTTTATTCAATGTCTGCGAATAATCCGCACAAATTCTAACTGATCCGTCACGCTTAAGTACCGGCACTATCGGAGATGCATACTCGGAATAACAAACCGGTTCTATAACCCCGGACTGCAACATGCGATCGATTTCATTATCTAACTTTTCTTTTAATGCGAATGGGACGGGTCTTGCTTTAATAAATACAGGTTTCGCGTTATCCTTTAAACGCAATTTAACCTGACATTTATTAAAGCAACCAAGTCTTTCTGAAAAAATATCTGAATACTGATATAACAACTGTTCTAAATCGTTGTCATTCGAACGTTCACAAAACTGTATGGTTGTTAATTCTAAATTAAACAATGAAATAAAATCTCGTCCGAGTAATGGTGGCCCGCCTTCCTTTATAACATAAACATCGAGCGCCTCGGTCCGGCCTGCATACGTCACTGGCAACTGAACTATACCTACACTATCTATGCTACTGCCAGTATAACTACGCAAATTCTTTTTGCTTGGTGACAATGGCACGTCGCTAAAATGTAAATTATAAGTTTTTCCGGATATAGCTGACACGGCAGAACCGCTGTCCAGTTCAAATTTTAACTGGACGCCATTTATCAATACGGTTTCGGTCATCGGTGCACCGTTACAAGAACGAATATTGAAAAACTCACCGTCATCACCCTCGCTCACCTCGCCTGATTCAACGTAATTAACACGTTTACACATTTTCCTGAGGTGCCCTTTAACATGGCATTTTTGACACTTGTAATCCAAATATTTACACTGAGCACTTTTGTGATTTTTGCGACCACAAACTGAACACCTCTCACTATTCGATCGATTGACGTTCGATGGTGATTGCTTGTGTCCTTTAGCAATTTTGAACAAGGTTTCACCACTGGTTCCTGAAGACGAGCCCGCTGCCGCACCAGCGCGCGCGCACCTATGTATGTCAGCCACGTCGACCGCCTTCGATAACGTGAGATCCGTTATCTCCATTGCGAAGATCTTCTCACGTTCCTGACCATGTAGCATGCCCATTACGAATTTATCTAATAAGGCCTCTTCCAAGTTCTTGAAATTGCAGTGGGCCGCCAGCCCGCGCAAACGCGCTGCCCATTGCGCGTGTGATTCACCCGTCCTTTGTACCGCCGAGTAGAAATGTTGACGTTCCGCGAAACTGCAACGTTTTTCTAAGAAGTGATCGTCTAATATTTTCACGATCTCGGCGAAAGTCACACTGTCCAATTTACGTGGCAGTACTAGGTTACTGGCGAGCTGATATGTGCCTTCGCTGAGTGCGCTGAGCAATATTGCGCGTCTTTTGGCTCCATCTTTGTCCACCTCCTTATTGATGTCGTTTACAATGAAAACCTGTTTCAATCTATCCCTGTATGTAGCCCAGTCTTGATGTTCATGATCAAAATTTGAGATTGTGCCAACTGCTGATTTAAACATTTTAATTATTCTTGTGGGTCCTCGTCGCCACTGTAAGATATTCAGGTAGGTAGGTAGGTGTACGTTGAGCACAAGTGATACGCGTGGTAGCTAGAATCGCACTGACGTTTATTCCATACCAACATAACAAGATATAACTTTTTTACTACTTTAGTTTTAGTAGGATATCACGTAGTGAAAAGGAAAGCAAAGCTCAATTATAAGAAGGCTGGGTCTTCAACCTGGGACGACTGAGCTTCCAAAACTAGATTTCCCATGATTTATAAGATATATTATAAGAGATTGTGTAAGTTCAGAAGATGGTAATTAAAAAGACAGTATAAGTTCAGAAGATAGAAATTAAAGATACAGTATAAATTCAGAAGATAGTAATTAAAGAGACAGTATAAGTTCAGAAGATGGTAATTATAGAGACAGTATAAGTTCAGAAGATTAATTTTAAATTTGAGTTGAAATATTTGAGTTTCAAACAAAAATGCAACGAGATATGGACGTATTTTGAGGCAGCATCATCCACGAAACAGCTGTTCACGCGCAGCGTTCCAAAATAGACCTTCCTCTTGCGAGTTAAAGTCTATAAGTTACAGTTGAATATCTTCTCTGATGTTTTGCGCGTGTATTTTTCTTCAGAGGGTTGTTAAGTACGATCATTAGATTATGTGGTCGCAGTTTTTTTAAACCCTATATACTGATACAGATCGGACCCGAAATATATTTTAGAGTTTTAATTATTATTTAATATAATTAAATATTCACTAGCTTATGCCCGCGGCTTGGCCCGCGCTGATTTCGCGCAAACCTCTTTGATGCTGTAAAGCACAATTGCTACTAACTTCACATCCGCTTTCTATGATGGCCCGAACTGAACAACACTGCAAAGGAAATGTCAACGTCACGACATCGCGTCATCACATGACGTCACTTCGTGTTATGACACGACGTCGGACGTCGTTGTGATACGTTTTAGCCCTACCTCAAATTGTTTTCCTTTACCGTTGAGAAAATGCTCTAAATAATTTTATGCACATAAGTTCCGAAAAACTTGAGCCATGAAATTCTATTTGAATACTTATATCAGAAAGTTCTACGGACTAAATAATTGCCAACACCATTGTAAACAATTGTTTTTTTTTCATTTGAAGGCTAAACGTGAAACCATGAGAAAAACTGAAGGTAAAGACTTCATCGAACAAAAACTGATCCAGCACAGTCAAGCTTTAGAGCAATTACTTAAAATGGGACAATCCACTGAAGATCTTATTATGGAGCTGGTTGAAAACTTAAGCAAGCACTTATTCGAGCAGCCCAAACTACCGGAGAAAGTTGAGGTACTACAACCGAGCCGTCGCAGCAATAGAGATAGTCAAATGAGCATGGAAATTCCTAAAAATCCTATAGAAAAATTTGGGAAGGCAATCAATAACCATGTAAATAATTTTCCTAAGTATGGGGATCTAGTGAGGAGGTTGTTTCTGAATTGTTTCAAAGATCAAAGTGACCCAACTCCTTTAGTAGAGAGGCAGGGTCAATCACAGAATCAGACTATAGTCAGTCCGATGTTAATCAACTGAAATTATAGATTATAGAAAAAAAGGGACGGCCGCAGCCGCCTGCACAAAAAAAAATTTAGTCTAGCGATTTGTTTTTCAATACATTTCTGTAAAATTAATTTGATTTAGCAGAATTAAATGCGATTTAAGATGTTGTAAAGCAAAAATTTGTGACATTTATATCTTTGTGATAATAATACATCTAACATAATTTTTAAACTATTTTATTGATTCATTTTTGACATAACCATTAATAAAATTAATACTTAATTATTACGTTGAACAAGTGCTTAATCAATATTTTTGCATGGTAATGTTAACCAAATATCAAAACCGCTTATTATGGGTTTTTTAGCAATTACAGATTATCCAAAATTCCTTAGTACCCATTATTTTTTCACGTAATAAGTACAAAGTTTCAAGAATTTACATTTCTGAAAATATCAGAAAAACAACGACAATAAAATCACAGGGGTGAAGTTGATTCTTTTAAAAGGTTTCACTGTCATTTTTTTTCCTATCGGGTTAATTTTTCCTTTACTGTTTCAATGTACATCCTCTTCATCACCGAGCTATTTCGACTATTTCAGCTTACGAGAAGGTCACAAAATGAGGCTGTGACCACAGTTCCGCCTGAAACTAGTCCAAGTAGCAAGAATAGTCCATGGTGCTCTGTCGCCATGCTGTGCAAGAGAAAGATGGAACCAGTTTGTGGATACGATGAGAGTTTTGGCTATGGAAAATTCGATGACCTTTGTCATATGCTGCAGTGCAATTGTTATTGGAAGTACAGTAAGTATTTTTTAAATATGCCTTCCTTTAAACGTACCTATTCCGTCTGGGCGGTTTTTCAATAACCGAAATAGATTCTTATACCGCGCCGAAGCGGAGGCAAAATTGTATGAAACGTGTATTTTATAAAGTGAAAAAAGTTACTCATATACAGTTCGTTTTTCACGGCACGTCTTGCCGGTGCCGATTCCTTTATTTTCATACTTTTTTACGTCACTTCATTTAAATTCTCAATAGAATCCTCAAGACGCCCTTTCAAATGACGTCCCACTTGCTAGGGTCAAAATATATTTATTTTTACTCCCTCACACTTTGCCTCCCCATTTAAATTTAAAAAATATTTTTTATTCAAAGACCCCAGGACTCAGTACTGTTGTGGTAATTTTAGTAAAATAGTAAAGCCGATTTTGAAGCCTTTAATGTTAGTTTTAGTGCTGTCAAAACTTAAATTTTTCCAAAGTAGTTTTGCTTCTATTCTTAACATTTAAGGACTAAGATTATGTTTATGGAATGGAAGGAACTTCGGTGGCGCCATTGGTAGCGCGCTTGTCTTGATAACAAGAGGTCACAGGTTCGAATCCTGGCCCAGGGAATTTTTTCAAATTCTTGTCTTTGGATTTGTTTCTGATTGTTATTTTTCTAGTTTGTAATGCACTCTAAATAATATTTAAGGACTAGTTTGCAATGAATAAAATTTAGTTGTGACAGCACTAAAATTAAAATTAAATCCTTGAGAATTGGCTCTATTCTGTTACTACAAGGCCTCCTGTATTCCATATTTCAAATCTGTATCTTTTATCCTTTTCTGAGAAAAGTGGCTGCAGCTGTAACGAACAGAGAGACGAATGGACGTCCATGGACCAGGGCTGCCAGGTCCAACTGAGTGTTGCGCGCTAACTCCGTTGTAAAAAAGTGATAGATTCCGCTAAACATAGAAGCGCTATTTATATGTTGTATTTTGGTGGCCCTATTGATTAGCTAATTGCAATTGATTGACTTTTTAAGAAAAATACGTCATTTATAGAACCGTACAGAATTTTTAAAAAGATAATAAAATTTTATACCAAATTAAATCAAGCAAGTAGAATTATCATCAATGAAACGAAATTCATTCCAAATAACGCTAGATTTCTCAAAACTATTCCGATAAAGCGTTAAAAATAACGAAACAAAACTCTCCGAAATAGCGCTAGATTTTTCAAAAGGCGCTAAAAACGAATTTTGAGCGCTAAGTCGTCAAAAATAGCACTAGATCTAACGTAAATGCGCTGATCTGGCAGCACTGCCATGGACGTTGGACGTCATGTCCACATTCCATAAGGGATCAAGATTTCATACATGAACGGTTAAAGTTTGAACGTTAGTTCGGGGAGCGTCTCATAGATGACGCTAGATAGTTCTGTGTATACAATAATTTATATTTGAGTAATACTTCTATAATGTAATTAATAAAATCATTCTCTGAAATTATGTACAGATGTTTTATTCTACGAAGTCTACTTACCTATGGTTGTAGTTGTGCATGCACCCGCACTTTTACTGGTGTGTGTAACCTCGGGAGCGCTTACAAAACGCGCAACACACACATAACACGCGTATCTGTACACGTCACTACTACAACCACAGCCTAGTAGACTTCGTAGGATGTAACATCTGTATTAATTTACTTACAGATTTCGCACTGGTGCCCTCCTGTGCGCCGCGCATGTGATGGTAAACGAGGAAATAAAGAACAAAGTTGTTTTGGATGTACCTTTATTTGATGTTATGTTTTATTAATTTAACTCATACTTTTATCCAACGTTGGGGGGCAGATCTCTTTCATTTGGACAAAATTCTTTATCATCTTTGACATGTCTGAAAACTAAGAAAAAATTTAATAAATATTTGATGTAAATTGACAAATTTTCTTCATTGATTATACTGAACAACTTTCCCAAGGAAAAATATTTAAGCAAATGAGAAAAAAATCGGTCAATTCCGAGTAGGACTCGCGCTCTGAAGGTTCCGTACCATTTAAATAAGTTAATATACATAAATAATTGAACCAGAACTTAAACAAAAATGCAAAATTAACTTGGTTGAGTATTCGGGGACGTAACCCTAAAACCATAAATCGGCGTTGTCTGTATTTGTTGTTTACATTACAACATATGTATACACAGAAATTACAAATTCCCAACTAATTTGGTCTTTGAATGTAACAAAAATGGTCTAAAAATGACAACTTTGATAGACCTACATATTTTTATATTTGAAGACAAAAAATAATAAAGGATATATTTATACTCTACTCAATAAGCTTAAGAATTACAGGATTTGCCATAGATGATGATGGTGTCGTGGAAGCAGAAGTATGAATACATACCCATGTGATACTCGCAGCTGAACTCATACATATCGCAAAGGTCGAGGAAGGTTCTAGCACTGTCAACCGGTTTGCCACAGATGATGAAAGTGTCGTGGAAGCAGAAGTATGTATACATACCCATGTGACGGTCGCAACTGAACTCATACTATCGCAAAGGTCGAGTAAGGTTCTAGCACTGTCAACCGATCTACTACAGATGATGATTGTGTCGTGGAAGCAGAAGTATGTGTACATACCCATGTGATGCTCGCAGCTGAACTCATACATATCGCAGAGGTCGAGGAAGGTTCTTGCACTGTCAACCGATTTGCCACAGATGATGATGGTGTCGTGGAAGCAGAAGTATGTATACATACCCATGTGATGGTCGCAACTGAACTCATACTATCGCAAAGATCGAGTAAGGTTATAGCACTGTCAACTGATTTGCCACAGATGATGACGGTGTCGTGGAAGCAAAAGTATGCATACATACCCATGTGATGCTCGCAGCTGAACTCATACATATCGCAGAGGTCGAGGAAGGTTCTAGCACTGTCAACCGGTTTGCCACAGATGATGAAAGTGTCGTGGAAGCAGAAGTATGTATACATACCCATGTGACGGTCGCAACTGAACTCATACTATCGCAAAGGTCGAGTAAGGTTCTAGCACTGTCAACCGATCTGCCACAGATGATGATGGTGTCGTGGAAGCAGAAGTATGTATACATACCCATGTGATGGTCGCAACTGAACTCATACTATCGCAAAGATCGAGTAAGGTTCTAGCACTGTCAACCGATCTGCCACAGATGATGATGGTGTCGTGGAAGCAGAAGTATGTATACATACCCATGTGATGGTCGCAACTAAACTCATACTATCGCAAAGATCGAGTAAGGTTCTAGCACTGTCAACCGATCTGCCACAGATGATGATGGTGTCGTGGAAGCAGAAGTATGTATACATACCCATGTGACGGTCGCAACTGAACTCATACTATCGCAAAGATCGAGTAAGGTTCTAGCACTGTCAACCGATCTGCCACAGATGATGATGGTGTCGTGGAAGCAGAAGTATGTATACATACCCATGTGATGGTCGCAACTGAACTCATACTATCGCAAAGATCGAGTAAGGTTATAGCACTGTCAACTGATTTGCCACAGATGATGACGGTGTCGTGGAAGCAAAAGTATGCATACATACCCATGTGATGCTCGCAGCTGAACTCATACATATCGCAGAGGTCGAGGAAGGTTCTAGCACTGTCAACCGGTTTGCCACAGATGATGAAAGTGTCGTGGAAGCAGAAGTATGTATACATACCCATGTGACGGTCGCAACTGAACTCATACTATCGCAAAGGTCGAGTAAGGTTCTAGCACTGTCAACCGATCTACTACAGATGATGATTGTGTCGTGGAAGCAGAAGTATGTGTACATACCCATGTGATGCTCGCAGCTGAACTCTTACATATCGCAGAGGTCGAGGAAGGTTCTTGCACTGTCAACCGATTTGCCACAGATGATGATGGTGTCGTGGAAGCAGAAGTATGTATACATACCCATGTGATGGTCGCAACTGAACTCATACTATCGCAAAGATCGAGTAAGGTTCTAGCACTATCAACCGATCTGCCACAGATGATGATGGTGTCGTGGAAGCAGAAGTATGTATACATACCCATGTGATGGTCGCAACTGAACTCATACTATCGCAAAGATCGAGTAAGGTTATAGCACTGTCAACTGATTTGCCACAGATGATGACGGTGTCGTGGAAGCAAAAGTATGCATACATACCCATGTGATGCTCGCAGCTGAACTCATACATATCGCAGAGGTCGAGGAAGGTTATAGCACTGTCAACTGATTTGCCACAGATGATGACGGTGTCGTGGAAGCAAAAGTATGCATACATACCCATGTGATGCTCGCAGCTGAACTCATACATATCGCAGAGGTCGAGGAAGGTTCTTGCACTATCAACCGATTTGCCACAGATGATGACGGTGTCGTGGAAGCAGACTATTGCCAACTCACACATCTTAGCCACCTCTGACTGGAATTTATATTAAATGTTATCAATACAATACAATACAATATACGTTACTGCCCACCAAAAAACAAAATGAATAGACAGTTTTAAAAAGTAAAAAGAGGCGCTCTTATAACTAAAAAGGTGAAGGGTTTGTTTGCACTACACCGGCACGCTTTTATGTACGTGATAATAAATAAGTACATTATTAAATCATTAAGTTATCGTTAATAGTGTTTTGTACAACTGTAACATAATTTGAGACATTGGGACACGAGTGCTTGTTTTTTGCACGAGTGTCCTAATGTCTAATTATGTTCAGTTGCACACAATACTTTATCTATGACTCTACGACCATCAATATCGTCTTTATTTATAATATTTTCAACTAACAATTTCACAAAAAATAAGAAGTAGAACATTCGTTCATGAACCTCGGGTGCGTCGTTTCGGTAATGCGTGTTGAAGGCCAATCAGGATAAAGGTATAAAAAATATGGTCGGGACTTATATCTCGCCTCTGTTGTTGATTGGGTCTCTAGCAGTTTATAATAAATTGGGCCAATCGTAGCGCAGAATCGCAGTGTTATAATGTAATATTATAACATTGGATAAACAATGTAGGTTCTTATAAAACTGCTTTTGATGTTGCAATTGCCTTATTGTAGTATGGGAGTAGATAAAATATTTTTTTGAGTAAATTACAAAGACTTTAATTTCGAAAAATTCAAATACTAACATAATGTACAGAGTGTAAACTTAATCATGTTTTTCCTTAAGAGGGTTATTCTCCACCGTAAGTGGCACACAAAAAAAAAATACAAAAATACATAGCAATTTTATATTTTTGCATAAATTTTTTTTTTTTTTATATTTCGTAAGATCAAACTAGCATATAATTCGTATATTACACATTAAACTATAACAAAATTCAAATTTTTTTTAAGTGTTAACAAGATTAGTACGTTTTTTAATAACTTAAAATGTTGAGTTTTTAATTTTAATTTAATGTAAATTGTATAAATTATATGCTACTTTGATAAGTTGGAAAGTAAAGAAAATGTCTGTGCAAAAGAATATAATTATTCCCTTTTGTAAAGATTGACTTCCTTTAAGAAAATATACACCCTATACAGGTTGTTAGGAAAAGTACTTCGTTCCTTTAAACCACGTTTTGTATAAGTGAAGTACTATTAAATAAAATAAAAATAAAAAAATCCAGAGAAAAAAAAATTCAAGTTGCTAGCCCTATTTCTAAGCTCACTATCTGTAATATTCCTATTTCTAATAATTCCTATTTCTAACACTCGAAGCACCATTGAAGATGTTATTGCGCTTGGCATAAGAACGGTACAAAGTTCAGAGTGTCTAACCCGAGCTGAGCTTGACTGTACCACAAATTACACACGGCGCGCGTGCGTTGCGTTCTGAACTAGGGCTGAACAATTGAATGAAAATTTAAAAAAAATATTTT
The DNA here is from genome assembly GCA_934047225.1 of Ypsolopha sequella. Lineage (NCBI taxonomy): Eukaryota > Metazoa > Arthropoda > Insecta > Lepidoptera > Ypsolophidae > Ypsolopha > Ypsolopha sequella. Next base: position 16,957,557 of record OW204004.1, on the reverse strand, counting down.
TTATATTTTTATATTTAAAAAATAATTAAACACGCTTAACATACTTTGTTCTACCTATAGCACACGTGGTTTAAAGGGACGAAGTACTTTTCCTAACACTGTGTATATAGCACCATTCGCTTAATCATTTTATTTTAAGCAATTTGCACACAAAGATTTTTGAAAAATTGCTTCCTTGAACCGATCTAATCGGTTTAAAAAAAAAACCGGTCAAATGGGAGTAGTACTCACGCGGTTCCGTACCATTTAAATTAGACTTAAATAATCTGAATTTGAAAATGACAATCAAAATCAAACTTATCATTTCCTAAAAAATGTATGAATCAAAACTGCAAAACTAAGTCGGTCGAGTGTTTGGGTACGTTACACGAAATTCATAATATACAGAAATTCCAAATTCTTTATAACTTTGGTCTTTAAATGGGCGGAGTTAGGCATGTATTTATTATATATATTGCATATATATATATAAAATTATTATTCCTTATTCCTATATTTTATTTTATTCAGGTGTATTTTTTAAATTAAATCTAAGTAACCCAACCTTTATTATTTCCCTGTGTATTTTCCCATATTATTATTTATAACATAAAACTATTACCCATACACATATATTATTTAATTACTTATATTACATTAAAAACATGTACACTATTATTAGTTTATTTATTTCAGATTAACATATTTATTTATTCATCGACTACAATTTATTAATTTTTCTTATTATTTGTATGTATTTTACACTTTACGCTTTTTACTTTAAGTTTGTTATGTTTAGATTATTATGTTATAGTTATTAGTTTTAATTTTGGTAGGATCTAGCAGAATACTAGCGCTGTGGCTTCGGCTATGGCATTAAGCTGAGCTGGACTCCTTTTTCACAACCACAGAATACGTTTGCACATTTGTTTCCTTTTTTGTTTTGTTTCTGTGGTGTTTGAAATAAAGCTCTTTTCTTTCTTTCTAAAACCGACCTGTAATAAGTGTATCTGTTATACCCATATTATATAAATAAATATATTTCATTTCAAAATAAATATATTTCATATGATTTGAGATAGACCCCGTAACAAAAATGGTCTAAAACTGAGAACTTTGACGGCCCCAGAAACATTTATGCTCTATTCAATGAGCTCTAGGCATGATACGCCACGTAATCAAAGATTTTGCACATAATAGGGTAAATTTTTTTTCAGCTTCTTTTTTTTTGTTTGAGACCAGACCTTAATTATTGTTATTGTCACTTTATTAGTTTGGACGGACTACTGTATTAAACTGAAAAAAAAAAAAAGTTTTAGACAAACTCGGACTCGCGCACAAATGGTTCCGTACCACTATACAATACGGGTAAGGATCCCTCAAAACAGTATGGCAAATAATTCCACTTGCATTTATGAATGTCTTACTTTACGTGACACTTACGATCTATTAAACTCTGTGTAACTAAAGGGTCTAAATAAGTTGGTTAGTAATTACTTCCTAAATAATTAAATATTGGTAATTTTCAGATATTTTCCTATGCGTATGCTATAAGAAATTTCAAGTTTGTGAACGAAATTTCAAGTTTCTAAATCAACTGGAAGTGCCCCATAGGTTTTCATTGTGAGCAAATTTGTATGAAATTGATTATGTAAAGGTCAATTACTTTTTTCGCGACGAGTTAGAAGCCTGATGTTTTTATAGCATCATGGGGCCATAGACTTCTGTAGGAGGTATTAGCAACGATATGAATATCGTTGGGTATCAATTTCAACTTGATATCTCATACGCGGCCTGAGGAAAAGGGTCTTGACCACAAAACATATTAAGGCCCTTAATATCGCCAAATGGGTACTTTCTAAAGCCTACTCCTCTTTTATGGCCAAACCAAAAATATTGAAAAAATGTATTATGGATTATCAACTCTAGGAGAACATATGCAATTTTTTTCTTTTTCATACCACCAAAATTTCTACATGAATTTTTTTTTTTACTGAATGGTGTTTTTTGACCTCAAATTCCCTACTGCTCCTGTGTGGCTTGGCCGATTGAATTCATCTATGCTTTTATAAATAGATAAACTTGATAGCTATAAACATAACATAAGATTATTCAATCGAGTAATCACGTCCAAGTGAAAAGTATAATTTTCTCTTATTTCGCCCTATCAAGGACGCAGCGAGCGTCGTAACAGCCACTTTGCATTGCGCGCTGATATGAACGTTATTTCAATGTCGTTTCCGTTGATATTTGTAGTGACAAATGTCGAGCTGCTAATTTGGCGATGGTAATCGCCTTAATAAGGAATAGAAATGCCATGAAAGCCGTGACTGCGACGCACCGCTTTGATCAATACGTCAAGGCATAACCCGCGGGCCTCTCATTTCTCAACCGAACGCGTAAGAAAAAACATATTGTTATAAAACCGGCCAAGTGCGTGTCGGGCCACGCGCAGGGTAGGGTTCCGTAGCTGCCCTGCACAATATGCGGACTTCTTCTCCAAGTACATTTTATAAGTTTGTCGACTAATAAAGATCGCACCAAACTTCTAGTACGCTCGGATGTTGCTCTTCCCAAAAACGGCTCATACACTTTGTTTCTGCTGATGCGAATCGCCCCGTGATTAGAGGGGACTAAAAGTTTGGCGCGATCTGTACTTGTTAACTTGTAAAGCCTTCTTAGCTGTCATATATTTCCTTTTAATTTCGTTATGTATACTACTGCCGTGATTTTTTTAACGTCTCCAAATACAACCGTTTCCCTGGCAGGGGGAGGGGACACTTGACTCTAACAAAAATTAACACTTTTAAGCTTAATATTTCGCAAACGGAACCCGATATCGAAAAATCGTCTTCTTTCACCCCCAATTTGGATAACGGAAAAGAATAACATTATCATAACAAAAATATGTGCTTTTTTATTCGTCGCCTCCAAGACCATATTGTAGTTTAGGAATAAAACGGTTTCAAAACCTCACTTTACTACCTACGTCGCCTTAAGAACACAGAAAAAAAATATAATTAAAGACTGGTACTTACAACATATTTTTTATCTCCTAGTATGTGTGTATTTACAGGAACAAACTTTAACAAGGAAAGCAAAAACAAAACACGAAAGTTTGAACTTAACCTAAAAGTAAAACTTTTACTTGTAAACATTATAGTTGGACTTAAATTTGCCAGCATATGTAGAAGTGTTCCAAGACTTATGAGAAATGACATAACCTGTCAAATGATTTGGTACCGTCTACAATGAAAGGAAGTTATTACAAAGTTTATTACCAGAATTAGTTTAGACAATAGCTTAGTTTTGACAGGTGTCAAGTGAAAGATTGTCGTTGTATTTATTAGGTTCTACGTATTGTTTGCATCAACGAGCAGTAATACCATTGTTTAATTAACAGGTTGTTAGTAAATATGTTATATAATGATACCAAAATAAACCAGTTATATTCTACTAATTACATTACAACTTTTACAATAAAAAAAATACTGTCGAATTGAGAACGCTCTTATTTTGAAGTCGGATAAAAAAACTTTATTGACTTTATTGATTTTTAAAATTTTTATTGATTTTATTGATTTCGTGTAAGCCCACCTTTAGATCCATGCCTATTGAAGAAACATTTTATTTTAACAAACATTTCATTTTTATTTTTCTATCATGTAGGTAGTTACTTATTCTTTATGCTTGATTCTTGATTTTTACTTTTTATCGAGTAGTTTGTGAGAATCACCCACACAAACACACCTTGTCACGCTTATTCATACAACACTCACACCTTTATACATCCTTTACTGTTTTGATGAGTCTTCTATTTTTGTCTATTTTTATTTTATTCTTTATTTTATTTTAATTTTTATTATTATGAAATTAATAATTAATATCATTAAAATTAAATAATTATCCCGTTCCTAGTAACTATTAATACATGTACAATTAGTATAATAAAATCTGTTATTGGCAGTATCTACAAATAATATTTTTCAAGTTAAGGCGATATGTAAAAAATAGAGGTGCTTCTTTTTTGTGTATTTCATGAAATACACGGAAAATTGTAATACATTTCTAGAATATGCATTTTGACTATATAATTTAGGGTTTTGAAATTGGAAAACATGTTTGGATAAATTTTCCTCAATAGAAATAATTGTTGAAATAAGGTCTTCAAACACACTTTTTCTCCTCTTTTGACGAATAGGAACCATATACAGAACTCAAACATATTTTATTAGGTGTGTTTTAATAATATCTAGAGATTTGATGTTTGAAATTTTGCTAGCTATTTTAGTTTTTGTATAAAAATTATACAACTAAAATTTTTCGCTTTCAAAAACAAAACACGCATAGCCTCTTAACACATTTTGTATTGCTATGGATTTTTGTTAATAAATAAATTTAAATTAAATTTAAATTTTCTTTCAGTGCTCCTAAGCCAAAGGTTATAAAAGGGACCACTATTATGAGACTCTTTTGTCCGTTCGTCTGTCCTTCTGTTTGTTTGTCACTAGTGAGATAATAATATTATAATCTCACCTGACATATGCAACAGCCTGAAATTTAAAAATAAAAAGAGTTTTTTTATATATAGTAGATGCTAGTGTTGTTGGCACTTGGTGGAGTTTATAAAACATTGTATAAAAACACTTGTACTTATCCACATATACAATAAACTTTATTATGCCCGACCGTTTTCGCTGTAAAGCATTTTCTATGGCCTTTTACAAAACCTAACTAACAAACAAAATAATTCTATACTTAAACAATGTCTAAAAATGACGTGCAGTAAATGAAAAAATCGAAACCAGTCGGGCATAATAAAGTTTATTGTGTATGTGGGTAAGTACAAGTGTTTTTTTAAACAAGTATTTTTTTGTCCATATAACGTGGAAAAACAAAATTCAATACTCGAAAACACGGCTGGTGTAGTGCACAACAAGGTAGCATTCTCTTTCCTCTTTTGTTTTATATTTTTATTAACTCTTAGCTGAAACTTTACCTTCTCACTACCATTTCTATGCAGATAATCTACTGCTTTATTGCCTTTTTCCTACCGTTCAAGATGAATTAGTGATAAAGACCGCACCGAGCTTTTACACACAGAAACACGTTTTATAACCCTTGTTTGAAGTAGTAAACAATTAAATTAAAATATAGGGAACTATAGAAAAAGAAAGAAAGAAAAGTAATTTATTTTAAAATACCACAGACACGAGAAAAAACATACAAACAATACAAATTAACAAACAGTACGAGTAAATATAACATTAGGAAAACAGTGGTAAATAAAACAGGATTATATCTCAGCTTAATGCTGCAGTAGGGGCTACAGCGCTGGTATTCTGCTGAACCTTGATTTAAAATTATTATAAATATTAATATATTGGTATTATTGAGTATATATATTAGACTGTATACACGATGGAAACACTATTAGGTAAAGTTGGCTCGATAGAATAAATTCGCAAAGTTACCTCTTTTCAAATATTTTTTTTCACTTTTCCCTACTTTTTTATATAAATAAGTAATTTGCTATGATGATTCATTTACTAAAATAAAGTTCATAGATAACTGAAGCGTTTATACACTTTAGTTTTTAGGGTTCCGTACCTAAAAGGTACAAAAGGAACCTTTATGGTGAGAGTCCGTTGCCCGTCCGTCCGTCCGTAAAGTCACAGCCTCATAACTTTAGCAACGTTGAAGATAAAGACATGAAATTTGGCACAAAAATAGAATTAATTTGCCTACATATCACGGTATAAAAAATATAAAAAATTTTACATTGTTCAAAATATTTCCAAAACAAAAGTGAGAAAAATAATAAATATAATCCTAAAAATACAATAAGGGTGTCAAACTGTAGATATTAAAAAGCTGGTAGTAAAAATATGTACTTTTACTATATTTATTGGCACTGGTTTCGAGAAATCTTTAAAAAAAGCACAAAAATATGTATATCCCCTTATCTCCGTCTGGTAGACCGAAAAATATGAAAAAAATGTCGATTATAGATCATAACTGGCCAGTTACAGGAAAACTATAGCGGTTAAAAAAATTTGCACAAATGAAAAATCTCTCATTAACCAAGTTTTAGTAGTAATATGAACACAACTGAGAAATAAAAAATAAAGTAAAACAGTTATGGGCAAGATTTTAAATAACATTATCGGAACATATCGGCTCGTAAGACTGTGTCGCACTTAACCGGTTTTTTATGTTTTATTAATTTTTAATCCCTAGTAACATCATATCCAATATCCCACAGAAATTTGATTTAATCGCGCGCGATGCGACTCAGTTGAACCACAAGTGCGGGCAGCGTGACACGGTGTTTATGTCACGCTCTTCGGACTAGTGTTTCAACTAGGTCTCGTCGCGCGCGATTAACGGGACACCTGACGCTAGAACATCAACAACACCAGGTTTTCAAGGGTTCATTTTAAGAAACTAGGTCTCTCCTCATATTGAAGAAAATATATTTGATTTATCGATCTTTTATCTAGAGATTCCATCTATGAACAAAGTTTCAAGATTTACACTTTTGTCAAAAAAATATGTTGTACACCCTCTTTTTTTTGGTTTTCAAACGTTCGTTTCAAAGACGCGGCTAAGAGATCAACTTGTTTTTTTTTTTATAAAATAGGCAATAGAAATATGAAGGGATGTTACTTAAATCCGATATTTTTTTCCCTACAAAATATTTCAGTATTAGCTAAAAACACACCAATTTGTTGTTTCGCTGCGTGATCACTATTACGCGTCCAAGAACAAGAGGCCAAAGAGCCAACATATAATCGCCTCTATGAAACGCGAATAAGGTCTTTGCCATTAGACTTATTGTGCTGGACGGGTAATAAAAAAAGTTGCTGTGCTACGGGTGCAGAGCTTTCCAAGATCTTGGTAACCTCCACCGTTTTGGTAATCTTACGTTTTATAATATGATAGCCGATTCTGAAGGCTTTAATTTTACTTTTAGTGCTGTCAAAGCTATTTTTTTCCAAAACATTTTAGCTTCTATTTTGCACTGTGCAAAGGACTATTTTGCAATGAAGAAAATTTAGTTTTGACAACACTAAAATTAAAATTAAAGCCTTCAGAATCGGCTATATTATAATTATATAAGTTTAGGAGGGTTATAAATTAATAAATTAAAGATCAATAATGTCGTATTTATTTCTAAAATAATAACATGGTAGCTTATACGAAAACTAAAGAAAACATGTAAAACAGTATGTTACCAGTTTTTTCCACATGCGTTTTAGAAAAGATCACATCTTAAATTAGGTAAATAAAATATTAAACAATGCGAAATATATTTACTCCTACTTTTCTACTGGATTTACAATACATGGCAAATACACCTTGAAATATAATAATAATAAAAAAAACAATAATAATTAATCATCATAGTAGCTATTAGTTGGTCGACGAGAGGCAGAGAGCAGAGACTTATCGTCAGGGCAGGCGGTTTGTTTGTAATCTGTAAGCAGAAATTAAGAGAAGTGGATCATATTTTGATGCCGTGCAAAAATAATTGTCGTCGCAGTTGTACGCTAATGCATAAAATCGAATAAAAATAAAATTACTTTATCTATCGCCCAACCTTTTCTTCCTATCCATCTTAAAATTTTGGGTAATCAACATGTTTCAAAAATACAACAAAGTACCATTGCCAAGTTAATTTTAAAATATATTCTATGAAGATTCAGGCTGCGGTCTCGGTAACAGCGAATACAAAATAGCCGCTACATGTAACATCGAGGAAACTATCGCTGTCCCACTTTTGGATCTGATTGCAATGTCGCCTATAGTACATATGTATGGCGCCGCCACGCCACATGCGTTACCAAGAGGCACTGGTTTCCTATAACACCAAAAAAATGTATCTAATACCTTTCAAGAGTAATAGAAACAGCGATACCTACCCAGAGAAAAAAGTTGCATGACAAAGAGACACAAAAGTCGCTTATTTTAGCGTGCGGCTTTCAATGGAGGTTATAGTACTCCAGTATGGTTGCAAACTTCTTGGCCACTACCATTGGGCCGCAGCCTTAGACGCCGGACACACAGCGAGCAGGCTAGAGTTCTGCGTTAACTTGATGCGATTGTTTACCGCGATGGCTTGGATTTTTACACAAATGTTCAAGGAAAAGGCGTGTTTTAGTAGTTGGACGGAACGAAGAACTCTAGACCGCTTGCTGTGTTTCCGGTGCCTTAGGGATCCTGCCGTTGTATTTTCTAACATACAATCTGAAAAATTTTAAATGTTGGCACCTCTCAAATGACCCAGGAACTAATAAATGGCAATATCTTACAGGACGCGGATCATACAGCAAGATGGATCGATAAACGTCTTAATTATAGACAAGTTTCCAATTCGCTTAGATTAAATTATGTTAAGGTGTGTTAATTCGAAAACCTAAATCTTGTATTTTGTGCTCCAAAACGTCCTATTTCCACACCGTTTTTTTTCAAGAATTTGAATACATATTGACCCCTTGGTAGTTCATAAATAATTTAAAATAAAGGATGAATATACCGCCATCAATCGATCCCAGGCATGGTGGGCTGCCTGGTTGTGCCTGTTTGAGAACTGTCCTATTACTCTCCCCCGATTAACTTCGTGAGGATTCGCGCATAACACAGTGGTACCACCACAGTCGAGTCCGCATCAACTTTGCCACCTTCCTAAGGACTTTTTTTTTTTACAAATGTCAACACTAAAAATATAACAAAAATTGGCCATATCATGAAGTGTGAAATAAGTTTTTTTTTTATTTTTTTTATTTTTACAATAATAAATTTTATAAAATTTTACAAAGATCGCCAAACTGCAATACAGTTTGTTGGCACGATAGTCTTTCAACAGGAAGTATAAAAAAAAAGGTGCGATGACGAGCGAAGCGAGTTGTTGGTGATCATGATTTGGGGAGCTGATTGAAGCTAGGGTTGCCAACTGAACTATCTCACTAATATTAAATGCATATATATACGAAAACACAAAAAAATATAATTATATGTGAGCAGTAAAATATATTTCGACCACTAATTGTGGTCGGCATCAGTTACACAATTTAAATAAAACTTAAAAATAATAATTATAAATTATAGATACTTATGATACTGAATATTTTATTTTTGTAATGATGACAATAGCAGTGATTGATAGGAAATGGAAGAAGGTCTTATTAAGAAGTTTGCATTGTTTCTTGTGCTGACTCCTCGTAAATATCAATGCTGCTTGTTCAGGCCCGGACCGTAGTGGGCACCAAGTGACCAAATATAGGATCCTTCCCATGTCCGTAGTTGAGTGTCTGTCAGTGGAGGTGAAAATGATTTGATTATTCGTGCGGTGAAGCAATTATTGAATGGATGGTTATGAAGTCGAGCGTGGGTGGGGATTGGCAGAGTGTTGTTTGTAATAGAGTCGCATGTGTGTCGGTGTTGGTTGATTCGGATGTGGAGAGCGTTTTTTGTTTCGCCGATGTAGAATGCAGGACAGTGCCTGCATTCTAGTATGTAAATGCAGTTGGATGTTTTGCATGTGCTGTTAGGTTGTGCATGGTATGTGTTTCTGGTGTGGTGTGTGTTGATGGCTGTGGCTGTGTTAATAATTGCGCATGTTTTGCATCGTGGCCGTCGGCATGGTGAAGTGCCAGGAGATATGTATGTGTTTTGAGAAGGGATGCTTTTTGTGTGAGTGAGTAGAGATTTGATGTTTGGGTTTTGTCTGTAGCATATTTGGGTGTTGTGTGGTAGGAGATCTTTTGTTTCGTCATTGTGTGTTAAGATTGGAAGGAAGTCTTTGATCAGTTTTTGTAGTTTGTAGCTGCCATGGAAGTAAGTTGTGATCAGACGTGGTTGATTTTGTGTGTTTCGTTTTGTTCTGTTGTTTTGGTTGTGAAATCTGGGCCGGTTATGTATGTGTTTTGTCAGGAAGTTATTTGGGTAGTTTCTGTTGAGTAAACCAGTATGTATTTTGTTTTGATAGGAATCTAGAGCATTTTGTGTATTGCAGATCCGACGGCCACGGAGTGATAATGAATATGGTATGGACTTTTTTAAATGAGGAGGATGGCAGCTATTGAAATGTAAATACTGAAGGTTGTTGGTCGGTTTGAAATGAACAGATGTAGTGATATTATTGTTTGCCTCTAAAGTTATGTCAACATCCAAAAATGTAATGGTCTTAGTGGATGTTTCATGGGTGAATTTGAGTGAGCTATGGTTGTTTAGTCTTGTCAAAAAGTTGTCGAGAGAGTATTGATCATGTGGCCAAATCATGAATATGTCATCTATGAATCTTTTCCAGACCAAGGGCTGCTGAGGTTCCGTCGCTAAAAAGCTATTTTCGATAGAAGCCATATATATGTTGGCATAACTGGGAGCCATCCGAGTACCCATTGCCGTTCCTTTTTTCTGGTGATAAAATTCATTTTCGAATGTAAAATAGTTATGTTTTAGTATAATTTCGGCAAGTTCTGTAATAAAGTCAGAGGATGGTTGGTGGGGTGGTGGTCGGTTATTTAGATGATCGCGTAGCGCGTCGAGGCCAGCGGCATGTGGGATGTTTGTGTATAATGATGTGACATCTATTGTTACTAGTATTAATGGTGTGTTTGTGGGTAGATGAAGAGTTCCAATGATATCGATGAAATGATTCGTGTCTTTAATGTGTGATCGAAGATTTTTAACGAGTGGTTGGAGATGATGGTCCACAAATGCTGATATGCGTTCAGTTGGTGAATCGTATGAAGCAACTATTGGACGGCCAGGGTGATTTAGTTTGTGGATTTTAGGTAGCATATAAAAGTGTGGGGTTCTCGGATGACTCGGAAGCATCAGTAACTTGTCTTTTTCTGAGAGGCCCTCAGCTGTTCCCTTGGCCTGGACAATATCCTCAACAATACTCATGACCTGGTCACATGGGTCACCCGGTGCTACACTATAAAAGGTCGTGTCCGTAAGCTGGCGCAGCCCTTCTTCTATGTAATCGCTTTTATTAAGAATTACTGTGGCTGATCCCTTATCTGCTATATATATATATATCTATCTGCAGATAAGGGATCAGCCACAGTAATTCTTAATAAAAGCGATTACATAGAAGAAGGGCTGCGCCAGCTTACGGACACGACCTTTTATAGTGTAGCACCGGGTGACCCATGTGACCAGGTCATGAGTATTGTTGAGGATATTGTCCAGGCCAAGGGAACAGCTGAGGGCCTCTCAGAAAAAGACAAGTTACTGATGCTTCCGAGTCATCCGAGAACCCCACACTTTTATATGCTACCTAAAATCCACAAACTAAATCACCCTGGCCGTCCAATAGTTGCTTCATACGATTCACCAACTGAACGCATATCAGCATTTGTGGACCATCATCTCCAACCACTCGTTAAAAATCTTCGATCACACATTAAAGACACGAATCATTTCATCGATATCATTGGAACTCTTCATCTACCCACAAACACACCATTAATACTAGTAACAATAGATGTCACATCATTATACACAAACATCCCACATGCCGCTGGCCTCGACGCGCTACGCGATCATCTAAATAACCGACCACCACCCCACCAACCATCCTCTGACTTTATTACAGAACTTGCCGAAATTATACTAAAACATAACTATTTTACATTCGAAAATGAATTTTATCACCAGAAAAAAGGAACGGCAATGGGTACTCGGATGGCTCCCAGTTATGCCAACATATATATGGCTTCTATCGAAAATAGCTTTTTAGCGACGGAACCTCAGCAGCCCTTGGTCTGGAAAAGATTCATAGATGACATATTCATGATTTGGCCACATGATCAATACTCTCTCGACAACTTTTTGACAAGACTAAACAACCATAGCTCACTCAAATTCACCCATGAAACATCCACTAAGACCATTACATTTTTGGATGTTGACATAACTTTAGAGGCAAACAATAATATCACTACATCTGTTCATTTCAAACCGACCAACAACCTTCAGTATTTACATTTCAATAGCTGCCATCCTCCTCATTTAAAAAAGTCCATACCATATTCATTATCACTCCGTGGCCGTCGGATCTGCAATACACAAAATGCTCTAGATTCCTATCAAAACAAAATACATACTGGTTTACTCAACAGAAACTACCCAAATAACTTCCTGACAAAACACATACATAACCGGCCCAGATTTCACAACCAAAACAACAGAACAAAACGAAACACACAAAATCAACCACGTCTGATCACAACTTACTTCCATGGCAGCTACAAACTACAAAAACTGATCAAAGACTTCCTTCCAATCTTAACACACAATGACGAAACAAAAGATCTCCTACCACACAACACCCAAATATGCTACAGACAAAACCCAAACATCAAATCTCTACTCACTCACACAAAAAGCATCCCTTCTCAAAACACATACATATCTCCTGGCACTTCACCATGCCGACGGCCACGATGCAAAACATGCGCAATTATTAACACAGCCACAGCCATCAACACACACCACACCAGAAACACATACCATGCACAACCTAACAGCACATGCAAAACATCCAACTGCATTTACATACTAGAATGCAGGCACTGTCCTGCATTCTACATCGGCGAAACAAAAAACGCTCTCCACATCCGAATCAACCAACACCGACACACATGCGACTCTATTACAAACAACACTCTGCCAATCCCCACCCACGCTCGACTTCATAACCATCCATTCAATAATTGCTTCACCGCACGAATAATCAAATCATTTTCACCTCCACTGACAGACACTCAACTACGGACATGGGAAGGATCCTATATTTGGTCACTTGGTGCCCACTACGGTCCGGGCCTGAACAAGCAGCATTGATATTTACGAGGAGTCAGCACAAGAAACAATGCAAACTTCTTAATAAGACCTTCTTCCATTTCCTATCAATCACTGCTACTGTCATCATTACAAAAATAAAATATTCAGTATCATAAGTATCTATAATTTATAATTATTATTTTTAAGTTTTATTTAAATTGTGTAACTGATGCCGACCACAATTAGTGGTCGAAATATATTTTACTGCTCACATATAATTATATTTTTTTGTGTTTTCGTATATATATATATATATAATTTCTTTAATCGAAAAGACAAGAAAAGTCTATTATCATTTTATGTTAATATTAAATGCGAAACTTTGGATGGATGTATGGATCTATTTTTGTTTCTCTTTCACGCCGTAACTACTGAACCGATTGGGCTGAAACTTTGCAAAAATATAGTTCTAGGAATAGGCTACTTTTTATTCCATAAATCAGATCTCATGGGATGGCAATGAGGTATCATGTTTCCATAGAAAAGTGATGTGTCATTTCTTCACGACAACATACAGAATTAACCGATTGGGATGAAACTTTGCACAAGTGCAGTTTTAAATCTTTAATAGGACGTAGGCAACATTTTATCTCATAAATCAGTTCCCATATTATGGCAATGAGGTGTCAATAGTTTCTATAGAAAAGTTTACACGCTGTGTCAGTATATCTACTGAAGCGATTGGACTGAAACTTTGCAACAGTAAAGTTCTAGACATAAAGTTCTAGTAAAGCTACTTTTTAACTCAAAAACCAGTGAATATGGGGTTTCAAGTTTCTAAAGAAAAGTGATGTAAAAAACGTATGTTGTAAGTTTACAAAAACTCACATCAATAAAAAACGTTACTAATGTACTAAAAGGGTTGATATTTTATTAAAACAAAAATAAAAGATTTTTTTGAAAAATGATAGGTAGGTCGTAGACAAACAGCAATGGCCGTGAATCGCATCAACATTGTTTTGATTTGTTTGTATGTATGTATGAAACGCGAAAAAAAAGATGCAAGAAGGGCAAAAAAATTTAATAATAAAAAAAAATTATACAACAAACCTACCATTGTCTCTTTACTTTTTTCATAAAATATTATTTAATACATATTTTTTCAAGTATACTAAATTTTTAATAGCTTTTTCTGTAAAATACTATATTCTGCCGAAAAAAGCTTGGCAACCCTAATCGAAGCGGAGCGAAGCAAGGCAACACCTGTTTTTTAACAGAATTAATGATATGAGCAATTATAAGATATGGCTTGGCGAAATTTGAAACATATATTATGTAGACCATGTCCAAATGAAGAACTTTTGCTATTTGGATTGTGCAAAATTCTTAAAATTTGTTTTCACCTTTCCATACTGGACCAGTTAGCTGATCGGGGCAATTTGTATGGGAGGAAGTGAAAAAAGTTACGAATTTCGCTTAGCTCCATACAAACAGTTGTTCATATAGACTAGTACTACCTATGTTTTGAGTTTCGCCCTGGTATTTAACCTTGTATTGCTTTACCATTTGAATTTCAATATAACTAAAACAAAACTGTAAATCCTACCAAATTTCAACTAAAGGCTCCGGAGATTTCACAACCAGTGAGAGAGTGGTATTAATAATGTAAAATTTATATACTTTTCAACAAAACTGTGCCACTTACTTCGTCTCCTGAGGCAGTTGAAGTCGAACATGTCACAGAGGTCCCGAAACCCCATGACGTCACCAGTATGGCTGGCTCCGCAGACGGGAACACGGTCATGGTTGCACACCTTCGCCATGCTGCACCATTTGGCACCCATCTGGAAAAACCATGGTGTTAGACATAGAGATAGCCATCCATACATCCATCAGCCTAGTTCGTCCACTGCTGGACATAAGCCTTTCCAGGACTTTGCCACTCCCGGCGGTCATCCTGGAAGAATTGCCCATACTCATACACGCTGGGCACGCGGGTTGGTGAGCGCGGTGCTGGAACCCTCGCACTAGTGACGCCGCTGCCCGTCACCAGTCTGTTCAATATAAGGCCCAGCTGTTAGGGATGGATTTACCGCCATCCATCGGTCCCAGGCATGGTGGGCCTCCTGGTTTTTTGCCTGTGAGCTGGCCTCTTACTCTCCCCCGAATTACTTCGAGGGGGTCTCCAATTAAGATGGTGGTACCTCCACAGTCGAGCCCGGCATCAGCTCTACCACCTGTTAGAGATAGCTAATGATATAATATTAAAAGGTATAGATAGGTTACCTACACAAGATTCGAACATCACGAATGGCACATAACTTTATAAAGTTATAACCTCAGTAATGTCTCATTGACACGTGGAATTCATATTTACCGGAAGCGAAAAAGAGACAAGACAACCACCGGCATAGACAACGACCAATATAGAGGAAGAAAGAAAGAAAAGAATGAGAACACAAACCGTTGTTTTCTTTACCTTCCTTCCAATGGCCATTTCTTCCTTGTCACTCTCCCGGGGAGGCCCATGGGATTCCACCACAAATGTGACAAAGCAGAGTAGGACGAAAACTGAAACACATTAGAGCACTTAGCCTTTCTATTCTTACCAAAATTATAATTAGGACTTCTATCCCTACAAACATTTTAGTAGTTTATGCTACTAGGGCGAAAAGGAATAAATTACGAGGACGATTTAAAACACGAGCGTAGCGAGTGTTTTAAACGTAACCGAGTAATTTATTGCTTTTTCGCCCGTGTATCATACTAAGTTTTTCAATGCATAGTGTGAGGAAATGAAAACAAATATAATCTTGTGAAGTTTAAATTATAATTGGCTCAAAAGGACTGTCTCCAGAGCCGTTAAACAGTGGAAAAAAAAATATAACATCTATGGTACACAGGAAGGGCTGCAGGTTAGCCAACCATTGTAAATAAATATAAAAAAAAAAAATAATAAAGCTCTAGGGCAAAATAATCGACTTTTTGTTCGGTTTTGATGCATAAAAAGTGGGCCTTTACGAGCACATGCATTGAAAACAACATTTAAAATTAGTTTGGTTATAATCATACATGCCGATCACCTGTGATTTTTAGAAGAATCCTTGGAAGGATTTTAGCAACTGATATCACACTTCCACCTAGCTTGGTGCAAGTTCAGTCTATAAGTGTCATAAAAACGGCGGTGGTATCATTAGATAACAGCAAGATTCGGGAAGCTGAGTCCCAAGGTCTTCTCAAGTATGATCAACAACAATTATGGCGATTGTGCTTCCAAACTTCTTTTATTCCTCAAAAACATGGTGTGTGTACCACCACCACATACTATACGCACCTTGGACGGGTGCCATCTTAAAAGCTCCCTTGGGGTAGCATGATACAACATACAAATACAAATACAAAATAGTTAATTTACAAAAAAAGTTGTAGGTACACAGTAAATAGGCCTTATTCATTTAAATTTATAGGAAAACCTGTATTAGGATGAGACCGCTCTTCCTTATGTTTAAGGGGGTATTCCGTGAAAATTGACACTTTGTGAAGTTATTTATCTGCTCTTTTAAAGAAGTTCCAAGTAAAATAAATTAGTATAACAATTTTGGGACCTTTTTCTAGATATTGGGCTATCGAAAACGCGATTGGAGGAATTTCACTCGATAAAAATAATTATTGAAATGAGGTCTAAATGTATACTTTTTTTGATATTCTGACAAATTGGGATACCACACAGACTTCAAAAATACTTATTTAGATGGGTTTTAACAATACCTATATTACAGGTTATGGAAATTTTCGTAGCTATTTTAGATAATTTTGTTTTAATTTAAAACCGACTTTTTGATCATTTTCCCCGATTCCGTCCCTCTCGCACAGCGGGTTTTTCCACCTGGAGTAACGGGGACCTTTGCACGGACGACATATCACCTTAACAATAACTTGTTCATATTAAGACTTATATTATGTAGTACTTACCTAAATTAACTAAGTTAAATTACAATTTTAAAAATCAAGTTAAGCTAACTTATGAATAAAAAGGGGAAGTTGAAAAAGGGTTTGGTTAAGTTTAAATAAATATATATAAATATGAGTACTTTTTATTTTAATTACATGTTTATTTGATTTTAATTATTCTTGTTTAACTAACCTGAAATGAATTTCGACACCATTGTCCAACCTTCTAGGATGTTAATCACTAAGTGAACCTCGACAAACCCTGTCCGTTAACTGTGTTGACAAGCTGGCCTTTTGTCTAGTTCCAGGTAATAGAAACATCCTGTATCTATGTAAATATGATGAAATCTTGGAAATGTTGTGGCTGATAGAATGGAGTTTGGACTGAATGTTTGCATTAATGATTTATAGGTAGATGGGCGCATTTCGCTTTCGGTGCTATTTCAAACACTGAAAAAAAAAAAGAGGAAATAACAGGTCATGAAATTGCCGAAATTTTCTTACAGATTCATGAGTTCATCATGAGTTTTACATCTACGTGTTAAATTTTGCTTTTATTGTCAGTATGATAACTAACATTTAATTTTAAAAAATAGTTAGTCCTAAATGCCATCCATTTCCATGATAAGATTCGTAATAATTTAATTATTACGATTCGTAATAATTAAATAATTAACAGTACACATTTTACAAAAATTAAATTAATGTTGCTGTTAGCTTAATGTTGTCTCATTTATACACAATTTTTTTTTTATAAAATTTGAATTTGTCATTCCTAAAAAAAAATGCAAACATGTACTTTGTACTTTTTTTGCATCGTGTTCGTTAGAGGATTTAGCAACGCTATCAACTAGATTTCATTAGAATTTTACGCCAGGGCCACAGCTTCAGGTTTCTGGCGGCGCTTCCAGGTGGTTTTTGCGGCGCCTTCCACCCCATCGGATGTATAGCGCGCTCGCTCGCTCAAAGCGCTCAACACTAGGTTCGTCCTATGCGCTCGATCACTGGCGTGGCTCCCCGCATCCCCGCACACCGCCGTCGAGAGAGCGCAAGTCACTCGAAGCCGGACAAGACGCGCGAGCGCCGACCCATGGCCGGCTCTATACAACTTCATACATTCGTTCTCTCCGCCGGCGCCGTCGTAAGAAGAACCGCTTGACGCGCCTCTCGAAGCCTGAAGCTATGGCCGACCGGTTACACCTTTTTTGTGGCTACAAACTGATGTATGGGAACTGCTAGTCTATACTACTTAGTCTATGCTGTTAGTGCTTCGTACGATAGAGAACACGCTACAATACGATGTGTGAATTATTTATCTATGGATTTGTAAAAAAAAAGGTACTCACGTCTCCTATATTCACAATTGAACTCCAGAACATCACAGAAGTCTAAGAACCACCGAATTTCGTTACTTTTCTCTTCTAAACCGCATTTACGTTTGCTGGTGTGTACGCAGAAGTGAGCATCTAAACAGGTCATCTGGAACAAAAGCCAGGATTGGGCTCTGAATTACAAGACTATTCTGTTTCCGGAAGAAACAACCTTCGACCGACATCTATAATATTATGGGGCTCCACAATGCTAAACATCAGTTTTCTATTGGATTCAGTTCCGTCAATGTAGATGGTAAAAATTTGAAAAAAAAACAGCGTATTTTATGACTCAAGGCAATTATTAAGGGGCTATACCGTGAAAATTGACACTTTTTAAAGTTATTTATCTGCTCTTTTAATGAAGTTCCAAGTAAAATAAATCAGTATAACAATTTTGGGACCTTTTACTAGATTTTGGTCTATCAGAAACGCGATAGGAGGAATTTCATTCGATAGAAATAATTATTGAAATCAGGTCTAAATTTACACTTTTTTTTGATATTCTGACAAATTAAGATAGCATACAGACTTGAAAAATATTTATTTAGATGGGTTTTAACTACACCTAAATTACTGGTTATGGAATTTTTTGTAGCTATTTTAGTTAATTTTGAATTAATTTAAAACCGACTTTTTGACAATTTTCCCCGATTCCGTCCCTTTCGCACTGCGGGTCTTTCTGCCTGGAGTAACGGGGACCTTTGCTAGCACGGTATATCACCTTAATTAAACTTTTATTTATTTCGCCCTAACGAGGCCGCAGCGAGCGTCGTAACAGCCACTATGCATTGCGCGCTGATATGAACGTTATTTCAATGTCGACACTAATCGCCTTAAGGGAATCATTGAGTTAGAGCCCGCGGCCGCGATAAACCGTGGGTAGTGTAGATCGGACACTCAACCGTCGTTTGAACAATTTGACATAACGCTGTACAACCACGCTAAGTAGAGGTTTCGCAAGGAGTATTTTTATTCAAAAGTTTTATTATTAAAAAAAAAACTAACTTTAGGAAAATCTGTTCGTTTCAGAGTGTAATAAACTTCATACAAGTTTTAATCCATAATTAATATGTATGGAATTTTGCTCAAGTAACCTTAAACCTCGCCATGACAACTTTTTTTAAGAGCAATCTTTGTTGTTTATTTTTCTCATTACTGGAATGATTTCAGATGATTCTGTTTCGCTTAGTGTGTGCATTATATTCTAGAAAGAAATACTTTTTTTTTCACTTATAGTATTACTATATTCTTCAAACCACGAAGAATAAATTAGGAAACTTTGATGTTTTTGCGGGTCCTATTCTCAATGATAGCCTTAAGCCTTATTTGTTCTGTGAAGTAAACGAACTGTACGTACTTCTCTCATAGACTTAGTTTTGTTCTCAACATTTATAGAACAAAAACAAATCAACAGAACACAGAACCAGACGTTATTAAACAAAAACATTGACGAATATAAATAATTATTAATTTTAAAGTTCAATTAAATGTAAAGTTCTAAATTATCCTCTTTGTATTATAAATACAGGAGGAAGTAAACAGTGACTTTTGTAATTTTCTGATAACACAGTGAAATACAATCGTAAAAATTTTATTATCGTTGAAAATACGGGGTTTTATGTATTGAAAAAAAATCTATTTCTTCGCGAAACAAGATCTACATGTGTTTCAAGGAAAGTAAAAAATAAAAAGTTAAAAGTATGTGGGCTACTCTACTTTGTTTAGGTAAGCGATACAAAGGTTGATTAATTTCCTGTTAAGTGACTTAATAGTATTTAATTACAAGATAGTATTACTTATTATGACTGCTTTTGCAGGAAGTTTAATACTTTCCATCAGCCACGAAGTTGAAGGATTCTCGGTAAGACTACCAACGTCAACGACCTTGAACTAAGTAACTTTGTAACCATTTTATACGGTAGCTATAGCATTTTTCAACATAAGAAACATACATAGTAATCTGCATGATACAAATAGTGATGTGGTTTTTACTGAATTTCATTATAATATACAGAAGTGAAGCAAGAAGAAGAAGTGAACCCTTATTTCTCGATTTTTTGTTCACTTGTAACAACATAACTGCTACAGTTTTTATCGAAACAGTATGAAAATTTGTAAACTTCTAGAGAAAATAATATAATATGGTTTTCTCAGTTCTTGGAAATTAATTTAATTTTAGATAAAATAAATTAAAACACACTATTTTCCCACTTGTCAGCCGCAGCGACTGAGGTAACAGCCATGTTACAGTGCGAGCTGATAAGGACTTTATTTTAATATAGTTTTGTTCGAAATTTCAACCAACAGGAATCGAGTTGCTAATTATTCCGACGGAGCCACCTTAAGAGTCCGTAGAATATCAACTATACAACTTGATTTAATTTGCGAATGTTTAAACGAAATGTTACTTTAGCTTTTTGATTAACCAGTTCCAAAGTTAACATGTAACGAGCGCGATGAAGCCTACAGAAAGTAAATTATAGACAAGTCATAGACAATTATTATAAGGACCTCAAAAACGTCATCATACCTGCCATTTTCAATGAAAAGACGGGTAAATATTTAGCAAAGAGACATAACATTGGTTGAAGGGGAGAAGGGGGAGGTAACCCCCATAATGTTTTACATGACGCAAATGATTAGTATTTTCTTTAGGTCCAATTTAATTAGACACCTGATCCTAAGAAAATTGTTCTGAGACATGGACTTATAAAATGGAAAATAATTATTATAACATACAAACTTGTGTTTAACATTTCGGATACGGGACTTTTGAATATGGTATACCGTGCCCCCCTTGGGTCAAGGATTCAAATAAGAAAATTGTTTAAATATCGCGCTTAGGATTGGGATGGATAGCACCATTTACTCTCGTACACCGCCGTCACGTGCCCTCTTTGGGTTCAAAGTGTCCCTTATAAGGATTCAAGCAAGAAAATCATTTATCGCGTTTGGGGTTGAGCGAGGTCCTCTCTACTTTACACAACAGAGCCGCATCGGACATCACTTTCATACGCCACCGTCGCGTTTGGCAAACCTATCTTCATACAAAAAAAGTTACACTGTTGCATTTATGCAAACATGTGTGATTTTATTTCCCTTCACTGAAAATCGTCGAACTTCAAAGCGCAAGCAAAAAGTGTCGGTGAAGATTGATCACACCTCGAACTCGGGTACTCTTAAATGAAGAATAGGAAACAGAAGTGAATCAAAGGGTATCTCCCGCTAATTGACTGTCTTTAGACTGAACTGAACTGCAGGTCCAGCCAGGAAACAGTCAGCCTTATTGATGCTGTCGGGAATATCGAGAATTTTAAAGCAACGATAGCTGACCTGGAGATCATTTGACATTCACAGATGGAACTGGAATCTGAATTAGGTCTTCTTAAAAAAATGGCAACTCCTGCAACTGCAAAAGAAAACGCAAAAAGAAGGAAAGGGTTGATTCACCAATGGTTGGACTGGTTGATTAAAAGATCTAATGAATACACCTCATTTTAAAAGAACATACTCCAATTTGAAATTTGAAATTTATGGTTATACCTGTAACAAGCTGCTCATGTGAGCGTGTTCTCCAAGATGACACATGTTAAGTGAAAACTGAGGGCAACAATGACACAAGATCGCCTGCAGTGGATGATGTTGCCATATATTGAGCAAGAGTTACCGATGACTATGTCTGTAAATGAGATTATTGAAGAATTTAAGGTGCTCATTCCAAGAAATCGCAGAATGCTCTTATAAATTCACTAGTAGACGCTACGTAGCGTCACTTGCGTTAATCCCGTTTCTGGCGATCTCATTAGAATTTCCCAAAATATCTTCTAAAGTAGAGCCACTGAGTGATGGCACTTATGACAGCTGCATTTAGTGATGAGGTACATTTCAAATTTCGGTTAAAAATAAAAATCAAGTGTGTGTTTACTCAACATTAGACGCGTCATTCAACATTCAACATAGTGATACAAAAGGAAAATGTGCCAAAACCAGTGGCGTAGCTATCGGAGGGCTATGCGGTGTAGTGCCCCAGGGTCCCCAAGAGATGTTTAAATATCTAAATCGAAAAAAGTACTTTACTATCATTTATTTTCGTTTAGTTTAACATCGTCATTGTTTTGTTTTTAACAAAATATTATTGCGTAACTTGGCGACCTCAAACACGACCTATAAAAAATGAGAAACTTTAAAAAAAAAAATCTTTGTTTCTATGCGAATTCTATTGCACAATAAAGCAACATTCAAATCGAAAAATAATAACCGAAACAAGAAGTACATCACTATCAACAATGAAGTATTACATTTTTTTATTCACACTTGCTTATAAATAATTACGATACTTTGTAGGCATTTAAACGTCATAGGCGCCATCACTCAGTGGCTCTACTGTAAGCGGATGTCTACGTACTTTTAATCCAAATTTCATGTTCATAGATCTAGTCGTTTGAGATAGTCTATAGATCAGTCCGGGTATTATTTGATATATGTAGATTTGTAATGTCCACAGTGAACGTACTATCGAGGGAAAATCCTCTGACACGCTTTTCGCCCGTATTGCAATAGAATAAGAGCGAAAAGTGGGTCTGCGGCAATATCTTTGCTGGTACATTAAATATATACTTTGTTTTATAATATGATGCAATAATAAATACCATTTAAAACTTTTCTTTGTTCTTTAGACAATATCCCATTATAGAATTTAACAAAATCAAACTTCTTTTATAATTTACTGAAAGTTGGGCCCCTTCTCCCTCTGCTTGTGCCCAACTGATTTCTAGATCCTGCGCACGCATGTGGTTGGTGACAACATTATTTATAAATCCTGTATTTTGTACTACAGAAATGTCAGCAAGCCCAGCTATGTGTTCATAACGGCTTAGAAAGATGCGGACAAGACATCTACACAAAGAAGTTTCGAAAATTTTTGGATTGGTGTGATTTAAAGGAGTATAATTGTTTATATTCTGCAGGTTGGTGTACATGTCGTCAGCACATCGTAGAATTGGGCATATCATTATCTGCCCAGGCATACTGTATTTCTGTTAAAATTAGAAAGGTCGCCTCACTCTGCTCCGATTTGCTTGGATCCCTAAATTTATTTTCAATGCATGTGCTCGTAAAGGCCCACTTTTTATGCATCAAAACCGAACAGAAAGTCGATTACTTTGCCCTAGGGCTTTAATATATATATTTTTTAATTTGTTTACAATGGTTGGCTAACCTGCAGCCTTTCCTGTGTACCATAGACGTTATACTTTTTTTGCACCGTTTAACGGCTATGGATACAGTCCTTTTGAGCCAATTATAATTTAAAGTTCACAAGATTATATTTGTTTTCATTTCCTCACACTATACATTGAAAAATGTAGTATGATACACGGGCGTAAAAGCAATAAATTACTCGGTTACGTTTAAAACACTCGCTACGCTCGTGTTTTAAGGCGATTACCGTCGCCAAATTAGCAGCTCGATGTTTGTCTGTATGAATATCGACCGAAACGACATTGAAATAACGTTCAAATCAGTGCATAATGCCTGGTGGCTGTTACGACGCTCGCTGCGTCCTTGAAAGGACAAAATAGGAGAAAATAATACTTTTCACATGGGCGTCATTGTTCGATTGAATAATTCTATGTTATATTTATAGCTATCAAGTTTATCTATTTATCAAAGCATAAATGAAATAAATTACCTAAACCGCTTAGGAGCAGCAAGAAATTCAAGCCAAAAAAACACCATTCAGTTGAAACAATTTTTCATATAGAATTTTTGGTGGTACGAAAAAGAAAAATGTTGCATATGTTGTCCTAGAGTTGATAATCCATAATACATTTTTTAAATATTTTTGGTTTGGCCATAAAAGAGGAGTAGGCTTTAGAAAGTACCCATTTGGCGATATTAAGGGCCTTAAATCGTCCTCGTAATTTATTCATTTGCGCCCTTGTAGCATAAACTACTATTACATGTCCAATTCTACGATCTGTCCACGACATGTGTAATTCGAGTTTCTCCCGTATTTATTTCCCAGTAGCTATCAAAATTCTCATAACCAATCTAACACATAAGACTCCAAAGCATCACCCATGCTTTTGTATGTCATAATAACTGAATAGCCCCCTGATTTTCTGGATCATTCTTGACTATATTTACATAGCTTAGCCTTAGGGTAGGATTAGTCTCATGCTATACGCAGTCAATATTTATAAAACTTTAAAGAGGCTTTTTATTTGTTTTCTTACAGATTTCCTTCACACAACCAAGGATAAATGTGCAAACCTACCTCCTCTAGACAAGAAGCAGACATCAAAAACTCCATTCAATAACCCTACCATAAACCCTACCCACAATGACCCTGAGCGTCCCTTATTCATTCCTCACGGAAAGATCTTTAGTCTTAATGACCCTGAAATTAAGGAACTGTACAAAAATAATGGCAAAGAATATCACAGAATGCTGGAGCTGGATAACCACTTAGCCAATGTCAATGGAAGGATTAAAGGGAATAATCAGGGTGTTAGGAAGGCCTTTGGTAAAGATAATTCGCTCGATAAGCCGACTGTTACAAGAAAAGATCGTAGTTACAGAAAAGTTTCCAGACGAGTTTGGTTGAGGTAATTTATTTTCAATAAAATCCCTAACAAAAAAAAAACTTTTATTTTAAAATAAATTCAAATTTATTTTAGAACATTTTGCCGAATGGGACCATGACAAAATATTCAAGTAATCTTATGTGAGTGTTGTAGACCCGTTTAAATGAAAATTATTTATTTTTCAATGCAAGTGCTCGTAAAGGCCCACTTTTTATGCATCAAAACCGAACAGAAAGTCGATTATTTTGCCCTAGGGCTTTATTATAATTTTTTTAATTTATTTACAATGGTTGGCTAACCTGCAGCCTTTCCTGTGTACCATAAATGTCATACTTTTTTTCCACTGTTTAACGGCTCTGGATACAGTTCTTTTGAGCGAATTACAATTTAAAGTTCACAAAATTATATTTGTTTTATTTCCTCACACTATGCATTGAAAAACGTAGTATGATACACGGGCGTAAGAGCAATAAATTACTCGGTTACGTTTAATCGTCCTCGTAATTTATTCCTTTGCGCCCTTGTAGCATAAACTACTATTTGCGTTGCAAATAGAAATCCTTTGCGAAAAAATCCTTACATAACATTAATTTTTCAATCAATTAAATTTCACAAATAATTTTTTGGAAGGGGGATATTTTACTAAAAAAAAAAACAAACAAAAAACAAACTTAAATAACAGGTTAACAAATAATAAAATTATAATTCCTAAAGATTAAAAATTGAGCCAAAATCACTGTCGTCTCGGGGAAGAGTACCCAGGACCCTAGCGGCATAACCGTTTTGAATAGCTAGGCCAATTCTTTAGCCGAGGTATGCGCCAGCCCTGGGATCTCCGGAGACATTGACCAGTAGCGACGATAGTTCCTTATAAAGCTGTCGTGCTCCCAGACCCCATGGCCCGAGGGTTTCAAAGCTGAAAGGCGCAAATATGTAGCCCGCGCTAAGGGTTGCATGCGTGCGCCGTTTGATCCCCTCGCAGACACTAGTGAAAAGTATTTTTATTTAATTTTTGTAGCTAAATATTTTTCGAAAAACTTCCATAAACCTTTTTTTTCGGAACTTGTTATTAAAAGTAAAGTAAAAAGTAAAAGTAAAAAATGTTTTATTGCTTCGAAAAAAGTTATTACAGTATTATAAAAATCATACAAATAAGTACACTGCACAGAAATAAAAACAATTTGAACAGGGGTCGCCAAACTTGGCCAGGCCAGTAACGCGGGGTACCAAAAATATGTTGCGGTGACAATGAGTATCATTACTACAAATATATACAAGGTGACTTTTTGATCATCGTCCAAATTCATACCGGTGGCTTGGTAAGTGATCAGTATCATGGATCAATAACAATTTTGGTGAAATTCGTAAAATGAAATTTCGACTCCCCATAGTGATTCACTCGGGACTGGAACTGAATTTCTATGGGAAGCCGAAATTTCATTTTATGAATTTCACAAAAATTGTTACTGATCCAAGATACTGATCACTTATCAAGCCTCCAGTATGAATTTGGACGATGATCAAAAAGTCACCTTGTATATAATTAAAACTAATAAACAAACATGAGAACATACTTAGAATAAATCGTTAAACAGAAAAATCATTTAAAGTTATCTATTTAAAGTTATCTAAGACAAACTCATTATAGAGTAAAGATTCTGTCTTGTCATAATTCAAAGTAAACAACCAGTCAGCTACCTTGGATTTTGCTTCTGCTATGGAACATGACTTAATGTCACATTTTAGGGTTGCGCGAGCAAATGAATTGTCCAAACCTACCTGCGAAAGCTGTTCTAACTTTTATATTATAATTTAATTCATAGTAACAAAGCTCAGAGAGCAAGTAGCATTCGCGATAAATTTCGTCAGATTCAATCTCGCTCGAACCTTCTAGCTAGACTAAACACTAAGCAATTCTTATCTTATATCAACGAACTAAAATTTTATAAATCGCTTAAAAATTGACGCTACCATTTATGTGCTCAGGTGGGCAAGGCTTATATTTATGTGTATTACGTTGATCAGTCTTGCGTTGCACGGTGCGCCGTTCGCACTAGTGAGCACATCAAAACTATAACAAAATGCCGGGTTGCACCGTGAAATTGTGCATAAGCAACTCGAGCAAACACTGCAAGAGTGACGGCATCAGTTTTTATGCGTAAGTATTTGAAATTTTCATATATTTAAAACCAAAAACTCTAAAAACGAAATAACCTTATAAATGATTGACACAGGAGACGTTAACCGCAATAATGTCATTCAGAAATGGGTCGGCAGGGGGCCTCGACGGTCTTACACCACAACATTCAAAAGATCTGCTATGTTAAACCATTGAAGAAACTGGTTGGACGTTACTGGATGCCATTACGCGTCTGGCAAACCTCATGTTGTCGGGGAAAGTGTGCGAGGAAATAACCGACATACTATATGATGCAAATCTCATCGCCCTAAAGAAGAAAGACGGTGGTATAAGACCGATTGCCGTTGGCAATACAATCCACCGGATAGTATTAAAAAGATGCTGCAGTCAATTTTCAGTCTAGCGATCCATCCGGTAATAACAACTGTAAATTAAATTTTTGGTTTTTAAATGATGGTACTATAGGAGGAAGAAAAAAAATAACTTTCTGGCTCCGGGCGTTAAAATTCTCGATAAGCAGTCGTCTCCATTCACGAAAACTCGGTCCCTTCCTGTGTAAACGAGCAAATATCTAAATTCATCGCATCATCCGAACGACTATAAAAAATGAATCCCCATATGGCTCTGTTTATAATCCGTTATTGCTTGTTTGTCTCAAATTTTATTTATGTTCTCCACATTTCAATTATGTGTGAAATTCAACACCCTTATTAAAACATTAGATAATACAATTGCACAAACTGCCAAATCATAGATTTACCAGAATTATGCAAAAAGTCTTTAGATCAATCTTTAAAGTTTAAGCTTCTTTCTTTTAATATCCGTAGCATCTATAAAAACTTTGATGCTTTCTTGGTGCTACTGGCAAGGTTGGATATTGATATGGATATTATAATACTTACGGAGTGTCACTTAATGGACAATACTTTGGTTAAAACATTAGTAGGATATAAAGTTTTTAAAACAACTAAGTTTATAAACAAGGCTGGGGGAGTAGTAGTTTACGTGAAAGAAAACTGGAACGTTAAGGTGACAGAATCCAGCATTGCCGAGTCAAACGGATTGGTTATTGAGTTTCCTGGATCACATACAATCTATGCAATATATCGCTCCCCAACAGAAGAATTTTCTGCTGTAAAAATATTTCTTCAGTCCCTTTACCAAACCTTTTCGTCTCTGATTAATACTTCTAATGTAATTTTAGCAGGTGATATTAATATTGATATTCTGGTAGATGACAGTGACAACGGTGAATACATCAGTTTAACATCAGAACTCGGCTTAAGACCGGCTATAACAAAACCGACGAGAATCAAAACATGTCTCGATCACATCTACGTTGGCGCTAAATTCAAAGCAGAGGGTTTTGTATGCAAAACTAGTTTGACGGATCATGACGTAACAATTGGTACACTTTCACTCACTTCTACGAAACCAAAAGTAGAAAGAGTTGTCTCAAAAATAGACAAAGAAGCTGTAGCATATGAGTTGAAAAACTACGATTGGGCAGAAGTCTTAACTCAACCAGATGCAAATTTGAGTGCAAAAGCTTTTATGGTGGTAATCGAAAGCACAGTTAAAAAACATACTAAAACATTTAAAGTGAGCCGCAAAAAATTCGCGCTGAAACCATGGATTACGCCCGGATTGATACGTTGCATGCTGCATAGGGATAAGTTGCACGCTAAAGCCCGTAAAGAACCCAATAACGTTATTTTACAAATATCCTATAAAAGATATCGTAACCATTGCAATGATTTATTGAAGAGATTAAAGACGCAGTATAACAGTTCATGTCTTACAGATAGTAGAGGAAACACTAAAAAGATGTGGAAGACAGTAAAAAATATATGTGGTCTTAACAAAACGAGAGAAAATTGTAATGAGCTCCTAACCGAAAAAGTAGAAGAATCTCTCGCAAACTGCAATGATTATTTTACTAAGGTTGGCCACAATCTAGCCAGTGAAACTATGAAAACACTAAACATGGATGAGAATGAACTGGCAAGTAACATAAAAGTACCCTCCGTAACCTCGGCCAACTCTTTCTTTTTGCAACCCACAGACGTAATGGAAGTGGAATATTTTATTCACCAGTTAAATATGGATAGTGCTCCTGGCATAGATGGCGTAACGAACAGCCTGATAAAGTTTATTTCCAAATCAATACTAGTACCACTGACTCATGTTTTTAATGCAAGTCTCAGTACTGGAACATTCCCAGACTGTTGGAAGGTTGCAGCAATAGTGCCTATATATAAAGGCGGAGTAAAGACACAACCATCCAATTTTAGACCGATTTCTCTACTGAGCGCATTCTCAAAGATACTTGAAAAAGTTGTGAATAAGCGTCTTGTCCACTATTTGGAAATGAACAATCTTTTATCAAATGCTCAATATGGTTTTCGAAGAGGTAAATCCACTGAGGATGCTATAACAGATCTTCTAAAAACCGTAAGTTCTGCGCTTGATAAGGGCAAGGCCTGTGTTGGCGTCTTCCTGGATTTGGCCAAGGCGTTTGACACAGTGTCACCAACAATACTTCTCCACAAACTGAAACAACTTGGAATTCGAGGCATTCCGCTTGAATGGTTCTCTAGCTACATAAAATCAAGAAAACAATGTGTCAAAATTGGAGAGCATATTAGCAAGCCCAATACCACAACATTTGGTGTCCCGCAGGGAAGCATTATTGGACCCACACTCTTCATTGTTTACATCAACGATTTGCTGAAGCTCTTTGATGATGATCCTAATGTGGGCACTTTTTGCTATGCAGACGACACTGCGATAGTGTTCCATGAAAAACATTGGGAAAGGGTAATGACTTGTGCTGAAAATGGTTTGACTAATGTTGCCAAATGGTTAAAAGAAAATCTTCTTACACTGAACACTGACAAATCGAAGTTCGTTTGTTTCTACAAAACACTGGCTTCACAACCACCGCAACATATTAGTGCATTAAAAATACACACATTTCCCCATGATCCTCAACTCTGCACCTGTCCCGTCATCCAAAGAACAGTTACAGTAAAACATCTAGGCGTTGTATTAGACGAGAAACTGACATTTTGTAACATTGCAAATTTTGTAGGGTTGTTTATCACAAAAAGTTATGCGGCGAAGTTTGGCTTGATGGTAAATTGCGTTTTACCCTCTTTTATAGACATGAAGATAATCGCGCGACTGCCGCGTTGCCCGAGAGTTTCTCGTTCATTTGTCGGCTGGGTTTGTAGCAGTAAACCCGTGTTGGTTGTTCCTTATTTGTTGGCGTTCAACGGCGAATGAAAATGGCGGAGGTGCCAACAGGAGTAGTGTTTTTGATATATTAGGTGGGTTTTTTTGTGTTTAAATTTGGTTAATTATTCATTTGTGTGGAATAGTTTTATAATTTTGTTTTTGTATTTCAGGAAGATTATTTTCGGACAATTTAGAAAAGGAATTTTTTCGTCGGGTTGGTGGGAGTTCTGAAATCGTCAGATCATGGTATGTATTGCTTTCTTTGTATTTTGAGTCACCGGAATTTTGTTCTCATTGTTCCGTGTGGTAAAGGTTTTAATATTGTTTTTTCTCTTCTAATTCCAGGGTGTTTTGTTTTTACAAGATCTTCGTGTTTGTCAAGATCTTCTTGTTTCCGAGATTTACCTGCTGGCAGAGTTTTGATCGCCGCGTGGTGTACGCAGTTGCAGATCCTTGTCTGCGCGGTCGAGGATCGCTGACCGTGAAGGGGGCAGCGGACGGCGGGTCATTTCCGTGGTGGTTATTGAAAAGGTTCAAGTAGGTGTTGGAATTTTTTTACTTTTATCCACACACAATGGAGATACCTAGGACGGTATTGTTTTCTGGACACTTAGTTATGTGTCCTATTAGTATTCAAGGTTAAATTCTTCTTCCTGTTTCACCGAATAACCCAAACTGTAAAATTTAATGTTCTGTAATATTTTTTCTTTCCTGGTAGAACTGAATGGTGTACCAGACGATTTGGTTTAAGAGTATGTTCGACAAAAATTTATTGTTTGTAGGATCTACGGCTCCCCTGAGCTAGATTTTATTTAGAAAATTATTTCCCTTGTTTGTTTACAAGTTTTGTTACTTTTAAAGTTTTTTTTTATTTAATGTAATTTTCACAAGATTCCATGTAATCTAGTTACCTGTGGATAAGGCGGTAACAATTCCACCTAGTTATCACTTAAATGTTTATTTATGTCTTGGCAATACAAGATTCCAATGTAATATTACTACCAGATGTTAAGGCGGTACCTAACACAACTATTTTAAGGTACTTAAGGTCTTAGTAATGTCTTGGCAGGAAATTGCCAAATGAAGGTCTTGGCCAAACACTTGTAACAAAGATAATTTTTTCCGTGAACACCTTTCCTTAACTTGTGAATGTTAGATTTTAGTTTTGATAAAATTAAATAAACTTAATTGTATAGTACCTCGAAGTTTTCTTCAGAACCTTTTAACAACTATTAGGTTACAATTAGGTCACTGTTTAGTTTTATCTTGTCCCGTTGCACGACTGGTGGAAAGACCGGGTACCCTCCGGTTGTGCTACCTGACAATTTAAACCTCACACAGATGCTCTGTCTGCACGGATCAGAAAAATAATTCCAGTGATGAAGCGGCTTCGTCAAGGAGCACCCATAGATGTGCTCAAAATGGTTTACACATCCCTATGCCAGTCCTTACTACTTTACTGCATCACTGTATGGGGAAGTGCGGGAAAAATGTTTATTATCACTGTAGAAAGAGCACAGCGATCGATCTTAAAGGTAATGCTTAAAAGACCATATTATCAGTATCCCACAGCAGATTTATTTAGGGAAACTAACATTTTAACGGTGAGACAACTTTATATTTTACGAGCATCACTTTTTTATCACAAGCATATAATTAGCTCCCCACAATACTCATCTTTGCTCAGTAGGAGAATATACAGAGTTGCCCTTCCAGAAATTAAAACATCATTTGCAAAACGTTTTTCCTCATTTTCTTTTCCGTTTATAT
Source organism: Ypsolopha sequella (assembly GCA_934047225.1). Lineage (NCBI taxonomy): Eukaryota > Metazoa > Arthropoda > Insecta > Lepidoptera > Ypsolophidae > Ypsolopha > Ypsolopha sequella. Next base: position 16,925,719 of record OW204004.1, on the reverse strand, counting down.
ATAACACTGCCTGCAGATACAACGATATAAAAACGTTAGCAACTAATGAAGCTAAAACTATTATAACGAAATGGTTACTAACATTAAATTATGAAGAAACAGAGGTATTATTGCTAACAGTGTCCTAAATCAGCCCTTAAACAAACATATAATTGCTACTGTCTTTGTATTATTTTACATTCTATCAAGTTTAATAGCTGGAGTTTTGTTACAATGATTAGAGTTTTTAGTTCACACTTATATGTATATTAGTTTAGATTTAAGCCTTGTGCTAATTTAAAAATGTCCAATAATTTTTTTTTAATTTTTATTATTCTAAGTGTTAAATATCTTCCTTCTTGTTTTTAAACCTCGGATTAATTAATTAATTTTGATAATCAGTCTTGGATTCCACCGGACAAGTTAGACTTAGCGTGGGATCCACAGTTATTCTCATCACTATGCATGCACACTAATTTTAGTTCGTAATTAAGTAAGTTACCTTAAGCATGTAATAAAATAGTGTAAGCTTTTTGGTAAATAAAGATATTGTATTGTATTGTATTGTATTGTATTGTATTGTATTGTAACTCTTAACTCCATATTAAATTGCTCGTTTACAGAAAGGAGTTGGGATCAAGGCACGCTCCCCGGCCGCTTTGGTGGCCTAGGAATCAGGAAAATTTCAAGGTAGCGCTCCCTGCCTTCCTGTCCTCCGTCAATGGTAACAATGCTCTCTTCGGTAATAGTCGCTTCGGTAGCCAGCCAATCGGTGAAGTTGAGGTATTGGGCCTGACGGAGGCCAGAGATGCATGGACGCTAGCTTGTCCAGGCGAACCTCTGTCTTGAACTCCCAAAAACTATGGGACGAACCGCTCTGCATAAAAAAAACACAACAAAACCTTCTAGAAACTGCCGTGAGCCCCGTGGAGCGCGCCGCATCTACTTTATTGACTACAGGGTAACCAGTCGCAAATAGGAAGTCACATAATCAACGACAGCGTTAAGAGTCCCAAATAGGAAGTCAGGCATCTACTTTATTGACTACAAGAGAAGAAGGTACACAGTTAGGGAAGAAATGAGTCGCCTTAAGGGGCTTAGTATCGCTAAATGGGTACTTTCTAAAGCCTACTCCTCATTTATGCCCAAACCGAAAATGTTGAAAAAAATTAATATGAATTATCAACTTTAAGACAACATATGCAACATTTTTCTTTTTCATACCACCATAACCTCTATACGAAAAAATATTTCAACAAAATGATGTTTTTGGCTTGAATTCCCTACTGCCCCTAAGCGGCTTGGTTGATTTAATTCATTTTTGCTTTGAGTAGTAGATAAACTTGATAGCTATAAACAAAACATAGGATTATTTAATTGAATAATCATGTCCATGTGAAAAGTATTATTTTCTCCTATTTCGCCCTATCAAGGATGCAGCGAGCGTCGTAACAGCCATTAGGCACACCGCCCTGATATGAACGTTGTCGTTGAACAATGTCGTTTCCGTCAATATTCGTATGCCGACAAACATCGAGCTGCTAATTTGGCGACACTAATCGCCTTAAGCTGCAAAATGTTTAAATTGAGAGAACCGAGAATGCAGTATCTTTTTTCAGGAGACATCAAACATCAATAATTTTTCAGAGTTCATCAAGAAGATCCTCAAAAGAGGAAAAATTATCGATAATTCAATAATATTTAGAAAGAAAGAAAGAAAAGTAATTTATTTTAAAATACCACAGACACGAGAAAAAACATACAAACATACAAAATCACAAACAATACAAATTAACAAACAGATCGAATAAATATAACACTAAGAAAACAGTGGTAAATAAAAAAGGATTACAGCTCAGCTTAATGCTGCAGTAGGGGGTTACGGCGCTGGTATTCTGCTGAACCCTGACTTAAAATGAATATTAAAACTTAACCTATACCTATGCTAATTTAAATTGTTTATTTTAAACACAAGTTCAATGTCAAGTTCTAAATTATCTAATTTGTTATATAAATGTAGGAATGGGTGTTATTTTTAATTTTCTTTTTATTTCTGATAACACAGTGAAATAAAATCGTTAAACTTTTATTATTGTGAAAAATACGACATTTTATATACTGAAATATTGCTATTTATTTGCCAAACATAATTTACATGTTTTTTAAGCCAGGTTAAAATATGTGGGCTACGATATGTTTAGGTAAGTAATATAAATTTAATAACAAGTGACTTCTTTAATAACAAAGGTTGTATTACTGATTCTTTTTCAAAGAAAACTCGCTATATGGTTAAAAAATTGCCCTACTATTTAATAAAATCATTTTACAATCAACATTTTTATTAATTACAAAGTTTTATTAGGTCTTTACATATGAAATTGCCGTTTTCTATAGAGAATTTGAAGGAAACTCAATTTTTAGTACTAACATTTTTGCATTTTTTAGGAATGACAAATCAAAATTATTTAATTTCTTTTGTGTATGAATAAGACAACATTAAGCTAACAGAAACATTAATTTTATTTTTGAAAAGTGTTAGCTGTAATCATAAAAATGGATGGCATTTAGGACAAGCTGTTTTTGAAGATTTAATTTTTATAATCAAACTGAAAATAAAAACAAAATTCAATACGTAGATGTAAAAACCTTGAAATCAACTTTCTACCAAAAAACAAATAATTGTAATAGCTATTGAATTACAGGAATTATGAATTCATGAATTTGTAACAAAATTTCAGCAGTTTCATATGTAAAGACCTATTATTTTATTATAAAATCAGTGATATGGTGGGATATAATTTTATTTCATTACTATATTTTATTCTTTTGTAAATAATATAAATTCAATTGCCATGTATTATTTTATTGCAAGCCGATATCTTTGGTTAAATATACCCAATTATAAATGTTTGTACCACCTAAAATGTACCATATTTATTACAAATAAATGAAATCTGAATCAGAATCTTATAATGACTCCTTTTGTAGGAATTTTATTACTTTCCATCAGCTACGAAGTTGAAGGTTTCACGGTAAGATTTAAAACATTTCTATTTTATTGTAAGGGTTCCGCCAAAGGGGACCTATACAGGTGGAAAAAATTTAAGGGCCCTGGAGGGGAGCTACCTTAAATCGTTTAGTTAGCTCATTTTACTGAAAGGAAACATTCCTTTATTTTTTAAAAGAAACAAAATTGCATTTAAAGATATTCTGAAATTCGCTTGTCTCACCCGGGAATCGAACCAACTAAAAATTAAAAAAATAAACCCTCGCTATTTTATCATACGAATCGGTAGGATTATTGTTTAGAATAAAATTTGTCTAATAAACATTTGGTCTTACACTCATCTGTTGTACGAGATACTCATGAAATTAAATATTTATTACAAGTTCTTTGTTAACAACACCTAGTACTGTTCACTGGTAACAAGTAAATGAAACGTTCTAATTTTCTTATCTCTCTTACATCCAAAGACATCGTATGAAATACAAGCTTGCTAATGTTATTTATCTTAAGTACCTTGTTGAAGACTTCAATAAGAAAATCGTTAAATGGTAATAATAAATGTATTGCAGAGCACAATTACTTCTTGCACTAGGCGTACTGACGAAAAGTTTAAAAAAGGAACGTATTTTTTTTTGCAACGCGGAGCAACAAATTTGAAGTTCGAACCATAAATTTCGTTCGAAATTAAAATTTTGTTTTGTTTTGCTTTCATTCCGTGCTGTCATTGTGTAATAATGGCGTATAATTATTACTTTACAAGTAAACAGTACTAGGTATTGTTAATAAAGAACTTGTAATAAATATTCCATTTCATGGGTATTTGATGGTCTTTGAATGCAGTTTTGTTTCTTTTAAAAAATAAAGGAATGTTTCCTTTCAGTAAAATGAGCTAACTAAAGGATTTAAGGTAGTTCCCATCCAGGGCCCTTTCATATTTTCCACCCTGTATATTCCACGTATAGCGAAGCGTCAGTATACGTCTGCGTACACGCATCCGCAGACGGTCGATTGATAGCAACGTCTTCGATGCGATTTATTATCGCAGCAGTATCTTGCTGTGATCATTAACTCAACTGTCCATTGGTTGAATCGGTTGCCAACTAGTTATCAACCACCAAAATAATACAAAAACTGAATTTTCAAAATTGTTGTCAGAGGGTACACTTCAAGTGCGAAAGTATCGGAATTCGACAGGATGTCTTTGTTTTTGATAGTTGGCAACCAGTTGGCAATTGATTTAAAGAGACATATAATATCGTGGCGTAGTTTGGGAAAAGCCTTTGCCCAGCGATGGACTGCTATTGGCTGATAATGATAGTGACGAATTAAAAACCTATTGTAATCTATTCAGTTTTAAAGCATAGCGTACGGTTATAAATAAATAAGTAATTAGGCCTTGAGCTCTTTGATACTAAGATCCATTGTATTTGGTTTTTTGTAATGGTGTAGGCTGTAGCTCTCAAAATAAACTCATTTTCTTTCTTTCTTTCTTTCATTGAATCTCATCTATCACTTGTCAGCGGACAAGATGAAAAAATATATCAAAAGTGCGTGCATGTACTTTTCTCTTTTGACCAAATACGAGACTTTCTCAAGGGGAGACGACAGGGTAAACAAATTATTATTCTATTTAGTCCGTCATTTAGATTATAAAAAAATATTGGACATGTATTTTTTTTTGTCAATCAAACAAAAAATGACAGAGATAAAGCGCGCCAAAGTTTGGGAGTGGGGGCTGGTGACGTCACGCCTAGGAAAAGTGTACTTAGGCGTGACGTCACGCGGAACTTTAGCGGGCTATATCTTCACCATTTTATGTTTAATTGACAAAAGAAAAAATACGTGTCCAATATTTTCTGATAATCTAACTGACCGACTAAATGGAATTTTTTAGTCATCATGCCTAAGATTTCGTATGTTGTTGGTGACAACGTTGTTTCTGTATTTTTGTACTACAGAAATGTGAGGAAGCTATGGTATGTGTTCATAACGCCTTAGAAAAATGTGGACAAGACACCAAAACAAAGGAGTTACGAAGATTTTTGGATTGGTGTGATATGAAGGAGTACAATTGTTTATATTCTACAGGTTGGTGTATATAAATCGATATATTTCCTATTCAAATTCAAATTCAAATTCAAATAGTTTATTTTGCAAAGCAGGTATAGATATATACACTTTTTACACGTCAAATTTAATCTAATAAAGAAAATATATGTAATAGAATAATAAATGTACATGAACTAAAGTAAAGGTTTATTTAATTTATGTAGCAATATATTTACGATTAAAATGATAGGTAAAATATATATTATACAAGGTAAAATCCAATCAGCCCGAACCCATACCGGAGACCCGGCCAGGGACCAGGAACAAGGTTCAGTGATCACCAACCGAGCCCCCAGCACGAATCCAGGCGGCCGACCAAATCCCATCCTATATACTACATACTAATAGGTTACATATATAAATACATGCCTACCTCCGCCCATTCGATTAGTCTTGCTAAGAAGAAGGGCAAGAAACTTAGCAAGATCATGTCTTTTTTTCAACATAAAACTTATACTATACAATATATGACTTATATCTACTTTAACCAAGGGATAAGAAAATACAAGACAGTAGGAATTCAGGTTAATGAAAAAAAGAAAAACATATATATCTTTGTCTACCTGTCTCATATAGTCCTTTTCCTTTTACAGTCTATAATCAATTAATGTTTACACCTTAGAGGAATCATAAGTTAAGAAATTATACTATTTAATTAAATTATAACTTACTACGAGTATCATTATCACTGTAACACCATGCTTCACCATCATCCAAATATTCATTTATTTTATAATATGCCTTTTTCAATAGGCCCTGCTTAATATACAGTTTAAACTTATTCTCTGACAAAGTAAGGACCTCCTTTGGAAGTTTATTGTAAAATCTTATACCATGTCCTACAAAAGAGGTACTCACCTTAGCGAGTCTGATTTTTGGAAAAGCCAGTTTATGCTTATTTCTGGTCTCCTTACAATGTTGCTTACCAAGCCTTGGGAAAGACTCAACATTTTTTCTGACATATCTAAGGACTTGGTAAATATATTCACAAGGAACCGTTAATATATTAATTTCTTTGAACTTTTGTCTTAATGAATCCCGGTGCTTCATATTATAAATAGCCCGAATTGCTCTCTTCTGCAAAACAAAGACTGCGTCTGTATCCGCGGCTCTACCCCATAACAGCATGCCGTATGACATAATGCTGTGAAAGTAACTAAAATAGACTAGTCTAGCAGTATCTACATCAGTAATTTGTCTTATGCGTCTAACAGCGTATGCGGCCGAACTAAGTCTACCACATAGGGCTTCTATGTGGGGACCCCACTGAAGACGAGAGTCTACCGTAATGCCTAAAAACTTTGTTTCGTTAACTAACTCCAGCTTGGACCCCTGCAAAAGCAAATTACCATCCACTTGAATTACATTTGGTAACGTAAATTTTATACACTTTGTCTTTTTTGCGTTTAAAACTAAATTATTTACAGTAAACCAATCAAGCACCAGTGATAAAGTTGTATTCGCGTCGTCAAGGATATCTTTACGTCTATTAACTTTAAAAATAAGTGACGTGTCGTCTGCGAATAATACTATCTTCGTTAAGTCTTTAACTAAATATGGAAGGTCATTTATGTAAATTAAAAACAGCAAGGGCCCTAATATGGAACCCTGCGGGACACCCATTTTAACTAATGCTCCACTTGATTTTACCCCGTTAATGTCTACCTTTTGAATACGATCACTAAGATATGACTTCAATAACGCCAAAGATTTGCCCCTCACTCCGTAGTGATCCAATTTACATAAGAGTGTTTCATGATTAACGCAATCAAAGGCTTTCGAGAGGTCACAAAATACACCAAATGCATCTTGCTTTTCTTCCCAAGCATCAAAAATGTGCTTAACTAAAGCAACTCCTGCATCTGTGGTTGACATCCCTCTAGTGAATCCATATTGTTCACAGTGAAGTAACTTATTTAAATTAAAATGAAATAACAATTGATTAAAAACTATTTTTTCAAAAACCTTACTCAATACCGGTAAAACTGACACAGGTCTATAGTTTGAAGGGTCCCCGTGGTCGCCTGATTTAAAAAGGGGGATCAATTTACTAAACTTCATTAAGTCAGGAAAGATACCATCATCTACACATTTATTAAAAATCTATCTATTAATAATCTAATCTATTGACTATAAAAGCAGCTGGTTTTGTCAGAGATACAACAGTAAGTAAGTTATTTAAGTGGATACTTCTTAAGTCACCTCTTTACTCAATCACAGAGGTAGAAATCCTCTGACCTTCTGTTAGCTGTACGACGACTGAAGGTCTCGTTCCTTATCGAATCCCGATGGAGTGCCACCGTACGTCGTCAAGAGTTGTGTAGAAGTACTAGAAGAACCACTCCTCTACATATACAATCTGTCCATTAAACTTTCAGTATATCCGCGTATATGGAAAACCACCAGAGTTACGTTTGTACCCAAGGATGGTTCTAGATCGAAAGTTGAAAATTACGGGCCTATAGCCGTTTTCTCAGGCTTTGGGAAGATATTCGAAACCATGATCAATCGCAGAGTTACCCTACAAGGATGACTACATTTATCTAACTGCCAACATGGCTTCCGATCAGGCAGATCAACTGCAACCAATTTGATCAACTTTGTTGATTATGCCATAAACTCGATGGACAAGTGCAGACCAACTGATGTAGCCTACTATGATTTCAGAAAGGCATTTGACCGTGTCGACAATGAAGTGCTTCTGCAAAAATTCGCTGCAATAGGTTTCACACCCAAACTTTTAAAATTACTTTGCCTACAGGGAACAATACGTACAATTTGCCGTTTTACTATCATATTCCTATGAAACTAATTCTGGAGTCAGTCAGGGAATACTTTGGCTCCAACTCAATTTCTCATCATGATAAATTACCTCTTGGAATTTGTGAGAACGGCTCGGTGCTTGATATTCGCAGACGATCTGAAACTCTACTTGAGTATAGGTGATCTGGGTGATTCCGAGGCACTATATAATGATATCAACAGTGTTGTGGGTTAGAATGAGCGCAACCACTTAGAGTTTAATAGCTCTAAGTGTAAGGTGATGACGTTTACCAGATCCCGTGCCTCTAAGGGATTATAACATAGTTGGGACTCCATTAGCGCGCGTTTCACAAAAAGGAGAATTGAGACTAACCGGGGAAAAAATAAACGGGTATTATCTTGACCTATTACCATTTATGTTCGTGGCGGGAATGATAGAAATAGACACCCTGGAGTTAAGACGTAAGCTGGCGCTACTAGTGCACTAGTATCTGCTATTAAACAACCGAGTGGGCGACCCCGCAACGTTCGCGAGATGTGCGCTTGCGGCGCCGGACCGGTACGCGATGCTGCGTTTGCGCCCTTGTTACCCAATACGCTTGTTACACACCCACTTTCCATGCGTGTACGCTTTTGAAACTTCTGACCACTCAGTGTCAATAAGTTGAAATTTGTTACAGCATACTTACAAAATTTGCTGTCAGTGTAGGTCATTAAAAATCAATCAAACAAGCATTTACTTATCATCCTATCCTATCATATCCTACATCCTATCCTATTCTACTAAATTATAAATGTTAAAGTTTGGATGGATGGATGTTTGTTACTCCTTCACGCTGTAACTACTGAACTGATTGACCTGAAACTTTGCACAAATGTAGTTCGAGACCTGGAATAGGACATAGGCTACTTTTTTATCCCATAAATCAGTTCCCATGGAAACAAGAAATAGTGTCGTTCAGAAACGCGGCTCGGCCTTCAGCCTCGCCAAATATCTATAACTAGGGGATTCAATCAGTTATTAAAGACAGCCAAAGACACATTAGCAGAGGATTATATAAAAAATAGTGTCGATCAGAAAAGTGGCTCGGGCAAAAACACTTTACATGGGGATCAAATTAGAGATGATGAGAATCCAAAACATTCCCATATCTCCAAACCAGAGTCAGGTCAACCACGTACTAAAAAATTAATGAGCCATAAAATTTTACAGAATCGATACCACTATACAAAAACTTAATCAACGCGTTCGAAGCCGCGGGCAAAAGCTAGTGAATAATAAATTACAGAAAATATTTACATATAATAATATTTAATCAAAAATCAAATTACCCTTCGTTGATATAAGTCGTACCGGAAGTGACGTACAAGTCCTGAACATGCCCCCTTACACGAGATGCGGACTAAGAAGCATCCACTCATATTTGCATGTCAAAATAACTCGAGGTAGTGAGTTAGAATAGGCCCCTGATTATCTAACGAGTTAGGATAGTCATTGTCTGATGCATGACATACCTATTAAATATTTATAAAGTTTAAAAGGTGCTTTTAAATGTGTTTTTTTACAGATTTCTCACACACCGATCTTGACGAATGTAAAAACCTACCTCCTCTAGACATGGAGCAGGTATCAAACACTCCATCAAGTACCTCACCAAACGAAGATGAACACCCTATCTTAAGCTCTTCCGAAAATGAGCCTGAACGTCGCCAATTCGCTCCCCACGAAAAGAACTTTCTGTTTAACGACCATTTCGCTGAGAAAAAAAACAGAGGCTTAGCCATTGATAGTAATAGAAGGCTGGAGCGGAATGACCGCTTTTTCAGTGTGAACAGAAGGAATGGAGGGCATAATAAGGTTGCAAGGAGGGCTATTGGTGTAGTTAGTTCTCAAGAAAAATCGATTGACCCGTATCACAAGAAAGTTACCAAACGAGTTTGGTTGACGTAATTTAGTTCCAATAAAAATGGTAATGAAAAAACTATTTTGGTTTTTAAATAACATCATACTTATTTTTAGTAGGTACATTTTACCAGGGGGGACCATGACAAAATATTCCAATAATCGCATGTGACACGGTTAGTTTTAAGGTTCACTTGGCAGACCTTGTACTACTTTTAGAACCCATTGTCATAATTGTTGATTAGTTTTATAAATATTTACGGGATAAAGATCATAAAAAAAAATATAGGTAAAAATTAAATAGAAAGAAAAATTATTAATAATTCGTTAATATATGCGTTGCAAATCGGAATCATTTGCAATAAAAATTCTTAAAGTATTTTTCCAATCAATTAAAAAACACTGATTAATTTCTTCAAAGAATTTCGTTTACACGAACAAGCTGAGGGCAAAACTAGAAAATCATGTTTTTCCATAACTATATTTTAGAAGTGATATTTTCAGTAAATTTGTTGCTGCCTCTTGCTCAGGGTGAATTTGACCCAATACTTGATGAAGGTTACGTAAGTACTTAAATAACCTTAGAGTATATACTGGGAGTAATGATGACCTGCTCAGAAAATGAAACCACATGTAGGGAATACCTCTACAAAGCCATAAAAAAAAACAATTTCGAGAAAATATATCTGTTTACAGAAATTTGTTTTCTCGAACAAAATAAATCGTGTTCCAAGTGTGCACCTTCCCTTCCAGTATTACTACATATCAGTAACCTGCACGAAGCGGCAACATCGCATTTTTTAAGCCTGTTTAAAAAACGTGGTTAGTACGTTGCACTTGTGAGCGAAACTAAATTAATTATTAATTTGTAGATGTATTAATAGGAATGTTGAAATGAAATTTAGTACAAAGAACCCTCATAACATCCCCTATACGTGGTTTCATTTTCTGAGCAGGTCATCATTACACGGTGTATGCGTAAACTATAGAGCGCGCGTAAGTAAATTATAGCGTACAGTGCGCGCCAATCTTTTAGTCGCCTCTGAAGATAGCCGCACGAGGCGACGCAATAGCCGTTTTACGGTATCAGGGGGACGTTACAGGAGCGAGGGCGCGGAGCACACCCGCCTGCGTGCCGCACCACACCCTCCGCTCGCCATTTAGCAGATGTCAACACTATGCCTTAGTGTTAGTGCTACGTCCGTACACTACACATGCGCGCGTTACATGAAAAGTACCTTCGAGGAAAAAATTCCATGATTCGTTAAGTTTATCGTTGAATCTGTTTGTTATTGTTTTTTTTCCCTTATTTGTTGTTTTGTTGATTTAGTTTGTTAAAGTTTATAGTTGTTGTTATGCCTCGCGGACGTTATAGCATTTTAAGGCGATAATGTAGGAAAATGGTGTTTATATTAATTCGTTTTATTTATATAGTTAAGATCGGACTAATATAATAAATAAATAATGAAATAGGTAGGTGTAACAAGTACACCTTCCCACTTATAGTAAACATTTAATAATCAACCATTCATATTATTGTTTCCTTGACTGTACCTGCGCAAGCTTGCACTCGTAACTCAATCAGAGGCGACTAAAAGATTGGCGCGCACTATAAGCACGGGTATGAACACTGTTCATACCATTTTTAAAAGTAATTACCGTAAAATGTGCACTAACTTTTTGCTTAAATAATTCCCGGAAGCAAAACCAAAAGTAATATTATTTATTTTCATCGCTAACATTGATATAACAAAATTAATCAACGATATAAACAAAATTAATCAGCAGTTTGTACTATGGAAACTGCTTACGGTCGGGTCGGCACAAGGCGCTCCTAGCGATGCGCGTGCTCTATAATTTACTTATGTACACTCTAAGTAAAAACACTTTAAAAATCATTCTCATTAACAATACAATTCTGACACATCCCTTTCGTTTCTCTATATACAATAATATACATATACATTATTATATATTATTATATCATAAAAATATTTTTACAGAGAGTTGAATTTGCCAATATCCATCTAATCATCAATCTAGTATTAAAGCTATCATTGAGGATAGGCTCCGCAAAAACATCAAAGTTCCCTAATTTATTCTTCATGGTTTGAAGAATCTAGCAATAATATAAGTGAAAGAAAAAGAAGTATTTCTGCCTAGAATATAATGCATACACTTAGCGAAACAGAATCATCTGAAATCATTCTAGTAATAAGAAAAAAACAACAGAGATTGCTCTTAAAAAAAGGTGTCGAGGTTTAAGATTATTTGAGCAAAATTCCATACGTATTAATTATGGATTAAAACCTGTATAAAATTTATTACACTCTGAAATGAACAGATTTTTCCTGAAACGTTTAGTTTTTTGTTTTTAAATAAAGCTTGTGAATAAAATTCCTTCTTGTGAAACCTCTTCTTAGTGTGGTTATGTGTTATGTGTTATGTCAAATTGGTCTTTATTTGCTCAAGCGACCGACAACGGTTGAGTCTCCGATCTCCACTGCAAACGGTTTATCGCGTCCACGGGCTCTAACTCAATGATTTTCGTGTTCGCCAGAACTCTTACTAAGCGCTCTCTACTTATTACATCCTTATTTATTCATACTTTTCCCAAATTTTGAATTTTGTAACTTATCTCGTACAATAATCCACGACGTGAACCTAAAACATTTACACACAAAAATTACAAGCGTTTTAAATTCCTGGACGGCTAGTAGTTCTGTCAAGTGACAATTTTTGCTACGGCAGATTTTTTGTCTTTGTGTGCACTTATGTAATACTCACTTTTTGTTTAATCAATTCTATCATCAAGGGTATGCTGGTAGAAATCTCTTTCAGAGATAAGATCGCCTTTTGCTTAAACTGTAAGATTACTGATACTTGTAATACGTTTTATTCTTGTGTGCAATAAAGGATTTTGGATTGAATTGAATTGGATTAAAATTCAAAATTCAAAATTTTAAAATGTTAATGAATAAGTATAATTATTATCAGCGCACAGTGCAAATTGGGATTTCGGGCGAGCACGGTGCCGTTAAGCTTTTAACTTTGCACCTCTTCAGTGTGTCACAAAATTGGCCGATTTACTTCTTGGGTCCGAGGTATTCTACCTCTATATCTTTCATTTGCTGCCATAAAAAACTTTTACCACTCACCCTAGTTATGTATTTTTGAATATTTAACAACCTATCAATTGTCCTAACTTATCATCATCTTATTATCATGATTTATAAATAAAACAGTATTATGTAGCCCTACGTCAATGACTACCATAGGAACGTTGTACATTACAACTGCGGCAAGATAAAGAGTTGCATCAGCAACAACGTAAAGATCTGCGGATATGATGACCTGGACAATGAGCTCGCTGACTTTGACGAACTGTGCACCATGTACAAGGTTAACTGTCATTATAAACGTGGTCAGTATACTATTTATAATAAGGTCTAAAATCCAATTTAATCTGAGTAGTTCTAAAAGGGGCGCTGATTTCCTTGGAACCTTGAAAGACGACTGAGTACATAATTTTTATAGATTCAGTTTCCATTCCACCTATAGCGTAAATTTATTTCCCACTAGGATCTTAAACGGAATAAATGGCAGACATCTCCCTTATAGTCCAGTCAATCTAGAAATATTTGTATGGAGTAGGGTTTAATTAAACACTGGGTGAAAATTGGTAGGTAATTATATCAGTAGATGAACTGAAAAATTAAAATCCAAAGGAATGTCTGATATTTTTTTTTTAATGGCCCATTTGTTTAGACCATGGATTAGAACAATATCACTTAGTTCTAATTATTTTGGTAATATATAAAAAAAATATGGGCAATTTTTCCAGGATAAACGCCGGGAGTGGCAAAGTCCTGGAAAGGCTTAGGCAGTTCAAAAGGTTCGGCAGTGGACGAACAAGGCTGATGGATGGATTATAAAAAAATATATGTTCTTCCAGGAGTGGAGGGGAGTGTCAATAATATGAAAGTACTATTATTTCAAAGTCATTATACTCAATTCTTTTATTTACTGGACTATTATGACACAACGCAACTGATGTGATAATGTCTGATGTCAATAAGACTCTGATCCATCAGACGACGATACTATAATAATCTCTATGATTGCATCTGAACAATCAATGCGTTTCTTAGAGTTTTGAGGCCATCCTGCTTTTTCATAGCTATTGTTTACAAATTCTGTAATTTTTGAGCAAAATTAGGAATACACCGTGTAATGATGACCTGCTCAGAAAATGAAACCACGTATAGGGGATGTTATGAGGGTTCTTTGTACTAAATTTCATTTCGACATTCCTATTAATACATCTACAAATTAATAATTAATTTAGTTTCGCTCACAAGTGTAACGTACTAACCACGTTTTTTTAACAGGCTTAAAAATGCGATGTTGCCGCTCCGTGCAGGTTACTGACATGTAGTAATACTGGAAGGAAAGGTGCACACTTGGAACACGATTTATTTTGTTCAAGAAAACAAATTTCTGTAAATAGAAATATTTTCTCGAAATTGTTTTTTTTATGGCTTTGTAGAGGTATTCCCTAAATGTGGTTTCATTTTCTGAGCAGGTCATCATTACACCCTGTATATATTTGGTGCCACTTAAAATCATAATCTTAAATTTCACAGGTTTCAGACAAGTAGATATGGAGGTTTGTAAAGCAAGAAACCTAGCTGATGTTCAGTATCCAAGTAAAAATACTATTGTAGAAAATACCAATATTGAAGGTAATAAAACTGAATCGGGAGCTAGAACTGAAACATTAATTCCCAGTTTCGGGTTTTTTGACTGGGAGGAAGAGAATACATTACAATACCAGAAACGACAGATAGAACGGAATATAAGCGATAATATGCAAGAAGACCAAAACAGGGAGGGTCAAAAACAAGATGATCAAAATATTGAAAGTAAAAAGCAAGGACACCATATTATAGAAGGCAAAATACAAGACGACCAGATAGAAGATAAAACTTTGAGGTTAAGGATGGCATTGATAAACATAGCTAGGCGATTCAGATAATGTTTATTTTTCATTGCTAAAGCTGAGAATAATATGTAGTTTGTATTATAAATATGAAATCACTTGTATTGTCCCTCTTTATTAAATAGCATGATTGCACTGATGTAAACAAAACAAAGGTCATAGCGGGATAAAATATTTATGAGCTGTTTTTGTTTCTATGGTTACAACTAGTAGTGCAACTGAACAAAGTATCAAAAAATTCCGATTGGTTACGCGAAAAATATATTTGAAATCATGCAATCTTTTTTTCTTTTAAATATATTTAAGGTATTTAAATGTTTTTTGTACATTTTAATGAGCCGACTTACTCTGTGTGAAAAAAGATAAAGGATAAACCTTTAATATTTGTGCAAGAAACAGCTATGAACATTTTTGGTGATTTTATTTTTATACTAGTTAAGGGGCTATACCGTGAAAATTGTCAATTTTTGAAGTTATTTATCTGCTATTTTAAAGAAGTTCCAAGTAAAATAAATTAGTATAACAATTTTGGGACCTTTTACTAGATTTTGGTCTATCAGAAACGCGATAGGAGGAATTTCTTTCGATAGAAATAAAATTCTGACAAATTAGGATAGCATACAGACTTGAAATATATTTATTTAGATGGGTTTTATTTATACCTAAATTACTGGTTATAGAAAATTTTGTAGCTATTTTAGTTAATATTGCATTAATTTAAAACCGACTTTTTGACAATTTTCCCCGATTCCGTCCCTTTCGCACTGCGGGTCTTTCCGCCTGGAGTAACGGGAACCTTTGCTAGCACGGTATATCACCTTAAAGAGCAACCACAGTAATAATTGCTTTCATAAAATCTGTATTTGGTGTCACATGTTATTTATATTGAAAAACGTTGTTTGTCGAGATCATCTAAGTAGGTACGCCAGTACTACTATTTCAGTACAGGAAATAGAATTTCAAAATTAATTTCATAAAAATTTATGTAATAAAACAATTTTGAAGTTCTCGTAAGTTGAATTAGAATAAAAATAAAAATTTTGAATTAAAATAGTTTGAAATTCCAATTTAGAGAAACCAAAGGAAACTTTGCGATAGCAGCATACGCAATACGTAGGTAATAAGGTTTTGTTGAATAACTATTGAGTGAATTTTGAATTTAAGTGTTCTGTTTCGATTAATTAGAAAAAGGAGGGTTTTCTGGCTGCGAAACCGCTCCTGAGAAACAAAAAACCGCGCTTATGAAAAAAAAGCGCTCAAGTGCGAGTAAATAGACTTAAATAATTTTAACGAAAATTACAAACCTACGAAATACATGAAATAGAAATAGAAATAGAAAAAACTTTATTGGTGTCACACAATTAAAATACAATATAATCAATAACAAACAAAACAGAAGTGACACCCAAAAGGCCCCCACTCAGCATGTGTCATGGCACTATTCTGTACCACGACGCTGGTCTTCCGTGGACACCTCGCAGGGTAACATTATTTAGCATGCAACATAAGTAGCACCTAATATCTTAACCCGTAGAATTATTGAATTGAGATGACAATTGAATACAATAGACTCGCGGTACGATCCTACCTTATATAAGCAGACGTGTTAATTACAAAAATCTGAATATACATCTATTGCACATGTTTACAGAAAAACAGAAACATAAAGAAAATATTATAAACAACAGGATAGTATATTTGAGTTACCTAATTATTTTCTGTGAATCTGTAAGGTATTTTTTATATCTCAACTTAAAACAATTTAATGTGGCTATGTTACGCATCGGTGGAGGTATAATATTCCAGCATTTTGTAGCGGAATAACGAGAACTGCCACAAAATGCAGCTGTAAGATGTTTCGGACAGATCAGACGAGAAGCTAGTCTAATATGACGAGAAGAAAAGTTAAGTTTATGGTACAGATATGAGGGAGTATGTGATTTCATAATACCAAAGACAAGGCTAGCAAAATGAAGTGAACGCCTATTTGCCATATTCATTAAATTATTTTTATTTAGGTAGGGAGTGGGCTCTACGAGGAATATAAAAACAGAACCGTGCGCAGGCGTTCTGGATACGTTGTATTATTTTTTTTAGTTTTGCCCAAAATGCAACCACCAATAACTATATCTGCATAGTTAAGCTTGGAAAGTATCAGGGATTCACATAAAAATATTCTTATTTCCTCACTTAAAAACTGTCGCACCTGATACAGAACTTTAAGTCTGTAAACATGATTATGAAATTGTAGTCTACCGTCCATTATGACGCGAAAGAGCTAAGTTGGTAGCGTGTTTGGGTACGTAACCTTAAATCTACACTATAAATCGGCGTTTCCAGTATTGGTTATTGAAATACATCAGAAGGTAATAAATAGTACTAGTAATATATATAAATTTCAAATTCAGTCGACTGATGATGTCGTATTTATTTGTTTTTGTTGTTTATATGCATAATAAATAATCCATAAATAATTAAAAGTAGTTCAAAGCTAAATTATAAAAAATATGTTTATTTAAGTTTTACATAAATAATTCACAAAAGGAAACAGTATCAGCGCCATCTTGTAACTTTCTATTTAAGCTTTTGCTAAGCAGAGAAGAGCGCAACCTACTCTATCGTGGTACAAGTTTCCTTTCGCTGCCTTCACGTGGAGGTTCCTATAAGTATTGTTACAAGTAGATGGCAGCACTTGTTTGGTTTGACAGATTTATTAAAGATTTTCTTTTTGTGTTGGTAGTTCTTATTTTGGAGTAATATAAATAACAGCAGCAGCTGGAATTACAGGCAGATATAATCTGCAGTGAACATCTACGTGTTTTCGTACCTGAATTATACCGTAGACTTAGAAGTTATTCTAAGCAAGGAACCTATTGAATTTTCAATAAAATGGAGTTGATTTTTCAGATCTTTTTATTAAAAAAACAAATAATAATCTTCTTTATATAAACTTATTTTAAAATCAACTTTGATCATTTAAATTTCACAAATAAAATCAGCACTTAAAGTTTATGAAACCTATTCTAATCATAAATTTTATCATATTTATTTTGCGATGATACCTTTCTAATTAAACTTTTGTCTTTTAACACCGTTCTTTAAAATTTTTCGCACGTTAAACTCTTGAAATTATTGAATTCGTCAAATTCGAGAAAGTCTCAGGATTTTTAATGAAAATCAGGCTTTTTCTCCACTTTTAAAAGTTCCATCTGGTAACCCTACGTGTAAGACTATCCATTTGGCCAGGGTATTATTTGAAATCATTGCAGGCGCATATCTATGACGACTTAAATTTTTTTTTAATTTATCAATAACATAGTTCGTTTGTGGCTCGGGGCAGTGCGATGACGAGCAGTGCGATGCTCTCCTTTTTGAATAAGAGAGCCAGATTCTATGGCGGAGGAGCAGTGCTTTGTGTTCCTGTGGGTCTACCGCGTAATTCTCATTTTCATCAACATCAACTTGAGATTGAAATTTGACGTGCGTGCGACGGCGCCCGCCTAACATGCCATCTCTTTTGCACGCGTTGAATTTCGCATGCATTTGCTTGAAGTTGATACAAATGAGAATTACGCGGTAGAGCCCCTGCTCGGAGCTATCTTGTCTTGACCCTTGATAGGTGTTATTGCTTCTTACACAGGTAGGCAGAGTTCAGCCGAGGTGGGTGCGATGTCGCGTTACTCGCTCACAAGAGTCACAAGTACTGTCAGTTGAAGTTTGTCATTAATTTCAGGGAAACAAATAGAAGCATTCGAAATGTGAGTCTTTACAACGTGAAACAGAAAGGTGTAACCGTATTTGAAGAGCTTATTCAGTCAATGTTATAGAACAACTTTTACTATGGAACAAACCTTGTTTGTTGAACAAAACCTGAAAAATGCTATGCCGCTCGGCTGAAATGTATGGTAGGGCAGATATTTTTTTTGAGCTTTCAGGTTAGGCTCCATAGTAAAAATTGTTATACACCATTGACTGAATAAGCTCTTCAAATATGGTTACACCTTTCTGTTACACCTTGTATATTAATATTTTCTAACCATTAGCTGGACGCAAAAAGTCACCAACGAGGAGGTTTTACGACGCGTGGATCAAAGCGTCAAAACGAGAAAAGTTGCATATCTGGGTCATGTACTGAGACACGACAGATAAAAACTCCTGCAACTCATTATGATGGGTGGCTGGCTAAAGGAGTGTTTGATCATTGGCCGTAGAAAAAAGTCATGGCTTCGAGACATACGAGAATATACTAAAATATATAAAATAGAGGGGATATAATAAATACATACTAGTGGTAAACCTACATAAAGCTATACAAATACATACTAATCGAATATAAATACATAAATAATACTAGATACAGACCATGACTCTTATTAAATATTTATAAATTTTATACGAAAAAATTTGTTAAATTATTTTTTTCGTTTTTTAATAGAACATTAAATCTAATACATAGCCCAAGTGTCCACAAAATGCAAAGAGAAGGAGCTAAAGTCGCAAAAGTCTCAAGATTGCCATTTAAAGTGAAAATGCCTTAAAATGTCAGTTTATTGTGGAGTAGATTGTTGCAGATTAGATAAAGCCCACGCCCACTACACCTGCTGTTCCCACGAGCTCTTGAACCTTCCATTTTAATAAGTTTATTTGATCCCAAAAATTCTAAAAATATAGAAATATATAGAAAAAGTAAGTTTTCCCATTTCTCCCGATCCCGTGGGAATTTCCTAAAATCCCTTCTTAGTCGATGTCTACGTAATACAAGGATTAGTCACGCAGTCCAAATTTCATGTTCCTAGGTCAAGCCGTTTGATAGGTCAAGTCAGTCAAGGTATCCTTTTAATAGATAGATTGTGGATGTATTGTGGTCAACTTGAATATACATTTTATTTTAAATTTGACGCCAAACAAGATTTTATTTTTGTTGGAGGAGTTGGGGATTCAGTATAAGAGCCTAAAAAATAAGAGGGGAACCATCGATTGCATTACATTTTGAATTTAGTTTTCAATGTAATGTGGCTTGTCAAAATGAGTCAAATTTAAAGTTAGGACGTATTTGACTGACGGAACCTGTATATTTTGTACGACATATTACACTTGGCAAGATTTATTACTCGATGTAGCTTTAGGTATTTCGTAATACATTTATCAAAACGTGAAACGTGTAGATTCTAATCGGACTTTCGCTTTTTAGCAAAAATGTTGATGAAATTACGGTTTTTTATGCCATTTTAGTTTTTTCCTCTAATCATTTAAATATTATTTAAGATAATATTAAAAAAATATATTATTATTTATTTATTTATTTCCATAAAATTTGTATAACATTACAGGGGATCTAAAAAGGCCGACTTGGGTGAATTATAAAATGATTTGAAAGTAGGATAGAGTCAGAATTTTCTCACGCGTGCAAAAAAGACAGCATTAGAATAGAATCATAATACGATTCATGCAAAATGGCCTTTTTAGAGGACCAGATATCCATTGCGTTATATAAATGAAAACAGACACAGAATCACAAAACATATTAGATTACATCATTACATCAACAACATAAAAAATCGTACATTTTCAGGGATTTACTGATTTCGGCCGCGGCTCCTTGTACCGTCTAAATACAATGCCCTAGGGCCAAAACTTTGGATCCAGGTATATCTCTCTGTACTGTACCGGAAGCCGGATCACGAAATACCTAAAGTTTGTCGTTCTCGGTGACCGTAGCTCCTCCAGCACAAGCTGAAATAACTCCTGGACTCGTCCACAGCTCTTCTCGTTCATATACTCGACAATGTCATGTCCCGATGTGCTCTGGTCAATTGTGATATTATCTGGTGATATTATCTCGACATTATATCCCCTAGAGCAGGGGTCGGCAATGCTGTGACCGCGGGTGCACGTGCGCCCGCGAGGGCTTTTTGATGCGCCCTCTATAACAATGTGACAATGTCAGCCATGAGATCATACATGTAACAAGAGGGACGAAAACTCTTGGAATGTCGTGATGAAAACAAATATCCCATTATAAGAGCATTATTTTCTGAAATTCACGCATTCACGCATCAACGTACGCATGCGAATCCATATTTACAACAATGAAGAACTTAAAATCAAAATATAAAAGTAGGCAGAATTACAAATGTAAATTTGGACCACTGTATGAGGACAGGTACTTTAATGAGCCAGTTTTCATCAAGTTGTCGGAGGAATGCAAGGCCAAGGATCTCACAAATTTTTGTAATAACTAGTGACTTATATATTTGACTAAATGTATGCCTCGAGTAATAAAAAAATTGTTTTGTCCTTGTGTAACGTTTTATTTGTTGTAACTGTTCATACGCACTTCAGGAGTAAATAATCTTAGAATGAGCCCTTAGGCTGGATAAGGTTGCAGATCCCTGCCCTAGAGAGTGTTAGATGTGTTTCTAAGCGTTTACTGACATTAGAACAACTATAGACACTAGCGTCAACAGTCAACTGCGTTTACTATCTTTTAACAGACGATTTTAAGACGAGGTTTATCTTTTCAAGACTTTTTGAATGATCATACTGATTCTATCACATACCCCAATAAATGTGAAGTTTGTGAAAATGTTTCTTCACACCTTTATCGTTCAGATGTAAATAGCGTTACCTAAATTAGAAAACTTTCGCTCAATAGATTTGATCTTTCAAAATCATATTTTGAGTGTTTTTTTTATTTTATTTTAATTAACTTGATCTTCACGTCTCATATTTTACGATTAATACGAAAATATTTACTAGCGCTTCTAAGAAATAAAAATTCTTCAATCCAATTTTTATCTTAAAATTAGACTCATTCTGAATAATTTCGCGCACATTTAGGCGTAATTGATTTTCAAATTTTCTCAAACACTTGCTTTAAATACTAAAAATTCAATACTAAAAAGTAGCCTATTTTAGGCGCAAAAAATCACGTTGATCCGTTGTTCCATTTCTGCGTGCAATAAGGTCAAACCAACAAACACACAACAAAAATCTATTACACAATTATTTTATTTCCGAGTAAACTTTTTTACGAAGTGTTACATGTTTTCTCTGTGCGAAGCAAAGATTTCAAAAGTAAAGATATGCCCTTACAGTAGTATGACAGCACCAAAATGTTTTCACCTTTAAATGGGTGACGCTCACACGTTTGGAACCAGTGCTCATCTGAACACAGTGATAGTTGGACGTCTTAATGATTTTTTACGAGAAAAGGGTCTCAATATGCCGTCATATGCATTTTCAAAGTGCACTAAAATTTCAAGAAATACGAATAAAGCCACAAGTGTGACATTTTAACATTTAAAACACATTCAAAAACAATGCAATAGATTTTAGGTGCCAGGGCTCATCTAAACTTTTGAAATCTTTGGTGCGAAGTATACCTATTTTTTTTGTACACTTTTCTAACTGATCTTGATCGAAGACTTAATATTTGTAACGGTGATAACTTAAAAAAAAACGAATCACTGCTGCAAAAGTGTTTATCTTGAAAATACTAAAAAAGCATTATGCTTTATGATTTGATAACAATGGAGATTCACAGGAAAAGCTAATTACAGGTGACGCTGACATAGATTCGGCCAATAAATACTATGGTCAGGCTGTGTCAAACTTTGTACTGTTTTTCTCCAATATCTCGCATTTTTTATTTCATCTTACCACCTGTATTCCAATATGTTATATGTTTGTTATTGTTGTTATGTTATTCATGTTTAATAAAGGGTTTTTTGGGAATAAATTAGCACCATTATTAAAGCAACCTCGTGCGATAAAAGGCGATAATTCCAAGAAAACAAAAAACTACGCCAAAATCATAACAATGTTCTGAAATGTTCAATTTTCATGGCCGGATCGACCATGTACCATCTACAGGGATTATTTGGCAGTGTGAATCCCCATTTCAACAATGTTTAATCATTATTGAAATATTAAAAATTAAATAGAATCTTCGAAATTGTTAAAAATGGTTATGAAATTATGAAGCATGCTTTTAAACCGCCTTTCAACATAATTATAAGCATTTGCAAAATTGAACCTTCTTTTTTTCCTTTGAGTTATTCACATTCTTTACAAAGACCTATCCACGACCAAGATCTGTAAAAAACATTAAGGTCCTCTTCGACATGGTTCATCCTCATCCTCATCCATCAGCCTAGTTCGTCCACTCCTGGACATAAGCCTTTCCAGGACTTTGCCACTCCCGGCGGTCATCCTGGAAGAATTGCCCATACTCACACACGCTGGGCAGGCGGGTTGGTGAGCGCAGTACCGGAACCCTCGCACCCGTGACGCCGCTGTCCGTCACCAGTCTGTTTCATATAAGGCCCGGCTGTTAGAGATTTTATTTATTTATTTATTTATTTATTAATACACATGAATACATTACAGACACAAGTCCAATGCGTATACATGGAAAACAGAAACAAATTTCAATACACTAAAAATCAAAATATACATACACTTAGAATAAAAATATGGTTACTGCTCCAAGTATTTCACCACACATGTGTGGATTTGGGTCAGTGATGCAGAGAAAATATCCATCTCTGGTTGATTTCTAGCCATACCGTTGAGTAAACGAAGCACGCGGCTGAGAGGGGCCTTGTTCACGAGGTTAGTGCGAGCCCCCGGACACTGGAACAGTCTATGACTGCGCGCGCGCGTGTACTGATCCGGCACCCATAGATATATCAGTGCCAGCAACGATGGGACATGAGTCAAACCTCTTAGAATTTTTACCATAAACATAGCCATTGTGGAATCCCTTCTTAGCTCTAAGCTGTTATACCCTAACGTGCCCAATAGGAACATCGTTGGGTATAAAAAGGGATAATACTTAAAGGTACGTTTGTATAAATTACGAAGGAAGAGTTTTTGGACTTTTTCGATCGTAAGTACATGTTTAGCCTCGTATGGAGTCCAGATCGTCGAATTAAATTCCAGCCTACTCCTAACGTAAGAGTTAAACAAAGTACGAAACGTGCGAGGGTCTTTAAAATCCATTGATAACCTCAATACCCATCCAAGAGCCTTCCTCGCTTTCTTACTCAACTCTTCAATATAGTAGCTGTACTTCAAGTCAGCAGTAAATAGTACACCAAGATCCTTAACAAAATCCAGCGCACGCGGTAACGGTGAACCAGCGAGCTTGTAAGGAAAATGGAGAGGATCACGCTTTCGGTGGATATACCGCCATCCATCGGTCCCAGGCATGGTGGGCCTCCTAGTTTTTTGCCTGTGAGCTGTTCTCTTACTCTCCCCGAATTACTTCGAGGGGGTCTCCAAGTAAGATGGTGGTACCTCCACAGTCGAGCCCGGCATCAGCTCTACCACCTGTGAATGAGTTAATGAGTTATGTATGACATTTAAAACTGTCCCCTTTCTCATTGGTGCATTGCTTATAAAATGCGCAACTACGCATACCTATACCTACTACTTCCTGAGCTGACTCGTATGTTACCAACATAACAACAAAACATAATATTTATTATTTTCTGACGCTTCATATTTACACACCTGCTACAAAGTGATTTCAATCTTTCCAACTTCCTTCCTGAGAAAGGATTTCAATCTCCATCTTCCTGCGTATCTACCTATATAAAAAGAAAACCGATATCTACCGTTAACATATCATTAACGGGAAAAGAAAAGTCGATAGAATGTCAAACGGTACAACCGTTTTGTCGATCACACGGCACCCCTTTTGTATTTTAATTGGTAACAGAATTTTGACGTCAATTCAAATTTCGAATGCATCTTTAGGCACGTGTTTTGAGCGCGTGCGCGTTCAAACGATTAGAATTAGAAAGGTGGAAAATACAAAGAATATTGTGATAAGTCGATCTCAAATTCAGTGTGTACACTTTAGTCGTGTTTGAGCGGTACACACGTGGCAAAGGACATGAGAATCGTGCGTTTTACTAGTGATGTGCTAGTTTAATATCATCCACCACGTTGTCTTCATCGTCTTTTACAAATTACAATAATTTGCCTCTGTGAAATTTTCTTGTATCTATATGAAAATATGCATCATACATCGTGTGCCTTTTATTATTTGTACTCAGCGATTTTTTATTACCAATTTTCTAACAGACTTTATTAGCTCTCACATATAAAGGGTAAGGTCAGTAGCTTAGTGCAAAGTAAATAACTTAATGTTGTTTTTCAAATTTAAAATTTTAAGCATTTTGTTCCTTGGCATTTGACGACAATAGTGCAGTATTAGTGAAGTTTAAAAAGCAAGAGTTTGAAATTGTATACACAATTAGTCATGATCTTCCCAAAGCCAACTTAAAATTCTGTTTTAACTTTGTTTGGGCAAGATCATGACTAATTGTGCATTAAATTTCAAACTCATGCTTTATACACCTTACTAATACTGAACGATTGGCGTCAACTGCCACATACTAAAATGTTTTTCAATTTTTTACTTCTAAACAAGAAAAACAATATTAAGTTTTGCACTTTGCGCTAAGTGATTGACGTTTAACCTGGGCTCCTTGCACAAGAAAATTCAACTCGCTAGTTTTGATTACCGGTCTTTCAGTTAATACATAATTAAGCAGAATTTAATACAATTCAAACTATGTTGCAATCGACCCTGTTGCAACGACTTATCTTGAGTAATATAATATATAAAATTGCATAATATAAAAGAGTTGAAAAAACTTACCACGAATCATGCAAAATGGTCTTTACATATGAAACAATTTTTTTTTACAGATTCATGTGTTCATAATTCATGAATTCAATAGCTATTTCAATTATTTGTTTTTTGTTTGAAAGTTGATTTCAAGGTTTTACACCAACATAAAAAAATTTGTTTTTTTTTTTCAGTTTGATTATAAAAATTACATCTTCAAAAACAGTTCGTCCTAAATGGCATCGATTTCCATGATAAGATTCGTAATAACTTTTTACAGCTGACACTTTTCAAAAAATAAATTAATGCTGCTGTTAGCTTAATGTTGTCTTATTCATATATAAAAGAAATTAAATAATTTCGATTTGTCATTCCTAAAAAAATGCAAAAATGTTAGTACTGAAAATTTAATTTTCTTTCAAATTCTCTATAGAAAACGGCACTGTATATTAGTTACATTTCACCCGACTAATTTCATTGTAATCGTACAATTTATTCAGAAGCAAACAGGCACGTGGCGGATACCCGTTTTGTACTTGCAATAGTTAGTACATTTATTTCAATAAAGATGAAATGAAAATGAATTTGAAATTGAAAAATGAAAATGAAAATATTTATTGATACCATCAATTAGAACAAAACATTAAGCTATTAATACAAATATAATTAGGCGTAAACAATACAAAAAACTTTACTAAAGAAAACCTTTGTTACTTTTCGATGACATTATCTAATGAGATGGCTACTGATGTCTAATATAGTAAAAACCGTAATATATGTGGGAGAATTAGACATGAGTTCAAATCGGAACGTTTTCCATAGCGTTTGTGTTAGTGTAGATTAATATCAAATCATATACTAACCTGTGGTCAAATTGAAAAACTACTCTGTGTCAACAGTTTTCGGCGGTTGTGTGTTTTTGACAGCGCGCGCCGGGAGTAGGCCAATTTTGTGCCCGTTGATACGATTATTAGTCAAGGAAACCTTCAGAATATGATGGAAGAGAGCTCAGAATAAGGAAGGAAGAGAGTGAAGATGATGAGGATTATGGTCCTTCTGCCTCATATATATAGGCATCAGTGCTTCTCCCGTTGTGCAGTATAAAACAAGCACTAAGTATAATATTTAGTTGTGTACCGTACAAGTATGTTTATGAAAAGATAGTATGAATATGAACAATCGACACAAATTTATTTTGACATTATCAGTAGGAACTAATTGACGAAACGACGTTTACATTTTATTTATAGAAATCTTAGCATCAATAAATTTAATTTTTAAAACAATAACATACAATGACTTTTAATTTTAGAAAAAATAAAAATAAGAATACAAACAATACAAAATATTTGTGGATGTTCTCTCATAAATACAAAGTACTGTTAAAAATTGTATACCAGTTAAAGTTAAAATTTGGCATTGGTATCGATGAACTTTTCCGTATCTGCGTAAGAAAGGCCTAGTAACCAGTTTGATAGCAATCTGCTACCAAGATAGCAAAAGAATCGCTGTGCGAAAGCAGTCTTAAAGTGGGTGGAAAGAGTCTTTCAGCAAACACTTGGGGGTGGTGCCGGCTACGTAGAGTCCGAAAAGTGGATTTTCAGCGTAAATTGGTAAGATATTCCTTGTGTGTGGTTAGTCTATGGATTGAATAATAATCCTTCTTCCCATCCCTAGTCCGCAAGTCGTGCGCTACCCTGTCGATTGTTTTCAATATTGCCTCATTTCGATTAACTCCAATAAAGGTTTTTTGCCGCTTGAAGCCTTTTTTGTATGCACCATGTTGCCTGGTGGTGTTTGATTGTATTATGGTTTTAATTATAATAATGATGTGTTTGTTTAGATTTCTGCGACTGTACCTATTTTAATATAGAAGCTTTAAAAGGAGGCCTTCATCTTTAAGAGTTTTTGAATGATCGTACTGAGTCTACTACATACCCAGTCGATGGGAAACTTTTATATATATTTCTTCATACTTTTATATTTCGGCTGTAAAAAGCGCTACCTAATTGGAAATCTTTCATTCTATTAAAGGATCTATCTTTTTGTTTTTATTTTAAATTTGCTTATAATTTACTTGATCTTTATGTGTCATGTTTGACAATAAATACAAAAATCTTATTTACTATCGCTTCTAAAAAGAAAAAAATACTTTTATCCAATATTGTAATTTAAATAAATTTTATCCTAAAATAAGACTCATTCTGAATCATTTCACGCATATTTCGGCACACGCGATTTTCAAACTATATTAAAATCAGTCTCCAATTGCGGAAGGATTTCAGTTTTGCTCCTTATATTTGGAAATTATGGCTTGTATTTATTTGGAAATTTTGTTAAGAAAATTTTGCATTAATTGAGGTACAGCTTAGTGAGCCCCAAGTTATAGCATTTTCAGCGAAATATTTGTACACTTGACAGCCATTAAATATATATTATTTTGGTTCCTTAGGGTCTATTTAAACACATGCTAATAAGCGGTATCCAGAAAATAAGTTTAAAACGGAGCATATTTTGTATGGGCTTTTGATACTTTAAGGCTGTTGTAGCCACCAACGACCTTGAATCGACCTGTGTTGGTACAAATATCGACAGAAACTATATTGAAATAACAATCATATCAGCGCGCACTGCGCAAAACGCAAAATAGGCGCTTAAAAATACTTAAAAAGTTATAAAATATTATAGAATTAAATGAGACTTGAGGATAATTCATGATTTATATAAAAACGGCTCACCTCAATACGTGTTATGATCGGGAAAGCCGACCAGTTTCAGCAAATTTAGACTGCCTTCATCTGGGCGAGTAAAGACGTTTACGCGAAGACGTGAGGCGTAACGTTGTCGCGTAAACGTCTTTACTCGCCCAGATGAAGGCAGTCTAAATCTGCTGAAACTGGTCGGCTTTCCCGATCATAACACGTATTGAGGTGAGCCGTTTTTATATAAATTATAAAATATTCTAGCTAAAATTCTTCAAAAATAATCAATTGTTGTTATAATATCGTCACTAAGTTTTATTCTTTCTTTACATACTTAATTAATTAAATCGGACCTTAGTATTAAATTGGACCCAGATTTGGTATTTATTTTTATTTAGTTATAGACAATTTTTTTTAATTCTAATCAAAGCACATCATTCCACATATTCTGTAGTACAGTGAAGACCACATCAAGCTGTACACTTGCAGTACGACACTAGCCCTTACAGAGAAGAATATAAGATAGGTACAAAAACCAATATGTCTTACTTGATGCGGTCTCCACTGTACATCATATATTTAAAATTCTCATCAAAGTACAACATTTCACATATTTTGTAGTACATCATATATACTTTTTAAATTGTAACCAAATTAAAATCAGTTGGGTCCAAAAAAAAATTGTTTTAATTAATATAATATATCGTGTGAGGTATGTATCATTTGAAAGGATTCCAAAATATCCTGATCTAAGGTATAGGTAACTATAGGTTTCCAGAGCATTTATTTTAATTTAATTAGTAGATATACCCAATAGTCTTGTAGAAAACTGCAGGATTTTTAGACAGTGTTGTAAATAAAAATCTAAAATAATAAAAAAGTTTAATTTCGTCTGTTGACTGCTAACTGAAGTTTTGGAACAGAACCCTAACTGTGCGAGTTGCACTCACGCTTGGCCGGTTTCTTTTAAGGCGATATGCGAAAAAAATACGGGTGTTTCCTTTCTGTGTATTTCATGAAATACATGGAAAATTTTAATAAATTTCTGGTGTATGCATTTTGACTATATAATCTAGGGTTTTGAAATTGGAAAACATGTTTGGATAAATTTTCCTCGATAGAAATAATTGTTGAAATGAGGTCTTCAAACACACTTTTTCTCCTCGTTTGACGAATAGGAACCATATAAAGAACTCAAACATATTTTATTAGGTGTGTTTAATCTAGAGATTTGATATTTGAAATTTTGCTAGCTATTTTAGTTTTTTTAATAAAAATATAAAACCAACTTTTTCCCTTTTGCCCTGAATCCGCCCCTCTCGCACTGCGCGATTTTTCGCTTGGAGTGACAATGACAAAAATAAAATTCGCATAGCCTCTTAAGTAAGTTAAAATAATAAAACGTTGATACGTGCCCCGGCAACAAATAATGCGTCATCTCTGTCGCACGAAGCACTAACAGTCCGGTGACAGAGACGGCGCGCTACGAAGCCGAAGATAGCCGATGTGTATTATTTACTGCCGGGTACTGTACACAGTATGATAGATTAAAAATACCTTGCACGTTCATATCAAGTACGATTATCTAATAAAAATTCTCCTACAGAATTATAATACATCTGTCCATGCTTGCGGCTTGCACTTTTCCTCTGTAGTAGGAACTCAGGATGTCGAGATATTTGTATGAATCCAGGATGTTTGTATGGATATTTGAATGAATATTTATCGCGAACACCGCCACTTTTGTCGTTAACCGCATTTTAATGGGTTTTTGTCGGACATTTTGCACTTTATTTCTGTCATATTTTTCTCTAGTACGTGTTATGGTGTTTGCTGTTGAAATACATTTTAAGTAGGCAAACATAAATACTTTTTTCACGTAATAGAGATACTTTTTATATATTTCGGTTCACCAGTTTCAGAAAAAAGGGGGGGAGATATAATTTTTAGGGTTCCGTACCCAAAGGGTAACCAACGGGACCCTATTACTACGACTCCGCTGTCCGTCTGTCACCAGGCAGTATCTCATGAACCGTGATAGTAAGACAGTTGAAATTTTCACAAATGATGTATATCTGTTGCCGCTATAACAACAAATACTAAAATACAGAATAAAAGAAATATTTAAGGGGGCTCCCATACAACAGACATGTTCTTTTTGCCGTTTTTATAGATAATGGTACGGAACCCTTCGTGCGCGAGTTCGACTCACACTTGGTCAGTTTTTTATAAACTGTTTTTTCTCTAAATCTACGTAATACACGTAATTCCATCCCATCCATCAGCCTAGTTCGTCCACTGCTAGACATAAGCCTTTCCAGGACTTTGCCACTGCCGGCGGTCATCCTGGAAGAATTGCCCATACTCTCACACGCTGGGCAGGCGGGTTTTTGAGTGCGGTGCCGGAACCCTCGCACCAGTGACGCCACTGCCCGTCACCAGTCTGTTCCATATAGGGCCCGGCTATTAGGGATGGATATACCACCATCCATCGGTCTCAGGCATGGTGGGCCTCCTGGTTTTTTGCCTGTGAGCTGTCCTCTTACTCTCCCCCGAATTACTGCGAGGGGGTCTCCAAGTAAGATGGTGGTACCTCCACAGTCGAGCCCGGCATCAGCTCTACCACCTGTCACACGTAATTACAGCACAACCCTTATTGGATTATCAGAAGAAAATAATAATTTTTGCTCTCTTCTGTACATTAAAAAATTTCAAAATTATTTTATGTGAAAAAATTAATGTTCAAAAGGGTTCAAAAGATGTGAGACTGTGACATACGAACGACAAAGGACTTTCACCATAATATATACTTTTTAACCCTTATGTATGGAACCCTAAAAAGACAGCACCTGCGTTGAAAAATTTGAGATATGCGCGTAAGCAAGCAGTTTAGGGCATGAAATATTCAATCTATACTAAATCCAATTTAACAAGTCTCTATTCTGACTAGAATTACCTAATGCGACAGATCGCGTTCCTAAACGCAAAACTCATGATTGTTATTATTATTTTTGAATAAAAAGTATGTGATTTAGGCATTATGTGACCATAGTTTAAGGCGATATGTAAAAGTTTTAGCGTCCCTGTTACTCCATATGCGAAAAAACCCTCAGTGCGAGAGGGACGGATTCGTTTAAAAGTTGCAAAAATTCGGTTTTTTATTAATAGAAAATGTACTAAAGATGCTATCAAAATTTCATTTTACCAGGTACTGTTAAAACCCATCTAACAATATATAATTGTAGTCCATACGTCATTCTAAATTGTCAAACCAGGAGAAATGGTGTCGTAAAAAACCTCATTACAAAAAATATTTTTATCGAGCCGAATTTCTCCAATCGCGTTTCTGTTTAACAGATCCCTAGAAAATGTTTCCAAAAATAATATACTATTTTATCAAAATAATACATTCTTTAATGAAGTACATATGCAAGTTCTAAAAGTGTCGATTATTTTACCGTAGCGCCTTAATGTCAGTTAGGCTTTCCTAGCAAAGTTGTATTATATAATGCATCGTTTTATAAATTATCCTTCCCAACAACTTTAAAGCGTGTTTACAGACGCTTTGCAGGATCATTTAAAACGTAAAGCAAAAAATTACACAACTTTGCTTTTTGAAAATAATTATTAATAATTGAAAATAATTGCTAATAGCTTATTAATTCAATTTTGCGTCAATTTGGTGACGTTGAATGCATGGGATAGTTTCATCCTAATCTTAGACTATTGTGATTAATATGTTAATTATAAGTACTAGTTTTAAGTTAATAGTTATTATGTACCTATATGTTGCTTTTCCATGTATTCTTTTTGTCCCCAAATAAATTTCTTTCTTTCTTTTCTTTCTAATAGAAAAGCCTAATTGACATTTAAATATGCTCGCTTAGTGTCGTAAATCACAATTATTTAATACCTTTTATTGAAAAATAAGAAAAACAATAATAAGTGTTGCTTTACTACATTCTTTTTACTATTTCATAATATTTTTACATTGTCTATTTATTTTTGATACGTCCTGTTGACTGTTTCTAAATACCACATTATTATATTGTTTTTCTTTTAACCAGCAACCAGACTTTTATTTAAAATACCTAAAAAGCTAACGAAGTCACTAAAAAAAATTTTGCGTTTCGGAACGCAAACCGACGCATCCACCATAAACCGTAAGCCCTTTTCCCACGCAGGTTGTGCCCTGAAATCATTACATAGACATAATTTATTAATTTGTTTTCTGCTAACGAGTCTGCTAATGCGAAACGCTCAGCTGCTTCCAAACTAAGTGGATGGTTTATGCGAGAGAGCACCAGGTTTGTTTACAAATGAAGGAGCGGTCTTCTTTATTGGATTTCTGGAATTAACGGGTCTGTGGATGATGATGAAAAAAAAAGTGTGAGTCGGACCACCACATAGTACGGGTACGGAACCCTAAAACATTATGGTAAATAATTCCACTTGCAGTTATTACGGCCACACTTAACTTGACACTTACGATCTATTAAACTTTTTGTATCCGAAGGGTCTAATTAAGTTGGACAATTATAACTTTCTAAATAATATAATATTTGTAATTTTCAGATATTTCCCTTATGTGTGTGCTATAAGACCTACCTGCTAACAAAATTTCAAGTTTCTAAGTCAACTGGATGTGCCCTGTAGGTTTTCATGGTGAGCAAATTTGTATGAAATTTATTATGTAAAGTGAAATACGCTTTTTTGGCATCGATATTTAAAACCTAATTGTTTTACAGCATCATGGGGCCGTAGACTTCTGTAGGAGGTATCGTTTCAACTTAAGATCTCATACGGGGCCCGAGCAAACGGGTGACAGACAGACATACAGTGATCCTACAAGTGTTCCGTTTTTCCATTTTGAGATAAGGAACCCTAAAAACCAACATATCGTCATGACATGCATCTTAGACGGGGTGTCAGGGGTGTTCGCAAAGTGTGAACTATGAAATGTAAGTTATACTCCATACATGGTACATCAGCTTTTCACCGACGATTATTACGTCCCAATGGTGATGAGCCGTATCGCCATACTCTGGGCACAAATGGATCAACAGTTTAACAGTTTAACTTGTCTTCTGAAGCACGCAAACCAAACTCAAACCGTGCACCGCAGGATTGAATCCACAATCTCTGGGTTAGCAGACGAGTGCTCTATCACTCTGTCACAAAGATGTTTATGATAAAAACAAGGGGAAAAAATTTAATGACCACCAAAATAAACTTTGATATCCCATACACTTAGACCAAAAATAATATAGTGAACACCAAAATTAGTAAATGCCGGTAAAAAATAGGTGCGACGACGAGCGGAGCAAAGCGAAGTGAGGAGGAGCGTGTTAGGTTGACATGTAAGATAAAATAAGAAGCCGAGCAAAGCGGAGCGGAGCGAGGCGACGTCGTTAGTTTTCACAAAAATATGATCTGCCCGGAAGAATCAATTTGGCAATTTAAAATAATAAAAATGGGGTTAAAAATTTGGTGATCATTTGCTAATTTTGGTGTTCATTTACTAATTTTAACGGTGGTCATTTATTTATTTTGGTGTTCAGTTAAACACAAGCCAAAAACAAGTGTCTAATACGATGAAAATTTGGAATGTAAAAAATACGATGAAAATTAAAATTATGAAAAAATTTGTAAATTAAAGTCGTTGTTGTTTAATTTAAATGTTCTGTCAAAAGGAATGGTATTTTTAGTCTATAAGACTGTACCTGAGCCTAGACCAGAGTGGGCAAACTTTTTCCTACGCGGGCCAATATTTATAAACAGTATCAATGGGAGCCAGGTTTTTGAATTTTTGGCTGTAATGTAGTTATAATTCTTTTATTTGAGTTTTTCGAAATAAAGTTATTTATTGACCTGTATAGTTTTCAACAACATTAAACGATCTCTTATTTATGCAAAATTAAATTATATAAACTATGGATATTTAAATCAGGTACACTATGAAATAAAAAAATTGTAGGTAATCTATAAAATATAAACAAATATTTATTTATGTAAACAAGTGCACTATTTAAGTCGCCGATGGTCGGGGGCCGGATTGCGACCGTTCGCGGGCTGGAGATGGCCCACGGGCCGTAGTTTGCCCATCCCTGGCCTAGAGCATGAACAACGCCATACTTTCGAGGATTCGTTTGAAAAAATTCAGACTATCCTTGTGTAGAAAAAATAACTTTGATTTATTATTTGTCAAAACAAAAACAAATTTTACACCCTCTTTTTTTTGTTTTTCAAACATTCGTTTCAAGAATTCAACAACGCGGTTAAGAGATCAACTTAATTTTTTCAGAAAATATGTAGTAGAAATATGAAGAGATTCTACTTAAATCCCATATTTTTTTCGCTTTTCTTCGGTTCTTTTTTCGGAACTGGCGCAAAACATACGTTTGCCTATTATTTTAGGAAGAACTAAGGATCCACGTACGAGTATTAAAATAGTTAATTGTGTTCATGATTTTTAAAAATACATAATATTATACATATATTTTTTTTACAAATAAATAAAAGCACACTCAATTTGAACAGGGGTCCCCAAACTCGGCCAGACCAGTAATTTTATATTATATTTTCAAATATCGTGCTATTTTTGGACCTTTCAACTATCGAGCAACTGCAAAATGGTTACTCCAATAATGTTAATTGTTGAAGCTGATAATATTAAAGAGCGCTATTGCATTAACCCATCCCAGATTTAGGTACGCTATTCCGCACTAATCATTATCGATTCTAGAAATGAACTTGTAACTCTGTTACATCGCTCTATGTCGTACGTACGTAGATACTTGTGTACAAGATACTGTGACACGGCTCACGAATACAGGAATTCTAGATAGCAATTTAAAAAGGAGATTTATTCATCTACCTGTACATTTTTCTTGTGTTTCAATGTCGCTCTGTCTATTGTGTTTAATGTTACGGTAATTTGTCATGCAATATCTATTACTGTGGTGACAGACGGACGCAAGAGTCAGATGATAAGAGCATGATACTGAAGTCAAGAATGTGGAAAAGCATGTGAAGAACCCAGTGAAAAAAGTCTCTAAGTCAGCTTAACCCCTCGGCCATAGCTTCAGGCTTCGAGAGGCGCGCCAAGCGGTTCTTCTTGCGACAGCGCCGGCGGAGAGAACAAATGTTAGAAGTTGTATAGGGCCGGCCATGAGTCGCCGCTCGCGCGCCTTTTCCGGCTTCGAGTGACTTGCGCTCTTTCAACGGTGGTGTGCGGGGAGGCGGGGAGCCGCACCAGCGATCTAAGGCACAGGACGAACCTAGTGACGAGCGCCTTGAGCGAGCGAGCGCGCTATACATTCGTTGCGGTGGAAGGCGCCGACGGGTGTCGTGGCAGGGCAAAGCCCGTCGCGAAATCCGCCTGGAAGCACAGCAAGAAGCGCCGCCAGAAGCCTGAAGCTATGGCCGACCGGTAAGGACTTTTTCTAAAGGTCTAAGTCGACTTAGGGACTTTTTTAACTGGGTCCTTCAAATGCTTTAATCAATGTTAGAAAATTGGGACTGTGGTGACAGACGGACCCAAGAGACAGATAATAAGGGCATGTTACTGAAGCTCTTTTATTCCAATACGGAAAAAGCATTTAGAAAACCCTGTGAAAAAAGTCCCCTAGTCAACTTAGGGACTTTTTTAACTGGGCCGTTCAAATGCTTTAATCCGTTTTGGAAAATTAGGGCTGTGGTAACAGACGGACGCACAAGTCAGATAATACGAGCATGATACTGAAGCCACTTTTATCCAAGACGGAAAAAGCATTTGAATAACCCGGTGAAAAAAGACCCTAAGTCAACTTAGGGACTTTTTCTACTGGAATAAGTTGACTTAGGAACATATTTTACTGGGCTCTTTAATAACCATGTCAAATTCAGTTTTGTTATAACAGTACATTTAACTGTGCAAGAGTAATATCACGATGATATTTAAACACAATAAAGTCATATTTTGAGTATGAACCAAACAATACTCACAACATTGATGGGACTCATGCATTTTGGTTGACAAACAAAGTTTTAAATTTGGAACTTGCCTTAGAATAAGGAAAACAAATGACGCAATGTGACTCATTTGCTCTCTCTTTTTAATATCTTGTAAATAGGTTAAATGTAAATACATAGTTTTTATTTTTTTAATTTTTTTACCTATGTGTTATATTTTCCATTTCACTTCATTGTGACTGATGCTGGGCCTGAATGGCCCGAAATATATCTCACTAAAATTTTATTTAACCTTGTTTTATCTAGTTCTAATCATTAAAAAAAGAACAGAAAAATCTATATATTCAAATTTAATTCTGTATTAGTAACGTTATTTTAATATTTGTTAGCTTGAGCTACAAAAAATATTTTGTACTATGTGAATACGTATCCACATTTGAATCAAGTGAACCTGAAAATGAGGCTAAAACCGAAAAAATCATGAGTTTTATTGTTTATCACTCGCAATCCCTACCTCGACTCGTGTATCCCACAGCATTCCCGTCAAGCTCCCAGGATCACGTATATCCTAGACATTAATAATTCATTGCAGACCAACTGCTGAACAGGTTTGACATAATAATTGATCTATGTGCTATCTTCCCTTTGTGCATCTTGATTGACAGTTGTAGCGCCATTAGTCTTAACTTTGACATGTGTGTGAATGATCTTTGACTTTAGTAGTTCGAGGAATATGTTCTTTGTTCCATAATTCTTCGTTGCTATAGTATTTATTTTTGTTATATATTAGTGTATATATTTATCGTATTACATGTATTTGTATGTACAATGTACTTGTGTATTTATTTTAGGTATTTGGTATCCAATTAATTATTATTATTTATTTTGTGCACCACCTTCGCGTTATTTTTTTCCAACGATCAATTTCCACCCAAAGGTTGTCTGAAAGAAATCGCTATAAGTGATAAGGCCGCCATTTGTTACCTTCTCTCATAAGTTTGTTCTTTTACCTTATTTTATTAACTTTGGTGTACAATAAAGAGTGTTTGTCTTGTCTTGTCTTGTCTTGCTGTCTATAATAAGATAATTTGTGTAGTATAAGTTTTTAGTATGTAACTGATATGTAAAAAAATAAGCAAATATGCTAAAAAAAGACACGATCTTGCTAAGTTTTTTGCCCTTCTTCTTTGGAAGACTAATCGAATAGGCGGAGGTAGGCATGTATTTATATATGTAACCTATTAGTATGTAGTATATAGGATGGGATTTGGTCGGTCGCCTGAATTCGTGCTGGGGGCTCGGTTGGTGATCATTGAACCTTGATTGGATTGGGTTGATTAGATTTCACCTTGTAGATTTTACCTATCATTTTAATCGAATATATATAAATAAAAATATATATTGCCATATAAATTAAATAAACCTTTAATTTAGTTCATGTACATTTATTATTTGATATCATATATTTTTTCAAGATCGAATTTGACTCGTAAAAAGTGTATTATGTATAACATATATTTACAAAATAAACTATTTGAATTTGAAATTAAGTATTACTGGAGAAGTGGAGACTGTAGTAAAGTACATAGAGAGCAAATAAGTACAAAAACCTAAAATAAATAAATATTATGCCTAACTCCGCCCATTCGATTAGTCTTGCTAAGAAGAAGGGAAAGTAACTTAGCAAGGTCATGTCTTTTT
This sequence comes from Ypsolopha sequella, assembly GCA_934047225.1. NCBI lineage: Eukaryota > Metazoa > Arthropoda > Insecta > Lepidoptera > Ypsolophidae > Ypsolopha > Ypsolopha sequella. The sequence goes on along the minus strand of OW204004.1, from coordinate 16,887,955 downwards.
TATATTATATCCATTACAAAGTACTTGTACTTAATCATGTAAAGAGATAAAAAATACAAGACCGGAGTTTATTTTGAGGAAAAATATATGTTTGTGTACCTGTCTCATATATTTTATCACCTACACATTTTACAGATATCTCATCAGTTGTATTTTAATCATTTATTTTTCATCGTTTGAGAGAAAACCATAATATTTCACCACTTTGGTTGCGATTGTAATCTGCCTTATGTACCACGGGCTAGCGTTAGCCAACGTTTCTATATTTACATGTAACATCGAGTCAAACTGTAAATATCTTTGGAAAATTTAAAGAAAGAGATAGACTTAAGGGGCTTCAGAAGCAAAACTGCGTTTACAGATGTTTTTAAATTGGTTTAAACTTTCTATATGGATATTACAAAACTTTGAAAAAAATATGTATATTGACTCATGTTCCGTATTTGTGATGTTTTAATAGTAGTTTATGCTACAAGGGCGCAATATACGAATAAATTACGAGGACGATTTAAAACACGAGCGTAGCGAGTGTTTTAAACGTAACCGAGTAATTTATTGCTTTTACGCCCGTGTATCATACTACATTTTTCAATGCATAGTGTGAGGAAATGAAAACTAATATAATCTTGTGAACTTAAAATTATAATTGGCTCAAAAGGACTGTATCCAGAGCCATTAAACAGTGGAAAAAAAAGTATAACGTCTATGGTACACAGGAAAGGCTGCAGCTTGGCTAACCATTGTAAACAAATTAAAAAAAACAATAATAATAAAGCCCTAGGGCAAAATAATCGACTTTCTGTTCGGTTTTGATGCATAAACAGTGGACCTTTACGAGCACATGCATTGAAAAATCTTAAAAGCTTTAACCTACAACGAGAAGATAAATACCTATAATAACCTTACAAATGCTTTAAAAAACTGATAAATAGTTTAAACTTTTTAAATTCAAAAGAGACAAAGTTAAAACTTATACACACACACGAGCAATACAAAAATCTAACACAAATGATGTTTAAAACTTTTAAATATCAAACTTGACACATATGAAATACATTATTTTCTCTATTTTGCGCTACCCGGCGACACAGCGATCTTCGTAACAGCTACTTTGCAATGCACTCTGACATGAACGTTATTTCTATTTCGTTATTGTCGATATTTGTGCTGACATGTTTCGAGCTGCTAATTTAGCTTACTGAAACCTCTTAAAATTGTACCTGGCTGAGCATTGTCTAAACATGAATAATAAAAGACATTCTTGAAAAAAGGTTTAATATCTTCTATTGACTGCTCACTGTAGTATCGATACGGAATCTTAATTGTATGAGCACGAATCACTCTTAGTTGGTTTTTTTATTGTACCCACGTTTTTTGTAATTGAGATAAACTGCAAAATTACAGCTCGAAAATTCATTTATTTTCAACTTCTTTACTAGTATCGGAGAATACATTTTAATTTGCCCTAAGTATATAGGTATTATGGCAGAAAAAGTTAGTGTTAGTTAAAGTTATATATAATATAATACATATACTTCAGGATTTTTTAAAAGACATTTTAATAGTAGTTTATGCTACAAGGGCGAAAAGAAATAAATTACGAGGACGATTTAAAACACGAGCGTAGCGAGTGTTTTAAACGTAACCGAGTAATTTATTGCTTTTACGCCCGTGTATCATACTACGTTTTTCAATGCATAGTGTGAGGAAATGAAAATAAATATAATCTTGTGAACTTTAAATTGTAGTTGGCTCAAAAGGACTGTATCCAGAGCCGTTAAACAGTGGAAAAAAAAGTATAACATCTATGGTACACAGGAAAGGCTGCAGGTTAGCCAACCATTATAAATAAATTAAAAAAATAATAATAATAAAGCCCTAAGGCAAAATAATCGACTTTTTGTTCGGTTTTGATGCATAAAAAGTGGGCCTTTACGAGCACTTGCATTGAAAAGAAACCTTAAGTATATGTATTTTAGTAATTTATTAGCTGATAATTGTAAAATAGTAGTTTATGAAACTGTTACATAACACTTAATTATGTTCAGTTTCATACACTAGTTTATCTGCTCTCATACATTGGGATTGAACCTAATAATTAAAAGATCAAAGTTCTCAACTTTGCTGGTATTTGATTATGAGTAATTTCCATCGCTGAAAACCGTCTATTGCTGACTCTTCTCTCTGCGGCACGCCCTTCAACATCTAAGGAAAAGTCTTGTGAAACGACTAAAGTTCAGCTTTCTCAGCAACAGCAACCATAAAATGTGGAGACTTTGCCAAACACCCAAGTTTTATGTAATAAGACCGTTTCAGACCCTAAGAAAACTATAACCCTTAATTTCAAAAACTGTTCCAATTTTACTATTAATTTCTAGTGTTTTTTTTATTGTGTGTGTGTTAAATTGTTAGCTTTTTATTTGCAATTATACACATATAACTTTAAATATAATTAATAAATAGAAGAAATTTTTTAACTTGAAATATATTTCGGCCCTTAGTGGGCCGTCATTAATCAAGTATTAAAAAAAATGATAAATTTACCATAGTAATAAAAACTTTTTTATTATATAAAATAAAAAAATAAAAAATTTAGTAATAAAAACTAAAAAAAAATCAGGGAACACATATACCAGAATTGGGATGGCATGAGAAGAATTGATGGTGGTGATTGTTGGCACTTGAAGGGCGCTTGTACTTGTCCACAAGATTTTAAAATTTTATAATTTTATTATTTGATATAAAAATTTGTGGACCAATACAAATAGGTTAGGTTAGTTAAGAAAAATATTGTCTTTTTTATTTCTTTTCCTGTTTTTATTACTATGGTTTATTTTTATTTTTTTTTAATACTTGACTGATGACGGCTCACTAAGAGCCGAAATATATTTCAAGTTAAAAAATTCCTTTTATTTTTTAATTATATTTAAAGTTATATATGTATAATTGCAAATAAAAAGCTAATAGAGGCAATATTATATATTTATTAAAGTGTTAAATTATTACATGTGTGATGATGTGTGTGAGCATAATAGAATGTGATTGAAATATTTAATATACTACTATTTATTTTCTTGTAGTCAACGGTAAAAAGTAAACAACTAGTGAAAAAAAAAACCATCTCGGCTCTTGCATCCCTCGTTCCGCTCAGGATTCTACTCTAGAATCCACTTCTCTTGGGACGCAACTTTGAGCCTCGAAGGGAATTCTATTTTTTTTTTTACTTGTTGTGTAATCTACTATTTAAATATTTATTTTCATTTATGGGTGATTTAATAAATATTTTCACTTTATTCTTGTAAGTTTTCTCCAACAAATTTATTTTTCCTTAGTATCTTGGAAAAGTAAATTTTAAACTTCATTAAATGATATTAAAAAAAAGATCACCAATGATTTTCGTTCTATTTATTGCAGTAAATAATTATTTTCATCTTGACTTAAACCTAAATTAAATTTAAAATATATACAAACATACGTTTTACTAACTAATTTACAATGTCTTTATTTACAGAATAAACATATATTTAATTTACTTAGTATTAAACTATTCCTTTGGAATGCAATGCACTTTTTGGACGGACTCGTTCCGTTAATTACATTTTTATTATTTTTAATTGGATTTAATTAAAACTATGTACACATTTTAAAATTACGGTTCTATTCTTAACAATGCAATGTTGTAAATTCGAAAAGTACTTATGTAAATTCTATAAGCTTGAGCTGTATTTTAGGAAGACATTGTGTTTTTCACAATTTTAAATGCAATTCTGGTGAAGAAGAGGAACTACTAACGAAAACAATTGTCAGTTTCGTTTTGCTGAAAAAGAAAACATCGTCCAGATAGCAAAATATACAAAATCAAAGTCACATGAGTAGCGTGCATACAACTTTTTTCCGGAAAAGCAATCAGAAGGTCAAGATTGACAATAAAAAAAATATGAAAAAATTTAAATAACACTTTGAAAAAAAAAGTTTGTATGACGCGAAGGTAGGCACTGCCTACCCTAGAGTAAACATTTTCATACAAACTTTTTTTTTTCAAAGTTTTATATTTAAATTAAAAAAAATTTTTTTGATGGCCTTGACCTTCTGTTTGCTTTTCCGGAAAAAATGTCTATGCATGAGTGATTGTATTATTTCAACGTAAACCAATCGAAAGTATTTTAGATTTGTAACTATTGTAAGTTGAATTCATAATTAAGTATAATGACGATCGTTAACAGACGAAGTCCCTGCACTGTCCGTTAACGACAGACCCTCGCTCGCTTGACAACGAATACGGAAGGAATTCGAAACATGTCGCGTATCGTGAAATAAACTCATTTAAGTCGATCCGTCTAAGTAGTCTAGTACCATGAATTTTTTACAAATAAATATAGTGTAATTTGAACATCACAAAGGACCAAGTCAGTCTCCGGTTAGTTCAGCCTTAGACAGCACTGATTCCATGATGTGATCATTTATATTTAAGTTCCCAGAAGATTTGTCTTAACTGAATTGCTGCTTCGTAGAGCAGATAAAATCTTAGCGAGGGAACACGTGCGTGACGTCACTCAAAATCTTAGTGAGGGAACACGTGCGTGACGTCGCTCAAAATCTTAGCAAGGGAACACGTGCGTGACGTTGCTCAAAATTCTAGCGAGAAAACGCGTGCGTGACTTCGCTCAAAATCCTAGCGAGAGCACACGTGCCTGACGTCGCTAAAAGGTTAACTCTACAAGAAAGCGTCTGCGCATATACGGGTGTAATAATCACGTGCTCAGGAAATTAAATCACATGCTCTACTGATTATACTAAACCACTTCCATAGAAGATATTCTAAACAAAGCGAAAAAAAAATCACCTCCCTATAGAAAATTACGAGTAGCTATGAAAAAAATGTATGGGCAAGTGAATGTTTTCTTCGCGTTGTTTGAAACGTTTTTCTATTAAAGTAGTTCAGTATAATAGTTCAAAGAGTGGTTTAATTTTTTGAGTACGAAAGGTTTAATTTTCTGTATGCGTTCAGACTAAGAAGTCTACAAAAAAGGAAAATAGAGGGTCGTAGCACTTGCTACGCCGTAGCAAAAAGAGGACGCGATCGCAACAGCGATAGGTATCCAGTCGCTTTTACGCTTCGATAAAATAATACCATTCATAATTAGTATTACCAGCTACTCACGATATACTAGTAAGATTCAACTTTACAAGTTTCACTGTACCCGTTTCTTCGGAGGCAAACAGGATTACGCGACCGTTCCCCATTTGGCACTGAACGGAACCGTCCTGTAAAATAACGTGAGTAGCTGATTTCTTATCCACGAATCTTTTATTACTGAAATACCTAGAGTCAAAGTAAATTTAAATTTCAAGAGTAAATTTTAAAAATACATTCTAAGCTTTGCGCATTTCTATTTTCAAACTTAATTCCTTGAGATAAAGTACATACATACATACTCACGCCTGTCTCTCAGAAGGGTAGGTAGAGACTACAGATTTCCATCTGCTTCGATCCAGACACACTTCTTTCATCTTCCACATCCACCGATCTAGTCATACAAGCTCTTCTATTTTTGACAGTATGACGCCAGCAACTTTCCTGGGAAGTTGTGTCCTTCTAGGGTGGCCTAGTCGAGGCCTTTCACTTGCGCACCATAAATTTGATATAAAGTAAAAATTTTAAACTAAATCACCGGGGATTTTTGATAACCGGCTGAGATTGCGTATTTGTTTTGTGATTACGTTTGTAGCAATTAACTTCGGACAAGATTTTGCGTATATAGTGGGTCATTTATTAAATCGACGCGTTTACGATTAAAGCGGACCTAGATCCTTAAAGTTTTCAGTAAGCTTCAAAAAGTCCTCATCTAAAACTGCTAAGTGACCATGGCTCTCTCTCCAGGCATGGCGGCTGGTGGGATGACGTGGTGGTAGTATCGCTGATATTCCGTCAGCTTGTCAGACCAGGGTGGGCTGGGGTTCCACCGTTCCATGCCATCTGTTCCATCGGTGGGCGGGCCGAGCCTCATGCGCTTTGGGCTTGGGTAGTCCAGACCTGTGGGAACACAAAACTCATTGAGGAAGTTTTTGATAAATTGATTTTATGAAAGCACTTGTTTTTTTCCAACAATTCAATTTAAATCTGCTCTAAAAATATAGAAATAGACATGGTTACATTTTAAATTCATCAGTAGTTACTTACTAAAGCTCTAATTGGTTTATTTAAAGACATATAAAAAATATATTCTGTTAATTTATAAAATATTTATTAGTTAAAGCCCTGCATAATGATTACATAGCGAAACCTGTTGAGCAGAGTGAATTGTAGATATAATTTGTGGAAAAGCACAAGTATGTTCATCAGAACAATGTAGTTCCACCAAGTGCCGACTCTCTCAATAATCAACTTCAGTTGTTGATAATTATATTTAAAATATAATATTACAAAAATACTCTTGTCATATTTTTTGTTGCCTGGCTGAAACATTTTTTTTATTACGAAATAGATAACACAGCTAACTATGATTATTGAAGCCTGATGAAGGTCACTCTTAAGTTGACCGAAACGTCGAGTTTTTCTCGCATAAATCATAGTGAGTCTTAGCTGTGTTATCTATTTCATTATCATGGACACTCACCCTAATTTTAGTTTTTTTATTGTTAAAACTTATTGCTATGTTGTTTTTGTTCATGTTTTTTGAGTTCCTTTAAGTTGAAACTTGAATAGTAGTCATTTTAAGTTGTGAAAAACAAAGTTTTTTTTAAAGAAAGTCTGTTGTTATTTTGATAATTTTATTATCAATCAACATATGAACGATAAATAAAGCTTAATCATGTATTCACCTAAACCGTAAGAAAATTATTAATAATCGCCGGTGAAAGTGATTAATCTACGTGAATTTATTACATTAACCAAATTATGTGCTAATTATTAATAATAACCTAATTTATGACTTTTACCGTAACTTATATACTAATAATGAAGTAGTAAAAAAGTCGTGTATGTTCATTTAAAATTTTTGCGAAATTTTAAATGTTATGGCTTATTTATTAGTAATATACTGAGACCAAAACAACAATTTTAAGAAATTTTGTCTGTCTGTATGTATGTTCCGTTTTACTCGAGAACCACTCAATGGATTTGGATGCGTTTTTTTTTATTGTCATCGTAATGGCCCTGGTCAACATATAGGCTATAAACCGTGTTGACAAAATAACCACCATCAAGCCGAAAACGGGACAAATATTGAATAAACGCCGGCTGTAACCGCTGGCTACAGGAATGCAGGGCTGATGGGATTTGACACGGGAGAATTGTGGGAAACAATGTGGGTGCACTGACCTTGCTTTGGAATGTTGTTCTCGATGGGCCGGCAAATGCGCTGTGCAGCGTCCCTCCTTGTTGGGATAATGGAGACGGCGTTTGTGTCAGGAATGTGCAGAATATCTTGGTTGGAGTAACGTGAACACTTCACTGGTATATAACACAAAATACGCGAGATTGGTTGTGGCGGCGCGAATGTGTGCACACACGTATCGTTCGGTCGACGGTTACGGCGAAACAGAGTGAGTGAACCGCGGGTTGGCGCCAGCGCGCGAGTCCATTGTGTCGCCAGGTGGCGCCAGCGCTGCGCCGCGAACATTAGTCATGCACATGCGCGAACGTCACGCTGGTAGCGTGAACATCCTGGGGGGGCCGGGGCTGCGGCTCCTCTTGAGCTGAATCCAACGGCAGCCTGGCTATCTTGAACACAGGTCGTCGCAGATTTCCATGAGCTGTGTCCAGATCCACAACTCGGATCACTCCATCCTTGCCAGGTATCGTGCGGAGAATTCTCCCCAACTTCCATTGGAGCGGAGGCAGGTCATCCTCTTTGATGAGGACCAGTTCACCCACTTGAGGAGGGGAAGAAGGGGAGAGCCATTTGGAGCGGGTTTGCAGGGTATGGAGGTAGGATCTGGACCAGAGAGTCCAAAAGCGCTGAGAGAGCGCTTGAATGAGTTGAAACCGTTTAAGAGCAGATATGGGTCTGTCGTCAAAAGACTGCTCAGGTAGAGCGGTGAGCGGACGACCAATAATGAAACGTCCGGCCGTGAGAGGTTCAAAGTCCGTAGGGTCGGATGAAATTGGGCAGAGGGGTCTTGAGTTGAGTACAGCCTCAATTCGAGCCAAAAGAGTAGAGAATTCTTCAAAAGTGAGGTGCTGTTCACCTATCACGCGATAAAGTAGTTGCTTGGTGGATTTTACGTTTATTTCGTGCAGAGCGCCGAACCAAGGCCCTTTAGGCGGGTTCAGTAACCAAGTTATGTGCTGATTCGCGAGCTTGTGAGTGATTGCATCATTGTTTGACCTGAGGAAGTTCTGAACTTCAATGAGTTGATTCCTAGCACCTACATAGTTTGTGCCGCAGTCTGAGCGAATGAGAACCGGAGTACCGCGACGTGAGATAAAACGTTGCAATGCCGCAAAGAACGCTTCCGTTGAGAGTGCAGAGACTGGTTCCAAATGAACCGCCTTTGTTGCGAGGCAAACGAAAATACAAAAGTACGCTTTTATGAGTTTCGCGTTCCGCAACGTGCTGGATTTAACGAAGAAGTGGCCAGCAAATTCCGTCGTGACGTGACTAAAAACTGGCTGAGGAGTAACTCTGTCTACTGGGAGATCAGCCATGAGCGGAGCCTTAGGCTGAGCGCGGCACCGGAAACATCTAATACATTTAAACACGCGGTGTCTAATAATACGACGAGCGGACAGAATCCAGTACTGCTGGCGTAATATGGCGTGTAATGTGTCAGCTCCAGGGTGGCAGTGTATTGTGTGATAGTGATCTATAATGAGATCTACGAGCGGACTTGAGCTGGGTAGAATGAGTGGGTGTTGAGCGTCATACCTAATTGACGCGTGAGAGAGACGACCACCGACTCTCAAGAGGCCGTCCTTTATGAAGGGCGAGAGACGCTGGAGCCGAACGGGACAAACCTTATCAGTCTGGATACGATTAATGTCTTCAGCAAACTCATTGTGCTGAACAGAGCGGACCCAGTGCAACAGAGCGTCCCTGTGTTCACTAGCTGTCAACGGACCAGAGCGCCGTGCATCTGGGCTGTGCCGACAATTGAATATGAACCTTTTAATACAAGCCGTCACTCCGACGAGCTTGTCAAGTGAGCTGTAGCGAGTGAGCAAGTCCAGATCGATATCTGGGACTGCTATGTGTGCTGGTACCTTTTTGGGCTTAAGGCCTGGGAGAGCATGATGGCCTAGAGCGGGTGGCATCTTGGGCCAAGTGCAGGTAGGTTCTTTGAGCCAACTGGGTGACCACCAAAGGTCATGAAGTGAGAGAGACTGGGCAGACATGCCTCTGCTTGCACAGTCAGCAGGGTTGAGGTTCGTGGGCACATGCCTCCACGTATGGCTAGTTAAAGTAGCTGTGATCTTAGCCACTCGATTGGCCTCGAAAGTCTGTAATCGGTGAGGTGGGGTATTGAGCCATGCCAACACTATTGTGCTATCTGACCAGCATGTGTGTGTTTGAATGGCTATATGAGCTGACAGTTGGGCTGACACTCGAGTCATGAGCTGAGATAAAAGAGTCGCGGCTGACAACTCCAATTTCGGGATTGAGAGACGAGTCTTTATGGGTGCGACCTTGGACTTGCCAATGATTAGGTGTACATTGACATGTCCAGTGGTATTGCGCTCATGAAGGTAGATAACGGCACCAAAGCCAGCCTCTGATGCGTCCGCGAACCCGTGAAGTGAGTAAGTAGACGTGGGCTTATACTTACAAATGTGCCGAGGTAAACGGAGGTTTGAGAGCTGAGGAAGATCCTCTGAGATGTGTTGCCACTCTGTGTGGACTTCTTCAGAGATAGGCTCATCCCATCCTATTTTCAGAAGCCAAAGCTTCTGGAGAAGAATCTTTGCGCGGAAGATGACTGGAGTAACCCAGCCATTGGGGTCATAAAGAGACGCTACTGTACTGAGAATGGAGCGCTTTGTGACTTGAGCATGAGTGGGCAGAGAAATGCGATAAGTGAACTCATAAGTTTGAGGAATCCACTGTATTCCCAGAACCTTAATGGAATTAGAGTCGGGACTGAAGTCAAAGTCCTTGGGCATGTCGCACTGGTCATCTGGGAACCGTTCAAGGAGTTGAGGCGAGTTGGAGGTCCATTTACTGAGCTGGAAGCCACCTAGGGCGAGTAACTCGATCAGGTCGCTTTGGAGCGACTGAGCAGATTCCACAGAATCTGCACCTGAGAGAATGTCGTCCACAAATATTGATTTGCGGAGGATCTGAGCAGCGTGGGGGTAACGATGACCTTCGTCATCAGCCAATTGGAGTAAAATGCGGATGGCATGGTATGGGCTGGACCTTAATCCATATGTGACGGTATTAAGGGCATACGTGAGCAGGGGCTGGTCGGGTGAAGACCGCCAGAGAATGAGTTGAAAAGGTCTTTGCTCTGGGTGAATGAGTATATTTCTGAACATCATTCGGATGTCTGTGCTGAAAACTTGTGAGTGGATCCTGAAGGACATGATAATGTCAACAATATCTTGTTGAAGAGCTGGACCTGTATGGAGACAATCATTTAAATTGACGCCGTTTGAGCTTTTACAACTTCCGTCAAACACGCAGCGTAACTTTTCTGACCCTGGCTTGAATATGCCATGATGTGGGATATAGAAATGGGATTTATGAGCAAAGGTATTGGGGTGACACGGCGACATATGTCCCAATTTTATGTAATCTGACATAAACTCTACGTATTTCGAGCGGAAGGGCGGGTTCGCTAGCAGCTTCTTCTCCAAATTGAGAAACCTGCGTAGCGCAATAGCGTGAGTGGAACCTAATGTCGGCGCGTTGTGCAGAAAGGGCAGTGTAACCACATATTGACCTGATGGTTCACGAGTAGTTGTGGTGCGGAAAATGTCCTCACACTGATCCTCTAATGGGCTGGTATGCTTGTAGGTTTGGGGTTCCTCGGATTCCCAAAACCTCTCAAGACTTTTGTGAATGTCATGAGTGGAATGCTCTGAGTCCGTGTGAGAGCCGATAATGTGAACTGAGTTGACCTGATTCGTGGGTGAGGTATGTAAACTTTCGAAAGGTCCAATCAATGTAAAATCAAATATCGTGCCGAAGGCTATAGGCTTGCCAGGGCCGAGCGAAACCTTGGTTCCGTCTAACACTTGACCAAGAACGTCAGATCCTAGTATTAGATCAACCGGAGCTGGTGTGTGATATTCTCGATCAGCAAGAGGAATCGGTGGGTGACCTGTTAACTGAGCGAGATCTGGAACCTTTTCCAACGGTAGGTACCCAGTTACGTTCTTCAATATATGGGCTGTGGCCGTGATCATAGGTGTGTCACGGTGAGTAGGTCGGCATACAATTGTGATTGATGCCTCTGAGTTTTGTGTGTGCTGATTTCCAACTCCTGCGATTTTTAGAGATGTATGTTTTAATGGTAAATTTAAAATTGTGGCCATGCGCTGAGAACAAAGAGTCAGCATACTTCCACAGTCTAACAGGGCTCGTGCTGAGTGAAATTGACCATTTACGTCTGCTATTTTAAGTGAGACGGTTGGCAACAAAATTGGCGTGTTGCTGACGTTCACTACACGTTGTGCGGAGTTACAGTAATTTTCTGTTGGAGTTGAAGTCATTGAGTGACAATGAGCTGAGTGTGTATGTGATGAGTGAATGTGTGATGAGTGTGCTGAGTGTGCTGAGTGCTGGTCGTCCTCGCCTTTATAGTGCTCTGTTATTGTAGGTAGTCACTGTTGACTACCTACCCGAGACCTACTTGGCGATCGCGATTGAGTGGGCGAGTTGGGATGGGACGTATATGCCTGTGTAGCATGTGCCGAATGGTATTGAGGCTCATGCGCTGAGCGCTGTCTGGGCTGCTCACGTAGAGACGGAGGCAGCAAATGAGCAGATGATCGTGTCGGAGACATGGCCCCATGGCGATGCAGTGAAGTGTGGTGGTCAGACCGCCCACACTCCTTGCATGCACGTGTAGACCTGCACTCGTTCTCATAATGAGGACCCAAACAGCGTCGGCACCGGTTGCGTGAGTTCACAAAGTCCCACCGACCTTGAACCGGTTGGTTATTAAATCCTGGGCATGCGATGAGTTTGTGTCCCCTATTCCTGCAGTATGGGCATGGCATACCACCAGTAGGGGAAGAAGGTTGAGCCGAATAATTCTGTCGGCGAGTGGGTGATGGGGATGATCGGGCCGAGTAAACTGGCGCTGTCTCAAATGCCATAAATGGTTGACGAATAGGACGGGGGGAGCGATTGTCCTGCCGAGGAGCTATGGGGCGGAACTCTTGATGAGCCTGGTAGGGCTGACGTGGAGTACCTCGAGTGGGCTGAAGCAGCTTATTGAGCTGAGCGAGCCTTTCTGACGGGCCGAGCCGTGATGAAGAAGGAGCCTCCTGTGACGCAAGGGACGATGACTCATTCTCCTTGCAGCGTGCGTGCTCTTCCAAAAACTCAATGAGGTTCTTGAGCGTGGGCAGAGTTGCACGAGATCCGTACTTCCGCTCAAAAAGAGTGCGGAGCTCGCCTTGTAGTTTTCGCACCACCATGGACACGAAAACATAGTCAGAATCCTTCATGGGCAGATCCAGATTGCGGAGAGCGCTTTGCGCTGAGATAAGCGGAATTAAGAACGATGTGCGGATATCCGAGCGCATGTGGATGTGCGGAAGGTTCATTATAATGTCCACAAATCGGTCAATGAGTACGCGACGATTGTCGTAACGCTTGGTGAGAATTTCCATGGCTATGGGATAATTCTCGTTGGTAGGGTAGAGGTGTTTCACCATATCGTGTGCCTCACCCTTTAGGGCGCCTAACAAATAATGCAGTTTGACAGCATCCGAGACTGTAGCCATCTCACTGACGAGGCTCCTAAAAACGGCAATAAATGAGGGCCATTCTTCAACGTTCGAATGAAACTCCGGTATGGGTATTTTTGGTAAAACACCAACGGGTGTACCTGAGCTGAGGGGTTGCGTCTTGTCCGGAAGAGCTGATTTTTCATTTAATTTTTCAAATGCCACTAGGATAGCATCATAGTTGCTAAGTGCCGACTGAAATTTTTTTGTGTAGGTTGCCTCAGTTTCGTCGGACAAATCCTCATCGTCAAGGATCTCATAATATACGTCCTCTAACTTAGTTTTAACGCTTTGTATGTTTGCGTAACGAGCGGTGAAGTCCGCCACAGAATAAGTTTTTCTGTCGCCTGCCTCGACCGCCGCACCGATCTCCTTTAACAGAACTATCGCCTTTACGGCCTCACGAAACATCGCGGCTTGTGATTTCGAAGGCATCTTAATCTTGTTAAACTAAGTGGTTGATTACTAAGATAAAATACGCAACGAGTTTGAGCTGACTATAAGAGCAAACGTACAACTAAAATAATTGATGAGATAGATGAATAGAGCTGAGATACTTGCGCGGATGAAGTAACAATGACTATGTTTAAACGGAACACGGAAATAAACACGACAGAGAAAGAGAAAGAAAAAAAAAAATTTTTTTTTTTTTTAAACAACCTGTATATGAGCTGATACACCAACTTGGAACACCCTATATGTGTACCACAAACAACAAGAGCAGAGATGAGATGAAAAAACAAATTGTTTACTATATTTGTGCTATATATACCCGGGTAAAAAAAAGCAGACAATAACACAAATAAACGGTCCGGCAATATATTACTGTAACACAAGATTACCGTAACATTAAATATCAAAAAGGGCTGATCAACTTGTTCACCAAAATATCATAACAGTATATTTACAACAAAACATCAGTCGTCGAAAATTCTATTTATAGAATAAAATACCTACCTACTGCCTCGAGCGCGTAAACAAACAAAGAATGTATTTACCTAGCCGAAATCGGATCTAAATGAGCGGACAATCCAATGATGCAAATCAAGCTTTGGTAACGTAATAATACGTAACCGTAAACGTACGTAACGTAATAACTTATGTATACGTGGGTTTTACGTATGTGCGTAACTTACGTAAATGCACGAAATAAAGCAAATTTATACTCGCACCGAAAAAATATCTCGCAAGATACCTACGAAAACTATCTTTGACAATGGGCAGATTTACTAAAGATATATAGTGGACTGTAACAAACAATTGGGCTGAATGGATATAATTATATTATCTGAGCTGAATAATAATAACAAACGGGATGAAAATGAGTTTATTCTGTAAAGGGGCGGGGGGGGGGCGGTTCTATACCGATAAATGGAATGTTCTAGGCGGCGGTTCTAATTACCTACCCGCAATAGGTATTCGAGACCACAAAATATTTTTTGCCGGGAAAGGGGGCAAAATATGTAACCGGGTGAAAATGGACTGTAGTAAATCGACGGGGGCTGGTTCAGTAACGGTTCGAAGGGCCAAAATTTTTCTTGGATTGAAAATGGACTGTAGTAAATAGAGGGGGGCTGGTTCTAACGGTTCGAAGGGCCAAAATTCGATCCGGCCGAAGGACCAAAATGTAACCGCTGGCTACAGGAATGCAGGGCTGATGGGATTTGACACGGGAGAATTGTGGGAAACAATGTGGGTGCACTGACCTTGCTTTGGAATGTTGTTCTCGATGGGCCGGCAAATGCGCTGTGCAGCGTCCCTCCTTGTTGGGATAATGGAGACGGCGTTTGTGTCAGGAATGTGCAGAATATCTTGGTTGGAGTAACGTGAACACTTCACTGGTATATAACACAAAATACGCGAGATTGGTTGTGGCGGCGCGAATGTGTGCACACACGTATCGTTCGGTCGACGGTTACGGCGAAACAGAGTGAGTGAACCGCAGGTTGGCGCCAGCGCGCGAATCCATTGTGTCGCCAGGTGGCGCCAGCGCTGCGCCGCGAACATTAGTCATGCACATGCGCGAACGTCACGCTGGTAGCGTGAACACCGGCGGAGCCGCGGCCGAAAGGCTAGTATATAATAAAACACTCATAGCTCACCATCAACACTAGTCGCCGCGCACGGGTCCGTCTGGTAGTTGAGTAGCCGCGGGTATTGCTCGTAATATTCCCGTTTGGCTGCCTGTTGGGGGTACATCATCATGTGACCGTGGACCACCAGCTCTGACGACTCGTAATGGTGGGGGGATCTGGGGGGAGAGTGAAAAAATGTATACCGCCACAGTATCAGAGGTAGGGTTGCCAGATGCAGGCTTATCAATGCCCATAGCTTAATGTCTAAAGGATTTCTTCTTAATATTTTTTCGTAAAATTTTAAATTTTAAATTTTTAGGACATAATTTTCATTATTTTGTTGTATAAATTAACCGCTCTTTTTCTTATGATTTTTTAAAGAATTATACGATATGACGTCACTTGAGAATTGTAGTCATTATACTGATTGTGATGTCTGAATGCTTACAAAAAAAGTGGTTTTCTCTGTCTGTCTACTCATCTGTCATCCAGCTGTCAAATCAGTTGGAAGCACATTATTATAAATTTATCTTGATAGCAAAGAAAACATTTCTAAACAGCCATTTCTCGAGTGACGTCACATGAAGGCAAATGAAAGTTGCAGCTTTTTCGTAAAAAATATTCATCATCATGAGGTTTTTTAGACCACAAGTTCTAAATTACGGCTCATTAAACCTAAGTCTTGAAATGGTTTTCGAATAAACGCACTTTTACATAATTTAATCTAAGTGAATTCCTGGAAATGTCCAGGAATTCACTTAGAATTCTAATGAAATATCTAGGGTTACCAAAGGAGTTAGTTGGAGTCCAAGTTTCAACTCCAATTGTTGGAAGGGTAGTAGAGAAATATATTAAAATTAGTAGGGGTATTTCTGGTATTAATAAAGGGAAAATATAAATACAAATTACCGTCAATAAGTTTTATTTTAGGTACGCCATGCTCGCTTGGCTTGATTATACTTAGCTTTACCGTAATAAAAAAATAAAAAAAACTGATATTCGGGGATTCCGGGACAATAAGTGTAACTGTATAGGTAATTAGTGTACTGGGTACGGGACAAGGCACTAAATTGCGGGACTTTCCCGGATTTCTCGGGTATAGATAACTTTAATCAGAGGTGCAATCATCACAGATAGATAGATAGATATAGCATTTATTTTTAAAAAACACGACACTTACATACAAAAACAAAGTAGAGCTTAAATAAGAACTTAAATAAAATAAAAAAAAATAAAGTTAAAACACAAAAAAGAAATTAAAATTTATCCTAGTGGTATGCGTGTCGCGGCAAAGAGAAAAAGGCTACACAGGAAAACTTAACACACTTTAGGCCAACGATTTTATTTATCCCATGTTCATAAGTGGTCTATATAAAACTTTAGAGCAGACATCATGACGTTTCTAACTTAGTTGTTTATTTCATTTCGCTATAATATGCACGTTCCATGAAATTTGCGAAGACAATACAATCGTGCCAATTTCGTCGCGGGCGCTAAATTGAGATCTTCTTTCAGGAGAAACATGATTTTGGCAAGATTGTGGACGATTTAACCATCACTTTTGGTTATTATTAATCTAGATAACATTTTCGATGTTTGACTCGTTTTAATTTTTTATTTATCTAAAACATAACAGCAGATTCGGCTGTAGCCGAAAGTGTACATTTGCTAAAAAAAAAAACGGTTAATTTACGTATTTTTGCGGCTTGTTGCTAAGATATTACTCAAATTTCACGATTTTTAGTTCCATTTAAGCATATATATCATCCTTCAGCCTTTTTTTTATAAGCTACTGACGTTCAATCTCAATATTGTGCTACCAGTACAGGAGAAACCCAAGAAGCCATATACACTGGACACCTATACATACCTATAAAACTGTATGAAAAAGCGCTTAAAATCTCTAAATATTTATATCTTTATACTTCACCAATACTATAAATTTTAATAAGGGGGTATATCGTCAAAATCGACACTTTTGAATTTATCTGCTGTTCAAACCAAGTCATATATTAAATAATTTTTTATAACAATTTTGGGGCCTTTTTCAGGAGTTCCTTTTTGAGGAATTTCATTCGATAGAAATAATTAATGAAATGAGGTCTAAATTTACACTTTTTTTGATATTCTGACAAATCGGGATAGCATACAGACTTTAAAAATACTTATTTTGATGGGTTTTAACAATATCTAAATTACTGGTTATGGAAATTCCCATAGCTATATTATTTAATTTTTTATTAATTTAAAACCAACTTTTTGTCAATTTTCCCCAATTCCGTCCCTCTCGCACTGCGTGTCTTTCCGCTTGGAATAACGGGGACCTTTGCACGGACGGTATATCACCTTAACCGTTTTTGAACTGCGGACAGACGGACATAAAAACACCAAGGCTTTCCTAAAAGGTTTAAAAAGTTTGACGGAACCAACAGTGACACTGACAAACTGTTACTAAGACAGTCTTGTTAATTGGCAAAATCTCCTAAGCCAAGATTCCCAATTAAAGTTTCAACAAAACTGCACTTACGATCATCTCGTTCTGAGGACACAATAAAGCTGATTCTGAAGGCTTTAATTTTAGTTTTAGTACTGTCAAAACTTAAAGTTTTCCAAAGTAGTTTAGCTTCTGTCCCTAACAGTTAAGGACTATTTTGCAATGAAGAAATTTTAGTTTTGACAGCACTAAAACTAACATTAAAGCCTCCAGAATCGGCTTTAATATTTAGTTTACACAGTGCGCGAGCTATACAATAAATATGGTAATGGGAGGTGTCAAATTAAGGCTCGAACAGACGGACAGACAGACAGATTCAACTTCAAAGTAGGGCTGCCAACTGCTGCCGATTTTTAAAAGGTTTAAAGTTGATGCAATTTTTGTGCCTTTGGCTAAGTTCACATCGAGTTAGCTAGGGTAAATGAAAAAATATAATATTTTTTTCCTATATCTCCGAGATTTCATAAAAATATTTTTTTTATCTGAAAGTCATATTCGTAGGATTGGTTCTCAGTAGATTGGTGCATTAATTATTGCAGTAATATTTTCTATTTGTGTATACTATTAAACCGTTCAGTATAGATTTCCAACAACAATTGAGAAACAATAGATATGGCGCGCTTTGCAGCGGGTTAAAATTATTCACAACTGAGATAAAATAACAGAAAATTAAGGAACAATTTTAGATGTAAAAAAAAAAATATTTAGTTACAGTAAGGGTAAAACATTGACGTATGTAAAACTTTTTTTCAGTTATTAAGGTCGTATTTCTGAACTTAAACAATTTCAGCTAAGTACCCATTGATGCCTGCCAACCCTAAGCCTGTCCGATGATATGATACCCATTCTCCCTGACATGAACGCGTGACGTAAACAAATTGTACCGAAGTGACCTTGTGCCGACGGCTTGTTTATTTTTTGAGAGATTGTCAGGCAATTTAGTTTGTATTTGGTGTGAGAGACGTCTCAGAGAGGTTACATGTATTGGTGATTATGATGGAGAGAAATGTCGGGGGTAATTAAAGCTTCAAATAACAAGACAAGCTAACGAAAACCTTATAAAAGACAGTGAGAGGTTGCCATTTACTCAATGTTAAAAAGCCTTCTCATCTCGAAAAGTAATATTATTTTCAAACGTTTTGAACGTTAAGTATTAGGCTTTTTAGAACAGATTGTTGATATTTCTGCATGGAGGCTTACAATCTTAGAGGTATAAGGTTCTATTCCCACCAAGATTAACATAAATTGTGATAAGATAGGTATACGTTGTCAGAGGTGTTTCCGTGGCCTATCACTAGAACAGTCAACACCCGTACACCCTGTTTTTACCGACGATTTTAACATACCAACATGTCGCACTTTGGGCAGAAAAATACGCTTTATATTGCATGCAGGCTGAGTAAATATATTTATAGAGTAGTGAATCTTAGTAAAATGCTCTGATTCAAACTCACGCACACAGATGCGTGCTCTACACGCCCCGTCTAAGCGAAGTTCGGGGGAATGTCTATACAAACCTCGCCGCGCGGCGGCGGCGTGTAGAGCACGCGTCTGTGTGTGTGTGTGTGTGTGTGAGTTCGAATCTGAGTGTTTGTACTGTGATTTACTACTCTATAAATGTATTTACTCTGATTCGGGTTTACCTCACAGTGTTTTCCTTCACCGTTTAGCAAGTGGTAAGTAAACAAATACTTTGCACATAAATTCGGAAAGACACATTATGTGCAACTTCAGGTGGCAAGGTTTGAAGCAAACTCTCAGAAGCGCCGGCACTGTCGTCACAAACCAACCACTTACAGAAGTTTCACTCCGCATAACTAGTGAAAACAGGCGCACGCACACATAGACGCGTACGTATGACGATCTCGGTTGAAGTCGGTCGAATGCCAATACGAAATTCTTCCGAGATCATCGTACGTACGCGTCTATGCATGTGTGCGTCTGTTTTCGCTCGTTGGATGTAGTCGGCCTTCTGGTAGTATCTATTTTGTGCCATCATACCGATATATATATATTTATCTTACCTCTCCTCACTGATTGTGGACTGAGGTGAATGCGTAGAATAATCCACTGGACCTCTATCCGTATACACCCTCTCGCAGTTTATGTACCCCTCATCCAACTTCTGAGGGTACGCAGCCACCGGCACCCCGTAGCCGTGGTACTCCATGTCAACTCCTTCTACGTAGGGGTACGGCTCTTGGTAGGTATCTTGGTAGCAAGGGTCTCGTCGGAAGAACTTCTGACAGCGAGGGTCAAGCATGCCGCAGGGTTGGTTTTGGTATCCATAATATTGGTATAGCCATGAGTTTGCCACCATTATTGAGGCTTCTTCTTCACTGTGGGGGGAAATACCGTGCTATTTTATTGGTGGAGAAATAATTTAATAATACTATTTTGTGCAACTGTGACATAATATGAGATATTGGAACATGAGCGCTTATAATATGTTTATAAAATAATTATAGGGCGAATCCACAATTCGGTAATATTGGGGGAGGTGAGCATCAGTGGCGTGCACAGAAATTTTTGCTGGAAAAGCAAGCAATTGGTCAAGAATAACAATAAAAAAAATATGAAAAAATTTAAATATCACTTTGAAAAAAAAAAGTTTGTATTGGAAATTTACACTCTATGGTAGACATTAAAGCCGATTTTGAAGGCTTTAATTTTAGTTTTAGATATATCAACACTAAATTTTCTTTATTGCAAAATAGCCCTTAAATTAGTGAAATTACATTGGAATAATTTTAGTTTTGACAGCACTAAAACTAAAATTAAAGCCTTCAAAATCGGCTACATTGTCTACCCTGGCGTCATAATTTTTTTTTTCAAAGTGATATTTAAATTTTTTCACATTTTTTTATTGTTATTCTTGAACAATAGCTTGCTTTTCCAGCAAAAAGTTCTGTGCACGCCACTGGTGAGCATGTATGTGCCGGACAAATACGTGGAGCACCGCCAGCGGCCGCCGCTGCTGCGGTTGCCGCGCTCGTGGACCAACTTGCTGTCCGAGGCACCACTGTCGCGCGCTTCACACTTTCAATCTCATCGCGGAATTGATCGATCCTTTCTGTTGTGCTTTGAGTGATTTCACAAAGACAGCTATGTACATGGTGTGATATAATTATAAAAGTATATAAATGTATAATTTATCAATAAATTCATGTTGAAAGATCGCTTTCTATCGCATTAGGTTATCCTGTAGTGGTAGATGAAAGTTGTAAAAAAAATATTAATTGTAATAATAAACTTGTACGAGTGTCGCAATGTTTAATTATGTCCAGTTGCACACAATACTTTATCTATACGACCATCAAAAACAATTTCACGAAAAATTTGAAAAAAAAAACACTCCACATAATATTGTAGTGCTACTCGTCGGGATACCCAAAGCCCATAGGACCAATCAGAAGCGAGAGAGTAAAGAGGGCGTGGCTTATGAAATTAAGACAGTCAGTTATCGCTTGTGATTGCTTCTCTAGCGGTGTAATAATAAATTTGGCTAATCACAGTGCTGAATTGCGGTGTTATAATGTAATATTATAACATCGGTCAAACAATGTAGGTACTTATACAACCGCTTTTTATGTTGTGATTGCAGTATAGGAGTAGATAAATATTATACTTGCACGTTTTATAACTTTGAATTTTTGTGTATTTTATTATTTTCAAAACAATAAAAAAATTCAAGTTGAAGGTAGGCTTGGGCTAATTCTTCTCTCTTCCCTATATCCGAAAAAATACAATAGAGTGGCGGTTTTAAGGGGTATATCGCCAAAATCGTCACTTTTTGAAGTTATTTATCTGCTGTTTAACAGAAGTCCCAAGTTAAATAAGTTAGTATAACAATTTTGGGACCTTTTTGTGGATTTTGGACTATCAGAAACGCGATTGGAGGAATTTCACTTTATATAAATAACTATTGAAATGAGGTCTAAATTTACACCATTTATAATATTCTGACAAATTGGGATAGCATATAGACTCGAAAAATACTTATTTAGGTGGGTTTTAACAATACCTAAATTACTTGTTATGGAAATTTTTATAGCTGTTTTGTATTAATTTAAAACCGACTTTTTGTAAATTTTCCCCGATACCGTCCCTCTTGCACTGCAGGTCTTTCCGCCTGGAGTAACGGGGATCTTTGCACGGACAATATATCACCTTAAGGTTCATTTGATAATTTGCGGCATTAGCATTGGAGACATTCCTTTATGGGTCCTGTCTCAATTTAGGCGGCGCACGGATACCCTTACCTTCGCCCTGTAGTTTGTCGCTCATCCACCTGTTTATATCTTGTATTGTACATATAATTTGTATTTTATATACAATTAATTATCTTACGTTGAATAAACATTTTTACTTCGGCTTCTTTTTATTATCAAATAAAGTACCTTAAAACTTGGTTGGTGGCAACAATGAGTTGCCGTGGTGTGTCGGTGGCATCCTTCAGCTGAAGCACTACGTGGACCCAGATGAACTCTCCACATCGCTGCTGCAGCTTCGCGAGGAGTATGCAGCATTTGTCTTGTTCTGATTGGGTTACTGTAACATCAGATATTCGTTATCTTCTACTTTTTCTTTTCGTTTTTAACAGACTGCTGACTAAGCGTGTGTGAGTATGGGCAATTCTTCCAGGATGACCGCCGGGAGAGGCAAAGCCCTGGAAAGGCTTATGTCCAGCAGTGGACGAACTAGGCTGATGGATGGATGGAAAACTTTTCGTCATCTTCTTTTTTATACATGAAAGATACAGCCTCAAATTACTGAATGTTTTTGAAGAAAGTTTTGGGCAATTTTCTTAATTTTTCCGGAATTTCCGTGTTGAATAGTATCTACCTATATTTTTGCAAAATAGATGCAGCCTTTTTTAATATATTATGGTATTGCGGACAAACCGATAGACCGACAGATTATCAGTCGGTCAGACATCGATACTTCATAAAATTTATTGAAAAAGGCGTTACTTTGCGGAAGTCCATCATAAATTTGTGGATATATTAATAATTTGCAATATTCCGCTAAACACTCTTACCATGCTATTCAAAATGCAGACTCAAGCACCACCCACCCTCCCGCATAAAACATGCACAAGCAAAAAGTTTTGTGTACGAGCACAAAATAAAGCAATCTTAAATAACAAGCAAGAAAACTTATCGACACGTGTTTTGCCTCTAAACGAGGCATCCTCGGGATGTGTAGTCCACCCGACCGCTCGACAGCAAAAATTATATAATGATCGATACTTCAGTATATGGGCTTCGTTTTTTGGTAGAACACTAAAAATACGTACTTAGTCTATGTTTGGTTTGTGCTTCTCTTAAACTGTCCCAATGTAGCAGTTGGTACCACGACACATCAGCCAGCTCTGATTTCTTCCATCCCAAGTAGTGTTCGGCACTGAAACAAACAGCTGCCATCAGTTTTAATGAAATTGACAGATGGGGTGGCAGATTAGTGAAAATAACAAGAAAACGGTCTTTAAAACTTTCGCAGTAGATCCTATTCAATTCAATTCAATGCTATTTTATCTGGCTTCCGGTAATGTGACTCCGCACATTAGTTCCGCCAATGTCGAGTTTTTAAAGTAAAAAGACGCACAGTGGTTATATAACAATTAGGTACCTACAACTAAACGAAAATTATAATCTCATCGATCTTCCGCGAGTAATAAAAATAAATAAAACTAAAAGGCAGACAGAAAAAAAATAATTAAAAGAGCTAGAATTAGGTACCTACAGTAAATTTTGCTAATAGGATTATCCCTATTATAAGTTAATATTATTTAATTTAATAAATCTACATAATAAATATACAAAGGGACTATAAACAAGGGACAATAAAAAGCTGAAGTTGACGGGGCGGGGGATTTCAGAAGGGAGAAAGAACATCATACAGAGAAAAACGTAGTTTTAGGCAATTGAAAAATATGTGGTCAACTGTACCCTCGTCTTAACCACACTCACATAGGGAATGATCCCTCAATATATTCTAGATAGTAGATTTATGTATTTGACACATTCTGGCACAAATTTTTTTAGCTTTTCAACATTTTGGCGCTATTGCAAGCATAGACTGTCCACCCAATAAAACGTGGTGACAGTAGGTACATAACTATATTTTCTCTATGGTTTTAAAAACTGTCGTAGTTATCAACGAACTAATTGGTAGTTACTAACAAATATAATTAATAAGAATGAAGAGATTCTAACTACGATATCTGTTTTATTTTGAGCATACTTATGTAGCTTATTTGAGAATATGTATTTTTTTTCTTACACTCATCTTCGAATGCTTATTTTGTGACCTTTTCTGATCTTTAATATTTATTTTATAAACATTTTATAACAAAAAATATTAAACTAAGAATGTTCTTACACGGAGCAATTAGGTGATGACAGTTAATTAATCTTACTCAACAAACCTTACAAAGTTTAATTAGAAAATATTTACTTTTGTAACCTATTTTGCTTTACATAAACAAAATAGATGTTCAAGGAACATGTATGTAGATTGGGAGGATTACAAAAAAACAAAACCGCTTGATTAAATGTGGAACACTAGTTACAACCAGTAGGTACTGTGTTTCTGCGCCATTTGAACGTATTATTATCCTGATTTATATTTCTGAACCTAGGCCTGGACATAAGGGTAGCAAAGCAATCACCTAGTGGGTGGTGCCCTGTGTTTCCAATTCATTTTTTCTCTAGAAAATAAAAACTCCTACATTCATTCCTCTTATTTCCAAAAAATATTTTATTAACCAAATGGTTTTCCGTTTTGTTTCCAAAAAGCTGGTTGGTACAGTCAGCAGCAAGTGATTTAGGTCGAGCCTCGTCTCGATGTTCCGTTTGTTCGTCTTGTAATGTGTTACTTTTTAATTAATATAACTGTATTTATATCTATATTGCAGTTATTATTTTTAGAAAATAAACGACTTTATCACTATAACGCTCTAATTTACTATATTGTTACACATGAAGCCCCTTTGTTTTAATTTTGTCCCTTTTACAAGAGAAAGAGACCGCCTTCTTATCTCTTGGAAACTGGTTGACACACTCAACAATAGCTTACAAAGAAAGCCACCTCAAAAATCAACTTACGATTTCTGTTAACTAAACGGTTCATAACAATAAGTAGGTCATAATAGAAAAATAATTTTGCTATATAACTTGCTTCTGAGGCTGACTGTAACCATCTTGGTTTTGGAAACAAGAGTAACTGAATTTGTTTATTAAATAAAAATTTGGAAACACGCGGAAATAAAAAAGGTCGTTTTTTGGAAACACAGGGCACCACTCCACCTAGTATAATGATCTCTCGGGCATGGCGAGTAGCGTGCACTAGGCCAGGAACACCGGATCGTTTCTGCTGCAGAGCGGCAAGTACTGACATCACACTCACTTGGCGTCCAGGTGCAGTATCTTCATGTCAGGCGCGTGCACGGTGGTGAACACGTTGGTGGCGCCGTGCACGACGCACTCGCGCGTCTCGGGCATGGCGAGCGGCGAGCACCAGGCCAAGAACACCGGCTCATTCCTGCTGCAGAGCGGCAGGTATGACACGTAGTGCCCTCTTACTAACACGACCTGAAACCACAGTTTTTGTGAGTATAAATGCTATCAATACCAATGGATAACCTTCATTTATAGAGTTAAAGTCGGGGTGGAAAGAAACTCAAGGATGCATTTATCTGTAGAAGATTTAAGTTGATTGAACAACAAAACAAATAAGTTATGATACGAAGAGTTTTTTTCTACAAAATATTCTTACTTTTTGGTCTCCAAATCTCATTTGCCTCCTCGCATTCCTTGAGACGTTCATCCTACAGAAGAAATGTCTAGTCTTTGGTACATTTTCAGTCTCTCCATTAGCTCCTCGGTTCAACTCCACTTGCACAGTCTGGTGATCCTGACGGTCTATGATGTCATAGACACTATCTCCGTGTATTAGCAGGTCTTCCTGTTGAGTAACGGTCATTTTAAAATTAGTTTTGCGAATTTAAACCAACAACAATAGGGTTGCAAATCTTTAAATTTTGTTACTCTTGAAAGAAAGTGATATCAGGATGTTAATAATGCAACGTAAACGTAATGTTACGTATATTATAAAACCGTATAATTTTTCTGCTTAACGGTTTTTTTTGGTTATAAATAAAATCACAATAAGCTATCTGTATTATATGCATTATTATTAAAAGAACGGCTGTACTATCTTGTATTATTGTTGGCGACTATACCAACTCTTTTACCGATACAATTTAGGCATTTTCAAGGAGTCTTTATTATCTTTAAAAACATTCATCTTAACCATTTAGATTCATATTATTGATATTTTAAGTAATGAAAAATTTCGCTCACTATTTAAATATCGAGATTTTCTGAATATCAATTTTAAATGTATACATAATTGAATTGATACTAATTTATTAGAGTGATTAAGCAACAAGAGTGAATTATTCGCAACTGATATATCACATGCAATCAATCTATCAAAAAGGCAATCCATCAATGAAATACAAACCATCGAATGACCCAGATATTCCGCTGCATTTTCCGATATGTACAACAGTTTTCCGTTTTGTGTCATCATCATTATGAACCCGTTTATTGCCTGAAAACACATTGTGAAATTACTTATCATGTCTTTTATTGTTTCCAGGTAATGGATAACTACTCGTAAAAATATTTACATTGTAAAATATTTGCTTGTAAATC
The DNA here is from genome assembly GCA_934047225.1 of Ypsolopha sequella. NCBI lineage: Eukaryota > Metazoa > Arthropoda > Insecta > Lepidoptera > Ypsolophidae > Ypsolopha > Ypsolopha sequella. The sequence continues at coordinate 16,861,762 of OW204004.1, read as the reverse complement.
TTTGTAGTGGCGTGTTGGTTCCGTAAATTGAAAGGTATCTGTCAGCAAGGCTAGGGAATATACCTATAATAATATACATTACATTTTTTTTACGGTATTCATACATATTTATTTTTATTTAAACTTATTTAAAACCAATAAAAACTAAACATAATTTATAAATAAAAAACAGTATCGAGACCGCTGTCCCGGGGTAGGGTGCCCAGAATGATGGCGACATTACCTCTTTGGATAGCCAGACTAATCCTCTGATTTTTAAATTTTAAATGTAATTAATATTTTTGATATCATCTTCATCCACCCACTGTTGGGCATAGGCCTCATTTTCTCCACACCATTTTCTTCGGTCTCTCGCCAGCCTCATCCATTGCCCACCAACAGCCCTGACGGTATCGTTTTGCCATCGGGTCATCGGTCTACCCACTGAATGCTTTCCTGGCCTCGGCTGCCACTCTGTAACTGCCCTAGTCCATCGTCCCTTTAGTCAAAGACCGTCCGTCTTCCCGTCTAGCTTATGTCCCCTCCATCTCCACTTATGTCTCGCGATTCGTTTACCGATATTCTAATTTATTCTTTATTGTACACAAAATATTGAAATACATACGTAAAAATTAAAATTAGTATACAGCGGCGAGCTTATCTTTTTGAGAGATTTCTTCCAGCAAGCCGAAAGAAGATCAGGAATACATAAAAAGAAAACAGTAATCATATGTGTACAAACTTAATACTTACTACTAAATAATAAACGAAAACGCACTAATTTAACTAACATCTCCAACTCCAGTTCGTTGTAAAATCTCGACGTTCAGTATACGATTCACAAGAGAGACATGGCTCGCTCCATAGCCCTTTGCGCCACTTTTATTTGTAGATGTGAGCTTTAGTCAGCGACCATGTTTTGGAATCATAAGTTTCTCTTCTTCCAAATTTTTGATAGGTTTGCGTTAATTCAAAACCAAGAATTTTAAAATAGTTATCAATATTTTAAATGTCTTAGAAGACATTTAAGAAGTTTTTGAAGTAGACTTCAAGAACAAATTACTTACTAAATTTGCTGTCTGTTTAAATAATTACAATTTAATCAGTTAAAACTATCTATCTGTTTCAAGTGTCACAAACAACAGCGTAAAAAACACTGAAAACAAACGTGTATCCAAGTTCCGTTCTCCCTGATAGGAACTTTAACATTAACCCAACAATTATGTTACTAACATTAGAGTTCATCATAGCCTAATAGATATTAAAACTAAGACTCATTTAGAAAGAAAATCTCGACGTTTTGGTCAAACGTAAAACCAAAAAACTACAAAACTTACTTTAGAAAATCCGATATTCGGCGTTGGAGTTGGCTGCTCCTGATACTGATAACTCAAATCGTGACTTTTAAACACTAAAACAGAAAGAAAGACAGAATTATGAGCGAAGTCAGTCATTTAATAGCTGAACTAGATAAGATAAGGCTAAACGCATGTAAAACGTCTTAATATGAGACCTTTCGTGACTTTGGGTGACGGGACGAAGTTTGGGAGATGGCTGGAATAAAAGGACCAGATGATGGATAAAGACGTGATGAGTGTCCAAAGATTTGGAGCATGGGAAACGTTGAAATTGTTCAGGCTTGAGAAAGATGCTGGAATTTTAGAGGTTTCGTTTGCAGATTTGACGCTGATAAATATGAATTAGAGAGTCACGATTCTTGGTTTATCCACTAGTATGTCTTGGTGCTGAGTTATGTAAATGTATATTGTGTGCTCAGACGTTTTAACAATGTTAATTCAAAGATTGTATAAAAAAATATTTTTAGGCATTATTTTTAGAAAAGCTTTATACTTGGTACTTCTAACAGTTCTAAGGGTCCTGTCAAAATCTGTACCTCTTTTAGTTTTGTTATTTAGATTGTCTAATTATGTTTCTTCTACATGCAAACATTTAAAATAAGCTGCTGTAGGAGTTCCGTCAATGCAGTCATAGTAAGTTCAAAACATAACTTTTGAGGCCCTTATTTTCAAAATGTGACGTCATCTACTTAAGATCTCCAAAAATTTCATGTCTTACACAAGTATCTTGTTAGTATTTTACAAAATTTTAACAGTACTTACTCATATTCAAATTATGCTATGAATAGCAAACGATTAAGCACACAGGTAGACAAATTAACTTTATCAGAACTACTGAGTCGATTGAAGCTAGAATTTCTCCCACAAATGCAATATATTTTGCTTTTGGACTTACACTGCTGGAAGTAGTTCATCTTCCTGACGTAGACACACACAAGGGCCATGAGCTGCAGCTGAGACAGTCGTTGTCTGGTGGAGGGCGGGAGAGGCAGCATGTCTCGGAGGTTGGAGATCTCAGCGTTGATCAGGTCTCGTCGCATCTTGCTGGCGCCTTTCGTTGACTTTGTTGGTTCAAATCTGTTTATAGACAGGCTATATTAAAATTCAAAGGTTTGTTGTGTACTTCAGCTGAATCTCAACTATATAGTATCATACATCCAAAATGTATACGCTGTTTTTTAAATGCTCAATTTTTGTTGAGTATAGCTTAAAAATAAGTCCTTTCATGGTGGTGTTTGAACGTTGTACATATTGTGCCAGTGCATAAAAAAGGCTTTAGAATATGTGTTAACCATAAAAGGGCAACATCAATTTTATATTTCTTTAGTTAGATCAAGGAAAAAGTCATACATGATACGTTATTTACTAATTGGTCTTAAGTACCACGGTTTGGAGCAGCACGGTTTTCTGAAGGGAAAATCCACGACTACAAACTTGTTTGTATATGTCAATGATATTCTCAGATTGGATAATGGTGGTCCAATAAGATTTTATAAATTACTGACCCTGGAGAAATGACGAATGATTTTAAAATCAATATTTTTTAACAGGTTTCTAATCCGTGTACTTTATTAATGTAACTTATATATGTACTAGTAGTAAAAGCAGACTTAATGCATAGATACCAAAGAATCAATTATCCGTTTTTTCCCACAGTTGGATATCAGCTAATACGTATACATTCCGCACGAACTTCGATACAAAATAAAACAAAGTAATAAATACACCGATGCTTCCTTTGATAGAACATGAATATCCTTCTAATATGTTAGAATGTTAGAATTATACTGTATAATAAAAAGAATTGTATGTTACAAAGTTTAATACAAATCTTAATATATGTTGTCTAGAAAATATGTTACAAAAAATAACTTTGCAACAATTTTGTAACAATTTGTCATTTGTGTTATACGAAAACACAAAAAATATAATTATAGGTAAGTAGTAAAATATATTTCGACCACTAATTGTGGTCGGCATCAGTTACACAATTATATATAAAAGTTAAAAATTAATAATTATAAATTATAGATACTTATGATACTGAATATTTTATTTTTGTAATGATGACAGCTACAGTGAGCTACAGTGACACAGTGAGCTACAGTGAGCTGTAGCTGTAGCTGTCATCATTACAAAAATAAAATATTCAGTATCATAAGTATCTATAATTTATAATTATTAATTTTTAACTTTTATATATAATTGTGTAACTGATGCCGACCACAATTAGTGGTCGAAATATATTTTACTACTTACCTATAATTATATTTTTTGTGTTTTCGTATAACACAAATGACAAATTGTTACAAAATTGTTGCAAAGTTATTTTTTGTAACATATTTTCTAGACAACATATATTAAGATTTGTATTAAACTTTGTAACATACAATTCTTTTTATTATACAGTATAATTCTAACATTCTAACATATTAGAAGGATATTCATGTTCTATCAAAGGAAGCATCGGTGTATTTATTACTTTGTTTTATTATATATATATATATATATATATATATATATATATATATATATATATATATATATATAATTTCTTTAATCGAAAAGACAAGAAAAGTCTATTATCATTTTATGTCATTTGTGTTATGGGATAGCTGAAAATTAGTGCTATCTGAAGAATATTTTAGATTTTTAGTAATAAATTTGTTTTGTTAATTTAAGAATTTGTTTAAGGTATTGTGTTTCTTGTGTTTATTTTAAAACTGTAAATGAGCTTAATTGCTTTATTTTTTCTTAAGCTTACATATATGAACTTTTCCACAAGTGCTTCTTGGGTCTTCGTCAAAATATAAACGCTTGATTAGAGTAGAATAGAATATAATCATGTTTATTTAGTTATGTACCATAAAACTTAAAATTAGCACAGAATGTATCAAAAAGGTCTCCGCTCAGCATAATGCCAAGACAGGGCTATGGCGCTAATTTTGTGTAAATAATTCTGTTTAAATAAGGGGTGAAGTGTGCTCTTCGTTGGACTATGAAACAAAATCTTGCGCATGAATTTTACACTCTTTTTATAAGTTCATTAGATCTGGTATCAACATAGCAATCTGAAAATTTCACGACTAGTAATTTACTCTCGTCTTTAAATATATTATGTATATGCATGTGTTAATAATGTAATTTTTTATAATTCTTTTTAATAATTTTTTTGTAATTTTATAGTTTAAGTATATTTTTATAATATATTCATATATACATATTTGTAACGTTAAATGTATTTTCAATGCATGTGCTCGTAAAGGCCCACTTTTTATGCATCAAAACCGAACAGAAAGTCGATTATTTTGCCCTAGGGCTTTATTATTATTATTTTTTTTTATTTATTTACAATGGTTGGCTAACCTGCAGCCTTTCCTGTGTACCATAGACGTTATACTTTTTTTACACCGTTTAACGGCTCTGGATACAGTCCTTTTGAGCCAATTATAATTTAAAGTTCACAAGATTATATTTGTTTTCATTTCCTCACACAATGCATTGAAAAACGTAGTATGATACACGGGCGTAAAAGCAATAAATTACTCGGTTACGTTTAAAACACTCGCTACGCTCGTGTTTTAAGTCGTCCTCGTAATTTATTCCTTTTCGCCCTAGTAGCATAAACTACTATTATGTAGTAGTATCTTCATATATTTATAATATATATATATATTTTTTCTGAATCTTACTTTTTATATTATTAGTGTTTAATTACTAAACTTATCTTTCAGTACATAATGTATTTTTTTATTTTTGATTTCGTGTTTAAAATTTGAAATTGTAAAGTCTTTTTGCACACCTACCTCTGGAACTTTCTTGTACTTTCTGTCGGGTTGACTGGTAGAAAATGCTTCTAGCATTAAGTCCACCTGTTGTACATTAAACTGTTGTTTTGTGCAATAAAGAATTTAGAAGAAGAAGAAGCTTTTTAGTTAGTGAACAACCACCGATAACTGTATTAGTATAATTAAGTTTTGACAATATTAGGGATTCACAAAGATTAATTCTCATATCTACATCAAGGTGGTTACGTATTTTATAAAGAAAGTGAAGTATTTAGTAGAAATTCTTTAATTCGAGAACGTGCTTTTCAAATATGAGACTATCATCCATTATTTATCAATCCCAAATTTACTGCTTCTGATTCATAATCGAAATTCGATAACACCTCTGACACAGGGATAAATGTCAAAATGATATACAACGTGTAACAGAAAGGTGTAACCATATTTGAAGAGCGTATTCAGTCAATGGTATAGAACAACTTTTACTATGGAACAAACCCTGTATCTCGAAAAAAAAAATACTGTTTCATAGAAAAATGCAATGCCGCTCGGCTGAAATGTATGGAAGGGCAGATTTTTTTTTTGAGATTTCAGGGTTGGCTGCATAGTAAAAGTTGTTCTATACCATTGACTGAATAAGCTCTTCAAATATGGTTACACCTTTCTGTTACACCTTGTATACAAGGGGAATTTGTGAACATCGTCCAAATCCATACTTGAGCCTTGGTAACTCATCAGCATCATGAACCAATAACGATTTTTGTAAAATTCATAAAACTAAATTTCGACATCCCATAGTGATTCACTCAGGACTGGAAGTGAATTACTATGGGAAGTCGAAATTTCATTATACGAATTTTACAAAAATTGTTATCGATTCATGATGCTGATCACTTACCAAGCCTCCAGTATGAATTTGGACGATGATCAAAGAGTCACCTTGTATATATCACGTAACAGAAAGATGTTACCATATTTGAAGAGCCTATTCAGTCAATGGTATAGAACAACTTTTACTTTGGAGCCAACCCTGAAATCTTAAAACAAAATCTGCCCTTCCATACATTTTGGCCGAGCGGCATTACATTTTTCTAGGAAAGAGTAATTTTTTTTTTCGAGATACAGGATTTTTTTTCCATAGTAAAAGTTGTTCTAAACCATTGACTGAATATGGTTCTCAAATATGGTTACACCTTTCTGTTACACGTTGTATACTAATAAAAAAGTGGTAAAAGAATCATTAAACATTTTTAAGATATTTTAAACAAAAGGGGTTATTATTATTATTAGTATTAGTAGCGAGGCCAAAATTAAAATTTTTGTCTGTTTATCTGTTCCGTTTTAACTTAAGAATTACTCAACGGATTTAAATGCGTTTTTTTATCATCGAAGTGACCCTGGTCAACAATAGGCTATAAGGGGTGTTCATAAAATAACCACCAAGCTGAAAACTGTCGATAAAGGTTTTTTATTGAAGGACTTCCACGCGAGTGAAGCTGCAGGCAAAAGCTAGTAAAATATAATAAAGTCAAATCCCTATAAGTGCATTTCTCTCTCTCAACAAAAGGTTCACCGGCGGACACCTGTTCCGGAACCCAATATCCGCACATTGTCTAGCGACTCCTAGAAAACCATGATTTATTCTAATGTAGGGAAAAATGTGAGAGAATACGAGAAAGGAAGTTATCACTCAAATATTTGCACCTGTTGAAAACTACTTCTAGCTTAGAATTATTTGATATTTTTTACAATTGTTTTAAACTTGTTTTTTATTATATTTTACTACCTAAATATTTGAAAATATAAAAAAAGCATATACATATAAAAGCTATCTACATAGAAATATTAATGATAAAAAAGCTTGAACTAATTGAAAAAATACCACTGTTTTGTATTGATTGTTACAGCTTAGAAATAAGATTAGATTAAAAAAGTGAAATTTGTAAAGATAAAATTGTGTTCTGAGTTTGTACACACAAACATTTGTGTATTTTTTGGTACATATGTTTACTTTTTTTTTCATAAATGAATGAGATTTTAAACTTGTTTATGAATAGACAAAAGCACGTGTAAAAAATTACATAGAAATCACTTGGTTTCATAGTAAACAATATAACACCAAACGCAACAAAATAACCAAAAATTTTAAGGAACGGTGCTCTCAAAATTCTCCATGAAATATATCTAAAGCTTCATTAAACCTAAAGTTGAAACCAAATTTAATTATTTCATAACAACGATCCTTGTAATCAAAGGCCGGCTAGAAAGTAAAAGGGCCCTTTTGTTTAAAAACCCAACCCTTGATGTACAATATTACTCCTAATTATACCTTTAACTCGTTGGTCCACCTACGAAGCTTTAAAAAAAAACCGGCTTTATTTGTTAGACTAGGGTTCCGTATGTTTGCTTTCTTTGTGATTTTCTTGTACTTGTTTTCTACTACTAAAGAGAAAAGTCGCTAAAATGTTTCAATGGATTGCAGTTCAAAATGATTGAACAAAACCAAAGCCTTTAAACGATCAATGTTTACTGTTTTTGTGCAATTTTCAAGACATTTTATTATCAAACTTTGAAAAGTCTAAAGCTAAATATTAAAATTCATGATTGAACGGTATCAAAAACCAAGGAAGGAAGTGTCTTTCCGTACATTGAACATTTTGATCCCCTTGCAGCGTGTTTGTATGCGCGTGCGCGCGACGGCGGCAGCTTTGATCTCACTTGGGAGTCCCTTTTATATCATTCCGAGGTTTATTGGAATTGCTCCTGTCGGGTATTATGGTTGGTTCCAAGATGTGGGGTCGTTAATGGTCACACGCCTCTTTAGCCTGACTTTTGTTCAAATTTTGGATACTTTTTGGTAAATTTTTATTGCAATTTATCTTTTTTATGAAACTGCATGTTTTATACTTTACAATTAATATGTTGTATATGTAAGTTTATTTAAATTAATTTTGAGCGAGCAATCGTCAAAACATAGAGAATAAATCTGAGATGTTCAATTAAATTTCCAAGTCATGCAGGTTCAACCTTACATTCTAATAGGAAATAAACCTTTTTATTTGTCTCGAGTGATTAAGTCTTTTTTTCATTATTTTTTATTGTTAATATGATTGTGGGAATGAAGAGTGAGTGATGAATTTGTTGCTGACGATTGATGATTGATTTATTATGTCACGTGTTATGTTTGTTTTGCATTGGTTTTGATGATATATCAATGGATATGTTTTGGTGTATTTTTTTCATGATGAAACATATTATTTCCACTTAAAAATAAATGATTATGCCATATACTTGATGTACAGTCTGCAGAAAAATCTAATTAACTGACTTGTACAGACAAAAAATATCTATTTTCTAGAAGGCTAATATTTATACTTAGTATTTATACTTATTTAAACTTTATCTAAATACGTACAATCACTTGCAGTTTAAGCTATCTAATTTCACACAATTTTGTTTGAACTATCCTGGATTAGGTTGATGTGCGGGCGACCGTACTACGTTTATTAGTACAACGTACAACAAAACCTCTAACAAAATATTAATTTTGATTTTCTTAATGTACGAAAACTCATTGGTGCAGGCAGAATTTGAACCTCTGATTCAAGATTGCGAGGCCGGCATTGTACTGACGAAGCAAACGCTGCTTACCTTCAATTTAAATACCAAAATAGTTCAAAAACTACGAATGTTCTTCAAGAATGAAGCGGTTGAATTTGTGAATGAAGCATGAAGTGGTTCCATCTTGGAATGTATGTTCGGAATGCAGCTTTTTGACAACTTTTTATTTCAAAACGTGCTTGACGATTACACTATTACTTTAATTTGTTTTTCCTTAAAAAAGCTTTTAGTTTTTATTCAGTTGGTAATGCAAAAAATGGGTTTGAAAAGGGATCAAATGAAGGAAGAGGGTAGGCCAAAAGCATAAAATTTGTACTTGCAAAAATTGAAACAAGGTTACTTATGTAATGTTGGAGTTCTGAGTTTAAAGCAAAATAATTATTTCGTTTTAGACTAATAAATAACGGATCTCTTAACTTGTCCTCATGAAAAAGCTGTGTACAAACGAAAGTTTTGCTCCACCCGTCGCGTCGCACGTCCATTGCGTGATCTTTTCAACAAGAAAGCTTTTGAATGTATTGAAAAGTTGAGATAACATGTTTATTCATGCCAATTTAATTAATATATTAACTTTAAGCAAGTGGTTAGTTAAAAACCATATCATTAGATTTAGATTTAATTTAGGTAATATCTTTATTTTTGGTTATTAATAACCCTATGATCACATCGGTCTCGCTATATCCTGCATTCAGAAACCATAATTCACAAATTGTATCCTCCTTTAGAACAACCCGTATGTCTGAACAACATTATGTTTTCATGACGTCAGCTATAATGTGCATATTTTTCAAATGCACACCTCTATTTAATTATAGATATCATCAAATCGTCATAAATTATATCATGGAAACTTTACACGCCATATTATAAATATTCCTTCAATGTTTTATGGCATACGAGTATGTCTTCTCTAAGAAACAAATTCCAATAAATAATAAGGAATTTCAATAAATATAATTTTAGCTATATTACAACTTTCAAACAAAAAACAAATCATTGAAATAGCTATTGCATTACAGGAATTCTGAAATCATGAACCTGTAAGAAAATTTCAGCAATTTCATAGGCAAAGATCTATTATATGTCGTAACGATATATTTTAAAATATTGAATCATAACCATGACACAGAAGGCTGTAGGTAGTTTACCAACTGGAGGATTCCAAACTGAAGCCATAATATTTAAATAACTACAGAAGATAAATAACTAGTCAAACGTATATTTTTCTGCAAGGTTACGTATCTAAGTTATCTAATCACTACGTACGTATGTATATATAGCATTTAGCACCTCTGTTACAATAGGTATTGAAAAAACAAGTTTTCATTGGAATGGCATTCGATTTTCATAATTTTCAGATTTTTTTTTATTACAAGGTAGGATTTTAACTATACGAACGAATACTATACAGGTTATAGATTGAAATGAGTTAATATAGGTATGGACGTGTCAAACAACTTTGTCAATCGCGTGATAAATGCCGTGTGATGATAAATTTACATAAAAACCTTTTGCCCTGATTCATAAATGTTTTATGAATCCGGGCAAAAGGGTTTTATTTTGTGTTTAACATGTCTTTTAAGGAGTTTCACTTAGTAGAATTATCATCACACGGCATTTATCACGCGATTAACAAAGTCGTTTGAAACATAAAGCGTGTAAAAATGTAACAAGAATAGCCGCCCAGATTAGCGGAATATTGCAAGGATTTTCTAACAATTAAAACGTTGAAGCTGAGCTTACGCAAACTTTTACCTTTGTACTTCAATAAATTATGTTAAAACCGGGAAAAAGGACAAGCTATACATATATATCACATAAAGGAGATATATAATGTTCTACATAGATAATATGTGTAATAGACAAAAAAATATATTTCTTTTGATGAAACATCTTAAGGCGCTACGGAAACAAAATCTTAGAACTTGCACTTGTACTTCAGTAAAGAAGGTATTATTTTGATAAAATAGTATATTATTTTTGGAATCTTTTTTTAGTGATCTATTAAACAGAAACGCGATTAGAGAAATTAGGCTCGATAAAAATATTTATTGAAATGTAGTCTTTTTCGACACCATTTCTCCTGGTTTGACAATTTGGAATGACATATGGACTGCAATTATGTTTTATTAGATGAGTTTTAAAATTATCTAGGACCTGGTTAATCGAAATTTCGATAGAACCCTAAGTACATGTTATATTAATAAAAAACCGACATTTTGCTACTTTTCCACGAATCCGTCCCTCTCGAACTAAGGGCTTTTTCGCATATGGAGTAACAGGGACCAATGCAAAAAAAAAATTCTATATTCCATAAAACCAATACGTTTTTATATTGTTTACTAGCTTTTGCCTGCGGCTTCGCCCACGTTGGTTTAGTTTTTGTGATGGCAATTGAATCTGTCAATATTTTTCGGGCCCTTAATTTTACAGAATGTATTTATTTGGACTCTGGTTATGTCCTATTCCAAGTCTAGGACTACGTATGTGCAAAGTTTCAGCCAAATCGGTTTAGTAGGTACGGCGTAGAGGAGTAACATTACATCACTTTTCTATAGGAACTTGACACCCCATTGCCATCCCACGGGAACAGATTTTTGGGATAAAAAGTAGCCTATGTCAGTATATGTTTAGAACCACATTTGTGCAAAGTTTCAATCCAATCGGTTTAGTAGTTACGGCGTGAAGGAGTCACAAACATCCATCCATATTACCATCCAAACTTTCGCATTTATAATAATATGAGTGGGATGCATGGAATAATCATTGAATGTATGGATGCATAAAGTTAAAAAAAAATTTTAACAAGTTTTTGGTAATGGTTAGTTTCCGCATAGGTTTAGAATAATTTGTTACAATTACAAACAAAAGCATTATTTAGGGTTTAATTAAAATAATTTTAAAATGACGACAAACATCAAGTCTTTTTTCAACATTGTTGATTTAAATTATATGAAATTTCTCAATAGGATTTATAAATTTAAATTCAGTATTTGAAATAAAGTAATAAAGATAATGATTTATATAATTAAGCTTATTTGTCATCGGTAATATTTATAAAATAAAAAAAAATAATAACACGTAAATAAAATTTAAAAATATCATTTTCTTTTAATAACGAGTCGTTATAATTAAGGTGATATCAAATAATTATGGTCATTACTTTTTTTAGTCTTTAGTATTTTTTGCATTTCACAATATTTTTAAATAAATCCGTCGGAACTGAATAAACAAGTTTTTTAACGCAAAGTTTACAAACTTGAATTTCAAGTTTTTTATTTTTATTTGTAAGTAATTTACTTAAATAAGATAAAAATGAATATTATTATCTATCATACAAAACTGTTGAGACAGTTAAATTAAATTCTTACCTAAGAAACATTTTGCTAAAATAATATAAAGACTCCTTCAGACACTAAAAAAGTCACCACATATCACTGATTTAAACTAAATAAATGTCATTCTTAAACAAACACGACCACACAACTTGAAGACGAAATCCTTAATGATCGCTCAATAACAGAAACAACCCTTCTCACTGAATGTCATAAATGTAACCATAAAAATAACCGTAAACCGCACGTGCTGCCATAATTTAACACCTATAAAACCTCACAACAAACACGAAAAAAAAAACTAATTTGAATTTCGAATTCAAACGACGGCGCAAAAGACCATGAAGCTCCACACTTCCGCGCCGGCGCACATCGGGAGACCGACTATAAAAAGCCTCCACAACCTCTCTTTCCCCCGAGCCTTGTTTTCTTTTTGCTCCAAAAACAAGCGCCCGAACCTTAACGAGTCCCATAGCGTGGTGGGGACACTTCCAATTTCAAAATCGTTTAAAACACTTCTAACTTGTCATTTCAAAAAAGGAACTATCGTTTAATTTGAAATGAAAAAAGAAACTATGCGACGACTTCATTTCTGATGATATTTGAAGCGCGTGTGAAAGGGACGGAAAGGCTTTTCTCAGCTGTGTTTTTCTCGGTTGGTGCGGGAAAGAAATGGACTGAGTCGGCGGTAATTTTCGTAGTTGGAGATTAATGAGTTCGAAAGAGATGTCGGTAATGGTCGGGTATAATTACGGTTTTGCTCAAACGAAGCAAGGCAGTAATGATTGGGCGAAATGACAGTTATTGATATTGTCGCATAAAACGTTCATCTGCGCGATTTGCTGTGCGCAAGCGCATCATATGTTAATGATAATTAGTTTTATATTATAGGTAAGCAAGATTGTTACTATGGTGAGGGTGTAAGCTTTTTATTCTTTTAAATAGTTTCTAATATTAAGTCTTCACATATGAAATTGCCGAAATTTTCTTATAGATTCATGAGTTCAAAATTCCTGTAACAAACTTGTATCATTAAGTCAATGGGCCCTAGGATATAAACCGTCTCCCTTCACTCGTGACAGAAGCAAAAACTGTCAGCTCCTTTAAGACGAAATTAAAACAATGGCTGAACCTGTACAGTGTGGAGGAATTCTGCACAGAATAGTACATAAATAGTTAAGACTTTAATTTGTGAATTAATTTTAATGCAATTTATTATTATTATCATTTGAATTAATTTATTTTTATTTATTTTTGATTCATCGCACAGTGTACTATTGTACTATTAATGTTATAATTTACTTCTAAGTGAAGAAGGTAAAAAAAAAATGTTGACTTGTAATGCACATTACAAATAAAAATGTTCTATAGATGTTCTATGTTCTGATTTCTGAATTTCAAATAATTAATTTTATGTAATTTTATTTTAATTCCGCTTTGGCAATTATCTGATGCTGAAATATATACAGGTTTGATTGAATTATGTTAAGGTTTTTGTTTATAAGCCGTATTTTAGAACTTGTGGTCTAAAAAACCTCATGATAATGAATATTTTTGCGAAAAACCTGCAATTTCCATTTGCCTATCTATAACGTCACTCGAGAAAAGGCTGTTTAAAAATGTGTCCTTTGCTCGGAACAATGACAGATGTCAATGACAGATGGATGACAGATGAGTAGACAGACAGAAAGAGACCACTTTTTTATAAGCAATCACACATCACAATCAGTATAGGTATAATGCCTTAAATTCCCGAGTGACATTATATCTGAAAATTCTTTAAGAAATCATAAAAAATAAATATCAAATTATATACCATAATAATGAAGACTATGACCTAAAATGACAAATAATAATATATACACAAAAAAAAATTTTGGTATTAAGCTATGGGAATTAGGAGCACGGGATTCACCGTGTTCGAAATAAAATACTTTCATCTCTTTTTTTAGAATCGGTAAAATAATAATAATAATAAAAGAAATGCTTATTTGAAAAAAAAATGTTACAGATATGTTTACAAAAATCTAAAGTTTCTATCTATAAATCTCAAGATTATATTACTTTAGATAATTACCTTATCTCTTCTTATCTTACTAATTTTTTTTACATTTTATTTTGTAGTTTGGGTGCATATCCTCTCCATTTATGTATTTGTCGTGAATATACCTTTTTAATAATATATTCAGAGCCTGCTTATACTGTGTGACTTCAATTTTGTCAATTAGTGTTTTTGGTAATTGGTTTAATTTTTGGTAATTGGTAGATTGTGCTTCCAAACTCTTTTGCCATGTTCATTATTAAAGTTAGGTATTCGAAAAATACAACCTAAAGCATTATATTGGCAAAAAGTAAAGGCTTAAACATTTAAGAGGCAGATCGCTCGGGGCGTGCTACCACGTTACGCACCAGATAAAACCCTTAATCTGTATTCCATCTGACACTAATATGGGAATGTGGATACACGATACTGCACGATGATAATTACATTTTGTAGTTTATTTTTTACCCTGTGCCTTAACGTGCGTACAGAGTTTTCGAGCCATAAAAATATGGGACTTTAAACAAAATGCATTTTAGTTTTTGATGTTATAGCTTTTTACGTTCTGTAGCATTCGATACAGGTATTCAACCTTCTTCATCTATTTTAGTCTTTCTTTGTCGTTGATTTCTTTACTGAATTTTCAAATTTTAAAATTTAGAAGGTCTTGTCATGGCTTTTGTTATTTTTCTCATATCTAACAGTATCTTTATCTTGATTTATCCTTTTTTTTTGGCTGTCACCAGGCTTGCTGTTCATACTGAAACGAAACATTAGATTGACAGATATAGATAAGATTAGATTGATAGATATAGATAAGATAGATAAAACATTTATTCACTATTACAATACGTATACAATTCATATTCAACATAATTAAACAATGTAACAATAAAAGACATGGAACAAGTTTTAACAATAATAATAATGAGACAGATACATTATTATGGATATATTACAATAGTAAAAGGGTTCCGACTCAGTATTTGCTGCAAAGATTCACAATGCAGCACTGATCATTCTGCCGGAACCGTGGAAGAGCAACGTGCTGAACTTTTAATTTTGTGCAGTGAAATAAATAATGTAGTATGTAAAGATAAATATGTATAATATGGTTATATAATATATGTATGTGGGTGTAATACAATGAATATTATATTAAATATATATATAATATATATGGAATATGGTATGCAAAAAAATAAAATAATATGAAATAAAAATAATAATAAATAAACAAAATTTGTACTAAAACAATTAAGGGTTACCTTATTTTGACGCAACTCAAAAACAGTTTTCGAATGCTTATATCGATATTTTGGAAATTAAATACTTTCGAATAGGCATTTTTTTAAAAAGTTTTTTGCCCCATACAAAAAACATCAACGCGGGCAAAGAACTTTCTTTTAAGGTAGTATTGAAGTTCCACCATTTTCTCATAGTTATGTTAAGGCGATATGCGAAAAAAATACGGGTGTTTCTTTTCTGTGTGTTACATAAAATACACGGAAAATTTAAATTAATTTCTGGTATATGCATTTTGACTATATAATCTAGGGTTTTGAAATTGGAAAACATGTTTGGATAAATTTTCCTCGAAAGAAATAATTGTTGAAATGAGGTCTTCAAACACACTTTTTCTCCTCGTTTGACGAATAAGAACCATATACAGAACTGAAACATATTTTATTAGGTGTGTTTCAACAATATCTAGAGATTTGATATTTGAAATTTTGCTAGCTATTTTAGTTTTTGTAATAAAAATATAAAACCAACTTTTTTCCTTTTTGCCCTGAATCCGCTCCTCTCGCACTGCGCGATTTTTCGCTTAGAGTGACAGTGACAAAAATAAAATTCGCATAGCCTCTTAAGCTTTAGCTTATGTTACAGTACAAGAACAAGTTAGAACTTAGTTTGTATCTAAGTTAGTTATCTAAGAATACTTGATAATGAGATAATTCTAGGTAGATTCAATATAGAAAAGGTTGAAAAAGTACATACATACATATACTCACGCCTGCCTTCCAGAGAGGTAGGCAGAGACTACATATTTACATCTGCTACGATCCAGATACACCTCTTTCGACTCTTCGACAAAAAGTAATACTCTGTAAATACTTTTGACTGACACCACTTAGTGGAAAATGGGTATTCTTTCTTAATTCAAAATGTTTTATGGCTTACTTTCAAGAACAAAATTTAGTAAAAAGAAAAATATCAATATTTATTAGTCTCTACTAACCCTCTAGGGCCTCAGCTCGTCGCAGTGCTAGTGCGGTGATTAGTGCGCGACTCACGCGCCGGTAAACTGCGCCACGCGCTGCGCGGGCGCACCCCGACTGACTGACCCGCTATGCAAAGGGTGATATTTTTTTGGATACAAAATCTGTTTTTATATCAACGTAACTTAGCATTTTGCGTAATTATTTCAAGAGATTAGCCAAATACATACTACATCTAGCGCGCGAGATGAATGCAGACTTGCGCTATACAATTTGTATTCAACAACAGCATTCAACTCGCGCGCTTATTACTTTCTTTTTTACCATACACAGGGTGTTAAGATGATTAAGCGGAAGCCGAAAACTGAACTCGACAATAAAAAAAACTTTTCGTGAAAAAAAAAATCGAGAAATTGTGAAAAAAAAACAGTTATTATGGAAAAGCAATTGTTTTTTTTTTGCGATTTTTGGTATATTTCCATAGTAAAAGTTGTTCGTATGGACAAATACAATCGTCAGTTTCCGCAACATCAGATGATACACCCTGTATATCTTCGACTGTCTGTAAAACAGAATATTTTTATTTCATTTAATTAGATGAACTCAGGTTTATTTTGAATGAGAGAGACAAAAACAACAAAAGAAGGGAGACTGACTGAAAGAGTTTTTCGCTTATTCGAGTCGTAGCGTAGCTACTAAAAACGGCTGAAAGCTGTACACCTGCGTTGCGGTTTGCTGCACTAAAACTAAAGGCTTTACAAAAGCATTTTGATATGCCATTATCCAACTGTTATACAATGTAAAGCATCATAATGGTTTTGAAATGCCAATAAAAAGCGTCAAGATCCTCGGTGAACTTAAGTTCCACAGTTTACTATTCGTATGTTAAAAAAAATGTGTTTATTTGCACCAAAAAAGAAATACAAAAATATTTTATGCACTATTACTAAAATGCACTATTACTATTATTAAAATGCTTCCTGTGTTACCTGAGGTCATTTATTACATGGCGTTAGTATCTCGAAAATGAGGCATGCACAACTGTCATGTAACGCAATTTACAGAGCCCTTGCTACTGAAATTATTGTACACCCTATACAGGCTGCTAGGAAATTCGACCTATTCTTTGAAAGGAGTTATACTATCTAGATCATTTCCAACAAATTGAGCCCTGTCAACTAGGGGTCGAAAATGAATGGTCTCCGAGTTACGGAGGTTTTTAATATTTTTTTCAAACTTTCAGACTGGTACCCAAAACAAATAATTTAAAAATAACTACTCCTCTCAGCACTTACTTGATTTTTTTCTGATTAATGATAAATGAGTGATCATTTAGAAAAAAAATACATACCCTGAATTCCAATAATCTCATAAATAAAAGGTCTAAAGTGGAAAGAAGACCTTGTTTACTTTGTAATTTTCGCAACATCGACGAGTTTTACTTAAAAAAAAAAATATAATTTTCGACCCCTAGTTGATAGGCATTATTTGTTGGAAATGATCTCCAGGATAACTCCTTTCAAGGAATAGGTCAAATTTCCAAGCACCCTGTAGTTGTTAGGTTGAAGCTTTGGGCTCAGGGTTCCAGTAAGAGCAGGGGGGTCTTTCACCAAAGGAGGCCGGCGTGACTACCAGAATCACGTCCGAAACTACATCCCTAATGTAAACAATAGACAAAAGAGCCGACGGGTTATTAGGCTAACCGCTTTTTGGGGTTCGTTCTCAACTCGACAAACTCTAAAATACATTTTTAATTTTCGTTTTATTATTAAAATGTGTTCAATATCTATCATCCTAGCTGCGACGATCGAGAGGGTAGCGAGGAGCGTGGAGGGAAAGTGGTGAGATAACATAACTACCAGTACAGACGGCCGGAGCTTTCTTCTTATTGTACGAGCGCGACATTATACTGACTAACCTACCATTATAATAGTAGTTTATGCTACAAGGGCGCAAAGGAATAAATTACGAGGACGATTTAAAACACGAGCATAGCGAGTGTTTTAAATGTAACCGAGTAATTTATTGCTTTTACGCCCGTGTATTATACTACATTTTTCAATGCATAGTGTGAGGAAATAAAAACAAATATAATCTTGTGAACTTTAAATTATAATTGGCTCAAAAGGACTGTATCCAGAGCCGTTAAACAGTGGAAAAAAAGTATAACGTCTATGGTACACAGGAAAGGCTGCAGGTTAGCCAACCATTGTAAATGAATTAAAAATAATAATAATAATAATAAAGCCCTAGGGCAAAATAATCGACTTTCTGTTCGGTTTTGATGCATAAAAAGTGGGCCTTTACGAGCACATGCATTAAAAAGGTCATTATAACTTCAAGCTATATCTGGACCTTTTATTGGCATTATCCTGGTAAACTGAATCCTACCACTAGGCTCAGCAAATGGTCCTTCGAGAAAGCATCGTGGTCTTGTGTGTGCGGGCAATTCCGCGTAGAGACTTCATCGAGGCTTCATCCCGGGGCATCGGCTACCGGAAGATCATTCCGATGAATCTGAACATGTTCCCGTTTATGGCCGGTATACACGGAAACGATAAAACTGCGCAAACGATCTGCACAGTTCATTTGCGCAGTTTTATCGAACGTATATACAAAAATCGGCGCAGATTTTTTGGTTGGTGCAAGCCATCGGAGCAAGGTTCAAAATCTATTCGATAAATCGTTGTCGATCGCGTTTGCACAGTTTTATCGTTGTGTGTGTACGGAAGTTGGGCCAATCATTTAGTTCGTTCGCAAAGACCTGTAGCTAAAAACCTCAGAGTTGCAGACAATCTTTTATGAGGACTTATTGCTTCTCTCATCACGGTATTGCTTTTTTGTATTAACGGTGTAACTAAAAACAGGAGATGTAAGTAAGTCTCTTCATTCATCCTCAAATAATTGTGTCAGTCTTTCGGGGAAAATTTCAACTCGTTTAATAAATTTATGTGAGAGTATGACTTTCTTTTAAGAACCCAATCTTTACACCACACACTACGTGATTTTCTTTTCTTTTTGCACAAAACAAGCCAGGCTAGCGCAAGCGCTTCATCGTCTTCCATCAGGAATGACGTGTTTTTCTTCAGAGTTTCTGCCGAGAACTGACGATCGACGCAGATATCGTAGATATGTGGACGCACTACCGACGTTCGATAAACTGCGCAAATGAACTGTGCAGATCGTTTGCGCAGTTTTATCGTTACCGTGTATACCGGCCATTACGTGGCGGGACGATGACGTGACGTACATCGGCACGTGGCAATGTCGGACGAAGACACGTGGAGGTCACCGGAAGATTACCAAGGCCATCGATCAAGACACACAACCGTCCGGAATCAGCAGTCAGTTACAGCAGGGAGCAAAGAGTCGGATTTCCACACGGGAGGATTCAGCGCTGCGAGGGCATATTACGTATCGTGAGTCCGTTCCGATTTCCTTTGTCCACCGCCTTGCATTCCCATTTATATCAATCATTTATCCAATCCGTTCTTTGTTACGCCAATAATCAATATTTTTTTTCTTATATTTGAGTTAATTTTCTTCATTTACTTGCCATTTCCGACTGATTTCATAAAATCAGATCATTCATTTTTATAACTGCATCGTTGAAAAATCGTTACTGAAACGAACACTTAAGCAAAGTAGACAGAATTCATCCGTTTTTATCTTTTCTAACTTATCACCTTCCTTCCGTGCTTTTCGTTGGGGGATGTCTGCGTGTCGCAGATGAAACACACAGTCCAATTTTATGTTCCTAGGTTCAATCAGCTGGCCCGGGCATTGATAGACCAGTCAGTCAGGATATTCTTTTACTTAATATAAGTAGTCAAAATTGTTATACTTACTCATATACATATACAAATTACACAACCATTATACTCACATACACATTTGCACATTAAATAAACAATAATTGTCCACTCTCGATGGAATTCGTGCGGCTCTCTGCAGGTGACGACAGAATAACAGCGTCGCAGATTTCGGTTTGTGGCATTATGCTGAGTTGGAGCCTTCTTCTCTTTGCTGCGACACTCATACCACTAGGATAAATTTAAGTTACTTTCTTTTTGTGTTTTAACTTTATTTAATTTTTGTTTTCTTTTACTTTGTTTTTTGTATGTATGTGTCGTGTTTTTGGGAAATAAATGTTATGTCTATCTATCTATCTATTTATCTATCGTTGCCCCTTCGGTCACCTGCAGCTAGGTTGATGAATATTGAACAAAATGTAAGGCCACAAAATTAGTCAACTTCAGTAATATTATACGAAAAAATACAGACTTAAAGTTTTTAAAATTTAAAAAATGGTTAAAATCAACAACAACTATCTTTTCATTTTTAGCTTTATCAAGATTTTCATTTTTATCAAGATGTACGTTAAAACATTTTGATATGAGTTTTTTTTATTTACTCTTATTTCTTATGTTATCCTGCAAAAAATACAGCAATTTAAACTTTAAATTATCCTCAATTACACCGAATTAATACCATTTCATAACTATAGTTTCACCTCTTGTACATTGGCGAGCTTATCTCTAAAAAGGGATTTCTGACAGCAAAACCATCATTATAGGA
The DNA here is from genome assembly GCA_934047225.1 of Ypsolopha sequella. NCBI lineage: Eukaryota > Metazoa > Arthropoda > Insecta > Lepidoptera > Ypsolophidae > Ypsolopha > Ypsolopha sequella. Next base: position 16,840,840 of record OW204004.1, on the reverse strand, counting down.
AAAAGTAACATAAACGAAGTAATCATACACGTGTACACAGAGAAGAAAAACTTACAAAGAATTATACCCATAAGGTTTATAAATTGAAAATTTATATCAATACTTATTATAAATACAATCTATGAAATATTATAAATATACAAAGTGTGTAATAAACTACAAAAACATGAATATATATATGTAATATTTACCTATTCAGATTGTGAGAGATAACGATCCCGCTAACGAGGTCAACATTAAGCTTAAAAATGTTTGTTATTTGGTTTATTTTTATTAAAATACCTAAAATTTCAATACGAATCGACTTCGAAACAAAACGTCCAAGTCCATCCACACCCTTGCTTATCACATCTCTCATCAAAATACCCGTCTACCAGGAATGATAGAGAGGTTCTTATCAGGCCGTGGTGCACTGATTTTGGGAGTCTTTAGACTAAACAGGCCGTTGAGATTGCATCTGAGGTCTTCTCAGTTTAAGAGTTTTTTTTTTATTGGGCATAGCGTCATTGCTACGTGGCATGGTGACCAGTAGTTGGGAAACCGTATATGTTCGTTCCCATACACAAAATGTGGGGTTCATGAATAAAATTGTAACTGTAAGATGGATCAGAGCAGACTGCGTTCGATTTTAGGCATCATACATTATTCTGGTTCGTTAACTGCTGGACATAGGATTTTTTAGGATTTCGCCACTCTTGGCGGTATTATATATAATGCGGGTTGGTGACCGCGGTGCCGAAATCCTCGCTTCAGTGACGCCGCTGTCTGTCTCCAGTCTGTTTAATATTGGGAATGGATATACCACCATCAATCGGTCCCAGGCAAATATTTCAAAAGTAAGGACAAGTCCTTACCGTAGCATGACAGCACCAAAATGTTTTCACCTTTAAATGGGTGACGCTCACACGTTTGGAATCAGTGCTTATCTGAACACAGTGGTAGTTGGACACCTTAATGAATTTTTACGAGAAAAGGGTCTCAATATGCCGTCGTGTGCATTTTAAAAGTGCACTAACATTTCAAGAAATACGAATAAAGCCAAAAGTGTGACATTTCACATTCAAAACACATTCAAAAACAATGCAATAGATTAAAGGTGCCAGGGCTCATCTAAACTTTGAAATCTTTGGTCCCAGGTATGTTGTTCCTAATGTTTGGGAGCTCTCCTCTTACTTTGTACTTCACTTGAAATTATCTTATATGTAGAAAATGATTTGATTTTGATTTGATTTGAAAAGGTTGAACAATTAAGAAGTGAAAAATTACCCGTTATAGTTGTTGAACACAGATGTTAAAAAAGCCATATCAGAGAAAAAAAAACTTTAAATTTGATATTAACAATAAAATATGAGAAAATTGTTTGCAAGATGGGTGCCGCATTTGTTAAATTCTCACCAAAACTGTGTAAAATAATTTTCTCAACCCTGTTTTGACCGTTTTAAAAACAATCTAACTTGTAATTGTTTTTTTTTTTATGTGGTAAAAAGATTATATTACTAAAATGATAATTTTATTATTGACGTAGAAAAGCGTAAAACACAAATAAGTGGTCACAATGTATGGTTTTTTAGACTAAATGGTTGAAATGAAAAAGCAATATGAAGAAAGCTTGAATGGCTAAAGAAAAATTTCTACATCGTTGGTACTGGGCAATTTTTTTTTTTTACACTACTGTTGGAATATTATCCAAATAAACGTTATTAATTGACTAATTTGTCTTTTAGTGTAGTTTTTATACACACATATATATATACTTTATATAATATCATGAAACGTTTACCAGGCACTGTTTTTAAATAAGGGTTTCGATGGAAGTCAATTTCACAATTGTGACTGATGCCGGAACCAGGATAGGGCCCGAAATATATGTCACATTAACTTTCATGATATTTTATTAAGTATAAAATATTATCTCAAAGATTTAGTACTCGTTGACTTACATCGAAACCCTAATTTAAAAAACAGTGCCTGGTAAACGTTTTTGAGTTTAGTGAAAACATGATAGCAGTTTGGATTGAAGATTACTGTTTTTCGGTATCAATTTATCATCTTGCCTTCGTAAATGGTAAAAAAAAACCTGATTTGATAGTACAGAGAGTCTTAAAATAGAGTTTTTTTTTTGGTTCTCAAACTAATTTTTTAAAAATTTTTTTTTTTGTGTAATCACTTACACTTACACCAAATAACAAACATATTATTACCTTATTGACCTTTTCAAAGCCTTCAAACAATCAGTAAGAGTACTAAATTGTGCATAAATTAAATAAAGTCGGAGCTTTGAGCTTTGAACATGAAACAATGGCCGGCTAATGAGTGGCATGCTTCAGCGAATATTTAGCTTTTAAGGCGATTATCCAGTGGTTAAGAGATGATTTTGATTTTTTCTTATAAATACAAACATTAGTTTGAACCACGAAAATCATTTTTATTATTTTTGTATCAATCTGTCGGTTTTTACGAGTAACCGTAATCCACAAGTTTTCATTTCGTGTTAGTTAAGATAATAAAAAATCCATTGAGATGTCTTTATATGCTTTGTACTATTTTCACATACACACATTTACACGTTTCAATATATTTTTTATTCTGTAGATTCAGAGGTATTTTTAAACAAAATCAAAATATAAGGATATGGGCTGAAGAGCTACAATACTTTGCTTAGCAATAAATAAAAAACTAGCAGTCAGTGTCAAGTGTCACTGACATTTGATATATCATGCTCTATGGCCACGCCATTTTGTTTTTTTTAAGACCAGCAAGAATGGCAAAAGTACGAGAGCCATTATGCCCACAAGACTTTTTTTAAAAATCCAAGATTAATAAATTCATTTTCTATGTAAATTTCCAAATTTTGGGAAATTGTAAAATAAAAACCCCTTAGACCTTCACTTACTTTCAATTTAGCTATTAAAATTAGCGGGTTAATAAATTGAAATGTTATGGCTTTTTATTCTTATGTACGTAAATAAATATTAAATAAAAATAAAATAATAAATATTATTAAGTATTGAAAATATTTCAACCTTTTGGCGCTTTGATGTGACTAAAAATGCTTTATTACGACTTTATATATTTCATTTGAAACTTCTCAATGGTTTTCAACTTCCAACATAAAATACCAATATTTTTTGTAATAATAGTAACTGTCCGTATTCCACCACCTTAATCCCATATTTCTCATGTATCATTATCATAATGGTGATAGTGCACACTACGGACCAGGACTAAACAAGCAACACTGACTCGACTTTGACTGACTCGACTCGACTCGACCAGGACTTGACTTACAACAAAAACAATTACCATCAAGATCAGGGTACCTGGGCAGCAATGCCATCCTGTGGGTTTCAGTGCGCCTAATATTGTAAGTAAACTTCGAGGTAGCGCAGGAAGTACCCGCAGGGTGGCCTCTACATTTTTTTATTTTTATTTTTATTTTTTCTGTTAAAGTAGGTTAAGCTCATTCATAATTATGTCATAAGGTTGTATATGTCATTTTTTATTCATACTCAAATGTCATTCATTTAAACTCATTAGTCATAAGGTTGTATATATTTTATGTCATTTATTGTTTATAATTCGACTGATGCCGGCCCCAAAGTGGGCCGAAATATATTTCGAAAATAAGTTTTATACAATGTTTTAATTAAACAAAAAATATAAATATCATATGGTAGGTATCACTATCTATCTACCATATCGTGGCTTGATAACGAGAACTTGTTGATATTTTAAACTTAACAAATTACAATGGGGAGATGCAACAACAACAGCATGTTCAGAAAGCTGATGTTGTGTCAAAGAATCTGATCTTTTTGTTGAAAAGTGACAAAAAGTTTGTACTTTAAGAACAGACATTATGACGTGACTAACTCAGTTGTGGGCGTGGCCAAATATCATGCTGTTTCATTTGGCTTTAAGGTACACGCTCCATGAAACTTGCGAGGACAATACAATCGTGCCGATTTCATCGCGAGCGCAAAATTTAAAACTTGTTTCAGGAGAAACCAAATTTTATTGTTAAGATATTACTAAAATTTCACGTTTTCAAGTTAGACTTAAACATAGATCTAAATTATGTTAAAAGACTCAGCCTAAACTATTATCGTAACATTCCATAGACACCCCACAATTTCACACAGCGTTTCAGTGGAGGTTTGCGCGTAACGACTTCTCTTAATAATAAAAAAAGTAAAAAAAATATGCAATCAGGCTAAAGATATAGATTTAGTAATAATATTTCATACCTACATTGACTGATGCAATTTCGTAATGTTAATAAGTTAGCTTCTACATCTTTGTGAATTAGTCAAATTTTGGGACTGACTCTTAAAAATATCTTAGCTTTTATAGCTTCCACTATCACTTCACCCTCACCTCAACTAGCGGCACGTCATATCAAGCTTTCGGAACTTCAGTTTTACGATGCATTGTATCATTCTGATGATGCAGGTGGTCTTCCGATCGGCCCTTCACGGTGTCAGCAGCGGCTCGGCTTTTGACGAATTGAAGTACTGCCGTTATCAATGTTGAGTCGGAAGTCTGTTTATTGGTACAGTTATTTTTAGGGTTCCGTACCCAAAGGATAACCAACGGGACCCTATAACTAAGACTCCGCTGTCCGTCTGTCAGCAGGCTGTATCTCATGAACCGTGATAGTTAGATAGTTGAAATTTTCACAAATGATGTATTTCTGTTGCCGCTATAACAACAAATATTAAAAACAGAATAAAATAAATATTTAGGTGGGCTCCCATACAACAGACATGTTTTTTTGCCGTTTTTATACACAATAGAGTCCGACTCGCACTTGGACGGTTTTTTTAAATAGTCATGTTGTAATGACATATTTAAAAAATGTAAGGAGATATGCGTATTAAAACAAAAAAAGATGTCAGTTATTTGCCGCAAAATCAAAAAAACTAATAGATTACAAATTTGTATAACATAACATACAAAGAAAGCAATATGTAAAAAAATATAGGTGCTCCTTTTTTGTCTATTTCATGAAATACACACGAAATTTTAATAAATTTCTGGTATATGCATTTTGACTATATAATCTTGGGTTTTGAAATTGAAAAACATGTTTGGGTACATTTTCCTCGATAGAAATAATTGTTGACATGAGGTCTTCAAACACACTTTTTGTCCTCGTTTGACGAATAGGAACCATATACAGAACTCAGACATATTTTATTAGGTGTGTTTCAACAATATCTAGAAATTTGATATTTTAAATTTTGCTAGCTATTTTAGTTTTTTTATAAAATTTATAAAACTAACATTTTTCGCTTTCGCCCGGAATCCGCCCCTCTCGCACTGAGCGTGTTTTCGCTTAGAGTGACAGTGACAAAAATAAAATTCGCATAGCCTCTTAAAGCACAATAACATTACAAATTAGATAATAAACCAGAAAACAAATTTGAAAATTATATGGTGGGAGTTGAATCCACACTTATACGGATGGCGAGTTAAGTATATACCATACCATTCACATGACAATTAACACATATTTGTACCTAGAAGACGTTTAAATGGAAATAAAGAAGAAACGAGTGTAGTTTTTCGACTTTTAAGAGGCTATATGAGTTTTATTTTTGTCACTGTCACTCTAAGCGAAAACACGCTCAGTGTGAGAGGGGCGGATTCAGGGCGAAAGCAAAAAATTTTAGTTTTATCAATTTTATAAATAAACTAAAATAGCTAGCAATATTTCAAATATCAAATCTCTAGATATTGTTGAAATACACGTAATAAAATATGTTTGAGTTCTGTTTATGGTTCCTATTCGTCAAACGAGGAGAAAAAGTGTGTTTGAAGACCTTATTTCAACAATTATTTCTATCGAGGAAAATTTATCCAAACATGTTTTCCAATTTCAAAACCCTAGATCATATAGTCAAAATGCATATACCAGAAACTGATTATAATTTTCCGTGAATTTCATGAAATACACAGAAAAGAAACATCCTTAAATTTTTCGCATATCGCCTTTAGAATACAAATACTATACAATAAAATATTCTTTATTGCACACCAAAAACACTTTAATAACTTATCACTAAAAAGCGATATCTTCCAGACAACCTTTGGATGGAGTAAAGTGAGGTTTGTAAAGCAAGAGTTTGAAATTGTTTACACAATTGCTCATGATCTTCTCAAAACCAACTTAAAATGCTGTTTTAACATTACTTGGACAAGACCATGACTAATCGTGCATTAAATTTCAAATTCATGCTTTATAAACCTCACTTATACTGAACTATTTTGGTGTCAATTGCCACATACCAAAAGGTTTTTCAATTTTTAATTTCTAAATAAGAAAAACAAAGTTACTATGACAGAAATAAATGTCTATGTTTGAACACTTGGCGATTTATCCATCGCAAGGAGATATAAATTAACATTATATCATTGCAGTATAGAAACGCAGAAAGAAAAGTTAATCTGGATGTGAGGAGCTCTGAACCGGGATTCGAACCCGGGACCTCTCGCTTACCGGGCGATTGCTCTAACCACTGAGCTATCCAGGTCTCAACACAACTCGTGAATTTACCGATGTGCTTTCCCATACTGCAATGATATTTATAGATACCCACTTTACAGTGAGCCACTTGGCGCCTAGAGGACGCTAGTGTATTCAAAGCTAGTCAAATACCATTATGCCCCGGCAAAGCGAAAGGTCCCGGGTTCGAATCCCGGTTCAGAGCTCCTCACATCCAGATTTACTTTTCTTTCTGCGTTTTTATATTGCAATGATATAATGTTACTTTTCAATGCAAGTGCTCGTAAAGGCCCACTTTTTATGCATCAAAACCGAACAGAAAGTCGATTATTTTGCCCAAGGGCTTTATTATTATTTTTTTTTTATTTATTAACAATGGTTGGCTAACCTGCAGCCTTTCCTGTGTACAATAGATGTTATACTTTTTTTTCCACTGTTTAACGACTCTGGATACAGTCCTTTTGAGCCAATAATAATTTAAAGTTCACAAGATTATACTTGTTTTCATTTCCTTCTTGAAAAACGTAGTATGATACACGGGCGTTAAAGCAATAAATTACTCGGTTACGTTTAAAATACTCGCTACGCTCGTGTTTTAAATCGTCCTCGTAATTTATTCCTTTGCGCCCTTGTAGCATAAACTACTATTAAGAAAAACAAAGTTTTGCACTTTGCCCTAAGCGCTTGACGTTTAATCTTAATTCAAAATATTTCTTTTAATTGAAATTTGTGTCTGCTAATTGATCTTTTCTATCTTGTATGCACTTTAATAGTATACAGTGTGTCCCTCGTACTAGTGCACATCCTAAAAGGGGTGAAACTAGACCTTATTTTATCGACAAAAAAATTTTTTTTTTCTTAGAAAATCTTCGCTTTATAAATTTACGTTTTAAAATTTTTTTGCCTACCATAGAGATTATGTATAAAATATGTCATAATTTTTCTATCGCGAGTAATGCAATGAAATAAAACTGTTATAATCCCTAAGAATAGACGTTGCATACCAAATCAAAAACAAAACATAATCAACTACCATTACCATAAAAATAATATCCTAAAAAATATTTCTTTAAATTTTCCGTCTTCTTTCTCAGTAATAGTCAATTATTTCAAAATAATGTCCCCATTTTACTATACTTTTATTCCTATTTATCATTGCCTATTTCATTATCTTTCTAACAAAAAAAAAATGCAACTTTCTATCATAAATACAATATTTTCTACGAGCGGTTAACCAAAGGCACTGCGCTCGCGTCCCATACAAAGATACCCAGCTGGAGTATTTTTCCAAGATTAAAAAAAAAATAAAAAAAAAAATTTTCTTTGTTTTTGTCGATATATTAAGATCTAGTTTCACCCACTTTAGGATGTGCACCTGTACGAGGGACACGCTGTTTAGTTAGTGTTGTCTGTTCTTTATTGGAGTATCTTCCATTGATGCTCAACTCGAAGAATATATCAACTTTACATAAAACAGCAGCATCTTAAAATAAAACTTCGCTGCTAAAGAAATCTCTAAAGTTTAAGGATCAAGTTGTACCCTTTACCCCGGTCGGTCGTTCAGGTTATTATTTAATTTCTACCCGGTAACTCCCTTCAAATCTTTACTCTTTTTAACCGACGATATTTTTATAACGCTTAATTTTAAACCGGCCGTTAGTTACGAGTTAAGTAAAGCAGACCTTGCTTAAGAGCGCTCTTGTCGCGGTGCTTTAGAATAAACGTACTTGTTGAATTTAATTTCAATTCAGTAATCGAAGTAAAACCACATGTCATAGTTTAGTGCCAACGCGAAATTTTACTGACACAACTCTTTGAGAATTCGCAAGCCAGTTTATCAATGATCATAGATTAAAATTCAGGGAGTTGTCACTGTTAGCACAGATTAAATACATTTGACAGACATAAGTAATACATCGATCTGTAAACGAGAATCGATTTTAAGATTTATTTTTATTAAGTAAGTTGATATTCTGTTCTTTTTAAACTGTTGACATTATGTTATATAATGTATTTATTTCGTAGAATTTATTCATTTTGAATCAATCAACCGGTGCAAGTGTTTTTATGTTCAATTGTTGAAATCATTCACAGTAATCGATTATAGTAATCGATACTCTATTTCGTCAGTGCAATAAACTTATTTATAAGATTTCTCGACTCCCAGGTAGTGAATTGAGCTGATTTTTTTATATTTTGAAACAGAAAAATAAACCGCCTTTTTAAACCATATCTCAACTTATTACAATTGGGCCCAGAGATCCCCGTCTCCTTTTGAGACAGAAGGTAATCGTTCAAGAAATAACTTTTCCAAACCGATAAATCAAACCTGGCCAAACTCAATTGACATGCTACTAATCATTTGAAATCTTGCACGAGTCTTAAGACTAACAATCTAGGAGATTTTGGCAGGCAAACTGGATAAATAGGCAGAAATACTCATTTATTTTTCTATTCGTAACTGATTTGTTACTATTTATTGTTTTGAACTAACATTTTAACACTATGATATGTTTAAGTTAACTAATAAATATTTATGAAAGGAAGTACGTTTGTTCGAGAGTCCAATCTTGACTAGGGAGCTCTTAAGATGCAGTTTTAACAATAGGGTTGTGCTACAATCATTATGAATACATGATTTGATTTTTATAAACTAAAATTGATAAATTACACGGGTCCGGTATTTAGTAATGATTTTCAATTTATTCAAATACAGAGTGAATCATCGGACGATTTTGGGAATTCTTTCTATTATTGGAAACAGTTATTTTTGATACGGTGGTAATCAGTTGTTGTTTTTCTAATAATTTGATTTCCAGATTATGGAGTGTTTTCTAAAGATTGGTGGTAGGGTGTAATCACTAATCATATATTTAGAACACTATTGGATGAATACAAATAAGATATTAGAAGATTGGGGTAAATGGGATTCTCTGTATCTGCGAAGAACTTAATACCGTAAAATTTCTTTGGTAATATTTTTATTTCTTTATTTTTAATGTAAGTCAGGGGATTAAAAACGAATATATAGCCTAAAACAAGTATAGCCTAAACTAATTGCACTGCAATAAAAAAAATGTACTTGTATTCTTTATTTTGAGATCAAAACATCGAAAATGTTAAAAAGTAATAAAAAAATTGAATTCTTTTGTAAAAGTTGTCCTGTTGTCGTTAAAATAGGATTGATCTCGTCTTTTATGACATCTAATTTGATACGATAAAATTTACCTCATGCATTACTTGCTAAAAAAAACAAACCAAGGCTCGCTTTTAATTTTCAATGCAAGGATCTGCCAATTATATGCATGACGTTCTTTGATACACAGCTCGCTTCATTTTGTAGATATTTATTATACAGAGTAACTGAAGGGTACAGGGAAAGAACAAGGAATGTCACATCGTAAGGAAGGGCTAGAATAAATGTGTAAATAACTTAAATAGATTTTTTATTTTCGGGCTTAAATAAATGTGGGGATAATTTGAATATGTTTATTTTCACTTAGTAAAAATAAGATTCTATGTTCATTTTCGCTAAACTCTGTTTTAAGGTGTTATACTTTGCCTTTTAAAAAAAAGAAAAAAAAAAATTTTTTTCTTGTTTACACATTTATTTTAGCCCTTCCTTACGATGTGACATTCCTTTTTCTGTCCCTGTACTCTTCAACTGTTTCAGAGTTTTCTTCATTTTATACTTGTAGTTGATTGACGTGACAACCCTGCCAAGTACGGGGTCGCAGGGCGTGGTGGTAAGCAGACGGCGCGATAGCCGACCCGGTGGTTACCTGCTTGTAGCCAAACGCTGCATCACAATATGGGTTCTAAATATGAACAAGAGCAATTGGGCAGGCTCGTAGCAAAACCTTAGATAACTAGCGTATAAGGTAAAGTGCCGTTAAAATCAGTGTTGAAAAAATTTGTTATTGCTAAAGACAGACATGTTCCTATCCTATTGCTATAGATATCCCTATTCCTATTGCTTCGAAGAACATTTACAAAAAAATCAATTTTCATCTGTCTGCTGCAAGGCGATGAGACAGTTAAATTCAGGATTAGCTAAACTACGTAATAGGTTACCATACCTAATTTAATCAATTGTTCAAACATAAAAATAAATAATACCTATATTATCAAAAACTTTCGTTTCAGTGACTTCTTTATCATGCTCTTTCAATTAATCCTTTTACGGTGGTACCCTTAAATTTGTATTTTATATGTCCGAAATGTCTGCGTCCTTTATTTACGAGTAGATAGTCCTCCAAAATCCTAAACAGTACCAGGTTATCAGAGGTCGAATGCAGGTGGTTCAGGGCGGGGGCGACCGATGCCCGTGATTTAATGCCCCGTTGGCTAATTACGGCTTGTTCAAATTGTACCTTTCTCACGGACCACGCCGGCTCGGCGCTGCAACCGCGGGCTTAGCTTGATCCAAATTTAAATCAAACTTGGTTAATCTGCATAGCTAGCACAATGAAATTTAATATTGTATCTACTGACATCTTTTTCTAAACCTCTATGGTAAATCATGATTGTAATAGAGGCCTATACAGTCTTTATGACTTTTATGAACAGTTTGTATAATAAGTAGCGATGAATCGAGCTAATAATTGATTTGAGAACAAACCACCACCGGCTTATTTTTCGGTCTACAAGTTTAGGAAATATCCCTTTATTTCCCCCCCGGGGACATGCATTTTGTGTTTTTTCACGGATTTCTCGAAATAGATGCAAGTAAATATAGCCAAAACATATTTTTACAATCAGCTTTTTAATACCTATAATTTGATACCCATATTGTATTTTTATAAAATATTTCTTTTTGTTTCCCATTGTTTTCAACTCATTTTAAATCGCTATAGTTTTCCTGTAATTGGCCAAGTATTACCTAAATTAACATTTTTTTCATATTTTTTGGTCCATCATTTTCAGAGATAACGGTGGGCATAAATTTTTTTGTGGTTTTTCGAAGATTTCTCGAAGTCGATGCCCGTAAGTATTGTTTAAGTTAATATTTTTACAATCAACTTATTATTATCTACAATTTAATACCCATATTGTATTTTTAGGATATTTTTTTTTATTTTTCTTTCTTTTGTGTAAATAATATGTGTATTTTGGAAATATTTCGAAAAATTTCAAATTATTAATTATTACATAAATAAATATATGCTATTTTTTCTGATAATATTATCTTTGTTTTTTTTATTATTGTGATATACAGATATGTTAGCCTAATATCTGAATTGTTCAGTTACTTGGATATAACTTTGTCATTCCGTACAATTTTATGTGAAATAAATAAATAAATAAATGTTTGTGTTAAAAATAAAGTGCTGACAATCGCAAGTATAAAAACTTAGGACTTTTAACCAGACCCCCAAAACCAGGAGTTTAAGTTTAATCCACCGTCGGTGCCACCGAACCCAATACGGCAGATCTTCGCGTACGTTACCGAGCTTGCTATACTTACCCTGTCCGTTCAACCTGTTAGCTGATCAACCTTCGCTCTATCACCGTCCCGTTTACTCCCTCTTGAACCCTGCTACACCCATCCCTCTCATACAATCCCAGGTCAAGTTGGAGAACATCACCGTAATGATACTTAAACACATATTTAAGTTAAGATTCTTTTTGCAAAAAACGTGTAGCGTCTGTGTTTTGAGATGTTCTCTGCTGCTTTTTAAAAATGTCCAACGTTGTCTAAAAGAAAAAGTGTTTTTGGTGGATAAAAATAAAAACTCATTAAGGCGATGTGTAAAAAAATTTAGGTAATGAAATACACGGAAAATTTTAATAAATTTCTGGTATATGCATTTTAACTATATAATCTAGGGTTTTGAAATTGGAAAACATGTTTGGATAAATTTTCTTCGATAGAAATCATTTTTGAAATGAGGTCTTCAAACACACTTTTTCTTCTCGTTTGACGAATAGGAACCATATAAAGAACTCGAACATATTTTATAAAGTGTGTTTCAACAATATCTAGAGATTTAATATTTGAAATTTTCCTAGCTATTGTAGTTTTTTTTTTAAATTATAAAACTAAAATTTTTCACTTTCGCACTCGCACTGAGCGTGTTTTCGCTTAGAGTGACAGTGACAAAAATAAAATTCGCTTAGCCTCTTAATAAAAGGTTTGATTAAAAAGTGTGTTGTAGTTTTGTTGCAGAAAAAACTATAGCGAAGTCCCATTTAGACAGGCAGTGGTGCATTGTTTTAATACAAATTTTGTTTATTCATTATTATTTTTATTTCATATTATTTTATTTTTTTACATACCATATTCCATTAATATATTAAGTATAATATTCACTGATAAGTATTACACCCACGTCCCACATAGATATTATATAACCATATTGTACATATTTATCTTTACTTAATATATTATTTATTTCTTAATTAAGTTAACTACACAAAGTTAAAAGTTCAGCACGTCGCTCTTCCACGGTTCCGGCAGAATGTCAGTGCTACATTGTGAATCTTTGCAGCAAATACCGTGTCGGGGTCCTTTTACTATTGTAATGAAGCCGATTTTGAAGCCTTCAATTTTACATTTAGTGCTGTCAAAACTAAATTGTTTTAATTGCAAAATAGTTCATAAGTGTAAAAAACAAAAGCTGTTTACTTAATAAATATTCAAGTTTTGACAGCTCTAAAACTAAAATTAAAGCCTTCAGAATCGGCTTCACTGTGTCCATAATTATGTATCTGTCTCATTATTATTATTGTTAAAACTTGTTTCGTGTCTTATTGTTAATGTAAATGTTTAATTGTGTTGAATGTGAACTGTGTATGTCTTGAAATCGTGAATAAATGTTTTATCTATCTATCTATCTATCTATCTATTTCTCTTGTTGATTTGTAATTTTTGTTACATACAAATCATAAAAAATGGTGGTAGCTCAGGGGTAGAAGGCTGGCCTCTCGATATTGAGGTCCAGGTTCGATCCCCGGTCGGGCAAGTACCAATGAGTGGTTCAGAATTGATGTGCATAGTATTTGTTCTTACTTACTTGCTGTACGGTGAAGGAAAACATCGTAAGGAAACCTGCATGCCGTAAAAAGCATGTATTTGTGCCCGAAGTACGGCGATAGGGTACACCACTCATCACCTTGTGACGTAATAACCGTACCGAATGTGGACTGTGACTTGCATTTGACAGTTCACACTCGGAACACCTCTGACACCCTCTTGGGGATTCATGTCGTGGCGATATATTTATTTTATTTTATACAAATCATACGAATGAATTAAGGATCAACTCTATGTATTTGTTTTAAAATATTAAGAAATAATGATGACAGGCAAAAGTGGCGTGCACAGAACTTTTTGCTGGAAAAGCAAGCAATTGGTCAAGAACAACAATAAAAAAAATATGAAAAAATTTAAATATCACATTGAAAAAAAAAAGTTTGTATAGGAAATTTTCACTCTAGGGTAGACATTGTCTACCCTGGCGTCATACAAAATTTTTTTTTTCAAAGTGATATTTAAATTTTTTCATGTTTTTTTTATTGTTATTCTTGACCAATTGCTTGCTTTTCCAGCAAAAAGTTCTGTGCACGCCACTGGGCCAAAATACAACATTTAAATAAAAGCAATGTATAACAATAGTTCACTTTATGATTAAATGTATTATAAATTATATTATTGTAGCTTCAAAATAATTGGATTTTGCATATGAGTGATTTCAGAACAATTAAATAAAAAAATTATAATATCACTTTTATGGAAAAACAAATTATTTTGAAGCCACCTAAATATCATTTAAAGTATTATATAGTGAACTATTGTTAAACACTTCTTTTATCTAAAATCTCCTCAAACAAAAAAAATACTTTGGTATCACCTCCTAATTTAGAAAAAATGTCTTACCTACTTACTCGCAGACTGGCACTTACAAGCAATCTGCGAAACGTTACAGACTGACACTTACAAGCAACCTGCGAAACGTTACAGACTGACCTTTACAAGCAATCTGCGAAACTTTACAGACTGACACTTACAAGCAACCTGCGAAACGTTACAGACTGACCTTTACAAGCAATCTGCGAAACTTTACAGACTGACACTTACAAGCAACCTGCGAAACGTTACAGACTGACCTTTACAAGCAATCTGCGAAACTTTACAGACTGACACTTACAAGCAACCTGCGAAACGTTACAGACTGACCTTTACAAGCAATCTGCGAAACTTTACAGACTGACACTTACAAGCAACCTGCGAAACGTTACAGACTGACATTTACAAGCAATCTGCGAAACTTTACAGACTGACACTTACAAGCAACCTGCGAAACGTTACAGACTGACCTTTACAAGCAATCTGCGAAACTTTACAGACTGACACTTACAAGCAACCTGCGAAACGTTACAGACTGACCTTTACAAGCAATCTGCGAAACTTTACAGACTGACACTTACAAGCAACCTGCGAAACGTTACAGACTGACCTTTACAAGCAATCTGCGAAACTTTACAGACTGACACTTACAAGCAACCTGCGAAACGTTACAGACTGACCTTTACAAGCAATCTGCGAAACTTTACAGACTGACATTTACAAGCAACCTGCGAAACGTTACAGACTGACCTTTACAAGCAATCTGCGAAACTTTACAGACTGACACTTACAAGCAACCTGCGAAACGTTACAGACTGACCTTTACAAGCAATCTGCGAAACTTTACAGACTGACACTTACAAGCAACCTGCGAAACGTTACAGACTGACCTTTACAAGCAATCTGCGAAACTTTACAGACTGACACTTACAAGCAACCTGCGAAACGTTACAGACTGACCTTTACAAGCAATCTGCGAAACTTTACAGACTGACACTTACAAGCAACCTGCGAAACGTTACAGACTGACCTTTACAAGCAATCTGCGAAACTTTACAGACTGACACTTACAAGCAACCTGCGAAACGTTACAGACTGACACTTACAAGCAAGCTGCGAAACGTTACAGTCTGATACTTACAAGCAACCTGGGGAATGTTACAGATTGACACTTACAAGCAACCTGCGAAACGTCACAGACTGACACAAACAACCTGCGAAACGTTATAGACTGACACTTACAAGCAAGCTGCGAAACGTTACAGTCTGATACTTACAAGCAACCTGGGGAATGTTACAGATTGACACTTACAAGCAACCTGCGAAACGTCACAGACTGACACAAACAACCAGCGAAACGTTACAGACTGACACTTAGAAGCAACCTGTAAAACGTTACAGACTGACACTTACAAGCAACCTGTGAAACGTTACAGACTGACACTAAAGCTATGGTTTCCTCCAAAAGCGGTGGCGACATTTAGCGGACGCAATATGATGGCCGTTAAAAGACGGCCGAAGACACGTGGAATGTTCGAGACTGACGGCCGTCTTTTTACGGAAAAAAAACAAACCACAAAGTACGTGTCAACGGTAGCAAATGGGCGACCTTGATTTATTTACTCGTGTATTTGGAAGATGAGCAATCATCAGAAGACGAAAATAATTGTGTGGAGGAAAGTGATTTATACAAAGCTCGTATTAACGAAGGTGCTTTTGAAATTTTAGTGCGTCGCTTTTATGCTTTACATTATATAATATATCATGAACCCGCACAAAATCTATTAAGATTTCGTCTTATTCGCTGCTCCAGTTGACATTAATTTTACAATAAATAGTACACCGCTATTGAAAAATACGTTCGAGGTTCTTCAATACCTTAAAGAACGACCGTCATGCAAATGGCGGCACCGCTACTGACGTTACGGTGTCAAACAATGCTCTCTAGGAAACCACCGCCATCTTGTTTTCATAACCAACGTTTCAGCGACGTCATTCAACACTATATAGCGACTGCTAAATGTCGCCACCACTTTTAGAGGAAACCAGAGCTTTACAAGCAAGCTGCGAAACGTTACAGCCGTCAAGAATAGAATAGAATAGAATAAAAAAAATATTCAATTTACAAAACTGAATGATTGACTATAAATGAAATAACTAATTACAAATATTTATAAAATACTGATATCCGCTATACAATTTGATTAATGCACAAGCTTCTGAAATTCATAAAAACAAAGTTTTGAAGTTTGAGGTGGTAAAGAATGTTGAAACCTCCGATCGTTGAAACTTAGCAATCTTAAGAGGCTTCAGAAGCAAAACTGCCTTTATAGACGTTTTTGAATTGCTTTAAACTTTCTATATGAATATTACAAAACTTCGAAAAAAATATATGAGATTTATGTACCCATGTTCCGTAATTGTGATGTTTTAAAACTTTTAAGGCTATAACCTACAACGAGTAAATAAATACCTTTCAAATGCTTTAAAATGGTTTACAAAACTGATAAAATGTTTAAACTTTTAAAATTCAAAAGATTCAAGGTTAAAACATGAACACAGACACAAGCAATACAAAAATCTAACATAATGTTGTTTAAAACTTTTAAATATGATATATAACATGTGTAAAAAGTATTACTTTCTCTATTTTGCGCTATCCGGTGACGCAGCGATCGTCGTAACAGCCACTTTGCAATGCAATCTGATATGAACGTTATTTCTATTTTGTTTCTGTTGATATTTGTACCGACACATTTCGAGCTGCTAATCTGCCTTAGTAAAGCCTCTTAAGTTTGTTGTGTGTTATACTATCATCGCAAGTTGTTATAGCGTTGGGATTTTGTCTTAATAATTCACAATGACGTTTGTGAAAGAACGGTTAGAAAAAAATTTATAAAAATATTTACTGAAAGACAGATGACACTAACTTGAAGTCAAAGTTAAACAATAAATAATAACAATTTGGGTTTTTTGTGCCATGTTTTTAGGGTTCCGTACCCAAAGGGTAACCAACGGGACCCTATTACTAAGACTATGTCCGTCTGTCTGTCTCTCTGTCTGTCCGTCGGTCATCAGGCTGTATCTCATGAACCGTGATAGTTAGACAGTCAAAATTTTCACAGATGATGTATTTCTGTTGCCGCTATAACAACAAACACTAAACCACAGAATAAAATTAATATTTACGGGGGCTCCCATACAACAGACATGTTTTTTTTTACTGTTTTTATAGATAATGGTACGGAACCCTTCGTGCGCGAGCCCAAATCGCACTAGGCCGGTTTTTGTGACCTTGATGTTGCAATGGCACTTATCTATATTGTTTTTGTTTATTATAATGTTTTCATGGTTCCGTACCCATGTTGCGTGTTGGAACCCCTTCTGAACGGGTCTGACTCGCACTGGCCCGGCTTTATTTATTTCAGAGTCTAAGTCTAAAATGTGTTTAAACTTTCATACAAGGTCACCGGAAAGATAAATAAATACACTATGATTTAATTTTGTAAGATTTTATTAATTACAATAGATAAATCTGTAAACAAAATGGTTGCATTTGTAACAGTTGTAAATATAATCTTAAATCCCTACATGTATATATCTATACATTTGACAATATAGCATATTATTTATTTTTATTTATTTGACTTTTAAACTAATTATCATAATAATTTGAGCTTACATTGTAATAATCATTCAAACTGCAATTTTTTGTGTGAAATTTTATAATTATGACATCTCTGATTATTTCTAACTCTATATAAATTTTACTATGGTTTTTGAAAAGTCATTAATTCGTATCTAAAACAAACTAGTTATAAAAAATCTTCATAATAACCGAAACCGGTTGTGCCTAGAATAAAAAGCTATATTTTATTCAAGACTAGCTTTTGCCCGCGGCTTCAACCGCGTACACATAATTTTATGACCGACATGTCATGTCAGGTGTGACAAAAGTAGCAGTTATGTGTGATGCAACGTGTAACAGAAAGGTGTTACCATATTTGAAGAGCATAAAACAACTTTTACTATGGAGTCAACCCTGTAATCTCGAAAAAAAACTGCCCTTCCATACATTTCAGCCGAGCGGCATTACATTTTCCTACGAAGCTAGTAATTTTTTTTAGATATACAGGATTTGTTCCATAGTAAAAGTTGTTCTAAACTATTGACTGAATAAGCTCTTCAAGTATGGTTACACCTTTCTGTTACACATTGTATATCTAAATAGAAATAACTTGAAACATATGTACTACGTACCTAGTTCTAAAATATTTTATCTAAAATATTGTTTAAACCATGGATTGCAGTCGACTTCCAACTCTACCCGTGTAAGCTAGGCATAATTACTCGACTGACAACTACCCACTTATTGCTGAAATATATTTTGACTGTTCAATTTTGTTTAACTTATGTATATTTTAAATAACATATTTTTCAATGCATGTGCTCGTAAAGGCCCACTTTTTATGCATCAAAACCGAACAGAAAGTCGATTATTTTGCCCTAGGGCTTTTATTATTATTTTTTTTTTTATTTGTTTGCAATGGTTGGCTAACCTGCAGCCTTTCCTGTCTACTATAGATGTTATACTTTTTTTTCCACTGTTTAACGGCTCTGGATACAATCCTTTTGAGCCAATCATAATTGAAAGTTCACAAGATTATATTTGTTTTCATTTCCTCACACTATGCATTGAAAAACGTAGTATGATACACAGGCGTAAAAGCAATAAATTACTCGGTTACGTTTAAAACACTCGCTACGCTCGCTACGAATCGTCCTCGTAATTTATTCCTTTTCGCCCTAGTAGCATAAACTACTATTAAATAACTAATATTATTAACTTATTCTAATATTATTAATATTAGAATATTAATTATATTAGTTATACAAGAAAATTTTAATGTTAGTCCAAATATTCGGAATCTTGAATTTTGTTTTAAAAAATTCTCGTATTTTTACTATAGATCTTTTTCTTATTTCAAATTTTATTCCATAGTTAACTTCTTCACCTTAGATTTTGTATCTAAACAAAAGCAGCTATTCATCTGAGACTTCATTGAGGCTGATACCCCCTTGAGTGGTTAGGGGTACCCCACCTACATCACAAATACAGAAGAGTCCACTTCTTAAATCCATCTTAGGATCACAAAGATCCATCCTGCCAAAGAAATCTTTGGTTCACAAATAGACGCATCTTACCTTTTATGTCGTGTACAGAAGCATTTATAACAAATATCTGTGAAACAAGTACAAGTGCTGTGTTATTCATCACTTAACTTTGTTTGTCTAAATTGGCTAGATACTCATACTGGCAAACTTGCATTTTCACGTGGCGGTATTCTGAAAAAAAGGAGCTAAATAAGACAACGTCAGGGTTCTCAAATATTGTTAGCAAGTAATGGGTTCTGGATAGAAATAAATAGCCAATCATTTGATAAATCTCGAGAATTTTCAAAACCTTCTCTTCTCTATCTTCTACTCTGTACTTCAATACACGTTTCCTTAAGGTTTAAACGACAGTCACTCGGTACAAAGTTCACAACCTAACTTTGTTTTGATATATTGGAATATTGCAATTCACGCCAATAGTTTGGTATAAGCTAGCTTTAAAATGATTTTGTCTAAACAAACTTAAAACAGCATTTTGAACTTGTTTGGACAATATCGTAACTAATTGCGCATTTCATTTCAAGCTGTTGATACACAAATAAACAGGAAAACAGTTAAATTAAATTTTAGTGAGATATATTTCGGGCCACTCGGGCCCGAAATATATCTCACTAAAATTTAATTTAACTGTTTTCCTATATAATTATAATAATTTAAAAGACTAAGGGTCAATTTTCAATATTTATTTACATAATACACAAATAAACTTAACATATACTGACTATTGGCGTGAATTGCCATAGACCAATATGTTTTTCACTCTTAACTTCTTGACAATTAAAACAAAATTAAGTTGTACACTTTGTACCGAGCGACTGATGTTTAACCTCTGTCTGTCTGTATATTTCCTTATGCTATGTAGTGGCCTCATGGCCTCATAAAATGACCTCTGTCTGGCTGTATATTCCTTTATGCTATGTAGTGGCCTCATGGCCTCATAAAATGACCTCTTTCTGTCTGTAATTTCCCTTATGCTATTTAGTGGCCTCTTGGCCTTATAAAATGACCTCTGTCGGTCTGTATAGATATACAGACAGACAGAGGTCATTTTATAAGGCCAAGATTCCACTAAATGTATATTACTATAGATACAGATGTATATTATTAATGACTAGCGACTATTGAAACCTATGTACTTGCCGAAATGAAACCTATGTACTTGCTGAATTGTAATTTATGTAAATACTGAATTAAAAACTGAAGTTTTTAATTCAGTATTTACATAAATTAAAACTAAAATTAAAAAACTAAACATAAGTTATAAATAAATAAAATTATCACACTTTACTTCGAAAATACGGATTAATGGTTTTTGAATTAACACACCTTTAACATAATTTAATCTATGCCAATTATGTCCAAGTGGACACAATACTTTATCTACGACCATAAAAATAATGTTTTTGCGTGACATTTATAATATTTGAAACAAACAAAAAAGAACACTCTTTATAAAAAGAACACTCGTTCACAAAGTTCAGGTGCGTCTGTACGATATTGCCGCCTGAGACAGCTAGGTACCAATCAGAAGCAAGGAGGAGAAAAGAGGATGGAGCTTAGTAAATAAGGGCGGGGTTTATTTTTTGTCGTTGGTGCCGATTGGTTATATAGCGGTGCTATAATAAATAAGGCCAATCACAGCGCTGAATCACGGTGATATAACAACATTGGACAAACCTTATTATAAAATCGCTTTTGATGTTGTAATTACTCGCTCTCGTAACGCTCTCTTATTGGTTTTTATGTTGCTATATCGTAGACTTCTGGATAACATAATGTTTCAGGAAGAAAGAAGTCGGCAAAAGTGTTGTTTCGGTACCATTGTTCATTAAACAATTATTTTAATTTTTTTAGGGAACTACTTAAAAGTTTATTTTATTCCACATTTTTTATGTTGACGGGTTAAATTGTGAAATATAGGTAGTTCTTGCAAACGCGCTGTTGATATGAAACGAAGTTCAAGTGAGTATAATGACCACGTTTACGTAGCTTCCTACCAGCACTTACCAGTCAGTTGGGTACACAGGCAACTCACAAGCAATGCCTTGCAATCAGCACCGTAACACAAACTGATTGCCGCATATGTGCTATCATCCGTTGAGGAGAGCCAGGATAGAAAGCCAGGTGGGTATTCTGATAATTTCCAAATAATACCCTTCAAGTATCACCCTAACACAGTGATTGCTACAATATCGAGTTATGTGCACTTATCCGTTAAGGAGTTTTATGGTGAATGAGGCCAGGATCAAAGGTCAGGTGGAAGTATGTCAATTTTCAAGTAATAACCTTGCAATTAACATGAAGCGAATACCTCAATCTCGAGGACTAGCCTGTCATTTTCTGAGGGGTTTCACTGCCTATCACTGATGACCTTCATCGGATCAGGACTAAACCCAAAATGGGGCATATCTGGAAGCACGTCCATCAAAAAAAACTTCCCAATGACGAGAAATGACGAAGTTATGAAGTATTTCTGTATTTTTTTTTGGCGTTGTTACTTCATAACTTCGTCATTTCTCATTGGAAAGTTTTTTTTGATGGACGTGCTTCCAGATATGCCCCATTTTGGGTTTAGTCCTGATCCGATGAAGGTCATCAGTGATAGGCAGTGAAATTATGAAGTATTTCTGTATTTTTTTTTGGCGTTGTTACTTCATAACTTCGTCATTTCTCGTCATTGGAAAGTTTTTTTTGATGGGCGTGCTTCCAGATAAGTCCCATTTTGGGATTCGTCGAGAACCTCCTCCTTTTTTGAAGTCGGCTAAAAAGATAGAAGAGGTATAAGAGAGACGTACGTTTCTTTTCATCGCAGTTGTACTCAAATAGGTCACAGTTATCGATGAATGTCCTGGTGATCCCGAGAGAGTCTTGGCCACAAATGGCAACAAAATCGTGCTGGCATGATTCTGACATTTTACAGAAGTTTATTACCTGGAAAAAAAAACAGTCGAATTGAGAACTTCCTCTTTTTTTGAAGTCGGCTAAAAAGTGTTGCTCATTTTATTTCACCTTTTCGTGGCAGTCTTATTTGTCAGATTAACATGGATATTTGAGTACAAAAAGAATCCTACAAAGTTTGGTCTTATGTAAACTTAAGGCGAATGGATACGCCAACTGCAATTTGGACCTGTCTTTGAAGGCCTACTCCTCCCACACGAGTGGTCCAAAAAGTTTCATAAAAATATATGATAGGCAATAAAGCCAATTCTGGAGGCTTTAATTTTAGTTTTAGTGCTGTCAAAGCTTAAAAAATTCCAAAGAAATTTAGCTTCTATTCCTAGCACTTAAGGACTATTTTGTATCGAAGTAAATTTAGTTTTGACAGCACTAAAACAGCCTACAGAATCGGCTTTATTATAGAATTAAAAATAAATTTTAAGTTTTATAAACTGTTTTTCTTTTGTTAGTTTTGACAAAAAAAAATCGAAAGTCATCGAAAGTTTCCCATGATTAACACAAGAATTCTCTTAATCCATTCAAACGCCTAAAGCGATTTTAATTATTATTTCACCAAATTATAGGAAATTTTTAGATCTAAAAAATTTAAGTACAAATTTTTTTTTCCGTTCATGGCGTCCATGTGAAAAGTATTATTTTCTCCTATTGTACGCTAGCCGGAGACGCAGTGGTTGTCGTAACAGCCACTTTTCAAGGCACGCTGAAATGAACATTATTTCAATGTCGTTTCCGTTGATATTTGTACCGGCACACATCGAGTTGTTTATTTAGCGTGGTCATACACCTTAATAGTCCGGCATAAATTAAATAAACCTTTAATTTAGTTCATGTACCTACATTCATTATTTTAATATTTTTATAACATTAAAGGTGAATGCTAAAAAAAACCCAGGCCCGGCGCTAATGAAATATATCTCATATTTTTAGTATAAATATGTTATAAAATACCACATATTTTTATTATCGATATCGATGGCTAAATGTATGAAATTGCTGTTTGTTTAATTGCAGGGGTAATACAAAAGAAACCAAAGTCCAGCGCTAATTATACATTTCAGATTTTAAGAATAATCGTGTAATGAAATACCACATATTTGGCATCATCGATATCGATAGCTAAATGTAAGAAATTGCTATTTGTTTAATGGCAGGGGTAAAATTGAGGTATCTCAAATAGTAATAAAACATATTTACAATCAGCATGTTAGATAACAAAATGAAACGCTTTACATTGAAACTGATGGGTGAATGTAAAAAATTGCTATTTGTTTTATAGCAGGGGTAACTTAAGGCAACTAAAATAGTTACAACTGGCATAAAGTGCGTTTAAAGATGATATATATCACATAGAAATCTATAGTTGAGCAACCGGACGTACCGCGTGACCTAGGCGTGACGTGACATGAACAGTGGCGCAGATTCCTATGTGCATTATACAAGAGTGTTCTCTTACTGGATAGATTTAAGTAGGTTTACTGTAAAAAGTGAGGGAAATAGCAGATGGTTGCATATTTCAGTGCCGAACTTCTCAGAACCGGATGCCGTTGCGCCGACGCTGTCTCAGCCATAGAGACTAATAATAGTAATATCTCTCTCTCGCTCAGACTTAATTGTTCCATCTTCCTGTCTTCTCACTTAATGTACAGTACTACGAAGTAAATACTGCGCCGGGGCAATATTTGGTTTTCAAGTATTCCAAAACCACGTGATACTATCTTATTCTGTGGTGATAATTTGATTTTAGACCTTTTTGCCATTCGTAATCGAGCGATTTTTATTAGGATAACGCGTTCAAGAAAAAGAGGCCAATGAGCCAACATATAATCACCTCTATCAAAAGCTAAAAGCTAATAAAGTCTTTGCCATTGGACTTATTGTGCTGGACGAGTTATAAAAATGTTTCTACGGTATGCCATACTCTTAAGTTAGAGCGAGTGAGAGATATTGATATTATTAGTCTCTATGGCTGGGATTGCATCGGCACAACGGCAACCAGTTCTGAGAAGTTCGGCACTGAACTATGCAAACATCTGCTATCTCTCTCACTCTTTACAGTGAACCTACTATAATCTAGTATCCAGTAATTCACTTGTATAATGCACTTAGGAATCTTTGCCACTGTTCACGTTACGTCACATCAAGGGCACATGGTACGTCCGGCTGCTCAACTATAGATTTCTATGTGCATTATATTATCTTAAGACGCACTTTATGCCAGTTGTAACTATGTTTAGGTACCTTAAAGTTACCCCTGCCAATAAACAAATAGTAATTTCTTACATTTAGCCATCGATTTTGATGATGCCCCCTATACATTATTTTATCACCCATTACTATGAACAATCTGAGATACATTTCGTTTTCGCCGGGCCTGGGTTTTTTCTCCATACGTCGTGAGCATTCTCCTTTGACTCGTAAAAAGTGTACTATGTGTATCTATCTACTTTACAAAATAAACTGTTTGTACGAACTATGCATCCTCCGCCGGACTCTTAAGGCGCCTCTTCCTAGCGTCATCCGAAAATGAGTCTATTGTTGAAACGGTATGTTTACAAATTATAAAAAATATATTTTCAATGCATGTGCTCGTAAAGGCCCACTTTTTATGTATCAAAACCGAACAGAAAGTCGATTATTTTGCCCTAGGGTTTTATTATTATTATTTTTTTATTTATTTACAATGGTTGGCTAACCTGCAGCCTTTCCTGTGTACCATAAATGTCATACTTTTTTTTTCCACTCTGGATACAGTCCTTTTGAGCCAATTACAATTTAAAGTTCACAAAATTATATTTGTTTTATTTCCTCACACTATGCATTGAAAAACGTAGTATGATACACGGGCGTAAGAGCAATAAATTACTCGGTTACGTTTAAAATACTCGCTACGCTCGTGTTTTAAATCGTTCTCGTAATTTATTCCTTTGCGCCCTTGTAGCATAAACTACTATTTTAGCTAAACAAATAAACAAATTCATTTAAGAAAATTATTCTCGCATGTAAGAAACAGCATGAATATATTATTCAAAGTCAAGCTGTTTTTAGACTTCAATTAAGTAAAATTGGTTATTTCTTTGAAACGACCAATGGTATTTGTATGGTTCCTGCACTAAAATACATGGAAAATATTGCTTAGAAAAACAATTTATGGATTTTTTTTTCCGTCCATAGTGTCCATGTGAAAAGTATTATTTTCTCCTATTTTCCGCTATCCGGAAACCCAGCGACGTTACAATGCAGTGCGCGCTGATATGAACGTTATTTTAATATAGTTTCTGTCGATATTTGTACCAACGGAGGTCGACTCAAGGTCGTTCGCGACTACCTGCCCCTTAAGAAACCTCACCCTTTTTTCTTTATACAACAATCTGGGTCATAAAAGCCTTTTTTATTTAGATTAGATAAGTAGCGAGTTGTCTGGCAACTTGGTAAGTTAATCTGCTCTCTGATAAAATATGTTTTACAGTGCAATATGTAGAAAGGATTTGAGCGGCTAGCACGCACCAAAGTTCTACTCTACTTGCGCACTCACGCAAACCGCGATTGTCAATGTGCGAGAGAGCAAGTATGATAATAAGTCGCTTCCTCTCTGGCAATAGTTTGGCAACTGTGGGGGACTGTCCGTTAGTGTATCTCAATAATACATTGAGGGAGAGGCCTCCATGGATGCAGCCATCTCACATTCAGATTTAGAAGGCCTCTTTAATGTTTGCTTCGGCCCCATGAATGCCTTTCAAATGACCGAGTCCCTATGGGCCCATGACTGAAAAGTGTACCTACATATTAATAATAATGTTAATTCGCGTAAAGATAACTTAAGATTAATACATTCAAAAGGATCTTACGGCTAGTGAAAATGATTTTTGCCTAAACTAAACTACAAAAGTGGCCTATATTTTAGGCATATGATGGAAAGGCACTGTATCGAATGGCGTGTGCTAGACCCATTGGACGCTACGTACTATTTATGCAGCGTCTTCATAATTCCCGCTGTGTCTTCTCATTGAAAACTGTACAATACAATATTTACAAAATCTCACTTAGCCGCCTTTAACGTTATAATTCGCCATACATTTTATGAGTTTAGTTAAATTTTAAACGAAAATTGCCCAATTTAATTTTTTTTTAGACTTATATTTATATTTATTTATTGATGATGGTGTACTAGCTACCTGCAAAAGATTTATGTTTATGTTTAGTGCATGTACAGGGACAGGCCGAAAATCAGCGCTGTTTTGCTGCTCGACAACTCACAGCAGATGCTGAGTCTGCCCCTTTTCGTAACATTTTGTAGTATGTTATATAATTATTTTCTTGTAAGTTTCGTTTTTCAAGTTATTTTTATGCTAAGAATTTTCCGTGTTTTTATTTGTGATGAATAGATTTCATTTTTTTATTTTTTTATTGCATACCAAAACAAATTAAATTAAAAAAAAATTTATCGACTTCAAAAATCACCATTGGACTTTTTGTGCTGGTAATAACAAAAGTTGCTATAGGGTGGGCCATGTTCTTAAGTCTAAACTAGGTTTTGTGTATAGTATTGACTTTTAGAGGTACTCACTGGCTCTAAAGGGAAGAAATAGTCTTCTGCATCTATTTCCAAGTGGCACCATACATCTGCTGCATATATCGTGACCAGTAAACCTGGAACAATGACGATCACAATTCGGTATTCTTTTATCATATTTTTTAATGAGCGTTTTTCTCGTTGTTTTTTTTTCTTAGTTCTTAGTTTTCCTCCAGATGGCGCTGTCCATGTCACCATAGATAAAGTGTGGTATAAAATGTCAAAGTGGTTATAAGTTTGTTTGGAATCTGTGCATATTTTGTCTTTGATTCTGTTGCTAAAGAATACGATAGTGCCATCTAGGAATCTTATTTAACACTAAATTTGACATAAGGAAAAACGCTCATTGATTTTAGTATTTCCCTCCCTTTTAAAATATTTTTGGGTAAACAAAATTGCGCGTTGCTGATTAAAGGAACTGTACAGTAACTATTTATATATTTTTTATTTATTAGTTGTTGTATACTGGCCGCTCACCCAAGCTGTCACGCGGACGCGACATGCATGTGTCATTAGATTTTAGATCATCCATTAAAGAATAAAATATCAACTTATGATTTTAAATACATACATAATAAATTGGCGACGAGATGTCGACTATTGATATTAAAAAACTAAAAAAAACCCACGCCTCCTTACGGGGCAATCTTACAAAAAGCTGCTTGTTTTGAAAACCAGACTCAGACGCACACCGAATCAGAACGGCCAGACCCCCTATGAACTAATGTTTAGTCGAGACGTTAGAACTAAAATGCACGTGATGTTCAGAACTTCAGCCTCTCCGATAGTATCCAGATCCAACAACATCCAGAGGTTATATGACTTATGCTCTCCGGATGACCCTCTTAATATGAATTTTAAAGAACTTACACAATTACTAGATGATTACGTAGATCCGAAACCTAGCATATGGGCGTTGCAACACAAATTTATCACACGTGTACAAGGTGAAAATGAAACGGTGGCACCATACGCTTTAAAAGAAAGGGTCGATAAAGAGATTGATCGATTATGTGTAGAAGGGGTCATCACCAAAGTGGATCATTCAGATTGGGGTACTCCAATTGTACCTATCGTGAAACCAAACGGTAGCATTCGTCTATGTGCGGACTACAAAGTCACCCTTAACAAGAACATTAGAGATGAACATTACCCAATTCCTATAATAGAGGATATATTTGCAGAAATGAATGGAGGTCAATATTTCTGCACCCTAGACATTTGCCAAGCTTACCTTAATATGGTAATGGATGAAGAAAGTGCCATGTTACAAACATTAAGCACGCACAAAGGTACTTATAAAGTCAACCGCTTGATGTTCGGAGTTAAGGTGGCACCAAGTCTTTGGCAGAAATTTATGGATCAATTACTTCTGGGACTAGACGGAGTTAAATCCTTTTTCGATGACATTATAATTCAAGGAAGCTCAGAAGAACAACTCTTAACACGACTAAAACAAGTCTTACAGAAATTGAAAGTTAATAACCTTCGTGTCAACAAGGAGAAATGCAATTTTTTTAAACGGAGCATTAATTATCTAGGACATACGATTGATAAGGACGGCTTACATAAGAATAAAGATAAAACCAAGGCCATCATGAAAACAGATAGACCAACCAACACAAGCGAACTTAGAACCTTCCTTGGCATGGCGAACTACTATAACAAATTTATACCGAACCTCGCCTCTATAGTAAGTCCTCTAAACGAATTACTAAAGAATGAGAAAGATCTCATCTGGACATCTAATTGCGAAAACAGCTTCAATAACATTAAGAAGGAAATCTTAAGTGAAAGAGTTCTTATTCACTTTGACCCCAGTAAACCCTTAATACTAGCGACCGACGCCTCACCAACAGGATTAGGAGCTGTTTTGTCTCATAAATTACATGATGGCTCAGAAAGGCCAATCGCATTTGCCTCTAGAACACTGTCAGCCAGCGAAAAGAAATACAGTCAAATTGACAAAGAAGCAACGGCTATCTACTGGGGTATTAAAAAATTCTTCCACTACTGTTACGGCCGGAAGTTCACATTAATAACTGACCATAAGCCTCTTACGTCGATATTCCACCCTCACAAGACCTTGCCAGCATTAAGCACTATGAGACTGTTCCATTATGCACATTTCTTATCAGGCTTTAATTATGACGTAGAATACAGAGCCTCAGCGAAACACTCAAACGCCGATTACCTATCAAGATTCCCGGTAGAAATAGTAAAAGAATCCTCAATAGACCAACATTGTACTTTCCAATTACAACAGATTAACGTTCTTGAAGTTCGACTGGAAGTGATAGCTGCAGAAACAAGAAATGACAACGAACTAAAAACCCTACTCGTAGCACTACAAGCTGGTCACTCATTACGTCAATATGGCTACAGTGATAATGAACTTACACTCCAAAATAACTGCATACTGAAAGGAACTCGAGTAGTAATACCACAAAGCTTACGCGTGCGCGTACTGAATGAACTACACGCCGGACACATTGGCATTCTAAAAATGAAATTGCTAGCCCGCAGTTTTATATATTGGAGGAACATAGATAAAGACATCGAGGATAAGGTAAGATCCTGTAGAGCGTGCAGATTAGAACAAAATGAGCCATCAAAGGCACCTCTACACCACTGGGAACAACCTACTGGACCCTGGCAAAGACTGCACGTAGATTTTGCTGGACCTATCCTTGGACATCAACTTCTGATAATCGTAGATGCCTTCACAAAGTGGGTCGAAGTCTTTCCCACCAAGACCACGACAAGTTCATGGTGCATCCGGAAGATGAAGGAATTGTTTTGCATATTTGGCATACCATACACTTTAGTATCAGATAATGGACGCCAGTTTGTATCTGAAGAATTTAAGAGCTTCCTTTCCAGTTGCGGTACAAAACACGTGACGTCTGCTCCATACCACCCAGCCACCAATGGGCAAGCCGAACGCTACGTCCAAACAATAAAGAGATCACTACGCGCAATGGAAGGGGAGGGTGGCGACCTTACAGACAAGCTGTTTGTTTTGAAAACCAGACTCAGACGCACACCGAATCAGAACGGCCAGACCCCCTATGAACTAATGTTTAGTCGAGACATTAGAACTAAAATGCACGTGATGTTCAGAACTTCAGCCTCTCCGATAGTATCCAGATCCAACAACACCCCGCCTACCATCAGGACATACTCAGTAGGCGACCGAATCCAGGCTAGAGCCTACTCACACCCTAAACAGAAATGGGAGTTCGGGACGATTGTGCGTCGGCTTGGCCGACTACATTATCAAGTGATGACAGACGGTGGCGCCACGTGGCGCAGACACCTGGAGCAACTGTTGCCGGCCCCAGGGGTGCAGTCACCAATCGCGGCGGAGGACTGTTGTATACTGGCCGCTCACCCAAGCTGTCACGCGGACGCGACATGCATGTGTCATTAGATTTTAGATCATCCATTAAAGAATAAAATATCAACTTATGATTTTAAATACATACATAATATTAGTATTTAAACAATTAAAAATATTACTTGATATATTTCGACCCTCGGTATGGGGCCGTCATCAGTCGAATAAAAAAAATATTGACATATATATCAGGTATTATAATAAAAAAGTAAAAGTGACACTTGTAAACAATTGTAGCAACCTTTTTCTAAAAAAATAATGATATGATAAAATAATAATAAAAAAGTTACTAAAATTGTTTAAGAGTGTCACTTTTACTTTTTTACTAACACACCTAACTTATATGTAAATATTTTTTTGAATTCGACTGATGACGGCCCCATACAGAGGGTCAAAATATATTGAGTAATATTCTTTTATTGTTTTAATACTAATAAATAAAGAACGCTTATAAAAGCAAAATATAATATATTTAGTAACTATTAGAAATGAAACATTAACGAGAAAAAACGGCAAAGGGAAGCAGCAGGGGAGCCGCGGTCAAATAGAAGTATTTAAGTAAAAGTAAATTCTTATATATTGTACTACTTTTATTTTATTTTATTTGTAAGACTTTTGCACATTTACACAAATAAATTAAAAGACAAAAGAAACAATTAAACATGGTGTTCAAGGGCGGCACCTATTGTTAATAGCAATATCTTCCACCCTTGGTAAGTAACAGAAAGTATACAAACTGTATAGTACAAAACGTATTTTAGTTAGATGTGAGTAAAGGTTAACACCTTTCACCCTTAATTAACACTTTTAGGCCTCTAATTACCGCTGCCATAATCCTATACTTATGTACAAGGTTGTGGCAGTAGACAGCCCAAAGTTCGTATCTTCCAAAAAGAAAAACTTACTCAAAATAATTTTCCTAGATATCATTATGACTACACAAGCGCTTCAATAGGGCCACAAACATGATCTAATCATCATCTCAATACCCAGAATTGTTTTGGTTTCCAGAATTATAACTATGTCTGTAGGACAGAACGATTTAGGTAAAGCATGGGCTAGAACAATAGTGTTTTCAGGAAATTTTGTTACACAGTGGTTGTGAATTATGGCTACTAATCAATGTACTATGATGGTTAGAATTTTGTTTGCTAGTGCGCATGTCTGAAACTTGATTTTGCAGAAATTTACCATATTTTACTAAAGCAAATGGCGGAAAAGGATAGAATACATTTATCTCGGAAAAATGCTCACGCGAGGGATCTGGAATATTCTTTTGTCTATCTGTTTTGAAATATCTCACTTTTGACATCCGTCACTTTTAACACGTGTCTTTTGGCATCTGTCACATTTGACATCTGTCACTTTTGACGTAACCACTCTTAATATCTGTTCTTCTTGACATCTGTTACTTCTGTTACATCAAACTATAAATCAGTCACTAATACTGTATCTCACTGGTAAGTTTTGTTGTCAATATGCCTGCAATAGGATTGAGTCGCACACGTCGACCAGTGCCAGATCAGTGCACTCTACCATAATCTTCATACTAAAACAGTAACATGTTCAAGTAGCGGGAGAAATAATCGCTGACATTCAGATCCTACGTGTAAATTTTTTGAATAATAATTTGAATTATGGTGATATAATAAATTAATAAATGATTTTGCGGCAAATAAGTGTAGGAAAATAATATTTGCATTATTTAATTTTTTACTTGAGTGCTTGGTGTAGGGTGCTCACACACTAACGTTTTTTTTTTTTTTTTATAAAGCATTAAAAACATGTGTTTTCTTTTTTTTTGACAAGGGCACCAAATGAGCCTTTTTCATCCCCTATTAAAATATGTAGATTTGGGGCTGCACGCATGCGAAGCCATCAAAAGATAGTTTAAAATAACTTTTTACTACTATGCGGAAAGGTTTGAGGTTTCAGTCTGTTTATCTGTCGTGGGCTGATCGTCGAATTGGGCAGATTGTAGAATATGAAATCGAAAAGTTTTCACCAAAAGTCTAAAATAGTGACTAGCGGAGCGAGGATTATGTTATGATATATGTTATGATTACATATCAATAAATTTGGGGAGCCGAGCGAAGTGGAGCGGAGCCTAGGCAGATGCATATAATTATAAATTGCTTGTGAACACCTGATTGCAAATTGCCATAAAACTCATTTATTGCATACTTTTTATTCAAAAATAATAAAACAATAATACCAATTTAAGAGCATTATTATTAGTATGTAAATAAATATCAAATATTGACTTTTTGTCTTTTAAACGATTATAATTACATAGAAAAACAGTTAAATAAAATTTTTGTGAGATATATTTCGGGCCATTCGGGCCCGGCATCAGTCACAATCAGTATTATTAGTATGACAAGTTTTATAGCCAAAGTTTGGATAGCCCTGTCGTAAATTGGTATCCGCTAAGACACCATTGTTTTAGTATTATCATTTGGTCATTAGAAGCATCAACAGTCAGGAATGTTATTGAAAATTTCCTGTAAGTGCCTCTCTCTAATGATTATTATGATAATGACCAATAACAGTCTTCAAGAACAATATTAGACAATAAAGCCGATTCTAAAGGCTTTAATTTTAGTTTTAGTGCTGTCAAAACTAAATTTTCTTCATTGTAAAATAGTCTTAAACTGTTAAGAACAGAAGCTCAATTACTGAAGTATAATTTTAATTTTGACGGCACTAAAACTAAAATTAAAGCCTTCAGAATCGGCTACATTACTTTCTTGAGTTGCATAATATTACTGAATTTCTTCTAATGATTTTTATTTGAGTCTATTTATGAGAATGAAATTAATGAATTTTTATCACTGTAAATTTATATGTTTGTGTAAACAGTTCAAGTGGTTCATGTATTTTACTATAAACTATAATTTTACTTTAAATGTTTATTAGGATGTGGTCTAATTGTTCCAACAATTTAAGTACTATTTTCATGATTTAAATATTGTGGCATTATCCTCAATAATTTTCTCGTTGTCAAAGGTTAGTTGGTACAAAATACAATTTAGTATTAAGCTCGCCTTTGTACAGTAATTTTACTTTTGTGCAGTAAAAAATTTAATATTTTTACAGGTCTTTGTTTCGTGTCTTCAGTTATTGCTCACCTTTCGGATGTAGTGTCCACACCTTCAGTAAGTATATATTTTTTAAATATAGCTACATATATTATGTGTATGACATATACTCACGCCTGTCTCCCAGAGGGTAGGCAGAAACTACTAATTTACTAATCCTGACACACCTCTTTCACTTACCACATCCATACATACTCTTTTATTCTGGATGCTTTTGACTTTGCCCTTCTTCATTGTGTCACCAATTTGGTCGGCATAATGTCCTTCTATGGCGGCCCGGTCGCGCTGTATCTTGTTAAAATCTCTTTCTTCACTCGCTCATCCTCTCTATATCCCCAAACCACCGAAGCATTCCTTTTTCTATTGTCATCTTCCTTTTAGGGTTCCGTACCCAAAGGGTAACCAACGGTGGAAAAGTGTCCGTCTATCTGTCCGTCTGTCTGTCCGTCTGTCTGTCCATCTGTCACCAGGCTGTATCTCATGAACCGTGATAGTTAGACAGTTGAAATTTTCACAGATGATGTATTTCTGTTGTCGCTATAACAAAAAATACAAAAAAAAAAAAACAGAATAAAATAAATATTTAAGGGGGCTCCCATACAACATACATGAATGGTACAAAACCCTTCATGCGTAAGTCCGACACGCACTTGGCCGGTTTTTTTTATGTATGCGTATTTTGCACACAATATAACAACGGGTTACAAGTTTCGTTATAGTACATTCAATCTGCTACAAGAAATTCCACAAGTAATTTTAATATATTTTCAAATATTATTTAAGAGCGGCGGTTGCTTAGAGGTACCTTGACCTTGAGACCAATTAGTCATGATCTTCTCAAAACCAACTTAAAATGCTGTTTTAACTTTGTCTGGACCAGATCATGACTAATTGTGCATTAAATTTTAAACTCATGCTTTATAAACCTCACTCATAGTGAACTATTGGCGTCAATTGCCACATACTAAAATATTTTTAAATGTTTAACTTCTAAACAAGAAAAACAAAGTTAAGTTATGCACTTTGCGCTAAGCAACTGACGTTTAACTTTAAATCTATTTCTTTAAATTATTAGTTATTAAATACACATATTTCATGAATATTACCAGTTGATTTTATACTTTCATAATTTATATGAAGTGTTTTTAATTAACTATATACATATGTCCACCACTGTATATTGTACATATACAGTGTGTCCCTCGTACGAGTGCACATCCGAAACTGGGTGAAACTAGATCTAAATATATCGACAAAAACTTTTAACAAAAAATAGCAACCGACTTCAATAGTAACAGCAGTCATTCACTAAAAAGTTAATAATAATTCTATAAAGACCGATGGTACCGAAGCAACACTTTTGCCAACTTCTTTCTTCCTGAAACGTTATGTTATCTAGAAGTCGGCGTTCTTTTATTTGTGTTTATGTTGCTATATCGTAGAAAATACGCCGACTTCTAGATAACATAATGTTTCAGTAAGAAAGAAGTCGGCAAAAGTGTTGCTTCGGTACCATCGGTCTTTATAGAATTATTATTAACTTTTTAGTGAATGACTGCTGTTACTATTGAAGTCGGTTGCTATTTTTAACCGACTTCAAAAAGGAGGCGGTTCTCAATTCGACTGTATGTTTTTTTTTTTATTTTTTTTTTTGGCGTTGTTACTCCATAACTCCGTCATTTCGGAACCGATTTGAACAATTCTTTTTTTGTTTGAAAGAGTGTACTTCCAGGTAGGTCCCATTTTGAGTTTGGTCATGATCTGATGAAGGTCTTCAGAGATAGGCAGTGGAACTCCTCAGAAAATGACAGCATACCTCTCGAAATTGAGGTAATCGCTTTGTAACTGAGTGCTGATTACAAGGTATTACTTGAAAATTGACATTCTTCCACCTGACCTTCGATCCTGGCTTCATCACCATTTTCACCATAGAACTCCTCAACGGATCCGAGCACATAACTCGAGATTGCGGCAATCACTGCTTTAGGGTGCTAACTCAAGAGTATTACTTGGAGATTATCAGAATACCCTCCTGACCTTCGATCCTGGCTTCATCACCATAGAACTCCTCAACGGATAACAGCACATAACTTTGGATTGCGGTAATCAATTTGTGTTAGGGTGCTCATTGCAGGGCATTGCTTGAAAGTTGCCAGTATACCCACCTGACCTTCGATATTGGCTTCATCACCGTAGAACTCTTCAACGAATGACAGCACATAACTCGAGATTGCGGTAATCATGTTGTGTTAGGGTGCTGATAGCAGGAAGCTACTCAAACATAGCTACTTATACTGACTTGAACTTCGTTTCATATTAACACCACGTTTGCAAGAACTACCCATACCCAACAATTTAACCCAGCAACACTAAAAAATGTGAAATAAAATAAACTTTTAACAAAAAAATAGCAACCGACTTCAATAGTAACAGCAGTCATTCACTAAAAAGTTAATAATAATTCTATAAAGACCGATGGTACCGAAGCAACACTTTTGCTGACTTCTTTCTTCCTGAAACAATATGTTATCTAGAAGTCGGCGTATTTCCTACGATACAGCAACATAAATACCAATATAAGAACGCCGACTTCTAGATAACATATAGTTTCAGGAAGAAAGAAGTCGGCAAAAATGTTGCTTCGGTACCATCGGTCTTTATAGAATTATTATTAACTTTTTAGTGAATTACTGCTGTTACTATTGAAGTCGGTTGCTATTTTTTTGTTAAAAGTTTATTTTATTTGTTAAAAGTTTATTTTATTTCACATTTTTTAGTGTTGCTGGGTTAAATTGTGAAATATGGGTAGTTCTTGCAAACGTGGTTTTAATATGAAACGAAGTTCAAGTGAGTATAAGTAGCTATGTTTGAGTAGCTTCCTGCTATTAGCACCCTTACACAACATGATTACCGCAATCTCGAGTTATGTGCTGTCATTCGTTAAAGAGTTCTACGGTGATGAAGCCAAGATCGAAGGTCAGGTGGGTACACTGGCAATTTTCAAGCAATGCCCTGCAATGAGCACCCTAACGCAGTGATTGCCGCAATCTCGAGTTATGTGCTCTGATCCGTTGAGGAGTTCTATGGTAAATAGGTGATGAAGCCAGGATCGAAGGTCGGGTGGAAGCATGATGATTTTCAAGTAATACCTTGTAATCAGCACCCAGGTACAAAGCGATTACCTCAATTTCGAGAGGTATGCTGTCATTTTCTGAGGAGTTCCACTGCCTATCTCTGAAGACCTTCATCAGATCATGACCAAACTCAAAATGGGACCTACCTGGAAGTATACTCTTTCAAACAAAAAAAGAATTGTTCAAATCGGTTCAGAAATGACGGAGTTATGGAGTAACAACGCCAAAAAAAAAATTTAAAAAAAATTTTAAAAAAACATACAGTCGAATTGAGAACCGCCTCCTTTTTGAAGTCGGTTAAAAATAAAGATTTTTTTTTTTAATCTTGAAAAAATATTATACCTTTATCTTTGTATCTTTGTATGGGACGCGAGCGCAGTGCCTTTGGTTAATCGCTCGTAGAAAATATTGTATTTACTTATGATAGAACGTTGTACTTTTTTTAACCGACTTCAAAAAGCAGGCGGTTCTCTCAATTCGACTGTATGTTTTTTTTTTTTTTGTGGCGTTGTTACTCCATAACTCCGACATTTCTGAACCAATTTGAACAATTCTTTTTTTGTTTGAAAGAGTGTACTTCCAGGTAGGTCCCATTTTGGGTTTGGTCATTATCTGATGCAGGTCTTCAGAGATAGGCAGTGGAACTCCTCAGAAAATGACAGCATACCTCTCGAAATTGAGGTAATCGCTTTGTACCTGGGTGCTGATTACAAGGTATTACTTGAAAATCGACATTCTTTTACCTGACCTTCGATCCTGGCTTCATCACTATATTCAGTTTAGAACTCCTCAACGGATCAGAGCACATAACTCGAGATTGCGGCAATCACTGCGTTAGGGTGCTAATTCAAGGGTATTACTTGGAGATTACCAGAATACCCACCTGACCTTCGATCCTGGCTTCATCACCATAGAACTCCTCAACGGATGACAGCACATAACTTTGGATTGCGGCAATCAGTTTGTGTTAGGGTGCTCATTGCAGGGCATTGCTTGAAAATTGCCAGTGTACCCACCTGACCTTCGATCTTGGCTTCATCACCGTAGAACTCTTTTACGAATGACAGCACATAACTCGAGATTGCGGTAATCATGTTGTGTAAGGGTGCTAATAGCAGGAAGCTACTCAAACATAGCTACTTATACTCACTTGAACTTCGTTTCATATTAAAACCACGTTTGCAAGAACTACCCATATTTCACAATTTAACCCAGCAACACTAAAAAATGTGAAATAAAATAAACTTTTAACAAAAAAATAGCAACCGACTTCAATAGTAACAGCAGTCATTCACTAAAAAGTTAATAATAATTCTATAAAGACCGATGGTACCGAAGCAACACTTTTGCCGACTTCTTTCTTCCTGAAACATTATGTTATCTAGAAGTCGGCGTATTTCCTACGATATAGCAACATAAAAACCAATATAAGAACGCCGACTTCTAGATAACATAACGTTTCAGGAAGAAAGAAGTCGGCAAAAGTGTTGCTTCGGTACCATCGGTCTTTATAGAATTATTATTAACTTTTTAGTGAATGACTGCTGTTACTATTGAAGTCGGTTGCTATTTTTTTGTTAAAAGTTTTTGTTAGAAAGATAATGGAATAGGCAATGATAAATAGGAAAAAAAGTATAGTAAAACGGGGACATTATTTTGAAAAAATTTGCTATTACTGAAAAAAAGACGGAAAAATTAAGGAAATAATCTTTTAGGATATTATTTTTATGGTAATGGTAGTTGAATATGTTTTGTTTTTGATTTGGTATGCAACATCTATTCTTAAGGATTATAACAGTTTTATTTCATTGCATTACTTGCGATAGATCAAAAGTTATGACATATTTTATACATAGCCTCCATGGTAGGCAAAAAAAAAATTAAAACGTAAATTTATAAAACAAAGATTTTCTAAAAAAAAAAAACGTTTTTTTGTCGATAAAATAAGGTCTAGTTTCACCCCTTTTCGGATGTACACTTGTTCGAGGGACACACTGTATATATATAAACATATTTAACTTAATATAGTTAATTATAATATTATATATTCATATACTTACCCACATTTTTATTTATTTTTAGTTATTTACGAGTAACTGCGCAATTTAGCCCGTGTATATAAAAACAATTACTTATTTTTCATTTTTTCCTTTTAACATAGAGAAACCAGTACTATATTCTGATAACTATTCCCATAGATATAGTAAAAGAACTAAAACTACGCGAAAAGTGGCAGTAAAACAAAAAATGACAATAAATCTACAGGTTTCACTTTTTTGATTCCAGGATAGAGTGGGCCAGTACTGCATCCTGGCAGAGTCTTGCTTCCACGACACCATTGCCATTTGCGGGAAGATGGGAGATCAGACCAGGTCTTTCCTCGACCTTTGCGACCTGTTGGAGTACGGCTGTGATACATCTGACAGTAAACATTACATCTTTTCTATTCTTTTATGGTACTGTCCCTTCATATAGTTCCTATCCCTTCATATATTCCTATAGTTAATATCCCTTCATATCCTTTCATATCCCTTCATATAGTTAATTATCAGTTTAATCATCTACCAGGATGATCGCTGGGAGTGGCAAAGTCCTGGAAAGGCTTATGTCCAGCAGTGGACGAACTAGGCTGATGGATGACTATCCTTTCAAGATTCTAAGTAATAGAACAATACCGAAAAAAAAAAAGTCTGAAAAAAAAGTGGGGGAAAGTCTTTTCGTATTTTGTATGAAGTTGTAACATAATCTTTTTATTCGTACTGTTTGGGTCTGGCTGGTTTTGATACCATTAAAAAGGTGGCATTTAAAAAAAGAAATTCAGTGCTACAGGGATCTTATGGCGCGTGGATTGGTTGTGTTCATCGAAACTAACGCCGCTACAGTAGAGCCACTGAGTGATGGCGCCTATGACGTTTAAATGCCTACAAAGTATCGTAATTATTTATAAGCAAATGTGAATTAAAAAATGTAATACTTCATTGTTGATAGTGATGTACTACTTGTTTCGGTTATTATTTTTCGATTTGAATGTTGATTTATTGTGCAATAGAATTCGTATAGAAACAAAAAATTTTTTTAAAAAAAGTTTCTCATTTTTTATAGGACGTGTTTGAGGTCACCAAGTTACGCAATAATATTTAATTAAAAACAAAACAATGACGAAGTAAAACTAAACGAAAATAAGTGATGGTAAATACTTTTTTCGATTTAGATATTTAAACATCTCTTGGGGGCCCCGGGGCACTACACCGCATAGCCCTCCGATAGCTACGCTACTGGTTTTGGCACATTTTCCTTTTGTATCATTATGTTTAATGTTGAATGACGTGTCTAATGTTGAGTAAACTCACACTTGATTTTTATTTTTAACCGAAATTTGAAATGTACCTCATCACTATATGCAGCTGTCATAAGTGCCATCACTCAGTGGCCCTACTTTACCATTTTCTTTGTTTCTTGGCTGCGCCTTCCTGTCACTGTCATCCACGCGCCATCAGATCCTTGTAGCACTGTAACAAGTTATAAAACCTGGGCACTCAAAAAAAGACACAAAAAGAATCTAGATTACTCAGAGAAATATTGAAAGAAGTTTTTTTAATTTTCAATGAATAGACAAAACTTCTAATGAAACATTAAGAAAGAGATCTGGAGTTAACTACTGATGCTGTCATTCACGCAAAATGGCTGAAACGGAAATGGTCCGGTCACGTCATGACAGAGGTGCCCCCGACATTACCGCGAGCCCCTGGCCGGCTGCGCTTGCGCTGGTGAGACGATCTGGAGAAGTTCCGGGACCTTGGAGTGCACTGGACTCACTCCACCACTGATAAACTTCCCTGGAAGAAGATGGAGGAGGCAATGAGATGAACTATAGCTAAGTGTTGTAAAAAGACAATTGAATCGGACATACTATTGTGAAAGTTATCAAAAAATTAAGAATTTAATAAAATAAAATTAATAAAAGTGAAATGAACATAGAAATATATAATATTCTAAATAATTACATCTAACATGCATTGTTAATATTTAACGACATAAATATTTAATTAGAATAAATTTTATTGATCATTTGTATTATATTGTAACATTAATTATATTTTATTTTTTCAATGTTGTTATACTATAAAATACCTGTTAATATTTTTTTTTTTGCATGAAGTGCATGAAATGTCTCTTTTGTATTTATTTATTTATTTTTTCTTTGTATGATTTTTGAAATTATATACTGCAGTTTGTCTTAATAAAAAAAAAATAAACAATAAAAATAATTATGAGCCTTGTCAGATCACTTACCGAGACTCATACACTTGTATGGAGGTGGGAGTTGGCTGTATCAAAATCAATCAAATATCAATCAAAGTCACCTTCGATGTGTCTTTACCATCGTCACCATCTACATCATAATTCATCTTCATCATAATTTAATCATCATCGTTATCGTTGTCGTCGTCGTCGGTGGCATCATCATGATCATAATCATCATCATCATCATCATCATCATCATCATCATCATCATCATCATCATCATCATCATCATCATCACATTATTACCATAATATCGTGAGAAGACCGTGACAGTTATTCCAATGATCTTGTAATATACGAATATAGAGAAAGCCGAGAACTGTATTCCTAGCGAGGCCGAAAAACGAGCATGCGAGGGCGGCGTACGCGTCCGCGAGGCCGAAAGTTAGGCATTCGCATTTGATATACTAATAATGAATAACTCTGGGACTCTAAAATGAAATATATTTATTGATGTAATGTAGGTATAACAGATACATTTATTACAGGTCAGTTTTAATGTAATATAAGTAATTAAATAATCTATTTGTATAACGTTAAATAATATTAGTTGGTGAAACTCAAAACATAGGTAGTAGTAGTCTATATGAACAACTGTTTGTATGGGAGCTAAGCGAAATTCGCAACTTTTTTTCTCTTCCTCCCATACAAATTGCCCCGATCAGCTGACTGGTTCAGTATGGAAAGGTGAAAACAAATTTTAAGAATTTCTCTTAGCCCTCATACAAACAGTTGTTCATATAGACTAGTACTACCTATGTTTTGAGTTTCGCCAACTAATATTATTTAACCATATATAGGTAATAGTTTTTTGTCATAAATAATAATATGGGTAAATATGCAGGGGAATAATAAAGATTTGGTTTACTTAAATTTAATTAAAAATACACTTGAATAAAATAAAAATATAAGAAATAAATAATATTTTAAATATATGCAATACATATAATAAATATATGCCTAACTCCACCCATTCGATTAGTCTTGCTCAGAAGAAGGGCAAGAAACTTAGCAAGATCATGTCTTTTTTTTCATAATATCAGTTACAACTAAATGTAAAAAGTAAGCATATAGTATAATTGAATAAAGAGATAAAAATACAAGACAGGAGAACATTATGTCATGAAGGCAAAATAGTAGTTTATGCTACAAGGGCGCAAAGGAATAAATTACGAGGACGATTTAAAACACGAGCGTAGCGAGTGTTTTAAACGTAACCGAGTAATTTATTGCTCTTACGCCCGTGTATCATACTACGTTTTTCAATGCATAGTGTGAGGAAATAAAACAAATATAATTTTGTGAACTTTAAATTGTAATTGGCTCAAAAAGACTAGGTATCCAGAGCCGTTAAACAGTGGAAAAAAAGTATAACATCTATGGTACACAGGAAAGGCTGCAGGTTAGCCAACCATTGTAAATAAATAAAATAAAAAAATAATAATAAAGCCCTAGGGCAAAATAATTGACTTTCTGTTCGGTTATGATGCATAAAAAGTGGGCCTTTACGAGCACATGCATTGAAAAAAAAATAATACCTTTGTCTACCTGTCCCATATAGTCCATCTGCTTTTACACTCATTTCATCTATTAACTAATTAACGTAGATTAAATTATGTTAAGATGTGTTAATTCTAAAACCATTTCGAGATTTAGGTTCAATAAGCCGTATTTTCGAAGTTTTGGTTTAAAAAAACCTCAAGATGATGAATATTTTTACAAAAAGGCTGCAACTTCCATTTGCCCTCGTGTGACGTCACTTGAGTAATGGCTGTTTAGAAATGTTTCCTTTGCTATTAAGATAAATTTATGATAATTTGCTTCAGAATAATTTGACAGCTAGATGACAGATGAGTAGACAGACAGAGACAGACCACTTTTTTATAAGCAATCACACATCACAATCAATATAATGTCTAAAGTTCTTAAGTGTTATGGTCATCTGATAATTCTTTAAAGAATCATAAAAAAATAATGGTTAATTTATACCAAAATAATGAAAACCATGTCCTAAAATGGCGTAAATTCTCTGAAAAAAAAAAACTTTCATAGATTAAGCTATGGGATGTCTAGAGGAATCATAACATAAGTTAGGAAATTATACTAACTATTATTATGACAACAATCATCACAAATTTCCTCGCGCCTGGCCGACGTTTCTGGTGATTGGCGGGCTGGGGCCTACCTCGGACAGCGGATTAGCCTCGCAATCCAACGAGGTAACGACACCAGCCTGCTGGGTACCCTCCCTTGCGGCAGAGATTTAAACAATATTTTTCATTTAATTTAGTCTATTTTTAATTTTATATTCTTTGTATTTTGTTTTAAAAAACACTTGTACTTATCCACATATTACGTACAACTTTATTATGCCCGACCGGTTTCGCTGTAAAGCATTTTCTAGGGCTTTTTATACAACCTAAAGTAAAGTAGTAAAGTTGTACGTAATATGTGGATAAGTACAAGTGTTTTTTAAAACAATGTTTTATAAACTCCACCAAGTGCCAACAATCACTAGCATCTACTATATTCTTTGTAAACTCCGGCCGTTCATTCGAGAGAATGGTGACGTTTGCAAATGTCAGGAGATAAAACCTTTTTTTTACTGTTTTGCATTTCAATATTTTATATTTATCATGATGATTTTAGGGTAGATTGTATATCGTTAAAAGGTCCCATTTGTTAATAAAAAGTATTTTTGTCGTATATATTTTCCACTTCCTAGTACAAAACTTAATGAATCAGCTGACTCAATTTCTACGTAAAAGTTAAAAAAAAGCGCAAAAAATATTATTTTTGGCGAAAAGT
This sequence comes from Ypsolopha sequella, assembly GCA_934047225.1. NCBI lineage: Eukaryota > Metazoa > Arthropoda > Insecta > Lepidoptera > Ypsolophidae > Ypsolopha > Ypsolopha sequella. Next base: position 16,797,032 of record OW204004.1, on the reverse strand, counting down.
TGTCTATTAGCGATACTGTCAAGTTATTTCTGTCAAATCAGCAATCATAATGCCTGCAGTATGAATCCTCGACTTTTTGAATCGACATTTCAGAAAAAGGTTTATAATATCTGCGGTGTAAGACAGTGTTGTCGTATTATAAAACTGATATACCTTACCAAATAATAAGATCGTATATATATTCTATTCCAGGGTTTTTATTTATAAAAAAAGTTTTAATAATCATGATTTGGATTTATTTCGTCCCATTTGTTGTACCGTTGATATTTTTTTAACGTGCCTTTATTTATTTTTGTCGTGAAGAAGCTCTTGTTAACTTGTAGTATTTTTTCGAGATATCGCCACACTCCATCTGTCATCATTCTCTCGAATTAACGGCAGCAGTTTAGTTAATGTATATTTTAAGTATTATTTATAATTTAGTATTATTTATGTTATTTAAGTTTCTTGTTAACAAAGATCACTATCATAACCCCATGCCCTATGGAATTAAATGATAAATATAAATTAAATATAATTGTATGCATATTTCTGTTTCAGTGTACGTTCACATTGATGACATTAAAGATTGTCCAGCTGCAAAGACTACTCCGCCGTCCCTTGATCCTGCACTATTCACTGATCTAACTCCGGGACCTAAATAAACTAACAAACATGACACACCCTCCACACACATCTTCACTCACGCACACACCCTCACCCTCTTTCTTAATGAAGCACTCATTCATCTAACCAGATTTATAATATTGATATATTCAGTCAATTATATAGAACAACTTTTACTATGGAGCCAAACCTGAAATCTCAAAAAAAAAAATCGTTCTCTCCATACATTTTGGCCGAGCGGCATTGCATTTTTCTACGAAACAGTTAATTTTTATTTTTTTCGAGATACAGGGTTTGTTCCATAGTAAACGTTGTTCTATATCATTGACTGAATGGTTACGTCTTTCTGTTAACACGTTGTATATATCAATATTTATAAAGAAAAGCCAAATGGTAACATTACATTTTATTATCAGGTTTATAATAAGTGTGTAAATATTGTTGTAACGATGATTTTACGTTACTTTTGTCTAATAATTACTATAATAATGTATTAACACCCTTTATAGTCAACCAGGGTCACTAAAATGATATCAACGAAAGCCGCATCCAAATCCGTTCAGTGGTTCTCGAGTTAAAACAGATAAAAATTATATAATACAAATTACCAAATTTATTTAAAATTTCGCAATAATATTTAATGTGCAAACGCGATTTTTTCACTGCTTATTATTAGTATAGATAGACGTGACAAAGTATAAGGATTGCACACTATGTCAATTAGAGCATGTAATAAGAAGCAAATATCTGATAAAACTTCGAATTTAAAAGAATAATATTACATATTATAGAATATGAAAAAGAAAGGAAATGTACACAAGCATGTTAGTACAACATTATTTGTAACTTTATTGTTTGGTAAAACTAATCTCAGTACAAGATTGTATTGTATCTCAGTAAACGCATTGTTATAGCTAACTTGACCCTTAGTGACAGTTCAAATCTTAAGTGGGCTGTATGTTAACAAATCTCCGAGATATGCTGGCTGTGGTACTATGGACTGTTGCACTGAGAAAAACGAATGCAGTGAATATCGATGAAGTAAGCGGAATTCTTTTATTTTCAACGGTATTCCTCATTAGAACCGCCCAGCCCCCTATTCTGTATCTTTGATTGCCAACTGAACTGGGTGCGTATCATAAAAAACATAGATAGAACAGAAATTTTAAAATCGCCTTTAGTGGGTATTGAACTATTAACGAACTGTGCCGTCACTTCAAGTGCGAACATATCCTTAGACAATCGGAGTTCGATAGTATATCTATGTTTTTGATGATAGGCACCCAGTCCAGTTGGCAACAAGAGATACATAATAGCCAGTACATTCCCAGTAATTTATAGTTAATAACGACTAATTATCGGTATTTACCTTCAATTTCTAGTTACGTTAATTACAAATTGTAGTTATAACTACAAACTAAAGGTTACAGTAAACAGATGGTTAAAACTACAACTTGGTCGTTATTAATTAAAAATTACATTTAAATGAAATAAAAAAGGGATTCTGGTAATTTTGTCGGTATTCACTAATTTCGTTTTTTCAGTGTGGTTGGTAGAATTGACATGCTGATTTTGTCATTGTCAACCAGCAAAATTAGTTATAATGAATCACTATTTTATTACTACTTATTATACTTATTTTTATTACTAAAAGAGCACTTGTCTGAAATCTTGATACTATTTCTCCAAATTTGATTGTTAAAATTGGAGTATAATTACAGTGTCAAAATTTTGGTCATGTGGCCTTTTAGTAATTAAATTAATGTTTCTAACTACATATATATATATAAGGTTAAATAATATTAGTTGGCGAAACTCAAAACATAAGTAGTACTAGTCTCTTTTGACAACTATTTGTACGAAGCTAAGCGAAATACGTAACTTTTTTTCACTTCCTCCCATACAAATTGTCTCGATCAGCTGACTGGTCCCGAATGGAAAGCTGAAAAAAAAAATTAAAATTTTGCACAATCGTAATAGAAAAAGTTGTTCATATGGACATGTTCTACATATTTTTCGAATTTCACCAACTAATTTAATTTAAGAAGATGGCATACCCTAGCAACTTTTTTTATTACCCGTCCAGCACAATAAGTCCTACGGCAAAGACTTTATTTGCTTGTCATAGAGGCGATTATATGTTGGCTCTTTGGCCTCTTTTTCTTGAACGTGTAATACTAGTGATCACGCAGCGAAACAACAAATTGGTGTGTTTTTAGCTAATACTGAAAGATTCTGCAGGGAAAAAAATATTGAATTTAGGTGATATACCTTCATATTTCTATTACCTATTTTATGAAAAAAAAAATCAAGTTGATCTCTTAACCGCGCTCTTGAAGCGAACGTTTGATAACCAAAAAAAGAGAGGGTGCAAAACATTTTTTTTTGACAAAAGTATAAATCTCAGTACATTGTTTATACGTAACATCCCTAGAGAAAAGACTAATAAACCAAGTATATTTTTTTCAATGCAAGGAGAATCCGAATTTCTTCAAACGAATCCTAGATAGACTGGAGTTGGTCATGCTCTAGGCTCGGGTACAGGCTTAACCTTGTATATACATTCGCGGTATCACCAACGGCATTCTGAAGGTATTTTCAGATCGGTAGGACTCTCCTCTCTTACTGAGATGGATGCATTTCCACACTATACCTACTATAATTAATTAATAATTTTGTACCTACTAACATACCAATTAAGTTACTGTTACTAATATTCTGTGACCATTTGTCTGAAATAAAAATATTGAATTGAATTGAATCGAATAGTTCACATTTAAAATAAAAAAAAATTTTTGAATCGAGAAAATGTTTCTGCTATTCTTTGAGCACAATATATTGGTACTCAATTAAAATGCATAGAACGTTTTATGTTTTTAGAATTTCACCTTTGTTACTTCTAACAGTTTCCGGGAGAAAAACGATCAGAAAATCAATATTTACAAATATTCTAACAAAATGCATTATTCTATTTTAACTATACTAGCTTTGAGCTATATTTTGTATTATAATTTTGTATTATTTATTAGAGTATTCATAGCGATGGATTTCGAAAAATAAACATTATCTTATAATTTTGTACTTTATTTGTAATATTCTAATACTTTACGTCATTAACATTACAAAACATTTTCCAACATTTTCAGCCCATTGCGAGCAAATATTAAAAACGCGATCTAATAAGGAGATCTATAGATAGTAAGAAATATTTATTAGACTCAAACATGGTTACATAGGATCATCCATCAGCCTAGTTCGTCCACTGCTGGACATAAGCCTTTCCAGGACTTTCCCGGCGGTCCTCCTGGATGAATTGCCCATACTCACATACGCTGGGCAGGCGGGTTGGTGAGCGCGGTGCCGGAACCCTAGCGCCAGTGACGCCGCTGCCCGTTACCAGTCTGTTCCATATAAAATTCAAAATTCAAAATTCAAAAAGTTTATTTTGCAAAGTAGGTATATATAATACACAATCTTATAAAAATATATGTAATAAAATAATAAATGTACATGAACTACTTAGATTAAATGTTTATTTAATTTATGTAGCAATATATATACGATTAAAATTATAGGTAAAATATTATTATACAAGGTGAAATCCAATCAACCGCCCGAACCCATACCGGAGACCCGGCCAGGGACCAGGAACAAGGTTCAATGATCACCAACCGAGCCCCCAGCACGAATCCAGGCGGCCGACCAAATAGTCCTGCGGCTGACAACACTTCTGTGTGCATACCGGCGTACAGAGATTTTCTCTTCTGAACTAATTACTAGGATGTATAAGAAGCAAAAAAAACTTGGGTGGATGATCCCTACCCCCCACGTTTTCCCAGAATGACGTCATTCAAGATGGCCGCCATTACTCCGCTACCGTTTTGTTAAAGTAAGCGTTTTTTGCGAAAACGGTAAGTTTTATTGAAATTTTTTTCTGGCAAAAAAGTTTGGCATGAAATTATCGACAAGTTTGTTTATTAGCATTTTTTTGATAATTCAAAGTTATAGTCTAGAAAATGTATCTTTTTGTATCGAAATGACGAAATATTCTCTTTGGTGAAAATTTAACACAAACGCCCTTGAAAATTGGAAAAATGTTTTTATTTAGACTCGTTTGAGCCGACATCCATACCTAATTATTATTAATAATGGCTTTATAGCTCACGTATACATGTATATATACATATTTAATACAGTATGCACATTTGCCTTTGCCCAGCAGTGGCAAAAAAGGAGCTAAATACTTTTCAAAATGCATAATTCCAATCTAGAGTGCGGCCACGACTTCCTTCTCGTGGATTAAGGATATAAACAGTCCGTTGTACATGTAAGAAAAGGCATTTTAAATCAAATCGTTTACACCTTGTTTCATCCCCTTATATTGATTGGGATTAGATTGAGAATGGGTTTCTGCAATTAACTTGATCTCTGTCTACACTGTTGCATTTGCAAAACAAACGACATGGAATTTCCGCATCTCTGCACACACAATTTGATGTCGCGCACTTAATACACGTACATGCCCAATGAAGTCGTCTGGTAACAGATATCCTTACAAATGATGTCCTTTCAAATCCGAACTTAAGTGGATCCAGTGTTTCTTGCGCTTCATCGAGGCAGTGTATCATCAAATGGGTGTGGAAGAAAGCACGAAGAAGGTGGCCCTGTGCACTGGAACTTGTTGGCGGTAAGTTATCAAGAGATACATTTTTCTTAATAAAATCCATCTTGAATGACGTCATTCTGGGAAAACGTGGGGGGTAGGGATCATCCACCCAAGTTTTTTTTGCTTCTTATACATCTTAGTAATTAGTTCAGAAGAGAAAATCTCTGTACGCCGGTATGCACACAGAAGTGTTGTCAGCCGCTGGATCAAAATCCCATCCTATATACTACATAGTAATAGGTTACATATATAAATACATGCCTACCTCCGCCCATTCGATTAGTCTTGCTAAGAAGAACGGGCAAGAAACTTGGCAAGATCATGTCTTTTTTTTTAACATAAACTTAAACTATACATTGAATTACTTATATCTACTTTAACCAAGGGATAAGAAAATACAAGACAGCGTCTATTAACTTTAAAAATAAGTGACGTGTCGTCTGCGAATAGTACTATCTTAGTTAAGTCTTTAATTAAATAGGGAAGGTCATTTATGTAAATTAAAAACAGCAAGGGCCCCAATATGGAACCCGGCCCGGAATAATAAGGCCCGGCTATTAGGGATGGATATACCGCCATCCATCGGTCCCAGGCATGGTGGGCTTGCTGGTTTTTTGCCTGTAAGCTGTCCTCTTACTCTCCCCCGAATCACTTCGAGGGAGTCTAAAAGTAAGATGGTGGTACCTCCAAAGTCGAGCCCGGCATCAGCTGAACCCCCTTAAAACCTACCCCCGAGGATGTTACTCGCAAATACAATGTTAGAACAGCATGTTTCACCTGCAGGAGACTTACAAATATTGAAATCAATTTAAATTATAAACTATGTACAATCAATCAAGTTCATTACAAATTCTAGCTCAAAAATTTTAATATTTAAATTAATTTAGAGCATGGATGTCAATGTTCGAGCCAAATTAAGTTAAAATAAAAAATATATATAAAAAAAACAATATTAAATACAATTCTTAGCAAGCATGCCACAACAATGTCAAGTCAATTCCAATGAAAGACCAAGGTTCAATGACCCTTCCTGAGAAATACGAAAAAAAAAAATTGTGCCCCTGTAATAATTTATGAACAACTCCAAGTCAATTAGTACAGAAACCCTACATTTTATTTTGCGCTTATCAAAAAAAGGTCACTGAACCTTGGTCCTGATCTCTTATTGAGTATCCAGTATTAGTTTGGCTTTATTAAACGAGTGAGCGAAGCTAACGAAGTTCCCCGAGTCTACTTAAACAATCCGGTATTTGTATGTATGTATGTGTGTATGAATGTTTGTTCGACGATAACTCGAGTATCGTTGATTGAACGTCATAAAATTTAATAGGCGAGTAAATGAGACAATAATTATTTTTTCAATGCAAGTGCTCGTAAAGGCCCACTTTTTATGCATCGAAACCGAACAGACAGTCGATTATTTTGCCCCAGGGCTTTATTATATATTTTTTTTAATTTATTTACGAGAAGTTGGCTAACCTGCAACCTTTCCTATAAATGTTATACTTTTTTTCCACTGTTTAACGGCTCTGGATACAATCCTTTTGAGCCAATCATTAAATTGCAAATTGTAACAATGTAACTTTCAACTTTAATAATTGAATTGTTTTCTTTGATTATATTTGTTTTATTTCCTCACACTATGCATTGAAAAACGTAGTATGATTACGTAGTACTCGGTTACGTTTAAAACACTCGTTACGCTCGTGTTTTAAACCGTCCTCGTAATTTATTCCTTTTCGCCCTTGTAACTACGATTAAGTTCGAACATGAACCAAATTGGCCAAGATCGAATCGCGAGTTCACAGTTCAGGGCGAACTAGTCACAAGTCACCTAACTATTTATTAAACATTAAGCGAGCGAGTCTACTTGAACAATCCGGCGTTTGAATGTATGTATGTATGTATATATGTTTTTCCAACGATAACTCGAGTATCTTCGATCGGAACGTCATGAAATTAGGTAGGCGAGTAAAAGACAAACATATTTTTTTAATGCAAGTGCTCGTAAAGGCCCACTTTTTATGCATCAAAACCGAACAGAAAGTCGATTATTTTGCTTTATTATTTTTTTTTTTTTATTTATTTACAATGGTTGGCTAACCTGCAACCTTTCCTGTGTACCATAAATGTAATACTTTTTTTCCATTGTTTAACGGCTCTGGACACAGTCCTTTTGAGCCAATGATAATTAAAAGTTCACAAAATTATATTTGTTTTATTTGCTCACACTATGCATTGAAAAACGTAGTATGATACACGGGCGTAAGAGCAATAAATGACTCGGTTACGTTAAAAACACTCGTTACGCTCGTGTTTTAAATCGTCCTCGTGTTTTATTCCTTTTCGCCCTAGTAGCATAAACTACTATTAAGTTCGAACATGTCGGTTCCGCGATTTCACACTTCGGGGTGAACTATTCGAACTAGTAATACTATAATAAAACCATGGTACCCCTTCAGGTGCGCACAATTCATGCGTCTTCATAAAGATAGCTTGATTCTCTCGCGCGTCTATCCGGCACGCAACACAATGCTCAATTAATAACAGCGTTGAGATAATGTTCCCACTGTAAAGCAGCATTCTACAGCGAGCCTGGAGATGTATCAGCTAATTATTTTGTTAATTAGATAATTAAGTGCTGGATCGAGATTGTGAGGTAGCGGACAGTGGAATACAGGCTATGTTTTAAAAGGTTCGTCAAAAAACAGATTTTCTCGTTACATTGAGAATGTTCTGGTTATCATCCATCAGCATCATCATCTATTATATTATATAATATAATATTTTTATTGCGAAATGGATTAAAATAAATACATCTAAACTAAACTAAAAATATTCTTAAAAATAAACTAAAACACCTTAAAAAATAAACTATATTATAAATAAAAAACTTCGTCCAAATCGCTGCTCTGCGGCAAGGTGCCCAGTATGCTGGCGACATTCCCACGCTGGATTGCTAAGCTTAATCGCTGCCCGAGGAATGTGCCAGCCCGAGGGTCACCCGTGACGTTGACCAGGCGCGCAGAAATTTTGCGAAATCCATCGCTTTGAAGACTCCAATTATTATTATATAATTATATCAACTAGAAATCAATCAGAAACAAATTTAAAAGCACAAATATTTTTGAAATAATTCTTCGTACCTGGATTTGAACCTGCGACCAGAAGCAGGAGCTTACATGACAGGCGCGCTACCGACTGCGCTACCGAGGTTCGTATCTGGAACGACGAATATTTCCACCATATATGTACACCGAATTTTTGTAACTACTTGATATACCAGCTTGTAATGCATATGCTGAACGCTCACGGGGCGTTATGTGATTTCAGGCCATGCTCATTCTGAATGTTTGTGCTTTTAAAATTGTTTCTGAATGATTTCTAGCTGGTAATGCACTCTAATAATAATCATCCATGAATCAATGAGACCTAAGATGACGGGCGTTCACCCAGAAAGTGTGAAACTAGGCGAGTCTGTCCAGCGACTTCGCAAAATTTACGGGAGCCGGTAACAGAAAACAGACTGAATGTAACGGAGTTTCGCCTCCGCATCCGCAACTTCCAAAACGGAAGCTTAGCGGCGACAATTTTGAAAGTTCAGTTTTTAGAGTTCCGTACCCAAAGGGTAACCAATGGGACCCTATTACTAAGACTGTCCGTCTGTCTGTCCGTCTGTCTGTCCGTCTGTCTGTCCGTCTGTCTGTCTGTCTGTCTGTCCGTCTGTCCGTCTGTCCGTCTGTCCGTCTGTCCGTCTGTCCGTCTGTCACCAGGCTGTATCTCATGAACCGTGATAGTTAGATATTTGAAATTTTCACAGATGATGTAGTTCTGTTGCGGCTATGATAACAAATACTAAAAAACAGAATCAAATTAATATTTAAGTGGGCTCCCATACAACAGACATGTTTTTTTTTACCGATTTTATAGATAATGAATGGTACGGAACCCTTCGTGCGCGAGTCTGACTCGCACTTGGCTGTTTTTCTTATAATATATGTATATGTTTTTGATGATAGGCACCCAGTTGGCAACCGTAATTTTCGTTCAAATTATTTAAGCCTATTAACTTGTTTAAATGGTACGGAACCCTCAGCGCGCTATAGTCTGTCTCGTAATTGAAGTGTTTTTAGAATGTATTTACGTTGCTTTATGACTTCGTGAATAATAACAAAGATATATTTTTTTATTTTAAGCAAAGTACTAAGTACAGTACCCTCTCGCTAATCCGCCACCAAAAAATCCGGACTACCGGCGGATTACCGAAAACGGCGGATTATAATGTACAGGAACATCAAATTGAGGAAAACAACAAAAAAACATAGTGATTTTGTAATTGTACTTATGAAGGTAAATACATATGTACATTTGTATTAAATTTTAAAAATGAACTGACACATTAACTGATTACTCAGGTTTTGAAAAATACTGCTCTAATTTGGCTTGTTTTTTACCAGAATAAATCTTCGTAATAACATGATTACAGAGAGACATCGACTTGCAAAAAATGGGCGGATTATAGTAGTTGTCGGATTATCAAGCGGCGGACTAGCGAGAGAGTACTGTATATGATCACAGCCGTAGGACAAATAGTGCTTATATCGGAGCAACAAACTGCCATAAAGAGGCCTATTGAGATATAGAAGGACAACTTTTAAGTTATACGGATTTGCAGCAGGTAAGATTATGCAAAATTATTGTTTGTCTTGTGTGGTCTTAGATCAGAAGTTTAAAGGTGATATAAAAAACTTGTCGTCTATCCCGATCACACGTATTTATTGAGGTGTGCCGTATGTTAACAATGTAAACAAATATATAGGTATAATAATAAACTTTACATCACGAATTATCCTGAAATTTCATTTCATTCTATAAGAAACACGAAAATTTATTATTTAATAACCGGCCAAGTGCGAGTTGGACTCGCACACGAAGGGTTCCGTACCATTATCTATAATAATACAGATCACGCCAAACTTCTAGTACGCTTAGAAGTTGCTCTTCCCAAGAACGGCCCATACATTTTGTTCCTGCTGATGCGAATCGCCCCGTGTTTAGAGGGGACTAAAAGTTTGGCGCGATCTGTACTTGTTATTGATAGTTTTTCTTTTAATTTCGTTATGTATACTATTGCCGTGATTTTTGTCATGTCTCCAAATACAACCGTTTCGCTGGCAAGGGGGGGGACACTTGACTCTAACAAAAATTAACACTTTTAAGCTTAATATTTCGCAAACGGAACCTTGGATCGAAAAATGGTTTTCTCACACCCCCAATATTTTTAAATTACCTATCAAACGACACCCCAGACAAGGAGATAGACGAGAAAAAAAAATCATCCCCACTTTACGTGTAGGGGAGGTACTCTAAAAAAAATATTTTTCAAAATTTTACTGGACCACTTTATCGGCATGATAAATGCCAAATTACAGCTTTCTAGTACTAATAGTGTCTAAGCTAAGCCGCGGACAGACAGACAGACAGACAGACGGACAGACAGACATACAGACAGACAGAGAGACATAGCGAAACTATAAGGGTTCCTTGTTGTTGACTACGGAACCCTAAAAACGGATAGACTTTCATGAATTTCGATACGCAACATGTTTCGAATTCGTAAAGAATTCGAAATAAAGGCCGCTCCAGATTCTCGGCGAGACTCTCGCCATGGAAGGGACAAAGCTATATGAGTAAAAGAGATATTTGCGTTTCGCCTTACTTAGTATAGCTTTGTCCCCTTCAGGCGAGAGTCTCGCCGAGAATGTGGAGGGCTTTAATTCATGTAAGTCTATCCGTTTTTAAATAATTAATGTGGCATAAAAAGTTATTAGTTTAGTTTACAAAATCTTAACTACTTATTAAATAAACTCTTTAGTGTAGTAATTTAAAAAAAAAACGTTATTTGCAAAATATTTACATTATTTCTTATTTATATCATCACCAAATTTATGCTTAAATTACACTTTTCAATGGTTTTTTGAAACAAAACAAAAAAGTTATTTTTTGTTTTTATGGCGACATCTATCGCTTAGGAGAGGTACTCTAAATATTTTAGAGTGCATTAAAAACTAGAAATGAATAGCTAGAAACAATTTTAAGCAAAAAAAATTTTACAAAAAAACAGATATGAACCGCGGTGACGCAGCCAGTAGCGCGCCTGTCATGTAAGCAAATCCTGGCCCGAGAAATTTTTTCAAATATTCGTTTTCTTTAAATTTGTTTCTTGTTGATCTTTTCAAGTGTGTAATGCACTCCAAACATTTATAAAAAAAAATTCATGTTTTCGAATATTTCAAAGGAATCATGTATCCTAGCTACAAATTTTTACTCGACGACGACAACCACACTGCAGTGGGTCGAAATGTATATAGGATGACATTTATTTACACATCCAAATTTACAATGGAGACTCGGTAAGGAGTGAGAACTAAGATTGCTGGTGTGGGACGCCACTTGTGTCGACACATTGGCGTACGTAGTAATACTTTATATTCTCTTTTGGCGGCTTTCCATATCAGAGGGCTCCAAGAGGCGCAAGTATGTAGATCTAAGTTCAGACTATATATTTGCGCCTTTTGGAGTAGAAACCTTAGAGCGGTGGGGTCCAGCCGCGAAGCAGATGTTCAAGGAAATATCTTTGCGACTGGTCGACGTTTCAGGAGACCGAAGGGCTGGGGCATACCTCGGACAGCGTCTTAGCTTAGCCATCCAACGAGGGAATGCTTCCGGCCTTTTGGGGACCCTGCCGATCGACGGCGGTGATTTGGAAAAAATATTTTATATGGATTAACATTATATCATTGCAGTAAAGAAACGCAGAAAGAAAAGTAAATCTGGATGTGAGGAGCTCTGAACCTGGATTCGAACCTGGGAGCTCTCTCTGAGCGAGACTTTTGTTTATATAGTAAAATTCATACTTTAGACTCCAATGTTCAACGACAAGTCTAGAACAATAAGAAAAAGAAATATTGTGATCCTATATTAAAGAGGTCTTGAGAGAGAGGTCCCGGGTTCGAATCCCGGTTCAGAGCTCCTCACATCCAGATTTACTTGTCTTCCTGCGTTTCTATACTGCAATGATTAAATATATCTCCTTGCGATGTATAAATCGCCAAGTATTCAAACATAGAAATTTATTTCTGTCATAGTATTTTATATGGTTTAATTTATAGGTAAGTTTAATTTTTTTTTTTTTTCGGATATTCATTATTTTCTTTTATTTATTAAACTACTAACTTAAATTTATTAAAACTTAAATATCTAAAAAGTAACTTAAGTCTAAAACTAAATAATCCTAGAAAACATAAAAACTTAAACAAACTAAAATCTTTATTAAATTACAAGTTTATTAAAATTATTAAAATTAGTTTTTCTTAGTTTTGTCTTAATTTAGTTATAGGTATAATTTTATTATATAATATGTTATATACAATAAAAAAATGTTTAATTAACCTTTTTGTAAATAACGTTAAATAAAACCTAACTTTCCTAAACTAATTGACTTGAAGTTGTTTACAAATTAGTATAGGATCACAATTTTTTTTTTCTCATTGTTCTAGACTTGTCGTTGAACATAGTCTACAGTATGAATTTTGATATATAAACAAAAGTGACATAAATTTCACACCCAATACCTAAAAATAAAAACCTACAAGGAATACTTACAAAATCAGACCGAGCTTAATATTTTATGAGCATTATTTTTTCACATGTAAACTTGTTACACTTTGGACAATAGTGTGCGTGTTTGTTCAGATGGCAGCGCGCGCGCACCTAACTCTTCCATTACCGGGCACGTGATAATACAGACAGAGGCACACGCCGAATTTCAGGTAGGTTCCTTTACGATTCAGGATTCAAAATATACTTGACACTTGATAATTAAGTGATCAGGAATTTAATATTGGCTTTATATAGTAACTATCTTTTTGCCTACGGTTTCATTCACACAAATGTAACTAATGTCCATAAGGAACTGCCCATCTCCAAGGAACAAACTTTGCCTATGTCCAAGTGAAAAGTCTAACCATTACAACATTGTAAAGTCTAAAAACAGCTTGAATTTGAACTAGAGAATAATCTCCTTAAATGAATATAGTTTTACTAACAACATATATATTTTTCATAATTAAAAAAAAATAACTTTATCAATAGTCATTTTTGATTGACGCTGGGAAGAGGCGCTTTGGCGCTCGAGAGCTAAAAATATATAATATATAATAAATGAAAAAAACCTTTTATTCCTACTGGCTACTGCTAATAATTCGAAATGATTCTTAGTTTGTTTTTACAGCATAACATTATATTTCTGCGAGTCTTTTTTCGAGTATCAGGTAGTTGCCACAACTAGGTAAAAAGTTAGTACTTAAATTATAAACCTGTTTTTATTAAAAAAATATGTCATTTTAGATACATGGTAGTTTGTCATTAAAATGTTTGAACTGAATATGTCTTAAATGAAAATTTTAAGTAAACGATATACTTACATTTTTCAGTCATCGACAATGTCCTCAAACGCATCTAAGATGTCATCATCTGAATCTAAATGCACTGTTTGATGACCTGTGATCAGAAGAGAATCACCCGTTTTTTGACATTTGATAATTTTGACGTAAATGCGACAGATGACACGAGATGCTGACAGAAGCTGACATAAACAGATGCCGCCTCAACTGGAATTAGGTTTTAGTCAATATTTGAGAAGATATCTCACAAATGCTTCTTAACTTTTTATCCAATAGAATTCTTAGATCTTTTTAGGTACTAAAGATTTTTGGGTGATATTGACCGCGGTTAGAAAACTTCACATATATAAGTATCTTGGAATAGTGTTATTCTGTTTTGTCTTATTTTTCAGGACTTTTTTAAACATTCGGAATCCCATGTATTCCCTTATAGCGAACATAAAATAAATCATGGTTTTACTTAATCTCACCTTGTAATTTACGTAGAAATAAAATTTTGTATATTTCAATAAAGATATGTGGTTTCATTTAATGTTTCTATTTATATCCTGTATACGTATACATTTAATATTTCCAGTCTATTTACACTGTACATTTATCGTAGGTATTTGGTTGTCAAAGTGTAATAAAATACCAAGCACACTCTTGCATGCAGCACAGTTTTCTTGTTCCGGAACAAATCTTAAATATATAAAACAAAGTCGTGTTAGTTACACCACTTATAACTCAAGATCGGCTGGATCGATGTTAGTTATCTCTTTTTTGGTGTAAGCTTATTCGCTCCGAATAGCAGAATAAGTAATAAAGTATCGGATAAGTTATTGAATAACAATAAATAAAGGAATTAATTTTACGAATGCAAACATCATGTGGTGCCATCTGTTGACAAAACTACGCATATAAAAGAAACCTATTTATCTAGCGTTCTGATATCATAAAATAACATCTAAACCCCAAGTTTTATAAATCGCTTAGTTATTCCAAGAACTATTATTTCTGCATATATTCAATACCCTACGCTAAGCCTACAACGGTACTGAAACTACATGGGTCCCTGCCATTCTTCTTTCGCAATGGCAAGCAATAAAATATTTCTGTATTTGCAAAAAAGTTGTATTAATGTTATTACCTTAATGAAATCGTAAATTAAGTTTAACTAAAGTTAACACGATATTATTAGACTGTTAGGCGGAACGAAGTTCGCCGGGTCAGCTAGTCGTTAATAAAGATTCGTTTCAAACCAGACATTTTCTTAGACCTAGCTACCTCGTACACAAATAAGACTATTTACGAAGGCGTTGGCAAACGCGCTCCCTATTCCAATAACTCAAAGAATACACATAGTCTTGTTAACCTAAAAACTTAACGAGGATCGGCAACCACTTAGCAAGAGCCTCCTAATACTGAGGACAAAGCACTGGACTCTACAACCTTAGAATTTCCCTTCAGAAACCATCACTGTTGTCTTGAAATTAAAACTCTAAGATTAGACGCTCAAGATCGATTTTTGTCAGGCACACTTCGTCTTTGAAAGGAAGTAAAAGGTTGTCGAGGCGAAAATGTGAATCGTAGCGAAGTAAGGGGGTGTTTACATCGTCTAGTTGTGGAGTTAAGTGGGTTAATTGTCGATAGAATGTTCGGTGTAGCAGGTGCTATAAGTTTGTTCAACTTGATGGATAGCCGGTTAGTTTTAAGCTGCTGGAGCCATATTCAGATTTTATATATCATCACGACATGAATCTTCGAGGGGGTGTCAGAGGTGTTCAACTGTGAAATGCAAGTCACAGTCTATACTGATGACGATGATGATGTTGAGGGGGACGCCTGCTGGGCTCAGGCGGATGGTTGGCTCTCTATTTGGAGCTATTTCATCCAATTCCCATTGCTTGAGCTTTGGTATCCTAATGTCCCAGGGGCGTTCCCTCCTCAAATCTTCCGCTTCTTTTAATAAATCTAAGCATATCTGAGTACTCAAGATACTTGAGATCTTCTTTCTTGATGTGGTCATCACCAAGTATCTCCCATCTTAGGCTAGAATATATGAAGCATTCTCCTAAGTAATGTTTACCCGTTTCCTCCTCGCCGCAGTGCGGACAAGAGGGATCCTCCTGTACCTTCATTATTGACAGATTCAACAATAAGACAGACAGTTCCCAAGGATATTCTTCTGTTATTATTCACAATCAGTATTCACTAAATTCTACTAATAGTATTCTTTTATAGTTATAGTATTTACTAAGAGAATGACAGGGATTTACCGTCATCTTATTTGTATTACACCTGTTATTAACGGTCCACCAAGAAAAAAACGTTTATTTTCTTTTTGAAAAAATTGGAAAACGATTTTATTTTCTACTTCAGTTTCTTTCATTATAAATTTCCTGGAATGTAAATTCCATTATTTACTTTTAAACGCTTGTAATATTTGTGTGTATTTGATTTTGGTAAACGTTTTAAGTTCAAGTCGTGGATTAATGTACGGAATTAGTTACACAATTCAAAATTTAGGGAAATAGGTACCTATAAACTTGTTTTGGCGGGGGGCACGTATAAAATGGCAAACACTGGAAGTTCGGGCGAGCACAGTGCCCTCAAACAGAACTTACTAATAAATATATTATAGTTAATGTTTAGAATTTTCATTTCCTATATTTTATAATACCTAGAATACGCGCTGACTATATTTACTGTACACTCAAATGGAATCTTGCTCAAATTGCCTCAAATAGTTCGGAAGGTCTCCTAACGAGCAAAACCGTCCATCCAATATTACTGGGGAGTCCACCGTCTGACGAATCGAAGGGTTGTATTTTCTAAGCCACGCGTAATTAAAGATATGGTAGAAATAAATAAATGCGTTAGCCGATTGACTTACGATGCCTGGAGGAGTTGTCTAATAAAACAAATGAAGAGCCGGCGTTGGGAATCTTGTGCGTTCTGGGTTCGATTGTGGGTGGTGAAGTGGTGTATGTTTGAATTTGTTCGATTTTGTGGATAAAGACATAAAACATAATTTATTCCCTAGAATGTTAGTTTTACATATAATCCTAGAAAATTACAAAATACAAGGCGAAAAAACAAATGCAAAACTAATTTAGCACATAAATAATATAAACATTTAATTTGATCTCGTATTATACTATAATTTCTTCGTTTCATGGGATCTTATATTTAGTTTTCGCCAGAGGGCGTCCAGTATTAAAATATTTAATATTTTTATTTTATTTAAAGTTCCTAATAATTGCTGGTATTTTTTTAATTTGTTTATTTTTAGTTATATAATAATAATTGGTTTAGTTTTTATTGTACAAGGTATTAAGAAACCTAAAGCAAGGTTCGTTAAAGTTTAAATATTATTTCTAAACAATTGAACAATCGAAATAATAAGCCATAAAAACTGGAGAAGGTGGAAACCAAACATTTTCTGAATTGCCTACCTACATAAATTTTTATAGTTTTTAGCAAAACTATAATTTTGATCGGTGACTGAATGCTTGTTTCAGATTGGAGCCAGGGAAGTAGAGCAGGTTAACGTTTGTCTATTTACGCACGATGGAAAGTGTGACGGTGAAATTGAAAGAAGAGTGAATGCGGGAAATAAAGTGAACGGAGCCCTGCATTGTTTTACGAGTAGCGAAAATGTGACTGCAAAGGCTCGACTGGTGGTTCATATTGGAGTGTTGGTTCCTACTTTTATGTATGGTAGTGAATATTGGGTATGGCAAGATAAAGATCAAAGTAGAGTGAATGCAGTGGAAATGCGTTCTTTAAGGAGTATGTGTGGTAGACACCTACATATAGGTGGCAGAGCTGATGCCGGGCTCGACTGTGGAGGTACCACCATCTTACTTGGAGACCCCCTCTAAGTAATTCGGGGGAGAGTAAGAGGACAGCTTACAGGCAAAAAACCACGAGGCTCACCGTGCCTGGGACCGATGGATGGCGGTATATCCATCCCTAATAGCCGGGCCTCATATGGAACAGACTGGTGACGGGCAGCGGCGTCACTGGTGCGAGAGTTCCAGCACCGCGCTCACTAACCCGCCTGCCCAGCATGTGTAAGTATGGGCAATTCTTCCAGGATGACCGCTGGGAGTGGCAAAGTCCTGAAAAGGCTTATGTCCAGCAGTGGACGAACTAGGCTGATGGATGAATGGATGATAATTTTGAAGAAGTAACGGACTATTCGCAGCCTCTTATAAATAAAAATACGTCTCTCTCTCCTTGCTGTCCTCAATTCAAGTTTTTTAGAGATAGACCGTTTTCCTCAGGACTCAGATGCGCAAGAGTGGATCTTACGGCCGCGGCTCGTCTCGGCAATTGATTAGCCGGCGCTCTTTGTGCGCCCGCGCCGACGCTCACAACAATTTGCTCTCGGCTCGACCACCGCCCTAATTTTAATGGCCTTATAAAATTTATATTTAATGTATTTATCATAAGCTGGTCGTGTATGGAGAAGGATTCTTTTCTAGTAATGTTGTCTTAGGCTTTTTCTCGTCATTTTCATCTAAAAATTAAGTTGTTTGGTTTAAACTAACGGAAAAGCGATGTTTGTTAACTAAAGAAGCGATGACCTGCAGTGGGACTTCAAGGGGGATACATAAAAATATTATATGTTATTTGATATTGGAAAATGTATCAAATAGATAAGATGAAATTTTTAATCCGTTACCTTCACATAAAATGCTAACTAACAGTTTCTTGAAATTTTTCCAAAGGAGTTTAGTCATCTAAACCAATTAAATCTCATTGATAAAATGTGAGAATTTAAAGATTAAATAAACTTTTATGGTTGCTTTTATCGAACTCAATATTTTTACCAAAAAAAAGCCTTTTCCATACTAAAACTCCCGTGTAACTTTAAATACAGCATTGTTTTATTGTGAACACACACGCACTCAGTGCATTAAGTGTATTTAAAGCTTGAAAACATTTGTTAACAAGTTTTGTGAGGTCGGTATTGAGAACAAAAGGAGGTGATGCTAAACACTCTTTGCAGTGGAACCTTACCTCACTTTTGCGTGCATATAAAGATATAATTAGACATATTGTCACGACATGAATCCCCGAGGGATTATTAGAGATGTTCCGAGTGTAAACTGTGAAATGCAAGTCACCCGTGTTTCACCGAAGATTATTACGTCCCAACGCTGATGGGTGGTGAGTCCTATCGCCGTCTTTCGAGCACAAATACAGGCTTTTTAGGGCATGCAGGTTTCCTTACGATGTTGTCCTTTACCGTCTAGCAAGTAGTACAAATACTATGCACATAAATTCCGAAAGACTCATTGGTGCATTCCCGACCGGGGATCGAACCTGGATCTCAAGATTGAGAGGCCAGCGTTCTCTATGGTTCTACCCCTGAGCTACCACCGCTTTTAAGGGTTCCGTAATACCTAAAAGGTACAAAAGAAACCTTTATGGTAACACTCTATTGTCCTTCCGTCCGTCCGTATGTCATAGCCTCATATCTTTAGCTCCGTTAAAGATAAAGGCTTGAAATTTGGCAGAAAAATAGCATTAATTTGCGCACATAAAATTAATTTTAAAAAAAACGCAAAATTTAAAATTTTTCAGAATATTTTCAATACGAAAGAGGGAAAAATAATTTTTGAGTATAAGTAAAGTGAAAATATATTATACTTTAACTATATTTACTGGAACTGATTTCGAGAAATCATTGAAAAACCACAAAAAGGTATGTCCCCCTTATTTCCGAAATAGGTGGACCGAAAAATAAGAAAAAAAATCATGGTAAGCGCACCTTGCTTACGTAAATACTACAGGAAAAATATAGCGGTTGAGAAATTCGCTACAAAATGACAAAATTAAATTTTCAGTTCCCAAAACTTTCGAATTACGGAACCCTAGGTACGCGAGTCTGACTCGCACTTGACCGGTTTTTTTTATACATACATATACTTATACACAAAACTTTCTGACAGTTTTATCAATATTTACTAGTATATTATAGTTTCTTGGAAATTGTATTCAGTTATTTGTGTAGTTTTATAAATTTTTACGTATTGTTTTATACTAAGTAAATCAGGTGTGCAATTATGTAATAGTAGTTTATGCTACAAGGGCGCAAAGGAATAAATTACGAGGACGATTTAAAACACGAGCGTAGCGAGTGTTTTAAACCTAACCGAGTAATTTATTGCTTTTACGCCCGTGTATCATACTACGTTTTTCAATGCATAGTGTGAGGAAATGAAAACAAATATAATCTTGTGAACTTTAAATTATAATTGGCTCAAAAGTATTGTATCCAGAGCCGTTAAACAGTGAAAAAAAAGTATAACATCTATGGTACACAGGAAAGGCTGCAGGTTAGCCAACCATTGTAAATAAATTAAAAAATAATAATAATAATAAAGCCCTAGGGCAAAATAATCGACTTTCTGTTCGGTTTTTTTTGCATAAAAAGTGGGCCTTTACGAGCACATGCACTGAAAATTTATTTATTTGCCTTTACTTATTTTTGTAATAACTACGTAACATTGCAGTAGCAGCCATTTGACAAACAATTTCTCTCGTCATCTATTGTATAATTATAATATGTATGCAGGTAGCTATCAGTATCAGTATTTATTTGTTTCTACTTTTGTGGGCATAATCTCATGCACGAACATGAGTATTATTCACGAATTGTAGTATCAGGACAAACTCATGTGAGTTTATTGATACTATTCACCATGTAATAAAATAGTGTAAAATTATGAATAAATAAATAAAAATAAAAAAACTAAGCAAATTAGCCAGTTTTAAAATCAAAACGTATGTTTAAAGCTGTCAAAATGAATACCTTACATAATTTAATTAATTCCACAATCCACAAGTTTTTATTTCGTGTTACGCAAGATAATAATAAATTTATTGAGATATCTTTGTACGCTTATTATATAACACTTTTCAATATATTTTTTTATTCAACAATTTTAGAGATATTTTGAAAAAAAAATCGTAGTGCAAGGATATGGGCTGAAGAGCTATTGGTTAGCAATAAATAAAAAAGTAGCTGTCAATGTCAAGTGTTACTGGCATTTCATATGTCATGCTCTAATGTCACGCCATTTTTTTTAATACAATACCAGAATAGTTACTGGCAAAGGTACGAAAGCCTACCTTTATTATGCCTGCAAGGCTTTTGTTTAAAATCCAAGATAAAAAAATATTTTTTGAATGTAAAAATCAAAACTTTGGGAAAAGGTAAAATACAAATCCCTTACATGTTTTAATTTTAGTTAACAAAATTAGCGGGGTATTAGTTTGAAATGTTGTAGTTCATGTTGTGAGTTCTTTTAATACAGGTTACTTAATTTGTCTGCTTGAAAATACCTTCATATGAATATTCAAAATATTTACCATCCAAAATTGACCTTTATAGTTCCCGAAGTGACGTTATTTCACAAGAAAATGTATATTTCGAGTACATAGGTGAGTAACAGTTTTATAGCATGTCAGGTTAAGACCGGTTTTGCAGACGGATTGTGAAAAACCCGCCTTTTTCTAATTACTAGAAACAGAACACTTAAATTCAAAATTCACTCAATAGTTATTCAACAAAACCTTGTTGCGTATGTATTGTGTATGTTTTCATAGCATACATAGGCTTTTCACAATCCAGCTGCAAAACCGCTCTTAGAGAAAACAATATCATAAATTGTAATCAGTACAGCAAAGATTCTTTTAAAAAGAAAAACTGTTTTCAAAGTCTCAGAAGATCTAGGCTTTTTATTAATTTCCTGTTTAAGAGAGAGAGATATATATATATTTTTATTTAACAACTAACACTATTATTACAGGTTAAAAAACCTAATGCAATAGACACAATAAAAACACGGAAAATCAAAAAACACAAAAAATATAAGATAATAATTAAAGAAAACATGAAATTTTAAAAATGTACACAAATTATAGATACCAAAAAAAATATAATGTTGTTCTTGTGAACACGAAACGAACACACGAAACACACGAACACGAAAATATATCAATGTTATTTCCAATCTCATTAAGGGGCTGCACAATGCTAAAATTCAGTCCTGCTCTAACGCTGTTGTTTTTTAACTGTTTATCTGCTCTAGTCAGATGCCGCGCACGCAAAATTCAGTTATTTTGAAATCGCGGCTACTTTAGGACATTAAGTATATTCTTTTTATGTACTTAACAAAGATGTTTTTTTCTAGTGTGTTGGTTTCGTTTCAATCGGTTTTGAAATATGGAAACTGAATCTCTTTTTTCGTGATTGAAAGTATGTTTATTTATAAAGTGTAATTAATAAATGTCTTGATTCCCAAAACACGCCATACTTTTTTCAAATTTTTGCCTTCTGCATTGGCGGAACTGAATCCAATACAAAACTGATGTTTAGCATTGTGGAGCCCCTTAATAATTCGAGTAGCGCGTTAAAGTAGTGTCTCCCCATGGAGGTTTGTCCTTGTTTTCGTCAGCCTGATATTTCCCAAGATACTGGGGTTACTTATCCTACCAGTGACCACTTTAAATAAATAAGCGGCCAGAGCATAATCTCTTCTTACTTCCAACTTGTGGTATACCACCATACACAAAACAAAATAGGGTAGGACATCAAAGGATAGTAAGGATAGACCCCATACATTTACTTGTACAAAAACCGAGTAAGTAAGTAAGTAAATAAGTAAATCGTTTATTTGTGAGAATTCGGGTTTACATCCAGTCCTAACAAATTCAACCATGTCATGGCGTACAAATATTTGGTTGTATATTTAAATCATGCACTAAAAAAAAAACAAATTGAGAATAATTATAATTATAAAATATGTATATCAATTAAATAAAAACAAATGTCACTATATAAAATGAAAAAAAAAAAAAACTTTGTTGTTGGAACAAAACAATCTTAGATTCATTTCTTAATTTTTTCAAGAAGTAGCTTTGCGAATATATTCTACCGAGCCAACTTTATTAAATCGTGTTTCCATCGTGTATACAGTATAGTATATATCTCCAATAATACCAATATATTTTCCTAGATTTTAATTTAATTGATTACTACGTCAAACAAGAGTTATAAAAACGTGTTTGTATTTGTAAAAAGCTCGATGCGCTCTTAACAACCTGTATTTACTCGATTCTTCGTTACCATTTGGAGCTTGTTTGGAACAGACAAATAGCAACAAAATAAAATTAAAATACGGAGCTGTTCTTTTTTTAAATTACATACGCATGTGCGTCAATTCTTTCAGGTACCACCAAAGGTAAACAATCCTTGAAGGATAAAAGAGCATGGTCCAACAGGTACAATCACCTGCAGTTCAAGACACCAAAAAAAGCTTACAAATAATCCTTATGACGTTGAAATAGGGGAGGCTGGTACACACGTGCGCTTAACCCCTTGACTCATAAGTGAGTGACGCACGGACATCGATTCAGGAACTTACAGTCGTTTGCGCTTGCGTGGTTAAATTGTACTAGCGAGGAGAGAAGTGGTTTGGGGGAGCTTTCGTATTCTTTGTAAAGTTGAATACAAGTTTGTATGGATGATAGTGTTGCTATAAAATTTAAACTACGTTTATATTATACTGTTCTAATAGAATACAGTTTGTTTTACAACTTTCCGAACTACGCGGAATGTTTTGATTGAGTTGAGATGAGGCAGTAGGCGAAATATATTTATACAAAGTGTGTAAGAAAAAAATTTATATGTTAGTGAAAGGACTCTCTTTTAATCAAAAACATGAGTACTATCTCCAGTTTTGAATCATAAGCCACAAGAGAAAAGAACAGACATAAAGAAGTTGCTGTTGTTTTTTATATTCCTGTAAAAAGTATTAAATTTTGAAGAAATAGTGACATATTAAAACAAGTGCCCTAATTATTTGTTTGATAACTCGTACCAAACAAAAAAAAAATAGTTTAATTTAACAACGGATTGGAGCACAAGCTTAAAAGCTCTGGCAAGCATTTCTGAACGCGAGTATACTGCGGCCGATTCAGTCAGCTTTGCGGCATCGCGTCTTCGCAACCTGAAACCGGCGCAGAAAAATACAAAAATTGACGTTTTTTATCGTTCCAATTTTGAAATTATCGGACCACGAGTACTGTGACTATAAAGTTGGTTAAAGTCGGGAGAGGCGGGAACAAAGGATAAAATGTAAGTCTGAATTTTATTTTTTCTATAACCTTCTTTTAACAAAATTTTATATGAAAATAATATAATATCTTTTTAAATGCATTTATGACGGTTCGTAAAGAATTTTTATTTAAGTTAAAGCTGAAATTAGGCTGTAATTGGGTTCTTTTGTGCATAAATAGAAGTCATTGACCGGTGTTTTCAAGAATTGTACGTAGATGTCTACTTTAGGGGCGCATGCCTACTTTGTAATGCAGGTGTATGCAGCTTTCCTTTCATTTTGCATACCATACATGTATACATATATAAAAGAAAAACTTTCATATAGTTTTTGACATTTTTCAAATGCTTTTGTGTAAAAATAAAAAATGTTCTTGAATTTCGGCCACGGGCTGTTAAGAGCGGTATCGCAGCCGGATTGTAAAAAACCCGCTTTTTTCTAATTAATGGAAATAGAACACTTAAATTCTAAATTCACTCAATAGTTAATCAACAAAACCTTATTACCTATGTGTTTTTGTATGCTGCATTCGCAAAGTTTCTATTGGTTTCTGTAAATTAGAATTTCAAAGTATTTTCAAATAAAAATTTTTGAAATTCTAATTAACAGAAACCAATGGAAACTTTGCGATGGCAACATACACAAAACGTAGGTAATAAAGTTTTGTTGAATAACTATTGGTTAAATTTTGAATATAGGTGTTTTGTTTCGATTAATTAGAAAAAGGCGGGTTTTTCACAATCCGGCTGCGAAACCCTTCTTAAGCCTGCAGTTGTTTTTATAATTGTCTATTTTAATAATTACGTCATAAACATTTTAATGGTACCCATCCAATAAAATCACAGTACAAACTTGGTTTTGAACAAAAACTTTCAAATTAATTCAAACGTTAAATAAGATCCTTCCAACCTAACTAAACGTCGTAAATAGGTACAATTAATCTATCATCAAACAATAGACATGTAGAAGGGTAATTAGTTCATGTATGCTCTATGGCAGCTAAACACGGTTGACCAAGGTTGTAAGGGCATGATATAGTCACGCAAAACACCTGTAGATAACCGGCCAAATCCGGTTTTAGGACCAGGCCAAACTGGTTTTTTGGATATCCTTCAGCACGGAAGAGAGCGGGTAGATTAGGTTAGAAAGTTGGGTAGGTATGGCGTGTCGCGCCACGTAGTGGGGTGACCACCACACATAACGATCGTGGTTATGTTTTTATGACAACCCAGAACCACTTTGGCCTAGGCCGAACTAGTTTGTCCTAATATCGGGTTTGGCTGGTAACATAAATAATTAATATTAAATAGTTTATATTAAGCAGCACAACTCTAATACATAGTAGCATAGTACGCATGAGTCCCAAAATCTGTAACAAGTTGACTCATGAAATAAAAGATCTTAACTTGATACATGTTAAATACAAACTGTGGACATACCTTATTGAAAAATGCTATTATACTAAACTCCGACCGTTCATTCGAGAGAATGGTGACGTTTGCAAATGTCAGGGGATAAAACCTTTTTTTACTGTTTTGCATTTCAATATTTTATATTTATCATGATGATTTTAGGGTAGATTGTATATCGTTAAAAGGTCCCATTTGTTAATAAAAAGTATTTTTGTCGTATATATTTTCCACTTCCTAGTACAAAACTTAATGAATCAGCTGACTCAATTTCTACGTAAAAGTTAAAAAAAAAGCGCAAAAAATATTATTTTTGGCGAAAAGTTGTCTATTAGCGATACTGTCAATCAGCAATCATAATGCCTGCAGTATGAATCCTCGACTTTTTGAATCGACATTTCAGAAAAAGGTTTATAATATCTGCGGTGTAAGGCAGTGTTGTCGTATTATAAAACTGATATACCTTACCAAATAATAAGGTCGTATATATATTCTATTCCAGGGTTTTTATTTATAAAAAAAGTTTAAATAATCATGATTTGGATTTATGTCGTCCCATTTGTTGTACCGTTGATATTTTTTTAACGTGCCTTTATTTATTTTTGTCGTGAAGAAGCTCTTGTTGACTTGTAGTATTTTTTCGAGATATCGCCACACTCCATCTGTCATCATTCTCTCGAATTAACGGCAGCAGTTTATTTCCGAGTTTATTGACAAAATTTAAATGGAATTATTAATTTCCATAGGGCTTTTATTATTTTACAACTGTGATATTTTTTGAGTTTATTATTATGTTAAATTGAATTGAAATAATATAATATGTTATCTAATTTAGTAAAACTATGACAGAAATAAATTTCTATGTTTGAACACTTGGCGATTTATCCGTCGCAAGGAGATATAAATTAACATTATATCATTGCAGTATAGAAACGCAGATATAAAAGTTAGTCTGGATGTGAGGAGCTCTGAACCGGGATTCGAACCCGGGACCTCCCCCTTTTATTATATTTAACATTTTTTATTTTTTTTTATTTATTGTCATACATATTACATGATACAATAATTAGGTACAAATAGCACAAAAAAACTCCAAAGAGTTTATCTTAGTACTAGGATCCGGTAACCGGTGTGTATAATAACAATACTCTTATCTTATCTATTACTCATTCACTAATGAATAGGCAGACCAACCAACCAACCATGAAAGGATACATATTTTTATATAGGCTGTTTCAGAAACGATCATGAATGTAAAATATGATTTTATTGTAAATGCATCTGTATAAAACTGCTTTGTTACTGTGTATTGTTTTTATAAAATATTGTACGCCTCTGAGGCAAAACATAGAGCACATTATTAAATATTATTGTCATCTACTCATGTAAACACCTATGTTTCACAAACAAATTATTTAATATATTTGTTCATCCCTAAACTCACGCTGTCTTTTATAGGTAGAGACGCAAGTCCGTCAAACTCTATGAAAAGTGTGTCACATTTTAGAATGAAAACGGTTGACAGTGGTTTGAACTTTAGAAGGAATTGTAAGACTTAAGACATAAGAGTCAAAGTTGTAGGAGTCAATATCTGTAAAGGAAGAGCATTGCTCTCTCTTTTGGCGCGCTTTTTTGGCACGCGAAGTACATAAATTCGTGTCATCTATTTAGATCAATATATGTGAAGATTACAGACCTCCATCCAACCATCCATCCATCAGCCCGTATTCGTCCACTGCTGGACATAGGCCTCCCACATATTACGTCACTCTTGGATCTCCATCTGTTACTATTCTAATAATTATTTTTTTGACTCTAGATCCTGGTCTCATTACCATAGAACTCCATTTGAAGATTCTCAAACTCAAACGTTTATTGCAATCTAAGTGTATAAAGATCTTATAAATATTTGTTCGTGCTTATAACTTAGATGCCTATTTTATAGGCGTTGCAAATTTGGAACACAACTTAAAGCTAACAAATTCCATCCATTCATCAGCCTAGTTCGTCCACTGCTGGACATAAGCCTTTCGAGAACTTTGCCACTCCCGGCGGTCATCCTGGAAGAATTGCCCATACTCACACACGCTGGGCAGGCGGGTTGGTGAGCGCGGTGCCGGAACCCTCGCACCAGTGACGCCGCTGCCCATCTACAGTCTGTTCCATATAAGGCCCGGCTATTAGGGATGGATATACCGCCATCCATCGGTTCCAGGCAAAATAAATTATCTTAGATTAATGAAATATTTACTTTTTTTTTAAATAGGATATGTTTGTTGATATTGCTTGTGGATACTGACGAATTTCGTTCCCTAGATAAAAAAAAAACGAATTTAGGACACTAACTTGTATCACAGTGCCACAGGCTTCAAAATTGCTATGCACTAGTTTCTTCGATACACTGAACGGTAAACTGATGATTATTAGAATGCATTACAAACTAGAAATCAATCAGAAACAAATTTAAAAAAACAAATATATTTGGAAAATTCCTCGGGCCAGGATTTGAACCTGCGTCCTACTGCTTACCGAGGCTGAACCGAGGTTCGTATCTGGAACGACGAATTTTTCCACCATATCTGTACACCGAATTTTTGTAACTACTTGATATACCAGCTTGTAATGCACATAATAAACGCTCACGAGGGCGTTATGTGATTTCACGCCTTGCTCATTCTGAACAAAAGGCACTATCATCGCTACAATACCTGTTGCATCAGACAGTTAAGAAATTCACAGTTCTCATTAACTAAGATTGCATGTTTTATTGCGAAATTCATCGCTTTGAATACTCTAATTATTACTTATTAGAATGCATTACAAACAAGAAATCAATCAGAAACAAATTTAAAAGCACAAATATTTTTTAAAATATTCCTTGGCCTGGATTTGAACCTTTGAAGCAGGAGCTTACATTTGTGCTTTTAAATTTGTTTCTAAATGATTTCAAGTTTGTAATGCATTCTAATAATAATAAGAGCATTTAAAGCGATGGATTTCGCAATAAAAACATATAATCTTGGTAGACTAATGCTTCAGTCTGAACGAGAGTTGTCATGGTGTCCACGCCATTTGGCAGAAAGCCAGGTCCTATCGATTCAGGTTACCAACCTAGAATTATATTCTACTAACATATTTCCCCCGACACCACTGTGTAGAAGTTACAAAATTGGACACACTCAAATAACTATACCTTTTAATTTTAAATAAAAAAAAAAACGTGTTGCTTGAATGTGTCGCATATGGAACCTACCGGTCAAATTTAAAGTTTGTAGGGTTTAATAATCGGTTGAAATTGAGATACGAGTAAGATAGTGTGTGGGTATTTTTAGTGGGTTCCGACAAGATAAGACAAGACAAGACAAGGCAAGGCAAGGCAAGGCAAGGCAAGACAAGTTAGCCGCAACAGAAATACATTGATACAGAGATACAGAGATACCTACAGCCTAGTGACAGATGGACAGACGGACAGACATACGGGCAGCGGAGTCTTAGTAATAGGGTCCCGTTGGTTACCCTTTGGGTACGGAACCCTAAAAAACATATGAAACACAATTAAGTAAATGGAGTTTATAAGAAAATGTTGCTCTATAGACGTCTCATAACGTCATAACGTCTCTATAGACGTCTAATAGCCGGGCCTTATATGAAACAGACTGGTGATGGGCAGCAGCGTCACTGGTGTGAGGGTTCCGGCACCGCGCTCACCAAACCGCCTGCCCAGCGTGTGTGAGTATGGGCAATTCTTCCATGATGACCGTCGGAGTGGCAAAGTCCTGGAAAGGCTTATGTCCAGCAGTGGCGAACTAGGCTGGTGGACGATGGATGGATGATGGATAGACGTTGTAGCAAATAAAAGGACTTCTGGTCGAGAAATCGGTATTTATTCACTATTAAAGATGTCGATGACGTCTGTGTTCTTTTGTCATCCGTCTGTCAGTGTCCGTCATACGTTGTTGTCCTTTCGTCAAAAGAAGGCTAGTCTACGCCAGACTCCTTGTCCGTCTTTGGGTCCGTCTGTCTGTCCATAACAGACGTCTCACCGTCTACAGTAGAGCCACTGAGCGATGGCGCCTATGACGTTTAAATGCCTACAAAGTATCGTAATTATTTATAAGCAAGTGTGAATTAAAAAATGTAATACTTCATTCTTGATAGTGATTTACTACTTGTTTCGGTTATTATTTTTCGATTTGAATGTTGCTTTATTGTGCAATAGAATTCGTATAGAAACAATTTTTTTTTTTTAATAAAGTTTCTCATTTTTTATAGGTCGTGTTTGAGGTCGCCAAGTTACCCAATAATATTTAATTAAAAACAAAACAATGACGAAGTTAAACTAAACGAAAATAAATGATAGTAAAATACTTTTTTCGATTTACATATTTAAACATCTCTTGGGGGCCCCGGGGCACTACACCGCATAGCCCTCCGATAGCTACGCCACTGGTTTTGGCACATTTTCCTTTTGTATCATTATGTTGAATGTTGAATGACGTGTCTAATGTTGTTGATTTTTATTTTTAACCGAAATTTGAAATGTACCTCATCACTAAATGCAGCTGTCATAAGTGCCATCACTCAGTGGCTCTACTTTATGTAGTCAAAGGCGCATTCTAGATCATTTTAATGGTCAATTGTTCAAGAAGGTGCATAATGTATGACAAGATCGATGCAGACGTTAAAGAAGTGCATGCTAAAGTTCCCATAATTAAAAGAAAACGTCATATAAATGTCACGGTCATCATGGGTGCCGGGAGGGGGTTGCAAGGGGTGCACTTGAACCCCCCTGACTTGAAGAAAACTACACAAAAATAAAAAGTAATACTTTTTTAATTTGTTTTATAAAGTCACTTTTTTGTTTTTACAATTCTAGGGATGTAAATAAGTATTATATCATATTATTTATGAGTAGTTGCACCCCTCTGGCAATAATCCTGCCAGCACTCATGACGGTTACCATTTGCCTATTCCACGTTGGTTGGTTGGCTTACATCTAGTCAATACCGCGCATGATAGAAAGCATTGGATGAGGTGCGATCGCCTACAAAGCAGGAGATATCTGAAATTCCCATAGCTTAATTTTTAAAAGATTTAATAAAGAAAAATTTTTCAGGGAATATACGCCATATTAGGACATGGTTTTCATTATTTTGGTTTATAAATTAACCATTATTTTTTATGATTTCTTAAAGATTTGTCCGATGACCTTGTCACTTGAGAATTTTAGACATTATATAGGTACTGATTGTGATGTGTGATTGCTTATAAAAAAAAGTAGTCTGTCTCTGTCTGTCTACTCATCTGTCAAATTAGTCTGAAGCAAATTATTATAAATTTTTCTTGATAGCACAGGAGACATTTCTAAATAGCCATTACTCAATTGACGTCACACGAGGGCAAATGGAAGTTGCAACCTATTCGTAAAAATATTCGTAAATCATGAGGTACTTTTAGACCAAAACTTTGAAAATACGGCTTATTAAACCTTAATCTCAAAATGGTTTTCGAATTAACAAATCTTAACATAATTTAATCTACGCCAATTGTTAATCTATCCAGGGACTTGTTGAACAGGGAAGTTTGTAAATTGGTAAGATACTAAGCAACAGACCTTTTTGCCGGTACGGCTTCCCATGACGTCATGACAAGCCACCAGGAAAAAGCCCAACACATTTATCAGTTAGTTGGGTCCGCTCTATGTGTCCAGGGTGTGCTGGATGTGTTTTGAGTAATCAGTGGATGTATTATAGTTGTATATGTTACCGGCCAAACCCGATTTTAGGACAAACTAGTTTTTCCTAGGCCAAACCATTTCATCCTTTATGCGATAGGATAAACCGGTAAAGACTAGGCTCAACTGGTCTGTCCTATGGCCGGTAGGAGAAACTAGTTTAACCTAGGCGGACTGGTTGAGCCTAATTTGAATAAATACAACTCAGGATAAACTAGTTTGGCATAGTCTATACGAATAAGGAATAACAAAAAAAACAGAAATTAATTAAATAACATCAATTTTACTTATTTTTGCAGGATGTACTCTGATGACATTTGGAATTGCAGAACACCTTTTTTTTCTTGCAATTGCACCTGTTTTTAAACAGTTCTTTACGCAGCTGCACCTTACAAAACCTTGCCATGCACAGGTCTCGATACGTACTCGCTTAAACATTTTTGACTTGGCAAAATTAGTATAGACTAGGCCAAACTAGTTAATCCTGAAGTGTACTTATTCATATTAGGCTCAACCAGTTCCGCCTATAGGTTAAACTGGTTTCTCCTATCGGCCATAGGACATACCAGTTGAGCCTAGTTTGTACCGGTGTATCCTGTCGCATAAAGGATGAACTGGTTTGGCCTAGGAAAAACTAGTTTGTCCTAAAATCGGGTTTGGCCGGTAACATAAATAAAATAATAATAAAATAAAATAAAATAAAATAAGTAAAAGAGGTAAGATAACGCCCGTTTAGGTTTATTCAATTATATTAAATGGGGTTAAGTGGTCATGGACACAAATCTCATCTTCTATACTAAAACCAAAGTACCCGTTTAAAAAGTCGTGTCCGTACATTGAATATTTTCGCGAAATTTTATTGAAATGGGTAATTTCATTACATTTGTATTGTACTGAAGCAAAAATGCAATTTATAGAATTTTGGTCTGCCTGTTTGTTTTGTATGTGTATGTCCCGCTTTAACTCGAGAGCCACTCAACGGATTTGGATACAGTTTCCTTTATTGCCATCGTAGTGAAACTGAGGGTCTACCGCGTAATTCTGATTTTCATCAACATCAACTTGAGATTGAAATTTGCCGTGCGTGCGACGACGCCCGCCAAACATGCCATCTCTTTTGCATGCGTTGAATTTCGCATGCATTTGCTTGAAGTTGATACAAATCAGAATTACGTGGTAGACCCGATAGTCAACATATGCTACAAGGGATGTTAATAATACAAATACAAATACAAATAAAATAATAAAATAACCGTGGGGCAAAGATCAAATAAACGTGGTTGGAGCCGTGGGTGAAAGGCTAGTTTGAAATATGAAGGTTTGCTTGAGCCATCTCTATCTGCTGCCCGTCGACAATCTGTCGCATTTAATTACCCATTTCCATAACCTCATTTCCAGGACGTCAGAACCAGGCACTCGCGCTCCAGGCGCTCCTCCCCCACCCGAAGTCCAGATTGGTCCTGATGGTGAGATCATCGGGGGGCCGCGGACGATGCAGCAGGTCGCTGCCCAGCGACGACTACAGCAGACGCAGGCGCAAGTTGATGAGGTGGGTGTTTGGGCAGTAGACTCTTCATTTCTAACACTGCTCCTCCCTTTTTTTAAATTCACTTGATAGAAAACCTGATAGAATGCATCGATGTAACCTAAAAAACCCAGAAAGTAGGAGTGAAAGCGGGCCAGGTACTTTCGCAAATTCTATAGAAGTCATTACGCAACTGCCTGAATCTGCCAGTAAGACTTCTAGTGCCATTATGCCGGTATACGATGAATCACTTGGCGTAATGGTTTCCTGATAAGAATGATGACAAGCCACGGCCAAAGTTTGCCCTTTTAGAAAGAAAGAAAGAAAGAAAAATGTTTATTTGGTATCAAAACTTGAAACTTAATAACTTAGTTATACATAATAATGAGGAATTTTTAGAAACATTTTAACTACTTAAAAACTAAATGATACCAAAGTCTCCGCTGAGCATAATGTCGCAATTGTAACCACGACGCTGATTTTCAGCGGATGCCCAGGTTTTTAGATTGGGTTGGCATCCAGTCATACACATTTATAAACAAATGCAATACAAATTACACATTTATAAACAAGATTGGAATGGCATCCATTCATACACATTTATAAACAAATTTTTAACGATGACTGCAGCGGATACAGGCAAGCAGATAAGGTGGGCTTTTGAAAAACAGGCTTCTACGTCTTTAAAACATAAACAACAGGTGCCTCTGCCCATGCCCGAAGACCTGATCTTGATGGGGAAGTGTTTAAAGGACCATGGAATATGCAGTATGGTTTGTGAAAACAAAACAAAACCGATATTTATTACTACGATTTTTAGAATTTTGTGAATCATTAATTTTTCCTGTAATCTTTACATAGTTGTCTATTATCATAAAATAACAGAAAAATTTTACAAATGTAAAGTTTTGACTATATCGCTGCTTCGTGGCGAAGTGCCCAGTATACTGGCGACATACCCACACTGGATTGCTAAACTTAAACGTTGTCCGAAGAATGTGCTAGCCCGATGGTCACCCATGACGCTGAAAAGGCACGTAGAAATTTCTTTAAAAAGACTACGTGCTTTGGGACCGCACAAACCCAACGATTCGACCCCAAACGGTGCAAATAGTTAATTGTTCTCCAGAACAGAATAAATACCTGCACCGATTGAGCCAGCGGCTCTACAGCTTTTGTTGACATGGGAGGGCGCTAGTGTATCGACACATGTTGCGTCCCACACCAGCGGTTTCCCACGCTTCTACTCTCAGTTTGTGAATTATCAACTATTATCTTTTCATGTTTTTCAGGTGGTCGACATAATGAAAACAAATGTTGACAAAGTATTGGAGAGGGATCAGAAGCTGTCAGAGTTAGATGACAGAGCAGGTAAAACCAATGTTCCTAGTTCAACGCGATAAAATATAATTGAAATGTCACTTGATGAAACTTTGAGAACAATATCATGAATGACTACAGCACTTGTACTCATTTCACATAATATTTTATTGATCTTCCCAACCGGTTTCGGTTTAAAAACATTAATACAGTATGGGACAGAAAATAATGCACTTCGGCTATTTTCGAATTCGTAGAGAGTCGTCTCTATCACAGGACTGTTTAGTGCTTCGTGCGACAGAAATTACACAACGACACGACGTGCATTATTTTCTGACCCGTACTGTAAATGGTTTTATAGCTGAATTTTATGCTATGGCCTTTCAAACCGTGTTATCATACTAAAAATCCAACTCACTGACTGATCGTGGAAACCTAAAGGATACATCCGGGTGATTAGCAATCTTGATATTTAATACAAATTTAATGAATAAATCCGAAATTAAATCATCAATTTCTAATTCTTGTGGAATAATACTTGTCCAACTTGATTTATTTTATTTTTTTTGCTTTTTTTGTCGTACATTTTGTACGTAATGATAAGTTTGTATTTTTGTACAAGTTATTCAAGTCTACTACTTAATTTATTTGGTATAACTGTAGAGAACCCTGGTCCTACTCACACTTGACCAATTTTATTTATTTCTTTCAGATGCTCTCCAGCAAGGTGCATCACAATTTGAACAGCAGGCGAAGAGCTTGAAGAACAAATTCTGGTTACAGAATCTAAAGGTACATACTGTACAAAATGCAAATTTATACTTATACAGAGTGCTCTAAAATTCGACCTATTCATTGAAAGGGGTTATACTATAGATCATTTCCAACAAATAATGTCTTTCAACTAGGCGTCGCAAATTATGAATTTTTTTCAAGTAAAACACGTCGATATTTCAAAAATTACAAAATAAAAATGGTTTTCTTTCCACTTAACACCTTTTTGGTTCTGAGATTATGGGAATTCTTGGCATGTGTATTTTTTATAAATGATATTTATCATTTATCATAAATCAGAAAAACAACAAATAAGTGCCGAGAGAGGAATCATTATTTTTGAATCATTTGTTTTTCGTTACCAATCTGAAAGTTTGAAAAGTATCTTATAAACCTTCGTAATTCCGAGACCATTTATTTTCGACACCTAGTTGCTAGGACTTAATCTGTTGGAAATGATCTCTAGTATAACCCCTTTCAAGGAATAGGTCGAATTTCAGAGCATTCTGTATACACCACGCTGAGATGGCTCAGTATGGGGAAAATCTAAAGTATAGGGAATAGAGAAATTTGCTCAAAGCACTTTCGTCATCAATTTTGGAGGAAATAAAAACTGCATTCAAAGATTTTTGAAATATCACTTACCCTATACCCCAAGCCACAAATCGAGAGTATCGTTTGACAGACACTACTGTCATTTCCCTGAATAATGTGGCCAGATTTATTTCACTAGTGTTTGCATGAAGTGATGGGTTCGATAAATTAATTCGTTCAATTCGTTCAATAGTATAGAAAAATGACTAAATTCAATCAAGAGACAAATTTTACTAATAACGACGTGATTCCAGAAATATAATATGTTGACTAATATAATATTTATGATTAATCAACATTCTTAGCATACGTCCTCCTTGTAATGGTTTTATTAAACGATTTTATTTAGCTTGCCCTATTTATTTGGGTCAAATCTAGTAATTGAAATTTGACCCCCTTCCTGTTGAAATTTGGCACGCACCTTTAGTTCTGATGATAATATAATTTAATACATTCGTTGTCATTGTAAATCCAAGAATGCCGGCGCTACTCGCTACGCTCGTGTTTTAAATCGTCCTCGTAATTTATTTCTTTGCGCCCTTGTAGCATAAACTACTATTATGAAACAAAAATAATTCATTCGTTCACTAAGTGAATGAATTTAATTAATACCTTTAGGACATCTCTATGTATTTTTCGTCGTCATCTGGTATCACAGTAAACGTCAAACGATACTCTCGATTTCTGGCTTGGGGTATAGCTGGTAATCGAACAAGCACATTTTGCAAAAGAAAAAGCCAGACTTACTAGCAAGACCGAATGATTCCATAACACAGAATGTCTTTTTGCAAAATATGATTGGTATACAGTGCTATAAGGATCTGATGGTGCGTGGATGACAGTGATAGGGGGGCGCAGCTGTAAAACAAGGAGTACGGTAGCGGTGTTAGTTCTGATTTTGCACACAACCAATCTACGCACCATTAAGATCCTTGTAGCACTGTGTGTTATGTTAAGTTACTGAAACTAAATGTTATGTCATATCAAGAAGACAAATCATTAGCAGAAGATAGAGAAGATTGGCGGTTACTCAATTGACATTAAGGCGTTACAGCATGTGAAAGAGCTCCCCTTTAAAACAAATTACAAGTTAGAATAATCATTGAAAATCTGCTCAAGTCTAGAAATAGCAATAATCTATTTTTACATAGAAAGAAAGAAAATATTTATTTCAGACCGAAATCCATATCTTAGTTAGTAACACTATATGCTTAAAAACTATGTTAGTATCCTAATCTACACACAAAAATAAAAACAAAGAAAGTCAGCAGAAGTCGCTGTTGCAGACATCACACAACTAAATGGAGTGATGCCTACAACAACATCCTCCTGGTGAAGCACTGTGACTCCACGTGAACCCTGTTCCAGAATCCCAGAACGGGACTGTCCCAACGATCAACAATGCCCTCCAAGATGCTGTTGGGGCTGCCCCTTAAACGGCTCATAAGGGAAGCCACACGTTTTCGGACTATTGCTACATAGCAAAGATTTCAGAAACAACGTCTTTTTACAGCTAGAATTTTAACTTATGCCAAAAGCGGTAATTTTTAGCAAAAGTTAAAATTTTAACTACATAATCAAAAATTTGCCATGTAATAATAGTTCATTGCAATTTCTAGACATTTACTTGAGAAGCTTTTCAATTATTATTCTAGCAAGTAAAATTTTTTTTGTCTATAGTGGCAGCACTTTCGCAAACCGTAGCTCTTTATGTTATAAATAGAATTTAATGAAGCTGATCATCCTAATAGCCGAAGAAAAATGGTAGACAAGTATTAAATACAAGTGATTTACTCAGAGTCTTCCTGGGCTCTTCATTTACATCTGCAATGTTGGGTGTGAACGCGGCCAACGAAGCGTACAGTAAAAGTTCATCTTGGACGCTATGCAGCTTGCGGCTGCGTCTCAATATAGCTAATGACATGCAGCTCTGCTGCAGCCGCTAGCCGTACCTTACTAAAATTTATACATTTTTACACAATACATAGAATAAGTACAACTCCACCACGAAAATTATTCATAGAGCAATTCAAAATAAATTGTATTCTTCTTCTTCTTCTTTTTGGAGTGCCTCTCTAACCACTGGAGGTTGGCTGACTGCTCTGAATATTTTTCCTTAAATCTATTATTATTTTTTTCTATGACCAACACTTCTTTTACCAGCCACTTTGCCCAGATATGCAACTTTTCTCTTTTTGACGGTCTGCAGTAAGTGGCGTTTTTGACCCAAGCGTCGTAGAACCTACTCGGTGCATTTATATAGATAACGAGGAATATGCGATACGTTCTTATTTGAAGGAGTGCCACCGAACGAAAGAGATGAAGCGGCGATCTTAGACAACAGCGCGAGCGAGACGAAGCGAGTAAATACAGGTCCATGGGCCTGTATTTGTAGGTCCACGCGCGGGAAGCTGGGCACTGTGTCTTCACTTTTGTTTTGTCTTAGCCTCGATGGTGACTTTTTGCGTCCGGCTAATGGCTAGCATGCGTCTATAGGACCACAATTTTGTTAGTCCTACCATATTAAAAACAGAATAGTAGGTTATCTTTAAAGAAATGTACCGAGCCCGGCTAATATGTGTGCGTGCCATGTGTGTGTACTCATACACTTTTGACTATGGTCCTACTGAATAACGGGCAATGAAATAAAACTCTGCCGCGCCGCCGCTGCATCTGTGGCCGAGTGTTGGTTTAATTGTGTCTGAAGATTGCGATAGGACTCATCATCCATCAGTTTTTGAACGCAATTAATCGTCAGTAAAAAGCGGGTGTACCAAGTGTGGACTTTGACTAACATTTCATAGTTAACACCTTTGACATTCCCTCTGGGGTTCATTTCCTGACGATTTGTTTTGCTATGGACGATATAAGGACGTTATTTTTGATTTCAGATGATGATTATAATGGGAGTGATTGGAATCGTTATCATAGGGCTACTTTTTGGTAAGTTATAAACAATATTTGCTTGTAAACGCCTCTAAATGGTGTAGTAACTGTTTTATTTAGGATGTGTTTGGTGTCTGTAACATCTTTGCATTGTAAGGTTACCTATCAAAACTAAGTCCGCCACCAGTTCCGTGATCAGTTAGATTTTTGGTTTAACTTTCTATAAATTAAGGGATCGGAAAGTAAGTTAAGGGAAGTAAGTTAGGGATCTTTTTAAGGCTAGACGGTATAACTTTTTACCTTGTTTTCGAATCCTAGCTGTTATCAATTTATGGCAACCTTATTATATCCTACAAACCAAACTAACTTCAGGTTAATATGGTTTTTTTTTATAAAAAAAAAAGTTGTTATTTAAGAAAAATCTATGCGAAAATGGCACGTTTTTAAGATGGATAGGAAGTTTTGAGTGAAATATAAAGAAATTTTAATTTTTATTACAAAAATTTTAAATTAAATTATTAGTAAAAAATAAATTTTTAGTACAAATGAGACGACAAACTTTTTTATGGCATCAAAATTCGACCCTCTTCCGCTAAGAGGACGAAGAATACATATACATGTGACAATTTAAATGCTCCCTGACTTCAAATATTACGACATTATTGATGTCCTGCGCAGCATTAGTATCAAACTGTTTTCCAGAAAGAGAAATACAGAACAGAATAGAACACAAGACAGGCAGAGACGCGATCTCATGTTAGTTGCGTAATATATTGTAAAAATCAAAAAATATATTTTACAAACATTTGTTAAACATACAAATTAGAGTTATTTTATTTGGGGGGGGGACTGTTAAATATATTTTGCGGACCCTAAGAAATATTTATAATTAATATATATTAAAAAACAA
This sequence comes from Ypsolopha sequella, assembly GCA_934047225.1. Classification (NCBI taxonomy): domain Eukaryota; kingdom Metazoa; phylum Arthropoda; class Insecta; order Lepidoptera; family Ypsolophidae; genus Ypsolopha; species Ypsolopha sequella. The sequence continues at coordinate 16,758,025 of OW204004.1, read as the reverse complement.
TTGGTGTAACTATTAGTTATGTCATATTCCTTATAAAAATATATACATTTTTTGTTTATATATTAAAGGTATAGGTAATCTTATCATGTAAAGTCTTAATGGAATTTGGCTGTCTAGAAATGTATTAAAATTGTATGGTTGATATGTATGGTTGATTGTATTAATTGTATGTGTACTATGATAGTAATGAGCTCGTCTCTTCTAGTGAAATATGAGTATATTTTTTATGGTAACTGATGAAGTCGTTCACCCCCAACTGTGAACTTGCGATTCGATTTTGACCGATTTGGCTCATGTCTGAACTTAAAAATTATTTTTGTCTCATTTACTCGCATACCAAATTTCATGACGTTCCGATCAACGATGCTCCAGTTATCGTCGGACAAACATACATACATACAAACGCCAGATTGTTCAAGTAGACACGGAGAAATTCGTTTGTTCGCTCACTCGTTCAAAATTTCAAAAATTCCTATTATTTCTGAAGTTAGCAATAGCGAATAGCAATCGCATTTTGTATGAAATCGTGTCAGATGACGTCACGATTCATTCGTTTTAGAGATATTAAAAAAAATCAAAATGTGGGCAATATGGGCTGAAGAGCTACAGTACCTCTGCCTAGCAATAAATAGAAAAACTAGCTGCCAGTGTTTAGTGTCACTGACATTTGATATATCATGTATATCATCCTCTATGGTCACGTCATTTTGTTTTTTTAATACAAACAAAAATTGTTACTTTTCGTTCAAGATGTTACTGGCGAAGTTACGAGAGCCATTATGTCCACAACAAGGCTTTTATTTACTTCCTGTCCCGAGTGAATTACTATGAGAAGTCCAAATTTTATTTTACGGATTTCCCAAAAATTGTTATTGATCCGTGATACTGATAATTTTCCAAGCCTACAATATGAGTTGGACGATGATGAAAATTTCACTTTTTACGTGAAAATAACCCGAAGCTACGCGGGAAAAATTACATGTATCATACGATAATTTTCGTCCTCTCTATAAGAATATTAACAGACAATAATTTCGAAATTTTGGTTTAAAAGTATTTTAGAACTTGTGGCTTAAAAAACCTCATTTACGAAAAAGTTGCAACTTCTTCCTTCGTATGATGTCACTTGAGAAACGGCTGCTTAGAAATGTGTCCTTTGCTGTTAAGATAAATATTTTATAACAATTTACTTTTTTATAAGCAAGGCATATAATATCCACAATCAGTATATTGCCTAAACTGCTCCGAGTGACGTCATATCTGATCTTTTTTTCGAAAAGCATAAGAAAATAATGATCAAATCATATACCATAACAATGAAAAGAAAAATGGCGCATATTCTCTGAAAAAAAAAATTTAAACCGTCATTTAAGAATTAAGCTATGGGAATTATACATTTTGTAAAATGATAGGTGGTTTTAATAAATACATAACTGATAAAACAACGATCAACAAAACAAATTCAATTGCATAACAAAAAACTTTACAACTGTCACACAACAACCAACCAATAGTTTTGTATACCGCATGAATATAAACCTAAATTAATTGCATTTTCTTGAAGGTTAGAAAGTAAAAACTTGGCTTCCTTAAAACTGTATTTTCATTTCTTCCTTTATTGCATTTACTCATCAGATACAATATCTCAACCTTCTTTGGAGCCCTTACAGCATAATAAAAGTAGAACAAAAACAAAAAAATAATAATCGGTGACAAATAAAATGCCTATCAAAAAATTAAACTCTTTATGATATTTTATGATCTTTATATAAAATTTTCACGTTACTAACAAAAAAATATATAACAATGAGCTAGACGTATATTGTTATATTAGACGTATTCGTCCGTGTATAAGTAAACAGGTTAAGGTCACAAAGCACCGGTGACCTTATTATAATATTGGCTGAATATTTTAAGCCAGTAGACTCGGGCCAAGTTTGGCGAACTGCCAATTTCAGTTGGAAAACAAGGGCTGGCAAGCCTGAAACTGAAACTATTGTATTTACGATATCCACATCTAAAAATCTGAAAATAAATGAATTTTAATACCAAAGCAGATTTATGAAGGATCGTTCGAATGAAATTGTCCAATTTTTTTAAGTCACAGAATTTTAAGCTATCATCCAACAACAATTTGAACATCCCTTATCAAAAATGTCCCTTTAAAATGTACATAAGTCCTTTGTTAACACAAAAAACCTACCAAGTGCGAGTCGGACTCGCGCACGAAGGGTTTCGTACCATTATCTATAAAAACGGCAGCAAAAACATATCTGTTGTATGGGAGCCCCCTTAAATATTTATTTTATTCTATTTTTTAGTATTTGTTGTTATAGCGGTAACAGAAATACATCATATGTGAAAATTTCAACTGTCTCATTATCACGGTTCATGAGATACAGCCTGGTGACAGACGGACAGACAGACGAACAGCGGAGTCTAAGTAATAGGGTCCCGTTGGTTTCCCTTTGGGTACGGAACCCTTAAAAGCCCTGCTTCTACTTTCAAGATTCTAAAAATCTACGTTTATTTACCACGTAAGAACCTAAAGTTCCCCTACGTATCATTATTTAAATTAATTTGTTTTCCCTTAAAAAGAAACAGGGAACCTAAAAAGGCCAACTTGGGTGAATCATGAAATGATTTGAAAGTAGGATAAAGTCTTTTCATGCGTGCAAAAGAGATGGCATTACAACAGAATCATAATATGATTAATTCAAAGTGGCCTTTTTAGAGGACCAGTGGGCCTATTGTGTATCTCTAGTTGCCAACTGGACTGGGCGCGTATCATAAAAAACATAGATATACTATTGAATTCCGATTATCTAAGGATATGTTCGCACTTGAAGTGAGGACACAGTTCGTAAATAGTTCAATACCCATAAAGGCAATTTTGAAAGTTCAGTTTTTATCTATGTTTTTGATGATAGGCGCCCAGTCCAGTTGGCAACCAAAGATACAGAATAGGGGGCCAGGTCCCATTAGAGGTCTAATACTAGATGCTTCAGTGTAACTTGTGTGTTGTGCCGTCGGCATCTCTAACTCGCTTGGCATATCTTCCGCTTCCGCCCTTTTCAGGTGATAACATAAAACAAATGTTCGCTTAGTTCGCTACCGTGGCACGCCGTCTGTCACCGACGTCTCAGGCAGTATTACCATACCTGGAAACCGTACTGAGCCTGCTATTCCTAAACCTTGTGAGTACTATGTTTTCTGAACCCCTGTCCTGCTGTAATCTGTGAGAATGCTAAAATAACGTTTTATGAGTATAAAATTTGGGTCTTAATCACGTAAACATACAACATACTTTAACCCCTTGGCCATAGCTTCAGGCTCCTGGCGGCACTTCTTGCTGCGCTTCCAGGCGGTTTTTGCGACGGGCTTTGCCCTGCCACGACACCCGTCGGCGCCTTCCACCGCAACGGATGTATAGCGCGCTCGCTCGCTCAAAGCGCTTGACACTAGGTTCGTCCTGTGCGCTCGATCAGTGGCGCGGCTCTGAGCTATGGCCACCGCGCTGTAGGCACATTCATTTGTTTCAACTTCCCGCCTCCCCGCACACCGCCATCGCGATAGCGCAAGTCACTCGAAGCCGGACAAGACGCGCGAGAGGCGAGCCATGGCCGGCTCTATACAACTTCATACATTTGTTCTCTCCGGCGCCATCGCAAGAAGAACCGCTTGGCGCACCTCTCGAAGCCTGAAGCTGTGGCTGACTGGTAACGATTATGTGCTTGACGTTTCGACGCCTTTGTAGGCTGTGAAAATATTCATAATGTGTGAAAATCGCGAGGGTTTAAAGTTTACTAAAATAACGTTGTTTGGATGGACGTCCAAGATTTAAAGTTGAACTGACTTTGTAATGACTATTTATATTTTTCGATAAGAGAATAGGGACTCGACTTTTGGAATCGAGTTAGTTTCAATTTTCTTGCAGTTTTCAATAGTAGACAGGGCTGGATTGTTTATAATTGTTGTTTTGGGAGAACTTTTGAACATTTTTGATGCTTCTCTTGAATTTTGAGAAACCGATTAACATTAAAATATTTATAAATCTTAAACTTACCAATTAGTGGTAAGAAATCTTATTATTAATTTTATTAATTGTGTTTATATTATCCGTGGTATCATGTTCAAAGCCTAATTCTTCCAAAGAGCAATATTAGACAAAACAATTAGTTAGATATCTTGTACTTTTCTGTCCTTGCTTTGGCACCTGGCACGAACATTAATACTGTATGTGGTTGTTAAATTACCTATAGTTTTTGTGCTTGCAAAGTAAATATAAATTTAACCATTTCCATAATAACATATTCCCAGTCACACTTCTTACAAACATGAAATCACAATGCAGTTACACCTTGATCTTTTCACTATATCTTAGGCATTTGGTACAAGCACATACAAATAGGCTTTCATATGACAGTATATCCTAAGTCTATGGACCAACATGACTGTTCCATGTAGTTTATTATCCAATTATACGAACACATTTATACATCAAAACTTGTTTTTCGTACTTTTCAACATACTTTTTTCACAAAATCAATTGCAATATGTACATTTCACTACACTTCATCTAAAAACATGATACGTAAGTAACTCATTTTGAAAACAGTAATGTTTTATTTTATTTTATTTTCATCAAGAGGCCTGCGGCGCAATCCTAGTTCATACAAACGAAATGCCAAAACCATTTGTAAATCATAGATATTCTTAGAATAGTGTGTATTTATTCCGATTGGATTACAGAATATCTAGGTTCGCAAATATATATTTTGAAAGGACACTGATTTAAAGACGACATATAAGCAATTTTTAATTTTCATAGAAAGCTTATTTTTCTCATATTTCATGTTTACATCAGTGTTTTTGTTTAATACATATTTGGGAACCTAGATATTCTATAATGCAATCGGAATAAATACACACTACGTTAAAAATATCTATCATTTACAAATGGTTTTGGTATTTCGTTTGTTTTAACTAGGGTTGCTCCGAAGGCTTATTTAAGATAATTCTAATTCCTACCTTTCTTTTTCAGGAAAATATATGTAATAATCACGTTCTACACCTATTGAGTTCCACTTCAAGTTAAAACAGTTAGTAAATGAATAAAAATAATGAAGCATAATATAATGAACTACTGTATAAGCAAGCATTATCTGTAAATTAAAACAGTCACCAAAAATATAATGAAAATGGAAACTTTTTGCATTTTAACTATCTAATAGTATTCATGATATATTATGTAAATCGTTTCAAGCTAAAAATAATTGATTTGCGAATTGAGATTATATGAAAATTACCAATGATGTTTTTTTAAGACAAATTAAAAAATAACTTGACACGATCAGCAACTCTCTTATTGCATGACTTCTTGAATATTTATAACACCTTATGAACATAGTTCCATTGAAATTGTATTTTGTCGATATAGACTAGGTGCCGCCCACGACGGTTTTGCCAGCGTTGATTTTGTTTTTGGGAAGCCGAAGAAGAAAATTAACCAATTCCAGTGAAAAATGTCACAAGTAACAGTTGTCAAAAGTGACAAATGTTTAAAGTGACAGATGTCAAAGTGACAAATCTCAAAAGTGATGATAAATTTTCTAGATTCCTCGGGAGCATTTTTATTTTATTTATTTAAAAGTATGTGACGGATGTCAAAAGTGACAACAGTCAAATTACCCTCTGAAATATTCTCTATCTTCTAATGAAAATTCCTTTAAAATCGGTTCAGCCGTTTTGGAGATTAGCCTGGACAAGTTTGGCAAATGTTGGCAAGTTGTCATTTTCATCTGATACTTATACTATTTTTGGTTACAAATTATTTATAGAACAATTCGCAAGTCAGTTTTCACAACGATACATAAGTTATGACTAATAAACAATGTTTTTGAAGAGGAATTTCTCGAAATGCTGTGTCTTGATATTATTTTGCGTGCCTTGAATTAGATATTTACTATTTAGAATTCTAAATTCTATTTATATTAACGTCTTTTTCTGTCAAAGACAAATTGAAGTTATTTTAAATTGTATCGAATAACGCAAATATAGGTATATAACTCTACTTTGGAATTGGATTCTTATCTTAAGTAATTATTGTATAATTTATGTGAAGCCAAATTTATAGAAGTTGTAACCGATGAAGTGTGCACAAGTCTTAACATAAATTATTATTATTCAAACCTTCGCAAAAATAAAAATAAAAATTCATCTACTGAGTCAGTGCTTCTAGTAGCAGGTTCTAACTGATAGAAAGAATATTTGTACAAATGATTTAAGAGCAGTTTCTCAGCCGGATTATGAATAACCCGCCTTTTTCTAATGAAACAAAACAGAACACTTAAATTCAAAATTCACTCAATAGCTATTCTACATCCATGAGCTATTCAACAAAACCTAATCACCTATGTATTTTGTATGTTGCCATCGCAACGTTTCAATTGGTTTTTGAAAAATAGAATTTCAAAAACTTTTAATTTAAAAATATAACACAATATGTAATAAAGTAACAGGTGATAAGGTTTTGTTGAATAACTATTGACTGAATTTTGAATTTGAATAAGTGTTCTCTTTCAATTAATTAGAAAAAAGGGGGTTTCGCACAATCCAAGAAAGTTACAAAAATAAAGCAGCAGTATTTCAGTTCATCTAAATTTCTCTGGGTTCAATTCTGGATTATTTACTACTTGCTACAAAGAAACTGGAAAAATCAGCTTAACTAGCTAAAACTTAGTTTTTTTTTGTTTACGAAAATTTTTCTGAACAACATTGTTTGAACTACTTGCTAGTTTATAACATCTTGTAGGAAAGATAACTTTTAGGCAAAATAAAACACCAATTAGCCACAAACTGTAAATAAAATTAAAAAAAACATGTAGTGGCAACTTTATGTGATAAAATATTATGAATATGAATACTTTTTAAACTTGTAGGGCAAAATTAAACTATTTTTCTTCTAATCTTTTAAGTAACTAAGCAAATATCTTTTATTGATCTCACAAAATATTACACTTTTTATTTTTAAGTTACTATTGTCAATTATTTTTATTATAATTATTACAAAATTGCGTCTATTTAGCTGCTTATTGTCAATTAAGATTATAATTAGCACTTTAGCAATATTGAAAAATGCCCCAGTTTAATTAGCAGAACCTTTGGTATATTTTGTACTAAAACCCCAACATGTAGAGTACATAATATGGGGTAATATTTAGTTATAAAATCTATGGTGCCATTGACAATATTGTATTCTTCAATTTATTTAAAAGTTATGGGAATGAACGTGTTGGTGGCTAAGAATATGTAAATTGCAATTATTATAAAAGTTATATTTATTACAAATTTTTGATGTATACCTCCCATTTAAGTATTGTTTAACTGATGTTTCTGTATGTTGTATATATTTCCTTGATTATTTATTAGTTTATTACAAAGATTTTTTTTTGTGAAGTTCTTCGCTTAGGAAAATATAAATAGAAGAGTGTATTTCAAAACAAAAAATAAAATGATAAAATATAATTATTTCACATATATAATTTATAAGTGCAACTATCCAAAAGGAATGCGTTTAGTTACCTAATATGAAATATATTATCATCACAAATTGTACCATAAATGGTTCTACCATTTCTATACGAAGCACCTACTATTTATAATAAAATATGTTATTTATAATGTTTATATAATTTAAATATAGTATTATTTATTCCTATTTAATTGTGCTGACGGTGACTACAAGAAATTTAATTATTGAGGGTTATGATCGGCAATAATTAATTAATATGATTGAATTTAAAACAATAATTATAAATTCAACGAATAGATACTAGACGACTAAATAGATACAATAATAATTGTAGTTAGGCACCTTTTACATTTACATGTAAATAGTAATAATTTATTTAATTGTAATCTCAAGGAAATTTTCTTTCATAAGTTTGTTCTCTTGATGTCAATTTCATTATATCTACTAATCATATAATAATTTATTTAGATTACTATCGATAAAAAATGGTGTTACTAATTCTGAATAACGATATTAAAATATATATGTTTAACATTTTATGGTATTTTAATTTCAAATAAGGGGCCGTCCACACAGAGGACGTTCTGCGTTACAAAAAATCAGAAGCCACGTGGTACTCTTCTACCGAACCGCAGTCTCTGTTTGAAAATAAAAATAGAAGCCACCGCATATTTAGATAAAACTGACTGCGGAACCCAGGATTCGGCACACAGGACTTTTGTGAAACATACTACATTAAATTACTCGTGATATTCTCAAGCGTTTTTCCTTGTGTCAAATTTAGAGTTAAATAAGATTCCTAGATGGCACTATCGTATACTTTAGCAACATAATCAATGACAAAATTTGCACAGATTCCAAACAAACTAAGAACCACTTTGACATTGATTGCTACGAAACATATTTTATCTATGGTGACATGGACAGCGACATCTGGAGGAAAGCTAAGAACTAAGAAAAAAAACAACGAGAAAAACGCTCATTGATATAAGGTTATAAACTTCCTGTGCTCTATGGTCATGCCATTTTGTTTTTTTATACAAACGCAAATAGGCGGTACGAGAGCCATTATGCGTACAAGGCTTTTGATTAAACATCCAAGATTCAAAAATTTATTTGTGTTTGTATGTACTTATGTCAAAATCTAAATTTTAGGAAGGGGAGCTTTTTAACTAAACTTTCATTGTAGTTATTAAAATTAGCGAGTTAGTAGTTTGAAATGTTATGGATTAAAACATTAATGAAACAACAAATATAGTCAAAAACATATAAGGCAATATTTGTAATTAAAAATTAAATTTCTATAGCTCTTGTAAATCAGAGAGTTTGTTATCTTAAGTCTTCGGCACACAGAAAGCGGCGCTGAAGCGGGGCGCGATAAAAGCGTGGCGGCGCGCTGTTATTAGGAAAGTATATGACAGACACCACACAAAAAGCGCGGGAATCACTTACGCCAGTGCCACAGCTTCAGGCTTCTGGCGGCGCTTCTTGCTGTGCTTCCAGGCGGTTTTTGCGACGGGCTTTGCCCTGCCACGACACCCATCGGCGCCTTCCACCGCACCGGATGTATAGTGCGCTCGCTTGCTCAAAGCGCTCGACACTAGGTTCGTCCTGTGCGCTCGATCGCTGTTTCAACCGCCCACCTCCCCACACACCGCCATCCCGAGAGCACAAGTCATTCGAAGCCAGACAAGACGCACAAGCGGCGACCCATGGCCGGCTCTATACAACTTCATACATTTGTTCTCTCCACCGGCGCCGTCGCAAGAAGAACCGCTTGGCGCGCCTCTCGAAGCCTGAAGCTGTGGCTGGCCGTTTATACTTCCGTAATTTGCCTGGTCACGCCGCGCTTTTATCGCGCTCTGCTTCTGCCCCGCTTTCTGTGTGCCGAAACCTTTACAACTCTGCTATAAATCAAAAATCAAATTGTGACCTAGGCTAACATGAAGGCTAATTTTTATTCCAGAAACCAGCCAGAAATGAAATGAAATAAAATGAAATAATGAAATGAAATATATATATTTATGTAATGTAGGTATAACAGTAACACTTATTACAGGTCATTTCCCTAGGGAGCACATAAACACACAAAACACGTGCGAAGCCTCGGGTAAAACAAATTAACTAAATAATTTAAAACTTTCGTTATAAGCTCGCACAAACATCTCACATGAATAAAATGGTTCAAGTCCATAAACACACTAAGGCGCATGCGTTAACCGCACTAAGTACATGAAACTGCCATAATTTAATATTTAGCACCAATCACACCGCGCTCGCGCATCTAACGTGTTAATAGTACAAGTCGGGAACAATCTCTCTAAATTGATTCTCGCCCCAGAAATTAACTTCCATTACCTATAATAGTCATTATATTCGGGGTATTAAAAGCTATAATGTCGTGGTGGTTGGTGTCTATGGTCGGTGCCATAGGGTTCGAGGATCAAGAATGATGTGAGAGCCAAGGCTTTCTCTTTGAAAGCCTCCCGCCATTTTGAGTTACAGTAATAGTGCCTACAACATGAAATATGGGGTCGTGTCACTATGCCTTAAGTAATGTTAGTTGTAGTTCATGCCCTTAATGGTTTGTTAAATTAAAAGGTAAATAAGGATAAAACATCAGTTAAGGGGGAACGTGTCAGTTACGAAACGTACAACTAAAGATGGTTCTTCTTATTTTTTAATTAAAGATATGAAGTAATAACGTAAGGCTAGTCTTACTTAGTTTTATGTTTAGTTTTATCTGAATTTGTTTTTAAAATTGTGTCTTTATTTTTTGTTTATTTAATTTCTTATTCATATTATAAGTATAAAAAGTGATACGGAAGAGCGAGGTCTCCTATCACAGGTATACCTTTACTTAAAAGGTGACCCCAAACACTGTAATATTATATATGATTAAGTTACTGTAATAAACGATTTCTATTTCTATTTCTAAGTAAATATGATTTATGGCATTTCGCGAACATAGTTTAATGTCAGTTATGCTTTTCAGGCAACATTTTGTCATTCGCTGTATTATTTTGTAAATGAATGGGCACACAAATTTAAAACGCGCTTTTAAGTTTGTGTGCCCATTCACTTACCACATTATGCATAAAATAACAACATTTTGCAGGAAAAGCCTAACTGACATCAAACTATGTTTGCGGAATGCCATAAATAACTTTTATTTAATATATTTAATGAAAAAATAAGAAAAACCATCTTAAAGCGATATGTAAAAGTTTTTGCGTCCCTGTTACTCCATATGCGAAAAAACCCTCAGTGCGAGTGGGACGGATTCGTGGAAAAGTAGCAAAAAGTCGGTTTTTTATTAATATAAAATGTGCTAAGCTATTTTGTCATAAAGATTTTCAAGGCGACTTTACAAATACATAATATCCAGATTTTTAATGCAATTTCACAATTAAATTAGTTAGGATTTCAGAATTCAGAGGTCTTTTCGGAATTAAATTCTGTGGAGAAAATTTCATCCAATTATTCCTTCAGTGAGAATCTTAATCAAATACTCAATAAACATTTACACAAAATGAAATATGTAGATGACGTTACAGTGGAGTAAATGGATTCGAAAAAAACCCCATTTTTTTTGGTATCGCCTTAATTTGTGCGTTTCCTAGCAAACCCGAAACCGAATGCAGTCATATTTACACTCACGTTATGATAATAGTCTTATTTTTTTTATTGGTGTAATTATTTGTTTTTCTATGATTCCTTTCATGTTCTTTAATATATAGAAAGGAAAAAAATTGTAACAAGTTTCAGAGAATTCAAAGTAAAACTAATAAGAGATTATACAGGATACAGGGTAACTACCTTAAATCCTTTAGTTAGCTCATTTTACTGAAGGAAAACATTCTAAAAGAAACAATACTGCATTCAAAGATCTTCGAAAATTCGCTTGTCTCAGGATTATTGTTCAGGATAAAATTTGTTTAATAAATATTTGGTCTTACACTCATTTGTTGAAAGTTATCGTTCAAATTTCAAATTTGTTGCTCCGCGTTGCAAAAACAATACGTTCCCTTTTTAAATTTTTCGTCAGTACGCCTAGTGCAAGAAGGAATTGTGCTGTTTATAGATTTATTATTACCATTTAACGATTTTCTTATCGAAGTCTTCAACAAGGTACTTATGATAAATAACATTAGCAAGCTTGTATTTCATACGATGTCTTTGGATGTTAGAGAGATAAGAAAATTATAACGTGTCATTTACTTGTTACAAGTGAACAGTACTAACTAGGTATTGTTAATAAAGAACTTGTAATAAATATTCAATTTCATGGGTATCTCGTACAACAGATGAGTGTTAGACCAAATGTTTATTAGACAAATTTTATCCTGAATAATAATCCTACTGATTCTACTGATAGCGAGGGTTTAGTTTTTATTTTTATTTGGTTCGATTCCCGGGCAAGTCAAGCGAATTTTAGAAGATCTTTGAATGCAGATTTGTTTGTTTTAAAAAATAAAGGAATGTTTCGTTTCAGTAAAATGAGCTAACTAAAGGATTTAAGGTAGTTAAGGTAGTCCAGGGCCCTTAAATTTTTTCCAGCCTGTAGAAACCTCTACTTACCTTATGCAAAAGTAAACCATTTTTAAATAATTGGATATCAACTTTTTCTAAAAAATCCCAGAAATAATAATATATTTTTAGGCACCGCGCCGCTCCGCGGTAAAATATAACGCAGACCGAACACAAATTTGTCCTAATGGGTTTTGAACCTGCAACTTCCAGATTAGTGGTCGAGTACTTGAACCACTAGATCACAGGCGGTCTTGAATATGTTTAGGTTATAGTAAATAGAAAGTTAATTAAGCATGTTTTTCTCTTTTAATGGTGGTGGCAGAATAACAGCATTCCTAATGTCTTTGGTATAGGAACATATGCTAATCACCGTCCTTTTTAACAGTGCCATACAACTTTACGTTTAAGAACATTGATACTACTTTGTCTATAATGGTGTGTTAATTAAATGTCTTTTTATTTTATTTATTTATTTATTTAGAAATTGGCATAGATGGTAGAGCTGATGCTGGGCTCGACTGTGGGGGTACCACCATCTTACTTGGAGACCCCCTCGAAGTGATTCGGGGGAGAGTAAGAGGACAGCTCACAGGCAAAAAACCAGGAGGCCCACTATGCCTGGGACCGATGGATGGCGGTGTATCCATCCCTAATAGCCGGGCCTTATTTGGAACAGACTGGTGATGGGCAGCGGCGTCACTGGTGCGAGGGTTCCGGCACCGCGCTCATCAACCCGCCTGCCCAGCGTGTGTAAGTATGGGCAATTTTTCCAGGATGACCGCCGGGAGTGTAAAGTCCTGGAAAGGCTTATGTCCAGCAGTGGACGAACTAGGTTGATGGATGGATGGATTAGAAATTGGGTCTCATCTTACCGCGGCATAACCAGATAAAAATATTGCAATAGCCGAAACTTGTACATATTATGTTTATCAACATTTTAATTCCAACAAAATCCTAAAAATAAGATGCGAATACGGTCTTTCGTGAACGAAGGCAGTCGATTAGTTGCACTGTGGGAACTGTCCGAGAAAACAAAGGATGTTCTGTTTTCAGCGATCGCGAACAGCGGCGCGCGCGCAGGATCATAACATCTGTGACATACGGGCGGACGGGAATTGATGAGCTTTAGTGTCCAGTTTTTTTTTTGTCTATGATTATTGCGGTCCTAAACGTGGTCACTAACCGAGCATCAGAAGTCCAAACTCACGGTTTGCCAACAAGCAATAGAGCGCAGCATTCAAGGTGTGAAACGGATTGATCATATCCAAAACACTGAATTCACTTAGATTAAATTATGTTAACGCGTGTTAATTCGACAACTATTTCAAGATTTAAGGTTAATAAGCTGTATTTTCGAACTTTTGGTCTAAAAACCGCATGATGATGAATATTTTTACGAAAAAGCTGCAACTTCTATTTGCCTCTGTGTGACGTCACTTAAGAAATGGCTGATTAGAAATGTTTCCTTTGACAGATGGATGACAGATGAGTAAACAGACAGAGACAACACATCACAGAGATCACAATCAGTATAATGTCCAAAATTCCTAAGTGACGTCATAACCGACAATTCTTTAAAAACTCATAAAAACATAATGGTTAATTTATGAACCAAAATAATGAAAACTAGGTCCTTAAATGGCGTATATTCCTTGTTTTTTTTTTTAAATATGTTATTTTGAAATTAAGCTTTGGGAATTGGCCTCTTTTTTTTCGCCAATATTTAAGATTCGTAAACCGTTTCGAGGAAAAGCTTTCCTTGACCGTTTCTAGTAGATAATAAAACAAGCATGTATCCTTTATAAAATTAAAATAGTAATGTCCTTCATTTGACCTTCAGTGGCGTCATCACCACACATAACAATACGAAAAAATATATTTATTGAACGCATCCTAAAGTCGACCATTCAACCTTATACATATGATTACGACACTTCCTGTAAATATTAAAATACTTAGAAAATAGATATAAAAGCACGAAAAAAGGTATTGTTGAAACTTTGAAACTAAATACGTATTTTAATCGATCTGTTTACTCCAAATGTTTTTTACTTCAATGTGCAAGGCTTGCAAATTTTTCTTACATTTATGAAAAAAATAATTGGTTTATCGAATTTAATGTACTAACTTAACTTTAACAAGATGAAAAACATATGCTATGAATTTTCTTGTGCAAGAAGACGTTCCATGTATAAGTATCTGGACAACACGAAATTAAGGACTTCGTTTTTCAAAAAACAGAATAGACACTAGCAAATTGTCAAGCAAATTGATTAAAATACTAGTTTTAAATCAATTTGCTTGACAAAACACCTACCCGTGTATTCAACGCACAAAAGCTCGTAGATCTGAAAGTGTACGCCCAGAGATATTGAATTTAGTATGTACACTCGGAGCATTATTTAATTGTGTGTCAAGCGCTGTGCTGCGGTGCTGAGCGCGCTAAAGGGTGAGAGGTGAGGCGCACTGTGTGACGAAACTGTTATTATACTGGACATACAAAAAGGTAATTGTTGATAAATATATGTATATTACGTCACAACATAGCCCTAATGGGTTTAAAGGTCGGCTGCGCCAAACATGCTCTCGCGTTTGGACAAATTAGCACAAATTTTATTTGTTAAAAATATTTTGATTTAATATGCTAAATTGTCCAAATGTGAGAGCATGTTTGGCGCAACTGACTCTTAAGAGATGCTAAGAGTGTTAAACAAAATAAGCAAACACGAATTAATTGGGACACACGTGCGTTTTTTTTTATTGCCATGTAGGTGGTTAAGCCTGATGGCCTTTTGCCGTTCTTTTGGCACAAATATTTATATAAATATTTATAATATTTATTAGTATACATAAAAATATTATATTTTGAAAAAATCACACTGCTGGATCTATTGTGTAGATTTTCTTTAACAGGTGGTCTGCACCAGCTACAAGTGTCAACTGAACAAAACGTCAAAATTTGTGTTTCATAATATTAAAGCTTGTGAATGAATCATTTTGTCAAATTTCTGCTAGGTTCATCAATATAATTAAATGTACACGGCTACTCATGATATAAGATATCAGATGACAAGTTTCACTCCTGTTAGCCATTTTTTGCCATAAACTTAATATTATATAACTATATAACTAACTATATTGGATATTTATATAGTTATATATCTACTGTTTGTATCAATTTCATACTTTAATTCCCCCCAATGAATTTGACCTACCTACGGTCGCTACAGAATCACTGTGCGCTGACAGTTCGCGGTAATAGGGCTGTCAAGTGATTTGAGGAGCACACAACAATGTTTATTTTTTCATTCTCAGAACGCTCCGTCGAGTTGTGATGAGCGGCCGACTGGCCGTTTCACTCGCCCAACAGCTTTAGGTGCTACAATAAGGTGTTAAGAAAGTTATGAATGTTTATACTGAATCTAGTCTTGGTTCTATTGACTTAAGGCAATAACCAACCAACCTTAAGCGGTTGCGAATGCAAAAAACAGTGTTAATTGATACTGCTCAAATCTTCCGCTAGTTTCTTTCCCTGGTTCTCTGAATCCCAACTGTGCTTCTGCCGAGGGTTCACGTTTCCCATTTAAAAATATTTTTATCTATTTCGTATCCTTCTGTCTGGTCTAAAGCTGAGCAACAATTATCGAGGTTGAAGGCCACTCTGCGTGTATAGCGAAGCCAGGAGCATCATCATAACAAGCCTGACACTAGGCCCATGAGTCCACGAAGGTAGGCGAAAATGCTATAAGAAATAAACCATAAATTATTGTTAATAATCAAAACACAACTACCGAGCTTTACTCGACAAAAGATAATGGTAGGTTATCTCTAAAGACCATGTTCGCAATTAACTACAACACGAGATAGGTGTGTTACATTTCACCATGGTCGTGTAACTTATGGTCATTTTAGTCCTATACAGCCTTCTTGCGTAACTTTCAATTTCTTGGTACATTGGTAACCCATTTTCATAAGTAGGAGCATGTACACTGTACAGTTCTTACATTAGGAATTTGTGGCGTGTCTGGCGTTTGTGGCGTAAAAAAACGTTTTCTGAATTATTATTAGCAAACATTAATACCTTTAAAACCAATTTTGAGCCAAATTGAAGCAACTTTACATTTTCGTCACTATTTTAAAAATTATGGTATAATTAGCCATTTCGAAAACATTTATTGCGCTTAATCATTTTTGTTTCAGAAGTCTTATTACTGTTTTCTTGTGGATTTTTGGAAAATGGCTAATTAAATGAAAAAAATATAAATTTTTTGCCCGGATCACAATAATTTCTGCTGCAACAGCTTCAATAGGATTTGATGAAGTTATAAGCTGATAAATAAACAAATTCGAAAGAGCCACTTTATTTGGCAAACCATGGATGCTCCAAAATATATTTTTTTCGGGGTCACAATTAAATTCTGATATGCTACAGCGTATTTGGCACAGTAGTTTCTCACAGAAAACCGGCATTGATCACAATCCAAGTAACTATAGGTAAGTACGTTCCGTACACAATCGCACGAGATAATCGCATTCCAGTTTCATAAACACGTTAATAAAATAAACTCAGAGCTGAAAACTGATAAAGCGTCATAATTTGTTAACCTTTCCGTACAATTTGCTCTTATCAGCCTATTTGCGGGAAACAAAAGCAACTGTTGACATTACCGAAACTGGTTTTCAGCTTGGTAGTTATTTGATGAACAACCAGTGTAGTTAGAGATGGCACGTAGAGGTGCGTGCACGCATCAGTAGCTGATCGCGTTACCATTAGTCCATTACTTATGATGAGTCTGAGATCTACCCAGATGTAGTTGGTGGTTGATGGATATGACTGCCTCTGGGATAAGTTTGGCTGAAAGACTTTTTGACCTGAATATATCTAAATATATATATAGTCACGACATGAATCCTCGAGGGGCTGTCAGAGGTGTTCAGAGTGTAAACTGTGAAATGCAAGTCACAGTCCACACTCGCTACACCCGCGTTTTACCGACGATTATTACGGCGCAACGTGATGAGTGACTCTATCGCTGTACTTCCGGCACAAATACACGCTTTTTTAGGGCATGCAATTTTCTTTATGAAAATTTCCTTCACCGTTCAGCAAGTGGTAAGTAAGAAAAAATACTATGCACATAAATTCCGATAAACTCATTGGTGCATGCCCGACCAGGGATCGAACCTAGAACTCAAGAATGAGAGGCCAGCGTTTTACCCCTGAGCTACCGCCGCTTAATAATTGCCCTGAATAATGAGTAAAAACTAATAATTAATAATTCATTTATGCAATAAAGGTTCATCATTCAAAGTTCAAAATTCAAAAAGTTTATTTTGCAAAGTAGGTATATATAATACACGTTTCACAAGTCAAATTTTAATCTTATAAAAATATATGTAATAAAATAATAAATGTACATGAACTACTTAGATTAAATGTTTATTTAATTTATGTAGCAATATATATACAATTAAAATTATAGGTAAAATATTATTATACAAGGTGAAATCCAATCAATCACCCGAACCCATACCGGAGACCCGGCCAGGGACCAGGAACAAGGTTCAATGATCACCAACCGAGCCCCCAGCACGAATCCAGGCGGCCGACCAAATCCCATCCTATATACTACATAGTAATAGGTTACGTATATAAATACATGCCTACCTCCGCCCATTCGATTAGTCTTGCTAAGAAGAACGGGCAAGAAACTTGGCAAGATCATGTCTTTTTTTTAACATAAACGTAAACTATACATTGAATTACTTATATCTACTTTAACCAAGGGATAAGAAAATACAAGACAGCAGGAATTCAGGTTAATGAAAAAAGAAAAACATATATATCTTTGCCTACCTGTCTCATATAGTCTATTTCCTTTTACAGTCTGTAATTAATTAATGTTAACTCTTAAGAGGAATCAAAAGTTAGGAAATTATATTAATTAATTAAATTATTACCTACTATCATCAAAATCAGTATCACTATAACACCATGCTTCACCATCATCCAAATATTCATTTATTTTATAATATGCCTTTTTCAGTAGGCCCTGCTTAATATACTGTTTAAACTTATTCTCTGACAAAGTAAGGACCTCTTTTG
The DNA here is from genome assembly GCA_934047225.1 of Ypsolopha sequella. Taxonomy (NCBI): domain Eukaryota; kingdom Metazoa; phylum Arthropoda; class Insecta; order Lepidoptera; family Ypsolophidae; genus Ypsolopha; species Ypsolopha sequella. Next base: position 16,739,852 of record OW204004.1, on the reverse strand, counting down.
GAAGTTTATTGTAAAATCTTATACCATGTCCTACGAAAGAGGTACTCACTTTGGCGAGTCTGATTTTTGGAAAAGCCAGTTTATACTTATTTCTGGTTTCCTTACAATGTTGCTCACCAAGCCTCGGGAGAGACTCAACATTTTTTCTAACATATCTAAGGACCTGGTAAATATATTCACAAGGAACAGTTAGTATATTAATTTCTTTGAACTTTTCTCTTAATGAATCCCGGTGCTTCATATTATAAATAGCCCGAATTGGTCTCTTCTGCAAAACAAAGACTGCGTCTGTATCCGCGGCTCTACCCCATAACAGCATGCCGTATGACATAATGCTGTGAAAGTAACTAAAATAGACTAGTCTAGCAGTATCTACATCAGTAATTTGCCTTATGCGTCTAGCAGCGTATGCGGCCGAACATTTACATTCACGTCGATTTTATCCTTGCTAATAATAATAATAATTAAACATTAGGACACTCGTGCAGTCTATTACGAAACTTGCGTCACAGCTGCACAAAAAATATTTCAGATGACGTTGCCACGCGCCAACTTAATACTTTCTTAATAATTAAAGAACAAAGCACCAATCAGTTGGTGGAGGAATCGCCCGGTAAGCGAAAGGTCCCGGGTTCGAATCCCGGTTCAGAGCTCCTCACATCCAGATTTACTTTTCTATCTGCGTTTTGTATACTGCAGTGATACAAAGTTAACAAAGCACCGTTAGAATAGAATAGAAATACGTTTATTCATGAATACAGTGTACACACAACAATTATTAATACAGAATTACAGACACAAACATAATTTCAAAATAATACACAAAAACACAATTCGCTTAGTTCAAATTGTGTTTAGTTGTGTTAATTCGAAAACTATTTCGAACTTGTGGTCTAAAACACCTCATGATGATGAATATTTTTACGAAAAAGCTGCAACTTTCATTTGCCTTCGTGTGACGTCATTTGAGAAATTACTGTTTAGAAATGTGTCCTTTGATATCAAGATTAATTTATAAAAATTTGCTGCCGACTGATTTGACAGATGAATGACAGATGGGTAGACAGACAGAGACAAACCACTTTTTATAAACAATCACACATCACAATCAGTATAATGTCTAAAATTCTTAATCAAAATCATACAATAATGGTTAATTTATATACCAAAATAATGAAAACTATGATCTAAATGGCGAATATCCTCTGAAAAAATTTAAAAATATGTCGTTTTGAAACTACTCTATGGGAATTCATCATAAAAAGGGGAATAAAACACAAAAAAATCAATTGACCTACTAACAATTATAGAAAAAATATATCAACCATACACTGTATGAAATAAATTTGGCTCTGATTTTCTGCCAGCACACACTCTTTACAGTACCTACATGTATTTATATACATTATCCAAAATTCTAAGTACTTGTATGTACAATTTTATACTTGTGTATTTATTTTAGGTATTTGCTATCCATTTATTCATTATTATTTATTTTGTGCACCACCTTCGTCTGGAAGAATCACTTAGGCTGCGCATCATTTCCTCCAGTTCTTGCAGCGATTCCGCCATTATTCCAAGTTCCTAAAAATGGCTATTGTTTTTTATGTGTTTTAATCATAGTTGTGTTAATTTTTGTTTATTGTTTTAAGTATCCTTATGGATGAACAGGCAGTGACAGAATAACAGCGTCCCTTTGCTTCTGGCTTAAGGGACAAAAGCTGAGTCACCGACCTTTTCAACAGAACCTGTCTAATCCTAAATAGTCTTTAAGTATTATGTGTTTTGTGTTGTGTTCTGTTAAATAAAAATCTTTTTTTTTTTTTTTTTACTATGACGATTTCGTCGGCAAAGCGAAGATGTCAAATGTACTCTCCGTTCACATTTATGCCTCGACCATGCTAGTCCAGTGTTTTAAAGACGTCCTCCAACGCGGCGGTAAACAGTTTTGGGGAAATAACATACCCCTGTCTCACCTTCGCGTTATTTTTTCCAAGAATTAATTTCCACCCAAAGGTTGTCTGGAAGAAATCGCTATCAGTGATAAGGCCACCAATTGTTACCTTCCTTCATAAGTTTGTTTTTTTACCTGATTTATTTATTTTGGTGTACAATAAAGGGTATTTGTCTTGCCTTGTCTTGTCAAAACAGTCAATAAAATTTATTGAAAAAGGCGTTAATTTGCGGAAGTCCATCATAAATTTGTGGATATATTAATAATTTGCAATATTCCGCTAAATACTCTTACCATGCTAAGCACCACCCGCCCTCCCGCATAAAACATGCACAAGCAAAGCAAGCAGTACGAGCACAAAATAAAGCAATCTTATATAACAAGCAAGAAAACTTATCGACACGTTTTTCGCCTCTAAACGAGGCATCCTCGGGATGTGTAGTCCGCCCGACCGCTCGACAACAAAAGTATGTTTTGCTGTCGAGCGGTCGGGCGGACAAATTCAAAACAGTCGATGTTTGAGGCACGGTTTGAATTGAAGGACATTTATCATATCCACTTCGTTGATTCGTTACTCACCCAAACAATATAAAATAACATTAAAATAATTTGTGCAATTGTTTCCAACGTAGCAGGCAATATAGTGCATCAGACGGCAGAAGATCAATGCGTAGTGTATCACTATAGTGATTGTTCAGTAATTGTTCAATTACTCTACCTAGAACTCGGTATGGTTAGCCAGCAAATTTATTTATGAGGTAGAGTATGAAAAACAATTTATTTGCTATTATTACATTGTAGATATGTTATTTTTATTTGGAAGCTTTTTAATGGAAGTACACGGTTACCATGGCTTATTTTGCAACTACCTATAAATAAGGCATAAATCGAGGCATAAATATGAACGGAGAGTACATTTCCCATCTTCGCTTTGCCTACGACATCGTCATAATGGCGGAATCGCTGCAAGAACTGGAGGAAATGATGAGCAGCCTAAGTAATTCTTCCAGACGAGTGGGCCTGCGGATTAACTTGGATAAGGCTAAGGTCATGTTCAAAATGCCAGTAACCGTCGACAATGTCAGCATCGAAGTTATTCAAAAATATGTTTACCTGGGGCAAGCTATCCAGCTGTGTAAAAACAACTTTGACTCCGAGGCTGACAGAAGAATAAGCTTGGGGTGGGCAGCATTCGGGAAGTAGCGTCACATATTTACGTCGCCAATACCGCAGTGCTTAAATACTAAAGTCTACCTATAAATAAATAGAAACACAAGTTTTTAGTGTTTTTATAAATTCTACCCAAGCTCCTTTATTTATCACATTACAGCTATTACAGGTAATCCTAATACATACAATAGTGTTAGAAGTCAACTAACTTAATTTTATATATACTATATATCGTCACGACATGAATCTCCAAGGGTGTCAGAAGTGTTCCAAGTGCGAAGTGTGAAATGCAAGTCATAGTCCACACTCAGTGCACCTGTGTTTCACCGACGATTATTATATCCCAACGTGATGAGGGGTGAACCCTATCTCCGTTCTTTGGGCACAGATACCATGATTTTTAGGGCATGCAGGTTTCCTTACGATGTTTCCCTTCACCGTCAAGCATGTAGTAAGTAAGAACAAATACTATGCACATAAATTCCGAAAAAGTCATTACTGCATGCCTAACTGGGGATCGAACCTGGGCCTCAAGATTCAGAAGCCAGCGTTTTACAACTGCTATAATTAATTTTATTTTATTTAACAAGATCTTAGCTGGAAACAAACGTCCCAAAAACGCCCCCTGCGCTCAAACAACGGCACCTTTATTTCAACATGTGAAACACAACTTCAGCACTGGAAAGAACATTTCACAGAGGTATTCCGAACTTCCACTTCAGCAAACAATAATGCTGCTCCACAAAAAGAAACTGAATCGGCCTTACTTCAAGATATTAGCATAAATCCTCCCACGCAACAAGAGATTGTGAAGGCCATCAAAGGGCTCAAAGATGGGAAAGCTCCAGGTTCAGACCAGCCCCCCTATTCTGTATCTTTGGTTGCCAACTAGACTGGGTGTCTATCATCAAAAACATAGAAATACTATCGAATTCCGATTGTCTAAGGATACGTTCGCACTTGAAGTGACGACACAGTTCGTAAATAGTTCAATACCCACTAAAGGCAATTTTGAAAATTCCGTTTTTAGCTATGTTTTTGATGATAGGCACCTAGTCCAGTTGGCAACTAAAGATACAGAATAGAGGAGCTGGTCCTCTAAAAAGACCGTTTTGCATGTATCACATTATGATTCTGTTCTAATGCCGTCTCTTTTGCACGTGTAAAAAAACTCTTGACTCTATCCTACTTTCAAATCATTTTATGATCCACCTAACTCGGCCTTTTTAGATCACCTGATCTCCTCCGGAATGCTTAAAGCCGACACGTAGCAACAATTATTATATTATAGCATATTATAGCATATTATAGCATATTATAGCATATTGTTAATACAATATGGATAACAAATTGTATGTATTAAAGTGCTAATTGTAAAATTTATAGCTTGGCTATATTGAAAAATCCTCTGAAAACCACAAAAAATGGTATGCCCCCCTTTATCTCCAAAACTGGTGGACCAAAAATACGAAAAATTCATGGTAATATGTATTTAAGTAAAGATTACAGGAAACATATAGCGGTTGAGAGAATCACAAAAAAAAATGACAAAATTAAATCTTTAATCCACGATGCAGAACCCTAGTTAGTCTAGGTACGCGAGTCTGACTCGCACTTGACCGTTTTTTTTTTTAATGCATCGACTACAGATGCGACTTCAAATCCAGGCATAAGTATATATTTTCGGTCTTCGTGCTACGGAAGGTCCATTGTGTGTTTACGGCAAATTCCCCCCCAGGATTCATGGCGTGAGAATGTATTTCGAAAAACTCGAAGAAAATCAGAACGAAGTATTTGCTAAAGAAGAAGGCTGTTTGATGTGACAAAAGTCCTAAGATTAGCAGGCTCAAGTGTACCAAGGTTGTATGAGAGATCTACTCCAACCGCCTGCAACTAAGGTCATATTGTCATGGTCCCTAGAGCGATTATCATGCGAAACATGATAATTATCAAAACTCACCCCAACACCTTACAAATTTTACACAGTTTGTGGTTTTGATGATAAAACTCATCTATGTGAAGGTACGGTAAATTTTTCCTATGGGAAAAACTGAAACTACGAAAAAAAACTCTGCCAAACAAAAGTTCCTACTCAACCACAATTTACTAAACAACTGATTTTGTAGGTTCTGGTTTGGCTACATAAATAGCAGAAATGATCAAGTCTTGTACTAAATATTCGGTTACAGTTTACGTTTCCAAAACCACTAAAGTTAAGTGTGTATCTTCTAGAATCTAGATCCTAGATATCTTATATTATGTATCAACCTGGGCGATACTTTATCCCGACTCGTTCCTAAACATTTCACCTGTCTGCAAGACCACTTAGCAAACGTTATCGTCTAACAATAATGGTATTGACCCCTTGCGACTATCAGAATACATCCCTTTTCCCATTCAAAACATTATAGCCCAAGATCCCGCTGTAAAATTCTGCACCTATCTGTTTTTTAATTGAAATATGATTTACATTATTACTAGAGGTGTAATCTTACCTAAATTAAAAACGGTCTCACAGCCGGATTGTGAAAAACCCGCCTTTTTCTAATTAATCAAAACAGAACACTTAAATTCAAAATTCACTCAATAGTTATTCACCAAAACCTTATTACCTATGTATTGTGTATGTTGCCATCGCAAAGTAGCCATTGGTTTCTGTAAGCTAGGATTTCAAAAATTTTAACTTAAAAGATTTTGAATCATACACAATACATAGGTAGTAAGCTTTCCATTGGTTCCTGTAAATTAGAATTTAAACATTTTTTGAATTCAAAATGTTTGAAATTCTAATTTACAGAAACCAATGGAAACTTTGCGATGACAGCATACACAATACATAGGTAGTAAGGTTTTGTTGAATAAATATAGTGTGAATTGTGAATTTAACTGTTTTGTTTCGATTAATTAGAAAAAGGCGGCTTTTTCACAATCCGGCTGCGAAATCGCTCTTAACAAATTGTAAAGTTTAATTAAATATACTGAAATTTATCAATTTTTATGAATTCCAACTAAAGTCGAGTCCAGAATTAGGCGAACTAACTTGACAGCCGAAAATGTTGCCAGACATAGGAAAAAACAAATAGTGATAGGTTCATGTCGACACAAATATGTCGATATAACCTTGTGCCTTCTATAAATCTGATTCTATATATTTTATCAAGTAATTGTCGTCGAAACTTTCACACTCATACATACTTGCCAAATAGGGACGAACTACAGCTATTTATATGATATAATATGATCTGAAGGATGTATGGTTTAAAGCGGATATTTACGATACTTACTCCTCAAATTAGGAATAAAATATAAAAATAATGATGTTATTACAATAGGCCATTGTAATCCTTTTAGGTGATTTCTGTCGAGCTAGTACGGTACATTTCATGTACCATACATATAGCATTCATCCCTTTCTTTCTGGCAAATATGAAAGTGCGATAGAGACAAACGCTATATATCGTCGATGATAATTCCAAATCCGTTATGTGTTCGATTTTAATTAATTGAATTAATTTTTATTATTATTATTTTGCTTAGTAAAATTATTAGTTGGATTCCAAACACAATAATAATGATTAACTAGACTTTTTAAACATCGATATTAACAGCACTAGCCAAACTGTGGCAACATTAGTGTACAATGAACTGTCAAGTTAGTTCGCCTAATTCTGGACTCGACTTTAATTAAACAACACTTTGCTGAAAATGGTGAATTTCAATACATTTATTAAAGCTCCCACGCGTACTTCTTGAAATGAATAGAGTTTAAAGGTACTTGTGCCAAGATTTTGCATGGCAACCCTGTGGCGGTGTAAAACTGACCTCATATGTAATATTTCATTTAAATCACATTTTGATTGAAAAACAGATAGGTGGACAACTTTACGGTGGGATCTTGGGCTATTAAGAATAAGGTTCTGTACCATTAGCTCTCTTCTATACTCATTTATTTATTTACTTTCGTATTATGGAAGAAAGCGATTTCTTTCGATAGTATTGTGTAATGTCCTGCTTTCAAAAGAGAACATTTCTAGGATTCGAGAGTAAAACCTAAAGAGATACTTAAATCTAATGAGGATGAACTCATCCATCAATCCATCCATCCATCAGCCCGTGTTTGTCCAATGCTGGACATAAGCCTTTCCAAGCTTTTGCCACTCTTGACGGTTCTCCTCATCCAGCCGCCACCCGTAACGTTCTTTCAGGTCGTCAGTCGGGCGGGCTCTAGGTTGGCCTACGCTACGTTTTGCTGTACGTACGTACGTTGTTTTCATTCTAACGCCTTTCGTCTCCCACGGAAGTCATATCGGCGACAAATATGGCCTCCCCGCATAAGAACAAACTATTTTATGATCAGAAAATAAAAAAATGAAGTTGTAAGTCCGTAGATCCATAGTCAAGGCAAATGAATTGTAATTTACAATGGAATCTTGCAATAAAGATATTAAACTAATACATTTATTCACTTACATTTTATTTACAGATGAAAGTTATTAGTTTAATTAATTATATTACCCGAATTAATTGACCTTGGGAATAAAAATGGCGACCGATCTATCCACCTCTCATTAACACATTATCTCTGTCTATATTCGCACATGGACATACAGATAGCATTAAAAACAAAAGCAGTCAATGTGTATTTTGTCAGTCGCTCAAATCCCATATATCAGGTGTGCTTTTGGTCTATAGTGACCACTGATGCAGCCCTCCATTTATATGCCGAGCCAAGACTTCCAGAAACTTCGATGCAATTCGAGAACATTGAGAATACAAAATTCTGCCGAGATCATCATACGTACGCGTCTATGCGTGTGTGCGTCTGTTTTCGCTCGTTGGATGGAGTCGGCCTTCTGGTAGTATCTATTTTGTGACGTAACTGTAAATTTTTTTGCACGAAGGAGGATACTGTTAGTTCATGATAGTGAAAATTGGTGCAAGAGCCATCATTGCACATTGCAACATTCAAAAGTTCACGACGTGAAATGGCTTAAGCACCATAGGCGTTAAAAGCGCATTTCTCAAAAAGATTCAGTCAATCGTTTATCGTTCGAGCATTCGTCCATCTCTGACGCACGCATAGAAAGTGTGATAGAAATGGATATATACGACCGAACGATATTCGATCGAATTTTGACACTTTGGGGTAGCCCTCTGTCATCTTATTTATACATAAACATAAACATTGATTTATAAAATTTATACTTGCGATTGTCGGCACTTGGTGAAACTTGAAACACATCTTGAATTAAAACTCATGTACTTGTAGTTTCACTTTATTTGTGTTAACTCCCAACCGGTTTCGGATTTTACTCCATTTTCAAGGGAAGATCTTAATTAAAATATTTTACATGACTCCAGGCACTAGCTCTGAGCAACTGAGATAGATTATCATTGTTTACGTTGCTCAGAGCTAGTGCCTGGAGTCATGTAAAATATTTTAATTAAGATCTTCCCTTGAAAATGGAGTAAAATCCGAAACCGGTTGGGAGTTAACACAAATAAAGTGAAACTACAAATACAAGTGTTTTAATTCAAGATAAACATTTATCTTTTTTTGTACAAGATTTTGGCCAAATTTTAGCACCATATGGGTTCACCACCAAACTAAACCGCCGGCCAGGCCAACCTGGATTACAGGGAAAGTCCCAAACACCTAGTTATGTTACGACATAATCGTAGCAATTTGCTATTAGCTAGCGGCCACACGGGCGGGCGATGAAGACGAAGACTGCAACACAGGCCCGTGTACAGGGGGTATATGGGTGTCGTCCCCCCCAGGAAATGTTTGGACATAAAAAAATAATGTCATGGAATAATATTGAAAATATTAAAAATTAAATATCGTTCAATTACTTCTGTGATAAATTGTTATTATATCAAATACCTGTACACTATTTGATAAAAATATTAAATGAAATATATTTATTTATGTAATGTAGGAGGTATTACATCGGATACACTTATTACAGGTCGGTTTTTAATATAAAATAAAATAATTCACCTGAATAAAATAAAAAATAGGAATAAATAATATTATAAATAGGGGTAAATATAATACATACAAACATATAAATAGTATACGCCTAACTCTGCCCATTCGATTAGTCTTGCCAAGAAACTTAAGGACAAGAAACTTAGCAAGATCAAGTCTTTTGTTTTCATCATATTTGTTACAAAAATAAATTAATGCGTCATGTATAAATATATTATATTTAGCTTTTATAAGTTTTAAATAAAAAAAATATTACTCGATATATTTCTACTGATGACGGCCCCATACCGAGAGTCGAAATATATCGAGCAATATTTTTTATGTATTTTATGCTTTACAAGAATTTTAGAAAATGTCCCCCCCCCCGAATACAAATTCTGGCTACGAGCCTGCTGCGAGAGGTTGCCAAGCACTTATGTTGTAGGAAAATTGGTTTGTTGTCATAATCTTTGATGTGTACCTATCTGTACCTTGAATAAATCCAATTTTTTGACTGTGTGACGTCTTTTTGAGGGTCAGCGGTTTGATCGACCCGTCTAATAATTCGGAGGACATCATCCATTCATCCATCAGCCTAGTTCGTCCACTGCTGGACATAAGCCTTTCCAGGACTTTGCCACTCCCGGCGGTCATACTGGAAGAATTGCCCATACTCACACACGCTGGGCAGGCGGTTTGGTTAGCGCGGTGCTGGAACCCTCGCACCAGTGATGCCGCTGCCCGTCACCAGTCTGTTTCATATAAGGCCCGGCTATTAGGGATGGATATACCGCCATCCATCGGTCCCAGGCTTGGTGGGCCTCCTGGTTTTTTGCTTGTGAGCTGTCCTTTACTTTCCCCCGAACTACTTCGAGGGGGTCTCCAAGTAAGATGGTGGTACCTCCACAGTCGAGCCCGGCATCAGCTCTACCACCTGTTATTCGGAGGACATAAGACATTTTTATTAACAATTTGGATTACACGTTAAGAAATGGTTAAAATTATGATTAATTGATTATATGTATATTTACAAAAGTAGTCTTCCAAAATATTACAATACTAATTATAAATTAATTCTCAAAAAGAATTCTCTTGAAGTAATCTTAGTAATAAAAATATTTAAAAAATTATAATGATCTTATGTCTAATACAGAATAATAAATGTCAAACATCATTGCAGACACAAAATTTCAAAGAATTTTAATTGTTCTTATACTGATAAAATTTTCAATTTGCAATAATTCGTTCACACTATAAAAAGTCATTTCGAGAAGTCAGCATTTAAGAGTGGACTTGATAGAGAACCTGATTGCGGCTTGCACTTCAGCTGGCAGTTTATTGTGTACACCGACAGGGCTCTTTAACAACGAATATTATGACGCGACTAACTCAGTTGTGGGCGTGGCCAAATGTCACGCTGTTTCATTTGGCGCACGATCCATCAAACTTGCGAGGACAATACAATCTTGCCGATTTCGTCGCGGGCACAAATGTGAAAACTTATTTCAGGAGAAACCAGATTTTGGCAGACTATTTTCTTCAATATGAGGAGAGACCTAGTTTCTTCCAATAAACCCTTGAAAACCTGGTGTTGTTGATGTTCTAGCGTCAGGTGTCCCGTTAAATATAACCTTTAGGCATGGGTAATAAGATAGCCATGGTATATTGTCACGTGTTCAAGAGCGTGCGAGCGGCCAAGACTTTGTCTTCTGCCCGTGTCTTCGGAGTTGAGGAAAGTGATGGAAAGATCTTTTATAATAATGTTTGTAGTAGTATCATAGTGTTCGTTATTTGTAGTGGTTGGTAGAGCGTTCAATGTAGTGTTTACGATTATAACCAACGATATTAGACGAAAGGGTAGATAGGTTACCTACATAAGAATGGAACTTCTAAAACGGCACACAAGATTAAAATCAGTAAATTATGTAGTATTGCAATATTATAATTATCGCGAACGAAAAAAAAACAAGACCTATATCACAAAAAAGATACAACCAGAAGGCTGACTCGACGACAGAGCGAAAACATACGCACACATGCATAGACGCGTACGTATGATGATCTCGGCAGAATTTGGTATTGGCATTCACCCGAGTATCTTCGATATCGTCGTACGTACGCGTCTATGCGTGCGTGCGCCGTTTTCGCTAGTTATTCGAAGTAAACATTCTGTATGTGGTTATTTTGTGCCTATATGTTGCTGTGCGTCGTCCGGTGCGACGTCCGTCGTGAGCTAACGCTGACGCGATACTGAGTTCTGGTTGGCAAATTAGCTAAGTTTCAACATGCGACTCGCGTATCACCTATAACCTATATATACTTTCTTCTAATATCATTGATTATAACTGTATTAATCTCAGATTTTGCATGTAAGTAGGTGTAAAACCATAATTCCAAACTTTAAAAAAAAAATTCACTGGAAGGCAATTTATTGTATAACATTCTGAAGGGTCATTAACTCTCTTAGTTCTCATTAGGGCTAAAACTAAAATCGCAGTCCAGATTGTGGCACGTATCCATCTTAGAGTATATGAGTATATGCTAATTATAGACTGTGTTGCACCTCAATTCTAATATATTTTACAAACGGCGTCGTCAGTTTACCGTTGGCAAATTGTAAATTGCCCGCTGCTTGTAAAATTACTTCAGATAGAGGAAAAAGAAAAGGAAGACACAAGTAAAGAGAAAATTTTCTAGCAATCCTTTTTGAGTTACTTACCACTACGAATGCAAATGGCTTGGATTAAATTATGTTAAGGTGTGTTATTTCGAAAACCATTTCGAGATTTAGTTTTAATAAGCCGTATATTCGAACTTGTGGTCTAAAAAACCTCAAGATGATGAATATTTTTACGAAAAAGCTGCAACTTCCATTTGCCGTGATGTGACGAGAAATGGCTGTTTAGAAATGTATCCTTTGCTATCAAGATAAATTTATAATCATATGCTTCCGACTGATTTGACAGCTGGATAACAAATGAGGAGACATACCACTTTTTTATACACAAATCACAATCAGTATAATATCTAAAATTCTCAAGTGACGTCATATCGGATAATTCTTTAAAATATAATAAAAATTAATGGTTAATTTATATAACAAAATAATGAAAACTATGTCTTAAAACGACGTAATTTTTTGAAAAAATAAATAAAAAAGAGACCTTTCAGAAATTAAGCCATGGGAATTAGCACTAATATAGTTATTTGTTTTACAAGGGGCACAAGTAATATTTTGTACGCAGAGAACGTTATCACAAAATAAATACTACCAGAAGGCCGACTCGACGACGCAGCGAAAAAAGACGCACACATGCGCAGACGCGTACGTATTATGATCTCGGCAGAATTTTGTATTGGCATTCACACGAGTATCTCCGAGATCGACGTACGTACGCATCTATGTGTGCGTGCGCCTGTTTTCGCTAGTTATGTGGAGTAAACATTCTGTAAGTTGTTATTTTGTGGCGTTGGCTTAGCGAGAAATTCAATATACGCCGCCTATATATAATAGGGATAAAATATCTGGTCCCCAAGTGATACACACATTTTTCATCACTACCTATGAGAAAAAGAAAAAGAAAGAAAAATACCTGGTATTTTGTGGTAATAAATATTGCATTATTTACGCAGCTGCATCATTTACTATGTTTTCACGAGTTAATATATCATTATCACTACTCGTACTAATTTCAATTATTATTTGCAATAGCTTAGCAAAGATAAGCGTGAAAACTTCAGAAAAAAAAAAACTAAAAGAGAGAAGAAAAGAATACACATAGTTTTTTTTTCAGTGCGAATTGCCGCCAAAGCCTAACTTCAGAAAAAAAAAAACTAAAAGAGAGAAGAAAAGAATACACATAGTTTTTTTTTCAGTGCGAATTGCCGCCAAAGCCTAACCAGCCAGTAACTTCTACATAAATTATGCGTTCGACCTCTTTGTTTAAATGACGCTAATCTATCAGAAGCACGAACGCAGACTAATCAGAAGAGAGAAAGCGTAAACTCCCATGGGAATAAAATGACTTTGGCTCCCAGGATAGCTCTAAAGCCAATTGTCGTTTTTCGAACAGGTCTAATGAAAACTACTAAACTTATCGATACACCTGATATTTAAGAGCTACGCTCTGGTCTTTGGAGTAGTTATCACTCTTCTCTCTCCCGACATTGATTTAATCTCTTGGTATGACGTCAACACGACGTCAACATGTTCCTTCATTTAAAAGCATAACTGCTTCTTATTTTGTAATAAGAAATTCTTTACAAAATAAAATCAATTCACAATTTACTGCAATAGGCCACCATTAGGGCTTATTACCCTGTTTGCTACTCCAAACACAACACATGGTAAGTGGCCAATATAATAAAATTTAACAGCTTCTCTGCGCCTCTATTCTGGTCCTTTTCAAACGCTAGAGATGACAAACATGCTACAGTACTCGCAAATATATAATGTTCATAGAAATCAATAGCCGAGCGACCGGACGTACCACGTGACCTTATTGCTTGTATAGAAAGTGAAATACGAACTTTGCCGAACAGTGGCGAAGATTTGTATGCGCATTATATGCTTAGGATTACTGTACGTGACGTTTAAATGAACATATTGTAACAAAGTCTTTTTTTAGATTACTAAATAAACGATTTTTATTAAATTTCATTAACGATTTAAATTTAATATTCAATTAAAATAATATACAGTATAGATACAACGACTTGCACCTACCGGAGGTATTACATTTTTTATTTTTTTATATTTTATACATTGTCAGAGGTGTTTGGTACTTCCGCTTATCTCCGACAATTATTACGTCCTAAACGTGGTGATTGGAGAGCCTCATCGTAATACTTGGGGCATAAAGCTTCAAAAGTATGCAGACCGAGCACAAAATATGCCTATACGAGATTAGAAACCGTGACCTCCAGGTTAGTAGTCGGGTACTCGAACAAAGGCATGACCCGACCACGCATGCATTTCTGTGGCTGTAAACATTTCTTTCGTTTAAGTTGATATATCGTCCGTACCACAGTGCAAGAGCGATGAACTCGGAGAAAATTGAAAAAAGTTGGTTTTCAAATGAATACAAAATTAACTAAAATAGCTATGAAAATTTCCAGAAACCCATAATTTAGGTATTGTTAAAACCCATCTAAATAAATATTTTTGAAGTCTGTATGCTATCCCAATTTGTCAGAATATCAAAAAGGGTAAATTTAGACCTCATTTCAATAATTATTTATAACGAGTGAAATTCCTCCAATCGCGTTTCCGATAGTACAAAATCTAGAAAAAGGACCAAAATTGTCATATTAATTTATTTAACTTGGGACTTCTTTAAAACAGTAGATAAATAACTTCAAAAGTGTCTATTTTGGCGACATACCCCCTTAATTACAAAAGTCATAAGCTCATCCGTATCCGTATATATGAGAGAGTGTGTTTGTTGGTTGTTGGTTTGTATGTTTGTCCTTCTTTCACGCACCAACGGATCAACGGATCAACGTCATTTTTTGTATAAAGATAGTTTATGAGCCGGAGAGTGATATAGGGTACTTTTTATCCCTGAAAACAGCAAACTAAATCAGCGCGGGTAAAGTCGTGGGCAAAAGCCTAAAAATAAAAATAATCATAATATTTTATGGTAGGTATCAATAATTTTTATGTAGCTTTTGTCACCCCAAAAATAAAAGGTTTTGATAGCTTTTTAAATAAAAATTTGACCGCATTTTATTCGGCTAAAATGTACCTAGAATACCGACCCAGGTGTAAGCCTGTCTCATAATAGGCATTGTTATAATGAATCTATTGCTGGCAAGGGTTCCAAAGGGCTTTTAAAAACTGGTAGCTTCGGCCCGTACAACTTCTACTTGTGTCCGTGAGTGTTGCCATAAAAACGTAAATTTTTTTTTTTTTCATTTTATTTATTTGATAGCAGAACCTTAACGTTGTAACAACAATAAGTAATAGGATAGCTATCAAATAAGTTAAGAAAAAAGATAATGGTACCGATTCGGTGAAGCACATCTTAACTTATTTGACAGGACTAAACTTATTTTAGCGTTCTGTCCTTGTCTTTTCGATAAAGAAAGAAAAAGACAGGACGCTTAAAATAAGGTTAGTCCAGTCAATTAAGTTAAGACGTGTTATGCCGAATCGATACCAATATACACTAAACCTATATAAAAAAAATTACTTACTTAAAACAAATTACTACATTCATTTTATTAATCAAATGTAAAAATTAAATGTAAAAAATCACTATTTCTTTACAATGAGTAGCAGGCATGGAATGTGCGCGTACTGAATGAAAGAAGAGTGACAGAAAGTGCTGCGCAAATGGAAAGAAAAGATCGGCCAGGCTACCCTAGGACAATTGCTGACCAAATTGGCGACATACTGAAGAAGGGCAATGTCAAAAACAACCGGAATAGAACAGCTTGTATGACTAGATTGTGGTAGAGGCGAAAGAGTTGTGTAAGAGGAAGCCTACCCCTGAGTCATTGAGGTCAGTCATCAACATCATTGAGTCATCCTTCTCGTAACTACCAATATTTTGTTGCATATATTTATTCATGTACTAGCTGATGCCCGCGACTTTGTCCGCGTGGAAGAAGATAATGCGGCCACTGTAGGATTCCCGCAGTTAGAAAGTATCCAGTTTTTAGTTAGATAATAAAGCCGATCCGTAAGGTTTTAGTTTTAGCTTAAAATATAGGATTAGAAGCTAAATTTCTTTGGAAAATTTTAAGCTTTGACAGCACTAAAACTAAAATTCAGAATTGGCTTTATTAAGTTATTGAACAGTGATCTTCCTTCCTTCTTTAATTGTAATTAATGCCTCACTGCTGAGGATCGAACAGTGGTAACCATACCAAAACTCGTTCAGTAGTTTTAACGTGATGCTTGAAATACCGACAAAAATACCGAAAAAAATAATTTTTGTATCAGCATCCTACACCGCAATTTATTTGTTGGTATATCATCTATGTATAGACAGATAGACACGGTTCTATTACAGTTTTTAATAATATTTTAAATACTTACTTAACTTTACAATTTTCAATTTTTTATAGTGGTAAAAAAAATATTTATTTATTGTAACTGTCAAAATTTATTGAAAAAGGCGTTACTTTGCGGAAATCCATCATTAATTTGTGGATATATTAATAATAGCTTCTGCCCGCGGCTTCGCCCACGTGGCCTACAGGAAACAAATAACATTTTTTTCATAAACAAACATTATAAGTGCTCTCACTCCCTCTGGGAGTCAAGGTGTAGTGCTCGGCCTTTGGCCTCGCCAGAGTGCCAAATACGGGGACTTTCACATGCAAAAAGAGCTTCCAAAGTCAAGCGATAGCTCAGATCCAAGTTCAAACTCTGTAGGTCAAGCATGTACCAATTTCAGTATTTATGTGCATAGTATTTTGTAGGTGCTAGTAGAGCTGATGCCGGGCTCAACTGTGGAGGTACCACCATCTTACTCGCAAACACCCCCGAGTGTATCCGCGGCAGAGTAAGAAGACAGCTCTCAAACAAGCACAAAACCAGGTGGCGGACCTGGCCTGGGACCGATTTAGGGCAGTTTATCCATCCCCAATTGCTTGTGCGTCACTAGTGCGAGGGTTTCCGCACCACGCTCACCAACCTGCCTGCACAGTGTGTGTGAGTATGGGCAATTCATTCAGAAGACCTCTAAGGGTGGTAAAACCTTGGGAAGGCCTATGTACAGCTGTGGACCGACCAGGCTAATAGATGAGATAGATTTTGTAACCGATAGTATATTTTATTACCCACTTGCTGCGCGGTGAAAGAAAACACTCGCGCTACGGGAAAAAAAATCGACACTTTTAGAACTTGCATTATCTACTTCAGTAAAGAATGTGTTATTTTAATAAAATAGTATATTATTTTTGGAATCTTTTTCTAGGGATCTGTTAAACAGAAACGCGATTAGAGAAATTCGGCTAGATAAAAATATTTATTGAAACGAGGTCTTTTTCGACACCAATTCTCCTGGTTTGACATTTTGGAACGACATATGGACTGCAATTATATTTTATTAGATGGGTTTTAACAATATCTAGGTCCTGGTTAAACGAAATTTTGATAGCAACTTTAGTACATTTTATATAAATAAAAAACTGACTTTTTACTACTTTTCCTCGAGTCCGTCCTTCTCGCACGTAGGGATTTTTCGCATATGGAGTAACAGGGACGCTAAAACTTAATTATATCGCCTTAACTAATAAAATACAATGAAGCTAAGGTATATCAGGATCGTTGTAGATGAAGATCTACTGTTAGCTTTAGAGAACCTAATAAATGTTCCAATGCTAGTTTCTAAATAATATTGTTGAATGGACTACATAAAACTAAATTAAGTCCAACAAATTAGCGGTTAGATACGCTAACTATACTAGTGCAGATTTACTCGGCACAAATTATAGTATTGCTGTAATAAAATAGTATTTATGTGTTTGCTTTCAACACCAGCCAAGCTGTTGCAAGTAGAAATTTAAATTTTATTGCATTGAATAGTCCGCTTATTATTGACGTAAAAAATAACTTCCACTAACACTGATATAGGTAAAATTTGTTTATTGGTTTGTTTGAAGGATATAATCTCTGGATTTACTAAACCGATTTTGAAAATGCTTTTACTGTTCTTCTTTAGTTAGACTTGGTTAAACTCTCTGGATAACAAAAAATTCATAATGTAATCTAAAATTTTAAATAATAATTTATGTCATATTTCTTATGTTTTTATTTTATACACAAAAAACTTAACACAATATCAAACAACATTAAATTATAAATTA
Source organism: Ypsolopha sequella (assembly GCA_934047225.1). Taxonomy (NCBI): domain Eukaryota; kingdom Metazoa; phylum Arthropoda; class Insecta; order Lepidoptera; family Ypsolophidae; genus Ypsolopha; species Ypsolopha sequella. The sequence continues at coordinate 16,721,934 of OW204004.1, read as the reverse complement.
TAAATTAAAAATAATTAAGGAAATTTTGGACACCTATATATTAATAATTAAGTCAAATTAAGTATGCTGACCAGATTGCCACCGTCATTGGGCAAAGTATCCAAAAAGCTGGTGGCAATACCTTGCTGGATCTTGAGGCTAATACGTTGTTGACCAAAGCATGTACCTTAAGGTGGTTCTTACAGCTGGTGACCGAGAAAGCCACAATTAAGACCGGATTTTAGTCAGACGTTAATTTCGGAAAAAATATTTGGTATGCTACAAAATATGGTCTCCGGTATGGGTTCGGGCGGTTGATTGGATACCACCTTGTATAATGATAGATTTTACCTATCAAATTAATCGTATATACAACGTGTAACAGAAAGGTGTAACCATATTTGAAGAGCTTATTCAGTCAATGGTATAGAACAACTTTTACTATTTAGGGAGCCAACACCGAAATCTCAAAAAAAAACTGCCCTTCCATACATTTCGGCCGAGCGGCACTGCATTTTTCTATGAAACAGGAAATTATTTTTTTCGAGATACAGGTTTCGTTCCATAGTAAAAGTTGTTTTACATTGACTGAATAAGCTTTTCAAATATGGTTACACCTTTCTGTTACACGTTGTATATTGCTACATAAATTAAATAAACCGTTAATTTAGTTCATGTACATTTATTATTTCATTACATACATTTTTATAAGATTAAATTTGACTCGTAAAAAGTGTATTATGTATACCTACGTTACAAAATAAACTATTTGAATATGAATTTGAATATGTGGAATGATGTGTTTTGATAAGAATTTTTTTTTTTCATTGACTTAACAAATTCAATACCAAACAGGGTCCAATTTAATACTAAGGTCCGATTTAATTAATTAAGTATGCAAAGAAAGAAATTAAACCTTAGTCAAATTCAAGTTATTATAACAACAAATGAGTTCCTTCGGTTAATTTAGAAGAGTTTTAGCTACAATTTATTTAACACAATTTTTCATTATTTTTAAGCGCCTTTTTTCACTATCCGGTGACCCAGTTTCACTCAAGGTCGTCTGTGGCTACAACAGCCTTAAGACATTCAAAATAGAGCTTTTAATAGTATCATGGAAGATATTACTCAGCTACCCATAAGATGTATCAGGTAAGTCTTAAAACATTCTCATAGTTATTTTATTATCTTTATTTCTCCACAACAACTTCATTTTCACGTTGACATACCACGTTAATTAACAGACATTTAAAGATGGAATGAGAGGATATCGCTGTCCTTGTCTAACGTATGCACTGTAGGTACTCCATCTCATTATTGTTAAAGTACAGTGGCTGTGAAAGAAGGGTTAGTAAACTGTTGGATTTATTTTGGGGCTCATAAGTAATAATGTTTTTAATGAAATAAATCAATAAATAATCAAGCATTAATCTTCTTGATTTTTAGATAATTTAAAAGGGACTTGATCTTACGATTTTAAGTTAAAGTTTGCCCCTCAGCCCATAGGTAGTTTCAAGATACAAAAAGTATTGTAATTTCCTTCTATTGCGATATAGACGAATTTTTACACATTTACAAACATTAATAACAACCCACTTAAAAATTATTACTATGGATTAACTTAATTAATAAAAAAGTTATTTAAAAAAATTACATCGGAATTAAACATTATAAATAGTTTTCCAACTTTTCCAAAGAGCGAGTGACCGACATAAATAATTTTCATGTTTAACTTAAATTTTTAAAACATCGGGTTTCTGGATATCCGCTTTCTGGAAAGTTTTGTTCAGTAGCCTAAATTTCTGTCATGGCTGTTTTTTTATCCTGTAAAGCTGCCAATAAAAATAACTATTACAGAAAAATACAAATTACGTACAATTGCGATAGATACGAGGACATAAGATTTATCTAGGTGGTCTTTGAATTTAATAGCAAAACTAGTTTTTATCCCCTGCCGCACCACTATGACTGCCGTATTTGCACATTTGATAACATCGTCGAACTGACACAAAATTGTAACTGCAGCTGAGAATAAGTTACTTTCCACCACACATTGCCACTAGCGCAAAGATAGGCGAAACTTCATGTCAAGGGGGTTGACTTGGTCTGAAACTTTTAGAACCACTGGCTTTGGTCCCTCATTTTTTTAGGTTTGCTTTTACCCTTCCACTTTTTGGGCGAGCGCTCTTTATCTTAAGTATTAATATCATTTGGTGCAACTATATAGGTAAATATATATAAATGAAGCAAAATTATTATTAAATATCACGATAAAGTCCAAGATACATTTCGGGCCCCACTGGGAATCAGTTGGAATAATAATCAGAAATATATTTCAAGTTTAAAATTTTCTTTTATTTATTACTAGCCCATGTCCTATTGCTGGTCTATAACTACATTTGTGCAAACTTTCTGCCCAATCGGTTCAGTAGGTACGGCGTGAAAGAGTCACAGTGCATCGGTTTTTTATAGAAACTTGACACCTTATTGCCTTCCATGGGAACCGTTTTATTAGATAAAAAGTTGCCTTTCTAGGTCTAGAACTACATTTTTGCAAAATTTCATCCAAATCCGTCCAGCTGTTTCAGCGTAAAGAAGTACCGAACATACAAACTCACACACACACAAACTTTCGCATTTATAATATTAGTGGGATATATATTTAAAGTTATATATGTGTACTTTGAGATGGCCTCTTTTGCAAACATTTTTCAGTATCTAATTGATATCGTATCAATGCAAACACCAACAGTTTAAGACCAAGACAGTGATTCTGGCAAGTGCGAAGAAGTCTGCTGCAGCAGATTTCGAGTGATTTTAAAAGGGATTTTCTACGGAAATGATTGATTTTTCTGCTTTCACAATATTTGCGCACGCACCAGAATCGTTGTCCTGGTAACTTGGTCAGAGGGTAATTTAGCATGGGGTTACACTTAGAGGTTCAGTAAGAACTCCTCCAATACTAGCTATATAGCTTCAGTCACGTTGCTGTCTTGTTATGGGGACAAAGCCGGGCTTATGTCTCAATTTAGAGACCACACTGGTCAAAGAATTTAGTTCAGAGCAGTCAGGTAGTGTGGGAGATTACACAATACGGGGCTAGGTTTTTGAGGTCTGTGAACATGGATGTGGTTTTAATGATGGCGGCTTTAGGGCGGTAAAATTTAAAGATATTTTTGTTTTGGTTGAAGAAAGGGTGCTAAGATTCAGTTGAATAAGAGAACAGATAGGGTTGTATAAAAGTTTGGATGCTAGCTCGATTGGTGAAAAATGACTGTTTGGTGAAAATTGATGAATAGTGAAGGGGCGAAAATTGGCTTTATTCGACAAATCTTATCTACTTTGTACAAAGCTCAAGTACGGTCATGCGTGGAGTACAAAGCTAACTTTGGGATGTCTCTGCCAAATCAGTAGTCTGTTGGCTGCTCTGGATTCAATTGAGTGCCACGTCAATAGATTCGTTGGCTATGAATCGGTAATGAGTGCTGTAGGGCTGTAGTAAAAAAAATCATAAAAATCAGTCTTGACATAACGACGTTACAACACCTTCAGCTTATTATATTTGCTTTACAGCGCTAAATTAAAGCTATACCTAATTGCAGTACTAAAACAGGTTATTTAACAATTACTTTTCATACTTTCAACTAAAACAAGTGTTCAGTTGATAATTGGTATTTAATAAGATACAGGATGAAAATTTTTTGTTAAATTTTTTTTTTCGTAATAGGTATCTGTTTTACATAAATGATTATTACTTCTGAACTACTGGACGAATCTTAATGCTGCTTTACATATATAAAAAAAAATATTTTGAAAGATTTTACATTTAAATCTTCAAGAAAACTTTTGATAGATTTATAATTAAATTCTGTATGTTTATGTAAGCATTTGGCTTTTCCTTACAAACATTTATAGATAATATAGTTTCAATTAATAGAAACACATAAAAATAGTTAATAAGCAAGATATATTTCTGTGTTCCTGTCAATTAATACTATAATCTATCAATATTTATCATAGATACGAACAAGTTGATGAAGTTGCAGACAACTTTAATGTTATTTGACCATTATTTGACCCAATGGCTAAGCTCACCTGGGCCAGTTAAGCGGTGTCTGAAAGTTCCACCATTCCCAACAGCGCCACATAAACAATGAAATACAAATATTAAAAAAAAAAATATATATGTAATTGAATTTTAAATTAAGCATACATTGAATTTTTGTTGTGTTTGGTATTATTATGTTTATTGCAAATAAAATTATTGTATCTTTAATATGTAACACCCTCTATACGTTGAATTTGTTTATTGTGCTTGGTTTTCAGATTTATGCATTTTGTCCATTGTACTCGTGGCTTTGCACGACTTGCAAACTAATTGTTTGGTTGTTAACATATTTTACTTTGGTTTTCTCTACATTTATTATCTTATAGTTAATTTTAAGAAAAATTACCTAGTACAATTTGTACGTACACTTTCGTCACACAAAATTTATAGGTTCCGCCAATTTCCTTTCTTAGGTGTTTTAAAAATTACTCTAAAAAAATAAGTTCGTTGTATGCATACATTTTTGTTTGTAAAACATTTTTCAATCGTGATGTCATTAGAATTTTTTCTTATTTTAAGAATAATAATATTTTCAACAAGCAACTTTTCTGTTTTTAGGATACCCTACCTAAAGGTAAAATTTGAACCATTGTGGTGAGACTGCGTTGTCCGTCCTTCCGTATGTCACAGCCTCGAAAGTTTTGAATTAATTCTGGCACAAAGTATAATTTGCCCAAATATAATGTGTGGTAAAAATTTTAATAATTTGAAATTGCCCAAATAAATGTGTCGCTATAAATGAGACAAATTTTATTCATCGTATAGTTATCCGATATGGGTATTAAAAGTTGATCAAAGTGTTGATTGTAAAAATATATCATTACACTGTAGTTTTCTACAAAACAATGGATACCCACCTTAATGCAAAAGAATGGACCAAAACTATTAAAAATAAACAAGCTAATATGCAATTACGTAAGAATTACTGAAAAAATAATTTAGGCAAGAAATAATGGTAATAATGGCACAAGCCAATAAACTAAAATCGTAAATAAGTCATTAAGTTACTGATTTTGACAAACCCGATTTTAGGACAAACTAGTTTGGCTTAGGCCAAAGTGGTTTTGGGTTGTTATAAATAAAGTAACCACGCTCTCTTTTGCGATGAAGGACTCCCAAAACTAGTTTGTCCTAAAATCGGGATTGCCCAGTAACGGATGTATGTTTAAAGAACAGCAGCCATTTATTTCGATGACAGCAGCCCATATTTCTGTCGCCTACGCGAAATTGACGTGTTGACGTGTAGGGAACACAGAGTTGACACGCACTCAATACTTGGTATTTCCGTTAATGCTGGCGCAGTTCTCAACTCGATTCGTGGTGGTTGAAATTTCGAACAAAACCATATTAAAATAAAGTTCTTAGCAGCTCGCACTGCAACATGGCTGTTACATCAGTCGGTGCGGCTGAAAAGTACGAAAATAGTGTGTTTTTAATTTATTTGATCTAATATAAAATTAATTTCCAAGAACTGAGAAAACCAAATCATTTTATATTATTGTGTCTAGAAGTTTACACATTTTCATACTGTTTCGATAAAAACTGCAGCAGTTATGTTGTTACAAGTGAACAAAAAATCGAGAAATAAGGGTAAACTTTGAATTTTCTTGCTTTACTTCTGTATATTATAATACTCTCAAAATAATAAATTATGTTGCTTAACTTCATTAATCACAGTTTACAATTAAGATAAAATAAGAAACTCGTAGAAACCCAAGACTTCATGTTTATTGCTTATTTATTTCTATATATATATTTTTTTTTTTTTTTTTTTTTTTTTTAGTTGTGTTCCGAATTATGTCTTTATCTGATAAATAGTGCAGACAACCTACATCCATAGCTATCTAGTAAACGGGACGTGAATAGATTACTAACACTTATTGAAATAACACATAGTGATGATAATACTGAAAAAAAAAAAAAAACGACAATATTAAAATTATTACTTATAAAGTTTTTATTTTTATTTTTATGTAATCATTGTATGTAATTATTTCAGTTAATGCTAGCAGTCTACTTAAGTCCTGTTAAAATTTTATTTTTAAATGAAAATATAAAGATGTATATTAGCTACTTCCTACAGATGGAATACCAATATATTGCACTACAAATTGTAGGAACCATTGAAGGCACAGTAAATAAAGCACTCGAATCGACATCACATCACATCATCTAATATCTACGTCTATTTTTTTTTATTATTAGGTTATTTTCTGTTTCTTATACTTCGTATTATATAGAAGTATGCTGTGTTTTCGTTGCACTAAACTACAACTGTCTAACGCTTCCTAAGTTCCGGTGGCACGTACGGTGGGCCGCCATTCTTCGTCCACTCCCGCTCGAACTCGTGCTCAAGTATCTCCGCGCCGCGCTTGCGCGTGAGTCCCGTTTCGTCGAGACTTAACTCGCACATCTGCATGTCGTCCACACCAGCTTGCAGCAGCACCGGCGTCTTGTCCGGATGCAGCTCCATCTGTCGTGCGACGTACTGACCGTCGAAGTGCGCGTACCACCATCCGCGCTTGTCTCCTGCTTCTCCTGTAGGCGAGGGTCTCACGAACGGAATGCGGAAGTAACGATGTCTGGCGCCGAGGATCTCGCCCTTCTGTGGCAGGCGTGGGGTTTTCGTTGTAAAGAATCCCTTTAAAGTTCGTGTGCGTAGTTTTTCATAACAATTCCCGACAGCGTCCATGATAGATTGCGGCGCGCGTTCCTGATCGTTCATGGTCGTCTTCCTTGCATTCTTCGCCTTCCACGCGTGGTACACCTTCAGCCGGCGGTGGAACTCGTGTCGACACGCCTCTAATAACTCAATATCACAGGAGGTGTTGATTGTATCTCGCAACTCTGAATATTTCCACTTTGATAGATCGTACTTTTGTTTCCCTTGCATCACTTGCTGCATTCGCACTCGCTCTGATCTGTTTAACTTATTGTCTCCATTGATTGTGTCCATTGTGGGGAAACTGCGCAGTTGAGGCGGGGATCCTTCAACGTGTCCGTTGGTCTCTTTAGCCAACCGGACCGCCATTTCGTGGTCTCTACGTTCTTGTTCTAATCGTTCTCTGCTCTCCTGGTCTTCCTTAGCGGCTAGTTCCAACTGTTGTTGAATCTTGAGTGCTGTCTGTCTGTCTTCCTCTTCTTGCCGTAATCTTTCTGCTTCTTCCGTCTTGCGACGCGCTTCCATCTCCGCTTTAAGTCTCCGGTTTTCCTCCTCCTGTCTCACCCTCTCCTCCTCCCTATGCTTGGCCTCTTCAACGGCGCGCATCTCTGCCTTCATCTTGCGCAGCCGATCTTGCTCTTCCCTGTTCTTTTGGTCCACCATAGATCTCTGTAGCGACGCCATCTGTACTTCGGTTTCTTTTGTTAGTTTCGTGAACAGTTGCTCGATTTCAGCTGCCGTTATATTTTCATTACTCTTGATAGCAGCACAAGCAGATTTTATAGAATTTCTCAAGTTTTCTATATTCTTCTGCGCGCTCTGTTTCTCTTTCTTGAGCTGTGACGTCACTTGTTCCATTTGCGCCAGATTTTTCTCGATAGCCCGTATTTTCTTAATGCCACGAAGCCTCGGGCGATGCTTTTTCCGAACTAAATACCCTCGGAAAGCTGTTTGTATGGTGACGAGGCATTCGCGACGGTACAGGATCTTGTTCTTTAGTTTGATGATGGAGAGAGCGGCGAATATCGACTTCCGCCACCTGGACTTGACGAGCCACGCCAGCACTGAATCGACAATCGCCTTCAGGTTCTCCGGGTCAGACTTCATGATCGTATCGAACTCGGAGTACTTCCCGGGACGGAAGAACACCCGGGTCACGCCGAACTTGTAGTCCTTATCTGATAGCTTGAAGCTATGTAGCACCGCCTCACAGAAGGTCTTGGCCGGCAATGACTGAAGTTTGGACGGCAGATATGACTTGTACATGTTGTGTAGATCGAAGAACGGCGCGCGCGACGGGTAGCCGTGTTCCATTAGTTCTAGCACAGCAATAGTCCCGGAGCATTCCAGTTGTGTTAGTACTAAAGATCCCTCTACTGCGGAGCCGACCATGCGAGAGTTTGGCTTTATGCAGCGGACGAAGTTTGTGCCATTCTGCTTCAACTTGTCCATCAGCTGCGCCAACTGACTTTGGAACTTGGCACCCACAGATATAAAGTTGAGTTTCCCTTTAGCGTTGTTATTGTCTGTGTTCTGGAAGAGTTGTTGAACGAGCGCATTGTTCGACTCTTGGACGAGGAACTCGAGCGACGCGTGGAGGGCGTCGTTGTTTTTCTCTATGAATTGATTGGTATTGTAGCAGACAGCACCAGCGAAGTGTCGTAATAGGAATCCTTCGTCGTCGCGCAGTGTCCGGTGAGCCTTGAGGCGGGACGCGCGGGGTAACTGAAGTCTAGAGTTACTTCCACCGAGTTGCTTGTGAACGGAGTGCGTGAAATGACCAAACTCAGGTTTGGGTAGCTTTGATTCCTCATCCAACAGTTGGAAGATACCGTGGCTTTTACTTTCAATCAAATCAATACAGTCCTGGTTGTCGACGAATCTGATCTCCGGCACGTTGAGCCCCTCCCGTTTGTACAGTTCTTGTTCGTTCTTCAGGATGCGCTCGTTGAAGAACTGTTGCAGCTTCTCGTTGCAGTAGTTGATGCAGAACTGCTCGAAGCTGTTCATTTGGAAGTACTCAAAACCAGCAATATCAAGTACTCCAATATAGTATGCAGACGCTTGGAACGGTATACTAGTATTGATTCTGTGTACTATGTAGTCGAATATTCTACTGTAGACGGCTTTTGCTAAAGCGTCACGGGCGTTGTTAGCTTCGTAGATCTTCAGAGGGACCATAATAGCGGTGCCCTTGATGCCTCCCCTGGAGCTCTGCATCAGTCGCGAGACCAGCGACATGCGCAGTTCCCCGCTGTCCACGCCCAGCAGTGACGCAGCCGTGTTTAGAGATCCTTGTGAGCTAGGTTTCACTTTACAGCCGCCGCGCGCGTCGCCCGGGTCCTCTTCAAACTCGATGTTCCCGAGATGCAGTACAGCTGCCACGACTGAGTAGACAGACGCCTTCTCCGATTCCGATAAACCGACTCGGGATAGCGCCTGATGCAATCTCTGGAAGTCCTCGACATCATCAAGGATAGGGTCCCTTAGCCCTCCCTTAGCTTGTTGCTGCTTGCTCTTCTGAGGGGCCGTTATTTTCTTCTCAGATGCGGCCGACGTGAAGTATTGTGTACAGCCGTTCTTTAAGTACTGATAATCGTCCGGTTTAGTCAACCTAAGCGCCACCCTCATTTCCTGCGGCGCGCCGGCACAGAGTAAGTAAAACACGTGGTAGTTCCTCTCTTCGCTGCTCTGTGTACATATCCGGGACTTTTCCAGTAGATAATGGGATATATGCCCGCCCACCACCTGCCATTTGTTGTTGAAGTGAACCTCCATGAATTTTCCGAAACGTGACGAATTGTTATTTCGGGTCGTCTTCGCGTTGCCGAAAGCTTCAAGAATTGGGTTTGCATCTAAGATTTTCTGCTCAACGGGCCCGGCGCCCTTCGCCCACAGATCGCACAAGTACTTCAGTATGTATTTGGTTGACTCCGTCTTGCCGGCTCCTGATTCTCCCGATACGATGATAGACTGGGATTGCTTCAGGGATTTCATGTCTCGAAAGGCTTTGTCCGCTATAGCAAACACATGAGGCGGCAGTTCGCCCAGGGACTTCCCCTGATACGTCTTGATGGTGGCTGACGAGTACATGTCCTTGATCTCTCTATAAGGGTTCACCGCCAGCAGGATGTTCGCTACATATGTATATATTTTGTCGTTCTGGTATCTAGTGACTATGTTGTTTAGAAGTGTAGCCTCGTTTAGGAACATAAGTTCACAATTATCGTCAACATCCTTGTTCGGATCACCGGCGGGGAAGATGTCCTCGAAGCTGCAGACCTTCTTGGGGAACCTGTTGTCCAGAGGGAACACGTCCGCCTCGTCTCCCATCAGGTCGTGGATGCGCGACAGGATGTACGTCTCCGAAGGGTCGCGCGCCCACACCAGCTGCTTGTCCAGCGTCATCCTGGCTTCCGATGTTTCAATCCAAAGGATGTTACACAAGAATAAAATAAACTAGAACAAAATAATCATTGCTAGTACAGTCAAGGCACTTCACTTATTCAAAGTTCAGAGAAATAACTTGAAATTTATCACAAAATTTTACTCGGAATGTTTGCTTTCGCGACTCTCGTCGGCATTCATTTTATTGTATATTATAATGAAATTCAAGAAAAACCACATCACTATTTGTATCATGCAGATTACTATTGTATTTTTCTTTTGTTGAAAAATGCTATAGTTATAAAATGGTTACAAAGTTACTAGTTCAAGGTCGTTGGCGTTGGTAGAAGCCTTCACTGTGCCTTAAAAAAACCGGCCAAGTGCGAGTCAGACTGGATGATAAATTTAATGTTGGCAATTTTTTTCGTGAATTTCTCTTCCTTTATTTTTCCTGTAACCTTTACGTAAACACATATTATCACGATTTTTTTGTTTTGTTTATGTTTTCAAGGATTTCTCGAAATAGATGCAGTTAAATAAAGCCAAACCATATATTTTACAATCAACTTTTTAATACCCTTTTTAATATTATTTATAATAAATTTATAATAAATATAATTTGATACCCATATTGTATTTTTATAGAATATTTTTTTCATTTATTTTACATTTTTTATATTTCTATGTACAATAAAAATTTTTTTTACGGGGTCTATCTCAAAGACCAAAGTAGTTAGAAATTTGTATATTATGTACCATATGTTGTAATTAAACAAAAAATACTGACAACGCCGACTTATAATGTAGTTTTAGGGTTACGTCCCGGAGTACTCAACCAACTTAATTTTGCAATTTTGTTTTATAAAATTTTTTAGGTACTGATAAGTTTGTAATTTCTGTTCAAATTATCGAAGTATAATTATTAAATTAATATATTAACCTTTTAAAATGGCGCGGAACCCTCAGGGCGCGGGTCCTATGTACACTTAACCGTTTTTTTTTTTTTGGAATTGTACAATCTTAGGTGCTGAAGTGATTAGTACTATGTACAATTGAACAATAAAGCTTTGTGACAGACAATTTAACATGAACACCTTATTTTAACGAGAGATTCGAAAATAAAACTTACTAGAATTTACAGCAGTACATACTTTAGGGCAGTTTACTAGCAAATAAAAATAAATCAGTACATACATATAATAAAAGAGTAGAACCCGGTGTCTGTAAATTGAAGAAAAGTTATTAAAATAGAAAGGGGTGACTAAAAAAGAGATGATCTCAAATCAGCGAATTTTAGAATTCTTTCCTGTCTGTTTGTTCGCGCACATCTCCGAAATCACGAAACGGATTTTTATGTGTTTTTCACAGGTGAACAGAGCTTAATTTAGATTAGAAAATAGGCTTTGCTTCATTAAAATCGGATGACGGAAAAAAAATCATCGTCATTTAGAGATTTTTGCAATTTAATTTTCTACTGTTAGAAGTTTCATAACGGATAATAATTCCTGGCGATGAAGTCCTGTAGACGTCACCACGAACGGTTGTATAAAAGAAAAAAAAAACAATAAAACTTTGGTTATAATTATGTAGCATGTTAGAGCATAAAAAATCAACAGGTGGCGCTGTTCATTATTAGAACGCACATAAATAAATATTTTTCAATGCATGTGCTCGTAAAGGCCCTCTTTTTATGCATCAAAACCGAACAAAAAGTCGATTATTTTGCCCTAGGGCTTTATTATTATTATTTTTTTTTATTTATTTGCAATGTTTGGCCAACCTGCAGCCTTTCCTGTGTACCATAGATGTTATACTTTTTTTCCACTGTTTAACGGCTCTGGATACAATCCTTTTGAGCCAATCATAATTTAAAGTTCACAAGATTATATTTTGTTTTATTTCCTCACACTATGCATTGAAAAACGTAGTATGATACACGGGCGTAAGAGCAATAAATTACTCGGTTACGTTTAAAACACTCGCTTCGCTCGTGTTTTAAATCGTCCTCGTAATTTATTCCTTTTCGCCCTAGTAGCATAAACTACTATTATTATTTCGTTCAAATTGCAGCAATTGCATAACAGATGGTAAAACCTTCTTTGATGAAAAGGGTTAGGTACTATATCAACTGAAATTTGTAAAGCTAAATATATTAAACTCTATTAAAAAACTGTAAAAGAAAAGAGCTGTGTCTGTCTGTATATTGACGATATTAAAAAAAAAATAGCCGTATAGGATAGTGATACTAAAAAAATCTGAATTTTTGTCGGATTATCATGCATCACGCAAACACTACTGAATGGTTTTTCATGCAGTTACCACTGTACGATCCTCAGCAGCGAGAAATGGATTTTAGGGAAAGAAGGAAGGGAGACCACTGTTTGATAACTTAATATCCAACTTGAAAACTGGGATACTTTTTATTCCCGAGGGATTACACTGCGGCCGCATTATCTTAAAACAAATGTATTTTACTAGATTCCATTAAAAAAATAATCCACTTATAGGTTCACATACATGACGTGGACATCCGCTAAGAAGGGATTTCAGGAAATTCCCACGGGATCGGGAGAAACATGATACATGCAAGCAACGCCGTGGAATACTAGAATACTATTTACTCAAAGTGTAAACTCAGCTCTACGACGAAATTGAGCATGCTAGTAAGTCTTGCGCCACAATTCCATTCAAATACAATAACCTGGCTGATTAATTGTACCAGGTGTAAGACTTAATTAAGATCGGAGCACCTATTAACGGCTCTAGTAACAGTAGATTGAACTATTCATCTAAATTGTAGCCTATTGATTAGCAATCGAATAGCTTTAGATTACATTTACATTACTAGGTGTGAGGTGTGATAAGAGAATTCGAGCCGATTTCTAACGTTTCACGAAAACATTCCCCGCTTCGAAATAATCGGGCAAATTATGATTATTAATATTAAATGTATGTGTTTTTATTGCAATCGCTTTGAATACTCTAATAGAGTGCATTACAAGTTTGAAATCAATCAGAAACCATTTTTATAAAAGCACAACTATTTTGAAAAAAATCCTCGGGCCAGTTTTGAACCTGCCACCTCCTGCTTACATGACGGGTTATTTTTCAGGAGGGCCTCATACACTAAAACGGAGCTAAAAAAAACGTTTTTTTCTCCTAAATTTCGGGTGTTCTTGTCTATAGATCATTAAGTAGAGTGAAAATGTTTTTTTTTATATTAATGATCTTCGAAAATAAAGAAATGGGAGGATATCAAAGTTGTCATTTTTAGACCATTTTTGTTACGGGGTCTCTCAAAGACTAAAGTTGTTTGTAATTTATATTAATTATGTACCATATTTAAACAACAACCACTGAAAACGCTAATTCATGGTGTACTTTAACTGTTACGTCCCCGAATACTTAACCAACTTAATTTTGCAGTTTTGTTTCATACAATTTGTAGGTAGTAATTTCTGTTCAAATTATTTAAGCATATTAACCTATTTAAATGGCACGGAACGCTAAGGCTGCGAGTCCTACTCGCACTTGACCGGTTTTGTAGAACTGCTTTTACGAGAAATCCAAATCATTTGGCATGCCATTCAACGTATAATTTTTTAAATAAAAAAAACAATTTCTTTGTGTTGCACTGCATGATTTTTTTTGTAATTTTATCTGTATATTATTCATTATTTAAGACTTTATTTTATTTTGTTTTTACCTAATGTCAATTGAATTTAAAATCGATTGTCAAAACTTATTTTAAGTGTTCTGTTTTTTCCTTTCTGCATCGAACAGACAAAGACAGGACGGTTAAAATAAGGTTAGTCCTGTCAAATAAGTTAAGTCGTGTTATAGTGCGCGCCAATCTTTTAGTCGCCTCTGATTGAGTTACGAGTAGAGATGAAACGGATAGTGATTTGGCCGGATACCGGATACCGGATATCCGGCGAGGCACTAGGCCGGATAGCCGGATATCCGGCGGCCGGATATCCGGCTCAAGATATGCGTTTCGCACTAATTGAGCAAGTCTAAATATTACGCACCAAGGTGCGTGCGGGTGCAAGTGGGCGAGATTATTCGTGCATTTTTTAAATGAAGATCATTTCTAAATGATCGTATCACAATCATACAAATGCTGTTTTGCAAACGCGAAACAATTTCCGATCCTAACAAAATTTGCAAGTATGTATCTTTTGTCTCCTTAGAGTGATATATACTGTATATAAATGGACAGGTATCTTTAAATGAAACCGCGTAATATACTGTTCATACTGAACAAATTTTCCAAAGTATAAATATTGAAAAAACAAAATTGAGTCTGCCCGGCCAGTGCCCTTTTAAAATTTAAAGTAGGTTTTCAAAATGAGTATTTTTTTCATTTCCACAAGTATGTTTCTTTGGAAAAGTTGTTTAGTATGATTTCAGTATGACCATGTGTTTTTATTAAAAGATACATGTTGAGTTACATTCGGTACATTGTGAGAGCAAAAGAAGCTGGTGTAATGTATGAAGAAAAGCATAAACGTTTATTCCCAACAATTGATGTAAAGCTTGTCTTTATCTACCATAGCTCAATTCTTATTCACTTTACGTATTACAATTTAGATTATTTAATCATTGATACAACTATTTTGTCATTTAAACGACTTTTTGTATGTTGAGTTAAGTATCCGGTATCCGGCCGGATACTGACTACTATCCGGCCGGATACCGGATACCAAAAATATGGCCGGATAGGCCGGATACCGGATAGTAACCGGATATCCGTTTCATCTCTAGTTACGAGTGCAAGCTTGCGCAGGTACAGTCAAGGAAACAATAATATGAACGGTTGACTATTAAATGTTTACTATAAGTGGGAAGGTATACTTGTTGTACATAGCTATTTAATATATATTAGTATTTTAGTGCAATCTTAACTGTTTAATTAAAACAAATTAATATAAACACCATTTTCCTACATTGTCGCCTTAAAACGCTATAACGACCGCGAGGCATAACAACAACAATAAACTTTAACAAACTAAATCAACAAATAAAGGCAACACGAACAGATTCAACGATTAACTTAACGAATCATGGAATTTTTTCCACGAACGTACTTTTAATGCAACGCGCGCGTGTGTAGTGTACGGACGTAGCACTAACACTAACGCATACTGTTGACACCTGCCGAACGGCGAGCGGGGGGTGTGGTGAGGCATGCAGGCGGGTGTGCTCCGCGCCCTCGCTCCTGTAACGTCCCCCTGACACCGTAAAACGGCTAATGCGTCGATTCTTGGGGCTAGCTTCAGAGGCGACTAAAAGATTGGCGCGCATTGTACACTGAATACACCAATGTCATTCGTAAATTTTTGCCGGAGTTTTACTAAATTTTACCAATATGGCGCATTTGTTTCGGGCACACCACTAAAGTAAATTTGAGAATTTTAATTAGTTTTCTTTTTTTTTTTAATAATTCTTAACATCTGAAACTAATAGCACGACTTTAAATAATATATAAAGATATTTTTATTCATAATTAATATTATACGTCTACATGTACACATTATATAAAATTATTTATATAAAAATCATTGTTTTAATTTTAAGTAATAATGCATGTGAAAGACAATAATTAATACAAAAATAATCCTAAAGAAATAATTATAAAAAGAAAATTGCCTCTAGATCACTGCACTGCGGGAGAGTGCACAAAATACTTGCCACATTACCTCTCTGTATGGCAAGACTTATACGCTGGCCTAGATAAGAGCCAGCTCGCCGGTCGCCGCTAGTAAATAAATAATATGTATTTACATATGAAACTGCCGAAATTTTCCTACAGATTCATGACTTCATAATTCCTGAAATTCAATAGCTATTTCCATTATTTATTTTTTGTTCGAAAGTGCATTTCAAGGTTATAAATCTACCTATACGTATTCAATTTTGTTTTTATTTTCAGTTCTATAACCAAAATCAAATTTCCAAAAACAGTTCGTCCTAAATGCCACCCATTTCTAAAAACAGTTCGTCCTAAATGCTACCCATTTCTAAAAACAGTTCGTCCTAAATGCCACCCATTTCTAAAAACAGTTCGTCCTAAATGCCACCCATTTCTAAAAACAGTTCGTCCTAAATGCCACCCATTTTTAAAAACAGTTCGTCCTAAATGCCACCCATTTCTAAAAACAGTTCGTCCTAAATGCCACCCATTTCTAAAAACAGTTCGTCCTAAATGCCACCCATTTCCGTGATAAGATTCGTAATAATTTTTTACAGCTGACTCTTTTCAAAAATCAAACATAATGTTGCTGTTAGCTTAATGTTCTCATTCATATACAAAAGAAATTACATTATTTAGATTTGTCATTCCTAAAAATATTCAAAAATGTTAGTACTGAAAATTGAAATTCCTTCAAATTCTCTTTATAAAACGGCATTTTCATATGTAAAGACTTAATATGCAATGCTTTTTTGACATAACTCATGAATCTTACTCAAGAAATAATTCCTAGTGTTAGAAAAGCTGTCTTTTTAAGCTGTCTCCGACACAACTTAAAGCTAAGTTACTTTTTCTGTTCCTCACATAAAGTACGCTAACTAAGATGTTGTGGGTCGGAGGTTTATGGGGACGTCGAATGCGACTTTATGAGCTTTGAGCTTTACTGGGTGTTACTTGTTCATAGACTTTTCAATATAGTCCCCCATTCTCAGCTCAGCTTTTTAAGAAAATTTAGAGTCTCTGAAAGTTCTAAGTGTTATTTCATTCTTGTGTTAAGGTATTTTTTTATACAAGTCGGTTTTAATGTTATATAATTAAATAATCTTGAAACTTATTGTTATTGTTGTTTATAAGAGTAATTTAAATTAAGTCTTTTATTTAAATTATTAATAGATACGAACTTACCGAGAACTCCTTTCGTAAAAAATAGTCATAACCGAAAATATTTAATAAATATCTATAGTTTCTCTGCTCTGTGTACAGAATATATCTATACAATATATATATTTCTTAGTGGTATGGGATACTTAAGAAGCCCCTTTACACTTGGATTTTTCTCAAGATTCATATGAAAGGTAAAAACTGAATGCGAAGTCAACAGCTTATTTTCTTCGTATTTTTTTTATAAGTATTATCTAGCAACATCTATCTACATCCCTATGTAGCTAAAAAAACAAAATTTCATGAAACACCATCGAAATAGCTGTCAATAATATTTTTTCTATAATTTTTTTTTTTGATATTCTTATTTATAGACACCAATGGAAACTTTGCGATGGCAGCATATACAATACATAGGTATTAAGGTTTTGGTGAATAACTATTGAGTGAATTTTGAATTTAAGTGTTCTGTTTCGATTAATTGGAAAAAGGCGAGTTTTTCACAATCCGGCTGCTAAACCGCTCTTCAGCTAATTTAATAAGCTTATTAGAGCTTTTTATCACTGAGTACCACTTCTCTACCTGTGTAAACCAGCCTTAAGACTAAAGATCCTAAAGGATTACTCGCTAACTAGAACGGACGAAGAATAATAATAGTACTACGTAATACTACACAAATAAATTTATTACACTTAGAATAGAGATGGTCTATACATATGTATAAAAGTCACTAAAAGTAATTTTAATAAACTTAGTTTCTAATTAAGGGGGTATTTCGTCAAAATGGACATATTTTGAAGTTGTTGCTGTTCAAAACAAGTCCCAAGTTGAATATACATTATATTATATTGTATTAGTATAACAATTTTTGGACCTTTTTCTAGATTTAGGGCTATCAGAAACGCAATTGAAGGAATTTCACTCGATAGAAATAATTATTGAAATGAGGTCTAAATTTACACTTTTTTTGATATTCTGACAAATTAGGATAATAAACACACTTCGAAAATACTTATTTAGATGGGTATTAACAATACCTAAATTACTGGTTACGGAAATTTTTATAGCTATTTTAGTTAATTTTGTATTAATTTAAAACCGACTTTTTGTAAATTTTCCCAGATTCCGTCCCTCTCGCACTGCAGGTCTTTTCGCCTGGAGCAACGGGGACCTTTGCATAGACGACATATCACCTTAAGTACATTAGATATCTTATTGGTTTTCACAAAAAATCACATTAACCTTCCAAAGATAAAGCGCAAGTAAAAGCAAAAGGAAACATATTAACGGCCAACATATGTATTATAATAAAGCGCTGTCCACACCAGCTTTATTCCAAGTCCCACAAATCGCTTAAACTTGTTCAAAGTACACCATTATTTGTATTGACCGGGAACAAATTATGACATGACATTGTACCCAACAAAAGGCAAAGAAATTAACCGACTCTTTAGCCTCAACGTTTTCGGTTTCCAACATTAATTATAACACCTCCTTATGTTTAAATTTATTGCCGTGTTTTGTTGTTCATTACCCGTTTTAAGAGTTGTTCGCTAGTTTTTTTGTTGTTGCTCGTTTAAGACTGGATTTGGTCCCGTTTAACTGAAGATTAGATGCGTGTCCGTGAGAATTTTGCTATTCATTTTTTTTTTACAAATTGGTTTTATGGAAGTATATTTTCTGTCACAATAGTTTTTGTTCGTCTTCAACATTGTATCCTCCAATTAATTTATCTTACCCCAAGCAATGTGTTCGTTCTCAGAAAAATTTAAAGCTTTTTCAGGTCTGAATTACCAAATTAATAATAACAACGTGATAGGAGGTGAGCCCTGCTTCGGGGCTACGCTTTTTAGGATATCCAGCACATTGTCATAAAACCACATTGTAGTCTGATGAATAAGCGTTTATTCAGCTTTTGGCAAAACAAATAATCTTTACCCAAATACTATGTATATAAATTTCAAAAAAGTCATTGGTGCATGCTTTGACCAGCAGGATACGAACGCGTAATAGTTTTACCACCTGAGCTACCGCTGCTTCTAATGTTTTGTATACAGTGTTTTAGTTCTAAGGATAATATTCAAATGCAATGTTTATTGTTTAATGAATTAAATAAATTAATGAAAATGAATGAATTATAGTTTCAAATATTTATGCATCCTCTGGACAAAATGAAGTCACAGAATTTTTAGAAGAAGAAGCCAAAGGAGAAATAGGTTAGAGATAGGATCAAAAGATGGGAGGAGAAAAAATCATCTACTAATCTACTTAAAGAACTAGCAAAAGAAAATTTCAAAGAATTCAATTAAAGATTGAAGTTTTTTCGGCCAACAAAATTTCAATGTTCGTTTGTTTTTGAAGATATTCGGTAATAATGAGAAATCCCTAAAATTACCGAGGAAATCTAATCTCACTAACGGGTCCAATCACACAGCCCAGTTAAAATAAAGCCTCAGGCTCGATATTGGGTGTTTATGTGCATTTAATTTATTGCCCCGGGCGGTGTTTTTATGGTCCGCGATCTTTAAAGCCACGGAGAGAATTTATGGGGAGACGTTTCAATCTGGGCGATCTTAGAGCATGAGTTCAAATATTTTCATAAGCTATAATTTTGGGTTATCGTCCTTTTGCGTTTTGGTATGCAGGTGCTTTGATTAGAAAACAATTAGAATTAAAAGAAAATCCAAATTTTTTTTTTAATAAGTACATTTCAGAATTTTATCGAAAAAGAAAATCTATAACCTTCTCTAACCTTTTTGCAGAGGTAAAGGTTTCTCAAATAGGGTTTTTTGCATAATTTATGCAAAAGTAGTAACCAATTGTTCGGGTCTCTCTCTACGCAGATATGTATGATTTAATAAAAGGTTCATTTTACATTATACACACGCAGAAACGAATAACCGAGCTAAATTTGAACTCGATAAAAATATATACAATTAAAACACAAACTTGAACATGCTCTCAAAACACGATGCTGTAACAGCCATTTAAAAAAGACTATAAATAACACACCTAAATGCTAATAACAACTGAAATATATAGTATAAAGTACTGTTTTGCTAGTTTCACCAACATAAACATAATTAAATATGTAGTAATTTGCTGATGACTATATTTCTTCAATAGCTTTGACAAAGTTAAGTTACTTAATTGTGAAAAACCCGCCTTTTTCTAATTAATCGAAACAGAGCACTTAAATTCAAAATTCAAAACCACCTATCTATTGTGTATGTTGCCATCGCAAAGTTTCCATTAGCTTCTATAAATTAGAATTTCAAAATTTTTAATTTAACAATGAAATGTACCTTCTTCTTTAAATTGAATAAAAAGTGATAATTTTTAGACGAGATGTTTGCAAAAGACTGCACGTATTTCGCAAATGTGACGTCACAGATAATATCCCTTATTTTGGATCCCAGTGAGCTTTTCCTTTATATTAGTTCAACGAAATTAACCCAGCTGTTTTAATTTATACCGAAATCATCAAACTTTGTTACAAAATTCGCAAAAATACTTGATCAGCCCCAGCGATGAAATGACTTGTTCTACAATATTCCCCATGAAATAGAATCCGGTGTCATAAACTGTACCTTTCAAGCTATAAACCGTGTGGACCCTGACCAAGTCGAAGGTCTCCACATTCATAATACGAACAAAGTCACTGGATACGATCCGAGTAATTGGAACTTATAGGTTAGTGTCAATAGGAAAATGTAGCTGTTTTATAAATAACGTATATATATATATACAAGGTGTAACAGAACGGTGTAACCATATTTGAAGAGCTATTCAGTTAATGGTATAGAACTACTTTTACTATGGAGCCAACACGAAAATCTCAAAAAAAAAAAAATCTGCCCTTCCATACATTTCAGCCGAGCGGCATTGCATTTTGCTATGAAAAAGGTAATTTTTGTTTCGGGATACAGGGTTTGTACCATAGTAAAAGTTGTTCTATACCATTGACTGAATAAGCTCTTCAAATATGGTTACACCTTTCTGTTACACGTTGTATATATTAGTAGTTTATGCTACAAGGGCGGAAAGGAATAAATTGCGAGGACGATTTAAAACACGAGCGTAGCGAGTGTTTTAAACGTAACCGAGTAATTTATTGCTCTTACGCCCGTGTATCATACTACGTTTTTCAATGCATAGTGTGAGGAAATA
Organism: Ypsolopha sequella; assembly: GCA_934047225.1. Taxonomy (NCBI): domain Eukaryota; kingdom Metazoa; phylum Arthropoda; class Insecta; order Lepidoptera; family Ypsolophidae; genus Ypsolopha; species Ypsolopha sequella. The sequence continues at coordinate 16,700,772 of OW204004.1, read as the reverse complement.
AAACAAATATAATCTTGTGAACTTTAAATTATGATTGACTCAAAAGGACTGTATCCAGAGCCGTTAAACAGTGGAAAAAAAGAGTATAATATTTATGGTACACAGGAAAGGCTGCAGGTTAGTCAACCATTGTAAATAAATTAAAAAAAAATTATAATAAAGCCCTAGGGCAAAATAATCGACTTTCTGTTCGGTTTTGATGCATAAAAAGTGGGCCTTTACGAGCACTTGCATTGAAAATATTAATGCTGTTATCTCAAGATATATTTCGAGTCCGACCTGGACCCGGCATCAGTTGAGTATCATTGACATTGACATATATAATATAAAAGTATATGACATGACAGTTCATGACATAAAAACATATAAAACCTAGACTACCTATTTACAATAGGTAGGTCTAGGTATTATATGTATATATTATTTCATATACCTATTTATATTTTGTAAGGCAGCTGTTTGACATGTCTACACAAAACTACAATAGGTCCATGGGAAATCGTGAAGATAATTTTAAATGGAACACATAACTGGCTTTTTGAGGTTTGGTCTTTAGTTTGTTTACACGACAGCAGAACTTCGGTATCTGAGCGTCTTTCTGTCCAGGGCACAATTCAAGCTAGGCTGATTGACTGATGAATTTGGTATGGATAGTTGGAAAATTATCTCACAAAGACCCGGCTTTTTGAAGTTTGGTCTTTAGTTTGCTTACACGACAGCAGAACTTCGGTATCTGAGCGTCTTTCTGTCCAGGGCATAATTCAAGCTAGGCTGATTGTCTGATGAATTTGGTATGGATAGTTGGAAAATGTATCTCACAAAGACCCGGCTTTTTGAAGTTTGGTCTTTAGTTTGCTTACACGACAGCAGAACTTCGGTATCTGAGCGTCTTTCTGTCCAGGGCATAATTCAAGCTAGGCTGATTGACTGATGAATTTGGTATGGATAGTTGGAAAATTGATGAAAATAATTATTTCGATGCATTAGGTATATTTTGAAAATCGTGTCAAATAAAGTGTATTTTCAAAACATTTCGTTGGTTGACCCCGTTCATTATTAGTGACGTACACTTTGCAATTTTTTGTATATTTATACATTCAGTGACCAAAAATGTCCATATTGATATACATAGCAATATATAGATAGGTATAATAATATAACTAGCAAAACCCAAAACCCACAACCGTTTCATAAAAAAAATATACAAGGTGAATTTGTAAACATCGTCCAAATTCATACTTGAGCCTTGGTAAGTGATCAGCATCATGAACCAATAACGATTTTTGTAAAATTCATAAAATGAAATTTCGACTCCCCATAGTGATTCACTCAGAACTGGGAGTGAATTACTATGGGAAGTCAAAATTTCATTAAACGAATTTCACAAAAATTGTTATCGATCCCTGATGCTGATCACTTACCAAGCATCCAGTATGAATTTGGACGATGATCATAAAGTCACCTTGTACATCTATGGTGTGATTTAACTTGATTTGCTTTAGAATAATTAGTGACAGTTCTTCAATGATATCACATTCTGAAAATATATTGTATTAGAGATCCGTGTGGGGTGTCTAAAGTATGCTACTTTTTAAAAAGATTGCAACTCCATTGACGAAGTCCGTACATTATTATTTCTATTTATCCATCAGTCTGTCTTCGTCCACTGCTGCCTTTCCAAGATTTCGCCACTTTTGGTGGTCCTTTTTGAAGTGATTTCCATACTTACACATGCTGAGCAGGCGGGTTGGTATAGTTTTTTTTTTATTTATTTTTTTATTTAATTATCATGTTTTGTATATATTTTTGTCTTATAAAAAATATCTATTATATTTTATTCTGTTTATGCAGTTATATAATTACATTATTTATGTTATATAGCCTTTTAAAGCGTTTGCAACGCAGCCAAAAAGATATTCGCTTCAAGTTCTGTTTATCTCCTTTATCATAGAGTCATCGAGGTCAAGACAATTCATAATTAGCAATTTTTAATCACGTTTTTCCCAGAGGCCCGGGTTCGTAACTCCATCATTCCGTTACTCACTCACGAAGTGTCATTGATCGGTTTTTAACTATTGAAATACCCTGATTTTACTTATTACTATTCGTAAAACGTTTACGATTTTGCAAAGGTCTCTTTCCAAACATGTTTATTGCAATCAATCTTACAACTTTTTGTCTAACGCTTTAAAAGTAAGGCGATAATAATTAGTAGTAATGATTTACATCATTAGTTTATAGGTAGCTTAATAAAATGTATGTATTTAAGCAGTTGTCTCACATGTGTAGGACAATGTGTAGTAGGACAAACCTTCACCAGAAGGCTCCCCTGACGCGAGCGCTACAACTGCTCAACAGGATCCACGATCACACAGACATATTTCTCTGTTCTCTGAGTGAATTCACAAGAACAGCGTTGTATATTATTTGTTATCTATAAATTTTTTATTGTTGCTTGTATTATGTGTTTGTAGTTTAGGGTGAAAATTGTAAATATGTACTACGTCTATTGTTTTTATATGTTAGCTGCACTATCGCATTGGCCTAGCTGTTAAGATAGTGTAATGTAGTTAATAAATAAATAAATGAAAAATAAAAAAAAATAAAAAATGTGAAAAGTAAATAAAATCTGGTGAGTTATACAAACTATATATACTTGTCTAAGGTTTAAAAATGATTGTATCTGTGAGCGATTCGCCGCTTTGTACTTTGACAGCAATTCCCATGGCTAAATTTCTAAAAGTTTTTTTTTTTATTTTTTGTCAGAGAATAGGACAAAGTTTTCATTATTTTGGTATATAAATTAATCATAATCTTTTTATGATTTTTTAAAGAATTGTTCGACAAAATTACGTATTATACTGACTGAGATATGTGATTGCTTTTAAAAAAAAGTTATCTGTGTCTGTCACTCTACTCACCTTTCATTTATCTGTCCAATCAGTCGGAAGCAAATTATTATAAATTTATCTTGATAGCAAAGGACACATTTCTAAACAGCCATTTCTCCAGTGACGTCACACGAAGGCAAATAGAAGTTGCAGCTTTTTCGTAAAAATATTCATCATCATGAGGTTTTTTGTGCCACAATTTCTAAAATACGTCTTATTAAACCTAAATATCGACCTACTTCTCGAATTAACACATCTTAACATAATTTTATCTATGCGAAATTTATTTCCAGTTTTATGATCGACTTGGACAGACATACAAACAATTCTGACAACTCTTTGATATACCTCTACAATGCAATGATCGGTTTCTAATAAAGACTCGTTTGGACCTTGTTGGAATTAATTATTCAAATGGCTAGATATTCATCGCAGCGGAGTCTTTGTGGCAGACATCTATTGTTACTTTTATACCCGTAAACAATATTTCGACGAATACAGGTTGCTTACTGTCAGTTTTTTTTAATACTTTTAGATTCACATACAATGTTAGTAAGATTATATGTTTAAAACTATAACATGCGGCTTGAACACTCACGTGTGATTGCTGTTGACTATATGCCAACCGTTTCACTGATACCATTTCGGCATTATCAAGGCGAGTGTCGTTCTTAGGACGACGACGCGGCTTTCGCCGTCGTTGTCAAACGGGTGAGTGAGTGAGTCAAGCCGCATGTAATAATAATTTAGTATGTCAGCTGACGCGAGTTTTAATAATATTATATTTAAAAGTATTTGTTGAAAAATCTCTGAGAATATTTTATTTTAGGCCAAGCTCTGAATTTTGTACACTAGAAGAGTCTTGTAGACCTTGGTGATTAATCTGAATAAGACAAGACAAGACAAATACTCTTTATTGTGCACCATATAAAAGAAAACTTACAGAAGAAAACAATTACAATTAAGGTAACAATTGGCGGCTTTATCGCTTTAAGAGATTTCTCCCAGACAACCTTTGTCTCTGTTGCAGGCCCGCAATAGGCAGATATATGGGTTCGAGCACCATCCGAGATTTATTTTTCTAATTTATGGAAAAACCAATTACAAACAAATTTTTAATATCAGATGGCGCTCGAACCTGTATCCGGCTATTGAATTACGCACATTCGACAGCGTTTGTTTTAAAAATACTTTTATAGTAAATGTCATATAATTTTAGTCCAAAGGTTGTATAGTGCCAGACGACATTTTCATAATCCGATAAGGACAACACTGAGGAACGACCATACCACGATATTCCAAATCGCCAATAGTCAATAACGCCCATCGCAATAACAAGTTAGTTTTGTTTCCCATTTCAACATTTTCTGTGGACATTCGAAAATTGTCGAAACGCCTGGTCGATGCCTCCAGGGACCCTCGGGCTGGGACTCACCTCGGCCAGAGAATCGGTCTGGCCATACAATGGGGTAACGCCAGCCTGCTGGGTACTCTCCCACACGACGGCAGTGACTTTGACCTTTTTATTTAGTTTCATTACAAATTACTTTTAGGTTCTAGTTTTTAATATTTTTCAATGCAAGTGCTCGTAAGGCCCCCTTTTTAAACCGAACCGAACCGAACAGAAAGTCGATTAATTTGCCCTAGGGCTTTATTATCATTATTTTTTATTTATTTATTTACAATGGTTGGCTAACCTGCAGCCTTTCCTATGCACCATAAATGTTATACTTTTTTTCCCACTGTTTAACGGCTCTGGTTACATTCCTTTTGAGCCAATTATAATTTAAAGTTCACAAGATTATATTTGTTTTATTTCCTCACACTATGCATTGAAAAACGTAGTATAATACACGGGCGTAAGAGCAATAAATTACTCGGTTACGTTTAAAACACTCGCTATGCTCGTGTTTTAAATCGTCCTCGTGATTTATTCCTTTTCGCCCTTGTAGCATAAACTACTATTATATGATTATTAGATTTTTTTTTGGTTTTTCAAGTACTTATCGTATTATTATTGTTAGTTACATTTTTTGAAAATTTTCAAAAACTATTTTTTTATTTTCTTACAATGCTTTTCAAGTTGGTACATCTTAATTAATTTTTATTGAAATGATCTAGGAACTTCGATCCTAATTAGCGGTCGCTAATAGTGCGGCGCAGCGTGCATGTTGCTCGATGATTTATAGCGGCTGAGTATCTCGGAATTATACTAGTAATTGCTAATTTATGTCAGTTCGTTTGTCATCGCCTGTCGTTGTACGATACGACTTCATTGTCTTCTGTGGTTTTAGAGATCATTGCTGGTGATGAATGGCGTTTCAATATTTAGTTTACAATCTGTTTATATTGATTATTTTTGGCTTTTATAAATAAAGGATTTTGATATCAAATAAACAACATTGCTGTATTTTGTAAAAATACCTACTTACTTGCAAATAAAAGAAAGCAAATGGGGCCAAATGTTTTGAAAAACATGACACCAGAAAAAAAAATTAGAGTCCACGCTACCGCTGAAGTCCGATATCCATTAGGGGGTGCTTTTCCCAATGTTGTCTCTTTTCTGATTCATTTTAAACCATGATATTGTGATATGTTGTGTCTGAAAAAAAAATATCTTAGATACATCCTTTCTGCAGATTTTTTTGTGGTTCAAAACGCGATACGTTAGACTTTGCTTGATCGAAAAAAATCCGAAACTTTGTTGATTTTTCATGTTTTTTCCGTTTTATATAAAATTTACACTACAAATCTTAGGAAAATTAAAGAAAATTAAGGAAAAAATGATTTAGTACGTAATTTTGCGGATGGTTTTTTGAAAATTTCATCGTAAAATCGTTTTTTGAGCGAAAAATGTGTTTTTTAAGAGCGCGTGATGTTTCGGTTGTCGTAACAGCCACGGCTCAGAGCGCGCTATTTTAAACTATAATAAAAGGTCATAGAGTTCAGTTCTACTTGATGCAAAATGAGGTGCTCAATATCAAGGATTATGAGCCCTTAAGGCCTTTTCGTTTAAATTCCAAAGACTTCATCGTATATTTCTTCAGTGGTGGCGCGGACTCTAGTGTTATATTGTCAAATGATATCTTTGTTTAGCAGCTGTTTTTAATATCAGTCTAACTTTTAATTGTTACTGTCACTGAGTAAACCTAAGAAAATAAATAAGTGACCATTTTGTTAAAAAATTGTCGCTCTTACGCGCGATCGAACCAGTTTTGCATTTGCTTTATAGAACCAAGATTGCAGTTTTTGGTTCTAAAACCAAGGACATATTAAGTGTTATCCTTAAAGGTACTTAGTATTTTCCATTTTTACAGAACTGTTTTACTTGTCTTAGATTAATATATTTTTCACAGATAGGAAAACCGCATTCATAAACATCTACTTCGTTATGACGTTTGTACAAGGTGGCGTAAAAGTAATGTCATAATTTTAATTGACTGCCCTTTCGTTTAAATGAAAAAATAAATTGCTCTGTTATCATAAAAACTTTAATTGAAAGTGTAAAGTTGACGACATTAATTGGAAAAAAATATATTGCTCAAATGGCCACCTCCCAAATTTATGCATAATTGCGCTCGTTTTACGGCATGTTGCTCCAAACTGGCGATTTCTTATTCAATGTTATCTTTCAAGACTTGCAAGGTTCGTGGTTTGTTGTGGTAAATGCGAGATTTTAAAAAGTCTCAAGGGATGAAGTCTGGTGCTGTTAGATCTGGTGTTCTGGATGGCCAGTTCAAATCTCCAAAACAAGAGATCAAAATTTGTCAAATAAGCAGTAACTATAATTCCACGTTCTTGAGGTGTGTATTGCTCTATGGCTTCTTGACAACTAATTGTCTATATATCTACATTATAATTGTCAAAGCACAGTGACATTTGGCAATATTTGCAAAAATGGCAGCCAATTCAAATTATGACATTACTTTTGCGCCACCTTGTATAAGCATACTCAAGTGTGTAAGATACAGAATTTTATAAGATTTATGGATAAATGATAAACCCGCATGAGCATTAAGAATTATCCAAAGATAGTAATCTTTCAAAGAATTTGTTACAGGAAAATCCAATGATATTGCAGATTAATTACAACATGATGAGAACATCCGTAATGGTAATGATGAATCGATGATCAAAAGGCCTTTAAAAAGAACACAAATTGTAGAAGAATAAATGATTTTCAAGGGAGATTACTATTTCATACTTCGTACTACAGAAAAACTTATAATGGGTGAGTTTTGTGAAGGGTTTTTAATTAATATTGTAAAATTGTTTATGGAATTGGTTAGCAACTGGAAGATCAAAGAAGACCCGGAAAAACTAGAAACTCACTCTTAGTAAAGACATAAAATCAAGAAACTATATGTGTAGATACAGCTAAAAATAAAACTCAGAATCGACTATCCTGTAGGTAAATTATTGCAGCTTTGTTCTTGGGTAAAGAACAGAACCCATGGATAAGTAATTATGCCTATAGTTATACAGGTAGAATAGAAGTCGAGTGCAACAGTTCAACTAATATAACATTACTAGCCTAATAAACGATTGCAGTGGTACTAAAATTGTAGATGGGTATATAGATGGTAAAAAGTCAAAAGCGATGAAAGAATGCATAGTTATGCAAGTTACTCTACTACTAACTAGCGTTAAGACTGTACCTGAGCCTAGAGCATGACCAACTCCAGTCTATCTAGGATTCGTTTGAAGAAATTCGGGCTCTCCTTGTATTGAAAAATATATTTGGTTAATTATTCTTTTCTTTAGGGATCTTACGTATAAACAATGTACTAAGATTTATACTTTTGTCAAAAAAAATGTATTGCACCCTCTTTTTTTTTGTTTTCAAACGTTCGCTTGAAGAACTCGGTTACGAGATCAACTTGATTTTCTTTTCATAAAATAGTTAACAGAAATATGAAGGTATATCACCTAAATTCAATATTTTTTTCCCTACAAAATATTTCAGTATTAGCTAAAAACACACCAATTTGTTGTTTCGCTGCGTGATCACTAGTATTACGCGTCTAAGAAAAAGTGGCCAAAGAGCCAACATATAATCGCCTCTATGAAAAGCAAATAAAGTCTTTGCCATTAGACTTATTGTGCTGGACGGGTAATAAAAAAAGTTGCTAGGGTATGCCATCTTCTTAAGAGGCGTCGTTACGCGTAAACCTCCATACAAATGCTGTCACCACATTTTAAGTTATCTCTGAAATGTTATTATAATATTTTAGGCTGAGTCTATTGATATTATGTAGATCTATGTTTAAACTGTGGAATTTGGGTAATGTCTTAGAAAAAAACACCTAAAATACGTAAATTTAACGGTTTTAAAAGTGTATGTAGCCGAATTTGCTTTTATTGTTTTAGATAAAATCAAAAAATTAATACGGGTCAAACATCTTTAATCTTGTCTCGATTAATAATAACTAAAAATTATGTTCGAAAACGTCCACAGTCTTGCTAAAATGCGGTTTCTCCTGAAACAAGTTACTTTTCAATTTTGTGCCCGCGATGAAATCGGCACGATTGTATTGTCCTCGCAAGTTTCATGAAGCGTGCACCTTATAACGAAATGAAACAGCATGACATTTGGCCACGCCCACAACTGAGTTGGTCGCGTCATGACGACCATCCTTAAAGTAAACCTGTCTAGAAAATAAATCAGGTACTATATCTAAAAATATCTTAACTTTTTTCCTTTCATTTCAAAGTTCCATTACCTGTATTAATTCTTTCTTTACTTTTCTTTGTACATGTTTCCTTTCTTTTGTACATTCAAGAAACTAAGTAATTACACAGCAAACTAACTAAATAAATAATCCTACCTACTCCATTACATTCCCTTAGGAATCTAGGCTTCTATTTAAAATTCTGAACAAGAACCGAGATGATAAGATTGCAGAGCGCGGTTGCTGCGTATCGCTTGATAACCCACCCTACTGTACTACCAACTTTTTGATTCAGATGAAAACTCGTAATTTAATCCATAAACTTCTGTAATAAAGTTCATATTGACTGTACAAAGAAGCCTGTACTACAATGCCTTACTAGATATCCGTACATGGTACAGTGATATGCAAGAACTAGGTATTTAGCTTAGCGCTGCGTAAATTTGAATTTCTGTTACACTTATTTGGTCTAAAATGCTATGCAATGATACAAATTCAAATAGTTTATTTTGCAAAGCAGGTATATATAATACACTTTTTTATTTTTACACGTCAAATTTAATCTAGTAAAAAATATATGTAATAAAATAATAAATGTACATGAACTAAATTTTAACTTTTTAAAGAGTTATCTGCACGGCTGGACGACGCTTGTGGGGACCCGAAGGCTGGCGCGTATCTTGGCCAGAGAATTAGTCTGGCCATTCAAAGAGGAAACGCTGCCAGCCTTCTAGGTACCCTTCCACATGACGGTGGCGATCTAGATAGGATTTTTTATTTAGTTTAGTGTATTTTTATAAGGTATAGGTTTTATAAGGGTTTTATTTAGGTAAGTGTTTTGTTTTAGTTAAGTTTTATTTTGTAGGTAGATTTTTAAGTGTTTGATTGTTATGTATATTTAAATATAATTACATTAAACTAAATTAAAGGTTTATTTATATATATATATGTATATATACGATTAAAATGATAGGTAAAGGTGAAATCATATCATAGATATACAAGGTGAAATCCAATCAACCGCCCGAACCCATACCGGAGACCCGGCCAGTGACCAGCGGGTCTACCACGTAATTCTGATTTTCATCAACATCAAATTGAGATTGAAATTTGACGTGCGTGCAAAAGAGATGACATGTAAGGCGGGCGTCGTCGCACGCACGTCAAATTTCAATCTCAAGTTGATGTTGATGAAAATCCGAATTACGTGGTAGACCCGCAGGAACAAGGTTCAATGATCAGTGATCACCAACCGAACCCCCAGCACGAATCCAGGCGGCCGACCAAATCCAATCCTATATACTACATACTAATAGGTTACATATATAAATACATGCCTACCTCCGCCCATTCGATTAGTCTTGCTAAGAAGAAGGGCAAGAAACTTAGCAAGATCATGTCTTTTTTTTTAACACAAAACGTATACTATACAAATGACTTATATCTACTTTACCTAAGGGATAAGAAAATACTCTTAGATAATATAGGTATTTGCACTGATATTAATTTGCGGAGATATTAATTAATTGGTAAAGCAAGACACATTTTTAATATGTCGCTTTTGACGCCAACAAATGTGAATTCTGTATTATTATTAAATTTATTATCAAATCACCTGACAATAAAAGTTACTCGTTAGTAGCCGTGTAATCGTTTAGGTAAGCTATAGTAGTCAAAAGTTACATAAATTTGGTTTAAAATTCCTTGTCAATTTTATTTTTACAAACTTTACTATATAAGGTACGTATGTATGCATAGTTTTTGTATCAGACCACCACCGGCACAGTAGCTCGAGGTCACAGGTTCGACCCCTGACCGGCTTCGGGTATAAATATGCTATCATCTACAATAAAGTGCAGGTAATCTGGAAATGCCTTATTTAGTCACACCCGAGCGCCAAAACGTCCTCGAACTTCAACTTGTGTCGTTGTTTCGGTGTTTTTAATAGCCCCTATTTAGTTTTTAAATACATACGAACTTAAGTTAAAGAATTTGGTCTAGGGTCTTATTCAAGAGAAACAAAAGTGGCAAGTGTAAGAAATTGAGGGTTCAGCATATGACATTAATTTAACTTTGAAAATACATAGGGTAGAAAACCATCCAGAAGAACTTGTATGTCTCTCTTAAGCATAAAAAGGTGTCAGAATCGTAGTAGATGGAGATCTGTTTTTTTGGTAAGATTCTGGCAAGGCTTTAAAATAACTATTGAGAAGCACCTATTGTCGTATTATTTTCTTAAAAACAAGTTAAAATAATTGATTTGCTTGAATTCCCTAAACATAAAATATCAGAATTGAATCGGACAGAAGTTTTCATGGTATATTTATTTTATTGCGGATTGGCTACCATTGTTTTTGGATGGCATTGTTGGATCCCTACATACATTACAATGGGACGTTGCTGTAACTCATCTTTGTGATGTTATGGGTTTTATGAAATAAAAGTTCAAAATGGCTGCATAGTTTATAGTAGTCAATACGTGCTCAGTATCTGAAGACAAATAAAGTAAAGAATATATGAAATCGAGATCAACGGAGTAATTGGTACATTCGGATAAGCTTAGTGAAAGAGTAACAAAGCGGAAATCCTTTTTGGTCATTACGGCAGGGCCACAGCTTCAGGCTTCTGGCGGTGCTTCTTGCTGCGCTTCCAGGCGGTTTTTGCGACGGGCTTTGCCCTGCCACGACACCCGTTGGCGCCTTCCACCCCATCGGATGTATAGCACGCTCGCTCGCTCAAAGCGCTCGACACTAGGTTCGTCCTGTGCGCTCGATCACTGTTTCAACCACCCGCTTCACGGCACGGCCGGCGCTATACAACTTCATACATTTGTTCTCTCCGCCGGCGCCGTCGCAAGAAGAACCGCTTGGAGCGCCTCTCCACTGCGCCAGCGCGGGAGCTCGCACGACGACGTGTTGTTTTCATAGAGAACTGTGCGACGGGCGATCGGCTTCACGCAGCACTGCTCTGTAAAACAAACCTGAAACAGCACGTATAAGGCGCCTTCAGCGTCATGTAAAAACTACTCTTACTGATAACGATATTTCTCTTAAATGAGATGTTTAAAAATCATGAAAAAAGTATATAGTGTTATTTAAAGTGCAAGAAAAAAAAACTGAAAATTATTCTTCCGTTCAAAGTCAAGCTATTTTTAGACTAAAATTAAGTAGGTACTTAATATTGACTATTGCTTTAAAATCACCAATGGTATTTCTATGGTTCTTGCACTAAAATACAAGGAAAATATTGCTTAGAAAAATCCATCGACCATGTAAAAAGTATTATTTTCCCCTATTTTGCGCTATCTGGAGACCCAGCGACGTCGTAATGCAGTGCACGCTGATATGAACGTTATTTCTATACAGTTTCTGTAAATATTTGTAGCGACACAAGTCGACTCAAGGTTGTTGGCGACTGCCTGCCCCTTAACCTCATCTTCTGACTATAGATAGATAGATAAAAACATTATTCAAAGTCTCTTACAAAAAAAACACAAAAAATACTCTTTTAGAGCTTAACAAATAACAGATAATAATAATATATTTATATATATTTATATATTTATATTATATACTATATATAATATATAATAATCCCTAAAATAATAACGATCTTTGACATAGAGCCTGAAAGGGCGCTGGCTCAGCATACGCCACAGAATAATCTGTGACACTGATATTCTGCCAGTACCAGATCTATGTCGTTTAATCAAATTAAGACAATGACCTTATAAAATAGGAATAGTAAATATACTGTAATAAATTTGACAATAACAAAAATAAAATAAAAACATATAATGAGAAAAGGGGGAGGGAGAAGATGCTTATTTATCACCATTTTTAGGATTTTTAGGATATCTCTAGTGTATCTGACAATTGGTTTGAGAATAATAATTTCATTAGTTAATTTTGACAAGAGTATTTGACGTTATTGTTATTATTTTCGAGTATTCTGTTGTGTTGTTATTTTGTCAGTGTATCTAATTTGGATTTTTTATATTTTTGTGTACACTCAATTTTGCATGCTATTTTTATAGAAGGACTCATTGAAACTGTAATATAACACAGGAACTGTTAGCCCAAGATCCCGCCGTTAAATTTTGCACCCATCTGTTTTTTAATCAAAATGTGATTTAAATGAAAGAATAAAGAAATGAGGCAATACACCACCGCAGGGTTGCCATGCAAAATCATGGCACAAGTACCTTTAAGCTCCATTAATTTCATGAAGCACGCAAATCAAGCCGCTACACGTTGCAAAGGGTTTCGAGGCAGAACTAGGACATTCAATCAAAATATTGTAATTTATTCATTTTCACGAAAATAACATTAATTTAAATGTAGATGTCTCAACTAGTTACCACTCGTAACCCTTTTTGCAACGTCTTAACGGCTTGAGTTGCGTGCTTCGGGAAATGAATGGAGTTTAAATGTACTTGTGACAATATTTTGCATGGCAACCCTGCGGTGGTGTATTGCCTCATGTGTAATCTTTCATTTAAATCACATTTTGATTAAAAAACAGATGGGTGCAAAATTTAACGGCGGGATCTTGGGCTTACAGTTCCTGTGTTATATTACAGTTTCAATGAGTCCTTCTATAAAAATAGCATGCAAAATTGAGTGTACACAAAAATATAAAAAATCCAAATTAGATACACTGACAAAATAACAACACAACAGAATACTCGAAAATAATAACAATACGGCGGCGGTATATGACCCTACGTGTAATCTTTCATTTAAATCACATTTCCATTAAAATCATATGATTACGTAGCATGTGTCTTTGCAAATAAAAATCTTTCGTACTTTATTTGTAGAAAGATTAATTCAAGCAGATTTCATTTATGAGTACAATTAGAGTACATTAAGAGATAGAAAAATATAATTAAAATAATAAAATCTCTGAAAAAAAATAACTGTCTCCGAAGCAATGAACTTTATTATGAATGATATAATCTAACATTTACATAAAAGGAACTTACACTTGAAAGCTTTTTTAAAACTATAAATCAATATACAATCACAAATGCATGATCTAAAAAAAATCAATTGCCTTGCCATAAAATTGTGCTACTTTTTATCACCATTCCTTTTACATTCTACCAATGTTATCCAACCTTGTGCTTTTGAAATATCAACTCTTATCCAACCACATACAATCTTTAGAAAACGCAAAAAAATCTTTGCCAGAAGGATACGCAAGCGAGGTGTGAAATACAGTTTTAACTCGCCAATTTCTTCCCTATTTCCAAAGGAATAAGTTTGATAATGAATGCATGGACAAGTTGGTGTTTCGGTGAGGCTTCTAGGGTGACAAAGTGACAGGTTTGGCGGCGGCTCCTGTGACGGACTCCAATCAATTTGTAGCGGACAATGCGCAATACATCGTACTGCTAACTGGCTCACCCTGGCAAGGGGCATTCTGGAAATAAATGATAGCAGAAGAAGAAGACTAACAAAATATTTGAACCGAATTTAGACTATATCATCAAAACATACATACCCGAAAAGTAAAGGCCTAACCTACCTTTCTTTATTTTAATGCCTTCAGTTACTAAAAAAAGTTACTAAACAAGTCCTTTTTTAATCAATATTTTAACAATAATACATCTGTTACTGTAAAAGCCTGAACTGCGGTAAATCCTAGGATTTACCGGTGAATCCTAAGATTTACCAAGTCTTACCTGTAAAAGTTCGATAAATCTATAATAATCATCAATTTCTGACTTTTACCGGCATTCAGTTGGTAAATCCCAGGTTTTACCGAAGACACCGGTAAAAGTTCGAAATCAAAGATTAAAATATCATAATAGTCGTGTCAACTCGTGCCCCGCCCCCCCCTGCTTTCAAGTCGTCAGGATTACTTTGTAATGCCATAAGTTCACCATGTTGCAACAAGTAAAATACTTTTTTAAACTCATATTAATAAGGACGTTTAGCTTATTCGTACCTGGCCGAAGTAGGTGTTATTAGTGAAAAGTATTTTTTTTTTCATTTTAATTTTCTAAATCATGTTTTAAGACTTGACTAATAATAATAAAAATGATTGTACCGAATAACGAAATGATTATCAAAAGACTGTTTAGATTACTTAGCCAAAGTAGGTGTTATAAGTAGTGAGAAGTAATTTTTATTTGTGTTATTTTTTCTGCATTTTATTAATCTAAAGCATGATAAACATGTTTTAAGACTTGACTAATAATAATAAGAATGATTGTACCGAATAACGAAATGATTGTCAAAAAACTGTTTAGATTACTTAGCCAAAGTAGGTGTTATAAGTAGTGAGAAGTAATTTTTATTTGTGTTATTTTTTCTGCATTTTGTTTTTCTAAAGCATGATAAACATGTTTTAAGACTTGACTAATAATAATAAGAATGATTGTACCGAATAACGAAATGATTATCAAAAAACTGTTTAGATTACTTAGCCAAAGTAGGTGTTATAAGTAGTGAGAAGTAATTTTTATTTGTGTTATTTTTTCTGCATTTTGTTTTTCTAAAGCATGATAAACATGTTTTAAGACTTGACTAATAATAATAAGAATGATTGTACCGAATAACGAAATGATTATCAAAAGACTGTTTAGATTACTTAGCCAAAGTAGGTGTTATAAGTAGTGAGATGTAATTTTTATTTGTGTTATTTTTTCTGCATTTTGTTTTTCTAAAGCATGATAAACATGTTTTAAGACTTTACTAATAATAAATTGTACCGAATAACGAAATGATTGTCAAAAAACTGTTCAGATTACTTAGCCAAAGTAGGTGTTATAAGTAGTGAGATGTAATTTTTTTTGTGTTATTTTTTCTGCATTTTGTTTTTCTAAAGCATGATAAACATGTTTTGAGACTTAACTGATAACAATAATAATGATAGTAATGTTTAATAAATAGTTTCTGATTATTAACTGCATTGTTTTACTCTGAAAACTAACATTTACCGGTATCTGTGGTAAAACCCAAGATTTACCGACTGAATGCCGGTAAAAGTCAGAAATTATATTATTTTAGAACAATTCGGAGTTTTACCGGTGAGACTTGGCAAATCTTAGGATTTACCGGTAAATTATAAGTTTTACCGCAGTTTGGGCTTTTATATATATATACAACGTGTAACAGAAAGGTGTTACCATATTTGAAGAGATTATTCAGTCAATGGTATAGAACAACTATTACTATGGAACAAACCCTGTATATCGAAAAAAAAAAAATTAACTGTTTCATAGAAAAATGCATTGCCGCTCGGCTGAAATGTATGGAAGGGCAGATTTTTTTTGAGATTTCAGGTTTGGCTCCATAGTAAAAGTTGTTCAATACCATTGACTGAATAAGCTCTTTAAATATGGTTACACCTTTCTGTTGCACCTTGTATATGTAGCAGGCAAATAGTAAAATTCGTCAGTTTACAAACGGCACGTCATCAGTTTCTAAACGCTCGCTGTTTTGCAATTTGGTCATCGTCATCATATCGTAGAATTCGGCAATTTATAATTTGCCAGGCATATCGTAGTTCATTAGAGCTATTGACGGTCGCCTCACTCTGCTCCGCTTTGCTCGGCTACAAATATGTATTTACGTGTGAACCTTACACGCTCCGCCTCGCTCCGTTTGCCATCACACCTATTTTTGACGAAACACTTTCGATTGCAGCTTTTTAGAAAACGACGAAGCATTTTACACTCTACAATTTGCCAAACGACGTTTAGAAACTGACGACGCTGTTTGTACACTGACGAGTTTATAATACAATAGAAAACTAACAAGTACACTTCCCGGCATGATTTTAAGGGCACGAGCAGTAAAGTAGTGCGAGTCTGCGAAAACCTTATTTGCTTTTCATAGAGGCAATTATATGTTGGCTCTTTGGCCTCTTGTTCTCGGACGCGTAATACTAGTGATCACGCAGCGAAACAACAAATTGGTGTGTTTTTAGCTAATACTGAAATATTTTGGTAGGGAAAAAAATATTGGATTTAGGTAACATCCCTTCATATTTCTATTGCCTATTTTATAAAAAATAACAAGTTGATCTCTTAGCCACGTTTTTGAAACGAACGTTTGAAAACCAAAAAAAAGAGGAAGGAAAACATTTTTTTTTTTGACAAAATTATAAACCTTAATACATTGTGTATAGGTGGAATTCCTAGATAAAAGATCGATAAATCAAATATATTTTCTTCAATATGAGGAGAGACCTAATTTCTTCCAATGAACCCTTGAAAACCTGGTGTTGTTGATGTTCTAGCGTCAGGTGTCCCGTTAAAAAACAACTTATAAATATTTTTATTGTATCAAGTTATCGCTCAGAATGGCCCACCATCAGTCGGCGTCTCATACAAGATGCATAGACGCGGCGGCGCGGCGCGAGCGCAGCTTTTTGTCGAGCTAATGAACAGTCAGGACTTACTCATTAGGTGCCGTAACGAGGCCGCCCGGGTTCGAATCCCGCCGGATTGAAAGTAAAATCAGTTTTACTTTGTTAAAGGCGGAAAATTTTGCGTGAAAAAAAACCGCTTGGATCGTAGACTTGTAGGGTTCTCCGATCTTTTACTTCTATTTTATATAGGTAAATATAGGTACGATAACAAGGGAAATTAAATTATAGAAACGAAAGAGGTGTGTTAGGATCGAAGCCGATCGAGATCTGTGGTCTCCGCATACTCCTCTGGGAGACGGATGTGAATAGATATATTTCTGTATTTTCTTTTTTTATCACATTGAAAAATAAATTTTAACTTACCTTACTGTTTGTATAATAAAAATAAAATATTTTTTTTTTGTTCCTGGTATTTTGTGTTGCGTTGTAATGCAATTTCGCCAAAATATCGGAAACTCATAAAAACGAACAAAAGTGTCGTACAAACCCGTTAAAATACGTTTTATAAATTGTTATTTTTGAAGTGGGTACTTCTTTTTTCCCATCTCGTTTAGGGGGCATGTACAAAACTTGGACGAAATCGGGAAAAATTGACAAAAAGTAGGTTTTAAATTTATACAAAATTAACTAAAATAGCTATGAAAATTTTCATAACCAGTAATTTAGGTATTGTGTAAAACTCATCTAAATAAATATTTTTGAATTCTCTATGCTATCCCGATTTGTCACAATATCAAAAAGAGTGTAAATTTAGACCTCATCTCAATAATTATTTCTATCGAGTGAATTCCTCCAATCGCATTTTTGATATTACAAAATCTAGAAAAAGGTCCCAAAATTATTATACTTATTTATGAGTACAACTTCTTTTCACCAGCAAATAAATAATTTCAAGAAGTGTCGATTTTGAAAATCTTTAAATGTCGATGGGATCTAGGATGAATCGCACTCGCCCAGAAGGTATCTAGTGTCAGATGGCACGACCGGCAGGTACCCGGTCTTTCCACCGGTCGTGCAACTGAACAAGATAAAACTTAACAGTGACCTAATAGTAACCTAATCGATGGTATAAGGTTCTGAAGAAAACTTCGAGGTACTATACAATTAGGTTTATTTAACTTTATCAAAACTACAATCTAACATTCACAAGATAAGGAAAGATGTTAACAGAAAAATTTATCTTTGTTACCAGTGTTTGGCCAAGACCTTCATTTGGCAATTCTCTGCCAAGACATTACTACGACCTTCCGTACCTTAAAATTGTTGTGTTAAGAGCCGCCTTAACATCCGGAGTAATATTACATCGGTATTAGTAATGCCAAGACATAAATAAACATTTAAGTGACAACTAGGTGGAATTGTTACCACCTTATCCACTGGTAACTAAATTACTTGGAATCTTGTGAAAATTTCATTAAAAAAAAAACACTTTTAAAGAAACAAAACTTGTAAACAAACAAGGGAAACAATTCCCTAAATAAAATCTAGCTCAGGGGAGCCGTAGATCCTACAACAATAAATATTTGTCGAACATACTCTTAAAACCAAATCGTCTGGTACACCATTCAGTTCTACCAGGAAAGAAAAAAAATAATACAGAACATTAAATTTTACAGTTTGGGTTATTCGGCGAAACAGGAAGAAAATTTAACCTTTGATACTAAAAGGACACATAACTATGTGTCCTGAAAACATACCGTCCCCGGTATCCTAACTGTGTGTGGATAAAAGTAAAAATTCCAACACCTACTTGAATTTATGCATTACACTCCACGGAAATGACACACCGTCCGCCGCTCCCTTCAAGGTCAACGATCCACGTCACCGCAGACAAAAGGAACTGCTTACGGCGTACACCACGCGGCGTTCATTCCACTGCCAGCTGGTAAATCACGAAAACTGGTACACTCGGTAACAAGAAGATCTTGTATACTGAAGATCTTGAAAACAAACACCCATGATCTGATGATTTCAGAACTCCCTCCACCCGACGAAGAAAAAAAAAATCCTTTTCAAAAAATCAATCCACACACATATGTCAAATTTATCTTAAAACTTATCACGAAGTCGTGTTGGCAAAATCCGCCATTATTGTAAAAAATAAGACACAAGACACGTCTTGACAACCCAAAAGACTGATCGAGCAATCACCGGAAATGGTCTCGCTACTCCACCAGACAAAACGAACGAAGTTCATGTCAGCGAACAGAGGGTAAAACCGAAACTTTCCGGCAAGCAAATAAAACGACGCGTAAACTTTTTGTGATAACCGCAACTACCAAATTTGCAATGCTACACTAGTATAAAGTCTGCTTATTATTATTAATACAAGTCTAAATATAAATAACAGGGCATTTTAAACCAGACCTAATAATTTAACATTTTCAAATCACTGTCCAAGCAGAAAATAACGCTTTACAACATTTTAAAGTCCATACTTATCGCAACAAAAATCACTTACATAATGTAGACAACACCTAAGTGTTATTTATTTCGAAATGTCCGTCCTAGTGTTGTTGGCTAAACAATGTTGTTAGGACAAGCGGTTAAACCCAAAGATTTCAAAAGTAAAGATAATCACTCTAATGTAATCCCTAGATATACACACCCTCTCACCCTCACCAACACAAATACATATCACACAAACATTTACTTATAATTTCTTTATTTTTATTTTTTTAATATTTGCTGTTTTTGCTTAGTGCTGATATCCGATAGCCTCTCTATTGAATCTATACTTTTATTTGTTTAACTATTTAATTAAACGTGTAAATAACTTCAAAACTTCCAAGAGGTAGCGCGAGATCCCTGAACCTTGGGTTATACTTAACTTATAACAGGGTCTCACTGTAACCTTTGTAACGATTTATGGTTTAAAAAATAGTTTTTTTTTTATCCCTTACCGTAGTATTACAGCACCAAAATGTAAACCTTTAAATGAGTGACGCTCACACGTCTGGAATCAGTGCTCATCTGAACACAGTGATAGTTGGACACATTAAGTGCACTTAAAGTTTTGAATTTTTACGACTTTAGTAGTCTGATTTGTTTGCAGATAGATTGCGCACTCATATTGTGCGCGCGTCGGCAATATGTTAACGCAAACATTCAAAGACAATGCAATAGATTTTAGGTGCCAGGGCTCATCTACACTTTTGAAATCTTTGGTTAAACCTCTGTCAGATAATGTGATATACGGGAAGTTATGTAAGATGACCTAGATTGACACAGCAAAAGTCATACCGGAGACTTGGGCAGTGATCATGATCACAATCGAGGTAATGGGTGGCGCAAAAGTAATGTCATAGTATGAATTGGTTGCCATTTTGTTATAAATGAAAAAATAAGAGCTCTGTTTTCATAAACAGTTTATTTGCAAGTGTAAAATTGATGACATTACTTGAAAAAAATTATATCGCTCAAATGGCCACCTCCCGAGTTGATGCATAATTGCGCTCGTTTTACGGCATTTTGATTTGTTGCTCGCAAAACATCTGGCTATCTGGCTCCAAATTGGCTATTTCTTCTTCAACGTTATCTTTCAAGACTTGCAAGGTTTGTAGTTTGTTGTGGTTAACGCGGGATTTTAAAAAGCCTCAAATGAAAAAGCCTGATACTGTAAGATATGGCGATCTGGACGGCCAGTTCAAATTTCCAAAACGAGAGATCAAAATTTGTCAAGTATTTTTTGACATCGTAATTGTCATTACGGTACACGGTAAATTTGTACTGGATAATGTGTTTTTACCACAATTACGGTGTAGTTAGCAACGCTGGTAGGGACTAATTGATAAAACTAAGTTTACATTTTATTTATAGCAATCTTAGCATCAATTAATTTCATATTTAAAACAATGACATGACTATTAATTTAAGATATAATAATTAAAAAAATGCAAACAATACAACATAGTAATGGACGTTTTCTCATAAACACAAATTATGGGTGTTAAGGGGCTATGCAAATTTTATTTTTGTCACTGTCACTCTAAGCGAAAAATCGCGCAGTGCGAGAGGGGCGGATTCAGGGAAAAAGGTTGGTTTTATATTTTTATTAAAAAAACTAAAATAGCTAGCAAATTTTCAAATATTAAATCTCTAGATATTGTTGAAACACACCTAATAAAAAATGTTTGAGTTTTGAATGTGGTTCCAATTCGTCAAACGAGGAGAAAAAGTGTGTTTGAAGACCTCATTTCAACAATTATTTCTATCGAGGAAAATGTATCCAAACATGTTTTCCAATCTCAAAACCTTAGATTATATAGTCAAAATGCATATAAAAGAAATTTATTAAAATTTTCCGTGTATTTCATGAAATACACAGAAAAGAAACACCCGTATTTTTTTCGCATATCGCCTTAACAATTTGTATACCAAAAGCTTTTCCGTGTCTGCGTAAGAAAGTCCTAGAAACCAGGTTGATAGCAATTTATTACAATTACTTTTGCAAGTAGGCAAAATTGTAAATTTTTAAATTATAATGTTATGGAAAAGTAAAAGTATTTAATTATAACAGAGACAAAAAAGATATTAGGATGTTCGTTACTCAATCACATTCGAACAAATTGCTCTTCAAAAAGCATTACTTTACACCAGTGAGTGAAACCCATACTCGAAAACACATAGCCCCCTGGGTCCCCTCTCTTTAGTCCAACTTGTAGGTGGTACGTGCAGTCAATAATATCAGTAATTTCACCTTATCAACTCAACGCAGACCAAGCGAGGGCGGGTTGGATATCGAGTAACCAAAAAGACTACCCGACCAACATAAAATCATCTTTATTTTCAATCACTAAAGAGTCAACCAAATAGGTTACTATAGTGGTAAATATGTATGGAATTATGACGGTCCAGGGAGGTCGTTGTCTGTACGAGGGTTTATATTAACTTAGTTACTTACGGTGGGGTGTGAAGTACGTAAAAATATTACACCTATAGAGTATCAAATTTGTCTCAAGCTCCTCCGTGAATAAGGGAGTCCGTTTTGTACCCTGTGTTATACAAATTATAATATAAACAAATGGAAAAATGTAATATTTATTATCTTCCATCGCCCTGTATTCGTCCACTGCTGGACATAGGCCTCCTCAATATTACGCCACTCTTGGCGGTCCTCAGCCATGCTCATCCAGCCGCCACCCGCAACGTCGTTCAGATCGTCAGTCCAGTGGGCACGAGGGTGGCCTACGCTACGCTTTGCTGTACGTGGTCTCCATTCCAATGCCTTGCCTTACGGCCCCAATGGTCATCAACTATGTATTATCTTATCCTACTTATATTTTTCATTTTTATTTAATTTATTTTATCAAAATTTATCTTATGAAACAACATTAAAATATGATTTCTGTTCGCAACTAGTTTTAATTGTACCGTGATGAACAAATGGCGTCTGAACTCCTATGTCAGAATCTTACTTGACACTGCCACAGAACTGGCTCATAAAATAGCTGCCATGTATTATATGTATGTCTATTT
This sequence comes from Ypsolopha sequella, assembly GCA_934047225.1. Classification (NCBI taxonomy): domain Eukaryota; kingdom Metazoa; phylum Arthropoda; class Insecta; order Lepidoptera; family Ypsolophidae; genus Ypsolopha; species Ypsolopha sequella. The sequence goes on along the minus strand of OW204004.1, from coordinate 16,678,346 downwards.
TTGTATTTATGAATATGTGTGTAATATGCATTTTTAAAAGTATTTTTGCTATTATTAGTTTATTTATTTCAGATTTACATATTTACTTATTACACAACTACAATTTATTTCTTTTTCTTATCATTTTTATGTATTTTATGCATTACGCTTTTTATTTTATTTTATTTTAAGTTTGATATTATTATGTTATAGTTATTAGTTTTAATTTTAGTAGGATCCAGCAGAATACCAGCGCTGTAGCTTCGGCTGTGGCATTAAGCTAGCTGAGCTGGACTCCTTTTTCATAACCACAGAATATGGCTATTTCGTTTTTAATTTGTTTTCTTTTTTGTTTTGTTTTCTGTGGTGTCTGAAATAAAGCTCTTTTCTTTCTTTCTTTCTTCTTTCTTACTAAATTAAATGTAGATATTATAAAAAGTTAATATTTATAAAAAAAATATTAATTTACTTATTTGGCGCTACCCTAGTAATTTCCACATGACTAAAAGTTAACTGGTAGAAAATGCAAATTAGCATTAAGTTCGCCTTTGTGCATTGCATATTTTTATGCAATAAAGAATTTACATACATCCATAGATACTATACTCTGCCCCGAATTACTTCGAGGGGGTCTCCAAGTAAGATGGTGGTACCTCCCCAGTCGAGCCCGGCATCAGCTCTGCCACCTGGATAATGGATGGATGGATAGATGCAATAAAGAATTTTCATACATCCATACTATACACTTGCAATATCATGATTCCTGTGACGTTTCATTCCGCTACGACATTTTGCTTAATTAAAATAGTCTTTATTTGCTTGTCATTTAGAGTCATGGTGAGGTCTCCAAATTCTGATGGAGATTTCGTGGCTTATCAAAATTAACCTCTAATAGTAGTAAATAAAAGTAACCCAATGAAGCGTCACAGGAATCATGAGATCGTAAATAGAGTTCTAGTGTTAATAATTAATCATTAGCCAATGGTTCTGCTGACCGACAGACAGAAAAACATTTCCATGCTGAACCCTGAAATTTTAGAATTTTAGGGCCCCGCCAGTAGGTAGTTGACAGGTGTACTCTTGACTTTTATAATAAGAATCTTTCACATATTGATCTCTTTTGTAACAGCTTAACAGCCTTAAAATCAAAATTAAGACAATTAGATGCTAAATAATTTACCGCTCGAGCGCTTGAGGCGCGTGACCTTGACGACCCTCGCGCGCTTGGACATTTTCGCAAAATTGCAAGTTGTCGCGAGCTTCACTAAACAACCAATTTGAAGAGAAGTTTATATGAATGACTATTAATATGTTTTATTATTTAAACAGAGTATGAAATTGGCTACTGCACTGTTGTATATAAGATGTTCTAGGATTAGTTTTAGTTATTGAAAAAGGAGAATTAAAACTATAACCTTGATTTTAAAGCAATTGTTTACATAATTTTTTATTGATTGACTATATATAAAGCTACAAAACGGTAACTGACTCACTCACTGACTGACATGGTTGTTTAGTTGGAAAGAGTGTTCTAGGGTGGTAGTGATGTATGTATGGAATGTTGGGTGTCTAATACTGAGTGGGGAAAAAATCAGACATTTGACATTTTTTGACATTTGACATGGTTTTTTGACATTTTAGTGAGGCGGGTCGTTGTATGGGATTTTGTATGGGAGTTTTGAAAAATTTCGCGAGTGAGTAGTGATGTACCTGGGTACTAGGGATGGGAAAAATTGTCATTTTTGACATTATTGACAGAATGAGCCCGCGAGTGAGTAGGCGAGCGAAGTTCGCCGGAACAAGACCGCGAGCGCGAAGCGCGAGCGGGCGCAGTTCCTAGGGATGGCCCCGGTCACTAGGGATGGGAATTTTTTTTTTTCTAAAATTTGTTACAAAAAAATTTTGTTTTGGCCATATCTTCGGAACGGAAGGTGGTACAACCCTAGGGGTCGGACCATAGGGTGCCAAAAAAGTTTTTTTTTTTTTTCAAATGTCAAAACTTTGACGGCCCGTATCTCCGAGACGGCTTGAGTTAGACCCATGTTGATGGGTGTCTAAGAAAAGGTCTCGCCGAGATCTAGCCCCCCCCGATGTCAAAACTTTAACTGCCCGTATCTCCCAAACGGCTGAAGCTAGACCCATGTTCATGGTACTCTAAGAAAAGGGCTCGGCGAGCTCTACCTGAAAATGAAAAAAAAAAAAAAAAGTCGAAAAAAAAAAATTTTTTTGCCAAAACTTTGATCGGCCATATCTCCCGAACCGTAAGTCCTAGCGAGTTGCGGTTTCAACTTTAGTGATTGGTTTGCCAAGCGCTACCCGACCGCATAAAAAAATTTGACATTTGACATAATTTGACATTTTTTTGACATTTTCAAAAAAGTGCTCCGATTCGCTTGAAACTCGGAATCCAGGAGTAAGTTGGGTCGCTGATTACGAATCCGTTGTCAAGTTTGACACTTTTTGACAACCGACAGGGATTTTGACAATTTTTCGAAAAAAAATTGATCGGACATTTCTTCGGATCTAACGGCGAGGCCGAAGGCCGAGCTTGCAAGTGTCTTTCCAGCGAGGCCGAAAAACGAGCATGGGAGGACGGAGAACGCGCCAGTGAGGCCGAAGGCCGAGCTGGCAGCGTTCGGAGTCCGAACATGCGAGTTTTTCGGCCGAGCACGACACCGCGGCTACCAGAGTCATATCTGATGTCATCCTAGGGAGGCCGAAGGCCGACCCCGGAGGACGATTCCGGAGGAATCGTCCGGAGGCCAAACAGTACCAAGCGGCGAGGCCGGAGGCCGAGCCTGTGAGGCCGAAGGCCGAACCGAGTATAAGCGAGGCCGATGAACGAACATACGAGGCCGAAGGCCGAGTATGAGAGTTCATGAGGCCGAGTTCACATAACCCCGGGGGCATTACAATACTGTTTCACTTGGACATGTCTCCCAAACGTGTGAGATTGGGCTTAGCGGGATTCGACTACGTTGAATTGGTTCAAGCACATTTCGACCGTTGACAGTTCGGACACTTGACAGCTGTCAGAGGAAACATTTCGCGTAAACGATTCCGGCGAGGCCGAAGGCCGAGCCTACAAGTGTCTTTGTAGCGAGGCCGAAAAACGAGCATGGGAGGACGGAGAACGCGCCAGTGAGGCCGAAGGCCGAACTGGCAGCGTTCGGAGTCCGAACATGCGAGTTTTTCGGCCGAGCACGACACCGCGGCTACCAGAGTCATATCTGATGTCATTCTAGGGAGGCCGAAGGCCGACCCCGGAGGACGATTCCGGAGGAATCGTCCGGAGGCCAAACAGTACCAAGCGGCGAGGCCGAAGGCCGAACCGAGTATAAGCGAGGCCGATGAACGAACATACGAGGCCGAAGGCCGAGTATGTGAGTTCATGAGGCCGAGTTCACATAACCCCGGGAGCATTACAAGACAGTTTCTTTTGGACCTATCTCCTAAACGTTTGAGATTGGGCTTAGCGGGATTCCAGTCCGTTGAACGTTGGTGCAAGAACATTTCGACCGTTTACATTTTGGACTTTTGACAGCTGTCAGAGTACACAATAGCAAACAATTAGTCCACTTCAATGGAATCAAAGTTACCACACGTATTTCAACGCGCTTTTACGGTTAAGACGATGACAATTTTGAAAACTGCTCATGACCGATGACTTTTTTCCCACCCGATCATGACCGATGACATTTCGTGATACAATTGACTTCTGCCCATTACTTGAATGTCGTCTGATCACCTGTTTCAACTCAATTTCAGCTTCCAAATGTGTTTTAAACTCGAAACCTCCTCAATCCTGTCACGTTAACGAAAAAGTTACAACAACAACTAAATGCAACAACAAACAACAATAACGAAGTACAACTTGGAACAATTACAACTCACGCGGGCTGCCTGCAGCCCGCGCACCACGCAAAACACTAGTTTAAATTTATATGATTGCAATGATTATTTAATACAAAAGCTAAAACTGTGCATCGTTACTATTATTTCTCAATCAGTTCCAAAAATCATTAGATTTACTGCAACAAGAAAATACGGGTTTCATCGACGACCATTTAGGGTCAACGCACACTCCGTTTAGTCTTGCTTGAAAGAAAAGGATTAATATTTGTTATTTAATGTGATACGGTTGCTGAAAATAAAACATGTGGTATATACATGCTTTTAAATATGTTTTAATATTACGTAAAAAAAAAAATATAGGTACAGTTGACATAAAAAGGTTGAATAAATAAAATAAACATGTCGTCATAAACTACTGTATTTTTAGATTACTAGTAATAATACTAAGTACAGTACATGGTGGGCTTTTCTAAAATAAAAGTTTTTATCTATATTGGTACGGTTGGCATTAACATTTTATATCCATTTGTTGTTTGTTGCACATATCTAAACAAATATCACAAAAACCCCAGCAGATATTAGAAATTTTTGGTTGTTGTAGTTGGTAGTATTTTATTTTTTTTATCGAATTATGTACAGTTGAAAAAAAAATACATTTCGACATATGATACAAAAACGACCACTTTATTTAAAAAATTACAGTAAACAAAAGACATACAAATCCCAGTCATTACTGGTATTAGTAGTTGGTAAGATTTTCAAGCTTTTATCGAATTATGTACGGTTGACAAAATTAATTTATACATTTCGACAAATAATACCAAAACAACCAGTACATTTTTAATTAAACTCGAATTTTTTACGGTTGGCAATAACATTTTTTATGCATTTATTGCATACGTCTAAACAAATTACATGAAAATCACAATAGATATTTTTACTGGTATCAGTACCGCTTACAGTACTTCACTTCAGTCGAAGAACCGGCGGCGGGTGGCGAGGTTTCCGGCGGTATCGTGGCAGGTGACGCCGCGGACGTGGTGGCAAATAAAGCAGGGGTGCTCTATGAGGAGCGTCGTACAGGTTCCCTGTTTGTGGGCTGTATTCCACGCGCACGCCCGCGACCGCGACTACGCACTGCTTCCTGATGCAGATTTTTAGCCTACAAGAATTTTTTTAGTTATTAAATAGTACACAAACTCTTGTACCTACTGTTATTCCACAATAACAAAATAATATATATATTTTTTGTTGACGGTACCAAATTGGCTAGACATTTTATTGTTTCCTATTTGCAACGAATTTAGATTTTTTTTGTTGACGGTACCAAAATCGGCTTGATTATTAACTATTTCTTTATCGCTACGTAATTCCTTTTTTTTTTAAAGACCAAGTCTGTTAGACCATGGCTAGGAACAAAATTCTTGAGATAAGGCGTCTAATTATCTTGGTAATTTTTTTTTATTTCCCTCTTACCCCTTCCCCACCTTTATATTCACGAGGTAATAACCTATTTCTAACCAAAACAATTTTTCACTCGAGCAAAATTTATAAAATTTTATTTTTGCCAACTATGGAATCATACACGTCCTAAATTTGATTTTTAAACTTTTGAATGCAGATAAATTTATAAACTTAACTTTTGACTAAAAGTGGTTTATTAATTTTGATTAATTAATTAATTTTATATAATTAATTAATTATGTTCTAAAATTTCCTTCAGTGTCCGCCAATCTTTTTATATAAAATGGCTGCCGAAACGTCAAACAAAAATAATTTTTCCTCTCGCAACCAACAATATGGTTTGATTAGGCTGAAATTTCACTTTTTCCGTATGTCATACATACCAAAATGATCTGCATTAAATTCTCCGTTTTTGGAAACAAGTTTTTATTAGAAATATCAAAGGAATATCACCAAAAAGATCGCAAACGCGAATCACAAAACAAAATATTATTTGGTATTGGTATGCCAATGAAGGTTTTTTTTGTTATTTCACCAATATTATTCTACAATAAGGTTACACGTCTCTTTACGGTCATTTTAATGTATCACAATATATAGTTTTATCAAATATTACTCACGTTATTTCGAAAATTCCGAGCGGGGACGCGACACGTAAAATCTTAATCAGCCGTCTTGTCGTTTATTTTTTTTTTTCCTTCTGAATGATAGAGATGTTCCTTATTACCGGTTAATATTATAGCCAAGAATATAAACCATCGACTAAAAGTCGAACAAATGGTGTTACCATTCACACATTTAAATAAAATCAACTTTTACGACGCAGGTCACTGGGTATGAAAGTCACACCCAAAGCACGCAAGCCCCGAAAATTGTTGGTATGAATGTCATACCCAAAGCGCTCGAGCGGACAAGTAAAATTATTGTATGTAAATACCATTTAGGTACATATTTTCCGTATTGTTTTCTTATAATAATAGTACGTGCGACTACATTTCGATATTGTAATCAAATCAATATTTAAGATTTACTTATTAAGCTTTAGAACTTTAGGTCAGTAATTATCCAGATTAGTTAAAACATTTTTGTATGAGTGTCTGTTTCCAAAATAAAAATTAAAAAAAAGAAGGTGAACTGCAATAAATTGTGACCTTGGCATTAGTTGCTCATCACAACTACTACAATATATTTCTGCTACTCAATAAATTCCAACGCTTTTAATTAGATGTAAATGTAACGTTGTAAATGGTCGTATAAGAACAAACAGCCACCTATCGACAATCTTTGTGATCTACCCTGCGTAATGAATGGGACTGAGATTGAATTATGTATGTTGTCGTCCCTTTTACAACTCGTAAAGCACCTGAAATAGAGGAAAAATTTCCAACTATTATTTATTGCTAGCGATAAACTACGTGCAAAACCCTTGCAAAATAAAGATCCCCTAAAAATGCCCCGAATAATTTCATTCCCTAAAAATCTGCTAAACATAAAAATACCCTAAATTAGGGAAAAATACCCCAACGCGGGCGCAAGACACTGTGTTTTAAAATTCTTAACAGTTCTCACCGTATTCGCTACCAATATGACCTAGATATCTACCGACCAGCACGCGTAGCACAGTGTTTAATCACGCGCGACGCGACTTAGTTGAATCACAAGTGCAAGGAGCACGATGTTTATGTGATTAAACAGTATGGTCAGTATGGTCACGCTCCTCGCACTTGTAATTCAATTGAATCGCGTCGCACGTGTTTAAGGCGATACGTAAAAGTTTTAGCGTCCCTATTACTCCATATGCGAAAAAACCCTCAGTGCGAGTGGGACGGATTCGTGGAAAAGTAGCAAAAAGTCAGTTTTTTATTAATATAAAATGTACTTAGCTATTTTGTCAAAAAGATTTTCTAAGAGACTTTATAAATACATAATATCCACATTTTGAATGCAATTTCCAAATGAAATTAGTTAGGATTTCAGAATTACAGGAAAAAATAAAACAAGTTAGAGGTCTTTTCGGAATAAAATGTTATCGAGAAAATTTCATCCAATCGCATTTTCCTTCAATGAGAATCTTAATCAAATATTCCATAACCATTTACCAAAAAATGAAATACGTATATGACGTTATAGTCGAGTAAATGGATTCGAAAAAACCCATTTTTTTTTTTAAGTATCTCCTTAACGGCACACCTGACGCTAGAACATCAACAACACCAGGTTTTCAAGGTTTCATTGGAAGAAACTAGGTCTCTCCTCATATTGAAGAAAATATATTTGATTTATCGATCTTTTATCTAGGGATTCCACCTATAAACAATGTTTTAAGATTTATACTTTTGTCAAAAAAAAAAGATGTTTTCCACCCTCATTTTTTGGTTTTCAAACGTTCGTTTCAAAAACGCGGTTAAGAGATCAACTTAATTTTTTTTTATAAAATAGGCTAAGAAATATGAAGGGACGTTACCTAAATCCATTTTTTTTTCCGTACAATATAATTTAGTATTAGCTAAAAACACACCAATTTCTTGTTTCGCTGCGTGATCACTAGTATTACGCGTCCAAGAAAAAGAGGCCAAAAAAGCCACAACATATAATCGCTTCTATGAAAAGCAAATAAGGTCTTTTCCATTAGACTTATTGTGCTGGACGGGTAATAAAAAAAGTTGCTAGGGTATGCCATCCTCTTAAACCAGGTTAGAGTCCAACCTGAAGTTTCGTGCCGCGAAGCCGAATGCACCGGTGTACATCTCCCGCCTGCACTATACCACTGAGGCGAAGTACATCGTCGAGTACGTGCACCAAAAGACGGGGTGTCTACCGAGGATGCAGTTGCTGGAGTCAACTTTAAGGCGCTACGGAAAAAAAATCGACACTTTAAGAACTTGCATATCTACTTTGGTAAATAATATATTATTTTGATAAATATTATATTATTTTTGGAATCTTTTTTTAGGGATCTGTTAAAATAGAAACGCAATTGGAGAAATTCGGCTCGATAGAAATATTTATTGAAATTAGTTCTTTTTCGACACCAATTCTCCTGGTTTGACAATTTGGAATAACATATGGACTGCAATTATATTTTATTAGATGGGTTTTTAAGATATCTAAAGCCTGATTTAACAAAATTTTGACAGCAACTTTAGTACATTTTATATTAATAAAAAACCGACTTTTTGCTACTTTTCCACAAAGCCGTCCCTCTCGCACTGAGGGTTTTTTCGCATATGGAGTAACAGGGACGCAAAAACGTTTACATATCGCTTTAAGGCGTTCGTGGTGCATGTGCCGGACTGTTTTTTGTACCTCGTCATGGAGGAAAACTTTTGGCCGCCGGGTTCCGTCGCTTCCGCGGACAAGTGCCACAGAACAGCAAACACATAGTGTAAAAAGTGAAGCGTTACTAACATAATATTAAACTTTATTTACTAACACAATTTTGTAATAGCATCATATATATGTTCATTTTTTTTTTATTTTTATTTATTATTAACATTTATACTACACAATCCTTACAGGCTAACCTAATGCGATTGATAAAAAATTATATTTAAATCAGTTTTTGCGAACTCCGTCAAAGACAACTAAACAAATCGGTATCCGTAAGGTTGTCGATTCTGTTGAAAAGATGGAGTGCCTTTACAACAGGTGACTTTTTAAGAACATTAGTGCGCGCATGGTGCAGGCAAAACAACTTATGATTTCTCGATATGTTAGTTTGTAAAGTATTTATCTATGGACTTTAGAAGCCTGAAAATAAAGTATTTGATTTGATTTGATTTAACACAGTGCTACGGGTGCAGCACCTACAACTTTATTAATTCTGAAATTGTTTACGTCTTATTCATTTATATACCATTCTCTTTGTAATTACACGTTTAGTTAAATGTTTATAAATCAAACTGACTATTGTTAATCAAATGCTTCCTTTACGATTTAATCAATGGCCATTTATATCGGCAGGTAAGGTTAGATTATGAATTTTATGAATAAATTAAAAGTAATTAGATGTTAGAATGACGTTTATTGGTACTAGGATATGTTGTACAACATATTGTGTGAATTATTGTTGAACAATACGGATCTGCCAATATAAAATACGTGCATTACAGACAGGGCCGGTTTAAGGGGAGGGCAAACGCAGCTACAGCCCTGGGGCCTCCACAAGAGAGGGGCCCCCATAATAGTGGCTCCGCCAATAAATTAAAGAATATTGATTTTAGTGGACTGTATGCGAAGCGTTAAAAAGCGAACTTTTTTTTTTAATCCTCTTTCCCCAGATTAAAATTTTTCAGGGACCTTGTTTTTTAAATGGCGATTTATACTGGCGTGACAAGTATACAAATTTGGAAAGCTTGTTATTCAACAAGTTTTATCACACAATTGGCAAAAAACACGAATTATAACGAATTATACGAATTGTATTCTTAGTTTTTTTTTAATAGTAATATATATGAGCACTTATGGCAACAGCGGATATATGATCGATCTTGAATCAAAGAAGGCGCATCTACTTCGTTCTTGCCCAGGGGCCTCCACATCCTATAATGCGGCTCTGATTACAGAACAATCATAGAGGCCCTTTTTACAGCTATACCAAGAAATGCAGCTTATACATAAATAAACTAGCTTTTATCTACTGCTTTGATCGCGTGGAAGCGACTTTATGGACAGTTTTCAGCTTTGCGGTTTTTTCATCAACACTCCTTATGATGACCAGGGTCACGACGTTGATAATAAAAAAACCACATCTAAATCCGTTAAGTGCTTCTCAAGTTCAAATGGATACCGAAAGACAGACAAAGTTAAAAAAAAAATAGTTTTATAGGACGCAGGGCCGAGTTCGAAATAGATACTAATATAATAATAACTCATTTCATTTAAAATTTCGCAAAAATATTACTATAGATTTACAGGGTGTTACTACGATGTTGGGGTAGCCGGAAACTGGTGATAGTACTCGTCCATACGAACATCTTTTACTATGGAACCAACCCTCAAATCGCGAAAAAAGATTAGCTGTTCCATAGAAAAGTTACTTACCTATTCGACCAAAAATATATGAAACAACTGATGTGTTTTTTTTCACGATTTTTGCATTTTTTTTCACGACAAGTTTTTCGTGTGCGTTAGTACTAGTTATCGCAAGTTTCCGGCTGCCGCAACATCATCTTAACACCCTGTAAAAATATAGTTCCTACATGGGGAGAGGAGTTTCATCGAGACGATTGTTGTCTCCACTTATTTCAGCACGGTATTAATTTTAAAGCAGCTATGAAAACTTCTTGAAAAATGTTGTGGATTTTGGTAAAATTATAGGAATATGTATACATATATCGTCACGATATAAATCCCCGAGGGGGTGTCAGAGGTGTTCCAAGTGTGAACTGTGAAATGCAACCCAGTCCACACTCGGTACACCCGCGTTAGGGTGGTGAGCCCTATCGCCGTACTTCGGGCACAAATACACGCTTTTTCCGGCATGCAGGTTTCCTTACGATGTTTTCCGTCACCGTTCAGCAAGTGGTAAGTAAGAAGAAATTCTATGCACATAAATTCCGAAAAACTCATTGCATGCTCGACCGGGGATCGAACCTAGATTTGGAGATTGAGAGGCCAGCGTTCTACCCCCGGTCGGGCATGCACCAATTTATGTCGTAACGATATAATATGTATACATATATTCCTATATCCATCCATCTATCAGCCTAGTTCGTCCACTGCTGGACATAAGCCTTTCCAGGACTTTGCCACTCCCGGCGGTCATCCTGGAAGAAATGCCCATACTCACACACGCTGGGCAGGCGGGTTGGTGAGAGCGATGCCGGAACCCTCGTACCAGTGACGCCGCTGCCCGTCACCAGTCTATTCCATATAAGGCCCGGCTATTAGGGATGGAAATACCGCCATCCATTGGTCCCAGGCATGGTGGGCCTCCTGACTGAGGGATTTCCAGGTCAACCAAGGCAATTCTATATTGACCAAACCAGTAGCTGCAAATACTTATTATTTTCAGATGTAAAACCTTTAGGTACATTTTGACCTTTTAAAGCCTTCAACAGTCTCCCCTCCACTTGCCCGCAATTTATTCCATTTGCCCGCTGACAGCCGATAAACAATCGGAACACAATGCCTTTACTATAGCATAACTTGGCATTGTACCTACGTATTTGTATTTTATTGTATTGTGTATTGAAGAATACCCCAACGGCCCGAGGTATTCGAGGTACGCAAATTCTCTTATGAAACTGTATGGGATGCGTACGAAGTTGGCGGGTGATGAAATCGTACAAAATATCGAAAACTGCTTTTTTGCAAAAATAGCACTGTATCATGAAACACCGAACTAAACTTGGAAATCAATAGTACTTTGTGCAACTGTGACATAATTTGAGATATTGAGACACGAGTGCTTGTTTACGAAACGAACGAGTGAGTTTCGTAATAGATTTACACGAGTGTCCCAATGTCTAGTTATGTCCAGTTGCACACAATACTTTATCTACGACCCTCCAAAACAATTTCACGAACAATTAGAAAAAGAACACTCGTCATGATACTGTCGTGATACTCGTCATGATGGAATTACTATGTCTGATGCCTGAGACCAATCAGAAGCGAGAAGAGTAAGGAGGCGTGGCTTGAGAAATGAAGACCGACCGTTATTGCTTGAGATTGGTTCTCTAGCAGTGTTATTATAAATTTGGCCAATCACAACGCAGAATTGCGGTGTTATAATGTAATATTTTAGCATCGGTCAAACAATGTAGTTACTTATAAAACCACGTTCAGAATAAAACCAACGTTTTATTGCAGTATGGGAGTAGATGAACAAATTTATTAAATTCAAATAGTCAATTCTGGAAGTCTTTAGCCATTTTTTTTATTGTTCTGTTACCAGTGTTGCATTTCATTGAACTTTGGTATAGGCTCTCTTTTTCGTGGCAAATCTAAGGACGGCCGTGACCTAAGGATGGAATTGTCAAAAATAATTTTCACAGGTAAAAACCACAGAAAACAAACTCATCTGTAAAATAAGGACAAATTTATCATTAAAAGGTAAAACTACCTACTTTTTAATTAGCAAAAATTGTTTCTTACCGATTTAGAAAATAGGGATAAATAAAATAGGTCAAAATCATATTTTAGGGTATATAGTTTATATTTATAATATAGTTTATCTTTTAAGGGGTTTTAGTTTATTTTTAAGGATATTTTTAGTTTAGTTTAGATGTATTTATCTCAGTTCTTTTTATTTCAATTTTAATGTTATTTAAGTTAATTGTTTTTGTGGATCATTTAATAGGTAATTATACCCCTTTCCCACTTAACCTTTTTAGGGTTGGTTTTTATATATTTTAATTTTTTTTTACACAATAAGTGATTAAAAAACAAAAAAAATATCGCTAAAATTAAAACTAAATAAGTACTGAAAACATAAACTAAAGACCTAAAAATTAATATTTATTTAAATAAATATTTATATTAGCTTGTAGATATTAGTTATTTACATACTATCCAAGTGTTGTTTTAATTTTGTAACCTGACCTTCCAATTTGCAATAAATTTATTTTCTTTTTTTTTAAGTATGACGCTGTTAAAGCCCTAGATATAGGGTCCTCTTTCAACTGGTTAGACTTGGTAAACATGAGTTTAAAGATGCTAAGCAAGCAAAAATTTACATTAAGACGCACTTCAAATCCTTTTTTTTTCAATGATATGTTAAAGTCTTAGCGTCCCTGTTACTCCATATGCGAAATAACCCTCAGTACGAGTGAGACGGATTCAAGGAAAAGTATCAAAAAGTCGGTTTTTTATTAATATAAAATGTACAAAAGTTGCTATCAAAATTTCGTTTAACCAGATTCTAGATATTGTTAAAACCCATCTTATAAAATATGATTGCAGTCCATATGTCGTTCCAAAATGTCAAACCAGGAGAATTGGTGTCGAAAAAGACCTCTTTTCTATAAATATTTTTATTGAGCCGAATTTCTTCAATTGCGTTTCTGTTAAACAGATGCCTAGAAAAAGATTTCAAAAATAATATACTTTTTTATCAAAATAATACATTCTTTACTGAATTAGAGATGCAAGTTCTAAAAGTGTTAATTTTTTTCCCGTAGCGCCTTAAATACTACCAATTTAATAAGGACCCTGTCGAGTTCGGAGTCTTGTTGAGTATCGATTCGAGAGCCCATTGTAATGTAAGCAGGAAATCGAAAGTAGAATCCCCTGCGTAACGCGAGATTCCCCTACGCGCCGCTATGCGATTCCTTTCGACACACTAGGGATGTGCTGGGAGATCGATAAATTGCCTAATGTTGCCCTTTTCAGGGTATCTACCTATTGAATGAAGAAATAGTCCTCTACAAAGGCCATTTTGCATGAATCACACTATAATTCTGTTCTAATGCCGTCTCTTTTGCCTGCGTGAACAAACTCTGACTCTATCCTACTTTCAAATCATTTTATGATTCACCCAAGTCAGCCTTTTTAGATGCTTCGGTCAACTAACATATAAATTTAGAGCAATATTGAACTTTTTCGAAATCCTAATTCATCACCTTATAGATTGAATTACAGAGTAACATTGATGACTTTTTTTTAAGTGACTTTTATCTCGTTGGCCATTTAGTCTTAACAATGTTACCGGACAAAAACAGGGAAAAGCAAGAACGTTCACCTTTTAATCAACATTCATCTGAAGGCTCCCTCAGGACCCTCGGCTCAGGACGTTGCTGACGTGTCTACAGGAGAGAATTTTCACCCACCTCAAGTGTAGCACGTGTATCGATAGACCGCCTGCGTTCTTATCGATGTCCAAGCCCATCACTACCGTATCTCGTACAGAATCGTTTATTTTCGTGGGCGCGCGCAGCTTCGGATGGTTGTGCGCAAGATAAAATAATCCGATCTGCGCACGTGCTCCCGTGCCATATCAACTGGAAATTGAGTTTTTTGTTTATATGTAAAAAAAACGAATTTGTTTTGGATATGGTGTATAAAATTCAGTAGTATTAAGTAAGTGAACAGTTTATTTCAAGCTACCTAAGTTAAAAAGTAAATACATATGAATAATTTGCAAGTTTACTTTAATAATAAAAAAATCGATAAGTATATATTATAAATATTAACTAAGTACAAAAAATAAGATAAAAATCATTATTTAAAACTTCATATTTGGTGGCAAGAAAAGAGCAAAAAGGCAAAAAACAAATGTTAGAACATTCCTGCAATATACAATTTCATGTTTTAACTCGCTAATTTTTAAAATGCTATAAAACGTCACTGATTGTAGTTAAACCTGTATTTTTCCATAAAAGGCTTGTGGTAGGGCTTAGATTTGTATGGGACGATAAAAAAAATGTTCACAGTTATTATTCTGGATACATATTCTGGATTGCAATGTATGAAAAGTTGTCAAGGTATCTTGTCATACTAGTTTCCAAGATCTTAAGCTTTTGCCGCGAAAAAATTTAGAATGAACACATCTTAAACAGAGCTTTTTCGATCTTTCAAAGTCTATTACTTAGTTATTTTTATTATCTAAACAACAAAAACAAAACCAAATGACTCAATAAAAGAGGCCAATAATGAGGGATGTTCACAAAAACTGGCGTGAAATCGAAGCCCTTTTCACGGACAAATCATGAATTTGAAGAATTTCAGTTTTTGTTAACAAAATCTCGAGAGTTTGATTAACAACTTTACAAGAACACAATTGAAATTCCATTCTTAAGAGTGGTTTCGCAGCCGGATTGTGAAATACCCGCCTTTTTTAAACTAATCGAAACAGAACACTTAAATTCAAAATTCACTCAATAGTTATTCAAAAAAGTTTTCATCGCAAAGTTTTCGTTGGTTTCTGTAAATTGGAATTTAAAAATTTTATGATTCTAAATTTTTGTAAGCCCAAGTCAGAGCCAGAATAAAAGTTTGGCATTTTGCAAAAAAGGATTATTGAATCTTGTTACTGCCTACTACCGTTATCTCCAGTATGAATTTGGCTGCGTCAATCAAACTCATCTTATTTATAGTCTACGTTATGACACTTTGCCTTAAAGGGTAGGTATAGTTGCCAAGGACCTTGCATCGACTTGTGTCGCTACAAATATCGACAAAAACTTTAAGTATATTGAAATAACGTTCATATCAGCGCGCACTGCATTACAACGTGGTGGGTCTCCGGATATCGTAAAATAAGGGAAAATAATACTTTTCACATGGACGCGATGGACGGACAAAAAATTCATAGATGATTTTTCCAAGCAATATTTTCCTTGTATTTTAGTCCATACACAAACCAGTAGTGGTTTTAAAGAAATAACCAATTTTAGTCTATAAACAGCTTGACATTGAATAATATTTGCAAGAGTAATTATCAAAAAAAAATTATATATTTTTTTATAATTTTTAAATATATCATTTTAGAGAAATAACGTTACTAATATGAGTAATTTTCGGATGAAGCTGAAAGAGGAGCCTTAAGAGACTATGCGATTTTTTTTTGTCACTGTCACTTCAAGCGATAACACGCTCAGTGCGAGAGGGGCAGATTGAAGGTGAAAGCGAAAAATGTTAGTTTTATAATTTTTATAAAAAATCTAAAATAGCTAGCAAAATTTCAAATATCAAATCTCCAGATATTATTGAAACACACCTAATAAAATATGTTTGAGTTCTGTATATGGTTCCTATTCGTCAAACGAGGAGAAAAATTGTGTTTAAGACCTCGTTTCAACAATTATTTCTATCGAGGAAAATTTATCCAAACATGTTTTCCAATGTCAAAACCCTAGATTATATAGGCAAAATGCATATATCAGAAATGTTTTACAATTTTCCGTGTATTTCATGAAATACACAAAAAAGAAGCACCTCTATTTTTTTACATATAGCCTTAATTGGGAATCAAAGCCTAAGCTTTGGGACTAGCTGGACAACTTCCTATAGCCATTACGTCATCGTGTTTCAGCTATGCGGTGGGTTTCATCTTCATCGGTCTGGCATTCCAAGCACGTGAGGCACGTCGACGGTCACACTTCACTGGAGAGAAGCTATTTGAGTTCTATCTTTTTGGTACAGAATTTTTTTTTTTCGTTTTTTGTGCATTGTGTTTCAAAAGCTTCATTGTAAAGCTTTGTTGCTTTTATAGAGATGCTATTTTTCTAGGATTTAAAGGTTACCTTTCAAATATGGGCCATGCGCTATCCACACTCAATGGTTGTTTGTTTAAAAAATGCAATTGTGTACAATAAGGTGTCCATTAATTAATTCATTCATTATTTTACACAAGTGAATACACAGGATATAGATAGACTGCGAACTTTAAATAAAACCACATTCTCTACTGATCATACTGAACAACAGTTTGACGAAAAATAAACGCGCAAATCAAAGATATTCAACTGTAACTTAAAGATTCTATCTCGCAGCAGGAAGGTCTATTTTAGAACGCTGCGCGTGAACAGCTGTTTCACGGACAACGCTGACTGAAAAAACGCCCGTATCTCAGTGCGTTAGGGTTCACGCATTTTCGTTTGAAACTCAAATATTTCCTAAGCTAATGGTTTGTGCTGGTTTCTTTCTTGAGAAAAGTGGTTCAGTATGATCGGTAGAGTATGTGGTTTCATTTAAAGGTAGCAGTTTATTTACACTTGTATACGTCAATGTAGTGTTTTGTGTTGTGTTCTGTTGAATAAAAATCTTTTTTTTTTTTTTTTTTACTTATAATACAATACAATGATTCTTAAAAAGTCAAAGTTTAGAAAAATAGGCAGCAATAATAAAAAGCATACTGTAGCTAGACACTTTAGATCTTATCTAAATCCGGAAAAAACTCCTTCCAAATGAACTTTATCCTGCAAAACAAAGAGCTAATAAAAAACAAACAAACTCAAGTAAATCCTCCAGCCAAGCTCCATTTTCCAAGCTTTAAAGCTAAGTATCAGATCTTAAGCGCAGTAAATCTAGCGCGGTCGTGGCTACAAATTATGCTCAATATCGGCACTGATATGGAGGCTGTATCGGTTGCTATGGCAACGGGGCTGAGCTACGTGAGAATTGCGGGTTGTGTGAAAATGGGTGAATCTTTCGTTGGAACTCTATATACCTGGTTAAAGCTTAGTTTTTTAAGATTAAAGCTAGTTACTGTTAAATTTATTCGATTTGTCTGTAGATGATGATCAACAATATTATGTATGAAACAGCGTGACGATAAGTTTAATGGGAATCCACAGGCAAAGCTAACTACAGATGGCGCTGGCATAGGTCCGGCCAATAAATACTACGGTCCGGCCTCCGGCTATGTCAAACTTTGTTGTTGTGTGTGTTCCGGTTTTCCTACTGTTTTTCTCCAGTATCTCGCATTTTTTTTTCCTCTTATCACCTGCATTCCAATATGTTATTGTTATTATGTTATTAATTTTTATTATGGGGGTTTTTGGGAATGAATTAACACTATTACTATAGCAACCTGGTGCGGCACACGAAGGCATACCAAGAAATTAATCGAAAATCACAAAATACTACGCAAAAACCATAATAATGTACTGAAATGACAGATTTTTATGGCCGGATTGACGATGCGCCATCTACAGGGATAATTTGGCAGCGTGGATCCCCATAGACTACAAATCAAAATGTCAGGTGTAGTGCCAATTTTTTTTTTTTTTTCAAATATATTTTTCAACAGATAACACCTTTCGCGGTACCAGTCGATAAGCTTCTTGGTACCAGTACATTTTGGTTAACGTAGATTAACTGTGAAATTGCTCTTTTCTATGGAGAATTTGAAGAAAACTCAATTTTCAGTACAAACTTTTTTGCGTTTTTTTTCAGTTATGACAAATCCAAATTTTATTAACAAAATTATCTATGAATCAGACCGTACTGTAGTTTGGTGTTATTCAAATTCCTTTCTTCTGTGAATTTTCATTATTAGATTTATATATAACATGGTCAATAGGTTTTTTTTTTATTGTATGTTACCTAAGAATCTTTGCCTATAAAGCTAGATTAATTCGAAAATGAATGAATGAATGAATTAATATATTCTCTATTCTTTATTGTACACAGAAACGCGAACACATACAGTTACAGTAAAAGGTACAGTAAGGTTAGCTTATCTCTAATAAGAGATTTCTTACAGCGAACCATTGAGGAAACAATTAAAATTTAAATAAGAGTAATCAATTCATACATGTGCACAAAAATAAAGTTTGCCTAAATATAAAAAATATATAAATAATATATAATAATGTAATATTAAAATAATGTACTTACTTTTAAAATTAAATGCATAAAATACATGTCATAAGTATACATATAACATGAAAAAATAAATATATATATATATGAACTGGTAGTACGACAATTAACTAATTAATTCTAAAATTATTTGAATATTACAATAAATTCCCCGATCAAGTTTTCTTTCCATAACCAACATGGTTTGTTTATAGTACGTAAGATTCGTTTTTAAGACCTAAAATTGTATACAAGCACAGATAATATAGAGTGTTTTTCAAAAAAAAAACTTTTCTTTGAATTTTCAAGCAAATTCAGCAAAGTTTTTTTAGCATCAAAGTGTGCTTTGCTTTAAATGGTTTGTTTTCAGACTTTTAAGCTTCTTCTATGGCTGTGACAGTATGTGATGATTTCAGGCAGTACTCCCAAAAGGACATTCACTCAAGCAAAATATTAACTAAAGACTATTTATACAGGTTGATATTGATAATGAACCCTTAGGTATATTATAGGAAACTATGCTATGTTCGAAATAAAAAAAATATATTTTGTTATTTTTGTCTTGTTTCATAATAAATAATCGACCGTCAAAGTTGATCGCGGGTGGAGGGTAGATATAGGGGGCGGGCGCTTGGGAGGTCAGGAATATTTTTATTGATGGTTGGGGGGTTGAAAGCTCGTTGCGGGTACGGTCTATTGTCAGTCACATGTCGCGTCACGTACATTTGCCATTTATTCGAAATTTGGAAACCATTTAAAAAAAATATACGAAAGAAAACGATTTTTTTTTACAATTCTGTGTTCTAATAGTGATTCTGATTCATAGATTTCAATATACTCGTATCTAGGGGGTGCATTTTCAACCTATATAGTACGGGAATGGTTTTAATACATTTCTGATTTTACCAGTAAGTTTATTTTATTATTACGCAAATAAAAAAACATTTGAAGATAAAAAAACAATATTTAATATAGGATTTACTTTTTATTTAATTCTAGGGTGGTATATTTATTGGTAGGTAATTTTAATTTAGAGTAAGTTTAGTTTCATAATGTTGTAAAATTAAAGTTGTTATTTATGAATAAAGTAAATATTTTTCATATTTTTTTAACGAATAATAACGAATAAATTTATTTCTCTTATCTTTATTTCTTTTTTTATTTATTAGCATTAAAACAATTAAAAAAAATATTATTCGATATATTTCGACCCTTGATATGGGGCTGTCATCAATCTCTTATTTTTATGTATACAAAAGGTTAAGAGGTCACGTTCAAAGTAATTTATTTCCGTATCGTTACAAAGACAACATTTCTATCTTTTTTTTGCAATCGAGGGCATTTATCCGGAACCGCTGGGGTCAACGACATTATTATTTTAAAGTTGATCTATATTCCACAAAAAAGTTAAACAATACTAAAAAAAAATGTAAATATACTGCTTCCCTCTCATTTGCCTCGAATTTTCATACGAGTGAAAGAGATGGGTATACTTTCTCGGTGTAACGTCGCAGTGGGCCGGCGTAGTCGGTGATCCGTGACGAACGTTCCGTTTGAAGAGGCAATGACAAAGTTGCGTCTGCGCAGAAATACTGCCGTCTCGCTCCCACTTTTTTTTTTTCGGCTTTAGATGTTGACAGCTTGTGATGAAACGCTAAGTGCCATAAAATTATCAAGGCTTTATCAGAGTGTGATTTTCACGTTTCCGATGGCGGCAAAATGTTTTCACTGCTCATTTGCATTTCCTGGCGCCTCTTTTGGTGTTTTTGTTTTGTTTTTTTTCTTGCAATATTTTTTTTTAGTCTTGAAAATAATATTTTAGTAGCTATGAGAGTCATATTAAAATAGTCGTATTTACTTATCTAAAGATATTAAAAAAAAATACCTGGTAAAACTTTCTTTTGTGGAGCAGCGTTGATGTCTTTTGTATTCCCGAAGGACTCGTACAGTTTATGCATGCATACAGAATGTCGCAACACATATTTGTTGTGTATGTCATATGCAAGATGTAAGTGTTTTTATGTATTTAATTATTTTAGGATGTCAAAATGCTTGCACCATAGGTGACCTCTTATAACCCTTGCATAGACCGAGACAGGCATTAATATTTTGCAAGTACCCTAAAATATTATAATTCCATTTAATTTAAGTTAGTCAGTAGGTTTCTGTTTTGTTGCTTAACGCTGCACTGATGGAGCTATCACATAAATAAAAACGAAATAATGACGTAAAAATATTTCTAACATTATTATGGCTATAAAAAATAAGCGCCGCTAAAATTCAAATCTTCAATCAGATTTTAACGTAAGAAGAATTAAATTGTTTCTTATAATTGTTTAAAGACTTATTACCACAGTCACAACTCATACATATTAAATTTGCTTTAATATAAACCAGGCGTAGATGGATAGGTATTTTTCAGAAATCTGTTTTATTTATTTATCTATTTCTATGAGAAAAACTTTCCCAAAGAACAATAAATATTCCCAAGTAAACGCATAAATTAAATAAGTGGGCCTGTCCATCCTACCAGTAGATTTTCAAAATTATTAAGAAAACGTCAAAGTATTTAAAAATGGATAATAGTAGGTTGACCATCTAAAAAATACTAGATGTGCATCTAAATTACTAATTTGGCACCAACTAGGTTAGGTTAGGTTAGAACATATTATTTTTGATGCCAACTTATTAATGTTGATTCTGATTGTTTTATTTTTTGATGCTCTGTTAATAAAAACCCTTTCAAAATTATAAACTTCAGTAACAAATATAGATTGAAGTAAATGACGCAAGCTTAACTACTTTGCGTGTCCTTAGTGAGTGAAATTCGCTAACTTTGACTCATACAACTTTGACTCTTATGTCTTATGTCTTACAATAACTTTTAAAATTCAAACCACTATCAAACGTTTTCATAGTAAAATGTGACACGTAATTTTCATAGAGTTTGATACACTTCAATCTATAATCTATGGCTTCAGTAATGTCAGTGGATAATGTGGTTTGATTTAAAATACCTGTCCATTAACATAGGTTATATTTTGATGTATCTAAGTAACCATTATATTTATAAGTGCCTTGAAATCCGATTGAATTTTAATCATATTTGAAGGACTCACTTCTGCTTCTAATTTTGCTTTACGTATTATATTATTTATTTTTGTTATATATTAGTGTATATATTTATCGCATTCCAAGTATTTGTATGTACAATGTCATACTTGTGTATTTATTTTAGGTATTTGCTATCCATTCAATTATTATTATTTATTTTGTGCACTACCTTCGCGTTATTTTTTCCAACAATTATTTTCCACCCAAAGGTTGTCTGGAAGAAAACGCTATAAGTGATAAAGCCGCCAATTGTTACCTTCTTTCATAAGTATGTTCTTCTACCTGATTTATTTATTTTGGTATACAATAAAGAGTATTTGTCTTGTCTTGTCTTGACTCACTCATATTTCTCTTCGAATTCTCACTCATATAATTTAAACAAGACTATCCCAATAATCCCATTTAAAAAATAAACCAACTCTTAACTTAACAGCTGTCAAAATGAAAACAAAACTCAACTTGAACTTACAAGTCTCAACTTAAACTTATTTAAGTATTTAAGTCGAGTCATCAACATCACTCAATTGTGGATGAGCTATTAAGAACACTGTCATCGAAACATTTGTTGCAGCGTGAGAAAAAATGGGGTTGGATAAAAATTACATGAGATAATGTGCGCATGTTAGTCTTATTTGGTCGAGGTATTTCTTTTATACAAGACATATGGGAAAAGGTTTCGTTATTTGGCTTTACAAATTTTGAAATGCCAAAATTGCCAACGATTAACTCAAAGAAAAAATAAAACATGTTAACAACCATGCTTCATCTAAAGTTCGTCATATTTTCTTACAATAAAAACAGTCTGAAGAAAGCACAAAGTACACTGTTACTGATACTAGCCTATGTGTGTGTATAGTACTGTCGAGGAAAATAGCACGGACCGCGTTTAGCCGTAATTATGATTGTAATAAGAGCTTAAAGTAGGTTTGCAAAACTATTCCCAAAGTAAGGCAAGCCCTTTATGTAATTGATTTACGAAACATGAACTGCATATTCCAAGAATTACCCCATCGATTTTCCTAAACCACACAAAAATCATCTCACAAGCTTCCTTCTAACTCCATACAAGGACCACCGTGAGAAAATCCGCTCAGACACACCACGTATTCTAATACATTATTCTAAAGATCTCGAAGGCTTCAGAGGCAAAAGCGCGCGAAGGCAGTGCTTCGGTGATGCTTGCGCGCAGAGCACGCTCACACGAACCGCGCACGCGCACTTCACGCGAGTGACAGTTCCGAAATAGATCTCGGAATTTGAAAATGGAACTTATGCCCTTTTTCTTTCTGCTCGAATTGACGTGACTTTTTTCGGACTTCTTTCGTTTTTTTTTTTTTTTTATTTGTTTCTTTATTTTCAAGTTGAACCTTTAGGTTGTTCAAGTGACACTTTTAGTTGAATTAACACGTTATGTGTCTTATTGACCCGTATTGTTTCATGTGCTAAACGATTTGTTGTTTGGCGTAATTTCGTTTAGTGGTTACAAGGGCGCGAATTTTGACTTGTATGCAACTATAGTGTGAACAGTAAAGGTGTGAACTCAGGAATTTACTTTGATGTTAGTGAAGGAGTATTTTACCTACGGTTTTCGGTGCTGAAAGTTGGATTGTCTGAAATCTTTGATATAGAGGTAAGTTTATTTGAGTTTTTTTTCGACTTGATTTTGTTAAAGAATCCAATACTAGGTCCAAGTATTTCTCAGTTTAGACCATGAACTTTACAATTTATACGCTACTTACAATAAATGTCATTACAGTATTATGATTGTAGAATTGCGGTCTAGATCAACCTTGCACTATTGAACAACAATAAAATACTATAGTATAATACATTATACTATACAACGTGTAACAAAAAGGTGTAACCACATTTGAACAGCTTATTCAGTCAGTAATAAAGAACAACTTTTACTATGGAGCCAACACTGAAATTAAAAAAAAAATCTACCCTTCCATACATTTCGGCCGAGCGGCATTGCAATTTTCTATGAAATAGTCAATTTTTTTTTCGAGATACAGGTTTTGTTCCATAATAAAAGTTGTTCTATACCATTGACTGAATAAGCTCTTCAAATATGGTTACACGTTTCTGTTACACGTTGTATACTATATAGTATGTTTTTTTTTTGTTGCCCCGGTATTTGGGGATGGTTTATAATGAGCTACTGACCGGGGAGAAGTGCACAATATTCACGATTGCGGAGAATCAGTGCAGGACTCATAGCCTCCGCTACGAGTTTAGAATTTAGAAATTATCCGCTAATTTGACTCGAAAGTTATATTTTAATCTGTTCCATATATATGCAATATAATTCGTATAAAGAAAAGAGCTTTATTTTAGCAATTAGGAAGATGAGTAATACTTCTTTTCATAAATCAAAATCTGTCCTCGTTTATGACCTATAATCGTTACTTGGCACACAGTGTGTTAAATCCAAAAATAAGGGTTTCATAACAGATAACAAATTCTAGTTTCTTGGAAAATCCTGTTGAAAATGTGTAATTTCAGAGCTTTTGAGGCGTCATATTTTTATAGCTATTTAACGTTGTTTTAATTCCCAAGTTGTTACGTGTTACAAAATAATTAATCTATGCGTTAGTTATGCTCACAATATCAGAAGTGTACTTTTATTACAATGACGAATGCGAGTATTATAAGTGAAGGTCTTAGTAACTCTTGCGCAGTATTTGGTAACGATGACAATCGATAATACAGCCTAAACCTTGGTCTGTAAAATGGTTATAAAGGATGCGTACATAGATATGATAAGAGTGACGTATTAAACACATATGTAATCTAGAATAGTAGTTTATGCTACAAGGGCGCAAAGGAATAAATTACGAGGACGATTTAAAACACGAGCGTAGCGAGTGTTTTAAACGTAACCGAGTAATTTATTGCTTTTACGCCCGTGTATCATACTACGTTTTTCAATGCATAGTGTGAGAAAATGAAAACAAATATAATCTTGTGAACTTTAAATTATGACTGGCTCAAAAGGATTGTATCCAGAGCCGTTAAACAGTGGGGAAAAAAAGTATAACATCTATACAGGAAAGGCTGCAGGTTAGCTAACCATTGTAAATAAATTTAAAATAATAATAATAATAAAGCCCTACGGGCAAAATAATCGACTTTCTGTTCGGTTTTGATGCATAAACAGTGGGCCTTTACGAGCACATGCATTGAAAAATGTTTTATTTCATGCGTGCTAACTTATTAGATGTGCCTTTTTATTTTGGCCCTAGATAACATATTAATTTACGTGGAAATATTAGAATTAAACTGACAAAAACTTCAAACTTATCTTGTTACAAATTGTTAAAAAAGATTTTTTTTTTAATTATTTACAGTTCCATTTGTTTCAACATCAACAATGAAGCAAGCACAATGTTTTTTTCTTTTAAGGTATATCGAGTCAATTCTTACCCGGCACAGAACCAGTTTATACAAATGAAACAATGTGTGGCAGTTGTTTGTACGCCAAAAATTTTTCTATGCATAAATTTTACTATATACCTATAAATAATACGTACATATATACAACGTGTAACAGAAAGGTTTTATTGGTAAGTTTAATTTGGTAGGTTATTTGTATTTACACTTTATTGATTTTCATTTAATTTACTCTATCTATTACGTCTATCCCACTATTTTACTTTTCTAGTGACAATTTCTTCACCACCCAAAGGTTGGCTGGAAGAAATCGCTTTAAGTGATATGTCCGCCTTTGTACAAAATTATGTTTTCAATACTCAGTTTTCTTTTATATGTCTTATGTGTACAATAAAGTGTCAATTCATTCATTCATTCATTCATTCAAAGGTGTAACCATATTTGAAGAGCTTATTCAGTCAATGGTATTGAACAACTTTTACTATGGAACAAAACCTGTATCTCGAAAAAATTTTTTTACTGTTTCATAAAAAACTGCAATGCTGCCCGGCCGAAATGTATTATAATATAATAATAATAAATCGTTTAATTCAGTCAATTATAGACCATAGTTACACAACACATACATTTTACAAATAATATAAAAAAAAAATTGTACAATAGAAATCAAAAAAAAAAAAAAACTTAAATTAAGAATAAAATAATAGCTTACTCCAGTATTTTACAATTGGTGCATCCCATTGTGTATTGAAGGGCAGATTTTTTTTGAGATTTCAGGGTTGTCTCCATAGTAAAAGTTGTTCTATACCATTGACTGAATAAGCTCTTCAAATATGGTTACACCTTTGAATGAATGAATGAATGAATTGAGACTTTATTGTACACATAAGACATATAAAAGAAAACAAAGTATTGAAAAATTGCAAATAAACTATTTCTATTTCTATTTCTACACCTTTCTGTTACACGTTGTATATACTTTTCGTACGTACACTTTGTTACATGAAAGATGAACCTAAAAAGTGATCTTCATTATTGAAAGTTGTTTTATATATTTCGTTGTAATCCATACGTTATAGCCTTTTTTGTCAGCATCTCGTAGAATTGGGCAAATCATGATCTGCCCATATTTCTGTTAAAACTAGGATTCCGCTACGCTCGGCTCCCCAAATTTATTTACACGTTACCCTACCACGCCCCTCTTTGCTCCGCTCGTCATCGCTCTTATTTTTGACCTTTGGTGAAACATTTTCACTTTCATACTTCACGATCTACCCAATTCTACGATCTGTCTACGACAGCTTGATCAAAATGTCAGTCCATCGATTTACACGCACTGGAACTAGAAACTACACTGTTGGACTAAAAAGCGTAAAAGTTGATGACCGTGAATGAAGACCAGCCCCGGGACTCCCAAAAAGACTCGTTTGAGCATATGTCCATCTCTGACACACGCACAGAGAGTGTGATAGAGATGGATACACGACCGAACGATATTCGATCGAATTTTGTCACTTTGGAGTAGGCCCTCTGTCATTCTAATTACGCTTTAGTGTACGGACTATAGTAGATTCAAATAAGTATTTTGTTTATATCGACCAAACGAATTTAGTTGTAGGAACGAAATAAATATGGTAAAGCTGACTGCGATTTTTTTAGAAAGCTCTATAATCTTTTTAGGAACAGTACTTGAGCGACTAGTTCTGCTTGATCGAAATGTACATTACTCGTAAAAACTCGCAGAAAAGGACTTTTCACAGCGATGAGACATAGTGGGATCGATTTTTTGTCCAAAAAAACCCATATACTGAATATTTCATCGAAATAAATAAATAAAATAAAAATAAAAATCTTTTATTTCAGGAATCCATAGACTTAATAGTAGGTTAGTACCAAGGAAAAAAAACGGTACACAAAACCCTAACAATACTTAATAACTATACAAAAACACTATGTAAAATGTACCAAGAGCGATTAAGGAGATGATATCCATAAAGCCGATTTCTAGAATCTGACTACAAATATTGCTTGTATATTATTGTAAGGATATCGAGCACTGTTTTATCTGTATTTTATATGTCTGGAAAACGCTTATATTCAATAAAATTAACTTAAATAACATTAAAATGGAAAAAAAAAAATGGAGGACTAAAATAAATTAATCTAAACTAAACTCAACTTAAAATATTTACACAAGGTAAAAAATGCTGGCCATTTCCACGCTGGATGGCCAGGCTTATTCTTTGGCCAAAATAGGCCCCAGCCCTTCGGTCACCCGAATTTTTTATGTTGTTTTAAGTAAGTAGCTACTTTGAAAATATAAACATTTTCTTCCTGTAGATTTTTGAACAAAATATTTGCTCTACATCGAAATAATATGCATAATAATATGAAATAAATGCAAATATCACCTGGTGACTTTATCAGACTTCTTTCAAAGTCAAATGTGTTGTTAAAGTCATTGTCGACTCTTTTATGTCGTCATTGCATAACGAACTTTAACAAAAAGCCTCCATGACAATAGAACCTCGATGATGCGTCATTAGTCATTACACTGACCTATAAAATGGATCTGCCTTTGCTATTTTTGGAGCAAAAAGCCCGCCATTTTATTGTTACAAATGTACAAAACGGCCGAGTTAACTTGGCACCTGGGGAGCGAGAGATAAATATATCCTGTAGTATGAACGATCACAGCAAGGACAAGGAAAGCGGGGTGCTAAGTTAACTCGGCCGGGTTGTTGTTAAACTAGTTACATTTATAATTTGAATTTTTAGATTTATGATAGCGATAAAGGTGCTTCATGTTTATTTAAACTTAAAGTAAATTAATTAAAAAAAGGCACTTGGATTTTTGACACAAAACTATAAATAGCAGCATCGTTTTGAATTATTTATTACCCTTAATAATTCAGAAGAAATTTTACATCCGTTTTGCAAGTAAGCAACATGAGATGTTTTTTTTTTGTACACAATAGACTTATTGATTGAGCATCTCATTTTGCATCAATCAGAACAGAACTCTATGACGCTTCCTTTTAGTTTAAAATAGCGCTGAAGCGCTCTCTCAGTTATGGCTGTGAAGACCACCAAGAAACACGCGCTCAGGAAAACAGAGTTTTTATTTAATAACTCGGCTTCTAGGTGAAATTATTAAAATATTCTACAGTTGACCGAGGGGGTTTACGGGGCAAAATTTACGGAAGTCGGTTACTGACGAATGATTGATACAACGCAATCCACTACATTTCAAACTAATAACCCGTTAATTTCAATTGCTAAATTGAAAGTAGGAAAAAAGCTGGCAATTTTAATTTTACCCTTTCCCAAAATATGGACTTTTTCAAGCCTAAATAAATTTTTTAATCTTGGGTTTTGAAACAAAAATCGTAGTGGGCATAATAGTTCTCGTACCTAAGGCCATTAACTATTTTTGTTTGTATTAAAAAAACGAAATGGCATGACCATGTTTCAAATATCAGTGGCACTTGACATTGAGAGCTACTTTTTTATTTATTGATAGGCAAAGGTATTTATAGCTCTTCAACCCATATCCTGAAGTGAAAGGATTTGGCAGTTTGGTCTTGGTGTTAGGTTCGGCAGGCGTATTTGAAGTAATCAGGGTGCTACAGGTCCCGGCAGTAAATAATAATACTATCTTCGGCTTTATACTGCGTCATCTCTGTCACCGGACTGTTAGTGCTTCGTGATGACGTTACGATACGATGTGCATTATTTACTGCCGGGAACTGTATCTAATTTTTCTATGAAGAAAACATCTTTTATGCAAAATAATATGCAGATTAAATTTTTTTTCGAAATGTCAGATGAAATGGATTATTAGTATTACTGAGGCCAAGACTACAAATTTTACAATTTTTGTCTGTCTGTCTGTATGGATGTAGGTTCCGTTATAACTCTAGAACTGTTCAAAGGATTTTGATGTGGTTTGTCATCGTTGTGACCCTGGTCAAAATATAGTTTGTAAGCCCTGTTGAGAAAATAGCTGCCAAGCCGAAAAAGGCCAAAGATAAACGCGAGCGAAGCCTTAAAATATACTTTAATTTTAACAAAATGTTCATCTGAAACTGAAATATTTTTTTTTAATATTAAACTAAATTTATTCAGACATAAAATTATCTACCAATTAAGTTGTTTGACTTGTTTTAATCCTTATTGCAATGGTAGACTGAAAATTATGCCTACTCATAATTCATAAAACTCGTTTTTGTTAGATAAACATCATGTTTACATCGATAAAAAAAAACACAAGTTGTATAAATGTAAAGTTTTATTGGAGTTAATGATAGCTTAATTAATAGTGCAATAATTTATGATAAGATTCATGTTTTTTTTATGCATTATTGATTGGTAAATCATTCCAATAACATTCCAAAGTTTTTTTTTATTATTTCCTGGTACACTCAAATCTACGAACAGTCAAACTTTAAGTGAGGTATACATTTTTTAATAAAAGTTAAAACAGAAGTCCATCTTAATCCCGTTCCTATTATTATTTAAGAATGTATATGAACTTTATATAAATATATTTATTTTATTTCTTTGGTTTATTATTAATATTAAAACAATTAAAATATAGTTTTACCCGGTATATTTCGGCTCACGGTACGGGGCCATCATCAATCGAATGAAACAAAAAAAAAGTTTTTTTAGTTAAAGTGTTTATTTTTTTTTTTATTTGCCCCTGAGGGTATATTTTATCCAGCCGAAAAAAATCAAATCGAATTTAATTCTTACTTAATCCTTATTAGTACCGAATAAGTATTACCTACCAAAATAATCCTTAATGCTCTTAAGCATAAAGGCCAAGTCAAAATACGGGATAGAAAAACTTACTTAGCTCTCAAAGAGAAAGTGATGTATCAGGACCGTTGCACATAGAGATCCAGACTCTAGATCTGTGTGCAAACCGACAAATGTGAAGTAGTTTAAGAAGAAAAAAAATGAAGTTTGAAGAAGTTAGCGTTTATATTACGGAACAACTCATTGAATTTAATAGGCTATGCGAATTTTATTTTTGTCACTGTCACTCCAATAAAAAAATCGCGCAGTGCGAGAGGGGCGGATTTAGGGCGAAAGCGAAAAATGTTAGTTTTATAATTTTTATAAAAAATCTAAAATAGCTATCAAAATTTCAAATATCAAATCTCTAGATATTGTTGAAACACACCTAATAAAATATGTTTGAGTTCTGAACATGTTCCCTATTCGCCAAACGAGGAGAAAAAATGTGTTTGAAGACCTCATTTCAACAATTATTTCTATCAAGGAAAATTTATCCAAACATGTTTTCCAATTTCAAAACCCTAGATTGTCAGATAGCACGACCAGCAGGTACCCGGTCTTTCCACCGGTCATGCAACTGGACAAGATAAAATTAAACAGTGACCTAATTGTATCCTAATCGATGGTAAAAGGTTCTGAAGAAAACTTCGAGGTACTTTACAATTAAGTGTATTTAACTTTATCACAAAACAAAACGTCAATTCCACAAGCCAAAGGTGTTACAGAAAAATTATACTTAATTACAAGCTTTTGGCCAAGACCTTCATTTGACATATATCTTGCCAAGACATTACTAAACCTTAAATACCTTTAAATAGTTGTGTCAGGGACCGCCTTAACATCAGGTAGTAATATTACATTGGAATTAGTATTGCCAAGACAAAAAAAAAATAAACATTTAAGTGATAACTAGATGTGTTTGTTACCGCCTTAACCACAGGTAACTAGATTACATGGAAACTTGTGGAATTACATTAAAAAAACTTTAAGGGTAACAAAACTTGAAAACATACAAGGGAATTAATTTCCAAAAAATAAATCTAGCTCAGGGGAGCCGTAGATCCTACAAACAATAAATATTTGTCGTACATACTCTTTAAACCAAATCGTCTGGTACACCATTCAGTTCTACCAGGAAAAAAAAATTACGGAACATAAAATTTTACAGTTTGGGTTATTTGGTGAAACAGGAAGAAGAATTTACCCTTTGTTACTAATAGGACACATAACTAAGTGTCCTGAAAACATACCGTCCTAGGTATCTTAATTGTGTGTGGATAAAAGTAAAAATTCCAACACCTACTTGAATTTCTCCAATAAACACCACAGGAAATGACACGCCGTCCGCTGCCCCCTTCAAGGTCAACGATCCTCGTCCACGCAGACAAAGGAACTGCTTACTGCGTACCCCACGCGACGATCATTCCTCTGCCAGCCGGATAAATCACCAACGTGACAATACAACTTCAAACTTGAAAAAACTGGTAAATCTCGAAAACATGAAGATCTTGAAAACACCCATGATCTGACGATAGTCAGAACTCCCACCAACCCGACGAAAAAAATCCTTTTCTAAATCATCCGAAAGCATATGTATAATCTTCCAAATATATCAAAACACAACTCCTGTTGGCACATCCGCCATTTTCCTCCGCCGTTGAACGCCATAAAATGAGGAAACACTCAACACAAGTTTACAGCAACAACTCCGGCCGACAAATGAACGAGAAAAAACCTCGGGCAATGCAGCAGTCACGCGAGCAACTTCATGTCTAATTAAGAGGGTAAACCGAAATTTAACATCAAGCAAAACTACGACGCGTAACTTTTTGTGATAACCAACCCTACAAAATTTGCAATGCTACAAGATTATATAGTCAAAATGCATATACCAGAAACTGATTATAATTTTCCGTGTATTTCATGAAATGCACAGAAAAGAAACATCCATATTTTTTTCGCATATCGCTTTTATATTCTCTCCCAGATAGTTAGATAGACTGTAGATTTTAAGTTGGTGTGCTATTCATACAACGTAATGCATAAAATAACAGATTTTTGCCGGAAAAGCCTAATTGACATTAAACTATCTTTGTTCGCAAAATGACATAAATCACATACATTTTATATATTTAATGGAAAAATAAGGAAAACAATCTCAAGTTGTGAATTTTGTACCGGACACGAAACGTTGCCCCTTAAGTGAAAATAAATATTCACTATTTAGATCTTTGATATATTTTAGGCATAGTTCAAATGTAGAGACTATCTTACTCACTGGGAGATAGGCGTGAGTATAAAATGTTTGTAGTGAGTTAAGTAATACTTAATGAGTTGGAGCGTAATAAAAAGCTTAAGGCGAATGGATACACCAACTGCAATTTGGAACTGTCTTTGAAGGCCTACTCCTCTCTCACGGGTGGTCCAAAAACTTTCATAAAAATATATAATAGGCATTATAGAGTCAAAAATAAATTTTAAGTTTCATAAACTGTTTTTCTATTGTAAGTTTTGACAGAAAAAATCGAAAGTTTCACATGATTAACACAATAATTCCAAACGCCTTAAGCGATTTTAATTATTATTTCACCAAATTATAGGCAATTTTTAGATCTAAAAAATTTAAGTACAATTTTTTTTTTCCGTTCATGGCGTCCATGTGAAAATTATTATTTCCTCCTATTTTGCGCTAGCCGGAGACGCAGTGGTTGTCATAACAGCCACTTTTCAAGGCACGCTGAAATAATAGTACATTACGATACGAGAGCGATGAAACGTTGCAATGCTGCAATCACACGAGTCGAGAAAAAGTTTCTCGCACGAGATTCGTATAATTTTTTATAGCACAAGTGCGGAAAATGCCGACTTTACGCACGCGCAGCGTAAAGTGGTCATTTTACGCACGGTGTGCTATAAACATTATTTCAATGTCGTTTCCGTTGATATTTGTACCGACACACATTGAGTTGCTTATTTAGCGTGGTCATACGCCTTAACCTGTGGCAAGACTAAAAGAGGTGCTTCACATTTTCCGGTTCGATTCCCACTTTATACAATAATAAAAAAAAACTTGTAGTCTTCGTAAATGCCATGAAAAAAGCCCCTTGTCCAAGTCCTTACCGTCTTTGAATACGTACGAGAATAGCATAATCCATGGGACTTTTTTCGAAACGTTCTGTCTAGCTGACAACCCATCGAAACAGTAAGGATGGGGCACAGAAATAAACACTGAACATGAAAAGTCCGGTACTTTTTAAGTTCCAGCAAAAATTAATGTATGTAAATGTATTTAGTTGTAATTTCACACGGAATAATCCTTTATCTCTGTGAAGTCTTACCGCCGAATTCAAAATGTCACTTGGGATTTAGAACTCAGGAACAAGACGACAGGATGTCTAAAGCCGGGTCCGCTGCGCCATGTTTTCGTGTTTTTCTAACATCTAACATGTTAAGTAAACAAATGTTTGCCGAACTGAATGGATAACATTACCCGCGGTCGCCTGCGGGGAGGTGAGGTTTAACATGTTAGATGTTTAAAAAACACGAAAATATGGCGCAGCGGACCCGGCTTAAGTGATGTTTGTGCATTTGGATGTTAGACAACTCTTGGACTGTTATTTAACTTGAAATACTTTATTTTATTTTTCTTGATCACACTTTACTTTTATTTTACTTGAAACTAACATTTTTTTAAACTAACATTGGCAGAATATCAGTGTCACAGGTTATTCTGTGGCGTATGCTGAGCCAGCGCCCTTTCAGCCTCTATGTCAACGACTGTGATCTTTTTATATTTGTTATTTGTTAAGGTCTAAAAGTGTACTTTTTGTGTTTTTTTTGTAAGAGGTTTTGAATAAAGTTTTTATCTATCTATCTATTTTAAACTTTTGTGCAATTTCTCACTTTTAGTTTTAATGTAATAAGTAAAGAACATTAGAACCTATCCCAAAAAGCTAAAATTATTATACATGATATAACCTCTACCTACTTGTCATAAAGTTTATGAACAGTCCGCTCTTTTCATAGCCCGAGCCTTTCAAATATCTGATATCAACCTTTGACCCCAGTTGCGTGAAATTAAATTAAGTTTCGTTGGTCTACATAATCGCACTCATTTGAATTTTACAAAAACAGGTTCTCATATCAATTGATTGGGTTTCGTTAGCAGAGGTTAATGGATGTAGCGTTTAAAAAAAATAACAGTTAGATATTAATTTTCAAGGTTTGTTCAAAGCACATTTCCGAGTCTTATTTCTGTAGTACGAGGTCATTGAATGAAACAGCAGACACCAAAGGAAATGCAAAAGTCTCGGTATGTAAACTCCTTTTGTTTCCATTCTCAATATTGGCATAAATATAAATATTAAGATGGCAACACAGAGATCCTTACAAAAACAAAATACTCAAGACGGATCCCGTTGAGAGCGCGCGGGAAGCAAATATTTAAATTTCAATTCGAACAACGCATATCAATGAAGAGCCATAAGCCACCGGAGTTTATTTTTTTCAGCCTCACTGGCCACTAAGACAATAAAGAAAAAGCCATAAAGGGGAAAAAGAAAAAATAAATTCGAAAAGAGAATCTAGATTCGAGGCACTGGCCGATTCGAAGCTTCAAACAAAAGAGTCTGCTCTGCCTGACCGAGATCTCGGCGTACGCGCATCTCGTTTGTGTTTTTTTTTGTGTGTTCTGTTCATGTGATTTCTTCTCTCAGATGCATCACAATGAGACTGCCCTATCGACGACAGAAGCTATTTTTGAAATAATTGCAAGGATCTTGACAATATGATGTCTACCTTTGCTGTCTATACCTTCTTACTTTATGTAGAAGGTACTATCAAACGAATCACATCATTCTGGTAAATTGCCAGAAGTAAAGTAGTTGTATTCATACTGAATTTAAATCAATTTCTAGCTGCTTTTTGGTTAATTTGTTTTATTTGTACTCTTGACTTACATTTCCCATTAATAAATCTTCACCTAGCTAACTTTTCATTGTTTTAATAAACCATAGATGTATTTTTATTGCTTTACGACTTCTCTAGGCTCTAGTTTACAAAATACTTAATTTTAAGATTTTCATTCTGAATAGATTTATTTCGTTGTGATCAACCAATATTTCTGTAAAATCATAGAATTTAGTAGTAACAGAGCAAGAGCAAAATAGAAACAGGTTTTCTTTCTTTGAAAATTATCGTAGGAAAATTTATTTAATGTTATCTTTTTGTAGCGATAGTAATTTTAATCATGTTGTAATTATAAATAATCTGTTTTATTTTTTTGTGTTTTGGGTTTTTGTGTTTTATTTTTAAACGTATTGCGTGAAAGCTGAAATAAAAAGTTTTGAATTGAACTGAATTGAATAAACATGGTGGCTTACACCATCAATCATATTATAAACTCTGCTCAGACGTAATAAGACCTAAAAGATGATTTACCGTGACGTATGCTAACTCATACTAGGATTTGGCATATGTTGGATCATCAATGACTAATATATCGTCAAGACATGAGTCCCCGAGGGGGTGTCAGAGGTGTTCCAAAGTGTGAACTGTGAAATGCAAGTCGCAGTCCATACTCAGTACACCCAGGTTTCACCGACGATTATTACGTCTTTATCTGACAGATCATTAAAATTATCATCGATCAGTACATTCTTTTTTAATTTATACTGTAAGGCGTGACTCCTTGATGGAACTTCATTTTAACACTAATAAAAGTCTTCTTGTACGAGTTCCACTATTATTGCGACTAGTTTCGTCTATTTGACATCGTCGGGCTGATTGGAATAGGTAAACAGTCTGTGGACGATGTCAAATAGACGAAACTAGTCGCAATAATCAAGTTAATAAAATAGTGGAACTCGTACAAGAAGACTTTTATTAGTGTTACAAGCTACGGAAATCCAAAATGTATTTTTCAAATTTTGCAAAAAATATGATTAATCCGTAATACATTTATCAACCCTTCAGTATGAATTTGGCTGCATAAATTAATGTCACCATACTAAACTCTGTTTTCTTATAAAGAGAAATTGCGGTAAACAATTTGATATTACTCACTACGAAAATGAGGATAAGTCACATAACGGGAGAATCCAATTTTGACTATTACATTGCATGTGTTATGATTTTCTGAGTACACTACTTTTTGATTTTTTGAAATCCGTCCATAAATGGCAAAGTTATTTAATATTTTATCGGGCTTGATTTTAAAACGCGCGCCTCCCGCCCGTGGATACCGATGTCGTCATCACACACAGACCCCGCGCGATCGCAGTCGTCCAGTACGCACATTCGTGATTAGTAGCGAACACTCGGTTTTTTTTCGAGTTTTATGCATTATCGGTTTATTGTTTCGGTGTTCTGTAATAATGAGCAACAAATTGGAAGATGGATTCGAAAAAGGACAGTCAGATAATCTACCTAAAGTGGATTCTTTCATGGTTTTTGAATACTTAAACAATCATTTTTGAATACTTAAACAAAACAAAAGAAGTGAACAATTTTTTAACAAACTGGTGCACAATATACAGTTAAATTCTATTAGGATTCAGTTAACAAGTTACGTTACACAGAATGAACTTACGAAATTATCATTGCATAACTTGATAAATGATTATAAAAAAGAAGGTAACGACACGAACAGTGCACAAGGCTTCATCGATTATTGTACAACAAAACAAACACCAGAAAAGTGTTCAAAAATAGAACAAGAAACTCTATCTCAAGCTCAGTCTCCTTTATGGCATGAGATGCGATATTGCAGAATAACCGCGTCAAAAATACACGACGCCGCCCATTGCAAAACCCCTGATGGTTCATTAGTTGAGCAAATATTCGGTGCAACCATACCAGAAACTCCTGCAATGCGAAGAGGCAAAGTACTGGAACCTGATGTTAGGGCAAAAGTAGCAAAATTGAGAAAATTTGTAATCGAAAATGGTGGGCTGTTTTTGAAAAGTGATTGGCCTATTTTAGGTGCATCTCCTGATGGCTTAACACAAGAATATGTCATAGAAATAAAATGTCCCATGACCACACAAGGCAAAGAAAGCTTTATTAAAAATAATCGTCTCACAAACAAATCAAAAGGTCAAATCCAGCTGCAAATGTTTTTTTGCAACAAAACTAAAGGGCTTTTTTGTGTTGCTGATAAGAATTTTGAAGCTAACAAAGAAGTAGAAATCTTTGAAGAAGATTTTGATGAAATTTACTGCAAAGATCTTTTGGAAAAGTCAACAAGTTTTTGGAAACACTCAGTCTTTCCTAAATTGGTCAAAACTTAGGTTAAGGTATAAAAATAAACAGATGGCTTAAGATATAAATATTGTTTTATTTTAAACTTGGTTTCTAAATAAGCATTCTTGAAGATTAACTACTCCACAAGCAGATGTCACAACATAGTCTAATATTCTAACATAATCAATGTCAACACATGCATGAGGTGCAATCATTTCAAACTCCCTTAAACGCCCTATACTTCTCTCGACGTGTACTCGAAGGGCCGCTATTCTTTTAGTTTCTAAAACTTCTTCTTTACTTAGTTTTGATCCCGAATCAACGCTAGGAGGCCTTAAAAGTTTGCAACCTTGACGTTCAAGTAAATGAGCTATATTCTTAAATCCCCTATCAGCCATCACTACGTCACCGGGGGATAACATCTGAAGAAAACCGCAGTCTTCAAAGATAAGGGCGTCCGATGTCCTTCCTCCATAACCTTCGGATATGAAGTTTATAAGTCCATTAGGTGTTATCGATATTAGATATTTTATAGTATTCGCATTTTTATATTGTGACCACGTCAGCGCCTGATGTACTGCTGAGCTAGGTTTCTCGATTTGAATTTCTAAACAATCTATGATGCTGACGACTGTTGAATAACGCCTCCTAAAAGGTATCGGAAGATTTGAGCGAATATCGTCGCGAGGAGGAATAAAAATCAGTTTCTCCATGCATTGAGCAACCTTAGGTATTGTTTCTTTGAAATGTCTGGCGACTGTAGATTCCGAAACTCCAAATTGAACAGCAAGCACGGAATTCGGTTCACGCCATCTCAGTTTTTTCAAGCTCAATAATACATCCATCAGAGGTCTCTCAGTAGATTCACTCAAATATTCTAAACAGAAATACACTTGCGATGGTAATCCGAGAAAAAGCTTAGGTTCTCTAGATATAGACATTAAAGTTCCTTTTTGCATGTGTTCCTTAAATAACTCAGTATCTACTTGTCGTTTCATTTCACAGGCGTCAGTATTTACACTGAATCCACTTAGGCTCGCAGAAACTGATGAGGTATTAGAGTAAGATGTGAAGCTATCATGCATTGGTTCCCGATGATGATCCCGACGATGTTCTTTTGGTTTCACCGTTTTTATTTTAAGAGCAAACTCTTCAACCCGGTCAAAACCGGCGTCAGTATTAATGCCCTTGCTTCGAACTTTTGGCTTTATATTAACTTGCACTGCGAGTGATTTATATTTAGGATCATTGTGTAGATTTGCCGCATTATCTTCTTCAAGCGGGTTTATAGCCTCTGTATCATTTGAATTAAAATCAATCGTTTCACACGCCACGAACTCTTCTTGTGTTATTAGGTTTTCATGACCAACTTCCGGATTAAGCACTCTTTCAAAGTACTCAATCTGCTGTCTTTTTTTATATCCAGTCCGTTCTACAACGGCGTTATCCTTTCTTTGGCAGTCAAATTTATGCGGCAGAACTCCTTTTTTTAGTCTTAGTTGACCACCCATCAATCGGTACCTTATATAATTTTCCATGTCATTTTCGACCTGTAAAAAGTAAAAACAGATTAAAGATTCTTTATTTTATTTTTAAATAATACTTTACTTACTGAGAAAAGCAGATCCAAAAAATAGGTCCTACAGCAAAGAAATTAAAATTCGAATCATTACCTATTGTTGATAGGTATTCATTATCGTAGATAAAAATGCGGTAGTCTCCCGGACTACAAATATCATACCTACGTTGATTATTGTTTATTGTTATTACCTCATACGATTGTGTTAAGGTTGAGACAATATGACATAAAAGGATTAAGTTTTAAGGTTTTTGATTCCATTGATCGATAAAATAGGTGACATTTACTCAATAATACGAGGAAATAGGTATACGTCAAGTATAAGGTATAACGTAGGAAAGGTACTTACGTCGAAATGATCTTCGCAACAGTAATGAGTACTTTTGCTTGATAAAGGATCTCTCTTCATAACACTACACCACTTTTTTCTAGCTTTTTTGTCTGTTGGAACATGAAAAAATAGTTTGTCGGGCGTACTACTACTTGTACTCTTGCACTTTGGCACGACACAATATTTGTAAGACATTTTTAAGGATATTGATACACAACAATAAATCTATAACAAAGCGACCGTGACAAGCACAGCTCAAGAACTGCGCGGGAAACAGAGTACACCTACAGAACTGAAGAGCGCGTGCGGGGTCGCGCCCCGGGTATGTGTGGGATGACGTCACGCGCTCGCGGCTGGTACTGGCGGGCGTTATTTGAACTGCTACAGTAAAATTGCTGTACTTTCGACATTTCTTGTCCGATTTGGATATTTTTTTCACCATAAGTCATGTTTTTTTTACTGTCATCGATCTACATACTTAACAAAAATCGTGACTCTTCCTCATTGAGCCATTCCGTTAGTTCAGTAAATATGAAAAAAATATAACTTATGAAAAACAAAACTGCTTTTTACTTATTATACCAAATACAGGCAAGATATTTTGTACCCCAAAATATTAAACACCAAA
Organism: Ypsolopha sequella; assembly: GCA_934047225.1. Lineage (NCBI taxonomy): Eukaryota > Metazoa > Arthropoda > Insecta > Lepidoptera > Ypsolophidae > Ypsolopha > Ypsolopha sequella. The sequence goes on along the minus strand of OW204004.1, from coordinate 16,638,701 downwards.
ATTAGCGTCCTGTCGAAAGGATTATTTGCTTTTGTTCGAAGGGCGCTGGTTGGTAAGTAACCGTAGAATTAACACTGCCAATTAGCAGTTACTTACTTACGGCTTCAAGGGTTGGACGCAGGTGGTCCGGCCAGAACAAACGAGGTAGGTTGAAAAAAAAATCACTTATCAACACCTCAGCTTTAGGTAGTCTTGTTTTTTGACAGCTGAATGTAACTTCCCGGTTTCACTACTTTTTATATAGATTTTACAGCTAGGCAAAACAGAGTTTGGAAAAATGTGGGCTCTAACCACACGTGTTTACACTATACGCTACAACCAAAACTATACTACGACCAAAATATATTTTTTTCACCTGTCACCGCGTCAAACACTATTTTGCCAAGCTGTAAATGTCAAAAGTATAATGGAAGGCTAGCTTTTTGGAAAAAGAGACAATTTCTTGAAATGATAAAATAAACTCACTGTTATTTTTAATGAGTTTATTGATTAAGGCGCTCTTATCCCAGAAGAACGAATCTCTGTCTTTTTCTTTACATGTAAGGAGTAAAAAAAATAACCACACTTTTGTACTTTTTCTTTGTTTTTATCGGTTTTTAAATTGTTTAAAAATAAGGCATATGTTTATTAATCCCATTTACGTGGTCGACCTAGAAAATTTAAAGAGCAATATTACCAGATATGTTTCGTTAATAAAAGAGTAGAATTATGGAAATGGCATGATTTGAAAGGTCTTATTACATGCTGTGTTCGTGAATTATTTCTATCGAGCAAAGTTTATCTGATCGTGTAACACATGTGTGGAAGACCTAGATAAAGGTTCGAACTATATTGCGTATTTTTTTTTTTTTTGGAAGTTTGGACGATATTTGAAAGTTCTATTTGACTTTGAAATTACTGATTCTGGGATAAGAGCGCCTTAAGAGCGGTTTCGAAGCTGGATTGTGAAATATCTGCCTTTTTCTAATTAATCGATACAGAACACTTAAATTTAATTTCACTAAATAGACAACGTTATAACCTATATACTGCGTATGTTGCTATCGCAATGTTTCCATTTGTTTCTGTATATTAGATTTTCAAAAATTTGGTATTAAAAATATTTTGAAATTCTTATTTACAGAAACAAATGGAAGTTTTGCGATGGCAACATACACAATACATAAGTAATAAGGTTTTGTTGAATAACTTGAGTGAACTTTGAATTTAAGTGTTCTATTTCGATTAATTAGAAAAAGGCGGGTTTTTCACAATCCGGCTGCGAAACCGGTCTTAAAACAATAACGTTTTACAATGTATAAGCTAAACACAGCTGACGATAACCGCTACAGATTTATGTGTCGCTGCTGGCACACACTAACTAAATTATACTTATTTATGTCTAACGTGGATATTAAGGCGCTCTTATCCAAGAAGAGTGACTCTCTGTCTTTTTCTTTACGTGTAAGGAGTAAAGAAAATAACCACACTTTTGTACCTTTTCGTTGTTTTTATCGATTTTTAAATTGTTTAGAAATAAGTGATATGTTTATTAAAACCCACTTACGTGGTCGACCTAGAAAATTTAAAGAGCAATATTACCAGATATGTTTCGTTATTAAAAGAGTGGAATTATGGAAATGGCATGATTTGAAAGGTCTTATTACATGCTGTGTTCGTGAATTATTTTTATCGAGCAAAGTTTATCTGATCGTGTAACACATACGTGGAAGACCTAGATAAAGGTTTGAACTATATTGCGTATTTTTTTTGGAAGTTTTAGACGATATTTGAAAGTTCTATTTGACTTTGAAATTACTGATTTCGGGATAAGAACGCCTTAAGAAAAAAAAGTCTTTAAGGGGCTTCAGAAGCGAAACTGCGTTTACAGACGTTTTTAAATTGGTTTAAACTTTCTATATGAATATTACAAAACTTTGAAAAAAATATATCAGACATATTGACCCATCTCCCGTAATTGTGATGTTTTAACAAGTTAAAAGCTTCAACCTACAACGAGAAAATAAGTACCTTTAATAACCTTTCAAATGCTTCAAAAAACTGATAAATAGTTTAAACTTTTTAAATTCAAAAGAGACAAGGTTAAAACTTATACACACACATGAGCAATACAAAAATCTAACACAATGATGTTTAAAACTTTTAAATATCAAACTTAACATATGTGAAAAGCTTTATTTTCTCTATTTTGCGCTACCCGGCGACACAGCGATCGTCGTAACAGCCACTTTGCAATGCACTCTAATATGAACGTTATTACTATTTTGTTTCTGTTGATATTTGTACCGACACATTCCGAGCTGCTAATGTAGCTTACTGAAGCCCCTTAAAATAGTTTTCAATTTGTGTAGATTATGACTTAATTGACTCACAATTTGACTTGGTAGTACATTTAGTACATTTGGTAGCACATAATCACATAAAGTATAGTAGTTGATTCAGTTACAATAACTATGAAGGAAGAGTCCTCTGTCTTTAGACACTACAATATATCGTCACGACATGAATCCCCGAGCGAGTGTGAGAGGTATTCCGAGTGTGAACAGTGAAATGAAACGCAATGGAAATGAAATGCAAGTACACCCGTGTTTCACTGACGATTACTACATATCAACGTAATGGGTGGTAAGCCTTATCACCGTTCTTCGGGCACAAATACACGCTTTTTAGGGCATGCAGGTTTCCTTACGATGTTTTCCTATACCGCTCGAGTGGTAAGTACAAATGCACGTAGATTCCGGAAAACTCATTGGTGCATGCCCGGCCGGGGATCGAACCTGGATCTCAAGATTGAGAGGCCAGCGTTCTACCCCCTGCTTTTTTACTATCATTACCCAAAAAAGCCTATTATCTAGAGTGAAACCATTTAATCACCCAACACTCATAACCATAACACAGCTACGGCTTACAGTAAAAATTAATAAGCGTATAAGAAAACAGAGGATTGTCATTCAAAGTCATTCGACTTGTCGATTCAAATTATGATAAGGCGCAGACCGCATTAGTTCGGGTAGACCCTAATAGTAGACGATTAAGCGGGCCGGGTGGAAATGTGGAGGAAGGTTTTGAACGTATTTTGGAATAAAATTGATAAGGTATATTTTCGTGAGTGGTGTTTGTTTTTTGGCTAAAATACTAATATATGAACAGAGAAGATTATACTTAATAAAATTATAATTAATATCGATTATACTTAATATAGATTATAAATAAAACACATTTTATTTAAGTAAAAATTTTCTTATGTCACACAGAGAAAATTTTAGTTTCATCAATAAATTTTGTTACATCGCATGTGTCGCAACTCGCGGCCTCTGACGGAAGATCAGCGTCACAGTTCTGCTGTGGCATTTTGCTGAGTCAGAGACCTTTTTGTTGGCTGCATCTTATAAACTACCTCAGGCTGTATAATAGTTTATTGTTTAGATTATTTGGTTTTTTTGTAATGGTGTAGCTTTCAAAATAAACGCCTTTTCTTTGTTTCTTCTTTCTTTCTTCTACTTATATTTATACAAAATATAAAATTATTAAAACTCGCGTGAGCTGACATATTCACATAAAGAGTGATATAAATATGTATGTAACTATAATAAATATAATATTCAACATACACTACTAACCTTAAAAGTATACCTAACTACCTAACGGTATAAAAACTAAACAAAGAGTAGGTACAAAAATAATATATATATTATATGTATTTAAATATGATACACTACATAAATACGTACGATATATAATATACTAGTAGCTAGAGCTGCTGAGAGGACAAATTGTGCTTTTTCAAGTTGAATTTGAAGGAAGCGATTGAAGGAAGACTTTTAAGGGAGTGTGGAAGATCATTCCAAAGACGGACAGCGTCCACTGTAAAAGATCCAAAGTAACGTTCCGTGTAATGGGTTGGTGACTATAGATAACATAAGAATATGAGGGGGCCGAAGATTCCTGTTGCTCATATCGGTGCAAAAAATTAACTTATCTTTTAGGTATTTGGGGGAGGAAGGATTATTTAAGACATTGTATAGTAGAGATAGGATATGACTATACCTCCGATAACGTATTGGAATCCACTTCAGTTTACGTCGAAACTCGGACATATGATCAAACTTTCGTAAATCAAACATGTTTGTTGACCAACTCTTCGGTGGCATCTAAGAACAAAATGTCAGCATAGTCAAGAACAAGAAGAGGTAGAAGAAGAGATTGGGCTAGAGTTATTCAAGTTTGCAAAGGCAAGAAGTACTGAAGGCGTGAGTGAAATGAACTGTACATCCTACGGCTAACTTCCTTAACATGACTCTCCCATGACATAGTCTGATCCATGATTACGCCCAAGTTTTTGACAGTTTTGCTATATTGTAGAACATCACCACCAAAAACCACGGTTGCAATATTATCAGTTTTCAGTCTCGAAATGGATACCAATGATAATTACTTGCGACTTTTTTGGATTGACAATTAAGCCCATAGCGTTTTGTCCAATCGTTAATAGCCGCAAGGTCTGCATTGGTTGTGGCTATGGCATTGTCAATGTCGTCAATCGGAGCCGCTGTGTACAGCTGAAGATCATCAGCATAAAGATGAAAGTAAGAGGAGAGGGCAGAAGTGATAGAGTTAATAAAGACCGAAAACAGAATAAAAGAGAGGGCACCACCCTGAGGAACACCAGATGTAAGATCACACCAGTTAGAATGGCAACTGTCAACTTTGATTAGTTGTTTTCTGCCATGAAGATAGGAATCAAACCATGAGATAACCAAAAGGGAGACATTAAGAGATCTCAGCACTCCCACAAGTATGTCATAATCGACAGTGTTGAAGGCATTACTGAAATCTAGCAGTGTTAGGACAGTCAGATTCTTCTGCTCTATGTTGAGACGCAAGTCATCTGTCATTTTGACGAGGGTTGTGACAGTGCTGTAGCCCGATCGAAAGCCGGACTGGTGAGGACTAAGGAGATGGTTTTTTGAGTAGCTAGTTTGGTGTCATTTTATCTATTACTTAGCCATGACTTACTTTGCAAAAGTTTCACTGGCTCACTTTTTGGTCTCAGGATGTGCCACGTCCATTCGAAAACTCGTTTAATCTTTGTACATGGGCGGTTTCATAGAAACATTGTGGTGAGCGATGACTGAGGGACATTTTGAGATGAGCCTCAGAAAATGGACCATTCTTGATAAGAATTATTAAATTCTTTCATTTCGTTCTGCGGTTGAGATTTGTATTGTTTTCTGATTGTCAATCTTAATGAGTCATACCTACATTACTTAAGATTCTCTAAAAATTATAAAAAAAGGACTTATTTCAACATACAAAAATCAATTATCTTTTTCTTGAAAGACTAAAAGAAACACGTCCTCTATCTTTCCGTGGACCGACAGCCTTATTATGTACGCCATGCTGTGAAATCCCTAGGGAACCAACTATCCTTCTCACAATCCATACAAAAAGACCCCAACTAACATCCAACCAAAGAAACAATATGAGATACGGTGAACTACCTTACTACTTCCCTTGCAAATCGAACAAAACAGACAAACCGATATTCTATTATGGCAATCTGCTGTCTCTTTCCGTCTCCGTTGAAAGGAGAGGGACGGTACGACTGGTTGAAATGTCGTAGGTCATTAGGTCCCGACCATGTAGGGTCTATAATATGCCAATATGGAAGCAGGCCTGACTTTTATAGGCGAGTTTCGTATTTGAACAATAGTGCATGGGTGGTTCCAAACTGACTCTATTAACTAGATGAAAAAAAAATTGAACTAATTATTAAAAGTATATTTAGTAAAATTGAGGGACGAAGACGGTTTGCGGGGCAAGGGAGTACAGATGAGTACCAAAGTGTTAATTGGACCAGTAAGATTATGAGATAAATATCCTGTTGCTAACAATTTATAAAGTTGAGTACGTTAGTACTGGCTAGAGAAATGCTAATTGACCTCTTTTTAAACTTTGACATCTAATTTTGAACATCAATTGAAATCTTTCATAAATTACTATAATTCATTTTTTTCTGATTAGAATCTGAATCTAATCAGATTTTACAGATTTTGAGTCCAAGTGACATATTTTAGTATGTGTTCAGTGTATACTATAAATGTATAAAAAAACACAAAAGGTTCACTTTACGTTACAACTGTACAAAAAACCGTTCGATTTCAGTTAGATTTGTCGTTCAACATGTCACAATTAGTTTGAAAATGGAGAGGGTCGCACGTATCATGCGTCCATAGAGTAAGTATGGCGGAAGTTTTATTTCAATGATTTAAATGTATGTCCGTCGACTAGTCGATCAACAAGTTGATACATGGACATCATTATCGATTGTCACCTTTGCTCTCTCCCCGCACATCATACTTACCCCGGCACTCAGTCCAGATGTATTCCTATAGTAAAAGCACACCCCCGACACTTCATAGTGAAGGCTCAAGTTATTTACCTACACTCTGACGCGCGCATCTGGCTTGTCCGCACACGCTTGTGTGTGTGCGTGAGCTAGTCTAGGGCTGGCAGCAATCGTGTGAGCGTCGTCGATCGAGAGGGACACAATATAAGTCAGCAACTTATGTGATTCTCTTCCTAAATTTTAGCGTAGTCCAATTTCTGGTTCCCCGTGGATTAATCAGTATTAAAAAAAAATATGTATATATATATATATATATATATATATATATATATGTATAGTATGCCTAAGCTTAGTAGGTACCTATATAGTTTCGTATGCATAAATGATCATCATATAATTAACAACTACTCAAACATACATTTTGGAAAAAAAATGAAAACTTGTTAAAACATGGAAAGTTATAAATACTGATTTTATTGTTCCAAATGCGTTACTGAACGAAATTGTAAGGTTTGATCACGCAATTCTAATTTTTGAAAAAAAGTTTTCCAGGCATCCATAAACACTGCAATAACGCACCATACTGATTAAAAATCAGTATCGTGATAAAACTTTGTAACAAAACACGCGCGCAGCAAACGAGTGGTAATCGAGCTCTGCCTGACTCCAGATTTCCACTAACTTGCGGGGGACCGCGGGGGACGTTAAATTCGCGCGGGGAGGAGAGTGTCGCTTCTTTACGTAGTAATATTTTATATTCTCTGGTAAAAGTATTAAGTATATTTAGTTTAATTAGTAAAAGTATAATGTATGCTCGCATAGTCAGAGCTACGTTACAGAACATCATGGCAGAACTTAATTATTATACAAATGTAGGTAAGATGTTTTTTTTTGTTTTTTTATGGTTTTTTGTGTTTAAAATGTTTAAAATGTTTTTTATGGTTTAACCAACTCTTGTGTATTTTCCTTTTTGTATTTTAGCAACGTCACGCCATCACATCAGCCATTTAATTGTGTTCTCTACTTACTATGACAAAACAACATTATCACGTAAATCGTTTTTAAATTGAATTTTTGACCATACTAAAAGCTCTGCAAAGGCAGTTTATGGTGTAAAATATATATTCTTTCTTTTTTGTTTTCTTGTAATTTTCTCTAGCCATGTATAATTTATATATTTTATTTTCGTTTAATTGCAATAAGAAGAAACAGCAATTTTTTTTTTTGTGGGTAGACTTCGGTTTGACCAAAGCCGAACAACCCGGCTGGGGTATGTCTGAGTAAAACTTAATGCGTAGATGCCCCCGTGCAATATGGTCTCAGACCTAGATGACATTGATAATGCCAGCCATTGTGAGCGGTGAAATTAATTGTTTTATAACTATTGTAGCTACAATAAAATAGCTGAATAGCTTGTTTGTCTGTTAGGGCTTTTATAGGAAGGGTTTTCATTAATGGCTTCTTGTGTCGGCGCTCCGTGGAAAAAAGTCCCACTCGAACGCTTTTATTTTGTAACTGTCTACCTCGCTCTAATTAACAGCCGGCCTGGAAAACCTTAGTTATTTTGACTTTTTTTGTAACATTTTTGAGTAGTGTGGAAAAACTATAAATCGTATCTGAAAACTGTTTTTCTGTAACGTTTTATGTTGTTTTATGATTTTGAAATATTTTTTATCATTATTATGTCTCTAATTAAATTACAATAGTGATGATATGATAATGCTATTCGGGAGTTGTTCGTGAAATTCCTGATTGTTAAGATATTACTCAAATTTCACGATTTTTAATTCGACTTAAACATAGATATAGATAATGTTAATGACCTCAGCCTAAAATATTATAATAACAGTCCATAGACACCCCACAATGTGGTGACAGCGTTTGTATGGAGCTTTGAGTGTAACGACGCCTCTTAACTTATAATACTGACATCATACTGGTATCTATCCACATATGAACTAGAACATAAACTCAGCTATCATTGAATTTATTAAATTTACATAAAAAAGTCGTAAATACTATTTATGGCATTATCAGAATTTTTATTCCAATTAAAAACTGACCAATCACAAACACAACTCGCTCTGAAATAGTTCTTCCTATTCGTTGATCCAAAAATGGAATATGTTAACATACCAGAAAGATAAAAACATTGATATAGTACCGATAAATATGTCAAACTAAATATGGAACTTTGTAGCTCCTCCTACATATCTTTTATGGTATTTTTTTCCATAAACTGGAAATTACTGCATTCCATAAAAGTGAAGTGTTAATGATGAAATGTTTAGCATACCATATTGAGTTCATTTCGTTCCAAGTTTGAATTCTGTTCTCTGATTGGTTGAGTCCCGTGAAGTATATGATTAGTATGATAATTTGACATGGTTGGTGCGGTTAGTGATTAAATTAAGATTTTTATGTCCATGTTTCCTTAACAACTGGTTGTTTTGGCGGAATTTTATGTTCAATTACGTACGTCTGGTTTAAATTAAGAATTAAAGAAACTATAAATACATTCCTTTATCTGCTGCGATTCTGACACACTTCTTTAGTTTCTTCCACATTCAACGATTGAGTCATGCAAGCACTTTTATACCGGGTACTTTTGACATGGCCATTTTTTGCGCATGTTCTAAAATGACTTTTCCTTTTTTCTCTCTGATAAGTTTTAAATGTTAGTTAAAAGAATAGAATAGAATATTCGTTTATCTATCTGCCACAACACAATTAAGTAAGGAAGGGCTAAAATAAACATGTAAATAATTTAATTAGATTTTCATTTTCGTTTGGTAAAGGGCAAAGTAACACTTTGAAGCAGAGTTTAGCAAAAATGAACACACAATCAAATTTTTACCGAGTGAAATTAAAAAAACATATCTAAATTTAAGTATCTGTACAAAAAATCATTTTTATTTATTTAGAAATTTCACACTTTTCAAAACTTAAATTAATGTTGCTGTTAGCTTAATGTTGTCTCATTCATACACAAAAGAAATTACACAATTTGGATTTGTCATTCCTAAAAAAGACAAAATGTTAGTACTGAAAATTGAGTTTCCTTCAAACTCTTTATGGAAAACGGCAATTTCATATGTTAAGACCTAATATTTTAAGAATTGAATGTTAAGCAATAATATTCTGTTTCAGGCTTGGAGAAAGTGAAAGTGGAAAGAGGCGTTGCGCCAATGATGAGATCGGGAGGGGTGCGGGAGGACGCCAGTCTGAGAGTGACGTCACACCAGCCTCAGTGCACACGTCATCATGTTCACCAGGTAAGTGTTACCGCCAGAAATCACCGGTTTCGACCATGTAAGAACACAATGTTCACGCAAGAACTGAACACCTGACTTTAGATGGTAAATATATAAAGATGCTAAGGTAGTCGTGATATTTTCATTTGCTAAATAAAGCTTTTTATTTTGCATTGATAGTTAAATATAAGACATATACATATTCTGTACTGAGCAATCAAACGGCGTGATTTTTTTAAGATAATGAGAGGGCCAGGTCTTTTCATCACGGGAAAATATCTTATTGTCTCGGAAAATATCTAATTTGTAAACAGCATGTTACATGTCTCTGTAACCACGTGCGGGAAAGCTAGTTTGCAACATGTGACGTGACAGCTACGTCACACAATTGACGGCCATATTGGACACGACTTACAACATAAATTCTACGATAAAAATAGGGTAATATGCTGGAACTTCGGCACACCATACGGAGTTGATTAGTATACGTTCAGTTTATTAGTCTTATTTTCCTTAATTTCTTTTATGACAAATATGGGATTGGGGGCCGTATTCGTCTATGAATTGGAGTATGTATCTATCTAATATGTAAGGGTTGTTAAGAAACAGTTCTCAAAATTACGCTTTTTCAAAATTCAAAATTCAAAATTCAAAAGTTTATTTTGCAAAGTAGGTATATATAATACACGTTTCACAAGTCAAATTTTAATCTTATAAAAATAATATATGTAATAAAATAATAAATGTACATGAACTACTTAGATTAAATGTTTTTTAATTTATGTAGCAATATATATACGAATTAAAATTATAGGTAAAATATTATTATATAAGGTGAAATCCAATCAACCGCCCGAACCCATACCGGAGACCCGGCCAGGGACCAGGAACAGGTTCAATGATCACCAACCGAGCCCCCAGCACGAATCCAGGCAGCCGACCAAATCCCATCCTATATACTACATAGTAATAGGTTACATATATAAATACATGCCTACCTCCGCCCATTCGATTAGTCTTGCTAAGAAGAACGGGCAAGAAACTTGGCAAGATCATGTCTTTTTTTTTTAACATAAACTTATACTATACATCAAATTACTTATATCTACTTTAACCAAGGGATAAGAAAATACAAGACAGCAGGAATTCAGGTTAATGAAAAAAGAAAAACATATATATCTTTGCCTACCTGTCTCATATAGTCTATTTCCTTTTTTTTTTTTGTATGGAGAGCCCTTCTGGATCATAGTTTACGTGGAATTTAGAGTAATGTATTTTTTTTTCGGTCTAATTAAAGATCAAAGGTTATACTGACTTGACATTTCGAATGTGATTATGCTTTAATCAATATAAAACATCAATCGGGAAAATTGACGTTTTTTTTTCACAATAATACATATTCTGGTACATTATTTGTCGACAAATTTTATGTTTGACGTTTTGGAAATTTTTAAACAAATTTATTGATTTTTATATAGGAATCAGGTCCTTAATTTGACACTGTGATTAGTTTTCCGTAAACAAGGTGTGGAAGATTAATCCATCCATCAGCCTAGTTCATCCACTGCTGGTCATAAGCCTTTCCAGGACTTTGCCACTCCCGGTGGTCATCCTGGAAGAATTGCCCATACTCACACACGCTGGGCAGGCGGGTTGGCGAGCGCGGTGCCGTGCCGGAACCCTCGCATCAGTGACGCCGCTGCCCGTCACCAGTCTGTTCCATATAAGGCCCGGCTATTAGGGATAGATATACCGCCATCCATCGGTCCCAGGCATGGTGGGCCTCCTGGTTTTTTGCCTGTGAGCTGTCCTCTTACTCTCCCCTGAATTACTTCGAGGGGGTCTCCAGGTAAGATGGTGTACCTCCACAGCCACACAGATTGATCACTATACCTATAGAAGTATTTGGAAATTCGGATTATTAACTGTCAATACGAAAGAGAGACCTATATTTATCATGTTTTCCACAGTATAAACGTCTTTCTCAATTTGCTAAATTAGGCACATGAAATTTTATATTTCTCGCTAAAAGTGTGAAATGGCTCTTAAAAACTTGACTATCAAATCATTAGTGGGGAAAATCGGCAGCAAATTTATGGTGTTAGGAAATTCAGTCCAAGTATCAGTGAAACATGGCTAGTTGCACCAGGCGCAGCATTTTATTCTCGTTTAATTGTCAGACTGACAAGAACTAACTGATAGGTGACAGCCATTGTCACGATTCCCATTTAGTAGATAGAAAAAATGGCTGATATATTTTAGAAAATACAATGGCGTATGCTGATTTTTCCTCCAGGTTTTTCGATAAAAACGGTATTTTCAATGTCGTTAGGAATGACGTTGCTATTTTCAGGATATTTGACATATTAATATTAGCTACGTCAATAGGTACGAGAGTATAATTGAATTTGCATGTTACGTAGCCGTGAAAAAATGACGCAAAATTGTGATAATTTTCTTTGTATTCTATCTGAAAAATGACGGTTTCTATGCTAACCTAATAATGTGACCAACTGTAAATATTGTAGATAATATTTATATACTAAGAGATGACACTCTACATTCCTAGTGCTATATCTAAAAGACTATTGACAGTTTAATTTACGAATTGGTCGACAACCTGGCGGGTGGCGAAACTGGTTTGCGACGTAGGTGCTAAAATAATTATTACATATTGTGAAATAGTAAAAACCATTTTACTATTTACATTCGATAGATTTCAATAAATGTGAGTGGTTGACCAAAAAGGGACCTTAAGGGAAAATAATTGATTTCGAGTGAATCGCGTTTGAAGTTTGAAGTAGAAACAAGTTTGTGTAGCTGTGTGTAGTAATAGTAAGGTGTAATTTCTACAAAACTTTCTCAGCTCACAAAAAGAAAACTACGGCACCTAAAAATAATGCTGGTTAGACCAAAACAAAGTTGAAAGACCATAGATTTAAAAATTCCAAAAAAAAAAACATTTCCAATCCCTCCAGGTCCCTTTTTGGTCAACCACTCACAAATATACTTACATACAGACTCTTTCATTTTGACTTCGTCCCTCTTCAATGAGTCTGGTGAAAGATCTGTTACGGCGGTCTGGTCGAGTCAAGAAGCTTAAAATAATAATAATTATTATTTATTTCAGATACAGTCATTCATATTTCTTACAAATTAAAGTTAATATCATAAATATATTGATTAGATTGCTAACCTTACGGGAGTGCTACCTTCATAAACGTAAAAAAATGTATCTTCAAATTACCCGTTTTCCAGATAGCTTCCATAAAATCTTTATAGATGGCGCTGTCTAAGGACTTAAAAAATTAAATAATCTCTTGGCTAAATGGGCCTTTCCAAAAGTTTAAAAACAAATCAAAGACAACTTTGGTTGATCTCCAGCTGTCAGTTATAACATTCTGCGCCTTCACTGTCTTTGTTTTGATATAATATTTGCTTCGATAACTATAACATCAATATACTACGAGTATCTGGCACCGAATATTATATGGACACCGATTTTAGCTTTGCAACTGTTTGAACACTGGTAACTGACGCTGATGGTGTAGCCAGTGGGGGTTTTGGGGGTTCAACCCCCCCATTACAACCCTACCCCTGTTTTGACGGTTTCCGGGTCAAGAGCCACATTTGCTAGCAGGTGCTAGAAGCGTTTTGCTTTTGCAAACAAATTTTCACAAACATAATGAATATTAATTTTATTTCATGCGTTTTCATGCAAATACAACCTGGCTACGCCCATGGATAACGACGATGATTTTGGACTTTTGGCGAAACAGATATTTTACTGATCAAAGCTAATATCATTTTGAGCAAATACTATGGTTTTTGGTCCCTAGCAGTACTTAAAATAGAATTAGAGAAGCGGAATGATAAGAGAACAAGAAAACAGCTGTAACTTGTAAGGTATTTATCTTGCGTCGTTAGACAGCGCCATCTATGAGATTTTTATGGAAAACTAGCTAACTTAGAAAACAGCTCATTCTTTACATTTCAAGAGTAAAGAGACATAGACATCGGTAGCAACCGAATGGAAAAAAGTTTCTTGAGTATATACATAAGGGTAATTTATTTTATCGTGCTGTTTTCTATGGAGATGAGCGCCCCAGTCTCTTTATAAACTTTTTGGGTCGAGCCCTAACATACCATCAACTTGCATTTTAAACACTTGTAAGTTATTGTTTAGGTTCGATATAATATATTCTAGTTTTTTTTTAAACATATAAGATTCCACAGAGAGTCAATCTTTACATTTCCTAACCTCTTTACGGCTCTTCGCTCAAATTAGCTATACAATGTACGTACACATTTTTTGTGTCCCAAACCACTCAAAATAACGTAATGCGCATGGGCATGGTCCATTACGGACGTACGTAGCTTTTTATAATGTTGACGATTTATATTAGGTTGGCGATGACTTGCGTTGCGATGCGGTCTAAGTATTGGACCGACCGCTTCTTTGTTATAGTGATCGAAGTGGGATTCATTCATTCAGTGAGGCAGGTTCATATCTCGAAAAATACTGTTCAGTCTACAAGCCTTTGGAAAGGACATTAATACTTTGCAACTGTCACAATAGAAATCATAAAAATAGGGGACGGCTGTTACGTAAGTCTGCAAAAAAATTATTTTAAATTAAATATTAGTCATCGACCCGTACAACCACAGAACATTATGGCTGTATTTTGATTGGGAGTATTCCCAGTTTATAAATTCATATATTATACAATCGTTTGTATAGGGTTTTGCTAGTACAGCAAAAAATGTGTAAAATGTAAATTTCTTTTTATCCGAAAAATAACGAAAATATTTTAGTCTATCTGTCTTTATCTCGCGATTTAGGTAAAAATTACTTAAGAGCGGTTTCGCAGCAGTAAATAAAAATATCAAAATTTTTGAAATGTTTGTATTTCTAATTTACAGAAACCAATGGAAACTTTGCGATGGCAACATACGCAATTCATAGGTAATAAGGTTTTGTTGAATAACTATTGAGTGAATTTTGAATTTAAGTGTTTATTTATTAATTTAACTGTTTCGATTAATTAGAAAAAGACGGGTTTTTAACAATCCGGCTGCGAAACCGCTCTTAAAACCATTGCGCATAAAAAAATGGCCATTAGTTCTGAATAATACAGACAGACAAAACACAAAGTAATTGTAAGAAAACCGACTAATATTTATTGACGGAGAGCCGACCATCTGCCTGTGCCCAGCAGGCGTCCCAACTCTAAATCATCATCAATCATCAATATTTATTGACTATGGAATATGTGCAAAAATATTATAAGTGTAAAATAGATTTTATTTATAACACTTTTTGCACATTTACACAAATAACTTAAAAGACAAATGAAACAATTAAACATGGTGTACAAGGGCGGCACTTATCTTCCAGGCAACCCTTAGTTGGTAGCTTGGTAGATTTAATATAATAAATACTTGGTTTAAATAACGCTTTGGTTTTTCGTTTGTACCACAGCTGTACGACGCTGTTCAAGCAGGCTGGTTATTATTTATTGAGGCATTTCAAAATTATATTGGACAATGACATCCATTACCGAAAGTACTTTACGGGGACCGAAATATCTCGTAACTAGATGAGACTAGTTTTGTTTTTTAGTTGCAAGCCATCGGTAACGCATCCAAAATTAAATTAGGTCTTTACATATGAAATTCCCGCTTTATACAACGTGTAACAGAAAGGTGTAACCATATTTGAAGAACTTATTCAGTCAATGGTATAGAACAACCTTTACTATGGAACAAACCCTGTATGTCGATTTTTTTTAACTATTTCATAGAAAAATGCAACGCCGCACGGTCGAAATGTATGGAAGTGCAGAATTTTTTTTTTTGAGATTTCGATGTTGGCTCCATAGTAAAAGTTGTTCTATATCATTGACTGAATAAGCTCTATAAATATGGTTACACCTTTCTGTTACACGTTGTCTAGAGAATTTAAAGGAAACTCAATTATCAGTAGGTACTAACATTTTTGCATTTTTTTTAGGAATGACAAATCCAAATTATGTAATTTCTTATGTGTATACAACGTGTAACAGAAAGGTGTAACCATATTTGAAGAGCTTATTCAGTACATGGTATAGAACAAATTTTACTATGGAACAAATCCTGTATCTTGAAAAAAAAAATCAACTGTTTCATAGAAAAATGCAGTGCCGCTCGGCCAAATGTATGAAAGGGCAGATTTTTTTTTGAGATTTCAAGGTTGGCTCCATAGTAAAAGTTGTTCTATACCATTGACTGAATAAGCTCTTCAAAAGTTACACCTTTCTGTTACACGTTGTATATGAGACAACATTAAGCTAACAGCAACGTTAATTTAATTTTTGAAAAGTGTCAACTATAATCAAACTGAAAATAAAAACAAAATTGAATACTTAGATGTCCTGCAAATCTAAAGCAGCTCAAGCCGGGCATAGATAAATAAAGGAAGGATAGATTGCTCACTCCATACATTAGAACAAAGCCCGCGTAAAACTTATTATTTTCGCCGGTACCTAGTAGTTCGACTTATTATTTGTGATGTCGCTACTATACTAGATAAATTGTGACATACCTAGTGCCATCTATCGAATAGTTGATGAAACGAAATTCGATGTGTGTGTGTGTAGCAACTATACTGCTCCCACAAAAAAAAATTTGCTAGAATACGACAATACGCGACAAATGGCATACGATAAATCTGAGGATAAATCGCTCAACCGTGCATGACAGTTGAGTCAAAGAGTAAAGTTATACTGGGTGTAATGATGACCTGGGGCTCTACCGCGTAATTCTCATTTGTATCAACTTCAAGCAAATGCATGCGAAATTCAACGCGTGCAAAAGAGATGGCATGTTAGGCGGGCGTCGTCGCACGCACGTCAAATTTCAATCTCAAGTTGATGTTGATGAAAATGAGAATTACGCGGTAGACCTACTGCTCAGAAAATTAAACCAAATATAGGGAATACCTCTACAAAGCCATAAAAAAAACAATGTCGAGAAAATATTTCTGTTTACAGAAATTTGTTTTCTCGAACAAAATAAATCGTGTTCCAAGTGTGCACCTTCCCTTCCAGTATTACTACATGTCAGTAACCTGCACGAAGCGGCAACATCGCATTTTTTAAGCCTGTTAAAAAAACGTGGTTAGTACGTTGCACTTGTGAGCGAAACTAAATTAATTATTAATTTGTAGATGTATTAATAGGAATGTCGAATTTAGTACAAAGAACCCTCATAACATCCCCTATACGTGGATTCATTTTCTGAGCAGGTCATCATTACACGGTGTATACCGGTAACAATGAGTAGTGTGTGTTAGGTAAATAAAGCGTATTTTAATGCACATATTTTGTTTAATTATTTATCTATGGCCGTGGTGACCTTATCGAAGGGAGTCGTTATCAAGCAAAGTACCAAGTTTTGGAGATGGAAGGGCGTGAAGCCAAGCACCAGACTCAGATTTAGATACGGCTTTTAGTCTTGCTAATTCTGCCCCTGAATTCTTTTGTTTGAGCTCTTCTATTATGAAATTGGCTCGGACATCGTCCCAGCGTCTGCACCTCCGGATGGTCTGGTTGAACTTGTTCAGGGCAAACAGTAGACCATTCCTTCAAAGCCTCATCTACAAATGGTAGCCGTGAACTGTTACCATTGCTACTAAGTATGCGAGTAACAAGTTCCACAACCCCATGTGTAGAGGCTAAGAAGGCTACTAGTCCAGTGTCCTCTACGCGACGAATACCAAGACCACCTTGCCGGATCGGCAGGGCTGCCTGGCGCCACTGATCTTCGTCAAGACTAACATTTAAAATTTCCTCTAGAATATTTTTAATTGTGTTGTCCAATAGGTTATTACTTCACTTGGGTAGCGCCAAACAGGAATTGTCCAATTTAAGAGTCGGAGTTCCGAGATTGGGCAAAACAGGGTTCGGGGTTATGGCTTTTTAAGACGGTGTAAATTCAAATTTCTGAACAAAATAAATACCACTTGTTGCCTTACAAGATGAAGTACAGGTTCATTAAAAAAAATCTTGGCACTAATGTATAGTAACTTCAGAAAAAAAAACAGGATGTCAAGTTCAGGTTACACCCGTAGCGCTGCAATGCTATTCAAGAGATTTTCTTGAAATTCCTGTTTTTTTTCTGAAGTTACTATACATTATTGCCGTGATTTTTTTTAATGAACCTGCTCTTCATCTTGTAAGGTAACAAGTGGTATTTATTTTGTTCAGAAATTTGCATTTTTACCGTCTTAAAAAGCCATAACCCCGAACCCCGAATCTCGGAACACCGACCCTTAATACTAAGGTCCAATCTAATTAATTAAGTATGCGAAATTATTTACGATGTTATAACAAGAAATGAGCTCCATTGATTTTTTTTTGAAGAATTTTGTCTAAAAATTTTTCAAGTATTTTTAAGGTTTAAGGTTTAAAATTCTTTATTTCTCATAAGAACATTTACATATTCACTTAAAATGAGAACTTAATAATATCCAACTAAAAATAAATATATTACACGACCAGTGGGTCCAGTGCAAGCTGACATATTGTAGTGCTCAAACACAACAGTTATTACATCAGATATGTATTCTAAAGTCCAAAACTATTAAAACAAGTAAATAGTTACAAGCTAATAATCCTACTTGGCCCATCAATTTTATAACAATAACTAATGTTCTACTTAGTCACTAAGTTTTAGACAATTGTTAATATTCTATTTAATAATTGTTTTAATATTGGTAGTGACGTAAATTTTCAATAGTTTTTTAAGTTTGGGCAAAGATTTTGATTCTATTTAAGGGCCTTACTATTGCCAAATGGGTACTTTCTAAAGCCTACTCCTCGTTTATGGCCAAACCAAAAATAATTAAAAAATATATTGTGAATAATCAACTCTTAGACAACATATGCAACATTTTTCTTTTTCATACCACCAAAACTTCTACATGAATTTTTTTTTTTTACTGAATGATGTTTTTTGACCTCAAATTCCCTACTACTCCTGAGTGGCTTGGCCGATTGAATTCATCTATGCTTTGATAAATAGATGAACTTTATAGCTATAAACATAACATAAGATTATTCAATTGAGTAATCACGTCCAAGTGAAAAGTATAATTTTCTCCTATTTCGCCCTTTCAAGGACGCAGCGAGCGTCGTAACAGCCACCACGCATTGTGCACTGATTTGAACGTTATTTCAATGTCGTTTCCATTGATATTTGTAGTGACAAATATCAAGCTGCTAATTTGGCGATGGTAATCGCCTTAAATGTCTATTTTGCGCTATCCGGAGACCCAGCGACGTAATGCAGTGCGCGCTGATATGAACGTTATTTCAATATGGTTTCTGTCGATATTTGTACCAACATCGACACAGGTCGACTCAAGGTCGTTGGCAGCTACAACAGCCTTAACAGTTAAAATACCCACAAAGTATCGTTATTTTAATGGTTAAATTTTTGCAATTTAGTAGGCCATTGAACTGAAGGTTAAAAGCATTCGCAAAATATTTAATTCTAACGGTTTTGTTAGATTATTTCATTACCTTTTAACACTATTAAACACGGTTTACCTTGGCTTACATTGTTGAAAGTCATGGGTTACAAATTAAATGGCTTCTGACCTACGTGCGACATGGCGAAATACGTAAAATTTTATTTTATCGAAACAATACATTTCTATACTACATATTTTTCATGTCTGCTTCGTTATTTTATGCATGTGCCCGGGTTGGATGCTAATTTGTCTGTCTTACAAACTGGAAACACTTACTCTTTTTTTCAGTTTTATATAAGTATTGACTGAGTTAACATATCAAAGGGTAACGTTTCGTGTCCGGTACAAAATGCACAACTTAAGATAAATTTTAACTAAATAAATGTGATTTATGTCATTTTGCAGACATAGTTTCATGTCTTTTCTGGCAAACTTTTGTTATTTTATGTATTACGTTGTAAATAAATAGGCACACCAATTTAAAAGCGTGTTTAAAGTTGGTGTGCCTATTCATATCATATCATATCATTTATTTATTGCCAAGTCACAAGTATAAAAGTTGTTACATAAAGGAAAAGTACAAGTGACGACCTGAAGAAGCGCAGCAAAAACAAGAGGGGTAACTAGCTGCCATTTTACTTAAAAGTTACTTAACAAATATGTTATATACAATAATCTTTGGTAACACACACAGACAAAAAGAATAATTATTATTATATATGTTATTATTTTTCTCCTTACAGGGCCATTCAAGTATTTTATTTTGTATTGTTATTTAGTAATGTTATATAATCTTATCATTAAAAAATTCAGTGATATTGTAATAGTACTTATTCATTTACAACGTAAAGCATAAAATAACTAAATTTTGCCGGAAAAGCCAAAATGACATTAACTATGTTCGCAAAATGACATAAATCACATTTATTAAGTATGCTTAAATCAAAAATAGGAAAATAAAACTTAAATTGTGCATTTTGTACCGGACACGAAATGTTCCCCTTAAACGACGATAATTTTTCACATGTTCAAATTTCACAGTAGAAAGTATGGACTTGTCCGCTATGTTTTATATTAGCGCGGTTATTTTTTAATGGAGGTTTTTTGGTGTGATCAGCAGACATAGTAATTCATTTTCTTTTTACTTTAATTGTCTTTTTACACACGGAATTTAATTGTAAATCCGCATACTTGTACAAATATTTACACAATCCCTTTCAATAACATTAAAGGTGTGAAAGACTTATGGCTTTGATAGAATTGTAAGTTGAAAATAAACTATATTTAATAGCTAACAATAGTCAATAAGTAATGTTTCTGACAGTTATTGGTGTTGTTATTACGAATACTTGAAAACTGCTAATAATGTAAGGTAAAGTAATTTTTTATTTGATCAAACACCAACAAAAACTTTGTGTTTCATAAAGTTTTACTTTTTGCTGAAATCTTTGAGATGGATTTCGGAAAAAATTTAGAGATTTAGGGCCTATTTTTTCATTATGTTATTGAAGCACATTCTAAGACATAAAGGCATTAATTTTAGTTAAAGTGGTATTTAAAAAAAAACAAGCAATTTTGCTTCTGTTCCTAACACTTAAAAGGATTATTTTGTTAAGAGCACTAAAATTTCAAAATCTCCTTCATTGCGTACACACAGATAAAAAAAAACACTTATATATCAATATAGATGTCAAGTGGTCAAAATCCTACTGCAAATATAACATACAGAATTCCGCTATTAAGACTTCAAAAGCAATAACCTGAAGAAAAAAAAAGTGCTTTAATACCAGCTCCATTACGTCAAAACTCAAAACAAAACTCCCATCGTAAAATCACTTAATTCTCAACGAAACAAAAACAAGAGCCTCTTTCCTAGCCACTTAATCTGCATTGAGCTGAAATGTATCGATCAATTAAAGGCAGTCTGGCTTTGATTGAAGCTTCAATAAGTACATAAATCTATTACTGTAATAGTTGGTATTATAAAGTTAATTGTGCGTTTCTACGGCTGTCAGGGACTGACGAGATGGAGGCTTTCGAGGAGATGTGGAAGGCTTTTAATTGACGCACTTGGAGTTTTGTATATGTTACGTGCTGTGTTAGTAAAATGTTGGGAGATTTAGGAATGATCACTGGTAGTATAAGGTGGCGCAAAAGTAATGTCATAATTGCAATTGGCTGCAATTTTTGCAGATGGCGCCAAATGTCACTGTGCTTTGACAATTATAATGTAGATATTCAAATTAAAATTCAAATAGTTTATTTTGCAAAGCAGGTATAAATATATACACTTTTTACACGTCAAATTTAATCAAATAAAAAAAATATATGTAATAAAATAATAAATATACATGAACTAAATTAATGGTTTATTTAATTTATGTAGCAATATATATACGATTAAAATGATAGGTAAAATATATATTATACAAGGTGAAATTGAATCAACCACCCGAATCCATACCGGAGACCCGGCCAGGGAGCAGGAACAAGGTTCAATGATCACCAACCGAGCCCCCAGGCGGCCGACCAAATCCCATCCTATATACTACATACTAATAGGTTACATATATAAATACATGCCTACCTCCCTATATAAACCGCTCATCTGGTTGGTCGTGAAACAATTGATTTCAGTGTTTTATTTATTGTGAAAAAATTGTTTTATTTCTTATAACTGATATGACTGGTTCAGGATAGGGCCCGAAATATATTTTACATAATTTTTCATCATAAATATGATTTAATTAAGTATTTTATACATATAAATCATTTTTTTTTATGAACGCAACCCATGGGTTTAGGCTTAAAAACAATACAATTAAAAAATACAAAATGTATGTTTCTTCAGACTTTTGGAGTACCCGAAATGCTTATTATTTCATATTAATATTATCATTACACTTGCTGACACCAATTATAGAATAAAAAAACACCAGCTTTAAAGCACAGCATTGTCAGTTAAACTTCTCTCTAACTTAATTATAATTGCAAAAGTTTCGGTAATTTTCTTCTTATATTTACTCAGCAGAACATCTTGCTCACGCCACATACGCTATTATTTTTACAAAATACAAATACATACCGAACCACGAACTGCTGTTATTAACCGACTTAAAAAAAAAGGTTACAGTAATATCGGAAACGAAAATTGCAATTCTTTTTCAGTTAGTTTAATCGATGATATTTATAGTACTTAATTGATACGACCTTGCGGCTCCATTTATCATTTTACCTACATACCTAGAGTACACTTTCAATAAAAACCACCTTTATTACAATAACATTAAAGCGTTTATAAGCTTTCGAGTCATACCCATTGCTAATGGCTTGATGGCAGCGTAAATGGCGTCACTATGGCTAACTGACGAAGCATGTTAACATTTTGTTTCCTAGATTCCTTAGTTATGTTTATGACTTCTTTTGCGCAATAAATTATGTGCATCTTGTGGTACGGACGTCACAATAAATTTATTGTTGGTTAAAATGTTGTTTATCTATTGTGATTTATGTAAAAACGGCTCACCTCAATACATGTTATGATCGGGAAAGCCGACCAGTAACGTCGTCGTCGCGTAAACGTCTTCACCCGCCCAGATGAAGGCAGTCTAAATCTGCTGAAACTGGTCGGCTTTCCCGATCATAGCACGTATTGAGGTGAGACGTTTTTACATAAATCATGAATTATCCTCAAGTCTTATTTAATGCTATAATTTATCTATTGTACTTCTATTTAAGTTAATTGTATTTAAGTTTAACGGTCTAGGGTAGGAACTTCGGTAGCTTAGATGGTAGAGCACTTACCTTGTAAGCAAGAGGTCATAATATCAAATCCTGGCCCGCGAAAGGTTTTAAAATATTTGTTTTTCTTGAAATTGGTTTAGAAGAGATCTTTTCTATCTTGTTATGCACATTTAAACGTAGATTGTTTTAATAAGATTTTGCCATGTGTCAGTAGATAAAAAAATATTTAATTTAAGCGT
The DNA here is from genome assembly GCA_934047225.1 of Ypsolopha sequella. NCBI lineage: Eukaryota > Metazoa > Arthropoda > Insecta > Lepidoptera > Ypsolophidae > Ypsolopha > Ypsolopha sequella. The sequence continues at coordinate 16,615,601 of OW204004.1, read as the reverse complement.
AAAGACTTTAAAGAATTGCTTTATAAATTGGCAAAATACTTAGCGAAGTGCCTTCAATAAAACAAGCGCGCTAAAAGAATATAACTTAACATAAAACGTTTTATTTCTTGTTTTTACTATAATAACCACTACGGATAGTACTAGTTCTGACCTTGCTATTTAAAACTTAAGAGGCCGGTGAAGCAAGCCTAGTTCATACAAACAAAATACCGAAACAATTTGTAAATCATATATATTCTTAGGATAGTGTGTGTTTATTCCGATTGGATTACAGATTATCTAAACTCTGATTTTTTATTCCGTAGAATTATGACAGTTCAAGGAAAAGGATGGAACCGTGCAAGTAAGCGAGATGAACTGTATTGTTTCTCCTTTACTAGCACAGCGCCATCCCTTTCCCTGAAATGAAAAATCAGAGTTTAGGTTCCCAAATATATATTTTGAAAGGACATTGATTTAAAGACGACATACAAATAAACAATTCAAAATAAAAAAATTATAAAAAAGCTTATTTCACTCATATTTCATGTTTAAATCAGTGTTCTTGCTTAATTTATATTTGGGAACCTAGATATTTTGTAATGCAATCGGAAAAAATACACAGTACCTTAAGAATATCTATGATTTACAAATGGTTTTGGTATTTCGTTTGTATGAACTACGCTTGCTCCGCCGGCCTCTTAATGACTATAGCTAGCCAGATAAAATCTATCGGTGAGTAAATTTAGCGTGCAGACAGACAGAGATTGAAATTTTATTATTAGATGTCATTGGGATGATTCTACTAACTTCAAAACGTTTTCATGTACTTTTATTGTTTTTTTGTGGTCACAGATATCAGATGATTTGGGTTGGTACCCTAATTGTTTGTGTCTCCACATTTCCGCCCACTTATATCACGGAAAACTATAATTATGGCACACCTATTCATGTTTCTCAGTTACACATGCAAACAGAGGGCGGTCATATTTGTCGCCGACGTGATAACCGTTGGGGCCGTAAGACATTGGAATGGAGACCACGTACAGCAAAGCGTAGCATAGGCCGCCCATGTGCCCGCTGGACTGACGATCTGAAGGATGTTGTGGGTGGCGGCTGGATGAGGATGACTGAGGACCACGAATAGTGGCGTAATATGGGGGAGGCTTATGTCAGCAGTGGATGAATACGGGCTGATGGATGGATGGAACAAGGAGAAGAAAGACGCATAGTTCTTCGTGAATCTCACTTCTATAGAGGAAATGATAAACGGTATGCAGCAGCACGTAGCATTGCCCCGCATCTCACAGCGTAGCATGAAGGCAAGTTAATGAACATAGGCTACGACGTGTGTTGCTACGCTCCCAGTTACAATCAAACAACGCGTTGCAAGTGATCGCTGTCCGTAACGTAATGTGTGTCGCGTAACGTAGCAAGTTCAATCGCTCGCCTTAAGGGTCAGTTGCGCCGAACATGCTCTCGCGTTTGGACAATTTAGCATATTAAAACAAAATATTTTTAACAAATAAAATTTGTGTTGGTAGTTAAGGAGTTGAACTACATTATAATTTTTCAGATTTGACACAAGTATCACAAGCATCGGGAACAAAAATCGGAAACATCACTAAAATCACGAAAAACGTAATTTGGCGTTGCAAAAAGAAAAAAATTTTTTTTGTTCCAAATTGAAATATATTTTTTTACGTAAAGAGTTCAAAGTACCTTATTCATGTAATATATTAACATTTTTTTATTTAAAAATAAATATACAAACTTCCAAATTCCTTTTGTGTAATTTTTCTCTAGAGGAAAAATGTAGAATGTTTGAGTATTTCTTTTAAAATAACGAAAGGAAATAAAAAATAATGAAAATCTGTAAAGGCTACTTTCATTTCTTTGCTGTATAAAAATAAAAAATAAATTGTAGTTAGATCAGTAGACTGATCATACTAGTTCCAAAGCCAAATTACGTTTTTCGTGATTTTACTGATCTTTCCGATTATTTTTCTTAATGGTTGTGATACTTGTGTCAAATCTGAAAAAATTTAATGTAGTTAATCTCCTTAACTACCTACACAAATTTTATTTGTTAAAAATATTTTGTTTTAATATGCTAAATTGTCCAAACGCGAGAGCATGTTTGGCGCAACCGACCCTTAACACAAATATTTCTGTGCCGAGCGAAGCTGTAGGAATATATCAGACACAAAAAAAAAAAAAAAAAATTCATGACGTCATTAATTATTATTATGAACACAGTTTTAATCCCCAGAGCATGTATGTAGCATAGTGTTTAATCGCGCGCGACTCCACTAGTTGAATCACAAGTGCAAGGAGAATGACATACTGTTGAATCGCAAAAACATCGTGTCACTCTCCTCGCACTTGTGATTCAAATAAGTTGCATCGCGCGCGATTAAACACTGTGCTACGGGCGCAGATCTGTCGATACGAGTTATACAAATCTAGTATCGCATCATATAGGTAGTACGTAATAGAATCGCCCCTCAGCGCAGGCGCAGTTCCCACGAATACAGTTCGCAATAAATTATCAGGAACCAATAACATTGACTGTATTAAATCAGGCCGCGAATGGCACGGCACAGTGAATCATATTTAATGTTAAAGCCGCATTTAATTGTGCTGAGTAGTGCGAGTTTGTTGACGCTGTTAGATATTTAAATACCCTCGTTATAAATAAATCAAATTTTGTCCATTTTCAACGAAAATTTGAAAAACTGTGCCATTTGGTATGAGAGGTGTTATAATACATACATTCATATACTCACGCCCATCTCCGCGAGGGGCAAGCACGGACTACAGATGTCCATCTGTTACGATCCTGACATACCTCTTTTGCTTCTTCAACAACCATCAATCTAGTCATACAAACTCAAAACAAGATGTTATAATGAGTATTGTTTTAATTTAGACCACCTACATAGTAAAGTGGTTCGAACGTTTCAACCACTAAACCAGAGGTCTTTGGTTCAAATATCGAAGGGACACATTTGTGCTATAGGTTCATATTTTTGCCAAAAATACGGCTAATAAAGCTAAGCACCCATCACGTTGGAACGTTCAAATCGGCGGTGAAAAGCCTGACATTAATAGTAGTTTATGCTACAAAGGCGAAAAGGAATAAATTACTAGGACGATTTAAAACACGAGCGTAGCGAGTGTTTTAAACGTAACCGAGTAATTTATTGCTCTTACGCCCGTGTATCATACTACGTTTTTCAATGCATAGTGTGAGGAAATAAAACAAATATAATCTTGTGTCCTTTGAGGACTTTATCCAGAGCCGTTAAACAGCTGCAGGTTAGCCAACCATTGTAAGTAAATAAAAAAAAATAATAATAATAAAGCCCTAGGGCAAAATAATCGACTTTCTGTTCGGTTTTGATGCATAAAAAGTGGGCCTTTACGAGCACTTGCATTGAAAAAAAATATGGGGATCTAAAAGCAAGGCTCATTACAGATGGCGCTAGCATAGGTCCAGCCACTAAATAGACTACGGTCCGGCTATGTCAAACATTGTTATTGTATGTGTTCTGGTTTTCTTACTGTTGTACTGCAATATCTCGCATTTTTTTCACCTCCTCTTATCACCTGTATAACTGTACAGGACGACAATGCCCGAACAGTAAATATATTAGGTTTTCCTTTGTTTCCAGCTTATTAACAGGCACTTTGAATTGAATATAATATGATATTTAACTATAAACACATTTATGCGGCCATTCTTTCTGTAGCGTAAAAACAAAAACCATAGAGTTTAAAAACAAAAGAACGAACGCGTCGTATGCATGCGTTCGAAGTTTAAATTTATGAAAAATACAAAAAAGTTTTATTATGTTCCTAACAACAATCTGTTTTCCAATATGTTACATATTTGTTATTGTTATTCATTTTTAATTCGGAGTTTTTCGGAAATAAATTAACACCATTATTAAATCAACGACACAAACGCACAATTCCAAGAAATTATTCGAAAATCAAAAAAAAATCACAACAATGTACTGAAATGACAGATTTTCAAGGCCGTCGGCCGGATCGATGACGCGCCATCTACAGGAATAATTTGGCACTGTAAATCCCCATTGACAAAGCCTATTATATAACATTCAACACATTCTTTCTGACGAATTTCGGTAATACATGAAAATTAACTTACTTATAAATTCAGGTGTCTGAACGTGATATTAATTTATTTGATCTGCTGAATATGACATGCTGAGCTGATGTGAAGTTGTGTCTACGATTTTTTGTGTTTTTAGGGTTCCGTAGTACATAAAAGGTACAAAAAGGAACCTTATGGTGAGACTCCGTTGTCCGTTGTCCGTCCGTCCGTATGTCACAGCCTCATAACTTTAGCACCTTATAAGATACATACATGAAATTTGGCAAAAAAATAACATTAATTTGCCCACATATCACGGTGTAAAAAAAGATATGAAATTTTTTAAATTGTTCTAAATATTTCCAAAAAAAAAGTGAGAAAAATAAAAAATATTATCTTAAAAATACAATATGAGTATCAAATTGTAGATATTAAAAAGATGATTGTAAAAATATATAATTTTATTGTATTTATTGGCACTGGTTTCGAGAAATCTTTAAAAAACCCTTATCTCCGAAACTGGTAGACGGGCAAGGTTTTAATTACTTTTCTTCTGATTCTTCTCAAAACTGTTGAATCACGGAACCCTAGGTACGCGAGTCTGAGTTGCACTTGACCGGTTTTTTTTTTCTTTTATTGGTTGTATTTTGTGTATGCGTTTGTGTTTTGGTCTTTTTATTGACTCATCGCATAACTCGATTATCCATATTTTCGTGTTTATTATTCGCTTTCTTCTTTAGTATTAAATTGTATATATATTGCATATAAGCATCTACCAATATTATAAATACTAATTGTACCTTGGTTCGACAAATAAACGTACTTTTGACGTCGAAATTTGACGGTGTACGATTGCAGACTGTTCTAGCAAGCGTCTTCACTCGGAAATGCCTCTGACATCCCTTTGGGAATACATTTTTGTCTATGTTTTTTTTTTTTTAATGAGGTAACCTCTTACACGCGCTCTCCAGCAAATTAGCTGAATAATAAGCAACATCCCCCGGTTTCACAAAGATATTCAAGATATGGAATACTTAGGTATGCAATGCAGCGCTGTGATTGGCTGATTATATTGCTTAGCATGAATGACTTAAATCAGAAACTGGACATTAGATGAGTATGTTGTTTGACAAAAAAGTGAGGCAGCTTTTTCATGAAATCGCCTCGTTCATTAATTAAATGAGCAAAGTGATTATTAATCTGACTGTACCCTTTTTTACCCTTTTGTACTCAGACGCAAATCAGTAGTAGTATAAAATTAACTAACGAAAAAGTAACACTATAGAGAATAATAAAATTTACAAAATAAATAAAATAACACAATAAAATCTTGAAAAGTGAACATGTCACTAGTGTACGACTATCATATATCAAACATTAAATTAGGAAAATAATTGTAACAAGAAAATTGTAAAATTAGGTAAAAACAAGATATGAAAAAGGTACTTAATAGTAGTTTATGCTACAAGGGTGAAAAGGAATAAATTACGAGGACGATTTAAAACACGAGCGTAGTGAGTGTTTTAAACATAACCAAGTAATTTATTACTCTTACGCCCGTGTATCATACTACGTTTTTCAATGCATAGTATGAGGAAATAAAACAAATAAAATCTCGTGAACTTTAAATTATGATTGGATCAAAAGGACTGTATCCATAGCCGTTAAACTGTGGAAAAAAAAGTATCACATTTATGGTACACAGGAAAGATTGGAAGTTAGCCAAATTCTCGTAAATAAATTAAAAAAAATTATAATAAAGCCCTAGAGCAAAATAATCGACTTTCTGTTGGTTATGATGCATAAAAAGTGGGCCTTTACGAGCACTTGCATTGAAAATATACATATTACTATTATTAATTATAAAATGATGGACATCTTAATTAGATATTTAAATGTCAATATGTTAAATGAAAATATACAATTATATATTGGCGTGTACAGATGATGACGTAATAAGTGATTATTTGATAAGTGATTATTAAGTGATAATTTTGAGTTTCACCAACTGGACACACGTGTGTTCGATCTCTTGTGTCGAGTTGGTGAGGAACCCAAATTTTCTATCAATTAAAGACCGAACTTACTTTTGAACATTCAATTCTTTGAAGTGGTTTATAAAAAATATTTCACTTCTTAATGCTTCTGTCAGTCAAATCATAACATGTTGAAAATAATGGCAGCTCATTGAAACTGTGGCAATGATGAAACTAAAATGTTATTTAGATCCTGTATTGAATTGCAGTGTTGCCAATCAAAAATCAAGACGTTCTAAGTCGAAGTATATTAAAATAATATGTAGATGTCATATGAAAATGTGTTAGTGTAATTGATCGAACTGGCTGGTGTGAACTATTTATTGGTATCAATTCGCTGTAGGCCATCTTAACTTATTTGACAGAACTAAACTAAATTTAAGAGTTCTGTCCTTGTCTTTTCAATAAAGAAAGAAAAAGACAGGATGCTTAAAATAAGGTTAGTCCTGTCAAATAAGTTGTGTTACGCCAAATCGACACAACTATGTAATTAAGATCTTATAATAGTTCCTTTGATAATGCCACAAGGCGAAACCGGTGATTTTCCGTTCTTAAGGCGATATGTAAAAGTTTTAGCGTCCCTGTTACTCCATATGCGAAAAAACCCTCAGTGCGAGAGGGACGGATTCGTGGAAAAGTAGCAAAAAGTCGGTTTTTTATTAATATAAAATGTACTAAAAATGCTATCAAAATTTCGTTTAACCAGGTCCTAGATACTGTTAAAACCCATCTAATAAAATATAATTCCAGTCCATATGTTATTCTAAATTGTCAAACCAGGAGAATTGGTGTCGATAAAGACCTCATTTCAATAAATACTTCTATCGAGCCGAAATTCCCCAATCGTGTTTCTGTTTTAACATATCCCCAAAGAAAGATTCCAAAAATAATATTCTATTTTATCAAAATTATACAGTATTTACTGAAGGTGATATAGAAGTTCTAAAAGTGAAATTTTATTATTTTTCTAGTTAATTTTATCCACTTAGTAGCGTACGAGTAATTTATTACTATTTTTTGATAAAATTGTTACTATTTATGGTAAAATTTATTGAAAAACTTTGCGGAAGTCCATCATGGATTTGTGGATATATTAATAATTTGCAATATTCCGCTAAGCAAAAAATATTATATTAAATTTTTGCTGTCGAGCGGTTGGACGGGCTACACATCCCGAGGATGCCTCGTTTAGAGGCGAAACACGTGTCGATAAGTTTTCTTGCTTGTTATTTAAGATTGCTTTATTTTGTGCTCGTACTGCTTGCTTTGGTTGTGCATGTTTTATGCGGGAGGGCGGGCGGTGCTTAAGTCTGCATTTTGAATAGCATGGTAAGAGTGTTTAGCGGAATATTGCAAATTATTAATATTTCTACAAATTCACTATTTATGGTTTCTCTTAGTCTTCTAAAATTTACTTTTAGGAATCTCAGAACAATAATACATTAATGTCAGGAATATAAAGTCAGGTAAATATTCAATGGGGTTTTATTTAACCTTAGCCTGCTTTACATATAAAAAGAATAGTTACTTTATTATAATAAGGAACTAATTAACTATGGAACATCAACAAACCAAAAACAAAAAAAACTTGATGACATCCGTACTCTTTTTGAGAGCCAAATTACCAACATAAGTTAACCTTAGTTTAACTAAAGGTTAAGCGATGACACACAGATTGACGCTAATCGCCCCAGACAATAGGTAGAGGCGTTACAAAAGATTGTCATAATAGGAAGAACGATTTAATAAATTTACATACAAATATTTTCGAGTGTATCATCTAGCTATAATTTAAACTCCTTATTTTGAATTTTAATATTAGGTGATAGGTACGAGTATTTATATGAAAAAAATTCCATCTATCCATCAGCATGTCATCGTCCACTGCAGGACATAGGCCTTTTCAAGATTTCACCACTGTTGGCGGTCCTCCTGGAAGAAATGCCCATACTCACACACACAGGGCAGGCGGGTTAGTGAGCGCGGTACCGAAACCCTCGCACTAGTGACACCACTGCCCGTCACCAGTCTGTTTTATAAAAAGGCCGGTAATTGAGGATGGATTTACCATCAAGCGGTCCCAGGCATGGTGGGCCACCTGGTTGTGCCTGAGAGCTGGCGCTTTCTCCCGAATAACTACGGGGGGGCTTGCGAGTATGATGGTGGTACCTCCAACCTCGACATCAGCTCTACCACCTAATAAAATTATAGACATATATTATATTGACAAAATAATCATGACACCATTATGGAAGCTAGGCCAGACCCTAACAGTTCAAATATTAAATACAAAGCAAATAAAATGGTTCAGTGAAGAGTTCAGCTAGTTTTTTTCGGTCGTTTTAATTACAAGGTGGCATTTCCAAAGTCAAATTCATAGTGAAAACACTGTAAGTGCTTAGTATCAAGGTTCGATAACTCTTTTTAATAAATTCGTAAATTCTAGTTTTCGTGTTCTCTACAAACACAAGCCCAGCCCAGAGTCAATTAGTAAGGGAGGTCAACATTTCATTTTGCGAAATTAGCAAGAAATGTTATTGATCCGCGATTCTGATCACTTACCAAGCCTCCGGTAGGAATTTGGCTACATAAATAAATGTCATCTAGGGGCACGGCAGTGCCCCCGCCAAGTCTCGCAAAAAAAACCGCGGAACGGCCGTACCATCCTTTTGTCGAAGCAACTCCCGGCACTTTCAAGTATATTTGTTGTGGGTAAAGCTAGAAGTCTGAAATTTCAGTTACCAAGATTACTTACTGAACCTACTTCTACCCCCAAATTACAAGTTTGTACCTTTATTTAATTACAAAATCTTATATTTTACCATATTTGTTTCGGAATACCTGTTGCATTCTTTCAGTTTAATCAGTCCAGAAGCACCTGTGTGATGCTGCGTAGAGGTCAAAACCAAAAAGGCCTGAACTGACTCTGTTACTTGAAGGAGCTTGAAGATTTTACTCTAACATATACAAGGCCAAAGTACAATACTAGTTTTGGGACAGGCATTGTAAAGAGTGACCCCGGTAGTTCAGTCGTCTACAGCTGTGCTCGCCGAACAAGCCGTTGTTGAATCCGTCTCCTAATGATGACAAAAAGTTATAAACTGACTTGGCATTATGTTAATCACTGTTTGGTTTTGTGTTATTGTATTATTGTGTTACGTAAAATTACAGTAATAAATTACATTTATAAAAGTAAAAATAAATTACTGTTGGAATATGGAATTTTATCTGTTACCTATCTATATAAATAAAGCTGTCAGAAGCAGAGTGGCCACACATATAAATATACCATGGTTTAAGTATTTATAGAATCAACTTTGTGAAAAATTCATCTATGGATATATATTAATAATTTGCAATATTCTGCTAAACACTCTTACCATGCTATTCAAAATGCGGACTCAAGCACCGCCCGCCCTCCCGCATAAAACATGCACAAACAAAGCAAGCAGTACGAGCACAAAATAAAGCAATCTTAAATAACAGTAAGCGTATTACAGTAGCATGGTAAGAGTATTTAGCGGAATATTGCAAATTATTAATATATATCCACAAATTTATGATGAACTTCCGCAAAGTAACGCCTTTTTCAATAAAAAATAATTTATCCATTCCCTGTGTTTAATATGACACAAATTCATCTTTGTTGTAATAACAGTTTTACTTGTCCACAAAACGTTTATATATGTTGTTACACCATTACATACAGCAGTATTTGACATTTGTCGCACGCAAGAAATATCTAAACAAAATTGTAAATTATCAAAATATGTACTTTTAATCAAATAACCCTTGGAAATGCTTATAAGCGAAACCGGTTGAGTGTAACAACATATATAAACGTTTTGTGGACAAGTACAAGTGGTTAATTACAACTAAGATGTATAATAAATTCCAACAAGTGCCGACAATCACAAACATCAACACGATACAAATTGTATAAAAGTTTTTTTTATATAACGAGCCAAAGCAAGCAGGGCACTACGTACCTTTTCTTGAAGCGTTTCGTCATATTTTCGAACCCTCATAGCTTCGGTCTGGATAATCCTATATAGAGATACCAAATTGTCAATATAAGATGTATCAAGTTGCCACGATACACTTTTTAGTAACTATCAATTTTTACAGAACAATACTCGTATTATAAAACAATACATCTATCTCTTATTTCAAACAATGAGGTGTTTATGAAAATAAAACAAAAGAGGATCCTTATAAACGGGTTTTGAACAGAGCGCGGGAATCAATTACCGCATAAAATAAATAATAAATTATTAAACAAAAGATTTATATCAATTACGACAAATGAGCGTGAAATACAATTAAAATCCAATTGGCAGTATATATTCCTGGTTGAAGGGTCGTTCCTTACCACTGCACGTAAAAGGTGTAGAAGATCATGGATTAAATTGTATTATTTTGTAAAGCCAAGCTTTTTTCTTTTTTGTAACTATTACAAGCTCACAAGTTTATTTAGGGGGACTACCTCAATTTTTAGGAGATTTAAATAATCTTTAAATATAAATACAATGAAAATTTAATGTTTTTCATTTAATGAAAGATACAGAATCTTAAATTTTATACAATTACCAACCATTGAAAGAACAAAGCTTTAGCTTCTGATATTCTGAATTAGTCAGTACTCGTAAATATTTCTTGTCTACCTATAAAAACATATTAATTTTCCTAGTCCACTGAATAAATCAGACTTTTTTCATTGGACTGTATTTGCTTGTGATTTACGGCGACACGTTGGATTAACCCTCTTAATTATCATTATATCTAAAACAATTTTACAACAAAATATCACATTACAAATCGTCGTGAGAATACAATGAGGTGGACATCAAGTGCACAAATTAAATAGCATGCATTCTTATATCTATTTATAAGAGAAAATCTATTAACAATATTAACAAAATAAGAACCTAACGTCATTTATGAATGATCAATGAATAGTTCATCGACAACTATAATAATAATAATAATAATAATAAGAGTTTATTCCATATAAATGTGTACATTTATAAACTTACATACTAGATCATACACAGATTAAAAGAGTGTACACAAAACAATTTTGAGTGCCCTACTCCCTAAAAAAGGGCATAGCCCTGTAGTCTTAGGATAAGTAGTACTGCTCAACCCGAAAAATAGGTGACTTAGCTAGCTAACACAATATTACTGTAACATCTTGTATTGCATGTTTATAAAAAAATATGTTGATTTAAAACTTATTTTTACTAATTTACTAAATTACATGTAATAATCAAATGTAAATTATGGCAAAAGAAAGAATATAATATAAAAGTTAATACCAATATGCACATGTAGTGTTTGCGAGTTTGTGTGTGAGGGTGTCTAAGAGGGTGTGTTTGTTGGTAGTTGTATGTAAGTGTCTGTAGTGGTATATGTTCAACCGTGGTTATAATAACTCGAGTGACATAATAAAACATGAGAAAATATGTCCCACTAAAAACCATATTTATTTATTATTTATTCATTATCTTTTGTTACGAGAGTAACGAATCAAATGGGAGTGAACCACTAAGATGGTGTGTGTAAATAACACGCCGGCCCTCAGCCTCTTAACTGACGTTTAATTTTAATCCTCGATTTAGGGCCGGTCAAACTTCCGACAGCTAACCAACTATATGGGCCCTTCTTAACCTCGCTAATATTCAATTTGTTCGATAAGTCAAATGTTTGCACTCGGATTTTATAGGCGGAGGTGTGAGATGAAATAGTGGGCCGTGGGATGTGTGGATATAAGAGCTTTCCGCAGATATCAAGATCTGTGAAGTTTTCTGCTGTGCTGATAAGTTTTGTATATTTTTATAAATCATTTTGGTTTTGGCTTTTCTTATTTTGCAATTCGCAACAAGATTTGCGTCTGACAAAACGGTTAAGTGTTAGATCGGCCCGCGCTTCGAGGGTTCTGTGTATTGCAAAGTTCAAGGGTTAATTTTCGTATTTAAAGAGAAAAGTGTGGTGCAAAAAAATACATTTTTGCTCGGTATAATAAAGGTTTAACGGGTTCCAAATCATTACCGTCAAATCCACTTATACTGTACTTCTACAAATATGTACTGAACTTACACCCTTTTATCAGGTTCATTAAAAAACAGAAGATCGAATAAAACAGACCCCGAGAAAAATATAGGATAAAATCACTTAAAAAAAGGTCTCCATAAAATATACGTTTACATTGACGGAACCCGTTCATTCTGTACGTCTTATACTTATCGACTATTCTATTTATTTATTTCATTACGAGAGACATTTTATACTGTTTTTGGTGGCCATCAATGGCCTATGGACACAACTTGGCATACTAGTCAGCAGCGCAGACAACGCGGAGACCTCATTGAGACATGTAAGATACTGACTGGGTGCTACGATGTTCAAGAACTTGACAGTCTTTTTAACATGAACAAAAACTATCACCTAAGAGTTTACTCCCTTAAAACCGTTGGAACAAAGTGTGCAAGCAACCCCCGTCAACAATTTCTGCCTAACCATGTAGTTATTGGGTGGAATAGTCTACCAGAAACTGTAATCAGTGCATCCACAGTGAACTCATTCAAGAATAAACTTGAAAATTTTATGAAAACTAAAGTGCAGTGATATACACAAAATCAGCTTTTAAATAATAGTTAAATTCTACACATTATAATATATATAATCGGGTCTGCCGCGATCAATTTTTACCTTTTTACGAAATTGGACACCCGACGTTTCGAGACAGTTGCATGTCTCGTGGTCTACGGGAAACTGGCAAGTATGGCGAGGCGCAGTGATGAGATGCAGGTGATGACCGAAGTATTTTCCTTGTACCCGCAAAAACACTTTAGTCTTTAAAATTAATTGTTATCTTATTCACGCACGGCACACAACGCTCACAGTATCCGGAGATGCACTAAGAGAAGAAACCCGCGATTTAAATTTCCCGATGACTGGATTCCATGTGGGAGACAATTTGAAACCATCTTCCCTATTGAAATTATTTGGATGTTTCTTGATTTCAATCGCTTCACGCACAATTCTAGGGTAGTAATGGCGATCGGTGGAGAGAATTTTCGGGTTATGCAGTTCTATCCAGTGGTTCGTAAAAAGGTAAAAATTGATCGCGGTAGACCCGATTATATATTTATAATGTGTACAAAACGCGAGAGTTTAAAGTTAAATTCTACTTTTGATCACTGATATTGAAAAACTATTATGCTACTTTATGTACAGGTATGTAGCCAATCTATTTCAAACATTAATATTACAAATTACTTACTAATACTAATTACACAAGTAACAAATGACCATGTATGACGATTTATTAGAACTTAGTATTCCTTCACAAGTCAATAATATTGTCAATATTATTGACTTGTGAAGGAATAATATTGTCAATATTATCGACTTAAGAACTGGTGGTAAAGACTAAGTACCTGCTACAATTTTACAAAATTAAGTAACCCGCTGAATATTCAATACTTAAATAATTAAAATTTATAAGACTGTCACGGTTATTGGAAAATATTGAACAAACGGACCACTGAAATAACTCTTTCTCGGATTTTTACATTTCGATGAATCTAAACATGCTGCTTGCAAAATACCTTAACTCTTACATACAACTATATACAGTTCCATTCCGTGACTGACTGACTGATTGACAGACAACACACAGCCTAAATTTCTGTAGATTTCAGAAATATTGGATGTTCCTTAAGATGCGCTTAGAAAAGATTTCAGGGTGAAACAGGGTGTAAACTTTTGTACCGAAAATGCGTTCCCAAAGGTAAAAACGGGCTGTTTATATCCCAAATCCACGCGGACGCAGTCGCGGGCGTCCTCTAGCATTTTTATTATTATGATTGACATCTGATATTGACTGTGTGTGGATAGCTCAGGGTACGACGTGGGTAGACAGAGTAAATGAGGGCCTGTGGGCTTATTACCGGGCTATTAGTCTTCGTAAGTCGTTGCTAGATTAGTTGTTTGTTTATTAGCTTTACTCTCAATATTACTCACACATTAGTTAAACATAACTTGTAGATTTGCGTAGTTCCTTGTCATTCGTTACCACATTTTGATCGTACTTAAAAAATTGTAAAAAGTAAGTTTTTTAAATTTTAACTCTCTTCTTCTAATTTTGGTTTCTACATACAAATGAGAAATTTTCGTCTCCTTTACGTAGTCGCGCTTAACATACTAATCCAGACAGTGTCGGTCCGTGGGTCGGTAATGATTAGCACATGCTAATCATGTGGTAATGATGCTAATGACTGGTTCCATTATGACCAGAGACCAGACAAGTGCAATGTCACTGTGAGGACCGATGAACTTTGCGTTTGTTGACTTGTTTGTTAAAATATATGTAAAAGATTATAACATAAAAAAAACATTTATTAACTACAATAAAAAGGCATTAAAATGGTATTTATTGAATTTAAATATTATGTAAAATATATTTTTATAATCTTAGAAAAACGCTTTTTTTTCAAACTCACGCAAACAGATGCGTGGTTTACACGCCGTCTAAGCTAAGTTTGGGGGAGTCTCCATACAAATCTCAGCGGCACAGCAGAGCACGCGTCTGCGTGTGTGAGTAAATACGAATCTTAGTTTGTACTAAGTTTCACTACTCGATATATTTTTACTCTGACGGCAGTCTGTTCTGTCTTTCACTTCGCAACAAACCTCTTTGTATATACTATCGTGAAAAGTTCCGTTCGACCATCAATTGTAATTTCAATAGTTTCATCATATTTTCATCATTAATTTTGTAATTTTTCATCGGAGCTTTCACTGTATTTTTTTGGAATTTTTGAATCCTTACACTGTAATTTTCAAGTTATACAACTGTATTTTACGTTTTTGTATCACTGCTATCACCGTTCTTCGGAAACAAATACATACTTTTTAGGGCACACTACGTGCCTAGCATGCGCAATAGATACAGCGTCTCCCTATCCTACCTGCTCTTTTGCTTCTTGAAATGCATGACAGTGCAAGAACGCTTTATCTATGACGCGTACTAGGGATACAGGTTTCATAAAAGTTTGATTTGTACTGGCAGGATTAGAAGCCGAGTCCATCCACGGTCAGTCACCGCCGCTTGTATTTTCCACGATAATACTCCTATTACAGTGAACCCCTGCAGCTTTGTAACCGTTTGTTGTATGTCCACTTATGTTGTCATGTCATGTGTGGAGAGTTTGATATTAGACGAGTATCTTTAACAAGCTGCGACATAAGTGTGAAGCATGCGTTTTGTAATAGTAACAGAAAAGGTTTATAACAGAGCAAGTACAATTTTACTATGATAGAAATAAATTTCGATGTTTGAACACTTGGCGATTTATCCATCGCAATTTGATAAAAATAACATTATATCATTACAGTATAGAAACGCAGAAAGAAAAGTAAATCTGGATGTGAGGAGCTCGACAGATAAAACAGGTTTTTACGGTCAAGAAGGCTAATTCGACAGACTGGGAATTGCCCCCCAGATTTCGACGTTTTGTTGAAAGAATTTCGATTTCATACTGCTTGATATGCCCACGACATAATACATGATAAATATGTAGTACAATACTGCAGCGGCCGGCAAGTTAGACATTGATGTGCGAACGTGATAATCTGGGCTGAGGCGCAGCCGAGGCACACATACGTGAGTCCATCAATGCCCAAATGCGGCCAAGACATGTATAGTACTTTTCCCAAATAATGCGCGGATATTCAAACAATTAGAAAAATACCATTTTATTTTTTTAATTCAAAAAGATGTTATGCTGGGTACTTTTAGTAGGGAAGGTTTCTAATGTAGAATTTACCAGATTGAATCTCACCTTGACGTCCAGATATTCACTGTCTGGTGCTTCATTCAAATATTTTCATCGGACTTTATTTCTTTGCTTCAGTTTATTTTAATCAATCCAATAAAATACTAATAAAATGTTCACGTTTCGCGCGGTGTGTTTTTTTTTGCGTTACGTTACTTAACTTGTATTCAGCCAGTAACATTAAAAAAAATTAATACACATTGAAATTAATGGTGAGAGTTAATCTAACAAAAGCTCATTCCATATTCAAATAACACGTCAGTTACAGATTTTCATAGTGAAATTGCCGATTTGATAACACGACGGATATGAATTTTCATACTAATGTTGCTGGCCGCCGATGGCTTGTTTTTCACCATTACTAGATGTTCGATTTATCTCGTACAAAGTAAATTATGATGATATTACAAGCTTATTTTAGAAAACACCATTATCTCATGTGATTTCCCACATTTACAAAGTAATCATACCCCCAACGTTTCACTTACGCACACATAGGTACGCCGAAGCTTGACCCTCTAAGCACCGCCCTCAAGGAATGATCTCCTGTCATGCAACACCGCATATTTGTTCATATTTCTTCTCCTATTTCAAAATATCCTTATAACTAAGGAACCACTGAATGGATTTTGATGCGGTTTTCATTGTTACTTATGAAATGTAAGGATATTTATTTACTTTTACGCTGTGTCAAGAAAAAGGTAAGCAGCGACCATTTTATTTTAAGTACCAGGAAGGCTTGTTTCTTTGTGTGTAAGAGTCTGTAAAATCGTTTGTTTTTAGGGTTCCGTACCCAAAGGGTAACCAACGGGACCCTATTACTAAGACTCCGCTGTCCATCTGTCTGTCCGTCTGTCACCAGGCTGAATCTTATGAACCGTAATAGTTGAAATTTTCACAAATGATGTATTTCTGTTTGCCGCCATAACAACAAATACTAAAAAACAGAATAAAAAAATATTTAAGGGGGCTCCCATACAACAGACAAGTTTATTTTTTTGCCGTTTTTATAAATAAGGTACGGAACCCTTTGTGCGCGAGTCTGACTCGCACTTGGCTGTTTTTTTTATAACTTCAATGTGCTATTTTGGTGAACTTTTTGTAATAAATAGATTAATTTAAGAATAGTATTTAACTATTTATAATTTTTTCGTTCTTTTAAGCCGATTTTATAAGTACCTACCTATTTTAGTATTTATCATATCATAAAAGGCCTGCGGAGCAATCCTAGTTCATACAAACGAAATACCAAAACCATTTGTAAATCATAGATATTCTTAAGGTAGAGTCTATTTATTCCGATTGCATTACAAAATATCTAGGTTCCCAAACATATATTAAATGAGAACACTGATTTAAACAGGAAATATGAGAAAAAAAAAGGTTTCTATGAAAAATTTAAATTGCTTATACGTCGTCTTTAAATCAGTGTCCTTTCAAAATATATATTTGGGAACCTAGATATTCTGTAATCCAATCGGAATAAACACACAATATCCTAAGAATATCTATGATTTACAAATGGTTTTGGTATTTCGTTTGTATGAACTAGGGTTGCTTCGCAGGCCTCTGAATAGGTTGTCCTTGTTAGACTTTAGGATACGTTCAAGAAAAACATATGCCAATGTATATTTGTGGTGATGACATCACTGAAGGTCAAATAAAAACATCGCTTTTTTTCAATTAATTAAGAATATGCAGTTAAATACAACCCTTTTAAAATCTGTCCACTGAGAACAGTTAAAGAAAGCGATTCCTCTAAACGATTATCGAATCGTAAAAATTGTCGAGAAAAAGAAGACGCGATTTGAAGCTAAGCAACTCATAATAGTAGTTTATGCTTCAAGGGCGAAAAGGAATAAATTACGAGGACGATTTAAAACACGAACGTAGCGAGTGTTTTAAACGTAACCGAGTAATTTATTGCTCTTACGCCCGTGTATCATACTACGTTTTTCAATGCATAGTGTGAGGAAATAAAACAAATATAATCTTGTGAACTTTAAATTATAATTGGCTCAAAAGGACTGTATCCAGAGCCGTTAAACAGTGGAAAAAAAAAGAATAACATTAATGGTATACAGGAAATGCTGCAAGTTAGCCTACCATTGTAAATAAATTAAAAAAAAATAATAATAATAGGGCATTATTATTATTTTTCCCTAGGGCAAAATAATCAACTTTCTGTTCGGTTTTGATGCATAAAAAGTGAGCCTTTACGAGCACTTGCATTGAAAACGAATTAAAATATATTTAAGGGTAGACATTACTCGTATATACAGTTTGGGCAAAGTCGCGGGAAAATGGCTAGTACTTTAATAAGCACTGCTTGACGTAATCTCAGCCACTTACGAGAACTTAGACTTCTCGTTAGGGTTTGTGTGTGGGTGTAGGTCAGAATGTTAAGTAAGTTGATTGATAAGGTACGTACCTGATATGTCTTAATTTGTACTTAAGGCGATATGTAAAAGTTTTAGCGTCCCTGTTACTCCATATGCGAAAAAACCCTCAGTGCAATTGGGGCGGATTCGTGGAAAAGTATCAAAAAGTCGTTTTTTATTGATATAAAATGTACGAAGCTATTTTGTCACAAAGATTTTCAAGGAGACTTTACAAATACATAATATCCACATTTTGAATGCAACTTCACAATGAAATTAGTTAGGATTTCAGAATTACAGGAAAAAATAAAACAAATAAGAGGTCTTTTCGGAATTAAATTCTATCGGGAAAATTTCATCCAATCGCGTTTTCCTTTAGTGAGAATCTTAATCAAATAATCGATAAACATTTACCAAAAAATAGAATACGTAGATGACGTTATGGTGGAGTAAATAGATTCGAAAAAAAAAAAACATTTCTTTTTGGTATCTCCTTAAAAGTTTATACCAGAGAAGTGGACAAGGCTATACTGGCTGATTTTTTCTCGCTGAAAAAGTGAAAAGCAGAAGACAAGAGGTAGTACAAGTTTTTCTATACAAACAACGTTAACTAAGAAGACAACCCTGAAAACGCAGAAAAAAAACAGCTACTGCACAAAAAAGCTACGTGATTCAAAAAGCTGATTAGTAAAATTAGTAAAAGCTGTTTGCTTTTTCCACAATCATTATCACTTAATTTATAGTACAAAGGTAAAATAAGTCTGTAAGTTGTACATAAGTACAGGTCGCAGCACGATTTTTGACTGCTCGGCGAAAATGGTGGGGGACTAGCGCATGTGTTCATCCGCGCACAAAATTAGTTAGTGCGATAGAGAAAAATAGACTAGCGCAGTCAAGGTCAGACCTCAAAAACCGTGCCGCTACCTATACAGAATAATATGCAAGATGTTAGGATGATGTTGCGCTAGTCGGAAACTGCGATAGTTACTCGTCCATACGAACAACTTTTCGTGAAAAACAAAACCGAGAAGTCGTAAAAAAAGCAACCCTAAAATGGCATTATCCCAGCTTCCACATTAGCCCATAATAAACCGAGCTAGGATTTATAGAACACGCCAAAGAGAGAGGATAGATAGAGCATTGCATACGTCGGTAATGCGAGTGCCTTGTAGTGTTCTAGCGATATGCTGTTGCGGTTTCCAAGAGCTGGCCGGAAGGTTTGGGGCAAGGGACGAACGATTAGAGCTACAGACAGACCGTGAGCAAAAAAGCTTTGCGCACTGCGTTACTATTACTTTAAAGTAGAAGCCACACAACATTTTTAAAAACACAACAAACCAACCTAACTGTCGTGTTTTTTTTAAATGTTCTGTTTTTTGTATTGATTTTTGCTGAAAACTTTGCTCTTAGGGTTTTGTCGATAAGAAAACACTGCTGTCTATTTGTCCATCTGTCCGCAGTATATGAACCGAAATCTTAAATCCGGTTCCCCAGAAAAAAATAAAAAACCAATTATGATAACTTTGAAAATTAACGTGGGGTTTTAAAGAAGGAAAAAAACTACTTACAATTGCCCGTAAATTTTTTGAATATGTTTGCTCCTTAACGCAACATAAGCGTGAAAGACTTTTAAGTTTTTTAATTGAGAACCTCTTAAGGTACTTTCCTTTTTTAAAAAAAAAAATTTCAACTTATTTTGCAATTATTATCAACCCCCGATGGGACATAAAAGAATAAGCTCTTCACTTGGGCCACACAGTCTCCACATATTGGAAAATTGTCTAAATTATTGGCTGGCTCACTAACGGCTCTGGCGTGGGAAAACAACAGGATTTTCCCGGGAACAACGCTGCGGTCACTCGATACGCCGCTCCTATTGTATATGGATGTTCCGAACCGGGGCATATTTTAATGTGAATATGAAATTTCCTTTCCGAAATGGTACAATATTGAGAGTCTTGGTTTATCTGTAGTCATTCATAAACAGACTTGGGAACTAGAAAATTGAAAAAAGCAAACTACGTTGAAGTTTCTGAAGAACACATAACTTAAAGATCGACCTGACCCTAGAATATGAACAACGACAGACTTTCGAGGGTTCTTTCTAAGAAATTAGGTCTCTTCTTTTATTGAAAAAATACATTTGTTTTGTTGGTATTTTATTAAGTCAACGTACTTATGAGCAATGTTTTAAGGTATATGAGCTATTTCTTACAAAACATTAACACACTTTACTCACGTGAGAAAACTATTAACTTGTTTTTTAATTGGACACGCCCTTTACGTTCTCTAAAATAAATCTGTTGCTTTCATTTATAATTAAATGTTTGATGCTTGCTAAAATCATATCAAGAAAAATCGTATATTAAAGGTTAAACGTCAGTCGCTTAGCGCAAAGTGCATTACTTAATTTTGTTTTTCTTGTTTTTGAAATAAGAAAATTGAAAAGCATTTTGATCTGTGCCAATTGACGCCAATAGTTCAGTACTAGTGAGGTTTATAAAGCAAGAGTTTGAAATTGTGTATACAATTGGTCATGATCTTCTCAAAGCCAACTTAAAATGCTGTTTTAACGTTGTTTGGACAAGATTTCAATTTCAAATTTTAAAATTCATGCTTTATAAACCTCACTAATACTGAACTATTGGCGTCAGTTGCCACATACCAAAAAGTTAAGTTTTGCACTTTGCGCCAACCTAACCTAACCTAACCTTAAATGTAATTTGTATACATTGTTAACTCTAAAACCACATTCATTGTAATTGTTACTTATGTCAACCTGCAGGCTTTCACATGGGGGGGTCACTGAGACAATTATAATATCGACACATTATTTTGTCAGCAGAGTGACTAAGAGGGAACTATTACAGCCTCTTACAAAATAATTACGGTAGGGGCATCGAGTGCACTTAAGACAGATGCATTTAGTGATGGGGTACATATGAAATTTCGGTTATAAACAAAAATCATGTGTGCGTTTACTTAACATTAGACACGTCATTCAATATTCAACATAATAATACAAAAGGCAAATGTGTCAAATCTGCTTACAAAGTAGCCATAAAATCTAGAAAGTGACTGGTTTACAATTTTATAGTTTGGAAAGACACTGAGCCGTAGGATTAGGGAGAGGAAGACCCTTTATTTATTGATTACGATTCAGCCACGTGGAAATGCCTTAACTTGTCGATCTCTTGAGTTTAAAAAAAATGAGAAACTTTTTTTATAAAGTCTTTGTTTCAATAACAATTCTATTGCCGTCAACATGAAAATCGAAAAATAATAACCAAAACGAGCAGTACATCACTATCAACAATCAAGCATTTCATTGCTTTAGTGACAGTTACTCATATATAATTACAAAACTTAAAAAGGCATTTAAATGTCATAGGTGCCAGCACTCGATGCCCCTACTTTAAGGCCCTTAATACCGCCAAATGGGTACTTTCTAAAGCCTACTCCTCTTTTATGGCCAAACCAAAAATATTTAAAAAATGTATTATGGATTATCAACTCTAGGACAACATATGCAACATTTTTCTTTTTCGTACCACCAAAACTTCTATATGAAAAATTGTTTCAACTGAATGGTGTTTTTTGGCTTGAATTTCCTACTGCTCCTAAGCGGCTTAGGTGATTTAATTCATTTATGCTTTGATAAATAGATAAACTTGATAGCTATAAATATAACATAGAATTATTCAATCGAACAATGACGCCCATGTGAAAAGTATTATATTCTCCTATTTTGCCCTTTCAAGGACGCAGCGAGCGTCGTAACAGCCACCACGCATTGTGCACTGATTTGAACGTCGTTTCCGTCGATATTCATACAGACAAACATCGAGCTGCTAATTTGGCGACGGTAATCGCCTTAAGGGTTATATTTTACAGTTATTGACTTTGAACTGATTTTTTTATAATAAAATGTACTCTTTTTTCTTCTAAAATCAAACGCCCCCTAAACTGCTCCTTCCCTTATGTATGGACGTATCAACGTTACAATGACGACATTGCAGATATGATATAGTCAGCAGGCAGGTCTTGCAGCAAAGCCAAAAAACTACTGAGCTTTGAGCTAAAAAGATACCAAATAAAATAAAATGTTTATTGTACTCCCTGAAATCCTGAACAGAATTAACCTCCTCCCTAACAAATTGTTGCCTTTTTTCATTGCACAAGGAAGCACGAGGCAGCAACTAGGCTCTAGTCCACGCCCGTTAAGGTGGTAATGCTGAGTGTTCCCACGATCCACATGCGCGGGCGCAGACGGTCTGTTGCACTTTGAACCTTGAAACAATGCTGCCAATTTGATTAAGTCTTAATTACTTATACTGAAAATAAATATTTTTATTTTTAAATACAATTTTAATATTGTGATTAGAACTGGCGTGACTAAAAAGATAAGTGTTGAAAATATTTGGAAAATCGTCGTTGGTATGCAGTCAACAAAAAGTAAATATGTTAATGACAAATATATTTTCAAATACGGACGATATTTGCTTTCTTTGTGCTATTCGTTGCTCACTCAGCAGATTAAAGTTATTTACAAGATCCTATATAGGAATGACATCAATTTGTACTCGCAGATAGACATTTGAATTGAATATTTAGTTTATAAATGTTTTGGATATATTTCGACTTGTGAAGTCGGCGTCAGTGGAATTAGGTACTTAAAATTAATATAATATGTTAAAATGTTATAAAATGGAGTGGATGATTCTGACATTTTATGACATTTTAACATATTATATTAATTTTAAGTACCTAATTCCACTGACGCCGACTTTACAAGTCGAAATATATCTGGAAATGATTATTATAATAAAGTGTTTTTATAGAAATATATAGTATAAACTGAATAAAAAAACAAATAAGTTTTCTTTAATATTTAATTAGTTTATAAATGTATACAAAAAAAACATAATTATTGTTTGCCTGTTAAAAAAAGTAATAAATAAGAAAAATAAAGCTATTCTATTATATTATATTCTATATTGTTTTAATACTAAGATGAACTACACGAGTCCAAAGTGAACTAAACCTTGCGCTGGCGCATCGCACAGGGCGGCGCATCGCGTGCGCCACTTTATTGCCAAGCTACACTTACGCTAAAATACCTTTAACTTGCACATTCAACTCTATTACATCCCACTTAGGTTCATATTCCAAGAAAAGATTAACTGCTTGATTGTAAAAGATCTTTACAAAGAAGGTTTTCATTGATTTCAGTCCCTTTGTAGATGCAGATTAGGGGTTGCCGCTAAAAGTTTGGGAATGTTCTGAACTTTTTTTGGCGTGAGAATTTTGAAAGTGGTCTTGCAATATACGCTGCGTGCTGTATTAAAACAGAATACTCGCTTATCGTTGTTACGATCCTAATCCCAATCATATTGGTCTAAGGTTTTTTTTTTTCTCGTGTACTCATGAAAGAAGATTATCATACACTCGGTTATACTAATTTGGTCTAAGAGGTTCATAAGTATTATCTAGCGATATCTTACTACGTCTCTTTACAGCCCAAAAAGCAAAATTTTATGAAACATCATTATAATAGCAGTCAGGATATCGTGAATATTGCCTCGTTTTTACGCAAAGTTTAGCAAGTTGTATAATTTTTATCTATACTGGAAATAAAATACAGACTTCGTTAATGATTTATATAAAAACGGCTCACCTCAATACGTGTTATGATCGGGAAAGCCGACCAGTTTCAGCAGATTTAGACTGCCTTCATCTGGGCGAGTAAATCGTTCATGTAAAGAAGACTAAGTTTGTACTCTTTTCTTTAAATAAACAGTTCCCGTTTCATGGAAAATAGTTTTTACCTGAAACCATTTTACAAATTCAGCGTTTTTTTAATATCTCGCCATTTTGCACCTCTTAATGACAGATGGGTCGGAGTGCGGTGTGGGGGGAAAGGAAACGTAATATACAGATGTGTGCAAAGTTTCATTGGATCAAAGTAATCAGGACTTCACAAACACCTAAAGCAGCTAAACGGGATATATCTTTATTATCCTATAAGTTTCTAAATGACGAGATTACTTAGATCATCGAACAATAACTAAAAAAGAGTTTGTACCATTCTTGTTGCATTATAGTAATAAAGCAGAATCTGAATTAAGTTTAGTTTATGTGTAGTCAAAACTTGATTTTTTCCAAAGCTTCTGTTCATAACAATTAAGGACTATTTTGCACTGAAGAAAATTTAGTTTTGACAGCACTTGAACAAAATTAAAGCCTTCTGAATCTGCTTTATTGTCTTCTTTAGTTACGTATTATAATACATAAAAATTAGCACTTATGTGTTCTTGAGTTGAAAAATTGACGGAACCATCTAGATGGACAGCTTATATCGTTTTAGGGTCAAGGGTCTACGCTCTACAGACTTACCCTGTTCTTTAAATTACCTTTGCTGTCGATAGATTTATGCATAGTGGGGTCACATTGATTTGGCTACTAATATTATTCACTATTGGGTACATATTATTGTGCATCATAAAATAACCAAAAATTGATATTTGATATTTTTATATTTTTATGTCAATAGATGCCAGTGGTTTCCTAGCTTCAAATATCTAGAGGGGTCTAAATATAGCGCCTAAAACTATTTAATTAAGTGTGTACATTTGTGTAAAATACAATATACAAAAACAAAACCCTTTAACGGTATACTATAAAAATATTTCAGTAGCAAAAATTAAATGAGATTAATTTCTAAGAAATATTTGTCTTTAAAATAATATTTGTGTTAAAAATCAAGATGCTGTCGGTGTCCATGTTTCAACAAGTGCGGACAATCGCAAGTATAAATTATGTTAAAATGTCTTTATGACTATAATTATATTTTGTTCATGTTGCGATATCAGGTTTTCGGTTAACCATATTTTTTATTATCTAATTAAGTTTGTTAATAATTCAAATCCATTTTCTTAACTTATTATTGCGTTTTGAAAACGTATTTTTCCTGTGACCACGATCACTCTATCCCAATAATTAAATTATTTAAAAAATAAAGTAACGTCAGGTTGTCGTAAATGTTTTGAGCAGCCATTTTAAAACAGCTCGACTATAGCATACAGAGTAAAAATTCTACAGCCAACACTTGATGAATGAATATATTAACGTTATTAATATCCTCAACTTACTTTTTACTTTTGGAGGCTCTTTTCTACTATTGATACTTAGACCCTGTACCACGCTATCTTTCAAATAAGTCGAAGTAAAAGCGATAACTTTTTTTACTTACTCTTTGATCAATGACAGAAGGGTATAGGAGAGTTTCATGGTACGGGGACTTTACTTAAAGCGATTCATCATCTTCATTCAATAAATAAAAAACCTTTGGATTATTTTTGTATGTTCAAGCCGCAGGGTAACACGTGCTATACAAGAGACAGATGCATCATACTTTAGAAGGTGATAGAAGAGGCCCGTGACTTCGTTCGCGTGGATTTGGAATATAAATACTGTTAAGAGTATGGCCTACCCTAGCTATTTGTTTTATTACCCGTCCAGCACAATAAGTTCAATGGCAAAGACTTTATTTGCTTTTGATGTTGGCTCATTGGCTTCTTTTTCTTGGACGCGTAATAACTAATAATCACGCAGCGAAACAACTAATTGGGGTATTTTTAGCTAATACTGAAATATTTTTAGGCAAAAATGTATTGAACTACAGTTACCACAAAATAAGAGGCCCGTTTTGACAGATCAGAACGACCATAGAATATAACTTTACATGTAATAAATGAAACGGTTAACAAATAATTATTAACTTATTGGGCTTAAAGAAAATAAATAAACGTTTTTTAATTATCACGGAACATATTTCAAGTACTATTTTCACGCATATTCCAAAATAAAATGCAATTTTGAATTACTACACAATGTCTCAAAAACAGTTACATTCTCAGTCAATTTTTTCTTAATAATAGTGTTGTAACCAGATAATCGCCTAATTTCACGGACTCAATTCGATTCCACGTGAAAATAATTAACTTGTTTTAATATTGATAAAATAATTGTGATGATCTGTAACTAGCTTTTGTGAGACCAGTACACAAAAAGCCAAGTTTAAATTTCCTTTTTTTTTTTGCAAATATAAACTTTTTAGATTTGAACATTTGCATGTATTTGT
The DNA here is from genome assembly GCA_934047225.1 of Ypsolopha sequella. Classification (NCBI taxonomy): domain Eukaryota; kingdom Metazoa; phylum Arthropoda; class Insecta; order Lepidoptera; family Ypsolophidae; genus Ypsolopha; species Ypsolopha sequella. Next base: position 16,589,097 of record OW204004.1, on the reverse strand, counting down.
AACGGTGTCGCGTATACCGAAAAATATAATATAATAATTGTGCTAAATAATGTTACATACCACTTAGCTTTTAAACTTATAGTTTACAAAAACAAAATATATATATATAAAAAACATGCATTTATTGCTTAAAGTCCCATTTTTTTTATTAATGAATTGGTTTACAGGCAGTTTTCCATAAATCATCCTATCAATAGACAGATTGGCTGGTAAGAAATATGGCAGTATTTTTTTTTATAAGGCATGGAGCAATTTTTTCATCTGGAAGCCTACATATTTTTCTTACTGGCCAGTATTTTATATCTATCAACGCTCAGACCTCTATCTAATTTGAGGTCAGTGAAGTACAACATTACAAAATATTACTGGCACGTAAGAATTTCCATTTCAGATTCTTTTCGTAGAGAAAAAAAATTAAAAGCTGGTTTTAGCACCCGAAATATCTTTCTATCACCATATTGGAAGTCGTTGTGCTCCCGTTTGTTTTTAGTGTTTTTTTTCTTGTGACTTTAGGCTTTACTTTTGAACTGTTTATATTTTCTTTCACGCTGACTTTGGCAATTATGTTTATTTTGGAAATTATAACCAATAAACATGAAAATATTTCAAACGATAACAAACTCATAATACTTTGAATCGATTTCTCGTGAGAATCGGTTGACATAGTTACCGATTTGCATGGTTTACATCCATAGATACGTTGCGATGACATATGTCAAAACGGACCTATTACATTGTGACTACTTTAGATTGACTACATACTTATATTAGCTACTTTATGAAAAAAAAAACAAATCGATCCCTTAGCCGCGTTCTTCTGCGGAAAGCAATAAAATTAAAATAAAATTGGTTCTAAATATTTTTTTTATTCGAAAGTAATTATATATCTTAAAACATTGCTTATAAATATGTTGACTTAATAAAAGACTAACAAAACAAATGTATTTTTTTTCAATATAAGGAGCGACCTAATTTCTTACGAAGAACCCTCGAAAGTCTGGCGTCAACTCACACTCATAAACATCTCCTCTCTATAATTCAAGTGTTTCAAGGTTTTTTTTTTAATAATATTTATTATATTTTCAAGGTGGGTAGAACCACGGGCTCATCTAGTACAAATATATTGCACATAAATTCTAAATAACTCATTGGTGCATGCTCGACTGACAGGATTAGTACCTGGGTCTCAATATTGCGTCCGGCTTCTTTACTACTAAACTACCGCGGACAAATTAATTTAAGGCGATATGCGAAAAAAATACGGGTGTTTCTTTTCTGTGTATTTCATGAAATACACGGAAAATTATAATCAGTTTCTGGTATATGAATTTTGACTATATAATCTAGGGTTTTGAAATTAAAAAACATGTTTGGATCAATTTTTATCGATAGAAATAATTGTTGAAATGATGTCTTCAAACACACTTTTTCTCCTCGTTTGACGAACAGGAACCATATACAGAACTCAAACATATTTTATTAGGTGTTTTTCAACAATATTGAAATATTGAATATATGCTAGCTATTTCAGTTTTTTTAATAAAAATATAAATCCAACTTTTTTCCCTTTTGCCCTGAATACGCCCCTCTCGCGTTGCGCGATTTTTCGCTTGGAGTGACAGTGACAAAAATAAAATTCGCATAGCCTCTTAAAATGACAAGTTTACCACCGAAGACGTTATTTAACGATGACAAATACCTCTATTAACATATTGTACAAACTGTTTTAACCATCTGTTAAAACGTGTAACTGATTCGTTAAACTGACCAGACTTAACTTGATCTTTGCCATCGGTTCACGGCTGCAAACCGACATTTTTGGTTAACCTTAGATTGGAACGGTGTATTATTGACCTCTATACCATGACCCATTCAGTTATTATTAAGTAGAGGTTGGTAGCCCATCAATTAATAAATGACAAAATAAAGAGTAGGTGATAAATAACCGGGCATGATAATAGGTACAGCTTTACAGGTGGTAGAGCTGATACCGGGCTCGACTGTGGAGGTACCACCATCTTACTTGGAGACCCCCTCGAAGTAATTCAGGGGTGAGTAAGAGGACAGCTCACAGGCAAAAAATTAGTAGGCCCACCATGCCTGGGACCGATGGATAGCGGTATATCCATCCCTAATAGCCGGCCCTTATATGGAACAGACTGGTGACGGGCAGTGGCGTTCGGTACGAGGGTTCCGGCACCGCGGTCACCAACCCGCCTGCCCAGCGTGTGTGAGTATGGGCAATTCTTCCAGGATGACCGCCGGGAGTGGCAAAGTCCTGGAAAGGCTTATGTCCAGCAGTGGACGAACTAGGCTGATGGATGGATGGATGATGATAATAGTATTTTGTGCAACTGTGACATAATTCGCACACGAGTGTCCCGATGTCTAATTATGTCCAGTTGCACACTAAGAGGGTTTGGCTCAAGAAATTAAGACAGGCCGTTAGTGCTTTTGCCTTGTTCTTTAGCGGTGTTATAATAAATTTGGCCAATCACGCGCAGTTGGATCTGTAACAACAGATCATTCTTGCTTGCCACTAAAACTGGGCTGTAACATATCTACACAGCAAACCGACGCTGAAGACATCATACATCATCTTACATCTGGTCGCTTGGTGCTCATTACGGCCCTGGACTAAACAGACAACACTGACTAACAGACAGACCCAACTTATACAAAGAACATAATAAACTCCCTGTTGAAAAAAATAATCATTCTAAACTCAACTTGAAACAGATACACAATCTAACATCCTCTCTTAATCCTACATACAAATCTTCACACGTGCACACAAACACCTTCTGTCTTATACCACTTATATCAAAAAGTTTAGTTTTGCTATTTTTAATAAAAATTTTTTTGTCGGGCCCAGCGAGACTGAAATATATCTTGGATTTTATCATTCTACTTTATAATTGTGCCTTATTTGTGTATTTTTATAATTATATATCAAGGAATATTTAAAGAAATAAGCTGATAAGTCAATATAAATGTGCATATTTTTAAGAAGTATAAACTATTAGCCTTTTCCATAATTTTATTGTTTCCGCACATTTTAAAATGTAATAAAAATATTTATGCGAATTTTCTACTAAATGTATTCAATTTTATATATCCGTTACAAATTTAAATTGATGTAAGCTTGAACTATGCTTGAACTTTGGAGAAAACTTTAAGTTAAGAAATACTTATAAATTATCTTGAAACTTAAAGCACATAAAATATTGCATCCAAATGTATAAAAAAAATTCACAAAGACACAATTAATTACAATTCAACTCTATTACTACATTGAAGTCTTGTGTACTTATCGTAATTTCATATTTTCTTTTTCGTAACACACTTATTATTATTATATATTAGTTATTTGAATTTAATAATAAACTGCATTGAAACGCAAAATGCTGACGAATTCTAAGCATAAAATTTAACCGGACAAACTAAGATTTTTCCCTTCATATTAGATTGCCTCATTTATTCTAACGAGTCGTTGGTTGGTGAGATCTTGACAAATGGACGAAGTAGTTAAAATTGAAATTTTAATGTGTGCAGTGTGATTACCATAACTGTCGGCTAATTAATGTTCCCATGTCAAATAGCTAGTAAAATATACAAACATACAGAAGGACACACATGAAGCCTACTATGAATATTTATTCACCGATTCCGTTACCAATTTATCATTCTAGAGCCTCTTATTCAATAAAAAAAATGCTTAGCAGTAAATTATTTCACAATAATAATAAACAAGGTTTCGTTTTTTTTGTTGGTGCGAGCTTATGTTATAGAATTTTGTTCAACTGTAACATAGCTTGAGGCATTGGGACACGAGTGTTTGTTTACGAAACGAACGAAGTGAGTATCGTAATAGTTTTGCACGGGTGTCCCAATGTCTAATTATGTTCAGTTGCACACAATGCGTTATCTATGACCATCAAAAATATCGTCTTTATTAAATTGCCGAATTTTTTTTACAAATTCATGAGTTCATAATTCCTGAAATTCAATAGCTATTTCAATTATTTGTTTATTGTTTGAAATTTGATTTCAAGGTGTTATATCTACGTATTAAATTTTGTTTTTATTTTCAGTTTGATTATAAAAATTAAATGTTCAAAAACAGTTCGTCCTAAATGCCATCCATTTCCATGATAAGATTCGTAATAAATTTTTACAACTGACACTTTTCAAAAATTTTATTAATGTTCTTGTTAGCTTAATGTTGTGTCATTCTTACACAAAAGAAATGAAAAAAATTGGATTTGTCATTCCTAAAACAAATGTAAAAATATTAGTACTGAAAATTGAGTTTCCTTCAAATTCCCTATAGAAAACAGCAATTTCATATGTAAAGACCTAATATATGAATCAATTGATGTGGTTTGTTCAAACTTACTTCATCAACGTTAGGATAATATAGGTATATTTTTTTAATCACTCTGGATTTCCTGATTATTGCAACAAAATTATCCAGTCTGTCATTTTATTTTTGTTTGCCTCATATATCCCCTTAAGGCGATACCAAAAAAAATGGGGTTTTTTCGAATCCATTTACTCCACTATAACGTCATCTACGTATTTCATTTTTGGGTAAATGTTTATTGAGTATTTGATTAAGATTCTCACTGAAGGAAAACGCGATTGGATGAAATTTTCTTGATGGAATTTAATACTGAAAAGACCTCTAAATTGTTTTATTTTTTTTCTGTAATTCTGAAAAACTAACTAATTTCATTGTGAAATTGCATTCAAAATATGGATATTATGTATTTGTAAAGTCTCCTTTGAAAATCTTTTTGACAAAATAGCTTAGTACATTTTATATTAATAAAAAACCGATTTTTTGCTACTTTTCCACGAATCCGTCCCACTCGCATTGAGGGTTTTTTCGCATTTGGAGTAACAGGGACGCTAAAACTTTTACGTATCGCCTTAAGTTGTGAACCGCGAGAGCTCACCATTCATCACGCTGAAACGCAATAATCGTAAGAGAAACGTGGGTTTTATTAGCGTTTGGACTGTGCTCACTTGCATTTCACAGTCCATACTCAGAAACTCGTGTCATCTGAAACTTCCTCGGAGATGAAAGTCGTATGAAAGTCATAATTCAAAGCCGCCTTTCTCCAGGTTCGACCAAGGCAAATCAACGAAAGGCGCCAGCAAACTCCGTCGGGACCTGATCAACGCCGAGATCGCCAACCTCCGAGACCTGCTGCCTCTCCCGCCCTCCACCAGACAACGACTGTCTCAGCTGCAGCTCATGGCCCTCGTGTGTGTCTACGTCAGGAAGTCCAACTACTTCCAGCAAGGTTTGTGGTGGAACTCTTTAGTTTTGCTTGGCGAAGGGTCTTACATTACCTTGCTGGTATGTAAGCTGGGGATGTTTTTTAAGGCTGAAATTAAGCTTAGCTGAATTTCGTAATTATCTACACGAGTGTTCCAATGGCTAATTATGTCACAGTTGGACACAATACTTTATTTAAGTACGACCATCATATCAATAACTTAAAAACAAAATGCATCTTTTTTGTTGATCTAAGTTTAGGCAAGGGTCTTAAGCTGTCAACCTAATTATCGGTTATTTACGGACTAAATCCTAGGAGGTATTCTACGGGAGCATCATGGCTACAAGGCAGAGATGCTCTAAGCCTAGCCCAAAGCAAAAGAAGAAATGTTAGTCGCCAATAGGTTAGGTATCTTAGCGATGTTATAATAAATTGGGTCAATCACAGCACAGAAACGCGGTGTTATAAATAGCTATAAACATCGGTTTTTGCGCTACTGACAAACAACGTAGGTACTTTTAAAACCATTTTTGATGTTGTTAATTACCTTATTGTTGTATGGGAGTAGAATAAATAAATATTTTTAACTCAATATTTTAAAGGTGTCGTATTATACGTAAAATAATAAATTTTTCATCACCAAAAGGTAGGCTGAAAAAAATCTCTTCAAGTCTGCCATTGTACAAAAGCATATTAAATAACTCGGTTTTTCTGTTTTTATTATGTCTTGTGTACAGTGGAGATCACATAAACCTATACATATCAGACTTTATATACATCACTATAGGGGCTTATTTAGTACTGCAAGTGTTTAGCTTTATATGATCTCCACTGTACAATAAAGTGTTATTGATTCAGTGTTACATATTTGACAGGACTAAACATAATTTAAGTGTTCTGACTTTGATTTCTGTAGCGAAATAAGAACGCTTAAATCAAGTTTAGATCGACACCATTGTCTTCCTCCTCTTCTCCTGTCACCCTAAGTCTCTTATTTTCAACCTACTTCATATAACCTGATGTAATTTACACTCATAAAAACCGTGCGAAAATAACCAGAAAAAAACGATCACATAACTAAACCCACGTTCCCACATTTGACCCAAAGTACAGTTATTCAAAAAGCTACCTGAAGCTACAAAACACAATAACGTTTCGATTTTGATAGGGAAATTAGAGGAAATTATGTACCCCAGGGTATGGCTACCGTCTGATTGCTATACAGCCTAATAGTGCCTGCAGGGAATCGAACCCGTGTCACGCTTGCACGCCAACAAAAGGAATGCACCGAAACCACTGAGCCATAAGGTTCTAAGTTTTGCAGCAAATAAAAATTTGATGTTGTGTGCGGTCGGTATATAGGTACAAAAGATGGGTTAATCAAGTTTTGGTGACTTTTCTAATCAAGATTGTTGTAATTTGTGTTCCTTACATGCAATCGGTAATTCTGATGTTATTTGCCAAAAAGTAACGCGTGGAGTACTTTACTAGGAGACGAAACCTTCAGGTGCTACGGAAAAAAAATAGACACTTTTAGAACTTGCATATCTACTTTAGTAAATAATGTATTATTTTGATAAAATATTTTTCTAGGGATCTGTTAAACAGAAACGCGATTGGAGAAATTCGGCTCGATACAAATATTTATTGAAATGAGGTCTTTTTCGACACCAATTCTCCTGGTTTGACAATTTGGAATGACATATTGACTGTAATTATATTTCATTAGATGGGTTTCCACAGTATTTAGAACCTGGTTAAACGTTATTTTGATAGGAACTTTAGTACCTACATTTTATAAAAAACCGACTTGTGCTACTTTTCCACGAATCCGTCCCTCTCACACTGAGGGTTTTTTCGCATATGGGGTAGCAGGGACGCTAAAACTTTAACATATTACCTAGGGCTTACCAAACTAAGGCCCAAAAGGATTTTCTTTTTGCCACTAACCGTGTCGTTCATGTTTATAACTTCCATTTTATTCAGTAAAACTATCTCAGCTCGGACCTGTTCTCAACAATTAGGTACTTTTAAGATAATTACAAAAATTATCTTTGTTTTTTTAACCAAATGTTTCAATAAATCGAATGTGATTTACAAAGAATGCTGCAGACAATCGAACAGACTTGGGAATTAAACAATTATATTTGGATCATTTTCCTACACTTATCAGTAGCTCCACCTTAATCAAGAGAGCTGTGTGAAAGAGGCACAAACTCAATTGTCCTTTGACTGTGGGAACTGATGCTGTTTATACAGAACTTGATGCCCCCAGGCGCGCAGGCGTCGTTTGTAAAACTGAACAGTTCCTTATGAATCTTTGAATTATGTTCGTGATCTTTCGGACCGGCATTATAAGGAATTAAAGGGGTTTTGATGAAAGACTACTTGTCTACGGTAGAGCTAGAGGTGGGACAAATTGACAAAGTTGGCCCAACATTATACTATTTATTTAAAGATGCGATAAAATTGTTATAGTGAAGCCTCGGTGACTGTTTGTTTGATTGTTGGTTAAAAATGGCTGGGAAAACTGAGGCGAGTTAGAGAAATAGCATCACTACATAGTATAAAACAAAGTCGCTTCCCGCTGTCTGTTCATATGTACGCTTAGATCTTTAAAACTACGCAACGGATTTTGATGCGGTTTTTTTAAATAAATAGAGTGATTTAAGAGAAAGGTTTATATGTATAATACACGTCCATGCAAAGCCGGGGCAGGTCGCTAGTATATTAATAAAAGTAATTGAATTTATTTGTTAGCAATCTTTATTAACCGCTGCCGTATCATGCGATTTTTTTTTGACGTGTTTTATTTTTCTTTTTTCTATCGTCATTCTTATCTGGGCAGATACAACACCAAAAGTTACGTAAACATGACGTAACAAATCCCAAAAAAAAAACACAAAACAAGGCGTCCAGCTTTCTTCCCATCTCCCGTCGGGCTAAACGCTAAAATTGCCAACCAACCAGCTACCTTACCCAGGAATTATCGATCACGCACAACCTTCTTGGTATTTTCTCATACAATTTTTGCATACCTCCATGGGAATAGTGAAGTACCGCGGTTTGCTCTCCCGGCCTAATTAGTGGGCTTTGTACTCGGTTGTTATGGGTTAAATTATCTTAAGAGTACACTTTTGTCCGTTTTATACAGTTGGTCAATTGAGCGGTTGTGCTAATGACCTTTGTGGTACAATTTTGGGTTACAATTTGTAATGTAGGTTATGAGTTTTGGGAATTATGGTTATTGGCGGCTTTTCTTGCGCAAAACGGGCAAAAGCTTTTTTTTTTAGAAAGCCGTTGTATTTTTATCGTCACAACTCTACATATACCTTATGTAAATGGATAGTATATTTTAATGAAACCTTTAAAATATTCCTTGTCGACGTATCGGGAGACCCAAATTTTGGCGAACGCATCAGCTTGGCCATAGAACGTGGAAATGGAGCCAGTGTCTTGGGTACCCTGCCGCACGACATCGACAGTGATAGCTATGACCTAGAACCGGTTTGATCTTGTTTTTATCTTGTTTTCTTATTTTTAATCTGGCAATAAATAAATAACTTAAGTTACGTATAGTAGTTTTTTGTAAATTTTATAGTGTTTTTAGTCCCCATATTTCCAGTAGGTTTTATAAATTTGTGAGGAAACGTGAAAATGTATTTCCATTTCCTATCAGTTTATACCTCTATTTTATACAAAGGTGGACTTATGACTTGAAGTGATTTTTCCAACTAATCTTTGGTTGGTGAAGAAATTATTATCACATGAAAATTAAAAGGGGGATAGATTAAATAATTATATGAAAATTCTGTAACTTAAGTGAAAATCAATAAACATAAAAAATCAATAAAAATCGATCAATAAATCTAAAAGTTTGTTTTATATACAAATTAAGCTTACATCTTAAGAGGCCGGCGGAGCAACCCTAGTTCATACAAACGAAATACAAAAACCATTTGTAAATCATAGATATTCTTAAGGTAGTGTGTATTTATTCCGATTTCATTACAGAATATCTAGGTTCCCATAAGAACACTGATTTAAACATGAAATATGAGAAAAATAAGCTTTCTATAGAAATTTTAAATTGCTTTTTATGTCGTCTTTAAATCAGTGTCCTTTCAAAATATGTATTTGGGAACCTAGATATTCTGTAATCCAATCGGAATTAACACACAATATTGTAAGAATATCTATAACTTACAAATGATTTTGGTATTTCGAATGTATGAACTAAGATTTCTCCGCCAGTCTCTTAATAAATACTTAATAAATAAATATTAGACTTATATAAATAAATAAACAAGAATAAGTTTAATAAATACAAATATATTTATTTAGTATATATGCTCGTATTTGTAAATTATTTTCAATTCCAGTTTGACTACATGCAAAATATCCAAATGCATAATATTTTTAGATATTATCTTGAAAATATAACCGGCGGCAGTACCTCAAGGGTAGAACGCTGGCCTCTCAATCTCGAGATCCGGGTTCAATCCCCGGTCGGGCATGCACCAATAAGTTTTTTGGAATTTATGTGCATAGTATTTGTTGATACTTACCACTTGCTGAACGGTGAAGGAACACATCGTGAGGAAACCTGCATGCCCTAAAAAGCGTTTATTTGTGCTCGAAGTACGGCAATAGGCCACACCACTCATCACGCTTTTTTTTTAATTTAATTTAAATTATATTTTAGACAAATTTCAGTACACAATATTCGCCTAACTGCTAAACAGTTTGTTGGCGATACAAATTAAAACACGCATTTAAGTATGTACGCCCACATATTTCCAATGTAATTCATAAAATAACAAAATTTTGCCGGAAAATTCCAACTGACACTGAACTACGTTCGTGAAATGCCATGATTTACGTTTATTTAATACCTTTAACTAAAAAATTAGAAGAACTATCTCAAATTGTGCGTTTCGTAGAGGATACGAATCGTTCCCCCTTAAGAGAAAAAATAATAATATAATTTTGTAGAATTGTACATAGGTATGCGTTTAAAGTTTTAATTATTTAGAAAAGATAACAATTTGTTCTTTAATTTATTCTTTAGGGTACCAATTTTTTACTTATTTTCTTCCAGTAGGAGAGGACAGTTATTACATAACTTGGGAGTTAGGTATTCCCTAGTTCTCTTTCCATATTAGTTTTTGGATGATGGCTGTGATAGTTTGCCATTTTTTACTGCTCTAGTGAAATGTCTATTTGGTTTAGGAACTTTAAAGTCTTTAGTGTAGTAAATTTGCAGACCTTTGAGGTATTTGACTTTAAAGTGTACTAGGAGAATCTTACACATTGTAAGCAATTTTTCATATTATGCCTTCGTATTTTTATCTTCTATGTATTTAATTATTCTTAATTGTAATTGCTTAATTTGGTCTAAGTATGTCTAAGTTGGGACGTAATAATCGTCGATGAAACGCGGTTGTACCGAGTAGGGACTGCGACTTGCATATCACAGTTGACACTCGAAACACCTCTTACTATATTATTAATATAAATATGTTTTAAAGATGGATATTACTATAGTCCTGATTTAGTATAAACATTCAACCTACACACATCCCTTATCTCTGTCTATAAAATATCACATACTTAGACAAACTAATCTGCTACTTACAAGTATCAAGGTGTGTCAGACGATGTATGCGTGAGATACGCCCAACCGTGCTTGATACTTGATGCACTACTTACACTAAGTGATCGCTTAGTTAAACTACATTCAGATGATTAATTTAAAATTTATGTATTTGTAGGATTTTTAATTAATTGTAACTTGAATTGAATAAAAGGCACATAAACTGTGATGATTCTCGATTACCCTAAATAATATAAGTCTTTTCTAGAATTACATCTGTCAAATTATTTGATCAAAACACGTGAACGATTATTTGTATTTATTCTGTCAAGATATTTACTATCCGGAAAACAATAGATAAAAGCAAGCAAAATTTGTGTTTTCAGAAAATACCCTACTCAATAAAACGAAAAGTATTTATTACTAGGAAAATACATAACGTAGAAATTTGTACCAAGAAATCTTTCATCGATGGTACCACAAGGAGCAGGTCATCTAATTATAGATTATATTCGCTGTTACGTCTGTGTCAGCGGTAACAAGCGTGCAAGTGACAGATGCGTACGCGCACAGTATGAGCTAGTCTGTCCAAAGGATAACCACTGTAACTTTTATTTTATTATATGAATAAATATAACCTTAGCTATATAAGCTTTTTATTTGTAGTTTTAAGCAATTATAATAGTTAAAAAAGACAAACTTTATATTTTTTCGAAATATTTCGGCCTCATCAGTGAGGCCGTCATCAGTCGAGTTCTTTATTTTATTTTATTAGTAAGTATCTAAAATCAAAATGCTCAGATTTTGTCTTTTTTAAGTAATTTAAAAATAGCTAAGCTGGTTGAATATAATAATCCATCTCATTTCTATTATGATAACTTCAATAAAATTTGCCTAGACAAAAAAATAAAAAATACATTATTATTAATATTGGCGTTATCTTTCACAAATTTTCCAGTCATCCTGCGACCATGGCAGATGTTACTCTGTCAAAAATTGGAAAAAACATAAAACTAAACACGGCTTCGTACTTCTAATAATGTTTATAGTGACCGTGTAAAATTGGAACAAAAATTTTGGGACACATTGAATCCTTATAATATTTTCTGATGAATAGGTACGTACCACAAAAAATTGGCAACAATTCCCATTGCTTAATTTTTAAAAGATTCTTTTTTTTTTCACAGAATTTACGTCATCTTAGGACATAGCTTTGATTATTTTGGTATATAAACCATTATCTTTTTATGATTTTTTAAAAAGTTGTCCGATGGCCTTGTCACTTGATATTTTTAGACATTATACTGATTGTGATGTGTAATTGCTTATAAAAAAGTGGTCTGTCTCTGTCTGTCTACTCATCTGTCATCTAGCTGTCAAATTATTATAAATTTATCTTGATAGCAAATAACACATTTCTAAACAGCCATTACTCAAGTGGCGTCACACGAAGGCAAATGTAAGTGCAGCCTTTTCGTAAAAATACTCATCATCATGAGGTTTTTAGACCAAAACTTCGAAAATATGGCTTATTAAACCTAAATCTCGAAATGTTTTTCGAATTAACACACCTTAACATAATTTAATATATGCATATTCTCGATATAATTGTAAAAATTTTGTTATGTTGTATAAGCATTCCAAAAAAGGCAGTTGCCAAGTTCTCGCGCTGAACCATACGGCGCAGACTGACGGCGCCGACAGCGCATGCGTATATTAGACTTTAATTTATTCACGCTTTGTTAGCCCACTGCTATGTTAGGGTCAAACCTGGTCCTTTCTGCAAAGGTCAAAGTTGCACGTGTGGTTGGCGATGATAGATAAATGTGGTAGTTTTTGACAAGATTGCAGCAATGAGAATTGTGATTATTGTGTGACGCATGACTTGATTGACTGACAACTTTAAAGGAATAAGTAGGCTTAGTCAGTCATGAGAGTTGCTAAATACTTTTGGTATTTATACAGTAGGAATAAAAATTGAGCACCTCATTTTGAATCAAACAGAATTGGTCTCTATTACGTTCCTTTTTTGTTCAAAATATCGCGCTCTGAACCACGGCTGTTACGACAGCTGAGAAACCGGAGATAAGGAAAAATTAAGTTTTTAAATAATAGCTCTTGAAATAGTTCTGTTTTTGAAATCGCCAAGCTGGGATTTTGTTTATATTAGCTTTGTTATTTATTATTAAAACCAAATTGAAACTCGGTGAAATTTAGAGGTAACTTTTTGTTATTTTTTTTTTTAATTCTCTTGGATTTTTTAACCATAGATATTTTTTTACAATTTTGAACTTAATTTAGTAGTCTGAAATTCAAATTTAGAACTATCAATTATCTTTATGCGCCCCCGTAGGAATAAAACTGAATCATTTTATTAATTCTTAGCTTATAGGAAATCTAGCGCATTGCAAAATATTAAAATTTGACAGCGATGTCCTAAATTAAGAACTAATTTTGTGATACAAGTTATTCAGATTGTCACTTCTACAGTGATTTCTAATCATCAATTAATCGGTATGAATTGCGCTGACATTCTTTTGCCCCTTCCATTCGCTGACATTCTTTTGCCCCTTCCATTTGCTGACATTCTTTTGCTCCCTGACATTCTTTGCAACGGACAATGTTAATAAGAACGGTCTTAGTCAGAGAAACTTTCCCTCTTATACAGTACTAGCTTTTGCACGCTCGCGTGGACGTTATTTTATAAACACCCGTTATAGCTATATGTTGACCATGGTCACTACCATTGTTAATAATAAAGAAAACTGAATCCAAATCCGTTGAGTGGTTCTCGAGTTAAAAAGAAACACACATAATACAGACGAACAGACAGACAAAATTTCTAAAGAAAATTGATTTTGCCTCAGTACAGTACTAATAACTAAAATACTAAATTATTATTACATATGGCTTTAACACTCACGTATGATTGTTATTGACTATATGTCAACCTTTTCACCGATACAATTTCGGCTTATAGGTAACATAGTTACATTAGAGTGTTTAAGCTGCATGTTATCTTAATTTAGTATGTTTTCATGCGAGTTTTAACAAAAAAATATATAAAAATTTTGTAAAAATATTCAATTTACAGACATGAGTTTTATATTACTTATTCATCAGTAAACCTACAGAAAGTTGGCTAAATTTAACAAATTGTATCAATTACGACAGTTAATGCTCGCGTTGTGCCTTCAAAATGTCTGAAGATGTAACCAACTAGTGTTTGCTCTAAACTATCCAAACTATGCTGTATAAGATTTCATCTAGCGCTTCAATAAACATTAAACTTAATCCTCTAATTACACCTAAAACACTCGTTCTTTTGCAAAACAATTACAATGGAACGAGGCAGGTGCAGGCTTATCTAGATAATAGGCCGCTAAGTGTCGGCATTCGCGTCTGCCGCGCCCCCTAATGTGCTAGCGTAATGATACGTTGAGTAAACATTTAAATCACGATTACTGAGCCATCTGCGTTTCTACGACGCGCTAGTGTGAATTATACGTAGCTCATGGGTGTTTATGGGTGGGAGTTGTATAGATGATCTTTAAAAGACTACAGATCCTGATAGCGTCTTTAACAAGGGGGTCAAAGGATGTCAATTTAAGGTGCTCGCACACTTTTTTAGCATCGCATGCGGTGTACGTGCCGCATTTTAGATATGAATGAAGTGACAGACTTTTGATGATTTTGTTGCAATAATCAGGAAACCCACAGTCAATAAAAAATTCACTTATGTTCTCCTAGAGTTTATGAAGTCAGTTTGAACAAGCCATGTCATTAGATTCATATATTTGCTGTAACAAAATCTTTTAAAAGTATTTTACTAATTTTATATAAATGAGACACAATTATTATAAGATATCACAATAGAGTACAAGATATAAGATATCACAATAGAGTACAAGATATAAGATATCACAATAGAGTACAAGATATATTTCGGGCCCCACTGGGCCTGGCATCAGTTGGGCACGAAACTCTATCTTGGACTCTATTGTGATATTTTATAATAATTGTGTCTCATTTATATATACATTTACCTATATAATTATATATAAAAAATAAAAGAAACAAGCTGATAAAGGCTATATATATATATTTCTTTTTTATTTACTAATTTTAGAGTTAATAAAGATTTTCTCTCCAGTATCGATATTAGAAATTAGTTGGTTGTATCTGTGTAAAATTTGTTTGAATGATATCTAGCTAAATCGTGTTTGTTTTGTAACCAGAAGCCGAGTTATTTAACAAAAAAGCAGTTTTTCGAGCGCGAGTGTTATTTCGGTTGTCGTAAATATCCTATTGAGGTCCTCTTAGATCGTACGTATGTACGTAAAAAGATATAATTGAATAGTAAGAATTGCAACAAAAACATCCATCCATCCATCCATCAGCCCGTATTCGTCCATTACTGGACATAGGCCTCCTCCATATTACGCCACTCTTGGCGGTCCTCAGTCATCCTCATCCAGCCGCCACCCGCAACGTCCTTCAGATCGTCAGTCCAGCGGGCACGAGGGCGGCTTCGCTGCGCTTTGCTGTACGTGGTCTCCACTTCAATGCCTTATGGCCCCAACGGTCGGCGACAAATATGGCCAGTCCACTGCTACTTCAACTTACTGATTTGGCAGGCTATGTCGGTCACCTTCGATCTCTGACGGATATCTTCGTTTCGGATTTTATCCATCAGAGATATCCCAAGCAAGCAAGACAAACATTAATAAAGTATATTTAGAACGTTTATTTTTTATGAATTAATGTATTAATCAAATGAAAAATAAATTGGTTTTAGTCAACATGTAATAAAGTTTAATAAATTACTGCTATTAAACAACTCTAAAACAGTATTTATTATTCAACTACCATAAATTTGTTTCCAGTTTGTTTACTTGAAATCTTCTGCGTTATTTCCAACAGTCAATCAAGATGCAATAAAATAATTACAAGTAACAAACCTACTAGTGGTATCAGTTATAAATAAGGGGCCTATCCGATTGGAGGCTGTATAACAGCTGCGCTTGCGACCTTGACCTGACGTCTCTATGGAGCTTTAGAAGTCAAAGCGCAATAGAGATAGGTATCTTTAAATATTTTATTGCGGTATCCTGGTCCTAAAGTAAATACGCAATTAAATAAAATAGTAGTTTATGCTACAAGGGCGCAAATGAATAAATTACGAGGACGATTTTTCAATGCATAGTGTGAGGAAATGAAAACAAATATAATCTTGTGAACTTTAAATTATAATTGGCTCAAAAGGACTGTATCCAGAGCCGTTAAACAGTGGAAAAAAAAGTATAACGTCTATGGTACACAGGAAAGGCTGCAGGTTAGCCAACCATTGTAAACAAATAAAAAAAAAATAATAATAAAGCCCTAGGGCAAAATAATCGACTTTTTGTTCGGTTTTGATGCATAAAAAGTGGGCCTTTACGAGCACATGCATTGAAAAAATATTTAACAACCTGCTATTCTGATTCAATCAATAATTCTGAATTACAAAAAATCTTCTGTACTCATTATTCCTTGTTTTTATGAATTACCGTGTGCTGTAGATGAATTTAAAAGGGTATGTCGGGATCGTAACAGATGTACCTCGGCCTACTCTTAGGAGATACAAGCGTGAATGTATGTTCATATGTACAATTATGTCGATGTTGTACATATTCGTGTACCATTTTCCCTGTGACGTGACCAACTTCAAAATTGGATGTTCTTGATTATTAATTTTATATTTGTATTATAGATAGATCAATGACAAATTTATGAAAAGTGAAATTATGAGCAATAATATCAGTGATTTACAAAATGACATATAAATAGGCCGTCATATTAAAAAGCCATCCTTGTCATTCCGAAATATGAAACTTTGAAATCGCGAGATTTCTGAGCGGCCCGATTCCACTGAGCAAGATAGAAAACTGTAAATGAAAGCGTTGAAGCAGAACCGATTTCTCCGGATACACTCACCTTAATATCAAAAAGTTGATTAACAAGACAATTAAAACAAAAAGCAATACACGTTAACACCCAATAACAACCTTCACACACATAACTCTTGGTTCTAAAACCCGCTTGACCTTTGGTTAACTTACGCACTTCATGTAACACGAAAATAACAATGTAATTAAATTAATTGTCAAATCCACTCACCAACGATTATTTATAACAATTAACTGCGGATTGTGTAAGGTCGGGAATAATGTTTAAATGGGTTCCGAGGGAAAAAACTGAAACCATGCCAGCATTGTTTAAAATTAAATCGCTGTCAGCATGTTTAATGATGAAATCCTCTCAGCATGTTTAAAAATGAAACTCTTTTAGCATGTTTAAAAATAAAACCCTGTCACCATGTCGGAAAGTCTGTACAATACATAGACGAATACAGCCTACAGACTCCTCATAACAGGCGACCGATTTCTGTCAACACATCTGACTGAACCAGCAGATACAATTCACCACTCCAAAATAATATGTTTCGGTAGGCCAAACCAAAATGGCTTCTATATTCATTACGTTAGAGTCTTCCGGAAAAATAAGTTTGTTGCGCTATACGTAAGATTGGAAGAGCCAATAGGATTGCAGTATCCCGTTTCGATTGTTGACAGAATTATTTGTACGCAAGATGTTGAACAATAGACGTCTTTCTGGGCTGTATTGTATATGGTACAATAAAAGTCTGTACATGTTAATAATGAACGGGTTCCGTCACCGTATTGGTGATCAGTTTCGGTATATGTTTCGTTAGATACCCCACAAGCAATTCCTTAACATTTTTTAAATGTGACGTCGTAGATAATTTTCCATATTTTTCCTGTATAATTTTATAATTCACATGTAATTTTTTTTTATTTAAAATCTTTGCCGTTGTTGAGTTATGTATGGCGCAGACAAACGAACTGACAGACATCAAAGCTGCGTTACAGAAGTTTGTTTCCTTTCTTTGCTTCTCTGCAGTTTAGATGAAAATTTGACAACGGTAAATAATAATTTGAATATGTGACAATGCAAAATGTATTCAACCTTATATATGAAGGGTACAGGGGAATAAAGATGATAGTCACTAAGACTCTAAGATACAGAATTTCATATTTTTATACGGAGTTGACTTTTGACTTTAATTTACTAAACAGTAAGACTCCAAATAGGACAGATTTTGAATTCCGTTGTTTTATAAGTTTTAATAAATTTGTGACATTCATCTTTTTTCCCCTGTACCCTTCATATCTTAATACTATTATTATTTCAGGGAACACATATGCCAGAATTGGGATGGCATGAGAAGAGTTGATGGTGGTGATTGTTGGCACTTGAAGGGCGCTTGTACTTGTCCACAAAATTTTATTATTTGATATAATTTGTTTTTAATGAATACAAGTAGGTTAGGTTAATTAAGAAAAATATTGTCTTTTTTTATTTTTTTTATTACTATGGTATATTTGTCATTTTTTTAATACTTGTCTCATGACGGCCTACTAAGGGCTGAAATATAATTCAAGTTTAAAATTTTCTTTTATTTATTATATATATTTAAAGTTATATATGTGTAATTCTAAATAAAATACTATTATTAAGGATGTAACGTATTTTCGTTAACGTATTTTCAAAAAATTGTAAAGATAAAATCTTTCTAGTCTTTGCTACACTAAAAGTTTTCATAATATATTGTCCATAAATGCATATATATTTTTGATTTATTTTTGAAATTTTTGGAACCCACACTTAATATAAGTACTCATATGTACACTCTTAACCGCATTTTTATATCATTCGATCAATCGATTACAACACGCGATTTCGATTGTGATTCGATACAATCGGTCGATTAAAAGAACACCTAAAGTGTTATTGAAATTTATTGTACTGACAAGCTGGTTAAGTTACTCTGTTATGTTTTTGCTTCTGGTACAATCGCCAACAGTTGAAGCTACATTTTTAATACGATTAAAACGGTTCTGGCTGCGGAATAAGAACTGATATTAGTTGGGTTAATTATGCGTAAAAACAGACTAACTTTTGAACAAAAGCTAGCAGGCAAGATCGATGGATATACATAGTAGTTTCAGTAGTTTCAGCGTGAAGGAGTAACAAACATCCATCCATCCATCCATCCATCCATCCATCCAAACTTTCGTATTTATAATATTAGTGGGATATAATTATAAATTGCCAAATTATGATATTTTGATCGATAAATATTAACTGACTCGTATAGTGATGTACAGAGGAGATCACATCAAGCTATACACTTGCAGTACTACATTAGCCCCTATTTAAGATAGATACAAAGTCCAGTGTGTGCGAGTATAGTGGTATACAGTACAACAAAAAAAAGGATTTTTCATACAACTTATGTAAATAAGTAAGCAATATTTTCAATTAACAATTTCATGAAAAATGAGAAAAGAAAAGCCCGAGAGTTATTTTATTCAGTATCTCTTATACTAACTTACTTGTATATCTATCTCTTTAACTTAATATCGGGATATATTTTCTCTTCTAAGGTCTAAATGGCATTTACATTATAAACATAAACATAAAACATAATAGTAGTTTATGCTAAAAAGGCGAAAAGGAATAAATTACGAGGACGATTTAAAACACGAGCGTAGTGAGTTTTTTGAACGTAACCGAGTAATTTATTGCTTTTACGCCCGTGTATCATACTACGTTTTTAATGCATAGTGTGAGGAAATAAAACAAATATAATCAAAGAAAACAATTTAATTATTAAAGTTGAAAGTTACATTGTTACAATTTTGCAAGTAAATGATTGCCTCAAAAGGACTCTATCCAGAGCCGTTAAACAGTGGAAAAAAAACTTTAACATTTATGGCATACAGGAAAGTTTGCAGGTTAGCCAACTTCCCATAAATAAATAAAAAAAAAAATAATAATAAAGCCCTAGGGCAAAATAATCGACTTTCTGTTCGGTTTTGATGCATAAAAAGTGGGCCTTTACGAGCACTTGCATTGAAAAGTTTATTTATTAACCATAAGCATAACACATGCACAAAATACAATGAATATCTGACTTTAAAAAAAGAGTAAACGGTAAGCACATTCCCATAATTTAAGGTTCTATATAATTATATTTTGCATTATTAAGTTTAGGTTATACATTGTTATCTAAGTTTTAATTGCATATATATTTTTTCAGTAAGTAAATAAATAAAATATATTTTGATGGATTTCGCAAAATAAACATAATCTTAGTTAATGAGAACTGTGAATTTCTTAACTGTCTGAAGCAACAATATTTGTATCGACGACAGCGCTATCTGTTTCTTAAGAACAAGGCGTGAAATCACATAACGCCCTCGTGAGCGTTCTGTATGTGCAGTACAAGCTAGTATATCAAGCAAATCCAAAAATAACAGTGGATAAGTATGATGGAAGAATTCGCTGGTCTAGGTAGGAATCTCGTTGGCGCAATTAGTAGCGCGCTTGTCTTGATAACAAGAGGTCGCAGGTTCGAATCCTAGCTCGGGGAATTTTTTCAAAATTCTTGTCTTTGGATTTGTTTCTGATTGATATTTTCTAGTTTTTAATGCACTCATATAATATTTAAATATATTTTATTGATATTATAGGTACATACTTAACTGGACATCCATGCTGATAGAAAAAATACTTCGCAACGCGTTGATGTCTTTTATATGAAAATATTCATAGTAGAAAGGAACCAAACCTAAATAGCTTTAATGTTGAATCTGTCGCAAATTAATTGTCAAAGCCGTGAAATAATAATTTCACAAGTAAGGTAGTTTTTAGGGTCCCGTACCCAAAGGGTAACCAACGGGACCCTATTACTAAGACTCCACTGTCCGTCTGTCTGTCAAAAGGCTGTATATCTCATGAACCGTGATAGTTACACAGTTGAAATTTTCACAGATGATGTATTTTTGTTGCCGCCATAACAACAAATACTAAAAAACAGAATAAAATAAATATGTAAGGGGGTCCCATACAACAAACGTGATTTTTTTGCCGTTTTATAGATAACGGTACGGAACCGTTCGTGCGCGAGTCTGACTCGCACTTGGGCGTATTTTTTATTTGGTTTTCTATAAACTAACCTAACCTAACTCAGTGAAATTAAAATTTCACTGCTTTGACAATTTACCTGCGACATATCCAACATACGATCACAAATATGAAACAAAATATTTCTCGACAAAAAATATATCTTACTTTATAAAAATTTAATTTCCACATACCACTGATTTCATACGACGTAAGTTACTTTTAAGGATCAAGTAATCAAATGATTCGATATATTTTTTTTAATAAATGCGTGATACATATATAAAAAATAAAATGTATAAACAAAATTAGGTAAATATATCGTACTTTATCAGTTGACTTAAAAAAAGCACGCTTTGTTTGAACTTAAGACTACTAAAACTAAATAATATACCTCCATCCATCCATCCATCAGCCTAGTTCGTCCACTGCTGGACGAACTAGGCTGATAGATGGATGGATATTTCTTTGCAACCACTAATGGTATTTGTATGGTTCTTGCACTAAAACACAAAGAAACTAGGTATTGCTTTGAAAAGTCATCTATGGATTTTTTTTACGGTCCATCACGTCCTTGTAAAATGTATTATTTTCCCCTATTTTGCGCTATCCGGAGACTGTGACGTCATATTGCAGTGCACGCTGATATGAACGTTATTTCAATATAGTTTCCGACGATATTTGTACCGACACAAGTCAACTCAAGGTCGTTGGCTACTTGCCCCTTAATGTAGTGAAGTCATGCATGATTCTAAAGTTATCTTTTGTTTCGTAACATCTCTTTTGTTTTTTTTTATTAAAACAATTGAAAGTGAAACCACTCATTCTATAACTGGCCAGTAAGGTCACGTTGTCTGCTATATGTTCATAGTTACATTGTTGTATACGTCTAGAATTACGATAGGTTTTGATGGTTTGTCTGTCAATCCATCTTGTAATATATTGTACGAATACAAGTTCTGTTGTCATGTTTTGTAATTATTAAAGTTAGTTAGGTATAGGCACCGTGGTAGAGCTGATGCCGGGCTCCACTGTGGAGGTACCACCATCTTACTTAGAGACCCCCTCAAAGTAATTCGGGGGAGACTAAGAGGACAGCTCATAGGCAAAAAACCAGGAGGCCCACCATGCCTGGGACCGATGGATGGTGGTATATACATCCCTAATAGCCGGGCCTTATATGGAACAGACTGGTGCGAGGGTTCCGGCACCGCGCTCACCAACCCGCCTGCCCAGCGTATGGAAAATAGTATGGGCAATTCTTCCTGGATGACCGCCGAGAGTGGCAAAGTCCTGGAAAGGCTTATGTCCAGCAGTGGACGAACTAGGTTGATGGATGATGATGGTTCCTCAAGTTGGTCAAACAATCACTGTGACTATTAAAAAATCTGTGAAAACACTTCTTTAAACAACATATATAAAAAACATGTACATGATTAAAATTGATGATCACGTCATCAATACGCAATGTATTAATAAATAAATAATTGACACGTTAGTCTATTGAATTCGAAATATCATATTTCATTTCGCTATTTGTATTTGTATGGTTACGACATTGATTGAAGATTTTTTGCTATTAAACAATTTTCTAATTTTGTTTAACAGGCGTAAGTAGCATTGGTGGATACAGATACAGGTGGCCATGGCCCCTCCCAAAACGTCCAGGAGTTCCATATATTTGACTATTAGAGTCGATTTTTCGATTCGATTCGGGCGCACTTTTACAGAGCTTAGGTACGAGGGCTGGTTTTTTGCAATCCGGCTGCGAAATCGCTCTTAATGTTAGCTCAGGAGTTACGAGTATATAAGCTGTAGATAGCTTTTCCAAAAGTACCTTAAGGGTTAAGGCGCCTAAAAACTTCAATTTATTTTTACTTTGTGTAAACCTTGTCACATTGCCCCCCCTCCCCCCAAAATCAAATCTTGGAGCCGCCCTTGGTATGTAGCTAGTGTCATGTTTAGGGTATCGTAAAAAAATATATAAAACTCATACAGTGACGAAGAAGAAGAAAGAAAGAAAATACATTTATTTGGTACAAAGTAATATTAACAACAAGATAAATAAATAAACTTCAGATGTATCTACTCAGTTTAACTTATTATAATAACTAACTAACTAATTATATCTAAGCACCTACGAGTATTTGCTGCCACCAAAATGGCCGCAACTCAACATGATGCTGTTGACATGGTATACCAACGCAGTAGGTAATCATCTCGACACAACGCTGGTATTCTGCTGCAGCCTAGCGTGTGTGAGTGACTCGCGGTTGTGGTAACATGTACACAAACAAGTTCATGAACTTTTTTCAGGCACTAGGTTGACCAAATATGCCATTTTTAGAGTCATAAACGTGTATGTAGATAGTTATCAAAAACACGTATAAATTAAAGAGGGTAAATTAAGCTTAGATAGAGTCATGAATATAAATAACAGAAAAGATAAAAACGACGAGAAAAATCTTAACAACTATTTGTCTATCTGTCCATGAAATAACGGCTGAGCCGATTTTTCGGGCATGACAGCGTAGAGTTTTGCAGTAACCACGGAAAAATTTAAAAAGATCTTCCATAAAATAATAATAAAGTGAAAGTAAAAAGCATATTTTCCACACACAAAATCACAAAAAACTTGAAACCTATCAGTTATGTAGCAGAAAGGGGCAAACTTAGGCAATATATTTTATTTATGTTAAATACCGCCTCTGTGGCCGAGTAGTAGAGCACACGCCTACTAACCCAGAGGTCGTTGGGTCAATCCCCGGGCTGCACATTAATTTGTGTTCGGAAGGCACGTTTAGCTGTGGGTCAATGTGTGCCTGACGAACGGCGATAGGGCTCATTACCCATCACATTTGGGACGTAATAACGTCGATGAAAAGCGAATGTTCCGAGTGTGGAATGTGACTTGCATTTCACAGTTCACACTCGGGAACACCTCTGACACTCCCTCGGAGATTCGTGTCGTGAAGATATTTTTGTAAATATACAGGATGTAAATAGACTGTGACCTTTAAATAAAAACCACATACTCTACAGATCATACTGAACAATTCTTTAAAGAAAAAAAACGACTGGAATCTTCAGAGGAGAAATTCAACTGTAACTTACAGACTTTATCTCGCAGAAAGAAGGTCTATTTTAGAACGCTGCGCGTGAACAGCTGTTTCACGGACGACGCTGCGCTACAAAATCGGCCTTATTTCGGTGTATTGGGGTTCACGTATTTTTGTTTGAAACTCAAATATTTCACAAACTAATGGTTGAAAATGAAAGTGAAAAATTAAAAATATTTTAATTTCACATGGTTTCATTTAAAGGTCCTTTTACGCCAGGTATATTGAATTCATAATGGTGGAAAAAAATCTAGCATATCTGAAGCCTTTCTTGACGTGTTTCTTTGACGTGAGTGCAACTACCGCCACTTATTTTCTTTTAATAAAAAAAAAATATATATATATATTGTCACGACATGACTCCCCGAGGGGGTGTCAGAAGATTTCCTAGAGTCAACTGTGATATGCAAGTCACAGTCCGTACTCGTTGCACCCGAGTTTCATCGACGATTATTAAGTCCCAACGTGATGAGTGGAGAGCCCCATCGCCGTACTTCGGGCACAAATACACGCTTATTGGGGCATGCAAGTTTCCTTACGATTTTTAACTTCACCGTTCAGTAAGTAAGAACAAAATAAAATACTATGAACATAAATTCCGGACCGGGGATCGAACCTGGATCGCAAGATTGAGAGGCCAGCGTTCTATGCCTGAGCTACCACCGCTTTTTTTGTATCTTTTAATTTCATGGAAAGTGTATAATTTATTGACTGCATATTCTCAATAGTATGTAATTTACATTTGTATGTTATTTAAAAATGGCAACAGTTTTATGTTCCGTTGAAATATTTTATAGGTAATAATTACATAGGATGCATCTTTCATCAAATTCTAATAAATTTATAATTTATTTCAACCTGTTTTGACAAATTAGATGCGTAATATAAATTTGAATTTCCGTTATTGTGCATAGACTGTGTTCAATAAATATAGAACTAGTTTTCAACAGATAAATTTATATTATTTGTCTGACATTTTTTTGTTTATAAATAAGCTGTGCCAGTTTCCAAAAAAAAAAACAATACGTTACTTAATTCTATTTTCTGTCAACATTATCATTGTTTACGTTGCTCAGAGCTAGTGCCTGGAGTCAGTGAAATATTTTAATTAACATCTTCCCTTGAAAATGGAGTAAAATCCGAAACCGGTTGGGAGTTAATATAAATAAAGTGAAACTATAAGTACAAGTGTTTTTATTCAAGAAAAAACAATACCATTTAAACTAATTATTAGCCTATAATGATACAATATTTGCATGATATTGCCAAATTTATACTGGAGACTCGGTAAGTGGTCAGAACCAAGATTTAATGACCCTTCCTGTGAAAAACGCAAAATAAATGTAGGCTGCTAACTCGGGTTATTCTTAAACAAGAATACGTGCACATGTAAAATTTTCCGTTTTTTGCGAAATAGATCATTAAACCTTGGTCCTGACTACTTACCGAGTCTCCAATATGAATTTGACTATAGCATGGAAAGTTCATCTTATAGTTTAACCCCAAGGAGATGTGTTTCAGTTGTAAGTTTTCCCTTAACATCGGCAAATACAAATACAATCTAAATAAATTCCAAAAAACTCATTGGTACATGTTTTATGGGCAGGATTTGAACCCGTCTCAATGTTAACCCGGCGAGGAGGTGGTGCAGAAATGCACGCCGAGGATGAGGAGGCTCATTATGACCCTATATTTCATTTTTAATTGTTACATGTTTTTTTCAGTGAAGGTTTATGCTTGAACATTTTAATAATATATTATTTTAGGGTTTACCATAAAAAAACACACTTCAGGGTACAGATCTTTAAGTTTTATTTGTTTTACTAAATGCCTACAACATAATCAACTTTGGCAGAACTCAAAGTTTTAAACTAAATCATGTATAAGGTTAAATAATATTAGTTGGCGAAACTCAAAACATAGGTAGTACTAGTCTATATGAACAACTGTTTGTATGGGAGCTAAGCGAAAATCTTAAAATTTGTTTTCACCTTTCCATACTGGACCAGTAAGCTGATTGGGGCAATTTGTATGGGAGGAAGAGAAAAAAAGTAGCGAATTTCGCTTAGCTCCCATATAAACAGTTGTTTATATAGACTAGTACTACCTATGTTTTGAGTTTCGCCAACTGATATTATTTAACCTTATATAATATAGGGTCATATTTACCTTTTTCTGCGTCTGCACGCATGTAGCTCTTTTCTCAGCCGCCAGCCAACTGAAGAATGGTGTGCGGCAGGCAGGGGGTGTCATTAGCGACAGCTATCGAGACAACCAATAACATACGACCACGTGACAAAACAAAGCAAACTTTTAAAAATGAGCAGGGTAATATTGACCCCTCCCCATCCTCGCCGGGTTAATAGCCCGGCGTCTTAACGACTGAATTACCATTGCTTTTTGCTGCTATCCGTACCCCTTTTATAAATGCGAAAGTGTGTTTGTTGGTTTATTGGTTTGTCCTTCTTTCACTACTGCGTGAAACTGCGGAGCAACGGATCGACGTGATTTTTTACATACAAATAGTTTATGGGCTAGAAAGTGACATAGACTACTTTTTATCCCGGAGAAATGCAAATGAAATCAGCGCGGATGAATCCACGGGCAAAAGCTAGTTCAATATAATTGCCAGTAATTAAAGGTTAACCAAAATTATTACCAGCAGCAGTCCACCAACGCTATTAGAGTCTACCCAAACCGATGCACACAGAAAAGTTGCCTATATATTAAACCTATCGCCGCCCAACTGTTACCCTATCTTATTTCTAATCTAACTACAACTTAATTAATAGGCACTTGTTGAAATCGATTTCAAACTTGATTTATAAATCGAACGACTAGTATTTACGCAGTCCAATCCGATTTAAATATATTACTTCGATTAAAACGAACACTCGGCGAGTGTTTCGATCTTTGATGATTTGTATTGACATAACTGATTGTTACTTACCGTGGTTGAGTCGCTTACCGCTTGTTTTTGTCATCGAAACATCGTAGAATTGGGCATATTATGATCTGCCTTTTCTGTTAAAACTAGGGGCGTCACCTCGCTCCGTTCCGCTTCGCTTGGCTCTCTAAATTTATTTGCATGTAAACCTAACATGCGCCTCTTTGTTACGCTTCGTTTTGCTTGTCTATTTTTCACTTTTGGGGAAAGATTTTTGATTTTATACTTCACGATCTGCCCACGACATTTACACAGATAAGAAAAAGTAAGGAGATAAAAAGAAAAAGTACTAATAAAATATACTTACATAATGGAAACAGTTACAATCTCAGCAAGTAGCTAGTGCGCTCGCACGTCATTTGTTTTCGACTGCTTAGGACTCTGTTAGCATCGCTGTCGAGTATATTTTGTTCTTAGAACCTACCTATATATCTATGTTATTGTCTCTTAATCACTTTTTAATTTTATCTTGTTCAGTTGCACGACTGGTGGAAAAGACCAGGTACCCGCCGGTCGTGCAATCTGACACGAATCCAGGCGGCCGACCAAATAACATCCTATATACTACATACTAATAGGTTACATATATAAATACATGCCTACCTCCGCCCATTCGATTAGTCTTGCTAAGAAGAAGGGCAAGAAACTTAGCAAGATCATGTCTTTTTTTTCAACATAAAACTTATACTATACAATATATGACTTATATCTACTTTAACCAAGGGATAAGAAAATACAAGACAGCAGGAATTCAGGTTAATGAAAAAAAGAAAAACATATATATCTTTGTCTACCTGTCTCATATAGTCCTTTTCCTTTTACAAGTGCCTATTAATTCCAAGTTAATGTCATCTGTCATTTTCATTACTTTCTTTTTTTACCCTTCTTAAACAAACGTCATTGCGAGTTATTTAGACAAAGTCCCAGCGCATTAGCAACTTGCGGGGATAGTACAAAAAAATACTAAAAAAAACAGTATATATCACATTTTTTTTACGCACATGATAATGTTGTCGAAAAAATAGTAGGTACTGCCAAAAATGCAAACCCTACTTTACCACTTGTTAGATAAGATAAGATAAGATAAGAATAACTTTATTCAGACGAAACATACATTAAATAAATCACAAAAAAAAAAATTTTACATGTATGTGGGTACACTGAAAACTTATTTGATTCAAAAAATTATCTGGCGGTCCTCAAACTAAGACGAGCTTGATTCGTGAGGACCTTTATTAGTGCAACTTTATTAGTGTTAACTGTGCAGTTTTGGAGCTCTTCTGTTCTGTCACGGCATTAATCCCCGGGGGGTTGGTGTATAATGGTGCCATGTTACGATCAATGGTGTCATAACGTCACAAAAGGGGGAGATGGTCTGTGTGCTCTCTGATTGGTGGAACGGCGGAGCTCACCTTCCCCGTACCTCTGCCTTCCAACCCGCGCCGTGTCACACAATTTTCCCTAGAGAAATGAACTATCGGCAAATCGTCTTCTTATTGCTGAGCGAGTTTTTTTTATTCACGACCCTATTACTTGAGTCGTAAAATGTATTTGAGCCGCGGTCTTGCTATCTTATGTTTCAGCGATAATGATTACTAATTACTTCATAGATTAATAATACGTTAGTAACTTTTTTAATATTTAATTTTTATTTTTTATACATACATTTTATGAGGAAATTTTCCACGTTTCAAATCATTACTCAGTTGTGTTGAAACTATTCTGTATTTTTATTAACCCCACATAATAATGTCAATACATCCATCAGCCTGTGTTCGTCTACTGCTCTCCAATATTACGCTACTCTTGGGGGTCCTCCGTTATCCCCATTAGGTCATACAGAAAATTTATTTGACATAAAATAATACAATAAAAAAGACGGAACCCAAACAAGTTAGTTTATGCATACACTTTATTGAATGGTTTATATTCAATTTTAAATGTCAAGGGTGCATTTAAAATATTTTATTTACCATTTTTACTGCATTTGATTTCCTTTTAAATTGCTTATGATACATGTTCTGTGGTCTTAGTTTTGTTACGGACATTCACGTAATTGATACTTTGTAATTATAACAATTTTGCTTCTATTAAATGGACAATTATCAATGATTTACAATATTTTATTAGTAAATTTTATAGGACAGTTATTACCTGACTTAAAATATTGCGTTCCTTACAGATTATGTGTGTGAAGATGTAGAGTAAAAAATATCGACATATGGGATTATGGGACTAGAATAGATGAAGGAATTTAGGTGGTTAGGGCATATAGAGAGAATGAAAGAAAGTAGAGTGACTAAAGAAATTTATAATGCACAAGTGGAAGGTACAGCTCGACCGCTGACCAAACTGACAACATACTGAAGAAAGACAATGTCAAAAATACCCGGAAGAACTTGTATGACTAGGAGTCAAAAGAGGAGTTTTAGGTTCGTAGCAGACAGGCGTGAGTATCATGTATGTAGATTATATATTTTTATTGCGAAATCAATCGCTTTGAATACTTTAATTTTTATTAGAGTGCATTACGTACTTGAAATCAATTAGAAACAAATTTAAAAGCACAAATATTTTGTAAAATAAATTATATTTCTATTGCGTATTTTTTCATCACTCAAAGTTTACACGGTATAAGACCGCGTTCACACATAACTCCACCAATTAACATTTCATATGCGTCAACAGAATTAGCTTGTCATGTGAACGCGTTAGTTTAAACGAACCATTATACTTACAACCCTTTAAACTCAGTTCTTGTAGACTTTATTTCAAAGTATTAATGGTCATTTTAAGCTGTATTGAGGTGGTTTTATGTTTGCTAAAAGCTACGGTAAATATGGTAAGAATTGACAGACGTCAAAGTGATGGACTAATGGGAGCTTGTGGTGGTATTTGAGACGTTTAGTGGGTAATATACAGTTTTTAGTTTGTTACTTACTTAGCAGATGATTTACTTAATTTTGTGGCTTGTGCTTTTGATGAATATTTCAAACTTTTCTTCATTATTAATACACATACTCAGCTTCTATATACAATGGAAGAATGGTCGCTTCTTTTGTAGTGAAATATCAGCATATTTTTTATAGTGACTGTTTAATAAGTTATACTTAGCACAATATTTAATATTGTATTTTTGTAAAATTTCTTTTATTACCGAAGTTTGTGATAGCAATATTTATCACGTTTAGTATGAAATCGTCTCAGATGACGTGACGATACATCCCGAGCTTTTAACACACAAACACGTTTTATAACCCTGTTTGTAGTAGTAAACAATTAAATTAAAATATAGGGAAATATATTGGTATTATTGGGTATATATACTAGACAGCATACACGATGGAAACACGATTTAATAAAGTTGCCTCGATAGAATAAATTCGCAAAGTTACCTATTTTCGAGTAATTTTTTCCCCTTTTCCCTACTTTGTCATATAAATAAGTAATTTGATATGATGATGTATTTACTAAAATAAAGTTCATAGATGACCGGAGCGTTTATACACGATAGTTTTTTATTTAAGATATTTAAGATAAATATAACAACGAAAAACATGGGAAAAGTGCATAACTTTGGTTTTTTCTTTACTCTTTACACATAAAGAAAAAAATAGAGACAAAGGTAAACGCTCGGTGCACCCTGCTCATTTTGATTGCCAATAACTTCTTAATTTTTTGAGATATCGAAAGTTTTAGCTTTATAAACGCAATTGATTTTCATAAAAATCTTCTGTAGGAGTTAAGCTCATTTTCTTTACATAATGTTCGCATTCCGAAATTCTCATGTAACATTAGTAGGGTTCCACAAAATAGAAACCCATAAAGTAAGGCTTCTTTTTTGGCTCTCTGTCAAACCATAACTCGAAAACTTAAAACAGTATTAGTCAAATTTACTGAAACTTCGCATGTACTCGTAGATGGAAAATTCCACGCTGTAATTTAACGAGTAGCAGCCATGTACAGAATTCAAACATATTTTATTAGATCGGTTTCAACAATGTCTAGATTTTTGGTTTTGGAAATTTTGCTAGCTATCATCGTCATACATATCAATACGATAAATTGTATTTCTTGAACGGATCATTAAGTCTGACAAGGATTTGACCATTCAACCTTATACTGATTACGTCACTTCCTGTAAATACGAAAGTACCTGTAAAATCGGTTTAAAAGCACAAAATATGTATTAATGAAATTAAATACCTAAATTGGTCTATTTATTCCGAAAAACAGACGATAATTGGACATTGAAGTTTAAAAATGACCAAATCCCGATGGCTACCAGAACGGGAATAAGGGATTTAGATATCTGCATACAACTCCACAAAATATATCATGTAAAAAACCGATCATGTATAGAGCTCAGAATAAAAATAAATATCATATTAATACTTTTGTAATATTTCGGTATTTTGCTATCCCGTTCCACTGACACCCCCTTTTCTCTCATATGCAAATCTCAGCAATTACTCCAAGGAAACTTCACAACTCTCACGACCTGGCTTCTCTTGGTCGTGCAGAGCCTTTTCAGGGTATGTTTGTGGTTAAATAAGACCATTGTCTGTCAGTCTGTCCATCTGTAATTGTTCTACGTGTGAACATTGATTTAATAAGGATTAAACTCTAGTAGCTTTGTGGGTATATAATGTGATAGGAATAATGGGGTAATAGTAGTTTATGCTACAAGGGCGAAAAGGAATAAATTATGTTTTAAACGTAACCGAGTAATTTATTACTCTTACGCCCGTGTAACATACTACGTTTTTCAATGCATAGTGTGAGGAAATAAAACATTTGTTTTAATATAATCTTGTGAACTTTAAATTATGATTGGCTCAAAGGGACTGTCTACAGAGCCGTTAAACAGTGGAAAAAACAGTATAACATTTATCGTACACAGGAAAGGTTGCAGGTTAGCATAATTCTCGTAAATAAATTTAAAAAATAATAATAATTAAGTCCTAGGGCAAAATAATCGACTTTCTGTTCGGTTTTGATGCATAAAAAGTGGGCCTTTACTTGCATTGAAGATATATAAAGATGCCGTTGTTTTTTTTTCTGAACTTTTAAAGCTTACCCTCTTTTTAATGGCATAAATGTTCTTAAAATGTTTATAGACTCAATTAAATTTAATGTACAATACCAAGCAACTTTAGATGAACTAAATTTAAAATTACGCAAATAATCTTTTCGTAGTAATAGACGCGTGTCCTGTAGTTTTTATAGTAACTGATTAATTGATTATTAGTTATACTAAAGCATAAAACTGTATCCCATTATTACCGAAGTTAGCGATAGCGATATTTATCACTTTTAGTGTGAAATCGTGTCAGATAACGTCACGTGACATGCCGGTAAGCTCAATTTCATTGCCAATAACGTCATAATTTTTTTAAACATCGAAAAGATATTTTGACTACTGTTTTTAGCTTTTTATACGCAATTGATTTTCATAAAAATCTCAATGTAGGGCACGGGCTCATTTGCAAATAGGTATTTAAAATTTAAGGGGAGGTGATTTTTTTTATGCAATCTTAAAAGCCAAATAATTAAAGTTGTCCAAAAGATCAGTACATGTGGTTTAAGTTTAAGAGCACGTCAAAAATAAACCTAGTACAAAAAAGTCTTGCTTATATGTATATCATTTTTAGTACACATCCCGAGGATGCCTCGTTTAGAGGCGAAACACGTGTCGATAAGTTTTCTTACTTGTTATTTAAGATTGCTTTATTTTGTGCTCGTACTGCTTGCTTTGCATGTGCATGTTTTGTGCGGGAGGGCGGGAGGTGCTTGAATCTGCATTTTGAATAGCATGGTAAGAGTGTTTAGTGGAATATTGCAAATTATTAATATATCCACAAATTTATGATGGACTTCCGCAAATTAACGCCTTTTTCAATAAATTTTATATCATAATTATTTGGGAGATTCGAAACAAAAATATATTTATACTGTTGATTGTTGGCACTTGGTGGAACTTGCAATACATAGTGAACAGAAAATCACTTGTACTATCCCACAAATTTATTTAATACTTCCTGACCGCTGATGTAAACTATTTATTGTGTAATTAAGATCTTACATTAATTCCTTTGATAAACCATAAAGGTGAAACCGGTCAGGAAGTACTACATAAATTTGTGGGATAGTACAAGCGATTTTCTGTTCATTATATATTTACTTATATTTCCGGTTTTTTCAAAAAAATATACCGGTAACCAAATATATTATTAATACGTCAAAGCTTTAAAATATTCGTACCTTGTACAGACCTCATAATTCATGCAATTTTTTTCTCTACACATAAAGTCCAACTACATAATATGCTTGTCTATATAAACGCTTACAAAACCCCTTTGCATAACTGAGAAAAGTTGTAGTGGTTTTTGCGAATGTTTTTAAAAGCCAAATTGATTTTCGTGTTTAAAACTTTAAAAAATATACATCTGAAAGTAGGCAATTCAACGCAGGAGGAACCATAGGCAAAAGCCTAGTATTAAAATACATTACACAGCGAAGCCTTAAGGCATTAATCCAACACGTCAGAGCTAATCGTCCACGTGCTCGGCTAACTGATTCTGATGTAAAGATATTTGTCTGATGCCATACAGAACGTGGTTATGGTGGGAACTAGCCCTCTAGTCTCTACGTAGAGCTCTATGATTGTAGGTGGAGTCAAGCTAAGTGGATGTTTTTTCGTGTTATGTAACAACTATCATACAGCGCAGAATTTCGGTGTTATAGTGTAATATAATAACATCGGTCAAACAATGTATAATAATAATAATAATAATAAATTTCTTTATTGACACAGATTATAACAAATAAAATGTATATATACTTATAAAACCGCTTTTGATGTTGTCATTACTATAATTCGGTATGAGAGTAGATACAATAATATATAAGCCTGCTGCATGATTTCATATACATACCAAGGATTATAATTTTTTTATTTTTTTTTATTGAGATGTTTCGAGCATATTTCTTCTTTTTTTTTAAATTCAAATTTGAATTTTCATTCCATTATAAATCGACAATTAAAATAGAAAGGACTAAAATAAATACATCTAAACTAAACTAAAAATATTCTTAAAAATAAACTAAAACACCTTCAAATATTATAATTGTATACATTAATTCATATAGGCGCTCATTTTAAACTTTAAAGGGGTTGCCTAGACTCTACTCGCATTTCAACTTTTTAACTCTTTCTTTTCTTTCTAAGCCCCGACTAACTAACACTACCTCCAACTTGGCACAGCCACAATCGCCCAGCAACATTCAGAGATCACACAGGCCAGGAGCTGCAGACTAAATGCGCTACTCCAACGCAGCATGAAGAATAACTTATTTAACGGAACTAGAATTAGCAACGCCTCCCCTAGCGGTGTAAATTGAGATATAAACTGTGGTGATTTTTGATGTTTCTAAATTACTATTAAAATTAATAATTTGTTGGCCCTAGGATGTGTCCATACGAAACCGGTCGTCTAAAGATAATAGTAGTTTATGCTACAAGGGCGAAAAGGAACCCAGTCATTTATTGCTTTTACGCCCGTATATCATACTACGTTTTTCAATGCATAGTGTGAGGAAATAAAACAAATATAATCAAAGAAAATAATTTAATTATTAAAGTTGAAAGTTACATTGTTACAATTTTGCAAGTTAATGATTGGCTCAAAAGGACTGTATCCAGAGCCGTTAAACAGTGGAAAAAAAAATATAACATTTATGATACACAGGAAAGGTTGCAGGTTAGCCAACTTCTCGTAAATAAATTTAAAAATAATAATAATAAAGCCCTAAGGCAAAATAATCGACTTTCTGTTCGGTTTTGATGCATAAAAAGTGGGCCTTTACGAGCACTTGAGCAATGAAAATAAAAATGAATATTTGTGGAATATAACAATGCATTTCGCTGCATTATGGGTCTGCCGTGGCGGTGCAGTGGGTCTGGTATGTTTGCCGAGAATAGTGTCGATGATTTTTATTCTGTTTTAAAACGAGAACAGTTGTCATTTGTTAAGTCGAGTGTGCAGCCCCTCTAAGAAGGCCATTTTAAATTAATCACATTATGATTCTGTTCTAATGCCGTCTCTTTTGCACGCGTGAAAAAACTCTGACTCCATCCTACTTTCAAATCATTTTATGATTCACACAGATCCCCAGTAGTGAGAAAGCTATTCATAGTGTCGTTTTTACTATTGTACGAATAGTTAAAACAAAATGAATCTTTTCTTTTTGTTTTTTTTTTTTAATATTGTAAATGTTATTCGTAATATGAGTAATTTTTATTTTTATTTTGAACTTCTAATCTTATTGGCCTACAGTGCCTGATTATAAATAATTATAAATAAATAAATTAAAAAAATAAAAGTACAAGAATTTTGTGTAATTCCACCAAGAACCACCAATCGAATCCATCGAATATGAGATACAAACACTGATTACCATGACATGACCATGACAAACCTTCTCACTTCAACTGATGGTAGGCTTCGGTGTGACTTATTTCATCAGCCGCATGTCGAAATTATGCCGCCAATCGACTCGTCGTGTTCCGGTATGACGTCATGACCAAGCTGTTCCGAGAGAGTGATTAAGGCGATATGTAAAAAAATACGGGTGTTTCTTTTCTGTGTATACACGGAAAATTATAATCAGTTTCTGGTATATGCATTTTGACTACATAATCTAGGGTTTTGTTTTTGGTAAACATGGTTGGATAAATTTTCCTCGATAGAAATAATTGTTGAAATGAGGTCTTCTAACACACTTTTTCTCCTCGTTTAACGAGTAGCAACCAAGTACAGAACTCAAACAAATTTTTTTAGATGGGTTTCTACAATATCTAGATTTTTGATTTTGGATATTTTGCTTGCTAGTTTAGTTTTTTTAATAAAAATATAAAACCAACTTTTTTCCCTTTTGCCCAGAATCTGCCCCTCTCGCACTGCGCGTTTTTTCGCTTGGAGTGACAGTTGCAAAAATAAAATTCGCATAGCCTCTTAAAAGCGGTTGTTTTATATCATAAGTATCCTACGTCAGTTACCAACTACTTCCATATATTAAGGGTACACATAATAATAATAATGTTTATTTGCATAAAGAGAACTTAAGATTAGTACATTCAAAAGGATCTTATGGCTAGTGAAAATGTTTAAGGTCAGATTGAGCACCTCATTTTGCATCAATCAGAACTTAACTCTATGACGTTTCCTTTTAGTTTAAAATAGCGCGCTCTACCACCAACAAATACGTGCTCAAGAAAAATGCGTTTTTACTTTATAAAAAATTTAAATTTTTAGACGCGGTCATTAGTCACTTATTTTTGATACAAAATTCAAGGCTGTGCAATTTAAGGATGGCCCTTTAACACTTGAAACCATGAAATTTAGTGGTACCTTCGTAATTTTTTTCTATCGAGCGAACTTGGATCTTGCGTTTTTTCTAAAATTTTTAGATCAACCCTACAGTCTTATATCTATATTATTCTTATTAAACCGATTGACCAAGCTATACAATTCCGAAATGGTCATTTGAAGTTGTTCATCTGGCCTTTTACACACCCTTAAATAGAAGTCCTTGGATAGAAAGGTAACGCATCGCGTCTTACGCTCTCCCATTTTTTGGTCTAGCTGTCTTCAATCAGGCACAGTAGGGGCCAAATGTCAATAAAAAAATTTTTTTCGATGTGAGAGAACACATGTGAATACATTGTGGACAAAAGAAAATCGTTATTGTACCGCAAAGAACAAGAAAGAAAGAAAAGTAATTTATTTTAAAATAAACAGACACGAGAAAAAACATACATACCTATACATACAAAATCACAAACAATACAAACAGTTCGAATAAATATAACATTAAGAAAACAGTGGTAAATAAAAAAGGATTACAGCTCAGCTTAATGCAGCAGTAGTGGCTACAGCGCTGGTATTCTGCTGAACCCTGACTTAAAATGAATATTAATATTAAAACTGTTTAACCTATACCTTTGCTTGGTAGCGTATATTTAAATACAACGGATACTTTTGTATGGACTCTAATTTTCATGATTTTTTTTTTAAACTTACTGATATACAATTGTCGCACTGAATTTGAACTTAGCTGCCATATAATGAAATGAAGTACATGCTGAGTGCTTTCATATGACATGGGTTTCATCACTGTTGAAAGTCTGGTGAAAAATGGCTTATGGTTCTTTACATATAAGGTGTTTTATATTGAATTTATTTCAGCGATCACTAATTGAATTAAAATGCTGAAAAGCACATTTATTAGAACCACTTGCGATTATTTGGAATATATTTGTGTGAAATGCTGAATTTAAGGTATCCATTTAATTTGTTTAGCAAAATATAACATCATTCACATTCTTCCAATATATTTTTATTACCCTACTATTTTTCAACTTATTTGTACTACAAATAAACCACAAGAGTTTCCTCTCAGTTCCTGGTCTACCAGTAAAGGCCTTGTTTCAAGTATTTCTCCGCCACCCGTCGAGTCACTCTAGCACGGTTAAGGCCCCACCTGCCTTAAATTGAGTTGTTCGTTAACCGACCTAATGGTATGTATCGCCGTCAATCTTAAGCCAGTTATTTCTACAGAATAACCAACCTACCCTTTTTGGACTAATAAGTCTTATTGGAACGGAATAGGGATGAGTTTACGAAGGTAAAACTGAATGTGAGGTTGCTGAGGTATACCACACCGATGCTCATTCTAAGGTGGGTTCCGATGCTGTTTCGCATTTCAGTGCTTTTATTTGAGGACTCTTATTTATTATAATAAGCAAGTGTCGCTTTATTTATGGTTGGTTACTGATTTATCAAAATCCGAAACTCTCTGTAAATTACTTTGCACGTAAATGTTAGAAGTTCTATATTCGATCACTGTTGTTACCTGCCTTTATGTAATGAATTACAAACATATCTAGAGATTTAAAATGAGGCAAAATAAACATTCATTATTATTTCAAAAGAAGACCATTCACGTTTCATACAAGGTTGGGCCCAGAACCGGAAGGGCCGGCCAATCAAAAAAAATGCTAAACTATTGGGCACATCAGTTTCAACTTATGTTAAGTAATATAGCAGCAAAACTAGGAAAGTAATATTTTGGCTGATATTGGAGTTTGAAAAATCCAATTTCATGTATATATTAATGTGTATATTTTAATGATATTTAGATGTGGGCTTATTCAGAGCCCCATTTTATATATAATGAGAGAATATTAAAACCAAATACGGTGAGTACGGTGAGTGCCGTACTCCAAATAATGTTAATAATTATTTAAAATATCAGAATAATGAGCGTTTTTCCTTATGTCAAATTTAGTGTTAAATAAGATTCCTAGATGGCACTGTCGTATTCTTTAGCAACACAATCAAAGACAAAATTGCACCGATTCCAAACAAACTTTGACATTGATTGCTACGAAACACATTTTATCTATGGTGACATGGACAGCGCCATCTGTAGGAAACCTAAGAACTAAGAAAAAAAAACAACGAGAAAAACGCTCATTAGACTCAAGCAGCCTAGTTTTTTTAATTATGCGCAGACAAATACTGGAACTTCGATGGGATTTAAGAACGACACATCAAAAGTTAAACTTGAAAATACGAGTATATTAAAAGACTCCTTTTCACCCTCTTTGAATGCCTTACAACCTTCGTCATGACAAACATCACACAAACGCAAAGATAATCAAACAACCTTTTAATAATCTTTTGAAATACCTTTTCAACAAGAGCTTTTGATGAATTGATCTCAATAATCTTAATAAATGACCTTATAATCTTGACCTTTACGTCACTGTAATTTGTTTTAACTGATCACTCATTAATCAAATGAAATAATATTAAATCTCATTCACAATTCGTTATCATAGTGTTTATTAATAAAAGGTACATTACGTCTAATTAATTACTATAGCGTAAGATAATGTGTGGCCTTACCGTCAATTATGTTTTTATTATTAAATACTTACCTGCCATCATTGAAAGTTTGCAGTCAGCTCTTTATACTGTTTTCTATTCATCTGAATAGAGCTTCCGCAGTTTTGACACCGGTCCATTCCTTGACATTTTCTTCCTTCCGGGACTTCTGTTACCTTTCATCTTGCCCAGCATTATTGTCTGGTGCTGTTTTTATCGCAAAATGTGGCCCAAATAGGCTTTCGTAGCTTGATGTGGTTGACGAGATCTATCTTTTTGAGCATTTTATAATTTTATTGCGTAAACTAATCGATGCATGATTCATCATTGTATGTAGATATAAGCTGCGCCATTCCCATTCCCACTCCATTTAAAGGTGTAAAAACATTTTATATCCCACTTAAGTTTAATTTTTTTACACCTTTAAAGATGATTATTGCAAAATGGCTCACCTCAATAACTATTTTTTATCGGGATAACCGACCAGCCGACCAGATCAAAAATAGTTATCGAGATGAGCCGTTTTGCAATAATTATGTTTTTTCCTTAAGTTTCATTAAATTTGATAACCTTTAAAGATTTTTCTAAATCTATAAAGTTCAACTACATAAGTCTCTCGGTATTTACAAAACTCTACGCCTACATACTTTTCAGCACAATCTGGTCCTCTAAAAAAGCCGCTGCGGATGAATCATATTATGATTCCGTTCTAATGCCATCTCTTTTGCACGCGCGAAAAATCTCTGACTCCATCCTACTTTCAAATCATTTTATGATTCACCCAAGTCGGCCTTTTTAGGACCCGCTGGTCCTTTAAAAAGGCCGATTTGGATGAATAATATTATGATTTCGTTCTAATGCCGTCTCTTTTGCACGCCTGAAAAGCTCTGACTCTATCATACTTTCAAATCATTTTATGATTCACCCAAGTTGGTCTTTTTAGATCCCCAAGTCCCTCTGCTGCCAAAATAATTATTTGAAAAGCAAATGGCCGCAATGAATCTATAGGTACACACGCCTGTGACTTCTTATCTAATCACTAAGACGCGTATAGCAGTTTTACTTAGCGCATAGTGCAAATTCGACCAGTGGGTCCTACCGCGTAATTATCATTTTCATCAACATCAACTTGAGATTGAAATTAGACGTGCGTGCGACGACGCCCGCCAAACATGCCATCTCTTTTGCACCCGTTGAATTTCGCATGCATTTGCTTGAAGTTGATACAAATGAGAATTACGCGGTAGAGTCCCTGTTTACACGTGGAGGTATGTGCGAGTATCAAGAGCTGATGATTAGTATTTCAAGCCCGTCCTAAGCCCGTGTGAACTAGTCACAACTTCGACCAGATTCATCACAGTCACTAGCCAGCAATTGCAGACATTAGACGGAGATGTCAGATCATCAGTCTGGACCTAAGTGGGGTGAGCACGGGGCTAATCACGGTACAAGTGTTTGTGTATGGATGCAATTTGTTACCTTGTTAGGTGCTGTATGTTGAATGTCTGACAAGAGTACGGTGTACAGAAAAATGCATAAGAGGGTGTTTGGAGGGTTTAACCTTTTCCCTCGTCCCTTAGATCTGAACTTTGAATTGAAATAGGAGATTAGAAATATACATGTATGAAAATGATACTTTATGTACATACAAGGTGACTTTTTGATCATCCTCCAAATTCATACTGGAGGCTTGATAATTGTATAATAGGTACTAAAAAACCTCATTATTTTTATACATGTCAATAACTGGTCGGCTATCCTGATCTTAGGATATACTGAGTTGAACTATTTTGTTTAAATCATCTCAATTCCCATAGCTTAATTTCTAAAAGATTTTTTTTTGTTTTCAGAGAATATGGCATATATTCTCTGAAAACAAAAAAAAATCTTTTAAAAAAAAATTTTGGGCATAGTTTTCATAACTTTGGTATTTAATTTAATCATTATTTTTTATGATTTTTCAAAGAATTGTCCGATTTGACGTCACTTGAGAATTTTAGACTTTTTAAAAAAGTGGTCTGTCTCTGTCTGTCTACTCATCTTTCATCCATTTGTCAAATCAGTTGGAAGCAAATTATTACAAATAGATCTTGATACCAAAGGACACTTTTTTAAACAGGCATTTCTCAAGTGACGTCACACGAAGGCAAAGTTGCAGCTTTTTCGTAAAAATATTCATCATCATGAAGTTTTTTAGACCACATGTTCTAAAATACGGCTTATTAAACCTAAATCTCGAAATGGTTTTCGAATTAACACACCTTAACATAATTGAATCTAAGCGAATTGTAGAGCAAATGTGCTCAATGAAAACCCCCTTTTTTCCTCTTTTCCTTTTTAATAAATATTTTTATTTTTCGTGTTCAATGCATACATATTTCTTGTATGGACTGTGTCTGAAGAAATTAACTTAAACTGATACCTAGCTTACTGATAATACAACCGCCTTCGGCCAAATTCGAATAATACCGACGCGACGGTTTTATTCAACAATGTCGCCTTGCACTTACGAGACAAACACCATAAGAAAATTAATCGATATCGATCCAAATCTATACTTTCTAGAGCTAGGAAACATCGATAAACAATAACCAGAGCGCGGCTGATTATATCGATATGATATCGTATCGTAATTCCGCCTAATGGGCCAACATTGACTAAAAGGGGATTTACACTTTCTAAATGTATGTCTGCGGCACGGATTCTCAAACTTTGGGCCTTATTATAGCAGACAGATGTAAATACTCATAGATTTCAAATTTGAAAATGCGGGTAAATATGAGACTATTTATTTTGAGGCTGTAACAAAATTTTATAATTAATCTGGTTAAGAAAATCTCTGAACTGGGACTTGAAAATCTTGCGATGGTAAAATCACTAAATAGACATGAAAAAAATTGCTTTTTGTGTTCATCTTTTTTTTTATTTACTGTTAATTATTTGTATCTATTCATCTGCAGTTTGACTCAAAACCAGTTCCACATGATTAAAAAAGCTCTTGTATAAGGCAGATTTCAATTTGAAAAATCTGAAATCAGCTATGCGAGCACGTGCGCGTGGACAAGATAAATTTGACAGATAGAATCGTTAAATTCTAAACGATAACCCTTGTTGCAATGAAGTCAGAGTTACATTTTTATTTATCGAATCGATGTCGAGTCGATACCAGTTCATGTAAGTAGAACACGTGGGTACTAGCATGAACTTGGTATCGACTCGACATCGATTCGATAAAGAAAGAAAGAAAGAAAATTTATTTGCATAAATTGTGGTAAACATAAAGATGGTGAGGT
The DNA here is from genome assembly GCA_934047225.1 of Ypsolopha sequella. Taxonomy (NCBI): domain Eukaryota; kingdom Metazoa; phylum Arthropoda; class Insecta; order Lepidoptera; family Ypsolophidae; genus Ypsolopha; species Ypsolopha sequella. The sequence continues at coordinate 16,546,868 of OW204004.1, read as the reverse complement.
ACACAAAATTTGTTCAGCACAGTTTACCTAATTCAGGCATGCAAATTTTAGAGTAGGTATACATTTTATAATATCTATTCATAAAGTTTCTATAATAACATCACTAATTTCTAAGTAACTATAAATTTGCTATATTACAACAGTACTTAAGTTCAAAAAATCTTTAATGTCATAGAAACATTGCTGTGTTAAATAATTAAATAACAGTTTCTTAAATAAATTGTGAGGCTTTTCTTTGAGACTGTCTGGTAACTTATTAAAAATCTTTATTTGCATAGAATATGTGGTTCTTTGGCAAAATTCCGTTCTGTATTTTGGAGTTATTAGTTTGTTTGGGTATCTAATATTAAAATTGTATCTATCACTATATTTTAGGAATAAATTTGTATGTGATTTCGTGAAACATGCCATTTCATAAATATAGACTTGGCAGGGACAGCAGTTTGTTTCTTATAAAATATGGTTTACATGACACAGTGGGTTCCAAATTGAAAATTGCGCGTATACTTTTTTTCTGTACTATAAAAGCTCTATTTATTTCTCTCGCATTTCCCCAAAGAATAAGTCCGTATCGCAGCAGTGACATAACATATCCGTAAATATCGTTTTTATCCGTAAATAAAAATGTTACTCTTATTTCATTGCAATAATGTAATCGACGCGTACGTGCCCGCATAGCAGCAAACGATAACCCTTATTGCAATAAAAAAAGAGTGAGATTTTTATTTATCGAATCGATGTCGAGTCGATACCAAGTTCAATATCTATAGTTTGAGAACTTGAAATCCAGGGGGATGGATTAGAATATTGATAAGTTGTATCGATTTAAGGCTGCTTGCGAAATTCTCTTTAGTTGATAGATATCTATGTAGGAGTGGTTAGGGGTATTTGTGACTTGTGTTATACTAGTATTTTGTTGTTCGTTACATAAATTGCTGCAATGCGGCTGAATCGGTTTTTTTAAGAAGACGTTTCAAAATTATTAAACTATTTTCTGAACCACGTAGCTAAAACCGGGCCTGTAGAACGGCCGTGTGATCAGTTACGATCCGTGGTTAAGCAACGCTTGGCATGGTCAGTCTTTAGGATGGGTGACCATTAACCCCTTGTCTCTCCGTGCTTCAGAGAGCACATAAACCTGTTGGTTCCGGCTGATATCGAGAGCACACCCCCGACACTTCATAGTCAAGGCTCAAGTTATTTACCTACACTCTCACGCGCGCATCTGGCTTGTCCGCACACGCTTGTGTGTGTGCGTGAGCTAGTCTAGGGCTGGCAGCAATCGTGTGAGCGTCGTCGCCCGAGAGGGACACAATATAAGTCAGCAACTTATGCCAATTTCTGGTTCCCCGTGGATTAATCAGTATTAAAAAAATATATGTATATATATATATATATATATATATATACAAGGTTAAATTCAATTAGTTGGCGAAATTTGAAACATATGTAGAACATGTCCATATGAATTACTTTTTTTAATAGGATAGTGAAAAATTCTTAAAATTCGTTTTCACCTTTCCATATTGGACGAGTCAGCTGATCGGAGCAATTGGTATAGGAGGAAGTGAAAAAAAGTTAAGAATTTCGCTTAGCTCCCATACAAACAGTTGTCCATATAGACTAGTACTACCTTTGTTTTGAGTTTCGCCAAATAATGTTATTTAACCTTAAATCGTTACGACCTGAATGCCCCGGGGGGTGTCGGATGTGTTCCGAGTGTGAACTTTGAAATGCAAGTCACAGTCCACCACACTCGGTAAACCCGCGTTTCATCTGCAAATATTACGTCCCAACGTGATGGGTGGTGAGCCCTATCATCGTTTTTCGGGCACAAATACACTCTTTTTAGGGCATGCAGGTTTCCTTACTATGTTTTCCTTCACTGTTCACAAGTAGTAAGTACCTATTAGCAAATACTATGCACATTATGTAAATTCCGAAGAACTAATTGGTGCATGCCCGACCGGAGATCGAACCTTAATCTCAAGATTAAGAGGCCAGCGTTCTACCCCTGAGTTACCGCTGCTTTTTCGTTACTTTAAAAGTAAATATATATATATATATAGTATGCCTAAGCTTAGTAGGTACCTATATAGTTTCGTATGCATAAATGATCATCATATAATTAACAACTACTCAAACATAAATTTTGGAAAAAAAATGAAAACTTGTCAAAACATGGAAAGTTATAAATACTGATTTTATTGTTCCAAATGCGTTACTGAACGAAATTGTAAGGTTTGATCACGCAATTCTAATTTTTGAAAAAAAGTTTTCCAGGCATCCATAAACACTGCAATAACGCACCATACTGATTAAAAATCAGTATCGTGATAAAACTTTGTAACAAAACACGCGCGCAGCAAACGAGTGGTAATCGAGCTCTGCCTGACTCCAGATTTCCACTAACTTGCGGGGGACCGCGGGGGACGTTAAATTCGCGCGGGGAGGTGAGTGTCGCTTCTTTACGTAGTAATACTTTATATTCTCTGTCGAGAGTAATGGTCACTAAAACTGTATGGTAGCCTGATCAGCTCTGGTTACTAACCGTACGACAAGAAGGAGTAGAACCCGGAGTAGAAGACCTACTATAACCCGAAGCGGAAGAGGTGTGACAGGATCGTAGCAGATGAAGATAAACATTAAAAACAGTATATGTTTGCCAAGAGATATTACCTTTAAAATAACCTAAAATAGGCTATACCGTATTTCTACATACCATAGATAAAAAGTATCAACAGTCAGTCAATAAAAGTTGAGCAATTCTAGTAACAATGGTCTAAATAGGTACTATCATGAAAAAATACGCTGGCCCACTTTTAGCCCGTATTGCATTGTGATAAGAGCGAAAAGTAGGTCTGCGGCAATTTCTTCGATGGTCCATAAAGGAGATGTGTATCGGATATCTAATAGTAGGCCGACCAAATTGCCGATTGTTCGTATTTCGTCGTTCGATTCTACGTAGCTTACGATACAGATATACGATTGGTTTTATTGACATCAGGGCCCGTAGCATAGTGCTTAATCGCGCGCGATGCGACTTAGTTAAATGGCAAGTGTGAATAGCGTGACACGATGTTTTTGCGATTAAACAGTACGTTACGCTCCTTGCACTTGTGATTTAACTAGTGGCGTCGCGCGCGATTAAACACTATGCTACGGGACCATAAATTGATAAATAATATGTGGAAGTATTTTCTAAATTTTTTTTTCACTCAACGTCTAAAAATTCAATCTTTAAGTTTTCATTTAAGACTGAAAAACCTCAAAAACCGTAGTTCCTTGATAAAATCGTAACTTAATTTTGACAGTTAAGGCGATTTGTATCGCCAAATAAGCCGCTCGATGTTTGTCAAAACAATATTGAAAATAACGTTCATATCAGCGCGCAATGAGTGGCTGTTACGACGACGCTCGCTGCGTGACGTGTAGTTCGATTGAATAATCCTATTTTATTCATCACGGGTAGGACTATTCTCACGAATAAACCTGACATCGTGTTGATGGACCGGGCGCAGTCTCGGGTGTCTTTGGTGGATATAATTATCCCACACGATGAAAACCTCGTGAAAGCCGAAACCGAGAAGAGAAGGAAGTATCTCGACCTGGCTCACGAGGTTACCAACATGTGGGGCGTGGCATCCACTGAAATAATCCCAGTTGTTTTATCTGCGAACGGGTTAATACCAACCAGCCACGAAACCAACCTGAGACGGTTGGGATTCCGCGGCAGTTCGCTTCCAGGGCGGATGCAGAAGGCGGTTCTGCTCGATACGGCTCGCATCGTTCGCCGGTTTCTTTCCCTGGGGTTCTGAACCTCGGTCGACTGTGCTTCTGCCGAGGGTGTACCGTCTCTCTCTCTTTAAATTCTTTTGGCTAAGAGGGAGAGACGAGATCAAAAATTTTCAAAATAATAATAATAAAAATCTTTGATTATACTTTTATCTATTTTATTCAATGTAGACTAAATAAAACATGATTTTCTTAGTAGCTATTGCAGAATATCATTGGTAGCGGAAATATGAAGATTAAAATTCAATCCAGACCCCATAAGCAACACATTTATGAGATCGTATGTTGAAAACACGTATTTATGAAAAATCTCTTTTATGTTTGTAGAATGTTCGCATTGTATACTGGTTTTCAATATAAACGGCGCGCACCGCACAACAATACTAATCATTTGGGACTCTGACGCAAGCAACTTTATGATTTTACGTCGTCGGAGGCAGAGTATATTTATAGAGTAGTGAATCTTAGTAAAAAGCTCTGATTCAAACTCACACACACAGATGCGTACTCTACACGCCCCGTCTAAGCGAAGTTCAGCGGGTCTACCGCGTAATTTTGATTTTCATCAACATCAACTTGAGATTGAAATTTGACGTGCGTGCAAAAGAATTTCAATCTCAAGTTGATGTTGATGAAAATCAGAATTACGCGGTAGACCCGCAGGGGTCTCCATAAAAAATAGAAATCTCGGCGGCGGTGGCGGGGCGTGTAGAATACAGTACTCCCAAAGTAATAATGCGCATACAAATCTTCGCCACTCTTCGGCAAAGTTCGTATTTCCTTACACTTTTTATACAATCAGTAAGGTCACGTGGTACGTCCGGTCGTTCGGCTATAGATTTGTATGCGCATAATTACTTTGATAAATATATATAGTATGCCTTAATTAGCTTTTTATTTATAATTATACAATATAACTTGAAATATATACAATAAATAAAAGAAAATTATAACTTGAAATATATTTCGGCCCTTAGTGGGCCGTCATCAGTCAAGTATTAAAAAAATTACGAATATACCATAGTAATAAAAAATTAAAAATAAAAAAGACAATATTTTTCTTAATCAACCTATACTTCTTATGATTTAAAAGGTACTTGTACTTGTCCACAAATTCTTATATCAAATAATAAAAGTTTGTGGACAAGTACAAGCACCCTTCAAGTGCCAACATTCAACACCATCAACTCTTCTCATGCCATCCCAATTCTGACATATGTGTTGCCTAAAAGGGACAGCGAGTTATCTGTAGTGAGATGAGTCGGTGGGGTAATCAGGGTATGTGTGGAAGAGGGTGATGGAAGTGATGAGAGAGGGTGGTTTAGTTTGTCTGTCAGTCTGTCAGTTAGTGTTTTTTGTTCAGACCATCGTTGTAGTGGGCACCAAGTGACCAGATGTAGGACGATATTTATTATTTATTACGATTATTATTACTTTGGGAGTACTGTACGGGTCTGCGTGTGTGAGTTCGAATCTGAGCGTTTGGGGTACTTAAAATTCACTACTCTATAAATATATTTACTCTGTCGGAGGTGACCGTCGATCATTCAACGATGCTATTATTGCGTTTATCAAAACATTACGAAAGTGAATGTGTATGAAGTATTGGAAAATGTACTTGGTCACTTTTTAGAGTTCCGTTATTAAGGGGGGCTTATCCCAATTTTGACTCTTTTCTGATTCATTTCAAACCATAAAGTTGTGATATTTTGTGTCTGAAAAAAATACATAATATTATCTTAGATACATTTTTCCTGCAGATTTTTTTACGGTTCAAAACGCGATACGTGATACTTTGCTCAATCGAAAAAAAATCCTAAGCTTGGTCGATTAATCATGTATTTTTTCGTTTTATATAAAATTTACATTACCAAATCGTAGGAAAATTACAGGAAATGAAGGAAAATTTAATTTAGAAAGTACTTTTGCTGATAATTTTCTGAAAATTTCACCGTAAAACGTTTTTTGAGCGAAAAAGGTGTTTTTTAAGAGCGCGCGATGTTTCAGTTGTCGTAACAGCCACGGCTCAGAGCGCGCTATTTTTAACTATAATAAAAGATCATAGAGTTCAATTCTACTTGATGTAAAATGAGGTACTCAATGTCAGGGATAACGGACCCTTAAGGGGAAAAACGAAACCCTGGTCACCCCTGGTAACAGAGACAATACTAACTTAGTGTTCCGTGCCTTATGATAATTTCAAGTCTTTTCGTCCGTCTGTCACAGAGATTTTTTTTAAAAACCAATTAACAAAGAAATTTGAAATTTGATGAAGAGCGCGTTTATTGTCTGCAATTAATTGAAACAAAAAAGAAGATTAATATAATAGGTCTTTACATATGAAGGGTAAGCGGGAAGAGGGATCATAGTCAACTAAAGGTAGTTTTGAGATAAGTAGAAAAAACTTGCTGACGTTATTATTTAAGAACTCTTAGTGGGCAATTATTGTTGTCGCAGTTACTTATTGTATCTGCCGTTTTTTTTTTTCTTCAAAAGCAAACTTTACTACCAGCCCATAGCTCCATATTCATAGACAATTTTTTATTATTTTTTTTGCTTTTGCTCTAATTATGACCCTTTTTTAAGTTCGGTTTTTAAGCTTCTTGAGTCCGGTATATTTTTAAAAGCTAATATTCTGTGGTCTGTTTTATTTTTTTCTAGTTTTTTTTTTTGCTCAATCATTGTTCTCAAGATATTTTAAAAAATGGCACTATTAACTCAATTTGTGAAAAAACTGGCAATGACCTTTCTTCCCGCTTACCCTTCATATGGAATTGCCGAAATTTTCTTACAGTTTCATGACTTCATAATTCCTGTAATTCAATAGCTATCATTGTTTGTTTTTCGTTTGAAAGTTGATTTCAATCTACGTATTCAATTTAGTTTTATTTTCAGCCTGATTATAAAAATTAAATCTTCAAAAACAGTTTCCATCCATTTTCATGATAAGATTCGTAATATTTTTTTTATAGCTGACACTTTTTAAAAATTAAATTAATGTTGCTGTTAGTTTAATGTGACAAAAGAAATTAAATTCCTTCAAATTCTCTATAGAAAACGGCAATTTCATATGTAAAAACCTAATATGTAATTAGTTTAGACCAAAGAAAAATAAAGTTTTGTTTTTATAGTGTGTGAATTATCTTTTGAAAGAACTATCTCCAGCTATTCGATTTTTTCGAATCAAAAAATGTCCTGTACCTACCAACAATAGCCAAACAAAATTCAAGTCCTGAAATTTTTCTATTTGTTACAGTTTTCAAACGCTTTGACATCAACCAGCAAACTTCTCCTGCACCGAATTTTGGATTTTCTAAGGTGAGTTATTATTGTTCACTCGTTAACCGTTTAATTCATTAACTAATATTTTATTCATTATATGTTCCATCAAAAAACCTTTCATCTATTTGTAATATCTCATAATTATAGGTATATATTTTTTTTCTTCTTACATACTCTTGTTTTCATTGGATACCTTTATTTAATTATAAACTTTAAAATTCCCACGTCACCTTTTATAACTACTTGTTTGTATTCTATCTCATTTACACATCTAAAATGTTTAACTGCCTAAGAGAGAGAGAGAAAGATGCATATAATTTTTGAAGAGATAATTAATTCGAAACTATATGGTCAATATTAACAGGGTGTGGTCGGGAGTTAACTGCTTATTAACCTTAATGCGGATCGTTCCGTTAAAAAACGGAAAACTTTCTTCTTTCCGCACCATACACCTAATATAGAGTATGTGCACTTTATTTATACCGAAAACAGTTTTTTTTTAATAGACTTTGTTGACGGAACTTGTGATTGTGTATAGCATAGATATTCTTATACTCACGTCTGTCTCCCACAGGGGTAGGTAGAGACTAGAGATTTCTGTCCGCTACGATCCTAATACACCTTCTTCGCTTCGTCCATAACCTATACCACAGAATTAAAAAGAAATGATTTCCACCAAAAAAAAGCACTGATTACTTTATAAATATTGAAAAATATTCATCTTTACTTCGGTGAAAGAAATTAACTTATTCCAATAAATTATCATCAAAGATTTTGTGAAATTATTTGCAAAGTATGTGGTCAACAGGGCAATTTTAGGCGATAAATCCTTATCACTACTGTAATATTTGCAATATGCCCTGCGCGTACGCAAGTGTGCCTTTAATGACAATGCGCTATCCACCGAACAATACCTTAATTTACTGTGACTGTCGCGGCCATTTACAAGTACAAAATATTACCTTTACAATATATATTTCTCCTTAACGTGGGGCTTTTATTCATAAAATTACCAGATATTTAGCCCGTATGTTTAGATTAACATAAATTTAGCTATTTTGAATTAAATCAAGTGGAATAAAATCAGTAAGTTCCTTTGTGAGTTTCTAGACTTAAGGTAAAACGTCAGTCGCTCGGTACAAAGTGCACAACTTAACTTTGTTTTTCTTGTTAAGTAGTTAAAAGTAAAAATAATTTTAACATATGGCAATTTACACCTATAAGTTAATGTGTATGTATTCCGATTACATTACAGAATATCTAGGTTCCTAAATATATTTTCAATGCATGTGCTCGTAAAGGCCCACTTTTTATGCATCAAAACCGAACAAAAAGTCGATTATTTTGCCCTAGGGCTTTATTATTATTATTTTTTTTATTTATTTATAATGGTTGGCTAACCTGCAGCCTTTCCTGTGTACCATAGATGTTATACTTTTTTTTCCACTGTTTAACGGCTCTGGATACAGTCCTTTTGAGCCAATTATAATTTAAAGTTCACAAGATTATATTTATTTTCATTTCCTCACACTATGCATTGAAAAACATAGTATGATACACGGGCGTAAAAGCAATAAATTACTCGGTTACGTTTAAAACACTCGCTACGCTCGTGTTTTAAATCGTCCTCGTAATTTATTCCTTTTCGCCCTAGTAGCATAAACTACTATTTTTGAAAGGACACTGATTTAAAGACGACATAATAAGCAATTTAAGATTTCCATAGAAAGCTCATTTTTCTCATATTTCATGTTTAAATCAGTATTCTTATTTAATATATATTTGGGAACCTAGATATTCTGTAATGCAATCGGAATAAATACACACTACCTTAAGAATATCTATGATTTACAAATGGTTTTGGTATTTCGTTTGTATGAAATTGCTAGGATTGCTTCACCAGCCTTTGTAGTTATAGCAAGTTATTTAATGGACTTTGACAAAATAGTTAAAAACTTAACTGCAACCTAAATATAAATGTAAAAGTTCATACAAAGACGGTCAAGACCTTACTTGCCACTCGTAAATAGTACAACTATGAATAAGATCATGTAGAGAACACAGCAATAGCTAATTTCCTTTTAGAAAATAATAACAAGAACTGTTCACGCTAGTTTATGTGACAAATGCGCGATTGTGGTCCGCTGGCTCGATCGACCGAACGATTGTGTGCCGATTTAAATTATTCGTATCATAACTTAGTTTGTATCGCGGGCTTGCTGGAGGAATTATCACGGTACACCTTTTTGACATATCGTCTAATCCAAATTCGCCTTTATTTATAGGTAATAAGGTCTTACTCATGTACAATGGTCCTGTTGTAGGTAGGTTATGATAGGGGTATCTTGGATCTTATTGAGAACAAACTAGAGTGGATGGCTGGGAAGTATTTATGCTTGGAAATGCGATGGTGCTATCAGTTTCTGGGTTTGGGATCGCCATTTTATTATAAAGAAACTGAAAAAATACGGTATCGATCGGAAAAAATAACCATCATAAACTTATGAAGCTCTTAACATAGGTAGATAATTTATTAGTAACAAAAATAGAGAGAGTCTTCTACCTGTCTTATGATCATGGTGAAAAGTATCTATGATAAATTTTTATAAAATTGATAAATTAGAATTAATGTAAACCTTAATGTTTTGAATTACGAGATTTTTTTTAACACTCCCGTACTATGTCTGATAAAGCTTTATGTTTGGTGCTTATTTTAATAAAATTGCAGGAAAATTAAACATTAAACTTACTCATATTTAATAAAATTATTTAGGGTAATTTAATGGTATGGTTACCACTGTTCGATCCTCAGCAGTGAGGCATTTATTACAATTAAAGAAGGAAGGAAGATCACTGTTCCATAACTTATTATCTAACTAAATACTTGATACTTTCTACTGCGGGAATCCCACTGTGGCCGCATTATCTTCTTCCACGCGAACGAAGCCGCGTGCATCAGCTAGTATTTAATAAAAATATTTACTAAAATAATGTTGGCAGGCACTAAACGGATTCCTGATGATGATGACACAGAACGGGAAACTGCTCTACATATCGGACAACGCGGCGGAGTACCTTGGACATTCGATGGTGAGTTTTTTTTAATAACCTACCCAGATTTGCAACGTCCTACAAAAACGAAACCCTAGGAAATAATGAGATTAAAGTAGCACTTAAGGGGCTCCACAATGCTAAACATCAGTTGTGTATCGGCTTAATAAATTTTGAAAAAAATATGGCGTGTTTTTTGACTCGAGACAATTATTAATTACACTATATAAATAAACATACTTTCAATCTTCTATTAATTATATTACTTTTAAAAAGCATGAATTTCACGCAAAAAGAGATTCAGTTTACATATTTCAAAACCGATTGAAACGAAACCAACACATGCAGATACTAACTAGAAGAAAACATATTTATTACATAAAGAAATTATAGTTAAAGTCCTATTGGAGCCGCGATTTCAAAATAACTGAAGTTTTGCGTGCGCAGCATCAGATTAGAGCAATATAGACAGTTAAAAAACAAAAGCATTAAAGCAGCACTGATTTTAGCATTGTGCAGCCCCTTAAGGGCCTTACTATTGCCAAATGGGTACTTTCTAAAGCCTACTCCTCGTTTACGGCCAAACCAAAAATTATGAAAAAATGAATTATAAATAATCAGCTTTTAGACAACATATGCAACATTTTTCTTTTTCATACCACCAAAACTTTAACATGAAAAAATGTATTAACTAAATGGTGTTTTTTTGGCTTGAATTTCCTACTGTTCCTAAGTGGCTTAGCCGATTTAATTCATTTATGCTTTGATAAATAGATAAACTTGATAGCTATAAACATAACAAAGGATTATTCAATCGAACAATCGCGTCCAAGTGAAAAGTATAATTTTCTCCTATTTCGCCCTATCAAGGACGCAGCGAGCGTCGTAACAGCCACTATGCATTGCGCGCTGATATGAACGTTATTTCAATGTCGTTTCCGTTGATATTAGTACTGACAAATATCGAGCTGCCAATTTGGCGATGGTAATCGCCTTAAGGCCCTTACTACTGCCAAATGGGTACTTTCTAAAGCCTACTCCTCGTTTATGGCCAAACCAAAAATAATGAAAAAATGTATTATGAATAATCAACTCTTAGGCAACATATGCAACAGTTTTCTTTTTCATACCACCAAAACTTCTACATGAATTTTTTTTTTTACTGAATGGTGTTTTTTGACCTTAAATTCCCTACTGCTCCTGAGTGGCTTGGCCGATTGAATTCATCTATGCTTTGATAAATAGATAAACTTTATAGCTATAAATGTAACATAATTCAATCGAGTAATCACGTCCAAGTGAAAAGTATAATTTTCTCCTGTTTCGCCCTCTCAAGGACGCAGCGAGCGTCGTAACAGCCACTATGCATTGCGCGCTGATATGAACGTTATTTCAATGTCGCTTCCGTTGATATTTGTAGTGACAAATATCGAGCTGCTAATTTGGCGATGGTAATCGCCTTAAGGAGACAAATAATGCTGGTGACCTTGAGTGCGTGCATCGCTCTCTCTCACACAACCCGTCCGTTACTGATCTCTCCGTCGTTCGAAGGGGAATCATGCTGCGAACGCGCTCAAGTACTCCTAAGTAAATAAGTCGGACTCACACACGAGGGGTTCCGTGCCATTATCTATAATAAAAATTTTGTTGTATCTGTTGTATGGGAGCCCCCTTAAATATTTATTTTATTCTGTTTTTTAGTATTTGTTGTTATAGCGGCAACAGAAATACATCATGTGTGAAAATTTCAACTGTCTAACTACCACGGTTCATGAGATACAGAGATACAGAAATGAGATACAGCCTGGTGACAGACGGACAGACAGACGGATAGCGGAGTCTTAGTAATAGGGTTCCGTTGGTTACCCTTTGGGTACGGAACCCTAAAATACAACTCCCAGCTAAAAAAGAATACACAAATATTTGTGCTTTTTTTTTTCATTTTATTGCCCAATTTAAAATAATTGATCGGAATTATGACATAGTTGATATTTTATTTTGGTACAACCTATTTTCCTAAATTAAAATAAAATTAACTAAACGTTTTCTAGTGTATTCTAACATATAACAAACAAAACGTTACAAAAACAAAATGGTTACAAAATGGATCATTTCGTTCCTGGTTACAAATTTTAGCTACCTGCGGGGCCAAAAAGTTATCTACCTCCAACAAAATTCAAACCTTTCAGTAACAACTTAGCATATTATACTTTCGATTTAACGTAATTCTCATGACTTTATTCCGACCGCTGTACTCATTCCAATTTATAAAACAATAAAATAATCAAACAACCCTAAAATACCGTGTGAAATCCCAAATCATTTCAAGTCCACCTCCAAATCGACTACAACAGTTAAACCACACAATCGCCAATAGTTCCATTGACTACGATTTTTCACCAGCGAGATCAAAGCCTCGCCGGTGGGCTCCGATACAAATTGTATCAATCTTCCAGGTTCACTGGGGCCTTATTACCAAGGCGTAAGGTTCAAAATGTAACCCTTGAGGTAGTCAATATGACCCTAAATACTCCCTCGTTAGTCGGCTGGGTACTAAATTAATCAATGTGTTTTATTGTTGCTCTGTGCTGTATATACAGGCTGTTTTTTTTCTGATCGGTGAAATTTAAACGTTTGTTTATGCGTATACGATATTGTTTGTTTGTTCACATGCATTTTTAAGCTTTAATTTCATATCATAATCATTTATGCTGTAACAAGCAAGAAATCGTCGCATTCGTCACATAATACCGCGTTTTTATGTAATTATTGAAGCTTTGCTTTTCGAGACAGTTCATTAATGGCCGATAATTAATCACTTTTATAGTGAGTAATATATTAGTTACTATAGAATTCAGATAACTCGTAGCCAAAATCATTAATTAAATTAAAAATCTTTTTTTGTAGATCAAGAACAAAATGTACGAGTTCTGTCTTTTTCTGGAATTACACGTAATTGTTTATATAATAAATCTGTGCTAAATTATACAGTTTCTGCTTCTTAAAGGAAAGGTTCAGGTTTATTTTTAAATTAATTAATGAGGTGGCTTTTATTTTCACGAAGAAATACTTTATAATATACTAATTTTCTAGTATGTATCATCCTATATCAACATTTCTTCGGTTACCTCGTGTGAAATGGCGGCGCTACTACAGATATGAGACTCGATAACACACTTCAATATGTTCAAATTGTGATTAATAACCATTCAAAATTCAATGTTAGTTAGTCTTATACTAAATGGCGGTAATTTTTCGGCCAGAGTTGTGGTTGTAGCCGAATTAGCGTTTTTTTGTCGCCTGTCAAGAGTCTTGACTCAACAACGAGTAAAAGATTTATGGACCAGCTGAAAGAAAATTGGCATTAGACAGAAATTAATAGCGAACGCTACACCGATAAGAGCACCTGAAATCTATGATGACGTAATTTATATTTTATATTATAGTCAAAATATAATTTTACTGAATATCGGTATTTTATTAATACAAAATTCTCTTTATTACATCTACTAAACAACAAATTGTGTTTTTATTGCGAGGCAGAGCATTTGTGAACCCTCAGATAAAGCCAAAGTCTTAGCCGAAGCCCTTTTTGGCCGAAACTGAAACGTTATCTAGACACTAGTTGGCACAATGACCACCTATCCTATCGGACACTGTACTGACAGGAAATCTATGTTTTTTAGATTCACGCTTAAACGGTTTGAAGAAAATAGTTTTGACAGATCATATTTTAGGAGGCGATGACAAATGTTTTTATTTCTATCAATGATCTATACTGATTGATACCTGTTCGGTCATGGTAAGAAGTACAAAAGGTCTAAAACAGGTTATTTAAACTTGGCCAATTTTTAATGAGGATCCACACTACCAAACTGTCCCTGTAGAAGGCGCCGCGTCGATCCAGCCATGAAAATCTGTTATTTCAGTAGTACATTGTTGCGGTTTTCGTATAATTTCTTCAAATCATGCCTGTGTGTACCGCACCATGTTGATCTTATAATGGTGTTAATTTATTCCCAAAAAAACCCCAAATGAAAAATGAATAATATATTTAATAATAATAATAATAACAATAACAAATATATTACATTGAAATACAGGTGATAAGACGAAATAAAAAAAACGCGATACACTGTAGGAAAACATTAGAAAAACCGGAGCACACACAACAACAAAGTTTGACATAACCGGAATATCGTCATTGTATTTAATATTTTCTTTGGCCGGACTACTAGCGCCATCTGCAATTAGATTTGCCTGTGGATCCCCATTCTAGGAGCTGTTAAAAAGGTTTGATATCAGAAAGTGTGTACTGAATATAACACGTTATAAAGAAAATCAAAAGTAATAAAATAATGGATACTCTTATTTCTGAAAAAACATCAATTACTTGAGAAAAAAGTGAGTTAACATAATGTGTTAATTTGGAATATTCTGTATAATTTTTTTTTATTCATAAGTGGCGCATACTAATTACCATCGAAAATAATTTTACAATACCTTTAATTTTTATTTAATAATAGGTCTTTACTTATGAAATTGCCGAAATTTTCTTACAGATTCATGAGTTCATAATTCCTGTAATTCAATAGCTATTTCAATTATTTATTTTTTGTTTAAAAGCAGATTTCAAGGTTTAATATCTTTTACTAAAATTTATTTTTATTTTCAGTTTGATTATAAAAATTAAACCTTCAAAAACAGTTCGTCCTAAATGCCATCAATTTCCATGATTAGATTCGTAATCATTTTTTACAGCTGATACTTTTTAAAAACTTAGTTAATGTCGCTGTTAGCCTATGTTGTCTCATTCATACACACAAGAAATTATATAATTTGGGTTTGTCATTCCTAAACAAAATGCAAAAATGTTAGTACTGAAAATTGAGTTTCCTTCAAATTCTCTATAGAAAACGGCAATTTCATATGCAAAGACGTAATATTTGATTTCACTATAATATATTTACTGTCAATAAAAAGTGTAAAAAATTAAAAAATATATATAAATAAATTCATTGTGTCCGTACCTTAATACAAGTACACATGGACAATGTCCCGGTGTGTGGCATCACACACACAAATACACACACATTATCCCAAGTCCATCTTCAAACGATAACTCATCCTTCGACGGAATTCCCACGATCTCATTCTTATAGGTCCAGCGGACTCAAACATCCAACAACTGTTATTATCCCCGCAACATCGGAACCGAGCCTTAATTAAGTTAAACTAGAGTCTAATTTCGATTGCGATGACCCCGAGATCTGAGCCATATTTTAATGTTATTCCACAATTAAGATTAATGATAAGATTTTAGAGGCAGTAAGTACTCAATACGGATATCTAGTTAAAATTAAAACAATGCTTTGTTAGGGCGAGTCTAGACTGAGCTTGAAAAACGTCGGCCCAAATCTGTGGCTAAGTTGACCCGTTTTAGGTAACTAATCCGAAAGTCTGAATTTAAATTAGTCACTTTTAGAAAAAAAAAAACCGGCCGATTGCGAGTCGGACTCGCGCACGAAGGTTTCCGTACCATTATATATAAAAACGGCAAAAAAACATGTCTGTTGTATGGGAGCCCCCTTAAATATTTTTTTTTTTATAGCGGCAACAGAAATACATCATCTGTGAAAATTTCAACTGTCTAACTATCACGGTTCATGAGATACAGCCTGGTGACAGACGGACAGCGGAGTCTTTGTAATAGGGTCCCGCTGGTTACCCTTTGGGTACGGAACCGTAAAAATCAAGCACCGCCCTAGAGTCCATGCGCGTGTCTCAATGGTAGTGGTGAAAGGCAGGTAAAAGCTGGCTTTTTGTGTTTCTTCAAAGTCATCAAAGAACTAATGCCAAAGAATAACTATTATAGTAGGTATGGTAGCTTGAGTCTTAAAATTTGGTACCAATATAGCATGCATTGTTTTCGATAAATTACAAAAAAGAAAATTATAATCTTTCAATTTAATATAGAATTTATTATAATTAATATAGATAGATATATATATTTTATTATAAATTGCAATTTTCGATTCACACTTGCCCAGTTTTCTTAATAACAAATCTAAAGTATGTTTAAAGTTATGTAAGTACATCTTTAAGTACATACATGTAAATATTACATAAAAACTTAACTGACAACTTCTGAAATTAATTAATTTATTGCCGATTACAATAAAGTGTGCAACTACCTTAACATTCTAAAGACGAAAGAGGCATATCGCAAGGAGGTGGTATCTAATTATAACAGAACCTATTTATATCGAGATCAAATATTTTTAATGACCGCAGTGTAACTTTTTATGATAATAATTAAAGGTAATGGTTAATTGTTCATATAAATAATGGTGCTAATAAGATGAAACTTAAGAGGCCCCTTTACGCGTGGATTTTGCTTAAGATTCATACAAAAGGTAGAAACTGAATGTGAAGTCAACAGCTTATTTTCTTTACATATTTTTTTCATAACTATTATCTAGCGACATCTAACTACGTCTCTATATAGCCCAAAAAGCAAAATTTCATTAAACACCATCATAATAGCTGTCAGGATATTGTGAATATTGCCTCGTTTTTACGCAAAGTTTTGCAAGTTGTATAATGTTTAACTATACCATTTCTTGTATTGTAAAAAAGAGAGGAACACGGGCGTTTTTCGTGTAAAGGAGACTAATTTCATATACTTTTCTATAAATAAACACAAAATTACTGGAAAACAGCTTCAACCTGAAACCATTTCACAAATTCGGCGCTTTTTGAATATCTCGCCATCTTGCACCTCTTGAATAGAGATGAGTCGGTAGGCGGTGTGGGAAGGAAGGGAAACATAATATATAAAGATGTGTGCAAAGTTTAATTGAGATCAAAACCACAAACACCTAAAGCATTTATATGGCAGCTGAGCGGGATGGCCCACCTTAAGGAGTTGCTTCATGATATTGCACAAATTGTATGAAAAGAGATCACGATTGAGGTCATAGAGCATTAATTTTATAGATTGTTAAACACGTACCATACTGGAACATAGGTTGCTACAGTTTAGACCAAAATATACCGTAGTGTAAATCACTTCAAAAAATCAAATTCGCAAAAAAACAGATTACTTATAAAAACTCTGAAAAATTATCTATTGTTTGGAAAAAGCTCAGTTACGACAACATTTTCAACAAGGCAAAAGCGGTTTTCCTTATGTCAAATTTAGTGTTAATTATGATTCCTAGATGGCACTGTCGTATTCTTTAGCAACAGAATCAAAGACAAAATTTGCACCGATTCCAAACAAACGAAAAACCACTTTGACATTGATTGCTACGAAACATATTTTATCTATGGTGACATGGACAGCGCCATCTGAAGGAAAGCTAAGAACTAAGAAAAAAAACAACGAGGAAAACGCTCATTCTCAGAATAAGCGCTCATTATATACGACTTTTTATTTTTTTGTTCTAATGTCACGTCTTGCTGGCCAGTGATGCGGTTGTTTTCAAAATAAAATCAGTTTTTTGTGTATTACTTTCAAGCATCTTAATAAAACTAATACGTAAAAAAACATTTCGTTTAGTCGGTAAATTCACAGAACAATAATAAGAAAGTCACTTTATATAAACTTTATATAGTTAATATAAACAATATAGGATAACAAAATAAAAAGAGATCAGGCGCAATAGATTTTCCATTTAATACACTTGACCTACTAAGTTAAAGTAAAGAAGCCTGCGTTAGATTTTTAAATTTACTGAAATCCTTAGAGTTGACATCCCGCATTCGTTATGAAAACATATCAAATAATGGTTTATCACTTTCCTTAGACATCTGGAGATGTTTTCTTCAATTGGGACACAACTTGTTTATTCGCCCAAGGGGCACAATCGTATTGACAGGAACCTCCAAGAGGCTTCAATTCCATGACCACTTTAGTTTTACTTTATTTTCAAATTTTAAAACCTTTTTCCTGGCAACTTTTTTAATCTTAAATTATTATTATTACATACGGCTTGAATACTCACGTGTGATTGTTGTTGACCATATGCCAACCTTGATAATGCCGAAATTGTATCGGTGAAACGGTTGGGATATAGTCAACAACAATCACACGTGAGTGTTAAAGCCGTATATAATAATAATTTTTTAATCTTACTCGATTATTTATCCTTATCCCTCCAAAAATATAACAGTAGTAATATATTTTTATGTAAGATGAATTCGTCCTTTTGCGAGCAAACAGGTTAACAACAAGGCATCACATATAGATCTACACGCGTAAGTTTGCCGGTGGACACTTGAGGAACTAATGCCGCCTTTATGAAACGTCCCATTTTGACAGTTATTCTGTGGCCGCGTTGTACCCATAAATAAAACTCATACTCGTAGATTTATAAAGCCAAGGAAACACAATGTTATAAAATCGAGTTTCAATGTTTGTGACACATTCTAATGTGTGTGTAATGTAATGAAGTAAGGGTACACCCCTAGTGTAAACCCAACAAATCTTTTCCTACATAAGAAAGTCTTTAGTTTTTTTGAAAAAAATTACACCTCACTAACAGAAACTATTATAATTTTCAACTAAATACTAAAATAAATAAAATATATTTAGCACTGTAAAATTGGGCACGTAGGGATTGCTTTATAATGATCAGTACTATTATTAAAACAATTAAAAAATTATAACTCGATATATTTCGGCCCTCGGTATGGGGCCGTCATCAGTCGAATGTAAAAAAAAATTGTGACATATAATTTAGGTATCATAATAAAAAAAATATACATATCTGAGGAGTATTAGTATTTATTATACTCCTCAGATATGTTATAGACAGAACCGAAACCTTAAATGCACACTCAACAAGACACAACAACTCACCATCCCCAACAACCCCAGCAACTCATCTCCTGGAACATCCCCTTGCCGACGGCCACGCTGCAAAACATGCACCATGATTAACACCTCTACACATATAAATACTCACCACACTACCAGCACCTACAAAACACAACCCAACACAACATGTACAACCAAAAATTGTATTTACCTACTAGAGTGCCGACATTGCCCGGCATTCTAAGTAGGTGAAACCAGAAACGCCTTACACATCCGGATGAACAACCACAGACATACATCAACTATACAAAACAACGTCCTAACCATTCCCACACACACACGCTTACACAACGTCACCTTCAACGACTGCTTCTCCGTTCGCATCATTAAATCATTCACTCGACCATTAACTGACATAGACCTAAAAACCTGGGAGACGTCATATATCTGGTCACTTGGTGCTCATTATGGACCTGGACTCAACAGACAGCACTGACAGACATGACCCGACCGACCGACGAATTAGACCGCTCAAAATTTCAAGTAAAAACACCAACAACATCACACAACCACCTCACCACCATCATCCATCGTCCAAGAAGAGCAGTGATTAAATAATATCAAAAATAACCAACATCATTTTTAGAGAAACCAACTTTATTATTTTTTAGAAAATAGTTTAAAACTAAAATTGTTTACAAGTGTCACTTTTACTTTTTATTTTTTTATTTTTTTATTATGATGCCTAAATTATATGTCACAAATTTTTTTACATTCGACTGATGACGGCCCCATACCGAGGGCCGAAATATATCGAGTTATAATTTTTTTAATTGTTTTAATAATAGTACTAATCAAAAGCTCTTAAAAGTTAAATATAATATATTTATAAACATTTATAATGATCATTAATATATTTTCAATGCATGTGCTCGTAAAGGCCCACTTTTTATGCATCAAAATCGAACAAAAAGTCGATTATTTTGCCCTAGGGCTTTATTATTATTATTTTTTTTAATTTATTTACAATGGTTGGCTAACCTGCAGCCTTTCCTGTGTACCATAGATGTTATACTTTTTTTTCCACTGTTTAACGGCTCTGGATTCAGTCCTTTTGAGCCAATTATAATTTAAAGTTCACAAGATTATATTTATTTTCATTTCCTCACACTATGCATTGAAAAACGTAGTATGATACACGGGCGTAAAAGCAATAAATTACTCGGTTACGTTTAAAACACTCGCTACGCTCGTGTTTTAAATCGTCCTCGTAGTTTATTCCTTTTCGCCCTAGTAGCATAAACTACTAAAATATATGTTATACCAAGTTTTACCAACGAAAATAACACGTTTGTTTGGCTCTCAAAAGCACCGCATACGCGCTGCAATAGAATACGGTAACCACCCTGCAGCGTCCTCGTTCACCGGAAAACTTACGTGTGTAAACCTGTACAACAAATTCACCACTTACCTCACATGTAGTTCGAGACGTCAATAAACAATACAAACGCACAATTCAATAACAATAATAGCATGCAGCGAACAATGTAATGATAATTCCATTGCTCTTTCGTCGCTAACCACTGTACCGATTTATAGAACCTAGCTACGGAATTCACCAGTATAAGTTGAGACATGGGGTATGGTATGTTCCAACTTATATTAAACAATAAATGTCATCTATGATGCAAATTTTAGCTCAAACAAAGAAAAATATAATCTCCAATACTAATCACCCATTCAATTACGAAAGTACGAAAATTGAAGAAAAATAAGTTGAAATGAAAAAAAAAATATTCGCAGAAGCGAGTCAACAAGCTTTGCCATATTATATTACGAAAGTCCAAAGGTTTTATACTATCACAAAAACGTACTCGGCCTAGCAAGATTTAGCATAGCACGCAAATTGCAAACTTTCAGTAAACCTAAGGGGCCGTTCACATCATTACATTAGCATTAGAGGGGGGAAGGTCTGGTCTATGGATGATGGTAATAGCGTAAGCACAGATGGAAATAATGGGGCGGGGTCTTGCCAAAAGAAAAAACTCAATACCAATTGATCTTTTGATACAAACAATGAAAATGACATCAATTTTGTGAGAGCGTTAGATATATTAGATAATGACGAAAGGATGACAAATTTTTTGACAGAACCGTTCGGCAAATTGTAAAACGCTCGCTGCTCTGTGATTTGCCGAAGGCAAATTGTAAAATACTTCGTCATTTTCTAAAAATCAGAAATTGAAAGTCTTTTATCTAAAAGTCAAAAATAGGTGCGACGATGAGTAGAGCGAGGAGGAGCGTGTTAGGTTTACATGTAAATTCATATTGGCAACCGAGCGAAGCGGAGCGGAGTGAGGCTACCCCAATAGTATTAACAGAAAATTTTTAAAATGCCCATTTCTACGATATGACGATGACGACGCAAATTGTAAAACAGCGAGCGTTTAGAAACTGACGACACCGTTTGTAAACTGATGAATTTTACTATTTGCCTGCACCGTATACATAAACTTTAGAGTACTTTTAAAAGATTATCCTATGTTATGCCAGTAAACTGATCCAAAAACCTTCTTTGCATCTTTCATCCAGTAAGACCATCCGCGACTGGCCGGTATCACTTACAGTAACAGTCGGCCTGCGCCCGCGCCGACAGCGAAACGGTATTTATCACTGCTATTGTACCGTGCCCTTTACACAGCTTTCACTGAAGGGTTGGTGATGTATACAGGATGTGTATTAAATAATTTCAATTTAACATGGGTAGAAACACAATTTAATGTAACAAATTTGACAAAGAGAGCATTCATTACTTGCTACCTCATTTTTAGGGCTCCGTACCCAAAGGGTGCCAAATGGGACCCTATAGTCTCCGCTGTCTGTCTGTCTGTCACAGGGATGTACTAAATAGGTAGCCAGTTGAAATTTCCACAGAGTAGGTATTACTACGGCTTCTATCACGCACCGACAATTTATTGTTTTATACCGCTCCCGAGGCAAAATAGAAAAAAAATCAGCCAAGTGCGAGTCGGAAGGGTTCCGTGCCATTATCTATAAAAACGGCAAAAAAAACATGTTTGTTGCATGGGAGCCCCCTTAAACATTTATTTTATTCTATTTTTTAGTATTTTTTGTTATAGCGGCAACAGAAATACATGATCTGTGAAAATATTAACGGTGTTACTACAAAACGGTGTTTAACTTTAGACAGTGTTTAAATCTGTTGCTGTCAGTCACTCTTTTACGATATGAAACAAAAGGCGACAACGACAGATTTAAACACTGTCTAAGTTAAACACCGTTTTGTAGTAACACAGCAACTGTCTAACTATCCCGGTTCTTGAGCCTGATTACAGACGGACAGACGGATGGACAGCCGAGTCTTAGTAATAGGGTCCCGTTGGTTACCCTTTGGGTACGGAACCCTAAAAATGTGTGTGTACCTACTACTGCATATCCAAACGGACTTCGTGAGATAGAATACCTTACGGGTAGATATGTTTGTCTGTACGTATATTAGTTGCTGCGTCTTTGTTCTGCGCGCACGCAACAAAGGCAAGATATTGGTTTGATTGTCATAGTGACATATGATGATTGTTTTATGCAATCAGGACATGGATTTAATATCACTGGTTCAACTTTATATTTCTCTTACACCATTTGTTATAAATCTTTAGAAACCAAACCATCTCACGGCTTCACTGAGATTTGAAATGCATTCTGAAATTTTTCCTTTAATTTTTTTTCCTTGTTCACAACAGTTCACACCTGGGAACACCCTTGACACCCCCTCGGAGATTTATGTCGTAACGATATGTTTTATGTGTTTTTTTCTTTACTGCTATTTCTATGATTTATTTATATTATATATTATATTAATAAAATTGCTTCGATTTTTCTAAGCAATATTTTCCTTGTATTTTAGTGCAAGAATCGTATAAGTGGTTTCAAAGAAATAACCAATTTTACTCATGCTGTTTCTTATACGCGAGATCAATTTTCTAAAATGAAGTTGTTTTTAATAGTTAAATTAACAATATAATTTTTTTCATCATTTTTAAACAGACCATTAAGAGAAATAACTTTATCAATAGAGTATATTATGGATGTCGCTGGGAAGAGGCGCCTTGAGCGTGCGTGTGTGTGTGTGTGTGTGTGTGTGTGTGTGTGTGTGTGTGTGTGTGTGTGTGTGTGTGTGTGTATGAGAGAGAGGGTGTGTGGGTGTGTACGGCGTAAATACGGCGATAGGGCTCGCCACTTACCCATCATGCTAGGAAGTTTTAATCGTTGCTGAAACGTTGGTGGCATTTCATAATCCATACCATAGAATAAATAAAAGTACTACGTCAATACTCGAGAAAAGCTCTGAAACCTCCTCAAGGATTTCTGTCGTGACGATACATGATATCCTTGAATGGATATCTATTTATAAAGAGCAAATACAAACAGACAGCCGTTACATTTTATAAAACATGGCTTCCACAAACTCATTCACATCTTCTTGCATAAAAACATCAAACCACATCAAATAACATGCCTTACCAACACTTGTAGACATTTGTCTTAACTTTTATTAACAAGCACTAAAGACTATTCATGAGCAAAACATTATAGAAGTCGATGTAAAATGGTAGTCAAGCCATTCAACACTCCATTCAACACTGATATCAGCAAAAAGTTACGCTCGCGACATCGGCATCAGGCTATAGAGGAACTGTAGTACAATAAATGCAAACATACTCGTATTACTTAAAGAATAATATGTTTATAAATAACATATATAAATATGTTTTAAATTAGCTAACATTTTTTAATTTTTTGGCGAAAACGTCTAACCCGAGAGGCAGTAAACAATTTTGATGCCGCGTTTTAGGGAGATTTTTAGGCAGTGGCGTGCACAGAACTTTTTGCTGGAAAATCAAGCAATTGGTCAAGAATAACAATGAAAAAAATATGAAAAAAATTTAAATGTCACTTTGAAAAAAAAAAATGTATGACGCCAGGGTAAACAATGAGTGAAAATTTCCAATACAAACTTTGTTTTTTCAAAGTGATATTTAAATATTTTCATATTTTTTTTATTGTTATTTTTGACCAATTGCTTGCTTTTCCAGCAAAAAGTTCTGTGCACGCCACTGCTTTTAGGGTTACGTTCCCAAAGGGTAACCGACGGGACCCTATTACTAAGACTCCGCTGTCCGTATATCTGTCCGTCTGTCCGTCTGTCACCAGGCTGTATCTCATGAACCGTGATAGTTAGACAGTTGAAATATACACAGATGATGTATTTCTGTTGCCGCTATAACAACAAATACTAAAAAAACAGAATAAAATAAATATTTAAGGGGCTCCAATAAAACAAACGTGATTTTTTTGCCGTTTTTATAGATAATGGTACAGTACCCTGCGTGCGCGAGTCCGACTCGCAATTGGCCGTTTTTTTTATCATCATGTTGTAACTAACGGGATTTGATTCCATTCAACTATCCTTTCGGCAGCCTATGTTCGTCTACTGCTGGCAATATTTCGCCGCTCTTGGTGGTCCTCCGTCCTTCTCATCCACCCGCAACGTCCTTCAGGTCTTCGGTCCAGCAGGCACGAGGGATTTTTATAACATAAAAATTACTTGACGGATTTTAAATTATGTTTTTTTTCAAGAGCCTAATTTTGGTCAAAAGAATGCATTTGCTGGTTGATTTGCCTCCAAATTACTTATCCAAAAATTTCGGATTAGTAGATATGTTTTTCATTTGTCATATAGTCACATCCCATCTTACAACAAGGTAGCACGAATGCAAATGCTAAAAGAGTTTTATATTATAGACTATCTAAACTTTGAAACAAAATGTATAAGTTTGTTTCCTGTGTGATCAAACAGCATGTTTTTTCTCTCTCCACCCTTTTTTGTATTCATATGACAATAGCTTTTCTTCTTCTCATTTTTTTTTCATATGACAATAGCTTTTCTTTCTCTCCTTTTGTCATCTTTCCAGCAACTGTACCTCGCAACAATTCAGCTCCATCCATCACAACGTTGGACACGCGTTCATTTGTAGCGTAATTAGTGCCTGCGCGTACGCATATTCACATGTACTGTCCGCAATGCTAATCGCTAAACACTTTACAACTGTCACACAAAAGACAACATTATGTTCCCGTAGGCGTCTGCTCCCTATATGTCAATATAAAATGTAATGTAGGTACTGTTGTTAGCCACACTTTAATTTGAATTCAGAACAAGTTCAGTTATCTTCGTTGCTGATTGTACTTATACGTCATTAATCTACATAACCAGTAGGTCGGTACTGTTTGTTTTTGTGTCGAAATCAGAGTTATTATAATGTTGTACTCTTTTAAGACATTGTGTATTGTGTGGATGCACCGTTGGTTTTGTTATAATTTTGGTCGATTAAAAGCATACTATACTCTACATTTTCGCGAATTTACCGTATTCTGAACAATAAATAATAATAGGTTTTTACCTATGAAATTGCCAAAATTTTCTAACAGATCCAAGAGTTCATAATTCCTGTAATTCAATAACTATTTCGATTAGTTGTTTTTTGTTTAAAAGTTGATTTCAAGATTTGACATCTACGTATTAAATTCGTCCTAAACGCCATCTATTTCCATGATAAGATTCGTAATGATTTTTTGCAGCTGACACTTTACATAAATTAAATTAATGTTGCTGTTAGCTTAATGTTGTCTCATTCGTACAAATAAGAAATTACATAATTTGGATTTGTCATTCCTAAAAACATGCAAAAATGTTAGTACTGGAAATTGAGTTTCCTTCAAATTCTCCATAGAAAACGGCAATTTCATATGTAAAGATCTTATATTATAGCCATTGTTTTCTGCTCTTAGTATAATTTATAGATATAAACAGATTTATTACATAAATATACAAATGGAATTAAATAAGATCCTTAAATATTTTTTTCACATTTGTATTGTATCAATACAACAGTACATAAACGCAGCAATTAATTCTGGATGAAACAAGCTCTGAACCGGGATTTCAGAGTTTTAAGCAGAACTTTCTTATACTGGGTGTTCAGATGATATTGCGGAAGCCAGAAACTGGTGATAGTACTCGTCCATCTAAAAACCTTTTACTATAATTATCGAGTCAACCCTCAAATCGCGAAAAAGAGATCAGCTGTTTCATAAAAACTCCAACAAAACGTGGTTTATTTCACGATTTCTCAATTTTTTTTTTCAGAAATGTTGTTCGTGTTTCCGGCTTCCACAACATCATCTTAACACTCTGTATATGTCAAATATACTTAAGGCCCTTAAAGCCATCTAAATTTGACCCTCTTCCCTTATGTTAAGGGAAGAGGGTCAGATTTTGATGCGTTTTATTTAGGATATACTGGATAAACTAGGATTCGAAATCACCGTAATGTTTCTGTCTAACGTTACCGATGTGCGTTTAATTCACGACTGTACTTCCTTTTAATGGCTTATTCAGTGTTACATTTCAACAAAATATTTTCGGGAACGTTTTGTTAATTTACAGTTTTTACAAAAAGCGAAAACAATGTATAAAATACATTATCCAGATAAATAAAATAATAATTTCTGCGAATACTCTATTAAAAACTTGAAGTTTGTAGTTAAAATCTAATAAAATGTGTATAATTGATAAAGCAGATCGTAAATAAAACCGTTATTCGATGTATACATAAACTGTTGTTAATATTGACCTTAATAAAAATTGTAATATTACTATAATAAACATTACTAAAAAAACTTTTAAATATCATCTTGATTTAATTGATTAAACGTCATAAAATACCCATCTTCGAGTTTAAAACACTTAAAATGATATAAATGTTGATTGCAGAGTATTGAAATCTAATGAACAAGTTAGTTTTGAAGTGCGGCTTTGCATTACAAATAAATATATTTGCTTTCAACAAATAAACATAATAAATAACACGCAACACTGAGCGTTCATTACAGCAAATTCTGTTTATTTTAGAACATTAATATCTAAAGCAAGCGCTGTGGTAGGCCCTATTGAATTTATCTTTACATCTTTTGGATGCCCGTACACGGACTCACGGTTTTGACAATATTATCAATAAAAATCGTTGTTTTGTAAAACACCCGTTCTACATACAACTAATAAGATAATTTAGGATCATCTTTTTGCCGAAAAAATATTTTCAACTGTGATCATGTGTGAAGTTATTAAATTTTCCGACCTATTACACGCAGTAACTTAAATTAAATTAGCAGCAGATTAAATTAAGTTCAAATTTAAAAATAATAAATATAAAACGTTTTTGAGCACTAGATTTATTTTACAACATAGTCCTTAAATATGTAGAGATCTTACTAAAAATAAGTAACATGATTGATTTGGTTTCGATAAAGGAAATATTTTTTATTCAACACACGTTATTTTACATCGTACGTAACTACAAAAATAACTTTGAATAATAATATATTTAACTAATATCCTTCTACATTCATGATGTTTGTAACTTTTTCTATCTTAAACCAAACCTATCAATAAATGTGCGGGCGCCCATGGAGTTATTCCCATCTTGGCTTTCACTAGCTCAGTATTCATCCAAGCATTTTGCTGTTTTCGATTGATTCTATGGAGTATTGTGATCTTCCAATAGCCTCTTTACCGTTAACTTTGGTGAATCGTAGGTCTATTTCGAACTGAACCCATTTAGATTAGAGGTGAATCAATTGAACATTTCGCTCTGATTGCTGCAATTCAGATGGTTTTGAAGATTGGGCTCGTTTGTGAAAATACGCTTTTAAAGATTTTGCTGTACCGCTATTCAATTTATTACTTTTTTTAGTCATTCTTTTTTACAATTCTTGCATGAAATTTTATCAAAGGATTGTCAACACTATGCTTTTGGGATTAATTTGTTTTTATATTTCAGTGGAACTAATGGTAGATTTTGAAATTGAAGTGTGGAGATGGGTAGATGATTATTTATCTTTGTTTGTTGAGACCCGGACTTTGAAACAAACAAAGATAAATAATCATCTACCCGCCTCCACACTTCAATTTCAAAACCTACTTACTTAATTTTTTTTTCTCTTTTGTCTGTCAATCATCCACTTTAATATATTATATAAATTTTACTTAGTTCCACTGGTGCCGACAAATAGTCGAAATATATCTGGAAATAATTGTTGTAATAAAGTGTTTTTATAGATATAACTATGTAAATAAGTTCTCTTTAATATTAATTTATTTAATTTTTACATTTCATAAATTTATATAACTCCATCATAAATTTCCTTCGCTTTTACGTCCAACAACCTTTACTCTGACCTCATAACTAATACCTCAGCAAGAGATCGAGCTATGAAATAAAGTGTGCAATATTTTGTACAAAGATAACCGATTCAGACCACCAACACTGCTGAGTTCTAACCTGTTACTCAGTTAAGACTTTACCAGTTCTTTACATCAAATTGATTCTTAGTTGTTTGTGTACCACCAAGTCTTTAGACCACAAGAGTAGTCAACTTTTATCTCTATTGCTAGCAGCTAAGAGCTTGGTTCGGCCTTTAAAGGTTTGGTTGCGAAGTACTAGGTTTCTACCCACTGACTGTCGGCTAACTCAGATTCCTAGTAATTTTATTTTCTTTGAAGTTTCCGTTTAAGAAAAAAATATTATATTTATATCTTCACTAGTATTAAGGTAAGTAGGTAGATGTGTGTGTAGGTTGTTAAAGAAATAATTTTCAATTTCTTGGGACATTTAATCATGCAAATTGATGTTGTTCTGAGATTGTGCAATAAATTCATGTATAGTTTCTCTATGAGTAAAATGCTCAAAGGATTAATTTTATTTATCACATAGCTATTTTTATAGTGGTATAAGAAAAGCAAAGGGATGTATATGAAGCCGTGTATCAATATCAATCACCTGCGAAAAAAAAAACCTTCCTCTCTTAACTATCTTTGAATAAGTTTTCGTACAGATTCATGAGTTCATAATTTCTGTAATTCATTTGCTATTTCCATTATTTGTTTTTTCTTTAATAGTTGCTTTCCAGGTTTTATATCTACGTATTAAATTTTGTTTTTATTTGCAGTTTGATTACAAAAATGTAATCTTCAAAGACAGTTCGTCCTAAATGTCATCCATTTAAATGATAAGATTCGTAATATTTTTTTACAGCTGACTTTTTTATGAAATTAAATTAAAGTCGCTTTTAGCTTAATGTTGTCTCATTCATAAACAATTTTTTTTCATTTGTTTTAGTAATTCCTAAAAAATGGAAAAATGTTAATACCGAAAATTGAGTTTTCTTCAAACTCTCCATAAAAAACGGCAATTTGATATGTAATTATGTAATACTAGCCAGGACCAACGGCTTAAGACGATTACCGTCACCAAATTAACAGCTCGATGTTTGTCGGTACGAATATCGACAGAAACGACATTGAAATAACGTTCATATCAGCGCGCATTGCATAGTGACTGTTACGACGCTCGCTGCGTCCTTGATAGGGTGAAATAGGAGAAAATAATACTTTTCACATGGACGTGATCGTTTGATTGAATAATCATATGTTGAGTTTATAGATATCAAGTTTATCTATTTATCAAAGCATACATTTATTAAATCAACCAAACCGCTTAGGAGCAGTAGGGATTTCAAGACAAAAAATAAATAACGTGCTTATTTCCGAGGGAGACAAATGTGCTCCTACTGGTTTTGAACCCACGAGATCCGGATTAGCAAACCGAGGCCAAAAAATAGATAACAGGGGAACTAGCATAGCAGATAAAATTGAGCTTTAACCGCTCGATATAATATGTCTATCCCTCTCCAGGTAGATCAACAGAGTGAGAAAGAGCACTGTATAGTTTGCTATGCTAAACAAGCAAGAAATAAATCTGCCGTATAAAAAGTCATAAACAAGTGACGAAGATCTTAAAACGCATATTTGTTTCGGAACCTATGCTAAACTACAATATTCCTGAAAACCGGAAATCTTTTACAGAGTTGGCAACACAGTCTGCTAGGTATGTATAATATTCAAACCTACGTAAATACGTTTTAATTTATGCAAATATATCAAAAGTGAGCGAATAATTGCAGAGTAGAGCGGGCTTTATTGTAAAATTATGGTTTCCAGATTGAAATATTTTACAACTTTTGTAAATTGTTGATACTATCTGTATTATTAAAGTTATATATCAAATCTGTATTCTAGATCAGATTATTACTGTAGATTAATATTCTAGATATGACTGAAGATTATAGCTAATTCTGTTACAAATATATTTAGACCTGTACTAGAATCTAAAATGGTTTGAGAGTTTAGGCGTTTTGGGATTAAAAGTGAATATCCTTTATATTGCATAAGCTTTTCTGGCGATGTGTAAATATTTTAGCGTCCCTGTTACTCCATATGCCAAAAACCCTCAGTGCGAGAGGGACGGATTCGAGGAAAAGTAGCAAAAATACGGTTTTTAGTAATATAAAATTGAATACATTTTACATTTATAAAAAACCGTATTTCACCGGGTGTACCGAGTATGGACTCGCATCAGACTTGCATTTTCACAGTTCACACTCGGAACACCTCTGAAACCCCCTTGAGAATTCATGTCGAGACGTAATATTTATTTATTTTATTTACGTCGTAGGAAAAAAATGTTCGATGGCCTTTTCAACAAAATATTTTCGTTTAACCCCCCACGGCCTAGTGCGCACGTGGTGTTCCAACCGCGCGCACAACCTGCGCCCGCGCAATTATGTCTTAACACTGAGCGCGCATGACAGGGGGCGTGGCCTACGTCTCGTGCGCATTCCCGTCACTCGAGGGCTCGGATTCCTACCCTGGACGAGACCACTGACCCATGAATTAATTAATGCTGGGTATCTTGACCTGGGGTAATTGAAAATGTATGAATAACTTTGTCTAATAAACGTTTTGAGAAAATTAAACTTTCATCATTATAATATACTCGTAACTCTAAACCACTTTTTATCCAGATTAATTAGAAACTAAGGCATAGAATCGAAAACAAATGCTGGACTATGTAACTTTATCGAAACTAAGTGTGTTCAAATCTCGTTTGGACCCTGTAATTCTAAGTCTTTTTAAATATTTTGTATGCCTTTACGGCGGAACATAGCTCACTACTTTTGTAAAACCATCTTTATTTCTTGCCTATGTTGGACCAATAAATGCTTTGATTTGATTTGATTTGACTAAGTAAATATTAAATATAAATAATCCCGTTTAACAATAGAGTCGCGCGTAGCTAGGGTTTGGTTCAGGACGGGGTAAAAGCAAGAAACTATATTTAAAGAACATACACAGGGTGTTAATACGATGTTGCGGAAGCCCGGAAATGGCGATAGTACTCGTCCATATATGAACAACTTTTATTACGGCACCAAACCTCCAATCGCAAAAAAAAAATCAGCCGTTCCATAGAAAAATTGACCAAAATCTATGAAGCAACAGTTTTTTTTTTCTGATTTCTCGTATTTCATGAATAGTTGTTGGTATGGACGAATACTATCACCAGTTTTCGGCTTCCGCAACTTTATCATAACACTCTGTATACTTAGCGTGACCATTTTTATTTTTGCTCAAATCGGGACATAATTATTACTGCTACAGAATCAGTGGCACAATGAAAAAACATACTTTTTGCACATAAAAATCAAGACCATTTTTGCAAACAAATTATTTTATTTCAGTGTAATTATGAACTTTCACCAAGCTGATACTGGAAATCTACAATTTTAGATCTAATAGCAATATCTTTGGTGCCGTCGTTTTAAATCGTAAAGTATCAATTCAATCAAAACAAATAGACATTTGAATTTTTTGCGCCGTTATAATAACAACTAAATAATACATTTATTTTATTCCAGCTAATACAGCTATAATTTACATGTCCTTAATTCAAATTACATAAAAATTATATTTAAATTAAAATAGGATATTTAAAAGAATTATAGCATAGCATTCTCAAATGCTTTCCACGGGGACACCGGGACGTATTGCCGAAAAAAGAGACAGTCCCGTTCAAAACGGGACGTACGGTCACGTTATGTATACTGTACTTAAGACTGTACCTGAGCCTAGAGCATGACCAACTCCAGGCTATCTAGGATTCGTTTGAAGAAATTCGGACTATCCTTGTATTGAAAAAAATATATTTGGTTTATTAATCTTTTCTCTAGGGATCTTACGTATGAACAATGTACTAAGATTTATACTTTTGTCAAAATAAAAATTTTGCACCCTCTTTTTTTGGTTTTCAAACGTTCGCTCCAAAAACGCGGTTAAGAGATCAACTTGATTTTTTTTTCATAAAATTATATTATGTAACCTAAATTCAATATTTTTTTCCCTACAAAATATTTCAGTATTAGCTAAAAACACACCAATCTGTTGTTTCGCTGCGTATCACTAGTATTACGCGTCCAAGAAAAAGAGGCCAAAGAGCCAACATATAATCGCCTCTATAATCTTGCTTTAGTTAAGCACATTTTTGATGCTTGGGAAGAAAAGCAGGATGCATTTGGTGTATTTTGTGACCTCTCGAAAGCCTTTGATTGCGTTAATCATGAAACACTCTTATGTAAATTAGATCACTACGGAGTGAGGGGCAAATCTTTGGCGTTAATGAAGTCGTATCTTAGTGATCGTATTCAAAAGGTAGACATTAATGGGGTAAAATCATGTGGAGCATTAGTTAAAATGGGTGTCCCGCAGGGTTCCATATTGGGGCCCTTGCTGTTTTTAATTTACATAAATGACCTTCCCTATTTAATTAAAGACTTAACTAAGATAGTACTATTCGCAGACGACACGTCACTTATTTTTAAAGTTAATAGACGTAAAGATATCCTTGACGGCGCGAATACAACTTTATCACTGGTGCTTGATTGGTTTACTGTAAATAATTTAGTTTTAAACGCAAAAAAGACAAAATGTATAAAATTCACGTTACCAAATGTTATTCAAGTGGATTGTAATTTGCTTTTGCAGGGGTCCAAGCTGGAGTTAGTTAACGAAACTAAGTTTTTGGGCATTACGGTAGACTCTCGTCTTCAGTGGGGTCCCCACATAGAAGCCCTATGTGGTAGACTTAGTTCGGCCGCATACGCTGTTAGACGCATAAGACAAATTACTGATGTAGATACTGCTAGACTAGTCTATTTTAGTTACTTTCACAGCATTATGTCATACGGCATGCTGTTATGGGGTAGAGCCGCGGATACAGACGCAGTCTTTGTTTTGCAGAAGAGAGCAATTCGGGCTATTTATAATATGAAGCACCGGGATTCATTAAGAGAAAAGTTCAAAGAAATTAATATATTAACTGTTTCTTGTGAATATATTTACCAGGTCCTTAGATATGTTAGAAAAAATGTTGAGTCTCTCCCAAGGCTTGGTGAGCAACATTGTAAGGAAACCAGAAATAAGTATAAACTGGCTTTTCCAAAAATCAGACTCGCCAAAGTGAGTACCTCTTTCGTAGGACATGGTATAAGATTTTACAATAAACTTCCAAAAGAGGTCCTTACTTTGTCAGAGAATAAGTTTAAACAGTATATTAAGCAGGGCCTACTGAAAAAGGCATATTATAAAATAAATGAATATTTGGATGATGGTGAAGCATGGTGTTATAGTGATACTGATTTTGATGATAGTAGGTAATAATTTAATTAATTAATTAATATAATTTCCTAACTTTTGATTCCTCTTAAGAGTTAACATTAATTAATTACAGACTGTAAAAGGAAATAGACTATATGAGACAGGTAGGCAAA
Organism: Ypsolopha sequella; assembly: GCA_934047225.1. Classification (NCBI taxonomy): domain Eukaryota; kingdom Metazoa; phylum Arthropoda; class Insecta; order Lepidoptera; family Ypsolophidae; genus Ypsolopha; species Ypsolopha sequella. The sequence goes on along the minus strand of OW204004.1, from coordinate 16,513,111 downwards.
GATATATATGTTTTTCTTTTTTCATTAACCTGAATTCCTGCTGTCTTGTATTTTCTTATCCCTTGGTTAAAGTAGATATAAGTAATTCAATGTATAGTTTAAGTTTATGTTAAAAAAAAAAAGACATGATCTTGCCAAGTTTCTTGCCCGTTCTTCTTAGCAAGACTAATCGAATGGGCGGAGGTAGGCATGTATTTATATATGTAACCTATTACTATGTAGTATATAGGATGCGATTTGGTCGGCCGCCTGGATTCGTGCTGGGGGCTCGGTTGGTGATCATTGAACCTTGTTCCTGGTCCCTGGCCGGGTCTCCGGTATGGGTTCGGGCGGTTGATTGGATTTCACCTTGTATAATAATATATTACCTATAATTTTAATTGTATATATATTGCTACATAAATTAAATAAACATTTAATCTAAGTAGTTCATGTACATTTATTATTTTATTACATATATTTTTATAAGATTAAAATTTGACTTGTGAAACGTGTATTATATATACCTACTTTGCAAAATAAACTTTTTGAATTTGAATTTTGAATTTTCTATGAAAAGCAAATAAAGTCTTTGCCATTAGACTTATTGTGCTGGACGGGTAATAAAAAAGTTTCTAGAGTATGCCATCTTCTTAAAGCATGCGTACTCGTAACTACTTCAAATAGTCTAATTTAATTTGTAACTTATATACATTTAATACTAGCCTCCAAGGGATCTGGCTTAACTTTGACAAAACTTTGAGCTAGGTACATATTTGAATTTTTGGTATATTTGACTACCGAGACCATGGCCCAACTAGGGTGGGGCAAGTGCCTCTCCATGTCCAACCGTCACTACACTCAGTTCTGTCAATCATCCTCTCCATTTTATGACATTTTAACATTTTATATTTATTTTAACTAAGTAATTCCACTGACGCCGACTTTACAAGAAATGATTATTATAATAATGTTTTTTTATAGAAATATATAGTTTAAACTAAATAAAAAACAAATAAGTTTTCTTTAATATTTAATACACTCATGAAAGAAATTCTGCGCACGTAGCACGTAATTCCACGCGTTTTATCGGTGATAAAACGCGTGACAAACGAATTCGCACGGCAGTGCAACGAAGGCAGAATCTCTTTAAATTTCAACTTTTTCCCTAAAAACGTCGGTTCTCTAAGGGACGAGGTACGCAATGCACTCCATTGAAGAGGCCACAAAACCATCATAAAAGCAAAGAAACGGTGTCGCGCCGAGGTGCCGACTGCGATTAAAATAATGTACCCTGCGGTCGACTCCCTGATGAAAATGCCGAAGTAATCTCACCTAAGTATGGGGCTGTTTAAAAATAAAAGCGTTTGTCTATGGTTTGTCTTAACGTCGCGGCGACAGATTAGACGCTGTGGGTCTCGTAATTAGAATTCTGTGGTCCTTTCTTTTGTTGGCTTCGGTTTCATTCACTCGGTTTACGCTGGATTGTATTTTTTATTGTTACGCAAGAAATGCGAAAGACAAACTAAAAAAGGTCGGGACTTATTTCTCGTCTCTGTTGTTGATTGGCCCTCTAGTGGTGTTATAATAAATTAGGGCAATCGCAGCGCAAAATTGTAGTATTTTAACATCAGATAAACAATGTGGGTATTTACAAAACTGCTTTTGATGTTGCAATTACCTTATTGGAGTATGGGAGTAGATACAATATTTATGCAAATATTATTTTATATGTATACCTTCCTCGTAGATAAAAGTAGTTATTAGCGTTCCACTCCCTCACAAGTCTCTCATCATTCCAGGAGGACCTCCTGATCCATGGTGACAGCGTGTTCGACGTGATAGACAAGCAAGACCACCAGGCGGTGCGCACGGAGCTGGCCAGGACGCCCACGGACGGAGAGGACCGGGTATTTCTGTGCAGGATGAATGTGGCGAGGAACGCAAGGAGACAGATGCGGTTCGGAGATCAGAAGGTAGGGTTTTCATTGTAATGTGTAAGATTTTTCTCGACATGACATATCTATACAGCGTCTATTCTATATATCGAGCGCAGGTAGTTTGCCAACTTGCAATCCTCGTATGTCTTCCGTGCAGCTGAGAAGTGAAACTCCCTGGGTTAATTCGAATATTTATAACCCAGATTATTTAAAAGAAGAATGCTCTTCATCCTTGTTCTTATCGACGCATTCCATCAGGCACGGTGGTGGTCAAGAAAATACCGATTATTAAAAAAAAAGGAATACCCTTAAAAGAGAGATGCTGTATCGACAGGGCGTGCTAGATAGTTGAATAACCTGAGGTGTGTAAAGGATAAACCTCTATGGCTATGCTACATCCCATATATATGTATATATTTCTTTGCTATAACCATCTCTGCAAATAAAAATAAAAATGTCACTTCATTTTTAATCACTGCTAATCATGATAATCAAGATAACATTATACTTAATAAAACAATTAAAATAATACGATATTGAAAAGAAGACTACCGAAATAAGACTCGGCTGTGGCCATGAAACCCGTTTAAAACATCAAGAAGATATTTAAATCAAGACTTGGCTTCGGCCTCATATTTAACTGGACGTGAAAAATGAAACAAAAGACTTGGCTGTACGGGCTACTGTCCTTTGCCTATTCCAAGAAGGAACGAAAAATGAGAAAAAAAATTGCAAACTGTCACAACTTTAAAAGCTTGATATTTATAAATAATTTCTAAATGAAGAAAATACACTTCTATGGCACTTCAAAATGGTAACACTACGTCATTTAATCTTTATACTTTTAATGCCAGCATTTCAAACGACCATTGACATGATATTACCAGAATTTATATACATAGCCAACCATATAACCCCTAAAGAATGTCGAAAACTCATAGCCAGCTTGCATTTCATATCCTACGATCTACCAGAATCTTTTCCAGAGGCCATACAGACCATACCGAAAGATATCCCATGTATACATCTCCTACTTCACTGGAACAAAGGAAAAGAAAAATGGGAAGGTAAAGGAAAAACTCATGTTATAGTTGAACACAGATTACGGCAGCTTGGCAAGATTGATTTAGCCGATTGGCTTGGAAAGACAGTTTTCCATCAACTAGCTAAGGATATTAATGATTCGCTCTTGAATAAACCATTGGGTGATGCAGAAACTGAGACAGAACGATTGGTCAAATTTTTCAAGGATAGAGAACCGATAACTAATGTTGACGAATGGACAGTTTTTGATTCTATATTATGGGCTTATTTATTTGGCTTAATTATGTTTATGATTTTCCTGATATGTCGTATTTGTCTGCCTTGTTCCCAAGTGCTAAAAGATAGAGCGAAAGAAGATAAAAGATATAATGAAGAACTGAAAGAGTTAATTAGATGTGAGTCGAATTATAGTGATGATGATGAAATATATCCTGATGAAGGTTCATCTGTGTATTATGAAGAAGAAGTAAACAAAAGAGAAACGAAGGAAGAATAGGTTAAGATTCAGATGTGTTATATCAAATAGATTTCTTTTATACAAATACAGTCATTTTGCTCAGTAACATTTCCACTGAAGTCAAAACTTTGAGACCAAGGCTCAATATGCAAAGTTAATACTTGTCTCGGTACTTACTAACAAAATTATAATTGTGTAGACATATTTGTTTGACACAAAAACCGTTCACATCCGGAGAATTTCATAAGTTATGTTATATTTAATTTATATTGATATCCTGTCCACAAAAGTGCCGTGGACAGCTACATAAGAAGATAAACCCCAAAGTTTAAAGGCTTTCCATGACAATATATTGTTAGGGCTGTACAATTTAATATTGAACATGTCCAGTAATAATTCAGGCAAACCAGAAAGTATGAGTAAGTATTGCAAATACTTACACACTTTCGAGAATGTCCATAAACGTAGATATTCTTGTTATGTTATCTCATTTCATAATGTTAACAAGCCGTATTTTGATAACTATAAGATTTTCAGAAACCTTATGATTTTAATCTGAACATTATTTTTTTCCTACAACAGAAGCTTTGCCATCTACAAATGTACATCAAAATATATTTATTAAACTCTATTTGTCAATCTATCTATATATGTGTTCGGCAAATCAATTTATTTACATGTAAACCTAACATCGCATCACACCGATTGTCACCGCACTTTTTCGACTTTTGGTGAAAGATTTTCGATTTCATACTTTACGATCTGCCCAATTTTTCCTTCTGCCCACGACATATAAGTACATAAAAAATACTTACAGCCATAGTATCGGCTAGGCATGAAACACTCGAAATAACAAATGTTTGCAATCCGAGCTGGTCATTGCTTCGTATTAATAATCTTGCGCACGTGCGACGGCTTTTATGGGCCTTTCGTTTTGAGCTGAGTTGTACTGGAAGCTAGGAGTTATTTGCTATGCCTAGAATTGAAAACGTGTTTGAAGCGCATTACAAGACGAAACTCAAGTTAGATTTCTGATTAAGATTCCATGTTGCAATATAATCAAAGGGAACCCCCTTTAAAAATGTTAACATAGTTCTTGCTATTATTTCGTCAATTGAAAAAATATATTGAGGTGTTCACTTCTTCAGCCAGAATTGGCTTTGACAAAAATATGTGACTTACAATACTGTGGATTGAAAGCTATAAATTTATTGATCAGGATATTCTGATTAGATATATATATTTTGTTTTGCTTTGAGTTCTTTGATTAATTTAGTGTTCTATGTACATCTATGTTGGAGTTGCCATAATTATGCATAGCAAAACTTAATGCAGACTTATATAAGAATTCCGGGAAAATCCAGTACATCGTTCGTGTTCATCTGTCTATCTATCAACCGGATATTAGCGGAAGGACATTTGGACATCGACCGAAGGTTTGGAAGTATAAACCACCGCACCGACACTATCAAGAAGTAAAATTACCAAATATTACAATACAATAACTGAGCTCTTAAATTATACAACAAATAGCTTTGGCTTCTCTTCAACTGCAACCGTGTCCTTAAAACATAAATATTGATTTAATATAGCTAATATAAAATATTTACTGAACGGGGCGGGCGACGAAGCGTAGCCAGAGGCTGCGCCAGCGCATCCAACGATCATTTTATAAGTTTATGCGACACAAGACTCTATACTTAGACATTCGATGCGACGTCCGTCTGTCTTTTGCCTACATAACTCTATAATATTAGGGGTTGGATTGGAAATTCACTTTTCCATATTAACTATTTGTTTTTACTTACGTGTACGTGTAAGGTATGTAAATGCAAATATGTAGGCCATTTTGTAGAAAAATATCGATGTTTGGCTCACGAAGTCGGTTGCAGTAGTGACGTGTACAGGTAGTACAGATTTTAGGCGCGTTTGTGTGCATTTTGTACCGCTCCCAAGGTCACGCACACTAGAAAAAGTGCATGTGCATGCACTACTACAACCATAGCCAAACAGACTTCGTGAGACAGAATACCTGTAATCTAAACAAAAATCTATAACACCACACAATGTTTCACGTGCATTTTTAGTAATTTCTTGATATATTGCCAAACAGGAAGTACTCAAGATTTTCGTGTATCGATTCCGCAAATCGGACAAGAATTTTTCAAGTTTAAAGAAATCAACGAATCCCAAGAAACCCTAAAGGAATATTCAAAGTGGTGATTTTTAGTTCAAAAAAGAAGAAGGATTAGTCACGGGCGTAGCCTTTGACAACGGCTAGTGTATCCATAAGTTTATGCGACAGAATAAAACTAAAATACAATTACATGCACGCCTACGAAGATGATATTGTTTGCGATTTTATGTTAATGAAGAGGGCTGGATATTTTTTGCTGAACACTGAAAGATGGTCAAAGCAGGAGGTATGATATACAATGTGTAACAGAAAGGTGTAACCATCAATGGTATAGAACAACTTTTACTATGGATTCAACCCTGAAATCTCGAAAAAAAAATCTATACATTTCGGCCGAGCAGCATTGCATTTTCCTATGTTTACAGTGTTTGTTTCATAGTAAAACTTGTTCTAAACCATTGATTGAATAAGCTCTTCAAATATGGTTACACCTTTCTGTTACACGTTGTATACTTTCACCTAAATAATACGATTTTTAGACTGCAGCTTCTAAAATCCCGAATTTTTTACAAAAATATATTTTGAATTAATATTTTGCCTAGGAAACTGTAAATGTTTTAGTGTAAATTTCAAGATGGAAACTTAAATGCAAAACTACCCACAGACGGTGATTCCAACATCGAAAACAAAGGGCAACAGAACAGCTCATTAAACCCACGGACGCATAGACACCCAGGCTCCTGATATCGTAAATTAATTCCGAAGTCGGCCTATCAGCCTCTTGATGAAGTTACGAAGGACGGCCCACTAATGAGCTCTATCTGATGCGTTTCTTTACCACCTTAGCAAATTTTTGCGCTAGATCTAGCGCTTTTTATGAAGCTAGGTATGTAAAGTTGGCCAGATACATGGCAAATATCGCCCAATCTGATTAGTGATGAAACCAGACGCATGAATGAGATTTGAAGACATTTGCCAACATTTACTATGTCTGGATGAAGTTTCAAGGTCATTTTATTGTTTGCCTTATTGTTACTCACGCGCATACGCGGTATTGTTATGATAATGATGAGCCTCAAGTGACAAAAACTACAGCTTTACACTCATGACAAATGTGTAGATAATTCTAAATGAAAGTTAGAGATTTTGTCCAATCTAGCCCTATTTTGATCGCTAGTTAGCGCTCTATCGCTAGAGGGAGTCGACTTGCGCCTGCGATGACACGCGCGATGCGCATACGCAACACGCCCCTTGTTAGTGGAGATGGGTCAGAGTGGCCATACGGTACATGGTGCCATACCGGACCAGGGCCACCCGGTCTAGAAAACAATTACGTTTTATGAATAGAAATATTGATTTATGAATTGCCAAATATATTAAAAAAGGTTAACTTAACCATAACCATTATAAGGTAAATTTTCAGCTATTCAATGGATTCGATTGATGGTAGACGAATTCTTGCACTTTTATTTTAAAATCTATCGGTGTTACTACAAAACGGTGTTTAACTTTAGACAGTGTTTAAATATGTTGTTGTCGCCTTTTCTTTCATATCGTAAAAAAGTGACAGCAACAGATTTAAACACTGTCTAAAGTAAAACACCGTTTTGAAGTAATACCGTATCTATCTATCAATCTAATGTATCTTTCAATAGAAACAGTTTAATATCTAAAAGTAATAAGTAGTAAACAAAGGTGAAGCATAGCTGTGAACCAAAAGAATATGTTTATCATTCTTTTGTTTAATTTTCAGCATGAATACAGTGCTACAAGGATCTTTTGGCGCGTAGATGACAGTGAAAGGGTAGTCCAAGCAATGTAAGTTCTGATTTTGACCACGACCAATCTACGCGCCAAAAGAGCCTTAGTCGCACTGTACGATTATGTCGTTTTTGTTTCGTAATGAGCGGTTTTCTGGTTGTTTTTTTTTTTTCTTAGTTTTTAGCTTTGCCCTAGATGGCACTGTCCATGTCACCATAGATAAAATCTGTTTCGTAGCAATCAATGTCAAAGTGATTTTTCATTTGTTTGGAATCGGTGCAAATTTTGTCTTTGATTCTGTTGCTAAAGAATACGACAGTGCCATCTAGGAATCTTATTTAACACTAAATTTGACATAAGGAAAAACGCTCATTCGGCAATAATTTTCTTAAAATTCTCCTTTCATAATTCGAATCCACAAATAGTTTGCTCATTTTATTTAATTGCGTAGTGCGTAGTGCATTCTATGTTTTTATTTTTGTTTGTGAGCTGGAAGCGGGACTGCTTAATAACTTTTCATCACCTATTCGCCTTCAATAAGTCTGTAGCCATAAAAAAAAATTATATTTTGTTCTTTTATACCACTATTAGTTTACAAGCTATAAAGAGCCTATCACAAATAAACTACAAATTATATCGACTACTACGTTCAACCAAAGCAATAGGATGACCATCCTTTCGAAAACCATCTCTGTCCCAACCGAATAAGACTTTTGCCAATGGCCAATTTTGTTAGTCAGATAACAAAATCATTACTCACGAACGGTTAAATGTGTTCGGATATTCGGAACCGTTTGATTAGAAACCGGGCTCTAATTAATCAACATATGGTTTATTGCGCGAATACACTAATAAAAGATCTAATACATCGTAAACTATAGATAACAGCTGATTATGAGTGATCTGATGGTTTTATTGCCAGGTCTAAAGTAATTACTTTAAGAACGGTCGGGCCCTCAACGCGTCAGTTTTTTTTTTTTTTGTTGCAGCTAATCTCGGCTGTCTTCAAAATGGATGTAATAAGATCACTTTTATTCTTCGGCTAGGTAATCACCCTAATTTAGATAAAATAAGCAAATTTTATCGTTATTTACTTATGCAGGCTGGATTGTTAGCCGAAGAATAGCCGGAACACGATGTTAGTAACCACCTCTACGAGCAACTTTTACTACAGAGCCAACCCTAAAGTCGCGAAAGAAATATCAGCTGTTCCGTAAAAAAGGTACGGTCGACAAAAGAGGTGGAAAACCAGGCCCAGCGCAAACACTTTAAGACCCACAGGTGAAAGGATAGATAAAATGTGGAATACTTGGTCAATACAATACATACACACATGCACTATTGATTAAGTATTCTTCATCTCATCAATCACTCGTCAGTAGGTCTTAAGATAAGATAAAATAAGATAAGATAAGATAAGATACGTTTATTCATGAACGTAGGTGGTAATTTTATGTGCTCTACACTCTGACGAAAGGCGTATTAGTGTAAAATTAATTTAGCAGTAGCATGCATTCACTATGTTATTGCAAACTTATCGGGTCTCTAATGAAAATAATAGTATTTTAATTAATTAAACATGTCAAAGATTTAAATAACTACAATATCAACAACAAATACCTATGTCAGAATATAAAATTTGATTTATTTATCATTAAACTTCTCTTTCACTTTATTATAAAATTAAAATTCATTTATACTGAGATCTTTCCATTTTTGCGGAATTTTATTAAATTATTTACGGCCCATGGCAAATGCACTTCTGTGCTGTATTTATTAATGCACAATCTGTCCTTAGGATCAAAGTGTTTGCACTGAACCTGGTAACTTATCTCTTTTGTAGACCGTACCGTACTCACTTGACCAAAATGTATGGTAGAGCTGAATTCTTTTTCGCGATTAGGGGATGGGCTTAATAGTAAAGACAAGTCTTTCACATTTTTTCGGCTTTTTAGTGATTTTAAATCCAGCCAATATACTAGGTATTTGCGCAGTGTTCAAAATTATGCGTCATTATGCACAATATAAATAAAATATGATCCGCGTGGATATAGAAAGGGATTGAAAATGGCTTAAGGCATATGACCACGCTAAATAAGCAACTCGATGTGTGTCGGTACAAATATCAACGGAAACGACATTGAAATAATGTTCATTTCAGCGTGCCTTGAAAAGTGGCTTTTACGACAATCACTGCGTCTCCGGCTAGCGCAAAATAGGAGAAAATATTACTTTTCACATGGACGCCATAAACAAAAAAAAAATTTGAACTTGAATTTTTTAGATCTAAAAATTTCCTATAATTTGGTGAAATAATGATTAAAATCGCTTTAGGCGTTTGCAAGGAGTAAGAGAATTCTTGTGTTAATCATGTGAAACTTTCGACGACTTTCGATTTTTTTTGTCAAAACTTACAATAGAAAAACAGTTTATGAAACTTAAAATTTATTTTTGACTATATTTTTATGAAAGTTTTTGGACCACCCGTGAGGGAGGAGTAGGCCTTCAAAGACAGGTCCAAATTGCAGTTGGCGTATCCATTCGCCTTAAAGAACATCTTTCGAGACGTGACGAGTTAGGTTACGTCCCAATTTCTCTTACGCGTGAACATTCAATTACATGTAATACCACGTCCAGCCATCGCAGCCTATCAATTTGTCCGTCGAAGCCTATCGAGAGGTCGCATCATTCAGATTTTTAGGGTACCCCTGGTAAACGTAAACCACGCCAATTCGCAATGTTCACTTAATTTTAATATTTTTTCGTAAGATATATAGACCATTGAGTTTTAGTTAGTTAGACATAATAACCAAGATATTTTTGTGCGAAAAATTAATAAATTTGAGATTGATGTTTATGTTTATGTCAAAAAATTAGATTAAAGATTTAAAAATTTGTGTCTGGAATCAAATAGAACATTATTGGCACTATTGGAATTACCTATACACATAGATTATTTAATTACTTATATTACAACAAAACCGACCTGTAATAAGTGTATGTTATACCTACATTACATAAATAAATATACTTAATTTCATTTCGAACATGAAATTTGGACTGCAGGTTCCTTGTATGCCTTAGACTTCGCGAGCAAAACTCTTTTACTTCTCCACAGATACCAGGAAACTTACATTTTTCTATGTTTTTGTCATATATTGTACGTAATAACACGAAAACTACATGAAAAAATTATCATAGGAACCAACGAATGAGTTACAACAAAACTTTACTGGCTTTTTTATAAGCATCATAAGCGTTTTGAAAGTAAACTTGTTAATTATGCTGCCATCAATTCCGATCATAATATTTCAACGGGTTTTTGTTAGGTGTTTACATTTTGACTGACGTTACAATTTGGATGTAAATTAAAAGAACCCGTAACCGATGTTTTAATTTTTGCAATGAGAATCGTCTTAAATCTAATTTATCAGGTTTGGGCATTTCTGATATAGCGTCTGCCTTTCTATGGTGCAACAAATAATTCGTTGTTAATTGGCTGAAGTTCATTAAAAAAGTGATTGGGGCAATTATTGCCATGTCAATAATGATTATTGGGTCAGTATAATTTCAAGATTGATTGACAGAAATAAAAGTGTGAAGTGATGACATGGCATGTGCAAAATCCGAATTTAATCCGTCGGACATTTTTCTAGTCATAACGCTAAGTATTTTCAAATTTTAGCTCAAAGTACAATATTCTTACAATTTAAAAAGAGATACATATTTCGAATTCAATTTTGCTTTGGTTAAATTGTTTCTTTAAGAGGCCTGCGGAGCAAGCCTAGTTCATACAAACGAAATACCAAAAATGTTGTAAATCATAAGTATTCTTAAGGTAGTGTGTATTTTTTCCAATTGCATGACAGAATATCCCAAATATATATTAAATAAGAACACTGATTTAAACATGAAATATGCGAAAAATAAGCTTTCTATGAAAATTATGAATTGTTTATATGTCGTCTTTAAATCAGTATCCTTTCAAAATATATATTTGGGAACCTAGATATTCTGTAATCCAATCGGAATAAACACACACTATCCTAAGATAATCTATGATATACAAATGGTTTTGGTATTTCCTTTGTATAAACTAGGATTGCTCCGCTGGCCTTTTAACTGTTGGCTAAACTCATTGTTTTATATTGTAAATAAAACAAATTCTTGTTCCACTTTTTATATATTCTACCCTAGCGACCGGTTTCGTTATAATAACATCGTCAGGAATTTTAATAAATATTTCGTCTTTGTTTACATTTAAATCATCACAAACGTAAACAAAGACGAAATATGTATTCCATCTCATGATTCGTAGAGATATCTAAAAGTCTGACGATGTTATTATAACGAAACCGGTCGCTAGTGTAGAATATATAAAAAGTGGAACAGGTACCAAGAATTTGTTTTATTTACAATATGTTACAAATGTTCCATCAAGAACCAACAACGACAAGTGTCAATTTCATTGTTTTATATTGCATATGCATTTCAGTGAAGTGCAAAAATTAAACTCTTATTTACTGTAAGTAAATCGTTGAGAATTAAGCAAACCTCACGTTTAACAAATTACATCAAGCTAAAGCTCTATTTGTAATATTATATTTACAACTGTGAAATTAGTTTATATTAGTTTTAGGTTAATAAATACTATTTCTTGTTTGCTAAATATCAGTTTTTGCGTAACGGCTTTTACGTAACGGCTAATACCGTTATGGTCACGATAAGTTTCTTGTAATACATAGTAGGTCTTTACACATGAATTTGCTGTTTTCTATACAGAATTTGAAGCAAACTCAACTTTTTTTTAGGAATGACAAATCCAAAGTATGTAATTTCTTTTGGGTATGAATGAGACAACATTAAGATAACAGCGACATGAACGAAATTTTTTAAAAGTGTCAGCTGTAAAAAATTATTGCGAATCTTATCATAGAAATGGATGGAATTTTGGATGAACTGTTTTTGAAGATTGATTTTTTTTAATCAAACTGAAAAATAAAAACAAAATTTTATACGTACCTATAGATGTAAAACCTTGAAATCAACTTTCAAACAAAAAACAAATAATTGAAATAGTTATATTAATAATAACAGGAATTATGAACTGTAAGAAAATTTCAGCAATTTCATAGGTAAAGACATATTATATTAAATACGTTAGCGAATAGGTAAACTATGAAGCCGTGATAATACAACGGTGGGATAATTACATATCGAGGGAAAAATTTTAGACAACTCTCACGAACTCCTTGCATACGATCTCCAATCACACATTTCCTCCCTACTTGCGTCCGTAGTTCGTTCGTTATTACTCAGATTCCTTTAAAAGAAGTGTAAATATGTACCTTACGAGCGATTTATTCAAATCATTTCAGAAATTACTAATTTATGGAGTAACATACCCAAAAAAATACAGTCGAATTGAGAAACTTTTCCTTTTTTTAATAACGCCAGGAGCGTTTGTGGCCAAACGCCAATTGGCAATAAAAACAAAAATAAACTTAATTCTAATGAACCAATATTGTCTCCCCAACATTTTTTCACGATATCCAGTACAATATATTTTGTTTTGCTTTACTCCTTTTTCTATAGTCGAGTTTTCTGTAATATTTTTTTTTCATTTTGTATAATTTGATTGTAAAAAAGGGAAAGATTTTTTTTTATTATTATTATTATGTAGGTACACTTATCAGTCACGGGCCCATAGGGACGCGGTCATTTGAAAGGCATTTATGGGGCCGAAGCCAACATTGAAGAGGCCTTTGGTACCATTTAATCTAGATGTGAGATAGCTGCATCCATGGGGGCCTCTCCCTCAATGTATCATTGTGATACACTAACGGACAGTCCCCCACAGTTGCCAAACTATTGCCAGGAAGGAAGCGACTTGGAGTGGGCTATGAGGATGGGATGCTAAATGGGCCGGATAACAGGGCTATGGAGTGAGATAACGGACATCTGCCTCAAAAATCTCTCACAAATTTAAATATGGCAGATGGTGACTTGCTGCTTAATAACTATCCACCAGGATAGCCGTTGTGGGCCCCCTATCTAGCCACCATGGGGCGGCCAGGGGGCAACACTATGTAAGCAGCTAAGGTTGTCGAGAGGTGAGTCTGCGGGGCGCAAGATCCTTCTAACAGTCAAGTGCCCCCGGCGTTATGACATTTTACACTTCCAACCTGGAGCATAGGTTCCGCTCTTGCATCTCCACTCTGGCCGGCTGGTTAAGGCAAGCGCAGAGGTAGGGGGTGTGTTTCTGTGTGTATTCGTGTGTGTAAGCGCATGTGTGATAGTGTCCCCTGGAGGTAGGGTCCGGGTGTCGCCACTCACCATCGGCTCGCCACAAGCCGCCCTGCGGTGACTGATTGCACTGGACGTACTGGACATACCAGAGGGCGATGGGGTCGTCACATCCCTACGCCTTTATTATTATTATTATTATTATCTCAGCCTTTTGTGTGCGACTGTCATCGATAGGTATAATGCTCTGTTGTTCATACAAAATAATACAAGGTGACTTTTTGATCATCGTCCAAATTCATACTGGAGGCTTGATAGGTGATCAGTATGTTGGATCAGTAACAAATTTTGTGAAATTCGTAAAATGAAATTTCGGCTTCCCATAGAAATTCAGTTCCAGTCCCGAGTGAATCACTATGGGGAGTCGAAATTTCATTTTACGAATTTCACCAAAATTGTTATTGATCCATGATACTGATCACTTACCGTGCCACCAGTATGAATTTGGACGATGATCAAAAAGTCACCTTGTATAATAGTTTTTCTTGTTTACAGTCACAACAAATATGAATCCGTGGATAGCGCTTATCAGAGTTCAAAAAAACTGATGCAAACAAAACCAAATTAAAACACCATCCCAAATTTCACTCAGTAATAAATCACAAATTCGACTTTCTCTCCATCAATTACAACTCGAAATTTGAGTCATTCATCCACTCATTACCACAAGTACCGTCACCAAAACCAATCGATCACAAGCCGAACCAGTTGTAATCCGTTTCTGTGCCACATGAGGCTAATCATGGCACATTCCGTGGCACAAAACATCTCAGTATCATTACACAATGACAAAAGAACCTTGTGCAACTGCTTAAAAGGTATGTTCTTCTTGTACGGTTGGCAGAGGAAGCTCATATTGGTTTTATAATGAATAAAACACTTTCAAACGTTAAAATTAAGTACAACTCTTTGCGAGGGTGTTCAAAGCGCCTAAGCATTCCCCAGTTTGATAAACTTGGTATTATGATATTATGATACTACTTTTTGGGTTCCGTACCCAAAGGGTAACCAACGGGACCCTATTACTAAGACTCCGCTGTCCGTCTGTCTGTTTGTCCATCTGTCTGTCCGTCTGTCACCAGGCTGTATCTCATGAACCGTGATAGTTAGACAGTTGAAATTTTCACAGATGATGTATTTCTGTTGCCGCTATAACAACAAATAGGTACTAAAAAACAGAATAAAATAAATATTTAAGGGGGCTCCCATACATCAGATATGTTTTTTTGCCGTTTTTATAGATAATGGTATGGAACCATTCGTGCGCCAGTCCGACTCGCACTTGGCCGGTTTTTTAACCAAAGTAGTTTGCCCCGAACTATGACCTCGTCATGTACCTCTTACAACCTCATATTTTGGCAACCCCGGGACCGATTTGGCTAATGATTGAATTTAAAAAATATTTTTGTCTCATTTACTTGCCTACTAAATTTCATGACATTTCGATCAACGATACTCGAGTTATCATCGAACAATTCATACATACATACATACAAACGCCGGACTGTTCAAGTAGACTCAGAGAACTTCGCTCGCTCGTTAGTTTTTGCAACCGTAACATAATGTGAGACATTGGGACACGACTGCTTTTCGTTTCGTAATAGTTTTGTACGAGTGTCCCAATATCTAATTATGTTCAGTTGCACACAATACTTTATCTACGATACGACCATAAACAAAAATCACAAAAATTCAAAAAGAGCTCTCGTCATGATATGTCATCAGAACCAATCAGAAGCGAGAACGAGTAGAGGGCGTGGCTTAAAAAATTAAGACAGACCGTTATCACTTGTGCTTGGTTCTCTAGCGGTGGAATAATAAACTTGAGTAACCCAGAATTGCGGTGTTATAATGTTATATTATAACATTAAATCAAACAACGTAGGTACTTATAAAACCGCTTTTTATGTTGTAATTACCCTATTTCAGTATATGGAAATAGAAAAATATAAAATATTAATTTGTAGTTTAATTTATAGTTGTAATGTGAAAATGATGAACACTCCCGTAAAATAAATAAAATATTATTCTTTATTATAAATAAAATATGCATATGACCCAATTGCTTGCTCTGACGGTACAAATCGGCTCCAGCGGCGTACCTAACCTTATTCTGCATCACAATAATGGCTTAGATCATTTCTTCAGCGGCAAAACATTCCTTGCAATCATCTGTGGCTTGCGATCTGTATGCATTATTTAGCATAAGATGATGTCGTCTAAGGCAGATTCTATGGATATGTTGATATGTTGATATGCGTTACGGTTACTTTAATGCTTTATTACGTAGAATGGGTTGGATGTTTTCACTTGGATTTTCCTGTTCGCATTTGTAATACGAATATTACTTAGAATAAATATATGCCGTATAAATACAACAAATAGTTCCTGGAAGTAATCCCGGTTCACTCCTCACATCCAGATTTACTTTTCTTTCTGCGTTTCTATAGTTACTGCAATGATATAATGTTAATTTATATCTCCTTTCGATGGATAAATCGCCAAGTGTTCAAACATAGAAATTTATTTCTGTCATAGTTACAACAAATAGTATTTTATGCCGCCGTATTTATACCAGAGCATTTGTGCTGTTAAAAAACAAAATGTTTATAAATATATTATATTTAACTTTTACTAGCTTTTGATTAGTAGTGTTATTAAAACAATTAAAAAAATTATAATTCGATATATTTCGGCCCTCGGTATGGGGCCGTCATCCGAGGGCCGAAATATATCGAATTATAATTTTTTTAATTGTTTTAATAACACTACTAATAAAAAACAAAATACACTTTTTACGAAATCAATTATTCTGTCTGCATAAAGCTCATGACTTGGACTTTCAAAAGTATTTATTAACTATATGTTTCGTGTTTTCCAAAAATACGTTTTTGGTCTTATGAATAAAAATAAAAGTCATCCGGTAAGCGTATTTCCTGAACCGTACTGAATTCGTTCCATTCGTCGCGACCAATTCTCATAGCTTAATTTCGAAAAGTTTTTTTTTTTTTCAGAGTATGATTGCCATTTTAGGACACTGTTTTCATAATTTTGGTATATAATTTAACCATTATTATTTTATGTTTTTTTTTTCAGAATTGTCCGATATGACGTCACTTGAGAATTTTAGACATTATACTGATTGTGATGTGTGATTGCTTATAAAAAAGTGGTCTGTCTCTGTCTGTTTACTCATCTGCCATCCATCTGTCAAATCAGTCGGAAGCAAATTATTATAAATTAATCTTGATAGCAAAGGACACATTTCTAAACAGCAATTTCCCAAGTTTCAGCTTTTTTTGTAAAAATATTCATCATCATGAGGTTTTTTAGACCACAAGTTCTAAAATAAAGCTTATTAAACATAAATCTCGAAATGATTTTCGAATTAACACACCTTAACATAATTTAATCTAAGTGAGAAATCAAAATATGTCGCGCAAATGTTTCGATTTCGAGTAGGAAAAATCAACACGGTTTTGTGCATTTTTCTGTATGAAAGGATATCTCTTATAAACGTATCGTTTACGTCTACTAAGCGTGATTAACAGAATACGTTTTAGTAATAGTTAGTTACATGTACACGGAGTTGATTACTTTGTTTCGTATTAACACCGTCACAGGTGTAACAAACTAAATAATAAAGACGATAGTAAAAAAAATATATATATGTTAACATTTAAAAAAATTGCTAGAATTTTTGACCTTCTTCCGAACATATTTCATCGGACCCCTTATTGAAACCTCTCACTTTAAGACTCCACAAAACACACACCATATCAATATATACGAGTAACTCTATCAACATCGATATTATTCGTGATCGTTTTCATTTTCAACACTCAATCACAATATGTTCATTGACCAAGTCACAGCTCTCGGTTTTATAAATGTTTTTTTTGTAACTTATCCACTGTGAATCACCGTACATTGTAAACTTGGTTTTTATGTAAACAATTGTATGAAAAGGACAAGTTTTATAAAAAAGCTTGGATACCTTCGACTTCGTGCTTTTTATAAATGGAGTCATTGAGATTGAATTGGCATTTGTCGGTTTTGAAATCCGTCTTTGTAACAAAAGCCGCATTCAGCTATATGCCAATACTTACGTATGTACGTACATATATGCTTATATATGTCGTCAGCAGATCGTAGAATTAGGAATATCATGATCTGCCTGGGCTTGTCATATTTCTGTTAAAACTCCGCTCTGCTTCACTCGGCTTTTTAAATCTATTTACATGTTCTAAATGTAAACCTATCACGCTCCTCCTATCTCTGCTCATTGTTGCACCTATTTTTCACTTTTTATTATAGTACTTTTAATTTCATACTTTACGATTTGCTCATTTCTGTGATCTGCCCACGACATATACAATTATATTTTTTTGTAACAAAAAGAATTTCCTTAGGTACATGTTCAATCTTGTTTAAAAATTAAAACCAGTTAATTGTAATCTTTATGGATCATGGAAAAAAATCTCCAAGTAATATTCAATAAAAAGGGGCCTCTCCCAGGGAAATAATTCAAAAACATGAATCAAACCATAATGGTAAAAAAAAAACTTTTTCTTTAACACTTTCAAACCGAGGTATTGGGGTCGATTCGACTCAACTAATTTGACAGGACTAACCTTATTTTAAGCGTTCTGTCTTTGTCTTTTCGATACGGAAAGAAAAAGGCATAAGGCTCAAATTAAGTTTAGTTCTGTCAAATAAGTTAAGTCGTGTTGCGCCGAATCGACAAAATTATCTCTCTCTAGATTTACGAAATATCTATAACTAACTTAACGGCGTACTTTTATGTTTAATGCAAAAAAACCTAATGAATCCAACAGTGAATCTGTATAATCAAGATAAAATACAGCCTAAAAGAACTTTGAATACATGACAAAGTGACAATCTACAAACCCTTTCCTATCATACGAACTCTGACAGTATCACCTTCGAATAAAAAATAAAATAAATTGCACAACCAGACCTTCAAAGCGGCCTCTGTAATTAAAGAAGACGCACACAAAATTACCTCAAGTTTATAGATACCAGTAATAATTATATATATTTTATATTTTCTATACGCTGTGACGAAAGAATGTTCATTCAGTCGATCATTATTCGAATTAATATACCTACGTGTTAGTTCATAGGTTGGTCAATCTATACTCCATCTTATAGATCCGTGAGAGAAACATATGATGATAGGTGTGCGTACATGTGTGTCTCTGTTATTCTTTTTGCCCAATGGTCAATTACAGCTCGAAATTTCACTGAAATAATTGATATGGCTTGTAATTTATATGAAATTGTAGAGTTTGAAACAATTAATGGGTGAAACTGTGTTGTGATCGATCGTATAGTACAATGACGGGCGTAGTTTGAGGCAATTAATTACCCAAAATGTTGCTGATGTTGACCTATTGAACTTTGGAGATTATGCCTATAGTTGCTATGGAAGCATAGAATCGGAGGAACACGCGGTAATAGCATGGTATTTTGAATCGGAATTTCTTGATTCAAATTTATAGGTGTTTGCAATTCAGAATATTGATTCTCGAATGAATTCTTGGACTGATGCTGTTTTACGAAATCTAAATGGAACCTACAGGTGGGTTTGCATGCAAAGAACTTTTGGGAAAATTTTCAGATTTTATTTTGTCGTGCGTTTTTTATCTGCCTCATTGTTTTATTTCATCTTGGTACTGACAGATATTTAGAGCGATTTCGCAGCCGGATTGTGAAAACCCGCCTTTTTCTATAATTAATCAAAACATTAACTCAATGGCTTAAGAATTTTGAAAGTCTTATTCACAGAAACCAATGGAAACTTTGCGATGGCAACATACACAATACATAGGTACAATAATAAGGTTTTGTTGAATGACTATTGAGTAAATATTGAATTTCAGAGTTCTGTTTCGATTAATTAGAAAAAGGCGTTTTTTTTACAATCCGGCTGTGTAACCGCCTTTTTACAGTCCATTTTTTTCCACAAGTATATTTTCGTAGCATTTAGTAGTATCGATGTCGCAGGCAAACAGTACTATAATTCGTCAGTTCACAAACGGCGTCGTCAGTTTTTAAACGTTCGCTGTTTTGCAATTTGCTGTCATCGCGAAAATACGGAAAATCCTGGTCAAAACCTAAAACTGATAAAATTGGCCATATTAGAGTCCAAATATATTATTAAAATAATTATTTCATATTTAAAATTACAAAGCATGCCTAAAATTAAATAAAAGTAAATTATTAAACAAAATTATTTATTATTTCTCAATATCAGGTTCTCTTAACAAAGGTAAAGCGGATTCAGGTAAAGGTTTTCCGTTTGTTTTTCTTGGAAGTTTTCTGAGACCTGTAATGTACGGATCAGAAGTCGCCAAAAGTCTTTGATATGTATCGGTTAAAGTTAAAACTCTTGAAAATTTTCGGGAGTAGCGTTGTCTATAAGCTCGTACATCTTTATTGCGCGCTTCTTGCGCGTCTTCAGATAGAAGACCTATAGCCGTTTCTGCCTTTTCTATTATTGCCGCACCATGAATCAAAACCTTGTGAAGGGTGGTAGGCATTTTGTACCATGGATACAGAAAAACAAACTTCTGCGCAGTTCTGAGGCAGTATTTTTTAAATTCTGGGGTACAAATTTCATAGCCACTTGAAAGTACAGACAAAATGACATAAAAATTTTCAATTAGGTCTTTATGCACACCCGTTACTTCACTTGTTATATCTGAACGTAGTATAAGAGCCCGAGCTACATTTCCTGTTGTTGATGTGCCGCCTCCTTGTCTGGGTTTATCTACATGCAGCCCTAATCTTCTAAAAAACTCCTTTTGTATCCGTTTTTTCTCAGATTTTACGCTGTTTTTTGCTTCGGTTCCTTTAGCTTGGTATTTACAAATGCGTAATTTATAACCCACATGTAGTATACACTCCGCAAATCGTATCCACGCGTGTAAAGATGAGATCCCAAGTTGTAGAGAATTTTCACGAATTTCTTGTTTTATGCAATAATGGATTCGATTAAAGTCTTTTATGGTTAAACCACATAGATAGCATCGCTGAGCCGAGGTCGTATCCGTTACAGCATTAACCATTTTCCCATCAACCATGGTCATTTGAAGATGGTGATTGACACAAAGTGATTTTCCGTTTAATTGCACAACAGTAGGCTCTAAACGAGCTATTTGATTTTCGACGTGTATTGTTTCTGCTTTTGACGTTTGTGTCGTTTCTTGAATAATTTGCAGTCGCAATGGTCTACAATATCGTGTTGAAGAAGGACGAGGATTTTGCCACACGATGACTTTATGTTCGGTATCTTCCTCGTTGCAAACGAGACGGATTGGTACTATTGAAGTAATGAACATATATGAATCATCATAGTCCTCATTTTGAAACCGTTGATTATACTGTGAGTGGCAGCCTGACCCGTCACATCCCCACTTAGTTATGAGGCAAAGATTATTGCGCTGATTATCTGTAAGGCTATCTATCCCTTCAGCTAGTGACAAACATAATCTTCGGGAAGTGTGATTCAATAGACTCTGTAAGGGCACTTCCGCACAAACCTCCGTTACAGATTGGTGTTCAGGATAGCAGTTACTTTTTGCTTCAGTGATTGCTTCATATTGCGGAAAAAGGTTACAATTTGCTTCCCGTGTACAAGCAACAATTAAATTGTACTGACTTTTTGTTAGTCCAGCTTCCAAAAAAAGTGACAACGCTTTATCTGCACTTATTTGCTTTTGACAGTGGTTATCTGATATTCTAGTATATTTTTCAGCTTCTTTGGGTCCGTGGATAGTAATATCTTTTAATATCTTAGAGGCTGCCAGCTCCCCTTCAGCTCGATATTCCATTTGTGCAGCATATACAAGCTTTCTAGGCGAATATTTTTTTCTTATTTCCTCTGTCTTTCTCCGTTTGGAACGATCGCTACTCTGAGTGAAATCCTTTGAAGGTCTACCCCCACTTTCACCGCTAGTGTCTAATTTTTTCGTTAAAGTTTGCAAGTCCACAGGAAATGCTATGTTAGTCTGCATCCAGTCTTTATTTTTTCTATTAAATTGTACGACATTATAACGCGCAACTTTCATTTTAGCCTTGTAGTCATGTATTAGTTTTGATAATACGTTCTTTATTTCTGAAGACAAATCCTCTGTACAAATTGCTTTCTTGACTTTCTGCAGAAAATTTTCATATTTCGAACCTTTGTCAGGGCATTTCTTGTAATAGGATATAAGAGTGGCTCGGCTTATGTATACTTCATCCATATTGGACCCTGTGGACAAAAACAAGTAAAGTATTTATTACTACACGAAACTGCAGCTAATATCTCTCAATTCTCATAACTAAAGGATAAGAAAAAATCATTTTGCTAGTATACCTTACAAGTAACATGAGCAATAATAAAATCAAGATTTTTCAGACAACCTACCCGTAGATTTAATTTTTGTTTGAATAATCATCTAAAATGTAAAATCCTAATAACGCTGTCTCCTTACGTATAAAACTAGAATTTGATTAAAAATCGGATGAAGTCGGATCCGATTCAGTTGTTTCTAGTAAGCTGACAGTATTACCTACATTTGGACATGCATTTTCACTTTGAATTCTGTTGAATCCGAAACTTTAAGACTGTTTGAAATCAAAACATACGAAAAGATTGCGCTAAAATTCCTTCTTTATTTTATTTGATAGCCTATAATATTTTTGTGGGTATTTGAACAACTTAATCACATAAAATAGTGAGTTCTTACCTCCAGCAACAACTTCCATTATAAAAATATAACTTCAAACTCACAACACTAAAAATATGAATTTTAGAAACAATGGCTTTTTTATACGCTTTAATAACAATAAACACATCCGTCTCTCAAACGTTGAGTTTAGGACTGATTATCTAAACAGGTTTGTTCAAGACAAAGAGCTTCATTTATTACCTGAGTGCACTAGTTCGTTCCCTTTGAAAGCCAAGTGTTCGATTTGATAACAAAATATTTTTAATAATTTAGGTTTTGGCCAAGAATTTTCGTATTTTCGCCTTAGTGCATCGTCACGTCATATCGTAGAATTTGGCATTTTAAAATTTGCTCATGACATGAATCCCCTGTCCCCGAGGGGGTGTTAAAGGTGTGAATTGTGAAATACTAGTCACATCCACACTTGGAGCACCCACTTTCAACGACGATTGTTACGTCTCAAACGTGATATAATTTTACATAATAATTTTTATACATGAATGAATGAATGAATGCACACTTTATTGTACACGGTCAAATAAAAAATTGAGTACAGAGTTTTGAACACACAATGTTGTACAAGGGCGGACTTATCACTTAAAGCGACTTCTTCCAGCCAACCTTTGGGTGGTGAAGAAAGTATTATTTTACGTTTTGTGGAGGGGGATACCAAATTTACAAAATAAATAAATAAAAGAAGAATCAAAACCAATAAAGTGAATATACATAATGTCTAATATATAAAGATTGAAGAAAATATCAAATTCAATCCGCGAGCTTTTTGGAAACACATTGCCAGCTTAAAGTCAAAGGGAGGTTTTTGTACCTCATGTGTTGCACGAAGGAAAGGAGTATACGGGAGCAGAAGCAGCATCTGCGTTTGCTAATTTTTTCGCAAGTGTGTTCCTTCCGAGCACACCCATGTTAGATTCGGACCAAATCAATAGCTCGGACAACACCGGGGACTCCAAGTACATTGATGTAAACCAGATACATGCTGCTGAGATTGAATTGGCTTTGAAACGTCTTAGGGCTAGAAGTTCTATTGGTCCAGATGGTTTACCCCCATATTTGCTCAAAATCTATGTAGACCAACTTAAGGTCCCGTTGGTATACATTTATAACCTTATTCTGACAACAGGTAAATATCCTGCAAAGTGGAAGATCTCACGCGTGACGCCGATTCCCAAAACCAGGGACACTTCTTCAGTTGCCGAGTACAGACCCATAGCCAACTTATGTTCCCCAGCAAAAGTCTTCGAATCAATTGTGCACAAGAAGATTTATCCACAAGTACAACCTTTTTTGAGTGACTCCCAGCACGGTTTTAGAAGTCATCGTTCTGTAGACACCAACCTTTTGACACTTGTTGACATGGTCTCAGGATTAATGGATGAGCGTGTGCAAGCGGATGTCATTTATTTGGACTTTAAAAAAGCGTTCGATAGAGTTGACAACGATGTACTTCTGAGAAAATTGTGCAATATTGGTTTATCTCCAAGACTTTTGCGATTTTTCGCAAATTATCTGAGTGACCGGAAACAGTACGTAAAACACGGTTGTTTCGAGTCGAAACCGTACTTGACGCGTTCAGGAGTGAGCCAAGGCTCTATTCTTGGTCCGCTTCTTTTTGTGATCATGATTAATGACCTCGATGCCGTGCTTCGTCATACTTCATGCCTTCTGTATGCAGATGACCTAAAGTTAGTCAGGGGCATTAGTCAGGATTATGATAGCAAGTTGCTTCAAAACGATCTCAACGCCGTCTATCTTTGGAGCCTGGAAAACAAACTGCATTTTAACACCGATAAGTGCTGTGTAATGTCTTATACACGATCCCCTCAGCCAAAACATTTTTATTACACTTTGGGTGATGCGACTATTGCACGCGTTTATTCGGTTAAGGATCTAGGTGTCACTTTTGATACTCGGCTCAATTTTCATGACCATGTGGTGAACCTAGCAGCAAATTGTTTAAGACGGCTAGGGTTCGTTATGCGAAACTGCAGGGACTTGCAAGACCTGAAGACCATTCAGCTTCTCTTCACGTCGCTTGTTAGGACCAAGCTCGAGGCGAGTTCTGTGATATGGAACCCATATGAGAGCACATACACTCTTATAGTAGAAAAGGTGCAAAAAGCTTTCCTACGTTACCTATATAAAAGAAAGTTCGGTTACTACCCTTTTATGTATCCCACCCCTTTTCTCCTAGGTACTCTCAATTTGAACTCACTGGACGTCAGACGCAATACGGACTTATTGGTTCAGGTGTGCCGTATTTTGCGGGGTGACTCTGACTGCCCCAAACTTGTGAACGCTGTAACCTCGCTTTTTGCACCCAAAAATTACAGTCGCGCGCGTAGTCACAAGCTGCTACACGAACCCACCGCTAGAACCATGGCGCGACGTCGTTCTCCGCTTCCGCGCGCTCTGGAGGGCCTAAACACACTGCTGTCAGCAAATCCAACGTGTGATCTGTTTGCTGATAGTTTGATGAACGTGTTTCGTGAATGTCTGAGGTTATGTGAGAAAGATGCAAAAAAGAGTAGTATTGTGTAATTATTTGTTATTTGTATTTGTAAATAAATGTTATTCGTAAATTATTTTAGTAGGTATAGCGTATTAGATTTAAGTATCTGTAAAGCTGTACTGTAAATGTATTAAATAAATAAAAAAAATATATATATAATCCTATCCAACTAAACTTACACAATATTTTTATGTTTGATATATAGACATACATATCATATACATACAAATAAATAAAAATAACTACTTAATTTACTATATATAAAAATACATATTATGATATAAAATTTATACATTAATATAAAGGATAAAGAAAAGAAATGACGATGCCATGTTTTTAATTTACTTACTACTGCGATACGGGTATCGTTCTACTTCTCAAAGTTATTCCGAGTGCAAAATTATTTGAACAGAAGATGGTACGATGCTCTAAGCGTACAAGGTTAGAACAAGGAATGACCAAAAAAAAATTTTTTAGACACCTGCTCAAAATATGCTAGATTCTTTGCCTGTATAACATGCGCAAATTTACATATATTATATTAAATTAGTGTTTTATTTTTCAACAACTACCGCCATCTAGGGGAAAGCATTAACATTATTTTAGTTAGCAGTCTGTATACGCTATCGTTGTATGAAAACAACGAGTACATTTCTAGATTATTTTGTGACTTACAAAATTCAGCTTTGCCATAGCATCGCATAAAATAAGCCTTCATAACGACCTGAAAAAAAAACGAAACGCTGACGGTGTAGCAAACGGTCACACGTCCGTTCAGACTATAGCATATGCAAATATAACATCTTAATATAGAGAGAGTGCTCGTTGTTCCGAACAGTTTTGTTATTACAATCGGACGCATTTACATTTTCATAAATAAATGCATCTTGACGTCTTAACTGATCATATTCTATTCGGATCATTGGCTTTGTTGGTGATACTAGCGTCAAGTAATATTTTAAACTAGGGCCGCTAATATGCCATTGATAAGAAAAAATAAAAAAAAATGTCAATAGAGTTTTCGTGGGACACGTGGAACGACGTTCCTTTCAATACTGACGTCTGATGCGTAAAGCAAGCCGCCTCTCACGTCGATCACTCCGTACTATGAAACGCAATAAGAAGCGTTAGCGATAAAGAAATGTATGGAAAGCGATACAGAAAAACGTAACGGTCAAACCGTTACAATTTTTTCCGCTTAACTTTCGCCATGCGTCTGGAGTATAACGTGCAATAAGGAACTTCGATTCAAAATTTAGTCTAAATAAACAGCCAACATACAATGAAAACGCTTAAACTGACTAGCTTGCGAAAAATAAGTACTCGTGCTAACCTGAATACCTACGTTTGTATTTAAGTTGTAAACAAACCTACTACTTAATACAAAATGTCTAGCACGCAAACTGCAATAACTAAGCGAATCCACTGTGTCGAGTGTAAGCAAATCCTGACATCTAGGAGAAGCTCTATATTGAGAATTTATGTCATCATCAAATCAGCTCTTTTCTGCCCACTTAATAAATAATCGTTAGCATTTTGGAGTAGGTGCATGAAGAAGGCTCCCCGAGTGGCGTAAACTGACATACAACTACTGATTACTCTAAATGCGCCCGGGGAGCACCCTGGACAGGTGTACCAAGACACAACTAACTGGCAAATCCTTTCTCTTCAACTGGGGGTAGACTTCGGCCCTGGCTCATGATGATACCGTACTGCCAAATGAGCTAATCGTCATGTTCCAACATTTCGTCATAAGAATCTTGTCACTCAACTTTTTCGGCAAGCAAAATTCCGGTAAACGATCACGATCAGGCGGGAACACCTCAATGCATCTTGGAGGACCGTTCTAACGACTGGGACGCGAGACTGTAGATGTTTTTGCTGGCACATAAAGTGTATGAGTGCTTTAATTTAAATATCTCAGCACGCTCGGCCTTCGCATTGCGGGCTGGCTTCGACGACAATGTACAGGAATCCGTTTTGGTATTTAGCTGCAGCGGATTCTGTAAATGAGGTGCCAGGCGCGAGTATCCTGGTTTTTAAGGCATTGCTCGAGAATATGTAGCTATATTTATCCTGAGACAAAATGTCTGCTATTTTTTAATGAGCGTTTTTCCTTATGTCAAATTTAGTGTTAAATAACATTCCTAGATGGCACTGTCGTATTCTTCAGCAACAGAATCAAAGACAAAATTTGCACCGATCCAAACAAACGAAAATCCACTTTGACATTGATTGCTATTCTATTATTTTTATCTATGGTGACATAGACAGCGACATCTGGAGGAAAGCTAAGAACTAAGAAAAAAAAACAACGATAAAAACGCTCATTGCGTATAAATAAAGTATTCTATGCCCAAGGCATAAACTGTCATTGTTTATTCATTTAATATTCCATACTATTGTTTAATTTAAAAAATTTCTTCAGAGAGTGGCACATCAGACATTGGACAAACCAGGTCAAATTACTTAAACGACTATTTTAACTCGTTACAGTTTTCCCCTTTTCCATGCTTGAAAATTAAAATTCAACATAAATAGGCCAGGGGATCTAAAAAGGCCGACTTGGGTGAATCATAGAATGATTTGAAAGTAGGATGGAGTCAGAGTTTCTTCATGCGTGCAAAAGAGATGGCATTACAACAGAATCATAGTATGATTCATCCAAAGCGGCCTTTTTAGAGGACCAGGTTCAAGGTAGATATAGTACGAGTATAACATCAAATACAAATACAAAACACTTTTATTCCACCAAAAAACACAGAAACCTTTGCATAAAACTTTTCAAAGATAAAAAAGCTTCTACTCGTATCATTACAATTTAAAATAAATATCTTTGATGTCTAGCTTTTGTAAAGAAATAAAAAACTGAAATAATGTATTAATAACATCTTTATAAAAATGTATACAACGTGTAACGGAAAGGTGTAACCATATTTAAAGAGCTTATTCAGTCAATGGTATAGAACAACTTTTTCTATGGAACAAAACCTGTATCTCGAAAAAAAAATGAAACTGTTTCATAGAAAAATGCAATACCGCGCGGCCGAAATGTATGGAAGGGCAGATTTTTTTTTGAGATTTCAGAGTTGGCTCCATAGTAAAAGTTGTTCTAAACCATTGACTGAATAAGCTCTTAAAATATGGTTACACCTTTCTGTTACACGTTGTATACGATGCCCTAAATTATCACGTGGTGCAAAACATATGGGCACGTAGTTTAAAAAAAAAAGAAAAAAATGATTTATTTTGTAAACCATTTACAATGACTAAGATACAATGAGACCTTGTTTTAAGTTAAAGGTAAGAGATTCAGGGATCATGTGTTTCCTCTCGGAAGTTCTTTACAATTTATCTTCAAGTAGTATCATAGACTTGGGATATACGCCGTCTATGCGTAGTATTAGTAGATGAATAGTCTGCAAAAATCAACGAAGAGTGGCGAAAGAAAAATAAGAATCGCAAGGTATAGCGTAGGAGGAGGTATGTCGACCAAATTGTTTCATACTGAAAAAGGAAACAACTCAAAAGCACACGAAATAGAACTGATTATAATGTGACTAGACATAGAAGAAGCAAAACGAGGTGTGTCAGGACCTTTAGGCCAACCATAAGGTTTGCACTCGATACATGTTAGCGACTGCTTAAAATATTTGGTATGAGAAATTGTGGTTCCTTTCGTGAACCGCTAGGGGTGTTGTGCAATTTCACATATAAATATTTTTGAATAAGAATAAGATGCTATTTATTCACTGCAAACAAATAAAACAATAAGCAAACACATAAAACTTGAAAAAGAAAATTAAAAAGAAAAAAATAATAATACACATTATTAGAAATACAAATGTCCTAAAATATAAGACACTTGCAATACAGTTTCGTTAATTAAAGCAGCGAAAAGGTCTGACTCAGCATAGGCATTGCGATAAAAAAACACGCGTTGTTTTTCTGTCAGGCCTGAGATATCACAGGCCATTTGAAATGCAATAGAGAAGTTGACACATTTAATAAAAACGTAAAATAATATAAATTAGAAGTAAAATACTATCACTAATAATCTGTGTGCTGTGTAAGGCTGTGTTCATAAATATACTGTTTTATCCTTGACCAAATAGACGAGCAGTTAAGGAAGTTAGTTTTACGCAGTGGCTAACGTGTGTCGAGTGCAAAACTCATGGTGGACTACAGATCAGATGGAGATCTGAAGTCTCCGCCTGCCCCACTATGGAAACAGGCGATAGTTTATGTAAGGTATTTTCAATTACTTGCGTTTTCGACTCTCTAATTGCTAAATTAGTGAAGGGACACGTCACTCGATCGATCACTCGCCCTACTAGTAACGCCAAAAGTGCTCTATGACGTCATAGCTTCGTGACCTGCCCAGACGGGCGGGCGGGCGGCGCGTGCTCACTTTAACCAAATTCACGCAGACACTCACGACTTTATAACAGTGATATTCTGTAAACTGTATAATCTATTTTTGTGACGTGACAAAATATATTCAGATAAATTTTTTCCTGTTTTACCTCCACGTAATAAAATGGAAAATCTCTGCGAAACGAAATGCAAATGAATGAGTCTCATTCTTTATAAAGATTATTGTTCATAAAAAATAAGTATAAATCTAACAAGGATAGCATTTTGCGTTCTGCTACGGATATAGAAATAAAGAAATAATATTTGGTGGAAACAAAGGAAATGAATTTGTCCACTTAGGCCTTAAAACAATGTATTCTAGCTTTTTAGCCCAAGAACTATTTAAACTTGTCAAGCAACAATTGTCATGTATTTATTCGGTATAGAGATGAGAGTTTTTCTTACTTAAACCTTTGGTCTAGTAAGTATGTAGAAAATCCTCACAGCATCTCCATCAAAAGTCCTTTATTAACCATTTTCCTTCAATCTTTTCATCATTACAATCATTATCCTTTTACTTTCTACTCATACAACCATATTAGAAGCTGCATCTAGTCCTCTGTGCTAATGACGTAGGCATTCCTAACCCAATTATATCGAGAGGACTACCGTCAACAGCCCACACGACTTTTAAGTCGTGATCAAAGCTGACCGTGGGCGCGTGCCACTGGCCACTCGACCGTTTCATTCAAACTCCACCGTTATAAAGGATAAACCTCACAAAAAAGGGAAAAACATATTCAAAAAAAGAACACACGACTTGGAGTGAACAGATGAGAGGTGTGTCCTGACGTAACAATTCGTGAGTTATTCTACCAAGCGTGACTCTGCTGACCAAACTCCTCAACAGCCTTCGTTTTAAAATATTGTTTTGGTTACTCAAAATGGATTTTTAGCTAACAAGATTACGAAAGTCGAAGCTGTTGTTGAAGATCCATTTATCAAGTTCATTGAAGCGTCTGCTATTAATGTTTTGAAAATACATGAAAATGATTGTGGAATATACAAGTTTTAACCGATTGTTACTGCATAGAGTAGATGTAGAAGAATCTATAATTAAACGGAGATGGACTACGTTATTAATAAGTAAGGTTAAATTAATAAATTGAAACTAATAATGCTTGATTACAATAAATATTCAATATTTTTAAAAGATGTTAATTTTTAATTACTTTATTTCATACACAACCTGAATAACAGATTCCGCAGATACGAATGAATATAAATAGAAACAATAGTCGAAAGTAAGACGCTGATGATAAACCAACAAGACATATTCTCGATGACGAATAAATGATAAACAAAGACGTCAAATCAATTTCAAAACGTCCCCATGCACAATGAAAACCCATGCCAGCGTTCCAAGTTACGGTGTAAGTCCAAGTCACGACATTTTGACTGTTTTATCTGTCACTGACATGACTGCCGTAGAAAGTGGTTTATTGTTCACCTTACATTTGACAAGAACTAACATTTGGGTACCTTCAACGGTAAATAGACTAAAGTTTCAAGCTAATATCAATTCTATTCTATAAGCAACAGAAGCCTTCCTGAACAGTGGTAGTCATGTAAAGATAATGAGCAATAAGTCACGATCGATCGCCATACGCCATCTTACTCAATATTTGAGTCAGATTAAGACAATGGTTGCTTGTAATGAGAGCAGCAACTGTCCAATTCATAGGAGGTAGCGGGTTCCACAACTTTGAATGTCTCTTTAGAAATTTCACTTTGAGACACTTCACTATAGGTAGTGAGATTTTAACCCAGTCTTGAGACCCGGGTTCTTTATTTTATTTGCATAGTGTTTGTATACTTACTACTTGCTGACGGTAAAGAAAAACATTGTGAAATATTGTGTGTGCCAAAAGTACGGCGATTAGGCTAACCCCCTATCCCATCGGGACGTTAAAATTGTTGGTAAAAAGAAGATGTTAAGAGTGTTGAAGATGTTAAGAGTATTGTGACTGTTCACACTCAGAAACACCCTTGACTCCTCCTCGGGAAGTTATGTCGTGACGAAATTTTTAAGGTAGTAAAGAAATTTCCACATTGAATGCATAGAGCTGCATTTATGGCAGTTAAAACGCCCCTTTATGTCTGGATTTTTCTTACGGTTCATACAAAAGGTAAAAACTGAATGTGAATTCAATACCTTATTTTTTCATAAGAATTGTTTAGCGACATCTAACTACGTCTCTGTACAGTCCAAAAAGCAAAATTTTATGAAACACCATCATAAATAGCTGTCAATATATCGTGAATATAGCCTCGTTTTACGCATAGTTTAGCAAGTTGTATAGTGTTTATCTGTACTGAAAATAAAGAAAGAGAAATACAGACGTATTTTATGTAAAGAAGGCTAAGTTATACACTTTTCAATAAATAAACAGTTACCGTTTCATGGAAAACAGTTTTTAACTGAAATCATTTTACAAATTATGCCCTTTTTGAATATCTCGCCATCTTGTACCTCTTGAACATAATATTAAGTTCCAATTCCAATGAGCTCAAAGCCATCAGGACATCACAAACACTTGAAGCATTTATATGGCAGCTGAACGGGATGGCCTACCTTAATAAGAAAAGGCAAAACCAAACAGACAGAATCATTAGTTTAAAATATGATGAAGACATGACTACTCAAGGAATTACTGAGAAAATTGAAATGCTGCTAAAACAAACATGGCAGAAACATAACATGATTTAAGGAGACTGAATTCTACAAGCAGTTAAGTAGACGAGCATCACGAAATAGGAATTAGTTTAAATGGAAATTATACATCAACGGGAATGAAGAAACCACTGTAAAGTAAATATTTATGGGAAGAAACGTAGAAACATTTAAACATAACAAATTTTAAATAAAGAGATCCATAACTAATAGCAATAATCCGTCAGAGCAGTTTTTCGGAATAGTAGAAAAAATTGTAATTCTATAAATGAAATTTAGGTATGGGAATTGTTTAATTTTGGTCAGAAATCTTTTTTGGCATCATTTTGCAGGGGAATTATTGAGTTTTTGATCGCTTTGCATTATGGATTCCGTAGATTTTAAATTGCAAAATACGGATTCCAAAAAAAGAAAAATATGAAAAGTGGAATTGTAACGCTTAGTTATGGACCTCCTCAACAATCGTGGTTAATCCGTAAAATATATATGAGCCACAATCTTGCCTGGTGTCTACTGTTTAATTAAACATTGAAGTCTGCCAATCAAGTTTAAATAACTTTATGATCTGCTATGTTCTCACTATTGCAAAATCAATCAATACACAATGTCGTCACTGCGAGAGAAAGCGTTAAAGCCTACCCCCTAAAAAAGCAGTGCCGCTATAATGTTAACAGCAAAAATTCATGACATTAATATGATTTTAATCAAGTTACTAATTAGAGATGCATAGGATAACATATAGCCTTCTCAAACCAAACTATATTTTTTACAGCACTAAACTACTGTCAAATTAAACTTTTGTACCTATTTAGCAGTCTTCAAAAATGGGGTGCCTCCATTAACTGCACCATTTCGCAAAATGTTATGGTTTGCACCAAAAATAAAAGGATAATTCGGTGGCATATGTCTGTCTACCGTTAGATACTGTTCTCTACATCCGGCTAATCTATCGTACGATTTGGTCACTGAATGTGGGTGTTTGACGTTTCACCGATAAACTCTACCATTGCTTAACGAACTAATTTGATTTACTTACCTTTTGAAATTCTAATGAGTAGAGTAGGATTAATTTTACTAGGAATTTATTTGGAGTCAAAATCAATAATAATTGTTTTATCAATAAAGTCAAAGGCAAGTTCTTCCTTTTATACCCACCATGTTTTTGTAACCTATGCTGTACAAAAAAAAAACCTCTGAGTTCGAAATTTGAATTTGAAGAATAAAAACTATATTATGACTAGAACCACGTAGGTTTATCTGCAGTCAGTGAGTTCTTAGATAAACGTATAAAATGTTTCGTGTTTTTATTTTTACTTTTACGTGACAAATTAAATTAAACTATGAATTGATAAATAGATACATCTTATATGAAAATTATTTATTATAATATTAGCCATACTAGGCATCTCTAACAATAGAATCTCACCGAACGTCGAGATTCGACAACGAACTAGAGTCGAAGATATTAGTAAACGAGACTTAAGTGGAGATGGGCGGGATATCTCTGGCTAGACGGGAAGATGGACGGTGGACTAGGGCAGTACAGAGTGGCAGCCCAGGCCAGGAAAGTGGTCAGTGGGTAGACCGATGGCCTGATGGCGAGACAATATCATCAGGGCTGTTGGTGAGCAATGGATGAGGCTGGTGAGAGACCGTCAAAAATGGCGTGTAGAAGAAGAGGCCTATGCCCAACAGTGGGTGGATGTGGGCTGAATGATGATGTTGATTGAAGAAAGATAAACCTACATATCTAAATATCATTAAATTGGTGGTGTAAATAATTTTTGCTTACCATTACCATAGCAGTTTACAACATTAATTTATAATCCTCGAATTGAATAGTTTTGATTTTATAATATCGACCTGCCGTTTTATGCATAAGATTTACGACTATTCTATAAATACACATGCGTTCAATACAATAAAATTATATCGTCCAAGGCCTAATGCATCCGGATCGAAGATTACTCGACATTACAGCATGTAAGCTATCATGGGGATTGGGACATTTTAGTTCTTGTTACAACGCAATAAAGATTTTGAGTTTGACGTTCTCGTGTGACGTTTTATCTGGTTGCGCTTGCACAGAACCGATCATTGAGCGGTTGAACTGTGAACTATTGTGTCGAACAACTCTTTATCAATGCTATTGTTATTAAAGCTTTAAGAATGTCAAAGCACCACGCCTTTCCTCAACTTAAAACTCTAAAGGTCACTGCCAACTCCATAGTTTATTTTCAGTTGCAAAAATCTAGACAAGACTGACAACCTCGACTTGACTTTTGATGATTTCGGGCAGGGCATGACCCATTTTATACAATCTCATTTTTGTTTCAACACGTGTCATATCTCCAATCTCATTTTTGTGACGTAAAACGTCAAGCGTCAATGACTCAACAGGCTGGTATCTTTATGATGGTATGTTTTTAAACTTATACAATGTTGTTTCAGGTCGTGTTAGTAAGAGGGCACTACGTGTCATACCTACCGCTCTGCAGCAGGAACGAGCCGGTGTTCCTGGCCTGGTGCACGCCGCTCGCCATGCCCGAGACGCGCGAGTGCGTCGTGCACGGCGCCACCAACGTGTTCACCACCGTGCACGCGCCTGACATGAAGATACTGCACCTGGATGCCAAGTGAGTGTGACGTCACTACGTGCCACTCTGCAGCAGGAACGAGCCGGTGTTCCTGGCCTGGTGCACGCCGCTTGCCATGCCCGAGACGCGCGAGTGCGTCGTGCATGGAGCTACCAACGTTTTCACCGCCATCCACACGCCCGACACGAAGATACAAAAACCTGGATGCCAAGTGAGTGTGACGTCACTACCTGCCGCTCTGCAGCAAGAACGAGCCAGTGTTCCTGACCTAGTGCATGCCGCTCGCCATGCTCTGCCTAAAAATTAATATAATTAAGCGTTTTGGGAGCTTTGCAAATCATTCAAAGAAACGGGAGTCGTTGTTGAACCCGGTAGGTGAGCTTCCGATTTTAGCAATCGTTGCTCACTACGTCGTTGACTTTTACGAAGCAAATCGGTATGAAATTAAACAAATACCAAAACCTATTTAAAACCTACAAGTAAGTAAATAAGGACCCAAGAAAACGCTCCCATTCTTCGTCCGCTGACATCATCAGAGACAAACACCAACAACTTGCAAATCACAGCATTCACTCAGCTGGTTCAAGGTCCTGTAAACAATAAACCAACATTATTGATGCGTAGCTGTCGCCGAGAGCTACTGTCCGTCAAAGCCTACAGAGACATATGATGGCTCTATTGACGGCATTTCATATTCATGACTGCTGCGTCAGCGCAGGGCTGCTAGTACTTAAACTTGTTAACGTTTTGCGGTAAAATTCTGCATTTGGTTTTGCACTAGGTATCATATTGCAATGCCAGTTGAGTTTGAAATTAAATCCTACAAAAATTTGCCGCTTAGAATCATGGGTTTATTCTTGCTAATACGTAAAAAAGTACAATATTATAATATAGAGTCAATCCTATTTTTAAAGTAAAACCTAGTATACAGCAGACGCTTAACAGGTTGCTAAATTGTATCATAATCGTACCATTAGTTGGGATAAACGCCTAGGACTTGTTATCCGGACACCAACTGTATTATCCGATATTAGTCATCAATAAATGTTTCATTATTCGGATAGTTTCAATCGATGGACAGTTGCAAGCCATACCTATTATATTTTTGAAGACTCATCAACTTATGTTAAGGATTATTTATTTAGTGATGATATCACTGGAGACTTTATCAATAAGTTAAAGAGGTTTTTTTATGTATTTTTATTTCCTAACATAAATTACCCCTAAGACATCAGCTCTAACCTGGCAACCCTATACACCGTATGTACCAAGTCTCAATAGCAAATGAAGAAGAGCAGAAATGGCGTGTGAAGATGATTAACAATGAAATGTGGACGTGCTCACTGACCTGAAAGGACTCGAGCTTGCGGTAGTCAGGTAGAGAATCGAATACAAAACGGCGATCATTAGTCTGCACCTCTTTTAAAGGTCTTACTAACATAAAACTCGACTGTGGTTGTACAGTATTATGGGAGAATTAATTAGTATATGATTGTTCATCCTCATACGATCCACATATCCTCAAGCCTCAGAAAACCGTAAGACTTGTAAGAAGCCGTTGCTTACCTGGAGGTTCGTTAAAATTTACGAGATTTTACAATCAGTTCATGGAGCCTTTCCATTTAGTATACCAAACGCTAGGTTTCACACAAAAATTGTAATAAAAAAATGATAACGTCATAAAAACGAAACAGAGAATTTGAAGGAATAAAGAGATTCCACGTAGACGCACCTTCCCTTCACAAAAAATCCCACGGAAGGTAAATATTTGCAGTTTGCGTCTCGACTATGCTTCTACCCATTTATAATTTCCCTGTAACCTTTACCAGCTGTTCAGTACATATAACACTAACAAGAAACAGCCTTGTGTTTGTAATGTAAATGTAAACACAGCACTGTGAGTTGCCGTCATCGTCACCTGTTAGGAAGTAGCAACGAGTTTGCATACAATGACAGAGTTACAAGCTCCTGTGGAAATAAGCTGGCTTAGACTGTGTGCACATGGTAGCTGAAGACGTTATTTGAATTATTTAGAGATTTAGAGAGCTGACTATGCTTCTTTTGTGTGCTTTCTTGGACAATATTGTCAGTTTCATTTGAAATTTGGGTGATATTCTTGATATTCTCAAATCGTTTAGGTCGACCTTTTCGAGGAAGCAGCTAGGAACTGTCGAAATTTCTTGTAATTTTTTTTTGTGTTAGTTTTAAGTTGATATTTGATTTCATTTCGGTCACATTATAAAGTATAGCCACGACATATAGAGAAAGAGTATTCATTCAACATTCAGCACACGTACATCCTTATTTTACCGACAAAATTTGCGTCTCAACGTGAGCCTTATCGCCTAAATTCGGGTTTTGTTTTCCTTCAACGTTCAGCAAGTAGTAAGTATATAAATAATATGCACATAAATTCCCAAAAACTCGTTTATGTATACTTGTCGGGCAGTATTTGAACCCAAGTCCCAAGATTAAGGTGGGCCATCCCGTTCAGCTGCCATATAAATGCTTTAGGTGCTCAGAGTAAGGTGAGTTTAGGTGTTTGTGACGTCCTGATAGCTTTGATTTTTCCTTGTGTCAAATTTAGTGTTCCGAAAGATTTCTAGATGGCACTGTCGTATACTTTAGCAACATAATCAAAGACAAAATTTGCACAGATTCCAAACAAACTATAAACCACTTTGACATTTATTGCTACGAAACATATTTTATCTATGGTTACATGGACAGCGACATCTGGAGAAAAGCTAAGAACTAAGAAAAAAAACGACTGGAAAAACGCCCAAAAATTTGTATTGTAATTGTAAAGGGGCCTCTTAAGAGGGTGGCGTTCTGCCGACTGAGCTACCGTTGCTACCTATGCTTTTGGACCTAGGATTTAGCCTAATTATCACCAAGGTTTGGTAATCGCACGCAGTTCTAAAGTATTTTGCATCACAAAAATCTATTAATTGTTAACTTTAAAAGAGGCGTATTAGGATCGTAGCAGGTTGAAGTCTGTAGTGTCTGGAAGATAGACGTCAGTATACGTACCTATATGTATGTATGTTTAAAAACAATATGTGGTTTATCTAGATGTTTTATTCCAATATCAAATTTAATGACCACAATAAAGTATATTATACCCATTGTTCTCATCACAAGCCATAATCTTTTCTATGTTCTCAGGTTTAGTATGTTCTTATAATTTATGTCTTAAGCAAATCACGCATTCGCATCTGTCACAATGTTCACAATATTCCATTACAATTACATATATCCGTCGTAAACAATATTGTTCTGTCTATGTTAGACGTTATGCGATTCGCAATGAGCGAACCGTCACCTTGTTATTAAATTTTCTTGTGTTAGTGGTCTTTACCATGAATAATGTAGGAGCAATCCGCTGTGGTATGCCTTCATCGCCTTAAAAGATTGTCATAACCTCAGTGGATTTGTTATTTGATTGGGAAATGCTGCACAGCAATGTGGAAAGAGTCAAATTTTTATTAGATCGTATCTGTACTAGACGGAAACATTTTTTAAACCAACCAACCATGTGACCAATTCTATGATTGTACAATAAAAAGTTGCTGTTCCGATCGTAAAAATGTAATTTCATGACATTTTAAAAATATTTATGACATGACAAATTTCAGCTCCACCGACCCAGCTATTTTCGAAAGACAGCAGCCTTCTTTACAAGGATTCAAATTTTTTACGGCACCCTAAAAATGTAAAGATGTAATCGTTAGCAATTATCTTGTATGGACAGACTAATAATAATATGTTTATTGCCTTTATTTTAATCATCACTAACTTTTAGATGTTTTTGCTGTTTCAATAAAATTCTCATTCGCAATTTTATTAGTTGCGTAATACCTAAATGCAAACAAATATTTGATTTGTTCTTAACTTCCGATGCAATAGCACTTAATATTGAAGAGTTTTCTTAGAAAAGAGGTCATGGATGTTAGCGGCTTTTGTGTTGTCTTCGTAAGATTTTTTAGTTTACAGAAATATACTCAGCAACCTATTAATTATTTCACATTCACCCTTTGACTGCTTATTGGTCAGAATCAGCAGATTATCCAGTGTAAGGACTTGGTTTTTAATCCGTCGGTATATGAGTAACCAGCGGTGGCAGAAAATGATTTATGGACTCAATACTGAACCTTGTGGAACACCAGATTAATATTAAAATATTGATTAAGCCCGACATTTTTCTCCAAACTAAAGCATAATTAGTTATTCAAATAATGATCAATGTAATTAAAATAAATCTTTACATACACAAATAGGTCAAATAAATCCATTAATCATTTGACGAAACCTTGTCCAAATAAAACCAGGCATTCGAATGTTTTGTATAAATAGATTCCGGTTCAAAAGTAATTCTTTAAAAGTAAACCTATTAAGTTGTAATTTAGTTTTCTATTTAGGCCGTGCTAAAAAATTGATTAATCAATCAGCCTTTTGTGGGATGCTTGTACATATGATTGTATCTTTAAGCAAACTTGGCCTTCAAAACAAACAATACAAAAAAGACGGATGTCTAGGTTTTGAAAATGTCAAGAGGCATCTAAATGTAATAAACATATTTTGGTCTAACGACAAGTAGGGACAAAATACTGATTAAAAAATAAACGATGTTCATTATTTACGCTAAATTTTGAAAAGATTTTCGTATCATACACGGAGAAAAAATATTTTTACAATACTACCAGATCGTTTTGTAAAGAAAACCTGGTTAGCAAAAACAGAATTATGTTATTTTTACTTGAATTGTCGTATACATGAGATTGTTCAAGCAAACTGAACAATAAATAAGTAAACTCAACAATAAATATGGACGTCACATATATAGTACAATGTTTTCTGTTTAAATGAACTATATTCAGGTTAACGGAGCCAGAATTTTTTCTCAGTGTAATCTCCGTGATTGTTTCGTAAGTATGAAGCGGCCATGATTTTTGGGAAATTTTCGGTTTGATTGTCTGAAAACAAATTCAAATTCAAAAAAATTGTTTATTTTGCAAAGTAGGTATATAAAATAAATGTTTCACAAGTCAAAATTTAATCTTATAAAAAAATATATGCAATAAAATAATAAATGTACATGAACTAGATTAAAGGTTTATTTAATTTATGTAGCAATATATATACGATTAAAATTATAGATAAAATATATATTATACAAGGTGAAATCCAATCAACAGCCCGAACCCACACCGGAGACCCGGCGAGGGACCAGGAACAAGGTTCAATATGATCACCAACCAAACTGTAGTAGTTTGCGTTCTTAGTATATAACTTAAGAATGGCTAAGCCGATTGAGCTAAATCTTAGCATCTTGATTGAGAATTAACCTAGCATTCCGTAAAAGATGACAAATCTTTGATGACTTTGATGGAAATTCGTGTGAGATATCTAGGAGAGGTTATTTCAAGCAGATTTTATCTTGCTGAGGGAACTGATTAGAATATAAATATAGTATGTAATACTTTTAAGGGTTCCGTACCTTGAAATGGGGCCACTTATAGGATCACTTTGTTGTCCGTCCGTCTGTCTGTCAAGACTCTCTTGCTCAAGCCCCGTAAGAGATATCAAGTTGAAACTGATACCTCCTGCAGAAGTCTATGACCCCATGGTGCTGTAAAAAAATCAGGCTTCTAACTCAACGCGAAAAATATTATTGCACTTTACATATTCAATTTCATACAAATTTTTGACCCTCGCAAGGGAATCAAAACCTATAGGGCACCTCTAGGTGACTTTGAAACTTGAAATTTCGTTTACCAGTAGGTCTTATAGTATTTACACAAGAAAATATCTGAAAATTACAATAAATATTTAAATATTTAGGAAGTTATTTGATCCAACTTAATTAGACCCTTTAGATATATAAAGTTTAATAGATCGTAAGTGTCAAGTTAAGATGGCATTCATAACTGCAAGTGGAATTATTTACGATGTTTTTAGGGTTACGTACCGGTATTGTGTGATGGTATGGAAACCTTTGTGAGCGAGTCCGACTCGCACTTGGACGTTTTTTTTTGCAAAAAGGAATCGGTGGCTCAGTCAGCTGGACTCTCAATTTTGAGATCCTGTTTCGAATCTTGTACCAGTGAGATTTTCGGACTTTTTGTGCGTAGTATACCTATGTGTACACTAACTAACCTTTTGCTAAATAATGTGAGGTAAACCTACATACACCTAAAAAGCGTGTATTTATGCTCGATTTACGGAACCTCTAAGAGTATGACATAGCCAAAACAAAAACCAGTTCCGGGCGTGGCTTATTCTATTTTACGATAGCGCGCGGGGGGAAATTTGTCCCGGTCTCTAAGCTCGCGTCACCATAGCAAAAATACGAATAGAGTGGACGAGGCAGGGTCAAAAGTAATACGTATTTTATTTGATCTAATTTATTAGTGTATTTCGATCATCGTCACACGGCATTGATCCTACTTGCTATCACGTCGGGACGTAAATTTATTATGGTCGGCTAAAAGTGGTTTTTTGAGTGTTTGATTTATCAGTTGACCCTCGGAACATTTCAGACACTCCTTTAGAGATACATAATAATATTGTGACGGTTAATTGTCACCATTACCCATTCTTTAAATCTTTTTCGCCCGTTGAGCTGGTTTTACACTTGCGGGAAAATAAATTGGACCAAAAATTTCTTTACAAAAAATTTTTACTAAAGTTGTTATTACAAAAAGTGGAAACTAACAAATATTCTCAGAAGGAATGCACCACGTCACTATCTATCTCACTGTAGCCTATATCAATTATGCCTCTCTCATTCAACCACGTTTAACTGCGTTACTATCTCATTCCAACTCATTTTAAATAGCGTCACTATTTATCTCACTCTAACGCGTGTTAAATGGCATTTCTAATGAACGTCAAATATTTTTACTGCCCGCCACTCTTTCATTCTAAATTCTAATTATTTAAAAAAATACGCAGCTCCTTTGGTAGTAAAATAGCAATAACTTTTTTTTCAAAAGTAATACACAGAAATTGCCAGATCATTTGAAAAACAATATTTGATGAGCCGTTACTTAAGACAATTTGCAAAACTAACATAAGACATTTTTTTTCAGGGTGTGGTATCGAACTAACCTAATTATAAAAAATTGCTCATAAATTGGGTTTTTATTTTTCTTCCTGATGTAACAGCATTTCAAGGTTTATTTTTGACTTTATCAATAGCATGTCTATTCAGAGTTGCGCAACAAAAAATTTATTCTTAGAATTTAGAACTGGTTAGCTTTGACTCTCAAAAATCTATTCGAATTTATAAAAGTACCATCAACTCGAAGACTATCTACTTTTTGCTGAGGTCATAATTTGATATTCTGGTCAGTCATGAGCTGGCCTACCAGCCTTCCAAAGAAAAGCGTTGACTTTTGGGATACCTGTTTACCCTTGGGATAAATCGCCAAGTGTTTAAAATATAGAAATTTATTTGTATCATAGTTTGAAATGTTCAGGTCCCTTTACGCAAATTGAAAAAACAAAACTCTTTTAGGATTAATTTGTTGTCCCTATGTTTGTCTGTTTGTCCGTTTGTCTAGGCAATTTTTCTGGGTAAAATCAATAAATGCTAATATTTACAGCCCTGTAAAATATACATATTATAACGTTTTTATGGCCTTTTGTTTAACTTTTTCATACAAATTTTCTCCTTATGAAAATATAGAGATCAACACTTCACATAATATTTTGCATTTGAAAGAAAGCACAGAAAGGAACTGTAGAACAAATAATGTAAAAAATATAAAACCACATCTTTCTATTCTAAAGGGATTAATAATTTACTGTTTGTTCAATGTGGCGATAGCTTTGTTTATTTTTTTTTTTTTCTTTGTTACAAAGATAA
Source organism: Ypsolopha sequella (assembly GCA_934047225.1). NCBI lineage: Eukaryota > Metazoa > Arthropoda > Insecta > Lepidoptera > Ypsolophidae > Ypsolopha > Ypsolopha sequella. Next base: position 16,470,656 of record OW204004.1, on the reverse strand, counting down.
CAAATATTTTCATACAAGGATTTCCTTAAGGGCTATTTCTCCGAATTTGTAACAAAATATTAATAAGTAAATTAATTTGGGTTTCAATAACGATCACAAAATTATTCTTTTAGAGTAACATATATTATTTTCCCGCATAAAAGTATGAATTCATTCCAAATTCATTCAGTTTTGTTGTTATGACTATGGCACGATGTAGCTAAATCACTCATACGCATATTTTGTTGAGTTTTTAACGGCAGGAATATGATGCTCCTCGAAATATTACTTTATAAAATTAATTTCAATGTGTTTTGAAGTAGTTTTGGGAGATATTTATAGCTTGCAAAAAAGGGCACAGGTTCCACGTCTTACGGGCGCCAACGCTAGGCGTAGACTGACAATATCTTGCTGCTGCTGACTGCATCAGTGGATTTACGTATTTTTGGAAAAAGGGGGTGCTTTTTTTAACCCGAATAACGTGGTATTTGGAAAATGAATAGATATCATTCACACTAATTTTATTAAAAAAAAACCAACAAAATCGCGAAAGCGATACCTGAAACAAAATCGATAAGAAGTGTGCAATAGAGGGTTACAAAAAAATTCATTGACAGTACAAATATGAATCGATTAACGTGGTTTGTGGAAAATGAATACCTTAAAGTTTAACCAAAAACATGTATTTTTTTATGGCTATACGTAATCTAATTATTGCAACAAAATCATCCGAAAGCTGACATTTTATTTCTGTTTGTATTTTCGTTCCCCTTAAGTTTAAGACGTAAAAATCATCGGTGATAAAAGGGTGTACAAACAGAGTAAATAGTATAGAGTTAATATATGTATAGAGTAGTAAATCTTAGTAAAACCCTCTGATTCAAACTCACGCACACAGATGTGTGCTCTACACGCCGTCGAAGCGAAGTTCGGGGCAAATCTCGACGCGGCGGTGCGTAGAGCACGCTTCTGCGCGCATGAGTTCGCATCTGAGCGTTGGTACTAAGATTTACTACTCTATATATATATATTACTAGCAACCCGCCCCGGCTTCGCACGGGCATGTATTATCCATATAAACCTTTCTCTTGAATCACTCTATCTATTAAAAAAAACCCATCAAAATCCGTTGCGTCGTTTTAAAGACCTAAGCGTACATAGGGACAGACAGTGGGAAGCGACTTTGTTTTATACCATGTAGTGATTTACTCTGGTACAAGTGTTGACTTGTCAAATGACACAGTCCACACTCGGAATCACCCTGACACCACTTCGTGGATATATGTCGCGATGTTTTTGGTTCATGTTTGTGTCTTTTAGTAATGTGTGTGTTTTCTGGTCCAGTAGCGAGTGGCACCTCGGCTGGGAGCGCAGCGCGCTTCACGGCGTCAGTTGGTACCACCTTCTACATCCTGACTGCTGCAAGGAGGCGCAGAGCAAGCATCGGTTGAGTGAGTCTTATCTTTCTTTACTGTGTACTTTTGTAGTAAAATACCGAATGTAATAATAATTTGTATATGCTATATAGTTATTCTATATTATGCTATACATAGGTAGGTACACGTTTATTGTAACTTAAACTAATTAAATTTAAACAGAAAAATAGTAACGGAAATTATTAAAATGCAATAAAAATTATATAATACATGATTTTATATCATGGAGTAAAATTAATTTATGTATTTTTCTAGGTATATATATATGCATAGATATGTATACATATATTTCTTCGGGTATATGTTTATATTGTAAATAAAACTAATTATTGGCTACTGTTCCACTGTTTGTTTATTAGACTAGCGACCGGTTTCGTTAAAATAACATCTTCAGGCTTTTATGATATATGTACGAATCACAAGGTGAAATATTTTGTCTTTGTTTACATTTGTGTATATGTTTATTTGGTTGGTACAGCGACTTAAAAGTTTTCAGTACTTTTCAAAACTCTTTAACTTCCAAATGCTTTCTAGTTCATATTAATATACATTTATTCAGTGCAACTACATCGTCGGGTAAGTTAAATAAAATATAACATTAACAAAAATATTTACATAATAAAAATAAAGTTTTCTAAATATTGCCATAAAAATAAAAACTAACAATAAAGATAACATAATAATAAGGTATTACAATAGTTACATTTCAAGATAGTTATACATATTATGTCAATCATTATAAGGTTAATTAAAATTGTACATTTATTCATTAAGGAAGTCACTAAAGTGCAAAAAGCTAGTAAATCATGTATCCTTATTTGAACTATAAGTTTTTAAGTTAAACCTTCAAAAATACAGCTAAAACGCAACAAACCTATAAACGAAACAAAAATGCCTGTAAATATTACAAAACGCCATCATTTAAAAGTTAAATTCCCACATAGAGCTCAAGAGCAAAGCGGCTTGCGATCCCTAATAATGTTAAACCACGGTAAATTAACAATAAACTCTTATAGCATTGTAATAAAACACAATTTCGTCGAATCCACGGGACAACGAACGTAGCGTTCGAAATTCAAACCTTGCTGCAATGTGCCAGTAATAAAGAAAATGAACGGTTCCGCCGCATTATTTTAATAGGCTGCTAAACAAAATATTTACTGATAAAGACCACGTAGACCGCGGGTTTTGTAATAAAAATATTATTATTTTACGCCACGAAGTGCGGCAAAAGGAGGAGTGTAGTTGTGAGGAAGATCGATGCTTGTTGCATGTACGAGGTCTTATGAACACTATAGCGCGGTTTTTGAATTTGCTTTGATTAAATTATGTTAAGGTGTGTTAATTCGAAAACCTTTTAGAGCTTTAGGTTTAATAAGTTGTATTTTAGAACTTGTGGTCTAAAAAACCTCATGATGATAAATATTTTTACGAAAAAGCTGCAACTTATATTTGCCTTCGTGTGACGTCACTTGAGAAACAGCTGTTTAGAAATGTGTCCTTTGCTATCAAGATAAATGTATAATAATTTGCTTCCGACTAATTTGACAGCTGGATGACAGATGAGTAGACAGACAGAGACAGGCCACTTTTTTAATAAACAATCACACATCACAATCAGTATAATGTCTAAAATTCTCATGTGACGTCATATCGGACAATTCTTAAAAAAATCATTTAAAAAAATGTTTAATTTATACACCAAAATAACGAAAACTATATAACAAAATGGCATATATTCTCTGGAAAAAAAGTAAAAAAAATGTTTTAGAAATTAAGCTATGGGAATTGGCCGTTTCAGAATTGTCATTTTTGAACAGCAAAAAAAACTCCAAGCACTAAACCTCCATGCGCCCCTGTCAATGGATGGAATTAATGATTGTTTTTAAAAAATAGCTATTATTTAACACTTGTGTATCGTTAACTGCTCAATTCATGCTGAGAATATCTCTGAAACTCCATTAGGCATAACATAAAAAAGGCTTCCTTAGTTTTCTTCAATATGTTTTACAGGTTACACTGTAAATCTGATGTCAGATGAATTTATTGACACTTGGGTATTTTACCAAAGGCTTTGGGTACCAAAGGCTTGATCCGCCGATTTAAGGTCGCTCAACGAGCTATGGAGCGGGCTATGCTTGGGATATCTTTGATGGATAAAATCCGAAACGAAGATATCCGTCAGAGATCGAAGGTGACCGACATAGCCTGCCGAATCAGTAAGTTGAAGTGGCAGTGGACTGACCATATTTGTCGCCGACGTGATAACCGTTGGGGCCGAAGGCATTACAATGGAGACCACGTACAGCAAAGAGCAGCGTAGGCCGCCCTCGTGCTCGCTGGACTGACGATCTGAAGGACGTTGCGGGTGGCGGCTGGATGAGGATGACTGAGGACCGCCAAGAGTGGCGTAATATTGGTGAGGCCTATGTCCAGCTGTGGACGAATACGGGCTGATGGATGGATGGGTATTTTAGGTATTTTCTGTCTTTTTGTAAGATTATCATATTCAGCTCCTCCTAAACTATGTTAGATCAAAGCTTCTGCCAACTCATTTTTTTTTATAACTATATCAATCACAAGATTCCAAGCTAGCGTTCAAAACACTCGTGTGTCCGTTGCACTGATGCGCCGACGCGCAGAGATCGCATCGGCGCGCGCGCAGTCCGCGTGTATCAGCCTCGGACACGTCAATCTCGCCAAGACCCGTCAACAAACATGTTTAATAGATTTCTTCAGCTCATGGGGACGGCTCAATCAGGATTACGAGACATTATCAGGTTATACTTAATGCGCAAATGTTAATAATATATGTCAAGTTCTCGTTATCGTTAAAACAATGGATCGCAGTCCAGATCATGGCTCCAATCTATCTGAATGGTTAATCTGTGGAGTTCTCATTATTACTTAATCAATAGATAACAGGCAACATCGTGCCATAATCCTAAGAGTTAGTCTGGATAAATTAATTTAAGTTAATTCTTGGGACTTTAATTGTATGAAAATTGCAAAATTGCAATTTTGAAAAAATAACTTTACTTTTTTCGCAATTTCAAGTTTGGATCCATAATAAAAGTTGTTCGTATACGACGAGTAGTATTATCAAGAGTTTTCGGCTTTTCAGCGTCAAAAAATACGAGAAGTGTAGTGTGACACCTGGTTGGAACGTAGTTCCTTTCGCTACCGACGCGCACGCCGCACGTCTATACTGCAGTAATATACCTGTACATCAAAGGTCTTCAACTCGGGGCCCTGCTCGGACATATTTACGGCCCTTAGAAGCTAAAGGAAATATGGATTTGAATTTACTTCGAATTTACCGCGGTTCGCGACATGTCTAAAATCAAAAGCCGCAGGTTTGATGAAAAAACAGAATAATAATAATAATAAACACTTTGTTTAATAAGATCTGTCTTTAATGTATTACCATTGTATTTATTTATTTATTTATTACTAGGTTTTGCCCGCGGCTTCGCCCGCGATGATTAAGTTTTTGTATGTCGTATCGAATCTGTCAATATTTTTCAGTCCACTAATTTCTTAGTAAGTAGTTGACCTGAATCTGGTTTGGAGTGGTTTTGGTTGTTATCATCTCTAATTTGATCCCCATGTAAAGTGTCTTTGACCAAGACACGTTTCCGACTTTGGCAAGGCTGAAGGGCGAGTCGCGTCACTGAACGACATAATTTCTTGTTCCCATGAGAACTGATTTATGGAATAAAAAGTAGCCTAGGTCCCATTCTAGGTTTCAGCCCAATCGGTTCAGTAGTTACGACGTGAAGTAAGGAGTAACAAACATACATCCATCCAAACTTTCGCATTTATAATATTAGTGGGAATTAGTGGGATGATGGGATGGGATATTAGAGGGATTTGTATTATTCATCAACAAAATCTTTGTGCAAAATTCAAAATATTGAGGATGTGATGATAGTTGTTGTAAAAGCTGTAAACTTTATTAATCTCGCGGCCTCAACCATAGAGAATTCCAAAATTTTTGCATGAAATTAATGTGGAGTATGACGATGTCGCTTATTTCTTTGACATTCGTTGGCTAAGCATCTATATCTTATTAATGTTTAATAAATTAAGAGAATTTTCATAGATTTGTTAGTTATTTAATGTTAAAATAGGTACGGGAATTTGGCCCTCCGTCAGACGTGGACCAGATTATAAAACCTTGAGTAAAAAAGGTTGAAGACCCCTGCTGTAAATACAAACACGATACTATAGCAAAAGTGTCGAAACGGTCGAAGTCTTACCCTTTTTTCGGCCCAGCTTCCATCCGCCAAGCGTCTGGAGTTGGGTTGCCAAATGGGAAAACCAAAATATCTGGGCAAAATTTCAAAAAGTCGGGATTTCGGGATTATGGTTGGGACAAAAATGTTTCGATTTTTTTTATTATTAAAATTAAAGTAATTATAACAAAATACTTTTTTGCCCGCCAACCGTTTTTACTTGTTATTTGTCGGGACAATTTGTATTTTGTCGGGACTCTGGACATCATATGAAATGTCGGGACAATCCCGACGAATCCCGACCATCTGGCAACCTTAGTCTGAAGTGTAACGTGCGACAAGGAATTTCGTTCCGATAATTTATCCAGTATAAGCTTTAATCAAAGTTTACCCTACAACCCACGACATAACGAGCAGTACGTAACAACTCACACTGACAGAAATAAACAACAAACCGTCTTCACAATTCAATCCTCAGCACAATCTCGAGTTGAGCATATCATTGTAAAGGTAAGCATATCATTGTAAAGGTCACCGCACACGGAGAGCGTCCTTGTCGCGGGTGATTATCGAATCATTCGAATGATGACTCGTATTCGAAGCTTGAGACGCATCGAATCGGTGCATTCCGATTTCGTGTCGTTCCATTTGTAGCGTCAAAAAGAGCTTTCTATCTGGATTTAAATTCAAAATTCACTCAATAGTTTCAAATTCACTCAATACGTTTTGTAATGTCAAATTGCTACGGGCTGTGGTATGAAACGTCTTTTGGCTACTAATCAAATGTCATGTACTGTACTACCACTTTTATAAGTTACATCGAAAATATTATATAATGCATCGAGGTGTCATCTTACCGATGGTCGATAACTTATAATTTGGTAGTGCTGTACCACTGAAGCATATTCCTTTTGCTATTTTAATCATTAGCCATATATTTGTCCTTGTTAGAGTAATTCGTAGTCTTAATAAAAAATATTGTTAAGGTTTTTCGTCCGTCAGTAAACCCTTTTCTTCATCTCTTTGATTGGTTGATTAAACGAACCAGCAATCGCCCAAAAATTGGAGTCTTTTTGTGAAACAAAACAAGGGCTTGCCTCCAAACGGGAAATAAATTCTGGCTATTGAATAGAAAACATGTCGTGTGAGAATATTTCTGTTGTGAGACAAGGACAGAATTTCGCGACATAAGGGTCCACCTGGATTAGGAGTTGAAAGAGGAGTCACACAATATATTTGCAGAAATGCTACCGGATAAATTTTTGTATGCAGTTCTCATGTGCAGGGAAATTGTTTTTTGGGTCGCCAGGTTAAAAAATAAGACTCTACCTTGTTTTTTAATACCTGGATTTAATATTCAGATTTCTAACAATTTCTCCGTACATCGTTTAGGAATAGGGCAGTATAATCGGGTAATAAGGGCTAATGCTAGCCCGCAATCTCGACTGTTGGTTTTTAGTACATCGACGACCCATGATTGTTGTGGCTTTGATGTGTTTATCTTGTTGTTTCTTCAATCCAACTTCAAGAATTGTACTAACTCAGGCGTAAACCTTAAGAACTATGGAATAGATATCAGTTTTAAATAAGTCTTCTTTGCTTGGTTTCAATACTGGATAGATAGGAATAGCTAGGTCATTAATGTGTACTGTATTGTTTTTTATGTTTCTATGTCAAGGTATCTTTGTGAGAAAAATAATAAGGAGCATTTAAACAGTCGTATATTTCTATACAATTTATTGTTTTATTTTATTAGTTCGGAAACGCTCGTCTCTGTCTGATTTTGTTGCAGAAAGTTAAGTTTATCTTTTAGGAATATATTTAAGATGAACCGCATTTTGCAGATTTCTACTACGACGGCCACTTGACAGACTGTCAGATGGCTAACATTACAACTTGGTTATACTATTAATTTTAAACAAGTCTTCTGAAGACTTTGTTTTTATTGTTTTTACATGCTTAATCAAGCTTTTTGTATGGCGTGCCCTACTGGATCGCAATTTTCTTGGAATTTGGGGTAATGTTTATTTTCATTTCGGTCTAATTAAATGGAGTGATTATCAATAAAATTACTGAATTCGATTAGTTATAGATCATAAACTATTCTGTCATGAAATTTTGAATGTAATTATGTTTTATTCGATACAAAAAACCGTGGTAAACTGGCGACAGTAATCGGGAAAATTTACGGAATCATTATTTTTTTCCACAAATAGTATTGTAAAAATATATATTCTGGTACATTATGTGTCAACAAATTTGTATGTCAGATGATTTGGCAAGTTTTTTTTGCAAATTTTTTGGATTCTTATTAAAGAAGTAAGTCCTTGAAGTCTACAATGTGATTAGTTTTCCGTAAACAAGGTGTGGGAGATTGATCACTACAAAAAATATAAAGTAGTATTTAGAAATGTGATACATTAACTGTCGAAAAGAAAGATTGGTCTATGTTTATCATGTATTCAACAGTATAAAAGTCTTTCTTAAATTGGTAAACTAGGCGCTTGAACTTTTAGATTTCTCGCTAAAAGTGTAAAATGGCCCTTAACCGTTTTTTTTTTTCATTTGTACCTATGTTACCTAGACATGATTATTCAGAATGTTTAAGAGTACCTATATGTGCTCAGTTCAAGATTTTTTTTTCTTTAACCTCTGTGTTAATAGGTTTCTGTACCTAGAGACTCAGTGGACTTTCACTACAAATAACCCTTGAACAAATATGCATAACACGTAATGGCGTCACGTATGCGACTCTGTCACCTGTCTAGAACATCTTCAGTGTTTCGAAAGTGTTCCAATTTTGAATTTACCGCGCGGTTTTCCGTCACGAGGACTGTGTACGGCGGGCTGTTCATAAAGTGGTCTAGAAGCCGGTACTGGGCAATGTTTATCTTCTAGACAACAAATAACTTATCTATGGAATTTACGCATTTTAGTAATGAGTGGAAGAAAACTGACTTTATAGAGACAAAATATCAGGAAGTACCTAAAACAACGCAATTTATAATATTGCTTAAAAAAAAAAAAAAAAAAGTTTCGGTTTTTTAGTGCAACGTTGTCAGAAAGCTCGTCCATTTTCGAATCGACAAGAGAATATGTGTGCCGACTTTAAAGTTACTGACCTTTAAACATTCATTAGTAAGTTAATATTAATAATATACAAAATGTAAAACGACAAGTAACTCTGAATTATTTTCTGTTTACTTTTCTCTGTTTCACAGGTATTTTCTGGGATCACATGATTTGATCCCACGAATCTTACTCACGCAAACCACTAGTTATATTCATAGGCGTAGTGAGGGTTTAACTCCCCCCCCCCCCCACACACACATCGAATAACGATAAGATCATTATATATCACATTAAAAAAAATGTCTATGGGGTTTTAAGACTGAACACCCCTGAAAAAAAACCTGGCTACGCCTAAGGAAATAATTAGATATGTAAAATATTTCATTTATGATTTGTTTTGGTAGGTTAACTTTAAGTGATAAATTAATTGTAAATAATTGGTTTAATTTAATTTAAGTTTAGCCTGGCAGATAGCATTGGAACTAACATGTTTGTACATTTAACATAAAAACTTTTGTAACATGCTTTCGGACAAATAAACTTTTGATTGATTGATTGACTCTTACATCAAGTATAACTATTTGACTTGAACGTTATTGAATTAACATCCCGTATAGTCGAGTTCTCGAATACTGAGCCGATTTAATCGCTCACGTAGGACGAGTTCACACACTAGAGTCACGCTTGAGGCGTCAAACGTCAACTTTCACTGATAGTGTGCATAGGGGTTCACTTTAAAATTACTTTCCTTTGTTTTCAGAATAATATTTGCAGAGATATTTTGGACCTTTCCATTTTTTATGTTCCCTGATGGAAACTCTTTCAGTATATTTTCCTTGCCCATCTAACTTGGTGCAGGTTCGAAAATCTACCGGGGTGATTGCGATTGATTTGAGTAATATAGATTTTTTTTTAACAGTTAAAGAGCGATTGCACAGCCGGATTGTGAAAAGCCCGCCTTTTTCTAATTAATCGAAACAGAACACTTAAATTCAATATTCATTCAATACTTATTCAATAAAACTTAATTACCTGTGTATTGTGTATGTTTCCATCGCAAACTTTCCATTGTTTTCTGTAAATTAGATTTTCAAAAACTTTGAATTTAATAATTATTCAATAATTATTGAGTGAATTTTGAATTTAAGTGTTCTGTTTTGAAAAATTAGTAAAATGCATTAAGAGCGGTATCGCAGCCGGATTGTGAAATACCCGCCTTTTTCTAATTAATCGACACAGAACACTTTAATTCCAAATTCACTAAAAAGTTATTCAATAAAACCTTATTACCTATGTATTGTGTATACTGCATTCGCAGTTTCCATTGGTTTCTGTAAATTAGAATTACAAATATTTTTCAATTTAAAATTTTGCTCTTAGCTAAAAGTTGTTTAGTCCGATAGAATTATTTCTTAATATTTTGTTACAAACCTTGAGATATCGGATTGTTTTGACATCTTTAAATTTAAAAAAATCTGTTTAGAATATAGATCGCAGAATATAGATCGCAGAATAGTCAGTTACGAAACACATACATGGTTTTATTTTCTCTCTAGCAGTAGACAGGATAACGCATGTGGTAAAGTATTCAAATAAATAGTACGCTATTTACTCTATATCTAACTAGACAAAATTAATAAATAAATAAATCAATCAATTTATTGGTTTTTTATTTAAGGCGCTCTTATCCCAAAATCAGTAATTTCAAAGTCAAATAGAACTTTTAAATATCGTCCAAATCTTCCAAAAAAAAATACGCAATATAGTTCAAACCTTTATCTAGGTCTTCCACGCATGTGTTAGACGATCAGATAAACTTTGCTCGATAGAAATAATTCACGAACGCAGCATGTAATAAGACCTTTCAAATCATGCCATTTCCATAATTCCACTCTTTTATTAACGAAACATATCTGGTAATACTGCTCTTTAAATTTTCTAGGTCGACCACGTAAGTGGGTTTTAATAAACATATCCCTTATTTTTTAACAATTTAAAAACCGATAAAAACAACGAAAAAGTACAAAAGTGTGGTTATTTTCTTTACTCCTTACACGTAAAGAAAAAGACAGAGAGTCACTCTTCTGGGATAAGAGCGCCTTAAATTCAAAATTTAAACCTTGCTTTACTGACCTGAAAAGCCTCAAGTGGCTAATTTAAGTTTAGTTAGTTAACAACGCTTCCAAGTAATTAGATAACAATCAGTGGTACCGAGCTTATTTTGTTCCAATTATAGTTAGCCAAAATGTAAATGTAACTGAAAGCACATTTATCAGAGACTTCGCCCCGGGCGAACTTACGAATCTGTCATGAGCGTTAAACTCTTGCAGCTTTACTGTTTTAAGGCGATGACCTAACCTAGCTAATTATATATTAATGTAGATTTAGTTTATTAAAAGTTAATAATAAAAAGGTAAAAATGAGAATTTTACTCAAGATATATTTCGGGCCCCAACAATGGGCCCGGCATCAGTTGAGAATCTGACAATAAATTAAATATGACATAAGTTATTTACAAAAAAGAAAAAAGTAAAAAAGGTTTTCATTCAAATTCATTCATTCGATCATTCATTCATTCATTCATTCATTATAATTTATCTAAATTATTGCATTCAGTACAGCAAGTACAAGTACCTAAATAAAATACATGTTATTTCTCGAATCGTAATAAATTAATTCCTGTGATTTTTTAGAGTAGACAAACTGAAAAAAATCAATAATTAGAAAAAAAACAAAGGACAAATTAAAAAAAAGTATTTCGCCACTGAACCAGCAACTTCTTACTTACAAGACAATTGCGCTACCGACTTCTTGACCCAAGGATTTTTACAAAATATTTGACTTACATGAAATTTGTTTCTTTTTGATCTTATTGATAGCTTGTAATGCACTCTAAATTATGTATAGAGTATTCAAAGCGATGGATTTCGCTATAAATCATATAACATACAAGGTGACTTTTTGATCATCGTCCAAATTCATACTTAAGGTTTGGTAAGTTATCAGTATCATGATTCGATAACAATTTGTGTGCAATTCGTATAATAAAATTTCTACTTCCCATAGTAATTCACTCCCAGTCCTGAGTGAATCACTATGGGGAGTAGAAATTTAATTTTATGAATTTTACGAAAATCGTTATTGGTTCATGATGCTGATCACTTACCAAGGCTCAAGTATGAATTTAGACAATGCTCAAAAATTCACCTTGTATAGGCAAACATCCCTGTTTCTTCGAATTTAAAATCAAATCGTTCAACATATCGTAAAAATGTATCAATTGTGTTGATGATTCAAACCGTATTATAATTTGTTAATATGTACCTATATTAATATTTTAAATGAACAAAGTTTTTGTTTGCCCTTCCTTTAAAAGCTTCTTCCCCTTAAATAGCAATTCATACAAAGGTGTGGTTAAGTCTGTTCCCTTTACAAACGAATAGGAAATAACAATAATATCTAACTCAGTTATTTGCATTAAATTACGTTCCTCGGTTATAAATTGTCATTGTACTTACTGATTTATTTCCAAGACAAATCTGCCAGTAAATCTAAAAGACTTACACTGAAAAAACGATACCAACGAAAACCGACCAATAGCACATTCCCTTTAATTTGTAGTTAATCACCTAAATAAACCGTTAGAGATAGAAGGTGACCGACATAGCCTGCCGAATCAGTAAGTTGAAGTGGCAGTGGACTGGCCATATTTGTCGCCGACGTGATAACCGTTGGGGCCGTAAGGCATTGGAATGGAGACCATGTACAGCAAAGCGCAGCGTAGGCCGCCTTCGTGCCCGCTGGACTGACGATCTGAAGGACGCTGCGGGTGGCGGCTGGATGAGGATGACTGAGGACCGCCAAGAGTGGCGTAATATTGGGGAGGCCTATGTCCAGCAGTGGACGAATACGGGCTGATGGATGGATACCTAAATAAATATTATATACTAACTTTTTGTCTTTATAAATGATTAGAATTAGATAAAACAAGGTAAAATGATTTTTTTGTGAGATATATTTCAGGCCATTCGGGCCCGGCATCAGTCACATTGTGAATGGCCCGAAATATATCTCACAAAAATTTTATTTTACTTTGTTTTATCTAACTCTAATCATAGTTAATTACCTTCAATTTATAGTTACGTAATGACAATTTGTACTTAGGTATAACTACAAATTGAAGGTAAATGCCGATTAAATACCGATATTTATAACTACAAATTGAAGGCACCTACAAATAATAAGGCATTTACTATTGGTCAGTTTTTATGAGGAATACCGTCAAAATAAAGGAATAGCGTTGAAAATAAAGGAATTCCGGTCATTTCGTCAGGAATTCCGGTCATTTCTACTTTTATTTTTCTCAGTGTAGGCAGAGAATATAAAGTATTTGGTGTAGGTATGCCGTAACCGTTAAAATCAAAACTTTTGGAAGTATATTTTTGTTCAGACTTCGAGTAGCTAGAGTACTTACATTGACGAAAAACCTAAGACATAATATGTACTAGGTTTTTTATATTATGTATGAATGACGTATATAAATATAATCTGTAATTATTTTGATGTAATCTTAAGTAGTTATCTTTAATTATACGAACAAGTTAGTGACATCATGTAAGAAACCCACGTGTAAATTATAGATTTACCTACTTGGGAAATTTTTTCCTTACTAAAGTACCAATTGCCAGGGAATAAATACGAAAATGCCTTAAGGCGGCGGTATTCAGAAAAATCTGTCCCACTCCAACGCATTCTTTTTACACTTGTAAAACCCTCAGAAAACTCGCGATTTGGAGGTGAAAATTTTATTTATGGTTTTGTTATAAGTGGCCGTTTTATATCACATTTTTTATGATGTTTATTTTGGTATAACTTTTATTGTCGAAAACCTAATATAACTCAAATGAAATAATATTTAGATCATAGTTAAGGCTTATCTTTGCGATTTTATTGAAAGTATGAAAATGCAAGTAATCATGTGTTGAAGAGTGAAATATGACATACACTTCTTTTTTAGGGTTCCGTACCCAAAGGGTAACTAACGGGACCCTATTACTAAGACTCCGCTGTCCGTCTGTCTGTCCGTCTGTCACCAGGCTGTATCTCATGAACCGTGATAGATAGACAGTTGAAATTTTCACAGATGATGTATTTCTGTTGCCGCTATAACAACAAATACTAAAAAACAGAATAAAATAAATATTTAAAGGGGCTCCCATACAACAGACATGTTTTATGCCGTTTTTATAGATAATGGTACGGAACCCTTCGAGCGCGAGTCCAACTCGTATTTGGCCGGTTTTTTTAATCTTTGTCGTTTACAAATAATTCACAAAAACAAACACGAAGTTAATCCAATAAAACAAGAATGCCCTCTCCTTAATCTGAGATGACGCTCACTTGATGTGTAATTCAGTTCTATCAAGGTACTTATTACTTGTCTTATTATTGAAGAGACACGTGTTTATGGGCGCCAGCCTTAAACAAATAATTATATACCTATACCAAGTGAAAAAACCAGTCAAGTGCGAATCAGACTCGCGTAATTCGCATAGACTCCGTAATACGACAGTTTTGGGAATTTTGTCTTTTGTTTTCGTGAATTTCTCAACCATTTATAATGCCTTCCTGCCAGTTAATATGTCATATTTATTTTGTCTAATCCTAATGAAAAAAAATATCTGTGTTCTAACAAAATTTATCCTATCAAATAATATTAAAATATTACTATGTTTATTTTTACCTTTTTTTTAACTGTACCGTGCGTGATGAACGAACGGCGTCTGAAAGTCTAAATAATTAACCATGTCAGAATCTAACTTGACACTGGCAAAAAGTGGTGCTTAAAATAGCAGCCGTTACCAAGACACAAAAAAAATATAATATATTTTTTCCAATATATTTTTTTCATATTTTTCGGTCCACCAGTTCTGGAGATAACGAGAACATATATTTTGTCGTGGCTTTTGGAGGATTTTGAAATTGTAATTTACAGAAACCTATGGAAATTTTGCGATGGCAGCATACACAATACATAGGTTATAAGGTTTTGTTGTTTATCTATTGAGTGAATTTTTTATTTAAGTGTTCTGTTTCGGTGGTTTTTCACAATTCGGCTGCGAAACCGCTCTTAAGAGCAGATGTAGTCCGTGGCAAAAGACTTGAATAAAGAATTGTTTTATGAATTTTAATAATTTTATTTTGTATAGTCTTGTTGTTTCATTTTAAAAGCTTATAAACCAAGTCTTAGAGCTGGCGCCAAAATTCCAGGGTTTTTCTTCTTTAGGAGCTTGAGCAACAGTAAACCTGATTATTGAATTTATTTAAACATATACTCCATTTTGTATATATGTTTTATTTCATTTGTGTTTTTTTATCCAACGTTTTATATTTTTGCTAACTTATGAAAAAGTTTTATTTTTCCGCGAGATTTCGGTAAGATTTTTAATTTTTAGGGTTCCGTACCTCAAAATGGAAAGACGGGACCCTTATAGGATCACACGTCTGTCTGTCTGTCAAGACCGTTTTTCTCGGGCCCCGTATGAGATATCAAGTTGAAACTGATACCTCCATGTTTACGGCTCCATGGTGCTGTAAAAAAAGACTTTTAACTCAACGCGAAAAAAGTTATTGCACTTTACATAATCAATTTCATACAAATATTTGACACTCGCAAGGGAATCAAAACCTTTCGTTTTCAAGTAGGTCTTGTAACAGACACATTAGGAAAAGATCTGAAAATAACAAATATATTAGTATTTAAGATGTTATTAGTGACCAACTTAATTAGACTCTTAAGATACATGGCATTTAATAGATCGTAAGTGTCAAGTGTAATTATTTACCATAATGTTTTAAGGGTTCCGTACTCTTAATGTGTGGATGTACGGAACTCTAGTGCGCGTGTCCGACTCGCACTTGACCGGCTTTTGTGAAAAGGGTCACTCTAGAATTTTTATAACAGTAATAATAAAATAATAAAATCGTTTAATTCAGTCAATTATAGACAATATTTACACAAAAATAAATTTTACAAATAACATTAATAATTTTACGATAAAAATCAATTCAAAAACTTACATTAAGAATAAAATAATAACTCACTCTAGTATTTTACAATTGGTGCATCCCATCTATCTCCTATCACCCTTAGAATGCTGTTGCTACTTTTTGCATGGAATGCACAAAAAGGGTTTCAGTGCCTTATGGGAACCCAAAAAAAAAAACGATGTTGATGCCTAATGATGATCTAACATCCGTATTAGTCCACATTCAATTGTACGCATTACAATAACTGACTGATTCATCTGATTTAATGATGTTACTTTAGATATTTTTTCTTAGATTACCTACAAAAGCAGTTTTTTGTAAATTAACTTTTTGCCTGTCTGTCATTTCATGATAAAATAAAAAAACCGCCAAGTGTGAGTTTGTGTATCACTGAATTAAAAAATTAGGAGGACAAAGGTTTTATTTTTAACATTTGTATGACTTTACATGTTAACTTCTCTACATGTAAAAAAAAATAAAGTAAACAACATTTATTCACGTTTGAATTTAATGACATGTGAATAAGTTAAGTATAACTTAAATTAGAATCTCAGACCGATGTAAGCACTAGACACCTCTCCTTTTATATCACTAAACATCTAGTTTTATTACAGCTAATTATTTGGATCATAATACCTAATGTCTCAACATAGAATAAAAATCACTAAACATGCCTTACATACTATTACTTTGACAATAAGTTGCAAGTAGGTACATACTTTACGTGTGCCAAGAAAGGAGGTGCGAAGCTGCGCGCGAGCCCATACCCAATATGGCGACGAAATCATGCGCCCATCGATTTGTCATAAATGGTAATCTTCTACTAAGTTATTGATTGAATAGATAAGCAAGTTTGGACCACAATTTGTGGTCAAGGTGGCCATTCAGAGGGGATTGGCGTGTGATTGACAGATGTTATAGAACTTTTACATGGATGTGTTGGTTCACTTCATTGCTTATAAATGGTTTAAATCTCTTACCTCTTGTTTAGGGGAAGGAAACTGCAATCGCGTTTTTTGTCATCTCCGTCTCCCTTCGAAAGTTCCATCGTAATCCATCGAAAGTTCCATCGTAATTGGTAACAGGATAAGTTTATAAGTAGTTAATATTAAGTGTATAATTATGTCTTAATTCTAGAGTGATCTGAATATTTATTTTATTACTAGTTTTTGCCCACGGCTTCACCCGCGTTGATTTAGTGTTTATGAAGACAATCGAATCTGTCAATATTTTTCGGACCCTTAATTTTATAGAACATGTTTATTTTGACTCTGGTTTGAACGAAACTATTTATTGTTCTATAAATCGATTCTCTGTTAAACTATCTTTGGCGAGGTCAAAGGCCGAGCCGCGTTTCCGAATGAAACTATTTCTAGTTATCTGAATAAATCCTCTGCTAAAGTGCCTTTGGTGAGACCGGGACACGTTTTCAAACGAAATTATTTCTTGATCTCGAATTTAATTACCGGATAAAGTGTCTTTGGCGAGGCCGAAGGCCGAGCTGCATTTTCGATCGAAATTATTTTTTTATCTCGTATTTTATTCTCAGGTAAAGTGTCTTTGGCGAGGCCGCAGGCCAAGCCGCGTTTATGAACGAAACTTAACGTTCCATCTGAAACTTATTCTCCGATTAAGCTTTTGATAAACCTGCCCGTAATACAATAAAGTTCTCAATAAACAAGTAACAGACAGGTACCGGATTAACAAGGTAATGGTATGTCCATTTACGTTTGCGTGACCACAGTTTCAAAAACTAACAGCCAACAAAATAACATAAATTAGTTAGGCAAATAAACTTTCATTACTTGATTTGTTTCACATTAATCACTATCTAGACTTACACTTGTCAGTTTAGTGTACAGAAGAGGTCTGCGATATCTACGCAGTAGTAAAGCAATAAGCAGCGGTAGCTCAGGGGTAGAACGCTGGCCTCTCAATCTTGAGATCCACGTTCAATCCCCGATCGATCATGCACGAATGATTTTTTCGGAATTTATGTGCATAGTGTTTGTTTTTACTTACCACTCGCTGAAAGGTGAAGTAAAAAACATGCATGCCCTAAAAAGCGTGTGTTTGTGCCCGAATAACGGTGGTAGGGTTCACCACTCATCTCGTTGAGACGTAATAATCTTCGCTGAAACGCGGGTGTATCGATTTTGGACTGTGACATTCACAGTTCACATTCGGAACACCTCTGAAACCCACTCAGGGATTCATTTCATGAGTATATTTATTTATTTTATATATTTTTGTAGACGTGCGTGTTTGTTAGTCTGTTTGCCATGTTCTGTCAAAAACAGAAAGGCTCGACATAATTTATAAGACGTCGTAAAATAAGGTCAAACTACACATCAAGGCACCAATGAAAATTACACGACATCTATTATGTTGTGGGTAAATCGTAGAATTGGGTAGATTTTAAAGTATGAAATCGAAAACCTTTCACCAAAAGTCAAAAATAGGAGCGACGACGAGCGGGGCGGGGCTATCGTAATTCTGCTTCACTCGGCTCCCCGAATTTACATGTAAATAAATTCGGGGAGCCGAGCTAAGCAGAATTACAATATGCTTAGGAAGATCATGATATGCCCAATTCTTCGATGTGCCGACGACATATACAATATATAAAAGAATACCCTGACTGACTGACTGACTGATCCATCAACACCCAGACCAAAGGGCTGGACCCAGGAATATCAAATTTAGACTGTAGGTTCCTTAGGACGTAGATAACTGCTAAAAAGGGAATTTAGGAAATTCCTACAGGATCTGGAGAAATGGCAGCCACGTAAGCAACGCTGCGCGGCGCCCGCTAGTTTTCTGTAAAAATATTTTTTCCGAAACTGTAAAATTTGATGCACGCGCAAATAAACTCAGCGTTGAGTACAAGAACTTTAGGTGGTAAAAATGTCATTTGAAGCCTATGATTTTGAGTATGCTGGTTGAGTTTGTAGGTTTTTGCTCTGTGCTCATGCAGCATTCTCCATTCAGGTCTAATTCTTGCCAACTGCTTCTTTTCCGAAAAAATATTTTTACAATACTACCAGATCGTTTTGTAAAAAAACCTTGTAAACAAAAACAGAATTATGTTATATTTACTTGAATTATTGTCTACATTAGATTGTTCAAGTAAACTGAACAATAAATATAGACGTCACATATAGTACAATGTTTTCTGTTTAAATGAGCTATATTCAGGTTAACGGAACCAGATTTTTTTCTCAGTGTGACACGATAGGTCGCCTATCTTTTCCTTCAGGTTTATATTGTTTCAATCTTTTTTTTACGAGAGTAAATAAAGAGATTGCTAAGATGATTGCATGTCCACTAAGAATGTAGGGCTTGAATCTTGTTCTCTATAGACTCGAGCATGTCTGATAGAGGCAGGTAGTTTTAATTAATTCCTTTACATATTCTCAGTCTAACAATTTGCATAAAAGGTTAACTGGACATCCGTGTAAATGTACTCAGCTAATATTCAGTCTTGTACTCTTGGTTGTAAAACCTTGTTGTTTAAATTAGAATTTATAGATTTGTTAATAAGTTACCGAAGCTGCAACAGGCAAAGGGTAGAGTTTAAACTAATGCAGTAAGCTTAAGAGCGGTTTCGCAGACGGATTGTGAAAATCCCGCCTTTGTCTATTTAACCGAAACAGAACACTTAAAATTCAAAATTCACTTAATAGTTATTCAAAAAAACCTTACATATTACCTATATAAAGTGTATAAAATATTCTATTGGTTTCTGGAAATTATAATTTAAACATTTTTGAGTATTTGTTCTAGTAAACACGTTCCGGCGCGGTGTATTATTTGCTCGACTACGTAGAAAAGCAGTAAAATCTCCATACAAATTTATATCACTGTAAGAGCCGTACTGTCACATTACAACACAAAAAGATATTTGCGATTTGACAGTGCGGTTATAGCCGCAACACGCCGAACAAAAACCCATACAAACATACCGGTTATTGCCGTACTGTCAGTGTGTGTGAGTACCAGTATGCATGTGAGCATTGATCAATAAAAAACGCGTCGCAGCGGGCTGTAGATTGACAGTACACCGTTGATGTGTTCCTGTAGAATGCCAGTCGAAGTGTTTTGTATGAGACTTTCGAAGAAATTTCACGGAGATAACCGTACTGGCATTTAGAAAAGATTAAAAAATTACGGGCATCACCGTACTGTCAAACCGCAAGAGGTAAGAAAAACGGCATACGCCGTTACCGCGCCGGAACGTGTTAAGAATTTTGGAAGCACAGCTCGAAAAGAAATGCTCTAACTCCATCTTCTCTCCAACAGTAACTCAGTCGGAACAAGAGCGGTCCTGCATCGCACTACTAAGGCTGCAGCGTCGCTCTGGAGCCTTCCTCTGGGTCCACGTGGTGCTTCAGCTTAAAGACAACCTGGAGAACTCTCAGCGGCCCGTCATTGTCTGTACCAATCAGGTTTTGAGGTAAGCATATTTTCCAATTTCAACTTTGACCTAATAAGAACAAGAGCGGTCCTGCATCGCCCTACTAAGGCTGCAGCGTCGCTCTGGAGCCTTCCGTTGGGTCCACGTGGTGCTGCATCTGAAAGACAATCTGGAGAATTATCAGGGATCCGTCATCATCTGCAGCAACCAGGTTTTGAGGTTAGAAAATTTCAACGGTAACCTAATAGCAACAAGAGCGGACTTGCATCGCTCTACTGTGATATCAGCGTCGTTATGGGTCCTCGTGGTGCTGCAAGTGAAAGACAACCTAGAGAACTATCAGGGGCCCGTCATCATCTGCAGCAACCAGGTTTCGAGGTTAGACAATTTCAACTGTAACTTATTAGCAACAAGAGCGGACTTGCATCGCTCTACTGAGGTATCAGCGTCGTTATGGGTCCTCGTGGTGCTGCAAGTGAAAGACAACCTAGAGAACTATCAGGGGCCCGTCATCATCTGCAGCAACCAGGTTTTGAGGTTAGACAATTTCAACTGTAACCTAAAAGCAACAAGAGCGGACTTGCATCGCTCTACTGAGGTATCAGCGTCGTTATGGGTCCTCGTGGTGCTGCAAGTGAAAGACAACCTAGAGAACTATCAGGGGCCCGTCATCATCTGCAGCAACCAGGTTTTGAGGTTAGACGATTTCAACTGTAACCTAATAGCAACAAGAGCGGACTTGCATCGCTCTACTGAGGTATCAGCGTCGTTATGGGTCCTCGTGGTGCTGCAAGTGAAAGACAACCTAGAGAACTATCAGGGGCCCATCATCATCTGCAGCAACCAGGTTTTGAGGTTAGAAAATTTCAACTGTAACCTAATAGCAACAAGAGCGGACTTGCATCGCTCTACTGAGGTATCAGCGTCGTTATGGGTCCTCGTGGTGCTGCAAGTGAAAGACAACCTAGAGAACTATCAGGGGCCCCAGGTTTTGAGGTTAGAAAATTTCAACTGTAACCTAATAGCAACAAGAGCGGACCTGCATCGCTCTACTGAGGTATCAGCGTCGTTATGGGTCCTCGTGGTGCTGCAAGTGAAAGACAACCTAGAGAACTATCAGGGGCCCGTGATCATCTGCAGCAACCAGGTTTTGAGGTTAGAAAATTTCAACTGTAACCTAATAGCAACAAAAGCGGACCTGCATCGCTCTACTGAGGTATCAGCGTCGTTAAGGGTCCTCGTGGTGCTGCAAGTGAAAGACAACCTAAATAAATATCAGGGGCCCGTCATCATCTGCAGCAACCAGGGTTTGAGGTTAGAAAATTTCAAATGTAACCTAATATCAACAAGACCGCACCTGCATCGTCCTACTGAGGTATCAGCGTCGTTATGGGTCCTCGTGGTGCTGCAAGTGAAAGACAACCTAAAGAACTATCACGGGCCCGTCATCATCTGCAGCAACCAGGGTTTGAGGTTAGAAAATTTCAACTGTAACCTAATAGCAACAAAAGCGGACCTGCATCGCTCTACTGAGGTATCAGCGTCGTTAAGGGTCCTCGTGGTGCTGCAAGTGAAAGACAACCTAAAGAACTATCAGGGGCCCGTCATCATCTGCAGCAACCAGGTTTTGAGGTTAGACGATTTCAACTGTAACCTAATAGCAACAAGAGCGGACTTGCATCGCTCTACTGAGGTATCAGCGTCGTTATGGGTCCTCGTGGTGCTGCAAGTGAAAGACAACCTGGAGAACTCTCAGGGGCCCGTCATAGTCAGCACCAACCAGGTTTTTAGGTAAAAAATGTTCCATTTTCAACTCTAACCTTATAGGGACAAGGATGGCCTGTCTGAATTATTTACAACGTACTCTTTACAGGTTTGATAATTTTAAATATCTTTATCGGTAAAGTATTTCTCTAAGCTTCTCGGCAATTATGTTCTCTTTGGACAGGACAAGTTACCGTACATTATCTCGTGACACTAATTGACTGTATAATTAAATACTTGTTAAAATAAAGCCTACATTAACCCGTGTGACCTACTAGAACCGTAATAGACATAGGTAAGTATTATCCTAGCTGTTCTAATGCTCTTCAGTACCTATGTTAAACCCATTGGGCCATAAGCGTACCTCTTTTATAAATGCGAAAGTGTGTTTGTTGATTTGTCCCTCTTTCACGCTGCAACGGAGCAACGGATCGACGTGATTTTTTGCATAGAGATAGTTTACGAGCTGGAAAGTGACATAAGCTACTTTTATTCCGGGAAAATGCAGATGAAATCAGCGCGGGCAAGGCCGCAGACAAAAGCTAGTATTGGAGAAAACTAAGTATAAGTACGTACATTACTGAGACTGTTTTAACACGTTGAAGGACACAGATTGCCTTCACACAAGTTGTGTTGTGACACATGGTATATATTTATCAATATTTATGTATTCTATAATAAAAAATATATATTATTATACATGTATATTTTTTGTATTTGTATTTTATAGTGTATATTTATAGTAAGTATTTGAATACTATATTATTGCTATTTTTATGTAATATATATTTTTAATTTGTATCAATCTCCTTGTGCACTTGTATTGATTACTCGTTTAAATTAGTATTTTTTTGTTTGTTATTTCCTGTTGGTTTTGCTGGAAGCAATCTCTTCTTAGAGATAAGTACGCCAATGTGCATATTGTTTAAATGTAAATATTATATGTATCCCTGTTTCTGTATATTTATGTACAATAAAGAATGATAGCAGAGAGCAAGGCGAAAGGGGAAACGGATATTTAGGCCCATTGGATTGACAGTAGGTCTCGTTTGAATGTTCACTTTGTGACACAATAAAGAGTGCCACCTTAGAAAAAAAATGTTTACTTGTCAGAATTAATTATTGAAAATCTGCTCAAGTAAATGTCTAGAAATAGCAATGAACTATTAGGTTTTTAGAGACAACGTCTTTTTATAGCTACAATTTTAACTTATGCCAAAAGCGCCTGTTTTTAGCAAAAGTTAAAATTTTAGCTTATCGAAGACGTTGTCCATGAAAACTGTGCTATGTTAAAATAGTTCATTGCTGTTTCTAGACATTTACTTGAAGGGATTTTCAATATTATTCTAGCAAGTAATTTTTTTTTTCTAAAGTGACAGCACCTTTGCATGTTGTAACGCCTTAACGGGCTCCACAATGCTAAACATCAGTTTTGCATTGGATTCAGTTCCGTCAATGTAGATGGTAAAAATTTGAAAAAAATATAGCGTGTTTTTTGTCTCAAGACAAATTTATTAATTACACTTTATAAATAAACCTACTTTAAATCTTCTTTAAATTATTATACTTTTAAAAAAGCATGAATTTCACGAATAAAGCGATTCAGTTTCCATATTTCAAAACCGATTAAAACGAAACCAACACACACAGATGCTTACTAGCAAAAACCATCTTTACTACATAAAAAAATCATAATTAATGTCCTAATGTAGCCGCGATTTCAAAATAACTGAAGTTTTGCGTGCGCGGCTTCTGATTAGAGCAGGATAGAGAGTTGAAAAACAAAAGCGTTAGAGCAGGACTGAATTTTAGCACTGTACAGCCCCTTAAGTAGCTCCAAGAAAGCAACATGGTCGAAGAGAGTTTTCCAAAACAAAACACACATCCACTTTAATAAACAGTCTTCTAGACTAGACGATGATCATTCACCGTCGTTGATCTACTGTCATCTGGACACTTATCTCACTTATGGCCAAGCCTAAAGCACATAAGCACACCCATTTTCTCCATCAAACAAAACGACCCCATAAGAGCTAAAATTATCCGCAAACATCTAAGTTAAACGGCGATCCTCAAAACAACCTCTTAATGCCCATTAATATATTGAAACAGGCTCCAATAACCGCGATCAAGGGTGAAATCACTTCATCATCCCCGCCCCGCACTGCGCGAGCGCAGCGTTATTATGTGAACAAACGTCAAACCGAAGAGTTTTATATGACGTACTAATAGCAGAAAATGCCGGGCTCACATGGCGATTACACTCCTAAATCAACCAAATTACTCTTTAAACAACTCGTTAAATAAACCAAGTCTTCATAAAACTCGTTTTTAGATTCGTATCAAATTGAATAACGATAGCTTTTACTTGATGGTCTCTTAGAAAATATTTGCTTGTAGGCCCTAATGCATATCAATACTTGTATATAGTTGTTAGTTATGATTTCAGTGAGAATTGAGAATGCCGGCTTCACGTTATTTTATAGGTAATAAAAGTTAAGAAATGAGGCTTTATTAAATTTTATTGGGCTCTTGAAAGTTTGTGATCGGTAAGCGGACGAGAATTACTCAATGTTCAAAAGCACTAATATTTTAGGCGAATGCAGTGGCGTGGCTTTGCATTACAAATCTAGATCATACAAGTGCAAAATCCAGTTTAGGTTACGAATCACGTAAAGACTTTGAAGTTAAATTAAATAAGGTAAGTTATGTATATATTTATTTATATTCGTTTTTATCTATAGAAGCAAATATCTTCAAATTCGAATTCTAATCAAATATCTAATCGTAGACATGTATATACAATGTGAATTTGTGAACATCGTCCAAATTCATACTTGAGCCTTGGTAAGTGATCAACATCATGAACCAATAACGATTTTTGTAAATTTCATTATACGAATTTCACAAAAATTGTTATCGATTCATGATGCTGATCACTTACCAAGCCTCCAGTATGAATTTGGACGATGGTCAAAAAGTCACCTTGTATATTATTATAGTCCAGTATATTTAAATTTATATATTGTTATTTTATTTGTATGTTAATATTTTGTTTATATTAAATTATTTTATGACTTTATTTGTAGTACATAAGTATGTATAATTATTTATGTTTATATTATTATAGTGTCCACTAAGATTTGCTGGAAGAAATCTCTTTTCACAGATAAGCTCGCCTCTGTGCGTGCTTTTTATTGTAAATAAGTATATTTAATGTATCTGTCTACAATAAAGAATAAAGAATAAACTAAACATGTTTGTGAACATCGCTTTATTCAACCAACTGGTGTTTTAATTGCTAACAAATAAAAATCATTTAATCGAAGCTCATAAATAATAAATATTTACAACTTAATTACCACTACATCAATGCCCCTTATAAATTTACGAATTCAAATTTTTCGGCCCGTCTTTCTTTAAATATATGTAATAGATGTTTTATTACATAATATGTATTTAAGTTACCATATTTTGTATACCAAATAAACATAAATACTGACAATAATAAACATAAGATTATCTTGATAGGATTATCTACTGGTGCCTCTATACAAGGTGATTTATTTGTTCATGTAGCCAAATTCATACTGGAGACTCGGTGAGTGATCAGGAACAAGGTTCTTTTGTGAAAAACGAAAAATAAAGTTTGTGCCCTTACACCAATTTACGAACAACACTGAGCCAATTAGCATAGGAAGCCTAATAGTAGTTTATGCTACAAGGGCGAAAAGGAACAAATTACGAGAACGATTTAAAACACGAGCGTAGCGAGTGTTTTAAACGTAACCGAGTAATTTATTGCTCTTATGGCCGTGTATCATACTACGTTTTTCAATGCATAGTGTGAGGAAATAAAAAAATATAATCTTGTGAACTTTAAATTATGATTGGCTCAAAAGGACTGTATCCAAAGCCGTTAAACAGTAGAAAAAAAACTATAACATTTATGGTACACAGGAAAGGCTGCAGGTTAGCCAACCATTGCAAATAAATTGAAAAAATATTAATAATAAAGCCCTAGGGCAAAATTATCGACTTTCTGTTCGGTTTTGATGCATAAAAAGTGGGCCTTTACGAGCACTTGCATTGAAAATTTTATTTTGCGTTTTTCACAAAAAGGGTCATTGAACCTTGGTTCTGACTACTAACCGAGTCTCCAGTATGAATTTGGCTATACAAACAAAAGTCAACTTATATATATAAATTTACAACAATTTTACGGTACATGTGAGCCTTTTCTAAGGAGTATGTGATTTACCGTCAAGTATGCGTGGTTCCCGCAAACCAATTATGATCAACTTTAATAATAGCCACTCTTCTACTAAGGTAAATTGTAATTATGAATTAACGTTACTGGTAATTCGAGATAATTTCATATGGCTACGTTACGGGTAAATTAAGGTGAGACTATGTTGTACATTTTTGGAGTGACCGTTACTCGAATTACAAATAATTCTACGGGAAAATCGTCCCATAAAACCCAAGTCAGTGTTGTCACCCTCGGATTTTGGTTTTCCCCTAACTCCTTGTAAAAATCCTCCAAATTTGACACTTTCCAGACTTTTTTCCCCTAAGCATTTAAATTAAAAGTAAAACACAATTTAAGGTAAACTATTATTGATTTAACTATAAAGCTTATCAGTTTATTTAACTAAAAATATTTCAGTAACTTTAAAACAGTCATGAATAGCGTCCATTTTTAAAGAATCAAAGTCAAAACAGAAAAATGTCTTACAAAAAATATATATTATTGGTGCTAGCGATAGAGAACTGCACACCACGTTCCGATATGCACTCTAAAACAAAATTCGGTCCAAAGAAATTTTCCCTAAACAATACCCTAAATAATTTTATAGCTCAAAAAATCCCCTAAACATGAAAAAATTGATTCAAGATTCAAAATACTTTATTTGTACTTTATTAATACTTTATTAATACCCTAAATTTAGGGGAAAATACCCTAAGGTGGGAGCACTGACTCAAGTTGAAATAATGTAGAAGCAGCGGTAGCTCAGTCGGTAGAACCCCGGACACTCAATCTCGTGACCAGGGTTCGATCGAATGCTGCCGGTCGAACAGCTACCAATGAGTTTTTCGGATTTTTTCTGCCTAGTATTTGTATAAGTACTTATAACTTGCTGAACGGTGAAGAAATGCACTGTAAGTTAAACTTGTATGCCCTTAAGGCGATATGTAAATGTTTTAGCGTCCCTGTTACGCCATATGCGAAAAAACTCTCAGTGCGAGAAGGACGGATTCGAGGAAACGTAGCAATAAGTCTGTTTTTTATTAATATATAATGTAATCAAGTTGCTATCAAAATTTCGTTTAACCAGGACTTAGATACTGTTAAAACCCATCTAATAAAATATAAAATTGCAGTCCATATGTCATTCTAAATTGTCAAACCAGGAGAAATAGTGTCGAAAAGGACCTCATTTCAATAAATATTTTTATCGAGCAGAATTTCTCCAATCGCGTTTCTGTTTAACAGATCCCTAGAAAAAGATTCCAAAAATAATATACTATTTTATCAAAATAATACCTTCTTTACTAAAGTAGATATGCAAGTTGTAAAAGTGTCGATTTTTTTTCGAAGTATTAGCATTAGTTTAATTATGTGTGTCGCTATCAGGTGTTTTTCACTTTCCAACAAATAACTTTCTTTCTTTCTTTCAAGTACGGCGATAAGGCTGGGATGTAAAAAGTCTCGCATCCTATCACGTATTTAGGAAGTTTGATTACCAATGGTATCGATTCGGCGCAACAAAACTTAACTTATTTGACAGGACTAACCTTATTTTGAGCGTTCTGTCTTTGTCTTTTTGATACAGAAAGAAAAAGACAGAACGCTCAAATTAAGTTTAGTCCTGTCAAATAAGTTACATCGTGTTGCGCCGAATCAACACAATTAGGAACGCTTTTAAGAGCCAAGTTATCGAGAAACGTCTGAGAACTAATAATCATCGGTGAAACGTGTGTGTACGTGTGGACTATGACTTGTAATGCACAGTTTACACTCAGAAACAGATAGGATACCCCCTCGCGAGGTACCAGCGGGTATTCATGTCGTAACTAAGACATAGAGAAAGAATATTTGATGTGGTGCTAGAGCAGAATGGAAAAAATAACCTGGGAAAAGATAAAGAAATATTGATAATGGTAAAGGAAAAGAGAAGTCTACTCAAAACCATAGAAAACAGAAGAGAAAATATAGGTACGAGTTGATATGATAGGAGGGCTCTTGAAACGACATGACAGTCTCATAAATAACGTTATACAGTAGGACCTCTTTAATCCGTACTCCGAAATTTTACCCCCCGTTCAGATTCGGGGAGCGTTCGGATTATAGTACAGGGTATTTTTTATGAAATAAAACTAATAGTATAGTGAAATTATAAATGTATATTCATCTATAAACGTTACATTTATTAAACTTTTAAAAAAATCCAATATTTTAGTTTGTCGGGAGGTATTTAATGACAAATAAAAACTTTGTCTCGCAATTTACGTTGCAGCAAAAGTTTTTTCTTGTAATTCAGACAGGGGTGTGCGTTCGGATTTTAGAGGTCCTGCTGTAGATGGAAGTGGATAGAAAGATAGAAGACAAAAGAGGAAGATCTAAACGAAATCAATTTGACCAAGTGAAGGAAGAATGTTAATACCCTGTTGCCACGTTCAATCAGTAATAAGCTTTTCGGCATGTACTTATGCCTGAGATAGCCCACCCTCTACTACATTAGGACGGAATAATCGTTGGTGAAAAGTGATTTTCATATATTGTTCAGTTAACGCCTGTAAAACCTCCGAATGCAACCACTTTGGGATAACATGTCCCATATACTTTAAATGATTTATGAGTTGCAACGAATACTAAAGATAATTTGATCAAACTATTTTAGGTCACAAAATTAATAAAGGCCTATAAATTAGTTAATGTTACCGATCGATTAATTTGAAATTCAAAAGATAACGATAATCGATGTTTGATTCGATAAAGATACCTAACTAATAGTTACGAAGCATTAGGGATGGCTGGCTGGAGGCAATACTAACTAGTAAGAATAACTAGCTGTCCATGATAATGTAGAATAACGAGACACAAATTAATTCAGCTTCTTATTAAAGGGTTCTTGATATAAATAATGGATTAAGGAAGTAACAACTAATCTCATAAAGTTAGAGATAAGATAGCTAAAAAAATAAGAAAGCTCAATAACTGAGTCTAAGTGAATTAGACCCCGGAAATGCTGACGAACATCACAAAAACCATAAACATTGCAACGTGTGTAAATCCTTTGAAACTACGCAAATCTCTCATTACAATCCACATTCAGATAAAACCAACTGACAAATGTCCTGTCTCTACAAAAAAAAAGTTGAATCCTAAGTATACGTTGAGGAGAAAACTAATTGGCTTTAAAGCTGGGCTATTAGCCCCCCCGATAACGTCCAGCCCGCATCGCAAGCGCAAGACTTTGAAAAATTACCCACCATAACTTAACGCGGTCACTTATACAGCTTACAGACTTCCCTATTGAGATATCAATACAAGATGACGTTGTACTACGGGATATTCTCGCGTAAACTGCTAAGCGAATAAATATTGTAAGGGGGTGATTTATGGTGAAAGAGCTGGCCGGCCGATCGCGCGGCCGATGTTGCTATCGGGATGGTTTGAAATATGCCCCGAGTGTCTATTGTTGTTATGTGAGAAACTGTGTTTAACAAGCGCCAACCTTGATCGATGGCGTCGGCGAGCTATTGGGGCTCTACTCACTGATATTTATAGCTTGAAATTCACCAAAATGTACGAAAACGCGCAAATTTTGATAAATTGCGGTCAATTTTGGAGCACGTTCTGGTAAGGATCTTCAATTTATTCGGTATCATTGGTCATCGCCTGCAAGGTGTAATTTGTATCACTTAAAAATAATCTCGTAAGCAAAGCACATCATTTTGTTCACAACATAAAATTATGGGCACACCTAGTTCCGAAGGAATTTAAAGTCTAAATCCAAAACAGCAAGCCGTAGCAGCGTAAACAAGTATCAAAACCATTCACAACTCTAAGCTACTGTTCTCCAGTATATCATAAATCTCAATCCTGAATCTCGAGTGGGTGACAATCGTCCATGTGATTCAAACAATCCGCAGGACAAAGGGCAGTGTCCAGTTGGACCCGCTTATGGCTTTGGCCTTTGGGTTAAGAGATAAACCTGGTTGGATGGTGGGAAATAAACTTTAGACTTGTAAAAGATTTGTAAGAAAAGTTGGTAACAACACTTGCAACGTCACGGCTCGAATCTTTATTGTTTTGTAAACTTCCTACAAAGCTTGTTCTATTGTTCTTGTTTTCAGGGCATTTTTGGTCTGAAAAGCTATAGGTATATCAGGCAAATTTACAATTATTTTTGAGCTTATTTCGCAATTCAGCAAATAAATACAGCTTGTCACTTGTACCACACAAGTCCTAACCCTTATAAATCTCGGAACTCTCGGTTGCATTGTTCCTCAGATTGCGTTATTTGTCACATAAGTATTCTTACACTGATGCACTTGTGAAACTAGTACCTACTCATGTTACTTCGTGCTCCCCGTGACAAATACTGTTTGTTATAATAATGGTCGTCTTACGTGTATAACGAATTTAATGGCGTCTCAGATCTATTTATCTGAGCTTTTGTCATCTTAAATTGGGGTTGGATTGTTTTACTTGCGAAACTGGAGATCATGTTTCGTGTCAAAGCAAAGCTTTGTATCAGTGTTCTGTATCCTATTTTGAAGCTTACCGATCGAAATCATGCCATACGATTTCAATTATTTCAATATATTTCTGGATTGCTCAGGGGACTTTTATTGCCCCGTTACTGACTTTCTTGTTATCGAGCTAATCTATTTATTCTAAGCGGAATACTGTTAACTCATTGGCAATGTGCAAAAGTAAATGCTTTCGTTCGCAGTCGCTCTGTACAACGCACGTGTTTACAGTCGACAAACAAATTGTCAACATGTCGACCGCCTCCGTCATGTCAGAGAGATTTATGCGCTCGCGCACGGACGCGCAAATTGGCGGGAAACAGAACATAGGCGGATATAAAACGTTTCTTGTTTTTTCTATTTTATGTAGGATTTATTACAGAAAGAGACAAGCAATACGAGTATCGAAATAAATATGTCCAGTCATTCCACCTGCGATTGCAAGTTGTAAGCTAACTTATCATGGGCGGAGGGATCTAAGATAAAATATTGATGTGAAAATGTCGTAGATGTTTTAGAAAACCTCCGCCAAAATCATTTATAGTAAATAAGTTGGTCTAAAATATGTGATATATTGGAATTTGAAAGTTTTGAAATTTGAAAGAAGTTAAGTACCTACCGTAGTTAAGGTGTAAAAAAGCTTCCTGATACAACAAATTGTGCTTTATTAGGTGAAGGCGACAAAGTCGCAAGGTCGAGCAACAGGGGCACATACATGCATATTCAAATAATTCCTCACTTTTAGGGTCAAGTACATTAATGCACAAAGTGTGTACACATCAGCCCATCACGGCTTTATCCAACGCCCTTTTGATTTATTCAGCTATCTGCTCTTTCCTAATGCGAATGCTAAGCCGATTTGTCGCCGTCCAACTTCACATATCTAAACTTTGGTATACTCACGGTCGCAAGCGCAACCGAGTTGCACGAGTCGATGAGAAAATTGTGGCTCGTTAATTTTATTCATTTTGCTATTTTTTGACTTTGGTGGTGCATTGAATAAACTTTTAAATTTTCCTTAATTTTTTCTGTTTAATATTCTAAGTTTAGACTGTAAGAAATGGTGTTCTAAAGCCTTAGTTAGCTTTCTTGGAGTTTAGTATATATAAGCGGCGGTAGCTCCGGGGTAAAACGCTGGCCTCTCAATCTTGAGATCCATGTTCGATCCCCGGTCGGGTATGCACCAATGAGTTTATCGGAATTTATGTGACAGGACTGTGACTTGCATTTCCCAGTTTACACTCGGAATACCTTTGACAACCCATCGGAGAATCATGTCATGACGATTAGTATATAGGTAGAGGTTTACTAAGTATCATTTATATTAAATAATTAAACAAACATATATTAAGTATACTGTCTTCCGAATACCTAGGTAGGCAAAGCAGATCACTGATATGCCATTTTTGCTTCTTCCACATTCATGAATCGATTTATACAAGCTAATATTCCGGGTGTGGTCACTTGGTCCCTCTTCAGTGTGTCGGTCACAAATTGGATCGGCATACGATTTTCTAGGGTAACTCGGTCCAGCTTTACTTTCCATTAGCGCTCTATATATTCTTAATTCAGCTGGGTGTTTATTTTTCGTCCTTAACGTAGCTTAGTGCAATTCTCAGTATGTTCCCACCATGACTATACTTATCTAGGTCCAGGGCTGAGTCCAACTATGTGACATTTCCCTGCATCCACTATCTTAAAGGTTGCCTACTAAAACCTTTCTTGAGGCGAGGGGTCCCGCGCGAAAGGTTATTTGCTAGATACAAATTTAATAGTACCTTTTGGTGTCACTGAGCACTATTTCCGTTAGCTTCTCTTTAATTTATTACTCTTACATAGGCTTTATATTAAACAATAGCTGGTGTTGTGTAATTTAATTCAAGAGTTTAGCAAGACTTATTCAATCGCTGTTTCTTGCCAACTGCATTATGTTAAAGAACACAAAATATAGGTACTTATGTGTGTACAGTCGCACCGAAAGTTCATACAAGCTCCTATTTGTAAACGGGGCCGCAATAAGGAATGCCATGCTGGCGTCCGTACATATTTAATATGCATACTGGAGACTTTGTAAGTGATTAGTAATAAGGTTGAATGACCCCTTCTGTGAAAAACACAAAATTAAATTTAAGCTTCCTTAAAGTCCCGTTTTGAAACAAACAGTAATGGAACCTTGATTCCGACCACTAACTAACCGAGTCTCCAGTATGCACTTGGCTATATCAATCAAAGTCATCTGATATATCGTTGTATATGAAAAGTTTGTAGGTACCGTATGCACTACCTGTACTATTTTTTTCATTTAAAGTTATTTTATAGGACATTTACTCGTAAGTACATAATAGCACTTAGTCTTTAAACAAATTTAGCTCTATTTTCCTTGAGGTAGACTATTGTTATTTTGGTCGTACCAGCTCCATTAAAGGATTCAGGGATGACACTAATATAAACATTAAACGTTACGGCCTCCATTACTTTTATTCTCACAATTTCACTAAAACGCAAACCTTGTAGATAGGAGAGTTCATTCGGTGCAAGTCATTTAAAAGGTCTTTTAATAGTTTGTTGTTATTGTCATTGTTTAAATATAGACATGAGTCAGCGACATTCTACAAGCAAAATAAGTAGACGTTAATGGCTGTCGAGTTGGGTATCGGTATCAAGCAAGGATATTTAATTGGTACAAGTCTGTCCGTCTAGACGCCAAGAAACAATTTGTAGGTACTTAATAACTGCCTATTAGATATCGCCTGCAGCTTTCTTTACCGAAGACAAACAACCATCAAACGACTTACTATATCGTAATATGCCATTAGGCTATCAAGACCTGCTCTTTCTGCATAAAGACGTAATTAATAGGTTTTCTTTGTCCACAGTGAACAAGAAGCAGCAGTCATGAAAGCCAATCCTTGGTTATACCACTACTATGCGGTCCAGTCCAAACTCCACTACGGGCTGGCCTATGAGGCGGCAACGCGAATGTACGGTCCTCCACCGCCGGATATTCAAGTCTACCCTCCCACCATGCAATATGCGCCAACACCACCCATCTGCATCAACGGGGGCCAGCCTATGATCATGCCAAATGCTGGACTGCAACCTCACATTCCCCATGTTCCACCACATTTGACACCGATGCATTATACCTATGAGAGGCCTGACACTGGACCTGTGGATTACTCCGTGTCGCTACAAGATAATAGGTAGGATATTATTATAAGAAATGTGTTTCATAATTTAATATCTTTTTCAAAGCAACATTCTTCCAACTTTGTGTTTGAGGTAACATTTAGCTTTTCTTTGCAGGTACCAGAACATACGGATAGAAGATTCTAGGATTCAACCTAACGCCAAGCGAAAAGGAAAGAGTCAAGACGAGAAACCTAACACTCCCATACCTAATATCTCCCCTAGGTGTACCCCTTCAACGGTTACTTCTGGAGACACTTTAGTAGCTGTAGCAGCGACTTCAATAGCCAGTAGAAGACCCGGGTCAAAGAATTTCAATATATCAGAAACAGAGATGGTAGATCAGTGGAATCCTAGTCCAACGTGGTCCGAATCAGCGTTACAAAAGGTTCCAGATGTCTGCCAGCAAGATCTAAGTCCTTACGTAACGACGACACCACCGACACCATCTGGGACACCTTCAGCATATACTCACAACTATAGTCATACATTTGTGTTCGACTGGTCTCCAGAGCAATATGTTCCTCATACTAACAATAGATGTAACACAGTCACAACAGAAAGTTCCTATCAACAAACATGGAATAGAAGTCAAAGGACTTTTGCAAATAGCACAGATAACTCCTTAGATGAGAACTGTAATCCTAATAGGCTAAGTAATTTACCAATGAGGGTCAGTAATCCACCGCCAGCGTACAACGTGAATAGGGATGGCGAAATTCTTAGAAGGCAAATTGGTAAGTTTATACATATAGGTACATGGCTGAATACTTACCTTTATTCATTAGTTCCATTCCCTTTTAGTATCTGCTAGTTGAGCCTTTTTATCTCCTCAGTGGTTCTACAGTTTTTAGTACATCATTAATTTGTTTTTTATCTTGTTTTTCAGTCACTTAGTGTTTGAGCTATTTAATTGTTGATTCGAAATAATTAAACTTTTCTTAATTCTCTTTCAGATAGACCGCACCCAGATTCACCGGATGCAAAGAAGCCTGCCTTATAACTATAGTATCATATTTTTAAATATCCTTAATTGATTTATTTGTTACCCTTTTAAATATTTAATTATTACTTTTACAAAAAGCTCTGGAACTCTCCTGTGATCTAATTAGTTGTAGGATTTTTTTGTAAAATAATAGCTGTATTTTATATTCCACTGCTCTATCCATGGGACCATGTACAAATTATAACTTAGACTCTTTATTATTTGTATCACATTCAATGTGATTATTTTTATGCAAGTATTTTACTTGATGTAAATAAGATTTTAGGTTGAATTAGCAAATAAGTATTATCTCTTGTAAGTCAAGATTATAATTAAAGTGGAAATCATCCGTCCAATGAGTTAGCTGCTTCCAAATTAGTTTCAAATTATTTTAGATATTGGTTGTTAAATCAGAATCATTGTAAAGTTGTAATTTAGTATTAATTTATGTTTAAAAATTATTTGTTGAACAAATTAAAAAAAGTAAAGTTATATGAAAAACAACTCTTTACTCATTTCTCCCATATTTTTTGACGGCAAAAGCGAAAAGAATTTAAGAAAGTAAACAGAAAAATTAATGCAATAGGACATTTATTTTTTTTACAACATTACAAATAGCAGCAAATAAATCAGCTTGAATACTTATAAAATTAATTTAATACAAAATTGATTAATCAGGTCTAAGCTGCATATTTCTCAACAAGCACAAGTCTCTCGCCGTATCTTTTCTCCCATAGGGTGTGGACAAATCATATAGTCTCAAAATCAAGCCAATATTGAACATCTCTGGTAAGGCCTTTATCAATGTCGGGACCAGCTCACTTGGCATCTTTTGTAGAACAACTTGTGCTCGATCTTGACCACATTGTACAGTGTAACCCAAAAATTTGAAAATAAAATGAGTCTGAGGTGTGACATCGCCATTTTTTCCAGCTAACTGAGAGAAGGATTTGTATAGAGACTCTAAAGCTGTTAGTAAAGGTTCCTTTAGGACTATTCCAGAGTTGCTCTGTCCTTGTAAATATCCGCTGGAATACATGCTATCTGAACTGTTGTCATTCAATCTTCTCACTTTGCTAGAAGACCCTATGTCTTCATCATCATCATGACGTCGCTTCTTTCCAGATAGCGTCTTCCGAGAGTTGCTGAATTCTAGTGCTGCATAAATGCAATAAACAGAAAGTTTCGCTAAAATTGATGATTGAGGTTCAACCAATTCTTCGCAGAGCTTAGCATTGTACAAATATTGAGGCAAGACATGTAGTAAAAGAGCTTCAGTGCACTTTTCAATGTCTAACTGAAACATTGCAAAAACGATATCCACAGATCTATCTAGGTCATCTTGGTAGCGATATTTGAGGGTCTCTTTTACCAAGTTTGTAACAAACCAAACTGCACCTGACGTGTTGAGAAGATTTTCAACTAAATGAGTAGCGTCTACGTGGAGATATCCTCGATTTTTTATATCCTCCCAAACTCTTTGTAGTTGCGTCAATAATGGTTCTCGAGAACCAATAGTTTGTGGAAGGGATGTAGCTCTCAACTTTGGTATTGGAGGTGGAAGAATTTCATATTGCATCTTTCTAATTATCTGAGACATCAGCATGGATCTTTCCTTGAAATTGTCAATCTGCGCCACCTCTGCTTCACTAGGTGGACACAAAAACTGTTGAACCATGTTTATAGGTTTAAGAAAAGCATCTTGATGCACTACATTAATGTATGAGCACAGCCATACCGACGCGCATACAGCTAATGATGCCATTTTTTGTCTCAAAGAATCCAGCATCCTTTTCACATCAGCAGCAGAAAGCGAACCTTGCTCCCATGCAAATAAGACTTCTTTTACCGCACCACTTACATTGATGCACAGATCATGGGGTTTTAAATTTGTGTTTTTGAAATCAAAATCTGGAGCACTGAGGTGATGAATGAAAATATCGATCAGTTGTTGATCACACTTTTGGAGAATCTGTTCAGGTGATTTGTGGACCCCTTTTTGAGGCATGCATTCTCTTACCCATTGTTCAAAGAAAGAATCTCCATTTTCCTCAAGCACAGCTTCCACTCCATTATTTTGAACTATTGAGCAGAGTATCAAAAATGATATATCAAAGATATATACTTTGGATTGTGGTGCACCTTTTTCACTGGCAGCTAGAAGAGCAAATTCATTAAACTTGATTAACCTTGAGACAAAAAGTTTTAATTTCCCTTCTACAGTAGCTACAGCTAATATTGTATCGAGATTTGTGCCACTAACAATCTGGCAAAGCATTGCATACAATGATTCTTGGGTTTTATGGAAATCTCCCCCAATAGTTTTCAAAACGCCTGTCAGAGTTGGTTCAACTTTAGTTATAAATGAAGGGACAGATCCTTGAAGTCCTGTGGGATCCAACTTTTGCAGCTTAGTGTCTTTATTCTCACGTTTCTGTAGGAAATATGCAATATGACTTTCTGATGCAACATTTAGTTTCACTAGCGGCTCCAAAAGAGATATGACACTATTGCATGAGCATTTTGTATCGAGAATGTTGAGTAAAGGTGAAGACTGCAATAGCTTCTCAAATGCTTCCACTACTTCTATTGAATGATCTCCGTCTTTATTTGCCGTGCCACAGACATTGTGTAAGTACTGGATAACATGTGGAACTTTGAGGAACGTGAAAGCGGCCCACAATGACTGCGTGGAAGCATCACTGCTTGCATCGTTCAAAGAAATAAAGGATGCTCGTATAAGCTCACAATACAATCTTGCCAAGGAAAATCCTTTTACTTTTTGTACCATAATTAGTTGGTTTGACAGTTGTTGCAAGTCCATACTTGGGTTTGCTAATACATTTATTGCAATTAGACCTTGTAGGCATTGAGTCACAGATTCAGGCTTATTATTCAATGGAGCTATTTTATCTACTTCCATATTAAGAATTTTTTGTAGCGAGTCATGGATTGTAGCCGGTGCTTGAAACTGTGTGTTCATCATCATATACCCTGTTATTTCCTGACACTTCTTTATCACCTCGGTGTACTCATTCGGGTCATTTTTCTTGGCCAAATAAAACATGGCTATGAGGAAGTCAATATTTACAATGGAATTCAGTAACAATGTAGATTTTTCAAGTAATTCTTGGCATTGAATAGGATCTGAGGATGGATACTTAGTAAGAGCATAGTGGTACACTTTGAGAAGCCATAAAATGATGGATGACACAGCAGTGGCCAGTACTTCTTCTTCCATCTTTCCTCTACATGTTATGCTATTGAGGAAACTTTCCAAAAATTCTAGAAGGCTCATGATGCAGTGAGGTTTTTGAAACTGGTCGAATTTGGCAATTCTTTGTAATACTGCAGCGTAGGAGACGAGGTGTGAAGCGAGGGAATGCTTCAAATATGATATAACAAGCTGGTTAGCACCACATCCTACCATAGCTTGTTGTAGTATGCAATCAGCAAGGTTATACAGGTCTCCACTTACGCCTCTTGGTAGAATTGTCTTGATGTTGATGCCCCACTGGATATCCGTCCATCTTTCTCGCCAGGCTTTCAAGATCAGCGCCTTGAGGGAGCTCGTTTTACTCGTCGTCTTTGATGCCTCCATTTTTACCATGGTTGCAGTGAACTTTACATCGATACTGGTAGTTTTAGATGTCACTTAAAATATGCAGATGTTATTTCGATAAACACTTTTGTTGCAAAGTTTAGGCTTCAGTCAATTTTTACGAAAATAAAATGTTTTTCGACGTCAGCACATCCACAATCGACATTTTCATTGCATTGCATGCAACAATTTATGTACAGTTTTCTATGGGCAACTTATGTTAACTGTCAATAAAACTCCTAACGTCTCATTGGACAATGTCTCTGATGCCTGCAACGGCGGCCAATGAGAATCAAGAAATTTGCCCTCCCAAAATATGTACATTGAAAACGTATCCAAAGTTAAAACGTTTTGTTACTGCTTTTACACAAATAAAAAAAAGATTTGTGAGATTTTATTACAAGAATCATCCAAGTTATGGACTTTCTACTTGCCAATTAAGGCACTTTCTACTTTCTAAGCAAGAACTTCTTGAGTTGAGCCTTACAAGAGTCATTTTCAATCTGCAACTTTCCTAAGAAAAGAGAAAAGAAGACAAAACACTTTGAATGTTTCACAGAAGTTTCGCCGAAACGAAACTAAACGCAGCGCAAAGTCGCAAACGTCAAAACCACATGTTGATGTTTTGTTTGTTTACAAAATTCACGAATCGGTTTCCAAAATGAGTTTTCGTAATTATAAAGATAAAATAGACGAGGGTGACACGGTTATTTTATACATAAGCAACAATCTATACGCTATAGATGTTTATCCCCAAATAAAGAACAAAAAAGGTGAAATAGTGGAGAATGTTTTCCAAACAAACTTCGGTGCCCTGAAGGTTAGGACTCTTATTGGTGCAGAGTATGGAAGCAGGGTAAGTACTATCCTAAAACTGACTCACAAATACTTTAAGAATAGCCTGGAACAATCTGAATCCATAAATGAGAATAGCACTTAAATAACCTATAAATTAATACCCCTAACGGCCCTAACCAACCTTGCTACGGGAATGGAGGGTTGGGGCGTAGTTAAAGGGGCACTATGGGAAAAAAGACTTTAAAAAAATTCGCTCTTCTGTGCCCCTTTATCAACGCTTTGACCGAATGGAGCGTCCCAATACAGATTTTTCTAAAACTTCGAACATGAGCCAAATTGGTCAAGGGGTTTGCCGAGATACTAGTTTGTAATATTCTGCTAATAAATCCGTAAGTTGACGGAGTTCCGCAAAGTAACATCCTATTTCAATGGACTCAAATTTGCCCCCTAGGTGGAACTGTCCAAAGGCTGGGGTCATGTCCTGCAACCAACACCAGAGCTTTGGTCGCTAACCCTACCACATCGTACGCAAATCATCTACACTCCTGACATCAGCATGATCATGATGCAGCTGGATCTGGTGCCAGGATGTGTTGTCATTGAAGCTGGTGAGTATTTTGAGTAGGTATTTAATTAAACGCACAACTAAAAATACTAATGATGCTACTACAGTGTTCCATCAAAAATACTAACTGCACATCAAAAAGATACTGACTTGCACATAGGGTTGCCAACTCTCGGAGGAACCAACCCGGGAGATTTGAACAAATCGGTAGACAAATGAATGAAAGTCTGTAACATTTGTTATTTTTAATTTGCTTTGTTTTGTAGAATCATCATTCATATTTGATATGAAAAATCGAAATTTATTTCGCATGATTTATCTATTTCGTTAATGACAATTATTTGGTTGAACATTGTCATAAAAAGATAACCTCGAGTCGTGGAATTAACTAACCTAACCTACCGGCTCTCTTCGGCGCTGTAGGATTTCTGATGCCAAATTTAGTGTGCAAAATAGTATTTTGATGTGCAAATAGAAAATAACGCTTTTGAATATATTTTAATGTGATTACATTACAGGCCTTTCTAGATTTTTTTTCATTAATTACATTCTTAGCCCAAATCAACACTGTTGGGTTTTATTTTATTTTATAATTGAAATTTTTTTTTTCTCGTTATTTTATGGGGCGGCAAACCTTACAGGCCCAGGGTGCTAAATCTTAAAATACGCCTCTGCTTTTCTTTCATATTGTAAAAGAGTGACAGCAACAGATTTAAACACTATCTAAAGCTGAACACCGTTTTGTAGTGACACAGTAAGAATTTAAAGAATTTTATCTTCTAATATTATTAGAGTGCAATACAAACTAGAAAAGATCAATCAGAAACAAACCCAAAGACAAGAATATGAAAAAATTCCTCGGGCCAGGATTCGAACCTGCGACCTCTTGTTATCAAGACAAGCGCGCTACCAATTGCGCCACCGAGGTTCCTACCCGGACCGGTGAATTCTTCCCTCATACTTGTACACTGTTATTTTTCATATTCTTGTCTTAGGGTTTGTTTTTGATTGATCTTTTCTAGTTTGTATTGCACTCTAATAATATTTAGAGTATTCATAGCGATGGATTTCGCAAAATAAACATAATTTTATCTTCCTTTAGGTACAGGAAGTGGTTCGCTCACACACGCCCTGATTCGCCGCGTTAGACCTAAAGGCCACGTCTACACATTCGACTTCCACGAGCACAGAGCCAGGATAGCCAGGGATGAGTTTGAGGCCCATGGACTCAAAGACTTTGTTACGGTTGGTATCGGTTCACTTCCATATCTTTGATAGACAAATCCAAATTTTATTGAAAAAAAAATGTATATGAATGAGACAACATTAAGCTAACAGCAACTTTAATTTAATTTGATAAAAGTTGGCCTAATATTATCCGTGAAGTTTTGAAGATTATCATCTACTTGATACTTTTGATACTTCACTTTTACAATTTCTGAATTCAAATACTTTTTCAGGCTCAACACAGGGACGTCTGCCAGCTAGGGTTTGGAGAAGACCTAAATGGCAAAGCTGATGCTGTGTTCCTGGACCTTCCGAGCCCTTGGACTGGCGTTATCCATGCGGTGGCTGCGCTGAAAGAACAAGGTAAGTAACGTAAAGGCAAGGTGATCCTGATTTTTGCAGCCAACTCATTAATGACCAAAATCACATTTCAAAGACCCTTGTTTCAAAAAGGAAAGCCGTGGTATCTCAGTGGATAGGACTCCAAACTCTCAATGTTGAAACCTGCGTTCGTATCGTGCCGTTTGAATATGCACCAATGAGTTTTCGGTTTTTTTTTAGTAGGTAAGTAAACTATTTTCTTACCACTTGCTGAACGGTGAAGAAAAGTAAAACTAGCATGCCCTAAAAATCATGTATTTGTGCAAAAGTACGGCGATAATGCTCACACCCCATCACGTTGGGACGTAAAAATTGTCGGTGATAAGAGAGTGTCA
The DNA here is from genome assembly GCA_934047225.1 of Ypsolopha sequella. Lineage (NCBI taxonomy): Eukaryota > Metazoa > Arthropoda > Insecta > Lepidoptera > Ypsolophidae > Ypsolopha > Ypsolopha sequella. Next base: position 16,428,856 of record OW204004.1, on the reverse strand, counting down.
GAATGTTGAATGACAGGCAGTATGGGACGCCATAATTCGCTTAGATTAAATGATGTTAAGGTGTGTTAATTCGAAAACCATTTCGAGATTTTGGTTAAATAAGCCGTATTTTAGAACTTGTGGTCTCAAAAACCTCATGATGATATTTTTTTTTTTTTTAAGAAAAAGTTGCATTTTTCATTTGCCTTCAACAACAACAACAACAATACAACTTTATTTGTACACCATATAAAAAGGAACAGAAATATAAATACTTAATTTTAACTAACGTATTATGTAGCACAAACAGGCGGCCTTATCGCTTAAAGCGATCTCTTCCAGACAACCTTAGGGTGGATGAAACTGTTTAGAATGATTGCTGAAATGGTGGTGTACTATTTTTAATAATAGATATATTTCAATATTAATAGATAAACGTATTAATATATAATGATAAATACATACTAATAAAATATATAACAAACAATAAAAATAATATATATATATATGTATATGTCATGAAATAAATTGGAAAAAATAAAAAATAATGATAATGAATATTTCGGTAATCAGAGTGATTTAACTAGTCTCTTGAAGATAGGCAGGGAAGGGGCTCTTCTTATATGTAAAGGAAGATCATTCCACAAACGAACAGCTTGTACCGAGAACGATTTATTGAAGAAAGACGATGAGTGCTCCGGCGTGGCAAGAAGCAGATTCTGAGAAGACCGTAAAATGCGGTCATGGGTATCATGAAGAAAACGAAAGCGAGTTTTAAGGTAAGAAGGAGTTGAAGGATTATTCAACACAGAAAACAAGAGGGACAGGATATGAGCATTACGGCGATGACGAATGGGAAGCCATTTAAGTTGGAAACGAAATTCAGAAATGTGATCAAATTTGCGAAGACCAAAAATAAACCTGATACAGAAATTTTGAAGACGTTCGAGTCTATCAAGTTGTGCCTCGGTAACGTCAAGGTAACAGACATCGGCGTAGTCGGGAATAGGTAGTAAAAGAGAATGTGCAAGCGCAATTTTAGTGGCAGTTGGAAGGAAATTTCGAAGCCTTCTTAGAGCTCCTGCTGCCGCAAACAATTTCCTACAAACTTCATTTATTTGTGGATCCCAAGACAAGCAACTATCTAACAGGAGACCAAGATTTTTTGCTTTGTTGCTATATGGAATTAATGTCCCTTCAAATACAATATTAGGTAGCAGTTGCCAGTCAATCCTAGCTGTAAACCAGGGACTACCCATAATAATGACTTGAGTCTTGGTGGGATTGATTTTCAAACCATATTCATTACTCCACACAGATATTCTAGATAAATTAGCATTGGTTGTGATTATGGCTTGTGAAAGATCTTCTAATTTAGCTTGTGTGTAGATTTGGAGATCATCTGCGTAAAGGTGGTAGGAAGAAGATATAAACTGAGAAATATTATTAATAAATATAGCGAAAAGTAGAGGAGATAAGACGCCACCTTGAGGAACACCGGCAGTAGTGTCACACCATTCTGAAAAAGTATCATCAATGCGGACACGTTGCCGGCGTCCTTGTAGATAACTACGAAACCAGCCAATCACCGCTGGAGATATGTTAAGAGAACTAAGCAGGCCTAGAAGGATGTCAAAGTCAGCTGCATTAAACGCGTTTGAAAAATCAAGTAGAGTCAGAACGGTGAGCTGTCCATCATCCATACCCCTTCGTATGTCGTCAGTAATTTCCACCAAAGCCGTAACGGTACTATGGCCAGGGCGAAAGCCCGACTGATGAGAATTAAGGAGGTTGTTTTTATTGAGAAAGAAACTCAACTGATGGTGAACTGCCCGCTCAAGGACCTTAGAGAGGAACGGAAGGATAGAGATTGGACGGTATTCAGAAAAGGATGTGGGATTCGCTTTTTTTGGCAATGGGGTGACTTGGGCATCTTTCCACAAAGTTGGAAATGATTCGGAGGAAATGGAGTGATTTAAAATACAAGTGATAATGGGTAAAATAATATCAATGATGGGTATAATCATTTTGCGACTGACACAGTCACATCCTACTGCGTTGGATGTAATGGCAATGATGTGTTTCCTAACATCACAATCGGTGAGTTGCCTTCGTGTGACGTCACTTGAGAAATGGCTGTTTAGAAATGTGTCCTTTGCTATCAAGATAAATATTTACAACAATTTGTTTTAGACTGATTTGACAGATGGATGACAGTTGAGTAGACTGACAGAGACATACCACTTTTTTATAAGCAATCTCACATCACAATCAGTAAAATGTCTGAAATTCTCAAGTGACGTCATATCCGACAATTCTTTAAAAAATCAAAAAGAAATAATGGTTAATTTATGTATCAAAATAAATAAAATTATGTCCTAAAATGGTGTATATTCTCTGAAATAAAATCTTTTAGAAATTAAGCAATGGGAATTATATTTTAATGACTTTCTTAAAAACAGGCCTTCGAACCTTTTCTTGATTTAAACTTAGTCTATATTCGTTTTTTGTATATCTTTCGTTCTATCGAGGGTGACTTTTGCATGATTTGAACATTTGCGCGGTTAGGACCAAGGAAAAAAAATATTTCAGCCCATAAGGGCAAGTATAAACTTGAAGGAAGCCTAAATTGTATATAGCTTTTGCACAGAAAGAATCATCGAACCTTGCTCCTGACTGACCTAATCTCCAGTATTAATTTGGCTATACAACGTGTAACAAAAAGGTGTAACCATATCTGAAGAGCTTATTCAGTCAATGGTGTAGAACAACTTTTACTATGGAACAAACGCTGTGTCTCGAAAAAAAAAAAATTTACTGTTTCATAGAAAAATGTAAAGCCGCTCGGCCGATATGTATGGAAGGGCAATTTTTTTTTGAGATTTCAGGGTTGGCTCTATAGTAAAAGTTGTTCTATACCATTGACTGAATAAGCTCTTGAAATATGGCTACACCTTTCTGTTACACGTTGTATAATAGAAAGACTCCTTATCTATTTTTAATACACTAACCCCCGGTTTCTGAAAGGCCAATCAAAGTTAACAGTAGATTAAAAAAACTTTTACCGCAAATAACGGTGAAAATAAAGCATATATGAAGTCTGAATAGTGATGAATCAATAATTAACTTAGTTAATTTTTGATTTCAATGTAAAATTCCCACTTTTTCTGGCTTAATCCGCAGATAATTATTTTTTAATCTACTGTTAACATTGATTGGCCTTTCAGAAACCGGGGCTTAGTTTGCTAGGCTTCTGTAAAATAAATTAGTTAAAGACAATGTTAAACAAGCCTTAGACACAATCTCACAATTTACAGATAAAATCATCCCAACGTAGCCAGGAAACGATATGTATCCATATAAATCGATTAATTAGATTGCGATCTGATTACTCGGTGTCGATTATTCGAGCCCCGTCTTAAATTATTCGATTCTATTCATTAACTAATCTGTGCTAATCCGATAACGATGCAGTGAGAATGGTAACATCGGTTTGAAGTCTCGCTTTTAAACTGGTTTCGTGTATTTGTTTCGGTAGGGTTGACTCAGAGCTGCATTATAGGATGTGGAGGCCACTGGGCAACAACGAAGTAGAAGGCACCTTCTTTGATTCAAGATCGATCATATACCGCTGTTTCCATAAGTACTCATACTATAAAAAAAAAAACTAAGAATACCCACAATAACACTATCTTGAAAATGAAAAAATTAAAATGAAAAATATATTTATTGACACCAACAAGTAACTTTCATAATAAATTGTGACACTAGCCTCCATACTAGGATTCCCTGGTGACATGGAGACTAGGTCCTTCCAAAACTATATGTATAAAATATTGAAAACATGCTAATATTAAATCAAAATTAGAAACAAAAAAAAAACATTACCTAAAATTAATAAATTGGGTGAAGATGCTATAATTAATACTTACATAGTAGGTTATACTAGGTATAGTTGTTATAATTCGTGTTTTTTGGCAATAGTGTGATAAAACTTGTTGAATAACAAGCTTTCCAAATTTTTATACTTGTCACTCCAGTATAGTTCGCCATTTTGACGCTTCGCATACAGTCCACTAAAATCAATATTTTCCGTTGACTGTACGAGATGTTACTTTTGGTATTATTTGTCAGTTTAACGAATATTCTACACGTCGCGTCGCGTCGTCGAGCGCTGCTGTGATTGGTCACTTGTGCAACATAAATTCCTTTTGTCGCTCAACTTTCATTCATCCTCTTAACAAGTCCAAACCACCGAAGCATTCCTTTTTAGGGTTGCATACCCAAAGGGTAACCAAAAGGACCCTATTACTAAGACTCCGCTGTCCGTTTGTCTGTCCGTCTGTTTGTCCATCTGTCTGTCCGTCTGTCTGTCCGTCTGTCACCAGGCTGTATCTCATGAACCGTGATAGTTAGACAGTTGGAATTTTCACAGATGATGTATTTCTGTTGCCGCTATAACAACAAATACTAAAAAACAGAATAAAATAAATATTTAAGGGGGCTTCTATACAACGTACATGTTTTTTTTGTCGTTTTTATAGATAATGGTACGGAACCTTTCGTGCGCGAGTCCGACTCGCACTTGGCCGGTTTTCTATTCCAGTCACTACATCTTCCTTCAGGCCGCATTCTTTTTTAAGCTTCTGGTTTCGTGTTTTTTTTCGTTAGGGTTGACTGTACGATGTTATTTTTAGTATATAGTAGGTCTTTACCTATGAAATTGCTGAAATTTTCTTACAGATTCATGAGTTCATAATTCCTGTTATTCAAAAGCTATTTCAATAATCTGTTTTTTTTTTTTTTGAAAGTAGATTTCAAGTTTTATATCTACGTATTAAATTTCGTTTTTATTTTCAGTCTGATTATAAAAATTAAATCTTCAAAAACAGTTCGTTCTAAATGCCATTCATTTCCATGATAAGATTCGTAATATTTTTTTTACAGCTGACACTTATCAAAAATTAAATGAATGTTGCTGTTAGCTTAATGTTGTCTCATTCATACAGAAAAGAAATAAAATAATTGGATTTGTCATTCCCAAAAAAAATGCAAAAGTGTTAGTACGCGGCTGTGATTGGTCACTTGTTTAATAAAGTTAATACTTGCAATTGTTAACTCAGTCGGAACATTGAAAATGTTCAATCCAATCGTAGACAAAACCAAATAAGTCTCACATAAGCAGATATCTTTGCGGCGTTTCATTTGCATAATGTGCCTACACATTGCCCTCCTAACTAGATGACCCCAGGTTCAGATTAATTATCAATATAACCTGAGTCCTGGGTCAACTGCGGCCTTCCTTTCCCTGGAACTATACAATACTTTGATTTTGAAAGTGTCAGTCTTAGATTATAGCGGTTACCGCCAGTTGCAGAAAGGGTTTTTAAGTTTAATTAATCTTTAAAATGAATGCTGTAACTTTCTTTGTCAAGAACAATGTAAGGGATGGCATCAACTTTAGGTGTTCATTAAACTTAAAAAACCTTTCTGCAACTGGCTGTTAGTATCACCAAATGGGTACTTTCTAAAGCCTACTCCTCGTTTGTGGCCAAACCAAAAATATTGAAAAAAAATATTATGAATTATCAACCCTAAGGCAACATATGCAACATTTTTCTTTTTCATACCACCAAAACTTCGATATGAAAAAAAATTTCAACCGAATGGTGTTTTTTGGCTTGAATTCCCTTCTGCTCCTAAAGGGCTTGGCCGATTAAATTCATTTATGCTTCGATAAACAGATAGACTTGATAGTTATAAACATAACATAGGATTATTCAATCGAACAATCACGTCCATGTGAAATGTATTATTTTCTCCTATTTCGCCCTATCAATTACGCAGCGAGCGTTGTAACAGTCACTATGCAATGCGCGCTGATATGAACGTTATTTCAATGTCGTTTCCGTCGATATTCGTACCGACAAACATCGAGCTGCTTATTTAAAACAAAAGGAGGAAGATACGGTACCCGCTCCCCGCGCTTGGTCCTACAAAACCATGTCCATTGGTCCTTGACTCGCTCGCGCTACTGTCGAAGCTCTTCGCTCTATCTCTGTCGTTCGGGGACGCTTGGCAATATAGCATGCTCATTTTTTAGTTGACGATATATTTTATTAGTTAACATTAACTAAACTAGAGATGTATTACGGATGTAGAAAAAAAAAAAAAAAAAAAAGAATCGCTGTTGTTTGTTTTATGGCTTCCTTAACTTTGAACTTTTTTCATTGTGCGGGATTTTGGCTTGGCCACTACCGCAATTGATAGAAAGCATTGATGAGACTTAGGATAAAGGCGCTCCCTAATAAAGTGGGAGAGTGAAAGCAGATCAACTTCCGACAAATCTACGCAAGTCGGTAACGAATGAATGATAGATACTACGCAACTGTCGGTAACCTCATTTCCGGTGCAACATCTTATCATGTCATGCCGGAACATGACGAGTCGTTTAGTGGCATGATTTCATCATGAAGATAATTACAATCCATCCATCAGCCCGTATTCGTCCACTGCTGGACATAGACCCCAATATTACGCCACTCTTAGCAAGCCTAGGTCAAATTGAATTTGTAGTACCTAAAAGGTACAAGAGGAATCTTTATGGTGAGACTCCGTTGTCCGTCCGTACGTCACAGCCTCATAACTTTAGCACCGTTAAAGATAAAGACTTGAAATTTAGCACAAAAATAGCATTAATTTGCTCACATATCACGGTGCAAAAAAAATTGTTCAAAATGTCTCCAAAACAAAATAAGAAACATTATACTAAAAATACAATATTAAATTTTAGATATTAAAAATATATACTTTTACTACACTGTTAGAAAAAAATCTGTGAAATTACATAAAAGTGCGGGCAACTTTCGTAGCCCTCACTTTTACGTAAAATTACATGTGTATGTAATTTTCCATACTATCTGTAAATTCACATCACCGCTTTTTTACATAAAATGTGAATAAATGTTATGTAAATTCTATTATGTAAATTTACATAACTCATTTTCCTAAATATTTATTTTATGAAAAATATGTAATTGTAGGTAAGTTTACATAAAATGATGTAATCTAAAATGACATAAAATGATGTTTTTTTTTTACATCAAAATTATGTAAAGATTTTTCACATAAAATTATGTAACGTGATTTTACATCAAAAACATGTAAGGTGAATTTACATAAAAATATGTAAGTTGAATTTACATGAATTTTATGTAACAAAAAATATTTATAAAATTACATAATATGATGTCGGTAAATCTACAAAAAACTAGATATTTCACACAAATTTATGTAATTATTATACGCAGATTTATGTAGTTCTACATAATATGTAGGTAAAGCTACACGTATCTGTGTAATTTATATGCATAAATATATGTAGATTTACGTAATAAGTAGGTAAATCTATAGAAAACTGTGTAGTTTTATTACATATCTGTATGTAGTTTTACATAATATGTAGGTAGATCTACACAAAAATATGTATTATTAATTACCCAGATGTTACGTAGTTTTACACACACATACGTGAATCTACAGAAAGTGCAGTATTTTTACATGCATTTATGTAGTACTTATCACACATTATGTATGTAAACATCTACATAATAGTGTATGTAATATTCAATACTCTTAGGGGAAATTTTACAGAACACAATATGTAAAAATACACAATTTATATGTGAATTTACATACATTAATGGTAATTATACAGCCAAACTGTAATATTCTTTCTACCAAAATTACAGGTACTTTGTTCCTGTCAAGCGGTTTTCAGCATATATCATCAAGATGAACTTGAGTTTTATGTCCTGAAGGCCCATGCGATAGGAACGACCATGCCTGTAATTTACTGTTAGAAAGAATATTACTGTTTGGGTGTGACCAATAATGTAGGTACACAAATAAATTGATTTCATTTACAATATTCTGTTACCACAAATACTTAAATGAAACCAATGTTTATTAGAAACATAACTATATTATTATTATGCATATAACAATTTAGTTGGTAATAAATGACATTAAAATTGACATAATACAGTAGCAAAAGTATGATAGAAAGCATGTTGTACAATTGGACAGTGACAACAAATGACTGACATACATTGCATAGAATTATTTAATTCGCAATATTTAAAACAATCAATTCAAATTATATTATTAAAAACATTTAGGTACAGATAGGTTATAATATAAGATCATTATATTAATATCTAATTGTAACCATTGGTGTTAAGGTGGTTGCGTCAGGGCTCGCTCCCAAACGCACAACTTGTAATTTGTTTTCCTTATTTTTAATATAAAGTATTAAATAAATGGGACTTATAGCATTAGGCAACAATAGTTTAATGTCAATTAGGATTTTTTAGCAATGATGTGTTCTTTAATGCATAACGTTGTTAATGATCCTGGACAACAACTATAAACACGCTTTAAAGTTGTTGTGCAGGATCATTAACAGAGTAATACATAAAATACCACAACTTTGCTAGAAGAGCTTAACTAACACTTAACTATTGTCGCGTAATGCCATAAATCACATTTATGTAATACTTTTTATCCTAAAATAATGAAAACAATAATAAGTTGTGCATTTGGGAACGAAAATTGACGCAACCACCTTAAGATGAAGTTGTGGGAACCGAAAACTAGCGATAGTACTCGTTCATACAAACCACATTCCGTGAAAAAAAAATCAAGAAATCGCGAAAAAAATATCAGCTGTTCCATAGAAAAGTTACATATAACTAGCCGATGAAAATGTATGAAACAACTGATTATTTTTCCGCGATTTCTCAATTGTTTTTTACGGAAAGTGGTTCGTATGGACGTGTACTATACCCTGTATACATAATATTATTTACCTTATATGGTTTGACTCAATGTATGAAAAAATGATTAAACAATTCTTAATCTTATGTACTAGAAACAGTAGTTCAATTAAATGCAGCGATTTAAGGTTTGACTCATTGTATGAAAAAATTAATTAACAATTCTTACGTACCAGATACATGTACTAGAATCAATCATTCAATTAAATGCAGCGATTTAAGTTCTGACTCATTGTATGAAAAAAATATTTAACAATTCTTACGTACTAGAAACAAGTACTAGAATCAGTTGTTCAATTAAACACAGCGATTTAAGGTTTGACTCATTGTATGAAAAAATTAATTAACAATTCTTACGTACCAGATACATGTACTAGAATCAATCATTCAATTAAATGCAGCGATTTAAGTTCTGACTCATTGTATGAAAAAAATATTTAACAATTCTTACGTACTAGAAACATGTACTAGAATCAGTTGTTCAATTAGATGCAGCGATTTAAGGATTGACCATAGTATGAAAAAAAAATAACAATTCTTATGTACTAGAAACGTGTACTTGAATCAGTCGTTCAATTAAATGCAGCGAGTTAAGGTCTGACTCATTGTATGAAAAAATTAATTAACAATTCTTACGTACCAGAAACATGTATTAGAATCAATCATTCAATTAAATGCAGCGATTTAAAGTCTGACTCATTGTATGAAAAAAATATTTAACAATTCTTACGTACTAGAATCAGTCAATTAAACGCAGCGATTTAAGGTTTGACTCATTGTATGAAAAAATTAATTAACAATTCTTACGTACCAGAAACATGTATTAGAATCAATCATTCAATAAATGCAGCGATTTAAAGTCTGACTCATTGTATGAAAAAAATATTTAACAATTCTTACGTACTAGAATCAGTCAATTAAACGCAGCGATTTAAGGTTTGACTCATTGTATGAAAAAATTAATTAACAATTCTTACGTACCAGAAACATGTACTAGAATCAATCATTCAATTAAATGCAGCGATTTAAGTTCTGACTCATTGTATGAAAAAAATATTTAACAATTCTTACGTACTAGAAACATGTACTAGAATCAGTTGTTCAATTAGATGCAGCGATTTAAGGTTTGACCATAGTATGAAAAAAAAAATAACAATTCTTATGTACTAGAAACGTGTACTTGAATCAGTCGTTCAATGAAAAAATAAATTAAGAATTCTTACGTACAAGAAACGTTTGTTCAATTAAATACCTTATCTATTTCAAACATTGAACAAAATAAAATTTGAATTAGCTATAAGAAAGCATGCTGTCAATCATAGAATGGATTCTTTATGTGTGCCCTTTAGGTTTCAGTAGTGTAACAGAAAATGGTTGCGGACACCTATATTTAAGGGGCCGACTTAAAGATATTCTTGAAGAGAATATGATACAAACTGGCTGCTTCGAGTAGTTGCCATGAGACAAATGTTCTGCCAAAAATAATAATTACGCCCACAAACTTGGCCGGAGCCCTCAACACTCATCACTACGCCCATGCGCCTTGTTGAAATAATGATATTATTAGGATTTGAAAATATTTTTGAACCATGAAACCTCCGGCAAAATTGGTTAATATTACTGTCTCTACAAGTCAAAGTGAAAAGTTTTAGAAAGGGTAAGAAAACTTAACTTGATTTTATATAGAGAGCAAGACGTCAGATGTGTATCTGGCAAGAAAATTAACCTGTGAATGCGTGGTCAGACAGCATAGTCCCCTCTATTGAATGTGAACTTTTTTTCTTGTTGGTCTTATTCATCAAACAAAGAGGAACCACCTACTTTCATAGTCCGACTTATCGGACTACAAGGAATTACGGGTATCCGACTTATCAGACAAACAGATTACCAGAATATAAAAAAATAAAGTAGCTTGGAATACCTGAAATCTACACTAATATAAACTAATATAAAGAGAATCTTGGAATACCTGAAATCTACACTAATATAAACTAATATAAAGAGAATCTTGGAATACCTGAAATCTACACTAATATAAACTAATATAAAGAGAATCTTGGAATACCTGAAATCTACACTAATATAAAGAGAATCTTGGAATACCTGAAATCTACACTAATATAAACTAATATAAAGAGAATAGATTTGCATTTTTGTTTGTAATGAATTAACTCAAAAACCACCTGACCAATTTTAATGATAGGACCAATAGGAAAAAAAAGTTCACGTCGTCGTCCGATCGAGAGAACTATGCTGTCAGACCACGCATTCACAAGGGAAACAAGTCAACAGATGGGTTTATTGCAGTGCAATTTGTTCAGTTACGCGATTGTCGGCTATTATATAGTCCACCAATGTTTTACTGGAATCAGATATTCAAGCCTGCTGATAGCAATGCCACTAAGGTTGGAACCCCTTTCACAACAACAAGTGTACCTATGCGGTGATTGTTTAGGCTAATGCTGAGCTTAAGTACAGAATGATCCATATTTTAAATTAATTGTTAAAGAAATCTACATAAGAGTGGTGCAAAACAATGTACATCGTTATTCCAATAGTATGCGGTTTATAGGCGTGAAACTGTAATAAGTCTTTGTATTTACATAACAATAACTCTGTATGAGAGTGCTCAGTACAACTTTGGCATAACCCTAACTGAAGGTTATATTCAAATGGTTCACAAGTACCAATGAAAATGGGATTCTCATAGTCTTTAAAAAATATACGGCGAATTTTAATAAAATACAATCTAAGTCCTTCACCACGTTTGTGCAAGATGTAATCACCTACTGCATATTTTAAGCCTTTGTAATTAATAATGTTCGAAGTGAGTGTATTACCTATGTCTAGCTCATTTTCATAAAATACTGACAAAATTTGTGGTGAAATATTTGCTTCAGTTAGTGCAAGTGTATTATGAGCAACGATCGTAGAAGTATATTGCGTTCCTTGCCCTATATATCCCTGATATAACTGATGTCGATATGACAAAGATTTAGAAATGTTAATAAAATTAGGTAAGTGGCGCACAATATTTTTAAAAAACCTATGTTTACTTTCAAATCGAAGGGTCCATGAATAAATCAAGGGACCATGAATCCTCGTCAAATGGCCATAGTGCAACATAAAATGATGTTTAGGTCTCAACGGTACACCAGAAAAATACTCTTTTCTAAGCGTCAAATATTCTTTTGACAAAGATGTTATTATAGCCGTCTGACCAATTGAAATCTCATAGGCACAAACTAGCATTGCTATCTCGCGCAGAGTTATGATCATTTTCCACAGTGGATTCTCCTCATCTAGGTATTCAAACAAAAGAAATGGAATATACTTAAGGAAATACCAGTTTTCGAGCGCTTGACCTCCCAGTTTTTTACATCCTTTTGAATAACGAGGTATGCCAATTTTATCTTCATTTATAAATTTTTCTATTTTCATATTTAAAACGTCCTCAGAAAAGTAGTTGCTACTGATAAAGGAATTGATTATAAGTGGAAGATCATACTGCACCACTCCTTCAAATAGATCGTGGCCTATACATGGAGGTAATCCATTCACGACATGGTAATGCTCCAGCAAATTAAACACAGAATCTCGTTTTACACCGCGGGAATGTCGTGATTGTTCAGTAGTACGGCTAGTGGAATTATTGAGAGTTTTAATCGTGTCCACATCCTTACAGTATTCTTGATGATTTCTAATTGTACCTACTAGAGTAGGATCTTTTTCAAAATTTACCTTTTCTATTAGACAAAATCTACAAAAATGAGTAGCATTGAAATTTTCAACATAACCGCCAACAGTATGACTCCCTAAATTATCACCAATCAATGTTAAAAGAGACCCATGTATAATTTTATCTAGATTTTCAATATACACTCCAGTATTTTCTAGAACTTTGATATCGTCAATCAATGGTTTAAATATTTTATCTTGATTAAACTCCTTCAAGTATTTTTCTTTACACAATAACACTAATTTTATAGAATCCACCTTAGATCTGTTATGCGGTAAGAGATTTGCAAAAGTCATGTAAACTCCTAACATCTTGTGTTTAGTTTTGGAGGATCCCAAAGGATTGCAGATTTCGAACGCATCTTGAAATAAAATAATTTTAAGATTGTTATTATTATTGAAAAAAATATCTTGTGAACATCTTGAACCACAAGATATGTCTCTCAGCAAACCATTTACTTTATCATAAGGAGTATTAAACTGTTCGACAAAAGATTTATCCTGAAACATGGACTGAATAGTTTTTAATATTGGAACATAGTGAAAATGGCAAACTTTATGGAAATTGTTTCTACCCAATTTTATTGTGACAGGTAAAACCACAGAAAAATATTCCCTGTATAGCGAAAATCTAGAGTATCTACTTTTCAAAGCTTTACGCCAAATACATTTCATACTCTCAGTGTAGCGCACGTTGAAAACATTCCGTTCTAATCTATTTACAGAGTCAGGAAAATCTTTAAGAGTAGATAAACATTTATCTTTAATACTTTGAAGGGCATTTTCATGTATGTCTGCAAAACTTTCAACTATGCTAAATATTGCATCTTGCGACAGTAAATTTTTCGATTCCAATTTCACTAAAACAAGTAGCATGTCCTTCATATGAAAAAGCTCTGATTTTAAGTTATTACTTTCCTCACATGTGTTTAAGAAATTTGAAATTTGTGACTCTGATTCGAACTGATTAGTATCAATATATACTATTTCGTTGGAATTTGGACTGTCAAAATCAGAACAAGGTCTTTGTGGCACAACATCATGATTGTTTTCTATAGAAGTATCAATCCTGGGGAAATGATAACGATACACATGAGTTTTCAATGATGATGCACTGTTAAATGTTTTAGGACATTCTACAGATTGAGGACAAGAAACACTTTTGCCAGAGTCTATGTCATGTAGTGCCATGTGGTATTTTAAATTTCGTGAACGAATTCGTTTGTTGCATTTCTCACATTGCACAAATGATATATGGCAATTATAGTCACTTTCAGTTACCTTATGCGTAAAGCTTTCTGACATATGTAACCTAAAATTATGACTTCTAAATGACTCATATGTTTCATAAATTCTCTTGCAACTGGTCAAGACACACATATATTTAACATTTTTGCAAAACCGATGACTTTTTAGGTGTACATTATAACTAGACACATAAGGAAATTTTCTATTACAGTAATTACATGTAAATGTCATTGCAAAACTCAATCTTTTCTCAGTTTATTAATTAGTGACAGCACCTTTGAAAGAATGTTACCTCTTAGCTGCTTTGTTGTTTTCTTCACTTTGCTTCCCTCTGTAGGGTTTATCTTGAAAATATACCGCTGTATAAACTCCAAAACACATTGGGTTTCTTGAGGGTAGGCCAAATTGAATAAGTAGTATGCGGCACATAGAATCTTCACTGAATCACTGAATGTTGAGATTTCGCTGATGATTTGTTTTTCAACTACTAAATAGTAGATTTTGTCAGTATCTGTGAACATGAAAGGAATTTGTTAAAGCAGTGCTTTAGAGATAACCTAACATGGCAGAGTGTATTTAATAATTATATTCATAGATCAAAAAGCTATGAATATAATTATGAAATACCTACACTAGCTCTTCAGATAATCTGGTAGGCAAAATGTGTAAAATGATATGAACAAGCAAGGTGAATCGAAACTGATAAAAGTTGAACATATTTACCTAGGTCATTTTTTTAACATATTTATGCATTCATCAGTTTTATGTAAATCGATAGAGCTCAATAAATCAATCTGAACACCTGATTGAGTTATTGAGCTCTGTCATTTGTCATCAAAACAATTGCCAATCAAAAACAACATTGCCCCTCTTCTCAGTTACAGGAACTTGTAATAGAAAATTAAATATAAGAAGAAACCTCACCTCCGTCATTTATTGAAATAATGCTTGGTGATGGAGTTTTAGATGAATGGGAGATATCAGATTTTGTCACAGCTTGACAGTTCTGAAAAAGGACAGTCAAGTCTTCTTTGAAGTAGTCTCCAACAAGTTTCAAAAATGTTAGAAGATCGTTGTCTTCAACCGCTGCAGCCTCTGTATTTTTTACCAAATTTTTGACTCTGTCGATAGCCTTTGCACTTTTTTCTTGAAATGTGCTCATGCACTCTGAGGTGTTAATGTAACACAGCCTTTCGAAGTGTTTTAGCATATATTTGGGTTCCATTAGGACAGGCCATTCTGCAATGGCAGCTGATATAGATGGGGTCGTGTTTAGAAACTGTCTTGCGTATGAATAGGTGACCTCCATGTAATGCTCTACTTTTTCTTCATCCCTTTCTTTGATGGTTGAATTTGTTGCAAGCCACAACTGTTTATCACGTAGACTCTCTGCAGTTTCTTCTTTTGGTATAGCCGGCTGCCATTCTTTACATCCTGCACTTAAGTTTTTAATTTGTTTAATTTTTCTATTGGAGATTGCATTATTTCCAGATGATTTGTTTGGTCTCTGAAGATAATGTATTCTTTCCTCAATCTTTTTGAACACTGTATTATAGCCAGATCCGATCAAAGCTCTGGTATCTTCATCTCTGTCATATAAACACGGGTACCGTTCACATAAATCTTGAGATATCACTCTATATAGTGATCTCGTAGGATGTGGGATATCATGGATCACCTCCTGAGCCAAAAACCTGATAAGTGCATTGAGATCTGAATTCCCTAGACCTGAATCGAGATCGAGCTTAGCCAACAATGAATTTGGTATTTTATCGTATGG
Source organism: Ypsolopha sequella (assembly GCA_934047225.1). Lineage (NCBI taxonomy): Eukaryota > Metazoa > Arthropoda > Insecta > Lepidoptera > Ypsolophidae > Ypsolopha > Ypsolopha sequella. The sequence goes on along the minus strand of OW204004.1, from coordinate 16,413,274 downwards.
GATAATAAATGCCGTATTATTATCAGAGCTGCTATTACTTTTGATAGAAGATGGTGATGGTTGTAAATTGCTGACTGTACTAGCACTATCTGTGGAATGTCTCCTAACTCTGTTGTCTATTGTTGTATAGTATTCGTCCCCAACAAGAAATGGGTTTTCTTTTAACTCTATTATTGCTTCATCATCGTCAATTTCGGTTCCATCAATTAAAAACACCTTGTTTCCCTTAAGTCCTTTAGCGTTTGCTGCAAAATAAACAACAGAAGGTCACAATAATTGGTTCATTATATTGTTAATCTCACAAGTACCTACCCAGAATAGAAGAGCTTGTATGACTCTATTTGATGGATGTGGAAGAGACGAAATAGGTGTGTCTGAATCATAACAGATGGACATCTCTGTAGTCTCTGCCTACCCCACTGGGAGACAGGCGTAAGTACATGAATGTATTATATTAATTATGTATGCAATCCCGAAAGAGGGTAATACTATACATAAAAGGGTACATCTTCGATTTTAAGATTAAGTGTTAGAAAATCTGTTAAAGGGAACCCTCGCGAGACGCCTGGGAGATGTGAAACATTGTAACTCTGTCTGTCCATCCGTTACTAATTATATTATGACACGATTATACACTTCTCATCAAAAAAATCGAAACACTTCTAAAGTCCATGTATTTAATGGATTATTAGAAAAATATTGTATGATACGAAAAAATGAAAATGCCACATACATAGGGAATGCGAAACCTTGTACTCTGTTATATTACATTTTAATTTCTTCGCATAATGCAATATTTTCCTAATAATCCATTAAATACATGAACTTGAGAAGTGTTTCGATTTTTTTGATGAGAAGTGTATAATCGTGTCATAATGTAATTAGTAACGGATGGACAGACAGAGTTACAATGTCTCACATCTCCCAGGCGTCTCGCAAGGGTTCCCTTTAACAGATTTTCAGATGTATATTCGTCATTGTCTTTCTGTCAAAAATTTGTTAAAATCTGCTGCATATGATTAGACGTCAACACCCTCTATTGGGTACTTACATTATCAGGGCACACGCATCCCTTTCTTTAAAAGTTCTGGGACACCTTGTATATATATAAAACAAGACAGAAATTCTATAAGCTACAAGCTCTACATACAGGGTGGCCCAGTTATAGTAGTCCAAGTGAAAACTATATATATATATATATATATATACACTCATTACGCTGCCTGTACTCAGTACACACGTGTTTGTTCACCAAATTATTACTCCTAACCTATCCAACATCATAGAACATACATGGGGGTTATTAGAATGTGCCATGAATTCCTCTACCCCTGGTTTTCACTTGGACTACTATAACTGGGCTACCCTGCATAAGCATAGGTACTATACTACAGCCCATCTAATCTGATACTTATTATCAAACTAATCAACAAGTGAAGGCGATTTCAGTTATTACATAAATAGTAAATGAATGTTCATGCTACAACGTTAAGGTGCAGTCAAAATTCATTCATTATTTAACTCTTGATGACGAAAGTGATATTTAAATAGTTTTGTATATGTGGGCCAGACACTACGGCACACATCCATGGGACAAGACAGAGGGTCTAGTCTTAGGCCGGACTCAACATGCCCACATCCATGGGAGTAGACCCCTCCGATTCCTCCTCGGGATGTGTGCCTATGCATTACTGATCTGATTGCATGAACCGAAAGGTACATCTGAACCAGCAGAACTAAAATAGATATTCTGCGAAAATGTTTCCCGAACATGGTTCCTTTATGAAATGTCCATGAGAGAACTATGTTCTCTGCAGCCCGATAATGCAATACAATAAAATTGATATGATAAATATCTATTCTATAATATCATATAATAGGTTAAGTATTCTATAAGATATATTCTAAGTACCTACTGGTTCTATATACTCACAAGATAACTACAGTTGCATAATTGTCTGATAACATTTATTACCCTTCTCCAGTAACTGGCTGATAGTTATCTCGTTTGATAGGCAAACTGCCTTCTTTTCAGTGTGGTCTATTGACCACACTTTTATAATAGGCATTGTGAAAGCCTGATTGATCTGTAACACAAAATATATCTATAGGTATTGAATATGACAAGAATGTCGGTTTCCAAGTGTACTCAGCTCACCGAGCACATACATATAGGTACCTAGAGAACAGTCAAAGACAAACTTATCCGCAAACTGAATGGCCACAGGCTCTTCACCGTGGGATATGCAGATGACTATGCCATTCTCGCAACGAGATGTTTCAAGAAAATTACTACTGTGCGACCTTATCAACACTGCATATAAAACAATCAAAACCTGGTGCAAAAGTCATGGATTTTTCAAGTTCTGAAGTCAACCGTTCACACACAAAAGACACCTTAGGAATCCGAAACTCCCATAACTATACAACAATCAAATAAGACTCTAAACTTCGCAAGAAGCACCGCTTGGCGCGCTTCTGGAAGCTGAAGCTCAGCCACAAACGTGCTTATTCAAGCGTCTACCCATATATAGTTCAATTCAATGCCATTTTATCTGACTTCTAATAATGTGTCGATAAAATCATGCAATGCAAACATAATTGATTCAATGCATGCAATGCACAACGTAAAAGTCAATGGCAATGCATGGAAATTTTTCAAAGGATAAGATGGCGATTGGCGTCGCGTCCGATCGTTTGCTCGATCATTAAGAAATCTAAATAAACTTACCGAGAAAGATTCGCCACTTGGATTTTGTGATGGTTGGTAGGTAGTCTTCAAACTTAAAGAATTTGACGTTTATTATATTATTTAATTATGTAATTACTTTTCTATCCTCAGTCGTCACTCACCGTCCTGCCGAAACTTTTGTCATTACCAGTGTTGCCACTAGGGATTGGAGATTTAGAACGCCGTTTCCGATATTCAATATACTCTTTGCGCCGCGCCGCGCCGGGTTGACTAAAAAGGAACGAAATTCGCCGTGAAGGAACGCAAATCAAAAATATGATACAAAAAAGAAATGTACGTTCATTTCGTGCCAATTTAGAAAAAAAAAATTATTTACTTGCTAGAATATTATTGAAAAACAACAATGTCTTCGATTTTTTACGGTCTAAGTCTTAAAAATAACCCCTAAAAGTCTCAAAAATCCGCTAGATCTAGCGACAAAGTCGCTAAAACGGCAACGCTCTTACTCGCCCAGTGCAGTGTTGCCAGTGCTATGTCCGCAAAAGTAACCCAAGACTGTCCGAAAAGTAACATTTTCACAAGAAAAATTACGCTTTTTTAAATTTTCGTATTTTAATACCTACAATATGCACAATTTCAATTTTATTTAGTACTTTTAACATTACTCAAAAATGATATCAGCATTTTTTTGTGGTTTCTTTTAATCCTGGAAAAGAAGAAATGGTACAGTAATATACAATAAATACTATAAAATTAATAAAGAAATGTTTTTAATAATAACAATTTAAGGCGATATGTAAATGTTTTAGAATATTTTCTTCCTATACGACCTGAACTAGTTCAAATACAATTCCTACTATAGTAGCAAAAAAATTTTTTTTCGTGTTTCAGCTGAGGGGTCACTAAACATTGTTCCTGATCACTAACCAAGTCTCCAGTATGAATTCGGGTGGTTGATTAAATTTCACCTTATATAAATAAATTTTACGTTTTATTAGGCGTGACAAATTTTTGTGCATATTTTTCCCTTTTATCGAAGGCAAAAGGATCTGAGCCCATACAGTCAGTCTTTTTCTTTACATTTGTATGACTTGTGGGGTCGTCCTTTAATCACGTGAGGTTTGAATAGGGAGGGAGGGGATCATAAAAACGTGACGATTAATCACTATGGGTGGGAAGGGATAATTTGACAAGCACATGTATCTTTTTCGTACAAACAAAAAAATGAAATTTTATGTAATTTAAATAAAAGAATATACTTGGACGGATATCGTAGCGGAGTCATATAGACATTTCAGCATCTCCACGTAACGCCAGTCAACTTGGCATCGCTGCAAGGACTGCAGAACAAACCAAGTTTTAATGGAGTCGAACGCTTTCTCGTAGTCCACAAACGCTAGACATAAGGGCTGATTATACTCTTGGGTTTTCTGCATAATCTGCCTTCGCATGTGGATGTGATCTACGGTGCTGTAGCCTTTTCGAAACCCAGCCTGCTCTGAAGGTTGGAAATCGTTGAATTGATGGGCGAGACGATTCGTGATAACTCCTGAGAACAGTTTGTAGGTGTGGCTCAGGAGCGTGATTGGTCGATAGATTAACTGAATGCACTGGCCTAATATTATTCGAATATTGCAAGCCCTATCCGTTATACTGATAACTTACCAAGCCTCCAGTATGAATTGGACTGGATATTAATATCATCTTGTTTTTGTTGACACAAATAATACAAAAATAAATAATTTAATACCATGGCAGAGGTAGATTTTGGCTGTCACCAATTACAGGGAGAGATAAGATTAATTGTTTATGTATGATTTATGAAATCTTAAAGCTTTTTAAATTATGATTTTAAATATTGATTTTTAATCATTAACTTTTGGCTAACATTCTTTTCATTCTCAGATATGTCATACATTAGTTTCCTTTATTCGATAAATAAATTTTACCCACTTTTAGGGAAAAATGCATTTAATCAGCAACATTATTCGTGCTCTTATGAATGGTTAACATGAGTAAATACTCTCCAGCTACGCTCACAAGCAGACTGAGAATGTGGTTTCTTTTTTAGTTTAGGGTTCCGTACCCAAATTTAAAACGGGACCCTATAACTAAGACTCTGCTGTCTGTCCGTCTGTCACCAGGCTGTATCTCATGAACCGTGATAGTTAGACAGTTGAAATTCTCAAAGATGATGTACCTATTTCTGTTGCCGCTTTAACAACAAATATTAAAAACCAGAATAAAATAAATATTAAAGGGGGCTCCCATACAACAAACTTGTTTTTTTTTTGCTCGTTTTTGCCTAATAATATTCGTAGGTTTTTGCTGGATATTAATAACGGCAACAGGTAGAAGCTTGAAATATTCACAAAATGCTTAGTTATATATTCACTTTAAAAATAAATAATAAAATTAAAATAAGACAAATATGTAAGGGGGGCTCCCATACAACAGACAGGATTTTTTTGCCGTTTCTATTGATAATGGTACGGAACCCTTCATGCGCGAGTCCGACTCAGACTTGGCCGGTGTTTTTTTTTTCTGTTTGCGGTTTGCACTACACACACACACACACACACTAGGCGTTATTCTAAGGCATCACGGTACGTTAAATAAAAATTGTTTGTTGACATGAACTTTTACACCTAAGCAGTAAATATAAGTACATAGGTACATACATAAAAATAGCGTAGCAAAATGTATAGTTGAATTACAGAGATTATGTAAAAGTTAAACTTTTTATTTAATTATTACATCACGGTACCTACTTAAAATTGTAATTTTTCATACGGTTTTGTAAAAATACAATAAGCTGTAAAAATACATATAAAATATGTTAAAATTACACAAGAATAGGTATTATATTAATTACATCTAACTGTAAAAACAGATACAACATGTAATAAATTACATATACTTCTGTAAATAAAATCTCTGGGCAGTTGTGGCACTACATTAAGAGTCTGTAATTTTCCATATTTTTCTGTAAGCTCAGTATCTACTCACAACAATGTGAATTAACATAGCAAATGTATAATTACAGAGATTCTGTAAAAGTAAAACTTTTTATGTAATTATTACATCCCGGTACGTAAATTTACATTTATATGTAAAAAAATATACTACTGCAATTGTAATTTTTTATACGGTATTGTATTATTACAGAATGACATGAACTTTTACAGTAAGCTATAAAAAATACATATAAAATATGTTAAAATTACACAAGACAAGGTATTAATTACATCTAACTGTAAAAACACATATAGCATGTAATAAATTACATAATACTTTTTGTAAAATATATGGGCATGTTGGGCACTTTCTTAAGAGTCTGTAATTTTCCATATTTTTCTGTAAAATCAGTGGTTACAAAAATGTGAATTAGCATTGCAAATTTATAATTACAAAGTTTCTGTAAAATTAAAACTTTTTATGTAATTATTACATCACGGTACCTATAATAACATTTTTGTGTAAAAAAAAATACAACTGCAATTGTAATTTTCCGTACGATTTTGTAAAAACACAGAATGATATGTATCTTTACTGTAAGCTGTAAATATAAATACAAATTATGTAAAAATTACACAAGGCAAGGTAGTAATTACATCTAATATGTAAAAACACATTTTATTTTTAAAAACTTACATATACTTTTGTAAAGTCTATAGGTATTTTTGGCACTACCGCAAGAGTCTGTAATTTTCCTTTTTTTTCTGTAAAATCAGTGTAGGTTACAATGTAAATTGTCATAAAAAATGTCAAAGTACAGAGTTTATGTAAAAAGTAACACTTTTTGTGTAGTATTTCCATTACAACATGTAAAATTACATATACAAATAGTTTTATTACAGATTTTATGTAGATATTACCAAATTACCATGTAAAATTACCAAATTATCAAGTAAAATCAAATAAATCTGTACATAAACAGAATAATTTTGTAAAATATTCGAGAATTATGTGAAATTTACGCTAATTATGTAGAATTAACGAAAATTATTTAATTCTACTCATTTTTCTGTAGTTTCTCCCGATTATTCCGGTAAATTCACATTTTTATGTAATAATTTTGCATGTAAAATTACATTTTTTCTAACAGTGGCGCCCACGTCATTTAGATATTATATTGGTCAATAACCACAAGCGATAGACCTGATTTTGTTTTTATGTGATAATAAAAAGTGTTTGGAGGGTCCAATCAAAAGCGCCAGCAATTATTATTATTATTTATTAATTTAAAATGTATAATATTACAGTTTATCAACTAATACGTTATACAAATCAACCATGAACAAAAATATATACAAGGTGACTTTTTGATCATCGTCCAAATTCATACTGGAGGCTTGATAAGTGATCAGTATCTTGGATCAGTAACAGTTTTTGTGAAATTCGTAAAATGAAATTTCGGCTT